>OY728166.1:948910260-958910260 GCA_963277665.1 Viscum album | reverse complement strand
CATAATCCCAGTAAATACTTACGAATAAACAATCTCGGATAAGAATGAGATTGTAATAATTATCCATTACCTTATGTCTGATATGATTCGTATGTATCTGAACCTCCTGTAAAATGATTTAAATAATGTCATTGACTTATTAAAGAATCATATTCATTGTTATGATATCATATATGGTTTACTTATGACTTTATATTAACCGTTCTTTTGTAAATTCGATGTAAAAGCAGTGATTTGGGTAAAATCATTTTATTTTTTTTTACGTGTTTCGACTTGTTGTTTTTAATATTATTACTTATATCCCGATTTAATTAATTCGGGAATGTAAAACATGATTTATATATAATATATATTCATCATATACATATATATATGATAGATCTGTAAATAGAATTAAATACACCGTCCATGGCGACGGTAGGTCGTACGTATGCATGAATGCTGTTTTCGTTTCCTTATTGAATTGAATGGAATTAAGTAGATGAAATATATATATATATATATATATATATACATAAATTCAGTATCATTATTATGTCATATATATCATTATTATTCATTATCTATAATTTATAATCATTCATAAATGGTTAACATGGAGAATGAATCCAATCGCGTCGTGGAGACGGTAGTTTGTACGTACGCACGAGCGATGATATCATTCCCATGATCGTGGAATTGTATTGAAAAATATGTATAATATTTCAGAATCAATATCACTTTACAATAATCATATATATATATATATATATATATCTACACCATTATACCCATCCATGTAAGGTTGTGATCGAAAACAGATTACCCCACAGTGTGGAGACGCTATTCCGTACGTACGCACGTTCGGTGATTTCGTTTTCCGTAGGATGGATAGAAGGTGAAATAGGGTTGTTTAATATTTATAATAAAATATCAGTATATATGTAATATTTATGTCAATACTTAATAATGATACAACTGATGAAGAAGACGTAGAAGAAGAAATAAACGTGAGAGAATCGAAAGAAGAGATTACCTCTTCTTCGACGCACTTCCTTTAAGCTTCCTCTTATGGAAGTAAAGTTGGACTTTTGAGAAGCCCAGAACCTCAAGAATGTTTCTAGGGAAGTGGGGAAGTGAAATGGGCTGGGGTTGGCGAAGCTTAAAAGGTCAAAAGGGTGTGATGAGAAGAGGGAAGGGGTTCCCTTTTTATAAGGGAGGAGAGGGGCACCTTTGGAAAAACTTAAAATATTATTTTATAATAAATTCATCTTCAGTTTATAATAGCTCCAAATTGATTTATTTAGAACGTAAAGTGGGTATTGGTCTAAATTCTCTCAACCAATAGATTTTATACACGTTTAGGTTACAATTATAACATTATCATTTATATTTTACTCTACGTTAAATAATTTAACTTTTACCGTGTCTTCTTGTTTTATTACACTATATGGTTAATAAACATACTATAACAAGAAAAAATAACCCAAAGTGGTTAATTATTAATATATATATCTTTATTAAAGTCATTTTTCCTATCCTTATATTTTTAGGAATAAAATAACAATTAATAATATAATATTTGTTTTAAAAAACCTTTTATGTCAATTTTGAAACTATTTGGTAATTGATTTTTGTGAAATTCATAACAGCATGATTAGTTCTAAAAAAGTTCATTAAATAAATAATAACATGTCATATTAACCTATAAAATTATTTCAATTCATAAAAATTCTAAAATTACATTTATTAGGGTATTTGTAATATTAATTATTTTAATATTTCATGATTTAGGTAATTACTACATCACCATTGTTTCATAAATAACATAAATTATATAATGTATAAATATTATAAATAAAATACCATTAGGTAGGAAATATTATTATCTTTATAATGAATATTTATAGTCGAATTTATCTTATGTATAACCCTATATTAAAAATGAACTAGTTATTAAACATTGATTTTAGCTATTTTAACCCATCTTTAAATAAATTAATAATAAATGTCCTAATCTAATCCAAGTGGACCTAAATGGTCATATTTTATTCCTAAGGTTGTTGTTGGTCGAATTACACTTATCCAATGGAATTCTGACACATGTTAGCGTAATAATAATATCATTTTTACTCTTAATTACCCTATTTACTTTTAACCGTGGTAAATAAAAGTTAAACGTTACTATTAACCAAAATTTATTTTCATCTCAATGAACCACATTTTAGTTCTAGATATTAACTGTTCCTCTCCTATTTTCAAAATTCCACTCATAGAAGCAGTAAAATTACGTTTTTTGTGAATTTTCAAATTCTCCTAGGAGGTGGGTAAATGATGGTGAAAAGTTCAATAATATTTTTATATGTCTAAAATTATTATAAAATGACTCCAATGAATTACATTTAACTTATATAGTTATTATTTATCAATTTTTACCAAAAATAAATTCAAATAAAACAAATAATTATTTAAATAAAAAGTCGGTTTTTAAATAGTAACCATGTGTTTTAACTATTCATCAAAAATTGAATGTTTTCGGAAAATTACCAAAAATTACCCAAGGCTAATTTCGATATTCCGAATCCAAAAATGCAGTCCATTAAGAAAGATAAAAGTTTAAAAAGTGGGTATTACTATTCAGAATAGCTAGTTAATAATACATATCGTTGTTTAGTGAAAATCAGTCTTGCTTACAACACACACTATCGTGGAAGGTCACGATTGCGTGTAATGCAAGCCAAGTTAGGGATGCGTGTAGTGCAAGCTCCTTTTGGTGTAGCGTACAATAGAAGACATCAATATAATTAAAAAGAATATTTTTCATAAAATCTCAGGGTGTTACAGGTTGATTGAATATATATCAATAATCATTCTAGGGAACAGTGAGTATTCCCTCACTACACCCCAAAATTAAATATCATATGAGATCTAATTAGGTTAATAACCATTTTATTGATGAAAATTTATAAATGATTTATATAGATTATGAAATTGAACAAACTATGTTATTCATAATGTGCCATATATTAAAAATAAGGTGTTTTTAGGTATACATCCTATAAATAATTTCGAATGATAATTTGGTTTCCCACTTTTATTAATGCTTCTCAAATGATTCTGTTTGATTTTATTTAACAGAATCAATATGAATGAATCTTAGTAATGATGAATGTGATGAAAAATGAAATGATTTTACACTTGAGAAACCAAATTTTATAGTGTATGGAATGTGATATCTCATTGATATTCCTATATAAAATGCAAAAATGAGGATCATGATGGTGTTATGAATGCTAAATGGAGGAATAAACATCTTGTTTATTACTTCATGAGGAAATATCCACCTACATTTAATGAGTCTTCTTATCAAATATTAATTGATAAATTTATCTACACCACTATAAATATATTTTCTGTTATCAATTTTTTTGATCATGGAAATTTTATTTTGGATTTTGAATATCTAGATGGTTAAGTAGATTGTTGCTGGATTCTTATCGAGAACATGAGTAAATGAGACGAAATTCACTCCAGAGAGTGGGATATGTTAAAGAGGTTATTTTTCAAAAAGTACATCCCTCATATTCTTCATATGAAAATTTATAAATAATTCCTTGAGCTCAAAAAATGATGATTAATTCGTTAATACCTATATGGATAATATTGCAAGAGCTGTGAGGTATTCATCTCATATTATCATCATTATTGAATGTAATATTTATCAGTTATGTAGTATCTTAAAACAAATTCATAAACATTAACTACCCATATGATACTTTTTTATCCGTGAAGGAATATTTTGAGGTGCTGAAAATGTATAATTGGATATTATATTTACCCATCAATATAATGGTTTTAATGAGAAAAGAAAGATGGAATTAAAGGGAAATTCTAACGATCATAGATATAAGATGAGATTTTTATAATGATCAATGTGAAGAAGTAATAATGAAGAATTTTTTTAAAGGGGACTAGTAAATGAGTTAAGTATTTGAATGTTGTTCATTATAATATTTTTTAGGAAATTGATGCTAAGAAGAAGTTATCTAATGATGTGAATATAGAGAAACCTATAAAAAATGAACAACCCACAGTTCTATGTTTCAAATGGATGGAGTTTTGGAGTTACTCTAACTAGCTCTAAAATATGATTGTTGATGACGGTGATTAGTATTCGCAACCTCTTTATCCTATAGAGATAGTGTAATATCATGTGATAACTATTGATTATATGTATAATGAAGTGGTGAATGTTACATGTTCCATCCACTCTAAAAATGATAATGTCTTACTTCATTTTATAGTTAACCACAATTTTATTTTTAATGAATTTTCTAAGGGTATAAAAATTACAACTCAATTAGAAAATGAATTAGTAGTGAAAACCCATAGTGGTATGATGATGACATCTAAAGTTAATGATTCTTTTCCAATTACTTTTTTTGGGAATATTCTTCTTGAAAATACGGTTATTCTACCTCTGGTTGGATTTTTTGTTACTTTGGGAATGGATTGACTTTGATTAAAAATTACTACAATAATTTATAAGAATGGGATGCCATATTTTATATTACAAACCAAAATATGATATTTTATAAATGTGATGATAAATAAGAACATCTCACAAAAATGTGATCCATTATATGGGTCTTAATTCCTCTAAAAATTTATATTTATCTTAGATGGTTAAAGGGAAACTCAATATCAAACATAGATATACTGTGAGAAATATTTTTGATGTATTTGTAGAAGAGTTTCTTCTATATCAATTAAATCATGTACTTTAGTTTTTAATATAACTCGTAAATTATGGTATACATATTTTAATGGATCCATACAGAATTTATTCAATCGAGTTGTAGGAATTTAAAAAAGAATCTCTTGGAGAAACTTGAAGTATTAACCCATTTTTTTAAACCTGATTAAATTCAGAGGGAATTTAAATTTTTGGTAATTACTAGATATTTCCATCATAAAAATGAACATCGGAATTTAATTTTGAGAGTCTGAATGTCTAAATGTGATGTTTTTGGACTTCACTGAAGGTCCAAGAACTTTCTTGTGAACCTTGAGGGATTTCAGAAGAAATGGAAGGGGAAAGGAATGTTTTTAAGGACCAGTAGAGGGAAATCGATTTATCATAAATCATGAAGGCCATAGAATTAACTGTGCAGCTTATTATAGGTGGGGGAGAGGAATTTCACACATGATGTGTACTATTCTTAAAAATACATTCCCATCCCATCCACTTAGTGGAAGAGCATGTAGCTACAGATTGTTCGTAGCATTGATTGTTCATGGTCAGGGAACCATGTGGTTCAAACCATGTGGGGTGTTTTAGTGTCTAGTAAAGCGGGGAATGTTATGTCAAACCATTTGGCAGAAACCATGCGCTGAGGTCCGATTTAAAAAAATAAATAATTTTAATAAAATTAATATTCAAATTGAAAGGTTCCTAAAGGGGGTTCTCCTCCCCTATTAGAGCATACTACACACCTGCCTCCACTCTCTCCATCGACACATGACCCCCTCCTCGGATCCTCCTTAATCCATTGATTTCTGGTTGGATTTGATGGTTTTTTCCCTTAGATGCTTCCGGTTATGGCCACTGATCCATTCTCCTCCCTGTTTTAGGCGATTTTATTTCTCTCTGTCACCCTACAGGCATCAAATGAAACCAAAGATTATGGTTTCTTCCGTTTTTCTTTGTTTATCAGTTTTAGGGTTGTGAATGTGACCTCCTAGGATATTTTCTTTCGTGTTCCGGAAAACACCCTTGAAGGTGCGTTAGTTTAGGTTAATTATCTCCACCACCATAATTTTGGGGTAATATACTAATCATTTTATTGGATTCTCAACCTATATTTTTGGGCTTTATGATATTTATGGGACCCGGTAATTTTGTTAATGAATTTTGGTGCCTTCAAAAGTCTCAAGAACATATACGATGCGATATATATATATATATATATCTATGTCCTCTAAGTGAAAATTTCTTCATGTTGTGGGGAATACAGGCATTGGGTTAAGGGTACATATATATGTATATAGAATTATGGGCTTATGAGTGTACAACTCATTGATTTACAAGGCATAAAATGTCAAGCGGTTTCTTGGTCTGTATGAGGTTGGTTCCCTATCATTGAACTCTTTATTTAATAATGATTTAATTGTATATCTAAATAAGATGATTTTTTTGATTCATAGTTTAATGGATCATCATTACTTGAATAAAATTCTTAAGTATTTGTAATGAATTGTTGTTTGATAAATTCAGGTTTTTATAATAATACACTTACAACAGAGGTGTGATACCTTTAATAAAAGTAGTGATATATTTTATATCATGCATTATTTTTGGATTGATATTTCCATATATCTTCCTATTATGGTTGACATAAAATATGATAATGCATGACCCCTTTGATATTATTGAATGATGTTTCCCATGTTCATTATTCAGGGACATAACAATGTAGTTTTTATTAATCACATAATCCTTTTTTATCACTTGATTCCCTCATGAGTTTTTTGTAAATATATTTCATGATAAATATTTTTAATGTTGAACCATCCCTTTGGGTTCTCCTATTAAATAGAACTTCAACATCGTTTGTCCTTGGACATCGTTAGGTGTGCCTTTTTAACTCATGTCATGGGATGTCAACAAGTAAATAATTTTTATATAAAATTTTAAATTAAATGAATTAATTGGGAAGGGAGGAGTGACTAAGTCACTTGGAAATTATTATGTCATTACTTGTTTAGGCATGAATTACTTTGTATGAATTTTCCCAAGTGAGTAATATACTACCACGTCTTGTAGTAGGTTGTTAATATTGAGAATCTTGGTATAATGAAGTGCCCATGTGATTTGATTGATTTAATTTCCATGTAATGGATTTTAAAAGCAAGACATATGTTTTATATATTGATTTAGGGCCACCCCACAAGTGAGTTCCCTTGAATGACCTTTTATGCCCTTTTGGCACAGAATGCCCATGATGCAGGCCTTTGCTTCTCTTTTATGGGTTATTAAAAATAATTTGATTAATTATTTAATTACAATATTGTTAAATTCTAATGGAATTAGCTAAGGGTATAGGATCATTGACTCTTCCCTTTACCCATGTGTTTTTATGCTTGTTCAAGAATGTATGGATTGAATTTATCTAATTGTAAACCAGCCTAAGTGAGATGAATAATGTCAAATCCATGTAATAATTTAATTTAAATGTGTTTATTTATATGAGAAATGTTTCCACGTGAGTAAATTAAAGGCCAAGACTTATGAGGTTATTCCTTTATTGAGACACACATTGGTGGTGATATATATTAGATCCTTTTGGTTTTTAACGTATCATGATTAATAAAATGATTTAATGAATGAAATGGATACTAGTCACTGGTGAATCATGGATTCTTTTTAGAATCTAATGACAAGCTCATGCGACTATTGTACCATGTTTCTTGACTGACCCATGGATTCTATTAGAATTCAATGGATCAACTCAAAGGATTTATTATGTTTAATAACTCGAGTTAACCAAAAATACATTAAGTTATTCCATGGATGGTCTCATTGTGGGAACTATGTTTATGTTTTGAGTAAAACATGGAACCTTATATGTATTCCACTAGCTATCTTATAGATGTTGAACTTATATGCTGTGTGAATCATGGATCCCTGTAAGACTTACATGGATGGGATAAAGAGGCATTAGTTATATTTCATGAGTGATACATGGAGCTTTCATATAGGAACCCAAGTATGGGCTTATATTACATGGACTTATACCATACATATAGTGATATTGGGTTCCTGAGAGGTTCATTGGGACAGACGTGTAGGGTGTTGGTGTAAATGCACCTAGAGTGATACTCGAATTCTAACATAGGAATGTTAAGGATAGTATCAGGTTATAAATTGAATATTTGATGAAATGATTTATGATTCATCTTCTAAGGAAAAGTAGAATCTTTATTTCAGTATTATCTTGTAATGCTTATATGTCCTTCTGAGTCCTCTATTGTTCTTATAGTTATACAAGGAATTTTAGGAATGATCCCTATCTCTAGACTTATAAAAATTCAATTTTATGAAATGTATTTCTTTTTATTAACATTAGTGAACATAATATGAGTAGCTGCATATGAATGATGTCAGTTTTGAGTACATAGTTGTTATATATATCAAACTTCACTACTCATTTTTCATTGCACAAGATGGATTGGGCTAGACACCAAGGGTTCCATCCAAATTGGATTTATATATGAAACCCTTATTGGGTAACATTGGTTCCTGAGTAGACCAACTTGATTACAGATCTATGCACCTTTCTTTTGATGTGTTACTTATACCTAGAAGTTGGGAGAAAATGATCAAGCTAAAGCTCAGAAGGCTCGTGGTTATTGTCTTTAGGTTTCTCTCTTTTATTAATTTAGTATTGTAATGATAATTATGTTTTACTGTTTACTATTTTCAGATTGGTATAATCATATGGCATTTAAACATTGTATAAATCGACATTATCCATTTTCTATATTCATTTTTTATTACAACATCTTCCATTGATTTGATTATTTATTTATACTTCTTCGACTGATATTTGAGTTTTACAATCTGTTACTGTTGTTCACTCTATGTATGAGGGTATAGTCACTGCATATAACTACCTTTACACCCTCTTTTCTGGTCAAAAACTTCTAAAACATGGAAAGAAATACATGAGGTTATGTAGAAACTAGTCTGGCTATAGCTTTAGCGGTAAGTCAGGCTGAGAAGTTACAAAGTTGTATTAGCTATTGTTTTTCCATTATATTATTTTTTGGACCGGTATACAAGAGACTAGGAATGTGTAGGTTCATGGTAGATAGTTGTGCATAGGACTGATCACCCCATGTATGAGAAATGACCAAGTGGCCCAGGTTGGTAATTTATGTTATATTGTTTGATGTTAGAGTTGATATTATTTCACCTTGCGTTATTGGATTACATTCTTTGCCTTATGGATTAGTATATATACATCCATGTGACTGAGCATTCGTATAATCCTGATATGTTTGGGAATGGATATGAATGTAAAAGCTATTATGTTTTGAAAATCAATGTTTAGTTAACTTTTAAATGCATAACTAGATCTATCCAGTTCAGTTGGGGCTTTTTTTATATGATAAATTGTTATTGTGATTATGTATGTATGGTTAATCAACTACTAATGGGTTAATTTTTAGTGAAATCTTAATTTTTTATGGGATTTTCGGTGGTCCAATCATAAGTTTGAATGGAATTTATCTATTAAATTTTCCATTTATGATGAAGTTTCAATGAATAATAAATGTTTATAAATTAATTTGATGATACTTGTCTATTTTTCTTTGTTATGTTAGATAATGTAGTTTCCAAGGGCCTTATTTTGTAGAACTGTTCTTGAGGTTTTGAATAAAATTATTTAGAATGTTCAATGATTGTAATAACTTTTTGAACTAGTTTTAAATTGGAACCTAAAGTGGTTTCCTTTGTTTAGACCCTCATGTAAGGGTATTTTAATTGCTTTTGGTGGTACTCCTTGGAATAAAGACGCGATTGTTAATCCATATGATATTTCTTTTAAGGATTTCCTTAATTAATAGGGATCTTGAGCCTAGTAAAATCTATGTAGCATGACCAAGAGATAGGGTCCACACTTAGGCTTCTTAAGGGGCTAGAATGTGGTAGGTGCCACCCATAGAGATTTATATCATTCCTTCCACTACGATATTTATGAAATATGTTCTACTTGGTGCCAAAGTCCATAATAAGATTTTTGGTTTTAATAGACTACCCTTGTTTAGATGGGTGTTCATTGCATCTTGACCCCTAATATGGGAGTGAGAATCGAGGAATGCTCAGTTGAGTAGGTTAGACATGTCTCAGGCATGGTTAGCTTATTAGAAGGTTCTGTGAACCTATCTTTTAATCTGAGATAGGTGACTCAGTATCTTGTCATCTGAGTAATTGGATGTTTGTATTTATGATCTTTTGATCCACTTTCTATGTGATCCATCTAGTACTTGATTTCATATGTTGGAAAACCTATGGATAGTACTTAATATGTGTCATTTACTCCTATAAACTCTGTGTATTATGTTTTGATACACATGATACCATTTGAGTGTTAAATGTTAAAAGTGATCCTTTAGATTTAGTCTTAATTGTGAGAATTGAGTGGTTATGTTTGTTTTTTAGGACATATCCAAAGTAGAGTGACCTTAGAGATTTGAGATAATATTTTTCCCACTACCGAGGAGGACCATTTTAAGTCATGTGTTTTTCCACGCTGGTCGGTTTGATCTAGGATTTTATGAAAAAATGTTTAAGCATATGTGATTTTTTCTCAGTGAGTGTCATGTTTGTTCATATGTACTTTTTGGTGCTTTACTTGCACCATGACTTAAATGAGGTTGGAGGTAGGAACTACCCTTTAAAAATTCCATTAGCCTTGCAGGGGTTTCAGTGGTAATGTGTGAAAGAACATGAATTCCTTAGGGGGTATAGGAATCATGTTTTTCTTAATGATGCCTCGATGGGTGAAGCTGATCTTATTGTAAATTGTTGACCAAGAGTGGTTTGACTAATTTTTCTAGTAACCATTGGTTTACTCATAATGTACTCTTCTGAAGGAGAGAAGCATTTCTCTAACCCAGACATCATCCATGATGCACTAAGGGAGAATCAGTTATATGCCATACTAATGTTTTGAATTCTTTGGGATGGATCACAATCTTATCGAGGTTTTATGCCGGATATGTGGTGTTGCTAAGGCCTGATTAGTCCCATGTGATACTTAGGTTCCCGTGTAAGAATTTATTAGTCTGACTTCTAGACTACTACCTATTCTTTTGAAGTGACTGGAAGGTGACATCCATGTTTGGCTCAGTTTGTGTTCTTATGTGGACATTTTGGATGTGATCCAATGTCTCATTTATGTCTTAGGGCATGGGCTACCTGGGGATACTTCCATGGACTCCATTGGATTGAGTATGAAATTATCCTAGACTTTTTTTAGGGTAGATTGTAATGCATTGAAGGTAGTGTCTCTAGAGGGCTGGAACTAGACAACACCTTTTTTTACTAATGCAAAAATATATTTAAAAGTCCAAGTGTGGGTTGTTCTTGAGAAGTCACCCAATTATTGGTCTGGGATTTGGTGAAATAATTTCTTGTAAAACTCTTAGGGGAGTATCAGTAAAGAAATTCCAAGTATGGGGAAAATACTTGATTGGGAATTGGCCTCTCTATAATGTTAAAGACTAATTTGGGGAGAATGTTTGGCTATATTTTTAAAAATATGGTTATGTGATCATGCCTAGGTTAAGTAGGATCAGGTAAGAGTCACTTTATGTTTTAGTTTGGAATCGAGCATTGGTTCATGTTTTGATTTCCTAAGCTCCATGTAATTTAGAGGTACCTTGTGGTGCGTTGGGAATTTGTGAATGCAACACAATGACTATAATTAAGCCTCATAACATTAGTAAGTTGGGTGATGTATTCATATTTTTCCTTAACAACTATCGGGGATGATAATTTCTATGGTCGGAAGTTTTTAAGAACTAATGATTTAAAATATGATTTTTAGGGAATTTAAATATTTGGTAATTAATGGATGTGGTGCTTTTAAAAAGGAAATTTGGAATGTTATTCATGGAGTTTTTATGTTTAAAATTAATGTTTCTAGACTAGGGTGATGTCCCAATAACTCTATCATTAAGTTTGTGGGGGTTCATGATTTTCAGAACAAGAAAAGAATGTTTTTATGGGACATTATGGGTGAACGATTTGGATAAAAATACACGGCCAATAGCAGTAACTATGAAGCTTATTATAGGTGAGGCAGAGGCATTTTGCATGTGATGCACAGGGATTTTCAAATCGTATGCCAGTCCCACACATTTAGTGGAAGTGTTAGTAGTTACACACTATTAATATCATTGTCTATGCATGGTCAGAAAACCATACAGGTCAAACCATGTGGGGTTTCGTAGTGCCTAGTAAAGGGGTGCATGGGCCGCACATAGTTTACTAAACCATGTCGTCTAAACCATACACCGATACCCAATTTTTTTAAAAAATAATTTTTAAATATATTAAATTTCAATTATAAGAAGGATAAAGGGTGTTCTCGTCCCCAGTTGAGTTATAATACACCCCATCATCCCTTTTCCCTTTCAACGTATGACCCCCTACTCAACACCTCCTTTGTATTTTTACACCGGATCAGATTTCATTACACTGTCCCTCTGAATCGTCTTGGTAAGGCCTCTGGTACCCTCTCCTCCTTGTTTTCGGCCAATTTGAGGTATCTTTGTCACCCTATGAGGTTGAGCCAAAACCCTAAATTAGGGTTTGATCTGTTTTTCATTGATCTTCTTTTTTAGGGTTTTCAAAATGGAATCCCATGTGATGTTGGTCCATGTTATGGAAAGTGCTGTAAAAGGCGACGTGATTTAGGTCAATTCACTAAACTTTCATCTTTTTGGGGTAAGCTCCTAAACCTTTCTTTTCCGTCTCACCCTATATTTTAGGTCCATATGATGTTTATGGGTCTCGAGTATATATGTAGTGAAATATGGTGCATGCGGAAGACTCGCATGTATATACAAATATGTGTGTGTGTGTGTGTGTGTGTATCTAATCCAAGTTCATATTCCATCATGGTACATGGAATATGGGAATTTGGTTAAAGGTATATATATTTATGTATATTGATGTAGGTTCTTGCGAGTGGGCAACTGCTTCAGTTAGAAAGTGCCAAATTCCAAGCATTGGCTTGGTCTGCTTGAGGTGAGATCCCTATCCCTGACCTATATATTTAAAAATGATTAAATTTATTCACTAAATAATTTGACTTATGAGTTTACTAGTTTAATGGAACTTCATAGATTCAATATAATTCTTAATCAAGGAAAATGACTTATTTTTTTGATAAAATAATGTATTTATAATAAAACCAATAAAACGGAGGTACGCTGACATCAAACCAAAAAGTAGTGATAACTATTACATCATGCATGAATTTGGTTTTAGCATTCCATATATCTTCAACATGGTTTTGATATATGATATGATAAGGCATGCCCACTTTGATTTTTTAATGATGATTACCATGTGTGTTAATTGGGGGCATAACCATGTAGTTGTTATTAAGAACATAATTCTTTTTTATCAATTGTTTCCCTCTTGATTTATGTTTTGATCTATGCAATGAGTTAGATTATTAAATTTGAAGCACTGATTTGGGTTCACTGGTTTAATGTAACTTGAATGGAATTTTTCCTCAGACACCTTTATGTTTAGCACGTGTTGTTTTCAATAATACATATTTAATGGAGATATTGTTGAGAACAATACTCTATCTATTTATAATTATTTTGATGTTCACAAATAACCTTTAATTGTTTTCTAATTATATTACATTAAGGATTTTTCAGGAAATATATATTTTATATATTCTCATTCTTGGAAGAATAATCATGTGTTTAAATAGCATGAAACAATTACTAAACCATCTAGGAATCAATTTGAAGTGTTCTGGAAACACTATTCATAGCTTATGTTTGGAAAGCATAGAGTAAAGAAAGAAAGGAAAGTGTAGCGTAAAGAAAGAAAGGTAAGCGTAGCGTAAAGAAAGAAAGGAAAGCGTAGTGTAAAGAAAGAAAGGAAAGCGTAGCATAAATAAAGAAAGGAACCCACTGTTTATTCTTTACATATTATCAGAATGGTGTGGTTAAACAGCCATACGTTATCAGCAAAGTATGAAAGAAAAACCCTACGTTAGGAAGGAACCCTACGTTTGGGATATTAAAGAAGAAACATTACATAAATCTTTATTGTTTTGTTTTTTTCTCAAAAGTATGGTTAATCAACCTTAATTTTGTAATGAACCTTATGTTACTTGAAAAAGTATGAACTGTATACCTTACATTTGAAAGCATAGAAAAGTATGCTATACGTTTGGATATGGAAGAGAAAAGTATGGATGGTCAACCCTATGTTTGTGGTCAACCTTACGTTTTTCATCAACCTTACGTTTGAAGAATGAGACATCAACCCTATGTTTGATCTATGTTATGTTTCAAAGGATGCATGCAGTACAACTCAACCTTACATTTGGCGTCGAGAATTTTAAGTTGATATTTTTGTTCAACAGTCTACAAGGGATTGATCAGGCTAATTTTAAGCTGGACTAAATGATGATTTTGAAGTGTGTCCATGAATGATTTAGAACCGTTTGATGGAGTGATTTGACCAGATATTTTCATGAAGAATATTATGGAGTTTTATGACTGCTCAGATTAATTCAAAAGTTTGAATATTGTGAGAAAAAGGGCGATTTTTGTGGATATGATTTTGTATAAGAAGAACTCTATATATCTGTTCTCATTTTTAATTTCAACAAAAAATTACAGATCATAACAGAAACTAGAGTGATATAAAAAAAAGTGTACAAAGATCAATATAGTGAAGATTTGAAAGAAGAACACATAGCGATCAAGAACCCAAGTGCAGATACAATCATTGTATTTGAAAGAAATATCTACTGCACATACAACGCTATTTATGAAGAGCGAAAACAAAGACAAATCAAGATACAATGATATAATGATTACGAAGAGCGACTATGCTCTTATTTATTGAAGAATAAGGAACACAATAGAAGATTAATCTATTTTTCAACAAAAAACTTTTGTGAATCTGGTGATGATTATGTTGCGATTGATTTTTCTATATCTATTACAATTGGATCGACTCAAAGATTAATATTTCTGAAGATGACGATCCATCTGCTGTCAATTGCATTCTGTTGAAATTGTGAAGATCAACTGGAAATGTTATTTCTAAATGAAAACACTTTTTATCTTGAGTGAACAGCTTCTTGTACTAAGCTGAGTAGGTTCGTGTTTGAACCAGAAGGATTTGTTTGCCTAAAACTTTTATAGGTGTCAAATACTTGTTTTCAGTTGTTGGATGGTCTGGAGGACCAGATAGTGAAAATTACCAAGCTCGTGGAGTATAGCATTGGTGGAGTAGAATAGGGGCCTTATGTTCCCCAAACCACTGTACATCCGTGTGTCCCTACTTTTACTTATTCTTATACATGATCAAATCTGATAAAGCAGACAAGAAATTACTCGACCAATCGAAGAGTTAATGAAAAATCAGAAAGACACAATTCACCCCCTCTTGTGTATAATCTGTATATTCAAGATTAAACAATTGGTATCAAAGGTGGAGCTTCTGATAGAGCCTTATAATGCGAGAAGAATTTAAAGATTATACAACAGAGAATCATGATAGATACAAGAGAAGGGATGTCAATGGTCAGAGCACCATATTTTAATGGAGACAACTATGGCTGCTGGAAATCGTGCATGATAATATATATGAAAAACCTTGGATATAAAGTCTATTCAAAGATTCTGAATCCTTATGAAATTACTGAAAACCCTGAGACATGGAGTGCTGCTACAGAGGCCGAATATGATATGAAATTGAAGACCATGAATGCAATTATTTGTGGGCTAGGACCAGATGAATTTAAGAAAGTATCTTAGTTCCCGACATCATATGATATGTGGAAAACAATAGTTATGGCGTATTAAGGAACATACAATGTGAGATAAATGAGATATGCTACTACCAAATTGAAATTTGATACTTTCATAATTTTTTAAGGTGAAAGAATTACCGAAATGAATGGGAGATTGACAGAAATTATCAATAATATAACAGCTCTAGGAGATCCTATCAAGCAGGCTGATCAAGCATTAAAATTAATGATGGTACTTCCTACTCGATGGAATGGTATCTTTGCTAAAATCAGACAATCAACACCTGTTAAAGATTGAACCATGAGAGAGCTGATTGGTACACTGATGATGTTCGAAGATTAAATGCAAGATGAGGAAAATGAACATAAAGTCTATATCAAGAAGGATGATACTGCCTTGAAGGTAACTTCATAACAAAAGAATATAAAGAGGATGAAGAGAGAAGTCAAAGACAAATCAGAAAGCACTGACTCAACAAACTCAGATGAAGAACTAGCTCAGCTAGCAAGGAAATTCAGAAAATTCTACACCAAGAAAAGAGGCTTAAAAAAATAATTTAAGAAATATGATAAGGAAGTAAGATTCTATGAATGTAATAACATCAGGCAAATCAGACCAGATTTCCCACAATTGAAAGATGAAAAGAAGAAGAAATTCATCAAAAGAAATGAATATGAGCAGAAAGACAAAAAAGCTATGAAAGCCACTTGGAGTGTATCTGAAGACTCAAGTAGCTCTCCAGAATCAAGCTTAGAGAACGAAGAAGTCAATTTGAAAGCAAACGTGTGTTTCATGGAAGAAACAGATGAGGTGCAATCTTATTACTCAACTGACTCAAATAATGAATCAAATTATGAATCAAGCTACACAAATGAAAAACATACAGCCTACTGCAATATACTTTAAGAAAGACATGAATCACTGTTTAAGAACACATAAGTCACTAAATAATATATGTAAGGCTGTTTCAGATGAAAGAGATACAATGATGAAACAACATAAGGAATTAACTGATAAATATAATTCTACTGACACTAACTATATTAATTTTGAATCAATAATAAAACCCCGCAGGATGAAGTATAATTTTACAAATAGGCTACATTGGTTTTTACAAAAGGAGAGAATTCATTAAATTAAATTCCTGGAAAAACTGTCATTAAAAAGGAATGTTTGGAATTGGCAGTAAAGGAGAAAAACCAAAGATTTACAAAAAATATTTTATTCCTAACACTAAAAGGGTTTATTGTAACTTTTGTGGTACAAAGGGACACATAGCTAAACACTGTTTCTTAAGACAACCTCAAATTTTTGGTATTAAGAAATTCTATTTTCAAAAGACTTATATGATTCAGCTGATTTTAAAAGAACAAAGAAAATCTGGATACCCAGATCATTTCTCTCTAACACCCCTGGACCCAACAGAAAATGGGTACCAAAGCAATTTGATTAAATGTCTTTGCAGGTAGCAGGCCACCAAAGCAGAGAAGATATATGTTACATGGATAGTGGTTGCTCAAGGAATATGAGTGGGAAATCAACAAATTTTATAACACTCACTAAAAAGGAAGGAGGACTTGTCACATTTGGTGACAATGCCAAAGGAAAAAATCATTGGCATTGGAATTGTTATATATCCAAAAATAGTCTAAATCAACAATGTACTTTATGTACAATAATTAAAACACAAACTGATATGTATCTCTCAACTTTGTGATGATGGATATACAGTTGATTTTACTAAAAATTGTTGTACTATTTTTAAAGATAAACTATTTAAATTTAATGAACCAAGAACAGACAATGTCTATACATTGGATTTAAATTCTTTGTGTAAACAACAAGTAAATATCATGATTGCTAAAGTAATTGAATCTTGGATCATGGATACAAGACTTTGACATTTTAATATATATGTTTTACATAAGTTATCTAAGAAACACTTAGTTTCCGATTTTCTTAGTCTCAGATTTGAAAGTAACAGATTATGTGATACATGCCAACTTGGAAAGCAACACAAATCATTATTCAAATCTGTTAACAAAGTTTCTACAACTAAACCTCTAGAACTTATCCATATGGATTTTTTAGACCTTAAAGAGTACCAAGATTAGCTCGTAAATTATATGATTTTGAATTAGTTGATGATTATTCTATATTTACTTGGATTTTCTTTTTGAAATTTAAAAATGATACTTTTACCATATTTGAAAGTTTCTGCAAATCTGTTAAAAATGAAAAAGGATTTAATATAATCTCATTTAGAAGTGATCATGGTAGAGAATTTGAGAATTAGGAATTAAATTCCTTTTTCTCAAACATGGATATTAAACATACATTCTCTACACCAAGAACACCTCCACATAATGAGATTATAGAGAGAAGAAATAGAAAAATTAATGAAATGGCTAGAACTATGCTAAATGAATATAGCCTACCTATATATTTTTGGGTAGAAGCTGTAAATACATCTTTCTATAAAATTAACTGAATTTTAATAAGACCTATTTTGAAAAATACACCCTATAAAATATGGAATAATAGAAAACCTAATGTAAATTAATTTAATGTTTTTGGATGCAAGGTTTACACCTTAAACACCAAGGGCAATTTTGGTAAGTTTGATCAAAAATCTAATGAACTAATTTTCAGGGGATATTTTTCTATTTACAAAGATTATAGAATTTTTAATAAAAAATAAAGGATTGTTGAAGAATAAGGTCATGTAAAATTTGATGAATCTAATCCCTTTGAGAAAAAGACAGATCAAATAAATGAACTAGACTCTATCAATAACATGATACTTGAGAACATAAAAAATGATTTTGAAAATGATATTAAAGAAATTCAGTCCAGTTCAGAGGAATATGATACTGAAGAACCATTGAATATATTTCCTAGACAGTCTAGAACCCTATAGAATCACCCTTTAGAAACTGTGATTAGTGTCTTAGAAACTGGTATTCAAACTAGAAGAAACTTAGAAAATCTAGTGGAATTCTCTGCCTTTATATCCTAACTAGAACCCAAGACTATAGAAGAAGATTTAGATGAAGAAATATGGGTATTAGAAATGAAAGATGAATTAAACCAATTCAAAAGAAATGAAGATTGGAAATTATTGGAAGGACCTCATAATTATACAGTAATAGGAACAAAATGGGGCTTTATAAATAAACAGTATGACCAATGTATAATAACTAGAAATAAAGAAAGATTAGTAGCTAAAGGATATAATCAAGAAGAATGAATAGGTTATGATGAGACTTTTTCACCTATAGCTAGGTTAGAAGAAATTAGAATCCTTTTAGCCTATGCATCTCATATGAATTTTAAATTATTTTAGATGGATGTTAAATCTGCCTTTTTTAAAAGGTTATTCAATGGAGGAAGTTTATTTTGTGCAACCTCCTGGATTTAAAAACACTCAAAAACATGATTATTTTTTTTAATCATATTAATGTTCTTTATGGCCTTAAACAATCACCCAGAGCTTGGTATAAAAGATTAATGTTTTTTCTTTTAAAAAATTATTTTATTGTTGGATTGGAAGATCCAACACTTTTTAAGAAAACTATGACAAATAATGTTTTATTGGTTCAAATTTATGTTGATGATGAAATTTTTGGATCAACTAATAAGAAACTTTGTCATTAATGTTCAAAATTAGTGCATGAAGAATTTGAAATGAGTATGATGGGAGATTAAATTTATTTTTGGGACTTCAAATATTTCAAAAAGATTTTGGAAATGTTTTAAATCAATGAAAATACATTACTGATTTAATTAAGAAATAAGGACTTGAAAACACCAAGACATTTACATCTCCTATGTGTACTAACATAAAACTTGTTTTGGATGAAACTTGGAAATCAGTTGACAAAAAGTTATATAGAGGTATGATTGGTAGTTTGTTATTTATTACTATTAGCAGGCCAGATATAATGTATTCAGTATGTATTTGTGCTAGATTTCATCAAATCCCAAATAATCTCATTTTACTGTTGTTAAAATATTGTTTAGATATTTAAAAGGAACTACTTTTCAATCTCTACTATATCCTAAAACTTCTTATTTTAATTTTATTTCATATTAAGATGCTGAATTTGGAAGTTGTAGATTAGATAGAAAAAGAACATCTGGAACATGTCACTTTTTAGGAAAGTCTTTAGTGCCATGGTTTAGTAAGAAACAAAATTCATTTTCCCTGTCAATAGCTGAGGCAGAATATGTATCTCCTGACAGTTTCTGTGCACAAGTGTTGTGGATGAAAAACACTCTTATAGACTTTGGATTGAATTTTAATAATACACCTATTTTATGTGATAATTCAAGTGAAATTAATATTTCAAAAAAAATCCTAAAAGTCATTCTAGAACTAAGCACATTGATATAAATCATCACTTTTTAAGAGATCATGTTATTAAAAAGGATATATTTTTAGAATTTATAAATACAGAAATTCAATTAGTAGATATTTTTACAAAAAAACGTTCCACTGCAAGGTTTGATTTTATTATGGGGGAGCTAGGTTTATTATATTTAAATAATTTTTTTTATAATTTTAAATAAAATTTATTTTATTTTTATTTTTTTAATTGTGTAAATTTTATTTTGTTTTTTAATACTCATTAAAATAAATAAATTATTTGTTTTTCGAAAAATATTTAACTTTTGTTTTTAATTTATGTTAAATTCACCGCATATAAATTTTATTTTTTTTTGAAAATAAATGTAATGATTAGTGATTACATAAGAATCAAGGTTGTCAGAGCCCTTTCAAATTTTAAACCGTTTCATTTCCAAATAACAAAAACCATTTCAAACCCGAAAACCGCATATTGTTGCAAGACCGTGATATTCGAATATTCAAACCCTAAAATCTTCAAACCTTTAAAAAAATAATCAGTAATGACAAAGACCAAGTCAGTAGATGAGGCTGAGAGCAGTGACATGAAGAAGCAAAAGTCAGTTGGGTGAAAAAAATTTCAAGGTAAATTTATAGATCTGGAATGGCTATTACAGACTAATCTGTTATTGAAAAAGGCTTTGTCTTTTAAAAACCTTGAATAGAATTTCAACACTGAAAGGTCTGAGTTTATGTATAAGGTATAACTGCATTATTTCTTCAGAACAGTTCAGTTCAGTCTAGTTGAGGATGAAGACACTGTGTTTGCAAAGATTGAGGACAAAGAATTCTCAATATCTTCTTTTAAAATAGGACAAATCCTGAATTCCCCGCATGAATGAGTATATCATTTTGATTTGAAAAACATTAGAGATGTTGTGAATAAGTCATAGGACAATATTTCTTTTTTGTTTGGAAAAACTACTCTTAATAAAATGATGGTAAAGGATTTAGAACCGGATCAGAATATCTTGGATAAATTTTTTTAGACTGGAATAGCTCCCAGGATGTCAAAAATGGAAAAGATTTTGTACCCTGATATGTTCATAATTTATCTTCTATTAAGTGACATCAAATTAAACTTCCCATGGTACATGGTAAGGTACCTCAATTACTGGTTCTAGTGCAAGGCAAGAATGGATGTCTATCCTTTTGGAAGGTTCATTTAAAAGTTGTTTCTCGAGAAAGGATTGGTGAGACTTGTAGATGTGAGAACACGGTGTAATAACGATAATAAATTTAGTGCTATGACACTAAGGAAATTTTTTATTTATGGAGCACCATAGAAGGAAATATCTTGCTAGTGGGGGCAGAAGAGGAAGAAGAGGAAGAAGAAGAGATAGTTTTAGCTTAGCCTGAAATAGAAAAATAAAAACAACCTAAAACCAGAGAAACTACAACTACAAGGAGACTTCTTTTTGAAATTGAAGAGGTTGAAGATGAAGGAAGTCATGAAGGACTTAAAGTAACAAAGAAAAGAGCTGCAAGAGTAGAAGAAGAAACAGTGGTTTCTCAACCACTATCTATTAAAGATATTTTGGGATATAGTTTTGTAATGGATAAGCCTAATATTGTTGAACCTCAAGAAGAGGTAGCTCAAGTTGAACTGGATGTTGAAACAGAGAGACCTGAAACTACTGTTGTTGAACCTGAAAGATTTGAATCAGTGGCTGAACTTTAAAATGAGACTGCAATTGAAATTTTGAAAGTGGGAGTGCCCGGAGGAGAAGTGGCCAGTCCTCAGTCTATCCAGGAAGACGATGTTGTTGAAACTATTGTTCAAGATGATATGATTATTGAAGAACATGTTGATGATGCATCATATGTTCACACTAAAGTGTTCCTGGAAGATTTTTCTTTGAAATATTCTAAGAAAGACTCTGGGGAAAAATCCGTAGACCAAGCTGAAAAGGGAGATGAAGAAACATTTGCATAATCTTTGCCCCTAGTGTTGATACATCAATGAACTGAAGAATAAAATCAATAACAGAGTACTTATACATCATCGAATGAATCAGTCGAGGAAATTTACAAGAAGTAAAAAAGAATAGAAATTGAGAATACTGATCTAAGGAGAGCATTAGAATTAAAAAAGTTGAAATTTCATAGACTGAAATCCAGCACAGTTTCAAGAAATGATGTTGAGAATTTCAAAAAGGAAATGTAGGCAGAAGTGGACAAAATGAAATTGGAAATGGTTTTGAAATCAGATCTATCTAATTTTAAAGATTATATGGAAACTCAGTTTGAATCCATAAGGTCTAGTAGAGCCAGTGGTTCAGGTACTTCACCTGACCTCATAAGGAGATTTCATGCTATTACAACTATAATGGGCAATATGAATGAGATGTTGACTGATATTCAATGTAACCGTGCTCCATTATTAGTATTTCTGGACAATCAGAAATTTTTAGTAGATCAGTGGACATCCAGTGAGCTGGGAAACTGAACAATATTAAATCAGATGTCAGAGAATCTGTCGGTGTTTATAGACAAATAAGAAATGAAATATGAGTTTTTCAGAGTCAATTTAATCGAGGATCTTCATATTACTCATGAGAATTGAGATTTCATTATCAAACTGGGATATGGGATGATGAAGAGACTGAGGGAACAGCTTACGGAAATCAAGGATGTGGTTTAGAGAAGATATAACCTATCTTAACCCTAATATCCCTTGATTCATGTGTATATCATTATCATGAACATACTGTTTTTTTAATGAAAATTTGTTTCATTGTCTATTTGTTGATTTATCTGTTTGTTTATCTAAATCTACTATTTTATGTTTAAATATGTTAGTATAATAGAGTACCTTACTGATAAACAGTTATTTATATCATTTACCTATAGTTTAGTGCAACATTAAATGTGTTAAAATCCATGATTTATTATTCTTTTTGATATCACAAAAGGGGGAGAAATTTGGATAAACAGAACATTTTATTTTAAGATTTTAAACACTTATTTAAATGATTTCTTGTATATTTAAAATGTTTTGGATTTATATATATTTGTAATTATACAGCAAACTATTTTAAGTTATTAATAGTCATTTATTATAAAGGGAAATTTTCGTTTAATTTTTATTTAGAGGGAGAAATTTGGATAAAATTAAAAACATTTATTTTATTCGTTAATTTTATTTAAAAAAAATAATTTTATTTTCATTATAAATAAAGGGGGGGAATTTATTTTTAATGATAATACAATGTTTATTTTATGAAAAGTTTTTGTTAAAATTAAATATTGTTTTATATTTTCAAAATTGTAAACATTAAGTAACTAATTTTGAAAGTTAATTTCATTTAATTAGTGTTATTATTTTATGGGTTTTGTGATCATCAAAAAGGGGGAGATTATTGAGAATGTATTTTTTTCAATTGTACAAATTTAATGGTAATATTGTTGATTACAATACTATATCTCTTTATGATGTTTTCGATGTTCAAAAAAACCCTTTAATTGTTTTCTAATGTTTTTACTTTAGGTATTTTTTAGGAATAATATATTTTATATATTCTCATTCTTGGAAGAATATTCAATTTTTTAGATAGCCTGAAAAAATTTCTAAACCATTCGGGAATCAATTTAATGTGTTCTGGAAACAATATTCATATCTTATGTATGGAAACCGTAGCGTAAAGAACCAAAGAAAAGAATAGCGTAAAGAACGAAAGGAAATCATAGCGTAAAGAAAGAAAGGAAAGCATAACATAAAGAAAGAAAGGAAATCATTGTGTAAAGAAAGAAAGGATCCCGTTGTTTACTCCTTACAGATTATCATAAAATTATGGTTAAACACCATACATTATAAGCAAAGTATGAAAGAAAAACCCTATGTAAAGAAAAACCCTACGTGAAGAAGAACCATACGTAAAGAAGAACCCTACATTATGAAGAAACCCTACATTTGGGATATTAAAGAAGAAACATTTTGTAAATCTTTAATGTTTTGTTTGTTTCCCAAAAGTATGGTTAATCAACCTTACTTTTGTAAACAACCTTACATTACTTGAAAATGTATAGACTGTAAAACATACATTTAAAAGCTTAGAAAAGTATGATATACGTTTGGATATGGAAGAGAAATGTATGGATGGTCAACCCTATTTTTGTGTTCAACCTTACGTTCGTCATCAACCTTACTTTTGAAGAATGTGACATCAACCCTACGTTTGATCTATGTTACATTTCATAGGATGCATGCAGTACAACTCAACCTTACGTTCGGCGTCAGGAATTTGAAGTTGATATTTTTGTTCAACGGTCTTCAAGCGATTGATCAGGCTAATTTTAATCCATACTAAATGCTGATTTTGAAGTGTGTCCTTTACAGATTCAGAATCGTCTGAAGGAGTGATTTGACCGGAGATTTTAAATGAGAATATTATAGAGTTTTACGACTGCTCAGATTAATTCATAAGTTTGAATATTGCGAGAAAATGGAAATTTTTGTGGATCTGATTTTGGAGAGGAAGCGCTCTATATATATATTCTCATTTTTAATTTCAAAACAAAATATTACACATCATAATAGAAACAAGTGTGATATACAAAAACGTGTACATAGATCGATATATCGAAGAATTAAATGAATAACACATAGCGATCAAGAACGCAAGTGCAGATACAATCATTTTATTCGAAAGAAAGATCTGCCACACAAACAACGCTATTTTTGAAGAGGGAAAACAAAGACAAATCAAGGTACATGAATCTACTGACTACAAAGAGTGACTATGCTCTGTTTTATTGAAGAAGAAGAAACACACCAGAAGATTAATTTATTTGTCAACAACAATCTTTTGTGAATCTGTTTCTTCTTAAGTTACGATTTTATATTCTATATCTACTAAAACCAGATCAACTCAAAGATCAATATTTCTGAAGACGACGATCCATCTACTGTCAATTTCATTCTGTTTAAATTGTGAATATCAACTAGAAAATTTCTTTCTAAAAAAAACACTTTGTATCTTGAGTTACCATCTTCTCGTACTATGCTTAATAGGTTTGTGTTTGAACTAGAAGGCTTTGTTTGCCTGAAAATTTTAAAGGTGTCAACTACCTTTATTTCAGTTTTTGGATGGTCTGGGGGACCAGATAGTGAAAATCACCAAGCTCGTGGAGTAGAGCATTGGTGGAGTGGACTAGGGGCCTTCTATTCTTCGTACCACTATACTTCTGTGTTTCCCTGGTTTTACTTATTCTGCTACATGATCAAATTTGATAAAGCCTAGAGGACAGAACTCGATCAATCAAAGAGTTAACGAAAAATCTGAATGAAACAATTCACCCCCACTTTTGTATAATCTGTATATTCATGATCCAATAGATTAGGTGTCCCTTTTTACCCCATGTCATAGAATATCAACATGCAATTGATTTTTATTTCAATTTGTAGATTAAATGAGTTAATTGGGAAGGTAGGAGTGATTAATACCCCTAGACCATATTATGTTGTCACGACCCGCCCTCGGGGTCCGTGCCGTGACTACCCCAAGCCCGCCTTCCATAGGCCAGGGGCTGGCGACTAGCACCAAGGCGTAAATCCCGGTAAAAATGGAAGGCATTGCCTTTGTAAAGTAAACAAACACCACAGAGTAAGCAAGCGGAAAGTAAACACTAAACAAAAGCAGAGTACAACTGAAAGTGCGGAAAAGTAAATGGGCCAGTATACAAACCCAAACTGAAAGTAAAGTACAACTCAAAAGGGAAAACAACAAATGAAAAGTAAAAGCCGCTACACCAAGCTGTCCACTGGAAATCCCACCTGAAGGGTGGGTACAGATAGCTCCACTGCTCCACGGGTCCCGCCGTCCGCTCCGAGCACGTCCCGCCCAGTGGTCCACCTCCGGGTACCGTCCCGCTCTGCAAGCCTCAGCTAAGATCAACGCTGTCCGTCGTCTGCAACCAACACAACGTAGTGCGGGAAAAGCCCATGCAGGGGTGAGTATAAGCTACTCATTAGGGACCCCGAGACCCCTGAAGGTCTCTCAAATCCACAAAGGATAAACCACGAAGAAAGGTACAAACACGAAGTAACAACCGATACTGCTTAGGTATATGCCCATACATATACCTAAGTCATCAATTCCAAATACGCTCCAACCTCCGAGCCCAAGTACAACTCAGTCCACACAGGAAAGTAAACGTATTCCACACAGGAAAGCAAAACGTAATCCACACAAGATAGCACAACACAATCCACACAGGAAAGCAACAGGATTCAGCTCACACATGATTTTCATCATCAAAAACGTAACTACTGAAGAGCCCCATCTCTGAAGTGTACAGTGTCCTGTCACGACTCTGAGATACTGCTCACTAACCTAAGACTGCTGAGGTACTCCTCCTGTCGAGTACCGCGGGTCTGCAGCCAACTACCGGGCGCTCCGTCCGCTGAGGGTCTGCTGCCAAATATCGGGCGCTCACCCAAATGGCCTACATAGGTACTCCTCCAGTCGAGTACCGCGGGTCTGCTGCCAACTACCAGGCGCTCCGTCCGCCGTGGGTCTGCCGCCAAATACCGGGCGCTCCGTCCACTGGGCTAGTCGACTCACTCCAAGTCGAGTCGGTCGAGAAGTCTTCAGGTCTCAGCCTGCTACACGGTCTCCGTACTCCGTACGCTCGTCTCCAGTATCGCGGGTCTACCGCTACAACCAAGCGCACCACCTCTATCGAGTAAAACAGAAGATTCATCTCACACTGGTATACTTCTTCGGATGCCGTTAAAGATGATCAAAGAACCATCTAAGTCGTCGGACCCACGAAGGATCGATAGGTACTAACCCCCGCAGTGACCTACACAGGATCGGACCCACACAGGATCGGGCCCACGCAGGACCTGTAGCACTGATCCACGTAGGATCGCTGAGTGCAGTAGTCGTCGTCGTCGAATCCACACAGGATCTCTGTACTGTTGTCGTCGCAGTCACAGTAGCAGTAGCAGTAGCAGTCACAGTAACAGTCGCAGCCAGCACTAGGGTTCCCGCACACAGCAAGCTCATTCGGAGGATCCGCTTCACGAGCCGAGAGGCTGATACATCAACTGTCACAAAGTCCAGAGTTGATGTATCCAAAAGTTACGTATCGTCAACAGGAACTCAATGCATCAGACGGTGCGTCGATCAGACGCCCGGTCTGAGAGTTATTGGCATTTTCGTCCCCGGGGCCCGGTTGGTTTTTAAGGCAAAACCAACCCGACCGTACTCCACCTGTGTCCAAACCTCGAGCAGAGTATTCCAAAAGATCCGTCTCACTAAGAGGAACACAACACAGCTGACGGTACGTCAATCGGACGTCCGTAGCTCAAGATATGAGCGTTTCCGCTCCGAAGGCCCGATTCGTTTCGTGAACGAACCAACCCGGCCGAACTCAAAGTAATCCGAAACCTTGAGTGCGATATACCGAAACGACCGTCTCGATCCAAGGATCGCGTTTCCGCAGAAGGTTCGTCGATCGGAGGTCCGTGGCTCAAGTTATGTCCAAAAGACCAAAAATGATTCGAAACGGGGGGTCCGGATCCGGGTCGACCCGGCCCGACCCCCCCTGGGTCGGCCCGAACCGGGTCGACCCGACCCGGCCCGGCCGGCCGGCCGGCCGGCGGCGCAGCAGCCTCGCGCCGCACGGAGGCAGCGCGGGGGGCAATCAAGCCCCCGCTTGATTTGAAGACGGCGCGACTTTTTAGCCGCGCCTGTTTGCAAAACCGCCCCCCCCCCCCCCACGTGGGGGCTTGATTGGCAGGAAACGGGGGGCCTCCTACCCCCCACAAGGAAACCGCCCCCCTCATTAAGAGGGGGGTTATGTGTGCTGGCCGGGGGATTAATTTCCCCAGGTTTATTGCCATCCGGCCGGCCAGCTGGCCGGCCGGTTTTCTCCAACGGGACCGGAAAATCCGGTCCCCTCTTCGGCTTCCGACGTCGGCAGCTCGGCCGCCGGTCATCTCTTTCCGCCGCGGCCCGGAAACGGCCGCGGTGTTCGTCGTCCGGCACGGTGCGACGGCACCGCGCCCCTCTTCCGTGCCTTGATTTCTTTCAACGCTGCGCGACGGCGTCACATTCAAGATGTTTCTTCCATGGTGCGCGCGCGACGACGTTGTGTAAAATAAACGCACGATTAACCGCGTGGTGCGACGGAACCACGCCACCTTGTTTCCACCCGCAAAGCAATTCAACAAGAACGATGGAGGGGGTTCGGCCGTGTTCATGCGGTCCGGCCCCCCTCACGTTAAATAATAACAAAACATAAAATATTCAAAAGCCTCACGTTAGACATGCGAGATCCACGATCGAGAATAAAATAATTAAACAATAATCAACAACCCCTACCTTAGGTATAAGATTGAAGATTTGTCAACGTCCCGCGGAGGACAACGTCGTGGAGGTCGGGCGTCGCGGTCGTCGTTCGTCAAATCCGATGACGAAGAGATACGCCCGAAGAGATACGGCGTTGGCGAATCTTCGTATGCCGAAGAAGAAGGTCCGAGGAGGAAGTGGCGTTCCCTCTCGTTGACACGGAAGACAAAGAAGAGAGGAGCGGCGTTCTTCGTCGGAGTTTGAGTGTTCTTCGTCGGAGCTGAAGAAGAAGGAGGAGGAGCTCTCAAAAATCCTCACAAGCTGGCTAAATAATTCTAACCAAAGAAAGAATAAGCTAAGGGTTATTTTATTAACTCAACCAAACCATTTGAATTTCAAAGGTTTGAATTGAGACAACTCAAGCCATTAATTAACCAACTTGCCATCTTAAATTAAAAGGGGAGTTTAAGGGAGAAAATGAGAGGTTTAGGTTCGTGTGGGTCCCACCACACTTAATCCTCTCAAGGGAGGTTAAGTGGGTGTGGGTCCCACCCCTAACTCCCTTTGAGAGGAGTTAACCTACAAAAGTAAAATAAAAAGAATTCCACATTTTTTTATTCAACTTTTTATAATTCTCCCAAAAACTAACTTTCGTCCCGCAACAAACGCAACTTCCGAAAAGGTCTCCTTAAGCGAATATCGGCGCTGCGAGTTCATCGGTGCCCTCGGATTTCAATTCCGAGCACCGGATCAAAAGTTAGAAATTCCCGCTCGTTCGTTCACTGAACGTACCCGAGCCAAACTTCGGAAATTGATTTCGGGCACTCTGGGCCTCAGAATCAGGTGCCGTCAGAAACCGCGCTCTTGTAAAATTCCAAAGAAAATTAAGAAAAAATTTCCCTTAAATTTTACGGGTCTTTACATATGTCATATCATGATTACTCATGACTTTCCTTGTATGTATTTTACCATGTCAGTTAGATAATAACATGTCATGTAGTAGGTTCATAATCATTAGAATCTTGGAATAAAGAACTTCCCATGTGAGTTGATTGATGTAATTTCCATGATATGGATCGTAAAATCATGCCATAGTTTGTATATCATGATTTAGGGACACAACATGGGTGAGTTCCCTTAAATGATCTTTTATGGCTATTTTTTCATTGATGCCTATGAAGAATGACTTTTTTTCCCTTTATGGGTTGTTAAAAATCAGTTGGATTAATTATGGAATTAAAATATCATGAAATTTTAAATGGAATGGATAAGTGTCTAGGATGGATGACATTACACTTTACCCATGTATGCATATTGTTGTTTATGCCTGTATGGATTGAATTTATCTAACTTTGAACCTTTCCATGTCGGATGAATAATTTTAATAACATGTAATACTCTAATTTACATGTTCTTTTTCTTATGAAAAATGTTCCCATGTGAGTAAATGAAAGGACTAAACATATGAAGTTGGTTCTTTCTTGAGACACATTTTGGAGGTGAGTTATATTAGATGATATTTTTTTTGAAATTAGTATGATTAACAGAATTATTAAATGAATGAAATCTTAATTAGTCTTGGATGAATCATGGATTATATTTATAATTCCAGGGACAGTCCTATATGAATTTTGTATGATAGTCCATGAGTGAACCATGAATTCTCTCATAATTAAATAGATGGACACAAATGGTTGATTATGTTTAATAGCTTGAGTTAACCATGGATCCATTGAAGGATTACTTGGAAGGGCTCAAAGGGTGAACTATATTTATATCATGAGTGAACCATAGATTCCTATAAGAATTCCATGGACGATCTCATAGAGACTGTACTTATATGTTGAGTGAATCATGAAGCCCTATCTGGATTCCATGGATGGGAAAAAGAGGCATTTATTATATATCATGAGTGATACTTAGGGAATCCGTATAGGACTGCCAAGGATGGGCTCAGTTGACATGGACTTATACAACACATAGAGTGATACCGAGTTTGTGACAGGTTCATTGGGATATGGCTATAAGGTGTTTGTGGAAATGCACCTATATTGATACTTACATTCCAACCTAAGAATATTAAGGATTGGATCAGGTTATAAATTGAATATTCATTGAAATTATAATGATATGATTTTCAATAAAAATAATAATCTTGTATTTTCTCTAGACATTTATTATTTAGATGCCCTTCAGAGGAATCTGTAGTTCTTATTATTATACAGGGAATTTCAGGCCTGACCCAAATCTTGATACTTGAAAAAATTAAATGTTTCAAATCATTTAACATTTGAATAATATAAATGGAAATTAAAATAAAACTTACATATGATGGTTTCTAATTTTGATTACTTAATTACTAGTTATATATATCTATTTCCACTATTAATTTTGAATTGAACATGATAGATTGGGCAAGAACCCGTGGGTTTTGACCTATAGAAATTTATATCTCACACCCTACTTGTCTACCATTGGTTCTTGAGTAAACCTACTTGATTGTAAGGACATGGACCATGATCTATCTCTATTGCTTGTATATGTAAGTTAGGAGAAAAGGAATGAGATGGAGCTGAGGATGCTCATGGTGATTATCATTGGATTACGGTATTTTCATCATTTTGTAATGCAATGAAATTATTTTTAACTATTTCATTATTTTATATAGGTATCATCATATGGAATGAATACATTGTATAAAATTTCAATGTCTATTTTCTATATATATTTTTTATTATATTATCTTTTAATGATTTGATTATTTCTTTATACTTCTTCTATTGATATCTGACTTTTACTATATATTACTATTGTGCACTCTGAATATGATGGTATAGTCTCCCTACTGACCTACCTCTATACCCTCGCTGCTAGTTTGTAGCCTCTAGCATATAGGGAAATGTTCTTGGAGTTATGTAGTGAACAGTCAAAAATCGGTTTAGAGGTTAGTTGGGACATAATGTTACACTTGATAAAGGATTAATTAATCTATGTTATTCCCATTTGGGTGAATATGTTGTTTTTAATTGTAACAATGATAGGTTAATGAGAAGATTCATTATTTATTCAGAACATGACAACATCACAATGAAGAGTATATATACTCTATCTTGTATTGATGAATTATTTGATCAACTCCAAAGAGCACAATAATTTTCATAGATAGATCTTTATTCTAGATATCATCAATTGAGGGTCAAGAAGGATAATATATCTAATACCAAATTCATAAAATTAATTGACACTATGAATTTATATTGATTTGATTTGGACTTATTAACTCCCCAATTATCATCATGGATTTAATGGAGGGTTTGTATAGAACATTAACTAAGTGTGATTTTTTACTGCAAGACGTTTCATTTTAAGTCATATAATTTCAAGAAACGTCATATTAGTGGATCAATAAAATAAATAATTTATTGAAAATTGATCTAGACCAACTACTGTGATTGAGATCAATAGTTTTCTTGGTTTTTCCATGATATTATTAACTCTTTTTAGAGAATTTATCATGGATCTATAAACCGATCACTAAGATTACTAGAAATCGAGTAAAGTTACGTCGGTTATATGATTGTGATGAATACATCAAGGAAATAAAGATAAGGCTAGTTAGTGTAACTAATCGTACACTATAGTAATGTGTAAGTTTTTTTTATATAATCAGTTATTCAATAATAAAATGACTAGGTTGCATCATCATGTGGAATGATTTGGTGATTGATTATGGCTAATAAAAATTGAAGGTTCATGAGAAATATTACCCAACTCACGATTTCGAGTTTTCTGTAGTAATTTTTTCATTGAATTTATAGGGGAATTATCTTTAAAGAGAAGGGTTGTGACATATATACTAGTCATACAATTATAATTTATATATATTCTATTTTAATGTGTGGATTTTTCACTAGATAATATGGTTGTATTTGATTAATGATTATGTATTTTTAATTCATTATCACCATGGGAGAGTGAACAAGGTAGAAACTGTTTTGAGTAAAAAGGATCATGAAAGATTATCTATGATGATGATCACAAATGATAAATTATTTATATATTTTGAAAGGATATATGCAGAAATCATCAAGTAATGGGAGAAATATTACATCTATCAAATGAGTGTTCACCCATCTATCTTTGTGCTGATTAAATATGAATATAATGAAAATGTGTAACAGTAGAAAAATTTTAGAACATTTATTGAGTACAACCTTGATTAGGATGGAATGATATATTTTAGTAACCATCTATATTTTCTGTCTATTATTGATTTTAATAAGGATCTATCAGATGAAGCTCATAGTCCAGTATTCTATGTTGATCCTAATCATATAAATATGTATTGAGATATGAAAAATTATTTCTGGTGGGAAAACATAAAGAGAGACATTGTAATTTTTTTGGGTGATATGTATGTAAATAGTTATGGTTGGGAGATAGAAGTCTAATCAGATGTTAAAATCATTACCAATCAAGAATGGAAATGGAAAAACATCACTAGGGATTTTTCCATCAGAATCCCAAAAAAATATAAAGGTCATATTTCTATTTGGTTTGTAGTAGATAAAATTAAGAAGTTATCACTTTAATTTTATGTTTAATAATATTTAAATCCTTATCATCAAGATATAATATAAATTATAATAGTGGCAAATCAACCTAAGTACAATATTCTATTATATGTGATGATGATCTAAAGTTTTCCATGATGTTTTAGTGATGTCTTCAATAAGATATATATATATAGAGTTTAGTTTTATTAATGTTTATTATATTAATATAGATGGTATTTATAATATAACTACTCACACCCTAGAGGATATGCTGATATCATTTTCTTTAGTATTGAAAGGGGGGTTGAATCAATATCTTCCTCTAGTAAATATTTATACAAAACTATCATTCACTCTATGATTCAGATTGATCGTTTTGAAAGCATTTATGGTAGTAGGCGATGGAATACAATGTTATGGGATTTAGTTAGAAAAATATATATTAGGACCAAATATATATTAGTATATTGTAGAAAAAATTAGAGTAATTAGGCGGCATAGAAGAGTAGTTCAGAGTTGATAGGAAAGTTATCGTGACAAAAATCGATGAGATATGGAATTTGATGTTGGTTGTATGGTATTGTTGTTTGTATCTACATGGGAGAAGGTTATGATACTCAAAAAAAGTTTAATGTTGTGCCTTAGGTATATTGGACCCTTTGATATTATTTATTGAGTATTGATGGTAGCTTATTTCATGGCACTTCTACCAAACATATATAATGTTCTTGATGTGTTTAATATATCTATATAAATGATGTATTTACCTGATACTTTATTTATACTGAATTCAAATTATTTAACTATATAGTATGATATTTAATATAAATAAAAATCATAAAAAATATAGGATAATAATGTCAAATTACTACAGAAACAGACTACTCAAAAGGTTAAAATTCATTATATGGATTAGAAATTTGAAAAATCTACTTGATAACCCAAGTATGTGATGAAAATTATATATAAAAAATAGTTTTTATAAATGTGATGTAATTTTGAGGTAAATATTCATTTAAATGGGGGTTAAAATGTAATATAATATGTAATTTGAGAGAAAAATTCAATTTAAACTTTTATAATTTAAACATGACTTTTATAACATAGTTGTTAAAAATGGAGGCATGAACAAAAATAACCAATTAAAAAAATGATTTATAATGGATACAGATAATCCAAATGTATTTATCATTATGTTCTCATTTTTTAGTAAAGCCTTTTTATAGTTCAAAAATACAATTTTCTATAAAAATAATTTTTCTTATTTTTTTTGTGCAAATAAAATTTCTCATACCTACGAATTTATTTTGAAAGAATGAATTTTATTTTTTAAATAATCATTTGAAAATTATCATTGAACTTGTTTTTTATAATTTTTAAAAAATATTGATTCTTTGATGAATAGTGAAAAATATTCATGAATCATCAAAAGTAGAAATTTTTGGTTATCTTGAAAAAATCTACAAGCCTAGAGTAAGGAATGTGAGATGAAAATAATTTAAACTAGGGGAGTCATCCCTAACTTTAACATCACATTCATGGGGAAGGGTTCCAAGGCCATTGAACGAAATGAAATTTTGGTCAAGATAACACTATAAAGAATGAAAATCCACTACATTGTTTCCTATGCGCCTCTTATTTTGTATGTCCTCCTAGTTTAGTTTTAAAATAACTTTTCCCTATTCTTAAAATTTAATGTTAAAAATAATGTTGGTATTTATAATATTCATCAATAATATAATACAATATATAAAACTTAATTTTTAATAATTATGAATAGTGAGAAAATCAAATATTTTTCTCCTTTGTAAAAGAAGTAACATTAAGTTAAAACAATGGGTTAAAAAATTAAAATAACTCTAAAAGTTGAATTGATACTATTTTATGAGTACTAATTGACCAAAATAATCCTTAATGATTAAAATAATATATTTTAAATCATTAATTTTAATTCAGGGACCCAATATTTAATTTTTTGAACATAAGTTATGTTATATTAAAATTAAAAATTATTATGGGCCATTTCATTTAATGGAATGGTTGCAAGATGGAATCCGATTTTATCAATCACAAAAGTCTAATATCATTAATTTTTTAATATTTAATTCTAAATATTTAGGGAAACCAATTTATAACTTAATTTTATGGCCAAAATTGTTTTACACTTAAATTGATTATTTTATGAAAATTTGTTTTACATGAAAATTACATGCATATATTAAAAATAATTTTTAAACACAATATAAATTATATGTCATAAAACTTATTATAAATTCAAAATACTTATTTCCAAATTTTTTTATAAGGTCCTTTTATTTGGTTTTTAATAAATCTGTTATCATGGTAAAAACTTATGTTATCTCAGTTAATGTAAAAATGGGTTTAAGTTAATTTAACTAAATGATAAGGAATAGAATGAATAAAAAACATTAAAAAATTTCATTGTATGAGTATATTTAAACCCGATCACATAATATATTCTAATTTGGGGTGTCTCAGAACCAATTTACCAGATTATTATATCTGTCATATAATATTTTATATAATATAAAGTTTGTCATTTTATTCCCCTATAAAAGGATACCCCATATCATCTCGTATACACCATAATTAGAATTATATATCACAAAATTAAATCTATAATACCTTAACATATTACTTCTCCACATCCTAGAGATTATTTTCTTTGCTAAAGACTACCATTTTAAGCCTTAATGTGTAAGCTAGTGGAGGTTTCTCAACGAAGATGTATATCTTTTAATCAAGCTTTTTAAATGTTATTTCATCTTATAAATTAATTAAATATATGTTATCTATTATAAAATATGGAATTAAAAATATTTAATATAAATTATTGTCATTATGGTGATGGAAGAACCCTTATAAACATTATTTCCATCCGTTTGAAAATTATAATGTTTTTCAGGCGTAAATGTGGACTATCACCTCTACGAAGATACATGATTCATTTAAAATTTCCATTAAACATGGATCATAATAAGGACAGTTTTAATGATTATAATACATATATATATATGATATACAAATTATCTCATAGTGATGAATTATTATTTACCTTTCTTTCTTTCCATCTATTTAAAAATTAAAACAACATTCATGCATATATAAGGATTAACATTTTCATGAACAGAGTAATTAATTTATTCTATATCTACATCTTTTAAATGAATTTAAATATATATTTAATATATTTTAAATTTATATCATGAATAATTTTATTTATATGATGGAACCATGGTCAATATACAAGGATGAGTACCGCAGAACAAGAATTCTCAAGAAAAAAGAAACAATTAACACATGAAAATGATGATATTAATAATGAATTATTTTTAAATGGGTGTGAAATTGTTTTAAGTGGATTATATTTTAAATATTCATTATTTTAATGAAACTCCAATAGAATTCTAATAAATTTTAATTTATTATTAATGAGTTTAAATCTCTTTTCAATCCACTCAAACATGAGGTAAGAGTTTTATATAAAAATATCATTTTTGTTGAGATTGTTTATGATTAAGATTACAATAATGAAATTTAATTATCAACCATTCATGAATTTCGAGGAATTTTATTCTCTTGGGATTATTTATAGATATTTATTTTTTCCATTTAGTTTTCCTTTTTTATTTACCTAAGAGGTTGAAAGAATATTTTATAGGAAATCTTTCTTTATATCTCTGTTTGATAAAACATACTTTTTATTCTATGCCCATGATTTCTAAAATTGTTTTCATGAATGGTTTTACTATTCTCAAAGGATTGTTTAAATTATTTTTAATTTTTTTTAATTTTTTAAAAGTATCAGTCATATCATTTTATGAATGAGGTACTGTTAAATTTTTACCAAAAATATGTAAAGAATAATATTTTTATGTTACAAGACATAAATAAAATATCATACCATCATGACCGATCATCATATTGAATATTACGTCACATATTTCAAAAGATATTTTAAATAAAAAATTTCACGTAATATTTTGTAAATCATAAATATTAAATAATTGATTTCAAAAATGAAATTTTAATATCCTTTATAAATATTCCATTTGATCCATTAAAAGAATATTCATCTTGGAAAAAATCTTTTGATATCAATGATTCTTTATATAGGATATGATGCACTGAAACCAGTATTATTATTTCTATGTCTGGTTGAAAATATTAATGATGATATTTTTATTAAATGGAGAATATTAAGGGAATATCTACACTCTTATAGCCTTAAGAGTGAAATTTTACTAAATATATAATGGGATAGAGAGTGAACCTAATCCATTATCATAACATTAGAAGGAATACTCAGCTAAATATTTTTTTGATTACGTGAATGCTATAAAATTATGTGTTTTCCTAAAGGTATAATCTCATGTATCATGTTTTTTTATTCCATTATAGTTCATGTCTTAGAAAATGAAATGACTTATTACATGATTGAACATTACTATATATGATATATTTGGTATGGATTTTCAATTTTTAGGTCATGTTCTCATACACATATGTGCATGTTATGATTAGGATATCATTTGTATTTGTCATATTAACTCTTTCTAAGCATCTGAGCTCACCCTTTTTTATGTTATCGTATCTATGGTTATGAAGAGTTTTTTATGTATGGTAGGTCTAAGAAGGGTGATCATCATGAATAACATGTTAGGAGAATGATGTATATATCTTATGATTTTTTATGTATCAATGTTTCTACTAACACTAATATTATACGATTTTCGTGTGAATTGTAATGGTATATAAAGAATATTCATCTATTAAAATGTTATATATATGTATATAATATATAGATATCTACATAGAAATCCTATATTTTAATGTGATGTCATTTTAACAAGTGACCCCACCTCCTCCAAAAATATAAAAACTTCTTATTATGTATAGATAACATATCATGTGGTTTGAGAAAAAATTGTCCATGGTCTAGAGTTTTTTCTAATTTGAAATCATCAAATGATAATTTAACTAAAAATACTTGTTTATGGTTCTATATTTGATTCTTGCGACTCCAAAACCACTAATTAATACTTAATTGGGAAATAATAAATCTAAAAATTCATATATTATTTTTTTCTTGATCACACCTTTCAAACACCACTTTATAGTATTCAAATTCGTTTCTCACTCCAACCGTAATTAAAAACGATTGATTACATGGAAAAATTATCACATATGATGGTTACATCACATGGATTATTAGACTACTATTAGTGTAGATATATAAATATTTCACCCAAAGTTATAGGATTTATGGAATAATAATCCATAAACTAGAAGTGCCCCTAAAATCTTCTATTTTGAAATATATACTTCTATAGAATGGGTTTGTATCTTTTTATATTTTCATCCTTGGAATAAGTAGATAAAACCCATTTTTTTCAAGATTTGTTCTTATTGGTAATTTATTGTATCAAAAATAGTCTGTTATATATGAAGATTTTGATGCTCACAAATACCATTGTTTGTTTTCTAATAATGTTTTATTTAGCGGCTTTTTAGGGATATATATCAAGGTTTATGGAATTTAATGCTATGAGAATCGATCTTGAAACACTTTTTGAAGACATATGTTTGGGGAATGATAATATGGTTCATTGTCCCTATGTTATGCTTGAAACATAACACTTGCATATGGTATCAATCCTATTCTACTCTAAACAGTTTTCATTTGAACTAGTATCCTTATGTTTGGAAAATTTTCAAGTGTATGGATCAGTAATTTTATGATGGATTTTGTAAATAATGTTCATAACATATATTTGGGAAATTGAATGTATAGTTAGTTAATGATACACTTTGTATTTTGTGAGGAAAATGTTGATCGTATCGATTATCATCCATACACTAATTTTGTTCCCAACGTTATGTGAAGATGAAAGTATAGTGGGGGAACCATGAATTGGTAAGAAACCTAATCCGTGTGATAGAACCATACACTACATCAAAGAACCCTATGCTATTCTATGCTATGCAATGTAACCCTATACTATGTGGCCCAACCTTATGTTAAATTTTCAATGGAGATTTTTTTTCCATAGATTACTACAACAGTCAAGTCAAAAAAAATGATTGATTCTAGGATGATTATAATCTTTTTAGTGAAATGCATTCATCAGAAAAAATCTCTCATACTCTTCAGGGATATTTTTAATCCCTTGGTCAATTGGAATTTGAATTTCAATGATATTTCAGGCAACTTTCTTGGATATGGAATATCGAAGAAAACCTTCTGCTCTTTTTATATTCCCAGTGTATCAGTTCAAAAAACAAAATATTTATGTTACATATTTTTATTTATGATTAATTGCTGGTGAATATATTCTCACAAGTGTTGATAAGATTAAATATTGACTTTTCATAAGATACTACACATTGGAGAAATATATTTTATACCTTATATTATTATAAGATTACTATTTCTATATGTTGTTATTATTGAAGATCATTTTCAATCAGGATCACTTCAAAACTATACATTATTGAGGAAATTACATTATGAATAATAATAATAATCTACTATCATTTGCTTCTATTATAACTGTAAAGAACAACCCATATAAAAAAAATAAAACTCTTTTGATTTATTAAATTATCAACTTCTCATACTCAGATGTGGTGGAATATCAGATTCTTGATCTTAGATGTGGATAATCTATTCTTTGGTAAGGAACCATAAATATTTATTATTAGTCTTCCTGTAAAGGTTTCAAATACCTGCACTATGTTTTGTTGGTCTTATGATAATAGGGTCATTCTAGTGAATTTTTACATGATTTTAGAGATATTGATTGGTAGAGTGGACTAGGGGATCTTTGTGCCCCAAACCACTATAAAAATGCATGTTATTTATTTATATTTATCTTTTAAATATACTCACTATATAATTAGACACTAAAAATATTTATTAATAATAGAGGATGTCAAAACCCAGAATTGTGGATCATTTTTGAAAAGACACAATTCACCCCCAACTTGTGTATCTTTATATTATTATAACATAACAATTGTTATCATAATAATATTTTGGATAATTATATATTAAGATAAAATTATAAGGTCTATTATAATATGAAAATATATTAAACTAGAGAATAAATTTATATTGTTAATGATATATACTTTAATGCTGGAAATTATGGATGATGGAAATCTTGAATGATTATTTATCTGAAAAATCATGGATTTAATGTATACTCAAATATCATTACTTCTTATATGATTTCTGAGAAACCATAAACACGGATAACTAAGACAGATGTTGAATATGATATGAATTCAAATGGAAAAAATTATATTACTTGCAGTCATGGAACATATGAGTTTAACCATGTATCATAATATCTAACTACCTATAAGTTGTGAAAAACTATATAAATATCTTATGAATGAACATAAAATGTTATACAGATGAGGTATGATACTACTAATCTATTTATTAGAAAATTTAGAATTTTTAATTGATAAATCATCACGCAGATGAAGGGAAGAATTATAGAAATCGGTAAATATATTATAACATTAGGTGAACCTATTAAACAATATAATCAAGCATTGAAAGTAGTCAAAGTACAATCCTTTAAATGGAATGCTATATCTACATCTAGGTGACAATGATCACTTATCAATGATCTAACAATATAAGAAATAATTGGGACACTGATGATGTATGAAGAATAAATGTCTACTAAATATGAAGATCATATGATTATAGTGAAGGAGGAAAATATATCTCTTAAGGTGGAATCTTATAAGAAAACTAGGGAAATAAGAAGAAAAAATAGAGAATAATTCAAATTCTCCGGATTCGAAAATTGAACTGGCTTATCTATCCATGATTTTCAAAATGTTTCAAAGGAATAAAAGTGGATTAATAAAACCATTAAATAACTATTAGAATGAACCAAGTGATGTTTGAAGATAAAAATGCATGAAATTGGGTTATAAAATACCTGATTATCCTCTACTGAAAGATAAAATAAAAAGTCCGGAAAAGAGAAAACAAAAGAATGATGATTGTGATAAAAAAGTTAAAATAAAAATTAAATATAAATGTATATTATCTAAAGACTCTACTATTCCTTCAATGATTGATTTAGAAATGGAGAAATCAAATCTCAAAGCCAACATGTGCTTTGTGCATAAGTAAGAAAAGGTAAAAACATATTATACTTCTGATTCTAATACTAGTAGGTTTTTAAATAATTAATTAGATACCTACAAGTCAATGTTAGAAAAAAATGTGATTAATAATGAAATAATCACAAATAATTTAAAAAATATATAATTTTATTTTATGTGAAAGAGATACTATGCTAAAACAACATCAAGATTTGATAGAAAAATTCATGTCATCATACTATAATGATCATGAAAATAATATTAAATAACTGCATGATGAAGTAGAATATTATAAGAGTGATTATATTTTTTATACTAAAGTAAAAAATAATTTAAATGAAATTCTAGAAATGGATGTAATTAAACTAAAAATATTCATAATAGGAATGAAGGGTGAGAAATAAATTTTTTTTAAAAATTATTTTGTTCCTAACTAAAAAAAAGGAAACATGTTATGATTTTTAAACAAAAGTTAATGCCAATAATAATTTTTATTTAATAAATCCTTAAATTAGTGTTAATAAAAGTGATTTTTTTTCATAATTGTTTCTTATGTAATTGAAATGAGTTCTAGAAGAAAAAATTATATATTTGTTCCCGGATCATTTCTCGATAACACTGCATGACCCAAGAAGTTATGGGTACCAAAATAAAATATTTCTTAAATACATTTTCAAGAAACATGTCAAAAAGAAATCCATATAGAATATGGAAAGAGGATGTTATAGGAATATGAGTTGAGATTCAAAAAACATTCATAACATACCTCAAATTGATAGAGGACTAGTCACTTTGGTGACACTGCCTAAGGAAAAATTATTAGAGATATAATAGTTGGAGATACAAAGACTATATCAATCAATAATGTATTTTATGTGAAAGGGATAAATCACATCCTAATAATTTTCTCTCAAAAATTTGATGATGTATTTTATGTTTAATTTTATACCAATTTCTACTCTATCTTTAAAGATAAGTTTCACAAATTTAGATCACATAAAATTGATAATTTTTATACATTGAATTTAAATTCCCTTTATAAACAGAAGGTGAATTGTTTAACTACTAAGGGAAATGAGTCAAGGATTTGGAATAGGATACCTTGAAAATATAATATAAATTATTTACATAAATTATATATGAAAGATTTAGTATTTAGTCTACCTAGACTTGAGTTTGAAAATGAATGATTATGTGATATGTGTAAAATTGTAGACAACATAAATCTTCTCTCCACTAAATTAACATAATTTCTACATCTAACCTATTAGAACTTATCCAAATGGATTTTTATTGTACTATCTAGAGTAGCGTGTTTGACTAGAAAGTATATGTCTACGTTTTAGATGATTATTATTCTTTATTTACTTGAGTTTATATTCTAAAACTCCAAAGTAAATTATTTAATATTTTTAAAAGTTTTTGAATTTTTTTTTAAAAAATAAAATGTATTAAAATTATTTCATTAAGAATTGATCACGGTGTAGAATTTTAAAATCATAAATTTAATTCTATTTTCAACAATCTATGTATTTAACATAGCTATAATTCCCCAATAATGAATCAATAAAATAGAATTGTTGACGGGTGAAATTGAAATATTCATGAAATGGAAATGCCTATACTGAATGAATATCGTCGTCCTAACTATTTCTTAGGAATAATATATAATCACAACCAACTATATCCTAAATAGAGTTTTAATAAGGAATCATTTCAAAAAAACTTATGAGCTTTGGAATAATAGAAATCCTAATGTAATGTAATTTAATGTTTTTAGATACAAGGTTTATGTCTTCAACACTAAGGGAAATCGTGGTAAGTTTGACCCAATGGCTGGTTAATGAAGATTTTTTTGTATATTTAGCTACATATATATATTTTAGAGTATTTAATAAAAATTAAAGGATTATCTAATAATTATTTATTTTAAATATTGATGAAACTCACCCTTTTATTAAAGAGAATGATCAAACTGATGAAGTTACAAAATCATTTTATGACATGATAAATAAAACCCCTAAAAATAATTTTTAAAATGATATTAATAAAATTGAGTCTAGTTTAGAAGAACATGAAACTAAAGAACATGAATGTGTCTTTAGTAAGAAGTATGTAACTTTATTGAAGCATCATTTAGAAACTATAATTGAAGACATAGACCGAAAAATTAGAGCTAGAAGAAAATAAGGAAATCTATGAATTTTTTTGCCTGTTTATCTATGTTAGAACCCAAGCCTATTGAATAATCCGTAGAAGATAATATTTGGATGATTTCAATGTAATAAAAAATAAAATATTTTAAAAGAAATGATATATAGCATATTTTATAATGAACAACCAATTTTACAGCAATAGGAACTAATTGGGTGTTTATAAATAAACAATATGATCAAGGGATCATAACCCGAAATAAAGCTATATTAGTAGATAAAGGATATAATTTGTAAAGACCAGTAAAATTCAAGGGAATTTTTTTTCTTAATTTGTTTTGGGATTTTTACAAGAATGCAGTTTCTGACGGCACCTGATTCCGAGGCCCGGTGTGCTCGGAATAATTTTCTGAAGTTTGGCTCGGGTACCTTCAGTGAACAAATGAGCGAGTTTTTCTAACTTTTGAATCGTTGCTCGGAATCGAATTCCGAGGGAACTAATGGAATCTCAGCACCAGTTTTTTTCTTAGAAACACCTTTTTTGGAGTTGCGTTTTCTCAGGTGTTGTTTTTGAATTTTCGGGTTAAGTAAATGAATAAAATAAAATTGGACAACCAATTTATTTTATTTTAAGTTGTTTAACCTAAGCTAAGAGGTTAATGTGGGACCCACAATATCCTACACCACTAGGTAGGATATTTTTGGGGTGGGGCCCACACATGCCCCACCTTTTTCAACCCCTTCTTTTATATTAGCAACGCACCCGCACCCCCATTAAGTGGAAATCAACTGTTGAATTTATCTGTTAATGAAAAGACTCTTTTAATTGGGCGGTTTAAACGTTTAAATTAAATTCAATTAATTTATTGATTCAATTTTGAATTTCAAAACATTGTCTTATGTGTTAATAAAATACGACAAGTCTTATTTTATTAGAGTTTGGTTGTGGGAGAGGGTTTGGGAGAAATCACTCAAGCCGTGAAGCACTCCATCATTGACGAAGAACACGGAGAACGTGAAGAATGCCAACCTCCGATGAAGGTCACCAAGAATGCCGGATCCTCGGAGATTGAAAACGCGATGCCGACGAATCCTTTCTTCACGACGCGACGATCCCCCTTCTGCGAAGCCTTCTTCCACGACATGCAATTCCGTGATAAACCCCCGCTCGATGTTACTTGAGGTAGGGTTTTTGGTTTAAATTAATATATGTGATTTATATCCTCGACATGTGTTTATAATTTGTCGAAAGCCGTTTAAAACGCTAACCCTGTGGGTGCGGACCAACGAACAAGTCCGAACCCACCGTTTCTTCATTCATGGTGTGCGGATCGGCGGGCGATGACGAAGCAGGCCGTAAGGGAATTTTGAGGTCTTCGCAGTGAATAGCCGGTCCCAGGAGGACCACTGGCGAAGACGGCAGGCAAAACGGACCACCGGAGCGCATCCGGTGGTCCGTGGAAAACCCTGCTGGTGGCCGGCACTGGCAGGCTGCGGGTCCCGTGATTGGGCGGGACCGAGGAGGCAGGGATGCGACGCTATGCCGCATCGTTTGGCAAGGAGTGGCCCCCACGCGGGGGGTCGTGGATTCCTTCAAGGGGGCGGCGCCCCCTTTGCACGGCTGCTCCGCCGGCGCCGAGCCGCCCCGGGCCGGGCCACGCCCAGTCGGGTCGGACTCGGACCTGGGTCGGGTCGACCCGGTTCGGGCCAACCCGGGGGGGGGTGGGTTGGGCTGGGTCAGACCGGGCCCAGACCCCCCATTTTCAGACTGTTTTGGTCTATTTCCCATAACATGGGTTACGAACCTCCGATCGGTGCACCGTCTATTTTGTAGCGATCCTTGTATCGATACGGTAGTTTCGGTATATTGCACTCAATGTTTCGGAGTACTTTGGGTTTGTTTGGGTTGGTTCGTACACGAAACCAACCGGGCCCTCGGAGCGGAAACACTTATAACATGAGCTCTGTATGTCCGATTGACGTGCCATCGACTTTGTTGGATTCCTCTTAGTAAGACGGACCTTTTGGCTTACTCCGCTCGAGGTTTGGATGCAGTTGGAGTACGGTCGAGTTGGTTTTGACTTAAAAACCAACCTGACCCCTGGGATGAAAAAGCCAAAAACTCTCAGACCGAGCATCCGATTGACGCGCCGTCTGAGACGTTGACTTCCTGTTGACGATACGAAACTTTTGGATACATCAACTCCGGACATCGTGTCATTTGATGTATCAGCCTCCCAGCTCATGGAGAAAACCCTTCCGAACGAGCTTGCGGTGTGCGGGAGCCCTAGAGCTGGCTGCGACTGCGACGACGATGAAGACTGTATGAGAATCCTCCATGGATTCGATAGCAATGACTACAAAACTTAGTGATCCTACGTGGGTCAGTGCTACCGATCCTGTGTGGGTCTGATCATGTGTGGGTTAGCGATCAGCGGTCCTGTGTGGGCCAGCGCATACCGATTCTGTGTGGGTCAGATCCTATCTGGGTCATTGCGGGTGTTAGTACCTATCAATCCTTTGTGGGTCATTGCGGGGGTTAGTACCTATCAATCCCATGAGGGTCCAACAGCTTAGATGAATCAGTGGATACATCTGATCATCATTATCCTCTTATGAAGATGAATATGCTGTGTGACCTGAGTCTTGACTTTCAATATATATCGTTGATAAGATTGACTTGATATCCTGTGTGGATTACTTTATTCTTCATGTGTGGATGTGAGTTCTGTTTTCCTGTGTGGACTGGGTTGTACTTGGGCTCGGATGTTTTAGCCGAACTGGAATTGATGACTTAGGTATATGTATGGTCATTTACCTAAGTAGAGTCAGATGTTACTTCATGATTGTATCTTTTCATTGTGCATTATCCTTTGGGGATTCTGGGAGACCTTCGGGGGTCTCGGGGTCCCTACTGAGTAGTGTATACTCACCCCTGCACGGGCTATTCCCGCACTACGTTGTGTTGGTTGCAGACGACGGACCACGCGGATCGTGGTTGAGGTTTGCGGAGCAGGTCGGTACATGGAGGTGGACCACTGGATGGGACGTGCTCGGAGTGGACGGCTGGACCGAAGGAGCTGTGGAGGCTATCTGTACCCACCCTTCAGGTGGGACTACGAGTGGACAGCTCGATATTGCGGCTTTACTTTTCAGTTGTTGTAAACCCTTTTTCAGTTGTACTTTACATTCAGTTTGGGTTTGTATTCTGGCCCACTTACTTTTCCGCACTTACTTTTGTACCCAGTTTTACTTGGTTTTTACTTATGCTTTCTTACTCTGTGCATTTGTTTACTTTAAAAAGGAAATTTCTACCCATTTTTATCAGGAATTACGCCTTAGTGCTAGTCGCCAGCCCCTGGCATATGGAAGGTGGGCTTGGGGTAGTCACGACACAGGCCCTGAGGACGGGTCGTGACATAATTAAGAATAAGTTATAGGTTTGGATGAATATTATGTCCCTATAGATCGATTATAATATATTATATTCCTTTTATAGTTTTTTACATCATATGAATTTTAAGCAATGTCATACGGATGATAAATATTATTTTTTAAATGGTCATTTGATGGAGGATTTTTATGTTGAACAACCTCATAGTTTTGGAAATCCACAAAAACCAAAAAATATTTTTAAACTTACTAAATCTCTCTTTGGATTTAATCAATCAATAAAATCTTGGTATGAATGATTTAGTTCTTTTCATTTGAAAAATGGATTTACTGTTGGATTGGAAGACCCAAATTTTTTTAAGAAAACTATTTGTTTTTATATTTTATTAGTTATAATTTTATGTTGATGATGTTATTTTATTTCAAATAATAAAATTATATGCAATGATTTTTCAAAATCAATGAAAAAAGAATTTGAAATGAGTAATATGGGAGAACTTAATTTATTTTAAGGATTTATGATTTATCGAAATGATTATAGGAATTTTTTAACTGAAATTAAATATATTATTGATTTATTGAAAACCATTTGACATGAAGACAACAAGATATATAAAACTCTTATGTGTACTAATATTAAACATGATTTAGAAAAAACTAGAAAATGAGAGGATAATAAGTTGAATATAGGAATGATTGGTAGTTGACTCTATATTACAACTAGAAAAGTAATACTTATGTTTTTTTATATGTTTTTTTTGCAAGATTTAAATTATATCCCAAATACTCTCATCTTACAGCTATTAAAAGGATTTTTAGAGATTTAAAATTAACTACTTTTCAATCTTTTATTTACCCTATAACATCTGATTTTAATTAAGTTTCATATTCCAATGTTGACTTTTGAGGTTCTAGATTATATAGAAAACATTTTTTAGGAACCAGTAACATTTTAGGAAAATCATTAGTATCATGGTCTTGTATGAAAAAACACTTGGTTGCACTGTCAACCGATGAGGCATAATTTGTGGCTTCTAGAAGTTTTTGTGTACAAGTATTATGGATAAAAAATAACATAATGTAATTTATAATAAACTTTAACAGTATACCAATGTTATGTAATAATACTAGTGCTATAAATATTTCAAAAAAACAATAACTCATTAGAAGACTAAGCACATTGATATAAGGAATCATTTTTAAGACACAATGTCCTTATAAGGATATATCTTTATAATTTTTATATAGTGAATATCAATTAGATGATATTTTTACTAAACATCTTCCTAATGAATGTTTTGATTTTATTAAGGGGTTAAAATATTTAATTTGAAATAAATTTTTATTAATTTATTTTCAGTCTCTCTTCGTTAAAAACATTATTCTATTTGATTACTGTTTTTTTAATTTTTTGGTTGCATTTTATTTTTTTTCCAAAATTATTTCATTTTGATTTATTTTTATTATGAATTTAAAATTCTATAAAAAATAACTATTGCATTCTAAAATGGCATGAGAACACCATTCACCTTCTGTCACTATATTTATCCTCTCTTATATGTCCTTTTGGTTTACTGAGCTTCTCTCGATTCATGTGTGCCAAAACCTTGAAACATAAATCACATCCAACTCCAAAGCTTCAAATATGGAACCCTTAAAAATATCTGATGTTTCTAAGTTGTATGCATCTACTTACTCATTAGGGTTTTATCAGAAAGTGATCCAAGGTAAGGTAATTGATCTTGTTTATTAGGATTCAATAAATATTTCACACATGGAAGCTCTAATATTTCAAGTTCTATGTTATGATTTTGGAGAAAGAAACATGCCAATAGTTTTTGACATTTATGTAAAAGAATTTTGAAAATATGAATCACTCAGTCTTGGATTCTATAAAGACACTATTATCTCTAATATTAAAGACACTGAATTTTCTATTTATTTTATGGAAAAGGATAAACAGTTTCATTTTCCCCCTGAGGGGGAGTTTCACTATAGTTTTTGGAATATAGGTAATTGAAAATATTTTTGAATATAAATCATGTTTTCATTATTTGGAACGAGAACTGTCAGGGAGGTAACAATGAAAGAGATTACTCTAGATCACTATGTTTTTATAATATTCATTAAATCTAGAATTTATTTGAGGACTAATGAGATAGATAAAGCTCTTTACCCCGACATGTGTGTCATCTTTTTGTTTTTAAACCACATTAAGTTTAATTTATGTTAGTATATGACAATTTATTGAAATCATTTATTCCTTAAGTATTCCGAGATGTGATTTTATCCCTATATAAGGATACTTTCTTTTTTGTTGCAAAGAACATGGAAAATTAAAAATATGTTTTTTTGAAAAAAAATTTCATCAAACCAACATTTTAAATTTTGGGAATGTAAATATTTTAGGTTTTATTTAGAGAAAATCATGCAATAGTATTATTCTGGTTGGAATGGCACAACAACATAGGATGTTGATAGTTGATTAAGGGGGAGTAGAAGATGATTCCTTCAGTTGGATCTATCTAAAAGAGGCCCAATGAAAACAGTGTATCATGAATGGAATAAAATATTCTTCAGAGAATAATAATTTTAGTCAACATTCAAGATAATGTGGTAAAATATTTTATTGAAACTGAGTGGGAGACTCCATTGGTTGAGCAAAAGGCTCATAGTTAAGAACATAATAGGGATGATGTCCCTAATCTTAAAAATCTATCTCTCATTACTACTGATTCTTATACAATGGGAGGATCTTCCTTAATAGACAGATTAGAAGAAAATGGTGATCCATGATTGGATATAGTTGAAATTGATCATATAGGGGATCAGTCTATAGAATCATATAAATTTCATGCTGAAGAATTGGTATGAAATATGAATATGTTTGATACTAATAACTTGTTTCTATAACATGAATATAAATATGAGAAAAATAAGTTTGAATATTTTGAAATTTACTCAGTTCCAAGATCTGTATATAAATATATTAATCTCCATATAATGAAATTCAAAAAATATTATTTCAGTTAGAGACCTTTAAGAGTTTATCAGAAAAATGACTAGAGATTTAAGTTTGATGAATGATAAATATGTAATGAAGTCTTATTTTAATGAGTTAAATACTATGATAGAGAGATAATTGTAGTCTCTCAGGGAATGTGGTAAAGAATCGACCACCTATCGAAAGACACTTCTAGACCTGATCAGAAGATTTGAAGTAATAACCTCAGTGCATGCTGATTACATTGATAGACTGCACACTCATCAGTTTGATAATACTCATTTAATTGGTTTGTTATAAAATCACAGGCATCTGGCTAGCCATCTAAATTATGTTGAATCCTAGTTGGTATTAATGGTTAATCAAGTTATATTTATGTTTACCTTGATCAATCAGATAGAGGAATATGAGAATGAGTTTATAAATATTCATTTAGTTGAGAAACATAATATTGGTCAATATTCAATGAAGATACGTAAACAGTGGTCATAAGTGTTTCAAAATCATTTTTAGAGTTTTTTGATTAATCTAATTAATATTAACTGTGTTTTCTAAGCCATTCCACATCTAAATTCACCTTCTGCCTCTAGATATTTTGATCATAGCCCCTCATTTTGAAGAAAAAATATATTTTCTATGGATTGTACTAAAATTTTAAAATGTTTGGATTCATTATAAATTTTATTTAGTTTATTATTATTGTGATTTATTTATTTTATTTATATTTAATATTTCACTTCTAATCCTAAATTTATTTCTATTATATAATAATTTTTAAGATGTTCATTTATAGTTCATTTCTACATTAACTATAGTTTAAATAATTTATTCATTAAAACTATATTTTTTATTTGAAAAAAGGGGTAGAATATCTATGTAGAATATATATGGGGGAGAATTGATGCAAACCAAAACATTTCTTTATAAAGAATACATACGTGGGAGAATAGTTTCAGACCAAAAAATTTCATTAGTGAATATATTTTTTATTCAATTTAAAAGTATCTATTATCCATCATTGAAAAATATTGTGAAATTGAAATACTTTCAATATATATTATTGTGTGTTTAAACCTACTAAATTTTCATAAAATTTTGATTTTGGACTTTGTTATAGGTATTGTAATCACTAAAAAGGTGAATATTATTAGGAATGTATCATAACAACAATACTATATAATATATGGTGATTTTAATTATTACAAACAACTTTGTTTGTTTACTAATGAAGTTCTTTTGAGTGAGTCTTTAGAACCAATAATTATGGTAAAGAAATTTTAAGTTACAACAATTAATCTTAAAACACTATTTCAAACCCTATATTTAGCGAATGAGCTTATGGTTCATTATCCCTAGGATATGATGGAATGTTTACTCTTTCATATGGTATCAAAACGAAACTACGCTAAAAAAATTTCATTTGGATCAGAATCATTATGTTCATAGAATCATCAAGTGAATAGATCAGCAACACTACATTGGCGATTATAAATTCTACTAATACACTTAATTTGGGAATGTAAAGGTATGGTAATCAAAGCTATGTCTGGGATTTAATGCTTACATGGTTGAGCGTATGGATTATCAAACATATTAAACTTTAGTTCCCTACATTACATGAGGATTAAAGTATGGTTTAGGAACCAAAAAATGGTTTGAACCTTCTGCTATGCAATGGAACCCTACGCTACATAGAGGAACCATATGCTATGCCGCTCAACCCTACATTATCTTTTCAATGGTGAAGTTATTTTTTCAGTGATTGTTGCAATGAAATATTCATAATTAATGATCTATGGAAAAATTATTATAATTAATTTAAAGGATTGGATTCATTAGAGAAAATATCTTCTGTTTTTAAGGGATGTTACGACTCCCATGTCCAATTGTAATTTTAATTTCTCTGCTCTTATAGGTAACTATATTGACCTAGAATATCAAATAAAACCTTATGCACTATATATGTTACTACTGCATCATTTCAAAATAAGATATATTCAATTTATATAATATCATATATGATTTTTTTGGTGAATATATTCTCGTTAGTATTGTTATGGAGAACGGATGAATTTTCATAAGAGACAACACCTTAGAGATATAAATGTTATACCTCATACTGCAGTAAGATTACTACTGTTATTGGTTTCTGTTATTATTTAAGATCATTTACAATCGATATTGCTTCATAACTATACCTTCATAAATACATTCATTTATGGAGAAGAAGATACATCTACAACCTATTTATACTACTTAAACTATGATGTAAAACCATAATCAACAAATCAAACTTTATTTTATTTATTCAAGTATCAACTACTCTATCTTTTATATAGTAGAGTATTAGCTTATATATCAATATTTTGGATACTTAGTTATCTATTGTTGAACAATAAGGCTTTTTTATAATTCATGTTGTAAATATGTTAACTACCTTCACTCAGTTATAGATTTGTGGTATTGTGATAAGAGGGAAATTATAGTGAAATTTACGAAGATCGTAGAGAGAGTTATTGGTATAGGGGACAAGGGGATCTTTGTTCCCTAAAAGACTATAAAAATCAATGTTCTTTTTTTTGTTTATACTCTACTTATACTCATTTCAAAAGTAAAAAGTGTATATCCCAATTAATGACAAAGGGTGTCAAAGACCTTAATTGTTAACGCTCAATAGAAAGGCTCAATTCACCCCTATCTTGTATAACATTGTATTATTCCAAAAAAACACATCCCTGGTTATTTTTAGAAGACCAACAACCTATTATGAATTTATTTAATTACAAATCTAGTCATATTAGAGTGATTCGTTAAAAGAGATAGTTGTTCCATATTACAATATATCATTTTTTATTCAATGGATGTGTATTCCCTATTACACAAAAACACTTATAGACTATACCTTTTCAAATTGTATATCTTTATTAGATTCACTACATTATGTTAGTTTACTAGAGAATAATCCATTTTCTAAAATATCCATATTCTTATTATATTTCATTTTATGATAAATTTTACTATTTTCATCATTATAATTTTTATGTATTTTAGATTCCTTATCTCTTAAAACAATCTTTAAAGTAATTTAATTAATTAATTTTTCCCTTTTAAGAAATATCAATCTTCAACATATTAGTTTATTTAGAATGGTTTCCCTTTTTGTTAAAAGTTATCTTCTCTTATTTTATCCTCTTTTCATTAGAGTGTTGTCTTAAATTTGTCTTCCTATTTATTCCCCCACATATTGGTCTTTATTATCATGGTATATACCTTAGAATTATATAAATCCTATACTCTAAATTACCTATTTTAATAAGATTATAATTCAGATGGGGGTTCCACTTCATCCACTTATTTTAATGAGAATATTGATAGATATCTCGAGGGACTTCATCTTCACCAATTTCTTAACTATCAAAAACTACATATCTAACTAAAAAATTATTCTAAAGAAACCTGGTGAAAAATTCTTCCTCCCGTTTGAATTATCATATGTGTTATATATATTAGTGGCTCTACTGAAGGTTTATTCAATATAAATCTCCAATATTTTTTTAATATGAATGTTTGAATATAAATGGACAACCTTTCCAAAAGTTAAAAATTTTAATGGTAGTTTACCTTTGTACTTGAATCTTCTAAATCTTATGAAATATCTTGACATAGGAGAAATAATTTATTTATAATCACCCAATTTATCTCTTTTATTTGAGCATTCCTAGTTATTCTCTATGTGCATAAATTAATGTAATTTAAAATAAACATGATTTTCCTTATTTCCATTTCAATTAATTGAAGGTCCTCTCCAGATTTTTTAGTTGATGCGATTACTATGTATATCAACAATGGAGATTTTGTCAAGATATATATCTTTGATAGATAGGATAATTATTTTTACTAGTATCTTCATAAGTTTGGGTTTACCTTAATTGAGTCTTGTATAATTTCTCCAAACCCTCTAATTTTGATTAAATCTTGATTTCAAATAGTGAATAAATCATCAAAAATTTAATCCTCATACATCCTAATGTCTTCAAAAAATAAATAAACATATATATAGATTTTATTCCATTTTATTTGCATAAAAAATGATATTATGCTTATTCAATGTGATATTGATAGTTATAAATTCAATGAAATAATTCACATCCAATTTAGATAAAGATGATAATAATGTATTCCTGGGCTGCCCATTATTTTAAATTTTCCTATTCTTGGATGAGAAACATTTTATAGACTCACAAAGAAGAGAGAATCCATATTTAAATGTGTCATGAAGATTGATTCTAAGAGAAATAATTTAAGTAACCATCCTTCTATACCAAGAGTATAACACTTTACCATAAAACATATTGATGAACTTACTATTAACAAAATTTGTTTGATCTATACTGTTTCCTTGAGAGAGTAACAATATAATAAACCTTTCTATGATACAGATGGTCATATTACATTAGGGATTATTCATATAGAGGGAAGGAATTTGTATAATTGTTTATAATCCCTTCAATATCATGATTATTCTTCACCTTTATCTTATGGTACTCACTAATGCAGAAAAAGACAAACACAAAATGTTAATTAAAGTGGGGTTTTTCTTTATATGATGACAACAGCCTCAGTCTGGTGTGGTTATCATCCTACACATACAATAACCTTCTAATTATAGAAAAAATGAGTTAGGTAATGAGAACATGTATAATTGCATGAACCCAATAGTTACATTATCTTATCAATGGAATGTATCATCACGAAGAATGATTAGTATTGTAACATAGAGATCACTGTGGAATTAATAGAATATGTTCTTCCTCATATTTCATACACAAACATCTCCTATGACTATTGTCTTATTTTTTTATTTGATAAAATAATGTATCAATCCATCTCATAAAATTCTCAGTGATTCTATTTATTTATATATTGTTTTTTATATTTAGATAATATTTTATGAATATTTTTATATAATTATTATGGAAATATCCTTATATTACAATATACTTGTAGAAATTCAAGCTCATAATAATTGAGTCATGGATTTTTTAAAATATTCATCTGAAATATCTTAAAGACAAGAAAATTTCTTATTTTATATGATAATTCAATTTTCAATCTCCTCATTCAATACATCCATGAAATCCAAATATTGAAATTTAAAAATCTTGCATTCTTGGGATTTATACACCATGTGATATTTCAATAATCATGGACATATATATCCTAAAAAAAACATGGATTTATTTATTTTGACAATTTATTAATGGATGGAAGCATGTAACTTTTCCAAATTGTGCTAATCGTAGATTCCGTTCCACATAATTGAATCATGATATTCATGAGTGATAATGATGTACATTACTTGAATAAATATTCATATATAAATGATTTATTTTTATAGTGTTGTAATCAATAATTATGGAAACTCTAATATTCACCAATCATTCTAAAATAAAAATCCCTAAATGATTTGACGTCAAAGTGCCTTAAATTATATCATAAAATTATTTTGAATCTACCATGAGGGTCCAATATGTGTCTATGTGAGGATAGAAATAATGTATAATTCCAAATTTACTTCATCAATAACCACAATATTAAGTTCATCAAAAACTATCAAATCAGTTTCATGACCAACCATCAAATCGATCACATGAACTACCTGGATTGACTGCACCACATGGATTGAATAAATGCACAAACCAAACCAATTGTGATGATGAAAAGAGAAAAATTTTATTGACCACCTGAAAAAATTGGATAGCCCTTAGGGAAAAATGAATGTATGATACACGCCCTTAGTGGTTCTAAAACATTTACATTTTTTATGTCTCATTATAGAAATTAAATGCTTCATGAATTTTCAATTGGGAATCCTCAACTAATCTCACATAATTCATAAGATAAAAAAATCAACTCTCAAACAGGTAAAAAAATAATTTCATATAGTTTTTGTATATAATTAGAAACATATATCTTTTTTAATAGGTTGTTGATAACACCTCCACATCATTATTATTTATCATAAACATAAATAGAATTCCATAAATCATCAGACTTAAAATTTATTAAAAACTAATACAAAACCATCGACAATAAGGAACAATTGTTTGAGGTGGTGTACTGGTGGTACATTATTGTATTTTAAGAGTTTTTGAGTTTTTTGAAATATGTTCAGTGTTGTTTAATACAAATACTATGATCATGGTGAAGCTATGTTAATTGAGTTTGGTTGATTTTATATCATTCATCAATTTTTTTAAAATCCTTTTGGATGGTATATTGAATGATTTTTTATATATGAGGGTAAATAATCACCCAATGATTCCATATAAACTTGAAATTTATTTCCATCCTTTGGTTTCTTTAATATACACCTAAGGTTAGTGTAATTTCTATAATTATGTGCATCAATATATGCTTTGAAATCTATTTTGAGTTTCTATTTTTCCTTTATGGATTTATTTGTTTTGTGGACATGGGAATGGATCATGATTGTGATCATTTGGATAGCATTATAGGGTGTTTTTTGGATATGTTTTTGGGTCTCAATTGATAAAATGGGTGTTCAAGAGGATGTTGGACTATGTTATTAGTGCCCAAGATGCTTAAAATTATAGATTCATTCCATTAACATCATGACAATGAGGGTCACAATATGAATGTATTGGGTAGGATGTCTATCTACCTTACATTGGGAAGGGATCATGGTGTGAACCCATTTTCACATCATGAATTTGTTTTTTGTATCTCCCTTTTGTAGAGTATGTATTGAAACTATATAGGGGTACCTTTTTTAGATCCCCTTGAGATCCCATCTATGAGAACGATTGAACGGAGAGGGAGATTCTTCATGACTCTCCCTCCCCCTTTGGTGTAATTTGATATAAGGTTATTTCAGAGTGATTATCTATAATTAACCTTACAAAAAACTCTCATAGTTTATCCTTTGATATACCTTTTTCATTCAAGTATGTTTTTATTTGGATGAATTGAGTTTTATTGGAATGATTTTTTATAGCATATTTAAATAATCACAAGTGATGGAGATTTTTTTAGATGATCATAGAGGACATCCCCTTAGGGTTTATTCATGATTTTTTTTCATTTTTTTCCTGATATACATCACACCTTGAATTAATTTGGAATTTTTTAAACATTTAGTTAAATAAAAAAATAAAAAAAATTATTTCTTGGATTTTGTGTGAACTAGAGAGAGGTGTGTAATAGGACTGGAACACATTAAATTTCTCATGGTTTTGGAATGTGGAAAACAATAAGTGATATTTTTATAACTATACATAATGGGTATAATTTATAATTTAACATTAATTTGTTATAAATAAAATAAATAATTAACTAGAAATTTTTATAATTAATTATGGGATGCTGTGAAATTGGATAGTTCCCTCAGAGATGAGGCGATGCTTGGATGAGCGTAGATAGTAATGCAGGGGTAGTGAACTAAAAGAAATGGATTTGATTGAGGTAGGTGGAAATTATTTTATATTAGTTAGTTGATTAAATTTGAGATAACATTTTTTTCTTCTAAAACTAGTATTATCTTCAAATATGTTATATAATTGTGTGGTTTTTCAAAAAGGTTAGGTCAAGATCATGTATGCCAATTTTAAAAATAGATAATATTGCTTGTAAAATGGTTTGATTATGGTTCTGTAGTTAAAAAAGTACTAATGAACCTCAAAATGGGTCATATAGAGGTGTTAGTTTGATTTAAATGTGAAAATAAATTTCATATATTAAAATTCATTTATAAACTATTTGGTTTTAATTGGAATTTCAATGCAAAATAGATGATTTGAGAAATTGATTTTTATGTGATTTTCAGATATAGTTTTGGGGTTTTAAAAAAAATTATTTTATTATATTTTAACTAAGGTCCTAGAATAACTAAAATATTGAACATGGTTACTTTTACAAATTAATTTTAAAAATTATTATTTTTGGTTTTAAGGGAAAATATAAACGAGTTAGTTGCACTATTTTAGTCCATTTGGATCCATGTGGGTGATGCCATATTTTACTAATCCTATATGTCTATTGTGCTTCTCCATTATGTTTTCCATTTGCATTCCATTTTGTATGATGATGCATGTTACCTCTGTAGCCCCTATAAAAAATCTATTTTGATATAAAATTGATTTTTTAGAATGGAAATTACCAAAAATTTAGTGGTTGTAGATAAGTCTAAATAAACCATGTAGATTCCTTTGTGTGTGAGATATGACCCTAATGGAATAGTTCTCAATGATGAGATGGTGAGTTGTGAGATAATATGAAGGAATCAATTATTATTTCATATGTGCATTGATTATATGTTCATATGATAGGTATGAATTTGGTGGTAGAGAAGGACTAGAGGCCTTTCCCCTTTATGTGTTTGATAGAGTGGGTTAGACTACCATATGTGAGAAATATTCTTGGATATGATTCAAGTCTAGAAAACCCATTTATGATATTTTGTGAATTAAGACAAGTTGGAATCACCATGAGTGAGATTTGAATGTTGGGAAAACCATGGGTGAGATGGTTGTGGTCATAATTACATGCGTGAAATAGTGTTTTGGATCTTGACATGATGTGGATTCAGTTTATAGACTACCATGAGTGACATCGAGTATAAGATATGATGTGATTAATATTGGATGATGGGACAACCTTGAGTGATATAGGCTCTATGTTATGGTATTATTATATATTTGGATTGAAAAACATCACTATGTGATAGGGGTGGTTTGAAATTTAGATATGGGAATACATTTAGTGATAAGGAAAGTCCATGAAGTGTTTGTAGAATCAGCCCCAACACTTTTGGGTATCATTACTCAAAATCTTAGTCCCTACTGTGGGTCCTATGGAATTGATTTGGATTTATGGTAGAATGACTATCCTCCATCCATAATGGGTTTAAAGAATGTTGGTTTAGGTGTTGGGGTGTCTTGGTTTGGACATTACGACTTGAAATTGTGAGATTTCATGGGAATTTCGTGTTATATTTCTCAGTGGGAGGGTTACACCAGAATGATTACACCTTATATAGGTATTGAATTTACATACAATTGAGCACAATATAAATCAGTACTGTTGAGGAATTGAGGTTTCCTATTTGGTTGTTAGATTCACCCCTACGGACGTACAATATATGGTTTTTGATTTACAAGGGTATACATTATAGTTTACTCTTAGGAAAAATGAATTTCTTAAATCAACACACGTGTGTTAGTTTGTATGCCATGGAGTCCATGGCTATGAAATGATGGTATATGCGTTCGTTAATATGATGATGCATTTAATTTACTATTTGGAATAAACATGTACCGGCCAGTGTTCCATTTATAAATCTATGATGATGACATTATTTATTAATCTAAATTTAATTCATTGATATGGTTTATTCATCAAATAATTTAGTTTAATGCTTTCTATTGTAGACTATAGGGGCATGTTTTGATGTCTCTTTCCTTGTCCATATGGTTTTGGGACTTTTATTTCGTATAGATTGGTATTTTTAAATAATTGGTAGATTTGGGAATAACCCACATATAGAGACCCATGACTTTCAAACATGGTTATTTCATATTTTTAAATTAATATTTAATAATGTACAAATTTACATGCATGAGGATCGTAAAAGTTTAGTCCCTTTGGATTTTTATAACAAAATTTTCTAATTTAGAGAATGATCTTAAATGTTTTCCACAAATGTCTTCTTATTTAGTACTTCATATAGATATAACCAAAATGAATCCTTTCCCCGTAACCTGGGAAATGGAAACATACTAAAAGGTGAGTTCTAATTATCAATAAGGGAAAACAAGGGGGATATATAAGAATAAAATGAACATAATGTTATGTGAACATTAATATAATATTTTAAAACCATACCTTACATATCAAAGAATATAATATTTTTTAATCGAATAAATAATGGCAGTTCATAAGACATGAATCATATGATAATAGAAGAAAACGAGCCATGAGAGTTTAAAATTAGAATAATAAACGGATTTGGGGAATACTCATCATCTTTAATCATTGAAAACTTTTAAAAATAGAAATTGGTTCACTCATTTAGCTAATGAAATGAAATCATGTCATCATAAAATTATATTGACATGAAATATGGTATACACATAACATTATGGACATGAAAGAGAGTTCAAAAATAACATTTTTAATATGAAATCATGTTCATGGATAACATTGTGAACATGTAATTCAGTTCATTCATAATATTATGAACGTGTAATCAGCTTCACACATAACATTATGGACATGAAATAATGGTCCACACATAACATCATAGTAGTCATGATTTAATCCCAAGACCATCATAGTGGAAAAATTCCTTTACTGAATTCGGTTTACTCCCTATTCTGGTCATGTATATCTCATGTGGTATAAATCATTACCCAATGCATTATAGGTAGATATTTTCCCACACATCCCATAATAAAATCATACATATGAATATTAAAATACAATAAACATTCATCATATCATATCCCATTAAATTAAAATGGTATAGAAAACATTTCATGTTATCATTTACTATGTAAAATATAGAGTTTTCACAATCAATTCATATTTTCAAACACATGAAAAAGTGGGTTTCATAATAATCATACCATAAAATAGAAACTATTCCGAGAAAGAATATAAATTATACCCTTATATTATATTCATATTAAGGGTAGGTAACAACAAAAGATGACATCTTAGATGAATTATTTTTAAAGGATCATTTTAAAAAAACTACTTGAGGGAAAATATCCTTTTTATTTGAAAAAATATTTTTAAATAATTAATCATTTTAGAAAACTATTATATTAAAATAACCCTGAAAAAATAAAAAAATATATTTCAAAATAATTTCAGAAATTTCAAAAATAAAATATAATTTATTATTTGAATGAAATTCTTTAATACATTAATCAACGTGAAAAATGTATCATTGAATGTATCCTTGAAAACTTATAAATCATCAACTGAAAAGTATATAAAATATTTCTTGAGGAAAGTATCCTTTCATATTTTAAATTCATTTTTTAATAGATAAAACATTTTGGAAACATTTTATTTAATGTTAATATTAAAAACCTATAATGGATGATTTTAAAAACATTTAAAATTATTGTTAATCTTAAAAAATTTACAAGAACATTTCATTAAAAAATATATGAAATGTATTTTTAAAAAACATTGAAAACATGTTTAGAAAATATGTATTTATAAGAAAATAATTTTTTGGATGAAGATATAAACAAATTCACTTAAAAAAACATTTTCTTAATTATATTAAGTACCAAAGAGAAAGAAAATGTATCAATTATTTTATAAAATCATGAATAAGTAGGGGAAATTAAAATTCATGAAAATTCATGAGATATGGGTCTTAATATTTTATCCTAAAAAATACATTCATAAGCATTTTGATGAACAATGAGATTGTGACAAGAAATATTTACCACATTGGTAACATTAAATATTGTTTCCACAAAGGAATAACATGAAATGAAACATAAAATATCATGAGGATGAATTAATTCACTATATTACTTGTCAAATGGGATTTATATGTACCCCATGAAAGAATATAGTCTCACAACATAACATACATCTCAATGATGGAAAATTATGGAAAAATACCTTAATACCTTAAAACCTTTTAAAATGTTATACCGATAAAAAATAAATCTAAAAATGGATATTTAAAGGACAATAATTTTATCTATAATAATAATAAAATAAATTCATAGGAATTAAATACAACACATCAAATAAAGAGTTGGTGAATATGGAATGTGTCATACAAAAGTAAAATGTGAGTTGAAAATACCTTACTGATTGAGAAACCTTTGAATCATATTACCCATTAAGGGATAAAATAAAAATGAACATTTATTGTCATGAAATTATTTATATTAATGATATATCATGTCATTGGTAATTATAGACACCCTATAAAAGAAACTAGTGGTGAATATGGAATAAGTCTCTCTGAAATAAAAGTGAGACTAGAAATTCAATTACCTAAAGAATTGACATCTGTAAAACTAATATAAACATATTAAAAAATTAATATAATTTTATTATATTTATATTCTAGAAATATATTAATATATATATATATATTGCATACAATATATTAGTGACTTTTGTTTAATATTCTTTAATAATTTCATGTTAATATTACATTATGGGAAATTACAGCTCGGTTTTACATATATATTTTGATATTTTGATTTTTTTATTCTTCATTATTTTTAATGGTTACATCACCTATATATAGTTAAAAATGATATAAATATAATATATATTTTATATATAGAAATTTATATTAATCTATATAATTTAGTGATAGGAAATAATCCACATCATTCATGGAGATATTAGGTCATGCATACAATTGAAAGATGCTTTTCATTTCATTTTTATGTTGAATAAAAGAAAATTAATTATATATATTATCATTTTAGAATCCTTTTTATGAATCATGTATATAAAGTGTTTATTAAATCCATCCTTAATAAATTCTTTGTAAAGCTTGAATGAATTACATCACTAGGCGAGGCTGTTGTCTTTCGTAGACACAAACAATGAAATAAAAATTTTAGAATCATAATAAAATAATACATATCATAAGTATCATATTTATAAAAAATAAATAAATCATTATGTCTCGACTTTATAGGTGGTAATTGTTAAATGAATGAAATCGGTTCATGATGTGATAATCTACCATACAGACAAATAATGATACCATAACCCATTTAATGTAATAAGAGATGTATATTAGACATTATAACAACATAAAAATATTTGTAAAAGTAAAATTATGATTTATTATATAATTATGATTTAAAATGAATTTAATGGTGGATGAATAAATAAAATGAAATTGTTTATTGATGAACATTACCTCCTCTCTAAGTATCCCCTTTACGTTTGTAAAATATTATTCCTAGGATTAAGTTTTTCACAAAACAAGGATTATAGGATCAGGGGAGGAAATTTTATAAGTGATTATGTAATGTCTTGGAAAAATCAAAAAGGTTTTAGTTCCTGAATAAGAGATGTGATGTGGTGACTATTTATATGCGGGGGAGAAAACACACATTTTATTTTTGAAATGAAAAAAATTATCCCATGTTTTCAAATGAAAAAAGGGTCCAAAATGTATTAGAATCATACCTTGTAAATTTTAGTGTCTAAATATGTCCATAAAAAAAAATTTCCAGATTATTGGTAAATTTTAGCCTTATCTTTTTTGTTTAACCCATAGTAAAACCATTTTTATCCTAACCATGGTAATTAATTTTTCCTACATTCAATTCTAATTTTTGTAACAATTTAATTTTAATTTACTAGAAATAATATGTTTTTATGATTCCGTATATAGAATAATTTTTTGAAAAGATACTTAATATAAGTGAAACAATTAATTGAAAATTTATCATGTAGGTGTGTAGGGAAAAAGGGTTTTAATGTAAAAATAATCAAAAGTTAACAATGTTTTTATATCAAATTTTAATATAAAATTTATCATAATGACCTTAATTGGATTAATAATCATATAAGTATACTAATTATTCTTTTAAAAAATTAAAATAAATTTAACAATATATATAAATTAAATGAATATATAATTTTTAATTAAAATTCATTATTTTTTACTCATCCTCAAAAAATTAATCTTTTAATAAAAAACATTAAAATTCACAATAATAAAATTTTTACAACATTAATTTAATAATGATTTTTTTGTATGAAATTAATTTTCTAAATATGTTGAAAATAAGTTTTAAAAATAGTGCCCCAACAAAAGGTAACTAAACTCGTTTTTAGAGAAATACTGTTTTTGTATAGAAAATTGGATTAATTCATACCTCTGGTATGTATAACATAGAATATGAATTTTATATAGATTATTGAATATGTATTATATTATGTTTTTATTTAAATAAATTTCAAAAAGTGGTGTCATTTATTTATTGATGTAAAACGTGTTTGTTTCCATTAAAATAGTTTTTTCGAAAAAGAATTCATTTATTATTAAAATGTTTTTATTTTTATTTTCAATTAGTTCATATCCAATTAAAACATATGTAAAAAATATATTTCCATAATTTAGTTGCTCCTATTAATATCATCAATTTAAATGGATATGTGATAACTATAAAATTAAATAATTATATTAGTAATATGTCATGTTTCATTTAAACCCATTGTTATGTGTAATAAAATCCATAATAAGAATTTTGTATAGTTTAGTATTAAATTGGTGTTGAATATAAGATAATATTAATAAGTTAATTCAGGTATAACAACCAATAAAAAATAATTTATTCAAAAAAACTAATTCATTAAAAATCTTGGGGTTACATTCTACCCCCTTCAAAATGAATTTCACAATAAAAATTCATCACATTGGTAATGGAAAATAATGATAGATCTACCATATTATATCTTCTTGTTCCCATTTAAATTATCTATGTTGGAGGTTTCACCAAAATACTTTAACCAAAAATGTTGTCTGGTTTCATATATTATACATTAGTTCATGTGGAATAATAATCATTCATCTTAAAAAATATTATGCTCCATACATACAACCTCAGAGTTTTTTAATTATGATGGATCATTTATTTAGTTAATCATAAGTGATACATAAAATAAATTTTCATCCTATAAGATATTCATTTAATGTGAGAAATGATATGCTACCATCCTAATATGATTGAGTATTTTAATATGACTTATATTCCTAGTTCTTAGTTATCCCTTCTTTTTTACATGGAGAAATACATAGACAAACCTTCTACCCAACATAAAAATATATATCATGACGATAATTATATATAGTGACCATAGATTAACATACATTGATATTACACAATTTTTAAGAATATTCAACACATTACAATAGTACATGCCTACAGACTGTAATAGTTTAGTGTATTTGTAAACATGGGACACAGTCCCCTATCTTATTGAACGATCATAGATGTTTTTGACAATGATATTCCAAATTTGTACTCCTTGTAGGAATATCCTACCAATAAATTTCTTTATAGCCTAGGGAAGGAAACAATATAAAGGGTGAGCTAAGGCACTTTGTAAGGGAAAAATTAAGAGATATAAATCTATAAATTTATGAAATTATAAGATAAGTATAAGGGTATGGGATAATGAATCCCAAAATTATAATTTCACGGACAAAATTTCATATATTCTAACCATGAGTCATCGAATAAAACATTTTCATTTTAGAAAACATAGACTATAACAGTGATAAACTATCACAAATCAATCATTAACCATAATTTCATTTCAAAAATGTTTTTCACCATTATAAATACATCAAACCATCTTATTTTTCAAGGGGAACTACCAAGAAAATAAACATTGTTGATGAGGACACACCTGTTTCCTATAGTTGATGAGGATGTACCATTTTCCCATTGTGTATCATGATTATCCAATTTCCCATTATCAATCCAAACGCACCGATTTACTATTATGGATCAATCCCATTGAAATATTTAAAAAACAATTCATGTCATGTGATATTAATATTTAACCAATTCATGGGAGGGAGAATTAGTTCCCACCCAACACATAACGAAATCAAACATATGTGTACCACAAGTTCAAAAACAATCATCAAATCATACCCCATGAAATTAAATGAGTACCATTTTAATTTCATCTTATCATAACCTTTAAAAAACGAAATATTTCATAATCATTTTTTTGTATAAATAAACATGAAGAGAAGAGGGTTTCTTATTAAATATACCTTGGTATAACACATGGGAGAAAAAATAGTTTCATAAAAAACTGCTCACCTTAAAAATAATCCATTAAAATAAATAATAATAACGGTTTCCATTGATTGTATGCCCATAAAAACAGAAAATGTTCCAAAAGATGTCATCTATGATGTACGTGGATTTGGAATGTACATGTTGAGCATTTATTATAGAAGATAAAAATTCAATGAAAATAACATTTTAAAACAATTTTGTTTTCAAAATTCATTCCTTTGAAAACATCTCTGAAAACATATAATGTAATATTTAAAAATTATTTAAAACAGTTCATGTGGAAAATATATTTTCGACATTGAAAAAGCTTATAGAACATAAATAAATTTGAAATATTTTCTCCCGTAAAACCACATTAAAAATAATTAATTCCATAATAATAGGTAAAAATGTTCTTTAAAAATAATCTCGTAAAAATTTAATGGAATTTTCAATGAAATGATGTTCATGATGGTAGATAAATTTATAAATTTTGAACATTCCTTTTGCACCATAAAAGTTTTAGAAAAGTTCCTTGATCATAAAATTGATAGAAGATTCCTATTAAATATTTTTTTGGGAAAAGATAAAAAATGTGTAAAAATTTATTTTTAATATAATATTATAATAGTATATTATATTTGAAATAATTATTTCAGAAAATATGGTTCTGAAGGAAAATATAATTTTGGCCGAAACTAGAAATATTGTCGTATATTCATAAAAACATTTTCATAATTATATTAAGTACAAAATAATGTTACAAATTGTACCATTACTCAAATATATCATTAATAACATATGATAATATATTTAAATTGAACTATTTGGAGACAGATCATATGATTTTATCGATGGAAGCATAATCATTAAGGATCTGGAAAAAAGTTGATATTATTATAGCAAACACTTTCAACTTTGCTAATTTTGAATTATAATACCCATGAAGGAATAATATTAAATGATACTTCAGGCAACATTAAAATAATGATATTAATGATCTAACATGTTAAATGGTTGGTATATAAACCTTGTAAAATAATATACATGCATAACAAAAGATTTGTCTCAAAAAAGTCAAATCAAGACAAAATTCCATTACCACTCTGATAACATTGAAACCATTACCCCATGAAATATACATATGGAATTGGATGTCTAAATATGAAAAATAATTATATATAATAATAAAAAATTATAAAAATGTTCAGTATATGCACCACATAGAATAAATAAGAGGTTAATATAACATGCATCTCATAAAAGTAAAAGGTGAGACAAAAATACATTACCTTAAGTCTTCCCTTCCTTCAGACACATTAAAATATCCTATTTGATAAATATAAGTTTATTAAATATATAATAGAGAATAATATTTAAATATTTCATATCATTTATGATTTTTTATTACATTATATTTCCCATTTATTTATTATTCCATGTTAACGTTATTATTCAGGTAATAACCACTAGGTTTTTTGAATTTGTTTTGACTTGTTATTATTTGTACACTAACTATGATCATGATTTACTATATTAATGAATGTAAAAAACAATTTAAATATATTATATATTCACTATATATATTTATAATAATCTATGAAATATAGAAATAGTAAATGAAGTACACAGTTTGTGGATATGATTAAGTGTACCAATCCGTGAATGCTATTTCCATTTTATTAACTTACTGAATGAAAAAAAATGATCTATATAAATATATTTAAATTATATTATAATTATTAAATAATATATATCAAATATTTCAATTAATCCCATAATTAATACATTCCATTAAAATTATGAACGAATCACATCACTTCACGAGGCAGTAGTCTATCGTTCATATGAACAACATTATTGTATTTTCACAACAATGAAAGGCTTGAAGGTATGTGATATATAATATTAGTATAAGAATAAATACAAATAAATATAATATATATAATATATAAACTATAAATCCGTTATTATTTCTATCCTTGAAAGGTTTTAATGGAAGAAATAATGACTTTAGTTCGTGAGGTGGCAGTCTGTCATACACATGAATGATAATTTCATATCCCATCTGATTGAAATGTTTGAAGTTGTAGGTCTTGAAATTAACATATATAAATATATGTATAAAGAGGATACTGATTTTATTATATAATCATGGTATAATAATAATCTAATGGGGCAGATAAAGAAACAAAATAAAAATGCACATTGATGAACATTACGTCTTCTTCAGGTAACTCCTTTTGGTTTTAATAATGGGACATCCTTAGTAGGATTTATGAAAAATTTGAGGATTCTAGTATAATATTATGAACTTTTTGGAGTTATTTTGGATGTTTTTGGGAGTTTTAAATGGATTCAGTGGTGTAAAGAAGTGGGGAGAGTGAATTATCATTTATATTGGGGGAGGTGTGGCATTATTGCAAATACCAAAAGGTAAACACTAATCTGAAGTCAAAAATATATAATGTGTTAAAAATAATAAAAAAGTAAGATAAAATAGTGTTTAGGTTGTATATATTCTTGTAAAATGGGGTTTTAATTGTTTTTGTGCATTTTTACATCTTATTTTTTTTATGTTTGTCCACTAGATAATCTTGTTTTTACTCTAATTGCTATAATTAGTTTTAATTCATTTCAATAATATCTATGGTAAAAAATGAACATTAACTTAATAGAAATAATATTTTTATTTTTATTAAAAATATGAAAACTATTTTTTCAAATTCAATTCACATTAGTGAAAGGAAATATTTAAAATTATTCCCGCATACAGGATGAGACGATGAGTTTTTACGGTGAAAGTGTTGAATATTTAGAAATGTTTTTATATACAATCGAAATGTTAAATTTATCCATTTGACCTAAATTGGATTTTTTTTACAAATGATCTAAGTAGTCTTTAAAAATTAGTTAATATATAATTTTACAATATAAAAAATTATACAAAAAGACAGTTTTCAATTTAAATCTGGTATTTTTCATTATACATCAAAAAATGATATATTTAAGAAAATCCCAAAAATTCACCCTATGAAAATTTTGAAATTAAAAAGTAAAAAAATAAATTTATTTCATCAAATATAATTTATTTAATAATGAAAAAATATATTTAAAATAAATTCACCATTAAAATCTAGAAAAATTACCTTTTAGAAAAATAAATATTGATTGCGTAAAATTGGATTTATTATTATATATTTTATAAAAAAACACATACTATTTACATTAATTAGTTTATAATATATATATATATATTTCATTAAAATAATTCACCAAACTTTTTTTGTTTTATTCATATAAATAAAAAACAAATTTTGAGTAGAAAACAGTTTTTTAGAAAAGGTATTTTATTATTTTGAAATAGTTATTACATTAATTTATAAATAATTTGTTATAAAATAATTTATTGTATAAACATGAATAATAAATATTTTCATAATTTATTTATTAGTTTGTATACCCTCTATTACAATGACTTGTTGATACTATAATAATATTTTAATAATATGTTGTGCTTTATTTTAACTCAGTGTCACATGTAATGAATGATAAGCTTGGTGTTTCATTTAATGAAATATAATATTCTTATTGAGTATCAAAAAATAGTTTTTTACATCAAGAAAATCTCAAATTTGATTTATAGAAATATTAATATGGTGTTGCATATAAATTAAGGTTAACATAGTGTAACATGAAATGAAAAACATAAAATAATTTTAATTTATTAGAAAAAATCATATATACTAGTGGTGTTACACTCTATCCCATTAAAATAAATTTAACCATAGAAATTATTCGAGGTGATCAATGGTATAACATTTAAAAATTTCTTTATAGAAGAAAATATCATAGAAAAATAAATAGTATAAGTCCCTTTAACGAGGGAAATTTAGAAACATAATGGTTAACAAATGTAACTAATAATGAGGTTTCCACATAAGAGAACATAGGTGGGAAGTAGAGACTTTGACATGGGATGAAAATATTAATTTATTATATAGTGTGTTATAGGCCACATATTAAAAAAAATGTGCGTGATCTTAATAATTTTATTGTTGAAAAAATTAAAAATTTCTGAGGATATAAGTGACCATTTAATTCACCATAATTTAAGGTACTTGGATACCATTTTTGTTTAATGAACCATTTCCTAATATTGAAAAATTTATTTAATAAGATATACTTTCTTGATATAATTCTATTTCATATGAACAATCTCACCATCTGTCTATGTCTTTACCAATTTTCACTTCATCACTTACTCTAAAAATGACGGTGAATTTGTTATTCAAGTCTCACTAAGGAAACATATGATTCTATAGTAGAACAGAAAGTCATTAAACCAATATTTTGTAACTATAAACATAAAATGGTTTTCACATGTTATCCAATATTCATAAATCAACATATGGGGAAATAATATGTTAATCTCCAAAACATCATCCAAAGATCAACTAAAACCATTCAGTAAATGGTTATTCTTAATACCATTACAAAATATAATTCACCCATTATTACATAAATAAGATCTTATGTTATACGAAAATCATTTTCATTGAAAACTTGGATTCATCCATTTAATGATAGAATATTAAATGTGATTTTATTCTTTGATAATACATGTAGAGGGAGATAATCACATAATATTTCACTATAGGAAAAAACAATAGTATTTTTATAGGGATTATATTTAAAAAATTAAATATGAAATAACTAAATAATTAGGGTAGGATAAGTGTTCTATTATTATCATGATTCCATTCATCAATTTTGATTACATAAGATTTGTCATTTCCCTTTTTCTTAAGAGGAAACTATTTTTTATCATCCATATTAGCCATTGGATTGGGGCACTGATTCGTAAAATTCAAATCTTCCATTAAATTGAAAAAATGGATTGTGGGTGGTGAATTATTTGGCATTATACTCTCTTACATTTTAATTACCATCCCTTTAATTGTATTTATACATTCATAAACATTCTAACATACTTTTTCACATATAAAGAACCCACCAAAATAATTCATGAAATTCTCTTGATATTTCTACCCATATTTATGGAACAAAAATATATAGAATTTTATTCCACCATTTTAGGAATATTCAAAACTTTAAAATATTACTTTCTCTAAGACTATAACAGTTTATTACCATTGGAAGCATAGAACACAATATTCTGTGTTGTTGAATGGTCTTCATTGTTTGACACAAATATCATCCAATTGAGTAATATTCATATATATTCTCTAAATAAAACATTTTCTAGTAATCCAGGTAATGTAAATTTAATAATATAATATATTGGATTCTTATTGATGGTAAAAAAGGATGATACATAATAATAACATGAACATAAGGGTATGAGAACATGAAAATAACATTCAAAAACCATTATATACATATCAAAGACCATAATATTTAGTAATATAATAAATATTGGTATTTTATAAGAAATAAAACCTAATATAATCAAATAACATGATGCATGAGAGCATAAAATTTATAGATGAAATAAATTTGTGGAAAACACATTACCTTTTATCATTTCAAAAAATGTAGGATAGAAATAGGTTGAATCATTAAGTTAAAGACATGAAATCAGTATCCTATATAAACTTATGGACATGCACCACAGTCCACCTATAATATTAAATACATGAAAAATAGTTCTATCCATAACATTATGAACATGTAATCCGGAACATGCATAATATTGTGAACATGTAATCAGGTTCATGAATAATATTGTGATAATTTAATCAGGTTTTTGTATAACATTATAAAGATAAAATGTGGTTGCATGTATAACTTCATAATACCCAAAGGCCACTTCCAAGACAATAGTAGGTGAATATGTATCATAATAAATTAGCTTCAAGGCACCTTCTAGACCATCTTATGTCATGAGTTATAAATCATTACCCAATTAATTGGAGGTAGATATAGGTCCCACCTACCATATAAATCAGTCATACATATGTCTTCGTAAAAATCATAAACCTTCATCATGTCATAAATAATAAAATAAAATGTGTATCATAAAAATCTCATCATATCATAACCTAAGGAAAAGAGATAGGGTTTCATAATAATATCATGGGAGAATAACATGTCAAAAGTAGTCATTTTCCTAACAATCATTCCATTAAAATAAAATCCATTTTGAGAAATAAAGTTAATTGTATTCATGGATCATATCCCCAGTATGGTGTTTCTAACACCAATACATAAAAAATTATAAGAAAAATAAATTTAAAATATAATTTTAAATATAATTTGTGGAAAATATATTTTCTAATTTGAAAAACTATTCTCAAAAAAAGAAACAAGTTGGAAACATTTTCATTGAATGTAAACTTGAAATTTATAAAAGAATCTTTTAAAATAATTAAAAACATTTTGGAGGAAAATATTATTTTTGATTTGGAAAATTATTTTTATTTTTTAGAAAATTATGAAATATTTTCGTGAAAAATAATATCGAATCCTTATAGAGGAATCATTGAAAAGTAGTTAAAACATTTATTGAGTAAAATTTAATTTTCTCTTTGAAAAACACTTTTTAGAACATAAACCATTTTAAAAAAAATTACTTTTAATATTTCCTTGAAAAAATTTAAAGGTTGATTTGAAAATAATTTCAACAAATTAGAAACCATAAAAAATATCAAAATAATTTTCTTTAAAAATGATCATTTAAAAAAATCATTGGAAACATTTTTAGAAAATATTGTTTTACAAGAAAATAATTCTGAATAAAGAGGCAAATGATGATAGATTTTATAAAAAACAATTTCTTAATGATATAAAGTACGAATGTGAAATAAAATGGAATAATTACTCGAATATATCACAAATAGAAAAGGAATGAATAATTCTTGAGAATTATTGAGAAATGAGTCACAATAGTTTTATATAAGAAGGATAATCATAATCATTCGTGACAAAAAATGATATTGTAACATGAAATATCTACATCTTTGGTAACATTGAATCAAACAACCCTAGATAGAATTAAATTAAATGATATATAAAATATAATTAGTATGATAAATATGATAATACCACATTTTAATACTCTGGTATATAAACCTCATGAAAGAATATAGTTTCAAAATATATCCTATGTCTCAAAGAAAGAAAATTGAGAAAAACAAACCCTTATCTCTTTTGTAAGTTTGAAGAAATTATCCCAATTAAATGGAGATAATAAAATTGATATTTAAAAACAATTATATATAAGAATTACAAAATACCTTCATGTGCATTATATACACGACATCATAGAAATAGGTGATGAATATGAAATGTATGTCATAGAACTAAAAAGTGATACATAAATCCCATACAATATGAGTAACTTCTGAAATATAATCCCCATGAAAGTATAAATAAATTCAAATATAAATTATCCTTTAATTATGTATATTAATTATATATATCTTTAAATAGGGTAGTATATACACCACATAAATGAAACTAGTGGTGAGTATGAAATAATTTTCTGAGAAATAAAAGTGAGACTAGAAATCCCCTTAACAAATGAATTAAATATTGTCAGACTAATTAAAACCTCATGAATATTAAATATAAGATTATTATAAATTTATTATATATAAGTTATATATATATATATAATACCATGTATTAATTTTTTATTTCCTTTTATTATCTTTTTATTAACAATTAAATTTTAAAGTTATGTTTCAGGTAATAACAACTTTTTTTTCGTATGTTTTTTGATTTGTTATTTTTTTGTCAAATTAATTTGATCATGGTTAAATAATTTCAATTATTATAACCATGATATAAATATAATATATATTCAGTATATATTTATTTATATTACTCTATATGACTAATTGATAACTAATTGAATACACCATTCATGGAGATAGTAGGTTGTATACACACATAAACACTAATTTTCGTTTTTTTATTGGGTTGAAAGAAATAAAAGTAAATTATATATAATATCATACCAAAATCAAGTTTACTATATATATATATATATATATATATTATAATCATCCAAAATACATGCCACAGAATGCATAGATGGATGACATCTTTTTATGAGGCAACAGTCTACCTTACACATGAACGACATTGTTTTATTATCACAAAAAATAATGCATAAATGTATGTGTGTTATAAAAAATAAATAATCATAAGAATATCATAAATATCATTATAACTTATATAAAAAGTAAATACATCACTATTACCATCATTGAGAGGTGGTAATAGAAAATTAAACAATATCAGTTTTTTAGGCGGTAGTCCATGGAACACACAAACATTGATTTAAGGACCCATTTATTGGAAGTGGATATGGTTCATTGTAATTAACTGGAAAAAATTTCATTAAATTAATGATAATTTTGTTATTATATAATAATGATACAAAATTAATTGTACAGTGTTGAGGAAGAAATAAAATAAAAGAGTTTATTGATGAACATTACCTCTTATTTGGGTATCCAACTTCAACATTCACTAAAATACTTCATAGGATGGATTTCATACAAAAATAAATATTATTGTATGAGGAAAGTGAATTTTGGATGGGAGTTTAGTATTTATTGGCCAAAAAAATCTGGTTTAAAGATGTGAAATAGAGAGAAGATGAGATGTCATTTTATAACTGGATGAGAGGACATAAATGATATTTTTGAAAAGAAATAAATGATCCCAAATTTTCCACTAGAAAAAAAGTTCCAAAATTGATAAATTAGATCCTTTGAAAATATATGGCTGATAAAAAGAATGATTTTTTTAATTTTTATAGATAAATTTGATCAAATATTTTTAATTTAACACCCTAGAGAACCCATTTTTACCTTGGCCATGGTAATTAATTTAACTAAATTTAATAATAATTTTGGACAAAAATTTAGATAAAATTATAAAAAAAAATTGTGATTATTAAAAATATGGATATTATATTTAAAATGTTTTTTAACAGAAGAAGTATAAATTAATTTAAAATCATTCTCACAAACATGTAGAGAGAGAGGGGTCTTGAAGAGAAGATGATCAAAAGTTGTGAATATTTTAAAATAAAATTTCAATTTTAAATGGAATACAATGACCTAAATGAGATTAATATGTTTATAAATTTACTAATTATTCTTTAAAACTAATTTAAAACATAATTTAACCTCACAAATAAGTTAAAAAAACAAAAATTGTCAATCAAAATTCAACTTTTTTCACTATTTATAAAAAAATTAGACTTTTTATAAAAAACCCAAATGATAAAAATAAGATAACTGTGTAATAATGAATTAAATTTTTTTTTTTTTTAAAAATTCCTCTTTTATGGTAAAAAATATCAATTTCATAGGTCTGCACAAAAAAAATGAAAAACCATTTTTTAGAAATGCACAATTTTTAGTATAAAATTTGATTTACACATATCTTTTATCTTGAAAAAAGATTACATGGATTTGAAATAGTTGATTTGATTTATTATATTTTAATTTAATTTAATTAATTTAACAAAATAAATTTGAATAATTTATTGTGGTAACAAAATTATTGAATTAAAATAGTTTTTCCGATGATGATTTCTTATAAATTTAAGTAGTTTTTATTTTAATTTTTTTAATATATCACAAATGAATACATGTAAAATATATACTTTAATAACATAGTAATTTTTATTAATACATTCAATTATAATTTCTAAGTGATATCTATTTTATTAAATTATTATATTAATAATATTCCATGTTTCCTATTATCATAGTGTTATATATAACAGATGCCAGACTGTCACACCCCGACCGTAGACTTCTATTTATTTTATTTTATTTTTATCATTTACTCGGTCCCACGTCTTTTGGATGAGGTTTTGTTGGGTCGCTATGTGAACTTTTCTGAATTTTGACATTTTTGGCGGGTCTTGGGCCGGTGCACGGTCACCGCACCGCTAATGGTGACTATGCGTTCGGTCCTGGAGACTGCACGATTGATCGATTATTTTTATTTATTCAAAATGAAATGAAACAAATATTTCATTTTAAATAAAATTTAGTTTAAATTAGTACTATTTTATTTGTTATTAATATTATTAATATTATCATTTTCTTTTTATTATTAATAATAAAAATATTATTATTATTATTATTTCTATCATTGTTTTATTATTATTATTATTATTACTATTATTATTATTTTCTTTATTATTATAACTATTTTCATTATAATCAAAAAAGAAAAAAAAATCTTAAACCCCAGTCTACCAGGCGCCCCCCTTTCCACCCTTTCTGGTCGCGGGCCGCACCCCCCTTCCCCGTCGCTCTCTCCCATCGCCGCGCCGATCCCCTCTCCTCTCGGCCTTCGCCTCTCCGCTTCCCTCTCCTCCCGCCTCTTACAAGTCACGCGCAAGCCGTCCCCTTGACCACGCTGTCATGACAAGTCAAATTTATAATTTTTTAATGTTAATTTATAGTCTAGGTAAGACCCTAGGTCGTCTATCAATGAGGGTTTATAGGTTTTGAGTATATATTTTTAATAAAGATTACCAAAAGAGGGGGGAGATTTTGAAAACAGTTTTAAGAAAATAACTTAACTTAAAGAGTTTAATAATTGATAGAATAAGATGGTGGTTTAACAATTATGAGATAAGGAGATCAATTTTAGTTCACTAAACATCTTGGATAGTTCATTGTTCTGAAAATTTCACATGATTTTGTTTAATTCTTTGGTTGAGGTTTGTCAAAATCTTGATTCCCCTCTTGCCTCTCTAAACGTTGCACAAAGTACCAACCCTTGACACAACAATCATGTTGTCAATGTTTGGACTTCAAGAACATATTAAAGGCTACCAAATAATACTAATATCTTTTTTATGTGTGAGAGAAAGAGGATCCTTGTGTTTCCCAATCGGAACAACTCAAGTTCCCCACTTGAAATTTCAACCCAATCATAGTTGAAATGAAAAACAATTCACTTAATTAAACCCATGAAATGATCTCAGAGGAGAAACATATTTAGATTAGACATAATTGAAATAATACAGACAAAAATTACACAAAACTAGTAGAGTATCAAATGCCAGAACTCCCTCCCAATTATGTGTAGCTCCCTCAAAATGATCGTCCACTGTTTAGCTCTCCATTAAGAGGAGGAGAAGGCTCGGGTGGAATGCCTTTTTCATTGTTGAACACCCTATGATGATAGGGGCCTCCAGAAATTCAAATATATGTAGAGAACTCCTTTGAGTCTACAAAATACCATAGCTTTGACCCCTTGTTGAACTTGCAAATGAGGAGCCCAAGGTTCCATTTTATAGGAAAATGGGAAGGTGGTTTTGAGCACACAGAATTATTAAAACCAGTTGTCACAGGTGTTTCTACCTTCATATAGGCTTATCTCGATTTGTAGAAAATAAAAAAGTTGTAGCCCCACCTCTTAGATGTACCCACTGAATGTTCGGCACAATTTGGACACCTATATCTAGATATATGGACTCATTACAGCACACCACTTTTGAATCCGTGTAGATTTGGTGTTCTTGAAAGAACCCGTCGGCCAGGACATCAGATGGCTGAATGAGTCTTAGGTCTCTCATTATGAAATGTATACCAACTAGTTTTGGACCAGCCCAAAAACATTCAGCAAAATTGGATGGACGTTATAGTAGAAGTGGGTGGATTAATCCACTTGTGTGCTTGGATCCTGCGCGGTCTTACCCATTTTTCTTGGACATCATCATGGGCCCTCCAAATCACCTTCACCTTCAATGAAATTTTGAAGAAAAGTACCATTGGACTTTTTAATAGAGATAAAACCAAAATAAATGATTCAAACATGGAAATAAATTTTTTATTATTTTTTGAATTTACGATACAAATTTAGTTTAATACAATGGTGTAAGGGTGAAAATGACATAGTGAATCGTGGTACGGTAACCCCTCCTCTTCCCTGGTATAGCGAAGTCATGCACCGCCACAAGCCCCATCCTGGAAGGCCCTCAACCTCTCTGTTCGGCATGCATGACACTGCCACCCCCTTTCCGGAGGTCTCCTTCCTCTCTTGCTCACCCTACGCCTCCCCGGCTGGCTCACCCTCCAACTCTGCCACCCCTTTCTCCTATCTAGCCTGCACAAGGCCACCCGGACCCCTACCTATCTAGCCTACACAAGAACCCCCTATCCCCTCTTTTTTTCTTCCCTTGGTGCGACCCACCGGGAACAGTTTGCTTCCCCCCTTCCCAGTGCGATTCCAGTGAACCTGGACCGCTTCCCAGAGTGCTTCTGGTGAACCCCGCCCCTGCCGTTCGACGATCTTTCGATGCAAAACAAAATTTTTTGGTTCAACTCCTCAGCATGATCCGATGTGGAAATGAATTCCCTAGCTATGTTCGCGAAGGGATTCTCAGGTCATATCAGACCCCGTTTCATTCCCCACCACTAAAGGCGAAGCGATTCAAATCACATCGGATCATCCACTGTTGTTCGTGGGGCGAGTTTGGCCTCACCGCATGTTTTTGTTCTCCACCACCATCCAAGGTAAGAGTTTTGTTATCGTGTGTGCATTTATTTTTTTTATTGATTTTATTTTGTTTTGAATTCCTTATATTTTATTTGTAGTATGGATAATTATTTTGGTGCACAATCTTCCTTTGTCGTGTTCCCAAGATCACCACTGCTTTCCGAGGTGATGTCTTTAAAACCTTGCTTGTTGCACATTTTTCGGTCTTGTTTCTATCTTTGAGTCCTCGATTTTTACTGAGAGGTGCATCGATCTATGACACCTTTTGTTGGGTGTCAGAAATTGTTGCAGGGAGTCGAGATTGTTTCCGAGTGCGCACACAATTTTTTCCCAGGAATGAATATATATATATATATATACGCCTTATGAGTATGTGTTCCCTCATGGCGTAGGGAACACGTGCATCAGTTTAATGAAGTATATAGATATTTATATGGAAGTGTGTGCGTGCGTGCAAGCGATGTGTTTCTAGAGTTAGAATGTTTCGGTTAGACTTCCTTGAGGTAGGAAAATCGATGCATTTACTTTCCATTGCATGTCCATGATACTTGAGGTTTTCTTTATATTAATATCTTGATATGCATCTTCATGGTACCCCTATAAATCATCTTGTGGTGTTCAAAAATTATTTTGTGTTTTTCAATATAGGTATTACATGAATCTTGGTTTAGGCCTTGTAAATGATGCCTTTGGTGTTTGTAAACAACCACATTCTCTATTTTGGTGAAATTGGATGTTTGGCTGTTTTTTTCCATAAAAGTTTTTTGTTAGATTAGCCGGAAATATGTTTTGGATTTTGTGCATGAAATATTGTGTTTTTCCTGGTTTTGGTTTGGTGTTTTCCTAAAAACAGGCTTCTGGTTTATGAACTTGTGTGGTATATTATAAGTGAGTGATATGGGTGTTTTGGGTTGAATGCAATGGGTGTATTTATAAAATTTGGTTTCAAAATTTTTGGTTGGTTTTGAAGTGTTCATGTTGGTTTGGCCAGGTTGGCCCTAAAAACATGCTAGGGTGAGTTGTTGAAAGAACAAAGGGGGTGTTTGTAAATTTTGGGGTGTGTTTGAGTGAATGTTGTATTTGAAGCCCGTTTGGAACTTTCTTAGGTGTTTTTGTTTTAACTTGACTCAATTTGAAATTGGGAAGCTTTTTGGTAAATGTTTTACTTAAGGGTCTGTTTTTCCACATTGGTATAAAGATAGTATTTGTGGTTGTTCTTGAATGGGTTAATAAATGATTTGATAAAACGATGAGAGTTGTGAAGTTGAAGGCCCATTTTACATTTTAGATTGGATGTTTACAAATGGTTTGATATGTGTGAATTGTATGAGGCCCGTTAGGCATATTTGAAACTGTGTTTTTGGAAATCCTCTCTCTGGTTGGGCCCCTTGCCTCGTCTTTCAATCATGTGAGAGGAGGGTCCTCGGTATGTGCGTCCTTTTGAGAATATTTATTTTAAGGCATGGGAGTTACCTTGAGGTGGTCGGGGTGGTGCCAGATTGTCTCGCATGCTTAATTATATATATGTGGTTTGTTATTTGAATGTGTGGAACACCTCTTTGTGAACATAGCACAGAAGCATAGAATAGCAAGGGGGTTTAATGAGAATGATTTCTGCACTAGTTTAGATTACGAACTAGCTAGTGGACCCTAGTACATATGACACTCTACTAGGGGATTGGGCCCCTCGGTTAGGCCAAGTAGGGCAACACCGGACGTTAGGGCGTTATGGCGTCATCGAGAGTAGGCATGCCTTTAAAATGAGTCACATATATAGTATGTTCTAGTATTCCTCTGAGTTCCTAGGTTTTCTGTGATCCATTGATACGAGAACTGTTAGTACCATTTCCCCTTTTATGTGTGGAATCAAACCCTTGAACTTGGTTTTGGTGTTTTCTTGGAAAATGTTTTCTGTGTAAGGTTGGTTTTCAAATGAACTTCAAAGCAGCTGTTTCAGAAATGTTTGTGTGAGACATCTTTTTTTTCTTTTCCTTGTTTTTGAATTAAAAGGGGAATGGAATTGTGATTTTTAGTTTTTAAAATGCAGAGTAAATATAAAAACCTTATTTTTATAACTATTGTTCAAACTAGTATTTTTGGGCTATTTTGGAACTGGAAAATGCATGGATTCTGTGGTTCAATTTTATCATTCCTAATGAGCATTTTAATGCTCACACCTATCTTACCTTTTTAGATGCAGGTTCTGCAGTTTGGTTCAGGTTTTTGTTTCGTATGCCCAGGTGAGGCAGACTGTTAGTTGTTGGAGGTGACCAAGAGGTCACATGAAGGTATGTCCGGTCTTGTTTTCTTGCCGCTACTAGTTTTCTTTCTCTTTGCTTAGTCTTTATTAATTTATTTTTCATCCTTTTAGAGAAAAAATCATTCCCACTTGTTTAGTATTGATGACCGACACTAGTTTCCATCCCATGGGGATCAGGAACGCCCCTCGGGCCATGCCGCGGGCCGGCATGGGTGACCTGTTCAGGGTCGACCTGGGTTGGTTCATGACAAAATGGTATCAGAGGAGGTTCTTGTTATTTGGGGTGTCTGGTAGAAGGGGATTAGGACTGTCATGGCTCAATAGGTAGGTTACAGTTTGGTGCCTGATCACCATCGCTCGCGACGAGACCTAAGTTACTAGGGGTAGTCCAAGATCTGAGTATTTTGTCTTTGGTTATTTTGGATTGAGGGATGACAATAAGGGATAATCAGTTCACATTATGGCATCACTTGGGGTGGTGACCCATGTGGAGTCCAAGTGCCTGTTTAAGGTCCACTTAGTGTTATTCCATACTTGGAGCATGGCTCACCACCATGTCGTCTGGTTAGGTACAAACACTATTTCCTTTTTCTGATGGGTTATAGTTGATTTTGTTTCATTTTGAAATCGGTCGATGCGAGTGTGTGTTGAAAATGAAAGTGATTTTGAAAAGAAAAAAGGCTTTTCTTCCATATTGTTTTCGAAATTAGTAATGTGGGGTTTTAAAGAGAAAGTGTATTGGTATGGAAAAATAGGGTATGTATTTGGATTTGGTAAGGAAAATAAGTGTTTGAACCTTGTCACTCCTTATGGAGGGTCACAATTGCATGGGTGTGTATGGAAAGTGCTTGGCCACTTGATTTCAAATAATATGAGTGAGAATGAATGAACGCACATGTGACGGTTCATAAGGTTCCATAGGTGGGTTTTTAAAAATTTTAATCAAATGATGGTTTGGAAAAATGATTTTTTCAAGTGTTTGTGTATGATTGGATTATGGGCCTATTTTTCCCCGGCTTTTGTTGCTTCATTGATTAAGTATTGGCTTGATGACCAGTTTTGAATGTGTTTTTCATGTTGTTATGAGTATGCCGCTTAGGAAGCCTCCAAATTTTTTTAATGGGTTATGCCTAGTTCCCAGTTCTTTTTGTGTGTTTTCTGCGTATCTAGGTAATCTAAATCTATTAGAGGTAGTTGTATAATTTAGAAAGATAGCATGTGTTCAGTTTGTTGGGAACTCCCGGGGTAGTTAAGGTTCGTACCGTCCTATAGTCTTTTGAGGGTTCATCTTTTGACTAATAAAGGTTGGATTTCTCATCGTCGTTAGAGTCTGGGTGTAGTTGGTGGGGTCAGCTTCATGTGACGGTTCCTCATCTAGCAAAGAACTTCCTCTATATCGACTCCTATTTTGTTATATTGTTCTCTCACATGCCACTAGTGTGGCTCTTTCAGGTTTTCTATGTCACCTTGTCGCATCCCTCTGAAGTTTTGTTATCATGAAACTGTTCGGGCCACCAGGAAGAGATCTATAAGAAGTGTCATTCTAGTGGAAGGAGTTAGGGACCGAGGGATGAAAATTCTTGAATATGTGGCAGGAGATGCTTCTTCCATCCGGACCCCAACCGCAGGTCTCGGGGTGAAACTCGCGCATAATCAGGAGTTACTGAGTTCATGTGGAACCTCATTCAGGATAATGTTTTCCGCTTTGGAATGAAAATATCTGAAATTTCCTTGTTCTATTCTCATCGCTGTCATAATCTCATCCTTGTTGTGGTGGAGTGATCAGCGTGTTCTCCCACAATCCAAGTGGTCTTATCTTCTCTCAGTATGGTTTTTAATTTTTTATGTCTCTTTGAAAGGTGTGGGCTGTGAATGGATTGACCTGTTCTGATTTTGAGATGGGCTCAACTATGTTACTTAGGGGAATGCTCGTTTTGTGAAATTGATGGAAAGTGTTGAGTTAATTATTCATTCTTAAGTTGTTGGGTTGATTTGTAGCATGTTTTTCGACAAAGGCTCAGGTGTGTTATTTTTGCCATATTGGTAAAATGAATGAGTTTGGTTTGGGAGTTCCCATGTTGACTGCCCTGGGGGTAGTGTGTTCGAGTTTTGAGGGATTCCGTGTTAGGGAATTCTTGTGGTGGGGAGAACCCTCCCGTGTTCTCCCCTAAACTTTGGGCAATGATTGTTCATGAATTGGTTGGGTGTGACTTCTGTTTGTAATGGTCACCCTGAGCCTCTCAGTTTCTTCATGTTTGGTTTGGTCATGGAATCTAGTTTTTTCAACTGTTGGATTGGGGAATTTTTAGGGGCAGAAAGTGTCTGTGGTGGGGATAATTGTCACACCCTGACCTCAGACACTTATTTGTTTTATTTTATTTTTACATTTCACTCAGACCTATGTCGTTTGGATGAGGTTTAGTTAGGTCCTTGTTTTAACTTTTATGATGTTCTATATTTTTGGCGGGTCTTGGCCCGGTGTGCTGTCACCGCACCACTAGTGGTGACCGTGCGTTCGGTTTGGGAGACTGTGCTGTTGATCAATTATTTTTAATTATTCAAAATTAAATGAAACAAAGCCTTCATTTTTAATACTATTTATTTTACATTAGTACTATTTTTTTGTTATTAATATTTTTAATATTATCATTTTCTTTTTACTAATAATAATAATAAGAATAATATTATTATTATTTCCATCATTGTTGTATTATTATTATTATTATTATTATTATTATATTTAATATTTGTTTTCTTATTATAACTATTGTGATTATAAGAAAAAAAACCAAAACCCTAGACTACCTGACGCCCCCCTTTCTCCCTTACTTGCCGCGGGCCGCACCCCCCCTTCCTCGTCACTCTCTCCCTTCTCCGCAATGCTCCCCTCTCCTCTCGACCTCCGCCTCTCCGCTTCCCTATCCCCCTGCCTCCTGCAGGTCGCGCAAAAGCTGTCACCCTTCTCTTCCCCAGTCCAGCGAAACCACGCACCACTGGAAGCCCCCTCATGGCAGGCCCTCGCCCTCCCTCTTCGGCTTGCACGACACTACTACCCCCTTCCCGAATGTCTCCTTCCTCACCGACTCTCCCTCCACCTCTCCGTCTGGCTCGCCCTCCTGCTCCGCCACCCCCTTTCTCCTGTCCAGTCGGCGCAAGGCCACACGACCCCCCTTCTTGTCCATCCGACGCAAGAAACCACTGCCCCCTCTTTTTTTTCATCCCTTCGTTCGACCCACTGGCGACAGCTAGCTTACCCCATTCTCGGCACGATTCCGGAGAACCCGACCCCCTTCCCTGTGCACATCCGGCAAACCCTGCCCCCGCCATTCGATGATCTTTTGACGCAAACTAGAATATCATGGCACAACAACTCTGCGTGCTCTAATGTGTCTGCAAATTCCATAACTGTGTTCAGAAATGGTGTCTCGGGTCATGTCGGACCCCGTTTCATTCGCTACCACAGAAGTCAAAGTGATTCAAATCGCTTCAGAACGTCTGCTGTTGTTTGTGGGGTGTGTTTGGCCTCACCACATGTTTTTCTTCACCGCCACCATCGAAGGTAAAAGTTTTGTTATCACATGGACGTTTATTTTTTATATTGTTCTTATCGTGTTTTGAATTCCTTATATTTTATTTGCAGTAAAGATAATTATTTTGGTGTGCAATCTTGCTTTTCCGTGTTCTCATGATCACCTCTATTGTCTGAGGTGATGTATTTAATACCTTGCTTGTTTCACATTTTTGTATTGTATTTATAACTTTGTGTCCTTAGTTTTTACTGGGAGGTACATCGATTTGTGTCACCTTATGTTGGGTGTCGGAAATTGTTGCTGGGAGTCGAGATCGTTTCTGAGTGCACACCCATTTTTCTCCCAGGTATGAATATATATATATATATATATATATATACGCCTTCTGAGTGATTGTTCCCTCATGGTGCAGGGAACACGTGCTTCAGTTTAATGATGTATATATATATATATGAAAGAGTGGGTGCGTGTGAATACGAGGTGTTGTTTGAGTTAGAGTGTTTCGATAGGACTTCCTTGAGATTTTAAAATCCATACATTTACTTTTCATTGCTTGTCCTTGATACCTGAGGCTTTTGTTATATTATTATCTTACTATAAATCTTTCTAGTACCCCTTTAAATCTTCTTTTGGTGTTCAAAAATTATTTGGTGTTTTTAAAGATTGGTTTTATATGAATCTTGGTTTAGTCCTTGTATATGATGCCTTTGGTGTTCGTAAATTTCAAATTTTTCTTTCTGGGTAAATTGGTTGTTTGGGTGGTTTTTCCCATAAAAATATTTTGTTAAATTGGTTTGAAATATGTTTTGGATTTCGTGTATGAAATATGGTGTTTTCCCTGGTAGTGGTTTGGTGTTTTTCTAAAAATAGGCTTTTGGTTTATGAACTAGTGTGGTATTTTATAAGTGACTGATATGGGTGTTTTTGGGTTGAATGAAAATGGTGTATTTATAGAATTTGGATTCAAAAATTTTGGATGGTTTTGAGGTGTTCCTATTGGTTTGGCCCGATTGGCCCTGAAAACATGCTAGGGTGAGTTGTTGAAAAATGAAAGGGGGAGTTTGTAAATTTTGGGGTGTGTTTGGGTGAAAGTGGAAGTCAAAACCCATTTTGCACTTTCTTAGGTTTTTTTTTGTTTTAACTTGACTTAAAATGAAATTGTAAAGGTTTTTGGTAAATGTTTTATTTAAAGGGTCGTTTGGCCTAGTTCCTATAAAGATTGTATTTGTGGTTGTTTTTGAATGGGTTAATAAATGTTTTGATAAAAGGATGAGCGTTGTGAAGCTGATGGACCATTTAGAATTATATATTGGATGTTTGAAAAAGGTTTGATATGTGTTTATTTTATGAGGACCATTTAGAATCTTTGAAACTGTGTGTTTGGAAAACCCCCCCTTTCGTTGGGCCCCTTGCCACGTCTTACAATCAAGTGACAGGAGGGTCCTCGGTATGGGCCTCCTTTTGAGAATGTTTATTTTAAGGCATGGGACTAACCTTGAGGTGGTTGGGGTGGTGGCAGATTATGTCGTGTGCTTGATTATATATATATATATATGGAATGTCATTTGAATGCGTGACACACCTCTTTGTGAACATAGCACGGAAACATAGAAAAAAAATGGGGTTGGTTGAGATCAATTGCTGCACTAGTTTAGATTACGCACTAGCTAGTGACCCCTAGTACGAATGCCACTCTGCTAGGGGATTGGTCCCCTCGGTTAGGCCATGTAGGGCAACATTGGGCGTTAGGGTGTTATGACATCATCGAGAGTAGGTATGCCTTTAGGATGAGTCACATGTATAGTACGTTGTGGTATTCCTCTGAGTTCCAAGGTTTTCCATCATCCTTTGATATGAGAACTATTAGTACCATTTCCCCTACTGTGTGTGGAATCATACCCTTGAACATGGTTTTATTGTTTTCTTGGAAAAAGTATTATATGTAAGAATGGTTTTCAAATGAACTTCAAAGTAGATCTTCTGGAAAACTTTGTGTGAGACCTCTTTTGTTTTCTATTCCTTGTTTTTGAATTATTAGGGCAATCGAATTGTGATTGTTAGTTTTTGAAATGCAGTGTAAATATGAAAAACTTATTTTTATAACTGTACTTAAAACTATTATTTTTGGGCTCTTTTAGAACTGGAAAATGCATGGATTCTGTGGTTCACTTTTGGCATTCCTACTGAGCATTTTAATACTCACACCTATCTTTCCTTTTTAGATGTAGGTTCAGCTGTTGGGTTCTAGTTTTTGTTTCGTATGCCGTTTTGAGGTGGACTATTAGTTGTTGGAGGTGACCAATAGGTCACATGAAGGTATGCACAGTCTAGTTTTCCCACCGCTGCTTGTTTTCTTTCTCTTTTCATAGACTTTATTAATTTATTTGTCTTCCTTTTATGGGCCAAATCATTCCCACATTTTTATTTCTGATGCCCGACACTAGTTTCCTACCCATGGGGCTCGAGAACGCCCCTCGGGCCATGCCGCGGGCCAGCTTGGGTGACAGGTTTAGGGTCAACCAGGGATGGTTCGTGACACAGAATCAGTATTTCACGTAGTGAATTCATCACTTGGAATTTTTTGTAACCTCATATTCACATGATATTTAACGTAACTCAATCCATTAATTTTATTTCATTTATTTGGGAAACAAATTCACAAAAACGTGTGGTGTCAAACCTTGGGCCTTATATTAGAAGGAATTATCTTCATATAATAGTGTTAGGACCTCACACCAGGTCGGTAGCCTCTATAATATGAGGCAAGACATATGATGAATTTTAGAGACACCTGATTAGGTTTCATTAATGTGGTACTGACTAGAGCATTACACGTTTTCTTCTTCTCAAGCCAATGGGTTAGGTTGAGGATGATACACATTTTCTGCCAATGATGGTGCTCTTATCCAAGGGTTCGGTACAGATAACCCCCGGGGTTAGAGAAGGATATGTTTATTTACACTATTATTAGGTTATAATATAATTGACACAATTGATTATTTAATTTATCAATTGAACCAATTATTCCGCCTACAATAAGGAACATCCATATGAACCGATGTGATTAAAACTTACACAGTTCCTAGAGTAAAACATACATATCAAATTGATGTGTAGTATCAATATTCAATTCTGAGTATCCATCCAGAAGATAAAGAATTATTTTATTATATGCATTCATACTACTATAATTAATTTATTTTTTAATATATTAATACAAAGGCTCCATAATAACCATAATTTCATTCCAGAACTATGACAGAGCTCAAATTTTTTGTTTAAAATAATTTAAGGGTCTAAAAAAAGAAACTAAATTGTTACAAGAGATTAAATATAGGGTAGTGATACTCTACATTTATTTATATGTTGAGCTAGTGGAAAAGTTATTGTAAATAAGATGGATATGATGTGCATACATTTTTGTGGAAACTCTTTTCTCAACTAATCTTAGGGATAAATTCATCTGATAGGAAGATCTTTTGGTGTGATGAATTTTATTAGAACGAATAAACATATCTTGGTCAATCTATTGGTATGGTTCGATTTCCTCCTCGGGGAGAAACTTGTTCTAAATGTTTACTATATATATTATAGAAACTATTAAAGATACATTATCAAGATGATCATGAAACATGATATAATTTTTGTAGTCTTAATAAACTAAAATTCTTTTATAGATATCATTTATGAGAATATTACATTTATTGAACCAATTATACTCAAATATCATTTTTTCTGTTAGAAAGAATCAGAACCAAGATTCTCTAATTTATATATTCCTGGTGAGTAATTATTTTTACTATATAGGGATCACAAGAAGAACTATTTCTAAAGGGGTGAGAATATCAACATAATATGGATTAGGTCAATTTTTATGGACTGGGTAAGACTTGGAAAATATTGAAGTATAATATTGTACTTTTGAGGTAATTTATTACTTAATTCCATCATATATATCATTTTTTTTAAAATATATACTCTAATTCATTTTTTATGGTGCATATTGTTGATAAATTGGGATACATATATATATTATTCCACATGTTAAATGAATCTAAACAAATTTGGGAGTGTAAAAAAATCATGGGATTAAGTTTCCATTGTACATTATCATGATTTCAAATATCAAATTATTAATGAACTTCATTGACATAGAAAATATAATTTTTGTAGTAATAATAATCATAAAATAGTTAACTAGATACAATCAAAACATTAATGGGTAATGATAAAGTGTTACCTTTACTTCTTTAAATGACGTAATTTTTTCCTTAAAGGGATCAAATGGTATGGAACATAAATGAGATAGACCTATTTCAATATGATTCAAGAGTATATTTATCTTGATAACTATAGAGGAACTATATTTTGGGTTAATTCACTATGGAATTCATGAACTATAAGATTGTGAAAAATCCTTCAACATACAGACATAAATTTGAGACATATGTGGTGCATTGAAGTTCGTCAAAACAGTAACTTTGAGAACACATATAACCAGAAGATGGTAATGTGGTTGTAGATGCATAGAGTTTAAACAATAATTGAGATTTTAATTAGGAATAAATAGATGAGTGGATAAAATAGGAAAAAAATAACAATACATATTTATTAAGAGAAGATGTATGATAAAATTTGATTATATAAAATATTGATATATTATCATTTCTTAGATAAGGTAACTGATTCCTAGTTATGGTGGAATGAATTTTGAAATTATACTATTTATTTTTTATTCTTTGGACGGTCTATATGAATGTGGAGAACACCATATTTTATACAGTTGATGAATTTTAATTTTTCTGGACTTGTTGAATGTGGTTATTCTTGGAGTATATAGTTCCCTATTAATTATTCACTAGGAATTGGATAAAATGAACCATGTTTTGATGGTAAAATTTTATTTTAATTCTTTAAAGAGGATTGTGTTAGAGTTTGTGTCCTTATTCCTTATTTTTTCACATGGTAAATATTCACCATTAAGTTCTCATCAAGATGTTGATTTATTTTATTGTGCCTGTGTGGAAGTGTAATGATATATAAATAGATTTCGTGTATGAATTTCGTAAAATAACCTAGTGATCAAATGATACATTGGTGGTGGTTGATATGATAATAAATTTGAACATTTTATAGCTATGATAGAGAAGTGTTTTATAGTGTTTGAAATAGTTGAATGTGATGAATATCATAATGATTCATTTAACTGATTCAAATAATGATAATTGATTTAACTGTATGATAATGATTAGTTTGTAACATGAGTTTGGTAACTGAATATTCTAATGTACAAGGGTAAATAGTAAGTGAGGACCATACATATGTGATCTACTCCTAATATACAAATATCACAACATGAATCATAGATTATAGAAGATATCTTAGAGATAGCAGTGTTGTTGGGGGGGGGGGGTTCACCTTGGCATGTCATGTGTGAGACTTGTAGAGGATAGGGAAGCTTGTGAGGGAAGTGGGATCATCTCTTAGTCTGTCTTACCATGATATGGGGATAGATGACATGTGTAAAACTATAATATTTTAGGAAGCATGTTCTTTTTTAAACCATAATTTTATTATTATAAATTATTTTTTCTATTCCTTTATTGGAATTAAAAACTGATTGGTAAATAAGTAATACAATATATAAATTATACTAACAACACTTTTTTCATTCATTATCTTAGTGGTACAAAAAACATCAAAATAAGTACCTCATGACATAGATTCTTTCTCCCATTGATACAATACATCCATTAAAAGTGGATATATTAATAAGGTGAAATAGATAGAAATGAATAAAATTTTCATGGCTAGGAAATCATCTAGATCATCAACAACATGGAAGATCTCAAAATTTAAAAAACATATAATAATAAATATCACCAAGAAAACATACTACATTTTACAAAATCCATTACATTAAAAAACAACTATCCCACACAAAGTGCAATTGGAATGAACAAGTAATTTAGTAAGTCTATATAGGATCAAAAATATTTCTTATGAAAATATGATTATTAAAAATATAGTCATTGCAAATTATATAATGGAAAATAAGGCTGTTGGTTATATATCTGATGGTTATACTGAATTCATGTATTATTAAGTGTTAAATATAAAATAATATAACCCATAACAAAATAAAAAAATCATATTAAAATATAATAAATATAAAAATATATATGAGTTACCTATAAGTATTATCTTTAATTTTAAAATATGATATGAAGTAAAAATTAAAATATGTTTTTAATTTCATTGTAGTAGTAAAATTAAATTTTGAATAAGATGAAATTAATTAAAACCATATTTGTTGATTTAAATGTATTATGAAAGAAATTTTTTTCAAAGAATTTTTTTTATATATTAAATATTTTATCCTAATATATTAATTAGAATAAATTTTAAAATATTATTATGTATGGAATTATAAATTAAAAAAAATTTAAATAAAAATTTATATGAAATAATATCATAAAAATTAGATATTTAAAAATGTTTTTTTTGATGAAAATGGTTATTATTTATATTTTGTATTTTAATTTAGAAAATAAAATTAGTTATTTTAAATTATAATCTACATTAAAAAATTCTTTCTGGATTTATAATTTCAAAATTATCTTAAGATAAAATTTTAGGTTTTTCTAAAAATATTTATTTTTATGTGAAGAGTGGAAGAAATATTTTTTTTTAAATTACATGACTCAAGAAATATTTTTTCTAGAAGTATGAATTGGAAATTTATAAATCCATTTTATAATACTAAATAAGAATTTTACAGGAGACTTTGTAATTTTATAAATAATTATTTTAATTTACAAAACCATATTTGAAATTTTATAAAAGAAGATATATTTTTCAAAAATAAATAACTAAATACAAAATACATTTAATATTTTAAAATTAATATCTATCAAATATTAAAAATGGAAAAATATTGATTCCAAATTTGGAATCATTTGGTCAAATATTATATTAGGAACTAGTATATTTTTTTCATAAAACATGAATTACCTAGTAAAAAAAATGTTACCCTGATGAAAACCAAATTTATTAAAATAAGTAACCTAAGAAGTATAGGGACAAACATTTTAATTTTTTTAATTATGCTGTTGAAGAGTGTCCCATTCGTATAACATATATTATCCATTATTTCTCAGTTTTGGTGCAACTTTCCTTGTGAGTGTCTTCCCCTTATTGACATATTTTGGGTATTCAAAAAAATGAAATCCATTTTCACTTACAAATTGGGTAATCCTCTCTAGACATCAAATAATTAAAAAACTCACAAGTATATAATTTTTTACGTACATTTTCTACAGACTCTCAGAAATATTAAAGATGTTCTAGTTATTACAACTAATATCTTGAATAAACACAAACATGTGATTTATTAAATAAATTTGCACATAATACAATACCAAAAGATTAATAGGCATGGTGTATTTTGGTAATTAAATTAGTTAAACTATAAATTGAAAAAAGGATATATCAAAATGATTTGAATCACCTTAATAATCAGTTTAAATTCACACTCTATTCTAAAACAACATAGGATAACTTGGGGATATACCTAATAAAGAGGTGAGATATAAATCATAGTGAAGGAATAAACAAATAATAACATAATGAAATAAATACATGTTAATAAATGGTATATAAATGATAAATAAAATGTATTGGAAAAAAAACATGAACATCAAAACAAGATATATATGCCAACGTCTGAGAGACATATAAATGTGTAAACAACATAACACATGAAATCAAAAGAATATGTCATGGAAATATTTTTGAGAAATCATAACATAGTGTTTTTTTTTGAAAACCACCTGAACACCATACATTTTATATCATGAGATAAAAAAATTTCCACTATATTGGAGGGAAACATAATTTTTGGACCCACCCATAACATTAATACCATGTACATGCATATGTGTTCCATATTAATCATAACACATAAACATGTATCTTAAGAAATTGAATCCCATAATTTAAGAGATAAGTTAGATACAAGGAATTAAACAATTTATAAAAGTTATGTATATAATATATAATACCTATGAGTGGAAATAGGGATGGGTATTCAATATAAAATGATTGGTATGGAAAATTACATGATAATTTCAAAAGCAAAATAGGTGTACATAAAAAAATGGAAGGATATAATGAGAGTGAATGGTTTGTAAAATTATTTAAAATTAATATTTATAGTATAATGGATTAATAAAAATAAATACCAACATTATCAGTTTTAAATAAAATGCCACAATTCAATAAATTTTCTTGAATAATGAGAAGTAAGAGACAATCCCATACTTTGAGTTGGGGATTCTAAAATCGTGGGTGGATCTTATTAAGTGATTTATAACACCTTGAGAGGTTATTTTAGAGGGATAGTGAGAGTAAATTAACTATATTTTGGTTTTTACTGATGTTTATTGGGGGGTTTGATGGTTATTTAGGGAAAATTAGAGACGAATTATTTATTAATGACTAAATACAGGTATTTTGAATCTATATGTTAAAACAATAAAAACCACAAACAATTCCATGTTTTATACACATGATATCAAAAAAAATTTATTTGTTTTTAATATTTTATAATGAAAATAACAGAATATGTTAAAACAATACCGTTGGTGATGTGAATGTGATTAATGATCAAAATGATTTCATTTTAAATCTTTGAAATATAACATTGTGTTTGGAGGATTCATTAAAGGATTATTAAATTAATTAAATAAATTTAAAAACAAATTATTTTAAACATAATACTTAAATTTTTTTTGATTTATTCAATTAATATAAATTAACACATTACTTTTGGGGTACAATTATGTCATAATATAAAGTGAATATTTTTTTAGTATTTATTTTTTACTGAAAATTCAAATATCATATAAAAATATTAATAAAAAACAATTGATTAATTTTAAAAATATAATTTCAAAAAAAAAATTTATTTTATCAAAATAATGTTAAAAAAATATGATTTTTTTTACTTTTAAATAAAAATCCCTTTTATTGAAAAATAAATGTTTTTACGATACTGACAACTTTCAGAGCATTAATAATTTAAATTAGAATTTATTAAAATATATTATAATATATATAGATATATTTAATTTAATAACAATATTTATTTAAAATAACAATTAATTTAAATTTTATGGATACTTTCAAAAGAGTGTCTTAACTGAGATTATATATTTCCCAAAAATAGAATTTTTGTTTGTTAATATAAAAATTTATTTTTAATAAAAGTCAATATAAAATCATTTAAAATGTAATGATAAATAGTGATAAATCTAATAATTTTTTCATTAAAAAGCAAAACATAAAAATTCCTATAACTAGGATTTAGTAGCATTACCACAAATTACATTAACATCCACCTAAAGGGTATGTTGTGAAATGGTGGTGCTTTCTTGGGGTGGTTTAGTGAACATCATTTCTGTTATAATAATTTTAATCTTCAGATTATTTCATAAATAGTTTTTCCAAAGACTTAGTTTTTGAATATCAATTTGGTATTATTCAAGGTAAATGAACAATTATTCCATCAGCCTCATAAGACGTAATAAATAGGCTTCATAGAGTGTGATCATACTAGTCTAGGCCATTGATTTTTTCCCATTTGTCAATTCTACTTTATCATAAACCTCATTATATATATATATCATTAATAGTCATTATAAAAATACTATATTATTAAGGATTAATATTTTCAATGGTATTTTAGGTATCAAAATATAAATCTTATAATTGGTCCAAAATAACAAATTTCATGAACGTAATTTCATTAAATATATTATTTAATATGTAATTTGTTCATTTGAATGGGAATTAAATTTATATATTTTATGGTCAATAAATTCAAACCTGATTCTGGAATTTAACCCATAATATTTGTGTTTATACACTAAAAAGGATGATTATAATTCTATTTTAACACCTCTTTTGTTTCCCACGATTTTCCACAAACATTTGGTTCCGCCATACTACTTTGACCATGTGAGCTACCTTGTATTGTTGAGATTTTTAATTGTGATCTGTGATCTTTACCAAATGGTTCCTCATATGAATGATAATTCTCCAAGGGTACCACCAACATATTCATTACATGTGAGAGGTATAGTATGTTCTTGTTCAAGAGAGATATGTGGAACCCATCATGTACATATGATAGGTTTGGGGGTAGTTCTATTAAATGTGACACTATTATGATGTGATAAATGATTTAAATGGGGTCTTTGAATCATGGATTAAGATTTACCTTCTTCAAAAACCTCATGAATTTTTTCTATGGCGATATATAAAGGAAAATATTATCTATAAACTAAAACTCTATGTCTCCTTAAGGATTTTATGCATTGATTTTCTATCAAATTTTGTAGATTTAATATGATTTTTAATGTTTCAAAATTTTCTATCATCTCTTGGATAATATCAGGTACTATAAACTTACACTATCAAAATTTATCCCAATATATTAGTGTCTGAAACCTATTTCCATATAGATCATTTTAAGGCACCACTTTAATGCTCAAATAGATATTGTTACAATATGCGAGTACCACATGGAGAAGGTAAATATCCCAACATCATTTAAAATACATAGAACATGATACTAGTTATTCCCTTATATATTGAATGGATCTCTCAGAATGACAATCTTTTTTAAGGTGTTAAATAGTTCTAAAACCTGGTATTACATGTCGTTATTTCTGAAATCCTCTTAAAAACTTTGACATAATCCTTGGATGACTATCAAATACCAAATATTTTTTAATCCTTGAGACATTAACTATTCCTTTATATATAACATAGAATGTTTTTTGAGATGTAAATATTCTTTTATACAAATAAAATGCATTGACAAAAAAATTTCTTCAACTATCACTCAGATAGTGTTATTGAATTTATTTTTCAGGGGAAGTCCTTGGAATACATACATGGTTATGATTTTATATTTTTATATAGGCCTCATAAATTTTCTCATCATACCCTTATACATATTTCATTCAGCCTTTAATTGTTGTCATACTAAGCAATGATATAAAAATTTATACATATACGCCTTAATGTTGCCCCACAAAGAGTATTTCTTTAGATATATATATTACAGTTACTTATTGTTTAATAGGGATAGATTATTTTTATTAATCATATATAAATTACCTATCTAGTTAATATTTTAATAGGACACATATTTGGGTTCCAAACCTAATAACCCCATCAATAGAAATGTCTTACTTCAAAAATTTTCACTACCGTTCTTTGTAGCTACTCAATTACTTTTTGTGTCTCTTTAATCATATCAATAATAGATGTTTGTTAAATTATTTGATCAATATAGGGTAATGATCCCTTTATTATTCCCATGTACATCCTTTATAGGTCCAAGAAGACAATATTCCTTTAAATACTCTTGTGGATTAGGTTTTGTAATCCTTTCTATTAAGAAAATAATCCATATTATTCAACTTCTTAGGATGGTAATGTATTGAAAAATCTAATCCTTGATTAGGTAAAACTACCTTTGTTCTTTCATATTGATATCCTTTTGGCTGAATATATACTTGTGTATTTTAATTTCTATATATAGGTCAAACATATCTTCATATAAAATATTTCACGACATATTCAATAAAAAGATCAATATACCGAATTATTGATCATGAATTTGATAATAATCCTCATAGATCATTAATTAAAAGGAATAGGATATCAATTTTTCATCTTGAATGAGTAAACAATACAATTTCATTGGGTACACATTAATATATATTAAAATTCCTTCCACGCTGGTGGGTAATGTGATCATAGTTTCTTTGGATACTATATTATTTAACTAATTAAATAAATCCCTAAATTAGTCAGTCTAATAACAATTCACCCCTTTCAGCTTATCTCGGTGATTGATATGGAAAATATAAATAACTTTCTCATAGTATTATTACAATACCCAACTAGTGTAAATATATTACTAATCATCATCATATATGTTGGTATGTTCCATCCTTTAATTGCCCATATTTTTAAGGATACACATATATACGTTATTAGGGATAAAATGACCAATTAATGTTAATTTATTAATCTATAATAATCATTTACTATATAATTTTGGTACAACAGTGAAGGAAATGCAAGATTAAATAAGGAAAATATAGATAAACAATAGGCCCATGGATATGACCCTAAAACCACACCACAATCCCCTTCCCACCCGTAACACCTAACTGAAAATAGGGTGAAGAATTATCATTTACTATACATCACAGATTACCCTTCCTTTTATAGGTTATTTAGTATAACATTAAAATTATCCCTATTCCCCTATTTTATTTTAGATTCGATAAAAATATATTATATAAATTCTCCCATAAATTGTTTTGGGTAATACCTAATTTCAATTTTCATTCATTCCATGAAACAAATTGGAGAATTAGTGGGTTACAACGAAATCAATATTAAATCATATTGTCCAGAAATTGAATAAAAATGGTATTGAGATTATTAGACTTTTTCACATTTTCCTGATAATATCCTGACTGATGCTAAAATAAATATAATTCCTTGGATCCATGTTGGTAATGGAAAACTTTTCAATCTATAGAAAGGATAATTTTTATTTATCATGATCTTTTTGAGCTCATAATAATCAATGTAGTGGTTTATTGACCCAACATAGTTCTTGACAAACACGACCGTTACACCCCATAGTGAAAAACATACTCATATAAACCCTTCATCCAGATTCTCCTATAGTGGATTCATCAACTCTAAAAGTTCAATATTTGACATTGTATATAGAGTCTTGTATACTATTAAAGCACTGTGTATAATATTTATTGAGAAATAAACATTACAGCTTTGAAACATGCCAATCAATTCTTTATAAACACATCATCATAATCCATAGCAATTTTTATGTTATCCAGGATGACCATTTAATTAGCATCAATCATCTGGGTGGGATATTAGTTCTCATAATGAAATAATTTCAATTATTGAGATGAATATATACTAATAGATTCATCATCTTCTTTATACATAAATCAAATTAGATAGTGATTCATGATATAAAGTTTAATTTCCTTATTCTGAAAATTTTATTTTTCTTTACATATTAAAAAAATACATACCAAGAATAGAATCTAATTCAAATAAATTGAGTATTAAAAGGATCACTGGTAAATTTATCCTACAAATATAGACAAGGGAGAAGTTATATAATTTGTATTCATTAAATTCCCCCCGTTTTATTGTTACATATATCTCTATTTCATTGTATTGTGGATGTGTTTGAATATTCATACTAATCTCATATAACATTAGAAATTGAATAGAGCCATAATAAAATATTATATTCTAATTTTTTATTTAATAACTAGAATAAATGTGATCATTTAACTTATATTATCAACCATAGTAGTTGAGATGGCAAATGATCTCCCTTTCTACATTGGCCTTTGAGGATGTAATCATAGGTTATCATAAAAAACTCATGGATTAGTGGATATTTTGCATTGTATCAATATCCATTATTTTGGATATATTGGACATCTGGTTAATGTTTGAATGGATAATTATTTTATTTAATTAAATTGATTTGTTTTTTCCATTGACACGTATTAGCTAGGTTACATTCCATCCCACAACTAAATAATTAAATTCTCCCCTTTAGGAAATTTCTAGGATAGTTCTTCATACACTTTTGATAAGTAGGATGTTATAATTTATTTACAACATTATATTTACACATTTCTCTTCTGTAATAGATATATATACTCTAATTAATATATTTTTATCCTTAAAATATTTATCCACAATTTCTAATTTAAGGTACCATTAGACCATTTTCTTTTATATTTATACATCTTGAAACTATAATCACTTTGTACATTCATATTTAACCAACTAGAGAAGTATTTAACATCACATTATAGGATAATAAAAAATATAGAGTAAAGTCACTCAAGTATTATGAGTTTTTAATCATTATTTAGAATATATTTTTCATCATTTTACATTAGTCCAAGAACACCCATTTATATTTTTAGTCAAAGAGTGTGAGGGAAATATTTATCTAATTCTTTTCTAAATCTCTTTCCATTCGATCACATAAATATCCTCCCTAGGATTTATATTTTTTGATCAATGTAAACCATTTATCAAATTATCACTCCATATGATAAACAACCAACATCATTAAATATTTATTAATGAATTTAGGGATATATAATATTTATTCAATGTAGATTCACCATTGTTCATTGATTATTGGATCAGTAGATCCTTAGAAAGTTAGAGTACTTTTTCCTATAAATATCTCAATTGTAACATTCTAATTCTTAGGAGGATGTGGTGTTATCAATGATTCAGGTTGTATTAAAAATATGATTTAATTTATTAATTATTTTCATGATGTTATATACTCCTGAACCCATTGGGTTGGGAATCTCATTTGTGAATTTCCCATAATATTGGTTTTTAGTTCATTTTATTGTATTTATATCCATTGAATAAAATAAAGGTAAAATCATGAGTGATAATTATTAAAGTATTAAACACATAAGAGATAAAAAATGGATATTTAAGTTATAACCTATAAATGAAATAAATTACTATATTTATCTATTTCTAGGATTAAATTAATGTGAATATGGTTTATTTCATATCCCAAAATTTTATGAATTGTTTTTCTTCAAAATTGTTTGTAATGAGAATCTAAATTCACATAAAAATTAACCTCAAGAGTATCATCCTAGGTGTAAATAAATTTTCCGTTTTATTGGACTAGGTGACAATCGAGTTTTTTATTAATGACCCCTTTTTTGGACTATTTCCCCTTGGAAAAAACCTACCAAAGACACATCCTTTTATAGTATCTAAACATGGATTTTTTCTCTTGTAAACCACTTACTCTAAACATACCATAATTTTGGGACGTTTTCCATTGTCCTATCTTATCATTATGCCTTTCACTAAATGATTCTTTAATGAATCAAAAATAATAACAAGACCCTTATTTGAAACTAATTACATTTATCCATATCTTTAATATACATTAATTATTGACTTATTATGTAGACTCACACATAACAGAATATCAAAGGATTAGTAGGCCTAGTTTCATTGGATAGTTAGATATATAAAATTATAACCTAAAATAAGGATACTATAAAATTATTTAAAACATCAAAACATTCTCTTAAAATTCCAACTCTATTCTAAAAATACACATGATAACTTTATAAAGTACATAAGAAAGGGGTGAGATATAATGACTTGTAAGGGAATCACCAATACATAACAAGATATAATTAATAAATATGAGTCAATATTAAAATAATGTTGACATAATAGTGGTCATAATCATTAACATTTTCATTGAAGCATGATATAGATTATAATATCAATTCTATATATAAATGGTGAAATAATATAAAACATGACATCATAAGAACATGTCCGGAATAACTACCAAGAATTCATAACACAATGTGATTTGGACATCATTCCATGCACCAAACATGGTATCTCATGAGATGAAAATATTACCCAAATCATATAAGGGCTATATAACTCTGATCCCACCTATCAAATTCATATCATATATATGGAATTTTATGCCACGTAGATCATACAATATAAGGATGTATTTAATCACTTTCAATCCCATTAATATGAAGTGTGGTTTACATACATGTAATTCCAGAAAAAACTAAGGATAATTTTTTTTAGGGAATACCCATTAGTAAAAATGAGTAAGGTTATTCAATACACAAAATCATAGTGCGAAAAATTGATTTATAATTTTGATAGCACCATAGGTGTACATAAGTATTTATGTAAGGGTTTAACAAGAGTTAAATAAAGTATCTAAACACATTGAAATTATAAGGAAAAAATAGTTATGAAAAATCATATTCCAAAATAAAAAATTGGAAATCATAAGCCACAACTCAAAGAGGGAGCTTTAATAAAGGGAATGAGAAGATAATCCCTTACCTCGATAGGGAAATTATAAGTATTTTGGAGGAGATTATTAAGAGCATTAGAAATTTTTTTTAGGGATTTAGAGAAGTAAATGGAGGTAAAATTAAATATAAGTGGGTTTAGAGTGAAGATGAGTGGTTGGATGGGCCGGTATTTATAGAAATGGTGAGGTAAATTCATTATTAATTTAAAAACATAGGTTATGCAATATATATGATTAAATGATAAAAAACATACAATTGTTTTTATACCGTTGTTTCTGAAAAAGTATATTTTTTTAATATTTCATTAGTCTATGAACTAAACATAACAAAATAATACCATTAGTTTTGTGGATGTGAATCATGTTAAAAAAGAAATAATTTTAAAAACATAAAATATAATATATGTTTTTGTGGATTTATTAAAGGATTTTAAAATTAATTAAACAACTTAAAAACCAATTATATTATAGGGGAAATCGATATTTGGTCATGGATTACCTTTATAACATTTATTAAATCATATTTGTGATATAATGATGTCTTAATATGGGTTATATATTTATACACTATTTAATTTTTACCAAAACAATTCAGTAGTCATGAAAAATATAAAAATAATATAATGGATAATTAAAATATTGTGATTTTAAAAGTATTATTTATTTTATCAAAATAATTTATAAAATTGATAATTTCCACTTTTAAATAAAAATCCTAATTTTCTAAAAGTAATAGTTTTTAGGATATGAAAAATATTTTGGCCCTTGTTAAAATTAAATTAGAATTAATTAAATTATATTATCATTTCTATTTAAATTAAGATTATTTTAAAAAAAAAATTTATTTAAAAAAAATTATTTTAAAAATTCTTTCATTTAACAAAAAAATGTTTTAATTTGTAGTATATATTTTCTAGAAATACAATTTTGGTTTCTTCATATCAAAAACTAATTTAAATAAAACTCATTATAAAATAATTTATAATTTAATATTAAAAATAGATAAATATATTCATTATTTCATTATAAAATAAGTTATAAAAAATTCATATAACTAGGGTCTTGATACATAACCCCTTATTACAACAACATATCTCTAAGGTTATGGTCTACGTTGTTGTTTCATTGTTGGAGGGTTTCAGTGAATATTGTTTGGGATGTGATCTCAATATAGAATATATTTTCTCCAAAATTATTTCAATGGAGATTCAGCTGTTTAATCAAATCATGGTATTCGTTAAGTTAAAATCATACTGATGACATCTCCCTTAGAATATCTGATAAATCGGCCTCATATGGTATGATTCTACTGGACAAGGACATTTTTCCTTCATTATAGTCAATATAGAGTAATCTTCACATTTATTACATGCTAATTTTTAATAGTTATTATAAAATATATGAATTATCAATAATTAATAGGTTTTACTGTATTTTAAATATGAAAGGATATATTTTATAATTAGTCCAAAATAACCAAACTACTGTAAATGTTTTCTATAAATATATTATATTTATATAAATTTATTCATTAATAATGTAACATAATTTTAATAATTTTTTTCATTACACTATTCTTATCAAAAATCATCTCTCAATGGTTTAACCTCACTTTTAATGTTGATAATGGAAGTAGTGAGGTATAATGTTCCCTACCTCTCTATCGCTTTTCTATTTCATTTTATTCACTCTTAATTATTTAAATTTATTTACATTGTCATAAAATGATAACATAATTTTCATTACTATGTTGAAATGTTAATGATTGAACTTTTATTTACAAACTTTTCTATTTCTTGTTAAGAAATAAAAAAACACTAATCACGCTTCTGTGTGGACTACCACGCCACTATGAATAAATGTGTTTTGTTTTCATTAACGACCATAGAGAATGGTCCTCAGGATAGATTTAAAGAATAAATTGGATATTTTATAATATTTGTGATATATTTTTAATAAAAATTGAATATTATCATGATGATATGAATGGTAAATAATCATTATAAATTTATCCTTTTTAAATAAGAAAAGTAAGAGGAAAAAAATATATTTAAATTATGAAATTGTTTTTTATCCGTACCTAATTCCCATACTTCATTATATTTATGAAATATCACCATAATAATACCTAAATTACATAATTATTAAATTGGTATATTGGAACTAGAACATACTCTTCTCATAATCACCCATTATTTATGGTTTGTTAATGTTTGTGTTGGTTTGATCACCTACTTGAACAATGCTATAAAATTTTATCAATGAAAATTATAAAAAGATAATTAATTGTATAATATAATAAAAAATATGTAAATAAATATTTTTGTATTTATAAATATACATTAATATTTAAGTCATTCATTAAGAAATAACCCTTCATAGGTTAAAAATAAAAGAAAAATGTTGTTGTTGATTTAACCTTCCAGGATAAAGACTAAATTACCCACAAAATGAAATTTAAAATTTATAAATAATTATAAATCATCACTTATGTTAAATTTAATTATTTGAGAGTGTTGATATTTTAAAGAATAAAAAATACCAACACATCTATTATAAAACTGGAATAAATCATTATAACTACATACACTCAATGTTAGAAAGTAGGTAAAAATTAACTAATATATATATTTATAATAATTATAAATTGAAAGTATATATATTTATTTTTAATAATATAGTTTTTGGGATGTTAATTAGTAAAATTAATTTAATTATTCATGAAGTTTGGTGCCATTAAAGAATGGAACATGACCAAACTGTGGGTTTCTTATCTCGATTTTCACGCATTGAGATATATTTCTTATTATACACCTTGAATTAGTTGTAATTTTGAATCCAATAAACATTAATAATATTGGACAATGACCCTTTAATATTTAATTATATTTAATTTTATAGTAAATGTTCCAACTTCTAAGTGGTTTTGACTCAACACTTCCAAAATATGTAATGGGTTTTCTTAACTCAATTTTTTTCTTGAGAAATAATTGTTCCTTTTTATAATGGCTTTATAATATATATTTATTTTTCTACTTACTTATATTATAATAAATGTATCTAGGGTAGTTAATATTTTTCATTAAATTCATTACCTAGATGAAATTTTTCTGAAAAAATATATATCATTGTTTAGAAAAATTCTCGTCCCCTTCAATGAAGGTTTCCACACCTTATCCATGACTTTCAATACAACCATTATATTACATTAAATTTGAAACATAATTATGTTTTATCTAATTATATATTCATATTTACCTTATCCTATTTTTAAAGGCATTCTTTATTTAATAATTTCATGATAAAGATTTTTAACATGGTTATTTAATAATGTTCCAAATGTTTTTCAAGACATTAGAAATATAAGGTTTTATAATTCAGTCCATATTATTTTTTGATTAAAAATTTGAATTTTCAACGTTCTATACCTAAATTATTTTTATTTGAAATTTAAATCTATAAAAAAATTTCACTTCACCATTTCATAAAAACTACCTTTCAAAGTAATTATAACTTTTTCCCCCATCAATGATAAAATAATTTTATGAAATAAATTTTATGATGCCACTACATTTTAATATTTATCTATAAATAATTAATTTATTTGAAATTTATTTACAATGAATTATCATATAATTATTCTTATTAAATACTCTATTATGGTAATTAGAATTTTGGTATCAACCATTTACATTATTGAGTTATATTTTAATTATACCATATTGAATTGATGTGAAACCAATTTTTTCTTTTTATTGTATCTTAAGGATGCGATGAATGATCCCCATATTATTTCTCACATGTTTTAACAATCTGTTATATGGTGGTAATATTATGGAACACATGTGCATGATTTATAAATGGTGGTGTCTTATATCACTTTCCAATGCATAGGTAAGGTTTTATACATCATGATGTGATAATGTTAAGAATCAACATGATATGTATTGGCTATATTCAAATGATTATGATTGAAAATGATGAAAAGTCGATATATTCACAAGAATGAGAATGAACACAATGTGGTTTTATATGATCCCAAGAATGAGGGCAAACTAAATGTGGTCGGATATGTTCACAAGAACTATAAGAACACGATGCTACTAGTTGTGTTAACAAGAATGATCATGAACAAGATAAAGTTATCTGTTTTCAAAATAATGATCTTGAACAGGATGCATTTATCAATGTTTATAAGAATGAACATGAAATCGATTGGGTAGGCTATGTTCACAATGTTATGAATACCTATGATTATTCATATTGAATAATTATATATTGCATGATTATGTTATGATCCATGGAACAATTTTATTATATAAATTTTTCACACACTTCTTCGATGGTATATGTTGTTCATTTGACATTACATGCCCTTCGAGCATAATAGTGTAAAATTCTTTTCATTCATCTTGCTTCTTAATAATATATTTCTCTCTTTCTCATATTCTATCACATGATTGTTATTTAACCATTAGGGACTTGTTGATAATATTTTTCTTTAAATAGTAGTTTAGCTAAACCCTTTCCCATATTTCCCATCCCTGGGTTATAAATATGATAAGATCTTATAATATTTATAGAATTTAATATAGTATTTTTTTATTATGGAGAAATTTATATATGTTTTGTAATCAATTAATCTTATCTAACATGTCCTCAATGACATTAAACATTCCATTTTCGAAACTATAATATTATTTTATGAGTTAAAATGTTTTTAGTATGGAAATGATATAGAATAAAGATGTCTTTAGATTGGATAACTTTGGTTGGAATCAACATAGGGTTTAGTTATTAGTTAAGATGATTTTAGTAATTATTTTGGAATATGATAGGATAAATTTAGCAAAAACCTTTGTGACAAGTATAAGGTATAATTCTATGTATAGCATAGTATTTTGAATTTTTGGTAATGTAGATATTGTTTAGTTCTATAAAAAAATTACACACCTTTTTGGATACTATAAGTGGATACAAGATCTAGTATCGATATATCTTGGGGTAGTAAACCAAAAATGGTGGATTTAGTATTAACTCAAATTTCACCTGCTTCATGAAAAAGTGGCCTAACAAAAGACCTAGATTGACACTCCCAAGGGAAGTTTTTTGGTCAATAAAATTTAATTTATGGACCATTATAAATTATTTAGTTCTTAATTGCTATAAGGGTTAAGATTATGAAATAAGGGATAATACAAATTAACGAATCCTAGGTAGATGAAATAGATTTATAGTATTATCCATGTATAAAATAGAGTAAATAAAAATATTATAATTTTAAATGAAGTTTTCATTAGAAAATACATTTTTGGATTAATTTTTCATTTTCACACACTCTAATTTGTTTCAATGTTGTCATATCCATTTTGGTTTTGGTATATTGTTGTAACAAGATCATGAAAATGATGCTATGAATCGTATGTATCCCAAAACCACTATGTATTATAACATAATATGTTGGCATACTTAAATGGTTTATAATAAAATTATGTCATGATATAAAAGGTTAGTTTCATAGTTTTCCCTAAGGATGTGAGGTTTTTATCATTCTAAAAAATAATTATTGAAAAAATAGATATTTCATTTGTGATTGATATGTATCAATGATATTATGGTATATAGTAAAATTTAAGAGGGTTATGTGAAATATATATAGGTTTTTACTAGTTCCACTTTAATGGTTATGAAACATATATTAAATGGAATTAGTAAAATTTAAAATTGATTTTAAAAATTGATATATTTTTTGGGATAACAATTGAAGAACACATGATTTTGGTATGGATAAATCTTATAATTAACATAATATTGATGTTGTGGAGATAAAAGGTTGATTGACTTTTAGAAATGTGAGTTATATTGTATGGGAATTTAATATTTATTTAATGAAAAAGTAATCCATGATATTTGTTAATGATTATTATCTTATTTTTGGTATTGTGATATATATAGACCAGTTTGGGACATTATAAAATAGTGATTTGCAGGTCCACTATGTCAAATACCCTGAGAGGGGTGGGGTGGGGTGAATTAGGGTATGATAGATTAAAATTTCTACACCTCAATATATTGTTTCATCATTAATCAAAACAAACTTTTCCATTTCACCAAAAGAAATATATGAATAGAAATGAAATTATGAACATGAAACAATGATTTTACATGGTTTACCCTCTTTGGGATATATCCATGGAGAATACAATGATTATGTTCCAATTTACCGAATACACTAAATCTCACTAACAATTACATGGTTTTGGGTAGATATTATATTCCCAAACTCATTGCCTTAACAAGGTTTAGGGTCTTCCCACAACATTCTCATGGGTCACTCCTTATGTCTCTTCCTCTTGCTCATTGATGGGGGGAAGGATCACCATCTTCCTCTTACTTTTATCACTTCTCATGGAAGGGATCCAATCACAGTTTATAGACATTTTGGTCTCTTCATTTTCATTAAATAATGCATCCTAAAATGTATATGGATACACTGCTGAAGTATATTTTTTACCTATAGATTAAATTCACTTTTCCTCATACTATTATTTATTAGAAATTAATTTTGAGAACTGTTTAAATCTCTTTAAAAAAAATATTCTTCCACTACAAACTGCATAGTGCATATGTTTTTCATACGACCTATTATATGAGCCTCCTCTACTTCTACTACTACATACCACATCCACATACCACCTTATCAAACCACTCCTGTGTACTACTTCCACATAACACTTCTAAAAGTCTCATTCTCTTACTAATTCTTTGTAACTATTTCGCATACCAATTCCTTTTCATTGAATTTACTTCTTCCACAAACTACATCTTCCAAAAACAATCTTCTTACTTTTCATAATACATTTCTCCGCAAACACCATTAAATGGAATCACTTCTATGAACTGCTATACCATTCACAAAATCCTCCTCATGAACCTCTTTCGAAAATGGTATACATCCCAGAGAAAAGATATCTTCTTATGAAAAGATATCTGGGTAAAGATGGTATTGGTGCCCATTATATAGGTAAATATATATGAAAATTATAGTAATATGTGATTTACAAAAAACTTATTATCATACAACCTTCACTGCATATAGATTGTTCAACGAATCATTATTCCATACGCATTCTTCATACCACCTCTCTTATTTGATGGTGGCAAAAATCATCATCACCATTTGGAAAATTATTCCCTTCATGGATTCTAAAATCACCACCTCATTTATGTGAATAAAAATCTGTCATGTATACCACATGAATTCCATGTACCATATTCAGTCTTGTCTACTGTTTCCACAAACTATTTTCCATCTGTGAACTAGGATCCTCCATGCATACCATTTTCCGTTTCTGTATTATTCCACCATACACGAACCATTCTGTGTACATCCTTTGAAATCTACGAACTGTACCTCATGGTATGTATATTGTGTACTATTATGCAGAAATATACCTTTTCAAAAATCCAAATTCCAGATTTTGAGGCCCAATAAATTTTCAACAACTGGGAAACTGGACCACCTTAAACAACTGTTTTGAAAACACCAACCAAAATTATTCACGATCATCTAGATTTGAGAACAAACACAATACCATTCAAAAAATACCAAGAGGAAAACATTGGGTATTTTTACCTCATAATATCCACCTTTTGGTTTGATGAAAACTATTTAATAATTTTAGATTTTATTAATGATTCTTCCAAAAAATTTCAAGTATTTTTTTCATGATTATGATAGCTATAAAGGATTTATTCATCCAATATTCTAAGAGATCATGACCCGTGGTAAGTGTGAGAAACAAGCATATAATGAAAATGTCATCAATTAATAACTTCATTCCTTTCCAGAACCACTCTTCTGATTTCATCATGAACCGTAGTTATCATGATATGTGTCCTTTGATTGATCATGTCTAGCATTGTCGGATTTAATACCCCTAGGTCATTACTCCCCATACCAGATTCAACACCCCTTATCTCACATATCCACCCATCAGCTTCTCCTTATTTCTTACATAAGAAAATTATTCCTGTTAATAGAATAATTTAACCCTTTCAATAAACCTGAAGTCTATACCATTCAATTATACAATAGAGTAATGAAAATATATTAAAAAATTCAGGAAAAACACACCACACCTTAGGGAGAGGGGGGATCCCACATAATAATATTAATATGTTTAGGGAGTCAACTGAACTCCCAGTTCAAGTTGATGTATCTCAAACACCTCCTTGGGTAATGCATTTATTTGAATATCCACTACTTGTTGTTATCTAGGCATGTAATCCAAATTCACAAACCCTTTCTCCACAATCTCCTTGATAAAATTATATATGATTTAAATTATAATTGTCCTTGAGTGATGGAATATATTATTTATAAGATTTATTGTACATGAATTATCACAATGGATTTTCCACAAAGACTTAACTTCAACAACCATATCCTCAAGATGTTTTTTCATTCATAATAATTGTGTTAATTATTAAGTGTCCGCAATATATTCATATTCTTCAGTGCTTAATGAAATGAAATCTTTTTTATTTCTTATCCATGAAATACACAATCCACCAAGATAGAAAGAACCTCATGATGTTGATTTACTATCATCTACTTAACTGAATCAATCAGCATTATTGTATCCCAATATTTGTTACTGATATTAGTAATTATACATCAAATCAAAATCCATAGTTCCTTTCATATAGTAAATTATTCATTTTAATATAGTAATTTGGCTTACATTGGGATTAATTTGATATTGTGCTTCTTGAAATTTGATGAAAACAACATTCGATCAGGTCACTATTATGTACTGCAGACTTCTAATGATCTTCCAGTAGTCTATGACATTAACTGCTTCGCCTTAATCACTCGGACACAATTTCTTCCATGAATCCACTATAGTCTTCACATCCATGGAACTATCATTTCCAATAATTCTCAAAATTCTTTGGAATATTTTTATGGATAAATGAAAGTTTCATTATTTTCTTATGCCACCAATAGAAAATGAAAAATGATTGTTCACCAATCAATAACATTTCGAACTAACTTTTCATGAATTTAGAAAATAGTATGTATTGCGCTTTATCTAATACTCCAAATATTATGTCATGGACATATAAAATAACCATCATCCATTGATTACATTCATAGTTGACATATATATTATAATCAACTCCCCTATGCTAAAAACTACCTTTTTTCACAAACTGGTCTAACAATGAATATCATGATCTTGGTGCTTGCTTGAAACCATATAATGCCTCTTTCAGCGGAAAAACTATGTTCTCATCTCCATGAATGAGAAAACCATAGGGATTATCAATATAAATATCTTCTTTTTGAACCCTATTCATAAATTCTGACATGAAATCTATCTAGAAAACCATGAACGTTATTTACACTGTTATAGCCCAGAATAATCAAATTTTTCTTATCCTTGCAACTGGTAAAAATAATTCGTCAACATCGATACCCTATATTTGGGAACACATTTTACACACTATAAATGATTTGTTTCAAATCACAAGACCGTGTTCATTTATTTTGTGGTGGAAGACCAAATTTTTCTCTAAGACATTTGTATAGGTTATCCTCAATACAATCTACCATGTTTGATTCTTCCCAATCTGGTCAAGCTCTAAATTAATATCCAAAACATAATTTTAACCCCAACTGCATCACTAAAACATTGTAGATCTACATGTGATATGTGTGATTCTTGGTGTATATTCCTCATCCTCCTTGTCTATACAGGAAGTTTCTGCTCACCAATTAGGTTTTTTCTATCAATTTCACATATTCTCTTATTTATTGGTCATGATACTGATTTATCCTCATCCTTCTCATCATTCAAGACATCTTTTGAATCAGCCTCCAGAACTAGAGAATCCACTTATCTACGTTTTTCTTCATCCTTATCTTCCTTAGACTGATCATGTACTTGATGATGGTTCTTATCATTCTCCACGATATTTATATCATGGATATAAACAACATTTACTCTCCTCTTATTGAATCATTTATATGATTTTCTCTTATTTGAGTAGTCAAGAAATATCCCTTTATCTCTATTGGATTTAAACATCCTATGTTTATCCTTATTGAGAATGAAACACTTACTTCCATTGATTATAAATTACTTAATTGATTGATTCATTCCATAATATAGCACATATGGAGTATTCCCTTATTTTAGACTTAGTAATGCTCTTTTTGATACCTAGACAGTCATTATCAATGATTCTTTCCAAAATTTCTATAAAATATCTTTCTCAATAATCATCATTCTAGAAATGTTATGGGTAATTTGATTTATTCTAATGACTAATCCATTCTACTACAGAGATCTTACCACTAAAACGTGTGGCATTATCCCACGTTTCTAGTCATAATCCTCTACTTGGAAATTTGTGAACTTTTTTCCATTATCTATTCTAATATTTCATATTGTTCATCCCATAATCATCTCAATATACCTTTAATATGTTTTTATCAAACTGAATACCTCAGATTTGTAGGTGATGATTGAAACCCATGCCATTCTACTATAATCATAAATGTAGTGAACATAAAACCTCATTACAACAATAGCTTGTGGTGAAATTGGTCAGCATATATCAATATGAACCATCTAATGAAATCATTTTGAATTTTTCTCTTTTTCCTAAAATTTCATTCGACTGATCTTACCTTGTCGAAAGGCATCACATGTATGTGTATAATCATTTGATAATCCAGATAGACATTAGAGATTATCTTATTTCACTAAATATTCCAAGTATTTTTGGATCATGTGTCCATGATGTTTATGCCAAGAATTATTTCCTTCTTCCATGTATAGAAAGACCATATCTCCTTCTCCACTCAAGAGGTAGTGATTCCATTTTTCAATATTTCCATATAATACAAAAATGCCATATTTTTTCGATGACTTATAATTTCTTTAAAACTATTCAAGCATGACTTGAGTCACACAATTGACATACACTTAATAATTTATGACTAAGAGCTCCACCAACCTAGACATATACAAGTATCATGTCATTTACCAAAAACTTTTCTTTCCTAGAGACAAAAATTTTCAACCCCACACTATTACCAAATATCATGATTCGTTCTTTATTGTACCATATTCCAATCACCCGATCCTTGTTTTCAGAAATATGGGAAGTGCATCCACTATTAATGATCTATCTATGGGTGCAATATGATTCCTTGAATGCAGTCTCTACAATGACTTCCTACATAGATATATTCTTTTTTATCCATGTTTCAGAATTCATACCCAATATGGATTGAAACTCTTGACATCCTTGGAATATGATGGACCGGCTTCATCTTGTAGGGCTAAAAATCAATTTTTGGGTTTCAACTCATTTGATGATATATCTATCTACTTCTTATATTCAACCTTAGTGTCCCTTTAAAAAATCCTCTATATTTTTGACGAGAAATATCTTGACATGTGTCTGAATCCTCCACACTTAAAAGAGTGACCATCAAATGATGACTTATTAAATTGGGCTATGTATGAATGAATTTGTTGTTTATGTTCCCTTCAATACCTCTTTGCTAAGGAACATATAATTTGTAGTGTACCATCTTTCCGAAAAACTTTAATCTTATGTGTGGTATATTCTTATGTGGAAATATTTAATGACTGGTTGTCGCTTTGGTTCTCTGAATTTTCTGAGTCTACTTCATACCCAAATCAATTTTCAATTTTTGATTGACTGCTTTTGTTCTAAAAACAACCATGACCATTTTCAATTTTCAATCAGGCCCCATGATGACATTATAATTATGATTTGACTATTGCTTCTATTATGATAGACCACTATGCTCAAAATTTATAATCACAGTTGTCTTACCCAGAGTCAATAGTTTTTCAGGATCTTTAATGGTTTTTCACATACTAGTGAATTACTCTTCCATTTTTTAGATATGTTTGATTTGTTCTTTTATAGTTTTAGTCTTACAATCGACCTATTTTTTATGTTCTTTAATTTTATGATTGTACTCAACCACTTTTTTTGAGATTTCTGGCATTGAAGACCTCAGGTTTTAAATTTAATTTTTCATTTCAGACTTCTTTATTCTTGCTTCTAATTGTAGATTTGGTCATCATGAACCTCTTTGTTATCATTATTTGTTTGGGATATCCAAACATCTATCTCATAAAGAGCACCATCTAATTTATTCTGAAGTACAACTCATCCTTTAACTTATCCTTAATCATTGTCACTTTCTTTTTTTTTGTTACATAATTTCCAAAAGCCGCCACTAATGAATCTACATTATGATCTTTATAGTCCTCTAACTCAAATGACTCTGATTATTCTGAGCATTATTCTTCATTTTAATGTAGATTCTTCATTTAATGACTTTCACTTAGAAAATCTCATACCATTCAAATTTGATGAATACTTCTTTTGGGGAATTCCATCATTGTATTCATCATCATATTCAAACTTATTTACACATTTTACTGCAAAATTTCCAATCTTTCCACATCAACATCATGAATGTGTAAGTTTACATTTTCAATTTACTATTATTTATTGGAAATTTTAAGAGATAAATGAAATTAAATGATGAAAATTGTGTTTATCCTGACCATCTTCATCAAATAGATTCTTCATAGTCCTGAACCTCATTGGACTTCCCCTTTTTCCACAACATCATTACCAATATTTCTCATTTTAGATGGAACAATAGTACTGTGCAAGTTATCCAATTTCATCTCCTTTAGATATTTGTGTTCCAATACTAAAACATTCAAATTAAATCATGGTGTATGTTTCCTAAAGATACACTTCATAATGTTTTTATCTTCAATGAATTCTCCAAGACCACGCTTGTATTTAACTACAATATCCACCTTCTCAAATAATTTATAAACAGATTCAATTGGGTTCATTCTCATATCTACATTTTTGTTCCACAAAACCTATACCACTTCTTCTATAAACTATGAATTTATTTCATAGATATTTTGCAGATTTTCCCACATATCATGTATTGTTTTATATGAAATCACCTTCATATAAGTTGAATTTGATAGGGATCCTCATAAATTATTGATCCCCTAATCATCTGTATCCAACTCCCTTCATCCAGTTTTTGATAATGCAGTACTAATGACACCGGCTAATTTTACAAGCATTGATATTGTGACGACATCCATTCATAATGACCGAATGTAGTGGTGAATTCGATTCATCCATAGTTATACATTGTTATCCTCAATGATTATAATTCTTTTATGATTGACCACCTTTAAATTATTTTACTAAGAAAGAACCAATAACTTTTAACCTTTCCCACATATAATAATTTGTATGTCCACTAGGTCATATACCATGAGATCGGGAGGGGTGAATCAGGTTATTGATGATTAAAATTCTTGCCATTATGGATCTTCTTTCTAGTAAAATATCACACCTCTCTCTTTATCCTTTTGTAATATATGAATAGAAATGAAATGAAGAACATCACACAATGATTATTTTAGTTTAACTTTATTAGGCTACGTCCAAGGAGCATACAATAGTGATGATTCGATGTACCAAATCCACTAAAGATCACATTTTATTACTTGTTTTTTAAAAGATCTTCTATTCCCATGATCCCTGCCATTACAAGGTTTAGGGATTGGTCACTACATTCCCAAGGGTCACTCCCAATATCTCATCCTTTGGCTCACTATCGGTGGGAAGGATCACCATCTTCCAATTCCTTTGATCACATCTCTTGGAATAGATCCAATAATAATTTATGGACTTGTAGGTCCCATCATTTTCATGAAACACACATCCTACAATGTATATAGATTCACTGTTGAATTCCACTTTTCACCGATACATGAAATTCACTTTTCTGCATAATTTTAGTTAGTTAAAATTAATTTTTCAAACTTTTTAATTCCCTTCATGAACCATCTACATAGTTTGCGAACAACATATCACAAATGCTTTGCGGAAAACCAATTCTATGAACCACCTCCACTTATTCCACAATTTACTACCTCGGAATACTGCCTAAGTGAACCACTCCCATGTACCTCTTCTATGTACCACTCCCCCGTACCGCTCTTGCATACCACTCCCACATACCACTATTGCCTACTGCTTTTATGTATATGGAATTAAGTCTCTCAAGGAATATTTCTTCCATGGAAAACCTTATTCCGTTGATGAAAATTGGTCTCTATAAACACCATTCCACAGAATCGCTTTTGTGAACTGCTTCTCCCTTTAATGAATCATCCTAGAAAACCTCTTTCAGACATGGCCTCATTCATGGAGAGAAGAAGTTTTTTTTAAAAAAATGATCTACGTAATGATAAGATTAACGCTAATTGTATAATAAAATAGGTAGAAAAATTATTCTATTATGAGATTTACCAAATCATTAATATGGTACCACCTTCATGGTGTACTGATCCTTTCACAATCTATTCTTCCCTATGCAGCCAGTGTACTGTATCTCTTCCTTCGTAGTGGCCAAAATCACTATTACCAATTCATAATGGAATCCCTTCAGGGATTACAAAATCATTTCCTCATTTATCCGAATGAAAATTCATCCCATTTAACACAAGTCTTCTACATTCTATATTCCATCTCATAAACCGTTCCCACAAACTATTCATCTTTTGTGAACTGTGAGCCTCCCAACATACTATTTTCATTCCACATATCTTTATACCTTTTTAAGAACCATTATGTGTACATTATTTGAGATATATAAATAATACATCATTGTCCATGTATTATACACTCTTATGGAGAAAAGTTCCTTTTCCAAAATCCATACTCTCGATTTTGAGGCCCAAAAATTTAGAAAACATAGGAAAACTATACCACCTTAAACACCTGCTTTTGAAAAAACCAATCATACATATTCAAGGCTACATGGTTTTGTAAAAATGAATAATCACATCAAAATAATACTGATATGAAACCCTGAGGGATATTTACCCAACATGATTAATACTTTTTAGGGTTAAAAATAGAGTTAATTTTTAAATAATGATAAAATATCATAGTGGTTTAATGACATAAATATTAAAATGGTTTTGGGAGTGGTATGTTTTTATGAATTTATGATTAAATTATATAGATACTATGATTAGTAATTTTATTTCATAAAAAAAGTTTTTTTAGGATAGATAACTAACCTAGTATAACGTAAGAATATAAGGTAGATTTCTTATAATAAGTTAAATCTCAGATTACTAATATGTTAAGAATCTGATGACATGCTTTGATTAGTTATGAGTAATTCAAATTACATGGGTGAAATAAATTTTTGGGGGATTAAGGCAATGCCCCATGTTTTTATGAATAATTTTCTTTCTATGTACCATTTGATTATAATTCTAAACTATTATGTTTCGATTTGTTTTTATGAATTGAAATTGATTAAGAAATTATTAATATGAGATATTAATTTTATTAAAACCACCTTATTCATTAATAAGTGTCATGTTATAAAAAGTAACAAAGTACTCATTACTGCAAACCATTTTTTATTACAAAACATAGATAAAATACATCTACTACATTGTATAAATAAATATGGGAAAATAGATATATAATAATAAAATATTCATTGATAGGAAATAATAGATCATTTTAAACCTTGAGGATAGCTGATAAAAAAAAATACAATAATGAAGCTCACCATGAAAGGGGAAATCATTTGGGAAAATTTATTATATGAAATAATTATTATTCATTGTGAATTGAGAGTGGAATTAGAGTATGATTTAGTATTAATAATGAATAAAATATAGAAATTGAAAATATTGTCATTGAAATTATTATAACAAAAAATATAGGTATTGAAAATATGTTCATTTAAATTATGGTCATTGAAAATATACCTGACTGGAATATTGAATTTGTGTATTTATTAGTTGTAAATTTAATATAATATAAATCAGAATGAAAGAAAATTGATATGAAAATATTATATATATGTGTGTGTGTATCATGTATTAGTATTAATACATTTATTCAAATAATATATGATATATATATATATATTTATTAGATAATTATTATAATATTAATGGAGTATTTGAGTTGAATTTCAGAATATAAATAATTAGTCCTAATGATATTTTGTAAAGCATATATGGTATGAAATTATTTTTTTAAAGAATAATATTTTTTATGAATTGAATATTTTTTCCAAATATTTTAAATTTAATTTTTTTTAATTATGATTATATATGAACTAATATATTACCATATTCAAATTATATATTTATATGAAATAATATTAAGAACACCTATTGTTAAATAATGTCATCTTTCAATTGAAGTGGTTATTATTTAAAATGTGTATTTTCATTTAAATTTTATATTACATATTTTATAATGTGAATTTGAAAAAAATAACTAGATTTTAAGATTTATAATTTTTAAATTTTCTTAATATAATTATTTTTTTTATTTTTCAAAAATATTAATTTTTTAGTGAATAATACACTCTTCAATTTGTAACAAATATCTTGAATTTGAAGATATTATTACAGTATAAGTATAAAAGTTAAATTAATATAACCTTTTTATAAGATTAAATATTAATTTAATATGTGAATTAAATTTTTTTAAAGGTTGGTTTTAATTGATAAACCCATATTTGACATTTTTAAAATTAATCTATTTTTTCACAAATTTTTTCCTCAATAAATTATATATTTAGTCTTTTAAAATTAGATTTAGTTATATTTAAAAATGAAAAAATATATTTTAAATGTTGGAATAATTAGGTAAAATTATAAAAAAGGGGTCATTTTTAACATAAAGGATGAATTACCAATGTAAAAAATGTTACCAAATTGAAAACTAAAATCGTAAAAATGATCAACCTTTGAGATAAAGGGGATGAAATGATAATAAAATATTTTTTGTTTGGTGTTTTAGGTTTTTATTGACCTTATATATTATCATTTTCATTATTTCTAATTTCTTTAGTCACTTACCTTGATAGTGTCTTCCAATTATTTACTTTTTTCGATTTACCAATAATTCCAACCCTTTTCACATATAAATGGGACAATCAGCTCCACACTTACCCTCACACATAAATAAAATATTTTGAGTGCAAAATCTTCCCAAACTATAATCAACACTTTAACCCACTTTAATGTGGGATTGTGCTTCCTAGAAGTCCATCCATCAAAGGTTTAACAAACTCTGCAATAGAGATAATCCTAGAAGTGAGGTATAAGTTCTTAACCACTCTTTCCATTTTCTATTTATTTTTCTGCACACATTAATTTATAAATTTAATTAATAATTATAAAAATAATGAAATAATTATCCCTAGTATGATTATATGTTATTATAATGTTGGTACGTTCATTATGAACATTTTCCCTCTTCCTTTATAAAAAATGTAAATCTTGCATGTGTGCAAACTACCATCTCTATGGATAAATATGCCTGCTTGTCATTACTAACATTAGAGGTTGGTTATAAGTGTTGTTTTAGATGTTATATATTATTTTTTTTGTATAAATTAGGTTTTCATAATTTAAATTTTTATAATATTAATGATATTAATTGTACCCATTTATTATAAAATTAATCATCTTAAATATGCGAACTAAGAGGAAAATAATTTATTCCCACGGTAAGAATATTTCATGTCCATAACTTATTAACTTAATTATTTCTAACTATGATATATCACAATAAAAATCCCTAACGTATATCATTATTCTACCAATATAATGTAATTCTAACTTAATCACAAGTTAATAATCCATTAATAAATGTTTTGTATTTTTTAGGTCAATTTGATCACCTACTTGAACAATGTTATGGAATTATATGATTGAGGATTATGAAAATAATAGTTAATTATATTATATGATATAAAAATGTAATTAATAATTTTTTTGGATATAGAAATGATATATAAAAATTAAATTCATTAATTAATAAAACACCCCTCATAGGTAAAAAAGCAAAAAACAACTCTTTGTTGATTTCATCTTCTAGGATAAATACTAATGTGCACATAAATGGAAATTTTTAAATTCATAAAAAACTAAAATTAAAATCCTATACTTACCTTACTAATTTGAAAAAGATGAGACTTTTAAGAAGAATAGATACCAACACCAATACATTAAAATTAGTATAAGAAATTATAATTATAAATGTACAGTGTGGGAAAATTGGAATGAACTAACTAATAAATGTCACACCCCATTAATTTACATAACACATATCATATAATATATTTTATTTCCTTAATATCTTTTGATGCACACAACACCTATTTTAAAGGAAACACGATACTAAATTAAAATATTATTCAAATATATTAGTTATAACCTAGAAGTTAAGTTGGAGGGTATGAATTGTAATTTTTTTTTTCAAAAGTTGTTGTTATCAATTTATTATAAATAAAATTAGACTAATTATAATTAAAAATGTTATTTTCCTAAAAAAAAGATTGTTTTCTAAAAGACTATTTAGTCATAGTTCATAAAAATAATTTAAAATTAATTATGACAACTTTTAGAAAATTTTAATAATAAAATGAAATAAGTTTTTAATTTATATCATTTGAATTATCTTATGGTAAATATTTGGTATTGTTCTCAACTGTTCCATTTTTTTGATGAATAGTAAAAATATAAAATTTAATTAAAAACATACATTTCATTAAAATTAATTACAAAGTTAAAATATATTTGAAATCTATTTTCATTAAAAATTTATTAAATTATATCAATTTATCCTATTTTTTAAATTCCAATCATTTTCATGTTGAAAATATGTATAATATCATTATAAACTTTTGAACATTTTCATTTTCAAAACCTACTTTCTCATCACATCAATGTGATTAATTTTGAATTAATATTTTTATCTTTTGTGAATGGAAAATAGAAAAATGAATTAAATATTTGGGATTAAAATAATTTATATTATATAATATGTTATTTTTAAATACTTATCATAAATAATACTAAAGATAGTAAAAATAATTTATCACAGTTAAAGTAAAAATGGGTTTACGTGGGGTTTTAACTGAATATATAAGAGTTGAAGTGACCAAAAAACATATTTTGAATTTATTTTCTGACCATATTTTGACCTTATAATGTAAAAATATTATTTGTTCCCCATTTTTACACTTTTTAATGTGAAAACAATGGTACACATTTTTCTTTACAAAAATTACTAGTGTGTCACTCACCACACTTATAAAGGCCACTAGCTATCCTCTCTTCCTCACACCTTCAAAACCTTTTTTAAGCATATAACTATCGAAATAACTTCAAAATCTCTATAAGTAGTCTTATAAGACTTATTGTGGTTTTAGAGTAAAACTACAAGGAATTTGGTAAAAACCGAATATGTTTCCCTATAGAAAAGTTAATATTCTCTAAAAATCATTATTTATTTATTCCTCCACATCCTTCAATTATAATTAGAAAATAATGATAAATAACCAAATTATATTCAATATATTGATATATATGTTTTTCATAGTGTAAGGAAATAATATCTTCCCAACTTCCATAAAATGGGTTTGATAATCATCATTCACGTGTAAGGTGGACTACTGCCTTGTGAACCGATATCTATCATTTTTTCCTTTACCACCTCTCATGTTTGGGTATGAAGAAATATATAAAGTATATATAATATATTTATAACATAATTATTCCTTTTTATTCATTATTTAATATATAATTTTTTACATTAAATTTCTTAGGGAAAGTGACAACATCACTCTTGTGTACGGTAGACTACTGCCATGCCAAGCGAATTGATTCATCTTTCACTAATGCTTTAAATAGAAGGTGATAAGGATAAAGTAAATGGATATATGTAGTATAAATGACATAATAATGGTATTAATGAAATATTTATAATTAGAGGGAGATAATATAAAATTTTAATTAATACATTTTCTCTCAATTAAAGATGATAACATCGATCATTTATGTGGGACTATCACCTTCACGAAGTAACTTCACTCTCTTTCTATAACCACATCACATTGATTATATATATAAGTATATATAAAGAAATAATTTTTATTTATGGTATTATTTTCATTCTATAATTATGAAATATTAACTACCCCCTTTCAATTATGATTGTCGAAAAATGGAAATGTTTTCCATACATAGATAAGGACTACCATTTCAATGACTGTAACATAGTATAATGATTTTCCATAAAAGTATAATTTATGTTCAAATACTATAATTATATAATTAGTATTATTATTAGGTATATTTTGTAACTATATAATATGCACCTGAATGAGAACATTAATAACAGAACAAAAATGAGGACACAAGGCAATTAACACTCAAATTAATGAAAACAATGAAATATTATTAACAATTAAGTGATAATATGTTATTAAATGTTCATATATGATATTGTAAATATTAATATGTTGATATTATATGTTAATCGAAAATTTATAACAACTATACTAGATTATAAAGCCTGTTAAACTAAAAGGAAGCGTGATGTAAATGACTTCATCTAAATTTCCTCTCATCGAGGAATATTTTAATATCATGCACCTTATTCTTATTATAATATGTATATAATTCAACGTTGATATATAATATCATTATTAATTCATAATTCTAGGTATTATATTTTCAAAATATCCTAATTTCAACTAATGGGATTCAATATGAAAATTTACAAGGGGTATAAGTTATTGTCCACTCTCTCATTATTTTTTGATTGTTAAATTTATCTTGAAACAATCAATTTATTATGATAAATTTTTATTGGAAGTTAAATTTAATTTAAATATATTTTTTATTTTATTATAGAAATTATTATTTCATGAATCATATAATATTTTTGAATACGGTGTATACTCTAAAACAATGTTATTAATTGGGGAAATATTGATAAATTTGTATCCATTACTAAATATTAATATTTGATGATAGAGAACATTATTCATGAATTAAATAAATTATTTGATATATAAGTAATTATTTGGACATGAATTGATGGTTGTAGAGTAGAATTATATATCCCCTTAATGCATCAGTGGGTCTCTTGAGAAGAATTAGTAGGACCAATTAAATAGTTTTAGACATATAGTTTTAAATTATCTTGTGAAATGTATTAAAGGTATAATTATCATGATATATGAGATCTTGGGTTCCAATAGTTAATATTTTATTTCAGTTATAATTTAGTTATTTTTATTGTCCATAATATTTTCAAAATTATATTATCTATGGATACATTAATTCTCAGTTAATGATTAATGGGAATATGTTTTTAGTTATTTACCTTTTAAAGTAACTATAAATTATCTTATCATGATAGTAAAGCAATTTAAATGGAATTTTTGTTTTGTTATTTTGTATTCCATTTTGATTAATATTATTAATTCATGATATCTTTCAATTTATGTAAACCTTTATGAGAATTTGAGGGAACACTTATTTATTTTCCTTCCCCAAGGATATAAAGAAGAATTCACGAAATATGTTTTCAAGGATGAAGTTCATTTAATTTTGTTATATATTATGATTAATTTTCTATTCCCAATGTAAAAAACAATATCATGTATGTATATTGTGCTCTAATAATACAAAACTGATCAGTTTTTTAGGATTTTAATCTTTGTATCTATGATAATGTAATTATGTATGCACTGGATTCAGTTTACTGGAGTTTGGTTCATTAAAGGAGATAAGGTAGGATGTTTTGTAGAAACATTATGAACTATATTTAGGAATACATTAATTAGGTATCAGAACACTATGATATGATTTTAGGATATGTGTAGATTTCAATCCTATGGTTTTTTATTGAATTGATTATGAGATTTTTTCATGAAATGTATCTCTATATGGATTCTATAAGTGAATGTTATTTTGGAAGAGAAGCACTACTGGGTAATAACTCCAAAAAGTGAATAGTAGGTTTAACCTGATCATCACACGATGTATGAAAAGGGACTTAATATGAAAATAGTTTGAAAATCCATAGTGATATGGCCATGATATATCATATTTTCTTTAAAAACCATTATGAATGATTTGAATATAAATATACCCCTATGGAAACCATGTTTATAAGTAAAAATCCATCGATTTTAATATTATCTAATGGTTACACCATATTTAGAATTATACATTATGATTTAAAATTAATAATTTTATGAACTAATCTAGTATATATAATTATTTAGAAATGAATCCTAGAAGGAAGAAGAGTATCAATATGCATGGATAAGACTGATGATAACCTACTGTACAAGGAAATATAAATAGTATTATAACTAGGAAAATTATGAATATTTTAGGCTATTTTAGTTAGGTTATGTAAAATAAAGTTTACTAGATGAATAATCCTATTACTTAGAGAGATTATCCTATGTTGAGTCATTTTTTGGACAAAATCCCTCATAATTTGCTGGGACAAAAATCCAATGATAGCTGAGCAATGGATTACGTCCTTGGGGAAAATATTTATGCCCACTACATTTAGTATAATGTATAAGGTTAAAATTTTTATTCATTTTATAAAAGGAAATTTTGACCAATGATATCCATTAATATTGAGAAATTAGTGAGGAATAAGAAATAGAACTCATGAAATTAAATTTTTTTAGGATATTTTCATCGATAAATATTTCCCCCTTGAAGAAAAAGTGAAATGAACATAAAATTCATTAACATAAAGTAAATGGAAGATAAAATTGTTGCATATTATAAATCTAATTCTACTATTATAGATAAGTAACCTGCATATTATATAAAAAACATGGGGTGAAATATTGGCTATTTCTTTAAAGGTCTTGGTCCAAGTCTCTAAAGGGATTTGGTCCTACAAATTTTTTAATCAATTAAAGAAATAATTTTATGGTCCCTAAAAATTGTTATGGAATTAGGTAGACCCTACATATTTGTAACGCCCCGACCCCAGCTACCCAGAGTCGGTGCGTTACTTCGTAACATTGGCATGATCACAAAAGATCAAGTCTCGAAAGACCGATTAGTTTAGTAGCCTTGGAAACACTAGATACATTCATAAGTCTTTCATTACATCAAAATTAAACAAACTACAATAACATGATCTTCATAGTCCACACTCATATCCTCACTGACTATTCTTGCAAGTCAGTCATAATACACTTCTTCACATCCTGGAAAATATTAAAACATTGAAAGGGGTGAGCTCAGATGCTCAGTAAGGATAACAATAATGCGGAAGCTTTCATAAATAAACATTAACATTTAAGGCAATGTATAACTAAAACAAAAGCCTTTTAAACATGGACTTCAACATAATATGGCATAAGTAAAATGAGATAATGCCATTTACTTCTTCACATGGATATTCTACTGGTCGAATAATCACATGTAATATCAATAACCACTTTCATAATGATGGAATGTATAATGCCGGACATTCTGAAACATTTTGTCAAGGCCTCGGCCAAGACATCTAAAATGATTAAGGCCTCGGCCAAAACCATAAATCAAATTGGGAAAGGGCCTCGGCCAATTCCACGTCTAGTTGTCTCATGAGACCTGCCGATGCATCGAGGAGCTATAGCGGGCTCCACCCGTCACTTATTAAGTCCAATACATTCCTCATATGAATAGGTTTAAACATATCATAAACCATAACATAATTGTATCACATAAAACATGCATAATGTAAACATAACATTTCCACATTTCAATCACAAGATATCAATACAACACATTGATATAATAAAAACACTTTCAAAACCATTTTCAATACCAAAATAAAAGAAAGTTAAAACTTTGTATTTATTTTTCGTTAAAAAAATGATGGCTTGTAGAGGAAGCCGAAACTCAAATAATGGTCACGGCGGCGGAGAAGTCGTTGTCGCCGCATAAGTACGGAAAGAAAAACATTCCCTTTTGTCGTTTAGCAAAACGCTTTGTATAAAAAGATTCCTTTTGAATAACCGTAAAAGTCAAAGGGGTTTATACACCGTATAAAAGAAAGTTGTGTATAAAATAAAATATGCCTCAACGAAAGGAGATTGAGACGAAGTCCCATACAAAGATCATTTTTAAAATAAAATAGATATATTATGTGTATTCACTATAGGTACACATAAATAACATAAAAATACAAAATAGGACATAATAATATCATGACATAATTTGAAAGTAGGAGATTAACCCAAAGAATGGAAGTTGGGTTAAGAAGATCCCTTACCTTGTGTCCGACTTGACTCAACCGTTCTTTAACCTCCTGAATAATAAACTAGAGTTAATATCTACCTTATTAAGAACCATTTTCAATTTCATTATCCTTTTTATATCACTTATTACAATGTTATGAACATTATGTAATTATTTAAGTTAATAACGGTCGTTTTGTCGATCTTTGGTACATGAGTCAACAATAAACTTCTTATAATTATAAGTTGTTCATGTGGTGAAATATCCATTATATCCAGAATTATATTAATGATGTAGATATCATATATATCATATATATACAGTATATACATTCATTTATAATATTACGTAACATTTAGGGGTAAGAAATGAAATGCACCGTTCATGGAGACGGTAAGCCGTACGTACGCATGAACGCTACTTTCATTTCAATTTCATATTTAATGGAATGAAATCATAATGATATAAATGTATAATATAATTCCAGTATAATATAGTGTATAATACCATTTACTCCATCCTTTATACATCCCACACATGGCATTAACGATTCAAATCACTTTGAGGGGGCGGTAGTCCGCACTTCCTAAAATGAAATTATCGCGTTTTACCCATAATGGAAATCATAAAGTATGCCATAAATGAGAAATACAGAAGCATAAGTAAAACAAAAACATATTATATATCATATATAAAAATAGTGACATCTTAATGGCCACCTTTGGAGGTGTTATATGAGTGTTGAACAATCATCGTTTCGTGAGGCAGAAATTCGCCATCCACAGAAACCATATGTTCTTTAACCATTAGATGTAGGTGTGTGTAAGTGTAGCTCGAATCCTTCTTATAACAACATCCTAGTATATTGAGGATACTGGTGTTGTTACAAAAGAAATGAATAAAAAGAGTTTAGGGGGTTGGAGAAGAAAAATAAAACAAAACAACATTAGAAAAGACATTACCTCAAAATCGGGTAACTCTTTTTGATTTGAGCTAAAGGCTTCCTTGGGAAGAGTTCTGCCCAAAGTGAGGTTTCTAGGAGTAAGGAAGGAATGTTGGGAGAGTATTTGGGCAGAGGTTGGCCGAGCCAAATGGCTTGATGGTGTGAATAAGGTGGGAGAGGTGGGGGCCTTTTATAAGTGGAGAGGAGGGGCACTTTTGGAAAGTAATGAAATGTTACATTATTTCAAAATTCTTTTCGGATTCTAAAGGTCCCACATCTATATAATTCGAGGCTAAGGTGATAAGGTTTCGAAATATCTTCATCCAATAGGCTTTGGACAAGTGTAAGCCTCAGATTTTGCATTATCTTCTCATTTTATTTAAATCGTCAAATAATGATGTCATCGCTGCATCATTATTATGTCATAAATACTTTAATTTATTTAATGTCTAAAAATTATAAAACAAACACTATGATGTAGGAAATCTTTTTAGCTTTCCAATGACTATTTATAATCAAAATTTGGACTTGTATAACCCCAATTAAAAATTGTTTTAGTAGAACAATTTATGTTAGTGTCATTTTCACTTTAACATTAAATAAAAAGTAATTTATGTTATTTCCCAACAAAAGTGGATCCATGGGGTCCCCAAGTTAGGCCATGGCTTGTCTTGGTCGGCCATGACTCAACCAATGAGGTTGGGACATGTGTCTAGGTCATTTCATATTATTAATGTATTATTTATACCTTAAACTACACTAATTACCACTAATCGCGATTAAGAACTTAAAAGTTACTATTCACCAAAAAAATTATTTTGATCTCATTGAACCACATTTTACTTCTTAATGACAACCATGTATGTCGGATTTTTGAAAATCAAATCACAGAAGTTGTAATATTTCATTTAAACGAAAAATCAGTTATTTAACTACCACTTAGTGGTTTCACTATTCATAACGGCTATTTTGATTAGTTGCGGTGTGTTAGAACTCGAACTTGCGTACAATGCAAGCTATTACATTATTGAATGAGAAGCGTATCGTGGAAGCTCGGGGTGTTACATTCTCCCCTCCTTCAATAAATTGCGTCCTCTCAATTTGAAATTTTTCTTTGATAATAAAAGGCTGAAAATAGAAAATACCTTTGTGGAAAACCCACATCGGAAATAAGGTTAATAAATATATAACATTAAAAGAAAGCAGGATAAGTACAAAGGTCACCCGATATAGCCCATTCTAGGATTCTATGAAAATATGGATATGGAGGAGAAACAAACCATCAAGGTCTGATGGAGAGTTATAGAAAACAGGATTAGGAGAAAGTTTAACCATAAGAAAATCACAAACTTGTGATTGGTTAAACGGTCATTGAATCCCCAGTTGGAAAAGTTAACCGACAACATTTTTGTTTTAAGTTACCTTTTATTATGTTGAGGAATTTATTTATGAGATTTACTAAGAACGTAGGGGAATATACATACTTGTTATGTATACTTTCATTCGTTAATAAATTTTTACCACAAACCCAACTTTTACTCCAAATGGTAACGGAACTCAAAAATATTCTATTTATCCTAATTGTATAAGGTTCCAAATGTTAACACATACCATTTAGATTAGTAAAACGATTTTGTAATAACCAGGGACTTCCTGTAGGCTAGTGGTAGGAAATAAAGGCTTGTCGCACTTTGATTGTGGGTTCGATTCCTACAGCTTTGTCCGACGCGACGGGTTATGCCCCACCCTGCAGGTTGTCCTATAGTATCATAATATTCCAAAAAAAATCTTCATAAATTTTTTAGCCTTAAACAATACTATCCAAAATTCAACTTAATCCATTCCAACCTTAATAGTTATCCAAAATACCTCCGTCCAGACTTTCTCTAAAAGGTCTCTAAATTCCAAAATCAATTGTAACATCAGATTCCCAAAACAAAGAAAAGTTTCTCTTATTGTCACATACTAAAAATATGATTACCTTAATCATATTAAAGCCTTACTGAAATCAAAAAGTACTGCAGTACAATCCTTATATATATATCACATTATTCTAATAACCAGAATATAATCCATGAGTCCAAAAGCACCAATACATTAGTTATTCTGCTTCAACTGTAGTAATAGCATAAGATTGTCCTTGATCCCTTGTCCTTTTCTGAGGTAAGTTTCCTTGACGCTTAGGACATTCATTTGCATAATGACCCATTTCTCTACAATTGTAGCATTCAACTTTGACAGCCTCTTTCTTTCCCTTGCAATCACGTGCCTGGTGACCTTTTTCTCCACATTTATAACAGACTCCCATTCCTTTTAGGCAAGTACCAGGGTGATTCTTCCCACAATTATCACATAATGGAAAATCCTTCTTTCCCTTTTTCCCTTTATCTGTCTCTTGTTCCACCGTTCTCTTCTTCTCTTGCTTTACTTTGTTGTCATAAGACTTAGAGAATTCCTTTTCTGTCTTGATAGCACATGAGACTATATCTTCGTATGTTGAGAAAGATTGTGACACTAGAGCTCGACGGAGAAATGGTTTTAACCCATCAAAGAAACGATCAATCTTACTTCTTGGGTTACGTATATAATCTGCAGCATGCCTCGCTAACCTTGTAAAGTTAGCCTCATACTTTGCGACATTCTCATCCTCCTTTTGTCTCAGACTCAAAAATTGCCTTTCCATATCCGCTCGATGGTCTCGAGGTAAGTATTTTTCTAAGAACAGTTCTTTGAACTCCTGCCATTCCATGTTTGTTAATTCATCATCTTCCTTTGTGTTTTGAATTAGTGACCACCATTGATCGGCATCTCCAGTGAGGCGGTAAACTGCCATGACAACCTTCTCCCTTTCACTACTCCCCAAGGCATGGAATATTTTCTCTAAGGAATTTATCCATTGCTCAGCTACTGTAGGATTTGTACTCCCATTGAAGGTTGGCGGTTGTTGCCTCATGAAACGGTCTAGCATTGATCCTCCACGTTGCGGATCAGGGTGCTCCATACGAGTAAGGTTATTATTCATAACCTGAGTGAGTTGTCCCAGTATGGAAATAAGTTGATCAGCACCAGTTGTATCTCCAGATCCACAATAATTATCTTGAGCAGGAGGGCAATCCCTACACGGAGTTCGTGCATTGATACAGTTTCCATTCCTTCTACTAGGCGCCATTTCTAAACAATGGCATAAACTAGATTAGTTTTATGAATCAAAATACATAATTCCATACTTGTAAAATACTTAACATAAATTGAACTATTTATGGATATAATCCATAATCATAAAAAGGTTTTATTTGAGGAAGTATATACTCATAACCGTTCATAGTGGTTTGTAAAGAAAATGAGAATTATCCTAAGCGTATCCCCCGGGAGTGTCGTAACCAAGAGTGCAGCAAGGCCCGTTGTCGTGCACCAGTTCCCGTTCGAGTCTAGCTCAAAGCGGTGTTTTCGGGTTTTACCCCTAGGTACATCTGTGCCAGAGCCGCCTCTACCTGCTCGTATCCAGACAGGGATTTATTTCTCGGAAAACTCATATCATCTCTATAATACCAAAATTCTAGGAAGTTCTTCTATACTAATCCTCAAAGTCTATCTTTGGGCTATGTGCTCTAATCAGAGTTTATCTAAATCTAGCTTCCAAGGTTAGTACTAAACTGCCTTTGATACCAACTGTAACGCCCCGACCCCAGCTACCCAGAGTCGGTGCGTTACTTCGTAACATTGGCATGATCACAAAAGATCAAGTCTCGAAAGACCGATTAGTTTAGTAGCCTTGGAAACACTAGAAACATTCATAAGTCTTTCATTACATCAAAATTAAACAAACTACAATAACATGATCTTCATAGTCCACACTCATATCCTCACTGACTATTCTTGCAAGTCAGTCATAATACACTTCTTCACATCCTGGAAAATATTAAAACATTGAAAGGGGTGAGCTCAGATGCTCAGTAAGGATAACAATAATGCGGAAGCTTTCATAAATAAACATTAACATTTAAGGCAATGTATAACTAAAACAAAAGCCTTTTAAACATGGACTTCAACATAATATGGCATAAGTAAAATGAGATAATGCCATTTACTTCTTCACATGGATATTCTACTGGTCGAATAATCACATGTAATATCAATAACCACTTTCATAATGATGGAATGTATAATGCCGGACATTCTGAAACATTTTGTCAAGGCCTCGGCCAAGACATCTAAAATGATTAAGGCCTCGGCCAAAACCATAAATCAAATTGGGAAAGGGCCTCGGCCAATTCCACGTCTAGTTGTCTCATGAGACCTGCCGATGCATCGAGGAGCTATAGCGGGCTCCACCCGTCACTTATTAAGTCCAATACATTCCTCATATGAATAGGTTTAAACATATCATAAACCATAACATAATTGTATCACATAAAACATGCATAATGTAAACATAACATTTCCACATTTCAATCACAAGATATCAATACAACACATTGATATAATAAAAACACTTTCAAAACCATTTTCAATACCAAAATAAAAGAAAGTTAAAACTTTGTATTTATTTTTCGTTAAAAAAATGATGGCTTGTAGAGGAAGCCGAAACTCAAATAATGGTCACGGCGGCGGAGAAGTCGTTGTCGCCGCATAAGTACGGAAAGAAAAACATTCCCTTTTGTCGTTTAGCAAAACGCTTTGTATAAAAAGATTCCTTTTGAATAACCGTAAAAGTCAAAGGGGTTTATACACCGTATAAAAGAAAGTTGTGTATAAAATAAAATATGCCTCAACGAAAGGAGATTGAGACGAAGTCCCATACAAAGATCATTTTTAAAATAAAATAGATATATTATGTGTATTCACTATAGGTACACATAAATAACATAAAAATACAAAATAGGACATAATAATATCATGACATAATTTGAAAGTAGGAGATTAACCCAAAGAATGGAAGTTGGGTTAAGAAGATCCCTTACCTTGTGTCCGACTTGACTCAACCGTTCTTTAACCTCCTGAATAATAAACTAGAGTTAATATCTACCTTATTAAGAACCATTTTCAATTTCATTATCCTTTTTATATCACTTATTACAATGTTATGAACATTATGTAATTATTTAAGTTAATAACGGTCGTTTTGTCGATCTTTGGTACATGAGTCAACAATAAACTTCTTATAATTATAAGTTGTTCATGTGGTGAAATATCCATTATATCCAGAATTATATTAATGATGTAGATATCATATATATCATATATATACAGTATATACATTCATTTATAATATTACGTAACATTTAGGGGTAAGAAATGAAATGCACCGTTCATGGAGACGGTAAGCCGTACGTACGCATGAACGCTACTTTCATTTCAATTTCATATTTAATGGAATGAAATCATAATGATATAAATGTATAATATAATTCCAGTATAATATAGTGTATAATACCATTTACTCCATCCTTTATACATCCCACACATGGCATTAACGATTCAAATCACTTTGAGGGGGCGGTAGTCCGCACTTCCTAAAATGAAATTATCGCGTTTTACCCATAATGGAAATCATAAAGTATGCCATAAATGAGAAATACATAAGCATAAGTAAAACAAAAACATATTATATATCATATATAAAAATAGTGACATCTTAATGGCCACCTTTGGAGGTGTTATATGAGTGTTGAACAATCATCGTTTCGTGAGGCAGAAATTCGCCATCCACAGAAACCATATGTTCTTTAACCATTAGATGTAGGTGTGTGTAAGTGTAGCTCGAATCCTTCTTATAACAACATCCTAGTATATTGAGGATACTGGTGTTGTTACAAAAGAAATGAATAAAAAGAGTTTAGGGGGTTGGAGAAGAAAAATAAAACAAAACAACATTAGAAAAGACATTACCTCAAAATCGGGTAACTCTTTTTGATTTGAGCTAAAGGTTTCCTTGGGAAGAGTTCTGCCCAAAGTGAGGTTTCTAGGAGTAAGGAAGGAATGTTGGGAGAGTATTTGGGCAGAGGTTGGCCGAGCCAAATGGCTTGATGGTGTGAATAAGGTGGGAGAGGTGGGGGCCTTTTATAAGTGGAGAGGAGGGGCACTTTTGGAAAGTAATGAAATGTTACATTATTTCAAAATGCTTTTCGGATTCTAAAGGTCCCACATCTATATAATTCGAGGCTAAGGTGATAAGGTTTCGAAATATCTTCATCCAATAGGCTTTGGACAAGTGTAAGCCTCGGATTTTGCATTATCTTCTCATTTTATTTAAATCGTCAAATAATGATGTCATCGCTGCATCATTATTATGTCATAAATACTTTAATTTATTTAATGTCTAAAAATTATAAAACAAACACTATGATGTAGGAAATCGTTTTAGCTTTCCAATGACTATTTATAATCAAAATTTGGACTTGTATAACCCCAATTAAAAATTGTTTTAGTAGAACAATTTATGTTAGTGTCATTTTCACTTTAACATTAAATAAAAAGTAATTTATGTTATTTCCCAACAAAAGTGGATCCATGGGGTCCCCAAGTTAGGCCATGGCTTGTCTTGGTCGGCCATGACTCAACCAATGAGGTTGGGACATGTGTCTAGGTCATTTCATATTATTAATGTATTATTTATACCTTAAACTACACTAATTACCACTAATCGCGATTAAGAACTTAAAAGTTACTATTCACCAAAAAAATTATTTTGATCTCATTGAACCACATTTTACTTCTTAATGACAACCATGTATGTCGGATTTTTGAAAATCAAATCACAGAAGTTGTAATATTTCATTTAAACGAAAAATCAGTTATTTAACTACCACTTAGTGGTTTCACTATTCATAACGGCTATTTTGATTAGTTGCGGTGTGTTAGAACTCGAACTTGCGTACAATGCAAGCTATTGCATTATTGAATGAGAAGCGTATCGTGGAAGCTCGGGGTGTTACAATATTCAAATAAAATAGTGACAAGAAGAGCTTATAATAACACCCAGAAAAAGGGAATGAATCAGTAAATATAAGATAATGATGTCATTTTCATTTTGAGAAAATAATGGTATTAATCATCTTGGGAAATTCATTATTTGAATGAGGTTTCATTATGAGTGTAAAGATAAGTATCACTAGGAAAATGAATAAAAAGTAATGAAATAAAATAATTCTATTATGTGTTTGAACTATATGGAGATGGGGAACTATGAAAACAAATGCCTAAACTATCAAGGGAGTCAACCAAATAAGTGGCCATATATAGAATTCCATGATTATTTGATCACTACAACTATAGTGGAAGTACCCAATATTGTGGTTTCTAGTAAATTAATCATATATTCAATTTTAGGAAATTAATTAATTGATCAAGGATCCATGTAGTAATTAATATCTACACATTTTCGAAGAAAACTATCAATTTATATTTTAATTTAAGTGGGGGTTGTTAGCAAACAATTATAGTGGATGTCTCACTACAATAACGATGTGTTAGCCAATCCCCATTATATAAAACAATAATTATTTTTATGATGAACTTACTATCATAGATATGGACGACTTCGATATAATCCTTGGTATCTACTACCATTAAAAATTTGGTGAAATATTTTATATCACAAAGAAGGAAATTATGATTCATGATTCCTTACCTTGAAATAGGAGACTTCATTATCTAAGTCGTATCTAGATCCAAATCCAATAACTATTCTGAATATGAATATTTTGTATGATTTAAAACAATATATGGATAGAGAAGGTAAAGTTATTATTGATGATGTTGAAATTTTATAATAATACATTGATGTATTTCCTAAGGAATTACATTGGAATCCCCAAGAGCCTGAAGTTGAGTTTTCTATTGATCTAATGCTTAATTCAAAAAAATATCAAGGAATCACAATATAATTTCCACTATGGAATTAATATTGTTCAGGAAACTACTATAGGTCTTGGGTGATAAGGGAGTAATTAACTGTAGTGTTTCACTAATGGGAGCCACTTCTATCTTTGTTAAGAAGAAATATAGATCCATGGGATTGTTCATTGATTATAGTGAAATAAATTCTATTATGATATAAAATATTCATCTTCTTATGATGAATTATTAGTTAAAAATTATAGAGATAAATATTTTAGATGATTGAACCTCATTATAGGTATCATGAATTTTTTGAATATAAGTAAGTAATTCTGAAGAAAACATTTCAAATGATGTATAAATAATATTAGTATACAATACAGACATTTTAATTTAATAAGGAACCCTTTTCTGGATCTAATGAATACATTAATTTTTTTTGGTATTAATTAATGTTATTTATTTTATTCTCAAAACTATTACGACTATGATAATTACTTATGGATAATTCCTTATACTCTTATATGGAAAAATTTAAATGGGTAATTTAATATTTTTCATTTATCACTTCATGAAGATTAATTTTATTGATATATTTTCACCACGGATGGAATCATAATTGATCTTATTAAGGTGATGGTAGTAAGATAATGAACTATACGAATGAAGATAAATCAGATATGAAGTTTAATTGGTTTGGTATGTCAATTTTGGTGATTAATTTATAATTTTTCATCATTAGAAAACTCATTAAAAAAGGACACACATAAAGGGGTAATGTTTCTTTGGACATAAGAATGTGAATAATGCTTTCATTAACTAAATAGAAGATTCGTGAAGCTACGATTCTGTGTTTACCATATTTAAATGATGGGTTTTTGATATATATTGATGCAAAAAAATTTACTCAATTGTGTCATACTGAAGAATGATTATTTTATTCCATATTCATCAATAAAATTAAACACTCATGAATAGAACAATCCAACCCATGATCGTTAGTTATAATTTTAATCAATTATTTGAAGATATAAAGATAATATCTCTGTGGTGAAATATTTGAGATATATATAGATGATAAGATACTAAAATATATCTTCTCACAAAAATTTATCTATATGAGGAAAATGAAATGGCTTGATGTAGTCATGGATAATTATTACTGAATACAAAACAACCAAGAGAATGAAAGTAATGTAAAAGGTGCATTGAGTTGGAAATATCATAGTGTTATGATACAAATGAGTATCGAGAGAGATCTTATGTTCATAGTTCTGATAATTATGGATAATGGAATTATTAAGGAATGGGTGAAAACATAAATTTTTGAAATTAGTGTCAAACTATCTTTGTTATAAGATATAAAATGTTGTCAATCTGATGATGATATCTATTTGAAGGAAATTTAATCTAGTACTAATGGGAAAATCTTATACTATCTTTGTGAAGATAGTGTTCGAAAATTTGGAATGATATTATGTTTTAAATCTATAACTAAGTAAAAATGTTAATTTTTAGATGGAAGTCATAGCTGAAATCCCTCTATAATCCCTGGTAGCACAAATATTTAACGGTATTTATGAGATATTTTTTCTAAGATGAAATGAATTGGGAAATTGCAGACTATATATCCATATTTTTTGGGTTTTCAATAAGTGAAATTTGTGAGATAGATTCCAAGAGGAGTCATGCAAACTCTTCCAAATCCTATATATAAATGAGATGAAAATAGTATGGACATTATTACAAGACTACAAAAGAATCCTAGAATTAATGTTAAAATAGGGGTAATCTATGATAATATAACCAAATATTCACATTTCCATTATATATGATATGATTTACCTTTTGAGTAAATAGTAAAGCTCTATATTAATTAATTTGTAAGACTTCATGGTATACCCGTTACAATTTTTTCGGACTAAGATCCCCATTTTACTTCAATATGATAGAAATAAAATCAGATGGATCTTAATAAATTACAACATTTGAGCACTTCCCACTATCCTAAAACCGATGGATGGTCAGAATGGGTGATTCTACTAGTGGAAGACATATTAATGTCTTAGTCACTTTAATTTCAAGGTATTTGGGATGAGTTTTTATTATTTTAAGATTTTTACAATAACATTAGTTTCCATTCATATATTTAAATATCATCATATGAAGTGTTTTATAGAATGTGATTCTATAGTAAAACTATTTTGTATAAACATCGTGATTGGAATATTATAGTCCTATAACATGTTCAAGAGAGAAAAATAATGGTAAAGGATATTTGGGATCACATTAAAGAATATCAATGTGAGAATCAATGTTATGTCGATAATTAGATAAAATATTTTGAATTCTATATGGGAGATAATTTTCTATTCAAGGTATCTATATAGAAGGGTGTTATAAGGTTTTAAAATAAAGGGAAATCATTCCCCAATTACATTAGAGACATTCATATTCTATAATGAACTGGAGTTGTTTCATATATTTTAGAAATTATTTTAAATATATAGAAAGTAAATAACATGTTCAAGATATATTTATGAAGAAACTAGATTCCATACCCAACACATGGGGTCACATATAATGAAATAAAAAAGAAAATTATCTATAATACAACAAAGAACCCATCTATAATAATTATATTATTGATTTAGAATTGAGGATTCAAATAACATGATTTGTTAAATGTACTTTTGAGAAATCAAAAAACATAGGAAGCAATATGGGAACTAGAAAATATTATGAAGGAGAACTACCCAAATTTATTTAGAAGGTAATATACATGAATTTTTAAGGAATAGTTTTCTCGACTAGGGAATAATGTAACACCCCACACATTAATAATATATATTTTTAGAATAAAATTAATTATTTTCGATATACTACGATTTATAAAACACCACCTTTAAATGAAACACGATACTCAATTAAAATATTATTTAAAAATGATCATTGTTTACTAGAAATAAGTTTTTGGGAATGAAAATTACTTAAAAATTTATGAAAATTCTTCTTGACTAATTATTATCAGTAAAATAAAATGAATTTATTAAAATACAAAATGATTTCAGAAAAAAAGAGTATTATTTCTAAAAGGCGGTTTATTAGTGCTTCACGCACATCATTTAATATTTTTTTTACAAATTTGATAAAATTTAGTTAATTTAATTAAATTACAGCTTCGAATTAAAACATTAATATTATATTAGGGTGAATGTTGGGGATTTTTTTTGAAATATATCATTATTCGATGATTAGTGAAAACAATTGAATTTTCATTGAAAACAACCTTTTCATTTAAATTATTTATAAAGACAAATTTTATTTAAAAATGGTTTTAATGTAAAAAATTCCAATTTTATATCTATTAATTAAATTTTTGTTATTTTAATAATTTTATTTTGGAATTTGATATAAAAACATTGCGATCTTTTGAATAATATCTCTTTGAAAAACCTTTTTCTCATCGTGTTTGTGAAATTAATTTCAAATTAAATTTTGACACTCATGTGAATGTAATTTGAATAAACTAATTCCATATTTTGAATAATAAAAATTTATACTTTATAAAAATTACATTATAATATTTTACCATAATGATCACTAAAAATAGTAAAAATAATTTATCATGGTTAAGGTAAAAATGGGAATACATGGGATTTAAACCAAAATGATAAGAGTTAAAATGATCTAGAAACAAGTATAAAAAATATATTATAGAACTATTTAGACCTTATAGGTTCTAAGACTTTGTAATAATTTTTATTGGACACTTTTTAGATGTCAAAAATGTGGGTACAACATTTTATTTCCAAACCATATCTGAGTTCCACTACCCACACTTATAAACGTCCACCCATATCCTATCTTCTTCACACAATAGAAAATGATTCGTCATCAAAATAACTGCCGAAATGAATTTTTAAATTCTATCCTATAATACATGGATCATTTTTTTAAATAAATCATTCCAAGGTAGGTTTTTAATGAGGAATCCTAAGGAGGTTACCCAAAAAATAATTAATGTTATTCATTTGAAATTTTTATTTTTATTTCATCCTCCACCTAATTAAATCCTTCTAAAAACAAGATAATATAATAACATCAGAATAAAAATATACAGAGATATATTATTTCAACTTCATTACATTAAAATATCGAAAATTCCATAAAATTGGTTATGAAATCATCATCCATGTGTATGGAGGACTACTCCCTCAAAAATCGATGGAATTTTTTATTCTTTTACCACCTCTAAAATTTTAGTATGATGATGGATATAAATTATATAAATTATATTTATTATATATTTATAATTTTTTTGTCATTATATCATATATAAAAATCTAATTTTAATTTTTTATGGAATATATATTTTCACTAATGTGTACGACAGACTACCACCTCATGAAGCGTTGTTATTTATCTTACACCAACACCTTACATGGATACTGATAATAGTATAATTAATGAATAAATTTGATAAAATGATGTAATTATGATATTAAATAAATATTTATCATTGTAAAAAGATAATATATCATTTTTGTTCTTACATTTTCACCCACTTAAAGATGATTACGTCATTATTGTACATGTGTACTACACCAATTATGAAACGATGTAACAATATTTTTAACTCCAAACCACATGAATGATATTTATATGTATTTGTAAAGAAATATAATTGAATCCATGATTTTATGATCATTATATAATGATATAATATAACATACTACTTTTCCATAATGATCATTGAATGATGCAAATGTTACCCATGCGCACGTATTCCATAACATATCCATGACTATAATGTACTTAATTTAAAAAACCCATCATTTTTTATTTTTAATAAAATTATAATTTATATATATACATTTAAAAAAATTATTGATTATTATTATTTATATTATGGAACTATATAATATTAATATCACTCAGAACTTTCATTACAGAGCATGAATGAGGAAGAACGACAATTAGCACTTGAATTTAATGAAACTTATGAAAGGTTAGTAATAAACAAGTGATAAGATGTTATAAAATAATAATTTATGATATTGTAAATATTAATATGGTTATGTAATATGTTAATAACATGATTAAAATCTATATTCATGATTTTACATCACATTCATCCAAAATGAAGAATTAGTTAAGAGGCTTCATCTCAATATCACTTCATTGAGGCTTATTGTAATGTTAGACACCTAAATTCATTTAAATGGTTTATTTACATCCCATTTGACATTTAAAATCATAATGAATTTCTAATTTAGTGTATTTAAAAAATAAATTTGATTTATTTCATCCATGTGTATTCGAGAAAAAAAAACCAAAATGTAAAAGTTATTGTACAATCTCAATTTTCTTTGTGATTGTTAAATTTTTCTTGAAAAACTTATTTAGGATAATTTTTATTTGGACATTAAATTAATATTAAATATATTTTTATTTATTATTTATATGATTATTACATAAAAATATACCATTTTTACATATGGTGTAACATTGAATGTTTTTTGATTAACTAGCAAAATTTTTATAAATATGTATCCTTTACTCTACAAAGATATTTGATGATAAGGCACGTTACTGATGAATTTAATTTAATATTTGATATATAAGGAATTATTAACAAATTTAGAGATTGGTTGGTGCCTTATATATTTATATATTCTGTGTATCAGTAGGTCTCATGAGTCAAATCAATTTTCCAAATTAAATGGTTTTCTACCTACAATTTTAATCCTTCTTATTAAGAGTCTTGATGGTAGAGGTATCATGAAATCTATGATATGGAAGATTATTAATTAATAATTTCATTCATTTATAATTTCTTTCATTATTATCAATTAATTTTTCAAAATAATTTTACGTATGGATGGATTTCATTATAATATATTGATTTAATGACATGTGTTTTTAGTTTTACAACTTTCCATATTTTTGAAGCCTTATCTTTTCATGATAGTCATATTATTTAAATGGAATGTGTGTTAAATTATTTTTCATTAAATTTCGATTATTCATATTTATTAATGATAGGTTACCATACACATAACAATTTATATTCATTCGAGGTAGCAAATATACTATTTGTTTTCCCCAATATAAGAAGAAGAGTATATGGAATTGTTTTTCGTGGATCTAGTTCATTTGATTTTATTGTGTATTATGATTTATTTTTTATTACCAATCTAAAATGGGCATCATTTATGTATCTAGTACTCAAAAACTTCTAAATTTATCTATCCTTCATGATTTCACCATTTTTATTTATGAAAATAAAATAAATTAGAGATCAACTTCATTTTACAAGAGTTGGGGTCAATAAAGTTGGTATTTGAGAAATTTGAAAAGAAAAAGTGGATATTAGATTATAGAAAACAAATATTACAAATCATAACCCTATTATTTAGTTTTACGATATGTATAGAAGGATGTCCTATAGTTTTGGTGTTGAAGATATTATGTAGTTTTTCCTAGTAATACATCCTTATATCGATACACAATGTGGATGTGGTTCTAGAACATATGCACTATTGGGTAATAAATCTGAACATGGAACATTATGATTGACCCAATTGTTACCTAGTACATGAAAATGGGCCTTACTACACTCTTGTTTTGAAACTCATAGAGATATTATTATGATAATTTAGATCGTCTTTACAAACAATTATGATTTTTTGAAAATAATGGTATCCCCAATGAAACAAATTCTATAATTTTTATATTAACAATTCATAAATTATAACATATGATATGTTTTACCCCATAATTGGAATTATACGTTATAATTTAAAATTCAAAATTTTATAAGCTAATTAAGTATTTCATTGTTTAGAAATAAAATTTGTAAGGAAGAATGGTATCAATACTGATAGAGAATATAAATATTTAATTGATAAAGAATACAATTAACTATGTATTATAAATGAGAAAATTATGGATTTATTGGTGTAGTTTAACTAGGTTATGAAAAAAACCCATTCCCATATGTATAATTCAATTCCATTGAATTTTTTTTAATATTGGATCACTTTATGAAAAGGAATCCCCCATTATATAGTGGGACTAATAATCCTATATGAATTCTTACAATAGATTAATGCTCTATAGAAGATATTTTAGGCCTTGGGATGATGGGAAAAGGAAAACGTTACAATTATAGTGTATATTCTCAAAGGCGATGTTGATCAATGGTATCTAATGATGGAGACTACTAAGGAGGGAGAGGAAATAAAATTCCAATAATGTAAATATTTTAATTAGACATTCTTTGATAAATATTCCCCTCACGATAAAAAAAACTAAAATGAATAGAAATTTACGTAGATTAATAAAAATGAAGAATAAATTCATTCTGAGTTTTTATCTACATTTATAAGGACATCTAGAAATTATTTATATTGTATATGAAACACATAGTGAATGATTGATCATTTTATTGATGGTATTATGCCATGTCTATAAAGAGTGAAAGACTCTCAAATTCTTTCATATTATGAAATAATTTTATGTTACATAAAAATGGAGAATTAATTCAATTGATATTACATTTTCAAGAGAAATCAAGAGGATAAGAGTTCATATTATCACCAAGAAAATGGAAACACAATAATGAAGAATAAGATAATGATGTCATTTTCTTCTTTTAAGAACAATGGAAATAACCATCCTAGTATATAATTTATGTTATTAGGAGTTATTATAACTTTTATGATATGGGTAATTGGGAAAAATGAAAAGATAATAGAGAAAAAACAATTATCCAATCTTAAAAATGTAGTCAGAAAAGGAACTATGAAAACAAAAGCCCCATATGTCAAGGTAATCTACCACATAAGAGGCCAAGGTGATAAGAACAATATTTCATGATCACTAAAGTTGAGGTGAAAGTAACAAATGGTGTTGTGGAAGGTACATTAATCATATATTAAACTTTAGGTAATTATTTATTTGATTCGATATCCTCACACAATTTTATATCTACCCATTTTTCTATGAAAAATAGACATTTTGGATTTAATTTAAGAAGGGATTTTCTAGTATAAAATCCATGGGGAGGCATAAAGGCAATCATTATGTGTCAGGAAGTCCCCATTATAACCCATAAACATGATTTAATTTCTCACTTTGATATCATGCCTATGGGTTACATCAATATAATCCTTATTATTGACTGAATTTCAAAATATGAAGCAAAAAAATTATTTTAAGAAAATGAAAATTATGATTCATGATTCGTTATCTTTAGAGAAGAGACTTTGTTATCTGAGATATATATATATCCACCCCTAATAGATCTACTAAATGAAATTATTAAGGATTAATATAAAAAAAATCTAGTGATATAGAATATAATATTCAAATTAATGATGTAAATATTTTATAGGAATATATTGATGTTTTTTCTAAGGAATTACCTGGAAATCCCCTAGACCATTAAGTTGAGTTTTAAATTGATATAAACACTAAATAATGACTAGTGTTAATGATTCAATAAAAAAACCATTGTGGAATTATTAGAGTTGAATAAAAAAGAAGAGTTAGGTGATATGGTATTTGTTCACTTTAGTGTTTCACCATGGAGATCCCATGTTCTCTTCATTAATAATAAATATACATCCATTAAATATTCATTGATTATAGGGAAATTATGGCCAATATGATAAAAAAAATTACATTGCAACACATTTTTGCGTGATTCAATCAAAATAATAGATCCAAATATTTTTCAAAGATTCTACTTCTTTCTGGAAATCTAAAACTGTGATTAATGAATGAATAAATTCCAAATATAGATTTTCAAATGAGGTATAGATATTATGAATTTACTGTAATTAAATTTAGATTTACTAATACACCCTCTTGTTTATTAATATAATGAACAATGTATCTATAGAATATCTTGACGGTTTTATTGGTTTTAATTAATGATATTTAGGAATGTTCTAAAATATTATTGGACTATGAGAATCACTGTTATATCATTTTTTATACTCTATGAAGGAATGAGTTGTATAGGAAATCTAAAAAGTGTGATATTTGGTGTCATGCATTTTAATTTCATGGGAATAGTTTCTCTAATTATGGAATCTCAATTGACCCTATGATGAAGATGGTAGTTAGGAATAACAAATAACAATGAACTTAACTGAGGAATATAGTATCATTAGTTTGGCAGGTTATTATTAAGGGGTTTTCATAATATTTTTTGATAAGTAAATACTTAATAATTATTACAATGAAATGTGTTGAGTTTAATTAGAAATATTAATGTTAATAATGACTTGATGAATTAAATATGAGACTTTTCAATGATTTTATTTTGACTCTAAGATCTTGAAATGAAAGGTATTTCATATATAGTGATGCATCAATGAGGGAATTGTTTGTTTCATAATGAAAATTTTAAAGTTATTTTATATGCATCAAGAAAATTTAGGACTCATTAATCAATTTATCCAACCATTAATATTTAGTTAACGACTATAATATTTTCATTGAAGATGCAGATAAATTATCTATATGGTGAATGATAATATACATAAAATTACCCAAAGAGAATAAAATATATATTTTCACAAAATATCTAAACATGAGGAATATGTGATGGATTTATCTACTCAAGGATTTTTTTCTCAATACAATACCACCCACGGAATGTATATAAGGTATCAAATTCTTTGATTAGTGAATAACATGGATTTATAACCCAATAATGATGTAAATAGATATTATGTTCATGGATATAGTAAAGTTGAATATGTGAATTATTATAGAAGGGGAGAAATTACACATTTATAAAATGGTTTAAAAATATATATATTAGAAAATATAAAAATTTACCAAAATGGTGATGGAAACCTTGAGAAGAGAACAACTGTTGTGGATGATGGGAAATTAGGAATTTAATTTTGTGAAGATTATGTCTAGAAAATTGGAAAGATGTTATGTATTCAAACTATACCTAATAAAAATCAAATTGTTGGATGAAACATAGAGATGAAATTTAGCTATACACCATGTAGAACCAAAATAAAAAAGGATTTGTTGTAACATTATTAATGGGATAACATGAAACATTAAATTTCTAATTTTGTGTCCATGTTTTTGGTTTTTCAACAATTGAGATTGTTGAAACAATATCCATGGGGAGTCAAGAAACTACTTCCTAATCCTATGTGGAAATGGGAAAAAATTACAATGGAAATTTTATTTTCATACAAATGATTCCTAGAAATAATGATTAAATATGGGTTATCCTTGAAATCCTTTGAAAAACTAAACATTTAGTCGATATATGAGATGCTTCACCTATTTATAATGGCTCTATATAAATGATTTTTTTATGACATCGTGAAAGACCACTTTTAGCTGTGTCGAAACTAGATACCTTTTTTATATCAAAATTCGTGAAAATTATTCAGAACGCTCTTGATTCTAAGCATCATTTGAGAACTTCCTTCTAACCTCAAACATATAGATAGTATAAAAGGATTATTCAAATAATTGATAAATATTTGAGGTCATTATCACTTGACATTCAAGATATGTGGGATAATTATTTACCTTTGGTAGAGCTTTCCTATAACAATAGATTAAACTAAAGAGTTTAAATATCATCATATAAATAATTATGTAGAAGGAGTTACCATACATGAACATGTTGGGAGGTAGAAGGATTTACCATAAACTAACATGTTGGTACAAATTTATTGAAAGGAAATCATAGGCCCAAAACATGTTGAATATTCAATAACAAAGCTAAAGTATATTATGGTTCACATTAAATATTCCCAATGTAGGAAATAATTTTATACCAATAATCTAAGGAAGGATAATTAATTCCTTGTGTGAGATCATTTTTTATTGATATAATATCAATGGGAGGAAGTTATAAGGTTTTTTGTGATGATTAAATTGAGCCACAACTACATCAAAACCATTTATTCTCTTCAATGATTTTTTTTTTTATTATTTTAATATGACTCCAAATACCTCTAATTTACTTGATGTGTTTCACATATCATTGCTAAGGAATTTCATTCCTGGCCAAACCAATTTTCTCAAATATGGTGAAATAGAGTTGGAACCCATAAATATTATTGATAGTGGATATAAGTTTGTTTGGAATCGATATCTCTTCTTGTAAAAGTACATTTGAGAAATAGAAAAATAGAGGATGAAATGTGGGAACCAGAGTCAATTATGAAAAATAACTACAATCATCTTATAAGAAGGAAATTTCCATGAATTTTAATGGTTTAAATTTTGTAATAGGTAATAATTTAACATCCTAATACATTATAATATAAATATGTAAAGTATATTTAATTACTTCAATAGTTTGTGATACACACAACCCCAAGATTAAAATAAAACCTGATACTATATTAAAATATTATTTAAACATGACCATTATATTCTAGAGATTAATTTATAACGTATTAATATTATTATATTAAATATGGAAATTATAGTTATCTATTGATTATAAATAAAATAATAATCAATTAAAAAATGAATTTTTTTAAAATTGTTTTTCAAAAAGATAGTTTAGTTTCGATTCTCACACATAATTTAAATTTAATATTTATCATTTCTATGAAATTTATCTAATAAAAATATAATTTTTTTAATATATAATATCTATATTATCTTTAGGATAATCTTTGGTATTTTTTGAAATGTGTCATTTTTTTATGAAAAATGAAATGTTTGAATTTTAATTGAAAACATCATTTTCATTTAAATTATTTATAAATATGAATTATATTTTTAATTGGTTTTAATGTATAATTAGATCAATTTTATATCAATTAATAAATTTTATTTTATTCTACTCATTTTCATATTTAATTTTGATATAAATATTTGTATGATTTTGAATATTTTCTGTTTAAAAACCTAGTTTCTCATTATGTCTATGTGATTGATTTTAAATTAAATGATTATAATTATGTAAATGGAATTGGAAAAAATGGATTCTGTATTTTATAAAATCATAATTTATATTATCTAATTTTGTTAACTTAATTTTTAACAATACAAAAAAGTTAAAATAATAAAAAAAAATCCCACAGTTCAGGTAAAAATGGGTTTACACGAGGGTTAAAAAAATGTTATGGGTAGAATTACCTAAAAACGTGTCTAAAATATATTTTTAGACATATTTATACATTATAATTCATAAATATCAGTAATAATTCATTTTGGATCCTTATATCATGTCTAAATGTGGGTACACCTTTTTATTTATAAAAATTTCATGTGTGCCACTCCCCTCACTTATAAAACCCACCACTATCTGATCATCATTGCACCTTTAACCCTTTTTGTTTCAACCAATAAATTCCCCAATAATGTACCTAATTTCATACCCTCATCCAGGAATAATTATTTTCTTCTTAAATTTATCTAAGAATTGATTTTAGTGCAAACCTAAGGAGGTTACATGAAGAAACGGTAATGTTCTTTAATGAGAATTTTTATTTTATCTCTTACTCAACCACATTAAATTGCTATTGAAACATTATGATATAATAACCTATATATATTAAATATACTGATATGTTTTTATGTTATGTTATTTCAATGATCTACAATCATCACCACTTCCATCAAATGAGTTACAAAATTATCATTCATGTGTATAGAGGACTACCACCACACGAACCGATGTCATCAATCTTTCCATATCAAACTCTCAATGATTGATATAAAGAATATATTTGATATGTATAATGTAATTATACCTCTAGATTCTTTTTATCATATATATAGTTATTTAATTCTCATTTTTTAGGGAATTAAATAGTGTCACTCATATGTACAACGAACTACCTACACATGAAGCAATTTGATTCATTTTTCACTATCACATTACATGGAAGTTGATAAATATAAATTTAGTTAAATATTTGATATTCATGAAATAATTTAGTTATTAATGACTTATTTATATTTCATTGAAGATAATATTTCATTTTCATTATTTATTTTTCACTCACTTAACATTTATAACAACATTCATGTATGTGTATACTACTGCCTTCATGAAGCGATGTGACGTTTTCCTTCACCACACCACATGGATGAAATATATAAATATATTTAATGAAATTATATTTTTTTTGATATTATAATCTTTATATAAATATATAATATTACTTATCTCCTTTTCATGATGATCATTGATAAAATGGAAATGTTTTCCATGTATATGTATGTCTTACCGTCTTTATGATGTTAACATACATCATATCTCCAAAACGCCTTTCAGGTTTTTTAATAACAGAATAATCTACATTATAAAATGATAATTATTAATTAACTGGTGATAATATGTTATACAAGGATCATATATGATATTATAAATGTTAAAATGAATATATTATATGTTAATAAAATGTATAAAACCAATATACATGATGTTAATGAACATTGAACCAAATGGAATCATGTGCTAAGGGACATCCTACAAACATCCCTTAATAGAGGCATATTGTAAAGTTATGAAAATAATTTATTTTATTTGGTTTATATACTTTCCCTTTTCTAAAAAATATAATGATTAATTCACAATTCATGGAATTTTAGGTTATAATTTTAATTATTTTCATCTAGGTGGATTCGACTTGAAACTTAAAAGGTGGTAAAAGTTATCATACTAAATCAATTTCTTTTGTGATTATTAAAATTCTCTTCAAAAATATCAATTTCCAAATTCCATTTTTTATTGGTAGTAATGTTTCTATTAAATATACATATTATTAATTTATGGACATGATTATTAACTAAAATGTATACAATTAATACATACAGTGTGTATTTTGAATGTTAATTTATTAACTAGTAAAATATTGATAAATATATATCCTTTAAACTATAAAAATATTTTTTGACAAGGGTCTTTGTACATGAATTAAATAGAATAATTTATTAAATGAAATATTTAGACAAGAATTAATTGGTGTGCCCAATATTATATATCTCTTTGATGTATTAGCGGGTCAAATGGAACAAATCAATTTACCAAATTAAACTGAATTCATCCTATAGTTTTACACCATCTCATGCATGTTTTGATAGAAGAGGTATCAGGATACTTAATATCATTACATAGAATAATTATGAATTTACATCAATGGAAATTCATTTATTTTTATTATATATAATATTTTCCTAATGAAATTATCTCAAGTTACATTTTATTCATAGTTATAGTTTAAATGGAATGTGTTTTTTGTTATTTACCATTCTATATTGATTATGACTTATCTTATTATCACTGTTATCTTATCTAAATGGGATGTGTTTTTAGTTAGTTACTTGTCGATGTTTATTAATTTTATTGATTCATGCTAGCTTCTTCTATACATAATCTTTAATGAGAATATGATCATACCCTTCTTTTGTTCCATTTCGACAGGATATGTAGAATAAATCATTGAATGTTTTCTCAATGGTAAATTTCATTACAATTATTTTATATATAACATTATATTTTTGAAATTTAAATTTGTCCTAATGTATTTATCATGTTCTCCGTAACATTTAAATTGATCAGTCCTTCGGTAATTTAGCCTTTATATATTTTCCAAAGTAATAATGTAGTCATTGGTTCCGTGTTACTAGAGTTAGATTCATTTAAATATATTTTAATGGAATGATTATAAATAAATTTTATATATGGTTATATTTATAAATAATGTTCTTATGTATGAAATTTATAAACATAATTTAATCATTCATGATGTTTAGTGAAAGTGTAGAATGAATCAAGACCACAATAAGAGTTTATTGTACCATTTTCACATATTGATATATATTACGTTCCATACACCATGATTTATTTATAATAATGTATCTATTATCATATATTATTTTTGAATATTGTTTTTTAGACAACATTATATTTAATATTCTATTCAATGTTCCTTTTCCCATGAGGTTTTGTCTAAAAAAATTCAAATACTAGGGTTTTTTAAAACTCAACTTTATTATTTAGTCATAATAATTCCTTTTTTACAATGTTCAGATAAGATGAGTTTATTTTAATGTTGGATAATATTATAATTCATATATTTGAGTAATATGAAATTATTAATTAAAATCATCAACTTGATGAGTTTATTTCTAAAAATATATATCATTATTGATATTAATTCTAATCTCATTTCACTATAGTTTCCCTTCTATGTCCATAAATTTAATTACCAACAAATTTAACCATTATAATTGGAAACATATATTTTTTATCATATGTGATATTTATATTTAATTTATCTTATGTTTAAAATAATGTTTTGGTTAATATTTCTATGATATCTATTTTCAATAATGTTATTTCAAAATGTTGAAATTTTTTTCCACCCTATTAAAATCAAAGGTCTTACATTCAACTCCAAATTTATTTTACAAGAACTTTATATTTTTTCAAATCACTACTATTGAATATTGTTGTTGAATAATTTATTTTTCTTATAAAAATCACTTCAACTATTAAATTTCCTTTCAAATTAACAATAACTTATTATTTTATGCCAGAGATAAAAATTTGTTTGTAAAATTTTTGTTATGATTTCACATCTATTTTACTCTTTTTATATGATGGACATATTTCTTTTCTAATTATTTTTGATGAATCACCTTCTAATTTTTAATATGAAACAATCTATTAGGTTTATTGAAATTTTAAATTATTATTTTATATTTTTGTGGTTAATTTTGTTGATACCATATTAATGTATCATGAATCCTATTTTTCTATCCATCGGTTTATTATAATGTGATGAATGTAAAATATTTTATTTCATATATATTTTCATTATATTTTGAATGATTTTAATCTTATGACTCATATAAGTATAGGTGATGATGTTTGGGATCCTATATATTCCTCCGTTGAATTGTTTTAAGGTTTTATACCTCATGAGGTAATTATGATGATCATTGAAATAATGAAGGTTATATGTGATCATAAAATGATTTCTGAACGTGATTATGATTAGTTATGTTGATAAGAGTTATTGTTAAACCAATGTGGCTAGCTGGGTTCCCAAGAATGACATATAATTTTATGTAGTGTGATATGTTCACAATTATGAGCATAAACTCAATATAGTTTTCTATGTTCATAAGAATGAGCATGAACTTGATGTAGTTCTCTATGTTCACATGAATGAGAATTAATTTGATGTAGTTTCTGATGTTCATAATAATGATCATGAACTCAATGTACCTTTATATTTTCACAATGTTATAAATACCTAATACTATTCTTCATCAATAATTATATTTTATATTATTACGCTATTCTCCATGGAACAATATTATTATATCATGATTCTACGCAATTTTGTTTGGTATATTCTTATTTTAATATTAAATCCTTCTCTATCATGTATTTTGAAAATTGTGATTCTTACATATTCTTTTTAATAATATATTTCTCCAATACTCATGTTTTCTCAAACACTTATGATATTTCCCCTGATGATATATTGATAGGATTTTCCATACTAATAATATTATTTCACACCGTCATTATGTTTTCATTCATTAGGATATGAAAATGAGAAAATATTATATGAAATATATAAGGATTCCTAGTACGTTGTTAATTATGGAGAAATTTTCAAAAGAGTTTAAAAATCAATTCCTTTGTAATTTGTCCAAAAATACACAAAAACCTTCATTCCTTGGATTTTGATATTACTTTTCAAGATGTAATTTTTATATTATATATGTGATGTAAAATAAATGTGATTTTACATTGGCTCACTATACCATGAGAGAGAGGGTACATTCAAGGATAGGTGGTCAGAAAATGTGGGAGGGGTACACTACAACCTAAGGGATAGAGGGGGGGAATTATTTATTTTTCATAAAAAAATATAATATTTTAAAGGAATGGTTATAATGAATAGTTTGATAAAATGGATTAAAAAACCTTTAAAACACTATGATGCATATAGTAGACACTCTAAAAATCATTAACAGTTATTCCTATGTGCATGCACAGTTCAAAAGCCCAAAAGAGATCTATGCTAGTGGGTTTTGTAGAATCAATGATCCAAATTCATTGTATACACATGGTTTACTAACATTGTGGGATAATCATGAACCCCTAAGAACTTTTAATATTTTGGAAATTCTGATAATAAACTCATAAATTATCATAATGAATCCAAATAATATCAAATAATATTAAATAGTGAAATAAATAAATCATAGTGACATGAAGGGTTTCAATGTTATCCTCATCATAATTCCTTTTACCCTTAGAAAGATATTGACAGAGGATATAAGATAAGAAAACATCAATGTTTTCACCAATTAAAAGAGAGATATAATGGTCTAGAAATTATTACCAACTATGAAAAAGTATCAACCTACTTGAAAAATTCATCATGATTAAAAAAAGAATACCCTTAGACAATAGTCTATATTTCCCTGTAAAAATCAACTGACCATCGGGGAACATGAGGGTTCACTAATATCATGATCTATGAGGGTCTCTCCACCAGTTATAATTTTCTTTTAAAATGGAGGGTCAATAACACCCACTCTATAATGAAACCACTAATGGAAAACCATCAACCTAAAATTCGTAAATTTACGATATACACTATTGTCTTCTAACCACATAGAGTTTCACTAAATTCTAGGAAAAGGAAGCACCACTAGTAATAGAACCCTATATATGAATCATTTATTTTCAACCATCAATAAGAAACCGATCGATCTCTCAAAAAGAAAAAACCCAATGGAATATCAATGCATGCACAATTTAATTTCACCAAAACTAACAGGATCTCAAAAAACCCAAAAAATGTCATGATATTTTCTCATCAAGTCACTATTTTAAATTAGAAGACATGGAATATTAAACAAGAAACCACATCATTGAAAACCTATCCAAATAAAACTAACCCATCCATGTTCCCAATATCCAGAATTCAACTCTTTTCCGAGTAAACCAAGCAATGAGACTATTGTTACTCATGCTCAATCCATCGAACCAAGGTATTCCTATTGTACCAACTCTAAATAAAATGCACCAGAAACATGATCATCACTAAGGATAAGAAAAAAATATAATACAACATCCCTGAATGATCCCAAAAAAAAATAACTCAGAAAAACTCTCAAATAAATACATTGATCAATGAAGATCACTCGTGGTGTAAACTGGTTCAAAACAACACAATGGTTGTTTTCATAGCCTAATACATAAATGGGTGAAACTCGTAAAGAATTAAATATCCAAAAATTTCAATGAATCTTAATTTGAATATTCCCACACCATCAAAATGTATATAGAAAATGATAAAATAATGGAGAATCATGATTCTAAAAATCTAGAATCAGGTTCAAGATTAAGAAAAATAAAGCCTTACCACCTGATTATGAGTTTGGTGTGGGTTACCACCTAGTAGAGATACACTTAAGGGATGAGTATAGGAAATAAAATTTTCATCCCTAGTTAGAGAAAATCCATAAATTATTAGGAATTTTCAGAGGGTTAGAATTCAAATGACATAATACATTAACTCAACTAGTTCATTCCCCACACAAAAAAAATAAAAAGTACAATAGAATCGAGGGATAATTCTAAATAATAAAACCAAAATATCACTACATACAAATAATATATTCTAAAATCTATTTTCTATGTTTAATTCAAAACACCCATAAATGTATATTAAAAATATATTTCAACAAAAACACCCATTCAAAATCTACATTTTATTTAAGAAATTTTTTTTAAAAAACATTGAAACAATAATTTAAAATAGAAACCTAACATATTTTCCTGAAAACAAATTCTATAAACCTATTCTCAAAATATAATGAATATTATTTTTATGAAATCTCCCTATTTTTTAGAACCAATATTTTATGAAACCCCATATTCTCTTAAAACTGTCTTTGAAGAAAAACAAGTTAAGGAATGCCAAAATTGAATCCAAATCATTAAAAAGTCTCATATCACACTTATTTCATCTATAATAACTAGAAATTACATAAAAATATTACAAAATATTTAAATAAAGGGATTTATAAACATTCATGAAATTGACAGATTGTTTATATGGAATGATTAAATCATTTAATGGATCCTAGAATGCGCCTAGAATCAAGTTATTGATTTTTTTATTATTACATATTCTAGGATAGAGAACCTAAAACCTTAATTTATTTTCCATTTTCATCCAAAAATCTAATGGAAAAATCAAAAATAAATATAACAAAGACAATTAGGATCAATACACTGTTAAAGAAAATCAAAACAAAATCATAAATAATGTTTCTGATAAATTGTTTCAATAAAGTTATTGTATTTTTTGAAAACTAAAGTCATTATAAATAATTCTTTTATAATTTATAAATCAGATCAATATCAATCGTAATGAATATTCATCGAACTTAATGTTTTTTGAATATTAGATGTTCCAGTTTTGTGATACATATTTTTAATGTAGAGTTATTAACAAAGGTTGTGAGTTCAAGAGTTAGATAGTTTTCATTAATTCTAAACTAAAGTAGATGATTATTTTCTGATAATAATTTTATTAAAAATCAAGAAATCTATCATAATAAAATCTTTTGAATAAATGGTGGAGAGGTTTGATGAATTTTGGATTTGTATAATAGTTATTCTATCATAATGAGAATTACATTTTAGTGGTAATTCCATCATATTTGGTGTTCAATCATAATGGGAATTCCATCAGAATGAGAATTCTATCGTTAGGAGGATTCCATCAAAGTAAATATAAGAAACATTGTAATGGAAGATCATAAAGAGCTGAGAATAAAAAAATATAATGATATGAGAAGGAAATAAAATTCATAATTAGTGGAGAATGATAGAGAAATTATAATGATCTTAGATAAAAATAGAAATCATAATGAGAAGAGAGGAAAATAGAAATTGAAATGAGTTGATAAGGAAACATAATTATAATAAGATGAGAAGGAAACAAATACTTATAAGATGATAGGAGAAGAAAATTAATAAAGAGATGAGGAATAAATAGGAATCATAATGATTTGAGAAGAAAAACCCCATAATGAGATGAGAAGAAAAAATATTTCTCATTGAGATAAAAAGAAACAGATTCCTAAATAGCTGATAAGGGAATAGATTCATAATGTGCTACGAAAAAAATATATTCATAATGTACTGAGAAGGAAACAAATTCATAATGATTTGAGGAGGAAATAGATTGGTAATGAAATGATTATAAAGACTTCCAAAAATGAAATATTCTAAAAGATTTATGAATAGTTGAATAAGAAATACAAGAAATAATTATTATTTTTTAAATCTAAGATAAATATAAGGAGAATTATATGAGTCAAATATAAAGTTTAAATGAATGATATTTTTGGTGTTTTAAAATCAAAGGAAGTTTGAAAAATTTTCAAGTGTCTGACTCTTTCCTTTCTAAGTCACCTATAAATATTAATCTTACCATTCATTCATATCAAACATTCACATATGTGAAAAAGGCAGAGGGAAAAATAATTATATGTTAATGTTACCATTTGATTGAAACATAATTGTTTTGAGAATTATAGAATAGTTTGAGTTTTATAGATTGAGAATCGGTTCATCATGTTCATTTCATCATATTGAGTCAATCAGACTAAGAAAGATCATATTTAACATTTGAGTAGAGTTTATGATCTATGAAATGATAAATGATTCATTGTGTTGGGTTTATCATATTAAGAGAATCATATAAAGCCTCATCATGTTGAGATCCTTTGATCCAGCCTCATCGTATTGTGAGAATCATATCTAGAATCATCGTATTAAGAGAATTAGATCCAGAATCATCGTATTGATAAAACAGGATTCATCCAAATCAGACATGGGATTTGGAATAAATAATTGTGGAGTAGTTTCAATAAAATTTTCATTTTTTTTAGATTCATTATTTTATAACAAAAATATGTAAATGGATGGGAGCCAGTATATTCATTCCAATCGAGATATAGAAGGTGTATAATTGGAGTTGAAACAAGCTGTATCCATTTCATCATAAAAGTAGATTTTTATAGACCCACGAGAGTGTCTATGGAAAGGATATATGTTCTCATGGTGCGCCTGAACCTTGTAATTATTGTGTGCTTTAAATGATTTCCTACTTTTTTATGCATGATAATTTACTAAAAGTTGATAAATTAATATGTCATAATAGTTAGTAGGGGTTCTGTTTCTAAAAGTATTTAAATGTAAAAAATGAACAACCAATTCAACCCCCCTATCAGTTGTTATTAGATCCCTTGGAACAATAATTGGTATCAGAGATTGGGTTCCCTTATTGAATCTATATAAAGGATAACATTAATTTTATTTTTAGTTGAGTAATTTATACATTCAATGGAAAAAAAATTTAAAGATGAAAAAATTGGATTATTCTATATTTAATATATTTTGGTCTATTATTTGTTGATGGAAGTAGTATTAGTTTTTCAAATATTCATAAAGATTCTCCAATGACATTTTTTGATAATAAAAATATTGAAGTTGATAGAGAAGTTATAAATTCTACTATTATGTATTTATCCAAAAAAATTTATCAGAAGGTGATGGGTCTCAACACTTCAAAATGTATGTGTGAAAAGATTTAATATTTTTTTGGAAGGGAATACTAAATTCCAGAAAGAAAAAAAATTGTAACAGTAAGTTTGAGGACATTAAAAAATAAGATAAAGAAAAAATCAGGGAATTCTTCACTAGATTAAATGAAATTTTGTGAAACATCATAAGATTCAGATATATATTGTAAAATTATACAATTATGAAGAAACATATAAAAATATTTCTAGATAGGTTTGATTTTATTATTTATTCTTTAAAAGAATATAATGATATATCTCATGGTTAATTTCATATCATTCTTGTTGATTATGCAATAAGGAATTATCCAAAAAAAAATACTAATAAAAAAAAATATTTTTTAGGCTGTGATAATGTTGAAAATAAAAGATGATAATGAATCTGAACCTTGTGATTTCAAAGATAAATATGGTGATTAATTGAATTAAAAAAATCATGTCTCTTACATCCAAGAACTAAATAATAGGAAGAGGAAATTATTTAGGTAAATATCTCTAATTTATTTTGAGTGTGGTAAAATCAGAAACTTTTGAATTAGTTTCCCCAAGATTAATGATAGAGAATATTGGGTCGATTTTGATGAAAATACATGATAGATTAAGTAGAAAAAATTGCAAAGGAAATTATTCCAAAAAAATACAAGAATAAGTTTAGTGGAAACAAAATAAGAATTTTGGGTAAAAACATTTAATCATACTCAACTAAAAACAATTATTATGAAGATGAAAATTAATAAAAATTTAGAATTTTTATTCCAAAAGTGGAGAAAACCAAAATTACTTAGAGAGAGAAGATAGTGTTGAAAATCTTATAGAGAGTATCAAATCTGTACAGAACATGTTGCATGTCTTGAGGAAAAATAGTCAAAAAAGTAATTAGAGTTATGGAGAAAGATTTTAAAGAACATTATAATAAAAAAAATATTTTATAAGGTAAGAGGAAGAATAAGTTAAAGAGATTTTATGTTACAGACATTTTATTGATGAACATGGAATGCTGATTGAAGATCATACTAAGAAGCATAAAACTAATGAAGAATAAGTTAACGAGTCTCAATAAAAACTACTTTCGTTTGAAATTCTCAAAATAATATTAATGAAAACATCATCAAATCATTTTATGTAAATGATGAGACTTCAAAAGTTACTTTGAAGGCCCAATTTTAGAATCAGTTGAAATATTTTCTAACAAAAAACTATATTATCTAATAGTTTTAAAATTTCATTTTATTGAAAAATGTATTGGGAGAACATTGGTAGAGAGAGGATTGGATAAACCTAACAAATAAAAAAAATAGAAAACTCACTCCAAGGAAATGATGATCCATGTCTTGATTATGTTACTGCTAAAATAAGTATCGAACGTCTATATTTTGTTATAGAGAAAGATATTTCATAAATTGAAAATCAAAATTTTATAGGAATTGATGGTGTTATTGAATATATGGGAATATGGAATATAATTGTTCTATCACCATATCTCTAACAATAATAAGGTTTTTGAAAAGTTTATGAAAGAGTGACAATCGAATGAGAAACTTTCTTGACTTATAAAATGATGAAAAGGTAAATTCTGAAGAAGTTTGAAATATTCATAACATAAATAAAGTTGAAAATATGATTTCTCAAGATGTATGAAACATTCAATCAAAAAAATAAATTTGAATGTTTGTAAGAAATATATGGATGATGTGATCAAGATGGTCATCATGTCGAAAGTTAAATGACAATCTCTCTAGAACATATATCTTATAATAGAAAATAAAATAAATATGAAAATAAAAATGATAAGGAAAGAGATTTTTTCATTGAAACAATATTGAACGTATATAAAAGGAACAATTCATGGATACTTGATAATAAAATTTCATCAAATATTAAAGGTGATATAAAAATATTTAAACATATTTAAACTCATGGTGGTGGATAAATTACATTTGGGAATGAGAATTCATTAAAATTCAAAGAATTCAGAACGGTTGAGATTGAAGAAAAACAAATAAATCCATGTATGTTTTATTTGATGTTTGGATAAAACATAACATACAAAATTTATGTAAATTTTCCGATGATGGAAAATGAATTTGTTTTTAGTTGAGATTTTGGTCTCATAAAAAATTAAAATATCGAACAGTTATTATAAAATTAGAAATAACTATTGGGAATCATTATTTATAAGAGAATTTAACAACTCAAATTACTAGAGTATGGGGAAGAGAAAATAATGTGGCACCAAAGAAATGGGATCCTTGGAAGTAAAATAATAAAAAAAATTAAGGATGATTCCATTCAGAATTTTCTAGAAAAGAAAAGAAGATATTAATATGATTCTATTACTTGACAAAAAGGGAAGATGACTAACAAATTACATAAGAGAATTGATATTTAATATACAAGAACTATTGAACATTTTCATTCCAATTTATGTGTGTGGATGAGACATCTATTTTAAAAAGTATATTTATACATTACTAGTATTTTTGATGATTTATCTCAGATGAAAAACATCATCTTTATTATGAAAAAGTCATAGGATATTGAAATGTTCAAATTAATTAGAAAAATATATTGTGAATGAAATGGGGTCTAAATTAAATGGTTAAGAATTTATAATGTTACTGAATTCACAAGAATACTTTTGAATCAAATTTGATAAATAATGGTATCAAAAATCAATATATTTCTCCATGTTTGACAAAAAATAATGGAGTAGTAGAAATAAAGAATAGATGTTTGGTGGAAATGGGAAGAAGTGTGTTAGCAGAATATAAAAAATTAAAAATCTATTAGAGATAAGACAGTAGTACTGTAATACATGTTAAGAAAATACTATTGTTTGTATGAGAAACTAACATCAAACCATATGAAATGTGGTATAAGAAAACTTCATCGAAATACATAAATTCTTATAGAATTACATGTTTTCTACATTTCAAAAATCTGAATTTGGGAATATTTTATAAGAAACATTTGGAATGAACTTTTATGGGTTATTCACAAAATGGAAGAAGATACAAATGTTGGAAAAACATTTACAAAATCTGGTGGACTAATATGATTTGAATGTAATTGAAAGTAAACATTCCCTAATAATTTTTTTTGTGAGTGCGGTGGAAGATAAACAGGAGATTTTTAAAAATAGTAAAACTAATTTAAAACATCCTTTTCATTATTTCTATGAATCATGTGATGAGGAAATTTCACCTAGGAATGAAATTTTGAAATGTACAACCGTAAAAAACATTTTGAATCTAAATACATTATTGGGAATCAAAATTATATGGTTTAAACTAGAAATATGTTGTGGCTATAAAAATCATACTTCACTTTGTTAAAAATTTAAACATGAATCGGGTTCATAGGATATTCAATGTATGGAATTGGTGGATTATTTGAATGAAGTGATGGATAAAACAGAGAAGAATAAAACATGGGAATATAAATCACATATATAAAATAAAAATATTAATCGATTTAAGTGGGTTTACATAATCAACTGAAGATAAAATGGTGAATTTTCAATAAACAATGCCAATATTATTTGTAAATTCTATGCATGGGTGGATGGTATGGATATTGAATAAACATTTTCCACATTTGGAAGATTATTGGCTATTAGAATTTTCATTTTAGTGGCCATACATCATAAATACAATGTTTATCAGGTAAATATTAAGTCATGTTTCTTTAATAGAGACATCGAGAAATAAGTTTACATTGAACAAGCTTGTGGGTTTCTACTTAATGAGGATGAAAACAATTATTTTAAATTAAAGAGATAATTTTATGTGTAGAAATAATATCCACGTTCTAGAAATTCAAAGCATGAAAATTTATTGAGAATATTGAAATGTTCTAAATGAAATGTTGATAGAAACATTTATGTAAAATATGCTGACATCAATAGTATAATTATAATTGTGTTTGGGGATGAAGGAAGAAAAAATTTGCAAATAATTTTCTAAAGAAATGCATTAGAATTTTGAAATTTTAATATTTGGAGAATTCAGTTTATTCATTTAATTAAATTCTCAACAATAAGAAAATCACATTTTCTTATCTCAAGAAATGTGTGCTAAGGAATTGTTAATGAATTTTGGGATGGAAGAATACAATTATGTTTCTCTTCCTATTTTAATGAGAAAAACGTTTAGTATAGATGAATCCAGAATATGTGTGAATAAAAAATTATTTCAGAAGATGATTTGATTTTTTTTCTTTTTCATAAATATTCGAGTCATGATATTGTTTGTGTCGTGACATTGTGTCTAAACATTCAAAGTAATCCAAAAGAGTTAATTATGTTGGAATCAAAAATAATTTTTAGATAGGTCAAAAGCAAAATATTTCAAGGGTTTCTATATAAAAGAAATTGTGAGATGATGTTTATTTATTATACTGATTTTAATTAGGATAGAGATTATAATAATAGGAAATCAACCTCAGGAAGAAATTAATTTTTTTGTGATTGTTGTGTGAGTTGGTATAGTAAAAAAATTCAGAAACATTGAGAAACAGTGAATCTGAATATGTTTCATCTACTCATTCCTGTACTCAAATGTTGTAGATGAATGTTCTGCTAGAATATTGGAAATTAAATGTTTATAAACCATTGATGATACTTTGTGATAATCTGAGTGTAATTTATATTTCTAAGAATCTTGTCGATCCTTTAAGATCAAATTAAATTGATAAAATGTTTCACTTTATAAATATGAACGTTGCAGATGAAGATGCTTGATAGGAATACATTTCAATAAGGTATCATATAGCTTTTATCTATAAACAAAATGTTGGAAGTAAGTATTGTGGATTTTAGGATTCAAATTCATGTTTAGACTCATCCCTTGTCTTCATAAACCTCTTAACTAAATCCCCACACAATGCTTTGGATTATTTTGACAAAGGCAGAGAGAAAGTAAAAACATCGTATGTTTGTACTTAATTTTTTTATGAATCTAAAATTGTGTTTATCATAAAATGGGGGAGACAAAAATAAAAGTGAGAGTTAAATAAAAGGGAGAAATGATAAGATAAATGTTATAAATTTTTATCACTACATGGATACAAAATTTCTTTTCTATCAAGGGATAAAATTAATTCAAAAAATTTACATTATCTAGTATTTTTGTAAAACCCCAACCCCTCTAGACCGAAGATGGTGAATTACATGATTTCTTGCAATGGTTAAAAGAAAATAATATCCAAAAGGAATTATAAGTTTAGTAATCTTGAAGAAACTATATTCATAGATGTAACTCCAATTACATTGCGAAAGTTAATAAGATAAAACGCATAATAAAAACAAAAAACCGTATCAATAAAAACTCTATAAATGTTATCGTATTCAAAACATGTTGAAGGTAAAAAAATGAAATGGGTGATCTCAAATTATTAGTAAGGGTTATAAATAGTTAATGTATGAATCAATAATAATTGAATCATAAACAACTTTTCATAGTCAATATGGAATACTGAATAAATGAAAAACACACAACATTAATTAATTGAGAATAAAACTACATCGATAAATTTTTTTTATATTGAAAATATCATGTATAGTAAAAAATGATAATGAATAAAGAGAATGATTTTTATTTTTAAATAATGTATCTGGCACATTATACCACTAACTTTCAAAACTGTTTAATTTTATGAGTAGAAACCTGTCTGTTTTTTGGAAACCCACTCGAAGGGTTTGTCGCCAACTGATTTGTCTCATGAGACCTGCTGATGGATTGAGGGGATATAGGAAGCCCCGACCATTACTAAATGTCCAATGTACTCTTTATATATATAATAATTAAAATATCAATAATACATTTCATTATCCTAATAAAATAGAGGATACAGATTCATCAATATTTCCAAAATTAAAACAACATTCCAAATAAACACCGCATGTAAAACGAAATACAGCTTAAGACAATACTCATATCCCTAAAAAATATGAATATTTAATATATATAAAATTTAAAATAAAATATTATCTAAAATGGGTAGTAGATACACCACATAAGAAATATTAGTTTCACAATACCAAGAAGGTATCAATGATATAAAAATTGAGATAAAACCCCTTACCATATTGTAATTAATTGAATCATATTACGAAGACTTAATAACCATAAATTGAATCATTTAATACCATGAATATAAAGGTAATCATAATAATATATTTAAAATATAAGTACACATACACAACTTACAAGTAATTAGTATAGAACAATAGAAATCTCACGGAAATGAAAGTGAGATGAGAAACCTCATACCTTCTGCTCGAGTATATTCTTAGTTTGTTTTAATGACCTGAATAATAAAATTAATAATAATTAACTAATAATTACATAACCTTATATACATTTAATTTATTTATTATAAACCTATTTGGTTCATTCATGGACCTTTTTATTGGTTTAAGAGGTTTAATTTTATTTTTTGGAAGCATTTTCTTCCATGGTTTTCATGATCCATTTATTTATAGTCACGAAAGGATGTACATTTGAAATGTGGGTAAAAATCCAGAATTTTTATATATATATTATTAATGACATTACATAGATATAAATTATCTTATAATCTTTTTGTGTTATATAACATGATGATGATTCATTAGTTACACGTTAATTACAAATGTCGGTATTAACTTGATGGTTTTGATCATAATGAAATTATTTTATATTATTATTTTATATTATGAGTGTGTAAAGATTCTTGAACATTAATGAGATGAAATAAATATTTTCTTCTCTGGTTCAACTATAAAAATGGTTTCTTGACCAGAATTGATGATGGTAATGAAAATTGAGAACGTGTCATCCTTGAATGTGATAAATTAACACATCTAGGGCGATGATTTAATTTTTAGTATAATAGGATGGTGAAAGAGATATGGTAATGAAATATAACATTAGAATAATATATTTTCAATTCAAGTAAGGTACTGTAATTATCATATCATTTGGATTAAGGGTGATGATGAAAGAATTAAAAAATAAAGGAACTCAAAATAGAAGAATTATTGAGAAATATCTCATGAAACTTTTGCAGCCTAACGATGTCCCTTAAAATTACATAAAATAGATTGATGAGATAAAGGGGGTATCTCATCAATCATACATAATATGGTTAGTAATGTAGATATAGAATGACATATCCCAACATAATCAAATGGAAATTAAAAATAATAACATAAAATTAAAGAATGAAAACAAAAGAGGATATTGACCTTTTCATCTCTTCTTTTTGAGATCTTTCTTAAAGCCATTGGTTTTCGACATATGGTGAGACTTGAAGCTCAAGGACGTGGGGAATATTCTTGGTAGGAGTGTTGGGAAGAACAAAGGTATTTCTAAAATCATGATAGGTGTGGGAGGAAGAGAGGAATATGGGCGGTTTTTATAGAGTTGGGGAGGAGGGATTTTGCATTATTCTAATTATTGTTTTTATATTGTTTCTAAAGAATATAAATAGTCTTAATTAATGTGATACAAAATAGTAATAATGAGATGGTATTTAAAAAAATATGGGCTTACATTATCCTTGCATCACCTACGATGCAGTAAATCAAGTATTTTACATTTATTGTAATTTATTGTATTTGACTATTAATAAAAAATTCATGTATTTCTGAAAATTCAAAAAAATTCACCCTAACCATTTTTCGATGTGTAGAATAATAAATAAACTCTATTTTTCAACAATAATTATCTAAATATGATAAATTGAATTTTTTATTAAAATCATTATCTAATTAAAATATATTAACACAAAAAATATTCATCTTCATTTTTAAGGTGCCTGAATTTATCTATACATTCATTGGTATGGATACCATTCATAAGAGTAATAGTACTATTCATAAGGGTACGTACTATTTATAAGGGTAGGTTACTATTCATAAGGATTGGTTTCAATAAACAAAAAATTATGTTAATTATATCAGACTCTAAATATCACCCTGAACAGAACCGTGTATGTCCGATTTTCAAAATTCAAATCACAAAACTAGAAAATCATTGTTTAATGGGTAGGTTAGGACTATATCCAATAAATAACCATGTTTTTTTCCATAGATTATTAGTTCTTTATTAGAGATCATCTATGAATAGAATTTATTTATGATAATAATATCAGAAAATGGTTTTTGTGTTATATTATTCCCTCCTTAATAAATTTCTTCCTTGAAATTTTTATTAATAAATGCCTCTAAAAAGATGTCGTTGGTTATTTATCATAACATCCTAATGTTCCCACATTTATTCATCCATGTTACGGTTTCTCCAATGTAAATTTACCCGATAAGTTGTCTGCTTCCTCAATATCGGCTCCCTTGAGTCAAGAATATTGATAGGCTCTTCACAGTATGAAAAATCAGGTTTCAGTTATATTTACTCACAGGTGAGTACATATATTATGTTTGGAATGTATTTATTCAACAATGACATTTATAACACATCATAAACTTTTGAATGACTAGGTGTCATTTCTAAATGGTAATCTAAAGCTCTGAGTCTTTCCAAAATTTAAAATGGTCATATGAACCTGGGGCTCAATTTCTCTTTATTACCATTCCTTAAGACACCATTCCCTGGAGATACTTTCATAAATACATGATCTCACATATGGAATTCCAAATCCTTTCTCTATTTGTTATTATAAATCTTCTTCCTACTTTGGGATGCTTTAATATGGGGTTGAATTGTCTTTACCTTTTCTGTCGTCTCTTCAATAACATCTAGTTCTATAAGTTTCCTCTCACCAACTTCATCCCAACACGTTGGAGTTCTGAATCTCTTTCCATATAATGCTTCATATGGAGCCATTTGAATACTAGAATAGAAACTATTATAGTAGGAAAATTCATCCAAAGGAAAGTATTGATCCCACATACCATGAAAGTTGAAAGTGCATGAACTCAACATGTCTTCCAGGGTTTGAATTGTTTATTCAGACTATCTAGCAGTTTGGGGGGTAATAAGTAGAACTCATATGATTCTAAATATCAAAATACTACTAGAGAATTTTCTATAATTTTTATGTAAACTAGGGATCTCAATCGGACACAATTTATAGAGGTTCCCCTTGATGTCTTACAACTCCATTAATATAATGTCTTGCTAGGAGCTCAAGTGATAAATCCTGTTTTATAGGAAGCAAAATGTATAGATTGTGTGAGACGATAAAAAATTACCCATATTTAATCATTCATTCAAGGTTTCCTTGGTAGTTCAATGAATAAATCCATCAAAATTTCATCTCACGTCTACATAATAATAGGTAGAGGTTGCATCAGACCTCTAGGATGTTTCCTCTCAGCCTTCACTTGTTGAAAAACTAGACACCACGACATGTAGTCAGCAATTTCTGGCTTCATATTATCCCAAAATAAATAATCCTTTAGATATATATACATATTTGTGTTTCCCATGTGTACAGTGAATTTTGAACTATGAGGATCTTCTAACAGTTCCCTTTTATCTTAGGTACTGATGGAATGCATATCCTCTTTCCAAATATCCAATCTCCTTCTTCATAAAATAAGTCTACCAATCTCTCATTCTCAAAAGCATTAATTTTCTTCTGAGTATTCTCATCATCAGATTGAGATATTTTTATCTTCTCTAGTAAATATGGATGAGCAATCAATTAAAAGGGATAAGATGTTTCCCTTTCCATAAAAATTCCTATATCCATCTATAGTAGATCGATTAATATAGGATCTCTCACAATCCTCATTTAAACCATGATCCCATGATTTTTCATGTTTAATGCATTAGCCACCTTATTTTCCTTTATGAGGTGGTATTGTACCGATCAATCATAAAATTTGAGTAACTCAAGTCATCTACTTTGAATCATGTTGGGTTCTTTTTCTGTGAAAATGTAATTCAAACAATTGTGGTCTGTATAAATCTCACATCTTTCTCCATAGAGGTAATGTCTCTATATTTTCAGAGAAAAGATTACGTCTGCTAACTCAATATCATGAGTTGGATAATTTTTTCATTAGTCATCCGCTATCTTGAATCATAAGAAATAACATTATAATTTTTCAAAAGGATTCAACCTAGTCTATTATTTGATGCATCATTGTATATCTCAAACCCATCATTTTCAGATTGAAGAGTCAAAATTTGAGCATTGAAAAGTCTTCCTCTCAATTCTTTAGAGAATTTTGTACATATTTTCATCAATAAAAACATATAACCTTTACATGTGAAATTCGTTAGCGGGGTAGACAGTCAGGAGAAATAATAGATGAAATGTAGATAGTAACATTCTAAGCCAATAAAGTTTCATACCTCAGTTATGATTATTGGCATGGGACATTCTTTTATTGGCTTTTCCTATGTAGTAACAAATATAAGTATATTTTTAGTGATAATATTTCCTCTAAAAAGAAGTTATTGAATCTAGAATTCACATTTTCTAAACATCCCCAATAAATAATTTCTTCTAAGAGTTTTTAGAATGATCAGAAAGTGGTTCTCATGGTCTTCATGGATTTTGGAGTATACCAGGATATCATCGATGAATACAACAACAAATATATAAAGATATTCATAGAAAATTATATTCATTAAATACATGAAAACAAATGCTGCATTAGTCATTCCAAAAGTCAATATGGTAAAAATGAAATTCCCATACCTAGTTCGAAATGTTGTACTTAGAATATCTTCCTTCCTCACACATAGATGATAATATCCAGATCAAAGTTCAATTATTGAAAAGTATTGTGATCCATGATTTTGTTCAAATAAATAATAAATTTGTGGTTGGGGATACATACTCTTTATTTTAATATCATTGATTTCCCTGTAATAAATTCATAGCCTAAGGGATCCATATTTTTTCTTGACAAAGAGGATAGGGGTTCCCCATGGAGAAATTCTAGGTCGAATAAATCCTTTGTCACTCAGTTACACTAATTATTTATTTAGCACCTCAAACTCCATAGTTACCATTCTATAGGAAGTCTTTGATAGAGTTCTTCCACGAAGAATTAAATCAATATAGAACTCAACTTCAAACACTGGAGGATATACAAGTAAATCCTCTGGGAATATGTCATTATATTCTTGAACTATATGTACATATTCAATTTGAATATTTATTTCGATACCCATATAAATTGGGTTATCTTCCTCTTCAATAATATCATTAATTAGAGATATTGTCAGTGGATATATAGAAGAATCAAACGGCAAAGTTTTTGATATAAAAATAATGAATTCTACAACATTTTCAACGATTGTAACTAACTTATTCTTGCAATAAATCGTTGAATCATAATTTAACATCCAATTCATACCGATAATTATATCAAAGTCAGTAATTGGTATGATGATAAGGTTAGAAATTGAAGCATGTTTATGTGTCATGAGGGGTACTAATTTACATGCCTTTGTTCCCATGATACATCCCCTTAGAGTTTTGATTGATAATTCCATTATTAATTAAAATTGATCATGTATAATATTCATGAAAAACTAGGAAGATATAAATCAATGTGATGTTTTAGAATCAAATATTGTGTTGGATATGTTTGAGGAGACAATTAATGTACCTATAACCACATCATTAGGAACATCAACCCCCGTAGTTATAATCTCATATGATTTCCCTTGCTCTCATGGCCTTTTCTGAGGAATGTTTTCATGGTGCGTATGAGACTCATTTTTATAGTGTCCCATATCTAAACAGTTGTAGAATTTAATATTGTGGACATGCTTCTTACCCTCACATTCATTATATTGATGACCCATTTCTCCACACTTATAGAAGACTCTAATACCATTCAAGTATTTCCCAGGAAGATTCTTTCCATAGTTCACACAAAAAGTAAATTACTTCATTCCACTTCTCTTATTTGGCACATCACCTTTTACATGGTTAGGAGAGTACCTCTTCTGATATTGGTTTCCCTTAGAAAAATATTATATAAAAAATTCCTTCTTTATTTTGAGGGAACATTTTAAAATTTCATCATATGATGAAAATTTTGGGAAATACAGTTCTCTTTGAAGACATGGCATAAGTCCTTCAAAGAAATGAACAATGTTGTCTACCGAGTCATTTACATAACCTATGGAATACCTGGCTAGCCTTGTGGGGGCAGCGTCATACTCTACAACATTATCTTCTTATCTTTGCTTTAAGCCAACTAATTTCCACTTCCTCTTGGATCGTTGGTCACAAGGGAAATATATTTCGAAGAATATTTCCTTAAAATTCCTCAATTACATATATTATATTTCTTCTTCCTCACTGGAATTCTGGATCAAGGAACACTATTGATCTGTGTCACCCTTGAGAGAATATATTGACAGCAATACCTTTTTATTTTCATTTCATCTTAATTCCTTGAATATATTTTCAAGAAACATGATCCACTACCCATCTACAATTTGATTAGTAGTCCCACTACAATATGGTGGAATATAGTGCATGAAAAGATCTGACACATGTGTAACACAGTTATTTGTCTCAACCTGACTAATTTTTTCCAGTATAGTCACAATTTTATCTTCATTGAAAATGACTGTGTTGAATTTTTTAGTGGGAAAATTCCTACATTGTCCATTATTATTGATTCCCTTTCTTCCATTAGGCACAATTTCTAAATAATGGTATATACTAAATTAGGTTATGAATCTCAAATAGAAAATCAGATAACATAGACTAAAATTCTATGCATAGCTAAACTCATAAACATGGTTTCTATGAGGGAAATTTTACATTAAGATACATTATGATGCATTTTAATGAAAATTTTATTTATCCTAAGCATATCCCCTTGTATTTTCAATACCAAGGGTGCAGCAAGGCCCGTTTTCATTACCATGATACCACGGGTCAAGCCTGAAACTCTTTGTCAGATTTTTCACACCTAGGTACATCTATTCAAGATCCACCTCTACATGTTTCAATCTATAGAGGGATGTATTTGATAGAAATATCAACATAATCTATTCCTTACCAATATTATAGGACGTTCTTCTATGTTTTTCCTCAAATATTACCTTAGGGATTTGTTCCCTAATTTTCATTTTCTAATCAATTTTTCAATGTTCTTACTAAAGGTCATGTGATACCAAATGCAACACCCCAACCCCTCTAGACAAGATTCAGTGCACTGCTTGTTGCATTGGCATGGTTAAAAGGAAATAAAATCCCGAAGGAATGATCAATTTAGTAATCATGATGAATCTAGATACATATATGTAACTCAAATTACATTGGGAATTATAACAAGATACAATACATTAAAAAAACTAAAAACTAAATCCATATAAACTTAGTAAATGATATTATATTCAAAACATGTTTAAGGTAAAATAATTATAGGGGTGAGATAAAATTCTCAGTAAGGGTTAAAAGAAGTGAAATCAAAAATCAATAAAATATGAATCATAAACAAATATGCATAGTTAATATGGTATGGTGAATAAATGAAAAACTCACGCCATTAATAAATTGAGAATGAGACTACATCCATGGAATCTTTCATAGTTAAAACCTCATGGGTAGTAATAACTGATAATTAATAAAGAAGTTGCTTATTATCTATATTTCATGTATCTAGAAGATAATAACACCACACTACAAAATGGTTTAAGTCTATGGGTAGAAACCCGTCAATGTTTTTGAAACAAACTCAATGGGTTTGGGGCCAACTGATTTGTCTCATGAGTCATGTCGATTCATTGAGGGGTTATAGTAGGACCCTGCAATTACTTATTGTCCAAAGAATTATTTATACATATATTCAGTACAAGATCAATATTCCATAAGATTATCCTCATATAATTGAGGATTCAAATTGATTAATATTTCTAAATTTAAAACAACATTCTAAATAAACACCGCATGTAAATGGGAATAATACTTAAGAAAATACACATATCCATGAAACCATAATATGGATTTATAATATATTTACAATTTTAAATGAAATTTGATATCAAATGGGTAGTATATACACCATATTAGTCATATTAGTTGCACAATACCAAGATGGTCTCAAGGAAATGGAAATTGAGACAATGTCCCTTAACATATTGTAATCAATTGAATCAAATGAAAAAAACATAATAACAATAAAATTAATCATTTAATACCATGAATATAAAGATAATCATGATAATCTATGAAAAATGGAAGTACACATACACCACATACAAGTAATAAGTGGTGAACAATGTAAATCTCACAGAAATGAACGTGAGATGGGTAACTCCTTACCTTATGCTTGAGTGTGTTATTAATTAGTTTTAATGACATGAATAATAAAATTTAGCTTCATTAAATAATAATTCTAAACCTCCTATACATGTAAATGATTTATTATAACCTTATTAGGTTCATTAATGTCCCTTTTTGGGTTTAAGAGGTGCAATGTTATTGTTTCAGATGCATTTTCTTCCGTGGTTTTCATGATATATTTACTTGTATTCACAAATGGATGTTCGTTTGAAATGTGGTTGATCATAATGAATTTGTTAATATATATTATTAATGTAATGAAATATATATTAATGGTATTATAATAGTTTTGGGTTATATAACGTGATGATGATTCATTAGTTAAATGTTAATTATAAATGTTTGGATTAACTTGGCAGTTTTGTTCATAATGAAGTTGTTTTGTATTATTATTTTATATTATGACTGTTTGAGGATTACAGAACATTAATTTGATTAAATAAATATATTATTATATGGTTCAACTATAAAAATGGTTTCATGACTGTAATTTATTATGGTGATGGAAATTGAGAACTCGTCGTCCTTGAATGTGATGAATTAACACATCTCAGATAATGTTTCCATTTTTAGTATAAGAGAATGGGGAAAGGGAGATGATTATGAAATATTCCCTTAGAATAATAAAATTACATTTCATGTCAGGTATTTGAATTATCATAGCATTTGATTGAGGGTAAATGATTTATTATGTATAATGGAAATGAACTCAAAATATAAGAAAAATTTGAGAAATCTCCCATGAAAATTCGGTAGCCTAACGATATCACTTAAAATTTTATAAAATTGTTTGATTAGAGAATGGGGGTATCTCATCAATATTACATTATATGTGATGTAATGGAGATATGGAATGAAATACCCCAACATAATCCAAAAGAAATTAAAAAGAATAACATTCAATGAAATAAGGAAAACAAAAGAGGTTGTTTACCTCTTTATCTCTTATCCTTGAGATCCTTCTTAAGGCCCTTGATTTTGGCCTTTTGGTGAGACCAGATGCTCTAGGTCTTGGGGATGTGTCTTGGGAAGTGTATTTCTCATTAATTAAGTAAGAAATAAGTCTTGATAGGTTTAGTAAGAGTATGTGAATGAGGGTGGTTTATATACTGGAGGGGAGGTGGGATTTTACATTATTTTTATTATTATTTTAATATTTTTTCTCAAGACTATGAATAATATTGATTAATGTGATCCAGAATAGAAATAATATCAAGTGGTTTCAAAATAAGTGGGATTACATCATCCTTTAATCACTTATGATTCAGCAAATCGAGTATTTTTCATTTATTGTAATTTATTGTATTTTACTATTCATAAAAATTTTAAGTATTTCAGAAAAATCCCAAAAATACACCATAACAATTGTTAGATATGTAGAATCCAAATATGAACTCCATTTTTCAAAAATGGTTTTATAAATATGGTAAATTTAATTATTAATTAAAATCATTATTTTATCAAAAAATATAAACACCTAAAATATTCATCTTCAGTTTTAAATTGCCTAAATTTATTTATCCATTCATGGGTATGGATAGAATTCATAAGAGTCATATTACTGTTGATAAGGAAATGTTACTATTCATAAGGGTACGTTACTATTCATATGAGTTGGTTACTATTCACCAAAAATTAAGTGAATTCTATTAAACACTTAATATCACCCCAAACACAACTGTGTATATTAGATTTTTAAAATTCTAATGACAAAACAGGAAAATTTATGTTTAATGGAAAGGTTATGACTATATCCTATAAAGAACCATGTTTTTTTTATAGAGTCATAGTTATTTATGAATAATAGGCTATGAATAGAATGTATTTAATATAAGCATACCATAAAATGTTTGGGGTGTTATAATTGTGGTTTCGGGACACTCTCGTTTGAGAAATATTGTGTTTTGATAAAAGTAAAAAACACATTATTAGTTTATAAAATTAATGTTTTGAAAAAATTATAAGAGTTAGAAAATTTATTAATAATTGTTTTTGATAAATCCAAAGGGGGAGATTGAAAAACCATTTTGATAAATTGATTGAACAATGTTTTTTATTTCTTGAAATCTAAACTCTTTGAAAAACAATCATTTTGTTATTCTACAATCGGATCCATATCCATTTTATTGAATAATCATTGGGCTCAAATTTTTTTATAAATCCAGGTGTTTCTATTTGAAGAAGTCGCATTTTTTCTGAAGTGTTCTGAAAGATGGTTGTGAAGTCCTGGGTATGAAAACTTTCATAATTTCTAAACAAAATTAGATGATGATTTTCTGGATATAAAGTTCTCACAAATCATGAAAACATTAATGATAAAATATTTTGAAAAATATTTGGAGAGGTTTGATTAATTCTGGAGTTTAATTATGATGATTCCTTTATAATGGGAATTTCATCTTAATGGGAATTCAATAGTAATAATAATTCTATAGTAGTTTGAATTATATCATAAAGATAATTAAATAGTTATAATAATTCCATAATATTGACTCTAAGATGAAAAGTCAAGGCAAATTGTAATGATAAAAAATAAATAAGAAATAATAATGAGCTAAGAAGGAAACAAAATATAAAATGTACTGAGAATGAAACAAAAAGTGTAATGAGATGAGAAGGGCACATAAACCAAAATGAGATAATAATGACACAAAAATCATAATGAGACGAGAAAGAAACCAAAATAATAATGAGCTGAGAGGGAAACATAAATCATAATGCTCTGAGAAGGTTGAAAATTTGTAATGAGTTTAGAATAAAAAAAAATTTTAATGAGATGAAAAGGAAACATAAATCATAATGAGATGAGAATAAAACATAATCAATAATGAGATGAGAATGAATCAAATTTTTAATGAGACAAGAAGGAAATAGATTCATAATGAGTGGAGGAGTAAATATAATCATAATGAGATAAGAAGGATATAGATTAATAATGATCTTGAAACAAAATTGATTCATAATGAGATGATTATAAATAAAACTAAAAAAGAAAAATTCCTAAAGTATGTTGATGTTTTAAGTGGTCAAAAATTGAATTCTATGTTTTCTAAATATCGAATAAATCTATGGACAATTGAATGAGTCAAAGATGATGTTTAAATGAGTTAAATTTATGAAGAGTTGAAATATGAGGATATTGTAAATGTTTTCAGTATTCACGCTCTTTCAATTTTTTGTTACCTATAAATAATTTCTCAGATAATTCATTCATTTTCAACATTCACATAGGTGCAGAATGAGGTGTATTAGATAATTCTATGTGATAGTTCACATCTGATAGAAGAATAATTGTATTGAGAACTCTAGGAGTGATGTAACACCCATTATTATTGTTAGAAATATTTTGTTTTTATGTTATATACATCATCAAAGGAATATTTCTCTAAAGACAATAATACCTGGGCTTGCTCTACACGCAATCACGACCTTCCTCAATAGCTTGCGTTGTACGCAATACCGAGTTTCACTAAACAACGATATGCTATTAAAATATTATTAAAACTAGCCGTTTTGAATACTAATACCTTCTTTTTGAAATTATATAAATTTTACCTTTCAAAATGGACTTCATTTTTGGATTCGGAATATCGAAATTAGCCTAGGGTGAAATTTTGGTATTTTTCTGAAAACATTCAATTTTGGATGAATAATGAAATCACTGGGTTACTATTTAAAAACCGACTTTTTATTTAAATAATTATTTATTTTATTTAAATTTATTTTAGGAAAAAATTGATACATAATACCTATATAATTTCAATTTAATTCATTGGATTCATTTTACAATAATTTTAGATTTATAAAAATTTTATTGAACTTTTCACTTTCTTGTACCCACCAGCTAGGAGAATTTGAAATTTACATAAAACATTATTTTACCACTTCTGTGAGTGGAATTTCGAAAATTTGAGACACACGTTTAATATCAAGGAGTAAAATGTGGTTCAATAAGATAAAAATATTTTTTTTGGTAAATAGTAACTTTTTACTTTTTTGACTACGGTTAAAAGTAAATAGGGTAATTAAGGGTAAAAATGATATTATTATTACCATAACACATGTCTTAATTCTATTGGATAAGTTTAATTCGACCAAAAACAACCTTAGGAAAAAATATTACCATTTAGGTCCACTTGGATTAGATTATGAAATTTAATATTATTTTATTTAAAGAAGAGTTAAAATAGTTAAAATCAAAGATTAATAACTAAAAAAAATTTAATATAGGTTTATAAATAAGATAAATCAAACTATAAATATTAATTATAAAGATAAAACGATTTCCTACATAATGGTATTTTATTTATAATTTTTAGTCTTTAAATAATTTAATTTATTTATAACACAATGACGATTTAGTAATTACCTTATTAAGGAAATATTAACATAATTGATATTATAAATACCCAAATAAATTTAATTTGAGAATTTTTAAGAATTAAACTAATTTTATAGTTTATTATTACATGTTAGTATTTTTATAGTGAACTTTTTTCTAACTAATCATGCTGTTATGATTTTCACAAAAATCAATTACCAAATAGAGTGAAAATTGTCATAAAAGAGTTTTTAAAACAAATATTATATTATTATTTATTATTTTATTCTTAAAAATCTATGGTTCAGCCAAATGACTTAGATAAGGTTATATATATTAATAATAAAAATCTTGGGGTTCGTTTGTCTTGTTATAGTAAGATTATTTACCATATAGTGTAAGAAAACCAGAAGACACGGTAAACGTTAAATTATTTAACTTAGAGTTAAATCTAAATGATAAGGATACAATAGTAACCTAAACTTGTCTAAAATATATTTTTTGAGATAATTTATACCCATACCAAACTTATATTCTAAATAAATTAATTTGGATCTATGAAAAACTGTATATGCTTTATAATTAAATACTATTTCAAGTTTTTCCTAAGGTGCCCCTATCCTCCATTATAAAATGGCACCTCCTCCCTCTCCTCACACCACATTGAGCCTTCTATCTCTGATAACCCCTACCAAATATCTCTTATCCACTTCCCTAGAAATATTTTAGAGCTCCTGGTCTTCTCCAAATACCATCTTTAGTACCCTAAGAGACGGTTAAGAAGATGCGCTTCAAAGAATAGGTAATGTCTGTTACCGATTTTTTGAACTTTATTTGTTATTCGACTTCTTATTCTTTAGTTTTTTCATTATGAAGTAATAAAATCAGTATCACTTAGATACTGATATGTTATTATAAATATGAAACAACCCTATTTCACATTCTATCCATCCTACGGAAAACGAAATCACCGCGCGTGCGTACGTACGGACTACCGTCTCCACGGCGTGGTGTAATCTGTTTTCCACCACCACCTTACTTGGATGGGTATAATAGTGTAAATAATATCAGTATATTATTATTGTAATTTAATACTGATTCTTAAGTAGTATACATACACTTCAATACAATTCCACAATCATGGAAACGATATCATCGCTCATTCGTACGTACGACCTACCGTCACCACGATGTGATGTGACTCGCTCTACATGATCTTCATTGTATAATGATTATATAAAATACATTAATGAATAAATATGATATATATTACAATAATACCATTCTATAAATGAGGTATCTATAACTGAAGAAGAAGATTAAGAATTTATTCGACAGAACACGCATAAGAATAAAAAGCAAGAAACACCCGAATAAAATGTAGAAATGAAATATTACTAATAAGAAGCTAAGAATATGACCATATATGATATCATAAAAATGCGTAAGATTTTGGAATAAATCAATAACATTATTTAAATCATTATACAGGAGGTTTGGACACTAACGAAGCAAATCGAACCTAAGTTAAGGGAAAATCTCGCAATCTCATTTTAATCCGAGATTGTTTATACTTCAGAATTTACTGGGGAATATTTATCATCCACATCCATGTTTCCTCAATATGTAATATTATTTCTATTCTCAGACAATATTTTAAATCCAATTTTACCCATTGGTGAGTTTTTTTAAATATGTGAAATGATTTTTTTGGCATTTTTAGTACAAGGTGGTTATTGACTTTTCCGCCCAATGTAAGAGAAGAATGTTTTTTTAACTTATATGGCATGAATGGATTTTTTTGATTTCATAGAAAATTATTTCCATGAATATTCCTTTACAAGTTTTCAAGTTTATTTTTAATCAATTTCTTTGAGTATAAAATAGTAGGACATGTTAAGAAAGGAAAAATGTATTTAAAGTAGAAAGGATATTTTCCTCAAGAATGGAGTTCAAGTGTTTTATCAAAATTATTTTCCATCAAAGATAATATAGGGTTACGTTTCTATCCATATTTTTACATTGATTTGATTATTCTATGATGGAATTAATTTTATGATGTCTATTTATGTAATATGGATTATGTTATGATGGCATGATGTTTAAGAATCCCATTTTTGTTACATGGGTTATGCTATGATGTATGATTTTTGATCTTGTGGCACACATAAGAATGGTATCATTATGAGATTTGTGGGACCTATATCTCCCTCCAATTCATTGGGTAAAGATTTATATCTAATGAGATAGACATGGCTGGAACGACAGGTTCATCTGGTTCAGTGATACAGGACTGAAATGAGAAGTGAACTCAGTTTAGAAATGGACTTTGTCCGCAATGATAGTCTTGGAAATGATTCTTGACTACTAAGAAATGATTCTCTATGATTATGTGTGTATTCCAAAAAGTTTTATTTTTTATGTTATGATTATCGGGATTACATTTCACTGATATGATTTATCCCATGTTATGAAATTATGATATCTTTTGCAGGTTAAAATTTCCAAAACGTTATGTTATTATAAATATGATGTGATTGATATTTCTTTTGATTACCCTTACTGAGAATTTGAGCTCACCCTTTTGTATGTTTTCTATTCCCCAGGTCAGGAAGATGGGTATTAAGTAGGATATGCCAAAAATGGATTCTAGATATGATGATATAAATGGGAGACAATGTATATGATTTATGAACCAGTTGTTTATGTTTCCCAGTTTCTAAAGACACTATACCTATATGGTCCTATTGTGGTTTTGTTATATGTGGTAATAAGTGTTCTTCAATTATTAAGTAATAACAATTTATGTAAAGTATGTGTCATTATTGTTGGTATTAGAGGAAAGGTATAGTCAACCTTTTGAAACTAGGATGTGAAAGCCTTAGTAAGAACCCTAAGGATATATCTAAGCATAAAAAATCTTAGTGTTTTAGAAATGGCCATGAACAACCTTTGATAATACCTTAATTATGAAATTTTATTATGAGGTTTTCCTATTATAATTAGTGTTGCTCACACTATTCTTCTTGGTTTTAGTCAATGGTTGGAACCGGAAGGAATCGTGTTAATACGGAATGCGACGGGCAATGCAATGATTGTCCCCCTGAGCAACCAAACATTATGGGAGCTAGAATGAAAAATATTGTAGCCATGTTCACACAACTTTCTCAAGCTATGAATCATTCAGGACTTCGAAACGAGCAAAGGAAGGAGAAATATTCTATTGAATCCTTCATGAGGCTGTGTCCACCCTCATTCAGCGGGTTTACTGATCCATTAGTGGCTGAACAATGGATCAGTACCACTAAAAAGATATTTTTAGTTATTCAATATTCTGAACATGATAAAGTCATCTTAGCAGTATATCGTTTATAAGGTGAAGCTGATTTGTGGTGGAAACTTATCAAGAATATGAGGCCAAGGGATGAAATTGAGTCCATGGAATGAGACGAGTTCAAGAACTTATTTTTCAATATGTACTTCCCTCGTATTCTTTGAAAAAAGATGGAGAAGGAGTTTCATGAACTGAAGAAAAATGATGATGAATCTGTTGGTACCTATGATGAAAATTTTACAAGACTTTCAAGGTACGCTTCTGGGATTATTATCCAACCTGATAGTAAGATCGATCGATTCGTTAGTGGCTTAAAACCAAGCCTTCGAAGGGAGTTAGACATGAGGGAATTAAATAGCTATGTGGAAATCGTTTGATGTGGTCTCAAGGTTGAGATGGAGATTGGAGTAACCCATTAGTCATATTCGTTTGATAAGAAGAGGAAAATAGAATTCAAAGGAAAATCTAAAGAGCACATTGAAAAGAAGATGAGTTTTCCCTTATGCTCAAAGTGTGGAAAGAAACATAGAGGGAGTTGTCTTAAAGGGACAAGTAAATGTTTCAAATGTGTAAAATAAGGACATTGTTCATTTGAATGCCGCAATGATGGGAATAAGATGTCCAGTGATTCAAACAAAGAAAAGGCTACACAGAGTAAACCTTCTACACTTCAATGTAACAAGTGCAAGGAAATGGGGAATTATGCTAATCAATTCCCTAATCCAAGGGTTGTTGGTGATGATTGACGTCAAAAAACTCTTAAGGCTAAAGGAAAAGGAAAGATACATGCAATTTCTATCAGCAATGTGGGGTACGATAAAGAAGTGGTGAAAGGTAGACTTACCATCCACTCTAAATTAGAAAATATTTTATTTGATTTTGGATCCACCCACTCTATTATTTCTAAAGAATTTTCTAAGGGTATCTCCATATTACCTCAGCATTTAGATATTGAGTTAGTTGTGACAACCCCTAATGGAACAACCGTCTCATCAATAGTTTACAATTCTTCTCAGATTGAAGTTTGTGGGAAACTGCTTCCTGCAAATCTTGTGATCCTTCCTATAGTGTAATTTGAAGTGATTCATGGCATGGATTGACTTTATTTATATGGAGCTCATATCAATTTCCAAAGAAGTAAAGTCGCATTTCAAATTCCAGATCAATCTATGATCATCTATTGATGCAAGGATGAACATAACCTTCAAGTAGAAATTTCATCCATCCTATGGGTCTTGATTCAACTAAATAAAGGTTATTTATCTCAAATGGTTAGGGAGAAACTCACGATTAAGAATATTCCAATTGTACAAGAATTTGATGATGTCTTTCTAGAGGAATTGCCTAGTCTTCCACCAAATATTGAAGTTTGGTTTTCAATATAACCCGTAACGGGTGCTTTACCTATTTCAAAGACACCTTATAGAATGGCCCAAATTGAGTTGTAGGAATTGAAGAACCAACTCCAAAAGAATCTTGATAAGGGATTCATACGCCGTTGTGCATCACCTTGGGGATCACCTGCTCTGTTTTTTAAGAATAAAGACGGATCTATGAGACTCTACATTGATTATCGAGAACATAAAAAGATCCCTATCGAGAACAAATATCATCTCCCACGCATTGATGACTTATTTGACCAACTATGTGGAGCTCAATAATTTTCCAAGACTGATCTTTGTTCAGGGTATCATCAATTAAGGGTCAAAAGATAGGATATACCAATGATAACTTTCCGTACAAGGCATGGACACTATGAATTTATAGTGATGTAATTTGGTCTTACTAATTCCCCTACTATCCTCAAGGATCTGATGAATAGAGTCTTTAGAGACTATCTTGATCAGTTTGTGATAGCCTTTATAGACGAAATTTTTTCTATTCAAAGAGAAAGGATGATCATGAAGATCAGTTGAGAAATGTATTGAAGACCTTGAGAAAGTAGAAGCTTTATTCCAAATTTACCAAATGTGATTTTTGGAAAAAAGAAGTTTTATTTTTGGGTCACATAATATCAAAAGAGGTGATATCTGCGGATCTTGAAAAAACAGAGGTTATCGAAAGATGGTCGAGACCCACAACAGTAACTGAGATTCGACATTTTATTGGTTTGGCTAGATATTATTGACGTTTTTTGAATTATTTTCATGATTATATAATACACTCACTAGGTTGACTCGAAAAGGAGTTTAGTTCATTTGGACAGAGGATTGTGAAGAGAATTTCAAGGAATTAAAAAGAAGGTTATCCAGTGCACCTATGCTCACACTACCTTGTAGTGGAGAATGGTTTGGGATCAATAGTGATGCATCCAAGAAGGGATCGGGGTGTGTTCTCATGCAAAATAATATGGTGATAGATTATGCCTCCAGACAGTTGAAAGTACGTGTGAAAAATTACCCAACTCATGATTTGGAGTTAGCTGCTGTAATATTTGCATTAAAAATATAGTGGCATTATCTTTATGGTGAAATGTGTCATATTTATACTGATCATAAAAGTTTAAAGTATATTTTCAAAAAAAGGAGATGAATATGCACCAAAGAATATGGATGGAGCTGATTAAGGATTACAACTTCTCAATTCATTATCACCCTGAGAAATAAAACAAGGTGACATATGCGTTAAGTCAACAAGACCATGCTATGTTATCCATGATGAGGATCACAAAAGATCCAATATTTATGGATTTACAAAGGATGGATCTAGGAATTATAATGAAAGGGGAAAAATATTATCTTTATCAAATGAATTTTTAACCATCTATACATGTGAAGATTAAAGAGGCATAGAAAGAAGATGTAGAGTTACAAAAGAAGGTGAGAAATGTTCCTGAATTCAACCTGGATTGTGAAGGGATAATAAGGTTTAGGAGTCGGGTTTGTGTTCCTCCCATCCCAAAATTAAAGAAGGAAATATTGGATGAATCTCATAGTTCTTCATTCTCTATTCATCCTGGAAGCACGAAGATGTATAGAGACCTGAAAGAGTACTTCTTGTGGGATGGCATGAAAAGATATGTTTTTGAATATGTCTCTCGATACATGGTTTGTCAGTATGATAAAGCTGAGAGACAGAAGCCTAAGTGGATTTTACCACCATTATACCTACCCAAATGGAAATAGGAAAACATCACTATGGACTTTGTCACCAGACATTCTAAAACATCAAATGGAAATAATGCTATCTGGGTTATAGTTGATCATCTTGTGATGTAGTCACACTTCATTGCTATTTGAGAGGATTTCCCTCTTGATCAGATTTCTAGGATATATGTAAAGGAAGTGGTAAGATTGCATGGAGTACAACTTTCCATTATATCTGATTGGGATCCGAGGTTTACCTCGATGTTCTGGAGAAGTCTTCAGATACTTTAGATACAAAGTTGAGTTTCAGCACTGCTTATCATCCTTAGATAGACGATCAGTTTGATAGAGAAATTCAAGCTCTAGAAGACATGTTGAGAGCATGCTCCATGGATTTCAAAGGTGGTTGGGATCAACACCTACTGTTGGTGGAATTTTCTTATAATAATATATTTCACTCCAATATTCATATAGCTCTTTATGAATCTCTCTTTTGAATGAAATTCTGAACTCTAACCTGCTGGGATGAAGTTGGGGAATGAAAGCTATTAGGACATGGTCTTGTTAATGAGATGTCAGAAAAGGTCCGATCTATTCAACAACACATAAGAGAAGCTCAAAGTTGACAAAAATGTTATGCCGATAACCAAAGAAAATACCTAGAGTTTCAAGTGGGTGATAAAGTGTTCTTACAAATATCTCCTTATAGAGAGTAATAAGATTTGAAAATAAGGGAAATTTGAGCCCTAGGTATATCGGTCCTTTTGAAATATTGGATCGTGTTGGGAAGGTAGATTATCGATTGGTTCTTCCACCGAATCTCTCTCATGTTCACGATGTGTTCCATGTATCTCTCCTGAGAAAGTACATACCTGATCCTTCACATGTACTCAGCCCAGAAGTTGCACCGCCGAAGCATGATCTTTCTTATGAAGAATATCCGATAGAGATTCCAGATCTTAGCGAAAAAGTCTTATGGAACAAGACCACTCTCTTGGTGAATGTTTTATGGAGCAACCTCCAATTAGAAGAAGCTACATGGGAGCTTGATGATATGATGAGGGAGAGGTATCCTCATCTGTTTGTTACAATGTGACGAATTTCGAGGGTGAAATTCATTTTAAGGGAGGTAGAATGTAAAACCTGAGATTTTTATGAGAAATATTTTGTTTTTATGTTATATACATCATCAAATGAATCTTTCACTACACACAAAACTAGATTGGCTTTCTCTACACTAAATCGCTACCTTCCTCGATAGCTTGCGTTGTATGCAATACCGAGTTTCACTAAACAACGATATGCTATTAAAATATTATTAAAACTAGACGTTATGAAGAGTAATACCCACCTTTTGAAATTTTATAAATTTTATCATTCAAAATGGAATTCATTTTGGGATTCAGAATATCAAAATTATCCTAGGGTGAAATTTTGGTATTTTTCTGAAAACTTTCAATTTTTGATGAATAGTCAAAACACTGGGTTACTATTTAAAAACCAACTTTTTATTTAAATAATTATTTATTATATTTATATTTATTTTAGATCAAAATTGATACATAATACCTATATAATTTCTATATAATTCATTGGAGTCATTTTATAATAATTTTAGATATATAAAAATTTTATTGAACTGTTCACCGTCTTTTACCCACCTCCTAGAAGAATTTGCAAATTTACATAAAACTTAATTTTACCTCTTCTGTGAGTGGAATTTAAAAAACCGAAAGACATGGTTAATATCAAAGAGTAAAATGTGGTTCAATCAGATAAAAATAATTTTTTTTGATTAGTAACTTTTTACTTTTTTTACCACGGTTAAAAGTAAATTGGGTAATTAAAGGTAAAAATGATATTATTATTAACCTAACACATGTCTTAATTCTATTGGATAAGTTTAATTCGAAAAAAAAACCTTAGGAATAAAATATGACCATTTAGGTCCACGTGGATTAGATTAGAACATTTAATATTATTTTATTTAAAGAAGAGTTAAAATAGTTAAAATCGAAGTTTAATAACTAAAACATTTTTAATATAGGTTTATAAATAAGATAGATTAGACTATAAATATTCATTAAAAAGATAACAAATATTTATACATAATTGTATTTTATTTATAATTTTTATACTTTATATAATTTAATTTATTGATGAAACAATGATGATGCAGTAATTACCTTATTAAATAAATACTAACAGAACTGATATTATAAATACCCAAATAAATGAAATTTGAGACTTTTTAAAAATTAATCTAATTTTATAGGTTAATATGACATGTTATTATTTATTTATTTAACTTTTTTCGAACTAATAATGCTGTTATTATTCTCACAAAAATCAATTACCAAATAGTGTCAAAATTGACATAAAATAGTTTTTAAAACAAATATTATATTATTTATTTTTATTTTATTCATTAAAATATAAGGGTTGGAAAAATGAATTAGATAAGGTTATATTAATAATAAACAACTTGGGGTTAGATTGTCTTTTTATAGTATGTTTATTAACCATATATTGTAATAAAACCAGAAGACACGGTAAAAGTTAAATTAGTTAACTTAGAGTTAAATCTAAATTATAAGGTTAAAATAGTAACTTGAACTTGTATAAAATCGTTTTTTTGAGAGTATTTAGACCCATACCCACCTTATCTTAGAAATAAATCAATTTTGTGCTATTAAAAACCGAATATGTCTTTATAATAAAATAATATTTTAGGTTTTTTCTATGGTGCCCCTCTCCTCCATTATAAAATGGCACCTCCTCCCTATCCTCCTCACACCACTTTGAGCCTTCATGCTCAGCCAACCCCTCCCAATTTCCTTTCTCCACTTCCCTATAAACATCCTAGAGGTACTGGTCTTCTTCAAACACCATCTTTAGTTCCCTAAGAGGAGGTTAAGAATAGGCGCTTCAAAGAATAGGTAATGTCCGTTACCGATTCTCTCAACTTTATTTCTTCTTCTATTTCTTCTTCTTTAGTTGTTTCATTATGAAGTAAAAACATAAGTATCACTCATATACTGATATGTTATTATAAATATGAAACAACCCTATTTCACCTTCTATCCATCCAATGGAAAACGAAATCAACGCGCGTGCATACGTACGGAATACCGTCTCCATGCCATGGTGTAATCGGTTTTCCACCACCACCTTACATGGATGGGTATAATGGTGTAAAATATAACTATATCTGATTATTGTAAAGTGATATTGATTTTGAAATAATATACATTCATGTAAATAAAATTCCATAATCATGGGAACGATTTCATCGCTCGTGCGTAGGTACGACCTACAGTCTCCACGATGTGATGCGACTCATTCTACATGATCTTCATTGAATAATGATTATATAAATTAATTAAATGAATTAATATGAAATATATTACACTAATACCATTTAGGAAATTAGTTATCTATAACCTTAAAAGAATAATAAGAATTTATTCGATAGAACACGCATAAGAATAAAAAGCAATAAACACCCGAGTAACAAGTAGTAATGAAATATTATTAATAAGAAGCTACGAATATGACCATATATGATATCATAACAATGATTACGATTATTTAATAAGTCAATAACAATATTTATATCATTATACAGACGGTTTGGACACATATGGGGCAAATCAGACCTAACGTAAGGGAAAATCTCGCAATCTCATTTTTATCCAAGATTGTTTATATTTCAGAATTTACTGGGGAATATTTATCATGCACATCCATGTTTTCTCAATATTAAATATTATTTATATCATCCTACAATTTTTTAAATCTAATTTTACACATTTGAGAGTTTTTAGTTAAAGATATGAAAGGAATGTTTTGTCGTTTTTAGTACAAGGTACTTTTTGATTTTTCCAGCCAAAGTACGAGATAAATGTTTTCTTAACCTATACGACATGAATGGATTTTTCTGATTTCATAGCACATTATTTCCATGAAGCATCCTTTAAAAGTTTTCATGGTTAGTTTTAATCAATTTCTTTTATTTTAAAATATTATGACATGTTAAGAAAGAAAAAAATGTTTTTAAATTAGAAATGATATTTTCCTCAAGAATGGATGTCAAGTGTTTTATCAAAATTATTTTCCATCAAAGATAATATAGTGTTCTATTTCTATCCCTATTTTTACAATAATTTTATTTTTTATGATGGGATTAATTTTATGATGTCCTATTATCTTATATGGATTATGTTATGATGGCATGATGTTTAAGAATCCCATTTTTATTACATGGGTTATGATATGATGTATGATTTGTGATCTTGTGGAACACATAATAATGGTATCATTATGAGATGGTTGGGACCTATATCTCCCTCCAATGCATTGGGGAAAGATTTATATCTCATGAGACAGACATGGATGGAATGGCAGGTTAATCCGGTTCAGTGATACATGACTGAAACGAGGAGTGAACTCGGTTTAGAAAAGGAATTTGTCCGCTAGGATAGTCTTGGAAATGAGTCTTGACTAATAAGAAATGATTCTCTATTATTATGTGTGTATGACCCAAAGTTTCATGTTTTATGTTATTGTTATTGGGATTACATTTCACTACTACGATTTATCCCATGTTATGAAATTATGATCTCTTTTGCAAGTTAAGATTGCCAAAATGTTATGTTATTACAAATATGATGTGATTGATATTTCTTTTGTTTACCATTACTGATCATTTAAGCTCTCCATTTTGTATGTTTTCTTTTCCCCAGGTCAGGAAGAAGGGTATTAAGTAGGATATTCCAAAAAGTGATTCTAGATATGATGAAATAAATGAGAGACAATGTAGATGCATTATGAACCAGTTATTTATGTTTCCAAGTTTCTAAAGACACTATACCTATACAGTCCTATTGTGGTTTGGTTATATGTTGTAATAAGTGTGATTCAATTATGATGTAATAAAAATATATGTAATGTACGGGTTGTTATAAGTGATTGAGTTTTTCATATTGATAATGGGTTCATAATATTTAGTAAGTTGGACTGAGAAAGAACATATTGTGCATTGGATAAGAGTTTGAGTTTTTCATATTGAGAATGGGTTTATTGTATTGAGTACATCATATTAAGATAATTAGATCTTGCCCTATCGTATTGAATGTATTCGATGTTTCCCCACCATACTAAGAGATTCATATCTGGCGCCATCTTGTTGAGAAAATAATATTCAAACTCATCGTATTGATAGAATTTGATCCAAAATCATCATATTTAGAAATTTAGGTCAAACCAAATTAGATAGAGGATTCAGATAGAGAAATTGTGGAACAGTTTCAAAAACGTCTTTATTCATTTCTTTGTATCAGTTAGTTTTATATGAAAACAATTTAATATAATTGGAGTCATAATAATATTTCCTATCGTTATATATTTGGTGTATAACAGGATTTGGAAGATGAAGTATTCACTTTTTATAATAGGGTATTTCTATAGACCCAAATGGGTGGCTACAGAAAGAATATAGGTTATCACACAGAGGTAAAACATTTTAAATCATTTGTGCTCTACATACATTCCTACTTCTTCTTGCATGATTATTTACTAAATGTTTATAAAGAAATAATTATTAACAGGTTGTAGGTGATAAGTTTCAAAATGTGTTGAAACCTATAAAAAGTTGTCAACTTGTTCAACCCCCTTCTCAGTTGTTATTCATTACATTATGAAATTAAATAAAAAATTTGAAATTCCATTATAGTATCCTATGGTAATATGTGGTTATACACAAAAGAAATATTGACACACTCTTCTGTGTGTACCTCTCAATGTATGACAAAAAATTATAGCTTTATCTTACACTAACAACCCAAATAAAAGAATTAAATATCATTTTTATGGATCCCATCATATATCCCAATCCTTTGATACCATTTATATTGACACATCTCTATCCTCAATCTAAATTGGTGCTCAAACCGATCTAGTACTAACCCAATTTTCTTTCCCAATCACCAGGAGTAGGTGAAAAGCACTAGGGTATCATATATATATATATATAATTGGAGGGATTCCACCCATAAAATCATATTCCATAAATAAAATAAATTCACCCAAAAAATATTGTATAACCCAACCATATGTCAAACATATATTCCAAAATCAGATAGCAAGAAATAAACAAATAGTAAAAAATAGTTGCAGAAAGAAACCCATAATTCATCCTCCAATCACCCTACCCTATATAAATTCCATGAAATGTGCCTATGATTTTCCACTATAATAATAGTACACCTATGACCACTTAAATAATTGAAAGACCTATATTTCCTTGATAACCCTTCTATAAATAATCACGAATATATTTTATAAAAGTATATGCATGTTTTACAAATTAGGTAGTGGAAAAACTTGGCCAATTGTGAAAATAATACTAACCCAAAATTCTGAAATCAATCAAAGCTCCCAATTACACTCAATATATGAACTAAATAAGGAAATATAAATAATATATGTGTTAGAATAAAACAATAAATAAGCTACAAACCTACATTCCATGTTACAAAATATTAATTATAAAACATTTTTTATTATATTTTATTATATAGTTCAAAAATAGGTTTCAAATTTATAATTTAAAAAAAAAATAATCAATTGAATTCTATTTTATCAGCCTATATTGTTTTCTAAACAAGAAACTGCTTTTTTATTTTACTTTTAAGAATATATAAGAAATAATTCATTTTAAAAAAACTTATGAAGCCTCTTAAAAAAATTAAATAAGAAAAAAAATGTTCAATCCCTGATATAAAATGGAAACCACAATCAAATAATCAGGTAATGAAAGTTAAAAAATATAAATGTTCTTTAATAAATAAAATATAAGGGGATATAAATCAACAATATGTGAAGGATCCATTAAATCAACCACCAATAAATCAATTAGGTGTTATGGTATCTATTATATTTACACACAAAAAATACTATACATAAATTAAGACCTAAATCCTAGTCCAATATATAAAAAACTTTCTATCCTGGTATTCCTATCTAACATGTCAGGACATAATACTATCCTAAGAGAATGAATCCTAAGATCCATCGAGGTGCACTTTGAAACACAGTCCCTCTATATATTGAAACATATCAACTATAGTTTTCACATAACTATGAATCTTCTTAGTAATATGGAATTTCCAAGACCAATATAAAATTGTAAGTGTGATAAAACATACGAGTTCTAAAGAAGGAAAAAAATTATAATATGATCCTTCCCTCTAATATATCACCCTCATATAAATGTATCCCTTACCATGTCATAAATTTATCATAAGAATAAAAAACAGCCCATTATATACACTTTAAATAAAGGTGAAAAAATGGTTGTTACAAGGAATTGAGAAACCATTTAAATATGCAAACATATCCTTTTAAAAATATAAATGGATTGGAAGGAAAATCAAATTTCTCACATTTCAGAACTATTTATAATTAATGTTTGAAACACCTCATTTCAAAACCATTATCTTAAAACCATTTGAATACCAACCAACATCCACATAAAATTCCCAAGGTTTAAAACAATCCCATTAATTTTAGTTATGAACCAAAAGGGTAAAACATTTCATAAACCACATATTTTATTTAAAATAATTCATTTAATATTTTTCCATACATGTTGTTTCATGTTCCAATTTAAATACCATGTATAAACCTTTGAGATTTCTATTTATAGATCCCATACAAAATTCATAACCCCAATTTAGATTTTAAAAGGATATTAAAAAATATAATAAACCAATAGTAATCTAGATTAAATAAAACCATTTTTTCCTAATCCATTGAAACTAGAACCTCATTTAATTAAATAAAACAAATAATATATAAGAAAATGAAATTTAGTTGTTTAATTTATTTCACTCATTTCTAGGAATAAAAAAACTAGCGATTCCTAAATTAATAATTCATACATATGATAAACTACATATAATGGTCGTTAGATGGTCAAAAAAATGTTTTTTATGATATAATATATAATAAAATTGAATAAAGAACCCATGCTAGTTGTATAAAAAATAATCCCCAAAATATGATCACACTATTCACCCCTGTGATTTTAAAATATTTAGAAAATGTTTGGGGAAAGGGAAACCACATTTGAAACAAAGAAAAAAGGGAATCAATGACCATACCAAGGTGATCCAAACCTAAACTATGAAGATCACATAATGAATTTCAATATACAAAGGATATACATGATAGGGATACATGTCCTAGAGTGGTAAGTTTACCATTGTCTTAATGCATGAGATAGAGAGAGGGGAGCAGAGGCCACGAGGGAGGAGGCCATAGCCCTGGGTGTAGAGAATGAAGAGTCATGTAATGTCCCAGAAATTCCATGTATTTTTTTAAAAAATATAAGGGATTATTTAGAGACTAGAAGATAATATGATGCGTGACTCTGAGGCCCGGTGATCCTGGATAAAATGTTGTATCTATTTTTTGTGTTACATAAACTAATATGTGTTATCGATTTTGGTAACTATTAAATGATTGCTCAGATTTGAAATGTGAGAGATCCATTGTGTTCAGATCAGTGGGTTTTACTTAGGGAGAACCTAAATTCGATCATTTTAGGTCAAATATGAAAATACTTTTTAGAGTATTTTAAAAAAAATTTAATGAAAGATATTAAATATTATTTTATTAAAAAATGATCACTACAATGCAATGAAAATTTAGCTGTTTCATTTCACAAATGAATCATCATAGTGATGCGGCGACTTAGCATAATAGAAATACTAAAGTGTTTTTCATCAGTTAATATCATAACAGGGATATGAGATTTTTAACATGATTATGGATTTTCTCTGAACTTCTATAGGGCTTACACTAGTGACTGATGAACGATAAATCACCCACGACGAAAAAACATCTCCTCTTCATTTCTCTTGAAAGGGCCTCTAATGATTACGATGGACTGTGAATGAAATATCAAGAATAATCAAACGATGGAGTGTGAAATCATCCTTCAATGAAGATCAATCCAAAATCAATTTAGGGGATGTTATTTAGAATCATTTCATTCCCTATTCATTGATTTAAATGATGAACATGGATCAACCCACGAACAGGTTAAAGCACGGTTAGACTATTCTTACAGGAAATAATTTCTATTTGTGGGATTTGAAGGGAATATTGATATTGACTATAAAATTTTGATTAATCTTGTGTGGTGTATTTTTTTATTAATTTTATTTCCTTACTATTGCAGATGAACCAAGATGGAATGTAACATTAATCAAGTTCCATCCCCTATTGTTTATTCATGACATTCCTCCCTCCGTTCTTCATTCATCACATGCATTCTTCATTTGGGCAGTGACATGACATTCAGAGATTGATTGATCATTATGAAACCAATCCTTTGTGCAACAATCCGATGTAATAGGTTCGGGATGGAAATGACATGGTGGAGGTGCGTCGATGACTGGGATGATCAGATCGAGGCAATGTAGAAGATATTGCACGCGAATGTATTCGCACTAGAAAGAGACTTTGGAATGACTTTGAACCCCTGGAAATAAAGTATGCGACCTATGGACTCCAAATCATCTTCCAGATCAAAGAATGTACAACCAAAAAAAGTTTGGTGGCCTAAAGAAGGGCCTACCATCATGATGGCACCAACAGTAACCATGTGCTGGTGTAGTGGAGGCAGTGGCAGCTGCCTCTAGGTGGCTTCCCACATGGAGAAGGATTTTGGCCTCACGCAATGACATCTTTCTCTGGAACATAGTCTCTAGTCTGCGGGGTGATCTGGAGAGAGGCTTACCCCCAAGGATGCGGTCTGGTCCCATGACAACTAACTGGGGCACAATCCCCTGGATGCAATCATGATGCTGAACTAGCCTGCATGTAGCTGGTCAGACCGAATCAACCAGGCCACCCCAACTGGTAGGTCTGGTCGGGTAGAACTGGTGGGTTGGGTTAAACCCGATGGGCCAGGTCAGGTCAGCGGACCCTGAGCTGGGTCAGTTGGGGTCAGTACGATTATGTTGGACTAAACCAAGACCCAACCATATCCATTTACAATGAAATAATCATATCCTTAAAACAGTATGTTTTATTGATGAGTTGTCTATGGTGTTTAGACCCTTGAGATGAGGAAGTCCTTTTGTGATGGTTTAGTGGGGTTTTAGTTGGACCATAAGAGGATGGGGGAGTACTACGTATGTTTCTTATGATAGATCGATATAGGATCCTGATCCCATCTTAGGGAGTGACAATAGAGATTTAGACAATTCCCTTGGGCTTCTATATGATGGTACGATATAGGATACCATTCCTATCATAGAAAATGGACCATGTTATGATGCGAGTGGGCTTAGAGTGGATCTTTGTGACCTATGAGGCCTAAGTGATGAGTAGATCCTAGTATCCAATTAGACTGAAATGACACTTCGGGTCTCTGTTCAACAGTAGGTCTATGTGGATCATGTATCACACTGATAGGCTTGGTCATTCCTCTCTTCTCATAATAGTACCATAGATAAGATTTGTGGCATGTGTGTGACCAAAATTTACATGGTAACCCATCCCATATCTATGAAGACAAATCTAGTAGGTCCAGGATGTCCCCCAGTGAGCCCATTGGTGCATGACCCCTATTTATGAATTGATATCTTTCCTACCACTATGAATTGAGATCCTCAGTGTACATAGGCTAGTTCTTAGTGTGTCTTCTTTGGTCAGGCCCCAAAGAATTGGTACATATTTGCGAGGGTCATTGATGACTTCATGTCTCATGGAGTGGGTTCTCCCAAAATGAGTGCTCCATGTGAAGGATCCTATGACAAAGGATTGGATGTGATATCAAGACTCCTTATCTTAGTAAGACTAGACACCTCAATGAAACATTCTGGCTTATCAAGACCATATTTTCTCTTAGATACTTTTTCTATACTGTTTATACGTGATTTATTTCAAATAGATGGAGGAGTGGGATCTTCTAGAATTGAGTGTTCTACAAGCGTAACCATATGGCGGGCAGTGGATGGGATGTTGCATCTTGGAATCCATTACAATATACATTGATTTTTTAGTTAAATGTGTTGCTGAAATATAACTGTGTTGAGATGACTATACCTTCTTGGTGGTGTTTCCTTTGTGGTTTATTAACTTGAATTTTGAGGTCCTCTACAGAGTATTGTTTTACTCACCCCTACACATTATTTTCCCACACGTGTTGTGTATTGTGTAGAAAACAGATTCTTTGGTGGAGTATTAGGCACAACAGAACTTGGACCAGGACCGTACAATGCCTTGTGAGATCAGATGAGCCAATCTATTTTCGTTATCTTCCGACAACTACATTAGTTCACTTTTTGGCATGTATGATTTTAATGTTGTGTTTTTAGTGGCCTTGTGTTTCTATCCTGATTGAACTCTACTACTTTAATGCCTATTGTAATCTTTTTGTTGGGATGTAGTGGTATTCATGCATTTTCATTACATTGTGCTTTTACTTTCCAGTCCATGTGGCTTGGCAATGGGTGTGTGTGTACCTGATCTAGGCATGTTCAACCTATATGTATGATAATCCAACTTGATTCTTGTCTCCATCCCCTGACCTATCTGATGCGGGCTAGGGGATGTCATGGATTGGGGCCCGAAGGACTGTTCACGAATGAGTGGTATCAGAGTTGGTTTGGTTAGTCATTGGTACTAGGAGTCAGTGAGACTGGTTTATAGAAAAATTGTTAACTGTTTAGAGTTTGGATTTCAGGATCAAGAATCTAGTGTTTATGTGGTAGCTGACGTATTCATACACTAGGAATTTGGGAACCTAATTTTCGAATTGGTACAACAAAACTGTAGTTGTGGGAAAAAACAATGGTACATGCATCATATTTGAATTGGTTTTTTTCCTTGTTCTTCATGGGTGAGTTCACCATGTATACTCTTTTAACAGTGATACACCATGTTTTCCATAGAATGTGTTCACGACACTAGACAGTGAGGTATGCATAGTTGGATAGGGATTTTGGACTGACACTCGATGAGGCATCCCTGATGGGAACCATTAACAGAGCTTGTCTTCTCTAGAATGGTGAGAAGGTGATGATTTCTTTTGATGATCAGTCAGTACACCCACCTACAGTTGTTCATGTGGATGTAGAATTCCATAATGTGTAGTGGAAGGATATTTTGGCATTGGATGATGAGTTTTTGGGTTCTGACGTGTGTCATATGATTTTTAGGCAGCAATCGTATGGATTGTAGGGTCAATAGGACCTATTGATATAAAGATAAAAATATAATCCATAGAACCGGTGGTTTCATTAGAAGTTCCCAGGACATTCTAGTTACCAGAAAAAAAATATTAGATATTCATATTAAAAAATGGGCATCTTGTATATGATTATCCCATAGTTAATGCTACAAGCATAGAGGTGGTTGATGAACCACCAAGGTTCAGGGAGCGGAAGGAGCAAACCGATCCATTGGGAAACAGATGTGGAAGAAGAGCTGGGGAATTAGGAGGATGTTTCCAATGTTTTCATGAGTTACCATCACCACCTCCAGGCGGTCTATACCAAATTTCAGGAGCTGGAGGACATGTGATGCAGTAATTTCATGTTTTAAAGGTTTATAACTGTATAACTCCAGGGATGATTTGAGGTATGATCTGTGGGTTTCTAATTTAGATATAGTATTGATAGAATATTTTCCTAGTGACTTCATTTCCTTCTACTTTTCTTGTTCTATTCATAGAGGTTCTTGTTAAAATGTATACATGAACGTTAAGTTTGTGAGAATCCTACTAGGGGAGACCCATAACCGCGCACTGATGCTAACAGTGTGACCTGTCTCTTGGAGGTGAGATTTTTGGTTTGGATCTCTTGGGAGTGGTGTCGAGGCTGTTGGATGTCATATTTGTACAGACTAAATCCACATTTCATGCTCAGATATATATTTTTAGGAAATGTATGCAGTTCTTCCATAGTGATGAAACTAGATTACCATTAATTAGCAAAGGGATAATCTTTAAATCTCATAATGGACTAAAGAAGAGGAGGGTGCAAACAAATTCTATCAAGTTGGTTATAATGACCCTCATTTTAGTGGATATTATGAGTCCTCAAGTTTATTAGTGGTAGCAGAGTATAAGGGAATCTTCCATGAGATTTTTCCAGGTTTACCTCTCCATAAGATGTTAGACTTTGGTGTGGGTCTACACCCTTCGGTGGCACCAATATTTATTCTAGTATATCTGATGGCTCACAAAGTTCTCCACGAGCTGGGGGTGTAGATGGAGGACTTACAGATGAAGGGGCTAATAAGATCCAGTGTATCACCCTAGGAAACAACATGTGATCTTTGTTGATGAAATCTTTACATACTCTGTGTCTGAGTGGGAGTAGTCGATACATGTAAAGATGATCTTGGATCCACTTCAGGTGCACCAGTTACATAGAAAGCTCTTAATGTGTATATATTAGATTCAAATGGTCCCTTCATCTAGGACATGGAATCATAGTGGCTCGATTATAGTGAATTCAGTGACGATGAATGTAGAAGTAGATTCTCCAAGTAGAAATCCAGTTACAGTTATTGAGTAAGGAAATATATTGGTTTTCCATATTTTAGTTATCCTTTGTGGATGAGAATGTAATACCTTATCTCCAGTCGTTGGTTCTTACTCATCCAATCATAAATGAGTCAGGAAGGCACAACTCAGTGAAATAAATTGTTAGTCTTTACATGATTAGTTTTCCATAGGGAATACCCCTGATGAACATTTTAAATGTCATTAGCGCATTGTTCTTTTCAAATTATGTACAATTGTAGCATTGCACACCAAAAGTGGGGAGATGCATCGGAGCATGCATGTGGCTATCTAGGTAGACATCAAGGATGATAGAACAGGTTGAAGCTGGACTTAACAGTTGAGATAAAAAGTTGAATGCTTGTTTGAATTAGTTTTTTGGGCTGTTCCTTATCTTACATAAGGTAACTGGAAGGAATTCTGAAGGGATGTCAGTGAACTTCGTGATGGGTTTACCACAAATGTCTGCGAGACTTGATACCATCAGGGTGATTGTGGACCGACTCACTGAGCCCAACCACATACAAACTACCTCAGAACATAATTTATTAAAGGGAATAGGTTACCCCTATGTGAATGAGATAGTTCAAATTTGTAAAGAATCATAGAAGATTGTTTTAGATCATGATGCTCTATTTATATCCCAGTTTTGGAAGGGATTTCAGGAGGCATTTGCAGATAATATGCAGGTCATCTAGGAGAGGATGAAGAATGCATAGGGTTTTCCCAGCTTTTGTGCTAACAAGAGATGAAGGCCCTTGGTTTTTTTGGAGGGTGACCAGGTGTTCCTTTGGGTCACACCCCAATTGGGATTGTAGAGACTTGTTCAGGGCAGTAAGTAATCTTCATGGTTCATCGGCCCATTCCAGATTCTGAGCAGGGAAGGACAAGTGGTGTACCCCCTAGTTCATCCCCCTAGATGCACCATGTGTATGATATCTTTCACGTGTCATGGTTGAGTAGGTAAATTCATGATATTTTTCACACAATAATCTAGGGAAAACTAGAAATTATCGATGGGGAAATGTTTGTAGAGTTTGTGGTGGGGATGGTGGATAGATAGGTGATGATCATTTTTGGATGGTTGATTCCTCTAGTATTCATTTGATGGAAAACCGAGATTCTCTAAGAGAGAAATTGGGAGAGGGAAGATCAGATTCAAGCTTAATACCCATTTTTTTTTGTTTTTAGCTATTTTTTGGAATTTTGAGGATGTAAATCCCTAAGGTGGGGAGAATGTAATGTCATGAACATTCCATGTATTTTTTTTTGAAAATTATAGGGGATTATTGCGAGACTAGGTGCTAAGAGAATGTGTGTTCTGATGCCCGATGGGCCCAGAACATGTTTTTGAAATTTTTCATGATTATTAAAATAACGTTCATGCTCGATTTTGGTAACTTTTAAAAAAGTGATCATATTTGAAATATTATAGAACCATTGTTTTTAATGTAGAGGTATTTTCAGTGGAATTACCTAACTTCGATCGACAGTGTTCAACTACGAAAAATTGTTTTTGAGAATTTTAAAGAAAAATAAAATAAAATTAAGAATGTGTATTTTATTAAAAAAAATATTCACTGCAACGCAACAACAAAGAAGTTGTTTCATTTCAAAAGTGTAATAGCATAACAACATGGTGACTCAGTGTAACAAAAACACTGAGTCACATTTCATCAATTAATATTTTATAGGGATGTTGGATCGTTGACACAATTCTGGATTTCCTTTGAGCCTCTAGAGGGCTTGCATTGGTTAGTGAAGAATTAATAATTACCCATGACACAAAAACTTCTTACCTTCCTTCCACTTCAAAGGGTCACCACTAATAAAGGAGGACAACGAATCAGAAATCAATTATTGAAGAAGGATGGTGTGTGACTTCGTCCATCAATGATGAATAATCCAAACTCTAGGTAGGGGTTTTTATTTTTAATCTTCTATTTTCCCATTCATAGATTTAAATGAAGAATGTGGATCAACCCATGAATAGGTTGACCTGCAGTTGGATTGTTCATAAAGGAAGAGAGTTTTATTTGCGGGGTTTCAATGAATTATTGATATTGGTTATCAAATGTTGAATAATCCTATGTGATGGATTTTTGGTTTAAATCGATTTCTATTATAATGTTGATGAACAATGATCAACATGAACATCGATTGAGGTACTTCCATTTTTGTTGATTCATGCCTTTCCTCCCTCCATTTTTCATTCATCACAGGCGTTCTATGTTTGTCCCATGACTCGACTTTCGGTGATCAGTCAATCATTGAGAAATTGATCCTTGGTACATTATTCCGATGTCACAAGTCAAATATGCACATGAGATGATAGAGGTATTACAACGACAGTTGTGATCAGATCGAGGCGGTGCTTCAGATATTGTACGTGAATTGCTTCCCATTAGAAAGGGATCATAGCATTATTTTGAGCCTATGGCGATGAAGAATGTGAATTGAGGACTCTGGAACATCTTCCAAAATGATGAATGGACCACCGAAGATCATTCAGTGGCATGTGGGAGGGCATACTAGTGCACTAGCAGTGGTGGTGGTGGTCGCGTGATAGTGTAGTGGAGGCAGTTCTTGTATCTATGTGGCTACCTACATGGACAACAAACGCATATTCACGTCATCGTGGTGTCCACTAGACATGTGTCGCTCTGCTGCGAGGTGATCAGGATGATGGACCAACCGAGTGGATGTAGTCTAGCCTCATGCTGACCGATCATGACATAACCCCACCTGGACATGTCTGTTACATTGAATTAGTGCGCATCGGCAGGCCAGACCGAATCTTCTTGGTCACCCCAGCTCTTCAGGCCTAACCTGACAGATTAGACCCTTTCCCGAACTAACCCCATCTCATTAAAACACCAGTTTCTATCAAACATTATGTCTGATTGATGATCCATATGTGGATTTGGGAAATGTGCGATGAGGTTGTACTTTTGAGGTTTCTTAATAGGGTTTTATTTGGGACATTAGGGGTTGTTAGTGTTCTATTAGTCTTTTCTATGAGGTACTGATACATGATCCCTATCGTGTCATAGGTGGTGACAGTAGGGATTGAGAGGATTCCATTGGGCCTCTCTATGAAGGTATGATGTAGGATCCCATTTCCATTAAATATAATGGCCTATGGTTTGATGTGATTTGGATTAAAGCAGATCATGGTGACCAAGCAGGCCTATGTGATGAGCGGATCTAGGTGACCCAACTTGAAGAAATGACTCCACGGGTCTTAGTGCCCCAACAAGTCTATGTGGATCATGTACCACACCAAGAGGCCTAGTCTATCCTCACTTCTCTTTGTGGTACCTTGGATAGGGTTTCCGGCATGGGTGTGACCAAAATTTACTCTATCAACTATCCTCTATTTATGATGACAGTTTTAGTAGGGCTAGGATGTCCCTCTATGATCCCCTGGGTGTAGGACCCCTATATATGAATCAATACCATTTCATCTTCTATTAAATGACATGATCGGTGTACTTTAGTTAGTTCTTAGTGTGTCATCGGTTTGCAAGGCCCAACTAAGCATGAAATCTTTGTGAGGGTCATTGAATAAGTTCATAACTCAATTAGAGAGTCCAACCAGAACAAGCACACTGTGAGAATAATCATGTGAAAATGGATTGGATGTGATATCGAGACTCCTTGTGTTAGTAAGATTAGACATATCAATGGAAATTTATGGAATATTGGGACTAGATGTTCTCTCAGATACATTTGGATGAATTGTTCTATGTTCTTTCATTCATGTATCTCGATGAGTATGACCTCCCAGAATTGGGCATGCAACAGCTGTAACCATATGGATGACAGTGGATGAGACATTTCTTCTTATAATCCTTTATGAGTATAACGATATGTTGTTGTTATATGTGTTATTGACATATACCTTTGTTGACATGACTATACATTCATGGTGTTATATTTTCTGTGGACTATTATCTTGTGTTTTGGGGTACCATACTGATTATTTTTTTACTCACCACTTCATAGGAATTTCCTCACATGTCATGTATTTTATAGAATTTGTATGCTTTGGTTGAGTCCTGGGTGCCACAAGACCAGGACTAAGATCGGACAGAGCCTTTTGATATCATAGAAGATGAAGTATTTTCGATTTCTTCTTACGATAGCTTCAATGACCATGTTTTTTTATCCGACATTACAATTGTATTTTTTAGGAGGATTGTGTTTTTGGCCCAGATTCACTTTAATAGTTTAAATTTTTTCATATTCCATTGTTGGGTTGTACTGGTAAGAATTCATTTTCTTCACTTAGTGTTTTTACTCTTCATCCCCTATTGATTGGAGTTGGGTTCGTGTGTACAATATCTTAAAAAATTGATCCAATTAGTGGGATATTTCTATTCAACGCAAGTCGCTAACCCCTGGACTATTAGATTTAGGCTTGGGTTTTCCAAGACATGTGCCATAGGGGACAGTTCATGAAATATTATTATTAGAGGTGGTTCGATACCACATTGGTAGATGGAGTCAATAATATTGGTTTCGGGAAATAGTGTTATGTGTTTTTCATTCATCTTTTAGGCTATGGACTGGATTGTTAGTGTGGAAACCAATTTATCAATACACCAAGAATCTGGGCAACTGTTTTTCAACTCAGTACATGAAAGCACAAGTTTTAGGGGAAAATAAAGTACACGAATCATATGGTAATGGGTTGTGTTTTCCATGTACTTCTTGAATTATCTCACGAGGTATACTCTATTAACTATGATTTATCTTGTTTTCCAAAGGTTGTGTTCATGATGCTAGCCAATGAGGTTTCCATAACATTATCAAGAGTTTGGACTGATACTCAATGAGGCATCCTTAAATAGATCCAGTCCTAGAGAATGTTTTCTCCAGGATGGTTATAAGGTGATTATTTTTTTTGTGGATTAGTTAGCAGACTGACCAAAAATAGTTCAGGTGGATGCATCTTTCCAGACTGAGTTGTGTATAAATCTCTTAGTGATGGATGAAGAGGAGTATGGTTTGAATCTATTTCAATGGATACTATGTTACTGATCACCTAGGATATAGGTTCAATAGGACATGCCGATATAAATTCAACAATGTATGCTCCAGAACTGTAGGTTCCTTCCTAATTTTTAGTTACATTCTAGTTCATTGAAGAAAAGGCTTTGAGTTTCTTATCAAAAAAGGGGGAATTTCACATGATATTGTCCCACCATTAATGTTATAGGTGTAGATTCTGTTGACGAACCACCGAGGAAGAGTCAATTGTATGATTAGACCGATATATTGAAAGATGTATGTGGAAAAAGAGATGGGGAAGCTGAATGAGGTTGCCGATTTTTTGACATGTTACGACCACCACCATCAGGTAATCCATACCAGACTCTGGGAGCTGGAGGATAGGGGAGTTGATAGTTTCAAGAAATCATGGCTTATGACCCCATGCCTTCATGGATGAATCAAGATATGATATATGTCTTTTTACCTTAGCCGCAATATTTATAGACAATTGTACTAGTGGTTTACCTTCATTCCACTATTCATTATTGATAATTAGAGGATCCTATTAAAATGATGACATGGCCATCATGTTTTGAGACTCTTACTGGAGGAGACCAAATTACCACATAATAGTGTCGACATTGTGACTTGTCTCTTGTAGGTGAGTGTTTCTATTAGGATATCTTGCTTGTGGCATCATGTCCTTACGATATCGTTATCGATATGGACTAAATACTCAGTTCATGCTCTAATTGATTGTTTTAGGAAAGTAATGTTGATCATTCGTAGTGATGGAACTAGATTTCTCTTTATCAATAAAGGGGAAATCATTGCATCTCCAAATGGACTCTGGGAGCATATGTAACACCCCAAGCTTCCACGGTACACTTCTCCTTGAATAATACAGTAGCGTGTGTTGTACGCAACTTTGAGTTCTAAAACACCGCGACTAATCAAAGTAGACGTTATGAATAGTAATAACCACTTTTTAAAATTATAGAAATTTTATAATTCAAAATGGACTTCATTTTTTTATTCATAATATCGAAATTATCCTATGTTGAATTTTTGTAATTTTCTGAGAACTTCCAATTTTTTATGAATAGTGAAAAATAATTAAAACAAATTTTTTAATAAAAATAATTTATAGTGATAAATTATACTATTTATTGGTTTTAAATTATAATTAGAATATATATTTTTACCATTTTATCCAATGGTGGTCATTAGAATTAATTTCACTTTGAAATTAGACATAAACAATTGTCAATCTTTTGATATATATTATTTCTTAAAAACACGCTATTTGTTCTGACCGTAGGAATTAATTATAAAATTAATTAATGAAAATTATATGATTGGAATCTTTTTAAATAGACATCATTTTTGAATTCGGGTTATCACTTATAGCTTAGGGTGAAATTTTGGCATTGTTTTGAAAAACTTTAATTTTTGATGAATAGTGAAACCACTAAGTGGTAGTTAAAAACTGATTTTTCGTTTAAATGAAACATTACCACTTCTGTGATTTTATTTTCAAAAATATGACATACATGGTTGTCATTAGGAAGTAAAATGTCATTCAATGGGATAAAAATAATTTTTTGGTGAATAGTAACTTTTAAGTTTAATTAATCGCGATTAAAGGTAATTAGTGAAATTTAAGGTAAAAATGATATTATAAAAATATGAAAATACCATTACACTTGTCCTACCCATATTGTATATGTCATTTACGACCAAGACAATCCATGGGTCAACTTGGGGACCCCATGGAGCCACTTTGGTTGGAAAATGACATAGATAACTTTTATTTAAAGTTAAAATAAAAATGTCACAAACATAAGTTGTTTTACTAAAACAATTTTTAAGTGGGGTTATACAAGTCATATTTTTTACTATAAATATTCATTATAAAGATAAAATTAATTACTACATAATGATTTTTTTTAATTTTTAGACATTATACAAATTAAAGTATTTATGACACCATGATGATGCCGCGATTACCTCATTAATTAACGATTTAAATAAAATGAAAGGATAATGTAAAATCTAAGGCTCAAACTTGTAAAAAACCTATTGGATGAGGAGATTTAGAACCCTTAACACCTTATCCTAGAAATATATCATTTTGGGACCTTTAGAATCTGAAAAGCATTTCTTAATAAAGTAACATTTCATGACATTCCAAGAGTGCCCCTCATCTCAACTTATAAAAGGCCCCCACCAGTACCACCTTACTCACACATTAAAAGCCTTTTGGTTCGGCCAAACGCTTCCCAAATACTCTCCCAACTTCCCTCCCTTACTCCTAGAAGCCTCACTTTGGGCAGAATTCTTCCCAAGGAAGCCTTTGGCTCAAATCAAAAGTGTTACCTAATTTTAAGGTAATGTCTTCGCTTATGTTATTTTGATTCATTTTTCTTATCCAATACCCTAAACTCTTTTTATTAATTTCTTTTGTAACAACACCAGTATCCTAAATATAATAGGATATTGTTATGAGATGTATTAGAGCTACAATTACAAACACCTACATCTACTGGTTAAAGAACATACTATTTCTGTGGAAGGCGAATTTCTGCCTCACGAAACGATGATTGTTCAACACTCATATAACACCTTCAAATGTGGCCATTAAGATGTCACTATATTTATAGATAATATATAATATGTCTATGTTTTACTTAAGGTTCTGTATTTTTCATTTATGGCATACCTTTATTGTTTCCATTATGGGTAAATGCGATATTTTCATTTTAGGAAGTGCGGACTACCGCCCCCTCAAAGTGATTTGAATCGTTAATTCCATATGTGGGATGTATAAAGGATGGAGTAAATGATATTAAACATTATATTATACTGGAATTATATTATAACTTTATATAATTATAACTTCATTCCATTAAATACGAAATATAAATGAAGGTAGCGTCCATTCGTACGTACGGCTTACCGTCTCCATAAACGGTGCATTTCATTTCTTACCTCTAAATGTTATATAATATTATAAATGCATGTATATAATGGATATATATGAGTCATATGATATCTATATCATGATTATAATTCTGGATATAATGGATATTTCACCACATGAAGAACTTGTAATTATAAGAAGTTTATTTTTGACTCAAGTACCAATGATCGAAAAAACGACCGTTATTAACAAAAATAATTACATAATGTTCATAACATGGTAATAAGTGATATAAAAGGAATAAATAACTCTAAAAAGGTTCTTAAGAAATTATAAATTAACTCTAGTTTATTATTCAGGAGGTTAATGAACGGTCGAGTCAAGACAGGATGCAAGGTAAAGGAACTTCTTAACCCAATTTCCATTCTTTGGGTTAATCTCCTACTTTCAAATTATGTCATGATATTATTATGTCTTATCTTTTATTTTTACTTTCTTTATGTGTACTTATAGTGAATACACATAATAGATCTATTTTATATAAAAAATGATCTTTGTGAGGGACTTCGTCTCAATCCCCTTTCATTGAGGCATATTTGGTTTTATACACAACCTTCTTTTATACGGTGTATAAACGCCTTTAACTTTTACGTTTATTTAAAAGGAATATTTTTTATACGAAGCGTTTACTAAACAAAAAAAGGGAATGTTTTTTTCATACGTATGCGGTGACAATGGCTTCACCACCACCGTGACCATTATTTGAGTTTCGGCTTCCTCTACAAGCCATACCTTTTTTTAAAAGAAAAATAAATACCATGTTTTACTTTTCTTTTATTTTGGTATTGAAAATGGTTTTGAAAATCTTTTTATTATATCAATGTGTTGTATTTATATCTTGTGATTGAAATGTGGAAATGTTATGTTACCTTTATGCATATTTTATGTGATATGATTATGTTATGGTATATGATATGTTTAAACCTATTCATATGTGGAATGAATTGGACTTAATAAGTGATGGGTGGAGCCCTCTATAGCTCCTAGCTGCATCGGTAGGTCTCATGAGACAAACTAGTGTCTTGGAACGAGGCTTTGACAAAATATTATTTTTGGTCTTGGCACGAGACCTTGGCTCTGTGGTTATGATAGTCTGGCATTATGCATCCCATCATTATGAAAGTGGTTATTGATATTTCTTGTGATTATTCGACTAGTAGAATATCCATGTGAGTAAGTAAATGGCATTATTTCATTTTACTTTTTCCATATTATGCTAAATTTAAAGTTTAAAAGGCCTTTGTTTTAGTTATACATTGCCTTAAATGTTAATGTTTATTTATGAAAGCTTCTGCAATATTGTTATCCGTACTGAGCAGTAGAGCTCACCCCTTTCAATGTTTTAATATTTTCCAGGATGTGAAGAAGTATTTTATGAATGACATGCAGGGATAGTCAGAAGAGGATATGAGTGTGGACTATGAAGACTTTGTTATTAGTTTTTCTCTTTATGATGTAATGTAACATTTATGAATATATCTAGTGTTTCCAAGGCTACTAAACTAATCGGTCTTTCGAGACCTGATCTTTTGTGATCATGCCAATGATACACAATAATGCACCGACTCTGGGTAACTGGGGTCGGGGAGTTACAGTTGGTATCAGTGGCAGTTTAGTACTAACCTTGGAAGCTAGATTTAGATAAACTCTGATTAGAACACATAGCCCGAAGATAGACTTTAAGGATTAGTATAGAATAACTTCCTAGAATTTTGGTATTATAGGGATTTTGTGAGTTTTCTGAGCAATAAATCCATGTCTTGATACGAGAAGGTAGAGGCGGCTCTGGAACAGATGTACCTAGTGGTAAAACCTGAAAACACCGCTTTGAGCTAGACTCGAACGGGAATTGGTTCATGACAACGGGCCTTGCTGCACTCTTGGTTATGACACTCCCGGTGGATATTCTTAGGATAATTCTCATTTTCTTTACAAACCACTATGAAGGTTTATGATTATATACTTCCTCAAAGAATTTTTTTCTGATTATGGATTATATCCATAAATAGATCAATTAATGTTAAGTATTTTACAAGTATGGAATTATGTATTTTGATTCATAAACTAATCTAGTTTATGCCATTATTTAGAAATGGCACCTAGTGGACGGAATGGAAACTGTATCAATGCACGTGCACCGTGTAGGGATTTCCCTCCTGCTCAAGATAATTATTGTGGAGCTGGAGATACAACTGGTGCTGAACAACTTATTACCATACTGGGACAACTCACTCAAGTTATGAATAATAACTTTACTCGTATGGAGCACCCTGATTCGCAACGTGGAGGATCAATGTTAGACTACTTCATGAGGCAACAACCACCAACATTTAATGGCGGTACAAATACATTAGTATCTGAGCAATGGATAAACTCCTTAGATAAAATATTCCACGCCTTGGGGAGTAGCGAAAAGGAGAAGGTTTTCATGGCAGTCTACCACCTCACTGGAGATGCCGATCAATGGTGGTCATTGATTCAAAATACAAATGAAGATGAAGAAGTATCAAGTATGGAATGGAGAGAGTTCAAAGATATTTTCTTAGAAAAATACTTTCCACATGACCATCGAGCAGATATGGAAAGGCAATTTCTGAGTCTAAGACAAAAGGAGGATGAGAATGTCACAAAGTATGAGGATAACTTTAAAAGGTTAGTGAGGCATGTCGTAGATTATATACATAACCCAAGAAGTAAGATTGATCGTTTCTTTGATGGGTTAAAACCATTTCTCTGTCGAGTATTAGTCTCACAAACCTTATCGTCATACGGATATATTGTCTTCTGTGCTATCAAGATAGAAAAGGAATTCTCTAAGTCTTATGAAATTAAAGAAAAGAAAGAAAATAAGAGATCATTTGATCAGTCAGGAAATGGAAATAAGGGGAATAAGGGAAGAGTTGAATATCAGTCATGCATTAAATGTGGAAAGAAACACCCCAGTACTTTCTTAAAGGGAATGGGAGTCTGTTACAAGTGTGGTGAAAAAGGCCACCAAGCTCATGATTAAAAGGGAAAGAAAGTTGCTGTCAATATGGAATGCTATAATTGTAGAGAGATGGGGCATTATGCAAATGGATGTCCAAAGCATCAGGGGAACTTAACTCAGAAGAGGCCAAGGGATCGAGGCCAAGCTTATGCTATCACTACTGGTGAGGTTGAAGCTCCGAAAGACGTGGTGGTAGGTAATTTAATGGTTTCCTCAAGTTTAGCAATTGCATTATTTGATTCTGGGTCCTCACATTGTTTCATATCTTCGCAGTTTGCTAAGAAAATTAGATATTTCAAATTTGATTTAATAAGAGAATTTTCAGTCAAAACTCTTAAGGGAAGTATTATTGCAACAAAGTTTTGTGAACCAGTCCCCATTAGAGCACATAACCATTCTTTATCCGCTGATCTCATTGTCATACATATTATTGAGTTTGATATAATCCTCGGTATAGATTGGATTTCGGACTATGATGAAAAGATTTATTATAAGAATAAAGAGGATACGATTTTTGATGATGATGATAAGGAACACCTTATTTTTAGAGAAGAATCGTCACCACCTAATTCTTATTTAGATCCACCCAAGTATCTCAACTAAATTCAATTATTGGGGAGGAAGAGAATGAAATGACTAATGGAAAGGAAACGAATGTTCAAATAGAGGATGTACTTATTGTGAAAGAATATGTAGATGTGTTTCCGGAAGATTTACGTGGACATCCTCCATAACGAGAAGTTGAGTTTTCCATTGATTTAATTATTGGATCAAGGCCCATATCGACGACCCCTTATAGGATGGCCACCGTGGAATTAGTTGAACTAAAGAAACAACTAGAGGAATTGAGTAATAAGGGATTTATTTGCCCTAGTGTTTCTCCTTGGGGAGCCCCTGTCCTTTTTGTTAAGAAGAAAGATGGATTTATGAGGTTGTGTGTTGACTAAAGGGAGATAAATGCTATAACAATAAAGAACAAGTGTCCCCTACCTCGCATTGATGATTTATTTGACCAATTTCATGGATCTCAATACTTTTCAAAGATTGACCTTCAATCTGGATACCATCAGGTGTGTGTGAAGAAGGATGACATTCCGAAGACAGCATTTTGAACAAGATACGGGCATTACGAGTTTACAGTAATGCCTTTCAGATTAACTAATGCACCCTCTGTATTCATGGATCTAATTAATAGAGTTTTCAAGGAATATCTTGATGATTTTGTATTGGTATTTATTGATGATATCTTACTATACTCCAGAAGCTACGAAAATCATGAAAATCACTTGCGTGTTATCTTGAAGACTCTTAGAAGGCATGAATTATATGGGAAGTTTATCAAGTTTGAATTCTGGCTTCAGGAGATTTCTTTTCTTGGCCATATTGCCTCTAAATATGGAATTTCTTTTGATCCTTCTAAGACCAAGGCAATCCAAGAATGTCCAGCACCGACGAGTGTAACTGAGGTACGCATCTTTATTGGTTTGGCAGGTTATTATCGACGTTTTGTCCAGAATTTTTCCCGATTGGCTAACCCATTAACGAAGCTCACACATAAAGGGGTTAAATTTTTCTGGACAAAAGAGTGTGACGAATGTTTTGAAGAACTGAAGAGATGATTAGTCAATGCTCCTATATTGACTCTACCATCAGGAAATGATGGGTCGATATTTGTAGTGATGCATCAATGAAAGGACTTGGTTGTGTCCTTATGCAGAATGATAGGGTTATTGCCTAAGCCTCACGACTGTTAAAAATTCATTAGCAGAACTATCCTACTCATGATCTCGAGTTAGCTACTATAATCTTTTCCTTGAATATATGGAGACAATATCTCTATGGTGAAAAATGTGAGACATATACCGATCACAAGAGTTTGAAATATATTTTCTCAGAAAAAGAACTCAACATGAGGCAAAGGCGATGGCTTGAACTACTCAAGGATTATGATTTCATGATACACTACCACCCAGGGAAGGAAAATAATTTTGCAGATGCTTTGAGTAGAAAAGATCATGGAGTTTTGAACATGATGAGAGTGGAAATGGATCCTATTTTCATGGATCTGGTAAAGATGGATATGGGAATCACCATGGAGGGTGAAACATCAAAACTTTTTCAAATGGTTACCAAACCATATTTACTAGAAAGGATAAAGAGTTCTCAGTCTGATGATGAAGTGTTGAAAAAGAATATTAAAGCTATGAATGATGGGTGGTTGAGTGACATTGTTTATGAAGATGGAATTTTGAAATTTGGTAGGAGACTTTGTGTTCCCGATGTACCTTATTTAAAGAGGGAATTTTTGGATGATGCTCATAGTTCCAATTTCTCTATACACCCTGGGAGCACTAAAATGTATAGAGATTTAAATGGAAATTTTTCGTGGGACAACATGAAAAGGGAGATTGCCGATTTTGTGTCAAGGTGTATGGTTTGCCAACAAGTGAAAGCTGGAAGGCAACAGCCTGGTGGAGTATTGCAAACTCTTCCCATACCTGAGTGTAAATGGGATAATATTACGATGGATTTTCTCATGGGACTACCAAAGACTCCTAGAAGAAATGATGAAATATGGGTCATTGTTGATCGTCTCACGAAGTCAGCACATTTTCTTGCTATAAGGGAAGATCTACCACTTGAACGTTTAGCAAGACTGTATATTAATGAAGTTGTGAGACATCATGGAGTACCCCTATCGATTGTCCCGGATCGTGATCCTCGTTTTACATCAAGATTTTAGAAAAGTATTTAGAAGGCCTTGGATACTGAACTTCGTTTGAGCACTGTTTACCACCCTCAAACAAATGGACAATCAGAAAGAACTATTCAAACCTTAGAAGACACGTTGAGATCATGCTCCCTTGACTTTCAAGGAATGTGGGATCAATATTTACCTCTGTAAGAATTTTCCTATAACAATAGCTTATATTCAAGTATTCAGATGGCACCATATGAAGCGTTATACGGAAAGAGATGTCGCACACCAACCTGTTGGGATGATGTTGGTGAAAGAAAACTTGTAGCCCTAGAACTGGTGGAGGAAACGATGGAAAAGGTGAAAGTAATCCAAAACCACATCAAAGAATCTCAAAGTAGGCAGAAGAGCTATGCTGACAACCGAAGGAAGGATTTGGAATTTCATGTAGGAGATCATGTTTTCTTGAAAGTACCTCCATGGAAGGGAGTTACACGTTTCGGTAAGAAGGGTAAATTGAGTCCCAGGTACATTGGACCCTTTGAAATTCTATAACGAATTGGGGCTGTAGCATACCGTTTATCAATGCCGCCAAGTCTCTCCAAAGTTCATGATGTATTCCACGTATCAATGTTGAGAAAATACATGCCTGACCCAATGCATGTACTCACCTATGAAGAATTAGAACTGTAACCTGATCTGTCTTATTGCGAAGATCCCATCAGGATTCTTGATACAAGATAACAAGTGCTGAGAAACCAGATGACTCGTCTGGTAAAACTTCTATGGAGAAACCATAAGATGGAGGAGGCAACGTGGGAACCCGAGGAACTTATGATGAAGAATCACCCGAGTCTTTTTATACAGTTATATTATATGAAATTTCGAGGATGAAACTATTTGAAGGAGGGTAGAATGTAACACCCCAAGCTTCCACTGTACACTTCTCTTTGAATAATACAGTAGCGGGTGTTGTACGCAACATCGAGTTCTAAAACACCGCGACTAATCAAAGTAGCCATTATGAATAGTAATACCCACTTTTTAAAATTATAGAAATTTTATATTTCAAAATGTACTTCATTTTTGTATTCGTAATATCGAAATTATCCTAATTTGAATTTTTGTAATTTTCTGAGAACTTCCAATTTTTTATGAATAGTGAAAAATACTTAAAACCAATTTTTTAATAAAAATAATTTGTAGTGATTAATTATACTATTGAATGGTTTTAAAGTATAATTAGAATATATTTTTTCCATTTTATCCAATGGTGGTCATTAGAATTAATCTCACTTTGAAATTGGACATAAACAATTGTCAATCTTTTTACATATATTTTTTCCTAAAAACACGTTATTTGTTGTGACACGGGGTATTAATTATAAAATTAATTAATGAAAATTATATGTTTGGAATTTTTTAAAATAGACATCATTTTTGAATTCGGAATATCACTTATAGCCTAGGGTGAAATTTTGGCATTGTTTTGAAAAACATCAATTTTTGATGAATAGTGGAACCACTAAGTGGTAGTTAAAAAACTGATTTTTCGTTTAAATGAAGCATTACCACTTCTGTGATTTGATTCCAAAAATCCGACACACATGGTTTTCATTAGGATGTAAAATGTGGTTTAATGGGAATAAAATAATTTTTTGGTGAATAGTAACTTTTAAGTTTAATTAATCGCGATTAAAGGTAATTAGTGAAATTTAAGGTAAAAATGTTATTATAAAAATATGAAAATACCTTTAAACATTTCCAACCCCTATTGGATATGTCATGGACGACCAAGACAATCCATGGGTCAACTTGGGGACCCCATGAAGCAACTTTGGTAGGAAAATGACATAGATAACTTTTATTTAAAGTTAAAATAAAAATGTCACAAACATAAGTTTTTTTACTATAACAATTTTTAAATGGGGTTATACGTGTTGTATTTTTTACTATAAATATTCATTAGAAATCTAAAACTATTTCCCACATAATGATATTTTTTTATAATTTTTTTACTTTAAATAAATTAAAGTATTTATGACACCATGATGATGTCGTGATTACCTCATTAATTAACGATTTAAATAAAATGAAAGGATAATGTAAAATCTAAGGCATAAACTTGTCAAAAACCTATTGGATGAGGAGATTTAAAATCTTTATCACCTTATCCTCTAAATATATCATTTTGGGACCTTTATAATCCGAAAAGCATTTCTTAATAAAGTAACATTTCATGACATTCCAAGAGTGCCCCTCCTCTCCACTTATAAAAGGCCCCCACCACTACCACCTTACTCACAATTTCAAAGCCTTTTGGCTCGGCCAAACTCTACCCAAATACTCTCCCAACCTCCCTACCTTACTCTTAGAAGCCTCAATTTGGGCAGAATTCTTCCCAAAGAAGCCTTTGGCTCAAATCAAAAGAGTTACATGATTTTAAGGTAATGTCTTCGCTTATGTTATTTTGTTTCATTTTTCTTATCCAAACCCCTAAACTATTTTTAATCATTTCTTTTGTAACAACACAAGTATCCTAAATATACTAGGATGTTGTTATGAGAATTATTTGAGCTACACTTATACACACCTACATCTAATGGTTAAAGAACATACTATTTCTGTGGATGGCGAATTTCTGCCTCACGAAACGATGATTGTTCAACACTCATATAACACCTTCAAATGTTTCCATTAAGATGTAACTATATTTATACATAATATATAATATGTTTATGTTTTACTTAAGGTTCTGTATTTTTTATTTATGTCATACCTTTATTGTTTCTGTTATGGGTAAACACGATATTTTCATTTTAGGAAGTGCGGACTACCACCCCCTCAAAGTGATTTGAATCGTTAATGCCATATGTGGGATGTATAAAGGATGGAGTAAATGGTATTATACATTATATTATACTGGAATTATATTATACCTTTAGATAATTATAACTTAATTCCATTAAATATGAAATATAAATGAAAGTAGCGTTCATGCGTACGTACGGCTTACCGTCTCCATGAACGGTACATTTCATTTCTTACCTCTAAATGTTATGTAATATTATAAATGCATGTATATACAGGATATATATGAGATATATGATATCTATAACATGAATATAATTCCGGATATAATGGATATTTCACCACATGAACACCTTGTAATTATAAGAAGTTTATTTTTTACTCAAGTACCAACGATCTACAAAACGACTGTTGTTAACTTAAATAATTACATAATGTTCATAGAATGGTAATAAGTGATATAAAAGTAATAAAAAACTTGAAAAGGGTTCATAAGAAATTATAAATTAACTCTAGTTTATTATTCAGGTGGTTAAAGAATGGTCGATTCAAGACAAGATGCAAGGTAAGGGAACTTCTTAACCTAATTTCCATTCTTTGGGTTAATATCCTACTTTAATATTATGTCATGATATTATTATGTCCTATCTTGTATTTGTACTTTTTTTATGTGTACTTATAGTTAATACACATAATCGATATATTTTATTTAAGAAATGATCTTTTTGATGGACTTCGTCTCATTCCCCTTTCATTGAGGCATATTTGTTTTTATACACAACCTTCTTTTATATGGTGTATAAACCCCTTTGAAATTTATGTTTATTCAAAAGGAATCTTTTTTATACGAAGTGTTTACTAAATGACAAAAGGGAATGTTTTTGTTATATGTATGCGGTAACAACGACTTCTCCACCACCATGACCATTATTTGAGTTTCAGATTCCTCTACAAGCCATACATTTTTTTAAAAGAAAAATAAATACCATGTTTTACTTTTCTTTTATTTTGGTATTGAAAATGGTTTTGAATGTCTTTTTATTATATAAATGTGTTGTATTTATATCTTGTGATTGAAATGTGGAAATGTTATGTTTCCTTTATGCATATTTTATGTGATATGATTATGTTATGGTTTATGATATGTTTAATCCTATTCATATGAGGAATGCATTGGACTTAATAAGTGACGGGTGGATCCTGCTATAGCTCCTCGACGCATCAGTAGGTCTCATGAAACAAACTAGTGTCTTGGCACGAGGCCTTGACAAAATCTTTTTTGTGGTCTTGGTACGAGGCCTTGGCTACGTGGTTATGATAGTCTGGCATTATGCATCCCATCATTATGAAAGTGGTTATTGATATTTCATGTGATATTCGACTAGTATAATATCCATGTGAGTAAGTAAATGGAAATATTTCATTTTACTTTGGTCATATTATGCTAAAGTTCAAGTTTAAAAGGCCTTTTTTTAGTTATACATTTCCTTAAATGTTAATTTTTATTTATGAAAGATTCCGCAATATTGTTATCCTTGCTGAGCATCTAAGCTCACCCCTTTCAATGTTTTAATATTTTCCAGGATGTGAAGAAATATTTTATGAATGACCTGCAGTGATAGTCAGAAGAGGTTATGAGTGTGGACTATGAAGACTTTGTTATTAGTTTTTCACTTTATGATGTAATGTAACATTTATGAATGTATCTAGTGTTTCCAAGGCTACTAAACTAATCGGTCTTTCGAGACTTGATATTTTGTGATCATTCCAATGCTATGAAATAATGCAACAACTCTGGGTAACTGGGGTCGGGGCGTTATAGCATAGGGTTAAGATGAATTCTATTTAGTTTGATATGCTAACCTTTAGCGTAGTAGATGTTATGATTCCTCTTGTTTCTTAGTGGCGGATGAGTATAAGGGCATATTCCATGAAGATATTCGAGGTTTACCTCTCCCTAGAGAGATATACTTTAGCATTGGTCTACACCATAGGGTGGTAACAATATTTACTCCAGTATATCGGATGGCTCCTAAATAACTCCATGAGCTAGGGGTGTAGATGGAATACATGAAGAGGAAGGTCTTAGTAAGACCCAGTGTTTCACCCTAGGCATCCAATGGTGATATTTTTTAATGAAATCTATGTATACTCCACATCTGAGGGGGAGAACAAGATATGCATAAGGATGGTCATAGACCCACTAAGGTAGCACCAGTTACACAGAATGCTCTTGATGAATTTTTACTAGATTCGTAAGTTCCCATTTTATAGCTAAGGGAATCTCAGAGGTTGGAGTTATAGTGAAATCCATAATGAGGAATGTAGAAGAAGATGCTCCCATTAGGAATTAAGTTAAATGTTACTGAGCGTGGTATCATATTGGTTGGACATGTTGTACTTATCATTATGTATGGGGATAGAGAAGCTTATCCCTAGTCACTGGTTATTAGACATCCACTATTAATTATGTTATGGAAGCACAAATCTGTGAGATTGACAGTGATTTTTTACATAATCTATTTTCCATCTGGAATACTCTTGATAGACATTCAAAAGGTGGGGACCACTTTGTTGTTTTTATAGTACGCATAGTTGTATCAGTGGACACATAAAGTGGTAATATGCATCGGGGTATGCATGTGGTAGTCATTTTAGTCACTGGGAATGATGGAATGTGTTGAATATGGGCATACCAGTTGAGATAATATGTTGAACGGTTGTTTGAATCAGTGTATTGGGTTGTTCCTTTGGGTTCTTGGGGTACCTGGATGGATGTGGGAAGGGATGTCGGCAAAATTCATGATAGGTTTACGATGTAAATCTTGGAGACACGATACCACCATGGTGATCGTTTAATGACTCACTAAGTCGGTCCAATTATTAACTACCCAGGAATAGAATTTACTAGAGGGATTTGAATGACTCTATGTGCAGGGTATAATTCGGCTATGTGGAGTTTTATTGATGATTGTTTTAGATCATGATGCTTAATTTATATTCTAGTTGTGGAAGGGATTTCAAGAGCCATTTGAAGAGAATGTGAATTTCATCTTGGAGAGGATGAATAATACAGATGGTCGTCCATTGCTTTGTGAGGATAAGAGATGGAGGACCTTGCAATTTGAGGAGGGAGACCATGTGTTCTTTCTGATCTGACCATGATGTGGATTACATATATTCGGTTGGGGAGGAAAGTTATCTCTAAAATTCATCGACCCTTTTCAGATTCAGAGTAAGGTAATTGAGGTGGCATACCATCTATCTCTTCCACCACATATACACCAAGTGCATGATGTCTTTCACATATCACAGTTGAGGAGGAACATGAATGATCGATTGAACATCATAATCTAGGGAGAGTTTGACATTGATGATGTGGTGAAATTTATGGGGTTCCTAGTAGAGATAGTGGATCGACATGAGTGTATCCTTCATGTATGACGGATTCCTATGGTGTGCATTCAGTGGCAGCCTGGGAGGCTCTAAGAGAAAAATTGGGAGTGGAAGGCTCATATTCGTACTCAGTACCCCATTTTTTGTTTGTTTATATTTTTTCCTAGATTATAAGGAAATAAATTCATAAGGTGGGGTGAATGTAATGTGCTGAAAATTTCTTATCATGTTTTGGAAAATTTTATGTGATAATTTCAAGACTAGGTGTTTAGACGACATGATATTCTGAGCCCTGATGAACCTGAAACAAATGTTTGAACTTTTTTTATGTTAATTAATACAACATCAGTGCTTGGTTTTGGAGAATTTTTAATGAGTGTTTCGATTTTAATTTTGAGGGAACCATTTTGTTTAGAGTAGTGGGTTTTTATTAGGTAGGACCTATCATCGATCAGTGAAGGTCGACTATGAAAAATAATTTTTGTGCGTTTTAATGAAAAATAAAATAAACTAAAGAATTTTTAATTTATTTAAAAATCTTAGCTGCAACGCAACGACAAAGTAGATTCTTCTTTTTTTTTTGAAACAACATTACAAAGTTGTGACTTGGTGTAATAGAAACGCTAAAGAACATTTCATAAATTATGGTCTTAACATGGATGAGGTGTCATTTCCATGATTCTGGATTTTCTCTGAACCACTGGAGGGTTTGCGTTGGTGAGAAAAAAATGACGAATTGTGCCTGATGAAATTTAGTTTACCGACCATCCTCATCAAAGGGTCACCAACAATAATGGCGGACTGCATATAAATTATCAATGATAGACAAACGATGGCATCCAACTACTACCTTCATTGATGAAACATCCAAACTATAGGTAGTGGATGTTATTTTGAGTCATTTCTATCATCATTCATAAATTTAATTGACAAACACAAATCAACACATGAAAATATTGACCCATGTTTTAATAGTTCTTACATGAAGTGAGTTTTATTATTGGTTTTTTAATGGTTGATTATCATGGTTATCAAATGTTGATTAATCCTTTGTGATTGATTTTTTTATTCTATTTATGTTCTAATGGTGATGAACCTCGATCGACATAAACATCGATCGAGGTCCATCTCTTTTTGCTGATTCATTTCTTTCCTCCCTCAATTATTTATTTGTCACATACATTTTTTACTAGGCCCAAAACTCAACTTCCAGTGATAGATCGATCATTGAAATATCAATCCTTGGAACAATGATCTGATGTCAAAGGTTTGAAATGGACATGACACGAAGGAGGTGCGACGATGATAGTAGTGATCAAAACTATGTGGTGTGGAAGATATCAGATGTCAATGGATATTCACCAAAATGGATCATGGAATCATTTTGAACCCCTATCAATGGATAATGTGACCTCAGGACTCCAAAATGTCTTCTAAATCGAAGAGTGGACAACTAGAGCGCTTATGGAGGCCTGTAGAAGGGCATACCGACATGCCGAAACCTACCCCGGTGGCCACGTGCTGGTGCGATGGATGTGGAAGCTATGTCTACTTGACTGTCTATATGAAGATTGGTCACAACTTTGCGCCACAGTGGGCCAAACTGAATCTGTTGGGCCTCAACATAGGTTCGGTCCAAAACCAACATAATGTGTCTGGTTGGAAGAACCCATTCCTGGTGTGGGGGATCAATCTATTTGGGTTAGACTAGACCTAGACCCGACCATAACCCTTTTCAATAAAAGTCCCATATTATTCCAACTGTATGTCTGATTGATGATCCTTCTGTAGTATTAGAGACCTTGTTTTGATAAAGACCTTTGGATATGACTTAGTGGGGTTTTAGTTGGATCGAAATGGGATCATGGAATTATATTTTTCTTTCTTATTAGGTATCGATACTGGATCATGATCACATCATTGGGGGTGATATTAGATATTTAGACGATGTCATTTGGGTTTTCAATGAAGTTATGATCCAGGACCCATTCTGTCAAATAAAATTGCTTTTGTTCTAATGTTATTTCTAATAGTGTGGATCTTGGTGACCAATGTGCCTAAGTAATGAGTGGATATAGATGAATCAGAAGGTCGAAATGACTCCACAGGTCTCAGGGAACCATCAGGTTTATGTGGAGCATGTGCCACATCGAGTGTCCTAGTCGGTACTCACTTTTCTTCATAGTATCTTATATAGGGTTTGTGACATGTTTGTGACCAATATTTAGACATGAAACCATCCCCTATCCATGATGATAATTCTAGCAGGGCTAGGTTGTCCCCCAGTGAGCCCCATGGTGCATGACCCCTATAAGTGTATCATGATATTTACTTCATCCATGACTTGAATTGATTAGTGTAATTTGGGAAGTTCTTCGTGTGTATTCTCTGGTTGGGGACCAAAAATGGGTACCTCTTTGATAGGGTCTTTGATGAATTCATATCTCATGGAAAATGTTCTCTCAGAATGATCACACATTGAGAATAATCATGTGGCCAAGGATTGTTTGTGATATCAAGACCCCTTCTCTAAGTGAGACCGGACATCTCAAAAAACATCATGGCATATCTAGAAGAGTTGTTCTCTTGAATAATTTTCATATAATTGATCTACATGCTTGATTTCAGATAGGTCTAGGAGCAGGACCTTCCGGAATTGAGAGTGCTACAAGCAGAACCAAATGGCTAGCAGTGGATGAGACGTTGCATCTTGGAATTCTTTATGAGTGTACCAAAATGTTCTTGTTATATTTGTTGTTGAAATATACCTGTGTTGAGCTATTTGTTCCTTCTTGGTGGTGTTTCCATTGAGGTATCTTACCATTTTTGGGGTCCCTTACTGATTATTATTTTTGTCCCCTTTGCAAACAGATTTCCCAAATGTGTCATGTATTGTGAAGATGACTGAATCTTTGTTGGAATCCTAGTAATAGCAGGACCAAGGCCATGAATGGGAGGTGCCTTGTGAGATAAAATGATATGAAATATTTCCAAATATTCATATAGAAGATTCAATTCAATTATATTCATGTCATAATTTATATTTGTATTTTTTTGTGGGATTTTGTTTTATGGGATGGTTTCACATTACTGATTTACTTTCTACCATACTCTGTTGTTGGGTTGTAGTGGTATGCATGAATTTTATGTACTTATTATTTTAAAATCCATCCCCTATGGCTTAGATTTAGGTTCAAGTGTATAGGATATTAAGAAAATATATCCCATTTGTGGGATATTCCTACTCGGTGCTAGACGCTATCCCCTGGTCCATTAGACGATGGCTTGGGGTTTTCATGGTATAAGCCATAGAGGACAGGTCATGACAAGTCACGGAGATGGAATGGTATGAGGAAGAGGGTTCACACATGGAGATGATGGGGGGTGGGGGTAAATTGGGACCATTAATTGAGGTTAGATATAATATTAGGGGTAATAAAAAAAATTAAATAAAATACCAAAAAATTAAAATTTTAATTGCTTGGAATGACACACATTTACCCTGAATAGTTTAATAGTTCTTATGGAAACTATGCCTCCTAAACTGGATACCCAAAAACAACACACATGTTTACTCATATAATTCTACAATACTAAAAACACCATGAAATAACCATGAAAATTGAAACCTTCTATGAAAAGATCAAAATACACTATCTCCAATTGTTTTACTAACATTATGGTCTAACCATGCACCCATAAAAAATTCTAAAATATTGGAAATTCTATCCCAAAAAATCTGGAATTCTCAAAAAGGAAGATAGTATTATCAAATAATAATAAATAAAATAGTAATTAAAGAATAATGATATAGTGGGTGTCACGCTAGTGATATGTACATTGCGGTGTGTAGAGGTTTATATATTTGAACACATTTATAGTGGGTTTTTTGTTTGAGTTTTAATATAGCATAACTTTTGTTTTGTGTTTTCTTGTAACTTTTCTAATTTTTGATCTTTTATAGATATGTTAAATTTTTTGATATGGGAGTAATTGAAACATTATGGTGGAATAATGGTCACTTAATGTTTAATGTGAAACATGAAAATGTTGATGTAATTAAAATTTTAAGGATTGTTTTTTAATTGTTTTGAAAATGATTTTATAATATTTTTTTCACCATTTAATTCAAATATTTTTATACAAGTCATGTTAATGAATTTCTATTTTAAAAATTATTTAAATATAAATGGTTCATATGAAAATTTAATTTTATGAGATTTATGTTTGTAATTGGATAATGGTGTTTTTTATTATTTGATTAAATTTTGTTTTCAAATAAAAAATAATGGATTACGGTAAATTTTGAATAAATTTCTTAAAAGAATTTATTTTTTGTCATTTAAATATTCATGTAATTTTCTTATAATAAAAATAAAATAAGGCGATGATTTAAATGAGTGCTTCAGATTGTTGTTTTCTATTTTTTTTATTTTTGGGGTTTTAAATGATATATTTTGGTTTAAAATAGAATATATTTATAAATGATAAACTAATTAAATGTTAAATTATATTTTTTTTAAAGAAGGATATTTTTATTGATTTTATAACATAAGTTATGCGTGTGATGATATTTTTAGCATTATTATTTTGTATGTATAATATATGTATTAATAAATAAAAGATATAAATTAATTTATTGGATTTAATTACTTAATTAATTGTTCTTGGGGAATTATTATTTATCTATATTTTTTTAAATGGATGGAGATTGAAAGAGATATGTTAAGTTATTTCCATAGTTAAAAGTTATGAATATAATTAATGTAGTCTACTAAGAAATTTAATTATAGAGGAATGTTATAATTAAATTATAATCATATTTCATATGAATACATAATCATGGGGGTGTAGTATTTTAGAATAAATATGGGTGTTGTGGTGACCATATTCATTACGGTCAAATCATTCATTTATTTTTCCCTACCCTTGGTGGATCTTCCATTAGGATAATTAAAGTGTGGCGAATCAACCTATAATGAATGATAATATAGTAATGAAACATATGATATTGGTGAATTTGAACAAATTATTTTCCTTCTTTGTGACATGGTTTTGGTATCCATAGTGAGTAATTAAAATAAAACATCACATAACTATGACTATCCACATCATCCGTAGACATTATTTCATGTATTATTACATAAATATACACATAATAAAATATGAAAATACTATGAGGTCTTTCATGTTTGGGAAATTAGATTCATATAGTAATAAATTGAAACATGGAGTCAAAAAAATATTTATAAACTAAAAAATAAGTCATTGAGTTCCTTTGATATTCTAATATTGAAAAAGATAACATGTGGACAGACATAAGAAAAGGAGAGCTATAAATCCTTGTAAGGTAATAAGAAAATCATAGAATAACAAAAATAATTACATGTGAGTCAATACACATATAATGGTGACTAAAAGTATGATAATAATAAACATTATAATTAAATAATGAACATAAAATCAGGACATAAGACGATATCATCAATGAATCATAAGAATATGAAAACAAAAAAACACAACCTAATAAAAATAAGTCAAGGATAACAACCATGAGAGTATAATTTATTTTACTAATAATAAACTCCCAGAAAACATAAATGGTATCTATTGAGATAAAACATTACCCAATTAAATGGAGGGTTATATAATTACGGTCCTGCCTGTCAGGTTCATATCATGTAAATTCATTTTTGTTTCACAATTATTATATAACATTATAATTTATTCAATAAAGTTTAATCCCACAAATAAGAATAATAGATTGAATAATTTTTAATCCATAATAAATTATGTATCTTTTCATCTATCGGAATACACTTGAGTTGAAATGAGGATGGTTTTTAAGAATAAAAATTTTGGAGAGGAAAATCAGAGATAATTTCTCTTATATAATTATCGTACATAATGGTCGATTAATATGTTTAATTATAGAAAAATGTGGTCTCTCATTATAAGGATATCCTAAGGAAATTTTTGGTTTGTGTAAAAAACATTACTCTATGAAAAATTTAAAATAACAAATCTTAATAATAAGAATGAATGGGAATGAAAAATATGAGGAAGATAACCCATTTCCCCCAGAGTTTGACACTAAAATATTTGGAGGTCCTTAAAAAGTATTAGGAACACCTTTCAATGTATTTTTATAGTGGTAGAGCGATTAATTTAATTATAAATGGGTTTCTCGTGATGAGTAATGGGATTTTGGGTGGAAATTTATAGAAAAAGAGCTGTTAATTTGTTATTAATTTTCGATCTTTTGATTTGGACTCTACATGATAAAATAAAATCATCTATTGACTATAAAAAGGTTTTTCCCATGGAATATAATAAATATGAGTGTGTTTCAATGTTATTTTAAGATAAGAACCTAAATCCTTAAAATAATACCATTGATGATGTAAAAGTGGGTCATGTTTATCAAGAATTATTTTTTATAATCATAGAATATAATATATGTTTTGGAGGATTCATTATAGGATATAAAATTAATATGAGAAGATTAAAAACAAAAAATATTAAATGAGAAAACAATATTTAGTCTTGTATAACATTTATATTATTTAATAAATAAATTTTTGGATATTATTATTTCATAATAGAAACCATATTTTTATACCATAATTAAATATTACACAAATATTTAACTATATCATAATATTATGAAGAATTAACCCTTAGATAATATTATATTTTTCATTTTAAAAATAATAATTATTTTACCAAAATAATTTCTTAAATACATGAATTTATACTTTTAAATATTCCATATTTTTTGGAAAAATCATGTTTTCACAACCCAATAAATATCCACACCCTTATAATAATTTCATTAGACTTCATAAAATTCAATTACCATTTATTTTTTTAATGTATTACAAAATAATTTTATTTAATGAAAAGAAAACTTGTTTTAAAATAATTCAATCTTGAAACAATTGGAGATTTATTTGAAAGTAAATATATCACAAATTAGAATTTTTGGTTTCTTGTATATGAATATAACATTTATCATACTAATTATGTAATAATATATATATATTTGTAAATAAAGGGATATATATTATAATGATTTTATTAGGAATAATATACAACAATTCATACTATTAGTATATAAATACATAAAGCTTTATTACACTATGTTACACTATATGGGTAAGCTGTGAAATGGTGGTATTATATTAGGATGGGTTTGATGAACTTGGTTTTGGTTGGGATCACGATAATCATGACATTATACTATAATTGTATTCCCTCAGGTTTTGGTTTTTGATTCTTAGAATGAGATTGGACAATGGCAAATCACACTAATTCCATTTCCCTCGGATGCTCTGATAAATGGGATTCATAGGGTATAATTTCTCAATTCAAGGCCTTCCCTTATCTCATCTATATAACATAGATTTTATCATAACCCTTACTATATAGAAATATTGATGGTCACTGTACAACAGATATATAAAAAATTGTTATGATACTTAATGTTTGTTTAAGATCATCAGACAGTTATGTATATATTTTATAGCGGTGTAAAATAATAATTTAAATTTATTGCATTTGGTTTCCATAAATACATTACTTGAAATAGAATTTATTAATTAATATTAGAATTTAATTTATATAATTTTGGGTCATAAAATTAACCGCCCTTTCAGAAACATCACCCTCAAAAGTTTATTTCATGCACTTTTCAAATGATAGTACTTATTTTTCATCACCTCTTCGGGTAACCATGTCGCATGATCAATCATTTTTTTCTAACATAGTACTTTCAACATGTAAGATCTCTTCCTTGATTGAAATTTTTATATATGATTTAAGAAACTCCATGGATACTTTTCATATAAAATTTCATCCTGAAAAGGTACCACATATGGATTCAGTACATGTTAGGGGTCTTTAATGTAGTTGTTTTCGATGAATTTGCTGGGGTGCACACATCCGTCTGTGGAGGATGCATTGCCGTTGCCCCAAATTCCCACTTTCAAAGGCTGTCATCATATGTTCCTAGTTTAAGGACTCTTTCCCTTTGATCAAAACAGGATAATTGGATTTTGGATCCTCCTTCTGTGGATTCCTCCTTAAAACACTTTACCTAATCTGGGTCTCCCTTATGGACTAAGATGTTTTTCGTGAAACTCTTCCTAGTCCCATTCCTTCATGGACGCTGGCTAATTAAACTGCTTCTGTCGGGACATTCCAATGGGTCTGTTTAGGGTAGCAACCTTCAGTCAGGGGAGTAGTCACGTTGGACATCACAGGCTTGTCTAGTTGCTAGAACACTAGCACGTCTGGGTTTCTTCCCCTTATTATAGGGATTCTCGAGGGTGTGGAAGCCTGAGGAATACCACTTCAAATGCTTGAAATTATATTCCATTGGCATGTATCTAAAGTTTTCCTCAGCTTTTTATGTTTCTCACAGGGTATGCCGCAAGTTTAACATCTATTAGAGACATATCAGACTGATCAAAACACTGACTTGAGTGGATCATACGGGTACAACCATTGGAGGGAACACTAATGTTGGGGTTAATGCATTGTTAGCTACCAGATTGTTATTATATGGAAGGGTTAATGAGGTGGCATGATACCACCGGGATTTGGAGACCAAGGTAATAATCTAGACAGATGATGGAGAGTTTAATGAAGTGGAGGGGGACTGAGATGGATCCATCTTGAAGGTGACAGTAGTGTTAGGCTTGAGCCTCGAAGAGACTTCCTTCGTATCACTGTGGAAGGGAATCAATGTCCTCGTAGTGTGGTGGCCCGATGGGACACCTGAGGAGGCAACGCGTGAGAATGGATTCATGGATGGGATCTGGGGGAAATGTCACCTCCAGGTTGGGGAATGATCTTTCTGGAACACATGGGATCATGGGATAGATCAGAATGATACAATGATGATGAGATTGAACCTCAAGGAGGATTCCTACGTACCCCAATGGCAGGGAATCAAATTCCACATAGGTTATTTGAAGTCAGCTTAATGTCGATTGGGGACTTCAATGATATACCAACGAATGGGGCTAAAAGTGGATTACTTCTGGGTGAAGTTCACAACGGCTTACCACTGGATGGAGGTCGCAACGACTTACCACTGGATGGGGGTCTCAACGGTTTATCACTGGATGGGGGTCACAATGGGTTACCAATGGATGGGGTTGAACCTCAGGGAGGCTCCCTACATACATTGTCTAAGGGGAATGGATTAAAACCCATGATGTTTGAACATGTATAGTTTACCATCTCGCTAGAAGAAGAGGGGGCATATAGTTTAACGTCATGCAGGACCGAGGTGGACTGGCATAAAGTTGTCGGGACTAATCAGTGTTGTGCATGATCCACATGGACGCATCCTACATACCATTCCTTGTAAAGGATCAAAACCCTTGTAGTTCACATAGAGTGCGAACAGATGTTATGGGGGTCGAAACCAATGGATGTTGGGATTGAGCCTTGGGGAGGCTACCTACGTACCTTGCCTTGTCAATGATCAAAGTCCACCTGGTTCAAGTGGCATGGGAACCGACATGATGATGGTTGGATCCAATGGGTGTTTGGAATGAACCTCAGAGAGGCTTCCTACATCCCTTTCCTTGGCGAGAATCAGAGTCAATATAGTTCAAGTGGAACAGGAACCGATGTGAAGGGGGTTCGAACCAATGGGTTTTGGGATTGAACCACTAAAATGCTTCATATGTAGCTTTCCATGGCATGAATCAAAGTCCACATAGTTCAGGTGGAGTGGGAACTGATGTGAAATGATCAAAGCCAATGGATGTTGGTCTTGAACCTCATGGAGGCTTTCTATGTACCTTAGCAAGAATAAAATTCCACGTAGTTCAGGTTGAGTGGGAACTGACGTCAAGATTGTCAGAGCCAATGGGTGTTGGGATTGAACCACATGGAGGATTCTTACATACCTTACCTTGGCAAGAATCAATGTCCACGTAGTTTAGGTGGAGTGGGAACCGATGTGAATGGGGTTAGATCCAATGGATAGTGGGCTTGAACCACTGGGAGGCTTCTTACATACCTTGCCTTGGGAAGGATCAAAGTCCACGTAGTTCAGATTGTTTGGGTCTTACTCGAGGCTACCCAGAGAGGGTGTCATGGTTGATCCTTACTCTAATTCCATGTGAGTGATTCTCGGTGTGAGAAACCAGAGGCAGCAAGGACCTGACAATCACAACGCGAAGGTGTGTCCCTGGGAAGTGGAGTGATGCTTACAGGTATTTAGTGGCCCAAAGATGAAATAGGGGCTTACGCATGGTCTGTGGACCGGGGAATGGGTATTGTGACTTACTCTAGGGTGGAGGACCAGGTGGTGACAATGCCCAAAGGGAGAAGTATTTGGAACCGAGGAATAGAGGGGGTGTAGGGGTGTTACGTCCTGCAAGAAAATCTCAGGGATTACACCAAGGTGGTTGCCCTTTCCCTGCGGACATATGCCACTTCGATTAAGAGGATAAAATTCTACGTGATGACTGATCTCACACCTGTGGAGACCAGTGGGCGTAGAGAATGCCCGCGATGGATCACCCGCATGTAATGCACGAGGTGTGGAAACTGTTTAACGTCATGTGCTGAGGACTATGGTTCTTGTCAATTTAATGTCATGCAAGTCAATGAGGTGTGTTCACTCCGCACCCATTACCACTTATATAATGGATAACTAACACCCCTTGGGTAAGGGAAGGAATCAGAAATTTCATGTTGAGGGGTGTTATGGAGTGATCCTTTGAGGGGACCATATTGGTGTCGCTATGCGAAGAATAAATATCCGTTAGCGTGCCTATGCAAAGAATCATGATGCGAAGACACACAACAGGAAGCACCACACAAGGGACATTGAAATGACATTGTACATACTTGAATAGCTGCACAGGAAAAGTAGTTGCAGTGGAGATGGGTTCATAGGTAGATTCCTTGAGAAGCTCTAGTGCTCTATACAGTGGAGGGGATTCGTGAAGAGCTTTTCCTTGCAAAGTGAAGTATCCAAGCCAAGGAATTGGGAATAGATGCGTATGGAAGGTACTTCTCAAAGTGGACAGGCATTCTCGGAGCACTGTTTCATGAATAAATGGTGACTTGTGAAGCATAGAAGTGGGAATCAATTTTCTTAGTGAAGAAAAGTGACCATACTTTAGAATGTGGGTCACATGTGCATGAACTGTACTTCATGAAGCATAAGTGATCCATGAAGACCTGAGTCCCTTTGGAAATCTCCTTCATATGTGGAGGCTCATGGGCTCCACGAAGGACATCGCTCTTTGAAGAGGAACAGAATTCATGCCAAGGGGAAGGCACTTAGTGATGCAAAAGTACCTTGAAAAGCTCATGGTTCATAGAAAAAAATTACTTCGCGATAAGGGATCTTGGAAGGATAAAGGTTGGAGTATCCATACTTTGGGCATGAGGGAAGCCTTGTATTTATAGGAAAGAGGCACAACAAATTAGAGCTCACTCTGTTGGGAGATGAAGCTCACTCTGCGGTGGGTTCACGATCGTCAGAGCGGTTCATGGACCATCTGGCCTCCTTGCTCCATCGAGGGTTTGTGAATGTCCCAAGAGTTTGTGGAGCATCCAACTTCCTTGATCCACAGTGGGTTTGCAAACACCACAAGGGTTTGCATAGAATCCCATCTCCTTGCTCTATGGCAGGTTCCCAAATGTCACAGGGGTTTGTGGAGAATCCCCCCTCCTTGATCCACTGCGGGTTCACGAAGGAGGAGTTCGTAACCGACTACAGTGTTGTATAGCTCCACAAAAGTGCATTGTGAGGCACACCCTAAGGGTTTCTTGATTTTTTTTCCTCTACCCAAATTTTGGAGCCATCAAATGCCTCCCTGACTTGTAGTAGAGGTGAAATCTAGGGTCAATGTCTAACGGTAAATCATCAAAATCCCTTGGCTGATCGTGAAGCTGACTTGCAGAGGAGGCTCGAGAAGTGGAGAGGATATGGGTAGGCTGATCATTCCATGAATCTCACCATGATTAGATGTTCCGCGAAGTGATTAGGGTCGTCATCTATAAATAGGGGAGCTGACCACTCTTTTTTCCATTCTCTTTTCTGTATTTTTGGCATTTAGCATTCTCGATTTGGAAAGCTTTGCGTACTCCGTGTTTTCTCTCCACGAATCATGCCTTCTGATTTGTAATGTATGGTGAGTCATTGACTCCATAAATGTGCTCTCTATAGATTACATCTGAATTTTTGTGCAAGGCTTTGCGATTCCATTGCTTGGATTGAGCTCCATGAACTATCTCCATGAACAAGATCCACGAAAGGGCTTTGCGAACCAGAACGAAAAGTGTCCAAATATTAAAAACATAATGGATCACCAAGAGGCTTCCAAGGAGTCCTTGTGGATACTTACCATAGGTAGGATATGGTGAATAGATTAGCCCTAGGAGAGTTGGTGTGGGTCCACTCTTACCATGGTTCATTTGTTGAGATTCATTCAGAAAGAAAAAGAAACCATCCATTACGTAAAAGGCTGCCTTTATATGGATTTAGGATGAGGGATGATGTCTTCATCCCCAAGGAAAGTAGGGATGAGCCAACTTACTAGTTTAGGAGAACATTGTGCCAGTTCCAGTGGTTCTGAGTGGATGACGGCCATGCCTAGGTGGACATCATGCCTCTTATTGATGATTTTATGTACAATCATCTAAACAGTGTTGATGGGAAGGAATTGCAGTCAGAGACACCCCCCACTCTATACCAGATGATCTTGAATGCATCCATGAGGAACCCAATGAAGGGATGGTTCAATGAGTGGGATCAATGATAGGGAAACAACTCTACATATGACTGGGCCTGGGCCTACTAGGTAGGTGTATTGTATGAAGGTTTTGGGTCATAAATGAGGAGAGTGGGCCTGTATGAGGCGGATTGGGCCTCCCAATTCCAAATCTATCAACTGAAGCAGCTGATATTGGAGTTGTTGAGCAAGTGGTCAATGAGGACAAATACCTCCCACATACACCATGGGGAGGTTGGAATCAGTTTATGGGATTCACATCAGATCTTGGGGGTCCCAATAATGGGGGAGTTGTGTGATGAATTCCTCCCCATTATGGGTGCGTGGTAGGATCTGGAGCAAATGTCACCACTGACAATGACATTGATGGGGCTGGTTCTAGGAGAGGACAAAGAAGCAATGAGAGACGTCCACTTTAGATGGTGGTACAAGCAGTTCTTGAACTTCCCAAAAGAAATGCAGTTTCTGGTGAGGCCTAGAACATGAAAAAAGAGGGCTCAATTGGGCAAGGAGTACTTGTACTGGTGGATCTTGGTGGATAGCTAGTGGAAAACATGGGGATTCAACTTCAGTACCAAGAAACAACTTATTGTCTAGTTGGCCGCATACATTGTAGCTCCCATCTACAGTGGGATCCTCCTGATGAGGGAAATGAATATGGGTGTTTGAAAAAGAACATTTATCATGGAATCCATGTTGGAAAAAGGATGGCTGGTCAACCTCATAATCCAAATGCTCTCCATGTTGTACAAGATACTATGGCTTATTTTCAAGGGGAAGGGGCCACATAGGATATGCAGGTCGTTCCACATTTTTTATGGGTGGATAGTGGTGCATGTTAGGGGGGTCTGTGAATATATGAACCCCATCTCCCCTCTGGAATCAAACTTCTTCCCATTCATCTTGAACATTGCAGGGAGCTTTCTAGCTGAGTTGACCATGTAAGTAGCACTAAACCGTGTCTAGAAGTTAGAGGATTTCAAATATCATCTGTTCCCACTACCAATGGGTTCTTTCACTAATTATGTCCAAGAAATGGAAGAGCACTGGTCCTATATTTTTGCCTTTTTATTTAATGTCCAAGTGTCCAGAGTGGACCATGAGCCACTCTGTGAGCTGTACTCCCTGCACCAATTCACTGTGAAATTTCAGTGTATGTAGTGACTGACCCCAAAGATCTATTCAAGGGTGCTCCATGATGAACATCTGTGTGTGATGAGGCTGATGTGGCTCACGTTCACATGGGGAGACAAGAAAATGCGAAATGAGCTGACTCTTCCCAACTTCATCTTCGGGTTGGGGAAGGAGTACGCCAAAATATGGGAGGAAGACTACTTGGGGAAAATGATAAAGCGGCCAACTATTTAGGATAGTGATTGTGTGGCACCCCAAACTTGAGGTTGAGGCCAGATGGTGGAAATAAAATCCCACGGTGGTGGGGCAACGAGGGTGGTGAGGCCTACACCAGTTGAGGGGGAGTCAGTGGTAGCGGATCGAGCAACAGAAGCGGACTCGGTGGTATAGACGAACAAAGTTATTCAAATGGGAGTCCACCGAAGGGATTCTGTAGAATATCAACTCAGGCTTCGGGGAAGCGGCTCTGACACATAGCGATGCTGGAGAATGCTTTTTTCTAAAGGCCTAGGACATTTGGGAAGTAAACAAGAAATTCATCGGCCCATCTGAGATGTGGCAACAACTGAACCGTCTCCGGATGGATTTTCTAGGGAAAGGCCCAATCAGGGTTGGCTTTGCAGTGTCGCATGCAGAGGCAGATCCATGCTTGACTGAGCTGGTGGACTTTGTGCACTCTCGTGGTGCCCCGAGTCCAATGACAGACCAAGTAAAGGTGTTTCTGGATCGAACATCCCCTCTGCAGTTTTTGGATGCTGAACTGAGGGAACACTTCCCTCTACCGGAATAATCAGACGTGTCTTCCTGGGGGGGAGGCCAGTAGAGGGAACTCATCATAGGAGGTAGAAGATGATGATCAGGACCAAGATCATGAAGACATTGCATAGGTCATTGAGGTAAAATCTCATTCCCCTTGGTCAGGGTTTTCTTCCAAGACATTTTGTAACCCTCACCAATGTTTAAACATTGTATGAGAGACTCATTCACAGAACCAATTCTAGTCCCATAATGGGTTCATATGTGGGGCCTTCGGGATACATGCCCACATCTATGACGATTAGTGCATCCGGCTGAGCCATGACATCTGAGATGGATCCCCCACTGTTTGTAGACATTCTTATAATATATAAAGGGACACGTATTGGGGTCCCTATATCAAAAGGCTAGTAATGAAACTAAGATTTTGACCTCTGTAAGTCTCCTTTGCATGATTCATGACTTCCACTCATTAACCATGCTAATGGAATCCATGCCCTTTTGGTATGTGCATTCATTCAAATGGAATGGACTACCATGGATAGGTTGATTGGTACTCCTGGAGGTGCATGTCCCAAGGGAATTCTAGTGTTTGTAGAGGTGGATATTCAGACTGACCAAGACGCGGCACTCTAGATCACTAGTGGGACCATTGGTAGGGTTGTGCTTGAGATTATTGAAGTGGGGACAGACGATGATGATCGTTCGGGTATCCCGAGTCCTTCCATACCTGATCAGACACTAGATGTGGACCCTACTGATGAGTTCATGGGGATGTTCCCTACGTAGGAGCCTTCCAACCCTATAGACTAGGATGAAACAACCTCTGATGAATAGGATTGCATGATAGTTCATCACCAATCATGGGTGATGATCATGAAAATTATTGATGACACCCCTCAAGCACAATGGATAGACCAGATGGAGAGACTTCATTGATGACTACATGGACTATCTACTAGGGGTGTATATTCCCAACATACTCACATGATCATCCGACATCTCATGATGGAGAAGATTCAAGAGTATTATTGTGGCCTTGGAATGGGTTGGCAGTGGAGAAAGACGGTGAACATAAATAGTCTCTAAGAGGCTGAAAATGAGATTCAACGGTTGTAGGCCTGAGCAGTTGAATACTCTAATCACCTCATTGTGCAGTTGACGATTTTATTACAGTAGAAGGCCCAGTTGGCCGAGGCCGATGAGAAAATGAAACAATCCTCCATAGAGATGGCTATTATCTGGAGTGATGAGGTGAGGGTCGGGGTTGTGGTTGGCGAATTGTACCCCAATGTTGTCGAGGAGGAGCATGAACTGAATATGCATCAATATATCCAGGACTCCACAACCAAGAGGGTGGTAGAGATGCAACATTCTTTTGATGGAGTAAACCAATCCATGTGACGGGTCTATCCTCGGGTAATGTGATATCTGTAATGTTTGAAAAAAAATTCACATTTTGATCATTTTATTCCCGATGTATGCAGGAGTTCTTTTATTTGTTTGAATTATTTCATTTTTTTATATCCATGGATCATCTAGTGATCATTCCCTAATCTCACATGGGTTAGGCCTGATGTGAGAAACAAGATATGGCCACCTTGTAATTCCACCCAAATATAAGAGTGCAAACCAAGCTCTGGGCATCCGGGGCTTGAAAAATAGGTTGAGATTTTTTAGAAGGAAGGGAGAGACCTGACTAGAAGATGAAGCTCCTATAGTAGTCAAATCTTCACTTTCCGTGATCATGATATTGCACGAGCGGGGTAACGCTAGGGGAAATGGAATTAATTCAAACATAGGGGAGTGGAAGGTGCGAATCACGATACCCAGAATACGGGACACTATAGGGATGGTGTGACAATGAAAAATAACAATTGACTGTGTTTGAAACACAATATTCTTATTGCGTTAGCCTAAAATGGGTATAATAAATGATGGATGACTGGTGACCATGTTTGAAACATGCATCTTGCCTCAAAATGTAATACATTAGTCTTCCAGAATGTTGCCTCATGACAGTAGGCGAGCCATAGGCTTAGAATCCATACTATTAGCGGGGATCATTTAGATATGAAAGAGGGCGAGGTTCCGAATAAAGGAAACAAAAAGCGTGGAGTGTTGCATGATGGGTTGTTCGAATGGAGTCCAACACCCTTGAAATTACAACACCATGGTGAAGGCACATAAGGTGGGAACATCAGTCCTCTCTGGTAAGGACTTGGAATGACATGTAGTTTTATGTTATACCAAAAAAGTTTATATAAACATATTTTTACGTCGTATGGTGAATACGGTGTACATAGTTTTAAGGTCATACTGTCTGGACCATGGTTAATAGGTTACACTCGTGTTACATGGACTGTAGACTCCTAGTTTATGGTCAAAAAGATTGTTCTGTGATTTGGAATGAGGGGCTAAGAGGGTTAATGAACCTAGGGCTCAAACATAGGCGGAATGCCTGGGCGTCTCTTCATATCCCCTAAGGATGTGAATCATGCCGAACATAGTTATTAGAATGTATCGTGGTCAGAGGCCAACATAGATAGGGGAAATCCTTCCTGGTGAGGGATCTGATGCATCCCATAGTTATTAGGGGACATCCTGAACTTGTTCAGGGTAGATCTGTAGTTAAATCTCATGCATCAAGGACATGTGGACACATGTAGTTTAACATCATACTATAGGATGGAGAGTGAAAGGTAAGATCCCTAGAAGGGAGTATGTGGTGAGGTAGATATAAACCCGACACGAATGAGGACATATAGAGTCCGCAACACACCACATATCCCCAGAGGAAGATCTTTAGGTCAAGGGACCAAATTTGAAAGTTAGGCTGGGCCCAAGGAAATGTGTTTAGGCATTCCTACATACCCTAGGAAGATGACAAACAATCCATACGTAATTATAAGAGCACAATTTATGGTCATTAGGGACAAGAAATTCATGTGTGGCATGAATGGGCTAGTAGATGTCCTACTAGAACTACTAATCTCACGTGAGTCATGCTCGATGTGGGAAACAAGGTTTAGTTATGGGACTTTCATAGAATAGGAAGGAACATGGAAGGGTGATGTGATTATAGGTTAATGATATCCCAATGATGCTAAACCACCTATGTAATGCACCTCTGTACAGGAAGTAGTAAAGCTAAGTATGTTGGAATTCCACATGAACATAAGGAAGTGAAAATATGTGAATTATGATGCTCAAGTTCTGGACCACAATGATAGTGGTGTGACAATAGAGTTTAACTATTGACCATGTTTGAAACATAGTATCCATTTTGTGTTAGCCTGGAAAAGGGACAATAAAATGAGGGTCGACTGCTGACCATGTTTTGAAACATGGGACATGTCACAAATGTCATCTGAGGTTGTCCAAGAAGTTAGACCAAGTTAGTAGGTAAGAAAATGTTTCTTGAGACTAGACTGTAAAGAGGGTCCCTTCAGATTTGGAAGAGGATGAAGATCCAAATAACGAGCTCACAAATCATGGACAAGGAATGTGGGAATGTCCTTGTGAAAATTCCACACATAGGGAACTGCCACCACACATCTTAGTACGGTGACTAGGCGTATCAGATAGAGGGAGTCGAGTCCCCCTACAAGAAAATGGGTCCTAAGGATACATGATTCCAACCTAAAGGTCATAGGATGGGCTATTAAGGGGAGATTGATTTAATGGGCTATGCACAGGGCGACGAAGTGGCCAATCATGATGCGCAGATCCCATAAATAGATATTAGTTTAGGGTCATAGAACTCAGAATATTTTGGGAAAAGGAAAGTGATAATAATAGTGTCATGGTTGAAAAACCTGATACGAATGAGAATCAGAGAGGTACTCTCTACTCCACATGCTCACAAAGGAGTTTGAAACATTGGGCCAAAAGAGAGAGGACAATATTTCAGATTCTTGGTGCTGGGCCTAAGGAAAATTTTTCTGGGCATTTCTACGTATCCCAGGAGGATGGGAATCATGTCGTACTAGTTCTAGTAATGACATGGTAAGATACAAGTGCCAGAGATAATAAGGTATTGAGGGTCTCACCCTTGCACCCAAAGAAGTTGCATTTGATAGATTTTTTTTCTCTTCTAGTATGAACGAGTGTTTTTTTGTGAAGTGGTGGAACTAAGATAGAATTTACATGCATCGCCACCAGAATGAAGCTGTGTACATGATTTGAAAAATGGTATGGAGTGTGACTAATACGAATCGGGATGTTCCCTCGGTTGAGGACACCATGATGTAGTGCCATTTCTCATTGTGCGTCCATGATGATAATGTCACAGTTTAGGGTCATTTAATGGGTCCAACCATTCATTTTAACATCATTAGGTATAGACAAAATAGTTTAAAGTAATTTGGGACTAGGAAGCATTATTTAATGTCTTATGACTCTGACATAAAGGGAATGTGCATGGAATGATAAGGAATACCAAACGTGAATGTGTACATAATCCCATAGCCCACCGTGCGCAACTCCAAGGAAGAAACCTCAGGCCGAGGGGCTAGAAAAGGTTAGAGAATGTGGGGAAGGAGGTAGGAGGGGATAGATCCATGAAGGGGAGTACATGATGTGGCATTTGTAAGCCTGATGTGATTGAAGGAATAAGACCACACACGCCACATCATGTGTTGGTATAACAGATGGGACCTAGAAAGTTGAACATAAGAGATAAATTAGTAGAACTCGAGCTGGACCTAAAGATGAGATGTTTGGGAATTCCTATGTATCCCATGGGAATGTGAATCAAGCCGTAAATAGTTATAAAATAGATCTTACCTTATGGTCTTAGACCTTGGAAAAGGGAGAAGCAGAATCCCTCCATGTAAGCATGAACTTCAATCCGATCCCTAATCCCATGTGAGTCAAACTCGGTGTGGGAAACAAGGGTGGGAGATGTTTTTTTGGTTTTTATTGAAATACATATAATACATGCCAAAGGGAAGTCAGTGTGGAGCCCTAAATGATTCCTTACCACGACTTTGTCCTCCTAACATGAAAATACGCACCGAGGGATAATACCGGGATGTTTGAAATTCCACTTAGACCCAATGGGGTGGAAAATGATGTGAATCATGTAGCCTACATTTAAGGATTGAATGGGTTGGAGTGATAATGATGGGTAACTTTTGACTCTATTCGAAACACAATATTCATATCTTGTTACCTGAAATGGGAACAACAAATGAGTGTTGACAGCTAACCATATATGCAATGTGTGATATGTATCAATTTTTTGTCTGAAACCCTCGAGGAGGTTGTACTGTAATGGTATAAGGGACCTTAGGCCTAGCGTCCATGCCATTTGGGTGCCTCTTCAAATGTGAATGATAATGGGAGTCCAAATGAAGGGGAACATGAAGCCTGAAAAAATGAGTGAAAGCATGTCTAGGCAGAATCCGACACTCCAGACTCTAGACCAGAGTACTCATGGGCATAATGGTGAATCACCGAAGAAGGCTAGTGGACCTGAAAAAAGGGTATCTGACTTAAAGAAATGAATGTAGGGAAATGTAGCGAAGGATGTTTAGTAGAGAGAGGCATGCGACATTGTTTTCATAAACTCGGTGTGATTGGGGACATAAGCCCATACCACACCGTATACCCCTCTCCTGGAAGAATGTATCATGAGGGGATAAAATGATAGGGAGGTTTTTAAGAGTTGGGGTTGGACCCGAATACATGGTATTGGGGAAGTCCTATGTATCACATGAGGATGGGAATCAAGCCACACGTATTTCTGGAAGAAGGGTTACATGCAATTTTTCATCATTCAGGAATGACACAAATAAGGGCATGCTACCTCAAATGAGTGACGTGTACGGAAAGTTGAGTAACCCAATGTGAATTAGGACATAATACCACACAATAAACATACAATCCTAAGTTGGAATGTGGGCTAGGGGCCTGAAATGGTTGAGGGACCAGAGGCTGGACCACAGACAGAATGTCACAGCCAGCATGTTGTTTAACGTCTTACAGTGAGGATGATGGTGATCGTAGTTTAAGGTCATAGACCTCAGACTACAAATTCCTAGTTTAATTTCATATGCCTCGGATAGAGAAGACGAATCATTGTTCCAATGGAAGACCTCAAAGTGGAAATGATGAGAGAGGAAAATGGTTGACCAGGTTCACAACACAGTATCCACCCTCGTGTGATCGGAGTTTGGGGAAAACATTTGAGCATCGACAATTAACCATATTCGAAACACGATACTTGTATCAATTTTCCTCTCAAAATCCTCATGGATGTTAGCCTGTAATGGTAGGAGAGCCCTTATGTCAAGAATACATTCCATTTAGGGGTCCTTTTGGATATAGAAGATGATGGGTACCCAAATGATGGGGCTCAAGAAGCAGGGTGGGCCCTAAACTCATGGAAAGGTTGATAAACGGATGGATGTATCAAGGGGATATGTGTGGCCAGGAAGAATAGCCTAATGTGAACGAGGACATGATTCCATACCACACCACAGAATTCTAGATGAGAAACTAGACCAGGGGGCCAAAAAGGTCGAGGGACCGGAGGCTGGGCATCCCGATCAGTAGTATCCATATGGAAACTCATGCGAGTATTGCCTTATCATAACTCCTACACCCATAGTATCAATTCTTGGTATGGGAAACAAGGAGTAGGATTAGGCTCTCCCAATAACATAAGGGACCACAAGCTAGAATCACACTTTTGATCAAGGCAGACCGAGGTTTAGAGAGGCGAAAGAGTAGAATAAATGACTAGACATTGGGTTTGGGACATATGGGGGCAGTGAAAACGACAAAGGATGGATGTTGACCAGATTCAAAACCAAACATCTATATCGTGTAACCTGAAATGGGTTCAAAAAATGAGCATCGACTGTTGACCATATTTGTAATGCGGGACATGAATCTAGTTTTTGTTCAAAATCCATGGAGGCATTGGCCCAAAATGATAGAATAACCCTTTTTCTATATATCCATATCGTTCAGGGGCCCTTTTGGGTGTGGAAGATAATGGGAACGCAAATGATAGGGTGTGCGGAGAATAAATGTGACTTTGAAATTTCAAATAAATCCTTACAGCAGAAAAGCTAGAGATCATCAGTGGAGAGGGATACTAGGTATGGTCATTATGAACTCAGCATGAATGAGGACAAAAGCTGGCACCACAATATGTGTTTCGTACCAATGGAGGTCCTGAATCTTGGGGCTAGTCCTACAGACGAAATGTCTAGGCGGTCCTATGTATCCCATGAGGATGGGAATCAAGAATTACATTGTTATGAAAGTGCCATGTAGTATAAGTCTTGTTGTAGGGATGTGGGAGGATTAGAAGAATGATGGATGGTACTTGGGTAAATCATCATAATCCTCATTGAAGTGGGGCCATAGAATCCTATACTTTGCCATGTGGGATCATCCAACAGAACTATACCCAAGAATAGATAGTCATAGAGGAATTTTGGGATGGACTCAAGAAGAAGCGCCTAATAATTCCTACATATCCCTTGGGGATGGGAATCAAACCATATGTTGTTCTAAAAAATGCGGTTTAATGTATTGTCGGATGATCATTAGCTTAAGTCATGTAGTAATGTATAGTTTAAGGTCAGGGAGGACCCTAATGCAGTTTGGGGTCATGTGGGACCAACAATTTGAGGCCATGCAGGATCGTATAGTTTATGGTCATGCTAGACGATACGTCTCAGGAAAAATATTTCTTGAGGAACATTGCATCGGTGGGAGGAGTTATATGCTCAACATCGATGGTAACTAGGGTGTATGATCCATTGGAGTAATCCTTTTGAACTATGTAAGGTCCCTCCCATTTGGGCTCCAACATGGGTGGTTTCTTACAGGGTATTATTGGTGTGTTTAGAGTCAATACCGTGTCACCATGCAAGAAAGAACAGAGGAGAAATGTTTTGTTGAATGCTCTAGATATCTAGTTCTAATTCCATTCCAAGTTGTGCAAGGCACAAAGCCTATTCTCATCGAGCACTTATAACTCAGCTAGATAGATTTCAGTGACATTACCTATAACATTCTAACCATATATAGATGCACACAATGAGAGAAATTTAATCACTATGGGAAGGATGACCACCATTCCATACACCATGGAATATAGGGTAACCTGGGTAGAATTACTAGTTGTCATCCAATATTCCCAAAGGGAATTGGGGAGTTTGTCTGACCATATCTTCTTATTTTAGAAAACCATTTTTTGCAGAATGTTAGAGATTATTTTGTTGAAATCCTCGATCAGTCCATTTGATTGTGCATGATAGCTGGAGGTATAATTAGAACGGATATTGTACCTAGTGAACAATTTCTTCAGCTTAGATGCTTGTATGCTCATGTCGTTATCAGTAATGATGGCGTGAGGGACTCCAAATTGGTAGATTATATTGGATTTCATAATGTCAATGATGGAATGAGCCTTGACCTCGTTGAGTAGAACTGCCTCTACACACTTGGAAAAGAAATCTGTAATATTTAGGATGAATCTGCACTGGTGAGATATCGCCGGTGGATATAGTCCCACGACATCGAGTTCCCATAAAACAAGTGTTCAAGAGAAAATGGTGGATTGGAGAGGCTCTGGAATACAATGCATGAAGTTAGCATGAATTTAGCATGCATGTAACCTCTTAGAGAACTCGATGCAGTCAAGAATCATAGAGGGCCAAAAGTACCCCAGTCTCTGGATCTGGTGAGATAGTTTAGGCCCGCTATGATGATCCCTAAAGAAACCGACATGAACCTCCTGAATTACTGGGGAAATATTGACTCCATGAATGTAATGAAGGAGAACCCCATCATACTCACTCTTGTAGAGGATCTACTCATGACTAGGACCGTCCTGGAGGGTAAACTATAGTGTGCGACATCGGATTCAATCGCGCTCGTCATGATCTACTGGGAGGTTAACATTTTGGAGGTACTCAACAAAAAATGTTCTCCAATCATGAGTCACCTCAATAACTACATCTAGGGGACCTGGGGGTCCTGACGTGGAGGTGTCGGCCATATGGTGGCTAACCTGCAGGCTGTCATCGTCACCTGGAGTGATAGGAGCAATGAAACTTCGATATGCCATGTGGATAGTTAAGTCATCCTATTCAGGATCTGTAAGTGATGTAGCTAGGCCGGCCAGGGCGTCAACTCAATCGTTCTAAGATCAAGGGACATTAGTATTTTTTTGATGAGATGGGTACTGGGCCATTAGCTGGAGGGTGGGTTCCAATAATGGCACAATATCTAGAATTCTGACGACATAATCGTTGTTAATATGTTTGATAACCAGTTTAGAGTCCCCTTTCACATGAAAATGGGGAACATCAATCTTGAGGGCTTGCACAAGTCTAGTGTCGAGAGCCTGATACTTATCCTCGTTGTTGGTGCAGCCTTCAGACAACAAGATTGAGTATGGATGAATGGATTGTTCCAGGGTAATGAAGATAATACCCATGACAACTCTTTTGAGCCTGGGTCAATGAGCCTTCTGTCAATTGGGCTGCGAGAAGTGACATCAATGTGCATTTTCCAGCATGGTATGGCTTGGTCCACCGAGAGAATTATTTCTTCATGGAAATTGAGATTCAGGGACTAGTCCGTAGGAGGTGGATGGTCGGCAAGGAAGTCTTTCAACACTTTCCCTTTGATAGCATTTTGAGGGACATACCTAATGTCTAACTTATGAAGGATCACTTCCCACCAGGAAAGACGACCTGTCAATATGGTGCGGTTCAGGAATTACTTCAGCGGATCTACCTAGGATACTAGTTGAACATCATGGTGCTGCAAGTAATGTCTCAATTTTTTTACTTCAAATACCAGTGCAAGGAAGCTCTTCTAGATAGGGGAGTATCTTGTCTCCGTCTATTGGATTATGCAGCTGGGGTAGTAGAGGATATTCTCTGTACCCTTATTATTCTTCTGGTTGAGAAGGCAACCATGAGATCTCTCTCAGGCAGTCACATAAAGGACCAATGACTTTCTAGGGACGGGTGGCATTATGTTCAAAGGATGGAGCAGATGCTGCTTGATTTCCTCAAGAGAAGTATGGAATTCTTCATCCCTCTCATAGATGGTTCCTTTCATTATGAATCGAGAAAAAGTCATACACTTTCCTCCAAAATTTGCAATAAATCTGTGTATGTAGGCTAAGTGGCCATAGAATCCTTGACGCTCCCAGCTATTTCTCAAGGGTGACATCTGGCTGATAGCCCTGATCTTCTCTTGGTCGATCTTGAAGATGTTGAATCTAAAAATGTTGCCAAGAAACTTGCACGGGGTGACCCTAAAAGCACACTTCCATGGGTTCATCTTCATGTGGAGAGAACAGAGGAAGACGAAAACTTTATTAAGGTCTTTGATATAGTCTTGATGCTGGAGATAGTTGAAAACCAGGTCATCTACATAACATTTCACCATTATTCCGATGATCATCTTAAATATATGATGCATAACCAGCAGACAGGTGGCACCCGCATTCTTTAAATCGATGGAATGACATGGTAACAGAATGGAACTTGTGATTCCCTGAAGGTTGTATACTCCTCATCCTTGGGTCATTCAAATCTGTTTATACCCAAAGTACCCAACCATGAACGAGAGGGCTTGGAAAATAGCTGTAGCATCAATCAATAATTTTTTCATAGGAAGTGGAAAATCATCCTTTTGACAGTGACGATCAAGATATCAGAAGTCGATGCAGACTCATATCTCTCCATTCTTATTCCTTACTATCACAATGTTGTCTATCCACATAGGGTACTGGACCTTCTTAACAAAATCCGATCTAATGATCTTATTAACTTCTACCTCAACCATGGAACCGTGAGAAGTGTGCATATTTCTGGGAGGCTACTTGAACTCGCAATGATTTTCCTTGTGATCGAGGTGGTGGATGAAAACATGAGGATCTAGTCCTGGAATATCTCGAGAACTCCTGGAGAATACATTACGGTGTTGTTTTAAGAAGTCTATGTTCTACTGTTGTTTCCCTAGGGGCTTTTCAGCACTGATCAATGTGGGTTTCAGGTCTGCCTCGCTTCTGAGGTTCACCTGTACCAAGTCGTCAATAGGGGAAGAAACACCCTCTTCAAAGGTGGGGGGAGAATCCTTTATATCCTCTTATTCAAATACAGAGGGAGGATCCTCGGTGAGAGGATCATCTTATGAGTTGGTATCTCCCAATTGGTGGCTGGTACCAGCCTGAGCGGCGGATAACACTGCTTTAGGGAGCCCCTGTCACACCGTAACCATAGGGATAATGGTTGTTGATCCAATCCCATATGGTCTTTGGCCCAAGGGTCCATGCATGATGATATCTAAGCAATAATGGTGCATCAGCTTGAGCTAGTTTATTCCAACCTAGAGAAACAAGCATGTATGATGTATTTCCTTTTCCATGGGGCAAACATCCTAATTCTACATGGGAGTAGGAGGCTCTGGGATCACCTGATCTTAGTTTTTGAAGGAGTATGAGGTGATCTTCCATCATCTCTTAGAATTGGAAATGCCTTACCCCCTTGTTCCAAAAAAAATTACGCATTTCCCCATGTCCAAAATTGTATCCCCCAATCTATGGACTCGATAGACGTATGCATTATCCAGATCTACACACAGGTCAGCTACAACCGTAGCATGCTTAACCTTGTTAGTCTGAATCTTCTTTTCCATTATTTTATATTATTCTACATCCAGATAGCATGCCTCACATGCGGAAAAGGGGGATGTGTCACCTTGGAGCACCCCCACTCGACCATTTATGTAGTACTTAAGGAACTAGTGGTATAACTAAGTAACCCCTACTTGTAGTTGGATTCATGACCTACCCATTAATGCATTGTAGGCGGTGTCTTGGGAGACAAACATAACCTTAGTGCTAGCAATTAATCAACCGAAACGGGTCTTCAAATGTATATTTCCAAACAATTTATACTCCTTCCTATCGTACACTTGGATTATATGGTTAGAGGGAATCAGATCACCCTCGGACAATCCCATCTTTCATAGTGTCGAGTCGGGATTAGGTTGATCCTAGAGCCTGTGTCAACAAGACATAGATGGACCTCCATGCCATTGAACTAGTTGGTGATGTACAATGGGAGAATGTTTCCTAGTATGGGGGATCCCTCATCATCTCCAGAGAATGAGATGATGGCCTGACATTCTTCATTCTCTATCGCCTCAACATGGAAGGCTTTTGTGGATGCTACATTAATCTCAAACTAGTGGGGGATTATTAAAGCCTCGTAAAGGGAATCACACATTTATAATGATAGGCGGAGGGACTCCGGGATAGATATATTTACTAGAAGTTTGGAAAGATATTTGTGAAAATCATACATCAATGCCATGTGAGAACTTCTGCTTATAGAGGGCCACATTATGATAGGAGGTTTGGTGGAATCTTCCAACTGGGCCGACATATAATTAGTGCTAGGAATATCCCACTTCTCAGTAGTCAAAGCCTAATGACTGACTACCAGATGAGGGATAGATGACTGAGACTAGCCTGTGGAAAAGTGTGGTAGATCACGACGCTGTCGACGTGGATCTGCTTGATCTAACAACAAGAACAGTGGAAAAGGCGGGCCTGTTATCACTAGATGAGAAGGCTGCGTATACTTGGTCTACGGTGAGCTTGCTGCCTCATTTTGGTCATTTTTACAGTCTGGTTGGAAGTACTGATTGAGGAACTCTAATGACCCATATTGTTGTGGCTCTGTCGATGCTGATGACAGTTGGGGAAATTTGGAGGATCCTCCTAGCACTCCCCTTCATCGGGAATCATGTAGTGATTTACCAGCTCTAAGTTATTAAATAAAGAGTAAATTTGACAGTCACTTAAATATTATTCCACTACTATAAAAAATCTATTAAATATCTCCATCTCTAGTGTCATGAAGTTGCTAAGAGTGAGGTATGGAGATGGCATTGGAGGGGAAATTTTCTTTTCCTTACGCAACCGATGATTGATCTTCTGGGAAGAGGAAGACTAAGGCGACGATGCCGAAGTAGTTGTTGTAGATTCTGAGGGCTCTATCCAATTCAGCCATGCACAAATAACACCATTAGAATGAGTGATTATTTTATGATATATCTAGTTGTCATACTTTTTGGACCCATGGTTAGAAACCTGATCCCACTAGCCTTCATTGTCGCTGCTGCTATCTAGCCTCACAAAGAAGCATGCCATGTGGGCCGAAACTGATCCCATCTAGACTATGTTTTTATCCAACTAGTCTTGAAGCTAGTATTTGAACACATAACACTGTTTGAGGGTGTGACCCCAGATCATCTAGTAGGGGTATTAATTAGGGGGATCAATGAGGTTAACCATTTATGGCCTCTAGCACTCAGGAAAACATACAATCCCCTGCTCTAGGGATCATCAGAAATAACTATGGATTTGTTCCTTTCTGAATGATTAAGCTTGGTTCCTCTTATATGGGAAGGGGGCCCTCAGAGCCTAACCCTGGAGATGGGCTGGAGGAAGCTTCCCAGGAGGATGATCTTGGTTATACCACTTAGGTAGTGGCCGCACATAGCGCAGGAGGACCATTCAATTCTAAGGTGGGCGCTGCTGTGCCAGAGGCTGCACATGAGGTAGAGGGCCTTTGTAAGGATGGGGTGGTGGATCCACTGGTAACAACCCTAATTTTCTAGAGGCCTCTATTTGATCCACTGCACCGACCTCAGCCCTGGTGCCCCTTCTCGCAGGGATTTCAGGAGGCAACAAACTTTCCTCTTAGCCTACTTTAAGGATTCATCTAGGAACTAGGCCTTGTCATAGAAGTTTTAGAATCCCCCCGGGGTATTTCTAGGTGATCATAGAGGAGACTAGTTCCATATAGGCATTCCCTATGCATATCATCATCAATTTGTCCTCTGTCAGTTGCATGTCAAGAGACTATGTGAGCCCTTTCGACTAGGTGAAAAAGTTGGCAACATTATAATTATTCCTTTGCTTGTACTTGAATAGGTCCATGATACTCATTGTCTATGTGGGGGAATAGAACATGTAGAGTAATTTCCTATAGAGGTCTTCCCAGTTGGCTACTGATCTGATGGAGAGCTGGTTTTAGCAGACGAACACCAGCCCTTCTAATGTTAGTACAAAACACCGGAGCTGGGCGGCTTGCCGCTGCGCCAGAGTTCCAATCATGGGTCAACACCATGAGATAAATTGGGCCAAGTGCTGCGGTGGGTCCCCCGTCCTCTTGAAGGGGGAAAAGGTGGAATTCCCAAATCTCGGGGGGCGTTGGATTATCATCTGCCCATGTCGGGTAAGGTTTTTCATTAGGTGGGATTTCCACCTGTTGAGTCTCCAAAAATTTTAGGCGGGCGATGAGTGTCTCCATTAGATCATCCGGGAAGGGATTTCTATATTGATAGGGATCGCAGACCCCTACTGCATTTTCAAGTGCTTCAACACGATAAAAATTCCCAGTGACTTGTGGAGTGGCTGGAGGAATGACCTTTGGGGAAGCTGGGAGAACCTGAGTTGGGTCCTATGGATTTTCATGCAATTTAGGAGGATTTGGAGAGGCATATTGTGCCCTCTTAACATAAGTTTCAGTCTCAACCCTATCTGCATGGGCAGGAAGGTTAGGGTCAACTGGGGGTCATCACTAAGGGGATGTTGTGTCTGCCCCTACTACCCTAGATGAGTATCATCGTAGTCAGGACATCACTCTACATCACGTTCATATAGGAGTTTGTCAACCTAAATATTTTGTTCGATGATTTGATAACACAACACAACTTTTTTGGGTTTGTCTTCCGTCTTCTGCACTATTCCTTACGGGTCATAGGGTTTGATAGTTCCAATGTGTTCAGTTCTTTTATTGGGATTCCAGCTGAGGTCTAGTGCCTCAATGGGCACAGGAATACCCAGTAGATTCCTTTGTTGACAAGTAATACTTTTTAATGGATCCAAGAAGTGTGAAACTCCCTCTAGGGGGGGTCCTCTCTAAGAATCTCTTGTTCGTTCTCACCCTCTGGTAGGTCATCCATGTTAACCGCGACACTACCTAGAGGCATATCCTCTATTTTACTTAGAAAATCGGGCTAATTCCAGATAGGATTGATGAAGATGGTAGCATACAGCCCCCATCCATGGATCTGCACATAAGGAGAAGCCTCTTGGATGATCCTGTGGTGTACCATAAAATGTTGAACCCACTATTGCTGGAGGACCCTATGATGACCTAGTGACTCAGGGCGCTGAGCCACATGGAGTGTGGCCAAATCAACCAGACAACATTTTTTTACCAATTTCCTTGAAATGAACTTGGCTCTTAGGTAAATACATTTGATGAAAATGAAGATGGAAATGAGTCCCACAAAGGGTCTCGCGGAAGCACTCCACTTTCTATTGGGTGAGGGATTCTGGCGAACAAAAATTCACCAATGAAACTGGACAAAACAACTCAAGGAAGTGGTATGGTATGAGGATATCCCATAAGTTCATGGGATCGGATTCAGGGTCTAGCCCTTCATTTCCCCAGTAATCAACTAGAGGTGGCAGGAGAACCAGTAGTAGTACCGAATTAGACTGCTGGGATAGTAGGCTGGAAGGTGGAGAATATAGCGAGTGAGATGACAAAATGCCACATCTTAGACTATCCTCCATAGAGTGTTGTGACATAGCAAAAAAATCATGGTAATATGGGATAAAGACCGCATTTTCTGGTGTAGGGTCTATGGCTACTGGAAATGGGTTACTCTACCCTGCGTCTACCATTGGTCCCCAGAATAGCTTTCTATGATCTCTAGTTGAGGTAGATAGTGCTTCTAGTGATGGTGTGATTTCATGGCCATAACCTATGGAGTTTAAAAATTTTCATCCACTTATATATACCTTAAAAAGGAGGAAGGAATCTGATAGGACTTGAATTCTAGATGATTTAGGCTGATGCACCTTGTTTCGGCCCCGACCATTGACATGGAGGAACTATACGTGTGTTTCATCACTATGTTATATTCTGCTTCAGAATTTGAGAAGCATACCAGTCTGATCTCTATCTAAATATAACCAGCATTCTTTTTATTATAGTGAAGACCCAACCTCCTTCCCCAGGATGATTTTTAGGATAGGGTAGATTCAGGGAATGAGGATGAACTTAGGGCATACTAGTGCTGGGGCAGAGAGGATCTCCTCCTGAGTAAACTGAGATGCGAGGACCATCAGAATAGAAATAAAATAGGACCTGGGGAGGACCTCTCTGGGAAGTTCAGGAGTGGGTAGGACCTCCACTAAAGTCAATCGGATCATGGGTAGGACCGCCATGCATGTTTCCCTTGGAGAAAACAGTTCATGGAGGTTCCACATACTGGTCAAGTCGAACATAGGTAGGGCCTTCGTGTCAGGCGTTGTTGAAGCGAAGATAACCTTCACTCTTCTGATAGCTGATGCAAGGATTACTGTAGCTAGATTTTGCAAGGAAATGGGGATTCCCCCCATACTAGAGATTGACCGGATTCGTAACATCTCTAAATTGGTGGTCCATGGTGGGAAGAATAACCCTATAACCCATTTAATGAGCATGAGAGAGGATCCCATACAGAGTATCACTGCCATGGGGAAGACCCTCATTCGAATTGAAGTTAGCATGGGGCGGACCTCCATGCCGATAATGTAAGTTGAGATGATCTGTGTTATCTAGGGTGGTAGTACAGGGAGGACCTCTATACTTGGTTTCATTGCCATAGGTTGGTCCACTGTTGGAGTTCCCTATGCCAGCTACTGAGAGAGTCGACCCATCATTCCCATGGGGTAGTTGGGGCCTCGATTGGGGATCGGTATATAGGTGCCCAATCTCAGTGTGCACAGGGGGATGATGATACACTTTAGCGGTGACCCAGGCCACAGTATTTGCTGATGTCGATACCCCTTGGAAATAGTCCTCCTTTGCTGGTGCCCAATGCTGGCATCAGGTCTACTGGGTCCGGGCCAGTGGTGCAGGTTCATATCTCACCAGATCTTCAGCCCATGGGACTGGGTGGTGGTGTTAGTGCGGCCTAGTGGGGGCCCTCCATAGGGGCCCTTGTAATGGGATCCAGGCTATGCTAGCCTCGACATCCCCTACCTCATCGGCGTATGGGAGGGATTCATTGAAATGTACTGAATAGATGCTCCCAAAACGATTGGATGTTGGGGTGGGGAGCAGTGGTTCCCTACGCGTCCCTTGGGGGCGATGATGGAAATGAGACATAGACGCCTATAAATACTTGCGGGCCATATCCTAAGTCGGGATAACCTCCCTTTTCCTCGTATTGGTGTATGATTTTTCTTGTTACCCTTTGTTGTAAAAATCCAGAAGGAGAGATAAAGCATGGATATCCAGCGGGTGTCGGTGTGGGGGCCTTTAATGAAGCGATTAATCCATGAACTATTTCTGCATTAGCAATCTCCCCACACCTGTATCAGTGGGAGGGAGGCGATCGGGTTCCTAGTGCAGTATTTTGGTTCAAAAAAGGAAGGTAGATTAAGACATTAGTGCCAAAACAACAAAATCGACATCCAGTCCCCCAACACCATTTCATCTCCCATGGCTGGTAAGAAGTATCCACACTGACAATGTCTCAGATAGAGATGTCCAACGTTTTGATAGCCCCATCTTCTAGTGAGTTTCACACTAGGCCCGCTATTTCCATGGAGGCTCCCAACGCTGGATAACTAGATCCAGCAACACACTTATCCATTGATGTCTTGAATTCTACTAATCTCTACATTTAGGAGAATAAATTCACATTGGGTTCACCATTTATATTTCCAATACTTTCTCGGGGGCACACACATTTTTTTGTGGAGGACGTACAGCTGTCTCCCACATTACCGCTTTCTATAGGATGGCGGCATCCATTACTTGTTCGAAGACATTTGCTCCTTGATCGAAATGGTGTGATGGGATTTCAGTTCCTCCATCCATGGATTCCTTCTCATAACTCGTCACCCAGCATGGGTTTCCCTTATAGACCATGATGTTTTTTGTGAAACTCTTCCTAGTTCCATTTATGCATGGATTCCGGTTAATTACACTACTTATGTCGGGACATTCCAAGGGGTCCAGTCAAAGAAGCAACGTTCGGTTGGGGGAGTAGTCATGTTGGACATCAATGGCATGACTGCACACTGAAACACTAGTACCTCTTGGTTTATTTCCCTTATTATAGGGATTAACAAGGGTGAAAAATACCAAGGCATCCCAATTCAAATGTAGTGAATTATATTCCATAAGAATGTATATGAGGTTTTCTGCAGCTTGATATGTTTATCATCGGGTATGTCGCTGGTTTATCATCTAGAGTAGATGGATCAGACTGATCAGAACACTGACTAGAGTGGATCAGATGCGTGCAACCCCTAGAGGTAACACTGATGTTGGGACTAATGCATGTCTAGCTACACAATTGTTGTTAAAGGAAATAGGGAATGAGGGGGCATGATCCCACATGGATGTGGTGGACCCAGTAATAATTAGTATGGATGATGGAGAGTTTAATGAAGTGAAGGGGGAATGAGATGGAGCTGTCTCGAAGGTGACTGCAGTGTTGGGATTGAGCTTCAAAGAGATTTCCTACGTATCCCGATGTAATGGAATCAATGTCCTGATCGTTTTTAGAGATGATGGGACACTTGAGGAGGCAACCCTTGAGAATGAACGCATGTATGGGCTCTAGAGAAAATTGAACATCAAGGTTGGCGTGTGATCTTCCTAGAACACATGGGATCAAGGGACAGATCAGGACGATGCATGAGTGATGGTATTGAACCTCATAGAGGGTTCCTATGCATCCATTTGTCAGGTAATCAATGGCCATGTAGTTCTTCTAAAGGCGGATTACTGTCTATTGGGGACTTCAACGGCTTACCGCCAAATGCGGAGGATAGTGGCTTACCACTGGGTGAAGGTCACAAAGGGTTACTACTAGATGGAGGTCAAAATGGATTACCACTGGATGGGGGTCACAATGGCTTACCACTAGGTGGGGGTCGCAATGACAAATTGCTGGATGGGGTTGAACCTCAGGGAGGCTACCTACATACTTTTTCCAGGGGCAATGATCAATGCCCGTGTAGATTGAATGGGTATAGTTTAACGCCTCGCAGGACGTAGAGGGGGAGTACAGTTTAACATCATGTAAGACTGAGGTGGGATTTGGTGAAGTGGTCTGGACCAATGGGAGATGGTCATTAACCATAGGAAGGCTTCCTATATACCTTTCCTTATCATGGATCAAAGACCTCATAGTTCAGGTAGAGTGGGAACAAAAATGAAGGGGGTTGGAACCAATGGATGGTGGGCTTGACCCATAGGGAGGCTTCTTACATGCCTTTCCTTGGTAGAGATCAAATACCAAGTAGTTCAGGTTGAGTGGGAACCGATATGAAGATGGTCAGATCCAATGGGTGTTTGGAATTAAGCCTCAGGGAGGATTCTTATGTACCTTTCCATGGAAGGAATCAAAGTCCATGTAGTTCAGGTGGTGTAGAAACTAGCATGAAAGGGGTAAGAACCAATGAGTGTTGGTCTTGAACCTCATGGACGCTTCCTATATACCATACATTGGCAGGAATCAATGTCCATGTAGTTTAGGTGGGGTTGGAATAGACATGAAGATGGTCAGAGCTAGTAGGTGTTGGGATTGAACATCAAGGAGACTTCCTATGCACCTTTCCTTAGAAAAAATCAATGTCCATGCTGTTTTAGAGGAGTGGGATTCAACGTCAAGATGGTTGGAGCCAATGGGTGTTGGGCTTGAACCTCAGGGAGGATTCCTACGTACCTTGCCTTGGAAAAAATAAAATTCCACGCAGTTCAGGTGGAGTGGGAACCAACGTGAAGGGTGTAGAAACCAATGGATGGTGGCCTTGAACCTTTGGGAGGCTTCCTATATACCTTAACATGGCATGGATCGAAGTCCACATATTTCAGATGGTTTGGGAATTACACTCTAGGGTCTAGAGAGAGGGTGTCATGGTCGATGCTTACTCTAAGCCCACATGAGTCATGCTCGACGTGAGAAATAAGAGGCAGAAAGGTCCTAACGATCACATAGCGAAAGGTGAGTCCATGGGAAGTGGAGTGGGGATTACATGTATTTAGAAGCCCATAGAGGAAATAGGGTCTTACGTATCATCCATGGCATGGGTGGAAGGATATTGGGACTTACTATTGGGTAGAGGCCCAGGTTGTGATAAAGACCAAAGGGAGATGGATTTGGCACGAAGGAAAAGATGAGGAGTAGGGGTGCTACCTCCTACAATAAAAGCATGGGGATTACACCAAAGTGGATTACCTTTCCCCAAGGATAGATTTTTCTCAGAAAAGAGGATCTAATTCCATGTGATGAATTACCTCACTCTAGTAGAGAATAGTGGGTATAGATAATGTCCACGACAGAGCACCTCGCATGTAATGAATGGGGCGAGGCCACAATTTAACATCATGTGATTAGGATGTTGGTGCTTGGCAGTTTAACGTCCTCGAGCTCGGACGAGGTGGGTTCACTCTACACCACTTAGGACATACATAACTGATACATCCCACCCCTTGGGGAAGGGAAGGCATCAGGAATGCCATTTTGAGGGGATGTTATTGAGTGATCCATTGAGGGGTACATGATAGTGTGGCTTTGTAGAGAAGCAATAGGAATTATTGTGCATTTGCGATGAAGTAAGAGGCAATGAAACACAATGGGAAGCACTGCCCAAGGGACCATGAAATTGCTTCGTGCAAATCCGAAGAGCCGCATAGGAAAATTAGTTGCAGAGTAGAGGGGTTCATATGTAGAAACCTTGTGAATCTATGGTGCTCCGTATAGTAGAGGGGCTTCACGAAGTGGTGTGATTTGCGAAGTGAAGTAGCCAAGCCTAGGCATATGGAATAGGTGCATATTGAATATTCTTCATGAAGTGGAATGGAATTCAGGGAGCACTTCTTTGTGAAGAAAGGGTGCCTTGCGAAGCATAGCAGTGTGAGGAAATGTGCTTCGCGAAGCATAGTGACCATGCCTTAGTATATCGGTGAAATGTTCTTGAAGGGTACATCGCGAAGCATAAGTGCTCCGTGAATACCCAAGTCCTGTTGGGGATATCTTTCCTCCTTAGAGGCCCATGGGCTCCACGAAGGTTATCCCTCATTATAGAGGGGAGGAATTCATGCAAAGGGGAAGCCACATCATTATTTAATAATACCTCGAAATGATCATGGTTTGTAGAGTAGAAATTTATTTTAAATATGGGAGCTCGAAAGGCGAAAGGTCAAAGGATCCAAACATTAGGCTTTAGGGGATCCCAATATTTATAGAAAATAGGCATAGTGAAGCAGATCTCACTCGGTGTAAAAATGGAGATCGCTCCGTGGTGGGTTCACGAACGTTAGGGGGGTTCGCGGATCAGTCCGCCTCATTAATCTTCGGTGGTTTTATGAAAGAGGAGTTTGGTGCTGACAACGGTGTTGTGGGGCTCCATGAATAAGCTTCACAAGGCAGACCCTAAGGGTTTCTTTTTTGTTTTTTCTTCTTCCCAAAAAATGGAACCAACAATACTTCCTCAAATGGGATAATTGGAACACTTCGTGCAATTGAGATATGTTTGGGGGAAGTACTAATAGATAGGCCACATTTCTAATGCGATCAATGATATCCAAGGTTACAATATATCTTGGTATATGATTTCCCTTCGTCCTAATCCTCATTAAATTCATTCACAGTGATATATAAATGAACACATAATATCTAATCTTATCCAATCTATATCTTTGATTAATGTATCTGTTGTTTTTTTTACTTTTTTGGATTTTATATGATTTTAAATATTTTCATCCATATCAATCATAAGCATTGATAAGATCCAAAATAATCATATTCTTCTCTCCAACATCATCTCAACATGTTAAAATCTAACACCTCTTATAATATTGATATTCATATGGTTTCATTTGAGTACTACAAGTTAGAAAATAGATATATGGTATTTCCACATACATAAGGTGCTAATTGAAATATCCCTATAAACCCATTGAGCATTATAACAAAATATCCTTAATAGATAGAATATATCATTCAGATCAAAAATCTATATGCGGGATATAAGTAGTATTAAAAACAATTATTGTTGAAGGATTTCCAATAACCACACTATAAACCTCAAATATTGATTAAATAAAATTTTTGTGGTAATACATATAGTATTAAAAATTCACATATTTATATATTGGTTTTATCTTCAAGATTGAATTCTCAATTGATAGAAATTAAATGCACAGACTTTGTTAGGTGATCAACTACCACCCAAATAATTTTTTTTCTTTTAGATGTCATGTGGAGTCCTATGATGTAATCCATGATTATTTTTTCTATTTCCATATTGGTATGGTTAATGGTTTCATCATTACCTTTCCCACATTTCTTTAATCCATGACTTATTAGTAGACCAAGCATCAATATATATATTATGTAATGTAACTTTGTAGGTTATCCCATGAAAAAAAATTCTTCAGATATATATGATTATTAGTAACTCGTCAATGAATAGAGAAATATATGTTATGTGCATCATCCATAAGTCCCCTCTACATTTTTACTTTAAAGGGACACATATCTGTGTTCCAATTCTTATAAGTGCATATTTAATAAATTATATCATTATAATATTTAAAAACATTCTATGTATCTTATCATGACCATTTCAGGTATCCTTGATCCTCTCATGAATTTATAGTAGAGTAGTTATTTGATTAAGGTAGGATGAAGTTCCTCTTATGCTTCCCATTTGTATCATTTTCATGTCAACGACGATTATATCCCTTTTAATCTTCATAATGTATAGGGTTATAAGATCCTTACTATTAAGATAATTTGCCACATTTTTCTCCTTCTAAAGGTGGTAATGAATTAAAATAACTTAATAATTGATCAGATCTTACCATCTTTATTTACATACACTGAGACCCTTTTCTATGAATATATTCTAAAGGATATGATTATATGTATATATTTCATACATTTCCAATAGACATAAGGTCACAAAATATTCAATTTGAAGATGAATATATCCAATTATAGATCATGGGATGGAAATTTTTACTAATGGATCATTAATTATCCTTTGAAAAGGATACCAATTAGTTATTTTTCATGATTACACAACCCAAAACCTCCATAAATTCATTGTTTTTGGTCAAATATCCTTCCCAATAGTGAGTAATGTGGGCACTGATTCATGGATTAGACTCTTATTTATCTGTTTAATTCTCTCCTCACATTCATCTATGAAAACAAACTTTTATCTTTTCTATGTTTTCTTGGTTAGTGGGATTAAAAATAACGAGATGTCTTAAAAAAATATATGATAGTACTCAACTAGTCCAACGTTAATACAGATCTCTATTATAAATGTTATTATGGGTTATCCCTCAATTTACTCTACTGTTAAAGAATAATCATAAATCCCTTTTATAGTGTGAACATGCTAAATGAATGTTACATTTTTCATCCAAAACAGACATTTACTATAATTTATATATAACATTTCCTTTTATAAGGTCATCAGTAAACCATCCACATGCTTATCATGTTTCTCATTTCATTTGGAGTATATAATAATATCATATATAAATATTACTAAAACATTATCTAGTTAATACCAAATGTACTTATTAATTATATATATAAATATATTTATATCATTAGTGAGCCCAAACCACATCACTATGCAGTCATAGTCCCAATAACTTGTGCGAAAATAAGACTTGGCGATATCCTCCATCACTATTACTTGATAATATCTGGATGAAAGGTCCACATTAGATAATTTCCAAGATCCACATAGATGTTTGGATAAGTCATTTATTTAATGTTGTTTATTCCTTTTATTTATCATGATATTTTTGAGCTCATGATGGAAAATGTTGAGATGAATTGATTTATACATATTCTTAATGAAAACGGTGGATATTCCCCTAGGGAAGCACGTGGACATATAAACCCTTTATCAAAATTTACCTGTAGTTTCTTCTTCAAATATTGATGTTCTGAATCACAGATTCTATATGGAGTATTGGATATTGGAAAATATCTCTAAAGTTTATTGATAACGGAATGAACCTCTAGGATTGGAATAATTCTAGGAAATTATTTGGGAATCAAATTAGTATATTCCAAATAAATGGGATTGTAATCCAGATTTATGTTTTCCTTAGTCTCAATCCTTCGATCTATATATAATTATATATATGTAAATAATATCCATGATTGAGATAATGATTCCAAAAATAATTCATCCCCCACCTTTCCCTAATATAGAATCATAGGGAGATTTGAGATATAGAGGGTGGTTTATTTTTCTTTTAGTTTATGTATGATTTATATAAGAAAAAGAGAGTCTGCACTCATAATAACATAAAATTACATTAAAAGGCCTATCTTATGGTAAAATTATAATTCAATCTAGAAAATATTGACATTATAAAAGGTATATAATTTAAATGCATCAATTGACGAAATTTCAATCTTCTGTGATTACATAAATTTGATGTTTTGAGTGGTGTTTGAATAGTTCTAATAAAATTGTGTGATATGAAAGAATGTGTTAAACCATTCCAATATGAATGTTTAAGTTAATTAATGGATTATAATCCAACCATTCACTATTTTATTTCGGTTCTAATAATTCATGTCTTCCAAGGCATAGAGATGAGAATTTCCAAACAATTAGTCAAATAAACTAGAAATTATCAACATTATAGGGATAACACATAAATGAAATTTATTACATAATCCATGAATTTATAGGTTTCAGCCTAATTTACTTATATTATATTTCCTATCATTAAAATTTATAGGAATTATTTTCTATTTATAATGGTTTATAAAAAGAACATTAGTAACCAAAAACTATATCATGGGAGTGTTAGAATATCAATACAGTATTATGATGTTATTCTACACACTAGGTGGTGATTGAGTTAATACCCAATGCTCCCGTTTGGGGATTTAAAACTAGGTACAATCATTCCATAGTTTCATCCACTTGAAAGTATCTAGATAGAGGTATTTTTTATTTGAAAATGAATAAATATAATTTTTAGAATTTTTTTCCATGTTTTGTTATGATAATCCTTATACCTATGGTTTTTAATATGTTTTTCTAAGACTAATTCCTAAAAATAAAAAGATTATTATATAATAGAAACTATAAAAACCAATATATTTTGGGGAAATTATTTCATTAGTTATTATTTAAATATTCACATATTATAATATAAAAATATCTAGAGGTATTCCATCTTTATATAAGTAGATATGTTGAATATTAATATGAAATAAGTATAAAACAACATTATTTTAAATATAAATAACAAATATTTATATTCCATTGTTCTTCTATTACATCATGGGATATCCTAGCGATCTACATAAGTAATGGGTGACCTATAAATCCCAGTAAGGGAATAGTCAAAGAATATCTTATTGTTACAGAGAACATGTGAGTTAAGAGGCACATCATCATGACACAAAATGGTGGTAATAATGATCATGACAAAGAATGTATGACATTATATGATAACAAAATGAAATCATAGAAGTGTGTAAGCAATATAAAACAGGATATAATAATAATATATAAGGAATTCCACCATGTAATCATAAAATATTTTATATAGGATAAAAAATTATGGTCCATACAGGGTATCCAATGTTATAATAACATTACCCAATACATTAGAGGGATATATAATTTCAGGTTCACTTTTCAGAATCATACCATGTAAATTCATTTGTCTGAAACATCAATAATACAACATGAAAACATATTTCATCGCTTTTAATCCAATTATTAAAGATTGTGGGTTTTATAGATATAATTTCACAATAATTGAAGGATATTTTGATTTAGGTGAATTCCCTTGTATGTAAGTGGGGTTGGTTAATCACAACATAACATTTTGACATAGAAAATCATGGAATTATTCCAGCAACAGAATAGGTGTACAAATATTATCCATAAAGGCTTTAGTTAGAGTGAAATGTTGTATATCATTACATGGAAATCATACAGAAAATAAAATTATGTATAAAAATTGACTACATCTTGAACTAAAGGAAAGTAGAATACATAATACAATTAAAGTATATGAACTAATAGGAGGAGGAAGATAATACATAACCATGATAGGGTGTTTCTAATAGATTGTGTAGATATTATTATGAGACTAGGAACACCCTATGAGGTATTTTGAGTGGGAGAGTAAATTTAATCTCAATGGATTTTTTTATGATTATTAAAAGATAGTTGGGTGAAATGTTTTGAAAAAATATTGGAGAATTCCTTATTAATTTTTAAACATAGGTTTTAGAATACAATATAAAATAAAATCCAAACAAAAAACCTTCCCATAGTTCCCAACAAAGAAGAGTGGTTTTCAATATTTTGTAATGATATGAATCTACATCCTTAGAATAAAACTACTGATGATGTGTAAGTGAGTCATGTTTATAAAGAATCTTTTAAAAAAAAATAAAATATAGTATTGGTTTGTCTAAGACTAATTGTAGGTTTTAAATAATAATAAAATGAATTTTAAAAAATATATTTTAAAGGGTAAAACCAATTTTTTGTTGTGTATTACCTTTATAGTATTTTCCAATAACATTTAGTCTCTTATGATGTCATATGACATACCATGTACTTATATCATATTAACTTTTTACCCAAAAATATTATTGTCTCAGGAAGTTATAAAACTTCATCATTGAATAATTTAGATGGGTTTATTTAAAAATAATAATTTTTTTAAATAATAATAGTTTCATAAATATGATAATTTCACTTTTATATAAAAATCAATATTTACTAAAAAATTAATATTTTTCAGGTTACAAATGATATTATGACCCTTATAAAAACTCAACGAGTCTTCATTAAATTATTTTTTCATTTATATATAAATAAATATTATATATTTGGAATATTTAATTAAAATTTAATTTATTTCAAAATTGATTATGTTTTCAGATAGTGTAAAAGTAATGAAATTTATTCCCAAAAATACATTTTTTTCTTTGTATCCAAATATAATTCTTATAAAACTCAATAATATATATATATATATATATTAATAATTATATGGATAAAGAGAGTCATTATTATTTTAAAAATAAAATATAAAAATAAATACAATTATGGTATTGAAAGAAAATCTCTTATTACACTTTAGTAAGCCCTAAGAATTTGGCATGTGATGGTGGGGCTTGGGATGGATTGAAAATTATGGTTCAATATGTGATCTCAATAAGCATGTACTTACCCCATAAATGGGTTATCTCATGTTTTTTGGGGAATTGTGGATAGGTCATAGTTTTGGGAAATGAACCGAGATGTCATCTACCATGGAAGCTCTGATAAATTGGCCATATTGTGTATAATCCTATTAGTCTAGGACATGAATTCTTCCATATTTGTTAATTAGGATTTATCATGAACCATAACATACAATAATGAAAATTTCCATAATAGAATAGTTATATTAACAAATATTATAATTCATTATGGTATTTTTAGACTATAAAAAAATTATGACCACATTTTGTATTGGTTCTTAATAAAACAATGGAATATTGTGAATATCTTTATATAACTACAATACATAATATAGAATTTATTCTATTAGAATGTAATTTTATTTATAAAACATAGGGAAATCAAAAACAAATATTATTATTATAGAGTACATTAATTATTTTTTGGAAGAAGATATTTTTTTTTCCATTACTCAACATCATTTATGGTTATCTACGTAAGAATTTATGAAATATTTAAATATTGAAGAATTTGAATATAAAAAAAATAATGAAACATTAGGTTCAATTTCACATATGGAATAGAATTTTATCTGTGAATTAAAATTTTTATATTTAATTGAATTATTGATGTAATTAGGATAGATTTTTAGTATGTTGGAAAATATAGTAATTTGTATCCCACCTATGGTGGTTTTCCACTTCATGTACATTATCATGAAACTTACAAAATTATGAAATTCCAATTACTAATTGATTACCTTAAATGATAAAAATACTTTAATCCATGATATAGTGATAGACACATTAGCAATTCAACGTGACACAATTTCTTTTTCACATACTGGAGTTGATACTCCCCTATTCCCAAAATATAGTAGAATTTATATCCTCATACCATTAATTTTTTAGATCTTCTCTATTTGATATGGTTTTTTAGATAGAAAAAATTGGTGAGTAACATATTATATTTTTTCTTTTTAATCCTATGAATAAACGATTATATGAATTCTAATTATTTACATGGGATTCATATATTGATCTTATAATATCACAAGAAATAAGATATATATATCGAAATTATTTCTTTTTAAAATGAATTTGTTATGAATATGCATTGGAAGAGGGTGAAATATTTTCCTTACTAGGATTAATTGATATCCATATATACTCATTATGACAACAATATCTAAAAAATTATTGTTATTATCAAATTTATTTTCTTCTCCCCATCATGGTTTTGGAATGGAAGATATTTATCAAGAGAGTATCAATAAATTGATTATATTTTATCATATGTCATGGGATTTTGATTAAGGATATGGGTTACTATGGTACATTGTTATATTTTATATTATTTGAATGAAATTTTTACTATTCTCTACTTAACCATAATAAAATCAACATTTTTTTGGGTAAGTCTCAACATCTAATTTGGATAAATAAACAAGTAGACAAGTAAGAAAATTTTCTACGTAACATATCATAGATAATTAAATCTAACTGAAATTATACTATGAACAATCCCTTCATGTATCTTAATGAAGATAAAAATCAATAATGATTTTATAAATCATCTAACATTTTTAAAATGACGACGATGATGGGTGGGTGGGGGATTTATTTTGAGGCAAATATAAAAGAAAATTTATTAATATAAAGTGTAAATTGAATAAAAAATGAAAACCAGGGAAAGAGTTCCTTGACGTCAAGCTGTCATCGATCTAAAGGGATTGATATAGATCATTTATCCCCTAATATACAAATTAATACATGTTTGGAATATATGTTCATACTATATAAAACCCTATAATTTTATTGATTAATCTATATTTATTACTCAAGACCACCCATTAAGGAATCATAACTAAAACATGATGCATCTCTGATTTGTTTATTTATTCATATGTAGTTATACCAAAAATATAGGATAAAAAGTGTTTTAAATAATTAATACTAAATATAAACCTCAAAAATAAATCATATTAAAAATATTAAATTCATGGAACTTGAGAATAAATCATACATAAATAACATTTAATGGCTACTATGAGCATAATAATAAATTTATATCACAAATAAAAATGTGAACTAATTTTTTTTCATACTTTAAAATAACTATACACTATATTTTTTACGTATTATAATGATACAATAGTCATTTTTAGAGCCATTTCATGTAGGTTAGCCTCCGTATAATTCATCAATATATTATGGTCTGTGAACAATCCCATAAAAATATCCCCTTATCAATGGTTGCTTGCATAGATTACAATACATAAAATTATGACATGGTGATTCATTTGATTTTATGGTTTTTATGTGTCATTAAAATTAAATTACAATAGTAAAATTTATATCATATTATACCATGATATATACCAACTCTAGAAGTTTGGTCAATTTTTTATTCCATGAATTGTTTTTAATTTATTTGATTAGTTTGAGAACCATTTAATTCTATAAAAAAATTTATTCTTTTGAATATTTTATTACATAATTTCCACATAATCCTATATGAAATTAAATTTTGAATTTGATTCAATTTATTTAATGATATTTTGAGTCTATTGGAATTGATAAAGGTGGTGTTTGTAGAACCATTATTGTATCATCTATTTTATTCATCACTCAAGAATTATGAGATGCAATAGTTTAAATTATTTTTAACCAAATAAGGAAGAAAAATTTTCTATTCAAAAATTTTTGGGATATAATCATCAATTAATAGATTTGATAGAAGGAGAACCAATCTTCATTTATAAATTCCTATATTGCAAAAGGGTTGAGATGCTCCCTTTAACAAAACAGTAATAAAAAATGGGAAAGGATATAGTAGTAGAATCTGTAGTAGTTTTACTGTTGGTATCCCTATGTGTTGTAATTTTGGGAAAATGAAAAATAAATAATGATTTTATAAATTAAAGATATTATTTTTATATTTATTCTCTCATAATTTAATCCAAAAATCCAATTTCACAAAATATGAGTATTATACAATTTTGTGCCACATGTTTTACTCAATCATAGATTATAGAATTTTAGGAGTAATATAAACTAATATATAAGAGAATGTGATTGATAAATTATAATTATTGAATATTATAGAGGTTATATATTATCGATTATTAATCTCTTTATAAACTATGAACTTGTGATGTTTTCATCTAGACACAAAATATATTCCTTTATAATTATATGTAGTGTGACACATATAAATTCTATGAAATATTATCAATTTATAAGGGAAAAGGATGATGTTTTTTCCATATTATTTCATTAGGTGGAGTGTGGATGGTTAAAAATAGTTCAATAATGGTGGATAAATTAGTGAAATATAGAATATTTTACCTAAAGGAACATTAAGAATGAGGAATTCATGTTAGAAAAAGAACATCCACAAAATTGTGGAATTAAAATCCTGGTCTCTTATGTAAGAACAAAATTAAATTACATACTTATAAAGGAAGGATTGAAATTATAATAATGTATTACAATATATGTGAATATTTCATTTTAGGGAAGAAATTTCTGGTTTCATTCCAAACAGAATGTAATATTCCAAAGGACCAGAAGATAGAGTTGGTTCATATAGAGATATGGGAGTTTGAAATACATTGATATTTTAGAGTATATTAATTTTTTATAAATAAATTTTTTCTATATATTTTGAATCATTAAACCTAAATATTATGATAATAATTCTTATAAATTAGAAAATTAATTATATTATATATTCTTTAAATGAAATACAATAAACTAAAACAATTTATAAATCATATAAGAAATACTTTGATCCAAAAGAACTATTATGAAATTTTTTGTATATGACCAATAATTTTATCATGTATGTTCTATTTAAAAATTAATTCAGAGTATAAAAGTATAAAAATTTATTTTTAACACCTATATAAATTGAAATAATTTTTTATTAATTGAATATATGTGAAACTAAAATCATTTGATGGTAAAAACGAGTTGTTCGTTTCAAAAAAAATTCCTTTAATTTTGTTATTAAAATGATAAATTATGTTAATAACTAGTTATGAATTATATTTATGAAATTTTTATTTAATATGTTAAATTCTGTTTTAACATCCATTTAAGGGCAGTTATTCAGAAACAGATGAGAATGAATTTATTTTAATTCTTAAAACACCATTTTTCTAAAAAGAGTTCTCATTGCGTTTTCTGTAATTACATTAAATTTAATTTATAAAAATTATAGAAATTGAATTTTATAAAAATATTCAAAATTTAAATAATAACTTAAATATTTGGTAAGTAGTTTAATTTATATTTTGGTCATAATAGTATTTAAACGCAGTAAGAATTCATTATTATAGTAAAGATTAACGAGGGGAAAATTAAAGAGAGATGGGATAAAATGACCTTAAACAATATTTAAATCTTATTATTAAGTGTATTTTGACCTAAAATTGTCTTATATTTGAGGTTAGGTTATTTTTTTTACCCTTTTACTTGAATATTACATTATTATATTTTAATGTTTCTAGTATTTATAAGTTTCCCAGCCACTTAACTTATAAAATGGTACCACTTCTCTTACCTTATTCAGAAACATTGAATACTACAGATCATCAAATAACAACCAAAATACATCTTAAACATTCTTTAAAAAATTATAATTATTCCTCATTTCCACTAAGTTCAGTCCTAGAAGGCCTATGTTGTTGTCCAAAGGAGGTTTCTCAAAGAACTAGTAATTGTCTTCACATATTTATTTTTAGTTTCATTCTTTAATAGAGTTATCCAAAAATTCGATAAATATATCCACATGATGAAATAAATATTTTTAATATATTTAAAATTTATTACGTTAATTTTACTACCATTTTTTATGTCATTTCCATATAATGATAAATGATAACATTGTTCAGGGGTATGCATGAACTACCTCCACCATGATGTGTTATGGTATATTTTAAAAACTGTAAATTAATTTAGTGTTATATGGAAGGATTTAATGAATATATATGATATATATGATAGTATAATATAAATATATATATATATATATATCACCATCTCCCTTTCTTTATTTCAATTCAATTGAAAATAAAAAATTTACTCATGCATACTCACAGACTAACGTCTATTCGAAGAGATATAATTTATTTTTTTAAAACCACCTTATACCGATATTCATGAAATTGTAAATAATGAATAATTATGATACATAATTTTTTTTATCATTTTGGAGATTATGAAATAACGAAAAAAGTGCACATATCAGAATTTCAATACCAACACATTTATGGTAAAAAGAACACTTAACGCCCAAATATTTATTTTAATTAAAAACTGTTAATAAATGGGTAAATAAAAATTATAAGTTAACGTAATGTTATAAAATTTTTATTAATATTGTTCTATTATTGTTAAATAATTATTTCTAATTTATTATAAAATAGAATAGTAATGCATATGAATAATTTCCGGACCTGAGGTAATGGTTTATGTTATAATCTCAATTTCAATTAGGACTATTTATGATTGAATCTCATTTTGTAGAATTATTTTATCTTAATTTTTTAAAAACAATATGTTTTCATCCAATATGTTTATTTTGGTGTTTCTATGTTTTACTTTTATTATGTTATGTTTCTTACAAAAAACATGTGGGAAAATGTTGGTAAGAAAAAATTAAAATTCTTTACTCTTTGGTTGGAAAAATAATTCTTCCATGCCAACGTTCTTTATTTTTTAAAATAATTTTATGTTAAATGATCATAAAATGATATAATGTTATTATGAACTATATTTTACATTCTTTTCAAATTAATAAAAATCAATTTTTCACTATGTTTTCAAACATGTTATTTAAGACATTTACCAAAAAGATCAAAAGGTATATTTGTTTGAACATTTATTGCATAAATTGATTTTAGCACCATCATTGTAACATTTTGGCCCCATTTTTACCCTATATTCCCCACAAAAAAGTGTTTTCACATATTTAGGGTCCATCCATATGCTTAAATAGGTTATTTAACTAATGATTACCCCCCATAATTCAACACATGTTCATTATTGTATGTTTATTCTTCATATGGCCACAACCTAGAAAAATTCATAGGATTTCACTCATCCTAATAACTAATCATGTCCATTGATATTTAACTATTTTGTTCTAATTTTTTTGGTTTATGAAAATATAAGGGCCCTCTTTTTGCATGGGTAGAATCATTTTTCATTTTAAACAATTAAATTCATGGGGTGTAATATTCTCTCCCTATTTAGAGAAAAATGTTCTCATTATAGACCCTACATCTCAAAACAATTAGCACCACCCCACAATCAGCTGGGTTTGTACATTTATTCCAATGTAATAACACGTAGTGGGATTCTATGTCTATTAATGGGGTGACTATACCCTCTGTATCATGTTATAAAAGGAAAAATAATAAAATAGATAAATCATTAACATAATGATCTGAGTATCATGTGAAAACCAAATTAAAAAGGAATACAATTCATACAAGTAACAAATAGGCTCCAAAGTTGTAAATACTAACCATATAAATAGAATAAGGAGGTAAAATGTTTTAATAATCATTGGGTTTCCACAATAATCTATCATGATTTGCTTCCAAATCTATGTTCCCCTACTTATCCATGAGTCATGGGCCTTATACACTTATGCATCCCATATACACAAGTAATTAAAATTAAATAGACCATATAATCTTCATCATACCCATATTAAACCCATGAAAATAATTATTTACCCTCATTAAACCCTAAATTATCACCATTAATAAAATAATTAGGATGTTTCCCTTTCATACACAATATATAATATATAGAAGTAAAATTTATATTAAAATATATTTATCACCAATTCATATGGATTATAAATTATAATGATAATAGTTTTTTAAGGACATTTAATTATTTATAATGTTATAGTTATCCCCACTAATTAATTCTCATCATTAGGAACTTTCTGAAGTTGTCTTTCTTGAGAAACTCAATCCACTAACCTCTAACATCAGGCTCCTGCTCCCACACATCCTTTTGGATCTGTCCATATTTCCATAGGATACATACAAGTGGTACTATATTCCCTCAATGTACATTCCAAATTTACTCTATAATCATCATTGGATTCTCCCTGTAATATTCATTATGAACTTGCTCAATATCCTTATAGTCAATGTCATGCCCAGAATTTGGTATATACCTCCAGATTTGAGACACATAAAACACATTATGAAACATCAGTGAAACTATAGAAGTCATTAATTATATCCTAGAGTCCTGATCCACCTATTTATCTCAGTGTGTCGAACATAACACGTGTATAACATTTTCTATTCATGAAATAAATGTGGCCTAACTAAGGAGTTAATCTCATGAAATCTTGATTTTCTATAGTGAACTCCAGAGGTCACATCCTACTTTTGGAAATTTCTCATTTAATATTATGATATATTATAAAACTTTTTCTCAATTAGATTCACACTCACATAGGTCTCTTAAACCATACTATTCCCCACAAATTAACCCTCACAAGATGCATGAAAACATAGTAGTGAATCACATGGCCTCCTAAAAAGATCATTATTAATGTTTAATCTAAATTGATTCTCAAAAATTGTTTTTTGTATCTGAACTCAATGATGGGTCTGAAATCACCCCAATATCCAAAAAATTATAGAAAGTAAACTCAAATTATATCTTCTTGTTAGAGAATCATTCACTCTTATTATCATCATGTTCGAGGGTGGTTTGTTTTACTCAATCTCAAATGATCCCACAATGTCATTAGAAAGCCCTACCATAACTAAAACATAATAACTAAGACTTTTCATTTAAAATTTTTAAGGAACAAAATGCATCTGTATAATATTACACATATGCATCATTCCGATCTTATCTACTAAGTGAGTCTCTCAGAATAGTATGAAGTGATTTAACCTAAAAAGATGATCGAATATCACACAGATAGTGTCATGAATCTTTAAGGTATTGGGTAAACATGTAAAAAATATCTTTATGCCATAATCCCTCTCCCATATGGGAATTGGATGTGTTTAAAGAAAACAATTATGAAAATGGTTTTTAACTGTAACCCTAGGTTATTTAATAAATTTGGGAAATTAATCTTATAATGTCCCCTTTCATAAATAGCCGTTAAAAATATTTCAACATTTCATGATACATTTTTTTGAACCAAGAAGTACCTCCCACTTTGAGGTATATATGTCTCTCATCATCACCAACATGATGGGAGTATGGATTTCTATTCTACCATATACATAGAAAACATAATTTTTATCCAATGATTATGTGGTTATCAGATTACCTATAGTGAAAAATTACTACATGACAAGAAACATTTTGTTAGTAATATATAAATTATTTACTAGATTTAAAAGAGATTATATGACCACACAATGAAATAAATTCATCAATAAGTGATCATCATATGATTTTATCCTCCACTCTTCCAGTAATTTCATCAGGAACAATTTCCCCTCAAAAGGCCTCTCATAATAATATTACAGCTTCTATGTCTCATAGAAAAGAGAATATAAAATAATGTTACCTTAACCAAGTATATAATCCATCTAAAAATAAAAAATCTATAAGTAACCTACCCAATTACTCTACTTCTAGTTTTGGTCCCACTATCTGAAGATGTAATACATGATATGATTATATGATTAGGAAATAAACATATTACTTAATATATAATGTATCTATCAATATTGGGTAATATAAAAGACTGTTAGATCAAAGTATTGAGTATTAAATTTACAATAATTATGTAAAATATGATTTGACCCATAATTTACTACCAACTCCCTCAATATTCATACTGCTCCCATACCAATGTTTGATGTATCACTATACAATAAGTATCAAATCCTTTGCTTAAGATGTATTAGCACATGGGAAACAGTGAACCTCATTTTCAACTCATGGAACACATATTAAAAATAGACTAACCATTGAAAATTTACTCCCTTATTCTTCAATTAAATCATAAGTTTTAATAGATAGAAAATTCATTGTTAAATTGTTGATAATAGCCTCTAATGTGTAGAAATATATTATTCATGAATAAGTTTCATGGATATCACTTTCTCAAATTTATTTGGATATATATTTATATTCAATTATCTGAAAATAATTCCAAATGAAAATCACCACATTAGTCCAGAATTTAGATAATGAGATCATTGTGTAATGTCAACATTATTGAAGAATACATAGGATAATCTCAAGATATCTGACATCCTTCTTTAGTGTCTATGATTTGGCTAAGATTTTTAAATGAAATACATAATTAATGAGTGTAGTTAAGGGTGGGAGATCTTATTCATGAGACCCATGAACACATCTATCATGTTTTCTCATCTAAACAACATAAAAAAATCCAAATGACACATAAAATATCAAAAAAATCAAATTTATGATGTCCTCTTATTTAAACAATAATTTTTGAAACCATGATCGATGATAATTTTTAGAAATCCATTGAGATACCCATAACTTATCTATATAGTCACAAGTAATGTGAAATTTATATCTTTTATTCATTTTCACATGGTTTTGCTTTTTATAGTTTCAACATAGTCAAAAACTACTATCCAGCATCTTAAAAAAAGACAATTGCACCCCATGTTGAATTAATCATCCTGATAAATACTTTTGGATTCAAGTCCACATGTACAATATAAAATCCTTGAAATCAATTGGAACCATGTGATATGTGGGTATGGAAATCATATGTGTGCCTAGTATGAGTTCTATGTCAACATCAACTCCCTAATTAGGTCGAATTCTTATGAATTCATATGGAATGACATACGGATAGAGATCCAAGAATGGTGGAAAATATTTTGAGGATTCAATTTACCTTTCTAAAAGAGATGGAACTAAAAATTTTCCCATTATAATCCCATGATGAATCGATTATGGAAACCTCAACCAACTCATAGTTCCCAGTTTATAGTATTCACGTACTTATCTACCTTTAGAAAAGTAAATGACAGTTGTCTACAATGACAATAAATCTGATCTCAAAAGCTGATCAACCAATATATTTTGAGAATAAAATAACATATCATAATATCTTGAATCATGAAGTCCCATAGCCATCCATAACTAAATATGTATATATTAAACTCTAGGGATCACTAATGATAGTAAACCTTCATGCCCAATGGAGCATCATGGTAATGTATCATAGAGGATATATTGACTAGTAATTCAATTCCAACAACTAATTTTTAGGAAATTAAGGAATTAGAAAAACATGTATCAAATAAGGCAATAAAATACAGTATATGTGTTCAATAATTTACATTTAACAGTAGATATTCCATCACTAATATCATCAATTGTTCGATCTGCTGAATAAACATGTATTTCTACATGCCTACAATCATATTGGTGAATGACATGAGCCCTCATCATCTGGGTCTACTAATGTGGACCCTGATTAGATATGTCATTCCCAAAAAATTAAATCCATGATCTTTTATGGGACCGTTTCATTTCATATATAGTGAAAAAATGATATAGGTAGACTATATTACCATATTTCGAACAATTTCTCTTAAGTGGAGAGATGGACATTTGAATGCTTTTCATCATTTTGAAATTGAATCACTATGGGTAAAATTTAGAGAATACCAATGAATCATAACTATGATACACCTATGTTTCACTTCTCTATTACACATCCCTAGTCTTCCTATTAATATTTTTGGAAGGTGTAATTTCTACATTATTAAGCGGTCTAACCGCTTGAGTACTAAAGTTTAGAATAAAACAAACTACTTGACCATCCTCCTAGATTCTCTCAATGGTGAATTCATTTTGTAGACCATGCATATATAATTATAGTTCAATGTTTTGGACCCACTGTATGATTTTTTTTACAATTTATGATCATGAACTTCCTAGCATTTTGAGGCTCATTCCTAGCTAGATGTGTTTAATAAGGAAGGAGATCAGTAAAAAAAGAGGATTAGTAAGAAACTATCATGAAACCCTATTATAGTTTCATGAGCCACTGCTCTTGGAAATTATTAAGCATATAAGGAATAAATTCCCTAAATAATAGGTCTTAAATCCCTCCTAGGAGAGTCCCCCACATCATCCAACCAATCCCTAGAATTCACCCCAATTCCTGGAGTGTCCATATAGAATGAATTCGGTCACAGTCACCCTCCTATATGAGGGCATATAAATGAATATTAAGTCACTGTCAAGGATATACACCCAATCCTAAGCATCCTATTATCCCCCATTGACCTAAACGGCTGGAGGATGTTGGAGTTGAAAATCCCTAGCAAAGAAGACTATATATTTTGGTGGAATGACTATGGGTGAGATTGTGCGTATAGCCGAAACCACTAGGGAAGGTGTGGGTGTGTACCCTACAGTAACCTCCAGATTAACATTTGGTAAAATAAAAGTGTCGTGACTACCCCATCCCAAATCATATTATTGTTCCATCAATATAATATTTGGCATGATATTTTTTAGCATAAAGGTAAGAATTAGAAAAAATATGATTTTATCCAATCCAATCTATCTGACTACATAAAGGTTTCCCTATAATTATACTATAAACCCATGGTATAACCAAATTATCACTATTCAAGGTGTCACCTAGCATATTGGTCCCAATCATCAAATATGTAAAATAACAAAACATCATGCATAGTTCCCCTAATAATTAATAATAGAGATATATTAGTATATGAAGGAAAAATTATATACCACACAATATAGTTTCAATCTTGAAAAGATATAATAATTCAAGGAGCTAAATATAAAAATTAATGTGAATAAAAATCATATGTATATATGTGGAATGTGAACTATTATTCCTAATCATGATTGATGAACGTAAAATTTCATAAAATAGTAAATAAAATCCCATATTTAATAACATGGAGGTTCGTTACACATTTATGGACACAAATAGGGAATCTTCCATACTGAAACCCACGTGACAATCATATTTCTACCATGTGATAGGTTAGTCGAAAAATAAAATAAGAACCAGTATTTTGATACTATTTTTCAATTCCCCAGCAAGGAACATCTTGTCTAAAATAGAGTTCCACATGACCTGATGCATTCCAATCTACATGAAAGGGGTTTATATTTAATAGTGAGGGTCTAAGGCCATCAGTGGAAAGCATATTTCCACAATTTAATTTAAAAGAACAAAAAGTAATAAAATTTATGAGAAAATAGAATAATAGATAGTATATAATACATAAACTAAATAAAAGAAGAAAAAATTTCATATAGGAAACAAATAGGCTCTCAATGTGGCCTTTTAAACTATAGTAATAAAATACAAGGATAAAAAAATACAGAAACATTGTGGTCCTCTACAGATCAACTGAATATTCTATAAGCTCCATGATTATCTTCATAACCATTATCCATCTGACACATTCTCATACATGGGTCCTTATACATAAATTCTATAGGAACATTTGGATTTCCGTGGAGGGTATGTGTAAAAAAAACATTGTAGGAAAAACCTAATGCATACATAACAAATGATAAAGAAAATATTTTTTTATTATGATATATTAATAAATTTTAAATTAACATGACAAAAAATAATCATTTTCTGAGAGATCGTTTGCTAACCAAGCATGTAGTGAGCCCTGATTGTACAATAAATGGTTATATTATTGAAAAATAATGGGGATATTTGAAAATTTACAAAAAATAATCATAATACTAGTGAAAATAGACACTCGATATCCTCATAGAATCATGCTTATAGGTTACACAACATTAACTAGTCATCTTTAATTTCTGCTACTCAGTGTCCTATAGTCTTTGTGTAAATTGTTTTACTAATCATCCTTTAGGAATACTTGAAAAACACGGTATATTTAATGTACATAGAATAATTGGGCACATTCTCAACATGGACTCTATGAAATCAGTGTACGTCTAAACTATTATAAGTTCCACCACTATCATCAATGATTGTAATGAAAATTCATCCTATAATGAGAAATCATGCCACAATGGTATACCTATTCTGATCACAATGAATGATACATCTGAAGGAAAGGCATGATATATACTAATATCGAGCATAAAAGGAAATAATATCATCCAGATAATAGGTAGAATCATAAATATTTGAGATCAATATGTAACATGATGAAAAACATTCTAGAATGACGAATGGAATCAAGCATCACAACATGTCTCACGAGCTACACTAAAAAAACCCACATGAGATCAAAATCATGAAAAATCATCAAGATATTCCCAAAAATAATTATTTGATAGATAATGTGTTTTTATGAGATCATGAAATGCTAAGGAAATTTATACCTCAGTGTTTTTTATGTCAACATAAATCTTTTTCACGGTATCGTTAGTTGAATCACGTCCATGTATTATTCAGTTCAAACATATCACCAAGTATTCCTACAAATGATTAAAAAATTATTATTTCAAAAATAAATTAAAATATAACATGAGATAATAATTTAAATCTCCAATATACATAAAAATTATAATTTTAGGTTATGTCACGAGAAAACCTTTATTCATTAGATAAAAGCATATATACATATGATCTTAATTATCTCTCTTGAATAATAACTAATGAACTTAAGATTATAATTTCTCATCATTCATTGATAATAATTTGATCCATATTTATATAATTTTTTAATGGGTTTTTCATATTTTCATTATCTATATAAAACTTTGTGCGTTGTTCTATATATTGTATAAGGGTAACCCTGTATTTCCAAAGGATTCATATTGGAAACACAAGAACTAAGTAATGGTTCAAATTTTTTAAAAGGTTTATTAAGCGTAACCATAAACTATAAAACATATAAATTAATTTTTTATTAAATTTTAATGGTTAACCTTGGTGGTGCATATGGGTATCTCTTAGTTTTAAATGCTATATAATAGTGTCCCACTCAATTCATACAGGAAACATCTTTTTTCTAAAGTTGGCCAATGGGTAGAGCTGAGGGAATATGTGTAGATATTTATTTACATAGGTTACATAGGCATAACCCAATACCCATAAATTATAGCTATGAGATTTATAGAGTTAAAACTATATTACCCTTTTACAATGAACCTTTTGAGGAAATAATGTTTTACACCCCTATTTTTCCTATTCTTCTTTTTGAATGGACCTAAAACTCATTTTTACAGAGTCTAACGGACTAAAATTATGGGAATCGATTCAATGAATCATTTAAATTTTGTGACTTATATAATTGAAGGATATAAATATTCCATAATTAAAAAAAAATAAATTCTAAATTAAATAATGAAATTAATTTGAGGTTCTTAATTGTGTAAACCTATAAAGGATTAACCTTCTTCAAAAATATGAAATCCTTACTATATTAAAATTAAAAATCCCTTATTACATACAAGAACCCCATATAAATATTATAATGTGATATTTGAAGTCCTTCATGATTAAATCAGGTTCCTTTTCCAATTCCCTTGGGACAACTATACTCTCTCTCTCTCCTCTATTTTATAGAGAATATTTTCTCATGGGGATATTCGTATAGGTGTCTTTTTTTGAGGAAATTATAAATCGAATTATGGATGTTGCTTTAAAATTCTTATGATTCCAGGATTATAGGATCTTGTGTCATATGTATTATGATTATATGTTTTTATTCATGTTCCTAGTGTTTTTATCTAATCATGTTATGCCTTCTAACCCATGTTATATTCATTATTCATATGATTATTTCCATACTAATTTGTTTATATTATCACTTTTTTTGTGTATTCCCTCGGTTATCTTATTTTTTTATAAGAGATTAATTGAATTTAGGATCCCATTATGATGACTAAATAAATGATTTTTATATTTTAGTTCGATGCTTCTAATTTTCTACATAATATTAAAAAAATAGAATTTATGGTCCTTGTTTTCTATTTCACGTTTAATTATGCTGAAAAGCATGTCATAATATGAAAAAAGGATGAGGATACTATAGGAAAGTATCACAAGAATACAAAATTAGCAAAATTAAGTGGGTTTAAAAGACTATTTTAGTCTATGTGAGCACAATTTATTAGGAATATATATATACTTATATATATATCACAATTTCAAAGATAATGACTGAAAAAATTAACATTTACTTCACTGGGTGTTTTTTTATTATAATCCATGATATTATTAAGATGATATTATACATAGATTCACTTTTATATAAAGTTATCGATTAAAATGGATTTATTTTTATATTATTTATTTTTATATATTGATTATGCCTTATCTAATCATGATAGTGATTTTTTTTATTAAATGAAACTTGTTTTCAATTTTTTACCTTTCCATATTGATTATTCCATATCTAATAATGACAGTAAATTTATTTATAAAATTAAATGAGTGTTCAATTACTTACCTTTCAATATTGATTCTACCATATCTAATCTTGAAATTAAATTTATTGATTAAATAGAAATCCATTTAGGTTTTTTATATAGAAATACTGAATCTGTCTTCTCTAATCATGATAGTAATGTTATTTATTAAATGATATGTGTCTTTTGTTATTTAACTTTACATTTTATCTATAAATTATTTATTCATGATATATCCCCCTATATGTTACTGTTGCTGAGAATTTAAGGGCATCTTTATTTTGTTTTCGTTCACAAGGATATAATATTGAAGTATTTGAAATATTCATATGATGAAAAATTATTTCCATTACAATATTTTATAATATATTTCCATTATAAAATGTTTACAAAGTATGTATTTGGATCTCCAAAACTACTAAAATGGTGTGTCTTTCATGATTTGACCCCTTGTATCTATGAAAATCTGGGTTACAAGAGTTGGGGTTGTTACTAATATTATGTGAAACTAATCAGGTCATTTATAAGGATGTAATAGAGTAAGAATAAGTCTTATGTAGATTTATGGAATTATCCATAATTTTTTATGGTCAATGATACTTTATTTAGAATGTTTCATTTAGGTGAAGTAAGTATAGATTTAGAAAGGGAAATAACCTATCACTAATATTTATTGGATCCATTGGATTGATGTATAGTGTTGACGACCCATATTATATACTAAGGCTATCTCAATAAATATAGTTGGGGAATGATATTTTTTCTTTGACATAGTTGAGGAAACATTTTTATTATTTTCCAATATTTATAGTGACCGACAGATTTCATACATGAATATCACAATATAATAGATTAATATTCGTTAAATAACATAATTATTAATGCTAGGATCGCATAGGTTATGTTACGTTGGATTCTTGGATACATAAATAATTATTTCATAAGTGAACTATATCATCTAACATTATGTCCTTCATAACCTGATCCCTTATTAGGAATTTCTTACTTAATAGATTCCAACAAATTCATCGGAATGGAAATATATGAACAATTTATCTTAGATTATCATTAATAGAAAACGAGGGATATATCAATAACCACATATGTATAAAATGATCATATTCCTATGAAGACACAATATAACATTTGGAAAACATTCCCTGTAATTAATTGATTAAAACAATTGGTCATGTAATAGAGATTAGAAGTTCAGAATATATGAATCATAAAATAATAAAAGAACATATTCTATGAGAGCATAAAATTTTTATAAGACATGGATTTATGACATACACAAAATAATAAAAAATCATTTCCTTAGTATTCAAGGATAAATTATAGGACTATCATAGTGGAGGAGGTCACTACACAAGCCATTTTAAAAATCAAGGTTCACTCCCAAGAACATCATAATTTACAATGTCCCTTGCTGAATTGGGTTCACTCCACCTTACATTCCTATTTTTCTAATGAGATATCAATATTTATCCAATTAATTGGATAGATATTGAATTCTAGTCCCACTTTTCACATAATAAAAATCATAATAATTTGTGACATTCCATCACCAACATTATTTATATGGTAACTCATGAAAATAAAATGGGCCTAAAAAACATTTCATCACAGCATAAAATGTGGAAATGAAATGAATTTCATAAACATTTCATCATTTTATCATATCATAAACCACAAAATAGGAATGATTTTCATAAATATATTTTCACCATAAAAATAAAATATCTTGAGAAAGAATATGGATGGTTTTATTTTATCAAATACACAATATATCTTAATTAACATCAAAGTACATGATCTAAGATAGAACATTATTTTCAATTATAACTTGATCTTTTGTTGAATAAAATACCACATTTCCCTTGAAATTATTTATTTATTATCAAAAAATTTCTAAATTATTAATAAAAAATTAATTTAAAACAACCTTGAAAGAATATTACATTCTCATTAAATAATTTGATCTTAAAAATGTATGAAAATTATATTCATGTTGTATATTTTGAAACAAATATTTTATTCTCATTTTATATAAGAAGTCATAAATAAATCATTTAGAAAATTTCATAATGATTTTATTTATTTTTCTTATAAAGTTTAAATAATCTGTAACCATTAAATTAAAATTTCTTTCATTAGAAAAATATTTAATTATAACATTTTTTGAATTCATGGTCATGGAAGATAAAGGGATATCGATCAAAGTGAAAGATAAAGGTAAATCTTATATAAAAACATTCTTATGGAATCATGAGTACATAAATAACGGATAATTTATGGAAAATGAGTTTTTGAAATAAATCAACCGAGTATAATAAAATTAATTTTTATATTGAGATATTGATGATAATATTTTACCATTATAATTATAATGTTAAATAATCTTGATAAATAATGAGAAAATAACATCAAACCATTTTGACCTTCATATACATTTAATTGAAAGCCCGACGAGGGAAGTAAATGTAGATAGATTTTTAAATCCACATAAACATAATATGAAACTATAAAAATTATAATCATAGGAATTATACACACCACATAATGGAAATAAGTGGTGAATATGACATGTGTTTCAAAAAAATGAATGTGAGATGGAAATCCCTTACCTCATGTTTTGATATTGATCATACACATTCAAAACTACTATATAATAAATACAAGATTGTAATATATTTACTCGTTTATAACAATAATATGTTTCATACCATATATAATTTAGCTATATCCTTTTATGTAGATTTTTCCAACAATTCCTTATTAATACCACATTTCGAGTAATAACAACTTCAATTTTAATGTATGTTTCAGTTCGGTAGTGTCAATACTCTTACATTAATAATGTATCAATCATAATAAAATTTTAACCATGATATAAATATAATTTAGTTTTATTATAAATTGATTTTTTTAATCCATAAATGATATATATAAAAAATGTATTACATTTTTCTTAGAGATGGTAGGTCGTACAAGCACATAAACACTTTTCTCATTTTCATAATAGATGTAAGAAAATAATGGTAAATAATTTACCCCCTTTATAGATTACTTTTTTTTAATAGTATAATACATATTTATTAAATATAACATTATTAAAATCCATTTAAAGATACAAATATAAACTAATCACATTACTTCATAGAGGTTTTAGTCCTAAAATTCACATGATCAAAATTACCATTTTTCATCAGATTGTGTGTTTACATGGTATATGTGATAGTATAATTATAGGAGAATACATATTTCTTAATTATCATTTATAAAAATTAAATACATAAATATATTTATCCATGATACATGGTTAAGGAAAACAATTTAGAACTTTTCACAAGGTGGTAGTCCACTATACACACGATTTACAATTTCATTTTCCATTTTATGGAGGATGAGATATATATATGTTATAAAATTAACATAATAAAATATTATTATAGGTTATATATTTAATTTTTTAAATCCTAATAGTTTAAAAATATTTTAATGAGGTAAATGAGTATATAAAAAACCCTCGATTAAAAACAATACCTCTTTACTATAGAACCTCCCTAGGTTTGCACCAAAATCCTAGATAGAAGAATTTACTTACAAAAAATAAGGAAAATAGGAATTTTTAATGGATGTAAGAGAGGTATATGGGAAGATATTTTCCGAATCCAAAATATTTTTAAGTGCGAATAGGATAAGAGATTTTGTTCCCTTTGATAAGTGGGGGAGATAACACACTTGGAATATATGAAAAAAAGTTATAGCCACATTTTAAAATTTCGACAAGGATCGAAGATGAGAAAATGTCAATCATTATACAATATAAGGTTAAATTATGTCAACAAAATTTTCATTGGATATGTTTTAACATCATTTAAACCATATCATTTTAGTCTAACTGACTTGATAAACATATTTTAACCTTAACCATAATAAAATTTTTCTACTCCTTTTAACAATTCATTATGGCCAAAAATTAATTTGAAAATATGATATAACATTATTTTTTTTCATTCTATATATTGAATATATTGTTTTAAAAAAACCTAAAATAATTTAGATAATTTAATTTTAAATTAAACCAACATACATGATTAAAAATAATTCTTATAAACAAGAAGTTTTATAAGTATTATTTATTTTCATAAAAGATATCATAAAATTAATTTAAATCAATGAAATTTGATTAATAATATTATAATTTTACTATTATTTGTTTATAAAGACATCATAAAAAATTTAAATTGTAAATTATTTAAATCAAATGGAAGTTTTAATAAAAATAAGTTTTTCATAGTTCAATGAAAAAAATAATATTCTATGAAAGATTAAAATAAAATCCAAATAATATAATCTTAAAAATTCTATTTTAAAATAAAATTATTCTTTAAAACCATTTTTTAATGTGGAATATTTTTTCACAAAATTATGTAATTTTTTTATAAATATGTTTTTATAAGGAATATATATACTTTACTCGAATCTATATATTTTTTATAAATATATTTTATTTATCTGAAATAATTATACAAAATTTAAAAAATGTTCTATTTCCTTTTCATAAATTTTTTTTAATGTCTATGTTATAATGATACTTATTAAATGATAATATTCATTCTATATCATTGCTCTTTAAAACATAGTGTTTTGTATCTGTCTAGAAATGAAAGAAACTAATTCTATTTGAAAAAAATATTTCATAAAAGCTAATGAATTTACATTCTACCATCATTTAAATGAATTTCACCATTATAATTCAATTAAATTTATTAAAAACATAGAAACATATATTTTCAACATATCCATAGGTTCTTAGTTAGGTTGTTTAAGTTGTTGTTTTTACCACAAAAAAAACTGACTAGGTGAGTGGTTTTGTTTCATAAATCATCCTATACATGATCAAAAATCTCTTTAGGATATTATTCATGGGAATGATCATGATATATCATTATGATATTTGAGTTTAGTAAATATTATTGATCTGATATATACTTTCTCAAGAGGGATACATGGAACTCATCATGGAATTGCGAGATGTTTGGTGGAAGTGAAAATCAATAAAAAACTATCCATACCCAATCAAGTATATCCAAAGGGACAATATACCTGAGGAGAAGATTTCTTTTCCTCTGGAATCTAATAATTTATTACAAAGAAGAATACATAGGAAAAACATCCCCCCAACATCAAACTCTAGATAACATTGAGAGTTTTCAATATATATTTTCGATTTACACTAGGCTATCATACTGTTTTATTGAATGACTCTAAATTTATCTAAAATTTATTCCCCTATATAAAGTCCCAATATATTTCTTTTTTTAATTTTTTTTTAGTATGTTAATGTTATAAAATTATTTCTATATAGGAATTCATAATGATCTATTTTAATTCTTGAATGAATGCTATTGTAGTAAGGAAAATTGACCTGTGAAAGGTGTTGATCCCAAACACCTTTAAAATTCATAGAATAAGATCTCATAATATACTCTAGGGATTTAATAGTTATATTAGACTAACCATTTTCCTGAAGATTATATGTACTTTATAAATACCTTTTTTATAATTATCATGTTAATTCATTTTTCATAACATTTAGGTAATCCTTAGATCCAAATCATATACATTAGAAAGTGGTACACTATGAAACAATAACACTTCCTTAATGTATGTTATAGAAAACTAAATAATAGATATTTCTTATATATTGGAAGTTAGGTGTATTAATTTTAAAATGTGGTCGACTATATCCCATATTAGATTAAACGATATTGATATTTTGAGGAGTCCGATAACAAAATCCAAGTTTATGTTTTCTCATTTTCAGTTTGGAATGGGTAATGGTGGTATCATCATATAATACTATTGTATCTCAGAATTAAATTTATGATATAACAAACCCTAAGATACAAAATACAAAATATATATATTTATGAAATAACACTATAAATACAATTTCATATCTCTATACATATTCATACTTTCACGATGAATTCAGGATGAAGAACAATGAGCCTCTACTATGTGATCCTTCTTCAGTTGAGGCATGGAATGAACATATACACAGTTCCAAACAATATTATTCCATTAAAATATATATTAAACTCATGTATACTAATCAAATTCATCTACAACTCATCATATTACATCTCAATGTTTTAATTTTTAGGTGGATATATGGTTAGATAATCATCTAAGAATGATATGATTTCTCCCCTTTCTTCAATATTTTGATATCAATCATTCAAAAATTTCTCTGTGTTGGATATTTTTTATCCTTATCATATATCAACTATCATGATCCTTTCAACTCAAAGAATCATCCACATTGTTTATATTCACAATTTGGTAATGTATTGAGTAGTCAAAATCATTAATCACTTCTTACCAGCGTCACTGGATCTTAGTAAACTATTTATGTGTGAATTTATTCAAGAAAATATTTTTATTAGTATATGTATAAAAAATTTCTAAATAATTTAAATCCTCCTAAATAATTATTAAAAAATTATCATAGTTAACTCAAAATAATGAGTTAGATAATTTTTCACATGAACCATTAAATTTTCATGAGATGTAAGCTATCAGTATATCATAATGAATTAGGACACATCCCAAATACCCTCTGTGATGAAAAACTATATATTACAAACCGTTTATTAAAAAAGGTTAGTGTAGTCATTTTTTCACTTACTAACCTCTACTTTAGTTCCATAAAAATTTACTCATATTATTCTATTATGAGTAACATGTATCTCTTCTAAAATAACATGGGGAGCATATTTTAGATTAATGCGAAATTATAAAGAAACCATTGACAATAACAAGACAATGAAAGAATAATTTAGATCTAATTCATAGTGGTTGGTGTGTACCAATGATCAAAAACTTCTATATTTCATACATCCATAGATATACTCTCACTGTAGGTTATATTACCCAAAAAAAGAAACTATTTGTATCAAAATTCACTCATTGAAAATTTTTCATACATATTCTCCTTTCATAGGGTATTCAGTAAAATCCCATGTAGTCTTCATCCACACCCTTAATAATTTAATATATAACAATTCTATATATAACAGCTAAAAAATCATATCAATGTAATATTCGAATACTCCATTCATTAAATCCAATAATATATTAGAGGATTTAGTCATAGAAATTAGAATCACTATATATTCAGTGTGTGTAAACCATGAATGAAATGTTTTCTTATGTATATACTAATTTTTTACCCTAAATTGATGGTATATAGAATAAATATCAATATTGGAAAACAATTGATCTCCATGAAGTTTATCAAAAAAGATATCAATACAGGTTTGGGGATACTTATTCATACTTTTTTATTATTAAGTTCCTTTTAATCAATGAAAATCACATCGATAAAACATTATTCTTAAAAAAATAACCAGTAAACTCAAACTAACACGCATGGTAGAGTTAACACCTTTTAAGGATTCTCCTAGAGTTTATTCATTAATTTTGGAAACTCAATCAGGAACATTCAATATGGAGTCTTTAAAATATGTGTAACACCAGGTATGAGTTCTATTGAAAGCTCAAAATCATTATTTATTTGATTACTAGTTAAATCATCCAGGAAGATATAAAAAATACCACATTATAGTTATATTTTTGATGAATAATTTATCTACAAAAACATGATATAAAAATCCTTTTAAAAAGGATCCAGAACCCATACAATAGCTGTTATGTCCATAGAAATTTCATATTTATCATCACAATGATAGATGATTATAGTTTAGTATGAATAAAAAAGTTAAATTCCATTCCTTTAAAATTTGTTTGGGATTTATGTATATAAATACAATACATAAGTAATATAACATCAAATTGAACCCAAGGGATAATAATAAGACTTGTGGGATGCATATTCACACTAATTTCAAATAGAGAAGATTCATTGATTTCAGATGTGATCGTCGCACTATTTATGAATTTAATAGATAAATAAAAATTTATTCATTAAGGTGGTATTTAATACCATTATAAAATTATTAATATATAAAAGAGTGTGTAGAAAATATTTAAAGAAGACGTTAGTAGTTATAGAGTTGATAGTAAGTGTACCATTCACCATGTCATTTTCGTAACCCATTAAAAATAATGATTACATTAGATTTACAATTGTCTCTTAGATTAATTGGTTGTTGAATTCAATAATCTTCATTAATATTCATATTTGAGATCGGGAAATAATATTTCCCATACTCTTTTAACATGAAGAAATGGTGTACTTTTTATGAATTGTTTGGACTATTCTATCTATTGACTTCAATATCTAACTTATTCCCATTAATTCAAAAATAAATTTTCATATAAACATCATTTCAACTTAAGAAAACATTTACCCGTACCATTATTGAAATTTACTCTATGTTTACTTTAACACATTGAGCATGTAGGAAATATTGACTTATTCTCTACATGGTTTTAAGAGTTTCATTGGAATTTAATAATTTTTTTCTTATTAATACCATGATATTTATGGGTAACTATATTATTCATTTCCACATTGATATAACAATAAATTATTTATTCATTGAAATTAAAATTTCTAATGTATAACTCAATTTAGTTAAATTATTTTGAACAAATGAATAATTGGTGAACCTTACCTTCATGTATGATTATATTACCAGAAGATTACCTTTCAAGTGCTATAAAAGTTTCTTCACAGGTACCATTATATTGATAATTATTATTATTTATCTCAATCAGTTCCTTCTATATTTATATATTTATATATAATTAATTATTCATTAAACATATATTAAAATTATCACACTCAATGGATTCAATTTCCTATTTTTCCCTTTTCTTATTGGTAAGATTCCCTTATTGATGTTCTTTTCCCACAAATTTATATACAACCAAAATGTATTTTTCATACTGTAAACATTGGGGAATGAAAAAATATTTTGATATATACATATACATTGCTAAAAAACCCGTGGTTCTATGGAACATCTAAATGAATGTGGATGTTTCCTTATCAAGGACACAATAAAAAATTTTAACCTAATTTTCGTATTTATAAGTTCTTTATTATTCTGATCTTGAGAAATTTATTTGAATATAAATATGATATTTTTCATTCCAGTTCTGAAAAAAATTAGTTTTATAAGGGGGAAATAATTTCATTGTCTATAAAATTCACCATTAACATTATTCCTTTAGCTTCCATCCATCTATTACACCAAAAAAGGAAAGTGTGAGTAGTAATAATCATAGTGGAAAAGTTATATAATCATAGAAAAATATTTATTAAATTTCATAATGATAATAAATTTTGTTAAATATATTAATAAATAGGTTTATCTAGGCTCATTCATGTTCATCATCAATTCAAATACATTATTATGTTTCACAAAAAGTTTTTTATTTTTTAAAATATACCCCAAGGAGTGTCAAACCAAAAAAGTCAGAAGATAAATTTTTATGCACTTGGTCATGATCGATTCGAAGTCAAATGCAACATTTTAATAGTTGTTTATCCTAGGTATAATTATTCCATAGCTATAAAAATAATTGTATTCATATAGGGGGTGTAAGTTTTTAGAAACCACTCACCCAATCCTCCACCAAAATTACACGAACGTTTCCTAAATTTTGACTTATCCTTATGGTTTTCAATAATGTTTTCACATCATAGTTTCCAAAGGATAATTAAACATTGTTATGATAGCAACTATAGAAAACTGAATAATTATTTCAAATAAATCACATTATAATAGGTCAATATTTGTTATGTAAAATAAATGTTAATTCCAAAATCATTTATGTATAGAGAGTTTTTGAGTCTTGGATACATAAAAAAATAGTTCATAAATAAACTTCACCATCTCCCACAAATGCAATATTAACTACAAACCTTCTAAATAAAATCATATATAATACACTTCTTCATAACATTGGGAAATAAAACATAGAAATGGTGAGCACAGATTCCCAGTAAGGGTATATAAGTGAGATATGAAATACCACTTACACATAACATGGAAACATGGGTAAGATAACAAGATAATATCTTTTTAAAATGTTACCCTGCAAATCATAGATCATAATATTGAATCATGGCATAAATAGTTTCTTTTTATAATACATTAGTCATAATGTTATAAAATAACATGTGCAGTAAGATAATAACACCGGTTTAAGACGTTAATTTATAGAATACACAATATTAAATAAAATAATTCCCTTAGTAGTAATGGATAATTTCTTTGACTATAATAGTAGAATGGGTTAACTCCCAAAACCAACCTCATAGTCATGGTTCTCTCCCAAGATTATCATAGTAGAATATGCCCATATATTATCTGGTATCACTACCCATTATAGTTTTATTTAGCCCGTAATATATCAATCATTAACGAATAAATTTGAGGGAAAATAATTATAAGCCCAACCATCATATAATTAAAATAATACAACATTTTTCCAAAAGAACAAAAAACCATTCATCAAATCATAACATATGAAAAAATGGGTTTTATAAATACGTAGGTAATAAATTTTATACATAAGTGAAATGTTTTTCATAAATATGTCATAATTTCATCCTAGAATAACCTACCGAAAAGGAATAGGTTTCAAAAATAGATTTTCATCATAAATAACCATATAGAAAAATTATAACGATGGTTTCATTAGATTATATCCCCTGTAAAAGTTTTATACCATCAATGTCTATTATTATAGATGGAAAATGATTTGAAAATTTTAGGTGGAACATTTCCTACAAAAAATACCATTTTCAATTTGAAATATCTATTTTAAAATTTAAAATTTTTCATGTTATTAGAGAAAACAATTTATTTTAAAATAAACATCTATAAATTTCAAGGGACTATAAAATAATTGAGTGTTTATGATGGAAAACATTCCATTCATATAGCATTACTTAAAATTAATATTCATAAAGAAAATCATTTGAAAAAAAGAAGATTATTTTTATTTTTATTTTTTAAATTATTAAATTTGTATAACCAACATTATGAAAGATATTTTTAATTTAAAAATATATTATTTAATTTTTTTGGAAGACATAGATAAGGAATAGAACAGGTTTTCAACGAAAGAGGGAAATAATGTATTTTTTTCATCAAAATAATTATGTGGACTCTTGATTTCATAAATATAGGAAAATGAAATTAATAATTATATTTTAAAATATAACCAAATGTGAAGAAAATTAAATTGTTTCTTGTGATGAATATCATAATATTTAATCATAAAAAGTACATTCATAATCAACCTTGATAAATAATGATATTTTACAATTAATCCCTAACCAACTTAGTAATTCATTTTATTTCAAGCCTCATAAATGAGTAAAAAATATATAAATATATAAATAAAAAAAATATTCATAAGAAAATTACAAAATAAATTTATGGGAGTTATAAAAACAAAAAAATGAAACACGTGGTGAATATGGAATGCATCTCACAGAAATGAAAGTGAGAGGAAAATCACACACATAGTGTCTTATCATTCTTCATAAACATTTTATACCTCTATATATTAAATATAATTTTATTATAAATCCAATATTGGAATATAATCATATTTATGAAACTATATAATATTTACTTATATCCTTTTATCACCTTTATATTAATATTTACTTATTAAAATTCTATTTTTGGTAATTACGACTATGTTTTCATGTATGTCATGGTTTGTTAGTTTCATTCCCCTAATACTAAAAATAGTTCCATAATATATGAACTTTTAAGAATTATAATATATATATATATAAATTAAAAAATTATTTAGCATAAAACATAAATAATAAATATTGAAAATGAATTACACCATTCAAGGAGATAGTAGGCCATATGTATGCCTGAATTTTGATTACATTTTCTCCACAGATAGAACAAAAGAAATGAAAATAATATATCACCACTATTTAATAATTATAATATAATATATATCGTTTATATTTTTTAAATATATATTTATTAACATCCATGAAAAAATAAAATGGAAACAAAATCACATTGATTTATGGACGTGGTAGTCTACATGTACATAATAGAGATGTTATCATTCTCCAATTGATTGGTAGGTAATAAGGTTTTCATAATATTAAAATGACATAATATATAATATTTCATAAATACCATATATAAATATTAAATCATTCATTATATCCAATAATGAGATTCAGTTATGGAAAATGAATTACATCAACCCATGAGGCAATAATCTGATGTAGAAAAAATTGACATTTTTATTTCCCACTAAATGTAATAAATGATGTATATTTTTTTCATTAAAAGAATTATATCTTTTTATATTCAAGATACACATGTTTTTACTCATTATATTTGAATAATATTTTATGGTGGTGGAATAAGAAATAAAAAAATCTCAGTTTGGACTGAGACCTATTCTTCGGAAAACCTGTATATTCTTGAACAAAAATCTTTTGTAGAATGGTTTCTTACAAAACATAAACTCATTAGACATGTGGATTAAATTATTTATGGTATTTTATGTAGATACCCAAATCTTGATGTACATGGAAATTACATTACTTTTGAGGAATACTTAATACATAAAAAAATAGAAACACAAAGACTATAAAAGTTTAGTGTCTTTGGAAACTCGAAACATAATTTTATAATCGTGGTGAAATATCTTCAACATGTCCTAAAAAGATATTACCCATTCGATTTCATACCTAAAACCTTTATTTATATCATGGGGAAAATAATACATATAAAGGGTGAGCTAAAATGCTTAGCAATGGTAATCATGGAGAAAATAAAACAAACCATATACATTTGAACTTCAAAACATGAACAAAATGTTTACACATCAAGATCTGGAGTTGTGAAATAAATCTTGGAAGTAAATAAGGAATAGGTCATAAAAGAACATTAATACTGATAAAATAGCATGGGAATAAAACATTTAATTGTGAAAAACCAATAATCACATGAGATGATTTCCATAGTAGCCAAGGCATTTCTTCCAGGATCATTTTTGTGGACAAATTCCCTTTTTGAATCGAGTTCACTCCTCATTTCAGTCCTGTAACACTGAAATGGATTAACTTACCATTCTATCCATGTCTATATCATGAGATATAAATCATTACCCTATTCGTTGGAGGGATATATAGGTCTCATCCATCTCATATTGAAATCATTCTTACGTGTGCTGCAAAACAATCATAAATCATTCATCACAACCCAAATAATAAAATGGGTTTCATAAACATCATCCCATCATAAAATAATCCATATAAAACAAATGGATATCATTTAATCATAATAATATTCAAACCATTTATATAATATAGACATTATACTTGAAACATAAACATACTAAATCATTCCATGTTAGACTGAGAATTGTTTCAATAAAACACTAGAAATGAATTCTTGAGGAAAATATCCTTTCATTTTCAAAATCATTTTCTTTTCAAAAAATTACATGTAATTTTAAAATAAAATTATTTTTTTGAAAATTTTCATGAAATCTTGTGGAATAGTCTTCATGAAAATAAGGCTTTATGAAACCGTAAAAATCCGTTCATGCCGTATAAGTTAGAAAAATATTCTTCTAGTACTTTTTATGGAAAATTGAAAAAGTTCCTCGTGTGGTAAAAAAATTTAATATTCCTTTCATAACATGTGATAAATTTTAAAAAAGGGTAAAAATTACTTTAAACATACATGAAAATAGTTTTAGAAAACATGGGCATGGATGATAATAAAAACCCCGGTAAAAACTTACGGATAAATAATCTCAGATAAAAATTAGATTGGAAAAGTTATCCCTTACCTTAGGTCCGATATGCTTCGTATGTATCTGAAACTCTTGTATAATGATTTAAATAATATCATTGACTTATTACAGAATCATATTAATTGTTATGATATCATATATGGTTCCCTTATGAATGTATATTACCTGTTCTTTTGTAAATTCCATGTTAAAGCAACGTTTTGGTTAAAATCAGTTTATTTATCATATGTGTTTGGACATGTTGTTCTTGATATTTTTATTAATTATATAATTATTTACTTACATAAATATTTATATGATGATTTATATATCATATATATTCAGTATATATATAATAGATAGATGAATGAAATGAAATAAACCGTTCATGGAGACGGTGGGCCGTCCGTACGCATGAACATTGTTTTCCTTTCCTTATTGACTTGAATGGAAGTAAGTAGATGAAATATATATATATATACATAAATCCAGTAGAATTATTATGTCATATATTTCATGATTACTTAATATATATACTTTATAATCATTATTGAATTGTTAACATGGAAAATGAATCTCATCATGCCGTGGAGAAGGTAATCCGTACGTACACACGAGCGATGATATCGTTTGCATATTTATTGAATGGAATTGGAGTGGATGATATAATTTCATAGAATCAGTATGATGTTATAATAATCATATATAGTTATTCATTACACCATTATACCCATCCAAGAAAAGTGGTGGTGGAAAAACTGATTACACCATGGCGTGGAGATGATATGTCGTACGTACGCACGTGTGGTGATTTAATTTTCCGTAGGATGGATAGAAAGTGAAATAGGGTTATTTCTTATTTATAATAAAACATAAGTATATAAGTAATACTTAAATTATTACTTTATAATGAAACAACTAAATAAGAGGAAGTATAAGAAGAAAGAAAACTGAAAGAGACGGTAGAAGAGATTAACTCTTCCTCGACACACCTCCTTTAAACTTCTACATAGGGAAGTAGAGTTGGTCTTTTGAGAAGACCAGAACCTCTATGTTATAACTAGAGAGGTTGAAAAGTGGAATTTACCAGGGTTGGACAATATTCAAGGATCAAAAGGGTGTGAAGAGAAGAGGGAAGGGGTGCCCTTTTTATAAGGGAGGAGATGGGAACCTTTGGGAAAACAAAAAATATTATTTTATAATAAAGTCATATTCGGTTTATAATAGCTCCAAATTGATATATTTCAAATATAATGTGGGGAGGTGTCAAAATAATCTCATAAAATAGGTTTTAGGCAAGTTTAGGTTACTATATTAACCTTATTATTTAGATTTAACACGTAGTTAAATAATTTAACCTTTACAGTGTCTTCTTGTTTTCTTACAGTACATGGTTAATAAACTTACTATAACAAGAAAAAAGAACCCCACATGGTTCTTTATTAATATATATAACCTTATCTAAGTCATTTTTCTGAGCCTTAGATTTTTAGGAATATAACAACAATTAATAATATAATATTTGTTTTAAAAACAATTTTATGTCAATTTTGACACAATTTGGTAATTGATTTTTTTGAAAACCATAATAGAATTATTATTTCGAAAAAGATAATTAAATCAATAATAACATGTAATTTTAACCTATAAAAATATTTTAATTCATAAAAAGTCTCAAGTTACATTTATTTGGGTATTTATAATATCAATTATTTTAATATTTCATTATTTTGGTAATTACTGGATCACCATTGTGTCATAAATATATAAAATTAGTAAATGTCTAAAAATTATAAATAAAATACCATTAAGTATGAAATATTTTTATCTTACTAATTAATATTTATATTTTAATTTATCTTTTGTATAACCCTATATTTAAAATGTTTTAGTTATTAACCTTTGATTTTCACTATTTTAACTCTTTTTTAAATAAAATAAAAATAAGTGTCCTAATGTAATCCATATGGACCTAAAGGGTAATATTTTATTCCTAAAGTTTTTTTTGACGAATTACACTTATCCCATAAAATTAGGAAATGAGTTAGGGTAATAATAATATCATTTTTACCCTTATTTACACTACTTACTTTTAATCATGGTAAATAAAAGTAAAAAGTTACTATTCACCGAAAATTATTTTTATCTTATTAAACCAAATTTTAATCCTTTTTATTATTTGTGTCTCTCGGATTTTTGAAATTCCACTAACAGAAGCGGTAAAATTAAGGTTTATGTAAATTTTCAAATTCTCTTAAGAGGTGGGTAAAAGACAGTGAAAAGTTCAATAAAATTTTTATATATCTAAAATTATTATAAAATGACTCCAATTAATTACATTTAACTTATATTGATATTATATATCAATTTTGACCTAAAATAAATTTAAATAAAATAAATAAATATTTAAATAAAAAGTCGGTTTTTTAAATACTAACCTAGTGTTTTCACTATTTATCAAAAATTGAAAGTTTTCAGAAAATACCAAAAATTCAGCCTAGGAAAGTTTTGATATTCTGAATCTAAAAATGAAATCCATTTTGAGAGATAAAATTTATAAAATTTAAAAAATTGGTTATTACTATTCATAACGGCTAGTTCATAATAATATTATAATAACATCTCGTTTAGTGAAGCTTGGTATTGCATACTACACACGCTATCAAAGAAGATCTTGATTGTGTGTAATGAAAGCAAAGTTAGGGTTGCATGTAGTGAAAGCTCCATTTGAAGTTGGGTATAACATAATCAAAACTTATTTCATTTATACATTAAACAAAATCTATACTTAATGTTGCATAGAATAATTTCCACAAAACGAACATCAAATTGTGTGTAACACGAGCCAAGAATAGTGTTACATATACTGCATAAAAATACGGTGTTGCATATCATACAATCTAATCTTGGTGTAGTGTATAATAGAAGACATCAAACAAATTAAAAATAATATATCTCATAAAATCATGGTGTTACATTCTACCCCCCATAAAGTGAATTTCGTCATTGAAATTCATCGGGGTTCTAAATGGTTTACTACTTGAAATTTTCTTTCATAGAAACCCACATCGTAAAAAGGAATACCGAAACTTATTTTTAAAAACTAATGTATGAAACATAACAGTTACCCAAATTAACTAATCAATGGGTTTCCACATAGTATAACGTAGGTGAAAATATGGATATGGAAGAAAAATCTAAATAACAAGTTCTGATGGAGAGTGGTAGAGGACATGGATATGATAAAGCCAACAGTCAAAAAGCCATAAATTTATGATGATCTGAGGTACCATCTAATTCATCAGATATGAGGGCACTAGGAAAACATTTTTCGTTTTCAAGATCATTTCGCTAATGTTGAATATTATTTGAATTAAAAGAAATACTTACTTGATTTTGGTACAATCCCACTGTTGTTTGTGCCTTAAACAATTTCCACTTCATCTCTTAATGAAATGAAGTTGAATTTGACTTCCATGAAGTGTTATAAGATCATGTGATAGAATGATAAGTCATTCCATCTATCTCAAACAGAAGGTTAGAAAAATTTATATATATAAGTCAATCTATGGTGAGATTAATCGTATATGGTTCAAAAAATGGACTTATACTTCATCAATCAACCTGATTAATAAAATAAAACTAGTTTCTACTAACCAAAGAATTCTTATAGGCTAGTGGTATGCGATAAAGGACTGTCATACTTAAGTTGTGGGTTCGATTCCCACGGCCTTGTCCGACACGACGTGTTGTCGCCCGTTCTGCAAGTTGTCCTTTTTCTAAAACTAAATTATATAACATTCCATAAATAATATTGAAAAAGTTATAGACTCAAACAATACTGAATTATGTCCAACATAATCCATTCCAATCATAGGCTTATCGAAAATACTTCTATCCAAGATCATAGTATAAATAAAACAATGACTAGAAATGTCATCTGTCAAGCATGTGAATACCATCATTTATCCCCCCATATATCATAAGATATATCTTGTTGGTCGAATTACAAACATGTGAATACCTTAATCATGTATTCTCTTGAAACATTAATACCCATTGAAAGGTAGTGAAACCATAAATACTGTCAAAATTTAACAATTTCAACATACCAAAATCCCAAAATTTCTATATACTCAATCCAGGATATAACGTATCCCTTATATCAGTCATGAGCTCATTTCCTTTTTTCATTATCCCTTCATTATGCGCATATAATCTTATTTTTAAAAATATTTCAATCAGTTTTCATGGTTGCTGGTACCATATAATTAATGAAAACCAATAAATAGATATTCCAAAATTCCACGATGCCATAAATTAAATTCCATGATAAGATTTTGAAATCCCATTACATAAACACATAATCATTACAAAACATCTTTTTCATACTCAGAATCACAAATAGTGATCATATGTGACTTCCATTTATCCTTTTCCTTAACAAGTTTCTCACGTTGATCATCATTAACCCTTAGATTAGGTTATTGATTAGCATAATTCCCCATTTCATTTCACTTGAAGCATTGAAGTGTCGGTGGTGTGTTCTCTGCAGTCTTTTATTTATTCCCATCATTAGCAACCCTTTTTCCATTATTTCAACACTCAACTACATGATTACCTTCTTTTCCACACTTAAACCATTTTCTAGTCCCTTTAAGAAAATTTACACCATGATTCTTTCCACACATTGAGAATAAAGAAACACTCATCTTCGTTTCACCAATATTCTTAGATTTATCCTTAAACTCCATATTTCGTTTCTTGTCAAAACCATGAGATGGATATGTAACACCAACTTCCATTTCTAACTTGATAGAACAACACACAATTTCTTCATATCTACTGAAGTCTCTTAGAGCTAATGCCCTTAGAAGATTGGGTTTTATTCCACTGAAGAATCGATCATATTTACTTTCAGGTTGGATGATAATGCCATATGCATACCTTGCAAGCCTTGTAAAATTATCTTCATATATACGAACAGATTCTTCATCCTTTTTCTTAATCTCAAGGAAATCCTATTCCATATTTTTTCTAAGAAGATGAGGGAAGAACTTATTTAAAAATAAGTTCTTAAACTCATCCAATTCCATGGATTTTATTTCATCTCGGGGCCTCGTATTCTTAATTAGAGTCCACCATTGATCTGCTTCACCTTTTAAACAGTAAATATCCAGAATGACATTGACATGTTCCGAATAGCGATGTATGGAAAATGTCTTTTCAATGGTATTGATCCATTGTTAAGAAACATGTGGATCAGAAGACCCACTGAAATAAGGTGGATGTTGCCTCATGAAGGAATCAATAGAATATTGTTCCCTTCACTGTTAATTTGGAAGTCCAGAATGATTCATAGATTATGTGAGTATAACAATACGATTTTTCACTCCATCTCCCATAACATTGGTTTGTTCCGGAGGGCAATCATTTCATATTCCATTACATTGATAAACACGGTTCCTTCGGGTTCCATCCATCATCTAAAACCCAAAAATAATTCTGTGGGAGGAAAAAATCATTCTAGGGAAAACAACATAATAATGGTGGAGTACCTTCAATATATAACATCATAGGGTTAATTCTATGATTTTTACCATAATTATAGGACTATATATTATACTTATACTTAACCTTAGGTACAACCCTTGACATACCATATAAATACCTCTAGGGATTTCACTAATGTTTTCGCATCCTAGTTTCCAAATGATGAATAAAAATTTCCTCTGATTCCAACTGTAGAGACCCAAAGCATGATGTACATGGAAATTACATTACTTTTGTGGAATTCTTAATACATAACAAAAACAGACACACAAGGTCTGTAATTGTTTAGTGTCTTTGGAAACTCAGAACATAATCTTCTAAACATGGTGAAAGATCTTCAATATCTCCCATAATGATCATCACCATTTGTTTTCTTACCTAAAACCATTCTATGTATCCCGGGGAAAAGAAAACATATAAAGGTTGAGCTAAAATGCTCAGTAAGGGTAAGCATGGAGAAAATAAAACAAATATAATCATTTGAACTTCAAAACATGAACATAAATTTTACAAACAAAAATCATGAGCTGTGAAATAAATCTTGGCAGTACGTATGGAATAGGTCATAAAGGAACATTAATCACTATAAAATAACATGTGAATAAAAAATTTAATTGTGGAAAACCATTAATCACAAGATATAATTTCCATATTAGCCAAGGCATTGATGCCTAGACCATCTTAGTGGGCAAAGTCCCTTTCTAAATCGAGTCCACTTCTTGTTTCAGTACTGTAACGCTGAGCCAGATTAACATACCATTCCAGCCATGCCTATCTCATGAGATATAAATCCTTACCCAATGTATTGGATGGATATATAGGTCCCACCCATCTCATACTGAAATCATTCTTACGTGTGCCAGAAAACAATCATAAATCATTCATCATAACCCAAAGAATAAAATGGGTTTCATAAATATCATCCAATCATATAATAATCCATATAAAATAAATGGATATCATTTCATCATAAGAATAATAAAACCATTTAAATAATACAAAAATTATTATTGAAACTTAAACATACTAAATATTTCCATCTTAGATGGAAAATAGTTTTGATAAAACACTTGAAATGAATTCTTCAAGAAAATATCTTTTATTCTTCAAAATCATTTTATTTTTACAAAATGCCATGAAATTTAAAAAGAAAAGGATTTTGTAGAAAGTATTCATGAATCATTGTGGAAGAAGATTCATTAAAATAAGGCTTTATGAAATCGTAAAAATCCGTTTATGCCGTATAAGTTAAAAAAACATTTTTCTCGTACTTTTTCTGGAAAAGTCAAAAGGTTTCTCATATGGTAAAACAAAGTAAGATTCCTTTCATAAAATGTGGTAAATTTGAAAAATGGGTAAAAATGACTTTAAACACACATGAAAACACTTTTAGACAACATCGGAATGGATGTTAACAATAACCCTGATAAATACTTACGAATAAACAATCTTGGATAAAAATGAGATTAGAAAAGTTATCCCTTACCTTAGGTCTGATATGCTTTGTACGTATCCAAACCTCCAGTATAATGATTTAAATAATTTAATTTAATTATTACAGAATAATATTCATTGTTATGATATCATATATTGTTCACTAATGACTTTATATTACCCGTTTTGTTGTAAATTCCATGTTAAAGCAACATTTTTGTCAAAATCGTTTTATTTATCGTACGTGTTTGGACTTGTTGTTATTGATATTATTATTACTTATATAATGATTTAATTACTTCTAGAATGTAAATCACGATTTATATATCATATATATTCTACATATATATATAATAGATAGATGAATGAAATGAAATACACCATTCATGGAGACGGTAGGCCGTACATACGCATGAACGCTGTTTTCCATTCCTTATTGACTTGAATGGAAGTAGAAGAAATACATACATATATATATATATATCCAATAGAATTATTATGTAATATATTACATGATTGATTATTATATGTACATTATAATCATTCTGGAATTGTTAACATGGAAAATGAATATCATCTCGTCGTGGAGACGGTAATCTGTTTGTACGCACGAGTGATGATATCATTCCCATATTTATTGAATAAAATTTAATTGGATGATATAATATCATAGAATTAGTATGATGTCATAATAATCATATATAGTTATTATTTACACCATTATACTCATCCAAGAAAGTTGGTGGTGGAAAAACTGATTACACTACAGTGTGGAGACGGAATTTCGTACGTACGCACGTGCGGTGATTTCGTTTTCCATAGGATGGATAGAAGGTGAAATAGGGTTGTTTCATAATTTTAATAACATATCATTATATAATTAATACTTATGTTATTAATTTATAATAAAAAAACTAAATAAGATGATGTAGAATAAGAATGAAACTTGAAACAGTCGGTAGAAGAGATTACCTCCTCCTCAACGCACCTCCCTTTAAACATCTTCTTAGAACACTAGAGTTGGTCTTTTGAGAACACCAGATCCTCTATGATATAACTAGAGAGATTTATAAGAGGAATTGACTGGGTTTGGGAAAGCTTCAAGGCTCAAAATGGTGTGAAGAGAAGAGGGAAGGGTGCCCTTTTTATAAGGAAGGAGAGGGCACCTTTCGAAAAACTTAAACTTTTATTTTAAAATAATGTTATATTCAGTTTATAATAGCTCCAAATTGATTTATATTGAATCTAAAGTAGGGATGGGTCGCAACCCTCACAAAAAATAGGTTTTAGACAAGTTTAGGCTACTATTTTAACCTTATCATTTAGATTTCATACTAAGTTAAATAATTTATCTTTTACTGTGTCTTGTAGTTTTCTTACACTACATGGTTAATAAACTTACTATACCAAGCCAAAAGAACCCCAAGTGGTTCATTATTAATATATATAACCTTATATAAGTCATTTGGCTGATCCTTAGATTTTTAAGAATATAATAACAAATAATAATATAATATTTGTTTTAAAAACTATTTTATGTCAATTTTGACACTATTTGGTAATTGATTTTTTTGAAAATCATAACAGAATTATTAGTTCAAAAAAAAGTTAATTTATTCAATAATAACATTTCATATTAACCTAGAATGTTATTTTAATTCAAAAAAAGTCTCCAATTAAATTTATTTGGGTATTTATAATATCAATTATTTTAATATTTCATTATATAGGTAATTACTCTATCACAACGGCTTCATAAATAAATTAAATTATTAAATGTCTAAAAATTATAAATAAAATACCATTAGGTATGAAATATATTTAATTTTCTAATGAATACTTATAGTATAATTTATCTTATGTATATCCCTATATAAAAAATGTTTTAGTTATTAAACAACGATTTTAACTATTTTAACTCTTTTTTAAATATAATAATAATAATTGTCCTAATTTAATAAAAGTGGACCTAAATAGTAATTTTTTTCCTAAGTTTTTTTTTGGGTCGAATTACACTTATCCAATAGAATTAGGACATTTGTTAGGGTAATAATAATATATTATTTACCCTTAATTACCCTATTTACTTTTAACTGTGGTAAATAAAAGTAAAAATTTACTATTCACCAAAATATTTTTTTATTGAACCACATTTTACTCCTTGATATTAACAATGTCTTTTGGATTTTCTAAATTTCACTCACAGAAGCGGTAAAATTATGTTTTATATAAATTTTCAAATTCTCATAGGAGGTGGGTAAAAGACGGTAAAAAGTTCAATAAACTTTTTATATACATAAAATAATTATAAAATGTCTCCAATGAATTACATTGATCATATATAGGTATTATATATCAATTTTTACCTAAAATATATTTAAATATAATAAATAATTATTTAAATAAAAAGTTGTTTTTTTAAATAATAACCCAGTGTTTTCACTATTCATCAAAAATTGAATGTTTTCAGAAAAATACCAAATATTCACCCTAGGATAATTTTGATATTCTGAATCTAAAAATGAAATCCATTTTGAAAGATAAAATTTATAAAATTTCAAAAATTGTGTATTGCTATTAATAATGGCTAGCTCATAATAATATTATAATAATATCTCGCTTAGTGAAACTTGGTATTGCGTACTACACAAGCTATCAAATAAGGTCTTGATTGTGTGTAATGAAAGCCAAGTTAGGGATACGTGTAGTGAAATCTTCATTTGGTTTGGTTTATAACATAATCAAAACTTATTTCATTTATACATTAAACAAAATATATACTTAATGCTGTGTAGAATAATTTCCATAAAACAAACATGAAATTGTGTGTAACATGATCCAAGAATAGTGTTGCGTATACTAAAAGCTAATACAGTGTTGTGTATAGTACTAACTAATCTTGGTGTAGTGTATAATAGAAGACATCAACGAAATCAAAAATAATATATCTCATAAAATCTTGGGGTGTTACATTTTGGATGTTCTTTGGTAAACCAAAATTATTTTGAAGTGATAATAAGAGAGGGTAGTGGGTGGCCTTTTATAAGTAGGGGACATGACATAGTCAAGATTATTGTAGTTAAAATGTTATAGCGACAATAAAACATTAAATGATGCTAAAACATTTAACATGATAGGAAAATAGATGATATTTGGATAGAATATGTCCATACATTTTAAATTGGACAAATATTTGGGTACTTTTCACCCTTATCATTTTAGTTTAACACATAAGTAAACATGTTTTTACCTTAACAACATAAATTAATTTTGACAGTTTTAATTATTAATTATAGAAAAAATTATTTTTAAATTATTACATAATATTAATTATTTTTATTCCAAATATTGAATCCATTTTTGTAAATTAAATTCGTAAAATTGGTGTAATTTAATTACAAATCAAACCCCAATACATGGCGAAAAAGTGGATTTCAAAAAAAATAGTTTTCATAAGAATTAAAAGAATCTATAGAAATGTTTAACATAAAACTAACTAAAATAATACAAATTAGAATTATTATATTATAATTTAACTAATTATTGTTTTAAATAAAATATTAAAAAAACTAAAACTTTTAATTAATGTAAATGAAATGAATTTTTTAATAAAAATTAAAATTTAACTTATTCATAAAAAAAATCTTTTCCAAAATTAAAAAAAAACACACTTTAATTTAATGTTAAAATGTTGATTTCAAAAAATTATGTTTATTTTTTTAATTTTTTTCTAAAATTAAATTTAGTGACATTTATTATTTTTTTCTGAAAAATTATCTAAAGCATTTTGATGTGAAAAAATTAATTTTTAGGGATATAAATTAATTCGTAAAATGTAAGTAATTTTTTATAAAAAAAATTTATTTATTATGTTCCATTTAAAAAAAAATTAAAAATTTTTATTCTGATTTATACGAATACAATTAATACATAGATTATAATGGTCGTTCTTAAATAATATTTATTAAATTTTATTATGGTTCGTTAAAAATCAGGGTTTCATGTAACAAAAGCCATCAAAAATCCAAATCTATTTGAAAAAACATATTTCATTAAATCTCTTTATGTTACAATATTTTTATGGGGGGAATTATATTTCAATAAAATGTTGCATTGTTGGTATAAAATATTATAATTATTAAGGGATGGATGAACTTTTTTTATTTACACATTTTATTCTGTTAGATTAGGTATTAAATAGGTATATTGATAAATATGAGAGCTCTATGGAGAAAGAAATCCAAATAAGGATATAATATTTATGTTTCTTTTAATTAGTTTCAATATCTATTTCTTAAAAAAATAAACTCATTTTATAATCTTTAACATCTGAGTGGTTTTATTTATCCTTCTATGTTCGGTTTTTTCCTTTTCATTATCTCTTATTTCCATATATTAATATTTTAATGGATCCTAAATTCAATTTTGGAGACCTATACATTATGGTATGTAGAGTCCTATATGTTTTAATTCATATATATAAGTTTTTTTACTTAATTATTAATATATCATAGATATAGATTGATATTTACTAGTAAAAAGGTTATAAAGGTGGATCTATGATACCTATTTAAAAAAATTTGTTCTTATATTTTTCAAAAAATTATATAACAAATATTTTCAGTATACATTTGAATTGAAAAAATAAAATTTTTATAAAATAAAAAATTAAATGGAAGGATGTTGTCGGAAATTTTTATAACATTTTAATTGAATTATTTTTTTGACTATTTGAATCAAATTACCATATATCAACGGCATTATTGAATTTTTCTCTTAATAATTAATTTAACAAGAAATGGTTTAATAATAAATTGGATTTAATAATATATATTTATATATAGGGTTAATGAAGTAACTCATAATATGGTAAAATTTTATGGAAAAATAATTAGATATCTTTTAAATAAATTTGATAATTTTTTTATATTTTTAATGTGTTGATTTATTTTATTATAATACAATTTAAATAAAGTGATGATGAAAATGAATTCCAAAAAATGATATTTTTTATTATTATAATTTTGGATAATTTATTTTTTATTAGAAATATAATTTATATTTAATAAAAATATAAACTATAATTTTAATATAATTAAAAATATTTTTATAAGGATATTATAATGATCATTGTATGAGTGATGAAAATTTCTGGAATAATTTTTTTGTGTTGATAATATATGTGTGATTTAATAAATGATTACAAACATTTTAATATAATTTTTTATTTTAAAAAATTTTATATTGAATTACTATTTTTCAATTATGTTTATCTTTTTTAAATTTGTGGAGTATCATTTAGATATGAGATGATGGTTCCTTGGTTAAACATATTTTATATCACTAATGAGGGATAGTCTATAATTTTTTATAGGGGAATATTATAATTTTTTAATAATATGGGTTCTCTTTACTAACTAATATATATGAGAGGGGCATTTGAGAATAAATACGAGTGTTCTGGTTTCCATATTATTTATACGAAAATTATTCACTTGTTTTCTCAAATATTTGTGGATCTTCAATCATGCTCATTAGAGCATGATATAACATACAAAAAATAATTATAATCGAGTAATGAAATATAAGAGATAAGATACTTTGACATTGGGCATATAGTCTACGTAATGGGATTCATTTTTAGTGGGATTATGATTCATGTAATGAATAAATAAGTCTTGATGGGTGGGCTATCCCTTTTGGGGGTTAGGGCCTTACTTTATAACATTTGTGTGATGTGTGTGTGTGTATGTGTTTGGTGTGTTTGTGTGTTTTTTTAAAATTATATTACACTCGAGAACCTTCTATATATATATATATATATATTCGTTTTTCATTATTCAACTTCATTGATTGTGATCAATAATGAAATTCTTGACATATTTGAATGTTCATGTAAGTATGGTTGAATAAATAATGATATTGTTCTTCAATTTAATAATATCAATGGAATTTTATACATGAGTAAAAAAAATTCAGTTATTTAATTTAATTATTTATAAAATTTTGATGAGTATTGATTATGTTGGAAATATGTTTGTTTTTATTCCATGTACATTAGTTTTCCCCATCCATTATACTATCATTCCCATTCGTTTATAGTGAAATTATGCATCCTCAATGTTTTCCATCAATGATAATATTCATTTAGAAATGAAATGACTATTGACATGAGAGCCATTCCATGTTATGTGGTATCCATTCCACATAATAAAGTTAATACTATCATTATCCCAAGAGTTTCAATAGTATAATTCCAATTAAAATTATTTTTTATATCATTAGTGTAATGACCCTAATAATTATATCCAAAATTAAGTGGTTACTTTATTATAGTGTCATAAGATACCAGTAATCCTATCCTAAAGGACCTGATTAATATATTTTCTTGGTAATCTAGATAAATATTTTAATTTCCTAAATAATTAAAAACATAAGATGCAACATAGTATTTATTAAATTGCATTATTATTCCAATCAAAATGTCCCTGCATATCATTAAAAAAACATCACATCATCTAAGGGAAATTAATATTTATAAATGTATGATATAAAATTATCCATAATTTTATGTTAAAATTATAATTTATCATGAATAAACAAGGAATAAAAAATTTGGAATATAATTAAAATAATGAAAACAAATTCTTTTTGATCGATTAAATGTGAATAATATGGAAGAATGAAATGAAGATCAGTTAATAACATGTAAATAATCATAAGATCATGGAACCTAACAATGGATTTTATTACTAATCACATTATCATATAGGTAATCAATAAATAATTACATAATAAGGTAATGTATAACTCTGGATATCCTAACCATACATCCAAGGCCTTGTGCCAGGACCTCTTACAACAATGGGTAAGGCCTTGGCTAAAAATGAAAGCTAGTTTGTTTATTTATACCTATTGATTCATTTGTGGGATATAGTGGACCTCTTCAATCACATACAATGTCTAATTCATTACTTATATGATAGGTTTGATACATTATTAAAATAAAAATTAATATTGAAAATCTAGCAGATGAAATTTTAAAACATTCCTAAATAAATAAACATAATCATAAACTATTCAGAGTAATATGGTGAATGATATCAAAACAGTACATTGTGAGTAATAAATATCATAAACCATCCATATAAATAATTAATATGGCATCTTTACAATATATTTTGAGTGGGACATAAGTAAAACAATTTTTTTTTGTCATAGATGAAAATAAATACCATTAAAATTTAATTAAATTAATTCTTTTGTAAAATATCATTTTCACCTTGAAATTAATAATTAAGAACTAAATATTTCTTTAATTTTAGTGATAAATTTTATTTAAAAACAATATTTTAATATTTTAAAAGAATATTAAATGAAATTACTAGTCATTATAGTGGAAAATATATACATAGAGAGTATGTTAATACAATATTTTTTTCATATTTTTCCTAAAAAGTCCACAATTAACTTATTTTGAAAATGATATGATGTATCCATTTAATGATTTTTTAAAAAATAAATCATCAGTGAAATTAATTTTAATAAATTATTTATATGTGTTTAAAAAAATTTCTGAATAAATTTCTGTATGACATGGACATTGAATAGAAAAAGGATTTTTATCCGAAAAGAGAAATAATATTTCCTTATAACAAAATTTTCCAATCATTTAAAATACCAAATAGAGAAACAGTCTAATAATACTTGAAAATATCATGAATAATCATAGGGGAATAAAATTTATAAGCTTATTGAGTGATAAATATTATCATTTAATTATGAAAAATTTAACCCCAAAATATCTTGTTTAATGATGAAATTGGAAAACAAACCATTACCTATTTAAAAAAAATCAAATCGTATAACCCATATAATAAATAACCTGAAATTATACATTAAATAACAATAAGATAAAGGGATTAATGATATAAAATATTAATGGTTTAGTATATAATCCCCACAAATTAAATATGTGGTGAATGTAAGAAATGTCTTAAAGAAGTAAAAGTTAGATGGGAATCCTCTACCTGAGATCTGATTTCCTTTATATATTTTCATACCTCTAATATAATAAATTTATATTTATTATAAATATATACTAGATCCATACTCATATATTTCATACCATTTATAATTTATTTATATTTTATTACTAATTTGTTTATATTCTTTAGTAAATTCATTATTTCGTGTGATATTTGATTCAATTTTCATGCATGTTTTGGTTTAATAATTCAACCATTATACATTTTTCATGATTAATACAAAATAATAATGTAAAAAATTATATAAAAATAATATATTTTAATTATATATGTATGAATAGTAATCCATAAAATTAAAATGAAAAAACATTTCACATAACTAGGTAGAATATGTAGTCCATACATTTTCATGAAAAATTTATTATTTTCCTACATGTTAGAAGGAATAAATCTATATGTGATATTATATTTCACAAATTATTTTATTCCACATCTATATATATAACATATTCAATATAATTACCCTTAATACTTTATTTGTAAATTATAAGTGAATAATAAATCAAATTGCTTCACAAGTGGGTAGTCCACCATACACATAAAGGACGTTATTATATCACCACTTGTAATGGAATGTACATAGGTATATGTGATAAAATAATTATATAAGTACAATAATATAAGAAATATCATATAAATAGGTTATATAAAATATTATACCTTGCATTGAAAGGTTCTTATGGGAAATAAATTACATCATTTTGTGAGATAACAGTCCAATGTACACATGATCAACAATTTCATATTCCATTTAATGCAAGTGGATATGTTAATATTTTATTCAATTAATAAAATTAAAAATTATTAAAATGGATATAATGGGTTTAATATATTATTATATTATAATATGTTTTGAATGGGGTTAAAGAATGTATGAAATAAATATTCACGTAAAATAATTTTACATATTCTTTAGAGAGTATGTTTTTTTATAAATAAAGAATCATTAAGAGGGTTTCATAATTAATATAATACCTATATGATGTGGGGAGGGATTTTAGGAATATATTTGGTTGTTTTTCATGAACCAAAGTGTTTCTTAAGTGTGAAGATAAAAAAAGAGGGGTTGACTTTTATAAGTGGTGGAGAGGACGCATAAAAATGTTTTCCAAATAAAATGGTGCAACCATGATTTAGACATTCCACAATGCTTAAAACGATTCAATATAACAAATTAATTGTTATAAGGATTAATTAAAACTATATAATAAGAATTTAACATGTTCTGGGTTATTTTTACCCTTATTGTATTATTTAATCCTCAGTAAACCAATTTTTACCAAAACTAGGGAATTTAATTTTTAATGTTTTTACTAATAATTATGGTAAAATATTATTTTGTAATTATTTTATAAATTTTATTATTATGATATAACATATTTATCTATTTTTAAATTATATTAATAGAATTTAAAAAATTATTTTAAAATTAAACTGAAAATGTAATGAACAAATTGGTTTCCAAAGAGGAAATTTCCGAAGTATTAAATATTTTAATAAAAAATATAAACATGAAATTTATTAAAATAAACATAAATAGATTAAAAAATATATAATGTCCCATAATTTAAATTCAAAACCATTTAAAATAAATTTTATCTTATTCAAAATTTAAATTGATAGATAATTTTCAATAAAAACATGTATTTTTCATTATTCATCTGATAATTAATCATTTTAAAAAAATACAAAAAATCCACCATATGATAAAATCAATATGTTGATTGAAAATTTTAATTTAATAGTTTCCAAAAAATATTTTAATGGTTTGAAAGTTTTATTTTTTTTACATGGTCATAAAAATCAACAAAACCCTTTTTTTGGAGAATTTGTTTTCAATGAATATAAAGTCTAAACAAAAAATTATGTATATATGTATCAATTCATTCTATTTATCTGCAATAATAATAGTTATTTTGTCAAAATGAATTATTACTATTCATACTTCAATGTTTAATGCCTAGGTTAAAACTGTCATGTTTAAATAATAAAATAAAAATATTACTGTTTGTTAAAACACGATGTTGTGTGTTATGTAAGCTACTAGAGAAATTTAATATATTTTCAGAAAAATAGCATTAATCAATCTAGGTGTTATATTTTCATCTAATATCATTTTTTCATGTAACATATAATCTGATACATAATTTTATTCTTTCAAAATTCAGTGGGTGTTACATGCTACCCCTTAAATAAATTATGCTATATGAATTCAATTTTGGTCCTCATAGGTCTAACCATTATTGAAATCCAATATAATAAATAGGGTTAATAAAATTTTCACTTTATATTAATGAAATGGAAGGATGTAGTTAATCTATAATATGACCTAAATAGGTTTCCGAGTAGGAAAATAGTACTGGGAATAGAAAACACGGATATGGAGGAAAAAAAATTTATATATTAAGAGAAATAGAGAACATTGAATAAAATAATTTGAGAGATCAATATAATGTTTACAACCACAGAACTGTAAATTTATGATGGAAATAAAGTCAATAGGATATCCTTTTTATTTAAATATCATTATCATAGTGGTGAGGAATTTATTTTCTATCTACACTAGGAACATATAAAAATAAATATACATGATATGATTCTATTTTATAGGGAAAAATATCATTATTTGGTTTTTCTGGGATCAATTTTCACTTTATTTCTTACTCTATAAATTTAATAATCATGATGTTAATTTATTCCTAAAACACATAAATTTTCTATAAATGGATCCTTATATCTATAAAATAGTTAAAAGTCCTTACATATGTCTTTATATATTTACCAGAATAAAATTGCATATCTGAATTCATCTAATATAATAAAATAATCACCAAACCCAAATAGTAACAAAGAGAGTATATCTTAATCCATATAATAAATAGTTAAAAAATTAATCATTAATAATATGTATGACCAAATTCATTTTCCACAAATTTAAAAGGAAGGTCACTAAAGTTCTAAAATGAAAAAAAAAAATAGATATCCAAAACAACATAATGTATCTCTTAATTTCACATACACAATATAAAAAAACATGATCACTCTAAAAGCTTATTGAAAAATTGAGTTCTTATGAAAATAAAATATCATATTGTTGAATAAATTCTATAATTAAAAAAATGTCGTAATCTTTAGAAATGATGAAATAAATAATTAATATAACAACAAATTTCAAGGTGACCAATACTATCCAATAATAATCACATTATCATTATAATATCAACATTAATAACATATTATGTGTTATCTCCAATCAATTATTTGTTTTCCAAAATGATAAATATTCCATGGAATCACTTCTATTATGACAATTCAACATATGCATTCTAATACAAACCAAAATAATATTATATTATAATATTTATATGTTTAACAATTTTTATAAATATAACATCTTTGATAAAATTATTCTATATTAAAATTATTGAATCTAAATACACATTCACTTAAATAATTAAACTACTCTCATAAAATATTATTTCTTATTCATCATCTTAATCCTTAATTCGTCCTTACATTCATATTTCATTTGATGTGTCTTCATCATTATAATAAAACCATCACACATACGTCCTTCTAAAAATTTTATTAATATTTCTCCATAGGACAAAGATTTTAATAATTCCCATATTTTCCCCATTTAAATCATTTAATTGTTGATAATTCCTTATCAAAATTATTATTCTCTCTCAATTGTGTTAATTTATTTTTTTGTAAATTACTTTTTCTATTTAATTTTTCTCAAAAAAAATCATTATTTGAGAAATTAGATTGAGTTCTTCTTCCCATAGTCGTGAAATATTTGAAACTGAATCATATTTCTATGAATTTTCCACAACATAATCTATTAGTGTTTTATAACCCTCTATTTATTGGTGTTTCTAACGGTTGGTTAAGGTATAAATTTTTAATAAGATTTCTTGATAATTATTTTGGAATAATAACAATATCCTTCACTTTAGAAATTATCTTATTTCATTTATCATTAAAACATTGTATATCATATTCAATGTTAATTTAGTTCCCTCTGGTTCCTATAATTGAATTAAACCCCAAAATATAGTTTGAGGAATTATAATCATAGTGGGAACTCCATAATCAAGAAAAACAATTATATTACACCTAAATCATGAATCCTTTATTTCAATCTACGACACATTAGGTTTATCATATTTTATTAATGTTTATTATCTACCAAAATCGTTCTTGATGGTTCATAAATAAAATTTGAATTAACCCAAGTACATCCCTTGAGAGTGTAATAATAGGTGGGTAGTAAGGGATGTTATCATTAATCATGTGATGATCGATTCAAATCCAATTACACCAATTTTGGAGTTATTAACTCTATGTATTGTTATTCTAAAACCACATCCACTTGCAAAATATATATATGGATGAATTTCTAGGAATAACACATAATCGTCTCATAAATATACATTAGGATGTTATTTAATACTTATCCTCAAAATATTAAATAATAAAATGTTCCTTAATCATTTTATTAATTAATCTAGTTACCAATGTTTCTAATAAATATTCTATTATACCATATATAAACACTCAAACCTAGTAACCCAATGTTAGAGGTCACATTATTAAATTAGCATAAGTTACATTAAAATTTATCCCAAAGTACCATATATTTTAGTATTCATGGTAAAATAGAGAAATAATTTAATTTTATATACAATTGAACACACAAAATTCAGTATCAAATTTTTTTGAGATAAAATTTATTCTCTTTGTAATATCCATGAATATAAATAATAATAAAACATCTTAGTATCCATGTGAGAGGAAACTGTTGAATGAGGTGAGAATTGATTATCAATACGGGTATGTGTTCAATGGAATATATCTTGAATAAAAATTCCATAATCAATAAAGAATGTTAATTAACTAAAACAAAATACATTAAATGAATTATATGGGAAAAATATTTCTTGAGTAAATGATGATCAAATAATTCATTGTAAATAATCACATGAGAATAAAACATAATCATTAATTATATAACTAATCACATAATCTCGTAGTGTATTAATTATCACAATGAGGGAATTCATATTGAAGGACATCGGAACCATACTATCAAGTCATCTTTCCAAGACACCTGATATAAATTGGTAATTCCTCAGAAAAAATCCCAAGATAGTTTGTATCATGAGACCTGATTATGCATCAAGGTGATATTGTGGTCCCCAATAATTATATAATAACTCCCATTCATCCCTTATATGAATGGGGTGAAACATGATCAATATTAAAATTCATATTTAAAAACTATCGTATAAAATTTTAAAACATTTCTCAATCAATAAGCACAATCATAAACTATTCAGAAGAATATAGTTAATTGTATCAAAAAAATATATATACTAGTTAAACAAATTATAAAAAATCTAGATAAATAATACGAATGGTATTATTACAATATATTCCTGATATATTATAAGTGAAATAATAGTATTTGTGAATGATGAATTTAAATAACATAAAATTAAATTTAAAACATTATTGAGGGAAAGAAAATTATCATTTTCAAAATATATTTAAATATATATATATATATATAAAAGATATTTTTTAATAAATAACTATATAAACTAATAAATTAATCATTAAAATAATTAGTGGTTTTCAAGGAATAAAATTATAAACATGTAAAGTATGATAAAAAACAATTCCTTTCATATTTATGGTAAACATTCCAAAAGTGGATTTTTCAAGCAACAAAAGGAAACAATTTTTTTAAAATATAATATTTGGTTAACATAGTTAATATAGAAATTATGTTTAAAAAAATTTAGAATATTTTTTTAAAACATGGACTTTGAAGAGAAAAATATTTACGACTTAAAGGATAAATAATGATGGATTTTCATAAAATCATATTTTCAAAACCTTTTATGTGCCAAAGGGAGAAAAACTATATTATTACTTGAAAGTTTCCAGAATAATCATAGTATATGAAAATGAATTATTTTATTGAGTGTTATATCATAATATTACATCCACATAAATTTAATCATAAAAAGTTCCGATAAATGATGGTATTACAAAATAAACCATTACATCTTTGCCAATATTTGAATTGTATGTCCCATAATAAAAATAAATTCAAATGAAATATTATACCCCATTAATATAATAGGTTTCATGTTATTATATTTTAATGGGGTAGTCTTTATACCAAAACAAAATAACTAAGTGGTGAATATGGCTTGATTCTCATGAAAGTAAAAGTGACACAAGAAAACCATACATCAGATCTGATTTCCTTTATACTTGATAGTATCTATGGTAAAATAAATATATACTTATTATAATTAAAATATATATCCACAACTATATATTTCATAACACATATTATTTAATTATTGTGTTTTTTGTATGTTTCATTAATATTCATTATTAAAATCGCTATTTAGGTTGATAATTGTGTCATTTTTCAGGTATGTTTGTGTTTATTTATTTATATTGAACAAGGATAAATCATATTCAGAATGTAAAAAATGATATAAATATAATATTAAATTATTTTATAAGAATTTATAGTAATCCATAAATGAAAATATAGATAATTCATTACACTTTTAATGCAGACAATATATCGTATATAGGGTTTACGATATTCCCATTTTTTAAAATGATGGATGTAAATGAAAATAAATATTAATTAACCTCTGTAAAACAATTATAATATTTTATATATTATTTATATTAATCAACTAAATCCTTATTATTATCCATGAGAAAATAAAATAATAAACCTTTCACATCTCTACGTAGAGGTGGTAGTCCACATGTACGGACAAGAAACATTTATATTATGCAAATGATTATAAGTTAATAAGTTTTATGTTATAATATATTTAGAGAAATATGGTTTTTTAATTCATATAAAATATATTAATTTTATTTATCCTTAATCCTTTCATGTAAAGAGTATGTGAAAAATGATTCACATCAATTCATGATTCCATTGTCTGTTGTTCGCAAGGGTGCCATTATAAGGACCACCACGTAACGATAAATAAATAGGTATATGGGTTATAATATTTATCTATGTATTAAAATTTTATAAATAGATTATAAGTATTAATAATTTATCATTCCATATATTAGGTCCACTAGTTCGAATACCCTAAGAGGGGGGGAGAGATCAAGGTATGGTAGATTAAAACATTCTCCCTTATTTATATTGTTTCATTTTTAGAAAAAACTCAATTCTATCTTCTTCTTGTGGAAATATACAGACATAAATGAAATAATTCATAGGAAATAATTATTTTTACTTGGTTCACCATCACTGGGCTACCTACAAGGATCATATAAAGATAATGTGTCGATATACCAAATTCTCTAAGGCTTGTGACCAATGAAGAGCACATTATTTGGGAAAGATCATCTATGCCTATGATTGATTCATTTACAGGGTTTAGGGTCTACTCCCAACATCCAAAGGGTCACTCCATGTGCCTCTTTCTCTGGATCACTACTGGTGGAAAGGGCCACCATCTTCTTCTTAATTTTCTCATAGCTCTATGAATAGAATCCACTCATTGTTTAGAGACATGTAGGTCAAATGCAGTTTAAGGATATAGGTCCTTTAATTTTCAGGAATTATTACATATTCTACTATTAGTAGATGCTCTGTTGAAGATCATGTTTCACTCCCAGATGAATTTCACCTTTTTGAGTAATGTTAGGTACCAGAATCTTCTTTCAACAACGGATTTGAAGCTTTTGAAAGATTCCTTGTGAAAATCAAAAACCACCATGTCCACTGAGTACTATTAAATGGGTTTGGTATGTGTAACACCTCCTTCGCGTACTGCTTCTTCCACTACAATGAAGCCTTCATCTGTGAACTCTCTCTTTTTTCATGATCACAAACCACTATTGCATACCAACTCCATGAACCTCCTCTATGAAATCCCTCCAATCCGCAAACTGTTCTATGTTCACGGACTGCATTCACTTCAGCATACTATAGTTCTCCCCCCACATACATCTTACAGAATTCACTCTATCAAATACTAGAGACTCCCCCTCCCCATACCATGTTTTATGCGGATACATCTTTCCTCTTAAAACATTTAGCAAAAATTCTTCTACATGAACCACTATAGCCATCGTGGGATTATCCCCTGTGAACATCCATCAGACTTCTAAAAAATCCTATATCAAAATAATATTTTAATGATATTTGATCATTATAGTAATCAATGTGATTATAGTCTCTTATATAGGAAAATATACCTGCTTAATTTGTTGAATCAAGATTTACCAAATCATTAATCCAGCCTCAACCACATACCAATTATTCTGCAACTTTGAAACCAAATCCAACCAAAAAACATTTTTCCATCCCATCTGTGTAATTATTTTTCTCTTATGTGGTTGATATACCCCATCATCATCAACCATCCGCGCACAACATCTTCTCTCATATGCTAATTTTTTCTGGTTTCATGAACTGTATCCATGTACCATTTCTGAAACATGGTACACAACCCATGAATTATGGTACGTAGTTCTCACCATTCCTGATTTTATTCTATTTTTTCATACTATTCAATCCTATGAAGAAATAAATCCCTTCCCAACATAGAAATTCTGATTTTGAGGCCCAAAAATTTGGCAAACAATGTGAATGTGTGCCACCTTAAAACCTATCTTTTGAAAACAACAATGATACTCATTTGTGATCATATGAATTTATCAAAAAATACAATCAAACCCAAAAAACTCCAAGAGAACACCATGGGGGATTTTTTCCCAATAAAAACCATCAATGAATGGTGTTGATGGGAAAAAATCACATAGATTCATGAGGGGATGATCCTTTATACACATTATTGATAGTTTTATTTTCATTTTTTTGGAAGATTAGAGGGATATAAGATTTGAAATTTATATAAAAAATTCATATATTATAGGATATAATGTTTTTATTATATTACTTTAATTGAATAAGTTTTTTGGTATTTCATTGAATAAATAAAACAAATACATATGTTTTAGAGTTTTACTAGTTTTTTGAGAGGATCTTTAGATTGAAAGATAAAGCCTTATTAATAGGGTTTTCTAAGAAATTATCACTATAATATGGGGGGATTTATGGAATATATTTGGGTAGTTAATTAATAAGATAACTGGTTCTAGAAGAGTGAAGAGGATATGAGTTGGTTTTCCCTTTTATAAGTGGCCTGTATGACACAGAAGAAATTTTTTAAAAAATGGTTTAATCCTATTTTAAATATGGAAAAAGGCTAGACAATGGACAATTAATGATTTTTATTTGTTATAAGGTTTTAATACGACCATAAAATAAGATTTAGACAAGTTTTGAGTCATCTAAATATATATCATTATAGGTTAACGCCTTGTAAACCCGTTTTTACCTTAACTATGGTCATTAATGTTTCTGTTTTCTCTATTAAATATTGTTAAAAATGAATTCCTCAATATTATATAATATTAGTTATTTTTATTCAAAATATGGAATCCATTTTTAACTCAATTTTAAATAGTTGAAAAGGACAATTTAATATTATACATTGGAAGAACAAGCGGGGTTCTAATGAGAAAATGCTCTTATATATTAAATGTTTTAACATCTAAATTCAATATAATGATCATTTTAATGACCTAAATTGGATTAATAAATAAATAGATGAATTTTATTTCTTTTAATCCATTTATGAAAATATTTATCCTTCTAAATGCGTAAATGAAAGGTCAATTTACAATTAAAATCAAAATTTTACACCATTCATCAAAAAATGAATCTATTCAAAAAATAAAATAATGTACATTTAAATAATTTTGACATTTTGATTCAAAAAATAAAGATAATATTTAATTTTTTTTAAAAAAAATTCAAAAATTATTTTTATTATTTATTCATAAAAATAAATAAAACCCATTTTTGAGAGAGGTGTATTTTAAGTGCCTATAATATTCTTACAAAAAAATTATGTACTTATTTATCAATATATATTATTTATTTGGAAAAAATTGCAATTATTTTTTCAATATGTGTTTATTTATATTTCTAACTGAATGATTAATGGATAACTTATTACAGTCTTGTTTAAATAATTAGAATAATAGTACGTCATGTTTTAAAACTCCATGTTTTTCACGTTATTCAATTATTCAAATAAATTGAGTATTTCTTAATGAAATATAGAGTATCAAAGAGTTACATTTTCTTATAAGACAATTTTTTTCATATCTTATACATTATTTAACATAATGTATTTATTTTTAAAATCATGGTGTGTTTCATTCAGCTTTTGATTGGGGTTTTTTTTTTTGAAACATAGGTGCATGAACCATTATTTTTTGTTTTTTGAATCTTTTTGATAATTTACTATAATAATTTTAAAGAATAATATTGTATTATCATAGTTAACAAAAAATGTCACAATTACTATTTTATAGTAGGAAAAAGTAATTTATCCTTATAAACTAGTTGTTATAAACATATTTAAGTAGAGGGTAGTGTTATTTCTTTACATGGATTCCATGAGATCTATATATAGTTAATGAAATAGAATTATCTCTATAATTATTTTTTTATTACATTTATTTATTTCCTCCCACTTTTGGATTGATAATAGAGGTTTTGGCAATGAGTGAATCAAAAACATGTTGATGAATAAAGATATGTCATTAAATGTTCATTAGGGATTGGGATATTAGAGTACCTTATTTAATTATATTATTTGAGAACATGATTACTATTCACTTTGTAAAAACCATATCAGTTAACTTTTATTAGGCATGAACCAAAATATTTGTTTTTTTATTTAATAAATAAACTTGTAAATTATTGTGTTGCATAACATAATAAATATAATTTAATTTATATATGTTTGTAGTATAATATATTCCCAACCGCTTCCTAAGGAAAAATCACAATACATGGATTGGTTGAATATTCATAAATATATACAAGGATCAAGAATATGGTTGAGTGGGGGTATATTTTTATAAAAATAATATAAATTATTTATTAAAATAACGTTAATATTGGAAAATTTCGGTGAACCTCGGTAAGTGTTCCATGATGCTCAATTTTCACCACTCTCAAGGATTTGGATTGAATATTTATTCTTTGTTATATGTAATGTAATTTTCATAGAATATGAGTTATTTATAGGTTAACACCTATGAATTAATTTTTCAGTTGATAATAATAATTTTCAAAGTCTCATGAAGACATCACAATAGAAACCCAATATAATTTATAGATTTTTATAAATATTTAAGATGTTTCATTCACTCAAATCACACTATATAATTTAAAAATAAAATAATTTTTGTTAATATTTCGTTTATTATTATTTTTTAATAACCTAAAAAAATTAAAACATGTTAAAAAAATAATGAGCACTAAATCATACACCATGAAATACGATCACCTACAAAATATTTCATTCAGGGAGATCAATATTAAATCAAAGATAAATCATTCAGAAAAAGAAATTAATTTTTAAAAATATATGCTAAAGATAAACATAAAAATGAAAAGGAAAATATCTAAACCAAGAAACTACCTATCCCCTAGAAATTTGGCTATTTATAATGAGTTAGAATATTTTTTAAGGAAAATTCTTTTAAGTTGTCCCTAATAAATTTCAATTATTTATTACGGAATGCGATTTTTACATGACAAATATCACCATATCATTAATTAATTTAATGGATTAATATAGAAATAATCTAAACTGGAGGTTTAATAAGATTATATGTTTTTTATATATCATTTAAATATAAACATAATCATCCCATTTTTCTAGTTTTTGACCCTCTTATAACTCAATTCTAGCAGGTCGGTCAATTCTTTCATCGAAGAATTTTATTAATTTATATGATGATTTTGAAAATACTATATTTTGATTGAAAATTTTCTTCAGTTGAATTTATTTTTTAAAAACATAAAAAAATTTATATATAAGATGTAATTTTGAATTTGGGATAGTTTAGTGAATGTAATTCTATAAATAAAAAATAACTGTCTAAATGTATCAGTTATTAAAATTTTCATAATAAATGTTTTAGCCACAAAATATAGTAATATTTAATTATTATCAACTAAAAAATTATTAATATGAAATCATTATGGTTAAATGGTATAAATAAAATTTCTATATCATCCCCACCACCACATTTTTACTTCTTTATTTCATGGAAAAATAATTCATCGTGCAAAAAACATCAGTAATATGTCTTTAAATAAATAAAAAATTTGTTATTCCCAGATAATAAGAAATTCACCGTAATAAAAATTATGAAATATAAATTTCAAAATATAAAATTCAAAAATATTAATTATTTTTATAATTGTCTTGTAAATTTCTTAAAATATGAATGCACATATAAAAATTTATTTAATTATTTAAATTTGACATTAAAATTATATAACTCATCAATATATGTTGTGTAAGATTATAATCATTACAATTTGATTTATATATTAATTTTAATGGAGCAGTCATGTCATTATAAATATATTATTTTTAATACGATGGATTCTATTAAACATTCCCTTATTATTTTAAATTATAATTCAAATTCGACTCATTTAAGAATTCTAAATATTCAATGCTCTAGACCCTAAATAAAATATCTTCATATTTGATAAAATTCTTCCCTAATTTATTTTAAATTTGTTGTATTTTTTATTTATAAAGAACATAATTTTTAGATAAAATCTATGGATGAAGTGTTTAGTTTTATATACCGATAAAATTAATTCCATAGAAAAAGAAAGGTGTGAAATCATTTTGGGCAAATGAAATTTCTAATAGTATTTTTAGAAAAAAACCATTTTGGTGAAAACTAAAAAATTTTGATTATCTATATGAAATTGATAGATTGAATTAAATAAATTAATCGAACGATAATTATAATAATTAATAACAGTATATAAATAAATTTAAATAATAGAAACAAACAATATCACTGATCACACTTCTATGTTCCCAAAAGCAGTACTTAAAAGAAATGAATGATATCAATGAAAATTTTATGGTGGGAGAAATTTTTTATAATGATTCATTATTTATATATATTGTTTCATTTATGATCCATTTTATAATAACACTATTTTTTTGAATGACAAAATATAGACATGATTTTTTGTACATACTAATTATGTATTATTACATTGATATATATATATATATATATGAATATATTACTTTTTTGAAAAAAACATAATTAATTTGATATAAAATATATAATCAAATAAGTGAGAATGGAAAAAACTACCTATATTATATGGATCTATCCGACATAATTAATTATTTTATCATCTTTATTAAAAATAAATTATTTTTAATATTTTTCACAAAAGTTAGACAAAATTGTAAATTTTTTAATGAATGGGACAACATTATGTTCCAAGTTATAATTTGTTTTATAGAAAAAATTATCCACCACCCTATATAAGGAATTTTCAGGAAATTCCATCAATGGTTACTCATTGTTAATGAATAATTGTTTATTAGATTTACTCTTGATGTTCACAATGCTCTAAAAAAATACATGGCTTACAAAATATGTACATAACGAATTGGAGAAAATATTAATTGGTCTCCAATTTTGAGTTTTATTTGATAAATTCCCTAACTAATTTAAAATCCGTATGAAATATAATATTATTAAAGAAAATATTTATTTCCACATTGTAGATTCAAGTATTCTAATAAGCATTTAGTGGTCTCCATAACCACTATTTTTTTTATTTTTGATGGGTAAATATATCTTTGAGATTCATGTTAAATTCTTTTCTTACCCAAAATACATTGTACACAACCTGAGTTGGATGACCAAAATATTTACCAAACGTTAAATTATATGGAGATTAGACAATGGAAATTTTAAAAGTTGTATGATATAGCCATAATGCATCTTAGAAAATCACCCAAACTCCCTCCTAGAGAAATAACCACAAAAATATAATAAAATCTAATTATAATTTCAATAATCATAAAACGGAATTAAATTTATAAACATTTACCTTTTCTGGGTTATATGACTACTTAAATCTAGATAATCACATATTATAAATTATTTATTCCTATAATATACCTGACAAAATATGAATATCTTATAAATATGTCATGTAACGGATATAATTTATTTTAAAAAAAATTGAATTTTAAAACATATCCTTTTTACATAGAAGATTTATTCTCACTATTGAATAAATATATATTTGAGTCTAATTTGAGAATATGGATATAAAAATATAAATTTATCCCCATTTAATCTTAATCAAAATTAGTAGCTAAACGATGTCTTATCCATTAAAAAATACTCTAAATATCTTGAAAACTATTTTTATATAGGGAAATGTCCCCAAAACATTTATATTAGTATGAAATTATGTATTAAAAAACATAATCAATATATAAACCTAGGAAACCAAAAGTATGTAAAATCATGTTTATAAATATCAAGATCAAAGGTTTAAATCCAATGAATGCAAAAAATTTAGAGTCACCAACCTCAATGGTGCTCGATGAAATGTATAATGTTTTTTTGGAATAATACCTTCCATTTATACATGTGTAATTAAAAAAATCAATGATAAAAAAATAATAATTTGAAATTTTTCTTGAAATTGTGAAATAGGGAAACTCTTACCAACTATCTATTTAATGATGATGTATCCTCCATTGTGGCATGTTGGAAACAAAAATACATTCATGTCATCTATTGATAAAAAATATCTATTGATCAAACATTTATCAAAATGTAAACACACCAAATTTATGGAACCTCGAGATGAAAAAAATATAATCATGATAATGATGGAAGAGAGGATGTAAAATAAAGAGATGAGAAAGTAAAATAGAAAAAATAAATAGGGTAGGATATTACCTAGCTAACATGACCATAGAATCCATATTTTATGAGTGAGAAAGGTGGAGTCTCCCTTCATTCCATTTAATCCAACCACACATGAGTGAGATTTAATATGAATAATACCCTCTCATGTCATGTAATGTAATAATAATAATAATGTGAACCAAATAATACGTATTCCATCATGTCAAATAACCACCATTATCTCTCTAACACAGTAATAATAAAGTTCTTCCCCAAGAATGGAAACAACATAATAATAATTAATAATAATAATAATAAAACATAATATAAAACATTTAAATATTAAATATAACATATATGTAAATATTGATAATACAATTAAATAATATTTTCATTAAATCATAAGTAATAAAATTATGTTATCCCTTTAAATGACTTGGTTATAACCTAATAAGTTTAGATGTGAAAAAATGTTCTCTGATAAATATTTCAATAAATCTTTATTGGTATGAATGATCTTCAGACCAATTAATATATTATGCATCCATCAGTGGGATGAATCCCACACAAAATAATTTAAATTCATGGAATGTGAACTATATATTATATCATGAAACTCAATTTTTATTATTATTTATCTATTTTTTCTAATAATATTTAAAAAATAATAAAAATATTCAAGGTGTTACATACTTACACCCACTATTGGATATAGTTATGTTACGATTGATGTGATGATATTTTATTATGGTTTTGATGATTACATGGGGTTGGATGACATGGCATAGATGATGAGACTTGTGGAATCATATTAGTTGAAGTTGGTTGGGGGGGACCCTTATTATATTTTAATGGTATGTATTTTAATATATATAGAATATTTATTGTATGTATTATGATTTTGGAGATCTTTGAGCATCTCTGATGATTATGGACCTTACCTTCATATGGTTTAGATTTTAATATTTTAGTTATTACAAATCTGATGATTTTTTTATCTATAATATCATTTAAACAATTGAGGGTCATATTGAATGAAAAATAGAGAATATTTCTTATGAAAAATACTTTATAAGATTTATTTTCATTTATATATATGTGTGTTTATAGTATTAGGTTCATCCATGTGAAAATAAATTATAGATAAGTGTTGGAATTTACTGAAGGAGTGATTTTGCATATAGAATTTCTAAAATTGTAATATAGTCGTGTTTATGGAAAACAAATTTATGGATGTTTGTAAGATTGGAAACAATATTTAGTTTAACTGGAAACACAAATCATAAATATGGAAGGAGGAAGTGCACGGATGAAAATCATTTCATATGAGTTAATTCAGATGTTATGTAAGGTGTTCTCAGTATTCGTAAGGGTTATATAAAATTTATTCAGAATGATAAGTAATTAGAATACATAACGTACTTTATAAGAATAAAACATTTTATTCAATATGGGGTTATTATTATTGATCCCTTTGACTATGTTAAGGTAAACATGTGATTATTAGATAAAACGTAAATACTCTATGAAAAGATCATAGGGTGTGGAATTTTATTTCACTAGATGGGCCCTAATTTAAATTTTAATTTGGGGATATTTTTCAATGATAAATTTGAACTTTTAATCACCACATATTCCTTTAATAGAATTTATTATTGTGTTCTTAAATGAAGTAAGACTTGGTTTGAACCCTTTAAAATTCATGTGTTTTTATTTCCTATTATTTCATCCAATCATTGTCATTGAAAACATTGATTTTTTTTGTATGTTATTTTTTGGTGTTATTTTTTGGTGTGAATTATCATTATAGATCTAGATAATTCATGATAGATTGATTGTTTTGGTTAGTAAATTTATATATCCTTTTTTATTTATGATGTATCTAGATGATGTTTTTTTATGTGTTCGCTGGTTTGTGGGACATAAGATGTGCTATTAAGAATTTTTTATAGAGTTTGATGTGAGTAGAAAATTGTCAAAATGTGTCAAATTTCAGTTGAGTAGTACCATTATTCCATCATCATTATAGTTAAATTCTAAAAAATAGTTCCTCATAAAACTTTCATGGTTTAGATTGAGAGAGAGTTCATTGATTTTAGAATTAAAGTAATTCTATAAGGGTAAGGACAAGTTAAATAATTTTGACAAGATATATTTTTAGATTAAAAAATAGTTAAATCTAGGATTTTCAATGATTTAAGGATATTTATTTTCTATCAACTGAAATTAAACTAGATGAAATTAAGAAGTATGAAAATCATAGCCTATATGAAAGTGCATTTTTCATGATACTGATGTCACTATCATCAAATGTGTTTTATAAAATCCATGTCGAAGAGATGGATTTATAACATTGATAATCTCATTTCAATATGTAAAATAAAAGAACATATATAGTTCTTTTATTTTTAAATGAAATGATATTTTACTGTAAGTTTTCCATAAATAAAAAAAAATTTGATAGCATTCTCCTCATGAAATGGAGAACTACAATGAAATTATAATATTATTAGCATATTAATCCATATTTATTAAATTATTAGTTATGTATTGGTGTAACCAAATTGTGATGTATATAATTATATATGTATTTATATATATAAGGTATATTTGGGGCTTATAGTGGTCCGGACTGAAAGATACTCTTTCTTCGACAATGTTTGTTTGGGTTTTTCACGGTGATTATGCTGAATCAGGATGAATTCTTTGACCCTGCGAAGGTTTTAATTGCTCTCATAAAGAATATTGGCGAGGGTTCTTGGGTGAAGTGAATAGATTAACCATTTTTGGAACCGGTGAATGATTCCCCTCATAATTGTTCATTGGGACTTATTGGAGGTGCAAACGTCGCTCTCAGGAAGAAGATTGGCGACAGATCTTGCGTAAAGCACATCCATGCTACGGTTGCAGTACCAGTGAACGATGCCCCTCAAAATTAATTCATGGGACATTATAGGGGCGCAGATGGATTTCATATTACGAGTGATGACAGATTCTCTCCATTCCTCTGGTGCGGTGAACATGCTACATAGAATCAGATCTCATGGAACAGAGAGTGTGTTGTTGTAGAATCGAACACTATATTTTTTGAAGGATGAATTTATGCATGCAAGTATTATATTATCGCATGGCTTAGCTCACGTCAGAACTCCTAGAATCTTGAGGATCTTAGGATACATCATTTTCACATATAGGGATTTTGTGAGTGGCACATCATAATGCTTTGTATGAATATCTTTCATATGACTTTCTCCTCTAATGAATTGAAGCTAAGGGCTAGAGTAGCAGGTCTATTAATCTCAATCTATAGATCCTTTAGTTTCAGAACTATGATCTTTAGTTTGTCCTTTTTTGGGATAAGAAAATTGTTGTAAAATCATGGATTCATGTTAGAGTGTTTAATTGGGTATTCTGGCACCCAAGCATTCTGTGGGATGTGTCCATGTCTGTTGGTACTCTAATTAAGCATGATAAAGAGACTATAATGTTTTTGTACAATAATTTTTCTCATTGGTTGGCTGGGATTGATTTATTGTCTCTTCTAGTTGAGAATTATTGTTTGTTTACTAATGATTGTTAATTTGAAATTGAGATTGAATTTGGGCATGTCCCCGATTTCTATTTTATTTGGTCATCTATCGGGCATTTCATTGGAAACTGTCCCTGAAGAATACAATGTTTAAATTGTAAAAATTATGGGCATTCAGTTCATACATGAAAACTCAAAGTTACTATTGTAAATTAACCCATATATGGGAAGAAGGGAAATAATGTGAAAAACAAGAAGGACAATTTGATGACTCGCCATAGAAATGGGGTATTGGCCTTCTTTGTTGATGTTATGGATGATAAACAACTTAATCATGCTATTTGTAATGAGAAAGTGAGTTTAGAAATAAAAAGATATGTCTCTAATATTTTGTTATGGGGATATACATATATTTCCAAATGGGGTGATGCCTTATTGGATCATCTTGATAGTGATGTTGATATTGACCCTGCTCTTTTGGGGAAGGTTCAAATATTTATCTAAAGGGAAATTCTCTCTTGTCTCAAATCAAAACGTTGAGTAGATGCTTTCTAAGAAGAGGTCTTCTACATGTGTATCTTCCATGATAGCTGATAAAACTACTTCCATGGGTCTCTTTTTTCACCTCAGCAGCAATTATTATGCATACTGTTATTGAGGATGGGAGGTTTGTTTCGCCACATGCTGGTTCTATTGATGGTGCTACACCCCACTCAGATGTGAAGGCCGATGATACTCTTAAAGGGCATGTAGAATTTATGCATGCCCCAGATGATGTCAGTCTTTATGGTTATGATAGATTTGGGAAGGCCTATTTTCATGAGCATTTAGTAACTTTACATGCCCAAACTTCTAATATAAAAGTGCTTATGATTGACCCTTTTTATATGGTTTTGCCTAAAACTGGTCTTGAGAAGCGATTTTTTTTACTATGCTGAAATTCATTAATTCTCAAGACAATTATGAGATGTACATGGAATTAAAGGAGAGGAAAGGTAGGATGAATTCATCAACTTTAGGGACTAATGACTCCATCTATAACCAGGTTGTTCATATAGGACAATACTCTACTAAGGGACCTCTGGATGAAGGGAAAATTTATGAAGGTGCTAACACACTTGATGCCAGTCGTGCCAATATGGAGGAACATCATCCTAATGAGTAGAACACTACTTGTGTTTCACAACTTGTTGAATGTGATACAATTGGTCAGTGGAAGACTCAAAATAAATTGTGAAGGGGTAGGCACCCTTGTGGTCTAGGTGCACTTCTTGGATGGGTTGACAAGGATGAATCATATTATTGGTATTTTGGGCTAGTATTGTTTTACTATATACTTCCATCTCACTTTTTTGGTACTTTTTTCTTCTATTATAATAAATTTTGGGGGACATGGACTTTCTTCATGGCTTTCACCAATTATATTATATATAATTTATCTTATACGAATTTACTAAATTCTTTACTATGTTTATGAATCTACCTTTATATGGGTTGTAATCTTTATTAAATAAAACATAGTATATTATTATTAATTTTTTATTTTCATAAAATGTTATAGGTATTGATTAATTATATTTTTATTTGTGTTTTATATAAATTTATAATAAGAACAACAATAATTTTAAAACTCATTTTCCTAAAAAATCTCACTATATTTTATGGTTATTAAATAAAATACCAATTTTATAAATAATGTGACATTTATGACATTATTTGTATATTAGTATTATTTTGAAATTAATGAATCATTCTTATAAATCTAAATTGTTATTTAGGTTACTTTATAATTTTAAAAATGAATCCTTTAATTTACAAACCCATATATGATAATTTATAAGATAAGTTATATATTTCCAAAAATTGTTTTTAATACATTATTCATTCGGCATTTTGAAATTAATTATAATCACATTTTGAAAACTAAACTACTAAAATAAATTTCAAATTTGTAATTATAACGTCCATGTTATGAAATAAGGTCTATTTTTTTCATAAAGGATCCTTAATCATAGGTAAAAATTAGTTACCATTTTTATTGATAAAATGGTAAAAGTAAAATAAATATAAAGGATATTAGTTGAAAAATGATTAAACCATATATGTTAATGTGAGGTTGATTTCACGGTCAATTTTATCCCTTTTATTCTCCATTATTTCCAAAATTTTTAGAAACGTTCTTTGAGAGTGACTTTCTATAATTAAAATGGTTTGGACCGTTAAAAAAATTTCCATTTTCTCATATCAAATGGAAAATTATTATCCTCATTTTTCCCCACAAAAAACACAACATATTTAGGAAAAATATAATCCCAATCAAATAGTAAAAATTATAATGACTCATTAAGATGTTTTAGACCTCCCAAATATACCAACCTAGAAATTCCTAACACATTCTGAAAAGGATATAATCCATAAAGAGAAGTATAAATTTCTAACAGCTTATTAATAATTTATATTTTATTATGTAATTATTATTCCTAAAATCTAGTGACACAATATTAAAATGATAACATTAGTATATTTACTATTTTATTATATCATTATAATTATGGTAGAAACATTAATGACCACTCCTTTTTTCCATTATGAAAATTAAAACCGCCATCCATGCATTGGGCATACTACTACCTCCGTGACATAACTTATTTCATTTTAGTTTACCAATTAAAAGAATAGTAATAATAAGGAATTAAATATAAAGTATTATTTTCAGGGAAAATTTTATATTCTGAAATGATGAACCATATTACTCATTTTCCCTATTCTATACAAAATGAAATCATCATCATTGTGTATGTGTGGACTACCTTGTAGGACTGCGAGACAATACAATATATTCATTTCTAAATAAATTTAATTTTTTCCCTTTCATTATTTTTACAGAACACCATTTTTATCTTACGCTACACACAACAATGAGTTGGCTTGCGTTATATGTTTGGCCCAGTTTTTCTGTACAACCCAATATTAATAAAATATTATCATTTAATTTTATATATAAACTTACAGTTATATTAGAATTTATTAATATTATTAACAACATTTTTAATTTTATATATTCGATATAATGTTAACATTCATATTATTTTTTTCTAGAAATTTTATAAGTACATTTTCAATTTTTCAGATAAAAGATGTATTTTACAAAAAATACAGTTTTGCTAAATATTGATGTGGTACACATTTTAAATGTAATTTATGATAAATTTATAAATTATATTTTTAAAACCAAATTTTTTTTGAAATAATTATATAAAAATATAATTTTTATCAATATTTGGTATTTTTCTGATAAGTTTCATGTTTTGATGAATCATGAAAATACTAAATTTTAATTGAAAACAATTTTTTATTAATATACAATATAGTGATATGTTATAAATTTTATTAGTTTTAAATTATAATTAGATTATATTTTTATAATTTAATATAATTTACATTATTGGAATTATTTTAACATTAAAATTGGATATAAACACATGTCAGTCTGTTAAAGGTTTTTAATTAAAAATTCATTTTCATATTCCATCAATGAGATTAATTTTAAAAGAATTATTAGAACTTATGTGTTTTGAACATTGAAAAATGTATTGCATATTTCAAATCAATGGTTCTGAATTATGTAAAAAGGTTTATTTTGTATTTTTGACATTATTAATAGAAACTATAGCAATTTTTTACCACACTTATGCAAAATCAGGTAATTAAAGGTAAAAATAATATTATAAAATTACACAACACCTATAAAAAACCTACATTATGAATAATACAACCCTTATCATATATTTTTTAAAATTTTACCATTTAATGTATACATTTACAGGAAAATGATATATATATTATAGAAATCAATGATTGAGACAAAATGTCACACTCTCATTTTATATAAGTATATTAATTTAATTATAAGGGAATAAATGAGATAAAATTTATTATAAATGTTCTATGAAAATATAGTATAATTTTTTAGACGATAGTCATTTAATTATCATTTTTATAGAATATATAATTACAATTAATGATGACACAATAGTGATGCATAAATTATTTTATTAATAGAAATATAAAAAAGGGTTTTATAAATAATAAACAAAACATAATATGAAATAATTAAGGTTATTAAATAATTTTACATGATACAATGGCATGTGAGTAGTATATTAAATGTTTTTTTCCCGAATTATCTTTTTTTTTGTATTTTATATAATGTCAATGAATTGAATAGTTTCAAAATTTAAACTGTTGATATTATACAGATATAACATGATATTAAATTATTTTAAAAGAATAAAAATATTTAAAATCAGACTAGAGATAATTATAACATCTAAAATGTCATCAGTTATAAATTCATGGACAATTCACACCAAATTTTTAAATATTTATAACTTTTTAATATTTAGAATATTATTACATCAATTAAAATTAAAATTATTAATTAAAGATAAATTAAATTGGTTAGGTTTAAAATAAAACAATAAAAAATATAAAATAAATTGGTCGAGAGGATTCATAACCATAAAAATCTTATATTATAAATATCTCACTTTGGAGCTATTTGGAATCAAAAATAAATATATGATAAATTAATAGTTTTGGAGTTTCCTAAAGTGCCCCTCCCATAACATATTAAAGGGAACCTCTCCTCTTTTATTCGCATATTTGAATATCTTTAGTTCGAAGAAAATATACTAGTTTAGTCTCCCAAATACCAACACATAATCATACGTTCCATAAATTGGGAAGAAATCCAACCTATGGATTCATTTTATGCAAATCAAAAGGAGACAACTCAAGAAGAGGTAATTGTTTTATCAATTCTTTTAATGTTTTTTCATCTTATAATTAATCATAATTTGTGGTTTTCAAAATAAATTAATAACTAATCTATAATATATATGATGAGATTTTATTATTATTATGGTAAACCCATATTCCTCCCTTCAACCATTATAAAAATAACAATATCACTATGCATGTGTATTCACGACATTAAATCTTCATGCGGTGGTGTAATTTTTTTCATCACTACGTTATTTCAATTGGTATAATATTGAATATAATGGATTTAAATAATAAATAATAAATAATAAATTATAATGGTAATTTATTATTAATATACCATCCAATATACAACATTTAACCATTAATGATATTATTCAGTAGCTCGTGTGTACATACAGTCTACTGTCTCCACGACGCTGAGAGATTAATTCTCAATGTTAACCAATTAAGACTAAATATAAAAATATATATAATGAGTAATTAAGAAATAAATGAAATAATAATTCTACTAGGATAATATATATATATATATATCTGTGTTTGTGTGTGTTCTATTTAGTTCCTTTCATTCAATTCTCTATGAAAATGAAAATAGCTTTCAGGCGTACGTACAATGTATTATATCCATGAAAGTTGTATTCAATTCAATTATATATATATATATACTGAATTTATATGATATATTAATCATGTTTTATATTATAGATTATGTAAATAATCATTTAAGTGATATGATCAAATATAAAAATGCAAGTCACGTACTATAAAAGAGAAATTATTTCCCAAAACATTACATTAACATGTAATTGTCAATAAATGGTTAATATAAACTCCTAAAAATAATATATGATATAACAAATATTAAAATGATTCTATTAAAAGTTAGTAATATATTTAAAACCATTACAACATAGTTTCAAATATGTACAGAGAGTACCAGACCTATGGTAAGGTATTTTTGTCTCAATTTTAGTTTTCATGAGATAAAATCCATGTTTACCCCTTATTTTCTCATCAATAAGGTACGTAATGACACTATTATATTTTATATTAGGAATATATTTAATCTCATTATATTTAATGATTCATTTTTATGGCATGTTCTTATTATTTAAATTTTCAATGTTGTATGGAATATGTTGAATGTTTAAGGAATTAATCCTTTATCCAATTATATATTCTTTATATTATCATATATAATTATTTATATTTAAATTTAGGATTATAATGAACATTTTATGTATATTTTTTATTTCATAAAAATGTATTGGAACAAAATATTTATAATGTTTTTTTGAAATGAAAACATTAACTCAAACACCATTTTAAATGTTTTGAAGATTGCCTCTTCTAAATATTAATCATTAATGACAATGTTTTAAAAATGGTGTTAATGATATATTTAAATGGGAATGAATGTTTTAAAATGTTAATTTCTTTCAAATATCTCAAAGTGGTATAAGACACATTGATTCAAAAATCTCTTTTTAAATTCCTTCTATTATATGTTTTATTCCTTTGTATAAATTATTTCATGAAAAAACTGGTATTTGTATCATGATATTTTTAATGATTTTAATAGGGTAATTTCATCTTTGTGATGATATTTTTCTAGATATTATGATTATTTGATTTTGATAAATTATGAAAACATGTTACATATTTTATTTAATGGTTTATGATCAGTTTTTTTGTGGATGTTCTATTTATATACCATCATTGGTTTATGGTTAAGGATTTCATATTTCATATTCATGTTTTTAATATGAATGATTATGTTTTTTATGTTACTCCATTTTAATTTTATTAATGTATTGTACTTATTGGGTGACGGTTGGGACCCGGAATTTCCCCTCTAGGCATCAATAGGTATCAAAAGAAAAACTAGTTTGGGTTTATAACCGTTTATGTATTGTCTTTCTATGAGGCTTTGATGTGTATATCATTATCCATTCCCACATTATGAGATTGTTATTTTTATTATATATGAATATTCAACTACTAGAATATCACTGTGAATGATAAAATAAGATTTTGTTATTTATTCCATCCACATTACAGTAAATATTATGTTTAAAATGATTTTGATTTAGTTTTATACGTTGCCTTATTTATTCATGAATATTTATTTAATATTATAATATATAGTTTACCCCTACTGAGCATCCGAGTTCACCCATTTGTTGTGTTTAATATTCACAAGATGTTAAGAAGTGATTTTTGATTGACTTGTTTGGTTATTCTATGAAAATAATGTATTTATTAAAGAATTATATTTGATACATATTAAACTACTGAATAGAAAGAAGGACTACTTTTTAATTAATTTTTATGATATCCCCCCTTTCAATGGATGAGGGGTAACTCTTACAAGGACCATATTCTTAGATATTATAGGACCTGTAGGTTTTAGAGGAAATATCCTGACTGTAACTATATGGAATTGCTTCTCCCCAGCATCTACATCGTGATATCTGCTCTTCACCTTCACATGGTTGTTTGGATAAGCTGCTCGTGCATGCACACGCAGTTCCCAATGGCAACACCATACACTCTCTATATTCTATATTTGTTTGCTTTTCCTTTGGTAAATATTCCTATTCTGAATCCTTTATCTGGTGTTTTATCACTGATGAGTCTTCATGGTCCATTAAGCACAAATTATGGTGGCCCAAAATCCAGGAGGTGTACCTAAGGCATTGAGGTGGAACGAAGGCCTTGAGGTGGCCCAAATTCCTTACTGGATCAAAGGCCTTGGGTTGTCTAGAAGGCCTTGATAGACATAGGGACCAAACCGGTGGCCTGAAAGACCAAAAAGATGAATAGTTCTGGTTTCTATAGTACCGAAGAATACATACAACTTTTCCTGCTATTGTTTCTGATATTGTACTTCTACAGCACCCATGAATATTTCTCCACCTGGTATTGAACTCAGGTCTCTTAGATTCACTTTCCATGTTCTCACCAACTGGTATCGAGTTATCATGCTTGATGTAAATTATGTTTTCAGTTGTAATGTAAATTCCATTTACACAATATATTTTCTAAGATTGTTAAACTGGTAATTATTTTGAAATTTGAGTCCCTATAATCATTCTAATGTATTAAAATAATTCAATAACTTCAGGCATCTAGTATTTAGGCATTACTACTATTATTAGAGGATGTTTAGAAAAAACATTGGAAATTAGTTTTAGAAAACATGGATTAGAACGAAAAACATAATTAATGAATTTGAGGATAAGTTTAAGTATAAGATATCATACATTAGATTTCGTAATGTATAACCAAGTGTAATCCTATGGAAATATATATATAAAATAATATTCCATCATTTATAGATCCTATAAATGATTCTTCATAACATTGTCACTGTGATTAGTGGTTCTCAATTTTTTCATTATGTTTTGGTCAATTGTTAGAATCAGCAAGGTTATAAATTCAATGGTTATACTGCTACTAACGAAGATATTAAAAAGGGAAAACAAATTAATGATGCACTAAGGAGAACATTTTTGGATCATAGTTAAGGGTATAAGAGTAAGGTTGAATTATTAAGGTTACTTTGTATTTGGATTTCATAATTATTTCATCATTATTCCTCCAGTTATAAGAATAATGAGATATAAATTGATGTTACCACGATAATTTTTCATTATTTATTTATATGAACATATATCTTCATTTACCTTTTAAGGTGATCAGATATCAGATATGTGAAAATATGTTCTACATTAGAATATTTGAAAAATTTAATGTTTTGATTGATTGTGGAAATTTAGGGACTATATTGGAATGTTAATTTAGATGGAAGTATGTTAGATCTACTAGTATAGATACCCTGAGAGGGGGGGGGGGGTGAATTAGGGTATGACAAATTAAAACAACAGCCTCTTTTGATCTTGTTTTTCTAATAGAAAATACTCTCTTCTCTCTCCTTCCTGATGGAGAGTATGAGGAAACTATAAAGCATGCACATGACACTATGATTTTTACTTGTTTCACGCTCATTGGGATACGTCCAAGGAGCATAAACCGGTAGTGTGTTAATGTATCAATTCCACTATAAGCCCACTTCTGTTTACATGTTCAAAGTGGACTAACTGTCCCTCCTGGTTTACAACCACTCACAATTTGAGATCTCAGTGCACTCTCAACTGATGTGAGCTCACTGCTTCTTTAGAAGATTCACTCACGGTTTATAGAACTATAGGTCTCTTCATTTTCATAAAATAATGTATCCTCAACTATTGATAGTTTCTCTGTTGAAGTACAAATTTCATCCACTGATGAATAACCCTTTGACCTAGAACACTGGGCAATTACTTTGGAAAAACCTTTGCAAAGAACCCTACTTTGCAAGGATCCCAATTTTGCAATGCTCAAACAAGCCTTTGCGAATATCTTGACTTTTCTCAAAGGACTATCGCGAAGCACTATTGCGAAGATCAAGTCATTTCATAGAAACTTCCTTTGAAAAGCTCATTGAGCCAACATGGAGCTCACAACTTTCACAGAGCTATAATAGCAGCTGCAAAGCTCTTCTTTCGCGAAGCACACGGGCTATGCGAACTACCTTCGCAAAACCGGAGTGGAAGATCTTCTTTGAAAATTTTGTACTATTATCGAGGGGGTCTACCCAAATTTATAGGCAATTCCACTAACCCTCGACCATTTCGCGCGAATTCCACGCCACGTAATCCCCAATCGCAATGTTACGATATTTCCGTCAGAATTCTCTCAAAATTGCGAAGCACTACGGAAATTTTCCATTTGTGAATCTTGTCGTAATCTTGAAGCATCACCATCAACATTCATTCACGCCTTCGCCATGATGCTCCCTCATATTTCCGTTCACCACCATGATGCTCTTCAACTCTGTCGTTCACAAAGCTTTGACGTAATCGCGAAAAATCACCGCCAACATTCTTCTAGTCTTCATGAATTCCAAACCATGAAGCCTCTCTTCGTGAAATTATTGCCTTTTCCATATTAAAATATGATCTTCATGGATATCCACATTTCAGGATTCTCACCAACCTCCAAATTTTGGATCCCAAAAATTTTGCTAACACTAGAAAACATCACCACCTTTTAATGCTCTTTTGTACCACCTCTAGATCATCCTTTTCATTGTCACCGTTCTTCTGTCAACATGGATTGTCAACAACTTCTTTGGAACTCGACAATTTCTTCATGGATACCTGCTTTGTCAACAAACACAATCAACACAAAAATACTGAAATGTTACCATGAGGTATTTTTTCCTAACAATCTCCCTGTTTGGGTTTGTGGAAAACTCTTCACAACTCTTCTCAGAATGATTTTCTGCACTTTGATACCTCACAGAATCTCTTTACAGCCACTACCACCATTCCCCTCTTGCGATTTTGATAGCGTTCAAGGAATCACTTAACCCGTACTCTAAGCCCACATGACGAATGCTCGGCATGAGAAACAGGAGTAGTATTAAAATATCATCAATGAATCACTTCATGTCAGACCCCAATTGTCGATTCCAAACTGATACCAATTGCTAAATTGATACCAATTGTTGAACCACACAAATACTAATTTGTGATAGCTGGACACCTTCTCACACCTTTCAAACATCACTGCACTGCTTTTATCACGATCCTCATTTGTTTTGATATCAAATCTTTAATCGATCATGTCTAGCATCATTCGATTTGATACTCTCCCCTATCTCATTGAAATCCCCCTATCTTGATGCTCCACCTTTAAACTTATCCCCATATCATTCATGATTTCTCAAATATCCACACTCACTCCCCCTTGAACAATTACTCTTTTCTCCCCCTTTGTTAACGAACAAAAAGGGCACTCCTCTGTAGTATGTAACATGGTAAAAAACTCATATGATAACATTAAGGAAACAGATCATACCTCGGGGAGAGAGTGGGGGGGTGTTCCACAGCCACACTCTTTTAAGTGTGGGGAGTCGACTGAACTCCCAGAGCTAGTTGATTCCTCTCAAAAGCTTCCTTGGTTATGGCCTTCGTCAGAATGTATGCAATATGTAGCTCTATTGGCACATACTCCAACTTCACGATTCCTTGCTCAACCTTTTCCTTGATAAAATGATACTTTATCTCAATGATCTTTTTACTTGAATGATAGATGGGATTTCTTTGAGATTTATAGCACTTGAGTTATCTCCCTAGATTCCAATCGTATACTTCACTTCACCGCCCATATCATCAAGCTTCAACTTCATCCACAATAACTGTTTGCAAGCTTGAGTGGTGACAATGTACTCATCTTCTGCGGTGCTCAATGAAATGAAATATTCCTTCTTTATTAACAAAGAAACACATAGTCCGCCAAGATAGAAAGAACCTCATGACATTGAGTTCCTGCAATCTGCTTAATCGGACCAATCTGCATCAGTATATTCCAATAATTCCGACTGAGATTTTCCATTATACATCAAGCCGATGTCCACTATGCCCTTGATATACCGAAGTATTCTTTTCACTACAAGCATTTGGATTTCCATGGGATTAATATGATATCTCAGTACTTGGTATTTGGAAAATACAATATCAGGCCTTGTTGCAGTCAAGTATAACAAACTTCCAATGATTTTCCTATATTCTCTTATATTAACTACCTTGTCATCCTCATCTTTGGAGAATTTCATCCGGGTATCTACCAGAGTCTTTATCTCCTTGGAATTTTCCATTCCAAATCTTTTCAAAACCTCCTTGGCATATTTGGATTGTAAAATGAATGTTCTATTCCTTCCTTGTGTCACCTATAGACCAAGGAAATATGTTAGCTCTCTAATCATTGACATTTTAAACTCACTTTTGATGAATTCGGAAAACTGTCTGCACTGAGCTTCAACTGATCTGCCAAATATTATGTCATAGACATAAAACAAGACCATCATCCTTTGATTACTATTGTTGTTGAAATAGAGATTGTAATCAACTCCCTTGCGCTAGAAATGAGGCTTCTACAAGTACTGATGAAGCCTTGAGTAGCATGCTCTTGGTGCTTGTTTCAACCCAAACAACGCCTTCTTCAGTCTGAAAACCTTGTTCTCATCCTCATAAATGTGAAAACCATCTAGCTGCTCAATATACACCTCTTCCTCCAGAACCCCAATCAAAAAATGCAGATTTGACATCCATTCAGAACACGTTGAACAACTTTTGCAATGCGATGGATATCTGATTGTCTCCAGCCTTGAAACCGGTGAAAATGTCTCATCCACATCTATTCCCTCGATCTGAGAGTACCCCTTGCACACTAGTCGTGCTTTGTTCCGAATCACTATGCCATGTTCATTAATCTTATTGCGATAGACCCATTTAGTCCTGATGATATTCTTATCTGCATGCCTCGAAACAATCTCCCATGTTTGATTCCTCTCAATCTGATCTAACTCTTCATTCATTGCCTGAATCCAGTTTTCATCTTCAACTACATCATTAAAGCATTTCACTTCACCCTAGAATAGGAAAAATGTCTTCTGTACTGATTTAATTCTCCTAGTCTATATCAGAGCAGACTGATCACCATTGATATTCTTCTTATCAAATTCAGCTCGACTCCTTGGCTTTTGTGAAGATACCGACTTTACTTCCACATGCTCGTCATCAGTATCTTCTTCTGAATCAACATCAGCCACTTATACTTCCCCTACATTGCTTTCTTCCTCATCACCCCCATTAGGAAATTGTTCACTGGGTTATTGAATGATCTCCTCATTCACTACTATAGTGACATCATGGCTCTCAACTACTATTCCCAGCCTTTTGTTAAAGCATTTATATACCTATCTTTGTCCTGAGTATCCAAGGAATATCCCCTCATCTCCTCGAGACTCATATTTTCTATGTTTTTCCTTATTGTGGATAAAGCACTTAGTTCCAAATATTCTAAAGTATTTCACCGTTGAAATCTTTCAATACCACCTCTGATATGGAGTCTTTCCTCCCTTTAGACACAAAAATGTCCTATTATAAATGTAGACCGATGTTAAAACTGATTCCTTCCAAAATTTCTCTGGTATGTCCTTTTCAATGAGCATCATTCTGTCCATGTTTTTGATGATTCTATTTCTACTTTAAACTAATCTACTCTGTTGGGGAGTTCTTACTGAAGAAATTTGATGCCTTATCCCATGTTTCTCGAGATAATATTCCACCTGACTATTTGTGAATTATGTACCATTGTCAGTACGAAAGATTAGAATTTTCTGTCCAAGCATCCTTTCACACTCCCTTCGGTACAGTTTTAATCTTCTGAACACTTCGGACTTATGGGAAATAAAAAATACCCATGCCATTCTACTATAGTCATCAATTAAAAGAATGTAGTACCTCTTTCTGTAAATTACTCTTTCTGTGATAGGTCCACAAACATCTTCATGCACCAATTAGAGCACTCTTGTTGACATATTTTCTTTTTTCATATACATCTTTCATGATGATCTTCTCTTGTTTCCATGCATGTAACATGTGAGTATGATCACGTGTTATCTTGGGTAGGTCTCTTGCTACATCATACTTTACCAGATCTTCGAAGGATGGTTGGAAATGATTACCAAGTCATTTATTCCAAAACTTGTTTTCTTCCACTCTTGACAAAAAATCACATATCTTCTTCTCCACTCACCAGGTAAAGATATCCCTTTGTTATTTTTCCCTGTAGAACTATTTCCCCGTATCTTCCTTTTACGACACACATATTCTTAATAAACCTTATAGAATGTCCTGAGTCACATAGTTGATAGATGCTGAGGAAATTGTGACTGAGACCTTATACTACTAAGACACCAGCATGTCTCATCTCTTTGCCCAAAAACTTGGCCTTTCCTAAGCCAATAATCTTCAGGCCTTCATCATTTCCAAACTTGACAACTCCTTTTTTATCATATTTCATGCCTGTAACAAGATACTTATTACCTGTCCTGTGAGATGTGCAAAAACAATCAAGGATCCACACACCAGAGAGATATGATTCTTTAAAGGAAATTTCTACCACCACGACCTTCTCATCCTTCTTCTTCATGGTCCATATTTTTTCCTTCACACTCAGCATGGGTTGAGACTTCTGTTCTTTCTCAGAGTATGATGGACCAACTTCATCCTGCATAGGTGAAAATCTATTTTTCATTTTCAAATCACTTGTTGGATCATTGATCTACTGTATGTGAACATTTGGGTTCTGCTTTGGAATTTTCCTTTGTATGGTCGAAGTTCACTACCTAGCTATATGCAAGAATCCTCCGCACCAAAAACAATTCCCTTCGAAATATGTTCTAGAGAACCTTTCTTTGTTTGGATGCCAACTCTGTTATTGTGCCCTTCGATATCTCTTGGATATGGAACACACATACTATAAATGTCCCATTTTTTCGCAACAATAACACATGATATAAGGCACACTCATTCATGTCACTTCTGCACTACTAGTTTCCCTTTGGGATCTCTGAATATTCTGATTCTGCCTGGGGCCCAAATCCACCTTTATCCTCGGAGTTGGTGCTTTTGGTCTTAACTCAACTTTCACAGCATTATATTTTCCATCAAGACCTCAATAATCCCTAGCATCTGAAAAAAGTTGATTCTTATTTTCTACTGAACCACTATTCTCCACTTCCAGCTTCTTGGTTTTTTGAGTGATCTACTTTTCTAATGAACTAGTAGGATTCAAGATAATTTCTTGTTCTATATCCTTTTTCCACAGACCAACAACTTCTCCTTCAAGTTCTTCAATACGCATGATTTTTTATTTCCTTGTGTTATTCAAGCTATCAATATCTCGTTTCTGTTCATCAATTTTTATTTTATACTCACTAACTGATTCTGATTCCTTTGGTGTTGATATGTTTAGTTTATCGATTTCATCCATCAACTCAGACTTCTCTTCTTCCTGCTACTACATATAGAGTTTGGTGTCATGAACAAAATTGTTGGTATTCCTTGCTTTGGCTCACCAAACATCTATATCTTCAAGAGCAGCCTCTAAATCTGCATGCATATCAACTCTTCCCTCAACTTCTTCTTCTTCTTTATCAGCTTCAGTTTCATTATTATTCTATGAACTTCCAACAACTGCCACAATAGTGTTTTCTCCTTGATCTTTATAGTTCTCTATCTCTACAACCTCCTCAACCTCAGACTCATCTGAACTGTCATATTCTTTTAAAATAAGGTTTTTTTCTTAATGAAATTTCTCTTGAATTGTTTCTTTTTCCCATAGGCTGAAGTCTTCTTCTTGGGAATTTCGATTTCATCGACATCATCATCCTCTTGGAACTTTTTGGGGCACCATGACACAAGATGTCCAACCATTCCGCACTGAAAACAAGCAAGTGGAAGTTTCCCTTTAAACATTCCTTTTCCACTTTGAGAGTTTGAGGAGAGGATTGAAATCACGTCATTTGTCTATTCTTTTTCCTGAGAGTATTCAACGGTGAGCTTCTTCATGTCCATGAATGCCACCTCTTTAGATTTCCCCTTTTCCACTGCATCGTTATCATCATTTCTCATTTCATATGCAACAAGGTTGCTGTGTAGGTTGTCCAATGTTAGCTCTTTTGGGTCTTTATCTTCCAAAACTGATACTTTTGGATAGAACTGAGGTGGAAGTTTCCTCAGGATTCGCATAAAAATTTTAATGTATTCAATAACTTCTCCAAGACCTCGAATGTATTCCACTATAAAATTTACCATGTTCCAAGAATGCATCAAAAGACTCATCTGGGTTCATTCTCAGATCCCCATACTTTTTCCACAACACTTGAAGCTTTGTCTATCTTACCTTTGTATCCTCTTCATATATATTCAATAACTTTTCCCACATTTCATGTGATGTTTTTAAAGACATCACGTTTGTATATATAGGATTGGATAGGGATCCCCCTGAGGCATTTATTGCTTTGGCATCAGCATCCAACTCTCTACGCTCAGCTTATGATAATGCACCACAATTAATATATGCTATTATGCCATGCATTTCTGATTTCAAAACATCCATTCCTAATGATCGGAAGTAGTTTGGCATCTGATTCTTCTATTGCTAGAAATTTTCCCCGTCGATGATCAGAATCCATTTACGATTAGTGACCTCCAGTTAAGAGAGAAACACCGATATTAACCTTTCACCCTGATACCAATTGTTAGGTCCACTGGTCTTGATACCATGAGAGGGGGGTGAATCAGTGTATGACAGATTAAAACAACTGCCCCTTTTTATCTTGTTTTTCTATTAGACAAAACCCCCTTCGCTATCCTTCTCGATGCATAGTATGAGAAAACATTAAAGAATGAAATGGACACAACGATTTTTACATGGTTCACCCTCACTGTGAAACGTCCACGGAGCATACACCGGCAGTGTGCCGATGTACCAATTCCACTATAAGCGCACTGTTGTTTACAAGTTCGAAGTGGACTCACTGTCCCTCCTGGTTTACAACCACTCACAATTTGAGAACTCACTTCTCTCTCAACTGATGTGAGCTCACTACTTCTTCAGGAAATCCACTGATAGTTTATAGACCTATAGGTCCTTTCCTTTGCATGGAAGCATGCATCCTCAACTATTGATAGATTCTCTATTGAAGTCCAAAATTTATCCACTGATGAATAACCCTTTCCACTGAACACTGGGAAATTCCTTTGTAAAAACCATCGCAAAGCACCCTACTTTGCAAGGATCCCAATTTTACAAAGCTCAAACAAGCCTTCACGAAGATCCTAACTTTTCGTGAAGCACTCTCACGAAGCACAAGTCCTTGTTGAGCATCTTCCCTCATGAAGCTCACTGAGCCAACGGGGATCTTTCAACTTTTGCGGAGCTAGAATAGAAGCGGCAAAGGTCTTCTTTCACGAACCACACGTGCTATGTGAACTATCTTTTCGAAAACAGAGCGAAAGATCTTCTTCGAAAATTCTCTACTCCACTCGAGGGGGTCGACCTCTATTTATAGGCAATTCCACCGAACCTCGACCATTCCACGCGATGTCCACGCCATGTCATCCCCAATCGTGAATCTCTGAAATTTCTGCTGGAATTCTCTCAAAATCGCGAAGCACTACGGAAATTTTCTGATCGCTGGGCTTATCATAATCGTGGAGCATCACCGTCAACATTCATTTGCACCTTCTCTTCAATGATCCCTCCCAATTCCCTTCACCACCGCGATGCGCTTCAACTCTGCCATTCACAATGCTTTGATGTAATCACGAAGAATCACCACCATCATTATTCTGGTCTTCATCAATTCCAAACCATGATGCATCTCTTCGCAAAATTCATGCCTTTTCCATATTAAAATATGATCTTCATGGATATCCACATTTCACGATGCTCACCAACCTCCCAATTTTGGATCCCAAAAATTTGGCAAACATTGGAAAATTGCACCACCTAGTACTACTCTTTTGTACCGCCTCCATATTGTCATTTCCTTTGTCATCATTATTTTGTCAACATGGATTTTCAATAACTTCTTTGGAACTCAACAGTTTATTCATGGATACCTTCTTTGTCAACAAACACAATCAACCTAAAAACACTGCAATGTTACATTGAGTTATTTTTTCCAAACAACGTATTTTTTAAAAGACTTTAGGTTGGAATTGTTTAATTTGAACATTGCATATTAGTGTTTTATGATAAATTATTATTTATTGGAAATATTGGTCTATAATTTCTAGTATTAGTAATAATTCTATGAATGAAGAAAATATTTGTTTATATTATGATTTATAAAATGTGATTCAAGCAAGAAAAATCCATTGTGAACATTTATTTCATGGTGTAATGGATAAAGTTAAAATAGATCAAATCATAACCAAAGGATGAGTTTATACTCAAGAAATGGAATGAAATCAATTAAGTGCTTATCTAACTAGAAAAATATTCTTCTACTAATAGAAAATAATCATGAAACTAAAAAGGAAATCCTAGTACGTTTTTTGAAGAATCAAATTATACCTTAAATCATCACATATTTATGTCTTTATGATTATTAAATTCCTCCTTACCATGTTCTCTATCATTCTCCATTATATTTTGAAGGCTATTGTTTCATTCATGTCGATGTTTTCTTATATGGAACCCATGTGTGTGTTATTTCTAATGAGGTTCATAATTATTTTAATTTATTTTAGATTGGGGGTCTCATTAATCCATTTCTAATGTTGGATTACAAAAAATATATTTTGAAATGTGAAACCACTAGTCTTGATACCAAGTGTAACTTATGAGGATTCAATTAATTAAAGTAGGGGAGAATAAAACACCCCAATACTTTCTGAAATTTTAATTTCTAAATAAATTTTATTTTTTCATGATTTATTTTTATGCAAAACCATATTAATTTTATTCTACTCATAATAATGAGTTGGATTGAATCACATTCAAGGTCTAATTTCATCAATGAACAATATATTATTAAAATATTACTTTTTAATATAATATATAACATAGCCATTAATTAGAAATTATGAATATTATTAACCACATTTTTAATTTTATATATTATATATCATAGTCAAACATATCTTATGTGTCTCCTATATATGATATATGAAACAAATTAAATTTTTTGGATAAAATATGTATTTTAGAAAAAATTTGTTTTGCTCTCTTTTGATGGAACATCCATTTTAAATCATATTTTTACACTTTTTAACATTTAATTTAACAAAAAAATTACTCATTGAATGCATATTATAAAAAATTACTTTGATTTAATTTTATTAGATTTTTGATATGTTTCATGTTTTGATGAATATTGAAAAAAAAAAAATTTTAATTGAATAATACTTTTTTCATAGAAAACAATTATAGTGTAAAATTAAACATTTTATTTTTTTTAGTTTTATTATATTATATTTTTATTATTTTAAAAAAAATTATAATGGGAATTATTTTTACATTAAAATAGGATATAAACATATCTCAAACTTTTGAGGGTGTTTACTTTCAAAAAACATGTTTTCTCATTCCATCAAAGAGATTAATTTTAATATAATTAATGAAAAATCTAATTTTTTACTCTGAAAAATGGATTCCATATTTTTGTTCAATGTTTCTATATTATTTAAATAGTTTTATCTTATTTTTTTGACATTATGAATAGTAACATTTGTAACTTGTTTAACAACAGTTAAGTGTAAATCGTGTAATTAAAAGTAAATATAATATTATAAAATTTCCAGAATATCTGTTAAAATAATATTGTTTGAACAATTATAACCTTATAATATATGTTTCTAAATCAAATTATTTAATTAACACATTTACTCAAAAATGACATAAATATTATAGAAATCAATAAATGTGACAAAATATCTCATTTTAACTTTATATAAGTATATTAATTTATATTTAGATATAAACATGAGAAAAAATCTATTATAATTAGTATATATAAATATAAAATAATTACACACATCATTTTAATTTATTTATAATTTTTAATGATTAAATTATTACCATTAATTATGACACAATAGTGATTCAAACCTTATTTTATTAATAGAAATATGAAATAAATTGTTTTATAAATATTAAGTGAAATATTATTTTAATTAATTAAGGAAATACATGAATTTATTTAGGAAAATATGACATGTTAAGAGTATATTATATGTTTTGGTTCAATGTTATTTTTCTTTTTAGACATTATTCAATGTCATAGAAATGAAATTTGTCAAAATTGACACTATCATTATTATATAATTTTTATTATTTAATTTAAAAATAATAATAATAATCCTAAAAAACAGAATAGTGACAATTATAATGTCTACATGTCATAAATTATCAATTTATAGACAATCTAAAACACATATATAAATAATTGTAACCATTTAATATTAAGAGTATCGTTAATACAATAAAAATTAAATATATTAATTAAGGATAAATGAAAATGATATTTTTTAAAATAAAATAAAAATATCTATAAAATTAAAATTTTGAGAATATTTCTACCCATACTAATATTATATTCTAAATAAATCAATTAGGATCAATTTTGAATTGAAAATCAATTTATAATAAATTCATAGTTTTGGGGTTTATTAATGTTCCCCTCACATCTCTTATAAATGGGAACATCTCCTTTTTTTACACCTATAAATTTCTTTTCTTCTGAAAAAAACTGACCCATTTCAACTGATAAATTTCCGAAAATCATCCTAGAATCCATAATTTGGTTATAAATCCAACCTAAGGGGTCCTTCTGTGAAAATCAAAAGGAAATACACAAAAAATAGGTAATTGATTCATCAACTCCTATAAAGTTATTTTCTTCCTATAAATACGCATACTATGTTGTTTCCATACTAAGGTAATAAAAAAAGTATCATCTGTATTCTGATATTTTATAATGATTATAGAATAACCATATTCCCCCTTGTATTCATTATATGAATAACAATATCATCATGCATGTGTACGTATGACTTACCTTCTACAAGTTGATGTGTAATAATTTTCATCACTACATCATATCAAAGGATATAATGATGAATATAATGGGTATAAGTAATATGTCTAAAATTATAATGATTCTTTATTATTAACATACCATCCAATTTCACACCATTTAACTATTATGGAATTGATACCATCGCTCATCCATACAAATAGTTTACCATCTCCATAATTCGGTGAGATTAATTCTACACGTTAACCATTCATGAATGATTATAAGAATATATATAATGAATAAATATTAAATTTATGAAATAATAATTCTATTAGATATATATATATGTGTGTCATTTACTTTCTTACATCAATACGACAAGAAATTAAATACAACGTTCATGCGTCCATATGGCATACTATCTCCTTGAACAGTGTATTCCATTTCATATTATATATATAATGAATAAATATTATATATAAAAAAGAATTTATATTTTTGAAGTAATTAAACCATAATCTAAGTGATACAATAGAGAATAACAAGTTAAAACACGTACGATAAATAGTGTGATTAATACCCATAATGTTTTTATAACTTTGATTTGTTAAGAAATAGGTAATATGAAGTAATAAAAAATAATACATAAAATAAGAAATATTATTCGGATTCTAGTAAAATATAATAAAATTTCTAAAACCTTTATACAGAAGTTTCAGACATGTAAAGAGAGTATCATACCTAAGGTAAGGGATTTATGTCTCACTTTTAATTTTTGTGATATATATGCCATGTTCACCAAATATTTTCATATGTGTGGTATATGTAAAAACCCTATTATATTTTATATCATTAATACAATTTTCTTTTAGGTATTAAATGATTCATTTTAATATATCATGCCTATTTTTATATTGGTCAATGTGGTATGAGACACTTTGAAGGATTGAACAATTAATCATTTATCCATTTAAATATTGTTGATATTATCATGCAAATCTATTTATATGTATATAAAGGATTATAAATAAAATTTTATGCCTATTTTAAATTTCATTCTACTTATTTCAAATATAATATATTTAATGTTTTAAGAAATGGTATCCATAACTAAAACATCATATTAAATGTATTAATGACTTATTTGTCTTAATGTTTCTCATTAATGTATATGTTTTCAAAATGGTTTTAAGTATTTATTTAAATGGAAATGGATGTTTTAAAATTTCAATTATTTCAAATGTTTCAAAGTGGTATAGGATATATTTATTCAAAAATATCTTTTTAAATGTCTATATTTATAAGTGTACCCCTTTTCAATAAATGATCTAAAAGAAGTGTATTTTTATTAGTATACTTTTAATTATTTTAATATAGTATTTTCATCCTTGTCGACATCTTTTGTTTGATAATATTCTTAATAGAGGTTAATATCTTATGATATAATTTTTACATGTTTTATTTAATGGTTTAAAACCATTTTTATTGTGGTTGTGCATTTTATATAGCATTCTTGTTTTATGGTTAAAGTATTCATATTTCGTAAACTAGTGATTAATACAAATAATTTTGCTGTGTATATTTTTGAATTTCAATATGAGGAAAGTGTTGTATGTAGTATTTTATTATTGGGGTCCTCTATATCTCCTCGATTCATCAATATGTATCATGATACAAACTAGTTTGAGTTATAACCCATTTAGGTATGGTCTCTTCCTAAGGCTTTAACGGTCTGGAATTATTAATTCACTCATTATGAGATTAGTTAATGTTATTAAATCATAATATTCAACTAGAAAAATATCCATGTTAATATTTAAATGGAATTATATTATTTATTCTTCTCATATTTTGATTAACATTATGTTTAAAAGGACTATGTTTATGTTTTATACATTGACTCAAAATTTCATGCTTATTTAGGAATGATTTGGTTGTTTTGTTTTCCCTTACCTAGCATCTTAGATCACCTATTTATTATGTTTTATTTTTCTAAGATTACAAGAAGTTTTTTATGATAGATATGTAGTGTTATTCTAGGATAATAATGGAATTATAAAATAATTATCTATGTTATATATAATTTTTTGAATTTTCACTTAATGATCATGTATGTAATCTATTTTCCCAGAATACTAAACATATTGGTCCTTCATGATTAGATTCCTTGTAATCATTTATATTTATTAAAATAAAGCACTGACTCTGTGATTTTGGGGTTGGACAATTATAGTTTGTATTATATTTTGTATAGTAACAAAGTTAAAAATTAGATTTTGAAAACCTGGACTACAAAACCTAACCTTATAAATGAATTTTCCCATAAGTATTTGTATAGGATATCATACTATAGATTTAATAATGAATTATTATGTTTAATCGTATAGACACATGGATTGAGAATAATATACAATAATTTAGATATCCTATTAATGATTCTTCATGACTATGTCATAATTATGAATGCTTCGCACATTTTGCATTGAGTTTTCGTCAATGGTTAGAATTAGCATGGTTATACATGAAATGGTTATACTTATTATTATGAAGACATTAAAAAAGTGAAATGAAATTAATTATGTGTTAAATAATATGATTTTTATTCCTAGTTAATGGTTTATGAGTGAAGTGGAATGATTAAGGATATTTTTATTTGGATTAAAAAATTATTTCAAAAATGGTGATCTTATGATAGGAATCATGAGATATATAAGTATTCTACTGTAATGATTTTTCATTATGAATTTGGGGGAATAAATTTTATCATAAAGGATTAATATGGTGATATGATATTTGATATGTGATAATAAGATATATATTAGGTTTTTTTGGGAATTAGATGTTAATATTAATTTTGGAAATTTAGAGATCTATTGGAATGCTACTTTAGATGGATGTATTTTTGAAATGTCATAATTTTATAATGGTGTGTGTTTAACATTGGAAATTATTGTTTGATGATAATGTATGATTCATTGGATAGTTTGGGATAACCATTTTTGTTTTAGTAATAATTTAGAGGATTAAGGAAATAAATTCCAGATATATGATTTATAAATAGTGATTTAGGAGTGAAAAATATATTTTGTACATTCATTTATAGGTGAATGCTATAATGTGAATATATATTTAAGAACAACCAAATGAATATATTATGATTATGATAGAGAATGAAATCAATTATGCTCTTATCTGAATTGAAAAAATATTCTTCATCTCGAGGGAAAGGATCTTGAAACCAAAAATACCAACCTAGTAATTTTTATGAAAAATAAAATGGTCCCACAGATCATTAAATATTTATAGCATTGTTATTATTAACTTCCCCAAACCTTGTTCTCCATTACTCTCTGTTTTTACTTGACGGTTATATTTTTTGTTTCATGTACATATTTTCATATAAACACCCTTATTTTCCTAATCTTTGAAAACTATCATAATTCCTTTTATTTATTTTTAATTTGGGGGTACTATTAGTCATTTTCCTTAGTTTGGATTATAATAAACATGTTTTAAAATGTCAAACCCCTAGTTTTGATCTTGATTTTAAATTTTGAGGATGCAATTTATTAAAGAAGGGGAGAATGTAACACCCTGAGACTTTACAATATTTAAATTTATAAATATTTTTTTTATTTTTTTCATGATTTACCTTTATTAAAAACGATGTTATGCTTATTCTAAACACTAAAATGAGTTGTCTTGCATTACACAGAAGGCCTAGTTTATCCAAAGAACAATATATTAATAAAATATTATTATTTAATACAATATATAAACTACTAATCAAATTTTTATTTATGACTAATTTTATAGAGGTATTAAATTGTATATATCCCATATAATCATAAAATTATTCTTAATTTTATTTAGACATGATATAAGAACCAATTCAATTTTTTAGATAAATGAAGTATTAAAGAAACGAATCTTTTCCACCATTTGATGGTGAACCAAACATATATATAGATTTTGAAAACTTTTTATATATAATTTGATAAAATAATATTCTTATTTGAAATTGTATTATCAAAATTTACACTGGTTCATGTTTTGGTCATTTAATGAAAATATTCTTGAGTTTATGAAACGTGAAAATACTAACTTTTAATTGAAAAAACATATATTCATTGAAATAATTTATATTGTAAAATTATAATTTATATTGGTTTTAAAGTATAATAAGGTTATATTTTTTTCATTTAAAATAGTGTAGGACATTTGATATATTTTTACATTAAAAATCGATATAAACACTTTTCAATTTTGGAGGGATTTTTTTTAAAAAAAAACCCATTTTCTCGTTTCATCCACGCTATTGTGTAAATTGTTTTTCCATCACTACATTATTTAAATGTTTATAAGGTTGAATATAATGGAAATAAATCATATATATGTAATTATAATGATTATTTATAATTAATATACCATCCAATTCCATACTATTTAACCATTAAATAAATGATACCATTGCTCATGTGTATGTAAGACCTATCGTCACTATGATGAGGTGAGATTCATTATACACTTTAAACATAAAAGAATGATTAAAAAATTATATTTAATTAAAATATATGAAATATGAAAAATAATTATGTTACTCAATATATATATATATATATATATATATATATATATATTTGTCATTTACTTTATTCTATCCAATATGATAAGAGAACTGAAACAACATTCATGACTACATACGACCTACCATCTCCATGAATGGTGTATTCCATTCCATATTATATATATATATATAATGAATATATATGTTATATAAATCAGGTTTTATATTAATTAATTAATTAAATCTAGATCAATGTGGTGGGATCAGGAATAACAAGTCAAAACATGTACAATAATCTAAGATATTATTACCCAAAATATTCCATTATAGTAGAATTTAAAAAAAATAGTTAATATATAATAATAAAAGATTCATATAGTATATCATAAATTTGATTATGATTATATTAAATGTTTATAATATGTTTAAAACCATTAACCAGGTGTTTTAGACACGCGAGAGATTATCTAGCCTAATGTAAGAGATTTCCTTCCAATTGGTAATTTTTGTGATATATAATCCATTCTCACCACCTAATTTATTGCGTGTGGTGTATGTAATTCCAATATTATATTTGATTTAAAAAATAAATTCAACATCATGGTATTTAATAATTCATTTTATGATATTGGGCTTTTTATTTAAATTTTTAATGTGGTATGTAAATCATTTGATGTTTAAAGAATTAATCCATTATCAATTTTAAAAATCTTGACATTACCATACATATTTATTTATATGTTTATAAATGATTAAAAATAAGATTTTATTTCTATTTTTAATTTCATTCAAATGTTTTCAAATGTAATATTTTCAATGTTTTATGAAAGAGACTCTTTAACTAAAATATCATTTTAATTTTTTTAATGATTTAATATCCAAAATGATTCTCATTGACGACAATGTTTTCAAATTGGTTTTGAGGATTTATTTATATCGGCATGAATATTTTAAAATTTTAATTCATTTCAAATTTATCAAAGTGGTGTGGGACACTTTTATTTTGAAAATCTATTTTTAAATTGCTTCTTTTATAAGTTCATAGATTTTGAATAAACTATTTTAAAAATGGTGTATTTGTATCAAAATATTATTGATAATTTTAATAGAGTATTTTGATATATGTGAAACAAATTTGTTGTATTTGATACTTAATTGAGGTTTATCTCTTATGATATCATTTTTTATAATTTGTTTAATGGCTTCTGATCAGTTTTATTTTGGATACACTATTTGGATACCATTCTTGGTTTATCATTGAAGTATTAATATTTCAAATACTAGTTTCTAGTATGAATGATTATGTATTTTATGTTTTATAATTTTCATATGAGGAATTTTTTGGACACTTTAATTTATTAGTGGGTCCCTATATGGCCCCTCATTACATCAGAAGGACTGATGAGAGAAACAAATTTTTGTTTTAACATGTTTATGTATCTTCATGGCATTAGCCCTTGATGGGTATGGCATTCTGAATTCCGTCATTACAAGAATAGTTATTGTTATAAAATGTGAATATTTTACTATTAGAATGTCCATGTAAATTTTTAAATTTAATTTTTAAATTTATTCTTTCAATATTGTACTGACTATTATGTTTAACTGGCTTGTGTTTCAATTTTATACCTCTCCGAAAAAATTAATTCTTATTTATTAAATATTTTGTTATATTGTTTTCCCTTACAATGAATCTAATCTCGTTTCATATTATTTATTTTTCCAATATGTCAATAAGTGTTTTATGATTAATATATAGGATTATTCAAGTATAATAATAGAATTATCTAACAATTATTTATATTTCATATTATGCTTTTAATTTTAATGTAATGTTCATGTGTGTAATATATGTTCCAATGCTGCTAAACTAATGGGTCCTTCATGACTAGATTCATTTTAATCAATCCAATGTATTAAAATAATTCACCAACTATTGGAATTTGTGGTTGGTGCATTATAGTTTGTATAATATTATGTTTAATGACAACCACATATTTATATATAGAAAACTTGGATTAGAAAACATAACCAAATGAATGAATTTGAAGATAATTCTATGTATATGATATCATTCATTCAATTTGGTAATAGATAAAAAAGGTTAACCCTATATAACTATGTGTTAAGAAGAATATTCCATCATTTAGAGATCCATAATGATTCTTCATGACTATATCACTATGATTACTGTTTATCTCTTTGTGATTTGAGATTTGGTCAATGGTTTGAAACAATAAGGTTATACATGATATGGTTATAATGATAATTATTTAGTGTTTAAGAAGATAAATGAAATAAATGAGGTATTAAAGAATACGATATTAAAGTGCAGTTAATGGTTTAAGACTGAAGTGGAAGGACTAAGTTTATTTTTTATTTTCATTCAAGAATTATTTCATAATTGGTGATTTGGTTATTGGAATGAAGAGATATATAAGGGTTTTTCTATAATAGTTTTCCATTAATTATTTTTAAGCATAAATTTTATCATTATGGTTTTAAGGTGATTATATATTTTATATGTGAAAATAAGATCCACAATATATTATTTATGGAATTTGATATTTACATTGATTTTGGAAATTTAGAGACCTTATTGAAATATAAGTTTGAGAGGATTTATTTTTGAAATGTGATGAGGTTGAAATAGAGTATGTTGAAATTTGGATATTATTTTGTGACAACAATATTTGATTCGTTAGATTCATTGGGATAGCCTTATTGATTTTGTAAACATTTATTGGATGATGGAAATACTTTCGGGCCTTATGATTCATCAAAACTACTTTAGGAGTGAAAAAACCATTTTTAACATTCATTTCTAGGTGTAATGGATGATGTAACAATATATTTATGCACAAACAAAGGATGAGATTAATCTAATAACATGGAAAGAATCAATTAAATTCTTATCTAAATAGAAAAAATATTCTTCAACTCTAGGGAATGGATTTTGAAACCACAAATACCATCCTAGTACTTTTGACAAATCAAATTCTCCCTTAGATCATCAAATATTTATATCATTGTGACTACTAAACTTCTCCTAACCGTGTTTTCAATCACTCTCCATCTGAACATGAATGTTGGTTTTTTTTATCATTTTTATGTTTTCCAATAAGGAACCCATGTATGTATAATATTTGGTGAATTTTATACTTCTTTTTATTTATTTTAAATTGGGGTTCCCATTAATCCTTTTTCATATATGGGATTCTAACAAATATATTTTGAATTTTCAAACTGCTAGTTTGGATTGCAACGTTAAATTTCAAAGATAAAATTTATTGGAGGAGGGGATAATTTAACACCCCCATACATTACAATATATTCAATTAAAAAATATATTTAATTTTTTTCTTGTTGTATTTTTGTGGAAAACATTATTAATGATATGCTACACCAAACAATGAGTTGGATTGGGTTACGGACAAGGCCCAGTTTTACTAAACATCAATATGTTCACAAAATACTGTTATTTAATATAATCTATAACCTAGACCTTAAATAAGATGTTATGAATATTATTATCCATATTTTTAATTATATATATATTCATTATCATGATAAAATTTATCTTATGGGTTTTCTATATATTATATAAGAAAAATACCATTTTTCGAAAAAAGCTATATTTTAGAAAATCTTATTTTGCATCCTTTTGATGGTTTCCCAATTTTAAATATAGTTTTTACACATTTTTTATATCCACATTGAAAAAAACTACTTCATTGAAATTTTAATATCAAAATTTAATTTGGTTCTTTTTTTATTTTTTATTAAAGATTACTGTTTTGATGAACTGTTAAAAATACGATATTTTAATTGAAAACTACTTTTTTCATTAACATATTTGGTGGAATTAAATTACAAATTTAATTTGTTTTATGTAATATTAATATTATATTGTTTTCATTTAATATAATTTACTTCATTGGAAATATTTTCACAAAAAATATGTATATAAGTACATGTCAATATCTTGAGTGTTGTTTCTTTTAAAAAACAAATTTTCTCATTCAATCAACAATTTTTATTCTAATTTAATTACTGAATAATCACTATTTTTAATTTATAAAAATTAATTCCAATCATGGAATCATTTTTCCCAAATTATGCAATAGGTTTCCTTTATTATTTTGACATTATGAATTGTAACATTAGTAACTTGTTTTACTGTGGTTAAGGGTAAATCAAGTATATAAAGGTAAAAATAATATTATAAAATTATTGTAACACCTATATAAATACCATTGGATGAAAAATTAGACCCTTATAACAAATGTTTCTAAGTATTATCATTTAATTGACACTTTTCAATGAAAATGACATAAATATTATAATGATCATTTAATGTGACAAAATGTCACAATATAATATTATATAAGTATACTAATTTTAATATTGATATAAAAAAGAGAAAACATTGATTATAAATAGTATATGGAATTATAAAGTCATTACATAAATCATACTAATTTATTTATTATTTTATTAAATTAAATAATTATAATTCATGATAAGACAATACTGATGCCGAAATTAGTTAATTAATAGAAATATGAAATAAATGGTTAATACAATATTAAAATAAATATCTCTTTAATTAATTTAGGTGCCCCAAAAACATTATAGGTAACTATGATATTTTATTATTATATTCGATGTTTTGGTTTATTATTATCATTCTGTTTGTATTTTATTTAATGTCAATTAAATGAATACATTCTAAATTGACAGTATTGATATTATATAAAATTGATATTTTATTAAATTATCTAAGAATCATAAATTTATTTAAAAACCACAAAGTGATAATTATAAGGTAATAATTTTTGTAATGTATAAATTTATGGAAACTAGACACCACATAAGTAAATATTTATAACCATTTAACGTTTAGAAAATTATTAATACAATTAAAATTAAATAGTTTAATTAAGGATAAATTAATATGATATGGTCTAAAATAAAAAACATCTATAAAATTAATTGGTTGAGTTTATTTCAACCTAAACTCATTTAAACATCAAAATAACTCACTTTGGAGCTATTTATAATTTAAAATAAAATTATAATAAATTAATTATTTTCGAGTTATGTAAAGTGCCTCTCCCATTTAATATAAAAGAAAACCTCTATTTTTCTATTATTAAAACCTATAAATCCTATTATATCGATCAATACATAAATATTTCATCTACCAATTAAACTAACATCATTTTAGATGCAATAATTTGGGTGTAAACCCAACCTAATGAGTCTTTTTGTGCATATCGAAAGAAGATAACTGAAAAAATGCAATTGTTTTATCAAATCTTTCAAAGTTAATTTATTATTATACTAAAACATCTTAATTTATTTCCCTATAAAGTAATAAATCCAGTATCATATTGTCACGACCCGTCCCCTGGGACCCGCATTGTGACTACCCCAAGCCTGCCTTCCAAAGGTCAGGGGCTGGTGACTAGAACCAAAGGAGTAATTCCCTAAAACTGGGAAGGCGTTTCCTTTATAAAACGTAAACACACACAACCAGAGTACAAGAGGAAGAAAACAGTAAGTAATTCAGTATAAAAAGCGTGCTGGAATTAAAAAGGGGTTGGAAATAAAAGCCCAAAAAAGGTACATCTACAACTGAAAGAATGTACAACTGAAAGACAAGTAGTTGGAGGATGGAAGCAGCTCCTGGATCATCCTTTGGGTTCCTACCTAAAGGGTATGTAGAGATTTCGTCCTCAACACTCTACATCTATCGTTCCACTATATGTGTCATCATGTCGAGTATCCACCTTCGGGTACTGTCTAGTCCTCGTACACTCTGCCTCGGTCAGCACTGTCTGTCGTCTGCCTCCAACAAAACGAGGTGCAGGCATAACCAGCGCAGGGGTGAGTATAACGATACTCAGTAAGGACCCCGTGACCCTCAAGGTCTCACAAAATCCAACAAGGATAAACAAAAAAGAATGATCTCAATAGATAACCTATACTTAGGTATATACCCATACATATACCTATGTTATCAAATAACCCATCTCAATCATGAGGAAAACACAATGGTCATTGACTCAGCACAAACAAGGATTTTTATTCTTGATGTCGAAAACACGGTTGCTGGAGAACTCCCCCTCTTTCAAGAATAATAGTCATGTCATGACTCCGAGGTACTACTCACTAACCTTATACATCTGAGGTACTCCTCCTATGTTCAGTATCGCGGGTCATCCAACCAAACACAGTAGTGGTCCCCGCCATGGGTCTGCCTCCCCAATACAATAACGCTCCCCCTACTAGCCTACAGAGGTACTCCTCCTATTGTGTACCATGGGTCTGCCTCCCCAACACAATAACGCTACTCTGCCATGGGTCGGCCACCCTAACACTGTAGTTCTCTCCACTGGGCTAGTCAAGTCACTCCGATATGAATCGGACAAGCGGTCATCAGGTCTATGAAAGCTACAAGGTCATCGTACTCCATATGATCGCCTCCGAGAGGATCCGATCCACGATCTACTAGTCGACACTCCAAGTTTCACGAACTTACACAAATAACTATCTCAAAGGACCGCCTCATCATAGGGGTCTCAACACAATAGACGACGCGTCAATCGGACGCCTGTTCCTTGAGTTAGTAGCATTTTTATCCCCGGGGACCAGTTGGTTTTGAGTAAGAACCAACCGAACTGTATCTCAACTGTACCCCAAACTCCCATGGGGTATACTCAAAGAAACTGTTTCTCAAGGAGATTACCAACACCGCTGATGGTTATTCAAATGGACGTCTGGTCTGAGAGTTATTTGATTTTCTGTTTCAGGGGCCCGGTTGGATTTTGGGTACAATCCAACCCGGCCATACTCCAACTGCATCCAAACCTTGAGTGGACTATTCCAAAAAAACCGTCTCATCAAAAGAAATCCAATGTAGTTGACGGCACGTCAACCGGCCATCCGGTCCTTATGTTATAAGTGTTTTCGGTCGGAGGGCCCGGTTGATTTTGGGTTTAAACCAACCCAGCCATACACAAACTTCGCCCAAACCAATATTGTAATATACCGAAATGACTGACTTGATCCAGAGTATCATACAGAACTGATGGTGAGTCGATCGGAGGTTCGTAGCTCATGTTATAAGCATTTAAACATAGAAGGTCCGAAAATAGGTGGTATGGGCCTGGTCCGACCCGGACCAACACCCCCTGGGCTGGCCCGAACCGGGTCGACCCGACCAGGGTCCGAGTCCAGCCTGACAGGGTGTGGCCCAGCCTGCGACCTGCACCAGCCCGGCCTTCCTGGACAAGCGTTTACGCAGAGCGGGGGGGCGTCACCCCCCGCTGATTGGAACCGGCGGCGTGCTATCGCCACCCCTGGTCGTCTCGGATTCCACGTGGCTGCGGGACCCAACATGTCACCGCCGCGGCAACAGCTGCGGAATATCACCTTCAGGAGGTGCGCTGGGGCGCCACGGCGTCCAGGCGGTCGGCTGGCGCAGGCCGCCGCCTTTGGTCACCGGCGCCGACCGCTGCCTTCGCTCCCTGGCGACCCGAGCTACCACGAGGTTCCTTGGGCCACCAGAGTCGCTCTGGTGGTCTGTTTTACCATCCATCTATGTCGGTGGTCATCTTGGGTTCCGAAATTTACTTCAAAGGCTCCAAAACTCTGTTGCGGCTGTGTTTCGTCGTCGCCCGTTAATCCGCGCATTAAGAACAAGTTGGCAGTGGGTTCGGACTTGTTCGTTTTCTCGTACCCACCGCGTTAGTAGTTCGAATCACCACCCAAAAAAAATAATCGTCCATGGTCAAGGGTATAAATCACGTAAACATAAATATACAAAATCCCACTACCTCGATTATGTTTCGCGGTAGCCGAGCTTTGTGGAAGACGACATCACGGAAAGTGGATTCGTTGATGACATCGGAGTGCGTCCGAGGAGGAAACGACGTCCCCTCACTTGTTGCAGAGATTAAGAAGGAAAGAACGTCATCGTTGGCGTTCCTTGCGGGTGGCTTCTTCTCCTTTGGCTAGCCCAAAGATCGAAGGTGAAGATGACGTTCTTCGGCGGCTCATTGATGGAAGAATGGTGTTCTTTCTTTGAGATAATAACACCCTTCTATAATTCTCAAGAGCTCCCCAATGTTCCTACACAACCAAAGCCAAAATAAAATAATAGCTAAGCTATTATTTTATTCACAAAATCCATTCAAATACTAACAACTTTAATTAATTAATTGATGAGATTCAATTCCTTAATTAAAGCGTGTGTTGGCTAAAACTAATGGAGAGGGGAAGGTGAAGAGATTTCATAAATAAGGGGGGTTGAATAATTAAACAAGGGAGTTTACAACTTTATGAAGGTGGTTTAAGGAGTTTAGGGGAAGGTGATTGGTTGGGGCTTGTGTGGGCCTCACCTATCAAATATCCAAACATGGGAAGTTGGATGGTTGTGGGACCCACCATCAACTTCCCATGGGAGGGATTAACTTCCAAAGTTATAAAATAAAATTTATCTAACAATTTTATTTATTTTAAACTAATTCCCCAAATATTAATTCTCATCCCTCTTAAAACGCAATTTCAGTAAAGGTCCTCATAAGAAATTACCAGTGCTCCGAGTTCATCGGTGCCCTCAGAATTCAATTCCATGAACCTATTCAAAAGATAGAAAACCCCGCTCGTTCATTTACTGAACGTACCCGATCTAAAATTTAGAAATTGATTCCGGGCACACCGTGCATCGGAATTGAGTGCCATCAGAAGCTACAGATTCATAAAATTCCAAAAAAAATTAAGAAAAAAATTTCCATGAAATTTCAGTGTCTTCAATTGACTCCCACCTTAGGGCTTTACGTCCCCATAACGCTACAACAAAAACATGGAATACTAATTGAGGTACCAAGAACGCATCTAATCCTCCCACTCCAATGTGCTCTCTTAGAGGTTCATGTGCTGCCAGCGAAAGAGAACCAGAGAAATCGACCGTCCTCGTAGGACCCAATCCTATTGAACCAAATCTCTACTAGAACCTCCATGAATGTTTCCCCTGTCCACGATATCAAGCTCTCAATGGTCGATGAAGTGAGACAGGTTGTGCACATATCTCCCCACCTGAGATATGTGAATGACGTCGTGCACCTGGTGCAACTGAGGTGGAAGGGACAGGCAGTAAGCCACCTCGCCTACTATACTGGGGACCTAGAAAGGTCTGATGAAACAAGGAGATAACTTTCCTCCTCGTCCAAATCTCCATAGACGACATCAAGGTGAGACTCATATAAAGATGTAATCACCATCCTAGATCTCCAGTGGTATCCGTCTCCTATTAGCATAGGAATTCTGTCTGCTCTGTGCAGTCTTCATCCGCTCCTGGATGATCTGCACCTTCTCCATCGTACCCTGAATCATCTCTAGTTATACACATACTGACTCCATCACTATCCACAAAGGATATATGTAATGCGGCCAGCTGCTGTCTCACCACTCCTAACAGTTTAATGCCATATCTCATACTAAGAAAATATGCTACAACATTCCCCTCCCAAGGAGTCTAATCTATCTTGAAATCATAGTCCTAGAAGAATTCAAGAAATCAATGATGTCTCTGGTTATTTTCCTTCTTAGAGAAGATACATGTGAGACTATTTAGTTAGAGTGAACCATAAACCGTTCGCTCAACGAACAATGGGTGAGACTACCCAATTATAAGAACTCACATCCACCCTTCATCGTCTACGTTCTACAAAACCTGCTGATATTTCTCCTCTGTCAAAGAGAGAAATCTGGTCTCATCCATTGGATGAACCACATTTTTTCCTAATACAGTCAATCCTGAAATGAATGGTACAATTCAGGTCTTGAATGACGTCGTAAGGCCTCGATGCTACTACTAAAAGATCCAACCATTAATCTCACCTCCAAGGGTTGAGTCACACTGTCGACATTAGTGCGTGGTTACGGGGTCTCCACCAGTAGGAATCTCACAAGTGATGGACAAGTCAATAGTTTAAATATGACCCACTTAGTATCAACCATACAAATAGGACAGGTAATTAAACTTCACAAAGAAAAGGGTCTTTTATTAATCCATTTCGTAGTACAAAGACACAAAGCAAACAGAACAACGACATCATTCAAACTAGAAGCCCCAAGAACAATGGCCACCATGCCTGGAACTAGTCCCGCTCCTGTCCACTTACTTCCGAAGCTTCATAATCGTATGCTTCAGCTACCTGAAGATGTCCTCTCCCATATACACTCGTTCCCTGCGGTTGGGGTGGACCTCTTGGTGGTGGTGGTGGAGACACCTCGAAGCGTCGTACACCACCGGCTGTACAGCCATCTCCTCTACCCCAGTCTGGTAGGTTCTTCCATAGCCTACTTTTCATCTACTAGACAAGTCGAGAAGTCTTGAGCCATGTGACCCTACTTGTCGCATGCATAGCACTTCCTGCTCCTCGTATGGATGGCTCTGTTTTGTGTGACTCGCACAACTGAACATGTATCCCGAGCTCGCCCACCTGTTGGCCTAGTTTTCTTGGACTTCTATGTCATCTGACTTTTGCTTGCTACAGAAGACTCCACTATGATCAGAAAACCTTGTGGAAAGGGAAGCATCTCCTGAGCACGCTCAGAGTGTAGAGTTGCTAGTATAAAATCCTCCCTGAAAAAAGTCTCGAATTTTCACCTGGTGATGGTTGTCACATCGCAAAACTGGAGAATATGGCTCCACCAACTCTCATCTCCTCCTATAAAGAGACTAACATCTAGGTACACCATCATTTCAGTGGGTGTCCCAGATATGTGGAATGCTCATGCTACAAACTCCAGCCAGTACCCAGCCGTCTGAATATCTGACTCACCTCGAAACCTCGGAGGCCTCTGTCGCTGGAACTTGTGCATCATGCTCAGGAGGCTTGCACTATCCACTAATGTCTCAAATGGAAGGGGGACCTATGCCGATTCCTCGCAACTCAGTGGGCTATCATCACTCTCTCCACTCGGTAGCCACGCTGACTGACTGGGTGAATTCATTCTGAAAGAAACAGATGCGACATGGTCAAAAGACTACACCTGGTGAGCTGACCTAGTTTTGATCCGACATAAAGGAAAACCTTTCAATACACACACATAATTAGTGTTTTCATGCACTGAGTTGGAAATCAGAAGTCAAGGTCCTGGTGTATGGATACGTTGGTCGTACGCACCAACACTAGACTCCCTGAACTGAAAATCACACTTAGTAACCTTAGCAATTTTTCTTCACAGAAAGGAAATATCAGAGTCCTATGTTCTGTGGTAGAACCAACGTCCTCTGATATCAATTTGTCATGACATGTCCCTTAGGGCCCACATCGTGACTATGCCATGCCCGCCGTCCATAGGCCAGAGGCTGGCGATTAGCACCAATGGCGTAATTCCCTAGAACTGGGAAGGCATTGCCTTTATAAAACATAAACACACACAACCAGAGTATAAGAAGAAGCAAAACACTATGTAAATAAGTATAACAAGAATGCTGAAAATACAAAGGGGCTAGAAATATAAGCCCAACAGAAAGTTACAGCTACAACTGAAAGAAAGTACCACTGAAAGACAAACAGCTGGAAGATGGAAGCAGCTCCTGGATTTTCCTCCCGGTTCCTACCTGAAGGGTAGGTACATATGTCCTCCTCAAAACTCCACATCAATCGGTTCTCTCCGTGTTCCGTCACTTCAAGTGTCCATGTCCGAGTACCGTCCAATCCTCATACATTGTGCCTTGATCGGCTTTGTCCGTCGTCTGCATCCAACAGAACGAGGTGGGGGCATAGCCCGTGCATGTGTGAGTATAATGATACTCAGTAGGGACCCCAAGACCCTCAAGGTCTCACAAAATACATCAAAGATAAACCACAAAGAAATATCTCAATAGATAATCTCTACATAGGTATATTCCCAAACATATACCTAATTTATCATGTTACCCTTCTCAATCATGAAGAAAACACAAAGGTTATTGACTCAGCTCAAACCAGGATTTTTATTCATGTTGTCGAAAACACGGCTTCTAGAGAACTCCTCCTATGATGAACACAGTAGTCTTGTTACGACTCTGAGGTGCTACCCACTAACCTTAGACTGCTGAGGTACTCCTCCTTTGTCCATTACCACGGGTCAGCCACCGTAACACAGTAGTTCTCCCCGCCATGGGTCTGCCACCCCACCATAGTAGCGCTCCCCCAACTAGCCTACAGAGGTACTCCTCCTATCGAGTACTACGGGTCTACCTCCCCAACATAGTAGCTCTCCTACTCCATGGTTTTTCCACCCCACCACAGTAGTGCTCCCCACTGGGCTAGTAATGTCACTCGGAAACGAATCGGACAAGCAGTCATGAGGTATCAACCAACTATAAGGTCATCATACTCTGTATCCTCGTCTCCATGAGGATCCGCTCCATGAGCTACTGGTCGACAGTAAATGTGTCACAGAGTTCCATTAAGAAGTATCTCAAAGGACCGCCATGTCATAGGGGTCCAAACGCAACAGACGACACGTCAATCAGACGCCCGGTCTGTGCATTATTTTCCTTATTATCCCAGGGGCCTGATTGGTTTCATGTACCAACCAACCCGATCGTATCTCAAATATAACAAAATATCCCATGGGGTATACTCAAAGAATCTGTTTCTCAATAAGATGACCAATGCCGCGGACGGTTAGTCAAACAGACGTCCGGACTGAGAGTTATTGGCTTTTATGTTCCAGGGGCCTGGTTGGATTTCAGGTATAATACAACCGGGAAATACTCCAACTACGTCCAAACCTTGAGTTTAGTGTTCCAAAATAACCATATCATCAATAGAAATCTAACGTAGTTGATAAAACATCAATCGGACATCCAGTCCTTAAGTTATAAGTGTTTCCGCTCTGAGGGCCCGGTTGGTTTCGAGTTCGAACCAACCCGACCGTACCCAAACTACGCCGAAACATTGAGGGTAATATATCGAAATGACTGTCTCAATCCGAGTAATCCTACGCAACTAACGGTGCATAGATCGGAGGTCCGTAGCTCACGTTATGGGTGTTTAACCAATAAAGGCCCAAAAATAGGGGGTCTGGGCCAGGTCTGACAGGGCCCGGCTGGCGCGGCTGGTTTTGGCCTATCCAACCTGGCCATCCTTTTACGTAGAGAAGGGGCAAGGGGGGTGGGGTGCTGCCCCCCGCTGATTGGAACCAGCAGTGTACTGGTGCCGCCCCTGGTCGTCCCAGATCTCGCGCGGCAGCGGGATACACCGCATCGCCGCCCTGACAATAGTCGCGGTGGATATTCTCCATCAGTGCACTGGGGCAATGCCACGCTGGCATCCGGCTCCGCCACGAGGTTCTGCGGGCCACCGGAGTCACTCTGGTGGTCCATTTTACCTTCCGTCTGCACTGGCGGTCATCTCGGGTCCCGAACATTACTACGAAGTCTCCAAAATGACATTGCAGTCCTGTTTTGTCATCCTCGTCAATCCGCGCATTAAGAACTAGTTGTTGGTGGGTCCGTACTTGTTCTTTAGTCCGTACCCACCGCGTTAGTAGTTTGAATCATCACCCATCCAAATAATCTTCCATACTCGAGGGTATAAATCACATAAATGTAAATATACAAAATCCCTCTACCTCAATTATGTTTCGCGGTTGCCGAGCGTCATGGAAGACAGCATTGTAGAAGGTGGATTCATTGACGATGTCAGAGTGCGTTTGAGGAGGAAGCGGCGTCCCCACACTTATTGCGGAGATGAATATGTAAGTCACGTCGTCATTGGAATTCCATGCGTGTGGCTTCTTCTCCATTGCCTTGGCCGAAGATCGAAGGTGAAGATGACATTCCTCGGTGGTTCTCCGATGAAGGAATGGTGTTCTTTCATTGAGAGAAGAACACCCTTCTCTAATTCCCAAGAACAACCCAAATTTCCAATACAACCAAAGCCAAAATAAAATAATAGCTAAGATATTATTTTATTCACAGAAGCCATTCATATTCAAACAACTTTAATTAATTAATTGAGGATATTCAATTCATTAATTAAAGTGTGTTGTGGCTAAGATTAATGGAGAGAGTACGGTTAAGATATTTCATAAATAAGGGGGGTTGAAGAATTAAACAAGGGAGTTTACAACTTAAAGAAGGGGTTTTATGTAGTTTAGGGGAAGGTGAAAGATTGGGGATCGTGCGGTCCCCACCTTTCAAATATCCACACATGGGAAGTTGGATGGTGGTGGGCCCCACCAACAACATCCCATGGGATGGATTAACTTCCAATGTTATAAAATAAAATATTCTATCAATTTTATTTAATTTAAACTAATTCCGCAAATATTAATTCTCAACCCGCTTAAAACGCAACTGCGGTAAAGTTCCTCTTAAGTAATTACCGCACTGCGAGTTCATCGGTGCCCTCGGATTTTAACTCTAAGAAACATTTCAAAAGAAAGAAAAACCCGCATGTTCGTTTACTGAACGTAACTGAGATAAACTTCAAAAATTGTTTTCGGGCACACCGGACCTCAGAATCGAGTGTTGTCAGAAGCTATAGACTCGTAAAATTACATAGCAATTAATAAAAAAATTTCCGTGAAATTTATGGGTCTTTACACATATATATTATGAGGCACTATTATTATTTTATAACCATATTCCTCCGTTTATCCATCCTACGAATAACAATATTACAATGTGTGTGTATGTACGCCATACCATCTCCATGTTGTGGTGTAATTTGTTTTTCATCCCTCAAATATTTAAATCGGTATAATTATTAATACAATGAATATAAATAATCAATATGAAATTAAAATTTTTCTTCATAATTAATCTACCATCCAATTCCATGCCATTATACCATTAATGAAATTATATTATCGCTCGTGCGTATGTACGACATAACATCTCCATTACATAGTGATATTAATTCTCCATATTAACCATTCAAGAATAACAATAAAAATTTATATAATAAATAAATACAAAATATATGATATAATAATACTACATGAACTAAATATATATTTACTTTACTTACATGCACTCAATATAATAAGAACAACGAAATAGCCTTCAAGCATATGTATGACCTACCGTCTCCATGAATGATATATTCCAATATATGTATATATATATAATATAAGATATATATATATATATATATATATCATGTTTCATATTATCGATGTATTTAAATCATGATCTATGTGTTACGATCAAGAATAACATGCCGGAGCACATACGATAACAAAAGTGATTATTACCAAAAATGTTTCTTTAACATGATAATGGTAAATAAACAGGTATTATAAATTCATAAATGAATCGTATATGATATCATAAATATTATTGGGATTCCGGTAGATTTCAACAGTATGTTTACAACAATTATAAAGTGGTTTCAGACACGCACGGAGAGTATCTGATATAATGTAAGGTATTTATGTCTCAATTTTAATTTTTCATGATATATATTCCATGTTCGCCACCTATTTTATTATATGGGGAGTATGTACAATACCATTTATAATTTATATCATTAATAAACTTATCTTCATAGTATTCAATGATTCAGTTTAAGATATTGAGCTTATTATTTAAATGTTCAATGATGTATGGGATGCTTTGAATTTTTAAATAATTAATCCTTTATCCCTTTAATCGTTATTGATATTATAATAAATATTTATTTATATGTACATAATGGATTATAAATATCAATTTTTTATATTTTCAATTTCATTGAAATTATTTGACATGGAATATTTTTTTTATGAAAGGGAAAATTTTACTAAAAAATCATTTCAAATGATTTAAAACATTACTATTATAATTCATTCTCATCAACATATATGTTTTCAAAATGATTTTTAGGATTTATTATAATGTAATTGAATGTTTTAAAATGTTAATTCCTTTTTAATGTATTAAAATTGTTTGGGGAACTTTTATTAAAAAATCCCTTTTTAAATCTCTTATTTTATAAGTGCACAAATTTTGAATAAATGATTTAAAAAAATGTGTATTTGTCTAATGATATTTTTACGAATTCTATTAGAGTATTTTAATCAATGTAAAAATAATTTGATGAATATAATGCTTAATTTTGGTTTATATATTATGATATCATTTTATATATTTTATTGGAGGGTTTATGACCATTTTGATTGTGGATATTATATTTCGATACCATTCTTAGTTTATGGTTAAATTATTCTTATTTTTAATAGTAGATTTTAATACAAATGATTGTGTTGTTTATGTTTTAGCATTTTCATATAAATAATGTGTTAGACAAAATATGTGGTTGCTGGGGCCTAGTATATCCCCTCGATACATCGACTGGTCTCATTTGACAACCTAATTTGGGGTTTTACACGTTTATGTATGGTCTTGGTTGGAGTCCTTGAAAGGTATGGAATTATTACTTCCATCATTATGAGATTAGTTGTTATTATTAAATCTGAATATTATACTATAAGAATATCCATGTGAATTTCTAAATGGAATTTTTTAATTTATTCTTCCCAAATTATGATGATGATTATGTTGTATATTATTTTTTGAATTCAAGTGTAATGGTCATGTATGTAATATATTTTCTATGACTTCTAAACTTGTCATTTATTCATGATTTTATTTCATGTAATAATGATAATGTATTAAAATAATTTACCAAATTTGGACTTATAGGGTTGGGGAATTATAGTTGGTAATAGAGGAAGTTTAGAAACAACTTTGGAAATTAGATTCCGAAAACCTGGAATCGAAAACATAACCTTATTAATGAATTTGATAATATGTATAAGTATTGGATATCATCCTTTAGATTTGGTAATGTATAACTGAGGTTAATCCTATGTACATATGGATTGAGAAGAATATTATATCACTTAGAGATCCTATATATTATTCTGTATGACTCTGTCAGTATGATTAGTGTTTCTCACATTGTGTTTTGAGTTTTGGTCAATGGTTATAATCAGAAAAAATGTACATGAAATGGTTATACATTTGACGATGGAGAGATTAAAAAAAGGAAAAAATAAAGGAGGGGATATGAAATAAAGATTTGAAGCATAGTTAATGGTTCAAGAGTGATGTGTAATGTATACAGTTATTTTTTATTTGGATTCTTGAATTATTTCATTATTGATGATCTGGTTATAGAAATAATGAGATATATAAGGACTTTACTGCAATACATTTTTATTATGTATTTGGTTGTAAGAATTATTTCATTATAATTTTAAGGTAACCAAATATTTTTAATGAGACAATAATATATATATATATATATTATGTTATTTAGTGAATTTGATGTTTTGATTGATTTTGGAAATTTAGAGATGTTATTGGAATGTTAATTTGGATGGGCATATTTTGAAAATGTATTAACGTTGGAATAGAGTGTGATGAACATCAGAAATTATTGTTTGATGATGAAGTATGATTAATTGGATAATTTGGGCTAACATTTTTATATCTAATAAAAATTTTGAGGATGAATTAAATACATGAATAAATAATGATTTATCAAAACTTCTTTAGTAGTGAAAACATAATTTTTAACTTTATTTTCTTGGTGTAAGGGATGAAGTTAAAATAGATTGAATCAAAACTGAATGATGTGATTATTCTTATTACATGTAATGAAATCAATTACGTATTTATATGAACTGAAAAAATATTTTCAAACTCTAGGTAAAGGAACTCAAAACAAAATTAACATCCTAATATATTTTTTGATTAACAGAAAAATCACTTAGATCATCAAAGATCTAAAGCATTGTGATTAGTAACATTCTTCTAACCATGTTCTCTACCTCCCTCCATCATAAATTAATGTGAATATTTTTCATTCATGTCCTTGTTTTATTATATGTAACCATTTTTTATTTAATATGAAATTACCTTCATACTCATTTTTATTTATTTTAATGTGTGGTTCCCATTATTCCTATATATTATTTGGGATTAAAAAAATATTTTTTGAAATTTCAAAACCCTAGTTTTTATCCGGAGTTTAAATTACAATGATGTAATTTACTGAAGGAGGAGCGATTGTAAATCACCAAGACATTATAATATTTTTATATATGAATAAATATTATTTTGTTTTGTGCTTCATTTTTACGCAACAACATGTTAATACTATGATACACAGTTTAATGAGTAGGATTGAGTTACATGCAAGGCCCAGTTTTACCAAACAATAATATATTAAACAAATATTATTATTTTGTATAATATATAACCTAGATATTCAATTAATAGTTATGAATAGAATTAAAAAAAATTAATTTTATATATTCTATATGATCTTAAATTTTATCTTATGTGTTTTATTGACACAATATAAGAACAAATATGATTTTTTGGATAAAGGATGTAATTTTTTAAAAAATACAATTTTGCTTGATTTTTATAGACCACCCAATTTGAATATTATGTTTTCCCTTTTTTATGCAATTTTTTGAAAAAAAATATTCTTGCATATGTTAAATCAAAATTAACTTTTGTTCATTTTTTTTATTTTTCTGATAAGTTTCATGTTTTGAAGAATAATGAAAAATGTAAATTTTAATTAAAAACAACATTTTTCACAGGAAAAATTTACAATGTAAAAATATAAAGTTGATTGGTTTTAAGGAGTAATATGATAATATATTTATCATTTAATATAAATTATGTCATTGTAATAATTTTTAATTTAATATTGAATAAAAATACATATCAATCTTGTAAGGGGTTTTACGTTTAAAACCCTAGTTTTCCCATTCCATCAGCGGGATTAAATTTAATTTTATTGATGAAACGTATCTATTTTTAATTTTGAAAATTAAATTCATAACTTGTAATTATTGGTTCTAAATTATGTTAATCAGTTAATTTTATTTATTGATATTATGAATAGTAAATTTAGGAACATTTATTATCGTCGTTAAGGGTAAATAAGGTAATAAAATGTAAAATTAATAGTATAAAATTATCATAACAACTGTAAAAATAATAATGGATGAAACAATAAACCTTGGTCACACATGTTTCTAAATTTAAATATTTAAGGGACTCTTTTCCGTGAAAATGACATATATATTATAGAAATCAAGGATCGTGACAACATGTCACGCTCTCAGATTATATAAGTATGTTAATTTAAATATAGGTTTAAACATTATATAACATCGATTATAAACCTTTTATAGAATTATTTAATAATAATATAGATTATACTAACTTAATTTTAATTTTTAGATATTATGTAATAATCATTAATAATGACACAATAGTGATGAAAAAAATATTTTGTTAATTGAAATATCAATTAAATGGTATTAAAAATATTAAAATAAATATATTTTATTTAATTATAGTTCTAAAAACTCTAATATGAGAGTATGACATTTTAAGAGTATATTAGATGTTTTGGTTTGATGTTATATTTCATTTTTTATTTTATTTGCAGTCTGAGAAATAAATAGAGTTTAAATTGAGACTATTGATATTATATAGAAATAAAAAATTATTTAATAATTTAAAAATTATTAAAATATTTAAAAACTAAAAGTGATAATTATATGGTCTAGAATTTCATTAATTATCCAGTTATGGACAATTTATACCCCATAAGTAAATATTTATAACCTTTTAATATTCATTATATTATTACTACAATTAAAAATAAATTGATTAGTTAAGGATAAATGAAAATAGTAATGTTTAGAATAAAATAAAAACATTTATAGAATTAATTGGGTGAGATTATTTCGACCCATATTCATCTTATCATCTAAATAACTAAAAATTTATCTATTTTTAATCTAATCTCAATTTATAAAAAATAATTTATTTTGGAGTTTCCTAAAGACCCACTACTATCTCTTATAAAAGGCCACATCTACTTATCTTTTATTCACACCAATAAATCCCTTTAGTTCTAGAAAAACATGACCATTACATCCCCAAACATCTCTCACTTCATCCTAGAGGACATAAGGCCTAAATCCATCATATGGATCCCTTTTGTGCAAATCAAACATATATACCCGAAGAAGAGGTAATTTTTTAACAACTCTTTCAAAGTTAGTTTCTACATATACATCCTCTTCCAATGTTGTTTAAATAATAAATTTATAAATAAAGTTTCACGTGTATTTTTATGTGTTATTATGATTATGGAAAATCAAATTCCTCCTTTTATCCATCATATGAATAATAATATCACCATATTTGTGTACGTATGGCTAGCGGTATGCAAGATGTAGTCTTTTTTCAGCACAACTTTATTTAAATTGGTATAATGGTGTTTATAATGGATATAAGTAATTAATATGAAATTATAAATATTATTGATAATTAATATACCTTCCAATTCAATACCATTTAACCATTAATAAAATGATAATGTTGCTTGTGCATACGTACAACTTACTATCTCAACGACATGATGAGATTCATTTTCCACGTTAACCATTAATGAAATATTATAAAAAAATATATACTGAATATGTATTAAATATAAGATATAATAATTCTACTGGAATAATATAATTATATATATATATACTTTATTTACTCTCAACCATTCAATTCAATATGAAAATGGAAATATCAATCATCTACAAATATGCCCTATTATCTCCATGAACAGTGTATTATATTCCATATTATATATATATATATAATATATATGATATATAATTCATGTTTTATATTATGTAAGTATGTAAATCATGGTTTATGTCACATGATCAAGAATAACATGTCAAAACACGTAAGATAAACTAAGCAATTATTAGACAACATGTTGCGTTAACATGGAATTTATACAAAATACGTAATATAATGAAATAAAATAATATTATATGATATCATAAATGTTATTATGGTTATTTTAGAAGTTAATAATATGATTAAATACATAATATAGGTGTTTTGGATACATTTAGAGAGTATCAGACTTATGAAAAATGATTTCTATGAAACTTTTATTTTTTATGAGATATAAGACATGTTCACCACTTATTTTCTTTTTTCATGTGTGTGTACTTCCCATATTATATCTAATATCATGAATAAATTTATCTTCATGGTATTTAACATTTCATTTTATGTTATTAGTCTTATTATTTAAATGTTCAATATGTTATGAGATACTTTTAATGTCTGAAGAATTAATTTTTTCAACATTTAAATTTGTATTTATATTATCATACATATTTATTTATATTAATATAAATTATTATAAATATAATTTTATGTATTATTTGAATTCCATTAAAATTTTTTCAAAAAAAAAATATTTTTAATGTTTTATAAAGGGGAATCTTTAACAAAAACATCGTTTTAAATGTTTTAATGATTTATTATTTTAAGGATTTCTTATTAATATCCATTATTTTTAAATGGTTTTAAGGATTTATTTAAATTGAAATGAATTTTTTGAAATGTTTATTCCATTCAAAATTATCAAATTGTTATGGGAATATTTCATTAAAAAATCTTATTTCAAATGAATTGATTTATAACTTCACAAATTTTAAATAAATGGCTTCCAAGAAAAAGGAACTTATATCTGAAGATATTTTTAATGATGTTAATAGATTCGTTCCATTTATTTCAACACTCTTTGTTGGATTTTATTCTAAATTTATGTTGATATATTATGATATCATTTTCCAAATGATATTGAATGGTTTATGATATGTTCGATTCTGGATGTTCTATTTAGATACCATTTATGGTTTATGGTTAATGTACTCACAATTTTCATTATACTTCTTAATATTAATGAATATATTATTTATGATTCACCATTTTTATATGAGGAATTTAATAGACATTTTATGTGAATGTTGGGGCCCATCATATCCCTTGAATGCATCAGTAGTTCTTATGAGACAAACTAATTAGTGTTTGGACATGTTTATGCATGGTCTTGTCAGGAGGCCTTGAAAGGTATATCATTATGAAATCCCTTATTATGATATTAGTTATTATTAATAAATGTGAATATTAGACTATTAGAATATCCATATTAATGTTTAACTTGAATTATTTGATTTATTATTCTCATATTATGATGATGATTATGATTAAAAGTCATGTGTTTTAGTTTTAAACATCCCATTAAAATTCGTACTTATTTGAAAAAGGTTTTTGAGTTAATTTTTTACCCTTATTGAGCATTTGATCTCACTCCTTTCTTATGATTTATTTCCCCTATATTTCATGAAGTATTTTATGATTGATATGTAGAGTTATTCGAGGAGAATAATGGGATTATCAAAATATTATCTATGTTTCATATTATATTTTGTGTTGTGATGTAATGTTCTTGTATGTAATATATTTTCCTAGAAAACTAAATCTATCTGTTATTTAGGATTATATTCCTTGTAATCATTCCAATGTATTAATATAATGCACCGACTCGAGGCTTATAGGGTTGGGGAGTTACATACCACCTCTTTGCAACGATGGATTTTGGTTTTTATCATCATAATTGACTTAAATGGTTGGTCATGAGAATGTTTTCAAGGGATAAATATTATGTTAATTAAAATATTAATACATGTTAAGGAAAATTTGGACAATCTATTAATAATATTATGGATAAAAAACATGGTAAATTTAGTCATTTAAAATAGTGTTCTAGGAAAACAAATAATCAATTTTTTAAGAAATAACACTATAAAAGTTATATTATTTTTATACATCATAAAAATTATGATATAATAAACTAATAATCAAAAAATAATATTTCTATGATTTTGGGGAAATTATATTACAACCAAATCACTTTATAATGATCCCTTTAATTATGGTATGTACTTTTTTTAATTAGTTCAACATCCTACATGAGAAATGAAACAAATTTAGATCATTGAAGGGAAAGAGAATTTAATTTCACTTTATATATGATATAAATAATTAAATAACTATATTCTGGTTATGTAATTGTAATATAAAAATATAACTCATTATTTAATAAAATTCCATTCATCAACTATGAATCATCGAAACATTCTCATCACCAAATTTTTTATTAAGAATCATAATCCAATATATAAAAAATAAAATTACAACATTATAAATAATTAAAAGCATCAATTTTAGTACCTTGTATTATATGGGAATGATGAATATCAAGAGAATAATGAAGAACAACAACACCATTATGAAACAACATACAAATTATTAAGATTACTCAAACATGATTTCAAAATAGATAATAAGTAAGTAATAAACTTATTATGAATAATTATAAAGAAGTTTATATATATATATATATATATATATATGAAAAATGATTTAAATTGTTAACTATTATTGTTAATTTTTTATTCAAGAGGTTAGTGTGAATTTTGAATAAGTGTTAATTGAGTTTACGTGGTTTTCATATGAAATTTAACTTCATTAGAGTAATTTCTTACTATGGAACACGATACCTTTAATATGGTTTGATTACTAACTAGTGAATTTATTTAACTATATTCATGGGGTTTCCGTATACATCACATTTAATTGTTTGTATCTCATGAAATAAGTAATCACCAGTACAATATTGTTGCTTGAAAGAAAGGGAATTGATAGTGTATATCCTAAATGTAATGTACTAATATTCTAATGATTGTTACTTATTTTAAGTATGTAACTGTTCTATGATAAATTTCATTAAATTTTAATCTAAAAAACAATGATTTTTAAATGATATTTATTTCCTAAATAAGTGTGTGTTATTTTATATAATATTATACATGTAGATAATTTATAGGAACCCAAAAAACATATCTCGTTACTAAAAATCATTACAATAATTAGGTATAAAACCAATTAATATTCCATGTATTTCAATAGAAAAAAGAAAAAATATAATATATAATATGTGAAAATATGGAATAACTGAATCTACACCAATAATCAACCAAAAGGATAGAAATATAGAAATGAATCAATATATTAGTAATCAAAAATATATATTTAGAAAATTAAAATACTACTATAAGAATAATTATAGTTAATATTTAGTGAATGATTGAAGGGGTATTTGTAGGGTGAAATGTGACCAATGGAATTGAAATTTGGCCATTGATCAATATAATCACAGATCTATTTGACCATTGGGAACTATACCCATTCTATTAAAATTCACTATTATAATCAGTGATTATAATTAGTAATAATAATAATAATATATATAGAAAGGAGAAATAATGGATTCAAATAGTAGAATAATTATGTTTGAAGTAGATTTATTGTAATATGGGAGGGTGTAGATTTAATGGGATTCACCTCGTGACTAAACCCATGATGAGCTTCAATAAGATATAATTGAGTAAAATATAAAATGCGAGAAGTTCAAGTTAGTAAGGATTACCACTTGTTCAATGATAGCCCATACACCCCATGAAATTTCAACCATCACACACCTTAACCTTAGGGAGTATGCTAGTGTAATAATTGATTCCATGACCAGTAATTAGTTACATAAACATTTATTTACTTTTTATAAATAAAATATATTCCCATCAATCTTATTTTATGAATAAATTTGAAGAATTAAAAACATGTTTAATTAAGACCAATTTGATAAATTTATTTTTAAAAGCATGTAAAAAATAATTAAATTCTATTCAAAATATAAAATTTTTTATAAAATAATCGGATACTCTGTATAATAATTTTTAATTATATAGCTTTTTAGAACACACTTATTTAAATATAAATGATAAAATAAATTTAAAATTCCCTTGATGATTTTTGTATGTGTCAGAATTTATATTGTCTCATAAATTTCTTATTTTCAATAAATAATGATATTTATATTTAAATGATAAATTTTTCAAATTTATAGAAATATTTCTCCAAAATAAATATCATATTTTAATTCACTATATTCAAATTTACGTATTGTTTAATTTTATGAATTATTAAAAATACATAATATTTTATTGAATAATAAAAATAGTGTTTTGGGTTTAGAGTATGTGTAATAACATTATTTTTATGAAATATTTATGTAATTAATAATTTACCATAACAAAAAATCCTAAATATTATATTTTTTAATATTAATTATTTTAATATCTTTTAATCAATTTATAAATTTCACATGTCATTCCACTGTCTAAAACTGAAAATTTGATTTTAAAAACATTATTTCCTTGAAAATTTATGTTTATATATCAATATAAGTATTAAATAACGGTATTAAGTTATAATTGGTTAAAATATCATAAAATGTGACCCAAATGTCTAAATAATCATCAAGAACCATGGGTAGTTAAATGGTTTTTCATTTTGATCAACCTATATTTCATATACTTATATTTCAAAATTATTAAACAATTACACAACTTTCACTACATATATCCACACATTTACCCTTAAAAAATAACTCAAATTCTGTAGTCTATGAAGTTAAAGTAATTTGGACTCTACATTCCCCCTAATAAGTCCTAGTCCCCAAAGATCTATCCACATATTTTTGGAGCAATCTTTTATGGTGTGCGAATTATCATCATCTTCATATCCACTCAAGTATTCTTTTTATATATATATCAACTAAAGGGTTTATTATACTATTTTCTTATTCTTTTGATCATTACATTACATAATAAATAAATATTAATGAATGTTATAAATTAATTATATTAGAATTTTAAATTTTTCAAAATATACACTTTATACCAATCATCCTAGAGAATGTACTCCTCAAATTTGTATCTTTTAAATAAGATATTATTTTATTTTGAATACCCAAGTTATTTAATAAACGATGAAAATTAAAACAGATTTTAATATACTTTATTTATTTTTATATTTCAATATAAAACACCCATATTCCATTTAGTTGGGTTAAAAATGACGTTTTTACTAAACATTAAGAACAGACATTCTCAATACTTAAATATGAAACTTGTACATTATTTTCCTCTTATAATTGAAAATTTTATTTTTATGATTAATTTAGATCACATTAAATTATTATATATAATGTTTTTGTTGTAATATCATTCAAATGAATGGGTTAAATAATTTAATCTCTATATATGACATTTTTTATGATACTTTGGTGAATATCATTAGTAATTTTAATTAATGACACCTCTATGGTAAACCACAGTGATATGATTAAGAGTAAATCATTTTTATGTTTTAGAAAAATTTCCCTGTTATTGATAATTTTTTTTAATTATAATATTCTTTATATTATTTTTTCATTCAATCTTATAATGCCTTATGTTCTTACTGACAAGCCTCTTGATTACATGATAAATGGATCCCTTTCTTATTCCCTAAATGGGCTTAATGCTCAACCATTTCTTTTGATGTGTCTCCCTAATACATGTGATGATATAAAAGTAACTTAGAGATAAATAATAAAAAATACTTTCATTTGGATTAGAATAATCAATTGATTTTTGTTTTATTATATTCTCTATTTTCATAGAAACTAAACATTAAATGATCATGAGTTTTGTTCAATGTAATGAAAATTTTATGTAACACAAATCTGGGATTCCGTAGTTGGTATCAAAGGATGGTTTAGTAATTTAGGAAAATAAGATATTGAAAACAATATTGTGAACCATAGGGATAGTAATAAATATAGGGAAACATCCTTGAATTTTAGTAAAGTACTAAGAGAGTGGCTGTGATGTAATAAAATAAATGTATGTATACTACAAGCATGTTAAGTACAAAGTATACAATGATACTCAGGATGGGATTGAATTGTGTCTTCTCAAAAATCAAAGATAGATATTGACATTTATAACTTTCATTATTTATGTAGATAGAAAACAATATTTTCATTATATATGTGGATAAGGATATAACAAAAGAAAAAAAACAGAACAACTTTGATAGTGGTTCATGGCCCAAATATCCCCTACGCTAATCCGCCAATGCTTTCTCTGTGGTTTTGATGATTTTCCCTATAAATTTATTATTTTAAAATTACATAAACAACTGAGTACATGTATTTTAGACCATTTAAATATTGCTTTTACAGAGCCTTCTAGTTCATTTATAAGGAACTGAACATTTAACAACATATTCTGAGACACTGATAATCCAGCACAACAATGTATGAGAAGTAGACATTAGAATAAGTAAATAGTTAATAGTTTAATTGAACAACAAATATTTATATTTTGGTTGATTATAAAATATCATAAACCCATTATTCTTCATCAATGATAAAATCCATATAGAAAGAATATATTTGAAGAGATCCTAGTAGACAATAAATCATAATAAAAACATGAACGAAAACGTAGGAGGAATAAAAGAAATAATAGTTATACATGACACAATATTTAAACATTTATTTCTATAATGTGTATCAACTTTAGAAAAATATAGATGATTGATATTTTTAATTTTTATGAAACAATGTATTCAATATAAAATCGTCTGTATATAAAAATCTGAAAAAAAAATTATAATTAACTTAGGAATCTTTGATTTTTTTAGTAATAACAGATCCAATAATCTCACATGAAAAATCACTGTCATTTGAATTTAATCCATTCAAAATATTCGTAACATCCCTTATAAATAGTAACAATTCAATCTAATTAAAATTATTATTTGAATTAGTTGTAACACAACCTTAATGAGATATTAACATCTTGAAATACCATTGTATAAAACACAGATAATATCTTAAATTTTAAACTCAATCATTGACCCATAAATTATTGGGTTTTTTTGTGTAATAAAAATCAAAATTAGTTTTGAAAATTTACAATTATTTAGAAAAGTATATTTGATTAATGATGCGTTTTTTCCATTAAACATGGGGTTTCTTACAAACATAGGTTTATTGATCCATAAATTTCAAATTATATAGAGTATATGATCCATATGTTTCATTCCAAGCCTATGGTTCCAAAACCATATGTTATGAATAATGTTTCTAGAATATATCAAAACATATCTAGAATACTTTCTAGAAAATATTTTATCACTTAAAAATTATAAAATTATCATGAAATATATTCTTGAAAAATACATAAAGTATTTTCATTATTAAAACAGAAAAAGGATATTGTTATTATAAAATAATAAGATTCTTTTAGTATTGTTGAGACAATACATTCACAACAATATCCCCCTTTTGATGATATGAACAACAAAAACTTAACTCATAAAAAGTATAGAAATTGTAAACAGAAATAAAATATTTTATTCAATAATAAATAAGAGAATTGTTATGAGAAACTATAATATATATTAATCATTTAAATTTTTTATTCTCTTCAGAAAAACTATTAATATCAATAAGGTTGTGTTTACCAAATTTTCACCACTTTTGTTATATAAAAAATGTATTAGAAAATGGTTTATAAAACATTAAATGTATAAAATTATTGTGAATTCATGTTATAATATTATAATAAAAAAATAATATTTTTTATGGAAGTATAAAAGGACATAAATAACAATAGATAAACAAAATATTGAATAGAAATTTTAATTTGAAAGATGTTTTGGTTGCAAAAAATATTTCGGTGGGAATTTTCATAAATTTGTAATGGTTGATGGTGAAATGTATTATTTAGATAAAGTATCTAAATCATGAAAATATTGAAAAGTTTCATGAACATATTTTATATATACTAGAAGTTATATATAATTTTTATTAAATTTACAATCTATATAATTTATAAAAATATTATTTTATTGACCTGTATTCATATTTTATACCATATTTACATTGAAAAACTACTGAAGTCGTCTTATTTAATGATAAAAACAATTATACCATTTCACCAAATAGATTGAATAGATTTCTTATATCTTTCTTGATGATAAATTCTCAAAAAGTAATATCTGGGTTTCCAACTGCACATTGAGAGGTTCATTGACACACTGAAGAGAATTAATTTGATCATTAAAAGTAAACATTACAATAATAATTGCATCAAACATTATAAATATATTTATAGAAGTTTGAGGTGCAGATATAGACGATCTAGATTACATAGTAGTACTCTATACTAATTAAAACTAACATGCTAAATAATTAATTAAATAATAAAATTTATCATAAAAATAGATTATTCTCTCATTTTTCAAAACTAATGTTCCATTTCCCATTTAAATTAATCATAATATATTCTTGTAACATAAATTTCTTTGAATGGTTTTAGTTGAATGTGTAATGATTCTAATTCCAATTTGCGAATAGAGAAATTTCTTATGTGTTCCAAATATTTCTTAGTAGATTCTATAAACTTTTTCAAATTTTAATTCCCTACTTTCATACATTTAATGTGATGAAAACTTTTCTAATTTGATTATTCACGGAATCAAAAAAAATTCTACTTGATATCTTGACGATGGTTTTCCTCTATCAAACAAAGCTAAAGAATTTATCTTTATCTCTATCTCTATAAGAGGAAGAGTTATTTTCAAGAACATCTAACTTCTTAGTAAATGCAAAAGATATCCATGTCTAACAAATAATTAATATTAGAGACTGATGAATTATTAATGATGCTTAAAGGTTCAACTACTGATGGTTTTTTTGGTCACATCATTGATCAGTTTCTGAAGCTTGTTCATTATCATGAGATACATGGTCAGCTCTATTTTTAACTTGGTTTTCTTGAAGTTGTTTTTCATTAGGTATCATTAGGACTCCTACAAAAACTAGTCTGTCAATTTCACAGTTAACAAAATCCTTATATTATGGAGACTAATCTTAAATAACCTTATCTACAGGTTCATATATTTGTTTAGGTCGTGTGACAAGGGCCTCATTCTCTGCTTCCTATGAATGCTCTCCAAGATATTGATGAAAATATATTTAGTCATCTAGATTTGAGATATAGTATCTAATTTTTCATATCTTTTATTGAACATAATCCTCTATTATATAGTCTCCAACTTATTCTTCATTAATATGATCTAATCAGTGTGATTTAAGATTTCCCTTTCCCAATCAATAAGAGTGTAAATTTATTGTGTTTTATTATTACTAATATTTAATATCAATCATTTTATTATAATCTAGATGAATCTGAAAATTCACAATGTGTTATCATTTATAATGTTAATATGATGACACATAGTGTGGATTTATAAAACATAAATATTTTAATTTTTTTAAAAGAGAAAAAATACATCCATAAAGATAAGAAGACACCCAAACCTATATAATAATGTAGATATTCATATATCAAGGAATATATGTGGGGAAATTAAACATAATAGCACTCATCATAAAAAAATTATATACATTTTTAAGATAAAGAATCAATCCAATCTCAAGAATTCTAAAAAGTATTGTAGATTGAACGAATTTGACTAGCACCTTCAGGTCAGTATCCAGATACTTTATACACATTATTCATATCATTGTGGATCAAAATAGAAAACACATAAAATCATTAAATTTATGATCTTGGTTTATAATGGATCAATGATTGAGATGAAAAACATTTCCCTGGGGAAACAAAGAAAATCATTTAATCTTCTACAAAAGAAACAGGAAATTCAATATCAATTTAATTTGAAATGACGAAATCCTCTCTACCTACAAAACAAAACTGAGAAATTCTATAAAAATATTTTTCTTAAATTTTCAACACAAATGAAGTATTTTATTCACTTAAAAGGAATTATTAAACATGAATGACAATATACCTCTTCAATAAAATAATATTTGGATACAACTACTCAAAATCTACAACATATCCTTGAATAATTTTTATGTAATTTATGCATTGATCCATTGATCCACTTAGTTCTCCATCTTATTTCCTCATGTTTGTTGAAATTTCTAAGAATCAAAAGGATGATATTATTTATTTGTCGGTTTCAAAGGGATGAAGATATATCATTATTTCTAATTGGTTAGAATACAAAGTGTAAGAGTAAGAGACATAGGGGTTTCTAATTGATTTAATGATGTCAGTTCTGGTTTTTCAACCCAATTACTATGTGTAATGACTATTTTATTTTTATTTATTTCTTCAAAAGGAAAAAATACACAGAAAACTAAAAAAGTTATCATTTTATGATATTATTAGAAAATAAATAATAAAAATATAAAATAATTATTTCCATTAACAAAAAAATAAAAAAAATTAATAAACATTTATTTATAGTTTAACAATAAAAACCCCCTAAACATTTTAAAACTTATAGTGGGAAGTGGTTTTGTAAAAATATCAGCATGTTGATAAATACTGTTTACAAATTCATAAGACATGTCATTATTTAGTATATGATCTCTTATACAGGGATGTCATATATCAATATTCATGTTTCTTAAGTTACTTATGTGATTTTATGAAAAATCACTCCACATTTATTTTCAAAAAATAATAGTATCATTAAAAATCATTCCAAAGACTACTAGGTTGTGTTTCATCGATAAAAATTATGCAGATCAAATCTGTATAGATATATATTCTACTTTAGTTATTGATTAAGAAATTAAATGTTTTTTCTTACTATACCCTAATTCTCAGGATATCCTTTAAAAGAGAAATGATTCGGATTTACATTTCCTATCAAATATTAAACATCCAAAATTAGCATCCGAATATGGAATTAATGTAATGTTTAATGTTTTTTGGTAAAATAAATATCAAAAGTATATCCTTCTAAATGTCTAAATGTTCTTTTAACTATAATAATATGATATTATTTTAGTTTTAATTAAAATCTTGAACATAGAAATATAGAAATCATAATGTCTACTCTTCTAGATGTAATATATAGTAAACTACCCATCACACCACTATATAACTTTTTGTCTACTGATTTTCCCGTATTATCCATATCAAGGATTTACATTGGTACACATGGTAATTTTTTATGTCTTACAATATTTCAGTCCCAAAATTTCAATAATTACATTATATATTTACATTTATCTAAACCATTTAAATAATAATTTGATATTTTTTTAATTGAAGAATTAAATTTTATTCTACCATCATACTGATTTCAAACTATTCTTCTATATGTTTGGAAACATAATTCCAAATATTTTTATTTATTGAAGTGATTGAACACTATCTAAATAAATATTTAATAATATTATATTATAAAATTATTATTTATTAAATATAGTCAGATCATTTAACCCTAAATAAATTACATTCTCTAGTTAAAAGAGAACTGAATTTCATACCATGCTCAAGGTTCTTATCAAAGGCCACAAAGTGCATTACTATGTTTGAAAACTGAAATTGGTGGATGAGGATTTTTAAAACATCATGATTGTCTAATAGAAACTTCCACAATAAAATATTGATATTAAAACTTTCTTTTACAACCATATGTTATAATTTTAAATTAATATGAGATGAATAAGATAAAAGGATTATAATAGCTTGTAATATAGAAATAGGTGAAAATGACCCATTTTAGTCTTTTATTTCTTCTTAATTGTGTCCTTTAGCTACTAACCTAGCTTTATTTATAGTGGTTTTTCATTGGTCATACTGGTTATTTCTAAGACCCTATTTGTTTCCTTTTACTAGGTGATTAGTTGGTTGATAATCTAAATCTGAAAATTTCTTATAAGTAAATTGGTTATGTTCACCATATATAACCATTAGACAATTATCATATTTTAAATATTCTTTTATAGTTATAGGTTCTAATTTTGATTAGAAGTTACAGAATTAAGCTATGATTTCCACATTCCTTGTAGTTTACACTCATGTATCTAGATAACCAATTATAGATTATAGAGGGTGATAATTTATCATCCTAGATTGTCTAGGTTACTCATATTCGGGTTTATTAGTTTTATTTCTTTTAATCTAGTCTAATTTTTATTTTATTTTCTGAATCAAACTTATGTCATCCAAGTCCATTGTTCATTAAAGAGTGAGTTATTTCACTTATTTATTTTTTACTTTTATTAAATGTATAAGTGTTATCAAATAGTATATGAACAAATTATCCAACAATCCATCAAATATTTCATTTAATCTATATTTTATTGAGGTATAAGAATATACTATAATGATTCATACATTAGTCTTTTGATCAAATTTACCAAGTAATTATTATTATTTAAGATATGTATCATAATTCCACACATATTAAAGATCCTAACACTAATTTTATTTTTTATTCCATGGATCATTTTGTCTATTTAGAAGAAGTTTTCTTATAAATTCTCTATTCATCATAAAAAAAGATGTATTTATTGATTAATTTTAAACATTGGTAGCAATACTATATCTATTTAACATTGATCTCATAATTTATTAAATAGTTTTAGTTCCTCTTTCTTCAATTCCACTTTGATGAGGTGTTGTTAGTGAAGAGAAGGGGTGTTTAAAACCTAAGTCTTTGAAAAAAGAATTAAATTATTGATTCTCATATTCTGTACCTTGATAACTTATTAGAAAAGTAATTTTAAATTTAAATAAATTTTATAAAGGATTTCAAAAATATTGAAAATAAAACTTTTCAGATTTATAAAATTTAACCATTAAAATTGTAAAAATTCATTAACTAACACGTAAACATATGATCTCCCAACAAAAAAAATTCAATTATTATGGTCTAAAAACCCATTTGTATGTGTTGATGTGGTTTGGATATAGTAACAATTTTAATATATTGGAAGGATTAAATTTTTTTCCTTCCAATTTGTGATACATCACAGAATCAATCTTTATCAAATTCAACATTAGAAATGTAAAAAACTTTGTCTTTCTTAAACAATTTATATAATGAAAAACATTGTAGTGTTCAAGTCTCATATTAATGATCCAATATTAATTTTTCTCATTATATAAAGTATTTTTTTTTGTTTGTATAATGAATTAAGTTCTGATTTATATGCTTTTTTATTTCTATATCTTCTAAATTTATGAAATTTATCATTAAAAATTGAGATTAAATTACTAGGTATGTTAAAATAAAAACCATATTCATAGAGTTGAGAGATACTTATTAGATTTTTCTTTAGACCATGAACATATATATTTTTTGTTTAAATTTATTTTAGATCTCCAACTAATCCAACTCCATATAGTTTTTTGTTTTTCATAATCTACAATGGTTACTAGTGTGCCTCCAACTTTTATATTATATTAATGTTAGAAGAGCCTCCACTCATGTGTTTGGAGAATGCTCCGTCTATATACCATTAAATAACATTATTAATTTTATATTTTCTTTAAAAATAATTCAAATGAGATTTTATTTAGGTAACCATATTTTCTCAGTCTACCTGTTTCAGAAATCAATGATCTGGGTAACCTTATTTGACTTATTTTTCAAAAATTACCACTATGTGTATCAGAAAATTTTATGATATTATTTTAAATTTAACTGATATTGGTATTTTCTAAACAAAATTTATTGTATTAATTTACCTTAGTTCCATAATAAAAACAATTATATATTGATATTTTATTTTTTTATAACAAGGAAAAAATAATTTCTATATAATATTGATTTTTAGGCCTTTCTTCATATACAATATTATTGTTTTTTGGAAAACATTTTTATTGGATTCCAATTAAAATATTCTTATCCTTATTTATTAATAAGTAATAACTTCTTAATAATTATTTATTATAATTTATGTATTGCATTCAATTTTCATGATTATTACAATTTCAGGATGTTTTGTTAAAAGTTCCTTTTATTTAAAAATTTTATTTTGAATAGCATACATTTATCATAATTATTTTCATGAATGTTAATTAGTTATTTATGAATTTTTAGTAAAGGTTCATATCTTTCTTAAATCATGGATCATTTATCAGATAATTCTATGTTAAATAAGAATTCAAAATCAGATGAATAAAAATAATAGGATTGTACCAGTTTTTCTTCATTAACCATAAAGCACATATTTAACTACATATTCTTCAATCTTTTTCTGAGTTATATTTAGAAGAGCATCCAGAGGCTTTTTATATACTCCATTTATCGAACTTATCATTATTTTAACTTCACTCATAACCAGTTATCCTCGATTTTTTTCATTTATCTCTATATTTCTCTTTTCATCTTTTAACTATCAAATATCAAGTCTGATATGTCCTATCGTTTAACATTTATAACATTATACACAATTATATACTTTATCTAATGTTTGAAGGACATCTTTAATCTAGTATTTTTATTATAAAATATTCTAAATATTCTATCTAATTGATTTTGCTTCATTTTAGAATTTGATAACACTAAATGATTTCATTATCCTTTTATTTTATTTTCATTGTTGTTTGAATTAAATTTATGGGAAATTATTTCTATTTTATTATCGTATAATCCCTAAAATCATCTTATCATTCTTGTACATACATTATTTAGGATCTGATAAATTCCATCATTGTAAAATTTATGAATGGTATTTATTATCGCATGGAAGTAGATATTCCATTACATTGAGAGGATATTACAATTATTACATATAGTTCCTAATCATATTGTGAAATTGAATTACCTAAGGAAAAAAAATTAATAACTCTATGAATCCCCCTTTAATCATGGAAATTCATTCACTATCACAAATTTTGATGGTCTCTAATTTTAGGATTGTAGTATTTTTTATAATTGTCTGACATTTTTAGTTCTTTAATAGTTAACAGAAATAGTTTTCCACATTTCATAGGTAGTAAGACATTGAGATACACTCTTATATTCAATAGGATCAAGCCCAAATATTATATCATTCAATTCTCTTGAATTGAAATCATACTCAGCTACATGGGCATCATCCCATATTAATATGTTTTTCGATATGGTGCATGTGAGATATCTGGTGGTCGATTTGGTGACCCTTATTCTTGATATAGAAAAATAATAATCATTATGTACAATTATTCCTAGTGTAGTTCTATTTTGTATTTGGAATGGAAATAATATAACATGTACATTGGTCATATTGATCCCCACAATGATTGGTCTGATGCTCAATGCCAATAGTTCATGTTAGGACATGCATATGAGAGGTGGACTCCTGGTGAGAGATGAAAAAGGTTCCTTTATTTTCAAATTCAAAGGTTATTATGGATTGGGTAATTCATTGGGACCTATTGAAATGAATATGATTATTGGGCTCCCCATGTTCTATATTTTTAAATTTAATAGTTATGTGGTTGAATATGATTCCAATGTGTTGGTAGGGTTTCTGAAAGGCAAATCTATCCTAGAATGGGATTTGGAGTAGAAAATTAGAAATTTTGGAATGCTAGTTAGATGTCATATGAAATTCAGAAATACATTGTCAGAAGATAACTTTGATAAGGACTCTTTGGATAGAAATGATGGTCTAGATGAGTATGCCGTTATCTATTTTTTCACTGGGTCCTACTCAATTGACTAAAACCTCTTTTCAATGGGTTATTCTCTTGTCCTACTCAACTTTTGACGACCATAATGGATATCTAGTTAAGAAATGATGATTCTTCATTTCGATAAAAAAAATTCATTCTTTTAACAATCATTACATAAATTTTGAATCCATGATTTTACAAATAGATAATCACATGATATTTAGAACAACCATAATTATCAGTATTAATATAAGGAGCATGGGTTATTCACATAACATCTCCATCATTAGCTATTTAAATATGTTTTTGTATAGAAATTTTTCTTTTATATTTCTTGACCATATATCTATTCTTTAGAAAATTTATACCATTATACAAATTATTAGGTCTAAATAATACAGAGACACACAGGGGTGAATTATTTATCTTTTAAAATCATAGATAGATCTCAACTTTTATCTTCCTTCATGATTTATGTAGATATGTTATAGTGATCCAAACATTTATTATAATACTATTAAATTATTATAAAGATGAAAAAATAATAGTATTACACATAGATGAACCAATGGATTATTGTCATGGGAAAACTAGTACCATACATAGAAATTTCAACATCAATCATAAACATTTATTTAGTTCATTATTCTATACCTTCTTTTTAGCACATGACCTCTCCATAGTACATGTAGTCACATGTGTATATAAATAAAAAGGGGTGAGATAAAAGACCAGCAAGATGATATATAAGAACAATATAAAAATGGGTGAGCATTACTATAACATAGTCAAACGATCATGAACATGAGAGGAAGCTTTAATAATAGACTTGAAATGTGGAAATACATAAAAATGAAACATCATGTGTTAGTGGTTAACTACAACACATACATGTGAACATAGATAGAATTTTGAACACATATAATTTCACATTAACTCATGATATTCATCACTTTACCCAATACATTGGAACACTGTATAATTCTAGGCGCACCCATCACATTCATATTGTGCTATATACTTCTCGGCGCGCCCAAAACATCATAACATTATCATTTATCGTGCATGCCAGAATGAACATTAATAAAAAATGAACACAAATAACCCATGAAAAGGAATTGGTTTCATCTCATAATAACACATTCATAAACATTGGGTTCCAAAAAGAAAGAGGGAATAACATACAAGTTACAAGAACCGTCAACCATGAATGAGAAGTAAAAGGTGTGTTCTCAAAAGAATAGTTTTTTCGGAAAAACTGTTGTTTGACATAAACCCTACTGAAAAAAATTAATATACTCAAAAAATAAATAAAATGATGAAAAAATTATTTTTATAGTGTAACCATATAATAAATAAGTGAAAGAGGGTGAATCCAATGGATGAACGTTGGGTTCGAGAATTTCCTTTTACCTTGTATCTGAATGCTTCATTCTCATTAATGTCCTGTATAACCCCATTATATTAATTAATTAACAATTCTAGAACCTTTTTTCATTTATATTGATTATTATGGTTTAATTAAGTTATTTTATGTTCCTTTGGAAGTGTTATAGTGTTTAAAAACATTGTTCAGGTATGTTCATTTTTATGGTTTTCTTGAGTGGTTCACTTGTATTCTTAAAGGAAAGTTCATGTAGAACATGGGTAAACATCAAGAATAGATATAATATGTTATTAATTATATTAAAGGTTTTTTAATGTTCTTATAATTAATTATGTTATATACCATGTGGATGAATCATTAGACAAGAATTTAATGATGATCGTTTGGGTTAATTTGGGTGGCTTTTCGACCACAACGAACATTTTTTGTTTACTCATTTAGTAACATGTAAATAAGTTAGTTCCAAAACATAGAATAAAAATAATACATATATAATAATCTAGTTCAACCATGAAAATGGTTTAATGACCAGATCGTAAGATTTAAATGGAAGAAGAAAATGTGTTATTCTCAATGGTGATAGATTGACACGTCACAAAAAACATTTAATTTTATAAAATAAATATAAAAAGAGAAGGGGGATGAATAATATAATATCCCATTAGTATAATAAAATTACTGAATATTTATGAAAATTGATTTTACAAACCATTTAGAAAAATATAGTTTTAGAGAGAATTAGAAAAGAAATTGAAATTGAATGTAATTAAAAAGACAAATGACATAAATTACCTCTTGAATCCTCCTCTTGAGATCCTCATTAAGGGGCCAATGCTTGGTCTTTTGATGAGACCAGTAGATTTTAGATGTGGGGAATGGATATGGAAGATTCTTGGGAAGCTTTTAGACATGGTTTGAAGGTTCATAGGTGTGAGGAAATGAGGGTGTGAAGGGGGGTTTTATAGTGTTGGGGAGAGGGGTTTTCTTAATATAAAATTCATCAATTTATTATTTCTTCACAAGACTAGGAATAGTGATTATTCCCTTACCATGAAGTGTAATTTTATAATTTAATCCTGAACCAAGTGGGCATAGATGAACATGACATCAAACATGACTCTATAATTATTTTATTTAGCTTATTCTGTAAATTATGGTATTTCACTATTCATCAGAAATTCACGTATTTCAGAAAAATACCAAAATCTCACCCCAACCATTTTTAGACATTTATAATCCAAAAATTAAGTCTATTTTCAAAAATAATTTTCTAAATATGATCATGTTATAATTTAATTAACATCATAATTTACTAGAAAAATACAGTTTTTAAAATTAAAAATTATTTTATATTGCGTTAAATAATTACATAGGGTATTATAAATTTTTCTAAAAAGTAAAAGAAATATATCTGTTAATTTATTAAAATATTTCAAGAAGATAAGTTTTCTTTTAAATTATTTAATCAATTATAATGAATTATTTATGACTTACAAAAATACCAAAACGTTTTCTATAGTCAAATTGTCACTTTCTAAGATGCCTAAATTTTATTAAATTATTCATGTGTAAGGTTAATATTATTTTGGATGATTTAATATTTATAAGGTTCATAATACTATTCATTAGGGTTGGTTATTATTCATAGGGTAGGTTACAGTTCACCAAAAATGATGTTTTTCCTTATTGGACCCCAAATATCATCTTATACACATTCGTGTATGCCAGATTTTGGAAATTCCAAACACAGAAGTGACAAATTTATTTTTAAAGGTCACTTAACACTTAGTAGTTTATTATATTGTGTCTTCATGTTATTTTTAACATATTTATAAGAAGGGAATTTCCATTGAAAAACTTTGGGTCATTACATTCTTCCAGACGATTGAAATTTCGACCACGAAATTTCACTTTACACAAATAGCTGAGGGTACTTCTCCTTCATCGCCTCCTATGGTTCCCAAGTAGCTTATTCAAACATATGGTTCCTACAGAACACTTTGACAATGTGGGTTGTCTTTTTGCGTAGAACCTTATCTCTCCAGTCCAGAGTCTCTACTAGCTGCTCCTCATAAAAAAATCTTCCATTGTTACCACCTCTGATTTTAGTACATGTGAGTGATCAAGTATGTACTTACTCAAGAGTGATACGTGAAAAAAAATTATGAACATGAGCCATATTCATTAGAATTGAAACGCTATAGGCCACAACTTCTATATGGTCAAGTATTTTAATGGTGGAAATATACATTGGGCATAGCTTCCCTTTCTTTGAAAATCAAAAGACTCTCTTCCATGGTGATATTTGAAGGAAGACTTTATCTACAATGGCAAAATCTAAGTCCCTTCGACGGTGGTTAGCATATATCTTTTTTTGACTTTGAGCACCTTTTTAGGTTTTTGGATGACTTGAACCTTCTCTGTCATATCTTTCACATGATCGGGTCCAAGTAGCTTTTTTTATCTAACTTCAACCTAATAGGTTGGAGTTCTTCATCGCTTTCCATACATAACTTAATATGGAGACATCTGAGTACACGAGTGGAAGCTATTGTTGTATGAGAAGTCAACCAATGAGAGATGCTGATCCCATCTACCTTTGAATTATAGATATCATGCTCTTAGCATATCTTCAAGCGTCTAAAGAGTCCTTTCAGATTTCCATCGATTTGGGGGTGATAGACCCGGCTGAAATTTAATTCAGTACTCAAGGCATGTAGAAGGATCCTCTAGAATTTAGATGTGAACCATGGATCACGGTCATAGGCATTTGAGAGTGGAACACCATGTAGTGTCACCACTTTTTTTACATATATCTTTAGAAGTTTTTCAAGAGGTATATCTTCCTGAATAGTGATAAAATGGGTAGTCTTGGTGAGTCTATAAACCACAACCCTTATCGCATTATTTCCCATCGACGTCTTTGGGAGACCCATGACAAAGTCATTGTAAAAATATCATATTTCCACATGGGTATATTCAATGGATCCATAAACACTTTGGACCTTTGTCACTCTACTTTAACTTAATGACATACCAAGCACCTTGAGAAATACTCTAAAATCTCCTTCTTCATGCAATCCCACCAGAAGTGTTCTCGAAGATCATGATACATCTTGGTACTCGCAGTATGGATAATTAATTTTGATCTCTGTGAATTTTCCAATAGATCTTTATTTATCCGAGGAGATGAAGGCAAAAAAGCCACATTCCAAACTGAATCACACCATCATTATAGATATGTAACTCTTGCATCTTCCCTTCCTTTACTACATTCACCCACTTTTTTATCTCCACATCATCCCTTTGTGCCTCCTTAATATTCTCTAGGATGGATGGCTGCGCAATAATTTGCGCAAGGTAGGATTTATCCCCTGCTTATGATTTCTAAATTCATCATATTCATATCCAAGAAGATAGGGTCTTTCACAATCCATAGGATGGATAGAGTATCAGTTGTTTTTTTACTTAGAGCATCTGCTACCTTCTTTTCATTTCTAGGATGATAGTGAATAGAGCAATGATAATCCTTGATAAGATCTATCCATTTACATTGATGCATGTTGAGATCCGTTTGTGTGAATATATACTTTCGGCTCTTGTGGTCAGTGTATATGCACATTTCATACCATAAAGATAGTGTTGTCATATTTTCAAAGAAAAAATCACGGCTGCCATCTCTAGATCATGTTTCAGGTAGTTCTGCTCATGTATCCTCAGCTGTCGTGAGGCATAGTCGAACACATTCTTATTTTTCATGAGTACACAAATCACGAATTTCTTTGAAGCATCACTGTATATCACAAAACATTATCCACTTTTTGGTAGTGTTAGTGTAGGTGTAGTGAGTATCCTACCCTTTAGCTCCATGATGCTTCCCTCACATTCTTCTGTCCAAACATACTTTACCCCTTTCCATATTTACATAGTTAGCAGGCTTGAAAATCGTGATAATTTTCTCACAAATCATCGGTAGTACCTAGCTAATCCAAGAAAACTATGAATTTTGGTGACCCTAGAGGGCCTAGGCCATTCCTCAATTGCCTTTGTTCTTGAAGGATCCACAAAAATTACCTCACTTATGATCACATGTCCCACGAAAGAGACTTTCTTTGTCCAAAAGTCACACTTACTGAACTTGGCGAACAACTTCTCCTTTCACAGTGTTGTAAACACAAGTCTTAGATGTTCCCCATGTTCCTTTTTTCTCTTGGTGTAGATGATAATATCATAAATAAACACTACAAATAATTTTTCGAGGTAATGTCTAAATATTCTATTCATCAAATCCATGAATATTGCAGGGGCATAAATAAGTCCAAATGGCATCACCAGAAATGCAAAGTGCCCATACCTTTTACGGAAGGCAGGCTTCTAAATATCATCCTTCTTCACCATTAGCTGATGATATCTAGAATGAATATCCAGCTTTGAGAAGTATTGAGCTCCTCTTGACTGATCGAACAAATCTTCAATCCTTGTAATATGATACTTGTTCTTTATGGTGATCTTGTTGAGTTCCCGATAATCGATACACAACCGCATTGTTCCATCATTCTTCTTCACAATGATCACTGGCGCACCCCAAGGTGATCCACTAGGGCATATGATCCCTTGTTCTAGATTCTTTTTCAACAGCTTCATTAACTCGTCCAGTTTAATAGGATCCATCATATAGGGACACTTTGAAATTGGAGAACCTCCGAGTATGAAATCTATTGAGAACCCCCACCTCATAATTTGTGGGTATTCCGGGTAACACTTCAGGAAATACATCACTCTATTCCCTCACAATGGGCATTTCCTCAAGGTTGGAAATTTACTTTAACTCAACCATATGGGCGAGATATGCCTCTTCATAGTGAATCAACACCCACACCAAGGACGTATTTTTCAATGGAGATTCATTATCTTCCTTGCATTTGTAGAGGATCATGGGATGGTTCAGAATATGAAAAGATATTTCCTTTTCCCCACAGTTGATATGTTCACTATATAATTAGAGCCAATACATTCCCATTATAGCGTCGAATTCCACCAAGGGATGTATTACAAGATTCTCTGCAAGAATCACCCCACATACGCCAACATGAGAAGAGTCGAACAATTTAGTTGCAATGATTACACTACATTGTGTTTGTTTTCAATGCTTTCTCTAGGGTGTGTGTATCCATCTATGGAGGACGCGCAGCCGTTGCCCCACATTCCCGCTTTCCAAAGGTGGGAAACATTCATTCGTTATTCAAGAATGTTTGCTTCGTGATCGCAAAGAGATGATTGGATGTTGGTTCTTCCTTCCGTGGATTCATCCTTGGAACTCTTCACTTATTCCGGGTGTCCCTTATGGACTTAAGATGTTATTCATGAAACTTTTACTAGTGCCATATCATCATGGACGTCAGTTAATTACACTGATTCTGTTAGGACATTCCAAGGGGTCTTGTCAGTGCAGCAACCTTCAGTTATGGGAGAAGTCATGTTGGGAATCACTTGCGTGTCGGGACGTTGTGGGATTGACATGTCAATATAATTTACCATATTTTAGGGCTTCTCAAGGGTGAGGAAGCCCAAGGAATTCCACATTGAACATGAGGAATCATATTCCATGGGCATTTATCTGAATTTTTACTCAGCTTCCTATGTTTAACACAGGGTATGGCGCAAGTTTAATGTCCATCAGAGACAGATCAGACAGATCAGTACACTGAGTAGAGTAGATCAGATGGGTGAAACCCCTATAGGGAACACTAATGCTAGGGCCAACGAGTTGCTGATATCCCAGTTAATGGTGGGGGGAATAGAGTATGAGGAGGCATGATACCATTGGGATGTGGCGGACCAGGTAAGAATCGGGATGGATGATGAAGTGATTGAATTAACTGGATGGAGGATGGGATAGAACCACCATGAAGATTATGATGGTTTTGGGATTGGGCCTTGAGGAGGCTTCCTACATATCCCTATGGCAGGGAATCAATGTGAACATAGTTCAGGGTAGGGGTGTTGGTGAACTGATGTGAAAGAAGACCTGGGGACCATGGGTGGTGGGATAGAACCTCATGAAGGCTTCCTACATAGCTCTCCTTGGCAAGGATCAAAGACCACATAGTTCAGTTTGATGTGGTGAACCGACATGAATGGGGTCAGAATGACTTGGTGTTGGGCTTGAGCCTCATGGAAGCTTCCTACATACCCTACCTTGGAAAGGATCAAAGACTTCATAGTTCATGTAGGAAGTGGTGCTTACACTCTAATATTCCTACGGTGTTGGTGATCCGGCATGAAGATGGTTGGGACCAATGGGTGTTGGGCTTGAACCTCTTGGAGGCTTCCAACATACCCTACCTTGACAAGGATCAAAGACCACATAATTTCGGTGGGGTGTGGGGCATACACTCATGGATTCCCAAGGTGTTGGTGAGCTGGCATGAAGATGGTTAGGACCAATGTGTGTTGGGATTCATCCTCATCGAGGCTTCCTATGTACCCTGCATTGGCAAGGATCAAAGTCCACGTAGTTCAGGTGGGGTATGGGGCTTACACTCTAGGCTACCCATGGTGGTTTTGAGCTGACGTGAAGATGGTCTGGACCAATGGGTGTTGGGCTTGAACCTCATGGAGGCTTCCTATGTACCATGATTTGGAAAGGATCAAAGACCTCGTAGTTTCAATGGGGTGTGGTGCTTACACTCTAGGATTCCCATGGTGTTGGTGAGATAACATGAAAATGATTGGGACCAATGGGTGTTGGGATTGAACCTCGTGGAGGCTTCCTATGTACCCTGCCTTGGAAAGGATAAAAGATCATGTAGTTCGGGGTGGTGGATATAGTATAACATCATGCGGGATGAAGGTGAACTGATGTCAAGGGGTCAGGACAAGTAGGTGTTGGTACTGAACCACATGGAGGCTTCTTACATACCCAAACATGGAAAGGATCAAAGACCACATAGTTTAGGAGGGATTTGTTGGGCTTACACTATAGGCATCCCATGGTGTTGGTGAGACAATGTGAAGATGTTCGGGACCAATGGGTGTTGGTCTTGAACCTTGTGGAAGCTTCATACGTACCCCACCTCAGAAAGGATAAATAACCTCGTAGTTCAGGTGTGATTTGTGGGGATTACACTCTAGGATGCCCAGATAGGATGTCATGGTCGATGCTTAATATAAACCCACATGAGTCATGATTGGTGTGAAAATCAAGAGGCACTAGAGACCTGATGATCACATAGTGAAATGTACGTCCGTGAGAAGAAAAGTGGGGCTTACACATGGTTAGTGGACCAAAGAGGAAACATGGGATTACGCACGGTCTGCAACCCGAAGAGTTTGGGACATACTCCAGGATGGAGGACCGATGGCGAAAAAACCCTGTGGGAGAAGGATATGGCTCCGAAGAAAGGATGGGTCTGGTGTCTATTTCCCCCCTGGTCCTTGGGATTGAGGAAGAAAGGAGGAGTAGGGATGCTGCCTATGGCGAGAAAAGGTAGGGGTTTACACCAAGATTGTTTCCCTTTCCCCACAGACAAACGCCACTCTGAAGAGGAGGATATCATCCCTTGTGAAAGAAGATCTCATCCACGTGGAGACCAGTGGGAGCAGAGAATGTCCATGGTGGGAGAACATTACATGTGAGGTATGGGGTGAGGTCACTGTTTAACGTCATGTGCTGAGGACAATGGTGCTTGAAAAGTTAACATCCTGCAACTCGGACAAGGTGGGTTTTCTCCGCACCCCTAGGACATACATAATAGGCACCCTCTACACCTCGGTAGAGTGAAGGGACCGAAAAAGCTGTGGATAGGGGTGTTATAGAGCGAACCATTGACGGGTCCATGTTAGCGTGGATATGTGAAGAATAAAGATCCATTAGCATGCCTATGCGAAGAGGCATGAGGCGAAGCAATGCAATGAATGATATCATCCAGGGGACATTGAAGTAACTTCGTGCGATCCCAAGTGTTTTCATGGAATTTGTGTATATGGAGAAGATGATTTGGGCACGAGAGGTACCCAAAAATGATGTCTTCAAGAGGGACCTCATGGGCGCTCAAGGAGGGAGGATTGTATGCAAAAGGGAAAGATGAGTGAAAAAGGGGAGAGCTGACACGCAATTGAGGTGCTTGCATGAAAAGGACCATGTCGGCATGAAATTGAACAGAGTGGCGTGCAATTAAGTAGCATGCATGAAAAAGGCCGGGTAGGGTGCGCAATCGGGTTCGAGCGGGAAAGGACTGGTCCGGGGACATAATATTGGGAGTGAAATTTTGAAAGGTTTTGTACGTGGATGAGAGGATTTCTCTCAATTTGAAGTATTTTCATGCAAGGGGCGTGATTCAAAGGGATTTGGATGAGGATCAAGCCCGAGGGATCTCGCGCGAAAGAGGACCCCCGGGCAACCAGACGCGAAAAAATAATTACCTAAGAGCCATCTTTTTATGTGCATGGGAGAGGAGTTTCACACATGGGAGATAGTTCAGATTCTTCAGCCTGGAAGTAGAAGATGTGAACTTCTATTTATAGGCGCTTGGGACGGCGGGTCAGCGTTCAACGAAAGCCAGCATGGAATATTTCATGCCGGGTGTCGGCAGCGTGTAGATCATTAGCGTGGGGTTGTGGCATGAAAATGTTCTATGCCCGTGCAGAAAACTCTCACAAATCGAAGAATGTTTTTCACAGGACAAATTTTTTTCACACACCGTATTATTTGTTTCGTACCTTCCCATAGGGTCCCCCCTAGAATGGTTCACCGGTTAGAAATATGGATTCACTTTGTCGTTCCTGAACCTTCCTTAGCCCGGGAGAACTTTTCGGCATCTTCAAATTCCCCCCACCTCAAAATCAGATCTGCGAGGGAATGCAATGGGTGGATTCATAGGTAAACGCCAAATTATAGGACTCCCTAGGGCCGACGCATGCTAAAAACCGTAGTGGCGCAAAAAAACTGTTTTTGATCGCTCAATATACTTTTTGCGCATGCATAGAAACATCTCATCACACCTATAAGTGGCCCCACAGTTCCCCCAGTCTATATGGATTTCCTCGCGTGATAAACTTAGAGCTCTCATGCACGAAACAATTTCCTCTGCCATCATGAAAAATGATTCAGTTGCGTGTAATTCGCCGCGATCAGTGGTCTTTTTACCCTCCAACCCAATATTTTCCTGGCCAATGTCTGATTTTTTGCGCCAGCTTCTATTCTTTCATGAAAGAAACTATGTTTTTATATCATAGACTCCTCAAAACCTTTCTAGCATGTTATGACTGCCAATCAAGAAGATGTTGATAGGGAAGTTTCCTTTTCTACTCGAAGGGTTAAGATGGTTGCCAACCCTGTGGTTTATGGCACCTGAAGGAACGTATCCAACAACCATAATCTCTTAAACCTGTTGAACCCAGCATAGATGAAGTATGAACTGTCTTTGAAATTTCCGACCTGGGACTTCAGAATCCTGGATGAGGTACCTATTCCAAGGTTTGAGGTCGACATAACATGGTCTGGGGTGACCTACGAGGATGCCCTCCCCAGTATAACATCACCTACAACGACCATCCAGCTAGAGAAATGAGACACCTGGATGTTTACGACCTGAATCAAAGGACCAAGACCATCTTAGGGAATGGCCATTTTGTCGAGAGTTTTCTGGCCCTTTACGTAAGAACCATCTGTAAGAGTGTTACTGACGAGACCAAAGGCTGGATACAGGATTAGGATCTATGGTCTGGAGGCAATTTCACCAGTTAATGGGACTGGGTGTATTAGGTTTTCCAGACATGCGACCAGTTTGTGGTCGAACTATGTGAAATCGATTTGTTTGAGGTATTGTGGATGTCACAATTTCATATTTATCGCCAGCATGAGCTCGGGCCAGATCTATTTACCCGATGGTCCCTCAACACCAATACCTTAAATATTCATCAAGGGGAAGATGGTATTAGCTTGTGGGACATCCATTACATTAGGGGTATCCTTCTTTGTGTGCAGTAGTACGATGAATTCATCCCGATGAGGGACACCTAGGGGGATGGGTCACAAACCCCTATGCTAACATGGCACCTACTGGAGCAAGCTAAAGAGAGGCTGGGGGTCAAGGATTTCCTAAAGGACATATCTTACCATAAATGGTCCAGATTGTTCCTACAAAAAAATCAAGAAGTCAAAATGTTAGGGCGAGGGAGACGGTGTCTGAACGTGGCATAGAGGAGAAAGAGTGGGTCGTAACTTAAGGATCCTGGAGGGGGGGACTATCAGACCTGGGGCATCGGAATTAATGATATCAGGGACCTGGATATCCTATATTCCAGATTCCTTGCCAAATTTTTGAGTGGGTGGCTCTTGCAAGTGAGGGATGCAAGGATGGGAGTTGGCCCAATGACCCTGGTGATGGCCGGTATAATGTCTTCTAATCAATGGTTTAATCTGTGAGTCCCATGTTGGCCCATTAATACACCATTTTGGGACATATTTCAAGAGGGGGTCACTGAGGAGGATCTGCGGCCCCTTCCAGATCTTTTATGGCTGGGTTGCGGCTCATTGCAGAAGGTACACCTTTCCGCACCCCATCCGTCCTCCATGTAATGGCATGCGACCTTCCTTGCTGAATATTTTTGGGGCCATACCATTGACGCTCAATGAGGAGGGAGTCAGGATCAGAATCGGAAATCATGCCAACTTCACATTCAGCCCCTTCCCCACCCCGACAAGACAGATTATAGATAATGGTCAAGTCTCACTGGAGAAAAGGGAATACTTCCACAACATCAGTGGTGGGGTGCTCATGGACCAGGTTGATGGGAATATCTTTTTCAATCCCTATATTCCATCTAGGTTCTCCAGGAAGTTCATATTCCTTCAGTGGATGCCGAAAAAGGGGCACAAAGATGTTCGGGAGGAAAGGCATCCATGTGATCTTCTCCAAATGTGGCATATGTTTACGACCCAAGACTCTGGGGACGTTATCAACTTTCCTCCCACTGGAGTTAATTTTGGCCTCTTCACCCAATATGAAAAACATTGGTCCATATAATATCCTGAGGGGCTGTTGCGAAAGAGAGTTTGGAAACTCAAGGTAGCTAGTGTAGAGCCTGGGCAGCGGGAGAGCAGACAGGGTGTTGTTGGGGAACAAATGTTGGAAGCTCGTCGGGCTGTTGGGGCCGCACAGTTCATCAGTGGTGGGGAGTCACATGGCGTGGTTGTTCCCTCATGGACTAGGGGGAGAATAGATTGTGAAGTGGCCAGGGAACTTCTTGGGAAGCAGATAAGGAATCTACATCAACCATTCAGTGATGCAATCTTGCAGGCTCATTGGTCAGCCTGGATGACACTGTGACAGTCGATGAGTACTTAAGCTCTTTGGAAAATGATAGTGCGAGGCAGAATCCAGCTGCCGGAGGTCAGAATCATTCGGGATGTCGACAGGGTGAACATTCAATGTCGGCATGCATATTTGATGGTCAAGGAAATGTATGCACGCTGACGAGGTCGGCGTGAGGAGCCATATTTCTTGGTGAAATTTTTTATTAGCCAGATGCATGATCCAGAAAAGATGTCATCAGAGGATAATGACAACGACGATAATCTCGAGGGAGTCAAGACGGAATAGGATTAAGAAGTAGAAGGTGAAGGAGGGGGTGGAGAAGACAAGGATCCTGAAGGTGGAGGGTCTCAGGGGGAGTCCCACCATGGGAGTCTCCGGGAGCGTGGTGAGATCGTCCGCTCTGATGTGGATATAATTGAGATGAGGATCCTGTCTGTGGCTCACCGAGAAAGTGCTTGATGCAGTTCCACCCTTTGTGCCGCATCATTCAGCTCTCCTCGGCTGCCTCTGAGTTAGAATCATTTATCTCCTAAAAGTCTGTAGGCCGATAGTCAGGGAATGAATCCATGAGACCCGCGATAGTGTCTTCTTTGGTTTCCCCACTCGAGTGGTGTGGATATTAAATGCCTATGCAACTGTCCCCTCTCGCATCAGTCTCAGTATCTCCGTTTCCAACTTCTAGCCCTTCCCCGACACGAGTACCGCTGATGTCCACTGCTCTTTGTTCACCGTCTGCTGGGTCGTGGATATAGTGGTGCTGGAACAATCCATCTATGATGAAAACCTTTAATGGTCGTGTTTTGGATGAAATTGTAAATTAACTTTTATTTAATACTTCTTTCTCTGAACTGCATGTATGGATAAATGTATGGACAGATTCATTTCCTCATTCATTTGGTTTAACGAATTCAACCACAATCTTGAAAAAATAGTTATGCATTCCTAAGTTCATGTGGGTCTCACATGATGTGAGAAACAATGGATGTTCATACTATTACATTGTTTGAATGTAGATGTGCCAAAGATGATTTGGGCACCCTAGGTTCGAACGACCAATTCTAATTCCCAGAAAGTGAAGAGAGACACCTGACTAGAGAATAATGTTATCAGAACAGTCGAATTACCGTTTTATGGATGTGCTCTCATGAACGAATGGCGTAATGCCAGATGGGCTGTAATAAATCCGAACAGACGGGATTGGAAGGTGTGAATCATGATACCCAAGATTCGAAACACCATGGGTGTGGCGTGACAATATAGAATTGTTTTTGACCTCATTTAAAACACAAAGTCCTTATTGTGTTAATCTGGAATACGGATAACAATTCATGGATGACCGTTGACCATGTTTGTAACATAGGGGCTGACTCAAAATGTCATTCATTATCCTTCTGGAATGTTGGTACAGGACAATATGTGGGGTATAGGCCATGAATCCATATTGTTAGCGTTTTCCCTTAGATTTGAAGGAGGAAGAGGTTCTGAATAAAGGGCACACAAAGCGTGGAATGTGGAGTTATGGTTTGTTCAAACATAATCCAACACTCTTGAAATTATGCCACCGTGGTGGATGCACATTATATGGGTGGAACTGTCTGATCCTGGATAATTCCTTATTTTAGATAAGACCTCTCTAGCGAGGGAACTGGGGCGTCTTATTGTTATCATGGGAATCCAGAACTTGTTCAGGGAAAACATGCAGTTACATGGTTCCCCACAAGTGGTTGGGCCAGGGGGCCAGAACTGAGGAGGAATAGGATTTATGATTCATGGGGCTAGAACCAAGGCGAAAATCCTAGGTGTCTCAATGTATCCCTTGAGGATAGGAATCAATCCATATGCAGTTTTGGAAGATGTCATTCAGTTTAACGTCTAGCGGCAAGGACATGGAGTGGTCTTAGCTTATGGTCATAGAGCTAGGACCATGGATCGGAGAGGAGTGAAGGGGACACATGGTAATGTGATTATGAAACTAGACATGGATGAAGATGTAGTCCCGTATTACCATGTGTTCCCCGGAATGGTTTTAGTTCGAGGGACTACAAACAATAGTTAAGCTGGGCTAGTGGAGGAAGTGCTCAGGCGTTCTGAGGTATCTCATGAGAATGAGAATCATGATATACGTGGATCTAAGAGGTGGAACAGTAAGTTACCAGTGATAGAGATAAAAGAGGCATGCAGTTGTGGCCCTCACATAAAAATAAGTGATATTCGATGTATCTTGTTTGTCCTTTAAGGTGAATGGGGTTTTTATTGAAGCGATAGGCCATGATATCATTTCCTTTTATCACTACAGGAATCAATCTGTATGCAGGCATTGAAAAAGTGTATGGCATGTGACAGATACCAAATATGGTGTCCCCTTGAGTTAGGACATCACTATGTAGTGTCATTTTTTTTCATACAACTAGGACCATAATGTCGTAGTTTAGGGTCATGTGATGGGACCAAGTGTGCATTTTAATGTCCTGCATCTCAGATGTAGTAGAGACGAGTCTAAAGGGGGAATGTTCACGGTGCAATAAAACATACCCGACGTGAATGAGGACATAATCTCATACCTCAAAGTATGAAATTTTTTGAAAGAAACCTCAGGCATAGCCACCAAGATAGAGTTAATATGGTAAGGGGGAGGAGAAACTAGCTCCCAATTGAGTTGGACCCGAAAAAGAGATGTATGGGTGTTCCTACTCATTTCTAAAAGAGATCTTAGTTTATGGTATTAGAGATAGGACCATGGAGAAGGGACTATCCGAAGTAAAAGGGAACCATAACCCAATCCCTAAGCCAATGTGAGTGGAACTCGGTGTTGGAAACAAGGGTGGATAAGGTATTTCCAATACATGAAATATTTGAAAAAGGGGAATCATTGGATCCCAAAATTATTGCCTTATCGTGGATTTTCCCTCCTAACATGAGGATGCACACTAAGGAATATTACCAAGAATTTAAAATTTCTACTTGAACATGATGAGGTGGAGAAGGATTTGAATCATGTAACTGACATTTCAGGATTAATGGGGATGGTGTGAAGATGGAGGATGACTGTTGACTGTGTTTGAAAAACAACATCCATATCACCTTATCCTGAAACTGGGACAAAAAAATGAGCATCATCCACTGACCAAATTCTCAAAACGGGACTTGTATCAATATGTTGTCTGAAACCCTCGAGGATGATGGGATGTAATGGTAGGAGGGCCCTTAGGCTGAGCATCCATGCCATTAGAGGGTCCCATTGGATGAAGAAGATTATGGAATCCCTAATGAGGGAGGAAACAAATCCAATAAAATGGGTGAAAGCATGTCTGAATAGAGTCCTACATTTCATGTATTAAACCAGAGTACCCTTAGGCACATTGGAGAATTGGTGAAGAGGGACGAGGGGCTTATCTTGAGAGTGGCCAATTTGAAAAGATGAGGACATTACAAGGGGATGGAAAACTCCCAGGAGGAGGAGGTAAATGGCATGAACATAAAAACACCCAACATGAGTGAGATCATAATCCCATACCACACCATACATTTCTCTCTCTGGTGGAATGATGGCCAAGGGCCAAGATGGGGATGGGCCCGAAGAAGAGCTGCTCTGGTGGTCCTACATATCACCTGAGTATGGGAATCATGCTATATGTAGTTCTGGAATCACACATAGGGGTAAGATACCCTAATGAGGGGGGTGCATGACACAACAAATAACCCGACCTGAAGGAGGACATAAATGCATAACACACCATACTATTTAGTGTAAGAACATAGGTCAGGACCCAAGAGGACCAAGGGGGAAGAAAAGACCAGGGGACTGAGGCTGGGCCTCAGTCGGAAAGGACCGAAATGATTTCTGTTTTAACATCTTGCAGTGAGGTCGAAGAGATGATAAGGTTTCTCATCCGAGGATGTGTATGGCACGATAGGTAACCAGACGTGATTGAGGACATAATCCCATACCACATCGTAAAACCCTAAATAATAATATGGGTCGAGGGATAGAATGGGCCAAGGGGCCAAAAATGGTCCAGGGGCCTTAGGTCGGGCATCTCAGCCAATGGTAGCCATACGACCTCTTGTGCGGTCACTGACTCATCACAGATCCTAATCACACGTGAGCAGTGAATGGTGTGGGAATGAAGGAGACGAATTTGGATCTTCCTTCCATACAGGGGTCTAGAAGCTGGCATCGCCTAAGGGGTGTTTTTAACTTGTATATACAATGGGGCAGAATGAACCGCTTCACTCAATGTCCAGGATATCTTGGGGTGGCTCTAATGAAAATGGATAGTTGTTGACCATGTTCAAAACACAACGTACATACAGTGTCCTGGAATGGAAACAACAAATGAGCATTGACCACTGACATTATTTGCAATCTCGTACTTGTATCAATTTGTTGCTCAACATCCTCAAGGGTGTTGGACCGAAATGGAAGGAGATCCCTTAGTCCTAGCATCCATGCCTTTCAGGGGCCCTTCCGGAAGGGAAGGATGATTAAGTTCCAATCAAAGGAGTGGGTGAAGCATAGTTGTACCCAAACATTTCAAAATCAAATAGTGTGGGGAAAGAGGTGGAAACTTCTGGAGAGTGGGACATAAGGCGGAATCGATATGAGCTCGACATGTATGGAGGCATGAACCTACACCACACCATATTTCTCGACCTGAGGGGAGGTTCTGACATTTGGGCTGGGCCAACGGAAAAAATGTACAGGAATTCCTATGTATCCCATAAGGATGGGAATCAAGCCATACATAGTTCATGAAGGCCATGTAGTTTAATGTCATGTGGTGAGGATGTGGGAGGATAAAAGAATGGGGAGTGGGCACATGGTGAGACCGTTATAATACTGGAATTAGTGGGGCTATAGAATCCTACACCATATCATGTAAGGATCTTCCAAGAGAACTATACCCAGGGGTGATAGTCAAGGAGAAGAGTTGAGGCTGGGCTCAAAATGAAATTCTTGATTGTTCCTACAAATCCTAAGAATATGGGAATCAAGACATAAGTAGTTCTAAGAGGTGTGTTCAACATCTTGTGGGATTCTGCATAGTTTAAGTCATATAGGACTGAACAATTTAAGGTCGTACATGTCCAAATAGTTTAGGTTCATGCCAGACCAGCTGGCTTAGGAAAATTATTTCTTGAGTAATTTCGCATTTGTGGGAGGAGTGATATGCTCTCCATCCATGGTCATCAGGGAGTATGATCCTTTGGGGAAAGCACTGTGGATTATGTAAGGTCCTTCCCATTTGGGCTACAACATGGGTGGTTTCCTACCATGGATCATTGGCGTTAAGTGGTCCCACACTAAGTCGCCTTGCATGAAAGATTAGAGTCAAACCTTTTTGTTGAAGTCTCTTGCTATCTTGTTTTGGTGCCTTTCCAGATTGTGCAGGGCACGAAGCCTATTTTTGTCAAATTATTCCATTTCAGCCAGAGGAATTTCGACTACCTTATCTAGCACCTCCTAGTCATAGACCGTTGTGCGTAATGAAGGCAGCTAGATCTTGATGGGAAGGACGACCTCAGCTCCGTACACTATGGAATATGGGGTCACCTAGGTGGAATTAAGAGTCATCATCCGATAAGCCCAGAGGGCGTTGGGGAGCTTGTCCGACCAACTCTTCTTATTCTGACTGACCATTTTCTATAAGATGTTATATAGGGTTTTGTTTAACACCTCTATCTTCCCATTAGCATGTGCGTGATAGAGGGAGGTATGGTTCTAATAGATATTGTACTTGTCATTGAATTTTTTCAGCTCAGCTGCTCGTAATTTGTTTCCATTATCGGTGAGGATGAAATTAGGGACTCCAAACTAGTAGATGATATTTGATCTCACGATGTCAATGATAGAACGGGCCTTTATCTATTTGAGCGAAAGTGCTTCTACCCACTCATGAACAAAATATGTGGTAGTCAGGATGAACCTGCACTGGTGAGCTGTCGCCGGTGGATATGGTCCCACAACATCGTGTCCCCATACCGCGAACGACCAAGAATAATTGGTGGAGGGGATAGGTTCTGGCATCCTATGCAAGAAGTTAGAATAAATTTGGCACGCATGACATCTCTGGGGGAACTCGATGATGTCATGGATCATGTAGGGCCAGAAGTATCACAGTCTCTGGATCTGATGGGACAGCTACGACCCAGTTTGGTGGGCACCGTAGGAACCAACATGCACCTCCTGCGTGACCTAAGAAATCTCAACTCCTTGTATTCAATGGAGGAGAACACCATCAAACCCACACTTGTAGAGGATCTGCTCAAGGCTGGGACCACTATGGATGGTAAACTACACCGCACAACATCGAATTTTCTTCTTCTTGTCCTGATCAGCAGGGAGGTAACCATTTTTGAGATACTCGACAAAGGGGGCTCTCCAGTCATGGGTTGCTTCAACTCATGCATCTGAAAAACCTGGGGGTCATAATGTGGAGGCTTTGGTGGTAAGATGGCTTACTAATAGGCCGTCGTCGTTATCCGGAGGCATGGGAGTGACGAATCTCAGATGTGCCACTTGTATAACCAGATCATCTAGCTCGGGTTTTGAATGTGATACAGATAGGCTGGCCAGGGCACCGGCTCGACCATTCTGAGATCGAGGGACATGGGAAACTTCTGCCTGAGATTGAAACTGGGCCATTAGCTGGAGGGTGCACTCCAACAATGGTCCATGCTCTGGATTTATGAGGACTTAGTCACCATTGATTAGCTTGATTAGTAGTTCAGAATCCCATTTGACATGTAATTGGGGCACATCGATCTCGAGGGCTAGCTCAAGGCCTGTAATGAGGGCCTAATACCCTATCTCATTGTTGGTGTATCCCTATGACAACATGAATTGGTATGTCAGAATGGCTGGCACTGGGATGATGATGATGATACCCAGGCCTTCTCTGTTGAGCCTAGGAATTTTGAGTCTCTTACATGTTGGGCTCTGGGAGGAACCATTGAAGTGAATCTTCCAGCATGGGACTGTATGACCTACCAAGAGAATTTCCTTGTCAGGAAAATCTAGGTTTAGGGACTAGTCTGTGGGGGTTGGATGGGTAGCTAGAAACTATGCCAATGTTTGTCCCTTGATAGCCTTCGGAGGCACAAACCTGATGTCGATCCGCTAGAGGGTTAATGCCCACCGTTCTAGATGACCGGTCAACATGGGGTAGTTCAGAATGTACTTTTGAGGGTCTTCCTGAAAGACCAGCTGTACCCCATGGTGATTCAGGTAGTGTCGCATATTCTGCATGAAAAATACATGTTTAAGGAAACTCTTTTCGATGGGGAAGTATTTGGTCTCCATATTGAGGATCATGCGGCTAAGGTAGTACATGATGTTTTGCATCCCCTCAGTGTTCTTCTGGGAAAGGAGGGCACCAATAGATCAATCTATGGAAGTCACCTACAGAATTAGTGGTTTTCTAGAGAAGGATGGCATCAGTAACAGAGGATGGAGCAGATACTACTGGATTTCCTCAAACACGGTCTGGCACTCTTCTTCCCACTCGTAGGCATCGTCTTTCTTCACGAGCTGAGAAAAGGGATTACACTTTCTGGCCATATTCACAATGAATCGGCATATGTAGTCTAAGTGGCCTTAGAAACCTAAAAGATCCCAAATATTGCTCAGGGGAGGCATATGGCTAATGGCCTTGATCTACTCTGTGTCGATCTTGATTCCCCAGTAACTGAATACAATGCCAGGAAACTTCCCAGAGGTGACACCAAAGGCACACATAAACAGGTTCATCTTCATGTGGTGGGAACAGAGGAAGATGAACTCTTTCACATGGTTATTGAGATGTTCTTGGCACTAGTGAGATTTGAACACCAGATCGTCCACATAGCATTCCACCAATGTCCTGATGATTGACTTGAATATGCGATGCATGGCCCGCTGATTGGTGGAACCTTAATTCTTCAGGTCTAAGGGCATAACCTGGTAGAAAAAATTACCTTGGGGCACTCTAAAAACTGTGGACACCTCATCCTCGGGGGCCATTCGGATCGGTCAATAATTCCCTCATAGGAAGGGGAAAACCATCCTTTGGAAAGTGGCAGTTGAGATCACGGAAGTCGATACAGACTCTGATCTATCAGTTATTCTTCCTGACTGGAATAATGTTGTCTAGCCACTTGGGATATTGGACCTCCTTGTAAAAGTTGGATCTTATGAGCTTTCAACTTCGGCATCGACCATGGCACCGTGAGAAGGGTGCATCTTTATGGGAGGCTGCTTGAACCCATGATGGTTTGCAGGAAGACCGAGGTAGTGGATGGATACCCAAGGATCTAGTCCTATCATCTTGTCGTATCTCTAGGAAAATACCTCATGATGTTGTTTCAAGAAATCGACGTATCTTTGTTTCTCCACGGTGGCATGGCGGTACAGATCAATGTGGGTCTCGAATATTCCTCACTACAAAGGTTCACCTGTACCAATTCATCGACCATGGTGGAGACACCCTCTTCAAAGGTAGGGAGAGAATCCTCGAGATCCACTTATTTACTTATTGAGGGGGAATCTATGGTAGGAGGTTCTTCCTATGGGTCAACGGATCCCGACGGGTGGTTGGTGGTAGCCTGGGCTGCATTGGACAGTGTATCGGGAGATTCACGTGTTGTTGAAACCATAGCAATAAAGGCAGTAGATTCGATCCAATCTGGTCATCAGCCTAATGGGCCATGCTTGATCATATCAAAGAAGTAGTGGCTCATCATCTTGAGCAGATTAATTCTATCCCTATGAAATAGACACGTATAATGTACTATCGTTGCCATGGGGAAGACATCCCGATACCGTATGGGGGTAGGAGGCTCTCAAATCACCTCAACCTGGTTTGTGTAGGAGTACGAGGTAATCTTCCATCGCCGCATATGCTTGGGAATATGTTTCTATGTCTTTCTAAAGACAATAAAACAGTTACCCATGTCGGGGTTCGTGGCCTCCATTCGATGGATTCGGAAGATGTAGGCGTCATCCAGACCTGCTCAGGGGTCAGTTGCAACCAGGATGGGTTCGACCTCACTGGCCTGAATGTGCTTTTCCATGATCATGTAATAGTCGGAATCTAGATAGAGGGCTTCACAAGAGGGTAAAGGAGATGCATCACCTTTGTGTACACCTTCTCGGCCTTTAAGGGAGTACTTGAGTCTTTGGTGATATGACAAGGGGACCACTGCGTGCAGGTGGAGCCATGACCTACCTAGCAATGCATTATACGCGGTGTCCTGGGAGACAACCATAAAATCTGTGCATCCAAATTGGTCTCCGAACTGGGTATTCAGTTTTATCTTACCAAATGAAGGTCTGCTTTGTCCTTTCGTACCCTTGGATTCTTAAATCGGAGGGCATCAGATCATCTTCGAATAACCCCAGCTTCAACATTGTCCACGTTAGGATAAGGTTAATCCCATAGCTGGGGTCAAGAAGATAGTAGTGAACCTCCACATTGTTAAATTGGTCGGTGGTGTATAGTGGACATATGTTCCCTATAATGTAAGGGACTTCATCTTCTCTAGATAACGAAATGATGGCCTCACACTCACTGTTCTCGACTTCTTCACCATGAAAGGCTTCTATAGCTGCTGCCTCTGTCTCAAACATAAGGGGGCTTTTTAATGCCTCGAAAAGGGCCTCGCACATATCTGGAGACAATATAAGGGTTTAAAAGATGGAAATACTCACAGGGATTCCAACGATGTGCTTAATAACATCAAACTTCCATGACAGGCATGAAATTTTTCTTGTAGGAAGCCGATCTGTGATAGGAGGCATGGCGGGCCCTGCCCACTGGACTGGTGACTGGCTGGTGCTGGGCATGTCCCATTTTTTGCCAATAAAAAACCTGAAAAGTAGCTTCTAGATGTTGACTGGATCACAGATATTGTCCAATAGTAGGGGGAGGCTGGCCGTGGCATGGTCAAGGATGCCCTGTCTGATCTTGTATCACAAACGGTGGTGGAGGCGGGCCTGACGATACCGGATGAAGAGGCTGTGTGTGTAGAGTTCTGTGATGCTCCTGTATATGGTGTCAGTGGCATGCACGTCCTGGCCAGAGGTGCCAACTGATGTATCTTGACAACCCATATGGTTGCGGATCCACCAACGTTAGCATCAGGTGTGGACGTTGGGGAAGTTCTCCTTGCGCTACCAATTGTCGGGAGTCATATGGGGATTTACCAACTCTATGGTATTAACTGAAGCTTACCCCTAACTATCACTTGAGGATTCATCCATCACTGGGTAGATTATGGGAGGGATCCCCATATCTAGTGGCATAATTTTGCAGATAGTTCAGGACGATGATGGAATTGGAAGGGCACATTGAATTCCCTTGCACCACTGGTGCTTGATCTTTTGGGAAGAGTCCGGTTGAGATGATGTTGCAGAAGTGGTGGTCACAGATTATGAAGGCTCCGACTAATTCAGGCATGCCCAAATGATACCATTAGAACGTGCAACTATTTTTTGAGTCATCCACTCATCATACTACTGGGACTCACGGTTAGAAACCAGCTTCCACTCACCATCGTCTTTGCTACTTCTGTCTGGCCTTACAAAGATGCATGCCACTTGTGTGGGGGCTGAGCCCAGCCTGACTATGTTGTCATCGACCTGGTCTTGATTCCAGTCTTTAAAAACATAGAACTACTTGATGGTGTGCCCCAAGATCAGATGATATGGGAAGTAGTTGTGGTGATCAGTGAGGTTCGCCTCTTCTGGCCTTCTACACTCAGGCAAACATATGATCCCTTATTCCAAGGCACTTCTGAAATAGTTGCGGTCCTGATTTTCATTGATCTAATAGGTCTGGTTTCATATATCCAGAAAGGGGGACCTTGGAACATGGATCTTATGAGGAGTTGTAGGTGCCTATCGAGGAACCGGAGCCTGGTTGTCTCACCTGGGCATTGGCGGTGCATTCCGTGGGGGCACCTACTAATTTTGAGGCGGATGCTGCTGAGTCGGAGGCTGCACCTGAGGTGGAGGGCCTCTGCGAGTCTACGAGGTTGGTGCCAATGGATGAAATTCTAGTTACCTAGGGGCTTCTATTTTGGCCACCGTGGCAGGCTCGGCACTGGAATCCATCCTTGCTGGAATTACTGGGGGAAAAGGCATTCCTGGCTATACTATTGCAGGGCTTCCTCTAGGCGATCGGCCTTATCAGAGAACTCACGAAACACTATAGGGTAATTCATGGAGATCATAGAAGGAACCAGTTCCATCTTGATGTTCCCAACACACATCGTTAGTAATATCTCATGATTCAGTGGCATGTCAAGGGAGTATGTGAGCCCATTCCACCATGTGACAAAGTCTCCGACTCACTCATCATGTCTTTTCTTGCCCATGGAGAGGTCTATGATGCTCATTTTTTAGGTGGTAGAACTAAAATCGAAGAGAAATTGCCTACGAAGGTCCACCAAACCAGTTACGGATCCAACGGGGAGCTAGTTGTACTAGACGAATGTTGGCCCCTCCAATGTTTGAACAAAGCAGTAGAGCTTGGCAGCCTCCTGCTACACCGGAGTCCCTAATAGGGTTCCACACTATCAGTTTAAGTGGTCCAAGTGCTACGGTGGGTCCCCGTCCCATTAAATAGGGAGAAGGTGAGATTCCCGAAACCCAGAGGAGCCAACAAATCATCCACCCAAGCAAGATATGGCTTGCCATCTGGTGGGATTAACACCTATCATGTTTCCAATGCCTTAGGGAAGGCTATAAGGGATGGAATAGGATCATCTGGGTGGGGTTCCCCATCTTGATTGGGATCCCTAACCATTAGTGTGTTTTCAGTTTCCTCGACACGGTAAATAGGGCCAACGACTAATGGAACGACATGTGGAGTGACTTGCGGGGTAACTAGGGGAACCCGAGATGGATATCATGGATCTTAGTGCCTTTAAATAGGGTTTGGTGATACATATCATGCCCTCTTTCCATGAGCTCCGTCTTCATCCCTGTTTATGGGAGCATCATGATCACGGTTTCCTGGGTGTTGCTCACTGAGGGGAAGTTGTTCCTGCCCCTGCTGTACTGGCCTTGGATCGCCGTATTCGGGCTGTCGCTCTGCAACGCATTTAGCCAGAAGTTCGTTCACCAACCTCTTCTACTCATCAAGTTATTGGAGCAACATGGCCTTCTCGGGGTCCTCCTCCATCTTCTGTACTGAGGCGGATGGATCAGAGTGTTTGACAGCTCCAAATTGCACTTCGCCTTTACACGAAATCCGGATGATTACCAATGCCTTGGTGGGTGTATGGAGACCAAGTTAGATCCTCTACTGGTGAGTGACCATTACCGATGGGTCCAATAGTGGTGGCAGACCCTTGGGGGGTATGTATCTAACAAAAATCTCTAGCTTGTCCTCCTCGTACACTATGTCAGCCATGTTAACTCTGACCCTTGATGGGGGCATGCCCTTGATGTGGCCAAGAGAGTCGGGCTACTGCCAGATAGGACTGAAGAGGAGGGAAGCATACTACCTTCAACCATGGATTTGGTCATGGAGGGATTCCTCCTTGATAATTTTGTGGAGTACCATGATACTCTGAATGCATTGTTGTTGGCGTGCCTCACGAGGACCCAGTGACTCAGGGCGCTGGCCATAGGGAGTGCGGCCAAATCGACCAAGAATCATTTCTTGCTGATGTATTCGAAATGTGCTTGGATCCTTCAATAGACCACGTGCTGATGATGAATACTAAAATGTGTTGGCTATAGGGTGTGGTGGAAACACTATACTTCCTCCGTGGTGATGGATTCCGGTACAAGAAAATTCGGCAATGCCACAGGCCAAAACATCTCAGGGATGTGGTCCGCTTTGAGGATGTTCTACAAGCTCCTCAGCATTGATTCATGGTATGTACCTTCATTACCCCACTCATAAACTAGGTGTGGCTGAGGAACTGGCAGTAGTGCCGAGGCTGACCACTGGAACGATATGTCGGCCGATGGAGAGTACGGAAAACGGGCTGACTGGAAACCGAATCTCAGGCTGTCCTCCGAAGAGTGTAGTGACTTGACCGCTATGTTTGGATAAGATGGTTTGTCGCCCGCTAATCCTGGATCAAGGGATAGGGCTACACGTCATGGTCCATGATGCTTCTCTTCTGACATCGGACGTCATAAAATTTCCCTATGATTTCTTGTGGAGGTATAGAGCGCTTCTGGTGAAGATGGTGGTGATTGTGTGACCGTAACCTGCGAGGTCACCAGATTTTCATCTTCAAGGATATACTTTCGGAGGGAGGTGGGAATCTAATGGAACTCACATTCCAAGAGTACTGGGCTAATGCGGCTGGTCAATTCCCCAACCCTTGACTTGGATGAGAGAGGGAAGGTTTTCTGAGCTGAGTCGTACTCCACATCAGATTCTGAGAAGCGGGCCAGTTTGATCTTGGTTGGCCTTCATGGAATTCGTCTTATGGAGGTGATGACCCGCCTTCCTACACCTAGGTGGATCCTCAAGATAGGGATGATTTATGACACGAGGTCCTTCTGCTGCACTAGTGATGGGGTGGAGAGGGTGTCTACGTGAGAAAGCCGAGGTTCTATGAGCACCATGATAGATGTCAAAGGGGACATGTGGAGGAACTCCATGGGTAGCGCTGGAGCAGGAAAGAACACCGCCAGAAGCAGGAAGAAGCATGGGGAGGACCTCCATTCTTGTTTTCTTGGGAAATCGCAGTATGAGGAGAGTCCTTGTACCAGCCTAGGTGAACACGGATAGGACCTCCGTGCAGGGTGTAGGTGGAGTGAGGCTGGCTCTCACCCATCTGGTTGCTGAGGGGGGAGGACCTTCACTAGATGTTGAGAGGACATGGGGAGGATCCCCACGTTGGAGAGAGATGAGATGGGTGATGTCCCTACACCATTAGTCATGGGTTGGAGAAATAACTCCATACCCACTGTAATGGAAACGGGAGAGGCTTATGTGCTGAGTATCACCACTGTGAGAAAGAACCTTGTTCATATTGGGGGTGGCCAGAGGCAGACCTCCATGCTGAGCCTCAAAGCGGGGAAGGCCCATGCTTTCCATGGTACTGGTACGGGGAGGACCTCTGTACTGGGTGGCATTGCTGCATGATGGTTCGCGGCTGTCACTTCATGTAACAGTGACTGAGAGAGTCGACCCAACCTGCCAGTGGGGTGATTGGGGCCTCGATCCTTGATGGGAATATAAGTTACCATACTTAGGGTATGCAGGGAACTAATTATATGCATCGACAGTGGCTCAATCCACAGTTGCTGCAGATGTTGACACCCCTTGGTGGGCATTCTCCTCAGCATAGGCACGACGCTAGCATCGGGTCGGATGAACCTGGGACGGTGGTGCAGGTACGTGGATTACCTGCTCCTCATCCTCCAAGAACAAGTAGCGTTGTTGACTCGTCTAGGTGGGAGCCCTTGCTGGGAGCCCCTAGAATGGGACTCTGACTGGGCTGGCTCAAACATCACCTACATCATCAGCATAAGGCGTGGAGTCTTCAAAGCGTTCTAGGGAGAGGCTCTCGAAATAGTTGTAAGTTGGGGTGGGGAGAAATGAATCTAGAGTGGCCCTCGGGGTGGCATTAGAGATGAGGCACATACGCCACTAGATCCAAGAGGGCCATATCCTGGGTCGGGATTATTCCCTCCTACTCGTAACGTCGCATGAGGTCATTGATCACCCTTCATTTGATGACCTCAGATGGGGAGAGGGGGCATGAATTCCCTAGGGCCATGGGTATAGAGGCCATCCTGAAAGCGGTGGAACCACGCAAGACTTCTACGTTAGTACTGCCCCTACCCCGGTGCCGATGTGCGAGTAATGATTTCATTCCAGATACAACAACCTGATTCCTTAGAGAAGGGAGATTAATTCATCATTTTTAAAGGAAAAAGGAATTGACGACCAATTCCCCAATGCAATCCCTTAATTCAAGGCCGTTAAGAGGGGTCCACTATGACCATGTTGTAGAACGGGATGTCCAACATTCTACTGTACTAACATTTGGTGAGTTTCACATCAGGCCCGCTATTTGCATGGCGGGACCTCGTGCTAGATAACTAGATCCGGTGACACATCAATCCATTGATGACTTGAGCACTAATAATCTCTATATTAAGGAGACGAACATCACGTCAGGTTCACCATTTATGTATTCGATGCTTTCACCAGTGCACACACATATTTCTATGGAGGATGCACACATGTTTCCCCACATTCCCTCTTTCCAAAGGTGGGAAGCATCCGTTCTTTATTCAGGTACGTTTGATCCTTAATTGAAATTTGATGATGCGATATCAGTTCTTTGTTCCTTGGATTCCTCCTTGGAACTCGTCACCTAGTCCGGGTCTCCCTTATAGATTTAAGACGTTGTTCGTGGAACTCTTCCTGGTTCTTTATCTTTATGGATGACAGTTAATTACACAGCTTCTGTCAGGACATTCCAAGGGGTCTAGTCAGGGCAGCATCCTTCAATTAAGGGAGTAGTCACATTGGGTATCACTAGTATTTCTGGACACTTATATATTAGTGTGTCATTAATTTGTCTCTTATTATAGGGATTCTCGAGGGACAGAATCCGGAGGCATCCCACATCGAATGCGGGGAATCATATGCCATGGGAATGTATCTGAGGTTTTCCCCAGCTTCCCATGTTTAACATAGGGTATGATGCAAGTTTATCATCCAGTAGAGATGGATCATACTGATCAAAACACTAACTAGAGTGGATCAGATGGGTGTGACTCCCTGGAGGTAACACTGATTCCAGGGCCAATGCGCGGATGACTTCCCGATTACTATTGAGGGGAATAGTGTATGAGGTGGCACGATCCCACTGGGATGTGGTGGCCCGGGTAATAACCAAAATGGATGATGAAGTGATTAAATTAAGTGGATGGTGAATGGGATGGAACCTCAGTGAGGATGATTATGGTTTCGGTCTTGATCCTTGACGAGGCTTCCTACGTATCCCTGTGGTAGGGAATCAAAGTCCATGTAGTTCATGATAGGGGTGTCGGTGAACTGATGTGAAAGAGGACCTGGGGCCCATGGGTGGTGTGCATGAACCTCATGGAGGCTTCCTACGTATCTCGCCTTAGTAAGGATCAAAGACCACACAGTTTAGATTTATGTGGCGAAAATATGTGAATGGGGTCGGAATGACCGAGTGTTGGGCTTGAGCCTCGTAAAGGCTTCCTACATACATTTCCATGGAATGGATTAAAGACCTTGTAGTTCAGTTAGGGTGTGGGGATTTCACTATAGGCTTCCCATGGTGTTGATGAGCGTACATGAAGATGGCCGGGACCAATGGGTGTTGGGCTTGAACCTCGTGGAGGATTCTTACGTACCCTACCTTGGCAAGGATCAAAGACCATGTAGTTCTGTTGGGGTGTGCGGCTTACACTCTAGGATTTCCATGGTGTTGGTGAGATGATGTGAAGATGGTCGGGACCAATGTGTGTTAAGCTTGAACCTCTTGGTGGCTTCCTACGTACCATGCCTTGGTAGGGATCAAAGTCCACGTAGTTTTGGTGGGGTGTGGGGCTTACACTCTAGTTTGCACATGGTGTTGGTGAGCCGACGTGAAGATGGTAGGGACCAATGGGTGTTGGGATTGATCCTCATGGAGGATTCCTACATACCCCACCATGGCATGGATCAAAGACCTCATAGTTCAGGTGGGGTGTGGGGATTACACTCTAGGCTGTCCATGGTGTTGGCGAGCTGATGTGAAGATGGTCGGGACCAATGGGTGTTGGGCTTGAACCTTGTTGAGGCTTCCTACTTACCCTTCCTTGGTAAGGATCAAAGACCACGTAGTTCAGGATGGTGGATATAGTTTAACATCACGCGGGAAAAAGGTGAACCGACGTGAAGGGGTCAGGACAAGTAGGTGATGTGCTTGAACCTGAGGGAGGCTTCCTATGTACCTTTCCTTGGCAAGGATAAATGACCACGTAGTTCAAAAGGAATTTGTGGGAAATACAATCTGGGTATACCATGGTGTTTTTGAGCTGACGTGAAGATGGACGGGACCAATGGGTGTTGGTCTTGAACCTCTTGGAGGATTCCTACATACCCTGCCTTATCAAGGATCAAAGACCTCGTAGTTCAGGTGGTATTTGTGGGGCTTACACTCTAGTCTTCCAAGATAGGATGACATGGTTGATGCTTACATTAAGCCCACATGAACCATTCTCGGTGTGAGAAATAAGAGGCAATAGAGACATGACGATCATGTCAGGAAAGGTGTGTCCATGAGAAGTGAAGTGGGGATTACCCATGGTAAATAGACCAAAGAGGAAACAGGGGATTACACATGGTCCACAACCCGATGTGGGTAGGACTTACTCAAGGATGGAGGCATGATAGAGACAAAGTCCAGTGGGAGAGGGATTTGGCACTAAAGAAAAGAGTGGTCCGGTGTCCATTATAACCACATTAGATCTAATAATTAACAATTCCATAAAATTTTGATAATTAATATGGTTAATTAGGGGTTTCATTAAGTAATTTTATGTTCCTTTGTATGATTTATAGAGTGTAAAAACATTGTTCGAGAATTCACGTTTTTTTGTTTTCTTGAGCAGTTCACTTGTATTCTTAAATGAATGTTTGTGTAAAACATGGGTAAACATACACAACTGATATTAAAAGTTATTAATAATATTAATTAAATTTGAATGATCTCATAATGAATTATTTTATATATCATGTAGATTAATCATTAAATATATATTTAATGATGAACATTTGGGTTAATTTGGGCAGTTTTTCGACAACAACAAACTTGTTTTCATTACTCATTTTGTAATAAGAACATAAGTTAGTTAAAGAACATAAAATAGGAAACAATACATATTTAATATTATTTTTTACCAATAAAAATGGTTTCATAACCAGATCTAAAGGTAGAAATGGAAAAAGAAAATGTGTTGTTCTTGAAGGTGATAGATTAACACCTCACGAACAACATTTTCTTTTACAAAATAAAAGGATGAGGATAAGGGGGATGAATGGTATAATATACCATTAGTATAATAAAATTATATTATATTTATAATAATAGAGTTTCCAAACAATTTGGAAAATATATTTTGGGAGAGAATAAGACAAAAACATGAAATTGAAAGGAATTTAAAGGAAAAGAAGGGGAGAAATTACCTCTTGAATCCTCCTTATGAGGCCTAAGCTTCTTATTTTGATGATACAATAATATTTTTGATGTGGGATAGGGGCTACAAAAGATTCATGGGAAAATTTTAGACAAGGCATGATGCTTGAGAGGTGTGGGGAAATGAGGGTGTGAAGGGGGGTTTTGTGGTTGAGGGGAGATGTGTTTTCTTAATATAAAATTCATTAATTTATTATTTGTCCACAAGACAAGGAATAGAGAGTCTTACATGACCAAGAATTATAATTTTATAATTTAATCACTAATGAAGTGGACTTACATAATCAGAACATCATATATGACTCTATAATTATCTTATTTAGCTTATTTGGTAAATTATTGCATTTCACTATTCATAAAAAATTCATGTATTTCAGAAAAATTAAAAAATTTAACCACAACCATTTTTCAATGTGTAGAATCCAAAAATGAAGTTAATTTTTCAAAAATAATTTTCTATATATGATTAATTTAATATTTAATTAAAATCAAAATTTACTTGAAAAAAACGTAATTTAAAATTAAAACTGCTTTTATAATGCTTTCAAAAATTACATAGGGTCTTATAAAATTATCAAAAAGCTAGAAGACATAGATTTGTTAATTTATGAACAAATATAAATAAAATAAATTTTCTTTTAAATTAATTAATTAATTATAATTAATTATTTACGACTTACAAAAATACAAAAACATTTTATTTTGTCAAATTGTCACTTTCTAAGATGCCAAAATTTTATCTAATAATCCATGGTTAAGGTTACTCTTATTTTGGAGGATTTACTATTCATAAGGGTCATAATACTATTCATAACGGTAGGTTACTATTCATAAGGGTAGGTTACTATTTTCCAAAAATTATGTTTTTCTTATTAGACCCTGAAAATCATCTTGAACACAACTGTGTATGTTAGATTTATGAAATTACAAACACAGAAGTGACAAAATTATGTTTAATTTTCACTTAGAACTTAATAGTTCATTATTCTGTGTTTCCATGTGATTTTATTACATATTTATAAGAAGGTAATTTCCATTGAAAAACATTGGGTCGTTACATATGTAGCATCCATTTCATTATGTATGTTAATCAGATGATAAACATAAAAGATTAACATGATAATTTTTATAGTGGTTCAGGGAATTAATATCCCATTTCCACTCCACCGATGATATCTACGTGAGATTTATGATTTTAACTAAAACAGTACTCTTATAAAAACACCTAAAAACACATTATAAGGAGTTGAAACCATTACAATAATGATTTTACTGAGACTTCTAGTTAAATTACATGGAATAAAAAAAATCAAATTTATTCTGAGTTGTTTATACTCTACCATGAAAATTTATAATTAGACCATACTATAATAAATAAATAGGGATTGATTTAATTGAATAACAAGTGTTTTCCATATAGTTTTTGTAGAATCGAATTGAAAACTCATCTTCTTATTCAATGATTAATGTCCTGGATAATACTTAGATTTTAAGAGATCATTGTTGAAAATGAATTCCATTAAAATCATCAATAAAAAATTACATTAAAAATTACAACCTTAGATTTAAATGGAATATTATTGAAACATTTTTTTCTCCAAATTGTAGAATTTTCTAAAAAATGAATATTTTTCATATTTTTTATGTGTAGCAATTCTTTATTCAAAAAGATATAACACCATATTTTGAAAATTATAATATTCAGAATTTTTAAGAAGAGAATCTTGGATTGATTTTAGTCATTAATCATCAAATAATACCACTTGAGAATCAAGACTAGTTGTACGTAAAAAAATCATGAGATTCGTAACATCCCTTAGAAATGGGGATGACTCAATCTGACGACTAAGAGAATTTGAATCAATTGTAACAAAACTTTAAAGATATATTTTCATTTAGACATGCCATCATAGAAAATGCATATAATATATGTATTTTAAAATATTATTGTCGAAAAGTCAAATGCATGGCTCCTTCATGTAGAAACAAGCTTCAGAAGTATAGTTGTTGAACCATACGTTTATTCTTCTAAATGTAGAGTTTCTTCCAAATGTCTGGTTTTTTATCCAAAAATTTCCAATAATATATGGTATATAATACATATTTTTCATTCCATAGATATGGATTCCAATCCATATGTTATGTTGACAAATGTAGGTTTTAAAAAATGTTTCATGAATTCATTCAAACATGTATATAATACTTTATGAAACATTATATTGTTTAAAGAAGATAAAATTATCATGAAATATATTACTAAAAAATACATAAATTTATTTCATTTGTAAAAATAAAAGTGTATTTTTGAGAATCAAAATCAATATTATTCATAGAGTATTTCTGAGATAATACACGCACACAAAAGTGGATCTGGCTTTAGAACATATGTCCCTAGGTTTAATAACACCCAAAAACTATATTGAGATAGACTTGATAGGGTCCTTGTGCTTGAAAGTGGACCTATCCACAAACCTATTATGGAACTCCTGGGAGATATGTTTGTTCAATTAAAAACATTATATGTGACATTATAAAGGATATGTATGAAATTTAATTATCATGAGAGTACATTAATAACATATATATTCATGATATTTTAAGATGTAAACTCCCATTAGAATTTCCAGATTCCTAAAATTATCATGTTTCTCAATAATGTATTTTAATATTATAAAAATATATAGGAATTTGGGAAACTGTGTAAATGATGAATATAAAGGATGATGCCCTAAAAGACTTCCAAACTTGTTGGAAGATTTATTAGAATTATTATAATTTTAATGAATCAACTATAATGAGTTATGAAAAATACCTTCGGTATTGTTGAGTGACAAGGTTCAAATTGAATGGAAAAACATATTTTTAAGGCCTTGATTCATTAACAACCCCCTTCATTTTGTGGATATATAGACCCATGCATTTCTGAATAATTAAATACCCATATAGAAAAGTTATTTTCTATAATCCAATTTTCAAAGCAATAAAAAGTCACCCAATAAGTATAAAGTATAGAAAGCGAAGCTGATCAGTGGTGGAAACTAATTAAAAATATGAATCCATGATGGTAGATTGATGTTATATAGTAAAAATAGTTCACGGGAATGATTTTCAATAAAGATTTTACCATTTAAATGTAAAAAATTGAGCAGGAATTCTTAGAGTTGAAATTGAAGAAAAATGAAGTAGTTAGAATCTATGGAATGAACATTTAAAGGCATTCATGATACACATATAGTTTTTTTATTGATCCTACGGGAATAGTTGATAGATTATTTAGTGAACTAATAACCCATTCCCATAGTAATTTAGAATGTGGATGTTGGAACCATGGTTGTTCATTTATGATAATAGAGTATGGTTTGTGTTTGTTGTCAATCTTCAAATAGATATCAAGGGTGTTTTCAGGTTATGTGGTCATAAAATTAGGGATGAAGGTAGTATTGAAGATGGCGTAGTCTCCTAGTTTTTTCCAATTTTTTGGGCCTCAAAAAATCAGGACTTTGGTAATGGTATGTGGTGAAGGGGATCGATATGTAGTGAAGGCCCGTGGTACGTGTTGTAGTCCCGCAGTACCCAATACATGCACGTGGTATGCGGTGCAGGTAGTGGGAATGATACATAGAGAGGTTCCCAAACTGAAAACTATTCACATCAATGGTACGCAGTGAAGGAATTTGATACGTGAAATGGTGAAGGTTGAAACGGTAAATGAATATAAATGGTGGTATGTGGTGAAGACATGTCGTACGAGATGATGAAGGTTGGCTGGTGACGCACTCCTGTCATAGGGCATGGCAAAACAATTATTTCCTAAGTTAAAATGTAGTAATGTGGTTAACCTAGGATGTCCCCCGAAGAGGAGTGCACACAAAATGGTTTGTCACTTTAAAACGGGGGTAAAAATGTTGTGAAAGGAAATTTGAAATTCAAATGATTGTAAAACTATGAAATTAAAAGGGTTATTAGGTCGAGGTCGGTTTCCTAATTATAATTCTATCCTTGTTCAATTTAATTCAAACCACTTCTTCTTAGTTGATTAAAGTGCGTTTCCACAATCGTTTCCTCTCACTTCCTTGGTGAAATTGTTATTGTGAGAGAAAACCTTACCAAGATCTCAGTTTGGTCAACTCTCCTTCCATGTGTAAAATAGTTGTTTTGAATTTCCTTAATTGAAATGAGCAATATACGATCAGTTTTTGTTTATCCCAAAAAATCAAGAACATTCACAACACCTTTTACATGTACTGACGATCGTCGAGTACTTCACCACTAATTCTTGGTTTATAACATCGTATATAAACCAGAAGTTAGTGGAGGGAGATATTGATTATTTTACCAAGGAAAAAATAAATAATGGAATTAATATTCAAGAATGATCGAACTTGATAATAAAATCCGCTATAATAAATTGAAAACAACTTTGAAGAAGAAAAAAATTTATTCAATTGCGTCCAAGAACTCAAGCATTACAATGTAGAAAACCAACCCTTCCCCAATCACTCCAAAAGTTTACCCCACCATGGTAAGGGTAATCGAGTTGAATGGGGAAGAAGAAGGCATTACAAAACTAAGAAAAAGAAAATAAATAAAATATAAAGCTGAAAAGTTCTCCTTCTTGGTGTCTCAGAAGGAATGGGGTGGAGAATGGATGGAGAATGGATGCTTTGAGAGGGTGGAGCTCTCCTCCTTTTATAGACACAATGTTTCCCCCGAATTTCAATGCGTTGTAGCCCCATTAAATGACATCTTCACGCATTTAGACCTTCTTGAATGTTGTGAATAATTCCCTTTTCCGTGTCCCCTCAAAATCTCAGTGAATTTGGACCTGAATTCCGAGAGATATGGCCGTTTTACTATGAGCATTTATTCTGTTCAGTAAGACTCTCCAAAACGAAAGCCTCCTTATTAGGGTGATTTAATGACACAATAAAAGGTCAATTAACTCGGTGCTTCCTTCATAACAGATGCTCCAAAACTCCTTGCGCGTCCACACACCTAATTTCACAAGCTTTGGGCCCACAGTGGATGAGTTACGGATCCCACAGCAAAACTAGGCAGAACTGAAAACAGTTTTCTTGAGCCAACTTGTGAGCTTCCTTTGATCTTCCATATGGACGATTCAGATTTTAGTCCAAAAATAGTAAATGAATCCCTGGATGTGTAGATAATGGAAATGAAAGAAATTTGCAATTTGGATCAGTTTAGAGAATTTTATGGCCAAACTACCAAAATATTTTAAAACTATTAAAAATCCAAAAATGGCCAATTTTTACTATTCATCTCAAAATAACACCATTATCGTAAAAATGAAACAATTAATCTTAGAGGAACAATTTTTTGGGTTTAAAACAATGATATTAAATATAAATTAATTGAAAATATTTTCTTTATCAATTTCCCCACACTTAGCACTTGGACTCCTGGACAAGTAAAAATCAAATCAAATCAAATCCAAAACACATATCAATGAGATCAATCAAATCAATTTCAAGAAACAAAAAGATATCATGACTCATCAAAAAACTTTTATTTCAAGTTCTCCATTTAAGATTTTAATATATTTCCACTTCATTTCTTATCCCATGCAATCAAAACACCTACCTCACATGAATTTTTTCTCATCTCACAAATGTAAAGGCTGAACAAGGATTTTCTCATACAAACTCACACAAGAGTCACCATTGGTTTGATAAATTCCTACTTCTACACCCGATGTGAGTCAAGGACATGTGTTTCTTATGAGGACTTTTCTGGGTTGTTCTGTGGCTTCCGGTTGGTAGTATTTAGATGTTAAAAGTTCTGAGGCAAAAAAAGGAAGGCTTGGCTCTTATTGAAGAAAAATTACAAGATTATAATTTTCACTCAAATATGGTCTCCTTCACTTCCCCTTTGTTGAAAATAGGCTCCATCATCATTCAATCAGCTCAACAGCAAACATTTCGATCTTTTAAAACATGATTTTTTTTAAAGCTCCAGATAGGCACAACTTTCTTTTTACATTGGAAGCTCCAGAAAGTCACAACTTCTCTTGTCATAAAAGCTCCAGAAAAGGCACAACTTATCTTGTCATAAAAGCTCCAGAAAAGGCACCGCTTTCAACAAAATATTTTTTCAGCATCACACACATCTCTTCCACAATTTATTTTCTACCCAAATTATAACCAAATGCGGTAATACACCACAAGACATCTTCCCCCACACTTAAGTTCAACTAGATCATGCAATTTTACTTCAAGAGCAGGTATGATAGGGAAAATTGGCTTGTAATGTGGCTAACCTAATAGGAAATTCCTGGCTACTAGGGGCTACAATAAATCATAAATGTAAAGGTGGGCCATAATGAAAAGGATTATTTTGAAAATGGGGAATCAATCCAAATAAATGCCTCAATCATTTAAAACACACGTACCCCAACCCTCAAGTTTTTAAAGGAATAAATCAAATTCTTCTTAAAGCAAGCATGGTCTGGTTCTCTCAAGAAATGAGGTGAATGAAAAGAATATGACAAAAATGGTTTAGAAGCCTCACTGGAATGTTATTTCAACGATATAGATAGTGAAATATGCCATGAGATTCAAAAATCAGTGTACTTTTCATGAAATTCTAAAAGATTTGAACTTGAAATGATGTAATTTCAGCATTCATTTAAGCTAGTTTTCATGAAATAGATTGGTTCACTCATTGACATGGGTTTCAAAAATGGTATTGATAATCTTTTTATCTCAAAAGTTTTAGAAACACACCAAAAATTGAAAAATAAACACACAAAAATTTGAAAACACACAATTTTTTTATTTTTTTTATTGTTGAAAACAAACATCAAATAAAAATCCTATACTACAAAGGTTCCCTCCCCCACACTTAAATTATGCAGTTTTTTCGAAGCATTTAAGTTGATTTACATGTAATACAATTTTAAAATGAATAACAACATCAAGAAAGTGTGAAGGAGAGGTACAACCTGGCTTATTGGCAATGGAACGTTAATTTTGACTCCTAAGTGTTGCTCTTTGAAAACCTAAAAAAAGTTAAAAACACAACATAAGAAATTTTTTAAAAGAAATAAAAACAGAAATTGAATAAGAAAAAAAAGGATAAATCTTGGTTTAATCCCCCAAGTGGGCCCTGGGTTTTGACTACCTCCATAGGGGCAGTTCTAATTGGTTATCCCCAATCTGATGGTGGATAAGGTTTCTTTGATTTGAACCACCACATGTGGCTCTTCCCAGATTTCATTTCATTGTTCTTGTTGAGGAGGACTCCATAGATAGAGTATACCAGATCCACCCCCTTTGCAATGTGGTACACCGTGCATGGTGGGGGTAGGATGAAGTACAGAGCCTCCTCTTTCTTGGGTTTCGCATGAACAACATCTTCTTTATTTTCCACTGGTTGCTGAAGGTATGATACATCTGGGGAAAAATCAACGGGAATGTCAGAGTTTAATTCTATTTGAAAAAATTAAAGCATGAAGAATCAATATCAAATTCTTGTCTTTCAAAGTAATTAGATTGTGTCTCATTTTCCTCCAGAAACACCACTTTTATCTTCTCATGTACTCCCTCCATTAATTGTTCAATAGGTTTGTGGAGCACCAGATGTTCCTATTCAGATGCATATTCTCCCTCCAAAGAAATACAATTGTTGGATGAATCTAAAAAATTAAAACAAAGGGAGGTAATACTCAATTTAGTTTAAAAAAAATCAAAAGATAATGAGTTTATAAAAAGATTGACTCCCTAATCTTGTTTGGCTTCAATTGTTTCTTCAATGGGAGGTGATTCTTGAAGATGAATTTCCCTAGATAGAGGTAGGCAGTCAGACTCCTCTATCTTCTCTTCAAATTTCACTAATTTTTTCGTTTCTTCCTTCAATGTTGTTGAATCTTCTACATTGTGAGGAATAATTGGCTCAAGAAGTTCCTCACACTCATTCCAGAAGTTATCCCGATATTTTTGATCTCCCATATGCATTTCAATAGCTAAATCATCTTCATCAATCTTCTCCAACATTGATTGAGATGATATCAATGGATCTTATTTTAATTTTATTAAGGAATCCATGGGTTCTTCAACTTGAAGGATTTGTGAGGATACTTCTTCCATCAATTTTTCTGGTTCTGGTTCTTGTTCTGGATCCAGTTCTGGATCCTGGGATGCATGTACTTGTTCCGCTATCCACTGTATTGAGGTCTCTAGATTTTGAACTGTTTGAATAATTCTTTCAAATTGGGCTTCAATATCCTTATGAACTTCTTCTTCTTGGTGTTGTACATTGATAATTTCTTGATAAAATTCCGGATAATACTCTTGAAGTTCAATTAATTATCATGCCAAACCCTCCAACATTGGGTATTCGAGGTTCTCTTTAAGGTTTTCAATAAGATCCTTGAATTCATCCTCTGCGATGATTTCGATTCGAGCTCCCCGAATTTGTTTAGCCAAGAAAGAAACTTTATAATCTATAGACCAAGGTGATTAAATAATTGGTTCCCTCACTGGTGGGTAATTGTTCCATGAATTAAAAAAATAATCATTTGAAAACAACATGGTCAAAGATTTTTTTAAAAAAAATTAAATTTGAAAAAGTGAAATCATTACAAATAAATTGTGGCACTACCTCCCCGGCGACGACACCAAGTTTGATGGACTCCTGTCATAGGGCGTGCCAAAATAATTATTTACTATGTTAAAATGTAGTAATGTGGTTGACCTAGGATGTATCTCGAAGGGGAGTGCACACAAAACGGTTTGTCACTTTAAAACGGGGGTAAAAATGTTGTGAAAGGAAATTTGAAATTCAAATGATTGAAAAACTATGAAATTAAAAGGGTGATTAGTTCGGGGTAGGTTTCTTAATTATAATGCTATCCTTGTTCAATTTAATTTAAACCTCTTCTTCTTAGTTGATTAAAGTGAGTTTCCACAATCGTTTCCTCTAACTTCCTTGGTTAAATTGTTATTGTGAGAGAAAACCTTACCAAGATCTCAGTTTGGTCAACTCTCCTTCCATTTGTAAAATAGTTGTTTTGAATTTCCGTAATTGAAATGGAAAATACCCGATCAGGTTATGTTTATCCCAAACAATCAAGAACATTCACTACACCTTTTACACGTACTAACGATCGTCGAGTACATCACCACTAATTCCTGGTTTATTCCATCGTATATAAACCAGAAATTAGTGGAGGGAGATATTGATTATTTTACCAAGGAAAAAATAAATAACGGAATTAATATTCAAGAATGATTGAACTTGATAATAAAATCCGCTATAATAAATTGAAAAAAACTTTGACGAAGAAAGAAATTTATTCAATTGCGTCCAAGAACTCAAGCATTACAATGTAGAAAACCAACCCTTCCCCAATTTCTCCAAAAGTTTACCCCACCATGGTAAGGGTAATCGAGTTGAATGGGGAAGAAGAAGGCACTAAAAAACTACGAAAAAGAAAATAAATAAAAGAGAAAGCTGAAAAGTTCTCCTTCTTGGTGTCCCAGAAGGAATGGGGTGGAGAATGGATGGAGAATGGATGCTTTGAGAGGGTGGAGCTCTCCTCCTTTTATATCCAGAATGTTTCCCCCGAATGTCGACGCATTGTATCCCCATTAAATGACATCTTCACGCGTTGAGTCCTTCTTTAATGTTGTTCATAATTCCCTTGTCCGTGTCCTCTCAAAATCTCAGCGGATTTGGACATGCATTCCGAGAGATATGGTTGTTTTACTATGATAATTTATTCTGTCCAGTCAGACTCTCCAAAACGAAATCCTCCGGATTAGGGTGATTTAATGACCCCATAAACGGTCAATTCACTCGGTGATTCCTTCATAACAGATGCTCCAAAACCCCTTTTGCGTCCACACACCTAATTTCACAAGCATTGGGCCCACAGTGGATGAGTTATGGATCCCACATCAAAACTAGGCAGAACTAAAAACAGTTTTCTTGAGCCGACTTGTGAGCTTCCTTTAATCTTCCATATGGACGATTTAGATTTTAGTCCAAATATATTAAATGAATCCCTGGATGTGTAGAATCTGGAAAAGAAAGAATTTTTCAATGTGGATATGTGTAGAGAATGTTATGTCCAAAATACTGAAATATTATAAAACTATTTAAAATCCAAAAATGGCCAATTTTTACTATTCAGCTCAAAATAATAACATTATCATAAAAATGAAACAATTCATCATAGAGGAACAATTTTTTGGTTTTAAAACAATGATATACAATATAAATTAATTGAAAATATTTGCTTTATCAGCTGGATTGCTGCAATTCACAAAATAAGAGTAGTACATGGTGGAGGCTAACCATACACACATGGACTGATGATTGTCCCACATTGAAAATTTGTGTAAAACAGAATAGAGATTTGTGAGGAGTTTGGTTCCTATTTAATGAAAAATAATCCCATTTGTTAAATAAGGAGATTGTAGATTATAATTTTGGGTAGAAATATAGATATTCCTAATATGGTTCACTGATTAGAAGATATTATGTGGATAGACTCTTCAGTGTAAGGAATGTAGTACATGTAAGAGTGTGTGATTTGCTCTGGAAGATCTTGAAGTATATGGCAGATCAAGGCAGTTCACAAAGGAGGATGGTACGTATGGGTGTGGAGCAGTATCCGGAGTAGGGAGGAATGTGGAGCAATGCAGTTCGTGTATGAGCTAGACAGTACGCAAAGGATCTGGATTTTATGTGAAAATAGCAATGGTACGTGGAAATAACAGCAGTATGTGGAACACCTAAGGAAGCCTAAAAAATTGCCAAATCAGTTTGAGAAATTAAATTCCACAACATATCAATAGAAGGGAAAATAAATTAAATCTGTTGGTGATTACGTGACTTCAAAATAGCATCCATTTACAGTTGATTATACATCATTTAATGGTAAACAGTTGAAGGGAAAATCAAGTCGGTAAACTGAATGAAGATTCTTTTTCTATAGTGAGCAAGGGGGAGTCATCAGAAGTGATATGAGGGACACAGTGTGCTATGCCTAAAAAATTTTAATGGTAGTGCTCCTCACATAGAGTGACTATTATAAAAACATTTAATCCACATCTTGATAGGATTTTCAGTTTTGGTATGACTGACACATTGTCACTGTATTCTCCTTCGATGTAGCTCTTTGTGGTTAACCATGTAAAATTGTTGTGTCCTTACTTTGCATGTGATTTTTTTCTCCTTATTCTCTTCAGAAATTTTTAAAATGTTCCTACCAACGTGGGAACAGGATCCATCAGTCTAAATAAAGTTGACTCCCTAATTCACCCCTCCCATATCTGGGGGTTCCAGGGTCGTTCAAGTTGTATCAGAAGGTAATGGTAGCTGGTGTTGAATATACATTCTACTATCATAGATAATCCAGTAAATGTTAGGGGATTTCACATCTTCGATGGAAGTAATTTTCAAAATATGGAAAAACTGGATGAGATCTCAGCAAATATTTCTTGGAATTAAAGTCTTATTTGATACTGTGTAGGGAATAAATGTCATTGATCCCAGATGGCTATTGATGGCAGATACATACAAGAAATTACTAGATAATAATACAAAAACAAATATTGTCACTACAACCCCTTATATTAATATTTATTTAAAGGTAATGAGTTTTACATCTACCTCCTAAATGTGGGAGAAACTAGAAAATAATTATGAATAAGATAACAAAGTGAAGGAGTAAAAACATCAAGCTCTACAGAATAGGTTGGATAATATGATGGTGCTCCCTAATGAGAATTCAGACTCCTTATTAAACTATATTATTGAAGTTTTAGGAGAAATCAGAACATTGGGAAAAGAAATCAAAGGAATTGAAAAAGTGAAAAAAATATTAAGAAGACATCCACCCCTTTACAATGCAAAAGAGTCATCCGTTGTGGAACAATATCTCTCAAAACTATATGTGGATGATCTTCTGAGCAACTTATCATCATATGAAATTATAATCAAACAAAAAGATTCTACGACTCATGTGAGAATAAAAATGGAATTCAAAGCCATGGAAAATATAAAATATTCAGGAGATAGTAGTGATGCATATGATGAGGAAAACAAAACCCTTTATCTCATTTCCATGATGCTCTAGAAGCGAATAGGGAAATTTGAAGGAAAGCTACCTTTGGATTGTTTTTTCTAAGGAAGAGTTGGGAACATTGCCTCTCAGTGATCAATAAAATTTTATAATAAAGAAATAAAAGTTAATAACAAGGAGAATCCTTGAAAAGGATACTTAAAAAAGGGAAAATCAAATTTCCAAATAAATTACCGAAGAGGAGTTTTTTGTACAGAGGATGATGATGATAATGAATTATATGAGGATGTATGAAAACCCTTCTCTTTCATACACACTAAAATTTGATTTATTACATAAACCTAACTTGATACAACATAAAAGATAGAAAGGTCCATTGTCTTTGGGGGTTAGGATCATTACATAACATCATAAAACATGAAATACAGTATCTTTATTGAAAACATCCATTACATGACCACTACATTCCCTCGTACATAGCATTGCATGGGATAACCTTAGGATATGCATAAGAGAAGGGTGAGCTATAAAGCTCAAGAATGGAATAAAAATGGAATAACATGAGGAATACAATACATTATAGAAAATTGGCATATCAATGTAGCACAAGAGAAACATGATCATAAAGGCATGATAAAGCATGATAATCCTAACATGGAAATGTGTCAACAACAATTATCATGGATTTAGCATGATCTAATGATAATTTCACATTGAGAATGAGTAAACCCTAATTACAAATGAATTATCATGAGTCAACACCCATTTCACATGATGTATCATGATACTATACTTTAACCAATTATTGAAGCGCTATCATGGAACACCCTTCTTAAACATTTCATTTCATGCATAAGTGTGACCCAAGAGTCATATAACATCGAATAAATTAACACCATAAGTTATTACATGATTAATTGATGTGTAATAAATACATGAAAGTACCATTATATATTTATATGTGCATAAAGTTGAATACCCTTGATAGAGACATGTGTATTGTATTCACAAAACAATGATCATGGCTTGGAAAACAGGGTGCAATTTCTGTAGCATAACCGTGTGACATAAAGATTCATTAAAATGGTTGATGAGAGATAAATGCATGTATCTTCATATTTACATGAAATGGACAGTAAGAGGGTCATATTGATACCTATTCCATCAAACATAATGGAATTTATTTGCATAATACAAAAGAATTACTTAGATGTAAAAGAAGAGAGGGAAATATCTCACGGAATTTCGGCATGGTAACTAGTGTACCTGGGAAGAATTAAAGAGAGATAAAGAGGTATCCCATCAAAAAATAGGGTATTATGGGGGAGGTGTTAAATCATACCCCAACATTTGTAATTGAAAATAAAAGGTCAAAACGACCTAAATAAAATTAGAGAAAAATGAGAAAGGAAGAAATCCCTTACATGGAAGTGTGATCCAAAAGGATTGGGAGAGTCATGAGAGAGGATTCATGGGATCCTGGTGAACCTTGGGAGGATTCTAGAGAAAGGAGGTCGTAGTTTGGACGAACTAAAAAGGCCTTCCATGAAGAGTAAGTGGGATATTGTGTGGGATTATATAGAAAATGAGTGGGAATTCATTATTATTTAGGTTTGGGACACCACACATTACACCAACCAATACCAAAAATCAGCTCATGATATATGACCATGGTTTTTTTCTAACGGGGAGTGAAAAAAAATTATTTTTCCAATGGTCTAAATTATTAATATAATACGCTTTCCTATGTAGAGGTGAGTCACACTCTCAAGAAAATTCATTTAAAAATTAAAAATGTTTTATAACACTTGGAGGGTCCACTAATGTTTTGTAAAATAAATCAAACAAACCTAAAATCACATTATTTAAATGGTAAAACATATACTGGGAGAACATATAATTTATAGTACTTTATTACATCACTATTGGGTCATTATGATGTCATAAAGCACATTATATATTTAAACGGTATTTATTTTTTAACCAAATATTCGACTGCCTCTAAAAATTATGAAAAATTCACCATTGGATAATTTTGAAATCCTGATTCTCGAAATAATATTCATTTTATGTAAATAATTTTCTAAAAATGTGAATATTTACTTTTAAAATAAAAAATGACTATTATAAAAAATTAATGGGTTTTGAAAAAAAACGGCTTTCAAACCATAAAAAAATTACAATTACATTCATAAATTTATATGATCATTTATATTTAATAAAATGTAATTTAATAATAATAAGAATTTCTTAAAAATTTATTTAAATAAAAAATCCATTAATTCATAAAAATAGATTTCTTAGTTGAATATTAACTGAAAATACTATTTTCTCTTTAAAAACTATTTACAAAGTAACAATAATAAAATAAATATATATTCATTATTATATATGAAAATAATGAACATAATCATAGTGCTAAAGTCTTGTTACAAAACCCATTATAACACCCGTATAATATCGAAGGGTAATTGGGTGTGTGATGGGGACAGACTCTTGGGGGGGCTCGAATAACGTTGCTCGGGTGGTAATCTCGATCAAATTCCACTTATCTTGTAGGTGTTTTTGTTGAAGCTTCACATGTTGCAACTCGGATTGGGCATGTTCAAGAGCGATGCTCAAAAATTCCACCTCCATTCTGAGCAACGACAAATGGGCTACATATGGGTTTAGTCTACTGGATGAGGCTATCATTTCCTTTGTCTGAGTAAATTGGATTTGTTAAATCCCTATATTTATAATAATCATGTGATCACTGTTTAACAATGATATTAGAAAAAATCACAATTCATAATGGTATTTAAAAATATAGAAACATAAAACAAAATATGTTCATATTTTATATAACCATTTTACATAATAAGACATTTAGTTAGATCAAGAGGAATTTCAATTAACGAAATTTCGTGTTATTATAGGTAGAGGAACTAGAATTAAAAACTAGAAACCATGACTCCAGGATGGAAACCATTGTAAAGGTAGAACCATTGACATATAAAGACAGAGATAATCAGTTGAATTCCAATGATGTTCCCATGTAAAAACATAAGGACTGTTTTGGTAAGCATGAGATTATGTGTAAGATATTTAATAAGTGGAAATTAATGATGGAAGAATCATATGAATATATTGATCATCTATAAGTGGAAATTGAACATATAGAAGAAGTGGTGAATGTTCAATCAAAAATCCTTGAAAGCAATGATGATGTTGTGGAACTGAAAAATAGAATTGAAGAACAAGAAATGATAATTAATGAACATACATTGTGACTGAGAGAGAATTCTATGAATGTTGAAGGCCTTGAAGAATAATTTTTTAATCTGAGAAGTAAACTCAAAATTGAATCAATTTCAAAAGAAGAAAAAAAGAAAATACAATTTGGAAGGTTCTCAGTTGTTGAGCTGCTAGAGAGAGAAAAACTGGTTCTAATTGGGTAAAATGGTCTTGAATAATCAAAGACCCACATTCATGGGAAATAGTGGAATTTGATTTGATGTCGAAATGTAAAATGCTATAAATAAAGTCATCTAGAATAAAGTAAAGATGAAATTTGATCATGTTGAAAGGAAACAAAAAGTAATGAAAAAAATACCTTAAATCTTACTTAAAGGATAACTGAATATTATCCTCGACTCTAAAAAAATGATAGGCATCCAAACTATTTTCCTATAGAAGAATGAATGAGGAGTGATAGAAGTGATAAGACATTTCCATTCATGAAGTGCTCATTTTATGGATGTCTGGTCCATAACATGTCATACTGCAAAGAGGCATGGATCAATACGAATGGGGAAGAGATAGTAGTTCAAAAAATGAGAACATATTCATATCCTACTTCTTATAGAAGAAATAATTTCAATGGATATTGTACTTATTGTTCTAAAACTGACTATCAAGTAGTATATTATAGGGAAATGAAGGACATGAAAAATTCATTCAATACTCCGAGATGAGTAAATAAACATCCACCATAAAGTGTTCCTATTTCAAATTGGATTTCTCCTCTGGAAGTGGAATTTTAATATGAATTAACTTTGTACGTGAAAGAGATAATGGAAAGGCCATCACCATCCTACACTTAATATAATATCATATGAAAAAATTGGAAAATAGAAAAGTCTAATTTTAAAGAATTATCCCTCAATGAAAAAAAGAACTACAACTCATGGATTCTTGATAGAGGATGTTCTTAACACATGATGGGTAATGCGGACTTATTAATTAATGTTAACAAAATGGTTGATGGAACACTATGGTTTTACAGTGAGGGTTCTTTGAAGATAAAAGGAAGTAGAAGTACTGAGATAGCTGAAAGAGAGCTGAAGAAAACTGATGTCTAATATGTGGATGGTATGCATCATAATAATTTTAGTGTGATTCAACTATGTGACTTATGTCTTATTGTGAAATTTAATCAAAATGGATGTACTGTAGGAGGAATGTCCGAGAATTTCCTCATGAAAGGAAATAGAACATATGGAAACTTATATGAAGTAGAATACAAAGAGAATATTTGCTACATAATAGTTAAATAGGAAAAAAAACATATGGCAATTAATATTGGGTCACATCAATCAGAAAAATATGAGAAATATATATATGATGAAGATATTCATTTATATCCCTAATCATATGTGTGAATGATAAAAGACCCATGATGCATGCATGTGAGGTAAACTGGTCTGTAGTTACTACCAACCAAAGAAGAAAAGGGCATCAAATCTCCTTGACATCATCCATACAGATGTATGTGGCCTGATTAATGTTGTTGGAAGACATGGAAAAAGGTACTTTGTTCATTTCATAAATGATTACATTAGAATGGAATATGTTATCATTATACACACAAAGAAACAAGTTCTTTATTGAATGAAAACCTATCGTCGAATCGCCGAGAATGATACTGGATGGAAGATCAATGTCAAGTGGTTTTACAATAGAAGTGGAATACACAACCATTGAATTTGATAAATACCTAGAGAAGCATGGGATACAACAGATGTGGTTGCTATGAAAACTCCACAAAAAACAGAGTTGTTGAGCACATGAGTCGATAGTTAAACAACATGGATAGAAATATGATAATTGGGATTCATATTCCTAAACATTACTGGAAATAGGTAGTACAAGAATAAATGTAAATTCAAAATCAAATAACGCTATATATGGCTGAGTAAAATACACCCTATGAATTGTGGAATAAAAAATCCCTCTTTGAAATATTTTTGTGTTTTCGGAAGAAAATGTTTTATCTGAAAAAAGAATGGAATCAACTATAGTACGGAGAAAATGCTAATGAAGGAATTTTTCTTATATAATCAATGAACAGTAAAGCCTACAAATGTGTTAATAAGAACTTCAGAAGAATTTTAGAAAGCAGTGATGCAAAGATCATTTAATTGACAAACATGAATACTTCAAGGAATTCTTATGCTGATGTGATAGAAGATGGTGATGGATGTGAACATGGAACAAATGATAATAAATTGGTAGAGTATGGTGTGAAAAACTCTTAGTGGTCACATAATGATGTTGACTCTGAAGAATAATTAGATGAGGAAGCCATATCTGGAGAGAATTTTGTTGAACTACAATGGAGAAATCGAAGAGTAAAGAATGATCAGCCAACAATGTTAGTGATCAGACATCACATACATAGATAAGAAGAATGATGAATAATGCATATAATTCATTTCAATCAGTTTTGAAACCATCCTCATCAGAAGAATCTACAAATGATGAGTCATGGGACAAAGTAATGAATGAAGAGTAAGATAAGATTGACAAAAATCAGACATGAGATCCTGTAAAAAGACCTGAAGGTCATAATTTATTTAGTACAAAGTGGATTTTCCTAAACATATTTGATGAGAATGGAAGTGTGATTAGAAATATGGAACACTTGGTCTGTAATGTATATTCACAAATAGAAGGCCTTGATAATGAGGACACATTTTTGCCCATAGAGAGATTGAAGTCAATCAGGCTATTTCATGGCTTGGATATTCAATGATGTTTGTAAAGGGTGTCAAATGGATGTCAAGCTATCATTGTTAAATAGGTTTTTAGAAGAAGAAGTCTACATTGATCAAAATATAGGTTTCATTCATGGAAATGATGAACTGAATGTTTCAAATTAATGATAGCTCTATATGGCCTGAAACAAGCACCATGGGAATGATACTCTCTATTGGACTCATATATGAGAAATCATGAGTTTAAAAGAGAAGGATTGGATCACAATATCTTTGTGAAGAGCTCTCAATAGGATTTGTTCATGGTATTGGTATAAGTGAATGACGTTATATTTAGTGGAAGCAGATATGGATTAGTGGATGAATTTTCCAATCACATGAAATCAGAATTTAAAATGTATATGATTGTTAAACTCACAAACATTTTGGGTTGCATGTACTTCAGAAGAAGGATTACACGTTCATTTATCAAGAAATGTATGTGAGATACATTATGAAGAAATTCAATATGCATTATTCCACACTAATGTTGACAATGATTACCATTAGATCAATGCTTGGAAAGATTGAGGAAGGGAATTCTGTGGATCCCTACATGTACAGAAGAATCATTGGAAGCATACTATACCTGACGGTGACACAACCAGATATTGTATTTGTGAATTTCCTTATAGCCTGCTTAAAGAGTAATTCGAAGGAATAACATATAGCGATAGTGTAAAGAATCATGAGATACATTCATGGCACATATAATTATGGGCTATACATTGCTGCAGGATGAGATAGATAACTATCACCATTTTCTGATGCTGACTGGGCTAGATATGTAGTGGAAAACATTTCTACTACTAGTGGAGCATTCTATATTGGGGAGAAATGTGTGGGATTCTTAATCAAGAAATGATAAAGTTCTTCACTTAGTACTACTGAAACAGAATACATAGCTGATACCAAAGCATGCGCTCAGTTACATTGGATGAAGAAGAAACTGATTGCCATAGGTGATGAGATGAAACAACCAATGGTGATTTACTATGATAACAAGATCAAAATTGATCTTATAAAGAATCCTATTCAGAATTCTTGTATGAAACATATTGAGATCATATATCACTTCATCAATGAAAAAGTTGAACAAGACATGATAAAAACAGACCATGTGGGAACAAATGAAAAAGTTGATGACATTATGAAAAAACCATTATCAGTGGCTGTGTTTGAAAAAACACCAGTTGAACCTTGGTGTTCAACCACCTCCAAGTGCATAAGGAGGATACAATACTCCCCTTTCCCTGGTTGTTTTAACTATTTTTAATTTGTTTTAGGAAATGTTGTAGCTTTATGGGGGAGATACTATCTAGGGGGAGCATGTTTTTTAACTCTACATGATATGATTAAACTCATTGGTTTTATTTCCAATGGGGTAGAATGGTTAAATTCAACGGTGAGTGATCTGGATATAGTAAAGATGGATAATAGGAAAATCTAGAACTACAACTATGGGGGAGAAAAATAGAATAATGAGAACTTAATTAATATCCTCTCTCCTATTTTCTAACACCAAGAATAGCTCACGTAGACTTAGAGTGATGGCTGAGTTATTTCGTGAAGGATAAGGTTTTGATCCTGGTTGGTGAATTAGTGAATTTATCTACAGACTTCCAAAAAACCCAAAGTGGGATATTTTTGGAACCAAGGCTCTTTGTTGATAATAATGGAGTTTGGTTTGTGTTTGTTATGAATCATTACATATATGAATAGGGTGTTTTCTTGGAATGCGGTCATACGAAGGGTCATGGTACGGGGTGAAGGAGCATGGTACGGGGTGAAGGCATGAGGGACATAGTGCAGTTATATGGTACATAATACAAAAATGTAGTATGTGGTGCAGGCGTGCGGTACATGGTGTAGGTAGTGGGAACTATTCGCGGAGCGGTGTGTAGAACCGAAAACAGTTTGCAACAATGGTGTGGGATGAAAAAATTTGGTACACAGAATGATGAAGGTTGAAATGATAAATGGTTCATAGTGATGGTACGTGGTGAAGGCAAGGGGTGCATGATGATGAATGTTGGTGTGATTATTGCGGTTCGTGAAATAGGAGTGGTATGCGGTGGAGGATAACCATATGTAGTTGGAGTGAAGATTGTCCCACATTGAATTATTGGGTAAAACAGATTAGTAATTTTTGCACAGTTTTGTGCGAATTTAAGGAATAGTAATCCCCTTTGTTAAATGAGTAGATTGGTGATTATAATTTTGGGTAGAAATATGGAGAAGTCCGAAGTAGTTTTTGGAGCAGAAGATAGTATGAAGAGAAACTCACCCACGTAAGGAAAACAGTCTGTGAAAGAGTGTGAGGCTCATGCTGGAAACTCTTGCACTATGCGGTGGAGAAAGGTAGTACGAGGAGATGGAAGGTATGTGGGGTTGTGAAGCATTATGTAGATTAGGGAGGAGCACGAAGCAGAACATTTTGCGGAGGAGTTAGACTGTACAAAGAGGAGCTCGACGGTATGTGAAAACATTATAGGTACACAGAAAAAACAACAGTATGTAGAACACCCAAGGAATCCTAAAAATTGGCCAAATTAGTTTGAGAAATTAATTTCTATAACAAATCAGTATAAGGGATAATAAATTAATTTTTTTGGTGATTGTGGGACTTCAAACAAGCATCCATTTATAGTTGAGGATGCATGAATTAATGGTAAACAATTGAAGTGATCTTCAAGTCGATAAACTGAGTGAAGATAATTCCAATGTAGTGAGCAAGATGGAGTCTACGGATGTGAACTAAGGAGCACAATGTGCTATATTTAAAACATTGTAAAGTCAGTGTGCCTAGCAAAGAGTTACTGTGCCAACCAATTTTAATCCACAACTTCTAACGATTAATGGTTTTGGAATGACCAACACACTATCGGCGTATGCTCCTTGTACATAGCCCTTAATGGTGAACCATTTAAAATTGTTGTGTCATTTCTTTGCATGTGATTGTTGTTTTTATATTCATTCTATTCAGATAGGTTTAATATGTTCCTACCAACATGGGAACAAGATCCATTAGTCTAAAAGAAAAAGTTGACACCCTTATTCACCCCTCCCATTTTAGGGTATTCCAAGATCCTTTAGTGGAGACTATAAAATCTATGAACATTTTTGTTATAGTCCTAAGAAGGTTGAATTGGTGTTTAGAGAGATTAAATTGTCACACAGGTTGAATGAATAGAAGGTATAAATATATCCAAAATCAAAGAGGTATTTTAATAAAAAAATATTTGGACAAAAAGTAAAACCTTATATGTGAAAAATGGTTGAATACATATTCAGGGTATTGTATTATTGTTTTTTAAGGAACTACATGTTCATAGGAGATTATAATATAGCTTGGTACTATTGTGTTTAGGTGAAGCCTCAAATTATTAACAAAAAAACCAGCGGAACATTTCAGAGGCCCAACTTGATGTCCAATTCATCAATTATGGATATATTTGTATGTTTTCCAATAAATATAAAAATTATTAGATAATGGATGGAAAAAACCATCTACATCATCATGGGACACAGGAATATAGATAGACATTTTCTATCATGATGTCTCAAGTAGAGTCTACAAATTACCTGGTGGTAGGTACACTCATTATTCTTCCAAATCTATAAATTACATTGTTGGATTATTGTTCGATGAATTATTTTATTTCAGTAACATTTTCAAAGAATATAGAATCAATTATTGAGATGATAAAAATAAAGTCAGCATTAAATACTTATAGGGGTATTTTCCAAGTATTTACATTGTATATAAATACTACCATCAATCTTGTGGAGTGAAATCACATCTCAAAAATAGTATTCATTCCCATGGACAAATTCAGAAATTTACAATGGATGTAATGGCTCTAAAAGTATATTTCTAATATCAACTATATGATTAAGGAAATTGTTGATGTATGGAATTGATATACTGATGTTATTTTCAAATGATATATATCCTGGGGTATGATTTTTCTAGAATAACCACCTATAAACATCACAACAGGTAGGATCAATGAATAGTGAGAGGTTACTTAAAGTATAAGGATTGTAAATATTCAAATAATTTAGGGATAAATTATATAATAATTGAATAGTTACATGTTCCTCCCTAAAAAATTTATGTAGAAATATCCATTTTATTAATAACTATATCAAATACCTTATTAAAGAAACCATATAGAATTGAAAATATAGAGTTAACAGAAATAAATAAACAAGATACTGAGCTTTTGGATATGGGATTTATCATACTATCTGTGCCTCATTGGGGGAAACGTTTTTAATTTTAATGATGAAGGATGGGTCAATGTGTCTATTAATTGATTATAGATAACATAAGAATATCACAATGAATATCACGCCCCCTCTCTCAAGGATTGATAATTTATTTAACCATTATCAGTGGGCTCAATTAATCTATAAGATTTACTTTAGATATAGGACTAATCTATTATGGGGGAATACTTATGATATTTAAAATACATCCTTATAAAAAAGATATGGGCCATACGAGTTTTTTATAGTCCCTTTAGCTTAATTAATTCTCCTTATATATATGGATTAGATAAACAAACTCTTTAAGGAATACCATGATAAATTTTTATAAGTTATTATTGATGATAATTTAATATATTTAAAATGTTTTTAGTATTAGGAGGATGATCTAAGGTTTATATTTAAAACTCTGAGGAAGGGTAAATTATTGTGGGAATTCATAAAATTTAAATTATAGTTAAGAATTGTTACATTATTTGGGAACATTTTTACGAACAGATGAACATTGGTTAACCCTAGAAATAAAAAATATGTAGAGAATTAGACACATCCTAAAAATAATTAGATTATTAGATTCCTTATTTTAGAAGAATATTATATGAGATTTTTAAAATTCATTTCATTACATTCCATTTTACTAATAATGATAACTTAAAATGGAGATAAATTCATCTGGAAAAAAAATTGTGAAGAAATATTTTAATAAATGTAGAAGGGATTGGTAACTAATTTTTTTTAACTCTTCCCTCTATAGGAGAAGTATTTTCTATTTATAATAATTCATCCTTGAATGATCATGGGTTATTATTAATGTTAAATATAAGGGTGATGATGTATTTATCCCAGCAGTTAAATCCTTATGAGCTGAATTATATTATGCATGACCATGAGTTAGCATTAGTAATTTATTCCTAAGATATATTTTGGAATAATCATTATTAATATGGAGGTGATATATACACATTCCATGAATTTTTTAGTATATATTCACAAAAAATTAATTGAACATGGGAACATGTAGGTGGTCAAAGCTTCTTAAGTACCATGATTTTTCAATTCATTATTACCATATAAGTGAAACATTTATCTAATGCATTATATAGAAAATACCTACCTTTTCTAGAAATGATGAGGATTCACGGATATCCATTGATCAAGGGCCTAGTAAAATTAGATCAGGGAATCATAATGGAAGGTGTCTCATCAATCATATCCCAAATGATATCTCAATAATCATTTCTATAGATGTCATGAGTTATCAAAGAGAAGATCCTTTGATAATAAACAAGATAGTGGCTGTGAAAAACTGGATTGTTATGGAGTTCAATATTTTTCATGTAGATGTATTGGAATTTTAAATAGGGATATGAATCCATTTTTTTTCAGAAGATAAATAAAGAAGTCCTGGAAGAAGCATACATCTCTAGATTCTCTATCCATATTAGAAGAAATAAAATGTATATGGACCTTATTGATCAATGTTAGCTATATAATAAGAAATGGGTGATTTCAAACTACACTACATAATTATTTATGTGTACAAAAGTGTAGGTGGATAGACATCATTATAAAGGGGTATTAAAACTACAACCCCTTCCAATATTGGAGAAGGAAAATATAAATATGTAATTATTCACCGATCTTTGATGGTCATCCAAAAAAACAATGTCATATGGTTTATAAAGGATAGACTCATTAATAATTCACATTTGATCAATATTTTGGGTGATTCCACTCTTGAGAAACATTCCATGATACATATAGAATATGTGGTCGGGCTATTAGGGGAACCACTCTCAATTGTTTCTTTATTAGGATCCAATGTTTAAATTTACAATCTAATGATGTAATCAAAATTTATTTAATATTTAGATGAATTTTAGTATGGAATATCAACCCCAAACTGATGTCCAATTTCAAAGGACTATTCCGACACATTGGGACACATTGATAACCTATTGAATAGAATTTAAAGGTGTATAAGATTAAAACCTCCAATTTATTCAGTTCTCATATTACAATATCTACCAATCAGTTACTCTAATGGAACACTATGAATCTCTACATGGGAAGTATGGTATAAATCATACATTCTGGGATAATTTTTCTGATATAAAGCTACTTGGGCCTGATCTTGTATAATAGATGATATAAAAGATTAATTCCATAAAAAACATATATATGTTTCTCAGAGTTGGTTGAATATATATGATGAGATCTATCATGTTGAAATGGATTTTTCTGTTCAATACCATGAATTTATTTCAGTTGTCACCATGGAATTGAGTCATGCAATTTGAAAAGAAATTGGAGCTTATACCAATGAAACGTTCACCCTACTGAATCCTTAAATATATATAAGAAATTCCATATCAACTTGTACATAATCATGACATGGATCAAGTTAATGATGTATTACACATATCTCTCTTGAGGAAGTATATATCTTATCCATAAAAAGTAATGTATATAGAGGTGGTATAACAAGAATAGGAATTATCTTGTAAGGATCATCAAGTTAAAATCATAGACTATAAAGATAAGTTTCTATAAAAAAAGACAAATCATCTTATCAATGTTTTATGCAAGAACCATAATTATGATGTGGTGAAATGCGAACTATAAGAAACGATGAAATATATTTTCCCTCACTAATTCTCAAATAGGAATGTGATTTGAGTTTGTGTGATGAAATTTCTATATGGGTGTGGAATATAATAAACCATGTTTTTAAAATTTTATCTATTTCAAAAAAAAATTTGTGTTATATTATATAATATTATACTCATACAAAATAAAGAGGAACTAAAAAAAAATATCTCATTAATAATGATTACTAGATTAGTCAGTAGTGAAATCACTGAAAATTTCAAAATTTATAACTGGAAATAAAATAAAACTAAATAGTTAAAATGGGAAAATATGGATTGAGAAAATCTACCAGAATAATTTACCCTATATCGAACACATTATAAATGATACACGAAATTAGTAAAATAATCCAAATATTCGAAAATGAAAATATAAACTTTTGAGTACTAGAGTTTAATGTAGAATGAATGAATGATATTGTATTTATAGGGAGAAATGTGGTCATTGGAATAGAAATATGAAATTTTTTTGATATAACCAATGGTCTATTTTATCATTTGGAACTGTACCCATTAATAATTATTTTTAGATTATCATTAGTCTTAATAAGTAATATTGTCAATGTATAATTGTCGCAGAAAAGAAAAATGAAGGACTTAACCAGAATAATCATGTATTTTGAAGCCTATTTTTCAAAACATGGTATAGAGGTAACAACAACGGCGTTCTCCCTTTACCATTCCCTTGATGAGCTTCCCAAATTTATCCTTGAATGAAATTTCATATGGGAGAAGTTCAATTAGTAGAGGTTACCACACTACCAATTTTAGATGATCCACCCCATGAAACTACCACCATCACAAAACTCACTCTTAGGGCATTTGTGGGGGTAATAAAGGGATACGTGTACTCTAATTAGTTAAAAATAGTATAATTAAATTTTCATTAAAAATTTGGTATAAAGTGAATCCCATTATAAGAATAATTTTTGGGATAAAATATCTGTTCACATGAGACTAGTTTGATAAATTGATAGTTTTATGAAAAATAAAACATAATTATTTTTTTAGAAAATATTTATAGTTTTATAATAAACTTATTTATTTGAAAAAATATATTTTTAAATTAAATAGACATATAAAAACTCTAAATTACATATAAATTAAAAAATATTTTCATAGTGCCAAGGAAATTTTTGACATTTTCAGAAATTTGACTCTCAAAAAATTCTATTTTCAATTAATAATTATTAGTATATATAAAATTTAAAATTATCATATATGGAGAATTATTTTAGTGGAATAACTATTATATTTTAGATCATAAAATCTAAATTAGGTTAGGGTGAATTTTATCTAAATTTATAAAATACATTATTTTTTAGAGAATATTAAAAATATAGTTTTTTGGGTTTTTGGATTGCTTCATGAATTATTATATATTTCATAATTTCATAATAATAAATTCATAACAAGACATATCATAAAATATTATTTCTTTATATTAATTATTTCAATATCTTTTAATCAATTTCAAATCCTATAAGTGGATTTCCAATTTTTAAAAAAGAATATTTGATTTTAAAAAAATTATTTTTTAGAAAAAAAACATTTTCATGTCTAAAGAAGTATTAAAAACTTTTTTTAGTTGTAATTTTTTAAAATATCATAAAGTATCTTTGATAATTCCTCAACCATAAGCTAAAGTTTTTTTCATTTTCACCCTCATTTATTTCTAAGATATGTATCTGGAAATTATTGAATAATTCTTCAACTTTTTCTATAAATACCGACACATTTAACCTTTAACATTCATTCCAAATCCATAGACTATAATTTTTGGGTCATTCCCACCCCCTAAAGAGTCCCCCAAGGTGTCCATAAACCCCCAGGATACATAATCATGATTTAGGGGAAACTCTTCAAGTTATGTGAATTATCATCATATTATTTTTCATTAATGTAATTCCTTTTTCATATGTCTTTTAAAGTCTATGTTGGGTTATATTCTTATGATTTTTATCCAAAAATTTAATTTTAAAATAAATTTTTATTAATATGAATCCTTCATTATCTCTCATTTTAAAATTTCCAAAATCCACGTTTTATACCCATATGTTGCAAAATATAATTCTCAAATTTATTTGATTTACATAATAAATACTTATATTGTGAATACCCAAACCATTTATTTATCCATGTCTATTTACCTAATGGTTGGTCTAATTAATTTATTGTAGGACTAAAAAATATAAAACAAAAATTACCTTTCTAGGGGTTAAAATGATGTTATGGTAAATTCATTAATAACAATTGTTCTTAAGGCCATTGCATGAAACTTGTATATTATTTTACTATGATTATTATCAAAATAATTTTTTTGATAAATTTGGTTCACATGGATTAAGAAATATTAAAGGTTTACCTTGATAATGGATTATTGTATTGAGTAAATAATTTAATCTCTAGATATGAAATGTTTAACGATACCTTGGGTAATAACATTAATAATTTTCATTTGGGACACATCGGTGACAAACCATTATTATGTAATTATGAATCCTTTTTTTTATGTTATAGCCACGTTTCCATGTTATTTACCATTTGAAATTTATTATTATATTCCCCGATTTTCCTTTTTTATTCTATATTGTTATGTATCATGTTATTATTTACATTCCTCTTGATCACATTCTAAATGTCTCCCTAACTTATTCACGTAATGGGATTCATGATCACCCATTTCTATTGATGTATGTTTCTAGTAAAAGAAACACATTAAATGTTACTTAGGGAGAGCCCAAGAATAATAATTTCAAATATATTCAAATACCATTTTATGTCACATTGTACAATGTTCCTAATTTCAAAGAAACTAAATATTAATAGATCATATATTTTCTTACATGTAATGAAATGTGTATGTAATAAAAAAGTAGGATTCCATATGTTATGTTTTCATTACTCATTTTTATTTAATCATTCATGAATTACGTTATACTAATTTGTATTCCATGAAGTATGATCTATTGTTTTTTGGGTATAAGATTCTTGATCATCATGATTAAACCCAAAACCATTCTTATACTCCCTAATTAAATTTAAATGTTATACCTTTTAGTTACCCATAATGTTAATATAATTTCATTATTTTCTTAATTTTATATTTTACCAGGTGATAAAAATATGAATGAAATGATTTTATATAATATTTTATTATGTAGAGAAATTTTGGGAGATGTTAAATACTCATTATTGATTTTGTATCTTTATATATAATAAGAAATATCTGTAATTGATAAAAAGAACATGAATTTTATTATTTATTGTTTTTTTAAATCATATAACATTGAAAAACTAAAATTTCATGTTAATGTATAGAAATTCCATTTTTTCTTTTAGTTATATGGATGAGATAGTCATGTGTGCCAGATACTATAGTTGGTATAAGTGTAGGGTTTAATGAAATTTTGAAAAGGAAGATGATATCATTTGATGATAAATTGGGAGGTATAAATGTCATCAAATGATGATAATTTAAGGATGGTTATAATCTCAATCATATATATAACATTTATGGTTATTTGATGTAATATTCTATGTATTAGGATAAGAAAACATTAATAAATACCCATGAGATACATCTAATGGATAATTATAAGTATATGATAAGAAACTAAAATTCTTGAGATGTAGAGATTGTGTTGTTTTCCTAGAAATAACATCAATATTTGGAAACTATCAATGGATTTGTACCCTAGAAAAAATGTTCCAAGTGGTAATAAACCTGAAAAAAGAGTATTGGGATTAAATAAATCATCTCGTAGTTAATGATAAAGAGTCCTAACAACACATATTTTTTAACCCTCTAAATTGGATTTTCATGTATTAATTGAATTCACATTACAAGACAATAAGAATGGATTACTAAGCTAAGGAATAAGGTAAAGGACCCCAAGATACCCTATGTGGGGAGGTGAGAATCATGGGGTCAAAATATTCTTTTACACATGATGGACCTTGGTCCGACGTTCGTAGTGGCCTATTACCACAGTGTAAAGAGGGTGTGTTTAAAAAAAATAATCACATGCAATATAATTATACAAAAAATTTATATGGTTTACCACAAAGGGCTACGTCGAAGGAGAATACACTGTTAGTTAGTCAGTCATAACAAAAACCACTAATCATTTCATGTTGTGGATTATAATATTTTAGCATAGTTACTCTTTGACAGATGAACTACCATTACATGGTTTTAGTGAAATCACATTGTATCCCTCAAATCAATTTTACTAACGCCCCTTTTCCCACTATGTTAGAAGAATCATCGCACAATTTATAAACATGAAGGTCACTTCAATGGTATAGCATTGAATCATGAATCCTAAACTGTAAATGGAGACTCCATGGAAGTCCTATAATCACCAATATATGTAATTTATTTTCTCATACACTGATTTTTTATGGAAATTAATTTTTCAAATGGATTTGGTAAAATTTTAGGCTTCCTTGGGAGTTCTGCGTACAATTCTCCTCTTATAAGTACTATGTTCTAGGTATGGTTCACAGATCACCTCCTCTATGTACCATTTCTATTTCTGTATACCTCCCAACTCTGCATACTGGTCAGCTTCTTTGCATACTTCCCTGCTCAATGTACTACCTTTATCTACCGTATACTGTGAGTGTTTCCTCCGTGAACTACATTTTCTTCTGAGGATAGTTTTCCTTACGTGGATGGTGATAGTTGCAACCCACTTTAGACTCACTGGATATCATCCAGAGATTTTAATCTCTAATTCCATCCTTTAACTAAGGTGATTACTACTCTTTAAATAGGCTTATAACATTGAAGATTTTTCTAATAGAATTTACCATAATTTTAAATATTGTACAATCATTTCTGTAGAATGAACTCCATCCTCATATTATTAGCCTACACCACGTACCACTCATTTTCAAAAACTACAGCAATCCTTCTTTCCTTTAACATTCCACGTACCACACAAATTCAATACGAACCATCGGAGCAAACCCTTTTTGGTTCTACAAACCGCTCTGCATACCTCTCCCGCAGATAGGTATGCATTCATGATCTATTAACAGAACATGGTACATGAAACATGTTACAATGTATGTGGTTCTATATTTTCACCGATATTCTTTTTCATTTTGTGTACCACTCATTCTTAGGTGAAAAACCAATTTTTGACACACCATACACCCATTTTTGAAGCCCAAAAATTTTCAATATACTAGAAAACTGATCCACCTTCAATACTAATTACTTCTTGAACTGGATGATAACATTACATAAAAATTTATTGATAAAACATTAGAGGAATTAAAAAAAACACATACCATACTTAATTTCATGAAAAGAAAAATCATGGTTACCAAAATATCACCCTTTTGGATTGATTCCAATCTTTAGATAATTTTACTGAAGTATCAACCATAGATAAAACCTAATCCTCCAAGAAACAACTCAGTCATCACTCTATGTCTATGTGAGTCATTCTTGGTGTAGAAAATAAGAGAGATGACATAAATTGAGTTCTCATTCATGTAACTTATTCCACATATTAGTCTCCACTGAATTTATCCATTCCCCCATTTGAATTACAACCAAATAATCGAATCTTGACTTGTACAGCTCAAAAAACAAGCTCCCACAGAATCATATATCTCTCCAAAACTATCATCGCATCCAAAAATATATTAAAATCAGTTAAAAAATAGGGAGGCGTGAATTTCATAATTTCTTTATACACCCGAAGGTGGCTGAACACTGTGGTTCAACCGATTTGTAACAAACACATATGCTAATAGTGTCTTGGTCACAATTTTAGCCACATTCACATCGGTTCCCACGTTGTTCATTTTGATCATTCCTTGTTTAACATTTTTTTTGACGATGTGATATATGATTTCAATTTTTTTCGTACGAGAATTTTGAACAAGATTGTTTTTAAGATCAATGGAGATATTGTTATCATAGTAAGTCACCATGTGTTATTTCACCACATCACATATTTTATTCAGTTGCTGCTTCCTCCAAAGTAACTGAGTGAATGCCTTAGTAGCAGAGATATATCTGGTTTCAAAAGTACCAAGAGAATTACATTTTTGTCTCATGATCAACCTATACACACATTTATTCCCAATATAGAATGCTCCACCACTGGTGGACTTTATATCAACTACATCTTCATCCCAGTCAGTGTCAGAAAATGATGATGGATCACACTCTCTTCCTGCAACACAGTATAATCCACAATTATGATATCCATGAATTTACCTCATGATTATTTTTATTTTCACTATATGTTCTTAAATAAAATTAATCTATAAATAGGACACGAGACATGTTGCAAAGTCAATATCAAGCCGTGTTTCCATCATTTATAGTAGGCATCAAATGATTCTTTTTGTATATGGTGGGTCCACAAAAGTCCCTTCCACATGATTCCAGAGAATTATTCAAAACAAAATCAGAGTAGATATTTGTTTGGATCATCCATAATGAATATCTTAAATAGATCTCCTAGAAATTTATTATTTATAAATGATTGTGAAATACATCTTCTAACTCACCTAAATCCCTAAATATTTTGTGTTTTCACCAATAATGGACATTTTAAATTATGATTTCATGTGACAATAAAATTCATTAACTGATCCCTACTTACATCCATCGAAAATAATATCATCCAAATATACCAATACCATGAACTAATCATTTTTAGAATTCATACCAAAATATTTTGATATAATCCTCCTATTATAACTGTAAGGTTTCTCAGATAGTAGTCCAACCAAGAGTAACACGCCCGTTATACCTATTTTTCGAAATAAAGAGATTTAATTAATTTGAAAACCATCAGTTCATCATTTCTAATAATGAACCACATAGGTTGTTTAATGCTGACTTCTTCTTCCAATACCCTATTTTGGAATTCTATATTGACGTCTATTTGGTACACTATATATCTTCTTTATAATTCCATGGCAAGAAAGATTCTGATTTACTCCAGTCATGATGTTGATGAAAATGTTTCCTCAACATCAAAACCATAGATTTTTTAATATCCTTTACAGACCAAGAACACATTATTTCGATTCACATTTCCATGCTTGTCAAAGTTTTTCATGACAATACACTTCGTAATAGTCACATTGTGACCTTAGGTTCTTTTGATAAGATCACATATCTAATTCCTGTCAGTCTAATGTAACTCTTAATTCATTGAATTCACCCATGACCCACCCTTTGCAGCCTCTTCAAATGAGGATGGCTCCACAACATATAGAAGTTAATATTGTACATTATTCCTTATTCTCATATATATATTTATATATGTAGGTTCATTCCGATCCCCAATAATTATAGAGTGATGAATCATTTGCATTCATTTTTTTCTTTGGTGATTGACCGAATTCACTCCAACTATGGAATCCTCTTCTGATTCTTGTTATGAGTTAACATCATGATGTGACTCCTGAGTATTTTTTACACCATCCCCTACCTCTGTATTAGAATTTAATCCATTTTAACATTCTTACTCATCTTCTATCACATAATTATTATAATTCCATGAAGAATTTATGTTTTTATCCTCAATTATCACAACATCAGTAATTTCCACAATTCATCACATGCTGTAATTGAAACAATTTTTGGATTTTCTATTAATTTTTTATACATGAAATATTCCCTTATCTACGTTTTCATCTTACTTACCTTGATTTATCACTTTATTTAATATGAAACATCTACTTCTAAAAACATAAAAATATTTAAATGAGGGATTCCTTCCATGATATAATTCATATGGTGACCTTGTCTCAAAAATATAAAGTCCTCTTTAGTTTTGAATATACACTACAAAATAAACTGCCTATTTCCTGTAATTTCAGGGAATACGACACTCGATCAGCATTGTTCTGGACCAGTTGTTTACTTGTACATCCATTCTCATAACAACTCCATTTTGTTGTGAATATGACATATAAGCCACTTCATGATTTATTCTATGATTCTATAAGTAATTTTTAAATTCTATGGATGTGTATTCCCCTCCATTTTCAGACTTCAAGAAATTGATATTCCATATAGTATCATTTATAGTGATTTGTCGATATTTTTCCATGAAATCAAGCACTTGTTGCTTCCTATGTATAGTGATGACACATACCTTTATACTATAATCATCTATAAAATGAAATATTCAACTTTCTCCATCAGTTCTAGCAACTTTTTTTGTCCAAATACATCTATATCGAAAAGATCAAGAATATATGATTACCTTTTTATTCTTTGGATGATAAGAACTATAGAATTACTTCCCTCATATGAAATCATCACATGTATTTTCTCGTTAACACTTCGGGATAGATATATCAATGAAAATATTAAGCTTGGATATATTTTTCAAGTCTTGGGGATTGATGTTCCCCAATCTCTGAGGCCACATGTTATTTTATTATTTAACAATCTTGTAGAAAATGTTTTATCTACTTTTAAACTGATACAAGTTACCCTATATTATGGATCCTTTTATAAGACATTACCTTTCATTACTTTTATAGTGAAAATCATCTAATTGAATGCCACAATAAGTCAATAGTTATAGAGTTATCTCAAACTCATGATTTTTTCCCAAAATCCATCCATATAATGAAATTTGGTCTTCTTAAGTTTTCTATTAGGTAGTTCAATATTTCATATTCATTTGATCTTCAGAGCACCATCATTACTGAACCTCACTGTTCTATATAAATTGTTATTGATACTCATTAAAGGGTATTAATTTCCCATTATATGGGATAAACATCCGCTAACAAGAATCCAAGTGTTGTTGTTCTTGGTAGCTTTAAGAGATACTTCAAAATGTTAGATTTACCAATTTTCTTCTTTTCTTACCATGAGATATTGGATTGATTATAATACATTGATGTCCATTCAATTATATCTTCCAATGTACACAGGTTCCTCATATTCATAATATTCTTCCATAGGAGAAAAACTATTTTAAATAACAACACCATCTTTTTGAAAAGTATTGGCCTGTTTTGGAGCATTGTAAGCATTTCTCATATCTTGAATCTTCCTGCAATACATAGCTTTATGACCAATGACAACATAGTGAAACAATATACATAGAAATAATTTCATCCATAAGAAGTATGATATAGATATGTTCCCCTTTATTGAACTCCTATATCCTCCCCATTCATATAGCTCCTTTCCTCTTCATAATATTACATGGTTTGGATCATATATCTATAAAATTGACATTTCAATAGTTAGAATGTCTTCTCATTACAATTCCTTCTTATGTACCATTCATTGGCCACAAAGTTTCACTGCCTATAATTTTGGGACACCTGAGGATAGACTATAGTTCTTATTTCATAATTAATTGAGGACATCTTTTACAAGAAATATGGTGACTTTTCAGCATGACCCACTTTCTCCATTATTTTATTATGGAAGACTTTATTTACAACATTTGATATTTTGGAACCATAAACAATTCAACTATATTCCATGAATGAGAGTCTTTGGTCATTCAAAAATTTTTCAACTCGATCAAAACCACACATAGCTCTTTCTTGCAATTCATGATCTGAGAATTTTCAAAATTGTATTTTCTTCTTTACTAAATATGAAATTGAATCACTTTAGAGGTTACTTCTCATAGTATTAAATTCTTCCTCCAAACACTCAATTGTTCTGGACTTCCTTATGAATCTAGAGATAAGGTCATTGATGAACTTTCCTTAGTCCTTAATTCAGAGTTTTAGTTACACATCATCTTCTATTCTTACAAGGATTTATGACTGCACAATAAAAAATTCCTCCAGTTGTTCAATTTCTACTCAATATAATCAATATATTCTGATGAATCTTTCACAATTCCTTTCCACTCGTTCAATCTCTAACATTTATTCTTAATCTTACCAAAATAATTATCAAGTTTAAATTTGGGATTTACTTCTATGGTCAACTAATTATCACCAGCCTTATGTTTTGATGAATTTTATTTTTCAAATTAACCATCCTGATAGCATGGTTATTATATTTGAATTCTGATTCCTCTTCCTCAAGGAGTTCATTATCATAACCTTCTTCTGTATTGAAAAAACACGGTCGTTGAGATTTTTTTCAAGATTTGAAGTATTTATTTTTGAAAAACATTTTTAGAGACTTTTTAATGTCTCCATGTTGACATTCATAATAATTGAACTTTCTTGGGAAATGATAGGAAATTTTACCAAATCATCCATAGTTAAAACATTCTAGATATATCTTACCATAAAATTTACTTATTCCATATTGATTATTTTTTGGAAATGAGATTTTTTTTTGAAATGAGAGAACTAATTTCTTTTTCCAAATCATCTTAATCAACACTATCTCATGAAATTTTCATTTTTTATATGGCTTGGAATGTTACTTCCTTTCTTACAAGAGTTGTTACTTCTTATTTTTTACTCTTACCTCATATTCCAAAAGGCTTCTCCATAGATCATTGAGGGAATGCTTAGAAATAACTCTTTATTCAAGAGATAAGACATTTTCATTATAAAGGGGTGATTGTCATCTCATGATTTTTATTACAATATAAATATATTTTAAATCTTATCCAGGCCCTCTAATTTCACCTAAAAATTTAGAAATTTTATTGAAGAAATAATCTATATTTTAATTAGGGTGAATATTTAGATCATCAAACCTGTTGTGTAAAAATTGGAGTTTCATATCCTTAACTTTGTTGTCACATTCATAAATATACACCTATTTTATCCCTATAAACTTTTCTGACATAAAATTCATCACCTTCAGATATAATTGATTAGAAAGAGTTTCTATTATGGTATTTTGTGCTTTAACATCATCATCTAGCATCTTACAATCTGTATCAGTCAGAGATAGACCAGTAGGATCAGTGACCTGTATTCCTTGTGATGTAAAAAAGTAAATCCATTCCAGGAGATCTTAGAAGTGATATCTTCTTATTATTCCATATTATAAAGTTAATTAATTAAAAAAAGGAACTCCACTAACATTAACATCATTCACCGTGTTAGAAAAATAGGACAAATTTAACACCAGCAGCCTTTACCCTATGATACAACTTGAGGGACCCCATAACACCCATATAGGCGAGGGGTGAATTAGGGTGTTAAAATTTTATTTTAAACATGATGGATATTGTTCCCACATTGGACGTAACTTGTTAAACATATCTGAAGATGATGTGTAGAAAACTAACAATCACAACCAAAGCAACGCAACAATATTTGTACTTGGTTCACCACTAAGGGCTATGTCAATGTAGAATATTCATACAATGTGTCAGTCATAAAAGCAGAATAATCTTTTCATGTTGTGGATTATAAGTGTTTTCTGTAGTCACTATATACTAGACCCACTGCCTTTACATGGTTTTAGGGAAAGAACATTGTGTCCCCCAAATCACTTCTGTTGACTCCCCCTTCCTCACTATGTTGGTAGAATCTTCACTCAATATATCAAATTGAAGGCCACTTTAATGGTTTAGCGATTCAACCGTGACAATAAATGGATTATATGTTTAATTATCATAGATACCAATAAATTTAATGTTGCTCCTATACACTAATAGATTGTGGAAATTAATTTTTCAAACTGATTTAGTCAATTTTCAGACTTCCTTTGGTGTTCTTTGTACCACACTCATCTTACACATATTGTGTTCTAGGTATAGATCATGGATAACCTCCTCCATTTACTACATTTTTATGTGCATACCAACTTACTCCATGTACTTCTCTACTTCTCCATGTATATCCCTACTCCGTGTACTTCTTAGCTCCATCCCATACTGTGAGAGCTTCTTCTATGAACTGCGCTTTCTTCTGTTGAATAGTTTCCTTATACTAATGGATATTTTCACGTACCTTCTTCTCTTACGTGAACTACTTAGGACATCACCAAAATTCCTCTCAATATTTTAATCTCCAATTCCCTGATTTAACTAAGGGTATTTCTACTCTTTAAATAGGCACATATCTCCACAAATTTCAGTAAGCTGATTTACCCAAACTATTACTTTGGGAAAATAATTTCCTTATACTAAACTATATCCACATACTGTTAGACTAAAATAAGTACCACTCTTGTTCTGTAAATGGTATAAATCTTGTAAACCTTCTATATTCCACATACCAAATGCCTTCACTACAAACTGCCGCTGTAAATAGTTTTTGGTTCTACGCAATATTCTGCATACCATTCCCAATGCCAGGTATGCGGTCATGAACTATTCTCACAATAGGGCAAGCGATCCATGTTCATAGTTATGCAGTTCCATTCACATTCCAATTTTATTTTTCATTTCACATAAAAATAACTTCTATGTGAATACCCTTTGTTTTCCTACAAAAACATCCCAATATTGAGGCCCAAAAATTTGGAAAACGCTGGGTAGCTTCTTCAGCTTCAATATTGATTACTACTAGGACTGTATGACTCCTTTCCTTACAATATTTTTGATAGTTAGAAATTTTGTGGGTGAAAACGTTGGGATTTAAAAACTAATTACCATGGATAAACAAATATATCATTTGATATTTGGTTCATGCCCAAATTTACCCAAGAGAAGAAGGGTAGAACGGTCCTTGTAGTGTAGCTTGGGTTGTCGATTCCACATAGACCTAAGAAGATACCTAAGATACACAACCTAAGGGATGGATTTTTGGCTATGAAGTGGCCAACTGGGATTGATTTTGGATGGGTTTTAAATATATCTAAAATATTTAAGTGGATTAAATTTAAAAGAATGAGTTGATCCTAGGTTATCACTCGGGGTGGATTGGACGTATTTTCTTTTTAATGATTTCAATTTCTTAAATTTGAGATGGGTTCATTTAAGGAGATAAAACAACATCATCACTTACTGGTTTAATGCCTACACCCTCTAATACTAATCACCTATAAACTTTATGGATCAATGTTTTGAGAACTTCAAGGTAATGGATCGTATTAGTACTTGAAGTCTGTGGCCTTAAATTCAACAAGGACGATGGAGTTTAAAAATCATTAAATAAAAATACCAATTAAAGAAGTGATTATAAATTAATTAGGTGATAAATAACATCCAATCCAGCCCCTTGCTACTCCCTTGGATCAACCCATAAATGGGTTAGCCCTCCATTGATCCCATGGTTTCAATGGAAGCGGAAAGTAGACTCATGAGGGAGGAAATGGAGAAGTAAAGAAAACAACAAAAATAAAATGATCACTCCACTGTTGTGTGAATAATTTCATAAGGGTTGGTGTGAATAAATTCACATAATGATCCATCGGTATAAAAGTGATATTAAGAACAATATAATAAGAGTAGAAGAAGAACTTTTATTAAGAAACTAAAGTGAATTGAACAACTTACATGTGAAAGACAAAATTGAGGCAACAAAAATGCAGCATAACATTACAATTGAACAAAGCATCCAAGATCTTCAACTCCTTCACCACCACTGCCTTAAATAGGCATTTTGGGAGGCTTGGGTCGAACCACCAACAGTACAAAGCATCTTAATTAATTTTTCTAGGCTATAGGTGGTGGAAAGCTTGTGGAATTTGGACTTTTCCACGTTTGACCCGAGGTGGCAGCCAGCTTTCCTTCACCGAACAGATGCATCTGGACGACCTTCTAGACGGCCGAATCAGGGTGGGCCATAGAAGAATCTAATGGATCTCCGGATGGCTTCTAACCTCTGGTAAAATTTGGGCCCATTTGGAGTTGTGGATTCCGAGATATGATCAAGGTAGTGGACAGTTTTTCTGGGCCGCAGAATCTGGCCCAGAAATTTATCTCTAACTTGGGCCGACTAAATGACCAACACGGAGGCCGAATTAGCATTAACTCTTGAAGAGTTATTTGTTACTATACATGTCTTCTAGCATCCCAGGAAATTTGGGATTTATTGGGCCTGTATTTGGGGCCCCACAGTCTCATCAGTGGGCTGGTGTCCAAGCTGCCTTCTCCAGAATTGCTTCCTTTCATTGCCAAATATCTCCATCATCCTCCATGAATTCTCCACTGATCCCTGAATCAAACATGTTCATATTTAAGTGTAGATCAATTTCCAAAAATATCAAATTAAAATATGTAAAATTAAATTTCTTAAAATCAGATGAATCATTGGGTACTTTAAATGATGTTCAAAAATGTACTACATAATAGTGCATTTTAAGAAGGTATTACAATCATAATGTGAAATGATGTTCAAAGTGTAAAATGCACTAAAATGGTGTTTATGAATAACAAAGAACATGAAAATTATGTATATTAACAATGAATATTAGCCTCATTTAGTGGCTAATCACACCCCTCAACTTGAGTTTTGCTAGTCCCGAGCAAAATATATCTCATCAAAAATGAAATTCGAATTTCCTTTCCAAAAACATTTTAATACACAATGATCACCAAAAAACCTTATACCAAACAATCATGAAACCCATCAAAATATTTTAATACGAGATAGTTTCATAAGAAGATCTCAATCCCAAGCCCATTCCTTTGATCAAATCCATCATCATTCTTCATCCAACTCAATTAGGTGTAATGATGTGTTGTGAATCACAATAGATATGGGGGTTCATTTTCATTCAAGGGGAAAATCATGGAAGCGCTAGGTGGAATCACATTTAATCCTAATATGATAATTCTTCATCCCTTTTTTTTGATTTTTTTTTTGGAATATTGCTATAGTAATTGAGATTTCAATTAATAAAATTAACCCATGTAGCAAGACTTTGCTGATTACTCCCAGACTCAAAGGCCTTAGGGCACCAAGTGAAACCCACATACTCGGGCATCGTCTCGAGTTAACTTAATCAAAAACAAAGTCATATTACCATAAATAGAGATAGATTGAAAAACTCAGGGCTAGACAACTCTGGATTCACGATCCCCAAGTGCCTAAAGCCTCGCATTTTATCAATCCATTGCTCTACACGCATATTTATATTTTTATTTTTTATTTTTTATTTTTTTAATTTTTTTTTTAAATTTTTTTTGAATACTCATATTATTCATAAAAATAAAACCATCCTATGCTATTTATTATGGGACCCCAAAAATTCAAATTAGTACCCCACAGTCTAGAGGACGTGCATTGTGGCATTTTTTTTTGGATGAAAATATAAACGATGAAATATCACATTGGACAGCCACACTTTCCAAAATTTATGCTCATGAAATTATACAAGGATTAAAATCAGAATCAGGGCATGCTAAATTATTTGATATTCAGTTTTAAAGTGTGCAATGTGTATTACCATGTTCAAAGTTAAAGGAATTTTTCCTTCCATTTACTTTTTTTTCAAATCATTTAATTTTTGTTTTTGACACAAAAGCATTTTTTTTATTTTATCTCCCCCCAACATAAAACAACATTTTCCCCAGTGTATGAAGAAATGAAAAATTAGGAGTAGAGGCAGGGAATAAAAATTTAAAAAGGAAATTGAAAATGAGGATTATGGAATGATGTCACCTGGTGGTTGAAGTTTGAAGTTCTTGCCGCTCGAATTTATTCCTTTGATATCCATGTCGCTTGCGAAGTTCCCTAGTGGAAAAAGCAAAAAACAAAACAAACAAAACAAAAAAAAACAAACAATATATATATATATATTTATATAATAAAGGATGTAAAATATAAGAATATATATAAAAATTATAGAATAAGGTAGCACAAGAAGTCGTAGGTCAGTGGTAAGCGCGCGCCCCTGTCTCCCTTCGGTCCGGGGTTCGAGTCCCCGCGGCTTCGCCGGTTGTGACGGGGTTTGCCCCACGGCCTATGGTGTGGACTTTTTTTTTATTATTATATTTTTTTTCTTAACCTATTGAATAATAAAAACAAAATAAACTGATGATACATTGTCTTCTTTTTAAATTTCTGGGTAAGGTATTACTCAAGGATCATACCACGTGACACGGATGAATATGGTGATCCTCTTTCGTACCCATCCATACTCATAATAGAAGAACAGGTCAAAAGTCTATTTTTTTATTTTTAAATATAAAAACGATTAAGTAATATTATTTTAAAAATAAAGATGATTCAGAAAGATTAGAAACATAAAAACCACGGGTTGGCTCCCGTGCAGCGCTTTGTTTAACGTCGTTAGCCCGACATAGATCCCAAATTTATCAATTTTTTTCCTGGTTCATAGATTGGATCAATTAACTCAACATCTATTTCCTGTTTATTGAATGATTCAACGAATGTTTTTAACCATTGACCATTGACCTTGAAAATGTGACCACTTGTGGGATCTTGAATCTCTACTGCCCCATGGGGAAATACATGATGCACTATGAAAGGTCCTGACCATCTAGACCTTAACTTTCCTGGATGTAAATGAAGTTTTGAACTATACAAGAGCACAAGTTTTCCCGGTTCAAAATGTTTGACCTTGATATTCCTAGATTGGTAGGCTTGAACTCTAGCTTTATTGATCCTTAAATTTTCATAAGCCTCCATCCTTAGTTCCTCCAGTTCATTGAGATCTAATTTCTTTTTTGTTCCGGCCAATGAGAGGTCATAATCCATTTTCTTAATTGCCCAAAAGGCCTTATGTTCAATCTCCAATGGAAAATGGCATGATTTTCCATAAACCAACCTATATGGGGACATTCCTAAAATGGTTTTATATGCAGTTCTATAGGCCCAAAGAGCATCTAAGAGTTTCTCAGACCAATATTTCCTAGAGGGGTTGGCAGTTTTTTCAAGAATTTGCTTAATTTCACGATTGGCTAACTCAGCTTGACCATTGGTCTGTGGGTGGTAAGAAGTGGACACTTTATGAGAAATTCCATATTTTTCCATGAGTGATGAGAATGGACGATTGCAAAAATGAGTTCCACGATCACTTATGATAGCCCTAGGAATTCCAAATCTAGAGAATATGTTTTCTTTTAGGAATATAATCATAGTTAGATGATCATTGGATTTTTTGGGAATGGCCTCAACCCATTTTGGGACATAATCAACATCTAAGAGTATGTAGAGGTATACCCGAGAGTTTGGGAAGGGACCCAAGAAATCAATTCCCCAATAGTCAAAGATTTCAACCACTAAGATGGGAGTGAGTGGCATTTGATTCCTTTTTGTGATGGACCCTACTTGTTGACACCTAGGACAACTTTGACAATATGTGTAGGAGTCCCTTGAAAGGGTGGGCCAGAAAATACCACATTGAAGAATCTTAGCAGATGTTTTCTTAGAGGAAAAGTGACCTCTACATGCCTCACTCTGACAGAATTTAAGGATGGACTCTTGTTCAGATTCTGGAATACACCTCCTAATGACTTGGCCAGGGCAGAACTTATAGAGGTAAGGATCATCAAACACATAGTGTCTAACATCAGAAAGAAATTTCCTTCGAGCTTGAGTCCCTAAGAATTTTGGAATGACTCCTGTCACTAATAAATTTTCTATGTCATCATACCAAGGGCAGTCACTCACAGAGTATATGTGTTCATCAGGAAACGAATCAGACACAGAGAGGTGATTTGATTTGTCTTTGAATTCCATCCTAGAGAGGTGATCAGCTACAAAATTTTCAACTCCCTTTTTATCCTTGATTGTGAGGTCAAATTCTTGTAAGAGAAGGACCCACCTAATCAGTCTAGCCTTAGCATCTTTTTTTTGGAAGAGGTATTTTAGTGCAGAATGGTCAGTGAACACAGTGATGGGTGATCCTAAGAGGTAGGACCTAAACTTCTCTAAGGAAAACACAATAGAAAGTAACTCCTTTTCAGTGGTGGTGTAGTTGATTTGGGCATCATTTAAGGATTTTATTGCATAAGCAATGACATAAGGAGTTTTATCACAACGTAGTCCTAACACAGCTTCAACAGCAAAGTCACTGGAATCACACATAAGTTCAAAAGGAAGGTTCCAATTTGGAGATTTCAAAATGGGAGGAGAGGTGAGAGAGGATTTGAGGGTTGAGAATGAACCCTCACAGCTTTCTGTCCAAACAAATGGAGCATCCTTTACTATAGAGCACAAAGGGGACGGGATATTGAATTAAAGTACTTGATGAATCTTCTATAGAAACCAGCATGTCCTAAGAAAGACCTCACTTCCTTGACAGTTTTGGGTGATGGAAGGTGAAGAATGATGTCAACCTTTTCTTTATCAACTTCAATCCCCCTACTCGAGACCAGATGGCCTAGAACAAGTCCTTTTACCATGAAATGGAATTTTTCCAAGTTTAGGACCATATTTGTTTCTTCACATCTTGACAAAACTCTCTCCACATTATACAGACATCCCTCAAAAGTATCCCCAAACACAGAGAAGTCATCCATGAAGACCTCAAGAAAATCCCCTACCATGTCTGAGAAGATTCCCATCATGCACCGCTGGAAGGTTCCAGGGGCATTGCATAACCCGAAGGGCATGCGTTTGAAGGAAAAGGTACCGAAATGACATGTGAATGTAGTCTTCCCTTGATCCTCTAGGGAGACCTCAATTTGATTGTACCCCGAGTACCCATCTAAGAAACAGTAGAAGGCATGACCTGCCACTCTCTCAAGGACTTGGTAAATGAATGGTAAGGGGAAATGGTCCTTCTTGGTGAATGAGTTTAGTTTCCTATAGTCAATGCAGACCCTCCTTCCACTACTCACCCTTGTTGGAAAAATCTCTCCATCCTCATTGGTTATCACTGTGATTCCAGCCTTTTTTGGAACCACTTGGATTGGGCTCACCCATTCACTCTCAGCTATGGGATATATGATACCAGCTTTCAACAATTTCAAAAGTTCCTTCCTTACTAACTCCATGAGATTTGGATTGAGTCTCCTCTGAGGTTGACGACATGGTTTGGATTCAGATTCAAGAGTAATCCTATGAGTTCCAATAAGTGGGCTAATCCCAGGAATATCAGACAGGGTCCAACCAATGGCTTTCTTGTGTTTCCTAAGGACATCTAGAAGCATCCCCTCCGGATTGGCTTCAAGAGAAGAAGATATGACTATAGAATGTGTTTGATTTTCCCCTAGGAAGGCATACTTGATGGAAGTAGGAAGTTCCTTCAATTCAAGATCTGGTTGGTTCAGAATTTCAGCAGAAGATTGGGGCATTGGATCAAGATCAAATTTGTTTCCTAGATTTTCAGATTGAATTGATTCCCCATGTGTAGAAGTTTCAGCCACAAGATTGTATTGATCAGATTTAGGGAAGGAATTTAGAGGGGTCTCTATGAAATTGGTTTTTGAAAGGTTTCACAGATTGTTGGACCTAAGACTTCATCATAAGAGCAATTTGAAAATGATTCAAGATAAGGAGATAAAATTACTTCATATGAACAAAGGAAATCAATCTCATTCTGACTTAAACATTCGTCAAATATTCTTTGATGTTCCATGGATTCATTATCAATGCTTCCTATCATGTTTACTTCATGAATATCCTCGTCATCCCCTATTTGTGAGCTTTCATTATAGATGTTCAGGTCTAGACTCACGTTCCCAAAGGTGATGGTCATGTTCCCATTTCGGACTCGAATAACAGAGTTGATTATTAAAAGGAAAGGACGACCAAGGATGATTGGGGTTTGTTCCTTATTTCCTAAGTTTGGATGGTTTTCAAGGACATTGAAATCAGCAGGGTAGATGAAGTTTTCAACCTTTACCAGAACATCCTTTAAAATCCCCTTTGGAACCCTAATGCTACGATCAGCAAGTTGAAGTGTGACAGATCTGGGTTGGATTTCTTCTAGTCCTAACTGGCAGTACACAGCATATGGGATGAGATTTACACTAGCACCTAGGTCACACAAGGCTTTGACAACTTTGCTTTCTCCTAGATCAATATTGATGTAAGGGAAACCTGGGTCTTTCAACTTAGGAGGAATTGTACCTTGAATGGTGGTACTCACATTAGCAGCCAAAAGGACTTTGTTTTTATGTGAAAATTTTCTTTTAAAAGTGCACAAGTCCTTAAGGTACATTGAGTAGGCAGGTATGGTTTGGATTGCATCGAGAAGGGGTATGTTCAACTTGACTTGTGAAAATATTTCCCTCAACGTTTCACTCAGTTCAGGTTTGGTTTTCCCCCTCATGCGTTGAGGAAATGGTGCAGGTTGTGGGGTTGTTTGTTGAAGAGTTGTTTCTTTCACATTGTTATCAGTTTCTTCAGTTTGATCTTGTGGTTCATTTAAATTTTCATCCAAGTTTGAATCTTTAGGTGGGTTCGGAATTAGTTGTTCAGGTTTCTCAATTGATTTCCCACTTCTTAAAATAGTCACAGCCTTTAGTTGTTCATGAGTTGTTTGAGAACAACATGACTCTCCCCTTGAAGTTGAGGACGGCACCACCTGAGTAGGCATGGGTGCCTTTCCTGTTTTGATGGTTTGAAGTTCTTATTTTAGGGAAGATACCTCCGAGTTCATCCTCTCCATTTGTTTGCACAGTTGTTCTAGTAGTCTTTGTGGAACAGTTTGGGTTGGTGCTTGAGTAGGTTGGTTTATCCCAGGGGGATATTTTGGAGGTGGGATGGTTTGTTGAAAATGGACCGGTGGTTGTTGGTATTGGATAGGTTGGGTTTGGAACTGGTTATGGTTTTGGTAGTTCTGATGGGGGTAAGGATTTTGTCCCTGTGGTTGGCTAGGTTGTTGGTTATCTTTCCAGTAGAAGCCTAGGTGGTCATTGTTCCTTGGATTGAAGGTGGTTTTGTATTGGGGCTTTTGAAAGTTTAGGGCATTGACTTCCGCTGGGGGTCCTCCTAGAAGAACATCCTTGATGGATGGAATGGTTGGGCAGTTGTCTGTTTTATGGTCATTTTTGTCACAAATTGTGCAAACAAGGTCTACATTTTGGATTTCATGGACTTTCCTAAGGTCTATCTCTTCAACCTTCCTAGAGAGTGCTGCGAGTTTAGCCCTAAGGCTTTCCTCTTATCTAAGTGTATGAATTCCAGTGGTTCTTTGTGGCTTTTCAGAATAAGGCGAAGTTCCCCAAGTTTGGTTTTGTTCAGCCAGACTTTCCAGATACTCGTAAGCATTATTTGGGGCCTTGTTTTTAAAAGTTCCATTACACATCATGTCAATGAATTGTTTATTACCCGGACCCAACCCTTCATAGAAAATTATCACTTGTTCAGGTATGGAAAACCCATGCTGTGGAACCATGTTTAGGGTGTCTTTGAACCTCTCCCATGTTTCATAAAATGACTCTCCCTCTTTTTCAAAAATGGTTTGGATGCTCTTTTTAAGTGCAATTGTTTTGCGATGAGGGAAGTATTTTTTGTAGAATTCTCTTTGCAGTTGGTCCCAAGAGTGGATTGATGCAGGTCTCAAGTTGTTTAGCCAATTTTTAGATCGATCCTTTAATGAAAAAAGAAATAGCCTCATCTTAGCAGATTCTAGTTGATGTGGGGGACACATGGTTTCAACAATGTCGTTGAACTCTTTGACATGAAGGTATGGCATTTCTGACTCCATCCCATGAAAGGTTGGAAGGTGGTTTAGGACATGGGGTTTGAATATGTAGTTGGTGTCTCCTATGGAATTGTGTCTAATGCATGAGGGGGCATTGGTCCAAGCTGGAGTGAGGTAGTCGTTCATGGTTTGATCAACTACATTCCCTAAGTTTGGAGCTTCTTGGTTTTGGTTTCCCATTTGATTCCCCCCAGGGTTTACAATTTGATTTTGTGAATAACCCTCCATTAGAATTGTTTCAAGTTCTGACTTTGGGGTTTCAAGAATATTTGAATCTGATTTAAGCAATCCCTTAGGTGCACTTGACTCCCCTATCATAGGACTTTCCACCCTAACTAGTCTGTTAGAGAAATCGCGAGTGTAGGCGGACATGCGCCAAAAAAAGCGAGAAAGGGACAAGATAAGAGATCTTGGGTGAGAGTAGAAGAATGGAGGTGATGGAAGAAGGTTTTTTTTTTTGGATCTAAGGTACTTACTTGGTCACCGGCAACGGCGCCAAAATTTGGTTCACGCCCAAATTTACCCAAGAGAAGAAGGGTAGAACGGTCCTTGTAGTGTAGCTTGGGTTGTCGATTCCACAGAGACCTAAGAAGATATCTAAGATACACAACCTAAGGGATGGATTTTTGGCTATGAAGTGGAAAACTTGGATTGATTTTGGATGGGTTTTAAATATATCTATAATATTTAAGTGGATTCAATTTAAAAGAATGAGTTGATCCTCGGTTATCACTCGGGGTGGATTGGACGTATTTTCTTTTTAATGATTTCAATTTCTTAAATTTGATATGGGTTCATTTAAGGAGATAAAACAACATCATCACTTACTGGTTTAATTACTACACCCTCTAATACTAATCACCTATACACTTGAAGGATCAAAGTTTTGAGCACTTCAAGGTAAAGGATCGTATTAGTACTTGAAGTGTGTGGCCTTAAATTCAACAAGGACGATGGAGTTTAAAAATCATCAAATAAAAATCCCAATTAAAGAAGTGATTATACATTAATTAGGTGATAAATAACATCTAATCCAGCCCCTTGATACTACCTTGGATCAACCCATAAATGGGTTAGCCCTCCATTGATCCCATGGTTTCAATGGAAGCGGAATGTAGACTCATGAGGGAGGAAATGGAGAAGTAAAGAAAACAACAAAATTAAAATGATCACTCCACCGTTGTGTGAATAATTTCACAAGGGTTGGTGTGAATAAATTCACATCTTGATCCAACGGTATCAAAGTGATATTAAGAACAACAGAATAAGAGTAGAAGAAGAACTTTTATTAAGAATCTAAAGTGAATTGAACAACTTACATGTGAAAGACAAAATTGAGGCATCAAAAATGCAGCATAACATTACAATTGAACAAAGCATCCAAGATACTCAACTCCTTCACCACCACTGCCTTAAATAGGAATTTTGGGAGGCTTGGGTCCAACCACAAACAGTACAAATCATCTTAATTAATTTTTCTAGGCTATAGGTGGTGGAAAGCTTGTGGAATTTGGACTTTTCCACGTTTGACCCGAGGTGGCAGCCAGCTTTCCTTCACCGAACAGACGTGTCTGGAAGACCATCTAGACGGCCGAATCAGGGTGGGCCATAGAAGAAGAACATGGAGAACCAGATGTCTTCTAACCTCCTGTAAACTGTGGGCCAATTTGGAGTTTTGGATTCCGATATATGATCAATGTAGTGGACTGTTTTTCTGGCCCGCAGAATCTGGCCCAGAAATTTATCTCTAACTTGGGCCGACTAAATGACCAACATGGAGGCCGAAGTAGCATTACCTCCTGAAGAGTTAGTTGTTCCTATACATGTCTTCTAGCATCCCAAAAAATTTGGGATTAATTGGGCCTGTATGTGGGGCCCCACTGTCTCATCAGTGGGCTGGTGTCCAATCTGCCTTCTCCAGAATTGCTTCCTTTCATTGCCAAATATCTCCATCATCCTCCATGAATTCTCCACTGATCCCTGAATCAAACATGTTCATATTTAAGTGTAGATCAATTTCCAAAAATATCAAATTACAATATGTAAAATCAATTCCTTAAAATCAGATGAATCATTTGGTACTTTAAATGATGTTCAAAAATGTACCACATAATAGTGCATTTTAAGAAGGTATTACAATCATAATGTGAAATGATGTTCAAAGTCTAAAATGCACTAAAATGGTGTTTATGAATAACAAAGAACATGAAAATTATGTATATTAACAATGAATATTAGCTTCATTTAGTGGATAATCAATATTTTGACCGTAAAAATAGTTTATACTAATGTACTAGGAATAATTCATTATCATAAATGTGGGGAACCTAGCCATTATCTAAGTCAATTCCCAAATAAAATGGATAAAAAATATGATAGGCAGAAGAAATATCCCAAGAAAGGTAATTATTATAAAACCACTATCACATAAGTGAGTTTGAAAGATAATATGGAGTAAAGAACAATGGACATCCACTCCTAAAATGGAATTGTTTAATTATAAAACCCACTTATTTATGCATAAAATATTTTAAGGACAAAAAATCATCACTCTGATGTATAGAAGTAGAATTATAAATATAAAAATTATTTACTTCTTACAAAAACCCTATATAATTGATTTATGTAATAATATATATCTAGAAAAATATTAATATAATTTAATAAAATTTTACACTATATTTGGCATGTATTGAATCTCTTAAAATTGTTAAATGACATGATTGGACAATCACATCTAAATGTCCACCAATGACCACATATTTACTTATATTGACTATGAAATCCCTTTTAATATTCTTTTCACCAATTATATTGGGGTATTTATAACAAACCGTTAAAAGGATAGAACAAACATAGTTATATATCTATTGTGAATAAAAATGTGGTCAAAAGTTAATCCAAGGATAATTAGGATAAAATACCATTGAAAGTAAAATATACATTCATAGATGAAATTAAATTTTTATGCATGTAATTTTTTAAATTATGAGGATAGAGTTTATTGAGGGGCAGTATATAATGACCATGGATTTCACTCTACATATTCAATAAGTAAACTGTATGATTGAAATATTTTTCCAATAAAAATAATGGACAATAAAGAAAAAAGTAATATTTATAGTCTTTTTGTACCTAGACATTAAATTATTTGGAATGGATTTGGGTAACAAAATTTTAAAATATATGAATATATATAAATGTAAATTATATTTGATACATTAAATTTTATTTTATTATTGTGTTCATGAATTTATTTTATATGCACTATAATTTTTTTAAATTAAAAATTATATAAATTTTATATGATTATTTTCATAAAATATAATAAAAATTTATTAATTATTAATCAATTTTTATTTCATATAAATAGATTATATGAAAAACTATTATTTTAAAATGTTATTTTCTTGTAAAATAGTTTCTTATTACATTTTTTGATTATATAAAATTGTCAAAATTGAAAATTATAAATTCTGTAATTTATAAAATTAATATTAATTTTTGGATTTTTAATTTCATTAATAATTTAAGCATAGTTTTATTTATTTTTATAAGTTGATATTTTTATTTAAATCATGAAAATTACCATTTTTTAAATGAAAATGATTTTATGAAATTGTTAATATACAAGTATTAATTATAAATTGATAAAACTATTTTATAACACAATATATGTTTTACACATTTAATTATAATTTTAAAAATGTTTTTTTAATTTATAAAACCATATTTGACATTTTATATCATTCGTTATATATTTTTTATAATTGTTTTTAATAAATTATACATATCTTATTTTAAATTTTTATTTTTATCACTTTTAGAAAATAAATATTATAATTTTTTTTTAATTTTTTGAATCGTTAGTTAAAAACTATGTATTAAGGGTCATACCTAATGTATATTTTACCATAGGTAAAAACTATTTAACATGGTAAACTCTAAAATTGTAAAAGTAAAATAATATAATGGTAATGAGTTTCAAACTTGTTCTAAACATGTCTGTGAATTTATATATGTGGAAATTATCAGCCCTATACTTTACCACTTCATTGTATTCTTACTTTTGGTTTCTATATAATTTGAGAGTTACATTCCATTATTAAAATGTTTTGAGTGATTTTAAATACGTGATCCAAATTAACATTTAAAAGGGGCACTCATCCCACGACGTCCCATTACACCACAACCAAACTATTTCAGAAAAAAAAATTATTGAGAACTCTCATAAATATTCTTATAAACCCCAAATATTTTTTTCTACTCATTTACCAACCACCAAAGTCTTAAAACCTATTTCAATTGAGATAATCCAAGAATGAAGGTTTATATTTTTAAATGATCCTTTCACATTTCTAATTCATTATGCACAATTTTTATAAAATAATTCCCAATAGATAAAATTAAAATGTAAATATAATTATCATTATTAAACTATTATGTTATTATAATATGTGTAAAATACTAAAAACAAATCCCCTTTCCTTTATTGAAATCAAGTCTACCATTAAAGAATTTTCTTTACTACCACCATTATGGAACAGCTGATTTATATTTCTCTTTTCATCCCCACATACCTTTATATTCATTAGAATTTATTTAATGGATATATATTATATCTATAATATTATTAATGTTATGTATTGTAATATTATACAAAAATTAAAAAATATTATCAAGAAAATATTATGGTAAATTTAAACATCTTAAAGTGCATTTTAAGAGACACAAATGATTTTTTTCATAATATTAAATATCATTATGATGGTTACATTTTTTTATAATTTTTTAAAATTATTATATAAAATGATAATTAAAACTAAATAATATAATTTTTCATCTTTATAATGATATTACAAAAAATTACTATTACAATCATCCATGAATCGTGCTAGGTTCTTATTTGGGTTATTTTAGACACCTACTAAAACAATGAAACAAATTCATACCACCAATGAATATGATGAATAATTTCATGGTAATATATGAAATAAATATGAAAATAATTATTTTTTTGTTCTCTTATAGTAATATTTAAATTTAAATTGTTATGTATGAAAAACCCTTCCGTACTCAATGAATCATCGAAACATGCTCCTCTCCAAATTAATCATTATTTATCATAACCAAAAGTACTATATTATGAAATTATATATATAGTAATTATTATAAAATATAAATTGAAGTATATATTATGATTTGATAATGATAAATGTTTTCAGAGGTATGAAGAAAATAATTTCTATAATGAAAAAATATTAAAAAAATCAAAATTACACACACCTAATATACAAAATAGATAATATCAAACTAATATAATAATAGAAAAAAAATTTAGGAAAGTTTATAGTGGGGTATAAAAAAATAAAATGGTTATTTAATGGGTTATTAAAGTAGTTAATTTTTTATTGATGAGGTTAGAACACATTTTCACTATACTTGAATTGAGGTAAGTAGTTCTCTTCTTAAATTTAATTTCTTGAGACTTATTTCTAAATGTTAACCATGATATAATTAATATAATTTGATTTAAAAATAAAAAACTTATTTAAAATTTAAATATGGTTTAAATATACCTACCATATAAATTTTTAAATAAAATTGATTCAAAATGTTACCAAAATGGAATGAGGTTTTTATCAAAATGAAAATCAAACCATGAGGTTTTATGTTGAAAATATTCTTCTCAAAATAAATACAGTTTCTTAATGATAAAAGTTATAGAGAATTATTATTATTTCAAAAATAAATTCCTCATTTTAATTGGTTATTCCTAGGGTTTATTATGTACCCTCAAATTATCTTTTCCCTGAATCATATTCAATGAGAAGTGTTTCTTAAAAGTGAAACCAAATAAATCTCATCTTTCAAATGGATAACAACCCTTTTTTCTATATCTATATTAATTGTTCTATTTATAAATAGTACATAGATAAGGTAGAATTGTTGGTGGATATTTTTTCTTCTTCTTGAATATATTTTAAAACCATTAAACCTTTTTAATCATTTTCTAAATGGTTTGTTTTATATAAACATTAAAAAATATTGTTTTTCTAAAATTTATGTGCGAACATGCACCTCTTCCACCCTTTATAATTTTATCTGAATAATTTTCTATATATTAGCATGGTTAAGAAAACATATCCTAGTTTAGATAATTATTTGATCTATATTTGTTCCAAATGATAAATAATTTTTCCTATTACAAATGTGGTTCTTCATAAAAAATCTAGGAATTATTTTTTTTATCAAAATTTCATTCAATTGACACATCTTATGAATGATAAATGATATTCTTAAAATTTTATAATCCACATTATTTTATAATATAACTTAAAAAAATGTTCTATTATATAATTAAATTGATATATCAGAACCTTGGTCATTCATAGTCATTGAAGGTTGGTAAAAAAAAATTTCCCTCTAATAACCTCTCTATATGAATAACATGTTTTTAATTATATTAAATGAAGAATTATAACATTGGTTCCATAAATATATTTATTTTAAAGGTTAGTATTTTAACCATACATAATTAATCTATAATGAGTAATAACTATATGATTTATTATCATTATTGAATGAAATTTATATATAATGTTAATTGATTTAATTTTATACGCATTTACTTTCCTTGGGATTACCATGTAATGATTATTTAGGTAACTTTTAATGATTTAATTAAGTAATAAAATTTAAAAATTATATGAAACACATTTTGTTTCCATGATGTCTTTGTAATGTTTCTAATTAAACTCATTTCCCATGAGTTTCTTGTATTAAAAAATGTTAATTATTTTCTTTATCAAACCCACATTAATTAACTAGGATCATTATGATTTTATAAAGGTATTATTATTATTTTTATGTATAATAGGTTTTTATGGATGCAGAATTGGTGGGGTATAATATCACCCCCTAATCAATTTGTTTTCTATTTATATCTCACGAGATAAATATTCATGAGTATATGTTATTTTCACATAAGCATGAGAATTGATGAGGTGGCTCATGAAATCAATGTTTCATTATTCTAATGTTTAAATAATATATGAATGATTTCGTACTTTTAGCCCTATTATTATTATTATTATTAAAGTATGCTTCTGCTTTTCATTTTCACTAACACGTTCATGTATTATATTATTTTAAGACTTATTCCAGGATGTATGATCTATGATTATTTGGGTATAAGTATCTTAGTTATCTTAATTATAAACTATATGATTATATTATAATAACAAATAATATTAAATTGTCATAAATTTTGTTTACCCTTACTAGAAATCTAATATCAACAGATTCTAATGTTTCAACATTCCCATATTATGAAGAGATGAAAAGTATAAAATGTATATAAGATTTTTCAATATAGAGAATTTGTTGGAGATTTTAAAGAGTTATTATAGATTAACTTGTTTCGTATTTAGTGGCAATAATTTTCAATTTATTCAAATATCTATGGTTCTTTGTAAATTTTTTACTAATTATAAAAAATTATATACCTAAAAGGTCTTGGAAATTTATTTTAAATAAATATATTCCTCATTTTTTTTATGTGACATACATATATATGTGTTTTTTTACTTTCGAAGATGCTATTATTCCTGATAATGTCTAAGGAAATCCAATAACTAATCATGTTAATGAAATAAACATGATTCAAATAATATTAAATTAGGAAAAGGTAATTTTTTTGGATCAAATGGGCATTTAAATTTCCTAAATCACTCTTGTAATAGTATGATAATATGTTTACCATGATTATTAACTCATGGTTTGTGAAAAATATAGAATTTAAAATCATTAGGGGTCAAATTTAAATGCAGTATATTTATTAAGAAAATCCATGATTCTACCAAAAATGACTACAATGTATAATGTAAAATAGTTTAAACTTTATGAAAGAATACCATGAAAGGGAAAGAAATAAGAAGTACAATTTTGAGTAGTTTGTCCATTGGATGTCCGATGTATTGGTATGGGGGAATGAAATTGAAAATGTGGAAATATTATAGTGAGTGAATAATTTGTTTTTGAAGGAATAATTCTAGAATTTCATATTAATATATAATTTTATAAGATATTAATAGTCTATTATTTAGTGAATCTATTTTACTTTCATCCTATATTATAATTTTTGGGGATTCATCTCTCTCTATATCTAAGAAAAAGCATATATAAAATTTTATTTCAGGAAGATTAAGAAATATATATATTATAGATGAGGAATCACTCAAGGTTGTAGGAAACTGATATAACTCCATCCAGATTAAGAATAGAATCATTGTTGAATTATAATTAGTGTTACACAAATTGAGGTTATAAGATAATTTTATAATAGTAGTGAATCATGAATACGTCGGGTTAGATACTACTTTTTTGGGTGGAGCATGAAAGGTTAGTCATGGTTATATTGTAATGGATAAATTAGTGAAAAATGGAAGATTATATATAAATGAAATTTTATAATAAGAAATGAAAAAATCAACCAATATAATATTGTGACATGAATTTCATGGCGAATAAATTTAGAAATGAATAAATTCCAATAATTTTAAAGAAAGCATGAATACAAGAATCATAGAGTAAAAACAGAAGGATAATGATTTTTTTTATCATCAATGTATGGTAAAATTCCAAATGGATGTTACGATAACCAAGGATCAAAAGTCAAATATTGTTCATATAAAGGAACATGGGTCATATAATAACCCAATATTTTATAATATATTTATCTTTTATTAATAAATGTGTTTGATATCTTATGAAGAACAAAACCGTAAAATTCTGCAGTCAGTGATTATACATTATAAAATAAACCACATTATATGGTATTTAAATAAAATAAAATTGTAAAAGATGATTTATTATTCACATGGAAAATAATTTTATTTTAATTAACTAGTTTTAAATATTTGGTATATAAGAACTATTTTTTGGTATATATTTTATTTTAAAAACATAAATATGATAATTAATATTATGAAAAATTATGTTTCAATAAAATAAAAAATTAATTCATTGGTTACTAATTGGAATGAAATAAAAATAAAATAATGTTAACAAAAAAAGAGATGTTTTTTGGGAATAAATTAATGTAGAAACTATGTTTTTATCTAAATAATTTGAATTAATCTGAATTGACAATTTATTTTATTCGAATTTAATTTTGAATTATTCTATTATATTTCTTCACATTTATTTAATGGATTTTATGATGCATGGAATGAGAATAAATTTAGTAATTATGGTAAACTATTATCATTACTAAAATTGTTTTCATTTAGTTTTTCATTCATATATTATAATTATTTTCTATCAAATATAGTAAGTCATTTTTATTAAATTGGTGAATATTTAAAATCTGTATTTCAAAATAAAATAACTAGTTGAATTTAACAATAAAAAATTTTCATAAAATTTATATAAATATTATTGGGTATGTTTTCTAGTACTACCCTTATATTTTCATTTTTTGGGATTTTTTGTATCAATTTAACATAAAAAATATTATTATATCTTATGGTTTTAGGTATTTACATTTTTTCTACCCACCTCAATCATAAATTGGAGCATAATCACTTCAAAAATTCACAATTCTTAATTCATATATCTCAAAAATGACTAAAATAATATAATATTAACTTATATACACCTATTATAGAACTTTTTTATTGCCTTAAAACAAATCTAATAAGGATTAATGTTTATCCCAATTGAGGATTCTCAAAGAAGAGGTAATTATCATTATCAATATATTTTGAGCATGTTTATTATTTATCCACTTCCAAATTTTATATAACCAAATTAAAATGATTAAATAAGTGTAATCAAAAAAAATTAACATTGTTATGTTAACGGTACATCGATTTTTTTACCTATTTTATATCCAATGTTCGATGGTTTCTTCATTCTTTTGTATGTGGGGACTACCACATCCATGAAGTGTTGTGATTTTCATTTCATGACCATCATACATGGATTGTAATATGGATGATACAAATGAATAAATATGATAAATATGATATTATTAATATTATTTAATGATAGATTATTAATTTTCACAGTTTTTCCATTTGTTATAAATTTGAAACATTACTCGTGTGGACATATAAACTATTGTCTTCACAAAGTTATGTATATAATTTTCATAACCACTTAATACAAATTGTAATAAAAATGTATATAATGAATAACTTGTTTACTAATATCATGATTAATATTATACATATGGTTAAACCATGAATAAACTACCTGAAAGGAAATCATCAAACAAAAACAAGCAATGGGAACAAATTAGTTAACAACCAATTATTGACATAAATGTAGAATTATTAATTAATAGATAAATGTTAAATATATGGTAATTTCATATTATAATATATGTATAAATTAGTTATGGGTAAAGATTTATAAAAAATATAAATTTATTATATTGGATCATAATAATGTCTATGATCAAAATTTAGACTTACTGTAAAAAATTATGTTTTAATCAAAATTTTAATATGGAATGCTTAATATTCACTATCGTTTGATGGAATTAAATGATATTACCCACCATAAATAAATAAATTTCTATATATTTTGGTTATATTTTTATTGTTTATTGTTTTCATTTCATTCCTCTCTATTTGTTACATAAAATGGTAGAGAATGTTTTTAGAAAAACTGATCTTATTTTTTCATTGGTTGATGAACATTTTCTACCATGTCAATTTTATTAATTTTTTTTTCTAATCATTACTATTTCAATAATCCCCGGATTATTTCAATACATTTTAAACATATTCTTTTATCAATTTAATGGATTATAAAATAAATTTAATCATTTATTTCTATAAAGGATATTTTTTACTTTTTACAGAAATATTGAATTATATATATGTTTTAACATTTAACACAAGAATAGATTTTCCACCATTATGAAAATTCATTGATTTAATGAATCCATTGATTTATTATATGGTTATTTTACATTCTTCGTTTTTTTAATATTTATTTAATATTTTTTCAAAATAAGAAGATATTTTTGTTATTTTTTCAAAGATAGTTACATATATTCTTTTTATGATATTTTTAATCTATGTTAAATTCATTTGATAATTATTTATATTCGTTGTTTATGATCTAATGATACCATCCATGTTATTTCTATAGATGTATTATAATTATATGATGTTTAAATATTTAATTAACCTAGTTCTTTTCCATGGGTTATACTATAATTAATTGATAAATGTTCACATGATCTTATCAAAACAAAAATGTACAGATTTAATTATGTGATGGATGAGTCCGTTAAATATCTCTAATTAATTGTATAGTTATTGATATTTCATTAAATAATTTATATATGATAGCAAATGAACCCATTATAATAATGATAAGAGGTTGGTAATGAACCCAACCCACTATGGGATATTTTTCACTATGTAGTGATGGTCTCGGTAGTGATATATGGCTATTAAAATGATTCTCAATGCTTATTATTATTCCAAAATTCCTAGGAAATGGTATTATGATTTTATTCCAACACACTTATTATGCTTTATTACTGACATTTTCACACGCAAAGGACTCATTCTTTTTTAAATCCTAAATATTTTTACCATGACTCCAAATTTATGATCTACGACTGATTAGGTATGAACATAAAAATTTATGATAATTCGATAATACCCATATTATTATGTTATTGTATAATTTGATCATTTATTAGTATATCTAAATTTTATTCCATACTAAGCATATATTCTCAAATTTTATTATGTTTGAATTTTCCCTATGTTATAAATATTTTGTTGTTTGATATTTATAATAAGGGTAAAGAAAGAGAATAATGTTATGGGAGATGTTGTATATATTACATGAAATATATTTATTATGAATCATGTATTCATGTACATTAATCCTTTATGGTTACTTGGAATGTATTAATGATAAATGTACAAAATATTCATCTAAAATGTGGAAATAATTGTGTGTATAATACTCACATCAGCTCAGTTGGAATAAAATAGGAATTTTTTAGCATTAGAGTATATATTTGGAAGAATATGAAGATAGAACAAAAGACGCACTATGATTAACCAAATGTGATATAAAAATAACATAAATGGGTCATGTTCGGATAAATAGTGTCATATTTTAAGAAATACTAAGAATGATCGTCATGATTATAATATTTCTCACTCAAATAATTATATCATGATTCTTACACTATGATTTTCTGTTTTATTCTATAACTTTTACTTTGTAGAATAATGTTATAAATGAATATTTTACATAATGAATTTATTCTGCACTTTATAAACAAAATTAAATTGAAGCTAGGATGAAAAATATTATTGTTATACTCATGAAAGTGACTCAATTCAAGGATTATAAGTTGAATCTAATTGATAAATGAAAGAAATAATTAAATATTGAGTAATTATTGAGGAAATATCAACCTTATTCCAGTGGGTCCTCTGATCCTCTAGTGGTTTAGAAATGGATCAATACCAATGAAAATAGACTTTTTTTTCTCTAGTACATTGTTCATGAAAATGTTTTCCTGAATGTCTATCATTTATACATTTAGGAAACTAATGATGGTATCTTATTAATAATACTGGTAAAGGGTATGAAATTAAATCTATTTAATGTGATTATTTCAAAAGGATATTATCCAATACATACTTTCATCAAAACCTACAAAGGAAAATTTGAACATAATTGATTGAATATATGTAGAAGGATAATGAATATTTTGGTAACTATATAGTAATTTTATGAAAACTATAAATGTACAATTTTTGATTTTCCATAAACTATAAATGAAAAACTAGAGGTTACATAACATCTTAAAACTAATTAACTTAAAGGATTTATCCAAATGAAACTATGGGAGATATAAATAATTTTTTTTATTTGGACATTAGAAATAAACGGATATTGGAGATTTCCATCATTCTAATGATTTTTATAATAATGGAAGGATAGTGTTTTGAGATAATCCTAATAAAAAAATTTATCGGGGAAAGAAAATGAATATTGTTTAATACAAAAAGTTTTGAATGTGGTATGGTGTAAATTGGGTTAAAGGTAATGGTAAATATTTCAATTATGGAAGGGAAGTAATTTAATAAATTGAATACTAAAGAGATGTAAAGTGGTAATCTAGTGTAAATAATTAGGATATTGGTAAGCTAAATGCACCTCCTAAAATATAATAATGATTTTCTAATGATGTCACGACCCATCTTCCAGGGCCCGTATGGTGACTACACCAAGCCCGCCTTCCATAGGCCAGGGGATGGCGACTAGCACCAAAGGGGTAAATCCCTAAACTGGGAAGGCATTTCCTTTATAAACAAAAACACAAACAATAAGAGTACACAACTGGATGTAAAACACTGGGTAAAAACTATATACCGAAGAAGTGCTAGAAAGTAAAGGGGCCGAAAATACAAGCCCAACAGTAATGTACAACTGAAAGCAGGTACAACTGAAGAAAAGAAGTAAAGCATCTACTAGGTCATCCTCGAGAATTCCCACATGAAGGGTGGGTAAAGATGGCCTCCTCAACACCCGAAGTCTATATGGTCGCTCCGTGTTCATCTCGCTGAGTGGTCCACCTCCAGGTACCGTCCAGTTTTGCTACTCTATGCCCCGATCAGCGCTGTTCATCTTCTGCAACCAACACAATGAGGTACGGGCATATCCCATGAAGGGTTGAGTATAATGATACTCATTATGGACCCTAAGACCCTCATGGTCTCAGAAATCCCCCAAGGATAAACCACAGAAGAAACATATAATCATGAAGTATCAACTAACCCCTCTTAGGTATGTGCCCATACATATACCTAAGTTACCAGTCACAATCCAGCTTTAACTATTGAGCCAAAGAATATCCTCGTCCATAAAAGAAGTAAAGTCAATCACATCAATGATAATGATTAAAATACATGACTCAACTCACATAGGTATACGTATTTTATAAAGTGAAATATGTGATCAGATGTAGTCACAGATTCATCTAAGCTCACTAACCCACATAGGATACTGGACCAGCTATACTGTCAGACCCACACAAGATACATGACCATCTATTCAGAGTGTTAGAGACGATTATACGTACCTACTCATTCATCTATGCTTTTAGACCCACACAGGATAATGGACCAGCTATGTTATCGAGCCCACATAGGATACATGACCAGCTATTTAGAGTGTCAGAGATGATCAAATGTAGTCACTAATTCAACTCAGATCTCGGACCCACATAGGATAAATGACCAGCTATTCAGAGTGTTAGAGATGATCAGATGTAGTCACTAATTCATCTATGCTATCTGACCCACACAGGATAAAGGTCCAGGTAAGCTATCAGTCCCACATAGGATATAGGACCAGCTATTTAGAGTGTTAGAATTGTCATACCCATGTAGGATCCTGGTATAGTTGTCATCATTGTCGACCCCACAGAGGATTCTGGTACAGTAGTCATCATTTTCGAACCCACATAGGATTCCGATATAGAATAGTCACAGCCATCCCTAGGGTTCCCTCACACAGCACGCTCGATTCCTGGAGGGTCTGTTCCTTGAGCTATGAGTTCATACATAAACAATCACAAAGTCAGGAGTTTATGTGTCCCATAGTTCCGTCTAAACATATGGAACCCAACGCAGCAGACGGTGCGTCAATCGGACGCCCGGACTGAGAGTTATTGGCATTTCCGTTCCAAGGGCCATGTTGGTTTTTAGGGTCAAACCAACCCGGCCGTACCCCAACTACGTCCAAACCTAAACTGTAGTATGAAAAAAGAATCATATCGCTCCATGAATTCAATCACCATAGGCGGTATGTCAATCAGACACCCGTAGCCCTAGATGCAGTCTAAAAGGTTTAAACAGCCATAGAGGGTCCGGGTCCGGTCTGACACAGTTAGACTGAGCCGGCCTGACCCGGTCTAAACTGGGGTTTGACCCGATCTGCGGGTCCGACTCAGTCGGAGGAAGCGACCTAAGCTGAGTGGATGGCCTGGCCTGAAGGTAGCCCGGTGAAGGGGCGGCTCGGTCATGGACGGCCGGCCGAGGGAGGCCCGGGCATGGGGGTCCCGACCGAGGGCGGCCCGACTGTGGCCGGCCCACCCGAGGGTGGCCTGGCCAGGGGGGGCCGATGGCGGGGCAGGCCAGTCGTGGCGGGCCGGCCTGTGGCGGCCCGAACGACCACGCGAGGGAGGGCAGTGCTGTGCCCCGCTCAGATTGTCGAAAAAAACCTGTGCACTACGCCGGTTCAGGGGCCACGGGATCCGGGTGGTCCCGCTCGTTCATCTCCAAGGCGGACAGCCAGGCAGGCCTCCACCGCTCTCCCACCGTAGCGTGACAACACCGCGATCCTCCAGCTTTCCGCGCTACGTGATGGCATTGCGCCTCCAACATCATGGCCCGACCTGGCCATGGCCTTCAACTCCACTGCGTGGAAAGATAGCGCGGTGCTTCCCCATCCGCTGCGGCCCTCTCGTCGACGGTTCCTCTTTAGTGTGGCATGACGGTACCACACCCCTTTTCTGCGGCCCGCCACGGCCTCGGTTCCGCACCAACAACGCGGCACGACGCAACGACACCACACCTCATTTGTTTTCTGCGGTTCTTCTCTAGTGCGGTGCGAGGGCACCACGCCCTTCCGGCTATGCCTCCGATGTCAACCAAACAAAAATCAACTGAGGGACGTCGGGATGTGTTTGTTCAGACCGCGCCATCCGTAATAGGTGACAACAATTTTCCACCATTGAATCAAATTAAACGTCCAATAACAAGGGTATAAATCATACGTTAATAATAATCAGACCCCCTACCTTTATTTCAGTGATAAACGACGGAGACGCGGAAGATGGACATCACTTTATCGACATCAGGAAAGAAGGTAACCGAAGACGGTATTGTCATAAACTTTTAAGGTTGGAGCTCCCTCCATTGTTCTGGTAGGAGAAGGAAGAAGACGTCCAAGGAAGAAGTCGAAGAACGGAGGACGTAACCGGCATTTTTCACATTCTTTGTTGGAAGGAATAGGCAGCGTCAATTTGTTAATGTCGGGGAGAATCCGAGAGAAGATGCATCATCGGTGTTCTTCGTGGGTGGCTCCTTCTCTTTTAGTTTGGTCAAAGATTGAGGACGGTGGTACTTCATTGGAAGAATGAAGCTCTTCCATGAGTTCTCCAAAGCTCCACCAAAAAGGATCACCAACCAAAATAAAATAAAATAACACATCTTAATATAATGTTAGACTAATGAATTCAAAATGATTCAAATTGATTAAGTTACATCACTTAATTTAATGGTGGTGTTGTGTCAATAAATTTGGAGAGGGAAGGTGAAGAGGATCCAAAAATTATGGAGGAAGGTGGAAAGTGAAGAGTTCATCATCATTAATTGGGGGTTCAATGGAGTTTGAGAGGTAAATTGGTCCCTAACACCATAACCTCTCATGGGAGGTTATGGTGTGGTGGCCCCCACCTCCTACCACCACATGGTGATTTTGACCACCACCAATAAAATAAAGTGAATATTTTATTTTATTCAAAATTAACTAAAAACCTCCAAAAATAATCTTCCACTCATGATAAAATGAAACTACTCTAAAGGTATCCTTAATCAAATACTGGTAATGCAAGTTCATCGGTGTTCTTAGATTTTAATTCCGAGCACCAGTTCAAAAGATATAAAATGCCGCTTGCGCGTTTACTGAATGTACCTGAAAAAAAAGATCAGAAAATTATTATCAGTTTCCCTCGACCCACTGTGGTCGAGCTTAGGCTCTACCAAGCTGAAACACACCCCTATGAACCCAAAGGTACTCTTGGATTTTCAATTCGCGTTGTCGTTTAGATGTTATGAATTTTACAATAACATAATTGTAACTTAATTATTTTATTTACGGCCAAAAACTAACTTCTTCTGGTGGCCCGTTCCATCCAAAGTTAGTATCTACTTATATAAATCATGCCCTCACGAGTTTAGCAGTGGTCTCATATTTTTAATCTGAGCTTCAATTTGTGTGTTATAAGCATTTGATGAATAAAATAATTTATGAAATTATTTTATTTATGGTTATTCCATTTTTAAACTTTTTTACAGGAGTCATGTGCCGTCTAAACTTAAGTCGTGCCTAGGTTAAAAATGCCATCATGAGTACAACAGTGCACTTGTATTTCTGATCCATGAAGCCATTTAAGAGTTATTCAAATTTTTCAGGAAAACTGCTTACGCGCGTTAATTTATGCTTAACAAGTTCAGAAATTGATTCTGGGCACACCAGGCCTCGGAATCTGGTGCCGTAAAAAACTGCAGACTAGTAAAATTCCCAAGTATTTAAAAAAATATTTTCTACAAGAATTATAGATCTTTACATTATCCCCACCTCAGGGTTTTACGTCCCCGTAAGCTACGACTCACATCGAGGAAACAAATGAGGGTACCGAGCACGCATATGAGTCTCCCGATCCCATGTTTTCTCCTGGAGGTTCGCATGCAGCTAGAGAATGTGAACCAGAGGTATCGACCATCCACGCAGGACCCGCTCCTATCAATCCTCTACCTTCACTGGAACCTCTATGATTGTCGCCCCATCATCGATATCCAGCTCCCCGCGGTCGATTATGTGGTACTGGTCGTGCACGTATCTCCTCTACAGAGATACCTGGAAGAGGTCATGTACCCAGTGCAACTGAGGTGGAAGAGCTATGTGGTAAGCTACTCACCTACATTGTTGAAGACCTAGAAAAGTCCAACAAATTTATGATATAACTTGCCGCCTCGGCCAAATCTCTATAGACCTCATCTAGGTGAGACCCGTAGAAAGACGTGGTCACCATCCTCAAACTCTAGAGATCTCCGTCTCCTAACAGCATGTGACTTCTGTCTGCTCTGTGCAGTCTTCATCCGCTCTTGCATTATATGCACTTTCTTCATGGTAGCTCAAAACAACTCTAGTCGGCAGGATGTGGGCTGACATGGTGAGTCAGTTGATGATCACCCAAATAGATTCATGTCCACTAGACATATGTGGAAGACCCGTCACGATGTCCATGGATATCTCATCCCTCTTCCACTTTGGGACCCCTAAAGGCTAAACCAAGACTACTTGTACCTGATGTTCCACCTTCACTTATTGGCATATGAGGCATCGAGAGAAAAACTATGCTACTACCTTCTTCATACCTAGTCACCAAATGATGTTGTTGAAGGTCTTGGTATATCTTCACCAGTCCTGGATGTACCGCTGAAGGAGATGTGTGAAACTCCCTCAAAACATCCTCCTGAAGTGACACTGACACCATAGTACGTCCTATGAAGAGGATGACGTGATCCCCACCTTTAGAAAATTCAGCAGGTGCTTTTCCTTTGGATATCTAAGCACATCGTGTCCTGCAGTTAGTGTCCCCATGCTGCACCTCCATCACTCGCTGAAGAAGTGGGGGAGTGACTGTAAGAGACTGAAGGAAGGCTGCTCCATCTCTATCTACAAAGGGTATTTGTAAAGCAGCCAACTTCTTTGTTTCCTTGTCTAGCAGCTATATACCAGATCCCCATCTGAGTGCATCCACTACAACATTCCACTTCACACGAGTAATGTCTATCTCGATGTCAATGTCCTGGAAGAACTCAAAACTCAAAACTCCTGATGCCATGAGGGTAATGCGGGCCGACTAATGAGTGATCGGATGCACCCTCCTAAGCATGAGTTTATCCTACGATGCTTGGGTTTACCTTTTCAAGGACCATGGAAAACCCAATCGTAACATTTTAGATAAACTAAAAACATTTTTTCCTAATACAGTCAATCTGTGTACGAACTGTGGTTTCCCAATCCATAACCAAACTAATGCCGTAAGACCTCGACACTTCCACCAAGAGGTTCCAACCGAAACTCCCACCTCAAGGGTAAGATCACACCATCGATGTATGTGTTATTACCGTGTCTCCTCCCAAAGGTATCTCTAGAACTGAGGTTCAAGTCAATTGTTTAACCAGTAACTCTAGGTCTGGGACAAGTTATTTGGAAGGATGTAATGATTTGTACCTATGTCTATTGTTATGACCGCAAATAGTAGACATAGAACATACCTTGAATCATTCCTAGAGCCCTTGGGTCACACTCCATGACCGCATGCAGGTATTCTCTTCCTCTGCCCTCCGTCTCCCTATGCCTGGCGGGGACTACAAAGGTGGGTGGTTGTAACATGTCGAAATGTACACCACCACATGTTTCTCTCCTAGCTATGCTTCCATGTCCGTTTCCATGAAGATTTATCTGTCCATGTCACACCCACTTCCCGAAATTTCTTTCAAGCCAAAGTATCTGAGAATGGCACTAGTTTCCTTCCTTTCCTCTACTAACATTCACTGGCTATATCCGATCAGCCAAAGAACATTCAAACACAAAGGTTCTCTCCAGCACCCTAACGTGAGTTGTCATGCATAGAGGAAAAGTGATGGCTCGATTGTACTTAAAAACACCTCATATAGAAGTCTGATCCCTGAAGCACTGTTCGCATTGTATTCATTGAGTATTAGTAATGGTCGGTATGCCTCGATGACTACTCAACAACCAACATGTCGTCCTTCAGAAACTATAGAAGATGAAGGGAACTCTCAACCACCTCCTCAATCCAGTCCTCAACAGCTAGTTAGTCGGCCTCATCTCAGAAATTGATGGGTATACGATGTTGAAATACATGAATGGCACTAAGACAATAAGGTTCCTCTACCGGTACCAAAGTTAGTGTCTGTTGACCAACGAGTAGTGATATAGTTGGCACACTTCCAGAAGGTACCATCTCAGAAAATTGTATAGGTACCGAAACATCATCACTATGCGGGCCATCCTCATGGTCACTCACATAAAGATACTAGTATCTTTGACCATCATCTAGTCTACTAGTGTCTCAACTAGGCATAAAACTTCAGTAATCCCCTCTATCCATCCCTCTACTGCTGAGGAATCCGTCTCACCTCGTATCCTCGGAGGCCTCTACATCTGGAATTCGTGCAATTCCCTTTGTAGCCTTGCATTGTCCCCCAGTACGGCTGGTGGAATCTACTGCCCCATGGGTGGTGGTGCTGCTGGTACACCCCCCGAAGGTGAAAACATAGTAAGAGGGACTTGCAAAAATCCTCGCCGCTCAGTCGTCCGTCATCATGTACTCTCTCAGAACTCTAACTGGATGTCTGCATGGAGGCATCCAGATAAGGAACAGGTGCTCCACAATGAATAAGTTATACCTGGTGGGTGGACTCAAATATTTCACAAAGAAGACTCTTGATAAAACACATGAAATCAGTGTTTTCATGCACTGAGTCAGAAATCAGAGGTCAGGGTCCTTGTGTATGGATATGTCAACCGCCGCAGCAACACAGTAATCCCTGGACTGAGAACCACACTCAGTAATCTTAATATTATTGCTCACAGCAAGACAGATAAGATTCCTAAGTTTTGTGGTAGAACTGAATCCTCTGATACCAATTTTTCCCGACCTGTCTTCTGGGGCCCGTATCTTGACTATCCCAAGCCAGCCTTCTATAGGCCAGGGGCTGCCGAGTAGTACCTAAAGTGTAAATCCCTAAACTGGGAAGGGATTGACTTTATAAACTGAAACACACACAATCAGAGTATGAAACTGGAAGTAAAACACTAAGTAAAAACTGTATACAGAAGAAGTGATAAAAAGTAAAGGGGCCAAAAATACAATCCCAATATTAAAGTATATGTGAAAGTAGGTACAACTAAAGAAAAGAAGTAAAGCAACTACTCAGTCATCCTCTAGAATTACAACCTGAAGGGTGTGTAAAGATGGCCTCCTTAGTACCCCAAGTCCGTCCATCTGCTCCGTGTGCGTCTCGATGAGTGGTCCACCTCCAGGTACCGTCCAGTTCTACTACTCTCTGCCTAGATCAGCACTGTTAATCATCTTCAACAAACACCACAAGGTGTGGGAATAGCCCGTGTAGGGGTGTGTATAATGATACTTGTTAGGGACCCCGAGACCCTCAATGTCTCACAAAATCCACTAAAGATAAACCCCAGAGGAAAGTTAGAATCACGAAGTATCAACCAACCCCTCGTAGGTATATGCCCATAAATATACCTAAGTTACCAGTCATAATCCATCTCCAACTCTCGATCCCAAGCACAACCCAGTCCATTAAGGAAGTAAAGTCAATAACATAAATGATAATGATTCAAAGACAAGGCTCAGCTCACACAGGTATACATCTTTTGTTGAGTGATAGAGATGATCAGATGTAGTCACTCATTCATCTAAGCTGTCAGACCCACACCGGATACTGGACCAGCTAAGCTGTTGGACCCACACAGGATACAGGACCAGTGATTTAAAGTATTCCAAATGAATAGATGTTGTCACGATCCATCCTCTTGCCCATGTCGTGACTACCCCAAGCCCGCCATCCATAGGCCAGGGTCTAGCGACTAGAACCAAGGTGTAATTCCTGGTAAAAATGGAAGGCATTGCCTTTGTAAATTAAACAAACACCACAGAGCAAGCAAGAAGAAATAAACAAAAAGTAAAAACTGGGTAAACTAGTATGTGTGGAAAAGTAAGTGGGCCAAAATACAAACCCAAACTGAAAGTAATGTAAAACTGGAAAGGAAAAACAGCAACTGAAAGTAAAGCCGCAATGTCGAGCCGTCCACTAGAAGTCCCACCTGAAGGGTGGGTACAGGTAGCCTCCACAGCTCCTCGGGTCCAGTCGTCTGCTCCGAGTACGCCCTGCCCAGTGGTCCACCTCTGGGTACCGACCTGCTCCTCGTGCCTCCACCACGATCAGCGATGTCCGTCGTCTGCAACTAATAAAACGTAGTTCGGGAATAGCCCATGCATGGGTGAGTATAAGATACTCAGTAGGGACCCCGAGACCCCCGAAGGTCTCCCAGAATCCACAATGGATAATCCACAAAGGAAAGACACAAAGACGAAGTAATATCCGACTCTACTTAGGAATATGACCATACATATACCTAAGTCATCAATTCCAGTTCGCTCCAACCTCCGAGCCGATGTTCGATCACATCCACACAGGAAAATCAAAACCCGATCCACATAGGAAAGCATAACTTAATCCACATAGGAAAACAAGTCAAGATTCATATCACACAGGTATAGCTCTTCGTATGACGATAGATATGATCAGATATAGACACTAGTTCATCTAAACTGCCGGACCCACACAGGATTGATAGGTACTAACCCCTGAAATGACCCACATAGGATCGATAGGTACTAACCACTGCAATGACCCCCACCGGATCAGACCCACACATGATTGACAGGTAACTAACCCCTGCAATGACCCACACAGGATCAGACCCACATAGGATCTGCAGGTGCTGGCCCACACAGGACCACTAAGCGCTAACCCACACAGGATCTGACCCACATGGGATCGGTAGCCCTGATCCACGTAGGATCACGAAGTGCTGTAGTCATCGCCACCGAATACATGGAGGACTTCTGCACAGTCATCATCGTCGTCACAGTCGCATCCAGCTCTAGGGTTCCCGCACACAGAAAGCTCGTTCGGGAGGGTCCGCTCCACGAGCCGAGGGGATGATTCATCAACTGACACATAGTCCGGATTTTATGTATCCAAAAGTTTTGTATCGTCAATAGGAACTCAACGTCACAGATGACGCGTCAATCGGACGACTGGTCTGAGAGTTATTGGCTTTTTCGTCCCAGGAGCCCGGTTGGTTTTTAAGTCAAAAACAACCAGTCTGTACTCCAACTGCATCCAAACCTTGAGAGGAATAAGACAAAAGTTCCATCCCACTAAGAGGAATTCAACAAAGTCAACGGTATGTCAATCAGACTTCAGGACCTTAAGTTATAACCACTTCCGCTCCGAGGGCCCGGTTGGTTTCAGGTACGAACCAACCCGGACGAACCCAAATTTCTCCGAAACAATGAGTGTAATATACCGAAACGGCCGTCTCGATCCAAGGATCGCTACTCATCTGACGGTGCGTCGATCATAAGCCCGTAGCTCATATTATAGGATACAGACCGAAAGAGGTTCGATATTAGGGGGTTCGGGCCTAGTCCGACCCGGCATGATCCCCCGAGGGTCAGCCCGAACCGGGTCGACCCGAACCGGGTCTGGTTCTGGCCTGTTTTCCCATGGCCCAACCCGGTTTTCATGGCCCAACCCGACCTGGGCAGCCCAGCCCGGCCCAGCGCGCTGGCACTGGCAGGGTGGTCAGGGGGCCGGCACGGCCGTTACGACCGATCGAAGAGGGGGGGGGGGGTGCTGCCCCCCCCCCCCGCGTAGTGTACCCGTGGCCCCCATGTGGGGGCCGTACCTGCTGCCCAACCAGGGGTTACGAACCCCCAGTTTTCCCCGGACCGGCCGGCCCGCTCTGGCCGGTCGGCTGCTGCCGCCACCGGACCAGTAAGGGCCGGTCCCTCTGTTCCGACGCCGGCGGCCCAGAACCGGCCACCGGTCCCCCTGCTCCACCGTGGCCCGGAACCGGCCGCGACCATGGTCCATCCAGCGTGGTGCGCCGACGTCGCTCCCATTTGCCGCGGCCCCACTCCGGCCACTGTTCTTTTATGGTTCTCTGGCGCGGCGCGACGACACCGCGTCTTTGGTTCATCTTCAACTGCTCGGCGCGAGGGCACTGCTCTTCTCCCCCATTCATTATTAATTCCCGCGTGGTGATTTGGCACCGCGTTGACTTGCTCGTGCCGCAACAATATCAACAACCAAACGGGAGTGGAGGGTCGGCCGTGTTCATGTGGTCCGACCCCCTCCCGTTATTGCGGTAATAGGCAGCTCCAATAGAAAAGAAGAATGGCAATAGATGAATTCACGAACAACAATTAAAATAAATCCCTACCTCGTCGAAATCGATGAGTTAGGATTCATCGTGGAAAAAGGCATCTCGGAGGGAGGATCATGGTATCACGGAGAAGCTTCGCGGAAGAAGAGTCGCGGAAGAAGGAACGTTGCGGAAGAAGCGTCGCATCGTCGATCTCTGAGGATCCGGCGTTCTTCACATTCTTCACGTTCTTCGCGTTTTTCACGTTCTTCATCGAAGAAGAAGGCTTTTCTCCAAATCATTTCCACGCAACAAGTTACAACCTAAATAAAATAAGAGTTGTCTTATTTTATTAACACACAGGAAAACATTTAAATTTCAAAAAGAAACGAAACGAACAATTAATTGAGGAGTTTAAAACCGCCTAATTAATAAGGCGTTTAATATTAGATTAAACTCAAGAGTTGAATTCATTAAAGGGGGGGGGTGCGGGTGAGTTACTTAGAAGAAAAGAAACGGTGGTGTTTGTGTGGGCCCCACCTCACAAATATCCTACCAAGTGGGTAGGATATTGTGGGTCCCACATCATCCACATAACTTAAGTTATGAAAAATAATATAAAAATCGGTTGTTCCACTTTTATTTTATTTCTTAACTTAACCCTAAAAATTAAAAACCACACCCGAGCAAACGCAACTCCGGAAAAGATTTTTCTAAGAAAATATCGGCGATGCGATTCCATCAGTGCCCTTAGAATTCGATTCTGAGAACCGGTTCAAAATTTAGAAAAACCCACTCATTCGTTCACAGAACGTACCCGAACTAATCTTCGGGAAAAGATTCCGGGCACACCGGGCCTCAGAATCAGGTGCCATCAGAAACTGCATTCTTGTAAAATATCAAAAAAAATTAATGAAAAAATTTCCTTTAATTTATTCGGGTCTTTATATCACTCCCACCTCAGGGATTTATGTCCCCGTAAAGATACATAAAAAACTAGGGAAACAAATGTGGGTACTGAGCACACATCTGAGCCTACCGCTCCCAAGTGCTCTCCTGGAGGTTCCCGTGGTGCCATCTGATGTGCACTAGAGGAAACAACCGTCCACATAGGACCTTCTCCTGTTGATCCTCAATCTCCACCAGGACCTCCGCAAAAGTCACACCATCATCAACGTCCAGCTCCCCATGGTCAATGATATGCGTCGGGTCATGCACATATATCCTCAACAGAGATACATGGAAGACATCGTGCACCCGGTGCAGCTGAGGTTGTAAAGCTAGGTGATAAGCCACCTCGCTAATCCTGCTGAGGTTTTGTAATGGTCAGATGAAGCGCGGACATAATATGCTGCCTTGGACAAATCTCTATATACCATGTCGAGGTGAGACCCGCAAGAAGACGTGGTCTCCATCCTCAAACTCCAGTGGCCTCCACCTCCTATCAGCATAAGACTTCTGCCGGCTCTGAGCTGTCCTCATCTGCTCTTGGATGACCTGGACCTTCTCTGTCATGGCCTAGACCATCTTCGGTCCCTCAAGGGCTGACTCCCCAGGGTCTGTCTAGAATAGAGGAGATCTGCAAGGTCGGTCGTACAATGCCTCGTATGGTTCCATCCTGATGGTGGAGTGGTATCTGTTTTTTAATGCAAACTCCACCAAAGGTGGGTGGTCCTCCCAGCTGTGACCAAAGACAAGGACACATGCGCGGACCATGTCCTCGAGAGTCTGAATGGTCCTCTCCGTCTGACCATCTGTCTGGGCGTGAAAGGCGGTACTCAGACGTAGTTGCGTCCCGAATGCATCCTGAAACCCCTTCCAAAGCCGGGAAGTAAAGAGAGAATCTCTATCAGAGACGATAGATGATGGCCCACCGTGAAGCCATACAATATCTTGAATGTAGAGACGTCCCAAGCTCTCCACTGAGCCCTGCTCTCTGATGGGTAAGAAGTTAGCCGACGTGGTGAGTCAGTCGACAATCACCCAAATGGAGTCGTGACCCCTGGAAGTGTGTGGAAATCCAGTCACGAAGTCCATAGATATCCCGTCCCACTTCCACTTTGGAACCTCCAAGGTCTATACCAATCCTGCTGGTACCTGGTACTCTGCCTTCACCTGCTGGCAGGTGAGGCATCGAGAAACGAACTCTGCCACAACCTTCTTCATGCCCGGCCACCAGTGCTATCGTCTAAGATCCTGTTACATCTTCACTATGCCATGATGTACCACCAAAGGGGAAGTGTGAAACTCTATCAGCACCTCCTCCTGTAAAGCAATTGGTACCATGGTACGTCCTCTGAAAAGGACGCCATGCTCTCCTCCTACAGAGAAACCATCAGGTGCCTGTCCTGAGGATATCTGCACACTCCATGTCTCACAGTCAGTGTCCCCATGATGTGCCTCTCTGACCCACTACAGTAGTGGAGGAGTGACTGTGAGTGACTGAAGGAAGGCTGGTCCATCTCTATCCATGAAGGATATCTACAAAGCGGCTAGCTGCTCTTTCGCCTCCCCAAGTAGCTGAATTCTTGTCCTCCTGCTGAGAGCATCGACTACCACGTTCCCCCTTCCAGGAGTATAGACTATCTCAATGTCATAGTCCTAGAGGAACTCGAGCCATCTCTGCTGTCTCAGGTTCATGTCCTTCTGTGAGAATATGTACCTGAGAATCTGGTGGTCAGAATAGACTGTAAAGCGCTCGCCCATTAGATATTGTCGCCTTGTATTCAGAGAAAAGACCACTGCTGCTAACTCCAGGTCATGGGTAGTGTAGTTCTTCTCATGCGGCCTCAAGTGACGTGATCCATAGGCAATCACTGCCCGCTCCTGCATTAGGACACACCTGAGTCCAGTCCCAGATGCATCGTAGTAGACTACATACCCAACTCCCTCCTCCGGCAGCCTCAAGATAGGTCCGCTGGTCAAACTATTTCTCAGCTCCTGGAAGCTCTTCTGCCATCTGTCTGACCACACAAAGGGTTTCCCCTTCTTCATCAAGGCTGAGATTGGTGCCGCAACTCTGGAGAAGTCTAGAACAAATATCCGATAGTATCCATCTAGTCCTAAGGAACTCCGCACCTCCGTCACGCTCCTTGGTGGCTCCCAAGCTAGCACTACCTGGATCTTTGCAGGATCCACCACAACTCCCGCCTCAGAGATGACGTGTCCCATGAAGTGGACCTCGCGTATCCAGAACTGACACTTCGAGTGCTTACCATAATTCCAGTGCTCTCGGAGTGTGTCCAGTACAACACGCAAGTGGTAGGCGTGCTCCTCCACAGTGGTCGAGTATATCAAAATGTCGTCGATGAGGACCACGACAAATCGATCGAGGTATGGCTGAAAGATCCTATTTATGAGTCCAATGAACACTGCTAGAGCATTGGTTACACCGTATGACATAACCAAGAACTCATAGTGGCCATACCAACATCTAAAGGCCGTCTTCTGCACGTCCTCATCCCGAACTCTGAGAAAATGATAGCCTTACCTGAGGTCTATCTTCGAGAAATACCTTTCTCCCTTGAGCTGATCGAAGAGGTCATCAATCGTCAGTAGTGGATACTTGTTCCTCACTGTCACCTGGTTCAGGCAATGATAGTCGACACAATGTTGCAAGATCTCGTCCTCCTTATTGGCGAACAATATCGGGGAAGCCCAGGGTGAAACACTGGGTGGGATGGATCCTTTGCCCTGCAAGTCCTCCAACTATACACGTAGCTCTCGAAGATCGGCGGGAGCCTTCCGATATACTGGGGTGGATATGAGGGCTGTCCCAGGGTACAAATCAATATAAAAGTCTACCTCTATGTGTGGAGGTAGTCCCAGAATGACTTCAGGGAAAAGATCCGCATACTGATCCACCACTACAGGAAATCCAGGACTCCGCACGTCAACTGTTCCTAGGATGAGGCTAGCCAACTGATGTGTGATGGGATTTCCTCTCCTTTGCAGGTGTCCATCCTGTGCTGTGAAGTCTCCCTTCTCACCAGTGAAGGTGAACCTGCTCCCGTCGGTGCGTACACACCGCACCTTGTGCCTAATATAGTCAATCTAAGCATGGACTGTAGATAACCAATCCATGCCCAAGATGACGTCGTAAAGCCTTGATGCCGTTAAAAGAAGATCCCAGTTGAATCTATCGGCTCCTAGAGTAATCTCACACTGCCGGAACTAGAGCGTAATCATCGAGTCTGCTCCCGTATGAGTCTCTAGCCGTAAGGATCAAGCCAACGGCTCTATCGGAATCTCCGAGCTCTGAACAAGGGCAGCGGCTATGAAAGAATGACTCGCTCCTGTGTCTATAAGAACTGCAGAAATGGTGTAATAGACATAGATAGTACCTCGAAACATCTCATACATGCAGTGGTCATAGGCCTCTGCTTCCTAGAGCAGTGCATGTCTCTGTCCTCCAGCTCCTTATGGTGGGGTGGACCTCTTTATGGTGGTGGTGGTAGAGCCTCAAAGCGTCGCCCACCACCTGTTGCTCATCCATCTCCTCTGCCTCATCCGCCTGCTCCATGCGGACCGCCACGGTCGACCATCTGCCTATGCCTGGGTGGCCCCTCAATAGTCTACTGCTCCTCGGCACGGCGGGTCGGGCAGTCACGAGCCATGTGGCCCTACCCGCCGCATGCGTAGAAATGTCTGCCTCTAGAATGACTGGCTCGGCGCTGTGTGCCCCGCACTGCTGAGCCAGTGTCTTGAGGTCATCTACCTAAGGGTCTGGTGTACCTGGACCCATGAGTCATCCATCGACTGCCTGCTACAGAAGACTATGCTACTTTCCGCCCTGTGGTAGGTCTCGCTGGTGATGCAAGCTCTGCAAGGAAGCTCTCGATCAGAAGGGCTCTCTCCAGTACCCCTGCCTATGTCGGAATGCTGAGGGAGATCCGTGATGCCTAGATCTCATGCCTCAATCCCTACTCGAAGGTCGAGGCCGAATGAATGGGTCCCGTACCATGTCTGTCGAGTAGCGCGAGAGATTGGTAAATCTCGCCGAGTACTGGGCGAAGGTCAAGCTGCCCTGCCGCAGCTGTAGAAGCTCTTGGATGTGAACCGCTCGGAGGGTGGCTGGGACAATCTCTGAGTGGAAGAGGCTCTCAAAGTCCACCCAGAGGAAAGATGCCTCGTCGGGCACCTGGAGACTAAAGGTCCACTATCTTTCTGGTGCCCCATGTGGGTGGCTCACTTCGAGGATCACCATGAGGACTACTGGTCGCCTCACTAACTTGAAAACCTGTACAATTTCCACCATCCAATCCTCAGATGCCTGAGGGTCTGTCTCCCCGCGGAACCTCTGTGGTCGCTAGAGCTGAAACTTGTGTAGTGCACTAAGGCGACGTGCATCATTAGCGGCTGGGACTGGTAGCATTAGTGGCTCGGCGGGTAGCGGTACCATTGGTGCCTCTGCTGTCAAAGGGCCCTGTACTGAGGCCTCGCCGCTCGGTGGGCTATCATCACGCACAAATCTCGGAACCCTAGCTGGCTGCTGTCATGGGGCCATCCTGAAAAGAAACCGGTGCACCACCATTAGAACAATATACCCGGTGAGCTGACAAAAAGTAATCACAAATTAAACTTGAAACACACATGCAATCAATGTTTTCATGCATTAAGTCGGAAATCAGTAGTCAGGGTCCTTGTGTATGTATACGTCAGCCACCGCACCAACACTGGACTCCCTGTACTGATAACCACACCCAATACGCATAACACTATTACTTCACATAGAAAAATATCAGAGTCTTGAGTTCTGCAGTAGAACTGAAATCCTATGATACCAAATTTGTCACGACCCGTCCTCAGGCCCGTGCCGTGACTATCCCAAGACCGCCTTCCATAGGCCAGGGGTTGGCGACTAGCACAAAGGTGTAATTCCTTGTAAAAAGGAAAGTCATTGCCTCTGTAATGTAAACAAACACCGCAGAGCAAGCATGAAGAAGTAAACACTAAGTAAAAACTGTGTATAAGAGTACGTTTGGAAAAGTAAGTAGGCCAGAATACAAACCCAAACTGAAAGTAAAGTACAACTGGAAAGGAAAAGCTGCAACTGAATGTAAATTAGAAACTTCGATCCGTCCACTGGAAGTCTCACCTGAAGGGTGGGTACAGATAGCCTCCACATCTCCTCGGGTCCAGCCGTCTGCTCTGACTACGCCCCGCCCAGTGGTCCACCTCCGTATACTGACCTACTCCTCGTGCCTCCTCCACGATCAGCGCTGTCCATCGTCTGCAACCAACACAACGTAGTGAAGGAATAGACCATGCAGGGGTGAGTATAAGCTACTCAGTAGGGACCCCGAGACCCCCGAAGGTCTCCCAGAATCTACAAAGGATAATCCACAAGAGAAATATACAAACACGAAGTAACATCCAACTCTACTTAGGTATATTCCCATACAAATATCTAACTCATCAATTCCAGTTCACTCTGACCTCTGAGACCATGTTCGATCACATAAACAGAGAAAAATCAAAACTCGATCCACACAGGAAAGCATAACGTATTCCACATAGGAAAGCAAGTCAAGATTGAGCTCACACATGTATACTTCTTCGTATGACGATAGAGATTATCAGATATAGCCACTGATTCATCTAAGTCGTCGGACAGACACAAGATCGATAGGTACTAACCCCTGCAATGACCCACAAAGGATCGATAGGTACTAACCGCCGCAATGAACCACACAGGATCGGACTCACACATGATCGATAGATAACTAGCCCCCGCAATGACCCACACAGGATCAGACACACAAAGGATCTGTAGGCGCTGGACAACACAGGACCACTAAGCGCTGACCCACATAGGATCTGACTCACACAGGATCGGTAGCACCGATCCACATATGATTGCAGAGTGTTGTAGTCGTCGCCGCTGAATCCACGGAAGATTTCTGCACAGTCGTCATCGTCGTCGCAGTCACAGCCAGTTCTAGGGTTCCCTCACACAGCAAACTTGTTCGAGAGGGTCCGCTCCATGAGCCGAGGGGCTGATACAGCAACCGACACATTGTCCATAGTTGATGTATCCAAAAGTTCCGTATCGTCAACAGGAACTCAACGTCACAGACGGCGCGTCAATTCGACGCCCGGTCTGAGAGTTATTGGCCTTTTTCGTCCCAGGGGTCCGGTTGATTTTTAAGTCAAAACCAACCCAAACGTACTCCAACTACATCCAAACCTCGAGCGGAGTAAGACCAATGGTCTATCTCACTAAAAGGAATCCAAAAAAGTCGACAACACGTCAATCATACATCCGGAGCTCAAGTTATAAGTGTTTCCGCTCCGAGATCCCTGTTGGTTTCGTGTAAGAACCAACCCAGCTGAACCCAATGTTCTCCGAAACCCTGAGTGTAAAATACCAAAACTACCTTCTCAATCCAAAGATCACTACGCAACTGACGGTGTGTCGATTAGAGGCCCGTAGCTTAGGTTATGGGCAACAGACTGAAAGAGTTTCGAAATTAGGGGGTTCGGGCCGGATCCGACCGGGCCCGATACCCCCAGGGTCGGCCAGCTTGGGCATGGCCTAGCCCGGCGCGCTGGCGCTGGCCGGGTGGCCAAGTGGCCGGCTCGGCCGTTACGGCCGACCAAAGAGGGGGGGGGGGCGATGCCCCCCCCCCCCCCCCCCCCGCGTAGTGTACCCGCGTCCCCCATGTGGGGGGCTGCACCTGCTGGCCGACCGGGGGTTACGAACCCCCTATTTTCCCCTGTCCGGTCAGCCCGTTCTAGACAGAAAGCTGCTTCCTCCATGGGGTCGGCAAGGGCTGGTCCCTCTGTTCCGACGCCGGCGGCCCGGAAACAACTATCGGCCCCCCTGCTCTGTAGCGGCCCGGAACCGGCCACGTGCTAGGTCCGTCCGGTGCGGCGCGATGGCACCGCACCACTCCACCGCGGCCCTGCTCCTGACACGGTTCTTTTGTGGTTCTTCGGCGAGGCGCGACGGCACCGCGTCTTTCGTTCGTCTTCAACGGTGCGGCGCGGCGACGCTGTGTTTCTCCCCCTTTCCTTAATAATTCCCGCATGGTGCTTCGGCACCACGTTTCCTTGCTCGTGCCGCAAGAATATCAACAACCAAAATGGAGAGGAGGGTCCACCGTGTTCGTGCGGTCCGTCCCCCTCCCATTATTATGGTAACAGACGACTTCAATAGAAAAGATGAATGGCAACAGAAGAATTCACAAACAACAATTAAAATAAATCCCTACCTCGTCGAATTCGATGAGAGAGGATTCGTCGCGGAAAAAGGCGTCGCGGAGGGAGGATAGTCGCTTCGCGGAGAAGCATCGCGGAAGAAGCGTCGTGGATGAAGGAACGTTGCAGAAGAAGCATCACGTCGTCGATCTCCGAGGATCATGTGTTCTTCGCGTTCTTAACGTTCTTCACGTTCTTCGTCGAAGAAGATGGATTTTCTCCAAATCCTCTCTACGCAACAATTTCCAACCTAAATAAAATAAGACATGTCTTATTTTATTAATGAAAAAGCCAATGTTTGAATTTCAAAAAGAAACGAAACGAACTATTAATTAAGGAGTTTAGTACCGCCCAATTAATGAGGCATTTAATATCCAGATTAAACGCAAGAGTTGACTTCATTAAAAAGGGGGGGTGCGAGTGTGTTACCTAGAAGAAAATAAACGATGGGATTCGTGTGGGCCCCACCTCAAAAATATCCGACCAAGTGGGTAGGATATTGTGGGTCCCACATCATCCACATAACATAAATTAAGCAAAATAAAATAAAAATTGGTTGTGCCACTTTTATTTTTTTTCTTAACTTAACTGCAAAAATTAAAAACCACACACGAGCAAACACAACTCCATAAAAGAGGTTTCTAAGCAAATAACGGCGCTGCGATTCCATCGGTGCCCTCAGAATTCGATTCCAAGCACCGGTTCAAAACTTAGAAAAACCCGCTCGTTCGTTCACTAAACGTACCCGAGCTAAACTTCGGAAAAAGATTCCGGGCAAACCCGGCCTCAGAATTAGGTTCCGTCAGAAACTGTATTCTTTTAAAATCCCAAAGAAAATTAAGAAAAATATTTTCTTGAATTTTTTGTGTCTTTACAGATATATTCACTGAATCGTCTAAGCTATCAAACCCACACATGATACATGACCAAATAAGATGTTTGACCCACACAAGATAACAAACCAATTATTCAGAGTGTTATAGCCGATCAAATGTAGTCAATGATTAATCTAAGCTGTCACACCCACATACGATAAAGGACTAGCTATTCAGTGTGTTAGAGATGATCAGATGTAGTCACTGATTCATCTAAGCTGTCGGGCCCACACAGGATATAGGACCAGCAAAGCTGTCAGACCCACACATGATACATGACATGCTATTCAGAGAGTTAGAGTTGTTGGAACCATAGAGGAACCCTTTACAGTATTCAATGCTATCAAAACCACAGATTATTTTAGTATGGTAGTCATCGTTGTCAAGGCCACAGACGATTCCAATACAGTATCGTCACAACCAGCCCTAGGGTTCACGCACACAACATGATCGATTTCGGGAGGGTCCGCCTCTCGAGCCATGAGTTAATACATAAACTATAACAAATACCTAATTTGATGTATCTCATAGTTCTGTCTCAACATAAGGAACCCAACACGACAAACGTTGCGTCAATCAGACACCCGGTCTGAGAGTTATTGGCATTTTTGTTCCCGGGGCCTAGTTGATTTTTAGGCTCAAACCAACTTGGGCATACCCCAAATGAATCCAAACCTCATGTGGAGTCTTCCAAATGAATCTTATTACTCCATGAATTCCATCACCATATGTGGTACATCAATTGGACACCTGTATCCCTAGATGCGGGCTAAAAAGTGTAAACAGCCATAGAGGGTCCGGGTCCGGTCCGACCCAGTCGGACTGACCCAGCATGACCTGGTCTAAACTTGTGTCTAACCCAGTCCGCAGGTCTAACCCGGTCTGAGGAAGTGACCCGAGCCAAGTGGACAGCCAATCCCGATGGGTGGCTCAACCCGATGGCGGCCCGATCATGGGCGGCCCGGCCTAGGGCGGAACGGTCGTGGGCCGCCTGGCCGAGGGAGGCCTCGACATGGGCGGCCCGGACTTGGGCGGCCCAGCCGAGGGGCGGCCCTATCGACCACGTGAGGGAGGGGGATCTGCACCCCTCCTTAATTGTTGAATAGAACCAGTGCTCTATGTCGGTTCAGGGGCTATGGGAACCTGATGGTCCCGCTCGTCCTGCTCCACGGCGGCCGGCCTGACCGGCCGCCGCTGCTCCCACTCTACGGCGCGACGATACCACGGTCCTACTTCTTTCCACGTGGAACAATGACATCGCGCCTCCACTGCCCTGACCCAACCTGGATGCGGCCTTCGGCTCAACTGTGTGGCTTGACAGCGCCGCGCTTCTCCATCCACCGTATCCCTCCTGAATGTGGTTCTTCTCTGGTGTAGTGCAATGGCACCGAACCCCTTTTCTGCAGCCCGCCATGGCCGCTGTTCTACACCTCTGGCACGGTGTGACGTGATGACGCCACTCCTCATTCGTTAGTCAATTTTCTTCTCTGGCACGGTGTGATGGCACCACACCCTTCCGGCTCCGCCTCCAACGTCAAGAAAACAAGAATCAACATAATGATGTCATGCTATGTTTGTTCGTCCTATGCCCTCAACATTAGTTGATAACAATTGGCCACCGTCAAACCAAAGTAAACGTCTAAGAACGAGGGTATAATTCATACGTTAAAAATAATAAAACCCTCTACCTTGATTTCAGTGATCAACGACAGTGTCACGGAAGACAGACATCACATCGTTGACATCAGAAAAGAAGGTAACCAAAAACAGCATCGTCGCCATTCTTTAAGGTCGGTGCTCCCTCCTTTGTTCCGGTAGGAGAAGGAAGAAGATGTCTAAGGGAAAAGTCGATGAACGGAGGCGTCACTGGTGTTTTTCATGTTCTTCTTTGGAAGGAAGAGGCAGCGTTAATTCATTGACATCAGAGTGTTTCTAAGGAATAATCGTCATCGGTGTTCTTTTTGGGCGGATCCTTCTCTTTTAGTTTGGTTGAAGATCGAGGATGGTGGTTCTTTGTTGGAAGGATGAAACTCTTCCATGATTTCTCCAAAGCTCCACCAAAAAAGATCGCCAACCAAAATAAAATAAAATAAAACATCTTAATATAATGTTAGCTTAATGAATTCAAAATGAATCAAATTCATTAATTTACATCACATAATTAAAAGGTGGCATTGGCTCAATAAATTTGGAGAGGGAAGGGGAAGAGGCTCCAAAATTTATGGAGGAAGGTGGAAAGTGAAGAGTTCATCCTCATTAATTGGGGGTTCAAGAGAGATTGAGAGGTCGGGTGGGACCCACCTAATAATCCACCAAGGATGGTTATGTGGGCGTGGACCACACCACCATAACCTCTCATGGGATGTTATGGTGTGGTGGTCCCCACCTCCAACCACCACTTGGTGGTTTTAACCACCACTAATAAAATAATGTGAAAACATTATTTTATTCAAAATTTACTAAAAACCTCCAAAAATTATTTTCCACTCATGATAAAATGAAACTGTGGTAAAGGTCCCCTTATGAAACTAACTACAATGTGAGTTCATTGGTGTCCTCAGATTTCAATTCAGAGCAATGGTTCAAGGGATATAAAACGCCGCTTGCGTGTTTACTAAATGTACCCAAAAGAAGGACCAGAAACGTATTATCAGCCACCCTCAACCCGCTGCGGTCGAGGTTACGCTCTGCCTAGGTGAAACACTCCCCTATGAACCCAACGGTACATTTAGATTTTCAAACCGAGTTACCATATAGAGGTTATGAATTTTACAATAAAATAATTGTCCGTTAATTATTTTATTTACAGCCAAAAACTGACATTTTTTTGGTGGCCCATGTCGTCCAATGTTTTTATCTGATTAAATAAATAATTCCCTCACGAGTTTAGAGGTGGTATCATATTTTTAATCTAAGATACAATTTGTGAGTTATAAGAATTTGAAGAATAAAATAATTTATTTAATTATTTTAGTTATGGTTATGCCATTTTTTGGAATTTTCAAAGGAGGCCAGTGATGACTAAAATTAAGTCTCACCTACGGTAAACCCACCATCCCGAGCACAACCGTGCAATTAGATTTCGGATCTGAGTAACCATTTAAGATTTATTTCACTTTTTCTGTAATGTTGCTTACACATGTTAATTTAAGCTTAACAAAACATCAAAAATTGATTCCAAGCACACTAGGCCTCGAAATCACGCGCTGTTAGAAATTGAGGACTCGTAAAATTCCAATGTATTTAAAAAAAGTATTTTCCATGTGAATTATTGGTCTTTACAAATGATGACATCTTGAACATCATCATTTTGAAATTTTATTAATAAAGGAATTGAAACAACCAAGACACACCAAAAACACATACATTGGAATAGTCCCAAAGGTGTTCTGTAGTAGTGAATGAAGAGTGAATCCCCTTAAATGAATTTGACACAATCAAGTTTCAAGGATCTCACTTTATGATGACATATTGGGTGAGAGACTTTAACCTCCAAAGAATCAAGGTAGTTAGAGACTTGGTTCTCATCTCTCTAGGTGTATTTATCCTTCATCCTGTTTTATAGATATATCCTAATCATTCTGATGATGTATTCAATGGTCCACTGATGTTAGAAAAATCCATGCACAAAATTGTGACGAATCTTGTAGTTAGTTTTTGCCTCTTCAACTCAAACATTTTTTAGGTGGCAAATGCAGGGTCCCATGAAAAAATCATTGGCCTCATCCTGATGGGAGGTCCCTTGGCCTAACCTTGAAGAGAAAGACAACACCATAGAGAATTGTATTTAATGATGAAAATATGTATCAATAATCTATAAATCCATGAGATAAAGGAAATGTTTATGCGATAAAAAAAGTTGATGTAGTTCATGATAATGAAGAGATATAAGATACACTTATCACCCACTCTAGAATATCAAATTATCTATTTTATTCTAGTTCAAATGACACTTTTAGGTTTAATGTATATTTATGGGTATCATATCCATAACTCAATGATTATATGTTTATTTTTTCTTGAAAGATCATAATTATATAATGATTTCATATTATGTTTATGCCTCTCCTTAAATAAATTTTTGTGGGATCGTGCTTCCTTGAATTATCATGATTACCTATATAGATTAATTTGATATGATTTTGGGATGAAATTGATATTATTTTTATACATACACCTAATATATTTTCATGGGCGATATATCACATTTCATATAAAAACAAAGAAATGCTTTTGTATAAGGGTGAGGAGGAATTTGCGATTATCATGAAAACAACTTGTATTGCATGGGTCTAATTGCATATTAATTTGGATTTTTAGTATCAAATGGTAGGATAGGACCTCAACATTGAATATATTAATATTTATATAGACTATAATTATTTATTTACCAAACATTTTCATAGTCTTACCCTAAAACATAATTACTGTTATGCTAATTCTAGATACACTATATTTAATTTTTTCAATTGAGATGCATAAATTAAATAATAAACTTCAAAAGAATATTTATATGGGATTGATTAATAATTATGGGTAACTATAGGATTCAACAATGTTTTTTTCTATAAATAACAATCATTCAATTGAATTTGTATTGATTATCCACTACTCCATATGATTATAATCAAGAACAAGAATCCTAGACCACATATAGATGATTTTTTGATCAAACATGATGAGATCCAGATATTTTAATGATTAAACAATTGTTTAGATATCATAATTTGATGGAAAAAATGAGGAAATATCTAAGATGAGTATTTGTATTATCAATGTTCATTATTAACTTATAGATATTCCATTTAGACTTATTAATTTCTCCAATATTTTTATGGATATAATGAATAGTGAATTTAGAGATTACTTTCACTACTTTATGGTGGAATTTATAGAATATAATATTATATATTATAAGAGAAAGGTGTTACCTAAAGATTGTTAAATGACTTTTTAATAGCCTTGAGAAAGGAGAAACTATATGAAAAAATTAATATATATGTTTTTTAGAAATATAATGTATCATTCACAGGTTATATAATTTATAGTGAGGGTATATTTATGTATCCCTCAAAGATATAAGTTATTGAACATTGGATCTAACAAACCATAATGATATAAAGTTGTAGTTTTATTTGTATTCCTGGATAAAAAATATTTTTTGAGATACATTTATCCTATATATCAAAAAATCTACATAAGTTTATATATATGTAAATAATGTCTCTTTTGAATGATGTATGTGATGAAAACTTCAAGGAACTAAAGAAAATTTTAGTCAGTACACCTATAATCAGACTACACTATATTGGAGAGGCATTTGTGATATATAGTGATTCATTAATGATTTGACACTTACGTGTTCCCAAACAAAACTAAATTATAATATCTTAATCCTTATACAAATTAAAGGATCCAGAGAAAATTTAAATAACTCATGATTTTGAACAGAGAAATTCATTTTTTTTAACTATAGGGGTATTATATTGACGTTGAAATTTTGGAAAAATAAACCAATCCAAAAATTATTAAAAATATATTCAAATATAAACTTTTCAATTTTTATTATAATAGATGTTTGTATATTATTAATGATTATGAGATATCAATACAATACCACCCTAGGAAGGTGAACATGGTAGTTGATTATCTAATTCAAAAAAACCATGCTAGTTTACCATGATTATGATTGATAAGGATCCAATACATAATGTTTCTAAATGTATAGAAATTTAAATATTAAATAAATGAAAAATATTATATATTTCAATTTTAATGTTCAAAAACCCATTACTGTGAAGATGAAATTAGAATAAAAAGAAGAAGTAGAAAATCAAAATAATGTGCACAATGTTCATAAGTTCATTCATGATAGTGATGGAATTAAAATGTTTAGAAATATAGTATATTACCGTTCAATAATATAATTTAATATGGAGATGTTATATTATTTCACAATTCATTAATCTTTTTCCATCCTAGAAGTAAAAATATATATATAAGTAATGAAGATAATTTCTTCTAGGTGACTGTGAAGATTTACATTTCAAAGCATATATCTCATTGGTTGATATTTAAAAAAATATATGTGTGATTATATTATATAGAGTTTATTCAACCATTATCAATAAATATGTGAATTTAGGACAATATAACCCTGGATATAATTATGGGACACCCCATGAAATAAACCAGGGGGAATTCTATTTGGTTTATAATTGATCACCCTATCAATTCCACATAGATTATTAATTTCCTAGAATATTTATACTTTAATAAAATTTCCCAGTTATACATTATGGAAGTGGTATGGTTTTTTTGAGTATTACTATACAAAATTTATGATAAAGACCCATTGTTTATATTCATTTTTCAAGGATGTTATTAGGATATATTGAAATTGGAGATGAGATTTTGAATAAGATGTCATTCTCATATAGATGTCTAGTCTAATAGAACCCTCAAAAAACTAGATGATATTTTTAGAGACTTCTCTATGGATTGAAATGGCGTGTGAGGTCAAGAGCAGCCAAAAATTGAATATTCTAACAATAAGATAATTAATTTTTCAATTCATATGTCTCTTTAAGAAGATATTTATGTAAATAAGTGTATAACTCTAATATACTGGGACGGTGTTAGGGGAAAAAGCTATTGGGGACTGATCTATGTGAGGAAATGGTAGAGAAGGTTAGATCAATTTAGAAACACATCATGGTATCATAATTTCAATACAAAATTTATAGTGATAATCATTGACGAGATATAGAGTTTAAATTTGGTGATAAGGTATTTTTTTGATTGTCCCCTTGTACGAATGATGTAAGACATGGAAATAAGGTAGTGCTATGTTTCAGATATAATAGTCCACATGATATCTATGTTCATATCAGTATGTTTGCTTACCACATTATGATTGCTTTTAAAATTATTCAAATATTTCAATGCATTCCATGTATCTATTTTGAGAAATCACATACCATATCCTTCATATATAATGAACTCTGAGATCCTTGCATTGGAATATGATCATTCTAATGAAGAAAAACTCGTATAAATCATGGATCGTAGTGATAATTTGAAACAAAACATGACCAATCACCTAGTTAATATTATTTTGAGGAATCATAAATTTTATCAAACCAAAAGGGAACAAAATAATATGATAAATCAATGGTACCCTCAGTTTTTTATGACAGAGTGATATAATTTTCCAGAAAAATCATATTTGGGTGGTAGAATGTAACAACCTTATACTTTAGAATAGATTTTCTATTTTTTAAATAAATTAATTTGATATATTTTGAAGAAGAAACCCCATTAAGTGAATAATAAGAAAATATTATAAAAATCCTAACATTATATATATTTTAATGAAATATAATTTTGAATGATAATGTCTAATTTAGTTTTGGAAAACAATTGATATTTAAGAAATGTTTTGATATATTTTGATTATGAATATTGTATTACCATACAAATATTATTTACAAATAAATTAATAGTATTGAAATTATTAATGTGTATTTTTCTACACATGTATAAAATTAATTTAGATATTATTAGTTGGTTATAAAGAAAATTAAAACCATTTTATCGTAACAAATATTTTTTCTTTGAAAAAACCATTCTACATGTGCAACGTGTCTTTTACTTAATAAAATAAATTAATAATAATAAATAAATGATTTTAATGAAATTTATATATAATGTTTACAATGAAATGTTTTAACATTAATTTAATGGATGTTATTTGATTGGAAATGTGAATCAATTCATTTCAATGCTTAAAATGAATTGTTTAAAAAATAATAATTTTTGTTGCATTATTTACATTTATATTAAAAATAATATATTATACTTATAGAAATGGAACTTGTTAAATTTTTAGACATATAAATAATTATTTAAATTTTTTTATGTAAATGAATTTCTATTTTTTATATGGAATACTAATTGAGGGGGAAATTCAGTAGTTGAACAGAGGTTAATGAGGAGAAAAACAAATATATAAAAGTTTAAATAACCTATAAAATAATCTAAATATTATTGGATAAGTGTATTTATAAAAAAACTATATTCTAATCAGATTTTGGCTATTTTGATGCCACATTATCATAAATAAAACTTTATTATATTTTAATTCGTTATGTATTTACAAGTTTAGCATGAACCTCACATATAAACAGGAAAATCCCTCATCAGTTATTCAAAAAATTAGATAACTAAAAATAGAAGAATACCAACTCAAATACATTTCCAATGTACTTAAAAATTTAATGGATCATCTGTCTTATCTTAAGACCAACTAAATATGGATTAATGTGTAATCCAAAATAGGTTCCTCAGAGAAGAGGTAATTGTATTCACCAATCTGTTTTGAAGAGCTTTCACCATTATCATCCTCAAAATATTAAAATAAAATGCACGAATGGATTATATTAGATTAATTAGTTTACTAAAAGTTTTTTGTTTAATTTTTAAAGCAATTTTATACCTCATTTAAATCATATGAGAAATGTTATTGATGCTCACGTGTACATGTGGATTTCCACCTCCACAAAATTATGTGATTTGTTGTTCATGGAAAACATACATGTATGGTCATATATGATTATTTAATTAATATATATGATGTATGATATAATTATAATTTATATATATATATTATAATGGTAAAATATCTTTTTAGTTATTTGGATAAAGAAAACATTACTCATGTGTACGTACGGACAACGATCTCCATGAAGTGACACAAATAATTTTACTAAATTTCATACATGAAAGGTTATAAAAGTATATATATTGTAAAATATGATAGTTATTACATTAATAATATTTATTAAGAGATGATAAAATGAAAAACGTGTAAGTACATGACCAATCAAACCAAAACAATCATGAAAAACAAAACCATTAACACCAAAATGTTGATTTTACTAAATTCCTTACATGAAAGGTTATAGAAAATTGAATCTTATCTTCTCATTGGTCGAAGGAAATTTTCATACATATCTACGTTATTTAAAATGTTTCAAGAAAGATCACTTCATAATTATTTAATGAAATGTTCAAAAATATTTTATATTCTCTTTAGTTAAAATAATAAAATAATTTTTAAAATGTTTATTGAAGAGTTTATTTATGACATTTTACAAAAAGAGTGAAAGGAATCATTGTTTAATGTTTTCTACATAAATTAATTTTCCCACCATTAATTTTGTTATTTTATTTAAATCCTCTATAATATGATTAGACATTTATTTTAGAAAAAAATTTTATCCAATATTATATACATTTTTATTTAATATTTTATCAATGTAAATTGATATTTGTTTTGGTTTCATTGAATGGTTAGAATTATTTTAAAGTTTTTTTTGACCTATGTCATATACATTCATTTTTATTATAATTAACAAAGAATATTATTTAATTATACAAATAATTTTCATCTTCAAAATGATTATTATTATTTGACATTGAAATAATTGTGAAAACAATTTCATTTCCATGGTTTATGAAATGATTTAACCGAGTGGAGGAAATGCCTTATTTTTATTTATTTGTAGATAATTCTTATTTAAATAGTTTAAGGGGAACCCTTAAATAACCCATAGACCCAAGGAAAAAGGTTCATAAAATACCCAATACATGACCTTAAAGACCCATGATCTAACACCCATGATATAACCCCTCCCCATCAATTTTATATTGAAGGTACCTATCTCCCCACCTCACATGGATTATTGGATAAAATTTCCTTTTGTAGAGATGTATGGTGCCCCATCCCAATGGTAGTTGCCATACCCACTCATTCTTTAAATATTTTTATATCTTCTCTGGAGGTTGCTATTTTTCTCTCTCTAAATCCTCATCTAGGGATACTCTTTTGTGATATTCTTGAGTTTCTTATTTTTTATTTCTATGTACTGAATGTATTGTGACCCTAAGGTCATCGGTGGCCTGAGGTCCACTATATCCCAAAGGCCATGTGTCCCGAAGGAATTTTCTGTCTTAAATGAACTAAGACCTATGGGCCCAAATTAGTGGCTTAAAGGCACAAATCAGATGAATAGTATTAGATGATACAATACCAAATAGTTACAACTCTCATATTGCTATAGTATCCTAGAAATTCACACCAACTCAAATTTGATCATGTGTATCTTGGATTCCAAGAAGGAGACTCAACCACTCTGGTACATGCTTATTTTATTTTATGGTATGAATAAGTGGGAATGTTAATTTGATATTATAGAAGACATGTGTATTGGGATAATTATGTTAAGATTGATTACAAAAAACATATGGTGTAATGATTGATATATCATGAGGTAATGTGAAATAGGTTAGGGAGAGAACCCATTCCTTGAATGAAAATAGGTTGGGTAGTGAACCCAATCTGTTATGATATATTTTCCAATATATGATGATGGTAATGGTAATGACCCTCGAATAATGAAATGATTTTGTTTACATATGAATTTTCAAAAATTCCAACGAAATAGTCTTATGATTTTGAAATGATATCTCATATCAAAATTGAATAATGATGACTCCACATTCTTATTAATCATTTATTTTGAAATTGTAAATCATTATTCCATGCCTCATGATTTATCATATTTTCTGTACTATGAATGAAATTTTTATTTTTTATCTTTATTTCATAACCTTATTACTATATTATTTTAGTATATAATAATCAATTGGTATATCCCTTATTTAGTGTTTCTAAGAATCTGATCTCACTATTTTCTTATGTTTCCATTTTCCCAATGATATGATGAATTTTTTATTGTTAGATACATCTTGGATTGGAAAAATGATAGGATAACATTGTGAGTGTTATTGATGATATAATATGAAATATGTTGATTATTTATCTAATACTCATTTAAAATAAACTTTAAGAGTTTAAGGGAATATCAAATTATGAAATTTATTGAATATTCATCTATAATTATGTATTAATTTTTTATGTAATACTTGGGTCACTGTTTTGTAGTTCCTTTAAATATTTGTTCTAGTTATTGAATCATAATTTCCAGACAGATTCTATTGGATTTATTTATGGAACATGAAACATACAACTGTTCTTTATCCAAAGGGACTTACTTTCCAAAGGCAGGTGTTCATTGAGCCTGAACATTATGAAACATAAGAACGTCCATTGGTCGAGAGGATGGGAGGTCAGACTCCTCACACCCTTTGAAGGGGATTATTATCTACTCTGTGACTCTCTTTGTAAGTTGATGATATTTTTAATAATCCTTTTTAATTTACCAAGTATATCATATGTATCCCTTTTAATTTTCAATCACTTATTAACATGTGTAAAATTCTAAATCAATGGTATGAATTCAAGGCTCTTCATTAATGAAACAATTCATTTATTTGAGGTTTTCCATCAATGGGATCATCTAATATACATATTAGAGATTCTTTTAATCATCACTGTGATGATACTAGTTTTTAAGCCACTCAGTGTGGCACTCTGGATTTTTCTGTCGACTAGAAAGATGAATGTTTATTTTGATCTTGGGATCGTGCCCGTCAAATGTGATACCAACTTCTCCTTGTGAAATGAATTAGGACCCTCATAGTTTGGTGTCACATAATAGGAAACATCACACCATATAAGGTCATGTGATAAGGACCTCTAAGAGAAAGATGCTTGGTCAGAACTTAATATGGGACTTGTACTAAAGAATCCTGAGGAACATTGAAAGAATATAAGTTTTAAGGTATGATCAAACCCCATTAGGAATATGGCCCAATGGGAACATGGATTATTTGAAGTGTTGGGTTTGAAACTCAAGGAGGCTTTATATGTATCCTATATTAATGGGAATCAAATCCCAATTAGTTTGATATGAGAGTATGGTACTCTGAGAAAGATGAGTTTGGGATTACATCCTTAAAAGGATTCCTTGATTATTTGAAGATTGAATTTGGGGATTATTTCCTAAGAGGGATGCAACGTGAGATCAAGACTTGTGACAACATCCTACATATCCTAGTTTGAATAGGAATTCGAGTTCTCATAGTTAATTTGAATGAGTGTTTGTGAACATGTTATAACCATAACATATATCTAATCCCATGCGAGTCACGCTCCATGTGAGAAACAAGATGATGTGAAAGATTCAATAATGAAACTTCACACATTTCCTCCTCCACCTATGGAAGAGTGCTCATCGACCATAGAATAGGGTGAGGCGATGAGCCATCCCTTTGTTCTCTTAACATTAGACAAGGGTCCAAATAGAAGGAAGAAGGGGTGAAGGTTAGGGGCTTATACCAGGATGGAATCCCTTAAATTGACCCTGGTAGGAAAGGGAGACTTCTCCTTTACTTTCACGGAAAAGTAAGTTTGAACTATATCTTCTTTACTAGAGACCTAAGGTTTTGAGTCACCTCTTTGAGAATAGAGAGGCCAATACCCAACCCTCCTCCAAACTGGGAACTTCCCAACACAGTTTCTGGGAGAAAAGGTCCATGTGACTGTGGATATACAAACCCATAGACATTCCATGAATCCTAACTGCATTGTGAAACTAATGTGGAAATATGGAAATACAATCAAAAATAGGAGACACATTGATGTGCCTTTCCCAATGGTTTGATAAGTCTAGAGGTTTTGGTGGAGGTCTCAACAAAATCCATTTTAGACAAGGAAAAAAATAAATAAAAAACCTTTATGTGGTTGGTTTAGGAAGGCTTCATGGATTGTAGACTAAATAGAGTGAAGAAAATAAGTGTATCAAATTGGGGCACCCAAGTAGAGATGGGCGCACAAGTATGGATGCAGAAGAATGATTGGGTGACCAGATGTTTACTTAAGCGATGAAAAACATGTATGGTAGTACTTGGGTGAGACCTTTCTCAATCCTTAAAAAGTATTCACATGTGATCCCAGTTGTGGGGAGCTCAAGTTCTTGTGAGAGGAATGGGAGGTGCAGAAGTATTTCTAACCTTGGGAGGTTGGGTGATTTAGGCGCCCAAGTGTTATGGTTTTCAAATTCTAACATGAATTATGTCCAATGATCATTCCATAAATCCTTCATTCAAGTTGTTGAAGAACTAACTTGAATGTTTCATAAGACTGGGGAAAAGTACTAGGTTGACTAGAGCAGCAATTGGGCTTTATGGAAAATTTTCAGTACAAATGGGGGACCCAAGGGTCTATTTATTGGAAAATAAGTGACCTTGGGTGAAATGAGTTGGATGTGCAAGTGATGTTCATGACAAATAAGAGTGTTCAAGTATGCTTCGTGACATTTTTGGGCATGCAAGTATGTTTCGTTCCATCGGTGGTTTGAATTGACTAAGTTGATTAAAAATTCATGCCTCTAAAAATCTATATTTTTCATCATGTATTTTCCCATTTTCATTATAAGGGGATTCCCATTGTCATTTTTAGACTCTATGATTGAATGGAGTGTCAAAAAATCCCCCCCTCATAATTGGATATGAAATGAAAAAAGGATCCTATACTAAGCTAATGTAATGAAGAAAATAGACAAGGGAAATGGGGTGTGCAATTATTCGGTGCTCAAGTAGACTTGGGAACATAAGTGCGCAACACATAAGATTATTAGCTCACAAGGTGATATTCATCACTTATATACAAGGGCTTATCTTTCATGTAATGTTTCTCTAAATCCATATTCTCAACTCTCGAAGCGCAAGTCCTCTATTCAGACACTTTTGTTTTGTCAAACTTCCTCTGTACGTTATTGGGCTGCGCGCCATGAGTGGGGAACCATTCTTGCGTGTTGTCTTATACGTGCATGCCATGTTTAAAACAAGTGTTCCTTAATGAATTTGTTATTCTTTTGTAAAAAATGAACTTACATTAAAAATATGATCTGTATATTTTTTTGCAGGTTCAATAGATCCCAAAATATTGGAACTGATGATGAACATGAAAGCAAGAGGATTGATGACAAGATGAATGTTGTTGGTCATGATTACATCAATGTTTTCAAAACCACTCTTCAAGATGTAGAAAAATATTTGATGAAGTATCATTTCAACTTTCCTTAGAGCACCTATCTACCTTTGTATAGTAATGGTCATTTGCAGGATACTATCATTCCAGATCAAAAGAACTATGTCCCACATTATTGGCTTTAGGATTATATAACTTCTCATCAGCCAATGTTTCGGTTGGTGGCTCATTTCCCAGTGGTAGGACAGTAGAGAAAGTTCATATTACGCATCATAACCCATGCGCTCTAGATTTGAAGGCACACATACCTAACCAGCATCCACACTGTTATTCATCCATCTTTAGATATTCTCAAATAGAATAGTCAAAGGGTTGGAAGAAGAGTTGGGATTTTCTCCAAAGTGGAGGTGTCAAACCTTCATGGATGTGGGCATACTGGGAGAGAAATACATGTATAGAATTTTTACATGATTAGAGAATCATCAGGATTTATAAAGCTGTCTTGGTTGGGAAAACCTATATGTCTAGGAATGATGATTTCATGCCAGTGTTATTAAGTTAGTGAAGCCTAGAGACTAATTCCTTATTTTCATGAAATGTCAAGGTAGGTGTCTGTTTGTGGGTAATTTGCAAAATTTCAAGAGATCCAATCCATAGAGACATGTATGAGAAGTCTATTCATCCTAAGGTGACATGGAATGACTCAAAAACAACACCATATATGGCTAGTGAGTTCATTAAAATATTTATCAAAACCAAAAAATCAACCACCTAGAAAACTCGCACCAGGAGGGACATTCATCTAGATGAATGGATGGAAATATTTTTAAAATAAAAGAAGGAAAAGGGGACCACTTTTAATCATCCAACTAGCTATCCAAGGGCAGAAAAGAGAGGCACTCCTGACACCTTTTGTCCAATATTGGAGTAGGGAGAATTTAAAAAATGGCAATATGATATCAACCAAATAACTCTTGAAAAGAAACATCTGGATGGTTTCTCAGCCATGTGGCTTAGTGTGTATTTATTTCCAGTCTATGACTCCAGAAAAGGTGTGAGGCTGGGAACCTTTTTTATTGCAGTGAAGCTTGAAGAGAAAAGGATGATTGGGTAGGGTACTATTGTTTTAGCCAAGATTTATAGAATTTTGATTCATATTTACACATGAAAATCTCTCATTAGAATAGTGGGGCCATTCCAAGTGTTGTGGGGATGGATTTCTACTCACTTTAGAGCTTTTTATGGACCTAGTGGAGTATAGTATTTTGGAAGATCATTGTAACTGTCTGTTCAAGACTTTTCTTGTATTTCACTAGTGTCTTTGAATTATTATGACAACAAGGTTAGGTTGAGCATGCATAAGCAATTTAATTTATTTCCCTATGGGAATATGCCTACCGTTTGATATTTTGATAATGGAACTACCAGTTTAGAACTGAGAGAATATATGCTAGCCTACCGAGATGGTGTGTTGGCCACCAGAATCGACGGTGAAATCATATGTAAGTCTGATGGTCCTTATGTATTTTCACATAAATTAAAATGTCTACAACAAAATACTATATCCCCTATCATTTATATCATACTAGAAGAAAACCCAATGGTTTCCTGACAACTGTAGTTATTGTCATCTGCAGAGAAGACCGAGGCAGTTTTTAATTTACATGTTGTAGATGTAGCAAGAAGATTAATCATCTGGTATGCTGGAATCTAGGTTGCATCATACCATGAAGGGGTATTAAATCATACCATCCCCCCGAGTGGGGATAAAGGGAAATATAAGTAAGGAACCCTATCAATTGGATGATAATTATTCATCATTAGGGGTTGATTTTCATGAAATAGAAAGTGGAGGTCATGAAGCTCCAAATATGCCAAAGACACCTTGTGCGAAGTAATATCCTCCTACTAGGATAAATAGATCCACTCCATCAATTCATACTAAAGTTACATCAAGGTGATATAGTCACCATCATCCTGATGACCGATGAGTTCCATTTTCCAATCCTTCATCTGTGACAACTTGTGCTAGGAAAAAACTCAAGTCCATGATTGCAAGATCATCAAAACAAACCACATACATAAATTTTGAATATATATGGTTGGAGGCTGTTCGAACATGGTAGAGTCTATACAATGATGTTGAGACCATGTGGATGGATTTATGCGAGGGACTACATATTATAGGAGTAGGGGTTTGGGGTATTATTCTGATATTCTTTTTAAGGATAATCCCAATGAGGTAAGGACCAAAATTTGAGAGCTATAAATGCACATATATTCTACTTATTAATAAATTCTTACCACAAAGTGGGTACATGAAATTATCTATCATGGTATCGCGGAAGGGATTAATCCATCATTAGACGATGAATGGCATGACTTTGTAAATCCTAATGATGTAAGTATGCTTTCATTTTTATCTTACCCTATTTGTCAACATTAATTTCAATCAAAAAAATTTTACTTATGCGAAATTTTGTCTTAAAATATAGTTGGGTAAATGAAATACATCTAATATTACTTCACCACAATATAGTCATGGTGGAACTGCTCTTAAAGCTACCAGATAAACCCATGAATTGAGAGAAATATCACCGGGCAGACACGCCATTGAAGAAAAAATAGAGAGGTCACTGGGATCAATGATACCCATTTTTTAGGTGACAATACAAGACCTACTAAAATGACAACGAAGAAAAAGCATCAAAGAAATAAAACCACAGATAAGTCCTTTCTTAGTAGTGGTATGTCTCCCTGATAATCAATAATTTTAGTTTTACTCAAGGAAAAATGTTTACACTTTTTAAGATTACTGGTGCTTATTTTGTTTCTTCTTTGAAATAAACCACTGATAAGACTCAATGAGATGTAGAAGGTGCTTCTGATAAAATAAAAATTCATTTAGATTCAATGGTTCTTTAAGATCCATTGAACACAAAAGAACCAACAATTTTCCCCACTACTGCTCCAATTCCTTCTATCAGTGGAGAGAAAGCTTCTATTAAATCAATAATATTTCATAAATCATCCAATAAAAAAATAGCTAATTTACACACTTTGAAACATTTAGGATCATCACATGAAAAAAATATCTGTAAAAAACTAATGTTGACCCCACAATTGTTGCTGAAGAAGCTACTCAGGGTTACAGGTTGCTGGAGGAAGGATGTGAATTAAACATGCCAACTGTTCCCATGGGTGTGACTAACCTGGGATCTGAGATATCAATGGATGACATGATAAAATTTTGAATGTGTTTTCAAAAACTATTAGAAAATATTAGAAAATCAAATTATTTAGAATATTTTGGAGTTTCTTATATAGAATCAAATGGATGTGAGTTCTCATTATTCAACCTGTTAATCATTTTATGATTAACATTCTATTCATGGTTGACTTGATATATGTAGTACAATCTAAATAAACTACTTCCAAAACAGTTCTTGAAGGACGTTTTGATATTAATTTCAACCCTAACATTGTAGATACATTGTCCTAAGTGAATCTTGAGGTAGTAGGTCTTCTTGAGATTCACTCTTAAAATCATGACCATATTAAAGATATCACTCTTTAACTAGAGACATCAAATAATATTGATAAAACATAGAACATTATGGAGGATTCATCTCAAGATACTGACCTTATGCTAGGTAAGAGATGTTGATTTTGTAATTACATTCACTTTTATGATCTCTTAAATATAACCATGATTCTTGATTCACCATATATGGCTATCAACATCAATGGAAAGGTCCAGAGGAAAAGCCTCTGCATCTGCACAAACAACATTTGAAGGTGAAGCAATAATTGTCTAAGAAGGAACATGAAAGGGCACTTATTTAAGTGCATTGGTCCAATAATATACCCCTCCTTTTGACAGTGATTCTGAATCGGACCCAGAAATGTATAAGGCTCTTCGTCTTGCTCGTCACAAAAAATGGAAAAATATCTGGAAGATAATATCTGAGATTCCCATATAGGAACTGCCTTCAAAAATTCCATGAATTTCTTCTCAGTTTATAATTCTAGGATTTGGAAGTTTTGAATACCGTGAAATTCATACTATGGTGAAAGATATTATCCAAAAGATGGAGGAAAAGATAAATATTCAACAAGACTTGATAAAAGCCAAACTGTCTTTCAAAATTAAAGAGTTCCAAGTAGCACTATCCCAATCTGAGGCTAATCATAATGAAAATTTGATGGGATTGACATAAATAATTAATTAAAAGACTATTTAAAAACTGCGCCTTCAACAGGAGTTAGATGTAATTATAGGGGACCTTTACTAGCTTCATAGCTCATTAAGAGAAGTCCAAAATGAAGGGGAAAAATCCATCACAGATGTTAAAGAAGTAATTCATCATGCTGAAAAGAGTGAGACTGGTCAGATAATAAAACTCCAACTAGCAGTTTATAGGGCTTGAGAAGCTGTTAAAAAAATGAGGAATTACATAGAAATCATTTTGTAAAAATCTCTTTAAGAGAGAGATTCCAATTTGTGGTTACTTATTCCAAAAAAATCATAAATGAAAAGTTTTCTGTCTTTAATAAATTATTTTTTTATTTTCATTAATTGCTTTTGATTTACATAGTCCATTGGGCCCAATAAGCATAAATGGATAATATTTAAGGTCTAAATTGCATGGACCATAAACCTTTAAATTAGATCCGAAAGAAACCATGGGGCTATGATTTTCATTAATATTCATTAAATACATTCAAGGGGAATCTTGTGTAATGATTTTTATGGTCACCAAATCTAAAACCTGTATCAACAAAAGGGGAGTCCCTTATAAGAATGAAGTTACCATTACATGACAAACCCATTATGGGTGATGTATCACTACGGAAAAAATGGGTATTTGCGACGGGTTATTTGCGACGGGAATAAATCCCGTCGCAAATAAGTAGTCTTTTGCGACGGGATACGCTTCCCCGTCGCAAATAGTTTTCCCGGGCTTTGGCGCCAAATCCGGGGAAAACTATTTGCGACGGGGAAGCCTTTCCCCGTCGCAAATAACCGGCGGCGGTAAAAGGTATTTGCGACGGGTCCCGTCGCAAATAACTATTTACCGGTTGACCGTAATAAATGCGGGCGAAGGTATTTGCGACGGTGCCCGTCGCAAATAATACTATTTGCGACGGGAATCCCGTCGCAAATGGACCCGTCGCTAATAATCTAACCTATAAATACCCCCATCCGTTTTTCTCAAATCATTCTCATTCTCCACATTCTTCTGCTCCAAAATTTCTATTTCTAAATTTGAGTTTTCGTTCAGTTTAATTTTTTTCTTCGGGGCTGTTATTAAAGTTTTGAAGAACGATCAGAGCTCATCAATTTTCAAGGTATTTATGTTCATTTTAATTTAATATTTATTTTTAATTTTGTATTAATTTCAATTATTTTTGATTAGTTGTAATTTAATTATGTTTATATTGTTTTCTTACTTAATGAATTTAAATTATTAGTATTGTTCATAGTTAATGGTAATTAGGAATAATTTGTAATAATTTTTAATAATTAAGAATAAATATTAATAATTAGTAATAATTACCAATAATTAGTAATAATTAGTAATAATTAGTAATAATTAGTAATAATTACCAATAATTAGTAATAATTAGGAATAATTAGTAATAATTAGTAATAATTAACAATAAATAGTAATAATTAGTAATAATTAACAATAAATAGTAATAATTACCTATAATTTGGAATAATTACCAATAATTAACAATAATTAGTAATAATTAGTAATAATTGCCAATAATTGCCAATAATTACCAATAATTGCAAATAATTAGGAATAATTAGGAATAATTAGGAATAATTAGGAATAATTAGTAATAATTAGTAATAATTAGGAATAATTAGTAATAATTAGGAATAATTAGTAATAATTAGGAATAATTAGTAATAATTAGGAATAATTAGTAATAATTATCAATAATTAGTAATAATTACCAATAATTAGTAATAATTACCAATAATTAGCAATAATTAGCAATAATTAGTAATAATTAGCAATAATTAAGAATAATTAGCAATAATTAGGAATAATTACCAATAATTAGGAATAATTACCTATAATTTGGAATAATTACCAATAATTTGGAATAATTACCAATAATTTGGAATAATTACCAATAATTAACAATAATTAGTAATAATTTGTAATAATTACCAATAATTTGTAATAATTAGGAATAATTAGTAATAATTAGTAATAATTAGTAATAATTAGGAATAATTAATAATAATTAGGAATAATTACCAATAATTACCAATAATTTGTAATAATTAGTAATAATTACCAATAATTACCAATAATTGCCAATAATTAGTAATAATTATCAATAATTGCAAATAATTAGGAATAATTGCAAATAATTAGGAATAATTAGTAATAATTAGGAATAATTAGTAATAATTAGTAATAATTAGTAATAATTAGTAATAATTAGGAATAATTGGTAATAATTTCCAATAATTGCAAATAATTGCAAATAATTAGGAATAATTAGTAATAATTAGTAATAATTAGGAATAATTAGTAATAATTAGGAATAATTAGCAATAATTATCAATAATTAGTAATAATTAGGAATAATTAGAATAATTATCAATAATTAGCAATAATTACCAATAATTAGTAATAATTACCAATAATTAGCAATAATTAGCAATAATTAGTAATAATTAGAAATAATTAGGAATAATTAGCAATAATTAAGAAAAATTAGGAATAATTAGGAATAAATACCTATAATTTGGAATAATTACCAATAATTTGGAATAATTACCAATAATATGGAATAATTACCAATAATTAACAATAATTTGTAATAATTTGTAATAATTACCAATAATTTGTAATAATTAGGAATAATTAGTAATAATTAGTAATAATTAGGAATAATTAGTAATAATTAGGAATAATTAGTAATAATTAGTAATAATTAGTAATAATTAGGAATAATTAGTAATAATTAGGAATAATTACCAATAATTACCAATAATTTGTAATAATTAGGAATAATTACCAATAATTACCAATAATTGCCAAAAGTAATGTTGCAATCAGACAAACCAAGTCATTCCCTTCTTATCTATAAGAATCATCTCACATGAACCTTTACATAGACCATTCTTCCTTGAAAATTTAAGGGAAAAATAATGATATCCCCTCAAATTTTTAAGGAAGAATGATCTATGTAAAGGTTCATGTGAGATAATTCTTATAGATAAGAAGGGAATGACTTGGTTTGTCTGATTGCAACATTACTTGTGAAGTGATCAACCATGCAAGGACAATTATAGAGTTTACATTAGACATGGCTGACACAATCTTTTTATTGCGCATGACCTGACAATTGGCGACCCTTTAAGATTTGAACATGTTAATAATAGAACAAAGTCTGTTATGAATATTGATAATTTTAATATTTTTTAATTTTTGTTATTATTTTAATAATATTAATATTGTTTTTTCGTAAATATTGATAATATTTTTTTATTACTAAAAATTAGTAAACGAAATATGCTTGGATAATGAAGGGAAAATTTATAATCATCTCCACAACGATGATTACAAAACTTCCTTTCATTATTCAAGCAGTTTTCCTTTTGCTAAGTATTGCTAAGTATTGCTAAATTAGTAATAAATAGTAATAATTAGCAATAAATTGTAATAATTAGTAATAAATTGTAATAATTAGTAAAAATTAGTAATAAATTGTAATAGATTGTAATAATTAGGAATAATTAGGAATAATTAGGAATAATTACCTTATTACATTATTTGTATATTTTATTATTAATATTAAAATAATATAATTTTCTATATTATATACAAATCTCTTTTCTTCTGTGTTTTTTTTTGTCTCCACATGTAATATTGGCATTCTTTTTCAAAATTATCAACCTACTCGCCAATGGGGAGGTGAAAGTGAATGTCAATATTACATGTGGAGACAGAATGTGAAACACACAGATGAAAGGAGAATTGTATATAATATAAAAAATTATATTATTTTAATATTAATAATAAAATATACTAATAATGTAATGATGTTATTATTATATAATTAATATTTATAAAAAAATTATATTAGTATTATTAAAAAAAATAAAGAATCAATATAATATTAAAATTATCAATATTTGTAATAGGTTTTGCTTTATTCTCAATATATTCAATCCTTGCTTGAGTGTTTTTTCTAACAAATTATTCAAAACCAGTAAGGCTTTTATATTTTATAGAAAAATATGGAACAACGAGGTCGTCAACAGTCATTATTAGATGACCGCATATGGATAAATCAACGAAGAAATCCAAATGGTTCTGGTTTAAATCCAGTATATATAGAGGGTGTGGAGATTTTTTTATCATTTGCGGCATCAAATTCAGAATTTGTTTCAGAAGGAAAGATAAAATGCCCTTGTAGAAAATGTGCATTGAGAACGTTTGACACGTTTGACAAAGTGGGGGAACATCTCTTGCGTTTTGGTTTTCAAGCAGATTATGTTTTTTGGTATCAACATGTTGAACACAGTTCCAGAGCAGGTGATACCAACTTGATTCCAGATCCATCCCGGTTTCAAGATTTAGTACATGATGTTGCAGGTTCATCTGTTCAACATACAGAAACTCCGGCTGATATAGCTTCAAATCCTGAGTTGGGACCGTCTGAATTTTATGAGTTGTTGAAGTCTGCTGAGGATGCATTATATCCTGGCTGCAAGATGAGCAAATTAGAAGCAGTTGCAAAATTGATGGCTATCAAATCAGATAACGGAATGTCAAACACATGTTTTGACCAGATATTTTCATTGCTGAAAACACTGTTACCCGAAAGAAATGTTTTACCTGCAAATTACTATGAAAGTAAGAGGTTGGTTTGAAATTTGGGACTTACTTGTCAGAAGATTCATGCATGTTCAAATGACTGCATTTTATATTCAGGGGAAAATGAGTCGTTGGATAGTTGTCCCACATGTGGGAAACTGAGATATAAAGAAGGACAACACGGGAAGTCTGGTTTGATTCCTGTAAAACAGTTGAGATATTTTCCGCTTACATCCAGACTTCAGCGTTTATTCATGTCTAAGAATACAGCGACAATGATGTCATGGCATAAAGAGAATATTTCAACCGATAAAAGCTTGAATCATCCAGCCGATGGTGATTCATGGAATCATTTTGATAGAGTGCATCCATCATTTGCTTTAGAAGCTAGAAATGTTCGACTGGGCCTTTCCACTGATGGTTTCTGTCCTTTTGGATCTTATGGTAGTCAATATTCATGTTGGCCTGTTTTTTTAACTCCGTATAATTTACCTCCATGGATGTTGATGAAGGAGCCATATATCTTTTTGACTTTACTAATTCCAGGACATCCGAAGAAAAATATTGATGTTTATTTGAAGCCATTGATTGATTAATTAAATTTATTGTGGAGTACTGGTGTCAGTACATATGATGTTGCAACAAAACATAATTTCATACTGAGAGCAGCATTGATGTGGACAATAAGTGACTTCCCGGCTTATGGGATGTTATCTGGCTGGAGTACACATGGTCAGAAATCATGTCCTTACTGTATGGGAGAGAACAAAGCATTTATGCTCATTCATGGAAAGAAACCTTGTTATTTTGACTGTCATCGCAGATTTCTTCCAGCTAATCATCCTTTTCACAGAAACAGATCTCATTTCAGAAAAGGAACAGCTGAAAGGGATGGACCTCCAAAAATTCTATCAGGTTCAGAGTTAAAATCGGTTGTATTTTCATTACCTCCCATCACTTTTGGTCCCACAATAAACCAACAGAAAATTTCTGGTTTTGGGAAAGAACACAATTGGATTAAACGTAGCATATTTTGGGATTTGCCATATTGGTCTGATTTGTTGGTCCGACACATGTTAGATGTCATGCATATTGAGAAGAACTGTTTTGATAATTTGTTTCATACAGTTTTGGATACGCCAGGAAAGAGCAAAGACAATGTAAATGCACGTTTAGATCTTGCCCAAATTTGCAGGCGTCCAGAATTGGAACTATTTGAGAATGTCAGAACAGAAAGGTTACTGAAACCAAAAGCAGCTTATACACTGTCTAAAGAAAACTGTTTATTATTTTGTCAGTGGATTGCAGATTTGAGACTTCCATATGGCTGTGCTTCCAATTTGGGTAGATGTGTAAAGAATGGTCATATTACTGGATTGAAAAGTCATGATTGTCATGTTATAATGGAGAGACTTCTACCCATTGGATTAAGAGGTCTATTGAATTCTGTGATTTGGGATTCCATAACAGACATGTCTCATTTTTTTCGGGAAATTTGTACGGCTACGGCAGATTATGATGCTCTAGGCAAACTTGAAAAAGATGTTGTTGTAATTATATGTAAACTGGAAAAAATATTTCCGCCGTCTTTCTTCGACTCAATGGAACATTTGATGTTACATTTGCCATATAAAGCCAAATGTGGAGGTCCGGTACAGTTTCTATGCATGTACCCATTTGAAAGATGCATGCAAAAATTGAAAAGAAAAGTACGCAACAAAGAATCTGTTGAAGGATCTATTGCAGAAGCTTATTTGCAAGAGGAAATATCTTTTTTCTGCTCCCATTATTTTGAATCTGAGTATCCTTCAAAACACAACCGAATGGGACGGAATGAGAGGAATATTGATGAAATCGACAATCAATTATCTGTTTTCAACCAGTCAGAGCTTGGTTTTGGTGGAGTTTCTGAACGCTGGCTTTCAGATGATGAACATCATAGAGCTCATACGTATGTTCTGCTCAACTGTGAAGAGATGACATCAGTTGTACTGTAAGTGTTTATATCACTTATTCTATCATGTATGTTACAGTAAATAACTTTGGTTTTTATAGGTTGTATGATAATCATATCAAGAAACAAATTCCACAAATTACAGCAGCTGCACTCGAAGAACGTCGACTGAAAAATTTCTCTCAGTGGTTTCAAAAACTGGTTACATAAATTCTTTATCATTTAGCAACTCATTCAATGTATAGTTTACTATATTGATAATTATTTCACAAATCTTCAGGTGTCTCGACATGCTGATAAAATTGACAAACGACTGTGTGTATTGAGTAACCCACCTTCCAAACTTGTTAAAACTTATAATGCATATGTGGTGAATGGATTTCGATTCCACACACATGCATATGGGGAATCGAAAAAAACAATGAACAGTGGAGTTAGCTTCAGAGGATCTCATCATCGAGAAAATGAAGTTGACTTTTATGGCATACTTGATGAAATCATTGAACTCTGTTATCTTGGACAGCATTACATAACAATGTTCAAATGTCGGTGGTTGGATACAGAGAGAGGCGTGCGTGTTCATCCGACTCATGGAATCATTGATATTAAATGTAAAAGTGTTCTCGCAGTAAATGAACCATTCTTATTGGCTCAACAGGCATATCAAGTTTATTATGCAAAGTACTGTGCAACATCAAGAGACTTGACTGATTGGTGGAGTGTAATAAAAATCAAAATTCGAGACAATCAGTTTAGTCAAAGTGAATGTGCTTTCACTGATGTGCAAAGAATTGAAGTTTTTCAAGAGAGTACTCAAAATCAATCTTTTTTACAAAGAGATATGAGTATCGATGACGACACCCCACATTTAAGAGTCGGTGATGACGATGATGGTAATGATGTCACACATGAATTTGAAATGGTAAGAGATGAAGCAACTGCAACTCGAATGGATATCGATGATGTTGAGGAGGAATATGAAGATGACATTGACATATATGAAGATGATGATGAAGATGAACACTTATAGAATTCCATGGTATTTATATACAATCATAATATGTATATATGTATATATAATAGTAATTATCAATTATTTGCTAATATTAACATTTTCTGTTTCAGATGGACGAGGCCACATTTCGTGAGTTGGCGGAGGCTGACCTTCCTTTCGATGCGGATGAGTTGCTGGCAGATGACCCTCAGCCTGCAGGCGCTCCAGGGAGTACGCGGAGGGGGCGCGGTCTTGCACGATTGATGATTCTTGACCCCGTCCCCGAGCGACGTCCACGTCTTGGGTTTGATCCGCGCACCCGGAGGTGTGATAACCTGTGTCATAACCTGTGAATTTGACTAAGATTTCATTAATCTATTCACATAATAAATGTTTATTATTTTTTCAGTTTTTCGCATAGAGCAGTCGGACAGGGCAGCGCTATTTTGCGCAACTATTTCTCTCAGCCGTGGACCACATGGGAGCAGATTCCCATTGATGTGCAGCAGGCCATGTTCGGCCATTGGTTGGTACGTACGTAAATAAATAATTTTTATTTTGAAAATTATTTCATTTATAACTTGATATTTTGAATTATGTGTAGGGTTTATGGTATCCGATCGAGGATACCATGCGTGACGCCATCCACGAGGCATGGGAGGTGGCCATGCGTGATCGCCTTCGTCAGTTTTTGCACAATTTAAGAAAATCTGCGATGAAGAAAGCAGGAGTGTCAGATTTTGATGAGTCATGTAGAGCACACCGACCAGAGTACATTTCATCCCATGTATGGGATGGATTATGTGCGCACTGGTTGAGTGGTGCCTTTCAGAGGAGATCATCGGTGGGGAGGCAGAATCGGGGGAGGCAGGAGGTGACTCATCGAGCTGGGAGTCGTTCTTTCAGTACTCATAGACAGCATCTGGTACGTACATTATTTATAAATATTTTATATAACTATAAATATTAACAGTTTATTTTTTATTCTTATAGGCTGTCGAGCACCCCGATATTACAGAGTACGACGTATATCGGAGGATGTATAGTGATCCTGCTACTGGGGAGCTCAGAGGTGATCGTCAGCATCACATCGTGGTCAGTATTATTTGTTTTCAAGTTTAAAAATTAACTGCATATAATATATTCACAATTTTAATTTTAAATTGCAACTATAGGAGTCATATGAGGCTGCAGCGGCACAGGCCCGGCCTGAGAGTCAGGACGAGTCATCAGATCAGACCACTGCCCGTCAGTTTGATGAGGCGGCATGGATGCAGGCCACCCAGTATGCCTTCGAGAAGGGCCGGGTAGTTGGTATCAGCTCTCGACTGACTCCCGGAGATTATTATGGCAGTGCTGTGATGTCGGCGTCCAGCTCGAGAGGAGCTCGTGCATATTCTTCTACACAGTATGAGGAGCAGTTGCGATCTCAGACTGCACAGATAGAGAGTCTCCGACAGGAGCAGGAGCAGATGCGTCAGCAGCATGAGGAGGAGCGTCGACGCCAGCAGCAGCTGTACGAGGAGCAGACGAGTCGGTGGCAGCAGCAGCATCAGGAGCAGATGGATTACATGCGCCGACTCACTCATGCTTTAGGGATGGAGTTTCCTCCACCACCATCTGCAGATCCCCCACCTCCCCCCCTCCCCCCCTCCTACAGATTAGAGTTTGTATTTCTGTTATAAAATTTGTGAAATCAAATTTTTTTTTTCTATTCGTAGTTTCTGTCTCATTATAAAATATTAATAATATTATATTTTTAAATAACAATATTAATATGAATAATAATAATATTTATATTTTATAATATTAAATTATATATATATATATTAAAATTTTATTTATATAATAAAATTTTATATATATATTAAAATTTTATAATATTATAATTTAATTATTTTTTTGTAATACTTGAATTATTTTAATATTTGAATGTAAAATAATTCTATTATTTTTATATTAATTAAAATAACTTATTAATATTTTTTTTATTTATGAATTATAATTATAATATTATTATATTAATTAAATTATTTATTAATATTCTATTATTTTTATTTCTGAATTATAATTCTACTATTATTATAGTAATTAAAATAATTTATTATTTTCATTTGTAAATTATAATTATATTATTATATTAATTAAAATAATTTATTAATAATTTATTTTTTTTATTTTTTTATAGTATTTGCGACGGGATACTATGCCCGTCGCAAATACTAGTATTATTAATAGTTGTTTTATTTTTTTTAAAAGAGTATTTTCGACGGGACCCGTCGCAAATACTATGAATAGTATTTGCGACGGGTCCCGTCGCAAAAGGTATTTGCGACGGGCTCGTCGCAATAACTGTTTAAAAAGTTTTTTACAAAAATACGGAATACTATTTGCGACGGGGAGAATGCCCGTCGCAAAAAAAGGCTTTAGCGATGGTCCCGTCGCAAATAAGTTTAGTTGCGACGGCGTTTTCAGCAACGGGCTATTTGCGACGGGATCCCGTCGCAAATAGCCCGTCGCAAATACCTGCTTTTCTAGTAGTGTATTATGTAGGGCCAACTAGGCTATATGCTGTATAGACAAATAATCGCATCATTTGACAGAAATTCCAGTTATGTATGAAATTTATGCAAGGCTACCTAATGGAACGTTCTACGTAGTCAAGAAAAAGAGAACATAGAAATTTAACATTCTACTATTGATAGATAGGGGAAAAATATGATTTGGGTGACTGCAGACCATAGTGGGTGGTTTTACCAAGGAACAAAATTTTAAGAATGAAAAGGTATATTTTAGAACAACATAAGTCCAAAAAGGAAAACTTTTTCTTTACAAATATTGTGTATGAGTAATTGTTAAAATTTATTCAAAAATATAATTTATTATTTATACCATTTAGTTTTAATTCATGCATTGAGGAAATTGTATTGTGTAGTTTTATGTCATGTAGTGAGGACATTATACTGTGCAGTTTTAAGTAATACAGGGAGGACATTGGGTGGATTTAATTTCAGGTCTTTAGCTCTGAACAAAGGTCTGAGAAAACTCTACAAATTTCCTGAAAAAATCTGTTTGGAAACATACTCTAATATTCGATTATGGAAGGAAAAAAATGTAAAATGTGATTTGGGAATTTATGAAACTGAGGAATGATATGGGAAAAGGGCTAAAAGAAGTATAGGAAGCCTTTTCCCATAATGATGCTACAATTATTTGAAAAACCCATCATGAGGGATGTCATATGCAAGGAAAACTATGGAATATGCTAAATATGAAAATAGTGGCATCTTTTGACTGACATGCCAGTTATGTAGGCAACTTATGCTGGGTCGCCTAAGGGAACGTGCGACATTGTCATGAAAATGAGCTCCTATAAATTTAACGTTATATTGCCAAAAGTCGAAGTAAGTTTATGGAGATTCATATTTTTCGAATCATATAGTTTGGCTTATGGAGAAAGTCACATGTATATGGAAAGGGTATTTCCAACCAAGTTGTCTGATTAATCAAAGGAATATGACTTTTACGATGGTCTAACCCAAATGTAACTAATATGGTGTCTGTAGTCTTAGGTCATACAATTAGGAACAGAAATAGAAACAATATATAATATGTGGCTCCACATGAGCCTTATCCTGGTTGGTAAGGATTCCGTAAGTGCATCTAGGAGACCCAGGATCAAATCCAGGTGGGGACACTATTTCCAGGTACTGTAGCAGCAATGTATCAGGTACTGTAGCGGGAACTATGCAGTACTGTAGCAGGTACTGTAGTGGTAACTGTAGCAGGTACTTTTGGGCACTGTAGCATCTAGGAATATGCCACCATTTGGGCATTCAGGCCATGAATTTGGTCCCCGAGTCCTTTATGGATTTCAGGTCAGTAAGGCCTTCAGGCCAACTCAAGGCCTTCAGGCCACCTTAAGTGTAGATGCAAACCAGACAACCTATGAGGAACAATCTCTACAAGTAGGATGAGCATGGATCTTTCACCACAACAAAAGCTAAACAGATTGCAAGAATGAGAGGGTATGACACCTGCCATCAGGACAAGCCTGTACATGCACGTGAATTCCAATTCATATAGCCACGCGAAGGTGGAGAGCTGATTTCACGATGAAGATGCTAGGGAGGAGCAGTTCCAAGTAGTTAGTCTAGGTTTAACGTAATTTTTGAAGCCTACAGGAAAATGAATTCCTCTAAGGCCTATGGGCCATGTAATACTTACACCTATGTTCCTTTTAAGGGTTCCACCTCACTCCTTGAAAGGTGGATTTTCAAAATCAATAAAAAATGAAATATATAATATGTGGCCATGTGATTTCAATGATATTTCATATTTAATTGAACACATGTTGAGGGAGATTTGAAAACAATGGTCTTAAATACTTTTAGATTTTGAGAATGATAATGGGATAATAATACTTGAATGACTGTTTTATAATACAAATTCTTATATATTGTCATCAAAGACTGAAGGGGACATAGATACTCTAACGAGGAACGAAGTTACAATTAATTGTCAAGCCTGTTACTGGGGTAGTATTTTGCAGGGAAAACTAGGGCATATACTACATGGAAGAATAGTGGCATCATTTTACAGACATGCCTGTTATGTAGGAAGCTTATGGAAGGATTCCTAAGGGAATGCACTTTATAGTCAATTATAAGATATATCAGATACTAGAAACCCTATTACCAAAAACTATTCGAATTATTATGATGACCTAAACATATTCATGATTATGATTAAGAAACAAGGAATGGGTTTATGGTCAATGCAGATTTGAAATATTTGAACCAGTATAGACCTTGAGTTAGACATCCTTTATATAGATCTGACACATATGTATAATGGATAAATTCATTGTTTCTTATGAATTAAAATTATGATGGGATGTTTAATGTCAAGAAATGAGGATATTTTCACCCCCATAAAGAATTGAAATACCTTAAATATATTAAGAAGAACATTACCCAATTCATATGCTCACTTGATCTATGTTCGGTTTGAGACACAAGGAGTAGTAATGGACTTTTCTATAATAGCAAGGTGACATAGATAAAGAATAGTAGTATTAGTTTTCCTTATAGTTAAACGTCTTGTGGTAAGGATGAAAATGAACTGATATGAAAGGAAAGACATATTGGAACAAGAATAAGGGATAAAACCCAAGAGTCACTAAATGTCTTTATGGGGGAAAGAATCAATTCATACATAGTTTATAATGTGTTATTTATATAGACATGAATCTATTACAATAAATAAGGGGTGGGGGTGGTTATCATGCTTGGGCCCATTATGGGAGACCTAGGTGCCTCTACGTATCTCAAAATAGATGAGAATCAAGCCATACATAGTTCATTAAACAATCATTCCTCATTAAAATGGAGTTTGACTTGATGAGTGGGGGATTTATTACCCATTATGAGAGAACGGTATATATTAAGACATAAAATGGTTTAAGGACCAAATTATATATCGTAAGGAAACACTATGTATAGATCCGTTTCATATATACGAGGATAAAATAAAATAATAATTTTTTGTGACTGTGGAAGGGCCCAAAATTGGTGATTTAGTCATCTCTACATATCTCATTTGAAATTGAGAATCAATCCAGATGTAGTTCTTGAAACATGGTCTCTATGTTGATCTGACTTAGACACATGAAATAGAGGGAATCATATACTACTAAGGAGTAGTGATGATGTTAATGATATTTTCTTATCGAATCTTCTAAAATCAAATAGAAAAAAAGCTAGTCGTATAAATGATGTCATGCAGTTTAACATCATGCGATAAGGATGAAGATGATATGTATTTTACCATCATGTAGCATGGATGCTGGAAATTGTTATGTAGTTTAATATCTTGTAACTAGAACATGGGGTTGTGTAGTTTTTAGACTTACAATAAAGACATCATACAGTGAAATTAAAAGTCTTGTAGTGAAGACTGATCTGTATAATTTGACAAAGTATTTCTTCAAAAATACTGTATTGGATGGAGTTGTAATGAGATCTCTATCCATTGATATTAAGGAATAGGCTCCATTTTAATAGACCTTATATATTGAATAATGTCATTCCCATTTTGTTCATATTTTGGATGTTTTGTTTCCTGGTATCATTGGATTCTTAAGGACCAATACAAATTCCCATTGATGGAATTAATGAAGGTGAAATTTATTATTAAAATCTCGCACTATTCTGTTCTGGTAGACTTCAAAATGATGCGAATTATGCAGTCTTTTCTCGTTTTATCTTTCCAACTCATTGAGCCTTTCCTCTTATCTTTCATCTGTAGACAACTAATCACAAATTGAAACACTAAGTAAAAGAAATTGTATTTCAATTGGAAAAACTAATTCATTTCTATATACTAATGAAAAAGGTGTTGCATGAGTAGCAGTATGGTAGATGTCTTATAATCCCATAAATCATTCAAAAGATTATTAGGACATTATTTTTATCTTTACCCACCATCATCTGGAGTATATTTTATAGATTCTCATTGAAGGCCTATATCTGTCCATCGGCCTATGCATGATAGTGATATGAATGGCTGGACTTGATATTATGTTTCTGATACAACATTTTTACTTCAACAAAACAAAAATTGCTGCCAACTTCCATAAAAATAGTATGAGGGACACCAAATCTAGTGATGATATTAGCTTTGAAAAAACTAACAATGCTTTTGGATATGAACTCCTTGAGTGGTATTTCCTCTCTCCATTTAGAGAAGAAGTCATTAGCAGTGAGAATATACTTGAACTGCTTAACTGTGGCTAGTGGAAAAGTCCTTACTATATCTATTCCATATATAGAAAATGTCCAATAGTATTTAGCAATATTTAACAACTCTAGGGGATGATGAATGAAGTTAGAACGCACATGACATGGATGTCATTTTTTAATGAATTCTGTAAAATCCTGTGTAATTGATGGAAAAAAGAATCCAAGCCTTCAGATTTGATCAGAGAGTTTGTGCCCAGATTGGTGGGCACCACAAGCTCCTCAATTTACATCTTTCATGACATCTTTAGTCTCTTCTCCATCAATACATCTGAAGATAATTCCACCAAAACCTCACTTGTAATTGATCTTTTGGTGGTCTATACTCTCATAAAGAATAAAATTGGTGGCTCATTGCCAAATATGTCCCTTCTCATCCCTATTTGGTGGAAGTACCCCATTTTGAATACATTCCATGATGGATGTTGTCCATACCATGGTATGACCATATGGTTCAAAACTAAGGAAAATTTTATTGATTTCCATCATTTTGGTTTGAACAAAAGGTGAGACCACATGGTGATGGGTTATGCTGATAACTGTCTCATCACAATTTGGATCTTCCAAGGCTGTAACTACAGTAGACATTGCATCTAATTGATCATTTTGTAATCGAAGTATATACGACAATGTCAACTCTAATTGAAATTTATCCGTTAACCTTCTGATGTAATCACACAAAAAAATCATTTCTTATTTTGTGATATAATATTTCCAATTAATTTTATTGATGAACAATTCTTAATCACCTTTATCCTTTAAATAATCCATTTTCAACTACAGGGCCAATTCAAAACCTGCTATGAGAGATTGATATTCTGGTTCATTGTTGGTACCACCTTCCGATAATAGGAATGAATAAGGAAATACTGCCTTTTATTGGGAAATAAAGAAAATTCCAAATCCCACCTTGTAAGGTTTAGGGTTTTCCATTATTTTCATTGTTGGACTTCTATGAGCCCCATCAAAATACATTTCCCATGTTTGGAAATTTTCTTTAATATAAGATACCTCTTCATCTAGAAGCTCCGTATTAAACAATGTATCTTCCACATATTGATCTTTAGCAAGGAATTCGGCCAGAGCATGGATTTTTATTGCCTTTTGAGGTACAAAATGGATATGAAATAGTTGCAAAATAACTTACCACCATGCTGGATGTTCTATAAGAATATGATGATTGAGGATAAATTTGAGTGGGTTATTACGGGATACCAATTGGACCTCATGAAGTTTCAAGTAGTGTCTCAATTTATGAACTGTAGAGATTAATGCCAAGAAACACTTCTCAATAATTGAATACCCATTTTATGCACCAATCATAGTTCGACTAAGATAATAAAGGATTATTTCATTCCCAACATCATTATTTTGGGTGAGGAAGGCACCTAGTGATCACCCTAAAGCTGTCACATAGAGGATAAGTGGTGTTCCTTCAACATGCGGCATCAGTACTAGTGGACTCAAGAGATATTTCTTGAGGGTACTAAATGTTTCTTGGTAATCATCATTTTATTGGAAGGTGACTCACTTTTTCATTAATTTGGTGAAGGGTAAACACTTTCAATCCAAATTAGTGTTAAAGTGTCGAATATAGGCTTAGTTTCCTTAGAGTCCTCTTGATTCATTTAAATTTCAAAGAGGTGACATACCAAAGAATTATTTTGTTTTCTTAGGATTAACATCGATACCATGATGGCATACAATGAATCCAAGTAATTTATCTGTGGTTACCCAGAAAGCACATTTCAAGGGGTTCTTCATTAAACCGTGTTGCTGATGATTATTGAATATGGTTTCAAAATCATCCATTTGATTTTAAATTTGTTTGAATTTGACCTCCATATTATCCACATAACATTCAAAAAAATTTCATAAGAATAGATTAAAGATATGGTGCATTGAACGTTGGAATATTGCACCTGCATTATTTAAGACAAAGGGCATTACTCGATATGAAAACACACTATGAGGGGCTCTAAAGGATATATATTCTTTATAATTTTGGGAAATAAATATTTGATTATACCCAAATTATCCCACCACTATGGAAAGAGCTTCATAGCCAGCTGTTGTATCAATTAGATGTTCTGTAATTGGGGCTGGAAAATCATCTCTAGGACAATGCTGGTTGTGATATCTGAAATCAATGCAGATGCTAATTTTACCATTTTTTCTTTTTCACTAGCACAATATTAAACAACCATTTGGGATACTAAACATTCATAACACAGTTATCCATTATACAATTATCAACTTAAGCTTCAATTCTAGAGGCATGATTTGGGTGTGTTCTCCTTGTTGCTTCCTTAAATCAACAATGTTCCTCTGGAAAACCCAAATGATGGGTGGTTACATCAAGATTAAGACCTAAAGTTTCGGTATAATTCCATGAACATATATCTCATTGTTGCTTAAAAAAAATATTCACCTCTTTCTCATGTCATGGCCACACTAATTAGAGTGGACCATGGATCTGCTTATGTACCCAAATTTATTTCTCTGAGTTCACCCACGATGGTAGAGACACCAGATTAAAATGCTAGAGGAGAATTCATGAGATCTTCTTCTTATTCTTCATTATGTGTCACCTCTTCTGTTTTCATTAACATAGTATACGATGAGGATAAAATCCCAGAGTTAGGGGATGAGTCAGTATTTGAACACCCTGAAGAAGAGGCCACCATTTCTGACCCTACTGAAGACGAAGAATCTTTCTATAGTAATAAAGAGGGATTAATGGATTGAGAATCAACAACATTGTCTTTCCATAGAATTACTACAATTTCTTATAATCTGATTGGTGATGTAGAGGCTTGTTGTAGGTCAGTAGATGAAATGAAAACATCTCCATTCTGGCGTCCATCATTTCTTAGTGTATCAATAATTTCTCCCATGTTGTAAGGCTCAATTACCACAGTTGACATTATTGAAATTACTAGATAAGTCTTTGGATTTGGTTTTACCCATTCAATTTGATTGTTAGGTAACACATAATCTATGCTCAAATGCATAAATGCATTTGTTGGGATCATTTCCAGTCCATTTTGAGCATTAAATCTGGTTATCTCCTTTGTCATGGGCTTCTTTCCTTTTGCATGATAAAACAATTCCTCAATGTATTGAGATTCACATGATTTGAATGGATCCTTGTCACCATACAATGTTCCTATTTTCCATTGAAATATAATTTCATACATTGGTGGTGTGACAAGGGTATGGATGCATGTTGATGCAGCCAAGGCCTTCCAAACAGAATATTGAAGGTTGTGTCCTGATGAACAACCATGAAATCATAATTAGACATAGGATCTCCAAATGGATTTTTGAGTGTAATATCACCCAGAGGTTCGTGTTCATTCTTTTCATATCCTTGCAACATTAATTTACAAGGATATAAGTCAGATTCTGTCTGGCCCAATCGACAAAGTGTATAAACATGAATGATGTTGAACCCAGAGCTATTATCAATGATGTATCTTTAGATATCTATTTCATTGAATTGTTCAAATAGATACAATGGTCTAATATACCAATGTGCAATATCATCTTCATCTTCAACAGTAAAATATATGACTTCATGACATTATTCATAATCATTCTCTATACGGTAAACCCCAGTAGTATAAACTTAGGTTTCAAATTCTTGAAGACTTTAAAAAGCCTCAATGAGTTATTCTCAAAGATCTTTTGATAGATTCGATGCATCCAAAGTTGTCAACTTGGAAAGTACTTGGGACAATTGTTTCAAAACATCATACTTTTGATCTAAAGGTCTGTGTTTCCCAGCATGGATATGTGGTTTTCCAAGTTCATTAAAATATTATGATTCTATTGTAGTTGTAATTTGTGTTGTAGAAAAAGCTATAAATACTATTGATTTTGGTAAACCTGACTATCTAAGTCTATTAATTTGATAATAAGAGAACGTTGTGACTTCTTATCATCCTTCAGATGTAATTGTGTCAAAACTGAGCATGTCTTTCATAGAAGAATCTACTTGTTCCTATTGAGACTACTGAAGGGCCCTTCCATGAGTTTCCAATAAATATATGGTTTGAGTAGGAGAAAAGTGAAAATTGTAGTTTTTAAAATTTCCACATCTTCCACAGTATCCTCAACCTTGGAATCTTCCGCTTGTTCCACAATTATGTACATGGAACTCTGGATCATTTTAATCAGAATGAAAATTAGTATTTAGATTTTATAAATGGATAACATTAATATAACCAATGATCAATTCTTCATCTGAAAAATATTCATCTTGACATGTTAGTTCTGGTTATTCCATTTGGTGGGGCGGTGTCCACTATTTGAAAATAGATGGAATAAAATTTTCTAGGGTCAAGGAAAACATTAGCCTAGATATGAGCTCATCTTATTCTGACTGCTATTTGTCATTATGATCAATTCACTTCTTTGAAGAAGGGAATTTTGATGATGATGGGTTTTCTATGGCTAGAGTGGTAAAAGACACAATTGATTGTTTCAACTATGTTCGTAAAATAGCAAGATTTTGTTTGATCATTTTCCAAATCATCCAATCATCATATTTTTTTCACATATTTACTTTTGACATATTTCCATTCTCCCTCTTCCTTTGGATTGGTAGTAGTAACACATTCTACTTGATCTGATGAAATTTTCAATTTCAATAGTCCAGAGTCTACCATATTTTGAAGAAGGTCTTTGAAAACAATGCACTCTTGAATGGGGTGTCCCAACATCTGATGAAAGGGAAAATAATTTGTAAAATATTCATCTCTATATTTATTTGACTTAATTAGCATTGAAAACTAAACCCAATTATTTTTTAAAGCTAAGATGAAGTTTCCAAGAACTTTCTCATTCCTGAAAGAATAAAAATTATTCTATAATTTGTCAAAATGTTTTTTCCTTTGATCTATTTGATAATATTGATGACATGGCCTCTGATTTTGATGCTCAATAGGAAGATCCCTTCGGTATGATGAGGGTCTTGAAGTAGATGTAGGTACATGTTCCTATTTCAGTGTAACTATAGTAGCTTCCGCCTTTCCTATCATCTTTCCATGATCTGATAGAATTACACGAGTTTAAGACTTAGTTTCTATAATGGAATCTTCAATTTTTGGAGGGATCAAAGTATGGTCTCAAAACCCACCAATGTATTTCATAGGTATCAAGGGTGTTTGTAATTAATCAAGCTGATTTTCCACATGGATTGGTAGAAATTCATCTGGAGGGAGTTCTCGAAATAAAGAAAATGTTAATCCTTTCCATCATGCAATGAAATATGAAACCCTTTTATTCTCCCTTTTTTGAAATTAGTATGATAAATAACTATCGTCTTTAGTATCATTGAACTAAATTCAAGAAGAAATTTATAATAGAGATCTTCCCATCCAGTAATTGATCGAGATTTCAAACTTGTGTACCAGAAAAAAGATGGTCCTTTTAATAACTACACAAAACATCTAAGCATAACTGCTTCTTGCTGTTGAGAAATTCTTATAACTGGATCACAATGAGAAACAGAATGTGTTATGTGTTTTTTTGGATCTCCAAAACCATTAAATATTGGGAATGTGGTATTCACAATATTTTATGGGAGATAAATTGAATCCACCCATTCAGGGTAAGATCTCTTTTTTGGATGAACTGGTGCACGTCATTCCTCTATAGCATACAATATTTTCGTTAATTCCATAATTGTGTACATAAGAATTTGGGGAACATCCGAATGAGATAGAACATGTGTAGGTATAGAAATTGTATCATGATCTGCTGTAATGATCGGATAAACCACTGATGGTGGTGTTGATTCCTGCCCTGGTTGTATACCCGATGGAAGAAATTCATTATCCTCATCTATTGTTACTAAAAATACTCATTTCTAAGGATATCCTATAGGATTTTCCTATTCAGGACTTACCTGGGGATACCGTCTACCAGAAATGAAATTTTGAAGTAACTCTAGGTTGAGTCCTTTCAACTCCTTCATTTTCTCTTCTAGCAGTGCAAATAACTCTTAATGTGAAAGAGAATAACCTTATCCAATAGAAAATTGAGATACAATCTGATGTTTTCCTTTCTCCTTATTATATTCATTTAGGGGATGGATAGTTAGTTATTTGAAGGCATACCTAGATTCTGGGTAAGCCATTGATTTCAGGTACACGTACCTTCATTTGCCTTGGTGTTTACTATATTATGGAAAAGAATTTATGTTTCTAATTCCTTTAAAATATACTTATTTTATCGATGATCTTATAAAATAGTGTTAAAAATATTCATTGATGCATAATTCATTGATGGAATTCTGTCATTGTTATTGTTAGATTGTCTCCCTTTGTTTCCATCACAAGAATATGTTCTCCTATATGAAGAATTCTGTTGAACTGCTCGGTGGTTAGTAACCTGATGTGAAAAATTGGATTGTTCAGTTATGTTCTTTCTTTATAGGTTCTTCCCTAATCTAAAGAAAACTAACTTCCATTGTGGAGGGGATTGCATATGTGAAATATCCCTCAGCCTTGTAGGATGGGGATATTCTTTTTCTTCATCATCAATTCATTGAAAATTGTTTAATGAATTTTAAGGTTGAATTAAATGAGCCACCTGCATGGAAAGCTGGGGTGATTCTCTAACTGCTATGGATGATATTCATGTAATTGGTATTCTGATTTTGCAGATATTGGTTCGGACATTAGCTAGGTGCATCATCCATCAATCACTTAAATCACATATTTCAAAAGATATCTATGATTTTTCATATATTTTTATCTTCTGATGCCTGAAATCATCTAAATGGGATTCTTGTTCAAGATTCTCAAATGATTGATGTAAAACTAGCTCAACAACTTCTTTTATTTGGGCTTCATTCTGACATGAACTAGTTGAGGCCTGTTCTTGAGTGTACATTTGATTACATAAAAAACCTATAGATTATGTCCGGATGTGGGAAATAACATTGCATGAAACCAAATTTGGCAGACATTGTTGACTTTGGAGTGCATTGAAATGAAATGCTCCATATACACCCCATCCTCTGATATGAACACTATATAGGGAATTTAAAATTAACTTTCATAGTCACTTTAGAGCATTGAGACATTCAATCTGAAGGGTTCTCTACTGTTTTCATCCTTTGGATGTGGGGAAACTTAGAGAGATGCCAAGTCAATTCTGCACTATAATCCTTTTATTACCATTACATGATTTTGATATTCATCATATTTTAAGACATTTGTTTTCAAATGAAAAATATATTCTCATACATTGAAACGAATGTCATGTGAACAATCTTCTTTTATCAATTTTGGAATGTTATACTGAGAATTTTCCAAAGGACAAAACATGACTCAGATTTCTCCTTTAGCTAATTTTTTCCTCATGTTTAGCACATCTCATCATCATTCACAAGAGGTTTCTCCACTTGATCGAACCAGAGTGGATGTTTTTTATTTTAAGAAAAATGACCTAAAGGTGGTTCAGAGAAAGAAAATTACCTTAAGTCGTCTTCTGGTTGAGAAAGTGTTTCATCCGTAAATGAAAAGGCATCAGACTTGACTGGTTTTCTATTTTCAAGTGTTTCAAGATAGGAGGTCTTTTTCCTCGCTACATTGTCTATTATGGAATTGTCTTGACAATGTGAAATATTACTAAGGAGAGGAATTTCATAGTGAATTCCATCATGGAGAGGATCACCACGATGGATTATAACAGGGGATAAATCTTCTTGCACCATGGACTTCTCGCCACATGGAGGGTTGTCGTGGCTCTCATTTGGAGATAGGCACTCTAGATTGAATGAATTTTCATGAATAAAGCCTTCATGATGAAGTGTACGATGAGGAACTTCATAATTAAAACTAGAACTCCCATAAATTAGTAATGAGAGGATCATATCTTGTGAAGCAACATATAAATGTCTTAGGGCTTCAATAACTCCAGCATTAAGAGAAGCCATATATCAATTTAACGATTGATTTTACAACAATGCTTGGTGAAAATTCTTCTTGGATATTCCCTTATATATAATTGGGGCCACTTTCTGAAATAAATGGTTATCATGGGTAGGTATATTTTCCTTCATTGGAGTGGTTATTGGAATGATCTGATTACCTCCAATTGGAAAGGGTGTATTTTTTTGATCTAGTTGTCCGTATGATATGGGGGAGTATGCCCCATGACCCACCTGGATAAGAACAGTGGTATGTATCTGCTCTAGGATGGCATGTTGAGGATTCATCCCTTGTGTGAGGTCAGATTTATGTGTATGTTCCCTCTGATATTACTGATGTAATCGTTAAAATATCCTGGCATGCTTCAAGAATATGGATAGGGATATGCATATTCCCTTTCACTATTGAGAAGATGTGTTTTCTGACTTCAGTAGTTGGAATGGGAGTATACCTATATTCCGTATCAGGATTAGGTGTATGTGCTTGATCATGTCCTATTTTTCTTATCAATGGTTATTAAAATTACTCATGTATGGGGGAAGAAAGTTGGGTCTACCCAAATTTGTTGTCGGAGCTTTCTGAATGCCTTCTACAGGTGATACCAAGTGAGACGGTTGGTAGGTTTGATGAATATTGGGAACTGTATGTTCATGCTGGCTATTTTCCATCAAGTATGGCTGATGAAATACCTTCAATTATGGGAGACGAGATTTATAACAGAATTGGTTATTGTAAACAGGTGTATGTTCCTTCTTACCAGTTGCCACCATATTTGATTTGACGGCCTCATTAAATGTAGTCAGACGATCATGTTGACTGGATGATAACTTGAAAATATGTGTATGTTCCTATTAATGGTACTCCATTGGGATTATCTAGTGGGATTGGTGGTTTTCTATCAGATGATCCTACTGTGCAGCAAAATTAGGATGGATGGGTGTATGTGGCCACTCATTATTTTATATCAAGCTAACTTGATGGACTTTTCCAGTGGTGGAAGAGGTGAGAACCCGCTCCCTTTTAACAAGATTTTGTGCCTGTCAGTTCGTCTTGCATGCCCGGGTCAGAGAGACATGGGCCAAACGTCATGAGGAAACACCCCCATCAAGTTGGGGGTACACTACATTAATATTCTAGTGGCGATTACTGGTGGGAGTCCTTAGGATGGGCTCCTTCATTCTTGAATTGAGGCCTTGAGTGGCCTCTTGATCCAACTCCCTATATTATGGGAGGGATTTATTGTTGCGTTCTGGGGATAAAGACCAGATGTTGTTTGAGATGGTGGTTGGAACTATTTGCTTCTTAGACATTGGTCATCATTGGCCAGATGATCGAGGATTGTTCTTGACTTGGAGGGCCTATAGAGTAGCCTCCAAAGTCGAGATTGTACCATGCTAGAGATATTCCTTCACCAGCACATTAGAGACCCAACATTGAAGATGCTAGGATAGTGATGACATCCTTCCCATCGATGGAGATCTATCTTGAGAAGTGGGTAGGATGTTCACAGATGTTGTCTAAGTGAAATACATTCATTGGATTGAAGGGAATTCTGTGAAAACCCTTGATACAACAACATGCTTTATTAAAGAAACATATTTTTAGATGTATACATGCATGATTAATTCTTTTTTCTGGACATGAATTATCAATTGATAGGGTCCTAAAATGTGGGTAACATTATTGAATTGGTTATGGATTCACGTCGGGGTCACCATTTTTGTTTCATAGTTCCTTGAAATATGTGTTCTAGTTTTAAGAATATCTATTTCTAGAAATTTTCAAATGGATTTATTTATGGAACCCAAAACTTCCAATAGTTCATTATCCAATGGGGACATGCTTTCTAATGGCAGGTGTTCATTTTATTTTAACATTTTGATACTTAATAACATGAATTGGTTTAAGGGAAGGGAGGTCTAACTCATCACACACTTTTGGGGAGGAGTTATTGTCTACTCTGAGACTCTCATTGTAAATTTAATATATTTTCATGAATCCATATTATTTCACAAAGTATATCATAAGTACCTCTTGAAATATACAATCACTTATTAACATATGTAAAATTTATAATCATCAGTATGCATTCAATGTTTTACATTCATAGAAACATTCACGTATTTGAGGTTTTCCATCAATGGGATCCTCTAATATATTGATTAGAGATTCTTTTTTACCATCGTTGTGACGATACTGGTTTTTATGCCACTCAGTGGGGCAGTCTAGAATTTGTTGTCATCCAGGATGATGATGGTTTGTTTTGATCTTGGGATCATGCCCATCAAATGGGATACCTACGTATCGATGTTAAAGGAATCAGAACCCTCGTAGTTTGATGTCACTTAAAAGGACACATCCTACCTTTTATGGTCATGTGATAAATACCTCTATGTGAAAGATTATTGGTAAAAACAATAATGTGGGACATATACTAAAGAAGTCCGAGTTATTAGGGAAAGGGTATATGTTTCCATTTTTGGTCAAACCCAATTGGGAATATGTCCCATTGATAATAGGGTTCATTTTAAGTGTCAGGTTTGATCCATAAGGAGTCTTCCTACATATCCCATATGAAGGGGAATAAAATACCACATAGTTTGATAAATCTCATAATAGAGTATAGTCCATTGAAAAAGATGAGTTTTTGCTTACTTTATGAAAAGGATTCCTTGATGATATGAAGATTGAAGTTGGGGATTATTTTCTTTGGAGGATGCCCAGTGAGATCAGTCCTTGAGACGACGTCCTACGTATCCTAGTTTGAATAGGAATCAGAGTTCTCATAGTTATTTTGAATGAGTCTTTGTGCGCATGTTGTAACCATCACATATATCTAAGCACATGTGATTCATTATCTACGTTAGAAATAATAGGACATTAAAGATTCATCAATGAAACTTCACACATTTCCTCCTCCATTGATTGAAGAGAGCAAGGTGACAAGCCATCCCTCTATTCTCTTCCCATTGGGAAAGGGTCAAAATGGATAGGAGAAGGGGTGAAGGTGAGGGGATAATAATAGGATGGATGCCATAAAATTGATCCTGGTAGGAAAGGGAGACTTCTTTTTTGCTTGTGTGGAAAATTAAGTGTGAACTGTACCCTCCCTACTAGAGACCTGAGGTTTTGAGTCACCATTAAGAGAAAGGAGAGGCCCAGACCCAACCCTCATCCAAACCAAGAACATCCCAACATTGTTTCTGGTGTAATGGACCATGTGAATGTAGATATACAAACCCACATACATTCCATGAATCCTAACCCCACTGTTAAATAAATTTATTAAATCTCTCACTGCGGAAATACAAACCCAAATAGAAGGATTGATGATGTGCCTTTCTCAAAAGTTTGATATGTCCGAATGTTTTGGTGGAGGTCTCAACAGAATCCATTTAAAAAAAGGAGCCAATAAAGAAGAAGTGTTTCAATTAATGGATGAGGATGGCTGGGTGGATTGTAAACTGATTATAGTTAAGAAAATATGTGAATTAAATAGTGGCACCCAAGTAGAGAAGGACATGAAATTATGGTCACACAAGTACACTTGGGAGACCTAATGTTCACTTAAGCGACGAGAAACCATATTGGTAACAATTGGGCGAGACCATGCTCAATCCGTTAAATTTATTCCCAAATGATCCAAGAAATATGGCCCTCATGTTCCTATGAGTAGAATTAGAGGTGCACAAGTATTTCATACTGAGGGAGGTTGGGCACCTTTGGAACACATGTGTTATGGTTTCCAAATACTAAATGGACAAAAGTCTAATGATCATCTATTAATTCCTCTTCTCAAGGTGTTGAAGAACTACTTTGAATGTTTTCAAAGAATGGGGAGAGGTACTAGGGAGACCATAACAACAATTGGAATTCATGGAAATTCATCTGTACAAATGGGGGACCCAATGGACTATTTATAGGAAAATAAGTAACCTTGGGTGAACTGAGTTGGGCATGAAAGTGACGTGCACACCAAATATGTGCACTCAAATAGGTTGCACGACATTTTTGGTTGCGCACAAAGGCTACATGCCGCTAGTTTTTTTTTCTTGATTAAGGTGATTCAAAATTCATGCCTATGAAAATATTGATTTTTCTTCATGTATATTGAATTTTCGTTCTATAGGGATTCCGTTTGTCATTTTTAGACTCTTTTATGGAATAGAGTGTTCAATGTCACATTAAGAAACCTAGAATATTATATTATATTGGTTCACTATATTATTTCACCTTTATCAATGATGTGACAGAAAATGTGTGGATGTTATTTTGAAATAATATATATATAGTATTTTGAAACATCATTTCACAGTGATTCATAGTGGAAAATGAGATTAGAAGTGAAGTAAAATATTTTCAGGATTTAAAATGTTGGGGAATATTTAACATTGATTTTTGGGGGATCTATTGTTTTAATGATATATAGTTTAAGAATACTGCTCTAGGTAATCTGAAAAAAATCTTGGAGAGTATGAATTGCAAATTAGTCGAAAAGGAAAGGCTAATAATGATACTTAATATTTTCCCCAAAGTGTTTTTGTAAGAGGACATGAATTATGATAGTAAATTGGATTACAAAAGTCCTTCAATGATGCTATAAAAAATTTACAATCTATATTGTCTAGGAATAATATTTAAATTTATAATGACATCAAATTTGGTTCACTATTCGATATCCACACTAATCCAAAACAAATAGAAAAGTTAGAGGCTATTTCTAGAAAATATATTTTTAAAGTGCTTGGGGATGAAGAATATATATTTTTATTTAATATATTAACATAGAAAATGTTGTAAAATAAATAAATTGTATATAAATGATATTGTGGAAGTATTATCACCATGATCATGTTATAAATGAAATCAACAAATCATCACAAGATTTTGGTTTTTAATGGAATTGTAAAAGTTCCATATATTTTTGAAAATTTAAGGCATGTGATAGTTCTGGAAGCACTACACTATCCGTATGATATTTTTGATCAAAATCATGCATATATGATATTTATAGGACCATAAACACAAAAAGATATATAAAAGTATTGAATTTTGTGGAAGAGCATTGTAAATTTAATTGTTAAATGTTTTGGTTCTGATAGAGATTATTCATAGAGAAAGTTAAAGGGGTTAACTATGATTTGGAGCCAGGTGTAATGATATGAAGGCAACTTTTAAAATTAACTTTTCATAGATTATGGGGAACCATAATTTCTAAATGTTGATGTAAGTTTGAGTGACCCATTTAGTTGGAGGTATCTATGAGGTTTGAAATGATATCTTGACTTCTTTTAGGGATATTAGTGAAACAAGAATGAAAAAATAGAAGATGTGTACTTCAGAATATATGGTTTTATTGACTAAATTGAGAATATTATAGTATAATATGTTACAATGAGAGTCTCATGGTTATGGGTTTTCAACTAACATATTGAAGGTATATATTTGAGAAATTTTCAACGGTTTTAAACACATAATTATATATAATGTACATACAATAACTAACATAGAATGTATATATATATATATATATTAGATATGAAAAAAAATTTCATTATGGTTACTAGGATTTGGAGAATCACATGGAGAATATGAAGGGTTTCATGGGAGAAAACATAGAAATTTTATGTAATCTAAAATAGATCTTTTATGGATAAAAGAAGACACCGTAATATTAGAACTGAAAGTTCAATAACTAATAGAGGAATGGTACATCATATTTAGTAATATAGACCAATGTTTCTACCTAATAGTTTATATTTATGACAGTTTCATAATTATACATCTCTATATTGATAATAGTATTATTTATTGACTGATAACCAAAAGGATCATTGAGTGGAATGAAAAAATGGTATGAACCAACATGGTTCCCCCCTGAACTAGGAACCCAAGACACCCATTAGAATGTCCCAAAGGGAATTCTAGAACCCTAAAAATATATAATGAGTGTCTGAGTATTATTAATTTCCTTTGAAAATTTTATTTTCTGTAAATTTATCATCATTATATAAATTATTCCTTAAATAAACCTTATATATCCACTTTAAAAGAAATCCACCATGAATAGGAAATGGATGGTCAATACCCATTTACAAATGCAATTATATTTGGAGATATAAGGCTATATGAAAGTGATTTAATGTACATAAAATAGAGCCCATTAATAAATATAAGTGATACTTATATCCTAATGACATTATATTCAACCACCCCCCATGCCACCATTATAACTTGAAAAATATCTACTAGCAGTATTTCTTTCCACCCTCATGTGATGATTTTTTGTTACTTATATCTAAAATATTAATGACTATATAAGACCATTAGTTTTACATAATTGGTGATTGCAAAAACCTATTTTGATTTCACTAATACTTTCAATAATTACCATTTATAATAAAAAATAATGATGTTAGTTTGAAAAAACATTATTTAAATCTTTTTTATGAATTAATGTTAAAAAGATGGATAATAATAAAAATAATACATAACTAAAAACCATGAGATTGGAATAGGGTTGTTTAGGTATGGCCCCATGCGGGGTTCCACAAACTCTTGGTGATCCAATGATTTACAAAAATTCTCACGCATGAGCTGCTACGAATGAACAAGCCAAAGTCTCTTTCATAACCATATTTATAGAAGAATTTGTCTAGTTATTGTTGTACTATTGTCTGAGGTATATGGAGGTTGTACCTACACAAAATGATACATATATTAGCTATACCATCTATTTACATAGGGTTACTATGTTCTATCCCATTTCTAACCAACACAATTTTCACTCCCATTACATTTTATGAAAAAAACCGGCCATACTAATAGACTTACATTTCAATTAAAATGGAAAACAATTTGTATTCAATAAGAGACTCCCATATTGTTCTCTAAAGACATATTAATGCCTAAAAATTTAAAATCACTTTATAAATTCATGTTAGTGTACCTTTTTTATACAATGAACAATCATGAAACCACCAACCTATAGCCAATTCAAACATTTAAAACTACAATATATCGAAATGGAATATATTCAAGATCCTATATTATTAATAGGAGACCTTAATCATCAAGATCGAAACCAATTAATTAAGATTAGTTATACCTTATCTCATACCAGTCAAATAAAAGATATAAATCTAAGGATATGTGTATAAGTTATCAGAAAAGTTGAGGGGAAGAACTTTCATGGTGAAACATTTCAGAGAAATGGTGAAATATTACCACAACCACCACAAAAGAGGAAGATAGTATGGATTCCTGTGAGATGGGGATGAATGGTTTGAGTGAAGAAATAAATGAGTATTATGGGTGTTTAATCATAGGATGGAAAAATAAAATTTATATTATTTATTTTTTAGGGTGTCTATAAGGTTTGGAGGCATGATTTACAGAATTGTGTTCTATCCATGAATATCATCACTAATTCACTTGGGAAAAATCATTGATGGTTTAATAATCATGGAAAACTCTGTTCCAACTATGTAAAAAACCAATGTTCTAAATAGAATGTCTTTTTCCTATTTCCCACAAAGTTATCCATAACCATGGAATAATAATATGACTACACATGTATCCAAATATTTTAAAACATTTATGTAATAAATTTGAAAAAATATAAACAATATTAAAAAAGTATAATCATATATGTAATTGAAGTTGGGGGAATGTAAAATCTCCCCATATGAAAACATTACTCTCTAAAAGTTCAACATGAAGAATGATCGAGAAACAAACAAGAACACTTCTCATTCAAATATAATTTATACTCTCCTACATCATGTGATTTATTCTCAATAAACTAAAAAATCATCAAAATGGAATATATTTCCTATATAATAATTTCCCTTGGGAATAAATAATAAAAATCATAAGCTCAATCCTAAATGTATCGATATATAATTCAAATGGTTCCCAATATATAACATAATAGGGGTTAAAATTATAGTTTTCAGTTGAAAAAAATCTACGTAATTGTGAATTTATGTTAGTTAAGAAGGAAACCCTACTCAATATTCCAATTCCATAATTCTCTATATTATTTAGAAGCTATTGATGATCCTCAGAGCGAGTATCCCCCGATACATGTGTTTATACTGACCTAAATGAGGTGAATCCATGGAAAAAATTCATCCACCATTTGAGAATTTCAAAGAATGGAAATCAATTTTGGAATAATTATTTTGATCACTCTATGTAGCTTCTATTCATTCCTATTTAGTGTAACACCTTAAAAATTCTAAAATAGTAACTTTTATTTGATATCATGTAAGACATGAAACACTATGTGTATAAAAGATTATAATATCATGAGACATTATAATATATTTTCTATTTCAAATAAATTTAATATATTTTATATGATTGAATTCATGAAACAATGTATTATTCTTCATCACAACTAATAATTATTTTTTTGATAATTGTATTTTAATAAAAGACTGCGTTTTTCGGAACAACTATATTCCATTAAAATAAAAATATTTAGTATAATAAATCATATCATGACCATTAAATTAAAATTTATAATTATTATTATATGTATTATGAAAATATATGGGCTATAAAAATATAATATGGGTTCATTCAATACCAATTAGTTAGAAATTAAAATATAGAATCTAATTGAATATAAAGGAAATATTTTTTTTCTCACAATGGGGTTTTATCCTAATAAAATAAAATTTATTAATATTTATGAATGATATTATTAACATTTACATGTTATATATTCTATAAATTTCAGTTTTGATATTCATCCAATTGATTTTATTGGCATAACACAGAATAACTAATATTTTTGAACATAAAATTTTTTCTTCTGATTGATTGCGAACATTCATTAAAAATATATTTTATATTTTTCAAAGAATTTAATGTTAAAATAAAAATAATATTTTTATGGGGTATGTCAAAAAAATTATGGTAATTTTTGTTTATTTTTATTTAAAGCATCATTTTTATGATCAATATGAAAAAATGTTGAATTTAAATTCAAAACAATTTTTTTGGTATAATTTATTTATAAAGATATATTAAATATTATTTTTGTTTTATGGTTTAATTAGATATATTTTATATCATTCAATATAATTTATGTAATATAAATGAATTTTATATTTCAAATTTATATAAATCATAAAAAAAATTCGAACATTTTTACATTAAAACCCCGCATTATCGTCTCATCTGTGTAATTAAATTTAAATTAATTTGTGAAATTAATTTGTTTATAATTAGAAAAAATGGATTAATTATATTTAATAATTTAATTTTATAATGTCTAATATGTTCAAAATAGTATATTACCAAATTTTTTTTTGAATTTCACAGAAATTAATTATATGGATTAATAAAAAAATTGACTAATAGGACACTAATCATTTAACATAACAACCAAAATTACACATGAACATCTCCAAGTGCCATTGGATTGAAATATTTTTACCCTCTAATTCATTTTCTCATATAAAGATTATTATTTTATCTAACATACATTGTAAAAATATCTATGTAATTCCATTTTCCAACATTTAGAATATTGCCACTCCCCCTCCACTATTAAAAGGAAATCATCCCTCTGAATTCATAAAATGGTGTTATGAAATCTCGACTCTATTTACCTCTTTAGCCTGAGGAAATTTGTTCTTGGAAAAACATTAATTTCTATAAATTATTTAAAATTGGGTTCTACATTTAAAAATATTATTTATTAATAGATTTTTACCATTTTTACATTTAAAAATGATTTCAAAAGGATACAATTTTTTTTCTTTAGGAACATGGGACTTTTATAAAAATTATTTATTTCAAAAGGAATTCTATTTTTACTATGTACGACATGTATAAAATTACAACATAATTTCATTAATGAAAATTTTATATTTTGAAAATGTTAATATTTATGGAAAATGTTTTATAAATTGATTTTGAAAGAATATTATTTCAAAATATTTTTTTCAAAATAAAAGGGATATTTTCTCAAAGAATTTTTTAATTGATATTTTTAAATAATTTTCTTTCATCAATGAAAATAACCCAGTATTTTTAACTTAATTTCGATATGTTGTATTGATACCATCTTTAATAATACTCTAGATGTTTTCTGATTTCCCTGAGTAAGGATATTATTGAAATTTACTAATTTGATTCCTTTTAGTCCCCAAGAAATATTTAGTTTCTAATGATCATTGAACATTGAAATTACCTTAATTTCCCATATAATTTATCATGGATATGGTCATTTCCTAAATTTTATATCCTTATTATATATGGAATGTTCTTTGACTTTTATTTTATTTATAGGTAAAATATTGGTAAATTTGAATCATTTAATCGATACAGATATCTAATAAGGCACATTTTTTCTCAATAAAATCAATTATTTGGTATATGAAGATTGATTTAGACATGAATGATATGGGTTGGGTTCCATTTGTAGTAAAAACCTAGATGCATCAATAATCCCATGAGATAAAAGTAATTTGAAAAAACCCAATGAGTTTTTTTTCCAAGATGAATGCAATGGTTTCTACTCATATATATAAATTTTTTAATGAAACATCTCAAAAATAGTATGATAAAAAGTCTTATAAAATGTATTGAGGGTAATCATACCATGTTTCAAGGAAACATGACATCCAATAATTAGGAATTTTTATCACTTTGTATTTAGGAAATATTATCCATGATATTTTCATCCTTGATTTTATCAATGGATATATTTAATTCCTAGTTCATTGATTAAATTTCATCTATTGTAGTTACTCTCAATTCCATATTTATTATTCCATATCCAATTATTTTAATACAATGTGTTTTTTGTTATTAACTTTCTAGATATTTATCCTTTGTGTTTATTGATTATTTGGAATGTGTGTTTAGTTGTTTTCCTAGCCATATTGTTTACACACTTCCTTATCATTTATTTGATTACATATCATGTGTCATAAGTTATTAATATTCCATATTTACTATTATTATATATTCATTATTTTTTCTTCTATACATGAACATTAATGGGAATTATAATTTACTATTATTTTTTCCAATCATATTGAATCCAATAAATACACTAATAAATATATTCCAAGATATTCTATGTGGGAATAAATTTATCCCTGATTGTAATAGATTGTGTTGTAATTAGTGTATTCATTTTATCGAAATAATCCTATATGTATCTAGTCTACCAAGATCACTAAACTCTTTTGTCATTTATAATTTTATATATTGTATACATGATAATTTAATGGTTTTAGAAACTGGATCCAAGCTAGCTGAGTTCGGGTCTCTATAGTTTTGTATTAGAGGAAGGTTAGTAGAAAACTAGGAACTAGATTTTAGAAACACTGGAGTACATAAAATAATACTAATATACAATTTAAGGATATATATAGAAGAAAATTATAATGTTATGGTAAGATATAGATTGTGTGTTTTTTCTACAAGTAAAATTCGTTATAGATACTAACAGCGGATACTGTTCTAGTACAGATTCACCTAAGGGTATAAACTAAAAAATTGTGTTTAAGGACTGACTAAAGTATAACATAATACACAACAACAATCCTTACAATGCACTTGGATTGAAACTCCTAGGGGATACTGTTTTTATAATTCAAATGTTCTACACTAACCATTATGGATAATTTTATTATATGATGTAAATAAATAAACAATATTAAACAAATGGTCTATTTGATTTAAAATAATGTTTCATGATTTAAATATTATATATATGATAATACATTTTATCACTAGGACTATCTCTACTCACAAGTTCCCTTTTGGTTTTAGTCAATGGCTAGAACCCAAAAGAAGTCATTTTTAACCTTAAACTCGAATGGAAAGTTGGTAAAATGATAAAACGAATCTTATTTTGATATGAGTGAAAGATATCATGACCATTCCTAATCAGTTTTACTAAAATAAGGTAAATAAAATATACTTTAACAAACTACTGGATTAACGAAAGAAAAAAAATGATGGAGTTTTATAGGAGATGGATTTATAAAGACCTTCGTAGAAAAGGGATTTATTTCCCTCATGAAAGAAATTAGGATGGAGAAACCCATAAATGTGCCTCAATGGAATGGAGAAATTATTTATGTGTGGGAGAGAAGTGCATAATGAAAATAATTTCCAAGGAAAAATGAAGAGTATGATTCATTAAAATTAGTCTCATCCTAATAATCCATTTGAAGTTAATTTCTATAAGTACAGGGAACCTGAAAATTAACTAATTCAATTCCCCATAATAATGGATAAAATATAAACCAAGGAAGGAACTATGGGGTAATAAATGGATAAAGTGCTTATATATTGGGTTTGTATTGAAAACCATAGTTAAATGGGTATTTAACGATTAATTTTCTTGGATTTTCATCATATTTTTAAAATTATATTAATTTTATTTTAGGAAAAGCACAACATGTATATTGGGAAACAAACTAACAAATCAGGCAAGGTGGTAGGGCATGAAGCAATTACTGAAAGACGACAGCGGTTTCATGCGTACCACATACCTACATGATTCCCTAGTTATGATCTCATTGGTAATATATAGACAATTTCAGGCATAAATGTTAATGTTGAACCAATGGTATCACATGTTAGTATTATATATTAATGTATTAACTATATTGGTTTTGGAAAAATTTTAGACACATATGTTATATCTTTATTAAGGGGTATTATGATATGAAAAAATAATATTTTTGAACATACAAAACATTCATCCAAGGATATAAATTTCATGGAGTAAGGGATGAATTTTAATTTGATCATAGTAGAAAAAATATGAAATTGTTCATATGAGATTACGATACACCATGTTTGAGTATTTCCTTAAATTATTAAAAATTATAACGATTACTCAACTTCATAAAAATGATCAATTTTTTTGGCATAATACCATTAAAATTTTCTTGAATCATTGGTATTTTAAATAATCCCAAATTTATGGATTTGAGGCCCCCAACATTACATTGATCATTCAATATTTTAATGATTACATCGATCCCTTTAAATATTTATTATTTTCCTCCGTGTCTATATTTTCACTTTCCAATTATGATATCCTACTCATAAACCTAGTTATATGTTATTCTATGTGACCTTTGTGCTTATCATTACCCCTTTTTATGATGACATTTTCATAAATTTTACAATGATGTAGAATTTTGTCAAAGTAACCATCAAATATCAAACCCTATATTTTCTATAATGAGTATAATTTTTTTGTATGAAAGGTAATTATTATTGGGATAATGTAACACCCTTAAAATTCTAAATGAGTACTGTTTATTTGATATCATGTATGAAACACCACACCATTCATATAATGGAATATAATAACCTGATACTGTATATTAAATTTTATATTTTAAATAAATTCAATATATTCTATTTCTTTCAATGCATGTAACTATGAGTCTCTTTGATAGTATTCATTACACCCAATAATGAGTTTTACTAAACAATATTATATTATTATAATATTATTATTTAATATAATAAGATATGGCTTTGAAATTAAATTAGAGGTTATGAATACTATTGAAAATATAATAAAAATGCATGATATATATGAATATAATATTTTTCCAATGGTAACCAATTGATAAGAAATTAAAATATAGAAAAAAAATCAAAATAATAGAAAATATTTATATTTTTATGATAACAATTGTGTTTTATCCAAATGAAATTAAATTTATTAATATTAGTGAATTATGAAAAATAAATATTTCTGTCTTATATACAATATGATATTTTTTATTTTAATCTAATAGACATGATAGTCATAATATAAAAAACTCAATTTTACACAATAAAGAAATATTTTTATATAGGAAATTTTTTCGCCTTTTAACCGAGAAAATTCAATAAAAATAAATTTTATAAATTCTATAAACATTATATGTTAAAATAAACGTTATTTTTTCATGAAGGAAATAAAAAATTAGATTGTGGTAAATATCTTTTCTATATGATGTTTCATTTTTTGATGAACATTGAAAAATTTTAAATTTTTATTCAAATCAACATTTTTACACTAATTTATTTATATAGTTAAATTAATTTATGATTTGTTTATAAAGTATAATTAGATAAATATTATATAATTTTAACAAATATATTTCGTTGAAATAAAATTCACATTGAAATTGGATATAAAAACATAGAAAACTTTTAAACATGTTTACCTAAAAAACACCTTATATTTTCCCATATGGGGGATTAATTATTAATTAATTTAAGTAACTTGTCTAATTGTATTTTTAAAAATGGAATTCATATTCAGAATTAGAATAATTTTTAATTTATCAAAAATCAATATATATTTTGACAAAATAAGTTGGTTAATGTGATTAAAATTATTTATAGTGATTTAGAGAACAATTACCTTAATAACAGACTAAACAATAAAAAAGAGCCAAATAACCAAGAACCATATCTAAAGTACATTGGTTATAAATATTTCATCGGTATTATCTCATATATAGTATTTTTACTATTATTGGTTTCACATTAAATGGATAAAATGTGGGTTACATTACATTTAAATTTTTTTATGAATGCCACTCATTATCCTCTATAAAAAGGGACTCATCCCTCCAACTTTTTAACACCACTCAAGAAAATTGGATAACAAAACCCTTACCCTGTAATATCCTAAATTACACAACCTAATATTTTAATCCTACATTTAGGAATAAATGAATCCATGGAAGTATTCTGGTAAAATCCAAATGCAGTTTCCTTAATAAGAGTTAACCTTTTTCAATTATCACTTTTTTTTATTTACCTATACACACCTTCAATCGTTTCATATCATGATTATATTATATCCAAAATATAATAAATATACTGATTTTTTTTTCATTAATGTTTTATCCTACACCTTTAAACACATCCAATAAATAGTTAATGGATTACAATTTTTGTGTACAGAAAACTGCCACCTCACGAAACGATGTCCTCTGTTTTTATTTCACCACCTTTCATGGTTGAGAATTATGATGGAAAAATTATTTATTTTATATATATATATATATATGATATTTAGTATTTATTTATAAATATTTAATTATTATATAACACCTACCTTCAGGTGTTCCAATTTTTTGGGATACGATGGCATCATTGTGGATGTGTGGACTACCTCCTCCTCAAAGCGATGAGATTCATTCACCCATACATAAAATACATGAAAAATGGTTTTAAAAAATATATATGAAATATATGAAATAAATATGAAACAATAAATAAAATATAAATAAATATATATGTATCTTTTTCTTATCATTATTACAAATACACAAGGAAATAGAAGTAGCGTTAATTCATACGTATGGCCTACTGTCTAAATGAACGATGAATTTCATTTCCAATTTATTATGATTAAGGATTAAATTAACTAAATATAATATATATATATATATATTATATTTTAATAATTTTTTATATTAATTAGTTGGTGAAATCATGATCTAATTAATAGAAACAACATATAAAAAATTAAAACATACTTGGAAAACTTAGAAAAACTACTAGAAATAGTGAAAATAATGAATGATTATTAAAAAATAGGTAATATGATATTATATGTTTTTAATATAGGATATTATAAATATTATTATTGTTATTTTATACTTTTTTAAAATTCCTAAAACCATTATACATGAGGATAAAGTATTTTCACCTTAAAATAATCACATTGTATGAGATTTTTATCATTCTTTTTAGATCTGTGAGATAAATTTAATATTCATCAAATACATTTTCTGTGGTGTAGATGCAAAAGTTTTTGATATATTATGTCATAAATCATTTTTATCATCAAGGTATTTTTAATTTCTATTTCTATTATTTAGTTAAATTTGATTTGACTTAAATGTAAGCATATTGTTGTGAATTTTATAAACTGATTCTTTTTTGTTGGGTTAGATTACATTCTCAATGTAATTATTTTTATAATATTGTGTGTGTAATAACTTTTGAATATATATTTCTTTATTTCCACACATTTTATGTGTATTTAATAAAACACAAAACATATTCATCAATTTATTCTCACATCCATGTTATGGTATTATCAAGGGTTTACTTATATATCTCAATTTTTTTAAAGTAATTACACATTACTTTTAATTAGATTAAATTTAGGGTTATTTTTTTGATAAATAAATTTAATTTTTTATCCTATGGTTATTAACTAAATTATCAATTTAGTATTACAATATTTATACTCTTTCGTACTAAAATGTTTTAAAAAATGTTTTATAAAAATTCGACTCCAATTACCTCCTAAGTTAGAGAAACTATTTTTTAAACCTGTTTTATAAAAATGTTTTCAAGTATGTTTTAACCATTAAAAATAATTTATTAATTTATTTTTTATCTTTTTTTCTATTATATATTTTTTCAAATAAATATTATTACCACTTTCCGAAGAAGGTTCTTTTAGATCATTTTTACCTTGAAAATGGAATTTTTTTTACCTTTTTCAACATATAATAAATTACTTATTGTCGTTCCATTGAATATATATTTAAATGTTTAAATGGTCAATTTTTAAATATTTTTTTTAAAAGATAAATTCAATGACAATGATTTGAATTTTTTTCAACATAAAAAGAATATATTCCTAATGAATGTTTTTATAAGATGTTTTTATATTTTTTCATTTGATTAACGAAAAAATGAATTTTTTACTCCAATTGCGATATGTTGTATGGATATCATCTTTATTATACCTCTATATGGCTCATTATTTATTTAACCATGGATAATAATGACAATCGATAAATTTCTTCCTTTTAGTCCTCATGAAATATTAAATTTCATATGATCATTAAACACTGAATTTAACCTAATTATAAAGACCATTTATCATGTTTATGTTAATTAAGTAATACATATACCAATTTTAAATAAGGTTTTTACATTTTATGTTATTTTATTTAATATGGGAATATTGATAAATCTAGATCCTTTAATCTGTAAGGATATTAGATACGGAATAATATTTTTTTAATTAAATTGATAATTAAATATTTGGAGAATTTCTAAAACATCATAGATACAAGTTGGGGACCATATAAAGTAATCATATGGATGCATGAATAGTCTTTTTAGAGGAAATTAGTTGGAGAATATAAATTTTAGTTTTTCCCAAATAAATAGATATGTTTATCCCCATAGATTTAAACTAAATTTTGGAAGGTCTTGAGAGTTTTATCCAAAATAATATTATTAAAGGTCCTAATGGTAATGGAGTCATTTTCCATGGAAACACGATGTGTGATAATTAAAAATCTCCTTCATATAGTATTTATTTAATGTAATCCATGGTATTTTTTCATTGATGTTATCTATTCCTTGATTTTATTCTAAGTTTATTGATTAAATGCCATGTATTTTATTTATTATCCATTCCATATTTATTATGAATTATCATATTATTATAATAGACTCTGTTTATAGTTATTACCTTTATATAATGTTTATTCACTCCTTTTATTGATTATATGGAATTAGTGTTCATTTCTATACCTTTAAATATTGTTTACACACATCCGTTTTAGTTTATTGATTAAATAGAATATGTATTAAGTTATTACACTTCCATATTTAATATTATAACTGATTCATTACTAATTCCTCTATACTTGACCCTTACTGAGTGTTTAAGAACACCCTCATATTTATTCTTTTCCCATGAAATCCAATATGTATACTATGAATAATATGAAATGATATGTAATGTGTAAATAAATTAATCCACGAAATAAAAATAAAATTATGTTATAATTTGTGTATTAATTTTTAATTGAATACTAATTTATGTATCTGGTTTACCAGGATTACTAAAATATTTTGTCCTTCATTATTTGATTCATTATAATCATTCCAATGTTGTTTTAGAGGACATTAGATCCAGCCATTTTAGAGTCAGATCACTCTGTATTGTCTAAATCTTGTTGGACATATCCTACATTCCGTCAAGACACACAGAGAGGTCACAACCATTTCAATACAATATATAGGGGATCAAAATGGATGATAGTAAATATCCTTGAAAAAATCAGTTAGTCAAATATTAGTAATTTTTATTATAGATACATTAAACATTTAAAATAGGGGTGTCATATGACCCTTTATGTTCCAAGATGCACACATGAAATATATCCTCCATGATATAGAATTCATGTACTATTTTGACATCCATTATAGGATGATTTTTAATAATCAATCATACACAGGATCCAATCCCCTCCTAGAGGACACTATAGAACCTCATGGTACTCTATAGATTTATATCACAAACAACTGTATAAGGAAACCTACGCAACCATGTGACTTAAAAAAATGTATATATTTTTCATATATCCCCCCATAGTGGTGTATGTGATATGAAAGAAGTGAGTGGACATTGATAGATACTTAATCTGGTCTTATATAATAATCTTATACTAGGGTTTTGAGGTAGACTGATAACCATGTTCATAGAAACCATGTCCCACATAGAGGTATCTATTGAAAGGGGATGTAGTATACCCCATGATAATAATAACTCTATTTTCATTTATTGACAATTATTATAATGTGATATGAAATAAGAAATTTCACAACTCATATGTAACCACCAATGTCAATATGTGATATCATAACAAATTTTAGTTACTCTTGGGTGAAATTATCATTGATACTAGTGGAAATCAATCCTAATTACCTCCCTTATTAATATATGAACTATATAAGATATTAAAAAACAAAACACCATCAGGAGACCATGACCACTCACCAATGGTCTCCCCAACCTATAAAATTACCTTGATCTAACAACATTCCTTATCACCTACTAACTCTATAATAAAAAATCGTCAATGAATGAGTAAACAAGATTCAATAAAAACTATTTCTATAATTTTCATTCATCTAATTTAGATAAATATATGTAAATACTCCCATGAAAATATATTAATTACAAGAATAAAAAATGGGTTGATAAAGAAACTTCTAGATAATAAAATCAAAAATCACATTTCCCTCCCCGTGTCTGCCTGAAATATATAAAAAATCACTGAAGCTATTATAAACATCATAATTGTAAGAAAATAATGTCACTTTAGAGGAGGAAATAGAAATTTCTATTATAATTTTAGTATACCATGATTATTTCCATAACACGATAATGTAACCTTCACTTATGATCATGAATCCCAACTATTTTCGCAATCTCAAAGGTTGGGTAGTTTTTTTCATGTGGATAAACATAAAAAGAGACATAAAACACCACATGGTAACCATGTATATGAACACACCCCAAACCCATATATGATAAATCATTGTATACAATATCACCCTCACTATCCAATATAAAAATAATAATCACATATACTTTTTATTGTTTATTAAAATCATGGTAATACTCTGAACCCTATGAAATTCACATGAACATTTCCCTTTTCTAAGTGAGATCTTTCAATGGTGATGCATGTTTGGTGTAGTATCTCAGAAAATTTTAATGGTATCCTAAAAAATCCATAAATTTTACAAAATAAAAAAATTAAAGGTATCCATCTAGAATATAGTAACCTTGAAATTCTAAAGATTGAATGATATACCCTATTACAATTATATATATCCATGAAAAGTGGTATCTTGAATCCAGAAATAATAGTTGTAAATTTTATCAAATAAGTAGTGAATGTATAATATTTCTATAATTAATCTTAAATGAACACCATGTTCTTCTTTTATTATAGAGTAAACTATTATTTATACATGAATACCATAATTAAGGCATGAAGTAACTAATGTAATTTAAAATTCCTATTTTCCCTAAAAAACTCTAGAAAAAAATTTAACAAAAATATAATTACAAGGAACTATTAATAACTATATATACATAAAAAATGTTTCATAGTAACATCAATTCATCTCACACTGATTTGGTGATAGCCAGAAGAAAATCCTTCATTTAAATCATCTTTGACCCCAGTAGATTATCAAATAGGTCAGTAGTATAGGGAATGATGTATGTATTCTTAATATCTATCTATTTTAACATCCATTAGTCAATTCACAAGAAAAGGGAACTATAAACCTTTTTGATAAAAAGAACATTGGTGGCCCACAAGGACATTCTTTGTAGATGAAATCCATTACCCTAAAAATTAACTAGTAAAATATCATACTCCAAATACACTTATGGGGAATTATGACATGAAGGGATAAATATCCATTGTGTCAAAGACACTAATAAATTAGGGTACTAGAATTCCCTATCTAGGTGAATGTATGTTGGATAATTTATGAAGGAAGCAATGAATTCACTGTCCAAATAAGGAAACTAAATCCATGAACCTCCCTTTTTAGATTACCATAATATTCTATAAAAATAAAAGATAACACTACAAATTTATTGAAGATTAGGTTTCAACCAAATAGATTTTGGATCTAATTATATATGAGATACTCAAGTTCTAAAATCATGGTTTGTGAAAGTAACTCAATAATGATAATAATTGATTTAATTCTTATAGGTCATTATTTCTTCCATCTATGGAATTAAATAATAAAATACATCCAAAGGATGAAAATTTTCAATACCATCAAACATTCAATCATAGATATGAAACAATATGAAATCATGAAACCATACTATATATTTACTTTAAGTGGAATAACCATCTCCATAACACAAGGAATGCATTGGGAAGGTTTTTTATGTTATTATATAGTATGAGTGGATGTAATGAGTGAATATTTGTTATGATGTATCAAAATAATTATTTTAATCATTTTTAAACAAAATTTTTTTACAAATGATTTTATTACAATACGAAATGATGTTTCTAAAATATTATTATAAAAATTTATTAGTAATGTTTTCTATGATTTTTTATTTTATTTTTTTACTAGAGGACGTGAGATGTTTCTTAAGAATGTTTTCTAAGAATAATTATTATTAAAATTAAAAGATTATATGCTAATCTGAATGTTCATATATATCATGAAACATCATTATCCAACATTATTATCATAGGTAAACGAATTTTATATGTATAATTTTGTCCAAAACAATGTTATAGGTGAAAATTTTCAGAGTTAGGATTCCAAATAGTGTTCTCCAAAATAACCTTACTAGAAAGTGACTTGTGAAGTTGATAGACAGTGAAAAATGATGAATTGTCCAATGTGTAAGAGGTTTAACGTTTTTTAGAAGGATATTCATTGGAAAAAATATTCTAGATAATATATCATTAATACAATAATACATTTTAAATTATGGATTTTTTAAAAATGGAATTCTGTGTTAAGTAACTAGATGAGCCAAATGTTGATCATCAGTATAACCAGATCATATGGAAGGTAATAAGGATTTATTTTATATGTTTGGGTATTTTTTTATATAGTGAATAATTTAACTCAATGTGGCCTATGAAGTTATAGTTTAATATATATCACTACTTGAATATATGTTTACTATGATGGGTTAGTTGAGATGGGAACTTAACACATAGAAATTAGTCCATAGAATGAAATTATTTGGGAAGAAAAATTTATCCCATTATAAAAAACCATTATTTGTGATAGAAAAAATGTTCCTCCACAAATAGTTTCTTTTTGAATAACCAATTCCCTTAATAAAAACTTTTTGCGACATCTAATATTGATGAATTCAAAAATATATCACAAATATTTGACATGTGAAGATTATTATCAATTTATATTATAGTCTGTAAAAAATAAATTTCCCAAAAAAATATTTCTTATGGGGTTCGTTTAATCATAATTAATCTATCACAATTAATTTTATGTTTTTACATATGACCCCACATCTTCCTCTCCGATAATTATTTCTTCATCCCCTAAAGACATATGTGGTTTCCAAATCTCACGAATAGGAAACGGTGTACCTAAAGGTCCCCCTCCTATAAAAAATCCATTTTAATTGATAATGTTTTTGTAGATATGGTTTTGAATCATCTTGGTATGGATTACCCTTGTATCATCATTCGGTTTTTTCATTTATTTCTTTTATCTACATCATTTACATTTTTTAAAAACCTAGGTTAATTTTTTTTCATATTTTCAGGGTTTAATCAATGTTCACGATTATACAAAATATTTTATACCCTATTTTATTATTTTCTAGTTCGTCAAGGGGTATTTGTATTTATTTTTTGGTATTTTGTTGGAGATTGTTTCATAGGACCAACTTTTTGTACATTGACTACATGTATATTCATTTTATTCCACATTAATAAAACCTATTTTTAATTTTTCACCATGAAACTAATGTGTTAATTTCCTAGAGTATATGTCACATTTATATGGTCATAATAGTTCCATATTATGATGAGAAGATTTATGTTTTTTAAAATATTTTTAAATAATTTTCTATTATTCGATATCATACTATGATGGGGCACATAGTACAAAGACTATTAGGCTCACAGATATAAATTCTGATAAAGTTTATTCTCATAAAGTTCACACCTCGTAATGTCCCTGATGGGTTATTATGAGAACATACCCATTAGAAAGAATTAATCATGTTTTGGTATCATAATAACTTCTTATCTATGAGAATTTGTGTTGGTCATTAGACTTTAATAATAATATTGTTTCGTGTTTAAACTCACTTACATAAAATTATTTTTTAAACATTGATAATAGAAGTTCATTGAAAAGTTTGATATATTGGGTGTGTTAGGAGTGACATATCATTAATGGATAATTTGAGGTAAGATTTTTCCCTTCCATTTAAATGAAATCTGATATCTTAGAAGTTTTATTGGAATATAAACATCACTTTAAATTCCATGTCCATAGTGTAATGATGTGTTTATTTACGATAGTCAAGGAAAGGCATAATGCGCATATAGGTTTGTGACATAGATGTGAAAAATCCTTGACGAGATTGTGTAATAATGTTAATATATTACATAGTGAGTGTTTATATATTTTTATAATGGATGTTATGTTATGATCATTCCCCTGGGTTCCATGACCTGTTTCTTGACATTTATCTAGGTCTTTAGTCAATCCCACCTAAGGACAACCAAAAATAATCCTACAGGGTAAAAAACTATGTGTTCCTAAGATCTTGATTAAATTATATTTTAAATTAATTATTTGAAAATTATATAATTCTCACGAATGAGGAGTAATTTTAATCAAGTCACATTGGTCGTTAATATTCACAAGGTAATAAATACAAATTATTTTTCTCAATAAATAATTTTTTGATTATTTTAATATATATAAATTATTATTTCCATTTATTTTATGTAAAATATTCAATTTAGTAAATAAGTTAAAAAATTATTTATTCATTGGATTTTGAATGAAATAATTAATTAAAATAAAAATATTTATTCAACTATTCTAAAAAATCTAAGGATTTCAAACAGACCAAGAATGTTTCTGATGATAAATAATTATTTATAAGATTGAAAATATTATTATCATTTTCAGGGAGTAAGAATGTTATATAATACAATAATAATAATGATAATATAATTATTATATGGAATAGGGTTTATTAAAATATTTAAATGTTAATTAATATACGGCATATGACAAAATAATATTTTAAAATAAATCATAACTCCAAAAAATGGATGGTCATGTGTATTGCGTTTTTTATCCAAAAAATGATAATAAAGAATTATTATACACAATGAATTCCCTCTCGACTCATCCTTATCAATACCTCTAAAAAATGAGAAACTTGAGATAGATTTCTCCAAGATTGAAGAATAATAAATCAATAATGAATTACACTAGACATTTAATTCACTGTGCTAGAATTAATAGATATAGCGGTGTTGTTTAAAAATTACTGGGGCATGTATGGATCCTTGGTAGAGGGAATATATCCTTGAATACTCATAATGAAAAAGTATATCTGAAAGTTAATTTTAGCATGATCAACATCAATAAAGTATGAATTTTCATTATCCAAGGTATTTATTTCATCAGATATTAAATTAATTAATTATAAATTGACTTGAAATATCCTCAGTCATGGTTTTGGAAAAATATTATTAAAATATTTTTTAATATATCACCCTCCATAATATTGTTTTCACTATACCTAGAACCAATATGATGAATCTAAGTGGCCATGTTTAATTTTTTAATTATTTATTTTATTGTTGATATATATATAATTATTTTTTGATTATCATTTAAAATTAATTTTTTCATTAATTTTAATTTAAATAATATGTTATCCTAATATTGGTAATTTTCATTCAGTGGTATATTTTAATAGTTTGTTAAAAAAAGATGGATAATTATTTCATATTCAATCATTATGTGCTAAATATTTGGATTGTAAAATTGGGTTACATTGTGTATAGCTACAATACCCTCCATGTACCCATGTGTGTTGTTCCTAGATGTGAAGATTTGTTAATTACATGTGGTGAATTTATTTCTCACTATGTGTTGAATGGGAAAACCAAGAACACCGAATGTAGATATATGGTGTGCAGTTGGCATGTAAAAATCTTGTTTTATTTCTGATATAACATTCCAAATCCCCACACGTGTCACTCAGATACATGAAAACCAAGACCCATGGGCTGTAGCTAGATTATACAATCCATATATTGTCCTAATCAATAGATTAATTAAATTACATTAAATTTTAAATTTGAAAATCAAAACCATAATTTATTGATGTAGACCCACTATGTAATTGAATATTTAATAATGATTTTAAAGAATATTAAATTCTCAATTATTTTTTTGTAATAATTATGTTATTGACCTCACCTATTTTGATAATCCCAATTATGCTTTTATATGCTTTGACAATCCCAAATAACTGTATATATATATATATTCATTCAATCTATGGAATTCTATTATCAAGATGATAATAATTTAATAATAATCATTGAAATATGTTAATCAATGATTATCTATGTTTATATTAATTTTGATATAATTCTTGCTCAATCAGATAGGTTTTGCATAAAACAGATTTGTGTTAGTCATTGATATGATTGTAGCTACTGATACAGATCTACTAGTACATAGTCTACCGATAGACATTGTCACCGATAAGCAAAGGTCACTGATACACAGAGCTACTGATTGGAGCTGAGCTTCTAATAGAACAAGTCTACCAATATGTATTAGTCCACCAGTATGAACGTGTCACTGATATATCATGTATACCGATACAGACAGCTACCGATAGGAGTTGAGCTACCTATATAACAAGTATACCGGTATGTATAAGGCCACCGGTAAGCACATGTCTCAGATATATCATGTCCACTGATACAGACAACTACCGATAGAAGTCGAGCTACCGATAGAATATGTATACTGATATACACTTCACTGGTGCAGAACGGACCTACCGGTATGCACAATCTACTGATACAAAGTATACTGATACAGAGTCACGAATACAAAAGAGCCACCAATACAAGAATGCTACTGATATACCAAGAGCTACCGATAGAATCAATCACCAGTACATAGAGCTACATATACACAGAGTAACAGCTAATGATACAAGTAGTTACCAATACAATGAAAAATAGCTACTGATAGGCACTCACTGTTATACAAAGTCCACCATTACACATCTACCAATAGAAGGATACTCAGATTGACCAGTCAAACTCTGTACTCTATTTTATTTATTTATTAAGCAACTATAATTTTTGATGATTTTAATGCAATTAATGTTATTTTATAATAGTGTTTGGCATGTCAGAGAACCGTATGTCGTACCAGTAAAAAGGTAATCAAACCCATTGACCATAGCTGAATTCTATAAAAGGATGGACAAAGGCTGGGCATAAATGGACAAAAAAGTGTGGTAAAGCAAGGGCTGAATAGGGTAGGAAAGTGGGGTATTCACATAGAAGAGAAATTTAACATTCAAACTTGAAGAATACTAGACATACATAAAGCCATTCATTCTAACGAAGAACAAAAGCTGCACATTAGAAAAGGAGTGATTTACTAAAATGGGCTCTTTATACAATCAAGATGATCAAGCAGAACCAGAAAACCATGGAAGCAATCGACACACTATTTTTCAGACAAAAACCAGAGAAAGACTCAGAAGAATTCAAGATTAATTAAAGAGTCCATAGCTGTAATTCAAATCACTCGATCCTTTTAAAACTCATATCTACTCTCTTAGTGATTCTTTTATTTTAATTTTCAGCAGTGTCTGTTCTCTGTATATTTTATACTCACACTGTCTCTTGTGATAAACTCGTGGATCTCTAAATCCTCACACAAACATTCCATAGCTCTTTGTTTTCCACTGTGGATTGTGGTAGAGGTCACATAGGCCATGGATAACCATTGTGCTATTGTTTTGTTTTCCCACGTATAACTGTGGTATATTTCTTCGTACCTAGACAGTATTTGTACTATTTTTCACCCCAATCCAGTGTTTGGATCAAATTTATATAATTTTTTTGAGAGGACTATGTCTCATCTTGAGACTGAACCTCTTGTTTATTTCTACTATGAATCATAGTTTAAATCTAATGTACATTTTGTATTTATTTTCTATTCCGCTACTAATTAATTTGAAATATAATTTGTTTTAAAGTGACTTTGATAGTTATATTAGAAAGTGTTTATAATTATTGTGAACTAGTATGTCAGTTTCAAAAGTTAATTAAATCCTCTGATTAAATTAACTGCGACCTAATCAATATTTGAGAAACTAATTGAACTCTTACAATCTGTATAAATTCACTACAATTTAAATTGTTTTTAAAGAGGGGGATTTTAATATAAATATTTTTAACAGAAATTTTAATTGGAACTCAATTCACCCACCTCTTAATCATCCACTCCGAACAACATTTGGTATTAGAGGTTTGTTTATTATTAATGGTTTTAAAAATACTCTGTTTTTCAACTGTGATTTTAGTTGTATCTTAAGGATCATAAATTTCCGTTAGTTCTAAATTCTATATCATTAAATATTTATGCTAAAATATAGATATGGATAATAGACTATAAGGTGATACAACCAACAGTCCACCTTCCTTTAATGGTAAAAATAGTGCCATGTGGAAGCCTAAAATGAAAATTAATTTAGATATTATGAGATTTGATATCCGGACTGCTATATAATCTCAATATAAGATTCCAGACACTGAAATAACTACTTGGGATGAAGCTAATAAGACTGCCTAAAACAATAATTGTAAAGCTATGAACGGCCTGTATCGTGCTATAGGATATGAAGAGTTTAACAGAATATCTTCTTGCAAAACTACTTATGAAATATGGGACACTTTGGCTATTTCCCATGAGATAAAAACTAATGTCAATGAAATGATACCAAATACCTATACTATTAAATATGATAATTATAAAATGAAGACTGATGAACCTATTTCTGATATGTATCTTAGGTTTAATGTGATTTTCAATACTATGAGCTCTCTTGGAAAAGTTGTTCCTACAAAAGAACAGATTATGAGAATACAAAGATGTTTGCCAGAAAGATGGAGAGGCACTTATGTCACTATAAGAGAATCGTCTGATATAAGTTCACTACCTATTAAGGAATTAATTGGTAAGATTATGATGTATGAGGAAGAACTCAAGGTGAATAAGGAAGAAGATGATTAACTTAAAAGAAATTCAGTGGCATTTATGTCTACTACCTCAAAGAGTAAGGAGAAAGAGAAAGTTCACATACATACTGAAAGCTCATCAAGAGAATGTTCAGATTCTGATAGTGATGATGAGATGGATCAGATAGCCAGGAAATTCAATAATTTATATAGGAAGAAGAAAATCTTCAAAAAATCAAATTACAAAGGAAAATATGATAACAAAGGTCATTGGAAGAAGGACTGGAAGAATCCTGATAAAAGTGATGAGATTATCTGCGATGATTGCAAAAAGAAATGACATATAAAACAAAACTGTCCAATGATGAAATTCAAGAAGAAACATGAATACAAGGACAACAAGTATATAAAATCTATGAAAGCTACATGGAGTGCTTCAAAAGACAGCACAAGTGAATCTGAAGTCTCTAACTCTGAAAAAAATCAAGCTAACATGTGTTTTATGAAAAACACATCTGATGTTTTTTTAGATACCCATATTTTAAATTCATACTATTCTGGAGGTGAATCTGATTCTGAATCTAAAAACATGTCTAGTGAAGAATTATTTCCATGTCCATACTTAATAGAAATGTATTTATTTTGAAATATTGTTATTTTGTTCTATCTATTACCAAAAAAATTATTTCCGTGTCCATACTTAATATAAGTGGATTTATTTTAAAATTATGGAATAAATATTTCCTCTATTATAAATTTGTCATTTTTATGGAAATGTACATTTTAATAATGGGTTTTATATGTCATATTTCATAAACTATGTAATTGAAATCTATAATGATATTAATTAACTTCAATAATAGCACACTCAACATTGAGATCACTAGCTAGGTAAAGTAAATAAAAAGGAAATGAAATTTTTTCTTATAGATTGATATTTTGATTATTTTGAACTAAAACCACTTGTTTTATGTCACACATGACTATAAGAGAAAATGAACGAGCCTAATTTACTAGAAAAGGTGATAGTTCTAAAAAACTTCAAGAATTAATTCATATCAATGTGTGTGTCACATTTCCTATTGAAGAATGTGGTGGTTACTCATTCTTCATAACTTTTATTGATGATATTATTAATTATTGATATGTATAGAAAATGTGTTATATATATGATTCTTTTGATAATTTACAGGAATAAAATAATGAATTTGAGATCTAGCTTGTTAGGAATATTATGTAATGCAGCATAGGTAGTGGTAGAGAATATCTTAAGGAAGACTTCATTTATTACATACATGTTTTTGGGATCCAATCCCAAATGACTCCTCAGTACACATCATTGTGGGATAGTGCAGGTGAAAGATGTAAACACCTCTAGTATAGAATGGTGATATTAATGAAGAGCCATGAAATTATTCCATTATCCTTTTGGGGATACATGTTACTAACATCTACACACGAACTAATCTGAGTTTCATAAAATAAAAAGAGATTGTACAACATACCGATTATATAATGTAAAGAATATTGGCTTTTATTACATACATGATTATGGAAAATAATCTTTTATTATATACTTTTTAGGTAAAAATATTACTCTATAAGGAAAAAATTGTCTCTCTATCAGATATCCTAATGAATCAATTTGATTAATAGCTATAAAATCCATTTGAAAAGAAGGTTTTTCTTAATAAAAATCCCACATTTCTTAAAGTGTATCTTATCACCAAAAGATAAGGTGGGAGAGAGATAGAATTAAATAAATTCTAGGCTAAAAATGCAAAATAGTAGCTATATTAAAAAATTCCCAAATTTTCAATGAAGAAAAAATTATTCTGAAGACACAATTACCACATATGAGTATTAGTGGAGTTATAGAACCATAAGTATTTATTTTTCTTATACTGGAGGATTTTTAATCTTAATTGGTTGATAATAATTATCCTCTAACATAAATACAAGAAGTAATGAATAATTGTCTCCATATAGTAAGAGGTTTTGATTTCTAAAATGGATTACATATACCAAAATGAAGCCTTTATTTTGGTAGAAATTCTAGTTGATGTGAATCCAGTACGTCGCAAATGTGTATTCAAGATAAAGCTAGACCTCAAAGGAAATTTTTTGACTAGAATGTGGTATGAGTAACCAAATGGTCTAACCAACATCATTCCATGTAATACAAAAAATCAATTTCAGTACGCTCCCTATTGAAATCCATCATTATTCTATTCAACATTGTATCTTTCAAATATTTTGATATTTTGAAATTGGATGTCAAAAGAGCCTTCTATAAAGTGACCCCTTAGGATGACGTCTACATGACAGAACTCAAAGTGTTTGCGACTCCAAATAATAGAAGCTATTTATTTAGGTTGTAATGATCAATTTATATATTAAATAAAAAATTCAAATCATGGATCATTCATTTTGATTATGCCAATATGGATTTTTTTTCAAAAATAATGAATGACATTTTTGTTCACATAAATGGTATAGTGGGAGTTCATTAATTTTATTAGTAGTATTTATTGATGATATACTAGTCATTGGAAACAAAATACCAGTCTTCCAGTCAGTTAATTCGTAGTAAAAATAATGATTCTCCATGATGGAATTTTTTTTGGCAATATATATTCCATAGATCAATATACATCAAAGTAGATCCAAGAGGTTTTTTTCCAATGGAAAAGGGCATATATTGACATGATTCTGATGAGAATTAATATAGACCAATCCATGAGGTGATTCTTACAAGCACTGCATGTCATTTATAATTCTAGGAAAAATGTGTCCTCAGAATCCCAAGGAATGAAAAATAAATGAACGGATTATATAGACATCAATGATTGGGCCAGTAATGTATGTTAGGATATATACATTACTATATGTATTTCATACACTATCAGTAGTATAATGATATAAAACAAATAAAGGTAACCACCATAGGATATAAGTAAACACTGTCCTTAAGTATCTGAGGCCAAGTGAGGATATGTTCCTAGTATATGAAAAAATTGGAAACTATTCATAAGAGGATATTCATATACTAGTTTCCAAGAATATCAATTTGGCATTAAGTCACATATGGGATACATATTAACTTTTAATGGACGTTTTGTGAGCTATATGATTTCAAAACATGTTATGGTTGTAGATTATAAAGTTTTGGATGAGTATATTGTAGATTTTGATGAAGATAATGAATTATAATGGATGTGAATCTTTTTCCAAGATCATGGCGTGGTATGTAGGAGTAATGATCTCCTCACACTATATTATGAAAATACTACAGTAGCAGCTCTTGTAAACTAGAAATGGATACATCAACAGATAAGGAAAATACTTCATATGTATCATCTTCTGAGGTATATTTCTCAAATATTTGAGGTATTAGTGAGTAGTATTTAGAAATAAAAAATGTTGTGGAACCATCGACAAAACCATGAATCAGTAGATACATGACTATCATGTAGTGTCTAGAGAACTAAAGGTCATAGAAAGTTAGCTCTAGTCAAAGTGGAATGTGGTTGGAGTTAGTTTCCTAGGACAATGTTTTTGTACTTTTTAACACGTATATTCTATTTATTGAATATTAATAAAACTTCTTATTATATGTTGTTCATTGTTCTTCAGGAATCAAAAGTAACAATTTCTTACACTATAGGTTGAATTGATAAGTTCATTCTTATTCATTGCTATGATGAGAGTAATATTGTTCTATGATGATATTGTTAAATAATATTACATGGATAAATTATATACTATGATGGAAAACATAGTAATTAGAATACCAAGTTGATGTACTAATTATAATATGTGGATTCCTCTCCTGATGTCCATACATCATAATATCCATAATTATAAAATATCAGAATATAACCCCTATTAGTAATTACACATGTTTTGGTGTGATCAAATATTCCTTTCCACAAGCATGTGTGTTATTCCATATACATTAATATGGTAATTAATACATGATACAACATGGGTAATAACATTTATTTCGGAACCATGATGATAAATTTTTATAGAAAAGTTAGATTTGTTGGGTCCAACATGGGTGAAATTCGATTAATGGATATGTTGAGGAGGATTCATCCCTTACATATTTATTGAAGCTGATATCTAAATTTTTTTATTTGAATAGTACCATTCCATTAAATTCCATGTAAATATTGTAACAATATATTTATTTTAGATAGTCAAATAGAGATATATTTAACATATAGGTTGGTGATGTGGATGTCAAACCTATTTGATTATATATTTTGATAAAGTGATTACATTACACATTTAGGGTTATTATGTTGTTATTGTCTCTGTGATATTATGCTCTTTCTCCTGGGGTCCTCAAACCATTTATAGATAGTAAACAAATACATTATGAAATCCCTTATAACACCAAATAGAATAAATTTTAACAAGTCACAGACTAGGAATTTCTCATGAACAAGATTGAATTATATATGAATTTAATTATTGGAATAAATATTATTCTCATGAGTGGGGATTTGTTTTCAATTTTTAATAATCACTATAATTCAAGAGTTAATAAATAATTAATTTTTTATTATTAAATAAATAATTTTTTTACGTGAATGTTTATATATAATACTTATTCACTGGATTACGAGTAAAATATTTATATTATTGAATATTTTATTAAATATATATTCTCTAGATTATGATTGAAATATTTATTTATAAATAAAATATTTATTTTCAAATTAAAAAAATATTGGAGTTTAAAATAACCATGACTGTGTATGGTGATAAATAAATATTAACACATCGATTTTTTTTTTCAATTTTTCTCACGATGAAGAATAAAACAAATAATATTATGTGGCATGAGGTTTATTAATGATTTAAAAAGTTATTTACCTGCTAAAATGAAATTAAGTAATATTGTACCCTAAACTCTATCTCAATAAATAGATAGTTATGTCTATGTTGTATTATATCCTAAAATATAGAAAAGAGAACTGTGGCATACAAAAATTTCCCTCTCGACTCTTCTTTTTCTCTCCATCATGAGAAAAATAAATTCATAAGATACATTTTCAAGAACAAAAATGAAAAATAAATAAAACACAACAAAAAACATTCAATTTACCACACTAGCACCTGGATGTCAAATGATGTCTTTCAGAGATCATTGGAGAACATGTGGATCATCACTAGATGGATTGTATCCTTCGATCCTCAGATAACAACGATAGAAATCTGAAGGGTTTTTTTTTAGATTATGATGATTCATCAATAAATTAAGGTCATATTCCAAGGAATAAATTTCTGAAGATATCAATTAAATTAATTGTAAATTTTATGTGAAATATAGATACACATATTTTTTAAAAATTATAATATAAAGATATTTTAAAATATTTCCCATCACTACTCACATCTGTTATTCCTAGAAGAATCACTTTTCTCATTATTTATATTTAAATTTTAGTATAGATTTATTTGATTCATTTTAGGTTAATTAATGTATAATATTTATGTACGAAATAAATTTTTTTTGTATTTGTTATTAAATTCAAAACCATAAATATAAGTATTTTTTTTAATTAAATCATGTAAAATATTCAAAACTAAAATTATAAAATAATTTTTTTTAAAAGTGTGTTTTGTTAATAAATTTTTATAACAATTAATAAGTAAATGTGTGTTAATTTATAAATTGTTAGATAATTTTTTTTATTATAATAAATCTTTATTTTTTTCAATTTTATTTTATGAGATAAAAATAAATAATATATAATAAATTAAAATTCATTAGAAGATAGTCCTTTTTAACACTTAATGATTTTAATCACATCTAACTATTAAATTTCATCAATTAATTTTCATTAAAAACCAATTAATTATTAATTAAAATATTAATGGATTTAAAATAATTTATGTTAGCAATCATTCTATTAATTGTTTATGTCAGTATTTTAATTTTCTTATTCAAATTTCCCAAATTATTTTCATGACATAATAATAGTTATTTACAATTTTTAAATATATTTTTGGTAGATTGAAATATATTATTTGAAGTATTTATATTAATTAAAAATGTTGTTGGGGGCTACTAGTGTGGTAAAGGCTCCAACTATTTCTACATCAAACCATGGTACAAATATGGATGTAAGAAAAAATCTATTGGTACAATAGTAGTATTTAATGATGTATTATTGAAGAAGTATTTCACTATTTCTATGAATGTACTGTAGAAAAATATAATAGGATCTATACTATTCATCCTAAATGGTCTCTGGAACCACTAGGCCTATGAGACCTCAAGCCTGTGGTGACACATGGTTGAGGTAAATGTGGAGACATATTCATGATGCATGATGAGACTTCATGCTATCTCATGATGGGTCAACATTCAATGTATCAGGCTTCATGCCCAATAAGCCTTCTAGCAAAAAAATATATGATATAATAAAGCACCTCATTTGTTAGTTTATCCCTTTGGGTGGATATAAAATGCCTTCCTAGCTTCTATGTGTGTGCATGGTGTCTTTTTGGGTTTGAATATAATTTTACCCCCATGAACCTAATATAATATATTTATTATTAAATATCGATATATATAAATTTTATCTTATAACTATATATATATAAGTGTTTTAAAAAATGGGTAATGTTTTAAATAAATAAATAAATATAAATGTGTGTGTGTAGAAAAGGTTTTTAATATATATATTTATGTATGTATGTATATATATGGACATGTTAATATATATATATATATATATGTTTAAACAATACGTGTAAGATTTTAAGTATATATACATTTATATATAAATACATTTATTATTCCAAATTTTTTTTTATATATAAACATGTTAATATATATATATATATATGTTAACATATGAATGTGAATATATAAACATTTTTAAAAACTGTGTAAATTTTAATATATTCATATATATATTTTATATGTATACTTTTTTTAAGAAATATTCTTAATATAATTGATGTATTTATATTAATTATGAAACTATGATATATATATAGAAATTATCAATAATTTAATCATAATTATAACAATTTAAATAATTAGTAATTTTTGTCAAATAATTTATAATAAATAATAATTAATAAATAATAATTAATTTTTCAATATTTGTAATAAATGGAAATATTAGTCTTAATAAAAAACTATTATTAATAATTTGAAAATTAGAGAAAATAATGCTAATTTTCAAAATTTGTAAAATAAAAATTATGAAATCTTAATAATTCCTAATAATTTGTAATATATATTATAAATTCAGTTATAAATAAAAAATAATTAATATTAATTAATAAATTGTTTTACCAAATATAAATATTTTTAATAAAATTTAGTAATATTAATTTCTTTTTGTTACACCTTCAATAAAATATTAGAAATAACAACTATAAAAAATTCCCAAACATTCTTACAAATGTTTTATTAATTAAAATAATTATTATTACTAATTCATATAAATTTTGAATATATATATATATATATAATTTTAATAAAATATTAAAAAGGTTACCCTCTCATGTGATATTACCAAACACCTGATGCCCACATATGTCATGTCACGCCGAGGGTAAACCTAGAATCATTGAACTCACATTTTTCTCCAAATTCTAATAACATACACTGCTATGAATATATATCATTTTTTTTCAAAAAAACAATTATAATATAAATATTTAATAACATACAATCATGCATTATGTTACTAAGCACCTTACATGACTAGATGTTTGGCCACATCTTTGGTAAACCCTGGAATCTACACCTAATTGTTGTTTTCAGTTTTTCATATGATACATAGTTTTGGAGTTACGTGAATTTTTAATAAAATTTTATAATAAAAATATATTTGAAAAAATAACCTAGTGTGCAGAGTAACTAAACACCTAAAACACACAATTGTTTTATCATACATTTTGTAAACATGTTATCATTAACCTAACTGTGATATAAGATTTCCAATATGAGACACAGGTCTTGAGATATTTTGTTATTTTTTGGAAATAGATAAAATGTTATATATTTTATTTTATATTGTTTGTCTACATGTGTCAACCATCTATGGGCCTTGAAATACAGTGTTATCCCCTTAAATTACCCTGATTATATTCTATATAAACATTTGTTGTGATAAAATACAATAATAATTTGAAATTACTCATAATGAGTAATAATTATTCTTATTATGTTATTTTTTGTATAACTATTTGTTCATGAAGTAGACGCCATTTTCTATTATGCAATCTTGATTCGATAAATCAAAAAAAAATACAAAATAATTTTTTATAACATTTTTCTACATCGAGGGTGTTAAAATATTTATATAATTTTCATCAGCAAACTAAAAATTATGTTCATAAGATTATATTTAATGTCAATGTTAGAAATGTGACCTTAGGGTAATAATTTTTTTGATAATGTGGGAATTCATCTAGTGCATTTTGGGATTGAAAAATATTATATTTTTTGGTATCAATATGATGAATATAATTTAGTTAAATATAGAAATTATTTTGGTTCTATATCCATCATTTCATAATTTTTCATATGATTTAGTTGGACCACATATTAAGAAAATAATAACACAGATTTAAGTTCAAAATCCTAAATCATAAACATGTGAGTTTTATAATTGGTTGAAATCATTTTATGATTCCTTATATCTTGGGTGCTATATGAGAACACATGAAGTTATTAGAAAATATATATCTATTAAATTAGTTTATGGAATTTGTAATAGTTTCTATGATCATATTTTATATTTTGTTAAATCATTTCTATGTGATAGAAATAAAATACATTCAGGTTTCAATGAAATTAAGAGGATGATCTATAATTTGGGTCTCATTTATTATAAGAATCAAACATGTTGAAATAATTGAATCTTATATTATTCTGATTATGAATAATTAATTAATCATCCAAAAATCATATAATAATAGTATAAATAGACACAACAAGGAATGTCCATATTTCTTATGAATATTTTCTAATTACACAATGTTTTCAAAATTAATTTTGGTCCCAAAAGAAAACTGTATTGATGGAATGGAATAAATGAAAAAATTTCCTCAGTAAAAGCATAAAACACAATTTTAATAGAGATTTGAGGAAACACATTAATTTGATTAATAAACCTTTTTCATCAATAACTGATAATATACAGTTGGGACTTCCTACTAAAGGTTTGGGTTCATTTTTTACTTAGGAAAATAAATATTTTTGTGGACCAATTTTCATTACTCTGTATAACATAAATAATTAGATGTTTTGGAAGTTACTATATATATATATATATTCTATTAATTCAATGAAATTTGAAGAAAAATTTAAATATTTTTAATCCAGTAATTGATGAGTTATTTTCATTATTGAAGAACATTTTGACTATAATTGATATAGTTGTATATTAGAATTTTACATTGAAAGATGCATTAATGTGGATGATTAGTGTATTTAATAAATATATTATGTTATCTAGATATAGTACATATGGTCAAAAATAAATTATATACTTCAATTCAGAGAATAATGTGTTTATGATTATGAATGGGAGAGAGTCTAGTAATGTTGAATTCCATCAGATATTTCTTCTTACGCTAATTCTTTTTCAAAGAACTAAAATAATAAAAAACATTATAATTATAGAGATGAACTCCCATCCATTATATTATGTATTAAGGTTAAATATATCATTCTTTAATTACCTCTTATAACTCATGGACCAAAATTAAATGGGCATAGATTAAATGGTTTTTGAATATATCATTATTTGTTAAAGTTGAGTATTTTTTGGGACCTTTCATATTGGTAAGATTTTTGGGTTTATCACATGGTAGATGTATTTCATTTTGAGAATAAATTTTTAAAAACATATTTTAAACCTTGTTTTACACATCGGTAAGACCAATGTTTTTGTAAATCACTATTAGAACATTCCAATAATTAGAGACATCATGATATTTAATTATTTGAAGGTGAAAGATAAGAGAATTTAATGAAGATGAAAGTAGATAAAAACTACTTTAATTAAAGTCATTTATCATCGTATCAATGGATTTCAGATTTCAAGTTCCATATGTTATACATTTTATTTTTCTTATTTCTTTATAAATAAGAAAATTACTAATTTAAAATGTAATGAAAGTCATGTCCTATGGGAAACAATTCAACCTTTTAGTCTTATATGGTTGTAGAATTCATTAATCTAAGATATATCAACCGAAATATCATATTTATATTGAGATATTTTTCCAAAAAACATTTGATTATGAGGAATTCAGTATGCTAAAAAAGATTTTTGTTTTAATTTTATGTAAATCGGATAATATATTTTTTTATAGGATTCATTAAAAAAATAGAACATTTAATATTTTATTTTCTATATAAAGATTAATGTAGAGGGATGGTAAACTTTTAATAGATTTGTCCATTAAAGAGATTTTTTAAAATGATAAACAAAAATGTTCGTAACAAATCATCAGTTAAAGGATCAATTGGAGAAACATACATGAATGTGGAAATTTCAAAATTTATGCTGAAATATTTATGAATCAGAATAAAATTATAAACATAACCATACTTGTCATAATGAGACAATTTTTTTTTGGTGTAATTGATAACTAGTTATCAATTTTTAATCCACGTGATCTTCATTTTGGTGGTTACTATGAATGATGGATTTCAGATGAAGAAGTACACATAACTCAAACATATGATCTAATAAAATATGATGAAATGACATGATTTGTGATGAATGCACTACTTTTTATTATTTTGTTAAAATTTTATAATAAATTCCTTTATTTAAATTAATATTAATTGATTTTATCATGATTATATTAAAAATAAATTATTCAAATTACATTCAATACACTCAAAGAACAATATAAAAAATTACATTTTTGTTTCAAATTATAGTAAGTTAAGTTTTTTTTTGAGGAAAATGTAAATCAATTTTTAATGATATATATTATTACTACTATTTACTATTTTCTAGAAAAACATAAAGAAAATAAATTTAAAATTTTATTATTTTTCCTAAAAGAAATCAACATTGAAATTGGTAAAATCCTAAAATGGGAATGTGGTAAAAAGATTTTGATTCCTTGCAGACATATATGGAGACTCAAAAAAATATATAAATAATGTTTTCTGTTTAAATGGAAATCATCATAAATAATTTGATGTTGAATTTAATTATATACTATATGAAATAATTGAGTTATGTTATATAGGACCAAATTATATAACAATTTGTAAATTTCACTGGGTTGATACTGATCAAGGGTTATGAGTTCATCCATGAAAAGAAGCCATTAACATTAAATTTATTAGTCTTATTTTGTCAAATGATACATCTATGGGGCAACATTAAGTACATAATGTTTTTTTATTAAAATTATTATGATTATAAAAGATATATGAATGATTGATGGAGTGTAATGAAAATGAAATAATTAGAAAATATATTCATTTAAAATGAAAATAACTATGTTGAAATACAACATATAGAAATTTATTAAGATAAACACATGAAAATACCTCTTACTATATGATATATAAATATTTTAATGAATTCCCTTAATTATAAACCGATGATATAGAAAATATTGATGAATTAATAAAGGATGATGAAAATAAAAGTCATATGGATGTGAACTACAATGATGAGGAATACAAACATATTTTTCATGATGAAAATGATAAAGAAGATAATTATTGATGTATTATATTGAGTTATTTATTAATATTTTATATTTTATATTATTTTTTACAATTTTTTACATGTACGACTATTTATTCAGTTGGATGGATCCATTGGTTTATTCTAATCACAAACTAATTCTAGTAGTTATTATTATATTAATATTTGAAATCCCCCTTAATAATTTTTTATATTTTACGAATATTATTTTTTTGGATATTTTTAGATTTTTCTATTTTATAACTATATTAATATATATTTAAACGTAATCTTATTATGATATGTTATTTATATATAGGACATTATTATATTTTTGTTATTATTATTTTTTTATATTTGATACTTGTGTTAAAAATACTGTAAATTCATGATTATTGTATTCTAGTATATAATAGTGTTTTATATTTTATATTTGTATTAAAACATTAATGTTTGAAAGATTATTTGTTTCAGATTGCAGTAGATTCTCTTGAAGATAAATTTCATTAGCTAAATTATTCTTGACCTACAAGTGATGATACTTACTGTTCTGATCCATAAGATTAATCACCTATTACCAGGGGACACATTCTTAATTGATTGATGATTCTAAACTATATTACATAGAGACATAAATTCCAATATTTAGATCCTCATTTTATTGGAATATTTAATTTTTCGATTGATTTATTTTAATTTATGATTTCATATTATTTTTGGTAAAAATATTATATATATATTCTTTTATGTGAAATTTTTTATGCATTAAGAAATTTTGAAGGATGATGTGATTATAAGATTCTATTTAGCCTTGGGGGTCATAAGACTAGGATCCAATTTCCTTTCATCAGTTTCCACTATATTTAATGTTATTAAATAATTTATACATTAAAAAAGATATTTAATTTTAAAAAAATTGTATTTAATTCCCTTTAAGATTTTATGGTCTCTGAATTATGATATTTTATGATATGATATCTATGAGGAATGTGATACTTGTATACAATAGTATTTCAATAATTTTTTAAACAAACTGAGAAATCAAGATGTCACGAGAGCTTCTACCAATTTTTTTACCATTCTTGAATTCCAGATCAGCCTAACATTATATCAGTTCATGTATAGTATGGATTGTTCTCCTACTAGGAATGGGATACTTTTATGATCATGTAAATTTCAATAATTTAGAGATGGGGAAGGTAATAGAACACAATTGGGGGAAAAATTCATACATTTGGAATACATCAATGAACCATGGTAAGTGATATTATTTATTTATTTATATATAATTTATTAGTTAAATGTTTTTAATATTATACATGATAATATTGAACTATATATTACATAGTTTGATGATTATAAGACGATGTATATGGATCCCCAAACAAGAGAACTTGTAAGTGATAAACATTCTCATATTTTGGTTAGTATTTTTTTTATTTTACTAACAAAATTATTGTTTTAATTATAATTTTTAATTATACTTGATGGAAACATATGAGGAAATGACATTTCATTCATAAGAGAGTCATGTAATGAGTGAAGAATATTACCCTACTTATTTGGTTGATGAGGGGAATAGATACTTGTTACATTTAATGGTGCAAAGAAAGAAAGAGTGGTCATTTTGTTTCTTGAATAACACCTAAGAGTTATTTGGGTACATATGAAATATTGTTGGTGAGCTCAAAGGGTGATCATGGAGAGAAATCATTAATGAAATAATAAAAATAACAATATGAAGAGAGATTGAGGTCTTAGGAAGAGGTGATACAATGGATGTACAGAGAGTGGTTGGAAGAGCATGAGCATTACCATCAGAGAGATGAGAAGTTGTTGGAGTATATGTTATGAGTTTCATTTGGTGGTGGTATAAAGTCTCACCTCCAGATCCGTTGAGTGATCCTACTCCACCTAGGAAATGTTGACGTTTTGTGGACTTTTTGGATTTTTTTTTGTATTTTGGGATTAAAAATATATCATGTTTGAAATTATTTATTAATTTTATTTTTTTGGAATTATTTTGAAATTAACTTTTTTTTTAAAAAATTTAATTATATTAATATATTTTTAATATATTTTTTCATTTTTTCATTTTTTCATTTTTTTAAATTTTTATAAATTTTTTATTTATTTTTATGTTAATTTTTTATTTTAAAATATTAATATTTATTACATATTATTCTTCCATGAAAAATAATATAATTTCAATAGACCATCGTAATAGATCATTGAAAAAAATTGCATCATTATTTTCAATGATAAATCAATTTTTCATAATTATTTTATTATTAGTGATATGTTGTCACAAATAAAAACAATCAAGATATAGTTTTTGTTATGTTGAATTAGTCACATACTCCCTTATAAAATGAATTTTTTCAATGGGGGTACTTCATTAATGAATTTCCATAATAAAAAGAAACTCTAGTTTTTATTGAAATTTAATGGGATAAATATAAGTGTGAAATACAAACAGAGAAATGGATGAGAAAATATTCTTCTTAAAATAGTCTATAGAAGTTTAAATAATATAATCAAACATTTTTAATGGGTCATGAATAATGGATAATGGGAAATATTATCAACCTAGCTGTTGTGTGTAATTATATTCACATTCATATGTTGTTTTTATAGGTTGATGTTCAATGTTATTAGTTTATGAAGTGTAAAATTGAAATAATTTCCAAATGAAAAAATATACAATAGACATGAAACTATTTGAAAGATAACATTCATTAATTGAATAAGTTTAAAATAAACCAAGGAAGGGAGATTTGAAAAAGAAGATATGGAAATATAATTTTTTATAAATTCATCAAAAAACAATTCATTTTTCTAAGTAAAATTACAGTTATTACATTTTTTGAGCTTTTAAGAAATGTTCTATCAGATGGATGATAATGAGACTAATATTTTTGAAGTCATCTAATGATAATTTTAGATAATTTTGTTCCTTATGATGATTTATTTGAGGATGAATAAAATCAAATAATTCAACATAAATAAGAGTTTTTCTTAAAGATTTATTGGAAAGATAATACAAGACAGTGAATTGTTTATAAATCCATCAGATAAACATTTCCCCAGAAATAATTTTTCTATGAAAACATTGAAATTTTTAAAAATATTTTTTATTTCATTGAATCAATTAGTTTTCATTCCATAATAATATAAGATAAATTAGTGAAGTTCCTTCACATATGAATTTATCAATGTTTCATAAAGGTTATTATTTCTATAGAATTCAAAAAACATCAAGAGTATTCTAGAAGTGTTTTTACATTTGTATATATTCTCATTTAAAGAGAAATGATTATTTTTTGAATTATATTGAACATAAATGTAAAAATGTGTTCTCATCTTTTCTACTTATTAATAATCTATATAAAGGGTTGAAAAGTATAATGTCATTTTTACTATACACATGTACCCAGAAACTAATATGTTGTAGTGATCATGTAAAATGTGAGTATAAAAAAAATTGTACACTCATATTGAAAATGTTTTCCAGAGGTATGTTTTTTTAGAGAATCAGATACAGATTTGAAAAAAAATTTCTAATAGAGGGAATTAAAGGGAGTTAATTACAATGTGTCTCTATACAGAAGTGATGTACATTGATCTTGAAAATTGATTAGATATTTTGTTATAAAGGTTTTTTCAATTTTATTTAGACATAATGGATGGAATATTGTATACGTTGAAAGGGAAAACTAAATAAAAACTTATGTAAAATGAAAAAAATGAACATTTCATATGTACTTTTTAGGAGAATAATTCAAATTGTTTGATAATTTTTATTATGCATTAGTTTATTAATAAAAAATTTATAAACTGTCATGAGTTTGTATAATAATTCTTGTTTAGAGACATAAGAATATAAAATGTGTTATCTCAAAATTTTAACTCACTTATTTATAATAGTGAATTTTCATGGACCCATAGGAGTATCCATGGAAAGGATTTAGGTTCTAAAACTGAGGACAAAAATTTTAAATGTTACTTGACTTTTTTATTATATTATTATTTTATAGTTATGTTATTTTTATAAAAGTTGAAAATGAATTAAATATAACATGTTTCATGGGTATGTTTTCATAATGTTTTCAATTGGTAAAATATTATCACTAATACAAAAATATATTCACTGTGATTCAACGCTGATTGAGAACTTCTATTGGTATTTGATGCATGTCCCCGTATTGAATTCTTATCATGGAAAATATTAATATATCAATCAATAATGGCATTCTTATATTTGATTGAAATATTATAATGGTTATAGAAAAATAATGATACCTTATATTCATTATTTGTACATAGAGGTTGTTAATATTAATATAATTTACTTTGCAATAATATTTAAAAATAATATAATTATTTTTATGAAATTAGGGAACATCAATATTGATGGGAAGCCTAGAAATTATATTTTTTTTCTTTATAAAGAAACGTTCACAGGAAGGTTATGGGTCTTAAAAGTGATAATTAATTTAATGATAATATGGAAAGTATCATTAAAGTAAAATCAAAATTAAAAGTGGAAGAGTTATTAATATAGGTAATAATTTTTGAAATATAATAATGATTGATGTAGAAACTATTTACGAGTACTTTACCAGAGTTACTGACCTCTTGTGTAACATAATAAGTTATATAGTTACCATAGAATATTATATTATTGTTAAGATAATATTGAGAGAATTCTAGTGTTGTTTTATGTAAAATCATAGACATAGATAATAAATTTGATTTACTTATTGACTAATTTCATAATATTCATTCTGCTTTGAGGTGAAAAAATATTAAGAATTCAAAAATACGATCAATGTTGAAATGGATTTTGATGCTATGAGCTAGATGAAATCATAGAAAACAGGAATGAAGACCTCAAGGATTTAGTAATAATAATATATTTAAATGAAAGAAATGATCTTTGAAATCATCGACAAACACAATTTATGTTGTAATAGAATGTATGAAGAAAAATTGAGACTCAAATTGTTTGAGTATATAGATGTTTTGAGTTTTACAAAGAATTTACCAATAAATAATTTTCCAGAATATAAATATCAATATGAAGAAAACCATCATTGGATGAAGTGTAAATTTTTTTTGAAGATAAAGAGTAAACTAGGGGTATAAAAATGATTAATAGATACAAACTAACCATTCAAACTAAGAAAGATGAATCTTAATGTAATGATAAAAATTCTTTTGAAGATAACTGTTTAGAAAAATTCAAATCCTTTTTCATAATTATAAAGAAAAAATAATAATCCATAAAAAATTATGAAGTGAACTATGCAATGAATCTTAAATACATTTTCAAATCAAATTTAAGATAATATAATTCCTTGAGAAGAAGTAAAAAATATATAAATAAATATAAATAATGAATATTAAAGTGCAAATAATTATGAAGGAAGGTATTTTGTTATTAAATATGAAGTTTAATACAATCAATAAATTATAAACATCTAAAATAATGTTTTTGAATAAATAAATATGATAAAATATATATCAAAGAAGATTTGCATTATGGAATATATGTTTCCAAATACTTAATTGAAACTTATTGAGGTTCAAAATACTTGAGAAAATAAAAGATATTTCAATAATGCCTTAGAGATGAATATTGAATCACCTCAAACTACTGAAAAAAATACTCAATGAATCAGGTGAAATCTGGTCCCGGTAAATGTAAAAGTTCTTTTGGTTTTTCTAGCAATTTAGGTTAAGAAAAAATGTTTTGAAATAATAGTTTGAGAAATTATGTGATTTATCTACCACATCTGTAATGTTTAAAACAACTTAAATAACAATGTTTTCCTATTATAGGAGAAAATAAACAAATAAATATATCAGGAACCATATCCAACTATTTATAGTGAAATAGTCATTTTCAACATAATTCATGGATTTGGTGGATACTATAAGTGGTTAAATATATTTTTCAAAAAAACATATAATTTTTTGGAAAAATTATCTTATTTAGGAATGATATGATGTGTAAAAATGATTGAATAAAATTAAGAAACATTCATACAAAATAGGAATAATGAAAACCCAAATATAATAATTTTAGAAATGTTCCAATGAAAATTTTTCTTTATTTTCCAAGAAGATACTTGAGAAATATGTGAATATCTTGGTGAATTTACCAAATAATGCATGAATATTCTTTGGAAAAAAGTACTTATACATGAAAAGAAAGGGAAGATTGAAAAAATAATATTGAATAATTATAAATTATTTACAAGACATTAATACAAGTATGAAAATGGAAAAATCCATGTATTATTGATTATTTTTGTCCTTAAATAATGATATGAAATTTACGGATCTATAAAGATATTGAAATTTTTTATAGTGGTCTAGTTACATTTGGTATTGATAGTTCCATAAAAATTAGAGGAATTGGAACAAATGGGATATGTGCTGGGAATCAAAAATAAAACAATGCTTTAATGATGAGGGGATAAAAAAATAAAAATAAATATATAAAAAAAATTTATGAAGGAATGTGTGTGTTTTTTAGAAAATATTTATGTAACATTAGAATTGTTGAAGATGAAAATGTTGTTTCTAGGGTTGAAATAATGAGTTGTAATATGTTTCAGATTGGATATCTATCAAACTCATGTTATTTGAGTGATAAATATTAGAAAAAGTTTTGACATCATAGGAAGGGGAATCTTGTCTAGAAAATTAGGAACATAATTAATAATTTAGATTTCATTATAGATTTCCCAATGATAAAAATGAACAAATCTGATGTTTATAAAATGTATTAAAACATATAAGTTACGTTGGAAAATTTAAAAAGAAATGTGAAATTCATATTACATAACCTCATGATATTATTAACATTGATTTTTAAAGAATTATGTGAAATTTACGAAATTAATTTTATTTTTTTTCATTATCATAATTATTGATGATTTAACTTAGAAGACCAATATTGGTTCTATGAGGAATAAACTAGTAGTTGTCGAAATGTTCATATTTTTTAAAAAATATTTAAAAAGGTAGTTGGGTTTTTTATTTAAAAATTGGGAACAATTGATATAAATGTGTACTCATTTAATGTTTTTGAATCATATTTAGTGATAAATGGAATTAAAATTTTTATAGTGACCCTTTCAGTACCAAAAAAGGTGTTAAAAAAGGAAAAACCGAAGCCTGACTGAAATGGGAACATGTATGATGATGATGTTTAAATTATTAATGTGATTATATTGATAATATATTTTTTTAATAGGATAATTTCAAGACCTATTTATTAAAATTAAAAATAATATATCATTTGTGAACAAATAGGGTAAGTGGGAACACATAAAAATCACTATGGAAAATTAAAATAAATCATAACCTGAAGAAATATAATGGTTAAAAGTGACCAATAAGAGATGTAAATCACGATGAGTGAAATACAAAATTTAATATCCCATGTAAAGATAATACATAAGTGGAGTTAGTCGAATAAAAACCATCCCCCATCCATTAAATTATTTCTTGACTACTGAAAAATGTGGTAGATCACTCCTCCAACACTAAAATGTAATGGAATCACAATACAATATATTATATAATAGTTATATCTCTATAAATCATCCCATCCAAATAATCCTATCATTAAGTCATAACATGTCAACATGATGTATCCCAAATCAAGGCCAAAAAACACTATGAGGAATCAGTTTAGAGTACCAATAAGTCTAATAGGATAACATATGATTGATGATAGGTGTCATCACACCCATACCTCTTTCGGGGTCTCCCACCTAGAAGCACCGGTATGAAGCTATACTGTAACCCAATTCAATGAAACCAAATCTAGATCCCATAGAGGCACATAAAGCCTCATTAAACAACCAATCCCAAAGAGAGAATATTCCAACTGAAAATTGCATTCACTATCCAAGACACTAAATCATCTAAAAAAAGTCACGAACCAAGCCACATACTCCCAAATAACCATAAATATTCTCATACTACCATCAACCAAACCAAAACCATCTCAGTGAGAAACAATGAATCCAACAAAAAAGAACTAGCTAAGCCTTTTCCATCTAGTTTCATCCAAGGAACTATTGATACAAAATTTAAGTGAATGATGTCTAAAAATCAATGAAAATCCACACACCACCACTTGTCCTGAAGATACCATCACATGATGGAGAACATGCCCGCTTAGAAACCTATCACCAGCACCTAAAGGAACACATAACAAATGTTGATCCATGAAACCATCCACCACCTAAAAAATGAACCATAATTTTACACACACATACAAATCCACCCATGTGGTGCCTAGATCTAAATCATGATATAAGGGTAAGGATGATCAGTTAAACTACTACTAAATCATGAAGATGCCACCAATAATGTCTTGAATTGTGTCTAATCCATTCCTTGATCATCAAAACCCACCATAGAACACATCATTGACCAAATCTATGCAATAAACAACCATAGTTCCATATGTAGAGAGAACAACTCAACACAACAAGGTTCTAAAATAATGTAATGATGGAATAGAGAAAGACTAGCCAGATAAGAATATTAAATGGAAAGGAAATAAGGATATTATTGATAAAATAACCTTAAAATAACCCCAATTAAAATAATCCCACAAAGGCCAATATTACAAGATATAGATTAGAGGATATTACCGATAATCATGAATTAAAATGGAAGAAAGACTATATTAGGGCGTTTGTGTATTTTGGATAATGAGGATCCATTCATACTTTTCAATAGAATCTATTGGTATAGATATAAAAGTAAGAAATTTTTTTTATGGTTATAATATAATATAAATTCCTACTAAATGTTTTATGAAATACCATTAGTGAAATATTTCCTTGTTTTATGAAGTTCCTTTTTATAGTTGTTCATAAACTCGTGTCTTATAAAATTTGATGAAAAAGATAAGGATGGAATTGTCATGGGATATTCACCATAACGAACAAGTTATAAATGTCAGAATAAAAATTTATAAAAGATAGTGGATAACTGTGATGTGAATGTTTTTAACAGTCTATATTCCCTACAAATATAAGATGAGAATATTTGTGGATGATAAGTTAAAGACTTGCGATATGAATTAAAGAATTGTAGGTGGAAGAGATCCAAAAAATATGACATAAGATTTATAAGAATCTTGTTCAATGAGAATTGGATCTTCATGAAAATATCAATAATTTCATAATCTATAGAATTATCTTGAAATTGAAAATATGATTAGAAATAATAATTTTTGAGTTCAAATTTTAATATTGTTAAAATTTAAATATCAAACAACAGTCATATATTAAGATTAACATTAATCAATTTAAGAAGTATCTGAAAAAATGAAAGTCTAGATGATATGAATGATGTGTTGGATCATATATTGAAAAATGAATCTTGGGTTCTTGATCCATGAACACTCAGTAATATTATTATTTAGATAAAATGGGTGTTCAAAAAAGTATTAGTGATAATGGGAATGATTTAATAGAAAATTTATGACTTGTTTTTAGAGGATATTATCAGGTTGAATTTGTCAATATTAATGAAAACTTTTCCCTCTTTTTGAGATTGGAAACTTTCAGAATGTTTCAATTACTAGACGTATATTTTTTCAATAATTTATATGTATGGATGAAAATTTTAACTTCTTAAAGTGAGATATTTAGGATGTATATTATATTGAGAACCCATTTTTCATTCATATTGAAAAAATAATGAAAAACTGTATATTAGTTGAATATGTAGTTCTATATCTTGAAACAAAATTCCACATGTCTTGTACTCAAATATGGATAATTTCATGATAATTTTAATGTTTTATAAAGATGAATTATATAGAATCTAATACATGCTGTAGTTTTAAGAGCCCATAATTTTATGAATCAAATTTCCCACTACATAATTATGTCATGTAGTATAAAGAACTAAAATCACATAATAATAACAAAAAGACATTATTATTAGCAAAAAATAATGATATATTAGTAAATAAGTAAACCAAAATGTTTTTAAAATATTACCATGGTAAAAAAAGCAGAGAAAAATAGAATAAGAATAGGATAATATGAGTATTCTTGATCCACGAGAATGACAACACTAATAAAAAAAGATGTAGAAATTAAAAGACGGTTATTTATGAAATATTCATTTTAATGATGAAAGTATTTATATATTTGAAATAAAATAAATTTTAATTAATACTAAATGTAATTAGAGGTATTCATAATTATTTTTAACCCATATGACCATTATAAATCAAATAGTTAGAATAGTAATCTGATCGTTGGAATAATAACCCAATCGTTGGAATATTAAAATGACTATTAGGAATAGTTATCATACTATTATAATAGTAATCCCACCCAGGGAACTGTAACATGATATTTAGGTATCTTATATAATGAAAATATGAAATATAATTATATTTCTGTATATATAAATAATTGTTTTTAATTGAAAAATTATGTGTTGATATTTTTATAAAATATAACTATTTTATTTAAATTTTTATAATTAATATAAAGAATTAAATGAAATATTACTTTCATAAATTATATTCATAAATTAATATTATGTTTTATTATAATTATAATGTAATTTCTTGAGACCATATGTAATTTTTCCATGGATCATAAAATCGATTATGATATCAAAATCAGTATTTCTTAAATAAATGGATTGTTTATTTAATGAATAAAATTTTCAAATCTGAAAAATTATTTTAAAAAATGGACTCCATTTTCAAATCTACATATCTAAAAATTTCTAGGGTATATTTTTTTGGATTTTTACCAAATTGTTGAATTTTTTGGTAATAGTCAAGGTTAATACTTGATGGTATTTAACTTTATAATACAAATACAAGTATTTTCAGGTCATGTTTCATATTTTAATTAATTATTTAAAAATAACTATCATAAATTATTTTATATAGTCATAATAATCAATATTATTGATGGTCTCGAGTAATAATAATAAAAAGACAAATATAATAATCAAAATCACCCGTCTCATCCCTTTATAAATAAAACCCCTCAAAACTTATTTTCCTCACACAATATAAGACATAAAAAATTAAAAATATCAATCAATACCTCTCCTGAAAACTCTAAACACTTTCAATATTTAACAGTCTCATAAAAAGAAAAGATACATACTATTTAAAGGGGTGTTCACAGAGGTGATATCCATAAAGTGACATTCTCTAACCACATCTTCTAATTTTTTTTCTTCATTAACCATATCTCCACATAGTTCATTAATAAAATCATAATAGATATGGAATCATGCATATAATGGAATTTTATATTTTAATGGAATATATTCTATCTAACATTTTTTTGTTTACCTTTAATTTAAAAAAAATGACACAATTTTCTTTATTATTTCGGTTAACCACCATAATTATTAATGAGTTTTCATTTTTGAATAATTCCTTATTGGTAGTATTAAATTCATATATAATTGATAAAAATTTACAAATTATATATACTATATGAGGTGTAACAATATATAAATATTATATGACTATACAAATAAATAAAAGAAATCTAGTTCTAGATAGTCGGAAATGAAAAAAAAAAATCTATACATTTATCATCAACATTATTGAAAATGAATCATTATCGCATAAAAAATAACATATGGGAGAATATAAACCATTATAAGTTATTTAATAAAATTTAATTTCACATAAAATATTTTATTTCAATATGGAATGTACTTCAATATTTATATACATGTGAACAATCAAATAAATAAACAAATGTACGATCCTAAAAGGCCAAAATCAAACCTTATAAATTTTTAAAATGGTTATAAATGAAGAAAATAAAACTATAATAAATAAAATTTATTTGGAAGAGATCTAAATTAATTAATTAATAAATATCATATTGTTTTCTAGGACATTAATTAAATTTTTATACAATATTCAAATATATGTTATAGGATCTCTCTGAACCTCCATATTTACTTTGGGTAATTATTTCTCTCCTATTTCCAAAATTTATCTCTTTATTATACTTATATAATTTTATCAAATTATGTATATATTCCTAACACATATATATCTATCTCAATTAATATTTATTTAATGGTATATACATGTATTAAATGGTTCCATTCCCCACTCATCTCGAAAAGAAAACCCACTTCCAATGAATTCTATTTCATAAGAATTCTCAAGTAATTTCCATAAATCATTTTATACCCCCAAATTTTTTAAATAAATCATTTTACAATGAAATAATTATTCCATTTTTACATTAATTTAAATAATTATGGATTTTCCCTCTTTAACGAGTCTTATTTATTTTCCCAAAACCCGCACTTAAGTGGCACACTTCAAAAGTTATTAAAACTCTCTTCCTTGTTTTTAAATAAGTTGGACATAATTATTCTTTATCCATTCTAATTTTTTTACATTATGAATTCTAAGGAATGATTTTATCATTTTTTTGTGGATACCATTATGATTTGACCTTTTCTTATTCCATATTACATGAATATAAAACCCATTTTTTTTCAAGGGAAACCCTTATATTTACTCCACATATTTTCTTTCATTATAGGGAACACATATGAATTTACATGTTATAATGGGTGAAGTTTTATAATAATCCATTTTATTAGGAATTTTTTTTTCTCATGAGATGTTATGTATGGGATTATGGTGTAAATATAATCCACTATGGGGTTCTATCTCAAATGTGACATAATCATGAAAAATATTCATTAATCAGACTTATATCATATATATTTATATATTGTATCCACATTCCAATATTTACAAGATAATATGATTCCATGGCCTATATGTTATCTGTACTTATTTGTTTTCCTGATCCATGAATTTTTTTATCATGTTATTCTTTTTGATTGATAACATAGGATTTTTTCCATGTTTATTACCATAATGGATTTTTTAGCACATCCCTTTTTACTAGGTATCTCCTAGTTTATATTATGTACTTGTGTAAGCGCAAAGGGAGTTTGGAACTCATTAAGAAGATTAATAAAAAATGTATCATATTAGTTTTATGTTTTTTAATTTTTTACATAGTCATTGAAATATGTTAATAATTATGATCCATGGTATATATATGAAGGATAATTATGCTAAATTCATGAAATAATATGTGTATGATACTTGGGTCTCTATAGTTTTTATCATTGGATAATCGAGTAATTTTCAGTGTTTTGAACTAGAAGAATTCATCATGAACCGTATGGATAATTCAATCACCATGGATAACCTAGATTGAGATATAGGGAATCAAAAGTTATTATATTATTTTCATTTAAAAAATTTACCATCTACGTTGATCCATGCATTTTTATATAATCATTATCTATGTATTAAAGGACCATATAATTTTATTCTTTACTATTTAGTTGATGGATGAAAATATGATAAACCCTCATAACATCCAATGTAATATAAAATGTCATGATTTCCGTAATGAGATTACATATCTAATGGAAAAGATATCAATAAAAATCATGGAGTTTATATGTCAACTGAATCACGTAAAAACTAATATAAATAATCTTGTGCAACACACTCCTTCTCCAAATTAGAAGAAATATGAGTTTGAATACATTATGTGATAAATGAGTAATATCATAGTGGAAATTAAAATCCCCTCATTGTTGAATAATGTATTATTTTTATTGGAATTAATTTATATATTCTATATAAATCATAATATGAGAAATATATATATTTGATCACTTTTTTTAATGGGGAACAATATCAATGGTGGAAACTGATAAAGGAAACAAATTCTTGTTACAAAATTGGTTCCATGTAATAGGAATGATTCATGAAAATATTTTCCAAATAAAATTTACCCTAACTCTCTGTTATATGATGGAGATGGATTTCCATAGATTAATGAAAAATGATATTGATTCTATTTGGAAGATTGATAAAATCATTAATAGGATTTTACAATATGCCTTTTTATTTTTCATAAACACCAAAGTCATATTGGATCACTTATTTAATAGATATAATCATGTATTTAAAAAGGAATTGTGATTCGGTATTTTTTGAACAATAAATATATTTTCCATTTTTTAAAATAAGGTTGAAAAATAAATTGATGATATATAGTGGTCTTTGAGCTTGAACATAAAATGTATAAAATGGTGTTTAAAATGGGGGGATCAACCCCTAAATCCCATGGATCCATGAAAACTTAACGTCTAACATGTCAAACTTATGGGAAGAATAATCACATGAACTATTCATAGGGAACTAGGAGATGTTTCAAATGTTGCAATGGGGGCATTTGGGTGATAATTTATGAATTAATATAAAAAATTCCCCACATTCAGAGGAACAGAGGGAATTTTGTACCACTAATAAACATATAATATATTTTGTCATCTAAAATTAATATAGAAATTTTGTGAGAAAATTACCCAAAGAAATGGTTACAAGGGATAATCAATGAAAACAACCTCTAAGGCATTAAGGAAGGGTATATGATATTAATACTACTAAGGTGTATCTGGAAAAAAATGTGTTTATTGTTATGCATATTATTCATTAAATAATCGAAAAAACTTTATGATTTTTCTTATTCAGATTATTTGATTTCTTTTTATTTTATTAGAACTATTCAAAAAACTCCTTAATATATAGATGTTGAGTTACCCATGGGAAAATATAATGGGTAAATTTTATATTATAAATTATTTAACTCCTCCCCAATATCTTTTTGGGGACTAAACCTACCATAAAACTTCTTATTACATCCATTAGTGGAGTTTGGGGTTATATTTGGCATGGATTGAAAATATTTATATAAACCCAATATAAACTATCAGTAATGGGGACATAACACATTATATCCCAAGTAATCCATTGATTTTATAATAATTCAATGAGGATAATTAAAATCCATTATAATATAATTCTCAAGCCTAGATACTATATCATTATGTAAAAACACATCTATTAAAAATTATTGAAACAAACGAGATGATCTTTCTTGAAGATATTCCCTTTTTATAGGGCTATGTTGACCTATTCCCTAAATATTTTTGTATTATTCATCATGACTAATAGGTTGATCTATCAATTTAAATTATATATAGATATATTCATATTTTAAAAAATATTCAAAGGATGGAAACCGATGATATAGAATAACTTAATATTCCATTATATGAGAATTTTGATGTGTTTTTCATACACATGGGTGCTTCAATATGGGGTTCTCCATTAATCATTGTTATGAAGATGGGTGGATCAAATCCACAATTTATTGATTATCATGATATAAAAAAATCATGAAAAATAACATGTATCCACTTTTATGGACAGATAAATTGTTCGATCAACTGTGTGAGGCCATGTATTTAACTATTTCGTACCTTTGGTTGGGATATAACCAATTAAATATGAATAAGGTATATATTTGAATGATTTCCATTATATTGATTTGTGAACACTCATGTCATAGTGATTCCATTCAGACTCACTAAATAAAACGAAATATTTATAGATTTAAAGAATATATTCTTTATATATTACCTCAATAAATTTGGGATAGTACTTGTAGATGGTTTTATGATATACTCCAACATAATGGAGGTAAAATAAGAGTATTTTAAAACTATGATAATGAATTTTTGAGGGGAGAAACGTTATCAATAGTATTGTAAATGTTAGTAGATGATGGATGACAAATTACTCTTGTACACATTATCACCATCAAAGGAATGTTTTCTCACCCATTGATAATAGAGGTAGCCAAGTGGTGTCCTTGAACATCATATGTTATTATTATCAATAGTGTATATGGTATTTTTAGATATTATATATGATTTTTGTAGAACATATCATGATTTTCACACCAACTATCCCTGTTGACTATCAAAGGATTTACTATTTTTTTAATATCGAATGTGAAGACAGATTTAACAAGTTAATAAAGAGTCTAAACATTGCACTAATAATTACACTACCAATAATTCTGAAACACTATACGGTATATAGTGATGTTTCAAGTAAGGTAAAATAATTTTAAATGGTGAAAAATCATTAAAGTAATAGCCCAAATATAAAAAAATTTGAATTTTTATGTGAAAATGTATCCCACCCATGATATGAAGTAGGCATATATGATCTTCACATTAAAAATATAACTTCATTATCTCTATGATAAGAAATTTTAAAATTATATTGATCAAAAGATCTTCAAATTTAAATTCACACAGAAGGAGCATAACATACACCAATGATGATGGTTGTCGGTTATCAAGGATTATTAATCCACAATAAACTATCGTCCTTGTAATGATAATAAAGTGGAATATACTCAACATAGAAAGGATAATTTATTATTATTAATGATAATAGATGGGAAGGATCCAATCTTCTTATAAAATCAAATAATGAACAAAATAATCATAATTGAAGGAAAATCATCATTCCTATTTCAATATATTCCTCAATCATCCATTTAAGAAACGATAAAGGATAATTGGAGAGATTATGTTAAAATTTAGAAGAAGGAGGTTATGATTATAAATGGAAAATAATCATTATTCAAAATCAATGAAGATGGAGTCATAAGATCTAGGTCACAAATATTTCTACCGTAAAATCCAGTGATAAATAGGGATATTTTTATGATTCACATAACTATACCTTCTTGATCCCTAAAGGGAGAACAAATATGTGTCCCAATTTTTTAGAGAAATATTGATTGGACAATATGATCAATGAGATCACTAATTTAAATCAATGTGGTGGGTATGCTCATAAGAGAATGGTGGAGAGTAAAAAACTAAGAGTAAATGAATCCATTACACATACCTACCTAGAAATGGGATAACATAACGATGGAAATTGTCACTGGACTATTTGAGAAATCCATAAGTAATAATTAAATTTTATGTTTTATTGATCATATTTTAAATACTACTTTTTTATTGAAATTTGAGATGAATTCTCATTCAATGATGTTTTGGAGATATTTATTAGGTATGTTTTGAGGATTCATATAGTACCATTATTTATTATATTATATTGAGATCCATGTTTTACATCCATTTTATTGAAAAGTATTAAATATTCCATAAACACTATGTTGGTCTTTAGTATGGATTATCCCAACTAGACTAATGGATAGTATGATCAAACTATTTATACATTTGTAGATATGTTGAGAGAATTATTGATGTACTTCAAAGGAGTATGGGAAAAATCATCCAACGTTTTAATTATATTTTAATAATAGATTTAAATAAAACATTAAAAGGGATCCACGTAAATACCTTTAAGGTAAAAAATTCAGAACACCTATATTCTGTGATGATGTTTGGGAATGTAAGCTACTGGGAATGAAAATGATCAATGAGACGGTTAAAAATCTAGTGACAATTCATTACCACATCCTTGATTCCCAATGTCAATATAAGAACTATTCATAATATTTTCGATTGTACCAAGAGTTTGAGTTTTCATATAAGGTATTTCACTGCTTATCTCCCTGGGGGAGAGTTATGTGATTTGGTAAGAGGGAAAAGAGATGTCCTTGGTACATCATACCCTTTGAGATTTTCAATCACATCAGAGCTCTTGTATATTGATGAGAACATCCCCAAACAATTTATCAAGTACATGATGCATTTCATATATCCATATTGAGTAATTTAGTACTATACCCCTCAAATGTACTATTTTCAATGGTTTTATAGTTGGAAAATTATCTCTCAAATGAGAAACAATCACTGAAGATCTTGGATGGTATAGATAATGTTCTATCCATCAAGGATACACACATGGTAAAACTTCTATGGAGAAACTCTAAAAACAAATAGGTTACATGGGTACTAGAGGTAGTGATGAAGTAAGAGTACCTTCTATTGTTTTCACTCTAGTATATAAAATGATTCGAGTGACCAAAAAATCATATTGGGGGAATAATTTAATTACCCAAAATTATATGAAAGGAATTTACCTTCTTATCATTTCAACATGTAGAATAATGCACATACATCAAATAGAGAATCTAACATAACATTATTATCATAAATGAATAATGATAAATTATTTGGAAAGTATAGGAAAAAGTAATCCAAATATTATTGGCGGAAAAAATAGAAAATATAATAATACAAATATGATAATTGTGATATGATTGTTCCACCAGAATGAAGTCACTCATGAACAAATATAGAGAAATAATAAATATTAATAATTCAATTTTAAATTTTAATAATAAGGTATATATATATGAAAAAATTGAGGTGAATGAATAATTATTGGAATAATAAGTATTTATAGGATTTAGTGTACACATATAACTATTATAAATATAACTATTGAAATAGAAATATTACCATTAGAATAATAACGTAACCATTGAAATGGTAATATGACCATTAGGAATAGTAATGCGACTATAAGAATATTAATCTCATATATAAATTTTTAAAATAATATTTAAGTACATTATAATTTTAATAATTGATATAATTATATCTTAGATAACGTATATAAATTATTTGCACAAGATAAATTTTGTGTTATTTTTTTAAAAAATGTAACTCTTTTATTTGAAATTATATAATGAATATAATTATATAAAAGGACCATTGTTTTTGTAAAATGGATTCAAAAATTAATATTATTCTTAATAATAATTACAATATTATTTTATGATACCATAATAAAAATTACAATGTGTCACAAAAATCAATTATAATATTAAATGTATTATTTTTTGAATAAATAAATATTTTATATAAAAGATAAATTTCTCATATTTATATTTTTTTTATAATATGTATTCTATGTTCTAAATCAACACATTAAAAATGTTAATGAATAAATTTTGGTATTTTTCTAAAATATTTGATTTTTGTGAATATTGAAATTCTCTTATTTAGAGTATTTGACATTATTATCTAAATACATGGAATTTTGAGTTAGGGATGATGTAAGAACCCATTAATTTAAAATAACATGAACCATTTACTATATATAGTAACAGAAATAAATATTATTTATATATTTATTAAAAAATAATAATCTAATTAATATAATATAAAAAACACCCCTCTCCACCACATATAATTATCAACCATAATAGCCACTTATAATCACTCCTCAAAATATATAATTATTTAAAAATATATACCAAACCCAATCCTCCCCACACTACCCCTGTCCATGTGTATATTCTATCACTAAATGAACAATTCCATGTTCCCCAAGGTTTCTTTCAAGTAAGTGATATTCAAGAGGTATCATTATCAACCTCTATCTTATTAATTTTAATATTCTACCAAATTATCACATACTTCATGAATAAATTCATAATATATATATTATTTTTTATAAAATGAAATTATCTATTTCAAATGGAATATATTATATTCACCCTTGCTTTTATGTTATCTTATTCAATAAAAACTGAAATCATTATCCATATTATTTCAATTAAACACTAACCTAAATGATGTGATTTAAAATTACACAAATTCATTCAATGTAGTTTTAAATCATATATAAATAATTTAAATTAAATAATTATATATATTATATGTTTTTTCACATTCTATAAAACTACATGGAAATAAAATTAAATAAAATGAAATTAGTTTATGTTGGAACGAGAAAAAACCATAAAAAACAAAAAATTGATCATTAACATTTTATCAAATCAATCATCTTCATTTAAAATGAAAAATATATATGGGAACATTTATTATTATTGGTGTTATTTAATGACATTTAATTTCACTTATGATATTCTATTTCCATTTTCATGAACATCCATAATTATATACATGTAAATGGAGCATGAAACCCTAAATGTATGCAATCAAAAGACCCAAATTAAACATTTTAACCCATAAAAATTACCAAAAATAATCGTAATAAAATTAAAAAAAATATATATGTTTAAGGGTTTATGAATTTATTAACTAATTTGTATTTTTGTATTATTTTAAACATTAATTTCTAGTTCACAATGCATTCCGACAAAAGTTATGGGATCTATCCGAACATACAAATTTATTTTTGTAATGTTTTATCTACAATATTATCAATTTATCTCATATTCATAATTATATATTTTTCGAATATTATTATTATTTTTACAAACCATATATATCTATCTAAATTTATCATTTTTTTTGAATTACATGTGTTAAAATGGTTCCCTTCATTATTTATTTATAAAAGAGAACTCGATTAAGGGGAAATTCTATGTTGCATACCTAATTTCATGTAAACTGGATAAAATATTTTAATCAAAAAAAATACTAACAATATCATTCATTATATCAAAAAAATAAAATTTAGTTAATTTATGTGTTTGTGGATATAATTATTCCATTATTCTATTTAAAGGCTCTTATTTCTTCTCATTAAAACTGCATAAACGAGGAACATTTAGAATGTAGAATAAAAACAATTTTTTACTATTTGAACTTCTTTTGGAAAATATTATTCAAAATACATGCTTATTTATTTACTTTAAAATTTTCCATGTTGGAATTTATCACATCTTCTATGGATACCATTATGATATTCCATTGGTTATGAATTATGAAAAGGTTACGGAACCTATTTCTATCCATGCGTAACCCATATATTTATTCCTCATAATTGATTTAGTTATGTGGCACACATATTCATGTACAATTTTTTATTTGTGAACCCAAATTTCACTCCAAATAATTGGGTAATTTTTTTGTCTTGTGAGATGTTATTTATGGGTTTAAAGAGTATACATAATCCTCTATAAGTCTTTTTCCACCATGTACAAATTTATTGACATCTATCCTTGACTAATGTTTATGTCATGTATATGTTTCAACAACATTTATAAATTCTTTTGATTATATTATTCCATTTTCTATATGTTATGTCTATATATAATACTTTTTGATCCATTCCTTTTATGATATTATGTTATTCCTCCTAACTCAAGTGTTATGCTTATTTTCTAGGATTATTTTCGTACAGTGCTTTTTAGCTCAACTCGTTGGTATATGTATTCACTATGTTATCCTATGAAAATGTTGGATCTAAAAGAAAGTGATGATGTCATTATGTAACATGATATAAATTTTTTTTATTCTAGTTTTTTGTTTTCTAATTACGTTTGAAGTCATTGAATCACACATGGATTTATGATCCTTGGTTTTCATTTCATGTATAATTATGGTAAAATTTATATAATAATATATGTAAAAGGATTGAAAGACTATAGTGAAAAACTCATGTACCCTTATTTTTAATTTTTATGTTGATGATATAATATATGTTGGGTGTAGATAAAATTCATATAATAGGTTTTCTGATAAAATTAAGAAGAAAATTTAAATTCAAATGATCCAAAAAATAACCATATTTATTGGTTTATAATTCTAAAATATGAATGATATAATTTTCTGTTATAGAAATGTACCCCAAGTAATTATCATAAAATATTATAATGAGGGAATACAAATAATTTCTTACCATTATTTCAATTGGGATGAATATTAGTAAATATGATGCTTGGAAAAGCGTTAAGCACAAATATTATTGAAATTTTTGATGAAAATTTCTCTATTATAAAATATAAATGAATGAAATAATTTATTTAATTACATTGTGTGTGTGATATCAGAATCGTCGAAATGAATCAAATATGATGATAGTAGAATAAAATTTGAGATATGTGTGAGGAACTTAAATTTTATGTGTTATAGAAAAAATGTAATGATATAGAAATTTATGTCTATACACATGCATATTAGGTTAGATATGGAAATGATAGGGAATAAGTATCAGAAAAAAAACATCATTCTTTATAGAATGTTTTCTAGGATGGAATAATAAGTAATCAAGCCTGGTAATATTTAGTACAGTAGGATCTAAATATGGATCCACCACCAATTTATTTACAAAAAATATTTCAATGAAATTAATTCTAATATATTAAAAAGTCAGTGTGTACAAAATTAAGTATTAGTTATGATAAAAAAAGTGAAATTGAGATTTCAAAAATTTATTTCCATCATTAGATATCAAAACAAATTAATAAAAAATATCACTACATAAAAGAAAATGTTTCACGTGGAGATATAATACAAGTATATTTTTTCAATAATGTATTTAATTACTAATGTATTCACCAAAGGTATTCCGAAATAATGATTTCGGAAATTGAGTCTGAAACAAAATTTTATTCCTCTAAAAACAATTTCTAATATTTATAATCATATTCCCCTACTGTTCTATAGATTAGGTTTGAAATGTTTGAGAGAGAGAGTAATAAATTTATATTAACTTTTGAAAACTGTTTCTATAATGAATTTGATGTTATGCTTATCATGAAATATGATATAAAATAAAATTTCCAGAGTGAAAAATTGAGAGTTAATAATTTTTAATAAAAATAGATAAGGTAAATTTATGTGGGTGGGGGGGGGGAGGTTAACATAAAATGGACATAATGTTTTCTATCACTGAGGGTCAAAATTACATTAAATGTTTTTTATCCCAATGTTTGTTGGTAGGACCTTCTCTTTGAAAAAGTCTATTATTTGATTGAATTTTAAAAAACAAGATAGTTAAAATGAGAAATGTTTTTCTAATGCATGAAGAATTCTAAAAGTTTCCTAATTAATGAAACCAAAAAGTATAATGAGAGAGGTTAAAGGACATTTATAATGTTTTTTTATTTTTTCCCATCATAATTTTATTAATAAATTTTATATTATTGGTAATATAATATTAAAAAAAGATTGTTAAGAAACATTTTTAGGAAATTTTGGTGTGGCGTTTTGGTTACAAAGTTGATGTTGTAAGATCTAATTTTTATGAATGTTTGTAAATGAACATTCTATATAAATTCACATGATTATATTTTAATATTAATGTTACAGAACAAAATAAAACATTATGATTATATATTTTTCATAATGGGAGAGGAATATATAATAAGTTATGTTTTTGGGCAAACTTTTATGTATAAACATTATTCAATCTATAGTTTTAGATATATTTATTTGGAAAAACAAATATGGATTGTGACATGTGTCTAAAAAATGGTCATAAAATGATGATTTTTTTCGTTTGGAGTTTTTAAATGTTGTTAGTAGACAAATATTCACCAAAAATCTATTGTAATTGATTTTTTATTAGAAAATCATAATATTTAAATTAAAAGGATTTTACAAAGGTATGTTTCCATGAAGTCTCCAAATAAAAAATAATTATCATGAGAAAAACATCATTAGATTTATGACATGAATAATTCTTTTGATGTGTTTGTTCAATTTCATAATATGAATTCAGAAACAAAATGTTGAACCCAAATTAATATTTCAATATAATTGAGCATTAAATGTAATATATAAATTTGATAAATCTACGAATTGAATTTTATAATTGTAGATACATATGATAAATGTTTATATATGTTTCAATAATGCGGTCAGCCATATTGAGATGGTCAAGAGAAACATACAAAGGAAACTATTTCACTATAAATGAAATGTTTAATTAAGATTCAATTTAAATAGTGTTTTTCTATTCTAATGTACAATGTCGTGTTTTTTTAATGTGTTCTGTTGAGAGAATGTCGAAATGGATAAATTTTCAATTAGAGAATATCCATGGTAAACAGTATTTTTATGAAGAGAATAAATTAGTTATTATTTTAGGATGGTTGAAAAAAAATAAGTGTTAGATGAAGATTTATTTCCAATTCAATTGAAAAATAATTTATCCAAATTATTAAAATTCAAGTTTCCACACTTTTTGATTATATATAGAAGGATAATGGAAAGATGGTAATTGGACAAACATTTTCCAGGTCATTAGGAATTTTTTTTAATGAATTTTATTTATTTTTATGATTTATATGATATATAAGAAAAAAACAAACCAATTGTAGAATGTTTTTTTAATTAGAATTTATCAAAAATTAAAAGTAGAAGATTTTTTTATTAATCCATCCAATGAACATTTCATCAGAAATTTGTTTGCTTAGAAAAAAGTCAAATTTCCCAAAAACATTTATAGCTATTTTTTTATATGAATTGGTAATGATATAATATTAATGTAAGAATAATTGGATATATTCATTAACATAAGAATTTATGTAAATTTCGGAATGTTTTGAATTGTTGAAGAATTAAAGAACATTCTAAGGGGATAATATAATAGTTGAGTATCATTCGATAATTTTAATTTAAGAGTTAATGATTATGTTTGAAATAAATATGATATGGAAATTGAAAATGAGTTCCCACCTATTATACTTATGAATAATCTATATAAAGGGGTTTAAATTATAATGTTTTTTTGTTCAGTGGTGTTCTAATTTGTGGTTTGGGTTTGATTTCAACTTCGATGATGGGTTTATAATCAGCTGTGATGATGACTTCATCTCCTCGATGATTATGGTCTTAGATGGTTTCTTTCAATGGTGATGAAGTGGGTTTGCAGTGGTACACCGATATTTCATTGGTGTTGATGTGTGCGTCTTGAGGTGGTGGTGACAACGGCGTGATGATGGTTTTCAGCATTTTGATTTTCAATATTTGAAATGGTTCTATTAGTGTAGGTATTTTTGTGTATATTTGGGGTTGTCATGTTTGAATCTTTTGAATTTTTTAGAAGTTTACATATGATGGAAAAGGCATGGTGAATGGTTGTGTTTTCCATTTTGAAATTTGTCTCTATAATTGGTGTTTTATGAGGTTGTGTGTCTATGCTGGATGAATGTTCTGTAGGTTCCCACATACCATTAAGGTGGATTTTCAATAAAATTTAAAAATGGATTGTGGTAATGATCCTATTAAAGTAAAATTGTCTGAAAAAGATGAAGTGCTACAAAATTCTTGTCACAAGTGAGATTATAACCATAGTTTTCTATATCATGGAATAAGTGTTTTGTATAGAGTTTTTGATAAAATAATTATCCAAAACATTTAATATTGATAATACGAATAGAAATAAACTGACATAGAACATTAGATATAGTTTCCTTATAGAAATGAGGCCTAATGATATTTTAATTTGATTGAACACATTTTAGAAATGTTGGAACAATATCATTGGGACTCAATATAAAGGATATTTTGGATATAGTAATTTAACAGTAGAATATCAAATATTGATAAAGGAGAATAGATGAACTTTCTAAATTAATATTTTTGAGAATGGATTGAAAATGTTTCATAAATTTTTTTAGCACATATACTTTGGAATGACATTGTGAACTGATGGGATTCAATGTAATCATTGCTATCAGGGGAAAAAGGATTCTAACTTGAGTAATTTCAATAGCTATATTATTATCAATGAAATATTTAACATACATGGACCCATGGGAGTATCCAATGAATGTATGTAGGTTTTGACACATTTTCCAAGCCATTAAAATTATTTAAGAATTATTTACAATCTAATTATTGTGTACTTGTGAGTTTATTTTATTATTATAAAAATAAATAACATTAAAATTTTTCATGGTTTATGTTTAAAAATAATTTTATTTTTTAATATTTAAAACTTGATTCACCCCCACTCATTAGTTCTATGATAGTTATCAACATCAAATATAATGGGTAATATTTATCAAATAAATAGCTGACATTTATAAAGTAATAAGAATAATACCTCCAACTATAGTGTGCTCTACCATTGACTCTAATTGTTCTTAATTGTCAACATGTAGCTAATTTACCTATGATTATATTTTAGATCATCAACTATGATAATTTTTTAAGTTAAATCTACTCCTATTAATAATCAATTATACTCAGGTTCTCATGAATATTGTTTCCCACAATCTATGTAACATTCGACTACAATATAGATCATTATGGGGATAGAGAGTAAACCAAACACTTGGAAGGATGGATACCTATACATAAAATTTTTATATGGTCTATCAATCAAGTGGAAAATAACACCCATGATTTCATTAGTCATGAATACAACATATTACTTACCTTACAACACTTGGAAATTATAATAATCCCACAAAAAAACTGGCGATGAGTGTCAATATAGATACAAAGAACTACCACTATTACTCTTCCACAACTCTTCACAAAATCCAATTATTAATTAAAAAACTACTCCCACATTAACTATGAATTTATGTAATTTGAATTATTCAAAACATATCTATATGAATAATATCTACCACTAAGGATTGATAGAAAACATTATCAAGGGTATGATATTTTTTCAAGAATATTGGGGATTAAATGTCAAGTTGTAGACCCATTAGAAAGGTATAAAATTTCATGTCAACATTTTAAAAACACAAAAGAAAATTTTGGACTAATTCTATAAATATATTTTTATATTCCATGAAAAATCATGTTCATTACTAGAGGAATATTAATCATTGGAATTGATCTAATTAAAAATTTTTGGGGGTAGTACTGATGAATAAAAACCACTATAAAATCCATGAAAACGAGATTATTTTTAATCTTTTATGGAATATATAACTCTACTTTTTTGAGTGGGATTCAATCTTGTAAATAAATGACTTCACATTAATAATGTTTGGAGTTATAAGAATGTTGAATATCTATATTTAATTATCTAACTATTCATCAACCTCCTAATGACTATTGAATTCATTAGTATAGGGAGTCTTATGCTTTATAAATTTGAGATTCCAATAATTCTAAAAATTTGAATTTGAATCCTTACCTCGATAGGGGCCAAATCATTCCCCATGGTCTATTCGTCACATAATCTAGATTATTACCATAATAATGTTTTGATCAAACACTATATTTTGTCATGGGATGTTATATTATTTTTCCTCCAATTGGTTAATTGGCCAATTTCTAGGGGGTAATAGTGCTACAAGAAACCAAAAAAACAAGGAAACCATCAAAACCCTGAAAATACATTACTGTGAGACTAAACAATAACAAATAAACAAATAAAACATAAATATAAAAAATATAAAAAATTTAAACCTTCTAAGATATGTGGCATGTGTTCATGGTCAGTTGCCTAAGAACTATATGTAAAAGGATAGAAAACAAATACAAGATAAAATAATATTCCCATCATCCCCTTCATTATTCAAAGGAGTATATTAATGATGTTGGCATGGTACTCCTTCACAATAATAACTTGAGACATGAATATCTTATCTCTAGTATGAATGAATACCTAAATTAGATAAAACAAAAAATGGTTATGATATTATTTTTTCATGAACCAATATGGGTTACCCCAAAACTATGTTACCTAGGTGAATGTATTTTATGGACTCAAAGGAATTATTGATCCCCATGGGATGGATACATATTCATGGGCATCAAGAATCAAGATTAGGAATAATTTCAACATAAAATAAAAAAAATATTAATGATACCTCATAGAAACGTTAAAAATATATATGAAATGTAAATATCCTATAATAGTAAAATTAAGGTCAATATCCAGGAACAAATTGAATGATATAATAATCTCTAAGGTTATATGAAATAAATATAATGTTCAATAAGAGAATAATGAAAAAATATTAATTGTGGAACCCATATCTAGGTTATATGTCGTTCAACCACCGACCATGTCACCACAATGGCCGAAGAAATATTTTTTGAAAAATTTCCCACCACTTCCACGAAACACCTTAATTTTACTTATATCATAAAAATATGGTCAATATACATGCATTGGGTGTGACTAAAAAACCCTAGTATGGAATCATGTTAGTACATGATACACCCTGATTGGGGGGGTGAATCATGGGTTATGATAATTTAAACCTTTTCATTTATTCCCTTTAATCTTATTATATGATCACATTACCTTATTCCAAGGAACAAATTATAAATCTAACAATAAATGAAATCATTACCATAATAAGCATAAATGAGAAAAAAACAAAAAATCATTATGATACAAAATTTTTAACATGGTTCCCCAAAAAGGGGTAGTCTATAGAGAAACCATTTATGTTTTATTTTTTCTAAAATAATCCACTCAACTTTACTATTTTATTGGATACTATTTTTGAACTGTGTTCACTTCACCTAAGGTGGAATTCATTTACACGTTTTATACTTTGGTCAGTCTTAACCCAAGTCATATTTACGTTTTCCCTCCTAAAAACTTATTGGGTGAATGTTCCTCCAAATTTCATAGACTTATATTCATTATTTAATTAATATAAATCATAAGTATTTTTCCCTGATTAGAAAGTGAATCTGATTTTATTATAGTTCTTATTTTATTATCCAAGAATTTCTTTTATATCATTTAGGGCATAACAGAAGCGTGAGACGTGTCGTTCCCAAATTTATTTTCATGGTCAAATATTAATCCATGATTTAGATAAGAATTAATTTTCTCATCAAAAGAATTGAATCCAATAGAACAGACAGTGGATACAATTCAATAACGTATTGCGGGATCATCAAATATTATTTGTAATTATTTTAAGAAATTAATGAATTACATTATTTGGATTAATTCTATAATTGGTGGATATAGCAATAGATCAAAACCATACAATTATTAAATCTTCTATATAAAGGGTATATTCCCTCTATAGTTGATCAAAAGGTGTTCCAAATATCTCCAAACATCGTCTTCGGAATCCCTGAGAGTTATCTTGACAAATCCTAACAATTTCATTGTTTTATTTTAATCAGTTTTAAAATCATTTGGAAAGGACTCCCCTTGACCTCTCTTGACTATGGAGTGTTTGGTAGAGGAATATCTCTATCCATTATTGTTATCGTTCCCAAAGTTGGATCTCTTTGGGGATTGAGAGGATTCTCTCCAATTATCGTTGTGCACAACGAAAATGAAATCTTCTCTCTTGAAAAATAATATAATTGGCTTTACATACAACTATGGATTGAAATAACTAATTGGTTAGGTACCCTACATCTTTTATTCAATATATGAATAACCCATGTCAATAATGAAAGTAATAATATAAGTAAAATTATTTAATGATATGCACTAAAAATTAAAATTTAAAGTAAATATTATTTAACCGAATAATTTTCAATATATATGATTTCTCACCATAACTTTAAAATCAGTCCACCATTCCTCTAAAATATTTATCAGGATTTGAAAAATTTCCATTTATTTAACAACTAAATATCACTACATTATTCACCGATAAATTAATATATATTCTACTAACTAAATAAAAACATATTTGTTAAATATTTTAAACCCATAATATTACATTGAATAACAGGTGATAGAATGTATTCCATCTAGAAATACGAACTAATTGTTAATCAATTTTTGGGAATAAAATTTATTCAAAATTTATAATAAAAAACAATTGATATATTAATTAATTGAGATTAAATATGTACTTAGTGTGTGACCCATAGGCATATTCCTTAAAGGAAGTAGGGGAAGTAGTCTACAGTCAAAGGATATCCCTTAGAAACATGCCAAGGTATCCATAAAGGATGCAGTTGATGCTACAACAAAATAATAACTCATAAAGATTCTCAATTTCTAAAATAACCCCTTTACCATGATATATCTAATTAAGTAGGTTTCATGATGATGTCATCAATCTATGTTCTGGATGTATCATTCTTTGAAATTCAATATAATGACGATTTTTATAGAAAAATATAGACATTATTTTATTTAGGACATATAATTTCCATTTAACTTCATGATATATACACATTTTGTAAATAATATAAGGAACAATTCATTTCTCATATTATGCATTAATTAAATATTACTCGTTACACACCCAACATATCATATCTCTCCAAAACATCTTATAGTGTTGTTCTGTACCAACAAATAAGAACATGAATAATAATACAAAATAACAACAATCGTAAAGAATAAGAATCAGTACCCATTTCAGTATATAATAACATCCAATGACTCATATAAATATGGATTTCCTACTCACGAGTCTTTTTCGTATGATATTCTACATAGGATAATACTAAGGTAATACACCATGAGAAGTCTCATCAAAGTAAAAATATTCTCTTACCCTAACAACATATATGAATCTTTTCACTCAAATGATATCATATCGATATTGAACACATATGTAATAATACTGTTATAGAAAATCTAGGTTATTTTCATAATGGAAAATGACTATGAACATTTAGTGAGATGACAACGGTAATTACATTATCACATACAATGTCACATATGAAAACAATAATTATATAACAAGGAGTTTATTAATATTAAAATATATGAATACAAGTTAACATAAAGCACATAAAATATGGATCTAACACACTAATTCTAACAGTCTCCAAATTTTACAGGATACAACTACTAACAACCTTCAGTCTATATGTTTTCATATGATTATCATACATATTTTGGGGTATGCATTTAGTCAAGGGGTTAAACATTTTTTTTCATTGGGAACACTTAATAATGAAACCTCACCTAGTTGATAAAAATACCTCAAGAGTTGATAATTCTGGAATATATTCTTTTTCAGTGTGTGGAACTTCTCTCTTTTTCCAGATCCTTTACAATATTATTATGACAATAAAATGTTATAGGGCCTTTTGTTTTAGGTACCACATCAATATACAAGAAAATATTTCATATCTTAATGAAATCATTTGATACATAAAGTGATTCTATATACTCATACTCCACATTAAAAATTTTAACAACTGGGAAATTTAAAATATTCCATCCCATATCCCATTCATTGAGGCATAAATTATATATTTACTGGGGCTTTATATCATTCAGGCATGTTTTAAAATTAAATTAGTATAACCCTTGATGAATAGATACTAATCTCTTCCACAGACCTAGAAAAAATCATGTGGTTTCTCAAATACTTGAAGATAGCCTTATTGAGAGAATAGTGTTTGTATCCTAGTTCAACATGATATTTATTACCTAGATCACTTCATAGTCATAATTTATTACATTACACAATATATCATACATTATTGATCCATTATACGAAGCATATGATATCCTACTCATTCTCTCATTCTTGTGTTGTATTCTATGACACATTTTCCTTGAATGATATATACTAGGTGACACTGGAAACAACCCCGTCATGGATTTTACATAGTAAATAAAATATATATATAGTCAGAACATGTAATTTTACATATTCTAAAAAACCTCTTGAAAGTATCAAGAATGGTCTTGATCCCTATAATATATGATACTTCACCTAATTCCTTCATGGATAATAACTTGTTTAACAATTACTTAATTTAATATAAGACTGATATTTAATTTATAAAATCTAATATGTCATTAATATTTAATACAAGGCTATCATACTCATTTCTAGTAAATCTCTTCTAAACACATCACTCAAATTCATTCTTAATGAAACCAAAATCTTTTAAAAATTCAAAAGGTGATTATTCAATGAACTAGATTATTCCTTCAATCCATAATTCGTAATCTAAAACCTCTAAATATCTTTTATTTATCAATATTCAAAAACCCCTCTAGTTCCACCATATAGACCTACTTAACAAGGTTCCCATTATGTAGAGCAGTTTCAGTGTCTATCTACCAATTTGTTTAGTTATGGTAAGATATTATAGAAATTAAAATTCTCACATATGTAAACATGGAATATGGTGAAAAAGCCACATCACTATTAACTGCTTTCCACTATTTAAACCCTAAAAAAAGTAGCCTTGATTTATAAATATTTAATTTACCTTCCACACAATTATTTCTCTTAAAAACCCATTTTCACTCAATGGGCATTACATCCCCTACAACGTCGACCAAGGCCCAAAATTGGTTATAATACATGGAATCCTTTTAAGAATTTATGGATTTTTACCATCATAAAAATTATGATCTCTCTACTTAATCCATTTAGGGGAGAGAATTATTATTGTGAACTAATAATGAGTCAAAATTATCGGTGAATTGATAATAATATCTATTTAGTTCTCATACAACTATTGTCCTTGTAACATTACTTGTTTCTTTAGAACAAATTTTTCCATGTGAACCTCTGGAATATGTTCATCTACAAACTATTGTGATTCTTGAGCACTAAATTAATTGTATTAAATCCTTCTACAACTATAATTTCTTTAGATATACTCCATCTCAAGAATTAAGGCTTTTTTGGAAATAGTCACATTCATTTCTGTGGTATTTTATAGGTAGTGTTCCATAGTTTTGATAGGACACCCAATCAAGATAAACATTTTCCAAAGGGATATAGTTTTTTAATGAGAATAATTTTAAAAAGCTTGCAATTTTATATAGGTATATTTAGTAAAACATGTTTTATTCATCTCTATATCTCAAAGACACTTTTCTAAATCTCTTTTATTGGTACTCTGTTTAATTTATACTCTGTAGTTTGTAATTCACATCTACAAAAGAAATATGGAATATATTCATGAATCATCATTGACCTTACCATGTCTAAAAATGTTATGTTCCCCATTTCAATAACACCATTCCACTGTAGTGTTTTAGGGGGAGTGATTTAAGGTAGAATCCCAAAAATCCCTTGAAAATTTGATAAACTATTGGTTAATATATTGACATCCATGATATGGTAAATGATTCTTTATAATCTTTCCATTTAAATTATCTACAACATTCTTGAAATTTATGATTTTGTAAAATAACTATAATTTATACCTCACTATGTTGACATAGCCATATCCACTAAAGACATCAGTGAATGTTATGAAGTAAAACGACCCACTTACAACATCTACTAGAAATTGTCCACACTCATTAGTTTGTACCAATAATAGAATCTTTATGAATATTTCACCCCTTCCACTGAATTGTTGTTTGGTAATTAATAAATGTAAAAAAACATGACATCATTCAAGTTGTTTTATCTTAGAAGATTCTAAATAATGGTATTACTAGATCACTATCAGATAAATCATGTTTACTAGACCCAAAAACTGATTCCACAATTAGTTGTTATATGATTCATGTGAACATGATTCAATGTCTATTTTTGGTACTTTGTTTTCATATTTTAATACATAAATACCAATATTTTAATGCTCTATACCATAAAATAATTATTCTTTAAAAAATACTCATCTTTTATTTAAAATCATGAAAAAACATTTAATCGAGGTATGATATAGAAATTATATTCATGGTAATCATCAATATTTAATAAATAAATTTAATTTAATTTCATCCCATATGATGAGAAAGGATGTAATCAGAAATGGATTTATCCACCATCATCACACCATTTACATATTAAAAATTGGCATATTCTCTATAAATATAGAGGAATCATCTTGGTTTTTGGCATTTGGATTAGAATTTAAGAAAAAACAGATTTATGTAATAAACAATGTGAATAAATTAATTTGTTTCACTTGATAATAAATACAGATTTAGATTTGTCTTTCTTATTGGTAAAGATATTACTCTAGTTTCAATTCATTCCAAATGAAAAACATATTTTCTTTATTTCCTTATCCAACCGTTGGATCTTATTTATCATGTATGGAAAATTCATTTTATGTTTAGACTTGTAATGAGTCTTGGTCCCATTCACCTTGTTCTTAATTTTTTAATTCACTATAAGATCCATGAGTTTTCAAACCCCATTTTGTTATACACTAATAGAATCACATTAAGACATTCTAAAATGAACAAATCATCATTTCTCATGTTATAATTATTGGTAATACTAGAGAAGGTCATGGGTAGTGAGGAAAGTATGATATTTGTGTATAAAATCTACTTATAATTTAATCCCTAATATTTATAAGTTTCCAATGTAGCTAATTAGATTGAATACATAAGGCCCATCTAAATCAAAATATCCAAGAATAGTCGTAAAAAGAGTATTCTAGATAACATATATTTATTTTATTTCCGAATCACGATAGAGATCCCCAAGGTGATACATTTTGTTATACACATCTAAGTTTTAATATTTCTTCAAAATATTTTTGGTCATGGTTTTTAGCATAAATCATTGAACATATATATCATTTTTCAAATTTTTCTTATAGAGAGATAAATCTTCCTCACTAATCACATTATTATGGTTATTAGTAATAGGTTTATCCAATACATATAATTTCCATTCATGGAATATGATAATATGGGAGTGCCTTTTCTACTCTTGGAAATTTATTAAATTTAGAAGGATATCTTTCTCAATTATTCATCACAATGAAATGTTTGAAGTAATTTTAATTTGTTTTTCTACAAATACAATGAATACTGATTTAATACTTTATCGAAAAAATTAGACAACTAAATAAATATAATATTTTTTAACCTCCCACTATTTTATTGAAAACAATATTCCTCACCATTGGATTAGAAATATCCCATTTATTTTACATTAAATTATTAAATATCTATATTACCCCTATAATCACCACATATTATGTTTTTCGATATTTCTTTGGGTAATAGAGAGGAATTATATATGCCAACTACATTAACTCATAGTTCGATGAACTGTTGAGTAGAATCCCCTTTCCTGAAATCCTTATATTGGATTTCATCATCTATTTGCACTTAGTTATAACATGTCTTACATTGGAAGTCAAACCATGATGGGAACTAAGTTAACTCAAACAAAAAATTTATGTCATTTTTCCATGATAATTTAATGATACCCACTTTATATAGTCAATTACTTTGAAATATGGTTCAATTTTCTCTAAATTAGTGGAACGTAATGCTGAAATAATATTAATAATTGAGGTATTTAATATTATATTCATATATTTCCTATAATTAATTTAATTAAATGATTTTTAATATTATGTGGATGTTTTATGTGATTAAATATATCTTAGATAATATTTACACATAATCCTATTTGTTTTAGTTTTATCCTCCATGTTTTTAAATTCATTAATTTATACGGTCGTGAAACAAAATCCATAATGAAATAATCATGTAACTTGATTGAAATAAAACAATAATTTAGTATGATTATAGGAAATTACTAATTATTTATTTTTTTTATGATGAAGAACTAATCATTGACCTAATAGGGAAAACTACTTGAACAAATAATGTTTTGTGTTTTAGTTTTCTACCTGTATACCTGTTTATCTCTCTCAGATTGTTTTCATCTCAGATTCAAACTGATCCCACTACACTAGCTTGGGAGCTCAAAACATTACATATTATATTACTCACACAAAAATTAGGGGAATGGGTTCACATAAAAGAAACAACCGGCATGAAGGCCATTAAATAATAATAGGTGAAATGGAAAGCATGGAAAATATTTAATATAAATATAATGATAATGGATCCAATAACATACAATGGTATGGTTTTAGATAATGAGAAATGATATTCAAGAAAAAAAATACTCATTTAATTAAATTAGTATTAAAGTATTAATCATTTTAATTAAGATAAATCACACCTAAATCAATTAATTACCAAAAATTGTTAATAAATTCATATATCTTAATTCTAAAATGAATTTACATGAGATTATAATACATAATAGTTTTTATAAATAGGAATAAATTTATTTAAAATTGACTATTTATTATATGAAAATGTACCTTGGAGTTAACATGATTAGTACCCATCTAATTTACCCATCATTTATTATCAGCATATAATGTCTACTCTTGCGACATGTGTCATTAATGACATATAAATAAATTCATTATGTGTACTATAAATGTAATTATGATAAGTATTACATGATATTTCATTCAAATGTTATACTTCATTGTTTCCAGAGAAATAACTACAATACGACACATACGTGGTATGTATTTTGAACATTACACAGATATTTATTAAATATTTATATATATTAAAACCCACCATACAATGTGTCCTATAAACATAATGACTATACAAAATTACATGTTGATATGGTTTTTATAGTTTATCAAGTTAACTTTAACTCTACATAAATGGGTAAAAGTACACATTTCATATATTGTAGATACATGACATGAATGTTTTCTAACTATATATCAATGAGATAAACCAAGGGAATTTTTGTGTAATTTTTCTATAGAAAAAGTTAGAGTAAACCACATATACATGTGATATATTCCTTCTGTCGTAGAAGATACGCATCAGCAGTTTGGTAGGCCATGTAAAAAGATACATGACCCATCGGTTACATAAGGACAACATGACGTGTATTAAAGTTACACAGTGTATACTCCAGACCACCATTCCCTAGAGTGGCATGATCATCATGTATTGAATAATTAAATGAACCATATGGGAAAAATATTAATTTATATATTTAATTTTGAACTAATTCATGGTTCAGTTAACACTATTATATGACATATACCACCAGGTTAGATGACATGTACTCATGTTTTAGGCATCCATATTCCTTGGAACATTTAAATGTTATCTTAAAATTTAAATTTTTTATTAAATAATGTTATTTTATTATATTTACTAGAAAAAATGTACAATTAGATCAAACAACTTAGATTAAAGAAAAATAAATAAGTATTTAAGAGAAGTTAATTATGAATAAATGTATCAATGATATGTAAATAATTAATACAATTATGTGACCTATCTAAAACAAATTGGATGATCTAGAAACAATGGAAGAGGGAGATGGGTCATTTCCAATTTTTTTGTCCTGATCGATGATTAATCTATAATTTACATGAAAATCAATATTCAGATGAATGGAATTGAATCAATGAAAACATAAAAGGGATAAACCATATGAACAAAGAATATGGACATCACATATTATTTATAATTAATTTATGATATTAAATAACTACCATGAATAGACTTATTTCATCATTGATGGATCTTATAATGAATCATTTTTGTATTGTCGTTAAATTATTAGACTCTTTGGAAGGCTCCCTCTAATGGCGATCCCCGCATGTTCAACAAATATCTGAATGTAATAGTGAGAATCTTTGGGTGCTGGTGTGATAGTTTATAATGCTTGTGTCATCAAATTTTGATATTCATGAGAATACATTCAAAAGGGTTCTCCCTGATATCTGTATACATGATAGTCGACGGTGGTAGAAGAGCACTCTCTATTCATGGTAGCATTATTGGAGAGGGATCTCCCTAGGGGTTTATATAATTATTTTTTATTATTATTATTATTAAAATAGATTAAATTGGATCACTTGGAAAAAATAATCTCATATTTTTATATCTATTGGGTTTGAAATAAATAATTTCACAGGTGCACCTTATTATTTTTTTAATCCAGTTTTAACCCCATTTAAATAATAGTAAGATTATTATTAATATTATTTCTAGAAAATATTTAACATCGTGAATTAAAATAAAATATTATTTTCAAAAAAATCAATATATATTATTTCTCACTAGATATATAAACTCAGTTATCTATTCTTACAAAATATTAATCTAACATTTAATAATGAATATTTATTTAATATAAAAATGTTCATTCATTAGTTTCCACTAAATTAATATAAATTGTATTCACAAAATAGAAAATAAATAATTATAGAGTATTCTGCTCACATAATTTTATCTCAAATAACTAGTGAGGGAATATATGAGAAATGAAAAAAATGAAAAATAATTAAACCACATGTTGGAATAATATTTATTTAATACATTAAATAAAAATTAATTACATATTTTTTATTTGATATTTTGGACCCACATAGTTTGTGGCCCTCTAGGCCTCTTTCTTTGTGTAACTAGAAAAATATTCCCTATGTCCAATGTTAGTGTTTAGAAATACTCGAAGACACTCATAAGGGAAGAATATAATGATGTAATGACATAATCCATCACACATATTCTCATTGTTAATATTATTTCATTATTTAGATATCTCTAATAAAACATGATTCATGTATGTTCCATCAAATTATGTGATGAATGGATATTTCATTGAATTTTGAAAAAATAAAACATTCATATTGAACAATATGGGAATATATTTATCTAGGATATATCTTTTTCATCAAAGGGAATGAGATATAAACTTTTTTTGAAGAATAGAAGGGACACATCCTTTCTCACAATATTCATTAGTGTAATATTACTTGTTACTCATACATCATATCCTACATCACCACATAAATATTTCGTCCTGGTGTTCATCAATAAATCAATGAACAAGAAGTATAATACTCATTAATAAAAATAATAAAATATAAGGATAAAAAACATGTCTGTATATAGTAAAATCGAATGACACATATAAATGTGGATTTTATATTTGCGGGTCATGTTCGGATAAAATCCTACAATAGAAATTTCTAAAGGAGTAAACACTGAGATGGTTCCCAAACAACCAATTATTATCTGCCCCAAATATCCTACAAAATTTATCCCTTGAATGATATCATCTATCTATTGAAATGTTATTTTTAATAAGTGTCATGGATATTCCGGGTACACATCATAGTAGGGATCATGTATGACCTTTGAGAACAACAACCTCTCTAAGGACAATATAAAATACTATGTCATGTAGAAGAATAATAATGATTTGAAAAAGGGTTTATTAATATTTGGAACTATGAATACATGTTATCATAATTCACATAGTATTTTTTTCAAGGGAACCAACTCTAATACTATTCACTTGAAATCCAAGTTCTATAACTATTGTTTTTTTAAATTCCACATTCACTATTCACTTACTAGCTGTAAGACTCATTATTTTATGAATCTAATACTTTTTCAAAACTATGATCTCTTATTTTATACCACACGACCTTTCTAAACACTATTTTTTAATTTATGATTAACCTTCTCACAGAAAAGATTCAAAAAAATGTGTTTTTTCTAAATAATGATTAACATATATTTTCTTAAATTAAATGGTATTTCATAGAACTCATTCACATTACATAAACAATTATATAATTCAGATAATTTTTCTCTCATGAATCACCCTATTCCATGTCCCACTACACCTCTACTTCTTCCACCGATGGGGTTAAGATATTTATAGTCAAATACATACCCTTTTAATATGTTTGCAAATTTTCCTTCATATAACATCAATTCATGAAAACTTATGCATTATTATTTATTTTAAAGACATTTACATCATAGGTTTCTCCATTTATTAGTTCCTTTAATTATCCAACATGTTATGTTTTTTGAAACACCATCTACCATGAATCTCTTCTATGCTCACAAAATGGATCACGTTGGATTCACTAAAGTATACCTATTTACATAATGAAAAATTTCACAAGCCATTAAAATATTATAATATATAATCCAATTTATTTTTGTTATTTTATTATAAAATATTTCATAATTTCAGATCTATGAGTCTATTATTGGTTATTCTCTTCCAAATATAGCCAACTACTCGAGATGAGGGATAATTCAATGTCTTCTACATAACACCACAACATTTGATCCATTATCCAGGATAGAATAATTTCTCACAAGAATCATCTTGTTTTTTTAATCCTTCAACATTAAGATATCATATTAGTGATTTAACTTTGTTAACCTATGTCCATACCCTTATTCCTATTCAAGAATATTACTTTACCATAACATTTTAATATTCAACTGATATATTCTAGGAATATTTATTCACTTATGCTATATAGACTAATCTATATATCAATGTATTTAATATCTTCAAGGTTCTAGAAATGTTTATCACCATTCCAATACACTATCAATACTATATGAACAAATTATTGAAAATATATCTAACAGAAAACATTATTTTGAGTCTAAATTACCCCCGTAGGATTCTATTTTAAATACTATCATATGTAATAAATATTTTACAATTTTAAAAAATTAGACATATATTGACATAGGATTCCTTATTTATCTCCGAAATTGAAATTTATCTTCTCCTTTAATATAAAAAATGCACATATCCAAATGAAACTAAATTTATTAATAATTATTTCTTCCATTTAGGGTTTGTAGATTTTCCATTTTTGTTATCTCCCACATTGATATCATTCCAAATATGTATGAATTATGCCAAAATTTACTTTAGGGATCTTCCCTTTGTCCCAATAAATTTCATAGGAAATATATTAATTAATAAATTAATCCCCCTTAATTAATCATCCTCATTCAATAAATTTACAATGTGCTTTATAAACCCATATGGGGCATACAGATCACTTCAAATTGAGGGGAAAATAGATATTGAGATATTTTTATCACATTTGGTTTTATCATTCACATTTGATATCAAAAATAATTTATTGATGGAAAAAATTTCTATTTGTACCAAATTTAAAACACAATGGAATTTTGTTTATAGTTTCACACTATCTAAAAATTTTCAATTTGTGAAATTACCACAATCAATTCAATCATCGATAAATCCTATAATCATATTGAGTGGGAAGTCATTCTAGAAAAATAATTTAATCTATTTTCCATGTCAATCACTTACTTATATTTATTCTAGTAACATACCTCCCATTATTTTTAAAATCATCATGTGATCATAATATCTCGTGCACAAAATAGTTGGTGTATATTACAATTAGAATATGTGTATAAAACATACCACATATTAATATAATATATACCACTATTTAATATAATATTCATTTTACAACATAGTATTCAACGTTTTAAATTTATTACGAGTCTCCTTTGATGGCTACGTATAATATACTTGAGTTCCTATCACTAACTCTCCTATAATATGTCCACATTTTGAATAATACCACTTCTTGATAACAATAATTGATCTTTTTCAATTGATTAACTCAACTTCAGAACATGAAGCTAAAGTTAGGTGAAGATTATTAATTTTCTAAAACATTATTGTATCCATAAATAGTCTAATGATATAATATTTTCATAAAAAATACTAAAACATGAAATAAATGAATGTTATTTCTACTCCACCAATATTTTTTTTCAATAGTGAAATGATACTTGAACTAAGTCATAATAAAACGAGTTGAATATTTATTATCAATGAGATACTTTGAACCATTCAATTATATATTTTACAGATCTTAAGATTCAATTCATGTACTTCATAAAATAATCATCTATTTATACATCACACTATATTTAGATACTGATTTTTTAAAAGAGTGGTTATTTAACAACACTTATTGAATCTGATATCATATTGGAATTTAATGAATTTTGATACTTCATATCACATGTAAATCAATTTTTTTGACCTTTTAGAATAAAAAACCCACAAATATTATATCTCCCACTAAAGAAAGAACAAATAGAATCACATATTTGAAAAAACTAAATGCATGGGTAGTGGGAGTACCAATGGAATCCTCAAGATGGGGATTTTACAAGATCAAGATTGGCCAAAACATTGAAATTGTCTCTAAAATTATTATACAAATTCTGTGTTCATTTCAAATTCCATGACAACTCTAGCAATTGTTTCCACATAATTAGACATTTTTAACCACATTCCTAATTTCCAATCAATAAATAGGTATTACATGTAAGAACTCAGATCTTCATTTCTGGTAAGCCTCCCCATTTTATGGAGTTTTTATGAAAAATGAATTTTTCGGAAAATTTTGAAGTACGCGCCCCGTACTTTCTAAGTACACGCCTTGTAGTCTTTTCCCACTTGAAGCCATGTGTTGGCCATGTCCGGGCCACACACAAGTTGTGTAGGGGTGACGTGGAGGCTGATTTTGGAAGATTATAAAAAAACCTAGTACATTCCATGTACTCTAAAAGTACATGTGTGTACTTTTCTTTTTTTCAATAAACACACCGGGGTCGTGCCTGACGGACATAACATGCTTCTTCTTTAGGATCTTCATTCGAGAGCGACCCGTATGACCGAGAATCTTCCTAGAGCCCTCGTCATGTTGTCTGATCTCTGTTCCAACCGCTGTTGATTGCATTGGGATCGCCTCGGTAAGCTCTCTCTTCTTCTTTAGCCCTGTTCTATTGTTCCTCCTAGTTTTCATGTTATCTTGGGCTGAGAGTTTCATTCATTTTCATAGACTTATGCTGTTCTGAGGAGAATCAGGCATCGTGGTTCAAGTATATCAATCCCCTAGCATCAAGGATGGTGGTTTGTGCATTTCTGTAGAATTTACTTGAATATTTTGTTCAATTTCTCCAATTCCCTTGAATGAGAATTGTGTGTTTTCCTATTTTTACCTTGATTGATTGGCGGATTTATTGATTTCTATAGTAGATGATTACCTTTGGGAATAGAGTTGTTTTTACTATACTCTGGTTGTTTGCTGTACTTTCTTTGCCTGTTAGGCATTATACAAGTTTTCCATGCCTAGATGTAGGATAGTGGAACTATTTAGTTGTTTTGATGCTAAGACTTAGAAGGATATCCAAGTAGTTCTTGTGGTTTAATTGGTCAATACACGCGCGCTATGCATGTTGTTTTATACACAGGGCCATGAGAACTTAGTTTAGTGGACCATAGGGAGAATGGACGGAAGGGATTATCCAGAGTTTCTTTAATTATGATGTGAGAACATAGAGGGAATTGATGTTGAATGCTTCCCCAGAGAGTCTGTAGTTCGTCAATGTGGTCCACATGGGGAATTGACGTTGAGTGCTTCCCTAAAGAGCCTTTAGTATGATATGAGACAATAGGGGGAATTGATGGTGAGTGCTTCCCCAGAGAGTCTATTCTTTAGATGAACTAGAGGGGTGAGACTGTGTGTGCCTCCCAACGGGGTTTCTAGTTCTTATAGGTTGAACCATAAGGGTTAGGCTTTGAGAACTACCCAGTGGTTAACTTGTTTTACTTGTTGATTGATTTATACTTTTGTGGTTTATATTCTAGACTGTAAATTGTAGTTATTGTGTGTTTTCCTCTTTACTGTTCCTATACATTAGATTCCATGTATTCATTGACTATTAGGCACAGATCTTTGGGTGGTTTTCTACTGGGAATTTATCTCACACCCTATTTGGGCCATTCTTTTGGGCCCAATAATACTATGTTGTTGTAGCTATAGATAAGTGCAAGCTTCCTTCTACTTCAGGGACATGATTGCACTGGAGCTGGAGAGAATGGTACCGAACCGAGGCTTGCGATGCAGAGGAGTTTCTCATTTATTTTTCTTTTTCTGTTGCTTTAGTACTTGTGTTTAGTTGTATTTGAGCGCGTTTTTGTGTGGCCATCATTCCTTAGATTCTTGTACCTAATACATCATTATCATCATTGCTATAAGTATTCTTATGTAGTTGGTTACAGTTATGTATGTTGTTACTTCTTATACTATTGACTATTGTTTTTCTTACCTTGTATACCTTAAAAATGAGGGCATAGTTTCCCCAATAAGATACCAAGGCCCTCGCTGCTAGTCGTCAGCCTCTGGCGTTTGGGGAAATGCGCTTGAGGTAATGTGGCGAACTGGGTATGGGGCACCAGTGGAAGTTCTCCGGATTTGGGTAGTTATAAAGTGGTATCAGAGGAGGTTGTTTTCCCTTTAATTACTATTTGGAGACTTTATCCAGGGATAGGATAGATTCTGTACATGGAATTAATCTGTTCTTGGGAGTAGCTAACCCGTGTACAGGGAAGAGCCATACTACCTCGTTTATTGTAGTTTTTTGGTTTTTGAGATTTACGGTTGGTATGATTTCACCTAGAGTGATTCAGATGTCCTGTGTTGTTGTTTTTTTGCTATTGCAGTTCCATTTATCTCTCAACCTAATTAGATGAGGGTATTCCATCTCATGCATCGTATAGACACTTGTTAGAAATCACATGCCATGCATCCTTTCCATGTCATCTAGGGTGCATTAGCGATTTCATGTTCTTGTGATAGACCTTGTATAGATTATGCATGCAGTTGTGAAAGATGCATGATATAATCTCTACTGCCTTCTTAGATGATTGTTTGTATTCTAACATGCTTAAATGAATGCCAAGTATTGATTCACGGGGAGTATGGGCCCTCACGAATCGGAATTTGGAACCTCCTTGCCTTGTTTTCTGTGTTTTCTGGGCTTCTGTGCAGTTTCTGAGCTACTGCCCAGAACAACCCAGAATACACGGTGTGTATTTTTGGACTACATGTCGTGTAGTTTTTAGACCGTGGAAATGACCGTGTGATCAGGGACACGTTGTTGTATAAATAACTTCAGGAACACGCCATGTATGGTAGGTAGACAACGTGTAGTTTGGAGTCGTGTACCCGACCATGCCACTAAAGACATAGGTCAGTGAAGCTATAGTGGAACACGCCGTGTAGTCTTTTCCAGGTACCCAGCTGTGTCACGAGCAACCCGGGTCGGTGATAGCTTCTTGTAGAAACACCGTGTGTTTTTGGAACATTACAGGTAGTTTTGTTTAAGTACACGGCCGGGTCACGAACAACATGGGACTGTGTCACCTCCACATATACACTCCGTTTTTGTTCGGTACACGAAGTGTATGGTTCATCCGTGTAGACGGCCATGTATTTAATAACATGGGATGTCGAAGCCTTGTCTAGTACACCACGTGTTTGTTCAGAAAATGTTGTGTAGTCTCTGGTTATGTCTGACCGTGTGGGTAAGCTGTGTAAAGAGACTCAGCCAGGGGAATAGTTTTCAAGTACACGCCATATGTGTGGTCAACATGCCATGTAGTTTGATTTGTTACACAACTTGTAAGGCAAGGGTACACTCCCATGTCAGTGGCATAAGAATACACTCTATGTAGTTTTTATACAAGCAGTGTAGTTGTGTTTTGTAAACATGTGTGGTTTCCTCCCTATATTCCCGTTTTGAACTCTTGTGTTCTATGTCCTTGTTAATTCTGATCTAAGGTGTGTTTTTTATCTTTCAGAGCTATGCCTCCGAGACTTCCTCTAGTTGTATTTATGTCGTCAAGCTGGGATCAAACGCCAGATATGGCTGATCAGGGACTTCTTACCGATCCTCCAGTCGGGCCAGCCTTGGCACCAGATGTCATACCAGCTGCAGGAACAGATTCGCAGTTCAGGGAAGGTTTTATGAGGATGATCCAGACACTTTAGGGAGTACCACCTCCTACCATGACAATGGCAGACTTGAGGCGTGTTTTTCAGCAGCATCATCCTCCTACTTTCTCGAGAGAAGGAGGACCACAGGCTGCAGAGTCATGGCTGGAAGCCATGCTAACTATCTTCGAGTATATAGAGATTCTTGTAGAGAGGCGGGTCAAGATCGCCACCAACATGATTGGAGACTCCGCCAATAGGTGGTGGGGCATGATCTCACATGTGGGTCATCAGCAGGTTATGGCCTAGGAGGAGTCCCAACACTTGTTCTATGATTACTTCTACTTGGAGACCCTGAGGTCCGATCGAGCCCGGGAGTTCATGAGTCTAGTGCATGGTACTCTTTCTATCAGGGAGTATTCCTATCGTTTCATCGAGCTACAGTGTTTCACACCCCTCAAGGATTGAAGTGGGGTGTTTTTTGCAAGGAATATTGAGGATGGAATCAGGAAGGAGATCTGCTCGTAGGTGAATATATTCCATTTGACTTCAATCACTTTAATCGTTAGCAGGCACTGAATGAGGAACACAATCTGAGAGACTCCGGAGCTGAGATCCAGGGGTTTTATTCTTCCAGAGATAGTTTTCCTCCATTTAAAAGTAGGAAGTGCCATAGGGAGCCTACGCGTGGTGATCCGAGGAGGCGAGATACATATTCAGGTAGCCAGGTAGTATGCTACCAGTGTGGAAGGGCAGGGCACACGAGACCGTAGTTCCAGAGGGACCTAGTGGAGTGCTGATCTTGTGGCAAGGCAGGTCACCTTTAGTGTTTCTGCTAGGTTTTCTCTCCAGCTGCTGGTTATGAGGGTTCTTCCATGACTCCTCATTCCGGAGCAGCCCCACCAGATTCACCCCAGTTAGGGAACTGGAGTTCTTTTGGCGATTCGGGCCGAGGCGGAGGTCGAGGTCGTGGAAATCAGTCACTAGTTTTTCACCGCCAGTAGGGGGTTCGGCTTATAGTGGTCACGCAGGGTCACAGGACCATGGGGTAGACCAGAATTCTGCAGTGGAGCAGACCTATCAGGAGCAGGATTCTGGACCTTCTACAGTTCGAGGTACGCTTTTATTATCCTCAGTTTTATCTTCATCTCTTTTCGATACTGGTTCCACGCATAACATTACCTCTTTTGCGATTGTGGAAGGCCTTGGTCTCTGTGTCTTTTCTTCTTCCGACTCGTTGACACAAGACATTCCTTTGGGGATGAGGACATCTAGTGTATTCCAATTTAGAGGGTCCACTCTCGAGGTAGTAGGGTATCGTTTCTCATGGGACCTCTATGTACTAGAGATGACAGGCTATGATTTCATCCTTGGGATGGACTGGTTGGTTCCCTTCCAGGTAGTCGTCGACTATTATCACCGCAGAGTGAGATTCATTTCACCTGAGGGTGAGTATTTTATTTATAGAGACGAATTGGACATTCAGGCGAGTCGAGCAGGACTTGAGCATCATGGGCTGGGAAGGGTGACAGCCCATATTTCTAGTCTTTATCTGGATGATCAGGGAATTTTGCAGCAAGAATTTCTTCCAGGGGTGGATCGTTTTAGGGACGTAATTCTAGAGTACTTTTCAGGTTATCCTCCAGAGCGTGAAGTAGAATTTTTTATTTAGCTCGTGTTAGGAGCAGCACCGGTGTCCATTCCTCCTTATAGGATGGCCACACCTAAGTTGCAGAAGCTCATGAAGCAGTTGGAGGAGTTACAAGAAAAGGGTTTCATCCAACCCAGTACTTCTCCTTGGGGTTCGCCTGTCCTGTTTGTGAAGAAGGCAGATGGTACCCTTAGGCTTTGTGTGGATTATCGGAAGCTTAACTAGTTCATAGTCAAGAACCGACATCCCTTTTCGAGGATTGATGACCACTTTTATCATCTTCGAGGAGCACGAGTGTTCTTGAAGAATTACTTGAGGTTTGGTTATCATTAGTTGCGCATTATACAATCAGATATACCTCTGATAGCCTTCAAGAGTAGGTATGGTCTATACATGTATACATTCATGTTGTTCGGTCTCACGAACGCACCTGCAGTTTTCATGGCTCTGATGAACCAAGTGTTCCATCATTACATGGACTCCTTCATCGTGTTCTTCATGGATGATATCTTGGTGTACTCTCACACTAGACACGACCATGCTACCCATATTGAGATCATTCTGAGTACACTAAGAGAGCATCTACTTTATGATAAACTCTCAAAGTGCCACTTTTGGATGGATCAGATTCACTTATTGGGTCACATCATATCAGAGGAATGAGTATCTATGGAGCCAGAGAAAGTGATAGTTGTAGTTTAATGGAAGTATACAAAGAACGTTTTCGAGGAATGAAGTTTAATAGGGATGGTTGGATACTACATACACTTCATTCAGGACTTTTCACGCCTAGGATAGCCATTGACAGGTCTGACCAAGAATGGGGAAAAGTTTTTATGGCCATATTCTTGCGAGTCATCCTTTCAGGAGCTGAAGGGAAAGATGAAATCAGCACTGATACTAGTCTTACCAGAGCCAGGAAAGAGCTACACTGTTTATTGTGATGCTTTGGGTATAATACTAGGCCTTGTGCTTACTCTAGGAGATGGAGTCATCGCGTATGGGTCTTGGAAGTTGAGGCCACATGAGAGGAACTACCCTACACATGATCTGGAGTTGGTAGCTGTTGTTCATGCCTTACACTGTTGGAGACATTATCTTCTGGGTGAGCACATTGTGGTATTCACCGACCACAAGAGTCTCAATTATATATTCACTCAGCGTGATCTGAATCTGAGGCAACACAGGTGGGTTGAGTATCTTCAGTATTTTTATTTTGAGCTTGCCTATACGTCGGGAAAGCGAAATGCAGTGGCAGGTGTGTTGAGTAGGATAACTCAGATTCATGATGTTTAGGAGGCCAGTAGTGAGTGGAAGCTGATGACTCTGTTCTTTGAGATGCATCTGGAGGTGCACGATAGACATGGACATACCTTCATATCTTCTGTAGCCGTTAACTCTACACTACTTGATCAGGTACGAATAAGGCAGCTATCAGACTCAAAAGGATTAGTCCTACAGGAGAGTGTGTCAGGAGAGGAACCTCTTCCAAGATGGAAAGTGGGAGAGGATGAGACCATGCATTTCAAGGGATGTGTATGGGTGACAATAGACATGTGCGAGGACGTGATGCGAGATTTTCATTCCTTAGTTTAGGATATTCATCCTGGCGTCACCAAGATTTATCAGGATCTTCATCGCTAGTACCGGTGGCCATGAATGAAAAAGGATGTTGTTGTTTTTGTCAAGAGATTTTCTATATGTCATCAGGTGAAGGCGGAGCATTAGTGACTAGCAGGAATCTTGTAGCAGATACCCATTCCAGAGTGGATGTGGAACGATGTCACGATGGACTTCATGACAGGGTTTCCAAGGTCGCCCCTGGGTAATGATGTTGTTTGGGTTGTCATCGACAGGCTTACAAAGGTTGATCACTTCTTGCCGATCCAGGAGACCTTTAGTATTGATGATCTAGGATGATTGTAGATCCGAGAGATTGTATGTCTTCATGGAGTTCCACACTCCATTATGTCAGACAGGGATGCATGATTTACCTCTCGGTTCTAGCAAAGACTTCAAAAGGACTTGGATATACATGTACTTTTGAGTACAACATTCCATCCACTGATAGATGGCCAGTACGATCGTATGATCCAAGTGCTAGAGGATATGCTCAGATCTTGCATTTTGGACTTTGGCGGTTCCTGGGAGAAGCATATCCCACTGGTGGAGTTCGCTACAACAACAGTTTTTAGGAGACTATTCAGATGGCACCTTACGAGGATTTGTATGGAAGGGCATGCCGGTCACCCTTTTTCTGGCTGGAGGCAGGAGAGGCAGCATTTCTAGGACCTCGTCTTGCTCAGGAGACATCAAAGCAGATAGAGCTGATTCAGAAGAGGATGGATACAACACAGTCTTGGTACAAGTCTTATGCTGATCACCGGAGATGACCTCTAGAGTTCAAGGTCGGGGATCAGGTTTTCCTGCGTTTTCACTAAAGATGGGACACAAGAGGATTCAGAGGTAGGGTAAGCATTCACCAGGGTACGTTGGTCCGTTTGAGGGTTTGGAGAGAGTTGGGATGGTCGCCTATCGGTTGAAGCTACCCCAGAGGTACCGGGCCATGCACGAAGTCTTCCACGTCTCTCAGCTCTGACTTTAATTTTCAGACCCATCTCATGTCTTTTAGCCTGAGGAAGTTGAGATCAAAGCAGATGCATCATTTGAGGATCATCCCATCCGGATTATCAATCGCAGTACGGGGGTTCTCCGTGGGAGGTCTGTCCTTCTTTTACGGGTGATATGGCATGAGGGGCGGGTACATGACGAGACATGGGGGAGGGAGGCCAATGTATGATCATAGTGGCCAGATATGTTCAGGGTTTCTTCTTTTACGAATCCCTAGGGATATTCGAGGATGAATTTATTTATGGGGGGAAGTTTGTCAGAACCCAGATCTTTGTTTCTAGTACACCTTTCCTTTTTCTGGAGTTTTCAAAAAAAATGAAGTTTCTGGAAATATTTGAAGTACACACCGTGTACTTTCTGAGTACACACAGTGTACTCTTTTCCCGCTCAAAGCCGTATGATGGTCGTGTCCCAGCCACACACACGGTGTGTAGGGGTGACATGTTGGCCGATATTGGTGGAGTACAGAAAAACCTAGTAAACACCGTGTACTCTAAAAGTACATGACGTGTACTTTTATTTTTTTCACTGAACGCACCGAGGTCGTGCCTGACGGACAGATCATGCTTCTTCTTCAGGATCTTCATTTGAGTGTGACCTGTAAGGCCAAAAATCTTCCCAGAGCCCTCGTGACTATGTCTGATCTCCATTGCAACCACTGTCAATTGCGTTGGGATCACCTCGGTAAGCTCTCTCTTCTGATTTAGCCTTCTTTCATGGTTCCTCCTCATTTTTTAGTTATCATGGGTTGAGCATTTAATGAATTTTCTTAGATCTACGTCATTCTAAAGAGAATCAGGAATGATGGTTCATGTATATCGATCCCCTAGAATCAAGGATGGTGGTTTGTGCCTTTCTGTAGAATGTCCATGAATATGTTTTTCAATTTCTTCAATTTCCTTGAATGAAAATTATGTTTTTTCCTGTTTTTCCATTGATTGATTTCATGCCTGCTTGATTGCTATAGTAGAGGTTTACCTTTGTGAATAGTGTAGTTTTTACTGTACTCTGGTTGTTTTTTGTACTTGCTTTTCTTGTTAGGCATTATGCCAGTTCCCATGCCCAGTTTTAGGATAGTGGAACTGTTGTGCTATTTTGTTGACGAGCCTTAGAAGGATAACCATGTAGTTAATAAGGTTTACTTGGTTGATACATGTGATCTATGCTTGTTTATTTATACACTGGGCTACGAGAACCTATTGTAGTCAACCATAGGGAGAATGGATGAAAGGGATTCAATAGAGTATCTTTAATTACAATGTGAGACCATAGGGGGTATTGACGTTGAGTGCTTCCCCAAAGTGTTTGTAGTTCCTCAATATGGGCCCATGGGTATTTGATGTTGAGTGATTCACCAGAGAGCCTATAGTACAATATGAGACTATAGGGGGAATTGACAGTGAGTGCTTCCCCAGAGAGTTTATTCATTAGCTGAACCAGAGGGGTGAGACTGTGTGTTCCTCCCAGGGGGGTTGCTAGTACTTATAGGATGAACCATTAGTGTTAGGCTGTGATAACTACCAAGGGGGTTACCTTGTTTTACTTGTTGATTGGTTTATAATTGTTTTGTTTATATGCAAGACTGTAAATTGTAGCTGCTGTGTGTTTTCTTGTTTACTGTTCCTGTACTTTACTTTCCATGTATTCATTGACTGTTAGGCACAGATCTTTGGGTGGTTGCCTACTGGGACATTGTCTCACACACGGTTTGGGCCATGCTTTAAGGCCCAAGTAGACTATGTTTTTTCCGGTATAGATAAGGGAAAGCACCCTTCTACATCAGGTTCTTGATTGCACCGGAGCTGGAGAGCATGGGACCGAGCTGAGGCTTGCGATGCAGAGGAGTTTCTTATCTATTTTTCTTTTTCTGTTGCTTTAGTACTTGTGTTCTGTTGTATTTGAGCACATTTTTGTGTTTGATGCTTTCCTTAGATTCTTATACCTACTACATCATTGTCATCATTGCTATATATTTATTCTTCCATTTTTGGTTACAGTTATGTATGTTGTTACTGCTTCCGCTATTGACTGTTGTTTTTCTTAAATTATATACCTTATCAAACGAGGGCATAGTTTCCCCAATAACTTACCATGGCCCTTGCTGCTAGTCGGCATCCTCTGGAATTTGGGGAAATGTTCTTGAGCTCATGTGGAAAACTGGGTACGTGGCACTAGTGGAAGGGCTCCAGATTCAGGTCATTACATTACAGAATTGAATATTTCTATAATTTTTAATTAAAATACACTATTTTTTATTTATTTCTTTGAAAAAACAACTATGAGTGATTTTACAAGATTCTTATTCAAATAAAAAACGTTTTCATTGGTATTATTTCCCTTTTTACCTCTTTTATAGAGATATTTGAATTGGATTTTCCCTTGTCTTAACTTATTTCATGTATGTTCATAAGGAATCTTTTTTATTGTTTCTCATTAATTTCTTTAAGAAAAATCATACCTCTTTTTATTTTAAGATATTATTTTTTTAGGAGAACAACCTTTTTAATCAAAAATGCAATATACTCCTCCTACTATTTCTAGATATTTTTCATTCTCTATAATAGGGATATTGTGAGTTCATCATGATGTGTTATCTATTCATAATTTATTTAACTTCACGGCTTTCCTGAAGTACAATATATTAATGTTATATATTCACCTTTATTGTCTCTTTACATGTAATCCACGTGAGTAGAATACCTAATTGTTGAATATTTTTCTTCCACACATTCTTCCAGCATAATTTATTTTTTATGTGATTGAGGTGATGATAAATAAAACATATTCCACCAAACATATATATTGTATCATCATGTATTGATTTATATTTTGTTTTATTCATTTATCTTCTATAATTGATCCTTTTGGTTTAATGACACACAATCATAGTGTGACTTATTCTTTCAATGATTTTTAATCTCATGGATACCATCTTCTATGAGTCATTAAATTAAGAATTATCAATATTCATCATTTGATTTTTTAATTTTAGATTCAGAGCCCTATATTATCCACTATTAGAAGCTTCTCTCGAGCGAAATCCAAATTATCCATTATCTGATTAAAAAATAATATTTCTAAATATATCTAATATATGGGCTTTATCTTAATGATAACATTCCTTCTATATCAATATGGTACCATCTTTATTTTTCTATTTTCATATTAACTAAATAATTATTTATAGAGGGAGGATGTTTTCATCCATTTCATTCTCCATGATAGTCCACTTTTATTTATTTGGTGACATTTCATGATGTAGAAATATTTTTTATATCTTATTGGAATTTATATTATGAATTTAAACATTTAGGGCCACATATTATATGAATTATTTCAACAAATCACTAATATCTGGATTTTTTTCTCTCTAAATATTTAATTCTTAAAGTGAACATTCGTGCACTAAATGATGATCCAAATAAACCTATGGATCATTATTATATATTGAATGATCTGAAATTATATTATTATAATAAACATTCACCACATGGATAGATCTAGATTAATGTATACAGTTTGAATCAACCACCATGAATTTAGTACATTCTCCCATGATTTTCTACTTATTCTTATTCTTATTCTAATTATCATTTCATTATAACATATGATTCTCTTCACCTACTTTTTTCACTCTCTTTTCATTTTTTGGAATTGAAACATCCTATTGAGGTTGACGACAAAACATATTTTTTCCCAATAGTGATTCCATAAATAACTTTCTGGGTTTTCGAATGTTCATAAGTAATGGAACAATTAGTTTTTTTCCTTTAAAAATCTTCATACATGGATCTACATTGAAAATTCTCCATTTTGAATTTCCCAAATCCTGAACAATATTTCTCAATTTAACATATCTTCAAATAATTTATGTGACATGTACACTAAAATCTTATATGAACAAGATCATTTATTATAAGAATTAATAAAATCATGTTACATTAAAATTATAAAGGACTCATCATAGTATACATGTAAAAAAAATTTAAAACACTACTTCTGATGTTGATCAGTATGTTTTATCCATAAATTTTATATTCTATTTATTAGAATAAGATACACCCTAATAGGGGGAGAGTAGTGTGATGATCAATTTAATCATTTTCTTCGATTATGTTTCATTTTATTTGGTGGTATTATTCTATTATTTAAGGGAACACAAAAGAAATATGGCACTGAATTGAATCTATAATGAAATATTCATATAGTTTAAGGAACACACAATATTTATGGGATAGATTTATTATTTACATAGTTCACCACAAAGGGATATTCCAAGGAGAATACACTATTGGTGTGTTTTTTTACTATAATCAGATGAACATGAATAGTTTGAAGATATAATATTTCATATGTGATCACTCCCTGACTGGATTAGTAAATTTATTAGGTTTATGGTTTAGTTAATCCTCACCGAAGCACCACCACCTATTCTTAACACCCACACATTTTATGTTTGTTGGTACTTCTATAGAAAATAGAGTTGAAGATCTTAATCAATAGATTGACACTATGAGGAATGCCCATAATTTGAAAGACACTCTTCTTACATCAGTGTCCTGATTTTAAGCTCCATGAATATATTGTTCCTATGAAATTAACTATACATATTTATGATACTATAAACATTAATTAAACACCATATTTTATAAAAATAATTAATTCATGAAACAACGATCAAATATTATATACCTCATGATACATTTTGAAGACTACTCTATCACTCAAGATTATCATTCAGGTAAAATAAGTATTCATGCAATTATTGTGTTCACAAACCATAGAGATTCATGGCTATTAACTCATAGGACTCAGTGGTTCATGTAACTCAATCAATAATAATCAAACATCGGGTAATTGGAATATTTTTTCCCAGAATCCCTTAACAAAGTATTTATTCTCTCTCTTATTCTACATCTATCAGGTGTAAGAAAATTTGAAAAAAATTCTATCCCTTAAGATTAATTTGAAAAGTTTCATCCACATAAATTTAATTTTTTAAATAATAAATATTTTTTTTAATTTAAAAAACATTTCCTCAGCAAACATAACTTATTCATAATGCCTCATAATCACTAATTTATAAAAATTCTGGTAAGTCGATATTTCATGAAACTCCATTGAAATGTAAAATACACAACATTTTATTATCTAATGAATACCTGGATGATGAAAATAGTCCTTGAAGAGACTTCAGAATTTTCTTATATTACAACAACACTTTTCATATATTATTCTTTTTGTGAAACATAACAACTTTCATGAAACATTTTTCAATCATCCATCCTTTGAAAAATATTATTTTTCTCCAAATTATTTCCATATCATCAATAACATAACATTTATAAAGACATTAACTCTCTAAGGAATTGGGAAAAAAATGGAAAACACATGGAAATGAAAGACATTTAAATTTTTATTGTAGGTTTTTAAAATTTTAATTATACTTCCATACTTGGATTTTCATTTCTAAATAAATCAAACCTATCTAGATTAGTTTTAATTCCCTTTCCTTTAGATAAAAAAAAGTAAACATTATTCCATGGGAGAATAATTCCATTATAGAAACATTATATTTCATCAATACTTCAACATATAGATATCATGTGTCTTCTCTATTTATCTTAAACTATGTCCATATTCTTATTCTTGTCCTATCATAACTTTTGATCATATATTTTTAATATTAAATTGAAATATTCTAGGAATTTATAATAACTTAATTCTCCCAGACTAGAATGTATCATCATGTATTCAACATATAGCCTAAGGTATTAATACTTATATAAATTAATGTAAACTATTCCTATAATATTAAGATATTATTTAAAACAAATGCTTCCATAAAATAGATTTCGATCCATGATTCCACTATGTGTTTCTTGAATATCCATTATTAGACAAAAAAATCAAGGGATATTGAAAATAATTTAAATTAAAACATGCTTATGAAATGTTCAAATAAAAAATGGTGAGTAATAAAAATAAAACACAACCATGATTCTTTAGATATTCGTAGTGTATATATTATCATACACCATCCTATGATGATCATAATCTCAGGGATCAAATGGTTCCCAACTATAACTATGCATAAGCTAATATGGAGTACCAAGACAAAGTCCCAACAATAACAACATCTATAAAAAAATACATTTAGTTAGTGGTGGGTCATAGTCAAAAGAATAGTGTGGGAGGAATTTTCCATTATATACTTTTCTTTATCGTCCCACTTAGGTACCTAGGTTCCTAAGTTATATATCATATCCATCCCAATGGATTTTAAATTCCAATGATTTTTTATGATCATAAAATTATATATACATTCAAATCCCTTTTCATTATTAATGTGAACAAAATTAAGGCAACCTAAAAATCACTATAGTTCCCAAAATAGAAATATAGGAATGAAAAAATTTAAATCGCTGTTTAGAAATTTTTGGAAATCATAAATTTTTTCTCAAAAAAAATGTTTCATGGAACCACATACCATTAACCAACACAAATATTGAAAACCATATTTAATTTATAATAAAAAATAAATAACAATCTATAGAAGATAGTGGTGATAATAATTATAATAAAACACACCATTTATATCATATTGCAAATTCTATAATATTTTTTGTCAATTGGGAAAATAGATATTTTAGTATAAGTGATATTGGAAAGATAAAAATAGGATATGATACATTTATTTGATGAAATTATGATTAAATTTCGTAAAATATTTCAAAAATATCCTCAAATGACGAAGGGAGGTGAGATTTTTTTCATAGAGGCATGTTTCTGGGTTGATTTTGTTGATAAATTTTCCTTGGGTGAGTTTAATTGGATGGGGGATAGTGGAAATATCACATTTCATTTTTTTGTTAGTCCATATGACTTTTGAAATCAAGTTATAGACACGTATACCAACACCATTTCATCTTTGAACCCAGCCTTCTAGTATTTATAGTCTTACAGATCATGTGCCTACCCAGAAATACACTTTTGTTAAAAATTATTTGTTTATTTCATTCTCATGATTTTTTTATCCTTTCTTTCCACTAACTATATAAAAACCGAGTTTTCTCATAATTATAAATATTCCAAGTAAAAACAAATAGAAGAAAAAGTATATTAAAATAAAAATTACTATAAAATCATACATGAAATTGATACTGTGGGTGTGGAATGAATAGTTTTTATGATTCATGCAGATGGGTTATAGTACAAGAAAATTTATTTTAGGGATTTAAACTGTAAGGGACATAATTTCTAGAACATTATCCATGAATTAGTTTTCTTATATCTGTAATATATTTGATTTGGTCAAAAGGATTTTTAAAAAATTGGTTACGACTCCCTTGGCTGGAAACATTATGCTAAAAATGGATAGGTATCCTAGATAAAATGTATTAGTTTAGTACAAGGAAAATAATCCATTAGAATCATGGGTTGGTAGCTTAATTCATTCCTTGATTTTTACATTGAATGAAAATGAACATCTAAGGAGAGATTTTAGTAGGTGAAAACTATACCAATCATGGGGTGTTTAAAATGAAATTATTCACAAGAACACATGTAGTAGCATTGGTAACCAAGGTCATCTCTAAAGTGGTGCGGTAAAAATATATTTATCAATTAAGGAAAAATTTGGTATATTGATAATTTTTCATATTTAAATATAAAAAATAATGAAGAAAATATATTGAAAGAACGATGATTAATAATGTGTTAGGAGTTAAAATGGATATCAAGTTTCAACTATATAATGTTCTTGGAATATGTTTTTCTCCTATTATTATTAATTGATGAATTAATGGTTCCTCAAATGACTCATCAACCAAAGTAAGTTGATGGTTATTTCTTATAATGAAAAAATATTGATTACATATTTTTAGCATCCCCTTATCATGTCTCTAAAATGATTGTAACCCACTCATTAACTTCCAAGATTGTATATAGTTTTGTTTTAGTGTTCATGGGTAATTTAGAATATAATCATTGAATCAATGCATGTAAAAAATATTTATAGACACTAAAAAACAAATAAATCCTCTTACATCAAGAAAATATGAACGTAATGTCTAGAGAATATATGTTACCAACAAAAAAAGAGTGAAATAAAAATTTTCAAAAACATAAAAAATTGTATTTAATTTTAAAGGTAGTCACTGAAACTAAAATCCATAGATAGAATAAATTTGTATTCATTATGTAGTGTACTCATGAAAAATAATAGTTATCATTACCTTCCCTAGTAATTGAACATTTACCCCTCTATTCAAAGTGTAACAAATATAGAGGTAGGATAAGGCATATATAATATAATAAAATATTAAATTATAATTAAATTTGTAAATATTAAAAACATGTTCTCTAATAATAATCTTCCCTCCAATATAATCACCATACTATTCCTTTTTTGTATCTTTAGTTTCTATCTATTATTCCCATATTCAACCCTATGTGATTATTTATTTTTAATTTATATAGTGATTCCATGTTTTCTTTAGGTTTCTAATACACCACCATGATACAATCTTCCACAAAATATATATATTTCATCCATAATATATTTTTAAAATGATTTTCAAATAATTATCCATGTGGCATCCATTGATGTGGATTTTTGAATTTTGATGTGTTTATCAATAGATTTGGTTTTTTGTACAGATGAGTCATACAATCTCCCATTGTTTTTTAAAATCACGAAAGTCATAAAAAATTATAGAAATCATACGATATCCCTAGGAAATTCTTATGCTTGATAAAATATATCCCCAAAGTTTAACATTGTTATGAAAAATCTTATCGTGAAACTTTATGTTTATATAAAATGGACACAAAATGTTTTATGAAATGGAATTGTGTGAATTCCAATGCTAGTAAATTATTATGATTTTAATGAAGCTCATACGATATCCCCAATAATGACATATAATTTTCATTTTTGATGATGAAGAGAAAATTCGTATGACTAGTCTAGGAAACTAATACAATCAATATCATATTCATTGAAAATATATATATTCAAATGATGTAGTAATTTTTTAAATTTTATTTATAAAACCATAAAATACAAATAAGTAATTTTGGATTTTACCATCCATTCCAAAATTCATTTACTAAATAATCATAGATTAAATATTCTATTAAAAAAGAACCTCTATAAATAATTTATTGAATCTATAATAAATTTAAAAGTTAAATCAGACTCTAAAATCAATGATATAATCCGTTTATTGAAGTGTTCTCAATGGTACTATAGAATAAATTTAGTTGAAACCCACGATATTGAGCCATTATCATGTTAATCAACATGATATGGGTGGGGTGAATAAAGGTATTAAAATGTGGTTATTTATTTTGTATCTTGTTTTTCAATGTTATAAAAACTTTAATATATTTATATTTTTCTCTCTATAGAGAATAACGATATAAATGACACATGTGATTTTATTAGCATCACACAAACTAGGCTACATCCAAAATGTATAAATGAAAATGTTGATGTTCACAAATCATTAAAAAACTCACTATATCATCATTTAAAATTAGGAATCATACCACTGACCCTCGTAGATCACTACCATTAATGATTTTAAATATAAAAACCCTCTTACACTATGGAATTCAATGATCGTTAGGTTGATAGATTTTAATTCTTAAGACAATTGTTATAGAATCCTAAAACACATGTTATGTTTCTCTTCATAACTTTTATATTAGAATTCGACAGAGAAACATATCTCGTGAAACTCCTCTATCATTGAAATTTTATTTCGAAAATAGATTTGAATCAATTAATTAATTTATTTTTAGATTATAAATTTCCATTTTCCCCAACTATTTATATGTCCATTATTTAACCATTAATTTTATCCTTTCTAGATCCACTCTTCAATGTTTATTCCCTCTATAGAGTAGAATACACAATGTTTATGGACTACAAAAAAGTCCAAAAAATACTATCAATTGATTATTATGACTAACATACATAAAATAAATGTTATAATATTTATTTTCATATTTTATTGACTCATAATAATAAATAAATTATACTACACTGGGGTGAGAAATTATTCCCCATTTTTACATCAACTTGCTGAGAAACATGACCATATTATTAATTTTATGCCAGTTTTTATGAGAATTCATACATTATTCATGTTTCACCGCATTCACTTCTTTTACCGTGTTTTTCTACCATGTATTGAATTCATATATACCCCTAATAATAGATCCTAGAGAAATTTCGTGGGGGCATTCTGACAAACCACATTAGACAAATCATATCCATAAACACACCAATAGTGAAGTAGTCCCTTTATCATGGGTAACATCCTAGATCAAAACAACCACTAAAATGACCATGTTCAAAAACACCATCAATAATTATAATTGAAATTACCTAGATAAATTTAACAAATCATGATCTAAGTAATGGTGAAAACCTACTACACCAATTTGGAAAAAACTATAAAATTATTATTTATTCAAACTGAATTATCAATTAGGAATATATGATCTAAAAAATAATTCCAAAATCTAAAAAAATCATAAAAACGAATTATTCCAAAAAAAATAAACTTTTTGGTTTTTTTAAAAACTCCAAAAAATATAATCCTACCATGCACAACATCTTAAAATATAAGAATTCACTAGAATACGTTAATGGATTACTAATCACCTAATTAAATCAGACATGATTAATGTTTAGTTTAACAAACATGATTTGAATTAAAATATTCTTAGGAGAACAATACAAAAACTTCCTTTTCTACTTTTTTTCATACATGATTTATGATATACCCCTATAAAACATACATGAATATTTTTTTGATTTATAAACATTTTTAATGAAATAAAAATGATTTATAGGTTGAAATATTACTTTAAATGTTTATAAATAAATAAACTGATTAGAAGTTGAGTTGAATACCCTAATATTGACAATAATTTCCATAGGGAGACCTCATAATATATCTAGATATATGGATTCAGTTGGATTCCAAGATCTAACTGACGCATCTAAAATTCAAGCAAAGGATTTCCACCTCTAATAATATCTTCCAATTTCTATTGAGTTGACACATACTCTAATTTTACCAAAAATTACTAATCATTATTCTTTATTTAATGAATCTTAATATAATTTCACTATTTATATAAATGATGCATCTGTTTATTTCATAAGGTTTTTAGCTCATATTTATAATATGATAACCAATATAAATTCTTAAATCATTAAGGTTTTTTTCATCCAAATATATTTAGTGCATGCTAGAGTTGTTGTAATGTAATTATCCTAATTATTGCTAAAAGGGATGGAATTTTTTTTTTCTAAGCCATAAAATCTTCTAATAATAATTTTAAAACACACCATAAGTATTTGTTTTTTAGTTATCATCCTAAATTTATATATAAGTCACCGACCTTAAACCTTACTTAATCTTGAGTTATTATAAGATTACACGTTGAGGATCTTTTCGGGTTTAGAGTTTTAGAGAATTAGAACATAAAACTTGCATTACATTCCACATATAAAAAAAGTGGTTACATAAAGATAGTATTCATTTTTCCCATCAATGGAAACATATTTAAAATAAAACATGGATTCATTCTTGACACTTCCTTGACACTATCATCATATCATGTACCTTTCCCTTGACCTGAAAAAAACATTTCAAAAAAACATGGGGTGAGCATAAGAGCTCAGTATGGGTTATAAAAATATGGAATGGAAACACAAGATCATATATACATAAGAATGAAATCATACATTACCCATAAAACATAATCACTTTAACATAACTCATAAAATCATGAATAAATCATAGAAATCATAAGACATAAAGATAACTTGAGGCATTCATAACATTTTTACGTAGGGATTAACCCTCTTGGTTATGTTTGGAATACCCATCACAGTATATTCCCTAAATCTCTTCGGAGAAACCTTAATGTTTCACTCCTTCGCGTTACCCAAGGCATTGCAGAGCTATATCAGGCTCACCCTCCCTTAGTTTATCACGGAACCACCCGTCTTCATAATAATGCCCAAGAACCTCAACATAATCGTATCACATAAAACATGCATAAAGGAAACATAACATTCCCACCTTTCAATCAGAAGATATCAACACAAAAAATTGATATAAAAACATTATGAAAACCATTTTCAATACCAAAACAAAATAAAAGTAAAACATGTAATTTATTTTTATTTTAAAAAGAAGGTATGGCTTGTAGAGGAAGCTGAAACTCAAATAATGGTCACGACGACGGAGAAGTCGTTGTCGCCGCATACGTACGAAAAAACATTACGTTTTTTTAGTAAAACGCTTCATATAAAAAAGATTCCTTTTGGATAAACATAAAATTCAAAGGGGTTTATACACCGTATAAAATAAGGTTGTGTATAAAACAAAATATGCCTCAATGAAAGGAGATTGAGACGAAGTCCCATACCTCGGGTCCGACTTGACTCAGTCGTTATTTAATCTCCTAAATAATAAACTTGAGTAAATTTCTACTTGTTTAAGAAACTTTTTCAAGTTAATTATTAATTTTATATCACTTATTTCCATGTCATGAACACTATGTAATTATTTAAGTTAATAACGGTCGTTTTAACGATCATTGGTACATGAGTAAAAAATAAGCCCTTTATAATTACAAGTTGTTCATGTATCAATAATATCCAGAATGGTATTCATCATGTAGATATCATATATGTCATATATATCCAGTACATGCACACATTTATAATATTACATAATCATTTAGAGGTAAGAAATGAAATGAACCATTCATGGAGACGGTAAGCCGTACGTACGCATGAACGCTACTTTCGTTTCTATTTCGTATATTATATAATGGAATCATAATGATATAAAGTTATATTATAATTCCAATATAATATCATATATAATATCATAGTTCCAACCTTTATACGTCCCACATATGGTATTTAACGAATCAAATCACTTTGAGGGGGCGGTAGTCTACACTTCCTTAAATGAAGATATCACGTTTACCTATAATAGAAACCATAAAGGTATGACCAAAATGAAAAATACATAAGCTTAAGGAAAACATAAACATATTATATATCATAGATAAATATAGTTTCATCTTAATGGCCACCTTTTAAGGTGTTAATAGAATGTTGAACAATCATCATTTCGGAAGGCATAAATTCACCATCCATGGAAACAGTATGTCCTTTAACCATTAGATGTAGGTGTGTGTAAGTGTAGCTCGAATCCTTCTTATAACAACAACCTCGTGTATTTAAGATACTGGATTTGTTACAAAAGAAATGAATAAAAATAGTTTAGGGGGTTGGAGAAGAAAAATAAAACAAAAGGACTCAAGTGAAGATATTACCTTAAAATCGGGTAACTCCCTTTGGTTTGAGCTCAAAGGATTCCTTGGGAAGACTTCATACCAAATTGAGGCTTCAAGGGGTAAGATAGGGATGTGGAGAGACAAAATGGGCAGGGGATGGCTGATACAAAGGCTTTGGGAGTGTGGGTAAGGAGGTAGAGGTGGGGGCCTTTTATAAGAGGAGAAGAGGGGCACTCTTGGAAAGTAATGAAATGTTACTTTATTTTCAAATGGGTTTCGGATTTTAAAGGTCGCACATTGATATAATTCGAGGATAAGGTGATACGAGTTCAGAATATACCCACAAAATAGGTTTTGGACATGTGTAGCTCTTAGATTTTACATTATCTTTCCATTTTATTTAAATCGTCAAATAACGATGTCATCGCTGCATCATTATGATGTCATAAATAATTTAATTTATTTAATGTCTAAAAATTATAAAAAAATAATATGATGTATAAAATCTTTTTAGCTTCCAATTAAAATTTATAGAGCAAAATAGCATTTATGTAGTCAAAATAAAAATATTTTACTTAGGTGATACATTCTTTGTTACATTTAACATTCATTAAAAAAATAAAAAGATAAAAAGTCACTTTCTCACAAAAGTGATTTCATGGGGCCCCCAAGTTTTGCACAAGGCATCCCCTGGTTGGAAATGAGACAACAAGTAGCCTTTGGACACATTTTGGTGTCATTTTGTATTATTATGATATTATTTTATTATCCTTAACTACCTGATTACTCATTAATCAAGATAATTAAAGATAATTACGGTCGTTACTATTCATAATGGTCAAAAACAAAAGAGTCTTAATTAAAAAATTTGGCCCTTCTGATTAAAAATATTTAATACATTTTACCAAATTCCAAACACATAAATTGCAATAATTGATTTAAAAATAATTCCCGTTGTCAAAACAAATACCTGGTTTTTTTTAAACAATATCTATGAAAAGTTTGGCATTAGTTTGTGGCCAATTTCAAAGTAAAATTAATCCTAATGACCACCATTGGATTAAATGGTAAAAATATATTCAGATTTCACTTTAATACCAATTAAAAATATAATCTAACCATATAATTAAATTAAATGAAAAAGTAGTTTTGATGTCGAATGCAGTATTTTTCACTATTCATTAAAAAATGAACATTGTCAGAAAAATACCAAAAATTTATCCAATGTACATTTCAATGACCCAATAATAATTAATATGTTTATTTTGACAAATATAGATTATAAAATTGTCAAAATGTTGATTTAAAAAAGGGTTTTCCATCAAAAGGCAGTAAAACAATCTTTTATGAATATTACTATATTTCATACTTAAGATTGGATTTATTTTCATTTTAAGCCTCTAAAAACTATCTAATTCATTAATAGACATAGATAAAAAGTATCTATTATTCATTACTTACTTGGGATGTTACATCCTTCCCCCCTTTAGAAAATTGCATCCCCGCAATTTATTTACATATCAAATAAATGGTGGTACTTATCCCTCATTGCATTTTCAGATTCCCCTGTTGACTCTTCTATCATTTGAGTTTTCCACAAAACCTTTACTTGATTAATCAACTTATTCCGTAACACATGCTCCCTATGGTCAAGAATCTGGACTGGTTGTTCCTCATAAGATATGTTCTCTTCCAGCTGAACTACCTCTGGACTCAAAACATGAGATAGATCTGGCATGTACTTTATCAGCATCGAAACATGAAAAACATTGTGTTCCTGAGATAAACTCGGAGGTAAAGCCACTCGGTAAGCAACTGATCCAACTCTCTCCAGAAATTTAATATGGTTCAATGAACCTTGGACCCATCTTTCCTTTCTTACCAAATCTCAACACAATTTTCCATGGTGAGACTTTGAGAAAAACATGATCACCTACCTCAAAAGTTAGATCCTTCCTCTAGTTGTCTGCATAACTCTTCTGCCTACTCTGAGACGTTATCATGTGTTTCTGAATCATCTGAAATTTTCCTGCCATCTCTTCTACCAATTCTGGTCCCATCAACTTCCTTTCACCCACTTCATCCTAGAAAGCTGGAGTTCGACACCGCTTCCCATATAACGCCTCAAATGGTGCCATCTGTATAATGGAATGAAAACTGTTATTATATGAAAATTCAACCTAAGAAAGATGTTGGTCCCAACTTCCCTGATAATCCATTGAACAGGCTCGTAGCATATCCTCCAAGGTCTGAATTGTTCGTTCTGATTGCCTATCTGATTGAGGATGAAAAGCTGTACTAAATTTTAATTCAGTACCCAACGACTTCTAAAGGTCTTTCCAAAAGTTAGAAGTGAAACTGGGATCACGGTCAAATACAATGGAGAGAGGAACTCCATGTAACGTGACTATCTCTTTAAGATACAAACGGGAAAGTTGATCTACGGAAAAAGTATCTCGTATAGCACGGAAATGAGAAGATTTGGTCAAGCGATCAACAATAACCCAGATTGCATTATTACCTCGAGATGTATTAGGTAATCCCACAACAAAGTACATGGATACATTCTCCCATTTTCACTCTGGCACTGGTAAAGGATGAAGCATCCCTTTTGGTAACTGCCGCTCTTCTTTAACATGTTGACATGTCAAACACTTCACAGTAAAATCAGCAATATCTCTTTTAATTCCATGCCACCAGTAATACTCCCACAGATCTCTATACATCTTAGTACTGCTAGGATGAACTGAAAATGGATAACTATGAGCTTCACATAACAACTCTCTCTTCAACTATGAATCACAAGGCACACACAATCTCTTCCCAAATCTCAAAACGCAATCATTATCAATGTTTAATTCAGGAAACTTACCTTTCTGAACCAGCTCTACATTTTTCTGCAACTCACTGTCTTGCTTCTATGTTTGCTTGATTCTATCTGATAGAGATGATCTCACTGATACCTGAAACAAAACAGAATAACTTCTTTCACCAACAACATCTATGCCAAAGTTCATCAAATACTTAACCAAAGGATCACGTTCCAAACGCAATATTGCTAATGAAGCATTACCTTTTCGACTCAAAGCATCATCCACTTTATTTTCTTTTCCCGAATGGTAATGAATTTTACAATCATAATCCTTGATTAATTACATCCATCTCCTTTGTCTCATGATTAACTCTTTCTGAGTGAATATATACATTAAACTTTTGTGATCAGTATATATTTCACACTTTACTCCATACAAATGATGCCTCCAAATTTTTAAAGAAAAAAAACAGCAGCTAATTCCAAATCATGTGTAGGGTAATTTACCTCATGAGTTTTCAGCTGACGTGAAGCATAAGCAATTACCTGATCATTTTGCATTAGGACACAACCAAGTCCTTTCAGTGAAGCATCACTGTATATAACAAACTCACCATTCCTGGAAGTTAGTGCCAAAACTGGAGCATTCGCCAATCTTCTTTTCAATTCCTGAAAACAATCATCACATTCTTTTGTCCAGATAAACTTGACACCCTTCTGAGTTAGCTTAGTCATTGGACTAGATAACCGTGAAAATTTTCTAACAAACCTTCGGTAATAGACTTCCAAACCAAGGAAGCTACGAATCTCAGTTACATTTGTGGGTCTTGGCCATTCTTCAACAACCTTTTCTTTACAGGATCAACTGTTATTCCATCTTTAGAAACAATGTGACCAAGGAAAGAAATTTGTTGCAACCAAAACTCACACTTGCTGAATTTTCCATACAGTTTCTTTTCTTTTAAGGTTTGCAAGATAACCCTTAAATGACTTTCATGCTCCTATTTACTTATAGAAAACACCAAAATATCTTCAATGAAAACCACCACAAACTTATCCAAGAACTCATGGAAAATTCAATTCATTAAGTACATAAATACAACATCTGCATTGGTTAGCCCAAAAGGCATTACTACAAATTCATAATGGCCATATCTTGTACAGAAAGCGGTCTTCGGAACATCTACATCCTTTACCTTCGGCTGATGGTACCCCGATCTCAGGTCAATCGTTGAAAAATACTGAGCTCCCAGGAGCTGATCAAACAAATCATCGATATGAGGAAAATGATATTTGTTCTTAACTGTGATTTTATTAAAGGACCTATAATCAATGCAATGTCTCATTGAGCCACCTTTATTTTTAACAAACAAGACAGGAGCACCCCATGGTGATGTGCTAGGTTGAATGAAATCTTTCTCTAATAAATCATGAAATTGCTCCTTCAACTCTAAAAGTTCAATTTGATCCATTCGATAAGGGGGTTTTGAAATTGGCTTAGCATCAGGATCTAAGTCAACAGTAAACTCAACTTCCCGATCTGGTATTATTCCAGGAAACTCATCAGGAAAAAAATCAGGATACTCATTTACCATTGGCACATCATTAATTTCAACAGTTCCTTTATTTTCAACGATGTGTGCAAGGTAACATTCATTTCCATCTTTTAGAAGTTTCTTGGCCTCTTGATAAGTTATCAACAGTAAGGGTTCATTCTTGTACACAAACTGAAATTCTTTCTGAAAAGAAACTTCTTTAGCTCTACAGTCAATCTTATCATGGTAAATTGAGAGCCAATCCATACCCATGATAACTTCAAACTCTACTAGAGGTAGAATAATATTGTTTTAATGTAGGTTCTTTCCACAGATAAGGATAGGAAGATTCTTATAATTTTTTTTGCCTCAACATTTCTCCCTAGTGATTTTACCACAAGTTCAGGAGTCATTTCTTGAGATGGTATTCCCATTTTACTAGAAAAGGTTTTAGAGATGAAAGAATGTGTAGACCCTGAATCAAACAACATGCTGGAATAATCTAAAAAAACAAACAAAGTACCTGATACAACTTCATTTGATGGCCTGATATCTGCTGAAGTAGTTGCAAAGGATTTCACAACCCCTTTCTGCTTGTAGTCTAACTGCTTCCCATCACTCAAGCTCTTTGTCCGAAACTTGTTTGCATAGTGACCCATCTCATTGCACATAAAACATTTCACTAACTATAAATCAAATTTGTTCTTACCTTCACCTTGATCTTTTTCAGTGCAATCACGAGCCTTATGTCCCATCTTACCACATCGGTAGAACCTTCCAAAATTCAGAAGACATTCCCCAGCATGCATTTTGCCACATTTATCACAAACTGGAAACTTAGTTTTCTTACCATCAGACTTTTTTGAAGAATTATTACCATTCTCCTGCCACCTTGGCCTCTTATTTTGTTGGTTTTTATAGAACACTTGATTATCGGCAAACTTCATTTCCACCTTCTCAGCACATCGAACAAGCTTTTCATAACTTTTAAACTAACGAGAAGCTAATTCCCTTCGATATTTTGGCTTTAATCCTGAGTAAAAATGATTTATTTTAATATCAAGGTCTCAGATAAAATTTGGAGCATACCTTGCCAATCTAGTGAACCTTTCTTCATAGGAAGCCATTGAGTCTTCCTCTTGCATCAATTCCAAGAATTGCTTTCCCATCCTAAGTCGAACAACCTTAGGAAAATAATTCTCAAGAAACATACCATTTAATTCATCCCAGTCAAGAGCAGAAATCTCATTGGCATCCCTGATATTTTTAACCATAAAACACCACTTATCTGCCTCACCCTCCAATCGGTAAATAGCAAGACTATCATTTTGATTGTCTGAACACCCCATGACATCGAAAATCTTCTCCAGTGCTTTAATCCACCCTTCAGCTAACACATGGTCATATGATCCTTTGAATGATGGGGGATGTTGCCTCATGAAATGTTCCACCACTAACATGTTCCTCTGCTGTTGATCTTGCTAATCTCATGCATGTATACCACCACCATTTATCACTTGAGTCAATTGTGCCATTACTGCAAAAAACTGTTCAGTTCCAATTACGAACATCTCAGGATGCTGATTCGGAAGGTTATTTCCTTCTGCATCCATTCCTAGCAATGCTTCCCTATTTCCTCTGTGGAAAACAATTCTGAACAAACATGTCTTAGATGGTGAAACATGGTAATATTCAAATGATATATCATTTCAATATGACCAAAAAGAAATATATTTGGATAATCATTTAATAGAATTCTAACTCCTAATGTTATCTATACCGACCTCTGATACCAACTATAAGGCCCCAGCCTTAAACCTTACTTAATCTTGAGTTATTACAAGATTACACATTGAGGATATTTTTGGGTTTAGATTTTTAGAGAATTAGAACATAAAACTTGCATTACATTCCACATATAAACAAAGTGGTAACATAAAGATAGTATACATTTTTCCCATCAATGGAAACATATTTAAAATAAAACATGGATTCATTCTTGACACTTCTTTGACACTATCATCATATCATGTACCTTTCCCTTTACCTGTGAAAAACATTTCAAAAAAAAATTGGGTTGAGCATAAAGAGCTCAGTATGGGTTATAAATATATAGAAAGGAAACATAAGTTCATATATACATAAGAATGAAATCATACATTACCCATAAAACATAATCACTTTAACATACCTCATAAAATCATGAATAAATCATAGAAATCATAAGACATAAAGATAACTTGAGGAATTCATAACATTCTTACGTAGGGAGTAACCCTCTAGGTTACGTTTGGAATACCCATCACAGTATATTACCTAAATCTCTTCGGAGAAACCTTAACGTTTCACTCCTTCGCATTACCCAATGCATTGGAGAGCTATATCGGTCTCACCCGCCCTTAGTTTATCACAGAACCACCCGTATTCATAATAATGCCCAAGAAGCTCAACATAATCGTATCACATAAAACATGCATAAAGGAAACATAACATTCCCACCTTTCAATCACAAGATATCAATACAACACATTGATATAAAAACATTATGAAAACCATTTTCAATACCAAAATAAAATAAAAGTGAAACATTGTATTTATTTTTCTTTTAAAAAGATGGTATGGCTTATAGAGGAAGCCGAAACTCAAATAATGGTCACGACGGCGAAAAAGTCATTGCTGCCGCATAAGTATGAAAAAACATCCCCTTTTGTTGTTTAGTAAAACGCTTCATATAAAAAAGATTCCTTTTAGATAAACATAAAGGTCAAAGGGGTTTATACACCGTATAAAAGAAGGTTGTGTATAACACAAAATAAGCCTCAATGAAAGGAGATTGAGACGAAGTCCCATACCTCGGGTCCGACTTGACTCGGTCGTTCTTTAATCTCCTGAATAATAAACTTGAGTTAATTTCTACATTTTTAAGAACCTTTTTCAAGTTCATTATTACTTTTTTTATCACTTATTGCCATGTCATTAACACTATGTAATTATTTAAGTTAATAACGGTCGTTTTAACGATCATTGGTACTTGAGTCAAAAATAAGCCCTTCATAATTAAAAGTTGTTCATGTATTCATTATATCCAGAATGGTATTCATGATTTAGATATCATATATGTCATATATATCCAGTACATTCATGAATTTATAATATCACATAATCATTTAGAGGTAAGAAATGAAATGCACCGTTCATGGAGACGGTAAGCCGTACGTACGCATGAACACTACTTTCATTTCTATTTTGTATTTTGTAGAATGGAATCATAATGATATAAAGTTATATTATAATTCCAGTATAATATCATATATAATATCATAGTTCCATCCTTTATACGTCCCACATATGGTATTTAACGAATCAAATCACTTTGAGGGGGCGGTAGTCCGCACTTCCTTAAATGAAGATATCACGTTTACCCATAATGGAAACAATAAAGGTATGACCAAAATGAAAAATACAGAATATTATGTAAAACATAAACATATTATATATCATATATAAATATAGTGTCATATTAATGGCCACCTTTGAAGGTGTTAAATGAATGTTGAACAATCATCATTTCGGGAGGCATAAATTCACCATCCACAGAAACAGTATGTTCTTTAACCATTAGATGTAGGTGTGTGTAAGTGTAGCTAGAATACTTCTTATAAAATCATAATAGTATATTTAAGATACTGTATTTGTTACAAAAGAAATGAATAAAAAGAGTTTAGGGGGTTGGAGAAGCAAAATAAAACAAAAGGACTCAAGTGAAGTTATTACCTTAAAATCGGGTAACTCCCTTTGGTTTGAGCTCAAAGGCTTCCTTGGGAAGACTTCTGCCCAAAGTGAGGCTTCAAGGAGTAAGAGATGGATGTGGAGAGACAACATTGGCAGGGATTGGCCGAGTCAAAGGCTTTGGGAGTGTTATTAAGGAGGTATAGGTGGGGGCATTTTATAAGAGGAGAGGAGAGGCACTCTTGGAAAGTAATGAAATGTTACTTTATTTTCAAATGGGTTTCAGATTTTAAAGGTTCCAAATTGATATAATTAGAGGATATGGTGATAAGGGTTCGAAATATACCCACCCAATGGGTTTTCGACATTTTTAGGTCTTAGATTTTACATTATCGTTCCATTTTTTTTAAATCGTCAAATAATGAGTTCACCGCTGCATCATTATGATGTCATAAATAATTTAATTTATTTAATTTCTAAAAATTATAAAAAAATACTATGATGTAGAAAATCTTTTTATATTTCCAATAACTATTTATAGTCCAAATTATCATTTTTTTAGACAAAATAAAAAATCTTTTACTTAGGTGATACATTCTTTGTTACATTTAACATTCTTTAAAAAAATAAAAAGATAAAAAGTCACTTTCTCACAAAAGTGATTTCATGGGGCCCCCAAGTTTGGAACCAAGCATCCCATGGTCGGCCATGAGACAAACAGTAGCCTTAGGACATATTTTGGTGTCTTTTTTTATTATTATGATATTAATTTATTATCCTTAACTACCCGATTACTCATTAATCAAGATAATTAAAAATAATTACCGTCGTTACTATTCATAATTTCCAAAAACAAAAGAGTATTAATTACATAATTTGGGCCTTATTATTACAAATATGTAATACATTTTACCAAATTCTAAACACATAAATTGCAATAATTTATTTATCAATAATTTCTGTTGTCAAAAAAACAGCGGGTTTTTTTGAAACAATATCTATGAAAAGATTGGCATTAGTTTATGGCCAATTTCAAATTGAAATTAATCCTAATGACCTCCATTGGATTAAATGGTAAAAATATATTCAGATTAAACTTTAATACCAATTAAAAATATAATCTAACCACATAATTAAATTAAATGAAAAAGCAGTTGTGATGTCAAATGCATTATTTTTCACTATTCATTAAAAAATGAACATTGTCAGAAAAATACCAAAACATTATTCAATGTAAATTTAAAAGTATCCATCATAATAAATATGATTATTTTGACAAATATATATTATAAAATTGTCAAAAGTTTTATTTAAAAAGGGTTTTCCATCAAAAGGCAGTAAAACAATCTTTTAAGAATATTAGTGTATTCCATGCTTAAGATTGGATTTATTTTAATTTTAAGACTCTAAAACACTAACTAATTCATTAATAGATATAGATAAAAAATATCTATTATTCATTACATACTTGGGGTGTTACATTATCAATATGAAACTTAATATGATTACAACTGTGGTTATTACTAGATATAGTTAAACATTCCATATTCCACCACATGATTCATTCATAAAAGTGTGATTTCCAAAATATTTATGTGAATTTAACTGGAAAAAACGAATATCAGGAAATTTAAAATGTTTCATAATAATTATATGGTCATGTAGAAGTCATGTATAATAGGCTACTAAGCCTTTTTCTTTAAAGTGTTATTTTGATCACTTTTACTTCATTATGTTTTAATAGTTTTGTATATGTCATTAAAAGAGTTACCATCTACCTCAAATTATCAATCTTATATTTTTTTATCACTTCATTAGATTATTACATTTTTTATGATGATAACATCTTCTAATTAAATTATTTATTGGTAAAGTAAAATTGAAAAATAAATTATAATATACATTTCAAATTTCTACCTCATAAAAACTGACATTTTTTACACTGGGTTTTATCTCAGTATCAAAATAGATTATGATCTACATATAAATTATCCATCCTCTTCAGGTCCCTTTATTTATTAATATATTTATTCTGATTTACCCCACCACTTTGAAATATGAGCTTCTTCTAATATTGGGCTATCGTTGAGTGTAGAACTCTTAGTTATTTCATTATCCCTTGAATGGATTTCATTAACCAACATACATAATTTTCATGAATATCTATAATTAATCTATTTTTTATCAATATAAAAATAATCATTAACGAACCAACTGTGAAAATAAGGTTTTATGTCCATTTAGATTATTGTGAATCATTTCCTCAACACCATGACCAAGAAAAATATTATTTTTTCAAGGCATGCCACAAATGGATATGTTTCATCGACATCAATAATATCTATTTGGTAATAGAATTTGAAAACAAGTATTTATGTGTTACTTATAAATGTTTTATCCTCATTAAATTTATTTTGAAACACCAATTTAGTCATATTGATTCTTGTGTCATGTGGCCTTGGTATAATTTCCCATGTTTTTTATTTTCTATTTGGTCAGGATCCCCTTTAATTAATTTTAATTAAATTATCTGTTGTAGATTCTTCATATGATTTTGGATATAATAGAGGTAATAATGAATCCTTTTACATGTATTTGATAATTCATGTTTGGATAACGGTTGATCGATCTCAAAAAATGTTGTTTTCATGGATTTGAGCCATGCTTGATCATACAGATGAACATTCAATTCCATTTGTTTTTTATTACCATTTGATATATTATAAGAGTTACCAATTGAAAAGAAAATTCACATTAATACACAAAATAATTCATTATTTTCACCATCAAAAACAAAATAATTTCAATGTGAATCCTCCACACAAGAATTGGAATTATATTCAAGTTACATTATCATCTACCCATTTTCATTTAGAAAAACATAATTTAATTCAATAAAAATTCGAAAACATTTATTGAATAAATCATATGACATAATAATTAATGAATAAAAAAGATACATTACATCATCTCTATAAGGTTTAAACAATATATTATTTTTATTATTGAGAATATAACACTTACATCTAAACACACAAAAGTATTGAAGTGATTCATTCCATCAATAACAGATTTCACTTGGTGTTTTTAGTTGACTAAGACATAATAAGTATCTTTAATATATGTATACCATTTCAAAAAATTACTCTATAGAATATTTTTATTGTAATAATTTTTCAATAAGACTAATTTTATTCTTGTTTTCAATAATTCGATCTCTTATTTCAAATTCTCAATTTTTATAGAGTGTTATAAAAATTGAAACATGGTGATCAATACCATTATATTTAAGATATTATTTCACTTTGTTGTTTCTAAATTCTTTTCAATTTTTGGTATGAATCATTCTAAGTTATTCACCAATTACATTTTTGAAAAACTGTGATATTTTATGATATAGTAAAATAATTTAGTTTTGAAGGGTTTAAGTATAACCCCTTCCATTATAATAAAATCATCACCACTAAAAATGTACTATATTTTTGTCATCGATATATTTGGGTTTAATAAAACAAAATATGTCTAACAAATTATCTCAATAATTATTAATGACATCAAATTAGTTTTCTAATATTTATTTTGAATAATCATACTATTTTTTGATATATTGATTTGTATGATTGTAATCAAAAGTGTGATTCAGGATATATTATGGCCTGCTAGAATTTAAAATCCTTATTATATTTAATTACCATGATGAGTTCATCATTTTTAGTAATATGATATGTACATATTTTATTGAATATCCATAAATGTTACTTTTATATTTATCTTAATGGAATTTTCGGAATATTAACCTTCTTAGAATTTCTTTTCATCCACAATGATTTATTTCACACCTTTTTTATGATGGAAAATCATAATTTTCCATAGGATCCAATGATTCTTCCTTATATTTTAATTTTAATAATCTATTATAAACATTTAGTTTTACATTTTATGATTCCAACTGTTGGTTTGCACCCACATGAGAGTCAACTACAACCATAATATTTTTTACTATTTCATCATAGATAAATATTTCTCTAATAACATTCATAATAAATCATATCTATTAAAATAATAGGAAAAAATTTATTTCATTATTCTTTACAACATATTTCTATTATCCAATAATGAATGATACTTTTTGGAAGAGAATATATGTCCCAGTGAAATCATTAATTTTTTTAATCCCTAATAAGAAAATAATCATATAAGAAATATCATGTCATAATAGGTTTGATAAGCCACTCATGATCCCCAAACATATGTTTCTATTTCATGAATTCTTCTTCTACCTCCCCCAATCTCCTGGAATTATCTATTATTGATGTAGATAGACTATCAATAATCTATACATGATTATAAACATTGAAATTAGACTCAATTTATAAGTTTCGACTTCTCAAATTTATATATTTGAGCCTCTTCATTCACAAATTTATTTCTATAATCACTTCCAATTATTTATGTATATAGATTTTATAATCATGAAAAACTACAGAAGACTTATTTGCCTTGTCCCAAAAAACATCATTTTCTTCTGTAGAGACCACAATTTTAATCAAAAAATTACTATTCCACTGATATAATTTTAAGATTCACTACAATTTTCTTGTAAATAGTTAATAACAAGTCTTCATTGAGAACCATGAAATCAAAAACTCCAATAGCTTCTCCCTAATCAGTGGTTAAATCATTCAATGAGAGAAAATTATTCCTTTAAAAAACATATTACAAACATTTAAAATCATCCAAATCCTTCTTTTGAATTTAATTTTGAAATTTAACCACATGATTTCCCATTTTACCACATTGGAATGAAGAAAGTTGATGCTTACCACAATAATTTCATCTGCATCTTCTATGAAATAGTGAAATTTACTAAAACTAATGGTTTGGAACCACTATTTGAGGCCCTTAAAACATTCTTATAGGAAATAACAATGGTTAAGAGGACCATTATATTCTATTGAATTCATATAGTCCTATACAACTATTATTCCAATGGATTGGGGACATCATTGGAATTAGTGGGATATATCAATAGTTCCAAAACAGTTGGTGTGGGTCATATGATGTGTGTATAAAAAATGTATTAAAAATGATTTATATTGGTAAAGTTAAAACAAATCATGATTTGTTTTGATCTCATCACTGAATAATTATATTTCAATGACAAAACCAATCAGCTACACTTACTATTGTGAACATAACATGATAATGATATATATCTATATTTAAAATTAAATTAGTTGTTTATGATATCAATGTAATTTTATAAAATAATTCATAAAAAATATGAATACGTGTTCCAATGTTATCCTAAATTATTGGTACAAGTATATACGAGTGTTTATTGAAATCATTGGAATATATGTTTTTTTGTGACATTTTCTAATGGTATTGGAAAAAATATTGGTATAGAGTATTTTTATGCTCAATATACCAAATGTTTTGGAAAACATATTAGTATAGATATCAATTATACTAATAATATAGCCAAAACCATTAGTACATGGTCATTTTGACACACGTATACCAACTATTTTACTAAAACCTTTTGCATATTTATCATCTATAAAGATTATTTTTCTCAACTACTAGTAGAGGTTCTCTCTATAATAGTTATATAAATTATTTTGACCAATACATTAGTATATATTCACCAAAGAAATAGTTTAAAGTACTATTAGTTTAGGTACGTGGATATATATGTATTTTATAATAATAAAGGATCGGTAAAATATGGGATATGAACTCATCAATTTGTTATTCTTCTTTTTCTTCAGAAACATACTCCACTATGGGTATCTTCATATTTTTAAAATATACATCATTGAAATTTTCCTTCACCATAGACTCATTGTGCTAATTCATCCTATCATATACACTGAGAGTTTCATTCAAGCTCTCTAGTTTTATTTATATCAAATATTTATCATCTAGATTAGACTAATTTTAATTGAATAGAGGATTATGTACTAACATGATATCCTCCACAATTTTATCAACATTGATATCCTCATTAAGAAAATTAATGTCTTTAAGATTTATATTTATTCGATCAAATATGAAACCACCTGTCTCATTTACAATCATTCGAAAACACTCATATTCTTTACACAGAACCTGATGGTTTTTTCTCTTGATCATTTTGGTTTTTTTCCACACATAAAATTATACATTTTATAGTACCTTGTATTTATTTAAAAGGAATTATATAGTGCACTTACATATGAATTTATTTCCATTTAATCTATATCTTATAATCTGTGATCATTCTTTAATAACTCTCAACTATCTATTATTAACAAATACCATACATGGAAACCATATAATAATCGATTCACAAATATCAAAAATAGTTTCTCTTGTGGTACGTTAATATATATGAAAAATATTACATTAGATAATAGAATTGAATTTGCAGTTGATAATTTTTATGTATTTTAAAAAATGTACATTCTGGTAAGGAACACCTAATAACTAACACATTATTACCAATTGTTTATCTTTTATCAATGAATAAATTTATATAGGAATGGGGATATGAGTTTTTTCAATATGATAATTTATTTTTGATCTTGTTCTCTCAACTTGAGGAATAATATCATCTATGCCATTATTTCTCACTATAGTGAATAATCATGTAAATCAAACAATTTTTTTTAATTTATTCAGCTACAATGGGATATGTACATGGAGAATTCATGATAGTGTGCATATTCACCAATCACTATAAATTATCCCACAACAATATTTTATATGATTTAAAGATCTCAATATCCCTCGGTTTTCACCATCACAAACGATTGGAATGATCACTACTCTATAAAACAAAAAAAAATCAAAACATATTAATATGATATATTATTCTTCTTATTCAAAAAATGGTTATTTAAATATTCACAACATGTGATATTTCCCTATAACATCATTGTTTTTAACTTATAAAAAATATTGTACTCATATAACAACTTAATATTTTAATTTACCTTTCGAGAATTTATTTTTAATCACTGTATTACTTTCAAATGTGATATTTATTTTCAATTAAAAATACATGTATTTAATTTGTACCACATTCACTCCTAAATAATATACCATTAAAACAACATATAAATGTGTATTATATCCATTATATCAAATAAATTATGTTTAAGACCTTAAAAATCCAAGAAAATCATTCATCAATAAATAATTGAAACTACAAAAAACCCAATGAATGTCACAACATAAATTTTCCATATTTTTAGAATTTGATAGAGAAATTTATACCACTATGAAATGGGGAGAAATTAATTTTTTTTTACAACATAATATGCAGAACCACACCTATAGTCTTCCTATGTGATATCATTACATAGGAAGACTCCCCCATTGAATTTCTACCATTGTGTCATCCAAATTTGAGGTGGGATTACCTTGGTTTCATATGTAGACACTCAATATGAAAAACCTATTGAAACAATGTGCATCTTTCCAAATGTAACACACTGAAATTCAAAATGACAACATTGTGTTTGATAGGATGTATGACACAAATCACTAAGGGCATAATGGAATATATTATATTGAGTCCCTACTATATATTTACAATTTAAAATTGATTATATATATTTAAATGCATTCAAAAAATGATTTATCATTAATTTAAATCAAGATATACATTCCTCGATATATAGCATTACCCGTAAGAACGACCTTCCTATATAGCTTGCATTATATGAAATATCGGGTTTCACCAAACAATGATATATTATTAAAATAAAATTATTTATGTATTAACTAAATTATTATGATTTATTCTTTGAAAAAATATAAAATAAAATCACCAGTAAAAAATTAATGAGAAACAGAAATAAGAACCAATGAGTTATAAAAACAAATATTTCTATAATTATGCTTCCAAAAGAGTTTTATCTTAGAAAACAGAATTAATTAGAATTGGATAAATTTGTTTAAAAGACAAATATTATATATATTTAATAACTATTATTTAATATTCAAATTTTCTTTGGATAATCACATGAAATGAACAAACCCAAATTTCCCACATAAAATCAGATATTTTAATTAAGGTGTTTTAAATACCTTTTAATGGTGCACAAATTTTAAATATTAATTTTAAAACATTTATAAAAATAATTCGATAAATTAAATTAAATTTTTAATTAATAATTTTAAATTTTAATTTGGGTGAATTTTTGGTATTATTCAAGGAAACATCATTTTTAATGAGTATGGAAAATTAATTAATTTTAGTTAAAAACTGCCTCTTCGTTTAACTAATTATTATTGTTAGATTATATTTTAAATTTGTTTTAATATAAAATTTGATCTATTTTTAATATATTTATAAAATTTAGTTCATTATAATCAATTTCAATTTTAATTTCAATAAAAAGCGTTAACAATATTTTGAAAAAATTTGTACTAAAAAAAGTTAATTTTTTCATCTAGATGATAATAATTGATAATAATTTTTCCTCTTATGTGAATTTAATTTAGAAAAAAAGACATAAACTATTAGAATCATAATGTAATATTGAGTTTTATTAGTCCAATATTATTATTGACTAATAATATTAATGAATGTCATTAAAAATAATTAGAGTGATTATGGTGTAATTTGGTTAAAATGGGACTAAACCAAAAATTTAACTACCCAAATTACATAAAAACATGTACAATACCAATTTTGTGGCCATAAAGCGTCCATAAAACAACCATTACTGATATTGGATGGTTTTCATGAATTTATTTATCTATGAAGATGTGAATACCTAACTTATATCCAAAAATTCCAAATGAGTCCTTTTCCATCCTTCTAAAAGGCCACCACCTCTCCCACTTCATCACACCTATCATGCCACATAGGTTCACAATATCCCAACCCAAAAGTCTACCAAAATGCCCCTTCTTATAAGCCTCATTTAGTATTATATCTTTACATGTTTATCATTTGATATAAACCAAAAGAAGTTACCCGATTAAGAGCTAAGTAACATCTTGTCTCATGTTTTTTTGGTTTCATTTTCATTATCCACCCCTATATTCTACTTATTACTTTATTTTATAAAAAAAATTATCCTAAATACACTATGAAGTTTTCATTCTTATTTTTAGACCTAAAAATACATACGAATCCATATAATGGGTAATGAACAGAATATTAATGTGAACAAACAACATCCGCCTCACAAAACAATGATTGTTCGTTCCTTCATTTACGACCTCTCATAGTAACCATTATGATTGAAAATATATTTATATATTTTTTGTATAATATATATTATTTATTTAAGCATCATTATTTATTTTAAAACACATATTCTTATACTTTATATCTTTTCTAAATATGATAATTTCATTTGAGGAAGTGTGGACTATCTCCCCATTAATGTGTTGTGATTCATTCACACTATATATGTAATGTATAACGGATGATTATAATTAAAAATTTGATACAAATAAAAAATTTATATGACATTCATGAAATAATTTTATTTCTTTATATATATATATATATATCATTTTTTATTTCCCATTTACAAACATAAAATGTGATAACTTCATTGATGGACATGTAGACTACCACCTCCCCAACAATATGTAATAAATTTTCATAATAAATATTGTATATATTAATACATAAAATTAAATAATATGGTATACTTATCCTTATTTTATGATACGTGGTTACTTACCATTTTTCCATTACAATCACTGAAAAATATGAACGTTACTAATGTGTTCGTAAGACCAACCTACTCAATGATCATAAAATTGATTAATATTCCATAATTGTATTTAATGATTCATTTTAAAGGTATAATTTATTTATATATATAATAATTGTTTCTTTATTGTTTCTGAAGTTGTTATATAATGACCCATTTGACCACAGTTGACTTACCAAAGTTGTTTTTAAAAATTGAACCGAATTTGGTCAAAACTCCTGATGTAAACATAATTGTTTAAATTATTACAAACAACCTAGTAATAAGGTAAATTTAATTAAAGATAAAAATGAAAAAGGTTCTAAATAAATTTCAAAAATAATCTATGTTTTTTATACCTGAATTTAAATGATGTTCACTCGAAATGAAAATCAAGGTAAGGGATTCTCGTCTCACTTATACCATCCATGAGTTTAATGTCGTGTTCAACACTTATATATATATATATATTGTGGTTTATCTACTTCCCATATTATAATATTTTATCATTAATACTTTTACCCTAATATTATTTAATTATTTAATTTAATATTATTCTTTCTTGAGTTTTATGAATTAAAATGATTCAAGGTGGTATGGGACACTTTATAATGTTTAATGTGTATTTTCTTGAACAATATCATTATTGATATTTAAATGGAATTTATATTTGAGGAAATTATATAACAATATGTTCAATAACAACTTTAATTCCCCTATGTCTATACATGAACATTTTCATTATTATTACCCATCATCAATTATTTGGTACTTACAAATGTTTTATAATTTTTTTTTCGAAAAACCAAATTTATTTCCCTCTTTAGTTGGAGAACCCATTTTATTTTTAAAACCATGTTTTATTAAAAAAATTACTTTTAAAAAAAATTATTTAGTAAATACAATTTTACTGATTTTTGTCTTTTACCAATACTTCAAAGGAATATTCTTCTCAATCTCCAAATGATGAAATTTCTATATTTTTTTCAAACAAAATGAATATTCTTGTTTATCATTTTTGACTTGTAAGAATTTATCTGTCATCATTTATTTGAATGTTCTTTGTCATGTGAAAGAGGATTATTTTTAAATAAAAAGTTCTCAAATGGAATTTTCAATGAAAAATATTTCCAAAAGTTTTTTTCAAATTCAATTGATATTTTCCTCAAAAATATATTTAAATGTTAATAATTTATTACAATAATAAAAATAATACTCTATTTTTACACCCAACATGATTTTTTTATAACATTATTATTATTAATATGATGTTTTTAAAATGGTTTATTATTTTATATTATTCAAATTCACACCCCTAATTTATTTTTTAGTCCCCTTAAAATATAAAATTCGACATGATCACTGTGTATTAAATTTCTCATAATTATCCATACCATTTATAATAGATATTATTATGGCCTAAAAATATACCATATTATATATTGTGTTTAAATAGGTAATTATTGATAAATTCTTATGTCTCATTCAATATGGTTATTTTATAATTCATATTAGTTATTTTGATATTTAAATATGAGTAATTTTTTATTGGAAAAGATTAGTAGAGCCCAACCATTATATAGATCATAGATGCATCTGTAGTTTATCATGAGATTAATATTTTTAAAAATAGGTTTTTACCTTTAGTTTTATACCATCATGGGAAAGGTATTAACAATAATAGGTTTCCATGATCCTCAGACATGACGTCCAAAAATTAATCATTTCCTTCATTTAGTTTAGTTATTATTCATCTATGAGATTTTTCATCGAGCTATCCACATATACTGTTCATTTAATTCCATTGATTTATCGTTTCTATTTTAGTTCCTTTAAATTACATATATATTTTTCATTATCTAGTTATTTGAATATAATTTATTTCAAGTTATTACCTTTCCATATTGTTTACATACTTTTATTCAGTTTGTTTATTACATGGAATGTGTGTTCTGTTATTTACCTTACCATCGTACTATTCTTATTAATTCATTATCACTTCCACTATATTTTTCACTTATCAAGCATTTGTTTCCCACCATTATTATGTTACATTCCCCTGTAATCTAAGAAGATTACCATGAGTAATATATATGGATTTAATAGATGTAATAGAGTTTTAATTGATTCTATTTAGAAATAATGAAGAAAAAACTTATGTTATAATTAGTGAAATCATTTTAAAAAAATCATGTTTGTGTCTGGTTTACCAAGACTACTAAACAGATCGGTTAGTCGGGGCTTGATTCCTTATATTCATGCCAATGTAATTGATAACTGATACCAGCTCTGGGGATTCTGGTGGTAGGTCACTATAGTTGGTATCAAAGAGTGGTTTATTTGAATCCATGGGATCTAATTTTATGGAGACAGAGGTAACATAACATAACCCTAAGATAGACGTAAATGATTAGTATATAACAACATCATAGAATCTTGGTAATTTAGATATTATGATTTATTTTCTAGAAATTCTTCTATTTATGTATACTACAAGTGTACACGGTTCAAGAACAAATGTACCTAGGAGTAATAACTCAAACACGGTGCTCCGAGCCAGACTCATGGTAAAATTGTACACAATAATAAGCCTTACTGTGCACCACGATGGATACTTCAAAGGGATATTATTAGGATAATAAATTATTTTTTATAAACCACTATAATTATTATTAATGGACCATGAAAATAAATGATCAAGGATAGACATAAGGTGATTATGATTTGAGAAAAAATTCATGATTTAGAAATCCATGAAATGATATTTTATTTAAACCTTATACCATGGAATGACCGATGTGGAAGTAAATGGTTATTGTATTAATGTATTTTGACTGTATTAGGTAAAAATATATAGAGTGATTATACTTATTTCATATATTTTCTTGATATTTATTTTTTATATTATCTAATTTTGGCTTTAGAAAATGGAAACATATAAGTTGGGTGACAACTAATCAAATCTGGAAAGCCACAGGTCTTGGACCAATGACCAAATGAAGACAGGGGTTTCATGCCAACTCTTGAACAATTCAATGTCCTGCATTCAATTTCATTATTTTTAGAAAAATATTTAATGAAAAAATGTTAATAATTAAGTAGTAGTATTAATTTTTAAGATTAATGATTAATCTATTCACAATATTCATTTTGGAAGATAGTTAAAGGAAAATAGTCAGACTTATCACTCTTATGGTACCTAAGCTATATTTAAAATAGATTCATGTGTTTTATTTAGAAATATTAATCTTTGAATGAAATTTTAAATACATCAATGATCAAACAAATTAATGAAATTAATTTTTTTAAAAAATATCAATTATATAATGATATTTAATAATGTAATTCATGGACATTAAGAAATCTATCTTTAGAAGAAATTTTGTTCTTAATATCTGATTTTTTGATGAACCAATATCTTTTAAATCATAAAATATTTATGGAATTGAGGGCCTAAAATTTTTATTTATCATTCACTTGTTTGTGATTTATGACTTCATTAATGCTATATAACTATTTATTTTTTTTCATCTATTTATTAATTTTCACCTTCCACTAATGATTCAATATATAGAGACCTTGTTTCATTTTCATCCATGCGACCTTTGTACTTTTCATTCTCCCTTTTTATATGATGTTTTACAAAAATTACTCAAAATATGGGATTTTAGTGTATTATATATCAAAAAATATTTATCAAGATCATGTTTAAATTGCGTGGACACAATTTAATTATTGTGGGATTTCAATATCATGTATGAAACACATCACCAATCAAGTAAGGGAATATAATATCCTAATTCTCTATAAAATATTTAATATTTAAAATAGAATATATATATTTAAATTCATGAAACATCGAGTTATACTGTGTTATGAGAATGATTTTCCTTCGTCGATAGCTTGTGCTACATGCAAGAGTGACATTTCGTGATAGCTTGTGTTATACAAAAGACTGATTTTCACCAAAAAAAAATATATCATTAAGATATCCTTATTTAATATAATATGATATAAAATAGCCATTATGAATAGTATTAATTATCTTATGAAATTATATGGATTATATAAATATAAAATTAATTCATGGGTTACCAATTAATGAGAAAAAATAATAATAACCAATTGAATATAAAAAGAAATATTATTATTTTTATGCTTCCAAAGGAGATTTATTTTAATAAACATAATTAATTACAGTCATATAATTTTATAATTGAATATATATGTTATAAATTCAATAATATAATATTTTATATCCTTCCAATTTATTTAATAGGAATAATATTATAATAAACCCTATTTCACAGCTAAAAACCTATATTTTAATTATGGCATTTTTACTATCTATTAAAGGCACACATATTTTAAATTTAAATTTTACACATTAATAAATATAATTTTATAAAATAAATTTATATTTTTAATTCATAATGTAAAGATTATCTTAGTATGCATTTTTTGTATTTTCCTGAGAAACATCATTTTTTGATGAATGGGGAAGAATATATAATTTTAGTTAAAAATGATATTTTTTAAAATAATAATATTTAACAATATATTGAATTTTAATTTTTATTAAACTAATATTAGACAAATTATTCATATATTAATTCCATTTTGTTCATTAAAATCTATTTCAAATTGAAAGTTAATATAAAATCTTAACAATCATTTGAATATTTATTTATTAAAACCAGTTAATTAGTTCATCTTTACGATTAACATTAATCATACATTTAGAATATATATAAAATTAATTTATAAAAATAGAAATAAAACATTATAATAATGATTATATCTTGAATTAAATTAGGAAGAAATTAAATTTTTACAAAAAAATATTAGTGAATGTGATTAAAATTAATTACATCGAATAAGGTTTAATTAGGCTAAAAAAAGACTAAACCCAAAATTTAAGGGCCCAAATGATTTATCCACTTATCCAAAAAAATATGGATATAATTTGGCAAAAAAAATTCTATTATTTATTTTTTATTGTTTTCAAAGACTGTTTTGTGGAATAACCTATGTATAGCTAACATGAATAAAAACAATTCCATGTTACTCTTTTTCTTTCCCAATAAAAGGTCACTAACTCTCCCACTTCTTCAATCCTATGATTCCACATAGGATAATCCAAGACATAAGTCAATATTCATCCATAATTTATATTCTCTACATATAATCCCCACTTTGGGAAGAATAATTTCCATGAAAACTTTTTTGTATTAACCAAAATATGTTAACTTATTAAGAGGTAACGTTTTCCCTCAATATTTTTAGTTTCTTTTCTATTAACCACACCCTATACTCTTCTTATTACATTATTTTATATTAAAAACCAGTATCATAATCCTACAAGGATGTTTTTATTCAACAGTTTTTATCGCACATACACACACCTCCATCTAATGGGTAACGAACATACAATTTATGTGAATAGGGAACTACAATCTCACAAAATGATGATTGTTTGTTCGTCCATTACCACCTATAATGGTAGAAATTATAATGTAAAATATATTTATATGTGTTACATATAATATCTATTATGTATTTAATCATCCTTAATAATTTTATAAAACATATATTTATACACTCCACCTTTTGTAAATACGATAATTTTTTGAGGATGTGTGGACTACCGACCCCTTAAAGCGATGAGACTCATTCACACAACATATTGAATGTATAAATGAAGATTATAATTAAGAAAAATGATATATAATGAATATATATATATAATTAATGAAATAATTACCATTCTAGAAACGTATATATATATATATATCATTTTATTTATTTCCCTTCCACATAATTAAAAGGTGATAAATCCATTCATGGATGTGTGGACTATTTCCACCTTAACATGATGAAGATACTTTATCAACAAAAGTTTTAAATATATTAGTAAATATGTTTATATAATATGTTATTTATTATATAAATATCATTATAAAAGTATATTGGGTAACTTACCATCTTTCCATATCGATCGTTGAAAAATAATAACGTTACTCAAGAATACGTATGACATACTGTCTCTATGAATGAAATGTTGATTAATTATTCATAATATTAATTAATTTATTATTTTAAAGACATAATTTCTTTATAAATATAATAATTATTTAATTAGGATTAATCATAAAATGTTATATAATGACATATCTGACCATAGTTGGCCTACAAAAGTTGTTTCTAAAATATGAACCAAATTTGGTCAAAACAAACAATGTAAAGTTAATTGATTTATTTAATATACACAAAATACTAATAAGTGATATAAAATAAATGATATAAATGAAAAGGGTTATTAATTTAGTAGAAAAGTAACATACGTTTAATATATAACATGTTAAAGGATGTTTTACCAGAAGTAAACTCAAGGTAAGTGATTCTACTCTCACTTTTTTACATCTATGAGATAAAAATCTTTTTCCCCACTTATATCTTTTGATTGGTGTGTCAAATACCCAAATTATTATATTATATAAATAATCCTCATACCTTCATGGTTCTTAAGGATTTAATTTAACATTTTTCCTTTATTATGTTTTTGATTTAAAATATTTTAAAGCGATAAGGGACACATTGAAATTTTTAATGATTATTTTCCTCGACCATATGTATAATGATATTTGAATAGAATTTATATTTGAATAAATTATGTAAACATTTTTCAATAATACTACTCTTTTTTCTCTAGTTATTCATGAAAACATTTAATATTAATACTAATATTCAATTATTTTCCCTCAAAATTTTTAAGAAGTCGTTTTTCATAAAAACTGTATTTATTTCTCTCTTTAGTTTGAGAACATAATTTCTTTTACAGATTATGTTTTATTAAAATGATTCTAAAAAATTTTAAAATTATTTTTTAATGACATTTTAACGCTTTCATCCATTTTACCACTATTATTAATGGAATATTCTTGTCTTTTTATGAATTAACAGATTTCAATCCATATTTCATTCAAAAGGAATATTATTTTTATCTCATATGACTTGTATAGATTAATAAATTATAATATCATTTAATCAACATTTTTTATGTTTAAAATGTTTATTTTTAATGATAATGTTTCTAAAATGTATTTTTAATGAAAAATAATTTCAAATGTTTTTTCAAATGAAAATGATATTTTCCATAGGAATATTTTTAAACGTTATTATTTTATTTTACCAACCACAAAAACCCTTTATTTTTACACCACATGGGATTTGTGGTATTGAAAAAAAACCTTATTATTCCAATAAATGGTTTATGATTTATTTAGATACGGATAATATTCACATTAACTTCCTTGATTTATTTTTTAGTCCACTTGAAACATCTAATTTCATATGATCATTGATCATTGAATTTATCCTAATTATACATACCATTTATCAAATATATTACTATTTCATAAATGGAAACCCATTTTACATATTTTGTTTAAAAGAATAATTATTGATAAATACAAATTTCTTATTCTATAAATTTTTTTGAAAATGCATATTAGTTATTTTGATTATTAGATATGAGGAATATTTGGGACTGGAAATGATGGGTGGAGACCAGTCATTATATATCCCCACGATGCATTAACAAATTCTCTTGAGAATATTAGTTTCAGAAATGGATTTATACATATAGTTTTAAACTATCAATGAAAAATTTCCCGATGGTAGTAGGTTTTCATGTTCTAAAGATGTGTCTTCTAGTAATTAAACATTTCCATCATTTAGTTTAGTTATTATTCTTCTATGAGATTTTGGGTTGACAAATCTATGGATATAGTTCTTTTCATTTCATTGATTTATGAAATGTGTTTTTGTTTCTTACCTTTCCATATTTATTTTTATTTATTTAGTTATATGAATGGAATGTATTTCTAGATATGACCCTTTAATATTGTTTACGTAATTACATTTAGTTTAATGGTTGTATGGCATGTGTGTTAAGTTATTTACAAATCAATTTTAATATTCTTATTACTTAATTATTACTTATGATATATTTTTATCTTATTGAGAATTTGATCTCACCCATTTTTGTTTTTTCTTATGAATAAATGAAGTTTAATATGAATGATATTTGAGGATTTACAAGATGAATTAGATTTATCCTTAAATATTATTATCTAGAAATAAAAAAATATTTGTTTGTAATTAGTGTAATCATTTGTAATAAATGAATGATTTGTTTATCTAGTTTACCAAGACTACTAAACTAATCGGTCTGTAGGGGACTCATTCCCTTTAATAATTCCAATATAATTGATCTAAGACACTGGATTTGGGGATTCTGTGTTCGGATATCTACATCAAATGTGAATTTTTCACAAACTATGATCACAAACACACTCCAACCGTACATTTCCATTTTGAATATGATAATTACTAGATCAAAACACCTACTACTGTGGGTGTGGTCACCAAAATTGTCCATAATCTTCATTAACATGGCATTGAAAAATTCAACACCATGTGTTCTAATACATATTGAACTACTACTGATGAAAATTAAAAAAACTCTAAAATTATCCACTATTCAAACAAGATAATTACCCGAGTGAACATCCCCTATCATATGTTTCAACAAACACACCCCAAAAATACCCAAATGGGTATGTTTTATTTCACACTCAAAAATGGTAAAATTATGATATTATTAGAATTAGAAAGAGTGAAATATGTCTAAATATTGTCAATGTTAGTTGGAACACAGATACTATTAGTAGTGAGAAATATGACGTGGTAAAATAGATTCATTGATATCTAAATTGTTTAATTAGTTTGTATATATTCTTAAATTGATAAATGGATATAGGGTTTTTATATCTTAACTTCACAGAAGATACAAACAATCAAAGGATTTACGCTTTATATGTGTTTAATAATGAAGGCCTAATTGTGGGTTTCATATCAAAACTAAAACCTGTACTATTATATTAATTATTGATGGAAGATTATTTCGCAAATATAGAATCCTGGAGGGATATTAATTTTTATAAGGGTCTATTTAAGGACATTATAAAAATTCATGTTATTATGAAGAGGTTTTTTATTCAAAAAGTGAAATCAGCAATGAAATAAATTATATATTTCACATTATGATGATGAATAATGAAATAAATTATCAATTAAACCAATAGTTTTAGGGAGAAAATGTAATCAATATATATAAGGATGATATTGTTTGGAAAATTGTTGATTCATAGACCAAAGTGTTGGTTTTTGATTTGATAGGGTGATATTACACTTTATTTGGGTTGGGAAGATCTAAAGCATATTGACGGAACAAGACAATGGAAATAGAATATATTTTGGGATAATGATTGTGTTCTTATTTGATAAATATAAAAATTATTATCATTTAGGATTCTAAATGGTTAAAAAATGAGAAAAAAGTTTTCATCAAAATTTTTGAAGAAACAAAAAGGGGTGATTTAGGATGGGAATATTTTATGTTAGAAAAAGATGGTGGATAAAAAAGAATAATATATATGTAAGTAAAATTAGGGAAATTGAAGATGGATTGATCAGAAGTATATTAATTAGATGTAGAAATGAAGAATATATAAAGAGGTAGTTTAAAGGTGAAAAGGACCTGCATAAGTGTTAATTATGATGTCATGTAATGTGTTATTAGAATTCATGAGGGTTAAATAAGCGTTTAATGTAAGGATATTTAATGTATACTTATAGAACATTTCTTGCATGATTTGCTTACCAGAAAGATTATTTATGGTGGTGGATGTCACTAGTCATGCAAAGGGATGCATGTGTTGATTAGATCCAAGGGGTATAATCTCGAAAACATTTGGAAGGAAATGAAATCAATTTCACAATCTTGATCATACATCAAACCATAGGGGATAAATTTTTTCTATAAACTATTAGTCATTGGTTCATATAATTTTAAATTAATGATTTTTTATCAATATTCACTTTATTGATTATGACTTAGTCTGAACTGCATAAAATAATTATTTTATTATTTTCCTTTTTTATTGTTAATTTCTATTTATAATTTTTTTTGGATTCTACATGAGTTTTCTACTTCATATATATGGTTAATTACCAACCCAGTTATAAAAATGACATATATGAGGGTTCCTTATAGCCATATATGATTGGGAATTTTATTCCTTGCGGATAAATTATTGGTGATCAGTGATTCAGGGGATAAAAATTATATAAGATAAAATATTATAAAATGATATGTCAAGTATACTGTGACCATAGAGTTTGATGTTTTTTATAAATATCACCAAGAATCATATTATTATTTCTAATATATTTTTATCATCTATTTTTTCATAGGTAGTTAACTTGTATTAAGTTGTTTCTCATTATAAATTTTAATTATCTATTTGATAATGATTTATATTAACCAAATAATGCTTATTATTTATATTTAGGGTAATAAATTTCTTTATTATTTTAGTTATAATGTATTACAATTATAAATAATTATATTCTTGAAGCTAGTAATAATAAACTAGCCTATTAAAAAAAATTAGGTGACACTCACATTTTAATTTTTAATTTTGGATAAGGACCTAGTCTTGTAAGATCATTCAAATTAATACCATAATTTCCTGCATTTTACCACGTTTATATATTCTCAAAATTTTTATAACACACTATGTTAAATACCACAAAATATTTCTTGTTAGTCTAGGATGATTTACTTTTATAAATAATATTTACATGCATTTTTAATGATATGTCAAGAATCATGTTTATTAATTAATTTAAATTATTAAAATAAATTTTATTTAATAAAACATAATTTCCCTTCAGAATTAAATTTCTATTAATATTCCCCATTTAAAACTTATGAACACCACATTATTATAAAATATAAATTCTAAATAGTTTCAATTTTATTAGTAACTGTATCATTAGTCTTGCAACACAATATATTATGTTTATAATAATGGTAGGTTATTCTGAAGAAAAAATATGATGTTCTAATAATTTTATAATATTCTTCATGGAAAATTTTTCATTAAATATAGTAAGTTTCTTCCAATGTAATAATCTATCATGTTACATGATTAAAATAATTTATTTTTTCATGGCCACTATTATCTTAGTCATGGTAGTTTATGCTTGTCGGTATTAAGTTTTTTTATAAAGGAATTGTATTTTTCCCATTTATTTATAAAATTTAAACCTTTTCAAAAGTAAATTATCTATAACATAATAAACCCCAAAAACTCTTCCACACCACTAATAATGTATAAGAAAAACTATAAAATTTTATATAATTTCATTTTTTAGTTTTTCAATAAATTACTTAATGACATCTGAAACGATGACCTTCATCACTCTTCACATCTACACATTATAAAATGATCAAATAAATAATATATTTTCTTTATATAATAACTTTACAACCATGGTTTTGACCCTATCCTGTCATGAATCTATCATGACATCCAACATGTACACACAATAAAATGGACTCAAAAATCTCACTTATTGTGTTTTACTATTAACCATTTCAAAATTATCCCCCCTCTAACTGAAATTTATAAATCCTTATAATATTTTAATTTTTTCTCAACCTTATAAAATTTTATAATATTATTTATCAATAAAACAATTTTTTATTGAGTCAAAAATTGTTGTATAAAATGTGGGAAATTAATTTAAATTTAATGATTTTTTATAAAATTTAATCATCAAAAAAATTATTAAGGTAATATTCATTGTATAACCCTAGCAATTTTAGGTAGATAATGTTTTCATTTTTGTTACGATAATATTTGAACATTTGATGATGAATGTAAAATATTTAAATGATTTTTTTTTTCATTTTCATGATTAGGCACATAGTTAGTCAAACCATACAACATACATATAAATTTGTTCAAAGCGGAATTTAGTACCCTATGGAGGAAAAATGATTTGGTTTAAAATTATCCAACAAATTCATGATAATCACTTGAAGAGTGAAAGTAAAATAGTGGATAACACATAGTTATCCAATAATACTAACCTTGTGGGACTTCTTCATGTTACATACAAGTTCCAGGAAATTTGATATTTTCACCCTAACACCCACCCATAATATAAATGTTTTATCATATTTATGAATTTTACTATACATAAAAGTGTTGATAATATATTTTTTTTTATATTATTAGTAGTTAAATAATGATAAAAAATATGATATTGTCAAATATCTTTATTCTTTTAAAACACCTATATTTTTTGATCTATTTTTTTGAATTAGATTAACATTTTCAATATTCTCCATTTCAAACAACACTAAATATAGATGTTTATAAAAAAGAACTATTTTTGGATTTAATTATATGAAAAAAAAGTTATTATTTTTCAATACGCTTCAATAATAATATCATGTGGTATATGTAACACTATTTTAGGCTTCTGTTACACACAAAACAAATTCTATTAAATAACCACAATACATAGTTTTTGAAAACTACAATGTATTATCAATACTAATGTTAAAATAATAGTTTTTGTCACCTAGTTATTGGATTGAAGGTAATGAAAGTGATTAATGAATATATAAAAATATGGTGTACACATGTATATAAGAGAAAATATTTTTTGAGAATTTTACTAGAAATGAAAATAAAAACGTTTTGAAAATAGAATAAATATATTAATGAAAATATATATTTATGTAATAAAACATGTTATAATTTAATAAATTAATTACAAAACTTTTTATAAATGGATTTAATGAAATATTTATATTATATTCATTCGACTATTTAATGATTTTGTTTTTTTAAGACCTGATATATGAATAAATCCTACTTTACGAATAATGATAAATGTCTATAAAAGGTAATTTTTCCACCTTTTAATGAAATACATATTTTAAATATTATTTTTGAAACATTTATAATTTTTATTTGACCATAAAATATTAATTTTGATATCTAAATATCAAAATTTAGTTTGTATGAATTTTTAGCATTTATCTAAGAGGATATATTTTTTATGAATAGTGAAGACACCAAATTTTAATTTAAAACTCTTTTTTTTCATTTATAATTATATAGATAAATTATTTTATTATTTTTTTAAAATGAATTATTATTTAAAATATAAAATAATAAATAAATTTTATGTCATTGAAATAAAATATACATTTTATTTGGATATAAAAACGTTTCGAATTTTTGAAATTTTTACTAGAGAAACATGTTTTCTCATCACTTATGTAGGATTAACATTAAATTAATTTCATCCCCTTTAGATATTTTAATTTTTTAAAATAGATTCCATATATGAAATAATAAGAATTTATAACTTCTATTATGGTCAAATTATATATTTTTTAATAATATGGGTGGTATTATTTAAAATTGATTACAATAATTAAAGAAAAAATTTATTTTACTTATTAGTTAAACATTAACAAAATAGAAAAACAACATATTAAAATTAAAAAAATCTATTGGAAAAAAATATGTTGACCACCTAATCACTATTCACTAAAATGGAAAACTAGTGGTGAAGAAATTATGTAAGTGAGATGTCTAAAATATTGTTTACCTTTTATGATTTATATAAATTCCACTCCCCCTCCTTTATAAAAGGGAACTCACCCCTCACTTCATTACACTTCTTAAGAGAATTGGGTTTCTCAAACCTAGACCAAATAACCTCCCAACACCCCTCCTATCATACTAGACTCCTCAATATGGTATAAAATCCATCTATATATTCTATTTAGTAAAAAATACAAAGAGTTACCACAAAAATAAGAGCTTTTAACATATGTGAAGAATGTCAAGACCAAAGGAAAGGGGTTTCTCATATCAATTTTATTTCTATGAGATATACTTTATATTTACAAATTATTATACATATGTGGTGTATATGATACCCTATGAAATTTTATGTCATGATATTAATTTATTTCCAGATATTAAATGTACTAATTTTTTTTTCTTGCATGGGTGTCACGATTCAAAAGATACTGAAGTGTTAAGGGGACTTATAGTCTCAAATTTATTTCTATCAGAATTATGCTTTCTTCACCAATAAATTATTTTTTATGGTGTATATAATAATCATTAATTTATTACATAATTATTTTCATTAATTTTATGGCGATTTACATATCAATTTGATGATCTATCTTTCATGGGGATGATGTTCAGATGTTACCAAATGAGAATGGTAATTTTCTCTCAATTATACTTCTTTGAGAAAATTTTTAATGAACCTATATTGATCTACAGGGTTTATAGAAACTGTATTTTAATAATTAAATCATTAACCTGTTTATTTTCATTACATTTTAATTTTCCTATAATTTTATTCTTTCAAGGGGATTATGATTCTATGTTACCAAAGTGGTAACATTTTATTTATTCAATATCATCATTTATCAGGATTGTTTATGATTGTGATTCCATTGATCTCATATTATGATAAATTTATCAAGAACTGTCAGGATGTTTCTTTTCATCAGGTTAATAATTATATCTTCATGTAATGATATCATTCTTTATTATCTTGTACTTATTCTTATTATGATTTTTTTTAAGAAAATTTGAATTTGTTTTTTCCTTATGATGAAATCATTTTTCTCATTGAAACAATGTTTTTGAGAAGGTATTAATAAAATTTTTTATGATAGTTAACTATTTTATATAATTTTTAAATCATACATTATATGTTTTCATGGATATTTTAAATGAAAAATGTTTTTAATATTTTTTTGATTTAAAAAATATTTTGAATGTAGAAAGCATATTTCTCCCAAAAAAAATGTTCTAAAAGATTTTTTAATTAGATATTAATTTTACAAAGTTGTATTAATAAAAATTATTTTGATAATGATATTTTTATTAAAAAAAATTTAATGAAAGGTTATTTCTTTAATAAATTCTCTAAGCGATATTTAAAAATCCTTATCCATATAAGATAACAACCTTTGATATATTTTATGATGAAATAATGTTATTATATAAATAAATCATTATAATTTTTTAATAATAGTTTATGTATATGATATAATGTTTTTTTATAAAACTCACTTCTCTTCCTTAGGTTAAACCATTATAAATTATTATGAAACCTGCTTCTTTTCACAGGTTATTCTATGATGAAATTATTATTAAACGTATCTATTTTCCTTAGGTATTTATATATCGAAATAATTATTATTCCCATTTCATTTCATGGGTTATTATATGAATCTTATTAAACCCTTACATTTTTATGCTTTAGGATATGATGAATTTTTTATTATTATGTGGAAAATTAATGTCAGATTTCATTATGTGATTGGGTTAATATATATCTCCCTTTAATTCATTGGTAAATGATTTAAAAGTCATGATATAATTATGGGATACAATTTGACGGTCTTGATACTTTATGGGAATAATGGTAAAATCAATAAAAAAATTAGAATAAGGTGAAACTCAATCCATTAATTGAAGAGGGAGAACCCTAATCAACTATAGGAAGAAGGGGAAACATAGTACACCATTGGAATTAGGGGGAAACTAATCTCTTGTGGGAATAATTGGAAATATGATACACAATTGGAAATATGTTTGTCCTGATCCAAAATTCGAAATATTTGTTTCCTGATCCATAATCAGAAATAGGGTTTTTGTGATCCACAACAGGAAACAAGTGTATCATGATACGTTATGTTAATATTCTTCGCAGTGATCCTTGTTTAAAAATATGTTATTTTTGAACATTATTATATATTCACAATGTTATATGTGACTTGAATCATGGGTATAATTCCATTTGATTATTAAAATTCATGTCTACAACATAACGAGTGATCATATTTATACTTATACATATTGAAAATGTTATAAGACGATTTGTTTTACAGAAATTATATATATAATTCTTATGTTGTGATATCATCAATTATGAGTATGATTACATTATTATTCAATTCTTATGAACTACTAAGACATATTCCATAACTTATGCTTATGATATTTGAAATTTTGGGCATGATCTTCTAATGTTATGATCTTGTAGTCATACCTTTATTCTCATGGTTATGCCTACAAATCTCCTTCTTTTACCATTACTGAGCATTTGGGATAACCTTTTCTTATGTTTCCTTTCCCCAGGTTATAATAAAATCTTTTATATAGGAGTATTAATGTAGAGGATCTTCATGGGTTATCTAGAAGATAATTATCCAATTTGAATAATGTGTTCTTTGATTCTAATGAAACTAAACAATTATGGTCCTCATGAATGTAGTTTTAATATAAAAAATATTGATATAAAATGTTGTAATATATATATATGTTAATACTGGGGCACTATAGATGTTATGAAATGAATGTTTTACTAATAATTTGAAATCATGGATGATAAATATTTATTGATATCCATTAGAAACATTATAAGGATATGTTTATTTTTGTCAATAAAAATAAAAATTAGATGTCATAGACTATATATTTTGCTGTTAAGATTTATATATCATAAAAGTAATTTTCGTAGTTATGTGGTTTTATTAAATGATAATTGTTGTTCACACTATGCTTTTTAGACTTAGTAAATAGTCAGAAATTAAAGGAACTAATTGAACAACAAATTTTTAATATTTGGAATATATGTGCATTATAAAATTTGATTTAATAAGTCAAAAAAAATAAAGTCCAAAAGATAGTAAGAGTATTTGTTATACTTATGAAGATATAGAGATAATGAATGACATGTGAAAGTTATGGGATGTTTTAAATGTATTTTTTATGTAAAACATTTAGAACATGATTAAATTAAGGATGAGTAATCCTAATACTGGATTAATATTTCCAATTATAGGAAAGGTGAAAAAAATAATATGATGAATCCTATTTAATATTTTATAAATAAACATGGATGGTGAAAGTGAATATATAATGGAAATCAAGAATTATGTTATATTAATATTAATATATATGTTTTCTATTAAGGATTTTCCAAAATATTTTGAATGGTACTAATGAAATAGAAATGCTTTATACCGATTATGGTCTCGTGAACCTTAATTGTTTCTCGATGTTGAGAGAATTATGTCTATCATTGATAAAGAGATGATTGAAATGGATAAAGTAAATTAGAAAATATGAATTACATTATCATTGATTAAGTATTTATTGGAAAATTAGTTTATTCTTTTATGGATATAGTTTACAAAATTGTTTGAATTAAGAAATATATTCCATAATAACATGAATAATAAATTATTCTTATTTTTTAATAAGGATTTATGGTAATTATTATTATTACCATGATTCATGTGAAATTATAAAGAAGGTATACACATGTTTTTTATATGAAAACGAAGAGAAAAAATATGATATACGAGGGATCAACTATAATCTATTTTTGAGAAATTTAGTGACCCTATTGTATATTTTGTTGACTTCTCTCTTTCTTTTGGATTATTAGGTTCACAATTTATAAAGTGTGATATTTTAAACATAACATGATTTTTTATATATTATTTTATTATGTAACTATATGAAGATTTATTCAGAATGGATAACATGTTCTAACCTTTTTATGTGATAAAAAAAGATATATAAAATCACATATCATTATGATTATGGATCTCAAGATATGGTAATGATTTCGGAAAGAAATATTCACCATTATTTCCTGGAATAAGAAATGATGTGAAAATTGATCAGAATGAACTCAAAGGGTGGAATTGTTTTTATGAAATTGTATTAAACTATGTAAATATATTTTCTAATGAAAAAATATCAACATTAGAATAATGGTCATGAAATAAATTGTTTTCCCATTATCATCAATTTTAGTCATCTTAAAGAAATATTTCAAACTGTAATATTTTATGGCTTTATGATTAATAAATTTCTCATGTATATGTTATATATCACTCTCCATAGGAACATGATAGTAATATTTATCTTCTATTTCATGTTTTAACTTTACACATATATTTTATTATGTAGAAATCTAGTTATTATTTACTATGTGTAACCATTATGGTTCCAACAATACCTTTTATAATAAGTTGGCATATTACTTTTTACAACATGTGTTTTTATGAAAATAAATTTCATGTATTAAAATATATATAACCAAGATGAATTTATAAATATAAATTCATTTAATGGTGGTAGAATATAACACTGTAATTGTTTTGAAATATTTTTTTTCGAATTAATATATTCTTTTCAATGATATTCATTTCACTAATCACATAATATAGATTTAGTTATAAGAATTCACTAAGATTTGGAATTCATTATACGCAACTCTAAGATAAAATTGGTCTAAATGAAACCATTTTAATATATTGTAGTATATACAATACAATTGTTTCCTTGTGCTTCACACAACACTGGTCCCCTTCGATAGATTTCATTACACGTTTTACCTAGTTTTACCAAACTGCAATGTACAATTAATAATATTGTAATAATATTTTTAGAGTTTTGATAGAGAAAGTGAATTTTTTTAATAATAACATTAATAAAATTATTAAAATGTGGTCTACATATGTATATAATAATAATTATTTTGGAAAAAATTATGTTGAATTTAAAATAAACCCCTTTTTAAAATATAAGAAATATTTAAATGAGAAACAATACATAAAAAATAAAACACTATTTACCTCAATAAATTAATTAAACCAATTTAGAAAGGTGAATTTAATAAAATAAATTTAAATTATGTTCGTTCAAATATTTAATATTTAATTTATGTGTTCTATAGGCAAGGGATATGAATATATCTAATTAAATGCATAAATATTTATGTTCCTGAAAGGTAATTTTAGCACCTTTTAATGTAGAAGTGATTTGAAATCTAATTTTTAAAATTTTTATTTTCCATGATAGATATACTTTGTAAATATGAATGAATATAATTACATATTGGGAGTTGATTCTATATTTTTGGGATGTTTTATTTTTTGATGAATAGTGCAAAACACATAATTATTATTGAAAATGAGTTTTTCAAGTAATTTATTTGTATAGTTAAATTAAAATTTAATATTATTTTTATTTTAAAATTACATTAATTAAGTAAAATTAAATCTAATTAAGATAATTTTAATAAATATGAAACATAAATTGGATATAAAAACAATTCAAACTTTGGAAATTTGTACATTAAAATCAGTTATCCCCTCATTTATACAAGATGGATTTTAAATTAATTTATGATACTTATTTGTTTGGAATTTTTAAAAATTTATTCAATTTTTTGAATAAATATAATTTACAATTTATAATATTCTTAACATAGTTTTTTATAAAAAATAATAGTGAATGTAATTAAAAATAATTATTGCAATTAAGGTAAAATGTGTTTAATTAGTGGATAAATATAACTCAAGTGTCCATATAACCTATAAACATGTTAAAGAATAATTTTTTTGACATCTTAAGACCATATAATCAAATGGATAAAAATTTATGTTTATTGGAGGAACATTATCAAAAGTGTACCTCTTAATAGGGGTGACCTTTTATGTTTACAATAATACCACTCCTCCTATACATTAAAAGGGATATCTCCCCCTCAATTATTCACATGTATCAAACCCTAACCAAATAAGATCTATAAAAACAACATATTATACTTATGCCTTTCTTTGTAAGAAATAAAACCATGGAATCCCTTTGTTGAAAACCAAATAGTGTTACCCGAAAAAGATGAGTTTTAATCATCTATAATGAATGTCCAGAGTTAAGATAATGATTTTTCATCTGAAGTTTAATTATATGTGTGAGTTGTTATATTCACCAATTACTCTTCATATGTATTGTATATATATCATGATTTCGTGTTATATAATGAAATGAATTTATTATATGATATTAAAATATTTTATTGATGTAATTTGTTTGAGGATCATGACTCAAAATTTATTCAATTAGTAATCGGATTTATAGTCTCTTTTTCATTTGTGCAAGAAATTTGAATTATTCACAAAATTTTATTTTATGTAATTTATATAGTTACCATGAATGTATAATATGATTCTTATCCTTAATTATATTGTTATTTATATATCCATTTTATTATCACCCACTCATAGGGTTTATAATTCACATGTTACCAAGAATGTAAGGTACTTTTGTGTCAGTTTTCCTTCCTTGAGGAACATATAAATTATAAAATTATATCTTTTTACTAGGTTTATATACTACCATTTGACAATTTATATTGTTAATATATTTTTTCATGAGATTTTAGGCTTCATGTAATGTGATTTTTAATGGGGATTATAATTTAGGGTTACTAATGTTATAACAATTTATTTCTATAATCTCATCATGTATCTATATTTTTTATAATAATTATTAGATTGATTAAATTATATCATATTTATTTCACGTAATCTCTTAATTTTCTTCTCATATAGTTATTCATTATATCTTTATGTAATTGTTCCATTTATCTATTATTTAATTCGTAATATAATTAATAAAATAGTTTAAGAAAAAATGTATTTATTTATCTCTTCTGTTAGAAATCTATTTTCCTTTCAAACCATGCTTTATAAAATGTTTTTTTTAATTTTTTTAAAAAAAAATTAAAAGATTTTAAAAGATTCAGTTATAATATTTCAAGGTTTTTTTCATAGAAAAATGTTTTCAATTTTTTGATTTTAAAATTTATTTCTATGAGGGAAGGTTATTTTCCACATGACATGTTTTAAATATGTTTTAGTTATTAGTTAATAAGTTTTGAAAATAGTTTCAGTGAAATGGTATTAATAAATTTATTGTGTATTAAAAATTGATTTAGAAATAAAGGCTATTTTCCTTAAAAAATGTTGAAAGTGTTATTTAAAAATCCATCTCTATTCTGAATTATACACTTTTATATTTTTTTCAATTTAGTTGGGATATGATGTAAGGAAACAATAATCATTCATTTATTGAACTATTTATGGTTATTATGTAATTTAATTTAAGAAACTCATTTCTTTACCATAGGTTATACCATGATAAGTGCTTATGAAACCCACTTCATTTTATAGGTTATTCTATGATGAAATTTTTATGAAACCAATATGTTTTCCAAAGGTTATGATATTGTGAAATTTTTATGACACCCATTTAATTTCATAGGTTATGATATGACTTCTATGAAACCCATCTCTTTTTATAGGATAATATATGACCAATAATTTTTTTTATTAATGTGCATGTTATATATATTTATTGATATGTTGGACCTATACCTCCCTCTAATACAATGGGTAACAGTTTATATATCATGAGATAATGATGGGAAATAAGCCAAAGGACTTAATACTCTATGTGATGGAGAGGAACCACAATCCACTATATGATTATTGGGAAACCTTATCCGTTATGGGAAGATGTGGAAAACTGATCCACTATGGGAAGAAGGGGAAACATGACCCACTATGGGAAACATGTGTGCCCAAATCGAAAATGGGAAAATGGAATGTCCTGATCAAGAATGTGAAATAGGTTTTTGCTGATTTATTTTGTTAATAGACTTTTTAGTGAACCATGACTACTGTTATGTTATGCATGAACTTGATTCCATGCTCATAATATTATGCATGGACCTAGTTTCAAGTCCATAAGTTAATGTGAGGTCTATATTTCATGTCCTTAATTTAATGAGTGTACTTTTTCTATATATACATGTTATCTATTATATAATATTTTGTGTACAACACATATTATATGTATTATTTCAATTTTATTATTTCAATTACAATTCTATGGATTACATTATAATTCATGTATTATGAACTAAAAATACTCTTTCAATGATTTATGATTTTGAACTTTGATGTAAATGTTATGATCTTCTAATGTTATGTCCATGTTCTCATACCATTATTTAAATCACTATGATTAAATTTCTCTCTTTTTAACCATTACTAAGAATATGATCTCACATTTTATTTTGATTCCTATATCGAGTTTATGAAGAAAGGGTTAAAGTTGGTGTACTAAATAGCATATTATTTTTGAGATAAGTTGTTGATCCATCACCAAATTAGAATAATGTGTTCCAAAATTCAATATACACTGGTCTATCATTTCACAAGGTGTATACTTTTCAAATTTTATGAATATTCATATAAAATGATGTAATATCCACATATGTCAAGTGTGCGCCTTTATAATTATTCTGGTTTCACTCTTTTAGGACCTAGATATGGATGTTTCTGTGTAATATACAAAACTATTACTATTAGTCAAGTTAATTTGTGTTTAGAATTGTTTATGTGTGAAGGAAATAAATATTTTAGTAAAATAACAATTAACTCAATCCAAATTATTTTTTGGTTGGTTACTTCTTGTGTACACTATTTATGTAAAAAAATATCATATATTAGATATATGATTTAAAAATATACATTTAATTTTTTATTAAAAATTATTTATATTTTTATTTTATAATTCGTAACATTTTATGTTATCACAGATTGGTTATTGAAAATAATTTTTCTTATGTAATTTTGGATTCTAGAAAATTAAAATTTTTAAAAGTGTGGTTTTCATTGTAGTGTTTAACAATTTAGAATACTATAAATGGGTTTTAAATGAATATATCATTTTTTTTTTGAGAAAACATGAATTAGAATATAGTCATGTAAAGTTTTTCCATGTGGTCAAATGTCATAGTGTTATGTTTCCCTCATAATTTAGAATATAAATCAGTGTTCCAATTTAATTTTAGTGTGTGTTTATGTGAGCTTATATTGTATAAATCATGATATATGTTTTATCATTTAATTTTTTTATTAGGTGATATCAAATGACATGTTTAGGAATGTTTTCACAATATTCATGTAAGATAAATTTGAATCACGTACATCATGAGCATGGGATGTCATTGGAAGATATAAAAATTTACTTTATAACTCATCCATAACATTTAAACATTGGTATGCGCGTATATAATGTTATTTCAAGGTATAAGTAATGAAAAATAAATTCATCAATAGTGATGTATATTAGACACATCAATTGAGATAAGGAGGAGAAATACCCTATAAAGTATTACCATGATCTCATTGGTTTTTAGGGATAAATATTTGTCTCATAAGATAATCCATATTTTTATATAAAAATATAAATGTTGAATCATGCATGTGCTTTGGTATAGTATACATCTTGTATTATTTTTTAAATTTTTGATACAAATTTTAATAGATTATGTGAAATATAATAAATTATTCAAATGGAATATTATTATGTATATATTTTGGTTCAGTTATTTTCTTTACTGTATGTGGATTGTATATTCATGTCAAATATATCTCATATAACACATTTTTGAAAAATAATATCACAAGAGAAGATAATCTTCTTAAGGAAATATAATCCTACAAATGGGATTTTATATATCCATCATAATCTATTCTTATAAATTTTTTATTTGAGGAAAAAACTATAGGTATGATATCATTTCAGTTTTATTAAGGTCAATAGGGGTCACAGATCAAAGTTAGGGTATTAAAAATGACCTCATTTTGATTTTTTGGGATGTTAGAGTGAAGGTTGGTAATGTTAAATGTCATAGTATATCTATAAAATGATAAAAGTAACCTAGTTATATTGAACCACGATTATAAGGATATGTAGGTGGAATAAGTTGTCAATTAACCATATTTATATTTTTTAAAATCATTCTTGAAGATTTTTAATTATTTAAGAAAGGTTTTTATATTTATGCAATATTTTGACATAACTAGATTTGTATTCCATAAATCTTAATTGAATTTTTTAAATTACTTATCATTAACATGAAACCATTTTAAAAATAGGTTTTATGATATTATTTAATTTTTACAATTTTTTTGGATAAATGAGAATATGTTTGATCCATGAGAGATCTATTATGGGTAACTTGTGGAATAATTATATGAGTTTTGATTGGATATAAATTATTATATTATGTTTTGGTTTAATATTGTTTCATAGAGAATTTTAGAATAATTCCACCAATAATACCTTTTATGAAGCAATGAGATAGAATTATCGATATAATCATGCATAATTTTTTAAATTGTGAAAAATTAATTTTCTTAATCGTACTTTATGATGCCCAAATTGTGGTTTTGGAATCATAATATTATGATTCTCAATATGTTGAATGGTTCCTTGAGTAGTTAAGGAAAAAATTATTGAAAATTAATAGGGTGTGGCATGACTATATTTATAAAGGAACGGTCGAAATATATCATGTTGTTATCTGAATTCCTAGATACACATATATTTGTTATAGCGTACTTATCTAAATTAATATTAGTTGGACATGAGATTTAGTTGTAGGATCTAGTCGTCTATTCCAAACCACATGATTTTTTTGTATGCATTTAAATATATATGTTACATGAATTTTAATCATCACAATTTTTTTTTCTGAGAATATATATCTAATTAATTTATATATAGAAAATATTTTCATGAGAGGATATACAAATTGTTTCTCTAATTTCGGTTTTCATTCATATGTGATCATGGTGAGGGAATCTATAATGCATTTTTGGTTTTAATCACTATTTAAACATTAGATGATAAGAAATAGCCCATATAGGTTTAAGATGTTGAATTACCTAGCTCATAAAATCCACAAATCCTTTATAGAACAGTAGTAGTAGACCTGCACATTTTTAGTGGACATAGATTGGTGATGGTTATACTAACCTTGATAGAGTACCCACACCCTAATAAAACTATTAGGCCGGGGGACACTGATTCCACATATTGAGGACCCATTCCCCAATTATTTATGTAATGTTACTAACCATATATGTATAAAGGATATTTGGAAGCCTTCCCTAATATTACCCTGAATATTGGGGATCTAACAACAATTTAACTAAAAATATCACACCTAAACCTCATCATTGGAAATAGGATAATAAAAAGAGAAAACTAGTTCATTTCCCCTCAAATATTATCTATGATGCCGAATAATATACTACCATCACATTCTATAAAAGAAAACACATGGAATGGTTTGTTCACTTTCATAAATATTGGTCTTGAGCATGGTGATATAATAAGTCACATGTTCTATAACGTGTAAAAAACATGTTCCCTATGACATATGGTTTGTATAATATAACAAGTGTCCATGATATGTACATTAATAAATCATGATGTACAAGAGAAAACATCTATGTGTGCATGATGGACTAAATAATGTGTTATGATAAAAGGGGTTCTAAGTGTGTACCACCCATCATAGGCTATGTTACATAGATATATGATGTTTCATCTAAACTCACACTGTGTGTAATTAATAGTGACCAACTATGAATGTAATAAATTCACATGACAATGAGTTCATATATGGGTATTTATAATGTCGGTTATGTCACATGATATGTGTCATTATTCTTTAAATAAAACCTTTTATGTTTTCCCAATGAGATAAAAAATATGTGTTCTTTTTCACAACATCCCATGATGTTGGGTATTTCTAATTAAATTAGACTCCTCACAATTACATTAATCATTTTATGTGAATTCTCCATAATTATCAGATATTTAATTATTTATTTACATTATCATTTGTGAATGTCCAGTGGGGGTATTTTATAATCACTTATTTCTAGAAATGGAATCCATGTATGCTAACATAAAATTTTAATTGTCATATATAGTGATTCTTTGGACTGAAGCCACACCTACCTAACTTCATGTTACCCCATATCTTTATGTTTATTATTATCACCTCATGCTTCATCATTGAATCATACTAACATACAGTATTTTTGGAATTAATCACAACTTGAGTAAAAACTGAAACTAAAAATTCAGAAATAATATAGGATGAAAATGAATATGTGAGTAAATCTTAGAGAAAAATAATGTTAAAATAAATTTAACACCATAGATGAGTATCAAAAAACAAAACATCAATAATAAGAACTGATATTTATGTTTATATGAAATCAATGAAAACAAATTTATCTTTCCCAATAAAAATACATATGTTTACATAGCCATGAAAATGTTAGAATTCAAAATAATAAAATCAAACATTTAATTGGAATCAATTAAGATAGTGAAAAATCAATAACAAATAATTCCTACCACATCAATATTTCATTCACTATAAAATAGATATTCAATATTAGAGTCATTATAAATTCATTTTGAGCTTGTTTATCTCTCTATAACACTCCTAGATCTATCTCATCTTCTCTTAATGGTCGTCCAATAATCATATTGTTTGGTGTATCTTACCCATGTGAATAGAGAATGATATTTTTACATAGAGGTTTATTAGTTCACAATTTAATTAACTCTATTTATGAATTTAATTAATTATTAGTCAAATTATTCCACCCATGTCAATAAACATCTCTAGGACCTCGAAGGAATTCAAGATACACTATTATTATAGTAAATCGCCAATTTTTAAACCATTTATTGTCCTAGTTTTCCAAGAAGTGTCTTTATTCATAAGAATAAAAACTATTAATGGATATAAATACATGGAACTATTAATAATACTTTATTTTTAATATATTATTATTAATGATCGATGAAGCTCACAATTCTACACTAAATATGTAATTAAAATCATGAATATTTGTTATATTTTTATAAGAGTTGAATAAAATGAATCTATATTTATAAATTATAGAGGCCAATGTGTCTCATTGATTGATATTAAGTATTTTCAGTAAAATATTAATTAAATTACATAAAAAAAATTGTAAAGAGCATAATTTTTTAGTTGCTTCGTAGACATGGGAATCAAAATTTTATTATAGTGAAATATCATCATTCTATCATAAAAATATCTAACCTATTTAGTAAACCTCATAAAATATCATGCATTAAACATTCATCAAAACCTATGAAAATAAAACATAACAAAAGATGAGGTTTGATATATGTGAGGTTAAACATGGGAGATACTTATCTATTACAAGATCATAATAGATGTATACTATATTCTTCATTTGAATGATCATAATATTAAGTCATTGAATAATTATTAGATGTTCATAAAACATAATTCATAATATAATAAATAAACATGATATTTTAGAGAATAAAATTTCCTAATGTATAAATTATTTACATACATATAAGCATTGAAATTAATTCCCTTAGTTATCAGGGATTATTTTTGAAATATATTCAGGAATTAATAAGAGGCTAAACCTCCTGGGTGGGATAGACCACCGTCCCTAGTTGTAGTAAATTTCCCATTGTGTAATGGATTTACTCTCCAAAACAATCATTGTAATAACGGTTCACTCCCAAGAATGTCATAGTGTATATAGACCTTTATTGAACCGAGTTCAGTCCACTTTCTAATCATGTCTATGTCATGAGATAAAAATATTTTCATAATTAATTATAGAGAGATAAAACTCTAACCATACATTGGTTATAATGAAACCACCATCAATGTTTATAACATATCAAACATTAGATAATGAATATCATATATATATATATATATATATATTTGTGTGTGTGTGACAGAATATCATAATACAATGATCTTATTAGATCCCTTGAAATAGAATGAATTTTTTAAAAATCTCATCCTAAAAAAAATTGTCGAAAATAAACAGGATTAATAATCATTACATAATTTTATTAAAACATAATCTGTGGAATATTAATCATGTTTCATAAGTAATTTATAATTTTATAACCAATAGAAGAGAAATTTGATACATAATCATCTTATGTTCATAAAAATAAAACATTTAACTAAATAATAATAATGTTATCCATATATCATATCTATAGTAATCCATAAGTACCATCATTGGATGTTATCATTTATATAGAAGTTTTTTGGAAGAAAACATAGTTGGATCATTTATTGAGGAAAATTATCATTCTTTGAAAATAAATTTTCAAACTAAAACTATATAAAATAGTTTTTAAGTAAGTTTCATTGAAAATAATATATAAAACATACAATAGAATCTTTAAAATCACATAAATCATATATTTGTTATAATATCATTTACATATTGAAGAATTTTTTTTAGAACATAAATATTTTTGGAAAATCCATTAAGTTTTAAATAACATAGATTAATTGTAATGGAATATTTGATGACTTTAATAGTCATGATGACATATTTTTTTTTCACATCATACATATTAAAACTAAGATTCCATGAATTTTTTTATCCAAACTTGTTTTTTTTTTCAAATTACATAGAGATATCCATTATAAAAATTTTAAAAAAATAAATCCTGGGAGGAAATTTATTTAATAAATCATTCGATGAATGTTAAAAAAATATTTGTTTATATAAAATATGGATTTTGAAGAAAAAAATAGATTTCAAAGAAAATACGAAATAAAGAAAATTTATCTAAAAAACATTTTCACAAATTCAATTAATTTCCTACAAGTGTAAAATGTTAATATGACATTGAAATATCATGAATAACAAAGGATAATAAAAGTAATGACAATTGTTTTGAGGTAGAACCAAATATTTCAATTTTGGAGACGTAATCATAAACAATACTTACAAATGATGTGATTATAACCTAAAACCATTACCAATTTTTTTCATTTAAAAAGTAATACACAAGAAAGAGATATCCTCAAATTTATATTTAATCCTAATCATTTTTAGGATAATATTCATTAAATTAATTCATGTGTAGTATATTAAACACATTAAAGATATATTTGATGAATATGTCTTCTGTTTTACAGAAAATAATAGTGCGATAGAAATACCTTACCACTTTAATAATCATTTGATTCATAATCCCCAATAAAGTATAACATAAAATGAAAAATTAAATATCATTATTTATATGTGATTAATGATATAAAATTTTAATATTTAGTATATAAACAAACTAAATTTCAAAAATGGTGAATTTTAATAAGTCTCTAGGATATATTTATTTATATTAATCCATAAATATTAGAAGTATAAAATTAAATGCATTGATCATAGAGACAATAGTCCAGATATACACTTGAACATTGTTTAAAAATTATTAATGGATTCAAAGAAACGTAAAAATTATATTACCAATATGAAATATTTTTTATGTTGTATATGTCACATGTTTTCACTAAAACCATCCTTATTAACTACCATGTAATGTGTGAATGAATCACATCACTTTGTGAGGTGGAATCCTTATATACAACCAAGTAGTGTTTTTTTATTCCCACAAACTAAAACGTAAATAATAAAATATATGATATAATTATTATATAGGTATATGTATTGTATAAATAACCTATATATATATTTTATTAATTATCATACCCAGTCATGATAGATAATATTTGAACAAAATGGTATCGGTTTACAGCCCAGTAATATGCTATACACAAAAATTATGAATTCATAACTGAATTAATGGAAGTGGGGATAGTTTCAGGATGTTATATGAAAATAAAAAAATTATTATATTTAATATATAGTTTTTATAATATTTTAAATTTTACTAAATCTCTTATGGTTTAAGATATAGAAATTAAATTATGTGGTTTATTAAACATAATTACATTTTCTTAAAACTACCTTATTTGGATCAATTATTAAGGACCCTTATGTTGGAATTTTGAGAGGACAATAAAAGCTATCACATTGATATGGTTTTCTAGAGGTATTTATTTATGATGTTTCCTAACTATATTTGTTGAGATGAGTTAATATGTGTAGGTTGGTGGTGGTATTTTGTATGTGGGGGAAAAGAACCCACATAGAAGCTAATTTGAAATTTCCCCAAAGAATCTATAATAAAATTTTAAATTCCTAGAAAAGAGATTACAAGTGAATATATTTTATATATTAGTAAGGATTATATGGAAACATCTCTATACAATTAGATTTATTAATTTTGAGGGTCATTTTTAAATCTTATATTTTTTGGTTTAACGCTTGCAAACCAATTTTTAACTTTTACAATGGTAATTAGTTTTTTATATTAACTGTATTCATTTAGGAAAAAATTAGGTCTACATTATAAGATAATTTAAATTATAATGATTAAAAATATGGAATACATTTATCTATATTCATAAACTAAAAGTGGAAAATTTAAAAAATATATTAATCTCGTACACATGTTGGGAAAGCCTCATTTTAAAGAGAAACTGTTTAAAAGAATAAAATGTTTTTACACAAAATTTTCATATATATTTGATTCAAATTTCATAAACTAGATAAATATATATATAATTTATTTAATTTTCATTTTAGATAAATTGAAAAAATAATTTTACATTATAATTAATTTAAATAAAAATACATTTTTCCATTACTATTATGTATTTTTTATGAATTCACCAAAAATTTAATATTTTTTGAGAATTATAAAAACATTAAACTAATTGAAATTTGACATTATAAAATATAAAATTATATTATATTATATAAAGTTTACAAATGTTGAAAAAATAAAATTTAAAACAAATCCTGTTGACCCAATGAAAAATAGGGTTATCAAGGAGTATATTTTTTCAAAGAATATGATTATTATATATAAAAATTATTTATAATAATAATTATTTTATGAATAAGAATTAAAATTTATTGGTATATAATCCATAAATATAAATAAATAATTTATCATTAGGAGTTATTTTAATCAATTATATTAAAGATACAATTAATTGAAAAATATTTTAAAGAAACCCTTTTTAAACACATTAAACAAACTTATGCTAAAATGGAGTATATGTTTTTTTCAAAATTAATTAATTATTTTAAATATTACTAAATATCAAATTTGATAATTTAAAAAATAATAATAAATTTAATTATATTAATTTAATGAAATTATATTTTTATAATAATCGATATTTTTTATTGTTTAATGAAATATCAATATGTATTAAATAATTATATTATTTCATCACTTTTTAATTTTGATATGATGATTCAGAAAATTAATTTAATTTTATGAAATAGATTTTATTATATATCTATATATTAATTGTAATATTTTTTTATAAAATTAAATAGATGTAATTTTTCTTGAAATATTAATTTTGATTATCAGAAATTGATTTATTAATTAATAGAAGTATATAAATATGTTTATATTAAATAAAACTTTATATTTATATTTCATACTTTTTTTAATAAATGTAATTCCCACCTATTAAATGGTTGTTTTTTTAACTCATATTTAAAATTATTTTCCTTCATGGATCGCTGATTCCTGGTGTCGTGTGTCATGAAAGGTATCAAATAAAATAATTGGTTTGTATAAAACATGATAAACATAGCGTTGTATATAATTCACTCAATACTCAATGCTTTTTAACCCAAAATATCAAAATAATTTTCTGTATTTGACAAATAATTCACAAGATCTCGGGGTGTCAAATCATACACCCTTAAAAGGAATTTCTCCCTAAAAAAGACTCTTGGTTATCAGAGTTTTAGAATTTGAAAATTAATTTACAAGAACCTATAAAAAAAAGTAACAAAAAAATTACTTATAAAATTGGATGTTAAAAATATAGTAGATACATAATGTAATTCATAAATAAGATTTTACATTGGAAAATATTGGTGGGATATGATAATTTGGACAATGAATAAAATAGAAAATAATTATAGAGAGTGATATAGGGAATTTATTATAATATGTTTATTGATCTAGTGTAGGATAATGACTCAAAAATAATAAAACAATATGGTGAGAAAAAAGGTCGTTAATATAATCTAAAATAATTATTATAGGGAAATATTTTTTTTCTTGTCCCTTTTCATAATCAGAAAGAATCGTCATGATTCGGTATACTTAACTCATTTATTTCATGTCCCTTTTCGTAATAAAATATTCTTCCTAAACCATTCTATAAATGGTAAAAATTATAAATCTTTCAACGTTAAAAATTATAAAGAAGTTCAATAAATTTCACCAAATATTCATAATATTTACTCCACATAAATCTTAATGTATATCTTGATTGTCATATAACAAACAAGTGAATAAATGTATCCTTATATCCTTGAATCATGGAAATAACTTGAATTACAATAAAACAGTGTTGAAGGCGCACATTATTTATCATTTATTGTATAAAAATAATTATTATATGTATTCCTTAAATAGAATTTTTTTTAAATGAATAACTGATAGGATAAATCCCTTTCTCAACTAATTATTAATCTATTCTAAGGTAACTAGTACTATCCAATATTAATTATTTATATTAATAATCTATTTACACAAACTGAACACTATTTTATCAACCCAATGAACATATTATGGGTTTCCTTCCATAAATAATATAATTTACATGTGATATTTCATTTCCATTAAATTAATTTTCTAGGTCATTAACACTATTAAAAATATTCTTCAAACTAAATAAAAAACATATTATAAAAAATCCTTAAATATTTGATGACTCCTATAATATTATTTTTGAGTTTTGAATACATAAAAACATCAACCATCCCATATCCTTATCAAAACATTGACTAGGATTAATCATAATATTACTTTATAATTTTTCCTTTCATATCATACACAATATAACATTCACTCATAAATATTTGAGGATTATCTTTATATGCTTTACCCTTAAGACATCAAATTACATAAGGACTATAAATTCCATATTTCAAACATCTTTTATTCGATTATACCTTAGGGAGAACATTATTCCTCTATATTTAAATAACATAACTTTTCATTTTAATTCTGTAATTACATTATCTCCATTCTTATTTTCTATAATAAAAAAACCTTCACTTTCCTTTAAAAAATTCCCTATAGTACTTATTTCAACATTTCAACATATTTAATACTGAATCATATTTTCTCTATGGTCTCCAGTACCAATAGTCTCACTAAACCCTAAACATATATTTATTTGTGAATGAATGTGTTTGTAAAGGTGGATGTTTTTTTTATCATTTTCGCTAATAAGTTATTTGTAATAATAAAAATATCCTTTTCTCTATTAATTATACCATTTAGATTCCCTTCAATGAGTTTTAGATCACATTGATTCGTAACTGAGTTACTTTGGGTTTCTAGAGTTGACTAAAACAAAAAATCATAGTGTGAGAAATTATAATCATAATGGGAAACCATATAACAATTAATATCACGTATATGATTTCTAAATCATGAAATATTAATTTTAATATAGTAATTATAAGATTAATAATAACATAATCATATTGATCATGTATTTATATCCATCATGGCTTTTTTAAGGAGTTTGTGAATTACTAATACATTTCCAATAGGAGTTTCAAATTGGGAGTGTAGAAGACCTGTTATGATCCATCAGGTTAAAATATACTCATATAAATGCAAAAATTTTAGATTTTTGACCCATAGGTTTCTCATTTACGAAGAAACATAAACTAGTAGTATCAAAAAAGCATTTAATTTCATGGAAACAACTCACTGTATTGTTTGAAAAAATTATCAAGCTTATTCATGTACATTAACTCATCCTTAGTCTTATCGGTAGTCATATATCTTAAAATATCCTTAGAAATATCCTTATGGATGTCACTAAATATTTATCATCCACATTTCTATTGGTTAAATAAAATATTACATTTATACCAACTGTAGTCCCTAAGGCTAACAATTCATATATATTACGTCATCTTAGAAAAATATTCAAACAATTCTAGGAACTCATTCCCTAGGATCATAATAGTATATTTTATTATGAATCATGGAAAAAAATATTCATAATTTTCTGAAAGATATTCAATTTCTATAACATGTAAATTCCCCCATTATTAATATTAGAATAAATATACTACGAAAAAATTTCTCCAAAACATGGGGAATGAAGTCAATAGAATGTACGATAACAGATTCCAAGTTAGGTAAGAAATGGATATACAAATGAATAACATGAACAGAAGAATATGCGTACATGTTAAAAACATATAAATACTATAACATTTATATAAATAATTATTATTCATATTTATGGAAATGATATTTAGTGTTTATTAGACTTGAATCATAAGAGTAAAAATTGAACATTATCAATGAACGAAAAATATTAGCATATGACATAAAATTGTGGAACTTACATAAGTATAGAAAATAATTTCCTTAGTAGTCAAAACTCATTTGAAAATATTATTGGGGAAATCCATGATTGGATTCACCAGCTGGGAATGACACACTACCATCCCTATTGGCATCCTTTTTTCTTAGTTTATTTGGTTCACTACCTAAATCAACATGATAGTCGTAGTTTACTCCCAAAACCATCATAGTGGATAAGGTCCATTAATAAATAAATTTCACACCACAATCTATTCCTATTTATCTCATTAGATATAAATATTTACCCAATTAATTTAAGGGAGATATAGGTCCCACCCATCATTGGTTATAACATAGCCACCGTACCTGGTTATAACATAACCACTATCAAATAATGAAAATCATAAATTTATAAACCAAAATAACCTAAATCATTCCTTAATTAAGAATCCATAAAATGGAAGGATATTCCAAATAATCTTATCATAACATAACCTTTGAAAAAAAGGTTTCGTAATAATTTAATTAATTCATCAAAGTAAAACCCAAGGTTAAAAATTGTGTTTCATAAGAATTTTATAATAGTATAAACCGTGGATGAGAAATTGGATTCATAAAAATCTTTTTATAATGTCATCAATCATTCGTTAAAAGAGTAAGAATGTTAACCTTAGATCATATACACTATAAATAATAATTATATTCCAATATTTTCATCTTATATGGAGGAGTATGAATGAAAAATCACATGGAATATTTATTTAGGAAAACAACCTTTCAATGGAAATAATTTTTAAAAATAATATTTATAATAAAATTTAGAATCCTTTTATTTTAAAATAATAACGAAAACATATAAATGAATCTTTAAATGTATTTTTAACACATTTCTTGAGGAAAATATCATTTCTGTTTTTGGGGAGTATTTTTTTATGCCCAAGGTGATTTTATAATAACTCAATATCTAATATTAATAATTGTGTACATCCTGATTAAAATATAATTGTTTACTATTTATAAATTCTATTAAAATCATTTTATTTTGGTATTATTTTAATATATTTAAATGGATAAATGTTAGGCACTTTCAAACAGTTATAGGGAAACCCAATTTTTAAACAGAAAACAATAACCATAAAACAAAATATAATATAATGTTGATTCAAAATTAAATAATTTTATTTAATATTTCTAAAAAATATTATATTTATTTTAAAATGAAATTTAAAATTTAAATTACATAATATAATGTAATATAAGTATAAAAAATTTATTTTAAACTATTCACTGAAAAATCTATAATTAATAAAAAATCATAAAATTTACCCAAAATTTAATTCCAATAAGATGATTCAAAAAATTGATTTCATTTTATGAGAAAACATTCTTATGTATCTAACAATTATTTATACATTTTTTTATAAAAATCAATAAAACGATGTTTTTGAATGAATATAATTATTATAAAATAAATTTATTTATTATTTAATATGATTTTATAAATAAATTTATATTGATTAATAAATTTATATGTAAATTTAATTATTTAGGTAATAGTATTCATACAATTTTATCAAATGATTATGATTTTATGGTCATATTTAAAGTAATATTACATCATGGTTTGATGATTCTTAGAGTTCCATGGTAAGAATGTTATGGAAGAAACATGTTTTTGTGTGTAATGTGTTCTTAACACGATGATTCATACAGTAGATAATATACCCAGTTTTGCGTGTAATAAAAAATATTGAAAAATATAAAATTCATTTGAAAAAAAATTCACAATATCTTGGTCTGTAACATGAATCCACTCCACCAGCAAGGGTTTAAAATAAATAATGTACCAAAAAACATGACGGTATAGAGTCTATATCTAATTATCTTTATCCCATGAGATCACTATGTGGTTTTTGTGCTTCCAAATAATGTGAATTAGTGTAATAAATAATATAAAAATCTTCATATCCTACAAATTCTATGATTCCACTATTTCTCTCAAAATTTAGCCTCAACATAATTATCTATAGCACCCCAACTAACGTTGTGTGACTAGTTAGGCTCAAATATTCTACAATTATAGAGTTAGATAATTCATTGATTTATTCCAATAATTTATTTACATCTGAGTGTTATGTTATCCTATATTCCCTATGTAATATTTAGAATAATACATTAATCCTAGGCTTATGTGACCCCCCAAACCAACGATCCATAATCCTCACTTAATAGAAAATAATATTAATATACGGTCCTGTCTCTAAAACTCAAATGCCCACTATAGGGGGGCTATGTAGGACATCTAATATATTTCAGTAGTCCGGATACACTCTTAACTCTGCCGAACGTTATCTATTATTACACATAGTATATTTTTCCATAGAAAAAAAACCACCCTTCTCCATATTGTATAGTGGTGCAAAAAATGTTTCTCATACTGTTCATTAAATGGATACATGTCAATTTAGTAGTGACTAAATTTTGTTAAGTGAACTACGCAAATATAAAGGATTCATACAATTTATATAAGAAATTTAATATTCATTCCTTCAATATATTTTAATGAACAATAACGATTTACTCTATTTTATCCTCAGTCTAAGGCTTGAATGATATCCTTGTCTATATTTGGATCAAAACAACGTCCTCAAAACATTTTCATACCGGGGATGTGAACTAATCATCATGATCATAAATGACAGTCAATGAAACTACAACTTGATAGATGATCTCTTGTATATATAGCAGTCAGAGCTCGACATTGATCTATATATCTGATTATTTTGGAAACTGTATGAGATAGTTTTTAAGTAAAAATTTACAAAGATAACATCATAGAACCTTTTTTTTATAGAATCCATATCACAAAATCCATTTTTATTACATCCCACATATAATATAAGACCTTAAGTGTGTAAGAAAAACAATTTAGGACTATATTATTCACCGCTACTTGGTGAAATGTGGGACATCAAGAAACAAACTCATGAATACATTGATTCATTATTTCCTTCAAAAACAAAAATCAAAGGTCACGATATCTATTATTCACTCAATGGTGTAGTTACTTTTTGAAATAAGTTAATAACTTATTTCCTCACCATTATGCATGGTGTTCAATACTATCTATCCATGAAAGAGGATGATATTCTTAATATATTGGAAAACTCCATTTGTTTTATTAAATTATAAAATAATACAATGAATAATTTGATAGATGGTGTATCTAAATTAAGTTACATCTAATATATGAATAAGTAGATAGATAAACAATATTTTATATAAATAAATAAATCCACCATCTTATACTAACAATAACCTAAATTTATTTAAGTACCCTATCAACAATAACAAAATAATACGTAAAACTCTATCTAATGGAATATTACACAAAATTCCATATTATTATATTATAGTCTTTCTTAATGTCATTATATTATATATAATCTCAATTTTTTTTACTATATTGGATGATAAATATATGTGTAAATATATAATTGAGACATTTGTGATCTTGGAAGACTACCAATCATCGATAAAGAAGGTAGTGTCTCTAAGACCTCAGGGAAAACACTAATGATACATTATCTACTTCATGTGTCTCATTTTTTACATATGATCATAGATATCAAAAACTATATGAAATAACTACCATAATTTACATCAACCCATAAACAAGACCAGATACAAGGGCATCATGAAACACTATAAACTCAAATCCCTCTTTATGAAGACATTAAATATCATCCCTAGTCATTCTCTACCTCTACTTCTAATAGGACCCTTAACATTGATTGGACCAAAAAATGGATTCCCCATTCAGGGTAGGGTAGTTATTGGTAATTTAATTCAAGAGTATTCCTATATGAACCCCCAATAATACCCTACAAACCCAGGGAATCTGTACACATATGATACACTCTACGTTTTATCATAAACTACAATTTCTATAAGCTTCTCCAAGTCAACTTACACTTCTTGCTCAAAGACAACATATCCCAGGAAGTTGACCAATCAAATCAAAAAATGACACCTCTAGATATTCCAATAAAAATTATTTTCCTGATATAATGAAATTATCATCCTCAAATTATCTTTATTCTATACCTCATAAGATAAATAATTGAGGTTGTCAATCATGAAGAACAATAAAAACTAATATAGGAAGGGGTGGATGACTTGGTTCATAAGTCCCATGAATATTTCTAGGGAATTAAAAATGAAATTGGACTTCAACAATAATTCATAAAATCATTAATGAAATTGTAATTCCACATTTGGGGTGTCCTCCTCAAACCCACAAATAATTATATTTAATCATTTTTTAGTACATAATATCTAATTTACTCTCTTTAGTCAGCTGATAATGTATTCAACTCTAAATATAGGGTATTCTTTCATTACCATCACTGTATTTAGATAAATACTGTCATCCAAAAAGAACAAGTTAAATTTGTCCATCATAGATAAAAACAGTATAACTGCTCAAGAAGACATAGTAGCTTTAATAATACCACTTTTATGAAGATCCTTAAATAGTTATATCATCTCTCAGCTCTCACTATAGTCCTTTTTATGCATTTTATTGGTAGAGCATGTGGAATAATTTTTTAATAGAATCCAAATTTAACCACCAAATGATTTGTAATCCTAAAACATCCCTAGAGATATTTCCCTGGTATTCATACACATCATCTAGGTTCTAAACATATTATGTGTTCATTGTTGAAATGGTAAAACAATAAATCATGTTATTGATTGATTTTATATTCTATTAAAAAATAAATTATACTATTTACTAAACAATTCAATCTTCCACAAAGGAAATTCTAAACTCAAAATCTAGAAGTTATATCACTTGTAGATAAAGATATTTTATTTAATAATGGATTATATAAAACTATTATCAACTAAGGATGATGTCATAATAATTCTTAGAATCCATAAAGACATACCATATAATACTCTATCCACTAATTGTGATTTTTCAATATTGTAATATTTTCATTTTTACAGGGTTAGTCCTTGTAGTAGTATCTAGCATAATGTATTTATTAAGTGGTTCTACATGATTTTCAATCTATCGTGAAAAGGGATAGGGAAATGAAGGAATGTATCTTACATTTTTCTATATGTTCTTATGGAAACTTATATATAGATCATACCTAAAATAATATCTTTTATATTATTATTATACCTATACATCACCTATAACTATATTATCCCTAGATCTGTAACGCCCTGACCCCAGCTACCCAGAGTCAGTGCATTATTTCATAACATTGGCATGATCACAAAAGATCAAGTCTCGAAAGACCGATTAGTTTAGTAGCCTTGTAAACACTAGATACATTCATAAACGTTACAATACATCATAAAGTGAAAAACTACAATAACAAAGTCTCCATAGTCCACACTCATATCCTCTTCTGACTATCCATGCAGGTCATTTATAAAATACTTCTTCACATCCTGCAAAATATTAAAACATTGAAAGGGGTGAGCTCAGATGCTCAGTAAGGATAACAATATAGCAGAAGCTTTCATAATGAAACAGAAACATTTATGGTAATGAATAACTAAAACAAATTCCTTTTAAACTTGAACTTTAGCATAATATGGAAAAAGTAAAATGAAATAATGCCATTTACTTACTCACATGGATATTCTACTAGTAGAATAATCACATGAAATATCATTTACCACATTCATAATGATGGAATGCATAATGCTAGACTATCATAACCACGTAGCCAAATCCTCGTGCCAAGACCACAAATACGATTTTGTCAAGGCCTCGTTCCAAGACACTAGTTTCTCTCATGAGACCTACCGATACAATTTTTTAAGAAGATACATACGTTTAAAATTACTCAAATATACTCCTGTTCTTTTCTGAAAACATTATGCAAGATTCTAAAATAAAAAAAACTAATTCTGAGACTGCTCGACTAATTATAGGCCATAATGGGTCCACACCCAATCCCTTCCTGTCTACCACACTCGAGGGTCGGGTTTTCTGAAAAAATTTTATGCTTGCGTTAAATACATATACATTTTCACTGGATATTCTTATAGTTGAGAGAAATATCTATTTTTTGAAATAATTTAAAAATCACATAATTATAAATGGAAACCTTTTCAATAAACGTAAATCTCAAAGGGGTTTATACACCGTATAAAATAAAGTTGTTTATAAAACAAAATATACCTCAATGAAAAGAGATTGAGAAGAAGTCCCTTACAAAGAATTTATTTTTATAAAATTGATCTATTATGTCTATTCACTATAAGTACACATAAATAAAGTACAAATCCATGATTGGAAATAATAATATCATGACATAATTTGAAAGTAGGAGATTAACCCAAAGAATGGAAATTGGGTTATGAAATTCCCTTACCTTGCGTCATGTCTTGACTCGACCGTTATTTATCCTCCTGAATAATAAACTAGAGTTAATTTATAGTTTCATAAGAACCTTTTCAAGTTTATTATTCCTTTAATATCACTTATTACCATGTTATGAACATTATGTAATTATTTAAGTTAATAATGGTCGTTTTGTCGATCTTTGGTACCTGAGTCAAAAATAAACTTCTTATAATTACAAGTTGTTCATGTGGTGAAATATCCATTATATCCAGAATTATATTCATGATATAGATACTATATATCTCATATATATCCATTATATACATGCATTTATAATATTCCATAACATTTAGAGGAAAGAAATGAATTGTACCGTTTATGGAGACGGTAAGCCGTACGTACGCATGAACGCTACATTCATTTCTATTTTGTATTTAATGGAATGAATTTATAATTATATAAAGTTATAATATAATTACAGTATAATATAATGTATAATACCATTTAATCCATCCTTTATACATCCCACATATGGCATTAACGATTCAAATCACTTTGAGGGGGCGGTAGTCCGCACTTCCTAAAATGAAATTGTCGCGTTTACCCATAATGGAAATCATAAAGTATGCCACAAATGAGAAATACAGAAGCATAAGGAAAACATAAACATAATATATATATATCATATATTAAAATAGTGTCATAAAAATGGCCACCATTAGAGGTGTTAATAGAATATTGAACAATCATCGTTTCGTGAGGCAGTATTTCACCACCCACAGAAACAATATGTTCTTTAACCATTAGACGAAGGTGTGTGTAAGTGTAAACAAAATACTTATCATACCAAAATCCTAGTATATTTTAGATACTGTTTTGGTTACAAAATAAAGGAATAAAAAGAGTTTAAGGGGTTGGATAAGCAAAATAAAACAAAACAACATTAGAGAAGACATTTCATTAAAATCGGGTAACTCTTTTGATTTGAGCCAAAGGCTTCATTGGAAGAATTATGCATAATGTGAGGCTTCTAGGAGTAATGTTGGGAAGTTGGGAGAGTATTTGGTCAGAGGTTGGCCAATCCAAAAGGCATTGAAAGTGTGAGTAAGGTGGTAGTGGTGCGAGCCTTTTATAAGTGGAGGGGAGGGACACTCTTGGAAAGTAATGAAATGTTACATTATTATATAATGTGTTTCGGATTTTAAAGGTAAAACACTTATATAATTAGAGGCTAATGTGATAAGGGTTCCAAATATACTCATCCAATTGGTTGTTGACAAGTTTAAGCCTTGAATTTTACATTATCTTCCATTTTATTAAAATCGTTAATTAATGAGGTAATCGCTGCATCATCATGGTGTCATAAATAATTAAATTTATTTAAGGTATAAAAATTATAACAAAAATATCATGATGTAGGAAATCGTTTTATATTTCTAAGGAATATTTTTAGTCGAAAATATGACTTGTATTACACCATTTAAAAATTGTTTTATTAAAACAACTTATGTTTTTGACATTTTTATTTTAACTTTAAATAAAAGTTATTTATGTCATTTTCCTACCTAAGTGTCTCCATGGGGTCCCCAAGTTGATTTATGGGTTGTCTTGGTCGGCCATGAATCATACAATAGGGGTAGGACAAGTTTAAGGGTCATTTCATATTTTTATAATACCATTTTTACCTTAAATTTCACTAAATACCTTTAATCGTGATTAATTAATCTTAAAAGTTACTATTCACCAAAAAATTATTTTAATCCCATTGAACCACATTTTACTTCCTAATGAAAACCATATATGTTGGATTTTTGAAAATCAAATCACAGAAGTGGTAATATATCATTTAAATGAAAAATTAGTTATTTAACTACCACTTAGTGGTTTCACTATTCATCAAAAATTGAAGTTTTTCAGAACAATGCCAAAATTTCACCCTAAGTTATAATTGATATCCCGAATTAAAAAATTATGTCTATTTTAAAAAATTTCAAACATATAAGTTTCATTATTTAATTTTATAATTAATTCCTGCTGTCACAACAAATAGCGTGTTTTTAAGAAACAATATATATCAAAAGATTGACAATTGTTTATGTCCAATTTCAAAGTGAAATTAATTCTAATGACCACCATTGTATAAAACGGTAAAAATATATACAAATTTCACTTTAAAACCACTCAATAGAATAACTTATAACTATAAATTATTTTGATAAAAAAAAAATTTATGTATTTTTCACTATTCATAAAAAATTGGATGTTCACAGAAAAATACCAAAAATTCAACATATGCTAATTTTGATATTACGAATCCAAAAATGAAGACCATTTTGAAATGTAAAATATATATAATTTCAAAAAGTTGTTATTACTATTCATAACTACTACTTTTATTGGTCGCGGTGTGTTAGAACTCGAGGTTGCGTACAACACATGCTGCTCTATTATTCAAAGAGGAGCGTACCATGGAAGCTTGGGGTGTTACATTCTACCCTCCTTCAATAAATTGCATCCTCGAAATTTTAAATTTTTCTTTGAAAATAAAAGGTTTAAAATAGAAAATACTTTTGTGGAAAACCCACATCGGAAATAAAGTTAATAAAAATATAACATTAAAAGAAAGAAAGATAAGTAAAAAGGTCACCCGAGATAGCCCATAATAGGATTATATGAAAATATGGATATGGAATAAAAACAAACCATCATGGTCTGATGTAGAGTTGTAGAAAACTGGATTAGGAGAATGTTAACCATAAGAAAATCACAAACTTTTGAGTCGTTAAACGGTCATTAAATCACCAGTTGGAAAAGTTAACCAGCAACGTTTTTGTTTTAAGTTACCTTTTATAATGTTGAGGAATTTATTTAGGAGATTTACTAAGAACGTAAGGGAATATACATACATGTCATGTAGACTTTCATTCTTTAATAATTTTTTAACAAAAACCCATCTTTCACTCTAAAAGGTAATAGAACTCAAAAATATTCTATTTATCATAATTATATAAGGTTCCCAATATTAACACATACCATTTAGATTAGTAAAACTATTTTCTAATAACCAGGTACTTCCTTTAGGATAGTTTTAGGTAATAAAGGCATGTCTCACTATGGTTGTGGGTTCTATTCCTGCAGCTTTGTCCGACGTGACGGGTTATGCCACACCCTACAGGTTGTCCTTTTATTAAAACTATAGTATTATAATATTCCAAAAATAATCTTCAGAAATGTTTTATACTTAAACAATACTATCCATGGTTCAACTTAATCCATTCCAACCGTAATAGTTATCCAAAATACCTCTGTCCAGACATTTTCTAAAAGGTCTCTAAATTCAAAAATCAATTGTAACATCAGATTCCCCAAACAAATTAAAGTTTCTCATTTTGTCAAATATTAAAAATATGATTACCTTCATCATATTAAAACCTTACTGAAACAACAAGTACTGTAGTACAATCCTTATATATATCACATTATTCTTATAACCAAAATATAATCCTTGAGTCCAAAAGCACCAATACATTAATAATTCCACTTCAACTATAGCAATAGCATAAGATTGGCCTTGATCCATTAGCCTTTTATGAGGTAAGTTTCCCTGACGCTCAGGACATTCATTTTCATAATGCCCCATTTCCCAACAATTGTAGCATTCAACATTGACAGCCTCTTTCTTTCCCTTGTAATCACGAGCCTGGTGACATTTTTCTCCACATTTATAACAAACTCTGATTCCTTTTAGGCAAGTATAGGGGTGATTCTTCCCACAATTATTTCATAATAGAAAATCCTACATTCCCTTTTTCCCATTATCTGTCTCTTGTTCCATGATTCTCTTCTTCTCTTGCTTTACTTTATTGTCATAAGATTATAGAAAATTCCTTTTCTGTCTTGATAGCACATGAGACAATATCTTCGTATGATGAGAAGGATTGTGAAACTAATTCTCGATAGAGAAATGGTTTTAACCCATCAATGAAACGATCAATCTTACTTCATGGGTTAGGTATATAATTTGCAGCATGCCTCGCCAACCTTGTAAAGATAGCGTCATACTTTGCGAAATCCTCATCCTCCTTCTGCCTCAGACTCAGAAATTGTCTTTCCATATCTGCTCAATGGTCATGCAGAAAGTATTTTTCTAAGAAAGTTTCTTTAAACTCCCTCCACTCCATACTTGATACTTATTCATCTTCCTTTGTGTTTTGAATCAGCGACCACCATTGATCGGCATCTCCAGTGAGGCGGTAGACTGCCATGACAACCTTCCCCCTTTCGCTACTCCCCAAGGCGTGGAATATTTTTTTATAAGGATTTTATGCATTGCTCAGCTACTAATGGATTTTTACCCCCATTAAATGTTGGCGGTTGTTGCCTAATGAATCGGTCTAACATTGATCATCCACGTTGCGGATCAGGGTGCTCCATACGAGTAAGGTTATTATTCATAACCTGAGTGAGTTGTCCCAGTATGGTAATAAGTTGATCAGCACCAGTTGTATCTCCAGCTCTATAATAATTATCTTGAGCAGGAGGGCAATCCCTACACAGAGTGCGTGCATTGATATAGTTTCCATTCCTTCCATTAGGCTCCATTTCTAAACAATGGCATAAACTACATTATTTTATGAATCAAAATACATAATTCCATTCTTATAAAATACTTAACATTAATTGAACTATTTATGGATATAATCCATAATCATAAAAATGATTTCTTTAAGTAAGTATATAATCATAACCCTTCATAGTGGTTTGTAAAGAAAATGAAAATTATCCTAAGCATATCCCCTGGGAGTGTCGTAACCAAGAGTGCAGCAAGGACCGTTGTCGTGCACCAGTTCCCGTTCGAGTCTAGCTCAAAGCGGTGTTTTCTGGTTTTACCCCTAGGTACATCTGTGCCAGAGCCACCTCTACCTGCTCGTATCCAGATAGGGATGTATTGCTCGGAAAACTCACAAAATCTCTATAATTCAAAAATTCTCGGAAGTTATTCTATACTAATCCTCAAAGTATATCTTTGGGCTATGTTCTCTAATCATTGTTTATCTATATCTAGCTTCCAAGGTTAGTAATAAACTTCCTCTGATACCAACTGTAATGCCCCAACCCCAGCTACCCAGAGTCAGTGCATTATTTCGTAACATTGGCATGATCACAAAAGATCATGTCTCGAATGACCGATTAGTTTAGTAGCCTTGGAAACACTAGATACATTCATAAATGTTACATTACATCATAAAGTGAAAAACTACAATAACAAAGTCTCCATAGTCCACACTCATATCCTTTTCTGACTATCCCTGTAGGTCATTCATAAAATTCTTCTTCACATCCTGGAAAATATTAAAACATTGAAAGGGGTGAGCTCAGATGCTCAGTAAGGAGTACAATATAGCAGAAGCTTTCATAAATCGACATAAACATTTAAGGTAATATATAAATAAAACAAAAGCCTTTTAAACTTGAACTTTATCATAATATGGTAAAAGTAAAATAAAATAATTCAATTTACTTACTCACATGGATATTATACTAGTCGAATAATCACATGAAATATCAATAACCACTTTCATAATGATGGAATGCATAATTCCAGACTATCATAACCACATAGCTAAGGCCTCGTGCCAAGACCACAAATAAGATCTTGTCAAGGCCTCATGTCAAGACACTAGTTTGACTCATGAGACCTATCGATACAATTTTTTTAGAAGATACTTACGTTTAAAATTACTCAAATATACTCTAGTGATTTTCTGAAAACATTATGCAAGCTTATAAAATCAAAATAACTAATTCTGAGACTACTCGACTAATTACAGGTCATGATGGGTCCACGCCCAATCCCTTCCTGTCTACCACACTCGAGAGTCAGGTTTTCTGAAAACATTTTTAAGCTTGCATTAAATACGTATACATTTTCACTAGATATTCATATATTTGAGAGAAATATCTCTTTTTTGAAATCATTTAAAAATCACATAATTATAAATGAAAAACTTTTCAATAAACGTAAAGGTCAAAGGGGTTTATACACCGTATAAAATAAAGTTGTTTATAAAACAAAATATGACTCAATGAAAAGAGATTGGGACGAAGTCACTTAAAAATAATTTTTTTGAATAAAATAGATCTATTATGTCTATTCACTATAATTAAACATAAATAAAGTAAAAATACAGGATTGGAAATAATAATATCATGACATAATTTGAAAGTAGGAGATTAACCCAAAGAATGGAAATTGGGTTAAGAAATTCCCTTACCTTGCGTCCTGTCTTGACTCGACCATTATTTAACCTCCTAAATAATAAAATAGAGTTAATTTATAGTTTATTAAGAACCTTTTCAAGTTTCTTATTTCTTTAATATCACTTATTACCATGTTATTAACATTATGTAATTATTTAAGTTAATAACGGTCGTTTTGTCGATCTTTGGTACTTGAGTCAAAAATAAACTTCTTATAATTAGAAGTTGTTCATGTGGTCAAATATCCATTATATCCAGAATTATATTCATGATAAATATATCATATATCTCATATATATCCAGTATATACATGCATTTATAATATTCCATAACATTTAGAGGTATGAAATGAAATGCACCATTCATGGAGACGGTAAGTCGTACGTACGCATGAACGCTACTTTCAATTATATTTTGTATTTAATGGAATGAAGTTATAATTATATAAAGGTATAATATAATTCCAGTATAATATAATGTATAATACCATTTACTACATCCTTTATACATCCTACATATGGCATTATCGATTCAAATCACTTTGAGGGGGGGGAGTCCGCACTTCCTAAAATGAAATTATCGCGTTTACCCATAATGGAAATCATAATGTATGCCAAAAATGAGAAATAAAGAAGAATAAGGAAAACATAAACATAATATATATATCATATATGAAAATATTGTCATCAAAATGGCCACCATTAGAGGTGTTAAAAGAATAATGATCAATCATCGTTTCGTGAGGCAGTATTTCACCACCCACAGAAACAGTATGTTCTTCAACCATTAGACGAAGGTGTGTGTAAGTGTAAACAAAATCCTTATCATAAAAACATCATATTATATTTTAGATACTGGTTTTGTTACAAAATAAAGGAATAAAAAGAGTTTAAGGGGTTGGAGAAGCAAAATAAAACAAAACAACATTAGAGAAGACATTACATTAAAATCGGGTAACTCTTTTGATTTGAGCCAAAGGTTTCCTTGGGAAGAAATATGCCCAAAGTGAGGCTTCAAAGAGTAAGTGAGGGACGTTGGTATAGTCTTTGGGCATTGTTTGGCCGAGCCAAAAGTCATTGAATGTTTGAGTAAGGTGGTAGTGGTGGGGGCCTTTTATAAGTGGAGAGGAGGGACACTCTTGGAAAGTAATGAAATGTTACTTTATTATAAAATTATTTTAGGATTTCAAAGTTCCCACAGATATATAATTCGAGTATAAGGTGATAAGGGTTCTAAATATACTCATCCAATAGGTTTTTGACAAGTGTAATCCTTGTATTTTACATTATCTTCCATTTTATTAGAATCGTAAATTATTGAGGTAATCGCTGCATCATCATGGTGTCATAAATAATTTAATTTATTTAATGTCTAAAAATTATAAAACAAACTATAATGATGTAGGAAATATTTTTATATTTCTAATGAATATTTTTAGTCGAACATACGACTTGTATAACCCAATTTAAAAATTGTTTTAGTAAAACAACTTATGTTTTTGACATTTTTATTTTAACATTAAATAAAAGTTATTTATGTCATTTTCCTACCAATGTGGCTCCATGGGGTCCCCAAGTTGACCCATGGGTTTTATTGGTCGTCCATGACTCATTAAATAGATGTAGGTCAAGTTTAAGGGTCATTTCATATTTTTATAATACCATTTTTACCTTACATTTCACTAATTACCTTTAATCGTGATTAATTAAACTTAAAAGTTACATTTCACCAAAAAAATTATTTTAATCCCATTGAACCACATTTTACATCCTAATGAAAACCATGTATGTAGGATTTTTGAAAATCAAATCACAGAAGTGGTAACATTTCATTTAAAGGGAAAATCGGTTATTTAACTACCACTTAGGGGTTTCACTATTCATCAAAAATTGAAGTTTTTCAGAACAATGCCAAAATTTCACCCTAAGCTATAATTGATATTCTGAATTAAAAAATGATTTCTATTTTAGGAAATTCCAAACATATAAGTTGAATTAATTAATTTTATAATTAATTCTCGCTGTCACAACAAATAACGTGTTTTTAAGAAACAATATATATCAAAAGATTGACAATTGTTTATGTCCAATTTCAAAGTGAAATTAATTCTAATGACCACCATTGGATAAAATGGTAAAAATATATTCTAATTAGACTTTAATACCACTAAATAGTATAAGTTATCACAATAAATTATTTTTATTAAAAAAGTTGTTTTTAAGTATTTTTCACTGTTCATAAAAAATTGGAAGTTCTCAGAAAAATACCAAAAATTCAACATAGGCTAATTTCGTTATTACGAATCCAAAAAGGAAGTACATTTTGAAATGTAAAATATATATAATTTCAAAAAGTGGTTATTACTATTCATAACTACTACTTTTATTGGTCATGGTGTGTTAGAACTCGAGGTTGCGTACAACACACGTTGCACTATTATTTAAAGAGGAGCGTACCATGGATGCTTGGGGTGTTACAAGATCGATAACCCTTTGAGATTAGAATGGACTAAATATATGTATCTAATGAAATATAACTTAATCACTAGTTCCTTAAAGGATGCATCAAGGAAAATATCAAGGGACTGTCACATGAGATTAGTGAATATTGAAATGTACATAACAATGGTCATATGACCCTAAATTATCCTACAAATCACATGAATACACATATGGAATTTGGTTTTTGGGAAATAATCGATTTCTAAGAGGTTCTCAAATGAATCCAAATGGGTAATTTCTTCTTAAAGTGTATCGATGATGAAATACCATCATATACCTAAAACACTCAAAATAAATTAAGATCCCAGAATATCCAACTCCTCTATATGTGTTTGAATGAGACAAAGATCTAAATAAATTGACTTAATACAATATTTAGAATCATAATGTCAAGGATATGATCATTGCATTTATGTCCTCTACATTTAAAACTCACATAGTGTTATCAAAACACGTGGATCCTTATCTCAAGACGTGGGAATAATTTTATTTTTCATGATATAGGGGAAGCCATTCATGATCCAATGTAGGTTAGTCTTCCAATCACACAATGGGTGGTTCCACCACTCTCTATAATAATAGGAATGCATCATGAATAGGGACCTAAATAGATTCAACATAACTCATTTGGTATTCATCATGAAAATACCTCAAAATATTGAATAGATGTCTATAGGGCAGTGTCCTTTAATTGAAAAAAATGATCTATCTTAAAATTGGAAAATTTAGGGATCATACTAAAGAAGGAATAGTAAAATAAATAATCCATATCTATTTGATATATTTTTTCCTATAATTAGTATTTGTGAAAAATAGTAAATTCAAATGCTATTAGTTTCCATAAAAATAGACACAAAATTCATTGTAGTGTCACATCATTATCTATATTAACACATAACATGATAAATAGAAACATTGTTGAAAAAATTCCCAATCCAATTTTCTCATAATTACCAAATATAAACAATATCCATTGAAAAATATTTTTCATACATGTCTCCTAAGAATTAACTAGCCCAGACCCCTCTTAGGAAGTGTTGAGATAAGAGTACCACCCCAAAATCGAGGCTAATAGGTCATGATATGTTGATTAGTAACCAGTACATATAACACTTATATGGGATGACATATCCTAATGTACATATACACAACAGAAAAAATTATAAATAAAAAAATAATGAAAGGTGACAACACAAATGAATATAAATGTGATAAATAATTAAAAAATTAAAATTATCCATAAGGGATAAACGATACATAATTAATAATGTAAATGTAAAAATGAAAGAAAATAAAAAATGAAAAACCTTCTCCACAATATAAAAACGAAATGACCCATCTGGTGCTAAAAATTATGACCACCTTCAGTTATTACCACCACTAGGTACTTCTATAATTCTCCAAGACCTTTTCCACCATGATCACTACCGCAATAGCTTCCATTTTTATAAGACAATACAAATGTGGAAGGATTAATAAGAGTGGGTGATTGTATTCATTAAACATATGGATCCATTAAAAAAATATAGATTTAAAAAATTAGTCAGAACATAATCACACGTCATGTATAATTATAATTTAAAAACAGGATATTTAAAATGTAGAAGAATCTATGAAAAAAATATGTCATGTTCTTTATTGTAATGTATAGGAAATTTCTACACATAGCTTTAAAATTATAAACTAATTAAGTGATTATTTCATAAAATCATTCTAAAATATTGGTATGGGTACCACACCCCATTAATGGATATGAAATCGTTAAGGGTATACCGATCCTAGTAGAGTAATTACACCACACACAAGATCATATTAGGTGGATTCGAAATTAGAAGAATTTGGACATTAACCCTTGGTGTGTATGGGGGGATATAGTCTCTATATTTATAAGGGATGTAACAACCTAAGTAATAAAAGAAATATGACATTTTAATATTTATTAATATTTGTGAATTAAATTCTAATTTATCCTTAAAGGGTTTGCTATGTTTGATGGCGTACCCGATATAGAACAACGAGTTTCTTTGAAATATTATGTCGCATTATAATTACATAATATTATTTTTTTGAATGGTAGTTAATGAATAAGCATTGTATTAGAGGGAATGAATAGAACTTACTAAAATATGATAATATATGTTTGTTAAATGTTTTTTCATTTATCTAACAAATATTAAAGTCATAAATAATAAAGATTCTAAATTTAAGAAAAAATACTAAAATATTCATTAAAAGCTTGATTTACTGCCTTTTGTTAGTGAACCCTATTTAAATCTCGTTTTGGAAAATTTTATATGTTTTATCTGACAGAATAAAATTATTCTTTGGAATGAGGATATCAATATTTACGTTGGATGAAATTTTGGTATTTTTCTGATGAAGTTCATTTTTTAATGAATATTGAAAAATACAATATTTTAATTCAATATTTTCATTTTATATAATTTATTTATCAGGATATATTATATTTTTATTTGGTTTGAACGTTTAATAATATTATGTTTTTACTATTTAATCCAATGTTGGTCATTAGAATAAATTTCACTATGAAATTGGACATAAATAAGTTTCAATCGTGTCATAGTTATTTCTTAAAAACACGCCATTTGTTTTGACTATCAGAATTATTTTTAAATTAATTTCTTTTAATTATATGTTTTAAATTTTAAAAAATGGATTCCATATTTGGAATCATGAGGTCTAAATTTTGTAAATAGGTAACTTTTATTTTAAGGAATTATTAATATTTACATCAGTAAATATTTTATTTACCATGGATATAAGGTAAATATTGTAAATATGGTTAAACAAATATTAACATAATATTATAAAATTACCCTAACATGTGTTCTAAAGCTATTTATTGATACACTTCCTACCATGAGCATACTTGTGTCTATTTTGGGCCCCCATGGGGCCACTTGGGATTTATAATGAAACATTATTTTAATCATCATAAAATAATGACAAAAATGAAATAAATAAATAAATTTTATTCAATAAATTTTTATATTTGTTTATGTACGTAATATTTTTAACTGTAAATATTCACTAGAAATGTTAAAATATTTCCTACATCATGGTATTTTTATATAAATTTTATATATTAAATAAATTAAATTATTTATGAAAAAATAATGATGTAATGTTTACCTCATTAATAAATGATTTAAATAATTAAGACTATAAAGATTAAAATATTATCCAAAACCTAACCATTTCTTATTGGATGATTTTATTTCGATCATGATTCATCTTATATTCTAATTTAACATCTTTTTAATTTTTAGAAACCAAAAATTATTATATACTAAAATAATATTTTCTCACTTTCTTGAAGAGCCCCTCCTCCCCCTTGAAAAAATATGTCACCTCTATCTCATTTGTCACAACTCTCGAACCACATGGATCATCCAACCCCTAAAAAAATAATCTCTCAAGATCCCTCTCTTCCACCTATAATCCTTAACTTAGGAAGAAGCCATTTCAAGATGTCCTTTTGGTTTAAACCAAAGGATGTTACCCAAATTAAAGGTAACAGTTTCTCTTAAATTATTTTTTTTACTTATCCAACACCATAAACTATTTTTATTCCTTTATTTTATAACATAAATAGTATCATAAATATAATTGGTTGTTTTTATGAGAATTATTCTAACTACACTTACACAAACCTCCATCAAATGGGTTAAGAACATACTGTTTCTCTAGACGACGAACTATTGCCTCACAAAATGATGATTGTTCAAATATCTCTAACCGCCTCTCATGGTAGACATTATGATAAAACTATACTTTTATATGATATATATTATATTTATACTATTTATATTTTTCTGTATTTTTCATTTATATCATAACTTTATGGTTTCCATTATGGTTAAACACGACAATTTCAATTGTGGAAGTGCAGACTACCGCCCCTCACAGTTATATGACTCGTTAATGCCATATGTGGGACGTATAAAAGACATATTTAATGATAGTATATATGATATTATACTGTAATTATAATATACTCATGTATAATTATGTTCTAATTCCACTAAAATAATAAATATAAATGAAAATAGCGTTCATGCGTTCGTACGGCTTACAGTCTCCATGAACGGTGCATTTTATTTCTTATCTCCAAATGTCATGTAATATTATAAATACATACATATACTGGATATATATGATATATGTGATATATAAATCCTGAATATAATTATGTATATAATAAAATTTCACCACATTAATAATTTGTAATTATAAGAAGTCCATTTTTGACTCAAGTTCCAAATATCGACAATATGATCATTATTTACTTAAATCATTAAATAATGTTTATAACATGGTAATAATGGATGTAAAAGAAATAATAATCTTGAAAAAAGGTTCTTAAGAAAGAATAAATTTACTTCAGTTTTTTATTTGGGAGATTAAATAACGAAAGGGTCATGTCAAATACGAGGTAAGGGAACTTGTTAACCAAATTTCCGTTCTTTGGTCTGATCTTATCTTTCTTGTTTATTTCATTATTTGATTATGTGAGTAATTAATTTTTTATAATATCATTTCTGTATACATTATTTTTGTGTGCTTATATTGAATACACATTATCAATCTATTTTATTTACACAATGATCATTGTAAGGTATTTCATCTCAATTTCCTTTCATTGAGGCATATTTTGTTTTAATACAAGACATTCAATTTTATGATGTATAAACACCTTTTACTTTTCATTTCATTCAAATAGAATATTTTTCAATGAATCATTTTACAAAATGAAAAAATAATGTTTCTTTTAATGTAAGTGGTGATAATTCCCTTTAGCCACTGTGAGTATTATTTGACCTTTGTCTTCCTTAATGAGCCGTAATTTTTTTAAAAGGAAAATAAATATCATATACTCTTTTATATATTTTTTTTATTGAAAATGGTTTTGTAAAAAGTATTTGTTATGTCAATATATTGAAGTGATATATTGTGATAGAAATGTGGAAATGTTTTCATTCTTTTATATTTGATCCATGTTTTATGATTTTATAGTGGTACAATGACATTTGATTTGTGGTTAAGTGATAAACCAAATGACTGGTAGTGCCAGTATAAACCAGGGAGGGTGGGTATGTTATATCCTCCAATGCATTGGGTATGGATATCGGCCGTATGACTATTATTTTTAGTGATATGTGTGGAAGTCGACTTTATGGTTATTCCATTTATGTATATTTATGTACCAAGTTAACATTATAAGATATGTGTTATTTATATGGGTTTTATAGTAATATTTTTGTTAAAAAAGGGTAAGCAATGATCTTTTATTTAGTGAAGACAATTTACTACTTCATAATGATGAAAAGTACTACTTATGATAAATAATTCATGGTTTACTTTTTGTTTTGGAAAAATAAAAGTTTTCTTTCTTTGTGTATCCCTTACTTAGAATTTTATGGTTATCCCATGTTTTTGAAATGTTTTTCACAGCACATAAAGTTGAATAGGGTCACATATGTGATCATGGAAAAGTCAATCTGTCTAAAACATGGAACTAGAAATGACCAATGTTTTTTATGAATTTTTACTTTGTGACAAAAATGGTACTGGGTAGATGTGTATACATGTAATATTCAAGTTTATATGTATATATTCTGATGTAATTTTTTATATCTCTAATCCTAAAATGATCCTCAATGTGAATTATTAACTTAATTCGTGAATATGAAATGTTTAATGGAAGGTCCTTAAAGTTAGTATCACAGGTCAGTTTAGATAACTTTAGGAGTTAGGGTACTGTTAAATTAATATCAATAAATATATTTATGATAATATTGAAGTGATATATTATCTACAGATTACAATTTTGCTTTAGCTAATATATTTATGTGCTTATAATTGTTTTCCATAGAGGAAAGAGGGAAGCTATATTGGGATGACATCAGGTGGAAGACAACCTTCCAAATTAGTAACCTTAGATGGTCGAGATCAGAACTGGATAGTTTTTAGCAATGATGTAATAGTTGAATTAGGCTATACATAGTGGTGGTATCCATGCATGAGATCATTCAGATCAACCATATAATAACATGTCAGTAGTACATCATTTAATGAGGCAACATCTCCCATCATTATGAGGATCATCTGAACCTGTGCTAGCTGAAGGTAGGATTAAAGCACTGGAGAAATTTTTTGATGTCACAGGGTGCTCAAAACATCAAAATGTTAGAGTTGTTTTTTTCCGTTTTGAGGGTGAATTTGATCTGTGGTGGTCGATAGTGAAAAATATCAGGGATAATGAGGAGATTTATGCTCTTGATTGGGATGAATTCCAAGATATTTTCCATGGGAAATATTTTTCCAAGGTGGATCGACTTAGGATGGAAACATAATTCTTGGAATTGAGGTAGGGGGATGACTCAGTGGCTTCTTACGAATGAAAATTCACTCATCTAGCAAGGTTTTCTCCAAATTTCACCTGAGGTCATGATAATAAGGAAAAACAATTTACCCATGACTGAAGCTATGATATCGAAGTTCATTAGCCTCTCGTGAGTTCTAAAGTTATGAAAAACTTTTTCTATGTGCAGAGATGGTGGAAATGTAGTTTGTCGATGATTAGGTGTTCTTTGACAATCAAAAGAAAAGGAGATCCAGTTGAAAGGAAAAGGGAAATAATTCAACAAAGAAGCATGCATGTATGAAAAATAAATATCCATCTTGTGATAAGTTTGGTTAAAAGAATCATGGAGAGTGTTTATCAATGTCTGTAATGTGCTTCTAGTGTGGTATGTCTTGTCATATTGCTCATAATAGTAAGAATGATGATCAACCATGAAATGAAAAGCCAGCGGTAATATGTTTTATGTGCAATGAAATGGGTCATTATGAACATTTATTTCCAGTGAAGATCTCAACTATTAGAAACAAACCTAACTACTTGTAAAAAGGGGTAGCAAAGTCCATTGAAACTACTTCATTAGATGTTGGGAAATCAAATGAAGTAATTTCTGGTACACTGTTTGTTTATTCAGATTATTCCAACATGTTGTTTGATTCAGATTCTACTCATTCATTAATATCTGAAAAGTTTTCTAAAAAATTTTGTATTCCATATCAAGATATGAATCTTGAAATTATAGTAAAAACTCCTGGAAGAAATGTTGAGACCGAAAGAATTTATACGAACCTTCCTGTCCTTGTTTGCAGAAAGAATCTCCCTGTAAACCTTATTATTTTGCCTCTAGTAGAGATTGAGGTTTTGGTGGGAATTGATTGGATTTCTGTTTATTATGTTATGATTGACTGTAGATCTAAATAGGTTTCTTTTCAGAAAGATTTTTAGTTTATGTACAAGAATTAATGATTAATTTTAATAACATATCAAGAATATGAGAAACTAATAAAAATGGAAATGAATGTTCCCTTGCACACATTGTAGAAAATAGTAAAACTGTTCAAATTAATGATGTGATAGTGGTAAATGAGTATCTTGATGTTTTTAAAGATGAGTTTCCTTGTATTATACCTGATCATGTAGTTGAATTTACTCTTGACTTAGTTTGTGATGCTAATCCAATTTGAAAAAACCCTTTATCGAATGGCTCAAATTGAACTTTTAGTGTTAAAGAAGCAATTACATGAGTTATAAGATAAAGGGTTCATTCTACATAGAACATCACTATGGGGTTCTCCTATCTTTTTTGTTAAAAATAAATATGGTTCAATGAGAATATTCATTGATTATAGGGCATTGAATAACATCATTGTTAAGAACAAGTATCCTTTGCCTCATATCAATGATTTGTTTGATTAGCTCTAGGTAGCTCAGTATTTTTCAAAGATTGAATTCAGGTTGGGGTACCATCAGTTGAAAGTAAAGGAAGAAGACATTCCGAAGATAGTGTTTTGTATTAGACATGGCCATTATGAATTTGTAGTTATGCTTTTTGTTTTAACCAATTCACCTACTATATTCATTGATCTTATTGATAGAATTTGTCATGAGTTCATGGATAAGTTTTTGGTTGTGTTCATTGATGATATTTTGGTTTATTCTAAAATCAAATAGGAACATAAAATTCATTAAAGTCTTTTCTTACAACCCTTAAAAGAAAAGAAAATGTATGGGAAATTCAGAAAGTGTGAGTTTTGGTTACAAATAATTTCATTCATTGGTCACATTGTTAAGAAAAATGGCTCAACTTTTGATCCTACAAAAACAATAGTTATTAAATAATGGAGAATCCCAACAAATATAATTGAGAACCGTTGTTTTCATGGTTTAGCATGATGTTACCGGGGGTTTGTTGAGAATTTTCCACAGTTATCTAGCCCACTGGAAAAGTTTACTCGAAATGGTATTATGTTCATATGGAAAAAAGAATGTGATGATGTTTTTTAGGAATTGAAAAGAAGATTGGTGAATGATCCAGTTTTGGCATTGCCTTACCGAAATGGAGAGTTTGTTATTTTTAGTGATGCTTCGTTGAAAGGACTTGGATGTGTCCTTATGGAGAATGATCAGTTAATTTGTTATGCTTCACGTTAATTGAATCCTGATGAGTTATATTACCCTACACTGGATTTGGAATTAGCTGCTATTGGTATTTTCTTAAAAAATTTGTAGGCATCATTTTTATGGAGTAAAATGTGAAATATATACTGACCTGAAATGTTTGAATTATATATTCACTTAGAAATAATTAAACAAGAGACATATGAGATGGGTGGAATTAATCGGGGATTATGATTGCACGATCTTTTACCATTCGGGAAAATCAAATAAAGTCGTTGATGATTTGAGTCAAAAATATAATGCTTCATTAACCATGCCACATTTGGAATGAGAACCTTTGGTTTTTTATTAGATGAACTTTGGCATAGAAGTTGTTGGTGCAGGAAATTATCCTTTTTTGTGTCAGGTGACAGAGAGGTCATCTCTATCAAACAGAATTAAGCAAGCATAGAAGGAAGATAGTGAGTTGCAAAAAAAGGTAGAGTTGGTTTAGAAGTGTATGTTTCCTGATTTTAACATCGATAGTGATTTTGTTTTGAAATTTGGAAAGAGATTTTTTGTGCCTTGTGATTCAACGTTGAAGAATGAGGTGTTATGTGAAGCTTATAGTTCCACATTTTCAATTCATCGTGGTAGTACTAAGATGTACAGAGATCTTCAGGAGTATTACTAGTGGGATGGAATGAAAAGAGATATAGTTAATTTTATTGTGAAGTGTTTGAATTCTTAGTAGGTTAATGTAGAGTGTTAGTTACCCAATGGGATGCCTTAGTCTTTACAGCTTCCAGAGTGGAATTTGAAAAATATATCCATGGTCTGCATTGGGGGATTTCCAAATACATCTCAAGGTAACAACATAATCTAGGTTATTGTTTATCTGTTGACTAAATCTGCTCATTTCCTTCCTCTTCAAGATATATGGTCTATAGATAAACTTTCATGTATGTATGTTAAAGAGATAGGCAGGTTTCATGGTGTTCCCCTTTTCATTGTATCTGATTGTATTCCAAGGTTTACTTCAAACTTTTTGGAAAGGCATTCAGAAGTCGTTTGGTACTGAATTAAATTTTAGTATAGCTTTTCATCCGCAATTAGATGGGTAATCAGAACAAAAAATTCAGACCATGGAGGATATGTTACGTGATTGTTCACTAGATTACCAAGGATGTTGGGACCACATATTTCTTTGGATGAATTTTCTTATAATAACTGCTTTCATTCCAGTATATAGATGGCTCCATCTGAAGCATTATATGGAAAGCATTTTTGAACTGCAGATTTTTGGGATGAATTAGGTGAAAGGAAGGTGATGGGACCAGAATTTATAGAATAGATGGAAGCGAAAGTTTAGTTGATTTAGAAGCACATGAGAACATATTAGAGTAGGCAAAAAATTTATGTAGATAATCGGAGGAATGATCTATTTTTCAAGGTAGGAGATCATTTCATAATCAATGATTCTCCATAGAAAAGTCTGATGCATTTTGGTAATAAAGGAAATTTTAGTCCGAGATTCATTGGACATTATGAAATCCTACATAATGTAGGATCAGTTGTGTATAGTGTGGATTTACCCCCAAGTTTTTCCTAGGTACTGTAACACCCGAGACTTTTAAAAGAAATATTTTGTTTTTATATAAATCATCAATGGAATCTTTCACTACACACAACACCAGCTTGTCTTTCTTTACACGCAATCACGACCTTCCTCGATAGCTTGCGTCTTACGCAAAACCGAGTTTCACTAAACAACGATATGCTATTAAAATATTATTAAAACTAGCCGTTATGAATTGTAACAACCAATTTTTGAAATTTTTTAAATTTTATTTTTCAAAATGGACTTTTTTTTTGGATTCGGAATATCGAAATTAGCCTGGGGTGAAATTTTGGTATATTTCTGGAAACGTTCAATTTTTGATAAATAGCGAAAACACCGGGTTACTATTTAAAAACCGACTTTCTATTTAAATAATTATTTATTTTATTTAAATTTATTTTAGGTAAAAGTTGATACATAATAACTATATAAGTTCAATGTAATTCATTGGAGTAATTTTATAATAATTTTAGATATATAAAAATTTTATTGAACTTTTCACCATCTTTTACCCTTCTCCTAGGAGAATTTGCAAATTTACATAAAACATAATTGTACCACTTTTGTGAGTGGAATTTAAAAAATCTGAGACACACGGTTGATGACTGTAAGTAAAATGTGGTTTAATGAGATGAAAATATTTTTTTGTGAATAGTAACTTTTTACTTTTATTTACCACGGTTAAAAGTAAATAGGGTAATTAAGGGTAAAAATGAAATTATTATTACCCTAACATATAACCTAATTCTATTGTATAAGTGTAATTCGACCAAAAACAACCTTAGGAATAAAATAAGACCATTTAGGCCCACATGGATTAGATTAGGACATTTATTATTAATTTATTTAAATAAGGGTTAAAATAGTTAAAATCAATGTTTAATAAGTAAATAATTTTTAATATAGGGTTATACATAATATAAATTAGACTATAAAGATTCATTAGAAATCTAGAAATATTTCCTACATAATTTTATTTTATTTTTAATTTTTAGACATTAAATAATTTAATTTATTTATGAAATAATGATGATGCTGTAATTATCTTATTAATGAAATATTGACATAATTGATGTTATAAATACCCAAATAAATGTAATGTGGGAATTTTTATGAATTAAACTAATTTTCTAGGTTACTATGACATGTTATTATTGATTTAATTAACTTTTTTCGAACTAAAAATTCTGTTATGATTTTCACAAAAATCAATTACTAAATAGTGTCAAAATTGACATAAAATAGTTTTTAAAACAAATATTACATTATTAATTGTTAGTTTATTTCTAAAAATATAAGGATCAGCCAAATTACTTAGATAATGTTATATATATTAATAATAAACAACTTTGGGTTCGTTTGTTTTGTTATAGTATGTTTATTAACCTTATAGGGTAAGAACACAAAAAGACAAAGTTAAAGTAAAATTATCTAACTTAAAGTATAATCTAAATTATAAGGTTAAAATAGTAAACTAAACTTTTCCAAATTCTATTGGATGATATTATTTCGAACCACCCCCACCTTATCTTCAAAATAAATCAATTTTGAGCAATTTAAAACTGAATATGACTTTATAATAAAATAATATATTTAGTTTTTCCAAAGGTGCCCCTCTCCTCCCTTATAAAAGGGCCCCTCCTCCCTCTCTTCCTCACACCACATTGAGCCTTCAAGCTCAGACAACCCCTGCCATATTCTCTTCTCCACTTCCCTAGAGACATCCTAGAGGTCTTGGTATTCTTCAAAGACTAATTTTAGTACCCTAAAAGGAGGTCTCAAAGAGGCGCTTCAAAGAAGAGGTAATGTCTGTTACAAATTATTTTATCTTTATTTCTTCTTCCACTTCTTTTTATTTAGTTGTTTCATAATGAAATAATAACATCAGTATCACTCATTTACTGATATTTTATTATAATTATGAAACATCCCTATTTCACCATCTATCCATCCTACGGAAAACGAAATCACCGCGCGTGCGTACGTACAGAATACCGTCTCCACGCCGTGGTGTAATCAATTTTCCACCACCACCGTAATTGGATGGGTATAATGGTGTAAATAATCACTATATATGATTATTGTAAAGTGATATTGATTCAGAAATAGTATACAAACACTCCAATACAATTTCACGATCCTGGGAACGATAGCATCGCTCGTGCGTACATACGGAATACCGTCTCCACGATGTGATGTGACCCATTCTACATGATCTTCATTGCATAATGATCATATAAATTAAATTAATGAATGAATATGATATAAATTACACTAATACCATTCTGTAAATGAGGTATCTATAACCTAAAAATAATAATAAGAATTTATTCGACAAAACACGCATAAGAACAAAAAGTAATAAACACCCAAATAACAAGTAGTAATGAAATATTACTAATAAGAAGCTAAGAATATGACCATATATGATATTATAAAAAGTAATTATTATTCTGGAATAACTAAATAACATTATTTAAAATATTATACAGGAGGTTCGGACACTTACGAAGCAAATCGGACCTAAGGTAAGGGAAAATCACGCAATCTCATTTTTATCCGAGATTGTTTATACTTCAGAATTTACTGGGGAATATTTATCATCCTCATCCATGTTTCCTAAACATATAATATTTATATCCTTCTACAATTGTTTACGTCAAATTTTACCCTTCGGTGTGTTTTTAGTAAATGATATGAAAGGAATCTTTTGTCATTTTTTGTACGACGTACTTTTTGACATTTCAAACAAAAGTAAGAGAAAAATGTTTTTTAACATATACAGCATGAATGGATTTTTAAAACATTATTTCCAAGAAGTTTCCTTTACAAGTTTTCAAGTTTATTTTTAATCAACTTCTTTTAGTTTAAAATTTTATGACATGTTAAGAAAGGAAAAAATGTTTTTGAAGTAGAAAGGATATTTTCCTCAAGAATGGAGTTCAAGTGTTTTATCAAAATTATTTTCCATATAAGATAATATAGGGTTCTTTTTCTATCTCTATCATTACATTTATTTGATTATATTGTGATGGAATTATTTTTATGAATTCATTTATCTTTTATGAATTGTTTTATGATGTCTCGATGTTTAAGAATTCTATTTTTTTACATGGGTTATGCAATGATGTATGATTTATGATTTTTGTGGCACACATAAGAATGGTTTCATTTTGATATGGGTGGGACCAATATATCCCTCAAATTAATTTGGTAAAGATTTATATCTCATGAGATAGACATGGCTGGAATGGCAGGATAATCAGGTTCAGTAAAAACAGGACTGAAACGAGGAGTGAACTCAGTTCCGAAATGGACTTTGTCTGATAAGATAGTCTTGGATATTAGTCTTGACTACTAAGAAATGATTATCTATTATTATGTGTGTATGCCACAAAGTTTCATGTTTTATGTTATGATTATTGTGATTACGTTTCACTACCATGATTTATCCCATGTTATGAAATTATGATCTCATTTGCAGGGTATGATTTCCAAAATGTTTTGTTCTTATGAATATGATGTGATTGATATTAATTTTTTTACCCTTACTGAGCATTTGAGCTCACACATTTGTATGTTTTCTTTCCCCAGTTCAGGATAAAATTTTATTAAGTAAGATATGCCAAAAGGGACTATAGATATGATGAAATAAATGGGAGACAGTGTAGACGCTTTATGAACTAGTTGTTAATGTTTCCCAGTTTCTAAAGAAACTATACCTATACGTCCCTTTCATGGTTTTGTTATATTTTGCAATAAGTGTACTTCAATTTTGATGTACTAACAATGTATATAATGTATGGGTCGTTATAGATGGTATCAGAGGGAGGTTATAGTCATCATTTGGAAACTAGTATGTGAAAGCCTAAGTAAGAACCCTAAGGATAAGTCTAAGCATATAACACAATCTTAGTGTTTTCGAAATGGCCATGAATAACGTATGAGAAGACCTCAAGTGTTAAATTTTATTCCTAATTATGTAGGTTTCCTATTATAATTAGTGTTGCTCAAACTATTATTCTTGGTTGTATTCAATGGCTGGAACCCGAAGGAACCATATTAATGCGGAATGCGACGGGCAATGCAATGATTGTCCCGATGAGCAACCAAACGTTATGGGATATGGATTGAAAAATATTGTAGCCATTCTAACACAACTTTCTCAAGCTATGAATCATGAAGGACTTCCAAATGAGCAAAGGAAGGAGTAACATTTTATTGAATACTTCATGAGGCAGCGTCCACCTTCATTCAGCGGGTCTACTGATCCATTAGTTACTGAACAATGGATTAGTACTACTGAAAAGATATTTTTAGTTCTTCAATGTTCTGAACATGATAAATTCATATTAGTAGTGTATTGTTTGGAAGGAGATGCTGATAAATGGTGGAATCTTACCAAGAATACGAGGAAAATAGATGAAATTGAGTCCATGGAATGGGACGAGTTAAAGAACTTATTTTTCAATAAGTACTTCCCTCGTAATCTCTGAACAAAGATGGGGAAATAATTTCTTGAACTAAAACAAAAGGATGATGAATCTGTTGGTACCTATGAAGAAAATTTTAGAAGACTTGGATGGTATGCTTCTGGGATTATTATCCAACCCGAGAGTAAGATCAATCGATTCTTTAGTGGCTTAAAACCAAGTCTTCGATGGGCGTTAGCCATAAGGGACATTAATAGCTACGAGGAAATCGTTTGATGTGCCCTCAATGTTTATATGGAGATTGGAGTAACCAATCAGTTATATGGGTTTTATAAGAAGAGGAAAATAGAATTCAAAGGAAAATCTAAAGAACACACTAAAAAGAAGATGAGTTTTACCTTATGCTCATTATGTGGAAAGAAACATGGAGGGAGTTGTCTTAAAGGGACAAGTAAATTTTTCAAATGTGGAAAGGAAGGTCATCGGGCATTCGAAATCCGCAATGATGGGAAGAAGATGTCTAATGATGCAAACAAAAGAAGGGATACACAGAATGAACCTACTACACTTCAATGTTTCATGTGCAAGGAGATGGGGCATTATTCCAATAAATTCCCTAATCCAAATGTTGTTAATGATGATCAATGTCAAAAAAATCTTAAGGCAAAAGAAAAAGGAAAGTCACATGCAATTTCTATCAGCGACGTGGAGTACGATAACGAAGTGTTGAAAGGTACACTTACCATCCACTCTAAAGTAGCGAATGTTTTATTTGATTCTAGATCCACCCACTCTTTTATTTCGGAATAATTTTCTAAGGGTATCACCATATTACGTAAACAATTAGATGTTGAGTTATCTGTGACAACCCCTAATGGCACAACAATTGCATCAGAAGTTTATAATTCTTCTCCAATTGAAGTTTGTGGGAAAGTGCTTCCTGTAAATCTTGTGATCCTTCATATAGCGGAATTTGATGTGATTCATGGCATGGATTGGAATTATCTCTACGGATCTCATATCAATTTCCAAAGAAGGGAAGTCACATTTCATATTCCAGATCAATCTATGAACGTCTATCGATGAAAGGATGAACATAAACTTCCAGTGGAAATTTCATCCATCTTATGGGTCTTCATTCCACTAAATGAAGGTTATTTATCTCAAATGGTTGGTAGGAAACTCATGATTAAGAATATGCCCATTTTACAGGAGTTTGACGATGTCTTTCTAGAGAAATTTTCGGGTCTTCCACCAAATCATGAAGTTGTGTTTTAAATATAACTTGTACCGGGTGCTTTTCCTATTTCAAAGACACCTTATAGAATGGCCCCAATTGAGTTGCAGGAATTGAAGAAGCAACTCCATGAGAATCTTGATAAGGGATTCATATTCCCTAGTGCGTCACCTTGGGGAGCACCTGTTCTATTTGTTAAGAAAAAAGATGGATCAATGAGGCTCTGCAATGATTATCGAGAACTTAACAAGTTCACTATCAAGAATAAATATCTTATCCTGTGCATTGATGACTTATTTGAATAACTACAAGGAGCTCAATACTTTTCCAAGATTGATCTTCGTTCAGGTTATCATCTATTAAGGGTCAAAAGGGTGGATATACCAAATACAACTTTCTGTACAAGGTATGGACACTATGAATTTATAGTGATGCCATTTGGTCTTACTAATTCCCCTGCTATCTTCATGGATCTAATGAATAGAGTCTTTAGAGACTATCTTGATCAGTTTGTGGTAGTCTTTATAGATGATATTCTTTTGTATTCAATGATCAAGGAATGACATGAAGATCACTATAGAATTGTATTGAAGACCCTAACAAAGGATATTCTTTATGAAAAATTTACCAACTGTGAATTATGGTTTCAAAAAGTTGCATTTTTGTGTCACATAATCTCACAAGAGGGGATATATGTGGATCCAGAAAAAATAGAGGTTATCGAAAGATGGTTGAGACCAACAACAGTAAACGAGATCTGAAGTTTCCTTGGTTTGGATGGATATTGTCGACGTTTTTTGAATGTTTTTTCACGATTATCTAATCCACTCACCAATTTGACTCGGAAAGGAGTTAAGTTTGTTTGGATGGAGGAATGTGAAGAGGATTTCAAGGAGTTGAAAATAAGGTTATCCAGTGCACCTGTACTCACACTTCCTTGTAGTGGAGAAAAGTTTGTGATCTACAGTGATGCATCCAAGAACGGGATGGGGTGTGTTCTTATGAAAAATGATATGGTGATAGCTTATGCCTCGTGACAGTTGAAAATCCATCACCAAAATTACCCAAATCATGATTTGGGGTTAGCTGTGGTAATGTTTTCTTTATAGATTTGGAGGCATTATCCTTATGGAGAAAGGTGTGACATTAATACTGATCATAAAAGTTTAATGTATATTTTCACACAAAAGGAGCTGAATATGCGCCAAAGAAGATGGTTGGACCTCATTATGGATTACGAATGCTCAATTCATTACCACCCTGGGAACAAACAAGGTGGCAGATGCATTAAGTCGACAAGACCATGCCAGTTTATCCATGATGAGGATCACAAAAGATCCAATATTTTATGGATTTACAAAGTATGGATCATGGAATTATAATAGAAGGGGAAAAATCGTACCTTTCTCAAATGAATGTTCAACCATCTATACATGTACATATTTAAGATTCACAGAAAGAAGATGTCGAGTTACAAAAGAAGGTGAGAAATGTTCCTGAATTCAACCTGGATTGTGATGGAATAATAAGGTTCATGAATCGGGTTTGTGTTCCTCCCATCCCTGATTTAATGAAGGAGCTGCTGGATGAGGCTCATAGTTCATCATTCTCTAATCATCCTGGAAGCACGAAGATGTATAGGGACCTGAAAGAGTACTTTTGGTGGGATGGCATGAAAAGAGATGTTGTTGAATATGTCTCTCGATGCTTGGTTTTTCAGCATGTTAAAGCTGAGAGACAGAAGTCTAAGGGGATGTTACAACCATTACCCATACCCAAATGGAAATGGGAAAACATCACTATGGACTTTGTCATCAAACTTACTAAAACATCCAAAGGCAATAATGATATATGGGTAATAGTTGATCATCCTATAAAGTCTTCACACCTCATTGCTATTAGAGAGGATTTATCTCTAGATCAGATTTCCATTATATATGTAAAAGAAGTGGTAAGATTGCATGGGGTACCACTTTTCATTATATCTGATCAGGATACGAGATTTACCTCAATGTTCTAGAGAAGTCATCAGCATAATCTGGATACAGACTTATGTTTCATCACTGCTTATCATCCTCAGACAGACGGTCAGTCTGAGTGGACAATTCAAACACTATACGATATGTTAAGAGCTTGCTCTATGGCTTTCATAGGTGGTTGGGATCAACACATACCTTGGGTGGAATTTTCTTATAATAATATCTTTCACTCCAGTATTCAGATGGCTCCTTATGAAACTCTCTATGGAAAGAAATGAAGGACTCCAACTTGATGGGATGAAGTTGGGGAAGGAAAGCTATTAGGACATGATTTTTTTATTGAGATGGTAGAAAAGGTATGATCTATTCAACAACACATAAGAGCAGCTCAGAGTCGATAGAAAAGTTATGCCGACAACTGATGAAAAGACCTAGAGTTTGAAGTGGGTGATAAAGTGTTCTTACGAATATCTCCCTGGAAGAGGGTCATGAGATTTGGAATGAAGGGGAAGTTGAGACCTAAATATATTGGTCCTTTCGAAATACTTGATCGGGTTGGAAAGGTAGCTTACCGATTGGCTCTTCCACCGAATCTCTCTCAAGTTCACGATGTGTTCCATGTATCTCTCCTGAGAAAGTACATACCTGATCCTTCACATGTACTCAGCTCAGAAGTTGTACCGCTCGAGCAAGATATTTATTATGAAGAACAGCTGATAGAGATTCTGGATCGTAGAGAAAAAGTCCTACGGAACAAGACCACTCGCTTGGTGAAAGTTTTATGGAGGAACCACCAATTATAAGAAGCTACATGGGAGCTTGAGGATATGATGAGGGAGAGGTATCCTCATCTGTTTGTTACAAGTGACAAATTTTGAGGGCGAAATTCATTTTATGGGGGGTAGAATGTAACACCTGAGAATTTTAAAAGAAATATTTTGTTTTTATATAAATCATCAAAGAAATCTTTCACTACACACAACACTAGCTTGGCTTGCTTTACATGCAATCGCGACCTTCCTTGATTGCGTGCGTCGTACGCAATACCGAGTTTCCCTAAACAATGATATGCTATTAAAATATTATTAAAACTTGCCTTTATGAATAGTAATTACCACTTTTTGAAATTTTGTAAATTTAATTTTTTAAAATGGACTTCGTTGTTGGATTCAGAATATCGAAATTAACCTGGGTTGAAATTTTGGTATATTTCTAGAAATTTTCAATTTTTGATAAATAGTTAAAACACTTGGTTCCTATTTTAAAACCGAATTTTTATTTAAATAATTATTTATTTTATTTAAATTTATTTTAGGTAAAAATTGATACATAATATCTATATACGTTGAATGTAATCCATTAGAGTAATTTTATAATAATTTTAGATATATAAAAATTTTATAGAACTTTTCACCGCCTTTTACCCACCTCCTAGGAGAATTAGAAAATTTACATAAAACATAATTTTACCACTTCTATGAGTGGAATTTAAAAAATCTGAGAGACACGGTTGATGTCAGTAAGTAAAATGTGGTTCAATGAAATGAAAATAATTTTTGGTGAATAGTAACTTTTTACATTTATTTACCACAGTTAAAAGTAAATAGGGTAATTAAGGGTAAACATGATTTTATTATTACCCTAACACATGTCCTAATTCTATTGGGTAAATGTAATTTGACCAAAAACAACCTTAGGAATAAAATAAGACCATTTAGGCCCACGTGGATTTGATTAGGGCATTTATTATTAATTTATTTAAAGAAGGGTTAAAATAGTTTAAATCAAATTTTAATAAGTAAATAATTTTTAATACAGTGTTATACATAAGATAAATTCGACTATAAAATTTAATTAGAAATATAAAAAGATTTCCTACATAATGGTATTTTATTTGTCATTTTTAGAAATTATATAATTTAATTTATTTATGACACAATGATGATACATTAATTATCTTATTAATGAAATATTGACATAATTAATGTTATAAATACCAAATAAATGTAATTTGATACTTTTTATGAATTCCACTAATTTTCTAGGTTACTATGACATGTTATTATTGATTTAATTAACTTATTTAGAACTAATAATTGTTTTATGTTTTTCACAAAAATTTATTACTAAATAGTGTCAAAATTGGCATAAAATAGTTAAAATAAATATTATATTAATAATTGTTATTTTATTCCTAAAAATCTACGGTTTGGCCAAATGACATAGATAAGGTTATATATATTAATAATAAACAACTTAGGGTTCGTTTGGCTTGTTATAGTACGTTTATTAACCTTATATTGTAAGAACATAAAAACACACGGTAAAAGTAAAATTATCTAACTTAAAGTTAAATGTAAATGATAAGGTTAAAATAGTAAACTAAACTTGTACAAATTATATTGGATGAGAGGATTTAGACCCATCCCCACCTTAGATTCGAAATAAATCAATTTTGAGTTTTTTAAACCTGAATATGACTTTATAAAAAAATAATATTTTTAGTTTTTCCAAAGGTGCCTCTCTCCTCCCTTATAAAAGGGCCCCTCCGCCCTCTCTGCCTCACAGAACATTGAACCTTCATGCTCGGCCAACCCCTACCAAATTCTCTTAACCACTTTCCTAGAGACATCCTAGAGGTCCTGGTCTTCTTCAATGACCAATTTTAGTGCCCTAAAAGGAGGTCTCAAAGAGGCACTTCATAGAAGAGGTAATGTCCATTACCAATTCATTCTACTTTATTTCTTCTTCCACTTCCTATTCTTTAGTTGTTTCATTGTGAATTAATAACATCAGTATCACCCACATACTGATATTATATTATAATTATGAAAAAACCCTATTTCACCATCTATCCATCCTACAGAAAACAAAATCACCGCGCGTGCGTACGTATGGAATACCGTCTCCAGGTCGTTGTGTAATCTATTTTACACCACCACATTACTTGGATGGGAATAATGGTGTACATAATAACTATATATTATAATTTTAAAGTGATATTGATTCTGAAATATTATACATACACTCCAATACAATTTCACGATCATGGGAACGATATCATCGCTCGTGCGTATGTACGTAATACCGTCTCCACGATGTGATGCGACTCTTTCTACATGATCTTCATTGAATAATGATTATATAAATGCATTGAATGAATGAATATGATATATATTACACTGATACAATTCTGGAAATGAGGTGTCTATATCCTAAAATGAAGAATAAGAATTTATTCGACAAAACACGCACAAGAACAAAAAGTCATAAACACCTGAATAAGAAGTAGTAATGAAATATTACAAATAGGAAGCTAAGAATATGACCATATATGATATCATAAAAAATAAGTATGATTCTGGAAGAAGTATGTAACATTATTTAAATCATTATACAGGAGGTTCGGACACTTAAGAAGCAAATCAGACCTAAGGTAATGGAAAATCTCACAATCTCATTTTTATCCGAGATTGTTTATACTTCAGAATTCACTAGGGAATATTTATCATACACAACAATGTTTCCTGAATATGTAATATTTATATATTTCTACATTTTTTTACATCCAATTTTACCCTTCCGTGAGTTTTTAGTATAAGATATGAAATGAATCTTTTGTCGTTTTTTGTACGATGTACTTTTTGACATTTCCGACAAAAGTAAGAGAATTTTTTATTTAACTTATACGACATGGATGGATTTTTAAAACATTATTTCCAAGAAGCTTCCTTTACAATTTTTTAAGATTATTTTTAATCAACTTCTTTTAGTTTAAAATTGTATGACATGTTAAGAAAAGAAAAAAAATTGATGTAGAAATGATATTTTTCTCAAGAATGGAGTTCAAGTGTTTTATCAAAATTATTTTCCATCTAAGATAATATAGGGTTATGTTTCTATCACTATAATTAAATTGATTTTATTATGTTGTGATGGAATTATTTTTATGAATTCATTTCTCTTATATGAATTATTTTATGATGTCACGATGTTTATGAATTGCATTTTTATTAAATGGGTTATGAAATGATGTATGATTTATGATTTTTGAGGCACACATAAGAATGGTTTAATTATGAGATGGGTGGGACATATATCTCCCTCCAATGCATTGGGTAAAGATTTATATATCATCAGATAGTCATGTCTGGAATGGAAGGATAATCTAGTTTAGTGAAACAGTACTGAAACGAGGAGTGAACTCGGTTCACAAATGGACTTTGTCCCCTAAGATAGTCTTGGCTATGAGTCTTGAATACTAAGAAATGATTATCTATGATTATCTGTGTATTCCAAAAAAATTCATGTTTTAATTTATGATTATTTTGATCCCATTTCACTACCATGATTTATCCCCTGTTAGGAAATTATGATCTCTTTTGCAGGGTAAGATTTCCAAAATGTTATGTTCTTATGAATATGATATGATTGATATTTATTTTGACTACCCTTACTGAACATTTGAGCTCACCCTTTTGTATGTTTTCTTTCCCCAGGTCAGGAAGAAGGTTATTATGTAAGATATTCCAAAAGGGACTATATATATGATGAAATAAATTGGAGATAGTGTAGACGTTTTATGAACCAGTTGTTTATGTTTCCCAGTTTCTAAAGACACTATACCTATACGGTCCTTTCATGGTTTATTTATATGTTGTAATAAGTTTACTTCAGTTTTTAAGTACTAAAAATGTATGTAATGTATGTGTCGTTATAGGTACACAATGTTTTTCCTGTTTTAATGATTAGAATGTTTATGTCAGATCTGTTTCATGTATTGAGCCCCGAGGTAGTTCAAATGGAAGAGAATCTCCATTATAGGGAAAACCCAATCCAGATTCTTGACCATAGAGAGAAAGTGTTTTGGAGTAAATTAATTCACCAGGTAATAGTTTTGTGGAAAAATCATATGTATTAAGAGGCAATGTGAAAATATGAAAATGCTATGAGGGATAAATACCCCATTTTATTTTATAAGAGAATAAAATTCTAAGGATGAAATTTCCAAAATGGGTACGAATGTAACATCCCAGGTTAATAATGAAATATGAACTTTTCATATTTATTTATATTTTTGAATTAAATATTAATTTTACCTTAAAGGGGTTTCTATGTTGGATGGCGTACCCGATATTCAACAATAAGTTTCTTTGAAATATTACCTTTCATAATAATAATATAAAATTATTATTTTAAATGGTAGTTAATAACTTAACATTGTATTGGATGGAATGAACATAACTATCTATAACATGATTATACATTTTTGTTTAATGTTATTACATTTATCCAATAAATATTAGTGGCTTAAAATAAGAAAGAATCCAAATTTAAGCATAAATTCTCAAATATTCATTAAAAGGTCGATTTACGGCCATTTGATAGAGAAAACTCCTTAAATATAGATTTTGTTACTTTTATATGTTATATTCAACAAAAGAAAATTTATCTTTAGAATCAGGACTTCAAAAATTTACATTGGAGGAAATTATGGTATTTTTCAGATGAAGTCTAATTTTTAATAAGTAGTAAAAAATACTGTATTTTAATTCAAAACTGCCTTTTAATCTAATTTATTTATAATATTATATTATCTGTTTAATAGGTTTTATATTTTAATTATATTCTATTTTCATTATTTCATCAAATTTTGTTCTTTGGAAGTAATTTCACTATGAAATTGGACATAAATAATTGTTAATCTTTTGATAGTTATTTCTTAAAAACACCCCTTTTGATTTAATAAAGGGAATTATTTTTAAATTAATTTCTTCTACATCTGTGTTTATAATATGGGAAAATTGATTCCATATTTGGAAACATAATGTGGAAATTGTGTAAATTGGTAATATTTATTTTTAGACAATATTAATATTTACATCAATAAATATTTTATATAATATGGTTAACTGTTAAATCTTGTAAAGAAGGGTAAAAAAATATTACATTAATAATATAAAATTACCTGAACATGTGTATTAATTCTATTGGTTGATACAATTTTGACCCTTAGAATCCTTGGGTCGATTTGGGGACCCCATGGGGCCACTTGGGAGTGATAATGGCACATTATTTAAATCAACTTAATATAAAGACAAAATGACATAAACACGTATCTTTTAGAAAATAAAATTTTACATGGGGTTATATAAGTTATATATTCGACTCTAAATATTCATTGGAAATATAATAATATTTCATACATCTTGGATTTTTTTTTAAATTTTTAGACATTAATTAAATTAAATTACTTATCACACAATAATGATGTAGTGTCTACCTCATTAGTAAATGATTTAAATAAATATGATTATAATGATTAAAATAATATCTAAAACCTTTCCAAATATTATTTAATGATTATATTTCAATCATGAGTCTTCTTATAATAGACTTTAATAAGTTTTGGTTCATTAGAAAATGAAAACAATGATGTGATAAAATATTTTTTTCATACTTTCTTAGAGCACCCCACCTCCGTTTATAAAAATTCCTCAACTCTAACCCATTTTTCACACCTCTCAAGATTCCCGGATCATTACAACCCAACCTCAATAAGCTCTCAAGATATCTTTATTCCACCTAGTATCCTTACCATAGGAATAAGGTACCTCAATAAGTCCTTTTGGATTAATCCAAAGGGAGTTACCTGAATTAAATGTAACAGTTTCTCTTAAATTATTTGATTTTATTTTACATCTCCAACCCCATACCCACTTTTTATTACATTATTTTATAAAAATACCAGAATCCTAAATATTTTAGGTTGTTTTTATTAGAATTATTCGAACTACACTTACATACACATCTGTTTTATGGGTAATGAACATACTGTTTCTATGGTTGATGAACTACTGCCTCGCGAAATGATGATTGTTCAAATATATCCAACCGCCTCTCATGTTAGACATTATGATAAAAATATATTTATATAAGATATATATTATATTTATATTTATTCTATACTTCTTTATTTTTCATTTATATCATACCTTTATGGTTTCCATTATGGGAAAACACAATAATTTCATTTGAGGAAGTACGGAATACAACCACCTCAAATTGATATGACTCATTAATTCCATATGTGGAATGTATAAACCAGGGATTTAATGATATTATATATGACATTTTACTTGATTTATAACATACATATTTATCATTATGTTTTCATTCTATTAAAATAATAAATATAAATGAAAGTAGCATTCATGTGTATGTACGACTTACCATCTCCATGAATAGTGCATTTAATTTTTTATCTCCAAATGTTATGTACTATTATAAATACAAAAATAAACTAGATTTATATGAGACATATGATATCTAAATAAAGAATATAACTATAGATATAATGAAATTTTGGCCACATGAACAACATTTAATTATAAGAAGTCCATTTTTGACTCAAGAACCAAATATCTACAATATGGTCATTATTAACATAAATTATTACATAATGGTTATAACATGGTAATTAATGATATAAATGGAATACTAATATTGATAAAAGCTTCGTAAGGAAATATAAATTATATTTAGTTTATTATTCAGGAGATTAATGAACGAACGGGTCAAATCAAACATGAGGTAATGCAACTTCTTAACCCAATTTCTGTTCTTTGGGTTGATCTTCTCTTTCTTGTTTATGTCGTTCATTGATTATGTTTGAAATTAATTTTTATATCTTATCATGTATTTATAGATTATTTATGCGTTATTTTATTGAATACAAATTATCAAAGTATTTTATTTACAAAATGATCTTTGTATGGGACTTCGTCTCAATGTCTGTTCATTGAGGCATAATTTGTTCTAATACATGACTTTATTTTTAAATGAAGTATAGGAACCATTGACATTTCATTTCACTTAAAGGGAAAATTTTCTATGATGTGTGTTACTAAACCAAAAAACGGAATGATTCTTTTAATGTAAGCAATGACAACGACCTTTAGCCGTCGTGAGTATTATTTGATCTTTGGCGTCCTTAACAAGCCATAATTATTTTAAAATGAAAATAAATACCATATACAATTTTATGTATTTTGGTATTGAAAATGGTTTTGATAAAGGATTTGTTTTGTCAATATATTTAACTGATATGTTATGATTGAAATGTGGAAATGTTTTTAATTCCTTTATATTTTTTGTGTAACATCCCATGTAAATAAAGAATAATAATTTTTCATATTTATTAATATTCGTGATTTAAATAGTAATTTTACTTTAATGAGGACACTATTTTCGATGTCTTACCTGGTAGGAAACAATAGGTTTCTTTGAAATCTTATATTGCACACTAATAATATAATATTATTATTTTAAATGGTAGTTAATGCCTAGTCATTTTATTAGAGGGAATTAATATAACTAACTATAATATGATTATACATATTTGTTAAATTCTTTTACATTTATCCAATAAATTTTATGGGATTAAAATATGAATGAATCTAATTTTAAGCATAAATACTCTAATATTCACTTAATGGGTTATGTACCAGCGTTTGATGGTGAACCATCTTTATATATAGTTTTGTTTATTTTTATATGTCTTATTTGACAAAATAAATCCCTTCTTTAGGTTTGGGACATCCAAATTTTCTGGTAATTTTTTGGTATTTTTTTGATAAAGTTCATTTTTTTAATGAATAGTGAAAATATTGTATTTTAATTCAAAAGTTCATTTTAATATATTTTATTTATTTGGTTAGATTATATTTTTAATTGGTTTTAATTTTTATTTATAATATATTTTTATAAATCAATCCAATGTTGGTCATTGGAATTAATTTTACTATGAAATGGGACATAAATATGTGTTGCTCTTTTGACAGTTATTGTTTCTTAAAAATATACTATTTCATTTGAAAACAAAAATTAATTTTAAATAAATAAATCCAACTCTTATGTTTTTAATTTTTTAATATAGAAATCATTTTTGAATTCGGAATATCAAATATATTTTAGGCTGAATTTTTTATAGTTATCTCAAAAACATCAATTTTTGATGAATTGTGAAATCTAAGTAGTAGTTAAAAACTGACGTTTTCATTTACATGAAATTTTACCACTTATATGGATTGAATTTAGAAAACCCTATATACATGTTTGTTATTAGTAAGTAAAATTCAGTTCAATAAGATAAAAATAGTTTTTGGTTAATAGTAAATTTTAAATTTTATTTAACGAGGTTAAAGATAAATATGGAAATTAAAGGTAAAAATATTACCATAATAATACAAAATTAACTTAACAGGTGTTCTATCCTTATAGGATGAGTCATTTACGACCATGGTAATCTTTGGGTCTATTTTGAGACCCCATTGTGACACTTGGGAGTGATAATGACACTTTAGATTAATTAACTTTATGTAATGATAAAAATGACACAAACTAATACCTTTTTGTAAAAAAAATTTTTACATTGTCTTATATAAGTTATATTTTTGACTATAAATATTAATTGGAATTATTAAAATATTTTTTACATCATGGTTGATCTTTTTATACTTTTTAGACACCAAATAAAATAAATTATTTATGATACAATTATGATGTAGTATTTACCTCATTAATAAATGATTTAAATAATTAAATTTATAAATATTAAAACATTATAAAAATCCTGTCAACTTATTATCGTATGATTTTATTTTGACCATGATTTATCAAATCATTGACTTCTATTAGTTTTAAGCCTTTAAAAACCGAATATCAATATATAAGAAAATAATATTTTCACACCTTCCTCAAGAGACCCTCCTACCCCTTTTAAAAATCCCTCACTTCTTACTCATTAATCTCACCCCTCAAGACCCTTGGATCATCCAAAATCTTTCCAAATAAGTTCTCAAGATCCCTATATTCCTTCTAGAAGCCTTACATTTGGCATAAGGCACTTCAAGATTTCCTTTTTGTTCAAAACAATGAAAGTTTCTCAAATTAAAGGTAATCGTTTCTCTTAACTTCTTTTCTTTTATTTTACTTCCCCACCCCCTAAACTCTTTTTATTAATTTATTTTATAAAATCACATGTATCCAAAATATACTAGTATGTTTTTATGATAAGGATTCGAATTACACTTACACACACCTCTATATAATGGGTGATGAAAATAATTTTTTTTGTGATTGGGAAACTAACTCCTCATGAAACGATGATTGTACGATTATCTCCTACAATCTCACATGGTGGCCATTATAATGACACTATATTTATATATGATATATATTATGTTTATGTTTTCTTTATTCTTTTTTAATTTCCTTTTATATCATACCTTTATGGTTTCCATTATGGGTCAACGTGATAATTTCATGGGCAAGTGCGGACTATCCGACCCTCAAAGTGATATGACTCGTTAATGATATATGTGGGATGTATAAAGGATGTAATTAATGATATTATATATGATATTGTACTGTAATTATAATATACCTATGTATAATCATGTTTTAATTCCATTGAAATAGGAACTAGAAATGAAATTAGCGTTCATGCGTACGTACGACTTACCATCCCCATGAACGGTGCATTTCATTTCGTACCTCCAAATTTTATGTACTATTATTAATACATGTATACTCTGGATATATATATGATATATATGATATATTAATCATGAATATCATTCTGGATATAATGAAAATTTTACCATGTGAACAACTTGTAAAAATATGAAGTCCATTTTTGGACTCAACTACCAAATATCGACAAAAAAACATTATTAACATAAATGATTAAAAAATGATTATACCATGGTAATAAGTGATATAAAAGGAATAATAAAATTTAAAAAGGTTCTTATGCAAGTCTAAATTAAATTTAGTTTATTATTCAAGATATTAAAGAATGAACAGTTCGGTCGGACACAAGGTAAGGGACTTCGACTCAATCTACATTCAATGAGGCATATTTTTTTTATACATGATTTTAATTTATATGTTGTATAAACACCTTTGAAATTATATTTTATTCAAAAAGAATATTTTCCCTATAATGTGTTTTACTAAATGACAAAAAAATAATTTTTATTTTAATGTAATTGGTGACAATGACCATTCCTCCACCATGAGTATTATTTGATCTTTGGATTCCTTAACAACAGGTAATGTTTTATAAAAGGAAAATAAATACCATATAATCTTTTATGTATTTTGGTATTTAAAATGGTTTTGGTAATGGATTTTTTAATTTCAAAACATTTAAATGATATATCGTGATTGGAATATAGAAATGTTATCTTCCCTTTCTGTTTGTTTTATATGTTATGAATATGTTATGATTCATGGGAATTGTTATGTATATGGGCGGTTCCATGACAATCCTCGGGTGGGGGACATTGAGATAGCCCTCTAATTCATTGGGTAACATGATGGAGGTAAACATGAATGTTTCTCCTAAGTGATTTATGGAATATACTGTAATCTGTATTCCAATGTAACTCCCTATGTAGCTGTGATAGCTACAATGTAAGGGTGAAATGAATGCCACATGTACCTTTATGACTAGTGATTACTATGTAATATTCATAAATATTATATTTCTCATGGGGTAAGTAAAATAGTTTATGTTTTGTGTATATTGATGGAATAATGATTTCATTACTATTTTATAACCTTTATTGAGGTTTTAATGCTCATCCCAAGTTTTGAAATGTTTTTTCACAAGACTTAAAGATTAATAGGTTCAAGGATGGGATGAAGAAAAATAATTGATGTCTAAAACATGGAACTAAAAATGACGATTTTTTCCATGAGGATTTATTTTATAAAAACATGGATGCTGCGTAGAATTGTCTACATGTAATATTAATGTTTTATGTAAATCTTATGAACTAAATCTATAGAACACTAAAACTAAAGAGATCCACAATGTGAAATATCCCTTAAATTCCAGAATTATAAATGTTTATGGTTGAGTCCTTATTGTTGGTATTAGAGGATGGTTTAGACAAATTTAAGAGTTAGAATATAGTTAAATTAATATCCATAAATTATTTTTATCATATGTTATGATTGAAATGATATAGAATATAAATATTACCATGTTGCTTCACCTATGATATTTCTGTGTTCACAATGGTTTTCCACAGAGGAAATTGGGAAGCTGTGTTGGGACGACATTCAGAGGAATACAATCTTCCAAATCAGTAACCTAAGATAGTCAGAATCGAAACTAAACAATTTTTGGCAGTGATGGAACAGTTGACCCAGGCTATAAATGGTGGTGTTATCCATGTATGAGATCAACCAGATCAACCACAGAGGAACATGTCAGTAGTAAACCATTTGATGAGGCAACATACCCCATCATTCATAGGATCATCAGACATTGTGCTAGGAGAAGGGTGGATTAAGGCACATGAAAATATTTTCAATGTCATGGGTTGTTAAGAACATCAAAAGGTTAGTCTCGTTGTTTACCATTTAGAAGGTTAAGTTGATCAGTGGTGGTTGAGGGTAAAAAATATCATAGATAGGGAGGAGATTGATTTTCTAGATTAGGATGAATTCAAATGTATGTTTCTTGAGAAATATTTTCTTATGGTGGTTCTTCTTATAATGGAAAAAAAATCCTATCATTGAGGCAGGAAAATGACTCAGTTGGTGCTTATGAAGAAAAATTCAATCAACTCTCAAGGTATGATCAAAATTTGATATGAGATCGTGATAGTAGAATAAACCATTTTTACTTAGGATTAATGCCAAATTATCTACGAGATTTATCTTCTCGTGAGTTCAAAAGTTATGAAAAACATGGTCATTTTCCAGAGAATGTGGAAATGGAGTTTTTCTATGATCAAGTGTTCTTTGAAAAACAATAGGATAAGAGTTCTAGGTGGTAGGTGAAAGGGAATAAATCTTCAAAAAAGACTGATAGTAAGAAACTTATATTTATAGTTTGTGATAATTGTGGTAAAAAGCATGTGGTGGAATGCCTTTTGAATTCTGGTAAGTGCTAATGATGTGGTAAAATGGGACATAAGGCTCGAAATTGCACTAAAAAATATCTAGTTAATTTTAAGACAAAATCTGATTTATAGTCAGTAAAATGTTTTATGTGCAATGAAATGGGTCATTATACAAATGAGTGTCCAATGAAGAACTCAACTAAAGGAAAGAAACCAAACTACAAGAAGAAATGGGTGGGGAAATCTTTTTCAACAACTTCATTAGATGATGGGCCATCAAATGATGAAGTATCAGGTACACTATTTGTTTATTCAGATTATTCCAAGGTGATGTTTGATTAAGGGTCTACACATTCGTTCATTTCTCAGATATTTTCTAGAATATTGGGAATTCCATCATAAGATATTCATACAGAACTTACAGTAAAAACACCAAGAAGAAATGATGAAACAAAAAAATTAAAAGAACATTCGTATCCTTCTGTGTGGAAAGAATCTACCTATAAACATTATTTTTTGGCCTCTAGTATAGTTTGATGTTATTTTGGGTATGGATAGGATTTCTGGTTTTCATCCTATGATTGACTGTAGAGCTAAAGATTTTTCTATTAAGAATGATTTTCAATTTTTGTTCAAGAATGAACACTTTATTTTGAGAACATATCAGGAAGCTAAGAAACTAGTAAACGATAGAATTGAATGTAACCTTGCACATACTATCAAATATAAAGGATGATTTGAGATTAATGATGTGCCATTGGTAAATGAGTATCCCGATGTTTTTACTCTTGAGTTTCCTGGTATTATACCTGACCGAGAAGATAAATTTACTGATGACATTGTTTCTGATGCTAAGCCAATTTCAAAACCCCATTATCGAATTGCTCAAATTGGACTTTTAGAGTTTAAGAAGAAATTTTAGGAGATATTAGATAATGGTTTCATTCGACCTAACACATAACCAAGGGTGATTATAAATTATTTGTTAAAAATAATGATGGTTCAATGAGATTTTGTATTGATTATAGATCATTGAATAACCAAAATGTTAATAAAAAGTATTTTTTAAATCATTTTGATGATTTGTTTTATCAGCTCCAAGGATATCAATATTTTTCAATGATTAATTTGAGGTCGGGTTACCATCATTTAAATGTAAATGAATCAGACATTCCGAAGACTGTATTTCATACAAGATGAGGAAATTAAGAATATTGTAGTTATGATTTTTGGTTTAACTAATGCACTTGCTTTATTCATGGATATTATGAATAGACTTTTTCATGAGTTCTGGAATAAATATGTAGTTGTGTACATTGATGATATTTTGGTTTATTCAAAAATTAAATAAGAAAAATAATGTCATTTAATGGTTTTCTTATAAAACCTAAAAGAAACAAAACTGTTTGGGAAATTCAGAAAGTGTGAGTTTGGGTTACAACAAATTTCTTTCCTTGGTCAAATTATCTCAAAATATAACATAAATGTTGATCCTACTAAAACAATGGTTGTTGAATAATGGTCAAGACCCACAAATATAACTAATATACTTATATTTAATGGTTTAGTAGGTTATTACTGGAGGTTTGTTAAGAATTTTTCATTGTTGTCTAGTCCAATGACTAAGTTAACTTGAAAAGGGGTTAATATCTTTTGGACAAAAAAATGTGATGATAGTTTTCAAGATTTTGAAAGAAGATTGATGAATGCTCTAGTTTTGGCACTGCCTTCCAAAAATGTTGAGTTTTATATTAACAGTGATATTGCGTTGAAAGGACACGTTTTTGTATTTATACCGAATGATTAGTTAATTTCTTATGCTTCACGTAAGTTGAATGGTCATGAGTAAAATTACCCTACACATGATTTGGAATTATCTGTTATTGTTTTTTCATTAAAAATTTGGAGGCATCTTTTTATGGAGTAAAATGTGAAATATATACTGACCACATATGTTTGAAGTATATATTCACTAAAAAAGTATTGAACATGAGGAAGAGGAGATGGTTGGAAATAATCAAGGATTATGATTACATGATTCATTACCATCCATGAAAGTAAAATAAAGTGGTTGATGATTTGAGTCAAAAAAGTAATTCTCCATTAACCATGATACGTTGGAAATGATATCCTTTAGTTTTTTAGTTGATGACCTTTGGCATAAATGTTTTTGGTGGTGGAAATTATTCTTATTTCTTGTAGGTTTCAGTGAAATCATCTCTTTTAGGTAGAATAAAGCATGCGTAGAAAGAAGATAGTGTGTTGTAGAAAAATGTATTGTTGGTTCATAAGGGTAAGTTGCCTAATTTTAACATTGATAATGATTGTGTTTTGAGGTTTGAAAAAATATTATGTGTTCCTTGTGATTCATAGTTGAATAATGAGTTGTTATGTGAATCTCATAGTTCCTCGTTTTCAATTCATTGTGGTCATACTATGTTGTACAGAGATATTTGTGAGTATTACTGGTGGGGTGGAATGAAAGGTGATATTTCTGATTTTACATTGATGTGTTTGACTTTTTAGTAAGTTAAAGAAGAGTGGGAGATAACAAATGGGATGCATCAGTCTTTACTAGTGCCAGAGTGGAAATGGGAAAATATATACATGGAATTCATTGTGGGATTACCAAAGACATCTCGATGTAATAATGAAATCTGGGTTATTGTTGATCAGTTGAATAAATATGCTAATTTCCATCCTATTCAAGATACTTTGTCTTTATATCATCTTTCTCGGTTGTATGTTAAATAGATAGTCAGGTTGCATTGAGTTACCCTCTCCATTGAATCTGATGGTGATCCCAAGTTTACTTATAACTTTTGGAAAGGCCATCAAAAGTCATTGGGTACTGAATTAAATTTCAGTAGAGATTTTTGTCTTCAATAAGATGGACAGTAAGAATGAAAAATTAAAACCATGGATGAAATGCTATGCGATTTTTCACAGGATTACCAGTGATGTTGAGACCAACATTTTATTTGGTTGAATTATATTATAATTATAGATTTCATTCCAATATACAAATTCCTCCATTTGAGTAATTGTATGGAAAGAGTTGTCAAACACTAGAATTTTGGATTAAGTATGTGAAAGATAGCTAATCAGACCAGAATTGGTAGGAGAGATGGCCGTGAAATTTCAGTTGATTCATATGCATATTTGAATATCTCAGAGCAGGCAAGAAAGTTATGCAGATAACTGGAGGAAGGATCTATATTTTGTGGAAGGTGACCATGTATTTCTCAATGTTTCTCTATAGAATGTGTGTTACATTTTGGAATGAAGGGAATGTTGAGTCCGAGGATCATTGGACCTTATGAAATCCTAAAGAATGTTTGATTAGTTGCAAATAATGTGGCTTTAATTCCATGTTTATCCTAGGTACACAATATTTTTCATTTTTTAATGTTGATAAAGTATATTCCAGATCCATCTCATGTTTTGAGATTAGAGCTAGCTCAATTGAAAGGGAATCTCTCTTATGAGAAACAACCAGTCCGATTATTGACCATAGAGAGCATGTGTTGAAGAATAAGGTAATTCATCAGGAAATGGTTTTGTGGAAAAACTATATAGTTGAATAGGAAATGTGGGAATCTAAAAATGCTATGAGGGATAAATACCCCCATTTATTTTATAAGTGAAAAAATGAGAGGACACTATTCCCAAAAGGGGGGAAGGTTGTAACATCTCATGTAAATAAAGAATAATATATTTTCCATTTTATTAATATTTGTGAATTAAATATTAATTTTACTTTAAAGGGGGAACAATGTTTGATGTATTACCTGATATGGAATGACAGGTTTCTTTGAAATCTTACGCTGCACACTATTAATATAATATTATTATTTTAAATTGGATTTAATTCCTAGTTGTTGTATTGGACGAAATGAATAGAACTAACTAAAATATTATTATACATGTTTGTTGAATTTTATTACAATTATCCAATAAAATTTATGGGCATTAAATATGAATGAATCCAATTTTAATCATATATACTCTAATATTTATTTAATGGTCGATTTTCTTTACATTGTGAGGGTACTGAAGATGCCACTATAGAATGTATTGTTCGATACTGTAGCAGATGGAACAATTTACCTTGGGTCACCAGTTTGATATTGGATTCCTTAAGGCTTTCGGGCCACTTTTAAATCCCTCAGGCCACCTCATGGCCTTCGGGCCACATACAGTTTCCCCAGACACACTACAAAAAAAGGGGCAGCCCCGGAAGAGGATTCAATATAGGTGAAATCACCAGAGAAAACCCAAATGGATTGTCAGGATGAAAGGGTATGGCTATGCAATCGGTACCAGCGTGTGCCTGTACGAGAAGCCTAGCCAAACGTCCATGCAAAGGTTGAGATCTACTATCATGACGCAGATGCTGGGGAGGGGAAGTTCTTTGTAGATAGTCTGGTTGAATTACCTAAGTCCTTCAGGTCATATATTCTAATAAGCATGTGTGCCTTGTGATCTCTGAGAGTACGAGCCTTGTAAGGGTTCCCCCTCATCCCTTGAAAGGGGTTATCAAAAATCAAAAGAAATGAAGGCCTTCGGGCAATTCGGGCGGGGATTTACTTCCTTTTGATGGTGAACCCTCATTAAATCTAGTTTTGGTCATTTTTATATGTTCTATTTGAAAAAAAAAAGTTTTAGATTCAGGTCATCAAAATTTACCTTGGGTAAAGTTTTGGTATTTTTCTGATAAAGTTAATTTTTTCATGAATAGTTAAATATACTGTCTTTTTAATAAAAAGTGCATTTTAATGTAATTTATTTATATGGATATATTACCATTGTAATTGTTTTTAATGATTAATTTTAATATATTTTTACCAATTAATCCAATTTTGGTAAATAGAATTAATTTTAAATTGAAATTGGACATAAATAAGTGTCGATCTTTTGACAGTTATTGTTTCCTAAAAACAAGATATTTGTTTTGACAATAGGAATTAATTTTAAATTAATAATTCCAAATTATATGTTTTAAATTTGGTAAAATAGACATTATTTTTTTAATTTTCAATAACAAATATATCGTAGGGTAAATTTTTGGTAGTTTTCTAAAAAAATCAATTTTTGATGAATAGTGAAACTGTTAAGTAGTAGTTAAAAAATTGATGTTTTCATTTATATAAAATTTTACCTCTTATGTGGATGGAATTTAAAAAATAAAACATACATTATTTTTATTAGTATGTAATATTTGGTTCGATAATATTAAAATAAACTTGTGAAGAGTAACTTTTGAGTTTTAATTACAACGGTTTAAGGGTAAATTGTGCAATTCAATGTAAAAAAGAATACCATAATAATAAAAAACTACCTTAACACTTGTCTTAACCTTAATGGATGAGTAATATACGACCATGGGCATCGTTGGGTCGATTTTGGGACCCCATGGAGCCACATGGGCGTGATAATTACACATTAGGTTAATTAACTTAATGTAATGAAAAAAATGACACAAACAAATATCTTTTCGAAAAAGTTTTTTTACATGGGGTTATATAAGTTATCTTTTCAACTATAAATATTAATTGGAAAGCTAAATATATTTCATACATAATTTTTGTTTTTATTATTATTTTTAGACATCATATAATTTATATTATTTAGGAAACAATATTGATGTTGTATTTACCACATTAATAAATTATTTAAATAAATAAGAGTATAAATATTAAAAAATTATAAAAAACCTGCCAAATTATTATTGGATAATTTTATTTTTACCATGAGTCATCTTATATTCTACTTTGATTAGTTTTGGACCTTTAAAAAGCAAATATCATTATATAAAAAAATAATATTTTCACACTGTCCTAAATTGCCCCTCCCCACTTATAAAAAGCACTGATTTATTACTCATTCCCCACAACCATAAAGCCCATTGGATCATCCAAACCTTGTACAAATAAGCTCTCAATATCCCTCTCCTCCTATTAGAATCCTTAACCTATGAAGAAGGCACTTCAAAAAGTCCTTTTGGTTCAAACCAAAGGGACTTACCCAAATTAAAGGTAATAGTTTCTCATAACTTCTTATCTTTTATTTTACTCTTCTAACCCCTAAAAACATTTTATTTCATTATTTTATTACAAAAACATTATCCTAAATATATTAGGAATTTTTTATGAGAAGGATTACAACTACACTTAATCACACCTCTATCTAATGGGTGAAGATCTTAATGTTTTTGTGAATGGAAAACTAACACCTCACGAAACGATGATTGGTCGATTATATCCTACCACCTCTTATTGTGTCTATTAAGATGTCAATACATTTATATATTATATATATTATGTTTGTTTTTTCATTATGCTTCTGTATTTTTCTTTTATATCATACCTTTTTGGTTTCCATTATGGGTAAACGCGATAATATTATTTGAGAAAGTGCGGACTACCACCCCCTCAATGGGATATGACTCATTAATGCCATATGTGGGACGTATAAAGGATAGAAATAATGATATTATATATGATATTATACTGTAATTATAATATACCTATGTATCTTTATGTTTTAATTCCATTAAAATAAGTAATAAAATTGAAAGTAGTGTTCATGCGTACGTATGGATTACAGTCTCCAAGAACGGGGCATTTCATTTCATACCTCCACATGTTGTGTACTATTATAAAAAAGTTTATATACTGGATATATATGATATATATGATATCTAAATTATTAATATCCTTCTGAATATAATGAAATTTTTACCAAGTGAACAACTTGTAATTATAAGAGTCCATTTTGTACTCAAGTACCAGATAACGACAAAACAAACATTATTTACTTAAATGATTAAAAAATGTTTTTAACATGGTAATAAGTTATATAAAAAGAATAATAAACCTTGAAAATTTTCTTATTGAAGTAAAAATTAACTTTAGTTTATTATTCAGGACATTAACGAACGAACATGTGATGTCGGGATGAGGTAAGGGACTTTGTCTCAATCTCCATTAATTGAGGCATATTTGGTTTTATACAAGATTTTATTTTATATTATATATAGACACCATTGACATTTAATTTTATTCAAAAGTAATCTTTTCTCAATGATTTGTTAAACCAAATTTAAAAAAAAGAATGTTTCTTTTAATGTAAGTGGTGAGAATGACCTTTCTTCCGCCACGAGTATTATTTGATCTTTTGTTTCCTTAACAGGAGGTAATGTTTTTTAAAAGGAAAATAAATACCATATACTCTTTTATGTATTTTGGTATTGAAAATGGTTTTGATAATGGATTTGTAAAAGTCAATATATTTAAAGGATATACTCTGATTGAAATTTGGAAATGTTATCTTCCCTTTATGTTTGTTTTATGTGTTACAAATTTGTTTTGGTTCATGGGCATTATTACATATATGGGAGGTTCAATGAGAAACATAGGGCGGGGGAGCCCATTATAACTCTCTAATTCATTGGGCAACGTGATGGAGGTAAACTTGAATGTTTCTCCTAAGATATTTATGAAATATACTGTGATCAGTATTCCAACATTACTCCCTATGTTGAAGTGATAGCTATAATTTAAGTATGATATAAATTCCACACGTACCATTATGATTTGTGATTACTATGTATTATTCATAAAACTTATATTTCCATGAGGTATGTAAAAGATTTATAGTTTTGTGTGTATTGATGGACTATTGTTTTCTTAATTATTTTATAACCCTTACTGTGCTTTTTATGCTCATCCCAAGTCTTGAAACGTTTTTCACGTGACTTAAAGATGGATAAGGTCAAGGATGGGATCATGAAAAAGTATTGAGGTCTAAAACATAGAACTAGACATGATGAGTTTTTTGAAGAGTTTTTATTTTATGAAAAAATTGGATACTGAGTAGAATTAAATACATGTAATATTCATGGTGTTGTGTAAATGTTAGGAACTTATTCAGTAAATATCTAAAACTAAAAAGATCTTCAATGTGAATTATTCCATTAATTCAACATTATATAATGTTTATGGTCGGGTCCTTATATGTTTTATGTGTTATGATTTTATAATTTTACATAGACATTTGACGGGTGGTTACGTGATAAACTAGATGACGGGTGGTGTCGTGATAAGCCAAGATGGCTGGTTATGTTATAACCTCCAATGAATTGGGTATGGAATTAGATGTATGGCTATTCCATTTATTTATATAAGTGAAATTCAATTGTATGGTTATTCCATTTAAGTATGTCTAGTTACGAAGTTACATTCAGATGATATGTGTTCTTTATATGGGTTTTATGGTAATATTTTGGTTACAAAAGGGTAAGAAATGATATTTTATTCAGTAAAGTTTATATACTACTTCATAAATGTGTAAAGTATTACATATGATAATGTATTCAAGGTTTACTTGTTTTTTCTGAAAAACAAACTGTTTTTCTTCATTGTGTATCCCTTACGGATATTTTTATACTCATCCCATGTTTTTTAATTTTTTTCACAGGACATAATGTGGAATATGGTGAAGGATGGGATCACAAAAAAGTAATTATATCTAAAAAATGTAACTAGACCTGACTTTATTTTTGAGAATTTTTATTTTGTGAAAAAATGGAAACTAGATAGATGTGTCTACATGTAATATTCAAGTTGTTATGTATATGTTATGACATATTTCACTAAATCTCTAAACCTATCTTCAATGTGAATTATTAACTTAATTAATGAATATGCAATTTTTAAGGTCAGTTCCTTATAAGGGAAGTGGGAGATCCATATTCTAATGTAATATTAAAGTTGTTATGTATATGTTAGAATAAATGATGTCTAACCCCATATAACAGCATTGATATAAATTTTATTCGTAGAAACCTACATGACATGTATATTTGACTGCACGGTGTTTTAGTCCAGGAATGTTAATTAACATGTATCACCACAACTTTTTCCAAGTTTCATTAAAACACCTCAAATGGTATGGAACCATATTATATGTTAGTCAATGTAACCACTTTTGAATTTATTCCATATACTCACTATACTAGATAGTTAGTGGTAAACATAATGATAGTTATGTCACAAGATGTGTGATATTTTACTCTAATAAAAACACATGATTCCATACTGATGAGATACACTTTGTGTGTTATTCTAAAAAATATTTTTTATTTTAGGGTATTCCAAACAAGATTCATCCTCTTAGCTAGATATGTTATGTCTTCTTTGAATTCACTATCAGTCAAAAAAATTCCTTTTCTAAAGACTAAATCATAGGCGCAACACAAAAAGACTTCAATTCTATCCAATCTAATGTTTTATAAATAATTAATTTTCTATAGTATAAAACACCATCTACCCATACATCACTAATAAGGAATGAATTTATCCACCCAATGATGATACACCATCATTCCTCATTGGGTTACCTCACCTCATCCTCTATTAGTTCATCTATAAGACATAAATTCTTGAGGGATTCAATCGTGAATGTAATAAAACTAATAAATTGAAATTACAATCCAAATAATTGGTTGATTTAAAAAATATAATAGTTATATAAAATTAGCTAAAAAATAATGTGAATATTATCGATGGATACTGGGATATTAACCATTGATCATATGTTTGGAAACCATATAAATAATAAGAATAATGAAAATGATGTTATCCAATATAATAATAAATTCTTCTATTTATTTTTCAAGGATAAAATTGTAAATAAATTAATGAACATTAATAATTTATCTATAATCAATAAATATGGATAAAAAATACAAAAAAAATCACCCTCTCATTAATGGTCAAATCACTGAAGAATAACAAATTCACGTAATGGTCATATGTGATTATCATAAAGTTCATTCCCCAATAAAAAATCCATATTTATATAAAAAAATATTGTAAGTCCCAATTTTTGTGTTATCATAATATGTTATATTGTTTTTAATGTTATTAAAGGGATTGGTATAGTTTTGAGACATTCTATATGGTTTTCAAATGTTTTGTAATAATTTTGAGTGTTAATGTTTGGTGTATTGTTAGGGGAAATAGTAACGAACCTTCATTTATTCATATTGAAGTGAGTGGGGTTTATGTGAAGGTTATTGGGGGTTCATTGTTTTGTTAATTAATTGGTTAACATTATGGCCTCAGAAATTGTCAAATATCCCTGATTCTCGGTGTTGGATGATAGTTGTCGAAGACTTGTAGGCAAACCATGGATGTCAATAAAATGGATCTGAATATTATATTTTGATCCAAATTCTTACCCAAACACCAATTCATACTCTTATGGATTGGGATATCAAAAATTAGTTGTATTACGACTTATTTTGGGGATTTCCATTACAGTGGGACTGAATCTCATCAAGTCAAAAAGCATTGGCCTTAGGAATCTGTGAAACGATCCCTCTTTCAATTTATCCTTATTTTTAATCTGGTTTTCTCTTTTTGGGAAGTAAAAACTGGGGATAATATTACTATACCATTATTTTAGTGTGTGTATTATGGGGTTTCTACAGGGATTCATTAGATTAATGTGATAAGGGAATGAATATTTGAGTTCGTGGTATGATTTATTGGGACATGAATATTTTATATAGGTGGATAATCTCTCGTTGTACCCTTAACATGAATTATAATGATTTAGTTTTAGAAGGCTGAATTAAAATTTAATTATTGAAAAATAATTATTACCCCAATATAGGTAAAGTCAATCATTGTTTATAGTTTTGAAAATAAATGTTTTAAATGTTTAACACCCTGAGATTTTATGAATTTGGTTCGAATTAATTTCATCTCAATGATTTTTTTTTCGTATCAAAAAATAATTATTATGATTTATTATATTAAATAACTATGTTGGGATCACGAAATACCAAAATAATAATTTAGTACACACAACACAATGGACAGAATTCACTACATGTATAACTGATGATAGCTTATGTTATACACAAGGCTGACTTCCCTCATTGCGTTGCATAACATGCAAGACCGTGCTTTTACAAACAAAAAATATATCATTAAAATATTAATATTTAATATCTTACAACATAAACTATACATTAATTAAAAACATATGATTATTGTTAACATTATTATTAATACAAATTATTTTTAAAATATAAAATAAATTCACTAGTTATAGTGAATACAATAACCAATTGAATATAAATTGAGTATTTTTATAGAAAAATATTTTTATGCTCATAAAGTTGTATTTATCATAATAAATTAAAAAATTAAATTATATTGAGGTAATATATATTTATTATATTCAAATAAATATTTTTCAAATTCATATAATATATTTAGAGGGATTGGAAAAGAACAAACTCAATATTACACATAAAAAACTATATTTTTATTAGTGAACTTGAAAAGCCTTTTGAAGGTGAACCTATTTTAAATATAAATTGTGGAACTTTTATAATTTTTCTATATAAAAATATTATTTATAATTGGATTAATCAGAATTAGGAATGGGTTAATTTTTGGTACTTTTCTATAAAGATTTTTTTAATAAATTGTGAAAAATACTGAAATTTAACTCAAAACTTATTATTTTATTTTATTATTTATGAGATTAAGTTATAATTATAATTGATTTTAATATTTAATTAGTGATTTTTTTATGAATTTATCCAAATTAGGTAAAGATAATAATTTTCACATGAATTTTTTTATACAAACTCATCAAACTATTGAACATTCTTACTTTAAAATATATCATTATTGTCCCGTCTATGGGATTAAATTTGAATTACATTCTTCCATGTTCAAGATTGGAATTTTAAAAAATAGATTCCATATTTTTAATAATAATAATTTTGAATTTATAAAACCAAAAAATTTGTTTTTGATAAAATTATTTCTAAATGTAATTGAAACTAATTTCATCGATTATGGAGAAATTATGATTAATAAGGGACAAATCCTACAAAAGGCCAAAGATGACCCAGAAAACAGGTTAAAAATCCATGTTATGGCCACATATAGACCCCATAATCCATTTTATCTACTCTTTCTATTATTTGAGCCAATATCAATTACAAAATGTTTGTGGGGTTTCCCTTTTCCAAATTTTTCTAGAATGCCACACCTCATCTAGTAAAAAAATGCTTTTAATCCTCCCGCATCCTAACAAATATCAAGAAAATTGTTTCCATAAAATATCTTCAAAATTGTATACTAAAAATCCTCAAACTCCCATTAAATCCTCCATTTAGGAATAATGAATATTAAGGATGTCCTTTTTTGAAAATCAAAAAGAGTTACCCAGTGATGAGGTATCATCCTCCATCAAACTCCATTATCTTATTTTCATTCTCCACCCCTTAACTCTCCTTAATACATTAATATTAAATTATACATGTATTATTAATATAATAATATGTTATTATACTAATATTTATACCTTGACATACACAGATTTCAATCTATTTTGTAAAAAACAAACTGTTTATGTGTATGATGAACTACAGCCTCAAAAATGTCAATTGTTTATTCTTTCTTCACCACATCTCTTGGGGGAAATTATTATGGAAACAAAATTGTCATAAAATATTTATGATATTTATAATTTATTTAATCTTATGTAATTATATTACCACACATATATTTTTACTTTTCATATTTTGTAAATATGATAATTTTGTTTGAGGAAGTATGGACGACTGCCCCTGAAAGAGCTGTGATTTATTCATAGAATACAAGAAATGTATTATGGATGTATTTAGTGAGATTATATGATATATATGATAAAATAATTATACATGAATAATTTTATGTATAAATTCATATACATATATTCCATTTTCCCTCTTTCTTCCAATATGACAGTAAAACAAAAAAATTGTTCATGCCTATATATAACCTACCATCTCTATAAACTATGTCTTCCATATCATAAATCAAGTTATCATATTAATTTATAAAAAAATTTAATATAAATGATATTTATATAATTTTTTATATTATGAAAATCATTATATATGTATGAGTACAACATATATAACAAATTATGTCACATGTGATGAACAAATTCGATATTACATTAACTAAAACCCTAACATAGAATTGTTAAAAAGTAGGTAATATAAAGTAATAAAAAATATGGTTTTATATTTAATAATAAAATTTTATAAAATATTTAGAATAAAATTACATTTAATAGACATTAATATTGTATAAATATGAAGAATTTTGGAACACAATGTAAGGGAATTTCATCTCACTCATTATTTCTGTGAGATACATACATTATTTACCACTCAATTCATTTATGTGTGGTGTATATACATCCCATGAATGTATTATATTCTTATTATAAATATATATATGTGTAAATTTACATTAAAATTTTATTATTATTCTATTATGGTTTTTATGATTCAAAAGTTACGAAATTGGTAATGTAATTTTGTCTCCATTTGTATTATTTAATACACATGTCACGTTATGCACCTATATAATTATATGAGGTGTATAAAATCAAATTTACATGATATATGTCGAAAATTTGTATTTTAATGATATTTTAATGCACAATTTAAATTCATTTTCTTACATAGGAAGTATGATTAAATTTTTTATTTTGGTAAGAGTTTATTGAAACAATCTCACCATTTTCGTGATTATTGTAATCAAAATTTCCATTAATAAAATATAATGGTCCATATTTCTATAACAATGATGAATTTTCATCTTATACAATTAGTATTTGATTCTACATGTATTAGTACAATTTTTTCACTCTTTGGAACTTAATATAATTAAAAATGTTTTTTAAAAAACATCAAAGTACGTATCTATATAATTATAAATTTGCATTACTTAATAGACATGTTTTATAAAAAGGATTCAAATAATATTATAATATTATACTATTGTCATTAAATGAATATTTTAAGATTTTTTTCCCTTTTAAAGGAAAATAGGTTTCTTAAAAGGCATACCTTTTTTATTTTATGGTCGAGGCAGTTTTCTAAAAACATTACACTACAAAAGGAATGTTCGACATGTATGAATTTACCCACTATCATTTCATTGAATCATTATTTTATTTTTTAAAAGGTAAATTGTTATAGAAATTTCTTTAAAATATATTTTCATAGAAATGGGTTTCAAAAGGTTTTCAAGCCTCTATAATATTTTCCCAAGGAATAATGGATATAAAAAGATTTTTCATATAATATATAAGTTTTCAAAGGAAAAAAAGATTTCAAAATAATTTCAATTCAACTTTTGTATGTTTTCGTATTAATTTTCATTTAAATTATATTCTAATGGTTTTATGTTTTATGAATCATTTTTTAACTTTTAAATGATAATTTCCTCGTGATGTGTTTCTAAAAACATCTTTCAAAGTTATTTTCCATCTAGGATAGGATCTTTTGGTGGTACTCATTTATGTCTAAGGAAATGATTGGATGTATTCATTCATATTCCTTCACCAAATGGATTAATTTTATGGAATTAAATTTACAAAATACATGTCTAATTAAATGGTGGTATTCTTATGAAACTGATTCTTTCCATGAGTTATTCATGGATTTAATGATGATGAAACATATTTGTTTTCCACATGTTAAAAAAAATTTACATGCTTATGAGACCCATTTTTTATCATGGGTTATTATATGATTTTTTATGATCATGAAGAAAATGTATTTATTGTTCCATTTCATTATGGGTGGGACCCATATGTCACTCTAATTCATTGGGAAAATATTTATATATCATGAGATAGATTCATATGGTATTGGGAGAGAACAATGACTTCAAAGAATGCCATGAGAGTGATCTACGACAACCAAGATGATATGAGGAATGGACTCATGATAAAAATATGGACATGTGAGTGAACCATGAAAACAATGATAGTAGGGCGAGTTAACCTATACTTTAAATATAGTATTGGAAGTGATTCCTTGGAAACTATGGAAATAATATTATATACTTAAGTGTTTTCCAAAATTCATCATATTATTCATATGAAATTTTTTCCGGACTAATGTTATTCATTTCGTAATGATTAATTTTTTTATGAAATACCAATATTAATGTCATGATTTTAATTTATTATATTTCATATGCATGGTGTGATCTTATATTTACATGACAATGTTCTCATTCCCGTATGCTCATGTGGATTCTTACATGTATCTCTTGTTTACCCATACTAAACATCTGATCTCACCCAGTTTTATGTTTTCATTCCACAATATTAAGAAGATATGTATAATGTTTGATATTTATAATAAGGGTTCTAATCATGATGATGTTAGTGGAAGATAATATAGCTCACTTATGTACTACTATAAAAATTTCTATGTTTGTAAATGAATTAAACTTATACAGTCTTTGGGCGTAAAATTTTGTAATCTTTCAAGTATTCTGTAAATGTGATGTAATTTATATGTTCCATTCGATTGGGTAATTATAGTTTGTATAAAATAAAATGTTTAGTTATCCATAGGACAATAGGATGAGAAATCTATAGTGAGAAATCTAAGTACATGTATGAGGATAAATATGAGGATGAAGAAAAAAAGGAAAATGTCATAGTATTATTATAAAGGATAAAGTGAGTGTTTTCCAAGAAATACATCCATGATTGGATACTAAAAGTGGACGTGGATCTGGAAATTATTTACCATGGTGTAACAACTATGAAATGTTGCCTCGAGTTGGACTTGGGATAATATGGTATTTGACAATGGGCGTTACTGCACAACTTGTTTGATACTCCCAGGGGGACATGCTTTGGAAAATCACAATCTCATCATGAACCATTTTTAGGATTAGAATAATATATGACTACGAATAACCAATGAAAAACATATGTGGTCATAAAATAAAAGGCAGGTGTCATGATTTAGACAACATATAAGTGATTTTTCATGATTATGCGGTTTTCTTCTGTGATATATTTTTCTCATCACGTGATTTATGGTATTAGAAAAAGGATAGATCTTGAAGGAAAATTGTTAAAATTGAATGTTTTAGAATTGTAGTGTACGAAAATTATTCAAATCAATTCACTATGTAGAAATTTAATAATGAGAATTGGGAAGGTGGTATGATTGTTTGTGATATATCTAAAAATCGATATACCTCAAAAAAACATGTGAAATGAACGTGGCATTGTTCAATAATTGTTTACATTAATCATATGTATAATTACTACATTGACGATGAGTAACCATAATATATGGATTATATTTATTATTTTATGAATGATTTAATATGGAATATGTTGATAAATAATGATTAATGGTTAAAAATAATGTCATATGAAAGAAGTAGTTAAGTTTTTGGATTAAAAGGTGATGTTAAATAAATCATATAATATATATGTGTTTTATTTATACGTTGTCATTATTCCCTGAAAAGAATATTTCTTATGGAGGTGAAGTCAAATAAAATTTGTATTTTGGTCAAGGGAATGCGACCCTTAATGTGATCATGATGTTATGAAATTTATGTTTCTCTTGAATAAAGAAATGACTAACTTGGAAAATGTAAAATCGATAACACTGATTACCCTAGATCACGTTATTGATGGGTTGATAATTTGTTCTACGTCTTTTCAAATGTATTTTAAAACATATTTCATTTATAGAATATATCGATAAAAATTTGGAATAATAAACAATGCATGTTTTCAAAAAGTATTTACTGTAATTCAGGTTATTTCCATCTTTCAAGAGAATATATGATGAGTGTATTCACATGATTAGAATGTAAAAATAAGAGATACTATATGATATTTTAGGGATAAATATTATGTTTTTTTTGTGAATTTTCTTAATTTTTTGGATTTTAAGCATTTGGAAGGGTAATAAGGCTTACTAATTTTGGAATTTTTAAGTTAAACATCAAATTAAGTATTTCTATTGTCAGTTTTTATCGAAAATATTAGTCAAAAAGTTATTAAGTGAATAAACATATTTCAAGGATGTAAATAGTATTTTTTTAATTATGTTAATTTAGATATATAAAAGGACATCATGTCTTTCAGGTGAAAATCCATCATGTTCATAATTTACATGGGTTATGAACCCATGACAAAAGGATAATAAGTTATTCATTCCAAAATGGAATATGCAATTTCGTGGTTCATTTTTTAAAAATTATACAAATAAAAATATTTTGTTTGTTATTTATTACCTGAATCAATCCATAATATTAAATCTGTTACGCTATTTCCATATTTTCATTTCCCACCTCAGTTATCATATTTGGAAACCTATTTTTATGTAATATAGGGTGACTGTCATGTTTCTAACTTTTTTTAAGGATGTTTATGGGTTAATTTTTATGATGTCGGATTCTATGAAATAAATTTTAAATTAATAAAACATTGGTAACCCATTGAAATTTCATGGTATAAATTCATTTTTAGGTGGTATAATGTTACCCTCCCAATATCTTGTGTTATTTTTATAATTAATTTAACCTCTTTGATATTTTTTTCATTTCACACAACAGTGAATATATCATTTTATATATTAAAGAAAGAAGATCAAATCATGGAGTACCAAGTCAATCATGAACTAAATGCACCATAAAATTCATCATTCTCCATAAATACACTGAAGATAGCTTAAATTATATTCAAGAATTAATTTCCACAATTCATTTCATAATATGCAAGACCGAGTTTAACTAAACAACAAAATATCATTAAAATATTAAAAGTCAATATATTATGACATAGCCTAGCCATTAATATTGAAAAAATATGTAATATTTTATATATTATAAAAACCTATGGTTTACATAAAAATATAAAGAATTCATTTGATAAAATTAATAGAAGAACCAACTGAGTATAAGTAGAACATTTTTATAGAAAATTATTTTTACACTCACAAAGTAATATTGTCCTTATAAATTTAATTATTAAGTGATATTAATGTAATATATATAAATTATGAATTCAAAAAATATTTTTCATATTCATCAAATAGATTTTATAAGCTTCATATATGAACAACCCCAATATTACACATAAAAACGTATATTTTTATTAATGAAAATTTACCACCTTTTAATGAAATATCTACATTAATTATATATTTTTTATGTTTTATAAAAATAATATATCAAAATAAAAATTATATTTAAATGAAATTCATAAAAATTAGGCCAAGGGGATTTTTTAAGTATTTTTTGTGATGTTTCATTTTTTATTTAATAATAAAATGTGATGACCTTTAAATAATATTTTTCATATTATTGATCTATAATTTTAAATTATATTTTCAATTAATTGTAAATAATAATTTTATTAAATTTATATCAACTAATCTAATGTAGTTCATTTTAATCAATTTCATATTGAAATTAGTTATAAAAATATTTCAAACTTTTATAAGGTTTTACATTAATAGCCTACATTTTTGTCCCATCTTATGGATTAAATTTCAATTATTTTATTCCAATTAGATGATTTTAATTAGTAATTATTGATTCCATAATTTTAATAATCATAATTTATAATATATAAGATGATACATGGAGTTTTTGTCCAAAATGATAATTGAAAGCAATTAAAACTAATTACAATGATTTTGGTGAAATTAATCTTAACAAGTGACTACACGCTAAACATATTTCCTAATATGTAATGTTTTTTTAAAAATACATTATGTGAAGTTAGTTTGACCTTATCCTCTACTGGATACAATTTGTATCATTACTTTACCAACTATCAATAGAAAAATGTTGATGGGGTTTCTCTTTTGCAAAATTTTGCAAGAAAGTCATACCTCATCTACTAAAAAAAGGTCTCCTCTCCTCCCATGTCCACACACATTTAAATACTCATATGTTTAGAAAATATCTACATAATTAGATCCTCAAAAAAACCCCTTCCACTATTATTCCTACCTTTTATCATAAATGAATCCAAGGGGTTATTTTTTTAAAAACCCAAATGAGTTACCAAAGAAGAGGTAACATCCTCCTTCAAGACAATTTATCTTACTTCATTCACAACAACCACTAATATATGTATTGCTTTTTTATACAATGAAACTAGTATACTCAATATAATAACATATTTTTTATTATATGATTAAAATCTACACATGCACACAATTCCACTTAAAGGGTAATAACCATAATTTTTATGTGTACAACAAACTACCGCCTCAGAAAATGATAATTGTTCTTTCATGTTTACCACCACTCATGGTGGATATTATGATGGACAATATGTTTTTAAATAATATTTATGATATTTATAATTTATTTAATCTTATTTTTTACTTTATAACACACATATATATAGTTTTATATTGTGTAAATATGATAATTTCGTTTAAGTCTGGTCTAACGCTCCATCATTGGGATGTGGTTTGTTAACACAATACATGGAATGTATTTAGGGAGTTTTGATGAAATTATATGATATATATTACATAATAATGCTTATTTAATAATTATATGTATATATTTAATATTATATATCATTTACTCTCTTTCTTACAATATAATAATAAAACAGAAACATTGTTCACACAAACGTACATCGTATTATGTCCATGAATAGTGTCTTCTATTTTTTAAATATATATCATGTAAGATATTATAATATAAATATATTAAATATAAATGATATAAACATTATTTTTTAGATTTTGGAAATAATGATATAATAATAAGGACTAATGATATAACAAATTAAGATAGACGCAATGAATAAAGATGATATAATAAGAAGGGAAATATTAAAATAATGTTTTTTAAAAGGTAATATAATGTCATAATAGATAAAAAATCATATTATATATTAGAATATTATTCAATAAATTATTAATAATAAATTAAAATTTATTATACATGAAGCATGTATGAGTATGAAAAGTGTTAATACACAATGTATTGGAATTTCATCACACTCTTTATTTCCATGAGATACATTCCATATTCACCACTCACTTATTTTAAGTGGTGTATATATAGCATAATAATGTATTATATACCTATCAGACATAAATATATTGGTATTTACATAACAAATATAAGATCTTTTTATCATGGGGTTTGTGTTTCAAAAGATACAAAATCATTAATTTAATTTTGTCTTAATTTTCCTTATCTAAGACACATTGCATGTTATAGAGAAATATTTTAATGTGTGGTGTATAAAATGAATCTAATATGTAATAGCATTAATATACATCTTTTAGTGATATTTTAAAGTCCAATTTAATTTAATTTTCCTAAATTGGGAGTATGATTCAATGTTACCTAGTGGTAAGAGTTTATTAAAAAAGGATCACACTTTATCAATATTATTTATAATAAAATTTTCATTTTTTAAATCATTTGATCTATTCTTATAAAACAATTATGACATTTAATCTCATATTGTATGTCTTGATTTATTCATGTATTAGTACAATATTTCCACTTTTTGGTACTTATGATAATTATGAAAATGCTTTTTAGATAATATTTTCATACCTCTCTATTCATTCTAAAATCGACGTTCCTTCAAAACCCTAATTTATAAAAATGTTTCCAAGAATATTCTATTATTATCTTGAGATCATAAGGATGAATTTTTAACCATTCTCCCCATTTTTGTACAAAGTTTTAAAAAGGAATCTCTTTTTCATTTCCAACATCAGTCACATTAATCAAACTTTTACTATTCAAATGGAATGTTTAGAAAGAACAGATTTACCCATTATAAATTCATTTAATATTTATTTACATGTTTAAAATCATAATTTTTATTAAAATATTTAAAAATAATATATTCAATGAATTTTGTTTCAAAATGATTTCATTATTCCTTTATAAATTATCAAGAAAAATTGAGCTTCAATAGGATTTCAATATCTTATATCGGTTTTCAAGGGAAAAGGATTTAAAAATGTTTTATATCTATCCTTTATAAATTTTCAAGATCATTTTCATGAAAATGGTTTTAAAATGGTTTTCTATTTTTCAAATAATTCTTTAAATGAAAAATTTTAATTCCATTATAAAGTGTTTTCAAAAATATCTTTCAAAATTATTTCCTATCTAAATAAAATTTATTCATGATAATCATTATTTTACTGGGAAATGATTAAATGTTTCCATTTATATTCCTTCTCTAAAGGGTTATTTTTTTATGTAATGATGTTTACGAACCCTATTCCTATTTAAAATGATAAATTCATATGAAATCCACTTATTTTCATGGGTTATTATTTAATGAAATGACTATGATTCCTATATCATTTACACTTGATTACATGTTTATGACAACCATTCTTTTTCATGGATTATGATATGAATTATTATGATCTTATGGTACATGTATTTATGATTTCATTTTGAGATGGTTGGGACCTATATCACCCTTCAATGAATTGGGTAATGAAGTATATCTCATGTGATAGACTAAAATTTTATTGGGTGTTAAGAATGACTATAAAGAGGGATATGGTAGTGAACCATAACTACTAATATGGTAGGAGGAGTGAAATCATTCTACTAAGATGGAAATGGGAGTGAAACATGACTACAAAAATAGTATGGGGAGTGATCCCGTAATACTAAGACGGTCTTGGTAGGGATTCTTGGCTACTACGGAAATCATATTATCTGCTTATGTGTTTTTCATAATACCATATCTTATTTCTATGTTATTATCTCATGGATTGTGTACATTATTTAATTATGATTCATGTCTTAGGAACATACAATAATTAAGTCATGATTCATGTTTATCATATCAGATATGTTGGTTATAATATTCTATTTACCTAATAATGTTCTCATACCCTTATAATCATGTTTATCCTTAAATGTCTCTCTTGTTTACCCTTACTGAGAATCTGAGATCACCAATTTAATTGTTTCCATTCCCCATGTAATGATCATGTGTATTATGTTTCATTTTTTGGAGAAGGGTTCTTTTAAATAAAATACTAGTGGGTGAAAATGTAGCTGAGTAATGTACTAGTGTTCATGTTTCTATGTTTAAAAAGGCACTAGAGTTATATGTTGTTTGGGAATCTATTTTGTTTTATGCTCCAAGTGTTTTGAAAATGTGATGAAATTTATATTTACCATAAGATTGGATCCTTATAGGGTGACCTCTACAACATGTTTGATAAAATTAACCTATAATTCACTCACTTCCAAAAGAAATTATCTCTGTAAACTTGATATTTGAAAGGTTGGAATGTGATAAAAATTCATATTGGGTGTTTTTAGTTCAGAATTTTATATTGTTCTAAATTAGGGGCAAAAAGATTTCATTACTATGTAAAAACATAGGTTTGGAGGGATGAGATTAAAATGATGATTTTGTAATATTTATATAACATGATGGATGAGAAATTTGTTTTTTGGGTACATATAATAGTGTTTGATCATGAAATGGTTGAAAATTATGGTGTGAGTTACTTTTACTACTTCCATATTAGAATATTATTTATCATTTCTGATATTAACTATTAATCAATATTTTATTTATTTCATTAAGCTACATTTTTTATATTCTATTGTAATTTTTTGGATGTATTGGGGATTATGGGTTTTATAATATACTCACCCCATGTGTATACACGTTATTTCACATGTAGATGTCCTTTTTCATGATATATATAAGGGAAAATCTAATAATTCTCTAGTGGGGAATCAAGAGGATTTATTCATGGATTATGGTTGAAGGATCTTGGAAATGGTATAAGAGATTTTTTTTGGGTGATGTTACAGTAGAGACATTGCATCATTTCTAATATGTTGTGATTGTTAAACATATGTCGTGCATTTTTTATTGTTGTGACTATGGTATTGGTAATCATGTGTTCATTGAGTTTGGTGGATTTTGTATCATGCATCATATTTAATTTATAATATTATGGTGGGTATATATCATGTTATTTTTATTATGTGGGTAAATAATCCCACTATGATTTAATATACATTTTATATATTTCTACCCTTTGGTGTCTGGGGAATGTACTATAAAATGTTGATTTTCTATCCTACCCTATCCACATATATGGGTTAGGATGTTAAAAATAATTTCATTTTGTATTTAAAGATCCATAAATTCTATGGAAATTTTTTTCTTAAACACAAAGGAATTTTACGAGTCCGTAGTTTTTGACGGTGCATGATTTCGAGGCACGGTGTGCCCGAAATCAATTTTTGAGTTTTTTTAAGCTTAAGTTAACGTGCGAAAGATGTTTTCCTTAAAAAGTTGAATAACTCAGAAACGGTAAATCGGATAAAAAATAAGAGGGCACTATTGCGCTCAGGATGGCATGTTTACCCATGGCGTGACTTAAGATTAGTCGGCATGAGCCTCTTATGAGGAAACCCAAAAATGGAATAATCGTAAATAAAATAATTAAATAAATTATTTTATTTTTCAAATGCTTATAACTCAAAAACGGTAACTTGGATTAAAAATCTGAGACCACCTCTTAATTCATGATTATATTCTTTTTTTAAGATGATACTTAATTTGGCCGGCACGGGCCACCAGAGAAAGATGGTTTTTGGCCAAAAATAGAATAATTATGTGACAATTATTTAATTGTAAAATTCTAAACTTCTAAAAGGTAACTAGGATTGAATATCTGAGAGTACTATTGGGTTCGATGGGGCATGTTTCACCCAGGAAGAGCCTAACCATGACTGTAGTGAGTCGAGGGTCACTGATAAAAAATTTCTGAAATTTTTTTGGGTATATTCTGTAAATGTATGAGTGGGAATTTATATCTTTTAAACCTGTGCTTCGAATTGAAATCCAAGGGCACTGTTGAACTCACAAAGTTGGTGATTTTTTAGTGAGACCTTCACCGCAGTTGCATTCTAATGTGATTGGATGTTAGTTTTTGGGGTTTTAAAATATAATTAAATAAAAATAATGTGTGTTTATTTTTATTTGTTGGTGGTTAAAATCTCCAAGTGAAGGTTAGAGGTGGGAATAACCCACACATAACCTCCCTTGGAAGGATATTATTTGGTGGGGCCCGCACGATGTTTATCACCTCTAGTAATCAATGAGGTAAGTCCCACACTTTCATTAACCCCTTGAACTCTCCAAAAATGTGGTAACTCTTAAACTTCCCCATAATGGGGAAAATTCACCCAAAAAATAATTAATGGCTTCAACTAATTAATTTTTTAAATCTTTTGAATTCTTTCAAACCATTAAAATAATAGTGAGTCTATTATTTTTGTTGTTGTCGTAATATTTAGTGGGGGACATGAGAGAGGGCTTGGATAAACCATGGAAAACTTCATCCTTCCAACGAGGAACCATTGAAGAACGACGGACCTCTCCTTTGATCTTCGACCGAGTAAAAAGAGAAGGATCTGATCGTGAAGAACACCAACGATGCTTCTTCCTTAGTCTCCTACCATAGATGCTTCTCAACATCAATAGAATGACGTCCGCCTTTCCACGACTCTGTCAACGATCACCGAACATGATGAAGGGGGATTTGAGTTATTTTATATGAGTATAAACCTACATTCATTGTCATTCAAATTTCTAGATTATGGTATGCCAAATGTTATCACCATGACAAGGATGGCTCGGACTTCATGAGCATGGCCTGACCCTCTCCCTTTGGTTGTTCTTATTTTTTGATGATAGAAGAGGACCGCGAAGAAGCCAGCAGTGCAAGGCCGCCGAGTCACCACAAGGGCGCGGCACCACTGTGCCTCGTAGATAACCAATCCGCAGCTAGATGGGTCATGGTGGTGCCGGAGGGGCATGGTGCCATTGCACCATGCCGGAAAGAAGAGCCACGGCTAGAAGGGCCATAGAGGTTGCATGATGCGAATGGCGTCGTCGTGCCATGTGGGGGAGCTGGAGGCGACGACCAAGCTGTGACATGGAGGAGGTGGCACGGAGCTGTCATGCCGCGTGAATGCTAGCAGAACGGCGACATCGTCGCTTCGTAGTGGAGGATCAAGGGGTTTCTGGCTGAGCCGACCACCAGTGCACAGTACAGGTGGGACCCCTCGGGTCCCGTGTTTCACCAAACCGGTGCATAGTGCTGGTTCCTTCAGAAGGCATGGGGGGGGGGCACCCCCCCACCCATGTGTGGCCCGCTGGCCACGAGAGCCAGCTGGCCGGCCACACGGGCCGACCCTCCAGCCACGACCGGGCTGCTGTCAGACGGGCCACCCTCAGGCAAGACCACTTGGGTTGGGCCGCCTCTTTAACTTGGGCCGCCCCCTCAGGCTAGTCTGCACCCTCAGTCCATGTGGGACTCGTAGACCGGGTTAGACCCTAGTCCGAACCTGGTCGGTCCGACTGGGTCAAACTGCACTAGGACCCGTTTGTCCAGTTTAGACATTTTCACCCATATCCTGGGCTACGAGTGTCTGATCAACGAAAAGTCTATTCCAATAGAAATAATTGAGTGAGGTGGTTCTTTTTGAATACCCCAATAGAGTATTGGACATAGTTTGAGTATAGTCCAATTGGTTTAAACCTAAAAACCAACCTAGTCCCTCGAACGGAAATTCTAATAACTCACAGACTGGGCATCCGATTGACGCACCGCCTGTCACGTCGAAACAATTAAGACATGGAGTCCATTAGGGTTACTTCTTTGTGGAGTTTTTGTAGCAATCGAGGTATTACCAAAATCTCGAGGGAAGATTCTGTGAAACTCGAGCCCACCGGGTGTGAGGAATCTACTGGCTGATAGTGAGGCAGAGGTTGGAGACATGTCATACAGAGGCTAGCACTCAGTGATCTGGTGTGGGTCAGTGCATACCGATCTTGTGTGGGTCAGATCATGTGTGGGTCAGTACTGAAAGATTTTGTGTGGTCAGTGTAAACCGATCTTGTGTGGGTCAGATCCTGTGTGGGAAATTGCAGAGGTTAGTACCTATCCATCCTATGTGGGTCAGATCCTGTGTGGTTTATTGTAGGGGTTAGTACCTATCAATCCTCTGTGGGTCATATCCTCTATGGGTCATTGTGGGGCTTATTACCAATCGATCATGTGTGTGTCAGATACTGTGTGGGTCATTGCGGGTATTATTACCTATCAATCTAGTGTGGTTCAGACTCATTATGGTCAAAATAAGTGCATCTTGTCAGAATAAGATGATCTTTCTTCATGACTAATCGTCTTCACTTCTATGCAACACTAAAAATCCTAGTTTGAGATGAGTCAATGACCATGGGGTTTTCATCATGATTGAGATGGTTTACTAGATTACATAGGTATATGTATGTGCATATTCCTATGTAATGGTTTTCTATTGATTTTTACTTTATGGTTTATCATTGTTAAATTTTGTGAGACCTTTAGGGTCTCAGGGTCTTTACTGTGTATCCTTATACTCAACCCTATAGGGGCTTACCCTGCACCTCGTTGTGTAGGATGAAGACGACAAACAACACTGACTGAGGTGGAGTGTAGAAGGACTAGACGGTACCCGGAGGTGGACCTCACGACGAGTCGGTACCCGGAGGAGACAGACAGACATGGAGCGCTGAGAAGAATATATGTACCTACCTATCAGGTAGGATCCATGGTGGATGATCCAGGAGCTTCTAGACACCTTCCAACTATTTGTCTTTTTTCTTGTACCTGTTTTGTCTTATCTTTTTTTTACTATTGGTCTTGTATTTCCGACCCCTATACATTCAACACACTCTTTTGTATACAAATTTACACAGAATTTTACTTCCAGTTGCGTATTGTGTTATGTTTTTTTACTTTTATAAAGGAAATGCCTTCCCAGATTAGTGATTTACGCCTATAGTGCTAGTTTCCATCCCCTGGCCAATGTAAGATAGGTTTCGGGTAGTCACGACACGGGTCTCAAGGACGGGTCGTGATAGGTATGGACTGTTAATCAACATAGAATGTGTATATCTAGGTTTTGTTTTCATAATTGATATGTAGATTATAAAATGGAATAAATAACCCTTTACACAATACATCAAGCTACCAATGGTATTTGGTTATGAATAATTTTGTTGAACACTTCAACACTGGTTTTCACCTCATCTTCATTGGTTTAACCATTGATATTTAAGTATCATACATTATTATAGATAATTAGAACTATGATTTTATTATTTATATGCTATTTTAATAATTATTATTTTCAAAATAGTGTAAATAAAATATCATTTCTCTATTAATTTTTTAGTACATGTTAATTAAATTGTTACTTCTATGTACTAATCTCCAAAACAGAGACGAAATGGGGTTTCTCTCATAAAGTGTTTATATAATTGAACTATACTTATTAAAAAATTGTTTTTTTGGTATGATTCAGTTTATAATGAATTTAATAATTATTTCTTTATTATTGGTTAATAGAACTACAAACTAGTATTGAAATTTAACTAAAACTATTAATGGATCTTGTTATTTGTTATCGAAAATGATAATTGATAACCATAATATTTTGGGAGCAATTAAAAAATTTCATGTTGACTACATGTGATTACATAGTTCATTCCTTATTTTAATATTGTTAATGAAAAATAAATATATTTTAAAAAATTAAAATATAATTGGTTGAATCATTTTATCCTCACATTTTATGCTTTCTGTCACATTCCTTACATTTATTTAAAATCCATGATTAACAAATTTAGCATATGTTAATTATTAACTGTCATGAAACATGATAATTTTGATATATTATTATCATGTATAGTTTAGACATTATCTTATGGGTGACCATTCCATTGTTCCAAGACTTGTGAATAATTACATAAATATATTTACCCAAATAAATAACATAGAATGCATTAAATTGTTCATATGTTAGATGTCAAATTTTATTTAAGGTTAAATATATTTTGATAATATTGAAATTATTTTTCAATTGTTCTAAATTTTTTGATATATATATATATGATGTTAATGATATTTTTATAATTGTTTCATTAATTAAGAAAGTTTATTTGGTAAAAAATCGTTTGGGTATTTAGATTTATTACATAATGATATAAAACATGAAAGTAAAAGTATGTGTCTAATGAGGCATTATACATAATTTTTAATAATTTATAAACATGATTAATCTCTAGAGAATTTAATATAGATTGTATTTTTATTGATATTGTTATGTGATATTGAGTTAATAAGGATTTTATTAACAATTTCTCTGACATGACATGAAGTGTGTATAATTATGGAAATTCTTCATGTTCGAATTTATATGATTTTATTAAGAAGTAAATATTTTCATTTATAATGATGTTTTCCTGTTAAATCATGAAGTGTAAATTGATTATCTTCAATATCAGTTGTTTTTATTAAAGAGGTTTTAAAAAATCTAGTGGGATATTTTAAAAATGTTTTTGATTGTGTTTGAAATTTAGAAAACATTTAAATAAATTTCATTCAATCTGTTTCTAGTATAGATAAGTGATTAATAAAAAAATTCTATTATATTCAGCCAAAGATTGTTGAGTATGGTTTTATGGAAATATTTGATTTTTGTGAATTGATTAGTGGAAGTCAAAGAATAAAATAATTTAAATTGTGGCAATATAATTTTTCTTAGGAAATATGATGATGAAATATTTTCATAAAAAAAATTATTTTTGTTTTTATACTTGTTGTGATTATTTAGTAAACACGATATAAGAGAAATAAAAATTGGTTTTTTTGTGATTTAATGATGACTCATCTAATGAGTATCAATAGATAACTTGTTTGATGATATTTATAGGTATTCTAATTGAAAATAATTACCAATTTCCAAATTGTTGTGTTTTTATATAATGGTATTTCATGATGTTATATATGGATCTAATTATTAAAAAATAATTGTATATAGGGGTTTATATAATTCTAGGATTATATTGATTACAATTCCTATAGTGTCAATTCAATTTTTCTAGATTTAAAATGTCATCATTTCAATAATTAATGTGATATTATTTTGGAAGGAAAATAAACATTATAATAATAGCTAATAACCACATCATACAATTACATTGCGTACTACTAATTTTATGAAGAGTTAATAACTTCATTAAAATATTGACCTATACCTCACCATGTGAAATTATTTTATAACAATGATCTAGGAAAAAATATTCTAACAACACAAAACATCATTCTTTCAAAGGAAGGAATGATCAATGGTGGGTAGAATGTAACACCCCTAATAGAGTTATATTACTATTTTATATTTTTATTGATGTTATGATATTTGTTTTATTATTTTTATGACTTTTTTATGGTTTTAAAATGTTTTTGGATGGATTATTGTCCGTGTGTTTTTCTAGGAAACCACGTGGAACACTCAGGTAACCATTCATAAGTTAATGGGGGTTACTAATAAGGAATACATTTGAAAAATAATATGAGAAACATCTTACATAAAAATGAAGCCTAATTTTTTTCCCAATGATAAAATTCACATAAAAGTTTCTTATTTTTCAAAAAAGAGAGGCCAAATAATATATTCCCCTGAAATGGTTTAAAAAATATATTCTAAACCGTATTTACCACTAAAACACTAATTATTCATCCTATGATTGTAGTATTTTACCTCAAGTTTCTTATTGTTGATTTTGGATATCTCTATAAATTTAAAATTCATTCTCATAGAATAATTGTGCATTGGTACATAGAATTGAAATGAAGATCCACATATTAGATGCACAACCCCATGACAAGATCTGTAAATAAAAAACCACTCAAAGGTAAATATTATTTCATAAAAAGGAATATTTGTTATATAAGAAAATGATTGATTCCAAAAACATTTATGTCTAGTGTCTCTAGAAACATGGACTCATAATCAACAAGTCTATAATTTTGTTAAAAAATCTTCCAGTAAGATCATCATAATTTTTACCATCCTTAGTAATAAAATATCGATTGAAATTGATCATATCATAGGGAATGAAAAAATAACAAATTATGAGATCAGATTCTCATTAAGATAAAACATGGGATATATCAATATAACATGAGAATATATGTATGATAATATGAAAATAACATATGAAATCAATACACAACATTTCATAGAATATAAACTGAGTAGAGGAATAAATCATAGAAGTCAATAAAGCATAAATCATAATATATTCAAACAACATTCTCTAGGAGTGAATAAATTTGTAATATGACATCGATTTGTTGAATATACATATTCTATAAAATATTATGTTAATGATACCTCAAAATTAATTCATAACATTTTTGGAATTGTCTTATCCACAATGTATGTACATTGGGATTAGGATAAACTCTAGGGTATATACTTTTGGGATTGAAAAAACAACCAATGTACACTATTATGGGATTTTGATAACTTAATGTGTACCCAATTGTTCCTTTTGGATAACCTATCATGTACCCAATTTCATGACTTGGATAACCTCCCTTGTACCCTCATATAGGCTCGGGATAACATCCCATATACCCTATTTAAAACCTTGTATAACCACAGATGTACCCAATTTTGGGCTTTTTATAACCTCTCATGTCTCCCTTTCAGATCATGTAACACTAATATTTCCCCAATTTATTTGGGGGAGATATAGTTCCCATAGATCACATAAATAAAATCATACACATTGTGATAGAATATCAAAAAAATTAAACACATTTAACCCATGATAAGAAAGGGGTTTTAGAAACACTGAATCATTTAATAACCTACGGTAAAGAAACATGTTTCCTAGTCATTTCGTAACATTATCATAGCAATACACATGGAAAAAGAATCTGGTTGTATAAGCATTTTATCAAGGTATAACTCATGGAATAGAATTGGGTTTCATAAAAAACTATTCATCTGAATAATAAAAAATTTATAAGAACAATAAGAATGGAATCTTTGGATCATATAGTAAATAAAGTGGAGGTTACATCAGATGATATCATCATACATAGAAAATGAGTTTGAAATAAAAATTACATGGAAAATTTCTTGAAGAATGTATAATTTCCATGTAAAAAACATTTTAAATGTTAGAACATTTTAAAAATAAATTTATATAAAATAAAATTGTAAATTTATAATTTATTCATCAATAAAATAAATTTCATAATGGAATAAAATTCGGTTAATTTTTCATATGATAAAACAAATTTCTATTTTATATTTTTAGAAAATTCAAAACTGGGCTTTTTGGAAAATGACATGAATATTTTATTAAACATATTTTCAAAAAATTAAAACATAAGTAAAATTTATATAACAAATAATTTTATTATATTAACAAAATAAATTTAAAATATTTTTTCGAAAACATGTCATTGAAAGTGAATGGTTTTTCGATCTATGATTGAAATAAAGAAAAATGTTATCAATAAGGTTCTTGTGTAATCTTGAGTTTATAATGAGAGGAAAATGATGTAAAAATATTTACATTCCTTTCATGATTAGAGTATAATGCAATTTATGAGTTTACTAATATATGTATAATTTTATATCATCATCAAAATTAAAATACCAAAAAAATATTGGTAAACGATGATATTTTATCATAAATCCTTTACGAATTGGGTAACAATGAATCGTATGTCACAATAAGAAAAAATATAAATTATAGTTTTAATAGAATGAGATTAAATGATTTTCTTATATTAATATAAAAGGGGGTTTATAAAATCCTTATATGATAATATTAATCCATAACATAACATGTGTCAGAATAAAGGAATATTAAGACCAAAACCACTTACTACTTTGGTGCATTTTGAACAATAAACACCATGAAAAGAAGATCCAAAAATTGATATGTATATAAAAAATATTTTAGTTATTGTAATCGTAAAATAAATATGTGGGTACTGTATACACCATATAAATGATATAGGAGGTCAATATGGAACGAGTCTCGTGTAACAGAAAAATGGGGCATGAATAGCTTACCATAAGCCTCAAATTCCTTTTAACATTATCAAATATTTTATTGAGTAGTTATATTTTTGTTATAAAAGTATTATATAACCAAATATATATATCATACCTTATATTATATTCTTATGACCATCTATTAGCCATTTATTAACTATTTCATGTTAAAGACATGGTTTGAGTTATAACTACATTGTTTTTCATATATATTTCAATTTTATATTTTCAGTCATGTTACCTTCTGCATGGTTACATTACATAAAGTATTATAAACCTGATATAAATATCATATATATTAATTTTATATTTATTTATTGTAATCAATAAAAAATTGTCATAGAGAAACGTACATTGTTCACAGAGAAGGTCGGTTGTATGTATGAATGATCATTATTTACATTTTCCCAGAATATTAAATGAAATTAAGATAAATAATATGTGAAAAATTAATCATTATTATTTATCATATATAAAAAATTATTATTCAATCATTTCTTTATTACCATAAATGTTAAGTGTATGTGAATAATGAATTGTATTGCCTTGCGAGGTGGTAGTCTGACATACACATGAACAACATTATCATATTCTCATAGAAATTCATTTCATATATAATATAGGAAATAATTTTAAAAAAATATTATTTATATCAAAAATAGTTTATATAAACAATAAATTCATCATTAATATAGACATGAGAAGTGGTTATGAAAAACAAATAACATTGGTTCACGAGGTGGTCGTCTATCGTACACACCAATGATGATTTAATAACCCATTTTATGGAATATGAGATGGAAAATTTCATGAATAAAATAAAAAATATATATGAATCTGTTATACATTGAGGTTATTATATCACAGTGTTTTAAAACTAATTTATGTAGGTGGATGGATAATTAAAATAAAAATATCTTTTAAGGACATTACTTATTCTTTAGAAAAATTATATTAGTTGCAACATATGCCTTTCTAAGTTGTATTTATTATAATAATAAGGAATATTTTATTATAGTAGTCCATTATGTATGTTATTTTCCTTGACCATGGAAGACCCAATTTATATATTAAGTATTAATAAGTGAGAATAATGGATGTCCTTTTTGAGTGAGGTGAGGGGCACACTTTTTATTTTTTTGAATGACGATGGTGTACCCATAATTTTCACATTTCACTAGTATATAAAATGATCCATTATTAATAATAAATGTTTGAGGTTTATATATTTCCATAAAAATTTTTTGGACTTGTATTTGGTTATTTGTACCCTTATTTTATTAGTTTGACCATTGATAAACTCATTTTTATCATTACAATAATAAATTATTTTTACTATACATTATGGAATAATATTAATTTGACCATATAATAAAATGAAAATTATTCAGTTTTAAAATATTGAATTCACTTTTCCACATTAAATTCACATAATTAGTAAATTTCAATTGAAAATTAATCTAATAGGCATAAAAAATAATAGGTTTTGAAATAGAAAATGTTAAAAAGTTTACAATTTATTTATACAAAAATTCAATTTTAAATTAATTCCATTAAACTAAATTGGGTTATGATATATACAATTGGAATAATTGTACATGAAAACCCCTATTAGTATTTTTTTAAATGTTTATAATAATTGGAATTTCTTGATAAGAAAAAAATTATTTTTTCTATTCAATGAAAAATATATCTTTTCTAAAAATTAACATAAATTAAGTGGAAGATAATTTTAGAATGTATCCATCAAATATTATGTTCATTTTCGGAATAAAATTTATTAATGTGGTTTAAATTACTTGTAACATCCCCAAATGATAAAGGGTTAAATGACTAAATGATATGACTCATGTCAACAAGGTGCACCTTCCTTTTCAGGAGCCTGTCTGATTAGAACTCCATGGTTAAGCGTGCTTGGCCTGGAGTAGTGATCAGGATGGGTGACCTCCTGGGAAGTTTCCCAAGGTGTGTGTGAGTGAGGACAAAGCACACTGGAAAGGACATGTGTTGGCCTGTGGGGACTATCATTAGTCAGATGACCTGTGCAGGCATGTGGGTGGACCCTGGGGTGGGCCCCACGTGTCTGCGGGGCAACTTGGGGTACCAAGTGGGTCAGGACCCGACGACCATGTTAAGGCGGGGTGTCTGTGCTGTCACCGGGACCCGGTTGTCACATTTGGTATCAGAGGAGGAACCCAGCCTTAAGTGCGTGGTGCACTGCCTGGGTTGAGATGTAGGGCCCACAACGAGGGCGTTGTGCCCTAAAGGGGGGGGGTGATTGTAACATCCCCAAATGATAAAGGGTTAAATGACTAAATGATATGACTCATGTCAACAAGGTGCACCTTCCTTTTCAGGAGCCTGTCTGATTAGAACTCCATGGTTAAGCGTGCTTGGCCTGGAGTAGTGATCAGGATGGGTGACCTCCTGGGAAGTTTCCCAAGGTGTGTGTGAGTGAGGACAAAGCACACTGGAAAGGACATGTGTTGGCCTGTGGGGACTATCATTAGTCAGATGACCTGTGCAGGCATGTGGGTGGACCCTGGGGTGGGCCCCACGTGTCTGCGGGGCAACTGGGGGTACCAAGTGGGTCAGGACCCGACGACCATGTTAAGGCGGGGTGTCTGTGCTGTCACCGGGACCCGGTTGTCACATTACTTTTGTTATTTTTTTCACAGACTGAATCTAAAACATGTATATGAGAAAATTTGTATTTTTGATACATATAAACACTTTTCTTAAGATTAAATAATTTTTTATCAGTAGGATTTCTTTATATAAAAATTTATATTTATTATTTGAAAATTTATCAATATTATTCATATTTTTTATGTTTACCAGTTATGTTATAATTCTTATCTTTAAATAATAATATTAGTAATATATAATGGCTGGTTAATACCCACTGTCACATGTATCAAAAGATAATCTCAGTGTTTTTTCTAAAGAAATATTATCTATGTGTTGTGTGTAACTAAAAATATCAAAATGATAAAATTTAATTTGTTTTTTGAATCTCAAAGTGTTATATTCTACCACCATTAAATTTATTCACACTCGAGATTAATAACATTGGTACTTACAATTGAGGAGAATTTTTACCCATTACATTTTCAAGATCTCGTGTAGCTTACTCAAAATGGTGGCATTTCGATATACTTTTTAACAACTGAACAACCTTTTTCTTAGAAATTAGTCTTTATAATCCAGAATATCTACCGGTTGTTCGTCATAAAAAATATTAGGCTCCTGCAATACAGACACATAGTTCCGTATATATGACAGATTAGGTATATACATCCTTTGGAGACACATATTGAACACACCATAAATATTTTAGAGGTTCGATAGATGATCCAAATGATATGATTTGTTCTAAATAAATTCATTTATTTTAAATGTATAGATATACCTTGGACATAGAAACCCATTCTTTTTACATATATTATAACATTATTTTGGGTATAATTATCAATCAAATAAAAAATAAGGACTGAAAAGTCTAATATCTTTGGATTAATAATTATATAATTAAAAAAATGTGACAATAGAATAAAACATCATTTTATTCATATTAATAAATATATTCTAAATCCCTTTAACCTCTTAAAACAATATAAGATATAATAGGGAACACATATAAATAAGGATGATCTAAAAATCCCCATAAGGTAATAGTCATTGGAATAAAGCATAATAAATGGGGTTTCAATAATAAAATGACAAAATAATTTGAATTTATCATTAATAAAAATATGAAATAATAACATAAAGAATATATAATCGTATGACCTAGGAAACACATGTATTTTTCATTTATATATTTCAAGACATAAACACGAGACAAGGTTAACTGCCAATAAAATATTACATGGTAGATGTAGTCCCTTAATGGATTATGTTTTATTATATATCCCTTACATAACATCTCATGAGAAAAACACATGACCCAACGAATTATCAAAAAAAATTAGAACCCATTATAACATGTACATGCATCTGTGTGACACATTAAGAAATAAAATGTATGTAATCACAAGGATTAGCCATGAAAATAAATGAGTTTCATAATCGTGCAATACGGATTATCCCAAGGGTGAATGAAAATGGTATCAATAAAATAAGATATTAAATAATGCTTGCATACTGATATTGGAAAAATAATAGCGTACCACGAATAACAATTCCCAGCTAAGGAAAAGGCATAAAATGAATTGTTACAAAACATTAAAAAGGTGACACTTTATTGATTATCTAGTTAATTAATAAACAATATTTAAAGAGGATAAAAGAATAATTTTATTGAATAAAAATATAAATGAATAAAAATAGTTCCCATGATTTTTTTGTAATTTTATAAACAAAATTGAGGCTAAATGTATTTTTTTAGTGTACTTGATAATGAGAATGAAATAATGATGTTCTGTTTAATCATGTCTCCTTATCATGAGGAATTCAGATGGGAAACTTTTATAACATTTACTCACCCATTAAATAAAGACAAATTGAAAGTCATACATATTTTTTTCTATAAAAAGAAAATAATATAATTATATAATGATAAAGATTATATTAATTGAAGAAAAGAGAGATAATGTATCCTCTAAAGTAAATAAATAGGATTGAAGAGATCCCTTTTCTTATCATTGGAAGATTTATGTATATTCCATTAATTTTTTGGAAAAATAAATTAAATTCATCAATTAATCAACTAATAACTTTCCCCTCATGTATTTTATTTGTTATAATTTTTTTACTTCATTTATTTCCATTTAGATGATTTTTAATGTTCAATTCTGTTGTTTGGGTTTGTTTAGTTTATGGGTTTAGGTTTGATTTATTTTATTATAATTTTTTATTTTTATGTTGAATGGGAAAAATATTATAGAAGTGAAATTAATTGGTTTTCATAAAATTAAATAAGATTAAATTTCACATATATCTATTTATTTTCTTATACAGATTTTATTCATTTGATATAACGATAATAAAAAAATTTAGTTTATTTTTCAACTTTTTTTCAACCATCCTGAATTAGTTTCATTATATTTAATATTATACCTACATATTAGTCCTAAAATATTAAATATGTAATTATAAAATTATTAAAATATAATTTAGCCACAATAATTATAAGTCCCCTATTATGATTTAAAAGTGTGTAATGGGGTTAAATTAATTTTATATATAATTTAAATTATGTTTTGATAAATTACATTAATTTTTTTCATTAAATTTTCACATATTATTTTTTTTGGAAATCATGGGACGAGTCATTGTTGGAATGATCCACCATTTGAATGAGTCACTATTAGAATGAGTCACAATTGAATGAGTCACCATTATATGATTAATTATTTCCAGAAACTATTGTATTCACTCAATGGTAGGTCAGTGAGTCATTCAATTGTGGGTTCGAATGTCACCATTGGACTTCCAAAGGGGAGTAAATATTGTATTGTTTAAGAATTTTCTTTTTTGTTCATAGATAACCAAGTTGCATTCTGTTTTGTAAAACTCATTTTTTTTCTATAACTCTCAATGATATTCCATTTGAGTCATCATTGGATTCATAAAATGGTATGTCATTTGTGTCACTATTGGCTTCATTCTATTGTTTTTCAAATGAGTCACCATTTTTCATCCACTAGTAGTTAAATTTAATTCGATGAATTTTCTTCTTCAATAATTATTTTTCCTAAATTTTATTATTGGGATGATATAATGATTCTATTATTATTTAATAATTTAAATAATTAATTTAATGTGTTATAATTATTTTATAATACTTTTTACAAGAAGATCATGATTTCATTCCATGATCTATTTTAAATTATAATTGATGCTAGTTCGAAAAAATTATTTAAATTGATTAATTCAATTGTTTTTTAATTACAATTATATTACATGTAATTTATTAATAATATTAATTATTATGGTTAATATTTAATATGATTTAAAATTTTGATTATTTTATTTTTGAAATCACTGTGTTTTTGTATCACCTACTTCTAATGGAATTATATCAGTTATTTTTTAAAAAAGTGTCACGTATTGAGTGAATATAAATACACACTTTTTTAATTATGTTTTAATAAACCCAGATAACCATTTAAATGGACCCCTATAAAATGGTGTGTGCAGATCCTTCAAAAGATATAGAAAATCCCATATAAGGAGAACTATTTGATACATAAAATATACATACTTCTCTCAAAATTGTTTCACAATCATCTACAACATCATTAATCAATTTTGATCAGAATAAGAATTAAATATAAAATTTTTTTTCCTTCATGTGACCCATGATCTAGTGCAATATACATCAACAACCACAATATATTCTTCTCCTTTTAATTATTCTGTTTAAAGTGTGTAATTCTGTAATATCTTATTTGTGATTCTTCAGGGAATATTTTATGATGTTTCATTTAAAAATTATTATTTTTTTCATTCCCTACATATTAATCCCCCAAAGAAAATTCTTATGTTGTGACTCCTGAACAAAAGTTTGGAAAATAGAGAAGGGAAGTCTCTTGTAGTAAAGAAAAGGTTTTTCATGTTTTTTTAAAAATAAAGAGTCTATTATAGGTTATCACAGTGTTAAAAGTGGTGTTTAGTGGGTATGAGTCTCCTTAATGAGTAGAAATGATTGATTAGTGGACTAAGATATTTAGATCTGATCCACTATAAAAATTATTGGTCTTCATGTTAATTATTTTTCCACTAAATCTTTTTATTTACAGGATTGATGCACCCATATGGTTTGGTTTCATGAAATATGATAATTTTTTATAACACTGATTAAATATTTAAAATGTTTGTTCACCTCCTCTAGTCATTTTTCCATATTTATAATGATACAAAAATTAGTGTCATAGGGGGTTTGGTTGATGTAAATATAGGTCTTTTGTTAACATGTGTATTTTACTTCTTATTTGATATTGTTGTGCAAACCCAAATCTATCGACTTAATAATCTATGAATAAAAATATAATATTTCTTATTTGATAGAATTCATCAATGCTAATGAATTATGGATACTACAAAAACAACCATCTTTTTATGGGAGTGAATATAATTACTAGAAGGATAGAATTTATACTTACCTGAGTAAACTATGTGTTGAAAATGATGGACCTGTGATGCTCCCGAAAACTGATAAGAACCCTGTAGATCTGACTCCCTGGTGTAGCACTCAACTAGGCCACTAACTAAAATTAAAACCTGAATTGATTAAAATAAATCCTTATGATAATTTATGAATGTAATAGAAAAATAATTGTTTCATTATAAAATAATAAAAAAATAGATGTTCTAATAAATAACTAAAATCGGTTTCTATTAACTAAAAAAGGTTGTACAGAAATAACAACATCATTTTGATAAATTATTCTTATTCAAAATAAAGGAACAAAGTTTTTTCCTCTCAGATGTACCACAAACTAGCGATAAAAAATTGAAACACATTTGTCTTGGGGATATGATTCATCAAACAGAAGGAATTTTTTTCACTTATATATACACTTCAATAAAAATAATTCATAAATATTTAACCCCAACAGAATGGAAAATAACAGACAACAAATTAATTCTAGTAACTCAAAATATAAATGGCAAAGCAATACAAAGACCTCAAATAAATCATAACAAATATTGATTGAAAAGAAACACAAATAAGACTACAACATGATATATTTGACAACTATATAAGAATAAAATAATAGAAAATTACAAAAGAAATCATTGTTTCCCCAAATAAATCTGCACACCAAAAAAAATCAAATCACCTACCTCAATAGGTTAAAACATTTCTTAACCCTCAGATATGGATCTTGGTTAAACCCTACATCACTCAGAACAACATTGATTTCATTATATTTATAGTTGTCGGTGGAAAAAACACTAATTGTAGACCAATACTCAGCAGTGGTCGAATATAACTCAAAGCACCATGTCGGCATTCGATCTCCCCGGCCTGGCCTAATTCCATCCTCAACACCCTTGCCAGGGATCCATGCTATCGTTCTTAGCCTTAATTTGAAGCCAATCTGTCTCCATGTCTCAAGCTCCTGACTCATATAATGAGCCCTGGTCAACTCCCCTTAACCCAAAAAAGAAACAGAAACCCCATATTCTCTTTATCGTGATATTCTTATTTCTTTTATTATCTTTTAGTTTTTCTTCCAAAAAATGATATTTGATTTTATATAAAATACTCATAAAATAAAGATGTATAAATATAGAATAATAAATATATAATTAAGTTATATTTAATATATATTTATAATTTTATTAAAATAATTCCTAATATTATGATATTTATAAACATAACCTAATAATAATTTATAATTAAAAACTAATAATTATAATTTGTTATTAATATCTATTTATATATAAACCATTTAGAAAAAAATTATAAAACCAATTTAATTATATTAACAATAGAATTAGTGAATATTTCAGATGAAACTATAATTATCATAGTTAGAATTTATTAAAATATGGATATTTATATTAAATTAATTTTTAAACATAATAATACTAAAAAATAATATTTTTATAAAATTAGTTTAAATTAAATTTTAAAGCTATAATTAATTACTACAATAAACATTAATTATTGTGATTATCTTATAATCAAAATTTTTAAAACACCAATTTTTAGTTATTATTTCAAATGAAAATTAGTTTAAAAATATATTTAGTTATTTTTAATTAAAAAATAATCAATTTAGTATAATATTTATATAAAAAACTATGTTTGTAATTTTAGATATGTTATATTTCCCCCCATTAAAAGAATCATGTCTTTGTAATTTTTTAACCACACTCTTAGAAATTCTGAATTTTCTACATCCAAATTAAGAAAAACTATGATTTCAAAATTTCAATACTCTATATATTAGAATAAAACATATAATATCAAATTTTTTGTATGAAATTAATATGATAAAGAATATAATGATTCGAAACCGAGCTTCTAAATTTGGTGCTAAAACATACAGTGTAATTTTCATAAAAAATAAAATTAAATAATTACACACACAATAAAAAAATAAAGGACCGTTTACTAGTCCATATTTTCAAGGAATAGACAAACTATAAATTTTTATTATATCAGTAAAAAATTACATCCCACATTAACTTCTGAAATAATGTGAACAACATCAGAATCATTACTGAAACTGTAGAAAATAAATTTAAAGCCTAGGGTGAGCATTAAGCTTCTTAACAGTGGATTTAAATCTCAGATAAATACATTAAAAATATTATTTTGATACAAATTAAAAAAAATTATAAATACCTTTTCAATATAGTATTTGAAATTACTTAAATCATCAAAATATAAACCACTTTAGAAAATACATATGTTCAAAACATTCATTAAACATATTATTGTGTTTTTAAAAAATATATGTAATCATATAAAACAAAAATCTAAGTTGATTCAACTTGAAATATTTAAGTATATCTAGGTTCTACACACATGAAGAGGTATTGGTTAATTCACCAATTACCTATAAAATTTACAATGATCAGGTGTTGAACATTATACTAATAATTATATAAAAACATTATTTTTCTAAAATAATAAAATTAAATTAGTATCAATAAGAAATTTTTATTCATATAAATATTTTATTATCATAAATTATTCTTAATATATAAATAATTATGTTTCAGACATATAATGGTAAAAGCACCATTTTGATTTATTAATTTTAATTCTTGGAGAAATCTAAGAATAAAATAATTTTTGAAGTAATCCTTAAAATATAAATTGAAATAAATAATTTATTACAAATTCCATGTATGTCATTGTTATAAATAATTCATGTTCATGTCTATATGAAAATGAAAATTTCTTTTTTTCAATATAACATGCTGATGTGTTAAATTTTCTATGAAAATTCTTTTTTAAATATAAAAAAAAATTATAAATATGAAAATAAAATTATAAACTTGATAATAAACATTTCATCCTTATACATATATGAAAATGAATTCATAATACACATAATCACATATTAAATCCATATTTAAAAAAAATTGTTAAATAAAAATATCATAATTTACCAAGAATTAATTTTATTTGATAAACATAAATAAAATCATTTTCATAAGAACATAAATAATTCATTACACAACCATGTATTAAAACATGATTTGAAAAATATAAAATATTCCTCCCAATTTAAATTTTGATATATAAACAAATAATTAATCTCTTACTATATCAATAGTCATAATATATATATATATATATATATATATTACAATGAAAAGGGAATCAAAATACATAGTGATACAAATGTAAAATAATTTTTGGAATTATATTTAGAATAAATATAAACATAATTTTCAAAAAACATAAAATAATATAAATATTTTGATAACATATAGAAACATAAATTATAAAATGTATTGATAAAAATAAATCCTTATGATTAATGTTCAGAGGAACAATCAACTAAAGGTTTCATTTTGAAATAAAAAACAAATATATGATTCAATAAATTTCCAAAACATGTATATCTTACATAAAAAATATTTGATGTAAAGAAAGCCAAAATTCTGCCAAAGGTTTATCAAACTAAAAGAAGGCAGACGGTGTCTCCCTACCTGAAGTTACTGAAACTAGAGATGACTTTGGATCTTGAAGATTCTATAATCACCCAGCCTTAAACATAACATATTATAATATTTTAAACTAGAATACACTTTATAAGATATTTGCATTTTATAGTTTTAGATAATTATAAAAAAACACATAATGTTTACCCATACATTACATGTTCACTATTATTCTAATTAGCCACTTTTCCCTTATAGGAATTCCTTTGAAAATAAAACATTATTTCTTTTAAAGACACATCCTTGAAACATTCATTACGACAAACTCTATATACTTATGAAATATTAAGACTTGTGAAAAACATTATATAACATGGGATGATCAGAAAAGTCTTAGTACAGTACATAAAATAAATAAAGAAACTATTATTCTATGAATACATAAAAACTCATGATTTTTTTCAAAAAGGTATACATTTCACCCATAAACCATAAACTCTTTATCTTATATCATGAAATCATAATATTCATATATATCTTAATAGAAATCATAACATATAATGGAAGCATGTGGTATCAATTTCATTATTACATTATCGATTGCATAGAAACATTGGGAGTAACCATCAGGGTTACCTTAGGAATAGTCATCATTGTATATTCCATAAAAATATTAAGAGAAACCCAACCAGTTAACTCTGTCTCATTACCCAATGCAATAGAGAGAAATCACAAGATCACCCACCATTGTTTCATCAGGGAATCTATTATATTGATAAACAATTCCCAATAACCATAAATAAATCATAAAACATAAAATATATATATAAGAAAAATAAATTTCCCACTATGAAATCACATATGGTTTTTTTAAAATTCCATGCACTCAATGATGATAACACGTTATTTGCAAAGACATGTGTAAACTTGTAACATAAAAATCCAAACAATCAATTGACATTAAATAGAGATAATTAGTTATTTATATATATGTCAAATAAAACATTCCATGTTATTAAAATACAAAATCCAATATTAAAAAACATTTTAAACTTTTAGATATTTTTTTTGAAACATAGTATCCCCAACCACTTTGCAAAATTTGAATGAAATTATAATTTTAAAAAAAATTCATGTCAATATAAATGAAATCATTTAAAATATTTTGAAAACATGGACATAAAATAGAAATATTTTATATGAATAAATAATCAATAAATTAAAATGTGGTGTTGAGTTAAAAATCCAAACAATAAATGCGAAACACTTGAAAAGATTCCATAAAGAATAATGATAAAAAATTAAATCTCACGAGAATATATCAATTCAAAATATATCATGTCAAAATGGTTTTATATACACATTATGGGATAATAATTCTGTATAACATCAAGATATGCCTCAATGAAAAGAGATTGAGATGAAGTCCTTTACTTTTATTATAACTTGTCTCGTACAATCATTATCTTCTTGAATAATAAACATAAGTTATTTTGTACATGATATAGATCATTTTTTATGTTTACTAGTTATTATAAATCAATTCTTACCATGTTATGACAATTACATAATTATTTATGTTCACGTTGCATCTATTTATGATATTCGGTACTCGAGTAGAAATTGATCCTCATATGATATAAATTACCAAGGTGGTCATAATTCCATCATTTAAAGAATAGTATTAATGATACTATCATAATATTTATAAATAAAAAATAATTTAAAATCCAACCGTTATGTATTTTTATTAAAATTGAACAACATTATAATCAATATATGGTAGGCCATACAGACACAAGAGTAACATTTTTCATTTTTCATTGATCATTATGGAGAGATGGTACATATTGTTTTATCAATATATTATTAAAGTACAAACATTTATATCATATTAATAATGTATATATATATATATATATCACACATGGGATGTAATTAATAAAAACAAATCACATCGCTTCCTTGAGGTGATTGTTCATAAATACACATGAAGCGCGCTAGAATATTTATGTTCACGAAAAGTAACAACATATGTAATTTCGTTGAAATTCGATGAAATATTTTTTAAAATTATATCGAATTATTCTAAGCTCAAAAGCTTTGAAGTCATGTGATTTTGAGTCCCAGTGATCCCATAACGGAATTTGGAACTTTTTTATGTATGCATAAGTAAACATGTGATCTTGTTTTCCAATATTTGAAACTAGTGCTTTGATCAAAAATCTGAGGAAATAGTTGAATTAAGAATGCCATGATTCTCTTATAATGTATATAACATTGGATGGTAAGGTCCGAACGGAAATTTTAATTTTCAATCACTTCAAAAAATAATAAAATAACATTAAAAAGTAATTTTATTTCCTTTTCTCATCGGTTGAGCGGTGGATAGAAATGTTGTTGTGAAACGATTAAGTTAATTGAGGAGGGTCACTAATAGATTGTTAACACATAGTGTAATGATGTTGTCATGTTGTGTAACATAAATTATATTTCAAAATGAAACAACATCTCAACCCAATGATACAAAAAATAGATATGATGCAACACTTTATTTTATTTTCATGATTTGTTGGTGGAATGTGGAGTTAAACTAGGAAGATTCTATAAAAAACCTCCAATGAACATCCTCTTCAATGAATAATGAGAATCAAAAATAAACGTCAAATTTCTTTGATGCACCACAACTAATAAGGTTGAAAGCGACAAAAAAAGTGAAATTATTGAACCCTCGAGAATGTAAAGCTTCAACAACAAACATCAAAGATATAGGGCTTTATTTTCTTCAATTTCTTCCTATTTATTTTTGTAGAAAAAAAAAGAATGTGGTTCAACCCATGAACAAGATTATCCTCAAATCGTGTGTTTTATGCGGGAGGGTGAATTTTCATTTGGGAGTTATTATATGGGATTATTTTATCTCTAGTTTCATTAATCCACAATCAAAGAGCCTCCCCATGAATAGAAACATCAAATAAAAAGGGAACAGGTTGATGCGAACAAGGCTCAAGCTCCCCTGCATGTGCATTATTTGGGAATGGATTTTATGAATTTACTACAAAGAAGGTTTGAGACCTTTGTGGTGAATAGGGTGCTCTTAAGAGGACGTAGGAGCATATAGCATGAATAACGTTCCTCCAGAGCACATCCAGTGCTCTGTCGATTAATCTAGAAGTGTGTTGCAGTTGTAGGAGGGCATAAAAAACTAGATGATGCAGTGGGTGGATTTGTGCCATCTAGAGTCACCTGGAGTTGTGGCCTATATTCGGGCCACCCAGGGGCTAGGGATTCATAGTCAGCCGACTATAGATGGAGGAGCCTTGTGTGTTTGTGAGGTAGGCGAGAAGCCAAACGCGGCCAGTTCCTGCATCCTAGGAGCTCCCAAATAGCTGTCCACATAGTATTTCATGGGACTGGAGGCCTATTCCCTCACTAATGGGTTGTTCCTCCCAGCCACCGAGCTTCGCTAGTCCCACACCCATCAGGCCAGACCCACGCTGGCGGGCTGGTCCCACACCCATCGATCCAGACCCGCACTGCTGGCCAAAACTCATGGTCCAATGTGCATGGCTTAGAACCAAAAAGATGGACCAGAACTGGTGGGCCAGTCCCATGGCCTAGTGGGTCATTCTAGTGCCGGCAGGCTGGACCTGCACTGGAAGGCTATAGCCTCACTGGTAGGCTGGACCCATGCAAATCTGGTCAGGCAGGACTAGAACGGGTGGTCAAGCGACGTGGTGAGATAGACCCTCAGCAAAACTGGACCTAGTGTAGCAAGGCCCATTGGGTATGTGGGATTCACAGGCCAGGTTGGATGGGTCAATCTGAAAAATTCAGACACAGCCTAGATGCAACCATCCCTTATTTAATAAAACACTCGTAGCTTTGAATCCTCATGTTCAATTGACGAGCTGTATGCAGAGTTTGGATGCTTTTATGATGGTGGATTTTGAGAAATACCTGAGGATGCACTCATGGTCATTGTAAAGTGAAAACATTTTGTTGAGCGGTTCTCTAATGAACGCTCTGTATGGAACTCTCTGGTAGGCTAGGACCTAAAGACTGTAGACTATCGACTCATTGTGACTTGTTGATGGCCTAATGGGAAGCGGCACTGTGTGACCTGGCATTCCAATAGTGGGGAGCAGTATTGAGTGACCTAGAAGAACAATGACACTCAATACGAGAAACACCTCAGTATGGCCATGGAGGGAAGCATCATTGTGTATCATTCAAGAACAATAGTGGGGTGCAGCAATGTGCGACCCCTCATACCCACAGAATTCATCTAGGATGAGTAATAAAATGGTCCGATAATAGTGAGAATCATATTCTCTATTACCTAATAGTACAATTGTAATAGATAAAGGAGGATTTATCCACCATCCGAGGTGTCCGATAATGTGATAGATTATTCTAATATCAATACCCTAAATGCATACATAGTGTTTGATATCATTTTCATGGTGATTTAATTTCAAGATTTTTGTTTGGTATTTCTTTTTTCTTTTATAGACCCTATTGAGTATCATGTTACCCACCCCTAAATGGGATCCTCCCACTTGTGTCCTGTGTCAAGATGTGGATCGACATTTTGACAAAGACATTAGTGGAATGGGACCCTGAGGTGCTTAGGGATACATGACCAAAAAACGCTACAATTGTGAAAATGGTGGCCTAGGACATGGTGGGAGCCAGTAGTGCTAGGACAAAATGAAATAGTACTTCGACCTCTGGTATCTACACCAATCTTATAATGAGGTGGGGTGTTCTGCGGATGGCTATCAGAGTTCCATTTATACTTTTTAGTTTTCAGTTCTATTGATGTGTTTTTATCATGGAAATATTTTTTAGTCATACATGTACTTATATTTTTTATAGTTATACATGATTCCATTTTAATGTGTGGGACTTGGTTGGGAATGTGTGCACATATAGTTACACAGGATAATTTCTCCCACCTACACATTGACACCTTCGGTACTAGTCACCAGTCCCTATCCTTTGGGAGGTGGACTTGGGGTATTCATGACACGGGCCTCGAGGGAAGGCCCATGACAAAGTTAAATCAGTGAGAGGTTAGTCATACCACAAATACCATAAGTCTGTGTGTTTTTTGGGGAAATGGTGTTATGTTTTTCGAGTTGTACTTCCAGATTCTCGGGGTCCATTGTTGGTTTAGTGGCCGACGTATCCATACATCGAGACCTTTATTTTGATTTTATACTTTATGTGTGAATACACTAGTTTAATATGTGTATGCTTATGTTCATTTGAATAAATGATATCTCACTAGGTTAAACCAGATTACCATAGTACATATTGATCTATCTAAGGATGCCTCAATGTGGATGACTATCTGGTATCCGGATATGAGGTCATGAGAACAACCCCCCTAGGGACAAGGTTTCTATTCAGGGAAATGTTCTAGAGATATCCCCATTGTGTGGTAAACTAGTGCTGCCACCACCTAATTCCCACCATCTACTTATGGTTATTCTAGTAGAGGACGTGTCCAGACTGGCTTCCCTTCACGAGTTTCACTGGCAGAGGCCTCCCATGTTCAGGGGAGAAACATATCCTTAGGTTACAGAGGACATGATGATGGTAGTGAAATATTCTTTTTCTTGTTGAAGACACCAACTGACCATATGATAATCTTAGCAAAAAATCCATTTACAAGGCTCAGTAGGGAGATAGAGGAGCTTGAACACCCAAATGCACTATGAGGAAACCCTCCCCTTGGTAGAATTCATGCAGCTTTTCTGAGGGTAGTTTTTTCCTATGAAAATGCTCTCTATGGGAATTCAGGAGATGCTTCACCTATATCAGGGAAACATGATGATGGCTGAGTAAATTGCGGGGTTCACTGAACTATCTTTCTATTTGACAGATATGTTATGAGACCCTTATTTAGGCCTCTATCCTTTGAACATGGACTTTTTTTGGGATATCTGGGAATCAATATTTTTTATTATCATCCCTTCTCAGGCTGGGGTGTTGGAGAGAGACCTTTTGGTAGAGATATTCATGGTGGAGTAGGGACCTGCCGCTAGTGAAACCAGTAGACCTTAAGTGGAGGATTCTTTGGAAGGCAGTAAAAAATATACACAAGGGCTCAAGTGGGCCAGGTCATTCAAGGGAAGAAACAAGGATTCATGGTCGGTAGTGATAGGATCCTAGTCTATAGGGAGTCAGAAGGGATCTATGTAGTGCATCACGTATGTTGGGCTGCAACACGTTGATCTTGATGGCCCGACAAGCCATTCAGATGACTAGAAGACAGTCAATGGGCTCTCAAGAAAAATGTAGTGTGGAAGATTTTGAAGGGGAGTAGGCTGAGCAACGAGATGTGGGAGAAACTTTGAGGTGTTACCGCCACCACCCAAAGGTCGTCCACCCTTACCTGAGGAAGTAGATTGATAAGGGTTAGAACATCTTTAGGAAGGAGAGGATAATGACCAATGTGAACTACATATGATCTGAGGTAAAATCTGTTTCTTATCCACCCCATAAAAAGTTCTTATAAACACATCTTCTAGTTACTATTAATTTTCCATGACACTTGTTTGGAGCATGGAGATTCTAATGGAGTTGTTGGAAAGATCTATGTGGATAAAGAATCCAATTTGAGTGGATTCGACAATTAAAAGTTGGTCCCAGCAGCGTGTGTTCACTCTATGAGGTGAGATATTTGGTTGGGATATCCTATTAGTGGCGTTGAGGCCTTAAAATTACTTATTGGGTACGAACTGGTTATCTACAGTCCATTCTCAGATCAAATATTTTAGGCATACAATGCGTTGTGTCCTCAAAGATTAGACTATTTTTTTCTACACCTATGAGAAGTAAACCATTGCAGCACAATACACACATTCTCTAATGAGTGTGTATCTGATCACTCATTATATAGCTAGAATCACCTTCGGTGTAGTGTATAAGAGGTTTCCACACATTCCTATAGTGGTGTACGAGTACGAGGATATTTTTATTGAGGATGTTTCATCACAACTCCTCATAGATAAATAGACATTTGTTTCGATGAGTACCCTAGGATGACATTGATAACCAAACCGGTATATCGGATGGCTCTTGCCATGTTGGCGAGCTGAGGGTATAGTTGGAGGACTTATAAGAGAATGGGTTCGAATGGACCAACATTCCACTATGGGCAACCCTGTACATTTTTTCCAAAAGGCATACAGGAGTCTGAGGTTGTGCATTGAAATCCAGTTCCTGAACCAAGTGACCTTGTAGAATAAGTATTCACTATCGATGATCAATGAACTCATCAACAATATTAAGGGAGTGAGGTGGTTCTTAAATATATACCTCAGATCGAGCTATCACCAGCATCAGGTATGGGATAAGTATATACCAGAGACATCCTTAAAGCACTAATACAACCACTATATGTTACTGGTGAATCCTTTTGGCATTACCAATTCCCTATTAGTGTTCATGGGCCTCATTAAAAAATTATTCTAGCCTTATATTGATTAGTTCATCATGGTCTTCATAGGCGACATATTTTTGTACTCATTGTCAGTGGAGGAACACTCTACACACCAAAAGAATGTTCTGGATGCACTCCAAGAGAATCATATCTTTAGTATGCTTTTGAAGTGTTAGTTTTGAATATGGTTGTTCTAATTTTTGGGACATGTCTTCTCTGAGGCTGATGTTACAGTAGTTCTGGTGATGATAGAGGTCATGCATGCATGGGAGCCACCTATGATCCTGACTGAGGTGAATAGATTCTTGGGGTTTTTTGGATACTATTTGAGGTTCATTCCTGACTTTTAAAGAGTCACATCAACCTTATCTCCTTTGACATTGATTAGAAAAACCTTCTTTTGGATAGAGAAATGTCAGAAGATTTTCCCAGATCAATAGTGGAGACTGACTAATGCCCCCATCTAGAGACTAATCGAGGAGGGAATTTGGTATGCAGATTACTACGAAGCATTACGGACTGGACTGTTTTTTTCATGATGTAGGATTTAGTATTGATTTCATATCTCTCATGACCATTGAGGAATCATGTTATGATCAATGCGAGCCATGACTTGGTGTTATCTACAGTTGTATTTTCCATTAAGATGTGGCCTCACTATTATATGGGTGAATGGTTTTTTGATTTACTTCGACTAAAAAAGTCTCCAGATTATCTTCTCATAGAAGTACCTGAACTTGAGACATCATATATTGATAGAGTTCTTCCACTAATACAACTATTAGATAATATATACTCCTTGTAAGTGGAATGTGGTGTCAGAAACAGTCAGCAGGAGGAACAGTTTTTCACTTCTGACTAAGTAAATAAATTAGTTATCCATGATGCTGATATCATTCATTGCGGATGGGGGAGTTTCCTACCTTCATTCGATGACTGTTACTCACCCATTATTACAATGAGTTATGGAGGTGAATCTGGTGTATGTTGACTGTGAGGCCCGACGTGCTTAGTTATCCTCAGGACAAGCTCTTGATGGATTTTCAATTGCTAAGGAGCAGTTCTTCATTTTCATGTACTGCACCATAGTTCTAGTGACGTTGAAGGAGGAGGTGTTGAGGGTGTTTTATATATCCCCATTGGCAGTACATCCTATTGTGGCGAAGATGTATCAAGACCTCCAACATTAGTACTAGTGGCCAAGGTTGATGAAAGTGGTGGACGAGTTCTTTTCATTATGTCCCACTTTTAAGTAATTGAATTTTGATCATTTTGTTCAAGTAGGAATGGCCCAACCACTCAAGTTACCATAGTTTAAACAGGATTGTATCATGACAGACATTGTGATAGAGTTACCACATACGTCTAGTGTTCAAAACTCTACAGGGTTGATCATTGACTGACTCACCATGTCGGATCACTTCCTACGCATCCAAGAGAATGAACCAGTATAGGGCTTGGGACACCTCTTTGTCCAAGAGATAGTGTTGATTCATGGGGTTACTTTGACGATCATCTCAGATCAGGATGCTCACTTTACATTCCAGCTATGTAGAGGACAACAGGAGGTGTTCAGGACGTAGCTGCACTTGAGCACATCTTTTCATCCCTAGAAGGATGATCGTACGGAGTGGACCATACATACCTTGGAGGACATGCTGCATGCTTGCATCTGAGATTTTGTATGTAGTTGGTAAGACCACCTACCACTAGTATATTTTTCATACAACAACAGAAATCACTCCACCAATGGCATGGGACCATTTGAGGCCTTTTACATGTGGCCTTATAGATCAACCCCATGCAGGACAGACCTAGGGGATTCAACACTCGTGGATCCGGAGTTGGTATGGTATACCACCATTTAGGAGTAGATCATCATGGAGTGGATGATGACTACACTGAGTAGGGATAATTCTTATACTGAGAGGAGACAAAGACCCTTTGATTGTGAGGAGGGAGAACAAGTATTCCTTTGGGTCACACCAGGATGAGGATGAAGGATATTTGTTCTGGGTGATATGATATCTCAAAGGTTAATCAGACCTTTTTATATCCTGAGCTGAGTTGGCGAGGTCGCATACCGCTTTGCTTTTCCCCCACCGATGAACTAGGAGTCGGATGGTTTCCATGGGTCATAACTGAAGAGGTAAATTCATGATCAATTGAACGTCATCGACTGGGGAGAGATGGACATTAACTATGGGTAAAGTTTGTGGAGTTCTTAGTGGATATAGAAAATCGACCTGAGATATATTAATGTTGGCAATTGATTCCTCTGGTTTGTGTTCGGAGGAAGCATAAGAATCTCTAGTTGAGCACAAGGGAGCTAGATTCTCATATTCATTTTTAGAACCCCCATATATTTTATTATTTATTGTTTTGGATTTAGAGGACATAAATCCCTAAGGAGGTGAGAATTTTATGCCTCCCAAATTCTATATATTTCTTTTTAAATTAAGTGGTATTATTCTGAGACATCATGCTTTGACAACACGTTATTCTGAGGCTTGGTGAGCCTAGAATGAAATTTTTATCTTTTTTTAGTAAGCTTATTTTAACCTGCATGTGGGGTTTTCTATATTTTTTGCTGGAGGTTGGATTGAAAATACAAGGGAATCATTACATTCAAAATGTTTTAATTTACCTAGAATGGGAATTTATTTAACTGGCAAGGGCCTAATGGAATGTTTTATTTCTGGACATTTCAAAAAATAATAATATAACTTTTAAAATTCATTTTATTTTTTTCTTATATGTTGAGTATAGGATGGTGAAATTTCACTAAAATTATGAGGCACATTGATGAGAATAAGTAATTGTTCATTAACTCACAACATAATGATGCCTAGCAGTGATACTGTTTCACAAATGAAGTAGCATAACGAAACGACGTCACAACGTAACAGAAACATTGCATTGTGTTTTCATTTTATTTTTGTTGAATCATTGGTGAAATGAGGAATTAACATGGTGGGATACTAGAATAATTCTTTTTATGGACATTATATCCAAAGAAGAATGAAAAATGATGAAGAACATCAAACATCTTTGATAGACCTCGAAGAATAGAGCCTGAAGTGATAAATGATGTCAATATCATAAATCCTAGAGAAAATAATTCTTTTCAATGATCATAAAAATGATAGGAGTTAAATTTTTTAATTTTCAATCCCATTATGGTTCATGAAATGATGAATTCAGATCAACACCTGAACATGTTGATCCACAAGTCGTGCATTTTGTCCAGGTGGGGAGTTTTCTTTTGCTAGTTTTAATCAGGGAATGTTTATCTTTATATTGATTAAACCAACAACCTCCAGCCACGCCATGATAATAAACATCTAAAGTAGAGGGTGAGGGCCAATAATAACTAGGCCATATCCCCTTATAATGTTCACTCATTGTGGGGAATGATTTAAAAAATGTACAAAAAATGTGGGTTTTTGACCTTCGCACCGAAGAGGACTCTCCCTAGAGGTTGTAGGAGTTGGAAGAGCGAAGAAAAGGCCACTAGAGTGTGTATAGTGGGGAAAATATTAATAAGGAAGTATGATAGTGCTAGTTGAACTGGCCTCCTTCCAATGGGTGGGACAATAGGTGACCATCCAGGTGGAGCAGCGTGCCCATTGGTGCCCCGCGATGGAGGAAGGAGTAGTGCGAACTGGCGCCACATTGTGGGGTCACCTGCATCTGATGCACCTAGGTGGATGGAGAGCCCTGGATAGACCAACCTTCTTGGAGGATCCCCACATGTCCAAATTTCATTTGAGAATCTTGACACTGTCGGTTGTCATATCCCAGGAGCTCCCCATCGGATTCCCACGCCGCCGGTTTTGAGGCTGGCGGGACGTGCCCAAAACTAGCTGAAAAGACCCATGCCAGTGGGTCGATCCCACTCCCAGTAGCCGAACCTACGTTGGCAGGCCAGAACTACACCGATATGCTGGACCCTTTCCCTTCGGGTCGGGCATGACTAGATATGTTTGCCATGCGATTCGCCGAGTTGGACAGTTATCAAAACCATGCCAGGTCTAACGAGGCACATTAGGCTTGGACCACTGGAAATGCAATACCAGACCAAACCAGTACCAAATCAAGACTAGGAGAGTCTGTTGAATTAAAAAAAAGGTTTTTGGAACCCCCGGGCTGGGTTGGTCAGGTCGGTCCAACTAGGTTGATCCTAGCCCAGACACAACTATCCTCTGTTTAATATAATACATGTATCCTGCAAACTGTGAGTCTAATTGACAAGATGTTTGCAACGTTGGGACCCTCTCGATGAGGAATATATTTTTTCATTACCTAATGAGGTTCTCATAGAAGTAGTTATGTGATGAATGTCTTGAGGATCTATTCTCCCAAGAATTCTATGAACGGATCGCTATGGTTTGTTGAGACCTGTGGACTGCTGACTATAGAGATTGTGTGACTCAACGACGGTAGAATGGGAAGATTATCAATGTGACCTAGATGAACCATTGTGGGGAGAGGATCTGTGTCACCCAGAATTCTCACAATACACAACATGAGGAGTATCTCAGCATGGACAAGGTTGGAAGATGCTATTTGAGACCCGACAGGCCCACGGTGTGGAGCGACTCTGTGTGATGAAACATACCCATGGTACTCATTAGGGATGAGTACAATAGCTGTATATGGATAATGGGAAGTGACTTTTTTATAACATTTTATGCCCACTGTACTCGATATAAGAGGAGTTCTCCAATAGATGATGAGTTTGATATTGTGACGAATTATTCTTCTATGACTACCACAAATGTTTATCTGCTATGAACTATCATTTAGTTCACGCATTAAATTGAGGATTGTTGTGAAGTCTTTCATTTTGGTTTTAGGGTTCTTATTAAGTATCACGTTACTCACCCCCTTCATGGGATCCATCAAATTGTGTCATGATCATTGTGGGAGATATCTATTTTGACAAGGACTTTGATGGACTGGGACCTAGAGGTTATAAGGGAGACGTGATCGATAGTCTTTATGATAGTGGAGTTGGTGGACTAGGCCAATGCGGGAACTAGTAGGACCTGACAGATATAATATAATAAATTATCTTCAATTAACTATACTACTCATATGATTTGGTGGGTTTTCCATGGATGGAATTCAATGTTCCTTTTGTAATATGGAGTTTTATGTTATTGTGTTGGGTTTGTATTATTTCCCACTTGTATTAGATTTACTTGAACTCAGATTTGATTTAGTGATACTTGTTTACTTTTTAGTGTGTGGGACTTGGGTAGGCATGTATATGCATACATTTACTCAATAAAAATCCTCCCACATGCAGGCTGAAGCCTTCAGTTCTAGTTTCCAGCCCCTAGCCATTGAGAAGATCGCTTTATGCAGTCATGACACGAGCCTCGAGGGATGGGTCGTGACCAAATTATTGATATATATGTTTCATATAATGATTAATACGGCTTGAATATCACATAAAAACATTGATTTTATCACTATGATCGGTCTTTAAAGAAGAACTAAAAAATTAACTATATCAGTTTGCGAGGCGGTAGTACTCTATAGACACAAACGAAATATTTATTTATCATATGATAAAATTAGAGAAGGATTTATGTTATAATATTAATATAACAAATTATAAATTTATTAATGATAATATATTTATTATTTAATCAACGTTAATTTAGATTTTAAATAAGGGGAATTAAAAATAAAATAGAAATTCCTAATGAAAATGATATATCTTCTTCGGTTGGTCACCATCGAAGGACACCTTAAAATCTCTATGAATTGTGTTCTACCTAAAATATGGACTCCGACATATATGTAGGGATATTAATAATGTGATTGTGTATATAATTTCTAAACCATATGCTTCTTGAAATGTGAGTAATAGAGAAGAGTGGGTATATTTTTATAATATATGGGAGGGCCAGAGTTGGAAACTATTAAAATATTACATTAATATAAATTAATTTTTAAATCAAAATGAATCCAATATGAGTTATGGAAAAAGTAATATAATGATATTTCTAAATATTATTCTTTAATAATTTTTGGACATAGTTTCATTTCATGTAAAACATTATCATTTCTTTTTTCCGATAATTAATCTTTTTTATTTTTAATTTTGGTTCAAATATTTTAAATATTATGAGTCTATAAGGTTGAATTATATAGGGTATATTTCTTATAAATGGAAAGCATAAGAACTTGTAGAACATATCATATCCACGTTTTAATTTTTTTTATGATTTTTAAATAATTTAAAAATGTTCTGTTTTTATAAATTATCAATAGTATTTAGTTTGACTAAATTTATTCCATTGATGTTAAATAAAATTCATACTGAAATATAGATAAGAAACAAACCATTTAATTGAATTATAATTTTTCATTTTCAACTAAAAAAATTTGGGAGGATTATAAGGCCCCAGCCTTAAACGTTACTTAATCTTGAGTTATTACAAGATTACACATTGAGAATCTTTTCAGGTTTAGAGTTTTAGATAATTAGATCATAATACTTGCATTACATTCCACATTTAAAGAATGTTGTTACATAAAAGATAGTACTCATTTTTCCCATCAATGGAAACATATCTAAAATAAAACAAGGATTCATTCTCGACACTTCCTTGACACTATCATCACATCAGGTACCTTTCCCTTGACATGTGAAAAACATTTCAAAAACATGGGATGATCATAAAAAGATCAGTAAGGGATATAAAAGTACAGAATGGAAACATTTGTCCATGCATTAAATCATACATTACTCATAAAACGTAATCACATACCCCATCAAATCATGAATAAATCATAGAAATCATAAGACATAATGGTAACTTGAGGCATTCATAACATTATTACATAGGGAGTAACCCTCTTGGTTACGTTTGGAATACCCATTACAGTATATTCCCTAAATCTCTTCAGAGAAAACTTAACGTTTAACTCCTTCACATTACCCAATACATTGGAGAGCTATATCAGGCTCACCCACCCTTAGTGTATCATGGAACCACCCATCTTCATAACAAATCCCATGAACCATTACATAATCGTATCACGTAAAACATGCATAAAGGAAAAATAACATCTCCACATTTCAATCACAAGATATCTATAAAACACATTGATTTGATAAAAACATTATGAAAACCATTTTTAATACCAGAATAAAATAAAATTAATACATTCTATTTATTTTTCATTTAAAAAAAAGTTAAGTTATGGCTTATAGAGGAATCCGGAACTCAAATAGTGGTAACGACGGCAGAGAAGTCGTTGTCGCTGCATAGGTACGAAAAAAAATTACCTTTTGTTGTTTAGTAAACGCTTTGTATAAAAAAGATTCCTTTTGAATAAACATAAATGTCAAAGGGGTTTATACACTGTATAAAAGAAAGTTGTGTATAAAACAAAATATTCCTCAATGAAAGGAGATTGAGACGATGTCCCTTACCAATATTATTTTTTAAATAAAATAGATCAATTATGTGTATTCACTATAAGTAATCATAATGAAAGTATAAATTAAATATAGTATATCAAAATTAATTTCTCATATTATCATATCATGAAATAAACAAGAAGTAGAATATCATCCAAAAGAAAGGAATTTGGGTTAAGAAGTTCCCTTACCTCGGGTCCGACTTGACTCGATTGTTATTTATCCTCCTGAATAATAAACATGAGTTAATTTCTACTTTCTTAAGAACATTTTTTATGTTCATTATTCCTTTTATATCACTTATTTCCATGTCATGAACAATATGTAATTATTTAAGTTAATAATGGTCGTTTTGTCGATCATTGCTTCTCGAGTCAAAAATAAACTCTTTATAATTACAAGTTGTTCAGGGGGTAAAACATCCATTATATCCATAATTATATTAATTATTTAGATATCATATATATCATATATATCCATTATATACATGAATTTATAATATTATATAACATTTAGAGTTAAGAAATGAAATGCACCGTTCATGGAGACGGTAAGCCGTACGTACGCATGCACGCTACTTCCATTTCTATTTCAAAATTAATGGAATTAAAACATAATGATACATAATAGTATTATAGTTAAAGTATGGTATCATATATAATATCATTAAATCTATCCTTTATATGTACCACATATGGTATTAACGAATCAAATCACTTTGAGGGGGCAGTAGTCTGCACTTCCTAAAATGATGATATCACGTTTACCCATAATGGAAACCATAAATGTATGCCATAAATGAAACATACAGAAGCTTAAGGAAATCATAAACATATTATATATCATATATAAATATATTTACATCTTAATGGCCACCTTTGAAGGTGTTAAAATAATATTGAACAATCATCATTTCGTGAGGCAGAAATTCACCATCCACAGAAATAGTATGTTATTTAACCATTAGATGTAGGTGTGTGTAAGTGTAGCTCGAATCCATCTTATAAAAGCATCATAGTATATTAAAGATACTAGAGTTATTACAAAATAAATGAATAAAAAGAGTTTAGGGGGTTGGAGAAGAAAAATAACACAGAATAACACAAGTGAAGACATTACCTTAAAATCGGGTAACTCCCTTTGTTTTGAACCAAAAGGGTTTCTTGAAGAGATTCCTGCCTAATTTAAGGCTTATAGGATGCGGAGAGGGATGTGGAGAGACATAATTATCAGATCTTGGCTGAGAAAAAGGCTTGAGAGGTGTGGGTAAGGAGGTATAGGTGGGGGCCTTTTATAAGAGGAGAGGAGGGGCACTCTTGGAAAGGTATAAAATGTTACTTTATTTTCAAATGAGTTTCGGATTTTAAATCTCCCACATTGAAGTATTTTGAGGATAATGTAATTAGGGTTCTATATATACTCATCCAATAGGTTTTTGACATGTGTAGGACTTAGATTTTACATTATCTTTTCATTTTATTAAAATCATTAAATAATGAGGTAATCGCTGCATCATCATGATGTCATAAATAATTTAATTTCATTAATGTCTAAAAATTATAAAAAAATACTATGATGTATGAAACCTTTCTATATTTCCAATGACTATTTATATTAAAAAATATGACTTTTATAACCCATTTAAAAATTGTTTTAGTAAACCAATACATGTTTGTGCCATTTTTACTATTACTTTAAATAAAAGGCATTAATGTCATTAGTTTACCCAAGTGGCTCCATGGGGTCCCAAATATCGACCCATGGGTTTTATTGGTCGGACATGACTCATCCAATAAAGTTAGGACAAGTTTCAAGGTCATTTTATATTATTAAAACATTATTTTTACCTAAAATTACACTAATTACCTCTAATCGCGAATAAAACCTTAAAAGTTACTATTTACCAAAAAATGAATTTAATCCCATTGAACCACGTTTTTTAACTCCTAATGACAAACATGTATGTCTGATTTTTAAAAATTCAAAACCCAAATGTGGTAAAATTTCATTTAAATGAAAAATCAGTTTTTTAAGTTCCACTTAGTGGTTTAACTATTCATCAAAAATTGATGTTTTTCAGAAAAATACCAAAACTTCACCCTAAGATATATTTGATATTCCGATTTCAAAAATGATCTCTATTATACAAAATTACAAACATATAAGTTACAATAATTAATTTAATAACTAATTCCCACTGTCAGAGCACATAGCATGTTTTTATGAAATAGTATATATCAAAAGATTGACACTAGTTTAAGTCCAATTTCAAAGTGAAATTAATTTGAATGACCACTATTGGATTAAATGGTAATAATATATTCTAATTTCACTTTAAAAACAATTCCAAATACTATCTAATCATATAAATAAATTATATTAAAAATAGATTTTGAATTAAAATACATCATTTTTCATTATTCATTAAAAAATGAACTTTATCGGAAAAATACCAAATATTTACCCAAAGTAAATTTCAATGTCCCAATAATAATGAATATGTTTATTTTGAAAAATAAAGATTATAATATTGTCAAAATGTGCATTTAAAAATGGTTCACCATCAAAAGGTGGTAAAATAATCTTTTAAAAATATTATAGTATTTCATGCTTTAGGTTGGATTTATTCTCATTTTAAGCCTCCAAAACACTATCTAATTCATAAATAGACATATATAACTATATCTATTATTAATTACCTACTTGGAATGTTACATCCTTCCACCCTTTAGAAAATTTTGTCCCCTCAATTTATTAACTTACCGAATAAGTGGGGGTATTTATCCGTCATAGCATTTTCAGATTCCCATGTTTCCTCTTAAAACATATGGTCTTTCCAAAAAACCTTTCCTAGTGAATTACCTTATTTAACCACACTTGATCCCTTCGGTCAAAACTCTGGACTTGTTGTTCTTCATAATAGATATTCTCTTCCAACTGAACTACCTCATGGCTCAAAACATGAGATGGATCTTGCATGTACTTCCTTAACATTGAAACAAGAAAAAAATTGTGTACCTGAGATATACTCGTAGGTAAAGACACTCTATAAGCAGCTGATCCAACTCTCTCCAGAATTTCATATGGTCCAATTAACCTTGGACTCATATTTTCATTCTTACCAAAGCGCATCACACTTTTCCATGGTGAAACTTTGAGAAAAATATGAACACCTACCTCGAACGATAGATCCTTCCTCCTATTGTCTGCATAACGTTTCTATCTACTCTGAGATGTTCTCATGTGTTTCTGAATCAACAGAACTTTTTATGCCATCTCTTCTACCAATTCTAGTCCCAACAGCTTCCCTTCACCCACTTCATCACAAAAAGCTGCAGTTCGACACTGCTTCCCATATAATGCCTCAAACGGTGCCATCTGTATACTATAATGAAAACTGTTATTATATGAAAATTCAACCAATGAAAGATGTTGGTCCCAACATCCCTGATGATCCATCGAACAAGAACGTAGCATATCTTCCAAGGTCTGAAATGTTCATTTTCGTTGCCCATCTGATTGAGGATGAAAAGCTGTAGTAAAATTTAATTCAGTACCCAACGACATTTGAAGGACTTTCCATAAGTTATAAGTAAACCTGGGATCATCATCAGATACATTGGAGAGAGGAAATCCATGTAACCTAACTATATCTTTATGATACAAACAAGAATGTTGATCTAGGGAAAAAGTATCTCGAATAGGAAGGAAATGAGCAGATTTAGTCAAGCGATCAACAATAACCTAGATTGCATTATTACCTCAAGATGTCTTCTGTAATCCCACAAAAAAGTACATGGATATGTTTTCCCATTTCCACTCTGGAACTGGTAAAGGCTGAAGCATCCCTTTCGGTAACTGCTGCTTTGCTTTAACATGCTGACAAATAAAGCACTTCACAGTAAAATCGGCAATATCTCTTTTTATTCCATCCCACCAGTAATACTCCGGCAGATCTTTGTACATCTTAGTACTTCCAGAATGAACTGAAAAAAGAGAACTATGAGCTTCACATAACAACTCTATCTTTAACTATGAATCAAAATTCACACACAATCTCTTCCCAAACCTCAATACACAATCATTATCAATATTAAATTCAGGAAACTTACCCTTCTGAACCAACTCTACCTTTTTCTACAACTAACTATCTTGCTTCTGTGCTTACTTGATTCTGTCTGATAGATAAGATTTCACTAATACCTGAAACAAAATAGAAGGACATCCTGCACCAATAACTTTTATGCCAAAGTTCATCAAATCCTTAACCAAAGGATCACATTCCAAACATATCATTTTTAATGAAGCACTACTTTTTTGACTAAAAGAATCACCCACTTTATTTTCTTTTCTCGGATGGTAATGAAGTGTACAATCATAATCCTTGATTAATTCTATCCATCTCCTCTGTCTCATGTTAAATTATTTCAGAGTGAATATATACTTTAAGATTTTGTGATCGGTATATATTTCACACTTTACTCCATAAAAATGATGCCTCCAACTTTTTAGAGTGAAAATAATAGCAGCTAATTCCAAATCATGTGTAGGGTAATTTATCTCATGATTTTTCAACTGATGTGAAGCATATGCAATTACCTGATCATTCTGCATAAGGAAAAATCCATGTCCCTTTAACGAAGCATCACTGTATATAACAAACTCACTATTCCTGGAAGGATGTTCCAAAACTGGATCATTCACCAATATTCTTTTCACCTCCTTCGGTAGTAACCTGATTCAACTGATCCATCACTGCAACAAACTATATAGTTCTGATTCTGACCATCTCAGGATGCTGATTCGGAAGGTCATTTCCATCTGTATGCCTTCCTAGCACTGCCTCCTTGTTTCCTCTGTGGAAAACCATTCTGAACAAACATATCTTAGATGAAGCAACATGGTAATCTTTAAATGCTATATCAAATCAATTTGACCATAAAAAATATTTTTGGATAATCATTTAATAGAATTATAACTCATAAAGTTATCTAAACCGACCTATGATACCAACTATAAGGCCCGATCCTTAAACGATACTTAATCTTGAGTTATTACAAGATTACACATTGATGATCTTTTCAGGTTTAGAGTTTTAGAGAATTAGATCATAAAACTTGCATTACATTCCAAATTTAATCAAAGTGATTACATAAAAGATAGTACTCATTTTTCCCATCAACGGAAACATATTTAAAATAAAAAATAGATTTTTTCTTGACACTTGACACGTTCATAACATCATGTACCTTTCCCGTGACCTATGAAAAACATTTAAAAAACTGGGGATGACCATAAAAAGCTCAGAAAGGGATATAAAAGTATGAAATGAAAACATTAGTCTATGCATGAAATCATAATTTACTCATAAACATAATTACATACCTCATAAAATCATGAATAAATCATAGAAATCATAAGACAGAAATGTAACTTGAGGCATTCATAACATTATTACATAGGGAGTAACACTCTTGGTTACGTTTGGAATACATATAACAGTATATTCCCTAAATCTATTTGGAGAAACCGTAACATTTAACTCCTTCACATTAACCAATGCATTGGAGATCTATATCGGGCTCACCCGCCATTATTTAATCACTAATCCACCCGTCTTTATAACAATGCCCACAAACCATAACATAATCGTATCACGTAAAACATGCATAAAGGAAACATAAAATTTCCACATTTGAATCACAAGATATCAATACAACAAATTGATTTATTAAAAACATTATGAAAACCATTTTCAATGCCAGAATAAAAGAAAAGTAATACATGGTATTTATTTTTCATTTTAAAAAAGATAGGTTATGGCTTGTAGAGGAAGATGAAACTCAAATAGTGGTCATGACAGCAGATAATTCATTGTCGCCGCATACGTACGACAAAAAAAATACCTTTTTCTTGTTTAGTAAAAGCTTCATATAAAAAAGATTCATTTTGAATAAATGTAAATTACAAAGGGGTTTATACACTGTATAAAATAATGTTGTGAATAAAACAAAATATTCCTCAATGAAAGGAGATTGAGACGATGTCCCTTACCAAGATCATTTTGTAAATAAAATAGATCAATTATGTGTATTCACTATAAGTAAACATAAATAATGTATAAATGAAATATTGGATATCAAAATTCATTTCTCACATAATCATATCATGAAATAAACAAGAAGTAGAAGGTCAACCCAATGAAAGGAATTTGGGTTAAGAAGTTCCCTTACCTCAGGTACGACATTACTCGATCGTTCATTAACATCCTGAATAATAAACATGAGTTAATTTATACTTTATTAAGAACCTTTTTCAACTTCATTATTCACTTTATATCACTAATTACCTTGTTATGAACACTATGAAATTATTTATGTCAATAATGGTCGTTTTTTCCATCATTTCTACTTGAGTCAAAAATAAACTCTTTATAATTACAAGTTGTTCATGGGGTAAAACAACAAATATATACATAATTATATTCATTATGTAGATATCATATATATCATATATATACATTATATACATGCATTTAAAAGTTTACATAACATTTAGAGGTAAGAAATGAAATGCACCGTTCATGGAGGCGGTAAGCCGTACGTACGCATGAATGCTACATCCATTTCTATTTCAAAATTAATGAAATTAAAACATAATGATAAATAATAGTATTATAATTCCAGTATGGTATCATATATAATATCATTAAATCTATCCTATATATGTACCACATATGGTATTAACGAATCAAATCACTTTGAGGGGGCGGTAGTCTGCACTTCCTAAAATGATGATATCGCGTTTACCCATAATAGAAACCATAATGGTATGAAAAAAATGAAAAATACAGAAGCTTAAGGAAAACATAAACATATTATATATCATATATAAATATAGGTACACCTTAATGGCCACCTTTGAAGGTGTTAAAAGTATATTGAACAATCATCGTTTCGTGAGGCAGAAATTCACCATCCACAGAAATAGTATGTTCTTTAACCATTATATGTAGGTGTGTGTAAGTTTAGCTCGAATCCTACTTATAAAAACATAATAGTATATTGAAGATACTGGATTTGTTACAAAATAAATGAATAAAAAGAGATTAGGGGGTTGGAGAAGCAAAATAAAACAAAAGAACACAAGTGAATAAATTACCTTAAAATCGGGTAACTCCCTTCGGTTTGAACCAAAAGGGTTTTTTGAAGAGCTTACTGCCTACGATAAGGCTTATAGGATGAGGAGAGGGATGTGGAGAGACCAAATTATCAGATCTTGGTAGAGCCAAAGGCTTGAGAGGTGTGGGTAAGGAGGTAGAGGTGGGGCCTATTATAAGAGGAGAGGAGAGGCACTCTTGGAAAGGTATAAAATGTTTCTTTATTTTCAAATGTGTTTTGGATTTTAAAGGTCCCACATTGATTAAATTTTAGGATAAGGAGATGAGGGTTCGAGATATACTCATTGAATAGGTTTTTGACATGTGTAGGTCTTAGATTTTACAATATCTTTTCATTTTATTTAAATCATTAAATAATGTGGTAATCGCTGCATCATCATGATGTCATAAATAATTTAATATATTTAATGTCTAAAATTTATAAAAAAATACTATGATGTATGAAATATTATTATCATTCAATGACTATTTATAGTCAAAAATCTGACTTGTATGTCCCCATGTAAAAATTGCTTTAGTAAACCACTACATGTTTGTGTCATTTTTACTTTTATTTTAAATAAAAGGCATTAATGTCATTATCATAACCAAGTGGCTCCATGGGGTCCCAAAAAGAGACCCATGGGTTGTATTGGCCGGCCCTGACTCATCCAATAGGTTTAGGAAACGTTTCGAGGTCATTTCATATTATTAAAACATTATTTTACCTTAAATTACACTAATTACCTCTAATCGCGATTAAAAACATAAAAGTTACTATTCACCAAAAAAATATTTTAATCCCATTGAACCAAATTTTACTTCCTAATGAAAACAATGTATGGCGGAATTTTTGAAATTCAAAACACAGAGGTGGTAAAATTTCATTTAAACGAAAAATCAGTTTTTTAAGTACCACTTTGTGGTTTCACTATTCATCAAAAATTGATGTTTTTCAGAAAAATACCAAAACTTCACCCAAAGCTATATTTGATATTCCGAATTCAAAAATGATGTCTATTATACATAATTCCAAACATATAAGTTAAAATAATTAATTTAATAATTAATTCCCTCTGTCAGAGCAAATATCGGGTTTTTATGAAACAATATATATCAAAAGATTGACACTAGTTTAAGTCCAATTTCAAAGTGAAATTAATTTCAATGAAAACTATTGTATTAAATGGGAATAATATATTCTAATGTCACTTTAAAATCAATTCAAAATATAATCTAATCATATAAATAATTTATATTAAAAATAGGTTTTGAATTAAAATACAACATTTATCACTATTCATTAAAAATTGAACTTTATCGGAAAAATACCAAAAATTTACCCAAATTAAATTTCAATGTCCCAATCATAAAAATAAGTTTATTTTGACAAATAAATCTTATAAAATTGTAAAAATATAGATTTAAAAATGGTTCTCCATCAAAAGGTGGTAAAACAATCTTTTAAAAATATTAGAGTATTGCATGCTTTTGGTTGGATTTATTCCCATTTTAAGCCTCTAAAACACTATCTAATTCATAAATAGACATAGATAACTATATATATTATCCATTACTTACATGGGATGTTAAAAGGATCCTAAAATATCAATTATATTTATGTTAATATTATTACTATCATTTATTTTATATATCTTATAATTAAATAATTATTATATCACTATTCTATCAACAATTATTGGAATTCTATAATCTCTAGAAATTATAAATAAATTTCCATAATGTATATAATTTCATTACAATTATGTAGAATATTAATGATATATTTTTTATCATGGTCTACCCTATATGTAAATTATTTTATTAATAAAAAATATCAGGTTCTAAATATGTTACTTTAATTGGTCATAATAATATTTATAACACTATCATGGAAAAGAGGTCATTATATTGGTCAATTTTGATCCTTTTTTGTTTAGTGTCTAATTTTATTCATCCAAAACTGTTTATATAGGTTTTAGGATGATTTTATTATAATTATCATATTATTTTTTACCCTAATTAACATGATCTATCTTTAACAATGGTAAATAAAAAGTACTATTGTTTCTATTCATAATATCCCTAAAATAAAAGTAACATATTTAAATAATTTGGACCTACTGATTCAAAACATGGAATCCATTTTTCAATATATAAAAAAAATATTTCAATAATTAAATCAATATTAATCCTATTTGTCAAAATGGGAAAAAAGTTTTTAAATGTTAAAAACATTAAAATATTGACATTATTCTATAACTAATATCAATATGAAATTACAATCCAATTATAATAATTGTGTTTAATTATATAAACTTAATAAAAATATTTGTTAAAATCTATTTAAATGAAAATAAAACCATATAAATTAATTTTATGATAAAAGAAAATTTAAATTAAAATGCATTGTGTTTCACTATTCGTCAAAATAAGAATGTTATAAGAAAAATACCAAAAATTTACTTAAACTAAAATATTATATCCCACATACAATGAATAAGTATATTTTTTTCAAATAAAATATATTAAAATTTTAAAACAATATTTAAAATGGGTTCTCCAAAAAAAGGCTTGAAAACTCATTTTTAGAAAAATACTTCTTTTATCCATAAATATCAATTTTTTCTTATATCAAGTTTATAAAATTAATATGGTTAATTCTAAGCGGTATATTTAAATAATATTTCATTAATTTAATCCAACAAGACTAATATTGTTACTTCATAAAAATAATTATTGACATTCAAATAGATTATTTTAGTAAAAACATTTCATTTTTATTTAAAAAGTGTTTTATTTTCTTTTATAATTAATTGTTCACAAAATTATTAAATATATACATGAATAAACCATATTTTTCTAAATAAATTTATATTTTCATCTTGATCTTTTTTAACACCATGTTTATAACGTAACATTTAAATAATAATATTTAATTTTTAGATTCAGTTTGATGTGGATTCTTATCTAATCTATTGAAGATAGTGTCATTTTTTTAAAAACTAGGGATGTTAAATCCACCCTGCTTTTGGAAATCTCATCCTCGCATTTAGAATTCATGGTCGGTATATAAGGATTAAATTTTCAAAAATGCATTTATTAGAATCCAAAATTTGAAAAAAAAAATTAATATAACGATAATTATAAAAGAATTAAAATAAGGTATGAAGGTCACATGATCTAACACATACTAGTATTTTATATAGGAAAACATGTATATTGAACCAAAACTAACCATAATGTTTTAATGTATAGTGATGGAAAACTTTTTCTAGAAAAAGATATCAATCAGAAAACAATAGTTTTTAAAGGGTTAAATATCATTTGACTTTATACTAGGAAAAGTAAACAAAAAATGTTTTGGTTGTAAGATCATTTTCATAAATTTGAGAAATTATTTGAATTCCTTGACAAAAAACATACTTACATGAAAATTAGTGTGTTTTCCTTTAATCAATTTCGACCACAGACACAAATTTTTCTATAATTGATTGATAATTAGGATGAATTAACTTTGAAAGAATCACCTAATCCACAAAAGATAAACTATTCATTACTCCTGTCATAAAACAATATCCAAAACCAATATATTTATGATATCATAAAAAAATCCTCCAAAAATTATATATTATTGGATGATAAAAAAATACTTTTAATCTTCAAAACTCAGCTATAATACTAAAAGTTCAACATAGACCATTAAACAAATAAAAATCCTTAAAATTATTAAAAATAATCCAAAATAATATTGGAACCCAAAAAATCGTAATGATTTTATCACATATTCTTTAAAGATAAATATTTCATTTTTCTCATAATAACATAATCCACTATTAATGCCTTATACTAAAAAGTAATTTTCCAAACCACATATAATTGAAATTAGTATAATAATTTCAATAAATTACCTAAATCACCATAAATCTACAATAAATTTATACAATCACTAAAAATAATAATCCACAATTTCTCCCCAAATAAAATTCCATTGTATTCTATTTACCTTAGTCATATATGGTTACTATAATAGTTAACGTCTTTAAAGATACAATTTAAAACAGAATCCCCAAACCGTTTTTTTGTCCCAAGGATTTGTATTTAATAAAATATAAGTTCCCAAAAATAAATCTATTCTTATTCCATAATTTTTTTAACTAAAAAAATTAATATTTACGAGGAGCATATCATAGGCCAATGGTAAGAATTGAGACGTTGTCACCCTTTGGTTTCAGTTTCTATTACCAAGGATTTTTCATACATGACAGGTCATTACACATCCTATGGGTTTCCAATTTAATAAAACAATATAACTCTATTAGAAATTTCCAAATATGAGATTAAATCCTCAAAAACAATAAAAACATGTTTTAACCTTAACAGTTATTTCATACCTCTCACATTGTATCCCAAAAAATATTAATCGGTAATTACCTCAAAAATTCATGTCTCAAAAAATACCAATAATCACCATAACAATTTAGATCAAGAAGACAAAAATTGGATTTCTATGAAATTAGACTTATGATCAACCTTATTATTATAAACCCATGATGATATCCCTATCACATAAAATTATATCTCAATCTCTAATGTTTTATTAACCACCCAATGATTCAAAATATTAAGAACCAAACATAAAAATAAATAATTATAGAGTTTTGTTAATAATAATTCACATCCGAGGAACTTTTTTTAGTGTAATGTTTTAGATAATTAGGAAAAACATGTACAAAGTAGATACATATATTATATGTGGAATTTTATTCCTAGTATACTCTTTCCCCCCTAAAGGAATACCTTTTAATATAAAACATGATTTCTTTTGATGAAACATATTTGGTAATTTCATCACAACAACCTATTTGTCCTTATAAAATCTTATGACCTATGAATAAAATTTTAAATCATGGAATTAGAAAAAAATTCTACGTAAAGGACATAAAATAAATAAGGAAAATATTATTACATGATTATTAATAATAAACACATGAAAACTTTTTTCACAATGTTAAACTCTTCACCCACCAAACATAATCTTTTTAACATACCTAAAGAAATCATAATATTATTATAAAACATAATAGAAATAATAATTTTTAAAGAAAACATGGGGAGTCGATATCATTCATACATTATAGTGTTCATATATATAGGGAGTTATCTTCGTGGTTACATTTGGAATACACATTATAATATATTCCATAAATATCATAAAAGAAACCCAATCAGGTAACTCCTTCTCATTACACAATGAGATTGAGAACCATCATGAGCTCACATATCCTTGCTTTATCATGTAGTCTCATGTGTTCATATAAAACTCTTATGATCCATAACATAACAATAACACAAAAATCATATATATAAGAATAATAACTTTCTGACATTTAAATTACAATTTATTTTTTTTAGAATTCCCCACACTCATAAATAATAACACATAATTTGAAGATAAAAGTTTAATATATTAAAGTAAATACTAAATAATTAATGGAACATAAATGAGAGGAAATTGGTTCATGAAATATATGTTAAATAAAAACATTCGAGTTATTAAAATAATCAATTCACTTTTAAAACACATTTAATGCATTTCAAAAAGATGATTTTTTAATCAAGGTGACCTATACCACATTAAATTTTTAAATGGAATTAATAAATAAAAAATTTAAACTCAATATAAATAAATAATTGAAGCCATTTTGAAAAAATTTACATAAAACTGAAATATATTATAAAAATAATTCATCAAAACATTAAAATGGATGATTCAAATAAAAAATATCCTACCATGTGAGAAACATATGTATAAGAATCATTAATGAATAACCTAAAAATCGTTACATATAATAAATTTATATTTAATAATGATATAAAATTCCAAAAGGGTTATATATTTTTTATAGGTTAATAAAGTTTCATCACATCAAGATTTTCCTCAATGAATGGAGATGGAGATGAAGTCCCTTAGCTTCAGTCCAACTTATTTCCTATGATATTTCTTCATGAAAAATAATAATAATAGGTTAATTTATTCATGATTAAAAACCCTTTTCATGTTTATTATACATTTTATACAATATATTACCTTTTAATAACAATTTATTAATTATTTATGTTCACATTGGATGTTTTGTCGATATTTCGTACTCGAGTAGAAAATGAACATGATAAGATATAAATTGTCCATGTGGTCATTAGTCTATCATATAAAGAATTATATTTATTAAATTATTATAAATTTTAAACATAAAATATAATTTTAATCACAAACTATATGTATTTTGATGAAAATTGAACAATATTATTATCAGTAGACGGTAGGTCGTATATACGCAAGAGTATAATATTACATTTTTTATTGATTATTATGGAAGAATGTTATGTACTATTTTATATTTTGAGAATGATAATAACATCATTATTATCATATTAATAATTTATGTATACTTATATATATATAATACATTTTATGTTTGGAAGAAAAACGAATAACATCAATTCGTTGAAGTCATAGTTTAAACGTGTGCACGAACGATGTTATCATTTCGATGTTCATTGAAAAGAAAAACATAATTGATATATAAATATCTTATAATTATTAATATTTAATTAATGTCATACAAAAAACATTAATTATTTCACGATGAATAGTCTCTGAAGACAAAAATGATAATTTTACTATATTGGTTCGCAAGACGATATTCCTCTGTACGCACGAACGAAATGTTCATTAATTATTTAATGAATTGGAGATAAATTTAGGTTATTTTATTATCTTAATAACATCTAATTATATTAAGGATCCTATAATTATTTTTTCATCTTTGTTTTTATAGATTTTTTGGAAGTGGAAGTGGAAATAAAATAGAAATACATAATGAAAATGCTACATCTTCTTCAGTTGATCACCATTGTAGAACACCTTAACACAACTAACAAGGGTGTTATACAAAAAATAATGTCTGAATAATATAAGTATATATTTTTTTATGTTAATTTGGAATAAAATTCCCAAAAAATGGTTCATGATGTGTGAGTAATATGGAATAGTGGGTACCTTTTTATTGTAGAGCAGAGGAAAACAATGGCAAAGAATTAAAATATTAAAGTAATATACATTAATTTTTCAGTAAAAATTTCTCCAACATGAGTTATAGAAAACATAAGATTAGGATATTTTTAAATCCTATATATTAATTGTTTTTAAACAATTTTAAATATCATTATTACCATAATTATTTCTTTTTACCCATGATTATTCATTTTTAATTTAAATTATGGTAAAAACAGTTTTCAGATTAAGAGGCTATAAGGTTTTCTCATATGGAGTAACATTATCATAAATGGAAAATTTTAGAACATGATAAAATTATCATATCCACATATTAGTTTTTCAATTTTATATTATTTTTAAATAATTTAATAATAAACTATTTTTATAAACTATTAATATTGTCTATTTTGACACTATTAACTTCCCTGAATTAATATAAAATCATAATAGGGAGATAACAATTAAAAAAACATTTAATTGAATATAGTATTTTATATTCAACTATTAAATTCTGAGGGTATCCTAATTAATTCAAATTATATTTATGTTAATATTATTCTAATCATTCAGTTGATATTTCTATTAATTAAATTACTGTTTTATCACTATTGTTTTAATAACTATGGTAATTATTTAATATCTAAATATAATATAGAATTTATAATTATGAAAATAATTTCATTTACTTTCTAAAGACTATTTATTATTGATGTTTTATCGTGTTTCACCCTCTATTAAAATTAGTATACTTATAAGAAATAAGAGAGTTTCATGTTGTCAATTTATTTTTTTAATAATATTTATATCACTTTCATGGAAACATCCATTAAATATGTCTATTATTATTCATTTTTATTAATGGTCTACTTTTATTCATCCAAATGTATTTCGTATATTTTTATGGGGACTTTAACAACCTTATAATATTTTTTCTTACCCAAATTTACATTATTTATATTTAACAATGGTAAGAAAAAATTATCCTAGTTACAATACATAATATCCCAAAAAATAAAACTAACGAATTAAAGTAATTTGGATATACTGATTCCAAATATGGATCCCATTTTCAAAAATTTAAAACAAAAATTATTCAGTAATTAAATAATAATTAATCCAAATTGTGAAACCAATAGAATATGTTTTTAAAGTTAAAAACCATTAAAATATTGACATTCATTTATATCAAATTTCACTGCGAAATTACTTATAATTACCAAAATTGGATAAAATTATAAAAATATAATCTAATTATAATTTAAAACCAATTAATATGATAATAAAAATAGATAAAGAAATCAGAATAATTTTTTTAATTAAAATGCATTACTTTTCAATATTCTTTAATATGTGAAAGTTATCATAAAAATACAAAAAATGTACCGAAACTAAATTTTTATGGACCTATTAAAAATAATATGTTTATTTTTTAATATAATAATTATTAAAGTGTCAAATCATGATATAAAATTTGTTCCCCATCAAAAGGAAGTAATCCTAATTTGCTGAAAATAACTATTTCTTCCATAAACATGATTTTTTTCTTTTATCATGTTTTTAACAATCATAAGATTGTGTTTAATAATTATATTTAAGTAATATTTCTTTAATTAAATCTTATAAGAGTGATTTATTAATTAATTAAAAGAATTATTAACATTTTAATAGTTAGTTTAAAAAAAATTATTTAAGAAGGGTTATATTTTCATTTATAATTAATTGTTCAAAAATGAATTAATTATATACATGTGTAAACCATATTTTCATGAGTTAATTAATATTATTCATTCCTTACATATTATAACCTAAGTTTTAATGAAACATTTAAATAATAATATTTATTTTTTAGCATTAGTTTGATGTGTCATATTATGTATGCTTTGGAACATTGTATATCATTTTAAAAAATTTAGGAGTAACGACCACCCTGATATCAGAAATTGAATCATCGTAATTTGATTTTGTGTTTGGTAACTAAGGTATGAATTATCATAAATACCATTATTGTAATCCCAAATTGGAAAAAGTATAAATAAAACTATCACTTTTAAAATAATGGTAACAAAGTACAAAGGTTACCTAAGATAACACATACTATTATGACATATAGGAAAGCATGTATATTAAGGAAAAACTAACCATCATGTTATAATGTATGGTTATTGAAAAAAAATTCAAGAAAATTTAAGAAAACAATAAATTTCTTAAGAAATAAATGGTCTATGAGTTCATAGTAGAAAAATTAAACAGAATAATTTTCTGGTTTAAAATCATTTTAAAAAATATGATGAATTATTTTATTTCCTTGACTAAAACATAAGAAAATATAAGTACATAAAAATTATAGTTTCCTCCTTTAATAAATTTCTACCTTAAACTCATATTTTTCTATAAATAATGAGTATAAATGATGAATCAATATATATAGAATCACATAATCCATAAAAGATTAACTATCAATTTCTCTTATCATGAATCATTAACCAACCCTAATAAAATTAGGATATGATAAAGCAATTCATAAAAAATAATAAACCACTAGATGATGAAGGAAAACATTTTATCTTCAAAATTCAACAATAATACCAAAAATTCAATATATAACAATCAATAAATAAATATCATTCAAATTACAAAAAATAATCCAAACTTCGATTGGAATCAATAAATAAGATAAATTTTATCACATAATCATCGAAGATAAATATTTACATTTTTCAAAAAATAACATCAAAAAATCTTAACTCCCTAAACCAAAATGTAGTCACCCAAATCACGTATTGTATACATTAGTATAATTATTTCCATAAATAACTAGAATCACCATAACTCCATAATAAAATCATATATTCCACAAAAATATAGTTTGACCATTACTCCTCAAATTAAATCACATAGTATTCAATTTTCCTTAGTCACATGGGGTTCCTAAAATAGTGAATGTATTCCAAGATAACATTTATCACATAACCCCCAAATACTTTTCTAGTACCAAGGATATCCATTTGATAAAAAATAAGATCCATAAAATTATGTTATTCTTTTTCCGCATGCTCGTTTAACTAAAAAGAAAAAATCATACTAACGAGGGACTGTAGGCTAGTGGTATGTGATACAACCTTATCACCCTTCATTGTATGGTTCTATTGCCATAGACATTCCTGACACAATATTTTTTCAGTTAGCATGCATATTATTCATTTTCATAATAAATATAATCTTTATAATATTCGAAAAATATGAGATAAAATACTAAAAAATAATAATAACATGGGTAACCTCAATGGTTATTTAAAACCTCTCATTTTTCATCTGAAAAACGTAATAACCCAAAATTACAAAAAAAAAGTGTTTCCAAAAATACCATTAATCACCATAAAATTTTGGAACATGAATCCTTAAAATGTTCTTCTATGACATTGAACATATGTTCATCCATAAAATTATAAACCCAAGATGATATCCCTAACTCTTAAGAATACATCCTAATCTCCAATGTTCTTGAAACCATCCTCCAATACCGACTATAAGTACCCAACCTTAAACATAATTAATTTAAGTGTTTTGAACTATAATTCATATTAGAGGATATTTTAGGTTTTTAGTTTTATAGAATTAGTAAAAACACATAAAATTTAGACCAAAATGAAATTATTTTAAAATAAAATATTATTTCTTTTCAAGACACGTATTTGATTCTTTCACCACGAAATTTTTTTTTCTTATCAAATCACTAGTCATGTGAAAAACATTTTAAAACATCATATGAGCACAAAAATATATGCAAGAATCATTAAATAAATAGATAAAATACTAGACTATTAATACTTATAAACTCATGAAAACATTTTCACTATGTTGTACCATTCATCCGTAACACCTAAAATCATTAACATACCATATGAAATCATAAGATTCCAATAAAATTCATTAAATATAAACATAAATTATATCATCCCTATCTTTTTTAAATTTTATTTCTTACATCTATATATGGAGTAACGTTCATGGTTACATTTGGAAAACCAATCACAATATATTCTCTAAATCTCTTAAGTGAAACCCAAATAGTTAACTCTGTATCATTAACTGGTAAATATGAGAAGCATCATGAGATCACCCACCATAATTTTATCACATAACCACCCATATTAATAAACAATTCCCATTATATATAACAAAATCATAACACATAAATCATGTATAAAATAATAGTATCATTAAAACTTTTAAATCACAATTTATTTATTTTATAATTCTGCTCATTCGTAAATAAAAAACAATTATTTGAAAATATAATTTCATATCTGAAAATTAATCATAAAATTATTAAAGAGACATAAAAGTTATAAATATTGTTTAGGATGTATAAGTTAAATTAAATATTTAGAGTTATTAAAACTATAAATACAATTTATTACAAATTTTAAAAAAATTAAAATAAGTCATCAGAATCAAAGAGTCATATAGAACATTTAATCATTTAAAATGGTTTAAAATTTTAAAACATTAATGTCCATATAAATGAATCTATAATAGGATTTAAAAAATATGGACATAAAATATAAATAAATTATAATAATAAATCAATAAACCATTAAAATGAGGTTTTTAGTTAAAAACTCTCTAACCACTAGAGAAGTACATGAATAAGAATAATTAAGGAATAACCTTAAAAAAGTTAAATATCACGAAAATATATTAATTCATGTTATAAAAAGTAAAAAAGGGGTTTATATACACCATATTGGAAAATAAGGGTGGATAACATCAAGATATGCTTCAATCAATGGAGTTTGAGTCAAAGTTGCTTAACTTGAGTCTGACTTTTCTCGTACACTCTTTACCTTCGAGAATAATAAACATATATCGATTGATAATTTTTTAGAACATTTTTCAATTTTATTATTCATTTAAAATAACATATTAACAGGTTATTACAATTAAATAAATATTTAAGATCACATTGGACTTTTTGCCAATATTCAGTACTTGAGTCGAAAATAATCCTGATATAATGTAAATTGTCCATTTGATCATAAGTACATCATATCAAGAATAATATTAATGACATTATTATTAGTTTTATTCATAAAATATACTTTAAAATTAAGTATTTATGTAATTCTATAAAAAATTAACATTGTTATAAACATGGATATGGTATGTCCAACGTACTCATGAGTAACATGTTTTATTTTTCATTGATCGTTATGGAAAGAAGGTATGTACTATTTTATATATGTAAAATGATAATAACATCATTACAATGATATTAATCATTTATTTTTACATAGAAATATAAATATCATACTAGTGATATAGTGATTAGAAAAGAATAATATCGATTCGTGGAGGTACTAGTTCACATGTAATGATGAAAGACGTTATCATTTCCATTTTCACAGAATGTAATAAATTAATTCACATATTTTTTATATTTTAATCATTTGTGATTCATTAATGTTACATAGAAACATTAATTCCATCATTATGACTATTCTTGATAGACAACAATGATAAACGATCTATATTGGTTCGTATGAAGGTACTTCTCCATATACAGGAATGAAGTCTTCATTGCCCATTTGGTGAAATTAGGGATGTATTGAGGTAATTATGTAAAGATAAAAAAAATTAATTATATTAATAAAAGTTTATAAATTTTTTCATCATGGTTGTAAAATATTTAATGGAAGTGGAAGTAGAAATTAAACAAAAGTACATAATGAAAAGGATAACTCTTATTCGGTTGATCATCATTGAAGAAAACATGAACACCTCTAAATATGGTGTTATGTCTAAACTATGAACTGAATAATGTGATGAATAATTGTTTTAAGGGTTTTAGGTAGATATTTGCGAAATCAAATTGTTCTTGAAGTGTAATTAGTAGTGAATATTGGTTTCGTTTTTAGTATATGGTAGGGGCACCCTTGGAAACTAATAATATATTAAATTAATAGAAATTATTTTTTTAGATCCAAATGAATCAAAACTAAGATATGTCTATGATATGATATGTATGATTTTCATAACTCTAAAAAATAATTCTTAACCAAGTTTTTATTTTATATTAATACGTATCATTTTGTTTTTCCAATAATTAATCCATTTTAATTTTAATTGTGTTAACAACATTGTAAATAATATGAGGCTATAAGGTTAACTTATATGAGGTAAATTTATAACATATGAAAATATTATGAATATTTAGACCTTATAATGGAATATTTTTAATATTTAAAATATTTTGTGGTTTTAAAATAATTCACTAAAATATTATTTCTATAAATTATCAACAATGCCAATTTCAACATTATTCATTTCATTGAATTTAAATAAAATCCAAAAATATATATTACCTCCAAATAAAAATTTAATAGAATTATAATATTTCATAGGCACCTATAAAATTATTTGAGTACCCTAGTGAACTAAATTATTATTATTTTATTATTATTTAAATAATTTATTTTAAATTTCAATTAATAAAATAATAATTATATCATTGTTTTGTCAGTAATTATGGAAATAATTTAATCTATAAAACTAATAAATAAATTCTCATGATGTAGATAATATTATTAAATTTATGGAGACTACTTATAATCATAGTTTTATCAGGGATATCCCAATATTAAAATTATTATACATATAATAAATATGGCAGTTACATGTTGTTACTATCTTTTGTTTTAATAATATTTATATCACGTTCGTGGCATGAATTCCATTAAATGAATCAATTGCGATCATATGGTGTTACTAGTTGAATTATATTCATCCAACATGATTTTAGTTGGTTCTTGGGTGATTTTATTATCCTTATCCAATTTTCTACAACAAAAAATTACATGGTTTATCTTTAACCGAGGTAAATAAAATTTATCGTAGTCACTATTCATAATATCCAAAAAATAAAACCTATATGTGTACGTAATTTAGACCAAATGATTTAAAATATTGAATACATTTTTAAAAATAACAATTAGAAAAGTGTTCGTAATTAAATTAAAATGAATACATGTTGTGACAATGAGAAAAAAACGGTTTTAAAAGTAAATATCATCCAAAGATTGACTTTTGTTTATGTCAAATTTTGCTGTGAAATTACTTCAAATGACCAATACATGATTAAATGAAAAAATTAATCTAATTATTCTTTATAAAAATTAAAATTATAAAATAACTATATAAAAACATTAGGAAAAAATTATGTTTTGGATTAAAATGTATTATTTTTAATAATTCATTATGAATTGATAGTTTTCAGAAAAATACAAAAAATTATCAAAACAATGTTCTTATTTCCCACTTATAAGTAAAAAGTTTATTTCCTAGAATAATATATGTGTGTGTATGTGTGTCAAAAAATATATATTATATTTTTTCTCCATCAAACGGATGTAATACATCAATTTTAGAAAAATAATCCTTTCATCTGTAATATTGAATTAGTTATTATATCATGTCTAGAAGATATATAATATATAATATTAATCAATATAAATAATTATTTATTCACTTATTTAATACAACATGAATGATTTTAATTTTTCATAAATAGAATTATTCACATTTAAATACTTTTTTTTCCATTAAAATATTTCCTTTTATTTAAAAAGGGTTTTATTTTCATTTATGATTAATTGTTCAAAAAACAATTCTTTATATATATATTTAAACCATATATTCATAAATTAATTAATATTATTCATTCCCCCCATTTTAGCAGCTATGTTATAATGTTTCATTTACATAATAATATTTACTTGTTTTCTTATATTTAATGTAGCATATTTTGTACGCTATTTAACAAAGTTTATCTTTTTTAAAAACTCTGGATGTTACAGATTATTCATCAAACAATGGTAATGGGTTTCAATTTTATACACATTCCACAAACAAAATAGTACCCTAGAAGACATTAATCTATGTAATTGAAAAAAATAATAAATAATGAGATTTTTTGAGCATTCTACCCATACCAAGTGGAGAACATATCATGATATTTGGAAAATTCAATAAATTAATCATTCATAAATATTAAACACTTACTGAAAATACATTAACATACATAAATGAATGCTTTCTACTAAAAATTCATAAGTAAAAGAAATATATGATCCTCAAATAAATCTATATAAACATTCAATGGATTGGAACATAAATAAGATAAAAAGATGATATATTTCAAAATTATAGAAGAATTAAATGACGGATAATAAAAGAACACAATGTTTTTACCATCATGAAATAGTATCACCAAAAGATAAAAATCAAAACACCTACCTTGATAGGTTGAAGAAGATCTTATCCTTGGATCTAGATATATGTTACACCATAATTGAATCAGAATTCCATTGAAGTCATTACCGTCATAGATAGAAAATAATCTAACCATGGAAAAATCCTCAATGGTGGTGGAATGCATCTTGGAGCACCATTTCAACATTTGGTGTCTCCTTCATGACTTGATTTTATCCTCGACATGCTCACAGTGAATTTCCACCTTCATTATTGGCCTCAGCTCGAAGCCTCTCGATCTCTTTGACTCAAGATATATACTCTTATAAAGACCCCTGGTCAATGAACCTTATCCACAAAAAGAAATTGAAACCCCCAATTAACTATATCCCAATTTTCTTATATGATTTTTTATCATTTTTTATGAAATATAGAATTTCAATTTTAATTAAAATACACATAATAAAGATATGTATAAATCCAAAATAATATTTTTTAGCAATAATAGTTATAATATATAATTATTACTTTTTAAATAAAATATTTACAATATTAATAATTTTTAAAAAATAATATAATCATATTTATAAATTTAACTAATAATTATTACATCATACTCATATTTGAATATATATATATATATGTATACATATATACCTTTTATTTCAAAAACCAATTTTATAAAAACTAATTTAATTATATTTATATAATAATTAATCATTATTTCATAGGAAATAAATATTATCATAGTTAGGATAAATCAAAATAAGAATATTTATATTAAAATAATTATTATAAAATAGTACAATAAAACATTATATTTATGAAAATTAATTATAAAAAAAATTGAAAAATACAATTGATAGTTATAAATATTTATATATATTATAATTATATGCTAATTCAATTAATTCAGTCACTAATTTTTAGTTATTTTGTCCAATGAATTTCAGATTAAAAATTTTATTAGTTTCTTAAATATAAATTAATCTAATTTATTTAATATATATAAAATTATACAAGGATTAAAATTTCTGTTAGGTAAAATGTTTCATATAATATAATGATTAATTAGATGAAGAATCATTTATATTTGTTTACATAATTTTGGTGGTCCATCAATAACATCAAAATAGATTAGTTATATAATTTAATATTATGTATATATGTTAATTCCATAACATAAAAGAGGTTATATCATACAATTTACTATCAATTGAGACCATTAAAATGGTTTTATTACTTGAAATGATGGCGGTAATGGTAATTTAAAATACATCGTCCATGATGTCGGTAAATCAACACACCACAAACTATGTTTCCATTTTTTAGAATAAAATAGAGGAGAAAAGATATTATGAATATTTTTTTCAAAAACATGAAAATATTATTGTATATTTAAGATAATATACATTTCATGCTACATGGATAGTAGGAGAGGAATAGAGTATTTAAAAAGTTGAATAATTGAAAAAGAAAATAAATAAAAATGGAAGAGGGGTTTTCCTCTTGAATTCTCTCTATGGAGGACCTCCTCAATGCCCATGGTTTTGGGCTTTTGATATGACCAACATGTCTTTAACATGAGTCAGAGGAATGTAATGGTAGATGGGTATAAATTGAATAATCTACATAAAGATTATTTTTATGTAGTATTGGTGGTCATAGGTGGTAATTATAATTGATGAGAGGTGGCATTTTTTATCATTTTATGAATTAGTTTATTATTTTGGCTTAATAAATTAAACAGTATGAAAGATATCAAAAAATAAATTATAATATTGAACTCTATTTCAATATTATGTTATTAAATCAATAATACATCATTTATGACTCAATTAATCATGTATTTAGTTAATATCATAAATTTTCATATTTCACTATTTAGAAAAAATTCAAGTATTTCAAAAATATCTGAAAAATTAACTATAACACTTTTTCAATGTATAGGATTAAAAATTGATCTCCATTTTTTAAAAATAAATTTTTAAATACTACAAATTATATTTTTAATTAAAATCACAATTTATATGGAAAAGACATATTTTAAAACTATAATTGTCTTTATAAAACAATAAAAATTATATAAAATCTCATAAAGTTAACGTAAAATCATAAGACACCAAATATAATAAATTTTTAATCTTAATTAAGAGAATTTATTTTCATTTAACTCATTATATTAATTATTGAATTGTAATTAAATATTTTAGACTCATAAAAATCAATACTTAATTTATAAATTTGAAAAAAAATTATTAACATTTTCTATGATATAAATATATCACATTTGACTTATAAAATTGGAAAATTTTATTTATACATTTTATGTGAGTTTAATATCATATTGGCTATATTAATATACCTAATGGTCAGGTTACTATTCTAAAGGTGATGTTAGTATTCCATCTATATTAATTCCATAATTTCTATAAAAACACACAATTTAATTACACGTTGAAAAATAATTTGATTATTTATTATCAGAGTAAAAAAAATTATTTAATAAGTACCCCAGTTTTTACATCATAACTATATATAAATCTAGTACAAAATTTTTTGGCTATGAATAGCTGATTTACTTATCTAGATTACCATTTTTAATGGATGATCTGACAGCCAATAAAAATAAATTTAATTATTTAACTGTTTCCATGGTAATGATAATTATAATAGACAAATTTATGGACAATGGATCAATGGTTTTATTTATTTCAACCACATAAAATTGTGAAAATTGATTGATAATATCATGGTTATATTTCTACCCATATCACCAATCTCATATTCTTTTGATAAAGACTCATTTTTTCTAATCATATTATTTTTAGTAGATCTGGAAAAAATTCCAAATTATTATTCAGATAAATATTTTTATTATATTAATTAATATATTTATCACATATCATAAGTTGAATATATTCTTCAACAGATTTGGGATAATCATGTGATATTGTTTTACTGTGACTAGTTACTATGACTTTTATTTTAGATTACTCAAATTGATGTTGATCTCCAATTATATTATAAACATCAATATAATTTCCTAGATTTTTATTTAATCACTGATTATTTCTTTCATTGAATTCATTCATAGATAGTGTTGAAAACACATCATTTGATTGGATTGGTGTATTTCTTATCTTCTCTAATAGGTTCGGAGTAGACAGGATTAACCTCATTTATTATACTAACCATGTTTTTTATTCATATTTATTTCAAGAACTATATTATCATTAGAATAAATGATTATTTTTTGACAAACATTACTACACATGTACTAGATTCCACTTGGTGACTATCATATGAATTTCTATATTTGACCTTTTTATCAAAATTTCAACCACATTATTCCTTCATCTTGATAAAAAAAATTAAAAAACATTAAAATGTGGGATATTATTAATGTATTAAACCAAATGACAGTGGAATATATATATATATATATATGATTATAAGGTATTTATTCTATATTACTCCACCACTAGTGATATCTTGGTACCATAATTATCTTGTGGAATCATGTTGTGTTTGCATAGTTCTACCCATTTAAACAAGATCCTTATTTCCCTCCCAGTGACTCAACATTTTCTTGATGTATATAAATCACTAAATTTAGGGCTCATTACATGCCTTTTTTAATATTTAGTGAATTTCTTGTTTTTAGATTATCTATAATTATATGACATTAGTCTGAATTGTTTCAAAACATTTTGATTACCTTCCAATGTTTGGGGAATTTTAAATTATCCCAATGCAAGTGTTTTTTGTACTATATATATGATTATTTTAATTCTTCTTAACTCATCTGTTAATGTGATAAAATATTTTTGAATATTTTATTAACATATTACTCATCGATATACACACATCATAGTGGATTAACATAAGATGTTTTGATATTTTGATTCCCCATCCTTCATAATTTTATTATCAATGTTAAAATTTTCATGAATAAACAATATGTGTGATTTCATTATTCTATCGGGTAAAAATAAACAAATGTTATTATTTATTTTTAATATAATATTAGTTGGGCCAATGTGGTCAATCCATATTTTCTGCAAATAATTTAATGTTTTTTGACTTAAACAACAACTTCTGTTTTCTCTCCAAAATGTAATAAATTTCATGGCGTTCCTATACGACTAGAAACCAAAATCATATATTTTATTATAGTGACTATAAAACCAACATTACATTAAATAGCCTTATTATAAACATCAAAAAGTTGGGAAAGATTCAACAAATAATGATTTAGTCTCTCAAGAATGAAAACATAAATAGAATAATTATTTATATAAACATATTTGTTGGTCAACAGATCAAATTTTTTATATCTAGGATTTAATAATTAAAAAACCTATAATCAACAACCATAAATAATTAACAGTTTTTTAGGTCATATTTCAAGAGGGATCAATAAAATATTTCTATTATACATTGATTTTTATATTTATAGTAATAAAATGATAAATCAACTATGTTTTCATATTTTGTAATTTTCCATTGGTTGTGATATTTATTCAAACTCTAACAAATAATTAACTAATAAATTAATGTTGAAAAAACTGATCGGATGTTTTTTTCTTGATCACTTTATATAAAATCTTCTTGATTGTATTTCCAAAAGTTCCTCACTAAAGCATTATATACAAACAATTGATGCCTTATTTGTGTTATAATTTATAATTTCTCTCTACTCCTAGGTTAAAAATATTACCTTACTATATGAATAGATTTATTTTACCAATAGTTATAGTAAATCCTTCCAAACCTAAAAATGAACCATGTGGGACATTGAAATCATCATCTATGTCTAATTTAGTTTTTTTTATAAATAAACCATATTAAAATTATATATTACCTAATAAAAAATAGGAAACTCTAGAAAATGTAACATCAATGAAAAATATTCCCATCAAATAATAAAAATAAAATGAAATGAAACTTCATCACCTCAAACAAATATCTATGTCAACCTAAAATCCCTACTACACAGGTTCCTATCATATACCTTATCCAAGCATAGATCCAATGAGGATATGTTGTATCCCCACTATAAATATTGATAAAAATTATACTGATGAATTTGTTTCTCTCTTCTGATTCTATGAATTAATAAGTATCAACTTGTACTTTTGTCTTGTATTTTCATGATTTTATGGGGTAGATTATATCCATTTTATAATTTTATTTTCCTAAATAAGTGATAGTATTTTATTATTTATTCATTATATTTTATTTTCATGTTTTAATTCTATCATATGTGTCTGAAGATAAAGAATATTTTTCTTTTATAAGATCATTTTTATGAATTCCATTATCATTTTTTTCATCTCATTTTTTGTATAACCATTGTAAATTTATTCTAAATAATTATACATATTATAAAACAACCATGTTTTTTTTCATTTTAAATTTATAATCCTACATCGTAGTTTAAACATTCAAATTAATGAGATTATTAATTTTTTTATCTCTAAAATTAATTTTGGAATTCATTTATTCAATTATATTCCATTTTACAAAATTGAAATATTTAAAATGTCAATTTATTTGGAAGGATCATATTTTTCATCTAGAAGATGAAAGGGTCTTATCTGATTCTATTTTTAACTAAGATTTTCCTTCTCCCTAACATTTAATTTCATTAAAACAATTCTTGATTAATATATACATGGTATATTTCCTGGGATCACCTTCCTATTATTTTGAAAATTCACTGTTGTCATGAGTGTAATATTTTGATGAGTGGAACACTAAATCATCTTATACCATGAAATTGAGAGGTATATATAGATCTTCCTCATCACAAAATTCATCACATTTCGGCACACTGTTATCAAATAACATAATTTTACTTATTATGGAAATAAGTTAAAACTTCTATATTCATTTTTAATAATAATATTGGACATCTCTGGTTGTTGTGTTTTATAAAAGGATTCTTCATTATCAATTTATCCTCCATGATTCATAGAAATGATAGTTGATAACTAGAAATAAATTGCATCACAAAAAATTTGAATGATTTTTTACCTCAATATTTTTCACTTTAACCTCTTTAAAAACAAATTTATAAGAGATATAGAGTTTCAACATAATATTCCATTCCATAACCATAACCTATATAGTCATTCTTTTCCACTATATTCATACCATGTAGTTATTTAAAACATGCTTACATTACCTTAATGTAATTTATTTTATGTACTTGTCCTCTTTTCGTTTCATAGATAATGGAAGTAATGTGGATGTCATCAATGTTGATTTAATCAAGATCTCAATCATTGAGATATGATATTATTTTATCATATTTACTAATCATAATAATCGTTAGTTTTCTTCCACAGTTAATTCTTCTAGAGTTTCTCCAAAACAAATAATTATTCTTACACCCATATTTAAATATGTTTTAAACTCAAAAATAGTCTCGTTGTTTTGAAACCATATGTATTTAAAATATTTTAAATTGGTTTTTATATTTTCATTTTACCTATTTTTCCCTTATAAATTCTATGAATCTTCTTACATATAGAATAAGTAGTTCAACAACAGATATACTTAGTGATATCTATTTGAGATAAATATATTATTGGGTCATTCCTAGACATCCCCTCATTTTAAAAATTCTTATTTGTAGGTAGGAACAATAATTTGGATTCATTTGGAACAATTAATCTCAATTTTATAATGGTCGGAATATTATTACACATAAGGACAATGTGAGGAACCATCCTTTTTCGATGAGTAAAATTTAATTACAACAAATGTTAGTATTAGTTTCTATTACCAAAATTGTGTTGATATATCTTATATATGTTGGATATTCACCAAAGAGTAATATTTGTTCTAATAATAACTATTTAATCTTATAAAGGGTGATATATATTGTTGGTGAATATGTGTGTGTAATTATTTCAATTCTTTTCACTCATGATTTTTCAATACCTCTCTCTTATGATACTCACTAATGAAAAAATATAGACATATATAGTTTATTATTATGGTCCACCTAATTTGATGACGGCTATATTCTAATGTGGCATGGTTATTATCTCAATAACATGTTCCTATTCTTATTAGATAAAATCAAATATCGAGTATCACCATGAATTCAGATAGTCGATGACACTGACTAGTTACACATTAAAACCCACATAATTAAAATATTTGATTAATTAAAAATAATTAATCTTATATCATCAACATTAACACTATAATAAGATGATATTCTACTTATTTAAATAATAAAAAAATACGGTGTCCATTCTTATATTTATTCCTGGATACAGAAATGTATTGGTTATTAAATATAAATTCTAAATGATTATTTTTATTAATCTTTTGAAATATTTCATCATTATATGTTTAATGATTATTTTTTCTATTATCATAATATAAATATCCATGACTGTTCAGTGTCATTGACTCACTACACAATAATTGAATTGTCACATTCCCCATTCACTTGATCCATGATCTCTCAATATTTCCAATTAATACTCTTGATGAGATAATATTTAAACACTATATTATGTTTTATTAATAAGAAATTTATAATCCAAAAAACCATCAATAATATTTATTTTTCATGTTTTCTTATGCATGGTATCATCTATCAGTTAAATGTGGACCTAATCTTAGTTTCCTACTATTATTTAATGAATCATGATCGGCATTGGTGGTCATGATGCATAATACTCAACGTATAACGAATATAATACTAATTTATTTAAATATAATTATAATAAATATTTATATAATATTATTCCATCACCCAATAGAATCTTAGAAACATTCAATCAATATTTAGGTGACATTGAATCTAAACTTACCAGAAAATAGTAAATAATTTACATTTAGTATTGAGTAATTGTATTAGAATACATCAATTTCATATATATGTCTAGATTTAACGTATGAATAACCTTCAAATAAACCGCAATAACAACTAACAATCAACCACACTAGCACCCATTATTCAGTTCTCATGATGAACCGATATCATGCACACAATATAAACCAATTTCACGTATAAACTCAATTGATTGTGAGGAAGAAAATTTAATGTAGAACATTGATAATATAAAAAACTAGATTCAATATGAGAGAAAATTTAACATACAATTCATGAGGAAACATGAATAACTATGAAATTTTTCATATCACTATCTATAAATTCCAAACATCTCATATTTTGAAATAGTTCATCAGCATTTCATATGAGCATCATCCTAACACAAAAAAAATTATCTCAAACATATAAAAACATTTTTTTATTAAAATTACTCACATGGTTGGAAATAACCAAGTTGTTTAATCTATTTTGGAAATCACATAAAATATATTATTTTATGTCCTAATAATGAATATTAGTTCATAATTAATTACTTTTAACACACATCGAAAACAAAAATATTACCATCCTCAAGAAGGACCAATAGTTTGCGGTGTGGCTATAGTGTCACAATTTTTTTATTTTCTATATTCTTTTTTGTTTTAGACATACATGGGGTTTTTTTGGTATTGTGACTATGTTTTTAGTAATTTTATATTGATTTCATTTTATATTATATATAATAGAACATATATATTGTATTCCACTATAGATTGTTTGTTTCATATTGTGTTTTATATGAGGGTAACCGTCCCCCAATGATGTCACACACACATTGAATATTATGTGAGACTTTTTTTAATGGGGTATAAACATAATGTTAATACCATTTCCATAAAAATATATCTTCTTTAAGGATAAGAAATTCGGAATGTGATTGGATTTTTTTCATCTGTGATCAGTCATTTTTTGTGAAATAGAACACAGTTTGGGAATTAAAATATTTTTTCATTTTAGGTGGTTTTTATGAATGGTTAAAGTAAAAGGGGAATCCCTAAGGGATTTAGAAGACATTTGAGTATATTCGTACTGGATTAACTATTTGAGAAAATAAATGTATTCAATTTCAGACATGATCATGAGGGTCATGCTATGAATTTCATGGTAAGAGGGGTTGTCCCTCAGCCAAGTGAAGGTTTCATGGTGTCAACCCTAGTTTATTTCATGAACAACCAAAGGGAAGTAAATTCTTCTATTTTTTGACTTATATATTATAATGGTACAATTGTTTTTAACCCTATGATTTCCCTTAGCTCTTTCTACTTAAATGAAGAGGGATATCCACTCTAGTAATGTTATTTTACTTCCATTTGGTGTTCCTGGATCAAAATCATTTCAGATTGATTGCTTTTCTAAATAGAGGTTTGAACTAACCTCTTGTAACAATTTTTTCCATTTTATACCACACAATTTTATTTCATGTATGATTATTTTGGAGGAAATATTTCTTAACAGTATAGTGAAGTCGTCACAGAAGGTGGAAATATTTTGTTCAAGTCATATAGCAGGACTAGAAATGATATATTTAGGATGATATTAAAAAATTTACTTAGTATTCATCCATTTCACCATATAGAGTATTTTTTTAATGTTGGGAAATATTAACTATTAAATTATCAATTTATTTTGGGGATTTTTTATAGCCTAGGATAATGTGATTGTCAAAAGTGGACTCATATCCATCACTTGAATTTTTGGTCAGGGAATGATGTTTGGTGAGATTTTGGGAATAATTCCTAATTGGTTTGAATTATATATAGTAATAAATTTTTATAAATGAACCAAATAAAAACTAATAACATATTATAGAGAATTATTTTATTTTATGTCTTGAGATAAATTCCCAGAAGACGAGTTTACTAGTAGAGTGGACCAAGAAGTTATGGTCAAGTATTTGAATAAAGGAAATATAAAATTTCTAGGTTAGTGACCATGGACATATTTGAATATCTAGATTAATTATTATTGTTATGTTTTTTACACTAATAATATCATTTTTATGTATTTTTTTATTTTCTAGTTTACCCATATGGTTGGGATGGGCTTCTGTTGTCTTAATAGTCAACCAAGACCATATAGCTTACTAAAATCCTCAGTGTTTTTATCCTGGATCGATGAGTGACAATGAACCTCAATGTGGTGTAGTAGAATGAGTTGGAATAAATAATAAATTAATTTTTTTTTTGAATAATTGTTTTGACAATTTATTACTTCCATATGGAATTTCAATGGAAAAGTTTTGACTTCAGGTATCAATTATGAAATGATATTTCGATAAAATTCCATGTTTTTACTATATATTTTTCATTTGGATTTGGGAAAAGGGACTAGAATGAATAAAATATGGAATCTGATTCATTTTAGAAACATCTTATAGAGAGGATTAAATATCAGGATTCAAGTTAAATTTAAATATATTTGTTTATCTGTTCTAATATGTGTTACCTCATGACGGTCATTCCATATTTTATAAATACTGTGTGCTATTATGATTCCTATTTATCTTTCCAGGTGCATGTTATCTTATAATATTATTAATGTAGCACAAATATCACCAATGAATTGATTTTTGTTTGTATTAAAGTGAATATTGATATGAATAGAAAATAAAATATCCATAGAATGTGGAGATTATACTTAAGGACCCTAGTTGATACACTAGTGTAAAAAGACTAGTCCTTGAGGAGCCAATTTGTGATAATAAGAAGTTGAGATATGATATGTGTTGTGATTCTTGTTTTATTTTTTGAATGTGTACATATTTTATGTTATTTGGATTGGTGACCACTCTGATAGGTTATAGGTTCTTTAGGCCTTACGCAACAATCTTTGTGACAGAACAGGAGGGCCTTCCATGAGAAAAATTGAATCATTGATATGAATGATGTTTAGACTTTAAATAAGTGAGATGGTATGTCATATAGCTAGTTAAAATCAACATTATATATTCGATATGGTCATTACATACCATGAATGAGATTTTAGTGGCAGAATATACACGAGTGAGATAGTTTCTAGGAATGTGACATGACACATATTCAATGATTGGTCAACCTTGAGGGAAAATATTCCATTTGTGATTTGATTTTATAATTTAATATATGATTAACATGAGTGGTATAGGGTTTGAGTAGTGATTTTATACAAGCTGTGGATGTATTACCTCCCATGATTGATAATGAATAGATTTGTATTTCGTAATGTGACTTCATTGAGTGAGAATGTTTTTCCAAGACATGTTTGTAAAATTATACACAAAAATATTATGTAGGACTCCAAATATTTGACACTTCCCATCCCGGTGTCCTAATGTATGGGTTGATATCTACATTATGTATGACTAATTTCCATCTAACATGGTTTTGATGAAGAAAGTGTAAGGTGTCCAGATCTATTTATTACTATACATAGACATAATTTTTTTTATTTCATTGGAATTATATTTTATGATTCTTGGTGGGTGTGTTTCATGGAAAAAACTAACCGTATATGTTTTTTAATTAAAATACACTTAATTACATCATCACTGTGTATAGTTGAGGAATTGGGGTTTCAAAAGGGGTAATTGGAATCAACCTACCTCTTTAAATGACATGGTTTTCGATGTACAATTTAAAACATTACAACATTATATAAGGTCGTAGTTTTTTCTTGGATCCTTACAAATAGTTTATTCATCAATTAGATGTGACCATGGATACCATATAATGATATGTGAGTTTTTACAAAGGACAATGAGTTTATTTTCTGTTTTTGGTTCAATATATAATTGAAAATGTGATATATATATATATATATGAATACTTCATTATTCTAATATCCAATGATACTAATTTTTTATGATTTATACATCATATATGCTTATCGTTAACTTTATATACTGGTCTATTGGGCTTTTTTTTCTCTATATTTATTATCCTCATTTTTTAGGATCCTTTTCATATGGATTGGTCACGCTGAATTTTTAGTATATTAATATTTGACTATTAGTACTCTTACTAGAGGGTATAGTCTCCCCATGAACATTATAGGACCCCACCTATAGTTATAAAACTATAGAATTTGAGGATGTGTACTTGATGTTATATAGAAATCCCAATTGTTGTTTAATTTTGGGGATCCAAGATGAAGAATTTCAATTTTAATACTTCTATCTACAATGGGGTTCGGTCAAGATGTCACACTTTTTCTGCCAATGATGGAACTCCAATGAAAGTTTATGGAAACGATAACCATAGGTATTAAATATGGATATATTTATATAATTTATTATTGTAGTAAAATATAATTATCTCCTATAATTATTTAATTTATTAATTGAACTATTTATTCAACATGCGATACTATATTTTACTAGGATTCTATGCTAATGAAACATACACCATTCTTAGGGTAGATCTTACATACCAGACAGAACTGATGTTTAAGTATTTTTGTTCAAGACTCCCTTCAAGAGATAATGATTCTATATGATGCATATATATAACCATAAATAATATTTTATTTTTAATATATTAATATCAAGAATCTATAATTCTTATAATTCCACTACATCTCTACATCTAAACAATGAAATATTATTTAATATTTTCTATGTATTAATAATTAAAACCCTGAGAAATAATTTGATATTTGATATAGGGTAGAGATGTTATGTTTATATTAATATGAATATATTGTGAAAATGATATTACATATAGGAATAATATTTTTGGAATCCATTTTACTGGAAATATATTCACTCAAAAAATTATTGGGAGATGTTTTACTGACTGGAAAAAACATAGGTGTGGTGGTTTTTTGAATAAGACCTCGAAGTATTTAAGTCAATCTATTGGTATATTTTTATTTTATCCTTTATTATTACATTGATATAAATGGTTATTATGCATACTTTGGGAACACATAAAATGTAATTATCATGACACATCTAAAACATGAAATATGAGTGATGAACTCACAAATTGTAAATGATTTTGCAAGTATCCTCAAAGTGAATCTAGCATTGATAGATATAATTAGACTATGACATAATTTTAATTGGTAATAATCTTGATAAATCAATTTATAAAAATAAATTTGTTTTATATTGAATTGTTTAGTAACTATATAGGGATCCTGAGACAATAGATCTCTATATGGATGAAACTATCCTCCTATGATGGACTTGACCCATTTTTTTATGACTAATCTATATGTGAAGAAGATAGATGAAATATTATCCACAATATAAGGTACTTTATTTTTTAATTCATTATTTTTCCTATTTTATTTCATATAGGAAACACTCATTCATTTATTTAGGGGGTATAGTTGATAAATTTTGATTACATATAAAAATTATACAACATGTTTCAGGAATTTTTCCACCATTGGGAGTGTAGAAAAATAAGGGATATTATACTGCATTCATTGTTATCAATATTGTGAGAATAAAATCTATTTGGAACAACCCAATCATTAATATGAGTATTGTTGACCTCATAATGGGCTTGTATTATTTAACTATATAAAAGGAAAACATATAATGTTTTAAAAAATGTGTTTCCTTTATATGTATAAATTATTGGATTCATTAATTCATAGGAGAAGGTCATATGAAATCTAAAAGAGAACAAACTAGTTCTACATTTTTTTGAATATATTTTTCAATCTATTGGTGATTTCTTTGGGGGTGATGTAGATGGATGTGTAAATAGAATTTCTAATGATATTGGAGTAGTATCATGATGTTTCTTCTGTTTACTTATTTTTACTACCATTAATGAGTGAGATTAGAGGGAATATTCATATTTAATCTTATGTATTAGAATTATTTCTATTCATTAATATTTGATGATACCAATTAATCTTAGAGAGTTATATTTTCTACTAAAATACATAAACAATATTGGATTTATCAGACCAAGAACCTTATCATGGGTAAATAATGTTCTATTTACCCTGAAAGTCAATGATAATTTTTATTTTTGTATCAATTATAGAATTGTAAATAATGTTAAAAAAAAGAAAATATATTTTTATTCATTTGAGGTTTTACATTTTTAATCTATTTTTGTGTGAAAGCATGTTTTTAATATCTATTTATGACCATTTAATTATTATCTATAGGTAAATAAATAATATATTCATAAAAAATAAGCTTTTTATTGTGAATATAACCTCTTTCATATATTTTTTACATGTTTTAGTATCAACAAATTTTTTCCTATTTCTATAAATTTGATAAGAAAAATTCACCACTATCAAAATAATTTCATAATTGTATTCATTAATAATGTGTTAGTGTATACATAGTCATTTTAAAACCAAGGGGATTTATTGTAAGTGATATCAAATTACTTTCAAGAGCACTATATATTTTAAAAAATTATCAAATGAACATTATCCCAGATTTTTACATGTAAATTAAATTGGGTTTGTTTAGGGAAAATACTCTAGAATCATTCAAGTATAGTTAAAATTGGTTTTTGTTATTAAATATTTGTGTTTTATAATTATAAAATGTCAAAAAATCCTAAATATGACTTATTTTAAATAGTTATGTAATCCAAAGAATTCCAAATTCGACGAGAAAGTAAAAAAATGTGGTTTTATACAATTAATTATTTTTTGAGGTGTTGTTAAATCATATTTGTTGATTTAAAAACCTTTTCCTGATATTTAAAAACTATTTTATTATAATTTTTTTCATACAACAATTTATAACCCATGTGACATACAAATATAACATTAAACCCCAATTGTTTTTATAATAAAATCACTCTCTCCTTCCTTCCACCCCCTTATTTGGACCTAGGGAAACCTACACCAATCCCTCTATTATCATTTCATCCAAAGTCATTTATAAGTCACATAATTAATATTTTATGACTTTATATAAGGTAACTATTAAAAAATGGACAGTTCACACACTAAGATGTGTGGAATTATGGTAGTTATTTTTCTTTTTAGCTTCTAATGGATATTTTTTCACATTAGCTAGAATGATATGATCCGAATTTTTTTTTGAAATTTTAAACATCCCAATATGATAAATAAAATCACATAAATAATTATTTTATTTGGTTGGGCACTAAGGTATATTTTCAAATATTATACATTAATTGTTTTTTGATGTACCAAATGAGTCACTACCTGATTTTATTATTATAAGAATTTAAGAAATAATACATTTTTTAAGTGTTAGACATTTAAATTATCTCTCTAGTAACTACATTAATATAAAAAACATAAGAATCATCAACATAAATTAAATAAAAAATATAACCAAAACTATTATTTTATAAATCCTATAGTGTCTTGTCCTTTTTGATAAAAAATATGAATAAATTTTGGGCAATCAATGATGCACCCCAAAATATCTCCTCTATCTGAAAATTTATTGATAAATTATTTTCTTCACTCTACATATATGAAGAACTATATGTAAAACCCTGTGGTCATTTGGTTGTATGGGTGGGATTGTGTTTTATTTTAATGAATTATGTATACTTAAGAAACAGTGAGAGTCTTTTTATCAACTATGGTATTGTTGGATATACTAGTTGTTTGAACCCATCAACAAAGAGTTTTGTATGAATTCTCAATCATGAGATGTGATGAATGGTAGTGGGAAGTGTAAGTGAACAAAAAAGGTGGATGGGGCTATAGGATGCAACCAACATTGAGAAAGTGGGACCCTTAAGAACTATAATAGAAATTCATCTACTTGGGAGTTATCATATTTGATTCCCTCATTTCTCATAATTATTCGATCATGTTAACCAATGATAATCCCCAAACTATAATTGGTTCCCACTACATGGGTGATATTATTTTGTACATTTTTATGAATAAATACAATTTAATTATTAACATGTTGATCCCCCAAAAATAATTTTGATGTATTTCAAATGTTCAATTATCTTGGATTGTGATATGGTAGATAATTTCCCCAGAGCATGGTTAATTCACCCAAAGATAATTTATATTTTACATGTATTGGTAACGATACGTCCCACTAAAACATTCATGTTCTATTTTTCATCATTTTTAGGATGGAATGAGGCATCATGAGTTATTTAGCATTAATTTTTAATAATAGTTGTTGTTATCTCCCAAAAAAATTCATTTGATAGGACGTTTTCTATAACTGATGTATCAAACATTCCATAATATTTTTTTGATCATGGGACTTGGTTTTGATGTGTGTGAAATATCAATTTATTAGTTTTCTATTTATACCTAACTTTATAGTTTTTTATTTAAATTTAATATGATAGTTAATTATAATTTAATCCTAATTAATGAATATTAAATATTTAGGAGTGAGATAAGAATATTATTTTCTAGAGAATTCATTTTGGGATATATATGAGGTCAAGTAGAGGGTTACCATGTTAGAGTAAATAAAAATAATAAAAAACATTATAATTCCTTTTCATTTTTATTGGTTCATTCTATGAGGATGATGACATGAGCATTCCTTGAAATAAATTAAAATAAAAAATATTAAATATGTGTTTATTATAGTTTACACGCCCTTGATTTAAACATGTCATTGAAAAAGGTAACTCTTAGTGTGAATCTATAGAAAATAATGGAACTCTATGTTTGAGTATTGTAAATATGAAATATATTTTTTTTATATGATTACACTGGAAGATTTTTTTAAAAGGAAAAGCTATTTGGTTTTTGAAATCCAAAGAGTATGTGTTTTATATAAATTTAAGTGGTGTTTTGGTAGTTTTATTTAATTGGTAAACATAAATCATTTTTTATAAATGTTGTTATGTTTGTAATAGTTTTTTAAATTTCAAATTGATCATGTATGTATGAGGGAATTTTTTAAAAAATGATAGAAATTTTTTTATTTTTGAATGTAATGGTTAACATTGGATCACCAATACCTAGAGGGATGTAATGATTATGGTTATCATTGGATGACCATGTCCCCAAAGGATGCAATGATTATGGGTAATGAAAGGATTCTACAACCTATATTGATGTAGTGAGGTTGTTAATCCTATGGTGACCAAGCCCCTAGGGGTTGTAGTGATTATCAGTAACCAAGATTGAACCAGACCATTGGGGATATAATTCTTTTGATTAACATCAGGTGACCATGACCATTGGGTACACAATGAATCTAGATTAAATGGAATGACCAAGACCCTAAAGAATCTAGTGATTCTAATATGGGTGTATTTTCCCTAGTTACTGGTTTGGAAGAATGATGAATATATTTCTTCTTGTCGTGATAGAGATGGTAGACTTGTTCTATATGGTGTTCTTAGAGACACTCCATCACTGATCAAAAAAATATAAATCATCATACGGGTGAACCTTGTCCATGGGTTTTTTATATTTTAATTTTAAATTATTTTTAAATTATTTCAATTGAAGATGATTATTTGGAGAAAATCTACATGGTCTCTTATATAAATTCTTATAGTGACAATTTAAGATTTTTCTTTATGGGTTTTACTCAAACCTGACTCAAGCTTCCATAGTAATGAAATACCCAATAAAAAGATACTTGATTTTAGGTTATCCTTTGGGCTTGGTTTTCAAGGATGAACTATGGGTGTTACGACTACACTAGGAATCATAACCATAATATTTATTTTTTGTAGTTTTGTTATTTTTTTATGTCGTATGAAATTACAATATATATTTTATATGACTATTTTTGTAAGCATAAATTAATTTCTTATTATTGTAGAAAAATTTCATCATGTCAGATTATTTTTCTTCTACTGAATTTCATGGCTATTGAAATTTGTTTCATTATTACTTTACTCCAATCCAAGGGTATAGTCCACCATCTATACCACAATTTTCCGATAACACATATCAATAGCCTCTTTTATAGAGACAGGAACAACTGAATTCTTCAATAAAATCAATTCGGTAACCGATCACCATGTATTATAGTCTAGAATTATATCAAATCAATTAATTATTTTATTATAATATTTAGGTGTGGTAAATAGGAGTATATAAATTTATCAAGATATCGAAGGAAGCACATTCCTTGGACTGGATACCCAATGTATGGAGGACGTTTACGATACATGGGGTAGGATTGTTATTCATGATATTATTTTTTATGGTTTATTTGTTTTCAACTTTAGTGATTCACATAGTTATTGAGGTTATTTATTTTTGTGATTATTTCTATCAGCCTAGTGGCAAAATAGAGAGAATGTTCTTGCATTATATTAAGCACGTATAGTTTATGTGTTTTATTTTATATTATTTTTTCTCAAAACGTGCCTTCAATCAGTTATATAATTTTTATTCAATGATTAATATGGCACATTAATATATGTGTATGGTTGAATATTAATTATCAAACCAGTAAAAGGGATAACAGATATATAATGAGATTACATTACCTTGAATATTATGATTTTTCCACTATATGAAATGAAAATTAAAAACATTGAGGGTGTTATAATCTCTAAAATGTACTTCATATCATAATTAATAGAAAATAGACATTGAAAATGTTCTATTTTATACATTTTTTCAGTAAAACAATTTTTAAGGGTAAATTTTTTATTATTTTCAATACCTAAGCTAAAATAATTTCTATCTTTAACTTAAAAATAATTTTCCCATATAATGTTTACTAGATTTTTCATAAGTGTACATTTTTAGAAATATGTGAACATATATATGTGTTTGGTTAGACGTATTTATTATTTGTGAGGACCTCGATAGTGACTAGTGTGGAACTTATGTTTTGTTTGTTCGCATTGTTATGGAACCCATGTTATTTTGGTTTTCTAAATTTCATTAAGAACCATGATATGTTTCTTGTTTTCCATAGAAATTTTGGTTGTACCTTTCCTATGAGTGTTTATGGTGGGACATTTTTTATCCGATGTGTGATAAAGAGCATTAGATTATAGCTTAAAGGTGTTGTTTGACTTTATGAAAGGGTTAATGTTATCATTGGTTCCATGAACCATATTAGGTTTAGTAGGTACAATAGTTGGGAGTGCTCAGTTCTATTTCATTGTCACGACTCTAGATAGGGAATCAATGATCATTACATTAATGGATGATTATCAAAAATAGGTGATAAAATCATTTATGGAAGTATGTGTGTAATTAAGGGTAAAAGATTCATTTTCAGGTGGTAGTTATCAAAAGGTGTTATATTTTGTGTGTATTTTATGGGTTATCTTCCTTGGTAGATTTGAGTTGAACTCAAATATGTGGGTTTTTTCGTTTTGAGGCTATTCCCAGAACTCTAGGGTTATACAGTCACTTATTCATGTTGTCTCAATGCGGTGTTTTATAAGAGGGTTCACTAGTGAGTATCATGGGTGATAGGCCAAGAGCATGTGTTGTGCGGGAGAATTCCATAAAGGAGACCAAATCATATGGGGTGATTGATGAGATGCATGTCTCGGTACCTATGTTACCATTGGACATCTTAGTTCTAGTGTGGTATATCATGTGTTGTTGCCTTGTCTCCAGGGTGAGGTTCATAGGGTCATGAATACCAACTTCAGGGGTTGGGAGAGAACTCCATGGAAAATATTAGTCCTATTTAAATGTTAATAAGTCTATGGGTTTCCATTTACTAGTGCCTTAGTAGATTATTTGGTTTCATTAGTGATGTATAGTTAGGTACATTTAATTTTTGACAATAAATATTTGTTTATGAGGTTGGTGAATGTTAAAATTGACCATTTTTTTTACTCAGAACAAAACTTAAATTTTGTTTGCTTTTTTAAATTAGATTTTATTTATAAAGAGACATGGTTTTAAGAATCACATATGGTTCATCAAATTGTTGAAATTTGAATTCTAATGAAATTTCCTATGACTAATTCAGGTTAAATATGTATTTATTAATCATTACTATTTAGTGGGAACATGGTCACTATGAAACATATTTCCTATGAGAATCCATCCATAGACATAAATGGAATCTCAAAACAAATAAATGATAGAGATGAATGATACTATTTTTCTTGTGTATTTTAGGTATGTGTTCGGAAACCTATGAATCATAACAGACAAGTTACCATGCTTTTCGGATGGGGACTAAGGTTGGTATGAAAGGTGTTGTGGGTATAGAGGACTAAATATTTGTTGATGAATTGGGGTAACCTATGGTGTAAGAATAATTTTATGGGTAGATCAGGTGCAGTGGCATTGAAAATTAGAGTTGACCCTTTATGGAAGAATCAATAGTTTAAATGACCGATGTGGGAGCATGGCCTGGGAGGAGCGACATAATGGTGGATTTAGAAAGACATGTTTTGGTACGTGATCAAATGGTGATAAGTGATGATCCTAATTGGGAGACATACACCATAGAGATTAAAATATGTAAATCTAATTTTTGTAAGGTTTTTTATGACTATTTTATAGTAATGTCATTATGATATATTCATGTGATATGGTAGTGGTTGTTGATGGACTTTCATAGTGGGTTTTAGGGATAAAAATTCGTTGTTCCATTTAGTAATCATGACTGGTGACTGGTGGAGAGTGAGTTATGGGAATTAGGAAATGGAGTTGTGACATGATGATGAGGGCACTCTTATGGGGGGGATTGTAATATTGGTCTAGAGTAATGATATTTTGGTGTGGAGGATGTGTAATTCATGATAAAAATTATGGGTGACCAATTTTGTTTTTTAAATCCATGAATATATAAGGTCAAATCCAATATTATCTTTAATTAATTATATATATAATCAAGAATATAATTTACTATAGGTTGATCATAATCCTTGGGCTTGGGGTATTTAAGGTGATCAGTGTCAAAATTGGTCCCATGGTGCATTTATTCTCACATTATAAAATAATGGTGGAAATTTTGGGGTAATCATTGGAATATGTAATGATATAATAAATTGATTATGAACAATAGAGGGTGATTTATGATTATCATGGGGCTCCCTTAGTTTTTAAAAGATAATAATTTTGTGGATTAATAGTAAGATATATCTAAATCCATGTAATTTGGGAACATTCATCCAGGGGAAGGATCAACTTATTTTATTATCTCATATTGTTTGTACTAGTTTAAAAAACCATGATGAGCGCATCATGTTCAGTTGTGAAGGGTGAGTTTCAGGTGTTGGAAGGGTCTTATGAGGAAAAGTTTGTCTTGATGGGGTGATTTTTAGATGATGGATATTCATTCAGTTTTATATGATTTTGGTAATTAAAAGGACACCAAATTAGGATGTGTGTTTTAATGAATAATAATCGTGGTAAATTGGTATATACATTATGAGGAATCATTAAAATATATATGTCTTGTTATGATAATAAATTCCAATGGTTTGGTTTTCATTGCACCAACTTAACCTCTTAAAAATATTCTATATAGTGGGGAGAACCATAGTCTATTTGATCATAATAAGTATGGGGATCAATTGTCTTAGGGATATGGGATTTGGTGAGTTCCCTCTCTAGGATGTGACAATAGATTCAACAGGTGGATTCTGTTCAATGGATTAAATACATGATAGTCTGAATAGTCTATAGAATCATGTTTGGTGTATGAGTGGAATGTGACAACTGAGAGAGATATAATGGACAATGAAGGTTTGTGATTATTTTATATGACTAATGATATAACTTTGAGATAATATGTTATAATATTGTGTGGTTTGAATAACCCTTGTATGTATGGTTATGCTGATCAGATTTAATTTTCAAATGAATTCTAATAACATGAACTAGTGGGTTGGTTGTTTTTTCAATTAGTTCTTGATTGGGTGTATGAGAGAGTTTAAACAATAAAAGAGTATTTTTAATGAGGTTTAATGTCACATAGTTGAAAAAAAGTTGTGGAAACGATCAGAGGATAGATTAGGTGAATATGACAACATAGTACATCCACGGATGAGCCAATGGTCCAACCAAGAGGTCTATTGTCCAATAGGCACTAATATCAAGCTAGTGAAACATTGTTGTGGTGGTAATAAAAGTATACTGACATGGGGTTTTAATAGGGGGAATTTTTAGTTTAAAATTTCATTTGGATATTGTGGACCGGTGATATCCCCTCCCTTTCTTCATGGTTAACATTCAATTGGGGATGGTCTTAGGTTTGATTTTGTGAAGATGTTTTATAATATTATCTACTCAATGATCCTATATCCCCTTCTCCCATGATATTTTAATTTTTTTCTTGCTAAGGCATGTGGGAGTATATTATTTAGTTTAATATTATAATCTCCATGGGATGATAGAACATTGAAGTGGCTTGGTAAGAGGGTATTTCAAGACAATTTAAAAGTATGGTCTATTTTGTTTTCATTAAAGCTATAGGGCCAATTGAATTGTTCTAGGGTTTTTTATATATGTATTTTTCATCTTATATCCTGGTATTTTTTGTTTAATATTTTTCTAGGTTGATTTATTGGAACATAATATAGGATATTTGGTTATCAGCAGACTCAATTCGTTTGTTTTTTCGATAATCAAGTGATAATATACCTTCTATTCCAAACTGTATTGTTTTGGATGGTATGTTTTGAGTTGTAAATTATTTATAATTCAATTGTAATTAATTAATTTTAATTTTTTGGATATGATATTTAACCATGTTTAGGTTTAGAATTATTGATTATCCTTTGATAATCATGGGTGGTGGGTTATCAGGTTATGAGTCAAATGAAATCCTTTTTAATGGGGAATGTGGAGCCTATAAAATAACCAATAGTCATAACTTTTCATTTATGGTGATTCAATGTGCGACCAGTATGACATGATTTTTCCTCAACATAAATTAATATTTAAATTTTTTAAAAATGGTTTTACAACATTTTACCTGAAATTGATATCCCCACGTCCTAAATTAAAGCAGCCCTAAGTGGGGTACCCAGGTCAATAATTAATCTCGTATTTTATTATTGGAAAATATCAAATTTACTTTTTCAAAATTAACACAATGAAGGAAATGTATTTTGAAATGTAAAATATAGTTTTTTCTTGAAAAAGAAAATTAAATGGGTTTATTGACATGTTTGTGGTGTTTGGTTTTCTATTTGAATTGTTAATGTGAAATTGATTTTAATTAACTTTTTTTGCTGATAATAGTTTATTTAATATGAAATAGAAAATACACATTTTGGTGATTGGAGTTATAATGGATGAAATGAATTTGTTTTCTGATGTAATGGTTAACCCGTGGAAAACATGTACCAATGGGATTTAGTGACTATGGTTAATTCTTGGTGACATTATTATGAGTGACACAAAAAATATGGTTAACACTGGGTGACCATGACCCTTAGGGATGTTTTGATCATGCTGAACATAGATGATAATGAAAATGAGGGAGGTAGTTATTATGGTTAACCCATGGGGATGAAAACCCTTGGATATGTAATTAATATGGTTAATTGATGGTCACTATGAACTCAAGGGATGTAATGATGATGGATAACCTCATTTCACCATAACCCCATTAAGTACAATGAACTGAGGATGGGTATATTTACCCTAGTTTTCTGTTTGGACAATATATGGATATATTTCACCTATTTAGGATTGATATTTTTGGAATGTTTTATATGTCATGCTCCAAGACACCCCAACACTAGAAAACGTAGGTATGTAACATTCCTTGGTTGAACATGGACCCCATGTATGAAATGTTTTTTTATTTTCGTTCTAAAATATTTTAATGTATATTAATTGTAAATTTTTGGTGATAATACCTGTCCCCCGAGGGCCATTCAATGACTACCCTAAGCCCTCCATCCATAGGCTAGGGGCTGGTGACTAGCACCAATGGAGTAAATCCTTAATATGGGATGGAATTTCCTTTGTAACATGAAAAAGAACACAACAGAGTATGAGCTGGAAACAAAACACTAAATAAAACTATATAAAAAAGGAGCAAAGAAAAGTAAAAGGGGGCCAGAAATACAAGACCAACTGTAAAGTACATGGAAAATGAAAGTACAAGTACTGAAAAAGGGAAAAAGACTCCTGGATTGTCCATCAAGAAATCCTACATGAAGGGTAGGCACAGATAGCATGCACGACACTCCACATTTGTCTGTCTCCTCAATGCACCGTCACGTCGTGTGGTCCACCTCCAGGTACCGTCAAGTCCTGGTTCTCTCAGCCACAGTCCATGTTGTCCGTCATCTGTATCCAAACCAACAAGGTGCGGGCATAACCAGTATAGGGGTGAGTATAATGATACTCAGTATGCACCCCGAGTCCTTCAAAGTATCACAAAATCAAATAGGGATAAGCTAAAAAGTATGAATTCAACAGATAACCTAACCTAGGTATATGAACATACATATACCAAAGTTATCATGTGATTCATCTCAATCATGAGGAAAACAAAAAAGTTACTGACTCAGCTCAACCAGGATTTTTATTCACATTATCGAAACCACGGATACTGGAGAACTCCTCCTCTCTCGAGTACAATGGGTCTGTCGTGACACCAAGGTGCTTCCTACTAACCTTGGACAGCTGTGGCAGTCTTCCTGTTGAGTACCATGGGTCTGCTACATCACCAGGGCGCTCCCCAGGGTGGGTCTACTGCATCACCAATGTTCTCCCCTCGTAGCCTGTTGAGGAACTCTTCCTATCGAGTACCATGGGTCTTCCACGACACCAAGGTGCTCCCCACTGGCCTAGTCAAGTCACTTCGAGTCAAAACGGTGAGCAGTCATTATGTCTCAGCTAGTTACTAGGTCTCCGCATTATCCTCAATCATCTCCAGGAGGATCTACTTCATGAGCTACAGGTCGATACTCCAACAGTCATGAAGTCCCACATAGATGTATTTCAATGATCCGCCATGTCATAGGGGTCTTAACGCAACAGGTTGCGTGTCAATCGGATGCCCAGTCATTGAGTTGTTACCCATTTAGTTATTAGGGGCCCGATTAGATTCTTGCACAATCCAACTTGACCAAATCTTAACATTATCCCGAACTCCAGTGGGGTATACGAAAATTGATCATCATGCTCGAAGAAAACCTAGGCCACTAATGGTTCACCAAATGGTCGTCCAGTGCATAAGATATGGCCAAAGAAAGTAAAGGGTCAATAGTGGGCCTAGGTCCGGTCCGACCCTGTCCGACCCTGTCTGGGCCGAACCGGTCTGGTTTGACCTGGTCAGACCTGTTGGGCCTGGCCTATCCCATTGGGTAGGCCTGCCTATTAGGTTCGGCTTTTCCCGTTGGGCCCCGCCCAGTAGGCCACATGTGTGGGTCGGCCCGAGATCAAGGTTGGTTCAGCCCGGACCGTCGTGAGGGTGTGGCTCTAGCAGCACTGGGCAGGCGGGCTGACATAGTTTGGCCAGGCGCATGGGAGGCGGTTGGGAAGATTGGGAGGCGGATGGGTAGGTTGGAAGGTAAACTGGTGGGGCGCGGCCATACCAGATGGGGACCGGCCATGGCGCGGCCATGCCAGAAGGGGACCAGGCATGGCGCTGTCATGCTAGCAAGCAGCTGGGAAGGAGTCCAGGAGGGCTGGCAGGTGATCGGGCAAGCTGGCAGGGAGCTGGGAGGCAGCCGAGCCAGCCGGCGGGGAACGGGCCGGTTCTGGGCAGCGGCGCAACACTGTAAGTGGTGCGGCTGATGGGGGTGTGGTCGTGGCCGGTTCCGCAGGCGGAAATGCGGGATGCCGTGGGGCCAACACATATCACGGAGGTCGTGGCTAGTGCGACCTTTGTATTCACCGCCTTTGTGACTGTGTTGCTTCATCGCCATGCCAAAGAATATCACAAAAGAGATCGACAGAGAGAGTCATGCCATGCTAGTTTGGCCCGCACACTCTATGAGTAGGGTTATAACAATTGGTTCATCAAAGTAAGAGAACGACGAATAGAAACTCACATGTCAAATGAAACGTGTCCTCGTTTTTTGTTTTGAATGGAAAGAGGAACATGGAACATAAAAGAAACCAACCCCTACCATCGTTCGTGGATCGCAGAAGAAGTCGCAGGAAGAAGACGAAGGTAATCTTCGTTCATCGTGTCCACTGCACACTTCCAATCCCAAGTTCGTGTGTCGGATCATAGACGACGATGCAGAGGGATGATCAGTTTAGGACTCCCCACATTTTTAGAAGCTCCATGAATGAAGTCCAACAAGGTTAGCGTTCATCGTAGTCGATGGTGTTCTTCATTGGGAGCTTTCTCTCAAAAATCCTCCTCTCAAAGCATCCAACAAATTGAACTATGCCAACCAAAATAATAATAGATTGTTTTAATCTATTATTCAATTTTTTGGAACAAAATTCAAAATCGATAATTAATTAACTATTCTCCCCCTTAATTAATGTGTAGGAATTAGAACCATTAAATTAGGGGAGTTGGCACCAAAAAAGGAGGGGGTGTGTAGAGACTCTCCCTCATTAATGAGGGGTGTTGAGAGGTTTTCCACTCCCACAACTAATAAGATGGTTTAGTCCCGTGTGGTACCCACATTGTAACCACTCATGGGGGGTTATGTTTGGGTGGGTACCACCACTATAACCTCTCATGGGAGGTTAAGGTGTTGTGGTCCCACCGCAAACATCCATGAGGATGTTTTAACCATAAAAATAAAAATAAACCACACACTATATTTTTATTTAATTCATTCATTAAAGACTAAAAAATATCTTTTATTCTCGACCAACAGTCGTCGAGGTGATAATCTAATTAAGTGAATATCAACACTACGAGTTCCACGGTGTCCTTAGATTTCAATTCCGCGAACCAGTTCAGAAGTTATAAAAACCTAATCGTACGTTTACTGAATGTACCTGAACAAAACATCAGAAAATGATTCCAGGCACACCGGGCCTCGGAATCATGCGCCGTTAATTTTTGCGGACTCTTAAAATTTCCATTTATTTAAAAAAAATACCACGAAAATTATGGGTATTTACAGATTCACTCTCATGTAGGGTGATTACTTTAGGGAAACCTTTATTAGTGATTTATTAAGTAGTAGCAAACCCATTTTAGGCATCCATATAACTTTAGTACCCTAGAAGATGATACATGGTTTCACGTAATAGTTAATGCTTGGGATACTATGATTTGGATTGGGAGTTAGGGTTGTGTGATGTTACAAATAAATTTTTAATGGAATAAGGGATTATCCTAGTGTAAAATGACCTATGGGGGTTTCAAGGACGTCTTAGGTTTGAGTCTCCCTAGTTTCCTATGTTTTTTTGGCTTTTGTGTTTATTTGAATCTATGTAGATCCCCTTCATATATTGTTTGTAATATTATTCATTGTGTAATATAGAACAATGTATTACACTATACCTATCATTTTTCTAAGGTCACTAATCTACCTTTTCTCTCATTAATATATATTATTAATTTAGTATCATTTATATGACATGTGTTCAATAATTATTATTTTTTAACTAAACCAATTATTAATTAATTAACATTCTTATTAAGATCCATTTGAAATAAAAAATCTTTTTGGGAACAAATATTTTATATATCAGTTGAAAAATCCTATAGTGGAATGAATTTTGTCATCGTAACATGGAATTAATCCAAGATGTCCATTGACACTATGATTAAAACAATTCACATTTTGATAATCTGATATGTTTTTATAAGTTAGTCAATATAGCTAAATATATTGATAGTATATATAGTGTTTTCCCTCAGACCATGGAATAGTGTATTCAATATTTTCTTCAACCAAAATATTTTTCAACATGATATGTTTCCCAAATTCCCTTTTAAATGGTCACTACAATTATCATTTTAATATTTTAGTAATCATAACTTTCAAATATCATGTAATCTACAATAAAATGAAATTTGATCCATTTCTCCTGTAATGTAACATCCCATTTAAAATATTATTTTTTAGAACACCATAATATATATTATAATATAGTTCCAAATATATACTTATTTCTATTTGAAATCATTATTTATTATAAATAAACAAGTCATCTATAAGAAATAATATAAATAATGATAGTTTATTTTGAATTTGCGATTTTTTAATCAATATTATATTATTTTGATATTTTATTCATAAAATGCAATGATTTTTTTTATAAGACATAAAGTTTTGTTGAGTTTTATTTATTATGTGATGATCATGTTAGATTAATTATGGACCCTCTATTTTGACTATATATTTATTGATGAGATATAGTTTCAAAAACCATTTATAAATAATAAATCAATTGATGATAGTATTTTATCCACACATTTTGAGATTCTTATCCATATAAAATAATTTCTATAAGGTCACCCCTAATTAGTTATGGTATGGTTTAGAAAACAACTTATAAATATTATCATATGTTTTGGTTTGTTTCCTGCTTTTTAGATTCTTAAAACCACTACTAAATAAAAAATAGCACTAAAATACACTTCACAATTATTATCAATGTTTTGTATCATGGATAATTAAATTATTATATTAAGAAAATAGTACATAGATCCACATTAATCTAGTATATTATACATAGCATAAAAAATAAAAAACTAATACATAAATATTATATCCATGCAAAGTATTAAAAGAATATTTTCAATAATTAACCTATAATAGAAAAATATGTGTAAAATAACTACATGAAATATAATGTTACAATATGTGAAACATCATGTATTACATGAGTACTGTAAGTTGTAAAGTGTAATAAAACACATTTATTATTCTGCTATCACATAAACCCTTTTCTCTCCTCAGATGGGTATGTTTTCAATTTTCTAGTTACTTTTTCCAATTCATATATTGAAATTTTTAACTAATTTATAGTAATGAATATATTATTAATAAAAATAAAATTATTTTGTGAATTGATAAATAGATACAAATATTTTAGCATCACCACCAAATATGTTATCTATGAAAGTGATAATTAAATTCCAACCCCGAAAAGTATTAATATAATATATTTATGTTATGTTTCATTATAATAAAACATATTCAATAAATATTTATTATTTAATATATATATATATATGTTAATAAATAACAAGATGATCACCACCCATTTTTAATTAACAAATAACTGTTTATGGAATAAAATACACTTGATATTTAAAAACAATTAAGGGTCATTTTTCTTACATTTAATTAAAATAGAATAGACATGTTGGATATTTTGACAATAGTTATTGAATAATAATTGAAACAGATGTTATAAATCACTACAAAACCAAAGAAACTAATATTATTTTTAATTTTTATTATTATTGTTTTTTATAGTTTGAATTATAAAATATGTAATTATTACAAATAATTAATTATCTATTGTTATCATGATGAAATAAATATTGATAATAATAACAGACTATATCCTATTCCTGGTAACTATGCCACTATAAAAATTTTGGGGAGCTGCACCACAACTTAACTTATATTGAAACAATACTCTACTGAATACTCATGGTATATGAGGAATTTGACACTATGTAATATAGGTGGAGTGGCTATTTGTAATTGACTACGTAATCTGGGAAGAAAGATTATAATAAATATATTTCATTATGATGAAAATAAAATATCTCAAACTATTCGAGCATTACAATTATACAAACAATATCGTGTGATATAGAAAATCAATTAGACCACAATTTAAAAAATAATAATTACAATTATATCTATTCAATTACACAAAATATGAACGATCATTTCAAATTATAATTAATTTAATATCTATCCCATATTTCATTTTTAGAAAAAAATATTTGCAAAAGTATTAAAAATAACCTTTATATTTATACTATTCATGAATTAATGTTAAATTATAAAGTTCAAAATAATTTTCTTCACATTTTTACTTCTTTTTATTACCATAAATCATAAACATCAATAATTATTCATTATCATTAACCAATCCATAAATAAAGCATTTTATGTCTAAATATTGATAAATTATTTAACATGTTCTATTAAATGGAGTTCACTGTCAGAACATAATTCACCCTAAATTGTCATATCAATCATTTCCATTAGTTTCATGTATAGTACAACACTCAACCAAATTTCAGTTTTATCACTAGCATGAAATTTTTTTATTAGTTTTCCAACATATATGGTCCATGATCCAAATACTGACAAGTATCATTCATGTAATAGAAGTAGAAATAAAATTATAATGAATCTTTTGTTCTAATAACACTAATATCTACATTATGGAATTTGAATAAAAAAGGGTTTCCATGATAACATAAATTGATAATGTAAAACATATTCAAATAGTTAAATTGTTCATGATGTATAAATTTACCAATGTTATATGTTATCTTACCATCAATATGATTGATATTAAAAATAATGAAACAAAAAAATTTATAATAATAAATACTCCTAACACAATTTCTAAGATATGTTTGTAAATTATTCAATTTACATCAAATTTAGAATTGACTATCATAAAATAATTTTTATAAATATTTAATTTAATAAATTTTAAAGATATTTCTTCATGTGATAAATGAAATATTTCCTATTGAAATGTTGGAAAATTTACAAATTATTGAACTAAAATTGGAAGTATTGGAATGATATTATTATCGTGAGTATAAATTGTTTTATCATTATAGTGTTTCACTCAATTGAATATTTACCCTTTGGAATAAAAATATAATGAATATAATCTTGTCCAATATTAGAAAAGGAAACCATAAACATGAACAAATTATAGTGAAATTTATAGAGGAAAATAATGATTAAATGAAAATGAATATGTAAAATTATTTCCACATATTATTTAAATTCAATTGTGTTTAGGGTTTTCACATATTGATACCCAAAGAATGTATGAATGTTTTTTTGATTTTCAATAATTTCTCCATGTAAGAAATTCTGAATTTAAGTAAAAAATTTCCAGAGAAATATATAATAATAATAAATTATTATTCTTTGTTATATATAATGATTAAAATAAACACATCATGAAATATTACATAGATATCCATTAGATACATGCACATATTCATACGATCAAATGAAAATATATTTTTTAAGATGATCTGATTAAATTATTTACATCAAATATTCTACAGTCAACTTATTCAAATTTAAATAATACATTTTTATTTCTTTGGATAAATAATTATTGTAGAAATAATGTTTCCATAAATTCTTCTCAACATAGACAACATCTAGATTATGTAATAAAAAATTATATTTTTAAAAAATATTCCATTTTTCATTTTACTAATGTGTTCTCATTGTATTTAATAATATTCATACTCTATTCTCTCCTTCATTAAACTAAAAAAATTCAAAACATCATACTAGTATATGATAACTGGGTCAAAATATAGGATATGGGAAATAATTTTGGTGGAAGCCTAAGATTTATTTTCCCATCAAACCATGAATTTTAATAATAAAATAACAATGATATATCATGGACTCGATGATGGAACATTAAAAAAATTCATGTTAGAATGTTTTAATTGACTCTAAAAATCAATTCCAAAACAAGTAAGACTAAACCAATGTGTTTGTTTCATTAGTGTTAATTTCCTTTTCATATAATGTAATAATATATGAAATTATGGAATCATGAATTTTGTACAGTTTTAATGTTTAGTAATCATATGTTTCTATAGAAACATTTTATAACTACACCAATTCATGGAATGTTGGGAAAAATTATACTGAAATGTTATTTATAGGCATATATATTTCACGAAATATCATTGATAAAATGAAATGATTTCTATTAAAACACATATATGAAGGTAGATTTTATATGAAGAAGAAAACTATCCATATTCTTTTACAACAACATAATGTCATAAAAATTTTTAATCAATAAACATCCAATCTCTTGTGCATGTTTCAAACATTGTAGTATAAATGTAGACGTAATGAATTAATGTTATTATATAGTTTTTAATCTCTTGTATTTTAGAGAAACTTGTTTTGACTCTTATCTGATGAATGTATCTTAATATTCCCAGTAATTTTTGATGGAATATAGATTCTTTATAATAAAAATTTAAATGAAAACTATTATTTATCCTTCAAAAGAATATTCATTTTTTATTTATTTTTTGATGTACTCAGATTTAAATTAACATAATAATTATAATAACATCCATCTAAAATTATAACATCTATTAACCATCTATCATTTTGATTATTCTCTCTAATATATTATAAAATACTTGATATGTGCATGATTCTTTCTATAATTGAGTAAATGATTGATAATAAAAAATTTCAAATTATAAAATTTTATATATATCATATATTTAGAAAATCCAAGGGACAAAAATCTTAGAGGCTTAAGGATATGGTCAAGAGGATCTCTTTTTTGGGTGTCTTCTCTGATTGGAGGTGTGTATCTCTTGGTCGTGGGTTCAATAATTGCATTTTTTCATTAGATGCTTCGAAAATTCATGCGTGGAGAACTGGATCACTTTACATGAAGCCTACGTGGATTCACCTTCATGAATAGTCCCTTGAATTTAATGCTTCATGTGCAAGGAAAACCTTTTGTCAGGTATGGGTTCGTCTCCATGGCCTTAACTGGGTCCTTTGGCATCCACATATTCTGTGTGATATGGGAATGGAAATTGGGAATCCAATATGACATGACATGGAGACCTAGAATGTTCGGTTTGGACATTTTTTCATGATGTCAGTGGATATTGATCTTATCTCCACTTTGATTGACAAAGTAACACTTTCCACTCCGACCGATGACATTCAAAGCGATGTTGAGTATGAAAGAAAACCACATTTTTGTAGTGAATGCATGGCTGTTGGGCACTCCTTGGATGTATGTCGGAGGAAGACAGTTTGTGAGAAATGTGGGATAAAGGGTCATACATCCAACCTATGTAGAAGGAAATCTGAGAAGAATGATGTTGCTTTGTCGCAACCCCTTGATTATAACTCCAATCTATCGTCTAATAAAGCTAATGTGCTGGCTTCTATGGAAGTACATCTGTAATCTTCTAAAGGGAAGGGGCATATAGTGGATTCATCACCGTTGAGAGCCAATAGTGGTACCTCTAAGCCTCAGGTTAATTCAGCATCCCTGATGGGTTTTCCATTCACTACTCAGGCTAATTTTGACAAGGAGATGACTCTCAATGAGAGTCGTGTGGTTACTCCCACTGAATTAGTTCAGACTTAAAAAAATGCTAACAGTCCTGGTGCAGGCTTCCTACATGATGAGACTGATGAGATGACTCCTAACATTGTGGCTCCTCTAGGTTGTCATCAGAAGATCCAGAATCTCTTGAGTTCCTCTAAGATATCTTGTAAGTGGGGTGATGTCTCAGAGGTGGAAGGTGGAGGCCCTACTTCATTCAAAGATGCACTCATTTTTGGAACAGGGAAGGTTGAATCCACTCCTACTTCCTTGAAGCGAAGGCCAAGGAAGGACTATTCTAATATGCCTCGTATGGTGTGTACTCAATCTTCTAATTTATATGGAAAGTTTAACTCTGATATTCTTTATATCCTCAATCAGGGTAAGTCCCTAATTGAATGAGAAACTGCTGATGACTCAGATTATACAAATTATATGTCTTATTATGATCTATAACACTGTGCTTTGAAGGTTGAGGGCAAGCCCCTTTGATTTCCCCTTCCCATCTCCTCTGTACGTTTTTTCTTTTATTTAATAAATAGTCAAAAGAATTTATTTTGGCTGGACTTGCTGGTATATTTATAAAATAAAACATAAAAAATTCTAAATTCATATAAATTCCTTATTTTTTAATTTTATAAAGAAAAATGGAAAAGTATAAATTTATAAATAATTTATATTTTCCATACTTATAAAATACATCATAAAATTATTGACTTCCATCATTTTTTAATAATATAAAATTAAATTTTCTTATATTTTTCTCTATAATATTATCCTTCAATATGTTATTTAATTCCCTATGTTTCCCTTTAGTTATTATTACCTAAATAATACATGGCACATGAGCATGTACATCAACTAAGCGGTTATAATGTTTTAATTATTTTTATATTGTTCAAAATAAATAATTTATTTTTTTGTTTTCATTATCCATATTTATAGAAACAAATTGTTTATTATTGTGATTGAAATAACTACTTAAAAAATTTGTAATGATTAATTTATTATGCCAAATAATCTATATATATTGTATAATTTTTGAAAACATTATCTTCTCAAATAGTTCATCACTATTAAACATTATCTAAATAAAAATAGAGGACATGTGAATTTAATTTTCTTTTAAATAGATTGATTAGAATGATAAAATATAACAACATCTCCAAACTCCAAACATTCTATGGAGGGTTTAAATATAAAATAATATAAAAATTACTATTAATTATTCAATTTCCAACACATATAAGTAAAATATATTTTATTATATTTTTATAGGACCCAAATTGCATTTTTCAGCTAAATAATAATAAAATAAATTATTTTTTGGATGTGTCATGTTTTTATATCAGGATTTAATGACACTATTGTTCAATAATGTACACATAATTAATGATACATATCTATTTAGAATTTATATATTAAAATATACAATCAAATTAAATTATTTATAAAATAATATAGACTTAAATAACAATATTTTTATTTATAAAAAAGTAAAATCGGTTAATTTTCCATATAAATATTCTCCCAATATATAGAAATTTTTTTATTAATGTACCGCGTAATCAAATTTAAGAATTAGGTGCTTAACCAATCAAAGTATACTCATATTTTTAATAACTAGGTTCAGTTTTTTTCAAATGTAGTCACCACCCCACGAAACATTAATTTTTTTTTTGTTCAAATAACTGAATATCCCAGAGAAATTATAATGAATTTATTACATTAAATATTAATCCTTTTTTATCAAGGAAAATTAATTTAGAAAATATAATATTAACTATAAAAACTCATGTTTCTATGTGTAGCATAAATATTTGACAAAATTACAACTTAGTTATTGAAAATTTCACATCGATTCCTTAAATAGAACCCAATTTAGTAAAAAAAATTAATTTAATTACATAATTTATTCAATATTCTATATTTATTTAACAAAATTAAGATAAATTCACTAATTTTTGAGTAGAAATAATATTTATACTATTTTTTAAATTACAATACAATTTTCAATGATTCTTATCTGAATTTTATATATTGTTTTATTTGTTGTGTGTGTTGTTTATTTGTAATGATTTATATTATTCTATTAAATTAATGGTAATAATTTAGTTTCAAGAGTATTAAAAATATATATGGAATTTCTTCTAAAGAATATAGAGCTATATTCATCAAAATAAATGTTTCTACTTCTAATGAGTTTATAACTGAAATAAATGAACATGAGGGATTTATATGGATTGATTCATATAAAATGGATTGATTGATTAACGAATGTGATATACTGGAAATAATATAATTGATTTCTTGTGTATGAATTCTTTGTTTTTTATACATTAATTTTAATTTATTTTTAATATCTGATAATATAATATTTTCTCTATGTGAGTTTTTTTTAAAAATTCTTCATCCATTTTTTATAACAATATATCTACTGAATATTGTCAAAATACTTATTCGGGGTGTTTATTTTTATATTAAAAATAGATATTTCAATGTATCCCATGTGACTTTGAGTTATTTTAGATTGCTATTATTTGATTATTATCTATATGATAGAGATACCAATTTTTTATGTTATTTTCCAACATGTTAATTTTGCAGTGGCTATACCTTTTAAACATTTATGTCAAATATTTTTCGACTTTGAACATGTTTACCATTGTTTAATTTATCAAGCCTCATATAACATTGTGGTAAATGTAATGATTTTCCTATATGGGAATAGTTCTGTAATTAATATCCAATTAATATTTATTTATATTATTAACCCATACAATGTTATTTATATATAAAATATTTTTTGAATTTATGATAATGTTTATTTTTACAATTTAAATTGAAAAAATTGAATTTTTTATTTTACAATTTATTTTATCCTTTGACACTTTCATTAATTCAGAAAATTATTCTTTCAAACAACATATATTCTGAGTTTTATAAAAAATAGATTTACAATTTTACTTCAATTCACTCCACACAAAAATCTTCCTTTCATTTACCTCTGGAGGAAAAATTATTTTAATTTTAATACAAATAAAATTAACACATTTTATAAACCCTATATTTGAAATAAATTTTTTACATTTTTAAAAAAACTTTTCGCAAAATCATTATTTTTTTAAACAATTATTTATGAAATATTAAACAATTATAAGAATCCTTAAAATTTTCTCTTTGAAAAACATCTACAAAAGATTTTTTAAAATTCAACATATTATAAATAATAATTTTTTACTAAAATCTTCAAAAAATGTAGAAACACAAATATTTTTTTAAAATATATTTTTGTTCATTTTTATTTACTATCATTATATAGTAATAATTAAATTTTTTTAATTATATTATTCATAATTATATTAGTTTCCATAATAAAAAAATTATTAGAATCCCAAATATTTTATAGTCTCCACAATATCAAAAATTAAACAACATGATTTCAATAACCATTCGATAATCATTAGGTTAGATTAATTTCAACACAAGTATCATATTTATCAATGTAATTTCAAATATATTTGAAATAAAAGTTTATATATTAATGAAATGGAATCATTGAAATTCCAAAATAATGTAACATCAAAATTATTTAATACATAATAAATCACCTATTATTTTTAGTCACTCCACGAAAAAGAATTATTTAAAATATCTATCTAAACAAATGAATGAACTCAATTATTTAATATAATTCATTCAATAAATTAAAAATTTTTTATATCATTTAATAATGGAATCCATAGAGGTATAATAATCCTTTATATAAATACTAACACATAAAAATTATAATTAAATATAGAAATAAATATAATAAAAAACAATGGGGTGATGTTAAATGGAGATATTGTATGAGGAAGTGGTGATGAAAGTTAGAGGATACAAAAATTGGGGGATGACCATTGATGAAAGGTGGTATGAAGAGGTTGGATAGAGGGGAGAATGATTTTATAAAGGTATGGGATATAATAAAATAAATAGAGTATTATTTGGGTATTTGTCACTATAGACAAGTGGAAAGCAATATTAGAGAGATTTTACGTTTTTTTCAAATTAAATTTTGATATTATTTTTAAATATTGTCTGCAAAAAAATTATTTATTGGATCTTTAAAAATAACTTCATCCCAATGTGTCATTTAATTGTGGTTTTTTATAACATCTATGATATATAAAAAACATATTAAATTAAACATTATGTAATGTTTTTAAAATATTTTTCTAAAGATCCAATACTCTCAAAATATATTAACAAAATGAGAATTTTCTACATATGATAACCAATTCAAAATTCTAGACATGAACAAAGATTAAATCAATACTAAATTCTATGAACATTCACAAGGTGATAATCACATCTTTATATTTGAAAAAAACATCATCCATTACATAATCCAATATATCGTATCCAATAAGTATGTTCCAAGATCAAATGGCCACCAAATTTATCATTGCTAACTAACCTAATTGTAGAAAACATCCACCACATCATTGTTAACTCCATTAAATTTTGTTGTAATATCACACCATCAAAAACACCATAAAACCAAGACATGTACTATCCATTATTCTCAAATACTCATATAAAATTGAAAAAAAAATTATCATATATATTTCATAGAGTTGATTTAGAAAAACACATATTCCAACCTATACAATATGGATTCAAACATATAACCCCTTTACTAACCTGGGTTTTGGAATCCTCTAACATAAAAAACAATATTTATGACTATTGAAAAAATTATATTAGACTTGATTTATTTCAAAAGGATTTTATGTCAATATATTTTGTTAAGCGGAGCATGGATGGAGTTTGGAGTACCCATCATATATATAAAGTTAATGAATTGAGGTACCCATGAATACATACATTTTATATTGAGTTTCCAAAAATTAATGATGATTGAAAAAATATAATGGATCTTGGAAGATAGATTTTTTAATAATTCATAACATAAATTATGATTTATCATATTAATATTGTTGACATATTAGTCAATATACAATCAAATATAGAAATGTTTGAATAATTTTAAGAGTTCATTAATGTATGAATATTTTTATATCCTATATCACTATATAAAATATTAGAAGTTGGGATAGGTCGGAGAAATATAGTGTTCCACTAGTGTTTTCCAAATGATAAATTATATTTAAAATAATGATTTTATTGAAACTTATATTTGAAAAGTATACTTTGATAACTCTTTTAAAGGAGATTATTTGTCTCTAGATTCCAGAAAACAATTTATAGAATTATTGAGTTGAGTTGATGACTTCGTAATGGGACAAGGTGTTTACATTATGATATGTACAATTATTCAACACCTATAGAATATTTATATATATATTGAATCTCACACTAAAATATGGAAATATAATGAGAAATCTATGACATTTTAGATATTTGGACTATACATAAGGTTTTTAGAGTATACATAATAAATCATAGAGGAATCCTATGAAATTATAGTATTTTTAAAAAACTTCTCACACTATTATTTCGATGAAAAATAAAAACCAATGATTTAATATAATGTTTCAAATGATACGGAAGATAATGAGGATATCTTAAGTGTGATGTGAATTATATTGTACAGTAAATTTCATTTTTTTACATTGAAAGAATTTTATAATTTAGGATACTTAATTAATATTGTAATAAACTATTCTTTAGTTATTTAATTATCCTTAAACATATTATAATTATGATTAAAGATAAAGGATTATGTGAATGTGTAATAATAATTAAGTTGTGTCATTTATCACCTGAATTATTTCATGATATTATTTCATGCAAATAAATAACATAATCCTCGGTCTGAAATAGAATATTACAGAAAAATGGTATTTCATTAGATGAAATCCAAAAATATTTATTGTAATTATGAGTTATGGGGGTTTTCATGTTTATGAAAATAAGGATATGTGATTACTGTGTATTACGACAATGTTGAAATTATGGGTATGTGTCTTTAGAGAGTCCAAGATATCAATTAATGACTTTTAATGATATTATTTGACTACTAAATTCATAGAGGTTATGAATATTTAACAATGACAATATACCACTATCAATATTATAGATTATTCATATTCAGATTCCAAAATTACCTCACAAGATAATTATGATTATTAAGGATCATAATAAGGACAGTAAGAAAAGTGGGAGGGATAGGGATAAAAATATTTCTATTGATATCCTTCATATTTTATCGGTTGATGGAAAATTGTAATCCAACACTACGATGAGAGTTCATCTTGTTATTTCAATGAATGACAAGAAGACATAACAAGAGAGAGAACAATAAGAAAAGTAAATGTTAATGATATTAGAGACTGAATAATTGAAATTGAGAATACCAACCTATGATATATCAATATGAAAAGTATTGAAATAAATATTGAGTCTGTTGTTAGAGACTGGTTTATTGGTACTAGATTCACATCGATAACATAAATGAATGGAAAATAATTTTTTTTATATTTGGATATATGTTGTCAAATCTCTTCTACTGCAACTATATCCTGGTACATTCCTATGAAATATTATTACTATGTATAATAACAATACAAGATCAAACATTTACGTGGTTCAATTTTATGTTTTAGTCATGGTTCACTCAATTTTTGTGATCTACACTCAAGGTAAATTACCTCGAATCCCTATAGATCAACAAAATTCACTCTATTTTATTGTGGATTTTTCGATACTTTGTTTCATATTAATAGCCTTAAGAATTGATGATGAATTCACTATTATAATTATTATATTAATACTATAACTTCGACCCAAGAAGGAAACCTGGATTAAGGTGATCCAATTTCAACATCCGTTGTCATGGAATTAGGTGTGTAGAAGGATATAACATCAAAATCTTAGATATAATAGTCATAATGAATATTCATTTTTATTTTAAAAAAAAGTACGGATTTAGTTTTGAAAATATTTCATTGAAAATTTCATAAATGTAACCTATTAAATCAATCCATACTCATTTAATATGATGTGGTCAAGGTTTCAGAAACATTACAAATATTTTTTCCCTTAAATATAATATCTATGATATGTTACACAATTAAATATAGGCTCAAGATTCTTTTGTTACTCCCATAAATAATCAAATAACCATGAATAAAAATAACCACTCTTTAAATACATTTAATTTGTTAATGATATAGAATTTTTATATCTATAGTAATTAAACTAATCATTAATTATTCTAAAATAATTCTTTTAAATATATTTACTTCTTGAAATCACCAAATTATAGATATTACCTGAACCCCACACCACAAAAGAAACTCCAAATTGTTTCGATTTATCATTGTTTCATATTTGCAATTTGTACTACCATGTTGAATAATATCTCATAGACGAAGAGCGGTATCTAGAAATAAATCATCATAAATTATAATGTTATATTTATATATAGTAACTAGAATCTCCAATAAAAACAAAATATGTATTATAATCTCATTGTATTGTGATATCTCATAAAAAAGGATAGACACATCGTGTCATCATCGTTACGTACTTTATTATTCCATAGACATACTAGATTTAATTTTATTCTTTAATCCTAGATATTGATTTCATAAATTCACTACAATCATGGTCTATTGATCCAGAGGTATCACATCATTTAGGGAGTATAAACCCATTTATTTATCAATCAATCAATATCATACAACTAAGGATGCAACCAACACAATATACCTCAAAATGATATGAATTTTTTTATTTTAATGTTGCATGAATTTGTTTTATGATATAAAATACAATTATAAATATCTCAATTTGATAGAACCATAAAATAGGTCATAAATATTAATAACCATTGATGAATGACACATAAATTAAATGATAAATGGGGTTACCATTACTATAATAACATGATATATATTTAAAAACATTAAACAGTTTATAATTTTGTTAAATTCCATAGATTCATAATGAATATCTTAATTTTTTTTGGTAATTTTTTAGTTGATTCAATACATATATAAGTATTTGTTTTCACTTATACATGGGACCAATTTTAAAAAATCTCATAATAAAAACATTTTTTTAGAAAAATATATAATTTATGAAAAATTTAAAAATATCTAGAAATTAAAATGTCATTACGTATGATAAAATCATTAAACACTAATAAAAAATATTTCTTTCACAACATCAAATGTTAAAATTAAAACTTTATTTTTCAAAAATGAACTACTTATATTGTATCAATGGTCATACATTAAAAACTATTCTATTAATATTTTTTCATTAAAATATGTGTAACTATTTTAATTTTTATTATCTATAATATCATCATCTCTTTTAGAAAAAATAAAGAGTAATTTTATTATAGTAAAAATATTTATCACTTTAAAATTTTCATTATCAGTATACCCTAAAAACTGTTAATATATCTAGGGCATTTCAATTATCATATAGGTGTAACACCCCGAGCTTCCATGATACGCTTCTCATTCAATAATGCAATAGCTTGTATTGTACGCAACTTTGAGTTCTAACACCCCGCAACTAATCAAAGTAGCCATTATAAATAGTAATAACCACTTTTTAAATTTATAGAAATTTTATATTTGAAAATGGACTTCATTTTTGTATTCCTAATATTGAAATTAGCCTATCTTGTATTTTCTGTAATTTCCTGAGAACTTCCAAATTTTTATGAATAGTGAAAAATATTTAAAACAACTTTTTTAATCAAAATAATTTATAGTGATAAGTTATACTATTGAGTGGTTTTAAAGTATAATTAAAATATATTTTTACCATTTTATCCAATGGTGTTCATTAGAATTAATTTCACTTTGAAATTGGACATAAACAATTGTCAATCTTTTGATATAAATTGTTTTTTAAAAACACGCTATTTGTTGTGACAGCGGGAATTAATTATAAAATTAATTATTGCAACTTATATGTTTGGAATTTCATAAAATCGGCATCATTTTTGAATTCGGAATATCAATTATATCTTAGGGTGAAATTTTGGCATTGTTCTGAAAAACATCAATTTTTTATGAATAGTGAAACCACTAAGTGGTAGTTAAAAAACTGAGTTTTCGTTTAAATGAAATATTACCACTTATGTGATTTGATTTCCAAAAATCCGACTGACATGGTTGTCATTAATAAGTAAAATGTGGTTCAATGAGATTAAAATAATGTTTGGTGAATAGTAACTTTTAAGTTCTTAATCGCGATTAGAGGTAATTAGTGTAGTTTAATGTAAAAATAAAGTTTTAATAATATGAGATGAGCTTGAAACATGTCCTAACCTCATTGGATGTGCCAGGTCCGATCACTAAAATCCATGGGTCAACTTGGGGACCCCATGGAGCCACATTAGTTGGAAAATGACATAAATACCTTTTATTTAATATTAAAGTAAAAAAATGACACAAACATGAAATGTTTTACTAAAACAATTTTTACATGGGGTTATACAAGTCATAATTTTGACTATAAATAGTATTGGAAAGATAAAAAGATTTCATACATCATAGTATTTTTTATTTAATTTTTAGACATTAAATAAATTAAATTATTTATGACATCATTATGATGCAGCGATGACCTCATTATTTAACGATTTTAATAAAATGAAAAGATAATGTAAAATCCAAGTCTTACACTTGTCCAAAGACTATTGGATGGGTAGATTTAGAATCCTTATCACCTTAGACACTAATTATATAAGTTTGGGACCTTTAGAAACTGAAAAGAATTGTATAATAATGTAAAAGTTCTTTACTTTCCAAGAGTGACCCTCTTCTCCTCTTATAAAAGGCCCCCAACTCTACCACCTCATTCACACTTTCAAGCCATTTTGCTCAGACAAACTCTGCCCAAATACTCTCCCAACTTCCCCCTACTACTCCTAGAAGCCTCACTTTGGGAAGAACTCTTCCCAAGGAAGCCTTTGGCTCAAATCAAAAAAAGCTACCCGATTTGAAGGTAAGGTCTTCTCTAATGTTGTTTTGTTTTATTTTTCTTCTACATCCCCTTAAACTATTTTTATTCCTTTATTTTGTAACAAAACCAGAATCTAAAATATACTAGGTTTTTTTTATGATAAGGATTTGGTTTACACTTACACACACCTTCGTCTAATGGTTAAAGAACATGCTGTTTCTGTAGGTGGCAAAATACTGCCTCACGAAACGATGATTGTTCAATATTCTTTTAACACCTATAATGGTGGCCATTTTGATGAAACTATTTTCATATATGATATATATATTATGTTTATGTTTTACTTATACTTCTGTATTTCTCATTTATGGCATACCTTTATGGTTTCCATTATGGGTAAACTAAATATTTTCATTTTAGGAAGTGCGGACTACCGCCCCCTCAAAGTGATGTGAATCGTTAATGCCATATGTGGGATGTATAAAGGATGGAGTAAATGATGATATATATGATATTATACTGGAAATATATTATACCTCTAAATAATTATGATTTCATTCCATTAAATACGAAATAGAAATGAAAGTAGCGTTCATGCGTACGTACGGCTTACTGTCTCCATGAACGGTGAATTTCATTTCTTAGCTCTAAATGTTATGTAATATTATAAATGATTGTATATACTGGATATATATGATATATATGATATCTAAATCATGAACATAATTCTAGATATAATGGATATATCACCACATGAACAACTTGTAATTATAAGAATTTTATTTTTGACTCAAGTACCTAAGATCGACAAAATGACCGTTATAAACATAAATAATAACATATTGTTCATAACATGGTAATAATGTATATAAAAGGAATAATGAACATGAAAAATGTTCTTATGTAAATAGAAATTAACTCTAGTTTATTATTCAAGAGTTTAAAGAATGGTCGAGTCAGGATAGGACGCAAGGTAAGGGAACTTCTTAACCAAACTTCCATTCTTTGGGTTAATCTCCTACTTTCAAATTATGTCATGATATTATTATGTCCTATTTTGTATTTTTACTTTCTTTATGTGTACCTATAGTGAATACACATAATAGAACTATTTTATTTTAAAAATGATATTTTTAGGGACTTCCTCTCAATCTCCTTTCATTGAGGCATATTTGGTTTTATACACAACTTTCATTTATACGGTGTATAAACCCCTTTGACTTTTACATTTATTCAAAAGGAATCTTTTTTATACGAATAATTTTACTAAATGACAAAAAGGGAATGTTCTTTTTTCTGTACATATGTGGCGACAATGACTTCTCCACCACCGTGACCATTATTTGAGTTTCGGCTTCCTCTACAAGCCATCACTTTTTTTAATGAAAATAAATACAAAGTTTTAACATTCTTTTATTTTGGTATTGAAAATGGTTTTGAAAGCATTTTTATTATATCAATGTGTTGTATTGAAATCTTGTGATTGAAATTTAGAAATGTTATGTTTCCTTTATTCATGTTTTATGTGATACGATTATGTTATGGTTTATGATATGTTTAAACCTATTCATATGAGGAATTCATTGGACTTAATAAGTAACGCGTGGAGCCCGCTATAGCTCCTCTATGCATCGGCAGGTCTCATGAGACAAACTAGTGTCTTGGCACGAGGCCTTGACAAAATATTATTTGTGGTCTTGGGAAGAGGCCTTGGCTACGTGGTTATGATAGTTTGGGATTATGCATTCCATCATTATGAAAGTGGTTATAGATATTGCATGTGATTATTCGACCAGTAGAATATCCATGTGAAGAAGTAAATGGCATTATCTCATTTTACCTTTTCCATATTATGTTGATGTTCATGTTTAAAAGGATTTTGTTTTAGTCATACATTGCCTTAAATGTTTATTTTTATTTATGAAAGCTTTTTCAATATTGTTATCCTTCCCGAGCATCTGAGATCACCCCTTTCAATGTTTTAATATTTTCCAGGATGTGAAGAAGTATTTTATGAATGACCTGAAGGGTTAGTCAGAAGAGGATATGAGTGTGGACTATGAAGACTTTGTTATTATTTTTTCACTTTATGATGTAATGTAAGACTTTTGAATGTATCTAGTGTTTCCAAGGCTACTAAACTAATCAGTCTTTCGAGACATGATCTTTTGTGATCATGCCAATGTTACAAAGTAATTCACCGACTCCGGGTAGCTGGGGTTAGGGAATTACAGTTGGTATTAGAGGCAGTTTAGTACTGACCTTGGAAGCTAGATTTTGATAAACTCTAATTAAAGCACATAGCCCGAAGATAGACTTTAAGGACGAGTATAGAAGAACTTCCTAGAATTTTGGTATTATAGAGATTTTGTGAGTTTTCCGAGCAATACATCCTTGTCTGGATACGAGCAGGTAGAGGCGGATCTGGCACAGATGTACCTAGGGGTAAAACCCGAAAACTCCACTTTGAGCTAGACTCAAATGGGAACTGGTGCATGACAACGGGCCTTGCTGCACTCTTGGTTACGACACTCCTGGGGGATATGCTTATGATAATTCTCGTTTTATTTACAAACCACTATGAAAGGTTATGAGTATATACTTCCTTAAAGAAAACCTTTTTATGATTATGGATTATATCCATAAATAGTTCAATTTATGTTATGTATTTTATAAGTATAGAATTATGTATTTTGATTCATAAACTAATCTAGTTTATGGCGTTGTATAGAAATGGAGCCCAGTAGAAGGAATGTGAACTCCATCAATACGTATGATCCAAAGAGTAAGAAGGATCATATCTTTCATGGTATTAATCCAACATTTAGAAGGGAAATATTTTCCCATGTGTTATCAACATATGAAGAAATAGTATCTTGTGTTAATAAGATAAGTAGAGAATTCTCGGAGTCTTATGGATTTGAAGGGATGAAAGAGAAGAAAAGAATGGAAGAGAGAATGATGAATAAAGGGATGAGGGAAAAGAAGAATTTTCCAATATGTGATAACTGTTGGAAGAAACACCTTGGAATTCGCCTGAAGGGAATGTGAGTTTGTTATAAGTGTGGAGAAAAAGGACACCAAGTGCGTGACTACAAGGGTAAGAAAAAGGTTTCAAATATACAATGCTTCATCTGCAAGGAGTGGGGACACTACGCAAACCAATGTTCAAATCATCAGAGTATTCCCCAAATGATGTTATTGGATAATAATCATGTTATGATACTACCACAGGTGAGGAGGAATGATTAGAGTTCTTATGTTGTTATTAAATATTTTTGTAATTTGAGTGTTGAATCAATGATGTACTGGTTATAATAATTATGGAGTATATAAGGATTGTACTGCAGTACTATTTAATCTTGGACTTGAGATTTTTTGGAACCAAGAAAAGTGACTCCACAGTAGGTTAAATTTTTGGAAAATATATGGTTGGGAGAAAGATAAACCATAATATGGTTCTGATACCGAGATAGTGATTTTGGAATAAGACATGATTGATTCGGATAAATTATGTTGGATATTATTAACATCCTTGAAACTGATTAATGATTTGTAGACATTTTTGGATAGAAGGGGTATATCTCGTTTTCTATAAGGAATAAGGGATCATGAATGTAATCAATAAGGATTTATGGTAATATAGTATGTTGCAGTGTTTTAAAAGAATTCATGGTGAAGGTGTTCACATGTTGTTACGCAGAAAAAAATAGAGCTTCATTATGTTTACCTTCCTCATAAAATCTGGACTGTGAGTTGGATAGAAGTATTTTGGATAACTATAAAGGTTGGAGTGGATTAAGTTGATCTTTGGATAGTATTGTTTAAGGTTAAAAAATTTATGAAGATTATTTTTGGAATATTATAATACTATAGTTTTAGAAAAAGGACAACCTGCAGGGTGGGGCATAACCCGTCGCGTCGGACAAAGCTGCATGAATCGAACCCACAAACATAGTGTGACAGGCCTTTATTTCCTACCACTAGCCTACAGGAAGTCCCTGGTTATTACAAAATAATTTTACTAATCTAAATGGTATGTGTTAATATTTGGAACCTTATACAATTAGGATAAGTATAATATTTTTGAGTTCTATTATCTTTTTCAGTCAAAGATGAGTTGAAGGTTGAAACTCTAATTGTAAAGCATAAATATATATATACCTATCTCTTATTCAATGAATAAATTAATTCTTAAACTTTAGTAAAGGTATATTAAAACCAAAAAATGTGTTATCCAAATACCTTATGTCTTGTTGAACTGATGATATTTTAAATCAACATAGATTGAAGGCTTTGAGGCCCTCAATTTGATAGTTGATTGTGATTGATGACCTCAATCACTCCCTACAAATATTTACGTTTTTCCTATAATTATATGTCTCTAATTTCCACCAATGTTCTCCTTATCGAGATCATAATTTGGTGGTGAATTTCTTATTTACATTTCCCTTTTATTAAGACTAATTTTTATTAACCTTATTTCCGATGTGGGTTTTCCACAAAGGTATTATCTATTTTCAACCTTTTATTTTCCAAGAAAAATTTCAAATTGCGAGGTCGCAATTTATTGAAGGAGGGGAGAATGTAACACCCCGAGCATCCATGATACACATCTCATTCAATAACGCAATAGCTTGCATTGTACGCAACTTTGAGTTCTAACACACTGAAACTAATCAAAGTAGCTGTTATGAATAGTAATAACCACTTTTTAAATTTATTGAAATTTTATATTTCAATATGGACTTCATTTTTGTATTCCTAATATTGAAATTAGCCTATGTTTAATTTTCTGTAATTTTCTGAGAACTTCCAAATTTTTATGAATAGTGAAAAATACTTAAAACAACTTTTTTAATAAACATAATTTATAGTGATAAGTTATACTATTGAGTGGTTTTAAAGTATAATTAGAATATATTTTTACCATTTTATCCAATGGTGTTCATTAGAATTAATTTCACTTCGAAATTGGACATAAACAATTGTCATTCTTTTGATATAAATTATTTCTTAAAAACACGCTATTTGTTGTGACAGTGTGAATTAATTATAAAATTAATTAATTCAACTTATATTTTTGGAATTTCATAAAATAGGAATCATTTTTGAATCGGAATATCAATTATAGCTTAGGGTGAACTTTTGGCATTATTCTGAAAAACATCAATTTTTGATGAATAGTGAAACCACTAAGTGGTAGTTAAAAAACTGAGTTTTCATTTAAATGAAATATTATCACTTCTGTGGTATGATTTTTAAAAATCCGACATACATGGTTGTCATTGAGAAGTAAAATGTGGTTCAATGAGATTAAAATAATTTTTGGTGAATAGTAACTTTTAAGTTCTTAGTCGTGATTAGAGGTAATTAGTGTAGTTTAAGGTAAAAATAATGTTTTAATAATATGAGATGAGCTTGAAACATGTACTAAACTCATTGGATGTGCCATGTCCGACCAAGAAAATCCATGGGTCAACTTGGGGACCCCATGGAGCCAGTTTAGTTGGAAAATGACATAAATACATTTTATTTAATGTTAAAGTAAAAAAATGACAGAAACATGAAATGTTTTACTAAAATAATTTTTACATGGGGTTACAAAAGTCATATTTTTGACTATATATAGTCATTGGAAATATAAACATATTTCCTACATCATAGTATTTTTTTTTATAATTTTTAGACATTAAAAAATTAAATTATTTATGACATCATTATGATGCAGCGATGACCTCATTATTTAACGATTTTAATAAAATGATAAGATAATGTACAATCCAAGGCTTACACTTGTCCAAAGACTATTGTATGAGTATATGTAGAACCCTTATCACCTTATCCACGAATTATATAAGTGTGGGACCTTTAGAATCCGAATAACATTGTATAATAATGTAAAGTTTCCTTACTTTCCAAGAGTGCCCCTCCTCTCCTCTTATAAAAGGCCCCCACCTCTACCACCTCATTCACACATTCAAGCCATTTGGATCGGCCAAACTCTGTCCAAATACTCTCCCAACTTCCCCCTATTACTCCTGGAAGCCTCACTTTGGGCAGAACTCTTCCCAAGGAAGCCTTTGGCTCAAATCAAAAAAAGTTACCTGATTTGAAGGTAATGTCTTCTCAAATGTTGTTTTGTTTTATTTTTCTTCTCCATCCCCTTAAACTCTTGTTATTCCTTTATTTTGTAACAACACCAATATCTACAATATACTAGGATGTTTTTATGATAAGAATTTGGTTTACACTTACACACACCTTCGTCTAATGGTTAAAGAACATATTGTTTCTGTGGGTGGCGAAATACTGCCTCACGAAACGATGATTGTTCAATATTCTTTTAAAACCTCTAGTGGTGGCCATATTGATGACACTATTTTCATATATGATATATATATTATTTTTAATTTTTCCTTATTCTTCTGTATTTCTAATTTATGGCATACCTTTATGGTCTCCATTATGGGTAAACGCGATATTTTAATTTTAGGAAGTGCGGACTACCGCCCCCTCAAAGTGATGTGAATCGTTAATGCCATATGTGGGATGTATAAAGGATGGAGTAAATGATATTATATATGATATTATACTGGAAATATATTATAACTTTATATAATTATGATATCATTCCATTAAATACGAAATAGAAATGAAAGTAGCATTCATGCGTACATACGGCTTACCGTCTCCATGAACGGTGAATTTCATTTCTTAGATCTAAATGTTATGTAATATTATAAATTCATGTATATACTGGATATATATGATATATATGATATATACATCATGAACATAATTCTGGATATAATGGATATATCACAACATGAACAACTTGTAATTATAAGAATATTATTTTTGACTCAAGTACCTAAGATCGACAAAATGACCGTTATAAACTTTAATAATTACATAATGTTCATAACATGGTAATAAGGGATATAAAAGGAATAATTAACATGGAAAAGGATATTAAGTAAATAGAAATTAACTCTAGTTTATTATTCAGGAGTTTAAATAACGGTCGAGTCAGGACAGGACGCAAGGTAAGGGAACTTCTTAACCCAACTTCCATTCTTTGGGTTAATCTCCTACTTTCAAATTATGTCATGATATTATTATGTCCTATTTTGTATTTTTACTTTCTTTATGTGTACCTATAGTGAATAAACATAATAGATCTATTTTATTTTAAAAATGATCTTTTTAGAGACTTCGTCTCAATCTCCTTTCATTGAGGCATATTTGGTTTTATACAAAACTTTCTTTTATACGGTGTATAAACCCCTTTGACTTTTACGTTTATTCAAAAGAAATATTTTTTATATGAAGCATTTTACTAAACGACAAAAAGGGAATTTTTTTCTTTCCGTACATATGCGGCGACAACAACTTCTCCGCTGCCGTGACCATTATTTGAGTTTCGGCTTCCTCTACAAGCAATCACTTTTTTTAATGAAAAATAAATACAAAGTTTTAACTTTCTATTATTTTGGTATTGAAAATGGTTTTGAAAGCATTTTTATTATATCAATGTGTTGTATTGAAATCTTGTGATTGAAATGTGGAAATGTTATGTTTCCTTTATGCATGTTTTATGTGATACGATTATGTTATGGTTTATGATATGTTTAAACCTATTCATATGAGGAATGCATTTGACTTAATAAGTGACGGGTGGAGCCCGCTATAGCTTCTCGATGCATCGGCATGTCCCATGAGACAAACTAGTGTCTTGGCACGAGGCCTTGACAAAATCTTATTTGTGGTCTTGGCACGAGGCCTTGGCTACGTGGTTATGATAGTCTGGAATTATGAATTCCATCATTATGAAAGTGGTTATTGATATTTCATGTGATTATTCGACCAGTAGAATATCCATGTGAAGATGTAAATGGCATTATCTCATTTTACTTTTTCCATATTATGTTGATGTTCAAGTTTAAAAGTCTTTTGTTTTAGTCATACATTGCCTTAAATGTTTATGTTTATTTATGAAAGCTTTCGCAATATTGTTATCCTTACTGTGCATCTGAGCTCACCCCTTTCAATGTTTTAATATTTTCCAGGATGTGAAGAAGTATTTTATGAATGACCTGCAGGGATAGTCAGAATAGGATATGAGTGTGGAATATGAAGACTTTTTATTAGTTTTTCACTTTATGATGTAATGTAAGACTTATGAATGTATCTAGTGTTTTCAAGGCTACTAAAATAATCGGTATTTCGAGACTTGATATTTTGTGATCATGCCAATGTTACGAAGTAATGCACCGACTTCGGGTAGCTGGGGTCGGGGTGTTACAATAGGAATACAAAACCATGATTTAACTTTATCACTGAAACTAAATATATCATTTTCATTATTCTGAAAATCACATATCTTCACTCATTAGAATATTATGTAATGAATAACATAAACATATAATAGGAAAATATATTAATTATTAACATTGAACATACTCTCACTAGCCTCTTTGTCACTATATTCTCTTTAGAAAATCTTATTATCACTCAACCCTAGCTATGTTTTGTCCTATTAAATAACACATATTTAATTTCAGAATTAATATTTAACAAATTAAATATTATTTTTATATCTCATATTGTATCCATGTGTTTAAAATATTTCTAGAAAAATGAAATTTTATTAATTAAAATAATCTAATGTAATATGGGAATCACATTCCATCATATGTTAGAAAATTTATCGATAAAAACATTATCATGAATATATAGAATTATCCTAATATTATTTTTAATATATAATATATAATTTTATGATAGATAAACCCAGTTTATATAACTAATCAACTAAATTTGTTTTTAAAACTAATTATTATGATACAATGCATCTTATCATTTAATAAAAGTTTTATGAAGAAACATTTTATTCTCTTAGATTCATCCATGATAGAAAAAAATATTTTATATTTGAATCAATGAAATAGAGTAGTTTTCCTCATCACATAAGTGAAAAATAATTTTTTAATCAATTATTCCATTTATTTTTTATTCATCTTAACTTAAATCACTTTTGGATTGAATATTTTTTTTTGACATAATTTATAATGTAGAATAATCAATTTATGTAACAATTATACTTAAAATAGTCATTAAAGTGAGTTTTTTAAGTCCAGTTAGATATTATTTATATTCAAATCATATGGTTTCATTACTACTTCCATAAAATTCCATCATGTTTCAAATTACTTTAACTACATTATCAAAGAAAAAATACCGGACTTTGAAAATTTTTATCTTTCCTTTAGAACTTTTACCTCTTTAAAATATCTAAACAATACTAGAACATTAACATCATATTATTGGATTATTTATTCTGAACCTTTTTATAATATTAGTTAAAATATTCTACAATTAAATCACATAATTATAAAATTTCCAATAATATAAATATGACGATTTCCTTAACTTGAAGAAGACATAAAAATCATCTATCTCACCTAAGTCATTAGAACACAAAATCCTTATATATATATGGGATAAGACTAAATATCATTAGTTTATTTTTCATAAAATTATTTTGAAATATAAATTTATTTATTTTTTACTTTATAAGAATATTGATTCACCAATTGATAATATCAAATAATTGGTTACTTAGATAAGTTTTTTTAAATCACATAGCTTTTATTTAATAATAAATATTTATTAGTTTCCAATAATATGATTATATTATATAATTATTCTCCTTTTAAGTAGTAGTATTACTTTTTATAGTTAATATTTTTGAATATTATCAATACTATATTATTTTACTAGATTAGTATAATGTTTCTATATTTTATCATCAATATTTAATGAATTTGATCCCACTAAAATTGATGACCCCAAAATCATTTATTCTTCATGACCCAAAGTAAATATTTTAGAAAGTATTGATTCTTTTAATAATTTCTCAGAATAATTATTCATTAATGTATGGAATAATAAAAATCAAAATACATTTCAATCATGGGTAATTTGGATGATATATCTTTTTTCCTAATCTAACATATAGAATGTACACAACAATTTTTCACTACGAACCTAATTTTTTAGGTTCACATAGATATTGTAAAACAAACAAAACAACAAGAATAAGATATAATATGATGATCATGGGGTAACCATCCTTGGAATTATGTTCCAAAAAAGAAAATATAGATATATTAATAACCTTATTTCTTGACACAATATATTATTGGTGGACCCACCATTGGTATGTACTACCTAGATGGATGATTCATGTCTTGAAATTTGACACTTATGAAGGTGTAAAACACATAGAATTTTAGAAATTTCATTTTAATGCCTCCCAAATTTTATTTTATTATATCAATAATTATGTCACAATTATTGCATCTTGTGTGATGATTATATGATCATGTTCCATTCCTTTTTTCTTAACGTTATATTTATGTTTTAGTTTTGAAAAATTATTCCGACAACCAAATTAAATTGGTTATATCACACAAAATTGTACAAAAACCACAATATGTGATGGTCACCCCAAAATATAACTGAAAAATATTCAAACATATTCAAATAAATAATATGAGAAAGTAATAAAAAGATTTCATGTAACTCAATAAAGATATATGAAATTAAAAATATCTTCATTTTTACACATAGAGTAATATATTTCCTACACCATTTCAATTTTAAAAATAATTCATAAAACTCTAGGGTAGTATGTGGTGATACCCACATTATATCACCATAGGGATAAATTACTCAGGTTATAATTTAATTATCAATATATCTAACCATAATGTTTTGCAAACTATTCCAAAAAATTAAATATAAGCTATTAAATTGAATTACAAACTGAGGGAATATTATGCAAAAACTAAATATTATTGATTTATACCTAACATGTAATTCTGGGGTGTTTTACTATATGCATTTTATGATATAAATATGACATTAACAATACACAATATTTAAAAAATATATACAAGAATATTAAAAGGAATAAAATAAATTAATAATGATTTAAATTATTTAATCATGAGAATAATTTAAAAATATTTTCATAAATAAAATATAATTTCCAGGGTAATGATATATCATGTTCAAATACAAACAAATTAAATCAAATTCAGAGAGAAACACAAGAGAATATAGTTTGGACAAAATTTTAATTCATGGTTAAAATAATCTACTGGTATCTTTGTGGATAAAAAATATATATATGTCTGGATGGAAAGTATGAATAAAAATATAACAACCCACATAAAATACTATCAAATTAACCACATGAAATCTAATTAAATTCACTTAATTACCAATATATATCAACTACACCATCTATACTGACCACACACAGCCTCAATAATATTTTATGATTAATGGTATATAAAAGTTCAAAACACCTGATAAAACATTATTGGACTTATGATAAAATTTAAGCATATGTGGAATTTAGTTAGTTGATTTATCCAAATAATATTTATCATATCATAACATTGAAATACTAAACATCATGCATTTCAAACTGGGGCATTGATAATCAATCGTAGGGATGAATTAACACAAAATAAACTCATCGATAAAACACATTATGACATTGTACTTTCTAGTTATTTCATATACATGGAAAAATTAAACTTCTTTAATATATACTAGAAACACTTCCAATTTAACAATATATTTCTTCATCATATCAAAAAATTGATTTTGATAACTAATTACCGCACATAACAACATTAAACCTCATTAATTTGGTCTAGATAACACTTCCAAATATTTATTACATGTCTTGAATATAAATATTATTTCATAAATTTTCATAATTAGCCTATAATAATGTTAAATAAAATACTAACATCAAGAAGGACCAATAATATCCATGATAGTATTTTTTTCATTACAACGTACTTATCTCTCCTATTGATAATAAAAACCATAGAGATAAACAACTAGGGATTAAAATAACATATTGATTGGAGTTGAATCCCGAATCAATGAACACTAATCCAATGTGATAAATCTATTTGTATCAAAATATTTTCATTAAATTAATCATCAATTTTATCAACAAAAACACTTAACTTGACATTTTCAAAACATCTTTCATACACAAAAATAGAAACAAAAAATGATTTAGCGTATTCATTCTTGTGCTACATGGAATAATCATTAAATAACCAAAAATAGTAGAATCAACCTTCTCCCCATTGAAAAATATATCATCAATAATGATTATTAGAATGGATAGTGGAGGAAAATAAAAAATACCACAATTAGGGGGGGTAACATTGACTCCCATTTTTTACCTTAACTTAATATTCTATTTTATTTTATAATGTTTTGTTGTACTATCATCATTATAGTCAATATGAGGAAAAACTTTAGTCATTTAAATACTCTGTTCAACCTTATTATTCCAATATTTGACTTTTAAAATTTTCTTCTTTGATATGTATTGTTTAATTGTATTTTAAGATTGGCTTCGTGCATTTAGATTTCCAGACAATTAATTGGAGGATATTTAGGTTAAATACTCATGTATTCCATCTATATCATCATTCATATTATCTAAAATGATCATTATGATAAAAACATGTATTCATCCTCAGAAAATATTATTTTCACTAATATTTTGTTCTTTGAATGTCATGAAACACAACGTCCTATAATTATAAATGGACTATGAGATTAGATTTCCTACCATATACTAAAATAATCCAAATAATATTAATATATACTATTATTTATATATATCCTTTATTCATATATATAATATTATAATTTATAGTTTTTGATATGTATCTTATTAATCAGTTCTATTCCAAAAATATTTTTTTACGTTGGATTTGAAATATATTAGGAATGAAGGGGGAAAAATACACATTGTTTGGCCTTAATGTTATCAAGTACATAATTATTATATCAAAATTTAAAAAATACCAAGCATTAATAGTTTTCCACTCATTATCATCACATTTATTAGTGTACACATGAATTGGTGTGGACACTCTAGTAGCTTTCAATATGTTTATATTTTTTAGGATATCATCAATATATTTTTACTGTAAATCATAGAAATACCCTATTACATTTAAAAATATATCATTTCCCCTATCATTCAAATTATAAGTAACTATTTCATATGTTTTGATATATCCACACATAATCATTATTCAACAATATAAATTCTTTATCACATTTATATAAAATGATGAAAAGTGATTTAATGTTAGTTATTTACAAATATATATTGTTTTAACATACCCTTTCTAAAACTTCTTCCTTTTTAGATACACATTAAGGATAAAATACCAATCTATTTGAGAATGATTCAAACCACAAATATTTTTTTTCATATTATAATCATTCCTTCAATTTGAATGTTATTATATTTCCTCAAAATGTTCTATAAAAACATTATAACAAGGAATACCATTTAGAATGAATAATTTGGCATCATCAAAAAAAATTTCACTACTTTTAATATTTATGTAGAAATGAATATGATTATACACTAATGTGTGTCCACTAAATGAAGGTTTTCATCATAGTTAAATTCTTTAATTTGAGAATATCCCTTGTATACTAACCCAAATTATTTTTATTCACTTCACCACTATCTATAAGTTAGTTTGTGAGGACAAATTTTATTCAAATGAAATTATAATTATTGGTCATGGGAATAAGTATTAGTGTTTCATTATTTTAAAACTAATCTATCTATTCATTATTATCATGAATAAAATCCTTATGTTCAAAGTATTATTCAAAATATTTTAATATAAATTGTTATAGTAATTTAATTTGACCAATTGACGTGGTTTTCTATGTAGTTATCACACCTTTATTTTTATTTCCGATTAAATTTTTAATATCTACTCGTTTTCCATCATATGAGTTTGTCCTTCATGATTTTTTCCTCATCTCCATCATTGGAAAGTGTTTATTCTACATCATTTTCCTAATTCCATGTGTTTTTACATATTCTTTAATATGTTTAGAATTAAAACACTACCCATACTAGGAATACTAATAAGTTTCTTGATTCTTTCTTAATTATCAAGAACCAAAAAATCATTACATTAAGTAATTATTTTAAAATATGGTTTTTAGAAGCTAGAGATTAATTAATTTAGTGTGCACACAGATAGAATTATATATTATTATGTTTCTTCAAAAATTCCTCATCATTCACCATTATTATTGATCAAAATTTAAATTCCAAAAATTATGTAATTTTTATCTTTTGATTCTTCCTTAAAACACATCTAACGGGGATTCATATCTTAGTTTTATCATTTATGGATTTTATTTTGGTTATTATTCCTTTTATGATGGTTTTAAAAAAATTAGTATCATGTCGAATTATGTTCTGTTTGAATGGTTCTATACATATAAACTAGACCCCTAATATTACTCAAAACAGATTCATTTTTAATGGGAGTTTATAGAGTACAAAATTCATTTCTAATGGGATTATTATTTAGATATTTAATGATGTGATTGATTATATATTTATTGTATTTTTTCACCATGGATTCTTATGTTTCAATACCTTCTAATTATTTTACTAAATTTGGAGCCATTAAATCATTCTATAGCCTTTTATTTTTCAATAGTAATAATTAAGATAAAAATTATTATGATATCATCTATCGAAATGATGTCATAAAATTATACATTTATGGAACTATTCATTATTAGACCAAACACCACAATGTGTGTAAGATCAAGAGGGTTTGATATCTGAATATGATCATCATTATGATTTTAAATAGCATTATTTAAAAATTTTCATTTTTCAAAATTTTTTCTGATACCCTTAATTAATAGGGAATACTTATTTTGGAATACATATAATATCAACTACATTATATAATATTGTATAACATGTACTTGACTCTGCTACCATACCTAATGTTAAACTTATTCACAAATATAATAGATTATTTCTTCTTATAAATCATGGAACAAATTTTCTATGGTTTATTAAACACTAGTATCCAAAAAAATTATTAAATTATTATTATTGTTCGCCTAGGTTTATTTAAATTAACCTAATTTCTATCTCCAAAAGTTGAGACTAACTCTAGATATTATGTTTTAGTAAATAAAATAATTACACATTATCTATATTGGGGATTTCCCTTCAATTATTTTCCCATTTATAGAGAGTTTTAATTTCCAAATGAAATAAAAACTACTTCAAATATATTAAAATTTATCATTTTTTATATTATATTTAACGTCGGACAAGCCTCCAAAATCCATGTTATGGAGTTCATCATATTTTCAATCTTTAAATTAAAATTCAACTATATTTTCTATTTTTAGTATTTTGTATTGATTTTGATAATTAAAATATCTAGTATAGACATTTTACTCAGATTCAGTGATACATCCACATCTAATGTGTTTCATTTACTATTTATAAAAATGTGTAGGTATATCAAGTTCCCATAATGGTGCCACAAATGAGTAAAACTCACTTTGAAAGTAATTATTATATCATATAATGGGTTATTCACATATTGATGTGGACTAGTGTTCTAAATTAATTAAAATCTATCCACTATTATGTTTTTTCATCAACTCCCTCTCATAATACCCACTAAGGAAAAAAATATAGACCCATAATAATTTCTCTATTGTTTTTTACCAATTATGAATGAATATTTCCCTTATATTTCATTATCATTATCTCACACACATAATCGCTTTATTATTATTTTTAAATTTCTTGAGTAGGTAAATCATTTAACATTTATAGATGTTGGAAATAACTAGTAAAATTTTCAAATCTACTTAATGAACCTTCTGGAATATTAGAAAATAATGGAGAATAAATTGCCTATATAAAATATAAGGATGAGGATCTTACATCTCATTATTTTAAATTTATCTCCTAAGAATGTTGTAAAATTTTATTTTTTCATAAATAAGTATATCAATTCCTCTTATATTATTTATGAGGTCATTATTTCATCATATCATTTTATTTATCTTTGGTGAATTTTTCATGAATACAATTTCCAAATCTACTATGTATAACTATTTATATTGTGGGACAATTATACCAATTCACAAATTTAATTTGAAAGTGTATGATTTAATATAATCATCCATTAGAAACTTATGAAGACTAAAAAATAAATTCTTTAAATAAGAAATTTAATTATAATGATACTCATTCATTACAAACATGAGATCCATATAATACAATTTATATCTTATGTAGAATACTGTTTTAAATTGCAGATAGTATTTGAATAATCCATGGATATTCCTCTAATAAAAATCCTCGATTTTTTATATTTTTTTATATCCACAAGAATGTATGTGTGTATCATTTTCTACATAGACCACATCTATTCTTCCCCACAACATTTTTTAATTGGGATTATTAAGATTTATCGTGATGTATAATCATTGCAGAAACACACATGTAAAAAAACTGATTTATAAATTTCTAGAATGAATACATTTGGAAATGTAGATTTTCACCAAGTAGTGTCACACCAAAATTTTCATTTTCATCACCTATTTCAAAATATATTTTGGTTCTTAGTTTTTCTCTCGAATTTTAGGTTTTACAGATGTTAATTGGGTGTTTCTGGTGTTCCTGACTTAAATATTGAGTCATGGATGTTTTTGGCGGTGTTTGACCTTGTCTATTGTTAGTGGTAGTGTATGAGAGGGAGTCATCTTCAAATATATGTTTTAAACACTTCTACTTGAACCTTTTAATTTGGTATTTTTGTTATAAGATTTATCCCCTTTTGTTTAATGATTTAATGGGTGAAAAATGGGGTTTTCAGAATTATTTTAGGATATATGGTTAAGGTGCATGGTTAGTTTAGTCATGAAGGTAGCTATAAAGGCGTTCCCATGGTTGTTACACTATTCAACTGACCATGCAACATAAACATATAGCCCCTACATCACCAGATAGTGAGCAGTCAAAAAAATTGCATACGGTTTGTGAAACCATGTGATCTAACAATAAAACCTACTCGATAAAGGGTATTTTAGGGTTTATTCCTTATTTATATTGGGTTTTCCCCTTGGAAACCTATTCATAATCTTGTGATGTAGACGTCATCTATGGGTTGTTGTTGGCTCCTCTTATCCACTCTATGTAGGATTCAATGAGATTTCTTAGGGATTTTATTACCGAATGGAATGGTTAAGGCCTAGTCTCATTATATTTATCTATTATTCCACTTTTTTCTTTTATTCTCAAACCCTACTTACTATGTTTTGATTATTAGGGTATGTAGGGTTGTGTAATATTGGGGGTTTTCATTCTTAGGGTTCCATGGGGATGTTCTCGCTTCTCGAAACCATTACGAAGTTCATTATGGATCTCATTGTTTAAAAAACTAGGATTTGAGGTTGTCTTCCATTTATTATATGCCTATAAGAGATTGTATTCATTGGTTTTATACTTTTCAAACCTTCTTTATATGAAAAATATTGTTTTTTATCTCATATAAAACCGATTGTTGTGAAATGTCATGACATATCACTTGTTTTGTAACAAATTTCATTATATTGGTTGATATTACAAACTAAGTGTTCGATGAAATGTCAGGCTAGATTTATTTGGATATTTTATGACATTTAATTGGTGGTTTTGAGTTTATCAAATGAACTTATATGTGGTTTTGGCTCATAAAAATGGAATGGGAATTGATAAAGATGTCTAGCCTGATTTCAACATTGCTGAAAATGATTTTAGATTTCATATGGAGTGAGTGTACATGAATATAATTTTTAGAATGATTTTGGAATGTAAAATGGTGGGTTGTATCTTTCTTAAAATGGTTATTTTATTATTTGAAATGTGATTGTTTTTGTGGGATGAACAAGTTTCTTTTTTGGCACTACTATCAATGCGGTGAAATGTTCAACTATCAAAACTATTGTTGGATAATTATTATGGTGGGTTTATATTAATGGTCATTATATACTCATTGTGGAATCCTTGAAAACCATTTTCATAGTGAAGAAAGGGAGATCCTTTGTATGGTATCCTTTCTGATTGATGAGTTTTGAGGTAATAGTTGGATCCTTGGGGTGTTATGGGTGATTCATGTTGTGTTAAATATTATATATTTGTATGAGATTTGATGGTTTGTTGGAATTTGATTGATAAATCTATTTATATATATTGACATGGAGATCCTGAAATAGATATTGAATTTTCTATGAATGAATGTTGCACTAGTCTGATTATGCACTAGCTAGTGCCCCATAGTAGTGGAATATTTTATTAGTATTATTTTGGGAATGAGACCTTAGATTAGGATAGGTGGAGTGTGATTGTTAATTTTAGTGTTATAATGTCATCGAGTAAGAAATTACTTCATGATGAGTCACATGTATAGTATATTCTGTATTTTTCATGAGATCCAAGGTTCATCGCATTTCCATAGGAAACTATATACTTATGATGGATGATTGAAATACATGGTTACTCCTTTGTGTTTATTTCTAGTGCCATCGTTATGCGATTACATCATTTCTAACATATGTGGTGTCTTTATAAAAATATAATGAGTTAGATTCTGAAGGTTAATGAACAATTTTTTCAATTTAAATGTGTTTATAAAAATTTATGTTGTATTGAAATTTAATAATCACTTTCCCCATGAAAATGTTAAAGTGTATTTAAATAGAATGTTTCGTGTTTTTGGATTATAAGAAGATAAATGAGCTATTATTAATTTTTAAATATAAAATTCTTAAAAAATATTACCTATATATATTTTAATTCAAAATTGAAGTTCATATGAATTTATTTTAATGGTACTGTATTGGGAATAGATTCTTCAAGAATTTTTACTGAGTATGAATTTTCACACCTACTTTTCTTTTTTGTTTATATCTTGTGTTAAATGTTTTTCTTGTCATTAATATCCATGGGTAATGGTTTCTCTTACAATCAAATAGTTACAATTAGGGTCACACAAAGATGTGTGGTATTCCTGTGTTGTATGGATTTGTTTGTTCAGTTATTCTATTTCGAACATTTTATAAAGGTGTTTTGGGTGGATACTATTTATATATTTTTATTTTTAGTTTTTATTTTTTTTATTAGTTTTATAATTATAGTTTGAAAAAATTGGTCCCTCTGTATAAATTATTGATTCCCTGCACTTGTTTCTAGACTTTGGGGGTCCGGAAAGCCCATCTGGCCATGTCACTAATCATCTCAGGGACTGTTTTAGTGTTAACCTTTGGTGGTTTAGAAACAATTGTATCATAATAGGTTAGTACTAGTGGTACTTAATTACAGGGCACTCTATGTTATTTTTGGATGTTAAGGTAGATGTAGTTGGACAATCAGAGCCTTGGGGTGTACTTATGAGGGAGTGTCATGCCAAAACATTCAATACAAATCATTGGGTTTTCATTTCATGTATTGTTATGTTTGGTTTCTTTGGTTCATTTGGATTTTTGTGTATTTGGGAAATGGAAAGAGAGTTGGGATAATGGTCTCTGTGAGCTTTCATGGCTTGGAAATCCATGTGGATCCGGGTAAATGCTTCTTAAATTACTCTATATGATGGTGGTTTGATATTCATATGTCTCAATGTAATGCCCCGACCCCATTTACCCGGAGTCGGTGCATTACTTCGTAACATTGGAATGATCACAAAAGATCAGGTCTCTAAAGATCGATTAGTTTAGTAGCCTTGAAAACAGTATATACATTCATAAGTCTTATAATACATCATAGAGTAAAAAAAACAATAACAAAGTCTCCATAGTCCACACTCATATCATCTTCTTATTATCCCTGCAGGTCATTCATAAAATAGTTCTTCACATATTGGAAAATATTAAAACATTGAAAGGGGTGAGATCAGATGCTCAGTAAGGACAACAATATAGCAGAAGCTTTCATCAATAAACATAAACACTTAAGGCAATGTATAACTAAAACAAAAGCCTTTGAAACTTGAACTTCAACATAATATGGCAAAAGTAAAATGAGATAATGCCATTTACTTCATCACATGGATATTCTACTAGTCGAATAATCACATGCAATATCAATAACCACTTTCATAATGATGGAATGTATAATGCCAGACTATCATAACCACGTAGCCAAGGCCTCATGCCAAGACCACAAATAATATTTTTTCAAGGCCTCGTGCCATGATACAAGTTTGTCTCATGAGACATGCCGATGCATCGAGGAGCTATAGCGGGATCCACCAGTCACTTATTGAGTCCAATGCATTCCTCATATAAACAGGTTTAAACATATCATAAACCGTAACATAATCGTATCACATTAAACATGCATAAAGGAAACATAACAATTCCACATTTCAATCACAAGATATCAATACAATACATTGATATAATAAAAAAACATTCAAAACTATTTTCAATACCAAAATAAAAGAAAAGTAAAACATGGTATTTATTTTTCTTTTAAAAAAGGTATGGATTGTAGAGGAAGCCGAAACTAAAATAATGGTCACGGCGGCGGAGAAGTAATCATTGCCGCATATGTACGACAAAAACATTCCCTTTTTTAGTTTAGTAAACGCTTCGTATAAAAAATATTCCTTTTTAATAAACGTAAAATTCAAAGGGGTTTATACACCGTATAAAATAAGGTTGTCTATAAAACCAAATATGCATCAATGAAAGGGGATTGAGACGAAGTCTCTCACAAAGATCATTTTTTTAAATAAAATAGATCTATTATGTGTATTCACTATAAGTACACATAATGAAAGTACAAATACAAGATAGTACATAATAATATCATGACATAATTTGAAAGTAGGAGATTAACCCAAAGAATGGAAATTGGGTTAAGAAGTTCCCTTACCTTGCATCCTGTCTTGACTCGACCATTCTCTAGCCTCCTGAATAATAAACTAGAGTTAATTTATAATTTCTTAAGAACCTTTTTCATGTTTTTTATTCCTTTTATATCACGTATTACTATGTTATGAACATTATGTAATTATTTAAGTTAATAATGGTCATTTTGTCGATCGTTGGTACTTGAGTCAAAAATAAACTCCTTATAATTACAAGTTGTTCATGTGGTGAAATATCCATTATATCCAGAATTATATTCATGATATAGATATCATATATCTCATATATATCCATTATATATATGCATTTATAATATTCCATAACGTTTAGAGGTAAGAAATGAAATGCACCGTTCATGGAGACGGTAAGTCGTACGTACGCATGAACGCTACTTTAATTTCTATTTCGTATTTAATGAAATAATAATGATATAAAGGTATATTTTAATTCTAGTATAAAATCATATATAATATAATTTACTCCATCCTTTATACATCCCACATATGACATTAACGATTCAAATCACTTTGAGGGGGTGGTAGTCCGCACTTCCTAAAATGAAAATATCGCGTTTACCCATAATGGAAACAGAAATGGTATTCCATAAATGAAAAATTCAGAAAATTAAGTAAAACATAAAAATATTATATATTATTTATAAATATACTGAAATCTTAATGGCCACCTTTGAAGGTGTTATATGAGTGTTGAACAATCATCGTTTCGTGAGGCAGAAATTCGCCATCAATAGAAACAGTATGTTCTTTAACCATTAGATGTAGGTGTGTGTAAGTGTAGCTCAAATATTTCTCATAACAAAATCCTAGTATATTGAGGATACTGGTGTTGTTACAAAAGAAATTAATAACAAGATTTTATGGGGTTGGATAAGCAAAATGAAACAAAATAACATAAGCGAAGACATTACCTTAAAATCGGGTAACTCTTTTGATTTGAGCCAAAGGGTTCCTTGGGAAGCATTCTTCCCAATTTGAGGCTTCTAGGAGTAAGGGAGGGATGTTGGGAGAGTATTTGGGCAGAGTTTGGCTGAGCCAAAAGGCTTTGAAAGTGTGATTAAGGTGGTAGTGGTGGGGGCCATTTATAAGAGGAGAGGAGGGGCACTCTTGGAATGTCATGATATGTTACATTATTAAGATATTATTTTCAGATTCTAAAGGTCCCAAAATGATATATTTAGAGGCTAAGGTGAAAAGGGTTCGAAATCGCCTCATCCAATAGGTTTTTGACAAATGTATGCCTTAGCTTTTACATTATCCTTTCATTTTATTTAAATCGTTAATTAATGAGGTAATCGCTGCATCATCATGGTGTCATAAATAATTTAATTTATTTAATCTCTAAAAATTATAAAAAAATTATCATGATGTAGGAAATCTTTTTATATTTATAATGAATATTTATATTAAAGAATATGACTTGTATAGCCCCATTTAAAAATTGTTATAGTAAAACAAATTATGTTTGTGACATTTTTATTTTAACTTTAAATAAAAGCTATTTATGTCATTTTCCTACCAATGTGGCTCCATGGGGTCCCCAAGTTGACCCATGTATTGTCTTGGTCAGAAATGACTCATACAAAAGGTTTAGGACAAGTGTCAAGGTCAGTTCATATTTTTATAATATCATTTTTACCTTAAATTTCACTAATTACCTTTAATCGCGATTAATTAAAGGTAAAAGTTACTATTCACCAAAAAATTATTTTAATCCCCTTGAACCACATTTTAATTCTTAATGACAACCATGTATGTCAGATTTTTGAAAATCAAATCACAGAAGTGGTAATATATCATTTAAATGAAAAAAAATCAGTTATTTAACTATCACTTAGTGGTTTCACTATTCATCAAAAATTGAAGTTTTTCAGAATAATTCCAAAATATCACCCTAACCTATAATTGATATTCCAATTTAAAAAATTATGTCTATTTTACAAAATTCCAAACATATAAGTTTCATTAATTAATTTTATAATTAATACACGATGTCACAACAAATAGCATGTTTTTAAGAAACAATATATATCAAAAGATTGACAATTGTTTATGTACAATTTCAATGCTAAATTAATTATAATGACCACCATTGGATAAAACAGTAAAAATATATTGTAATTATATTTTTAAACCAGTCAATAGTATAAGTTATCACTATAATTTATTTTGATTAAAAAAGTTGTTTTTAAGTATTTTTAACTATTCATAAAAAATTGGAAGTTAGAAAAATACCAAAAATTCAACATAGGATAATTTCGATATTATGAATCCAAAAATGAAGTCCATTTTGAAATGTAAAATATATATAATTTCAAAAACTTGTTATTACTATTCCTAACTTCTACTTTTTTATTCGCGGTGTGTTAGAACTCGAAGTTGCGTATAACACACGCTGCTCTATTATTCAAAGAGGAGTGTACCATGGAAGCTTGGGGTGTTACATTCTCCCCTCCTTCAATAAATTGCATCCTCACAATTTGAAATTTTTCTTTGAAAATAAAAAGTTAAAAATAGAAAATTCCTTTGTGAGAAACCCACATCAGAAATAAGGTTAATAAAAATATAACTTTAAAAGAAAGAAAGATAAGTACAAAGGTCACATGAGATAGCCCATAATAGGATTCTATGAAAATATGTATATGGAAGAAAAACAAACCATCAAGGTCTTATGGAGAGTTGTAGAAAACTGGATTAGGAGAAAGTTAACCATAAGAAAATCACAAACATGTGATTGGTTAAACAGTCATTGAATCCCCAGTTGGAAAATTTAACCGGCAACGTTTTTGTTTTATGTTGCCTTTTATAAAGTTGAGGTATTTATTTACGAGATTTACTAAGAATGTAAGAGAATATACATACTTGTCATGTAGACTTTCATTCTTTAATAAATTGTTACCACAAACCCATCTTTCATTCTAAAAGGTAATAGAACTCAAAAATATTCTATTTATCCTAATTGTATAAGGTTCCAAATATTAACACATATCATTTAGATTTGTAAAAATATTCTGTAATAACCAGGGACTTCCTGTAGGCTAGTGGTAGGTAATAAAGGCATATCGCACTATGGTTGTGGGTTCGATTCCTGCAGCTTTGTCCGACGCGATGGGTTATGCCCCACCCTGCAGGTTGTCCTTTTCCTATAACTATAGTATTATAATATTCCAAAAATAGTCTTCATAAATGCTTTAACATTAAACAATACTATCAAAGGTTCAACTTAATCCATTCTAACCTATATAGTTATCCAAAATACCTCTGTCCAAACTTTTTTCAAAAGGTCTCTAAATTCCAAAATAAATTGTATCATCTGATTCCCCAAACAAAGTAAAGATTCCCTTATTGTCACATACGTAAAATATGTTTACCTTCATCATATTAAAACCTTAATGAAAAAAACAAGTACTGCAGTACAATCCTTATATATATCACATTATTCTTATAACCAGAATATAATCCTCATTTCCAAAAGCACCAATACATTAATTATTCCACTTAGACTGTAGTAACAGCATAAGAGTGTCCTTGATCCCTTGGCCTTTTCCGAGGAATGTTTCCCTAAAGCTTAGGACATTCATTTGCATAATGCCTCATTTCCCTACAATTGTAGCATTCAACATTGATAGACTCTTTATTTCCCTTTCAATCACGAGCCTGGTGACCTTTTTCTCCAAATTTATAACAAAATCCCATTCCTTTTAGGCAAGCACCGGGGTGATTCTTCCCACAATTATCACATAATGGAAAATCCTTCTTTCCCTTTTTCCCTTTATCCATCTCTTGTTCCATCGTTCTCTTCTTCTCTTGCTTTACATTGTTGCCATAAGACATAGAGAATTCATTTTCCCTCTTGATATCACATGAGACAATATCTTCATACGATGAGAAGGTTTGTGAGACTAATGCTCAACGGAGAAATGGTTTTAACCCATCAAAGAAACAATCAATCTTACTTCCTGGGTTATGTATATAATCTACGACATTCCTCGTTAACCTTGTAAAGTTAGCCTCATACTTTGCGACATTCTCATCCTCCTTTTTTCTCAGACTCAAAAATTACCTTTCCATATCTGCTCGATGGTCATGTGGAAAGTATTTTTCTATGAAAATATCTTTGAACTCTCTCCATTCCATACTTGATACTTCTTCATCTTCCTTTATATTTTGTATCAATGACCACCATTGATCGGCATCTCTAGTGAGGTGGTAGACAGCCATGACAATCTTCTCCGTTTTGCTACTCCCCAAGGGGTAGAATATTTTCTCTAAGGATTTTATCCATTGCTCAGCAACTAATGGATTTGTACCACCATTAAATGTTGGCGGTTTTTCCTCATTAAGCGGTCTAACATTGATCCTCCACGTTGCGGATGAGGGTGCTCCATACGAGTAAGGTTATTATTCATAACCTGAGTGAGTTGTCCCAGTATGGTAATAAGTTGATCAGCACCAGTTGTATCTCAGGCTCCACAATAATTATCTTGAGCAGAAGGGAAATCCCTACACGAAGTGCGTTCATTGATACGGTTTCCATTCCTTCCACTAGGCGCAATTTCTAAATAATGGCATAAACTAGATTAGTTTACGAATCAAAATACATAATTCCATACTTGTAAAATACTTAACATAAATTGAAATATTTATGGATATAATCCATAATCATAAAAAAATGTTTTCTTGGAGGAAGTATATACTCATAACCCTTGATAGTGGTTTGTAATGAAAATGAGAATTATTCTAAGCATATCCCCCGAGAGTGTCGTAACCAAGAGTGCATCAAGGACCTTTTTCGTGCACCAGTTTTCGATCGAGTCTATCTCAAAGCGGTGTTTTCGGGTTTTACCCCTAGGTACATCTGTGCCAGAGCCGCCTCTACCTGCTCATTTCTAGATAGTGATGTATTGCTCGGAAAACTCAAAAAATCTTTACAATACCAAAATTCTAGGAATTTATTCTATACTAATCCTTAAAATCTATCTTCGGGCTATGTGCTCTAATCAAAGTTTATCTAAATCTAGCTTCCAAGGTTAGTACTAAACTGCCTCTGATACCAAATGTAACGCCCCGACCCCAGTTACCCGGAGTCGGTGCATTACTTCATAACATTGACATGATCACAAAAGATCAAGTCTCGAAAGATCGATTAATTTAGTAGCCTTGAAAACACTAGAGACATTCATAAGTCTAACATTACATCATAGAGTAAAAAACTACAATAACAAAGTCTCCATAGTCCACACTCATATCCTCTTCTTACTATCCCTGCATGCCATTCATAAAATAGTTCTTCAAATCCTGGAAAATATTAAAACATTGAAAGGGGTGAGCTTAGATGCTCAGTAAGGATAACAACAGAGCGGAAGCTTTCATCAATAAACATAAACATTTAAGGCAATGTATAACTAAAACAAAAGGCTTTTAAACTTGAACTTCAACATAATATGGAAAAAGAAAAATGAGATAATTCCATTTACTTCTTCACATGGATATTCTACGGGTCGAATAATCACATGCAATATCAATAACCACATTCATAATGATGGAATGAAAAATTCTAGACTATCATAACCATGTATCCAAGGCCTCGTGCCAAGACCACAAAAAAGATTTTGTCAAGGCCTCGTGCCAAAACACTAGTTTGTCTCAAGAGACCTGCCGATGCATCGAGGATCTATAGCGGGCTCCACCCGTCACTTATTAATCCCAATGCATTCCTCATATGAACAGTTTTAAACATATCATAAGCCATAACATAATCGTATCACATAAAACATTAATAAAGGAAACATAAGATTTCTACATTTCAATCACAAGATATCAATACAACAATTTTATATAATAAAAACACATTCAAAACTATTTTCGATACCAAAATAAAAGAAAAGTAAAACATGGTATTTATTTTTCTTTTAAAAATGGTATGGCTTGTAGAGGAAGCCGAAACTCAAATAATGGTCACAGCGGCGGAGAATTCGTTGTCGCCGCATACGTATGACAAAAACATTCCCTTTTGTCGTTTAGTAAATAGTTCATATAAAAAAGATTCCTTTTGAATAAACGTAATATTCAAAGGGGTTTATACACAGTATAAAAGAAGGTTGTGTATAAAACCAAATATGCCTCAATGAAAGGGGATTGAGATGAAGTCCCTCACAAAGATCATTTTTTAAAATAAAATAGTTCTATTATGTGTATTCACTATAAGTACACATAAATAAAGTACAAATACAAGATAGGGCATAAAAATATCATGACATAATTTGAAAGTAGGAAATTAAACCAAAGAATGGAAATTGGGTTAAGAAGTTCCCTTACCTTACGTCCTGTCTTGACTCGACCGTTCTTTAACCTCCTGAATAATAAACTAGAGTTAATTTATAATTTTTTAAGAACCTTTTTCAAGTTTTTTATTCTTTTTATATCACTTATTACCATGTAATGAACATTATGTAATTATTTAAGTTAATAACAGTCGTTTTTTCGATCGTTGGTACTTGAGTCAAAAATAAACTTCTTATAATTACAAGTTGTTCATGTGTTGAAATATCCATTATAACCAGAATCATATTCATGATATATATATCATATATCTCATATATATCCTGTATATACATTCATTTATAATATTCCAAAATGTTTAGAGGTAAGAAATGAAATGCACCATTCAGGGAGACGGTAAGTCGTACGTACGCATGAACGCTACTTTCATTTCTATTTCGTATTTAATTAAATCATAATTATATAAAATTATATTATAATTCCAGTATAATATCATATATAATATCATTTACTCCATCCTTTATACATCCCACATATTGCATTAACGATTCAAATCACATCGAGGGGGTGGTAGTCTGCACTTCCTAAAATGAAAATATCACGTTTACCCATAATGGAACCAATAATGGTATGTCATAAATGAAAAATACCTAACCTTAAGTAAAACATAAACATATTATATATTATGTATAAATATAGTGGCGTATTAATGGCCACCTTTGAAGGTGTTATATGAGTGATGAACAATCATCATTTCGTGAGGCAGAAATTCACCAGCCATAGAAACAGTATGTTCTTTAACCATTAGATGTAGGTGTGTGTAAGTGTAGCTTGAATACATCTCATAACAACATCCTAGTATATTCAGGATACTAGTGTTGTTACAAAATAAATGAATAAAAAGAGTTTAGGGGGTTGGATAAGCGAAATGAAACAAAATAACATAAGCGAAGACATTACCTTAAAATCGGGTAACTCTTTTATTTTGAGCCAAATGCTTCCTTGGAAAGAATTATGCCCAAAGTGAGGCTTCTAGGAGTAAGGGAGGGAAGTTGGGAGATTATATGGGCCTAGGTTAGCCGAGCCAAAAGTCTTTGATAGTGTGAGTAAGGTGGTAGTGGGGGGGGGGGGCTTTTATAAGTGGAGAGGAGGGGCGCTCTTGAAATGTCATGAAATGTTACTTTATTAAGAAATGCTTTTCGGATTATAAAGGTCCCACAATGATATATATAGAGGCTAAGGTGATAAGGGTTAGAAATCGCCTCATCCAATAGGTTTTTGACAAGTGTAAGCCTTAGATTTTACATTATCCTTTCATTTTTTAAATCGTTAATTAATGAGGTAATCACGACATCATCATGGTGTAATAAATAATTTCATTTATTTAATGTATAAAAATTATAAAAAATTATTATGATGTAGGGAAATTTTTTATATTTCTAATGAATATTAATATTCAAAAATATGACTTGTATAACCCCATTTAATTTTTTTTAGTAAAACAAGTTATGTTTGTGAAATTTTTATTTTAACTTTAAATAAAAGTTATTTATGTCATTTTCATACCAAAGTGGCTCCATGGGGTCCCCAAGTTGACCCATGTATTGTCTTGGTCGGCCATGACTCATCCAATAGGTTTAGGACAAGTTTCACTGTCATTTCATATTTTTATAATATCATTTTTACCTTAAATTTCACTAATTACCTTTAATCGGGATTAATTAATCTTAAAAGTTACTATTCACCAAAACATTATTTTAATCCCATTGAACAACATTTTACTTCTTAATGACAACCATGTCTGTCGGATTTTTGAAAATCAAATCACATAAGTGGTAATATTTCATTTAAATGAAAAAAAATCAGTTATTTAACTACCACTTAGTGGTTTCACTATTCATCAAAATTGAAGTTTTTCAGAATAATGCCAAAATATCACCCTAAGCTACAATTGATATTCCAAATTAAAAAATTATGTATATTTTACAAAATTCCAAACATATAAGTTGCATTAATTAATTTTATAATTAATTTCCGTTGTCACAACAAATATCGTGTTTTTAAGAAACAATATATATCAATATATTGACAATTGTTTATGTCCAATTTCAATGTTAAATTAATTATAATTACCACCATTGGATAAAATAGTAAAAATATATTCTAATTATACTTTAAAACCACTATATAGTATAAGTTATCACTATAAATTATTTTGATTAAAAAAGTTGTTTTTAAGTATTTTTCACTATTTATAAAAAATTAGACGTTCTCAGAAAAATACCAAAAATTCAACATTGGCTAATTTCGATATTACGAATCCAAAAATGAAGTCCATTTTGAAATGTAAAATATATATAATTTCAAAAGGTGGTTATTTCTATTCATAACTCCAACTTTTATTGGTCGCGGTGTGTTAGAACTCGAGGTTGCGTACAACACACGCTACTCTATTATTCAAAGAGGAGCGTACCATAAATGCTTGGGGTGTTACACCCCAAATATTATGGCCTAGTCACCCATCGACACTATTTTTCCCTTATGAGTAATTCCAAGTAACTCAATACAGTAATTTTATTGAAAAACCTTGAATTTAAGTATAGAAAACTCTAATTTTTTTTGGTAATGGTTTTGATTTTTGTTAGACGAAAAAATGGATTTTTAGGTTTTTTTAGAAAAGGTTTTTGGAAATTTTATTTATGTAAGAATATTATTTTAGAAAAAATTAGTGTTCATAAATTTTTTTTGGAATGAGTATTTAGTATAAGGATTCATAAAAATGTTTTTTGGGGAATTAATGGGAATATTTTGAATGATAATAATTAATATTATTATCATTTATTAATTTTTTCTCAATATATATTTTGAATATGAACAGATTTAGATTTAAATTTTTAGGTTTTGGGTTGTTTTCTCTAGGTGCACGTTTAGCGCATAGTTTTGGATAACCATGTAGCTTGCTCAAAGTAACCATAAAGATTTGGTTTTCTTATGATTGAAGAAAATCATCCATTGCATAGTTAGTAAAACTATGTATAAAAAATGTGAGAAGATACTATCTAAGGATCTATCCTTTCTATAAAGTTGGAACATTATTTTTAAACCATGCGCCCTAACATTGATCAGTGCCCATGTGTATTATAAAAATGTGAAAACATTGGTTAAATGTTCAATTTTGAATATGTAAAATAGTTTTTCAGAATTTAATTTTAAGAATAAAAAAGAAAAAATTGATTTTTATGAATTATAAATTGGGGTAAAATGAATGTGGTTTAATGAGGTTAGATTTATATAATTAAAATCAAGAGCTTATATAAATCATTTGATAAGAAATCATTGATTTATTTAAATGATTTCTTGGAATTTGATTCAAATAAATTGGAATGTGTTCTAACCAAATTAATTTTTTTATGGTATGGGATACTTTTTAATGTTGAAAATGTTTCAAAACATGAGGATATGTATTTTTGGATGGATGTCATATAATTTAATTTTGAGAAATAATGAAAAGGGGTTGGTGTGGGAATTTTTAAAATGATTAATTTTTTTTAGGTAATGTTGATACTTTGAAAATTTTGGGGGGTCATGTTATGATAACTGAATAAAAATTTTGAGATCATTGGTTGAATGTTTTGTATTCAAAAGTGGCGATGTTTTTTTGAATATTGGTATTTCCATGAGTGATCACATTTTCAAAAATGGGTGGATGTATTGATGGATAATGGGATGGGAAGATGAGTTTCTATATTTTCAATAGTTTTTGTGTTCCCAGGGTAGAATATCAATTAAAACATGCATGGATTCATGGAATAACATTAGTGAGTGTAGAATATAGTAAGTTTTTTTCCTTTTAACATGTTTTAATTTGAAATTTTTGATAATTTCATAACCAATGTTAGGAATTTTGTCTTATTGTGAGTTATATATGATTCCTTTTGTGTTCCCCAAAAATATTCAATGAATATTCAGGATATAAATAAGGGTAGATCCTTGTTATTTATATTTCTAGTTGATAAACGTATGGAATTTTTTTATGTGTTTCAGAAATTTAATCAACACTTATTTTATGGTTAAGATAAATCGATTGAACATGAATAGTGGATTCAAATGTTCGAAATGATCTTCTGTTTCCTTGGCCTACATCTACATTAATGTTCCATATTATTTTAATTTTACTTCCAATATAATTATTTTTCTATTCCAAGAACTTTTTTGTAGTGTTGTTCTCTTTAATTTTGGATGATAAGGAACATTATGGAACTCATTATAGAATAAGTTTTAAGAAAAGTGTTTTTTATTTTAGGGATTTTGACCTTTTAATTGATGACTGTGTTTTATAATATTGGATTATGAATGTGGTGCAATAGATACTTCAAAAAATAGGCTTCAACCATAGGTCCTACAGTGAATCCATTGACGTAGTCAAAAAGTCACCAAGGGTATGGGGATCTCTAGTTGGGATTCATAATTCCAACATTGGGGGAGTCATTATACATTACCTTATTGGATTTCAACATGTTACATTAAACCCCCTTGTTTTGAAAATCCTGGTTTTCTAATCATCATCATATCCTAGTGGATTTATCTTTATGGATATGAGTCTTTAAATTGTTACTCATTTTATTTTATTGTTTGCTGTAGTGATCTTTCATTTCACTCCCTATAATTCCATTATGGTGAAGTGATTTTCGGTCTGTGTGGGAATACTAGCTTGTATATTTTATTTAAGCTAGTCGGTTCCTAATGGTAGAGAGGGTCGTTGTAGGACTCATTAAGTTTTATTCTAATTATGATCAGTGCACTTTGGTTTGAAATAGTGGGATGTCTGTTCCATCCTCTTTTCTTGATTATTATATTTAGTGTTTTGGGATTATCATAGAAGTGGGTAGTTCGTCTGGTATTATCTATTTGGGTAAATGTGGTATATTTTATACTTCCCAACAATCATGTACTAAGTTGTGTATTACAGGTTATGGATCGTGTTTTTTATAATTTATTTGGAAATTGGTTTTTTTCTCAAGAATGAGGCATGATTCAGTTTTTGTAGTGGGTAATGTGTTCTTGGTTTGGGAGGTTGGATTTTATGGACATGGAAATCCTTAATCCTTGTTCAAAAAACCTGAATATGTTAGGAATTCCTATGGAATAAAATTTAATTGTGTAAGAAATTTCACAAATGGATTTCCATTTTCATCCTCGTTTTCAAATAAATCTTTTTGTTTTTAGTTTTTCTCTCGAGTTCTGGATGTTCTGGATATAAGGTTAATATTTTGGGGTTTCTTTATTTAGATTATGATTCATGGTAGTTTTGGGTGTTTTTTGGCCTTGTCCACTGGTAGTGGGAAGGTATGAGTAGGATGTGACATGGTATATGAGTTTATAACCCTTCTATGGTCACCTTTATTAATTTAATGTTCGTTTTATGTTTTATCAACTTATGATAGATGACTTTGGGTGAAAGGGGTGAATTTTGGGGACTTCTTCTAATTTACACGGTTAAGGTGTAAGGTTAGTTTAACCATGTTGGTAAGTATGTAGGGGGTTTCATGGTTTTCAAATGGTTTAACGGGCCCTTCAACTTTGGTATGCATCCCTTGCAACACTAGAAAATGTGAAATTTCATTATTTTTAAATAGTTTGCTAAATCTTTACAGCCAATCATGATATCCACATAGAAAGGTTATTTTGGGGGGTTTTCCATATTTTTAATTGGGTTTTATCCCCTTGTAACCCACATTTGAAAAACCTTAAACAATAGGCCTTCAATGGGGGGCGGGGGTGGCACCTTAAATCCCTTCCAAGTGGGATACCAGGTTATTTCATAGCAATAAATCACCCATACCAAAATGATGGGGCCCCTTCTCCCACTCCTTATCTTTTTATACACATTTACCTTTCTCCTATAACCCTAGTTCCCCTGATAGGATGATTTGTTTATCTAGGGTGGTGAAAATTTAGTGCCTTCCTAATTAGGGGTCCTTGGCTATGTTCATACTTCCTGAAACCTTTATAGAGTTCTTTCGTGTTGGTATTGTTGAAATGAATGTGATTTTAGGTAGGTTTTCCATTGAGTCATCCTTTAATGTTTATTTTTATTGGTTCCATGATCTTTGATCCATTCATATATGATTAATATTTTTGTGTAATCATTGAATAATTTTTTGTGTGTTCAAAGTTGTCATTTCTCCCTTATTTTGTGGTAAATGCCATTTTTAATTAATATTTCACACCATGTGTACAATTAAATGTCTAGATTGATTTTTTGGATATATTATGACATTAAAATGGTGGTTATTATTTTCAAAAATTAATTTATAAAATGTTTTGTCTCTTGAAAATATAATTGAATGTTATTATGACGTGTGGTCTGATTTCCACTACGATGAAAATGGTTTTGGATTACATTTTGTTTAGTACATGAATTAAAATTTTTGAATTATTTTTTAATGTGAGATGGTTTTTTCACACATTTTAAAAAATTTGTTGGTTATTTAACAATTGATGGTTATTTGTGAGGAACTTGAGGCCCATTTGGCACTTGTATAAATGTGTTGAATTTGTTTTGTGGAAAATCTATTTTGGTAATTATTTTGATTAGTTTATATGAATGAGTATGATTTCCACATTATTTAATCATTGAGACCGATTTACTGATGGAGAAAAATGTTATCCTCGATATAGAAAGCTTTGTGATTGATGAATTTTAAAGCATGTTATTGGTCATTCAGGTTATTCAAGTGATTAATGTTGTGTTAACTATTACATATGTGTCTGTGATTTAATGTTCAGTTGGAATTAGTTGGAAACCCCTCTTTATATATATTTATATGAATAATATTTCATATATATTTAATTTTCTATGAATTATTGTATCACTAGAGTGATTATTCACTAGCCGTGGACAATAAAATAGTGATATTTTGTTTTTATTTATTCAGTACTCAGGCCCTCATTAAATCTAGTTAGGGTTCCATCATGAATTTTGGCATTCTAATATACCTAGGTATGGAATTAATTTGGGTTGAGTCACATGTATAGTTTGTTCTCGATTATTTATGAGCTTCTAGGTTCCTCCCATGTCTTTTGGCACTTAGTTATTCAGGATGGATGATTGATATACCTTGTTAGTCCAATGTGTTTATTTCAATTTCCCTCATTATATAATAATTTCAGTACATTAATATGTGGTGCCTTTCTTGGATTGTGATTAGTCATCTTCTAATGGTTTTTGAAAAATGGTTTCAGTGAAAAATCTTTTTATACTCATTTGTCCCATTATTAAATGAAGGAATAAAGTTCCCCATGAAAATTGTAATATTTCTTTTATTGGAATGAATCAAGATTTTGGATTCAAAAAACAAAAATGGGATGTGATATATTTTTAAATTGAAAATTCATGAAAATAATTACCTTTATATATTGTATTTCAAAACGAAATTTGATATGTATTTTATTTTAATGGAAGTGTATTGGGAAGATATTCTTCAGGCTTTCCAACTGTGTTTTAATACGCTTGCCTATATTATTGGTTGTTTTTAGATTATAGTGAGAGATCATCTTGGACATTTTGTGTAATTTGTTTTTTAGTTATTATCTTTCTAGATGTTTATAATTATTTTTATTGTGGATATTATTTATATATTGGGATTTTATTTTTATATTACTCATTTTAGTTGTTTTTAAATATTGGGAGTATTTTTTCCCTTTTTTTAATATATTGATGTCCAATACATGATTCATTCCCATGGGGACTGGTAATTCCCTTCGGACCATCTTGCGGATTGGCCTGGGTGACCAGTTCAAGGATGACCCTAGTAGGTTCGTGACAAGTAGTCTGAAATAAAAAATACACTATGTATTTAAATGACCATTCCTATTAAAAAATATCATTTTTAATAGAATATTAGGAATGACTATGTGTCTATGTATTTTTCAACATTATGATTAATTATTTATCAACCATATGAATAACATTCATATTATATAAATATAAAATATTTAGATCCATCATATGGCCAATTTTCATATTAACAACATGTAAACCAAAGATCGACCATACCATCAATTTCGACCATACATAAAATATAAATATATTGTGAAGATTAAATTTTTTATGTATTGTATATATTTCCTTAAAAAACATGATAGAACTTTGGGGAAATGTGATCATATGAAGCATGTTTAGTGTGTATGAACTATATATACATTTCTTTTATCTAGTTACATAAATTATAGAAATTATAAATTTCTAAATTTGACATTCTCAATAAATGTCAAAATATTATATATATGATAATATCATTTAAAAATATATAAAAAATTACTTTTTCTTGATTGTGTACATATTTTTTATCATTTAATCTATGATAGATACACATTAACACTATTATTATGTGTCATGATAAAAATTATTAGTTTACCCATCCCAGGAATTAATATGTATAAACCAAAAATAATAAACTATCCCTAATACATATGATTTTTTAGAGTAATTTTCAAAATAATACATTAGTTATTTTTATGTAATTAGGTTTTTACACTTATTTGGTGAATTGTTGGCTTCTAAAACATTGTTCTTGTTAATGGTATTTTCATCAAGTTTTGTTGATTTTATATTAGGTATCATATTTATTTTATTTCGTTATTATTGTTCTGTATATAATGTTAAATAATCCCCCAATGATTCCATTTATCATTTTATATTATTTCCTTCCATTAAAGTCCCTTGGAGGAACATTATGTTGGTGAAATTTATAAAATAAACTACATTGTTATAGTTTTTGTAATTCTAGATGCTAATTTAATATTTTTATTAATTACATATTAATTTTGTGATATGATAATCATTATAGTATTTTTATAATTCCAAACTATTAATGGTTATTGTCAGATGAGTCTTAATATGATATTTTTCCTTTTTATTACACAACTTTTCATTAATGTTTGCAAACATATGACATTTAAAGTCTAGTGTCTTGGAAAAAAGAAACAAAATACATGAAAACATAAAGCAAAATTTTAAATCCAATTGAAAAGACTCTTTAAATGTTCATCCTATGTAAAACTACTACATCTCATAACCTAGAGACATACTTCAAAGGAATGTGTGATCAGAAGGCCCATTAAAGAAAGCAATAGAATCTGTTTACTTGTGACATCAATAAGAACTTGATGAAAATCATAAAAACATGAGAAAAGGAAGTATAGGAATATCAGAATTAAAATAACTAGAACCATAACTTTATTATGTGGCTACAACGCTTAATTTATACATTCATGAACCTATCACAACATTTCACCCCCACGATGTTATAGAAATTAAAATTGTTATTTAACAAGGTATCGTGAAACTTATCATCTGTAGAAATTAAAATCATTACCCAATTAATTGGTGTGATATATGGGCTGTAGAGACCCAAAGCATTATGTACATGGACATTACATTACTTTTGTGGAGTACTTAATACATAACAAAAACAGACACACAAGGATCGTAATAGTTTAGTGTCTTTGGAAACTCGGAACATAATCTTCTAATCGTGGTGAAAGATCTTCAACATATAGTATAATGATCTTCCCCATTTATTTTCATACCTAAAACCATTATTTATATCCTGGGGAAAATAAAACTTATAAAAGGATGAGATTAAATGCCCAGTAAGGGTATGTATGGAGAAAATAAATCAAACCATATATAGTTGAACTTCAAAACATGAACATAAAGTTTACACATCAAAATCTCGAGTTTTGAAATAAATCATGGATACATTAAGGCATAGGTCATAAAGGAACACTAATAATAATAAAATATTATGGGAATAAAACATTTAATTGTGGCAAAACATTATGGACATGATATGATTTCCATAATAGCCAAGGCATTGCAGCCAAGACCATCAAAATGGAGAAAGTCCGTTTCTAAATCGAGCTCACTCCTCGTTTCCGTCCTATAACAATGAACCTGATTAACTTACCATTCTATCCATGTCACTATCATGAGATATAAATATTTACCCAATGCATTGGAGGTAGATAGAGGTCTTACCCATCTCATATTGAAATCAGTCATACCTATGCCACAAAACAATCATAAATCGTTCATCATAACCCAAAGAATAAAATGGTTTTCATAAACATCATCCCATAATAAAATAATACATATAAAACAAATGGATATCATTTCATCATAAGAAGAATCAAAACATTTAAATAATTCAGACATTATACTTGAAACATAAACATACTAAATAACTCCATTATAGATGGAAAATAATTTTTTATAAAACAAATGAAATGAATTCTTGAGAAAAATATCCTTTCTTCATAAAAATCAATTTCTTTTCACAAAATTCCATGAAAATTTAAAAGAAACGTATTTTGTTGAAAATATTCATGAAATCTTGTCGAAGAGGCTTCATGAAAATAAGGATTTATGAAACCTTAAAAATCCATTCATTCCATATATGTTAAAAAACAATCTTCTGGTACATTTTCTGGAAAAGTTAAAAAGTTCCTCGTGTTGTAAACAACAGTAAGATTTCATTAATAACATGTGGAAAATTTAAAAAAATGGGTAAAAACGACTTTAAACATTCATGAATTTTTTTTAGAAAACATGGTCATGGATGATATCAATAACCCCCGTAAATACTTACAAATAAATAATCTCGGATAACAATGAGATTGGAAAAGTTATCCCTTACCTTAGGTCTGATATGCTTCGGACGTATCCAAACCTCCTGTATAATGATTTAAATAATTTAATTTACTTATTAAAGAATCATATTCATTGTTATGATATCATATATGATTCACTTATGACTTCATATTACCCGTTCTTCTGTAAATTCCATGTTAAAGCAACGTTTTGGTTAAAATCATTTTATTTATCGTACTTGTTTGGAATTGTTGTTCTTGATATTATTATTACTTATATAATGAATAAAATACTTCCAGAATGTAAATCATGATTTATATATCATATATATTCAGTATATATTTATATATATATATATAATAGATAGATGAATTAAATGAAATACACCGTTCATGGAGACAGTAGGCAGTACGTACGCATGAACACTATTTTCCATTCCTTATTGACTTGAATCAAAGTAGATTTAATATATATATATATATATAAAAATAAATCCAGTAGAATTATTATTTCATATATTTCATTATTACTTATTATATATACATTGTAATCATTATTGAATTGTTTACATGGAAAATGAATCTCATTGCGTCATGGAGAGGGTAATCCATACGTACGCACGAGCAATGATATCGTTCCCATATATACTGAATTGAATTGGATTGGATGATATAATATCATAGAATCAGTATAATTTTATAATTATGATATATAGTAATTCTCTGCACCATTATACCCATCCAAGAAAGGAGGTGGTGGAAAAATGGATTACACTACGGCGTGGAGACGGTATTCCGTACATACGCATGTGCGGTGATTTCATTTTCCATAGGAAGGATAGAAGGTTAAATAGGGTTGTTTCATATGTATACTAACATATCATTATATAAGTAATACTGATGTTATTACTTTATAATGAAACAACTAAATAAGAGGAAGCAGAAGAAGAAAGAAACCTAAAAGAGTTGGTAGAAGAGATTACCTCTTCCTCAACGCACCTCCTTTAAAATTCTTCTTAGGGAACTAGAGTTGGTATTTTTAAAAGACCAGAACCTCTATGATATAATTAGATAGGTTGAGAAGTGTAATTTATAAGGTTTGGTCGAGCTTCAAGGCCCAAAAAATTTTGAAGAGAAGAGGGAAGGGGTGCCCTTTTTATAACGGAGGAGAGGGGCAACTTTGGAAAAACAGAAAATATTATTTTATAATAAAGTCATATTTGGTTTATAATAGCTCCAAAATGATTTTTTTCTATTCTAATGTGGTTCTGGGTCGACATCATCTCAACCAATAGGTTTTAGAAAAGTTTACGTTACTATTTTAACCTTATCATTTAGATTTAACTCTAAGTTAAATAATTTGTCTTTTACTGTGTCATCTTGTTTTCTTTCACTATATGGTTAATAAACATACTATAACAAGCCAAACGAACCACAAGAGGATATTTATTAATATTAATATCCTTATCTATGTCATTTTTTCGAACCATAGATATTTAGGAATACAATAACAATTAATAATATAATATTTGTTTTAAAAACTATTTTATGTCAATTTTTACACTATTTCATAATTGATTTTGTTGAAAATCATAAAAACATGATTAATTCTAAAAATGTAAATTTAATCCATACTAACATGTCATATTGACCTATAAAATTATTGTAATTCATAAAAACTCTCAAATTACATTTATTTGGGTATTTATAACAACAATTATGTTAATATTTTATTAATAATGTAATTACTCCATCATCATTGTGTCATAAATACTTTAACTTATATAATTTTTAAAAGTTATAAATAAAATACCACTATATAGGAAATATTTTTATCTTCCTAATGTATATTTATAGTCGAATTTATCTTTTGTATAACCCATATTCAAAAAAAATTTGTTATTAAACTCTGATTTTAACTATTTTAACACTTCTTTAAATTAAATAATAATAAGTGTCCTAATCAAATCCAAGTGGACCAAAAGGGTAATATTTTATTAATGAATTTTTTTGGTCAAATTACACTTATACAATAGAATTAGTACATGTGTTTGGATAATAAGAATAATATCATTTTTACCCCAAATTACCCTATTTACTTTTAACCGTGGTAAATAAAAGTATAAAGTTACTATTCATAAAAAATTATTTTTATCTTATTGAACCACGTTTTACTCCTTTATATTAACAGTGTCTCTCAGATTTTCTAAATTTCCCTCACAGAAGCGGTAAAATGATGTTTTATGTAAATTTTCAAATTCTACTAGGAGGTGGGTAAAAGACGGTGAAAAGTTCAATAAAATTTTTATATATCTAAAATTATTATAAATTAACTCAATCTAATTACATTGAACTTATATAAGTATTATGTATAAATTTTGATATAAAATAAATTTAATGAAAATAAATAATTATTTAAATAAAAAGTTGGTTTTTAAATAGTAACCTAGTGTTTTCACTATTCATCAAAAATTGAATGTTTTCCGAAAAATACAAAAAAATCACCATAGGATAATTTATATATTCAAAATCCAAAAATGAAGTCCATTTTGAAAGATAAAATTTATAAAATTTCAAAAGGTGGGTATTACTATTCATAACAGCTAGTTCATAATAATATTATAATAATATCTCGTTTAGAAAAACTTGGTATTGCGTACTACACATGCTATCGAAGAAGGTCTTGATTGCGTGTAATGCAATCCAAGTCAGGGCTCTAGGTAGTGAAAGCTCAGTTTGGTGTTGCGTATAACATAATCAAAAATTATTTCATTTATACATTAAACAAAATCTATACTTAATGTTGCGTATAATAATTTCCAAAAACCCAAATTGAAATTGTGTGTAACACGAGCCAATAATAGTGTTTCATATATTGCAAGCTATTACGGGGTTGAATATAGTACAAGATAATATTGGTGTAGTGTATAATAGAATACATCAATGAAATTAAAAATAATATATCTCATATGAACATGGGGTGTTACATTCTACCCCATTAAAATTAATTTCTCCCACGAAATTCGTCGGGTTTATAAATGGTTTACTACATAAAAGTTACATTCATTGAAACCCACATCGTAAAAAGTAATACTAAAACATAATTTTAAAAATTAATGTAAGAAACATAATGGTTACCCAAATTAACATATCACTGGGTTTCCACATAGGATAACATAGGTGAAAATATGGATATGGAAGAGAAACCTAACCATCAAATTCTGATGGAAAGCGGTAGAGAACATGGCAATGAAAAATCCATTAATCACAAAGCCATAAATTTGTGAAGATTTAAGGTACCATCTAATTCATTAGATATGGGGATATTAGGACAACATTTTTTTATTTTAAAGAAAATTTCCCTAAAGTTGAAGAATTGTTGAATCAAAAGAAATACTTACTTGATTTTGGTACAATCATAATGTTGTTTGTGCCTTGAAAAATTCCCACTTCATCTCATAATGAAATGAAGTTGAATTTGTCTTCCGTGAAGTGTTAGCAGATCATGCGATAGAATGTTATGTCATTCCATCTATTTCTATCTCAAAATGTTTAGCACAATTTATTAAATATACACAAGTCTGTCTATGCTGAGATTAATCATATATAGTTGCTAAAATGGACTTATACTTCGTCGATCATAGCGAATAATAAAATAAAACTAGTTTCTACTAACCAGGGACTTCCTATAGGCCATTGGTATGTGATAAAGTCCTGTCGTACTTCAGTTGTGGGTTCGATTCCCACAACCTTTTCTGACATGTCGGGTTGTCACCCATCCTACAGGTTTTCGTTTTTGTAAAAGAAAATTAATATAACATTCCATAAATAATATCGAAGAAAGTCCTAGCCTTATACAATACTAACTTATGTCCAATATAATCCATTTTAATCTTTAGGCTTATCCAAACTACTTTTTTAAAAACTCATAGTATAAAGAAATCAATTACTAGTAATGTCATCTTCCAAGCATGTGAATACCATCATTTATCCCCCATATATCATATGCTATATCTTGGTGGTCAAACTATAAAAATTTGAATACATTAATCATGTATTCTATTGAAAAATGAATACCCATTGACCCTTAGTGAAAACGTGAATGCTGCCAATATTTAACACTATCCACGTACTGAAATCCCAAAATTTCTATATACTCAAACCATGATATTACTTTGTCATTATATCAATCATGAGCTCATTTCATTTTTTTTCTTTATCCCTTCATTATGTGCATATAATCTTATTTTCAAAAATATTTCAATCACTTTTCATGGTTACCGGTACCATATAATTATTGAAAACTAATACATAGATATTCCAAAATTCCACAATGCCATAAATGAGATTCCATCATATGATTTTGAAATCCCATTACATAAACACTTATTCATTACAAAACATCATTTTCATACTCAGAACCACAAATAGTTATCGCATGTGACTTCCATTTATCCTTTCCCTTAACTGGTTTCTCACATTGATCATCATTAACCCTTGGATTAGGGCATTGATTATCATAATGCCCCATTTCCATGCCCTTGAAGCATTGAAGTGTTGGTGTTGCGTTCTCTGCAGTCATTTCTTTATTCACATCATTTGTAACCCTTTTTCCATTACATAGACACTAAACTCCATGATGACCTTCTTTTCCACACTTAAAACATTTTATAGTCTCTTTAAGACAATCTCCACCATGTTTCTTTCCACACTTTGAGCATAAAGAAACATTCATCTTTGTTTCACCATTATTATGAAATTTCTCCTTGAACTCCATCTTTTGTTTCTTGTCAAAACGATGAGATGGATATGTAATACAAAATTCCATTTATACCTTGATAGCACAACGCACAATTTCTTCATAGCTACTGAAGTCACTTATAGATAATTCCCTGCGAAGACTTGGTTTTAAGCCACTGAATAATGGATCAACTTTACTTTCAGGTTGGATGATAAAGCCAGATGCATACCTTGAAAGACATCTAAAATTCTCTTCGTATATACCAACATATTCATCATCCTTTTTCTTAAGCTCACGAAAATCCATTTTTATCTTTGTTCAAAGAATACGAGGGAAGTACTTATTGAAAAATAAGTTGTTGAACTCATCCCATTCAATGGATTCAATTTAATCTCGGGGCCTTGTATTCTTAATTAGAGTCCACCATTGATCTTCTTCACATTTTAAATCGTAAATATTTAGAATGAATTTTTCATGTTCTGAATAGTGATGTATGGAAAATATCTTTTCAAAGGTAATGATCCATTTTTCAGCAATATGTGGATCAGAAGACCCACTGAATGAAGGTGGACGTTTCTTCATGAAGGACTCAATAGGATATTATTCCCTTCTCTGCTCATTTTGAAGTCCAAAATGATTCATAGATTATATAAGTATAGCAATAATCTTTTTTAACTCTATCTCCTATAACATTTGATTGTTCAAGAGAAAATCTCTGCATTGTCCATTACATTGATCAACACGGTCCCTTCGGGTTCCAGCCATCGTCTAAAACCCAAAAAGAATAGTGTGAGAGGAAAAAATCATGCTAGGGAAAACAACATAATAATGGTGGAGTACCTTCAATATATAACATCTTAGGGTTAATTTTAAAATTGTTACCATAATTCTAGGACTATAACCTATACTTATACATAACCTTAGGGACATCCCTAGATATAACATAGAAATATCTCTATAGATTTCAATAATGTTTTCGCATCCTAGTTTCCAAAGGTTGACTAAACCTTTCCTATGATACCAACTATAGAGACCCAAAGCTTTACTTACATGGACATTACATTACTTTTGTGGAATACTTAATACATAACAAAAACAGACACACAAGGACCGTAATAGTCTAGTGTGTTTGGACACTCGTAACATAATCTTGTAATCATGGTAAAAGATCTTCAACATCTCCAATAAAGATCTTCCCCAAGTTTTTCATACGAGAAACCTTTCTTTATAACATAGGGAAGTGAAAACATATAAAGGGTGAGATCAAATGATCAGTAAGGGTAAACACGAAGAAAATAAAACAAACCGTATACATTTAAACATCAAAACATGAACAAAAAGTTTACATATCAAAATCATGAGTTGTGAAATAAATATAGGAAATACACAAGGAATAGGTCATAAAGGAATATTAATCATGATTAAATATCATGGGAATAAAACACTTAATTATGGAAAACCATTAATCACATGATATGATTTCCATAGTAGCCAAGGCATTGCTGCCAAAACCATCTTAGTGGACAAAGTCCCTTTCTGAATCGAGTTCACTTCTCGTTTCAGGCCTGTAACACTGAACTGGATTAACTAACCATTTCTGCCATGTCAATGTTATGAGATATAAATCTTTACCCAATGCATTGGAGGGAGATATATGTCCCACAAATCTCATATTGAAATTATACTTACGTGTGCCACAAAAAAATCATAAATCATTCATCATAACCTAAAGAATAAAATGGGTTTCATAAACATAATCCCATAAAAAATAATCCATATAAAACAAATGGATATCATTTCATCATAATATGAATCAAAACATTTAAATAATAGAGGTATTATACTTGAAACCCAAACATACTAAATAATTCCATCTCAGATGGAAAATAATTTTGATAAAACACTTGAAATGAATTCTTAAGGAAAATATCCTTTCTTCTTCAAAATAATATTCATTTCAAAAAATGGAATGCAAATTTAAAATAAAATGATATTGGTGAAAATAGTCATTAAATATTGTGGAAGAAGATTCATGAAAATAAGGCTTTATGAAACCGTAAAAATCCATTCATTCCATATAAGTTAAAAAAACATTCTTCTCGTACTTTTTCTAGAAAAGCCAAAAAATTCCTCGTGTGGTAAAAAAAAGTAAGATTCCTTTCATAACATGTGGTAAATTTAACAAATGGGTAAAAATGACATTAAAAATACATGAAAACATTTTTAGAAAACATGGCCATGGATGATAACAATAACCCATGTAAATACTTACGAATAAATAATCTCAAATAAAAATGAGATTAGAAAAGTTATCCCTTACCTTAGGTCCGATATGCTTCATACGTATCCGAACCTACGGTATAATGTCATTTACATATTAAATAATCATATTCATTGTTATTATATCTTATATTATTCATTTCTGACTATATATTACCCGTTATTTTGTAAATTTCTTGTTAATGCAGCGTTTTGGTTAAAATCATTTTATTTATCGTACGTGTTTGGACATGTTGTTCTTGATATTATTTTTAATTATATAATGATTTAATTACTTCAATAATTTAAATCATGATTTATATATCATATATGTTCAGTATATATATATAATAGATAGATGAGTGAAATGAAATACACCGTTCATGGAGACAGTAGGTTGTACGTACGCATGAACGCTGTTTTCCGTTCCTTATTGACTTGAATGGAAGTAAGTAGATGAAATACATATATATACACATAAATACAGTAGCATTATTATGTCATATATTTCATTATTACTTATTATATATACTTTATAATCATTCTTTAATTGTTAACAAGGAAAATGAATCTCATCGTTTCATGGAGACAGTAATTTGTACGTACGTACGAGCGATGATATCGTTCCTATATTTATTGAATATAATTAGAGTGGATGATATAATATCATAGAATAAGTATGATGTTATAATAATCATATATATTTATTCTTTACCCCATTATACTCATCAAATAAAGGTGGTGGTGGAAAAACTGATTACACCATGACGTGGAGACGGTATTCCGTACGTATGCATGCGCGGTGATTTCATTTTCTACAGGATGGATAGAAGGTGAAATAGGGTTGTTTCATATTTATAATAAAATATCTGTATATAATTAATACTGATGTTATTACTTTATAATGAAAAAACTAAATAAGAGGAAGTAGAGGAAGAAAGAAACTTGAAAGAGTCTGTAGAAGTGATTACCTCTTCCTCGACGCAGCTCTTTAAACATCTTCTTAGGGGGCTAGAGTTCTTCATTTGAGAAGACCAGAACATCTATGATATAACTAGAGATTATGAGAAGAGTAATTTTCTGGTGTAGGCAGAGCTTCAAGGCTTAAAAGGGTGAGAAGAGAAGAGGGAAGGGGTTCCCTTTTTATAATGGAGGAGAGGGGCACTATTGGAAAAACTTAAAATATTATTTTATAATAAAGTCATATTTGGTTTATAATAGCTCCAAATTGATTTATTTCGAATATAAAGTGGGGATGGGTAAAAATACTCTCAACCAATAGGTTTTAGACAAGTTTAGGTTACTATTTTAACCTTATCATTTAGATTTAACTCTAAGTTAAATAATTTAACTTTTACCATGTCTTCTTGTTTTAATTCACTATATGGTTAGTAAACAAACTATAACAAGCCAAACGAACCACCAGTGATTCATTATTAATATATATAACCTCAGATAAGTCATTTTTCTGAACAATATATTTTTATGAATATAATATGAATTAATAATATATTATTTGTTTTAAAAACCATTTTATGTCAATTTTGAGAAGATTTAGTAATTGATTTTTGTGAAAATAAAACAACATGATTAGTTCGAAAAAAGTTAATTTAATAAATACTAACATGTCATATTAACCGAGAAAATTATTGTAATTCATAAAAAGTCTCAAATTACATTTATTTGTGTATTTATAACATCAATTATGTTAATATTTTATAAATAAGGTAATTACGGCATCATCATTGTTTCATAAATAAATTAACTTATTTAATGTCTAAAAATTATAAATAAAATATCATTATGTAGGAAATATTATTATCATTATAATGAATATTTATAGTTGAATTTATCTTATGTATAACTCTATATTAAAAATATTTTATTTATTAAACATTGATTTTAACTATTTTTACTCTTCTTTAAATAAAATAATAATAAGTGTCCTAATCTAATCCAAGTGGACCTAAAGGGTAATATTTTATTACTATGGTTGTTTTTTATCGAATTAAACTTCTCCAATAGAATTAGGACATGTGTTAGGGTAATAATAATATCATTTTTACCCCTAAATACCCTATTTACTTTTAACCGTGGTAAATAAAAGTAAAAATTTTCTATTCACCAAAAATTATTTTTATCTTATTGAACCACATTTTACTCTTTGATATCAACTAGATTTCTCAGATTTTCAAAATTCCACTCACATAAGTTGTAATTTTAGTTTTATGTAAATTTTCAAATTATCTTAGGAGGTGGGTAAAGGACGGTGAATAGTTCAATAAAATTTTTATATATCTAAAATTATTATAAAATGACTCAAATGAATTACATTGAACTTACATAGGTATTTTGTATCAATTTTTTCCTAAAATACATTTAAATAAAATTAATAATTATAATATCTTGTTTAGTAAACTTGGTATTGCGTACTACACACGCTATCGAAGAAGGTCTTGATTGCATGTAATGTAAGCCAAATCAGGGATGCGTGTTGTGAAAGCTCTGTTTGGTGTTGCGTATAACATAATCAAAACTTATTTCATTTATACATTAATCAAAATCTATACTTAATGTTGCATAGAATAATTTTCACAAAATGAACTTGAAATTGTGTGTAACACGAGCCAAAAATAGTGTTGTGTATACTACAAGCTAATACGGGGTTGCGTATAGTACAAGATAATCTTGTTGTAGTGTATAATAGAAGACATCAATGAAATTAAAAATAATATATCTCATAAAATCTCTTGGTATTACATGGGCCCATCCTCAATATGTTTTTATTTTTATGTGAGCCACCTATATAATAATCATACATTTCATAAATAACCCAAAGATTTTAAATGAAATTGGTTTCATCTCAAAATCATTACATTTTAAAAGTACTTAAAAATAAGATCATTATATCATTTCCACCTCCTATAAAGGTAGTGAGGGTTATATGTATATCAATTAAAATTAAAATAGATAAATTTTATTTCTTCATTAATACCTCTTGAAATGAAAATAGATTTTGGTATTCACACCAATAAAACATGACAATTTCATGAGAAAAAGGAGATTTTGAGACGAAAATTATCTAGCATAACAGCTAAACAACATGTCTTTAAAAAACATTAAAACTAAGGGGAAAAAGGTCAAACAATCCAAAATAACTCATAATAAAGTATAGGGATAGAAGAAAATATAAATAATAACATGTTATGAATATTTAAATGATATAACACATGAAAATAAAACATGATATAAAAAAAGAAGATGTGATTTCTTTTACAAAAATTTGAATGCCAAACGACGTCACTTAAAAATCCAGAATTTCATTTGATGGGAGCAGAAAGGCTCTTTTATCATTTGAACCTAAAATAAACAACAATAATGATATATATGATCATACCTCCAAATAATAAATATGTATACTAGAAGGCATAACAAAAATTGTGTCATGACTTAAAAGATGAGGGTGAAAGCATCCCTTACATGGAAGAGTAACTTCAAAAGCTCAATGGTTGGGACCTTGGGGGGATTGAGGGAACCGTGGGAGGACTCCTTGGTATGTAAAAATACCATAGAATCATTGAGGGGGAATTTGGAGAGAAATTAATGAAGTAATGAGATGGTATTTATAGAAAAGTGAAGAAATATTTAATTAATTTCCAAGGGACACCTCATTTGTGGTATTTTCATAACAATGGTCATTCCCATAGTATTCTCCCATGGTATTGGCCACATGGGACCCCAAATAGAATATATTACTACTCACAATTTTACTAGAATGATTACATAATTATTACATCATTAATGATGTTATCAATCACAAAGAAACTCAAAACTATATTTTTATTATTCAACAAAAAAGAATACATTTTATAAAAATGTCATAAATTCACCCTAAAGTAATATTGATGATCTAAATTAAACAATTATTCGCATATGCTATTATTTCACATTACCATTCAAGATGCTTAAATTATAATTATAATTTCTTATGTTAGGTTACTATTTCATTGGTCACATTTCTAATCATAAAGGAAATATTACTATTTAATAGAAATTTTGTTGAAATTATTAGACTATAAATTTCATACTGATCAAAACTGTAGAAGACTATTTTTTTGAAAATCCATTAACATTAATAATTATTTCATATATACAAAAATATTTAAAAATAAAATTTTCCAAAATTCACCAATAAAATGGAACATCTATAAATTAATCTTATTTTAACATTTAAAATTCATTAATTTTACCATAATAAGAAATAAAAAATCTATTTGTACAAAAATATTACACAATGTTACTAAGGAATCATTTCATAGCCTCATATAACACCTTCATAGGACCTATCTGTAAGATGTGATATGGTGATATAATCTTGTGGTATCTCAGACAACATTTCCAAGTGGTGATTTCTATTAACTTCAACTTCTCCCATAGGTGATTTTTTTCAAGCATCACATGTTAGAGTTATTATTGGGCTTTGTCCAGAGAAAATTCTAGTGATGAAACCTCCTTCCCAAGCTTTGACAGATGGGCTTCGTATGGCCGAGTCTACTAGATGAGGCCATTGACACCACTTTCTATATTAATTAACCATGATCACAGGTATTTATAAAAAATAATTATTACTTTAAGAGTTTACTTTCCCATAGTCATATTGACAAACAATCACCTAAAAATTGAAACCCAACACGATCATTTTAATAATACTCACTTCATTAATTAATGGATATAGTTTTGTTGAGTATAAAATAAAATTATACACAAATTTAGGACACAAATATTATTCAAAAGATCTGGTCATTACATTATTCCCCCCATAAGAATTTTCATCCCTGAAATATCAAATCATACCCTCATAAGAGAAAATGTTTGGGTACTTCTACATCATAGAGTCCTATGGTTTTCATGCGGATTCTTCATATTTTTGGTTCCTCCATAACCTCTTATCAAGGTTGGTATTCTTATAGCATAGAACCTTGTCTCAATGATACACTATCTCCACTGGATACTCATCATAAGAGAGGTAATGTTCCAGTTGTACCACCTCTATGTTTAGTACATGTGAAGGTTCATGTATGTACATACTCAAGAGGGATACATGGAAGGCATCATGAACTTGTGCTAGATTAGAAGGCAGTGCAAGCTGATAGGCCACTGCTCTCACACGATCAATGATTTCATAGGGGCCAATGTACTTAGGGAGGAGTTTCCCTTTCTTCCCAAAAATCATGAACCTTTTATAAGGTGATATTATTAGAATGATCCTATCACCAACATCAAAATCCAAGACCCTTACATGGTTTTTGGCTTATCTCTTTCATCGTCTATGAGAAGCCTTAATGTGTTACAGGATTGCATGATCCCTTTCTATCATCTCTTGCATAATATTAGGCCCATGAATTATTCACTCACCTACATCATCTCATAAATTAGGTGTTATACATCCCTTTCCATATAGAACATCATAGGGTTCCATTTTAATGCTCGAGTAATAGTTTTTGTAAGATAACAGAAATAATGGGAGATTTAGTCCCATACACCTTTAAATTCCATTTATAATGTTTTTAGAAAATCATCTTGTGTTTGAATAGTCTTTAATATTGGACATCAGTTTTGTGGTGATAGGTCATACTAAAATCCTATACGGTACACAGAGTCGGGTGAAGACATCTCTATAATTTTTATGTGATCCTTGTATCACAATCCTATATAAGATAAAGTGGAACTCTATGCTGCCTTACCACTTCATTAATGTAAAACCTAGAAACATGATCAGGGGAGAAATATTTACAAATAGAGATAAAATGGGAATTCTTGGTGAGGCGGACCACAAAAACCATTATCACATTGTTTCCTTTTGATGTTCTTAGGAGACTAGTGACAATGTCCATTGTGATATTTTCCCACATCCATGCTATTATGGGAAGTAGATGCAATAAACTTTTTGGAAGTTTTCGCCTTTCCTTCACTTTCTAACATACTAGTCACCTTGAAGATTAGTTAGCAATATCCCTTTCTATATTATCTGACCAATAAGGACCACAAAGGTCTCTATAAATTTTATTGCTTCCTGGATGCATAGAGAATGTAGAGTTATAAACATCATCCATCAGCTCCTTCTTAATTTACAAAATAGACAGAACACATAGTCTTCATTGAAATTTTACTTCACCTTCATGATAAATATTGAACTCATGTAGCATCCCATCGTTCAGATCCTCATACCTATTTTGTAACAAATGATCCTTTTTCAGAGAATTCTTATCCTCTCTCGTAATGAAAGATGAGAAATAATTTTGGTTAGGGTTGATGATATCTATTCCCTTATAATAACCATGTACACCTTCACTAGGTCATTTATAAGATGATCTCTTTGAATCCTCATCATGGAAAGAACAACTGGATTTTTCCTACATAATGCATCAGTTGTTTTTTTTCATAAGAATGATAAATAATTAAGAAATCATAGTGTTTCTGAAGTTTCAACCATCTCCTTTATCTCATGCTAGGTTCCGTTAAAGTGAAAATGTAATTCAAACATTGACTGTCTATGTATATATCACATTTCTCCCCATAAATATAGTGCATCTATATCTTCAGAGAAAAACGACCACAGCCAGCTCCAGATCCGGAGTAGGATAGTTTTTCTTCTGAGTCTTCAACTGTCGAGATGCTTTAGTAATGACATTTTCATTTTGAATGAGGACACACCAATGCCATTTCAGAGATGCATCACTAAAAATAAATAATCCTTCTCCTCTTGATGGAAGAGTTAACATGGGTGTAGTAACCAATCACTTATTAAACTCTTGGAATCATTCCTCACACTCCTTTTTTCATGAGGAACATGAACCGTTTTCGACATTGTATAGTAAATGGATTATAAAATCACGAATCGTTTTTCACAAAGCTCATATAGTATCCCTCTAATCCACAGAATCTACTAATCTCCGTTATTGTTGTAGGATTATACCACACCTATAAATATTTTTTCATTTTAGGTTCAACTATGATTCATTCATTAGTAACAATTTCCCCTAATAAATCAACTTGTTGTAAACAGAAATAACATTTTCCAAACATTCAAAAAATCATCTTATTTGATATAGTTTGTAAAATAACCCTTATAATATTGAAATTATTCAAAATTATTTTGGAATATAACATTATATCATCAATAAAAACTACCACAAAGTTAACAATGTTGTCATTACAGACTCTATTAATCAAATCGATAAAAATACTGGGTTTTTTAGTTACTCAGAAGGGCATAACAATAAAATCATAATGCTCATATCTTGATCAGATGGATTTTTTTAGAATACATTGTTTCTTCACTCTTAATTGATGATAACTATATCAAAGATCAATCTTATTGAAAATTGAGCCCCATGAAGTTGGTATAATAATTCATCAATTCTTGGGAGAGGGTATTTTTCCTTCATTATTATCCCATTAAATTCACTAAAATTAGTGCGTAGCCGCATATATCCATACTTAATTTTCACAAAGTTAACATGTGCTCCCCAATGTGACTCACTTGGATGGATGAAACCATTCCCCATAAGATCATAGTTTTTCTTGTTTATTTACTCTAGTCCACATTTTCCATCTTATACAGGGTCTTTTACATCAGATGAGATCCATGTATGAGTTCAATTGATAAATCTACCAATCCTTCAGGGAGAGGCCTGACTAACTCATCAGGAAATACTTCAATGTATTCTTGGATGATGGGGAAATTTTATATCCTTAAACGCCCATTTACTTCTTCTTATTCACTGATCAACTCCAACAAGAATGATATAAGAGGTTCTTCTACACAAAAATCTGGTTGAGATATCTCTCCTTGGAATATAACTTTTTTTCTTCCATTCAGGTCATCTAATATGTCCTTTCTTCTCTCCATTTGAACTTAGTATTACACATTGATAACCATTACATCACTTATATAATGTAGAATTCTAGAATGGTAATGAATACAAGATTTTTGATAATATTATGCTCGCTAAATAAAATACTAGAGTTTTTAAACACTGACCATTCTTGGATAATACCACTAGGAGTTTTGAATGATAACTCTACTTTTAGAAAATCTGGGGTTTATTCAAAATTATTTGCAAACATGGAGGAAATAACAGAATGAATAAAATGAGAATCTGACGATGTACTTGCTAGCTTTGAAAGATCAAAAAGTGTACCGTCCACCACATATTTTGGAACTTAATCTATAACTGTCATGATCTCCGATGAACAAAATTTCTCTCTAGGCTATTGATGAGGCTGATGGTGGTTCCCCTCTACTAACCTCATATTTTGAAAGTAGTTGGAAAAGTTCCCATGTTTTCCACAAATATATAATTGCACATTAGTTATGTCCTACACCATCTTACATTTGTCTTTTGTGTTTGGGAGTTGAGTCTTCACCTCATTACAATAGTTTCATGCGATATTTCCATCTTTTCAACACTTGTAGCGCTTATCTCTCCCAATCAGTCAATTCCCCAAATGCTTATTCCCACATTTATTACAAGGGGGATGCTTCACCTGGTTTCCTCTTAATCCATGATAAAAGGTTAACCCTATTCTTAGCTCCATAAATATTTTACTGTCATTGGATTTACGATACCATTGCATCTCACCACACTCAATTATGACTTTCATCGCACTCGGAATGATCTCCTCATATATATCATTGTCTCGGTTTGATAGATTCCACTGAAGATGAGGTATTAGTACACCAATGAATATATCATACTTACCATTTAGACCATGGAAAAGAGTGAGTTGTAATTTAAAAACCACTTGATGTTCATGCCATAGCTTCCCCCAGATTCAGTCTTCTTCTGCTTCTGCTCGAGATACTCCTTATCTATTCTTGTTCTCATGGAATAAGGGTAAAACGTAATAAAGAACATCCCTCAAAACTCTAAACAGTCCATATCCTCAGACTGCACTCTTGGACTCATGTTTTTTTGTAGTTCCCACCACTTATTAGCTTATCCCTCTATGTGAAAAATATACAGGGTGACCTTCTCTTGCTCTGAACATCGGAGCACAGAACAGATCTTCTATATTGTGTTGATCTACTATTCAGTAGTTAATAGGTCGATAGATCCATTGAATAATGGTGGTCATTGATGCGTAAAGGACTCAACAAAATATTGTTTCCTTCATTGTGATATATGTCTCTCATATTAATTAAAATTATTTCCCAAAATATTAGTTTGTTGTTAAATCATTGCCAAGAAAGATTCCATTTTCGATCCCATCAGATGATCATCGGTTCATCATCCATTGCAGTCACCATTTTCACGGTTCCTCCTATTCCCACCCTTTTCTAAAATTATTAAACATTATATAGATGTTTATTTCATTATAAAATTATATAAATATAGAAGATTTAATGTCTTCAAACATCATTATTAAACAATAACATTTCATTATAAATCCTTCATAATGATTTATAAAAATCATGTGATTGACCAAACATATCCCTCAGAATTGTCAAACTAAGAGTGCAGCAAAGCCCTTTATTGTATTCCCGGATACCCCGGGTTAATCCCAAAACACTTTTTTATAGTTTTCACTCCTAGGTACATCTATGCTAGAGCCACATCCACTTGTTCGTATCCAGACAAGGATTTATTTGTACAGAAACCAATTACTTAATATTTCACCAAAATACAAGGATGTTTTCTTATATTAAAGATTTTATATAGGGTTATTCCTAACAATTTGATATCCTAATTTCCATAAATAACTACTATATCCTTTGACACCAAATATAGCATCCCAACTTTTTATTACATAACTTTTCATAAAATTTTTAAAATTGAGGACCTTTGATGTCTAGTTTCACAGAAACCACGAACAAAATTAATGGAAAAAGAAAAAATTATTTTAAATCCCCTTTAAAATACTCTTGAAAAGTTAAACCTATGTAAAACTATTTCTTCTCATAACCCGAAGACATACATCAATGGATAGGGTGAGCAGAAGGCCAAGAAAGGAAAGCAAGGTAATCCTTTTACTTGTGATATTCATAAGATCTTGATGAAAAAAATAAAGACACGATAAATGGATGTTGAGGAATATCATAAAAAAAATAACGTGATCCAAAACATCACTATGTGGCTGTAATAATTAATTTATTCATTCATGAACAAATCACTAATGTTTATCCCCAAGGTTTCATAAAAATTACCAAGGTTCTTCCCAAAGGATTGTGAAACATAACATCTCTATATATTAAATTATTTACCCATTTCATTGGAGAACTATTTGGGTTCACCCTTAATATGTATAAATTATCATGTGAGGAAAATAGATCAAAATAATAAATTTCATAATTAACTTAATGAGAGTAAAATAAATGGGTTTCACTTCTAGATTTTGAGTTTTTAATGGTGATTAAAAATAAGATCATTAAGTCTTTTATAAACCAAGGAATGGAAGTGAATGCTTTATGTTTATTAATTGTAGAATCAAATAAATAAGTAATATTATTTATTATTACCCCTATAAATTATTTTTTTTGTATTCACATATTTAAAACATGGGAATTTATAGAGAAAAAGAGAGATATTTTGAGATGCAAGTTCTTCATCATAACAACAACATAACATGTTTTTATAAGACATTAAAAGAGAGGGGAAAAAGGTGAAACACTCATAAATAACTCATAATATAATATCAGGACATAATAATATATAAATAATAATATAGTATGGATATATGAATGACATACCACAAGAAAAGGATACTTCAATTAAAAGGGAAATGGGATTTCTTTTATGAAAATTTTGCAGCATAACTGCATCACATAAAAATACTTAAAGTCATTTCATGGGAGTATAAGGGGTCTCTAATCATTTATACATAAAATGGAAAAAAAATAATGATATATTATAACATACCACAACATAATAAAAATGGAAACCAGAAGACATAACATAATAGAATTTGTGACTTAAAAGAGGGGGGGTGAAATGTTCCCTTACATTGAAGAGTTACTTCAAAAGGATAATGGTTGGGACCTTGGGGGGATTTTGGGAACCATGGTAGGACTCCATTGGAGGTAAATATTCAGGAAATTATATATGAAACAATATGGAATGAAATTAACGAAGTAATGGGTTTGTATTTTTAGCAAAAGTGAGGAAATATTTTATTAATTTCCATGGGACGCCTCATTGGTGGTATTTGAAAAACCATGGGCTTTACCATGGTATTTTCTCATGGTATTGGGCACATGGGACAACTCATAGAATATTTTACTATTAAAAAGTTTTCTAGAATGATGAAATCAATATTACATCAATAACGATGTAATTAATCACAACAAAACTCAAAACATTATTTTTACTATTCACCAAAAAACAAAATATTTTAAAAAAATATCGTCAATTCACCCTATCCTAATATAGATTCTCTAAATTAAAATATTAACAAAATTTTATGAAAATAATTTTCTAGTTATGCACTATTTAATTTTAATGAAAAAAACTATTTACCTGAAAAAATACAAATACATAAATAATAATTCTTGAAATATTTATTTACTTATGCTATTATTTCGCATTACCATTAAAGATGCCTAAATTATATTTATAATTAATTAAGTGAAGTTACTGTTCCATTGGTCACATTACTATTCATAATGGTAATATTACTTTCCATGTTTTACTATTCACTAAAAATTAATTAGATCTAATTAGACTCTGAATTAATTACTGATCAAAACTATAGAAGATTATATTTTTGAACATCATTCAAGATTATTAATTATTTAATGAATAATAAAATATTTTAAATATATTTGTTCCAAAATTCACCAATTAGATGGAACTTCTATAAATTCATCATATTTTATCATTTGAAATTCATTAATTTTACTATATTAAGAAATTAATGTTTAAATTAGAAAATATATTAAATAAAGTAATTAAGACCTCATTACATATCCCCATATAACACATTCATATGACATTTGATTAATATATTATATGGTGATAAAATCTTGTGGCGGAGCAGACAACATTTCCTGAGTTGTTATTTATATCAGCATGATCTTCTCCTTTATGTGATTATATTCAAGCTTCACATGATGTACTTCGGCTTGGGTTTAGTCCAGATCAAAGCCTAGTGATTCAACCTCCTTCCCAAGCTCTTACATATGGGATTTATTTGGCCCGAGTCTTCTGGATGAGGCCATCGACTCTAATTTCTATATAAATTAACCAAGATCAGTTTTATCTATAAACAATATTCGCAACGTAATGATTTTCGTTTCCGATAGTCATATTGACCAATGGTTATATAACAGTCGAAACCCAACAATATCATTTTTATTATACTCACTTCATTAATAAAAGGATATAGTTTTGTTGAGTATAAAATAAAATAACCAAAAAATTTAAAAACAAATTGTATTCCAATGTTTGTGTCATTAGACTTAATACTTAGGGGATTCTAGAGCGATCTTGATTACATCAAATTAGAGATGTAGTTGTAGGGATTATAGAAATATTTGATTCAATACATTCATGGCCGGACCATAATTTTCAGGACATGGATATATTTGGAGGACTTTCTACCAACCATCCTAGATATTGGTTCATATTGTGAATTTGGGATTACAACACAAACCATTGTTGTGTGGCCAATTTTTTATTAGGTTTGCCTTGTATTTTTATGGGGATCTATTTTCAGAAACCCCTTAGGATTAATTGGTTGTGTAAAAATAAATCAATGGGGAAAGTCCCACATTAATCTCCACTCCCAAACCTTGGTAAGATTTGATCTAAGCCACTTGAAAGCGATTAAGTGCGATAATTCAAGGTACTAACACTCCACAAGACTCTATGATTCATTATTTCTCATTCCCCTATGATTTTATTTTCCTTCCCTAGGATTAAAGTAATCATTTCCCTCATTTTTAGCAAAATAGTTGTGTTTAATGGTGGTTTTGGGTGGGTCTCATAGTTGAAATATGGAGAGGACATGTTAAAGATGTTTTTAGTAATTTTTATGTAGTATATTATTTTTTATCACCATTAATATTTTTTCAATTGGGAGAAATTTATTTTCAAATTGATAGTTAAATTTATGGACTTTCTATGTTATAATTTTGTGTGTGTGTGTGTGTGTTAGGAGCATACCACAACTCGTTTCTCTAGGATATAGCGAATGAATAAAATTAGTGATATTTGTTGATCTATGGATCACTAGTTTAAATTGTAATTTTTTATAAATTCTTATAAATGATCTATATAATAAACTATAAGTTATTCTAATTTTTATATTTTATTGATTCATATAGGTTCACGGGTGATGTAGCGATGCTAGGACGATCCCAGGTATTGATGGTAAGGTTGAAAAATAAATGAAGTTGTTCAATTTTAGGATAGAGACCTTGGATTAATTTGTGTCCTTTTATTGATTAGATATTTTATGATATTTAAAAATTACAATTATTTTCTTCCCCCATTTTTCATGAATTTGATGTTTCCACATGATGTAGTGACATTATCTTGTTGAATTAATTGTCAAAAGGGATTATATAGCTTCTTAAAATGATTTACGGTGGTTCCCTAGTCGAATGAGTGTCAATGTACCTCTTTAATGATTTATTAGAGACATGATATAGATTTAAAAGGATAAGTGAATAACTTATGAAAAATTATTTTATATATTGTATAGTTTATTGTCAATTTTCAATGATAATATGATTTTTGGAGAAATGATTTTTGGAATGATATGTTAGGGTATTTATGAGGTTTTCCTAAATAATATTTCGAATATATATTCTCTAAGGGACTAGATGTAGAAATATATGGCACACAGTTCCTTCAATAAATGATTTTTAATAATGTATTTTAGTGGGTTTCAAGGGAAAACTAAAGCGATTGGTTGATCTATTTTAGTAAATTTTCACTCATGTGCGTGATTATATATTTTCCCATGATTGTGTACGTGGTCTTCCTCATGGTTCTGATTTCCTTGTGAATGACTTGTTGTAATATGATTTACGTGGTATGTGATTCCTTGAGAAAAATATTATTATGGTATCAATGTGAAGATTGATCCAAATGGTTGTGATAATATCCTTGGATGGTGGATATTTGTGTGGAAGACCACAATGGATTACCTTGAGTGTGGGAAATAGTCATGAAGTTTAACATTTGTGTAATGAGATATTGAAATTCCATATAATCTGAATTGCTTGTTGGTTATGGTATATGGGTTCTAATTATAAGTTGTTGTGGAAATTGAAAACTTTTCATGGGTAGTGGGCCCCAAGTACATAACCTTTTAAGAGTTATATAAAGTGGGTATGACTACCACGAGTGACATGTGGCCTTATATGCTTGATATCTATTCCAATAACGAGTTAGATAGTGTATTATATGATTATTTGGATTCTCCATATGTAATATAAGATCTATATTCCATAAAAATAGTGAGATGGAAGCTGTCAAACCACCTTGAGGGATATGGGTTACCATAACGTGAATCCACAAATTATTTATGTACAGAATACAATGAGTGATATGTATTCAAGGTTGTCATGTGATACATTATTAGAAAATGGTAAAACTAAAAGTGAAATGAGTTCTATGTTGCGTTTTTTTATTTGTGTGTGGACAACAATATATGAGTGATATTGGATGGTTATATATTAGGATTTTGGGTATCATTGAGTGAGAATGTGAGTCTAGGGTTTTTAGGAAGAGTCAAATACAACACATATGTGTAGGGGTTAATGAATTTATCAATTACCTACCATAGGTGATTTATTTTGTGTTGGGATCAATAGAATATGTCTATATAATCAATATGGAACAGTTTCATTGTAGGTAGGGTATGGTTTTGAGGTTTCATGGAAAAGAAACTCCTACATAGACTATGTAATATAATGTGGACTTTGATTTTTGTTACAATTTGTGTCGGTTTCATGGGCACAAACTCATCTAATATGAGTACTACATTAACATGAACATTATCAAAATTTTAATATCAATTATTAATGCATTGATTATTCCAAAAAAGTTATTGGACTCACACCATAATTGCGTACATGGAATGGTTTTTAATATAGTGGTATTGAATATCAATTATTCTATTAGGATTATGATATCACAAGGAGAATGAAAGGTGGTTTAGTCAGTAGGTCATCCATTATTTTGATATGGAAGGATACTATGATGGTAAAGCTATAGTCAGATCTATTAAGTTTCTAGTTATAATTTACCATTTAATTTAAAATGTTCCATATATATATGAAGCATGATTTATTTCATCAGATGACATTTCATATATATAATGGTTGATGAATAATTATTTTTTACTTCATCATATTCAATATTATGGCAGATTTTTTGGATCCCTATTTCCATGTCCATAGGGGTATTGTATATAAGAAAATTTTTTTTGTTATTTGATGTTTCCATTAGATTTAATTATGACTATTTTTCAATATGTTAGAGTGAATAGTCTCCCCAACATTATTTTAGGATAGCAGAACATCTCAGATTCATATAAATTATAGATAGGAACAAATATGTTCACATAGAGACTCACTCTTAGGTGTTGTTCATATGATCTATGTTGATGAAGTACTATTTTTGTTCTACCATATACAATAGATCATGTTTATGGTGTTTAACCATTTATCCCAAGGAATGTTCATAAATAATTGGAATTGGATTGGATAACTATTAGGATTATAAAACTTGATAGAAATAATGAATATTATTATAAAGACATCTAATTAACCTAATTAATGTTTTAATTTAGTAATTGAGACAATTATGCAATGCATGATACAAAAATATCCAGTAGTTGGTGTGATTAAATCTTACACCATTCTTAGGATAAAACCTACATCATAGAACCAACAAATTTCTCGGTATTATTTTATGAGACTATATTTACGAGAAAAATAATAATTCTACAATTTCCATGTGAATAAGAATAAATAATAAATTATTTTTAATATATTAATATAATTACTCCACAATACCAAAAATATCTTTCTAATTCCAAATATAAACTCAGAAATATTATTTAATATACTCTTAATGTTCAACATTGAAAAAATAGAGTGGTTACATGAGATTTGATCTAGGGTAATGATGTTATGCAATGATATTTTTGAACTCACCTATTTTTATAATATCAATTATGATTAGATATTCATTGATAATCCCAAAAAAATGTCTATCTATATAATAATTATACTTTCTAATTATGAAATCATTCTAATTAGTTTATATGAATGACAAAATGATCATATAATATATTTTTAATATGTTATTCAATGTTTATTTATGATTATAAATGTTTAACGATGATTAATCTTGACACTAACTCAATATGGAAATGAAATGCATTGAACAGATACTTTAAAAGCAATATAGTTTTAAAGTCACTGATACAAACAGAGCTATGGATAAACAAAGGTCACTGATAGACTATGTCTACTAATAGACAAGGTCACTGATACAAGCTACTGATATAATGGAGCTACTGATAGAGGTAGTTACTGATATAGAGAGCTACCTCTAATAATGTTAGTAGCTATTGATAGCGAGGAAGAACTAATGACAGAAGTTTACAATTACTAAGAGCTACCGACAGATGGAGCTACCGATAGAAGGAGCTAACGCTACACATGGAGTTACTGATACATAAAGATACTATTATAGAGAGTAACAGCTATCGGTTCATGACCTATCGTTACAAGTCTACCGCTACAAGTTCACTAATATAAAGAGCTACCGATGGAAATCAGTCACTATTTCTCTAAAATCTATTTATCTATTTGATTATTTCCAACAGTCATATATTGTGATTTTAATGCAATGGATATTAATTAATGATGTTTCTTGGATGTCAGGCAATATTACCTAGTACCTATAGAAGTAATCATGCCTTATGACTGAAATTAATTAATGATGTTTGTTGGATGTCAGGGAACATTACCTAATACCAGCAGAAGTAATCATGACTTATTTCGAACCACTTCATGAGCGATAAAAAAAATCATCGATGTGAGTAATGAGATTGACAAAGAGAATGCATAAAGAGACACATACAATAATGACACACAAGGAACTCAAAGAACACTAATACACATCTAGAATAGAAGTTCAAAGAGGAGGTTCAATTGCTACAAGGAATACTCTCACATTCATGATGAACACCTATACTAGAAGTAAAGGAACGAAACCATGACACCCTATTTTCTAGAAAACTTCTAGAGAAGGACTTGAAGCATCATCTTATTCAATCCAAATGAGTCAAGAGCTGCATTGACATCAAATAAAAGAATTCTATACTCATCTTTATAATATTTCTCTCTTATGATCTTTTTTATTACGTTATGAGCAGTTTGTGTGCTTGTGTCTATTCAGACACACACTGACTCCTAAGATGAACTAGAGGATACTGAAATCATCACACCAAAATCATTACACATTTTTGTATCCCATGTAGAACTATGGTAGAGGTATGAGGATCTTGGCAGCCTATGTGCTGTTTTTGATGCTTTTCCACGTAAAACTGTGGTAGATGTCTGAGGACCTAGATAGTCTGATTACTTTTTTATAACCTGGTCCATGGTTTGGATAAATGTTATATATAAAATGTTTTAGAGGACTAAGTCTCATCATGATAATGAACCTCTTGGTTAAAACTGATCTGCATCTTAATTTAGATTAAAGTAGCTTCAATTTTCCACTGCTAATTACTTGGAAATTCAAATCAGATTTAAAGTAACTCTAATAGTTGAAATAGAATGTGTTTGTAATTATTTATAGTCAGAAAGATAGTTTCAAAATCTAAATTAATCTTCATATAATGTTAACTGAGAAATAATCAATATTTGGTAAACTAATTAAACACATATAATGTTTATAAATTCACTACAATTTAACATGTTTTATAAATTGGGGGATTTCAATATAAAAATTTCAAACAAAATTTTTTAATAGGTACTCAATCCCCCCCTCTTGAGTATCCACTCTGACAAAAAATTCGTACCAGAGGAGGTTGATAAACGTTTTTCAAACCAATATGTTTGTAAATAGTTTTCAACAATGATTTCTATTGTATCTTAAAGATATCAATATTTCTATTGATTCTAAATTTTCATATCTTTATATATCCTTTTAAAATTTAGATATTATAGACAATAGATTATAAGTTGTAGCTACAAATAGGCCACATTTCTTTAATGGTGTTAATTATGACCAATGGAAAATGAAAATGAAAATTAACTTAGAAAGTATGGGATTTGGCATCTGGACTGCTATAGTGACTCAGTATAAGATTCCAGAAACTGTTAGAACTACTTGGGATGAACCAGGAAAGATGCTTACAATAATAATTCTATTGTAATGAATGCTCTGTATTGTGATTTAGTAGATGAAGAATTTAATCGAATATTTTCTTGTATTAATGCTTATGAAATTTGGGATATTTTGGCTATTTCCCATGACGGAACAACCAATGTTAAGGAAATGAGACTAAATACATACACTATTAACTATAATAATTTTAAAATGAATTATGATGAATATATTTCTGATATGTATCTTTGGTTTAATGAGATTGTTAATACAATGATCTCACTGGTAAAATCTGTTCCAACAATTGAGAAAATCATGTGGATACTGAGATGCCTACTCGACAAATAGAGAGCAATATCAATCTATATATGAGAAACTTGTTACATATCAAAAATACATGTCAAGGAGATGATTAGTATGTTGATGATTTCTGAAGAAGAGATAAAGTTAAAAAAAGAGGTATATGATGAACCAAATAAGATGTCAGTGGCATTAATGTCTACTGCCTCAAAGACCAAGGACACGGAGAAAGTTCACATACCTGTCGAAAGCTCAACAATTGAAGGTTCATATTTAGAAAATGATTAATAAAAGACTCATATATCTTGGAGATTCATGAAATTATATAGGAAGAAGAAAGTTTTCATAAAATAAAATTACAATGGTATGTATAAAAAACTAGGTAATTGGAAGAGAGATTGGAAGAAAGATGATAAAGAAGATGTGATAGTCTGTTATGAATGTAAAAGGAAAGGACATGTTAAGGATGACTGTCCAAAATTAACGTTTAATAAGATTTATGATTTCAAGGACAAAAAATATTAGAAATCTATGAATGAAATATGGAGTGATTTAGAAGACAACTCAAGTGGATCTGAAACTTCTGATTCTGAAGAAAAGAATCATGACAACATGTATTTCATGACTGAAACATCTATGGTAACACTTAATTCCCCTATGCACAATGAATATTATTCTGGGAATGAAATTGGTTAAAATAATGATGATAATATATCTAATGATGAATTATTTGAATATTGTAATATGTTGCAAGATACTTGTAATGATCCGAAATATAAGTAAAAATTATTAATGAAATAGTATTCCTTGACTAGTACTGTTAAATATGATCTTATAATAGAAAAAGAAAATAATTCTCAACTGTTAAAGGAGAATTGAGAACAAAAATTGTCAAATGAGAAACATAGAAAATACATAGACAACTTCACAAATGGAATGAATAATCTCACTCAAATGCTTGGATAACAAGTTGAAACAATGTATACGACTGGTTTTGGATACCATCATGGATAGATAAATATTGAGAAAAATAAATTTATTCCAAAATTTGGACAGTATGCTTCTAGTTCAAGTTATAGAAATTCCTATTATTCCTCCAACTATTCAAATTCTTACAGACCAAAAAATGTTTGTTTATCAAAATAGTTTGAATCTGTTATTTACATGAAAACCATTAGAAAAATATGGGTGCCAAAAAATTTTCTTTCTATCCTTTTGGGACCCAAGAAAATCTGGGTACCAAAATTAACTTCTGTCTAAATATATATAATAGGAAACCTTCATAAAAAGTTCATAAACGATGATATGGTACTTATCCAGTGGATGTTCAAGGCATATTACAGAAGACTACTCATGTATTGAGAGCTTAATCAATGTTCATGTAGGACATGTCACTTTTGGTGATAACTCAAAAGGAAATATCATTGACTTAGGCTATATTGGTAACATTTATTGAATTTTAATTTCTAATGTATTATTTGTTGATGGACTAAAATAAAATCTTTTATGCATTTCTCTGTAGTGTGATGATGGTTTCAAAGTTAAAATTGAAATTGATTCTTGCAATGTATTTGATTCTAAAAATATTTTGGGATTTACTGTATTATGAAATGAAAATTTATATGATATAGTTATGAATTATTTTGCCAAACAAAAGGTTACTTATTTAAATGATTTTTTAAAGAATCTTGGTTATGGTAGAACAGATAAGGACACTGCAATGTTCATTCACTTAGGAAACTAAATAGGAATGTTTTAGTTAGAGACCTACCCAAACTAAAATTCCGAACATACAATGACTATAATCCCTATCAAAAAAGAACTCAACATAAATTTACATTCAAAAAAATGAAACAAGATTCAAATTAATAACCTCTCGAGTTGGTTAATATGGATTTATCTGGATTATCTAGATTTTCTAGTTTTAATGGGAAGCATTATGTCTATGTTCTAGTATATAGCTTTTCTAGATGCACTTGGGTGTAGTTTTTTCTCCCAAAAGTGAAGCTTATTCCTATTTCATTAAATATTCAATGTATGTGGAAAACCATAGTGGACATAATATTAAGTCTCTGAGAAGTGATCATGGTCATGATTTTCAAAATCATGACTTTGAAAACTATTGCTCACACAATGTCTATAATCACAATTTCTCTTCCATTAGGACACCTCAACCAAATGGTGTAGTAGAAAGAATTAAAAGAACCCTTCATGATATTGCAAGAACCGTGCTCAATGAGTATGACTTACCTGTTTACTTATGGGAAGAAGCTGTAAATATAGATTGTTATATTTTAAATAGAGTCTTGATTATATATATTCTTAAAAATACCCCTTATGAGCTGTGGAAAAATAGGGATCCTAAAGTTAGTTACTTTAGTGTTTTTGTTTCAAGGTCTTTATTTTCAATACTAATGATAATATTGATATGTTTTCAACCAAAAGCAATGAAGGAATATTTCTAGGTAACTCTATATCTAGAAAATATTATAGGGTATTTAATAATAGGACCAAATGTGTGGAAGAATCTGTACACTTAAAATTTGATGAAAACGATCCACATTAACCTATAACCCCTTTTGAAAATAATGAAGATAATTTTTCAATTCTAAACCTTAATTAAAAGAACAGCGAACCTGTTGTTACGACAAATAGTTTTGGATCTTTTCTAGAACCTATTTCTGTTGAACCCAAACCTACAAATGAACATGAAATTTCTTACCGTACAATTTCTTGACAAACAAGGACCCTTAAAACCCATCATTTAGATGCTGTTGTGGGATATTTAGATAGATGAACACAAACTAGAGCTTCATTAAGAAATCTATTTGAACATCAAGCTTTTTATTCACAGTCAGAACCTGAAAATACCAATGATGCTATCAATGATGAATTTTGGGTCATGGTTATGCATCAAGAGTTATATCAATTATAAAGAAACTGAATCTGGGAATTAGTAGACTGACCTAAGGACACCATTATCATAGGCATAAAATGTGTTTTTATAAATAAAGTTGATGAGTCTAAAAATATAGTTAGAAACAAAGCCAGGTTAGTTTTATAAGTATATAGTCAAGAAGACGGAGTATACTATGAAGAAACCTTTGCACCAGTATCAAGGTTAGAAGTTATTAAAATTCTACTTGCTTATGATTCTTATTTTAATTACAAGTTATATAAAATGGATGTCAAAGGTGCTTTTCTAAATGGTTTTATAATTGAAGATATTTTTGTTGAACAACCACTTGGATTTACTAATCCTCAATTTCTAAATCAATTTTTTAAACTTTCTGAAGATTTGTATGTTTTAAAACAAGCTCTACTTGCCTGGTATGATAGAGTTAGTAATTTTCTTATTTCAAATGGTTTTATTAAAGGTATTTTTGATCCAACTATTTTTATAAAAAGTATTTTAAATGATCTTTTGATAGAAAAAATCTATGTTGATGAAATTATTTTTGGATCTTCTAAAAATTCATTGTGTAATAATTTTTCAAAGGGTATGAAAAATGAACATTAAATGAATTTAATGGGATAACTAAAATATTTTCTGGGATTTCATTTTTCTCAAAATGAAAATGGTATTAGTTTAAATCAAAGAAAATATACAAAGGGTATTTTAAAACGTTTTTGTTTGGATAATAGTAAGGAAAGTGGTGCACCTTTGAGTACCACTTATAAATTAGATGCAGATGAAACTGGGAAACTTGTGGATCAAACCAATTATAAAGGTATGATTGGTAGTTTCATTTATCTTTAATGCTAGTCGACCATATATTTGTTTAGTGAGTGTATGTGTGTAGGATTTCATCCTAATCTAAAAGAGTCAAACATGCTTGATGTTAAAAGTATTTTCAAATATCTTAAACATACTACCAATCTAGGATTATTTTATCCAAAAGGAAAATCTTTTGATTAAATAAATTATTCAAATGATTTCTTGGCTGGTTAAATGTTAGATATGAAGAGAACTTCTGGAACATGTTACTTTCTATGTAAGTCCTTAGTATCATGGTGTAATAAAAAAAGAATTTTGTTGCACTTTCTACTGATGAAGAAGAGTACATTGCTACTGGTAGTTGCTGTACACAAATTATGTGGATGAAACATACTTTATTGGACTGTGGATATCAATTTATGCATGTATCTATAATCCGTGATTACACTAGTGTGATCAATATCTCTAAGAATCGTATATCTCACTCTAGAACTAAACACATTGATGTAAAACATCACTTTTTGAGATATCATTTTCAAAAGGGTGATATTAGTCTTGAATTTATAGGCACTAAACATCAAATAGCTGACATATTTACCAATAAATTACGTTCAGAAAGGTTATGTTACATTAGACATGAGTTAGGAATTATAAACAGTGCATAAACCTCACCATTTGTGAAACCTCGCCGATAGATAAACCTCACCCTTAGTGAAACCTCACCGATAGATAAACCTCACCATTAGTGAAACCTCACTGATTGATAAATGTCACTATTACTGAAACCTCTCCTATAGATAAACCAATCAATTAGATAAACCACATTGATTGATAATCTTCACTATTAGATAGTCATCACCATTAGAGAAACCTCACCATTAGAAAGTCCTCACCATTAGGATTCTCATTGGTAGTTTTAACTGATACGTTTTTCACTATCTGGATTTTGTGTTTTTAATGGAAAGAGTTATTATTTTTAATTGTTTCTTTTAATTACCTCTCAATTACTAAGTGATAAAAATTAAGTCTATGTCATGTTTCAATCCACCTGTAACTCTATACACTTCAATCCTATCTTCCTGAACTCCCTCAATTCTTGCGAACCCTAAATTATCTGATTTGGAAATTGAAAGAGTAAAGATGCCAATAGTCAATGATGAAGGTTATGTGTTGAGTGAAAAGTGGTAGAAGAAAGGATATAAAGGCAGCTGAAGTGGAGCAAGTCATAAGATGAGTGCTATGAACCTGCACTTGATAAATAGAAATATCATAATCGGGAAGGAACACTGTGTAGAATGGATCCTACCTAAAAAATCATTGATTCTAATGATTTTGGAGGAACAAGGATGGCTTGAATGTTTTGAGAATAACAATGGTCCTTATTATCCTTAATTTGTAATGTAATTCTATGTGTTTGATCATTTTTTTGTAATCTGAAAGTGAGAACAGAATGGTATTAGTAGTGAATGAAATGATAATATCTTTTTCTTCACTTGATTGGGTTTAGTTCTTGAAATTTCCACATGAGAGTGAGTTTGGATATTTCTCAAAATCAGTACCTAACACTAGTGACATTTTTTAGTATGAAACTGCTTTGGATGAGCTCCATGGAGATGACACAACAAGAAAAGTAGTTTCTATATAAATGGATGGAGAAAACCGACTGCTATTCAAATTTATCCAGCATGTGTTAAGTCCAAGAATAGGAGAGTTTTAAACCTCAGATTCCTAGATATATTCTTATTTTATCTACTATGTCATAGTGTAAAAGTAAATTTTTGTAGGCTTCTGATGATTCAAATCGAAGATATGAGCATGACAAAATCGAAAACAAATTCTATATTCTTTGCAAAAATGATCTCTTTGTTGATCAATGTAAAAGGTGTGGATGAGTCTCAGGATGAGACAATGGTTGTACGAGACAACTTTTGTATTACAAAATCATATTTTAAGTACATGAATATTGGATAGAACCCAATGAAAATTGAATGGGTAAATTATGATTAGAAAATTTATGATAGATTTATCCATGTTGAGCATCCCAATCTGCAAAGAGAAAAGAGAGATCCATGTCTAGGACCTAATGAGGAAGAACCTTAATACAGAGATGATGAGTCATGCGGAGGATACCTCTATAAAAGATGGAGGGGGACATAATTTTCCTCCAAGACCCGCTGCTGAAAAGGGATCAAATGAAAAGGAAAGTTCGCCTATGACTCTACCTAGAAGAGATGTCGTTCAAGGAAAAACTATTGAATAAATTTCTGTAAATAATGAAAAAATTCCTAGATCAAATCATAGGAATATTGTTCCATATTAAATAGTTTTTATGATGAAGAGGAAGAAGTATCTGAGAATTAAAGTATGTGTTTGACTCTCAGTCCACTTATTGAGATCTCTATTATACCTATTGAGGATATTCTTGAAGTAAACATACCAGTACCTATTGTGGACATACCCTTGCTGGTTCAATATGGTTTGGATATGAATATGGTTGTAGATGAGTCTTATGTAGATAAAATACCAAATTCTTCTACTGTAACTATAGATATTGTGATGGAATCTAAGGTTGAGGGGGTGCTACCTGTAATAATATGATTAGTTTCTGTGACCTATGAAGTGGATGATTGGTCTGTGGATCTAGGATTTTTTGTATAGGGACTAGATTATACTGATTCGTATGATTAGACACATATTATAATGCATCCTGCCTCTTGTGATATTTTCTCAGAGGAAGTTACTGCTCAACCAGTAGCTCCTATAGCTCTGCTTGAAGACATTGTGAGAAAAAGATATCTTGAGGCATTGAAATCTTAATTGAAAACCTATATTGTTGAAGAGCTAAGTAAGATGGAAAGTTATTTGGTATCTTCTCCGAGAAATGTTGCTCCAAATGATATGATATAAGAGATGGACGAAGTGAAAGTGTTTCAAAATCAGAATGGGAGTTTCACAGAGGCAATTGATTCTTTGAAGAAATTTTTTACTTCATTTGATACCATCATGAGTTCTAAATCTCATGTTTATACTGACATAAACTACATTCGAGGTGTAGTGAAATAGTTTGTGGATAGGTTTGATTATTTTATGAAGACCATGAAAATGCATGTTAGTACCCAATATTTAGTTGTGATGAAACTGATAAGTAATTTGACTCGGTCTTTCTAAGAAATAGTAGCTTTCACTGTAGCACATCTTGGTGCACCCAAAGATTTAGTTGATGTTGAATAGTTTAGATCTATGCTGAACGAATAACATGGTCACGTTAGTGCTAATAGCTCATCTGATTCTCAGGTAATTTCTACCACTAGGAATATTAGAAAAATAATCCATGATTATATGAGTGATGCTACTACAGCCCATAAAGAAATCAAATACAAAATTGATTACTAATTTCAAAAAGTGTACACCAAGAATCAGCTAACCAACCATTTCAATATACTATTAGAGGATCCAAAACTACCCCCACATACTGAAGGCTTCAAAGAACAAGTTAGTAAGCTAAGGGAGTTGAACCCTACTTTGGAAAAATTTATAGAGAACATGGATGGTTTTATCTCTACTATGGAGATAGGAGGAGGTATCATTATGGATTTCAGGAATCTCTTACTACCATTCTTGCATGTGGACAGTACACCTATTATTGTACCTCATGACCTACCTACTTATAGTCAGTCTGCTTCCACACCTCAGTTGACTCCAGCTCAAACTATTAGAATTCTTACCCCAATAATCACACAAAGGAGTACCCACTACAGGCTCGTCAGTGTTTCATTAGCTCAACCACCATTGATTATCAATGGTGTCCCGAAGCCCTCACCTACTCCTACTAAAACTGAATCCTCTTCTGATACCAAATACAAATCCAAATTACCTAATTATGAGGTTGATTGATTAATGGATAGAACATTTTATAGGAATATTCGTACTTATTTTGTATTATCTCAGGTTACTTTGTCATGGGAAATGAAAATTTTTGATTTCACTCTTTTTCTTTTATTCTCTGAACCATAGTTTTTCTATTTTTTTTAATCCCAGAGGGGGAGAAAGATCATAATATAGGGAGAACATACACTAAAATGGAGAAAATAATAATATGTTTCTATGGGAGAAATAAATATTCTATTTATTTTTTCTCTTATGTTTTCCCATAGTTTAACTTTGATAAAATTGAGAGTTATGATTTTAACACACTGAGAAATTCCATTAGATGTATTTTAGTATAAATAATTAATGTTTATTCTGGATTATAATGCCATAATTTGTGATTATCAAGAAGGGGGAGATTGTTGAACTCACTTCATTTGATAATCTCAATTATGTTTAGATATTCTTTGATAATCCCAATTAATGTCTATCTATATATTAATTATACTTTCTAATTATGAAATCATACTAATTATTTGATATGAATGTCAAAATAATCATATCATATCATTGGAATATGTTATTCAATGTTTATTTATTATTATAAATGTTTAATGATGATTAACCGTGATACTATCTCAATATGGAAATGAAATTTAATGAACATATACTTTATAAGAATTTGAATATTAATGTCAGTGATATAGACAGAGCTACCAATAAGAAAATTTCACTGATAGACTAAGTCTACTGATACACAAGGTCACTGATACAAGATATAGATAAAATGGAGCCACAGATGGAGGCAACTGTTGATAGAGATAGCTTCCGCTACCAATGTTAACTGCTACTGATAGCGAGGAAGTGATGCCGACAGAAGTTCACTGTTACGAAGATCTACCGACAGAAGGATCTACTGATACAAGAAGTTACCACTACATATGGAGATACAGTTACATAAAGCTACCATTATAGAGAGTAACAACTATCAATGCAAGACCTACCATTACAAGTCCACCCCTACAAGTTCACTGATATAAAGAGCTGTTGATGGAAATCAGTCACAGTTTTTCTATTCTCTATTTATCTTTTTTATTGTTAGAAACAGTCATATTTTGTTCTTTATATTCAACTGATATTAATTAATGATATTTTTTTGATGTCAGTAAACCGTACCTAGTACCTGAAGATGTAATACCGCATTATGTATGAAATTAATTAATGAAGTTTGTTGGATTTCAGGGAACCGTAACTCGTACCTGCAGAAGTAATCATGACTTTTGTCAAACCACCACATGAGATATAATAGGAAGATCAAAGATTTGATTAAAAAGAGTAAAAAATAGAATTCACAAAGAGACACATACATGAAGAAAACAATAGGAACTCGGAGAACACTCATACATATCAAGAACAAAAGTTCATAGAGGAGGTTCAAGTGGTATAAGGAATACTATCACATTCAAGATGGACAACAATACTGAAAGTTTAGGAACAGAACCACGACTTTCGGTTTTCCAGGAAACTTCTATAGAAGAACTCAATGCTTCATCTTCTTAAATCTGATGGATTCCAGAGTTGCATTAACATCACATAAGAGCATTCTAAACTCATCTTCATATTATTTTTCTACTGTGATCATTTTTATTACATTACGAGTAGTGTGTGGGCTTATGTCTTTTCAGAAACTCAATAAATCTTAATCTGAACTGGAGGATTCTAAAATCCTCACACCAAACTCTTTACACCTTTGTGCATCCCACGTAGAACTATTGTAGAGTTCTGAGGACCTGGGCAGCCTGTCTGCTTTTGTTGTGGCTTTCCTACATAAAACTGTGGCAGAGGTCTGAGGACCTGGACTGTCTAAATACTATTGTAAACCCCTATAAACGGTTTGGATCAAGGGTATATATAAACTATTTGGGAGGACTAAGTCTCGGCTTGAGAATGAACCTCTTGGTTAATACTACCGTGAATATTATTTTAGATTAAACTAGTTTCAATATTCCACTATTAATTAAATTGAAATTCAAATCTGTTTTAATGTAACTATGATAGTTGAACTAGAAATTATTTGTAATTATTTCAAGTCAGTAATTATGTTTCAAAATCAAACTTAATCTTTAGTTTAAGTGAACTGAGAAATAATCAATCAATGAGAAACTAATTGAACACTTACAATCATTATAAATTCACTATAGTTTAACTTGTTTTATGAATTGAGGGATTTCAATATAAATATTTTAAACATAAATTTTAATAAGTACTCAATTCACCCCCACCTCATGAGAATCCACACCGACCAACATATAATCATGAAGAGATGGTGAAAAAGGCTATTGTATCTGATAATGATTTGATGGGAATTAATAATAAATAAAATACCTCCCCTAAACTAAATGGATGGAGTATTTCATGGCATGGTAAAATGTTTTGGTGCAATTATTTTTCATAGAACTCCTAGAAATAATATAGTCAATCTATTAGTATGGTGTCATTTCATCTTCAATAAGTCAGTCGATCTTTGTGTTACTTGTATGAATTGTTTTAACACTTAAAGAAGAATATACTTTCCAAAAATAAAACATGTGATAGTTCAAACAATATTAACCAGAATAAATCATAATATAGATATCATAAAAGTGAATCTAATAATGATAAAACCAATTAGACATATAAATATTCAAGCAAGGCTAGACGTCCATAAAAACCCCACTCTCTACAATAGAAATTCTTTATATAGAATGATTTTTTTCACTACATATGGATTGTAATATAGACCATTATTATAGGAGAAAATACTAGCCTAAAAAAGTTGTTCTATTTTTTATTAATGAATAGGATCATAAAATGATATTTGTACAACATTCTGCTTGTGTGGTACTTTATTTCCTGATTCCTATATATGTTAATTTTTTATAAAATCGGAACATCTCATTTTTTAATTATGGTGCATGTAGTTGATCAATTGGGAATATATTTATAAAATTTTCCATATGTTACATGAATCTAGACATCATTGAGTGTGAAAAACAATATATCATTTATGTTTCAATACTGTATTATCATGATAGGTGGTATAACATTATCATGTAAAATCATTATCATTGAAATGAAATATCTTTTACATCATAATGGGAATGAAATAGTTAAATATATTTAAGAACATCATTTATGGCTAAGGATAACGTGTAAACCTTACTTCTCAAAATTATGTCATAAATACATTTAAGGTGGAAGATTATTTAAAAAATAAAATATATTGATTTATTTTAACATGTGCCATGAGTATATTTTTTCATTTAGTGGTTATATCATTGTGGGATGCATAGATATATGTGAATGTTGATTTTATTGAGATATTAAATATGTAACATGATTTAATTATTTCATTTTGGGCTACCATTACAGATAAAGTGATTTGTTGGATGGTTTCTACCAATTTACATATATGTATGACTTCTATTTATCTTTTTTACCATAATACAAGAGAAATTGAACTTATAATATTCAAATATTATAAATAATAATTTAATTATTAATTATTTAGCAATCCAAACAACTTTCTATGGGAAGATCCATTTTAACCTCACGAAAGTGGGTGGTATATTGTAATTTTATTCCAATTTTATATTGTTGAGTCATGTTTACATCAAAAAGAAATATCTATTTTTGAGGATAGACGATTGTAAAAATTAATTTAATAGATATAATGGGTTTCTAATATGAATTAAAAATAAATATACAATAAAATATAAATAAAAAATAGTATATTTATTAAAAAAGTAGTGCATGTGTTATATATCATTATTTTGTTAATTATTTTTTTCTTAATAATAATTTTTAAATTTCCATAATACAAATGAATCAAAAATTTCTTAAATATCTCAAATTTTCATGTTGGAAAAATTAATTCCATATTTACATATTAATATTCATGTACCAATAATGAGGATCATTTGGTTATGGTGTAATACACTTTAATGGCGCATTGGCTCTTAGAAAAAAATATCAATACCAATGTAACATGATATTTATTTAATTTTAATTATTTTTTTCATTAGTGAATATAAAGAGACATGCTTGAAATTTCATATAAATGTTGTTTTATGGTAAATTATTACTATTTTTCCTAATATATAAATACAACATGATAATATTTTTATATGAATACTATATTCGACTGAGTATACGGTACTTGACACCAAGGAAAAATAGTCTATAAAATCTTATTATTTATATATGACTATTTTAACCTAGATTTTATATTAGTGGGTATGGATTGGAAAAAATCATTAATAATTATATATTAAGGTCCTAATAAATATAAATGTATTTATAATGAATTATAAAGTAAGAATTCAATCATTTCTAATGATAAATTACTCAACAAAAAATCTAAAAAATAATTTTCCATTTTATTTTTCAGAAAAAATTATAATTATTTTTTAGATAATTTTTAAATGTTTTTTGATAAAAATGATATAATTTTTTAATGTAATTTTAAAGATTACCTTTAAATTGTTTTTTGGATTTTTTTTGTAAAATATGGATCTTCCAATGAATATTAAAAAATTAAATTTTTATTGAAAACTATATTTTTAATTAAAATAGTTTTAAGATTCTATTTAATATTAAAATAATTATAAAGGAAAATTAATTAAATTATATAATGATTAATATAATTATCATTAATGGGACAAATATTATGGTCTAATTTGGTATGAAAAATATTTTTTACATAAAAATATTTTTTCCATAAAATTAATTTTCATGGTTTTTTTAATTTTATTTTAAAAAGTTTTTTTCAAATATAGAATTTGAATGTTAAAAACATTATTATATATAAATAATTCTATTTTCTTTCCTATATAATTAATTCACTTTGATTTTTAGTCATCAATATTAATAATCAAAGTAATAAATCATCATAATGGTAAGGGAAAATTTGGAAATTTATGGGTTAAATAGCATTATAAAGACTATAAAATAGCTTTAATAGTTAAATTTAACCTATTTTAAGAGTGTAGTACATTCACTAAATGAAATTATCGAAAATATAGAACCTTACTACCAAATTTATTTGATTTAAAAAATGATTAATAACAAATATAAAAAGTCCTAAATTTTACATTCTGGAATGTAATATCTATTAAATATTGTGATAGTGATAAAAAATGTGGTCTTCAATTTATTTTTAATTTTTAGTGGTGGAAAATTGAACTAAATTATTACACTATATTGATGTTATATATTTTTAGATAAAAAATATAATAAATTATTCTTACTATAATATAAGTAATTTAATTTAAATGAACTATTATGTTCTATGAAATTTTAGATAAAAATAACAAGAGAGGGATGTATGAATGTATTATATTCGAATTAATTTTCTACCATGTTGTTTTTGATTTAATGTTTAATGTATTTTCCCTAAAATGAAATTAATGAAATTGTCATAAAAAATAACATCTGAATAAAATATTTAAAATTACTAAAAACTATCATCATAGAGGTTTTTGGGATAAGGTTGAAAATATAAAATCATGTCCATCTACGTAAAGAATTTAATTTTATAGTATCTATATTAACAACTAAAGAGTAAAAATATTAATATTGTGGTAATCATAAAAAAAAGATAACTTGTGGTTAAAAAAATTCTTAAAGCATCATATACACTTGTTAATTTTAATTGGTATGAGTGGGAATATAGTCATTCTCAACATATAATCAATACATTTCATTTTGGATTGATTGTTCAATAAAAATTAATTTATATTAATTTAATATATTGAGTGATTCCAAGGATGCATGTCCCCTCTCTTATAAAAGGTCACTTCCAATACTCCTTTAACCATACATAAAAATACATTATTTTGATAATAACTACCCAAATACATTCCTTGTAGATCTCCCATCATTATATATTTATTTTTTAGGTATTATGCCATCCTAAGTGGGAATAAGTCCTAATAAAAATGTGACTGTCTGAAGAACAACTATAACATTATACCAAATGTTTTAGTTTTATTTATTCATCAAGCTAAACTAAATAACCATCAAACATGATAATATAATAATATAAACATCACTAATATAAGTATATGTTATTATATTAATTTCATAACCTACACCCTTATACTTTTTCTATCATGTGGAAAACAAAACAATAAAGGTGTGTATGATATACTATTACCTTGTGAAATGGTTTATTTTTTTCATTAACACTTATCATGAAATTTTATAATGAAATGATTATTGCATATATGTTATACTAATGAAACTTTTTTGAAATATTATATTATATATAATTTCTCAAAACTTCATCCATTAAAAAATATAGAATTTTTCAATCTTATGTGTGGATTGTTACCTCCATAAATCAATGTGATTCATTTTTCATGAAAACATAACAATGATGGTATCTAAAAAATTTTAGGCCTTATATTTTTTTATTTAGGGCAATATTCTATAAGAAAATGGAATCCATAAATCAAAAAATGAAGGGATGTTCTCAGTGATACTCAAACTCGAGACCCCATCGAGACTCATAGGTGAAGCCACCACATATCTTCACCCTGGGGGATCATTGATGATATATAAATTTCTATATAAATATATAAGATATTATTTATGATAAAATAACTATTTTATAGATTTTAAATAATATTCACCACCAATTAATCATGATCCTTGAATTAATATAAACGATTCTCATGAATATGTATAACCATCCATCTCAAATATTGTATCAAACCTAAATTGTTATAACTATATTTTATGGATTGATTTAGTAGAATAATTGATATATAATTATTCTAATTATGAAATTATTACTAACTTTGAAGTAATGTAATGTTGACCAAATTGACCGTAGGCATAATATTGATGACAATTTGGTAATATGAGACAAATATCCTTAAAATGTCGATTGAGAATTTAATTGATTGAGAAATTGATTCTAACATGGTACTAGGAATAATAGTCATGATAAATTTTCTTAATAATAAAACTAATTAACATTTGGTTTTTATTCGTTAAGGTAATTAATATAAATTATTATTCAAACTCAAGGTAATGAAATTGGTATCAATTTCCCTTCAAAGAGGCATATTTTAATGTTAAGAACCTAATTTATTTTATATAGTGTATATGTTTCCCATTTAAATGATATATAAAGAATAAATTATAATAAATTGAATTATATGTTACAAATAATATTTTTTCATCAAAAGGAATTCCAGTTGAAAGTTAATTTTTAGTAATTGACTTCACAACCAAATTATCATTCATTGGGTTATACATCAAATTCAATGATTTTTCTATAATAATATTTTGAATTAATTAATATTTAGATTTATTTATGATGTAGTTACAATTTTTTTCATTTGTTACACATAATAACTCAATTTATTAATTATCCATTCAAATTTATGATTTTTAGAGTGGTTTTCTTTCTCTAATTATCATTTTTTGGATACTTTTTCCAGATAGTGCTCCATGATTTCCTTATATGTCATAATTTCCACCATAGAAATTACATTCAAATATTAATTCATGAAATTAATTTTAATTATAGATTTGATACATTCTACATATTTTAATGAAGCTAGATTTGAATGTTTCCCCATCAGTAAAGTATTTACATTAAAATAGCCATTTTATTTGGTATTTTTTATATTTTATCTACCATTGGGGAAAATAATTTTCTTTTTTTAATAAAATACATTTTTTATCATATTGTTATGAATGTTTTTTAAATTTTTTTTAACAATTTTATCCCTTATTAATGAAAGAAACTTCTATATGGTTGTTTCTATGTGATACCAATATTTTCTATTCTTATATATCATAAATATTTGTCTTATATATATATATATGATATCAAAAATTATTACATCATTATTTTCCTACAATATAATTGATTTACCATTGTAATTTTAATTGATCATTCTCCATCTTTTAAATTTTTTAAATGAAATGTTTTATTGTTTTATGTGAAAGAAAGTTTTTAATATCGTTAAAAAATGTTTTAATTTAATAATTATTATTAACAATGAATAATTTATTGGACATTACTACAATCATGAACATTATTTGATTTGAATCATATTTAATAATTTTCTTTGTTTATTTTCGATGAAATTTATTTTCATAATATTTTTAGAATTTTATTTTCTTAATTTATTTTATCTATAGAAAGGGTATTTCTTATCATATATTATTTTAGTAATAATTTTATGGTATTTATGTTCATCAATTAAAAAACAATTAATGTTACTTATTACTCCCTAGGTATATGTTGTAATTATATCATCCTTATTCCTCCTTTAGATATATTATTATTGTTTGAAATAGATTAGCTTGGAACCAATTTATCTTACATTCTATATTCAAGATATGAATTGAGAATGGTTGTTTATATGTGTTTTATGATGAAATTAAATAACATTCTAAATTATCCATGATATGGTACTTAGAACTCTATTTTTATTATGGTAGGTTTAGTTATATACAAAGAACTAGTGGTTCCATTGTAAACCATTGATAAGTTATTTTGATATAAACCAAGGACGAGTGGGACAATTATATATTAAATATACATTGGTTAATGATTATGTTCACTTGAGATATATATTATTAGTTTATTGTAATGATTCCTCAATTTATATGTATTTTTTTGGATTATATTAAAATAATATTAAAATATATATATATTTTTCATTATGTATAAATTGAGTTTTAATGATTTATTTTATGAGGATGATATGACATGGTTCATGGTCAATGATTCTCATGAGTGTTTAATTTGATAAATCTCAAGACCATATAACATGTTTATTGATCCATGTATTTATTTGTATGAATTATTTTTTTCTATTCTCATACACATTGATTAAGTTATCATACCCTTTTATAAATATTATTCTGACTGATGATGTTAATTGGTTAATAATTATGTTATCCGTAACTAAGATTTTGGGCTCCCCTTATGATTTTTACTTTTCTTGTGGTTGTAAAAAACGGTTATAAGTATTTTATACATTAAACAGTTTCTATATGTGTAACGCCCCCACCAAAGTTACCCAGATCCAGTGTATTATTTTAATACATTGGAATGATTACACGGAATAAAGTCCTGAAGGACCAATCAGTTTAGTAGTCTTGGAAAATAGATTACATACATTAACCTTACATTACAATTCCAAACACAAAACAAACCATATATAGTTCTTTGATAACACCATTGTTCCCTTTTCTTAACCCTTCATCACAAACATAAAACACTTTTTGGGGTCCGGGGGAAATAAAACATAAAAAAGGGGTGAGCTCAGATTCGCATTAAAGCTAAATAATTTAGCAGAAGCTATAAAATTTTTAGGAAATATGTGTAATAATGAAAAAATCCTTTAAACGTAAACATGAACATAATATGGAAAAAATAAATAAAAAATTACCATATAAACATGCACATTGATATTCTACTACTCGAATAACCACATGAGATAACTAATTTAATAATGAGGGAATGTATAGTACACGAGTTTTATTTATGTGTCAAGGCCTCGTCTAGGACCTATGGGCTAACTGTAACCGGACCCAAACCTGGAGAGCCTTTGTAACCGGACTCCATCCTGGAGATCCTATGTAACCGTACTCCATCCCGGAGAGCCTCTATAACCGGACTCTATCTTGAAGAGCCTCTATAAATAGACTCTATCCCAGGGAGCCTCTGTAACCGGACTCCATCCCAGAGGGTCTGCTGTAGCATGACCCCAACCCGGAGGGCTTACGTTTACCAGTCCCCAACCTGGAGCATACTAGTCCAACACATTCATCTTATGAATAGTTTGAAATCAAACATAAACATTCGTATTAACACTAGCATATGAAATGTAAATACTTTAACCACAAACCATAAATGGCATAAAAATAACTCATACATTTTCTAACATGTCACAAAACCTTAAATAATGTATGGAAGAATTTTATGATAAAAAATCAACTTCAAACAAGTGTAAAATTTATCAAAGGATGATAACATAGATGAAATCAAAACTATTTGAGAGAAATATCTCATTATATTTTAAAATCATTTAAGAGTCACATAATTATAAAGAAAATATTTATTATGAAAATATTCCTATAAGCATGTAAGGGAAGCTTTGATGATGTTATAATGGTGGAAAATAGCCGCACCCACCTTATAAGTTAAAAAACAATCTTACATTAAATTTTTCCAAATGGTCAAAAAGTACCTTGTTTCGAAAATGACAAAAAGATTCCTTTCAGAACATATAAGTCAAATAAAGGTATAAATGACTTTAAACCATTTTCTAGTAAATAGTAACAAAATCTGAAATACATTTTTAGAAAACATGAATGTGGATTATATAGAGAACCCAGTACATAATTACATATAAACAACTTCGGATAATGAACAGATTGTAGAAATTAACCCTTACCAATATGATATCTTATCAAACATACAACCCATGAATGAAGTATCATTCAATGAATATGTAAATAAACATATGTTAAAATGTATTACCCAAAGAATACAACTATGGAAAGTATAAACACCATACAAAAGGTAATAGTTGCAATATGGAATCAATCTCATGGGAAAAAGGAGTGAGATGAAAACCCCTTACCTTGCACTTTCCTTTAGTCGAGGGTAAATTCATCCTATTTTATGAAGATCATAGTATGTTATTATATTATACCAGAACCATATTAATATTTAGAATCTCATACATGATTAATTTATTGCATTATACTACCCATTTAATAATAATTTCCTTGTTAAATTCAAATTCCATGTAATAATCGCTTCCTTTATCGTACATGTTTTAACTTGTTACTCATGATTGAATTAGATAGATAAAGATTTAAATACTTGCAGAATATAAAACATGATTTATATATCATATATATTTAAAATATAAATATGTTTAGTAGAAATATATATGAAATGGAAAACACTATTTAATGAGACAGTAGTCTGTACGTATGCATAAACGCTCTTTATGATTTTATATTGTAGTGAACAGAAGTAAGTGAATAAGATTTATATAAGTACATAAATACATATATATATATATATATATCTCCTGTATTATTTTTATGTCATATATTACATACTTATTAGTAATATATATATTTTTATGATCATCGATTAATGGTGAACTTGAAAATGATCCTCATCGCGTCATGAAGGCTATAATCCATACGTACTCACGAGTGACAATATCATGTCATTAAAGGTATGGAATTGGATAGTATATCATATATACAGAATCATTATCTTTTTATATTTGTTATTCACATCAATTATACATCATTATTATAACCATCCAAATAATAATGTATTGTATAAAAAGTTCACCATGACGAGGATACGGTAAGCCGTACGTACGCACGTATGGCGACATGTCATTAAAAGGATGGATAGAATAATGAATATGGTTTTTCCATATTTATAATAACATCACAGTATATAGAAGATATTGTAGTAATTATTTTATAATGGAAACATTGAAGATAGAGGAAGTAAAAGAAGACAATAACTTGAAAGAAGTGATGAAATATTTTCCTCTTCTTCAGGTTCTTCCTTTTGATATGATCAAACGGGATCCAAAGGATGGCATTATGATCAAACTGAGGCCTCTAGGATGAATATAGGATAGTTGGGATGATATTTGTTCAGCCGTTGGTGTAATGCCCCAACCCCAGTTACCCAGAGTCAGTGCATTATAATGTAACAATGGCATGATCACAAAAGATCATGTCTCAAATGACCGATTAGTTTTGTATCCTTTGAAACACTAGATACATTCATGAATGTTACATTACATTATAATGTGAAAAACTAAAATAACATAGTCTCCATATTCCACAGTAATATCCCCTTCAGTCTATCCCTGTAGATCATTCATAAAATATTTCTTCACATCCTGGGATAAATAAAACATAGAAAGGGGTGAGCTCAGATGCTCAGTAAGGATAACAATATAGCGGATACATTCATAATTAAGCATAAACATTTAATGCAATGTATTACTAAAACAAAAGCCTTTAAACTTGATTTTCTTCATAATATGGAAAAAATAAAATAAAATTATTCCATTAACTTATTGACATGGATATTCTACTGGTGGAATAATCACATGCAATATCAATAACCACTTTTATAATGATGGAATGCATAATTCCAGACTATCATAACCACATTTTCAAGGACTTATGCCAAGACTACAAATTAGATTTTGTCAAGGCCTTATGATAGGACACTAGTTTGTCTCATGAGACCTACCGATGCATCGAGGGGCTATAGCGGGCACCACCCATCACTTATTAAGTTCAATTCATTTCTCGTATGAATAGGTGTAAACATAACACAAAAATTCGTATTAAAACTAGCATACAAAATGTCAAAACATTCTCTATAAACCATGAATGGTATAAAAATAATACATCCACAGTCAAAAATATCAGAAAAACTACCACACATTATGAATGTTTTGTATCATAATAAATCAACTTCAAATAATCTAAAATCTATCAATGGATGTTGACATAAATGAAATCAAAACTATTTTAGAGACAAATATATTTTATTGAAATCTTTTAAAAGTATCATAATTAAAAAAATAAAACATTTTCTTTGAAAATATTATTAAAAGATTGTAACGGAATCTTCGACAATTTTATAACGGTAGAAAATAGTCGCACCTGCTGTATAAGTTAAACAAGACATTCTTACATTATTTTTGTAGAAAAGGATAAAAAGGACCATGTTTGGAAAATGATGGAATGATTCCCTTATAATCATCTTATAAAAATACAACAAGGGTATAAATGAATTTAACCCATAGTCCATAAAATAGTAAGAATGATTTGAAATACATTTTTAAGAAACATGGATGTTGATGATAAAGAGGTCCTTGTAGATAATTATATTTAAACAACCTCGGATAATGATGAGATTGTTAAATGAACCCTTAACTAGTAATTTTCCTTGGTAGAGGGTAGATTATCCTCCTGTATAATGGTGAATTAATTTTTATTAAATTATAAAAAATCATATACTTTAATAAGATATCATATAAGATCTTTTAACATTGTTCTGTAAATAATAACTTAGTATTATCGTCATTTTGGGTGTTAACAGATCCGTTTTACTTTATATTATTTGTTATGTGAGTCATATTTTTTATGTATGGGATGTATCTTATATGTATCCAGAATGATATCAAGTCTTTAAAAATCATTTTTAATCATCAAATTAATATTATTTTCTAATGGATACGATATGGAATGAATCTTATCGCGTTCTTGGAGACGGTAGTCCGTACATATGCACGAGCGAAAATATCATTCTTTTGATATGAAAATAATATATAATTGGATGGTATATCATATATACAGAATCATTATAATGTTAAATTTATTATTTACTTCAACTACACATCATTATCAAAACCATCCAAATAATAATTTTTTGAATAAAAATTACACCATGATGTGGAGACAGTATGACGTACGTACACACATATGGTGACATGTCATTCAAAGGATGGATAGAATTATAAATATGGTTTTACCATAATTATAATAACATCAAAGTATATATAATATACTAGATTTATTATTTTAGAATGGAAATAACAACGAATGAAGAAGTGGAAGAAAAAAGGAACTTGAAAGAGGGTGGTGAAAACATTACCTCTTCTTCGGGTTCTTCATTTTGATTTGATCAAAAGGGAACTATAGGGTGGATTTATTATCAAACTAAGTCCTCTAGTCTGAATTGAGGGAAGTTTAGAGGGTATTGGGGAAGGGGTTGTCAGATAAAAAGGAATGAGGGTAAGAATAATTGGTTATAAGAGATGTCCTTTTATAAGGGGGTGTAGGGGCTCTTTAGGAAAAACATAAAGTATTATTTTATTTTAAATTAATATTCGGTTTCTAATGGATATAAATAAGATAATATAAAGTCTGAGATGGGGATGGGAAGAAAACCACTCAACCAATAGGTTTTAGACATGTTTGGGTCACTATTTTACACTTATCTTTTAGATTTAACTCTTAGTTAAATAGTTTAACATTTACCATGTCTCTTGGTATTTTTATATTATATGGTTAATAAACATACTATATACTACCAAGAGAACCCCAAGAGAATCATTAATGGAATAACTATCATCATATAAGTCCATTGGCTGAACCCTAGATATTTATGAATATTATATCAATTAATAATATAATATTTGTTTTAAAAACACTTTTATGTCAATATTGACACTATTTAATGATTAATTTTTGTTAAAGTATTAATAACTTTATTAATTCAAAAAAAACTCATTTAATCAATACAGACATGTAATATTAACCAATAAAATTCGTGAAATTCATTAAAAGTCTCAAATTATATTTATTTTGGTATTTATAATATCATTTATTTTAATATTTCACTAATAAGGTAATTACTACATCATCATTGTGTCATAAATAAATTATATTATATAATGTCTGAAAATTAAAATTAAAATATAATTATGTAGGAAATATTTTTAGATTTCCAATTAATATTTATAATCGAATTTACCTTATGTATAACCCTCTATTAATTTTTTTTATTTATTTAACTTTGATTTTTTCTATTTTAACTCTTCTCTGAATTAAATAATAATAAATGTCCTATTCTAATCCCAGTCGGCCACAAAGGTTCATATTTTATTCAGAAGGATTTTTTTTGGTCGAATTATCTTTATCAAATAGAATTAGGACATGTTTTAGTATAATAATAATATCATTTTTACCCTTAATTAACCTATTTACATTTTACCATGGTAAATAAAAGAAAAAAGTTACTTTTCACCAAAAATTATTTTTATCTTATTGAAGCACATTTTTATCCTTGATATTAATCATGTATCTAGGATTTTCTAAATTCAACTCATATAAGCAGTAAAATTAGGTTTTATGTGAATTTGAAAATTCCCCTCGGATATGGATAAAAGACGGTGAAAAGATCAATAAAATTTTTATATATCTAAAATTAATAAAAACTGAATAAAATGGATTATATTGAACATATATAGGTATTATGTATCAATTTTGACCAAAAATAAATTTAAATAAAATAAATAATTATTTAAATAAAAATTCGGTTTTAAACTATAACTCAGTGTTTTTCACTATTCATAAAAAATTTAACGTTTTCACAAAAAAAATATTCACCCTAGGCTAATTTCATTATTCGGAATCCAAAAATGAATTCTATTTTGAATGATAATATTTACAAAATTTTAAAAAGTGCGTATTACTATTCATAATGGTCAGTTTGATGGGTTGTGGTGTGTTAGAACTCAAAGTTACATACAACATACGCTACTATATTATTCAAATAGAAGTGTACCGTGGAAGCTTGGGGTGTTACATTATCCTCTCCATAAAATAATTTCATCCTTGATGTGTCTAGAATATTACTGCATAAAAATACTCTGGTGGTTCTTCATCATAAGTTCCTCGGGTTTCCATGTTACCTCTTCCATCTTATAGTTCTCTATAAAACTTTTACCCAACAAGTCGTTCGGTTTCTCAGAAGTTGTTATCTGGTATCAAGAATACTTATGGGATCTTCGCAATAAGATAGATCAGGTTCCAGTTCTACTTCCTCATAGGTGAGTACTTGTGTTGGGTCAGGCAAGTATTTTCTCAACAGTGATACGTGGAACACATCATGAACTTTGGAGAGATTTGGCAGCATTGCAAAATGATAATCTACAGCCCCAATTCATTCTAGAATTTTGAAAGGTCTGACGTACCTGGGACTCAATTTACCTTTCTTATTGAAACGTATAACTCCCTTCCAGGAAGACAAATTCAAGAAAACATAATCTCCTACATGAAATTTCAAATCCTTCCTTCGATTATCCGCATATCACTTATGTATACTTTGAGGTGCCTTGATGTGGTTTTGGATTACCTTAACCTTTTCCATCATTTCCTCCACTAATTCTACGACTACGAGTTTTCTTTCACAAACATCATCCCCACAGGATGGTGTGCGACATCTCTTTCTATATAACGCTTCATATGGTGTCATCTGAATAATTGAATGGTATCTATTGTTATTGGAAAATTCTACCAAAGGTAAATATTGATCCCACATACCCTGAAAGTCATGTTAGAAGGATCTCAACATGACTTCTAAGGTTTGAATAATCTTTTCTGATTGTCCATCTGTTTGAGGTTGGTAGGCAGTGCTCAAATGATGTTCAGTATCCAAGGCCTTCTAAATACTCTTCCAGAATCCTGAAGTAAAATAGGTATCATGATCATAAACAATCAACAGTGGTAATCCATGAAGTCTCACAACTTGATGAATATATATCCTTGCAAGATGTTCAAGTGGTAGATCTTCCCTTATAGCATAAAAATGTGATGAACTGGTAAGACGATCAACAATGACCCATATTGCATCATTCCTTCAATGATTTTTTTGTAGTCCCATGAAAAAGTTCATCGAGATATTATCCCATTTCCACTCAGGTATGGGAAGAGGTTTCATGACTCCTCCAGGCAGTTTCCTTCCAGCTTTCACATGTTGACAAACCATACATCTTGACAAAAAATCAGAAATATCCCTCTTCATGTTTTCCCACCAAAAAATTTCCTTCAAATCTATATACATTTTGGTGCTCCCAGGGTGTATAGAGAATTTGGAACTATGAGAGTCATCCAACGATTCTCTTTTTAGATCAGGTATATTTGGAACACAAAGTCTCATCCCTAATTTAAAAATTCCATCCTTATACATAATGTCACTCGATCTCCTATCATTCACAGCTTTAATCTTATTTTGAAACTCATCATCATCTGTCTGAGAACTCTTAATCATTTCTAGTAAATATGGTTTGGAAACCATTTGAAAATGTATCGATGATTCACCTTCTATGATTACTCCCATATGTAACTTTACTATATCCATGAAAATTGCATCCCTTTCAACTATAATTTTGTTCAAAACAAAATTATCCTTTCTGCTCAAAGCATCTTCCACCTTATTTTCCTACCCCAGGTGGTAGTTTATCGTGCAATCATAATCCTTGAGTAGTTCAAGCCATCTCCTTTGCCTCATGTTGAGTTTTTTTTGTGAAAAATATATACTTCAAACTCTTGTGATCGCTATATATCTCATATTTTTCACCATTGAGATAATTTCTCCATATCATCAAAGCAATGATTACAGTAGCTAACTGAAGATAATGAGTAGGATAGTTTTGTTCATGAATTTTCAGCTGTCGAGATGCATAGGAAATAACTCTATCAATCTGCATAAGGACACAACCATGTCCTTTCATTGAAGCATCACTATAAATAAAAAACACATCATTCCCCGATGGTTGAGTTAATATAATAGAATTGAATAATCTTCTCTTCATTTCTTCAAAAAATTATTCACACTCTTTTGTCCAAATAAATTAAACCCCTATATGTGTGAGCTTCGTTAATGGGTCATCCAATTGGGAAAAGTTCTGGATGAAACGCCGATAATAACCTGCTAAACCAATAAATTTACATACCTCAGTTACAATCATTGGTGCAAGCCATTCTTGGATTGCTCTTGTATTAGAATGATCTATAGAGATTACATCCTTAAAGGCAATATTTCTAGAAAAGAAATCTCATGAAGCCAGAAATCACACATTCTAAATTTTCCATATAATTCATGTCTTCTAAGAGTCTTCAATTTAACACACAACTGATTTTAATGATTTTCATAGATTTTAGTGTATACTAAGATATCATCAATAAATACCACTACAAAATCATTGAGATATTCCATGAAAACTCTGTTGATTAGATCCATGAATACAGAGGGTGAATTAGTTAATCCAAAAGGCAGTTCCTGTAAACTCTTAACGCCCATACCTTGTTTGAAATAATGTCTTCGGAATGTCTTCTATCTTCACACACAACTGATGGTATCCAGATCGATGGTCAACATTTGAAAAGTATTGAGCTCCATTCAGTTGGTAAAATAAATCATTAATGCGAGGTAGGGGATACTGGTTCTTTATTCTTACAGCATTGATTTCCCTGTTGTCGATACATAACCTCATAGATCTATCTTTCTTCATAAAAAAATGACTGGGGCTCCCCATGGAGAAACACTAGGGTGAATAAATCCTTTATTACTCAAATCCTCGAGTTGTTTCTTTATCTCCAGTAATTCTAAAGTGTCCATAATATAAGGGGTCATTGATATGGGACTTGATACAGGAATTAAATATATGGGAAACTCAATTTCTCATTCTAGATTATGTTCAGGTAAATCATCTAGAAACACATCAACATATTCATTCAAAATAGCTACATCCTCTATTTGAACATTCCTTTACTCACCCACATTCATTTCATTCTCATCCTCCCAAATAATTGAATTTAGCTGAGCTACTGGGTGTGGATATAGATTAGAATTAGGTGGTGACAATTCTGCACTAAAGATAAGGTGTTATTTATCATCATCAACAAAAATCGTAACCTCCTTCTTCTTACAATAAATCTTCTCTTCATGGTCTGAAAGACAATGCATACCGAGGATTATATCAAATTCAATCACGGTTATGACGATGAGATCAGCAGATAAAGTACATTTGTGTGCTATAATGGGGACTGATTCACAAAACGTTGTAGTAATGATACTTACATTATGAGTTATGACTAACAACTCCCTTGTTAAATAAAATAGGAAATATATAATTTTCATAGTAAACTGGAAGGATATGAAATAATTCGATGATCCCGAATCAAATAAATCATTTTCTATACTTGAGGAAACCATTAAATTACCTTCCACCACGTATTTCAGAGCTTCTACCTCAGCACTAGTGATATCATATTCATACCCTTGATCCCTTGGCCTTTTCTGAGGTAAATTCCCCTAACGCTTAGGACATTAATTTGTATAATGTCCCATCTCCCTGCAGTTATAGAATTGAACTTCGGTAGATTTTTTTTACCCTTTCAATCAGGAACTTAGTAGCATTTTTCAACACACTTGTAACAGGCTCCCATTCCATTCAAGAAAGTACCAGTGTGTTTCTTCCCAAATTTACTACAGGATGGTTGTTCAACTATTCCCTTATTTCCCTTATTTCTATTCCCATAGTGATTGGCAGTTCTCTTCATCTCTTACTTTTCATTAATGTCATAAAGCTTAGAGAATTCATTTTCGATCTTGATAGCACTTGAGACAATATCTTCGTACGACGAGAAGGATTATGAGACTAATGCTCGACAGAGAAATGCTTTAAAACCATCAAATAAATGATCAATATTACTACTTGGGTTACGTATATAATCTGTTGCATGCCTCTCTAACCATGTAAAGTTAGCCTCATACAGTACGACATTCCCATATTCATTTTGTCTGAGGCTCAATAATTGATTTTCCAAATCTGCTCGATGGTCACGAGGAAAGTATTTTTTCTTAAAAAATATCTTTAAACACCCTCCATTCCATATTTAAGACTTCCTCATCATCCTTTTTGTTTTGAATCAATGAACACCATTGATCTACATATCCAGGGAGGCGACAAACTCCCATGTCAACTTTTTCCATTTCTCTACTCCCCAAAGCCTAAAATATTATCTCTTGGGAACTTATCCATTGCTCAACTACTAATGGATTTCCACCCCCATTGAATATTAGTTGTTTTTTGTAACACCCCCCAAATGATAATGGGTTAAATGGATAAATGATATGATTCATGTCAACAAGGTTCACATTTCTTTTCGGGAGCCTATCTGATTAGAACTCTACAGTTAAGCGTGCTTGGCCTCGAGTAGTGATCAGGATGGGTGACCTTCTGGGGTGTTTCCCAGGGTGTTTTTGAGTGAGGACGATGCACACTGGAAAGGACAAGTGTTGGAATATGGGGAAAATAATTAGTCAGATTACCCGTTCAGGCACGTGGGTGGACCCTGGGGTGGGACCCACGTGTCTGCGGGGCAAATGGTGGTACCTGGTAGGCCAGGACCCGATGACCATGTTAAAGCGGTGTGTCTGAGCTATCACTAGGACTTGGTTGTGACATTTGGTATCAATGGCAGAACCCAGCCTTAAGGGCGCGGTGCACTTCCTGGGTTGCAATATTGGGCCCACAATGAGTACGTTGTTCTCTAAAGGGGGGGGGGGTGATTATAACGACCCCCGAATGATAAAGGGTTAATTGGATAAATTATATGACTCATGTCAACAAGGTGCACCTTTATTTTCCGGAGCCTGTCTGATTAGAACTCTACAGTTAAGAATTCTTGGCCTGGGGTAGTGATCAAGATGGGTGACCTTTTGGGATGTTTCCAAGGGTGTGTGTGAGTGAGGAAAAAACCCAATGGAAAGGACAAGTTTTGTCTTATGGGGACAATCATTAGTCAAATGACCCGTTCGGGCACGTGGGTGGACCATGGGGTGGGCCCCATGTGTCTGTGGGGCAACTGGTGGTACCTGGTGGGCCAGGACCTGACGGCCATGTTAAGGCGGGGTGTCTGAGCTGTCACCGGGACATGGTTTTGACATTTTTTCCTTATTAAGCTATCTTACAATAATCCTAAACACTACGGATCATGGTGCTCCATACAGGTAAGGATATTATTCATAACCTGAGTGGGTTGTCCCCTTATGATGATTAGCTGATCCACACCAGTTGCATCACCAACTCCACTATAATTATCTTGAGCAGGACCACAATCCCTAAATGGAGTACGTTCATTGATACAGTTCCCATTACTTCCACTAGGTTCCATTTCTAAACAATTTTGTAAACTAGATTAGATTATGAATCAAAATACATAAACTAGGTGCACCATTCTTTTCAGGAGCCTGTCTGATAAGAACTCTACATTTAAGCGTGCTTGGCCTGGTGTAGTGATCGGGATGAGTGACCTTATGGGTAGTTTCCCAGGGTGAGTGTGAGTGAGGACAAAGCACACTGGAAACGACAAGTGTTTCCTATGTAGAAAATCATTAGTCAGAAGACCTGTTTGGGCATGTGGGTGGACCCTAGGGTGGGCCCCACATGTCTGCGGGGAAACTGGTGCTACCTTGTGGGCCAGGACCCGACAACCATGTTAAGGTGGGGTGTCTGAGCTGTCACCGGGACCTGGTTGTGACATTTTTTCCTCATTAAGGTATCTGACATTGATCCTCCACGCTATGAATCATAGTGCTCCATACGGGTAAGAATATTATTCATAACCTGAGTGAGTTGTCCCAGTATGATGATTAGCTGATCTGCACCAGTTGCATCACCAACTCCACTATAATTATCTTGAGCAGGACCGCAATCCTTAAATGGACTACGTTCATTGATACAGTTCACATTCATTCTACTAGGCGCCATTTCTAAAAAATGCCGTAAACTAGATTATTTTATGAATCAAAATACATAATTACAAACATGTAAAACACTTAACATAAATTGAACAGTTTATGGATATAATCTATAATCATAAAAAATTTCTTCTTTGAGTATGTATATACTCATTAACCCTTCATAATTATTTGTATATAAAATGAGAATAATCCAAAGCATATCCCTAGGGAGTGTCGTAAACAAGAGTCCAGTAAGGCCCATTGTCGTTCAATTGTTCCCGTTATAGTCTAGCTAAAAGCGGTGTTTTCAAGTATTACCACTAGGTACATCTGTGCCAGAACTGCCTCTACCTGTTCGTATCCATACAATGATGTATTTCTCAGAAAACTCACAAAATATCTACAATACCAAAATTAGAGGCAGTTCTTCTATAATAATACTCAAATTCCATCTTAGGTCTTTGTGATTTAATCAGAGCTTATCTAAATATACCTTCCAAGGTTTGTACTGAACTTTCATTGATACCAATTATAACACCCCAACCCCAGTTACCCAAAGTCACAGAATTATTACAAAACATTGGCATGATTATAAATGATCATGTTTCGAAAGACATATTAGATTATTATCCTTGGAAATACTAGATGAATTCATAAATGTTACATTACATCATAAAGGGAAAATCTAAATTAACCTAGTATCCATAGACCACACTCATATCCCCTTCAGTCTATCCCTGCAGGTCAGTCAAAATTGTTTTTTCATATCCTCGGAAAAATAAAACATACAAAGGGGTGAGCTCAGGTGCTCAGTAAGGATAACAATATAGCGGAAACATTCATAATTAAGCATAAACATTTAAGGCAATGTATAACTAAAACAAAAACCTTTTAAACTTGAATTTCAGTATAATATGGAAAAAAATGAAATAATTCCATTTACTTATTCACAAGGATATTATACTAGTCAAATAATCACATGCAATATCAATAACCACTTTCATAAGGATGGAATACATAATGCCAGACTATAATAACCACATAGTCATGACCTTGTGCCATGAATACAAATATGATTTTTAAGGCCTTGTGAAAAGACAATAGTTTGTCTCTTGAGACCTACCAATGCATCGAGGATCTATAGAGGGCTCCACCCATCACTTATTAAGTTAAATTCATTCCTCATATGAATAGGTGTAAACTAACATACACATTTGCATTAAAAATAGCATAAAATATTTCAATAAATTCTCCATAAACTATGAATGGTATAAAAATAACACATCCACAATCAAACATATCAAAAAACCATCAATACAATATGGAAGTCTTGTATCATAATAAATCAACTTCAAATAAGATTAAAATCCATCAAATGATGTTGTCATAAATGAAATCAAAACTATTTGAGAGAAATATATCTTTTTTTAAAATCATTTAAAAGCCACATAATTTTAAAATAAAACATTTGATTTGAAAATATTTTTATAAGCTTGTAAGGGATGCTTCGATGATTTTATAATGGTGGAAAATAGCCGCACCAGTCATAAAAGTTAAAAAATTACATTCTTTCCTAAATTTTGTCGAAAAGCATGAAAAGTGCCTTGTTTGGAAATTGATGGAAATATTCCTTTATAAACATCTTATAAAAATTAAATAAGGGTATAAATGACTTTAAACCATATTCCATAAAATTATAAGAATTATTTGAAATACATTTTTAAGAAACATGGATGTGGATGATAAAAAGGTCCCAGTAGATAATTACGTATAAAGAACCTCGTATAATGAAGAGATTGTGAAATAAAACCTTACCTTGTAATTTTCCTTGGTAAAGGGTAGGTTAAACTCCTATATAATGGTGAAATAATTGTTATTAAATTATACTAGATTAATATAAATTAATATGATATCATATATGATCTTTTGAAAATGTTCTATTAATAATATACTAGTATTATTATCATTTTGGGTGTTAACGGATTCATTTTCCATTATATTCTTTTTTATGTGGTTCATACTTTTTATGTATGGGATGTATCGTATTAATATCCAGAATGATATGAAGTCTTTAAAAATTATTTTTAATCATCAAATGAAAATTAGTTTTGAATGGATGCGATGGGGAATGAAACTCATTGCGCTCGTGGAGACGGTAGTCTGTACGTATACACGAGCGACAATATAATTTTTTTGATATTAAAATAATATATAATTGGATTGTATATCATGTATACCGAATAATTATAATGTTAAATTTTTTATTTAATTCAATTACACATAGTTATCTTACCTATCCAAATAATAATGTTTTGAATAACAATTAAACCACAACATGGAGACGGTAAGCCGTAAGTATGAACTTATGGTGACATGTCATTCAAAGGACGGATAGAATACTGAATATGGTTGTATCATAACCATAACAACATCATGGTATATAGAGGATGCATTAGTTATTATTTTAGAATAGAAATAAAAAATAATGAAGAAGTGGAAGAAGAAAGGAACATGAAAGAGGGTGGTTAAAACATTACCTATTCATTTTATTCTTCCTTTTGATTTGATCAAAAGGGATTTTTAGGCAGGCATTATGATCAAAAAAAGGCCTCTAGGTTTAATTTATGGTAGTTGGAAGGATATTTGGGCAGGGGTTGGCCAATCGAAAAGGCATTTAGGGTATGAAAAATTGGTTAGAAGTGGGTTCCTTTTATAAGGGGGAGGAGGGAATATTTTTTAAAAACACAAATTATTATTTTATAATATATTCATATTCAATTTATAATTGATCCAAATTGTATTATTTAAAGAATAAGGTGGGTATGGGTTGAAAATCACTCATCCAAAAGGCTTTAGACATGTTTGGGTCACTATTTCAGCCTTATCTATTATATTTAACTCTTAGTTAAATAGTTTGACATTTAACATGTCTCGTTGTATTTTTATATTATATGGTTAATAAACATACTATATATTGCCAAGCTAACCTCAAATGGTTCATTAATGACATACCTATCATCATTTAAGCCCTTTGGTAGATCCTTAACTTTTTAGGAATATTATATCAATTAATAATATAATATTTCTTTTAAAAACTCCTTTTTGTCAATTTTGACACGATTTAATAATTGATTTTTATTAAAGTCTTAATAAATTTAATAATTCAAAAAAAATTCATTTAATCAATCCTAACATATCATATTATCCAATAAAACTAATGGAATTTAATAAAAGTCTCAAATTATATTTATTTGGGTATTTATATTATAAATTTTTTTCATATTTCACTAATAATGTAATTACTGCATCATTATTATGTCATAAATAAATTAAATTATATAATTTTTAAAAATTATCAATAAAATAAAATTATATAGGAAATATTTTTATCTTTCCGATGAATATTTATAATCGAATTTATCTTATGTATAACCCTCTATTAAAAAGGTTTTAGAAATTTTACATTCATTTTATCTCTTTTAACTATTCTTTGAATTAAATAATAATAAATATCCTAATCTAATCCATGTAGATCGTAGAGGTTCATATTTTAGTACTAATGTGGTTTTTTGTCGAATTATACTTAGCAAATAAAATAATTTCATGTGTTAAAGTAATACTAATATCATTTTTACCCTTAATTATCCTATTTACTTTTTACCATGGTAAATAAAAGTAAAAACATTCTATTCACAAAAATTTGTTTTTATCTGAATGAACCACATTTTACTAATTGATATTAATTGTTCTATCTCGGATTTTTGAAATTCCATTCACAGAAGCAGTAAAATTAAGTTTTATGTGAATTTTCAAATTTTCCTAGGATGTGGGAAAAAGACGGTAAAAAGTTCAACAAAATTATTATATATCTAAATTTTTTATAAGCTGACTCCAATGTATTACGTTGAACATATTTATTTATTATTTATGTATTTAAAAAAAATTAAATAAAATAAATAATTATTTAAATAAATTTCGGTTTTAAACTATAACTCATTGTTTTTTCACTATTCATCAATAATTGAATGTTTTTTCTAAAAAACAACCCAAGGCTAATATTGATATTCCAAATCCGAAAATGAAGTCAATTTTTAAAGATAAAATTTATAAAATTTCATAAAGTGGTTATTATTTTTCATAACAAATAGTTTGATTAGTTGTGGTGTGTTAGAACTCGAAGTTGCGTACAACACACGCTAATGTATTATTCAAAAATAAGCATACCATGGAAGCTTGGGGTGTTAAAGTTGGTGAATCCAAATGGCTATGGAGGTGTAAATTTGATAGAAGGGGAAGTGTCCGTTTAAAAGAGGGGTGAGGGGCACCTTAAAAAACATATAATAATATTTAATAATAAATTAATTTTCGGTTTCTAATGCCTCCCAAATGAATTATTTAAAATCTAAGTTGGGGATGGATCACAAAACACTAGAACAATAGGTTTTAGATAGATTAAGTCACAATATTAATCTGAAAATTCATATAAAAATCTTAGTTAAATAGTTTGACATTTACCATGTCTCGTTTTATTTTTATAATATATGGTTAATAAACTTACAATATAATTCCAATAGATTCACAATTGGTTCATTAATGACATATATATTATTATATAAGTCTTTTGGTTGATCTCTATATTTTTAGGATTATTATATCAATTAATAATATAATATTTGTTTTAAAAACTATTTTATGTCAATTTTGACACTATTTGGTATTTTTTTCTAAATTCATAAAACCATTATTAAATCAAAAAAAATTTATCTATCCAACCCTAAAATGTCATATTAACCTATAAAATTATTGAAATTCATAAAAATACTCAAATTACATTTATTTGGATATTTGTAATATCAATTATTTTAATATTTCATTAATTCGGTAATTACTGCATCATCATTGTATAAAAAATAAATTAAAAATTTTAGTTTCTAAAAATTATAATTATAATATCATTATTTAAGAAATATTTTTAGTTTTCTAATTAATATTTATAGTCGAATTTATCTTATGTTTAACACTATATTATAAATATTTTAGTTATTAAACATTGATTTTATCTCTTTTAACTCTTCCTTATATAAAATAATAATAATTGTCCTAATCTAATCCAAGTGGTCATAAAAATTATATTATATTCCTAATGACTTTTTTTGTCTAATTATACTTATCCAATAGAATTTGAACATGTTTTAGTGTAATAATAATTTCATTTTTACCTTTAATTACCCTTTTTACATTTAACCATGGTAAATAAAAGTACAAAGTTACTATTCACCAACAATTATTATTAACTTATTGAACCACATTTTTCATAATTATATCAACCATGTCTTTCAGAATTTTGAAATTCCACTCACAGAAGCGGTAAAATTATGTTTTATCTGAATTTGCAAAATCTCCTAGGTGGTGGGTAAAAGAAGGTGAAAAGTTTTCATAAAATTTCATATATCTAATATTATTAAAAAATGAATCCAATAAATTGAATTTAACATATATAGGTATTATTTATCTATTTTTACTTAAAATAAATTTAAATAAAATAAATAATTATTTAAATAAAAAGGCAGTTTTATAGAATAACTTAGTGTTTTTCACTATTCATAAAAAATTGAATGTTTTCAGAAAAACACCAAAAATTTATTGAAACTAAATTCGTATGTCCCGATTTTAAATTAGAAGTTTATTTTGTCAAATTTAGTATTTTAATGTTTCAAATATTGGATTTAAAAAGTGATCACCCTTAAAAGGCTGAAAAAGTGATTTTTTTAAAATACTTCTTTTTTTTTCTGAAAAAAATTAATTAGTTCTTATATTATGTCTAATAAACTCATAAGGATTATATATAGTTCAAAATTCAGTTAATACTATTCATAACTGCTTTTGAATGTCTAGTTTGGTATGTCGTGGTGTGCTTGAACATGGTGTTGCAAGTAGTGCATGTTATTGAATTACATTGATGAAGTAACATACTAAGAAATCATAGGGTGATACATTCTTCCCTCCTTCAATAAATTACATCCTCGCAATTTGAAATTTTTCTTTGAAAATTAAAAGTATAAAATAGAAAATACATTTGTGGACAACTCATATCGAATATTTGGTTAATAAAATTTATCCTTAATAATAGAGAATATATATATATATATACATATACTTGACAAGTAGAGTTAAATCATTTAAATAATTCTTACTACAAACTCATTTTTCAATTCAAAAGATTTCCAAAAAACTATTTTATTTACCCTAATAGTATAGGGTTCCAAAAATAATTAATTTATTAATAACCAATTATACCACTTAAAAAACTCGATTATACCATCCAGGGACTTCATGTAGTCCAGTGGTAGGCGATAAATCCCTATCGCACTATGGTGTGGTTTTGATTCCCACAGCTTTGTCTAAAACAATGGATTGTCACATGTTCTGCGTGTTTTCCTTTTTATAACAATAAAAAAATAACCTTAACAATAATATTCAATTTCAAAATTAATATATTCCAAGCATTAGACTTATCCAAAATACATTTTCCCAAACTCACAGTCCAAAATTTATAAAAAATTTAAACACATTAAAGATCCTTTTTCACGTAATAACATGTGAACACCTACATCATGTATTATTTTAAAACATGGAAATACACTGAATTATCATAAACCTTATTTATTACATTCATTCTCCCTTATACATTATATAATTCTGGATATATTCCTTATATCCAAAAAATCTTAATTTTCCAACAATCATGAAATAATCTAACCATTAATCAGTTCCAAGATAGTCAATAATATTCAATATAACTTATCCAAATCAACCATCTATTATTCCAAAATTACTACCATACTATTAGGACCATATAATCTCAAATTCACAAGGAAATAGTATTGTAGTATAATCCTTATTTATTTCCATAATTCATATAACCTGTACATTGTTGATATAACACACAGATTAAACAATACATTAATAACAACATAAGAACTCTTAATCATTCCTCTTCATCATTGGTTGTATCGTAACATGATTTTTATCTAATAGAAGCATTTGAGGTATACTCTGATGATTTGGTCATTGATTCGCACAGTGTCCCAACTCCTTTTAGATGAATCATTGTACATTTGAAACTTTTTTCTCACTCATGAAATCATGTACATGGTGTCCTTTTACTCTACACATATAAAAAACTCCTATTGCCTTCATGTATTAACCAAGGTGATTATTTCCACAGTTATAACATATGGGAAAAATTCTTCTTTTCCCTCTTCCCTTTATCCATCTTTCCCTATTCTAGAATTTTCTTCTTTTGTTTCCCTTCAAAACCATAGGGCTCAGAGAATTCGTTACATATCTTATTAACACATGATACTATTTCCTCATTTGTTGAAAATAAATGGGAGACTATTTCCCTTCTATTTGATGGCTCAATACCATCAATGATATGATATTTCTTACTCTTTGAATCATATGTATTACTAAAGTTCTCATTCTTTATATTGCGCTCCATTTCTAAACAATGGCATACACTAGGTCAGTTTATGAATCAAAATGAATTATTCCAAACATGTAATATATCAAATTAAAATTGAACAGTTCAGAGATATAATCCATAATCATATAACTGTTTTATTTGGGGAAGTATTTACACAAAAATCTATCATAATGGCTTGTAATGAATATGTAAATTATCCTAAGCATATCCCTCCGGAGTGTCGTAACCAAGAGTGCAACAAGGCCCATTGTTGTGCACCAATTCCCATTCTAGTCTTTCTCAAAGAAGTTATTTCAGGTTTTACGCCTAGGTACATCTGTTCAAGTTCCACCTATACCTGCTCGTATTCAGACAGAGATGTATTTTCATGGGAAACTCACAAAATCTCTAAATTACCAAAATTATAGGAAGTTCCTCTATACTAATCCACATAGTCTATCTTATGGTAATGTGCTCTAATTATATTTCATCTAAATCTAGTTTCCATGTTTATTGCTAAACATCTTATGATACTAACTATAACACCCCAAACCCAGTTACCCAGATCCGGTGCATTATTTTAATGCATTTGCAGGATTACAAGGAATCAAGTCTTGAAGTACCGATCAGTTTAACAGTATTGGAAAATAGATTACATTCATTAACATTACATTACAATTTCAATCATAAAACACAAAATATATAGTTCTTTTAGAATTCCATTATTCCCTTAGCCTAACCTTGCATCTCAATCATAAAACAATTCAAGGGATCCAGGGAAAATAAAACATAAGAAAGGGGTGCGATCAGATGTTTAGTAAGGGTAAATAATTTAGAGAAAGCTATAAAAATTTAAGGAAAGAAGTGTAATAAAGAAAAAATCCTTTTAAAAATAAACTTGAACATAATATGGGAAAAATAAATCAAACACTACCATATAAACATGCACATGGATATTCTACTAGTGGAATAATCACATGAAATAACTAATTTCATAATGAGGGAATGTATTGTACCAGAAATTAATTTCTATGTCAAGGAATTGTGTTGTGACCTATGGGATAACTATAACTGGACCCAAACCTGGGGAGCCTCTTTAACCGGACTCCATCCCGGAGAGCATCTGTAATAGGACTCCATCCCAGGGAGCCTCTGTAACAAGACTCCATCATGGAGAGGCTCTGTAACAGAACTCCATCCCAGAGAGCCTCTGTACCCGAACTCCATCGTGGAGGGTCTGCTGTAACCGAACCACAACCTAGAATTATTACATTTTCCAGTCCCCAATTTGGATGATACTCGTCCAACACATTCATCTTAAGAAGAGGTTGAAATATAACATAATCATTCATATTAAAAATAGCATAATAAATGTATATACTTTAACCGTAAACCATAAATGGCATAAAAATAACTCATCCATAGTCAAACATATCAAAAAACATTAAATATAATATCGATGATTTGTTTCATAATAATTCAACTTCAAACTAGTGTAAAATTTTTCAAGGGATGTTTACATAGATGAAATAAAAACTATTCGAGAGAAATATCTGTATCTATTTTAAAATCATTTAAGAGTCCCATAATTATATAGAAAACAATTATTTTGTAACTATTATTATAATCTTGTAAGGGAAGCTTTGATGTTGTTATAATGGTAGGAAATATCAACATCTTCCGTATATGTTAAAAAAACATTCTTACCTTAAATTTGTCCAAAAGGTCAAAAAGATCACTGTTTGGAAAACAACGAAAAAATTCCTTTCGAAACATATAAGGTCAAATAAGGGTATAATGGAATTTAACCCATTTTATTGTAAATAGTAAAAATGTTTTGAAATACATATTTATGAAACATGGATGTGGATGGTAAAGAGACCCTAGTAGATAATTACGTATAAACAATCTCGGATAATGAAATGTTTGTAGAAATTAACCCTTACGAATTTTGTAATGTACAAAACATACTCCCCATGGATGAAGTATCATTCAATGAATATGTAAATACACATAAATTAAAGTGTATTACCCATGGAATACAATTATGTGCAGAACATACACCACACAAAAGTTAATAGTGCCAATATGGAATGAAACTCATGGGAATAAGGACTGAGATGAAACCCCCTTACCTTGCTCTTTACTTTAGTCGAGGGTACATTTAACCTCCTGTATGAAGATCATAGTATGTTATTAAATTATACCAAAACCATATTAATGTATATGATATCATACATGATTCATTTATGACATTATACTACCCATTTAAATATAATTTCCATGTTAAATTAATATTTTGGGTATTAATCGCTTTCTTTATCTTACATGTTTTAACTTGTTACTCTTGATTGTATCACATAGATCAAGATTGAAATACTTGAAGAATATAAAAAATTATTTATATATCATATATATTTATAATATAAATATGTTTAATAGATATATATATTAAATCGAAAACACTGTTTATGGAGATAGTAGTTCATACGTACGCATAAACGTTGTTTCTGTTTTCAAATCATATTGAATGGAAGTAAGTGAACTAGATATAGGTAAGTATATAAATACATACATACATATATATATATATATCAATTATCATTTTTATTTCATATATTAAATACTTATTAGTAATAAATATATTTTTATAATCATCGATGAATGTTGAACTTGAAAATGAATCTCATCACGTCGTGGAGACAGTAATATGTACGTACGCACGAGTGACAATATCATTTCCTTAAAGGTGTAGAATTGGATGGTATATCATAAATACAGACTCATTATCATGTTATATTTATTATTTACATAAATTACACATCATTATTATACCCATCTATATAATAATGTATTGAATAACAATTACACCACAACGTGGAGACGGTAAGCGGTACGTACGCACGTACAGTGACATGTCATTAAAAGGATGGATAGAATAATGAATATGGTTGTGCCATATTTATAATAACATCACAGTGTATATAAGATACTAGATTATTTATTTTAGAATGAAAACAATAAATAAAGAGGAAGTGGAAGAAGAAAAGAACTTGAAATAAGTGATGAAATATTTACCTCTTCTCTCTGTTCTTCCTTTTGATTTAATAAAAAGGGAACCTTAAGATGTATTTCATATCTAAATTAGGCCTCTAGGATTAAGTTAGGATTATTGGGAGGATATTTGGGTGGGTTTTTGCCTAGCCAAATGGCTTTGGGGGTGTGAATTTGAATGGAAGGGAAGTTCCATTTTATAAGAGGGGTGAGGGGAACCTTAGGAAAATCTTAACATATTATTTTATAATAAATTCATTTTAGGTTTCTAATGGCTCCAAAATTAATTATTTGAAGGATATAGTGGGGATTTGTCGAAAACCACTCAATAAAGTGGTTTTAGATAGGTTTAGGTCACCATATTAACCTTATCATTCAGAATAAACTCTGAGTTAAATAGTTTGACATTTACCATATCTCTTTGTACTTTTATATAACATTGTTAATAAAATTACAATAAAATTACAATAGAACCCCAATTGGTTCATTAATGACATATATATTATTATATAAGTCTTTTTGATGATCCTTATATTTTTATGATTATTATATCAATTAATAATATAATATTTGTTCTAAAACCTATTTTATGTCAATTTTGACACTACTTGGTATTTTGTTTTTGCTAAATTCATAACATAATTATTACATCGAAAAAAACATATCTTACCAAACCTAACATGTCATATTTACCTATAAAATTATTTTAATTTATAAAAAGTCTCAAATTACTTTTATTTAAACTTTTTTAATATCAATTATTTTAATATTTCATTAATTAGGTAATTACTCCATCATCATTTTTTCATAAATAAATTATATTATTTAATGTCTAAAAAATATAAAAAAATACCATTATATAGGAAATAATTTTAAATTTCTATTGAAATTTTATATTTGAATTTATTTTATGTATACCCTATATTAAAAATATTATAGTTATTAAACATTGATTTTAACTCTTTGAACTCTTCTTTAAATAAAATAATAATAAGTGTTCTAATGTAATCCATGTGGACCTAAAGAATCGTATTTTATAAAATAGTTTTTTTGGTCAAGTTAAACTTTTACAATAAAACTTGTACATGTGTTAGGGTAAAAATAATATAATTTTTAACCTTAATTACCCTTTTTACTTTTAATCGTGTTAAAAAAATTAAAATGTTACTATTGACCAAAAATTATTTTTATCTTATTGAACAACATTTTTCATACCGATATCAACCGTGTCTCTAGAATTTTTGAAAACACACTCACAGAAGTGGTAAAATTGTATTTTATAAAAATTTTCAAATTCTCATAGGAGGTGGGTGAAAGACGGTGAAATATTCAATAAAACTTCATATATCAAATATTACTTCAAAATGACTCATATGAATTACATTGAACATATATAGGTATTATGTATCTATTTTGACCTAAAATAAATTTATATAATATAAATAATTATATAAATAAATAGTCAGTTTTAAACAATAACTCATTGTTTTTCATGACTAATCAATAATTGAATGTTTTCAGAAAAATAATAAAAAATTATTGAAACTAAATTCTTATGCCCCGATTATAAAAAAAAAGTTTATTTTGTCAAATTGTATATATAAAAGTTCCAAATGTTGGATCTAAAAAGGGATATCCATTAAATGGTGGAAAAAGTGCATTTTTTTGAAAATACTTCTTTTTTCTGAAAAAAAATGATTTAGTTCGTACATTATGCCTAGGAGACTCATAAGGATTATATATAGTTGAAAATTCTATTAATACAATTCATAACCTATTTTGAGTGGCTAGTTTGGTATGTTGTGGTGCGCTTGAACTCGATGTTGCGTGTCGTGCATGTTATTGAATTACTTTGAAAAAATAACGTACTACGAAATATTGGGGTGTTACAATATTCACTCCTTCAATAAATCGCATCCTCGCAATTTGAAATTGTTCATCTAAAATAAAAGGTTGAAAATAGAAAGTAATTTTGTGGAGATCTCTTATCAGAAATTAGGATAATTAAATTTAGTCTTAATAAGAGAAAAATCATATATATATATATATATACGTCAGAAGTAGAGTTACATCCTTTAACTAATACCCACCACAAAATCATCTTTCACTCCAAAAGATTTAAAAAAAACTCTATTTATCCTAATCGTATAGGGTTCCCAAAAGATGAATTTATAATTCCCCTATTAGACCCCTCAAAAAAATTAGATTACACCATCCAGGGATATCATGTAGTCCAGTGGTAGGTGATATATCCCAATCGCACTATGGTGTGGGTTCGATTCTCACAGCTTTGTCCGAAACTACGGCTTGCCACACGGTCTGCGTGTTGTCCTTTTTTTACACTCCAAAAATAAAATTAGAAATAATATCCAATTTCAAACTAAATCTATCCCAACCATTATAAATACCCAAAATACTTCTATCCAAACTCACAGTCCAAAATTAATAAGGAAGTTAAACACAATGAAGATCCTTTTTTTCAGGTAATAACATAGAAACACCTTCATCATGTATTATTTTAAAACATGGTGACACCATAAATTACCATTAACCTTACTGATTACATTCATGCTCCCTTATCCTTTATATAATACTAGATATATTCCTTATATCAATAATAATTTAATATTACAACAATCATGAAATAAACAAACCATTAATCAATTCCAAGATAGTAAACAATATCCAATATAATTTATCCAAATAAAAAATCTCTTATTCCAAAATTACTACCTTACTACCAGGATCATATAATCTCAAATTTCGAATGAAATAGTTCTGCAATACAATCCTTATTTATTTACATAATTCATATAACCAGTACACTGTTTATACAACACTCAAATGAAACAATACTTTAATAACAATAGAAAAACTCTTAATAATCTCTCTTCATATTTTGTAGTATCATAACATGATTATTATCTAATAGCATCATTAGGGGTATACTCTGATTATTTGGACATTGAATCGCACAGTGTCCCAACTCCTTGTAGATAAAGCATTGTATATTTGAAACTTTTATCTTATCGTTGCAATCACGAACATGGTGTAATTTTTCTCCACAAATATAACAACCTCTCATTACCTTCAAGAATTTACAAAGGTGATTCATTCCACAGTTATCATATATGGGAAAATCCTTCTAGTCCCTCTTCCCTTTATCCATATTTCTCTCTTCCATCCTTTTCTTCTCTTGCTTCCTTTCAATGCCATACAACTCATAGAATTGTTTACATATTTTATTACAAAATGATACTATTTATTCATATGTTGAGAATACATGGGAGACTATTTACCTTCTAAATATTGGATCAATACAATGAAATATATGATCCTTCTTACTCTTAGGATCATACGTATTACTAGAGTTCTCATTTCTTCTACCGCGTTCCATTTCTAAAAAATTGAATACACTAGGTCAGTTTATTAATCACAATGAATAATTCTAAACTTGTAAAATATCTAATGAAAATTGAATAGTTTAGGGATATAATCCATAATCATAAATATGATTCCATTGGGGAAGTATTGACTCCTAAATCCTTCATAATGGCTTGTAATGAAAATTTGAATTATCCTAAACATATCCCCCGAATGTGTCTTAAACAAGAGTGCATCAAGGCCTGTTGTAATTCACCAGTTCTCGTTCGAGTCTACATAAAAGATGTGTTTTCTGGTTTTACCTCATTGTACATCTGTGCCAGGGCTGACTCTACCTGCTCATATCAAGATAGAGATGTATTTTCATGGAAAACTCATTAAATCCCTAATTTAACAAAATTATTGGAAGTTTCTTTGTACTAATCCTCATAGTATATCATAGGGTAATGAGCTCTAATAAAAGTTTATCTAATACTAGTTTCCATGGTTATTGCTAAACATCCTCTGATACCAACTATAATTCCCCGACCCAAGTTACCCAAAACTAGTGCATTATTTTAATTCACTGTCATGATTACAAGTAATCAAGTCCCAAAGGACCGATCACTTTTTCAGTCTTGGAAAATAGATTACATACATTAACATTAAATTAAAAATTCAAACATAAAACAGAGCATATATAGTTTATTTAGAACGCCATTGTTCCCGTAGCTTAACCCTCATCTCAAACATAAAACACTTCCTGGGATCCTGGGAAAATAAAACATAAGAAAGGGGTGAGCTCAGATGCTCTGTATGGGTAAATAATTTAGCGGAAGCTATAAACATTTAAGGAAAGATGTGTTATAAAGAAAAAAGCATTATTATCATAAACATTAACATAATATGGAAATAATAAATGAAACATTACCATATAAACATGAACATAGATATTTTACAAGTTGAATAATCACATGAAATAACTAATTTTATAATGATGGAATGTATAGTACCCGACATTAATTTTTATGTGGAGGCCTCGTGCGAAGACCTATGGGCTGACTATAATAGGACCCAAACCCAGCGAGCGTCTGTAATCGGACTCCATCCTGGAGAGCCTCTATAACTGGACTCTATCCAAGAGATCCTCTATAACTGCACTCTATCCTAGAGAGCCTCTGTAACTGGACACCATCCTAGAGAGCCTCTACAACCGGACTCCATCCTGGAGGGTCTACTATAACCGCACCCCAACCCGAATGTCTTTATTTTACCAGTCCCCATCTTGGAGCATACTATTCCAACACATTCATATTAAGAATTAGTTGAAATATAACATTAACATTTTTATTAAGTCTAGCATATGAAAAGTAAATACTTTAAACATAATCCTTGAATGGTATAAAAATAACTCATCCACAGTAAAACATATCACAAAAAATTAAATAAAATATGGAATATTTGTATCAAAATAAATCAACTACAAATGAGTGTAAAATTTATCAAAGGATGTTATCATAGATGAAATCAAAATAATTTGAGAGAAATATCTATTTCTATTTTGAAATAATTTAAGAGTCAAATAATTATAAAGAAAAGATTTATTTTTAAAAATATTTTTATACGATTGTTAGGGATACTTTGATGATGTTATAATAGCAGAAAATAGCCGCACCCACTGTATATGTTAAAAAACATTCTTACCTTAAATTTGTCCAAAAGGTCAAAAAGTTCCTTGTTTGTAAAATAACAGAAAGATTCCTTTAAATATATATAATGTCAATATAAGGGGATAAATGACATTAATCCATTTTCTAGTAAATAGTAAAAATGTGTTGAAATACATTTTTATGAAACAAGGACATGGATGAGAAAGTGATACAAGTAGATAATTTCATACAAACAAACTCAGATAAGGAAGAGATTGTAGAAATTAACCATTACCAATTTGGTAACTTACGAAACATACACTACATGAATTATGTATCATAAAATGAATTTTTAAATACACATAAATTAAAGTTTATTATACCATGAATACACTTATGTGTAGTACATACACCACACAAAAGGTAATAGTGGCAGTATGGCATGAATCTCACAGGAATAATGAGTGAGATGAAAACTCATTACCTTGAACTTTCCATCAGTTGAGGGTAAGATTAACCTCTTGTATGAAGATAATAGTATGTTATTAAATTTTAACAGAACCATATTAATATTTATTATATCATTCATGATTCATTTATGACTTTATACAACCCATTTTATTATAATTTACATGTTAAATAAATATTTCGGTTAATAATTTCTTTCGTTATCGTACATGTTTTAACGTGTTACTCTTCATTGTATCACATAGATCAAGATTTAAATACATACAGAATATAAAACATGATTTATATATCTTATATATTTATAATATAAATATATTTAATAGAAATATATATGAAATGTAAATCACCATTTATGGAGATGGTAGTCCGTACGTACGCATAAACGCTGTTTCCTTTTTCATATCGTATTGAATGGAAGTATCTGAATAAGATATATGTAAGTACATAAATACAGAAATATATATATATATATATATCTAGTATCATTTTAATATTATATATTACATAATTATTAGTAATATATATATTTTTATAATCTTCAATGAATGGTGACCTTGAAAATTAATCTCATCGTATCGTGGAGACGGTAATCCATACGTATGCACGAGTGAAAATATAATTTCCTTAAAAGTGTAGAATTTGAAGGTATAATATATATATAGAATCATTATATTGTTATATTTATTATTTACATCAATTACAAATAATTATTATACCCATACAAATAATAATGTATTGAATAACATTTACACCACGATGTGGAGAAGGTAAGCTGTGAGTATGCACGTATGGTGACATGTCATTAAAAGGATGGATAGAATAATGAATATGTTTGTGACATATTCATAAAAACATCAGAGCATATATAAGATACTAGAATAATTATTTTATAATGGGAACAACAAAGAAAGAGGAAGTTGAAGAAGAAAATAACTTAAAAGAGGTGATGTAATATTTACCTCCTTCTTGGGTTCTTCCTTTTGATTTGATCAAAAGGGATCCATAGGATGGATTTATGATAAAACTAAGGCCTCTTGAAATAAGGAAGGATAGTTGGGAGGATATTTTGGAAATTTTTGGCTGATCCAAATGACTTTGGAGGTGTGAATTTGAGATAAAAAGATGTTCCCTGTTATAAGAGGGGTGAGGGGCACCTTAAGAAAAACATAAAATATTATTTTATAATAAATTACTTTTTGGTTTCTAATAGATAAAAAAATTATTTAAATGATACGGTGGTTATAGGTCAAACACCACTAAACCAATAGGTTTATACAGGTTTAGGTCACTATATTAACCTTAACATTCTGATTTAACTATTAGTTAAATAGTTTCACATTTACCATGTCACTTTGATGTTTTATATTATATACTTAATCAACATACCATAAAATACCGATAGAGCCCGAATTGGTTCATTAATGACATATATATTATTATATACGTCTTTTTTTAAACCTTATATTTTTTAGATTATTATATCAATTAATAATATAATATTTGTTTTAAAAACAATTTTATGTCAATTTTGATAGTATTTGGTATTTTGTTTCATCAAAATTCATAAAATCGTTATAAATTCGAAATAAATTTATCTAACCAACCCTAACATTTCATATTTGTCTATAAAATTGGTTTAATTCATAAAAATTCTGAAATTACATTTATATTGATATTTTTAATATCAATTATTGTAATATTTCATTAATTGGGTAATTACGGCATCACTATTTAGTCATATATAAATTAAATTATTTAATGTCTAAAAAATATATATATAATACCATTATATATTAAACCATTTTATATTTATAATGAATATTTATAGTTGAATTTATATTATTGATTACCCTATATAAAAAAAATTTAGTTTTTAAACATTGATTTTAACTCTTTTAACTCATCTTTAAATTAAATAATAATAAGTGTCCTAATCTAATCCATGTGTACCTAAAGAATAATATATTATTAAAAAGGTTGTTTTTTTTGAAGTACAATTATCCAATAGAATTTGGAAATGTTTTAGGGTAATAATAATATCATTTTTACACATAATTACCCTTTTTTACTTTTAACCGTGGTAAATAAAAGTAAAAAAGCTAATATTCACCAGAAAATATTTTTATCTTATTAAACTACATTTTTCTTACTGATATCAATTTTTTTTCCCAGATTTTTTAAATTCCACTAGTTGAAGTGATAAAATTATTTTTTTATGCGAATTTGAAAATTCTCCCAGGAGGTGGGTAAAAGACATTGAAAAGTTCAATAAAATTTCATATATCTAATATTATTACAAAATGACTCAAATGAATTACATTGAACATATATAGGTATTATGAATATAATTTTATATAAAAAAATTAAAAAAAATAAAAAATATTTAAATAAAATGTTACTTTAAAACAATAACTGAGTTTCTTTCACTTGTCATCAAAATCGAATGTTTTCAGAAAAATACCAAAAATTTATTGAAACTAAATTCTTGTGTCCCAATTTTAATGAATAAGTTTATTTTTATCAAATTGAATATATAAATGTTTCAATTATTGGATTTAAAAATGGTTCACCATTAAAAAAAATGTTCATTTTTTTGAAAAATAATTCTTTTATTTGTTAAAATGAATTAGTTCTTACATTATGTCTAAGAAACTCATAAGGATTATATATAGTTCAAAATTCTGTTAATACTTTTCATAATCTCTTTTAAGGGATAGTCTGATATGTCGTGGTGTGCTTGAACTCAGTGTTGCCTGTAGTTCATGTTATTGAATTACTTTGAAGAAATAACGTACTATGAAATCTTACGGTGTTATAATATTTAGGGAAAATAGTGGGATATTATGCATATTTTCATAAAACATTTTATTATGTATAAACCTTATTATGTAAGAGTCTTTCTTAATTATAATTAATATATAACCTAAAATTTCCCTCATAATTTATGTTAACAATTATTTTCTTTTGATGTTTTATGTAATGGATAGTAAAAATTGTCGAACATTTAACTATATCAAAGTATGAAATGTAAATATTATTTTTCTAGAAATAGATCTTGGTGTTCAGTGTAGGGATATTTTAGTTCATATCAGAGTATGTGTTTAACTAAATTGAGATATTAGTATAAATTAATATGATTTAATAATATTATTTATGGATTCCAAATATGTCTTATATGCTTAAAGTTAAAAATAATATTAAATACAGGATTAACACCTTATAATTTTTAAATTAATTTTTAAAATTGTATTAATGAATGTTTGGGGGACAATGTTTTGGGTTGTGGAATTTGAAACCCTTATTAATAACTTGAAGTATTATATATTAATAATGATCTTAAAATTTAAGAATATTTGTTTTAACATATAGAAACCCATGGGATTGAAAATTGATCTTGTGATTAACTGATTGATATTATTTCATTTGATGATCACTATATATTTGGAGAACATTTAATAATAAGGATAAGGAGAATATGATGGGATTTTACATGATAGATAAAGGATGAATTATATTTTGTTAGAATATATTATTACAATGATAATTTGTGGTTATTTGGATTATTTATTCAAATGATTATCATATTTTGGTGATTATAGGATGATTTTATATGATTATTTGGTCATATGAATTTATGTGTGACTAATGTTGATCAGTGATAAAAATTAAATTAATCTATGAAGATAGGTGTTTGACATTGGGTGTTATTTTTTAGTCTTCGAAGATAGATTTCATATTTATTCATATCATTTTTTATTATTTTGAGGAATTATCTTACCTAATGATACCCATTTTTTAAGTCTAATGTCCAAGGATATAAGGAATATAATTTTATCATTTTTAAGATTACATTAATATGTTATAAATTGATTTTAAAACATCGGGAATGAAAAATTATTCTTGAATACTTATCATGTTGAGTAAAATATTAGACCATGGTTGAAATTTACTACGGGATGAATATTTACTTTTAATGTAAGTATATTTCAACATGTTCTCAATCAATATAGTAATATAATTATTCAAATATTGGAAAATAGTATTGAACCAAATTACATATTACATTCATTAATGATGAATATCTGTGTTATTCACGTCTCATGGATTCATGGTTCTAAGAATGTTAACCATATTTTTATCATTCATTTTTTTTATGATCAATGATCACTATAAATATCTCTCATTATTAGAACTTTAAATTTCTCCTCCTTGTCTACATTTTTACTTCAAACTAAAATTCCAAAAAAATAACTTGTTTATGTGTAATTTTTGTTCTACATACAATTTCCTTTTACCTCTATTCAAGAGGAAGTTGACGTAAAAAATTGTTATGTGTATGATTTCATATAAATAAATTTTATATGTAGAAGACTTGATTAATAAGATTAAGTTCAATATGTAGAAATAAATTTAATATTGGATGGATAATTCAACACCCTGATTTTTTAAAAATAAAATTGTGTTTCATAGCATATAAGACACATACTACTGAGCCTAAAAAATCATGAAATATTATTCCTTAATTATGAATGATTTAAACTAGCCATTAAAAATGTGGGTTCCAATAGTCCTAAATTCATTATGAAATACATATAAATTTGAAACTCGATATATATATTGACAAAACAAATATCAATAATCCATAAATATTTATTAAATGTTTTTAATATTTGAAAATATGATTTCTTCAAAACCATTTTTATGAAAAAATATAACAAAAAACTATTTTTTACATTTATAAAAATTATTTTTTCAAAATAATATTTTTTGAATCATCATTTAAAAAATATTATACTATCCATTTTTGGTATTTTTCTAAAATATTTGATTCTCCATTGAATAATGAAATATATAAATATTTATTTCAAATAGTATTTCATTCAAGAATAGAAAATGATCAATTAAATTTTAATGTGGATTCAAAGTAATTATATTTATCTTATATTATACGTAAGGAATAAATTTTATATTTTAATTATGTATAAATTTAGTTTTAAACATTAAATAGAATTTTAATAAAAATTTATATTAGGGGTGTTTTTATTTTTAATATTAAATTAAATTGGTCCACATGTTGATATAGAAACATGAATCTTTTATTTCATATTTGGTATCATGATATCCATATTTTCTAAATAAGACCATAAAATTTTTATTCATTATGAAAAGTAACAATAAAAAATCATTAGCACAGTTATAATAGTAAATCAAGTATTTTTGGTTAAAAATAATATAGTAATGATTAGTAAATGACCATAATACCTTATTTTATCTAATTGTATGAGTGTTGTTCAATCATGTACATCAATACTATTAAAATATTATAATATACGGTGTTATTTCCTTCCTTTGTAACATTAAAATATTTATGTAATTTATAATGAAAAAAATCCAAATTCTTTTTTTAAATTTTGAGAAAATATTACAGACCTGAAAAAAGGTATACTTTTTTCATTATATTTTATATAACTATTTTTTATGTCAAAAAAATATGGAACCATGTTACCATATTTTCAACAAAAGGATGTACATGTATGAGCAAAAATCATCTTAATATCACTAATTACATTCAATTATTAATGTATATGATTTCTATTGTTGAGTATTTTAGGTCACCCTTATTATGGTTCATTTACACAAGGTTGTTAAGAAAGTATTTATGTATGTTATTCCGAATTAGGTTATTATATGTGATGAAATTATAGAGAGACTATGTAAATTTTTATGAATTTTTTTCATAAATCCATTTACATAATTAACAATTTATTCAAATAATCATACAGAAAAAAACATAAAAATTATCATCATAATTTAAGGGATGTAATATATATATTTTTATGTTGAATTTTAGGATGGATAAAATTTGGGTCATGTTTTTTTGTTAATAATTTTTTTGAATGTTGAGTTTTTATAATTTAACCAGAGAGTGTGGGTTCAAGGATTTTACAAGGAATGTATAAAATAAACCTAAATATGTGTTATTTGAAATTGGGATACTATCTAAAAATTTACTAAGGGTAATGAAATGGAAACTGATTTTTTGTGTTCCATACATGATTTATTTCTAAATTATTAATAATTTTGGTGGGTTAAAAAAACATTTTTTTTTATAAACATATAATTATAGAAAATTATTTATGAATCATTTTATAAATAATGTATCATATCTAGTGTATATTTAAATCCCATTTATTTGTTCAAAAATACCCCCATGTTCATTATTTCCCCCTCATTTATCCTAGAAAACCCCTTACACCACCTATTTATTTTACTTCGATTGAAATAAATCAGATGTCACTTATGTTTTATTTTATTCCCAAATCTAATGTAATGATTATATCTTAAATTACCTATAACATTGTAAGAGGTTGTTATATCATAGAATGACATTTTATTTACACCTTCAACTATATCGAATTCTCTCATCAGTTATAATTATATAAATCTATGATAAACCATTATAACAAATAAAACATCAACATATGAAATCTAAATCCATAGTAGTAATGATTTTACTTGGTTCATAAAAAATATCAATATATAATGAGCAAACATTGATGATATTTAATTGTATAAAATGAATCATTAATCAATTTTATGAATAAAAGTGTTTATAAAAGACTCACTAATGATCCAAGGGTCAATAATTCAACTATTATCTCTTTAAAATCCATTAGAACATGGAAAATAATAAATATAGTCAAAATGTTTCATAAAATAATATAACTATCTGTATTCAATTTCATGAAAATATGTTCTTTTTTTAAAAACGTTAAAATTAAGTATATATATTTAAAATTTTCCCCATATTATCTCATTAATCCTTAAATTTATTTATATAATCATTTCCCCCCTCTTCCTATTATAAAATATACAACTATTATTTTCTTATATTCACTGATGTCCCTATTCATTTATAAAATCATCATATTTTATAATCAATTAAAATTATTTTTGTTTGAAAAAAATAACAACTTAAATCTATCAGTTATAATTAAATTAATTCCAAAATTAAATTCAACATGAATTCAATCATCTAAAAGAGAAATAATATGTAATATTTGAATTTTACTACCCACTGCGACATGGAAAATTCACCACAATGTGTATTTCCTCACTTATTCTCTGTACATCAATGATCAGTTTGACTCTTTTTTAAAATATTTGTGTTTTTTTCAATTTTTAATTTAGAATTTCTAAACATCATGATCGATATAGAAGTATTTCCCCGTAGAACATGTAATATTATATTATATATTTTCTTGTTATCCAAGAATTTTCAAAAATGACATGTAGAGTATTTCATATATAAAATGGTCAATTTAATATCCCATGATTTCATAGTACGTTATCTCATTAAAGTAATTCAATATTTTGCGCTACATGTAACACCAAGTTCGATCGCACCACAACTTACCAAAATACCCGTTTAAAAAGTGGTTATAAATAGTATAAACTATATTTTTAATCCTATAAACCCAATATAAATTGATCATTTATATCTTTTTTTTCCTATACATAATATATGAACAAATTCATTTTTTTTAGATGGAAGATGTATTTTTAAAAAAATTGCAATTTTAACGCCTTTTAATGGAGAACCCTTTTTAAAATCAATATTTTAAACTTTTACATATAAAATTTAATGAAATTAAATTCTTTTTTGGATGAAATAAATAAAAATATTGTTTGGATAATTTTTTGGTACTTTTCTGAAAAATTTTATATTTTGATAAATAGTGAAAATTATAATGTTTTAATTTAAAACAAATTTTTTAATAAAAATAATTTATAGTTTTAAATTATGTATTTGAATTGTTTTTAAGAATAATTAGATTATATTTTTATCATTTAATAAAATTTAGGTTATTATATGTAATTTCAAATTTAAATTTGACATAGACACATGTCAATCTTTTGAATGTTTTTAGTTTTTAATAAAACATGTTTTTTTTTGTTTGAACAACAGGAATAAATTTTAAATTAATTAATGTAACATATTTATTTTTATTATTGTAAAATATAATTAATATTTTAATTTGGAATATCTAGATTAACTTAGTATAATGTTTTGTTATTTTTATGAAAAAATTCAGTTTTTGTGGAATAGTAAAAAACACTACGTTATTATTTAAAAACAGACTTTTTATTTAATTAATTATTTATATTATTTAAGTTCATTTTAGTTTAAAATATAACCATTATACAAATATAATATCAATTAAATACATTGGAGTCATTTTATAATATGTATAGATAAATCATAATTTTATTGAATTTTTTACCATCTTTTACCCACCTCCAAGAAGCATTTCCAAATTTGCATACAACATAATTTTAATGCATCTGTGAGTTGAATTTAAAAAATCAGAGAGACATTGTTAATATATGTATGTAAAATGTGGTTTAATAATATGAAAACAATTTTTGGTGAATTTTAACTTTTGAATTGTATTTACCACGGTTAAAAGTAAATAGGGTAATTATGGGTAAAAATGATATCATAATTACCCTTAAATATGTCATAATTCGATTGGATAAGTATAATTCGAGCAAAAATGACCATATTAATAAAATATTACCCCCTTTGGAACCATTGGAATATATTAGGAAATTTATTATTATTTAATTTAAAGATGAGTTAAAAGAGTTGAATTCAATGTTTAATAACTAAACCATTTCTAATATAGGTTTGGACACAATATAAATATGAATATTAATATTCTCTAAAAATCTAAAAAGATATCATACATAATTGTATTATATATATATATTTTAGAAATTATATAATTTAATTTATTTATGACAAATTGATGATGCAATAATTACCTTATTAATGAAAAATTAAAATAATTGATATTATAAATATCAAAATAAATGTAAATTTGACTTATTATGAATAAAAATAATTTTATAGGTAATTATGACATGTTAGGGTTTGTCAAATAAATTTAATTTTATGTGATAATGTTTTAATGGCTTCTAAAAAAATCAAATATAAATTGGGTCAAAATAGACATAAATTAGTTTATTTAAAAACTACTATATTATTAATTGATATAATTTTCTTTAAAATATGTGGTGCTGCCAAAAGACATATATAAAGACATATATATTAATAATTAAACATGTGAGGATATCTTGGTACTTAATAGTATGTTTATTAACCATATAATATAAAAATACAAAGAGACATTGTAAATGTCAAACTATTTATCTATGAGTTAAATCTAAAAGATAATGTTAATATGGTGGCGTAAACCTATCTAAAACATATTTGTTGAGAGGTTGCAGACCCATTTCCACCTTGTCCTCCAAATAAATCGTAGTGGAGCTATTAGAAACTGAATATTATTTTTTTGTAAAATAATATTTAATGCTTTTCCTAATGTGACCCTCACCTCTCTTATAAAATGACACTTCACCTTCTCTAAAAGAACATCTTCAAGGCCATTTGGTTCAGCCAATCCCTACCCGAATATCCTCACAACTACCCTCACATAGACATAGATTCTTTACTTTGATCATAAAGCCAATCTAAGGGGACCTTTGAACAAACCAAAAGGAAGAACCCAAAGAAGAGGTAAATATTTCATCACTTCTTTCACATTATTTTCCTTTTCAAATTCTTTTTTAATTATTGTTTCCATACAAAAATAATAAATATAGTAACTTATACATAATATGATGTTATTATAAATATGGTACAACCATATTAGTTAATCTATCCATATTATAAATGAAAAAATCACCATACGTGCGTATGTATGACTTACCATCTCCGCGACGTGGTGTAGTTTTTCATTCAAATACATGGGTGTAATAAAGAGTATAACTAATGTAAAAAATATATAACATGATATTGATTCTTTATATATGATATACCATCCAATTATAGATTATTTCTCCACCAATATAATTATATTGTTTCTCATGCGTATGGATTACCGTCTCCACGAACACGATGAGATTCATTTCCCATCGTAACCATTCAAGAATAATTTTCATTTTAAGACTAAAAATAATATATATGATTACAATTTCATTACTTATATGATTTTGAAACATCCTATCCATAAAAAACATGGCTTACGTAACCAAGCATATAAAGGAAAACAAATCAGTTAACACCCGAAACAGTGATACTAATGAAATATTATTAACAAAGGAACAATAAGGGATCATATATGATATCATATTTATGTATATAGTTCTTTAATATTTTAACAGCAATGATTTAAATATTATACAGGAGGTTAACATACACTCATACTAGGAAAAGTAAAAGGTAAGGGTTAATTTCTACAAGCTCTTTATTATCCGGGGTTGTTTTTACGAAAGTATCGACTGGGACCTCTTTATCATCCACATCCATGTTTTCATAAAAATGAATTTCAAAATTTTCATACTATTTAATAAACTATGGGTTAAATTAATTTATACTCATATTTGAAATTATATGTTTTAAAAAGAATCTTTCCGTCATTTTCCAAACTAGGTACTTTATTAATTTTTCGACAAAATTAAGGCAATAATATATTTTTATCTTATACAGTCGGTGCAGAAATTTTTCACTGTTATAACATCATCAAGGATTCCATTAAAAGCATATAATAATATTTTTAAAATAAATGATTTCTTTTATAATTATGTGACTCTTAAATGGTTTCAAAATATAAAGTTATTTTGCAATAAAATAGTTTTCATTTCATCGATGTCAACATCTTTTCATGGATTTTAAACATATTTGAAGTTAATTTATTATGACACAAGTATTTAATATTGCATTGAAGGTTTTCTGATATATTTGACTGTGGATGAGTTATTTCTATACCATTCATGGTATATGGTTAATGTTTTGACATTTTTTATGCTAGTTTTAATATGAATATTTTGATTATGTCTCAACCTTTTGATATGAGGAATTTATTGGACATATTATGTGATTGGTGGAGCCCACTATAACTCATTGGTGCTTCAGTAGGTCTCATTAGATAATTAGACATGGAATTTGTCGACACCTTTACCAATTTGATATATATTTTTGGCTAAGGCCTAAATCATTTTTAGACATATTGGTTGAGGCCTTGGAATGATGTCTCAGAAAATCCAGCATTATACATTCCTTCATTATAGAAATAATAATGATTTTTTATGTGGTTATTCTACTAGTAGAATTCCCATGACTATGTTTTATTTTTTAATTATTTACTCATCTCACATTCCTTCCATGAAGTGTTCATTTTTATTATTTGTAAAGGTTTTTGTTTTTAATTATTAACCATTCCAAATGTTTTTGTTATCATTCATTAAATTTTATACCATTACTGAGCATTTGAGATCACCCATTTCATATTTTTCATTTTCCCAGGATATGATGAAATTAGTTATAAGTGTCATGCAGGAATTATCTATGAGGATTGGATGTTTCTAATGGAATAAATTACTGTTGTATTTTTTTCATGTTGAAATTTTGAACATATGTATGTATTTGGATTCCAATAATACTAAACTGGTAGGTATTCCAGGACATGATTCCTTGTATCATGCCAATGTTATGTAATAATGCACTGACTCAGGGTAAAAGGGGCAGGTAATTATTGTTGGTATTAGAGGATGTTTAGTAAAAACCTTGGAATTTTGATTTTGAATAACTCAGATTAGAGAACATTACCCTAATATAGATATTGAGGATAATAATACAATAACATCTTAGAATTCTGGTAATGAAGTGATTTTGGGAATTTTCCAAGTAATAATCACAGTATGGATATTATTAGATAGAGGTGGCTCTGGTATAGATGTACCTAAGAGTGAAAACATTGACAAGGTGTTTTGGGCATGAGATGTGGTATCCAGGTACACGACAACGGGCCATGCTGCACTCTTGGTTATTACACTCTCTGGGGATATACGTAGGATAATTAGCATTTGATTACAATCCATTATGAAATAATTTGGAGTAAAAAATTCCTTAATGAAAATTTTTTATGACTATATATTATATTCATAAAATTTTTAATTTACATTAGGTATTTTTCATGTTTTAGATTATGCAATGTGATTCATAAACTAACCATGTTTATTCCATTTTTTAGAAATCATTCTTAGTTTAAGGAATTCCAAGTCCAGTAATATGCACGTTCCAAAAATTAAGAAGAATGATACAATTCCTAGATTAATCCAAAATTTATAAGGGAAATAGTCTCCCATGTATTCTCATCATATGAAGAAATAACATATTCTATTAATTAGATAATTAAATAATGTACTCAGTCTTATGGTTTTGAACGGAAGAAAGAGAAGTATAGGATGGATTAGAGAAATGTGGATAATGAGATGTGGAGAATGAAGGATTTTCCCCTTTGTGATAACAGTGGACAGAATCTCCTTGGTAAATGCTTGAAGGGAACAAGAGTTTTGTTAGAGGTGTGGAAAAAAGGGCACCGTGTATGTGATTGAAATGGTATGAAGAAGATTTCAAATTTATAAAGCTTCATCTGTAAGGAGTTGGGACACTACATGAATCAATTTCCAAATCGTCAGATTATACCCCAAATGCTGCTATTGGATAATAATCAAGTTATAACCCTAATGAATATGACGAGAAATTGTTAGTGTTTTTAGGTTGTTTTTAATGTACTATGTCATTCGAGTATTGTATTAATGATGTATATGTTATATGAATTTCAGAGTATATAAGGATTGTACTGCACTACTATTTCATGAAGTACTTGAGATTGTGTGGTACCAATAAATGTGACTCAATAGTAGGATAAATTTTTTGAAAAATATATGGATGGGAGAAAGATATACCAAAATATGGTGTTGATACTGAGGTAGCGATTTTGGAATAATATGTGATTAATTTGGATAAATTATATTGGATATTATTGACAACCATGAAACTTATTATTGATATGTTCATTTCATCATTGTTAGAGTTAAATTTTTTTTAATAGAATGAGTGTATCCAGTATTCTATAATTAATAATGGAGCATGAATGTAATCAATAATGTTATAGGGTAATTTGGGGTGTTACATTGTTTTAAATCAATAAATGATGATGGTATTCACATGTTATTACATGGAAACAAAGATCATTATTGTGTTTACCTTCCATATAAATTTTACAATGCGAGTTTGGGAAGATGTATTTTGGATAAGTCTAATGGTTAGAATCAGTTATGTTTGACATTGGATACTATTTTTATGGTTGAATCATTTCTTGAGATAATTTTAGGATTTTCATAAAAAGGATAACCCAAAGGTCGGGCGAAAAACCGTCACATCTGATAAGGCCATGAGACTTGAACCCACAACCGATGGGCTTCATGGATGGATCACCTACCACCGACATATGTGATGTCCCAGTTTTTATCACTTATTTTTTAAAATAGTCTTACAAATGAATAATAAATTCATTATTTTTGAACCCTATACAATTATGATAAGTGGAATATTTTTGAATTATATTATCATTTGGAGTGAAAGATGAGGTTGTGGTATGAATTAGTTTAAGGATGAATCTTTACATGTAATGTATATTTTTTTCATTTTTTTCAAGGAATAAATAAATTATTAAACATTATGGAAGAGATCATAAAACCAAAAATGTGTTATTTTAATACATTATGATCTTTTATCTAAAGATATTTTTAATCCTTATAGATTGATGCATTTGAGGCCCTTAATTTCATGGTTATTTGTGAATGATGACCTCAATCACTCCGTATAAATATTTAATTTTTTCCTCTAATTACGTGTCTCTAATATCCACCAATGTTCTCTAAATCGAGATCATAATTTGGTAGTGACATTTTCATTCCCTTTCTCTCTTTTTAAGACAACATTTTATTATCCCAATTTCTGATGTTGATTTTCCACAAAGATATTATTCTATTTTTAACCTTTTATTTTCGATGATCAATTTTAAAATTTTGAGGACACAATTTATTGAAGGATGGGATAATGTAACACCCCAATATTTCATAGTATGTTATCTCATTAAAGTAATTCAATAGCTTTCACTACACAGAACACCAGGTTCAAGCACACCACCACTTACCAAACTAGATGTTCGAAAAGTGATTATGAATAGTATTAACTGCATTTCGATTCTTAGGTACTAAATATAATTTTAATATACGTATTATGTGTTTGATTGACATTAAATAAGAACAAATTCATTTTCGTCAGTTAAAAGAAGTATTTTTCAAAAAAAATGAAATTTTACCGCTATTTAATGGAGAAACATTTATGAAATCATCATTTGAAATGGTTATGTATTAAAATTAAATAAATTATTTTATTTTATAGAAGATGGACATAAATATTTAGTTTCGGTAAACTTTTGGTACTTTTCGGATGAAGTTCAAATTTCAATGAATAGTGAAAAATATTATGTTTTAATTGAAGAAAAGTTTTTAATCAAATAATTTAGAGTGTTAAATTATGTATTATAATGGTTTTGAAGTATAATTAGATTATTTTTTATCATTTTATACAATTTAGGTAATTAAATGTAATTTCACATTTAAATTTCACAGAAACACATGTCAATCGTTTGATAGTTTTTACTTTTTTAAAAAACATGCATTTTGGTTTTATCGACAAGAATAAATTTCAAATTAATTAATTCAACTTATATGTTTTTAATTTGATAAAATATAATGCATTTTTTAATTTGGAATATCAAAATTATCTAAGGGTAATGTTTTGGTATATTTCTGAAAACATTCAATTTTTTATGAATAGTAAAAAAAATGTGTTTTTGTTTAAAAATATAATTCTTTTTATTTTATTAAAATTTATTTTCGGTAAAAATATATAGATAATACCTATATAATTTTAATGTATTTCATTGGAGTCATTTTATAATAGGCATAAAAATAAAAAAAATTGAACTTTTTACCTTCTTTTACACACCTCCTAGGAGATTTGCAAATTTGCATAAAAAATAATTTTACCATTTCTGTGAGATGAATTTTAAAAATCATAGAGACATGGTTAATATTATATAGTAAAATCTTTTTTAATAAGATGAAAATAGTTTTTGGTGAATCTAAACTTTTTACTTTTATTTACCTCGGTTAAATGTAAATAGGGTAATTAAGGGTACAAATGATACCATAATTACCCTAAAAAATGTCCTAATTCTATTGGATAAATATAATTCAACCAAATAAACCTTAGAAATAAAATATTACCCCCTTTGGTATACAAGGACTGGATTAGGACATTTATTATTATTCTATTTAAAGAAGAGTTAGAAGAGTTAAATTTGATGTTTAATAACTAAACCATTTTTAATATAGGGTTAGACCAAATATAAATTAGAATATAAATATTCATTAGAAATATTAAAAAATTTATTACATAATGGTATTTAATTTATAATATTTAGATATTAAATAATTTAATTTATTTATTACACAATGATGATGAAGTATTTAGCTTATTAATGAAATAGTAAAATAATTGATATTATAAATATCCAAATAAATGTAAATTGAGACTTCTTGATGAATTCAACTATTTTTTTATGTTAATATGACATATTAGGGTCAGTTAAATAAATTTTATTCTAATTGATAAAATTTTAATGGCTTTGAGGGAAATCAAATACAAAATAGTGTCAAAATTTAAATAATTAAGTTTTTAAAACAAATACAATATTATTAATTGATATAATATTCATAAAAACCTATGTATCAGAAAAAAGAATTTGATAAGGATATATATATTAATAATGATCCTCTTGGTGTTCGTTTTCTAGTTTATAGTATGGTTATTTACCATATAATATAAAAATACATTGAGAAATGGAAAATGTCAAACTATTTAAGAAAGAGTTCAATTTAAAAGATAATATTAATATGGTGACCTAAACCTGAATAAAACCTTTTTGATGAGTTTTGTTCGACTCATAACCACCTTATCGTATAAATATTTTATTTTTGATCCATTATAAATGAAAAATTATTTTATTATAAAATAATATTTCTATCTTTTCATAAAGTTACCCTCACTTCTCTTATAAAAGGGCACATCCCATTATTTCAAAATCACCCCTCCAAAGACAATTTTCTCGGCCCAAACCTACCCAAATATCCTCCCAAATTCCCTCAAATTAATCTACAGTCCTTACATTGATCATAAATCCAACCTATGGAGCTCTTTTGATGAAATCAAAATGATGAACCCTAAAAATAGGTATATATTTTATCACCATTTTCATGTTCTTTTCTTTTTCCATATCCTCTTTATTTATAGTTTACATAGAAAAATAATGAATCTAGTAGGATCTACATAATGTGATATTATTATAAATATAGTACAACCATATTTATTATTCTATCCATTATATAAATGAAAAAGTCATTGTACATGTGTACGTATGGCTTACTGTCTCCACGTCATGGTGTAGTTTGTTATTCAAACACTTAATTATTGGGATTGGTTTAATAATGAGTATAAATAATGTAAATAATTAATATAACATGTTAATGATTTTGTATATATGATATAAAATAAAATAAAATATTATTTTTTCATTAATATAATGATATTTTTGCTCGTGCGTGTGTACAGATTATTGTCTCCACGAACGTGAGGCGATTCATTTCCCCATCAAAACCGTTCGAGAATAATTTTTAATTGATGACTAAAAATAATTCTTAAGAACATAACAAAATGATTTATATTAATCAAAAACTTCATATCCATAACAAACATGGCTTACATAACCAAGCATATAAAGGAAAATGAATCAGTTGACACCTAAAACGAGGATACTAGTGAAATAATATTAACAAAGCCATATTATAAGATCATATATGATTTAATATTTATTTATATAGTTATTGAATAATTTAATGACAATTATTTAACTATTATACAGATTTTAGTGTACCGGTGTCCAAGTAAAAGTACAACGTAAGGGTTAATTTGACTATCTTTTTATCATCCGGGGTTGTTTTTATGTAAGTATTTATAGGGACCTCTTTATCATCCACATCAATGTTTTCATAAAAATGTATTATGAATCATTTTTACTAGTTACTTGACTATGGGTAAATGTCATTTATACCCTTATTATACATTATATTTTTTTAATGAATCTTTTCATCATTTTTTAAATAAGGTACTTTATGTCCTTTTTGATAAAATTATGGTATGATTGTTTTTTAACTTATACTTCTGGTGTGGCTATTTTCCTCTATTATAACATCATCAAATCTTCCCTTAAAATTTTATAAGATTATTTTAAAAATAAATGTTTTCTTTTATACTTATGTAACTCTTAAATGGTTTCAAAATTTAAAGAGGTATTTCATTCAAATAGTTTCCATTTCATCTATGTTAACATCCTTTGATGGATTTTAAACTTGTTTGAAGTTGATTTATTATGATACAAATTTCCATATTGTATTGAAATTTTAGTGATATGATTAAATATGTATGTTTTATTTTTATAACATTTATTGTTTATGGTTAATGTTTTTACATTATGTATGCTATTTGTAATATGAATATTTATGTTATATTTCAACATTTTCATACGATGAATGTATTGGACATAGTATGTGACTAGTGGATCCCGATATAGCTCTCATTGCATCGATAGGTGTCATGAGACAATTATACGGGGAAATGGCTGAGGCCTTTCCCAATTTGGTATATGGTTAGGTCTGATGCCCAAATCATTTTTAGACATCTTGGACGAGGCCTTGAAAATATGTTTCTGAATGTCCAACATTATACATTCCCTCATTATGGATATAATAATGATGGTTCATGAGGTTATTTTACTTGTAGAATACCCATGACTACGTTTTATTATGAAATTATTTTCTCAGCTCATATTTGTGCCATTAATTATTCATGTTTATTATTTCTAAAGGAATTTGTTTTTAATTATTCACCATGCCTAATGTTTATGTTATCTTCCGCTGTATTTATTACCCTTACTAGGAATTTGAGATCACCCTATTCTTATTTCTCATTTTCCAAGGATATGAATATGTTAGTTATGAGTGACTTTCATACATAATCTCGGCAGATTGGATGTTTTAGTGGAATAAATTAGTGATGTATTTCTTTTCAAGTTTTAATGTTGAACTTATGTATATATCTTGTTTCCAGTAATACTAAACTGATCGGTCCTTCGAGACATGATTCCTTATATCAAGAAAAATTTATGTAACAAAGAACTCACACTGCGTAATTGGGGTCGGGGAATTATAGTCAACACCATTCCCATATTAGTATTATAATCCTATATCCCTTAAAAATTAAAGTATCTCAATTAACATGTTGTAAAATAAACTATACCGAAAATGAAATATCACATTTAAAATTGGGAATTTTTAGGCCACTACTATATCTATCATGACATTATTGACATTGTTTCCCCATTTTAATCATTCTTTTGTAATTACTACAAATAAATATTCCTCCGATAAGAAATAAAAAAATAATTATGGTCATTTTTTCATCTGTTATATAATTATCCATTACTATACTATTTCACGTGTTTTTAGAAAAATATCCTGAATTAGAATACAAACCCTCAATAAATTGTGACAATTTTTTTAGATAATTTTTTAGGATTATCACTGAACCACTATTTGGATACATCATTCCTTGATTATAGAGTTCTTCAAAAACTATTTGTAAATTGTAAATAAATTATTGGATGTATTTCTACAACATTTTTGGAGACATTTGACTATTTTTTATAGTGGTTAAAAAACTCCACTAGATACATTAGTATTTTTTTAAAAACAATTTCAAAATAAGGGCTTGTGTTTCATTATGTACCATAAATGGTGACTCTTATAGACACTAAGTCAAAAAATATACTTAATAAGTAAAAATGGAAGTAATTTCGACTAATTAAGTGTTTTTAGTAAAAAACATGTCATTTTCCACCACATTCTATTCAATTAGAAGCAACATAAAGAAACATTTACATCTAAAAAATATGAATTCATTACAATATATGAAAATTGTTTTCAAAAATTAAAATATTTATATATATATAACATAACTATATGAAATATCAAATTAAAATATTTTTAGATTCATGTTATTCAATAAAATTATATATCACAAATTTTTAAAAAGGCATGAGATACACTGAGATCATATATCCCCTTTAATCACTACAGTTATACATTTCTATTTTTTTTATTCTTACCCACATATTAGAGATACCATCCTAAAATATTAAAATTTATATTACAAAAAATTATATTAAAAATATATATTAATTAAAATTTAACAAACTATGAAATAGAAACACAAAATTTTGTAATGTCACAAAAAATTATGTTTTCTAGTAAATAAGTAGTTATGTTTGAACAAAATCTTAAATGAAGAACATAGATTTGTTTTTGATATGAATATATTATTACAAATGCAATTAATATTTACTTGTAAATATTTATACCTGTTAGTAAATAGAAATATAATCACCACAATTCCATTGATTTAAAAATACCTAATCAAAAAATAAAAGACCCTAAGAGTTATAATAAAACAATATAAGCTCTTTTTTTAAAAGTCAATAGAAAAATTTCCTAACATATAGGTTATTATTATCAACACTTACCGAAAAATATTAAAAAATACATTAAATATCATTTAACTAAATACAAGTGCTATAATTTTGTATACCCATTTTTTAATCTTTTTAACCTATAAATTTATATATATATATATATATATTTATAATAAATTAATGTAATCATATTGAAATTCATATCAATAATATTAACACATTTAATCCCCTTGTGTGAAACTAGGTTAGGGTATTCATTCATGTGGGATACAACACAGTTAAACCACTTGCAAATGAAATCATAATATCATTACATTAACCAGTACTAAATGGAATGTTCATCGTATATAATGATTTTTACACAATATATAAGGGGTTAAAAATTATTCATGAAAATTTGAAATACTTAAGATATTCATAATTGAATTACTATCATGAATTATTTAGTTAATTAAATGTTAAAAACTCTTCAAGAATGAAATTATTATGAAAATTATCATTCTAAAAATTAAATCAATTAAAGAGGAATCTTAATAGAAAATCATTACACATAAATATAATCTATTAAATGGAAACTAATAGTTCATTTACTATTATAGTAAATTCAACCTTTAAATTGTGTTCCCATTTTAAAATCACAACATAAACTAAATATATGTAATTATATTTATATATATAGAATTAAATATTTATAAAAAGGCATTATATAGTTTAGAATAATTTAGTTAATGGTTGGTCATATTGGTAATAATATCAATCACAATCATTAAATTTTGTTCCTCAGTTACAAGACACTCATTCTCTATATCATTATAGGGAAACAATTCAACATCATTTTATTAATGTATTTTATTTTCAAAAATTAATTATACTTGATTAATTATATCAATTATTTAATTTAAATTAATTTAGATAACAACACTCTAATAATAATTTACCATATAATATAAAATACACCATTTATTGGATGTCTAAAATATATGGTTCACAATACTCTCCATCAACTATATCTATCAACAAGTTGAATTGATAGACTAAATTATTATGAATCCATCATAATGATAGTATTAATATCTACACAGTCTCATTTTAATAACCCCAATAAAGATTTTCCATTTTTATTTACTTGATAATATCAATTATTTTTTTATAATAACCCAGAAATAGAATTATTCATATACTTATGTTATGTGTTTTAAGACATTATTTATGATCTAAAGTAATAAATAAAACCAAAATAGACATATGAATGAAATAACTAAGCATGATTTAACTTATATAGATATAAATAATCAAAAATACATGATAGTTCAACTCATTTTTTAAAATTTATTTTCTATGAAATATGATATAAAATATTGTATCATTTTATTATTCTTGTGTAAAAGGAATGTATTTTAATAAAAATGATACTAATTTTATAGTTTATTGACCATAATATAGAATGATTAATAATTTATTATTATCCTGATATTAATCATATTATCATAATCACATCTTACTCAATATATTTATATAATGATAAAATATAAATACCTCATAAAGATTCACAGTATTTTTTAAACATAGTAATCATTACCCATATGGCATTCTTGTATACATTTGTTTCAAATGAGACTTCAAATGATCATTATATTATATAAATAAAATATGAAATAAAAAATTAAACTTAATAAATATTTACTTGGAATTTTATAATATGAAAATGAAACCAAAATTAAAAATTTTATTACTCAATGGGATATATCCATCAATAATGTATGAGATATTAAACATTATATTTATTATATAAATATATATTCAAAAAAATTAATATAGTGAAATTTTTATAGGAAATTTTACCTCTAAATGATAAATATAGATAAAATTATTTTCTAATGTTTTTAATGTTTAATAGAGTATATTTGATTCATAATGAATCGTATAAATAATTATTAAAAGTTGACTATATTTTAGTACCATTTTTAGGTGAAAAATTGTATATTATCAAAATTAACAATTTCTCTTCAAATAAATGTCGGTGATAAATTATTTATTCAAGAAATATTTGATTATAAAAAGGAAAAAAAACATGAAATTGTACTTGTATTTTAATTATATGCATGATAATATTTTTTAATGTTAATGCATATAATTATTTACTAAACTGTTAGTCAAAAAATTATTTTTTCTCATGATTTAAATCAATTATAATAACTAAAATTATATTTTTATTCCAAGTATCATTATGAAATTTAAAAGGTATAGTTTTGTTCAAATGCTACTCATTATGAATATCATCATGATTGTGACATAGATAATTTAATTTCAAATATGTGTGTTTAAAAAATATTCTTATTTTCCATCCATTAATGTACCGAATCAATATCTAATGATATTTATACAATATTTCCACCATTATAATTTATGAAATTTATAATGTAATTTGATAATTTTATCATGATCAGTGGCCTAGATAATAACATTAGTGGATGAATCATATATAAATTTCTATTAAACCATGAATTTTTAAGAAAAATCGATGTGATATATCCTATAATCAAAGATGGAATATGTAAAAATGTGTTAGATTATATTATAGTTATTGAGGAAAAAAATAAATTTAAAAATTTGGATAAAGAAAACCAATTTGACTGTTTCATCTGAAAAAAATTTCATGCCCTAATTTTTTTATTATTGGTTTACCTTATGGAATAATGTGTCTTAAAATATTTCACATTTGATGCATTGAATGATTTTATACAATCATTATAGAAGTCTTTTTAATTTTTTATAAGAGGTTTACAGTTGGAATCAATTTTATTTCATGAAATCTTATTTATAAGAAAAATGGTTGAGGTGAGTGAAGAAGTTTCATTTATAAACCAATATAGATATTGATTATGGGGGATTAAAAACTATAAAAATTCATCAAGACTTACATAAATTTATAAAAATTTGATTCAATCATTTTCCAATCAAAATAACACATTTCTAGGATTGGATTAGAACGACATAAATTATTATCTTCTAGGATATGGAATCTCATGTATTTCAACTGATGACATTTTTACTAGTATCAATAGAATACTAAATTATATTCTCATACATTTTATATAGAATAAATAGTGTTAAAAATCAAACTTTTAATATAATATAATAAAAAATAAAATAGAATTAATTTTTTACTATATTTATGGAGGAACAATAACTGAAATTGATAGGAATATTTTTTTATTTCTTTCATCAATTACAATATTTTTTAATACCATATTTTTTACACTAACATCCTCAATATAAAATACAATGATTTATACAAACATGTATATTTTAATAATTGAGTATAATATTAAAATCAACCTTCTTTATATCTTAAAATGAAGGAAAGATCATAGTTTTAATAAATGAATCCTGAAAAAATTATGATGTCATGTTCATTGCATTATTAGTAATATAAAAAAGGATATATATTGTATATATTCATAAATATGAAAATTTACAATATTATCACATACGTGAAATAATTATTTATTTATATATTTTACTAATTTTATAAAATTGATATTTATTTTTATTTATGGTTTCCTTGTATTAATAAATAAAGTTTCTTCCAACAATATGTTTTTGACTTGATTAGTTCTCCATATTGTTCTTAAATAATCATTATTGTTTGGAACATCAATATTTGTGTCCATATGTTTTTTACAATTCCAATGTAATTATCCTATTATTATGAAATAATCACTTTTCATGTTTTTGTTTTCAATATCCATAATTCCTGGATCAAATAGTTCATTATGAAGGCTAACATAACTACTCACATATTTAAGAGTATTTTATAGCCCTTGATAAAACCTCTATACATATTTATGAGAATGTTGTTTCAATATTTTATGGTCAATTATTTTATCTCTCTTTTACCATTAGAAATTTAAAAATTCATTACAATCATGTATTATTAATCCAATAGATGAAATATTTAAAATTGAAATATAATCAAATATCACAATGAAATAAAAATGTTATGATTTTTTATGTAATTTAATAAAAAAATTATCCATATGTAATAAACTCCCACCTAATTTATATCGAAAATAATATCATATAATTATAGTGGACTAATGTCTATAATGTTTTTAATATTTATTGATCTTATATATTTTATAGATGGGTTATTATTTTTTCTCATAACGTAATGATACTAGATTACTATAGTGTACAAATCATTATTGTTTTTACAGTATTTTTATTGAAATGGTAAAATATTCTCATATAATAAAATATATACAAAATTACCAAATTTGAAGTAATATTTATAACATTTTGAATACAAACAAGTCCCTTAAAAATAAAATTGATGTATTTTATCAATAATTAGAAATAATATTGTTAATATACATCATATATACATTTTTGTAAGATATTCCTAAATATTAATTTAATGATCATATTGTAATCAAATAGTCATTGATTTTTTTAAATCAACCACTACACTAAGATACATGAGTAAGATTTTGTTAGAAGAAATTCCATGTATATAGTTATTATCATTAATGGAAAAATTATAGGTTATAAATTTGTTTTATTAATGGTGATTAAATTGGAAATTTATTTACTTCATATATAAAATAAATCATGTTTCTTTTTACTGTGGATGAATTTGAAATAATAATCTAATGTTTAGTTAGTGAAACTTTCATATCCTCATGATTGATATAACCATCATCTAACAATTATTTTAATTTATTTACTTAATTTATTCAATATATGAGTGTAATTAACCCATAATTATGATAATATCATTGTTTTAGCCAAATTATTCGTTATCTTACTTTTTTCTAAAAATCACTATACATTTAACATTGATATTTATATAACATTGAGAATGTTTTTTTAATTTTATTAAAATATGGATTTCATAATTCCATAAAATTGACGAAGAATATAATGTTTATGAATATTTTATGTGCAATGATGAAATAATTACCTTAATTATTGAGATATAATCATCAAAAGATGGAGTGATGCTTCTAATGCAGTTTCAAAACAACCCAATGATATTTGTGGAAAGAGTTACATTAGAACTAAAAAAAACGACAATGATTGAATAAATTAGCGATATTATAAATCATGAAATTGAGTGATATAATAGAATCTCATTGGAATCAAGAAATATATTCGTACTGAATTTTTTATATTTATTTTATAGTAGACACTTTATGTGTTGTTTTTAAGAAAATATCTTTCACTTTTCTTTTTTAATGGTTCATATAATGATGACCCTGATTTATGTGTTTTCTAATATATAATATAGAAGGTAGAAGTATTTTATTCAATAATGTATATGGAAGCAACAATTTTTTTTTGATTTTTATATAAGAAAAAAGTTGGAGAGGATAGAGTGATATAATTCTAATAATTTTTTCTATGTAGTTTATCTTTGGAAACATATACATTTGGAAGGGTAAAATTGACATCCTAGTTAGAAATTTGATACCTTGTTTTATTTTATCAATTCTCTGACCATTACAGTAAAAAATAAAATAGCTACCTGGAATGAACAAAATTGTATATATATATTTTGTGTAGAAGTATTTGGATTATTATCAAATACTATGTTGTTTATTTCTCAATGAATATTTTAAATTTTTGATTTTGTTTCTATTAATCAATTATTTTGGCCAAAATTTTATTTCTAATTATCCACCATATTTTTATCTTTGATTCATTTATTTGTTCAAAAACTATATTAATAGGAAATCATACATTATAAATGGGATGAAAATTATGAGTAATTTTACTTTTCCCCATTTCACCACCCTTTCAAACATCCATAAATTTACCTACAGGGACACCAGTCTTAATATTTTAAATCAAAATATATATATATATATATATATGTATATATATATTACTTTTTTTAAAATCACAAAATTTGAAATTATATTTCATACAAATTTATCAAAGTATAATTTATATCAAAGTTGTAAATTTTTCTCACATAATCATTGCAAAATATAAACTATTTAACAAAATCCATAAAATCAATTTTTTCAAAAAATATTAATTGAAAAATATTTCAAAATAAAAAACATATACAAATATAAATTTGTTTACTAATATCATTTAAATCAATCAAACCATTGTCTAAACATTTTTCCAAAAGAACTATGATTTCTTTTTGAATAAATATCATTAAATTACATTCATTATAATATATTCATTTTGAATAAATAACCATTATTTTAGTATTATAAGAATCAAACATACATATATATAACTGAAATTACTCAAATGATCTAGTAAATACAAAATTAACCAACATGATTTTAAAATTCCACTCATACTCATTGTACTAGATTAAATATAACCCAAGTCTCATATTATAAATATAACTATATTTTTTGGAATATAATACATTAAAAATTCAAGACATGGAGTCATTAAAATAGTATAACATCATTTTTCAAAATTCATTGAATACACATTCCAAAAAACTTTATTTAACACTACTCATATTAATAAAAAACTAAAAAACAAAAATGTTAATTTTTAATAGTTCTACTAGATAGTTCAAAATCCTATGTATATATACTAAGAGAAAAAAATAAAGAAATACAAAAATAATCAACCAAAACGGGGGTGAGGCATTAGTAGTGGAGTGTAATGGTAGGTGGAAGGGGTGAAAACTAATAAGAGATGTGATAGAAAAGGGTATTAACAATGATGAAATAGTGGTTGATAGTGATTGTGGTAAGGGATAATGATGATTTAAAGGTGATGGATGAGATAAATTACTTACATTGAATCTATGATATGTTTCTCAATGGTAAGGGAAGGTGAAAATAAATTGAGTGGTGTATTTTTGAAAACATTTTAGTAGTTTTAAAAAAAACTTATTCCAATTAATTGATTTAGTTCCCTTTTATTAATAAATAATATAAAATGATACTTTTAATTCTTGTTATCAAAATTTGAATTGAAAATTACAAAAATTATTATATAAAATTGTTTTTGGTAGTTTTAGAAACCATTTTTGCAAACCCAATTATATGTATGTATATATATTATGGTTTTCATTACTAATTTATGTACCCTATTTCTGAATTCTAGTTATCATACAAAATTAAATATTCCTCACCTCACCTGATCATTCAGCATGATATCTTCCTATTTTTACAGCTATAACTTTTCTCCTCTACTACTAAAATAATTAAATAATGGATAATATGAAATTTTCAAGACAAAATGCTATACTCTATAGAAACATCCCATTTTCCTCCTTATTATAATCTACACCACATCATGGTTAAAAACATTATAGTGTGTTGTGATATCCCTTTATTAAAATAACTATAAAAACATTCCACTTATTATCAAAATTTTCCAAGAATCAAACCAATTCAAAAAATCCCTACACTATCCACTTACTAGGATTTATTGACAAAAATAAAAAAAATCCAACTAATACAGTCATTCATCAAACAATTGATCCATATACTAACTTGTGTTTTGAAATTATCTAATACTAAAAACCATGGATATATCTATGAAACCCATCAAAAAAATGTGTTAAATGTTTCTAATGAAGTAATGATGTAAATATGTTTTGAGAAGGGAATCCTAAAAGTTATTTCAAGTATCGAAAATTATGTTTTGATATTATGAATATAGGTACCTATGAAATATGTAAGTATATATTGAGTTTTTAGGATTGAATGAGGATTAATGAATCATATTATATGATGGATGTGATATTTTATAATTATTAATAATAAAACACAATATTTATTTTATTCTTCAATTGATTATATTATTTAATATCTATACATATATGAAAACAATAAAAAATATAATGAGTTCCACGAATTGTGGATATTTTTGGGCATTATATCCTAGTGAAAAAGATGAGATGATGATTTAGGATAGATTAATATAGTTTATGGATGGATTTTTAAAAGATATACATCATAATTAATATCATAAGGTTATGTAAAACATATTTTTTTATGAATATACATGTTTTATGTTTTTAATGGAGGTGATGTCTTTTGAGATTCAATGAGAAAGCTTGAAGAAGATTCATGCTAAGTTGAAGAGTTATCAATGTTCTTGGTCGTTTATAATATGATACATAACATATTTCAATTCATAGACTTGATATATGATTAATATCACATTGAAAAATGGAAAATTCAAGACCACTATATTAAATATATGATATTTGAAATAATGAGATGGTTTTTTAGTATAAATTATATATCTAATATGGAACCTATGATAATAATATTAATATGTATAGTTTTCAAGATTATACTTATGATACATATTATCCCACATGATATTTAATATAATGATTCAAATGATATAGAAATATATTTATGATATCACAAAGTTGTATGTCAAATTGTTTGTTTTATAAAATTTTTCCCAATTTACCAGAATCTATAAAATTGGGAGACTAAATTTATATTATAATAATTTATATTTTTCTACTTGATATTATGTTATTATTAATATAAACATGGTTCATTCAAGAGGATTTTGTCTTTATGGAATATGTATATATTTGTTTTTAAGATGAGGAGAACTATAATACAATATTATTGTTAGAACATGTTAAATAGATGCATGTGTCTTGAAGATGATATTTAATCGAAATTATAATTCACATCCTATAAAAAGTAGTGAAAATATGGATTAATTAGTTGTTAATTTTTTGGTTGTCAAATAAAACGATGATCTATAATAGTTATATATTTATAAAATTTTTAAATTTAGGGATTGATTTATAAGAGATTCAATGACCATATTGAAAGGTAGTTAAATATATTTTGTGACTAATTATTGTTCAAAGGTCATGATGATTATAAAATTAGAACATCATAATTAAAATTTTATGGTGTATCATTATTCAAATATTAAAATTATATAATGTATTTGTTATTAAAATTTATAGATTTTATGTTAAAGAAGAGGAAAATAAAATATTTTTGATAACCTATTGTTCTAATATCATAAATAATTTAGTGTATGGAATAATTATTTTGATCCAACACTAATGTAATATATTAACCCTATAAGTTAAAAAAATGCATAAATAAATAAAATAGAGAGATTGAGTTTCATGTAAAATTTAAAATCTATTATTGGTCAAAGTGGAGAAATTGGGATGACAAGCCTATAATATATCTCTATCATAAAGAAAAAATGAGATACAAAGACAATAGTATGAAACTGTAGTGTTGGTACAGAGCACATATCATAATTTTAAAATCAGGATAAATAAATAATTTATCATGTGATATAATTCCTAACCTAAATATTTAGAAAATTTCAAACTGAAATAACCCATGGATCTCATGGGATTATTAATCAGTGAAAAATAAGGTCAAATTGATACCTTGTTCTTTTTGAAGATACCTGAATGTTCTGGTCATCCTTAGTGATCATTTCTTAATCGAACTGATGTCATATCCTAAAAGATAATCATCACACACTCTATATTTTTTCAAATTTTACGAGTCATTAGATTTTGGGTGCTAGTGTATAAAATTAATGATGATTTCTATGTTATAATAATCAAAATGATAATGCAATAATCGATCCTAAAGAGATTTTTTTTGGAATATTATAATTTATACTAAATATCTACATTAAATATATACATCATCTCACACAATAATCCACAAATAATACCTCTACGATGGTTTTTTACATGACATCATGTATGCGTATGAGAATTCTAGAGGTTTATGACTAGTAGTGGTGCTTAGGGTGTTCCCCCGGGGAGACTATTCTCTCATGATCAGAGTGTAGTACACTATTAATGATAATGACAAGATATGATAAAAAATATTATATATATCAACATAATAATAATATTAAATCATCCATTATAACAAATAAGTGGAATCTTAATCAATATGACATACTAAAATGATAATCATTTAATGATGATACAAAAAAATGAAGTAAATGGGATTTGGAGAACATGGATATAAAAAATTTCTATATAGGAATAAAAAAGTTCAAAAGATTCATATATCATCATCATGTTGATAGTATTGGTTCTCTACTAGTGTACTTAATCAATATACTAATAACCCAAAATTTAAATATATTTCTTCCCCTTATGGACACCTAAATTCAAGATTTTTTAAAACTACCACGGGTGTCCCAAGAAGGGAACGAGATTACTCAGTTGGCCACCACCAATTATTTGATGAATTATTTAGTATATGTATATTAACTATGTAGTGATCAGGTATATAATAAATTCTCTGTAGTAAATAAATAAAATACATTGTACGCTATTTTTATTGGGTTACCAGATTGAAACTTCCTTCATCTTCCTATTCCAAATGTCTCTGAACCATGGTGAATCATTACAAATATGTAATCAATGTAATAATAGGTCATCATAAAAAATGTATCAATAATGGAATTGACCTAAGTATACTGTTTCTCATTGGGGAAATGTCTCAAGGATAACTATTATTCATACTTATTTTGATAGGGAAATAGTTAATTATTATTTAATAAGAAGAAACATAGGCCTATCTGAGGAAATTCGTAAAACAAATCCAGTGTGTCACTATAGTAGAATAATAAATTCCCAACACAGTCAGACTCCATCCAAGGAAATCCATAAAATAAAAACCATGTATAACTCTCGTTCGACTGTAAATATTAATATTTAGATCCCATCATTAGTATCTCAAATAGAGGAATGATTATCACTCAAGGAATTGTATAATAATTTTCCAAAAAGCCCATCCATGTTCACTTCCTCAAAGAACTAGTTTCTCTCAAGTTTAGGATAGTAATTTTCCTAATTATCCCATTCAAGGATTTTTTTAAAGAATCTAATTATCCCTCCTGGTTTTTTTAAAATCCATATAACTTTATAATTATAAATAATGATGATCTTATCCAACGAGTCATTAATTTAGGGACCCTATTTCAAAATGGGTTTAATATATTGGTATTGTTTAACTTTTGAAAATCAAACGACCTCAACAAGTAATTATAACCATAATACATTACTAAATATTTGAATGAAATTTAAATAATGTAATTCAAGCTCTAACGTAAATCAAAATTCACTAAAAGATACATTATCATTGATTTTAGGTCAGATTACAACCCCTAATATTTATTACATAGAAAATACAAAAAAAAATCAATTATAGGTTTAATATAATTCCAAATAATAGGGATTCGATGCATTTAACGAGGTTAAATTTCATGGGGTTTCTAATATAAAGGTAAAATCCCAAAATTGAAAAGAATATATAGTTTCTATGGTCTTGTTAAATTTTTGAATAAACATTTAATTTGTTACATGGTTTTTCCATGTGGTGGGCCAAAGCATGTGACAATCGTGAGTCGTGTACTTCCCAAAGACACCCATCACATGGTCTAGGAACAATGTTTTACTATATATACATTGCTCGTGAGTAATTCATATATCATTGTTATGACCGAAGTCACCCAACCATGGAGGTTGGGTTGAATGATAAGGAAAACCATGTGTCCCTCTACAATTCATGGGAATAACCTACACAGTTTTATACAACCCTACAAATTGTTATGCATATATTTTACAAACCATTAATCCAATCTATTTCCTCTAAATATCATGTAATTAGTCTCTAAATAAGCCTCATACACCCTTTTTGTCTAAAAAACATTATGAATTATTATAATTAAAAAATCCTATAATTAGTCTCGAAACATAAGTTCTTATACAAAAAAAAAATTATGGATGTTAGAACATCTACCCTTTAAAACAAATCATCTATACGTTTCTATATCAAGTGTGGTGAAACATTGTATGATAATATTTTCGACCATAGAGGATGCACATAGAACTCTTAGACTTAGGTCTCATCGTGTACACATCTATTCTCCAATAAGACCCATACCAAAGGGATTGAACTACCATGAAGGGAATTAATGTACAAATCATAAATACATATTTGATTATCATTAATGGATGGATTGACATCCATCTCAATATTTTGAGGATAAATAAAATGATATAGGATATAGGGATAATAGAAAAGTTGAGATACACGAAAAATGATGTTCTTGGAGTAGTTCCTATGAGGTAACTGTAACTAATAAGTTACTCACCCATCTCCTTAAATTTAATAAATTTTTTTACAATAATGAAGTGATATATTTTCCTATAAGTAAATCCTTTTGTGACCAAATATTGGAAGAAACCTCAAAGAAAGACCTGATTTCCCTTTTCAAATTCTATAAGGACGGTTTTTGGCTATTAGTATATGACTTATTCATGGGATAGGATATTTCAATATGTTTATAAGTAATCATTACTTTCTTTAAATTCATTTAATAAAGAAAGGAGTCTATTAATGCTAACACATTTTTCTATAAATATAACTTGGGAGAACAAAACATCAAACTTTAAGGGGACTCAAATAGTTCCTTGTGGATCATTGAAAAAATTATGTTATCATATGAAAAATTAATTTAAAGTTAGTGTTTTTCCCAATATACTCTAAAATCATTTACACATGCCTCGAGAATGTCCTCTAAAACATTTATTATAATATTTTTGTGTTTGTTAGTCTGAGGGTGATATGTTATAATCAAATGAACTTGTTAACCCAATGACTTTTTATGCTTCTACCATAACTGTGACGTACTTTGGGAATCTCAGTCTGAAAAACAATATGGGTAACAACATGATGTCAGAAAATTCCTTGGTTATATATCATACCAATATCCTCTAATAGATGAGTATCTCAGATGTTTTGTAATTTTTTAACCTTGGTCAACTTGTTGATGATCACCCATAATGAATCATAACCTATAGGGTATCTCAGAATACCAATAAAAAATCAATAGTGACATTGTTTCAATTCCACTCAGGAATGAATAGATGTTTACTACTTCCAACATGTTTTTTGTGGTCCAAAGTAACCTAAATTAATGTGGTAGCCGTCCTGATGAAACATGCAATAACCTTCGTTATAACCAACATTCATTACCAAAAATGTATGTGTCTATAAATGATTTTAATCCCAGGGTGTATTTCTTAAATCATTAATGTTATTCCTTCACAACATTCTATTATACGTCTATAGGTTCTCATATAATCTGGTGAACTATCATAACCTCATTCAAATCAACATCCTATTTTGGTGGTGGGTTCTCACATGAGATTCTCTTCCTCAGGATGAGGTCCATGGGATTTGAATGATGTCTCATCTGCACCCATTCCAGAAGAGAAAATGTTATCCTAAATTTTCTTTAACAAGTTCACCATGAAATTACATAACCTCAATTTGAATTTTAGAAAACATGTCCATCAACATCCTCCAACTACAAGCCTCCTGAATGGGATATGATTAAGTCATCTAGGTTTGGGTGTCATCTACTAAATTCTTTTTTTTAGTTTTATAGGAAAGAAATAAGTTTAACGATGTATATTATTCTATTAAAATTAACTATCTAATAATCAAATAACAATAATAGCTAGATAAAACAATTAATATATATATATAATAACATATTGGGATTCTTATAAGCCACCAAAACTCTTTCCTTATATGGTTTGATAAACATTAATTCTTCTGAGATGATATGACCGCAGCAATGAATCTTATTAATATAAAATATTATTTTGGGTAAAAGACCATATAGATGATTCCCTATTAGTGTATTCAGCATGATACCAAATTGTTTCAAAGGGTCATGTTTAGAATTATAATACACTAAGATATCATGATCAAATACTACACAAAAATAATTTAGATACTAGTGAAAAACTAAATCAATTAAATCAATACAAAGTATTTGTACATTCTTACATCCAAATGACATAACCAAGTACTCTTATGTTACACACCCACTAAAAAAGTGTTTCAGTTGTATGTTTGATAGTATTACACGTACCAATTGTAGCCCGAAATCAAATCGTTTTTTTGAGATAACTGCTACTCCACTGATATGTAAGAATAAATCTTCTATATGTGGTGGTGGATTAACATTCTTAATCATAATAATTTTCATCTTCTGGTAATATACACACAATCTTAGGGAACTATCCACCTTTTTTAAAAAAGTATTAGTGAACCCCAAGGAAATTTCATGGTGTGTATAAACCATTAGACTCAAAATATCCTAATTGTATTTTGAGTTCCTATTACTCTTTAGCTTCAATCCTATATGAAGGAATTGACATAGGTACTTCCCCATACACTAGATCAATTTAAAATTCCCCCCATCTCTCTTATTGTGAGATATATATGTTTTATGAAATATATTATTGAAATGATACACTACATGATTAAATTACATATACCACATTCATTGGTCATTAATAAAGTGACTAAAAACTATTATTTGACACTATTTATACCATGATGCTCTAGTGTAGATCGACATTCCTAGATAACACATTCACCCTTATTAATATATGATCCACCCTAAGGTGATGTAATGGACAACCTTTAGTATTAGTAGTCAACATTAGAATGAAAATTCACTATCAAATATAATTTGAGTATTATGTAGAAACATATCATCATGAGTTAAATGATTTACAAAAGTGAATTTCCCCACCTATGTCATCGGGGAACTCTAGTCCCTGGAATATACACTTCAAATGATATCCTAATGGTATGTATAGAGTTATGACACAACATATGTACTATATTTTTAGGAATATACCTTCTATGATTGTTGTATATATGAAAGAGAATGAAATACCAATATCAAATAAAGAGGAATCATAAGTAGTGGATACCATACGGGTACTATAAACAATATGATTCACTATAAATTTATACTTTCATGTAAGATACACTATCTAGAAATGGACTGATCTACAAAACTAAGATGAAAGCTCTCTTCCCTGAGGAGGTCTACTATACAGGTGTTAAAAATTCTAATGTTTTACTGCCTCGACCCTGACCACTGCCTCGGCCTGATCTTCTAGTAGTAGATAATATTAATGACTAAAATAGAGCTAATATACCTTTACTCGAATGGAGTGTCATTATATATCTCTTTTACATGGAATAGTGGGGAAATTCAATAGAATTGTTGATAGTAACCCATCTTGTCAAAATCTTTGCATCGATCTATTCTATCATTCAACATGAATTCGTATGTATAGTCCTACCATAATAGTGGGAAATCACAAAAATGTTAGTGCATAAAAAATTTCATACCCCTATTATGAGGAGACTCTCTGTCGAATTTCATTCTATTAGAATAACTATCTTCATGATTGGATGTCTAAAAACCCTGAAATACATTACTAAATTCCCTTTAGTTTTGCATAGTTATGAATTCTGGGTTCATAATCTCAGAAATAATTATCCACAGAAACAAATTTACTTATGACCATATCGTTCATGGAATACCATCCTCAAAAAATATTACTGTTGAAAACCCAACAAAATCTCGTGTCTGTGGAAATTGCTAACGTTGAGTTAAACATGTTGAATACACAATCACTATAATAGAACCCCTTTAAAGGTATATAAACTCTATAGCATAGTATGTTATCAAATTATGTAGAAAAATGTTTTCATGGAATATTTTTTGGAATATGTCCCTGACTATACCATTATTTGATACATTTATTATTGTTTTTAAATATTTTCACCAACAAACCTTATCATATGGAATTGGATCACATAGTTCTCATTTTATTTATAGTTAAATCACAACACAACAACAATTGAGTTCATATGAACCTTGTTTCTGCATCCTCATTATTTGGCTTATTTATTACACTTCATCCTTGATTTTATTTTTGAACCTATTTTACAAACATGATGCACCTTATGGTTCCACGTAGGTGGTATTTATAATGCTTCTTACCACTCTTTTGACAAGTGGGATGCTGATATTTCATTCCTCCATAATATATTCTTTTCATTTCTTCTCTAGAAGAGAAGTCTATTTAATTTGTATTGTCCCGAGTCCCAAGATACCACTGAGAATCAACAATATCTATCTAAAAATTAATTCGAAAATGAAAAATATCATTACAAAAATCTTAGTCATAAATTTCAAAGGCATTCCATAGAATGAGTTTCAACCCACTAATGAATTGTTCTAGCTTACATTCAATAGTTTTGAAAAATCTGGAAGCATAATGTGAAATCCCTATGAAGTTTTCCTTATATGATCTAATAAAATCATCCTCAATTTTCATCGTACAATGGTACTCTTTCTCCATATTAAGATGTGTAGTTCAGAATAAAATATTTATTGAAATTTATTTTCTTGAGTTCTCCTCATTTTAGGGAATTAATTTCCTCCGTAGAGTTTTTTTTTGATCAGTTTCCTCCATAGATAATGTTCTCGTCGAAATTAAAGTCATTCATTATGAATATATATTAATCATATAATTAAAGGACATGAAATATCTTATTAATATAGTATTCCATTGTTACATTATTAGAGGATTAGAAGATCCACTAAAGATAAAAAAATTTCACACAAAATATCCGACCGAAATTCCTCATTCTTAGGAGATTGATAGAGTTTTACAAGATTCAATATATTACACATAAGATAAGGCAATTTATATAGTACAATAATGATTTTAGAAGATCCAATTTTGATTATATTTGAATAGTAATTATGTAAATCATTTGATTTCCTATCACATTGGTCATTACCACATTTTCCCTTATTTATAGACACTAAATGGAAGCAAAATAATAATATTAGGGGATTGTATACATAGAATAAAAAATTTATTATTTTAATATAGATTAATAAACATATTACTGAATTGTATATCATATCATGTGATTACCTATGTTTCAATCTAGGTTATCCATGGTGATATAATTATCAATAGCGTTATTACTAAATTCTTCTAGTCATAATCCATAATATTAACATGATTGTTCTCTAATACCAACTATAAAAACACTATTGTTTTACATATAATATTATGTGATTTGGATAATCAATATTTTTTAAATAAAAACCATGGATTTCAATTCCTAGAGTATTCTGAATAATAGGTACATAATTAGAAAACATGAAAGAAGAATATAAAATCTTCTCCATAATATGATCATAGGTCCATTAAAAATATTATAACTACATATGAAAATCTTGAGAATATATATTCAAAAGGGGTGAGCTAAATATATAAATAAGTGAATACACATTAAAATGAAGCATAACACATGAGTTAAAAGTCATAACATGATGACATAAAAAGACATGACACATAAATAAACATAAGGAATCATAATAAATATAATATAGGGTCATATGATCCTAAAAAATAGGAATGTGGAAAAAACATATTACATGACCTAAACATGAGTTGTGGCCAACTACTAGAACTTTATCACATGGTAGAAATAGACTTATAAGGGATTAGGTTTAATCTCTAACCCCATACATGGCATCTAATGAGGGTAAACATTATCCAAATGTTCATAGAATAATCTACGTACACCCATCATATCATGTTAATGAATATATCATCAAAAAATATTACCATTTTCCCAAAAGGTCATAAATATCTATAAAAGAAACTATTTTATTTAAAAAATATTTCTTCTATTATATATGTATATGTCAAAAAATGTAGGAAAAAAATGTTTCTATGTTTTATTGAAATGGATAAAATTATTGTGTTTAAATTATAATGATAAGAAAAAATAATATATATTGGTCATAATATTGAACAACATATTAATATGACTAATATACTTGTTGTTAATTTTACTAACCAATGTATCCAATACCAAAAATAAATCTCAATTTATAATTTATATTTTAAATGATGTTATTTCGACATTTTTTTAAAATTTATATTATATTATATAAACCGAAATATAAAATTTATCATTAAATTATTTATATATAATGTATCCATATATATTATATATAAAAATTAATGCATTATCCTACAAGAAAAACCCAAAAATAAAGATTTTATTTGAAAAAAACATTCAAATTTAATTTAAATACAATTTTAAAGAACATCAAAAGATAAAAAGATCCACAAAACATATTAAAATCATGTTTAATCATGATCAAACACAATGAGACATTACATGGAACTAAATGAAATATAATAAATTTCTCACAAACAAACACATATGGTGTTATTTAATCCCCAACACTTTACATGGGTTATTTTCTACTATAGTCTATATTAACATGTACTAATTCACCATAATTCCTTTCCTTTTAGTGGACATGAATTATTTGAATAAGTATACCATTTCCCATATCTGATTGATAGAAACACTATTTTATTTTTCTGGAAACCCATTATCCCAACTCTGATTGCTCCGACACTGGTCCAAAATCCAATCCTAACCATGATTATCCCTTGGAACAGTACTTGTACCATCACATGTCAAAAAACTAAATTAGATAACACAATATCAATGTTACTTCATCAATTGAATTAAAATGTTCAAGAATCTTAAATCACAAATGTATTGTTTGTAGTAGATCAACGTTTTTGAAAATTCTCATGGAACTCATGTTTTACATTCTGAGATTTGGTAATTACATAATAACTGACAGAAAAATTAGTTTTTCTAGAAACAAATTTTATGTATAAAAAAACATAGATGAATATAATAATACTTTTATCCATTAAATTCATATAAATATCATCATACTCATAAAAATGGAATTTTTAATGATCTTCAAATAAAATTTGCAAGCATAAAAAATTATGAAATGAAAACAAGGAATTTAAAAATAGAAATTACTCAAAAAGAAAGTAGAATAATTGAAAAAAAATTATAGTCATCTATGTTTGAATGATATGAAAAAAATAAATGAATATAATTATTATTTAAAAAATATATTGGATTCAGTAAAAATTAAAAATCCACCATAATAAATGATAACCTAATATATCTTCATGAAATTAACTAATGTGAAAGAAGCTAAAATAATGGTCAATAATGTTCTATTGGTTTTACAATTTTATTTATAATGCGAGATAAGTGAGATCTTTTATAGGTGTAACATGAGTACTTTTCACTTGTTGAGATCAATTTATTACATTACATAATATTAGCTTATTTAGAGTTATAATATACATATGGTCATCTATATTTAGTTTTGTGTAATTTTTAAGCAGTGGAAATTAAAAAGTAGTTATTAGTATAATGATTATTATTATAGAACATGAATCTTATGTCAAATATCCTTATAAGATAAATATTTGGTGCTCTAATATAGTGTATGTTTTTTCTCCCATCAAAGCATTATTAATTGAAATTAATGTACTATTTATATCATCCATACATCCTGATATCATGGAACATTCAGATATATTCTGATTTTGGTAATATAATTATGAATATAATATTATAGGTTATAATAATCTATAATTTGGGATGTTTTGGTTTTATACATTAATTAAATAACTAATAATTGTGTAGAATAACCTCATTGTAAAAATATTATCTAAAATAAATAGATAATATTTTTTTTAAAAAAATTGAATCAATAGAATAAAAATGGGGAAAATGAGAAAAACATAGAGTTTGGTAAAACATTTAATGGTTCCATAAGACACATTTGAAACATAAAATGTCACAAAATAATTGACATTTTCTAGAAATTTATATAAATATCCATGTTGTATATAATGGATTGGAAAAAAAAAATTATCAAAATATTCATGTGTGAGGATCGAATGAATATATATTATTAGTTATAATAAATATTTAATATGAAAAAAATCTTCTTATGCACATTTTATAATAGTAGTTCTAATATTGTTATATGAAAACTAATATTGTTATCTAATATATATTAATAGAACTAAATTATTTATAAAATCTTTTCTTGTACACATAATATATATAACATATGTTTGATAATAAGGTAGTATTAAACTAATATCAATTGAAAAAAATATATTAAAGACCTTTGTTCTGATATGTATTAGTCAAAATACATATAGGTTTTGAACAAATAAATTTTATGAAACTATATGTGTTCTGATGTAATATTGTGATCAATACATATAACAATAAAAAATACATATATATTATTCGTATTACATATTATATCTCATGCAAAATACCTATATGTGATATTTAATATTATATTAGATATAATATGGTATTTTATTTTATATGGAGAAAAATATTATTACTTCAATTACCTATTTTGATCATAGTGTATATAATTATTTATTTTACAGACATCGATTTTCATATATGAGATAATATAATATTAGTTGATAATTCAAATGTATTGATCAAAATAAATTTTCATATAATATATTTATTAGAAACCATATTTTTTATAATGTAATATTTGTTCTGAAAATATTATTATAATTAATAAACATTAGATATGATAAAAACATGTTAGGTTATTCTATTTTTATTTTTTGGTTGAGCTATTTGGGTTGCGTGAAAAAAATATTTTTTAATCACAACAAAATAAATTTAAATAAAATAATAGAAAGAGTATTCTCATATAAATTAATTAAATGAATTTTGTTTTCCTGGAACATTAATAGAAATCATACTTTTGAAAAGACAGATATTATTAAATATTTTTGGTGGAATCATGGAAAACAATAGTGGATATTACTTGATAGTTCTAACATAGTGATTCAATATTATACACATATTAAGAAACATTCCTAGATGGTTAGAATTTTATGATAGAGGTATAATTACATATTTTTTATGGAAACACATAAAACATTGTTTTAAATTACCTAGTAGTTCAAACAAAATTATTCTTGATTTTACATAGGTTAAATTTAACTGAGTTATGATAATTTATATTAATATATTTATGTAAGAATTGATTTAGAAAACATAAATGGGAAAAATTAATTTCTTTGGAATGGTCAATTAAATATGATAAATCATTAAAATATTAAAAATCTTTATAGTAATGAAATAAAATAGTAATATATATTTTATATGATTAATCAAAATATAATAAATGACAATTTTATTTATACATGAAATGTTTAATATTGTTTTAATATAACACTATAGTGGAGGGGTTGAAACTGATAGTGATTGGAAAATCAATGATTATTTTTGTGATGGTATTCTATCAATATGAATTTAAGAATATACATGGTACTATTGTAAATAGTAACTAAACACATCAAATATAAGTCAATTATTTCCATGAAATTAATTTTGATAAATATAAATGTTCATGAAAAACTAATAGATTGGTGAATTCATTATCAATTAGAGAAACCATTGATAATATAAACATTAATAATGTTACCAAATAATTTATTGTAAATAAGAACATAAAAGGGTATAGAAAATGAAAAAAAATGAAAATTCATTGAAAACCCACTATATTTGTAATAATTCTAGCTTGACTAGATTGGAATTTTTATTAGAGTCACATTAAAATTATAAATATAATTTTCTAGAACAATTGCAATTCTGATTAATATAAATTTTCAAAAACATTATTATGTGTTTTTAATTTAAGTGATGTTTTCATCAAGCATTCCAAGAGGGTAACGTAAATTGAAAAATTAGTTATAATACGAATATAATACCTAGTAATGGCTCCGATTATAATATAAAATTATTAGAACAAAATAAACAATGACTTCATTAAACTAGAATTTATTATAATTGATATAAATGAAATATTAGTTAGATCTATTTAAAATTGTGAACAATAGTTAAATAACATAGGAACACATATAAAAATAAAAATGAAAGGATTATATTAAAACCATATAGGGTAATATAACCATTATAGTTAATATTTCTATATGTAATCAAATTTACTAGAGGATAATTACTTGAATCTATAGGATTATGGTTTTAACCCTTCAATTTTTTTAGTTGAGTACATTGTGATAAGGATAATAAAAACATTTTTCTTGGATGATGATAAGAGATGTTGAATGAATACGTTTTTAGAAACCGTATTATAGAGTGAATAGTATACTAATATGAATCAAGACTAGATTTTGGTATCACTTGTGGGGATATGGTGGGAGATCAATTAATTTATACCATTAAGTGATATAGGAGAAGAAATGGATTATGTGTAGCTCACATGGGTATAAGAAAAGAATTCAATATCATTCGTGGATGAGCAGAGAGGGAAAATCCAAAAAAAATCCTTTGGTGAAGTTGTAGGAATATAAGAGATTGAGCATGCATGAGAGTGAATTAAATTCAATAGATAAAAGTGGATTAAGAATTTATAAAATGGGTACTGAAGTGCACATGAGTGATTTAAAAAATAAATTAAATAATAAAATAAGAAAATAATTTCATATTTTAATGAAATATATATATATGTGTGTGTGTATAAATAGAATGAATCATAATATTCTAAAATAAAAAAATATGTAATATACAAAATACAAAAAAAATTAAATATATGAAAAAATATCATAAATAAATCAAATTAAAGTGCATAAATACTCATTAATAATTAAATGTTTTTATATAATAAATATAATAGTTTCAATTTATAAAATATTACATTTTTATAATAAAATAAAAAATTTCAATATATGAATATCAATTATAAATTACATGTATTTAAATTCATTTTATTCATTTATTATATTTTATATTTTATTTATTTATTATATTTATTATATTCAAATATAATAATTATTTTACTTTTATATATAAAATTTTTAAATGTATATTAAATAAAATGAATTGGAAATTATGGTTAATATATATAATTGAATAAAAATTAAAATTCAATTAATGTAATGAAATATTTTAAAAAACATATAAAAGTAAATATTTTACAAGAAATGATAGGGCATGGTTAGACCATCCCAAAATTAATAATGATAAATAAAAGTACAACATTAAATATAGTAGGGGATTTATAAATTTGAGAGTGAAACAATCCCCGCATGTCATCCTCCACCAAAGGAACACAAAATTCAGGTGTTCTAAAGAACCATGTGGAGGAAATTTCAAAGATATCACTCCTTGATAAGGCATAAATCACATTATTCAACTCCATATAAACATGTGTGACTCTAATATTAATATACTTTAACTTACCAAGGTATTAAATAAATTTAGTGGGGATTCTCCATTGAAAATACATAGTTCTCATCTTCATATCATTAACATCATGTTCGGAGTATAATTTTTTCTATAGGGTATTCCAACTATGAAAATTTTCATTTTTAATAGAATAAAGAATTAACCCTGGATTAGAATCATATTTAATTACCATTCTAATAAAATGATGAAAACATACCCTGAAAAAGGATAGTTATTTCGGGGGACACCACAAAAACTCTAGAGTCAGGGAAATCCCAACAAAGCTCCACCAACATTATATTTGATGCATGGGAAAATGGGATTAATCAATTAGATATACATTATCATGAGATAGAACTTCATCTTACAGGAAATTATGAGTAATCAATGTGTAAAGAGGTCCACATAACTGCTTTCCACGACACCACATTTTATTGAAGAAGCATCATGGGTATCATTATGAAGTAGTAGTGGACCCTTATGTATGGATTAAGTTATATTACAGAAGAGGAAGTCATTTATGATTTTCCATAACACATGCATAGTCATTTCGATAGTTGCATGTAATAGGTTCTCTACCTAGGTTCTCCATCCATTATTGGTTATATTTAGCATCTGATCATCAATCTATCTATGATAGTAGAGATATATGTCAAATATGTTACCAATATATCCTTGTATCTTCGTTGAAAAGTAGTAGGAAACAAATAGATATGTAACACTCTCAGTATCCTTTAAGCACACATTGTAGTAAGATAAAATGAAATGGTTAACCTTCTAAAATTTTTCATATGTGGGAATCATGTTCCCCCAATTTTTCAAGAGGATAATAAACATGGGTAGTTGAATAAATGGGGCATTGAATTTAATAATCCAAGTTGGTTCTTGAGTATCACCATCAATGTGAAACCTGGAAAACTCTTTAGTAATGATGTGACAAATAAAAAATAATATTAGATGGAAATAATCATTTTTTCTAACACATCTGTTTCCTATAAAAATCTTTACTATTTTAAGACATATTTTTAGTCTGTGTTCAACATAATCAATCAAATATAAGGATTAAACATATGGGTTACTCATGTAATGAAATGGGTCTTGGAATCATATAACAATGAACAACAAAAAGTTTTATCATAATGGTATTCATGAAGGATTAAATTTAAATAGTAACTAGACTTTTATTATAGAGAACATCATTGATAATGATAATATATGTCCAAATTAATTGAAAACAATTAAACATTATTGTCAAGAATCGTTGTAAATGTTTCTCTTTAAAAGGTTTTAGATAAAATAAAATAGACTTTTTAAAGAGGTTAAAATCATTTTTTTATTCAAAAAATCCAAAATGAATTAAATTTTTTCTTGGAGAAAATGATTTTTTATAGAAATTGTTTTGTTCCATACAACATTTTTTGTATTTTACATGAAAATGGGTAATAAATCGATAAGGAAACTTTAATTAGGATTTCTTATCAAATGGTATTGAGTAGGGAACCTCATAAAAAATGTATCTCAACATAAATTAAAGATGAATTTAGATATATACATATGTGTTGATATTATACATAAATTTTAGGAGAAATATATAAAAATAATGATGTGTTTGTTAAGGTAAATGTTTGAGATGTCATAACGAAAAGAGAAAATGGAGTGTCCAAGAGATCCCTTACATTATATGTGAATGTGTTATTCAATCGGACATAATATCTTGGATAATAAAATTATATTCTATAATTGATTAATTTAGAACATATTTTATATTTACAAAATTTATTATTATTTCATTAGGTTCATTTAGGAAAAATATTAATGATTTATAATGTTAAATTTTATCATTCTGAGAGGGTAGGTTTCGGTTTTCCAAGTCAGTTCACATCTGTAAAATTAATGATATTCTTATAAAATGGTAATTTTTATCCATAATTTTTATTATATAATATTAAATCATCGAAAAAATATAAATGGTTCCATATATAATTTGTTTTTTGGTAGTTGGATAATTTATTTTATAATACATTAAGGAAAAATGTTTCTATTATTTTTTAGGTTCTACCGACTATCAAAAACAAGTTTGGTTTTTTAATAATATGTAGATATATTAGTTGTTGAAAATTAAAATAGTTGTAAGACAAATATTAATTTTTTTACAAAATGATAATTGTTCTATAAATATCCTTCAATAAGGTAATGTAAAAAAGAATAATAATTGTCCACGATGATGGTAAAAAGATAGAATATGGATATAAATTTCATTTCATTGAATAAGAGGAGATATGAAAAAAGGTGGAAAATTAATATCACAACAGTAATATAAAATTACAATATATATATATGTATATGTATATTATAATGGGGTTATTATTTGATTATGTATGAATGTTGGGAGGATAAGGTAAAAGTAAAAATTCAATTAAAATAGACAATTTGAAAAAATTGCCTCTTAAATATCACTCCATTAATAGACCAAATATGGATCATGGAATTTATATTTTGTTGAAATAATTCACTCTTGTTCCAGTGGGATAGTCTTGGTAAGGTAATTGGGAAGAATATTGACATGTTACAAGGCTTAAAAGGTATGGGGAGAAGGGGTGGGATGGGTGTTATTTATAAGGTAGAAGTGGGGTATATTTGATTATTATATTCAATAGTTTATTATTTTGGATTAAGAAAATAAATATGGTTTATTATTATAAAAAAAATATAAAATATAATTCAGTATAATTCTAACAAATTGGTTATTACGACATCCATGATAGAAAAATTCATGTATAAAGCTTATAAGGTCAATTACCGTAAATTATTGTATTTAAATGTTCACAAAAAACAGAACTATTTTATAAATATTGAAACAATTTACATTAGCTGGTTTTCAACATGTATATTTTAAAAATAAAATCCATTTTATGAAAAAATCTAAAAATTTTAGCATTAATTTTATAATAAAATCATTATTTATTTAAAAAGTACATATTTTAATATTATAAAGTATATTTACCCTTTGATAAATTAATTAAGGTCACGTAAAATAACATTATGATATTAATTAAATGTAATATTAAATTATGAACATTATTTTATGAGAATAAATTTTCTTTTAAATCATTATATTAATTATGAAATTATTAACAACCAGTTACATTTTATAAAAATACCAACACATGATTTGTCATTTTTAAAACATGTATTTTCTAATTCACAAATATTAATATATCATAATTCCACTAATAAGATTCCTATCATTTAGATATATTTTTTTAAGTGAGGTTACTATTCTAAAAATATATATTACTATTCCTAATAGTTGGATTAATATTCCAGTGATAATGTTATTATTCCAATGGAAAAGGATCGTTTATTTATATAAATACCACTAACTTCATTCATTATTTCTTCACATACACATTTTATCAATTATATATATATATATATAAAACATTATAATTAAAATTATATTATTTAAATTTTTATTTATTTCTATATATTTATTCATGAGGGTGGTAATTCTAGGGGGTTGAGTGGATCCAAATTTTACTATTCTCATTATCGTATTTTCTTTTTATTTTCATTGTATAATATTTGGCCAACTAGTTATAATTATTAATTGACGAGAATAAATTTTTTATTATAATAAATGAAATTATATTTATAATATTTTGTGTCATTAGTGTAGCCCATTGAAAAAACATTTTTTGTATAAAAGATATTTATAATCCATATCGATTTGAAAAAAAATTGATATTAGATATTTTTTGAATATCTCAATTAGATTACCCACTCTGGGGGATATTTTCACAATGGAGTACTTTCCACTGATTATATTATTATATTTTAGATATGTTATGTTCTTTTTTAATGTGTGTGTAGATTACATGTTCTTATGGTAAATGGTATACCTGGTTGAGAATGGGGTCCAGAATCCTTTCCCAGCTCTGTGGAATATATTTCCATGATATATACATGAGTGAGATAGAGTCCTTGATATGGATATTGTTACTGAAAACCACAAGTAAGATGTTGTGTCTTGAGACTATTTGACATCACCTAGAGTGAGATGGAATGGATACGCCTTGCTGGGAGATTGATGGGTGTAGTTAAAAATCCAGGAGTGATATGTGTCAATGAATTTGACTCAATGTTGGTTCAGTGGATGGGCTAATAGGAGTGCATAGAGTTTATGTTATGATTTAATATGTGAATTAATGATAAGACTAATAAAAGTGTTATTAGGTATGAGTTATTATTATCGAATACATATGCATTAATGATATACACTATGTATAAGGTGATGGTTCTATATTTTGATGTGGGATATCATACTGCTAGAAGTTTACTCCATAACTTATTTGTTCTACAATACCTATCCCCTTTAAGTAGTGGTAACATGTTTTGATAAAACCCTACATCTATTCTATGGATATGGAATTCCATACATGATATGCATGACTCTCTTATTTTAATAATAGTGTCAAAGAAGGTTAGGTTAGGCATCATGTTGTCATGGTTAACACATGATGAATTGACTTGTTTTAGTTCCTAAATATTTAATGTTTTGTTTATTGGATGGTGTCAATCATAGAAATTTATGTACCGTATATATTTTTTACATGGAAATATACGTGTTCAATTAATCACTCCATATTATTCAGTATTTTGGGATTTTTAATGTGTTGAAAAATCACCCTTTACCCATGCACATGACATGGATTTCTATGTAAGTGGTTAAATTTTTTTATATTAGGTTATATATATCACATGGTGTTGGAAACATGGTCCTATCAACTAATAATGTATTCTATTGATATTGTTGGGTCGTATTTAAGTTGGGATATTACAAAATTATTTTATTTCAGAGTTATGTTACGGCATGAACTGGCTAGTGTGACATATATATATATCCATGTTTATTTGTATATAAATGATTTATTCGTTTTTTATGATTGATTAATTATATAATATGGTAAAAATTATTCTCTTCTATTCGATGGTTAGTCATTCATCTACCTATTTACTTGTTTGTAGGGTTTTGTGATGTCCATCATATGGATGGTTCATTGAAAATTTTTGGTTGATTCAAACATGAATATCAAGAATTATATTATTGTATATAGTCTTCCCAACAATATATTTAGTCCTCCCTTCTACTCCAAATAAATTAGTGTATTTGGATGTTTTCCTTTGTTTATTGAGTAATAACTTATCTGGATATGTTTTGGTGGTCTAGAGTGGGGAATTGAAATAGTGTTCCTTCTCAATCCAATTGGTTTGGGTCGATATGAGACACTATTTATTAAATATTTTTCTATTTGGGTTTTTTCCTTCCAATTATTTATTTTTGATACTCATATATATGATATTAATATAGGTCTATATTGAGTAATTTTATTTTAGAATATAAATAACTCCATTAATGATTTCATTTAATAATTAAATAATTTATTTATCTCAGGAGGAAATAATATTCTACAGTTGGTGAAAATAATCCTTACATTATTCTTATGGTAAAATAAACATCACAGACAAAACCAAGGTATTTTGATTCCAATTTCAGACAATATTTATATAAAATCAAATTATTCTCAAGTATACATGTGTGTATCTATAAATAATATTTTCTTAATTATATTACTATCAGGGCTCAAAAAATCCAAAAAATATGTTTAGGCACCACAAATTAATATAAGATCATTATATAAAGTATTATAAGGGGTTATGTATGACGAATAGTGTTTATATATGATATTTTTTCTAGGGTACTGATGTTATATATATATTCATATGTTAAGATGGTAAAATTATATTACATAGGATTATGATATGATGTGTATCCATTTTAGAAGAAACATATTAACTATTTTGACTTGTGGGAGCATTTCATGTGATGTCATGAATCAGAGGTGGGATGATGTTTCTTATAATACTGGGACAACATATGGCTGATCTATTGGTATGATTCTATTTACTCCGAAGAAATTCACCTGATCTATATGTTTACATTGTGGATTCTTCCAACACATAATCATTAGTAAATATGGAAGTACATTATTATTAATTTTATTTAAAAATATACGAAATCATTAATTATTATATAGGTATCAAAAAATTTAATCTTGGATTACTAGATCTAATTAGACTCAAACATATTTGTTTTAGGCAAGAAGGCCTATGTAGCACGAGTTTGGAAAATAGAACTACATCATGAAGAATGATATTATCACAACAACAAAAAACAAAATAAGAAACATATATACATGGATGAAAATGTAATTATAATATTGGTTAGTACCCTTTTTTATGACTCATATGGATTTGAAAAAGAAAAAATTAGAAAATTTAACTCGCAAAAGTTAATATATTTCTTATATTCATTATAGTTTTTATGTTTTCAATGTATATTCATAGCACTCATTTACTATGGACCATGCTATTTATCAATTTTTATTTCCCATTGAAATTATACATTATGTTATATGAATTAGAATGCCCATGAGAGAGTATAATAATAAGGGATTTGAGTTTCCAATCAGCATTATATTGAATGGATATGAAAATTTATAATGAAACATTACCATAACAAAAATGAGCTTTTTTGGAATCATAAATATTTAGAACTACTTTATTTGAATCATGGCATACATTTTTGGATACAGGTAATGTTTTTAGGTACACATCCCAATGATGAAATTCATACATTAAAGAGAAAATTTGATGTAAAATAGAAAAGATATTTTCCTATTTCAACATGTGTTAGGAATATATTTTATCATATAGTGGAAATTTAAATTGGGGATATATATATTGACAGTTAAAATTAAATTTTACAGATGTTGAACCAACACTTAGAGATTCCATTTATGGAATTATTTAGAATAAATTCTGATAGAGTTACTATAGGTTATTTTACAATTAACTTCTATGGAAGAGTTTCATTTGAATTATTTTATATAAAATGATACTATCTAAATAGTTAATATTAAAATATTTATATAAACACATAGTGGAAAAAATATTTATCAATATGATAACCTCTTAATTGGTACATCCAGTTATCATAATCATGAAATTTTATTGTGGATTTTAGTTATTATATATCAATAAATGATGAATCAACTTACTATGAAGAAATAATATCTTCATTCAAGGATTGATCGAATATTCAATAAATTGGTGTTTAAAAATGGGTTTTGTGGATATATTTATGATCATGATAAAATAAAATCTATATTACAAGAGAGGATATACATAAAATTAGTAATTCAAATTTCATTTGACCATATATGGAATTTTGTTGTGTGGTTTGGTCATGATAATGAGATTATTATTTTAATGGCCCTTTTGGACCACATATTTTAACAATATCTCAATTTCTTCTTCTTACAATTCATTAATGTCATATTGGCATATTCAAACACATGTTCCAACCATTATAAATATTTAGTGATGGAATTAAACACCTTGATATAGAATTATCTATTTGAAAATTTCATCAAATACTCTCTAACATGTATGGATTTATTTTCATTTGAATATATGGGATTTAGTTAGTGAAAATTGAAAATATATTTTGTTTTTTTGGAAATTGTTGCATATAATTAATTGTTTTATTTTTCAACATTGTAAATTTCTATTCAATACCAAATAAGTAGTTATTTTTATATTGGAATGTGTCCTATAATGTTAAATGGATAATATATGATAAATCAAGGTTCTTGTTGAATGGGTGATCTATGGAACTATTATGAAATTTTGTTAGTTGGTATATAAACCATGTTGAGATGTAAAATATAGATTATGAATAAATTTTATTATGTCACATTTTTTTTATTGTTTAAAAGACCACAATAACAATAAATCATCATGTTTTTAGTTTAAAAAACACTCCAATATTATTTTCCCTTCCTTATATCAACCTGGAACACCCCCATACCTCTATATTTATTTTTATTACATCCATTATTCATTTGAGTTCACATCAATCACATTTTATTTTCATTTTATGGTAATCATTCCGACCAATGTTTATAATAACAACCTCATAGTTAGTAAATTAGGGTATCCATGTTTGTTTACAACAAAAAATGGATCTTGTTCCCTCATTAGGAAAAATTATATCATTATATGAATACCATTCTCATATCTCAAAAAACCATGAATGAATATTAATGTCATAAAATTTAAAAAAACTCCTGACTCTCCACTATTCTCTATATCTATAGAGCATACATCATTGATATATCTATATACCAAATGAATTTGTACTCACTATTATTAATACACATGTTTAGGAAGACTCATTTTATTTCCAATGATAATTCATCAAATTTGTACGTTAATATAATAGATTTAGATAAGCAACATAAGAAATAATGACCAAAAGGTCACGCATAATAACATCACAAGATGTTTTTAATATAATGTTATAGGTAATTATTTTATTCATTTAATATTCAAAACAAAATTAGGATATTCAAAATTACTCCTTATTGAATCCCATGTCTCTGAAAAATTAATTATTCTATAGTTTCACCTCTCATACTCTATATAAAACTACACCTCTCATTTTTTGAAATTAAGGGATCCCCATTTATCAAATTTAAGAAATCAACCTAATTTTCAATCCTATTAATTTGAGGTGTTAAAGACTAATTTTTTCTTACATTTATCAAATATTAATGAATTAATTATTTCGTTGAAATAAATTTGTAATAAAATGTCAATATGAGTATAAATAATTAATATTTCCAAAATATTTTCCCCCATGACAATGAAATATTTACCAAAACAGGTCTTTCCTCTTGTATTTAAAATAACTCTACGAACCACATGGTTCACATTTAGAAAATATTATATTTTTTTCATTTTTTTTCAATTTCGTCATATATTGATTGATTATATAGTGATTTCTCATAGACCATTTAATAGCTTGTAAATATGTTATTATGATTAAAAACTCACAACAAGATATATTTCAACATTTCCTTGGAAAGATGACCACTACGATGAAACTTTTATTATTTTAATTCTTATATAGATCAATAATATATATATATATATATTAACATGAAATATATTTAATTACACCCATAATTTTACATTAGATTTTATATATGGGGTTTTCTGGCCACCAATATGTTTATTAGGATATATATCACATTAGTTCCTTATTTTAGTCTATCATTTTTATTATAACTAATAAAACTATCTACTAATTAAAAAAATCATAAATAAAGTTTCAATTTAATTAAATGCACCAATTTAAACCATTTATAAATTTTTTACATTGTGTTTTGAACAAACTATGATTAATCTTCCTATGAGTGTTAAATGAGTGATTTCTAATTTAATTTGTTGACAATATTTTTTAGTATTTCAATAAAACCAAAATATTGATAGTGCATATATTATTATAGATTTCTTCAAAATATTCCTCAACATACTTGATATATTAATGATATAATTTATCAAAAAAATTTAATGATGATTATTTACTTTTATGAGTGTCTATAAAATCTCCACTAATTAGATTGGTCATGTTTGTAAAAACCACCTATAAATATGCTCATATAGATTGTAATTCTCTATGCTTGGTTCTTCATAAAGAAAATAAATTAAATAACATTGGTCACAACCAAAATTAAATAAGTAAAAATAATTTTTAAAATATATATATATATATATTATTTTAGAAAATAATGTTTCATTTATTCAGTTCATTCGATTCCATTTTATGTAGCATAAAAAGGTTCAATTTTAACATATATGAAAAATCTCTCTCGTATAATAAAATTATTGTTTTTTACACATTAAAATAGAACAAAAAATTGTGTAATTACTTCATAATTTTTCATGTAATAATAAGTCTATGATCATGTTCTTATTCCATATTATATGTCATAAAAGTTTTTAAAACACATCAAATTCTATGTTATCATATATCACCTTTTATCTCCAAGGCTAGATTTTTAGGTTTTCAACATCTTTCTTACATACCACATTTTTGTTGTTTAAATAATTAACTATTTATCACTATGAACATATTATAATTAATGTAAATACAATTTAGTTGACTATAAAATAGATAAGCATATTTCTGTAACATCACAACAGATTTGTTTCATTATCAATAAAGAGAAGAGAAACCAACGGAACAGTGTCACAGAGGACTCAAATAGTGGAGTCCTAAAGCATATACTCTAACATGATTTATGACTTCTAGGAGATGTGATCAAAAAATAAAAATATAAAAAATTTTGTCACTTTGAGTTACCTTTTATGAGAGGAATTCCTCAAAAATATTACCTTCATGCCACATATGTAGGATCATAGTTTGATCACTCGCTTTTTCCTTAAACCATATAATAATGAATTGAATTGAATAAGTAATGGTTCCAATTCCATGAAGAACGTTATAGGTAGTTAGATAATTGTTTCAATTTATTTAAGAATAAGTAACCTTGGTAGCATACCTATAGACTAGTGGGAATAGCTTTTGTTTCATCATGGAGGGAGTTAACAGTTCCATAAGTTCCAGAGAAGGCCATATCACCAAGCCATACTTGTCCTTGATCACTCCAACACTAATAATGTTCCCCATAGAACATGAAACGTATGTGTTGAACATCAATCCTTTGAAAATAGCCTTATATATATCCCATTTCCCACATACAAAACATTTAGGAATTTTGAGGAAGGCTATAGACTTGAAGATGTCCTAAAAAGGTGTTTGTTTCTTATTCCATACATAATATGGTTAGCTCGACCAATAATTTCCTATTTTTGGAGATGATACCTACATCGGTACATATTTATTCATTGATCATTTCCTAATTTTATTCCTTCCATATACTATAGTAGACATAGAGGGAATAATAGTGTGATCATTATTTATAATTTTGGATAGGTTGCACCCTGGTAATATCGATGGAAAAAAGTCCCCCTCAATAACTCTTTTTAAATTGTCACTGTGAACATCCCAATGATAGTTTATAATGAAAACATCCATAAAATATCAAAATAACATATGGTCGATAGATTCAATATTTGGACGTTTACAATAATGGACTTTTGAGGAAAGGTTGATTTGTAGGTGGAGAATATTTCCAAAAGTTAATAATGTATTATTCCTAACACACATTACAAGAAATATAATTTTGGTTGGAATCTATTTACACCATATCATGATACCCTATTCATCTTAAATGTGGTGGCATCATAAAAACCTAAGAAAATATGTCACGGAGAAGTCCCCAGAATATAAACATGTGATGCCACACTTTTCTAGATCTTATTTGAGCAGTATATTATAAAAAAGGACTAGAAACTCCTTATCATGAACTTATTTAACAAAAATGTAATATCGAATGGATTATTTAAATTCTACATCTACGGTTGGTCATCATGGTATTCCATGTGTGACCCCACCCAATATTTCTACTAGAACATGATTTATCCACTTCCAATGATCCAAAAAGAGTGTTGATGAGTGGAGGGAATTAAATGTTGAATAAATCATATTAATGTTGAATTACTCATTCTATATATGTATAAATCATTTCAATATATGGATTACATGTTCCTACCACAAATAGGTCACTGATAGGTAGTATCACATGGAAGCTTATCAGACATAAATTTTATTATATTAGACACACCTCTAATGTCAGATGCTCCCTCAAATATATATCGTTTGATCCTGCTCCATGAAGCCCAATGGTAATTTCCTTCCAAGTTGACATCCCATAGGAAAGAAACAATAGGTATATCTAATTTTGAGATGTCATTATTTGGATATTTATGAGTGAAGAGGACATTCCTTGCTATCAAACATTGGTCACAGATGTTGATAGTGATTCTTCCTCTGAATTAAATTAACATTTTTTTACAATTCAAGACCCTCCTTACAATTATATCCAAAAATATATCAATTTGATGAGTTTTAATGATTTTGGGGGAACCAGTGATTCAAAATATTTCAGTGGAAGGATGATAAAATGTATGTCGAGCCCAAGTTATACATTTATGAATCTCCTTTCAGAACAATAGTTTGTCATATAGAATAAATTTTCTTAATTCACCAGTTTCCCACTCCATATAACATATTCCTACAAAACAACCTTTACCCCATGAATTCATATACGGATTCCATTAACAAAAATAATAGTCTCTTATATGAACATCTTTTGGGAAATATATTTTTTTATTTGAAAATTATGATAAGGAAGTATTCATCCCATTTCAATAGTTCGATTGATATATCTACTAGTCACATAATTGGACACAATAATCATTGATTGAAAGATTGGGTCCCCTTGGATTTATCCTCTAACAACATTGATGAAACCATACTATTTCCCCATGAATATTGATGTAATATATGCAGATAAAATGTAGTGAAATAGAATGTTGATCTATATTGAAGGGAATCACATGCCATCATCCACTCACAAGAAGAATTCCCATTCAGCCGTATCAAATCCTTACTCATTTCAAATGAAATAACAGTGTTAGATCCAATGTTCAGTTTTACAATTTCATATATAATTTCATGAGCCAAACCAATCACATCTTTAATCAACTGACAATTGAGGAATCAATGTTTCTCTTCAGAGACCAAAATGGGATGATAAACCGACATTATATTATTAATTATGCAAGACAACACATTTTATGGAACTTTACATATGCAGATCTGGTGATATTGACCAAGGGAATTGTGGTCTTGAACCTTATAAATTTGTAAAATCATTATGGAACCTAAAACACTTGGTAGATTTTCCTTGTGAATGTAATCATAAACCACTGGTACCATGATCATCCTAGAAATTTCACAGAAAGCCTTGTTGAAGGAGCATGAGATGCCATCTGGCCCCGAAGTGCTCCCTCAATTGAGAGTCCAAATGGTTTTATGAATCTCCCTCTCCTGTATGACATCCTCAAGGATGTAATTGTATCTCTCTGCAATATTTTGCAGAATAACCTCTATGATCACCATAGGGCCTCGTAGATATCTTAATTGTATACTTGGGATGAGACCCTCTATGAGGGATTTGAAGTGATCGTCCATGGTTACCCATCCAGAAAATGATTATCCAAGTATGATTCAACTTCAATATGAATATTAGGTCACATATATTATCATTTTTCTTTAATACATTCCTAAAAATAGAAGGTGTTATGGTTGGATTCATGAAGCCATATGACCACTAATTTTTCTCAAGTTGTACGTTCCTATTTTGAAAACATTTCAGCTAGAACAACCATTTTATTATATACATCACTAAATAAGGACTCATATCATTAATTTTCTGTAAAGACATCCATTTGGTCAATATTTATAGTAATAACCTCTCTTTCATTACCACACAAAAGATGACTCATACCCCATGTTTGATAATATTCCATAATATACATGAGTTTTAACATAACCTTCAAAATTAATGTTTTTTCATTAATATTTTTCGTATTTAATAATGAAATCATAATAAACCTCATTAAATTTATTTAAAAATTAATTATCCCTAAATAAAACACCCCTACCACGATAAATAAAACTTATTAGGATCAATTTAAAAACACATATTGATAATTGATGAAATATTTAAAATTATTATGAGAATATATATTGAGGACTCATTGAAAATTATTATTACAATTCACTAAACAACCAATTAAACCAATATTTTAATCATTGAAACTATTTTTTAATATTTTAACATATAAATTAAAATATCAATAAATATATATATATAATTAATGATTGAGTGATATATATTGAAATATATGTTGATTACATTGATTCAAAAAATATTTTTTATGGTAACTAAGTCACCATATATAATATATAGGGCTTCATTACATTGGACACAAATTATGATGAAACTATAATAATGTTACACATAATGTTACATAATGAATATTTAGGGAATGTGAAAAAATTGACACAATATTGCAGTAGGAGAATGACTATCTAACAACATTGGGATACTCTGGGTATAAGAAGTACAAATATAGCCCTAAATTTTTTTAAAAAATGAAATCTATTAAATTATTTTACGATGAAATTCTAGAAACAATTATCAAAAAAATATTTTCAGTAAAACCAAAAAAGTAAAAAAAAAATTAAAACATTTATATCAATTAATAAGAAGGAACTATATTTTACAATTACAATAAATTCAACCATTAAATCATATTCTATTTCAATAATAAATAAAAACAATAGTTCTATGTTATTATATTAATATATACAATTAATAATTACAATGTATAATATATAAAATAGAATAATATTATTCTTCACTGGTCATATTTTTATAAGAATTTTTATTAGAATTAATTCTTATTCATTTTCATTAACCAATAATAAAAGTATAAAATTATAAATATCCTTAGGTAATAAAATTTTAAATTTTTATATTTATGGGGTTCAATATCAAAAATCTAATTTAAATAAAATTCTCTTATAATAATTATCCCTCAGTTTATTTATATAGAAATACTCCACACAAAATAAATTATTCTATTCATATTCCATTTCCTTTTGTTTCTTGTAGATATATTTGAACCATGTTCTACACACTCTCAAGTAGTGATCATCCATGAGATGATCAGAAGAAGAAATTACAGTGAACATTTCTCTATACCCTAATTAATATTTACACAGTTTCATTTAAATAACATAACTAAATGTTTTCCATTATAATTTATCTTGATAATATCAACCAAATTTTCCTCTTAACCGTGGTCTAGAATTGTAAATATTCATCTATTTTGTGATTTCATACTTTTTTTATCATTGAAATCATAAAACATGAAATCTTAAATGTTATTAGAGTAAAATATCCTTGCTATATTTAATAAATATTGATATATATACAACAAAGTTTATGATATTTGAACTCATTTATCAATAATATTTTTCTATTGACATTTATATTGAATATTGTAACATATATGTTTGCTCGTATTAAACATAAAATTTTAAATGAAAATGAGAAGAGATTTCTAGTAATTTACATTGAATTAAAATTTGAGAAAAAATATTCTAATTTTTAGAATAGAGTATATTATTATTAATATATACCACATAATTGAATCTTGTCACAATGGATTCTTAATACATTGAATAGAAGGTTCTCCTCCCTTAATCTATTTTACTATCAATAATTGAACCATCTTTAACATAATACCTATAATCATAACGAAAACACATAATGTAAATAATATATTAATAAGTAAACGAAATATTTATTCACTTGGACTATTGTGAATGTTTAATGAAAAATAAATTAAAGTTATGTATCACATATTGTAATACGTGTATTGATAATGTTCATGTTCTCAAACATTATCATTCTTGTCTAAATATATAATAAACTGAATATTTATAGTGATATTTTGAAGGGAATTATCATCACTATATGAGAAATAATATTTAATATTATTTGATATAATCTACCCAATTTAGTTGGTTTTATGGATTTGTCTCACTATAGTCTGAAAAATATAAAAAGATTTTTTATATCTATAGTTATTTTTTATGATAGAAAATTATTCATTACTAATGTTATTAATTTTTTGAGTATTATTATTATGTCATGAATTTTTAATCCATGTACTTTTTGATGATCCAAATTAATAAAAATTGCAAAGTTATTTGAATATATATCAGAAATGATGTTTTTTAAATTTTCAAAGGATAATATATTTTAACTAAAATTATAGTGAAAAATTATTTTGGATATGATTTTAATTTCTTATAATATTTTAAGTTATATTTTTTATTTCCCTGTATGATTAGGAAAATAGAAAATCCATTTCCACATACACCATACACAATAGGAAAAAAACAATAATATTGTTTAACAAATTAAATGTCTAATATTGATGTTTAAAAAATATTTCTTCTATCTTCCATTAAAGTGTTCTAGTTATATATACTAGTTTTAAATATCTTTTATCACCTTATTTAAAATTAGTTTTTTAGAAAACTCGTATTTGATTTTGGTAATTGTGTCCTGATCAATTATCTATATAATATTTTTAGTGGAAACCAAAAATCTATTCTTTAATTTGACCCTTAAAGAATTTTTTTTATTAAACCATTATTATATATATTAAATTCAACATAAATATGAATGTATTTATTATGGTACATTAACCACCACATTATTCTATAAAGTGGTAGTTGGGAATAAAAATGAATTTAAAAAAACAATAAGTCAAATTTGTGTGTGTGGTTTTTCACTACATTAAATTTATTATCATAACATTTAATGCCTAGTTTATAGTAGGGAATAATTAATATGATAAATTTCATAGTTTATACATCATGGTTTTCTAATCCATAAATCCATATCACTATCAATTCATTGAGAAGTGTTTGAAAATACACATCATTGTAATTTCTAGGCAACTACTATATGGGAATATTTATTGATAAGATGAAATAAGTTTTATCTATACATCAATATAAGTTTATTATATTGGATAAAAGAATTTATATATATTATTTAACTTCACTTTATTGTATAAAAAACTTTTTATATGTAATTAACAAAATAAAACATTAATTTATTTAATTAGAGTATAAATTTGTTATTGATGAATTGATGTTATTATATGATTTTGAATAACTTGTATACCATAAAAACACATTTTTAATGTCATTAATAACATTCCAATTAATATTACCAACTATATTAGATGGAATATATAGTCTTTATAACCAATATATTAATGGAAACAATTATATAACATTTATATGGGTTCTCTTTTCTAGTTTCTATATGGTGGTTTACAAATATGGAAAGATATAATAAATTTATAAATGCTATATAAAGCATAAAAACATTTAAAACACTTTTTATTAATGAATTATCCACAATATAGTGTAAAAACATTAGGATCGAATATATAATTATGTAATTGAGTATAATTTTTACAAGTAATGTTATTTTTATGTTTTCAAACAATATTTGTATTTATTGAAAAAACATTGGATGAAAATGTGTTTTTGTAAGTAGGATAAAATGTTTGGTGTGAATTTTTATTTAAAGGACCATTTAGGATGACTGAATTTTCTTAAAAAACATTATAACTATATTCATACAATTCCATATTTGTCGCAATGTTTTGATTATTATGATTACCTCATGATTAAATATTTTGATCTAAGTTGTAGTTGATGTTCTGAAAAAACAAATTCGGGAGAAAACATCCAGATAGAGTTCTATGAAATTTGATACATGTTAGTGGAGGTGATATAATAATTAAGTCCCTAAAGGTGAAGATATTAAGATATTATATACTATATATAAAATTAGAAATCATTGAAAACATGATCTGATTAATGTATTTGAATTAATGTTAATCATTATATGTTTTTGAGTCTATAGAAGTGAATATATCCTTCAAGTTATTAGACGTTATAAATTATGATAAAAGAACAGACATTTCTAGTAAACTAATGTGATTGAGCCTATGTAGAAGGAGAAAAAAATATGAATTATAGGATTATAAAGGAAAAATAATTTTAGTGACATAATAAAATAAATGTCAGTCCTAGGAAAAATTATACTAGATAGAGAATAGAAAAAGATAATTTTCTACTGAGTTTTTGTGTTTTCAAATGAAATAAATATTCAAAAATGGGGTAAATTTTTGTTTTAGGAGATGTTAAGAAAATATCTTCCAACATTCAAACCACAATAACAAGAAAAGTGAAAAAACAAAAATTGTTAATTTATGAACATAAAAAATGGTAATGTTCCGAACTGAATGATTAAGTCACTAGAATAAGAATACAACATATTTCCGAAATTTATAGATATTTCAACAAATTTAGTCATCCATCATCTTTTAATATAGAGTAATTAATAAAGATATATTTATTTATTTTTCAATAAGATCAAATTGAATGAACATGAGATGGTGATGTTTCTAAAAAATAATTTTTATAATTTTTAAAGAGACAATATTTATTATAGACTAGGTGAAGATTGATATCAGAATGATTTTAAGTGATCTTATAAATTAGATATAATAAAATATTATGGAATACCATATTTTCATTCACAATGATACTACATAAAGTACTTTTTAAGATTCTAATTGTTCTATGTTGAGGAAATATGAGGAGAATTTGTGAACCACACAATCAACAATTTAGTGTAATAGTATTTTATTTGGGAAATTGATTTTTTTTAAATGGTTTGAAGTTAGATTATTATCATACCTTTTATAACATTGAAATGTTCCGAAATCTATTTATGATACATGACTTGTTACTATATGTTTTTTTATTTTTCCTGTGTTTAGATTTAGTTGAGATTAACAATGAGTATTAAAGGATGGAATTTCTAATAGAGATTAAACTGATCAAGTATTGTTTATTGAACATGTTTGAGTGATAAAATAAACCCATTTTACAGAATTTTATATTTTTGGAGTACCTATATAAAGGGGTTAAAGGTACATTTTACATTCCATGTTTCAAAAATAAAAAATGATGAATCGCTATAAAATATTTGTTAGATGTGAGTTTCAAAATGATATTAGTTTCTTTTATAATAAATTTTATAGTCATAGATTTTTGATCAGATGTATCATATACTGTTTTTATCCTGGTAATCAGATGTAGGAATGGATTAGAGTTCTTCCAGAAATATTTTTTTATATCATACTACAATGAAATTTAATTTGTAACTCTCAAATATTTTTCTAAATTGGAAGATCATAGGTTATGTATAAAGTGTTCTACTTATTGAGGTGAAATATATAAGAATTCACACGGAGTATAAAATATCACACCATACAGACTTTATCAGATGGAGAAATTTGATGATCTTCATAGGCACAATTTTTCTATAGAGCTTAACATACAAATATTCAGACATTTATTATGTCACGTTTTGAAATAAAATATTTTAAACTCATGGTATTCAAAATAATATTATCAATTAAATGATATTGGAATTAAAAATGGAGTTAATTCCATTTTTTAATCACTTATTTTGTGTTTTGAATTTTTAAAGACCTACAGGAGTAGAAATGGAAAGGATTCATAATCTCACACTAAAGAGGAACATTTAAAATATTTTATTCCTTTTTAAAATTAATATATTTAAATATGTGAGAGATTGTGTTAATGTCGATAAATAAAAAAACAAACTTGTTTCATGGGAAAATTCGCATAATGCTAGAAATTTTTAAAATTAAAACCATTGATTCAACCTCATATTCATAGTTGTTCGATCTTCTTTCATACCATTAATTGGTATCTGAGTAAACTATACCCTATATAAATATTTTAATGTAAAATAACTATTCCTCCATCTAGCAAGGTAATACAATACATAATGGAAAAAATAACATTACTGGACAAATATAATGTGACCATATCTTGTATCACTATTTCTAGAGGATATTGATAATATAATTGTTGGATTTCCTCACATTTTGAAATATTATCCAATTAATCCGGATGATAAGAAAAAAAATTGCGGTTATTGGGAATGAATGAAATTCCATTTATTATTAATTTTTCAATAGAATTTTTTATGAAGGAATTGGGTCTCAAAATACCTATATAATTATATGAAATATTGAATATATCATTAAAGAGATCACTAAATTGAATGAATAATATTTAAATATACTTAAATAAAAATATGATGATATAATAAATGGATATAAAGAAACTATTCATTAATATTTCAAGAGAGTGAAGGAATTTTTTTGAAGTAACATAGGATTTGGTTATCTCATAAGAGATTCAACCATTATTAAGAAACTCATGAAAATATTATTTAATATTTGTAACACTAAAATTTATATTATAAATGAAAAAAAGATTATTATATTGATAAATAGAATTGAATTTTTGTTTATATAAAATGAATAATTATTTGGAATTAAAATCTAATAAAAAAGATAAAATGTATTCTCGATTTTTTACAATGCTAAATATTCATGATATTGAGAATATTTCACTATGTGAATTTAAAGAAAAATAAAATGATGAAATTAATTTAATGATCATCTATCCAATCTCTAAAAACTATTAGATATTTAGAGGACTGCGTAGTTGGAAATTTAGAATAAAATTTTCCAACTCTAGAGTAATTTGTAATTTTTTAAAAAATTTGTCAATAATGAAATTTAGTGAATATAAATATCATTTTGAATATAAGTCAAAATGGCATAAATTGAACAAAAAAATTTAGAAGAAAAAAATACATTGGTAGTAAGAAAAATTTCACTAGAAGAAAAAGAGTCATGTTGTATTAGAAAGTATAATTTTACTCTAATGAAAATAAATTCATCAGAAGAAGAATGTTTAGAAAATTTTATAACATTCTTTACAAATATTGATAAAATAGAAAATTTATAAAATATTAAATAATTATAAAGTGGTGATTATTATTTCAAGGAATTTCAACTTTGATTTAAACATGAATCATTTCTAAAAATTACAAGATGGTGATAATAATGATGAGAAATTAATTTGAAATTTTTTTTAATTAAAAAATTATTTCCATAAAAAATATGTATATTTAGGGAATGATAATAATCCAAACATTCATTGATGAATCTGGAATGTTTGTTGAAGATATCATTAAAAACAGAAAACTATGTAATAGAAGGTTTTTAAATCCCCAATAATGCATTTATGGTTAAAATTTCCTTTTAAATGTTGAATGGAAATTTTAAAAAATATTCTCATGTAAATATTGAATCATCTCAAGATGAAAGTAGTTCATACTCAAAGAATAATTTTAAATATTTACCCTAAAAATTTAAATGTTTATCAGATAATTCTGACAATGTAGGTTTATAAAATATATAGGGAATTAATGTCTTATGAAAGGATGTGAGAATATATAACATAAACACATGTTTAAATAATTATTTTATTATTGATTCCCCATAATATGGGTAAAAATATTATATATATCATGAACAATGGAAAAATAAATTTAGAGAAAGATCATATTTTTATAAATAATATTATTCAAAGGATATTTTGGTTTTATTAAATGTTTTTACATAATGAATATAATTTTTTGGACACCATGTATCTACCTAGAGACTATTATGAAATAAGGGGAATTAATAGAAGAAGAAATGTATCCCTCTTCCCTAATCAAAATAAAGTTAAAATGAAGAAATGTCATGATGTTAGATAATATTTTATTAAATATAATTTTAATTTTTTGGATTATGTTGGTGTAATATTTATTAAATTGAGCTACATTTATGAAGAATGTACGATTTTTCACAAGACATGATTAATATATGTCGATAGGAAATGAAAATGGAAGGAAGAACGATAAAGAATGATTCATCACTATTGAAATTGAATAGAAACTCAATAAAAGGAAAATATCATGGATTCTTGATAGTATTTACTCCCCACACATGACATTGTATAAGAAAATCAGGAAAAATTGTGATATTCACGAGGTATGAGTAGTATCATTTTCAAATGATAGTTCCTTAAATATAGATGAAACATAATATATAATATTTAAGATGAGAATCTAAAAGATAATATAGATTTTTTTATGGTCTAATAAACATTATAATATTTGTGAGCCTACATTATGATGATGGAAATTAAGTGATTTTTATAAAAGATTCATGCATTATCAGTTATATGGAGGATTATAAAATTGATACCAAGGTAGAAATAACTATAGAAAATATCCTTCCAATTGTAGAACAAGGAAATTTTGGTTACCTATGTGATGATAATGGGAACAAGTTATGCCATCCAAAACGTGGGAATATATAAAAAAAATATTAAAAAAATATATTATTGATAATATTAAAACCATTATATTGTTTAAAATGATAGATCATTTAGTTTGTATAAAATTTTATAAAGGAAATATTATTTTTAGAATCGAAAATAATACTGAAATTCAGTTTATATGACCACATTAATATATTCATTCCAACTTATGAGATACCTTGTGACATATATCAATGAATGAGGATTTTTTACTTTGTAACCTTTATAAATTATTTCAATTGAATACTTCATACTATGATTATAAATAACAAATCCAAGGACAAACGAATTTTCATATTTTTTAGAAGAGATTAGGAAAATTTATTTATGGATTATATACTAAAAATGGGAAAAATGTAATGGAGTACAAATAAAACAATAAAAAATAATATATAAACAATCATATTAATAAAAATTAGTATTGTTATCCATAAAAAGATTATTAAAATTGAGAAATGGATATGAAAAACAAATGTTTAGTGGAAATTTTAAGAATTATATGTGATGAGTATAAGCATTATTTTTTTCTAAAGATAAAATTGTATTAAAATTTTCATATAACAAATTGATTTTTTCTATGAATTAAATCCATCATTTAGTCTTATGATATTTTTAAAAAAATTTCATTATTGAAATATTTCATGGTTCTGGGAATTCCTTATTTACTAATGATATGAAATCGTTTTATTCAAAAATTTGATGGAGAAGATCAAGATTGAATTTTCATTCGATATTTAGATAATAAAATAAGTTATAAATTTGGGAAAAACATTTTATAATTTTTTTTAGATTCATATGATTTAAAAATTTATAAAAAATCATATTTCATATATGTTTTTGACAATTTTTGAGTTGATATTTCAAATACTTCCAATGTGATGTAGAAATGTGAAGTTGAAATTGAGCCAAAATTTGTGAAAGAATATTTAGAATAATTGTGTTATGAGGAAGGTGATATAGGATGAAAATATTGGGAATATTATACTATATAAAAACAGAACGAATATGTAAATATTAATAGAGATCATAAAGATCTAGTTCAAATAATAATAATGATGAGATTATAAAATTAATCATCAAATATTTATCAAGATTAACTAAAATTGGTTTTAGGTGATATAAAAGATAAATATAAATAAAACATAAGAAATTGTTCCATGGAAAATATGGAATATTAATGTTTAGAAACGGGTTTTTAGAAGTAACGTGAATAATTATGGGGATGTTTCATGAAATAATGTATGAATTTTATTATAGGATATTCATAATTAGGAGGTGTGGATCTTAAAGAATATTTTCTCCTCATTGTGATATTGGTAAATTTTATTATGTTCTTAGTTGTGGATAGACATCATAATTTTAATTTTTAATAAATTGATGTATAATCTACCACCCAAAAAAATTTATAGAAGAATTTTTTAATAACAAACTGTGTGGGTTCCTACTTGAAAACATGGAATCATATTTTTTATGTGGTAGAAAACCATTTAATATTGAAAAAAATATTTATGAGAATCAAACTCTAAGAAATATTGTATCATAAAAAATATCAATTTTTTCTATTCGGATAATAGAATGAAACTAAAATTTAATGGAAATATATCAGGGTTCTGTGATTATTATAATTGTTGTAGATGAAATAATCTTTAGGGGATAGAGAAAATGTTTTTTAGGATATTTATGAAGAAATAAATAATATTTTAAAATTAAAATTCCCAATTAATGAACCTTATTTATATCTTTATAATTATAGTAGGGGAAAGAATATATTTTTCTATCACAAAAATGAATACCAAATAATTATTAAAAAAAATTCATGGGAGAATAGAAAGAATTTTATACACATATGTCTTTTTTTATTATTATGTTTATGGATGAATCTATGATAATTAGTAATCAGAATGATTCGAGAAATGTTGTTATTTTAAATAATTCATTATATATCAGTAGAATTGAATACGAATATATAATTCCTATGAAATGATTTGTGAATTGATTCGAGTACGAAAAAATTTGCAGGGTTTCCAACTTTTTCTATTATGTGAGAACATATAAAAACGATGAAATGTATGATATATTCAACAATTCTCACAAATAAAAATGTTGAATCACTATAGAATTTATGTTAGAAGTGAGTTTCTAGCCAAGGAAGTATTTTTGATAAAAATGATTTCTAGAAATAGTTTTGTTATATTCTGTTTCAAGTAGAGTGTTGGTTTAGATTAATCAGAAATAGATAGTTTTTATTGTTTTTCTGGAGATATTTTTTCGGTTATAACCACCAAAAAAATAAATATTTTTGAAAGTATAATTTAATAAATTTAATTATTATCCTGTTATATATATCAGAAACTATTTCAATTTTTCTATACCAAATTTAAATTCACTGAAAAAATAAAAGGATTCACAAGATATTAGTTAATGGATTGAGAAGTTAAGCGAGAATTCCATATGATAATTTTTATATCAGGAGTTATAATGTTTCATAAATTTTTTGGGGACTTTTGAATGAAAATCATGAAAACTAATATGATTAAATATATTCATATATATAAAGAGGTAGAATTACTCTAATTGGAGTTAAATCATGGTTGTATCCCCTTATTTATAAATTAAAATATCAATAGACCCACAAGGGTGTCCATGGAAAGTATTCTAGATCATACTTTGATGAGTATCCTTATAAATCATTTTTCCATTGTTTATTATATCTTATTTTAATACTTATAATTGTTTTTTGAAGTTGGTAATAAAAATAACATTAAAAAGTTTTGTGGGGAAAATTTAAGGAAGTTGTAAAAAGAAATGTAACAAATGATTAAACCCCCCTTCTCAAGGGTTCAATGATCCATTAGAACCATGTATAATATACATCACTAAATAAACAAAAATACTGTAAGGGTCATAGAAGTAAAAATTAATTATTCATTAATTTTTAGTTCATGTTTATTAATTTATAAGTAAAACATTATGTGGTATAAATTCAAAAACCATATGTTTTTTCATACATTGAAAAATCTTCATTATATTTCTTATTGATTTGTTTGAATAATATTATAAAAGGGAATTTTATTCTTATTAATGTTTTATTTTAGTACTCAATGTAATTTCATCAATTAATATGCTATTAATTGGTCTAGGTCCACATGTTGTTCTTAAAACATCCTTAATATATTGAAAATAAATATGCGAGAGCACTAATTTGTTATAATTTAGATGTTACTTCATTGATATTCCAAAAGAATCATTTATATTGTTTTTTTATTATCCATCATTAGGGAATTAAATATTCTATTCCAATTGTGGAAAATCTTTTTGAAATTTCTGTAATGATTGATTCTCCATGCTTAATACACTATAAATATTGAGTTGAAAATTCATTCAGTGTCAAGTGATCTGATATATCTCATCTATATTATTTCAATTCACATTTATGTTATCGGCATGTTATTATTCTATTGATGGATCATTTTTTAGTTTACATCATTAAAAACAACTCTAATTCATTGACAAATCAAGGTGTTTATTGAGGTTATTTAATCCATATTTCTTCCATATTTATTCTATTTCTTAATTATTCAAATCGAAAATAATGTTATAATAGAATATAAGAAAAAAATAGAATATTTAAAAAAAATTAATTAATTTTCATATTTTAGGGATATGTTATTCTTTTATCTAAATATAAAAAGATATATTGTTTTCTAATGTATTCATGATAAATATTGTATTACTATAAATATATTAAATCATAAAATATACACCTAAAATAATGTCTTTATAAAATAACCAAATCATAAGTAACATTAATAATGTTTAAAATAAAAATGAAAACATTAAAATTATATTAACAATGTTATATTAATAATTTAGAAAATAAATAATATTAAAGTTCCTCATTTATAAATTTATAAGAGGAACCTAAAAAGTCATATAATTAATATATTTTTATTGAATGTGTGATGGTTTCTTCTAATTTACTAGCCATAGTGAACAATGTGATTAAATTTTTTTTATCTGTAAACAATCAATTCTATATATTAGTTATCATCCTTGGAATAAAATAAAGGATATAAATATATTTTTTCAATGATAATTACAATAGTAAGAGAATTGTTAATTTAAAAAAGTTCATGATTTCTTGGTGTGTTGGTTAAATGTAACAAATTTTACCATGTATTTATTAACAATTTCATATCCTAACATTATATATAAAATATTTATGCTAAAATTATTATTTAATTTAATAATGAATCAAATATTTCATATATATTACACAAATAATTAGTATTATGACACTCTTTTTTGTCTTCAACGACAGTATTTTATTCAATAAAAAATTTAAAATACATTCTTTTTGATGAAATTGTGAATTTTTCACGTTTTTAAATTTTTATTTTATAACTAATAATTTTCTATGTTTAATTTAATTGAAGATAACTTATGATGAACTATTTCATTGGAATATTGAGAAACACTCATCAGAAGATGAATAGTTTCATGTAATGTAATTATTAATGAACCAAATGAATATGGTGGAGTTAGTTACATTAATAAAATAAAATCCATGAATAAATTAAGGAATACTATATAATATAAATTTTAAAATTTATCACTTTTTTGTAATCATAATGATTTTTTATAATTGGGTTCATTGATTTGTAAGTGTGATTTTGTAAGAGATTCTATGTGGGATATTTTTTGTAAAATATCTTTGACTTTATATTTAGAAATATTATCTTCATATAACTATAATTATAGAAATTTTAGGTATAGAATATTTTTTATATCTAATGGTTTCATCACTGATGTTTAGGGTACATGAAAGTTTTGGTTATTATTTATGATTTATGATTATCCTAGGGCTAGATCTCCTAATTTTTTATGTTTATATTAAAGAATTAATTTGTGTGGTGCTTATACCTATTGAAGTGTTGGCACAAAAGAATGTAGGCATAATTTTTACACCATGCTTTATGTTATCAAAAATCCTAACACATTTGGTTAATATCTAAGTATTACTTTTATAGGAAAAAATATAATAAACATGATTTATTGGATTATTTAGAATGATATTCAAATATCATGGTTTTATTTCAAATTAAACTATTTAATTTTGGATTGTATTATTTTTTATTAGTTGAGTTCGTTAAATGAAATGACCCATCCTAGGTATAATGATAACCTGATAACTAATCCATTCCTTACGGGGCCTGACGGGTGTACCAGATCACTACGGGTTAGTGACTAGCACATGGAGTTATACAAAATAAATGTTGGAAATAATTTTCCAATAAACATTATGAACGAAGATAGAAACTTCAATATGATCAAAAGAAAAAGTACACTGGGAGAAGTTTACCATATTCCATAGAGGTAAAAACAACCTAAATTACATCATTAATGTACCAGCAAACTAAAAGAACAACTCAATTCCCAACAAACTCAGAAGAACCAAACCCAATGATCAGTAAAAAGAACCACATCAATGTAGTGGTTTTCCCTTTATTTTACATCAATAAAGATAATATACAAATACCCAATGGAGGAAGTAAGTTTTGAGATATAATTAAAATATGATCTCACCCATTATTCCATAATAATATGCCGATATTTAATTAACCTAATAAATATTTAAATTTTAAATGCATAAGGCTGTAATTTCAAAAACCATATTTAAAAAAACATGTATTTATTATAAAATGAAGGAAATTATTTATAAAAATGTTACACATTACAATTAATATAATACATCTAAAAAATGGAATCATAAAACATTTTATATAAATTAGTTTATATAAATTCAAAAGGCATATAATACAGTTTAAAAGAGTTGAATATAATCATTTCAAATATAAACAATCATGTAATATGGTAATATGGATAAAAGATATGATAGTTCCAGGATATAGGAATCCATATAGTCAAGGTGACATAGAAATATGTAAACACACATGCCCCATTGAAATTGGGAAAATGACTTCATCACAATCCTATTAGGGATTTTCAATGGTTTATTTATATTTTGGAACTTTTTCGATCATAGTGTGTTATCCATATAACTCATTAACTAAATAAATATTTCATGTTATCTAATAACAAAAATATTATTGAAAATTTATTTTAAGACAACTCAACATAAAATTCAACCCATCCAAGACTCCAAATATTCAAATTTCCATTAAAAAAAGATATGTTATTTAATAAAAAACATCCCACTTATAAGATAAAATTGAATAGTTTCTATCAAAAATTATATAATCAATTTTCACTATTACAATTTTAAATCAATTTAATACATTATTATCCATATTTAATGTCCTCAATTTTAAATCAAATTATTTTAATAGTTTAAATTTAGAACATTAAATATCACCACTTTCCATCAATTTCACAAACACACCATGATTAATGAGAATTGGGGATTTTCACAATTTCATTCCAAGTATTTATTTTTTTCAATAAAATACCCATTTAACATGAATTGGGGTTTTAAATAAAAAATGTTAATAAACACCAACAAATTATATACAAATAAAATAATAGAAATTAAATAAATCGATTTATGGTTAATTAAATTGTTCAATCTAAATAGAGCCAACAACCTTGGGATGACAAGATCTCGACGCACCAAACCCTAATTAGGATTCTTAGCGAAGAATAATGAATATTTATTTATGAAATCAATCCTAGGGTTAAGATACAACAATGTATGAATATATCTTCCAATAAAATTGAAATATATGAAATCATAGTGATTAAATGAGAGAGGGAGAGTGGGATGTAGATAACAGTAAGAGAAAACTTACCGAGAGAAGATCAAACGATGTTATAACAGCTTTGATATTCTTCTCGGACGATTTAGAGGGGAAAGAAACATCACATATAATCTCTGATGGAAGGATAAATTTTATATTATTTGTAAATATCTACAGGGTGACTAAAAATATTTTTTCAAAAATTTTAAATGAATTATTATTTTAATAAAACCCATATGCACAGATATTAAGACAAGATCATACATTTTAGAAAAAACTTGTTCCCTTTCCATGCTCCCCTTATAATGGGTTTCATCATTTCTCCAAAAAGGTTGGAGAATTTTATAATTATTGTTCCAACTATAAAAAACAATCTACCTTGATTAAAATGCTTTCTTTAGTAGGGTTAGCATTTTGGGTGATATATTCACTGATATTGAACCTTGAAAATATCCAACATTTTTACCCAAAACAACACAAAAAAACTGAAAAAATAAAAGTAAAAAGAGAGGTTTACAAAAACATAAAAACTTGTAATAGATTGTTAATACATCCCCACCATATGACAACTATATGCCTAAAAATCCTACAAATAATCATTAATTCAAAAATGTTGATACCACTTATCACTCATTTGTGCCCCCATCTCCCACATATCATTGTTATTGGAACCATTATGTCCTAGCACATAAACCCAATGTATCATCCTCACATAAATTTACTTAGTCTCAAAATCATCTATCATAGCTTTCCATTTAGTCATGGATAAATTAGGATCAACAAGAGGACTGATCCAACTTAGAAAATGAGATTTATCACAATAATTATTCCATATATGAGATATATGGAACATGTTATATATAAACATTAGTTTTTGTGGAATAGATAAATGATAAGAAACATTTCCCAAATTATTAAAAACCTAAAAATTTTCCACGAAATGTAGAGAATGTTTTTATTTAACTCTCATGAAATAAATTACCCAAATGGGGTAGAACATTCAAGAACACCTAGTCACAAACTGGAAACTCCAAGGGTCTTTGGTGATGATTAGGATGATACTTATACCATCATTTTACAATCTAATTTATGTAATGAATCATATGAATCTTTTTTGTTGTATCTTTAACCAAGACTAGTCCAACAAAGGATCATTCACCAAACTCTTACCAACAAAATGGATATATGAAAGGCCGACCATAAGAGGCCTCAAAAGGAATCATTAGAATCACAATAATGAATTAATTTCTCTATAAAAAATAAAATTGTCTCATTTATCCTCTCAAGCCCTACCAAACTATAGAACCCAAGCCTAAAGAATATAATCGAGAATCTTTATAGATCATTCTGAATGACCATCTGAATACAGATTGTATTCCATGCTCAAACAGACCTGATACCCCAGTGCCACCTAAAGGTATCTAAAAGAATAAGTAATTTGAGGAATCTTATAAGATAATATATTTTATGGAAATCTGTGTAGAAGAAAAATCTCATTTATAATTTTATTTCCAAATTCCTTAATTTTTTATGTATAAAAAATGGGTATAATGTGATCCTAATTAGTCAGGATATCAAACAAAACCCGTATAATATTATACCTTTCTCTTTTTATGAGTAAGCCTAACCACAATGTACATAGATTTTTCAACCAACATCCATGTAGGGATTGGAACTGACTAAAACAAACCCGATGGCTTTTAGTGCATGACCATGGCTCACTCGAATGTATAAAAATGAGATAAAAATAATCAATTTCATATCTCATACATGGACAGCATAATTGTCTATTCATATCATATAACATTATTGAGGTCATTGGATTCACTACCCACTGAAAATTAGGGAAAGCCTTGTATCATAGTTTTCCTTACCTTTAATGGGAATTCTTACTGATTTTAATAAAATAGAATGTGTAATATGTCATCTAGGTAATCACCCATGGTCTCCCCACTATAAAGAGTGTGTCTAATTTTATATAATTCATCATTATGATTATGTTCCTGATGAAACATCTTCATCGGGGTCGATGAAAACTAATCAGTGGACAAAGAAACCTCATCCTCTAATTCTTGGACTCTAATATGAAACTCTTTAAAAATTTCCTTCATGACCCATTATAAAAGAGATTATTTCACTTCATGCTTGAAGATGTTTCCTACTCAATGAATATGTGATGACATTCCCTTTCATTAGGGTATAATAGATTTCAATGTTGAATGATTATAGGTATTATTGAAAAATCCTTTGGATTATATTAAAAAATTTCTGTAAGAAGATATAAATCATGATATTGTGGTCTATAAACATGATAAAACAATATCTATAAATGTAATTCCTCCAAATCATATTCACATGAATTGTATCTGCATGTTTAAGTTCATGAGATAGAAAAAGTTTCCACAATGTTCTGAGATGATGAGGGATATAGGAAGCAATGTGATTACCTTAAATGAGAATGCATCCCAAACCTGAACCCAATTCTTGACTGAAGGCCACATATCCTTACTCAGCCTATGTAAGATTCAACAATGGAATAGTGATCAAAAGTTTCCTCAACTAAGAAATATAATTCTTACATATTTATACCACAAAAAATTTTGAGTTAGAGCATCCAATGTGGAAGACAACATTGGGATTTTTTAACAATCCAATGATCATAAACAACTATCCCAAATAATCAATGAATTTAAAAAACATTTATCTTTTGTTCAAATGTCATTATAGATTTTTCCTGGTTATGATCAACTAATATACCATCTTTCGAGATGAAATTTCCCAAGTACACCATTTCTTGAATATTGAAATATCATTTTTATAGAATTACATAATATCACTAACTATTCAATATGAATAGAACTGATATCAGATGCTTCGCATGATCCTTCTCCAAAATAGAGTTAATTAGAATATAATACACAAAAAATACAACAAATGTTTCAAGATACTCATCAAAACTAATTTTCATCAAAGAAATAAATATAGTAGGAGAATTGGTTAAAAAAAATTGATTGAAAATTTACCCATTTTTTTCACTGCTACACCAAAAGGTGATTTAATTAATATTATCTTCTTTTATCATAGACATATGGTATTCTGAATTGATATCAATCTTCATGAGTTCATAATATCTTTTAAAATAATAAAGTAGATCATCAATTTTTTGAGTCATATATTATTTATTTACAATGACTCTATTTAATATTTTGTAATCAACACATAGGTGGAGTGATGCATAAGACTTCATAGAAAATAGAACTTTGCAACCCAAGTTTACACACCTGGGTTCATAAATCCTTTCTCTAGAAGATCATCCAACGAGTTCCTTAAATCTACCATTTTATATGGTTCCATGTGGTCAGAGGGAATATATATTTATTGAGTCATGACACAAAATCAATAGAAAACACAGCCTCCATTTTTAGGTGTAGACCAGAGAAGTGATAAGGAAACACAATGGAAAACTCTATAAAAAATAGAGTGAGATCATTCCTCAAATATTACATCCCTAGATAAAAATGAAATACAAATATTTTAATCCCCAATTATAGATAATAATGTTTGTATCTACTTGACCTTAAATCTCTTTTTCCATGGAATACACAACACGGACCATCATGTTTTGTGCATGATACCAATAGAAGATAATAATCAATATAAAAATTATTGGAAATGAGACAATCAACCCTAAAAAATGATGCAATGCAATTTCATAGAGAGAACAAAAAAACTCCAATAAAGATCAATATCTAATAGAAAGAAAACAGAAGCAGTATTATAGTGATCTTACTCTATATTCATGGAATGGGATGTAGTAAAATCCATAAGAAATGACAAAAAGAATTATAAGTGTATTTTCAATATTAACATCATAGATTAAAATAAATGAATGTGATTAACCTGTATTAAATAATGTAGTCCAAAATGATAATGCTATTGGGGTGGTACCTCTCACATTTGTTGGACTGGTTTCTATTTCTAGAGGAAAAAATTTTACTCAGTGAAGAAGCTTAATTCTATATGGATATGGATAGAACTCATTCACCCATGAATAGTATAACATAATATTAATATTAGATGGTCATGACTATACCATTTCACAATGTGGAGTGGAATAAGTATATAAGATCTTCTTTCCGTGAAATAAGAATCCATAGCGAAAACATACCTTGTGTTTTTAAGTGTAAACCCTCTTTGATTTCCCTCCATTTTTTTACCTAAAAAAATAACATTTCCTCATTCAAGACATTAAAGTGGACTATAATATCCTAATACCATCAAAAAACACCATGAGATCATTACACCTACTATCCCCTTTAGAGGAATTCACACTGCCTCCAGTAGATATGAATACTCATGTCATCCCTGACTTTCTAGCCAGTTCAATTTCAACCATCAACACTCTAAAAAACACATCACCATTAGAATGGATCTTATACAATAAAACCTCTGAAGAAAATATAATATATAAATACCAACTCAAACATTCAAGTGATGATATTCTCATATGATTTGATCTTAGGTTGAAATTTTACAATCTCACTAAAATAGTTTCCTACTCCAGCACAGTCTCTTCCACATACTCAAGTTGAAAAATATCGATATCCTTGTATAACACCATGTAATCTGTATATAAATGGATCGTGAAAAGGGCCTTGATGTAATTACTTTCTATGATATCATATCAAAAAATATTCACCATGACATAACACCATATTCTGCTTAGTCATTCATGCATGAATGAGGTACATTTCACCATGATTTAATTATGTAAATACAAGAACCCAAAAAAATATAAATCATGATCAACCATTCCATAGACTCTTGATGATAATTTTATCATTTGAATACTGGTGGCTTCTGGAGAAATAAATCATGGTAATGATTCTATAATGAAATCCTTTGATGTTCAATAGATCAATCCTGAAAGGGAAATGGTGAAGGTGCATGTCCTGGAGCATGGATAGTACATAATCTCCTCAACCTAACTCAAGTCCACTAGAAGATTTTCTAGATATAGTACTATATTATATATTTTTTATGTATCTGATTTTCAAATATTCTCAAAGAAACAATTCTACAATCCTTTATTAAAAAATAAGTATGATATAATATTTAACACTCTTACTAAATAACAAGAGAAATCAATCCCATCAGATAGTCATTCAGGATTTGGATTTGAATATAACCTAATCAAAAATAGAGAATAAAACAGAACTAATATTCAAGGCCTATTTTATAGACCACCCCTTATGACCTACAGTTCATTGCAGTGAGATATGTCTAGGAAATAATTCTCAAGTAACTCTTAAGTCCCAATAATATAACAAAAACATCTTACTAGAATCATAGAATGTTGGAAAAAAATTCATTTTGGATTGCAATTTTTCTTGAATTATCATAGGTACCATGGTAACCTGATAAATAAAGAAGTACTAACATATTATAAAGGTTTTTACCAATCCCTACATGTTGGATACTGGCACCTGGAATCATAAAAAATGAAAGTGGGAATAAATTTTCAACAAACATTGTGGAAGAAGATAAAGAAGTCAATTGTTATTCCAAAAAAACTACAATGGGATAAGTGTTATATAGGTGAAATAGTTTTTCAAAATCCAGTGTCATATAGAAAAGTACCATAAAATTAAAAGAAAATCTCATTTCCCATTTGGATCAACCACACCAAACCCAAGGATCAGAAAGAAGAACCACATTTATGTGGCTCTTTGCACATTCTAGAACCTTGAAGAATATAATTTTAAAATTTTGGAAGAAAAAGGGATTTTTTTAGCATAAGTACTAGTTATTTTTCACCAAGGATATAATAGTAATACCCCAATATTTAATTAAAAAAATAAATATTTTTATCTTATATAGAAAATTTGGAAATTTCAAAAGGAAATTTAAACAAATAATGCTTTACATTATATATTATGGAAATAATTTAAACAAATAATGTACATCTGAATTGATGGAAAACATCTAGAAATATGTATTTTTCCTAATTTTTATGTAAAAAAGATTTTATACATTAATAATTAGAGTATTAAATATTACAAAAATGGAATATATTAATTTAAAATAACAAAAATTGTGAAATATGTTCATATTTGAAAAATCTAAGATAGATCCATGTTATAACACTGCACATGATCAAGATGACATGATAACATGAGTATACACATGCCCATTTAAAATAGAAAAAATGACTTAGTTACTATCCTATTAGGTATATGGAATATTGAATTTTTATTTTGGATCATTGTAAATTGTAGAGTTCTATCCATATAACACAATAACATACTGAGGATTTCATATGATCTAATATAAAACAATGATAAGATATTCAATATAAGACTTATCAAAATAAAATGTAAACCATACCCCATTAAAATTTATATAATAATATTTTTTAAAAATGAATTGTTTTTCAACAAAAAACATGCATTTTCCCTGAAAAACAAATGTTTGGATGAAAACCATTTTAATCCATTTTTGTAAAATCAAATTTGAAATTAGTTTCATAAAATCAATTTCTATAATTAGTTCCCAATATTTTCCATCAATAAAATTTCACATTTTAAATTCATTAATTTTAATGTCACAAATTTCCATTAATACCATATACAATCCACAATTAAATAGAATGTGGGGGGGTCCCAATTTCATGCTAAAAATTAATCTTCACATTTAAATCCCCCCAATGAATTGGAATAGGTTTTTGATTTAAATTATTTTATTAAATTTAATGTAAATAGATACAAATCAATCAATTGAAGTTATGTCAAAATAATTTACACTAAATTAAATTGGCCTATCAAAATGGAACAACTTACCTCAGGATCATGATATTTAGAAACATCAAACCCTAATCAGAATCTTCCAATGAAGAATAATGAATTTGAAATCCTCAAATTAAACCATTGCTTATGATCCAAATAAATATATACTAGATCATCCCAAAATAGATCGATCCAGAAAACCATATGTTGGAAAAGATATATAGCCGGAGATAGATAACATAATGTGAAAACTAACTGGATGAATATTGAATGTAACATTACTAGCATCAATCATCTTCTCATAGTGTACTTAAGGGATAAAAAATCAATTGGGAGTTCTCTCAGAAGGATAAACCACATACGGGTTATACAGTTCCATTGGGGGTCTAAACAGATCTTTTAATGAATCTTAAAACGTTTTTGGATTTAAAAATCCATATGTATGTTTTCTTGGAAGCACCACATAGTTTAAACTAACTATGCTCCATAGTCATGTTCCCATTTTAATGTATTACATGGCTTCACATCAGAGGTCTCTTGGGTTTCAAATTGTGTGCCAATCCTGTAAAATACCTCTCTCTAGGTATGAATGGCTTTCTTTAGCTGGGTGTACGATTTGGGAAAATAATTCTTAACTATTAATATCCCTTAGAACATTCAAATATTTCATGATTTTTACCAAAAACAACCCCAAAAAAACACATACAATATAATTGAAATAATGGGTTAGGAATACCTTAAAACAACAACATGTTGTTCCATTAACTATTGATATCTTATTTCCCATTCTAATATATAATTTGATACATTAGTTTTTTAACAATCTATTTGTTCTAATCAGCTTACATCAAAATTATTTAAATTAAAATAATCTACACAATAAATTTATATAAATGATATTTTATCACATATATGTGGTTTTTTAGTTTAATATAATTTGTAAATTATAGAGATATAATTTTCATTATACTGAGCTATTAATCATAAATTCTATTATCATAATTACTATTATACTAACAATTAACAATATAGAATTATATTATTTTGAAATAATAATTGAGTTTCCCCACATATGAGGATAAAATTCCACATTATTGTCGCATGCACATAAAGAAAAACATCATTCATCATAATGATGAGATTAGGCATCAATTAAATTTCTATACCAACAATTTTTTATGATGGAATTTATTAATATGTATCAGTATTTGTGGAATTTAATGAACATGTGATTCTATTATAAATATTGATTACGAAAATGGTTAACATAGGCTAATATTTATGGGAGTGTTTATATAATATATATCATATCATAATGATTTTATTTGAGTAACTAATTAATTATGTTTATGAATATTTGAGAATAATAATAATCCTATACTAAATTATTTCAGACTCAATATAAATATATTTAAATTATTTAATTTGATAATTATGACATAATATAATGTATATTAAAAGAAATATGAAATTTTAAAAAAAATAACAAAAACGGATATGCTAATATCCTGAGTATTGTGTGTGCTGATGGAAAATCAGGATAGAAAACTAATATAAGTGATCATCCTCACATGTTGTAGAAGAATGTAAAATTATAAGAAGGGTGAGAGGGAGTGGTGTTAACATTATTTTACAGATATATTATATGAATGAGAAGATGAATTTTGAAGGCCACAATATGATATCTCTATATCCTAGTGATTGAATGAGATATTAAGATAACTGTTCAAGACTGCTGAGATGGGTTTGTATGGAAACAAATTTGAGAAATCATGTAAGTGTAATATTTTGAAATTTTGATATATAAAATAACATTATTTCTAATATTATTTTTCTATTTATAAATTGATGACACAATTTTATTAAGAATAAAGGGAAAATAAGATCAAATCATTACAACATTTTTTTAGGAAACATTAATTGTACATTTTTAATCAATTATCACTAATTAATGAAACTTATTTTTATTCCATATCTTTTCATCTAGACACACACATCAGAATCTTATGGATGAATTGATATTCAGTTTCCTGGTGCAGCCATAGAGAATTGATGATCTCATCAATGTTCATATGATCATTAGAGAACAATTCTTATGATCCAAGAGTGAATCTTGGACTATAGTTATCATATTTCACATACAATTGCCTAGAAATTTATATTTTAGTGAGATTTTCTCTCAAAATTAAGTGGTTATTAGTCACCATGAATAAATATTATATTTTATTATATAAGAGGTTTTACTTTATGAAAATTAAACATTGGAAAATATATAAATGAAACTATTTAAGAAATTCATATTCATTGTGCATGTGGTAGTGAACATATCATGAATGCACTAAATATTTTATTATTCACTTATAAAATTTAAAAGAATGATACAAGAAAAAATAAAAAATAATAACTCGACTTGGGACTCTAAAAACTATTTAAATCACCTTGAAAAAACTATCCCTTAATAAAACATTTTTCTTTATTAATCAAAAAATTTTGAGTATACATAGACTAAATTAATTAAACAAAATATAATTGAGTGACCTAACTATATAGAAATTACTTCTTCAACCATGTCCTTGAATTTAAAAATTGTTCAATAGTAATGGTAAATTGTGCTTATGGGATCTCTGTATTTCTTATGAAGGAAACACTAACTTGATCATTAAATCAACCTCATTCCCCAAATGTTTCACCCCCTAAAACCTAACATTATAATAAATATGATTTATGTTTTAAATCATTAATCAATATATATTATTAAACAATACAAACTGACATTGATATCGAGTCATGATACCAATACACGTACTAAAAATAGGATAACCAAAGAAGAACAACTCCATAATGGATTCTAAAGAGGGATTTCATTTATTATAATAACCTAATACATATCGAATAAAATTAAATCTATCAACTTTTGTGATTAATGCATATATATTTTACATGACTTCTATTTATCTGCAAAAATAATAGGTTTCTTATCTCATTATATATTTATGTAATACTTATAACCTCTATATTTGACCACCAGATAAGACAATCCAACTATACTCATTTAGTTAGAATATATATATTAATCTGGATTGAATAATAATTTTTATTTAGAATCCCATTGCCTTGTTTCATCAATTTAAACATATTTTCAAACACATTAATGTCATAATATAAAGTATTACGCTGTAATTTTTATTTTGTGAAAATTGAAATATTTAAATGATATTAATAATTATCCTTTGGAATCTATTCCATCACACATTTTTATTTTAAATAAATATAATGAGTATCATTTCTATTTTCCTAAATATCGAAAAAATATTTCAGGGTAATTTTATATTAACAAATTATTGTAAATCCATATAACCATTTAACTTTTTCATTACTATTATAACCTAAAATCATTTAAAATTTCAATCTTATTTCACTATGTAAATTGGGTGGCATAATTATGATAATCACTCTATAATAAAAAATAAATATAACACATTACTTTTTACATTAAAACACATATTCTAACTATTTATGTTATTAAGTGATGCATAACTTAAACTAATAGTAGAATATAATTTTATTTATTAACATTAAATATACTCCCACTAACCTCTTATCCTATATATTCTTTTCATAATATGTTTCTAATAATCAACAGAAAATACATTATTTAAAAAAATCGCAATTTCCCATTTGTTTGAATATAAAAAAAATGGAACTATTTTTTATATATCATGTATTTTATTATATTTTTAGAGTATTTTACTAGAAAAAATGGCTCAATAAAATACTCCACCATATGGTGGGAATCACATTCCATTATATTACCAAATTTTATGATATTTAAGTTATCTTGGGAAAATCATTTTTATCATAATATTCTACAAAAAATATTTCGAAATATCTAAGAAAACAGAAACCCAACATATAAATTTAATCATCAAATGTTGTTCATATAAAATCTTTTTTTTACAAATAATACATCTTATTATATACTATAAGTTAGATAATGATAAAAAATACTTCATAGATTTACATGATCTTGATGAAATCCATTACATTAAAATCTTTGATGTATATATTGTTTGTTTCATTTTTGAAATACATACTAGAATGTTTCACCGCAATAATTTACAAATGGATTTATCAAATAATTCTTGGAACACTAGGTCTTTACAAACACCACATTATTATAACCAAACGAGGAAAACATAATTTCTCTACCTCTGTGATTTGAATTTACTAAAACTGACATAAATAGTTTCATTTAGTAAGATATTTAGAGTGTCATAATACAAATGTAATTATTGGTGAATAGAAACATACTCTATTGAATATTAATGATTAATAATAAATTGTAAATTTTCCAAAAAAAATAGAAGCTTCACCCATAAATTTATAAATACAATTTAGAAAACATAAAAGTGAAAAAAAACAATAATATATAAGTATTCATATTTTTGTATGGCATAAATTTTTTAATTATAATGTTATGATTAATTTAATAAATTAAAAGGTCAATTTATATTAATAAAATTTAATAATACATTTTTTATTTTATTGTCATATGCATATAAGATAATTTTCTCGTACCTTGATTAATTTTTCAAGGTGTTATAAATTTAGTTATAAATTTAATGTTTTCTTTTCGAATAAATTATTATTTTATTTAAAAATTAAATAAATAATTTTTAGAAACTTAATTTTACAAAATGGAGTTCATTTTTCAATTCTAAATGTAAAATAATGATTATTGTAATTTTTTTAATTTTTTTGGCAAAACATGAATTTGTTATGAATACTAAAATACGGTAAAATACCGTATATACAAATTATAAGTTAAATACACTATTTATGACATCATGAGTGATAAAACAACACTTTTTTATAACTCACATCCACTTATTACTTATAGGGGTTACATGAAACAACACTATTCATTGTCTTGTGGTAATTAATAAGAGAATGAATAAAATATTTAAAATGTACTCCCCCTCTCAATCTAAAACCCAAACACAATACCTATTAGCCTCATTAATCTATGCCTTGAAGATCATCAAAATTACACCCATATACCCTTCCCAAGTAAATCTCCACTTCCAAGAAGATCTTGTTCTTTCCATAATACCCTGACCCCTTCCCTTAAATAGATTCTCATAGAGGTGGATTCAAGAGGTAAATTCAGGTTTTATTTCATTAATTTTTATTCAAGTTCCTTTATAAGGTTATCCTCTCCTCACCTCCTCTATCCAAATGACATTTATAACTCCAATATCATATATATAATATAAATAAATCATGTTAATGGGATTACCAACATAAATATTCTTACTCTTTCCAATTTATTGTAAAAACAAAACCATCGTCCAAGAGGTTCAAATTTACAACCATCGTTGATGACAAAACAACATTTTTCAATTTATCATTAATTAATGTTCATAATTCCAATTATATGGTTACAAAAAGACTGAAATATGTGTATTATAACCTACTTAATTTTCATGAACCATTATATGTATATATAATTAAATAATATGATCAAACTAGTTCTAAATAATCAAAACACCTCTAAAATAATCTAAGTGAATGTCATTTATATTTCATATAATGATTCATCCGCATTGCATCTAACAAATATATATAAATTACCATTATATCCTATGTTTGTTCATAAATAATTTTTAAATTCAATTTTGGATATTTACATACATTCCACATGAACTGCATTACTTAAAAACAAGTGAACTGATTATGAAAATATAGAAAACACTCTACAATGACAAAATTGATTCATATAACTAATAAATAAAAACATAATGGGATTAATAAAATCATGATAAACTAGGTACATGTTTAATATGTTCTTAATTAATTTATTAATCATCCTAATTTCATATTTCAGGAAACTAATTTCTAGAGTGGGACACATTTGGAATAATTGTCAGGGTTTCATCATCTTAGTTCTATTTTTTGTAGATTTTATATATTGACTAATAATACAATTTTATGGTGAATGTATACATACCATATAATTAAAATATAATGATTATATTTGTTTTTTTGGTAATAAATGTTTCTTTTGAATATTAATAATTTTGGGGAATACGAATCGATTGATTACAATGTTTTACGAGATTTCTCCAAAAGCCTCCATTTTCATTTGGTTTACACTTATTATCTACTTAACTAAATTAAATTATAATTTATTATTATTTAGACCAAAACAATTGTCTTAATGTCCTATATATGTTTACAATATATAATATTTTTATATTTTAGGGAAATTGAAATGTTTTAATAGGATCATTCAAAAAAAATTATCCAAAAAAACCAACCCAATGCAAGGGATATTTTAAAATTTTCACCCGTTTTCAAGTGTAAAAAATAATATATTTTATTCCACCATTAGTTTTATAAAAACACTCATTTTACCATGAAATATTATCTTGTATCATTTCTGGATTTTATATATCAAATGATCCTTTCATCTCTAAATTTCACATTAATAATTCCCTTAAAAATCTCTAAAATATTTTATTTTTAAAGAATCATAATAACTCTTTTTACATGATTTCACATTAGTGGGACAGAATTTGAGCCTAAAATATAATTTCAATGTCCTAGTTATTTATTTTATGGGATATTCATGATTACTATCTTATTTCATGGAAATTATAAATGATGTTTCAAAATTACTCTTCTTTCAAAAGTAAAAGGGGTTGTTCTAATCATAGATTAATATTTATGAAATATATTCCTTGTTCCCCACTTATTTCTTTCATGTTGTGAATGTAATTTCCTCTGTTATATCATATCAAGAGTAACTATATTTTCATGATATTTTAAGTGATTATGATTTTGATGATTCATGGTTTTATGTGACACATTGGAATGATTAATGATTATTTCCCTCAAGGATTTTTCAATGGTCTCAATTAAAATTATTTTCATCAATGTCTACAAACATTGTTGAATATTTTACTTCATTGATGTTTATCTCCTATGATATCCTCCAACATGTTTTTTTATTGGATAATAAATTCTTTGAATATGTATGTTATGTCATAAATTCATTCATGAATTTACTCCAAATTTTTAGTTTTTATGGTTAATGTTTGAGTAATGTTATTTAAATTTCATATATTAGTTTCAATATGAATGAATATATTTTTTATGTTTATCCAAATTCATAGGTGGAAATAATTGGACTTATTATGTGATGGGTGGATCCTTTTATGGCCCCTCGATGCATCGGTAGGTCTAATGAGACAAATAGACGTAGACTTGGCCAAGGATTTCCTCAATTTGATATATGGTTTTGGATAAGGACTTGATCATTTTTAGACATATTATCTGAGGCCCTGATGGATTGTTTTAGAATTTTTGAAACATGTATTTTCCTCATTATGAAGCAATTAATTCATAGTTAATGTGATTATTTGGCTATTATAATACCCATTATTATGTTTTATTGTTGAAATTTTTATTCAGCTCAAATTTCATCGATAATGTGTTCAAGTGTATTATCTATAAAGTCATGTGATTTCAATTAATCATCATGTACATTATTTATGTTTATGTTTATTTTATGTTGTATTTCTTACTCGTTCTGATCATTTTATATCTCTTATTTTTTATTTTTTATTTTCCTAGGATATGAAGAAATATGTTACCAGTGACCTCCAGGAAAAATCATGGAGGCATTTATGTTTCTAATGGAATAAATTAGTGTTGTTGTATTTTCATATTTTAATTTTGAACCTATGTATGTGCCTATATTTACAAAACTACTAATCTACTTAGTCCTTAAGCATTTATTTCCCTGTAATCATGCCAATGTATTAAAATAAATCACTGGTTCTCGACTTCTAGGGTATGGGCATTATAGTTGGTACCAAAATTATTTTACTTGAATACTTAGAAACTAGATAATGAAAAATTAGATTACTGAAGAAAATCCTTCAATTGAAATTGAGGATAAGAATACTAGAATATACTATAATTTTGTTAAGGAATAGATTATGTGGTTTATCAAGAAAATTAATCCCTATTTGGATATGTAAAACTTGTGGTGGATTAAGGACAATTGTATCTAGGGGTAATACCCAAAAACAACACTTTGAGCTAGACTCAAATAGGAACTAGTGCATGCCAATGGGTCTTTAAGAACTATTGGTGTAACACTCCAAGGGTATGTTCTTTTTAAAATAAATTAATTATTTAAAATAATTATGAAAGATTTGTCCCCCAAATTAACCAAAGTATATTGTTTTAGGATTTATTATGCATACATTTATGTTATGTGTTATACAATGTTTAGAGACATAGATAGATCATAATTTTAAGATATAATATATAAAATTTAATTTATATTGAAATTTTGCCAAGTAAAATGAATGGGAACTTCAACAAATCACATGATGAGAATAGTAGGAAGGATCATATCTTTGATGGTCTGAATACATCATTTCAAATGTTGATTGTCTCCCAAGTATCCTCATTATATGAGGAAATAATATCTTGTACTTGAAAAGGATTGTAATGAATTCTCTAAGTCCTGTGGCTTTGAAGGGACAAATAGAAGAAGATGATGGCATGGAAAAACATTTATAAATAGGAGAAGAGAAATATGTATTTTATCACATGTGATAATTTTGTAAGGACTACCTTGGTAAATGATTGTGGGGAAAATAATATTTCTTCATCTGTGGATAAAAAGGCCATCGTATTCATAATTGCAAGTCAAGGAAACAATTATCATATATTCAATGCTTCAACTGTAAAAAGATGGGACACTCTACAAATCATTGTCTCAAGAGTCATAGGAATATACACCAAATGATGATTTTGGATAATGATTATGTTATGATGCTACAGTAGATGAAATGTAATGATTAATATGCCTAGTCATTAAATCATTTAATTTTATTTTTTTCAGTAATGCAGAGGTTGTAAAAATTATTAGATATATAAAGATTTTATTGCAGTACTATTTCATGAAGGATTTGAGGTCGTGTGATGAATGGTTAAATGAAAAATGTGATTTGTTAGAAACATGAAATTTTAAAAAAAACATAGTTTATGGAAATACAACCCTAAATATATATTTGATGTAGAAATAATGATGAATAAATGATTGATTCAGATAAGCTCTGACTACCATGGAAATTAATATTGAATTGTCCTCATGTGATCTATGTTGTAATCAATGGATAATAGATTACTTTTTCATTTATGTAATGTATCCAATAACTAGAATATTACTTAGGGAATAAAGAAGAATGCATGTTTCCAGTATGATTTTTTTAGTAAATAATGTTATTATTATATTTCAAGAGGATACATGATGATGTTTTTCACATGTTTGAAATGATAATTTTAGAGCTTATTCTTATTGATTAAGGGATGAAGATAAGTTCATAATAGAAATTTATATAACTTCATTATAATGTGTTGAATCATTATATTTATTATTTTTTAACCATTTACTAAATGGTCTAAGTTTTTAATTGTATGGGTTTTAGAGATTAATGTCACTACATGATGGTTTGATTATTTTTCCATGACAATGTTGTCCAGTTGGGATGTGTTGTTTTGTAGTAATATATTCATTTCCATTTCCTCTTATTAATAGGGTATTTTAAACATTCTCTGGCCGTGGGTTTCTTATAATGGAATTTTCATGTGTCAACCATTAACATTAGATGATCAATTTCAAATTTCAAGGAAAATGTTCTTTAAGGAGGGGATAATGTAATACCCTCTAATATTTTAAAATAGATTTATTATATATTTCTTTTAACATTGAGTATCTACACAACCCCACATTGTTATAACCTAGTCATGCAAAAAAAAATTTCTTTTTCATGGATTTGAATTTTGAAAAACTGACAAACACCATTGGGTTCAGTAGGGTATATAGCGTCTGATAAGACAAACATAATTTTTGTTGAATAATAACATACCCATATGAATAGTTATATACCCTTATGAATGATATTGAATAGTAATGAATAGTAAATTGTCCAAATAAATAAACATCACCCATGAATGTATATATACAATTTAGACATCTTAAATGTGAATAAACGATCATAGTATATGTATTGTTATTTTTATATTTTGTAAATATTTTAATTAAAATTTTATGATTAATTTGATAATTTAAAATGGAAATGTATTTTCATAAAATATAATAATAATTTTTAAATTTTCTTATGGTTATAAGATAATTTTATGGGACCTTTATTAATTTTCCATGGTATAATAAAATGATTTAATGTTTTTCAATTGTTTTATTTAATAAAATATGATTTAAATAGAAAAAATTAAATATATTTAGAAACATATTTAAGAAAATTGGAATTCATTTTTGAATTCTAAACAATTTATAATGGTTAGGGAGAATGTTTAGTATTTTTCTAAACAACTTTAATTTTCGATGAATTGTGAAATGCGGTAAAATACCGTATATATAAATTATCAATTAAATACAATAGTTATGACATAATGGGGGATATATAGAAAAATGATTTGAACTCACATGATCTAATTACCATTAGCGTTAACATGAAACAACACTATTGGTCTCCTTGATGGAATTGATAAAAAATGAATAAAATATTCAAATTTTTGTCCTCACCTCCACTATAAATCCTCACCCCTTAATCCCTCTTCTCCATATATTTCTATTCCTTGATGATCCAAAATTTTATGTCCAAATAACCTTCCATAGACCATCCCAATATCCAAAAAGATCTTGGTCATTTAAAAATACTAGAACCCATTATTATTAAATATATTCTCAAGAGGTTTATTCAAGTGGTAAATTCACATTTTACTTCATTCATTTTTGTTTCATGTTCCTTTATATTGTTATCATATCCTAACCTACTCTATCCAAATGACCATGATAAATCCATTATCATAAATATATATTTGTTATATCATTTTAGTGTTATAACATTAACAAATATTATTACTCTCTCCCTCTTATTGTGTAAACGAAGCCATTGCTTGTGAGGTTCCAATTTATAACCTTCATGGATGATGAAGTTTCGTTCTTCATTTTCCACTTCATTACTGGTCATGAAACCATTTTTATGGTTTAACCAGACAAAAATATGTGTATTATAACCTAATTAATATTCAGAAACTAGTATACATATATTTTGTTAAATCATATTAAAAAACATGTTCCTAATAATCAAAATACCGTTAAAATAATCTATGTGAATTTCATCAATATTTCATCTAATAATTCATCCAAATTCCCTAATAACAAATGATTTAAATAATCATCAACACCAATGTATGTTCATAAATAATTATTAAACTCAATCTTGGAGATATTCATCCATTACTTATGAACTTCATTACATAATAACTAGTGAACCGATATTCCAAATTAAGGAAATGAAATATATAGAACGATGAAATTGAATCTTATAACTAATCAATAAAGGCATGATTGGATTAATAAAATCACTATAAAAATATATATTTTTATTAGGTTCTTCATTAAGTTATTAATTAGTATAATTTCATATTCTAGGACCTTATGTTCAATAGCGGAACACATTCAAACTTAAGGTAAGAGTTTCTCCATCTCACATCCATAGTTGTGAGATTTTCCATTTCATATACTAATACATATGTATGGTCTATATATAATTCTCTTTGATGAAACAGATAATTAATATATTTATTTTCATGGTATTAAATGTTTCATTTTAATATTATTAATTTCAGGTCATACAGAACGATTGATTATCAAGTTGTAAGTGATTTCTACTTGAACCTCCATTTTTATTCGGGTTACTTTAATTCTCTACATTACTTAATTAAATTATTACTTATTATTATTTACACCAAATAATTTTTTTTAATGTCCTATTTATGTTTACTATCTAGAATACTTCTTTATTATTTTGTGAATTTGAATGTTTTTAAAGGACAATTAAAAAATTTTATCCAAATAATCAAACCCGATTCAAGGGAGATATTCAAATTCTTACCAGTTTTCAAGTGTAAACTAGCATCTATTTTAATCCACCATTTGTTTATTAGAAATGCACATTTTATCATGAGAAATAATCTTATATCATTTATAGATTTAATAGAACAAATGTGTCTCTCCATATCAAAATTATATTTTTTAATTTCCTTAAAATATTTATTGAATTATTTTTGATTAATTTGATTCTGTAAGTGCTCTATTAAAACCATTTACAAATTTACTCTGAATGGTTAGTGTTTATGATTAATTATTCGGAATAGTTATTTTCCTTTAATATATTAGTTTCAATATGAAAGTATACGATGTTTAAGTCTATCCCCATTCATATGAGGAACACATTAGACTTATTATGTGAAGGGAGGGGCCTACTACTGCACCTCGATGCATCGACTTGTCTCATGAGACAAATAGGCGTGGACATGGACTAGGGATTTCCCACAATGATATATGGTTTTTTCAATGTCCTTAATTATTTTTGGACTTTTTGGCTGAGCCACTAGTTGTATATTATAGAATGTCTAGAATATAAAATTCCCTCATTATGAATCTTGAAATTCATAGTTCATGTGGTTATTATACAAGTAGAATACCCATGATTATGTTTATTATGAAAATATTTACTCACCACATATTCCTTCCATAATGTGTTCTTGTTTATTAGTTTTAATGGTATTTTTTATAAATTATTCACTATGTCTATTGTTTATGTTTATGTAATTTTCTACTATATTTCATACTCTTACTAAGAATTTTATCTCACACATTTATTATGTTTTATTTTCCCAAGATATAAAAAAGTATGATAAGAGTGACTTTCAATAATAATCTATGAGTAATGGATGTTTCTAAAGGAATATTTTTTTTTCCTTTTCAAGTTGTAATGTTGATCATATGGATATATCTGGATTTCCAAAACTACTAAACTACTTAGTCCTTCATGATTTTTTTCATTGTAATCCTGCTAATGTATTTAAACATCATCAGGCTTTAGGGTTATGGGGTTATATAGAATAATTATCAATTCGACCATTTTTTACACCTATATTATCAATACAATTATTATGTGTTAATATTTTATCATATACCTTTCAAAATTGAAGAATTTATTTTTGCAACACTTATTCCAAACATATATTTTTTGGGGGTGTCCAAAACACCTTCATGTATTCTATATAATCCAATTATGATGACTCCATCCTCATTCCAAATAAGTAAATTTTATTCCATATAACCATGAATTTATTATAAAATAAACATTTTTTGACATTCCAACATTTCTCCTTTACGTTTTACCTATGAATTTTATTAGTTATCCATATAGTACCATAACATAAACATGATATGGCTGTTTTAATTTTTACAAGAAAATTGAGAATACTAGTTATACTTTTCATGAAACCATTGACATTATTGTTATATTTCAATCATTTCAAAATGGATTAATTTGGTAACCAAATTATTCTATAAGTAATAATAATGTACCATTAATCCATTGTAATAATCAATCATATTATGCATATGAGAAGAAAAAATATCTCATTATATAAGTTTGATGAAATTTCCTTTGATACACCAAATTAATTTTTCTATGACTCATAAGAGTCTAGATTCAACTGTCTAATAATTACAACTCGTGAATATTCATGATGGAAGCTCTCAAAATAAAAGATTATTCATCTCTTAAGATCTATCCTTATGTAACTTATTATACACATTAATTAAATTAATATTATCTTTTCAATGAGTAATCTAAATTTTTTAGTTGATAATTATGGAATCTATCTAAAATAAAAATTTTTATTATATAAATAAATTATTTTATATCATTTATGATTAAATTTTATTGAATGTTATCCCAATAAAATTTATGACCCAATACATCATTTCCATTTTGTGATAAAAGATCCATATTTTACAAATAAATGAGTAACATTTGGAACATATATCACCACATAAGTATTTATATTGGGAATAATCTCATTAAAAATATTTGTGAATATTTTATAGTATTGAAAAAAAATATATTTATCTAATTGATTCATACGTATTAAACTTAAATCTATTCCTCAAAAAACATAATATTATTAGCATCTCTCGACTATTGTATCCAAAACAAAACACCCTGATTTATATAATAAAGTGAGATGAGGGGGGAACCAATCTATAGAATGACCTACCTAACATGATAATCTATATCTACTCAATAAAATATTACATCAAACATGAAAATTCATTAGAAACCAGCTTGGGAATGACCCAACTAGTTCGATTGGTGAGGACACGAATGGTTACTCCTCATATAGTATCCACTATATAATTTTTTATGGGGTTTAATTGAAAATATCAACAATGTTATATACATCACATTCATATTAAATTTCTAATTATTAAATACTATATAACAATAATTGCATCATATTTTATTCCATTTTTTTTATTTATACTTGTAATGATTTAGTTTTGGAATCCCTATTCCAACAACCAAATTGATATTTTCAAGCCACATTAATGTGTTATTATTTACACCAATCAAATTTTGTGTTAATAAGAATAAATAATATGATATAAATATTCATAAATCATCAAATGTATTAATTGAATAATGTACATGACCTCTTCATAAAATGGCATTGTGATATACAAAGTGGATAGAGTGATATGAGTAATTCCAGGGAAACTAATGGTTAACTTCATTCTCTTTTCATAATAAGGAATAATGATCCTTGATGCTAGTTAGTTTGACCACACATCCATATCCTTGGGGATTTATTACTTAGTTTATAATTCAAATCATGGTATCTCTAATACCTAGTATAATAATATACTACACAATAAAAAATTTCATACTAGAACTCTAATTACAAATTGAAGTCAAGATAAATGAAAAATAAATTTTAAATATTCATAAATAGTATATAAGATAAATATATATCTCCTAGAATTATTTTCTCTCAAAAATATTTCGTTAATAATAAAATTTTAATAATTTTTTAAAAAATACAATACACATGAATAATTCTATGAATAATTTATGTAAATGAAAATTTAAAATATTTATTCTTGAGAATAAATTATAAAAATATCATTATTAAATGATCAATGTAATATTCCTGATATATCAATTATATAGAATAATCGTGATCTTAAGTCAAAACAGCAATACAAATTATTTTTAATTTGAAAACATTTTATGTTTTTTTTCTTAATCAAGATGTTTCATTCGAATCAATTGTCACTAGATATCAAAATAAATTAAAGAACTATGGTGGTAAATCCATTCTCGTAAAATTTAATAATAAAAAACATCTTATGATGAATTAAAATCACCCTACTTATCTTAAATTAATAAGTTAATAAATTATTTTAATTAAAAAAATAATATTATATCTAATATGCATTAATATTATTATCAAAAAGATTAAGGAAGATTACATGCATTAAAAAGTTGAATCATTAATGTAAACATGTGAATGTGTATTTAATATTCGTTGAACATATCATTATAGACACATTTATTGTGATTAATAATTCCATACACTGTGGTATAATTTTTAAATGTCCTAGGAGTCTAAACCCCTGATAAATTGTTTATGTTTGTGTCTTATAAAATATTTCATTTTTCGATATATCATATATTTAATAATACTATCAAAATAAATGTAATTAACCATAATATCATGGATATAATTTGATTTTTTATTGTGGTAGGAAACAAATATGGAATTATCCAATATATTTTCACATAGATGAGCATTTATTTCATGATAATATATTTATTAATCTTCAAAAACAATGAATAGATGTAATAAAATTAAATGTAGAAGTCTGGTTTAAGGAACCGACTCAAATAAAATCCAAGTTTCTATAGAGTTAAAATAATAAATATTTATTCTTCAAGATATATCCAGATAATAATAATACTTTTGAGAATTTATATTATCAATTATTCTACTATGTTCTCCTCTAGAGAAACTCCGGTCACCATGATCAAATCCATGTTAAATAAATAACTGAATATGTTATACTACAATTGTATATACTTGAACAGTTGATGTAATGTAGATAAATTATTATTGGATCCACCGAATTATTATCAAAATATAATTTGATAACATATATACTATTAGGAACCACATCAATAATATAGATGAAATTTCATATCTACACTACCAAAAATGTTTACTTAAAATCCACTATATACTCAAATCCTAATGTAGAATCTACATTAACAATATTCTTTTTACTCTTCAAGATCTTATAGACTTCATTCACACATAAATGGTATATTGATTAATTAAAATTTTTTGATCATCAATTTAGAATCTAATATCAATATAACCCTAGATGAATAGATCCTTATCTCCACTATATACTTGGAACATATCCACAATTTCTGTCAGATAATTATGAATATCCTTAATATAAATTCAATGTTGTTATAATATATTAGATTTAAATCATCCAAACATTATCAAGGTGTATGAAAAATAATTCATGTTATATATCATGACATACCCAATGGATCCTTTTATAGAAGCATGTTGGATAACAGTCATCATATCTCTATTTTGTGGTGTAAGACATATTTTCATGGAAGTGGTTTCCCTGTGACACTGTATCTAATCCCTAATTAAATTTTTTTAAACTAAATACATTCAATATTTGGCCTATATATGGACCCAAGTACAGTCTAGAATGAATCTTAGATTTTTCATGAATGACCTTCATTGTATTAAGGTTATATTCTTTACATAAGTCCTTTATGTAGAAGAATATTATTAACTATTTCTCAAATAACTATAAATCTATTATGTTATTTACATTATTTAATATGGAATAACTGTATACTATTATGAAAATTATTTCAATCTAAGAACATTATTGTAAACACATGGGTCATATTTAATCATTATGAAAATACATCATTTATGGATCATATAATTTTTATTGAATTATCTAGTTTCTTGATTTAAATGTATCTTTTGAATATGCATACTTTGTTTCGTACGTTGCTGTAAAAACCCTATTGGGTGTTTCATATAGAGGACTTCCTAAATATTCAAATTATGGGAATCAATTTTTTTTATCCATCAACCAAATATAACTGTCATTGAATGTATCTTTAACATGTATAATTCTAAACAATTTATACATGGAAGAAACAAAAATTTTGTCATTATAGATAATCTATTGATCCTTTTAAAACCCATTTACATTTATTCATTCTTTATAGGAAATCAAATTACATTAAATGAACAATTTTTTATTGAATACCTATTTAAATCACAAGGGTTTTACATTAAGGGGTGGATCCAACATAACCCATACTTGGTAATGACACGTAGTATCCAACATAAAGTACATGTATTCTTTAAATATTGATCATTTTGTTATATATATTTCTACATAATTGAATATAGTGTAATTATATTCTTACAATAATGATTCACCATCATAATTGACTATAATACTATATTTTTCAATTTCTACAATATACTACTTGTTTTTCGAGGAAAAATCATCCATAGAGACTTATAGAATATGTTCATGCACTAACACTTTTATATTCTTAGGATCAACTTCATCAAATTGAATCTATCTCATACAATCACATTTATGGATGTTCTCTCACTCAATAAATATAAAATATATTACAATAATTACATTAAAATATATGTTTATTATAGGTAGTATTTACTTTTATATTTGGGATACCCAATAATGAAACAATTAGTTCCTTGGGGTGCATTTTATTTCCTTAACTAGCCATAAAAATGTCTCACATACCTAGATAAATAGTTTCCAAAACAATATTTCTTATTATATATAAAATTATATGGTATTATAGATTACAACTTCTGTTCCACCTAGTTTAATATATATGATATGGTATTTAATTCATATCAAAAAATGATAAGTCATTGCCTATATAACTTATGATTGATCATACCATATTTAACATTGAATGATTCCTACGTTCAGTTACAAAATTCTTTTTTTTATACGAACTAATGATTTGAGATAAAATATAAAATATAGTAAATAATTTAGGAATTATTGCTATGATACTCACCACATCATTTGAATAAAATTTATTTATCTTTTTACCAATTTAATTCTATATTATATCATTTAATTCGTTGAAATAATTATTTGACTAAAATTTATACCTAATTAAATATACATTTCCATATCCATACAATGATTTAGTAAAAATAATGATATATAAATACTCACCTATTGATTCTATTGAAAAAGTTACACAAATATTAGTGTGATTAAATGGGAGAAACTATGTGGATATTTAAAAAACACACCAAAAGGTGGATTTATTATCTTCCCAAATAAAAAATTAAGACACCTATAATGTTTGTTTATTTCAAAAGTATCAAAATAGCCATATATCTAATTCATTATCAACAAAATTTAATTTACATTAATTTATTAGTGACACCACAATTGGGTGTGAATAGAGTCATGTGAACCTAATTGTTTATCATTTTAAAACAAATGGATTTCATTATCTAATACATCAAGACCATTATTTAAATGTTCCATACAATAAATTATTCATTATTTATAATTAAATGGAATTTAGAATCAATTATGAAAATAAATACATATGTATCTTGTAAGGATAATAAATTTATATATTTAGTAATATTGTGTACCTAATAGAAATATTTCAAAACTAAGGTCATCTTTAATAGAAACAAAAGATGTTTGTCTCCTATATACAGGGTAAAATTACATGATTCATTTGTAGCTAAATGATCAGACCACCCCTCTTTAAATCATTTAGAATATACATGCCTCTAATATTTGTCTCTCAATTTCTGTACCCAAAGACATGTATAATTACCAATTACAAGAAACAAAAACATTAATAAATAATGAATGTACCTAAAGATTCCCTATGCTACCTCTGTGTAAAATTATTATTATGATGGCATATTTTTCTTCATTAAAAACATAATGGATCATTTTTATTTACATTATTCTAGATTTTCCTCTTGTTTATAATGAAAATTCAAAGGAACCCTAGAATTCGAGTGAGTCTTTGGGAACTTTTTTATTCTCTACAATTTATTCAGTTTAATAATAATTGGTTTTTGGGAACTATATCATTATCAACATCGTGATTTAATTTAATGAGTTAGGATAAATTATTTCTTATATATCCAATATAAAAATTACTATGTTTATTGGATTATATCTTATATATTTAAGGAAAATTGATATTAGTGTCAAACACAACATAAAATATAAATCAAAAGAAAACCAATCACACAATATAAAAAATCAATATAAAAACATGTGTCTTAGACGTTGTTTAATATATAATATTTCAAATGAATTGTTCATGGTATATCTTATATCTATAATTTGTATCCTTCACTTAAAAACGATCTTTATTATGAGATATGATTCTATACATACCATATATTTGTGATTATTTAGATTTTTATTGGGAAATAATTTTAGAATAAAGAATTTGACATATGTGGAATCATCTAAATGATTTATATAGATTTAATGTTGCACAATAATAACAATTTATTAATGATATATAAGAATTACGACTTCATGTACACATAATTTATTTTCTTAGAGTAATCTAGAAAACAAGTTCCTTAATTTTTCAAGGAAATTGAAGTCAATGATAAGGTTTTTCTTCTCAATCATACACTATTTCGATATAGTTGAATTTTTAAGGAATTAAATTTTAATAGTTAATGTAATATTATTTGTAACACCCCAGGTAAATAAAGAGTATGACATTTTCATATTTATCCATATTTGTGAATAAAATATTAATATTACTTTAAAGGGGAAGTTATGCACGATGGCGTACCCAATACGCATCAATGAGTTTCTTGGGAATCTTGCATTTCACTCTAATAATAAAATAATATAATTTTAAATGGTAGTTAACGCCTAGCCGTTGTAATGGCAGGAATGAACAGAACTATCTAAAAAATTATTATATATGTTTGTCAAATATTTTTACTCCTTACAATAAATTTTATAGGATTAAAAATGCGAATGAATCCAATTTTAAGCGTAAACATTCCAATATTCATTAAAAGGTCGATTAATCGCCTCTTAATGGAGAACCTCTTCTAAATCCACTTTTTGAAAATTTTATAAGCTCTATTTTTCAAAAAAAACATATTATTTATTATTGGGACATTGAAATTTACCTTGGGTTAATTTTTGATATTTTTCTGACAATGTTCATTTTTCAATGAATAGTGAAAAATACTGCATTTTACATCAAAACTTCTTTTTCATATAATTTAATTATATGGATATATTAACTTTTTAATTTCTTTTAAAGTGTAATTAGAATATATTTTTACCATGTAATTCAATTATGGTGTTTGGGATTAATTTCACTTTGGAATTAGGCATAAACAAGTGCCAAACTATTCATAAATACTGTTTCTAAAAAACCCGCTATTTGTTTTGACAACGGGAAGTTTTTTTAAAATTAATTATTGAAATTTATGTGTTTGGAATTTGGTAAAATGGATTACATATTTTTAATCAGAAGTTCCAAATTATTTAATTAAGACTCTTTTTTTTTGACATTATGAATAGTAATGACGGTAATTATCTTTAATTATCTTGATTAATGAGTAATCGGGTAGTTAAAGATAATAAGATAATATCATAATAATAAAAAATGACCACAAAATGTGTCCTAAGGCTACGGGTTGTCTCATGGCCGACCATGGGATGCCTTGTGCCAAACTTGGGGGGCCCATGGGATCACTTTTGTGAGAAAGTGACTTTTTATCTTTTTATTTTTAAATAATGTTAAATGTAATAAAGAATGTATCACCTAAGTAAAATATTTTTAATTTTAGCTACATAAATTATCTTTTCAACTATAAATATTCATTAGAACTCTAAAAATATTTCCTAAATCATAGTAGTTTTTTATAATTTTTAGACATTAAATAAATTAAATTATCTATGACATCATGATGATGCAGTGATGACCTCATTATTTAATGATTTAAATAAAATGGAAGGATAATTTAACATGTAAGACCTAAAAATTTCCAAAACCTATTGGATGGGTGGATTTAGAACCCTTGTCAACTTATCCTCGAAACACATCAATTTGGGACCATTAAAATCCGAAACTCATTTGAAAATAACGTTACATTTTATAACTTTCCAAGAGTGCCCCTCCTCTCCTATTATAAAAGGCCCCCACCCAAACCTCCTTAACCACACGTACAAAGCCTTTCCTTCGGCCAAACCCTGCACATTTTGTCTCTCCACATACCTATCTAACTCCTTAAGCCTCACTTTGGGCAGAAGTCTTCCCAAGGAAGCCTTTTAGCTCAAACCAAAGGGAGTTACCTGATTTTAAGGTAATGTCTTCACTTGAGTCCTTTTGTTTTATATTGATTCTCCAACCCCCTAAACACTTTTTATTCATTTATTTTGTAAAAAATCCAGTATCTTCAATATACTAGGATGTTTTTATATGATGTATCTCAGCTACACTTACACACACCTTTGTCTAATGGTGAAAGAACATACTGTTTCTGTGGTTGGCGATTTACTGCCTCACGAAACGATGATTGTTCAATATTCTTTTAACACCTTTAAAGGTGGACATTATGATGTCACTTTATTTTACTATATTATTCTGTATTTTATATTTAAACCATACCTTTATTATTTTTATGTAGTGTAAATGAGATAATTTCATATCAGGAAGTGTGGACTACCGCCCCCTCAAGTGATGTGACTCGTACATGCAATACATGGAATGTATAAAGAATAAAATTAATGAACATATGTGACCTATATAACATATATATTATACTGTAATTATAATATATATATATATATCATTTATTTTTAATTCCATTAATATAAAAAAGAAAAAAAAAATAAAAGTAGCGTTCATGCATACGTACGACCTACCGTCTCCATGAACGGTGTTTTTCTTTTTTTATCTCCAAATGATATGGAATAGTATAAAATGAATACGTACTGGATATATATGATATATATGATATATGCATCATGATTATAACTCTGGATATAATGTATACATGAACAACATGTAATTATAAAGAGCATATTTTGACTCAAGTACCAATGATCATTTAAACGACCATTATTAACTAAAATAATTACATAGTCCTCAAGACATGGTAATAAGTGATATAAAGGGAATAATGAACTTGAAAAAGGTTGTTAAGGAAGTATAAATTAACTCATGTTTATAATTCAGGAGATTAAATAACGATCGATTCAAGTCGGACCCGAGGTAAGGGATCCTACTCCTCTCATTCTTTTTAAGTACACTCTTTTATGTCATTCCTTTTAAGCTCATCTTTCTTGTGATTGGGATGTTATTTTATATTAATCATACTGTAATTTTTATGTTCATATGATGAGAGACCAATTCTCTCTCATCAATCCATTTTGGAAGTTTTGAGTGGCGCCGTTAGGCTGCCAAATTTTCGTAAGAGATCTAACCTCTCTCTTTCTCATTAAGTACTCTCCTTTATGTCACTTCTTTTAAGATCCTCTTTGATATGATGGGGGATGTTCTTTTATATTCCTATTTCTATAAATTTTATTTCAATATGATGAGAGACCCTATTTGATCTCACCAATCCATTTTTGGAAGTTTTAAGTGGTGCTGTTAGGTTGCCGAGTTTTCAGAAGGAATTTTCCATCTCACTTTTATTCCCGTGAGATTTATGCTACATTTGAAACAATTTCCTTTGAGTGGTGTATGTACTGCACATTATTATACACTTTTTGTTGTATAATTTCATTTATGGTTATTCATATCTTCATTGTATGACCCTTCTTCCATGGGGTGTACGTTTCGAAAGTTACCCAACTTGGTAAGGGGACCTTTCACCCTCCTCTTTCTAAAAGTCTTCTTTTGTTATGTATTTTAATTCACATAATATTATGTTGGGATATGTTCTTTTATATCCTTATTGATGTAAATTTTATGTCCAAGTTATGAGATTCCCTTTTCATCTCTCATCAACTCATTTTCTGAATTTAGAAGTGATGTCATTAGGATGTCGAATTTTACCAAGGGAACTTTTTAACCCAATTTCGATTTCTTTGGGTACAACATGTAGTTATTGAATATGTAATCTTTTGAATATGTGTGAATGACCTTTTATTGTTTTACACATAATATCCACTTATATTGGGTGTATTTATATTAGTCACACATAATTTTGAGATTGAATTATCCTTATTTTAAGGATACCTTCTTTATAAGGGAATTCATCACATTTGACATTTCTATTGAGACTTCATTGTTGTTATGCACCAATTTACTCTTATATGGTGTATATACTGTCCTTTGAAATATTATATCATGAATCCATTTATTCTCATGATATTATAAAGTTCTGACTAAATGTTATTCCTCTATTGTATTCAAGTGTCTCTAATTTTGGTAGAACCCCTTTAACCAAAATAACGCTTTAAATGTTTTAATTATTTGTTCTTAATAATATCCAAGTTTTCAAAGTGGTTTTAAGGATTTATTTATATGGATATTAATGGTTTAAAATTTTAAAAGATTCAAGGTGGTATGGGACACTTTGATTCAAAAATCTATTTATTAAATGTTTTAAATGGTTTTGGAAATGGTTTCTTTTTGAATGGATTCATTATTTCAATATACTAAAATGTTATATTGCGACTGAAATGTGGAAATGTTCTGTTTCCTTTATGAATGTTTTATGTGATATGTTTATGTTATGGTTCTTGGGCATTGTTATTCAAACAGGTGGTTCCATGATAAACTAAGGGTGGGTGAGCCCAATATAGCTCTCCAATGCATTGGGTAATGCGAAGGAGTGAAACATTAAGGTTTCTCTAAAGCGATTTAGGGAATATACTTTGGTGGGTATTCCAAATGTAACCAAGAGGGTTACTCCCTACGTAAGAATGTTATGAATGCCTCAAGTTACCTTTTATGTCTCATTATTTATATTATTTATTCATGATTTTATGAGGTATGTTAAAGTTCCTAGGTTTTATGGGAAAAGTATGATTTCATTCTTATGTATATATGATCTCGTGTTTCCTTTCCATATTTTTTAAAACCCTTACTATGCTTTTTTATGCTCATCCCATGTTTTTTTTGAAATGTTTTTCATAGGTCAAGGGAAGGGTACATAATATGATGATAGTGTCAAGAAAGTGTCAAGAAAGAATCCATGTTTCATTTTAAATATGTTTCCGTCGATGGGAAAAAATGAATACTATCTTTTAGGTAACCACTTTTTTTAAAATGTAGAATGTAATGCAAGTTTACAATCTAATTCTCTAAAACTCTAAACCTGAAAATATCCTCAATGTGTAATCTTGTATTAACTCAAGATTAAGTAAGGTTTAAGGCTGGGGCCTTATAGTTGGTATCAAAGGTCGGTTTAGATAACTTTAGAGGTTAGGGTATTCTTTAAGCATAAGTGACAATACCATAATGGTTAGGATTTCAGAAAGAGTCTTAGTTTTTGATAATGTGATTGAGTAAGTATATCTTAGTGTTTATCTTCATCATTAGTACATGATGGTTTTGTCGATACACTCACATTGACCTTTTTGGTTTTAGTAAATGGCTGGATCTAGCAGGCACCAAAGTAACAGTGGATGTGAAGGAAACTGTGACAGTTTTTTGAGCGAGAAACTGAATGATATGGGAGCTGCAATGAGAACTCTTGTGATTTTCTTCAACCACCTATCTAGAGTCATGATTGACCACCTAAACCTTGGTGATTTCTCTAAGGCATCACATATGTGAGAAACAAATCCCTACTTAACTACAGGTAATAATCATAATGGTAAGTGTGTTCAAAAACTTATGTGTCAAAAATGTGGAAAGAAATGCCTAGGAAAATGTTTCAAAGGGACAGAAATATGCTATAGATGTGGAAATGAAGGTCATAAAGCAAGAACCTTCCATGGAAAAAGGAAGCATCCATTTGACTCGAGGAAAGGGAAAGAAGTTCTTTCTGAGGGATCAATTGAATGTTCTAAATGTGGTGTGCATGGTTATTATGAAAAAACATGTCCTATGAAGAAGTTTCTTGAATGGGATCCCCAAGATCGTACAAATGTTTGTTTACCAATACCTAATTCCATTCCGATTGAGGATGGAGAAACTGAAAATGACCAATCAAAGGTATGGATTATTTCATAACTATTGCTTTCCTGTTTTGGAATCTTAGGATATGACTCATGTTTTTGTTTGTAGGAATGACGTATTTCAGAATAAGTTGGAAAGGAATGGTTAATGGATCATTAAGAATGTTTAATGAGTAAGATGTCAACATATAAGGGCTTCAAGAGTTATGGTGAAATTCTTAAGAGTATTAAGTCTCTTTTGAGGATGGGGTTACATTATAAGACTTTTTATAGTATGTGTAACCCTGATGTTTAATATATGAAAGTTTTATTCAAGGAATAGTTATCTGTTATTTTGTGGACATAGTTATAAAGAACCATTTGGGTTTATATGATCCTTACATTTGAGGTAATTATGGGTTACTATATGTTATGATGGAAGTGAAAGGCATGAGATAAAATTGAGGTTAAATTATGTTATAGTTATTTTTTTGGATTTTATATCTTTTTGCGGAATGATTTGAGAATTATATAGTTTTGGAAAAAGGACAACACGCAGACCGTGTGACAACCCGTCACGTCAGACAAAGCTGCGGGAATCGAACCCACAACCAAAGTGCAACTGGTATTTATCACCTACTACTGGACTACGTGAAGTCCCTGGTTAGATTGACTGATGCTTTTGAGTTATATGATTTTATGAATTAAGAGTAAGTTGATTTTGGGTTATCTATGAAAATATATTAACCTATCATGGAGGATATCTTATTAGGTTAATTACTTTTCAACACGAGACATTAAGAGCAACTGATGTTGTTTGGAGATAAATGTTACGATTTAACTTGGAAGACTATGTGACTAAATCCTTTAAATATTTGGGTTTAAATCTTAGTTTGGTTTACTTTGAAGAATTTTATGGAAAAATTGTTTATCTAATGGTCCTCCTTGAACTTTGGGTTTTGTTGGACAAATTTTGGAGATTAAGAATAGATTTTCTTTTTATAAAGGGTTATCCTTTTCTGGATTATCTGATCTTGTACTTACCTTTTTGGTTTTGGTTTTGGTTAAAGTATAAAGACATGGGAAGTATATAGTTCTCTTTTGTGGATTAGGTGATTCTCTTGAAGTTGATTATAGTACTCTTAATGTGAACAAGTCATTCTAAATACTCAAATTTTGGAGAAAATATGAGTTTGTGTAAGGAATGTAATAAAAGTTGAAAGTCAACATGATAAGGGATTATGTTTCTGTCATGACCTATCCTCGGGGCCCATGTCGTGACTACCCCAAGCCCGCCTTCCATAGGCTAGGGGCTGGCGACTAGCACCAAGGCGTAAATCCCAATAAACAGGGAAGGCATTTCCTTTGTAAAGTAAACAACCACCACAGAGTAAGCAAGCGGAAAGAGTAAACACTAAGTATAAACTGTAACAAGCTGTGCTGAAAGTAAAAGGCGCCTGAAATACAAGCCCAACTGTAAAGTACAACTAAAATGGGAAAACAGAAACTGAAAGGAAAAGCCGCAGCGTTGAGCCGTCCCCTGGAAGTCCCACCTGAATGGTGAGCACAGATAGCCTCCACAGCTCCTCGGTCCAGCTGTCCGCTCTGAGTACGTCCCGCCCAGTGGTCCACCTCCAGGTACCGTCCTGCTCCGCAAGCCTCCACCACAATTCCGATGTGCTGTCCGTCGTCTGCAACCAACACAACGATGTGCGGGCATAGCCCATGCAGGGGTGAGTATAAGCTACTCAGTAGGGACCCCGAGACCCCCGAAGGTCTCCCGAAATCCATAAAGGATAAACCACAAGGAAAGATACAATCATGAAGTAACAACTAACACTGCTTAGGTATATCCCCATACATATACCTAAGTCATCAATTCCTGTTCGGCTCCAACATCTGAGTCTAGGCACAACCCAGTCCACACAGGAAAACAAAACGTAAACCCACACAGGATAGCACAACACAGTCCACAAAGGAGAGTAAATAGTAAATCCACATAGGATAGCTCAATAAAATCCACATAGGAGAGTAACACATGTTTCATCTCACACAGGTATAATTCGTCGAAAAGGTGAAAGGGATGATCAGATATAGATACAGAATCATCTAAGCTGGGACCCACTGAGGATACAAGACTAGCTGTCTTCATTGATTCATCTATGATGGGACCCACATAGGATACAAGACCAGCACTGAATCATTTAAGCTGGGACCCACATAGGATACAAGAACAGCACATCTAGGACCCACATAGGATACAAGACCAGCACTCTTCATTGATTCATCTATGTTGGGACCCACATTGGATACAAGACCAGCACTCTTCATCGATTCATCTATGCTGGGACCCACATTGGATACAAGACCAGCACAGAATCATCTAAGCTGGGACCCACATAGGATACAAGACCAGCACAACTGTGACCCACATAGGATACAAGACCAGCACTCTTCATCGATTAATCTACGTTGGGACCCACATAGGATACAAGACCAGCACAGAATCATCTAAGTTGGGACCCACATAGGATACAAGACCAGCACAGTTGGGACCCACATAGGATACAAGACCACAAAAGCTGGGACCCACATAGGATACAAGACCAGCACTCTTCATCATCGTAGTCCACTGAGGATCTCTGCACAATCATCGTCGTCGAGGTCACAGCCAGCACTAGGGTTCCCGCACACAGCAAGCTCGTTCAGGCGGGTCCACTCCACGAGCCGAGAGGCTGATACATCAACTGACAGAAGTTCCAGAGTTGATGTATCCAAAAGTTCCGTATCGTCAACAGAAACTCAACGTCGCAGACGGCGCGTCAATCAGATGCCCGGTCTGAGAGTTATTGGCTTTTCCGCCCCAGGGGCCCGGTTGGTTTCTAAGGCAAAACCAACCCGACCGTACCCCACCTACATCCAAACCTTGGGCGGAGTATTCCAAAAGATCCTTCTCACTTAGAGGAACTCAACGAAGTTGATGGCACGTCAATCAGACGTCCGAAGCTCAAGATATTAGTGTTTCCGCTCCGAGGGCCCGGTTTGTTTTGTGTACAAACCAAACCGGGTGAACCCAAAGTATTCCAAAACCTGGAGTGCGATATACTGAAACGACTGAATCGATCCAAGGATTGCATCGCCGCTGACGGCGTGTCGTTCGGAGGCCCGTAGCTCAAGATACGGGTAAGAGACCGAAAACGGTCTAAAGACGGGGGGTCTGGGCCCGGACCGACCCCCCCTGGGTCGGCCGAACCGGGTCGACCCGAACCGGGTCTACCCAAACTGGTCTAACCGGGCTGGACCTGGTCCGGTCCGGCCAGGGAACGGCCCGGCCCGGCCGGCCGGCAGGCCGGCCCGGCTCGGCTCGGCCCAGCGGCCGAGCGTGGCAGCCACGGGGCGCTGCCCCCGCGGGATGGAAGTGCTGCGGCCCTCGAGGGGCCTCGCTGGACTTCAGCGGACGTGACTTTTGCTGCGTCCCATGCATGTGATCCGGACCCATGTGGTCGCGGGTCCACTGGCTACTGCCACCGCGGCTTTATCCGCAGTGGCCCTGTCCGGCGGCGCGCCGGGGCGCCGCCGCCTCCGGAGTTGCTCCGGTGGTCCGTTTTCCTTCCCTTCTGTGCCGCTGCTCCTCCCGTGTCCCGTTCATCACTGCGGGATCATTAAATCGTCCTTGCGTCATGTTTTGTCATCACCCGCCAAATCCGCACAACAACGAAGAACTTCGGAGGGTTGTCAGGCCGTGTTCGTTTGGCCCGCACCCTCCGCGTTAGGCGATAACAATCGGGAAGAATAATCAACATATCAAACAACAATTTTAATAAATTAAAATTGTTCTTATCAAACCGGGTTCTTTATTTTAAAAGAAACGATCACAGGAATATAAATTATTTCACAACAAACCCCTAACTCGTCAAGTCGTCGCACACACGTTCATTGCGGAATTGACCGTCGCGGAACAAGTGGAGTGTCACGTCACGGAAGGGCATCGCGTCGTTGCGGAAGGGCATCACGTCGACGATCTTGTCATTGTCGATCGAAGGTTGTCGCGTGGTTCGATTGTCGCGGAAGAACGTCGCGGAAGAAAAACCGTTAGCGTCGCGGTACTTGGCATCGCGTCGTCGATCTCTGAGGGCTCGGCGTTCTTCGTCGCCCTTCGTCGAAGGCCGGCGTTCTTCACGTTCTTCGCGTTCATCGCGTTCTTCGCGAAGAAGGATGAAGAACTTGAGGTTTGTCAAATCCTCTCAATGAACAACACTTAAGGAGAAAAATCCTTGGTCTTATTTTATTAACATGCCAAAAACAAAAAAGAGATAAGTAACGACCCATTAATTTATAGAATTAATTCAACGAATAAAACCGCCCAATTAAACGGTGCGTTAAGAATTTAAGAAAACGCGTCAGTTGACCTTCATAAAAACGGGTTTTTGCGGGTGCGTTACTTAAGGGAAAAGAAACGGTGGGGCTCATGTGGGCCCCACCTCACAAATATCCTACCAAGAGGGTATGATATTTTTGGATAGCACCCTATCCACATCAACTCAGCTTACACAGCTTGAAGTTGTATTTAAGTGGCTTTAAGTGAAATAAAAATAAAATTGTCGCACTAATTTATTTTATTTCTTAACATAAAATGCAAAAATTAAAAACCACAAACGAGCAAACGCAACTCTGGAAGAGGCGTTTCTAATCAAACACCGGCACTGCGATTCCATCAGTGCCCTCGAAATTCGATTCCAAGCACCGGTTCAAAAGTTAGAAAAACCTACTCGTTCGTTCACTGAACGTACCTCAGCCAATCTTTGGAAAATTATTCCGGGCACACCGGGCCTCGGAATCAGGTGCCGTCTGAAGCTGTGTTCTTGTAAAATTCCAAAGAAAATTAAGAAAAAATATTCCTTGAAATTTACGGGTCTTTACATTACTCCCACCACAGGGCTTTACATCCCTGTAAAGATTCACTACAAACTTAGGGATACAAAGGCGGTACGGAGCATGAAACTGAGCCTCCCACACCCAAGTGCTCTCCTGGAGGTTCCCGAACTACCATCTGAAGTGCACTAGAGGAATCGATCATCAACGTAGGACCTGCTCCTGTCGATCCTCGATCTCTAATGGGACCTCCGCAAAAGTCGCCCCATCATCAAAGACCAGCTCTCCATGGTCAAAGATTTGCGTCGAGTCGTGCACGTATCTCCTCTGCTGAGATACGTGGAAGATGGCATGCACCCAGCACAACTGTGGTGGTAGAGCCAGGAAATAAGCCACCTTTCCAATCCTGCTGAGGACCTGGAAGGGTCCGATGAAGCGTGGAGACAACTCACCGCTTCGGCCAAATCTCCGTAATCCATGCCGAGGTGAGACCCGCATGAAGACATGGTCGCCATCTTCGAAATCAAGTGGCCTCCGCCTCCTGTCGGCATAGGTCTTCTGTCGGCTCTGAGCTATACTCATCCGCTCCTGGATGACCTGGACCTTATCTGATCCCATAAGAACTGCTAAGATTTCTTCTTTGCCGATAAGAGAAATCTGGTCTCATCTCCTAGATGAACCACTTAATTTGCCTAATATAGTCAATCCCGACATGGATGTTACTAATAAATATCAAGGATGACGTCGTAAGGCCTCGACGCTACTACCAAGAGATCCAATCGTCACTCTCGCCTCCAAGGGTTGAGTCACACTGTCGGCATCAGTGTGTGGTAACTGGGTCTCCTCCAGTAGATGTCTCACAAGTGTGGGTCAAGTCAACAGTCTAAACTAGAAACTCTTAGTAACAACACAAAAGATGACAGGAATGAAAACATCACAAAGGTAAGCGTCTTTTACTATTGCAGTTCATAATACAAAGACACTACACAAAAACAACAAGGAACTTGATGTGCAAAGGACGTATCCACTAGTTCTGCTCCTGTCCATCTGCTCCCAGAGCTCCATGATCAAAGGCCTCAGCTGCCTGAATCTGAGCTCTCGCATGTCCACCAACTCCCTGCGGTCGGGGTGGACCTCCTGGTGGTGGTGGTGGAAACACCTCGAAGTGTCGCCCACCATCTGCTACTCAGCAAGCTCCTCTGCCTCGTCCGCCTACACCCTGCGGACCACCGTGGCCGAACCTCTGTCTGGGAGGTCCCTCTACCAGCTGCATCTCATCTGTAAGACGAGTCGGGCAGTCTGAAGCCATGTGACCTCGCCCGCTGCATGCGTATCAATGCTTGCCCCTCGTGTAGCTGGCTCTCCTTCGGGTGCCCCGCACAACCGAATCTTCATCCTCAGACTGCCCATCTGATGGTCTGGCCCATTTGGACCTCTGCGTCAGCTGTCGACTGGCAGCTGCAGAAGACCCTGCTACGGGTCGTCCTACAGAGGGCCATGTCACTGGAGCATGCTCTGCGAGAAAACTCTCCACTAGAAGGGCTCTCTCCAACACCTCTGCCTGAGTCGGAATATTGAAGGAGATCATCAAAGTCGTGATCTCATGCCTCAGTCCCTGCTCGAAGGTACGGGCCCGGAAGAACGGGTCTCGTACCATATCTGTGGAGTAGCGCGAGAGATCAGTAATTCTCGCCGAGTACTGGGCCACTGTCAAGCTGTCCTGCCGCAGCTGAAGAAGCTCCTGAATGCGCACCTCACGGAAGGTGGTTGGGATGAACTTGGAGCGGAAGATTCTCTCAAAGTACATCCAGAGAAGAGATGTTTCGTCGTGCACCTGGAGCATCAAGCTCAACCCTCGGCCCGCTGCCACGTGCAGTAGGCTCGCTGCGAGGATCACCATGAGGTCTGCTGGTGTCCTCACTAACCGAAAAACTCTCACTACTTCCTCCAACCAGTCCTCGGCTGCCTGGGGGTCTGTCTCCCCACGGAACCTGGGCGGTCGCTGGGGCTGGAACTCATGCAGTGCACTAAGGCGACTTGCATCGTCATCGGCTGGTGCTGGAAGTATCGGTGGCTCGGTGGGTAGAGGTACCGCCGGTGTCTCTACTGACAAGGTGCCCTGCACCGAGGCCTCGTCGCTCAGTGGGTTTTCATCACGCTCCACTCTCGGAACCCTAGCTGGCTACCATCGTGGGGCCATCCTGAAAAGAAACGGGTGCGCCACGGTCAGAACTGTATACCTGGTGAGCTGAAACAAGTAATCACAAAGAAAACTTGAACACACATGAAATCAATGTTTTCGTGCATTAAGTCGGAAATCAGAAGTCAGGGTGCTGGTGTACGGATACGTCGGCCGCCGCACCAACACTGGACTCCCTGGACTGATAACCACACCCAATACGCTGAACACAATTGCTTCACATAGATGAAGATCAGAGTCTGCGGTAGAATCGAACTACCTCTGATAACAATTTTTCACGACCCGTCCTCGGGGCCCGTTCCGTGACTACCCCAAGCCAGCCTTCCATAGGCCAGGGGCTGGCGACTAGCACCAAGGCGTAAATCCTGATAAACAGGGAAGGCATTGCCTTTGTAAAGTAAACAACCAACACAAAGTAAGCAAGCGGAAAGAGTAAACACTAAGTAAAAACTGTAACAAGCTGTTCTGAAAGTAAAAGGGGACAGAAATACAAGCCCAACTGTAAAGTACAACTGAAAGGGGGAAACAACAACTGAAAGGAAAAGCTGCAGCGTCGAGCCGTCCTCTGGAAGTCCCACCTGAAGGGTGAGCACAGATAGCCTCCACAGCTCCTAGGTCCAGCCGTCTGCTCTGAGTACGTCCCGCCCAGTGGTCCACCTCCAGGTACAGTCCTGCTCCGCAAGCCTCCACCACGATTCCGATGCACTGTCCGTCATCTGCAACCAACACAACGAAGTGCGGGCATAGCCCGTGCAGGGGTGAGTATAAGCTACTCAGTAGGGACCCCGAGACCCCCGAAGGTCTCCCGAAATTCACAAAGGATAAACCACATGGATAGATACAATCACGAAGTAACAACTGACATTACTTAGGTATATTCCCATACATATACCTAAGTCATCAATTCTCGTTCGGCTCCAACATCCGAGTCCAAGCACAACCCATTCCACACAGGAAAAAAAACGTAAACCCACACAGGATAGCACAACACAGTCCATAAAGGAGAGTAAACAGTAAATCCACACAGGATAGCTCAACACAATCCACAAAGGAGAGTAACACAGGTTTTAGCTCACACAGGTATACTTCGTCGAAAAGGTGAAAGGGATAATCAGATATAGATACTGAATCATCTAAGCTGGGACCCACTGAGGATACAAGACCAGCTGTCTTCATTGATTCATCTATGCTAGGACCCACATTGGATTCAATACCAGCACTGAATCATTTATGCTGGGACCCACATAGGATACAAGACCAGCATAGCTGTGACCCACATAGGATACAAGACCAGTACTCTTCATTGATTCATCTATACTGGGACCCACATAGGATACAAGACCATCACTAATCATCTAAGCTGGGACCCACATAGGATACAAGACCAGCACAGTTGGGACCCACATAGGATACAAGAACAACACTCTTCATCGATTCATCTATGTTGGGACCCACATAGGATACAAGACCAGCACAGAATCATCTAATCTGGGACCCACATAGGATACAAGACCAGCACAGCTGGGACCCACATTGGATACAAGACAAGCGCTCTTCATCGACTCATCTATGCTGGGACCCACATAGGATACAAGACCAGCACAGAATCATCTAAGCTGGGACCCACATTGGATACAAGACGAGCACATCTGGGACCCACATAGGATACAAGACCAGCACTCTTCATCGTCGCAGTCCACCGAGGATCTCTGCACAATCGTCGTCGTTGGGGTCGCAGCCAGCACAAGGGTTCCCGCACACAACATACTCGTTCGGGAGGGTCCGCTCCATGATCCGAGAGGCTGACACATCAACTGACACAAGTTCCAGAGTTGATGTATCCAAAAGTTTTGTATCGTCAACAAGAACTCAACTTCACAGACGGCGCGTCAATCAGACGCCCGGTCTGAGAGTTATTGGCTTTTCCGTCCCAGGGGCCCTGTTGGTTTCTAAGGCAAATCCAACCCGACCATACTCCACCTGCGTCCAAACCTCGGGTGGAGTATTCCAAAAGATACGACTCACTTAGAGGAACTCAACGAAGTTGACGGCACGTTAATCATACGTCTGAAGCTCAAGATATGAGCGTTTCCGCTCCGAGGGACCGGTTGGTTTCGTGTACAAACCAACCCAGCCAAACCCAAAGTATTCTGAAACCTTGAGTGCGATATACCGAAACGACCGTCTCGATCCATGTATCGCATCGCCGCTGACGGAGCATCGTTCAGAGGCCCTTAGCTCATGATACGGGTAAAAGATAGAAAACGGTCCGAAGACGGGGGGTCTGGGCCCGGACCGACCCCCCTGGGTCGGCCGAACCGGGTCGACCCGACCCGGTCTGACCCATCTAGACCCGGACCGGTCCGACCAGGGTGCGGCCCGACTCGGCTCGGCTCGGCCGAGTGGCCGAGTGTGGCAGCCGCGGGGCGCTACCCCCACGGGATGGAAGTGACGCGACCCTCAAGGGGCTGCACTTGACTTCAGCAGACATGGCTTTTGCCGCATCCCGTGCGTGTGAGTCGGACCCACTCGGCCACGGGTCCGCTTGCCGCCGCCGCCGCACCGGCGACCCGCTCCACCGGAGGCTTCCGTCGGCCTCCAGAGTTTCTCTGGTGGTCCTTTTTTCCTTCTCATCTGCACCACTACTCCTCCCAGGCCCGTTCTTCACTGCGGGATCATTAAATTGCCCTTGCGTCACATTTTGTCATTGCCCGCCAAATCCGCACAACAACGAAGAACTGCGGAGGGTTTTCTGGCCGTGTTCGTTTCGCCCGCACCCTCCGTGTTAGGCGATAACAATCGGGAAGAATAATCAACATATCAAACAACAATTTTTATAAATTAAAATTGTTCTTATGAAACCGTGTTTTTTATTTTAAAAGAAACGATCACAGGAATAAAATTATTTCACTACAAACCCCTACCACGTCAAGTCGTCGCACGCGCGTTTTTCGGGGAATTGACCGTCGCGGAAAAAGTGGAGTGTCGCGTCATGGAAGGGCATCGCGTCGTCGCGGAAGGGCGTCTTGTCGACGATCATGTCGTTGTCGATCGAAGGTTGTCGCGGGGTTGGATTGTCACGGAAGAATGTCGCGGAAGAAGAAACGTCGGCGTCGCGGTACTTGGCGTCTCATCGTCGATCTCCGAGGGCTCGGCGTTCTTCGTCGCCCTTTGTCGAAGGCCGGCATTCTTCACGTTCTTTGCGTTCTTCATGTTTTTCGCGTTCTTTACGAAGAAGGATGAAGAACTTGAGGTTTGTCCAATCCTCTCAACGAACAACACTTAAGAAGAAAAAGTGGTGGTCTTATTTTATTAACATGCCAAAAAACGAAAAAGAGATAAGTAATGACCCATTAATTCATAGAAATAATTCAACGTATAAAAACTCCCAATTAAATGGTGCGTTAAGAATATAAGAAAACGCGTCAGTTGACCTTAATAAAAAGGGGTTTTCGCGGGTGCGTTTCTTAGGGGAAAAGAAATGGTGGGGCTCGTGCGGGCCCCGCCTCACAAATATCCTACCAAGAGGGTAGGATATTTTTGGATAGCACCCTATCTGCATCAACTCAGCTTAAATAGCATGATGTGGTCTTTAAGCAGCTTTAAGTGAAATAAAAATAAAATTGTCACAGAACTTTATTTTATTTCTTAACATAAAACTCAAAAAATAAAAACCACAACCGAGCAAACGCAACTCCGAAAGATGTGTTTCTAAGAAAATAATGGAGCTTTGATTCCATTGGTGCCCTCGAAATTCGATTCCGAGAACCGGTTCAAAAGTTAGAAAAACCCGCTCGTTCGTTCACTGAATGTACCCGAGCCAAACTTCGGAAAATGATTCTGGGCACACCGGGCCTCGGAATCAGGTGCCGTCTGAAGCTACGTTCTTGTAAAATTACAAATAAAATTATGAAAAAAATTCCCTTGAAATTTGCAGGTCTTTACAGTTTCCTTATGATTAAATTCCTCAATAAAAAGTAACATAAAACAGAAATGTTGCCTATTAAATTTTCTTACTGGGGAATCAAATATCGTTTAACCCATCACAAGTTTGTGATTTTCTTATGGTTAACTTTCTTCTAGACATGTTTACTATCACTCTCCATCAGAACATGACCATTTGTTTTTTCCTCCATGTCCATATTTTCATACTTAGAATCCTAGTATGGGTTAACTCGGGTGACCTTTGTACTTATCTTTCTTTATTTTAAAGTGATTGTTTTACCGACTCTTGTTCCGATGTTAGACGTTCAATGATGTTTCCAAGCTCAATTTTAAAATTGTGAGGACACAATTTCCAAAAAGGGGGGAAGGATGTAACACCCCAGGGAAATAAAGAGTATGACATTTTCATATTTATCCATATTTGTGAATAAAATATTAATATTACTTTAAAGGGGACGTTATGCATGATGGCGTACCCAATACGCAACAATGAGTTTTTTTGGGAATCTTGCATTGCACTCTAATAATAAAATAATATTATTTTAAATGGTAGTTAATGCCTAGCCGTTGTAATTGCGGGAATGAATAGAACTAACTAAAAAATGATTATATATGTTTGTCAAATATGTTTACTCCTTACAATAAATGTTATAGGATTAAAAATGCGAATTAATCCAATTTTAAGCGTAAACATTCCAATATTCTTTAAAAGGTCGATTAACCGCCTCATAATGGCGAACCTCTTTTAAATCCACTATTTGACAATTTTATAAGCTCTATTTTTCAAAATAAACATATTATTTATGATTGGGACATTGAAATTTACATTGGGTTAATTTTTGGTATTTTTCTGACAATGTTCATTTTTCAATGAATAGTGAAAAATACTGCATTTTACATCAAAACTACTTTTTCATATAATTTAATTATATGGTTATATTACCTTTTTAATTTGTCTTAAAGTTTAATTATAATATATTTTTATCATTTAATTCAATTATGGTCTTTTGGATTAATTTCACTTTGGAATTAGGCATAAACAAGTGCCAAACTTTTCATAAATACTGTTTCTAAAAAACCCGCTATTTGTTTTGACAACGAGAAGTTTTTTTTAAATTAATTATTGAAATTTATGTGTTTAGAATTTGATAAAATGTATTACATATTTTTAATCATAAGGTCCAAATTATGTAATTTAGACTCTTTTTTTTTGGACATTATTAATAGTAATGACGGTAATTATCTTTATTATCTTGATTAATGAGTAATCGGGTAGGTAAAGATAATAAGATAATATCATAATAATAAAAAATGACCAAAACATGTGTCCTAAGGCTACTGGTTGTCTCATGGACAACCATGGGATTCCTTGTGCCAAACTTGGGGGCCCCATGGAATCTCTTTTGTGAGAAAGTGACTTTTTATCTTTTTATTTTTAAAAAATGTTAAATGTAACAAAAAATGTATCACCTAAGTAAAATATTTTTGATTTTGTCTTCATAAACGATATTTTGGACAATAAATATTAATTAGAACATGAAAAAGATTTCCTACATCATAGTAGTTTTTTTATAATTTTTAGACATTAAATAAATTAAATTATCTTTGACATCATGATGATGCAGCGATGACCTCATTATTTAACGATTTAAATAAAATGGAATGATAATGTAAAATCTAAGACCTAAACATGTCCAAAACCTATTGTATGGGTGTATTTCTATCCCTTATCACCTTATCCCATAAACACATCAATGTGGGACCATTAAAATCCGAAACTCTTTTGAAAATAAAGTTACATTTTATACCTTTCCAAGAGTGCACATCCTCTCCTCTTATAAAAGGCCCCCACCCCTACCTTCTTACCCACACATCCAAAACCTTTGGCTCGGCCAACCCCTGCCCATTGTGTCTCTCCAAATCCCTATCTAACTCCTTGAAGCCTCACTTTGAGTAGAAGCCTTCCCATGTTAGCCTTTTATCTCAAACCAAAGGGAGTTACCCGATTTTAAGGTAATGTCTTCACTTGAGTCTTTTTGTTTTATTTTGCTTCTCCAACCCCCTAAACTCTTTTTATTCATTTCTTTTGTAACAAATCAAATATCTTCAATATAGTAGGATGTTGTTAAAATAATTATTCGAGTTATACTTACACACACATTCGTCTAATGGTTAAATAACATATTGTTTCTGTGGTTGGCGATTTTCTGCCTCACGAAACGATGATTGTTCAATATTCTTTTAACACCTTTAAATGTGTCCATTATGATGTCACTGTATTTTAATATATGATTCTGTATTTTGTATTTAAACCATACCTTTATTCTTTTCATGTTGTGTAAAATCGAAAATTTCATATGAGAAAGTGTGGACTACTGCCCCCTCAAGTGATGTGACTCGTACATGCAATACATGGAATGTATAATGAATGAAATTAATGAACATATGTGACCTATATAACATATATATTATACTGGAATTATAATATATATATATATCATTTATATTTAATTCCATTAATATGAAAAAGAAAAAAAATGAAAGTAGCATTCATGCGTACGTACGCTCTACTGTCTCCATGAACGGTGCTTTACGTTTTTTATCTCCAAATGATATAGAATAGTATAAAATGAATATTTATGTAACGCCCCGACCCCAGTTACCCAGAGTCGGTGCATTATTACATAACATTGGCATGATCACAAGAAAGATCAAATCTCGAAAAACCGATTGGTTTAGTAGCCTTGGAAACACTAGATATATTCATAAGTTTTACATTACATCATAAAATGAAAAACTACTACAACAACATAATGTTTCCACAATCCACACTATTAACCCCTCATAAAATCCCTGCAGGTCATTCATAACTTACTTCTTCACATCCTGGGAAAAATAAAACATAGAAAAGGGGTGAGCTCAAATGCCCAGTAAGGATAACAATATAGCGGAAACTTTCATAAATAAGAATAAACATTTAAGGCAATGTATAACTAAAAAAAAGCCTTTTAAATATGAACTTTCAACATGGTATGGCATAAATAAAATGAAATAATGCCATTTACTTATTCACATGGATATTCTACTAATCGAATAATCACATGCAAAAATCAATAACCACTTTCATAATGTTGGAATGCATAATGCCAGACTATCATAACCACATAGCCAAGGCCCCGTGCCAAGACTACAAATAAGATTTTGTCAAGGCCTTGTGCCAAGACACTAGTTTGTCTCATGAGACCTACCGATGCATCGAGGAGCTATAGCGGGCTCCACCCGTAACTTATTAAGTCCAATGCATTCCCATATGAAAAGGTTTAAACATAACATAAACATTCGTATTAAATCTAGCATACGAAATGTCAATAATTTCACCATAAACTATGAATGGTATAAAAATAGCACATCCATAGTCAAACATATCACAAAACCTTCAATACAATATAGAAGTTTTGTATCATAATAAATCAACTTCAAATAATCTTAAAATCCATCAAAGGATGTTGACGTAGATGAAATCAAAATTCTTTTTAAAGAAATATCTCCTTTTATTTTGAAATGATTTAAGATCCATATAAAATAAAACATTTTCTTTGAAAATATTCTTATAAGCTTGTAAGGAAAGCTTTGAAGATTTTATAACAGCGTAAAATAACCGCACCCGCCGTATAAGTTAAAAAAAACATTCTTACCTTAATTCTGTCGAAAAGGTTAAAAAGGACCTTGTTTTGAAAACGACCGAAAGATTCCTTTATAAACCACTTATAAAAGTCAAAAAGGGTATAAATGACTTTAACTCATAATATAGTAAATAGTAAAAATGTTTTGAAATACATTTTTAAGAAACATGGATGTGGATGATAAAGAGATCCCAGTAGATTATTATGTATAAACAACCTCGGATAATGAAGAGATTGTGAAATAACCCTTACCTTCTACTTTTCCTTGGTTGGGGTAGGTTAACCTCCTGTATAATGGTGAAATAGTTGTTATTAAATTATACAAGAATCATATATAATAATATGATATCATATATGATCTTTTAACATTGATTTGTTAATAATATATTAGAATTATCGCCGTTTCGGGAGTTAACTTACTCATTTTCTTTTATATGTTTTGTTACATAAGCCATGGTTGTTGTATCTTATTCATATCCAGAATGATATCTAGTCCTTAAACATCATTTTTAAATCATCAAATGATAATTATACTTGAATGGATACGATGGAGAATGAATCTCAACGCGTTCGTGGAGACGGTAGTCCGTACGTACGCACGAGCGACAATATCATTCTTTTGATATTAAAATAATATATAAATGGATGGTATATCATATATACAGAATCATTAACATGTTATATTTATTATTTACATGAGTCACACATCATTATTATACCCATCCAAATAATATTATATTGAATAACAATTACACCATGACGTGGAGACGGTAAGCCGTACGTACGCACGTATGGTGACTTGTTATTCAAAGGGTGGATAGAATACTGAATATGGTTGTACCATATTTATAATAACATCACAGTATATGTGAGATAATGGAGTTATTATTTTAGAATGTTAATAACAATGGAAGAAGAAGTGGAAGAAGAAATGAACTTGGAGAAGGGTGGTGAAATCATTACCTCTTCTTCGGGTTCTTCCTTTTGATTTGATCAAAAGGGCTCCTTAGGTTGGCTTTCTGATCAAACTAAGGCCTCTAGGTTGTAGTGAGGGATGTTAGGAGAGTATTGGGGCAGAGTTTGGCCGAACCAAAAGGCTTTGAAGGTGTGAAGAAATGAGAAGGAGGAGTTCCCTTTTATAAGAGGGGTGAGGGGCACCTTTGGAAAAGCTAGAAATATTAATTTATAATAAATTCATATTCGGTTTCTAATGGCTCCAAAGCTTATTATTCAAAGGTTAAGGTGGGGATAGGTCGAAAACCACTCAACCAATAGAATTTAGACAGGTTTGGGTACTTATATTAACCTTATCTTTAAGTATTAACTCTAAGTTAATTAGTTTCACTTTTACAATGTCTCTTTGTATTTTTATATAATATGGTTAATCAACTTACTATATACATCCAAGCGACCCAACAGTGGTCCATTAATGATACACCTATCATTATATAAGTCTCTTGGCCGAACCTTAGATTTTTAAAAATTTAATATCAATTAATAATATAATATTTGTTTTAAAAACTCTTTTATGTCAATTTTGACACTATTCAATAGTTGATTTTTTTGAAACTCATAACAGATTGATTACTTCGAACAAAGTCAATTAAATCAATCATAATATATCATATTATCCTAGAAAATTAGTTTAATTCATTAAAAGTTTCATATTATATTTATTTGGGTATTTATAATATCAATTATTTTATTTTTTCACTATTATAGTAATTACTGCATCATCATTGTGTCATAAATAAAATACATTATTTAATGTCTAAAAATTATAAATAAACTATCATTATGTAGGAAATCTTTTTATATTTCTGATGAATATTTATAATCTAAAATCCAACATATATTACCCTATGTAACAATTTTTTTTCTAAAAGATATATGCTTCTGTCATTTTTGTATTCATTTTAACTTAATTAAAATAAAGTGTCATTATCACTTACAAGTGGATCCATGGGGTCCCAAAATAGACCCAAAGATTCCCATGGTCGACCATGTATCAACCAATGGGGTTAAGACACGTTTTAGGGTAATTTAGTATTCTTATAATATTATTTTTTAACCCTTATTTACCGGATTTACCCTTAACCATGGTAAATAAAATATTTACCGCAGTAATTATTCAAAATGTCTAAAAATAAAAGTTACCTATTTACACAATTTGAACATCCTGATTCCAAATATGGAATCCATTTTCCTAAATTCAAAACACAGATGTGTCAGAAATTAATTTAAAATTAATTCCCGCTGTCAAAACAAAAAGCGTGTTTTTAAGAGATAATAACTATCAAAAGATTAACACTCGTTTATGTTCGGTTTTATTGTAAAATTATGTCCAATGACCAACATTATATTAAATGGTAAAAATATATTCTAAATATACTTTAAAACCACTCAAATTCATAATTTATCACTATTAATTATTTTGATTAAAAAAGTTGTTTTTAATTAAAATTTAGTAATTTTCACTATTCATCAAAATATGAAAGTTATCCGAAATGTACCAAAATTTCACCTTAGGCTAAATTCGATATCCCGAATCCAAAAATGAAGTCCATTTTGAAATATAAAATATATATAATTTCAAAAAGTAGGTATTACTATTCATAACGGCTAGTTTGATTGGTTGGGGTGTGTGTTAAAACTCAAGGTTGCGTACAACACACGCTACTGTATTATTCAAAGAAAGTGTACCGTGGAAGCTTTGGATGTTTCATTTTAAATTTTTGATGTCCCCATTTAGTCAAAAAGTTTAAAATATTGTATTTAAAAAGGGTTCACTATAAAAATTTGATAAAAGTGCAATACTGAAAATGAATTTGTTCTTGCATTATATCTAAGAAACTCATAATATGGATTCTAAAATTATAAGGATTATATAAAGTTTAAAATTTAGATAATACTATTCATAACCTCTTTTGAATGGATTTTTTTTGTAAGTCATGGTGTGATTGAACTCGGTGTTGCGTGTAGTGCAAGTTATTGAATTATTTTGAAAAAATAACACACTATGAAATCTTGGGGTGTTACAATTTACAGGATATATATGATATATATTATATATACATCATGATTATAACTCTGGATATAATGGATAAATTAACAACTTGTAATTATAAAGAGCATATTTTGACTCAAGTACCAATGATCATTTAAACGACCGTTATTAACTAAAATAATTACATAGTGTTCATGACATGGTAATAAGTGATATAAAAGGAATAATTAACTTGAAAAGGTTCTTAAGGAAGTAGAAATTAACTCAAGTTTATTATTCAGGAGATTAAAGAACGATCGAGTCAAGTCGGACCCGAGGTAAGGGATCCTACTCCTCTCGTTCTTTTTAACTACACTCTTTTATGTCATTCCTTTTAAGCTCATCTTTCTTGTGATTGGAATGTTATTTTATATTAATTTTACTGTAATTTTTATGTTCATATGATGAGAGACCCTATTATCTCTCATTAATCCTTTTTGGATGTTTTGAGTGGCGCCGTTAGGCTGCCGAATTTTCGTAAGAGATCTAACCTCTCTCTTTCTCTTTAAGTACTCTCCTTTATGTCACTTCTTTTAAGCTCTGTTTTGTTATAATGGGGGATGTTATTTTATATTTATCTTTCTATAAATTTTATTGTAATATTATGAGAGACCATATTTTATCTCATCAATCCATTTTTGGAAGTTTTATGTGGCGCCGTTAGGCTGCCGAGTTTTCGGAAGGGATTTTTCATCTCACTTTTATTCCCGTGAGATTTATGCTACATTTGCGACAATTTCCATTGAGTGGTGTATGTACTGCCCATTATTATACACTTTTTTTTTGTATAATTTCATTTATGGGTATTCACATCTTCTTTGTATGACCCTTCTTCCATGGGGTGTACTTTTCGAAAGTTACCCAACTCGGTAAGGGGACCTTTCACCCTCCTCTTTTTAAAATACTTCTTTTGTTATGTCTTTTAATTCACATACTATTATGTTGGGATATGTTCTTTTATATCCTTATTTATGTAAATTTTATGTCCAAGTGATGATATTCCCTTTTTATCTCTCATCAACTCATTTTCTGAATTTTGAAGTGATGCCGTTAGGCTGTCGAATTTTACTAAGGGAACATTTTATCCCAATTTCTATTTCTTTGGGTTCAACATGTAGTTATTGAGTATGTCATCTTTTTAATATGTGTGAATGACCTTTAATTGTTTTAAACTTAATATCCACTTATATTGGGTCTATTTATATTAGTCACACATAATTTTGAGATTGAATTATCCTTATTTTAAGGATAACTTCTTTATAAGGGAATTCATCACATTTGACATTTCTATTGAGACTTCTTTTTTGTTATGCACCAATTCACTCTTATATTGTGTATATATTGTCCTTTGGAATATTATATCATGAATCCATTTATTCTCGTGATATTATAATGTTCTGACTAAATGTTATTCCTCAATTATTGTATTCAAGTGTCTCTAATTTTGGTAGAACCCCTTTAACAAAAATATATCTTTAAATGTTTTAATTATTTGTTCTTATTAATATCCATGTTTTCAAAGGGTTTTTAAGGATTTATTTATATGGATATTAATGGTTTAAAATTTTAAAATCTTCAAGGTGGTATGGGACACTTTGATTCAAAAATCTCTTTATTAAATGTTTTAAATAGTTTTGGAAATGGTTTCTTTTGGAATGGATTCATTATTTCAATATACTAAAATGTTATATTGTGATTGAAATGTGGAAATGTTATGTTTCCTTTATGAATGTTTTATGTAATACGTTGATGTTATGGTTCTTGGGCTTTGTTATGAAAACGGGTGGTTCCGTGATAAAGTAAGGGCGGGTGAGCCAGATATAGCTCTCCAATGCATTGGGTAACGCGAAGGAGTGAAACGTTACAGTTTCTCTGAAGAGATTTAGGGAATACACTGTGCTGGGTATTCCAAATGTAACCAAGAGGGTTACTCCCTACGTAAGAATGTTATGAATGCCTCAAGTTACCTTTTATGTTTATGATTTCTATGATTTATTCATGATTTGATGAGTTATGTTAAAGTGCCTAGGGTTTATGGGTAAAGTATAATTTCATTCTTATGTATATATGAACTCATGTTTCCATTCCATATTTTTTATAACCCTTACTGAGCTTTTTATGCTCATCACAAGTTTTTTTGAAATGTTTTTCATAGGTCAAGGTAAAGGTACATGATATGATGATAGTGTCAAGGAAGTGTCAAGAAATAATCCATGTTTCATTTTAAATATGTTTCCGTTGATGGGAAAAAATGAATACTATATTTTATGTAACCGCTTTGTTTAAATGTTGAATGTATTCAAGTTTACGATCTAATTCTCTAAAACTCTAAACCTGAAAAGATCCTCAATGTGTAATCTTGTATTAACTCATGATTAAGTAAGGTTTAAGGCTGGGGCATTATATTATTTTTATATGTAATCAAGATTAACAAATTTGATAACATGTTTATATTTTTCATTATTTCTCTAATTTATCAAATCCTAATTATTTCCACCTTTGTTTCCATAAGACCACGATGTCTATATGTCCTTATATAATGGATCCATATTTCTATTCTGATAACCCAATTTAGGGCCCAGTCAAGTACTCAAATGTGTTTATGTAGTAATGTCTTTTATAGTTACATTAACTAGGTGATCCTTGAATTATTTAGTTGAATTCCTAATCAAAAATACTGATTCCTCTATATCCTCAATTATTGCCAATAAATTTAATCAATGATTAGATAAGGTTTCTCACACTAATGTGATTTTTTAACTGAGCCCATAATATATTTAGAACACCTCATTAATTTTTAGTGTAATATTATGGGATAAATAAATATCTAAACTTTTTATGGTCCATTATAAAAAAATTAATGGGATGTTATAAAATATCAATATTTTAATTGAAATATTATTTATATTTACATGTAACATAATCATTTTATCTTAAAACCTATATATTATTAATAATTGAATTTTAATTCAGTGAATAAATTTGGTATTGAAAAACATCAGATTATTGAATTTATTTAAATTCAATCATCAATGCTAGTTAATTCATTTATTAATTGATCTTAATAAATAATAATCAAAATAATTATCAATGTAACTGTAAAAATAATATAATAAATTGAGATGATCATGCTAATTTTATAATAACTTTATAATCTAGTGGAAGAAAACATACCATTGATCATAATGGGAAAACACTTATAATCATTCTGATGTTTCAGTTATAAAATTAAGAGTATATGCCACATATTTTATAGGTTACTATCACCTAACCCTGTATTTTATGGCACCTACTATCACGTGGAAGATCCATCTTTTACATATACTTTTATACACACAAAGGTGTGGGGAACCAAATGATTGTTTAAGGTGTTTTAGAAAAATTAAAATACAGGTAAACATTTGATTATATAATATGATGGTGGGGATGACAGACATGGAATCATTTTACATTAATATTAATTCACTCTAAGAATCAAATCATATATATATATATATTGGTATAATAATATTTTAATACAATCAGATGCAATGACTGTGAATTTAACAAACAATCATTCATCTCAATCATTCATAATTTAGAAAAAACAATTATGGAATAATTAATTATCTGTATTAATTAATAAATTATTTATTAATAATTTCAATCTAAATGAAACCAAATATTTAAATCATATGTAATTTTAGACATTTTAAATGAAATAATATTTTTTGTGAAAACAATTCACAATTAATGTACATAATTAAAATAAGTTGAGTACCCTTATACACTACATGATGTGTATTATGGTTATAAATTATCTAATCACTTGATGTATAACATACATTTCATATCCTGTAAAGAAAATCATTTAATTCTATGTAAATGAAATACAAACATGTGTTAATTTATGTAGGAGGTATTTCCATTAGTACAAGTAATGTATTCAGGGTATTCTAATTATACATTCTTTGTAGCCATAAATATTTTATATAAATTATTTATGGTTTCAATTTATTTTAAAAAAATAAAATGATATATAATTTCAATAAATGACAGAAATAACATGTTAATATTGTTTGAATGGAATAACAAATGAATTTTACTTTCTATGGATACTAGAAAGTAAACTGTTGTTAATAGATCCACCACATTCCATGTATAACACTTCTAGTTTTTTTCATCAAACAGACCTATAGACTAGATATGTAAGACAGTCATAAACAATATCGAGGTACACAACATGAATAAGAGTTATAGACTATATAAACATTGAGTTATGTGGTTTTAAATCTCACATGTTGTGAAAAAATGAAATGATGTGTCTTTTACAATAATTTTTTCACCAAGAAAGTGTGAGGACTACATAGTTCCTATGTGAGTTACAATGGGCAATGGTTGCATACAATTATATAATTATATCACAGTAAACATAAAATAAAATCCCAGATATCTCAAGTTTCATATTAGTGTACATTACATTGATATTAAACATGTACATATGGTTATACATCATGTATTCATATTAGTCTACCTGGAATCTGCAACACCATTAGATGAGTTTTTCAGATGTTTTTTAATAAGGAATATATATTTTATTATTTTAGTGATAATAGTGATAACTGTGAAGATAATATTATAAAAACGTATTTAATGAATAATTAAACATTAAATAAAAAACATAAAATTAAATCTTTAAATCAATAAATGATCATTAAATATTAATATATTAAAATATGACTTATGTAATATCACATGAAGGTCTCTTTGTGTAGCAGAAGTGATCGGGCTCCTTACTAATAATGAAAATTCATTAACATATTCATATTATTCATTAGAACATGAAAAAAATTAAATTTCATAATCATTGAGATAAGATCATCAAATATAGTTTATATGTAATTTATAGAAATAAATTATTACCTATATTTATACTTATTTATTTTTTAGTGATTTTTTTGAAAAAGTATGGTCTTAGTTTTACTCTATGAATATGCTTCAAGGGTATAATCCCATTATATGTGATCCATATATTCCACATGAATCTAAAAAAATAACCATAAAAATATAGGTATGTTGATGTATAGGATTCAGATTCTGTCAACTATTATTGATGATCTCCATAATAATAACATAAATTTTTGAAGGAATCTTCGCAGTCTATCTAAAAAAGAATTGGTTGAGGAAAATAATTTCTCTCCATTCATGGAGAATTCTTATATAATATCTCTATAGGGAATGATAGATTTATCTCTAGAATTTTGTTATAAATAATGATGATTATAGTTGTGAATGATATATTCATGTTTAAATATATCAATCATTGTTGTTTAATAATTTCACATGGGACATTAATGTTGTACTATTTTATAGTGCACCCCTTTTGTAAATAATATTAATAATATTACTTTTCTAGATGACATGTTCTATATGTACGAATAATTAAATTATCATCTTGAATGAATAAATTAATATTTATAAAAATAATATTTTATATTTCATTTGTTATTTGACCATACAAACTGGGTCAATCAATCCCCCTCAATATTTATCCAACAATGAATAATATATATTTATTTTAATAAATATATAACCACTTTACCAACTAATAATAACCCAATATATTATTCATGAAAATAGTGAAAAAAATATTTATTTAATATTCAACATTCTTATATTATATTGATGAATTGGTGACTATATATTTAGGATAAAGAAAAATATGATTAAATATTAAAATATATATTATAATAATATTTACTCATCATCTCTAATTCATTTATAATATTACATACATTTTCAATACACATAGTGTGTGATCCTATAGGCCCCTTTATTTGAGAAATTATGCATAACAACCTAAATTCCAATGTTAGAATCTAAAATAAATGTCAACAAAACCACATAAATATTATGACATATTAAAATGAAATACAACCTCATTTTAATGTTCTTGGCTTAATATAATCCCTTATTACTAATATCACCATTAATTCATGTTATAGGATGGGGTATTAAAACTATATGTTTGATTTATCTTTCTTTGAGTATGTGAGAATAAGCATGCCAAAATGAATGCCATGACAATTTACATAATCATGTACTTCAATTACCATCATATTTAATGAGATATAAACATCGATCAATGAACAGAAGGGATAAATACTTCATCACATTACTCATTAATGTCATGTCACTCATGACAAAGCAAATGTCCCTCACTACACACATGTGTATAACACCAGATTTTCATTCAATACCTCAAAGTAGATGTCTTTTGAAATGAATTTATAATAATCATAAATTCTAATAATTATTAATGACTTATGATTATTTGTAAAACTAATAACACGTATTAATTTGGATTTCCCATATTAATTAAATGTTACTATAACCTCTTCTCTTGAGATTACTATTGGAGTACACCATGAGACATTTCATCAATGTCCTACAATTATAAAATCATGATATCCAATATCATTTATGTTTTATAAAATGAAATAATCTAAATATTGACTTATATTTAATAATAATTTCAATTAACATAATGGTTCTTATCATAGTGATGAATTTTTATGACTGATCAATGTGATAGGTACCCTTAGAAAAATATAACATACAATTTCATGTGGACGATAAATAATTATTTGAAAAAATATTTATTGTATTTAAATATTTATGGTTATATGTAACCATGAAGGGAATTTAATTTTTTTTATTGGGATCCAAATTTAATATGCAAAAATACCATGGTTTTCATCTTCCACCAAAATTACTTGATCATTTGATACCCAATGATATTATCTGAAGATGAGAGAAACATACGTGTTCTATTAGATATGAAAGACCAATGGAAACCCAAAAAAATGTGGAATTATTATTTTATGGTTTTCCATGATCACCTCTTTCACTCGAGATCGCCATATGAAAATATCAAGGGAGAAGAATCAGTGCTTATGATCCCCCATCACCTGGTATCCAAACATCGTAAGTGTCCCATCAGGAAAATTTTTGTAGTCCAAAAGAATTATTTTTGTTATTATAATAGGATTTTTTAGGTTTTTATTATATGTCCTAACAATAATAATATATATATATATATATATATAATAATTATTCTAATAATATAACAATATAAATAGTGTATATAGAGGTGTAAAAATAATACTGTTGAGAATATGTCATGCATAACTCATTAGGTAATGATATTGTAATTGAATATAATTTTTCATGTTGGTTTATCAGAATCCAAATTCATAAAACTCCCGATTAAACTAGAGGCAAAATTCTACACATTAACATGTAATCCTTTAGATGATAAGATCATGTGTCTTTTGAGTAGAATATTTCATCATTGGGACTTTCAAATTTTCCTACGTGCTCACTTGATTGTCTTTGAGATTGACACATTTAATAAAAATCACCTAAGAAATAATAAACCTAATTATATCCTTTTGATATTATATTATAATCATTAAATCATGGATACCACCTTTGGTATTGATCAAATAACTAGAATAAATACCGATGTATTATATACTACTTCTATAGAATTATTAAAATCCAAAACAAATTTAGTATATATATATATATATATAGAAATAAATGGTTTTAATGATATTTTATTTAATATATCCTTAGGATAATTGGGATAATGGATAAATTATTCTTTATAATGTATAATGACTAGATATTTTCATAATGTCATATTATATCATTTTACATGAATATTCAATATATAATATTTTTATCCATGTGAGAGTCATGAATATCACAAACCAACCCATGTATACCATGAACTAGTAACCTGACCCAATACCTAGAAAGGCCAGAGTGGTATTGATTATTCTCTTGGGTTGGTGATAAGTGTCACGAAATCAATATAGTCAACAAGGTAATGATATCTACCAATAAAAATTAAAAACAAAAACATACCAAGAAAACACATGCATCTCAAAAATAAAAATAAGGTTGAGCTAAAAATCATTAAAACATGAAAAATGAAAATATATCTGAAATAAAAATTAATACAAAAGTAATGGGAAAACCATTATCTCTTTGTGACCCAACGGGTCACTCTCAAACTCAACAATCAGACATCTCCCCAGGAGAATTCTCGCAAGATGGATCCTGGAAAAGGAATAAAATGATTGAATAAATATAGGTGTGAGTGTTAAAACTTAGTAAGCTAGATGATATTTTATTATTCATTGCACTACATTTAAAATTACTGATAAACTAGTTTCTTGTTTGATCTAATGTTTATAAAATATTATTTTTTAATATATATTTTAATCAAGAAAAAAGTACAAATGTTTCCCATTTTATTTCTAATACTAATGTCCTTACATTAGTGAGTAATTAGAATTTTCACCGGGAGAGGGGTGTATATACTTCAATCATCAAAAAAGATAATAAAATAGTTTTCTTGGATTTTTTTCCAAATACCATATTAAAATCAGCACATTACATTTCTACCTAATCATTACAAAATAACGTACCATTGTAAAAATACTATATGGGAAACACGAATAATCATACCGATAACACAATATCACTTAAAATTACTAATGAAATAGACATAGGAGAACCTGAGAGATTGTGAATAATCCTAAACAAAGTTATACATGAGACCCCATACCTTGAAGTATGCCACACATAATGATAAAAAAACTCAAAATATGCTTGTCCACCTGAACTGAAGATATACTAAGGAAAAACCATAATGTAATAAACCCAAACATATATCCACATACTATGGGACAATGTTTTTCATATTGACTACGAGTGAAACAATCATTTGTAGAATATTTACTCACTATTCCAATTTCTTATGCCTTAGGTATTAAAATTGGATGAAACAACTGATGCCTTCTGAGCATCAAATCACATATATATAATAATAATATACAATTTTCCTCACAATGGGTCTCCCCTAGTGGGGTTAAGAACATATTTTTAATTACCAATATCCACTTATAAAATCCATCTAGGTGTTTAAAGGAGCACAAGGCATATGAAAATCAACTAAACAAGCTCATCTAAGTCCAAACAATATTTGAAATTCAATTTTCACAACAAAAAATAATTAATCCAATGATTGAAATATTATATTTATCACATAAATATGGCTTTAAAATATTGAATTATATTTTATTAAATTAATGATGTATGTGAAAGGGATTTCCTACCTCAAGATCATTGAGCGAGCACAATGCACACACAAATTCACTCCATGTGGGTCTAATGCACTAAACCTACCAAAAAATCCCTCCTCAATAATATAACCTAAAAAATTGAAAAAAAAGAATAAAAATAGAAATGGATGGAATGAATAATGGGTCTGTGACCAAAGAAGGGGGATAATTCATAGGAGAGGGAATGTCAAAGACAGAATAGAAGGGGTCACGACAGGTAGGGACAATACTGGTGTTGTGTGTGTTGGCCAAAGGTGGTCTGGGAGGCTAGAAGTGAGCCAGATGGGGCTACAGTCTATAAAGAAGATATGAGGTTATCAGGGTGATGTGTTGCTATGTAGGAGGGCCGAGGTCGCACCACTGGTGTGTGGCGTGAGGCAGAAAAGTTTCATGCTGTGTAAAAGCGGATGGCGGCACACTGGGGGTGGATCAGCCTGCGCATGTCCCATAAGAAAGGTTGAGGTACAATGGTTTCAAGGTGTTTTGGATGGGAGTTGGATGTTAGGTGAAGGATGAACATGTGGTTATTGGGAAGAGGGGGATAACATTGCGAAGATGAGCATAGGGGGAGCGTTGCGATGGGAGCAATGCAGTAGGAGGGGAACATGGAAGTGATGGGGGTAGGGGATGTTGGTGAAAAAATATAAAAAATGTTAAATAAATAATATAATAAAAAGATAATTAATATTCTAATAACTAAATATTAATAAATCTAATAATAATAATAATAATAATAAAAACAAAAATAATAAGAACAACAACAACAATAACCATAAAATAATTATAATAATAATAACAATATTATTATTATTATTAAAACACATATATAATAATATTATTATTAATGTCATTATTATTATTATTATTATCATTATTATAATGACTCTAATAATTTTATTTTTCTCATTTTACATTGTGATAACATTATTGATCACCGTGATTATTAATTAGTTAATTTTATACCGGGTAGACTATATGATAATTTGATGAAGTCATTCATCTTGGTCTGTGCCTCGCCCATTCTTGATACATGATACGTCAACAATTCTTATTTATTAGTAAAAAACAATCAATCTACTGGGCCCAGCCCACACCTCGATGGAGCATTCAAAACCTTGATGAAATAAAAAAAATTAAAAATATTTCTAAAGATACGGTGTGATAAAAATGATTTACTATGTTTAGAGAATACACATATTAACATCATATTTATATAAATTACTCATCATCTATAAGATGGTTATTTGAAATTTTTACACAAATTTACATATGATACATAAACAATCTTTATTATATGGGAAAAATAAACATAAGAATGGGTCAGATCATATGCTTAATAAGGGAAAACATGTGAGATATCAATATATGGACATTAGGTTTCTTATAAACAAAATCATTGTCTGATATCATAAAGATAAAATACTATGTTCATAATCAATATATCAAAAATCCTATAAATGATTCATGTTATAATGTATTATCATTTCAAAATACAGTAATCAAAACATTTGATAGTCCTCATAAATCAATCATGAACAATATGTTCATGTTCCAAAATTTGTTACTCCATCTTATGTATAGAAACCATTTCATATTTTATATTTAAATAACACTAATAAAAAATATTAATTGTTCCAGAATCCACACTTTTTTATCATAGGTGATGAAAAACATCAACTTACTTCCTATATACAATCAACCACATCGAAATATTTCCTAGAGTTAATCTACCACATCGACCTCTTTCCCATAAATTTTTAATGTGACATAATAACATACATAATGAAATATAGGTATATAAAATCATGGTCCCACCATCTAATAATGAAAACCCTACATATATGTTCCACAATATCATAAAAAATTCTCTATATAATCACATCACAATTCATGTGATAATAACTAGTTTCATAACCAATTAATCAAATAAACATAGTATAAGCATGGAATATAAATGAGCTTCATAAAAATTTCATCATCATAATAAAAACCCATCAAGATAAATAATGAGGATGATATCATTGGATCATATCCCCATAAACAAATTTAAATCAATGATGATATCATATATTTAAATTCCTTTAACGATCATTGAATCATTTATTTAGGAAAAATACCCATTCCACTTTTCAATAAAAAATTAAGTCCAAAATATCAAGGAATATATTTTATATTAAAATAAAACGTAATATTTTAAATTAATATTAATTTTATTTAGTGGTCATGAGGGTTATAAATTCCGTTCATCTTCTATATGCAAAAAGATAAATTTCCTTTCACAATTTTATTAAAAATTTCAAAAACATATATCATTTAAAATTGAAAATAATATTCTGTATTATTTATTCCAGTACATAAATCATGCTAAAATTGTGTTTAAACCATAATTGGATATTTTAAAATAAAATCATGGAGTTTTTTGAGAACATGGATAATTTAGAAAAAATATTTTAGATAGAAGAGCGAATGAAAATCAGTTTTCCTTAAAAACAAAATATCAAAATATTGAATACATAAAGTGTGGATAATAATTATAAATTGTATCTTCTAAAATATTAATTTATCTAAAAAATAAATAATTTATCATAAAATTATCATATAGTTTCCAAAATATAAATTCAAAAAATAAACAACCTTGATTAAAATAGTAGTGAAACTTATATTTGATACATAATGTGTTATAATATTATATAAGAATTAAAACATACTTTATAATAAATATATATTTATTATAAATATTGAACATATCTATATAACTACAATTTATACCATATACGGTGTACTATTGAAATCATGTTATCCATTTATTAGCAATTTTTATCTAAAAATTATTGTACTAGTACTACTACATTCTTCAAGATTGTTTGGTTTGGAAATACAATTTATTTTAATTTAATAAATGTTATAAAATATTAATAACAATAAAAAAATTAAAATATATTATATTTTCATTAAATGTATAGTTATTTTAATCCATAATATATTGATTTTGAAAAATTATTTACATTGTTCATTATGATGGTAGGTTGTAAACACACATGAACGCTATTTTAAATTTTCAATAGATAGAATAAATTTAACATAAATAATAATTCATATAATTAGAATAATTAATATATCACACATACACATAGATATATATATATTATATTCCAAAATTAAGTCATTATTTTAATCCATGTAAAATGGAAATTGAAAACAATCATGTCTTAGTGGTGGTAGTTTATACGTACGTAAGAGCAATGTTACAATTTTACGATGTATTGTAAGGTAAAAAAGGTTGACATAATATTATAATTAGAGAATTAAATTAAGTCTCTAAATTTTATATTTAGTATTTAAACCAAATTTATCAACCATACAAAAAATATGATTATGGATAATGGTCATTATGACTATGTGGATAAGATAAGTTGTACATACACATGAGTGACACTTTCACTTCAAATTAAACACTAAAGTGGGTGTATAATTATGATTTCAAAATCATAATGAAATTTCAGTATATTAATAAAATTGTTTATTTCATTTATGATAAATATTATATATTTAATGGATTCAAAGTAGAAGTAGAAAAATAATGTTATATGTTGAGACTGTTATCTCATATTTAAAACAAATCCTTTTGGTATCCTATTATCGATACTAAAACTACTATTTTGGAAATAAAAAAACATTTATAACGTGTATAAAGATATAGATAAATAAGTTTGGTTGGGTTTTAATGAGATAATTTTATCAATGTATTGTAATAATGTGGAAGGAGGTGATTCCTTTTATAAGAAAATGAGAGGAAACACTTGGAATTTGAAAAAATATTTAGGTCTTTTAATGTAATTCTCAATAAAATCCTTCCAAAATAGATATAATTAAAATTAATCATTCCAAATATTGAAGAAAACAAATAAATTTATACAGGTTTTTATTCATTGTAAATTTTATTCTTTTGATTAACCCCTTGAAAATTATTATTGACATTATCCATGGTAATACCTATTTTATGCATAGTGGGTTAAAAATGATACCATAAATTGAAATGAGACCCATAAATGGATCGTGGAAAATTTATTTAGAAATATTTTGTTCTCATAGATGAAGATTTGATTTTAATGAATTATAAATTATTTAATGTTATAGTATTTATTATAAAATATCATTAATGCCAATTTTGGAAAAATTCAAATAATTAAATTTAAAGTCACCATGAAAATAATAAAATTAAAATATAATTATTTTGTAAATATCTATTATCGTCCACACACACACACACATATATATATATAATTCATGTAATATTATAAATCACTGAAATTATATTACAAATAATATTTTAATATCATTTTATTTTACTTATTTATATATTGACTAAATACTCTATCAGCAATGTATGAACATTTATGGTAATTATATTATCACAAAAAAATATAAATAAATTACCATCATAAATATAATATAATTATACATAAAAATAAAAATATTTTTCATTTCTTACATCTTTTTCCATATGTGAACACATAAGAGATATTTCAAACCAACTGGGTGAAATATTTTATCATTCATTTTTTAAATATTTTATATGGAATTTTTAGGGACTAGTGACTCCAAGAAATTGTAATTTAATCTCTATGTGATAAATTTTTAATTAGGTTTCTACAATAAGAATTGAGATGAATATTGGTGACCAGAATAGTTAGTTTAATCTTATATTTACCTAACATACCCATTATAGGGGTGATAAATATTTCCATGGTTACGATTGAAAATGCCTAAAACATAAAATGGATCTACTTGTCAAATTTAACCACACTAATTAAAAATATGGAATAAATATTTTAAAAGTAAATACCAAAAATTGTAATATATAATGCTAAAATTTGATTGAAGAATGCGATGAAATTTATTTATTTTTAAATAAATTCTTATTAATAAAATTTTATCTATTTATATATGTTTTAGAAAAAATTATTGTTAATATATTTGATTTATTTCATGAAATATGAATTTATTTAAAATTGTTCACTAGTAGAGATTAATTTGGATTATTATGATAAAAATACATTTTCACATAAATTATTCATTTAATAAAAAATATTTATTTTAGTTTGAAATGATATTAATCTCTATTTATATTCATTTATTAATCAATAAAATTTTGTTATATATAAAATTTTCATAATATATTATGAAATATTCCTACAATCAAATTTAATTTCTTGGTAACAATGTTCTTCTATATTACAATTAACATAGAACTAGGGATATACATATCACATGATATAAAAAAAATTATTTGAAGAGAAATGTTTAGTAAACACTCAAAGTGTTAAATTATATCCCAATAATAATAGTGTTACCTTCAACATTATGACCATAAGATAGAAAAACTAGTGATATCCATATATAATTACATCTTTAGGTTCCTAAGTAGCTTTATTTAATATCATATTATTGTAGATAACTTTAACCAGCTGATTATTCTTCTTTCATAGCACTTTTTCCCTAAAATCGTAGATTTATATATGTTGTTATTGATATGATAGTACACAATCTATTAGAATGACACTTGTTTTTAGTAAATTGGATATATTAGGCATGAACTTCCCTATAAGAGAGATATAGAACAGGTCTTGAACTCAATAGTGGAACGATTGAAAAAAAAACGGTAATAGAACATCCTTACTCAATCAATAAACTCAAGATAGAAAATATATAAGTGGATAATCTATCCCTAAATTTCAAATCCCATAATTTTATTTTGTGGACAGATTAATTGAGAACAATTCAATGTAATATCATATTCTAGATCACACTGATATTTTCCAACATTTATTTTCAGCCAACACATAAAAATAAAGAGGTTTTATTGAATGAATATAAAATTTTATAAAATTTTATCCCCTCGCTTCAGATTGCATAACATTATTTCTATAACATTAAAATATCATGATTATTTTATACACATATATCTAGATAAAAATTTATATGGATTGGTTTTAATGCTCAAGTAAAAATTATTATTATAATAAAACTCAACCAAATTTTGGGGTTCCTCTTAACCACATTTGAAATCTATAGAAAAATACCTCAACATTTCCTCATGTATGTGAATTTTCTCTCAAATAGTACTTCTAACAGAGTGAGATATAATGAAGTATAACAAAATATTGTATCCAATAATTATTGAATAACATCGATTTAATGCTTATAACACAATTCTAGAAACACAATTTTGTAATCTTTCTAATGTTACCACAATAATAATGAATATTCATAATATGATAAACAAGAAATATGTTTTTTTAATTGAATTGATGTTTTCTGACTTCATAAAGTTATTGGATATAACACATATACAAATATATCATTTATTAGTTTATTGGAGTTTGAAAACAAAATCATGGCTGATCATCCCCCATTTCTAATTAGGTGTGGGTAGTTTTTGTATCATCCCCATAAACTTATTTCTATGATAATTAAAATTCTAAAATAAAAGAACCAAGATAGTTCTTGAAGAATGAGGTTCATTGGCCAAAAAACAAATCAAAAATATTATAAAAAGAAGAAGATAAATGAGTCTAAAATAAAGAATCATATTAACATCCTTATAATGAATGGGATAATAATTAGTAGGGAGATCATTCATCCAGGTAATGAATTTATTTACACCATTATTAGTGAGGACATCTCCAACCATGTTTTCATTACTATAAATATGAGTGATGGTGTAGTAGGTGTCATGAAGTGAGTAGATGAAATCCATCCAACAGGTTGTAATTTTCCAATCATGATGTGTCACACTACTATAAATCTCATTCACAATGTTATTAAAATCACATTCAATCTAGATTTTATTCCAACAATAGTTTTTTTGAAAAAATAGAACAAATAATACTCTTCCTTTCAGCCTCTTGAGAAATGGAAATGCCGCAACTACCAAAAATGAATATGAGGATCTGACCAAGGTTATTCTGGAAGATAAATCCACATCCCGCGTGACCCAGATTGCATTTTGTGGCAGCATAAACATATAAATTAATCTAATAAAAAATGGTGATCATCATAACTCATAAAAAGTGCGTTGCAGTTGGAAGAATATTACATCAATCAAAAGAAACTGTAGAATTACAATGTGATTCACAATGTTTTTATAATGTCCCTTTTGTATCTATACAACATCACATATAAAAATAAGGATCATCATCAGACATTTATTATGGGTGAATGAAAAATTTTATGACAAATACCATTTCTATCATACCATATCACAAGATGAATATAATTTCTCAGAGTATTTTTTCCATTTATTATTTTAATATTATATGGGAATTCATTCGAGACTAGGATCTAAGACTGAATGTAGTTCTGAGGCCCGGTGTGCCCGGAATAAGTGTTTGAATTTAATTTATTAATAAAATTACGTGTCCGTGTGGTTATCCTGAAAAAGTGGAATAACTACCGAACGGGTGATCAGATCAGAAATATGAGGGCACCGATGTGTTCAGAATAATGAGTTTACCTTAGCTGAGGCCTAACATCGGCCGGTGCAGGTCGGTGGAGGAATCCATTTTTTGGGACGTAAGAGTAATAAAATATTTAAAAAAATATATTTTATTCTGTATCGAGATCATTTAAATCTGCTACAATAGATATCCCTTACCTCTTTAATTAAGGGTTGGCGCAAGGGACCAGGGTTACAAACCTCATAACCCTAAAACCCTTGGTGGCTATGGAGGCTCTGGAGAAAACTTCCCAACGCGGAGACAATGACACAGCGACCAGATCATCACTGTCGAACGCCGCAAAATATAGGTAGGATTTTGGTTTTTGATTTCTTCCCCGTTGATGATTCCTACGACAAACGTGGTCTAATCCACCAACAGATTAGTCTAAGGATCGATCGTTCTTGCAGGATGGGCTTTTTGCGTGGATTTATTGGAGATTGAATCGATGTTAATCCATTGTTGTTGATTTTCTGCTCCGTTTAATTCCATTAACGCGAGGGGATCAACGCCATGACGAATGACAATGGAGAATTGTTCCTCAATTTAGTTTCTTTGGATTTATCCCCTTTCTTTTCATCATGTTCTTCACGTTCTTTGCGGGGTGATGAACGACAGATTGTTGCACATCTGTTCTGTGATGAAACGATCCCAAACTGTGGATCCAACCCCGGAGCGGTGTCATGGAGGCGCGACGACGATATCGGCGGACGATTCAGAGAGGATTGAGAGTTATGAGTTTTCGGGAGTTTTTCATTAGATGGATCGTTTGAAGATTATGATCTGTTTTGAAGGATGAAAACACTGTCCCGTTGTTCGTATGTTGAACTGAACGAATCCCTGGAGTATCGGGATGAATATATGAGAGATTGTGGAGCCGTAAGATCAGCCGAAGCGCGAGGAAGAAGACGACGTTCATGAAATTTCCCGACTACACGGCGTGTAGTATGGGCTACACTGTGTGTTTTTGTTGGAGGCCCACATGGCATGTACTCCGGGAGTACACGGACACAAGCAGGGTACATGGCCAAGGACACGCCGTGTATATCCCTCCCTGGAAAGACCCAGCCAAATACACGGGATACCCCGTGTACTGCTACATGGGAAGGCGACACGTACACAGGCAGAGACCATGTACGAGAACATGACCAGTGTACACAGAGCAAGTACCTTGTGCTTAGACACAACATGTGATTCTTCTACACACCGTGTAGTGGTTTTCTATCTAACAAGACGAATAACACGGGCCAGTTACACGGACAGTACCCAGGGTCAAGGAACACGACGTGTACTTTATCTACACGCTGTGTAGTTTGGTTTTACATGACCTAAACATATGACCAGGTCCGTTTACACGGGCAGTACCCGAGGTCAACGAACACGGCGTGTAACCATACTACATTTAGTGTAACCTTTTCTTCATGGCTTGAGAGACTTGTCTTCTGTGACTTGGAGTAGTTCCCTTAGGGTTCGTACCCTTGGTATTTTCCCTGAAGGTTCTGGTATCATTTCCTTTACACAAGAGTTTGATCCCATTGGTAGAACTTCATGAATAGAGTTCTTGGAATCCCCTCTGTGAGACTTACAAAAGGATCCTCTAGTCATTCCTAGAACGCTAGGTAGAGTTCTTGGTATCGACGTGACCAACTTTACCTGGGCACCGATCCTCTGCTTAGCAGATTAGCTCAGACTGAGTTGTTTGAATCACCACATGACTTAGCTGTCATCCTCATCTGAACATCATGTTCTCAAAGTACATATGGAGTGTGTTCTCCCAGAATGAGTACTTTGTCTCTCTCTCTTCAGACCTAGGAGTGTGTTCTCCCGGTTGCATGATTAGTGGAATCTTCAAGCTGGATCCTAGTGGCGGATTCATGATAGTCGATTGTGTATGAGTACATCTGGATGCTTTTATTATATGTTCAGTAGACATATAGTTTGTAGATATTACCATATCTTCCTTTGTGGTATTTTAATTTGTTGTATTTCCTTTGTGGTTTCGAGGTGTCCTATTGGGTATTGTTATACTCACCCCTACACAGGCTTTGCCCGCACGTGTCGTGTCTTCTATAGACGAGCGAGCCTTTGACAGGATTCTAGGCGGACTCGGACTGGATGGTACTCAGTGAGATCAGACAGGCTGAGGTGTGTTCCTAAGGATACAGAATACAGTCCTAGCACCTTTCCATACAGGTTGGACTTTGTTACAGACTTTATTTTTGGTTGGGTTGTACTTTTGGCCCAGGGTTTTACTGTCTTTCACTTTACATTCATATCGTACTCTTTGGTTGGGTTTTAATGTATGCATGCATCGTTTCCTTTTAGTAGTTATTACTTTTAAACTTTCTGGGCTTGGAGATGTGTGTGTTTGTGTACAAGTTTATAGGCAATGTCACCCATGTTAGTAGCATGCCTACTCTGTGCTAGTCCCTAGCCCATGGCCTATTGGAGGCGGGCTTGGGGAGTTGTGGCTCGGGCCCCACTGGGATGAGTCGTGACATAGTGGTTTTGGAGCTGGTTGATTCTAACTTAGGACCGCGAGTCTTTAAGTTGGTTTGGGACAACAATTTTAAGTGTTCTGAGTTCTGATTCCAGGCTAGGGACCAATATGTTGGTACGGGCGGCCGATGTGTCCATACACCATAACTCTAATAACATTATTTTCGACTTAGAACATCAGCACACTAGTTGCAGAGGAAAAATATTGGTACACGAATAATATAAAAGTGGGTTGTGGTTTACATGTCCTTTTTGAGACAACTCTCCAGATATACTGACTGACTGAGATACATCTTGTTTCGTTAACAAGATGCCTCCACAATGTGCACCCACTAGGATATAGAATCTTCATCACGGGATGACCCCCTCAGTGATGAAGCCTCGATACAGGGACCAGATCCCCCACTATTACCATTAGGTGGTGTTCCAGTTATCCTGTGACCTATGGAGCAGTGTTTAATGTCTGCTGTACCAGTGGAGGAAGAGCACAAACTGAGCGCACTCCACGAGTTTTAGAGACAAAGACACCACATTATTCTAAGTGAGCATGACCCTCAGGCAGTAGAAGACTGGCTTGAGGCAGTGGCCAGAGTCTCCCATTCGGTCAGGACACCAGTAGACCAGATGGTGATCCTAGCAGCGAGCCTTCTACAGGTCTCGCCTGGACAATGGTGGAGTTTCATTATCTAAATCCACGATGAGGCGAAACATTCATGGTCGGAGTTTGAGAATCTCTTCAGAGAGGAGTTTTCACCGGTTACCCTGAGAGCAGTATGCATACATGAGTATTTTCAGCTCCAGCAGGGAACCATGATGGTGGATTACTATTCGTCGAGGATTACCGACCTCTCGCGGTACATGATGGATATGGTCAGAGATCAGTACTTCAGAGCTCAAAATTTTGAGCGGGGCTTGCGCAGAGATATTCGAGCTAGCATCATCCCTATGAGCATTCCTACTTATGCCGGGGTGCTCGAGAAGGCTTTGGTTGTTGAGAGCTTCTTGGAAGGGTAGAGACTGCCGACAGTTGTCAGTAGTGAGCGATCTGGAGCAGAGAACATGGCAGCAGGGAGCTGATGTCAGGGACCCAGTCATGGGAGACGTTTCTAGAGGATATCCCAGGATAGGGGATCTGCCATACAGGGTTTGCCGGGCACATACAGCCAACCTCGAGAGAGGCGATGCTACTCATTTGATGGCAGGGGACATCTCGCTCGAGATTTTCCGAGCCACCGTACTACTAACACGGTAGTAGTGGATGGACCACCGAGGCAGAGGAAATGTGTAGAGCCGAAAGATCTGCGGGGTGGAGGACATGGTAGTGGATGTGGGAGAGAAGCTGGAGGTGGTCTCCATTTTGACCCTTTTCCACCACCACCCCCAGAAGGTCCACCCCAGGCCTAGAGAGCTGGTGGAAAGAGGCAGGGACAGCTTCAGGCGGCAGAGGATTATGACCCAGGTACACCCGGAATGATTAGAGGTACTATCTAGGTCATTTCAACTTTGATTTCTTTATTGATAGACACAGGTTCTAGTCATTCTTTTCTGGATTCATATCTTGTTCGAGACCTTGAGATTCTAGTTGATCAATCGACTTGACCTTTACGCTTAGAAACACCAACTGGAGAAGATTCATATATCACACACCTATGTAGACAGTGTGACCTGAACTTTGGAGGTGATAGTTTCAGTTGTAACTTCTTGGTGGTAGCATCGAGCCCTTATAATGTCATTGTTGGTATGGATTGGTTATCCACAGTTCATGCCAAGATCGACTATTTTAGGTGAAGTGTGTGGTGTGTCTGCAGTGATGGGATGAGGTTCTCTTTTTTTTTGTGAAAGAGAGAACCCGGAAGTGCAGGATGGACTCGTGCATAAGAGGGAACAACTGATTTCACATCTGGTGGCTAACCTAGCCCTTGGCGCAATAGATGTTATGAGATTCCAGTTTCCAGCAGTACTGGTTGAGTACGAGGACGTCTTTCTGCAGGATGTCCCCGGTCTACCTCCCCTTCGAGAGATAGATTTCTTCATTGAGTTGCAACCCGGGATGACCCCGATATCAGCCTCAGCATATCGGATGGCTCCTGCAAATCTTTGTGAGCTGAGGGTGCAGCTAGATGACTTGCAGAAGAAGGGATTTGTGAGACCCAAAATTTCACCATGGGCGGCCTCAATGTTGTTTTCCAAGAAGGCATATGGGAGCTTGAGGCTTTGTGTGGATTACCGGCGCTTGAATCAAGTGACCATGAAGAAGCGGTATCCACTACCAAGGATCGATGACCAATTCAACCAGTTGATAGGGGCATGATGTTTCTTGAAGGTTGATCTACGATCTGGATATCACCAGTTGCGAGTATGGGATGAGGATATACCGAAGACGGATTTCCGATATCGCTACGGTCACTATGAGTACTAGGTGATGCCCTTCGGCGTGATAAACGCCCCGGTAGTGTTCATGGGACTCATGAACCAGATCTTTCATCCCCACCTTGACCAGTTTGTAGTGGTCTTCAACGATGATATCATTGTGTACACTGCGTCTGAGGAGGAGCACGCGAGACACATAAGGATGGTTCTGGACACACTCCGAGAGCACCAGTTGTATGGGAAACTCTCAAAGTGTCAGTTCTGGTTACAGGAGGTCCACTTTCTGGGACACGTTATCTCGAATGATGGTGTATCAGTGGACCGAGACAAGGTGGAGGCAGTGCTAGAATGGGAGACACCCCAGAGCGTGACGGAGGTGCGGAGTTTCCTTGGGCTGGTAGGCTACTATCGGGGATTCATCCTTGATTTCTCAAAGATTTCAGCACCCATTACAGCTTTGACCCAAAAGGGGAAGCCTTTCGTGTGGACCGAGAGATTCCAGCAGGCTTTCCAGTAGTTGAGACAGAGTTTCACGAGTGCCCCGATCATGAGATTGTCGTAGGAGGGTGTCAAGTACGTAGTGTTCTGCGACGCATTAGGAACCAGTCTTGGTTGTGTCTTGATGCATAGGCAAGTAGTGATTGCCTATGGTTCACATCGTTTGAGGAACCAGGAGCATAACTATATGACCCATGATCATGAGTTGTCAGTGGTAGTCTTCGCATTGAAGATGTGGCGGTACTACCTGATGGGCGAGAAGTTTACCGTCTACTCTAATCACAATAGTACCATATATATCTTTTCTCAGAAGGATCTGAATTTGAGATAGATTCGACGGATTGAGTTCCTCCAGGATTACGCCTTTGAGATCGTTTATACACCTGGGAAGGGGAACCTAGTGGAAGATTGTCTCAGTAGGAAATCCATTTCACAGTTGCTGGATGAGGTGACGACACAGTTGACCTCCTTACAGTTATCCTTCATGGATAGAGATGAGAGATCCTACCTTCAGTCGATGGTTGTTACCCCACCACTCTTATAGTGTGTCATCGAAGCACAACGCAAAGATGCTAACTGTGAGACACTACGTGCTTAGATATCCACAAGTGATGCTGGTGATGGATATTAAGATGGTGTGGAGCACATTGTTCTTTTCAGAGGGCGCACGGTAGTACCAGTAACGTTGTGGGAGGCGGTTCTGAGGGAGATCCATACATCCCCCTTGGCGGTGCATCTAGGTGTAGCAATGATGTATCAGGACCTCCGACGTCAGTTCTGGTGGCCAAGAATGAATAAGGGTGTGGAAGAGTTTGTCTCTCGGTGCCTTATTTTTCAGAAAGTAAAGGCTGAGCACCATGTGCCAGTAGGTTTTACTCATCCCCTTTAGGTTCTAGAGTGGAAGTGGGATGAGATATACATGGACTTTGTGACAGGTATACCACATATGTCCAGGGGACACGATGCCTTCTGGGTGATCGTTGATCGACTCACCAAGTCATCCCATATCCTAGCGATACAGGAGCCAATTTCAGTAGATATCTAGGGACGCCTCTACATGTAGTAGATAGTTCTACTTCATGGAGTTCCATCCACGATTGTATAAGATCGTGATGTTTGTTTCACATCCCAGTTGTGGAAGGGATTGCAGGAAGCTTTTGGGACTTAGTTACGCTTGAGCACAACGTTTCATCCCCAGACTAATGTTCTGACAGAGCGGACCATCCAGATCATGGAGGATATGCATAGAGCTTTCATTCGTGACTTCAGTTATATCTAGGAGGATCACATACCACTGGTGGAATATTATTACAAAAACAGTTGTCATTCCACTATTGGTATGGCACCATTCGAGGATTTGTACGGGCAACCTTGCAGGTTGCCACTTTGCTAGACCGACCTGGGAGAGTCAACACTCATGGGCCTAGAGATGGTGAGAGCTACTACAGAGAAGATACAGGTCATCCAGGAGTGGATGATGACTTCACAGAGTCGGCTCAAATCATATACCGAAAGGAGGTGGAGGCCCTTGGAGTTCAAGGAGGGAGACCATGTGTTTCTTTAGGTCTCACCTTGACGGGGATTGAAGATATTTGGCCGCGAAGGCAAGCTATCTCTGTGGTTCGTTGGCCCTTTTCAGATTCTGAGTAGATTTGGAGAGGTGGCATATTTCTTTGCTCTACCTCCTCAGATGGACCGGGTACACAACGTCTTCCATGTGTCGCAACTACAGAGGTACGTGCATGATCCATCACACGTTATCGACTGGGGCGAGCTGGACATCGATGATGGGGGCGAACTTTGTAGAGTACCCAGTAGAGATCTGGGATTGAATGGAGAATATCCTTCATCGATGATCTATTCCCTTAGTGTGTGTCGGGTGTCAGCACGAGAATCTCCAGGAGAGCATGTGGGAGCGGGAGGCACATATTTTCATGCAGTACCCCTATCCTTTTGAGTAGCCTTTGTTTTTGCATTTCAGGGACGTAAAATCCCTAAGTAGGGTGCGATGTAATGTCTTAGGTTTTTTCCCATGTATTATTGTAATATTATATGGGAATTACTTCGAGACCACTCTCTGAGTCGACGTGCAGTTCCGAGGCCCCGTGATCCCGGAACAAGTTTTCAAAATTAATTTAATAATTAAATTACGCGCGTGTGAGGTTTTCCTGAAAAAGTGGAATAACTCCCGAAGAGGTGCTCGGATCAGAAATAAAAGGGCATCGTTGCATTCGGAACAGTGATTTTATCTTATGCAAGGCCTAACATCGGCCAGCGCTGGTCGGTGGTGGAATCCAGTTTTTGGGACGTAAGAGTAATAAAATATTTAAATAAACGTATTTTATTCTGTAGTGAGATCTTTTAAATCTGCTGCTATATATATCCCTTACCATTATAATTATGGGATGGTGAAAGGGTCCGGGGTTACAACCCTCATAACCCTGACCCCCTTGGTGGCTCTGGAGACTCTGGGGAAATCCTCCCAACGCGGCGATGATGACACAGTGACTAGATCATCAGCGATGAATGTCGCGGAATCCAGGTAGGATGTTTGTTTGTGATTTCTTCCCCTTTGTTGATTTCTACGACGAAGGTGGGATAATCCATGAACAGATTATTATGTAGATCGATTGTTCTTGTTGTATGGGTTTTTTGCGGGGGATTATGGGCGATTGAATCCATGTTAATCCATTGTTGTTAATTTTCTACTCCGTTTAATTCCATTAATGGGAGTGGATCAACGTAGTGATGAACGACGGTGGAGGTTCGTTCCTCAATTTCGTTTCATTGGATTTCTCCCCTTTATTTTCATTACGTTCTTCGTGTTCTTATCAAGGTGATTAAAGATGGATCATTGCACATACGTTCTGAGATGCAACAATCCCAAACTGTGGATCCAACCTCGGAGCGGTGTCACGGAGGTGCGACGACGATATCAGTGGACGATTCGTAGTGGATCGAGAGTTCTGAGTTTTTCGGCGTTTTTCATCAGATGGATCGTTCAAGGTTTATGATCCATTTTAAATGCCTAAAACACCATTGTGGTGTTCGTATGATGAACCAAACCAATCCCTAGAGTATCGGGATGAACGGATGAGAAATCGTGGATCCGGAAGATCGGCCGAAGCGCGAAGAAGAAGATGGACTTCTGGAAATTTCCTGACTACATGGAATATATTATGGGCTACACAATATGTGTTCATCGGCGGCCCACAAGGCGTGTAATCCAGGATTACATGGACACGGGTAGGGTACACGGCCAAGGACATACCATGTATACCCTTCCTTGGTCAGACCCTGCCAGATACATAGGATACCCCGTGTTCTAGTACACGGGCAGGTGACACGGACACGAGCAGAGACCGTGTATGGGCACATGGCCATAATACATGGAGCGAGCCCCAGGTGCTTGGACACTGCATGTGATTCTTCTACACTACATGCAGTTTTTTTTTATCTGACAAGCCGAATGACACGATCCGGTTACTCAATAGGTACCCGGGGTTAAGGAACACGACGTGTACTTTTTCATCATGCCGTGTTGTTTGGTTTTACATGACTTGAACAAATGACATGGTCCATTTACACGGGCAGTACCCGGGGTCAAGGAACACGACCTGTAACCATACAACATGCAGTTTAACCTTTTATTCATGGATTGATCCACTTGTCTTCTGTGACTTGGACTAGTTCTCTTAGGGTTCGTACCCTTGGACTTTTCCTTGTAGGTTCTGGTATCATTTCCTTTACATAGGAGTATGATCCATTAGGTAGAAATTCCTGAATGGAGTTTTTGGAATCCCCTATGTGAGACTTTGATCCAGATCCTCTAGTCATTCCTGGAACCCTAGGTAGAGTTCTTGGTATCGACATGACCAACTTTACCCGGGCCCCAATCCTCTGCTTAGTAGATTAGCTTTGACTGAGTTGTCAGAATCACCCCATGACTTGGTTGTTATCCTCATCTGAGCATCATGTTCTCATAGTACTTGTGGAGTGTGTTCTCCCGGAACGAGTACTTAGTATATCTCTCTTCATACCTAGGGGTGTGTTCTCCCGGTCGCATGCTTAGTGGAATCATCGAGCTGGATCCTAGTAGCAATTTTGCGATAGTCAATCGTGTATGAGTATATATGGATGTTTTTAATATATGATCATTAGACATATAATGTTTAGAGCTGACCATATCTTCCTTTGTGGTATTTTCCCTTGTTGTATTTCCTTTTTTGTTTCAGGGTGTCATACTGGGAATTGTTATACTCACCCCTGCACGGGCTTTGTATGCACGTGTCATGTCTTGTGTAGACGAGAAATCCTTTGACAGGATTCTAGGCGGACCAGGACCGGACGGTAATCAGTGAGATCAGATAGGTCGAGGTGTGTTCCAACTGCTACAGACTACAGTTCCAGCACCTTTCCTTACAGGTTGGAATTTGTTACAGACTTTCTTTTTGGTGGTCCTGTAATTTTGGCCCAGGGTTTTACTGTCTTTCACTTTACATTCCTATCGCACTCTGTGGTTGGGTTTTAGTGTATGCATGCATCTTTTTTTTAGTAGTTTTTAATTTTTTATCTTTTTGGGCATGGAGATGTCTGTGTTTTTTTACACGTTTATAGGAAATTCCTCCCATGTTAGTATCATTACTACTCAGTGATAGTCACCATCCCCTGGCCTTTTGGAGGCGGGCTTGGGGAGTTGCGGCTCGGGCCCCACTGGGACGGGTCCTGAAAATTAAGCTCAGTAAAAAAAATTGGAAAAGATTATTAATTTTTTGAGTGATTTATTTTTCTAGACATCCCACTAGTTGAGAAATGACAGATTCAAGAACAAACCATCTCCATGAAAAAATGACCAAAATATAGTTCAAAAAAGTAGAATCAGTGTCACAATAATGAAATAGGTGATGAAAATCTATCCATTATTTATTACAGTGTCGTCATTTAGAGAAGAGTAGAATTCAAAATGATTTAAGGCCATGTGTGTGGGAACCCTATTGTGAGTAAGTCGCCAAATAATAGATAATCATGAAGGCTTTGACAACTATTTTCCAAAAAACATTATCCAACCAAAATCATTTTAGTGTTACAAATATAATGATTGTAATATTATTTTGAGTAGTTTTTTCCTTTTTGACCAGCCTCCCATATTAAAAATTCATCAGTATTAGAAAAAGGGAAATTTTCAATGAAAAGAATAATAGTGCCAAAGAGATGATGATTTTGAGAATATAGAAAATCATTAATAGGATAATTGGTTCTATAATGAATATTATCAAAAGAAAACATAGAAAGTAAGGGAATCTCGGTCTAGTTATCCAACCAAAAACTAATGGAGGAATCCCCAAAAACAATCCATCAGGAATTGTTCATAATAAAGTAATAAGATTTCATAATGGCTGGCCGATAAAAAAGGTAAAGAAATTTGACTTCCCTTATTTTAGTTTTTCAAGAAATTTATTCTTGAGAAAAGAGATAGAAACATATTTATTATAAAGAAGGATCAATGTGAGTTTGGATTTATGGGCCTTAGTAAATAACATAATATTTTGTATTCCAATACTATATTTGTCAATATGTTTGAAACTTTTTGACTAGGGGATAGTCACAAGTTATTATTTCAGAGTGCTACTTATCAAGACAAAAGTTTAATTGTTATATTTATTTATTTATACAAACATTCCATTTATAAACCATCATTAAAAAAACCATTTCGAAATAATAGAAAATACGACAAGGAATATTCTTCCTTCAATGGAGGGAGATTTACCTTTCCAAGAATATAGATGATTAATAACTTGATCAACTATTTAACAAAAAGTAACAAGACGTTGGTAGACACCAAAATATGGGAACACCTAAATATGTTAAATGAAAAGAATATTATTTAATACCTAAGTATATAATATTATTACATTTTCTAATATAAGGAATATTTTTCAAAATGGAGATTGAGGATTTTTTCCAACAATTGTCTTGACCAGAAACCACTTCACAATGAATGAACGAGCTTTATTGGGTTTGAATATTCATTTTATCACATTATAGAAAAAGGATGATATCCTCTGTATATAACTGGTGTCTAAGAGAATACATATTCCTAAAAAATGAATGGTCTTGATTTTGTTCTATTCCACAAAATTAATGAGAAATAGACTAAGATAGTATTCCACAATCGAGAAAAGAATAGAAGAGATGGGGTAACCTTTCCAAACACCTTTTGTGAATATGAAATAGCCTTTTTTAGAGACATTAACCAGAAAACAAATATAGGCCTTGTTGAATACGGTTTTGGTAGTAATGATAAAAGAATCATTAAAACCAAAAAATTGAAGAACCATAATGATAAAACTGTAGTCCATGGTTTTACAATATTTTCTAATTTATGTTTAATGGAAATATTACCTCTAGTGTTGTCATTGTATAAAGTGTTGATGAATTCAGAGGAAATAAAAATGCAGTATTTAATGGTTCTACCGTTAAAACACAAAATTTGTTCCAGGAGACTATCTTATCTTTGATAGTTGGAAGCATATTAACAATGAATTTAGGTTTTATTTTATAAAGGTTATTAATAAGAGAAATGGGACTAAACATATGAATCTCAGAAGAATTGAAAACTTTGGGAAGAAATTAATTAAATAGAGAATTTATTCCCTGAGGAAGTACACAATCAAAAAATATTGTTTTGACCATATGACAAACATAAAAGTTTATGATTTCCCAATAATGTTGATAGAAATCATTATTAAATTTATCAGATTCCAAGGAACTATAAGGGTTCAGATAAAAGATAGTGTCATGAATTTCATGATCAAGAGGAATATATAAAATAAAAAGGATATCCTCGTCATTGACCACAACCGGAATAACCTCAAGTAAGAGGACTTTGTTTTTACCAAGTCCATTAATGATTGATTCAATGTAAGAGAAAATTCGACTTCCCATGTCATCCCCATTGTCTAAAATTTTATCCCAATATTTTAAAAGGTTTAATGGTTTATAGTCATTCCTAGATATTTGTAGAGTGTTATATAACGTAGTATTCTTGTCAACATCTGATATACATTTTACTATATAATAATGTTTCAAATAATCCAAAAAAATCGTTATGATATCAGGGAATTCAATGCTAGAAAACCACACATTGTTAAACATAAAAGGGACTGAAGATCTCATTTTTTTGTGGTGATATTGACAATAATTGGGTGGTGATCAGAGTGTAGCTTGTGAAGGGTTTTTCTAGAGATAGTGTCACATTTATATAAAGAAGTTCATTTATGAAGGCTCTATGCAACATTCTAGAGACTACCCATTTGTAATGACTTATACAAAATGTATATTTTTCTCATATAATATTTATTTCAACATAGTTATTTTCTTCAATAGAGTTCATAAATTCTCTAATAGAAAAACTAACATGAGATATAATAATATTCTCACTTAAGTTGAGAATAACATTAGATACCCTAGTTACAAACTTTGGGCTAATAATATTAGACCCAAAAATAAGTAATCTTTTTCCAAAGAGGCCTCTTGTCTTGGTACCTATTCTTTTGATAATCAATTGAATAGTATAAAATAGTTCCATCAATAATAAGTTCAATTGTAAAAAAATTTATTATAAACATTAATAACATTATCATTACATAATGAAGAGTGCAATAAAATCATGAGGGATTCAAAATAGGAAGAGTTTTTTCTCGCACCTATAAAAGAATAACCATACAAGCACAAATCAGAGTAATTATATGAGAAATTATTTTTGGGACCCACAATAGAAAAAAACAATGGATGAAGAGTGTTAATAATTCTTTTTAAATTACAAAACAATTCTATGTTTTAAATACACAATAAATTAAAAAAAATCGTCATTTAAATATAATTTTGGAGTTTGAACTACCATTTTCTTGTACCTTGAGCCCTTTTTCCTAGGGTGGTAAGGTATATAGATATTATAATATTTAATAATCTCTATGCTTTTATCAAGATAAAATTTAGTTTTTTTTAACTGAATATATACATTAATCATATTTGATCAGTATATATATCAATCCTTTATCCTGAATGGTAATTCCTATATATTAGTAATTTAAAATATACCAATGGTAACCCCAAATAAAATTTATATAATTTTTCAAAATAAAGTGGAATTAGAGGATGGAAGAAGGTAACACCATATCAATATTTGTGAGAAAAAATCCTAGCACATTCATTGATATATAACTGTAGATTAAAAGAACTTATTCACTACAAGTTTATATAATCAAAGATTAACTAACTATCATTTTATTTGGTTCATTTAAATTTTCTTCACATTTCTATGTCTAATAGAACATGGAACCATTTTTTCTCTTACAAGGGGAGTGGATTAGTAAACCATGAAAAATTATCTACAGATAAATAATATTACCTAAAAACAATTAATTTAGACATCAATTACACTAGTTAGTTTATACCAACTTTTAATTAGCTTCTTCTATGTTGAATCTCTCATTATACATTTTCATTATATTATTTGACCCCAAAAAATATCATTTTTTATACCAAAAATAAACACAGAGTAATTTTTTAATAAACAGTCTCCTAAGGGTCTTTATAAATTCAAAAATTAGTCTACATCCTCTTAATTACTCATTTAATAAATTATTATATTATCTATGTATAATAAAATATCGTTTCAATTTAATCTCAAAAATAATATATTTTTAAAATATATGTGTATAGAATGATAATTAAGAAGTCTAAATTTCATCTATGTATATTTATAGTGACCGTAACTTGTACAGAATGTTATCCTGTGTATATCATCTATCCTAATATTAAATTGATGATATGAAAAATTATTTTCAGGTTTATAATGTTTTTTATCATTATATGGTTAATCGAGTGATCATTAATATAATTATGGGGGGAAAATTATTCATAATTATTATCTTGATAAGTTTGTGATAATCAATGAAAAGTCATATTGATCAATATTTCTCCCTAAAGAAGAACTAATTCACGCCAAGGTGACATATATGGATGAATTAATACATTTTCAACATTATAATTGAGTTACTACATAAATTACTAAAATTCAATAGGGGCAAATAAATGTGAATTCTTTGTAACATACATTACACCATGTATACGTTTTATTGAAAACTTAAAGTCCTAATTTAACTGAATACATGGATTCTCATTTGAAAACACATCAAAAAATTTATAACCCTTAAGAATATATTTAACATTCATTTTTCATATAGAAATAGGAGATATAAACCCGTTTTAAATACGAATCACACCAATAAAATTTCTACATACTCAATTAAAATTTCATTTTTTATCATCAATATATTAGTGAACTTTTTGATGGTTTAAAAATTAAAATATTACTACCATTCCTAGGTATTTTATGAATTTTTTATATAAATATATCCAATGCATACCTAAGATAACATCAAATTAAAATATATGTAGACTACCAAGATTATATTCTATCATGTCCCCAAAAACATAAACTACAGAAAAATAATATGAATGTAATTTGACCATTATAACATTATAAATATTAACAAAAAATTCTTTATATTATATTTTATGGGATAACTCATTACCAAATGAAAATTACATATATATAACAGAGGGTGTAGATCCATAATCCAATATAAACATATTTTTTCATAGATGGATGACAAGTGTTCATTTCATAATGTTTTTCTCATAACCCACTTAGAAAATCATGGTCATTAACGATTTACCAATTTATTTAGGATTAATATGTTATTAATTTTGATCATCAAATAATCATATTTGAGAAATTTTTTTAATAATTCTATACTCCTTGCATCTTAGGAATCTGATCGTGGGTGGTGAATTAGTTATTATATTATTTTGATCCATTACATTACCCATAATATTTATCCCCGTCAAAAATTCATTAGATTTATGGACAACTAATTAATATTTATTAAACCTCCATTATTCATTCAATAAATTCTCATAAATATACTTTCCACATTTCGGGCATGTATATTGATATAATTTTATACCACAATGTGATTTATTGTAGTTATCATGAGTCACCTTATTCCTTTTCCATTAAAATTCATCATAATAGATTGAATATATATTTTTAATGTATACATTGTATAGAAATTGAAATATTTAATTGTAAATATTATATACATATGTAGATAATTCCCCTTAGTTGCTTTGTTTTAATCAAATAAAGAATTGATCTATTTTCCCTTCAGGGAAAATGAACATTTAAAATAATACATCGAATCTCTTATAATAGTTTCCTCATATGTACCAATGGGGTCTAACTTTTTAAGATTATGGAAGTACTTATCTTTAATTTTACATAGAATATAGGGGAAGTACATGCTAAAAATTTTCCTCTTACACTCATCATAGTCTATTGAGTCAATATACTCATAATGAATCATATTGTTAATATTTTTCCACCATTTAATTACATAACCTTATAAATGATAAATAACTGGGAATTATGTTTAATGTTATTAGAAATGGAGAATATAAATAATTTTCTCAATGGTGTTGATCTATTTATCATCCACTAATGGATTAAAAACACCCACTAAAATATAGTGTACATATACTCTTAGAATACCCAATTGCATTTTGTTACATCGATCTATAATTTAAAATTTTATCATGATTAATATCATGGAAATTTATCATATGGATAATAATAATATTCTTCACTAATGATGCCATAATATATTGTTTTCCAAAATAAAAACCATGTAATTTTCCATCACATTAAATATTAACACGATTCCTTTGGGTTCAAACCATTAACTAAAAGAAAAAATAATAGTTTTCATAAGAGTAAACAACATGGGAAAACACATAATCCAGAAGATTAATTTATAGGATTTTAAAAACATGATTCTGTATTATAAATATATGATACTATACACTTATACTAGGTTATCTAGAATAAATAACTAAACATGTGTACATTATACTATATTATTACTAATACCATGTTTGAATTCATAAATGTCTAAAATATATAATCTATAATGCTTTACTAAGAAATACTATGATACCAACTATAAAGGCCTTAGTTTTTGATACATAAAAACTACTTCATTTAGGATAAATATTCCAAATAAAATATCATGATCTATTCCCTAATCATGAAGGTTTAGTGTCTTTTAATAGTATATAAATGAAAATATTATTTAGATAAATTATTTCGTATCTCCAGTAATTTTCATCTAACATTATAAGATCCTAAACAAACCCCGCATGAACAATTATTCTATACTCAGGGAAAATAATCATATGAAAGGGTGTGTTCCCATTATTATGAAGGGAATAATTTGGAATTATCAATAAAATATCATTTGAATTGATAATATAAGAATAAGGTTATGAGACCATAAACATCACATTAATTGTTCATATTCACTATTTTATTAATCATAAAAATGATTCTTGGTATAAGAAATTATATTTTCAAAAGGTATGAATCATTATAATGGAAAGTGTTCTCAAACCAATCATGATCTACATACAAATATAAAATAATCTATAATAGTCATATTTATATAAACCATTTAATTTGTTAAGGTAATATATGAAGACATAATATTAGTAGAATATCAAGAATCAAAACCTATATCCAATAGTGTATCAATAATATCTACTTTTTCCCCATATGGTATTGATCACATAAACATGTTTCCCATAGAGGATCAAGAGCATAATATTTGTTTTCAAAATTAACTCATTATATATAATACATTAAACAATTAATTATAAAGATATTTGATTCTGGACCTATACATAACATAATGAAACAATCATATTTAAATTATAATATCACAAACAATTCACCATATCTTGACATCATAACCCATTGTAAAAAATTTATTTTTCATAAAACTTTCATCAATTCAACAATGAATATCCTTTTAAAATAAATGGGTATCATAAAAATACATTCATCCTAATCACAAAACATTCCGAGATAAAATAAGAATGGTATCACTGTATTATACCCCAACTAAATCTAAAATAATATTAATGGATTTTTTCATTGATGAAATTTCCATGAAAATATAAATTTATCCTTTTTTAGGGATTTATTCTTTCAACATTGAATATTACTTTTAAAAAGAAAAACACTTACAAAAATATATGGGAAATATTTTTTAAGAAGAACCTCAGATATTTTAAATGATACTAAAATTTATTGAATTGTACTTATATAAAATTACTATCTTTCTATATAAATTAACATAAAAATATTATTTCACACATTTGTAGAAAAGGTCAAGAAAATTATGTTGTTTATTCAAATTAATGTAGATTCTTTTTAAAATGAATTTTTTTAAAAAATTCAATCATGGGTAAAAATTATATTACATAATCATATTATTATATTAAAATCATTATTGAATAAATTTTTGTTAAAAAATTTATATGGAGGATAATGTATTTTAGATTAAAGTGAGAAATAAAGTTATTTCCCTTTGTTAAACACATTCAATATATTAAATATATAATGTTAGAAAAAATAAAGGAAAAATTATCATATAATGAAAAAAAATATTATATGAAAAGTATTCAAATTTATTAAATAATGAATATCAATGTTTTAATATAAAAATTCAAATATAAGAAATTTATATTGAAAATTATTAAAAAATAAATTCCTTACCGCATGTATCATCCAGAATTGTATGAGTTCTGAAGTAATGTATAATAAATACATATTTTATATAAATTTATTCCATAAAAATAACCATATATACCATACAATATTTTATTATCATATGATATCTTCTCCATAGTTTATTAGCATATCATAGTACATGGTGAAAATTTCTTCATTTATCATGCATGTTTTAGTATGGTAGTCTTAGTTGCTCTATTATTATCACGGTTAAATCATATTTAAAACATTAATGATGAGATATATATGTTATATTCATTATATATATATATATAAATTATGCATACATAAAAATTAATTACACCATTCTGGGAGATGGTATAACATCGGTAAACATGAACGACCTTTTCAGTTTTCAACACTTGTAATGAAAGAAAGGTAAATAATAATTAACCTCTTAGAAATAATTATTATTTAACATAAATATTTTATATTTAGTAAATTTATCCATATTACTATTGAGTTAAAATAGAAATCATGTAAAATCATCCCTTCGTGGAGGTGGGGGTCCACATATATGTTTATGGGACATTATTATTTTCCAACAAATTAAAAGTTAAGAAAAAAAATTAAAAATTATAAAAAAATAATAGTAATAATGTATAGAACATTTGATAAATTATTATAACACAAAAAATACCATTGCTATTCAGTGATTGAAAATGTATTTTATATATATGAGAATATAGAGAGTCAAATGTATACACGAGTGACAGTTTTGATTTCCATTTGATATAAAATATGGTAGATAATGGTCATTTAATCCTTATAATAAAATATAAAGTATTTTTTATAATTAATTAATTAATTTAGGATAAATAACATCGTTTTATTAGAGGCCAATATGAATTAAAAAAATGCAATCACTTGAGGGGATTAACTCTTCATTGAAGGAACTCCATTAAGAGTCCTCTTAAGGATCCTGTTGTTTACCTTTTGGGATGAACAGAACCTATAGAATATGGATAATTATGTTTTTAATGGATTTATATAGGACTTTATCAATAAATATGTATAATATATTTTATGTAAGAGTATAGTGGGGTTTTCTTTTATATTGGAGGGTGTGGGGACACATAGAATTTCATAAAACCTTAAAATATAACCATGTAATTCTCTTGAAATATGCTTCCAAATATCCATGAATTTAATGAAAAAGTATAAATTATAAAATATAAAATAATACAATGGAAGTTATATAGGTTTTGGGGTTACTTTTAATTATATCTTCTAAATTGACTCCTTTATTAATTATTTTTTATTGTAGACAAGATAACAACTATCTTAACAATAACAAATATTTAAATTAATGTATAAGATAATTCCAAATGGAAAATGGATTATGGTTGAAACCATATTTCATTATCATAGTGGAAGATGATATTTTTAATAATTATAAATCATTTACTAAAATATTATTTGATTTAAAATATCATTAATATCATTTTTGGAACTATTCTTCTAATTTGAATTTAAAAAACAAAGAAAAAGATTCAATTAAAAAATAATTATTTTATGCATTGTTAATATGATATATTAATATTAAAATTTTTGGTGAAATAATAACATAGTAAAATTATATTAATTTTATTATTTTTTGTATTATTTATTTTAAATTTTTTATAAGTTAATAATTACTATATAAGTATTGTTCATGTATTTATAGAAATACTTTAACCACAAAAATTTAGATATAAATTACCATTATGATTATAATATTATTACTCAAAAAATAAATATTACACTTTTTTAATAACATTTTACATGCCTATTTTGACACAAATGTGACATTTATAACTAAGAGAGTGGCAATTTATATAATTTTTACATTAAATACTACATAGGTAATTTTCATGGACTAGAGTCTTAATTAATTAACTTTTGAAACTAACATGATAATGTTAAAATTTGATTCATCCAAAAGAAACTTATATAAAAATGATTACATTGAAACTTCATTTTAACATCTATTAACACCATTTATACTCTACTGTGATGATAAATTATCACTTGTTACTATTCATAATGAATAAAAATTTAATTGACCTATTTACCCAATTTGATTATATTTATTCTATATAGGTATTTTAATTTATGAAGATCAATTCCTATAAATGAATGAAATTAATTATAATATAATTTTAAAAATAACAATGAAGGCAATAATTTAGAAAAATAGGTTTTAATAATAAAACTACATTTCTTCATATTCCGCGCTTAATAGACAGTAGATTAAATTTATAAAATATGGAATAATATATTAAATATTATATTTATTTAGATTATATAATAATATTGATAAATTGAATATATTAATATAAAAAAATAATTCCTTCTTAAAAATATTTTTTTCTGAAAAAAACACTCTTTACATTGTGGCTTTTATATTCATTTCTAATAAATTGATAATCAATGAATTTATTTCATATGTAAATTTATAATAATTTCGTTTGTAATATTAAAAACATCAATCCCAGATATTTTTTAAATAGTATATTATATTATTTTTTATTTAGACTCACGGTTTTATGTATCAAAATCTATCAATGACACTTATTTAAATATATATATGTATATTATAATCATCCGGTGTTATAGGAAGAATAGTTTTATTTAATTTTAGAATGTTTTCCTTTTCTCCAAGAATTAGTTCTACATCCAATCTATATACTCACGTACATTTGGATAGTAATTAATGCATCATATAAGTTTCTCCAAGATTTATGTTATATTTCCTTTTATATCTTCTGTATTGGTAATATCATGTCTCGTATATATCATGTCAAATATGATTAATCCCTAATTGATTAATATAGAATCATATTAAAAAAATTTCACTCCTATTATTTCATCTAATTTTCATATTGGTGAGAATTGTACCATGTATTATATAAAATAATTATCTCCCTAATTTTTCCAACATGTATTCAATAAATTATGTGTATCTGTCATTTGTCTTCATTTATGAATGATATACTCTTATATAAGTAGGCATACTTCTATAGGAATGTTCCTAGTTTTTAAATTCAATTGATAGAGAGTTTCATTTTTTCTATATCTAATAATGTGTAAGACTAATAATTATATTAAGTATGTAATCAACATATTTTACATGGAATATTGTTGTAATCATTCTAGCCCCTTATAGACGCCAACTACACAATCATTCCAAATATAAAATCAATAGTAATTATTCTTTAATAAATCCATTAATATATATCTATAAAATTAATTTATTATTTATATTATTGGTGTCACCCAAACATTCTAGTTTTGTGTTTTAAGCACCATCCAATAATGGTGGTTTTGACATTATTTTCCTAATATTATAATGATAGAATTTTCCATTGATAAGTATAATTATAGTGTATTTGTAAATAATTATATCTTACAACCAGTCAATAATTATTGGTTCCACATCTTTACTCACGTCACACAGTTTCCATATAGTACCTTATAATTGATTTAAATTTATTCAAAAACTACTCGAAAATAGATTAAGTTTTTTACATGGAAAATATTTTCTAGAATTAATAAGATATTTTTAATCACAACATAGTTTTATTTAAATAATCATGATAGGATAATGATTTATTTAAATATTTTATTAATATTCCACATTCAATGGATGATAAAAAAATTATCTCGCTATGGATTTATATTTTCTTTACAGCATGTGTCTCTATAATTCAATTTTTACCTTAGCTATTGTTTAAATAATTTATATTCCTATTACTCAATCATATCAAGAATTTCATTTTTCAATGAAATTATTCCTAAAAATATAAATATTAGATATGTTCGTCATTATTATATATATATATATATAGTATTTCAATTAACTATTAATATTTAATCGAATGGATATAAAAAATATCCTTAATGAACATCCGGAAACATAAATTGATACACATTATGTTTTCTTAGTGAAAATTATTTTATTTTATCATCAAGAATAATATCTTTTTATATAAACACATTTTTTTTGTAAAAAATTTGATTAATAGTATAACATATATTATATCGATTTGATATTATAATTGAGATATGGTTATTTGTTATTGTTTGTTTTTATGAATCATATGATGTGTTGAATTAAAAAAAACTATACAATCCTTATAAAACTCTTCATTTATCCACATATTTCATACATCATTATTACTATGTGTATAATTAAATGTGAGTTCAATAATATATACAATAAAAAGTATAATGATCAATGAATTCATCTATGACTCATCATTTATCCATCAATTAATAAAATCCTTGGTCAAAAATCTATAAGAAATTTTGGGTTTAGAAATAAATCCTCTCTACATTTTATTGATAAATGATTTCATGTTAGAATAATGATCTATCATTCCATTATTAATAACATAGGTATAATATATATTAACAAAACCAGGATTTGGAATAAATATGATCTGTATTTTTATAATAAATGAATACACGGTTATGATAATTTTTATCTCCTGGGACCAAATGAGTTGATATCACGTAAACATTAATATCCCATATATCAAATTTTTATTTATTCAATTTTACAAATGTATATCATAACGTACATGGATTTACCACTAAATTCTATATCAAATAGTTTACACATATATTGTTATTGAAATTATTGAATCGTTGTGGATTTAGTACCTTCATCTCTTAAGGATTCATTTTCTAAAACATGAAAAGTGTGAGTGTTAATAATACATATAGTTTTTATATCCAAACATCATTATCAATGTACTGAGTATATAATTGATTAATATATTTAGTTTTACATAACATAGAATTATCTTTCCTAAAATAGGTTTTACCTATGACTATATTTTATGTTAATCATTTATTAATGATAAATATATTATAACAAGAACTATTTGTTGACTTTGATATAACTAGAAAATTTAATTCCATTAAAAAAATAATGATTCCTTTATCCAAATGGACGTAAGAGATAAATGGTTTAGGAAATAATTAACAATAAATTATGGATCAACAATAGTAAAAAAATGGAAGTAGAAAGTTGTTTTATTATTACAAATGACAGAGGAATAACTCATCCATACCTAACTGGAGAATTCCCCTAATTTATTATGATTTTTCTTAACTGAAAATGTTTTATGAGTGGAAAAAGATATAGAACACATATATATAGTCTAATACTAATTAAGAAAACATAAATAGAAACATTAAATTCAGTGGTGGATATTTGTAAATTTTAATGTTTTCCATACTTCAACATTAAATCAATTTAGTTTCAGTTATATTGACATATCTTTCCCCATCTGAATAAAATAGACTATTGTTCAATAAAATCCATCTTTAACATTTAATTCATTGAATAAAATTTTCAATACTTATTAAGAATGATATACTCATATATTATTTATCATTTGCATTATATTTTTAATATATTAAATAATTATATATCTTTATTTATGTTCTTATAAATGTGATGAGCCTTAAAATACTTATTGATTTTGTATCTCAAATATTGCTCATTTTATAAGAAATAGATCAAATTAGTGATTATGACTGAAACATGTGATCTATTAAAACATTGTGATTCATCATTAAATTTAAAAAAAAATTAGTATCATATCTATATAATTTCCTAATTCAATGTCTCCATGTATTATTCAGAATGATGATACCAGACATTATAATTATACATTATTCTTCTAAAAGTATCCATTCCATCAACACATTTTTTATTAGTTGGATGAAATTTTAAATTGGGATTTAACCCAAAAATATTCCTTTCATATCATAGATGAATGATCTCTCACCTATACCACTCATAGAAATTAGTTTTTTAACATTATCATTATCTAGTATAGATCATAGTGTAACTATACAACTATCTTCCATTTTATAAAAAAATTTGATATATATTTTTATCAGGATTTCATATTATTAGACATTATAGATTTATTAGTACAAAATTTGACCAACTATTTTATCAATTTTTTGTATGCCCTAACTTCTAAATTCATAGTACTCTTTTGATTGAGAATTAATATTGAAGAGATAGGAACATTAACTTGTTTCACAATTTCCTAATGATAAATTCATTATATGCTATAAACCATATCAATAATTTACTTTGTGATTTTATAAAAATAATGATAGATATGAATAATTATTTTTTAATAATTTTAGTTAAGAAAACATCCTTTTATTGTAATTCCACTGTTATAATAAGTAACCTTAACAATGAATAAATATCACCTATTAAATTATTTTTGTCACATTATGTAATGTTTTTCATTTTAAATAATATTGGTTTGATAGATTTTAAATGTTCTTTTTGAATGAAATCATTTCTATAAAACATGAATGTTCAATCTAACTAAACACAGAAATGAACAATGCGATTAATATTAAACAATAACTATGAATGGTCATTTTATCAATGCATGATTATTTATCATTCGCTACGATTGTATAAAATAAAACATTTACAGTAATAGTAATCCATATATATGTAAATATAAAAATTAAATGATTTTCTGTATCAACTAATGGATGATACTTAGAGTAGATAATGGATCCACTAAGAGACTATTGGTAACTCAATGAGTCACAAATGACTGGATTTATTTTTCTCAGCCCATTCCAATTTGTTTGATTCTGACCACCTATATCCCTAGATTTGTGATTCAATTATTCCTTTGTTCATCATGGTATTCATATAAAAAAACTGATAAATTTTCCAAGGGTTATGAATAATTCTAGATACACATAAATTTGGGCACTCATTGGTTCCTATTGCCATATATATATTTAATGATGTAGGGAGTTAAGTAAAAGACCATAATTCATTGTTAATTATTACAATCATTTGATGTAAACACTAACACCATTATTTTATAATGGGAATGCAATGAAATAATTAAATAACATACAATTAAAATTTAGATGTTCTTATTTATGTATTAATATATCTACCAACATAAAAATAACTCTATACACCCTAAGGATCCCATATGATTAAAAATCAAGATTAAATAAATCAATCTGTTTCCAAATTCAATTGGGAAACGTAGTCATGTTCTACACATCAAGATTTATATCAATCTAAAGTTACTGATTTTATACCAGTTTAGATAATACACACATGAAATATATTTTTGGTGATGAATTAAACATTAGTTTTTGGGTGTTCTCATGGAGAATTTGTGATACTTCTATGTTTAGAGGATTGCAGGCAGGTCGCTCCATTGATATTGGTGGGGTGGAGGGCCTGCATTAGGGTGATATTATTACTCTTTACTATCTCCAATTATCAATAATGTCAATATACATGTTCTCAAAAACATTCCAAGAATAGTAATGGTATATATTTTCATCAGTTTCTATAAACAATTAGGTTTCATTTATGAAAATTTCACTTTTCCCATTTTACATACAAAACCATGTATATCAATTAATATTTTCTATATATGATGTAGTGAACTTGAAATAAAATTTTATAATATTTCACCATGTACAAGAATAATCTTAGCCATGTTACATCATAAAATATAGTCAATAACTCATCTTGTTAGTCATAAAAATAATAAATGTACCTTGAATTAAAATATACATTTGTAAAATATTATTCATATGTAGTGAAATAAAAATTCTAATACATAAATTATAAAAATTCAACACATATTATTTTAATCTCAAATAATAATTAATTTTATTATTTTTTCGGTTGTTCAATCTCATCAATTGTAATACTTCTAATGTGGCACCCATCAGGTCAACTCACCAATTAAATAAAATTGGTCAATATTATAAATATATAATTTGTGTATCCCATTATGACCATATATTGATAGTAGTGAGTCATAAACATAGACCATGAATGGTATATTACAACTTATCATGGAACTCAACGATATAAATTTTAGTAATAACAACAAAAACCACCAATAAACATATATCATGAAATAAAACCAGTTTGTCTAACAATATCTCAAAAAAAGTATGCACAATTTGTCTCATCATCCTTCCATTATCTAACTGAATTTATCTGTATCAAAATCACAAGAAATGTGTAATCTAAAAGTACTTAATATTTTTTATATATGGTTTTTAATTGAAAATTGAGAATTATTTGATAAATTTAAACTATAAAAAGAAAAAAAATAATCAAAAGGGATAAAATTTATGTTCCTGAAATTTTATGAAAGGAAAATTTATTTTATTGGTGTGAAAAATATTTAAATTCAAATTAATCTAGATAAGGTAAAATAGAATGGAAAACTATAAAATTAGAAGAACATTCTGTGTGTGAATATTGTTAAATGATTAAGGAATGATTGTGATGTATTAGAGAAGTCTATTAATGATATAAACAAAGCGTTTAATGATAGGTTCCTTGATTGTGAAGTCAATTTGACAGATACAAAATGGGAAAAAGCTATGTACTGATAATATGAAAAGAGAAGATCTTCTTCTATAGTCTTCCAATGATGGTCACTATTAAAAAATATATATACTCTAGTGAAATAATATTTTATCAATTGTATTATTAATATATTACACTCTCAAAAAATTAATATTTTCCCCAAATTATTTTTCCACTAATTCCCTTTTCAATATCAGTATATAGGTTTAATTGTGAATTTTGTAAAATACAAAATTCAGATTAATCAAGAGGATCTCACCACTATATAAAAGTTATATGGAAGAAATTTTTGAATAATTTCTAACAAAAAATAATTTCATTTATATGATGAAATCTAATAAAAAATATTATGTTTTCTAAGTATAACAGTTGTTACATAGAAGAAGATAGTACATTTTTTGCTGATTAGTGTTGTTGTAGAAGGTCTGAATAGAGGAAACAAGGCTGCTAGTCTTAATAATTCAACCATTAAATTTCAATGTGAATCTAAATCAATTGGTAACCATTTTTAATACAATTTTTTTTTTCTGATTAGTGTTGTTGGACTGACCCAATGATTTGAGTAGTGTAGGGGTCATTTTTTTGTATATCAATTCATGTATGGGTTTTCGTTTATGTTCATCCATCATATAATCATCTAATAGTTCCCAAATGTATAACCAGGTAATTAGGTGACTTCCATGGGTCAATAGTCAATTTGGGTTTTAGACTCAATGGCACATTGGAACTCAAATTAGACAAGAGGATGGGGGTTGTGTAGATCGAAACATTTTTAGGGAATTTTTTCCTTCATTGGGACTATAAGGCCCCATACTTAAACCTTACTTAATATTGAATTAAATGAATAATTCACATTGAGGATCTTTTCAGGATTAGAGTTTTAGATAATTAGGACATAACTATTACATATCAAAATATTACAAAGTATTCACTTCTACTAAATTTCCATAAAATAAAAACTCTTAAAAAAACATGTCTAGTTCCATGTATTAGATAGAAAGACTTTCCCATGATCCCATCCTTGACCCAATTCCACATTATGTCCTGTGAAAAACATTTCAAAAAAATTTGGGGTGAGCATAAAAATCTCAGAAAGGGATACACAAATAATGAAAACTATTAGTTTATCAAAGCAACAAGTAACCAATGTACACTTTATCAAAGTAATACCGTTCACCTTTAGGAAGTAGTAAAAACTCTTCACTGAATAAAATATAATTACTTACCCTTTTGTAACCAAAAGATTACCATAAGAACCATATAAAGAACACATAACATATAAAGGAAACTTGGGACATAAACATTCTTAAATGGAATAACCATACGGTTGACTTCCACACATACTTAATGGAATAGCCATACGGCCGACATCCATACCCAATGCATTGGAGGTTATAACGTAACCACCTGTCCTGGTATTCAGGGCACCACCAGTCATATGGTTTATCATGTATCCACCCGTAAAATGTCCATGTACCATCGTTACACTTAAAATATTGAAAATATAAACATTTAAATAACAACATTTTATTTACAATCACAATCGGTAATTCCAAGATATTGAATCAATCAATCCATTTTCAAAAACCATTTAAAAGAGATTTTTGAATCAAAGTGTCCCATACAACTTTGTAGCTTTTAATGGAATTATAATTTTAAAACATTAATGTAAATATAAATAAAAACTGAAAACCTTTTCGAAAACATGGACATTAAACATAAATATTTAGAATAATAAATCATTATAACATTTAAGACGATATTTTTGTTAAATAGTTTTTAACAAAATGAGAGACTCTTGAATACAAATAATTGCGGAATAACATTTAATCATAGCATTATAATTATCATCAGAATAAAGGGATTCATGATATAATATGTCAAAGGATAGTATACACACCATATAAGAGTGAATTGGTGCATAACAAAAATGAAGTCTCAATGGAAATGTAAATTGAAATGAAATCCATTATAAAGATGGTATCTTTAAATTAAGAATAAATCTATCACATAATTATGTGTGAGAAATATAAATACACCAAATATAAGTGGATATTAAGTGTGAAACAATCAGAGTTCATTCATACATATTCATAGGATGACATGTTCAAGAAGTACTGGTTGAACCCAAAGAAATCAAAATTGGGTTAAGATGTTCCCTTGTAAAAATTCGATAGCCTAACGGCGTCACTTCAAAATTCATAAAATTAGTCATTGAGAGAGTGAATGGTATCTCATCACATGGAAATAAACTTTAAATTAATAAGGATAGAGAAGAACTTATTTCAATATAATAAGATGTAAATTAAAATACATAACAAAAGAAGTCTTTTAAAATGAGGAGGGTGAAAGGTTCCCTTACCGACTTGGGTAACATTCGAAACGTACAACCCATGAATGATGGACTATAAAACATTAATGTCAATACTCATAAACTAAATTATATTACTCAATGATTTGATTAATGGGTAGTACATACACCACTCAAAGGAAATGGCGGAAAATGTAGCATAAATCTCACTGGAATAAAAGTGATATGAGAATCCCTTACGAAAAATCGGCAGCCTAACAGCGCCACATAATACTTCCAAAAATGGATTTATGAGATCAAATGGGGTCTCTCATAATATGAAAAAAAAATTACAGTATGATTAATATAAAAGAACATCCCAAACATAAGAATGATGAGCTCATAAGAAATGACATAAAAGAGATTACTTAAAAAGAACGAGAGAGGTTGGATCCCTTACCTCAGGTCCGACTTGACTCGATCATTCGTTAACGTCCGGAATAATAAACTTGAGTTAATTTCCACTTTATTATGAACCTTTTTCAAGTTCATTATTCCACTATATCACTTATTTCCATGTTATAAACATTATGTAATCATTTATGTTAATAATTATTGTTTTTTCGATATTTGTTTCTTAAGTAAGAAGTGGACTTCTTACAATTACATGTTGTTCGTGTGGTCAAAGGATCATTATATCGAGAATTATTTTCTTGATTTGGATATAATATATATAATATATATACATAATATACATGTATTTATAATATTACATAATCATTTAGAGGTAAGAAATGAAATGCACCGTTCACGGAGACGGTAAGTCGTATGTATGCATGAACGCTACATTCATTTATATGTCATATTAATGGAATTAAATCCAAATGAGAGGTATGTATGTTTTAATTCCAGAATTATATTCATCATTTATATGTAACATACATAATATATAATAACTTTAAATACATCCTTTATAAATCCCACATATGGCATTAACGAATCAAATCACGTTGAGGGGACAGTAGTCCGCATTTCCTAAAATGAAATTATCATGTTTACCCACAATGGAAACCATAAAGGTATGACACAAAATAAAAATACAGAAGCTTAAGTAAAACATAAAAATATTATATATCATATATAAATATAGTGACATAATAATGTCCACCTTTTAAGGTGTTTTATGAGTGTTAAACAATCAACGTTTCGTGAGGTAGAAATTCACCATCCATAGAGACAATATGTTCTTTAACCATTAGATGTAGGTGTGTGTAATTGTATCTCTAATTATTATTATAAAAACATCCTATTATATTTAAGATACTGGATTTGTTACAAATGAAAATAATAAAAAGAGTTTAGGGGGTCGGAGAAGAAAAATAAAACAAAAGAACACAAGAGAAGACACTACCTTTTAATCGGGTAACTCTTTTTGATTTGAGCTCAAAGGCTTCATTGGGAAGACTTATTCAAAATTTGAGGCTTCTAGGAGTACTAGAGGGATGTGGAGAGACAAAATGGGCAGGGTTTGGCCGAGACAAAGGCTTGATAGGTGTGGGTAAGGACGTAGAGGTGGGGGACTTTTATAAGAGGAGAGGAGGGGCACTCTTGGAAAGTTAGGAAATGTTACTTTATTTTAGAATGAGTTTAGAATTTTAAAGGTCCCACATTGATGTGTTTTGAGGGTAAGGTGATAAGGGTTCTAAATCCACTCATCCAATAGGGTTTGGACATGTGTAGGACTTGGATTTTACATTATCTTTCCATTTTATTTAAATCGTTAAATAATGAGGTAATCGCTGCATCATCATGGTGTCATAAATAATTTAATTTAGTTAATGTCTAAACATTATATAAAAACTACTATGATGTAGTAAATATTTTTATATTTCTATGGACTATTTATAGTCAAAACTCTGACTTTTATAACCCTATTTAAAAATTGTTTTAGTAAAACAACTCATGTTTCTGTCATTTTTACTTTTACATTAAATAAAAAGATATTAATGCCATTTTCCTTCCAAAGTGGCTCCATGGGGTCCCCAAGATGACCCATGGATTGTCGTGGTCGTCCATGACACATCCAATAAGGGTAGGACATGTTTCAAGGTCATTTAATATTATTAAAACATTATTTTTACCTTAAATTACACTAATTACCTTTAATCGCGATTAATAAATCTTAAAAAATTACTATTCACAAAAAATTATTTTAATATCATTGAACCAAATTTTACTTCTTAATGACAACAACGTATGTCAGATTTTTGAAAATCAAATCACATAACTGGCAAATTTTCATTTAAACGAAAAATCAATTACATTAACTACCACTTAGTGGTATCACTATTCATCAAAAATTGATGTTTTTCGGAAAAATACCAAAAATTCACCCTAAGATATATTTGATATTCCAAATTCAAAAATGATGTATATTTTACAAAATTCAAAACATATAAGTTGCATTAATTAATTTAATAATTAATTCCCGCTGTCAAAATAAATAGCGTGTTTTAAAAAAACAATATCTATTAAAAGATTGACACTAGTTTAAGTCCAATTTCAAAGTGAAATTAATTCCAATGATCACTATTGGATTAAATGGTAAAAATATATTATAATTGGACTTTAAAACCAATTAAAAAGATAATCTAATCATATAAATAAATTATATTAAAAAGAGGTTTTGAATTAAAATACAACATTTTCACTATTCATTAAAAATGATCTTTATTGAAAAAATAATGAAAATTCACACAATATAAATTTTTATGTCCCGATTATAAGGAATAATTTTATTTGGTCCAATATAACATATGAAAATGTCAAAATGTGGATTTAAAAATCGTTCTCCATCAAAATGTGGTTAATCGACCTTTTAAAGAATATTAGAATATTTATGCTTAAAATTGGATTCATTCACATTTTAAGCCTCTAACATTTATTGGATAAAAGTAAAAATATTTGAAAAACATATATAATCATTTTGTAGTTAGTTCCGTTCATTCCCGCCATTACAACGGCTAGGCGTTAACTACCATTTAAAATAATATTAGATTATTATTAGAGTGCAATGCAAGATTCCCAAAAAACTTGTTGTCGCGTATTGGGTATGCCATCGAGCATAGCATCCCCTTTAAAGTAATATTAATATTTTATTAAAAAATATGGAAAAATATGAAAATTCCATATTCTTTATTTACCTAGGGTGTAACATCCTTCCGCCCTTTTGGAAATTGCGTCCTCCCAATTTTTAAAATTGGGCTTCGAAACTTCATTGAAAATCCCATATCGGAACAAGAGTCAGTAAAACTATCACTTTAAAATAATGAAAGAGAATTAAAAAGGTCACCCGAGTTAACTCATACTAGGATTCCATGTAGGAAAAAATGGACATCGAACAAAAAAAGGGTCATGTTCTAAGGGAGAGTGATTGTAAACGTGTCTAGGAGAATGTTAACCATAATAAAATCACAAACCTGTGGTGGGTTAAACGGTATAAGATTCCCTATTAAGAAAATTTAATATAAAAAAATTTACCTTTAAGTTACCTTTCATTGAGGAATTTATTTTTGATCTTAATGAAACATACTTACGTATCATGTTGACTTTCAACTTTTTATAGATTTCTTACACAAACTCATACTTTCCCCAAAAGATGAGTATTTAGGATGAATTGTTTACATTAAGAGAGTTATAATCAACTTCTATAGATTCACCTAATCCACAAAAGAGAACTATATATTTCCCATTTCATTAGACCTTATCCAAAACCAGAATTGTAAGTATGAGATCAGATAATCCACAAAAGGATAACCCTTTATAAAAAGAAAATCTATTCTTAATCTCCAAAATTATTCCATCAAAACCCAAAGTTCAACGAGGACCATTCGATAAACAATTTTTCCATAAAATTCGTCAATGTAAACCAAACTAAGATTGAAACCCAAATATTTGAAATATTTAATCACTTAGTCTTCCATGGTACAAATTAACTTTTATCTCCAAATAACATCAGTTGCTTATAAATTCTCATATTGAAAAGTAATTAACCTAATCACATATCCTCCATGATAGGTTAATCATTTCCATAGATAACCCAAAATAAACATACTCTTGATTCCTAAAATCATCTAACTAAAAATAATTAGTCAAACTAACCAGGGACTTCACGTAGTCGAGTGGTAGGCGATAAATACCAGTCACACATTGGTTGTGGGATTGATTCCCGCATCTTTGTCCGACGCGACGGGTTGTCACAGGGTCTGCATGTTGTCCTTTTCCCAAACTATATAATTCTTAAATCATTCCCCAAAAAGAGATAAAATCTCCAAAAATAACAATAACATGTTTCAACCTCAATTTTATCTCATGCCTTTCATTTTCCATCATATCAAAGAGTAACCAATAATTACCTAAAAAGTAAGGATCATATAAACCCTAATGGTTAACTTTATAGTTATTACCTGAACATCCCCATCGAGTTGTTCATCTCGTACATGATGCATTAGAGAACTCACCAAGGTTCAAGTGGTTGATCATGACTCCTTGATAGTTGGTTTAGAACAACCATGTGATTCCTCATTGAATCCCCCATTTCATCTAGTATCTTAATCAGAGAACCACCACAGTTTCCTTCAAACCTATTGTCACTTTGGTGCCTGCTAGATCCATCCATTCACTAAAAATAGAATTTTCAGTGTCAGTATATCAAAAAAACCATAATGTACTAATGAGGAAGACAATCACTAAAATATACATACTCATTCACTTTATCTTACAACTATGACTCTTTCTGAAATCCTAGCCATTATGGTAATGTCACTTATACTTAGAGAATACATTAACCTCTAAAGTTATCTAAACCGTCCTTTGATACAAACTATAGGGCCCCGACCTTAAACCTTACTTAATATTGAATTAACTGAATAATTCCCATTGAGGATATTTTATGGTTTAGAGTTTTAGAGAATTAGGACATAAATATTACATCTCAAAAGATTACGAAGTAGTCACTTCTATTAAATTTCCATAAAATAAAAACTCTTAAAAAGAAACATGTCTAGTTCCATGTATTAGCTAGCATGACTTTCCCTTGATCCCATCCTCGACCCTATTCCCCATTAAGTCCTGTGAAAAACATTTCAAAAAAACATGGGGTGAGTATTAAAAGCTCAGAAAGGGATTCAAAAAGAATGAAAACTGTTAGTTTTTCAAAGAAATAAGTAAACCCTGTACACTTTATCAAAGTAATACCTTTCACATTTAGGAAGTAGTAAAAACTCTTCACTGAATAAAATATCATTACTTACCCTTTTGTAACCAAAATATTACCATAAAACCCATATAAAGAACACATAACATATACAGGTAACTTGGGAAAAAAACATACTTAAATGGAATAACAATACGGCCGACTTCCACACATACTTAATGGAATAGCCATATGGCCGACTTCCACACCAAATGCATTGGAGGTTATAACGTAACCACCTGTCCTGGTATTCACGACACCACCCATCATATGCTTTATCACGTAACCACCCGTAAAATGTCCAATTACCATAATTACACTTAAAATATACAAAATAATAACATTTCAATAACAACATTTCATTTGCAATCACAATAGGTAATTCCAAGATATTAAATCAATCAATCGATTTTCAAAAACCATTTAGAATAGATTTTTGAATCAAAGTGTCCAATACCACTTTGAAGATTTTAATGGAATTATAATTTTAAAACATTAATGTCCATATAAATAAATACTAAAAACCATTTCGAAAACATGGACATTATATATAAATATTTAGAATAATAAATCTTTAAAACATTTAAGATGGTATTTTTGTTAAAGAGTTTTTAACAAAATGAGAGACTCTTGAATACAAATAATTGCGGAATAAAATTTAGTCATAACTTTATAATATCATAATAATAAAGATATTAATGATATAATATGTCAAAGGACAGTATACACAACATATAATAGTGAATTGGTGAATAACAACAATGAAGTCTCAATGGAAATGTAAATTAACATGAAATCCATTATAAAGACGGTATCCTTAAATTAAGGATAAATCTATCACATAATTATGTGAGAGAAATATAAATACACCAAATATAAGTGGATTTTAAGTGTTCATAAATCATAGGTAATTCACACATATTCATAGGATGACATTTTCATGAAGTACTGGTTCAACCCAAAGAAATTGAAATTGGGATAAGACGTTCCCTTGTAAAAATTCAACAGCCTAACAGCGTCACATCAAAATGCCGAAAATTAGTCGATGAGAGAGTTAATGGTATCTCATCACATGGACATAAAATATACATCAATAAGGATATATAAGAACATATCACACCATAATAAGATGTAAATTAAAAGACATAACAAAAGAAGTCTTTTAAAATGAGGAGGGTGAAAGGTTCCCTTACCGACTTGGGTAACATTCAAAACGTACAACCCATGAAAGAAGGACTATAAAACATTGATTTAAATACTCATAAACGAAATTATATTACATAAATATTATAATAATGGGTAGTACATACACCACTAAAAGGAAATGGTGGAAAATTTAGCATAAATCTCACGGGAATAAAAGTGAGATGAAAATCCATTACGAAAACTTGGCAGCCTAACGGCACCACATAATACTTCCAAAAATTGATTTATGTGATCAAATGGGGTATCTCATAATATGAACAAAAAATTACAGTATTATGAATATAAAAAAACATCCCAAACATAATAATTATGAGCTTATAATAAATGACATAGAAGAGATTACTTAAAAAGAATGAGAGAGGTTGGATCCCTTACCTCGGGTCCGACTTGACTCGATCATTCTTTAACATCCTGAATAATAAACATGAGTTAATTAAAACTTTCTTAAGAACCTTGTTAAAGTTAATTATTCATTTTATATCACTTATTTACACTTTATAATTATTATTTAATCATTTAATTTAATAATGTTTGTTTTGTCGATATTTGGTTCTTAAGTCGAAAGTGGACTTCTTCCAATTACATGTTGTTCTTGTGGTGAATGGTTCATTATATAAAGAATGAATTTCATGATTTGGATATCATATATATCATATATATCAAGAATATACATGTATTTATAATATTACATAATCATTTAGAGTTAAAAAATGAAATGCACCGTTCATGGAGACGGTAAGCCTTACGTACGCATGAACACTACTTTCATTTCTATGTCATATTAATGGAATTAAAACCAAATGAGAGGTATGTATATTATAATTTTAGAATTATATTAATCATTTATATGTATCATAAATAATATATAATAACTTTAAATCCATCCTTTATACATCCCACATATGGAATTAACGAATCAAATCACTTTGAGGGGGCGGTAGTCCGCACTTCCTAAAATGAAATTATCGTGTTTACCCACAATGGAAACCATAATGGTATGCCACAAACGAAAAATACAGAAGCTTAAGTAAAACATAAACATATTATATATCATATATAAATATAGGGATATCTTAATGTCCATCTTGGAAGGTTTTATATGAGTGTTGAACAATCATCATTTTGTGAGGCAGAAATTCTCCATCCACAGAAACAGTATGTTCTTTAACCAGTAGATGTAGGTGTGTGTAAGTGTAGCTAGAATTATTTATATAAAAACATCCTAGTATATTTAAGATTCTGTATTTGTTACAAAATAAAATAATAAAAATTGTTTAGGGGGTTGGAGAAGAAAAATAAAACAAAAGAACACAAGAGAAGACACTACCTTTAAATCGGGTAACTCTTTTTGATTTTAGATCAAAGGCTTCCTTGGGAAGAATTATTCCAAATTTAAGGCTTCTAGGAGTAATAGAGGTATGTGGAGAGAAAAAATGGGAAGGGTTTGGCTGATCCAAAAGCTTTAGAGGTGTGGGTAAGGAGGTAGAGGTGGGGGCCCTTTATAAGAGGAGAGGAGGGGCACTCTTGGAAAGTAAGGAAATGTTACTTTATTTTAGAATGAGTTTCTGATTTTAAAGTTCCACATTGATGTGTTTCGAGGATAAGGTTATAAGGGTTCTAAATACACTCATCCAATAGGTTTTGGACATGTGTAGGGCTTAGAGTTTACATTATATTTCTATTTTATTTAAATCGTTAAATAATGAGGTAATCACTGCATCATCATGGTGTCATGAGTAATTTAATTTAGTTATTGTCTAAAAATTATAAAAAAACTACTATGATGTAGGAACATGTCTTAGCTTTCCAATTATTATTTATAGTCAAATGTTTGACTTGTATAACCCTATTTAAAAATTGTTTTAGTAAAAAAACTCATGTTTGTGTCATTTTTACTTTTACATTAAATAAAACGATATTAATGTCATCTTCCTTAAAAAGTGGCTCCATGGGGTCCCCAAGTTGACCAATGGATTGTCTTGGTCGGCCATAAAACATCCAATAAGCGTAGGACATGTGTCAAGGTCATTTCATATTATTAAAACATTATTTTTATCTTAAATTACACTAATTACCTTTAATCACGATTAATAAAACTTAAAAATTACTATTCACCAAAAATTATTTTAATCTCATTAAACCACATTTTACTTCTTAATTACAACCATGTATATCGGGTTTTTGAAAATCAAATCACAGAAGTGGAAAAGATTTATTTAAACGAAAAATCCATTTTTTTAACTACCACTTAGTGGTTTCACTATTCCTCAAAAATTGAAGTTTTTCTGAAAAATACCGAAAATTCACCCTAAGCTATATTTGATATTACAAATTAAAAAATGATGTATATTATACAAAATTCAAAACATATAAGTTGCATTAAATAATTTAATAATTAATTCCCGCTGTCAAAACAAATAGCATGCTTTTAAGAAACAATATCTATTAAAACATTAACACTAGTTTAAGTCCAATTTCAAAGTGAAATTAATTTCAATGACCACTATTGGATTAATTGGTACAAATAAATTATAATTGGACTTTAAAACCAATTAAAAAGATAATCTAATCATATAAATAAATTATATTAAAAAGTGGTTTGAATTAAAATGCAACATTTTCACTATTCATTAAAAAATGATCTTTATCGAAAAAATACCAAAAATTCACACAATATAAATTTTGATGTCCCGATTCTAAAGAATAATTTTATTTGGTCTAATATAACATATTAAAATGTCAAAAAGGGATTTAGAATCATTCTCCATCAAAAGGTGGTTAATCGACCTTTGAATGAATATTAGAATATTTACGCTAAAAATTCGATTCATTCACATTATAAGCCTCTAAAATTTATTGGATAAAATTAAGAATATTTGACAAACATATATAATCATTTTGTAGTTACATCCGTTCATTCCCTCCATTACAATGACTAGGCGTTAACTACAATTTAAAATAATATTATATTATTATTAGTGTGCAACGCAATATTCTCAATAAACTCGTTGTTGCGTATTGGGTACGTCATCGAGCATAGCGTCCCATTTAAATTAATATTAATATTTTATTCAAAAATATTGATAAATATGAAAATTTCATATACTTTATTTACCTGGGGTGTTACATCCTTCGCCCTTTTGGGAATTGCGTCCTCGCAATTTTTAAAATTGGGCTTCGAAACATCATTGAAAATCCCACATCGGAACAAAAGTCAGTTAAACTATCACTTTAAAAGAAAGAAAGAGAATTAAAAAGGTCACATGAGTTAACTCATACTAGGATTCCATGTAGGAAAACATGGAAATTGAAGAAAAAACAAAGGGTCATGTTCTGAGGGAGAGTGATAGTAAACATGTCTAGGAGAAAGTTAACCATAAAAAAATCACAAACATGTGGTGGGTTAAATGGTATTCGATTCCCTAGTAGGAAAAGTTAATAGAAATTTTTTTTTCCTTTAAGCCCCTTTTCATTAAGGATTTTTTTTATCATAAGGAAACATACTTACTTGTCATGTTGACTTTCAACTTTTACAAGATTTCTTACACAAACTCATACTTTCCCCAAAATATGAGTATTTAGGATGACTTGATTACATTAAGAGAGTTATAATCAACTTCTATAGAATCACCTAATCCACAAAAGAGAACTATATATGTCCTATGTCATTAGACCTTAACCAAAACCAAAATTGTTAGTATGAGATCAGAAAATCCAAAAAAGAATAACCCTTTATAAAATGAAAATATATTCTTAATCTCCAAAATTTGTCCAACAAAACCCAAAGTTCAACGAGGACCATTAGATAAACAATTTGTCCATAAAATTATTCAAAGTAAACCAAACTAATATTGAAACCCAAATAATTGAAATATTTGATCACATAGTCTTACAAGGTACAAATTAACTTTTATCTCCAAATAACATCAGTTTCTCTTAAATTCTCATATTGAAAAGTAAATAACCAAATCACATATCCTCCATGATAGGTTAATCATTTCCATAGATAACCCAAAATAAACATACTCTTGATTCCTAAAATAATATAACTAAAAATAATTATTCAAACTAACCAGGGACTTCACGTAGTCCAGTGATAGGTGATAAATACCAGTCGCACTTTGGTTGTGGGTTCGATTCCCGCAGCTTTTTCCGACGCGACGGGTTGTCACACGGTCTGCGTGTTGTCCTTTTTCCAAACTATATAATTCTAAAATCATTCCCAAAAAAGAGATAAAATCTTCAAAAATAACTATATACTATTTTAACCTAAATGTTATCTCGTTCCTTTCATTTTCCGTCATATCATAGAGTAACCCATAATTACCTAAAATGTAAGGATCATATAAACCCTAATGGTTAAATTTATAATTATTACCTGAACTTCCACATCGAGTTGGTCATCTCGTACATGATGCATTAGAGAACTAACCATGGTTCATGTGGTTGATCATGACTCCTTTATATTTGGTTTAGAACAACAATGAGATTCCTCATTGAATCCCCCATTTCATCCAGTCTCTTAATCATAGAACCCCCATAGTTTCCTTCAAACCTATTGTCACATTGGTGCCTGCTAGATCCATCCATTCACTAATAATAGAAATGTCAGTGTGAGTATATCAAAAAAACCATAATATACTAATGAGGAAGACAAACACTAAGATATACTTACTCAGTCACTTTATCTAAAAACTATGAATCTGTCTGAAATCCAAGCCATTATGGTAATGTCACTTATGCTTAGATAATACCCTAACCTCTAATGTTATCTAAACAGACCATTGATACCAACTATAATCCCCCTTCCTTAAACCTTACTTAATATTGAATTAAATGAACAATTCACATTGAGGATCTTTACAGGTTTAGTGTTTTAGAGAATTAGGACATAACTATTACATATCAAAAGATTACAAAGTAGTCACTTCTACTAAATTTCCATAAAATAAAAACTCTTAAAATGATACATGTCTAGTTCCATTTATTAAATAGAATGACTTTCCCTTGATCCCATCCTTGAACCTATTCCACATTAAGTCCTGTGAAAAACATTTCAAAAAACATGGGGTGAGCATAAAAATCTCAGCAAGGGATACACAAAGAATGAAAACTGTTAGTTTTTTAAAGCAACAAGTAAACCATGTACACTTTATCAATGTAATACCTTTCACCTTTAGGAAGTAGTAAAAACTCTTCACTGAATAAAATATCATTACTTACCCTTTTGTAACTAAAAGATTACCATAAAACCCATATAAATAACACATAACATATAAACGTAACTTGGGACATAAATATACTTAAATGGAATAACCATACGATCAACTTCCACACATATTTAATGGAATAGCCATACAGCCAACTTCCATACCCAATTCATTGGAGGTTATAATGTAACCACCTATCCTGGTATTCACGGCACCACCTGTGATATGGTTTATCATGTAACCACCCGTAAAATGTCCATGTACCATCATTACACTTAAAATATTGAAAATATAAACATTTCAATAACAAAATTTCACTTGCAATCACAATAGGTAATTCCAAGATATTGAATCAATCAATCCATTTTCAAAAACCATTTAAAAGAGATTTTTGAATCAATGTGTCCCATACCACTTTGAAGCTTTTAATGGAATTATAATTTTAAAACATTAATGTCCATATAAATAAATACTGAAAACCATTTCAAAAACGTGGACATTAAACATAAATATTTAGAATAATAAATCTTTAAAACATTTAAGACGATATTTTTGTTAAAGAGATTTTAACAAAATGAGAGACCCTTGAATACAAATAATTGTGAAATAACATTTAATCATAATTTTATAATATCATGAGAATAAAGGGATTCATGATATAATATGTCAAAGGATAGTATACATACCATATAAGAGTGAATTGGTGCATAACAACAATTATGTCTCAATGGAAATGTAAATTGAGAAGAAATCCATTATAAAGATGGTATCCTTAAATTAAGGATAAATCTATCACATAATTATGTGTGAGAAATATAAATACACCCAATATAAGTGGATATTAAGTGTGAAACAATAATAGGTCATTCACACATATTCATAGGATTACATGTTCAATAAGTACTGGTTGAACCCAAAGAAATCGAAATTCGGTTAAGGCATTCCCTTGTAAAAATTCGACAGCCTAACGACGTCACTTCAAAATTCAGAAAATTAGTCGATGAGAGAGTGAATGGTATCTCATTACATGGAAAAAAAATTTACATCAATAAGGATATAGAATAACATATCGAACATAATAATATGTAAATTAAAATACATAACAATATAAGTCTTTTTAAATGAGGAGGGTGAAAGGTTCCCTTACCGACCTGGGTAACTTTCAAAACGTACAACCCATGAATGAAGGACTATAAAACATTGATGTAAATAGTCATAAACGAAAGAATATTACTCAAAGGTGAGAATAATTTGTAGTACATACACCACTCAATGGAAATGGTGGAAAATTTTGCATAAATATCACGAGAATAAAAGTGAGATGAAAATCCCTTACGAAAACTCGGCAGCCTAACAACGCCACTTAATACTTCCAAAAATTGATTTATGAGATCAAATGGGGTCTCTCATAATATGAAAAAAAAATTACAGTATGATGAATATAAAATAACATCCCAAACATAAGAATGATGAACATATAGGAAATGACATAAAAAATATTACTTAACAAGAATGAGAGAGGTTGGATCCCTTACCTCGGGTCCGACTTGACTGGATCGTTCTTTAACGTCCTGAATAATAAACTTGAGTTAATTTCCACTTGCTTTGTCACGACCCCCTCCCCACAAAGTGTACCCCTCCTGGGCCGGCAAAGTGAAAAGGAAGATAATGACCCCCGAGTCCCGCCTCCAGTAGGCCCCAGGTTGGCGACTAGCACCGAGGGTATAATAACATACAAATGGGAGGCATTACCCTCTAAGAGAACACATGCAGAAGAGAGAGATAGAATAGACTCCAATCAACTCCAACTCAGAACTGAAATATAAAAGGAAACCAAGTACATATATTAGATGTCATGCAAAATTACTACAACTGAAAGGGGAAACTAAAAGTACCCAAAAGAAAGTAAAACGACAGTGACCACAAGCCCGAACAGCTCCTCCTCCAACCGCAAGCTAGTAGTAACCAGCTTGATATCCAACCTGCTCCAAGTGACCTAAAAAACAGTTTATATGTACATAGGGTGAGTGTAACAGTATACTCAGTAGGATCCTCCCCAATACTCTCGTGCAAAAGTATAGAAAGCATGTTAATGCCCAGTGAACAACAAATGAAACTAACTCATCACCTAAACAGGTATACTAGGTTCCCAACCTCACCATGGCTACTCTCACCAAGTAATGCATATAAGAATATAGCATATAGTAAAGAATATCCAGGGTACCCCACTACTACTTCCTCACTGGTTTGCCGCTTTGCCCCAACGACATACGTCCTATGCATCTCTCTCCAAAGGCTTACCCGCAGACACCTGGGCTAAGCTCCACAATCTGCACCTCGTGCACCACAAAGGCTTGCACGCAGACACCTGGGCGAAGAACCACACCGTCCTCACAACCAAAGTAACCAGGTAGTTTCCGGGAGCCACCACAGCTCGTATAACGTGTATCATACATCGGGTATAATACCTCAAGCCATTACAGCCCATACTCCGAGTAAGGATCCTCAAGCCATTATAGCCTATACACGTTACACCTATAGTAGTCCATAGGATACTCTATCCAGAATATATGTGTGGGAAATAACCACAAGCCATCACAGCCCTCTACACACATATATGGGTAAAACTAACCACTATGCCTACCAGCACAAAGATCTACCAAGAGAAGAGAGCGGGGCCCAAGGGGGTAGTCAGCCATTCAACCTCCCATTAGAATGTAGGGGAAAACACCACCACCCCCCCCAGGGCTCAGAATCCCCGGTGTGTTAGTTGCCCTTACCGACAGGGTGGAGTAGCATATAGAAACACAAAAAGTACAGAATATATATGTAACTCACATCCACACTTCTGGGCATTACCTAGTCTCAGATACAACTGCAGCTAACATCTCTCAGACCCCAGGCTGCTACTTATAAGACTAGGTATCCTATAAACACACCAACATTTGAAGAGATTTATTAGATTACTCCGTTATCATTTATCAGTTCCATTGTACATTAATTAATTCTTTATACATTAATTAAGAATGAAAACTTCCACATTAAACTGAATTAACATCACTTTCAAAAACAACTGCTCCTTTTTATGATTCACAACACCTTTAAATTCTAGCATCTCCATCCCCGTTGATTTTCACCACTTAATCAAACATTCATTACCGAATTACTTTTCCACATTCCCAAGCATTCTAGAAAAACATCCTATGCTTCTAAACACAAAGGAGGCTCAACACGGTGAGTAGATATACTACCCGTCAAGTCATTGCCGCCTATAGAAAGACCATATACCCATTCTCCCTCGAGAGGCTAAACACGGAAAGCACGTGGCATACCCCACGCGTCTTCGCCTCCTTCGGAAGAAGGGTAGCAAGACCAGCTGCCTTGAGCAATGCGGAAAAGCAAAGCAGATTAACATTCAAGAAAACCGTAAGCAACCAGAAACCACATCCATCCCATTCCATCACCCCTGGTGTCCTCCCTGACACCCACATGCATAAACTGATGCATCTCGCCACTCTAGGTGTCATCTTCTGCCATAACCACAAGGCCTCCATGCCTCTACATATCACAACAACCATCCAGGATCACATCACAGCACAAGCAGCAGGAAAACAAACATCACATCATGGGCTCTTGACCCTTTAACAAACAAGAGGGTAACTCAGAACCCTTCTAGAAATTCCCACATAATCTGTTCTCTAATCCATATTGAATTAACAGATTTGTTATTCATAGGTTCAAATCATGGATACCTAATCAGTAAGATATCACAACTAAACAACCATGCTTCCTTCCCTAATTTTATTATCCTCAAATTAGAACAACTACAACAACGGCAAAACAAGATTAATTTACATGCCTCTTTATATTTCCAATTAATTAAAAATTAATTCCGTCTTTACGTTCATTATCAATTTCAATCATGAACGAACAACAAATCAAAGAAAACATAGATATCACTATATCTAGGAAAACATGAGGCAAACCGTTATCACGGTATAAAGAAACAACATGCGATCAACCAATTCTTTTAATCCGGTTCATGTATTTAATTAGGTCAATTTCATTGTGATCCAAAGGGATAAATCATGCTAATTCTATGATTTCACAAATACAATTAGAGAAGCCATGAATCCCCTACCTCGAAGAGTTCTTGACGTCCTTTATCCACACAGCGGCCCACAATCCTTCTCTCGTGACAACTTTTGTGGAAGAATGATCGACACAGCTTGGTTGCATCAAAAACAGAGCAGAACCAATCCTAGGAGTAAAGATTGATTGTGAAACTCCTACGGAAAGGATTGAAAGGTTCTAGTGCCTCTTAGTTGAGAACAAAGGGAAAGAACAAGGGAGAATGATATCTCGTCCCTTTTTAAGATTTAACGAGGTGACAGTTTAAGATCTGGTTAATTCTCCATTAAAAATGGATCGCATTAACCCATGTGGTTTGACCAAGTAAAACATTCCAAGACTTAGGAATAATTAATATAGGATTTATGGAATTTGAATCGTCCTTAAGAGCCCTTAAAATAAGGATTTAAATGTATTTTATGTCAAAGGAAACGTAAAAATGGGAAAAACTGTAGGAGTCTGGAAACATTGTTCACCCACCGTTATTGTACATGAAACTGATATGTGAAACCGATCTGTGAAACTGATCTGTAAAACTGATCTGTCACACCGATCTGTGAAACCGATCTGTGAAACTGATCTGTCACACTGATTTGTGAAACCGTTCTGTGAAACTAATCTGTCACACTGATCGGTGAAACCGATCTGTGAAACCGATCTGTGAAACCGATCTGTGAAACTGATCTGTCACACCGATCTGTGAAACCGATCTGTGAAACTGATCTGTCAGACCAATCTGTGAAACCGATATGTGAAACCGATATGTGAAACCGATCTGTGGAACTGATCTGTCCCACTGATCTGTGAAACCGATCTGTGAAACCGATCTGTGAAACTGATCTGTCAAACTGATCTGTCCCACCGATCTGTGAAACCAATCAGTGAAACCGACCTGTGAAACTGATCTGTCACACCGATCTGTGAAATTGATCTGTGAAACCGATCTGTGAAACCGATCTGTCAGACCGATCTGTGTAACCGATCTGTGAAACTGATCTATCACACCGATCTGTGAAACTGATCTGTGAAACCGATCTGTGAAACCGATCTATGAAACCGATCTGTCAGACCGATCTGTGAAACCGATCTGTGAAACCGATCTATGAAACTGATCTGTGAAACCGATCTGTCAGACCGATCTATGAAACCGATCTGTCACACCGATCTGTGAAACCGATCTGTCAGACCGATCGGTGAGACCGATCTGTTACTATTCATAAAACTGGAAACACTATTCACAGAACTGGAAAACAAATTGGCAAAGTGTAAGGGATAAGTCCCCTTGACCTCCCAGAACACCTCCAACACCAACATTTCACAAAGTAATAGACCAGAGAGGTCTGGGCCATTACATTAGATACCTCTCAAAACATTCTCGTCCACGATAATTAAAAACCAACCCAGAAGAAAAGAGGGGTCCGAACAACCACCCCATAAGATACCTCTCAGGGGAAAACCACCACGAGTTGTTCAAAAGCTAGAACAAAACTACGACATTCGAGAGTATGGAAACAAACAATTCATAACCAAACAATTCAAACATAACATCTCATCAAAGGTACATAAATAAAACATGAAAGGTCTAACCAGAGAGGAAACATCATTACATGAAAGGAGTTAAACATTAAAAAACTCTGGGTACTGAGCACGTATCTGTGACTCACGCTCCCAGGTACTCTCCTCCATGGCACTGTGTCGCCACAAGACACGAACTAAGGGGATAGAACGCCCACACAACACCTTCTCCTTACAGTCTTGGATCTCCACAGGTCTCTCCTCGAAGGTTGCATCATCATCAATATCGATCTCTCCCCAATCGATAACATGAGATTCATCATGAAGGTAACGACGGAGCTGCGATACATGGAAAACATCATGTATCCGACTCATCTGAGGGGGAAGTGCTACTCGATATGCCACACCTCCAACACGAGCTAACACCTCGAAAGGCCCAACAAAACGGGGAGAAATCTTACTTCCACGACCAAAACATCGCTTCCCACGACGGGGAGTCACCTCTAGAAACACATGATCCCCAACATTAAACTCTAAGGGTCTCCTTTTTTGATCAACATATGATTTCTGACGATCTTGTGCTGTCTTCATCCTCTCACGAATCACTTGAACCATCTCTGTCGTATTCTGCACTAGTTCTGGTCCGAGAATTGTGGACTCTCCGACGCCAGTCCAGCACAACGGAGAACGGAATGGCCGGCCATACAAGGCTTCAAACGGCGCCATGCCGATGGTAGAGTGAAAACTATTATTGTAAGAGAACTCTACCAAAGGTAAGTACTTTTTCCATGAACCTCCAAAATCAAGAACACAAGAGCGCAACATGTCTTCAAGAGTCTGGATTGTTCGCTCTGTCTGACCATCCGTTTGAGGATGAAAAGCGGTGCTAAGGCATAGTTGAGAGCCAAAAGCATGCTGGAGACCACTCCACACCCTAGAGATAAAATGAGGATCTAGATCACAAATGATCATCTTAGGAACTCCGTGAAGCCTCACCACCTCCTCCAGATACTGCCTCGACAAAACCTCCACTGTGCTCGACTCCTTGATTGATATGAAGTGGGCCGATTTAGTTAAACGATCCACTACCACCCATATAGCATCATGTCCTCCCGGAGCTCAAGGTAAACCTGTAACAAAGTCCATTGAGATGTCCTCCCACTTCCACTGAGGAATCTCTATGTGTTGGAGAAGACCACCAGGAACACGCTGTTTGGCCTTCACCTTTTGGCAGACTAACCATCGAGACACACACTCAGCAATTGTACGCTTCAGCCTAGGCCACCAAAACTGACTCCTCAAGGATCGGTACATCTTCATCACACCAGGATGTACAGCTAAGGGTGAACTATGGAACTCTCGTAGAACCGTCTCGTGCATCGCCAAGGGAACAAAAAGCCTGCCATGATATAACACTCGGTGTTGTTCATCCTCCGACCAACCATCAGGGGCCTCACCACATACAACTCTGTCTCTCCAAACTTCCACCTCTAGATCACCCAACTAAGACTCTTCCACCTTCTGTATCAGGGATGACTGCACCGTCATCTGGAAAAGACAACCTCTTCCCCCAACTTCTCCCATATCAAGATGCAAAGCTGATAGCTCTTCCATCACTCTCCAGGAATCACCAGATTCACGCACAACATCATTACGTGACTTTCGGATCAGTGCATCAGCAACAACATTTCCCTTCACAGGTGTATACGATATTTCGAAGTCGTATTCCTGCAATAACTCCATCCATCGACGCTACCGCAAGTTCAAATCCCGCTGAGAGAAAACATACCTCAAACTCTTATGATCGGTGAAAACCACAAAGCGCTCGCCAATGAGGTAATGTCTCCACAACTTCAGTGCAGACACCACGGATTCCAACTCAAGATCATGGGTGGCATAGTTGCATTCATGGGGACGCAACTGCCAAGACCCATAAGAAACAACAGACCTCTGCTGCATGAGAACACAACCTAGCCCATGATGTGAAGCATCACAGAAAACATCAAACCGGACTCCCTCCGTTGGAAGACAAAGGACTGGAGCACTTACCAACTTCTCCTTTAGATACTCGAAATCTGTCTGACACTGATCAGTCCATATGAACGCTTGACCCTTCCTGGTCAAAGCTGTCAGAGGAGTCGCAACTCGGGAGAAATTAGCCACAAACCTCCTATAATAGCCTGCGAGACCAAGGAAACTTCGCACCTCTGACACGGTCTTGGGGGCCGGCAATGAAACTACTGCTTCTATCATCGAAGGATCCACAACTACTCCCTGTTGGGACACAACATGTCCCAAGAAATTAACTTCTCGAGCCCAGAACTCACACTTGGAAAACTTCCCAAACAACTGATGTTGGCGAAGAACTCCCAAAACAGCTCGTAGATGCTCTGCATGCTCCTCTTCAGATGTGGAGTATACAAGGATGTCGTCGATGAAAACCACAACAAACTTGTCCAGGAATTCACGGAACACAACATTCATCAACCCCATGAAAACAGCTGGAGCATTTGTCACGCCGAATGGAATTACAACAAACTCATAATGCCCATGACGACAGCAGAAAGCAGTCTTCGGGATATCCTCATCCTTTACATGCATCTGATGATATCCTGACCGCAAGTCTATCTTTGAAAACCAACTTTCACCCTTCATTTGATCGAATAGGTCATCAATCCGCGGGAGAGGATAGCGGTTCTTTATTGTCACTTTGTTTAACCGATGATAATCGACGCACAACCTCAAACTACCATCAGCTTTTTTCACAAACAAAACTGGTGCACCCCAAGGTGACACACTTGGCCGAACAAAACCACACTACAACAGACCATCGAGCTGAATACGTAGCTCTCGTAACTCAGAAGGGGCCATCCTATACGGAGACATAGAGATAGGAGATGCTCCTGGCTGTAGCTTGATCCCAAAACTCGATCTCTCGTCGAGGGGGTAAGGATACAACCTCTTCTGGAACGACATCAGGGTACTCCTCTACGACCCTAGGAAACGCCAGCTGTTGAACCTCTGAAGAACTCAGCGTCATCCCAGCCATCATGGATGATAAGGATGGAACTCGTCTATGACTCATCCGGGGATCTCTCTCACCAACAAACACCACTTTCTCTCCATCTTCATCAAAGAAAACGACCTTCTTCCTGTAGCAATCCACAACAGCCTTCACCAAATACAACCAATCCATGCCAAGTATGACATCATATGGTTGTATTCGCAAACATAGGAAATCTCCCTAGGAGCGGTGTTTCCCCAACACTAACTCACAGTCTCTACATACATCAAACAAGTCAGCTCGACCTCCAACTGGCATAGTCAACACCAAGTGCACTGGAAGCCTCTCTACCTCAAGTCCCAAGTCATGGACAAGGGAAGGTGATATTAAGGAGTGTGTTGTTCCTGAATCAAACAAGGCATACACCATGGTAGAAAAAAAGCAAAGGGTACCTTGAACTACATCTGGCTCACCTGGGGCTGGCAACGCTAGAGCATGAAGCTGACCACGACCACCTTCGTGGCCTCTCTGACCCTGATGACGACCACCACCACGGCCACGCTCTGCTCTCTGAGGAAGGGGAGCGTCATGGGGCTGTCATATGCCTGCTCCATCTACCCTCATGTGATCTAAATCTAGTGCAACCTGCTGCTGCTGCCTCGGCTGGAACTGCCTCAACTGAGGAACCTCGAGTGGAGCGTCTGGTGCATGATGACTGCTCTGAAAAGTCGGGCACTCCCGCTGCTGATGACCACGACCACCACAAGAAAAATAGGCCCCTGATCCCTTGGCATAGTCCTGAGAGTTGCTGCCTCTGCGGAAACGTGATGGGAAGGGCTAGGACATACCCTCAGGTGAACGGAAACACTTCTGTCCTGAAAACCGGGAACCTCGGACCACAGCTCTGCTTCGTGAGGAATCATGACGATTCCCCTCTCGTGATGATCCAGTCCTAGCCAAAGTCTTCTCAAAAACCTCTGCCCTCGCCAGAACCTCTAGATATGTCTTCAGCATAAATGGGGTGACCTGGCGCTGGATCTCTGGACGCAAAGCCTCCTCGAAATGCCTCGCCCTGGCCTCATCATCTGGTAACAGGTCTGATGCATATCGTAGAAGGTTCCTGAAACGGATTCCAAACTCCCGAACACTGGAGCTCCCCTGTCGAAGGGTAAGAAGCTCTTGGCGACTGGACGCCTTCGCAGTCGACGAAAGAAACTCGACTCTAAAACTATCTCGAAACTCCTCCCATGAGATTGTTGACTCCTCACGATAACCGAGGAACAAGAACCACCATTGCCTCGCTGCTCCACGCAGCATCGTCACAACCAAGGACACCCAGTGTTCCTTCCGAGCACGAATCAAACTGAAGCCTATCTTGACCTCCTCCAACCAGTCTTCTATGACTGCATTTGAAACTGAACCCTCGTACTTCTGTAGACTCTGGCGCTGGAACTCTCGGAGTGTCTTCCTCCAAGTGTCATCGTCGTCAACCTCTACCCGGTGGCGATCTGCTGGAACAGCCTGCTGGGCATCTTCTGCGCAAACCTGACGAGGACGTCGACCTGGAGCCATACCTGTAAAATAAAAACTGTTAGAGCTCCTAATCCTGGAATATGGAAGACTAAACATTAATTAATTAATTGTTTTGTTTTATTAATTTTAGGTTACCTATCCCAAGGTCTACCCATTCAAACACAAGCACAAAGAATAATGATGCATGATCCTTTCCTAGGTCTCTACCCTGCAATCAGTATCACTTGTTTAGTAGCCATTGTAAACTTAAAGGTTCGTGCAACAGATCATAGGGGGCCCTAAATTCCTATGTCTCTGTCGGTCTCCAGTGTTTACCCTACTTTCTAAACAACAATAACACCATTGCCCTACCATCCCATGCATCCTCACCTATTCCTAACTCCAAACTCCATCCTATCCCTCAACCAGACCTCTGATACCACTCTGTCACGACCCCCTCCCCACAAAGTGTAGCCCTCCTGGGCCAGAAAAGTGAAAAGGTAGAAAATGACCACCCGAGTCCCGCCTCCAGTAGGCCCCGGGTTGGCGAATAGCACCGAGGGTATAATAACATACAAATGGGAGGCATTACCCTCTACGAGAACACATGTAGAAGAGAGAGATAGAATAGACTCCAATCAACTCCAACTCAGAACTGAAATATAAAAGGAAACCAAGTACATATATGAGATGTCATGCAAAAGTACTACAACTGAAAGGGGAAACTAAAAGTACCCAAAAGAAAGTAAAACGAAAGTGACCACAAGCCCGAACAGCTCCTCCTCCAACCGCAAGCTAGTAGTAACCAGCTTGATCTTCAACCTTCTCCAAGTGACCTGAAAAACAGTTTATATGTACATAGGGTGAGTGTAACAGTATACTCAGTAGGATCCTCCCCAAGACTCTCGTGCAAAAGTAAAGAAAGCATGCTAAAGCCCAGTGAAAAACAAGTGAAACTAACTCGTCACCTAAACAACTATACTATGTTCCCAAACTCACCATGGCTACTCTCACCAAGTAACGCATACAAGAATATAGCATATAGTAAAGAATATAAAGGGTACCCCGCTACTACTTCCCCACTGGTTTTCCACTTTTCCCCAACGACATACGTCCTGTGCATCTCTCTCCAAAGGCTTGCCCGCAGACACCTGGGCTAAGCTCCACAATCTGCACCTCGTGCACCACAAAGGCTTGCCCGTAGACACCTGGGTGAAGCACCACACCGTCCTCACAACCAATGTAACCAGGTAGTTTCCGGGAGCCACCACAGCTCGTATAACGTGTATCATACATCGGGTATAATACCTCAAGCCATTACAGCCCATAATCCGAGTAAGGATCCTCAACCCATTATAGCCTATACACGTTACACCTATAGTAGTCCATAGGATACTATATCCAGAATATATGTGTGGGAAATAACCACAATCCATCACAGCCCTCTACACACATATATGGGTAAAACTAACCACTGTGCCTACCACCACAAAGATCTACCAAGAGAAGAGAGCGGGGCCAAAGGGGGTAGTCATCCATTCAACCTCCCATCAGAATGTTGGGGAAAACACCCCCCATGGCTCAGAATCCCCGGGGTGTCAGTTTCCCTTACCGACATGGTGGAGTAGCATATAGAAACACAAAAAGTACAGAATATATAAGTAACTCACATCCACACTATGGGCATTACCTAGTCTCAGATACAACTGCAGCTAACGTCTCTCAGACCCCAGGCTGCTACTTCTAAGACTAGGTATCCTATAAGCACACCAACATTTGAAGAGATTTATTAGATTACTCCGTTCTCATTTATCAGTTCCACTGTACATTAATTAATTCTTTAAACATTAATTAAGAATGAACAATTCCACATTAAACTGAATTGGCATCACTTTCAAAAACAACTGCTCCTTTTTAAGATTCACATCACCTTTAAATTCCAGCATCTCCATCCCCGTGGATTTTTACCATTTAATCAAACATTCATTACCGAATTACTTTTCCACATTCCCAGGCATTCTAGAAAAACATCCTATGCTTCTAAACACAAAGGAGGCTCAACACCGTGAGTAGATATACTTCGCGTCGAGTCATTGCCGCCTATAGAAAGAGAATATACCCATTCTCCCTCGAGAGGCTAAACACGGAAAGCACGTGGCATACCCCGCGCGTCTTCGCCTCCTTCGGAAGAACGGTAGCAAGACCAGCTGCCTTGAGCAGTGGGGAAAAGCAAAGAAGATTAACATTCAAGAAAACCGTAAGCAACCAGCAACCACATCCATCCCATTCCATCACCCCTGGTGTCCTCCCCGACACCCACATGCATAAACTAATGCATCTCGCCACTCTAGGCATCATCTGCTTCCATAACCACAATGCCTCCATGCCTCCACATATCACAACAACCATCCAGTCTCACATCACAGCACAAGCAGCAGGAAAACAAACATCACATCATGGGCTCTTGACCCTTTATCAAACAAGAGGGTAACTCAGAACCCTTTTAGAAATTCCCACATAATCTGTTCTCTAATCCATATTGAATTAACAGATTTGTTATTCATAGGTTCCAATCATGGATACCTAATAAGTAAGCTATCACAACTAAACAACCATGCTTCCTTCCCAAATTTGATTATCCTCAAATTAGAACAACTACAACAACAGCAAAACAAGATTAATTTACATGCTTCTTTATCTTTCCAATTAGTTAACAATTAATTCCGGCTTTACGTTCATTATCAATTTCAATCATGAACGAACAACAAATCAAAGAAAACATAGATATCACTATATCTAGGAAAACATGAGGCAAACCGTTATCACGGTATAAAGAAACAACATGCGATCAACCAATTCTTTTAATCCGGTTCAAGTATTAAATTAGGTCAATTTCATTGTGATCCAAAGGGTTAAATCATGATAATTCTACGATTGCACATATACAATTAGAGAATCCATGAATCCCCTACCTTGAAGAGTTCTTGATGTCCTTTATCCACACAGCGGCCCACAATCCTTCTCTCGCGACAACTTATGTGGAAGAATGATCGACACAGCTTGGTTGCATAAAAAACAGAGCAGAACCAATCCTAGGAGTAAAGATTGATTGTGCAACTCCTAAGGAAATGATTGAAAGGTTCTAGCACCTCTTAGTTGAGAACAAAGGGAAAGAACAAGGGAGAATGATATCTCGTCCCTTTTTAAGATTTAACGAGGTGACGGTTTAAGATCCGGTTAATTCTCCATTAAAAATAGATCACATTAACCCACGCGGTTTGACCAAGTTAAAAATTCCAAGCCTTAGGAATAATTAATATAGGATTTATGGCATTTAAATCGGCCTTAAGATCCCTTAAAATAAGACTTTAAATGTATTTTACGTCAAAGGAAACGTAAAAAGGGGCAAAACTGTAGGAGTCTGGAAACACTGTTCACCCACCGTTACTGTACATGAAACCAATATGTGAAACCGATCTGTGAAACTGATCTGTCACACCGATCTGTGAAATCGATCGGTGAAACTGATCTGTCACACTAATCTGTGAAACTGATCTGTGAAACCGATCTGTGAAACCGATCTATGAAACTGATCTGTCACACCGATCTGTGAAACCGATCTGTGAAACCGATCTGTGAAACTGATCTGTGAAACTGATCTGTCCCATTGATCTGTGAAACCGATTTGTGAAACCGATCTGTGAAACCGATCTGTCCCACCGATCTGTGAAACCGATCTGTGAAACCGATCTGTGAAACCGACCTCTGAAACCGATCTCTGAAACCGATCTGTGAATCCGATCTGTGAAACCGATCTGTGAAACCGATTTGTCAGACTGATCTGTTAAACCGATCTGTGAAACTAATCTGTCACACCGATCTGTGAAACCGATCTGTGAAACCAATCTGTGAAACCGATCTATCAGACCGATCTGTGAAACTGATCTGTGAAACCGATCTGTGAAACCGATATGTCATACCAATCTATGAAACCGATCTGTCACACCGATCTGTGAAACCGATCTGTGAGACCGATCTGTCAGACCGATCGGTGAGACCGATCTGTTACTGTTCATAAAACTGGAAACACTGTTCACAGAACTGGAAAAAAATTGGCAAATTGTTGGGGATAAGTCCCCTTGACCTCCCAGAACACCTCCAACACCAACATTTCACAAAGTAATGGACCAGAGAGGTCTGGGCCATTACATGCTTAAGAAACTTTTTCAAGTTCATTATTCCTATTATATCACTTATTTTCATGTTATAAACATTATGTGATCATTTAAGTTAATAATGTTTGTTTTGTCGATATTTGGTTCTTAAGTCGAAAGTTGACTTCTTACAATTACATGTTGTTCGTGTGGTCAAAGGTTCATTATATCCAGAATGATATTCCAGATTTGGATATCATATATATAATATATATCAATAATATACATGTATTTATAATATTACATAAACATTTAGAGGTAAGAAATGAAATGCACCGTTCATGGAGACGGTAAGCCGTACGTACGCATGAACGCTACTTTCATTTCTATGTCATAATAATGGAATTAAAACCAAATGAGAAGTATGTATATTTTAATTCCAGAAATATATTCACCATTTATATGTAACATAAATAATATATAATAAATTTAAATCCATCCTTTATACATCTCACATATGGCATTAACGAATCAAATCACTTTTAGGGGGCGGTAGTCCGCACTTCCTAAAATTAAATTATCGTGTTTACCCACAATGGAAACCATAAAGGTCTGCCACAAAAGAAAAATACAGAAGCTTAAGTAAAACATAAACATATAATATATCATATATAAATATAGTTACATCTTAATGTCAACCTTTGAAGGTGTTATATGAGTGTTGAACAATCATCGTTTCGTGAGGCAGAAATTCTCCATCCACAGAAACAATATGTTCTTTAACCATTATATGTAGGTGTGTGTAAGTGTAGCTCGAATTATTATTATAACAACATCATAGTATATTTAAGATACTTAATCTGTTACAAAAGAAAAGAATAAAATGAGTTTAGGGGGTTGGAGAAGCGAAATAAAACAAAAGAACACAAGAGAAGACACTACCTTTAAATCGGGTAAGTCTTTTTCATTTGAGCTCAAAGGCTTCCTTGGGAAGACTTATGCCCAATGTGAGGCTTCTAGGAGTAATATAGGGATATTTATAGACAAAATGGGCAGGTTTTGGCCAAGCCAAAGGCTTGAGAGTTGTGGGTAAGGAGGTAGAGGTGGGGCCTTTTATAAGAGGAGAGGAGGGGAACTCTTGGAAAGTAAGGAAATGTTACTTTATTGTAGAATGAGTTTCGGATTTTAAAGGTCCCACATTGATGTGTTTCAAGGATAAGGTGATAAGGGTTAAAAATACACTCATCCAATATGTTTTGGACATGTTTAGGTCTTATATTTTACATTATCTTTCCATTTTATTTAAATCGCTAAATAATGAGGTAATCGATGCATCATCATGGTGTCATAAATAATTTAATTTAGTTAATGTCTAAAAATTATAAAAAAACTACTAGGATGTAGGAACTCATTGTATCTTTCCAATGACTATTTATAGTAAAAAATATGACTTGTATAGCCCTATTTAAAAATTGTTTTATTAAAACAACTCATGTGTGTGTAATTTTTACTTTTCCATTAAATAAAAAGATATTAATGTCATTTTCCTTCCAAAGTGGCTCAATGGGGTCCCCAAGTTGACCCATGGATTTTCTTGGTCGTCCATGACACATCCAATAAGGTTAGGACATGTGTCAAGGTAATTCCATATTATTAAAACATTATTTTTACCTTAAATTACACTAATTACCTTTAATTGCGATTAATAAAACCTAAAAAATTACTATTCACCAAATATTATTATAATCTCATTGAACCACATTTTACTTCTTAATGATGACCATGTATGTTGGATTTTTGAAAATAAAATCACAGAAGTTGAAAAGTTTCATTTAAATGAAAATTCAATTTCTTTAACTACCACTTAGTGGTTTCACTATTCATAATAAATTGAAGTTTTTCTGAAAAATACCAAAAATTGACCCTAAGATATATTTGATATTCCGAATTCAAAAATGATGTATATTTTACAAAATTCAAAACATATATGTTTCATTAATTAATTTAATAATTAATTCCCACTGTCAAAACAAATATCGTTTTTTTAAGAAACAATATATATTAAAAGATTGCCACTAGTTTAAGTCCAATTTCAAAGTGAAATTAATTCCAATGACCACTATTGGATTAAATGGTAAAAATATATTATAATTGGACTTTAAAACTAATTCAAAAGATAATTCAATCATATAAATAAATTATATTAAAAAGAGGTTTTGAATTAAAATACAACATTTTTCACTATTCATTAAAAAAATGAACTTTATCGAAAAATACCAGAAATTCACACAATGTAAATATTGATGTCCCGATTCTAAAGAATAATTTTATTTGGTCCAATATAACATATGAAAATTTCAAAAAGTTGATTTAAAAAGCGTTCGCCATCAAAAGGTGGTTAATCGACCTTTTAATGTATATTAGAATATTTAAGCTTAAAATTGGATTCATTCACCTTTTAAGCCTCTAACATTTATTGGATAAAAGTAAAAATATTTGAAAAACATATATAATCATTTTTAGTTAGTTCCGTTCATTCCCGCCATTACAACGGCTAGGCATTCACTACCATTTAAAATAATATTATATTATTATTAGAGTGCAATGCAAGATTCCCAAGAAACTCGTTGTTGCGTATTGGGTACGCCATCGAGCATAGCGTCCCCTTTAATGTAATATTAATATTTTATTCACAAATATGGATAAATATAAAAATTTCATATTCTTTATTTACCTGGGGTGTTACAAGGACTCTCTTATAGATTTATTATATGTTCTAGAACATCTTTCTAGTCCTAATATAGGATTAGTTTCAATAGAAAAATGTTCCTACGTTATATCCATTTATTAGAAAAATGGGGGAGGGTTCTTATTAGTGAATCCAACTATATATGGTCCTGAGGGTCTTCATCAATTTCTCATTTGTGGGTAGCTTCTTATATGTTGAATCCATATATACAAGAAATCTAGCGTTTTTTTCATTAATTGTAGTTGTTAGTATTTTTTGGAGGTGAATGAGGAATTATGATGGGTCATACATAACTTATTTTATAACCAGAATAAAAAGTCACAGATGACTTTTAATCAATGTAGATTAGTTTAATGGAATGAACATACTTGGGGGTCATGGGAACCCAATATTTTAGTTCATACCTTATTAGGGTGTCATATGTCTCCTATTTGTTGATGGAATGAGTGTTTCCATTGTTTAATAACATTGATGGTACATTCTATGAGGTATATACTCTAAAATGCGAATGTTTTTTCATTACACTAACTAAGGAATTAAAACTAATGATCCCATAACTATTGAAGATTCACGATGAAATTTTTGTGATTTTTGAAACACCCAAATCCTACGTGATTCATATATTGTTCATGAAGTAATGGGTTTTACCTAATCACTCTCACTAAATATGGATATAGTGCCTACATTCTAGGACACCATTTTGGATGTTTATCATGAATCTATGACCATATAAAGTCATCCAATATATCCATGTAATGCAATGAATTAGAGTAATCATAGTTCAATTAAATTCTTAGTTTCTTTATGGATAAATTATAGTAAACATTAAATTGGAATTACTTTATCCCAATGCTTTCAATTTCATAGACATAGAATAGCTTCTACTAATGTGGATGTAAATTTGAAATTTGATGTTAGGATGGTAAAATCCAAATCCTAGTTTTGACATGAATAAGATTCATTGTGGTTTAGTTTATATGGGCTTTCACATTAATCCAGGATTAATACGGGGGATATATAATATTATGGTACCAGTCAGGGATTACACTACGAGGTTTCCTTCATATTGGTGAAATATCATTTGATGTTCCTAATTGGGGCTCACACACCATGGATTCCTTTATATGGAGGAAGTTATATCATTCCATTTACCAGGGATGGATCATTTAGGACTCCCTGATAATGGAGGACATATCATAATATGCCACTGATAATGTCTTAAATGACATGGTTTTCATATGCAAATTATATTATCACATCAACTCCCTAAGACTACATGAACGATTATTGGTTTCAAAATCATGGGATATAATATAATCGGCCAAAATATTTGCGGATGTAGGACACATGTACATTTACAGTCCCCTAGACATTTAATATGTAGCTTAGGGTTTAAGAAGTAATCGTATATATCCTAGATATAGATGGAATAAATGTAATAATAGTTCAGTTGATATAGGATTACACATTGAGTATTCCATTATATAAACGATAGAAAAGGTAATAATGTCTTTGGATAAATACATTACTTTCCATGTTTTACCGCATGGCATGTTTCAAGGATGTCAATACAATCTTGTTGCATTCTATAAAAATCTATACAAAATAAAATTATCCATTACACTTTTATGAGTTGTGTAACATAATCTAAACGACTTTTCTGGAGTCCCATGCATGATAAGAGATAGATTTCCTGGGGACATCATAAGACATGACAGACTTTTCATAGAGTAAATCTCATTATCTACGGTTACATGTACGTAGAGTTTCATGTAACCTGGATGGATTTTCCATAGGATTCCACATGGGACAATTTGACACACCTTATGGAAACCCCATTATCTAGTATGACTTACCATGATGAACTAAAATGATATGGATATCATGTCTGAGGAATTTCACATGATTTGTATTTTCATGTCATGGTGAAATCGCGAAACATGGTTGGCATGATTGAGGGGTGCTATGAGATATGGATGGTAATCCCAGAGGGCTTCACAAACCTATATGGAACACAGTGTTATTGAAATATATCATGGGAGGATTGTAGAAAACACTAAAATATTTAGATGAAAATCCTAGATGGCTTCACAAGACTCAGGTGTCATGCATAGAGGTCATCACATGATGTTCATTACGTGTCAAGAGGATGTTAAATGATCCATATAGTAAGGTGAGATAAAATTAAATGACTTGAGTGACATTTCATAATTATTTTTCATGATCCAGATTAGTCATGGAAACTGCATGAGGATCAAATTATATTTTCTTATCTTAAGAATCACATATTCTAGTATTTTCTATAGTTATCATAACATATGTTATTTATATTATTCCAGTGTTATCTTGTTTAGGCCTCACATGATTCTTTAGATATGTGGGATGAACTCCACATAACCTACGATAATTATATTCATTATTAATGAGTTATCATTCTAATTTACTATGCTTGTCCAATGATTCTCTTGGTAATTCCACAAATTTTTATCCGGTGTAGGACATTGTGATAGAATGTTCTATCGCACTGTGACGATTGATATGATGATTGGGTGCACTTGTGTGTCGATCCGAAGATGGATTTTTTTATTTTGTGTTGTGGGATTTATAGGCTACACCACCATGATGACACAATTCCTTCCACAAAAAAATATTTATCAATTTAATGATTAAGTTAGTGGAGTTCATTGGTGTGACACACTTTTAAAAATAACATCCTATTTTCAATATGATTTTTTCGTGACTGTATGTCCATCCCATCAATGTCATTTTTTTTTAGAATTTGGATAATCGAATTAGCAATTCCTAATCCTATGAACTTTAAATGTGGATTTCACAATGTCAGATTGACATGTCTAGGGACTTTAATTAGATATGGATACCCTATAAAAGTCATTCCATGAGATAAAGGTGGCTTTCAATGGGGTCTTGGTGAGAATGAGTTGTCTTTTCAATGGTGGTGAAGAATTATCAAGGATGATATAATAGGGGGTATAATAAATTTTTTATATGATGATTACATAATCACCACTAATGAATCTCCTTTAATTCCATTTACTCTTTCATGGATTATTTTACATGTTTTGGGGATATCTTGGGTTTTTAGGAGTGTTTTCGAAAAAAATCAGTCTCCCCATCGGTGATGCATTTTATAAACGAAAAAATCTATTCTTGTTAGGTGAAGGAATTAACCATGAAAATCCATCATTTTTTTACTTTTCATACTGTATTGGAGTGATAGACCCCTTAGATATTTGTGTGTCACTTCGTGTGATGAGGGTGACATGCTAAAAGACTCTAGCGTGATATGGATGGCATGTCTCCAAAGATTTAATGGTGTCTGGTGAAATTTATAAGATTATTTCATATAATTTTATGACTAGAAAAGGTTCCCTTTGGTTGGGTATATTTATTGTTATTTTACAGTGATTTTTTAATGGGTTGTCATGGGTATATTGAAGGACAAGTCATGTGATCCCAAGGAATTCAATTGGTAGCAATCACATGATAAATAAGCATCTATTAACCCATCTTAATAACAAGGAAGGATTGTTCAGGGGGTTATTTGATATCATCTACTAGGTTATGTGTTCTGCATGACTATTCGCATGACCTTTTGATGGCCAGGCGATCACGTACCCTTGGATAATTTGCATGATTTACATCTCTTGGTAACTTTATATTCTTCTTCATTATGAGTAAAATAGTACCCATATTCTTGTATCCCATCCATTGTGGAATTGATTATTCTAAAATATAATGAATCATTATATTCACCCCTCAGGGGTGATATCTATGAGGATAAGTGATGGGTTCTCAAAAATGTAAATGCATACATAGGGCATCGGTGATGTCTCCAACTAGTGTCTTAGAAAATGCTTGGTATTTATTATAGAATTTATAAATAGGAATTAGGCCCTATAAATCATTTAATGGAGGTAAAATAATTTACTATCTATCTAATTTTCAAAATTCTTTTTATCAGCCTTTGATAGATAACCATTTTAAATGGCATCACGTAAGAATAGGTCATGAGAACCTTTCACAAGACCTGTTGGCAATAACACCTTAAAAACACATACTTTTCCATAAAATAATTAAATTATCCATGAATCAATCATCTCTAATTATTTTAACCCTATTTATATGGATACCATGATTTCTTTAAAGGCTTCACCATATTTGGTATCTCGACCTCACAAACAATCGACTATTATGTGAATCATATGACTATTTGTGCGTCACTCAATCTTGAGTTATGTGGCTAGTTGGGAAATTTTGTGAAACAAATTGGTTTTATGATATGTACAAAATCAATATCATATATTAACTTGTCGATCCCATTATGTGATTTAAAATTTCTTTAATGATTCATGAAATTTACATAATGATATCAAAATTATACATTTTGATTGACTAGATATTATTGTCCACTGTCTAAAAAAGGCCACATAATTTTATTCATATCTCTTCTATATCTCATAATATATCCAGTAATATATATAATCATTGAATAGTTAAGGATATTCCAACATTTATTGATACCCATCATCATGGGGAAGAAGAATAAGATGTAGGCAGAGTGGAACTTTTGTGTTCATTCGAAGATTATTTCCAGACTCTTTATAATTTCAACACCACAATCGATAAAATATTATTATAGTTCAATCATTTTTCTGTATTTTTTATGAATTTATTAGTGTGTTCCTAAAATTAACATATTCATCTATCTAAATTAAATCAATGAATGTATTTACCAAACATTATACATTGTATTACATCTTTCATTCATTTCATGATATGCCATACTTTTCAATTATTGTAACATGAACTACCAGTAGTACCCATTATTTTCCTAATATATTTTAATTCTAAATAACTAGTGTTTAAATTTAAAACTATGATATATTATTCTCTAGAAATGAACATGAATTACAAACATCATGGTTTTCCTTTTAGATGTCTCTTCTTATACTATATTCAGATTACCTAATTCACAAATTGGTATTTTGGTATGAACAAATTTATAGTAGAGAGAGTGATATATAATTTTTCAAAGTGAATGGAATTAGTAAGAATACCATGATTTCATTATATTTCTATATGGTGGGCCTGAAAAGCATCATATATTTTTCATTCATATAGAATAACTCTCTATTAACTTGTAGTTTTTGATTTTTTACTTATAGATTCTGATTCTGATATTATGATACTTTTATCACAAGAAATCTATTGTATTATTTTAGGGGAATATAAATCATAACTGATATTACTATAGTTTAGGATATTTTATCTTATAACATCTATCACTATATTCTACGGTATTTTTGCGTGGAACTCCTCAATATGTAGTTTATGATCTTTTAGGTTGGAACTTTTTTGGATATTGTTTTTGGTCTTTTGTATTGGAACTATTATTTCATTTTTTTAGGGTAATTTATCTTTGACATTATACTACTATTGTTTACGTTCTATTAGATAAGACATTCAATGACTGTATTTTAGTGTATTCTTGTTCAATCCTTATATTGGTATTTTTTAGGGTCCTTTAGCAAATACCTAGTATGGATATACTTTAGGGTCTATTAGCTCAAACCATTTACGACTTTATTTTAGGGGGTTTTGATCAATCATTCTAATTATATAGTTTATTGTTTTTTATCGTATACCATAAATAGATGTAGTTTAGGGTATTTTATCTGGGACCTTATATGGATTTATATTTTGGAAATTTACCTATAAACATGTATTACATTTGTTTATGGAATATTAGCTCCAAATTTATTTTGCAGTAGTTTATAGTCTTTTAGCTAAGAAATTATGATTTTGAATATCAAATATATAGAACATATGCGAAATATTACCCAAGAGACCCTAAGGATAGAAATTACCATGTCATGTTATTATAGATCATGAGGATTGTTGTTCCTTTATCACAAGGAGATAAATCCTCTAGTTGGTAGGACAAAGACCTTTTGCATCAATAGCAAGGTCGAATAGAGGTTTCACAACTCTTTATAAGGGTTGTGGGTAATTATGGGTGTGATATTGGTCTAGGGAAAAATAATAAGGAAGCTATTTCCACTTGGATAGTTGAAATATGGGATGAATAATTCATCACCCAATGGATACAGTTGAGAAATATGGAATCTTTCAGACATTCCTAGGATGACCCATAACACCCTGAGAGGTTGGGTTATCCCATAGCATTACCAAGGATAATAATAATTTGATATCATTTCTTTTAAAAAGGATGTGCCTCTAGATAGTAGCTATATTCCCTTAGTAATTGATATCATGATCAAACAAATGTGTTCCCAACCCTTTCATGGGCCGTTATTTATTTATAAAAACTCTAATTTTTAGATGGTTATGATGGGTAAGGATGAAAGGATATCCATGAAGGGTTACAACACCCCATGTATATTCATCTCTTTTGTGGAGCTAGATCAGCCAACCTTGTGGTTTCAGATCATGGGGTGTGGCCCATTAATGGTTTTGATAATAGACTATCTCATTACTTATTCAATAATGGGTATAACATTTGGTGATGTAATGTTGAGTATGTCAAATAATCATGAATAGTATTTGCATATATATTATAAAACATTGATTAATGTGCTCAAGTTGTTAGTAAGTTATAGGATAATCATATTGGGAATGATTGGGAACACCCTTGGGTGTTTATTTCTACCGTAGTGATGGAAGGATCATAAGAATAAAAAATACATTAATATAAGAAATATATATATCTGATTGGTAGGTCTGGGAACATTATGAATCAATTTTATGGTATTAAAAAGAGATATATTTTCCTTTATAAGAAAAATTAAATCTCTATAGTGGTCCAAGGTGCTCCCATAATGATGTTTTATTTATGGGAATTGTAAAATATATGAAGGGGTTGAAACAATAAGATATGTGTCTCAGACAAGTGAATATGTTATAGCGGTGAGGATATATGTAAAATTAGTAAAATACATTTTTCTTCAACTAGGGGTCCAAAGATCATAATATTTCCTTTGATATGGCTGAAAATTATTCCATATGAGATTTATTTCTAGTTTATTTATATATTTGTTTTACTCAACTCTGTAGATGAAGAGTTTAATTAGTGAAGAAATAAAATTTTCTAAACCCGCCCATTTCATGTTTTCAAACTAACATGTTTTGTGTCTCTTTCTTTAGATGTTTAATGCCATGTTATTTAGACCATCCAGAGAGAGTTCTTAACATCATACAACAATGGCAAATGTGCTTGCAGTTTATGGTCATGACGTGCAAAAACAAAATATAAAGGATATGTTTCACAAGAGCATAATTTGGATACCTAGGGTAATGTTCAATACAACATATTTATAAAAGGGTAATGAAAAATATATAAATCCTAGGTCGAGGTCCACAAGTTATGAGTAATGATATGGGAAATCTATCTAGGTATAACACAAAACACCCTCATATTTGGAGTTACTCCACATTGATGTTAGACTCAAAAGGATCAGAATGCCACATATATAGGATCAAGGTTTCATGGTTTCATAGGTATGAGACCTAATTCATCTATATCAATGAAAATTAGCAAGAACTATTTTCCTTTTTTGGGGTTTAATAGTTTGTTGATACATTAGGCTCAGAATATTTTAAGTGTGATGTATGGATTTGTGTCATTAAAATATAGAGGAATCACATTTTACTCTTGTTTGCTATGATATTGAACATGTTGTTATTTTACATGGGATAATAATGCGTTATGTTCTATACATTTTTATATCATGTTTTATTTTATTTATTTATCATGTAGTTTTAATTTTTTATGAGCAATAATACTTTTGATTAACGTAACACAATAAGGACATGGGGATCGATGTGGAAAAATTGTGCAAGATTATTAGATTTATAATAAAGTGGTATTCTAATCTCACTTGTGCATAATAAAATTGATACTGTATAAGAAACAATTGTGCATTTGGGGTTCCATTTTCTATTGGTTGTTGTTGTTGGACCGATGATTTGTGAACCATGAACCACTATATATCATGTGATTGTTGGATTCATGAAACACATAGTTATTGAATGTGAATCTTTCTACAAAGTGCACACTACTATACAAACATTACAATGTAACCATTTATTTCTATAATTGTTCAATGAATTGAATATATAGGTATCACTACATCTGATGTTATGGTAGGAATCATACCACATGTAGTTATTGAGAATCCATGTTTTATAATGTAATGCAGGATGGATGTAGGCCTCCTTCCGTAAAAATAATGTATTACAGTTGGGTGCATGAATTAATATCTAAGTTTCACTATAATAATGATTTTTATTGGAATCAATACACATGTAGTTATATGTAGACATATCCTTATATAGGTATTAATCATACTTATTGAGGGGTATTTCTTTTGTTTTATTTGGCGTGACTTGAAACAGGAATAGAAATATGGGTGACATTAGGCATCCAATGATGAGAGGAATCAAGTCACATGTAAATATTGATTAGGGATCTGTTTTATTCTATCACCAATTATAGTTTTCCTCTATGCTGAGGTCAGCATGAATTTTAAACTTGATGAATGTCATGAGACATCAACCAAACATTTTAATTCCAAGTGGAGAGGAATCATGGTTTTGATTTTAAGGGATTACATTCCAGAACATAATGAAAATTTTGTGAGATAATAGGTTTTCTTTTTAGGAGGAAGACCATATCTAAATTCTTTTGTTCATGTGAGATATGATCGGTGTTAGAAAAAATAACTATAATGGATTCTAATAAGGATTTATAATAAAATAAGGAGTAAGATATGTGTATTAGTAATCATACAATGGATGAACCATGATATAGGGTCATGGAATCCCTATGTATCTCATTGAAATGTGAATCAGGTCATACATATCTCTAAATACCCATTAAATTTAATTTCATATATATAGGGAATCATATATGAAATTTAACGTTTTATAGTATGAATGTTGGTTTCTCAACATGAATGTAGTGTAATGTTTCATTTAAACCCATTAATAGAGGTCTGGGGGACACTATGTATTCTATGAAGTAAAAAAAATCAATCCACATATAGCTTATGAAAAATAGATTCCCTATGTGGATCTTAATCTAACATATGTACAAGGGACAATCATATTCTGTCACTTAGACCATGCTTGTGTAAAATTAATCATTTGCGAGACAATTTATCCTATGAAGATAAATGTTAATTTGTGAGGAAATTACTCATATAGCTTAACATCATGTAGTATGAAAAACTTACACTACTTCATTTACCATATATCTTCTAGGATGAATTCTGTATCATGTAACATTATATGGTAATGAAATGAGACATTGTTCAGTTTTAGATCTTGTTACTAGGACAAGACATGTTGTGTAGTTTCACATCTAACTAACATGAAAAAATTATGGAGTTTAACATCATGTAATCAGGATGAGATATATTTAGAATAATTTAATGAGCTCAATATTTCATTGAACAGTTTAACATAATGCATCCAGGATGAGACCCATAAATATTTACGTCATGTGGTCAAGGTGACGTTGTGTAGTTTTCCATAATGAAACCAAAATTATCGTCATACTATTTAACATCATTTGGTAAGGATGACATTGTGTTGTTTAATGTTACACTATCAGTATTTGTTGTGTATAGTTTAACCTCATGTGTTCAGGATAAGAGACTCTTTATTGAAACTATTGAATGTATTTCATAAGAAATCATTCATTGGGGGGTGTGACATGGTCACCATCAATCTATGATAGCGACTAAACTCTGGGGTAATAGATATTTTTAATGATATATGGCCCTACCAATTGAGGTTCTATATTTTTATATCTATTTCAATGAATCATTGTGATTCTAAGAGTCAATATAAGTTCCCTATAAATAAATTAATATACAGGTACCTTTTTATTGTAGTCCCTTATGTCTCGATTCTAATGTAATTTATGGTTGTTAAATGTAGAAATTCTTTCTTAGTGAGTTTCCACAATTGATCTATAATTTTTTATTATTTCTCAATATTTGGGATTTTTATTTTGAAAATGGATATTTAAATATATTGATAACGTACTTCTATAGGAAATACTACATAGTTACTATTCAACATTGAATATGGAGTTTCCTGTGTAGTTATACTTGAGGTGGTTTGGTAGGCCTATAATGAAAAGAGGATATTTTCCAAGCAATAATTATTGTATGTATTCAAAATAATCTATAGTTTATTTTGTATAGTCTTATTAAAGGGCTCAAATTATCCACACAGCATTACTGGATATTGGTCTGAGTGATTCGACTCATTGTTGAAATCCATGTACAATTTCATTAACACAATAGAGAACATGTTTGTGTTGTTGTATATGAGTATCATGTGATGAACTTAGTACATAATGATGATGTTGGAATTCATGAATTTGATGATATTATTCATGTAGACATTCTTTTTGGGTAGTACAACAACCCATTTTATGTTGAATTCACTAGTATCAACGATGTACCTAAGATGGAATGCTGTGGCTGGGGGATATAGCCTCACAACATCAATTCCCCATTAAAAAATGGTTGACAATTTTTTTAGTATATATAAATTCAAGTTGTTTTTTGATGAATCTTTCCTGGATCTGGAATACATGCCAATTTTCTGCTAAATTTCACACAGTCATGTATCATGGTTTTCCATTAGTAAACCGGCATCCTAATTTGGAGGGAGATTCTAGTTCCAATTTGATGAGTGCTACAGGATCCCAATTGGTTTTATTCAATTTTAGGTGAATCTCTCTTTATACTAATAATCTAAGGATGATTCAATGAAATCCTCACCAGTACAAGTATTTTCATCATTTGGACCATCCCATTGGGTAACTATTGATTGTCTCCGTCAATTTTTATAACAACTATGATTTTTTTATTACATACTTAATCATGATTTATTACATAAACACTTCAATTGATTCAACAAGGTTGATAGAGAGGTATAGTGTCATTGGGTCTAAAGAACATTAAATGAAAACATTAATCATAAAACACACAACATATTTATTAAATACATCCTTTACATAACCATGGCATTCCCCCATACTTAGCATTGCATGGGATAACCTAAGGACATACATGTGAAAAGGGTGATCTTTAAAGCCCAGTAAGAGAGTAAAAAATATATAACACGAATAATAAATACATGTTTGGAAATATTCAATGGATAATAAAATAACATGAACATAAAGGCATTATATAACATGATTATCTTAACATTGAAATGTGGCAACAAAACTAACATGGAATTAGCATGAGCGAAGGCTCATTGCATATGAAGCATAAGTAAACCATCATTACAATTGAATTAGAATGTGTAAATCATCATTTCACGTTATTTATCATGATATTAATCATTACCCAATGTATTGGAGCTCTATCAGGGTGCACCCTTCATAAACATTTTATTTCATGAATAAGTGTTCCACATAGATCATATAACATGGAATCATCTTCATTTATTCCAATATAATTTAAAATGGAATTCATACATGAATCCTTATTATCAATAAGTAAATGTTAATAAACCTGAATACCCTTTATAGAGAAATGGTAATGGTATTCACTACATAATGACATTGGCTTAGAAAAATGCGGTGCAATTTCGGCAGCATGACAGTGAGACATAAGAATTAAAAAATGAGGGATAAGAGAGAAATATGTGTCCCTTCATATGTACATGAAATTGGTAGTAATGTGGTTATATAGATACATGTCCCAATATATTTAATGGTATTTGTAATCATAATACAAAAGAATTGCATGAATGTAAATGAGGAGATAGAAATTCCATACGGAATTTCGGCTTTGTTACAAGTGTACATGGGAGTCACTAATGAGAGAGAAAGGGGTCACTCATCATTAAAACATAAAAATGAATTATCAAGGAGGATTGAAATTAGACCCCAACTTTTTTAATTGAGAAGAAAATGGTATAGGTACATAAATAAACTTTGAAAAAAATGATAGAGGAAGAATTACTTTACTTTGAAGTATGATCCCAGAGGAATGAGAGAGGCTTGAGATAGGATTATTGGGAGATTGGGGTGACTTGGGATGATTCTAGAGAGAGGATGAAAGAGTTTGGAAGAACTCTAAAGTCTTTGAGTGAAGAGGAAGTGGGAGATTTTGTGGGTTTATATTGGAAAGGAGAAGGGATTCCATATTATTTAGGTATGGGACACCACATATTAAAAAAATCAAATCCACAAACCGGACCATGGTTTTTTCCCATGGTTTTTTCCAAAGGGTAGTCAAAAACAATATTTTACAATTTAAATGGTCTATATTCTTAAAATATTGTTCTTGTTTATGTGGAGGTGAGTCACAATCTCATGGAAAATAATTTAAAGAGAAAAAATGTTTTATAAGTCTTGGAGGGTCCACTAAGGATTTGTAAAATAAATCAAATAAATATAAATACACTTTATTTTGGGGACAAAATATATATTGGTTGAACATATTAGTTAAATTATTCTATTACATCACTATTTGTTCCTTATGATTTCGTAAAACATAATATATATTTAAACAGTATTTAATTTGTTAGCTAAAAATTCAATTGTCTTGGAATATTATGAAACATTCACCATTGGATAATTTTGACTACCTGATTCCAAAATTATTACTCATTTTTTATGAATAATTTTTGTAATATTTGAATCTTTACTTTTAAATTAAAAACCAACATTTATCTAAAATTCATGGGTTTTGACAAAAATAGCTTTCAAACCTTAATAAAAATTACAATTGTATTCATAAAAATTATTTGATCATTTTTACTTAATAAAAAATAAGTTAACAGTAATTATATTTTATTAAAATATTATTTTATTCAAAAATCCATTAATTTATCAAAATATATTACTTGGTTGAATATTATCTTAAAATACTATTTGTGCTTCGAAACTATTTACAATATAACAATAATAAAATGAAAGAATATTCTTTATTATATAAAAAAGTAATTCACATAAACATAGTGCTATGGTTGTTTTACATAACCCCTTATAACACCTTCATATGACCAAAGGGTATGTTTGGAAATGGTGATAGACTCTTGGGGTGGCTCATATAACATCGCTTGGGTGGTAATCTCTATCAACTTCCTCTTCTCCCATAGACAGTTCTATATAAGTATAATAGTTTGAAGCTCAGCTAGGGATTGGACTACAGTGATGCCCAATGACACCCCCTCCTTTACGAGCTCTAACAAATAGGCTTCGTACGGGGCAACTCTAATTGATGAAGCCACTGCTTCCTTTATCTAAGTAAATTGGATTTATTAGTGCCCTATATTTTATACTAATCATGTGATCAATGATCAATGACTATTTTATCAAACTTCACAATTCATAATGTTACATTAAAAATAATAAATCATAAAACTAATGTAGTGAATATTTTATATAACCATTTTTTATAATAATACTTTTAATTATATCAAGAGGGATTTTCACTGATAAAAGTGTGGGTCGTTACAATCTTCCCCCGTTATGAAATTTCTCCCTAAAAATTTCATTTTCGCACACTAATATATATGTGGGTATCTCTTCTTCATCACTTCCTCTTATTCCCACTTCGCATATTCAAATATGTGGTTTTTCCAAAACACATTGATGAAGGGAATTGTCTTATTTTGCAGAAACTTTTCATTACAATTTATGATCTTCGCTGGATTATCCTTATAAGAAATATCATCCCCTAACTATTCTAACATTAAATATAGTACATTTTAAGGGTCAGGAATGTAGTTATTTAATAGATATACATGAAAAACATAATGTACATTGTCCATGGTTGGTGGAAGTGCTAGTCGATAGGCCACAATCCCAACAAGATCAAGAATCTCGAAGGAGAGGTTGTACCTAGTACTTAACATCCAATTATTTATAAACCTCTTGACCATTCTCCATTGATATATGTGTAGAAATATTATGTCTCTAACTTTTAACTCAAGGTCTCATTGATGGTTATATGCATAACTCTTATGTCTACATTGGGCTTCTTTGATATGCTGGTGAATGGTTTTGACCTTCTCTGCTATTTGATCAATCATTTCAGGTCCAAGCAGCTTACACTCATCGAAAGCATCCCAAAACTCTGTTGTTATGATCCTTTTCACATAATGGGAATCATATGGTTCCATTAGAATTCTCGTGTCGAAACTGTTATAATAGGATAATTCAACTAGTGGAATATTTTCGTCCCATCTATCTTTGAAGTCCATATAACATGATATTAACATATCTTCGAGTGTTTTAATAGTTTTCCCTTATTGGCCATTATATTGACGATTATTGGTTGTACTGATTTTCAGTTCAATGCTTACATCATGTTGGAGGCTTTTCCAGTACATCAAGGTTAGTATAGGATGATGATAAGATACAATAGATAGTGGTACTCCATGAAGCCTTAGAAATTATTAGTTGTAAATACATGATAGTTTATCCACTGAGAAGTCCTCTCAAATCACTATAAAGGTATCCATCTTCAGAATATGGTCCTCAATGACCCATATTTCATTGTTTTTTCTAGATGTCCTGGGCAGTCCGGTGAAAAAGTCCAGGTTATTGTTTTCCCACTTCCAGGTTGGTATGGGTAGTGGTTGCATCATCAGCTTATAATTTTCCCTCTCATCCTTTAATTGCTGATATATAAGGATCATTGATGTATTTTCACCAATATTTGTTTTCATATTGTCCCACCAAATGTTTTATTGGTGATATCGATACATCTTTGTTCTCCCCGGGTGAATATAGAAGGTTTAGCTAAGTGCGCCATTCAGAATATCCTTCATTTTCTCTGGATTAGACGGTAATATATAATCATGACCCAAATCTCAAAATTTCATCATTGTAAACAATAAACTATAATTATTTCCCATTTTTTATAGATTCCACCCTTTTTTAGAATTTACATGTCCTTTCTTTGAGCATCATTTATTTTATCCATGACGGATTGTTGAATAATTATTTTAGAAAGGATTGATGATGTTCCTCCATTACTGATTCCCATGTCTATCTTATATAAATCTAATAATATTGGATCCTATTCAATTATCATCATTTATATAGATTCACGATCCTTTCTACTTAGAGCATCTTCCACCTTGATTTCCTTATCGGGATGGTAGTGGATTGAGCAGTCATTAGCCTTGAAGTGTTATATCCATCTTCATTGGCGCATATTAAGCTCTTTTTGTGTGAATATATATTTGAGACTCTTGTGATCAGTATATATCTCGTACTTCTACCCAAAGAGATATTGTGGCTATATTTTCAATTGAGGGATTATAACCGCTAAATCTAGACCAAACATGGGATAGTTTATTTCATTGATTATCTGCATCCTTGAGGTGCAGGCTTCACATTGTGATTCTACATCAACAAACAACCCACACACTTCTTGGATGCATCACTATATACCAAAAAACATTCTCCACTCATGGGTAATGTGTTCATTGGTGCATTTATAGGTCTCTTTTTCAACTCCTCGAACTTTCCTTCGCATTCATCACTCCATGAAAACATGAATCCCTTCTGAGTTAGCTTGGAAAGATTCTTCTGATATCCTGTGAAATTTCTAAAAAATCGATGATAATATACAGATAAACTCAAGATTATTTGGATATCTATTACTGATGATGGCCTTGGCCATCCCTCAATTATAGTTGTGTTCGACAGATCTATAGATATTCTATTTCTTGTAAAGAAATGACCCATGATTGAGACCTACATCTACGATAACTCAAACTTTCTATATATTGCATAATGATTTTCCATTTTCAAGGGCTCTAGTAATGTATATATATATTTCTCATTATCCTCCATGGTATAGGAGTATATTAGAATATCATCAATAAATACTACCACATGTTTGTCGAGGAAATATCTAAGGAATCTATTCACCAAGCCTATGAAGATTACAAGTGCATTAGTGTGTCCGAAATGCATTACTATGAAATCATAGTGTTTGTATCATGTACATAAATCTGTCTTGGGGAGATCATCCCTATTCACCCTTAATTGATAATATCCCACCAATAATTCTTCCATGGAGATTTATTGTGCTCCACCTAGATGAATGAACAAGTCATCAATTCATGGTAGTGGATACTTTTTCTTTATTGCGATTTTGTTAATATTGAAATAATTGATGGAAATGCATATTGCCCCGTACTTATTTTTGATGAAGAGGACTGGTGCACCCCATGTTGAAGCAGATGAGTGTATAAACTGTTTAACCAGATTTTGTTGTATTTGTTTCATCATATCCTCATGCTCCACAATAGATATTTCATATATATTCATGGATATTGACAACAACCCAGGTATAATATTAATTGAGAATTCAAAAACTCTTCTAGGGGGAACAGAAATAAATTCCTCAGGAAACACTTTAGTGAATTTCCTCACAATAGGCATGTCACCAAAGATTATTGCCACCTTGGACAAAATCACCTATGTCAGATACGTGTGCTCATAGGGTAGTATTATCCATGCTTGATATTATTGTGAAAAATATGATTCATGTTCCTCCTAGAACTAGTATATAATTGGGGGTCGAGTCTTCATATGGAGTGTGATTTCCCTCTCATGGAAATTTATGTTTTCATTATATAAGGAAATCAAATCCATGCTATGAATTGTATCAAATTCGCCAAGAGGGAGAATTATGAAGTTTACTGGAAAGTTGAATCTACTGACTATAAAAGGGGAGGAGTTATATTCAAGGGATGCAATGATATCCCCACATTCCCTACTCACCAACATCTTTACATACATGATTAGTGGTGGTGTTGGGATTTTTTTAATATCGTTTTGGGATACAAAAGAATCCGTAGAACCAGAATAAAAAAGTATGTTCTCTATTATTGTATGAATAACATCCATACCTGTTAACACTTCATTTTTAAAGTTCAATTTGGGGGTAGTGATGGAAAAAACTCTCCATTTTTTTCTTTGATTTTGTTGGTTGCCTCCAAAAACCCATGGAATAGGGCACTAATTAGCAAGGTGCTCTGTTTATTTGCAGAAGTAATAAACAATGCGGGGAGGTTCAAATGGACCATTCCTCTCTTCTGATTCAGTAATGATTTTTTCTGATTTGATGTTAATGACTATGTTCCCTTCTCTTCGACACCTAAATCGTTTTCTTTTCCCCTTCATGGAATTTTCGGGGTACTACTTTCCACACCATTGGGAAGTGGGGTGTGAGATTTTCATAGCTCTGTTTGATTTATCCATTTGAATAACATAATTGACATCCACATTATGATTCTTATCCACAAAATATCCTTGAGCTTTTTGGATCTCCATTTCGACCATGAGGGCCCCTCGTAAAATGTCCTCATAGTTTTCGATGTTACATATCACCAGGGAATTATGCAGGGTAGGTTTCATCCCACTAATGAAGTTTTCAACCTTGTATCTGGGGGGGTAATGACAATGTCAGAGGTGTATCATGCACGAATTGTGAAGTTTTCCTCATATTCTTCTATGGATTCATCATATTTTTGTTCTTTACGGAATGGATGTCTCTTTCCATCTTATTCCTAATGGTGAAAGTAAAATACTTATCGAATAACATTTTCTATAAATCCTTCCATTCAAAGGCCTCAATATACTCCTGAAGCATTGTATTTTTGATCAATGTCCACGATTGATCGGCTTCACCCACCATAAAATAAGCATCCAAAAGAAAATTATCCGATTTAGAACATTGAATGATGGAGAATATATTTTCAATGGAGGATATCCATTGTTCGACGATTGATGGATTAGATGATCCATTAAATTTATAGGGCCTTTGCCTAATGAATCTCACAATTGTGATTTGTTATTTATTATGGGTTTAATCATTCCTCTTGACCAATGTTTCTATTAAAATATTGAGTTAACTGAGAGTGTATTGTGACATGTTCACGATTCCTGCTCCAATCGGATTGGGCATATCATTATAACAATTATCACATTGGTCTTCACATCGGTTGTCGGCCCATGTAATCCTATTACTAGAAATTAGCTGCAATAAAAGGAATGTTATGGGTAACATGTAAAGGGTAATCCAAGTACAAAATGGATTAATTATAAATAACATTTATTTTCATTACTAATGAATTTATAGGCTTCAATATTTGATATCCATGATATACATACCAACATTTATTCTCAGGGGCATATTTATTTCCATAAAAATGGTTCATACTATTCTCGTGAATTTACTAAAGCATATCCCCTGGGATTTTCGTAAACAAGAATACAACAAGGCCCTTTTTTGTGTACCAAGATACCCCATGTCATGCACAACACTTCTTGTTGGGGTTTTCACTCCTAGGTACATCTGTGCTAGATCCTCATATACCTACTTTTATTCATACATGGATGCATTTTCCAAATAAACACCTTTCTCAATTATCACCAAATCATAGTGAGTTTTTATTTTACTTAGACTTATCCCCAAGAAATTCACTAGGGTTTTCTAATCCTAATACCTAAAATAACTAAACCTATCTTTTGATACCAACTATAATAACCTGTCTTTTTATTATACACTTAATCATGATTTATTAAATAAACAATTGACTTGATACAATGAGTATGATCCAATGGTATAGTGTCATTGTGGCCTAGAAACATTACATAACAACATAATACATAAAACATAAAACATAAAACAAAAAAATCATTATTGAGAACATTATTTACATAACCATGACATTGTCTCGTAGTTACCATTGCATGGGATAACCCGAGGGCATACATGTGAAAAGGGTGAGCTATAAATCCTAGTGAGGGAGTAAACATGTCATGACATGAAGAATAAAAGACATGTTAAGAAATAGGAATATCAACGGATCATAAAGGAACATGAACGTGAAGTCATGATATAACATGATTATCATAACATTGAAATCTAGCAATAACACTTAACATGGAATTTGCATGAGCCAAGGCTCATTGCACCTGGAGCATGAGTAAATCCTTATTTCACTTGAATTATCTAGAGTACATCCTCATTTCACTTGAATTAGAATGATTAAATACTCATCTGACTTTACATATCTTGATACTAATCTTTTCCCAATTCATTGGAGCTCTATTAGGGAAAACCCTTCTTAAACATTTCATTTATTGCATTACTGTACCACATGGATCATAAAACATGGATTCATCATCATTTATTCCATGATAATGGATTTTGAATTACATACATGAAAATATATAATAAAGACTTAAATGTTCATAATGTCTAATACCCTTGATTGTGAAATGGGCATTATATTCAATATGCAATGAATTTGGCAGGGAAAAAAGCGGTGCAATTTCTACAGCATAACGACGTGACATAAGAGTTAATAAAAAATTGTTTATTATAGATAAATGTGTTTCTAATAATATGCACAAGAAATTTGTAGTAATGGGGTCGTATATATAGATTTACCCACATATGTAATGTAATTTGGAATCATAATATAAAATAATTACTTGAATGTAAAATAAGAGAGATGAATTTCATACAGAGTTTTGACATGGTAATGGATGTACATGGGAGGCATTAATGTGAGATAAATAGATATATCATTATTTAAACAAAAATTGGATGGTTTGGTGGAGGTTTGAAATCGTAACCCATCATTTTAAATTGAAAATACAAAAGTATATCAACATAATGAAACTTAGAACAAAATGAGAGAAGTGGGATCTTGTGTTTGTTTATATATTAAAGGAGATGGAATTCTTTATTGTTTAGGTTTGGGACATCACACATTAAACTAATCAAAACCACAAACCTTCCAAAGCTTTTTTAAAATATTTCTTTCCAAATGGTAGTGGAAAATGATATTTAATAAGGCTAATGGATGAACATCTTATAATATTAAACTTGCCTGTGGGGAGGTGAGTTACATTCTCTAGGAAAACGGTTAAAAAAGATAAAATGTTATATTAGTCTTGGAGGGTCCACTAAGGCTATGTAAAATAAATCAAATAAATATAATACCACATTATTTTAAGGGTAAAACATATATTTGTTGAACATATTATTTATATTATTTTATTACATCACTCTTTGATCATTTTGGTGTCATAAATCACATTATATATTTTAATGGTATTTTATTTTTGACCCAAAAATTTTACTCTCTCAGAAAATTATGAAAAATTTACCATTGGATAATTTTTATGTTGTGATTTCAAAAATTATAATCACTTTATCTAAATAATTTTTTAATTATGTTAATTTTTTACTTTTAAACTAGAAAACGAAATTTATCGATATTTGATGGGTTTTTAAACAAATAGCTTTCAAACATTAATAAAAATTATAATTGTGTTCAAAAAAATTATATGATAATTTATAATTAATAAAAAAAATCATAATAATATTATTATATTAAAAACAATTATTTCAAAAATCCATTAATTTATCTAAATAGTTAAAATAGTGGAATATTGACTAAAAATGAAATTTTGGCATAAAAAACAATTTACAAAGTAATAACAACAAAATGAATGTATATTATTTATTATATAGAAAAATAATTCCCATAATTATAGTGATAAGGTTTTATTACATAACTCTCTATAACACCGACATAAGACTAAAGGGTAAGGTGTGCGATGGTGATAGACTATTGGGGTGTCTCAGATAACATCACTCGAGTGGTAATATCTATCAACATCCACTTCATACCATAGGCAGTTCTGTTCAAGCACAAAATGTTGAATATCATCTTGGGATTCATCAAGAGTGAAGCCCAATGACGCCACCTCCTTTTTGAGCTCCAACAAATGGACTTCGTACGGTGCGGGTCTACTAGATGAGGCCATCATTCGTTTTCCCGAGTAAATTGGATTTGTTAATGCCCTATATTTATAAAAGTCAAGTGATTGTTTTTCAATGACTATATTATCATCGATCATAATTCATAACGATGTTCTAAAGAATGAAAATCAGAAATCCACGAAAGTGGATTTGTTATATAAACATTTTTCATTATAAGACATTTAATTTTATCAATAGGAATTTTATTGATAAATGTTTGGGTCATTTTAAATTTATCCATCCCCCAATCATGGTTTTTTTGGAGGGTCCAATTTTAGAGATAACTAATTATGGGATCCATCCATCTAGTGGTTGATGTCAGTTCATCATTACTTGGTGAAGTGTAGAGTGGATAAATTTTAACCATGTCTCAAAAGGTGGTCAATGATACCATTCTTCGGGCCATGAAATGGAATACTGCTTCCACATGATCATTTCTCACTAGGATTGTATATATATTATCCTATAAGACCCCACAATAATTTCACGATTCAGGAACATGATGAAGTATGTGATCAAAAGGGAACTCTCTCACTAGTCCCCCGATAGAGCTAGTGAGAGGTGATAGTATTTCATTTATGATGGCATATTCTGAAACTTCTGGAGATTTTATGAGAACTATTATTTTTAATTTCATTTTTGTCTTGTGTTGTACACAACATCAAAATCATCTTGTGCTATATGCAACACTGTATTAGCTTGCAGTATGCGCAACACTATTTTGTATTTTGTTACACACAATTTGAAGTCCGTTTTGTAGAAATTATTTTACGCAACATTAAGTATAGATTTTTTAATTATATAAATGAAATAATTTTTGATTAGGTTATACACAACACCAAAGGGAGCATCAACTACATGCATCGCTGACATGGCTTGCGTTACATGCAATCGCGAACTTCCTCGATAACATGTGTAGTACGCAATACCTGGTTTTACTAAACAACGATATGTTATTAAAATAATATATAAACTAGTCATTGTGAATATTAATACACATTTTTTGAAATTTTATAAATTTTATCTTTCAAAATGGACATCATTTTTGGATTGGGAATATCTAAATTAGCCTAGGGTGAAGTTTTGGTATTTTTCTGAAAACTGTCTATTTTTGATGAATAGTGAAAACACTAAGTTATTGGTTAAAACCTACTTTTTATAATAATTTATCTTATATAAATTTATTTTAATTCAAAATAGATACATAATACCTATATATATTCAATTTATTTCATTGGGGTCTTTTTATAATAATTTTAGATAAATAAAAATATTATTGAACTTTTTACCGTATTTTACCCACCTCTTAGGAGAATTTGAAACTTCATATAAAACATAGTTTTACCAATTATGTGAGTGGAATGTAGAAAATCCAAGAGACATGGTTAATATTAAGGAGTAAAATGTGGTTCAATAAGATAAAACTAATTTTTGGTGAATAGTATCTTTTTACTTTTTTACCACTGTTAAAAGTAAATAGGGGAATTAAGGGTAAAAATGATATTGTTATTACGCTAACACATGCCCTAATTCTATTTGATAAGTATTATTAATCCAAAAAAAAAACCTTAGGAATAATATATGAACCTCTTTGGTCCACTCAGATTATATTAGGACACATATTATTATTCCTTTTAAAGAAGTTTTAAAATAGTTAAAATCAAAGTTTAATAAATAAAACATTTATAATATAGTATTATACATATAATAAATTAAGAAATAAATATTAATTATAAAGATAAAAATATTTCCTACAAAATGATTGTTTATTTATAATTTTTAGACATTAAATAATTTAAGTTATTTATGACACAATGATGATGCAGTAATTACCTTATTAAAGAAATATTAACATAATTGATGTTATCAATACCCAAATAAATGTAATTTGAGACTTTTTATGAATTAAAATAATTTTATAGGTTAATATAACATATTAGGGTTTGTTAGATGAATTTACTTCTAAATAATAATGCTGTTATGAATTAAGAAAAAAAACAAAATACCAAATAGTGTCAAAATTGACATAAAAGTGTTTTTAAAACTAATATTATATTATTAATTAATTTAATGGTCCTAAAAATCTATGGATCTGAAAAAAGACTTATATAATAATATTTATGCCATTAATGAACCTATTGGGGTTATATTGGCTGTTTATAGTATGTTTAATAATCATATAATGTAAGAATACAAGAATACATGGTAAAAGATAAATTATTTATCTTAGAGTTAAATCTAAATGATAAGGTAAAAATAATAACCTAAACTTGTCTAAACCCTATTGGTTGAAAGTATTTTGACACATTGCCACCCTATCCTCGAAATAAGTCACATTTGATCCATTATAAACCGAATATGAATTTAGTATAAAATAATATTTTACGTTTCATCTAAGGTGCCCCTCACCCCTCTTATAAAAGGGAACCTCCTCCCACTCCACTTAACAACACGTTGAGCCTTCAAGATCTACCAAACCCTTCCCATTTCACATTTCCACTTCCATAGAAACATGTTTCAGGTTTCGGTATTTTTAAAAGACCAACTCTAGTCCCTTAAAATGAAGCTTAGAGGAGGTGAGTCGAAGAAGAGGTAATCTCTTTTACCGATTCTTTCAAGTTTCAATATTCACAATTTATAGTTATTTATTTATTTCATTATAAAGTAATACAATAAGTATAAATAATATCCTGATATGATATTAAAAATATAAAAAAACCCCATTTCCCCTTCTATCCATCCTACGGAAAATGAAATCACCGCGAGTGCATACGTACGGAATACCGTCTCCATGCCGTGGTGTAATCAGTTCTTCCACAACCACCATACTTGAATGGGTATAATTGTGAAAATAATATCTATATATGGTAATTATAAAATCAAACTGATTCTAAGATATTATATCATCCACTCCAATTCTATTCAATTATTATGAGAACAATATCATCGCTTGTGCGTACGTACGGACTATCATCTCCACGAATGCGATGAGATTAATTTCCCATGATTAACCATTCAGGTATGATTATAAATTATAATTAACAAATAATCATGAAATATATTACATAATAATGATATTGTATTTATGTAAATATATTTATCATATACTTAATTTCATCCAATTCAATAAGGAAACAGAAACAGTGTTTATGCGTACGTACGACCTACTGCCTCCATGAACGGTGTATTTCATTCCATTTATTGATTTATAATATATATTTATATGATGAATATATATTATATATACATAATTTTTTAAATTTTTTAATTAGGTAAATCAGGATATAAGTAATAATATCAAGAACAACAAGTCGAAACACATATGATAAATGAAATGATTTTACCCAAAATGCTGCTTTATAATGGAATTTACAAAAGAATGGGTAATATAAAGTCATAAGTGAATCATATATGATATCATAACAATTAATATGATTCTATAATAAGTCAATGAAATTATTTAAATCAATATACAGGAGGTTCTGATACATACAAATCATATCGGACAGAAGGTAAGGGATAACTTTTCCAATCTCATTTTTATCCAAGATTGTTTATTCGTAAGTATTTACTGGGGTTATATTTATCATCTATGTCACTATTTTATAAAATTGGTTTCAAGTATGTTTATATTCCTTTTTACCCTTTTTTTACTTTTACTTCATGGTATGTAAGGAATCATTCTTTTGATTACTATACGAGGTGTTTTTTTGACTATTCCAGCAAAAGTACGAGAAGAATATTTTTCAAACTTATATGGCATGAACGGATTATTATAGTTTCATAAAGATATATTTTCATGAAGCTTCCTCTCTAATATTTTATGATTATTTAAAAAAATGATTTTTTTAAAAAATGCATTGAATTTTGTGAAAAGAAAATGATTTTGAAGATGAAAGAATATTTCCTCAAGAATTCATTTCAAGTGTTTTGTCAAAATTATTTTCCATATAAGATGAAATTATTTAGTATGATTATGTTTAAAGTATAATTAATATATTTTTTACATGGTTTTATTCTTCATTTGATGAAATGATATCCATTTTTTATATTTATTATGTTATGATGGGATGATGTTTTTGAAACCCATTTTATTCTTTGTGTTATGAAGAATTATTTATGTTTATTTTGTGGAACAAGTATTAATGATTTCATTATGAGATGGGTGGGACCTATATCTCCCCAAAAAACATTGGGTGAAGATTTATATATCATTAGATATACATGGCTGGAATGTCAAGTTAATCTGGTTCAGTGATACAGGACTGGAACGAGGAGCGAACTCGATTCAGAAAGGGAATTTGTTCACTATGATGGTATTGGAAGCAGTGCCTTAGCTACTATTAAAATCATAACATGTGCCTAATGGTTTTCCACAATTAAATTTTTTATTACCATGCTATTTTATCATGATAGATGGTCTATTATGATCTATGCCTTATGTATCTCCATGTTTTCTGTCATTTACCAAGATTTTGATGTTCATACATTATGTTCATGTTTTGAAGTTCAAATGTATATGGTTTGTTTTATTCTCTCCATTCTTACCCTTACTGAGATTTTGAGCTCAACAATTATATGTTTTGCTTTCAATATGATATAAAGAATATTTTTTAGGTAGGAAAGAAAATAGAGAAGATCATTATGGGAGATGTTGAAGATCTTTCACTACGATTATAAGATTATGTTCCGAGTTTTTGAAGACACTAAACTTTTACAATCCTAAAGTGTTGGTTTTTGTTTTGTATTAAGTATTCCAAAAAATTAATTTAATGTCCATGTACATCATGTTTGGGGTATCTATATATTCAACATTAATCAGGTTTATCAATAATGTTGTATCCCATTTGATATTTTTAAAGGGAATTCATATCTATAGTATTACTTCCAATCAAGATATGAAGGCATGTTACTCTTCTTTATTAATCACATATACTTTAGATAGTGGGAAAAAGTATAGAAAATTTTCTTTTTCCAGAGACACCAATACAACCCCTAATCTACCATTTTTAGAATATTATTTTCCATCCTTTTTCTTATGGAACATCATTATTATCCATAAAAATACATATATCATGATTTGGAGGTACTATGGGAATATATAACGTACTAATCCAGATGTTGGATGCCTACTCGTGCTATTTTCGGTGCACGATGTGCCACAATGAAATTATCCATGACCTTCCATTTAACTATCTTTTGTCACATGAACTAAATATTATATTTTTTTCATAATGACCTTCCACTAAGAAAGTTGAAAAGACGTCATGGGCCGACCATGGTTGTATATCCTTTGATGAATTCAAAAGTCCCGATGGAGTGTGTAGTGATACATCTAAAGATTCAGTTTTTGTACGAAAAAGATAATTTACCATAGTTCTTCATGTCATCCAGGCATTTGTTCTGAGCACCTAGCATCATCTAAAAGATGTATTAGAGACTATTATCACTATGTACATAATTTTTCAATGACATAATGGATCCATGTGATCATTCCAGGTCATCCACATATATGAGGATATGATTTCATTCCAATGGTTGTCTTATGACCGGTGGGTGAAGTAGATATTCCTTCATAATTTTGAATGATTATTTGAAATACTTATCCCAGTGATAGGAAATTTCAATATTCATTATCTTAGGGAAAGGGATAGAATTTAAGTCCATGTTCTCTATGAAAAAATAAATATAGATGATGTTCCCTCGATGTACCCTCATTGCATTGAGATTTATTGGGCTGAAATTGATAAAATAAAATGAGTCTTTTTGGGGTCGGCCTCAATTCCATGGTAAAATAAAAAAAAATCATGAAGCTTCCCCAATAATAATATAAAATAACATTTTCTTGGAATAATATTTATACTATTATATTGAAAAATTTGAAAGATAGTTCAAATATTACTAAAATGATCACCTCATTATTAGGATTTTACTAACATGTCATTTACATAACATTTGATTATTCTTCCTAATATGAGATTAATGCTATGATGCTTGGAAAATTGATAATAGTCACTAGTGTTCTTTAATATAAATTTAATTACCTGATATAATTTATTCCCTTGGGTTCTATGAAGGTAGTGGCATCTTCATTTTCAGGGTTAGTCTTTATCTAAGAATACTCTGAATACATTTAGATGATAGAAAGGTCATAGGGGCCATCAGTTTGATCAATCAAGAGTTATATAATCATAAATATGAAATCATCCTTTGGTAATTTTCAAATAAGGACTAAAAAATAATATACCACCTAATATTCCCATTCTTTTTCATTATAGGGATGATATAGATAATCCATCATGGGTGTTGCACTTATCAATAAATGATGTATTTATTAATTTTTTCATATTAATCCTCTATATTGGAATCATTATATGAGTGAATCCTCTTAGATTCTAGGTTGATGCTACATTAGTAATCAGGTAAGACATGATGGTCCATAGCCACATCTGGATTCAGTAAAATAATTTATATATAATTTGAAGTGATCACATAATAGTGTTTTTTCGAAATGTTATTTACATATCTAGCTCCTTGAGAGAATGGAAACACTAATGTAGGAAAAATCTCTACTTATATTCATTGATTTAAATGCATTTTTACCTTACTAGGGATGGATATTATATCCTTATAGCAGTGATGTGTGTTTCAGAGGTTATCCTCTTCTTCTACATCAAGGGTATTAGTATGTATAATCATTTTTAGAAAAAGTATTAAATCTGAGAAAACCATTTTCCCTGTCTATGTGAGAGAGGCCATGAAAAAATACATTAGAATAACCTACTTCTATAATCATCATAGATAGATTTAGGAACTGGTTCCCTTTTAGACTATCACTATGGATAGATTGGTCTTGGACTAAAGGGATCATGACTATTATCTCAAATAGATTTATAGAGAGAACATGGTTGATATCAAGTATAATTCGTGGTCTCATAGGGGTATAAAACAAGCATTTTATGGGTTTAAAATATTATATCATCATCCAAAATTTGTAGTTTGTATTATCAATATTAGAAAACATCCTCATCATATGTGGATTACCATTTATATAATGAGGAACTATCACCAACTTGTAGGTTTACCATCAAATTTGTTGAATATTTCACACAAAAAAGGTATGTTGAAGGTATTATACATGGATATGGAGCTATGAACATCTATGAGAGAAAATTATATGTGGATCCTTATAGTATAACCATAAAAATATCATCAGGAATTAACTGCCAAACTGATGTTTGACCTCAATCCTCATGAGTGGTATTATATCATGGTTATCATACCCATGAATGTTCTTCAATGTGGTAAAAATTGACCTTATCTATAACATATAGGTCAGTGTTTTAGAAATGATATGAGTTTGATCCCAAAGTCATAATCAATTAGATTACTTGAGATATCAACATTATCGAGAGTACATGGAACCTAAAGGTGTCTGATATTCCCCTATATGAACAATTACAGATTCATCCTTATGGATGAGATGATGGCATGTAATTCTGCTCGTAAGGTCTTCACTCAATAGTCATTGGCAGCATGAAAATCAACCTTCTACCCTTAAGGGATCTAGAGGGATTTAAAGAGTTCCTTCATGGTTTCTTTTGAATGATGAGTCATATCTAAGATTGGGAGAATGGCTGATATAACCAAAAACTATTTTATAATGGAATAATTTTTGTTACAGATTGATACATCAAGAGTTTCCTTTATTACTTATTACGCACATTCTGAGATGAGGTATTTGAGATAGTCATGCATGGTTCTTATTTAGTGGTAATGGTTGCATGATCGTCTATGGTTGTGGGTTATATCATCCTTCCTCATTCCCTTGGATGAATAGATAATGATGACCCTTCTAAGAGATCATCAATAACGAATGGGAATGGATGACAGGTGAATGGTTCTAGATGACCATAATGTCAATTTTGTTATTGATATAGTGCTATTAAAATTTTCATTAAAATATATGATTCCTCTATAGAGATGTCATAAAAATATTGGATTTGACCAATAGAACGTTATCTTGTGTATCCAAGGGTCCTACAAATGTGGCCTCATATTCCTTGGATAGGTGTGGGGAACTTGTACATAGTCGAATACTCATCATTGGAGAAGGATTCATCCATGTGTTGAGAATTTATAGAAACAATTATATTCTCTTCATCTAGAAAGGATCCCATTTGGAGGGGGTTCTTCTCACATAACAAGTGTTGTAGGTAATGAATATTTAAGTTTCATATTTTCTAATAGAGAAAAATATGACTCTTATTATTCGATCACATCCTACATCTGATGATTGAGTCCACCTTTGGGTTACTTGTTGGATATAACCTATATGGGTGGTGGAATATTTTGGGTCTGTGATGTTATGATCTTACTGTTCCCAGATCTCACTCAACTATGTATCTAAATATCCTATTTTTGATCATCATTCCATTCATGGTCAGATTCTTTTTAAAATCTCATTTGATTTCTATATGGGAAATGTTCATGAAGTCCATCTTCTCAAATGATTTATCTGTCATCAGATATATGTAGTTAACTATTCTTTGGAGAATGAATTTGAGAAAAATAATTCAATATTATGATACATCTTTATATGAAAAAATATGTAGTTGTGATGATCGGTGAGGTTGAACTCATTGGGATTATGGTGATGTGGTATCTTGGGATGGGTATTGGCTACAACTTCAAAAAAATAACAGAGGATTTTTTATTTCAAATGGCGTATGTTTTATTCATTTACTCCGAAAATACCAGGTGACCATGACCTATTTTTGCTTCTAAAATATGGGGATTCTGTAGTTATTTCCACTCATTATAAGTCACTAAGTGATTCAATAACATTGTTTTTTATTAGGTGATGATAATAGTTTGATAGTAACCGTGCATGTATCAACCTTACAGAGCCTTTCCCCCTATATTGATTGATAGATCCAAGATTTGTCATGGGGTATATAATAGTGTCTTCCAAACATTATCTTGTTTCTATAATCTCACAGAACAAACCTAGAAACTTTAGTTATATTAGAAATGTCTATATATAATCCATGATATTTTCATCAATGAGTTTTATTATTTATTCCAAAAAAGAGGGATGCAGAATGAATATGGTAGTCCCTTTTATATGGTTACGAATTAGGACACCGTCTAATTTTTTTGTTTCTTGATGTTTACCATGTAGAAGATTTTTTTTAATTTTATGAGGAGATTCAATAGTAATGTAATTTATTATGAATGTTTTACAATCCTACAACATATCCACTTAGATTTACTCTACACAAAAAATTGCTGAACATATCAGAGATTTTTTTTTAAAACACATCTTGGTTTACTCTTTCTGGTATCGAGGGGCCGTCATCAGAACACACTGAGATATGAAATGACTGAGTTTATTATCGATTTATCTTTAACCATAATAATTAAAGAATTAAGGATTTGGGAAATTGGGAGGGGGAAAAGATTCATCCCCATATTTATATTAAAAATTATTCTTATGCTGCATAAGTGCATGTTAGATATTCATGGATTCCATGAGAGTATCTAGAAGCTTAATAGAATTGATAAATTCCAAAGGTAATACTATCTAAGATTACTCCAATATAAATTTAGTGGGTTGGTCCTGATGTCATGGAATTATTATTTTCTCCAATTGATTATCCATTTTTTAAAATTCTGAATTATCATTCTTGCGATAGAGAGGTTGTCTCCACAAGGGAGTGCCCCCATGATCACATTCAACATTCTCATTTATGTAGAACAGATGCATTGATATGGAAATTTTTTGAATCTTAGATGTCTATCTAGAGTTGGGATCATCTCTATTGGGATGTGAGGGAGGTGGAATATTTTCTTCTTTATGAAGTCGATACCTAGTTGGAATATTTCCCCTATATAGCTTCTCATTGAATTGTCTATGATTTTGAATATCATTTTCATGTTATTTTATTTGTTCCTATATGGAATGAACATTGAATCTTAAGGGCTGTGATTATGATATAGCTACACATTTCCCATTATCCATGGAAGTGTTCCATCGTATTTGTGGAACATCATTATCTGGAAGTTCTAGGTTCTACACCCACCATAGCATCTAGGTACATGCAGCCTTAGTGGGAGTTCCATTTATTCTTCCAATGTTAAATTTTATATGTTATATCCATTGATATCTACATGTTGATTCAAATTATCATTTTTCGTGATGGCGATGACATTCATAGATGTTTATCAAGTAGTGGAATTTATCCAATTTATCTTAATTCAATATAATGATACTTCACATCCTACATCAGGATCATTTCTCTAACCCATGGACATATTATTCTATTTTTAATTGTGTACCTAATGGTGTTTGATTTCCTTTTTGGTATTCTCCTCCCTTATCATCTTGTGAGTATAATCCTTGAGTGAGAATATATTCATGATTGTAAAATGTGATATTGAGAGGAATGGTTTGTATTGATGTATTATAAAGGGACAATATATATTCCATCAATATTTAGAACTCAACCTAGATAAGGCTCATTCTCACTATGTAGAAGAAAATGATGAAAATTAACCCAACCTGATATGTTGGGGGCTATCAAGGGCCAAATAGTCAATTTTTTGTCATCTTAATGAGGATATAATTTTTTCCATCAAGGATTTGACAATCCTTGAGATGGAAATTGTTATATAAATTACCTCGTCTCAACTGGATGGTGTTGATCATGAACCACCATTAATTTCTCTAGGACCTTCTTGGGGGTGATGAACCCGGTGATGGATATTGAGATATAAATTTCAAATTCCTTCTGGGATGATATTTATTTGTAGTTTTAATGATATTTCATTAATCCTATCATGACTTGAAAATGCTATGGGTGGATAAAGGGGTGTATATATCCCCAACCTGACATGCTAGGGTTGATCATCTATGACCACAATGGAAGCTGATACTACAACCTTTTTGGTGTGGTTATGATGTGCTATTGTTGGAGATAGGTGTAATAGAAGCCCATAAAAAATTCAATTATGTTGTTAAATTTTTTAGTTGATAAAAACATTTAATACCGTATTTAAAACACATTCCTATTGTTTTTAGGGGCCTATTTAGAAAATAAGTTTTATATCCTCTACCACTATTGGGGATGTCTTGGCACTGTTAATGTAGAATAATTTTATTGTAGTGTCTAACTGGCTCGCACAATACCTATTCATATAATTTTTATTGATGTTATGACATTACATGATGTCATATCGGTGGTTTTTATGCCATTCACTGGATAAATAGAAGTGTAATTCTTCATATTTCTATCATCCTCAAAGACATAGGTCAAGAGATTTTCTATAAATTAGATATCGGATAATTTTCATGATGTGGGTAAAAAACTATATAAGAGTTGTTCATGATCCTCCATTACTAAGATCAGGACTATGGAACATTCATCCACAACCATCAAATATTAGATTGTATTGATAATCCATATTTATACTCAAGTCTTTCATAGCAGATATGTCATGCGTTCATTTTATGAGTATACCATATATTTGTGAATATATAAGGATTTAACACCATCTTTGGATCATTTAGGATCTAATAGTCAGAAATGGAAATGGTGCATAACATGTTCGGGAGGTTTTTTCTTGCTATTCCAATACATATATCACCATTTTCATCCTCTTAATAAGAGTTACATGTTTCAAACAGATCAGACCAAATATATTCCTTCTTGGAGTTGCCTATGGATTGGAGAGGGGTGTTTATAAGGCCCCGACCTTAAACATTACATAATCTTGAATTAAATTAATATTTCACATTGAGGATCTATTTAGTTTTAGAGTTTTAGATAATTGGCCATAACTATTAAATATCAACATGAAAATTACATTTATACACTACTACTTAGTATCCATTTTTTTTAAAATATAAACTCTTAAAAGGAAACATGTCTGGATCCGTTTTATAGATAGCATGAAATTTCCTTGATCCCATCTTTTACCCTATTAATCATTAAATCTTGTGGAAAAAATTTAAAAAATATGGGGTTAGCATAAAAAGCTCAATATGGGTTATAAAATTAGGAAAGGAAACATTAACCCATCACTAAATACAAATCAATGAAACCAATAATTTTCAATCATAACATACTTCATGAAATCATTAGATTTATTAATAAAATACATAAATCATAAATAATAATGGTAACTTATGGGATTTATAACATACTTAAATTTTAGCTATCACAGCTACATAGGGAGTCACATTTGGAATACCCATCACAGTATATTCCCTAAATATCTTAGAAGAAACATTAATGTTTACCTCCATCACGTTACCCAATGCATGTGAGAGCTATCTCGGACTCACCGGCACAATGTATATCACAAAACCACCCATATACGTAACAATTTCCAAACAACCATAACATATTAATAACACATAACACAAGCCTAAAATAAAGATATCTTTTCCACATTCCATTCACAATATATCAAATCATGATACTGAATTCAACAATGCTTTATAATATCATTTTATAAAACATTTAAAACATTAAATAATGAGATTTTTTAATCAATGATTCACATAACACCTTGAATCTTTTAATTGAATAATAATTTGAAAACATTAATATCCATATAAATAATTCGTTAAACCCATTTTGATAACACAGACATTAATGATAAATATTTACAAAAAATAAATCTTTAAAATAGTATAATGGATATTTTAGTTAAAGAGTTCTTAACTAAATGAGAGATGCTTGAATACAAATAATTGAGGAATAAAATACAATGAAAACATTATAATATCATGAGAATAATGAGATTCATGATAAAATATACCAAAGGACAGTATATACACTATATAAAATTGAATTGGTGCATAAAAACAATGAAGTCTCAATGGAATGTAAATTCATACGAAATCCCTTATAAAAATTATATCTTTAGATTAAAGGCAACACAATTACATAATAATGTGGGAAAAAGATAAATAAACTCAATATAATTGGATATTAAGTGTAAATAAATCATAGTAAATTCACACATGTTCTTTTTACGAAAAAACCAATGAGTAGGAAGTTTTTCTCAATAAATGGGAATTGAGATAAAATTACTCTTATTGAGTTCATATTGATGACTTCGGAATTTATCAACGGATCGATTCTGTGAATCAAATGTATTTCCACAAAAAGCGTGGTGGATATTAAAACATATATAAATAATGAGTGATTCCACACATAATCATATAATGAAATAATTAAGAATGAGATGACTAACCCAAGGAAAGGAAATTGGGTTAAAATGTCCCCTTACTAATATGGTAACTTAAGAAACATACAACCCCTAAAAGAATGATCAAACAATGATAATTTAAATAACCATAAATTTAATTATATTACACTATGAATAAAATCTTGTTCAGTACATACACAACACAGAGGGAAATAGTGGAAAATAAATCATGAATCTCACTAGAATAAAAAGTGAGAAGAAAATCAGTTACCACGTTGTAATCAATCGAGTCGTATGACAAAAAAATAATAACCACCAAATTATTCATAGAAAAACAAAAATATAAATAGAATCATGATAATATATATCAAATGGAAGAACAAAATACAACACATGTAATAAATTAGTGGCAAACAATGGAAATCTCAGGGAATTAAAAGTGAGATAAGAAACCTCTTACCGCGTTTCTGACTTGTCTCATTTTATCCTTGTTCTTCCCAAATAATAAAATAAAGTAAATTTATACTAGATTAAAAACCTTTTAAAGTGTATTTTTTTATATCACTTATTACCATGTTATTAACATTATTAAATCGTTTAAATTACTAATGGTTGTTTGGTTGATATTTGGTAGTTCAGTCAAAAATGGACATCTTATAATTAAACGTTGTCCTTGTGGTCAATAGTCCATTAACTCCAGAATGATATTAATGATTTAGATACCATATATATCAAAAATATCAATTATTTATATGTATTTATAATATTACATAACATTTAGAGGTAAGAAATGAAATCCACCGTTCATGGAGATGGTAAGACGTACGTACGGATGAATGCTACTTTCATTTCTATTTCACCTTTTAATAAAATTAAAACATAATGATACATAGTTATATAATAATTACAGTATAATATAAAATATAATATCATTAAAGCAATTGTGTATATGTAACACATATGGCATTAATGACTCATATCACTCTGAGGGGCGGTAGTCCACACTTCCTCAAATGAAATTCTCATGTTTACCCATAATGGAAACCATAATGGTATGATATAAATGAAAAAAAAATCAAAAATAAAACATAAACATAATATGTATATATCATATATAAATACAGTTACATTTTAATGGCCACCATGAGAGGCGGTAGGAATTAATATATATATCATCGTTTCATGAGACGTTAGTTTTCCAACCATAGATACATTATGTTTTTCACCCATTAGATTGAGTTGTGTGTAAGTGTAGTTAGAATCTATCTCATAATAACATTATTTTATATTGAGGATACTGGTTTCATTATAAAATAAAGGAATAAAAAGAGTTTATGTGTTAGATATGTAAAATAAAAGAAAATATGTTAAGAGAAATCGTTACATATAATTTTGGTAACTCCCTTTCGTTAGAACCAAAAGGGTTTGTTGAAGTTACTTCTGCATAAGTTAAGGCTTCAAGGAAGAGTATATGGACCTTTAGAGCTTATTTTGGCAGGGGTTGGATTATCAAAGGGGCTTGATAAGTGTGAATAATGAGTTATAAGTGAGGGGTTTTTATAAAGGGGAGGAGGGGATCTTTTGGAATGTGTGAAAATATTATTTTATTATATAATGATATTCAGTTTATAAAGGTCCAAAACTATTTAAAGAATAATATAAGATAATTAATGGTCTAAATAAAATCATCCAATAAGAATTTGTCTGGTTTTTAATTTTATTTTACTATTTATAATTATATTTATTAAAATAATTTAATAATGAGGTAAATACTGCATCATTTTTGTGTCACAAAATATTTATTTTATTTGATGTCTAAAAATTATAAAAAAGTACCATGATGTAGAAAATCATTATATATTTCTAATAAATATTTAAATTTAAAAATATAACTTATATAACAAATTGTAATACTTAATTTACTACAAGATATATGTTTGTGTCATTTTTGTCTTTACTTTAAATTAATTAATCTAATGTGACATTATCACTCCCAAGTGGCTCTATGGGGTCCCAAAATCGACCCATGGATGCCCATGGTCATTCGAGACTCTTCTAATAAGGTTAACAAATGATTAAAGGTAATTGATTATTATTATAATGTACTTTTCACTTTAAATTACCGTATTTACCTTTAACTGTAGTAAATAGAAGTCAAAAGTTACTATTCACCAAAAATTATTTTCATCCTATTGAACCAAATTTTACTTACAAATAACAACCATTTATGTCTTATTTCCAAAATTTAATTCACAGAAGTGGTAACATTTCATTTAAAAGAAAATTTTTGTTTTTAACTACTACTTAGTGATTTCACAATTCATCAAAAATTGATTTTTTTAGAAAAATACCAAAAAATCAGCCTAAGATATTTTTGATATCCAAAATTCCAAAATGATTTCTATTTTACAAAATTCAAAACATAGAATTTTCAAAAATTAATTTAAATATTAATTTCTATTGTCAAAACAAATAGTGTGTTTTTAAGAAACAATATTTGTCAAAAGATTGACACTTTTTATGCACAATTTCAAAGTGAAATTTCATCAAATGGCCATAATTGGATTAAATGGTAAAAATATAATCTAATTACACTATAAATTCATTTAAAAAGATAATATAACCATATAAATATATTATATTAAAAGGCTATTTTGAATTAAAATACAGTATTTTTCACTATTCATCAAACAATAAATTTTATCAGAAAAATACCAAAATTTTACCCAATGTAAATTTTGATGTCCCAATTATAAAAAAAATTTATTTCATCATATTGAACATATAAAAGTGACAAAAATTATATTTAAATAGGGTCCTTCATTAAATGGTTGTAAATCATCCTTTTAAAGTAAATTATGCATAAAATAAGATTCATTCACATTTTATGCCCTTAAATTTTATTGGATAAATGTAAAAACATTTGAGAAACATGTATAATAATTTTTAGTGAGTTCTGTTCATTCCTTCCATTACAATATTTAGGCGTTAACTTCCATTTAAAATAATAATATTATATTATCAGTGTGCAACGTTAGATTTCAAAGAAACACATTGTGGCATATCGGGCATGCCACCAAACTTAGCAATCCAATTGAAGTATAATTAATTTCTAGTTCACAAATATTAATAAATATGAATGATTTCATGTTCTTTATTTACCTGTGATGTTACATTCTCTCTCATATTTTGTGAATTGCATCCTCAAAATTTTAAAACTAGGCTTGGAAACTTCACTAAAAGTCCCACATCGGAAAAGAGTCAGTAAAATATCAATTTAAAATAAATAAAGAGATGTATAAAGGTCACTCGAGATAACCCATACTAGTATTCCATGTAGGAAAACATAGATATGGAATAGAGAACAAACAGTCTTGTTCTGATGAGAGTGATAGAAAACATGATTTGGGGAAAGATAACTACTAGAAAATCACAAACATATGATGTGTTAAAGGGACCTTTATTACCCAATAGGAAACATAAACCAACAATGATTTTTTTTACATTACATTTCATAATTTTGATGAATTCATTTACTACATATTATAAGAAGATAAGAAAATATACTTACCTTCATGTAGATTCTCATCCTTTAATAATTTTCTACCAAAATCTAATATTTTCTCCAAACAATGAGCATTTTAAAAGAAATGGTCACATCAAAATCACAAGAATAATCTTTTAGAGAGTAACATAATCCAAAAAGGAAGAACTATATGTTTCCCTTGACTTTAGACATCAACTAAAACAAAAATGGATAGTTCAATATCAGATAATACACAAAAAAGAAAATTTTCTACAAAAAGAAAAACTACACATAATCTCCAAAATTTGTCAAACAAAACCCAATATTCATTTAATATCATTCAATAAAAAACTATCAAAAAAATTCATCAAAAGTAATCCAAACTAATATTGAACCACAAAAATCATAAGGATTTAATTACATAGTCTTCCAAGATAAATATTAATATTTATCTCCAAATAACATAAGTTACTCATAAAGTCTCATATTGTTAAGTAATTAACCTAATCACATATTCTCTATGATAGGTTAATCATTTTCATAAATAAACCAAATCACCATATTTCCACAATAAAAATATATATTCTTCCAAACTAAAATTTAAAAAATTATTCCACAATTGAAATCCCATAATATTCTATCTTCCTTAGGCATATAGTGTTTACTCAAAAGATAGGCCATCTTCCACAAAAGCCTTTATCACGTAATCAACAAATCATTTTCCTATAACAAATATATCAATTTGATAAAAAATAATTTCCCAAAATCAACTTATTCTTATTCCATAATATCATTTTACTAAAATAATATTTCATACTAAACATGGACGTAGAGTAGGTCAATGGTAGGTGATTCGGAATTGACACCCTTCGGTTGAGGGTTAAATTCCTATGACCTTACTTGATGCGATAGATTGTCACCCATCATAGCGGTTTTCCTTTTTATAAATCTCAAAAATAACCCTAAAATGTTTTAACATTAATGGTCTTCTTATTCCAGTCATTTTCATCGCATTTCATTATGATCTCAAATATCATAATTCTTGAGGTATTATATATATTGTCCTTTTTTTATTTCACCACTATATGATAAAATAAAATGATCCCCAAATTAAAGAACATCATATCTTGATGATGGTGTCCATTTGGTTTCATCATCATCTTGTTCACGTATATAGAAGGTCCATTCATTGCAATAATGATTTAGTGATACTTTAAAATAATTTTCTACCTTAATCCAAATACACCTTGTCAAAAATGGGTCATATGGGTGTTAAAAAATAAACTGTTTTGGAAAATAATCATGTATGACATGTAATTTCAAAACATCTGATAAAACAATATTTCTATAAAACAATCACACTAAATTTCAGTTGAAACTTTCAATTAATTATCCTTTTAAAATACCATAGGTATGTGTGAAGAGGCTATATCGTAAAAGAAAACATAAATTTTTTTGCAAGGGTATCCTTCTTTAGGACCATTTTCAAAATCATAAGATACTTCAAATTCTTGTGATAATGTAAAATATTTGAAAATGCCTTGATAATATTAACCTTTCTTGAAACTCTAAGAATATTATGAAAATAAAACTTGTTTAAATACCACAAATGATCTATGATGATAACAAGGTATAGTGTAGGTGTATGAAAACTCAAACAACTTCTTTCAAGTGAGTTGTATAATAGAAAACGTTTCATAATCATCCGAACATGACTTTGCAATAATTATTGCAAGAAAGCCATCATGTAGAGATAGGAATTTTGATTTAGATACTCTTACTTCCATTTTTAACTGACATTCATTGATCTTAAAAAGTTATAAAACAAGGATTTAACTGAAATTATAGACATTGGGACTAACCATGAGACTAAAAAAAACTCATAATCCCTAAAGTTTTCTAAACCAACCTCTGATACCCACTATAAGGACCCGGACATAAACATAAAATAATCTTCAGTTAAATTAATAATTCACATTGAGGATATTTTCTAGTTTAGAGTTTTAGAGAATTAGGCCATAACATTTACATATCAACATAAAAATTACATGTAGACAATACTACTCATTATCCATTTTTTTAAAATATAAAATCTTAAAAAGAAACGTGTCTAGTTCCTTATTTTAGACAACATGACTTTTCCTTGATCTCCTCAACCTTATTCATATTTAAGTCCAATGGAAAACATTTCAAAAAATTTGGGTGAGCATAAAAAAGCTTATTAAGGGTTATAAAATAATGAAATCAAACATTAACCCATCAATACATACAAATAAATGAAACCAATATGTTTTAATCATAACATACCTCATGAAATCATAAGATTTATGAATAACATACAGAGATCATAAATCATAAATGTAACTTATGGAATTCATAACGTACATAAATTGTAGCTATCACAACTACATAGGGAGTTACATTTGGAATTCCCATCATAGTATATTCCACAAATCTCTTAGAAGAAACATTAACGCTTACCTCTGTCATGTTACCCAATGCATTGGAGATCTATATCGGGCTCACCCACCCTAGGTTTATCACAGAACCACTCGTATATGTAAAAAATTCCAAATAATCATAGCATATTCATGACACATAAAATATTCATAAATTAAAGATAACATTTCTACATTTGAATTACAATATACCAAATCAAGTTACAGAAATAAACAATTCTTTAACAAATTATTTTCAAAACCATTTAAAACATTTAATAAATAGATTATTGAATAAAAGTGTCCCATACCACTTGTATGATTTTAAATGAATAATAATTTGATAACATTATTGTCTATATAAATGATTTATAAAACCCATTTTGAGGACACAGACATTAATGAGAAGTATTTAGAAGAATAAATCTTTAAAACATTTTAAAGGATATTTTAGTTAATGGATTTTTAACAAAATGAGAGACACCTGAATACAAATAATTGAGGACTAAAATTCAATAAAAACATTATAATATCATGATAATAATGGGATCATTATATAATATTCAAGAAGACAGTATATAATTCGTATAAATGTGAATTGGTCCATAACAACAACAAAGTCTCAATGGAATGTTAACTGAGATGAAATCCCCTATAAAAACAATATCCATAGATTAAGGATAAATAAATTACATAATAATGTTTGAAAAAGATAAATACAATAAATATATTTTTATATTCACTGTAAATCAATCATAGTAAATTCACACATGTTTTTTTAAGATGAAACCAATGAGTTTGATGTTTTCTCAATGAATGAAAATTGGGTTAAAAATACTCTTATCAACTACATTTCAATGACTTCATAACTTATCAATGGGGTGATTATAAGTATAAAAAGTATATCCACACAATATGGAGTGAAAATTACAACATATATAAATAAATAATGACTCCATACATAATCATAGCACGACATAATTAAAAATTAGAAGATTAACCTATGGAATAGAAATTATGTTAAAATGTTCCCTTACCGATTTGGTAATTTACGGAACATACAACCAATGAAATAAGGATGAAACAATGAAGATGTAAATACCCATAAATGGAAGTATATAATATAATGAATACAATTTTGGGTAGTAAATACACCACACAAAAGGAAATAGTGGCAAATATAGCATGAATCTCATGGGAATAAATAGTGAGATAAAAACCCCTTACCACTTTGTAATCAATTGAGACGTATCACCTAAACCTAATAATCACAATATGATTCACAGAATAAAAAAAATATAATGATAATAATGATAATATATAACAAATGGAATAACACAATACACCACATGTCATAAATTAGTGTCGAACAATGGAAATCTCACATAATTAAAAGTGAGATAAGAAACCCCGTACCTCATGTCCCAATTGACTTTATTGTGCCTTATTCCTTTAGAATAATAAAATAAAGTTAATTTATACTCTCTTAAGAACCTTTTCAGGTTTATTTTTCTTTTTTTATCACTTATCTCCATGTTATAAACATTATGCAGTAATTAAGTTAATAATGGTTGTCTGGTTAATATTTGGTACTTGAGTCAAAAATGGACTTCTTATAGTTACAAGTTGTCATTATGGTCAATAGTACATTATATATAGAATGATATCCATGATTTAGATATCATATATATAATATATATAATATATATCATTTTATATATTTATTTATTATATTACATAATATTTAGACGTAAGAAATTAAATGCACCTTTCATGGAGTTGGTAAGTCGTACGAATGCATGAACGCTAATTTCATTTCTATTTCATATTTTAATGGAATTAAAACATAATTATTCATATGTATATTATAATTCCATTACAATATCATATATAATATCATTAACTCCATTGTTTATATGTCCCACATTTGGAATTAACGAGTCATATCACTTTGAGGGGGTGGTAGTCTACACTTCCTCAAAGGAAATTATCGCTAATGGAAACCAAAAAGGTGTGATATAAATAAAAAATAAAGAAGATAAAATAAAATATAAACATTATATATATATATATCATAAATAATTATAGTTCCATAATAATGGCCACCAAGATAGGCTGTAGGAGATAATCTAATAATCATCATTTCATGATGCATTTGTTTTCCAAGCACAAAAACAATATGTTCTTCACACATTAGATGGATGTTTATGTAAGTGCAGTTCGAATCATTCTCATAAAAATATACTAGTATATTTAGGTTACTGGTTTTATTATAATGTAATGGAATAAAAATAGTTTAGTGGTTGGATAAGTAAAATAAACTAAAGGAAGTTAAGAGAAATTGTTACATTTAATTTGGGTAACTCCCATTGGTTTGAACCAAAATGGTTTTTTGATGTTCCTTACGACTATGGTAAGGCTTCTACATTCAAGAGAGTCATCTTGAGAGATTATTTGGGTAGGGTTTGGAAGATCCAAGGGGCATGAGAGGTGTGAGGAATGAGTTATAAGTGAGGGCTTTTTATAAGTGAGAGGAAAGGCTCTTTAGGAATGTGTGAAAATATTATTTTATTATATAATGATATTAGTTTTATTAAGGTAAAAAAATAGTTAATGTCCAACACAAGATAATTAATGGTCGAAATAAAATCATCCAATTAGAATTGGATAGGTTTTTGATGTTATTTTAATATTTATAATATTATTTATTTAAATCATTAATTAATGAGGTAATACTACAGCATTTTTGTGTCATAAATAATTTTATTTATATGATGTGTGAAATTTATAAAAAATATACCATGATGAATGAAATATTTTTTTCTTTCCAATTAATATTTACAGTGAAAATTATAATTTATATAATGCCATGTAAAAATTAATTTAGTATAATATATTTGTTTTTGTCATTTTTTCTTTAATTTAGATAAAGTAATCTAAAGTGACATTATCACTACCAAGTAGCTCCTTGGGGTAAAAAAATCATCCCATGGATGGAAATGGTCAAACATGACTCATACAGAAAGGTTAGTACAATCTTTAAGGTAATGTTTTATTATTATAATATACTTTTTACCTAGAATTGCCCTATTTACCTTTAATAGTGGTAAATAAAAGTCAAAAGTTACTATTCACCGAAAAAATATTTCCATCTTATTGTACCACATATTACATAATAATAAAAACCATATATTTAGAATATTCAAAATTAAAATCACAGAAGCTGTAAAATATGATTTAAAAGAAAAATTAAGTTTTTTAACAACTTCTTAGTTGTTTCACTATTCTACAAAAATTAAGATTTTCAGAAAAATACCAAAAATTAAGTCTAAGGTATATTTGGTATCCTGAATTATAAAATATTTATATTTTTCAAAACTCAAAAAATATAGGTTGCATTAATTAATTTAAAATTAATTTCTGATGTCAAAACAAATAGTGTGTTTTTAAGAAACAATATTTTTCAAACGATTGACATTTTTTATGCACAATTTCAATGTAAAATTTATTCCAATGACAAGAATTTGATTAAATGATAAAATTATAATATAATTACACTTTAAAACCATTTAGAAAGATAATATAACAATATAAATAAATTATATTAAAAGGATATTTTGAATTAAAATACAGTATTTTTCACTGTTCATTAAAAAATGAATTTTATCAGAAAACTTCAAAAATTTTACCCAATGTAAATTTTGATTCCCTGATTATATAGAAAATTATATTTTGTATAATATAACATATATATGTGACCAAAACTAGATTGATATGGGGTTCTCCATTAAAAGGTGGTAAATCAACCTTTCAAAGTAAATTATGCTTAAAATTAGAATCATTAAAATTTTAAGCCTTCAACTATTATTGGATAAATGTAAAAACATTTAACAAACATGTATAATTATATTCTATTTAGATCTGTTAATTCTTGAAATTACAACAACTATGCGTTAAGTACCATTTGAAATTGTAATATTATATTATTAGTGTGCAACGTTATATTCCAATGAAACCCATTGTTGTGTATCGGGTAAGTCATCAAACATAGTGTCCCCTTTAAAGTAGAATTATAATTTAGATCAAAAATATTATTAATTATGAAAAATATTATGTTGTTTAATTACATGGGTTGTTACAATGTTTCTATTAGTTGATAGGGAAATATATTTGGTTGGAAATGATGTTTTTATAACATCACTATATGAAGGAATCTATGTTTTTAACACCTCTATTTATAGGGTTTTTTGAGAAAGGTGATGATTTCCTTATTTATGGGTCATATCACCATAGTGAGATTGACTAGGCTGCATGTAATGAATAGTGTTCTTGTGATCCATATCCATACATCTACAAGGAGGACAATTTTAGTAATGATCATTATATTTTTTAGTAGAAGATTCAATGGACCCATGCAATATTTAAATTATGTCTTGAAAAAACTCAAAATAGCTAGAATTGATCATATTATGGATTTCATCCTCATCTTAGATCATGATTGGAATATTCCAACCAACATTTAAGAATTGTTTAGGGATATAATCTATCTAAATGACGAATACCTAATCAAATTTGATAATTGTCTAGTGTTGTGGGACTATAAGCACAAAACTAATAAGTTATATGAGTATTAAACTGGGCATCATTATTATTGATATGAATATTATCCTATCATGTTGAATTTTTCATTCTCACTGTGAGAGGCTCAGTTAGAATGAATGTTTGAGGCAGATCTAGATCTATTATAGAATGTTGCTAGTCTGAACATGTGGAATGTTCCCCTTCCATATGGTGATCCTCAGTTCGAATTAGAATATGATACCAGTCATGTTATTCCTTACTCTTCATAATATACTATAATATACGTCAAATGTTAGAAGGGTATAATACTCTTCTTATTTGGCATAAGAGATATTTTAGTGTAGTCATTCATTAGAAAAAGCAGAAACATGGGCCTAGGTTCTGTGATCTACTATGATATGCAAGGTATATTCATTTATAGGAATATGAGCCTATCTTGTAGAATATTCCATTCTTACATAGTGAGTATAGTTCAGGATAGGGATATAATACCAATTCCGAGCCTTCATAGTAGGATGCTAGTTTACATTTACTTATGAGTTTTTTCTGAAGAAAGTTTCTCTCCTACCTTGAAATCCCTCTCTAAAATGGGGATACATACATGATCCTTTTCCATTGAAATATGATGCAAATAATTTTTGATGGAAATTTTCCCCTTTTAATAGGGCATGTGCCACTCTCACATGGTCAGCCCCTTTTGGAATTAGAATATGAGACTAGTCTAGCACCTCCTCATTTACTAGAGTATGATGATAACCACCCAGGATTAAAGAAACAATGTATCCTTTCTCTAGAAAAACAACATGTTCATATAGATTTAATTTTGGTACTACCATGGTGGTATGGATTGGAATATATTCATGTCCCTATATGGTTACTAGTGCCCAAATATATAGGAATGTTCTATATCAGTTTCTAAGATCAAATTAATCTTTAGTAATTTGTGTGTATGAATATAAGAACTTTATATCTCCACTATGTACGGGTATATATCATTTCTTGAATTAGGGATATGAATCCACTTTTTCACTTGGTTATGCTAGAATATTCTAATGAACTTAATGTATGGGTTATGAATATTCTCCTCATCCATGCTTTATATTGGAATATGCATCAGAAATAATTCTGAGTGGGGCGGGATATGCCTCTGCTGACTGGTTATCAACATAATATGCTAATAGTCATTTTCTTACATGAATGGGGATACAAGAAAACTCATGGTTATCTAGATCCTTGCATACTTGATGTTTCTTCCTTATTCCCCATGCGTTGGGATCAGAGTTGTAGGTTTTTCTAGTGGTACCCTCAGTATTTGACTAAAGGGTACTTTTCGGATGGTACTAGAGATAGTGATTGAATGGACCCATCCTTGATGGCCACTAAACTGAAAGGGACCCATAGTTTACCACCTGATTCACCTTCATTAATGATTGATTGTGGTGATTGTATCATTATGGGGATAATCATATTATTTGATGGGCTATTGAAACGAATTAAACTACCTTTACTAAAAAATCATTCAATAGTGTGGATGATCAAAAAAACTTTTCTGATACCCTAAGATGAATCCTCTACGATCAGTATCATACCATGTTTATCTTACTCCTAGACCATATCATTTTTCACTTGATGTTGAAGTTGTGGGGTAGGTGAGGTCATTCATTATCTCTTCGGGGTCACATCCACAACCAATATTCGATAATTATCAATGGATAAATACATTATCACAGGTCATGTCTTGTTTGTGAGAACATTATTTTTCATCATGGTGATATAAGAAAAAAATTTAACAAATTAGAGCATAATATTTTGAATGGTATGTTCTAAATCAGACCCACATGATTAACTGAATTTTCAATTCATACCTAATGCAACCATTCACCTTATGGGGACATTTAAATGTGAGGATAGAAATATTTCATGAGAACCCTTGAAATAGGTGATCATCAATAAGACACATGTCATGGATAACTAATCATTTTGTTATTTGAGTGATTCATGTTCAGTTAACCATTTTTGTTTCAACAAAATATAATGAAGGACCCCCGCATGATGATAACAAACTGGTATGATGATTACAATAAATCATATTCCTATTATATTGTGATGTAGATGTCATTTTTAAAATAAATCTCATTTAATTTCTCATTTTGAATTATAGGAATGGTGTGGAGGGATTTACCTGAGGATTTCATTTGGGGGTCATTGTTTTAAACTCTCATTCAATTTGGGTTTTCCATTCATTTTCATCATTAATAGAAACTATCAATGGATCCCACATACATAACTATGAATGGTCATTCTTTTCATATTATGGTAGTCATTTTTTATTTTATACCCAAAAAAACATTGTAATTCACATTTACTGAGATGATGGGTGGTCAGGATGATTGCTACATTTTGGTGGAAATTTCTGTATATCTCTAGGAATGTCATATAGAGTTAATATTTGATTGATATTCCCTACCAAATACTGATGCAGTATTGGATACCTAATCAAATAATATTAGTATATAACATGTTACAATAAAGGGGAACTATATTGATGAATCCATTTATATTAATTCAATTTTCATCATCCATTTCCCAGTAATGGGTAGTTAGAAATATATAGAATCCATATAACCAGGACTCAAGTGTTTATTTTCATCCACTTAGGTAGATAAATTTTTTTAGGATGGATATAATATAAGTAATCTTGTATATCATATCTTATAATAAGTATCAAAATCCACATTATTGTTAAACCCATTCAGTTTAATTTCATATTAAAATTGAAATCATTGGGATTTTGGGAAATAGATATTTATGATCAGACCTTCAGATTGAATGAAATATATCATGGTTATGGTAGGAATCAAGGTTATCATATTTCAATCATCAACATGGGATATTACCCAAGGTAGATTCCCTTATAAGGGGGAGTTATATCATTCCACTGATTGGGGGTTAAAAATTTATTTTTTCCAAGATAGTGAAGATTCATTATGCATGTGATGTTTATATTAAAAATACCTAAGAATATGTGATCCTTACTAGGTGTGGAAATCAAGGGATAGAATTAATTTAGTCTCACTTCAAATAAATACATGTTTTACATTCTAATATATCGTTTTTATATTTTTTATAAATTTGGGCCCTAGGAAGGAATCCTATGTTTATTGGTTATTATAGTAATCTGTGTCATTGAAGATCGGTTGAAAATTCACCAAATTAATGGATGAAAAATATTTATCATCCCATTGGATGGATTGGGTCATGATGGTTGGAATATCAATGACATTGTAGGTATTACATTGAGGTGGATGCCTATTTGATATCAGTCCTTTAAGAAGGCATCATTGGTATATTTTTTATTGTCAGAATCTCTGTTCTCAAAATTTAGTAGTCTGAGGAATACAAGTATACAAAAACCAAATGTGAAGGAATATTATATTTTTCAAATCATCAAGGAGAATACATTGAAGTTTCTCTTATATTATGTACATATCATATATTGTTTCGAATTGGGGATTACACTTGGAAGTTACCCTTGTATGGAGGAACCTATTTAGATCCATTGATCGAGGAATACATACTGATATTTTTATAATATTATAAATAATATATTATTATACCGTTTGTTGGGGAATATATACTGAGGTATCCCTATGTGAATGATATAATCATTTTAACTGTCGAATTACACATGATTTATGCTCAATGTGTAAATAAGAAATATAAATTAATCAGTTTATTTACATATGGATGTGGTAATTGTGTACTGGTATATCCCACTGGGTGTTTGACATATAGGAACAACCTTTGGGAGGCATCCTGCATAACATGGTTAGATATATAATTAGATCCATCATTTTTTATTGTATAATGGAATACACATTGAGACTACCCTTTTATGTTGTCATGAAATGTTTATCTTGTTATTGGATGATTTCATGACCTTTCACGGTGGACACCTAACATGTTTGAAGGATGTTATCACATATCAAGTTTCATTGTGAAAAAATACATTAAAAAAACGTGCTCTAGTTTTCTTTTTTGAGGGATCTCACATAATATAAAAAACATTCCCTAAATCCATCACATCATTTGGGATTACTAGTCTATAGGAAAAAACAAGATCTGGTAGCCTTTTCTTGGAGGCCATTACATAATCTTTGCTGATATTCCCACATAGTGTCTCATAACTAGAATATATTAATTCAATATATCATGTGATCCAAGTTGAATCATATTAATAAAACATCATGATAATGGATTAATTTTCGGAGGGACATCACATGATCTGGATGGCTTTTTTGGGGACATCACATGATCTGTATTGGAATGTCTAGGTGATATCACAAGACTTCAATTGAATGCTAGAATGATTCTCTGAGATATATATGGTAATCCTAGAGGGCTCTGAAAGACCCAACAGATATACAGTGGTGACATAACATATACTTGGATACATTCCTATAGGACATCGCATGATTTAGATTGGTAACCCATAGGGAATCCTGACTCTCTGGTGAAAATCTTGGAAGTTCTTTTGAAACATTTTTTAATTTCATGGAAGACATTTTATGATCTAGTTTGTATATTAAATGGATATAACACGAATTAGTTTAAATATCATAATGTTGTAACATGATATGGACAAGTCATTTGAAGATCATGAGGATCAATTCATATATTAATTTCACATGTATCTAGTATTTTTTTTTAATTTTTTATAGTTTTCACTTCATATGTTCTTAATCTTTGTTAATTTTTATCATGATTATGTATAATTTGATTCATCAAATATGAATAGTTAACTTTACATAACCCTCTAGAAGTCCATTTCATGATCTATAAGTGATCATGATAAGTTATTATGCATTTAACATGACCCATTGGGTCATTCCCTAGATTTTTACATGGGGGAGGACCTTGTGATTGCATGACAAGCCATAATGAGAAGTCTTTTCTGATGCATTGATGTTTCGCTACATGGATCCAATGAATAATTTTTTTTTCATTCATGGGTGTGATATTTGTTTCCCCTTACACCTCGATGATACACCACTTTTCATGGTTCATATTGTGGAAATCTATGATTGAGTCGGTGGAGGGATTTGGTGTCACATGATTTGTGAAATCATGTCCTACGTGTAACTTGATTTTCAATGGCTGCAAGACCATCCCATAAAATACCCATATGTTTGTTGATGTAAAATATAAGGGGTATTTTCTAATAATTTGAGATGACTTGTAGATTTCATAATGTTAGGGTGACATGTTTAGGGCCCTTTTCAAGATTATGTGTCCTGTGGACAAGACATCAATGAGGAAAATGATTCTTGTATGGGGGGATTCATGAGATCTGTCTGGATTGTTAAGGGGGTCCTCATGTGATCAAGGGTGATAATCAATGGATCAAAATCTTATTTACATATGATAATTGTATCTCCCCTCCTCATGAAGATCCAATATTTTCACATTTTATATTGTTTTTTTGTTTACATGGGTTGGGGTTCATGTTTGTTTGTACATGTGATTTCTTATCAAATCACTCTCCCCATTGATGATGCATAACATGATAAAAAAAGGGTATATTTTGACGTGTGATAATTAAGATTGAATAACCGTATATTTATGTATGGGGCCATAAGAGGAGTGTGAGACCACTTAGAAATGTCTGAGTCCCTTCTCATGACAAGGGTGACAAGATAGCAGCTATATGTGTGACATGGCGGGCATGACTCGTGGGTTTATGTGGTGTCTTAAAAACTATATGGGGAAATTATGTGATGGATTAATATTCTAAGAGGGTCACATAATTTTAATATTTTCTAATTAATTTAAAATAATTTTGATGGTTTCCCATGAGTTATTCAATTGACAAGTATCATGACCCACAATAACACATCATGAAATCATCTCATGATTAGTGAGTTTCTTAGACACCTTTTTAATATCAGGGAGGTATTATACATGGGTATCCTTGAGACCAACCAATAGTTTATGCACTAAACATGTATGTTCGCATGAAATTATATTCTTAATGTAATCATGTATCCTTTGACAAGGTACACGACTGGCATGTCTTAGACACCATTCCATCATTTTTACTGTGGTGAAAATAATATGAATATTTGGGAATTTATTCATTTTTTGATTTTTTTGATTCCCATATTGTGGGAATAAATATACATAATTTGGTGGATGTAAATTGATAAAAAGTATGCATCATATGAAGAATGTGACATGTAAATTCGAAATGGGAATCATGAATAGGTTTGTGAAAGTTAGAGAAGAAAAAAATTGTATATTGATTGATAAAAAATAGTCACCCTGTTTCAATCATTTAGAAACTATACATATTCATTTTATTCCTTTTTATATGATTATTATTATTTTTCTTTATTGAATTGATGTTTGTGAATTTTTTAAGGGGGCGTATGATGAATATAATCATGTTCTTAAAATGGAGAGTTGATTAGGATTTTTAATCATGTAATTTATATAATATTTTTACAATGATTATTAAATTAAAGACAATGGTTAAATATATTGCGGAAGATATAGTGTTTATCCCTTGAGGGAGATGAATTTGAAAAATATAAAGTAATTTAATATTAAAAAAAATGGATATCTATAAAATATTCATAAAATGCTTCATTCAAAAGTTATGTTCATAAATACTCAAATACTAATCTTATGAAAATAATTTTATATGATAATGAAGATATGTTGGAATGATTAATTTCATTAGAAGAAACTTATACATTAATGGGTTAATTTATAAATAAAGAACTGATATTATTATTGACATCTACGTAATAAATTTTATATGAGTTATTGAATTAAAAAGAATATCATTATAATATTTTCTAACAATTTTCGTGTATATAAAAACTATTGGAATAAACTTTTAGAAATAAATTTTCATTTTGGGTCATTTTATGGTTTAGTGGTGGGGAAATTTTTGTCTGGATTAGCCTCTATTTTCTTCATCCCCAAGTATTTTTTTTCATATATAATTAGTGTGGAATAATCAATGTATAATGGAATTATGTGATTTTATACCATCATACATAATGATTATTTTTTTTATAGATAATAATTGGGATATATATATGAAATTATAAGAAAACATATTTGAAAAAAAAAATTATACATGTGTTGATAACAAAACCAATGGGGGTATTTTTGGAACCGATTATGTTTAGTAATATATGGTATTAATAAGTCATGATGTCAATATTTTGGAAAAAAAGAATATGAGACCGAGTTTATATAACTCAATAATATTTTCTAGGAATTTAATTGAAGCAACCAAAACAATGTGCCAATATATGTTGATTTGGGAATAATTAATGATGATTAATGAAATTTATTGGAGCATGGACGTGTGATATTTTGATAATTAATATGAAAATAAAAGATGTATGATATACAACAATTGGGTAAGTTATCAAGGATTCCCTCACATGTAGAAATAAAAAATAAGTTGAGGACTTACATGGGGTATGAATATTACTTGATATTATACTGATGTGAAATATTTGATAAGATTGTTGATGTTGGAGTAATGTAATGTAGGGATGGTGTTATTATAAATATCTACCCAAAGTAATAGATTTGGGAAACAAATTCTACCTAAAGATGATAAAAGAATGGCATTTTTTTGATGGATTTGAAGTAGCTTGAGATTCCCAAGAAGGTTCCAAGATGTTTCCTATTGAATTGAAGTATTATAAAACTGAAAATGAGTTTACACTATGGTACATACCATATTATTGAATAAAAATTATATATTTGTTGATTATCACACATCAATGATAAAAATTCAATTATGCTATGTCATAAATATGATATTTGGAGCATAAAATGGTTTTTTGATCATATCCTATATATCACAGATGAAACATAAGATATTTTAGTACATATAAATGTTATCTAGAGTATACATTTGATTAAAATTGATACACATAATATTTACTCTAATTATTTAAATTAGATAGAATATAATTCTGTTCATGTTAAAGTGATATTTTATATATTATAATCCTTAGGTATGTTATTTTAGTATAATGTATTATGAGAATTGATGATAATTGGTTTATATAATATTGAGATAATATTAAGTGATTTAAATATGATTATTAATATTATAGTCATTGTTTGTTTCAAAATAATTTATGATTAATGAAAAATCATACAGTTTTACCATATATTAATATAACTACATCAAAGTATTATTCAATGCACATAATTAAAAAAAGGTGTTGTGAAGGGGTGATTACAAAATAATGGATCTTCTATTCACATGTACCAACATTATAGCTTGGATTAAGAATTACCAAGATATGTGCAGTTTTAAGAAAAGAAGGATTTTGGAGACTTTTTGATTATCCATAACATTAAAACAAGGCCGTGTTTTATGTGGTATTAAAAGATATTATTGAGAGAAAAGGAAGGATATTATTTGACTAATTAATGGCTTAATATAATAATAGTTTGAGGATTGAAATTAATTAATATTTATTTATTGATATTCTGTAATTAGATATAGAAACTATATCAGTAGATAATTATTAGAGTATATGTAGAATAAGTTAGAGAGGAAAAAAGTGAATGGGAGAGACAATGGATGTTGATACTATCTAGAATATTCATTATATTGATGTAAAAGTGAGATATATTGTTACTCTAATATATTATAGTGCATTAAAGAAAAATAATAATATAACATATATATATATATATACACTAACATTCAAATAATCTTTTCAATATCATACATTACAATGTAGTGAAATTGAGAGGTTATGTAATTGATATATTTATATCATTTGGGATGCTATAGAGACTGAGGTATACTTTTAATATTTATATACTAGTTGAACCAATTTGACTTCTTCATATTATTAAATGAGATAAATTAATACTACCTAATTCACACATGTGTCAACAATAATCACTATACTTCCAAGAGGTTAATATAGAATTTGATATTATAAGAAGAAACTAGGGTAGGTGTTATACACTGGATATTTAATGATGGTTCTTGCATTAGAGGTTGGGGTCTTACATTGTAATTAGTTGGTTCTTGAATAATTGGCTTAAGGATATTCAATTATTTGTGATTATTCATTATAGAAAAATTGAATTATTTTTTGATTGGGACAAAAACCTCTATATACTAAATTTGTATTCATCAATCATCAAGGCATGAAACATTATCAAACATCTATATGTTCCGAAATATTTCCAACTGACACATATTAATTTAATAAAAACTAATGGTGGGATGATTTTGTGTAAACCATTCATCCAATACATATAGTATTTAAAAGGGAATTATTTATTTTTTTTAAAATTTCACCCACATTGATTCATCAACCCTCTTAGTTTGACTACCCAAAACCTTGTGAAACAACGCCAAGATTATCCCCAATTTTGTTCATTGGAAATATAATTTATCTATTAATAAATTAAACACCAATAAATTAAAAATATAAATTTAATAACTCCTCTATCACTATATATTTTTATGTTATAAATTCTTGCAGAAGAAATAATATATTAGTATATAATTACATGTCTTAGTGGATATATTTTCTAATATCACATTCCATAAATTCTCTATAAACTAACCACTCTAAAAGGTTTCATATACCCCCTAGAGATTAAAATTCATGTCTTAATTCACTTTTTGATCTCCCATTTTGACAGTACATCCTTTGTTTCTTTCAATAATTGACTAGTTTCACTATTTGCACACCATTTAAAAACATATCCAAATGGTATATTTGACCCAATCATAGAACAAATATGATAAAAATTAAAATAAGATAGGGGAGATATGAATTTTATAATTCACATCATGCTGAAATAGATATTTTAATAATAATATTTAACCAATGATTCTTAAACTCAATTACAACTATTAGATTTATAATAATCATCTCCACATACGAATTAATTAAAATTATCTATATATTTATGACTCATTGATTTAAAATTTCATTACTGAATTGATTATTATTTTCAAGGTTATTCAATTGAGAGTGATGTAATATATTCATAATCAAATCAATGGAACACCATTTTCATAATATATTACCAAATAAAAATTTATATCATGACAATGATATCCAACATTTTCCTTATCTGTATCAAGTTTCTATAAAATATAGTAGATTATATATATTCCCCTTCAATATTCATATGAAATATTTTCTTTTACTTCATTCATTTGTATAAACTACAATTCTACCTATCAAATAACACATCTCCACCTATTTTTTTCAATCAAAAATGATTCAAGCCTAATAAATCAAAATTTTAAATAATTTCATAATCTGTCTCTACATAAAATATGAAAATCTAATCGAGATTACATTCAATATATTTCATTATACATTATAGTATTATTATATGTTTTTCATAAGAATATAGAGATTTGGATCCACCAAAATATTACTATAAATAACATTCATCCTGGTTACTATCAATTATATTAATCATTAAATCATCCTTCAATATGATACATGATCCTAAACTCTATAATCCTCATGAATTTCTTGTCTATCCAACCATTATTGGAGTTGACACTAACTTGAAATCATATGTGTTTAACCTTTTAACAACTACATTATATATTTTCCTTGATTAATAATTGTGTATCACTTATTTTAAATTAATTATATACTTGTAATTTATTCTTATCATTAATAGGCATATAAAAATTATAATTCAATAATTTAGTGAAATCCTTTTTTAATTTCTATTTTCTTCCATAATATGATATTTGTAACATAAAAGAGCACCATGGAATACTATTATTTAAATTATTTTACATTTATGTTGTGAGTATTACTATATTATCTGAATTATATTTACCTAAAAAATGATTCCAATTAGTTGTAATAGGTATTAGGGTCTTATAACTATCCATACAAATATTTACTTAATTGGTGAAACCTTATATTATAATAATTGATTATAAATAAATTGTTTTTATGTGTAAAAAATCCATGGAAACCCCATTAAAAAAAGTTACCATTAAATCCATCTAAAAAAACTAATGATCACTTTTATTCATTATAAAAATAATAGACTAACCTAGCTCTATATAATTGTGTGAATGTATTTTTCTTGTCTATTCGAATAGTTTGAGAATTGATATTATAAATAATTTTTTTTGTTTCAAATTTACATTCAATATTTATCATATAGGTTATTAAAAAACAATTTAGTTCCAATGAAATTGTGATCCACCACCCATCACACAAAATCCATAGTCAAAATTAACTCTATTTGGTACAAATATGCATTCATTACCATGAACCATGATACAAAATTAAGTAATTAGTCACATTACGACAACAGTAATTGAGATAATAGAGTACTAATTTCTAAAATTATTAACCTTATGTTCTGTATTGAAAAATATTCATCACATATGATATTTTATTCATTAATATGAGGTCTTATTTTACTCTTATGAGGATTTTTATTTCTCCCTTCAGTAGAAAATTTTTCTTATTATTCAAAAATATAATCATCATCATCTATTGGGTTCTTAAGATCATCATAATTTGTTTTAAAATATTCTTCATTATCAAAGAATTACATTGAGACTAATATTCTATTTTTTCTGATATCATATTTAATAGGTTTCAAATAATAACATTCAATAATTTTTTTGGACCTCTTATTAAACCATTCATAGAAAATAAACTTTGTTGGGTATAAAAAAACATCCCCCATTGAATATAATCAATCTATATATCCAGATTTTCTTATTTTTTATAAATATGGAATTATATTAATAACACTCTAATGTTTTAAAATATTTTATTTCATCCATGACATAGTTTATTTAGTTTATTCAACTCTCTAGGACTCAACGATGGTTGATTCTGATTTTAAACTAACACTTTCACTTATTCCTTATCTAGTGATTTGAAACATTCCACTTATTGAGTAACATCATTTACATATTATTCACTATATGATTACTCCTTTCAACAAGTCCATTTTTTATGAACAACTCATCGATTATACTTAATTATTTATAGGATTATTATAATGGTAATTGTACTATTCATTTAGTATATACTCATTTTCATTATCCAATTAAATAATTTCTCTATATTAGTGTTTTATTCTTAGAACCCCTTTGTAACATCTTAGTGGATCCAATTACAACGTTATTAGTTTCTATAATCATAATTATACATTGTTGTTTATGGAAATCAACAAATAGAATTAAATGCCTCTTACTTAATGTTCTAGAATTTTTTATTATACCAAATTCATTGATGTGAATCAGTTCAATAATGATTTACAATATTATATTATTTTTTATGGGATTTCCCAATATCTTCCGTCTTATATAGATGACACAGTTTCTCTGTGTATCTTATGGTGTATTATGAATTTAAATCAAAAACCATATATTTGATAAGTCATATTTTTTTGTTTATGTACATGATAGATTCTTCAATGATATAAATTTGTCTCATCATTTTTAATAATATGATAAATTTTCTCCTTAATATTTATATTATACAAACATCTAATAATTATCTGACAATTAATCAATGAAATTATGGATTTCTATTAAATCCTTATCCCTTCTAAAAAAATGCAACTTCGAGTATTGTTATACACATTTAAATTATAATATGATTTTTTATGACCATATACAGAGAGTACCTCCATGTTATTCAACTACTCTATAACAAGAATCCACTTTCTACATCTTTATAAAGTGAAGAATTAATTATTTCAAAGTCAATGTGTATCATGAACAAACAATTTTTCATAATTATAAAGGCTCATGTCCCATAAAATGTTGTATAGTTTAAAAATATCAAGAATCCATGTATTCCTCACTTTTAATCATCTTAGTTTATATTTAATTAACCACATTCAATTTTCCATTACATGAAACACTTGATCGAGTTGATTTAAATGATGGTCCCTAATCATACTCATTTAATTAAAAAAATATATTCTTTCCCTTTTAATTAGATAAATTTATACCTAGTATAATAATGTTTAATTTTCATAAAATCATACACATTTCACTGCTATATGAGTTTATTCGACATCCTTCTTCTAAAAAACAAATGTTTTTTCAATATTATTTTAAATAATGGAATAAATATCGTATAAATAATTTTCTTTTTATGTTATTGGATATTTTTTAATTATCCTTGGATACACTTTTATTTAATTTCCTATGAAAATATATGTTTCCATCCTTAATTCAACACCATGATACTTTAGAAAAAATCACATTTAATAATTTTTTAATATCTTGCATCAAAAGAAACATCGTGTATAAAAGAATAACAATACACAATTAGAATATTTTGATTTAAATATAATAATCAATACTTAGATATTTCATTGGATTATATTAATATGAGTACGTAATATAGAATTCTATGTTTTTTAGCCGAACTAATGTACGATGTTTTTTGAACATTTTCGGTTACTGGATGGGTTGTTATTAAAACTAAGTTTTGAAACATAATTCTGAGTTTTGGAAAACATATACATGTTTTTTCAGACTTGGGTGAAATTTTGAGAAGTCTCCAAAGTGTCTTTAGATGTTTTGGGAGTTTCTAACTTGAGAACATCATGATTTTAAAGATAATAGAAGGCACATGATTTTCCCACGGTTTGCTAAACTGTGAATCCCACTACAGGTAACCATGTGATCCAATTGAGAATAGGGCAGTGGCTTTTCCCAAGGGTAGTAATCATTTTCCCAAATAGTACTCATAGCCCATGGGGGAAAGTCTTAGAGGAAGACGTATCTGCATGGTTTTAGCAGAGTTTGGAGAATCGTGCATATTAAACCGTATAGAACACCCAATTTTTAAAATTTGATATATTTTAATTTAATATAATTAAAATAAAATAATAAGGAAAGAAAACCTAAAATTCTCTCCCTCTATCCCCCCCTTATCATGACGCACATCCGAAGGGGATCTTCACATCTAAGAGAACCATCCCCTCAATGGTTTTTTTATCAGAATTTGTTCCTTCTGTCGGATTCCTTGTGCATTATTCTATGATTCACTATATTATGATCCTCCCTCTCATCTCCTACGGTTTTCCGGCTAATATTTCTCCTCGTTTTCCCCTGGTGAGAACTGGATAAAACCCTGGGGTTGTGGGGTAATCTAATTAATCATTTTTCTTTTGGTCTAGGATAAAGAAGAAGACCTCTTATGTGATGAGGGTGTTTTTTTCTATAAAAAAACCAATAGTGAGGAAGTTCCAGTGGTTTTGGTCTATAGACTTTTCTTCATGGAACGTTTGTTCTTTGTGTCCTAGTTAATATTTGGTTATTTTTGTATTTATGGGTCCCCAACATGTTTATAGTAGTACTATGAGCCTCTCTGTGTGGTTTTGTATCATTTCAGTCCACCGGTTTTGTTCCGGGTTATGAAATTAATGGAATGTTTTTGGTTTTACACCTCCTTTTTTAGTATCTTATGATGTTTGTCGATGTAGGTTGTTGTTGTAGTGAGTTTCCATGACTTCAGAAGGATCACATGCATTTATGGTTGTATGAAGGTATATATAAAAGTACAGGTGTATATCCACAATGAGCGTATTCCCTCATGGTGTAGGGAATGTAGGAAATGTAGTAAGGGTATACATAAATATGTATAGCGGAATGTTCACCCGAGTTATTGGTATTATTGAGTTAGAAATCTACAAGAGCCGATATGGATGGCCAGGGTCCACCTCTTGGTAGGGTCCCTTTCCAAGTCCACTAATTTTATGAATGCATTATTTAATTACTTATTACACTTTATTTAGAATTTAAATTTATGGTGTGAATTATTGATATTGAGTACTCTTAAATGTGGTTTATAATGTTTCATATTTAAAAATATAATAGTGATAAATGATTTGTGTGATAAGTAATATCATGTTTTTATAATAAAACCCCTCCAATAGAGGTGTGCAACCTTAAAGATAAAATGTAGTGGCAAGTAATTTCATGATTCACATGTTAATATTATAATTCTTATACATTGATGTTACGTTGTGATGAGGCTTGTTTAGGACACCTCCAGGTGGAATAAGAATGTAACGTCCTGGTTCCGGAATCCACCCAGAGGCGCCCCGTACACGGTTGGTCACATGGCCTCAGGTGCATTTATCCAAATGCCAGAGGCTACAGACTAGCAGCAAGGTCCCTGTGTGTGATAGTGGGGAAACTATTACCCCATTGGTAGAGTACACAGTGGAAGAAAAAAATACATAAAATAACAAAAGAAGTAATAATCCATGCAAGAGTCAATATCATAAGATTGAATGTATGAAAGAGCTATATCAAATATATATTAATGATGCATGATACATATGTCTAGGAAAACATTCAAACAAACTACAATGATGGAATAGAGACAGTACTAAAAAAAGGTACATAAAAACAGATAAATAGCTCCTCAGCATCGCAAGCCTAAGCTTGGTCCCATGCTCTCTAGCTCCACAGCAAGTCATGTACCTAAAGTAGAAGGGTGGTTACCCTTATCTATCACTACATCAATATAATCTGTTTGGGTCCAAAAGCATGGCCCAAACAGGGTGTGAGACTAATCCTTGTAGAAACCACCACAAGATCTATGAGTAGTAGTCAATGAGTATATGACAGGTAAAATTACAGGAAACAATAAACAAGAATGTGCTAGGCTGTGGAGAATGCACAGTTTTAGATCAAGCAATAGTGAAACAAACAGCTAAACCTCAAACAGGTAACCCTCTAAGAAGTGCTCACAGCAATCCCCTCTAGTCCAACCTAAAAAGTACAATCAACCCACTAGGTAGTACACTCAGTCTAACCCCTCTGGTTGTGAATATGAAAATAATAAGACTCTATAAGGAAGCACTCATAGTCAATCCCCTTATAGTCAAGGTAATGCATTACTCTCTAAGGAAGCCCACACAGTCCATTCCTTGTATAGTCTATGGTTGACAAAGACTTTCTGAGGAAGCTCACCATGTCAATTCCCATTATAGCTCCAATGTATAGGACTCTATAAGGATTCTCACTCGGTCAATTCCCCTTATAGCCCTGGTCATGCAATTCAAACAAAGACTCTCTGAGGAAGCTCACATGGTCATTCCCATTATAGTCTAATGAAATCAAGGACTCTCTAAGGAAACTCACTCAGTGAATTCACCTTAGTTCCCCTAATGCTTCTAGGCTCTCTGAAGATGCTCACTCGGTCAATCCCCTTTATAGTCAATGCGCTCAAAGTCTCTCTAAGGATGCTCACCCGATCAATTCCCCTTATAGTCTACTACACCAGGTTATCATGACCCTATGTAGGTGAAAGAGTATATCAGTGTAATATGGACAAAGTGAACCTATAGAACTACTTTGATAATAGTCTAGATTATATCAAGCATGTAAGAAATCAAACTCACCACCCTACAGCAATACGCATGGAAATCAGGCAAGGCAGCCAAACTGGCTAAACAAGACTAAACTGTCTTAAACAGAATAATCAAGGGAAAAAATATCAATATCATAGAAATGAACCCAATTAATATCCAAATTACCTCTACACAGGGATACAAGCATGACAGGAAAACAGTAGGGGTAAAACAGTAAACACGAAATACCCCGTTCAAGGGTATTGGTGGAATTTGCACATAATACTCAATGAAATTCAACAGAAAGGAACAAAAAACCTATGTCGGTGTTGAGAGATCCTGATACTTGAACCCATAGGATTTAATCACCTATAACATTGTAGATCTATGAAAACATATAAAACGTTCAACCCATGATAACTCACGAAAGAGGAGAAATCGTGAAACTGGGATAAAGCATAAGAGAGACCTCACCGATGCGATTTCAATGCAACTGACTAATGTTCGATTTGGATGACAGATGCATGCTTGGGGGTTCATTGAAAATCAGTGGTTGCTCATCTCCCTCAGACGAACTGGGTTGAGGAGGAGATGGTTATGTTCATCAGAGGTAACCCCAGTGCGTTTGATGAAAAAAACAAAATACATGGCATGTTCTTTTTTAGTACATAGTATGTACATTCCATTTCTGTACTCCACATTAGGAAGCCTCCAGGTTACCCCCACAGGGCCATGTGCATGGTCGCTACACGACCACCACATGGCTACCCGTGGTAACCAAGTATAAGTTGTGTACTCATAAATTACATGTCGTGTACTTTGAAAATTTCTAGAAACTCGTCTTTTCTCAAAAAACTATAGAAAGAACAATAAGAATTAATTAAAAGAATATATATGTTCTTACAAACTTATCCCCTTAATGAAATTCATCCATTAATTCCCCTAGTGTGGCATAGAAGAAGAAACCCCGAATAGTTTTGGCCACAGACCTCGTACATCGGCCTGCCTCTCCCATGACTCATCCAGTACTCACCCATGATGCCGTAAAACTCATAATAGAGGACCAGAACAGCCACAAATAACCTTTGTACTGCGATCCGCTATCTGGAATGGATGCTCCAGAAACAATGCATCCTCTTCGAGCTCAACCTCCTCAGGTTGAAAGATATGAGACAGGTCTAAAATGTAATGTCGAAACTAAGAAACGTGGAAGATGTCATTCATAGCCCAATACCTCTGAGGTAACTGAAACCGATAGGCAACTGGGCCAACTCTCTCTAACACCTCAAAAGGCCTGAAGTACCTCAACAAAATCTTACCCTGTATTTTAATCCTCTTGTGATCAATCCTTGGAGTGACAAGTTGGAAAACCTAATCCCTGACCTCGAATTCTAGAGGTTGTCTCCTCTGATCAACATAAGGCTTCTGTCGAGATTATGTAGTAGTCATCCTCTTCTGAATCAACTCTAACTGCTCTAAGAATTCCTAAACAAGATGATGTCCCATAATAGTTGTCTCTCCTATCTCCATAAATCATTAGGGTGATCGGCATGGGCTATTGTACATAGCCTAATAAGGTTACATTAGAATAGATACTTGAAAACTATTTTTGTAGGAAAACTCTACAAAAGTTATATGCCTCTCCCAAGAACCTTCAAAATCCAGAATGTATGCTCGAAGCATGTCCTAAAGCACCTGAATCATACGCTCAGACATTACATCTGTATGGGGGTGGTAAGATTTAATCAAATGTACCTCATTACCAATGGCCTTCTGTAGCCCCATCCCGAACCGAGAAGTAAAATTGGCATCCCTATCTGAAATGATGGAGTGTGAAACTCCATGCAGGCATACAATCTCACAGATGTACTATTGTCCCAGCACATCAACACTAATGGTCTCCTTGACAATAAATAAATAGGAAACCTTCATGAGACTCTCAATGAAAACCCAAAAAAACTTCATTCTCCCTAGGCGACCTCCGCAAGTCGGTCACGAAGTCCATCGTGACGTCATTCCACTTCCACTCAAGAATGGGTAACTACTATAAAAGAATTGTTGGTCACTGATGTTCCGCCTCCACCTAATCACATGTGGAACACCTCATTACAATACCATAAATGTCCCTCTTCATACCTGGCCACCAATAATGATGGTGTCGAACACAATACATCTTGGTAATGTCATGATGAACTTCCCAAACCGAGGAATGAAAGTCCCACATCATATCCTCGGGTATGTCGGCTGGAACCCATACGCACCCCTAAAAATGAAAAATCACATACTCACCTATGGTCCATTCATGAATAGGGTCCTCTCATGAAACACTCTCCTGTAGGACTAGGACTTCAGAATCTTATTGCTTTCTCATTCGTACTCGATCAAGAAGGGTATACGTAACAGCTATAGACAATAGAATAGTCTACCCCTGTCTGTTGTGCACCTCAAAATGCATCTCAGAGAACAAATCTATAAGCTTACACTAACTACATTCCTCCTTAACAACCTATATATGCATCCTCCTACTCAACGCATCAGCCACTGCGTTGCCTTTCCCAGGTGTGTAGGCAATCTCAAAATCAAAGGACTAAAGGTACTCAACCCACCAACATTGCCTCAAATTCAGATCACACAGAGTTAAGATGTACTTGAGAATTTTTTGGTCGGTGAAACCACAAAATGTTCCCCCAAAAGATAATGTCTCCAACAACGTAAGTCCTGAACAACAGCTTCCAACTCTAGACTGTGCGTCAGGTAATTCCTCTCATGTGGCCTTAACTACCGAGACCTGTAAATAATGACTCTATCTCCCGGCATAAGAATATCTCTTAGATCGATACCTGACACATCACAATAAACAGTATAAATCTTTCCTAGATCTGGCATGACTAGTATTGGTGTATAAGTCAACCTCCCCATCCACTCTTGAAAGGCTGACTCACAAGATTCTGACCACAAGAACTTTGCACCCTTCTTATTCAGACCTGCTAGTGGTGCTGCTAAGAGTGAGAAGTCTCGTATGAAGCATCTGTATTATACAACAAGCCCAAGGAAACTCTGCACTTGAAATACGTTCTTCGGCTGCTCTTATGAAACTACAACTCTCACTTTATCTTGGTCTACTGATACTCCTTCTTATGAGATAACTTGTCCCAGGAATTGAATCAGATCCATCCAAAAGATGAATTTTGAGAGCTTAGCATACAAATGATGCTCTCTTAGTGTAATCCAAACTATGTCAGGATGGGTATCATCTTTGGGTCGAGTGTGAGAGTACATCAATATATCATCCATGAAGACCACCACGAAGGAATCCAAGTATGGATGGAACACTCAGTTCATCAGTTCCATGAAAACTGTTTGTGCGTTCGAGAGACCAAACGGCATAACCATATTCTCATATAATCCATACCTGCTCCAGAAGGCTTTAAGAGGTATATCAGATGGTCTAACAAGCAACTGATTATAACCAAACCTCAGGTCAATCTTCGATAACACTCGAGCACCTCATAGCTGATCAAAGATATCATCAATCCTCGGCAAGGGATATCAGTTCTTGACAATCAACTGGTTCTACTTCTGATAATCCACACAAAGCCTAAGGTTACTGTCATCCTTATTCACAAAAATGACTGTAGAACCACAAGGACAAGTACTGGGTTAGATGAAACCCTTTCCTTGTAACTCCTCCTACTGCTTCTTGAGCTCTTACAACTCAAGTGTATCCATCCTATAAGGAGGAACAAAAACTAGTGCCACTCTAGGAACAAGGTCAATATAAAAGTCTACCTTACGCACTAGAGGAAAACCTGAAATGTCCTTTAGAAACACATCTCAAAAATGATCCACCACTGGAGGAAAGTCTAATTGTTATGTCCCCTATTCATCCAAATATAGACTAGAAATACGAGCTATAACTCCTCCCAACCAATGATGCACTTGACCTACTCTACTCTCCTGGACATCTCATTCTCCCTAATGTATAATGGATTCACTTCATGGTGATGTGAATCTCACCCTATGGTGAAAAAGGTCGATGAATGCTTGGAATGGAACTAACCGGTCCATCCCATGAATGACATCATATCATGTCCTCTATAGGACATAGAGGTTTCATAAGAAGTGACACCCACCAACCACTTGATGGCACTCCTTATATGGAAGTAAACTGGACTTTCTAGTCCCCAACGGTGTGTCTAGTGTTATGATAACATCAGAAGAAAAGATATAGAGCCCATGTCTATCTACAAAAACAATAAAGTTAATGATATTGGAATCCCCTATATCAAAAAAGAGAAGAAGGCAAAACAGAGGATACTATGATCGTACCTCAAATTGTAGAAGTTCTGGGATCCTGCTCTTGTTGGGTCTGATCCATTGCAATATTATGGCCTATGCAGTGACCCTGTGACCCTGCCTGATCGCTCTTAGATGATCCACACTACTAACGCTGAAGAACTAGTGACTGACTACAATGTCTATGACCTCCAGCTCAGCCTGATCGGCTAGAAGAACTCCAGTTCCCAGACTGGTGAGAAACTGGTGACACTGCTCCTGAATGTGGGGTCATAGAAGAACCCCTGTCACTAGCTGCTGGTGAGAAGAACTAACAAAATCTCTAAATATGGCACATCATAACAAAAGATCAGCACTCCACTGGGACTCTCATTCAACATGGTCTTGTATGCCTGCTTCTCCCACACTGGTAGCATACCACCTAGCTACCAGAAGATGCACCATGCCTGCTCTGATCTCCTTGTGAAACCTCCCTTTGGCGCTTCCTACAATTAGTTTGGGGAGCACTAACATTGGATATTGAATCACTCGGGCTCACAGTTCTAGAATCCCTCTGATTAAGGGATGTGATAAGTGCTTGGTTGGTGATAGAGGATATCAAAGTCAACCTAATTATCTTCACCAGAGATCAGATGTTGTGCCTTAGACCATCCTCAAACATCCATTCAAGTAACAACTCATCACCTCTTAGAATAGGCGTGAAACACTACAGCTCTGTGAAGTGGGAGGAATACTGCATAATAGTAACAGTACACTGCTCTAGACTCATTACCTTTTGGGCTCGATCAGCCTTCATGGAATATAGATTGAAGTAATCGTAGAAGATATATTGAAACTCGTCCTATGTCATATTCTTCTGGTGGATCACCTATGAGATCCCATCCCTCCACCTTTTGGTAGAGTCTCTGAGCATGTAGGTATGAATATTCACCCACTTCATTGGAGGTATCTATAGATGCACTAAAATCATCAGTGTGGCTTCTATCCATGAATCTTCAGCCGGGGGACCTCCATCCACTGAGAAAGTAGGAGGATGCTACTTCTGGAAGACCCATGTCAAATCATATATCGACGGGGCATGATGAAGCGCTCCCTAAATGTTTTGCATCAGACTCAGAAATCCATCCCTGAATTATGCATCAACGCCTATGTCTGGTAAAATTTCTGGTGCCAAGGCTGGCAGAACTGGAGGATCTGCAGGTAGTCCTTGATCATCCATGTTCTAGGTCTGATCACTGTCTAGAAACTGGCGCACAAACGGAGGATGTCTCAGTGTAATGACTCTGCAAGGTCAAGAACACACCTTAGACGAAGATTATCAATGAATGAAAACATGATGTGTATGATGGTAACCTGAGAAAGAAAGTACTCATGCTTTACAAAACATGACTACACAAAGTTTACATTTCCTAAACGGTGTGTTCTCTGAATTCATTTACTTGGGTGTGTACTCCTGCCTAAACATGTCAATTAACACCCCAGACACATAGTGTGTTCTCCTAACACACTGCATGTACATTAATCCTCTTCCCCTGCCCATGTCCTTCTACATGGTTAAGCCACATGGATCTCCTAATACAAGACTATACGACGTGTTCATGATAGACACTATATTTACTAGACAAGCTTCACCTGGCCTAGGTTCTTAGGGACACAACCTGACACACAGCTCACTCTACACAGTGTGTTCAAGGTGGACACGTAGTGTACATGAAAGGATAACACTGACTCATGTTGTTAGTGACACGGTTGGGTATTTGGGTCAGACTACATGACATGTTCAGTCCAAAAACGGCGTGTATAGCTTAAGGTCTCATCCATCTTTGTTGTTAGTTACACATGAGGACACTGGGTCGACACTACACGACACATTTGACTAGTAACCGGTGTGTTCCCACCAGACATTCCCCATATCGTGTCTCTACCCACATGGCCTACAAAATAGTATGTGACTACACGGTGTGTACATAATGTACATGGTGTGTGCTTATGAAAAATATTTTCTTCCCGAACAGAAGAACACATTGTATGTACATTACATTACACAGCGTGTATTCTGGGTTTTTCTGGATAGTAAGCCTCAGAAACTACTCCGGATCCCAGAAAACACTGCAACAAACTCTGAATGTTCCAAAATCCAATCTGTGACGGTCCATACTCCCCACAAATCAATTTTTTACTTCTTATACAAGTTATAACAAGGAAAACATAGAATCCATCCACCAAATTCCAGTTCGCGAGGGCCCATAACACCTCAAGAACCAAATCGTGGCATCCAATCAAGCAAAACATTACAGAAAACAATACCATATCAAACTGCATATATTTTTTTCAAGGCATCTATCAGAACAACTTCAATACTTTACACATCATCTTTCAAACCAACATGCAACCACTAATGCATCCTAGATGGCATGGTAAAAATGCATGACATGTGATTTCTAACAGGTTCCTATATGATGCATGAAAAGGTATACAACCATGTCATCGGGTTGCAACAAAAATATAAGTTCAATAATATTAACCACAATTGAAAAAATAATTTTAAATATCTCAAGGATAAATCAAATCAACGGTAATAATTGAAAAAATAGAACAATTACAATTAAGCGAGCTAGATTGGATTTTCTTTAAACACAAGTTAGCTACTCCCTCGCACAACTTATCACCAAGTACCTATTCCTTTCAATCCCTACCTAAAGGCTCCATATAGTAAATCAAGGTAAAAGAATGCATCTGATTACACTTTTAAACATCCCGGTTCCGGACGCCACCCAGAGGCGCAAATACCAGGTTTGTCACATGGCCTCAAGTGCATTTCACTAAATGCCAGAGGCTGCCGACTAGCAGCGAGGGCCTTGGGTGTGATAGAGGAGAAATTATTCCCTCATTGGAAGAGAACATAGTGGAAGCCACCAAATACATACAATATTGAAAGCAGTAATAATCCATGCAAGAGTAAATATTAGAAGGTTGAAAGTAAGAAACAGCTGGAGAACATAAATATAAATGATGCATGATACATATGTCTCGGAAAACAGCCAAAAAAACTACAATTCTGGAATACAAAGAGCACTAAACCAAGGTATAAAGAAATAGAGAAAAATATCCTCAACATCACAAGCCAAAGCTTGGTCCCAACCTCTCAAGCTCCATAGAAAGACAAGTACCTAAAGAAGAAGTTCGCTTTCCCTTATCTACACCTGTAGTAGTATAATCTATTTGGGCACAAAATCATGGCCAAAACCTGGTGTGAGACTAATCCCAAGAGACAACCACCATGAGATCTATGCGTAACAGTCAATGAGTATATGGTAAGTAAAAGTATAGGAAACAGTAAACAATAATGTACTAGGCAGTAAGCAATCCCCAATTTCAGATCAAGCAATAGTGAAACAATCAACTAAACCTCAAATAGGTAATGCTCTCGGAAGTTCTTACGGCCATCCACTCAGGTCCTACATAAAATGTACATGCAACCCTCTAGGCAACACACTTGGTATAACCCCTCTAGTTTTGTATATGAATATAATAAGAAACTATGAGGAAGCACTCCCATTCAATCCCATAATTGTTAAGGTAAAGCAAGACTCTTTGAGGAATCTCACACAGTACATTCCCTGTATAGTCTAGGGTAGTCAAGGAATCTATGAGGAAGCTCACTTGGTCAATTCCCCTTATATCCCCAAGTTCTAGGAATATCTATGGAAGCTCACTCGGTCAATTCCCCTAATAGCCCAGGTCATACAATTCAAACAAAGACTCTCTGAGGAAGCTCAAACGGTTAGTCCCCATATAGTCTAATGAAAACAAAGAATCTCTAAGGAATCTCACTCAGTAAATTCCCTTAAAGACCCTAGTGGTTATAGGCTCTCTAAGGATTCTCACTCGGTCAATCCCACTCATAGCTTATGTAATCAATGTCTCTCTGAGGATGCTCACCCAATCAATTCCACTTATAGTTTACTATGTCAGGTTCTCACGGCCCTGTGTAGGTAAATGAGCATAGCAATATAATGTGGAAAATGTAAAACTATAGAACTAATTTCCTAACAGTCTACAGCAGATCAAGCTTGTCATAAATCAAACTCTCCACCCTAGAGCAACAGGCATGAAAATCAGGCAAGGCAGCCAAACTGGCTAAATATGACCAAACGGTCGTAAACAGAACAAGCAATGGAAAACACATCCAAATCAAAACAATCAACCCAATTCATATCCAAATTACCTCTATACAGGCATAATAGAATAGGTGGAAAATAACAGGGGTAAAACGGTAAATACGCAATACCCCGTTCAAGGGTATTGGTGGAATTTTCACATAATACTCAAAGACGTTCAACAGAAAAGAACAAACCACCAACTAAGGTGTTGTGATATCATGATACCTGAACCACACAACTTGAATCTCTTTATAACACTGTATATGTATGAAAACATATAAAAAGTTCAACCCATGATAACTCACGAAAGTGGAGAAATCATGAAATGAGGGTGAAGAAAAAATGAAAAGTCACTAAGGTGATTCCAACACAATTGATGATGTTCGATTCGGAGGACAGAAGCATGCTCGGGAGTTCATCGAAGATCTGTTGTTTCTTGGCGCTCTCAGATAAACTTGGTTCAGAATGAAATAGTTTTGTCTATCAGATGCGACCCCGGTGCATTTAATGAAAAAAATACATTCCTTGTACATTGGGATTACATGGAGTGTACATGCCATTTCTGTTCTTCGCATTAGGTGGCCTCCAGGTCACCCTCACATGGCTGTGTGCATGGCCACTACAAGGCTAGCACATTGCTACCTGTGGTAATCGAGTACACGACATGTACACATAAAGTACACCGTGTGTGCATTGAAATTTCTAGAAAGTCCTCTATTCTCAAAATGTAAAGTAACAAAGAATAAAAAACATTAATAGATGATCTATGTTCTTACAGACTCCCCCCCCCCTCTTAATGAAAATTTTCCCCGAATTTCCCTAGCACGACGTAGAAGAAGAAACCCCGAACAGTTTTTGCCACTGATCTCGTACATCGGCCTCCCTCTCCCAAGCCTCATCCTATACTTGCCTGTGCTACCATAACACACTTACCAGAGGAACAGACCAGCCATGGGGAACCTTTGTACTGTGATCCACAATCTGGATTGGATGCTCCTAAAACAATGCATCGCCATTGAGCTCAACCTGCTCAGGTTGAAAGACATGAGATGGCTCTGTAAAGTAACGTCGAATATGAAAAACGTGGAAGTTGTCATGAATCACCTGATACCTATGAGGTAACTACAACCTATAGGAAACAGACCCACCACACACTCTTAAACCTCAAATGGCCCGAAGTACCTCGGTGAAAGATTACCCTTTCTCCTAATCCTCTCGTGTCTCAACATCATTGTGACACGTAGGAAAACCTGACCCCCATCCTCGAATTCTAGAGGTCGTCTCCTCTGATCAGAATAATACTTCTGTCGAGACTGTGCAATATCCATCCTAATTTTAATCTACTCTAACTGCTCTATGGTCTCTTGATCAATATGAGGTCCTAGTAAAGTTGTTTCTCCTTCGTCCAGCCAACATAAGGGTGATTGGCATGGCATACCGTACAAAGCCTCATAAGGTTCCATATAAATAGTTTCATGAAAGATATTGTGGTACACAAAATCTAAAAGAGGTATATGATCCTCCCAAGAACCTATAAAATCTATACTATATGCTGGGATGTTGTCCTCAATCACTTGAATCAAATGCTCAGACTGGCCATCTGTTTGAGAGTGGTAAGATGTACTCAAAAAGTACCTGTGTACCCATGTCCTTCTATAGCCCCTGCCAGACCCGAGAAGTAAAATGTGCATCACCGTCTTAAATGATGGAGTGTGTAACTCCATGCTGGTGTACAATCTCACAGATTTATATCCAAACCAACTCGTCAACACTTAAGGACTCATTGATCAGAAAGAAGTGAGAAACCATCATGAGTCTGTCAATGACAAACCATACTACATCATTCCTCTGAGGTGACTTCGGCAAGTCGGTCATGAATTCCATCGTGACATCATTCCACATCCACCAAGGAATGGGTAACTACTGAAAAGCCATTCTTGTCGCTGATTCTCCGCCTTCACCTTCTGACAAGTGGAACACCTCATGAAGAAATCATCAACGTCACACTTCATACCTGACCACAAATACTGATAGTGTAGATCACAATACATCTTGGTAACGCCAGGATGAACTGCCCAAACTAAGGAATCAATGTCCCACATTAGCTCCTCATGTATGTCTACTGGCATCCATATGCCCCTCGAAAAATGAAAGATATCATCCTCGCCAACGATCCATCTAGGAATAGGTTCCTCTCCTGACACAATCACCCAACGAACTAGGCCTTCAGAATCAAATAGATGCCTCATTCGTAATCGATGAAGAAGTGTAGAGGTAACGGCTACAGATGATAAAAAGGTCTACCCATATCTATCATGAACCTCCAAATGTATCTCAGAGAATAAAATACATAAGTTGTGACTCACTACTGGCCAACTAAACTCCCTTTATCTGCATCCTTCTACTAAATGCATGAGCCACTGCATTTCCTTTCTCAAGCGTGTAGGTAAGATCAAAATCAAAGGAATGAAGGTACTCAACCCATATTCACTACCTAAAATTCAGATCATGCTGAGTGAATATGTACTTGTGTCTTTTGTGGTTGGTGAAAACCACAAAATATTCTCGAAGAATATAATGTCTCCAATAGCGTAAGGCTTGAACAACATCTACCAAATCTAGATCATTGGTCGGGTAATTCCTCTTGTGTGGCCTCAACTGTTGAGACCCATACCCACCGACTTCATCTACCTAAAAAAGAACAACTCTGAGACCAATACCTGAAGCATTACAATAAATAGTATAGCTCTTTTCTGTATCTGGAAAGACTCATATCGGTGCGTAAGTCAACCTCACCTTCAGCTCCTGAAAGGGTGACTCTGATGATTCTAACCTCAATAACATCGCATTGTTCTTAGTCAGATCCATCAGTGGTGTTTCTAAGCATGATAAGTCCTGTATGTTGTTTCTATAGTATCCATCCATCCCTTGAAAACACCGCACCTCATTGACATTCTTCGGCTACACCTAGGAAACTATAGCTCTCACTTTCTGTGGGTCTACTTTTACTCTTAATATTGAGAAAACATGTCTTAGGAAGTGAATATGATCCATCCAAAAGTCTAATTTTGAGATCATAGAATACAACTAATGCTCTCTTAGTGTACTCAAACTGATCTCAAGTTGGGTAGCATGGTAATTTAGAGTGTGTGAGTACACCAAGATTTCATCCACTATGACCACCACGAAGGAATCCAAGTATTGATGGGATACTCGGTTCATTAGTTCCATGAAATCTACGGGTTCATTCATGAGACCAAACAACATAACCATATACTCTTATAGACCATACCTGCTATAGAAGGCTGTAAGAGTTATATCAGATGGTCCAATGAGCAACTGAGGATAACTGGCCCTCATGTCAATCTTTGAGAACACCATAGCTCCTCAAAGTTGATCAAAGAGATCATCAATCATCGGACAGGGATATTGGATCATGATAGTCAACTGGTTCTACTTACAATAATCCACATGATGCCTAAGGGTTCTATCTTCCTTCATCGCAAATAAACATGCACACCCAAAGGAGAAGTACTGGGTCTGATGAAACCCTTTTCCTGTAACTCCTCCAACTATTTCTTGAGCTTCCGCAACTCTGGTGTAGCCATCCTATAAGAAGGAATGAACACCAATTCTACTCCTGGCACAAGATCAATATAAAATTATACCTCATTCTCTAGAGGCATTATTGAAAATTCCTCTGAAAATCTCTCTAAAACGATCCACCAATGGTGGAACGTTTCACTGTGAAGTCCACTAGTCATCCAGATATAGACTAATAATCAGGTCTATAACTCCTCCCATCCCATGATGCTCTGGATCTGCTCAGCTTGCTTGGAAATCCCATTCACTCTAATGAAGAAAATATTAACCTTCTAGTGATGTAAAACTCACCATGCAGCGATAATAGTCGACAACTTCCTCGAATTGAACTAACCAATCCATCTCGAGAATGACATAATAGCATGTCATATCTAGAATATAGAGGTTCCATAAAATGTGACACCCACCATCCTCAAGAGGTAACTCCTTATAATGACGTACACTAGTTGTTCTAGTCCCCAACAGTGTGTCTGGTGTCAAGATATCAGTAGAAGAATTGATACAAAACCCAAGTCCCTCCATGAAAATAGCAGAGATAATGCGATGGGAAGCCCCTGTATTGGAATGGTAACAAGTAAAAACAGAGGCTACAAAGATCATACCTCGAACTGTGGAAGTTTCGGGATCCTTCTCTTACTGGGTCTACTCCACTGAAAATGTCTGGCATATGCCGCAATATTGTGACCCTTCCTAACCACTTTGAGCTGACCCACCCTGTTTTCACTAAAGAACCAATGAATTACTACCACGACCATGGCCTCCACCTCAGTCCGAAGAGCCGAAAGAACTCCAGTTTCTAGACTGGTAAGAAACTGGTAGCGCTGATCCAAAACATGGGGTCATAGAAGAACACCTATCACTAGATGTTTGTTATAAGAACTAACAAAAGCGCTAAGGATGGACCATATTTCTCCTAGATCGGCACTCCACTGGGTCTCTCAGGCAACATGGCCTCATATTTCTACTTCTCCCAAACTTGTAGCACACCACCTGGCTACCAAAAGATGCATCCCCCCTACATTGATCTCCTCATGCAGGCTCCCTCCGGCGCTTCCTACTATCAGCTAGCAGAGCACTAACTTTGGATGCTGAACCACCCTGGATCACAGTTCCATAATCCCTCAGATTACACTCTGTGATCAACGACTGGTTGATTATAGAGGATATCGAATTCAACCTGAAGATGTTAACCTGAAATCAGATTGTGTGCCTTAGAACATCCCCAAACTTCTGTTCATGTAACAACTAATATCCTCCTTGAATAGGCATGAAATGTTGCAGCTCTATGAAGTAAGAGGAATACTCAATAACAGTAAGAGTACCCTGCTACAGACTCATTAAATCATGGGCTCGATCACCGCTCAAAGTAACTAGATAGAACTAATAGTAGAAGATACATATAAACTCATCCCAAGTCATATTCTCCTGGAGGACCGGCTGTGAGATCACATCCCACCAACTTTTGGAGAAGTCCAGGTGCATGTAGGTAGCATGGTTTACCCTCTTCTCTGGGTGTATCTTCAGATTCTAAAAAATATTCATCTTGGCTTCTAGCCAAGACTCTGCACCCTGGGGTCCTCCATCCCATGAGAAAGTAGGAGGATGCAAATTCATGAAGACTAATGTCAAATCAGCCGTTGACATGGCAGGAGGCAAATCTCCCTAAAAGTTCTACATTATCCCCAAAAAGCCATCCCTGAACTGTGCATCAGAACCTATGTCAGGTAAAATGGCTGGTTCCAAGGTTAGAAAAACTGGAGGATCTGTAGGTATTCTTTGATCAGCCATGTCTAGTGTCTGATCACCATCTCAGAACTGGCGCACAACCGGAAGATGTCTTGTTGGCTTGACTCTGCTTGTTCAAGCACACATCTTAGATCAAGATTATCAAGAACAGAAAACTAGATGTGTAAGAAGTGACCATGAGAATGAAATAACTTGTGTTTTATTAAACATAACTACACGGCATGAACATTTCTTACACAGCGTGTTCCCTAAAGTCATTTACATGGGAGTGTACTCCTGCCTAAACTTGTCATGTAACACCGCAGACACACAACATGTTCTCCTAACACATGATGTGTACATGAATCCACTTACCTGGCCCAAGTACTTTTATATGGTTAAGCCACATGGTTCTCCTAAGACAGTACTATACGGCGTGTTCAGGAAACACATAGAATGTACTAGACAAGATACACCTAAACAGTGTTCCTAGTGACACATCCTAACACATGTCTCACACTACATAGTGTGTTAAATGAGGGCAAGACATGTACGTGAATGGATAACACTGACCCGTGTTGTTAGTGACACAGATGGGTACCTGGGTCGGACTACACTGCGTGTTGAGTCCTGACACGGCGTTTATAGCTTATGGTCTCATCCATCCAAGTTGTTACTTACACAGAAGAACACTAGGTCGACCCTACATGATGTGTTTGTCTGGTACATGGTTTTTTCCCACCAGACATTCCCCTTCCCATTTCTCTGCCCACATGGACTATGAAACAGTTAGAGACTACATGATGTGTACATATCGTACTTTTCATGTGCTTAAGAAAAACAATTTCTTCCCAAACAGAAGAACACATGGTGTGTACTTAACAATACACGACATGTATTATTGGTTTTTCCAGACAGTATGCCTCATAAAGTACTCCAGAACCCATAAAACACTGAAATGAAATCTGAAAGATCCAAATTCTGATTTGTGAGGGCCCATACTCCCCACAAATAAATTTCTGGAATCTTATATATGTTATAACAAGGAAAACAGAGTAATGATCCCCCAAATTCCAGTCCATGAGGACCCATAACACATCAAGAACCAAAGCTTGGCGTCTCATCCTGCAAAACATGACACAAAACAATACACTATCAAACAGAAGGTATTTTTATCAAGGCAACTATCACACCAGCAATAATATTTTACACATTATCTATCAAAACAACATGAAACCAGTAATTCATCCTATATGACATGGAAAAATTGCATGACATGTGATTTCAACAGGTGAATATATAATGCAGGAGATGGAATACCATCTTCTCATCGGGTTGCAGTAGAAATAGACCCCAATAATATCAACCACAATAGCACAAATCATGTGAAATAACCTTAGGTGAAATGAAATAAACTGTAATAACTGATAAAATAGAACAATTGCAATGACAAGAGGTAGATTGGTTTTTCCCTATACAAGGGTTAGCTACTCTCATGCACATCGAATTACCATGTACCTATTCTTTACTATCCCTGTCTAAAGGCTCTAAACTGTAAATCAAGAGTAGATAATACCTCTAATACCACTTTGTAACGTCCCGGTTCTGGATGCCACCCAGAGGCGCCCCGTATCCGGTTGGTCACATGACCTGAAGCGCATTTCCCCGAACGCCAGAGGCTGCCGACTAGCAGCAATGGTCTTTAGTGTGAGAGTGGGAAAACAATTCCCTCAGTGGCAGAGTACACAGGGGAAGTAGACAAATACATACAATAGCGAAAGTAGTAATAACCCATTAAAGAGTAAATAGTAGAAGTCATAATGTGAGAAACAGTTGGAGAACCTATATATAAATGATGCACTATACTTATGTCTAGGAAACATCCTAAGAAACTATAATTCCGAAATACAAACAATACTATACCAAGGAAAAAATAAATATATAAAAATATCCTTAGTATCACAACCCTATGCTTGGTCACATGCTCTCTAGCTTGACAGGAATTCAAGTACGTGAAGTAGAAGGGCTCTTGCCCTTATCTATACCTGCAGATATATAATCTATTTCGGCCCAAAAGCATGGAACAAATAGAGTGTAAGACTAATCCTTGTATGAAACCACAACAAGATCATTTCCTAACTGTCAATGAGTATATGGAAGGTAAAAGTATAGGAAAAAATAAACATGAATGTACTGGGCAGTAAACAATCCCTGGTTTCAGATCAAGCAGTAGTTAAAAAATAGCTAAAACTCAAACAGGTAACACTCTGGGATGTGGTCACAACCATAACCTCTGGTCATACCTGGAAAGTAAAATCAACCCTCAGGACATCACACATCTTCTAACACCTCTGTTTTTGTATATTAATATAATAATACTCTCCGAGGAAGCACTCACAGTAAATCCCCTTATTGTAAAGGTAAACTAAGACTCTCTGAGGAAGCTCACACAGTCCATTCCCGGTATAGTCAAGGGTAGTAAATGACTCTCTAAAGAATCTCACCCGGTAAATTCCCATTACAGAACCAAGGTCTAGGACAATCTGAGGAAGCTCGCTTGGTCAATTCCCCTTATAGCCCAGGTCGTAAAATTCAAACAAAGACTCTCTGGGGAAGATCAAGCGGTCAGTCCCATTATAGTCAAAAGTAAACAAGGACTCTCTGAGGAAGATCACTTAGTCAAATCAGCTTATATCCCCTACTGGTTCTAGGCTCTCTATGTATGCTCACTTGTTCAATCCCACTTATAGCCTATGTGCTAAAAGACAACTTGAGTATGCTCACTCGGTCAATTCCCCTTATAGTCTACTACACCAATTTCTCACGGCCTTGTGTAGGTCAATGAGCTATCAGTTTAATATGGCCAAAGTAAACCTACAGAAATTCTTGGAAAATAGACTACAACATATCAATCATGTGGGAAATATAGATCTCCACCCTATAGAAACAGGCATGGAAATCAGGCAAGGCAGCCAAACTGGATAAAAAATAACAAATGGTTGTAAAAAGAAGAAGCAATGTCAAGAAATACATGCAAAGCATTGAAATCAACCCAATTAATATCCAAATTACCTCTACACATGCATACAACCATGGTAGGAAAACAACAGGGGTAAAAAGGCAAACACACAATACCCCGTTCAAGTTTATTGGTATAATATTTACGTAATACTCATATAAATTCAAACAAAAGGCACAAACCACCTACCTCGGTGTTGAGAGATCAAGATAATTGAACCACATGGCTTGAATCCCCTTATAACGCCATGGATATATGAAAATGTATAAAATTTTCAACCCTTGATATCTCACTAATGAAGATAAATCCTGAAACGATGCTCAAGAAGAATATATAACTCACCGATGCGATTCCAATGCAACCGATGAAGTTCAATTCAGAGGATAGACGCACGCTTGGGGGTTCATTGAAGATCAATGGCTTCTCAGTGCTCTAGCACGAACTAGGTTAAGAAGAAGATGGTTATGTCTGTCAGAAGCAACCCCGGTGAGTTTAATAAAAATAAAATAAATTGCACAGTGTGTACTTTTGGTGTACAGATTGTGTACTTGTAGTTTTGTACTCCGCTTTGGGTAGCCTCCAGGACACCCCCACATGGCTGTCTAACTGGCCGCAACATGCCCAGCACATGACTACTGGCGGTAACCGAGTACACGACGTGTACGTATAAAATACAGGATGTTCCATTTGGAATTTTTTAGAAACACCTCTTTTCTCAAAAACTCGAGAAAAAATAAAATGATACCTGAAAAGAAAATATTGGTTCTTATATAGAAACACCTTGTTTCCCTTTTTAATTGATTAAAGGACCAAATAATTGTCTATGTTTTTGGTCCAGTTTTATATTGGTATAACCCATGTATGTTATTGCACGTTTTCATGGATACTTGGAGCCTTATAAATGAAATTGACATCTTTTTTATTAAGGAAATGAGTTGATTTATATAAATGGATAAATCTTAATTATTTAAGCTCAGAAGAATTACCGTTTTGGTTTTAAAATGTTTTGAATGATAATAACACCTTGGGTGAGGCATGGGTTCCCATGTATGAATTCCATGATGGAATAAATGGGTTTTCATACTCAAACATTGGGAGATACATGGATTCCAATGTTTGAATTCCATGGATGGACTTGGGTTCGTGAGACAGTGACTGGTTCCAAATCCATGGAAACCCTTACTATTTTAAGGGAATGTAGCAGTGTGGAATGGGAATTTTTAAAATGGCTTAATGGATTTTACTAAATGGTATCAATTCTAGTTGAACCATCCACACTAATTCAAGGAAATACTTGTACCAATAAATAATGGTTTAAACTCTACAGGACATATCCACAATAATGGAAGGCCATACATGAACCAGATGAATCATTTTTAGACATCTATATTAAATAAGAATGGTTAGTCTCAATCATGTCATAGTTTATGGTCATAGAATTCTATGAGAACTCGTGTAACCTATTTAGAATTAAATGATGGGTTTGTATGATTTAGAACTACCATGATGTCATTCCCTATCTTATCTTTGGATACTTGGTATACTGCTGTTGGGTCCCCCATATAGTACTATAGGATGGCTTTGATACACACCTTGGATCCAACATTGGCAAGTATGTGCCTTGGATACAATCCTTGGACCCAGTCCTTGCTTATCCTTATTTACCCGTGGATGTATTCCATGGACTTAGTGGGTGCCTTATTGTGGAATGTGTTGGATTATGCTCATGGGGTTACATTATTTCTCCTTAGCTATACTCAGATACTACTGAGTTAGTGTTTCATGATATTTACATTACCTCAGTATTTACCCTGGAACTCCCTCACCGGATATCCTTATCAGGTTTCCTTGTTTTGTATTGGGACCATCACTACATACACTATCACATGATTCCTTGGATACACTCTTTAGGTCCAACATTGACAAGTAGGTTCCTTGGTTAAACCCATCCCACTAGTGCAGAAAACGTTTTTTTATGACAGTTATGTTTTAGGTTTTAAGTCGGTTTTTGGTTTATTTTATTATAGAAGATGTTATAAATTTTGTTTTTTTACTTATGGTATTTTAAAACTGACCTAAAAGACAAAAAACATAAGAGTTTTTTATGTCGGTTACTCAAAAACCAATGTGGAAAACCCTTCGGAGTCATGATGTATAATGTCGGTTATTTAAAAAAAAAGTTGAATATACTTTATCACGTCTGTTATTATATAACCGATGTCCAAAATCATTCCTTCGAGCCATTTATCATGTAAGTTATTTGTATAACCGACGTGATAAAGAGGTCTGAAAAGCAGTTTCCCTTTTCCAGTTAAATAATAAACTACATGAGAACATATATAATACGTTGGTTATTTTATAACCCACGTAAAAAACAATTCCCTTCCATTTATTACGTTGGTTATGAGATAACTGACATAAAAACCATTACCATGCATATTTTATATCAATTTTCAAATAACCGATGTTAAAACCAATCCCATGGCATTTTTTAAATCGGTTATAAAATAACCAACGTAATTTTTTTTTAATTAAAGCCTTCATCCACAATTATGCCCAGCCCAAAGAATACCTCAAAAAGAACAAAAATAAACAACCCCCCCCCCCCCACTGGACACCCCCCCCCCCAACATCCCTGGATAGCACCCCCACCCTCCTAGACAGTTTCCACACCCAAAGACACCCCTACAACAATGACCAACAAAAAGAATACCTGAAACAGAACAAAAAACAGACCCAAACCCCCACCCCACTGGACATCCGTCCCCCACCCCTAGACAAAACTAAATCACTCCTACAACCCCCCCCCCCCCCAACACCACTAAACTTCCTACCCACAAACCTGGACAGCCGTCCCCCACCCCCTAGAAAACACCCACACACCCCTGCAACCCCCCCCACTAAACTGCCTACCCACAAACCTAGACAGCCACCACCCCCCTGGACAGCCATCACTAGACCCATGGACAGCCATCCCACACCCCTATAACCCCCCCCCCCACTCCCCTGGACACCCCTTGGACTACACCAGACACTCATAGACACCCTTGACACCCCCACCACCTGGACAACCCTCCCACACCACTAGAAAGACCCTTGACCACACTAGGCACCCCCACACCATTCGACTCCCCCTGGACATCCCTCCCACCTTCTTGGAAACACCCCTACACCACTGGAAAACCCACCATTACCCCCAGGACAGCCCTCCCACACCCCTAGAAACCCCCCACCCCATTAAAAAGCCGTCCCACAACACTAGACACCCCTATCCTCATGGAAAGCCCCCACCCCTAGACATCGCTCCCACCCTCTTGGACACACCCACCCCCATGGACACCCTGAACACCCCCACACCCCTGAATGTCCCTCCCACACCCCAAAACCCCTCCCCCCATATTCCTGAACACCCCCTGGACTGACCCCACCTTTATGGACACCATAGACACCCCCACCCCACTAGACAACCCTCCCACACCCCTGGAAGGCCCCCACCCCATTGGACATCCCTCCCCAGACCCCTATACAACCATCCCACTCCCCTAGAAACTCCCCTCACCCCCACACCACTAGACAGTCCTAGACACCCCCACCCTCTTTGGCACACTAGACACCCCCACCCCATCCCCTAGAAATCCCCCTGACACCACTGGATGGCCCCTAACCCCACTACCCCCCCCCCCAACACCACTATACACCCCCTAGGACAACCGTTCCACCCACCTGGACCCCCCCCCCCACTGGAAAACCCTCCCCCACCACATGTACAACCCTCCCACGCCCCTGGAACCCCCATCCCGCTAAAAAGACTGCCCACAATCTTAGACACACCCCACACTTCTAGATATCCCCACCCCACGGACAGCCATCCCACCCTCTTGGACACCCCCACCCCCATGGACACCCTAGACACCCCCACACCTAGACTTAGATCCTACATACCTAGAAACCCCCACACCCCAAGACACCACCTCGACTGTCCCCACCCTCATAGACACCCTGGACACCCCCACACCCCCTGGACTACCCTCCCACACCCCTAGAAAGCGCCCTGACCCACTAAGAACCCCCCCCCCCACCCCTAGACACTGCCTGGATAGCTCTCCCACCCTCCTATTCACCACCACCCTACAGGAAAACCCTAACCCACCCCCTAGAAATCCATTCCAAACCCATGGAAACCCCCCAACCCACTAAACAGCCTGCCTACAACCCTGGTCACCCCCACCCTTTTGGACTGCCCATCCCCTTGGACATCCCTCCCACCCTCTTGGACACCCCTAGCCCCATTGGCACCCTAGACACCCCACACCCCTAGACATCCCTCCAACACCCCTAGAATCCGCCTCCCCCACACCCCTAGAAACCCACTGGACATCCCCCCTCCCAACACTCATGGAAACCCTGGACACCCTACCCACCCCACTAGAAAGCCCTCCCACACCCCTGGAAATCCCCCTGACCCTATAGGGCACCCCCGCCACACACACACACCTTTGGAAACCCCATGAACAACCCTACCACACTCCTGAACACCCCCCATTAAACTTTAAAATCCTCCCACACCATTGGAACCCCCCCCCCCCCCACATGACACCTCCCCACACCCTTGGACTCCCCCAGACTGTAATCCATACTAGAAAGACCATCAAAACTAGACCAAAATAAGAAGTATCGCCAAATTAAATAGTCACATATACAAAAATCTTAAAATTAAATGTCCAAAAAAAACATAATCCAACCGAAATGACTACCAAATACACAATTATAATGACAATATTAAAAATTACACTTTACACTACAAACAAACTAATATCCAATCAAACCTGTAAAATATTTTGACCATTTCACCTGTAAGTGTTTGACCACTTTAGCGCTATAGGGTTTAGGGTCACCAAATAGCTAAAAATTAAATGGATAGTAGATAAATATTATAATTAATAAAGAAAATTTAATATTATGGAAATGTTTAAAAAGAAATATTACAATGTCAATGTTTAAAAGAAAATCCTACAATATCAAATTTCACAAGTGTTTTATTTTTAATTATTTCCTACATAAATCATAACATATAATATCCATATTCAAAGACACCTTGTAGTTCATTAAAATTAAGTTTGAATGAGTGTAAATTTACAATATTATTTTTATGTAATACATAAAAAATAAAAAATTAATAATAGATATTTACCTTTAAATCATTTTATATGATCTTGGAACTCCTTTTCTTTGTGTTTTTTCGAATGTAGACCCATCCCCTGTTAAAAAATAATTCGAATAAAATAAATATATAATTAGTTATAATATATTCAACTATTAAATTTATCTAGGATTATTTATTTTTAAGGTACACTAAGAATACATTCTGGTGCAACTGGATACCAAATTCACCTTTCCGTAAAAAATAAATATGAAGTATAAATATTAAAATATGTAGACATTAACTACTAAAAATTAAACAGATCCCAATGTTTTGAAACCATGTGTCTAACCCCTGAACCCATTAGGGTACCCAATAGTTTCAAACACCATTGGCATGATGGTTGTTGCAATAGCTTTATTACAACAATTATACAATAATCATTGGTATAAACAACCTGATGTCAATGTATTCCAACGGTTTCAATGAAACCATACAGATATATATATATATATATATATATATATATATATATATATATATAAAGAGGGTGTCCAAGGGGGTTGGGGGCTGTCCAGGGAGGGATGTCCGAGGCGGCAGGGTTGTTGATGGGGGTAGGGGTTGTGCAGGGTGGAAAGGAATGTAGGGGAGTCCTGGTGGGTGGGGACCTATCAAGGGGGTGGGGGGAAATCCATGTTGGTGGGTAGCATCCTTGGGTTGGGGGATTGGTGTATAAGGGGTGAGGGGGTTGTACAACCCCTACCCCTTTGGAAACCCCAACCCCCTTGGACACCCCCAGGACACCACTACACCCTGGACAACCCTCCCACCCCCTAAACAGCACCCCACCCCTCTGGACAGCCCCCACCCTCTGGACAACCCTCACCCAATGGAAAGCCACCCTAACCCCTTGGAAATCCCACTAACACTATGGACACCACCCCCACACCCTGGACACCCCTACCCCCTTGGACAACCACCTCACCCCTAGACACCCCCACCCACACAGACACCCCAACCCCCTTAGACAGCCCCCACACCCCCCTGGACAGCACCCCACCCACTTTGACACCCCCTAAACACCCTCACCCCTCTAAATAGTCCCCCACCCCTTTGACAACCCCAACCCTCTAGAAAGGTCCCCACACCCTGGAAACCACCACCCCATGGACACCCCTACCCCCTTGGAAATCCCACTCACCCCCTGGACACCACCGCCACCCCCTAGACACCCCTACCCCCTTGGAATAACCCCTCACCCCCTAGACACCACCCCACCCCATGGACACCACAACCCCCTTGGACAACCCCCACACCCCCTAGGCACCACTACCCCCACCCCCTTTGACACCCCACCCCTCTGGACAGCCCCCACCCCTCGAGACAGCCCCACCCCTCCAGACATCCCCCACCCCTGGACACCCCCACCCCCTTGACACCCATACCCACTTGGACAAACCACTCAACCCCTAGACACCACAAACACCCCTGGACAGCCCCACCCCTCTTAACATCCCCCACCCCCTGGACACACCTACCACCTTGGAAAACCCACTCATCACCATGGACATCAGCCCCCTGGACACCCCTACCACATTGGACATCCCCATCATCCCCAAGACACCACCCCACCCCTTGGACACCCTAACCACCTTGGAAAACCCTGAAACACCCCATGGAGACTACCCCCACCCACTTTGACACCCCGTGGACACCCCCACCCCTCTGTATAGCCCCCCTAACCCCCTGGACAACCGCCCACCCCTCTAGCCAGCCCCCACCCCTTGGACACCCCCACCCCCTAGACACCTCCAACCCCCTTGGACATCCCACTCACCCCAATGGCAGCACCCCCACATCCATGGACAACCCCCACAACCCCCATGGACACCGCCTCCACTGCCTGGACACCCCAACCTCGTTGGACAACCCCCCCCCCCCAGACTCCATCCCCACCCCTTTGACACACCATAGACACCCCCACCCTAAATATCCCCCTACCCCATGAACAACCCCCACCTCTCTAGACAACCCCCTCCCCCATCCCCTAGACAGTCCACCCCCTAGAGACCCTATACCCCTTAGACATGCCACTTATCCCCCTAGCCACCACACCAACCACCTAGACACCCCTGCCCCCTTGGACAACCCCTCACCCCCTAGCCACCACCCCACCCCCTTGGACAACCCATCCTCCTTAAATAGCCACTGCACCCCCTGGACACCACCCCCATCCACTTTGAAACCCCATGGAAACCCCCACCCCATGGACACCCCCCCCCCAGCACCCCCTGGAGAGCCACCACCCCTCTAGAAATCCCCCCACCACCTTCAACACCCCATGTACTCTCACACACACTTGATGGAACACACAAAAAGTATAAAGTTGCATGATATCAAATCCATGGTTTCTTTTACCATAAAATAATTCATCATGGTATAAATTTACCCAATGAAACATAACATAATAATAAGAAAAAAGATAGAAAAATAACATCTCAAATAATTTGTTAAGGGAATCACAACAAATAAAAACTGAAACCGAGCAGTCTGAAGCATACTTGACTATTGCGAGTCATCCTAATAGATATGGTGATAATAAAGATGATGAATGATGCTGACAAAATGAGGTAGGAGGTCACAAATTTGAAGAATCTGTTCTAGGTTTTCCACGTGGGAGAGACGAGTTGAATGTTTCCTGATCGAGGAAAAAAGAATGAATGAATATGGGGCCCAATAAATCATTTAAAAGGTTAATCACGTATGTTATTTTATATGAATGTGATGAGTTATTTATTTATGTTTATAAAATCGGTTATTTAATAACTGGCGTGATAAATGGTGCTTTATCACATCAGTTATTTTGAAACCTGATGTGATAAATTGCGGAGATTTCCTTTATCATTTCGCTTATTTTATAACAGATATGATAAATCAACTATATTCGATTTTCATAGTGGTTATAAAATAACCATCGTGATAAAGCTAATCTCCGTATTTTTTAATTCGATTATTTTATAACCGACATAAAAAATGGATTATTATCGATTTATCACGTTGGTTGTAAAATAATCAAAATGATAAATCAATATTTACATCTTTTCAGGTCAGTTATATAGAATGGATGTGAGAAATGTCGATGTTTTAAACATTTTTCCCTCTAGTGTCGGACCCATTTATTGCTTAGACCTATTTTACCTTGGAGGAAACACATTGGAATCGGTATATTACTTACCCACATGTGACTTATTAATATTTTGGTAATTCTAAAATTATGAACTGGTTACTTGTTTAGACACCGGATGAGGGCTAATTCATGTACTTTGTAATTTAGTTAAAATTTACTACTTACATTTTTAGCATCTTTTCACCCTGTTTAATTTATATTACACTATCAGGACTGGGATAGACACTGGTTGTGCTAGCATACTTATATTTATATCTCATTCCCTATAAAATCCACCATTAACAAGGGGACCCGAGTAGAACATTCTTGTACACAAGGCCTTAGGTCTAACTGTTTTTCTATTTTCTTGTACTTGAGAGTAAGATTCAAAAGGCTGAGTGGAGGTCATGATACTCATGGATATCTATTTTGGTAATTTTGATGTTTTCATTTAATTTTTCATACATTAATTTGTATCGAAAAATATGTTATAATGTTTATTTCTTTTTTTCATGTATCAATACCCTATCATGAATTCACTTATTGTATCAAAAGGCCTTGTCCACTTTTGTTAACTTATATAAAATATGTCTTCCCCTTCTTTTTCAATGATGTATTAATTCATTTTATAATGATCATTATTACTCTGTTATACCACTGTGAAAATATGATATGAGGTTATAGTCTCCCCAGTGAGTATATTTACACCCTTATTTCTAGTCGTCTACCTCTGGAGAATGGGGATTCATGCTTGGGGACATGTGGTGACCAGTCCTGCAACCTTCATAGTGGTGATCTATGTCAGGACGTTATAAGTTGGTATTAGAGGTGGTTTTTTCCTTTTGAATTTCTATTTTGGGATGATATACATGAGTCTAGGAAAGTGTCAGGGCTTGGCTAATAGTCGCATAGGGTACAGACCACCTCATGTATGAAAAATATCTATGTATACTGGTCAAGGATTGCAGTTTATACTATTTTTTGTTACAATTGATATTATTTCACACAGAGTGACTAGTTTGAATTTCGCAGCTTATGATTTTGTGGAATTTGGAAACGTTCCTTGGCCTGATATGGAATGTAAGTTGCATTTCATTCATCACATTGGGTACTTAAAAATTCACATTCCATACATATATTCCATTTCATGTAGTTACATTATATGGTTTCCTACAATATATGATTTCATTCCATATTAATATTCCATGAATTGATTTTTACCTGCTAGTTAATACATAAGAATGCCTTCTATGCTAACTACTTGTTATAGCATGCTATTTATTAAAATTCTATGCTTATGTGACTACAATATTTTCTTTTGTGTTAGCTACTATTAGTGACTTGAAAACTTAACTTGATATATGTAAATTGTTTCATGGGTTATTGTTTTTGTTACAATTATAAAAAGAGCCAATTTTTAGTTATAGGTTCTATTAGCGACATATATCTGGGGAAAGCTAACCCATGTTATTGAACCATTGTAAAAGGATTCTAAAATAAACTACTAATATTAGTCGGTTTTTACTGAAGGGAGCCAAATTGCTAACTGAAAAGTCAATAGGAGATTTGTATTTTGGTATATGGCCACCCATATAAATTGGACCATTATGTTTTATTATATTAAATTTTGAATTGACATTGGTATCAATTAATTGGAGAAAATTTTCAATCCATGGAGTGTATGGGCACTTCAAGAATTGGAAAATGAAAACCCATATTAAATTAAATTGGGAGATACTTTTTGAAATGATTATACATGTAAAAGATGTTTAGTGTTGATCTAATATCAAAATGGTTATATTTTAAAATGTAACTAGACCCATGTAGGTCTTTTAGAGTATTATTTTATGGGAATACATGTTTATGTCTTTTAAATATTAATATTTGTGAGTTTTCTATTAGGATACTTTATAGATAACCAATGTTTGTCAAAATGGGACCCTATTAGGTTTCCACATTCAAATAAAGGGATTTTTTTATATGTATCCTAAAAATGATGAGATGTCAACTAATGTAAAATGTGTTTAAATGCATTTTTTATAAATCATTCCAATTTCCTGTTGGGATGTTAGTTAAAATAAAGTACCCTGTGATTTGTTTTGATAATGGTACATTGATGTTTTGGATTAAATCTATTGATGATTATAAATTTAATGTAAAAAATATAAGAGGATTGGAAATGGAACCTATAGTGGTGTCTGATGTTTAAAACCCTCATGTAAAGTGTTGTTAAGACTTCTCTTGAGTTTCCTTGTAATGTAAGAATGATTTCTTTCTATAGGCGTTCTTTTTATAACTTTGGAATTGTGATCGGTTTTGAGTCTAGTGAATTTTTTTTGGAACAACCCAATGTCAGGGTTGAATCATTTCCATCATATGAGGATAAATCGTGGTTTGTAGTTCCCTCATAACTTGAATGCATTTCTAGTAATGTGACCCTTCTTAGTCTTTTGGTGTTTTTGATTTCCTTTTTCCCAATTAAGACATTCAGTTTTATATTGACACCCTTTTTAGATGAGTAGTCATGTTTTTATTGACAATTTTAGGGGACTAATCATCGAGTAATTCCCTTTTTGAGATGGTTAGATGTGCCTCGGGCATGGTTGACTGCTTCATAGGTTGTTTAAACCATTTTTCTTTTTAATAATGGACTATTGGTAATGTATTTCTCTAGGAAAATGCTCATATGAGGCAATATAACTCTGATATAAATGTTCTTTTCTATTGAATATGGTATCAAGTCATCTCCTAGTAGAGTGGATTTAGTGTTGAATAATCAATTTCATTCCAATACTCGGACTGGCATTCGAAACACTTTGGTGTTTTGACATGCCGATGTTGTTGTTTAATCTATCACACAAATGAGCAGTTATTTTTTCCACCTTTTCATCTAGGAAACACCTCATGTTTTTAGTGTTTTTTTGAACTAGATAAATGTGTCCTTCCATGTATATGTAACACAACTTGAGGGAACATTATGAATTGTCTAGGTAGCTAGAATTATTTTGAGGATTGCCGGTTTTGTTTATGTTGGCTCTTTCACGGTAACATGATCTTTTTTAGTTAGACTATTTACCTACTAGTTTTTGTGTATCTTTGATTAGAAACCCTATCTTAAATCCTCTTTATTTACTATTCTTAAGTGATGATCATGTCCCCAATCTTGAAGTCATTATCAATGAACTAAGAGAGTGTTTATTATACACCATGATAAATTGTTAAATGTTTCTGAGCTTGTTGGATGTTCTTTTTCTAGGTTATACACTAAATCATGGTTCTTATCGAGTCTTGGTAAGTCCTAACTGATTCTTGGGTTCCCAAGTTGGAATGACTTGTTCATACTTGTAGACTCCAGCCATTTCTTTTGAATTGATCTATCCATCTAAGCTGGAATTTTTTGAGATAATTCATCCGAATGGATGGAATCATTAACTTATTTTCAGTTGATGATTACAGTTGTATTAGATCATTTAAATGGACTCTTCTAGGAGAAGGCAAGTGTGTTCTCATGGTCAGCAGAGTCTTCTGAGATAGCTTGCTCAAATTTTTCAGTCAGTTCAATCAGAATTCAACATTTTATTTTTTATGAAATCACTCCAAGGGTGCCATAATAACACCCTATGTTGTTCTATTTACAAAATATTGGACAATGGAGGTACCATGGCTTGTATTTCCCCTTCTCTATGTTCAGACATATAGAGGGGATAACCATTGGTTGAATGTTATAGATACTTTTATGTTATCTTTTTTTATCAAAATATGCTCATGTAAGCTTTGTTTCTGTGTTTATATTGAACTTTGATCATTGGCTCAGGTTTAATGTGCCGATGTGTGATGTGTGTTGGAAATGATTAAGGTGCTATGGGAATTGGTAACACTAGGAGACCATTTGAGAAGAACATAACAACCCTTTTAGTTCATATGATATTTATGTTGTTTTTAATGTATTCTCTAGGATGAGTAGTTTTTATTTGGGTAGATTGTAGAATCACATGTTTTTTAACCAAACCAATGTATAATGGTTTTTGAAATTTTTCATTTTTTGGAATAATATTTTTAAAACTGTGTTTCAGAACATAATTATGACTATTGGATCATGTATTCATGTTTTTTTCAGCCATTGGTGAAGTCCTCAAATGTTTCCCAAGTTGATAGAGAAGATTCAAATGTGTTGGGGCCAGAAAACATCATGTTTTTACAGACAGTTGAGGGTGTACAGTTTGTGCATTGTATGCTAAACCATGTGGCTCAGTATAGGTAATAGTGTGACCTTTTTAAAAATGGGGTAGTGTAATTGGGCATGGGTTATGCACTGTTTCAAAAAATGTGTGCCTAACTAGTGCATGGCATTTCTTGGAGGCAGAAGACTATGCACGGTTTGCACACAGTTTGAAAAATTGTGCATATTAAACCACGTGAGATGCCCTATTTTTAAAATTTCTGTAATTTTATTTTAATTCCATTAAAATTAAATAAAAATAAAATAAAACCAAAACTATTACCCTTCTCCCTCCCTATATTCTTGACGAACAACCTAAGGGGAACTCCTCTTCGAAGCACACGACTCCCTCCACGGTGCTCCGCCGATCATCGTTTCTTCAGCCGGATTAATTTTTTATTCTTCTACGAATCATCACATTATGTTCCTATTTCATATTTCTTCATGTCTTCCAGCCACTCTTTGGCCACTTAGTAGCCCAGTGATAACTGAACGATTCATTGGGTTGTGGGGTAATCTTATTTTTATTGTTTTCATTCGATCTTGGTTGGTGCATAAGGTATCTTTGAACCTGAGGGTGTGTTGTTTGACAACCATCGCCAAGGTGAGGATATTTTGTTGGGTTTGAAACATTAGATTTTTAGGGTATTTTTTCTCTTTGTCTCGATTTTAAAATTTGTGTATTTTGGTATTTATGAGTCCTGAACATGTTTCTTATAGTGCGATGAGCCTCCCTGTGTGATTTTGTCTCGTTTTGGTCCACCAGGTTTGTTTGGAGATATGGCTTTAATACCATTGGTTGTTTTCTCTCGTACATTTTTAGTATCTTTTGATGTCTGTAGATGTCAGTTTTTTTAGTGTGTTTTCATTCTGTTTGAAGGATGTCCCGAGACCCACCTTTCTGGATCAAGAGAAAAAATAATATTGTAAATGTTTTTATAAAAAAATAAAATATATAGTCCATTATACATCTTTTGATCTTTTCTGCTATATGCATCAGATTAAAAGGACTATTAAAAGAAATTATCACAGTTTAGAGATTAAAAAAATGGAATACGTTCAAATGTTTACATTATAAATCCTTATTAAAGATACTCTCTTTGAAACATACAAATTTCATAAAAAATATTTTAAAAAAATTAACATGTTCAAAATTTTATAGTAAGGGGGTTTTTAATATAGAATGAAAACCAATATGAAATTACTTTTTCAAAAACATTAAAAACATTAATATTTTTATATAAAATATATATTTTATATATATATACTTTTAAAAAATATAATTCATGGTTTTTCAAAATATATATTTATAAATCACAATTAAAAATTCTTTTAAATTTCATATACTTTTGTAAACATTATTTTGGAAAGACATCTCGAAAATATCCATTAAAATAATTACACATTGAAAATATTGCAATACCTATGAAAATATTTGTGATTTAAAAATATAATACCATTTAAGATAAAATATGATTTGAAAATATTTTTCCTTTTGAAATAAATAATTATTTGAAAATGTAATTCCATTGGAAATACATAATTTTTTAAAATGTTATAACAGGCTATAGTAGTTATTAAAAATTTTTGAATACTTGGAAAAAATACCATGGAAAACTTATAACATTGATAGAATCATGGATATTAAAACATATGTTGTTATGGGCTACCAAAACAATTACTAATAATCTTTATAATGGTCAACTGCCAACTTTTTATAAAACCATTTGATCTTTTCTTATAAATATATTTTTTCGATGGAGTTTTCATCATAAAAATATGACCATTCATTGTTTCACACAAAAACACACACACACACACACACACACTCTATCTCTCTCTCTCACTCTCACTCTCTCTCTCACGCACATATATATTTATGAACATTTATTTTAAATAAAATTTAAAAATTAGGTACAATAAAATATCATGAAAAATAGTCTTTTCATATATTCATTAGATTTTAATGAAGGAAAGGTTAAAATACATGTCTATAAAATGACATTACATTCATCATTCATGAAATGTTTTTTGAATGTAGTTTTAATAATCAAATAATTTATTCAATGTAAATTATTATATATATAAATACATAACCATATATATATATACATCAATGAAATGAAATGAAAAATAGTTATTTTATATACATAAATATGATCATGAGAGACATGCATATAAAATGATATCTGGAAATGAAATGACTACATTACACAGAATTGTGGTATTTTTAAACACTATTTAATACATAAAATAATACATTAAAGATATTGGTTTTGAACAACATAAGTAATCCTAAATAATTTATTTTGAAAAATAGAAATTTCATTTACATTACTATAAACCTAAATATAATAAATTATTCATTTATATAACATGTAAAACCATGAATGCATAATGGTTTATAGAAAAAACAAAACAATATCATTATAATTTAAAATTAAAATAAAACTTTTCTATACAAAAACTATTAGTTATAAAATATAACAACTCCCTCACTTAATTCTAAAATTGAAAATGGATATATAAATATTGAATTATATTGAAAATTGAAAATAACATATGTATGTATATACTCCTATTGAAAAATATTTATTTGAAAACCATTTTAATAATTAAAATATATATATTGAAATTTGAAAATATTACAGTAATATATTGTTGGAGAATATAAAATTGTAAATAATAAATCGATATCCCTATAGCCTTATATTGAATGGGTTTTTTTATGTCTAATAAAATAATGGGTTTTAATTAAACATTGAATTTGATTTTTTTAAAAAATCAATAAATTTTAAAAAATAAATGAATCTCTTTACAAAATCAAAACATGAAAAATGTTGTTTTCATAACACGGAATGCTATGTAGGTTCTCAAAATAGTGGAAGAATGGTGTAAATATAAGATATGTTTTTCTTTGGTCTTCAAATAGGGGGGGGGGGGGGGGTTCTGTATATGTGACATATATATATATATATATATATATATATGAAGGTTAGGATCAGGAAAGAGCTTCCAAGATAATATTGATCATTGTAATGATGGGAGATCCTAACACCTTTCTCCTATCATCATATGGAGTCACAACCAAGGTGTTATAAAACCATATATTTATCTACATTAAAACCAATTAACTGGGTAATATAATATTCTAATTTCACTGTTAAAAATAAATATTTCACATCAATTTTTATTTATATTTTCTTTTATAAATCAACACATTAAATATTCATCGAGAAGAAATTGTTGATACGATTTTTTTAGTTTCCCTATAGGTGGAATACTAAAGCTAAAATTTTTAAGATATGGTTTTGTTATTATGTGGAAATTGATATTAGTACCAAAATATGCTTATGACTCCTTTGATGGTATTGTTGTGTGGTGAAAGAATTTCTATGAGATCATTCAATGGTTAAGAAATTGTATGGCATGCTTAATAATATGAATGAATACAATAGGAAGGGTTCACTAGGAGGAGTAAGGTTGAATAATGGTCAGAAAATTGTGGTTATAATGATCGAATGGTTATTATATAATCATGTAATTTTTAACGGGTGAATAATAATAACATATATGTATCCCATATCAAATATAACCTTTGTTGAGAAATAGGAAATAATAGAAGTTCTTGTTGATGACATCTAGAATTTTCTAATGGGGTGACCTCAGTATATACCTTATAAATATGCTCATATAGGCATTTAACCTAACATATGCATGATTTGGGCCTTATATAGGGGCTCATAATGTGTTTTTACCAACCTATGCGCCTCAAGTGAGGAACATATCTCCATTAATCTTGGTTATGTAGTTAATAATAAATATCACTATTGGTCTATCATGCCCAGTGTGCTCCCACTATGTGGTTGAAATGGATTTTCTATAAATATGATAAAACCTTATTTTTTAAATAGGTACATTTCAATGTAAAAAATTATTATCATATAATGAAAATTTACAAGGGTGATTAATTTTTTTAATTTCTTTTATAAATTAATTAAAAATAAAATAATCATTAATATTTAAGTAATTCTATCTTATTAAACATAATTGTCTACTAAGAATCAATATCATTAATATCGAAGTATTAACAGTATAAATCATTGATTTATAAAATATTAACTAATTGGTTTAAAAAAAATTGTTCAAAAATAGAAATTTTGTAAATATTTTAAATTGCAAAATATTGTGATAACCATTGAATTAAAAATATAATGAACTAACAAAAAAATAGTGATTTTATAATCATTATTTGTTTATATAAAAAATAATGAATCATTAAAATAATAACCATTATAACTTTTAAATTATATAAATTATATATTATGTTTACAAATATCATTAAATTATTTATATATAAATAATGATTTTTTTAATAAAATTAATCAAATTATTAATATATATATTGGGGTTTTTAAAAATGTAACACCCTAAGACATTATATATTATTCTTTTAGAATTTTTTTTTCTAGCTTTCTTTATAGGAAACACAATGTCTATTATACACTACACGAATCATTGAGAATTTATGAGGAACTTAATTTTTATCATTCTAGACATGGAAAAACGATTTCATATTGTATTTAAGTCAATAATGACGTTCTTCAATGAATTTAATTACATACAAGTTAAATTTTATAGAATATAAATATATAATAAAAAAATTACTATTTAATATAAGAAGATATAATGAAGACCTTAAGTTAGAGGTTCTGAGTAATATTAACTAAAGAAAGTAAATATATTATTTAATTCATTGTTTAATAGTTAAATAGTAATGAACATTAAAACAAATTGAAAATATACGATTTTTTTTGAAGAAAAAATTTTTATTCTCTAATGGTGTTTTATTTTAATGAATTAAATTAAAATCGAATATAAGATGTGATTAATGATATATATATATGATATAAAATATTTTTTATATTAATCGAATATATTTTACATGAATATGATAAGAACAAACCCAATTTTATATATAGAAAGAAATTTTTTAAAGGCACATCTGTCATCTTTTAATAGAGAACCAATTTTATGTATATATATTGGAACGTTCATAAATGTAATATTTGAAAATAAATATTATTTCTGAAATATTAATTCGAAATATAGATTACTATTCATTTTGGGTATTTTTCTGTGAACATTTCATTTCAGTTAATATTAAAAAATAGTGAATTTTAATTGAAAACTACTTATTCATCTAAATAATTAATAAGGATAAATAAAAATTAAAACTATTTATAAACAAAAATTAAGTCAATAATATATAAACAAAATTCATCGTAATTAAATTTACATTTCAAATTAATATAAAAAACAAAAGTTTGAACATTTTTTCTTAAAAAACACGATATGTCATTCCATCAGTGGGATTAAATTTACTTGAATTTCATCCAATAATGTGATGCGAATTTTGATAAATAGATTAATTATTTGGAAAAAATAATAATTTATAATATCTATTAATGTCAAATTATTTTTGGACCAAAATTATTTTTGAATTTATTTAACATTAATTACAGTTGTAAAGGTAGAATTATGCTCAATATTGGTCTAGATATTAATCATAAGGGCTAAGATGACCTGGAATCATTTCCAAATTCCATTGTATGGGCATATTTTGACCATATATTCCATGTTATATAATTTTATTCTTTATTGAAATAACATAACATAGAAATAACATTGGTGGAATTCCTGTTTAAATTTTTTTTAAGAATTTGAATCCCCATCCTATTTTCACTTAAATTCACTCATTTGACTAATTTAAAAAAAGACCTTTTCCTCATAAAAAATACTACCAAAAAAGTACCTAAAATAAAATCCCTTATTCCAGAATCCTCAAATTTTCCAGAATGAAAACCATATATGTTCTTTGGTATAAACCAATAGGAGTTACCAAAATTAGCAGTAACGTTTTTCAATGAGTAATTTTATATTATTTACATCTCCACCAATTCTTTTCACTTTTTATATTTATTATATAGTAGAATAAATGTATTCAATATATTTTTTATAAGAATTTTTTCTACAATTTAACAGACATCCATCTAAATGGGATAAAAAATCACTGTTTGTGTGTATCAAAGATTACCGCCACACAGACTGATGTCATTCATTCCTCCATTTACCATCGTTGACTTTTAGAAATAATAATGGATTTATAGATTATATATGATCCGTATAATATTTATAATATTTTAATATTTATATAGTTTTTATATAACACCTTACTTCCAGCTTTCCGTTTTGTGGGAACACGATACCATTATATGTTCATTTCTTGACTACTCCATCCCCAAAGTGATGTTATACTTTCACATTATACATGGAACATATTAAGGATTATTTTATTAAATGTACATGGAATATGTAAATTAAATATCATAATAGAATTATAATTTACAAATATATCATTTACTTTTCATTCTTATTATAACACAATAAAATAGAAGTAGTGTCATTGTACATACAACCTATTGTCTCTATGAATAGTGAATTTCGTTTCTTACATGAAAAATGTATGGATTATTATATAAACATATATAAATAAATTATATTAAATTAAAATCATGTTTCAAATTCTATATATTATGAAATCATTATATTACTAATAAGAACAACAAGTAACTAGTCAAAACACACTCAAACTACACGAATATTAACACGAAAAATAGTTAAATTTATGAATGATTGTTAAAAAACAGATAATAATATATTGTATGAAGTTAAAATATGATAGTATAAATATTAATATATGAATATTATAATTTAATAATAGTATTGAAACAATTATTCATGATGCTAAACGATGTTCAACTAAACATGAATTTAATGGTAAGTGATTTTCATCTCAACTTTTACATGTGTGATAAATGTCATATTTGCCACATAATTATTTTGGGCATTGTATATGATTACCCTTTTGATATATTATATAATGAATAATTTTATATTCACGGAATTTAAATTTTGTATTATATTATTTTTACTTTGGTGTTCTCTGATTCAAATTTTATCACAATTGTATGGGATTTCATCTCAATTTAAATTTTATTGAGACTTATTCGTTATTATACAATAATTCAATTTAATGTGGTCTATATAACACCCATTTTTCATTTAATATCATGTTTCACTCATAATTCATGGTATTGTATGTTTCTATTTGACATATCTCATCCAATGGGTTATTATTGAATATTTTAATGTGGTAAAATTTATTATTGCAAATTAACTTTTTTATGTGATTTTAAAAATTCTATTGAAAAAGTGAACTTATTATGATAATTTTTAGTGTACATTATATTAATATTCAATATAAATTTTCTAAGAAAATGGATAATCATATTTCCTATACCGTATAATATTTTCATATAATATATTCACTTTGATAATTATTTGATTCTGTCGATAATTATTCATAACAATGTGCGCTTTATTCAATATGTATATTATATGAGGAATATTGTTCATTAATTAAATGAATTATTCAATTTATAAATGATTCATTGAAAAATCACAATATGGGTTGGGGAATGGTTATGTTAATCCCATTTATACGTTGGTATACTAATAAGATAACATCAGTTTGCGAAAAAAAGTTTATGTTTATTTCTATGAATAATTGACAGTTTTCTACCCATATATTTAATCAATATTGTAAAGGTTGTTTATATTAGTATTATAATCCATCTTTTAAATTGTCTTAATGTTAAAGGTATCATGTTCATTAGAAACATGAAATCTAATAATTAATCATTTTCTTTTATTTAATTTTTAGTTATTATTATCCCATATATTTTTTTATTGACATTATCTATGGATGCATTTCATTATCATATCATTGATAAAAGGGAATGTGTTTCATTTATTTTTCTTTTAATATTAATTTTACTCATTTCTTCATTATTTATTTAACTAAAAATTTCCCTTACATAAAAATTATGCTCACCCTTATTTTTTTACCCCATGTTATGACAAAGAATCCATTGAATAATTTCCAAGAATATAGTTTATATTATTTTGTTATAGATTATGAATCATTTTCTTTTTTCCCATGTAATATTAGAATTATATATTTAACACGGTATTCCAAAACTACCGAATTTTTTTTCCATATAGATTTTATTCCATATAATCATTTCAATTAAATAAAATAACACACAAAATATAGGATTTTAGGGTATGTGAGTTAAATTGGTATTGAATGATGTTTACAAAAAGCATTGAAAAATAGATTTAGAGAACATATATTATGAAACATTTCAATTATATTGAATTTTTTAATAAGTAAATAAGAACATTCAATAATTTTTTCAAATTATATATTATGCGGTTCTACCTATAAATACATCCATATCTACATAATACAAGTGGATTTGGATCAGTAATATTTTTACCTAGGTGTAGGAACTATAAAATTTTGTGATTTCCCTCGCTTGAGCATAACTTGGTATAAGAATATAGTCTTTACTGCAAACCTCTATTGACAAAGACATGCAATATTGTTTGGATGATTCATGTTTTATTTAAAAATAATTATGAACGATTTGAATGTAATTATATCCCTAGAGAAGACATGTTTATGATTATGATATTAAATGTGAATTTATTTAAATTTATGTTAAGTATTTAACTAGTTTTTGTATTATAAATTGTATTATATAATGATAATATATAATCTAGTTTATTCTATTATTTATAAATGGAATCTTGAATGAGTAATCCTATAAATACTAATGGATAATGTATAGGTTTCCTTATTAACAAATATGATATAACAAGTATTTGATATGAGCATGTTATGGATATATTAGAGATAAATAATCAGGTTATGACTCATAACATTTCATGGAAGGAACCAAATTTACATATTAAGATTATTTGATGTTGGATCAATTTATTTTACAGAGTCCCCAATCATATAGTATGACTACTGACCGAATGTCGGTAGGGTATTTGATTATGTTTTTGGAGAATATAATCATGGGGTTTGGATGTGGTGAAAAGGCAATGTTTACTCTTTCAGTTTATTGCCTCTATTGAAATGATTATTAATGGTTATATTGTTTCCAAAATAATAGATAGGAATATATATATAACTCATGTAGTGTTGAAACTTTATTATAACATTCTTTTATATATAATTTACTCATGATAATCAAATTTAGATGATGATAAAGTAACATATCTTAATTCAAATGGATTATTAATGATATTCCAATTATATACCTACTTTTACAAGGCTACTTAATTATTCTAAAAATTATATATGCAACATGAAGTTCCATATTGACCACTTCTTTTATGGTCTTAATCCAAACATCTGAAAGGAGCTACTCTCTGGGCATAAATTATTATATTTAGAGATAAATTTATGTTCCCTAAAAATGGATAAAGAATTTTCTATAATTAATATATTCAAGGGAATATATAGAATAAGAGGTAATATAAAAACATATATAAAGAGAACACCTCAAGGATAATGATGATGAAATTTCCATCATATGAGAACTGGGGAAATAATAACTGAATTAAATTCTTGAAATAAATGGGAGTTTTTTATAGGTTATGATAAAGGGGTCACAAGGGAAAACAATGATATATAATGAAGGAAAATAATATTATTTATCAATATAAATTTATGTAGATAGGGCACTACAAAAAATAATTCCTTAATATTAATGATAATATACCTAAAAATAATCTAAGAAATCATGTTCATAAAAATGTTAGTAAAAACACATAAATTTAATTATTAATGTTCTTCTATATTTGGATCTATGAAATATTTTGTAAAAGTATTTAATTGATTATTTTCTCATTATATTAAGTATGTAATATATATGTATTATACTAAAAAAATTATTTACTATATATTTGAGATCATATTTTGAATGTTACCAAGAAAATAGATTCACTATCAGGTTATATTTGTTGGGAAATTCATGGATGAGGGAAAGATATGAATTTATATATTCCTAATGCTTAGATAATGATTCTTGATAATGATATGACAGATATGGATAATATATATTGGATATTATATACTTACATGTAATTTATTTTAATTTTTTTAGATTATAATACATGTAATTTTCATAAGGTTATCTAAATATGAAATGGTTTAAGTTGAAATTTGGATGAGGTTTCATAGATTATCATATTACGTCAACATATGATAGAACCTACAATGATAATATAAGTAGAAATAGTTCATGGAATAAACAAACGATAATTTTTTTCTTATAGAAACATATCATGTATGTGTATTTTCTTATATTATTAGATAAAAAACAATTTTTCAACTCAAGTAAAATGGTCATGAAGAAAATATATTATCCAATTATCCTTATTTCTAATGATATCAATGATATTTACTCACACATTCATTTTCAGGTTTTCTAGTTTAAAAAATTCTTCATAACATGTTCTCCATCACACATTATTATAACATTATAGTTATATTTTTCTTTTATGTCCATTTCTACTGATCTTATCATATTTTAATGCCTTATTTTTCAGTGACATTCACATTTAACTTCACAATTATTATGATTTTGTGTTAATTACCATATTTATATTATGGGTTATAAACATAATTATTTTCAAATATCAAAATTATAATTTCTATTTGAATTTATAAAATTCAATTCAGTAATTTAATTCAAGAAGGGAGAATGTAACACCCCATGAAATTAGAATTTTTTTTTAAAAAAATTTATTGTTATTGTAGCATTATTTATATGAAAACACAAAATAAAATTACTCTAAACAAAATATGGATAATATATTAAAAATATAATTTTTATAATTATATATAAATATCAGTGAGGATATATTATGATATATGCACCAATGAATTTCTTTAGTTACTTGTGTTACACGCTTGAATGAGTTTTACCTACTGACAATATATTGATAAAATATTATTATTTTAAAAACTAATATATAACCAATTAATTAATTTAGAGGTCATTAATATTATTAAACAACTAGAGTAATTATATTTTTGTATTCATTTCTTAATAATTAAATAGAAATTAATATGAAAACTAATTGAAAAAAATTTGAAATTGTTTCAACGAGGGATTTTTTATTTTTTCAATGTGTATTATATTAAATAATTAAAAAAATTTTTTTATTAGATAATATTAATGAAATATATTTATTATATATTCAATAAAGTAAGTTTTCATATTCATATAATAGATTTTATAGTAATAAGATAAGAGAATACACAATTTTATGCATAGAAACCTATATTTTTCTAAAAATAATTTTCCCATAACTTAATGGAGAACATATCATAATTATAAATTGTAAGACCTATATAAATTTAATATGCAACAATAAACTTAATTTTTTATATTGTAATTCCAAAACTATCTTATGGTGAATTTTTGGTATTTTTTTGTGATGTTTCATTTTTTAATGAATAGTTCAAATTCTAAATTTTACTTAGATAATCATTCTTTGTAAAATTTATTTATAAATATTAAATACATTTAATTGAAGTAAAAAAATATAATTTATATATAATTTAATTTAATTGTTGACATTGTATTAAATATCTATTTTAAATTTAATTTCGAAACATATAAAATTGTTTAACATTATTAAGTTCAAAATTAATTTTGTTGTCCCATATACACGATTAAATTTAAATAACTTTCTTCCAATTATATGATTTTAATTATGTAATTTTTTTTACATATTTATAATAATCATAATTTATAATTGATAAATATTTTAACATAGTTCATTACAAAAACATATTAGTGAATGCAGAAAAAATTAATTACAATAGGTAAGGTAAAAATAATATTAATAATAGACCAAACAAAAAACCTAAGGGCTAAAATAACCAAGAAAAATTTCTAAAAGGTAATTTTATTTCCATATTTATAAGTTTTTATTCATATTATATTATTTGGTTCAATTTTTATGCCATGTGACATGGAAGAAACATGGGTTGAATCCCTTTTAATAAGTTTACATGAATTCAACTCCTCTTCCACTATAAAAACCCACCAACTCCTTCCACTTATTCACACCAATAAAGACATTTTTATCAACCAAATTATTTAAAAATATTATAACAAAATCCATAAACTCATCCTAGAATCCTAAAAATTTGTACAAAGAATATGGGGTAAGTCATTTTGTATAAGCTATAAGGAGTTACCCAAATAAGAGGTAATGATCTTCAACGATTGATTTTCTGTATTTACATAAATACCAAATAAAACAATTAATATCAGGATTATATAATAACTTCAATATCTTAAATATAAATGTAAATTTTTATTATTTGGTTTTGAACTACAATTTCACTCAAATCTATCAAAATGATATACACATTCACTATTGGTGTCTACGATAGACTATAACCTTGTTTAATGATGTCGTTAGTTCATCCATTAACCATATTTCATGGATGGAAATAATGATTATTTTATTGTTTATATTATATATTTTAATTATGATTATTTAATTTTTATATAACACATACCTTCATTCATTCATTTTGAATGAATACAACAACATCATTTATGGATGTGTGGACTACCACCTCCCCAAAGCAATTTTATTTTCTCACTCTATATATGATGAATATTAAGGTTGATATGAATTAAAATATGTGGAATATATGAATTAATTATAATACTGGAATTATAATATACATATATTTTTTTAATTTTCATTTTTATTAGGATAATGAAATTGAAGTAGCATTCATGAGTCCGTACGGCCCACCATCTCCATGAATGGTGAATTTCATTTCATTAATCTAAAATATATGTATTTTCTAAAAAATATATAAAAAATATATATGATATTTTAGAAAACATTCAGTCGATGATTAATTCATGATCTAATTAATAGACACAACAACTAAAAAGTCCAAACATACTAAAAAAACTAGGTAATTAACACCATAAATAATAAAAATAATGAATGATTGTTGGAAATGGGTTATAATATATTATATGAAGGTAATATATGTTATTATAAATATGATTATTGTTCTATTAAAATTTAATTAAATGATTATAACCATTATATTGTATAATAGGTGATAGTCCCCAAAAAAAGGAAATGCATGGTAAGGTATTTTTAAATCACATTTACATGAGATGAATGTCATGTTCACCACCTAATTATTTTCTATTATGTATCTACTTCCCAATTTGATATAATAAATAATGATTTAATTTATATTCATCGAATATATATGTTTCAATTGAATATTATTAAATTTGTGGTCTCTAATTCAAATCTTTCCACAGTTGTAAGATATTTCATCTCAATTAACATTCCATTGGGTATTATTTGTTATTATACAAAAATTAAATTAAATTTTGTTCATATAGTAACCAAATATAATTTAATATCATGATTCATTCTTAATCAATTTTATTTTATGTTTCACTTTTAACTATCACATCCAATGGGTTCTGATTGTAAAACATCCAAATCAAAAATATTTTCTTTGTAATATCACATTATTTTGTTATTTTTAACATTATCTTGAAAAAAGAATATATTTATTATCATGTTTATTATAAATTAAAAATAAAATGCTTATACATATTCTCATTAAATGGATATTACTATTTCATAAACCTTATATAATTTTTACATGTGGTGTTCACTTTGGCAGTGATTTGATAAACTATAAAATTATTGATTAATCATTATCTTTTGTTCACTATAGATACATGATAATGTATTTCATTCAACAAATAAATACATTTTTAGATACACGTGGAATTATTTATACATGCACTATATGGGTTGGGTACCAGTTATTAAAAGCCCCTCGATTCATTAGTATCCTCCTTATATAAATAAATTTTCTAACAAACCCTTTGAGTTCATTTACAAGTTGAATTTACATGACTCAACGAGAAGATTTAAACTGTATTATTATATTTTTGAATGAAGTATGATAAAAAATCAAATGGAATGACTTGATGGTATGTAATATTTTACTTGGAAAACATGGGTTGTAGTTTTTAATCATTTACATCATTTAGGATAAGGTTATTATTACCCAGAATATTTTTCATTGACAATATCTGTGGATGAATTTAATTTTTATGTCATTGAATAAATGTAATGTTTTTATGATATATATCATTAAATATTCATTATTCTCATTGATTCATTGATTTTTCAACTATAATATTCCTTTACCAAGCATTTGAGTTCACCCAAATTATGTTTCCTTTTCTAGGGTAAAAAGATTATTCCTGTAAAAAAGTTTTTATGAAGCAATTTTTTATATTTTGTAACATATTATGGTTAACTTTTTTATTTAAAAATGTAAATCTAAATCTTTTATGTATTCTAATTTTCTAGAAAAGAAAAAATTCATCAGGAATTTATTAGTCATAATAAGATAAATTATGGAACCAACTCTATGATTCTAGGATATAGGCATTACAAAAAAATTACATTGAAATTAATAATCCTTATTTTAAGAATCTTTTACGAATTATATCTTAATTTAAGAATATAAACATACTAATAATGTAAAGTTAACATTTTATCATAATTAATAAAAAATATAAAAAATTATCTATGTTTATATTAGATTGTAATTTAATTTTTTTAATTGTAACAAACATTATATAATTAATATCTGGGAAAATAAAAAAAATCATGGGATGTTATATTACGCACTATTAAATGTAATATCACTATTATTTTTCTTGTAATATATTAGCAAATTTATGAAATTCTATTTTGGAATATTTGAAACTTGAATTACTATATTTCTATATTCTAAATTGTTACTAAATTATAAAAGAGTTTAAATGTTAAATTAAAATTATTATATTTTTCTGAAATATGAATTGTTATAAGAAATATTTATTACCAACAGAATATACTATGATAATTATCTAGTTTTTTAACTAACAACATAATCTCTAATGTTATCTATACCCTTTCTCTAATATCAAAAGTAATGTCACAAGACTCTTTCTTTGTGTTCAAAAAAAAATGTTTTATATATTTATTTATAAAAGATACCAAAAATATATAGTCTATAATAAATCTGATTATCTTTTAATGTATACGAATTTGTTGAAAAGAAATAACAAATACAAATTATCAGATTTTAAACTATAAATAAAAGGTAGATATTTTATTCTTCTCACACTATATTCTTATCATTTCCAATATCCTTGATAATTCTAATGATCCTGAATTTTTTAAAACATAAAGTGAGAATAATATCATAGAAAGTTTTCTTTTTAAAATCTATTGAATATTCTTTTATTATAATATTTTTAAATAAAATTTAAAACATTTTACTTTTATATAAAAATACCTATTTGATATGTCTATACATTTTGAAATATAATAATAGGGTTTTAATCTATATATATTAGGAAAATAATTTTATAAAACCTTATAAAATGCACATAATTATTTACAAAATATTTTGAAATATCATTTTCATAATATTTTACAAAATATATATTCTTTGAAAACATTATAATACCATTAAAATAATAAAAATTTTAAAAAATAATACCTTTTAAAATACTTATTTTTTTAAAATATAATTTCTCTTCAAATATAGAATTGTTTAAAAATATAATTCTTTTAAAAATGCATAATGAATTAGAAATATTATAAAATAATACATTGGTATTTTTAAATTCATGAAATCTCCAAAAATTAACCCACGGGGCCACGTGAAAAAGTAATGGTTATTTCCCCTCACCCACCTCTAGAAAGATGAGTTCACTCCTGAATTCTGTATCATATTTAACATGTTCTACATTAAAAAATTTATAAACCTTTTTATCTTGAATTATATATATAGATATATATTTCAATAGAGTTTTTTTATTTAAAAAATGACCACTTATGTTTATATATAAAAACATATAAATATATATATATATATAATTTCATTGGAAAGAACATTATAAATAATGTACTACTATATATCATGAAAATTTCCATTTGGGAACAAGCATTATATTTTAATAATGGAATGATTTACATCCTTGTATTTAACATTGCATTACATTCATAAATTCATAATATCAATTTTAAAATTAGTTTTAATGGTGGAATAATTTATTCAACACACATGATTATTTATATATAAGTAAATATACACATATAAATATTTGTAGGAAATTTCATGAATAATCAACAACATACGTCCAAAAATATGATCGTGAATTACACAGACATACATATATATATATATAATTATACCTTGAAATGACGTTATTTCAATATAAGAAATAATACTTTTTAACTATAATTTTCACAAAAAATTAAACATTAATGATATTCTTTTTCAATTAAATAAATAATCATAAATAAATTCTTTCAAAAATAGTATTTTCATTTACATAAATTTAACTTTTAAAAAAATAAGTTTTATTTTTAAATTAAGTGTGACATATTGAAAAAATTATCTTTTAAACATAATATAATACCATTATATCATAAATTTAATATAGTTTATAATTTATTATACATAAATTATATGTTTCAAAATATTATAACATCGTTTCATAATTGTGAACTTGAAATTAGAAGTAAAAAAAATGAATCAAATTGAAAATTGAAAATAACACACACACACACACACATATATATAAATACATATATATATATATATGTGTGTGTTTCTCTGTGTCTGTGTCTGTGTTTGTATACATAATTATATAAATATTATTTTGAAAAAAATTCATAATTAGAATAAATAAATTATAATTTGATAATATCAAATATATATATTCTTTAAGAACATCAAATTAATAATAATACTAAAACACACACACACACATAGATATATAACCTTACATGGAATGGGGTTTCATAAATATAATAGAATAATGGATTTTAAAAAAACATGGAATTTTTTACTTAATGAAAATAAATGTATCTAAAAAAAGGAGATTTTTTAACAAATTGAAAACAGGAAAATGATGTTTTCAAAATCCCTTTTAGGAAGTGGTTTCCCAAACCAATGCAAAAATTTTTGTAATAGGGGAAAGGAGTGTAACGAACCAATATTTTATGAATGAAAATTCTATTTGATCTAATTAAATGTCTTATATTGAAAGTTTTTTATATAAAATATGTACTTCCTTGGTTTTAGAAATTTGGATTTTTAAAATATCATTATTAATTGTGACCATTGCTAATATATCTGTTGAATAGTGATCCAATGATTTGTATAAATATTGGGCATTAACAAATCTAGTTTACTCAGAAAAACAAAGTGATTCCCTCATGTAGTAGACGTGGCTCGTACGAAGCCCAATTTTTGGAGCATGGAAAGGAGGTGTCATCATTGGGATTCCCTCTTAACCAAGCCCAAGCCAAGCTTCAACATGTCATGCTCGAACAGAACCACCAATGAGAGAAGTGTAAGTTGATAGAGATTACCACCCGAGCTATGTTATCCGAGACACTCTAAGAGTCTATCACCATTGTAAACCATACCATTCGGTATTATGCTGGTGTTATAAGGGTTTATGTAACAAGACCCTATCCCTATGACTTTGTGCATTATTTTTATGTATCAAAAACAATACACTCATTTTATTGTTGTAACTTTTTAAATATCTTTTTAAGAACAATTAGTTTTTTTGTTAATATTAAACTAAGGAACATATATTCATAAATCAATGATTTTTTGAATTAAAAAATATTTTAACAAAATATTATTATTATCGAATTACATTTTATTAAGTATAAATGATCGTATAATTTTTATGAATACAAATAAATTTTTTTTTGTGGTTTGGAATAAATTTTGGTCAAAACCTATGATTTTTTTATAAATATCATTTTTTTATGTAAAAAATCAAAAATATAGAATATTATTTAGAAATAATTAATATTATTTTTCGAATGGGGACATTAAAATTTTCTAACAATTAATTTTTCATAATTTTCTAAGATAGATGAATTTTTGGGTAAAAAATTAAATACTGTTTAATTATATATTGTGTTTTATGACATCATTATGACCCAATAATGCTGTAATAAAAAACTATAAATGATATTATAGAAAAATATATTTTTTTATTCTTTATATAATGTGATTTTGGAGTCAGTTTATTTAGTTTCAAAGCCTTAGTGGACCCCCATGACTTATAAAACATTTTATCTTTTTAAATATTTTTTCTTGAGCATGAGACTCACCTCCATATAATCAAGCCAATTATTTTAATATGTTCGTACATTGACCAAATAGAATGTTTTTTCCAATCCCCTTTGGTAAAATCCATGATAGAAAACCATGGGTTGGTTTTTTTTGATTAGTTTAATGTGTGGTGTTCCAGACCTAAATAATAAAGAATTCCCTCTACTTTCATATATAAACCACCCACGCTCCAAAATCATCTTCATTAAAAGCCTTTCTATTTCATCCATACTCTTCTGTACTCTCCCTATAATCCTCTTAAGGCCCACCAAGCTCCTAATAATCCTATATCAAACCTCTCCCAAGCCTTTGGGATCACAAATTCATATAAGGGATTTCATTCTCTCTAATTTTTTTCTATGTTTTATAATGTTTCTATAACCTTTCTTTTCAATTACATATGATGGGGTATGACTAAAAAACTCCCCCATAATTACCTCTTTATGTTTTAATGATGAGATACCCCTTTATCTCTTATTAATTCCCCCCATTTACACCTGTTTCCATGGAGAAATTCAGTTAGGAATTTCTCTCCCATTATTTACATTCAAGAAATTATATTATATTATGATTCCAAATTCCATTAAATATATTGGAAAATATATCTATATGACACCCTTACTGAAAATTTCAGGTACATATTATGATACACCCCTTTATCTATAATCAACCATTTTTTATGAATTGTTATGTCACACCATTATGCTGCCGAAATTACACTTCATTTTTTAATGCCAAAGCCATTGTGTTGTGAATACCATGATAATTTACATATAAAAAATATTAACCATTATTCACATTTAACTATTTATTATAGAGTTTAATGTATGAAATCCACATTTCCTTTATTGTGGAATAAAATATGATGATTAATGAATCCATGTTTTATGATCCATGTACATTACCTATGCATGAAATGAAATGTTTAAGGAGGGTGCACCCTGATAGCACTCCAATTCATTGGGTAAAGATTAGTATCATGATACATCATTTCAAATGAGGATTTTCTCATGCTAATTTGAGTTAAATAGGGATTTATTTGTGCTAATTCAAGTGGAATGAGGTTTTTCTAATGCTCTATGTGCAATGAGACCTGGCTAATGATACATCCATGTTATGTGTTGTTGCCATATTTCCATGTTATGATATTCATGCTATATCATGCCTTTACATTCTTGTTATTTTATGCTCCATTGATATTTCTATTTCATAACATGTATTGTATTCTTCATTTTATTTCTTGTTTACTACCATACTTGTCTTTATAGCTCGCCCTTTTCCCATGCATCTCATCAAGATATCCCATGTAATGCTTGGTATGAGAGAATGTCATGGTTATGTAATGTATGTTTTCAATAAAGATGTTGTGGGTTTTATGTTTATTATGTTATATAATGTTCCTAATCCACAAAGACACTAGACCTCTTGATCTTCCTTGTTGAATAAAGTGATGAGTTGATGTAATAAATAATATTTATGTGTGTAATAAAAATTAGGGTTTCTATAGTTCGTATCAGATGATAGGTTTAATTATTTGTGGGATTAGGATTAGTAAACCATAGTAAAACACTTATTGAAAAGACAAAGTAAAATAAAAACATCCCGATGTTTTGGGGAGTTTTTAGTAAGTGGTTTATTAGGAAAATACATTCTTGTATTGATACGAGCATGTAGTGATGGCTCTGAAATAAATGTAACTAGGATTGATAACTCCAACAAGGAGTTTTAGGCTTGACATAGGGTATCCTGGTGCATGAAATGGGCCTTGCTACAATCTTTTTTATTACACTCTCATGTGATATTTTTTGTAAATTCAGATTCCTAGTATTAACCATTGTTAAGGTAATAAAAATTCCCCTAGGAATAAATTTTGGAAAGTAGATCATGTATAGAATTTATTGAAGCCTATATATTCATAAATGATGGAAATAAAAGTTATTTATAAGTCATCTATTTTTTACTTTGATTACCCTTTATGTGTTAACCCTATCATTCATTTTATTCCAGCCAATTTTATGTACTAGGAGGACTCCAGATAACCACCTATGTGAAGACCTATGTGATGACTACTCTAATGAGATGCCCAATCTGATGGGAGCAAGAATCGTGTACTTTTTTAGGATAAAATCTTAGTTAACTCATGATTTTAATAGAAACATGGGTAAATAATAACTTTCAACCCCCTTATTAATGAACAAGTCACAATTGAGATCTTTATAGGACAAAGGACTCCTACTTTTATTGGATCATCAGACCCCTCAATCAATGAAAAATGGATCAAATCCATTGAAATGATCTTGTCCATCATTCAATTTTTATATAAATATAGTATTATTTTGGATGCTTATCATATGGATGGTGAATCTGATCAATTAGGGACAATGATGAAAAATATGAAACCTAAGGAGGATATCGAGGCATTGGAATAGATGGATTTCATGAATTTCTTTTCAATAAATATTTTCCTCGCACCCTCCATCTTACGATTGAAATGGGCTTCCATTCCCTCAATCAATTTGATGATGAATCCATAAGGGAGAATAAGTAAAAATTTAAAATGATTTTATAATATGCTTCTAGCATTATTGAAACCCCTGAATAAATGATCGACAGATTATTTGGTGGGTTGAAACCAAGCCTGTGGAAAGCCCTAGAAATCCTTGACTTCAACAGCTTGGAGGAAATTGTCTGATGTGCCCTAAATATTGAAAATGGAGATCAAATAATCTTAGGGGTATCATAGTGATAAGAAGTGTATGGTGTATTTCAATTCTAGTTATAACGCCCTGACCCCTGTTACCCAGAGTCGGTGCATTATTTTAATACATTGGCATGATTATAAGGAATAAAGTCCCAAAGGACCGATAAGTTTAGCAGTCTTGAAAAAATAGATCACATATATGAATGTAACATTTTCACTTTAAGACGTACAAAACAACATAAATAATCTTTATGAATGCCATTATTTCCTTGTCTTAACCCTTTATATCAATAAAATTACACTTCTTGGAATCCTGGAAAAAATAAAACATAGGAAGGGGTGAGCTCAAATGCTCAGTAAGGGTATGCAATACAGCAGAAACTTTCAAAAATAAGCATAAACATTTAAAGAAATGTATAAAACTAAAACAAAATCCTTTTAAACTTGAACATCAGCATAATATGGCAGAAATAAAATGAATTAATGCCATTTACTTATTCACATGGATATTCTACAAATCGAATAATCACATGCAATATCACTATCCACTTGCATAATGATGGAATGCATAATTCCAGACTATCATAACCACATAGCCAAGGCCTCATGTCAAGACTACAAATAAGATTTTTTCAAGGCCTTGTGCCAAGACACTAGTTTTTCTCATGAGACCTATCGATGCATCGAGGAGCTATAGCGGGCTCCACCCTTCACATATTAAGTCCAATGCATTCCCATATGAAAAGGTTTAAACATAACATAGACATTCGTATTAAAACTAGCATACGAATTGTCAATACTTTCTCTCTAAACCATGAATGGTATAAAAATAACACATCCACAGTCAAACATATCACAAGACCTTCAATAGATGTTTTGTATAATAAATCAACTTCAAATGCGCTATAAATCCATCAAATGATGAGTAGAGATTTTTGAGAGAAATATTATTTTTGTAAAATCAATTAAAAGTAACACATTTATAAAGGAAGTAATTTTAAAGGATATTTTTGAATCAATGTGTCCCACACCACATTAAAACTATTGAAAAGAATTATCATTTCAAAACATTCATGTTCATATAAATAAATCCTTAAAATCATTTTAAAAACATGGACATTAATTGAAATGATTTAGAATGATAAATATTTAAATCATTTGAAATTTTGATCTTGATAAAGAGTACTTTTCAAAATCATTAAAATCTTCATTTTGAAATCATTTTTATGAAAAATGTACATGGATGATAAAAATTTCCCAGTCAATACTTAAACATAAACAATCTCGGATAATGATGAGATTGAGGAATTAACCCTTACCAATTTGGTAACTTATGAAACATAAAACCCATGAAAGAGGTATCATAAAATGAATATGTAAATACAAATAAATTAAAGTGTATTACACAATGAATACAATTATGGGCAGTACATACACCATAGAAAAGGTAATAGTGGCAATATGGCATGAATCTCACAGGAATAAGAAGTGAGATGAAACCCCCTTACCTTGCACTTTCCATTAGTCGAAGGTACGTTGAACCTCCTGTATGAAGATCGTGGTATGTTATTAAATTATAAAAGAACCATATTAATATTCATGATATCATACATGATTCATTTATGACTTTATATTATCCATTTAACAATAATTTCCATGTTAAGTTAACATTTTGGGTAATAATCACTTTCTTTATCCCACGTGTTTTAACTTGTCACTCTTGGTTGTATCACTTAGATAATGATTTAAATACTTCCAGAATTTAAATCTTGAAAAATATATCATATTTATATAGAATATAAATTTTTATAATAGACATATATATGAAATGTAAAACACTGTTTATGGAGACGGTGGTCCGTACATACGCATAAACGTTGTTTCTGTTTTCATATAGTATTGAACTGATGTAAGTGAATAAGATATATGTAATTACATAAATCCTTATATATATATATATATATATATATCTCCAGTAGCATTATTATTTCATTTATTACATACTTATTAGTAATATATATTTTTATAATCGTCAATGAATGGTGAACTTGGAAATGAATCTCATCGCGTCGTGGAGACGGTAATCCGTACGTACGCACGAGTAAAAATATCATTCTTTTGATATTAAAATAATATATAATTGGATGTTATATCATATATAAAGAATAATTATCATGTTATATTTATTATTTACATGAATTAAAAATCATTATTATACCCATAAAAATAATAATATATGGAATAACAATTACCCCACGACGTGGAGACGATAAGCCGTACGTACGCATGAATGGTGACATATCGTTCAAAGGATGGATAGAATAATGAATATGGTTGTACCATTTTTATAATAATATTAAAATATATTTGAGATACTAGATTCTTTATTTTATAATGGTAATAACAAGGAAAGAAGAAGTGGAAGAAGAAAGGAACTTGAAAAGGGGTGGTGAAATCAGTACCTCTTCTTCGGGTTCTTCCTTTTGATTTGATCAAAAGGGATCCTCAGGATGACTTTTTGACTAAAGGAAGGACTCTAGGATTAAGTGAGGGAAGTTTATAGAGTATTTGGTAAGGGTTTGGCCGAACCAAAAGTCTTTTAAGGTGTGAATTAATGACAAGGGAGAGAGTCCTTTTATAAGAGGGGTGAGGGGAACCTTTGGAAAAGCTAGAAATATTATTTTATTATAAATTCATATTCAGTTTCTAATGTCTCCAAAGTGTATAATTTAAAGGTTAAGGTGGGTATGGGTCTAAAACCACTCAGATAATATAATTTAGACAGGTTTGGGTCATTATATTAACCTTATCGTTTAGTTATAACTCTTAGTTAAATAGTTTGACACTTACCATGTCACTTTATATTTTTATTTTATATAGTTAATAAACATACTATATACATCAAATCGACCCCCAAGTGGTCCATTAATGTTACAAATATCATGATATAAGTATCTTGGCCGAAAATTATATTTTAATGAATTTATAATCATTTAATAATATTTTATTTGTGTTAAAAACACTTTTATGTCAATTTTGACACTATTCAATAATTGACTTTTGTAAAAATCATAACAGAATTATTACTTCGAAAAAAGTTAATTAAATCAACCTAATATGCCATAGTATCCTTGAAAATTAGCATAACTCATTAAAAGTCTCAAATTATATTTATTTGGGTATTTATAATATCAATTATTTTAATATTTCACTATAATGGTAATTACTGCATCATCATTGTGTCATAAAAAAAATAAATTATTTAATGTCATAAAATTATAAATAAAATATCATTATTTAAGAAATATTTTTAGATTTCTAATGAATATTTATAGTCGAAAGGGGAACATTTATAACCCTATGTAAAATTTTTTTTGATAAAAGATATATGCTTATGTCTTTTTTGTATTTATTTTAACTTAATTAAAATAAAGTGTCCCTATCACCTACAAGTGGCTCCATGGGGTCCCAAAATCTACCCAAGGATGCCCATGGTCAGAAATGTATCCCAAAATAAATTTATAACACGTTTTAGGGAAATTTAGGATTATTATAATATTATTTTTAACCCCTATTTACCAGATTTACCCTTTAACCATTGTAAATAAAATATTTTCTGAAGTAATTGTTCAAAATGTCTAATAAAAGTTACCTATTTACATAATTTGGACATCCTGATTCCAAATATGGAATCCATTTTTCCAAATTCAAAACACAGAAGTAGAGTAAATTAATTTAAAATTAATTCCCGCTGTCAAAACAAAAAGCCTGTTTTTAAGATATAATAACTATCAAAAGATTGATACTTATTTATGTCCGGTTATTTGTGAAATTATGTCCAATGACCAAATTTGTATTAAATGGTAAAAATATATTCTTAATATAATTTCAAAACACTCAAATTTATAATTTATCACTATTAATTATTTTGATTAAAAAAGTTTTTTTTAATTAAAATTTAGTAATTTTCACTATTCATCAAAATATTAAAGTTATCCGAAAACTACCAAAATTTCACCTTAGGTTAAATTCGATACTCCTAATCCAAAAATGAATTCCATTTTGAGAGATAAAATTTTTAAAATTTTAAAAAGTAGGTATTACTATTCATAACGACTACTTTGATTAGACGTGGTGTGTGTTAGAACTCGAAGTTGCGTACAACACATAGTACTGTATTATTCAAAGAAAAGCGTACCGTGGAAGATCGGGGTGTTACATTATCCCCTCATTAAATAAATTGAGTCCTCACAATATGATATTTTTATTTTCAAATAAAGGTTGAAAATAGAAAATATCATTGTGGAAAAACCCACATCAGAAATTTGATTAATAAACTTTAGTCTTAACAAGATGAAAAGAGAAATGGAAGGGTCACCACAAAATTATGATCTCGATTTGGAGGTCATTGGTGGCATATATAGGCATATAAATGATGTAAAAACATTAATATTTATAGGTAGTGATTGAGGTTATCAATCACAAACAATTTTAAAATTAAGGCCCTTAAATACATAAATCTATGATGATTTAAAATACCATCGGTTCAACAAAACATAAGATATTAGGATAACACATTTTTGACGATTCGAAATATCTTAGTTGAAATCCCACATTGAAAAATGAATTAATAAGGCCTTTATTTAAAATAAAGTGTGGAAAGTATAAAGATTACAGAAAATAACACATACTAGGGTTCCATGTAGGAAAATATGGATATGGAAGATAAATCTAACCATAAATTATCTGATAGAGAGTGGTAGAGAACATGGCTATGAAAAGGCCAACAATCCAAAAGCCATAAATTAGTGATGATCTAAGGTACCATATAGGACAACATTTATTTCTATGTTCCTTTTCATAATGTTGAGGAATTTATTTATGAGATTGTCTATGATCATAAAGAGATATATTTACTTTATAATTATAGGTTTATCCATTAATTAATTTCTACCACTAGCTCATCTTTTACCCCAAAACATAATACAAATCAAAAATACTCTATTTATCCTAATCGTATAGGGTTCCAAATATAATGAATTTATAATTCACATATCAAACCCGTTATGTAATGAAACTACAATATACCATCCAGGAACTTCATTTAGCACAATGGTAGGTGATAAATACCAATTTCACTATGGTTGTGGGTTCGATTCCCGCATCTTTGTCCTACATGACGGGTCGTCACACGGTTTACGTGTTGTCCTTTTATAAAAATCCATAAAATAACCTTTCAAACGTAATCCATTCTGACCATTAAATTTATCCAAAATACTGTTATCCAAACTCACAGTCCAAAATTTACAAAGGAAGTTAAACATAATGAGGATCCTTTTTTCCAGGTAATAACATGTGAACGCCTTCCTCATATATTCTTTTACAACACCGCAACATCCTGAATTACCAAAATAAACCATCTCTTATTCCAAAAATCACTACCTCAATATTAGGACCATATTATGGTTTATCTTTCTATTAACCATATAATTTCCAGAAAAATAACTGGCTGTAGAGACACTTTTCGTAGTACCATAAAATATCGAATCCTTAATTAAATAGTACTGTAGTACAATCCTTATTTATTTCCATAACATCATTGATACAACACTTAAATGAAATAATTCTAAAATAACATCATAAGAACACTAGTCATTCCTCTCCATTTGTGGTAGTATCATAACTTGATTATTATCCAATAACATCATTTGCGGCATAGTCTGATGACTGGGACATTGGTTCACGTAGTGTCCAAACTCCTTGGAAATGAAGCATTGTACATTTGAAACCATTTTCTTACCCTTGCAGTCACGTACATTGTTCCCTTTTCCTCCACACTTATAACAAACTCCCATTCCATTCAGGAAAGTTCTAGGGTGTTTCTTCCCACAGTTATCACATAGGGGAAAATTCTTCTTTTCCCTCTTCCCTTTACCCATATTTCTCTCTTCCATCATTTTCATCTCTTGCTTCCCTTCAAAGACATAGGACTCCAATAATTCTTTACTCATCTTATCAACACATGATACTATTTCTTCATATGATGATAATATGCGGGAAACTATTTCCCTTCTAAATTATGGAATAGGACCATGAAAGATATGATCCTTCTTACTCTTTGGATCATACGTATTACGGGAGTTCATACTCCTTCTTCTAGGCGCCATTTCTATACAATAGCATAAAATGGTTCAGTTTATTAATTGCAATGAATAATTACTAAATTTGTAAAATACCTAACAAAAATGGAATAGTTTATGGATATAATCCATAATCATAAATATTTTTTATTTGAGTAAGTATATACTCATAAGCCCTTAACAATGTTTTGTAACGAAAATGAGAATTATCCTAAGAATATCCCCTGGGAGTGTCGTAACCAAGAGTGCAGCAAGGCCCGTTTTCGTGCACCAGTTCCCGTTCGAGTCTAGCCCAAAGCGGTGTTTTCGGGATTTACCCATAGGTACATCTGTGCCAGAGTCGCCTCTACCTGCTCGTATCCAGACAGGGATGAATTTCTCAGAAAACTCACAAAATATCTACAATACCAAAATTCTAGGAAGTTTTATATACTAATCCTCAATGTCTATCTTAGGGATATTTCCTCTAATCAGAGTCTATATAAATCTAGTTTCCATGGTTATTGCTAAACTTCCTCTGATACCAACTGTAACGCTCTGACCCCAGTTACCCAGAGTCAGTGCATTATTTTAATACATTTTCATGATTACAAGGAATCAAGTCCCGGAGGACCGACAAGTTTAGCAGTCTTGAAAAAATAGATCACATACATGAATGTTACATTTTCACTTTAGGACGCAGAAAACAACATAAATAATCTTTATGAACACCATTATTTCCTTGTCTTAACCCTGAATATCAATCACATTACACTTCTTGGAATCCTGGAAAAAATAAAACATAGAATGGGGTGATATCAAATGCCCAGAAAGGGTAAGAAATACAGTGGAAGCTTTCAAAAATAAGCATAAACATTTAAGGAAATTTATAAAACTAAAACAAAATCCTTTAAAACATGAACTTCAGCATAATATGGAAGAAATAAAATGAAATAATTCCATTTACTTATTCACTTGGATATTCTACTAATCAAATAATCACATGCAATATCACTAACTACTTTCATAATGATGGAATGCATAATTCCAGACTATCATAACCACATAGCCAAGGACTTGTGCCAAGACTACAAATAAGATTTTGTCCAGGCCTTGTGCATAGACACTAGTTTGTCTCATTAGGCCTATCGATTCATCGAGGAGCTATAGTGGGCTCCACCCATCACATATTAAGTCCAATGCATTCCCATATGAAAATGGTTTAAACATAACATAAACATTTGTAAAAAAACTAGCATAAGAAATGTCAATACTTTCTCCATAAACCATGAATGGTATAAAAATAACACATACACAATCTAACATATCACAAAACCTTTATTAGAAGTTTTATATAATAAATCAACTTCAAATGAGCTTAAAATTCATCAAATGATGAGTAAATATTTTTGAGAGAAATATCCTTTTTGTAAAATCATCTAAAAGTCACACATTTATAAAGGATTTAAGTTTAAAAGAGATTTTTTGAATCAAAGTGTCCCATACCACTTTGAATCTTTTTAAAATAATTAAATTTTCCAAACATTAATGTCCATATAAATAAATCCTTAATAATTTTGAAAACATGGAAATTAATTGAAAAGATTTTGAAAGATAAATCTTTAAAACATTTGAAATTTTGATATTGATAAAGAGTACCTTTCAAAATCCTTAAAATCATAATTTTGAAATTTTTTTTATGAAAAATGGACATGGATGATAAAAATTTCCCAGTAAATACTTACACACAAACAATCTCAGATAATGATGAGATTAAGGAATTAACCCATACCAATTTGTAACGTACGAAACATACAACCCATGAAAGAGTTATCATACAATGAATATGTAAATACCGATATATTAAAGTTTATTACACAAAGAATGCAATTATTGGAAGTACATACACCATATAAATGGTAATAGTGGCAATATGGCATGAATCTCACGGGAATAAGGAGTGAGATGAAAACCCCTTACCTTACACTTTCCTTTAGTCGAGGGTACATTTAACCTCTTGTACGAATATCATAGTATGTTATTAAATTATACCAGATGCATATTAATATTTATGATATCATACATGATTCATTTATGACTTTATATAACCCATTTAATAATAATTTCCATGTTAAGTTAACATTTCGCGTAATAATCAATTTCTTTATCGTACGTGTTTTAACTTGTCACTATTTGTTGTATCACTTAGATCATGATTTAAATACATCCAGAATATAAAACATGATAAATATATCATATTTAATTAGAATATAAATATTTATAATAGACGTATATATGAAATAGAAAAAACCATTTATGGAGATGGTAGTCTGTACGTACGCATAAACGTTGTTTCTGTTTTCATATAGTATTGAACGGAAGTAAGTGAATAAGATATATGTAAGTACATAACTCCATATATATATATATATATATATATCTAGTAGCATTAGTATTTCATATATTACATACTTATTAGTAATATATATTTTTATAATCAACGATGAATGGTGAACTTGGAAATGAATCTCATCGCGTCGTGGAGACGGTAATCCGTACATACGCACGAGCGAAAATATCATTTTTTTGATATTAAAATAATATATAATTGGATGTTATATGATATATAAAGAATAATTATCATGTTATATTTATTATTTACATGAATTAAAAATCATTATTATACTTATCCAAATAATAATATTTTTAATAACAATTATACCACGACGTGGAGACGGTAAGCCATACGTACGCAGGTATGGTGACATGTCATTAAAATGATGGATAGAATACTGAATATGGTTGTACCATTTTTATAATAATGTTAATTTATATAGGAGATACTTGATTAATTATTTTAGAATGGTAATAACAAATAAAGAAGAAGTGCAAGAAGAAAGGAACTTGAAAAAGGGTGGTGAAATCATTACCTCTTCTTCGGGTTCTTCCTTTTCATTTGATCAAAAGGGCTCCATTGGATGGATTTTTGACTAAAGGATGGCCTCTAGGACGAATTTAGAGATGTTGGGAGAGTCTTTGGGTAGGGTTTGGCAGAAGAAAAAGTCTTATAAGGAGTGAAATAATGAGAAGGGGGAGTGTCCTTTTATAAGAGGGGTGAGGGGAACCTTTGAAAAAACTAGAAATATTATTTTATAATAAATTCATCTTCGGTTTATAATGGCTCCAATGTGTATTATTTAAAGTTTAAGGTGGGGATGGGTCGATAACCACTCAACCAATATAATTTATACTGGTTTTTGTCATTATATTAACCTTATCATTTAGTTTTAACTCTTAGTTAATTAGTTTGACACTAACCATGTCACTTTGTATTTTTATAATATATAGTTAATAAACATACTATATACATCCAAGAGACCCCCAACTGGTGCATTAATGACACAAATATCATGATATAAGTCTCTTTTCCGATCCTTAGATTTTTTAGAATTTAATATCAATTAATAATATTATATTTGTTTTAAAAACACTTTTATGTCAATTTTGACACTATTCAATAATTGACTTTTGTAAAAATCATAACAGAATTATGACTTCTCAAAAAGTTATTTAAATCAACCTAATATGTCATATTATCCTTGAAAATTAGTTTAATTCATTAAAAGTCTCAAATTATATTTATTTGGGTATTTATAATATCAATTATTTTAATTTATCACGATTATCGTAATTACTGCATCATCATTGTGTCAAAAATAAATAAAATTATTTAATGTCAAAAAATTATAATTAAAATATAATTATATAGTAAATCTTTTTATCTTTCTAATGAATATATATATTCTAAATGAAAACATATGTAACCCTATGTTAAAATTGTTTTTCTAAAAGATATATCCTTATGTCATTTTTGTATTTATTTTAACTTAATTAAAATAAATTGTCCCTATCACCTACAAGTGGCTCCATAGGGTTCCAAAATCGACCCAATTATTACCATGGTCGGTAATGTATCCAAAAATAAGTTTAGGACATGTTTAGAGGTAATTTAATATTATTATAATATTATTTGTTAACACTTATTTACCTGATTTATCCTTTAACCATGGTAAATAAAATATTTACCGAAGTAATTATTCAAAATGTATAAAAATAAAAGTTACCTATTTATACAATTTGTAAATACTTATTACAAATATGGAATCCATTTTTCCATATTCATAACACAGAAGTGGCATAAATTAATTTAAAATTAATTCCCGCTGTCAAATCAAAAAACGTGTTTTTAAGATATAATAACTATCAAAAGATTGATACTTGTTTATATCCGGTTTAATTTTGAAATTATGTCCAATGACCAAAATTGTATTAAATGGTAAAACTATATTCTAAATATAGTTTAAAACCAATCAAATTCATAATTTATCAGTATTAATTATTTTGATTAAAAAAGTTATTTTTAATTAAAATTTATTGATTTTCACTATTCATCACAATATTAAAGTTATCCGAAATGTACCAAAATTTCACCTTAGGCTAAATTTGATACTCCAAATCAAAAAATGAAGTCCATTTTGAGAGATAAAATTTCTACAATTTTAAAAAGTAGTTATTACTATTCATAACGACTACTTTGATTGGTCGTGGTGTGTGTTAGAACTCGAAGTTTCGTACAACACACGCTACTATATTATTCAAAGAGAAGCGTACCGTGGAAGCTCGGGGTGTTACACGAGTAGTCTGATGGTTAAATCAAACAGTGCTAAGAAAATTCATCACCCACTTTCCAGAATTGTGGAAAGAAACACCCCAAAAATTTCCCGAAGGGGACGAGTAAATGCAATAGGTGTGGAATAGAAGGAAACCTTGTCATTAACTGGAGACAAGAATAACATGTGACTCAAACACAGGAGAGGAATACCCCATTAAAACCTCAATGTGTTGTTCATTGAATCAACTGAAAATAACTAGGGTGCCATTCAAATCAGTGCAATAAGCCAAAGGTTTTTGGAGGCCACCAAAAACCTCCAAGGCATCAATTCTAAGCCTTTTTCATCGCTACCACCGAAGTGAACTATGACAATGAAGTGGTTATAGGTATGCTAGTTATTTATTCAAGAATATAGAACATAATTTTTTATTCTAATTATACGCATTATATTGTATCCAAAAGATTAGTAGAACAATCATAACACCACCAAAAATCATGGAAGTATATATGTAGGTGAGTATGGAAAATTGGGTAATCATTATATCCATTGAATATAACACCTCCCATGTCATAATCGGTGGATTAAATTTCCCAGAAAACCACATAATACTCCCTCTTGTGGAATTTGTTGCAATTATAAGAATGGATTGGCTTTCCTTATATTGAGCCAACATAAATTGCCGTCATAGGGAAATCACTCTCTATATGGATAATCGACACCCAATTCTATATAAGTGCAAATGGGAAGATAAATATTAATTATCACCATCATCCCAAGTGTAGATATTACCACCCTATGACCATGTGTATCTATCCTAGATAATTGAGTCTAAGGAGGTAACCATCCATGAAGACATCCCTATTGTGAGAGAATTTGCAGAAGTGTTTCCCGATGAATTGATAAGTCTTCCTACTATAAGAGATGTTGAATGATAAATTTATCTTATACATGGGACATTTCCATTATCTGATACCCCATATAGAATGGATGTTGTGGAGCTTGAGGACCTGGCGAAACAACTACATGAGAAACTGGATAATGGTTTTATAAAACCAAGTGCTTCACCATGGGTGAACCATTCCTCTTTGTCAAGAGGAAGGAGGGGTCAATTGACATTTGCATATGTTATATTAATCATAATAAAATCACAATAAAGAACAATTTTTTTCACCCATAAAACGATGAAATTTTCTATTAGCGGTGTGGAGAACAATACTTATCCATGGTGGATTTGTGGTCAGGATATTATCATGTGAGGGTGATGAATGAAGATATCCCCATGAATACTTCTCCAACAAGGTACATGCACTATGAATTCGTAGTAATGCCATTCAGACTCACTAATGATCCAAAAATCATTATTGGCCTGATGAATTTAGTCTTTAGTGTTTATCTCATCAAATTTGTGGTAGTTATTATAGATGATATTATAATATTCTCTAAAATCAAGGAGGATCATGAGGAGCATCTAAGAACTATACTAGAGAACTTGCATATGGAGAATATCTATGAAAAGTACATCATCTTTGAGTTCAGGATGAAGAATGTACCATTCTTGGGCAATGGGATATATTTGGATCCTTGAAAAAAACATCAATTGAGGGATTTATGAGGCCAAAATTGGCGATTGATATCCATAGATTCTTGTGGTTAGGTGGATATTATCTCCGATTTGTGAGAAATTTCTAACGATTTTTAAACCCTTTTACCCTTATAACTCTGAACGTTGTCATGTTTATAGGGAGTGATGAATGCGAATAATTTTTTAAGGAGTTGAAAATGAGGCTTATCTCTGTGCTTGTGCTCACATTACCCATGAGTGGAGAAATTATTTTGGTATTTAGTGATGGTTAAAATAATGGAATGTGTTTTTTTATGAAAAATGAAAATGTGATATCCTACACTTGAAGTCCACTGAAAATCCATCGGAAAAAACTATCCCACGCATGATCTGGAGTTGGCAGCTATGATCTTTGCTTTGAAAATTTGGTGGCATTAACTCTATGGGGAGAAGTGTGAGATATATACCGATCACAAGATCATAAAATATATATTACCACAAAAAGATCTTAATATGCACCAAAAAAGATGGATAGAACTCTTAAGGGTTATTACTACTCAATCCACTACCATCATAATATAGTAAACAAGGTTGTGGACACTCTACGTAGAAAGTATCTTGAATATTTATCAATATTGATAATTCAAAAGGATCAAATCCTATTAGATTTGAAAAGGATGTATTGGGAATCATTAACGAAGGAACATCATAAATCCTTTCTCAAAAGATTTCTCAATCATCCCTCATGGTGAAAAATGAAGGATTCTTAAAGAATTGATGATGAAATTATAAAAAGGGTAAAATCTATCAGAAATGGGAAATCTTATGAGTTCTTGTTTGAAAAGGATGGAATTGTGAGATTTGATTCACGATTATGTGTACCATCAGATCAATGGATAAATTTATAAATTAATTTTTTTGATTAGAATAGTAAATTTAAAAAACTATCTATATTAGAAATTTTAATTTTTAAAATGTTAACTATAATAATTTTTATTTCCAATAGCTTTCCAAATAAATAATTTTAACCAATTATAAATTTCAATCCCAATATATCAGTAATCAAATGTTTCTCTAAAAAATAATATGTATAATATAATATGGAATTTTTGAATAAGGGATATTATTTCACATATTATCTAAAAAACTGAATATTGTTAATAATAGAAGTATATAACATTTTATTTATTTATATATTTCATAAAAAGTTAACAAATATACAATTTTTATGATTGAAAGCATAGTTTTTACCAAATATTCATAATATTTATTTTCCATCTAAATATAAAATAGTATAATATTTATTTGTTTTTTGATGGGTATATGGTGATTGAAAACATTTACATATTTAAGGGTAAAAATATACTAGGAATTTTTTTATATGTATTATAACTACACATACACACACAATTATCTAATGGGTGAAAAATATACTATTTCTGTGGATGGAAAACTAACTCCTCAAGAAATGATGATTGTTCAATTATATACTACCACCTATCATGGTGGAAATTAATATGAAACTATATTTATATATGATATATATTATTTTTTGGTCATAATTATGATTTAGTATTTTCCTTTTATACCATACCATTATTGTTTCCATTATGGGTAAATACAATAATTTATTTTGAGTAAGTGCAAACTACTGCCCCCTCAAATAGATATGAATCGTTAATGACATATGTGGGTTGAATAAAGGATGAAGTTAATGATATTATATATTATATTATACTGGAATTATAATATTCCTATGTATTATAATGTTTTAATTCTATTAAAATAATAAATTTAAATGAAATTAGTGTTCATGCATATGTACGACTTACCTGCTCCATAAACGATGCATTTAATTTATTACCTCCAAATGTTATATTCTATTATAAATACATGTATATACAGGATATATATGATATATATGATATCTAAATCATGATTATCATTCTGAATATAATGAACTTTTGACTATGATAACAACTTGTTATTATAAGTAGTCCATTTTAGACTCGAGTGCCAAATATCGACAAAATGAATATTATTGATTACATAATGTTTATAAAAAGGTAATAAGTTATATAAAAGGAATTATAAACATGAAAAAGGTTCTTAAGAAAGTATAAATTAATTTTAGTTAATTATTAAAGAGACTAACGAACGAACGGGTCAAGTTGGACATAGGGTAAGGGACTTCATCTCAATCTCCTTTCATTTAGGCATATTTTTATAATATATACCCTCTTCTTTTACATTGTGTAAAATAAAACCATTTGAATTTTAATTTCATTCAATGGGATTGTTTTTCTGCGATGCATTTTACTAAACGAAAAATGTAATGTTTTTAACATTTGCGGCAACAATGACCTCTCTGCGGCCATAATCGTTATTTGGATTCCTCTAGTAGAATTAATGTTTTATTAAAGGAAAATGATATCCCATATTCTGTTTTGGAGAGTTTTGGTATTGGGTATGGTTTTTGAAATGTATTTATTATTTAAATATCTGTGAATTTTTTATTGTGATTGGAAATTAACTGTTATTAGTGAAATGTTTATAGTTGCAATATTTTATGTGTTATGATTTTATAATGGATCATGGAAATTTTATGGGTGGTTAATTTATAAACCAAATTACGCGTGGTTCCATGATAAAACAGGACTAGTGGTTACGTTATAACCTCCAATGCATTGTGTGTGGATGTTGTCCATATGGGTATTCCATTTAGTTATATGCGTGGATGTCAACAGTATGGTTATTCCACCTAAGAATGTTTAACTCCCAAGTTACCTTTATATGTTATGTGTTTTTATATGGGTTTTATGGTAATATTTTGGTTATAAAAGGGTAAGAAATGTTCTTTTATTATGTGATGAGTATTTACTACTTCATAAAGGTGAAAATTATTAAATATGATAAAGTATTCATAGTTTTCATGTTGTTTTGAAAAACTAATTGTTTTACTTCTTTGTGTATCCCTTACTGAGCTTATTATACTCATCCCATGTTTTTTAAATGCCTGTCAGTGGACATAAAGTGGAATATTTTCAAGGATGGGATCATCGAATAGTCTTGCTGTTTAAAAATGGAACTAGACATGGCCATTTTTTCAAGAGTTTTTATTTTATGAAAAAATGGATACTGATTATAGTTTTCTACATGTAATATTCATATTGTTGTGTAAATTTTATGACCTAATTCTCTAAAACTCTAAAATTAAAAGAAATCCTCAATGTGAATTATTCATTTTATTAAAAAATATTTATTTTTTGCGGCTTGGTCCTTATAGATAAAATTTAAATGGATTATAATATTTACTGAAATATATCTATCTACTAAAAAAATATATCATGATTCTTTAACGTAATTCTGAAACCTAATCTTAATTTAAAATATTTATTTGAATAAAAATTGAATATTTTTTTAGTAAAATTTTGATTTGGTCTAGAAATGTTGTAGTTAAGATTTATTGGAAAAAATAAATTTTTTCAAAATGAATAATTATGTTTAATAGATTCAATTTTGTTTTTATAAATGTCTATTAATATTATATATCATTCTTATATAATGATAATGTCTTAAAAATACATGTTCCATTAAAACTATATATTTCAATTAAAATCACACATTTTTATAAAAAGATAAATAATTCACTATATGTTAATTATGGTACGGGGAATAAAAATTAAGATATATTTAATTAATTTGGTATTTTAAAATAAAAAATTATTATTTTTGAATAATATCATAAAATAAAATGTGAAGATTTTTTATTACCAAAATGAAATCATCAAATATTACATGTTATTATTATACATTCATATAATTTAAGAAAAATTATATTAACCAATTATTAATGTTAAATATAATTTATATTGAAACATATTATTCTTGAAATAGATATGTGTATGACATAAAAGAATATTTTTAAGAAAAATTATTTACTAAACAACAAATAATCTTATTATATAGGTCAAGTAAACTAATTTAATTTTATTCATATTAAAAGAATATTTTTTTTTCATTTATACAAGTATTTCATATAGTTGTTAAAAAATTTCATTCTATTAATTTCAGGAGATTGGTTTTGATGTGAATACTTAATTTTTTTAAGATACATTACAAATTTTTTTATGTACCGTAATGCATCTTGAGTAAGATACCAATCATAATGAATAATTGAAAGGTAATCATATAATCAAATGATTAGGTGTTATTTGTGTATTATTTAATATATGGATTCTTTAACCTAAATTTCAAAAATTTTTGGAATTCAATTTCCTATCTACATAAAGAGTTCATGTCATATCATGATGTATATTATATAATCCCTCATGATATGTTTTAGTTTATAATTATGTTAATATATTTGAATATATTTTTTGTATGAGATACTTAAAGTCATATCGTGTTTTATACACCTTATATATAATGGTGAAAGAGAATATAACTCACTAAAAACATCAGAGGATATGATTATGAAGTTAGTGGATATATATTTAAAAAGGTAAGACATTGTTATATTAGCAATAAAAAAATTATAATCTTCTTAATAAATAGTATTTAATTCTATTAATGATTAATAGAATATGTCTCTATTTAATAAGATGATGTAAATGAAATGTATAATTAAAAAATTTGTAACCTTGTTGCGGAAAAAAGTGATTTTTTCAATATCTAAATCTAACTCTTAAGAAGATTTTTCTTCTAAATATAATGATAAATAATATAAATCTCCAAAATGGTATGAGGATGATGCTAGAAAATAGTAATGTAAATCAAATGTAAAATATAGAGATTATTTGTAAGGCAGTCAAGTTAATCTTTGAGCACTGGGGAGAGGGGTATAATTATGAAATGATCAAGTTGGTGAAATGATACAATCACAACATCTGTAAATATCGTATATAAAATATTAATGAATAAAGAGATCAATTTAATGGGTTAGGTGTTATAATGAATAGAATAATGAAAAAATTATGTGATATAATAAATGAATATGAAAATCATTTGATATTAATCACGGAAAAATATAAAATCCCTAGAACAAAAACTAATTTCATTAGAGATATGTGTAATGGGAAAATAAATAAAATACATAATTAATTGAAAACATACATTAAATATTATAAATATTAGATTAATGAGAACTAATTAAGGATTAATAATATTGAGAGCAAGATTAATTCTTTGAGGAAGACATTAAATATTTATGATGTTTACATTGTGGCTTCATTTGGTTCAAATATGAATAAAAATTTAGAACTTGTATAGAATATGAATATGAAAGAAAATATTTTACCAGGAAAACACTAAAAGTGTAATTTTGAAGAAATTATATTTTTTGAGATATAACTAACACATAATATTTTGGTTAATGGATAAATTGGTGATCGTGAATTAGAAGAGATACACCCATATATCTCATTTATGGAAATCTATTGAAATAATAAAACATAATGGATTTTACAACATGAGATCCTATTATTTTATGAAAAATATTGATGCATGGATGGAAGAATAAAAAAACTATTCAACATAAAAATGTATCTAGGGAATTGGATTATTGTGACGTGATAGGGAAATTGAGGAAATCTCATGTATCACTAATGACTTATTCAGAGTGCCCATCATAGAGAGAAAACAATAGAGTGCATGAATAACAAAGGGATGTTTACTCATATTAACTATCATCAAATTAAGATACTCAATAATGGACTATGATGATTAATTAAGTTGTTTATATCATTGGTAAAAAAGTTAAATATAAGGAAATAATTTGAATTTTCTAGATGAATGAACATATTGCAATCAGAAAATGTAAAATGATGTTTATTGATTATTTAAAAAAGTGTAAACAAATCCAAATCTCCCATAATGGCTTTTTATTAATAAAAAAAGATCAATTGTTATGTGTCTTCATATGTACCACTATGAATAATTATTTAAATATATGTGGAGTTTAACATGCATGTAGATAACCCCATGATAATGAATGATAAATAGTGTATCAAGGAAGTAATCCATCATAATAAGAATGATCAAAAAACACTACACTGAGAATTTATTTATATTTAGAGGGATGTAAGAGTGATAAATAAAAGAAACATATTGAAAACATTTTAAATATATCATTTAAAAAAGTAAAAATATCAGTTTCTTCAAGAAATATGAAAGTGAAGAGTTGGTTTATAATGATTAATCAGACCTCTCTATTTGAGAATATTAGAGATTCCCCTCTCCTCTTATATTTAAATGTCTTGTTTTTTTTGGGTTATATAGTCTAAAGGGAATGATATTGTCAACGAGGTGTGTATTTACTGAAAAAGGATAAATGAAACAAGTTGAATCATCATTATTTCTGTTTTAAATTAGTATTAGGACTAGATATAAAATTATAATATTATCAGGGATTTTATTTGACTCAGAAAGTTGATTCATGTACAAAAATTTAATTTCCAAGATAATTATGTATTTGCATACTATGATTATGTTGTTATAATTATGTAGTGTCAAATATATAAGAAATTTTGAATCCAATCAATATATGAAGTTTTTGGTTGTTTAAATCCAAAATTATGGATTTAAATTTATATATGTTCATATCATTAGTGGTATCTGACCACTATGAGATAAAGTATATTACCTGTGTGAATAAGAAATATTAGTAATGTAATTTTTTATGACATTTAATAGACTAAAAATAATTTTTTTATTAACTGGATTCATGATTGAAAAACTAGGTTAAAATAGAAATTTATTTAATAAAAATGTGTTTCTAAATGTTGTAAATTATCACAATACATAGTGTTGTGAATATAATGTATTTGATGGTAGTTTTAAATACTCGACCCCAGAATCCCAGAGTCGGTGAATTATTACGTATCATTGGCATGATCAAAAAATTTCATGTCTCGAAATCCTGATTAGTTTAGTAGCCTTTGAAGTATTAGATACATTCAGAAGGTTTACATTACATCAAAAAAATAGAAAACTACAAAAACATTGTTTCCTTAGAAAATAGTGAGATCCCATAGACTATCCATACAGGTCATTCATAATATACTTCTTCACATCCTGGGAAAAATAAATCATAGAATGAGGTGATCTCATATTCTCAGTAAGGATAACAATATAGCAGAAACATTCATAAATAAGCATAAACATTTATGGAAATGTATAAAACTAAAACAAAATATATTTCAACAAAAACATAATCATAATATAGAAAAGATAAATCAAAATAATGTCATTTACTTATTCATAGGGATATTCTACTAGTCAAATAATCACATGTAATATCAACAGACACTTTCATAATGATGGAATTCATAATTCCAGACTTCATAACCATATATTCAAGGCCTTGTGCCAAGACTACAAATAAGATTTTTTCAAGGCCTCATTCCAAGACAATAGTTTGTCTCATTAGACCTACCGATGCATCGAGGAGCTATAGTTGGGTCCACCCGTCATTTACTCAGTCAAATTCATTCCTCATATGAAAATGTCAAAACATAACTTAAACATTCATATTAAAACTAGCATATGAAATGTCAACACATTATCCATAAACCATGAATTGTATAAAAATAACACATCCATATTCAAATATATCCCAAAACTGTATCACCCCATGATTTTATGAGATATATTATTTTTAATTTCATTGATGTATTATATTATACACTACACCAAGATTGTCTTGTACTATACGCAACACTGTATTAGCTTGCAGTATACGCAACACTATTCTTGGCTCGTGTTACACACAATTTCAAGTTCGTTTTGTAGAAATTATTCTACACAACATTAAGTATATATTTTGTTTAATTTATAAATGAAATAAGTTTTGATTATGTTATACGCATCACCAAACGGATATTTCACTACATGCATCCCTGACTTGGCTTTCATTACATGCAATTAAGACTTTCTTCGATAGCGTGTATAGTACGCAATACCATGTTTCACTAAACGAGATATTATTATAATATTATTATGAACTAGCCATTGTGAATAGTAATACCCACTTTTTGAAGTTTTATACATTTTATCTTCCATTATAGACTCCATTTTTTGGATTCGGAATATCGAAATTAACCTAGGTTGATTTTATGGTATTTTTCGGAAAAAATTCAATTTTTGATGAATAGTGAAAACACTAGGTTTAAATGTAAAACCCGAGTTTTTAATTAAATAATTAGTTATTTTATTTAAAATTTTTTATCTATAAATTGTCACAAAATACCTATATAAGCTCAATGTAATTAATTTGGTTCATTTTATAATAATTTTAGATATATAAAAATTTTATTGAACTTTTCACCGCCTTTTACCCACCTCCTAGGAGAATTTGAAAATTTACATAAAACATAATTCTACCACTTCTGTGAGTGGAATTTCAAAAATCTGAGAGACATGGTTTATATCAATAAGTAAAATGTAGTTTAATAAGATAAAAATAATTTTTGGTGAATAGTAACTTTTTACTTTTATTTAACATGGTTAAAAGTAAATAGGGTAATTAGGGATAAAAATGATATTATTATAACCCTAACACATGTCTTAATTCTATTGGATAAGTTTAATTTGACCAAAAAACAACCTTAGGAATAAAATATTACCCTTTTGGTCCACGTGGATTAGATTAGGACACTTGTAATTATTTAATTTAAAGAAGAGTTAAAATAGTTAAAATCAATGTTTAATAACTAAAACATTTTTAATATAGGGTTATAAATAAGATAAATTCTAATATAAATATTATTTATAAAGATAAAATTATTTCCTACATAATCATATTTTATTAATAATTTCTAGACATTAAATAAGTTAATTTATTTATGACACAATGATGATGTAGTAATTACATTATTGATAAAATATTAACATAATTGATCTTATAAATACCCAACTAAATGTAATTTGAGACTTTCTATGAATTCAAATGATTTTATAGGTTAATATTACATGTTATTATTGATTCAATTAACTTTTTTCGAACTAATCATGTTGGTATGATATCACAAAAATCAATTCCCAAATATTGTCAAAATTGACACAAAATAGTTTTTAAAACAAATATTACCTTATTAATATTTATTATATTCTTAAAAATCTTATATTCAGAGAAATGACTTATATACGGTTATATATATTAATAATGATCCACTTGTGGTTCTTTTGGCTAGTTATAGTAAGTTTATTAACCATATAGTGAACGAAAATAGGAAGACACGGTAAAAGTTACATTATTTAACATAGAGTTAAATCTAAATGGTAATGTTAAAATAGTAAACTAAAATGGTCTAAAACCTATTGGGTGTGTGGATTGCGACCCATACCCACTTTATTTTCTAAATAAATAATTTTGGAACTATTATAAACCGAATATGTCTTTATTATAAAATAATATTTTAGGTTTTTCCAAAGCTGTCCCTCTCCTCCCTTATAAAAAGGGCACCCCTTCCCTCTTCACTTCACACCCTTTTGATATTTGAAGCTCGGAAAAAACCTATCAATTCCTCTTCTAAACCTATCTAGTTATATCATAGAGGTTCTGGTCTTCTCAAAAGACCAACTCTAGTGACCTAAGAAGAAGTTTAAAGGAGGTGCGTCGAGGAAGAGGTAATCTCTTCTACATCCTCTTTCAAGTTTCTTTCTTCTTCTACTTCCTCTTATTCAGTTGTTTCATTATAAAGTAATAACATAAGTATTACATATATACGCATATTTTATTATAAATATGAAACAACCCTATTTCACCTTCTGTCCATCCTACGGAAAATGAAATCACCGCGCATGCGAACATACGGAATACCGTCTCTACGCCATGGTGTAATCAGTTTTTCCACCACCACCATTTTTGGATTGGTATAATGGTATTAATAATAACTATATATGATTATTATAACATCATACTGAATCTATGATATTATATCTTCGACTCCAATTCCATTCAATAAATATGGGAACGATATCATCGCTCGAGCGTACGTACGGATTACCGTCTCCACGACGCGATGAGATTCATTTTCCATGTTAACAATTCAAGAATGATTATAAATTATATATAATAAGTCATCATGAAATATAAGACATAATAATTCTAATGGATTTATGTATATATACATATATATATGTATTTCATCAACTTACTTCCAGTCAAGTCAATAAGGAAAGGAAAACAACAGTCATGCGTATGTACGACCCACCGTCTCCATTAACTGTGTATTTCATTTCATTAATCTATCTATTATATATATATACTGAATATATATGATATAAAAATAATTATTTACATTCTTTAAGTAATTAAATAATTATATATGTAATAATAATATCAATAACAACATGTCCAAACATGTATGATAAATAAAACGATTTTAACCAAAACGCTGCTTTAACATGGAATTTACAAAAGAACGGGTAATATGAAGTCATAAGTGAATCATATATGATATCATAACAATGAATATGATTCATTAATAAGTAAATGACATTATTTAAATCATTATATAGGAGGCTCAGATATGTACGAAGCATATCAGACCTAAGGTAAGGGATATCTTTTCCAATCTCATTTTTATCTGAGATTGTTTATTCGTGTGTATTTTCTGGGGTAATTGTTATCATCCATACCCATATTTTAAAAAAACTGTTTTCATGTATGTTTAAAGTCATTTTTACCCATTTTTTAAATTTAACTCATCTTATGAAAAGAATCTTACTTTTTCTTACCACACGAGGAACTTTTTTACTTTTCCAGAAAAATTATGAGAAGAATATTTTTTTAACTTATACGGAATGAACGGATTTTTATGGTTTCATAAAACATTATTTTCATGAAGCTTCTTCCACAATATTTCATGAATATTTTATAAAAAATTATTTTCTTTTAAAATTGCATGGTATTTTGTGAAATGAAAATGATTTTGAAGAAGAAAGGATATTTTTTCATGAATTCATTTCAAGTGTTTTATCAAAACTATTTTCTATCTAAGATGGAATTATTTAGTAGGTTTATGTTTCAAGTATATTGTATATATTATTTAAATGGTTTGATTATTCTTATGATGAAATGATATCCATTTGTTTTAGACGGATTATTTTATGGTGGGATGATGTTTATGAAGCCCATTTTATTCTTTGGGTTATGATGAATGATTTATGATTGTTTTGTGGCACACGTAAGAATGATGTCAATATAAGAAGGGTGGGACCTATAACTCCATCCAATGAATTGGGTAATGATTTATATCTCATGAGATAGACATGGGTGGAATGATAAGTTAATCCGGTTCAGTGTTACAGGACTGAAATGAGGAGTGAACTCGATTCATAATGGGACTTTGTCCACTAAGATAGTCTTGGTAGCAATGCCTTGGATACTATGGAAATAATATCATGTGATTAATGGTTTTACACAATTAAATGTTTTATTACCATGTTATTTTATCATGATTAATGTTCATTTATGACCTATTCCTTACGTACTGCCAATATTTATTTCACAACTCATGATTTTGATGCCTAAACTTTATGTTCATGTTTTGAATTTCAAATGTATATGGTTTGTTTTATTTTCTCCATGCTTACCCTTAATGAGCATTTAATATCACCCTTTATATGTTTTCTTTTCCCCAGGATATAAAGAATGGTTTTAGGTAAGAAAACAAATGGGGAAGATCTTTATGGGAGATGTTAAAGATATTTCACCATGATTAGAATATTATGTTTTGACTTTCCAAAGACACTAAACAAATACGGTACTTGTGTGTATATTTTTTGTTATGTATTATGTATTCTGAAAAATTAATGTAATGTACATGTACGTCAAGATCTGGGTCTCTATAGATGGTATCATAGGAAAGGTTTAGTCAACATTTGGAAACTAGAATGCCAAAACTTTAGTGAAATCCCTAGATATATTTCTAAGGTATGTCTAGTGATTTCCCTAAGGTTAAATATAAGAATAGTTTATAGTCCTTGAATTATGGTAAAAATCATATAATTAACCCTATTATGTTATATATTGAAGGTACTCCCCCATTATAATGTTGTTTTCCCTAGCATGATTTTTCCTCTCACACTATTCTTTTTGTATTTTAGACGATGGCTGGAAACCGATGTAACCGTGTTGATCAATGTAATGGACAATGCAATGATTGTCCTCCTAAACAAACCAATGTTATGGGATATGGGGTGAAAAATATTATTTCTCTATATACACAATCTATGAATCATTCTGGAATTCCAAATTAGCAGAGAAGGGAACAATATTCTATTGAGTCCATCAGAAGGCAACGCCCACCTTATTTCAGTGGGTCTTCTGATCCACATGTTACTAAACAATAGACCAGTACCTTTGAAAAGATATTTTGAATTCTTCTATGTTCAGAAAATGAAAATTTCATTCTGGATATTTACAGTTTAGAAGGTGAAGCACATCAATGGTGGACTCTAATTAATAATACGAGTCCCTGATATGAAATTGAATCAATGGAATGGGATGAGTTCAAGAACTTATTTTTCAATAAGTAATACCTCATATTCTTTGAAAAAATATGGAAATAGATTTCCTTGATCTTATGAAACATGATGATGAGTCTTTTGGTATATACGAAACGAATTTTAAAAGGCCTGCAAGGTATTCATCTGGCTTTATCATCCATCTTGAATGTAAAGTTGATCGATTCTTTAGTGGCATAAAACCAAGTTTTTCAAAGGGCATTAGCTATAAGAGACTTTGGTATCTATGAATAAATTGTGTGTTGTGATATCTAGGTATAAATGGATGTTGGTGTTACATATCCATCTCATGGTTTTGGAAAGAAACAAAAGATGGAGTTCAAGGATAAATCTCAGAATAATGGTGAAACGAAGATGAATATTTCTTCATGGTCAAAGTGTGGAAAGAAGCTTGGTGGAGATTGTCTTAAAGGGGATAGAAAATGTTTTAAGTGTGTAAAAGAAGGTCATCAAGTAGTTTAGTGTCGAAATAATGGAAAAAGTGATGCTAATGATGTGAATAAAGAAAAGTCCACAGAGAACGAACCACCAACACTTCAATGATTCATGTGCAAGGAAATGGGGCATTATACTAATCAATGACATAATATAAGGGTTAATGATGATCAACATGAGCAACCTCATAATGAAAACGATAAATGGAAGTCACATGCGATCAATATTTGTGATGTCGAGTAAGACAATGGTTTTTTCTAATGATTAATAGTTTATGTAATGGGATTTCAAAATCCTATCCTGGAATCTCATTTATGGCATCGTGGAATTTAGGAATATCTATGTATTGGTTTTTAATAATTATATAGTTCCCGTAACCATGAAAAGTGATTGAAATATTTTTGAAAAGCAGATGATATGCGCATAATGAACAGACAATGAAAAAAAATGAAATGAGCTCGTGACTGATATAAGGACAATGATATATCACGGTTTGAGTATATAGAAATTTTGGGATTTTGGTATGTGGAAACTGTTAAATTTTTACAGCATTCATGTATTCACATAGGGTCAATGGGTCTTCATTTTTCAAGAGAATACATGATTATGGTATTCATATGTTTTTAATTTGACAAACATGATATATCGTATGATATATGGGGGATAAGTGACAGTATTCACATGCTTGGAAGATGACATTTCTATAAATTGTTTTCTTTATACTATGATCTTGGACATAAGTATTTTGGATAAGCCTAAAGACTGGAATAGATTATGTTGGACACAAGTCAGTATTTTTTAAGGCTAGAAATTTATTTGATATTATATATGGAATGTTATAATAATGTAGTTTTAGAAAAAGGGAAACTTCAGGATGGGTGACAACCCGTCATGTCAGACAAGGTTGTGGTGATCGAACCCACAACTGATGTACGACATGCCTTTATCGCATACAACTGGCCTACAGGAAGTCCCTGGTTAGTAGAAACTTGTTTTATATTATTATCCACTATGATATATGAAGTATAAGTCCATTTTAGCAACCATATATTATTAATCTCAACATAGATGGACTTATGTATATCTAATAAATTGTGCTAAAATTTTTGCGATAGAAACATATGGAATGACCTAACATTCTATCGCATGATCTACTAACACTTCACAAAAGACAAATTCAACTACATTTTATTATGAGATGAAGTGGGAATTGTTCAAGGCACAAACAACAGTAACATTTTACCAAAATCATGTAAGTATTTCTTTTAATTCAACAATTCTCCAACTTTAGGGAAATGATATTGAAAAGGAATCAAAATGATGTCCTAGTGTCCTTATATCTGATGAATTATATGGTACTATAAATCATCAATAATTTATGGATTTTTGATTAATGGATTTTTCATATCCATGTTCTCTGCCGCTATCCATCAAAATTTGATGGTTAGGTTTCTCTTCCATATCCATATTTACACCTATGTTCTCCTATGTGGAAACCCAGTGATGAGATTATTTAGGTAAATGTTTTGTTTCTTATGTTAATTTTTAAAATTATGTTTTAGTATTCCATTTTAAAATGTTGGTTTCTATGAACTAATCTTTCAAGTAGTAAACCATTTATAACCCCGACGAATTTCGAGGGAAAATTCATTTTAAGGGGGGTAGAATGTAACACCCCGAGATTTTCTGAGATAAATATTTTTTAATTTCATTGATTTCTTCTATTATACACTACACCAATATTATCTTTTACTATATGAAACACCGTATTAGCTTGCAGTATACGCAACACTATTCTTGGCTCGTGTTACACACGATCTCAAGTTCTTTTTGTGAAAATTATTCTATGAAACATTAAGTAGAGATTTTGTTTACTGTATAAATGAAATAAGTTTTGATTATGTTATACGCAATACCAAATGGAGATTTTACTACACGCATCCCTGACATGGATTGAATTACATTCAATCAAGACCTTCTTTGATAGGGTGTGTATTACGCAATACCATGTTTCACTAAACGATATATTATTATAATATTATTATGAACTAGCCGTTATGAATAGTAATTCCCATTTTTTGAAATGTTATAAATTTTTTCATTTAAAATTTACTTCATTTGTGGATTCTTAATATCGAAATTAGCCTAGGGTGAATTTTTGGTATTTCTCTGAAAACATTCAATTTTTGATGAATAGTGAAAACACTGGGTTACTATTTAAAAACTGACATTTTATTTAAATAATTATATATTTTATTTAAATTTATTTTAGGTCAAAATTGATACATAATACCTATATAAGTTCAATGTAATTCATTTGAGTCATTTTATAATAAATTTTAGATATATAAAAATTTTATGGAACTTTTCACTGTATTTTACCCACCTCCTAAGAGAATTATAAATTTATATAAAACATAATTTTACCACTTCTGTGAATGGAATTTATAAATTCTGAGAGAAATGATTAATATCAAGGAGTATAATGTGGTTTAATAAGATAAAAATAATTTTTTGTGAATAGTAACCAATTACTTTTATTTACCACGATTAAAAGTGAATAGGGTAATTAGGTGTAAAAATGATATTATTATTACCCTAACACATGTCCAAATTATATTGGATAAGTGTAATTTGACCAAAAACAGCCTTAGGAATAAAATAATACCCTTTATTTCCACTTGGATTAGATTAGGACACTTATTATTATTTTATTTAATGAAGAGTTAAAATAGTTAAAAACAATGTTTAATAACTAAGATATTTTTAATATAGGGTTATACATAATATAAATTAGACTATAAATATTAATTAGAAAGATAAATATATTTCCTACATAATGGTATTTTATTTATAATTTTTATACATTAAATATGTTAATTTATTTTGACACAATGATGATGGAGTAATTACCTTATTAAAAAAATACTAACATAATTGATGTTATTAATAACCAAATTAATATAATTTAATACTTTTTATAAATTACACTAATTTTATAAGTTAATATGACATGTTATTATTGATTCAATTTACTTTTTTCTAACTAATCATGTCGTTATGATTTTAACAAAAATCAATTACCAAATAGTGTCAAAATTGACATAAAATTATTCTTAAAAAAATATTATATTATTAACTGTTATTATATTCCTAAAAATCTAAGGCTTGGAAAAAATAAATAGATAAGGATATATATATATATTAATAATTAACCACTTTTGGTTCATCTGGATTGTTATAGTATGTTTATTAACTATATAGTGAAAGAAAACAAGAAGACACGGTAATAGTTAAATTATTTAACCTAGAGTTAAATCTCAATGATAAGGTTAAAATATTAACATAAACTTGTATAAAACCTATTGGATGAGATTATTTCTACCCATACCTAATTTAGCTTCGAAATAAATCAATTTTGAGGTATTATAAACCAAATATGAATTTATTATAAAATAATAGTTTATGTTTTTCCAAAGGAGCCCCTCTCCTCCCTTATAATAAGGGCACCCCTTCCCTCATCTCTTCACACCCTTTTGAGCCTTGAAGATCGGCCGAAACCTGTCAAATACTATTCTCAACATATCTAGTTATATCATATAGTTTAATTTCTCCTCAAAAGACCAAATCTAGTGCCCTAATAAGAAGTTTAAAGAAGGTGCGTTGAGGAAGAGGTAATCTATTCAACCGATACTTTCAAGTTTCTTTCTTATTCTAATTCCTCTTTTTTAGTTTTTTCATTATAATTTAATAACATAAGTTTTACTTATAAACTTATATGTTTTTATAAATATTAAACAACCCTATTTCAATTTCTATCCATCCAACGGAAAACAAAATCACCGCGTGTGCGTACGTACGGAATACCGTCTCCACGCTATGGTGTAACCAGTATTTCCACCGCCACCTTTCTTGGATGGGTATAATGGTCTAAAGAATAACTATATATGATTGTTATATCATCATACTGATTATAATATATTATCTCATCCACTCTAATTCCATTAAATAAATATGGGAACGATATCATCGCTCGTGCGTACGTACGAATTACTGTCTCCACGACACGATGAGATTCATTTTCCATGTTAACAATTCATAAATGATTATAATGTAAAAATAATAAGTAATCATGAAATATATTACATAATAATGCTACTGTATTTATGTATATATATATATATGTATTTCATCTACTTACTTCAATTCAAGTCAATAAGGAAAGGAAAACCGCGTACATGCATACATAGGGCCTACCATCTCCATGAACAGTGTATTTCATTTCATTCATCTATCTGTTATATATATACTAAATATATATGATATATAAATCATTATTTACATTCTGGAAGTATGTAAATAATTATATAATTAATAATAATATCAATAACAATAAGTCTAAACACGTATGATAAATAAAATGATTTTAACCAGAACATTACTTTAACCTGGAATTTACAAACGAACAGGTAATATAAAGTCATAAGTGAATCATATATGATATCATAATAATGAATATGATTCTTTAATAAGTAAATTACATTAATTAAATCAATATAGATGATATTTGGATACGTACAAATCATATCAGAACAAAGGTAATGGATAACATTTCCAATCTCATTTTTATCTGAGATTGTTTATTCGTAAGTATTTATTGGGGTTATTGTTATCATCTATGCCCATGTTTTCTAAAAATGTTTTCATGTGTGTTTAATGTCATTTTTACCCATTTTTAAAACTTACCACATGTGATGAACAAAATCTTACTTTAGTTTACCACATGAGGAACTTTTTGACTTTTCCAGAAAAAGTACGAGAAGAATGTCTTTTAACTAATATGGCATGAAAGGATTTTTACGGTTTCATAAAGCATTATATTCATGAAGCTTCTTCCACAATATTTCATGACTATTTTCAACAAAATCCATTTCTTTTAAAATTTCATGGGATTTTTTGAATAGAAAATTATTTTGAAGAAGGAAGGATATTTTCCTCAAGAATTCATTTCAAGTGTTTTATCAAAACTATTTTCTATATAAGATGGAATTATTTAGTATGACTATGTTTCAAGTATAATATCTCTATTATTTAAATGGATTGATTATTATTATTATTAAATGATATCCATATTTTTTATATGCATTATTTTATGATGGGATGATGTTTATGAAACCCATTTTATTATTTGTGTTATAATGAATGATTTATGATTGTTTTGGGGAACACGTAAGAATGATTTCAATATGTGATGTGTGGGACCTATATCTCCGTCAAATGCATTGGTTAAAGATTTATATCTCCTGAGATAGACATGGATGGAATGGTATTTTAATTCGGTTTAGTGTTACAGGACTAAAATGAAGAGTGAACTCTATTCAGAAAGGGACATTGTCCACTAAGATGGTCTTGGAAGCAATGCATTTGCCACTATGGAAATCATATCATGTGATTAATGGTTTTCCACAATAAATTTTTTTATTAAAATTCTATTTTATCATAATTAATGTTCCTTTATGACCTATTCCTTACGTACTACCAAGATTTATTTCACAACTCAAGATTTTTATGTGTAAAAATTATGTTCATGATTTGATGTTCAAATGTATATGGTTTGTTTTATTTTCTCCATGTTTACCCTTACTAAGAATTTGAGCTCACCCTTCATATGTTTTCTTTTACCAAGGATATAATGAAATTTTTTAGGTAAGAAAAAAATGGGGATTATATTTATGGGAGATGTTGAAGATCTTTTACCACGATTAGAATATTATGTTCTGAGTTTCCAAAGACACTAAACTATTATGGTCCTTGTGTGTCTATTTTTGTTATGTACTAAGTATTACGAAAAATTAATGTAATGTAAATTTACTTCATTCTTTGGTTCTCTATAAAAACTTTCAAAACAATATGGAATATTTGTATCATAATGAATCAACTTCAAACAAGTATAAAATATATCAATGGATGTTGACATAGATAAAATCAAAACTTTTTGAGAGAAATATCCCTTTCTTTTTTTAAATCATTTAAAGTCACATAATTATAAAAGAAAACATTTATTTTAAAAATATTCATATAATCTTGTATGGGTATATTCGACAATGTTATAATGGGGGAAAATAGTTGCTCCCGTCATATATGTCAAAAAAACATTCTTACCTTAATTTTATCGAAAATGACATAAAGTAACTTGTTTGGGAAAAAATAGAAAGATTACTTTAAAAACATATAAGGTAAAATAAGGGTATAAATTACTTTAACCCATAGTCAAGTAAGTAGTAAAAATATTTCAGAATACATTTTTTGGAAAACACATATGTGGATGATAAAGAGGTTCTAGTAGATACTTACGTAAAAACAACCTCGGATAATAAAGAGATTGTGAAATTAAACCTTAACTTGTAATTTTTCAGGGTAGGGGGTAGGTTAAACTCATATATAACAGTGAAATAATTGTTATTAAATTAAAAAAGAACCAAATACATTAATATGATATCATATATGATCGTCTAATACTGATATGTTAATGATATTTTAGAAGTATCATCTTTTCAGTTATTACTGATTTGATTTCTTTTATATGCTTAGTTACATAAGCTATGATTGTTATGGATAGTGTGTATTGGATTTATATCAATAATGATATTATGTTCATTAAATATTATTTTTAATCATCACATGGAAATTATTTTTTGAATGATTACGATGGGGAATGAATCTCATCGTGTTCGTGGAGACGGTAATTCGTACGTAGGCAGGAGTGACAATATCATTATTTTGTAATTAGAATCATAAGTAAATGGATGGTATACTATGTATAAAAAATAATTAACATGTTATATATGTTATCTACATCAATTATACATCATTATTATACTCATACAAATATTAATATATTGAATAACAACTACACCACGATGTGGAGACGGTAATCCGTACGTATGCACGTATGGTGACATTTTATTCATATGATGGATAACATAATGGAAATGGTTGTACCATTTTTATAATAACATCACAGTATATAAAATATTCTAGATTTATAATTTTATAATTGAAACAACAATGAAACAGAAGTGTAAGATGAAAATAACTTGAAACATGTGGTGAGATATTTACCTCTTCTTCGGGTTCTTCCTTTTGATTTTATAAAAAGGGATCCTTTTGCTGGATTTCTGATAGAACTAAATCCTCTAGGAATAAGGGAGGATAGCTGGTAGGATATTTGGGTAGGTTTTGGCCGATCCCAATGGCTTTGAAGGTGTGAAGTTTAGAGAAGGGGAAGTTACCTTTTATAAGAGAGGTGATGAGAACCCTATGAAAAGATTGAAATTTTATTTTATAATAAAATAATGTTCAGTATATAATGGCTCAAATTTTTATTAAAAGGATCATATTGGTATGGGTTGAAAAACAATCAACCAATAGGGTTTAGATTGGTTTGGGTCACTATATTAACCTTATATTTTATATTTAACTCTTAGTTAAATGGTTAAACATTTACCATGTCTCTTTGTATTTTAAAATTATATGGTTAATAAAGATACTATATACTTCCAAGAGAACCAAAAGTTGTTCCTTAATGACATTTATAATATTATTTAATCCCTTTTTCGATCCTTAGATTTTTAGGAATAAAATACCAATTAATAATATAATATTTGTTTTAAAAAAACTATTTTATGTCAATTTTGACAGTATTTGGTATTTTTTTTATAAATTCATAAAAGCATCATTACTTAGAAAAACAATATTTTAATCAACCCAAAAATGTCATAATAACTTATAAAATTAATTTAATTCAAAAATAGTTTCAAATTACATTTATTTACGTATTTATAATATTAATTAATTTAATATTTCACTAATAAGGTAATTAATACATCATCATTGTGTCATAAATAAATTAAATTATTTAATGTTTAAAATTTATACATATAAAAAAATTACATAGGAAATATTTTTAATATTCTAATGAATATTTATAGTCGAATTTATCTTATGTATAACCCTATATTAAAATGTTTTAGTAATTAAACACTGATTTTAACACTTTTAACCCTTCTTTAAATAAAATAATAATAAATGTCCTAATCAAATCCATGTGGACCAGAGAGGTTCATATTTTATTCCTAATGTTGTTTTTTGGTTGAATTATAGTTTTCCAATTGAATTAGGACACGCGTTATGGTAATAATAATATCATTTTTACCCTTAGCTACCCAATTTACTTTTAACAGTGGTAAATAAAAGTAACAAGTTATTATTCATAGAAAATTATTTTTACCTTATTGAACCACATTATAAATACTGATATCAACTGTGACTCTTGGATTTTTGAAATTCAACGAACAGAAGTGGTAAAATGTTATTTTATACAAATTTGAAAATGCTCCTAGGAGGTAGGTAAAAGACATTAAAAAGTTCAATGAAAATTTTATATATCTAACATTATTATAAATAGACTATAATGAATTAAATTGAACATATATACGTATTATGTATCTATTTTGACTTAAAATAAAATAAAATATTGTAAATAAATATTTAAATAAAAAGTTGGTTTTAAACAATAACATAGTGTTTTTCACTATTCATCAAAAATTGAATGTTTTCAAAAAAATAAAAATAAAATCACCTTAAGCTAATTTAGATATTCCAAACCCAAAAATGAAGGCCATTTTAAATGATAAAATTGATAAAATTTTAAAAATTGTGTATTACTATTCATAACGGCTAGTTTGATTGGTTGTGGTGTGTTACAACTCAAAGTTGCATACAACACACGTTATTGTAATATTCAAAGAAAAGCGTTTTGTGGAAGCGTGGGTTGTTACATTATCCTCTCCTTCTAATAATTTTGTCCTTGAAATTTCTAGAATATTGTAGCATAAAAAGACTTGGGTGGTTATTCATCATATATTCCTTGGGTTCCCACGTTGCCTCCTCCATCTAATGGTTTCTCCGTTGTACTTTTCCCACACGAGTCATCCGGTATCTCAGAACATGTTCTCTTATATCAAGAACCTTGAAAAGGTTTTCGAAATAAGATATATCAGGAACCAGTTCTAATTCCTCACAGGTGAGTACATGTGTTGGGTCAGGCATGTATTTTCTAGATAGTGATACATGGAACTCATCATGAACTTTGGAGAGACATGGCGACATTACCAAATGGAAATCAACAGCCACAATTAGTTGTAGAATTTCAAAAGGCCCGATGAACCCGGGACTTAGTTGAACCAGCTTAAAGAATCGTATAACTCCATTACATGAAGATACCTTCACGAAAACATGATCTCTTACCTGAAATTCAAAATCCTTCATTTCGTTATCGGCATAGCTCTTATGCCTACTTTGTACTGTTTTGATGTGGGTTTAGATATCCTTCAGCTTCTCCGTCATTTCCTTGACATGTTCAGAGCCTATGAGTTTTCTTTCACCATCTTGATCTGACAAGTTGGTGTGGGGAATCTCTATCCATATAACGCTTAAGATGGTTACATCTGAATACTTGAATGAAAGCTACTGTGATAGGAAAATTATACCAGAGGTAAATATTGATTCCACATAGCATGAGAGTCAAGTGAAAAAGATATAAATATGTATTCTAATATTTGAATAGTCTGTTCTTATTGTCCATCAGTTTGAGGCTGGTAGGAAGCGCTCAAACAAAGTTCAGTATCCATAGATTTTAAATTCATTTCCAGAAGCTTGATGTAAAATGGGGATCACGAACCAAAACTATAGATAGGGGTACACCATGGAGTCTCACAGCATCATTAATATATAATCATTCTAGACGTTCTAGTGGTAAATATTATTTTATAGAAAGAAAATGTGATGACTTTTTAAGATGATCAACAATGTCCCATATTTCATCTTTCCTTCTAGGTTTCATTGGTATCCCCATGAGAATGTCCATCGTAATGTTATCCCATTTCCAATCTGTTATTGGAAGAGTTTGGATGAATCATATAGGTTGTTTCCTTCCATCTTTCACTTTTTGACAAACCATACATTGTGACAAAAAATCAGTAATCACCCTCTTCATGTTGTCCCAAAAAATTTTTCCTTCAAATATCATTACATCTTAGTGCTACCAGGGTGTACAGATAAATTATAGCTATGATCATCATCCAACAATTCCCTTTTTAGATCAGGTATGTTAGGAAAACAAAGCCTCTTCCCAAATTTCAAAATTCCATCTTCATATATGAAGTCACTAAATCTCCCATCATTCACAGCATTAATCATGTTATGAAACTCTTCATCATTGGTCAAAGAACTCTTTTTTCCTTCTAGCAAAGATGGTTTTGAAACCATTTGAAAATGTATTGATGTTTCACCTTCCATTGTAATCCCCATGTCTAACTTTACCAGATCCTTGTATATAAGATCTTTTTCAACTCTCATCTTGTTCATAACTCCATGATCCTTCCTACTCAAAGCATTTTCCACATTTTTTTCATTCACTGGGTGGTAGAGTATAGTGCAATCATAATATTTGAGTATTCCAAGCCATCGTCTTTTCCACATGTTTAGTTCTTTCTGTGATAAAAATACTTCAAACTTTTTTGATCTGTATATATCTCACATTTTTACCATAGATATAGTGTCTCCAAATCATAAAATCAAAGATTACAGCTGCTAACTCATGATCATGAGTGGTATAGTATTGTTCATGAATTTTTATCTATCGTGATGCGTAGGTAATAACTCTATCATTATGAATAAGGAACCAACTAACTCCTTTCATTGATGCATCACTATAAATAAAAAACCCATAATTCCCTGATGGCAGAGTCAATATAGGATCATTGACTAATCTTCTTATCAGTTCTTCAAAACATTCTTCACACTCTTTTGTACAAACTATTTTAAACCCTTTACATTTTAGCTTCGTTAATGGGTTAGCCAATCAAGAAGTTTTTTGGACAAAACACCGATAATAACCTACTAAACCCATAAAATTTTGTGCCTCGATTATACTCGTTGGTTCTAGCAATTATTGTATTGCCTTGGAATTAGAAAGATCAATAGATATTCCATCCTTAGAGAAAATATGGAAAAGAAAATAAATATACTGAATCCAGAATTCAAAATTTCTAAACATCCCATAAAAATCAGGTCTTCTAAGAGTCTTTGGAATAATTAGCAATTGATTTTCATGATCTTCATAGCTTTTGGAGAACACAAAAATATCATCAATAAATTCCAATACAAATTCATCATGATATTCCTTAAAAACTATTTTCATTAGATCCATTAAGATAAAGGGTGCATTAGTCAATCAAAAAATCATTAATGTAAACTCGTAATGCCCGTACCCAGTTCGAAATGCTATATTTGGAATGTATTCTTTTTTCACACACAAAGGATGATATCCATATTGAAGGTAAATATTTCAAAATATTGATCTCAATGATGTTGGTCGAATAAATCATAAATGTAAGGTATGGGATACATGTTCTTTATTGTTATAAAATTGATCATAATGTGGTCAATGCACAACCTCATAGATCCATATTTCTTTTTAACAAAAAGAACATGGGCTCTCCATGGTGGAACACTAGTGAGAAGAAATCCTTTATTACTCAATTTCTCTAGTTGTTTATATAGTTCCACCAATTCCACAATGTCCATTCTATAAGGGGCTCTGTGACTTCGACTCTTCCCTCTTCGCCACCTCCTTCTTAGCCTAGGGTTTGTGAGGTTCCCTTCTTCCAGGAACGTGGCGGCTATTTCTCGGTTGCAGTGGAGTATGCGCCCACTGGGAGTCCATCCCAGCCCTGTGCGATTCGGACTCCGGTGAGGTTCCACATCCCTCTGGCATCTCACACAGTGGTTCAACTCCAACGGATTCCATATATTTGGAGAGGGTTTCTTTGGATATGCGGTGCTGGTCGACAGATGTTCTTTAGGCTCTGCGGCTAGAGTGATGCCTCCTCTTATCCGGAATGTCTTCGACGATTCGTGGAAACCCCGATGAGCGACTTGGATGGTGACGACATGATCCTTTCTATGGTGCTTCTGAGATCTGGTTATGGGGATGTTTTCTAATTCCATTATTTTTAGTCGTTATTGTTTGTGATGTGTTGATGATGGATTTTTGGTGAGTTTGGTTGGTGATTTCTGGTTGATTTTGGTTCATGACGCATTCGGTATTTTGGGATGAGATCGATTGAATGTTGCTCTATTCTGGTTTTGGATTTTTGTTGATGTTTCTTGGCCATATCATGGATTTTTTATGTTGGGGCTCCATCACGATCATCCACCGAGGGGGATTCCAGCGGGCATCTTCAGGATGGTAATGTTGGGGAGGCGATGACCTGTGATAAGCGCATGGGTTTTGATTCTCTAGATCTAATATGGGATTGTTGTCTTTGAATTTTGTAATTTGATTTTGAAAATTTGTGGTGGTCGCGACCCGTATAAGGTTTCCCGCTTCCCTTAAAGAAGCTTTTTGAAAATGAAAAAAAAAACGATTTGCAGTTGAGGGCCATTCAATAAGGTATATTTTATATGGGCATTGAACAATGAATTGAATCAATGGAAAACTCAATTTATCATTCTAGAGGATGTCCAGGTAGATATTCTAGAAACACATCAGCATATTTTTGTTGAATAGGTATGTCCTCTATTTGAGTATTACTTTCCTCACCAATAGTTATTTCGTTCTCTTCCTCCCCAATAATTTAATTTAGTTGATATAATGGGGGAGGATTTAGATAAAAATGAGGTGGTGAAGTTTCTGCTCTAAAGATAAGGTACTACTATTCATCATCGAAAATTGTAACCTCCTTATTCTTGGAATAAATATTCACATCATGGCCTGATAGACAATCCATTACAAGGATTATATCAAAATAAATCATGGGTATACTGGTGATATTAGAAGATAAATAACATTTATATGCCCTAATATGGACTGATTCAGAAAACATTTTTGCAATGATACTTCCCTTTAGTGTTTTTAATAACAACTCACATGTTAAATAAAATTTTATATATCTAATTTTCTATGAAAATTGGAAAAATATTATATAATTTGATGATGCAAAATCAAATAAGGAATTGGATAAACATTAGGAAACCATTAAATTACCTACATCCACATCTTTCAGAACTTCAACCATAGTAGCAGTGATCACATAAGCGTTGCCCCTCTCTCTTGGCCTTTTCTGAGGTATGATCTGCTAATGCTTAAGAAATTAATTTTCATAATATACCCCATATCTACAATTGTAGCATTGAACATTAACAACTTCCTTCATCCCCTTTCAATAATGTGCATCGTAGCCTTTTTAAACACATTTGTAATGGACTCTATTTCCCTTAAGATAAGTAAAAGGGTGTTTCTTACCACATTTACTACAGGATGGATATTCAAATTTTCCCTTCATCCACTTATTTCCATTTCCAGAGTGATCAGAAAATATCTTCTTCTCTTGATTTTCTTTAAAGTCATAACACATAGAGAATTATTTTTCTATCGTGATAGTGCATGAGAAAATATCTTCGTATGACGAGAAGGATTGTGAGACTAATGATTGATGGAGAAATGGTTTTACCCCATCAAAGAAATGATCAATATTATATATTGAATTACATATATAATCTACATCACTCTTTTCTAAACTTGTAAAGAAAGCTTCATAATTTGAGACATTCTCATATTCCTTTTGCCTCAGACTCAGAAATTGTCTTTCCATATCCACTCGACAGTCATGAAGAAAGTATTTTTCTATGAAAAATTATTTAAACCCCATCAATTCTATTTATCATACATCATCATCTTCATTTCTGTTTTGAATCAATGACCACCATCTGATCAACATCTATAGTGAGGCAACAATCTGCCATGATAACATTTTCCCTTTCGCTACTCCCCAAGGCATGGAATATTTTTTCTAAAGAATTTATCGATTGAACAACTACTAATGGATTTGTTCTCCAATTTAATGTTAGTGGATATTTCCTCCTGAAGCTATCTAACATTGATCCACCATGCTGTGGATTACGGTGCTCCATTCGGGTAAGGTTATTATTCATAACCTGAGTAAGTTATACCAGTATAGTGATAAGATGATGAGCACCAGTTGCATCACCCGCTACCCAATAATTAACTAGAGTAGGAGGTAAATCACTAAATGGATTACATTCATTGATATGGTTTCCATTCCTTACACGAGGAGACATTTCTATAGAATCTCATACACTAGATTAGTTTATGAATCACAATACATAATTCCAAACTTATTACATAATTAACATTAAATGAAAATTTTATGGATATAATCCATTGTCATAAAAAAAATGTTTTCATTGAGGAGGTATACACTCATAAATCTCTCATAATGTATTGTAGATAAAATAATAATTATCCTAAGCATATCCCCTAGGACTGTCATAACCAATATTTCAGAAATTCCCGTTGTCGTGGACCAATTCTTGTTTGAGTCTAGCTCAAAGCGGAGTTTTTGGGTTTTACCCCTAGGTACATTTGTGCCAGATCCACCTCTACCTGCTCGTATCCAAACAGATATGTATTTCTTAGAAAGCACACAAAATCTCTACAATACAAAAATTATTGGATGTTGTTCTATACTAATCCTAAGAGACTATCTTAGGGTAAGGTTCTCTAATCAGAGTTTTTCTAAATCAAGTTTCCAAGGTTTGTAATAAACATTCACTAATACCAACTGTAATGCCCCAAACCTAGAATCCTAGAGTCTGTTCATTATTACGTATCATTGGGATGACCACAAAAGATCACGTCTCGATAGACCAAATTGTTTAGTAGCCTTGGAAGTACTAGATACATTCATAAGGTTTATATTACACCATAAAATAGAAAACCAAAAAAACATTGTCTCCATGAAAACACTGAGATCTTATAGACTATCTCTATAGTTCATTCATCTCACACTTCTTCACATCCTGGGAAAAATAAAACATATAATGGGGTGAGCTAAAATGCTCCGTAAGGATAAAAATATAATAGAAACTTTCATAAATAAGCATAATCATCTATGGAAATGTATAAAACTAAAACCTAATCCTTTTAAACATAAAATTCATCATAATACGGAAAATATAAATCAAAATAAAGCCATTTATTTACTCACATGGATATTCTACTACTCAAATAATCACATGCAACATCAATAGCGACTTTCATAATGATGCGATGCATAATACCAGACTTCATAACCACATAGTCAATGCCTTATACCAAGACTATAAATATGATTTTGTCAAGGCCTTGGGACAAGACATTAGTTTTTCTCATGACATCTACCATTGTATTGAGGAGATATTGCGGTCTCCTCCCATCACTAACCAAGTCCAATGTATTCCTCCTATGAAAAGGTTTAAACATAACATAATCATTCATATTAAAACTAGCATACGAAATGTAACTACTTTATCCATAAACAATGAATGGTATAAAAACAACACATACAAAGTCATACATATCAAAAAACCTTCACTACAATATAGACGATTTTTATTATAATAAATCAACTTCAAACAACTATAAAATCCATAAATGGATGCTTACATAGATGAAATAAAAACTATTTGAGAGAAATATATCTTTCTTTTTTAAAATAATTTAAATCCAAACGATTATAAATTAAAACATTTATTTTAAAAATATTCTTATAATATTGTAATGGATTCTTTGACGATGTTATAATAGTGTAAAATAGCCACACCCATCGTATAAGTTAAAAAAACGTTCTTACCTTCATTTTATTGAAAAGGTCATAAAGTAACTTGTTTAGAAAATGACGAAATGATTCCTTTAAAAATATATAAGGTAAAATAATGGTATAAATGACTTTAATACATAGTCTAGTAAGTATTAACATGTTTTTGAATACATTATTAGGGAAACACGAATGTTTATGATAAATAAGTCACAGTCGATACTTACATAAAAACAACCTCAGATAATAATAAAATTGTGAAATTAACCCTTGCCTTGTACATTTCCTTGGTCGATGGTAGGTTAAAATCCTTTATAATGGTGGAATAATTGTTATTAAATTATACAAGAACCACATACATTAATATGATATCATATATTATCTTCCAATATTTGTTTGTTAATGATATATTAGTAGTATAATTGTTTCAGTTGTTAACTGATTCGTTTTCCTTTATATGCTTAGTTATGTAAGCCATAATTGTTAATGATAGATTGTATTTGATTCATATGAATAATGATATAAAAATAATTAAATATTAATTTTAATCATCAAATGAAAATTATTATTGATTTATTACGATGTGGAATGAATCTTATCACATTCGTGGAGACGATAATCTATACGTACGCACGGGCGACCATATAAATACTTTGTAATTAAAATATTAAGTAAATGGATGGTATATCATTTATAAAGAATCATTAAAATGTTATATAAATTTTTTATATCATTTATATATCATTATTATACTCATCCAAATATTAATGTATTGAATAACAACTACACCATGACGTGGAGACAGTAAGTCATGTGTACGCACGTACGATGACATGTTATTCATAAGATGGATAAAATAATGAATATGGTTGTAGAATTTTTATAATAAAACAAAATTATATAAAAGATACTGGATTTATTATTTTATAATGGAAACAACAAATAAAAACGATGTGTAAGATGAAAATAACTTGAACGATGTGGTGAGATATTTACCTCTTTTTTGGGTTCTTCCTTTTGATTTGATCAAAAGGGCTCCATTGGTTGGCTTTATGGTCAATATAAGGATTATAGAATTAAGGTATAATACTTTTAAGGATATTTGTTTTGGTTTTGGATGACTCAAATGGCTTAAAAGATGTGATTTTGAGATAAGGGGAACTTCCCTTTTATAAGAGGGGTGAAGGGCACCTTAGGAAATGATAGAAATATTATTTTATAATAAAATCATATTCGGTTTCTAATGACTCCAAAATAAATTATTTAAAGTATATGGTGGTGATGGGTCTACAACCACTCAACCAATAGGTTTTTGACAGGTTTGGGTCACTATATTAACCTTATATTTTATATTTAACTCTTAGTTAAATAGTTTGACATTTAGCATGTCTCTTTGTATTTTTATATTATATGGTAAATAAACATACTATAAACATCCAAGAGAATCCCAAGTGGTTCATTAATGACATATATAAGATTATTTGGTACCTTTTTACTAACCTTAGTTATTTAGGAATAAAATCTCATTAATAATATAATATTTGGTTTGAAAACACTTTTGTGTCAATTTTGACAATATTTTGTATTTTGTTTTTGCGAAATTTATAAAAGAATTATTATGTATAAAAAAATTCATTTAATCAACCCTAACATATCATATTAACCTATAATATTAATGGAATTCATCAAATGTCTCAAATTATATTTATTTTGGTATTTATAATATCAATTATTTTAATATTTCATTAATAAGGTAATTACTGCATCATCATTGTGTCATAAATAAATTAAATTATATAATGTATAAAAATTGTAAATAAAATTCAATTATTTTTTAATTAATATTTATAGTCCAATTTATATTATGTATAACCATATATTGAAAATGGTTTATTTATTAAACTTTTATTTTAACAATTTTAACTCTTCGATAAATAAAATAATAATAAATGTTCTAATCTAATCCATGTTTACCAAAGAGGTTCATATTTTATTTATAAGTTTGTTTTTGGACTAATTTTAGTTATAAAATAGAATTAGGACATGTTTTAGGGTAATAATAATATCATTTTTACTTGAAATCATGTTTTATTAGAAATTCATCAATTATGGGATCTATCATTTGGTTCAACATTTTACATGAATCACAAAAATAATAAATTATTTATTTTCTACTAATTCTTATTTGTAATTGTGACTGATATCAGAAGAATAATTATTGAAAAATTGTTAATGCTAAATATTTATTATAAAAAATGGGAATGTATGTAATTGAATAATGGGGATAGTTATGCATTTTTTAAACAATAATAATATTTCTTACAGAAAATTATAACTCATTATACAAATAGTATTTTCCAAAAACTTATTTCTAAGATAGATATTTTCTGGTTGAAAATATATGATCGAAATTCATTTTTATTGAGGGAATGGTACATAAAAGAAAAAAAAATTAATTATTTTACTCAACATATATAAATAAGTATAACTGTAAAAAATATAGATTTCAAAGTAGGTAAAAGTAACAAAAGGATTAAAAAATTATATGGGAGTGAAAAATGATTTTGAAGAATAGAAATGGGTCTAATATTTAATGAGATAAGGATAATATGGGTAATGTACAAAAACACCATTTTGGGGTAAAACATCATTTTTTTATTAATACCTGAATTAATCACGTCAAATACTCATATTATGTTGAATTTGAAGTTGTCTCAATTATTATAATAGTTTGAAGGAGAATAATATTAAATGGTTGTGGAAAAGGTTATATTAAAAATACGGAGAATAAAATCATAAAATTTGTATTTCAGGATATTCGAGAGTAGATCACGCAAATAATAAACTAATTTCCATATAGAAAGTCTTATACATATTGTGGGGAATATTACTAAAAAATAATAATTCAGGAAATACTATCACTATTAATTTTATTGAAAATGGGGGAGTGAATATAATACACCAAAAATCAATATTGTGTTTATGAACAATCTAGATCTAGATGGAAATTCAGGATTTGTGTTATTATTTTAAAAGAACTCCCAAGGTATGGAATAACAAAACTAGTACATTTTTTTATTAATTTATAAAAAATATAGGATGGAATTTTTTGGGATTTATTTCAATAACATACCAGGAATTATGTAGTTCATTATCCACTTCGTTTGTTATGGTGGTGGAGTTTTTTTAGAATTTGAGTATGATTTGGATGATGGGGTAATGATTCTATAAGTGCATATGAGGGTGTAATGTTGTAGAAGTTGGGAAGATTGAGGTTTCTATGGAAGTAGAGGTATTAAATTATATAATGTTTCTGTTCTGATGTAGATTAAGAGAAGTTTAATGTCTTAAAAATGGTTGAACTAATATTCTAATGTTTTTTAGATATTATAGGAATTATTCATGGTGAGGTCACGTTAACATTACATGATCAGAGATCATATAAAAATTAATTAAGGGAACAACTTCTCAGTATAGATGATAGTTTTTATCAATGTTTTAATGGGATTTAAAAAAGGGAAAATAATACATATTTAAATAATAGTAAATCTTGTATGATCAAACCAAAAATTAGTAAATAAATATATCATGCATGATTGATAAGATAATCATTGTTCTTCAAAGAAAATTATTTCATGAATAGAATTCCTTATATATGTATAATTAATTGATATGATATGTAATATCATTAATATTAGATTGTATTAGTAAATTAAAAATGAATATGAGATACATAATACAGTTTATTTCAAATTTAATATCCTTCAATGTGTAAAAATGAGTCAATGAAAAAGATGTACCTATATGTGTAATGATTTTACATTGGTACATAATTTTTTTATTTACAAGAATTTGGAAATGTCTACACATGGAACAATACATAATAAATAAAATTTAATTTAATGTTCTTATACATTATCAGAGGGTTAATTATATAGGTCAATTAATTAAATGATGACACATTCCCTAAATATAAAATTTAATGGTTTTCAATAAACATATAAGATAAATATTTCATCAATTAAATCAATTAATTATTTTGGATGTTTAAATGGAATAAAATGACTCTGGATTCCCATTTTTAATAATGTAGATATTATGAAATGTTTATATAATGAGTGTCACACTATATTAGAGTTTGTATCAGGATTATAAAATCCCTATACAAATTATAGTATCTTGAAATATGAATAATAATTGCTTTTATAAAACATAGGAATGAGTTAGAGAAATTTTAAACATGATAATTATCTTCCCATGGAAGATGACATTTTTATATCATATTATAATTCTGTAAAGATAAATGAGAAAATAATATTGCAAAAATCCATTTTGAAATATATTTTTCTTGAAAAATTGAAAGATAATATTTTTCCTAAATTATAGGTAAATCATGATAATATATATGGTATTTTAAATTACATTAGCTGAAGAACATAAATATCCAAACAAATATTAAAATCCTGGTACATAGATAGAAGAAAGAAAACCCCACGAGTGGAATGGTCATGATTTCCATGATAGCCAAGATTCCCACTACCTTGGTTTTTTTATGACTAATATATTGGATCTTATTATACTTATTAAGAAGATTAATCCATTCAAAAATTGTATAGTCAATAAAACAGTGGGTTGGGAAGGATCCTATCAATTAATTTATGATCATATTTAAATCATACTATACCTTCGGAGGGATATTCCAATATTTATAAATATTATTTCCACAAATAATGCCCCCATTTGTTTTGTTAATTTTAACTCATTCAACAAAATATGCACTACATTCCAAAATTATATAGCCACGGTTTTCATGAAAAATTTCCTTTCTTTGAATAGTTTTTTTTCGAATTATTTTCCTTCTATTAATTTTAATATGCCATACTTAAGGGAGGAAATGAAATAGTTCCACATTTCGAATAATTCCATTTTCTAATATGGTCCATAAACATTCAAACCAGTATTAAATTATTATATGGAAATATTATAATTTGGGATTTATTGTAACGACCCAATGTTTCATTAATGGAAATCCCTCTTGATCTAATTAAATGTCTCTCTATTTTTATATTAAATGTCAACTTCATTGGTTTTATGTTATGAATTTTGACCATTGCTAATATAGTCGTTGAACCATGATCACATGATTAGTATAAATATAGGGCATTAACAAATCCAAATTTACCAAGACAAAAGAAGTGATAGCCTCATCCAGTAGAATTGCTCTATACAAAGCCCATTTGTCAGAGCTCGGAAAAGTGGTGGCGTCCTTTGGCTTCGCTCTTGACCAAGACCTATTTGAGCTTCATCATGTAAAGCTCGAACGGAACCGTCTATGGGAAATGTAGAAGTTGATATAAATTACCACTCGAGTGATGTTATCCGAGCCAACCCAAGAGTCTTTCACCGTCGCACACCTTACCCTTAGGTCTTTTTCAGTTGTTTTAAGGGGTTATGTAACTAATCGATAGTACTGTGTTCATGTACATTATTTTTTTAATATAATAATGAATATAATTTCTTTTCATTATTGTTACATTGTAAATAGTTTTTAAAGTACAAATGGTGTTTTTAGTTATTATATAATTAATAAATATATTATATTATATTAAGGGATTTTTGAATTAAATAATATTTTAATAAAATTTTATTATTATTGTTATTATTAGATTAATTTTATTATATATAAATGATCTTATAATTGTATGAATGAAATTATAATTTTTATTATGGTTTGAAAGCCATTTTTGTCAAAACCCGTGAATTTTCGATAAATGTTGGTTTTTATTTTAAAAGTGAAAATTAATATATTTAGAAAATTACTTAGATAAAATAAATGTTATTTTTGGAATCAGGACGTCGAAATTATCCAGTGGTGAATTTTTCATAATTTTCTACGACAATCAAATTTTTTAGTAAAGATTAAATAACATTTATATATATAATGTGTTTTATGACAACATAATGACCCTATAGTGATGTAATAAAATACTATAATCTTTATGTTCGGCCAATATATGTTTTACCATTAAAATAATGTGATTTAGGGTTTTCTGGCATTCTTTTAAATGCATTAATGGACCCCTCAAGACATATGAAACACCTTGATTTTTAAATTAATTTCCATAGGAGTGTGACTCACCTACAAAGAAGAAGCACTAATATTATAAGAAGTATGGACCTTGGCCTTATTAAATATTTTTTTCCTCATCCCTTTTCTAAAAACCATTGGAAATAACCACTGTATGGAATGTTATTTGGATTAATTTTATATAAGAGGTCCCAAACCTAAATAATAAAGAATTCCCCCACCTTTTCTATATAAACCCACCCAAGCCCCCACTTCCTCCTCACTCAAAGCCTTTGGAGTTAGTCCAACCTCTGCAATACTATTTCTAGAATACTCCCAGGGTGCCCCAAGCTCCCATGAAGCCTCTTACAAGCCTCTCTCTAGCCTTTGGACGAACACATCCATGTAAGGGTTTTTCTTACTTTCTCATTTTTTTCCAATTTTCTTTAAGCTTTTTTCCCTTTTAATTTCAATTATGAATGTTGGGGTATGGTTTTGAACCTCCCTAATACTTTCCTCTTCATTTTTTAATGATGGGAGACCACTTTCTCTCTCATTAAATGCCTCCCATGTACACCCGTTACAATGCAGAAATTCTGAAAGGAACTTCTCCCTCCTCATTTACATTCAAGAAATACTTTTTTATCGTGAACCTAAATTCCATTACAATTTTTGGGACATGTATCTATATGAACTCCTTAATTTCCATTACATGTAAATACGATGAGGAACCACCATTCACTCTCACCAAACTTTTTTATGAATTCTTATGTCACACTGTTACACTTCCGAAATTGCACCGATTTTCTGAGACAATGCCATTGTGTAGTGAATAACATGCCCATTTCCACATCAAGGTATTCACCTTTATGCACATTAACTTATTTATTATATTTTTTCATGTATGAATTCAACATTCCTTTATCGTGGAATAAATTATTATGTTTTATGAATCCATGTTTTATGATCCATGTGGCAGACTTATGCGTGAAATGAAATGTTTAAGAAGGGTGTGTCCTTATAGCGCTCCAATGCATTGGGTAAAGTATAGTATCATGATACGTCATGTGCAATGAGTGTTTGATTCTCGCTCAAATTTACCCAAGAGAAGAAGGTAAGACGGTCCTTGTAGTTTAGCTTGGGTTATCGAATCCACAGAGACCTAAGAAGAAACCTATAGACACGTACATTCTATGGACTGTTTTCAGCTATGAAGTGGCCAAAATGGATTGATTTTGGATGGGTTTTAAAGATATCTAATATATTTAAGTGAATTCAATTTAAAATAATGAGTTTATCCAAGGTTATCGCTCAGGTGGATTGGACATATTTTCTTTTTAATTATTTCAATTTCTTAAATTTGAGATGGGTTCATTTAAGAAGATAAAACAACATCATAACTTACTAGTTTAATGCCTACACCCTATAATACTAATAATCTATACACTTGAAGGATCAAAGTTTTGAGAACTTCAAGGTAAAGGATCATATTAGTACTTGAAGTGTGTGGCCTTAAATTCAACAAGGACGATGAAGTTTCAAAATCATCAAATAAAAATCCAAATTAAAGAAGTGATTATACATCAATTAGGTGACAAATAACATCCAATCCAGCCCCTTTCTACTCCCTTGGATCAAACCATAAGTGGGTTAGCCCTCCATTGATCACATGGTGTCAATGGAAGCGGAAAGTAGACTCATGAGGGAGGAAATGGAGAAGTAAAGAAAACAACAAATATAAAATGATCACTCCACTGTTGTGTGAATAATTTCACAAGGGTTGGTGTGAATAAATTCACACCTTGATCCAACGGTATCAAAGTGATATGAATAACAACAGATTAAGAGTATAAGTAGGATGTTTTATTAATAAACTAAAGTGAATTGAACAACTTACATGTGAAAGACAAATTTGAGGCAACAAAAATGCAGTATAACATTACAATTGAACAAAGCACCCATGATTCCAAACTCTTTCACCACCACTACCTTAAATAGGCATTTTGGGAGCCTTGGGTCGAGCCTCAAACAGTACAAAGCATCTCAATTAATTTTGGTAGGCCATAGGTGGTGGAAAGCTTGTGGAACTTGAACTTTTCCACATTTGACCCGAGGTGGCTGCCAACTTTCATTCACCGAACAGACGCGTCTGTACGACCTTCTAGACGGCCGAATCAGAGTAGACCATAGAAGAAGAAAATGGAGATCTTAATGTCTTCTGACCGTCTGTAACATATGGGCCCATTTGGAGTTACGGATTCAGATATATGATAAACTTAGTGGACTGTTTTTCTGGGCCGCAGAATCTGGCCCAGAATTGTATCTCTAACTTGGGCCGCTTTAATGACCACCATAGAGGCCGACATAGCATTGGCTCATGAATAGTTATTTGTTTCTATGAATGGATTCTAGCATCCCACAAAATGTGGGATTCATTGGGCCTGTATGTTGGGCCCCACAGTCGCATTAGTGGGCTAGTGTCCAATCTGCCTTCTCTAGAATTGCTTCCTTTCATCACAAAATATACTCATCTTCTTCCATTATTATCCATTGATCCCTGAATGAAAAATGTTCACATTTAAGTGTATATAACTTTCCCAAAATATCAATTTAAAAATGTTGATAATTACATTCCTTATAATCAGATGACTCATTGGGCCTAAATTGGTGTATATTAGGCATGAAGTGCACAAATGATGAGAATTGATGTTCATAATGAAAATGAACTAACTCAGGCCCATAAGATCAAAAATGAACATTTAATACCATTACAATTTAATTAAAATATATGTTTTTATTGGATAATCACACCCCCCAACTTGAGATTTGCTAGTCTCGAGCAAATAATTCAATGATTTTATTTGAATTCATTTCTTCAGAAACATTATAACAAACAGTGCTCACAATGTAAACTGCACACAAATATATTTTTATAACCTATAAAGATAATTTAAAACAAGATGAATTTAAAAGCAGATCCCAATCCCAAGCCCATTCCTTTGATCAAATCCATCATCATACTTCATCCAACTCAGTTAGGTGTAATGATGTGTTGTGTATCACAATAGATATAGGGGTTCATTTTCATTCAAGGGGGAAATCATGGAAGCGCTAGGTGGGATAACATTTAATCCTAATATGAGTATTCTTCATTCTTTTTTTTTTTGATTTTTTTTTTGCAATATTTCCATAGTAATTGAGATTGCAGTTAATCAAATTAACCCATGTAGCAAGACTTTGCCGATGACTCTCAGAATCAAAGGCCTTAGGGCACCAAGTAAAGCCCACATACTCGGGCATCGTCTCGAGTTAACTTAATCAAAAACAAAGTCATATTACCATATATAGAGATATATTGAAAAACTCAGGGCTAGACAACTCTGTAGTCACGATCCCCAAGTGCCGAAAGCCTCACATTTTATCAATCCATTGCTCTACACTCAATTTTTTTTTAAATAATTTTTTTTGAAAAATCATATTATTCATAAAAATCAAACCAGCCTATGCTATTTATTATGGGACCCCAAAAATTCAAATTATTACCCCATAGTCTAAAGGACGTACATTGTGGCATTTTGATTTAATGGATGAAAATAAAAATAATGAAAATTTTCATTGGACAACCAAACTTACAAAATCAATGCTTTTAAACATAATCACGAATTAAATTAAGAGTCAAGGAAATAATAATTATTTGATATGTAGTTTTTATGTGAGCAAAGATGTTATTATATGAATGATAAAGGAATTTTACTTCTTTTTGTTATCATTGTTGTTTTTAAAAAAACATTTTGTTTCCACACCCCCCAACTTAGAATGAAACTGTCCCTAGTTTCATAAAAACAAAATTTATAATGGGGTAGAGGAATAAAAAGGGGAGTTAAATAAGGAAATTTAAATATGAGGATCATGGAATGAAGTCACCAGGTGGTTGAAGTTTGATGTTCTTTCCATTTGAATTTATTCCTTTGATATCCATGTCACTTGCAAAGTTCCCTAGTGGAAAAAGGAAAAACAAAACAAACAAAAACAAACAATATATATATATATATAATAAAGGAAGTAAAATATAATAATATATATAAAACATATAGAATAAGGAAGCACAAGAAGCCGCAGGTCAGTGGTAAGCGCGCACCCCTGTCTCCCTTCGGTCCCGGGTTCGAGTCCCCGCGGCTTCGCCGGTTGTGACGGGGTTTTCCCCACAGCCTATGGCGTGGACTTTTTATTATTATTATTATTATTTTATTTTTATCTTTATCTTAACCTATAAAATAATAAAAATAAAACAAAATAAACTGATGATACATTGTCTTCTTTCTAAATTTCTGGGTAAGGTATTACTCAAGGATCACACCACGTGACACAGATGAATATGGTGCTCCTCTTTCGTAACCATCCATACTCATAATAGAAGAACAGGTCAAAAGTCTATTTTGTATTTTTAAATATAAAAATGATTAAGTAATCTTATTTGAAAAATAAAGATGATTTAGAAAGATTAGAAACTTAAAAACCACGGGTTGCCTCCCGTGTAGCGCTTTGTTTAACATCGTTAGCCCGACATAGATCCCACATTTATCAATTTTTTCCTAGTTCAAAGATTGGATCAATTAACTCAGCATCAATTTCCTATTTATTTAATGATTTAATGAATGTTTTTAACCTTTGACCATTGACCTTGAAAATGTGACCACGTGTGGGATCTTGAACTTCTACTGCCCCATGGGGGTATACATGATGCACTATGAAAGGACCTGGCCATCTAGACCTTAACTTTCCTGGGTGTAAATGAAGTTTTCAACTATATAAGAGAATAAGTTTTCCTGGTTCAAAATGTTTTACCTTGATATTCCTAGATTGGTAGGCTTGAACTCTAGCTTTATTGATCCTTGAATTTTCATAAGCCTCCATCCTTAATTCCTCCAGTTCATTGAGATCAAATTTCTTTTTTGTTCCGGCCTATGAGAGGTCATAATCCATTTTCTTAATTGTCCAAAAGGCCTTATGTTCAATCTCTACTAGCAAATGGCATGATTTACCATAAACCAACCTATATGGGGACATTCCTAAAATGGTTTTATATGCAGTTCTAGAGGCCCAAAGAGCATCTAAGAGTTTCTCAGACCAATCGTTCCTAGAGGGGTTGACCGTTTTTTCAAGAATTTTCTTAATCTCCCTATTCGCTAACTCAGCTTGACCATTGGTTTGAGGATGGTATGCAGTGGAAACATTATGAGAAATATCATACCTAGATATGAGTGAATCGAATGGGAGGTTGCAGAAATGGGTTCCTCGATCACTGATTATAGCCCTAGGAATTCCAAATCTTGAAAATATGTTCTCTTTTAGAAATCGAATCACAACTTGATGATCATTGGACTTAGTGGGAATGGCCTCAACCCATTTTGAGACATAATCAAAAGCCAATAGTATGTAGAGGTATCCCCGAGAGTTTGGGAAGGGACCGATGAAGTAAATTCCCCAACAGTCAAATATTTCAACCACTAAGATGGGAGTGAGTGGAATTTGATTCCTTTTTGTGATGGACCCTACTTGTTAACACCTGGGACAACTTTGAAAAAATGTGTAGGAGTCCCTTGAGAGGGTGGGCCAGAAAAGACCACATTGAAGAATCTTAGAAGATGTTTTCTTAGAGGAAAAGTGACCTCCACATGCCTCATTGTGACAGAATTTAAGGATGGACTCTTGTTCAAATTCTGGAACACTCCTCCTAATGACATGGTCAGGGCAGAACTTATAGAGGTATGGATCATCAAACACATAGTGTCTAACATCATAAATAAATTTCCTTCGAGCTTGATTCCCTAAGAATTTTGGAATGACTCCTGTCACTAAGAAATTTGCTATGTCAGCATACCAAGGGAAGTCACTCACAGAGTATAGGTGTTCATCAGGAAACAAATCAGACCCAGAAAGGTGATTTGAGTTGTCTTTAAATTTCATCCTAGAGAGGTGATCAGCTAAAACATTTTAAACGCCCTTTTTATCCTTGATTGTGAGGTAATATTCTTGTAAGAGAAGGACCCACCTAATCAGTCTAGCCTTGGCATCTTGTTTTTGGAAGAGGTATTTTAGTGCAGAATGGTCAGTGAACACAGTGATGGGGGATCATAAGAGGTAGGACCTAAACATCCCTAAATCAAACACAATAGCAAGTAACTCCTTTTCATTAGTGGTGTAGTTTATTTGGGCATCATTTAAGGATTTTCTTGCATAAGCAATGACATAAGGAGTTTTATCACAACGTTGTCCTAACACATCTCCAACGGCAAGTCATTGGCATCACACATAAGTTCAAAAGGAAGGTTCCAATTTGGAGATTTCATAATGGGAGGAGAGGTGAGAGAGGATTTGACGGTTGAGAATGAACCCTCATAGCTTTCTGTCCAAACAAATGGAGCATCCTTTACTAAGAGAGCACAAATGGGACGGGATATTGGACTAAAGTCCTCGATGAATTCTCTATAGAAACCATCATGTCCTAAGAAATACCTCACTTCCTTGACTGTTTTGGGTGATGGAAGGTGAAGAATGATGTAAACCGTTTCTTTATCAACTACAATCCCCCTACTCGAGACCAGATGGACTAGAACAAGTCCCTCTTTAACCATAAAATGGAATTTTTCCCAGTTGAGGACCAGATTCTTTTCTTCACATCTTGACAAGACTCTCTCCAAATTCTGCAGACATCCCTCAGAAGTATCCCCAAACATAGAGAAGTCATCCATGAAGACCTCTAGAAAATCCCCTACCATGTCTGAGAAGATTCCCATCATGCACTACTGGAAGGTTCCAGGGGCATTGCATAACCCAAAGGGCATGAATTTGAAGGCAAAGGTACCGAAAGGACATGTGAATGTAGTCTTCCCTTGATCCTCTAGGGAGACCTCAATTTGATTGTACCCCGAGTACCCATCTAAGAAACAGTAGAAGGCATGACCTTCCACTCTCTCAAGGACTTGGTCAATGAATGGTAAGGGGAAATGGTCCTTCTTGGTGAATGAGTTTAGTTTCCTATAGTCAATGCAGACCCCCCATCCACTACTCACCCTTGTTGGTAGAATCTCTCCATCCTCATTGGTTATCACTGTGATTGCAGCCTTTTTTGGAACCAGTTGGATTCGGCTCACCCATTTACTCTCAGCTATGGGATATATGATACCAGCTTTCAACAATTTCAGAAGTTCATTCCTTACTACCCCCATGAGATTAGGATTGAGTCGCCGTTGAGGTTGACGACATGGCTTTGAATCAAATTCCAGAACAATCCTATGAGTCCCGATAAGTGGGATAATCCCAGGAATATCAGAAAGGGTCCAAAAAATGGCTTTATTATTCTTCCTAAGGACATGTAGAAGCATCCTCTCATGATTGGATTCAAGAGAAGAAGAAATGACAATAGGATGTGTTTGATTTTATTCTAGGAAGGTATACTTTAGTGCAGTAGGAAGTTCCTTCAATTCATGATCAGTTTTGTTCAGAATTTTAGTAGAAGATTGAGACATTTGATCAAGATCAATTTCTTTTTTAAGAGTTTCAGATAGGATTGATTCCCCACATGTAGAACTTTCATCTACTAGATTGGCTTGATCATATTTAGGGAAGGAATTTGGAGTGGTCTCCAGGAAAGTGGTTTCTTGAAAGGTTTCACTGCTTGTTGGACCTAAGACTTCATCATAAGAGAAATTTGAAAATGATTCAAGCCAAGGAGATAAACATCCTTCATATGAACAAAGGAAATCAATCTCATCCTGACTTAAACATTCATCAAATATTCCTTGATGTTCCATGTATTCATTATCAATGCTTCCTATCATGTTTACTTCATGAATGTCCTCGTCATCCCCTATTTGTGAGCTTGCATTATAGATGTTCAAGTCTAGACTCATGTTCCCAAAGGTGATGTTCATGTTCCCATTTCGAACTCGGATAACAGAGTTGATTGGTGCAAGAAAAGGACGACCAAGGATGATTGGGGTTTGTTCCTTATTTCCTATGTTTGGATGGTTGTCAAGGACAATGAAGTCAGCAGGGTAGATAAAGTTTTCAACCATTACCAGAACGTCCTTTAAAATCCACTTTGGAACCCTAATGCTACGATCAGAAAGCTGAAGTGTGACAGATGTGGGTTGGAGCTCTTCTAGGCCTAACTGGCAGTACACAGCATATGGGATGAGATTGACACTAGCACCTAGGTCACACATGGCCTTGACAACTTTTCTCTCTCCTAGTTCAACATTGATGTAAGGGCAACCTGGGTCTTTCAACTTAGGTGGAATGGTCCCTTGAATGGTGGTACTCACATTAGCAGCCAAAAGGACTTGGTTTTTATGTGAAAATTATCTTTTAAAAGTGAACAAGTCCTTAAGGTACTTTGAGTAGGCAGGAATGGTTTGTATGGCATCGAGAAGAGGAATGTTCAACTTGACATGTGAGAAGATTTCCCTCAATGTTTCACTCAGTTCAGGATTGGTTTTCCCCCTCATGATTTGAGGAAATGGTGCAGGTTGTGGGGTTGTTTGTTGAAGATTTGTTTCCTAGAAAATGTTATAAGTTTCCTCAGTTTGATCTTGTGGTTCATTTGAATTTTCATCCAAGTTTGAATCTTCATGTGGGTTCTGAATTAGTTGTTCAGGTTTCTCAATTGATTTCCCACTTCTTAAAATAGTCATAGCCTTTATTTGTTCATGAGTTGTTTGAAGTTATTGTTTTAGGGAAGATACCTCCGAGTTCATCCTCTCTATTTGTTTGTACAATTGTTCTAGTAGGATTTGTGGAATTGTTTAGGTGGGTGCTTGAGTAGGTTGGTTTATCCCAGGGGGATATTTTGGAGGTGGTACGGTTTGTTGAAAATGGACCGGTGGCTGTTGGTATTGGATAGGTTGGGTTTGGATCTGGTTATGGGTTTGGTAGTTCTGTTGAGGGTAAGGATTTTTCCCTTGTGGTTGGCTATGTTGTTGGTTATCCTTCCATCGGAAGCCTGGGTGGTCATTGTACCTTGGATTGAAGGTGTTTTGGTATTGGGGCTTTTGAAAGTTTAGGGCATTGACTTCCGCTAGGGGTCCTCCTAGAAGAACATCCTTGATGGATGGAATGGTTGGGCAGTTGTCTGTTTTATGTTCATTTTTGTCACAAATTGTGCAAACAAGGTCTACATTTTGGATTTCATGGACTTTCCTAAGGTATATCTCTTCATCCTTCCTAGAGAGTGCTGCGAGTTTAGCCCTAAGGATTTCCTCTTCTCTAAGTGTATGAATTCCAGTGGTTCTTTGTGGCTTTTCAGAATAAGGTGAAGTTCCCCAAGTTTGGTTTTGTTCATCCAGACAATCCAGATACTCGTAAGCATCATTTGGGGCCTTGTTTTTAAAAGTTCCATTACACATCATGTCAATGAATTGTTTATTACCCGGACCCAACCCTTCATAGAAAAATCTCACTTGTTCAGGTATGGAAAAACCATGGTGTGGAACCATGTTTAGGGTGTCTTTGAACCTCTACCATGTTTCATAAAATGACTCTCCCTCTTTTTCAAAAAAAGTATTGGATGCTCTTTTTAAGTGCAATTGTTTTGTGATGAGGGAAGTATTTTTTGTAGAATTCTCTTTGCAGTTGGTCCCAAGATTGGATTGATGCAGGTCTCAAGTTGTTTAGCCAATTTTTAGCTCTATCCTTTAATGAAAAAGGAAATAGCCTCATCTTAGAGTATTCTAGTTGATGTGGGGGACCCATGGTTTCAACAATGTCGTTGAACTCTTTGACATAAAGGTATGGTATTTCTGACTCCATCCCATGAAAGGTTGGAAGGTGGTTTAGGACATGGGGTTTGAATATGTAGTTGGTGTCTCCTATGGAATTGTGTCTAATGCATGAGTGGTCATTGGTCCAACCTGGAGTGAGGTAGTCGTTCATGTTTTGATCAACTACATTCCCTAAGTTTGGAGCTTCTTGGTTTTGGTTACCCATTTGATTCCCCCCAGGGTTTAAAATTTGATTTTGTGGATGACCCTCCATTGGACTTGTTTCAAGTTCTGGCGTTGGGGTTTCAAGAATATTGTGATATGATTTAAACAATCCCTTAGGTGCACTTGACTCCCCTATCCTAGGACTTTCCACCCTAACTAGTCTGTTTGAGAAATCGCGGGTGTAGGCGGACATGCGCAAAAAAAAAACGATAAATGGACAAGATAAGAGATCATGGGTGAGAGTAGAAGAATGGAGGTGAGGAAAGAAGGTTTTTTTGGATCTAAGGTACTTACTTGTTCCTCGGAAACAGCGCCAAAATTTGATTCTCGCTCAAATTTACCCAAGAGAAAAACGTAAGACGGTCCTTGTAGTTTAGCTTGGGTTATCGAATCCACAGAGACCTAAGAAGAAACCTATAGACACATAAATTCTATGGACTATTTTCAGCTATGATGTTGCCAACTTGGATTTATTTTGGATGGGTTTTAAAGATATCTAATATATTTAAGTGAATTCAATTTAAAATAATGAGTTGATCCTAGGTTATCGCTCGGGGTGGATTGGACGTATTTTCTTTTTAATGATTTCAATTTCTTAAATTTGAGATGGGTTCATTTAAGGAGATAAAACAACATCATCACTTACTGTATTAATTCCTACACCATCTAATACTAATCACCTATACACTTGAAGGATCAAAGTTTTGAGCACTTCAAGGTAAAGGATCGTATTAGTACTTGAAGTGTGTGGCCTTAAATTCAACAAGGACGATGATGTTTAAAAATCATCAAATTAAAATCCCAATTAAAGAAGTGATTATACATTAATTAGGTGATAAATAACATCCAATCCATCCCCTTGCTACTCCCTTGGATCAACCCATAAGTGGGTTAGCCCTCCATTGATCCCATGGTTTCAATGGAAGCGGAAAGTAGACTCATGAGGGAGGAAATGGAGAAGTAAAGAAAAAAACAAAATTAAAATGATCACTCCACCAATGTGTGAATAATTTCACAAGGGTTGGTGTGAATAAATTCACACCCTGATCCAACGGTATCAAAGTGATATGAATAACAACAGAATAAGAGTAGAAGGATGAACTTTTATTAAGAAACTAAAGTCAATTTAACAACTTAAATGTGAAAGACAAATTTGAGGCAATAAAAATGCAGCATAACATTACAATTGAACAAAGCATCCAAGATTCCAAACTCCATCACCACCACTGACTTAAAGAGGCATTTTGGGAGCCTTAGGTCGAGCCTCAAATAGTAGAAAGCATCTCAATTAATTTTGGTAGGCCATTGGTGGTGGAAAGCTTGTGGAATTTGAACATTTCCACATTTGACCTGAGGTGGCAGCCAGCTTTCTTTCACCGAACAGACGCGTCTGGAAGACCTTCTAGATGGCCGAATCAGAGTGGGCCATAGAAGAATAAAATGGATATCCGGATGTCTTCTAACAGGCGTTAACATTTGGGCCCATATGGAGTTATGGATTCTGATATATGATAAAATTAGTGGACTGTTTTTCTGGGCCGTAGAATCTGGCCCAGAATTGTATCTCTAAATTGGGATGCTTTAATGACCACCATAGAGGCCGAATTAGCATTGTCTCATGCAGAGTTATTTGTTCCTATGAATGGATTCTAGCATCCCACAAAATTTTGGATTCATTGGGCCTGTATGTTGGGCCCCACAGTCGTATCAGTGGGCTAATGTCCAATCTGCCTTCTCTAGAATTGCTTCCTTTCATCACAAAATATCCACATCTTCTTCCATGAATTCTCCATTGATCCCTGAATGAAAAATGTTCATATTTAAGTTTAGATAATGTTCCCAAAATATTTATTAAAAAAATTTGATAATTACATTCCTTAGAATCAGATGACTCATTGGGCCTAAATTGTTGTATATTAGGCATGAAGTGCACAAATGATGAGAATGGATGTTCATAATGAAAATGCACTAACTCAGGCCCATAAGATCAAAAATGATCATTTAATACCATTAAAATGTAATTAAAATATATGTTTTTATTGGGTAATCAGTTTTGACTCATGATAATTCAAGTGCAATGAGGGTTTACTCGTGCTTCATGTGCAATGGGAATTTACTCGTGCTCCATGTGCAATGAGCCTTGGATCATGCTAATTCCTTGTTAAGTGTTGTTGCCACATATCCATGTTATGATTATCATTCTTTATCATGCATTTATGTCCATGTTTTTCTTATTCTATATTGATATTCCTATAGTATAACATTTATTGTACTCCTCATGTTATTCCATGTGTACTCCCTTACTGGGCTTTATAGCTCAACCTTTTCTTATGCATGTTCTCGGGTTATCCCATGCAATGTTAAGTACAAAGAAATGTAGTGGTCATGTAAAGGAAGTTTTCAATAATGATGTTGTATTTCATGTTTTATGTTTTTATGTAATGATCCTAAGCCCCAAAGACACTAAACCCCTCGGTCTTCTTTGTTGTATCAAGTGATGTTTTATATATTAAATCATGTTTTAGTTTGTAATAAAAGCAGGGTTTTCATAGTTGGTATCGGAAGATGGGTTTATTTATTTTTGGGATTAGGATTAGAAAACCCTGGTAAATCCTTAGAGACAAGACTAAGTACAATATAAATGTCCCTATGTTTTGGTGAGTATTTATTAAGTATTTTATCAAGCAAATACATCCTTGTTTGGATACGATCAGGTAGAGGCGGCATTTGAATAGATGTATCTTAGGGGTAAAACCCGAAAACACCACATTCAGCTAGACTCGGATGGGACCTGGTGCACGACAATGGGTGTTGCTGCACTCTTGGTTATGACACTCCCGGGGTATATGTTTTGATAAATTCATAAGCTTAGTATGAACCCTTATTAGGGGAATTAAAAAAATTTCCCCTAAGAATATATGTTAGAAAGTAGATATTGAAAAGCCTAGATTGAAGCCTAAAGACTCATGAGTTAAGGAAATAAAAGTTTATTTATAAGTCCTCAGCTTTTGTCTTTGGATTATCCTTTATTTTTTACCCCTAACTTTCCATTTATTTCACCCAATGGCCGGTAATAGGAGGACTCTGGATAAAAACCGATGTGAAGATCAGTGTGATGACTGTACTAATAAGATGCCCAATCCAATGTGAGTGGGAATCAAGAACTTTGTCACGCTTCTCTCTCATCTAACTCAATTTTTGAATAGAAACACTGGTCAGGAGGAAAGTTCAACTCCCCTAAGAAAGAACATGTCTCTATCGAGAGCATCATGAGACAAAGGCCTCCTACTTTTAGTTGATCATCCGATCCCACGATCGCTGGAGAATGGATCAGCTCCAATGAAAAGTTCTTCTCCATCCATTAATTTTCTGAACAAGAAAAGGTTCTCCTGGTAGCTTATCATATAGAGGGTGAAGTTGATCTATGGTGGACTTTGATAATAAATATGAAGCCTGAGGAGGAGATCTAGGTGTTGGAATTGAAGGATTTCCAAAATATGTTTTTTGATAAATATTTTCCGTGCACCCTTCGGCTTAAGATGGAAAGGGACTTCCTTTCCCTCAAGCAAAAAGACAAAGAATCTGTTGGAGCATATGAGGCAAACATCACTTGGCATGCACGATACTCTTCCGGCTTTTTTGTTACCCCCGAATGCAAACTTGATCTCTTCTTTGCTGGGATGAAGCCTAGCCTACAGAAAGTATTAGCAATCTGTGACTTCGACAGCTATGAGGAAATTGTCTGATGTTCCCTCAAGGTAGAAATGGAGATAAGAGAATCACAGGGGTATAATGGGGATAAGAAGCATAAGGTGGAATTCAATTCAGGTGGTCTGATGGATAAATCCAACAGTTCTATGAAGATCCAGCACCCCACTTGCCAAAAGTGCGGAAAGAAGCACCCTGGAAATTTCCTTAAGGGGACGAGGAAATGCTTTAGGTGTGGAATAGAAGGGCACCTAGGTGTTAACTGTCGGCATGAAAGACCCGCAGCTGCGATAGAGGAGTGAAATGCTCTGTTTGAACCTCAACTCATTGTTCAATGCTAGAAATGCAAAGAACCGGGTCATTTTTCAAATCAATTCCCAAATACAGGGGTTTTTGGAGGCAACTAATAACCTCCATGGCAGCGAGGAAGATCTTTTTCCATCACTTCTACCGAAGTGAACCCAAAAAATGAAGTGGTGACAAGTACGCTAGTTATTCATTCAATAATAGCGAACGTCCATTTTGATTCAGGTTCTACGCATTCTTTTATATCTCTAAAGTTTAGTAGAACAATACCAAAACCACCACATATCATGGAAGTGAAGATGTCGGTGAGTACGGAAAATGGGGCAATCATTCCAGCCCACGAATATAAGTCGTCCCCTGTTATAATCTGTGGCTTGAATTTCTCGGATAACCTCGTCATACTCCCTATGGTGGAATTTGATGCAATCCTTGGCATGGATTGGCTTTCCTTATATAGAGCCAACATAAATTTTCGGGAGAGGGAAATCACACACCATATGGAGAATCAACCCCTAATTTCTTACAAGTGTAAGGAAGAAGATGAATCTACATTAGCTCCACCATCTCAAGCATGGATATTAATTCCTTATGAGAACGCGTATCTAGCCCAGATGATTGAGTCCAAGGAAGAAACCATCCTTGAAGAAATGCCTATTGTGAGGGAATTCGCTGAAGTGTTTCCCGAGGAACTGTCTAGTCCTCCTCCTTGAAGAGATGTTCAATTCTCAATTGAACTTATACCTAGGGATTTAACAATATCCAAGACTCCATATAGAATGGTTGTTGTAGAGGTTGAAGAGCTGAAGAAACAACTACAGGAGAATCTGGATAAAAGGTTTATATGCCCATGTGCTTCACCATGGGGTGCACCAGTCCTCTTCGACAAGAAGAAGGATGGGTCAATGTGGCTTTGAATCGATTATCGTTTTCTTAACAAAATCATGATAAAGAATAAGTATCCTCTCCCAAGAATTGTTGACTTGTACGATCAGTTGCGTGGAGCATAATAATTCTCCAAGGTGGACTTGCGGTCGGGATATTATCAAGTAAGGGTAAAGAAGGAAGATATCCCCAAGACTACTTTTCCCAAAAGATACACGCACTATGAATTCATAGTAATGACTTTAGGACTCACTAATGCTCCAGAAATCTTCATGGACTTAATTAATAGAGTCTTTAGATATTACCTAGACAAATTTGTTGTAGTCTTTATAGATGATATTCTAATATTCTCCAAAACCAAAGAGGATCATGAGGGTCATTTAAGAATTGTACTGGAGACTTTGCGCAAGGAGATTCTCTATTCAAAGTATATAAAGTGTGATTTCTGGTTAAAGTAAGTCTCATTCTTGGGCCATAACATCACAAGCAATGGGATATCTGTGGATACCTCCAAAATAGATGCAATTGAGGGACCGCCGAGGCCAACATCGGTAACGGATATCCGTAGCTTCTTGGTGTTAGCTGGATATTATCGACGATTTTTGAGAAATTTATCAAGCTTTTACAACCCTTTTACTAATATAACTCAAAAGGGAGTAAAGTTTGCTTGGAGTGATGAATGAAAATAATGAATCGAGGAGTTGAAAATGAGGCTTATCACTGCGCCCGTGCTCACTTTACCCACAATTGGGGAAATTTTTATTTTATTCAGTGATGCCTCGATGAAGTGATTAGGTTTTGTGCTGATTTATAATGATAAAGTGATATCCAATGCCTCAAGGCATTTGAAAATCCATGAGAAAAACTATCCAACGCATGATCTCGAGTTTGCGGTGGTGATCTTTGCCCTGAAAATATGGCAGCATTTTCTCTATGGAATGAAATGTGAGATATATACTGACCAAAAGAGTCTTAAATATATATTGACACATAAAGAGCTTAATATGTGCTAGAGAAGATGGATAGAGCTCATCAATTATTATTACTTTTCAATCCATTACCACCCTGGGAAAGCGAACAAGGTGGCAGATGCCCTAAGTAGAAAGGATCCAGCGATTCTATCAATGATGATAATTGAGAAGGATCCAATCTTCAAAGACTTGATGAAGATGGACATGGTAATCATAGAGAAGGGAACATAATCAATCCTTTCACAAATTATTTCTCAACCGTCTATTCTAGAAAGGTTAAAGGATGCTCTAAATGATGATGTGGGAATTCAGTAAAAAGTGCAAGCTATCAAAAGAGGGAAATCCTCTGAGTTTAATGTTAATGAAGAAGGAATTGTGCGGTTTGGAAAAAGACTATGTGTTCCATCAAGTCCGGAGCTGAAGAAGGATCTTTTTTATGATTCATATTGTTATAATTTCTCTATTCGCCCAGGGAGCACAAAGATGTATCGAGATCTCCAAGAAGACTTTTGGTGTGATAATATGATAAAGGAGATCGCTGAATATACATCAAAGTGCCTAGTGTGTCATCAAGTGAAGGCAGAGTGGCAGATGTCTAAGGGGATGATGCAACCGTTGCCAATACTAGAATGGAAATGGGAGAACATAACCATGGACTTCATCACCAGAATTCCGAGGACATCCAAAGGCAACAATGCAATCTGGGTTGTTTTGGATCATCTTATAAAGACTGCACACTTCATTGCTATTCAATAGGATTTCTCATTGGATCAACTCTCATGGATATATATCAGGGAAGTGGTAAGGTTTCATGGAGTACCACTATCTATTGTGTCTGACCGAGATCCAAGATTCACCTCTAGGTTTTGGAAGAGACTTCAACATGCTCTTAATACTAAAATGAACTTTAGTATGGCCTATCATCCTCAAACTGATGGCAAATCCAATCGGACTATCCAAACACTTGAGGATATGTTGACATCGTGCTCAATGGACTTTAAAGGATGATGAGATCAACATATTATTATGATTGAGTTCTATTACAATAAAATTTTCCACTCAATCATACTAATGGCACCATATGAAGCCCTGTATGGGAAAAGGTGTAGAACACCGGCATGTTGGGATGAGGTCAGTGAATGTAAGCTACATGGACCAGAAATGGTCGAGGAAATGGTGGAGAAGGTGAAAACCATTCAGCATCATATCATGGCAACCCAGAGTCGACAGAAGATTTATGCAGATAATCGTCGATGAGACCTTGAGTTTAAAGTGGGAGACATGGTTTTTCGAAGCATAGCTTCGTGGAATAAGGTCATGAGGTGTAGAAATAAAGGGAAGTTATGTCCAAGGTACATCGGCCCCTTCGAGATTCTTGATCGTGTTGGGGTTATGACCTATCGACTAGCACTTCCACCTACTATGGCCAAGGTACATTGTGTCTTTCATGTATCCATCTTAAGAATGTACATACCAGACCCTTCACATGTACTCTCTTATAAGGTGGTACAATTGGAAGATGATCTTTCTTATAAAGAGCAACCAGTGAAGATCTTAGATCGTAAAGAAAATGTTCTACGAAATAAGACAATGCCCCTCGTCAGGGTGTTGTGGAGAAACCACAATTTTGAAGAAGCGACTAGGGAATCAGAGGAAATGATGAAGCTGAGTTACCCAAATCTGTTTTAGTGTGGGAAAAGGAATGTTTCAAGGGAGAAATTCCTTAAGGGGGGGAATATGGTAACTACCTAAAGTTTCATTAATGGAAATCCATCTTGATCTAATTAAAAGTCTCTTTATGTTTATATAAAATTTCAACTTCATTGGTTTTTTGTTATGGATTTTGACCGTTGCTAATGTAGCAGTTGAACAGTGATCACATGATAAGTATAAATATAGGGAATTAACAAATCCAAATTTACTCAGACAAAATAAGCGTTAACCTCATCCAGTAGAATTACTCCATACGAAGCCCATTATTTGGAGCTCGGAAAAGAGTTAGAGTCATTGGGCTTTGCTCTTGACCAAGCCTAAGCTGAGCTTCATCATGTCAATCTCGAAAGGGACCGTCTACGGGAAAAGTGGAAGTTGATAGATATTACCACTCGAGTGATGTTATCTGAGCCACCCGAAGAGCCTGTCACCATCGCACACCTTACCCTTAGGTCTTATGAGGCTGTTTTAAGGGGTTATGTAACTAATCGATACTACTATGTTCATGTACATTATTTGTTTTGTATATAATAATGAATATAATTTCTTGTCATTATTGATACATTGTAAATATTTTTTATAGTACAAATGGTGTTTTTAGTTATTATTTAATTAACACATATATTTTATTAAATTAAGGGATTTTTAATTAAAAAATATTTTAATAAAATATTATGATTATTATTATGAGAATAATTTTATTATATATAAATTATCATATAATTGTATGAATGCAATTATAATTTTTATTATGGTTTGAAAGCCATTTTTTTCAAAACCCGTGAATTTTCGATAAATGTTGGTTTTTATTTTAAAAGTTAAAATTAAAATATTTAGAAAATTATTTAGATAAAATAAATTTTATTTTTGGAATTAGGATGTCGAAATTATCCAACGGTTAATTTTTCAAAATTTTCTGATATAGTCAAATTGATTAGTAAAAATTAAATACCGTTTAAATATATAATTTGTTTTATTACATCATAATGACCCAATATTGATTTAATAAAATACTATAATCTTTATGTTCTCCCAATATATGTTTTATCATTAAAATTATGTGATTTTGGGTTTGTTTGGCTTACTTTTCTATGCATTAATGGAACCCTCAAGACTTGTTAAACATCATGTCTTTTTAAATTAATTTCCATGGGAGTGTCACTAACCTCCACATAATCAACCCTAATATTTTAAGAAGTTTTGACTTTGGACTTATAAAATATTTTTCTCATATTCCTTTTTAAAAAAACATGGGCAAAAACCATGGTACTGTTTGTGGGTTGGATTAATTTAATATAAGGTGTCCCAAACCTAAATAATAAATAATTCCCTCACCTTTCATATATAATCCCACACAAGACCCCACTTCCTCCTCCCTAAAAGACTTTGGAGTTCGTCCATCCTCTGACCTACCCTCTCTAGAATCCTCCAAAGGTTCCCCAAGCTCCCAAGAAGCCTCTCACAAGCCTCTCTATAGCCTTTGGATGCACACTTCCAGGTAAGGGTTTTTCTTCCTTTCTCATTTTTGTCCAATATTCTTTAAGTTGTTTTGCCCTTTTAATTTCAATTATTAATGTTGGGGTATGGTTTCAAACCTCCCTAATACTGCCCTATTCATGTTTTAATGATGCGAGACCACTTTCTCTCTCATTAAATTCCTCTCATGTACACCCGTTACTATGCTGAAATTCCGAAAGGAACTTCTCCCTTCTCATTTACATTCAAGCAATACTTTTGTATCATGAACCTAAATTCCATTACAATTGTTCAGACATTTACCTATATAACCTCCTTAATATCCATTACATGTAAATATGATGAGTAAACCCCTTTATCTCTCATCATCCTTTTTTATGAATTCTTATGTCACACTGTTACGCTGTTGAAATTGCACCGATTTTCTAAGCCAATGCCATTTTGTAGAGAATACCATGACCATTTCTCCATCCAGGGTATTCACCTTTATGTACATTTAAATATTCATTATAATGGTATTTTTATGAATTCCACATTCCTTTATCATGGAATAAATGATTGTATTTTATGAATCCGTGTTTTATGATCCATGTGGCAAACTTATGCGTGAAAATTAAATGTTTATGAAGGGTGTGCCCTTATAGCTCTCCAAAGCATTGGGTAAAGTATAGTATCATGATACATCTTGTGCAATGTGTGTTTAATCATGATAATTCATTGGCAATGAGGGTTTAATCATGCTACATGTTCAACGAGAATTTACTCATTCTCTATGTGCAGTGAGAATTGGCTCATGCTAATTCCATGTTAAGTGTTGTTTCCACATTTCCATGTTATGATTATCAAGCTTTATCATGCCTTTATGTCCATGTTTTTCTTATGATCTATTGATATAACTATTTTATAACATGTATTGTACTCCTCATGTTTTTCTATGTGTACTCACTTATTGGGATTTATAGCTCACCCTTTTCTTATGCATGTCCTCAGGTTATCCCTTGCAATGCTAAGTACGAAGGAATGTAGTGGTCATGAAAATGATGTTTTCAAAAAAGATGTTGTATTTCATGTTCTATGTTTTTATGTAATGATCCTAATCCCCAAATACACTAAACCCCTCGATCTTTGTTTTTATCAATTGAATTTTTATGTAATAAATCATGTTTATATTTCTAATAAAAGCAGGGTTGTAACATTAATTCCTAGATTCTCCGCATGAATAATCTTAAATAAATATTCTAATTTTCTAATCAATAATAGATTCTCATATATATCAATTTATGGATTAGAGAAGCAATATCATATAAAAAATTGATGATATCTGATTAATTAAAAAACATTGACAAATGAGATGATATAGTATTGATCAAAATAAATAAAAAATACACATAGATATTATTGTCCAATTCAGACACATTTTAACAAATGGATCAAATCCATGTGTTACACACATATTCTTATAATATTAATTGAATCATACCATGGGTAGCATATTTATGTCAGTGTATTATTTCCCCACAATTATTGTGGGTGATCATAGGGACAAAACATTTGGAATTTATGAAGAGGTACTATTGATTAATGGATTCACATATCATACGGTATATATTAACATTAATTATATGTGAAATTAATAAATTGAAAATCATGGTGTAAAATATTCTAAAATTCATATTCATGTCATTCCATGATTTTCATTTTAAATATAATAACATGATTGGTGAGACACATGATGTTGCATCTATCTAAAAAAATTATGTCAAAGACACATAAATAAAAAAATATATTATTGTATTTTTTTATGAAAATAAATAGTTCATCAAAAAAAAATTTAACATCTTAGATAGATGATGAAGAATAATCAGAAAATATTCCATTGACTGATTTTTCATTGTTCATGTTAGAAGTCCTAGTGGGAAGAAGATGTTGATCCATTTCAATAACTATTTAAAAAAGAAAACATCGTGAAATAAGATAATTCAAGTTAACGATTTTCATTATCTTGACAATAACTGTATCTGGAGAGTTATTTTAGAATACGTATACTAAAAAATCATATTCTTGATTTAATATCGTCAATTATAAAATAAGGATATCATGAAAAAGTAGATCTTAACCAAAAAAATATTTAGTGTTGATTAATAAAGTTATTTCTATAGTATATAATGGCCTCAGAGATACCATCATGTTTATAAAATATTTATGATAGCCTTAAGACTATAAATTGACTATATCCTTCCCCAAAGTAATGAAAATAGGTAATAATTTGAAGATTCCTAATGATAAAAAATGATTCCTTTATAAATAATTTTAACAACTAATATGTGTAGTGTTATATTTTTAATATCGACACATTATCAGAATATTATCCTTAGATTAACCCTTTGAGGTTAACAATGTAAAACTTTCATATCATAGGCATTATTATAATTTCAATATTAATTCCTTAGAATTGTTGAGGTTATATTAATATGTAATTTAATTTCAAGTTGGAAAAATCATTCAACTCATATGAAATAAGAAATAATAAATTGGTAAAATGAGTAATAAAAATTTTTATGGGATACAGATTGGTTTACCCTTTATCAAGGGGTCCCTATCATTAAAATAATCATCTTATCTTGATCTCAAATTTTCATATTAACAAACACTAAATCGCTTTTTTGACTACCTCATTTTCCTCTTCAACATTCCATACATAATCATTTGTGATTTTATTTTTTTGTACAAATATTTCATTTTTTAAATCATCAAACATGTGTTTGGAGAATGATCCTTTGTGAATTTTTATGGAATATTATTAATGAATTTTATTACATGCAAATAAAATTATCCGTGTATATTAATATGATTTTAAAACTTATCATATGTTCCAAATACTTGATTCAAAATATAATAATATCTTTAATAAAATATGTTGCTGAATATTGTAGATAAAAATTTTCATTTGCATGAATAATATGTTTTGAAGCCTAGGAAAATAAAATCATATATTTTGAATGATTATGTTTAGTAAGATTATATGGTTGGGAAGATTGGATTTAAATATTTATTATGAATTATATTTGTCAAGTAAATCATTTAATGATTCTTTAACAAATAATAAGTCCAACCATCAGAACCTAAAAAGATTTATTTAAACCAATTAATTTGGGACACATGGTTCGACCGCTGTGGGAAGGATATCTACAGACAGCATTCGCAATGGGATGTAGGTGGGAGGTAAATTTTATAGGGTTCCTAGTACCGTGTGACAGAACGTGTGTATAGGCCTATGTATAGGGCCCAAAAAGTCAATGGGAATAAGTTATAGGTTACAACGTCATAATTAAGTGTATGGGAATGTACATTGTACATACTTCTGGCAACTTAATGGAAAAATTTGATTGATATACCCTCTTGGTATATTATGGATTAATTGATGTCAGAGTGTTGAAAAGAATTCAATACCCACCCTCTTTAAAATATATGGAAATTACCATGGCAATATTATACAACCAATATAAGCAATCTGATAAAAAACCAGTGTATTTTACCTCCATGCATGATTGATGGCACTACTCACAAGGTTTTTCATGTATTTATGACCCATTTGTGTCTTGGGTGAACTTCACTGAATCCATAATTTCCATGATTATCTTCTAATATCTAGGCATGTCTGAATAACATTCCTTGCATGAAATTCATGCTCTTCCATGTTTCAACATAGAATATGATTCCCCTTTAATTTCCTCACAACATAAATTTGAGTAACATATAAATATCTTAAGAGGTTAAGTGCATGATTTACATATGTGATAAATGTAAATAGAAGTAGATACACTATCATGCAAATATAACGCATTAAAAATAAAAGGCATTAATGTCCAGGATACCCCCCAGTCTATTATAAACCATTGTAGAAAAAAACTGAGCATTGAACTTTTGATATTTGGTGTTACATTTTAAATTACGATTTAATTTTGGTCATTGGTACTTCATTAAAAAGGGTGATCCATTTATTTTTATTATCCACATAGAGAAATAACAATATATTATTCTGAACATCATTCTTCAATGTGAAGGCGATGAGATTCCATGTCATTCATACCTTGCATGATTAATGTGATTTATGATATAACATTTAAAAATAATGAATCTATATGAGAAGAAAAAAATAATATAGTCTTTCATGTTTTAATATTTATGCATGATGTCATCATTATTCATGGGTGATCTCTCAAAATTTTGAGGTTATGTGAACCAGAATACCTTGGGTTCTTGTGATGAGATTCATGAAGTAATTTCATAACCATATATTCATGGGTTTTCAAATTATTTTTCATGATGAAAAAACACCAACTCTTCATGGGGTATTTAAATGATAAGAATAATACCCACAATAAGTTGTTCTTCCAATTTTATAAACATAACACAGAAGAATAATTTGAGTATTAATATTCATTGGTGGGAAAATAAATGTGATTATTTAAAAACACAATTAAATGTGTGGTTTAAAATGAAAAATTAATGTGGATTTTAAATTATCAACTAATAGATAGTATTGGGATATTATTAATATAAATATTTCCAAGAAGGTTATGAAAATTTGTATATGGATGTTAAATAAAAATTTAATAATTTGATACAAATTTCAATCAAAAAAATAATACTAATTGTTTGGCATCATCGTCATACATCTATTTGAGGTAGAGACATAAAATAAATAAAAATCTAGCCCGAATATTATACATTATCATGTTATCCTAAAAATCATGTGGTGTAATATAAATATATAGACTTATAATATGCCATTCCCTAAAGAATTATGAAATCCACTCTGTTGGTTCTTAGTGTAGGAAGTATCTATCATGTTTTAAGAGAGTATAATTTTTTTGGTCTCCAGAGAATACTTGTGTGTATTTTGGAAACAATGAGGTATGGAGCATAAATATCCTTCTATGTTGATTTAGGAGTGATATGGTGTGTCACTAAATCGACCATTGTGGTTGATAATGATATTATAACTTTTAGTCCATTATAGGAGGTATAACATGGAGGGAAACGAGTAGGACTCTTATGTCAACCATTTTAACTTCTATATGTTGTAATATCTATTATTATATATTCAATAATTTGAGAATTTGAGGAATCACTAAGAGGATCTATAACCAAAACAAGTCCAAATTTTTCAATTAAGAAGATAGAATTTGTAAAAAATAGACCACAAATTCACCCCATTATAGTGGTCAATATGTCTGTGGGAATTTCAAGTTATATCAAAGTGTACGATCCCACCAAAGATCCAAGAATATATTAATGTTTTATAGTTTTATGTAAATTCGTGATCTAACTAAAGAAGTGATATCATAAAATAATTATATTAATATAATTAAGAAACAAAAATGTATTTTCTATAGGAATCCCATCTAAAATTAAAATATACCACAAACTGGAGGTATGTTGAAAAATAAAAAATGCAATAATTCATTGTATAATTATTATTTCATGGAAGTATACATATGATGTGATATATCATTTATAACTTTTAATTATAAAATTAATTAAAATTTGATTGATGTTCATAAAGAAGTATTAAGTCATAATTTTGGTATTTTCAAATGACTTGATGATGAAATGTTAAACCTTGAATAAAAGTTTGATACTATTGAAGATTCATTTCTTAAGAGGGTTGTAATTTACAACACTATCATTAGTATTTTGAATGAAAATAAAAAGAAATGTTTTATTTGTAATGAAAGATATTTTTATTCTATTGAATAATTAATAATAAATGATTGTGAGAGTGATTTATTTAATATTGTATGTTTTTATACTTTCTGTGAGTTTAAAAAATTTGAAAATGTTTCTATTGTTTTTTAAACTTCTCAACTATATGAGAATGATAACAAGATAAACGATCATGAAAATGTATTTACAAAAAGCAATAAAAATTCTATAAAAAAAATGACGATGCTAAAGGTTGGTTAGTAATATAAGATATGATCAGCCGATGATGCAATTAAATCTCAGAAAATTAATTGATTTACTTGGAGAAAATATTAAAGAATAAAAAATAACAATAATCTAAAATTTTCCAATTTCCTGAAAGAAGAAATTATTCCACTCAAATTTTTCTTAATGAAAATTATTACATAAACAATCTGAAATCATTCTTTAATCAAATGGATTAATCCTCCATGAAATGTGGGTCCCATAACCTCGAAATTTTATTATGTATTAATGATGTTAGAATTATTAGTATATATTTTAAAAAAATGTTGGGAATGTAGAGAGGGTAAAATTAATGTTAAATCCCCCACCTAAGAATAGTATTTTAAAAGAATAATGAAAATATATACCCCCTATACTATCCTAAAGAATTATAGTCCACTCAAACACGACAAGGTTCACAATTTGTGAAAACCCAAGAGATTACACCATAAATAATGTGAGTAAGGCTAATAGTATAAAATTGATATTGTTAGAAATTTATGAACAATGAATTTTAATTTTTTTCATTACAAGTAAATTCAGAAAATAATATTGATGCCTGAATTTAGGGGAGAATAGTTGACTAAATTCCCAGAGGAAAACTAAGGTGACAAGATAGTCATAAAATTTGATCAAATGATAAATACTACCAAACAACTCATCAACAAAAAGAAGGAACATGTGAAAATTAATTAATAAAAAATTGAGAAACATAAAATTGTAAAGGGTTAAAATAATTCTGAACTATATTTATGAAGAAACTTCACATTGATAATAAATTCGTGGCAATAAATCTAAGAGATATTCCATATGATGTAAATACAATAATGCCTCAAAATAACATTTTTGGAAATTCATGTGATTATATTGAGAATAAAAAGAATTACAAATTGAGAGGAGAGTCTTAGTATGAATTATTCTTTTAATAACTTTAAAATTCCTACATTTTCCATAACTATGGACGATTTTATTTTATTTGACCTTACAATATAGGTAATTGAATGGATTCATTTTGTTTTTCTTCTCTGGAAAACATGATGAGATTTTACTTGATAAATTCTACTATAATCCATGAAATGGAGAAAGGAGAGCATCCATGGAGGGGGATATGTTATGGGATTTGATTTTTTCCAATAATTGAACAATACCTTAAATTTAATTGTATTATTTAAGGGGGAGTTCATGGTTGATATAAAAATAATACCAAGGAGGATCTCTATATTTTACACTTTATCATTATGATGTGTTTTTTGATGTATGTGAACAATAATTAATTTTTTAAAAAATATTACCAGTATCATGAGAATTGATAAACAATAATAATGATATCAAATGTTTATCAGTGTTATAGATAGCATATAAAAAAATGGTTATTTCATAATGATTTCTACATTAGGATAGCTTTTGTATACATAGAGTTTAATAACTAATAGTTATTATTAACGTATCATAGGATATAATCACTTTAATTTAAAATAAATGAAGATTTTTTTGGATGAAATTAGATATTAGATGAACCCCAAATTTCTATTTCTATTTATTGTCAACTGGGTTAAAAATATTGGCCACACAGGTGTACTATTTACTATTTTAAGAGATATTAATTAAAAAATAGAATGGTTTTGACTGTTGTTCCCAAGATGATTGTCTTTCATTCCTTAAATATGTGGATGAAGTGTGATTCTTGGAGAATTTTTATTATTGGAATTATTGAATTGTATTTCATTATTGGAAATTTTTTATGTTTATTCAAATGATTATTGTAGTGATATGTCATCCAAAATAACTTTTTCAAAAGATGACCATTTTTTAGTACATTATAAAGAGGAAGGCCCTCCATTAAAATGTTTATTTTCATAAAGAATATGTTTTGAAGGCCATGAATATTTGATCATATATTTTTCATGATGTTATTTTGATGAATAAAATAAATAAAATAGTTATTAAAGAGGTGTAAAGATATTTAGTTATGGAGAAGTGGATATGGTTGATTTTCCTAATCGGACACATTATATGTGAAATGGTTTTGGATTCCTAAACATATTAATTTGAATTAAATAAATAATATGTCTAACCAATAGAAAAACTATGGTTATCCATCAAACATACATACGGGAGGACAAGGGTCTACCTTATAGGAAAACCATCCATTGGTAGCTCTCACAGAAGAATGTCAATTGGTGTGATAGTTCATATGGACAGCAGTAGAACACATGAAAAATTGTGTATGTGACCATGTATAAACATCACAAAGGATATGGGTCATTCCATAGGGGAGATAGTTTGAAAACTTTGTGTCTAGGACCGTACCCCATATACACTTATGGATGCATAATTTTAGTGGTCGATTGATATAATCTAACCTCAATGTATTATAAAATTGATGTGGTATAGTGTAAATTTATTTAATGTTAATCTAAAATAAAAAATACGAAAATATTTTAGGGCCACATGATAAAATAGATATAATTGATCTGATCAACCAAAGATCATCTTCTTCCTCCATCAATGAACAAAGTCTACTTATCACGTATGTTCTCCCCATTGATGAGATATAAATATTTTGGTAAAATTTGAATGAATCCAGCCAATGGTAATGATGATCTACTGATATCCAATAATTTCTATATAATGTTCCATGAATGAATTTAATGAACTTCCATTACTAAAAAGATAATTTGGGTATCGGGTGATGTAATTTAATAATGAATTATAGTTATTAAAATTATTATTATGTTGATAAAGGAATTAAGTATATCCTTGATAATTATATGTGCTAGCAGTTACACATTCATATGTGTAGATTGAGTAAGATTTGATGGAATTATCATTTAGTTTTTTCCCGGTCCTATCATATATCATTAAATCCATAAACAAAGCATGTATCATCAAGAATTTGAGGATTTGTTTAAAATGAGGATTTAATGGATATATTTGTTACTACATTAGTATTGGTTATTCAAATATGTTATTTATCCAAGTAGAGAAAATTTTATTTTATGTGGGGAACCTTATTCTATTTATTAAATGTGATAAAAAGATATGGAATTAATATCTTACATAAGGAATTAGACACAAGCTATGATTATTACAAATAATGAATCCATATGAGAAAAAATAATGAATCAATACTTTGGGTGTTTAATATTAATGATGATTGTAGCATACAAGGAATTTTAAAGTATATATTTTTATTAATAAAATAAATGTTATATTTAATAATATTATGCAAGAAATGCAATATATATTTATTAATGGGCAATCAATTAGTCGCCAAAATGGAAAAATATGGATTCATCCAATCCATTATAATCAACACCCAAATAGTGTAGAAATAAATCAAAATATTAGTAAACTAGTTGACATCATAGAAAATGAAAATATTTATCAATAGTTTGAATTATATATAAAATTTAATGAAATAATGATGTAGTATTTATAGTGTATAATGGAAAATGTGACTATCCATATTCAAAAAAAATTTGGACCATTGTTCAGTATAACTGTAGTACATTTAACCATTGGTAACTACACCTATTATTAATAATTCTATAAATAAAATTAGTGTTTATAAGTTGGAATGAAAAGTTCTAATTAATACATATATGAGAAGTGATGACCTCAACTAGTATAGTAATGACATATAAATACCATTTTCCAAAACCACGAAGAGTTTTACAATCCCTAGGTTTATTCTTTTTCCAATCCCATGTCGAAATATAACAATTGAAGATTGAGAAAAAATCCCCTACAGTTGAAGTTCATTTGGTTTAAAATGCTACTCGGTCAATATTAGGTTATCCACCCATGAGTCTATCACCGTATCAAACCATACCCATAGGTAAAATATTGGATTTATATGAGGTTATATCTGCAAGATATAGTTAAAAAATGTTTTTAATATGGAATGAATAAAAAAATTTCTATCAATTTCATCTTACATATAATATTACTTAATTAAATATAATTTTCAGTGAGACAAATTTGATAAATTTATTTTTCAAACACAAATTGTACATTTGAGAAAAATATTAATTTTTATAATAAATAATGGTTTTCCGAAATATATTTATTATAATTAAATAGAATGTGAAATACACTATTATTTAAAAGAAAATGATAATATAATTTTATTATCTTCTATGAAATTCTCAAGTGTTATAAATTTGACTGGTCCATACATCATGTTTACTGTTTTAATAAATAAGGATTTTTATATTTTAAACATAATATTATTATAATATTAGAATTATTTAAGTACAATAAAATTAATTTATTTTTAACATGTCGAAATTAGGGTTGAATGAATATATGTGTATTTTCTAAAATATTTTATTTTCCATGAATAGTAAAAAAAATTGTTTTGGGTTTTCAATATGGTTAATGAAATCATGATTACTTAATAATGAATTAATTATTAATGAAACTTACTAAAATACATAAAATATATTATTTTATTAAGGTAATTTATATTTATATATATATTAGTCAATTTCAAATCCTATAACGGATTTTCCCATGCATAAAATTGAAATGTTGATTTAAATAAAATTACACTGTGGAAATGGTATTTCAAAATGGAAAACGAATAAATAAAAAATCATTATCAATTCTAGTAGATTAAAATAACATAATGTTTGTCCTAAATTTCCAACCCCACTTGAAAAAACCTCTATAAGCCAATAAATTATCAATTTCAACACCCTTCATTACTGTGGCCTATATTTGTAGATTATTAAACAAATCCCCCACTTTGGTTATAAATACCAAACCATTTATCCTCCCCCAATTCACTAGCAATACATAATTCACAATGTTCTGGTTTTGGATCTTCTCTTGGAGCACCCCCATGGTGTCCATAATCTGTTTAGCTTCCATTACTCAATATGTTGGAGTACCACATCAAGGTAATTAAATTATCCTACTTTTCCCATCAAATTCAAGAACATATTTTTCAATATTTTTTTAAATGTTAGGGTTACTGACATTTATTACTATTTGGAGCATTACCTTACATACAAATTCTTTTTTATCAATGGTATACGATTATACCCATCAATTTTCCATTTATGAATCCATGTTTTATACATATCATTCTACCAAATTTACTTTTAAAAATTCATCTCTTCTCTATAAGAAATTATCATTTATCTTATTTGTGTCGATACACATACCACTTTATTGTCCATTTACATTCACCTAGATGTAAAAATGATTTATTTTGATTTTTTATTTACACAAGAAAACATAAATTTCTGTTTTGTGGGATAAGAATGACATAATGATCATGTAATTAAGTACTTTTGTATTCTATTATTTTTATATGAATCTCGTTATTTATTCTCCATGGATTATTAATTAGAAGATTCATTATGATATATGTGGATCACATTCATTAAAAAATATGAAGGTGGTACCTTTATATTCTCCAAACACATAGGTTTAATAATTAAATCTATTAGCATGACATGTTTTATGACAACTTGGTGAATAACCTTGGTAATTTTTATTTTTGAAAATGTTGTGAAAAAACATGGTGATATTCTTAGAAATGTATCCTTAAAATATTTTAGCCACATTTCCATATTATGATTCATGTAATAGTTATTTTTATACAAATTTTTTTGTCTTCATCATTCATTAATGATATTACTCATATTCTTATTGATATTACTCATGGTCACAACAAAATAATTTACCTTACTTATTCACTCATTGTTCCCCAAGCTCACTCCATTATGTTGTTACTTTCCCCAAGATTTTTGATATAGTAAATGCAATTTAGATGAACCAATGATTAATCCTATCAATGGATTAGAATAATTTTTTATGTTTTCCTGTATTATATTCGGCTATTCCATGAACCTATACATCAAAATATACTTTTTTTTGATCCATGTAAAGAAGATTTCATTTTAAAAAATTATAATATTCTATTTTTTTGTGTCAAACTACAGTTTAGATAATTTTTATAATTATGAATGTATATCCTCATTATGACCCCTAGATATGTGATTAAATATTGGAATACATCAGAGTAATTTTGAAAAGTATTAAATATGTTTTTTTGGAGAATGTAAATCATTCTCCAGATATGAACAGGTGGGTGTGGATCTTGGATAGATGTATATAGGGGAAACACCTATGAACACCACACTGAGCATGACTCTAGACCCTATTATTTTCACATTGAGCTTTGCTACCATCCCTAATTACTTTCGAGAAAGGAATTCACTATATAGAGATAAACAAGTGGGTGTGCATCTTGCACACATGTATCTATTAGAAACACCTAAAAATACCACATAACTGTCTTCACCACCCTACTAGATTCACACTCTCGAAGGATTTTTTATGTTAATCACCTCTTTTTTATGAACCACTATGGAGGATATATAGATAATGTAATTCTTTTAAAAATATAACATATTTTTAGATATTGTTTAAGACATAAAATCTATATATTTGTTTATATTCATAAAAGAAACACATTTTTCAATAATTTTTATTCTTTTATAAAATTTATGGATATATGAGGAACTCTGTAAATGATATGAACAAATGATTGTGAACTAATGTAATGACCCAAAAACTTAAAGGTAGTTTCTTTCTTAATTTATTTGAAATTTTACGAGTACGTAGTTTCTAACGGCGCCTAATTCCGTGGCCCAGTGTGCCCAAAATCAATTTCCAATGTTTAGCTCGGGTACGTTCAATGAACAAATGAGAGGGTTTTTCTAACTTCTAAACCGGTGATTGGAATTGAAATATGAGGGACCTAATGAACTCGCATCGCTGGTAATTGCTTAAGATGACCTTTTCTAAAGGTGCGTTTTCTCGGGAGGAGTTGTTTAAAATTTGTGGTGTAAGTGAAGAATAAATAAATTTGTAATCCAATTTTATTTTTCTTTTATGTAGTTTTATCCTTTGTGTGGAAGTTGGGTTGGTATCTACCCTTGGGAGAATAAATGAGAGGTGGGGACCATATGAGCCCCCACCTTTTCACATTCCCCATAACCCCTTTAAACTCCTCTTAATTTGAGACCACTCACCTCCCCCTCTCTCCTCATTATTCATGCCAACTCACTTTATTAATTTAAGTGGTTTTGAGTTTTGAATTTTTTTGAGTCTTTGTGGTGTGAATAAAAATAATAGCATGGGAAATTATTTTATTTTGGGAGAGCTTTTGGTGTGTTGGGAAAAACATTGGGGGAGAGCTCTTGAGTTTTTGAAGAACATTGACTCTCCAACGAAGAATGACCTTCCGACTCGTCAAAGAACGCTCCACGCTTCTCCAATCCTTATCTTTCTCCACGTAAAGTGACGAGACTCAACCACGGGAAACTCACCAACAATGACGGTTCTTTTCTAGTGTCGATGGAGCGACATTGATTTCCGCGTCTTCGATGAACGAACCATTTCCAAGGTAGGGGGATTAATTTGAGAATGGTATTTTTTCCATTGGTTGTTCCTTCTAAAACAAAGAACCCGGATCCACTCATCATTATGTTGATCCGCGAATGTTTAATTTTTCGGGTTGGAAATATTGGTATGATTATTTTTATTCAAGAGGTTGTAAGTGAATCTCATTGGTATTCTCTTTATCTTTGAGAAAAGAACGACGAGCGCGGACCAACCATTTCTAGGTTGATTCACGGATCGTTCATTCATGCGGGTTGATGTTGGGGTTAATTGTTTTCTTTGCCGTACGTCGACTTCTTTGTTGGCCGCTTACTATCATTATAACGCGAGGAGGTCGGACCACACAATCACGGCCGACCCTCCCCCCCTTTTTGCTGATTATGTTGCGGTACGAATGAGGCGGCATGGTGCAACGACACCGTGTGGAAACATGTAGAATTACAGCAAGGATGTGTGGCACCGTCTTGCCGCGCCATTGAGACCGAACGAAACAGTGGCCAGAGTCGGGGCTGCGGAGGTGATTCGAAGACTCCACTGGTTGAACGTTGTGTGCGGATTGAAGGGTGATGAATAACGGGTCCGCATAGTCTTTTTGATGCCTCCACAGTGAAGGTCGGGTCCCGGGAGGACCATTGGCGTAGGCGGTGGGCAAAAAGGACCACCAGAGCACGTCCGGTGGTCTGCGAAATGCGGAGGCGGTGCGCAGCCGGAATAGGAACCGCCATGGTGGTGGGACGAACCGGAACGGGTTAGCCATTCCGGAGGCCATGCGGCGTGGATTTAAGCAGCACCGGTTCATCATCCGTGGGGGGTTGTAACCCCCCCTGCACCCGCTGGCCACGCGGGCGCCGCAGCCGTGCCAGGGCGGCAGGCCAACCGGTCGGGCCGCCCAGGCTGGGCCGGGCCGCGCCCTTTTGGGCTGGACCCGGACTCGGGTTGGGTCGACCCGGTTCGGGCCGACCCAGGGGGTCTCGGGCCCGGTCCGACCGGGCCCGAACCACCTATTTTCAGGCAGTTTCCATTCAAACGCTCATATCATGGGCCACGGACCTCCGATCGACGTACCGTCAGTTGTGTAGAGATCAATGGATCGCGACGGTCGTTTAGGTATATTAAACTAAGGCTTTTTTCAGAACTTTGGGTATGTCCGGGTTGTTTCGAACACGATTCCAACCGGGCCTTCTGAGCAGAAACACTTATATCATGAGCTTCGGACATCCGATTGACATGCCATCGACTTTGTTGGATTCCTTTTGATGAGAAGGAACTTTAGGAATACTTCTCCTGAGTTTTTTTTGGGGTTGGATAGTGGCCAGGTTGGATTGTACCTGAAATCCAACCGGGTCCCTGGAACGGAAAAGGTGATAACTTTCAGACTGGACGTCCGTTTGACGAACCATCAGCGGCGTTGGTGATCACGTTGAGAAACGGCCCCTATGAGTATACCCTATTAGATTTTGGGGTACAGTTAAGATATGGATGGGTTGGTTCTCACACGAAACCAACCGGGCCCCCAGGACGAAAAAGAAAATAACTCACAGACCAGGAGTCTGATTGACGCGTCATCTGTTGCATTGAGACCCCTTTGACGAGGCGGTCCTTTTAGATACTTCTTCATGGGACTTTGAGATATTTGAAGTATCAAACTGTAGCTCGTGGAGCGGATCCTCTCAGAGACAAGCATACGGGGTACGGAGACCGTGTAGCCAACTGAGACCTGACGACTACTTGACTGACTAGACTTGGAGTGAGTCGACTAGCCCAGTGGACGGAGCACTACTTTGTTTGGGTGAAGACCCATGGCGGATGAAGCACTACTGTGTGACAGTGCAGACCCATGTTACTCGTTTGGAGAGTAACTCTTCAGGCTATTAGGGGGTGTGCACTACTGTGTTTGGGTGGCATACCCCGGCGGGTAGCACTACTGTGTTAGGGTGGCTGACCCGCTGTACTCGACAGGAGGAGTACATCAGCAGTCATAGGTTAGTGAGAAGTACCACGGAGTCATGACAGGACCACTGTACACTCTAGATATGGGGCTCTTCAGCAGTTACAGTTTTGATATTGAAAATCCGGGTTTTAGCTGAGTCTATGATCTTTGTCTTTACCTCATTATTGAGATGGGTCACTTGATAACTTAGGTTTATGTATGGGCATATACCTGGGTAGTGGTTATCCATTGATTTCATAATCTCAGTGTTTCCTCAAGATTGAGGTGGGTTACATGATAACATAGGTATAAGTATGGGCTTATACCTAAGTAAAGGTTATCTGTTGAGATCCGTCTTTGTTGTTATCCATGATGGATTTAGTGAGACCTTGAGGGTCTTGGGGTCTCTACTGAGTATCGTATACTGACCCCTTCACGGGCTATGCCTGCACCTCGTTGTATTGGTTGCAGATGACGAGCAGCGCTGACCGAGGATGAGTGTTCGAGGACTAGACAGTACCCGGAGGTGGACCACATGACGTGTCAGTATCTGGAGGTGGACATCACGGCGAGACGACACTCAGAGGAGGTTGACGGGCGAGAGTTTTGTGGAGGCTATCTGCACCTACCCTTCAGGTAGGATCCATGGTGGACAATCCAAGAGCGACACTATTTATACCTACCCTTTAGGTAGGATCCGAGGAGGACAACCTAGGAGATGCTTCCTTTCATCCAGATATTTGACTTTTTCTGTTTTACTTTCGTTCAGTTGTAGTTGTACTTTCAGTTGAGTTTGTATTCTGGCCCATTTACTTTTCATCACTTTCTTTTGTACTTAGTGTTTTACTTCAGTTTGTACTCTGTGGTGTTTTGTTTACTTTTATAAAGGAAATGCCTTCCCAGTTATCAGGTTTTACGCCTTTTGTGCCAGTCGCCAGCCCCTGGACTATGGAAGACAGGCTTGGGGTAGTCATGGAACGAGCCCTAAGGACGGGTCGTGACAAATTGGTATCAGAGGAGTTCGGTTCTACCGCATAACTTTGGACTCTGATATTTCTCTATGTGAAGCAATACTGTTAAGGGTACCGAGTATGGTCTTCAGTTAAGGGAGTCCAGTGTTGGTACGACGGCTTACGTATCCGTACTCCAGGACCCTGACTTCTGATTTCTGACATTGTGCATGAAAACACTGATTGTGTGAGTGTTTCCAAAAGTTTTAAAGTCAGATCAAAACAGGTCAGCTCACCAGGTATAAATCGTTGACCGTGTCGCATCTGTTCAGGATGTCTCCATGCAGACAGTCAGTTGGAGTTCTGAGAGAGTACTCGATGATGACTCACCGAGCGACGAGGCTTCGGTGCGGGGCCATTTTTACTATGTTGGCACCCTCAGGTGGTGTACCAATTGCACCACCACATGTTGGGAAGAAGATGCCACTAGTAATACTAGTGAACTGTGCACTCTAGTAGAGTGCATTGCACGAGTTCCAACAGCAGCGGCCTCTGAGGTTATGAGTCAAGGTAGATTCCCAGACAACAGAGCACTAGCTGGAGGCGATTTCTAGAGTTTTCCACCTAGTTGAGAAATCAGAAGAGTGGTTGGTGGACTTGGCTACTAGTGTTTTTCCAGTGAGTGGCTATGAGGATGGTCTGCATCGCGATGAGGCTTCGGTACATGGACCGATGCCTGAGATAGTTCCTTCGGGTAGTGTATCAGTTATACATCACTAAATGTTGGTCTGCAGTTACAACCGATGGTACAAGTAGGTGAAACTTGTAAGCTTACTGCCTTACACATGTTCTAACATCAGGTACCCTCATGTTCCGAGGTGAGCCCGACTCACAGGCGGTTGAGGACTGGCTTGAGGAGGTCGCTGAATGTTTTCTTGAGCTTATAAAGCTTTGGCAGGATGATGAGTCGGAAGATGAGAATTCATCGAGGAGTACCAAACATTCCGGTTACTCGATGAATATGATTCGATCAGTGCTATAGAGCTCGAACCTCTGAGCGAGGAGTGTATAAAGGATATCCGAGTAAGAAGTCCTTTATGTGCGCATTCCTACTTATGTTAGGGTGCTAGAAAGAACCGTTGTGGTTGATAATTATTTTGTGAAATGGATGCAGTCAGTGAAGGATAATTGTGTGGAAGATGGAAACTGGCGCCAATCTCGAAGACTTGGGCATGAGAATGTTTCAAAAAGAGGAAATGTTAAGGAAAAATGAATCTTCAGAGTAGTGGACGTGGAAGCAGAGCTAGGAGAGCAGCATGTGGTGGTGTACATTTCAATATGTTACAACCACCCGCCTTTGTTGTCCCCGTCAGGCTCAGGGAGATAGATGGAAGAGGAAGAGAGTAGTTGCATGTGGTCAAGGAGAGTGACCCAATGACTCTAAGAATGATTTTAGGGGCAGTCGGTGTCCACTATTAGCTTCTTTAGTAATAGACATTGATACGAATCATTCCTTCCTTCCACAAATCTTGTCCAAGACCTAGAGTTTCTGGTAAGCCGTAGACTTGACACTCACATCTGGAGATACCTTGGGAGGAGACTCGATAATCACACTTACTCCGACAGTGTGATCTGACCCGCGAGGCGAGTGTTTCAGTTGGAATCTCTTGGTAGAAGCATCGAGGCCTTACGACATTGATCTGAGTATGGATTGGATCCACAGTTCATACACAAATTGACTGTATTAGGGAACCGTCTGGATGGGTTTTCCTTGGTCAGCGAAAAGGAAACCCCAGGAATCATAGGATTATCTCTTTCATAGGAAGGTGTAGCCGATCACTCTTGAATCAGCAACTTCACCAACATGGAAATAGTAGTTTTGAGTTTCTGTTCTAATTAGGAGTGGAATAGTTCCGGGAATATAGGCCTTTGATCTTGGTGCTAGCTGATTCCTTGTTGTTGTTGTTGTTGTTCTTGTTTGTGGTTGTTGTGTGTCTTGTACTACGAGCTGCAGTAATAAAAGTCACTTATCTTTGTGACGTTTACTTACCTGCCCTTTTTGGCTTGATTGATACTAAGAGGTTCCAGTTAAAAACTGTTGACGTGACCCTCACTTTTTAGATTCATACTAGAGGAGACCCAGTGACCACACACTGATGCCGATAGTGTGACTCAACTCTTGGAGGCTAGAGTAACAGTTGGATCTCATGGTAGTAGCGTAGAGGCCTTACGATTTCATCCATGGCATGGATTAGTTCCATTCATGACAGGATTGACTATTTTAGGCAACAAACATGGTTCATCTAGGGGATGAGACCAGATTTCTCTTATCGGCAACGAATAAATCTTAGCAGCTCTTGTCGGACCGGAGATGGTCCAGGCCACAATAGAGAAGGTCCACGTCATCCAGGAGTGGATAAGGATAACTCTGAGCCAACAAAAAGTCTTATGTTGATAGGATACATAACCACTGGGATTTGAGGATGGTGACTACATTTTCATATAGTTCTCACCCTGACGAGGTCTATGGTGACTTGGCTTAGGCGGAAAGTAATCTCTGAGGTTCAGCGGACCTTTTTAGGTCCTCAGCAGGGTAGGAGAGGTGGTTTACCACTTGACCCATCCACCTCAGTTGCACCAGGTGCACGATTACTTACACATATCTCAACTAAGGAGATACGTGCACGATCCTTCGCTTATCGTCGACATTGGGGAACTGGACTTTGGTGATGGGGTGATTTTTGCGGGGTTCTAGTAGAGGTTGAGGATCGGCAGGAGAGGATCCTACGAGGATGGTCGATTCCTTCGGAGCATTTTCACCGGTAGTACGGGAACCTGCAGGTGATCACATGGGAGTGGAAGGCTCAGGTGCGTACTCAGTACCGCTTTTGTATCCCCAGTTTGTGTTAAAGCTTTTCGAGGATGTAAAGCCCTGAGGTGGGAGTATTGTAAAGACCCAAAAATTTCATGTAATTTTTTTTCTTAATATCTTTGGAATTTTACGAGTATGTAGTTTCCGACGACGCCTGATTCTGAGGCCCGGTGTGCCCGGAATCAATTTCTGAAGTTTAGCTCGGGTACGTTTAGTGAAAACTAGTTCAAGGATTTTGGGGTTAAGGAAATAAAGATTGTATCATAGGGTGATTAGAAATAACCATGAAAACTAGATTTAGATATACTATGATTAGGGAACATTTCCCTATGATAGAACTTGAGGATTTGTGTTGAATAACTTCCAAGAATTTTTGTAATGTATATATTTTATGCATCTTACTAGCAATACATACCAATATGTGGTTCTGGCAAGAACGTTCATAGATATTAAAACTATGATAAGGTGTTATGGGCCTAAATCTCGGTAACCTTGTACATGATAACATTCCTTACTCTGCACCTGGAGTGACACTTCAAGGGGATATTCTAAAGATAAAATACATATTCATTACAAACCATTATGATATATTTATGAGTACATATTTCTACAATGAATCCATTCTTATACTTATGAGATAATGTATGCCTAAATTTTATAATTTTATTACTAATTCAGTAGTTTTGAATCATGCATTATGGTTTATAACATAATCTATGCATGAAATTGTTTTAGAATGGAACCTAGTAGAAATAATAAGTACCCCAACAATGTATATGTTAGAAATAGTAATAAGGAACGAATCATTCATGTTCTTAAGGATATATTTCGTAGGGAAATAACATCCCATGCATTTTTATCATATGGCGGAATAGTTTCATGCATTTATATGATATGTAACGAATTCTCTTAGTCTTATTTCATTGAAGGGAAGCCAGAGATGAAAAGGATGAAAGGGAGAAATATGGATTAAGGGAATAATGGAAAGAAGGATTTTTCTCATATATTATAACAATGGAAATAATAACCCTGGTAAGTGCATGAAAGGACTAGCTGTTTGGTATTAGTGTGTGGAAGATGGACGTTATAAAAAATAATGAAAATAGAAGAGATAAAATACTAATATTTAGTGTCTCAACTTTAGTGAAATGGGTCATTACACAAATATGATTCCTATGCAGTGATGAATTATAGATCAGAAGAATCAAATGGATCAAGGTCAAGCATACGATGTTACTATAGTCAACATGGAATAATTATTTTATTTGTGTTTATATATTGAATCATTGTGTAATTTGGGGTTTTTATCAATTTTTTACTAGTTATTTGAATTATGGAAATAAATGTGGACTATACAGCAAGATTTGAGAGTGTATGGTACTAAGAAAAGTGACTAATAATATGTTACAATTTTTTAAAGAATACATGGTTGATGGAAATATAAACCTTAATATGGTTTTGATACTGAGGTAGTGATTTTGGAATAATATATGATGGATTTGGATAAATTATATTAGATTTTCTTGACATCCATGAAACTAATTAATTTTTTTATATTCCATAATTGTTGGAGTTTACAACATTTTTGTATTTAAGGACTATAACAATTCTTCTATAGAAAATAAGGCTGCATGAATGATTTCAATATAGTTTTATGGTAATTCGGAGAGATACCATGTTTAATGAGAATACATGATAAAGCTATTCGCATATTATTATATGGAAAATAGATAACTTCCTTATGTTTTCCTCCCATATAATATTTTGAACTGTGAGTTGGACACAAGTATATTGGATAAGTCTAGATGTTGGATTGTTGTAAGTTGTGCCATTGATATATTGTTTGTGGTTAAAGCACAATTTATTGGATACTATGGCCTAAAATTTTGGTTTTTAGTAAACATATTAATGATTAAAGAATAATTATGGGTGATATGATTTATAAAATGTGTTTCACAAGTTTAAAAGATAATATTTTTGAACATTCACTTCCTAATGTACATGATGAAGTCAATGTAGATCAATGGACTACTAAATGATCAGATTAGGATTGTGATAGTTAATGAAATGAAGTATTTTTTTATTTCATGTCTTGATAGTAAATTAAAACCTTTTTTCCAAAAAAATGTATCTAAAAAATGTATTATCCTAATACATTATGTTTTATTAAATGGATGGTACTTTAAATCATCATATATTTACGGGATTGAGGTCATCAATTTTCCATTTATTGTTCTCTTTTTTTTGAATGATAACCTCAATGACCCCTATTAATATTTATTTTTTTCCACTAATTATGTTTCATAAATTTCCAACAATGTTATCCTATTTGAAATTATAATTTTATGGTGAATTTTTCATTTCCCGTTCCCTCTTATTTAGACTAAATTTTTTTAAACCTATTTCCGATGTGAGTTTTCTACAATGGAATATTCTTTTTATATATTTTATATTTTGAAAAACAAATTCAAATTATGAGGGTGAAATTTATTGATGGTTGGAAAATGTAACACCCCATTATTTCATAGTACATTATATCTTCAAATTAGTTTAATAGATTATATTTCACACTATACTAATTTGGATTATGTTATACATAATATTGAGTTTCTAGGAAACAATGTATTAGTATAATAATAATTTAAATGATATATTTATTTAACAGTTAAATATTATAAAATGAAATGTAATAAATAAAATAAAATTATTATTTATAATTTATTCGCATAAATAATATATTATTTCTAATCAAGTACATATCTTTTGTTAAATAGTTATATATTTTTAAATAGTAATTTCTTAAAAGAACTACATTTTTTATGTTTTTTTGGGGACAATAATAAAAATAATTTTAGAAAATCCAAAAAACTGAATTCAGAAAAATAGATATCACTTTTTAATTCAAAATACAAATTTATCTTAGTTTGAATTTATATTATTTTCTTAAAATATTGAATTTTGGATGAATAGTGAAAAATACTTCATAGTTAATAAAAACAAACTTTTTCATTTAAATAGTTATTTTTAATTAAAATTTATCTTATTGTCAAAATAGATACATAATACCTACATTAGTCCAATGTATTTCATTGGATTCATTTTATAATATTATTAGTTATATAAAATTTTATTTACCTTTTTAGTATCTTTTATCCACTTTCTAGGCACAACTTAAAATCTCTATAATACTTAATTTTACAGCTTCTGTTATTTGAATTTAAAATTTCTGAAATACATTATTTTTATTAGCAATAAAAATGTGGTTCAATCAGATGAAAATAATTTTTGGCGAATAGTTTGAGTTTTACTTACCACAGTTAATGGTAAATAAGGTAATTAAATGTAGAAATATTATCATAATAATATAAAATTACCTCAAAAATATCTTATTTCTATTAGATAAGTTATTTTAGAACAAAATCAATATTAGGACAAAAAATAAGATCCTTTTTGATCCATTTTTTTAGATTTAGAAATTAATTATACTTAATTTAATGTAGATATACAACTGTTAAATTTATATATTAATATCTAAAACCTTTTTAATATAGGGATATACATTATAAAAATTTGAATAAAAAATTAATTATAAATTAAAAAATATTTCCTACATCATGAAATTATATTTATAAATTTTATACATTAAATAATTACATTTAACTATGATACAATGATGATGCAATAATTAACTTATTAATGAATGATTAGAATTTTTGATATTATAAATATTAAATTGATTTTATTTTTAACCATTTTATTCCATCCAAAAATTCTCAAGGTGAATATGACTTGTTAGGGTTGATTTGATGTATTTTTTTTGATGTTATCAATGTCTTATTACTTTTATAAATACTATATACTAAGTAGTGTCAAAATTGACATAAAAGAGTTTTTAAAAAACATACAATATTATTAAATAATATAATAATCCTAAAAATCTAATATTTGGGAAAAGTAAATAAATAATAATTTATATATTATTAGTCAACTAAATGGTGTTATCTTTTCATTTATAGTAACTAGATTACCAATGTAATAAAAAAATACAAGAAAACATGGGAAAAGTCAAACTATTTAACTAAGAGTTATATCTAAAAGTTAAGGTTAATATGGTGACAAAACATGTCTATAAACTATTATTTGAGAGGATTTAGACCCATCCTCACCATATCATATAAATAAATCCCTTTGGAGTTATTATAAACCAAAAAAAGTTTTATAATAAATTAATATTTCAATCATTTCTTAAAGTGCCTCTCACCACTCTTATAAAAGGGAACATCCCTTTCATATAATTCAAACCTCAATGGAATTTTTACTCTGAAAAAACTGAATAAAATATCCTCCCAACAACCCTCAAGAAACCCTAGATGCCTTAATTTGATAAAAAATCCAACCATTGGAGCTCTTTTTTTCAATTCAAAAGGAATCAACCAAAGAATAGATAATTATTTCACCACCATTTTCAAAATTATATTCTTCTTATACTTCCTCTTTTTTTTGTTTCCATAATTAAATAAAACCTATAGTAAATTATAAATTTTGATATGTTATTATAAATATGGTACAAGCATATTTATTATTCTATCCATCATATGAATGAAAATTTCACAATATTTATGTAAATATGGATTAACATCTCCATATCGTGGTGTAGTTTGTTCTTCAAAACATCATTACATGGATGGGTATAAGAATGAGTATAATTGACTCAAATAATAAATAAACCATATTAATTATTATGTATATATAATATAACATCCAATTGAATTCAATTTTACTATCAATATAATTATATTGTCGCTCGTTCTTATGTACGTATTACAGTCTCCATGGTGCGATGAGATTCATATTCAACGATCTTCATTCATGCATATGTATATATATATTGATTATGTGATATATTTGACATAATAATTCTACAATAATTATATATATTTATATAGTTAAATATATTTCATTTACATACTTTTATTCTATACGATATGTAAAGAGAAACAAGTTTCTTGGGTATGTACGTATTGTCGTCTCCATGAACAGTACTTCCATTTCATATATCTATCTATTATAAATATTTATATTTAGAATATATATATGTTATGTAAATTATTTTATTATATTATTGAAGTATTTAAATCTTGATCTAAATGATACAAACATGAACACCATGTCAAAATACATACGATGAAGAGAGCAATTATTACCGAAAAGGTTACTTTAACATGGAAATTATTATTAAATGGGTAGTATAAAATCATAAATTAAGCATTTATGAGATCATAAATATGAATATGGTTCTAGTATATTTTAAAAATATTCAACGGTAATTACACAAGAGGTTAAACATACCCTCATCTAAAGTAATGTATAATGTAACTATTAATTCCACAATGTAATTATTATCCGATATTGTTTACGAGGAAATATTTATAGAGAAATATTTATCATCTATATCCTTGTTTCAAAAAACATTTTTAAGGAGAATATTTTAAGGTTTTTGGGATGGGAATATTTTTCAAGATATTCATTTTAAAGGTTTTTATTTCTTATTATTCTAAACCTTTTTATTTAATTTCTTTGATTTCTAAATGATTTTAAGGATTTAATTATATGGATATAATTGTTTTAAAATGTTAATTATTATCAAAAGTTTCAATTTTTCATGGGAAACTTTTATTCATAAATCCATATTCAATTTATCTCTTTATAAATATTGAAACTATTAAAATATTTCACAAAAAATTATAATTCTCTCAAAGCATTTTACAGATCATTTTCAACATTGTCACCGTCCTTTAATGTAAATAATTATGGATTGAGTTAGATTTATTATAATTAAATCTTCCATATTTTATTTAATGAGTTATAATTTGTTAGACTGTGGATGCACTAGTTTTATGCCATTCATGGTTTAGGATTAGAATATAGACCTTTTTTATGCTAGTTTTAAAATGAATAGTTGTATTATATTTCTACATTTTCATATAAGGAATGAATTGCACTTAGTAAGTGATATATGGGCCCCTCTTTATACCCTATATTCATCATTAGGTCTCATGAGACAAACTAGTGTCTTGGCACAATGCCTCAATAAAATAATTTTGAATGGTCTTAGCACAAGCCCTTGACATTATTGTCATTGTGTCTGGTATTCTTTATTCCCTTATTATGAAATTAGTTATTACATGTGATTATTAGAATAATATAATATCCATGGTCATGTATATATGGAAATTTTTGATTTACTTTTTCCACATTATGAACAAATTTATCTTTAAAATGTTTCTATTTTTATTATATAACATTCCTTTAAATATTTTAGCTTCCACTAAATTATTTACCATTTCTTAGCATCTGAGCTCAACAATTTATTATATTTTATTTTCCCTAGAGTCCATGAAGTCTACTATGATTGATATACAGGGTTAATATTTGGGAATAATGGAATTATCAAATCATTATATATGTTGTATTCTATGTTTGAAATTGTAATGTAATGTTCATGTATGCAATCTATTTTCAAAGACTACAATATTGATCAGTCCTTCTTGACTTTATAACATGTAATCATGTCAATGTATTAAAATAATGGACTGGCTCTAGGCATCTGGGGTCGGGGAATTACAGTTATCTATACCAAAATGGATATGGGACCATATAACTATTGAATTTATTAGGGGTCTCACAATAACATCCAGGGAAAATAATATTATACATGTTATGGGGGATGCACTCAACATGAATTCCAATTTTATAACTATATAAAAAAAATTATATCTTGAGAAATATTCCAAAATAATCATAAGTTAATTGATTAGGTTCAATGGGTTTCCACATTCTATAATCTATGAGATTCATCCAAACATTACATCTATATTAGGTAGAAATACTCAACGTTCTATAAATACTAAATTGAATTTCCATAAATCCTATCACCCCTAAATTGATTACAAATATGAGAGGAAAATTTAAACACATGAAGATATTATAAAAATATGCTCAATGGAATATAAATTTTAATTTGAACAACACCTCATATTACTTGAGTTTTCAAACAAAAATATCTTTACCTCTAGTATTCAAATGGATCCCTATGATGATTTTTATGGGAAGTGATGTATAACAACTATAAGTTGGTATAATGTTGGTGAGGAATATCTATATAGACCTTATTTATTGAAAGAGATAAAAGAAAACGATCATGTCATACAACAAAATATAAAATATTCTCATAGCCCATATAAGAGTTATTCTAACAACCATATAATAGAAATAGTGATTTATGTTTTTGAAAATTTTTTCCTCCAAATACCACAATGTTAGAGAATTAGGTGGTTTGGGAATAAAGGGAGGTGTAACCATAAGAACAATATCACTAATGAAGTACTAAATTTTATATGAGTAGTTGACTATCTTCATTGATTTCCTCTAAATGTATATCATGTTCATGATCAATTTCATGTATCATACATGAGGAAGTATATACCTGATCACTGACATGTGCATAATATAGAGATGGTACAACTGGATCATAACCTCTATTATGAGGAGTAGTTGGTAGAGAAATTTTACCATAGAGGCAAGGTTCAACACAACAAGAAGACACAATATTCTAATGCATTATGTAGAAGCTACATGATCAATTTGTGATCATGGGATCCAAATGAAAACATTGAAGATGAGGTAGCATCACTTTTCCTCAATAAAACATATGGGATAAATATTCACAGACAAAATATAGTAAGGGGGAAGAATGTAATGCCCTGTGATTTTTTAAATGATATTTATTTTATGAGAAACTTTTTGTTATATTTTATTTTATTATACACAAAAAATATATATATATCCATAATAATTATTAATATATTATTCACTAAATTGGTAAAATATGGGTTCTCTAATCCATTTGAATCGTCTACTCAACAATATTTAATAATATAATGAACCTGTAAACAAATAAAAATTGCATTAAATGAAAACATATATTCAAAATAATAAATATTGTTAATATTTTAGGATATAATAAATGGGTATTTACAGTGTATAATGGGAAATGTCTCCATCTATATTTGACTATTATTGAAAAATTGGTTAAATTTGAATTTTAATTAATAATACTATTGTACAATTGGACAGTTGAGATCTATTCCAGTTAGTAATAAACCTAACACTACAATTAGTGTTTATAATTAGTGATGAAAGGTATAATTAATGATGAAAGGGGAATTGATGGGCTCAACCTGTAAAGTCATGCATCATGAATTCCATTTATAATAACATGGAGGAGGGTAGAATCACTAGGGTTCATCATTGACCGATCATAAGAGGATATTCAACAAGTAATGATAGAATGAAATCACCTTAGGTAGACGTTCATTTTAGTGGATATTACTACTTGGTTGATGTTAGCAGATCTGCCCATTTAAGTTATCACCATTTCACCCCATACCCTTATGTTGTATATGTGTACTATAATAGGGTTATGTTTCATGAATATATTTAGTTAATGAGTAAATAATATTGTATAAATAATAATTTAATTTCATCAATTCCATTATATTATTGGTTTTAATTTAAAAAAATATGTCTAACTGAAAAAAATTTGACAGATTGATTTTTTTGAAAGAAATGGTACTTTTTATAAAATATATAACTTTATATAATAAACTCTTGTTTTCTCAATAATATTTAATTTAATGAAAAATTATGTTAAAAACAATATTATTTAAAGAATAATAATGAAATAGTATTTTGATGCCCCTTGAAATTTTTATGTGCTTGAATGTTTTTTGCTCATAACAATGTGCAATTATTTAAATAAATTAGGATTTTTTAAACTACATAATTCACATATTAATATAATTGTATTTATAAAATTAAAATATATTTTTAAATCGTCATGTATAAATTATGTTAGTGGTAATTTATAAAAAATTATAAAATACTTTAATTTTCATTGAATAGTTGATATAGTGTTTTGGGTTTTCAAAATGTTTAATAAATTAATAATTATGGCATAAATATGTAATAATTAATTAACCATAGTAAACATAATATAATATGTTATTTTATTTGTAATACATATTTTGAATGTTTCTAATCAATTTCCAAACCTATAAGGGACATACCAAAGTCAAAATTGGAAACATTGACATTAAAAACAATACGTCGTGGAAGTATTACTTTTTCATTGAATAATAATTAATAATAAATTATTTTTGTTTAGGGTGGAATAAAATAACATAAAATTGGTTCCAAATGTCCCATACCATGGGAAAACCCCATGGGAAGGCAATAGTTAATCATTTCGCACAACCTAGATTTCTAAGGCCTGTATATGGAAATTGAAAAAAAAATAAACCGCTACGATTATCTGACAATACATAATCCATAATTTTCTATTTTTGTCCTCCAAAGTAACCCCCAATCTATTCTCAACCCCCATCATTAAATTACTCATGATTTGGGAGTAACTATTCGTTGTGATGGAATTATACATATTTTCCCTTTATATTAATGAACATTATTGTGTATATATCTTATAAATAATATGGTTACTCTATTTTCATAAAACTATTATCACACACTTATTTCCAAATTATGATATATAATTATGAAAAATTTCACCCCTTTCATTTTACCCTTTTATAAAACAAAATTTTATTCATATCACATTTCCAAACATTCTTCCCAAATTTCATGTATTATCTTTAATAAATTATATTTTATATTTTTTTGTGGATAACAATACATTTTTTCCCTGGGTATACACAAATATTTAAATAATATTTTTTCTATTTTGTAATTTAAATGTAATAAAGCCAAATTCTGATTTCATGGCTAAAAATTAGACAATGATCATGTATTTAAGCATTTTTATATGCTATGATTTTGATAAGAAAAATATTTTTCATTATCCATGGGTTATTAATGAAATAATTAATTTTGATCTATATGGATACCATTAATTAATAAATATTTTGTTTGTTCTATGATAGTTTTCTAATGTATTGGGTAAATAATTTAATCTCTATATTTTATAAGTTTTTTGACACCTTTGTGAATAACTATGGTGATTATCACTTATGAAACATTTCTGACATGCCTTAATGATATGATTAGGAGTGTCTAAATTTAATGTTGTAGTAATACTTCTTTTTTATTATTCATGTAATTTTTATTATGATATATCTCATGTTTTCTTTCAAATTCCATAATAATATTCCTTATTTACTTATTAATATTTCTCATGATCATATTTAGATAACTTCCCTTTATTATTCTTTTATTAGGTCTCATTCTCACCCATTTCCTTTAATATATGTCCCTAGTATATGAGATATAGTAAATATAATTAAAACAAACCCATGATTAATCCTATAATGCGTGTTAAATAATTTTTCCGATTTTTTATATTCCGATATTAGGAGACTATTCTTTAAATGATATTATCTTTTGTGCATGTAATGAAATGTTTATATAATAAAATGGAATGATTCCAGAATAAAGACAATGTCATTTATTTTTTTATCATCCACCCTTGTAAATATAATTAAACACAAATATTTCGGATTCTTTTGATGAGATAGATGTAAACGTATCAATAACATTGATTCAAGGGTATTTAAATGAGTATTTATGATGAAATAAATAACTACATTTCAATGGATAATTAATGAGGGAAATATTTTTCACAAATTATTGTATAAAAATTTAAGAAATATAATTTGTAATAATAATTTGGGTATTAATAATTCAATGAGTAAACATTAATACTTTTATCTATAAACACATTTACCTAAGGAATTATATTAATGATTTAATTTGAAAAATTAATGACGATTTTTAATGATCGAACAATTGGGAATCACATGAGAAGATAGATTGTATAAATATGTTCCTTTATGTGATAATACATTTCCAGCATAATGGAATGATCATTTAAATTATTTCTTACATCTTTGTATAAAAGAGAGAACAAAAATATGTATGCATATCTTTCAGACATCTTTGTGAGGACATGACTTCAACCGATGGAAGAATAAATTCCATGAATTGTAATTAATAATGTTAATGTATAATCCTTATATAAGATGATAAAAGTATCAACCTACATTAGATAATTCCTTGAAGAATGTTGGAAGCCTCTTTTTTAGGGTTCAGAGTAAGAAGTCTCTTGTCTTAATCAATTTCTGATGTATTTTGTTTGGAATCTAGATCATGCAAGTGTGGAATATGGTAACACAATGGAAATAATTGTAAAGGACCTCCCATGTTGATTTAGGAGTGATAAAGTGTGATTATTTATATACTATTGTAATTGATAATAATATTATAATAGAAAATTCAGGTCGAGTCTATATCTAGGATGTAAATTAGTAGGTCGTTTATCCCTAACATTGAAAATAACATGTGTTTTTTCATTAAATATTATTTTTCAAAGAAAGAGAGACTGTGAAGACTCACATAGTGGATCATAAACATTATCATGTTCAAACGGATAAATTTAAAAGAAATTATTTGAAAACATTAAACCACTAATCCACCCTCATATCATTGGTCACTCTATTATTGGGAATTTTAGGTCCGTTAACATAATCCAAATAATAAATCCACATACATTAATTTTCATATTCATTATATGTTGATAATTGAACTCTTTTAGAGAAACTTCACGTCCATCATTAACTTCAAAACATGTTCTAGTTTGTTTAATTATTCTAATATAGATAGTTTCTTATAAGTAATCACATTCATTAAAATCCCAAAAAATTGTGTTGAAATTAGTTTAATCTTATTCAAATATTGATCCTACGTCACCCATTTAATTGTTTATCAATATATTAAATTTAAACGTATTCAAATAATTGATTCAGAAGATGAATTATCATTTGGGGGACCAATTTTTCCTACTTTTGGGAGTAATTAAGCTCACAATATTCAAATACATGACTCTTTGGAAAAAACATTTATATATTTCTTACCATTATAAATTGAAATAAATACTTAAGAAACATTCCTTAAAATATTTATTTACGTCAATTAAATTTTCTATCTATTATTGGAAAGAATAAATAAAATATTACCTATTTTCCTTATATAGTTTTACAATTATCTACATATTCTAGGTATTTGAATTTAATATCCATTTAATAATAATGTTTCTATATATTTTCATTCACAAACATGTCATAGTCAAACACAAAACCCTGTTGAACCTCAAGGAAAAGATCATTCTGATTCTCTTATCACTAGTAACAACATTAGATAGTATTTATGTATAAAATGTTGAAACATTTTCTTCATCATCTCTATAACTGTTATTTCATCACCATGACCAAGATCATAATTTTAATGCAAAATAACATGATAAAAAAATAAAACAATGTTGCTTCATGTAAACATTTTGAGTCATTAAATTTATTATGAAACAACTATATTGTATCATCTTTTCCTTTATTTCCACATCATATATAATTGGAAGTACAAACCATATTTTATGAAGGGTTATTAATCTCATTAAATTCATTAATATGTGATTTTATAAGACTATATATGTAAAATATTATAAATTTACAAAAACATTATGTATCTTCTTATTCCTATCAGCCAAATAAAATTCTCCAGTAACACTAATTTTCATCCAATGTAAAATAGAGGACAAAACATAATTATTGAGTGACCAAAAATGTGATCTCATCATTTTCATAAAAATCATATAATTTTATCCATTAAATAAATTAATTATCATCCATTCAGTACATTCCAATTTTAATAATAATCTATAAATAATTTCACCATGAATATGATTATGTCTATGATACTAATAATTATAAACCATTGTCTTACTAAATCATTAAGAATAGTGGGAGGGTACGAATTATGTAATAAAAATTTATTTATATCAGAAAATTTATCTCATTATCACATTGAAATGAATGATACAAGACTTTAATAATAAATATATTATATAAATAATTACGCATATATAATTTTATTTCATGGACACCATAATTTTATAAAGTTCACAAAAAGGACTACATTTTGACATAATTAAATGATTATATAATGATATATAAAATGAATCATTATTAACTATTTTAAATATAATTGTTTATGAATGGTTTATTATCAATTAAGGAATCACCCCCTAACAATATCAAAAAACTAAATAATTTAAAATAAGTAATATATGAAATTATACAACACATATCAGTCAAGATAATATCACCAAAATTATATAACTCTACACTTTGTGGGTTTTTAACGAATGATCCAATATTCAAAAAATAACAATATTCAATTATATTTTTAACATAATTTTCTCCCTCTAAAAATTCTGACGCTTTGATGATTCTTCTCTCCACCTTTCCTAAATTCCATAAATATCATTTAATGAAAATTCACTAATATCCTTTTTCATTAAAAGAAATATTTTAAATTTAACCAAGTAACACAACAAAAAGTTTGTATAAAAATAACAATAAAATCTATTGTTTAATTAGGTAACACCATAAATAAAAAAGATAATTGAAATATAATATAAAAGTATATTAATTTAATTTTGACAATATTTAAATAGTAATTTAATAGACACATAAATATGAGTAACAAATATATGATCAATATTTCAAAATTTATTACTAAAAAAAATTATTTACTATACATTATGAAAAAATAATATATTTTTAGTAATGGTATTTAATGCTTCATGAAGGAAATATTATCAAAAGTAATTATTATTGAAATTTTTTAGTGAAAATTATAATTATTTTTTACTATATTACAAAATTTAATTTCAAAAAATTAATATTATTTTTTAAATTAATAATATTTAATTTATTATATGGTGAATGTTTTGTATTTTTCTGAAATGTTTTATTTTCATGGAATTTTGAATATTATTAATTTTTTAAAAATATATTTTCATTTAATAGAATTTTATAATATAGAATAAAATTATATTTGGGATTTTTTAATGTTATATAAGATAAATTGTTTAAAAATAAGATTATTAATGACATTTGGATTATAATTTTTAAGTATTTGAATATATGACAATTTTTAGTCTTAAGAAACTTTTTTATATAATTTTTTCATTTTATATTCCCATTGTATTTTTAAATTAACATTACATAACATATTGGAATGGTGTTTAATAAAATATATTCCATATTATCAATCAATAGTATAAAATAGGATAATTATGTCCCTTTTATTCAAGGAAAATATGAATCATTACTCCAAAAAAATGTATGACGTCATTATAGATTCAATCAAGAAATAATGGTTACAAATATTGTAAGGAGGCCTTAAAAATAATTCCAACACCTGCATTTATTTAATTGTAAAATATTAATTTTACTATATCAACCAAAATTTCGAATATATGGCATTTTGGTTAAAATTTCAATTTATATAATAAATAATATAATATTGTGTAAATAAAATTCAAAAATATAACTCTCTAAAATTTGATATTTCTATAATATTTTCATAATGAAAAAAGGTGAAATGTTTATTTATTAAATACTATTATTAATTATTATTAATTTTTTATAATTGTTATTTAATTTTAAAATTGAGTTATTGAATAAGAAAATTTAATGTTTTCACGGTTGTGACGAAGTATTTATTCAAATAATTAAAAAAATAAATATATTATTTTAATTATAATAAAGTTAATAAAATTTAGGTGAATTATTGAGTTCCATGATTTTTTATATAAATAAGACAGATTATTGAAATTTTAATGTTTATATTGGAATTCAATATCATTTTGATGTCTTAAAAGTAAAATTAAAGGAATAATTTCAAAAATTAAAAAAAATATTTAAAGAAAATAAAAATTTGTTTATTTATTTAAAAATAAAAAAATTGACAAGATGTAATGGAGGATGTGATATGGTAGATATTGTCATCTATTTTCCATTTATGTTCCAATTTTCACATTATATAAAAAATTATATAACTCTAATATTTGAAAATTCAACAACATGGATAACATTAACATTGGTTAATGATGGGGATAATGTAAATTATAATGTAAAAAATGATTTATAAAATTAAATAAATATTATTAAAATATTATATTAAAACCATATATCTCTTATCATTTAGGCCATGTCACTTTCGATCCATTTGGCATGGCTTAGACATACATTTTTTTGAAAATATCTTAAAATTTTAGATATTTAAATCCCAAGAAAAAATAATAAATAAAATATAATAAAAATACTAATATGTTATTTTGATTATGGGTAAAATATTTTATATCCATTTTACATTGTATAATATGTAAAAATCTATCTCTTGCATACAAAGCACTTATTATCTCTACACAGTGATGTAATTCATTTCTCAACAGAATTATAATTTAATGGTAATAACTTTTGATATAATAATTTTATATAATATTTATTCCCAAATTATGATTCCAAAATTATAAAATAACTATATATTATTACAATAAAATCCATTGTAAAATGATAATATTGGACATGCCTACGCGTGGACCACTAATTCGAAGAAGCAATGTGATTTGTTTTTTCATTTTTTCTTTTCAAGGATGGAAATAAGGATGGATTTTATAAATCCATATTATATATATATATATATATATAAAATAATGATTCTAACATGGTTCATTATTTATTACATTTATTTGGTTTCATTTGATGAAATCTGAATACATCATTCATGATTACATTTGGTCTACCATCCACATGACTGATGTAATTCATTTTTATACAACAAAATTCTATTGAGTAAAATATATATATATATATATATATATTATGGGTGTATATGATATTTATATCATGTTTTTATTTTTGGATTTAATGGAACGATAATCAATTTATGAGGACTATATCCACTAAATCTAAATTTGAATGAAAAAAAATAGTTAATGCCTAGAAACTATTATTTAAAAAAAGATATTTTAATAAATAGATGTTAAAATGATATAAATGGAACAAATATGATATTATAGATATGCATAGGAATATTTTATGTAATTATAACGTATATGAATTTATTTTACATGATAATAAATTCACATAGAGAAATATCAAACTTGATGTATGTTGTTTCTTAACTGAATTGACATTAATTAGGTTATAATTGAACGAAATTGACTATGTTATTCCATGACTATGTATGAAATAACCTATATTTTTATTGTAAATATTTCCAATTATTATTTTTGATTTTATGTTGAAAAACATAATATCTCCGTTGATTAATTCTCATTTCAATCATATGATCAATGTAAGGGATTTCATCTCAATTTCCACTGTATTGAGACATATTTTGTATTATATTCTAATTTTTTATGTGCTTATATATTTCTATCTTCATGTATATAACATGAATATCTATTTATTATTTTTTTTCTAAATGATTCAATTTAATGTCTTTATCCAATGGTATAAAATTTTTAATTTACAACTTATGTAAGAATTTATATTATAATCTCTTTTTGGGATTGAAATTATTTTCATTGCCGTGATCACATAATTCACCATAAACTCTATATTTTTCCATATCCTCTAAATATTTTATTGGTTTCCAAATTTTCTTCTATCATTTCCCTTATTTGGAACATGAATCATTAAAAGAAATTTTAAAACAAAAATGGCCTTCTATATCTCTTTGATCATCTATATTTTTATTCTATATCTATATTTTTCAAAATGGGTTTACAATATTCATTTTCATTTAATCAAGTGATATATTAAGAAATTATTATTTTATATATGATATCATAACAGTTTTTAAATAATTCTTTTTATTTTTTTCCACAATGGTTATATTTTAACATTATTTTACAAAAAGAAAAAAGGAATAATACTTCTTGTCATATATGATGAAAATTGATTTTCCCACTTCAAAAAAAATTAATTTAGATTATTAGTCAACCATTTAATGTCTTTTAAATGAAAACCTGTTAATAAATCATTTCTTTAATATATATCTTCCATTTTATTCATTTATCTAATGGATAATAATTTATTACTAAACATATATTTTTCAGGAATTGATAGTCATTTTTTATACCTAATTATTATTGTTATTATTAATGTTATAATTAAACCTTAAAATTACTATGATATTTAGAAATTACATCTCTCATAGGTATTAAAATTAACTGTAACATGGATATTAGTATTTCCAAAAAAATTAAAATTCATAATAAAGTGTTTTACATTGAATGGTAATTGACCGATTGGGTAAATATTGTTCTTCACTATTTCCTACTCAATATAGACATTTTTTGAAAATATATACTTTTTCAATTTAGTTAACCATTAAATATATGAGGTATTCACTGTTTGTTCAATGATATAAAGTACCAAGAATATTATATCCCATTCATTCTCGTGAGACAAAATAGATAAACAAAATTATTAAATGTGTTTTTATTGTTTATAGTCCCATATTAAAAAATGTATTTGAATAATTCTTTAATGACAATGATATCATTTTGTTTGATATCATTAAATTGAAAATTTATCACTTCCTTCATTAATGAGATTTTTTATTATAATCCATGAGATTTCTCCACTCAAATAATCCCTAGATTCATATAATTATCAATATATTTATTACACAACTTGTGTATTATGTTATTAAACATTCCATAATGATTATTCGTTATTTACTCAGGATAACATGCATTATAAAAATCCCTCAATGAGTATATGAGATAACACTTTATATTTTTCCTTTCCCTATGATGTGAATATGTATATTATGAGTCATAAAAATGATTTAATAATGAGTATTTTCTTACGTATTTTATATTTTCAATGTAATATTAAGATAATGACTATATCTAGTTATCTACGACTACTAATGTAATCAATCCTACATAAAGAATATCCTTATAAATTTTTACCTATATAATAATGTTAACACCTGCTCAAGGATATTATTATTTTGTCCTATATAGTTGGTTATAGAGGATGTTTAGTAGGAATCTTGGGATATAGATTTTGGAAGTTATTGATTATAAAACATATCCTAATGAAATAAATTGAGGATATGTCTAATTATTGGAATATATTATAATTGTTTATGGTTAAGATTATTTTTTTCATAAAAATAAACCCCTTTCTATATATAAAAACTAATCATTATTTTTAAATAGACTTATATAGTGTTAATAATCCTATAAAGAGTTTTTCAATTATATTTTGGTCATTTTTTGGTGCATAGTGAATAGTCCCCTTACTATGAACTTGGAATTACTCTCTTATGGGATGTGAATGGGTTGATAATCATTTTTTCAATGAAATATTTTGATGATTTAGTTAATATAACATATCAAAATGTATTATTTTCAATAGTGATATGTGATAATCCTAATGTATTATGGGTTGATAATTAAAATGTTGATAATAAGATTAATTGAATAAATTCCCCTTTTGTGTTTTTTGTGATAATTATTTATAACGATTAATAATTTTTTGGAATACATTTATCAGAATACAACCCTTTAGATTAGTATAGAAAATATTTCTTTAAGGTTTAATGAATTTATAATTTTTATCCAACTTTAAACATATTTATATCCATTAGTGTAATATCGTAATTTTTTAATATGAAATTATTCAAAACAATGTTAAATCATATTTTATATTTTTATTATATATCATATTTACAACCACAGGACTGAAATTTGATTTATCAACTTCAAGAATAATGTTAAGTAAATTAAAATCGTAATATTGTATAATTAAGTTAAAAATAACTTGAGGAATGATGAATGTGTTAACTTATAGATGAAAATAGTTTTTATTGTGGAATTAATGGGGTTTAAAATATTTATTGATTAGGTTTTACTTTTTTGGATAATTAATGGGAAACTCTTACACAATTTTAATATATAAAGTAATGAATGATGGATATTAATACTATATAATAATTAGGTTGATCATAGAAATAAATATATGAAAAAATCATTTGGGTATTTGATATTTTTATTTTTTTTCATACATTATTTGGAGATGTGTTATTATTAATTTGATCAATGGGTGTTGTTGTTACGGTTTTAGATATTAATGAGTTATTTAATAAAATGTATATTTTTATATATTAGATAAATAATGCTATAAAATTTTCATAAATTTAATATTTGATGAAGTTGGGATATCTAGTTATCCATTTACGTATTATTTGACATGTAAGATGATTTTTTTATTTCATTATCCATGGTAAATTGACATTGTATAATCATTTTTTTGTGAAAATGGTAAGATTGTGGGGGAAATTGATTAAAAGATGAAATTTTAGTTGCAATGTAATATTATTTCCTTATGATTATAAGTATATATTCATCATCATTAATAAAAAATGTTTAAAATAAATATGTTATTCTTTTACCCTCATTTCTAATGAATTAATGGTTCTTTCATCCCATTAAATATTTATAGATTTAAGAATATATCATGAACCTTTAATCAATCAAACCCTATTAAGACTTGGAAATTAGTTTCCTCTTAAATGTATATATTTTAACATACCACCACAAAACTCCTTATTGGGAAAAAAATATTTGATATTTCAGAAAATAATAATGTTTCACTGTTTTTTTTAAATGTTTTACAATACCTCTATAAGATGTGAGAATTTAGCAGAGGTTAAACACATGATAACTGAGAAAAAAAAATTGATGGTAAAATTTATGTAAGTTGGTAGAATTTAACACCTAAAAAATTTGTTTAAAATGAATAATAATATCAATAATTTTCATAATGAAAAATATTAAAATTATGAAAATTGAGATAAATTATAAAATTATTATTATCAAAATGTCATTATTACAACTTAATTTTTGAATAATTTTGATTTAATATGTTTAAATAAATTATTGAATAATTTTATAAATATCATAATAAATATAAAATCATCAATTAATTACTATTTAGCAATCACCCAATTTCATGGGAAGTCATTTTAGGCTTCAAAAATTCATTTTCATTTTTTTTTATTTCATTACGTACGTGAAAATTATAATATATTTATAGTAGTTTTTGAAATATAATTTTAAAATAAATTTTAAATTTTAAATTTTCATCTAAAAAATCTTCTAAGAGTTTTTTTGGGATTTTTTTTCAATTATATATTTTTCAATGATTATGGAAAAATATTGAATTTTGAAAACAATATTTTATTTTCAATCATTTATATAAATTTAATGTTCCATTATATTTTATATTTTTTTCTAAATATTTATAAGGTAATTTTTATTGAGAATAAAATAATTATTTCCTTAGGTTTATAATTTTCCATGATTTGAATATATGTCAATTTATAGGTTTAAATAAGAATATTAGGAGAAACTATTTTTCATAGAATTTTGTGTGTTTATTATTAAATAGTTTTCAAAAAAAATTAGAATTATGTGTTTTTAAATGTATTTTGTAGTATATATTAGAATTTCCTAATTGGGTAAATATGTTCATTTTAGTATTTTTCGTTTTGTATTTAATCCATGGTATTATTTATCACCTATGTGAAGCATAAATCCAGAAATTATGGATCACAATAATATAGTATAGGATAAAAATCAATTAAATGTTTATTTAATGTTATTGGCTGTGATATATTTAATGACTATCATCATTCCCATACAAGATCTACCATCTCTTATAACAATGTAATTAATTTTTTATCCATAATTTTAATGGATGACAATAAATAAATATATATATATATAATGAATATATATGATACTTGTATCATGATTAGAAGTATAGAGATTATGTAACCAAAACTAATGTATAATGAATATAACTACTCCACCTAAATATAATGAAAAATGATATAATTAATGCCAAAAATCTATATTTTTAATAATGAATTATTTAAAAAAAAATTTGTAATGTTATAAATGGATCATATATTATATTAATTGAATTTTTATTATTCTAATGAATATGTATAGTAAATATAATTTTTTATATAGGATTTTAAAATAACATACGGAGAACTTACATCTTGAGGGAATGGTTTTCTTAACTCAATTTACATTTATGGGGTTATTATTGTATTTAATTGACTTTTTCATTCCATGATTATGTTTGAAATTTCCACTCATTTTATTATATTTTCTTATCTTTTTTCATTGATTTTATTTCACATATAATCCCTTAATTGATTATTTTTTACATAAATGATACAACATTTTTAGTGGATTTCTTCTCAATTTCCACTCCATTGAGGTACATATGGTTTTATGAACCTAATTTTTTAATGTGGTGTGTAAATTGTTTTGAAATAACAATTTGATGATAAATAATCATGAATTCTAGGATCAAAAAATCCATATTTTTTTTACATAATAGATAATTTAGTAATTATTATTCATGATATGACTAAATTGATATTATCCATGGATGCATTATGTGCTAATGTTATTGATTAAATGGAATTTTTTTAGTCATTTATCTTACCATAATCATTATTCTCAATTTAATCATGATTGTTTACTCATTATGATTCCCCCTATTTGGAATTTATGCTCACCATTTTATAATTTCTATTCCCCATGAGATGAATATAGATATTATAAATATTATTAAGGAAAAGTGGATATATCACATGTTATGTGTTTTATATTTCCAATGTCATGCTGAAATCATATATATATATATATAGTTTTTTTATAATATTGGACTTATCAATCCTACACAGTGTGAACCCTTATATCATATGAAAATGTAATAAATTAAAAAATTTCTCTGGGTTAATGGATTTGGGTTTCTATAAAAAACTTAAAATTATCATATTTTATTCACTAATTCATCCCTAGATTCAACCATTAAGAAATAATTAATTTCAAAATTATCTATTATTTTCAGTCCAATTTCAATAAAAAAAATTAATATTTTAACAAAAAAATTGGGCTACAATATTGGTAATACGACTATAGTATTGTTATATTATAGTTTATTATTTAACACCAAGTACTATTAAAACTATAATTAAAAAAACCATTATTATCAATCTGTTTCTTAAATCATTAGATATCTAGATGGATAAATGGTGTTTCTTGGTACACTAAAAAAACTATACAATTCCATCATCTAAACAAAATATTACACATGTGACAATCCCTTGTCACTATTATATAAGATATTATCTAAAGAAGTAAAATATATTTTTTGAGTTTTTCAATTTATGTTTTGGAATTTTAGATAATTTCCTCTATTTACGGGTTATTAGATATATACCAAAAATATAGTAATATCATGTCATATGCCTTTTATTTAATGAATAAAATGTGAGGATAACCATTATATATAGTTTTTTTAAATTTTTTATTATATGGTTATATAATACCATTAAACCAACCATAACATGTGTGGATTACCGTTACATATAGGGGGATATGTGTTTTGAAAGTCTAGGATGAACCATGTGAGACACTATTCGATATGTGTTCTCTCTATGGAACTCCTTTAGCAGAAAAGATATTGTAAAATGTTTAATTTCTATTGGAGACAATGTATGATACTCTTACGTGTAGGGATTTTTCATCCATGATATCCATATAGTTTGATAATTGCCTATAGAGTATTGTGGGAAATCCATGCGAGGGGTTTTAGAAAAATTTAGTGGACACTAAATGGTACGCATATGATTTGTTAAATTGTGTATCTAGAACACATTATATTCATATAATTTCAGTTTGTAAAACTAGTTATTTAAACTTTTATTAATTTATATCATTTTTCACCTCTCCCAATTTCACATGATTGAGATTGATTGAGAGGGAGCAGATGAGAATGGTTTTCATTATTCTATTCATATAATCAACTCATCTATGGATTTAATGAATAATTGGATCGTATTTAAATGTTTTATATTATTTATTCATCTTCTACTTAGTTCCTTCTTCTATCCTAACTGATAATGGAAATAATTTTCAAATCTAGGGTTTGGTGCTATGTAAACATAGGTATAAAAAATGATGACTTATTATCATTTAAGAGAGAAAATGAGATAAAAATAAAAATAACAAGAGGATAAAAATAAGAGGCATTATTTTACATGGTTTTGGAATAATTTATAAATAAAAAAATAGTCAAGAAACTTCGCTATAAAAATATTTATTTAGTGGGTGAAATATCAATGTTTGGAAACCCTATCCCAAAATGTTCTCCTAAAGAAATGTACAACAACAAAAACTTGTATTTAAATAGTGGGATTCTGCATTATGAGTCTATTATTATATATTAAATTATAGTAGGATGTCTGTAGAGATAGAGTTACTTTGTGTAACTTCTTATCAGTTTCTATATGGTAACCACGTGGATGTTCATAGAAAGACAATATCAAGGTCATTGTATCTAGTGAACATTGCTACATGGGCGAGTATTTCTACAGTGCTATAACCATTTATATAGTGGATTTTTTCAATTATATCCCTGATAATGGCACATTTACCCCATCAATTCATATAAAACTATCAACATTGGTCAACCAGTATAGTTATATAATGGTGTGCATAATGGGAAAATAATAATTATCCCAAATTCCTGAAATGGATTAAGATATTCCATTTATAAAATGTCACACATAGATACTGATTCACTAATATATCATCCCTAAATGGTTCAATCTTCAAAAAAATACTTCATATGAGCTCCTCCACTCCTTCATTGACTAGTTAAATGTTTCCATTCAAATAATTAACTTTAATAAAATGATTCTTTATATACCAAATACCTTCCCTTCCATAATTCAAACATGTACATCTATATACATTTTATCATCAAAATTTTATCACGGTTGACCAAAAGGGTCCCAATAATTCCTCAACGTAATAATTATCATTAGGATCCTTGAGAAAAATATAGAATTATTTTTCTAAGAATTTATAATTATTTTAGAACCCCATCATATATTTTTCCTACTATAACATGGTACATTATCTATATATTATTTATGTGGGTATGAAGAAAATAGTTCATTTGTATATATATATAACTATATCTATTGGAGTTTGATACATGTTTCTCATGATTTCTATATATATACTCCATGAATTTTATTAGTCAAACCATATCCTTATCTGATTCTAGTAAAAAAATTACTCTATACATCTATTGGATAACATGAATAATTAATAGAATTCAGATATACTTTTCACTATATTATACTCACATGTAGACCTATAACTTGTAATACTCTATCTATAGTCAACATCACCTCAATGGTCAACATCTCCATTCCAATGTAATGATTTTCATTTACAAGTGAAAAAATTTAAATAATTTATTCTCATTTTAAACCTCATTAATCCCATCAAATCGTACATATACTTCAATCATAGATGATTAATTATAGATACTCACAATACCCACTTCATGTGAAAATATTTGGTTATGTGTAGATTGTACATTACGATAACCATCCAATAGCTGATGCATAAAAAAACATTACTATAAATACAATGTATGATCCCATATACATTTAACCTTCCCATATAATATTTGAAAATCATATGGTGCTTGTGGAATCCCTAATAATGGTTTGAAAGAGATTTTTTTGTGAGAATAATGATGGAAATAACTCATGATGTGAATTGGGAATCAATTCATGAATCTTTTCATCATGGATTTTGCGGGAGTTCAGTTCATATCCATAATTGAATTCTTTTATACTATAATCAATGATCAAGGGTTGAATTCACAACTTGTATTTAATTAAAAATATTAGTTGTCATGTTCTTATACATTTAGAATCTATTTTTATAACTCTTATAATTGAAATTTAATTTAGGATGTCAATTAATAATTGAGTTGATGGTTTTGGGTGATATGTTTCTAGCAGGTCATAAATTTCAATATACTCACATATTTAATGATATATTCATGTTGTGAATATTTAATAGGGTGGGCAGCTTTAAAAATTAGAAATAATTCACTTTCATAAACATAGTATTCCATTCTCCTGACTCTAGCTGGCCATAGGTTATCTATCCTTGTGATTTGAAGCCCTTTGAAAGAGAACAGGGACCATAATTCTAGTTTTTAACATTTTGAAACTAGGGTAAGTTCTTCCTTTTATTAATAAATTTTTTTATTGGTTTGAACTTGTTAATAAAACCTCTAAATTTCAATGAGACAATGGTTTATCCCCTTATTTCATATAAATATTAATTTTTTTATTTCATTATAGTTTTTGGGTGACGTTCTTAGAGGGATATAGTTATATGATGTGAATGGTGTCCAGTGATCATTTTTGTTGGTCTATTCACATTCATATAGCATTGAAATCCTTAAGGATGTAGATTTATTACATATAATTTTTAAATTACATTCAATCCAAAATTAGTCATTCATTACCTCATTATGTGGTGGTGTAATTAACATAATTAATGAATGAATGACTCTAAAGTACTAAATTGTTCATGGTGTTGTTATTACATATTTTCTTCTAGTATAATGGTTTTAATCTTATTTCTAGACACTATTCTATCGATGTTGTTCTTTTTCAAGAATTTTGATAAAAATGGGTTTATCATGTCAAATAAATTTATTTTTTTAAAATAATATAATGTTCATAAATTTTGTTAAGATGAATAAATATAATGTGTAATGTTAACATGAATCATTATGACATATAATTTGATTGAAAGAATGTTTTTTGGTGCATGTTTAATTAAATATTTCTTCCATACATTAATGGAAATGGATAATGATCATTAAATTGTTACAATTTTTATGGATAAAAAAGAAAAATTAAATGATAATTTTTTTCTCACAATATGTTAGAACTATAATCATTGCAATAATAAATGTTTAAGTCATTAAGTATATTTTTGTTGATAAAGCCTTATTTTACCCATAAGTATATCTGTACAAATTGAATCAGCTAATTAATAAGGGAATACATTGATTTTTTTATAAATATTTCTTTTTGACATCGGGAGGAATCATTATCATATAATGGTCAGATGACATGTTTTTTTGGGTTTTGATTCTATTTCATCCTTTCTTTATTATTTTCTTCTTTCTATGTGCTTTGTACATGAGCCTTCCTTAACAACATGAGATAAGGGTGGGGCTTAATGAGATTTTGGTTGTAGTTTATTCATGTTATTTTTAGATCCATGGTAATCTATATGATGGTGTCGAGGATAACACTTAGTTTGATAGAATGAGATGATTTTGGGTTTCCAATTTATGTTCTTAAGGTTGGGATAGTTTCTATTAATTTTATTCTTCCGGGTTAGATGTTCTAGTTTCTTATTTATATGTATTCCTTTCCTCACTACTTGAGGAAACTTTTTATTTCTATGAATATTTAATGGTACCATAAAACATTTCATAGAGTTCATTTAATTGTGGAATTAATTAATAATTCCTAATAAATAATTTCACCCCTGGGTCAATGTTTGAAATACAAAAATGAATTTATTATTGAGAGATTATATGCTTAGATGAATTTTTATAGTGGTCATGGACCCTAACATTATGATTTAATAGTGTTTCAAAATGTTTAGTTATTCTGTAATGAATCCCTTAATGAAAAAATAATAATAAATTAAATTAACTAATAAAAGTCTTCATAAGTGATTATGTGATTATAGGATATGAATTTCTTATAAGTATTTTCTAGGTGTTTGAGAGATGATAACCATAATTGTGAAAATTAATAGTTTAATTTTCATATTATGGTTATGATATTTATTATAAAATGTATGTTTTATGATTTCAAATTATACCCTTCCAAATCGGTAGGTCAAATGAAACATAGTGGAATCTGGGAGGGTGTGTCCCCCAATATTAATATTACCATGGTAAAGATGGCTAACGATATCTTTTGTCCCCACTCTTTTCTATTAGAAGTAGTAATTTGCAATATGAATGGTGGGTATTTTTCACATATATGTGTTTAGAGGGTTTTGATGGCATAGGATTGTTTCACACACATGTATGTATAGATATAGTATCCAAAGGATTATTATATATATGATGTTTATGAGATGTGATGGAATGAAGTACATTACTCAATGTCTAGTCTATAATGGATTGAGGTGTATTGCTCATTATATAAAACATGATATATGGGGTTTTTTGGCACTTACTCATTTAATCTATTTTCTTATTGAATGGGTAGATGAGATGATTTTATGAATGAGATTCATGTTATGATACATTTACTAATGTTTCTTTAGGTTGGATTCTTTTATAGTGATATTTCATAGACATATGATGTTGCGGTACAGAAGAATACTAGTAAGGAGGAATTAATAGTGTAATAACGTTATCTTATAATTTTATTTGATTACTTGATTCATTACAAGATGTGAGATTAGAAAGATGTGTCTAGAAGCATATTATACATTTTTAGATGAGGAGTTAGTTTCACCTATTATTCAATGAGAATAAACATGAGTTATTTATATATATTTTTCGAGGCGTTGGGGAGGATTCTATATAATATACCTATTATTCACACAGTTATTTATATAAAAAAATTTCATTTCAGTATGAGAAGGTTGGAGGTATAGTTGGATATCACTATCTCATTGAAATGATTGAGCTTCTTTAGATTCTTGGTCAACCTAATTTCTATGTTTTCATTCATGCAATACCTTTTTGGTTATAATATTTTTTATGAAATTATATTTATTTATATTATAATTTTCATTAATCATTATTTGAATAATTTTTAGGCAATTAGCTCATTGCATGATACTTTCTTTTTCTTATAGGGTAGTACAACCCATTTCTATATATGATATACCCTAATTTTGTATCTCTATCCCATTGCCTATTGGGTGAGGGTTTCAAGCATCATTATATATCTTTTCTCAATACTAGACTAAAAAGGTTACTTTATATTGGAGGGTTTTGTGAAAATATTGTACCAATGATTGGTTTTAGAGATATAATAATGGTTGGATTTAGGCATTGGTGACACCACATGAGGTTTTTGGGAAACTGTTTTAGCATAATTCACTAATAGATGTAAATAAGTGTGATTGTATGAGAAATGGGTATTATGTAACCAATTTTGGTTCTATGCATGAACCATCAAAATTACTAGAATTACTAAGCAATGTGATGTTGGTTCTAGGGTAATGACCAAGGAAATGATCATTTTTCATTCTTCTTTACACCTATGTTTGAAATGTGTAGAACCGAGGATAAGGAAAACCATAAATGAAAAGCATTAAATTTTTGGAGGTTCAAACAGACTAAATAATTACCTATGAATCCATCCATGGAAATTACCCCTCTCCTTGTTCAATTTCAAACATCATCAGAACGTGAAGAATAATTTTCAAAAACATCACCAACGTGGTTCATTCCTAGTGAGAGGGGAACCATATTGTTGACAACCTTAATTCTCTTGATTTCCTTGGATCTAACAACATATTCATTAACAGTGTGTACACCTTGAAACATGAGGGGGGTAATTTGGATAGAGGGAATTCCCTTACCCTTCACTTTTCTAGGATTCATAGGTAAAATTATATGGATGTATTCCTCTTTTTTTCCCTAATAATAAAAAATATTTCTTCATTAATATATGAAAAAAAAATTATAAATTATTCAAAAATATTCCATATTCCTTGTTTAGGATACTACAACCATTTTATTTTTGGTAATAATAACTGTAGGTCAAAAACCCCACTATGTTTTCATAGAGGGTGTTCTGGAGGATGCTCCAGGAAATTGGGGTTGATTATTGGTCAACGATGATAACACATTTAATAGGAAACTCTATGAATTTATGTTATAGAGCCTATAGATATAATTATGTTTCCAGAGTAATGATAGTATAATATTTATCAGATGTGGTGATAAATTTTAGTAATTTTTGTTCATTATATGACCAATGGGGCTTATTGGTTGTTACATTATTTTATGGAGAAGTGAGGATATAGTGGATCATGTTACATGTGGATTTTATGGATCTTGAGGTCTTATGAGTGTTATTAAACGAACAGTTTCAATAAAGTATTATTCTTTTGACTGTTATGGTGGAAATCACTATGAGAAACATACTCATCAATAGGGGAGTTCCAATGTGTGAGATTTTCTGATCCATTTCAAGACCCCTCTCTAATTTGATTAATTACAATTTTTATATGATTAGACTTGGGAAAGCTATTATGGAGAGGAATTGATTCTACAGATTCAATGTAATGTAAGATTGTTAATTTTATACATGTTTCTCGAGGTGCTAGATATATTATAGGTTATTGAGAGTATTTTGGATAACATTAGGTCATCATGATATGAGAGTCATTAAGACCCTCTGTGAAGCATATCTATGGTCTTTGGTAACCAGGTTCTTAGATAGAATAACTTTCAATCAGCCAAGGGTATATCTCAGACATAATCATATAATTTATCCAATGGTGGAATATCTGAATCCATTTATAAGGGAGTAGATAAATTTTTTTAATGTAATGGATGAGGTCATAAGTGGTATGAGTGATCTATTTTTATGAATATTTAGTACACATAATTTGTTCTACTTCATATTACTCTTTTGATCTTTCTTCAACCAATGATTTAGTGGTTGGATTCTCCATATTTAGATCAATAGATAAGATATGGGGAATTTATATGAAAACCTTGAGATTTTAATCATCCACATTGAGCATAGTGCATCGATTGAGGTGATTACTATTTAGGTTATAAAGGATATGGAGTATATCATATCTAAATAAATGCCCTATAATTTTTAGCATTGGGTATGATAAGAATCACTTACGGAACCATTTTCTTATTATCTAACTTGGTATATGAATTGTTAAATTTATAAGCTATACACATCATCAAATCACTTACACTATATTGTGTTTTGATTTTTGATATAGAGAGGCTTATAGTTGACATGGAATATACTATTATAGTTGGAGGTTGATCTTATATATATGAGATATATATAAAATAAGAGATTGGTTTTTGTAAACACCATAATTTTAGATACATCATAAGTTTACAATTAAAACCATATGATTTCATATATGGAATGTATTGGATGACTTGGGTAGTGTACTATAAATTAGATTACGTTAATGATTGTTTTTATGATGATAATTAAGATTATTTCATGATCAGTGGTATCTAAGACCCTAATATGGGTCAAAATGAAAATATATCACTATCAATAAAAATGTTCAAGATGTTGTGGATTTCATCAGAGGTTCAAATGAATTTGTTTAATATTATTTTGGTAAAATACCATGACTTCTTACCCGGGGTGGTTGTGAAATTTCCCAACCAATGAAAGATTTTTATTGTGATAAATATAAAGATTTTGGCATATCTAATCTATTTGTATTTGTATATAATTTATCTTTATGAGTTCATAGATAAATTTGTGTATCCTAATGATATGTTCAATTGAAGATCATTTTGGCCAACTGAGTCACCTTGGGTGAATTATAATTGTTCTTAAAGAAGGCGTATGGGTGTTTATGTCCTTGTATATATTATATACTCTTGATCCATGTGACATTGAAAAACCTCTTTCCTCTTCCATGTATTGATTATTTATTTTATCATTCAAAATAATCATGTTGGTTTTCTATGATCATTCTAATGTCAGTGTATCATCAGATGAAGGTGAACAATTAGGATATTTTTTTGACTTATTTCATATGTATTTATAAGAAATATGGTTTCTTTGGGATGGTTTTTTGTATAAAAAATTATCAATCTTTCATTCATGGTATTGATGAATATATTATTTAGATAATTTCTATGTTGTTTCAAGGAGTATTTCATTGATAATATTCTAATGTAATCCACCTTTGGGGATGATAACAAATAGAATCTTTGTGAATTTTTGGGAGTTCCATGTAGTCATCATCCCCATGGGATGCTATCAATGTGTGAGTTATATGATGAGATAATTCTTTCTTCAGGTATGTGATCTCCCAGTAAAGAGTATTTGTGAGTCTATCAATGAAAAGAGTTATTATTTGTTAGCTATAATCCATGAATATTGTGGAAGTTAAGATATTTCATGGTCATTAATCCTGTTATAAAAGGTTGGTAGTAGAATTTTCTCTAGATGAGACACCTATGTTGGATTTGAGATGAATGAAGAAGGCATTATTGTTGAATAAAAAGTGCCATGATTCTTTTCAGTAACCGAAGGTGACATTGGTCAGCACTCATGTTCATTATTTACCAATATATGGAGTTCGGTTCAAGGTTTTCTATAATGGTTTACCTCTTAGTTTGGAATATGTTTTTATAAAAAAATATAATTTAATAATTATGCGTCTAATAATTTATTTCCCCATGAAAGTACCTTACCCACCCATGACATAATGTTGGTAGAAGTTGATATTTCTTTTAGGTTATGGTTGATTACCTCATTAGGGAGTGTTGAATGGTTTATATTGATCGTAAGTGATTGAGGTATGTATCCCCAAATTATGGATTTAATATATGAATTTTTTTATAGATAGAATTCTTATATTTTGGAGAAATTGATATTTCATGTACACAATGAATTTAAATTTTATGTCTAGTGAACTGAGATGGAATCCACATAGTGATGCCTTATAAAAATATGAATATTTCTATACTGTAAATGAAGAGAATTCAATGATGAAATGTAATTTGATAGATGTTAGAGTTATATGTTTTAAATTTTATAAAAAACTATTGTCATAATGGGTGGATAAAATAAGAGGAGTCCAAAATGGGGGATTATTGGATGCATTCCTAGAGATATAATGTTTTCTGATGTGATGCGTGTAATTATTGGTCTGAAGATGTACAAAAATTGGAGGTGTTCTAGGGTAGTATTTTACTCATTTTGGTGATGTGTGAGATGGTTTTCCATGTCTTACATAACCCACAAATTTTTTACATACTTTCATTAAAATGATTTACCATTCATTTATACGGTAGATTTTGTTGCATGGGCTGATGAATTAAATTTTTGTACTTTTGTCTTGATGTTTGATCTATAAGAATGTGAACTCACAATATCATATTATTAGTTTTTTTCTTTATCAATTAGATATTACATAGGAGTACTGAGAGGAAATTTTGTTGGAGATATTTACTGTATTACCTTAATTCTATGTATTTTATGATTCTATATGGGTGATAGTGGTCTGTTTAATGAAACAATCCCAATTATTATCATTTATGGAGTTGTGATCATTGAACGATTTGTTGAGAAAGAATCTGGAAGAGGTAATGAGACCCCAAAAACTATGATCCTCATTTTTCATCTATTTTATGGATGAGTAGCTACCATCCTGCTGGAAATTATTTATTCACTTTAATAGTGTGACATCTACATACAGAGGATCCAATAAATATGGCTATTCTAACTCTTAAGGAAATATTGTGTTGTGATATCCTTTATTTTGGTGGTTCATTGATGATTCACCATCCATTTTATAATTTTTACAAAAATTTTTTAACACCATCATTGTTATGGAACAATTTGAAGATATTCATGACCAAAATTTTTATTCCCCATTATGCTACACTAGGGTCAGTGAGTAAGAAATTATCAGGTCATAACTAGTGTAGAATATGACAGATATAGTTCTAGAGTTTCATTAGAGGATGGAATATTTGAATGATCTTTAGATATCCTTTGTCATTCATAATTGGAGTCCTCCAAAGTTAAATGTTAGTGATCCAGTGTTTAAGAAGGTAACCCCTTGTCGTGATAAGGGATGTTTTATTCATGAGAGTATGATTTATCTAAAATTATTTTTTGAATATCATGTTTTTGGATCAGGTTGGATTCATACCATTTTCGATAGCATTTCCAACATAGAAGATTTTGACTCATGTTGTATTTCAATTTTTCTATATCCTCTTTTTTATTCCTGATGGCTCAAACATCTTTGATTAGGATAGATTGTTATTTATGATGATTAAAACATTAATGAGTGGCCTTTGTGGATCCATGAATACATGGAGTGTGTAATATATGGGAATTTTATTCCATTGGTTCATTTGTTATGGTGACACTTTGGATTGGAGGGGAGTGTCGTTGTATGTGAGTCATAAAATCACACATTGTATATGATGTGATTTTTTTCTCTTATCATATATTGATAATCATTAGGGTTTTTTGACATTTATAATGTTTATGAGATGGTTTCCCATTACTTAATACTTTTATTACTATATATTTCTTTTCAGAGAGGTATCTGATTTATTAGTGTGTTTAAAAAATTGTTTTTTGTGGAAAGTGTTTTTGTTTTCTATTACATTGAGTAAAGATGTAAATATCCTTTTCTTGGGAGACTATTGATAGGTGTCTTATGGGATCGTTATTCAAAAAACATATCTTTTTTCCTTGTCTCTAGGGTAATATTTTATTCTCATAGATGTGATTTATTTGAGATGAATCTATTGTAAGGGATTAAATGCTATTTTACCATCCCTATGATTTGTTTTAGATCTTATGGGGTTTTCAATAGTCAAAAAACATGTCATATAGTAGATGGATATAATGATATATAGGATATAATTATTAATAATGTAAAATGGGCCAAATATTTTGAATTTGAAGTTTACATCATGTGTTGTATTTCAGTTCATATACCAAATATATTTCTCAAATTTTATGAAGGAAGATCATATTGTATATTGATATCATGTATAATATTCATGATTTTAATTGACTGGGTTTTATTCTATGTGAACCTAACCATTAAAACTCATCTCATGAATATAGGATTCACATTTTTAATTTTTTTGTGGTTTGATTGTTTGAGTGTATTCATTTATGGAGGGACATAAAATATATGAAATTCAAATGTGGAATGACCCATTCATGTGGTGAATGTCCACTACGAAGTGGGCTTATGAAATATATAATTCTCTAACCTAATAAAACCATATAGATTTCTCTCACAACCAATTCTGTCTTGGATAAATTTATCAAGGTGATCATATGCTCTTCAAAAGTGATTGGTTATTAGATTCCTATATAGGATCTATGGTGATCTCTAGTCAGTTTGTCCTTCTTATTTTTATGTCACCTTCTTGGTTTGATCAATTTTCGCCACATTCTATCAATCCATGAAATGAATAATTATATCCAATTGTATTATTAATTTTATTTTTCCTTTTTGGTGTGTTGTTCTTAGAGGTTCATAGTTTTATTTTGATATTGCATCCCTAATATTACAATAATTATTCCTTTCTCATTCATGGAATGTTTAAATTCATGGGTAATGTTGTTATTTTCATCACCTTTTTAGGTTAATTGATATAATAAATTAATCATTCTTTAACCATTGGGTGGGTTTGGAATTATCTTAAATAAAGAATAATCTATACAGAAGTAAGAAATGATTTACAGTTGTAGTGGTCATATGTTATTTACCATGATAACGTTTTAAATCTAAATTTTAAGACAGTTTTTTACTCTATTATTCCTTTTTAGAAATGTTTATTTACCTGGATTTATCATGTTAAATTGATGAAAATGGTTAAATAATGTAAATATAGAAAATATTGGTTGGATAAATAAATGTAAGGAGGCTTGTTTAATGGATCTATTGTTTCATATAATTTTATATAATAAAATAATTCTTGGTCCTTGTATAAAAATATTTTTCTATCATATTTTAATAGGAATGAATGAATAACTAGATGCAATAATTCTTGTTAACAATTTTAATAAAATTCATGTAAAATGTAATTTTTTTCTCACTGTTTGTTAAAACAATAATTGATATTAATTTAGATTCTAAAAAATATCTTATTATAACTGAATCCATAAGTTACTATGTTTATAATTTATTAAGATGATTAGGTTATTGAATTATATAATAAAACTGATTCTTTAATAATGATAATATATGCCTCTATAAGAGATCATTTTTATATAAAGGTAGAGTAATATTTATAATTATTAGATTCCCAATTGACTATTATTTGTATTATTACTCATTCAATTTTATCTATACATGGGAATTTCTAAATGACATGATGTCAGCTTGTGCTGTCTATTGGATGATGACGTACATGTAAGGATGCTCAAATTCATGGTAGTAGTTAATGCATGTATTAGCAAGATTAATGGTGATGTGGATGATGGGGTTGAGGATAGAACTAAGATTTATGAAATGTGGTGAATTAGAGACTAACATTTCTATTATTAATGATGTTTTTATATTCTTTTAATGTTTTACATACAATTCAGATGGTAGGGATTCTTATTTATCTTTATTAATTTCTCCTCTACTTGTGGCTTATAGATATGCCTAGTTAATAATATTTTATCGTATATTATGTTTTTTCCATTATTACATTGTATAATGGAACAAAATTAATAAAGTTTACTAAATAATTTAACACTTTTAGAAGTTTTTTTTGGAATTATGAAGAGATGTTGATCTTGAGATACCATGGATGTTGTTGTATTTTTCATGGAGGGAATGGAAATTTTATTTAAGGTTTAGAAATTTTTATTTGTAATGAGATTAATTAATGGATAATTAATTAATAAATATAAATAGAATCGATAATATAATGTAATTAAAAAATTTATTCTTTTATTGTTGTGTGATTATTTACTATCTAGTTCGTAACAGTGGAATCCATGTGTTTGAGAGATTATAGATGCATTTGAGCCTAATATTTGGTCAAATCCCGTAGTTTGTTATATTTTATATTATATCTTAAATATTTTAGGATTTAATATTATAGCCCACCCATGTCATTATGTGTAGTAATATTCAGTAGACTTTATGAGGGTATATTCCCAAAGAATATATTTGGTGAGGTATGGATGGGTTACTACTCACATTGGCCCCTCTATTTTCACTTGGAAGAATTCAGTGTTGTTATACATGATGGTTGGGTTTCCCAAATATGTATAATGGGATTTCATAGATTTTGTTCATTTCACAAATATTTGAATCATTATATAGTATTATAAGGTTTAATCTAGGTATGATGTTTATGGGATGTGATGTCTTGAGATATATTACTCCATATATTTAAATGATATATTGAGGTGAAATTTTCAATGTATGAAAATTGAAATATTATATGTGGTGGACCCCAAAAAATAAATCGTTTCTCTCTTGATATAGGTCATGGGATGTTTAGATGGTCTGTTTGATTAGATGAATTTTAGGTTTATTTAGACTGGTTGTCTTCATGATGGGTTCTTTTGGTGAGAGTTGAATTAGTATATACATAATTAAGGAAAATAGAAAAAATAGAGAGAAGTAATATAATTGTTCAATTGTTGTTTTACAATGGTTTCTAGTCTCATTGATGAATTACATGGAGTTATATCACAATAGTGTGGTGGGGAAATTAATATACCTTTTTAGGTGAATTGTTAATTTCACTTTCTCACTTGTATTTAGATACATTATTTATATTTTTCACTAGAGGGTATAAATTTGGTCCTACTAAATATACATGTTAATATTACCAATAGTATACAATAATTGGATTTCATGTCAGCAGGAGATGGTTGATGATTATTTTAGATATTACTAGATCATTATTGGTCATGTGATTTTTGGGCATCATAAACACTGTGAATTGTTTATTTGTACTTGTTGTTATTTTTTTTAGTAGTTTTATGTGAAATTACAAGAATGTACTTGGGATATATTTTAATCATTATCATAAAAAGTTATTTGTCTCTTGTGTATCTTCCATTTTTCATCATGTTCTCTTAGAGGATAATTCCTCCAATAAAAATTTATTATTTACACACAGTTCATGATTCCAACCTGTGGCCCATTGGAGGCTATCTTAATGTATCAATATCTACCTTATCAAATTTCATCCTTGGTGGTTTAAATTTCTGGGCAGGTGATTCACACTCAAATTTACCCAAGAGATGAAGGTAGAACAATCCATGTAGTTTAGCTTGTGTTGTCGAATCCTTAGAGACCTAACAAGTAACCTACAGACACATAGATTCTATAGATTGTTTTCATCTATGAAGTGGCCAACATGGGTTGATATTATATAGTTTTATGTGAATTCTAAGATACTTAAGTGAATTCAAATTAAAATAATGAGTTTATCATAGTTTATCACTTGCGGTGGATTCGATGCATTCGTTTTCAACTATTTCAATTTCTTATATTTGAGATGGGTTCATTTAAGAAGATCAAAAAAATCATCAATTACTGGTTTAATAACTACACCCTTTTATACTGATCTCCTATACAGTTAATGTATCAATTGTTTGAGCACTTCAACGTAAAGGTTCGCATTACCACTTGACGTGTGTGGCATTAAATTCAATAAGGATGAAGGTGTTTAAATATCATCAAACAAAATTATCAATTAAAAGAAGTGATTAGAAATTAATTGTGTGAGAAAATAACATCCAATCCATCTCATTGTTACTCCCTTGGATCAACCAATATATGATTTAGCCCTCCATTGATTCTGCTATTTCAATGGAAGCGGAATGTAGACACATGAAGGAGGAAATGGAGAAGTAAAAAAAATAATGAAATAACAATCCATCTACCATTGTGTGATAATTTTAAATGGATTGGTGTGAATAAATTCACATCATGAACTAGCGGTATCAAATTGATCTGTAGAATAATATAATAATAGGATAATAAGAGCATCAATTAAGAAACTAATGTGAATTAAACAAATTACAAGTCGAAGATAAACCCGAGACATAAAAAACACAGCATAACATTAAAATTGAAAGAAGCTCAAATTATGATAAAATCATCCACCACCACTACCTTAAATAGGAGTTTTTGGTGCCCTCGGTTGATATATCAATAGTACGAAGAATCCCACAGTAATATGGTAGCCCTAGGGTGGTGGAAAGCTTGTGGAACATAGATTCGTCCACTCTAGTCCCGAGGAGGTAGCCATCTTGCATCCACCAAACAGACGCGTCGAAATGTCCTTCTAGATGGCCGAATTAGAGTGATACATAGAATAATAAAATAGATCTCTTTATGTCACCTAATAGAATGTAATATTTGGGCCCATTTGGAGTTGGGAAACTGAAGTTATGTCTAATTTAGTGGGATAATATTCAAAGCTATAGATTTTGGCCCAAATTTTGATATTCTAATTGTTCTACCTTAATTGCCATCATGGAGGTCAAATTAGCACAAGATACTTAATAAATATTTGTTCTTATTTATGTCTTCAAGAAGCCCATGATATTTTCACTTCATTGAGACTGTATTTTGGTTCCCACATTCTTATCAGTGAGTTGTTGTCCAATATGCCTTCTCCAGAATTGTTTGCATGAAATCCCATTTTGGTGGTCTTACAATGTGAATCTTCCAACACTCCACAAGTATTAATTGTTCCCAATATAATTAGAAACCTGAAAATTAAATATAAAAATATAATTATTATCATTGGGAACATTAAATGATGTTAAAAAATGTACTACATAATAGTGCATTTTAAGAAGAAATTGCAATCATAATGTGAAATGATGTTCAAAGTGTAAAATACACTAAAATGGTGTTTATGAATAATAATAAAATTAATATTATATATATTAACCATGAATATTAGCCTCATTTAGTGGATAATCACCCCCCTACTTCAGTTTTGTTAGTCCCGAGAAAAATATATCTCATCAAAATGAAATTCGAATTCCCTTTTACAAAAACATTTTAATACATAACGATCACCAAAAACCCTTTTACCAAACAATCATTAAACACATAAAAATATTTTAATACAAGATAGTTTCATAAGAAGATCCCAATCCCGAGCCCATTCCTTTGTTCCAATTCACCACCATATTTCATCAAATATCAATTAAGAGTGATGATGTGTTATACATCGCATTAGATACGGGGGTTCATCTTTATTCAAAAGGGAAATTATGGAAGCGCAAGGTGGAATCACATTTCAATATTAAGATGATTATTCCATTTTTTTGTTTTTTTTTAATTTATCCTTGTTAATTGAAATTACCCTTGAAAGAGTCATCCCCTGTAGCGAGACTTTGCCGATGACTCCCAGGCTCAAAGAACTTAGGGCACCAAAAAAATCCCACATACTCGGGGATCATCTCGAGTTAACATAGTCATAAAAATTCTAATTAACAAAAATAGAGATAAATTTACTAACTCTGTGTTAGAAAACTATGAAGTCGCAATCCCTAAGTGTCGAAAGAAACTCATTAGGTCATTTCATTGCTCTACGCGCAAATTTATTGTTTTTTTATTTTTTTTATTTAATACACATATTAAAACAAAAATGATCACCAAACCTATGCTATTTATTTGGGGGACCCCATGAACTAAAACCAATACCCCACAATCCAAAGGATGTGCCTTGTGATGTTTTTTTCTTGGATGTAAATATAAACAATGAAATTTCACATTAGACAACCAAACATTCCAAAATATCTATGGTCATGAAATTATATATTGAATAAAATTAAAATCAGGGCATTATAAATTATTTGATTTTCAATGTCAATGTGTACAATGTCTATTATCATGTTCAAGGTTAAATACTGTTTTCCTTCCATTAAGGCACACTTTTTTTAATTCATTTTTTTTTGACACATAATAAATTTTATTTTATCTCCCTCCAATATAATATAACATTTTTCTTAGTTTTTCAAGAAAATAAAATTTATAAAGATGTATAAGCAGAGAATGGGAGTTCAAACAAAGAAATTTAAAATAGGGATCATGTAATGAAGTCACCTGGTGGTTGATGTTGAAATTCGTGTTTCTCATTTTTAATTATATAATCTCGATGTCACTCTGAGAATTCGCTAGTGGAAAAAAACAAAAAACAAAACAAAAACTATATATATATATAATAAATAAAGTAAAATATATGTATATATATATAAAAATTATAGAATAATAAATCACAATAAGCCATAGGTCAGTGGTAAGCGCACGCCCCTGTCTCCCTTCTGTCCCGGGTTCGAGTCCCCACAGCTTCGCCGGTTGTGACGAACTATGCCCCATGACCTATGATGTGGCCTTTTGATTTTATTATTATTTTTATTTTTATTTTAACCTACATACACTTAAAAATAAAATGAACTGATAATACATTGTCTTGTTTTTTAAATTTCTGGGTAAAGTATTACACAAGGATCACACCACATGACACAGATGAATATGGCACTCCTCTTTCATACCCATCTATACTCATAATAGAATAACATGTCAATAGTCTATTTTTTATTATTTTTCAATATAAAAATGATTCATTAATCCTATTTAAAGTATAAAGTTAATTAAAATATCAAAATAATTGGAAACATAAAAACCATGGTTTTCCTCCCATGCAACACTTTTTTTACGTCGTTATCCCGACATGAATCCTAAATCTATCAATTTTTTCAAGTTCAAAGGGTGGATAAGTTATCTAAAACTCAATTTCTTGTTTATTGAATTATTCAATGAATGGTTTTAAGCTTTGACCATTGACTATGAATATGTAACCACTTGTGGTATCTTAAACCTCTACTGCCCCATAGGGGTACACATAATGCACTATGAAACAACCTGACCATTTAGACCATAACATTATTGTGTGTAAATGAAGTTTTGAACTATAAAAGACCATGAATTTTCCTGGTTAAAAATGATTGAATTTTATATTCCTACATTGGTAAGCTTAAAATCTAGCTTTATTGATCCTTGAATTTTTATAATCCTCTATCCGTAGATCCTTATGTTCATTGAGATATAATTTCAATTTGGTTCTGGACAATGAGAGGTCATAATTTATTTTCTTAATTTCACAAAATTCCTTATGCTCAATTTCAACAGGTAAATGGAATGCATTTCCATAAAACTACTTATATGGTGACTTTCCTATGATGGTTTTCTATGCATTACGATATGCCGAATGAGAATCCAAGAGTTTCTCGTTCCAATCATTCCTAGCAGGATTGATTGTTTTTTCTAGAATATTCTTAATCTCCCTATTCTTTAACTCAGATTGACCATTGGTTTGAGGATGGTATGCAAAAGAAACTTTATGAGAAATCCCATACATAGACATGAGTGAAGATAATGGATGGTTGAAGAAATGGGTTCCTCATTCACTAATTTTTTCCCTGAGAATTCCAAATCGAGAAATTACATGCTCTTCAAAAAATCGACTCAGACAATGATGGTCATTAAACTTGGTGGGAATGGCTTCAACCCATTTTGAGACATAATTAATATCTAAGAAGATATAGAGGTATCCCTTAGAGTTTGGGAAGGGACCCATGATGTCGATTCCCTAACAGTAAATGTTTTCAATCACTAAGATGGGAGTGAGTGTAATTTGATTCCTTTTTGATATTGACCCTACTTGACGAATCTCATGACATCTTTGAAAAAATGGGTATGAGTCCCTTGAGAGGGTGGGCTAGAAGAGACCACACTAAAAAACCATAGCATATGTTTTCCTATAGGAATAATGACCTCCACATGCCTCATTATGAAAGAATTTAAGGAATGACTCTTGTTCAGATTCTGGGACACACCTCCTAATGACTTGGTCAAGGAAGAACTTATAGAGGTATGGATCATCAAACATATAGTTCCTATCATTAGAAATGAATTTCTTTAGAGCTTGAGTCCATATGAATTTTGGAATTAAACATGTAACTATGAGGATGTCTATGTCAGTATACCAAGGGTAGCCACTCACAGAGTATAGGTGTTCATCAAGAAATGAATCAGATATAGATAGGTGATTTGAGTTGTCTTTGAATTCCATCATTGATAGGTGATCAGCTACAAAATTTTCAACACCCTTTTTGTTCTTGATTGTGATGTCAAATAATTTTAAGTGAAGGACCCACCTAATTAGTCTGGGCTTGGAATCTAGTTCATGGAAAAGGTATTTCAGGGCTAAATGGTTAGTTATGACAATGATGGGTGATCCTAAGAGATAAGACCTATATTTCATTAAGGCGAATACAATAGTATGTGACTCTTTTTCTGTGGTGTTGTAGTTGATTTGGGCATCATTTAAGGAATTTCTTGCATAAACATTGACAAAAATAGTTTTATTACAACATTATCCTAACACATCTCCTAGAGAAAATTCAATGGCATCACACATAAGTTCGAATGGGAGGATCGAATTTTGAGATTTAATAATGGGAGGAAATGTGATAGAGGATTTGAGGGTTGAGAATGAACCCAAATAGCTTTCTGTCCAAAAAAAATGGAGCCCCCATTACTAAGTGATCACAAAGGTGATGAGATATTGAACTAATGTCCATGACGAATCTTCTATATAAACTATCTTGTCCTAGGAAAAACCTCACTTCCATGAATGTTTTGGGCGATAGAAGGTGAAGAATGATGTTAACCTTAAATTTATCAACTAAAATCTCGCTACCTGATATTAGAAGGCCTAGAACCTGTCCCTCTGTAACCATGAAGTAGCATTTATCATAGTTTATGACTGGATTCTTTTCTTCACATCTTGACAATACTCTCTCCACATTCCTCATACATCCCTCAAATGTATCCCCAATCACATAGAGTAATCCATCAATACAACAAGTAAATCCCCTACCATGTCCCAGAATATTCCCATTATACACAGCTGGAAGGTTCAAGGGGCATTGCATAACCCAAAGGGCATGAATTTGAAAGAAAAGGTGTCTAATGGACGTGTGAATGTAGTCTTCCCTAAACCCTCTAGGGTGAAATCAATTTGATTATACCCCATGCATCCATCTAAGAAATAGTATAAATTATGACCTTTCACTCTCTCAATGTCTTGGTCAATGAATGGTAAGGGTAAATGGTCCTTCTTGGTACATGAGTTTAGCTTCCTATAGTCAATGCAGACCCTCCATCCACTACTCACCCTAGTTGAAATAATCTCTCCATCCTTATTGGTTATCAGTGTGATTCTTGCCTTCTTGGGAACCACTTGGATCAGGCTTACTGACTAACTCTTAGATATGGGATATATGATACCAACTTTTAACAATTATTGAAGTTCATTTCTCACTACTTCCCTGATATTAGGATTGAGTTGTCATTGAGGTTGATGACATGGCTTTGAATCAGATTCCAGAATAATCCTATCAGTCCCAATAAGTGGGATAATCCCAAGAATATCAGAAATGATCCAACGAATGCATTTCTTATGTTTCCTAATGACATATAGAAGCATATTCTCGTGATTTTATTCATGATAAGAAGAAATGACAGTAGGTTGTGTTTGATTGTCCCCTAGGAAGGTATAAATGAGTGTAGAAATAAGTTCCTTCAATTTAAGATCAGTTTGTTTCAGAATATTAGAAGTAGTTTGGGACAGTGGATGAAGATAAATTGTGTTTCCTGGAGTTATAGATAGAATTGATTCCCCACATGTTTATGGTTCATCTACTAGATAGTCTAGATCAGATTTAGGGAAGGAAGTTGGTGTGGTCTCCATGAAAGTGGTTTCCAAAAAGGTTACACTGATTGTTGGACCTAAGACTTCATCATAAGAAAAATTTGAAAATGATTCAAGCCAAGGAGATAAACTTCCTTTATTAAAACAAAGAAAATCAATCTAATTATCACAAAAAATCCATCAAATATTCTTTTATGTTCTATGGATTCATTATCAATTCTTCCTATCATGTTTACATCATGAATTTCGTCATCATCCTCTATTTTTTGAGCTTGCATTATAGTTGTTCATGTCTAGACTCATGATTCTAAAGGTGATGGTCATGATCCCATTTCAGACTCAAATAATAGAGTTGATTGTTTCAAGGAAAGGAAAACTAAGGATGATTGGGGTTTGTTCCTTATTTCCAATGTTTGGAAGGTTTTCAAGGATAATGAATTCATCAGGGTATATTAAGTTTTCAACCTTTAACAGAGCATCCATTAAAATCCCCTTTGGAATCCTAATGTTACAATAAACAAAGTTGAAGTGTGACAGATGCAGGTTGGAGCTCTTCTAGGCCTAACAAGTAGTACACAACATATGGGATGAGATTGACACTAGCACCTAGGTTACAGAAGTCCTTGACAACTTTTCTCTCTCCAAGAACAACATTTATGTAAGGGAAACCCGGGTCTTTCCACATAGGAGGAATGGTCCCTTGAATGGTGGTACTCACATTAGCTACCAAAAGGAATTGGTTTTTATGTTAAAATTTTCTTTTAAAAGTGAACAAGTCTTTATGGTACTTTGAGTAGGTAGGTATGGTTGACATTTCATCGAGAAGGTGAATGTTCAAATTGACTTGTGAGAAGATTTCCCTGAATGTTTCACTCAATTAAGGCTTGGTTTTCCCCCTCATGCGTTGAGGAAATGGTGCATGTTATGGGGTTTTTTGTGGAAGATATGTTTCTATGACAATGTTATCGTGTTCATCAGTTTGATCATTTGGTTCATTTGAATTTTCCTCCATGTTTGAATCATTGGTTGGGTTTTGAATTAATTGTCCTGGTTTCTCAATTGATTTCCCACTTCTTAAAATAGTTACTGCCTTTAGTTGTTCATGAGTTGTTTGAGTACATCATGACTCTCCCCTTAAACAGGATGATGGTACCACCTATGTAGGCATGGGTGCCTTTCCGGTTTTGATGGGTTGAAATTATTTTTTTAGGGAGGAGACTTCTGAGTTCATCCTTTCCATTTGTTTTTGTAGTTGTTCTAGTAGGATTTATGGAACAGTTTGGGTTGGAGCATAAGAAGATTGGTTTATCCCAAGGGGATATTTTGAAGGTAGGATGGTTTGTTGAAAATGGACTGGTGTCTATTGGTATTGCATAGGTAGGGTTTATAACTAGTTATGGGTTTGGTAGTACTGATGGGGGTAAGGATTTTGTCCCAATTGTAGGCTGGGTTGTTGGTTATCTTTCTAGCAGAAGCCTGGGTGGTCATTATACCTTAGGTTAAAGTTGTTTCGGTATTGAGGCTTTTGAAAGTTCAAATCATTTACATATCATGGTGGTCCTCCAAAAAGAACATCCTTGATGGATGGAATGGTGGGGCATGTGTCTATATTATGGTCATGTTTTCCACAAAATGTGAAAACAAGGTCTACAGTTTGGATTTCATGCAAATTCCTAAGGTATATCTCTTCAACCTTCCTAGAGAGTGCTGCGTGTTTAGCACTATGGATTTCCTATTCTTTATGTGTATGAATTCCTATAGTTATTTGTGGCTTTTCAGATTATGTTTAAGTTCCCCATTTTTGGTTTTGTTCAATAAGGCTTTCCAGATTCTCTTAAGCATCATTTTATGCTTCTTTTTTAATGATTCCATTAGACATCATGTCAATAAATTGTTTATTCCCCAGACCTAGCCCTTTATAGAAAATTCTCACTTGTTCATGAATAGAAAAACCATTGTGTAGAACCATGTTTAGAGTGTCCTTGAACCTCTCACTTGTTTCATAGAATGACTCTCCCTCTTTTTCAAATATGTTTTTTATGATCTTTTTAAGTGCATTTTTTTTGTTGTCGGGAAAGTATTTTTTTGTATAAATCTCTCTGTAATTGGTCCCAAGAGTATATGGATGATGGTATCAAATTGATTATCCAATTTTAGCTTTATCGTTTAATGAAAAAGGAAATAGCTTCACCTTAACTGATTCTAGTTGATGTGGGGGACACATGGTGTAACACCCCAAGCTTCTACGGTATGCTTCTCTTTGAATAATGTGATAGCGTGTGTTGTATGCAACACCGAGTTCTAACACACCATAACTAATCAAACTAGCCGTTATGAATAGTAATACCTACCTTTTGAAATTATATATATTTTATATTTGAAAATGGACTTCATTTTTGGATTCGGAATATCGAATTTAGCCTAAGGTGAAATTTTGGTACATTTCGGATAACTTTCATATTTGGATGAATAGTGAAAATTTCTAAATTTTAATTAAAAACAACTTTTTTAATCAAAATAATTAATAGTGATAAATTATGAATTTGAGTGGTTTTAAAGTATATTTAGAATATATTTTTACCATTTAATATAATGTTGGTCATTGGACATAATTTTACAATTAAACCGAACATAAACAAGTGTCAATCTTTTGATAGTTATTACCTCTTAAAAACACGCTTTTTGTTTTGACAGCGGGAATTAATTTTAAATTAATTTCTGCCACTTCTGTGTTTTGAATTTAGGAAAATGGATTCCATATTTGGAATTAGGATGTTCAAATTGTGTAAATAGGTAACTTTTATTTTTAGACATTTTGAATAGTTATTGTGGTAAATATTTTATTTACCATGGTTAAAGGGTAAATCCGGTAAATAAGGGTTACAAAATAATATTATAATAATACGAAATTACCCTAAAACGTGTCCTAACCTTATTAGTGGACACATACCCGACCATGGGCATCCTTGGGTCAATTTGGGGACCCCTTGGAGCCACTTGTATGTGGTAGGGACACATTATATTAATAAAGTTAAAATAAAAATAAAAATGGCATAAGCTTACATCTTTTAGAAGAACAATTTTTACATAGGGTTATACATGTTGGATTTTCGATTATAAATATTCATTAGAAAGCTAAAAAGAGTTCCTACATGATGATATTTTATTTATAATTTTTAGACATCAAATAAGTTAAATTATTAATGACACAATAATGATTCAATGTTTACCTCATTAATAAATCATTGAAATAAATAATATTATAATGATTAAAATATTATCTAAAACCTGTCCAATTCTTATTGGTTGATGTTATTTAGAATATTAGTCATCTTAGCTTCGACATCAATGATTTTTGGACCATTATAAACCGAATATAATTATATTATAAAGTAATACTTTCACTCTTTCCTAAAGAGCCCCTCCTCTCCCTTATAAAAGGAGACCACTTCTACTCATTCCTCACACCTCTCAAGCCACTTGGCTCGTCCAAACTCTGCCCAACTAAGCTCCCCACATCCCTATCCTCCTCCTTGAAGTTTCCCCTTAGGCAGAAAGCATTTCAACAAGTCCTTTGGTTCCAACCAAAGTGAGTTACCTAAATTAAAGGTAACGATTTCTCTTAAATTATATTCATTTATTTTGCTTCTTCAACCCCCAAACTCTTTTTATTTCCTTTCTTTTGTAACAACACCAGTATCCTCAATATACTAGGATGTTGTTATAAGAAGGATTCAAACTACACATACACACAACTCCATCTAATGGATGATGAACATAATGTTTCTGTGGATGGCAAACTAACGCCTCACGAAACGATGATTGTTCAAATACATCTTACCGCCTCTCATGGTGGCCATTATGATGGAACTGTAATTAAATATGATATTAATGATATATATTTTATATATAAGCTTCTGTAATTCCATTTTATTTCATACCATTATTCGTTTCACGTTGTATATACATACGATAATTTCATTTGAGGAAGTGCGGACTACCGCCCCCTTAAAATGATATGACTCGTTCATACCACACATGGAACGTATAAAGGATGGTGTTAATGAACTTAAGTAACATATATAAAATATTATATTATACTGGAATAGTAATATACCTATGTATCATTTGGATTCTATTCTTTTAAAATAAAAATTAAATGGAAATAGCGTTCGTGCGTACGTACGGACTACCGTCTCCACGAACGCGATGAGATTCATTCTCCATCGTATCCATTCAAGTATAATTATCATTTAATGATTTAAAAATGATGTTTAAGGACTTGATATCATTCTGGATATGAATAAGATACAACAAACATGACTTATGTAACAAAACATATAAAGAAAATGAGTAAGTTAACACCCGAAACGACGATAATACTAAGATATTATTATCAAATCAATATTAAAAGATCATATATGATATCATATTAATGTATATGATTCTTGTATAATTTAGTAACAATTATTTCACTATTATACAGGAGGTTAACCTACCCCAACCAAGGAAAAGTACAAGGTAAGGGTTTTTTCACAATCTCTTCATTATCCGAGGTTGTTTATACGTAATAATCTACTGGGATCTCTTTATCATCCACATCCATGTTTCCTAAAACTGCATTTAAAAACATTTTTACTATTTTCTAGAATATTAGTTAAAGTCATTTATACCCTTTTTGACTTTTATAAGTGGTTTATAAAGGAAACTTTCGGTCGTATTCAAAACAAGGTCCTTTTTAACCTTTTCGACAGAATTGAGGTAGGAATGTTTTTTTTAACTTATACGGCGGGTGCGGTTATTTTCCGCCGTTATAAAATTGTCGAAGCTTTCCATACAAGCTTATAAGAATATTTTCAAAGAAAATGTTTTATTTTATATGGACCTTAAATGATTTCAAAATAAAAGGAGATACTTCTTTAAAAAGAATTTTGATTTCATCTATGTCAACATCCTTTGATGGATTTTAAGATTATTTGATGTTGATTTATTATGATACAAAACTTCTATATTGTATTGAAGGTTTTGTGATATGTTTGACTGTGGATTTTCTATTTTTAAACCATTCATAGTTTATGGTGAAATTATTGACATTTCGTATGATAGTTTTAATACGAATGTTTATGTTATGTTTAAACCTTTTCATATGGGAATGCATTAGACTTAATAAGTGACGGGTGGAGCCCGCTATAGCTCCTCGATGCATCGGTAGGTCTCATGAGACAAACTAGTTTCTTGGAACAAGGCCTTGACAAAATCGTATTTGTAGTCTTGGCACGAGGCCTTGGCTATGTGGTTATGATAGTCTGGCAATATGCATTCCAACATTATGAAAGTGGTTATTGATTTTTGCATGTGATTATTCGATTAGTAGAATATCCATGTGAATAAGTAAATGGCATTATTTCATTTTATTTATTCCATACCATGTTGAAAGTTCATATTTAAAAGGATTTTTTTTATTTATACATTGCCTTAAATGTTTATTCTTATTTATGAAAGTTTCCGCTATATTGTTATCCTTACTGGGCATTTGAGCTCACCCCTTTTCTATGTTTTATTTTTCCCAGGAAGTGAAGAAGTAAATTATGAATGACCTGCAGGGATTTTATGAGGGGTTAATAGTGTGGATTGTGGAAACATTATGTTGTTGTAGTAGTTTTTCATTTTATGATGTAATGTAAAACTTATGAATATATCTAGTGTTTCCAAGGCTACTAAACCAATCGGTCTTTCGAGATTTGATCTTTCTTGTGATCATGCCAATGTTACGAAGTAATGCACCGACTCTGGGTAGCCGGGGTCGGGGCGTTACAGTTGGTATCAGAGGAAGTTTAGTACAAACCTTGGAAACTAGATTTAGATAAACTCTGATTAGAGCACGTAGACCTAAGATGAACTTTGAGGATTAGTATAGAAGAACTTCCTAGAATTTTGGTATTGTAGAGATTTTGTGAGTTTTCAAAGCAATACATCCCTGTTTGGATACGAGCAGGTAGAGGCGGCTCTGGCACAGATGTACCTAGGGGTAAAACCCGAAAACACCGCTTTGAGCTAGACTCGAATGGGAACTGGTGCACGACAACGGGCCTTACTGCACTCTTGGTTACGACACTCCCGGGGGATATGCTTAGGATAACTCTCATTTTCTTTACAAATCATTATGAAGGGTTTATGAGTATATACATCCTCAAAGAAATTTTTTTTATGATTATGGATTATATCCATAAATAGTTCAATTTATGTTAAGTGTTTTATAAGTATGGGATTATGTATTTTGATTCATAAACTGATCTAGTTTATGCCATTGTTTAGAAATGGCGCCTAGTGGAAGAAATGGAAACCGTATCAATGCACGCACTCCATGTAGGGATTGCCCTCCTGCTCAAGATAATTATAGTGGGGCTGGTGATGCAACTGGTGCCGATCAGCTAATCACCATACTGGGACAACTTACTCAGGTTATGAATAATAACCTTACCCGTATGGAGCACCCTGGTCCGCAGCGTGGAGGATCAATGTTAGATCGATTCATGAGGCAACAACCACCAACTTTCAACGAGAATACAAATCCATTAGTAGCTGAGAAATGGATATTTTCCCTAGAGAAAATATTTCAGGCTTTGGGGAGCAGTGAAAGGGAAAAAGTTATCATGGCAGTTTACCGCCTCACTGGAGATGCTGATCAATGGTGGTTATTGATTCAAAACATGAAGGAAGATGATGAAGTATCAAATATGGAATGGAGGGAGCTCAAAGATCTGTTTTTAGAAAAATACTTCCCTCGCGACCATCGAGCGGATATGGAAAGGCAATTTCTAAGTCTGAGACAAAAGGAGGATGATAATGTCACAAAGTATGAGGCTAACTTTATAAGGTTAGAGAGGTATGCTGGAGATTATATACGCAACCCAAGAAGTAAGATTGATCGTTTCATTGATGGGTTAAAACCATTTCTCCGTCGAGCATTAGTCTCATAATCCTTTTCATCGTACGAAGACATTGTCTCATGTGCTATCAAGACCGAAAAGGAATTCTCTACGTCTTATGACTTTAAAGCAAAGCAAGAGAAGAAGAGACCTGCTGATCAATCTGGGAATGGAAATAAGGGGAAGAAGGGAAATGTTGAATATCCATCTTGTGGTAAGTGCGGGAAGAAACACCCCGGTGCTTGCCTGAAGGGAATGGGATTCTGTTACAAGTGTGGTGAAAAAGTCCACCAAGCTCATGATTGCAAGGGGAAGAAGGAAGCTACCAACGTTCAGTGCTACAATTGCAGGGAGATGGGGCATTATGCAAATGCATTTCCTAAGCGTCAGGAGAACTTACCTCAGAAAAGGCCAAGGGATCAAGGCCAGGCTTATGCTATCACTACTGCTGAGGTAGAAGCTCCGAAAGATGTGGTGGCAGGTAATTTAATGGTTTCCTCAAGTTTAGAAAATGCATTATTTGATTCTGGATCATCGCATTGTTTCATATCTTCCCAGTTTGCTAAGAAAATTAGATATTTCCAATTTGATTTAATAAGGGAGTTGTCAGTTAAAACTCCTAAGGGAAGTATCGTTGCAACAAAGTTTTGTGAATCAGTCCCCATTAGAGCACATAAATTTTCTTTATCTGCTGATCTCATCGTCATACCTATGATTGAGTTTGATATAATCCTCGGTATGGACTGGCTTTCGGACTATGATGCGAAGATTTATTGTAAGAAGAAAGAGGTTATGATTCTTGATGATAATGATAAGGAACACCTTATTTTTAGAGCAGAATCGTCACCACCTAATTCTTATTTAGATCCACCCCCAGTAGCTCAACTTAATTCAATTAATGGGGAGGAAGAGAATGAAATAACTGTCGGTGGGGAAAGTAATGTTCAAATAGAGGATGTACCTGTTGTGAAAGAATTTGTAGATGTATTTCCGGAAGATTTACCTGGACATCCTCCAGAACAAGAAGTTGAGTTTTCCATTGATTTGATTCCTGGATCAAGGCCTATATCGAAGACCCCTTATAGAATGGCCACTGTAGAGTTAGTCGAACTAAAGAAACAACTAGAGGAATTGAGTAATAAGGGATTTATTCGCCCTAGTGTTTCTCCATGGGGAGCCCCTGTTCTTTTTGTTAAAAAGAAAGATGGATCTATGAGGTTATGTTTCGACTACAGGGAGATCAATGCTATAACGATAAAGAACAAGTATCCCCTTCCTCGTATTGATGATTTATTTGACCAACTGCATGGAGCTCAATACTTTTCAAAGATTGACCTTCGATCTGGATACCATCAGTTGTGTGTGAAGAAGGAAGACATTCCGAAGACAGCATTTCGAACCAGGTATGGGCATTACGAGTTTACTGTAATGCCGTTTGGATTGACTAATGCACCCTCTGTATTCATGGATCTGATGAATAGAGTTTTCAAGGAGTATCTCGATGAATTTGTGGTGGTATTTATTGATGATATCTTTGTATACTCCAAAACCTACGAAGATCATGAAAATCACTTGCGCATTATCTTGAAGACTCTGAGGAGGCATGAATTATATGGAATGTTTAGCAAGTGTGAATTCTGGCTTCAGGAGATTTATTTTCTTGGCCATATTGTCTCTAAAGATGGAATCTCTGTTGATCCTTCTAAGACCAAAGCAATCCAAGAATGGCCAGCACCTATGAGTATAACTGAGGTACGTAGTTTTATTGGCTTGGCAGGTTATTATCGACGTTTCGTCCAGAATTTTGCCTGATTGGCTAACCCATTAACGAAGCTCACACGTAAAGGGGTTAAATTTGTTTGGACAAAAGAGTGTGAAGAATGTTTCGAAGAACTGAAGAGAAGATTAGTCAATGCTCCTATATTGACTCTACCAACGGGGAATGATGGGTTCGTTATTTATAGTGATGCATCAAAGAAAGGACTTGGTTGTGTCCTTATGCAGAATGATAGAGTTATTGCCTATGCATCACGACAGTTGAAAATTCATGAACAAAACTATCCTACTCATGATCTTGAGTTAGCAGCTGTGATCTTTGCTTTGAAGATATGGAGGCACTACCTCTATGGTGAAAAATGTGAGATTTATACTGATCAAAAGAGTTTGAAGTATATTTTCTCACAAAAAGAACTCAACATGAGGAAAAGGAGATGGCTTGAATTACTCAAGGACTATGATTGTATGATACACTACCACCCGGGGAAGGAAAACAAGGTGGCAGATGCTTTGAGTAGAAAAGACCATGGAGTTTTGAACAATATGAGAATTGAAAGGGATCCAATTTTCATGGATCTAGTGAAGATGGACATGGGAATAACTAGGGAAGGTGAAACATTAATGCTTTTTCAAATGGTTTCCAAACCATCTTCACTAGAAAGGATTAAGAGTTCTCAGACCGATGATGAAGAATTCCAAAAGAAGATTAAAGCTGTGAATGATGGGAGATTGAGAGACTTTGTGTATGAAGATGGAATTTTGAAATTCGGGAAGAGACTTTGTGTTCCCAATATACCTGATCTAAAAAGGGAATTGCTGGATGATGCTCATAGTTCCAATTTCTCTATACACCCTGGGAGCACCAAAATGTATAGAGATTTGAAGGAACATTTTTGGTGGGACAACATGAAGAGGGAGATTTCTGATTTTGTGTCAAGATGTATGGTTTGTCAACAAGTGAAAGCTGGAAGGCAACAGCCTGGAGGAGTCATGCAACCTCTTCCCATACCGGAGTGGAAATGGGACAATATTACGATGGACTTTGTCATGGGGCTACCAAAGACTCCTAGAAGGAATGATGCAATATGGGTTATTGTTGATCGTCTTACCAAGTCACCACATTTTCTTGCTATAAGAGAAGATCTACCCCTGGAACGTCTAGCAAGACTATACATTAATGAAGTTGTGAGACTTCATGGAGTACCCCTATCGATTGTTTCTGATCGTGATCCCCGTTTTACTTCAAGATTTTGGAAAAGTCTTCAGAAATCCCTGGATACTGAACTTCATTTGAGCACTGCTTACCACCCTCAGACAGACGGACAATCCGAACGGACTATTCAGACCATAGAAGACATGTTGAGATCTTGCTCACTTGATTTTCAGGGTATGTGGGATCAATATTTACCACTAGTAGAATTTTCCTATAACAATAGCTTCCATTCGAGTATTCAGATGGCACCATATGAAGCGTTATACGGAAAGAGATGTCGTACACCAACCTGTTGGGATGACGTTGGTGAGAGAAAACTTGTAGGCCCAGAACTGGTGGAGGAAACGGTGGAAAAGGTGAAGGTAATCCAAAATCACATCAAAGCAGCTCAAAGTAGGCAGAAGAGCTATGCCGATAATCGAAGGAAGGATTTAAAATTTCAGGTCGGTGATCATGTTTTCCTAAAGGTATCTCCATGGAAGGGAATCATACGTTTTGGTAAGAAAGGTAAATTGAGTCCCAGGTACATCGGACCTTTCGAAATTCTAGAACTAATTGGGGTTGTAGCTTACCGATTGGCAATGCCGCCAAGTCTCTCCAAAGTTCACGATGTGTTCCACGTATCTCTGTTGAGAAAATACATGCCTGACCCAACGCATGTACTCAGCTATGAGGAATTAGAACTGGAACCCGATCTGTCTTATAGCGAAGAGCCTGTCAAGATTCTTGATACGAGAGAACAAGTGCTGAGAAACCGGACGACGCGTCTGGTAAAAGTTTTGTGGAGAAACCATAAGATGGAAGAGGCAACGTGGGAACCCGAGGAACTTATGATGAAGAACCACCCGAGTATTTTTATGCAGTAATACCCTAGAAATTGCGAGGACGCAATTATTTGAAGGGGGGGAGAATGTAACACCCCAAGCTTCTACGGTACGCTTCTCTTTGAATAATGTGATAGCGTGTGTTGTATGCAACACCGAGTTCTAACACACCATAACTAATCAAACTAGCCGTTATGAATAGTAATACCTACTTTTTGAAATTATATATATTTTATATTTGAAAATGGACTTCATTTTTGGATTCGGAATATCAAATTTAGCCTAAGGTGAAATTTTGGTACATTTCGGATAACTTTCATATTTTGATGAATAGTGAAAATTTCTAAATTTTAATTAAAAACAACTTTTTTAATCAAAATAATTAATAGTGATAAATTATGAATTTGAGTGGTTTTAAAGTATATTTAGAATATATTTTTACCATTTAATATAATGTTGGTCATTGGACATAATTTTACAATTAAACCGAACATAAACAAGTGTCAATCTTTTGATAGTTATTACCTCTTAAAAACACGCTTTTTGTTTTGACAGTGGGAATTAATTTTAAATTAATTTCTGCCACTTCTGTGTTTTGAATTTAGGAAAATGGATTCCATATTTGGAATCAGGATGTTCAAATTGTGTAAATAGGTAACTTTTATTTTTAGACATTTTGAATAGTTACTGTGGTAAATATTTTATTTACCATGGTTAAAGGGTAAATCCGGTAAATAAGGGTTAACAAATAATATTATAATAATACAAAATTACCCTAAAACGTGTCCTAACCTTATTGGTGGACACATACCCGACCATGGGAATCCTTGGGTCAATTTGGGGACCCCTTGGAGCCACTTGTATGTGGTAGGGACACATTATATTAATAAAGTTAAAATAAAAATAAAAATGGCATAAGCTTACATCTTTTAGAAAAACAATTTTTACATAAAGTTATATATGTTGGATTTTCGATTATAAATATTCATTAGAAAGCTAAAAAGATTTCCTATATGATGATATTTTATTTATAATTTTTAGACATCAAATAAGTTAAATTATTAATGACACAATAATGATGCAATGTTTACCTCATTAATAAATCATTGAAATAAATAATATTATAATGATTAAAATATTAGCTAAAATCTGTCCAATTCTTATTGGTTGATGTTATTTAGAATATTAGTCATCTTATCTTCGACCTCAATGATTTTTTGACCATTATAAACCGAATATAATTATATTATAAAGTAATACTTTCACTCTTTCTTAAAGAGCCCCTCCTCTCCCTTATAAAAGGAGACCACTTCTACTCATTCCTCACACCTCTCAAGCCACTTGGCTCGTCCAAACTCTGCCCAACTAAGCTCCCCACATCCCTCTCCTCCTCCTTGAAGTTTCCCCTTAGGCAGAAAGCATTTCAACAAGTCCTTTGGTTCCAACCAAAGTGAGTTACCTAAATTAAAGGTAACGATTTCTCTTAAATTATTTTCATTTATTTTTCTTCTTCAACCCCCAAACTCTTTTTATTTCCTTTCTTTTGTAACAACACCAGTATCCTCAATATACTAGGATGTTGTTATAAGAAGGATTCAAACTACACATACACACAACTCCATCTAATGGATGATGAACATAATGTTTCTGTGGATGGCAAACTAACGCCTCACGAAACGATGATTGTTCAAATACATCTTACCGCCTCTCATGGTGGCCATTATGATGGAACTGTAATTAAATATGATATTAATGATATATATTTTATATATAAGCTTCTGTAATTCCATTTTATTTCATACCATTATTCGTTTCACGTTGTATATACATACGATAATTTCATTTGAGGAAGTGCGGACTACCGCCCCCTTAAAATGATATGACTCGTTCATACCACACATGGAACGTATAAAGGATGGTGTTAATGAACTTAAGTAACATATATAAAATATTATATTATACTGGAATAGTAATATACCTATGTATCATTTGGATTCGATTCTTTTAAAATAAAAATTAAATGGAAATAGCGTTCGTGCGTACGTACGGACTACCGTCTCCACGAACGCGATGAGATTCATTCTCCATCGTATCCATTCAAGTATAATTATCATTTAATGATTTAAAAATGATTTTTAAGGACTTGATATCATTCTGGATATGAATAAGATACAACAAACATGACTTATGTAACAAAACATATAAAGAAAATGAGTAAGTTAACACCCGAAACGACGATAATACTAAGATATTATTATCAAATCAATATTAAAAGATCATATATGATATCATATTAATGTATATGATTCTTGTATAATTTAGTAACAATTATTTCACTATTATACAGGAGGTTAACCTACCCCAACCAAGGAAAAGTACAAGGTAAGGGTTATTTCACAATCTCTTCATTATCCGAGGTTGTTTATACGTAATAATCTACTGGGATCTCTTTATCATCCACATCCATGTTTCTTAAAAATGCATTTAAAAACATTTTTACTATTTACTAGAATATGAGTTAAAGTCATTTATACCCTTTTTGACTTTTATAAGTGGTTTATAAAGGAATCTTTCGGTCGTATTCAAAACAAGGTCATTTTTAACCTTTTCGACAGAATTGAGGTAAGAATGTTTTTTTAACTTATACGGCGAGTGCGGTTATTTTCCGCCGTTATAAAATCGTCGAAGCTTTCCATACAAGCTTATAAGAATATTTTCAAAGAAAATGTTTTATTTTATATGGACCTTAAATGATTTCAAAATAAAAGGAGGTACTTCTTTAAAAAGAATTTTGATTTCATCTATGTCAACATCCTTTGATGGATTTTAAGATTATTTGAAGTTGATTTATTATGATACAAAACTTCTATATTGTATTGAAGGTTTTGTGATATTTTTGACTGTGGATTTGCTATTTTTATACCATTCATAGTTTATGGTGAAATTATTGACATTTCGTATGCTAGTTTTAATACGAATGTTTATGTTATGTTTAAACCTTTTCATATGGGAATGCATTGGACTTAATAAGTGACGGGTGGAGCCCGCTATAGCTCCTCGATGCATCGGTAGGTCTCATGAGACAAACTAGTGTCTTGGCACAAGGCCTTGACAAAATCTTATTTGTAGTCTTGGCACGAGGCCTTGGCTATGTGGTTATGATAGTCTGGCATTATGCATTCCAACATTATGAAAGTGGTTATTGATTTTTGCATGTGATTATTCGATTAGTAGAATATCCATGTGAATAAGTAAATGGCATTATTTCATTTTATTTATGCCATACCATGTTGAAAGTTTATATTTAAAAGGCTTTTGTTTTATTTATACATTGCCTTAAATGTTTATTCTTATTTATGAAAGTCTCCGCTATATTGTTATCCTTACTGGGCATTTGAGCTCACCCCTTTTCTATGTTTTATTTTTCCCAGGAAGTGAAGAAGTAAATTATGAATGACCTGCAGGGATTTTATGAGGGGTTAATAGTGTGGATTGTGGAAACATTATGTTGTTGTTGTAGTTTTTCATTTTATGATGTAATGTAAAACTTATGAATATATCTAGTGTTTCCAAGGCTACTAAACCAATCAGTCTTTCGAGATTTGATCTTTCTTGTGATCATGCCAATGTTAGGAAGTAATGCACCGACTCTGGGTAGCTGGGGTCGGGGCGTTACACATGGTTTCAGCAATGTCATTGAACTCATTAATATGAATGTAGGGAATCTGGTACTCCATTCCATGGAATGTGCGAAGATGGTTTAGGACATGGGTTTTAAAGAGGTAGTTGGAATATCCTAGGGAGATGTGTCTAATTCATGAGGGGGAAATGGTCCAGGAAGGTGTTAGGTAGTCATTCATGGATTTATCAACTGCAATCCCCATGTTTTTTGCTGCCTGATTTTGGTTTCCATTTTGGTTCCCTCACAGTTTTATTAGTTGGTTTCATTGAAGAACTTGCACTGAAATGGAATAAATTTATTACTTTTGTGTACTAGTAATATTATAATCTAATGGAAAGATTTAACTTAGATTACTTGACTCTTCAATCCCAGGAATATCCACCCTAACTGGACGGTTTGATTGATCACGAGTGTAGGCAGACAAGCGATTAAAAAAACAAGAAAGGTCAAAGTTAAGATATCTTGGGTGGGAATAGAAGAAATGGGGGGTGGGGATAGAATTGGTGTTGATATTACTTATGTGGGTTCCTAGAAACTATGCCAAAATTTGATTCAAGCTCAAATTTGCCCAAGAGATGAAGGTAGAACAGTCCATGTAGTTTAGCTTGGGTTTTCGAATCCTCAAAGACCTAAGAATTAACCTACAGACATGTACATTCAACAGACCATTTTTGACTATGAAGTGGCCAAAATGGGTTGATATTATATGGGTTTAAGTTAATTCTATGATACATATTTGTATTCAAATTAAAATAATGAGTTGATCCTAGGTTATCAATTGGGGTAGATTAGATGCATTCCTTTTCATCTATTTCAATTTCATATATTTGAGATGGGTTCATTTAAGAAGGTCAAACAACATCATCAATTAATTGGTTAATACCTACAATAGTTGATACTAATCAGATATACTCTTGAAGGATCAATGTTTTGAGAACTTCTAGGTAAAGGATCTTATTATCACATGAAGTGTGTGACCTTAAATTCAACAAGGATGAAGGAGGTTTAAAATCATCAAACAAAATTTTCAAATAAAAGAGGTGATTAGAAATTACTAGAGTGAGAAATAACATCCAATACAGCCCCTTTCTAATCCCTTGGATCAACCCATAAGTTGCATAGCCCTCCATCGATTCTATGGATTCAATGGAATCGGAAATTAGACTCATGAGGGAGGAAATGAAGAAGTAAAAAAATGAAATAACAATCGCGCCACAATTGTGTGATAATTTCACAAGGTTTGGTGTGAATAAATTCAAACCACAAACCAATGGTATCAAAGTGATATTAAGAAAAATATAATAAGGGGAGAATAAGAAATTTTATTACGAAACTAAAGTGAATTGAACAACTTACAGGTGGAAGACTAACTTGAGACAACAAAAACGCATCATAATAATACAATTGAGAGAAGCACCAAAGATGATAAAATACTCCACCACCACTGCCTTAAATAGGCATTTTGGAGCCTTGGGTAGAGAATCCAATGGTAAAAATCATCCCACTTGATTATGGTATGCCTAGTGTGGTGTAAATCTTGTGGAACATGGATTTTTCCACTCTTGACCCGAGGTGGTATCCATCTTGCAACAACCGAACATACGCATTGAAATGCCCTAATATATTACTGAATTATAGTGGTCCATAGAAGAAGAAATTTTAGATCGAGATGTCTCCTAAGAGCCTGTAAATGATGGGACCAGTTTCGGTTTTGAATCAGTATTTATTTCTTATTTAGTGGGATACTATTCTAGGATGGAGATTCTGGTCTAGATTTTGATATTATATTTGGGCCGCATTAAATGACCTCATAAAGGATGAATTAGCAATGGAACCTGAAGAATTATTTGTTACTCTATATGTATTCTAGAATCCCATGAAATTTGGGATTCATTGGTTTTGTATTGTGGGTCCCACATTCTCATCATTTGGCTGGTTGTCCAATATGCCTTCTCCCAAATTGTTTGCATGAAATCCCATTTTGGTTGTATTCCAATGTGAATCTTCCAACACTCCACATGTCTGAATTGTTCCCAATATAATTAGAAAACACAAAATTATAAATTAAAATAAAATTATGTTCATTGGGTACTTTAAATGATGTTAAAAAATGTACCACATAATAGTGCATTTTAAGAAGGAATTTCAATCATAACGTGAAATGATGTTAACTTCAATGTGTAAAATGCACTAAAATGGTGGTTATGAGTAATAAAACAAATGAATATTATATATATTAACAATTAATACTAGCCTCATTTAGTGTCTAATTAGTAGGGGATCGTTAAACCTAAAAAAGTAATTAGTATTTGTTTCATTATCTTTATAAAACCTATAATGGATTTATTGGGAAATAGAATATATGTTTTTCTAGATTACTGAACCTGTTCAAAATCATTCTAGCCTAGTTATCCTATGAAAACATGAGGGTTAAAACATAACAGTCTATTTGGATCTTCATCCCCAACATCAGACAAATTTCTCAAAGAAATTTCATTTGTAACTCTTTACCTTATTTCCTTTTGATATCATCAATCCACTACATATATGAGCATGAGATGAGTATATAATAAACATATATAAAAATAATAATATATTCATAATATCAAGAATAGAATAAATAATTATTTACTTATTTCCACACTATATTAATTCATTTTCTCTTATAAATGTATTAAACTTATCATTTGACTACATGGGTCCCTATTTTTACCAATACAAACACTTTTAGTGTTTTCAATACAGGTTTAGCTTTCTTGAATCAGTATATCACTTTGGATACTACATATAAATTTCTTCTATTTGATCAATATGTATCCAATAAGTATTTATATCAAGAAACTCATTTTGTAAATCTAATTATTTTAGAATACAAAGAAACATCCATATTCTTGTATGATTTGATACATGTGAGAAAATTTCAATGAAATGCACACTTCCCCATTATTGAAATTATTTCCCAACCAAACATTCATTGTACATCTTTATCATTCATCTAATATCTTGACCAATTTTTCCTATTTTTTATATAAATAATTCTTCTCTTATGTTTATTGTTTTCATCTCACATTCTCTGTTATATTCCAATGATAAAATTTCTTCCATCAGAATTATACCCAACTTTCTCGATTACATTAATGGAATTTCCTATTCAGTGAAATATGCCTCTTAATTATTAGTCAATAAAAATAGTGTAACATTTTCAAACCAGTCATCAAAGGACATATCAACCCTGACAATATCCTCTATTGTAATTTAGGATTACCGACATTTTTTCAAGTGTGACGTTATTAGGTAGACATTCATACATCACTTTATAATCAAATCTTATTCATTTTTATCAGCATCATTTTCAAATGAATGGTATTTCTTAAAAATGAGAAGTTCAATAAATATCATTGTTTCATTTGTTATGAACACCATGTTATTAGCATCCCAAATGCATTAAATTTATCATAAGAACCATATATAATTTGACACATGATTCATAAATTTAATCAAGCCTTTCCCATGGATCATCTTAAATAGCTAAATATTTTATGAAATAGAAGACTTGTAAATTATAGAGTATTACCTTATTTCATAAACCGAGACCCAATGGGTTGAAATTATCCCATAGGTGTAGATAGAATCATCTTGATGACATATACATTAATATTTACTATTTCTACCATGATTATTTTGAGTACCATTGAATCAAGTATCATAATACCTTTATGTTCAATAAATATTCTTTTAATATTTGCAAACACATCATTTTTTTGGTGTACCTGAAATTGCAATCCCCCAATAAATTCCATTATTAGAATAGAATTCATCAAACAATTTACTTTCACACACTCTTTCATTATCAGACCTCATTTATTTTATCATTGATCCTAACTCAATTTCCAACATAGTTTTCTACTTCAATTTTTTTTAATATATCAAATTTAAATTTAATTGAAAATCACATAATAGCATATTTGATTTATTGATAAATATCAAAAAATATCATGACTTTCCAGGGGAATATATGTGTGTATTATACTAAAAATCAGTGTGATCCAAGCCCATCTTTCATACCTTTCAAGTTATACCTCAATTAAAAAGGCTACCTTCTTCTATTTCATAAATATACAATCATCCCATTTGAAAACAACAATCAAATTCATGTCCAATATCATTTCATTTATTTCTTGAACCTACATCACATTCTCACCGATGTGGAAGATATTTAAAATCTATATTGTGGATCCCTAATAAAAAAACTACATTAGTATGAATTTATATTCAATTATCTGTCATATTATATAATGTTCCATTCTATGGTGCATGAGTCATGGTCATAAATCCCTTGTTATAATTCGATTTACCATAATTTAACATTGTACTAAACCCTGCATCATTAATGCCCCAAATAGAAATAAAAATTATTTTTACTCCTTGAATTTATCATAGATTTTATATAATGGGTTGAATATGACTATTTATTTTGAAATTGAAATTACCTTTTCACATAATTTGCAATTTTCCATCCTTCAAATAAAATGCCTTTAAAAAATTTATAAAAAATTAATTATTTAGATAACCCTTATCCAATAACGATTATGAGGGTAGCCCAAAGATAATAATCCTTGAAACCATTGGGCTATCCACAAAAATTAACATGATAAAAATAGATATTTCTTCTACTTTGTTTTTTTCATTGGGTTCTAATTACATTCTTCTTTATCATTAATAGTTATTGAAAAATTCTTTGTTCATTTTAGTCTAGAACATAAGACATGGAACATTCATCTTATCTATTATAATTCAACAAGATATTGAATATCCTATTTTATTATCATATTGCTGGTATATTGACATTGCCACCCTGTTCAAATCAAGACACATGAAAATGCATGATTCACTTCTCGAAATATCCTCACAATGTAATTGGTCTCTCACATCATTCAAGGTAAATATTTTATTTCATTTAGAACAAATTATTGTTTTTATAGTTACTTCATAAATATTAAGTAATGAAAACATAAAAATATCTCATCATCTAGAATAATTCCCATAAATGAAAGCATACTTGTAATTTTTTTGAATTCATTGATGTGGTGAAAAAATTCATCATTTCTTATTCATGTATAATATTCATCAAATCTGTTACAAATTATTTAATGTAAATGGATTCCCAAATATATTTACAATATATTTCATCGACCCACCAATCTACTTTTCAAAATTCATGTTTATGTCCACGTTTTTTATAATGTTAAGTGAATAACTCCTAGAATAGATCAATCTAGTCATTCTATCTTGAACTAGCCTGGTTACCCTATTAACCAGGCTAACCGAGCCGGTCCTGACATAGCCCGAAGGGAATTCCCAATCCCCAAGGGTTGGTGACTAGCACCTAGAATCATAAAACATATAAGTGGGAATGATTTTTTCCACAATAACGAAGAATAAAAGAAAAAAAATAGTTTTCATTTCAAAAGAAAACTCCACCAGGAGTAATGTACCAGAATATAAAGTGTCATAAAAGCCCAATGTACTACAACCCGCGTAATAAAAATGGGAAAATAGCCCCAATGTCCCAAAGGACACAACTCACCATGACCAGAAATCAATAACTAGATCCAAATCAAAGAGATCACTTCCCTTTGATCGATCTTGGAAGAAGAATGGCTACAATTACCCGAAGGAAAAAAGTAGGTTGTGAGCCTAAGCCTAGTAGGATACCAGCAAAGATTCCGTAACAGATGCCAAAAATTGATTACCCGAAGAAAGGAATTCAATTTTTAAATAAACTGGTTTGGAAACTCAAAAGAAAATTTTAACAAAACATGCTAGTCATTGATGTAAAAATTAATTAAAGAAAATGCTTTACATTGATGAAATATTTATAAAACAACAGTTTAAGTAAAACATTTATATAAAATAGTTTATATAAATTCTGCAGGCATGTAAAGCAGTTCAAAAGCATTGGAATACATTTATATCTCAAATATAAATAAACAAGCGAGCAACATGGTCATCTTCCAAAAGGTACGACAGTATTAATCTATTATAGGATTATGCACTCTCTATGTGAACTCAAAAAACTGTTTATACACATGTCCCTATGACACTGGCCAAAGGAGACTCATCACCAACCCATCGGGGATGTGACCCGCCACATATTTGCTTTAGAACGTTTTTGTAGCATAGAGTGTATCTAAATAACTCACTAAATACATAAGGCTTTCATGATCTCTTACATGTAGGGCGAACTATTTTAAGAATTATTAGAATATTATCAATCCCATTCTTCCATTTCAAAAGAGTGAATTTCATTCCATTTAAACACAAAACACATTTAATTCAAAACACGCCATTTTCAAAATCTAAAACCAATGGGTTTCTATCAAATAAATTTAAGCCATTTTCACCAGTTTCAAATCAATTCAAAACCAATTCCATCATCAGACAATTTATTTCCACAATTAATTTCAATAATTTAATTAAAATCATTTCCATCAAATCCAAAATTAAATTTGAACAATTTAAATTTCCAAACTTCCATAAACAAGCCCAACTCAATGGAATTGGGGTTTTCCCAAATTTCTATGAATTTTTTTTCAAGTATCTCAATTCACTGGAATCTAGTTTTTATCAATTTCATTGAAAGAAAATTTTAACAATTGAATTTAAATCAACAATTGAAATAAATCAAGGAAATAAAATAATAATAAATATGGCATGTCGGAACAGGACCACCTACCTCAATGGTTTTGACGGAAACCACAATGGTCCAGAATGATCAAGAAAACTGGGTTTCTTCTTCATGAACCTTCCTTAGATATCCTCTCCTAGAAAGTTCTAGACCAAATATCATCATATTTGGAATCCACACACTTAGATATACCCATAATGGGCATATATCTATGAAACTGAGAGAAGAGTATAAGTAGATCTAAGGAGATCTAAGAAACCAATCAAGAATGACGAAGAACGATCACATACCTCATGAATGAGGTTTTGATCCACCTAGAGAAGCCTTTGGATCACCATCAGAACAATGGGAGAACCTTCTTTTACCTTAGGAGAAGCAAAATCCCGAGTTAGGGCCACTTAAGAGGAAAAAACTAAGCACTTAGTGGAAAAACATGTGATATCAACAATTTAAGGATCTCATTTAAGTGCCCACATGGTTAGTTCACACGGTTTGTCAAACAGTGCACTAGTCATGTGTTATAAACTGCCTCCGTAGAAACTCCATGCAAGGTTTGTCTGCAGAGCTAGACAAACTGTGTGCTGCCCGTGCGAAAGATTCTTCCACCAAGACCAACTAAGCATGGTTTGGACACACATTTTAGACAACCCGTGCGCCACCAGGACGACTTACCCTTTGCCTCAATACATCATTTAAAGATCTCCTGACTCTACCATTCACCACTACTCCAAAACAGAGGTATATTGAAACATCAAAATTACCTGAAAACGTAACGTGATGTTATAACCTCCCCACAATAAGATCATTCTATCCCTATAAGGACTACGAAGAATCCTCCACGTCAAAAAGATGAGGCTACCGCTCTGTCAATAGTTCCTCTCTTTCACATGTCTCATGAGAATCAGAACCATGATGACAAATTATATGGACCAGAGATATCGTTCTCGCATGAAGTACATTGGTCTCCGAATCAACAACCCTGACTGGTCGTTCTATCACAAATAAATCTGGATCATTCTCAAGATCACTCTAGCTCATAACATGAGATAGATCAGAGAGATTCTTTCGTATCTACGACACATGGAACACGTTATGTACCGACGTTAGATGTGGTGGTAGAGCTAGACGGTAAGAAACATTCCCTACATGACAAAAAACCTAGAATGTTCCCTCAAATCGAGGTGAATTCTTCCCTTGCCTCCCAATACGTTGATGAACTAATCAGGGTGAAGCTTTCAAGAACACCTGGTCATCAACTGAGAACTCTAAAGGTTTACGGTGAAGATCAGCGTAATAATTGTACCTATTCATTTATTTTAATATTATTTGATGAATCTACTAGATCTTAGCTGTCATCTCTTAGACCAACCTCAGTCTTACCAAGGAACTCTCACCAATCATCAACTAACATAAGAATGATTTAGAAGGACAACAACAGAATGCCTAAATAAGAGCCATTTTGATCACAGACTGGTAACTTTTGTTATAAGAAAACTCAACTAGCCTCAGATGATAATACTAAGATCCACCAAAGTCAAGAACACATGCACGGAGCTTATCCGCAATGATCTGAATAGCTCTCTCTATCTGGCCATTTGACTAAAGATGGTAGGCCATGCTCAAACGGACATGAGATTCAATTGCATCTTGAAGGACTCTCCAAAAGTGAGAAGTGATCTGAGGATCCCAATCAGTGACTATAGCAGACGGAACTCCGTGAAAACAAATAAAATCATTCACATATATATTTCCCAACTCCTCGTCTATGGATTTATCTCAAATTGGTATAAAGTGAGCTGACTTGGTCAGCCTGTCGATCACAACCCATATCGCGGTCTTCTTCCTCTGGGTTTGAGGTAACCCAACCATAATGTCCATAGATATTTCATCCCACTTCTATGTACGTATTAGAAGTGGTTGAAGAAAACTCGATGGTTTTTGGTGCTCGGCTTTCACCTCCTACTGTGTATAGAAACTACATACAGGCTCATGATTGTCCTAGGTGCACATCCCACCGAGAGTTATGGAAATCCCCCATCACATCCTTCCTTGCCGCTAACTTCACAACGTAATGGTTTCGATAACGTAGAACACCCACTATGGAGAATGGTCATTGGGTATCTGTCTCCCCACTATAAAGAGAGTCCCTAATGCTCTGTAATTCATCATCCAATTGTTATTCCTAATGAATTAACTCGAGGATAGTAGAAGTAAACTAAACACCGGATAAAGAAACTTCATTCCCCTTCCACTGAACTCCAATTTTCAACTAAGAAAAAAGATCCATCAAACACCACTCCTCTGGAGATTCTTTCATAGCCTGTGATTGATGTTTCTTGATTAACGCATCTACAACTACATTCCCTTTCCTCGGGGTATAGGAAATGTCAATGTTGAAAGATTGCATGTACTCCACCCAATGCCATTGGTGGAGATTCAAACCCTTTTGAGAGAAGATATAACTCATGCTCTTGTGGTCTGAATACACTGTAACCCTTTCTCCATAAAAGTAATTTCTCCTAAACTTATGTGTGTTCATTTCAACTACATGTTCAAGGTCAGGGTTAGGATAGTTCTTCCCATGAGCCTTAAGCTGATGAGATCCATATGCAACAACATGATTACATTGCATAAGGATGTGTCCCAAACCTGAAACCGATGCATCAGAGAATACCGCATAACCTATACCAGCCTCAGGAAGAGTTGACACCAGCATAGTAGTCAAAAGATGGTTTATCTCAACAAAATAACTCTGATTGTTATCATTCAAGGAATAATTTTCTCTCTTTCGAGTCAGAGTAGTCATTGGATAAGCTAACATTGAGAAGTCTCTAACAAACTGTTGATAATATCCGGCTATGCCCAAGAAGCAACGAATCTCAAAAACATTTTGTGGTTGTTCCAAAGTCATAACTATATTCACCTTCTTAGGATCAACTAATATTCATTGTTCTGACATGACATGTCCCAATAATTCCACATCCCGAATTCAGAAATTTCACTTTGAAAACATAGAATAAAGTCGGTGATTCTTTATAATACTCAGTACTATTCTCAGATGACGCACCAGTATCAAAAAGAGAAGTCACTAAAGATGATGCTATAGTAATGGTACCACTCACAGTTGCAGGACATGTTTCAGCTACCTCTAGCGACTCTTCCAATGCATGAAGAATCTTCATTCGAGATTTCTATGGCTGGAACCCTTTTGTATGTGAAGCATTTGATTTCACCACAGTTTCTAGAGGTTCTTATTATCCTGTTCTACTATGTGGATTAGAGAAGTGATGGCAGAATCTCTGTAAGATCCATAAACATCTGCAGGTGGTACAGTTCATGGGTGCATAAGTGCAGACCCTCTTAGAATTTTCTGGCATTCCACACTGATATAAAGTAAAAGAAGCTCATCCAACAATTACGAGAGGTCTGTAATGACTCTGTTGTTGAGAACTGCCATGAGAAATATAATTCTTCCATTTTCCTTCCAAGGAACCAAAACTGCCACTATGAGGGAAAGAACTTCCTTCAACCCTGACATTCCTACGAGGTCAATCTCAACCATCATGGAACTTTCCAACACATTAGTATAAGTGTGTATCTTCAGTAAGAAAACATGAGAATGGATATCTGATCGAAGTCCCGACTCAAATCGTCGATCCTTCATCTTCTCAGTAGATACAATCTTAGAATCAAAATGTACCAACTCAGCAAAAGCAATTTGAGTACTCAGTCATGGTTATGTTGGCCTACTCAATCTAGAAAAACTCTACAGCCTCAGCCAAAACCATTGATTCTAGATATAACTAGTTAGTGAATAAGACCCTAAAGTCTTTCCCCTCCAAACCCTCATGTTTCCCAGCCGTCACCATCATGTCCCACCATCTCCCACTTGGTCCCTCCTACACGAAGGGGGAACACTTCACCCTAATCACATCAGGTGTCTCTATGAACCCAAGTAGAAATTCAATCTTACTCAACCATTCCTCAGCATGTTGAGGGACAGTGGATCATCTAAAAACTAGTGGCTTCTGGTGTAGGAACTTTTGAGAATGACTTCGGAGAATGTCACTATGAGGATCTATAGCTCGAGTTTGAACATGAACAAGGGGTGGTGCCTGTCTTAGAGCTTGGACAGTGCGAACAATCTCCTCGAACATACTCGGATCCACAATAGGACTCACTTGCTACGATTTAGCAACAGCCTCTTTTTGGATCCTATTATCACGTCTTCCCAGAGGCATGTTGCTACAAAACATAAAAAGACATATGATTAACACTCAAACTGAGTATCAAGGAAAAATATTATTAATATAATGGATAACATGATTTGGATTCCACTATATCCTAATCAAAACCGGGAAAATACTAGAACTAATCCACATGTCATATTTTTCTAACCAACCCTGGTGACTTAAGGTTCATTGTGGTGAATGTTGGCCAGACACTCAATCACAACTACCTCCCAATTCCCGACAAGAATAATCATATGCATACTATCATCAAAGCAAGATGCTTAACATCCCTCTGATCCCATTTTGTCCCGAACTATCCCATGTAACCTGGAAACCCGATAACTGAGCCAGCCCTGACATAGACTGAAGTGCGTTCCCGATCCCCACGGGTCGACGACTAGCACCTAACATCGTACAACATATAAGTGGGATTGATTTTTCCACAAGAATGTGGAAGAAAATGAAAACAAAATAGTATGCATTACAAAAGAAAACTACAATGGGAGTAATGTACCAGAATAGAAAGAGGCATAAAAATCCAAAATTACTAAAACCCAAGTACAAAAAATGGGAAAACAGCCCCAAGTTCCGTATAGACATAACTCACCACGACTAGAGACCAACAACTGGATCCACCTCAAAGAGGTCCCTTCACTTTGTTAGATCCTGTGAGAAGAAAGTATACAAACACCTGAAGGAAAAAGTAAGGAGTGAGCCTAACCCTAGTAGGAAGCCACCAAAGATTCCTTAACAGATTACAAATATAGTTTATCCAAAGAAAAGCTTTCATTTTTCAAATAAATAGGTTTGAAAACTCAAAATCATATGTTAACAAAACATGCTATAAATTTTAAATTTATTGAAAAATTACATTATGAAAAGGATTTACAATGATGAAATATTTCTAAAACAATGGCTTAAGTAAAACATTTATATAAAACAATTTATATAAATTCAGCAGGCTTGTAAAGAAATTCAAAAGCATTGGAATACATTTATATCTCAAATATAAATAAAAAACGAGCGACATGCTCATCTACCAAAAGGTACGATAGAATTATTCAATTATAGGATTTTGTACACTCTATGTGAACTTAGAAAAATGTGTATACACACATCCCTATGAAACTGGCCAACGGATACTTGTCACCAACCCTTCGGGGATGTGACAGGCCTCAATTATGTTTTAGAACGTTGTCGTAGCATAGAGTGTATCCAAATAACTCACTAACTACCTATGGATTGCATGCGCTCTTACATGATGGGTGAACAATTGTAAGAATTCTTAAAATACGATCAATCCCATTCTTCAATTTCAAAGGAACTAATTTCATTCAATTAAAAACCAAAAATAGTTTTATACAATACATGCCTTTTTCACAAGATGAATCCAATGGGTTTCTATAAAATCAATTTAAACCATTTTCACCAGTATGAAATCCATTCAGAACCAATTCTATCATCACAGAATTTATTTCCACAGTTAAATTCAACAATTTAATTGAAATAATTTCATTCAAATCCAAATTTTAAATTGAACAATTTAAATCGGCCATTTTCCAAAAACACGCCCAATTCAATAGAATTGGGTTTTCCCCAAATTTCTCTGCCAAAACAATTTCAAATATCTCAATTCACTGGACTGGAGTTTTTATCAATTTAATTGAATGAAAATTTAAGAAATTGAATTTTAATCAAAATTTAAATATATCAAGGAAATACAATGATAATAAATTTTGGAATTCAGGATGGAACCATCTACCTCAAAGGTTTTGACGGAAACCACAACGGTCGAGAACATTCAAGAAAATCAGGATTCCCCTTCAATAACCCACCTTAGATCTCTTCTCCTAGAATGACCAATACCAAATCTCATAATATTTGGAATCAACACACTTATATCAATCCATAACAGGCATAGATATATGAAACTGAGAGAAGAGGAGAAGTAGATCTAAGGAGATCAAAGAAACTGATCAAGAACGATGAAGAACGATCACATACCTCAAGAATTCGACTTCGATCCACCAAGAGAAGCATTTGGATCACCATTAAAATGATGGAAGAAACATCACTGACCTTAGGAGAAGAAAAATCCTGAGTTAGGTCCACTTAGGAGTAAACAACGAGGCACTTTGAGTCAAAACAAGCGAGATCCACAATTTATTAATATCATTTAAGTGACCACATGGTTCGTTCGCACGGGTTTTCAAACCGTGCGCTATCCATGAGGTAGCTACTACCTCAAAAGACACTTCACTCAAGGTTTTTCCTCATGGTATGAAAAACAGTACGCCTCCCGTATGGATGCTTCTGCCTCCAAGACCAACTATGCATGGATTGGACGCACAGTTTAGACAACATGTGTGCCGCCCGTGTGACTTCACCTTTGCCTCAAAGCAACATTTATTAATCTCCCTACTTTCCCATTTGTCACTACTCCAAATCAGAGGTACATAGAAACATGAAAATTACATGAAAACGTAACGTGATGTTACACATTCCCACATGGACTTTTTAATATTTATTATTTTTTCAACCAAAATTAACAAGTGAATCATTGTCCGATAATGATAAAATTTTATCCTTATCATATGAAAACTGAATTAAGATTTATCAATGTATGTGATATTCACATTAACTTATTCCACAAAAATATTTTAATTTAAAAAATATATTATTGATCTTGAAAACTGAAGAAATGATACGAGGGTTTTTAGAAGCATTAGGGGATAGGATAAAAATTAGTTTTCAGATAACATTAAATGCTATAAAATATAAGAACAAGAAGATACAATGTCACATTGTTTTATTTGGTCTGATAGTCATCCCTATGTCCATATAGAAGTGGAATATGTCACCATTTCTAGAGAACTTAATATGATGAAAAATAATACTATTCAAACACAATATCAAAATAAGATCATAAAGAAACACATTTATGTTGTAATGGAAATTTCTATTATTCATATATTTATTTTAAATAAAAATAAAAATAAAAATAAATGTAAGACTCGATATGATACATGTATATCTAATTCTCTTGGAGAGTCCCTTGTTACATACTAATGACACTCAGTTTTTCCCACATCTATGTCGGGGGAGGGACTCCCTTATTCTTCTTTGGGACATCAACCTCTTCCATTTAATCCTATTTATAAACCTAATTTTTTCCCTAAATTATCCAAAATATGGATTTTAGTTAAATTTCTAGATTTATATGATGTATTTACTCATCTTAATCATTTTAATTTAGGTGTTTTATATGCCTCAGATATACGTTTTCTGAATTTGGTGTCTTTTTTCAGTTTTTATCATCATTCGATTGATTCATTCAATCAGTTTCTATCAAGATCTTGAGTTTTACAAGTGAGAATTACTGTATGCCTTCTCAACCAATGGTACATGATGAATTTCTTTATCATATAGTTTAATTTAATATCTTCATTGAAAAAATATCCCCAATATTTAAATGAATCCAATTTTTTCCCCTTTCAAAAGATTCATGATTTTTATATGATGTGTGATGGTCCATCTATGGACTTGTGGGTTAGTTTTTCTGAACATTATCTCCTTTTATAAAATAAATTAATCATATACATGAATAAAAATATGTTATGGTTCTGTATATGTTCATAAAATAGAAAAAATGATATTTTTATTCAATTTATCCATGATTATGTGATGGGTATATGTTTCAAAAATACAATTACAGTGGATATAGATTGTGGTTGGAGAATATTTTTTTTAAGAAACGAGTTTGTTTTTTGTCTTGGATGGAATTTTCATCTTCTTGAATGAGTCTTGAGAACTCTCCCTATTTTTCTCGTGTCCCTATAGGGATCACTATGAGGAGGCTATTCCCAGATTATCATTCAGGTTGGGCCCTCTTATTGGGTTCTCCACTAGAAAGTTGGCACTCAATGATCCAGTTATTTGTATTTCTCTTCAGGGAAAGCTTTTACCAAAAAATTAAAATACAGGGGTTATGGATATGTTTTCTAGTAAGAGGAATGATTTGGTTGATTCCATGTTGACATAACATGATCCATGAGAGTCTTGGATACTTGCCTCTTTTTCAAACATTATTGGTGTTTGAATTTTGGGTAATGGAATGAAGATTTATCATATTACAATTGACCAACATGGTCATCTCAGGTAATTTTATTATCATTGTATCTCAATATTGATGATTATATAATGAATCTAAGGAATTATTCTCCAGTCAAATGATTTAATTCTAACAAAATACATTTTTTTAATCCAACTCAATGATACATATATTGGTGTTGGTATTATGGCAATTTTGTGGTGTTGGGTGGTCGTTATCTAACCCCATTTGAATGATAGAATAGAAAGATGTAATTACATTAAAAAACGCACCCCTTAAGTGGCATGTTATATGAAAAAGATTTAAATAAGGATTATTCTTCTAAAACCTGGTCCATTATGTCTACCAATTAAGAAAATAATGAATATTACCTTTGGTCCTCTTCCAAAATTTAATTAACACTCATGTTCATTTATGTGGGTTTATTCATAATGTGATAATTCGATAGGGAATAAAGGAATATAAAATTTACATGGTCCTCTAGTAACAATATCATCTAGAAAACAAGCACACAAGTATAAGGGGAATGTTTTTCATGTGGACCCAAAAGAACCTCCATGTGATGAAGCTATTGTAACATAATAAACCATGGTAATTGTCCTAAACCAAGATATGAGATCAACCTAAAAAGATATGTTGACTTCAGATTAGATGTCTATTGACTCATTGACATAAAAAATCAATAATACTACAGTACCTCATTGGGTGTCACTAATGAGATGTACTATTGCAGTCATTAATTCTATATTACCTGTTATTAGTAGTTATCCTAATATTATATAATATATTAGGACACGTCATTACAACATTTCAACATGAATAATCATATGGAATTGGTTGTTTATATATTATATAGGACAATATATTTCTTGTTATGGAATTTTTTATTAAAGGTGACATATTTCTAGATATTGAGGTTGGATTTTTTAGAACACTTTTTATTTGAAATTACATTAAATTTTTGAATGTATAACATTATTTTTTATCATGATATATATATAGGTTATAATTATATTTATTTTGTGAATTTATTCCAAAATTTATGTACATAACATTACTTAATTTCAGTAAACATATGGTATTTCACTCAAACATAAGATTTTCACACTACCATGCGTTTTCATAAATTCGTAAGAGGATATTTTAAATTTATTTGAATATACAATTATTATGTTGACCATTTTGTGATCTTAAATGTGTATATCCCATTTTTTCAATGTTTTAAAAATATTATAGAGATGTTTCTATTTTCAATCAACTCATATATAAGGATATATTTCTTTTGAGAATGATGATCCATGATTATTTTTTGTAGAGTGTGAGGAATAAAATTTCATTCTATGATTATTTAAAATATTCTTTTAGAACCATATGAAATGAGTTTATTAGGGGTTATATAACCGTAATTTTGAACCCTTATTTTTATATAAATTATATATTTATTCCCAATTTGTTATGAACCAAATTTTTATTTTTTACTGTTATGTAAATATAACAGTGGTTATTTCTTCTAAGGCAAATCAAGTTGAGATGAGGTTCATTTATTGGAATATTATGATGATCATATAGTTCATTTTTTATCTCTTAAAATATTATTTTTTAAAGGAAATATAAAAAATATATGTGACTGATCAAATTTAATACTTCATTATACTATATTATGCATTTGATAGCACCCCCTATTGTTTATCACAACATTTCTACAATAGTTCCCTAATCAAACACTGATAATAAATAAGGTACCTATATCATTTAGAAATGATATATTAGATGAATATTGATTCAACTTGTGTATGTATATGATCGTATCATGTATTTACATAGTGATTTAAGCATATTTATTATTATATTGATGATATTTTTATCATATAGATTATTATTGAATAGTTTATTTTATCCCATATTTATAATATTGCTTTAGTGGAAACATTTTCATTAATTTTCTTGTAAGAAAATTATGATTGTTTAATATAACTAGGATCAATTTATTTTATACCTTATTTATTTTAAGGATTGTGTTATATTTAAAATTTTCATGAAAGGGTAATGTTAGTTAAAAATTTTAATAAACTAAAACGGTGTTTTTATTTTTAAAAAATCTTGAATTTACACCATAATTTTTTTAAAATTTCTTATTTTTGATTGTTGGATCCACCAAAGGTTTTATTAAATCTTTTATAAAATGAATTTCATAAATTCTTTAGAGAAATATTTCATGGGATGTTTGCCTCACACCATAAATACACATATTCTTATTTAGATCATATATTATCATACATGATTCCAATTATTAATCATAAATTGTTCATTTTTCATATTAGTGTACTGATTGATGTTTTAGTATCTAATAGATTTCTGGAGTCACATGGTGTTGATCAATTAGTGGCTTATTTTTAGCATTTTTCAATCGATTTCCCTTAATCAGAAAACCTATCTAGATATCTTATTTATGTTATGAGTTTTTAGCACATAGAAGTAATTATCTACTCATTGTAAATGATTTTTTCATATTTACACTATTTGGTTGGTTAGTTATTCATGTTTTTTGGATTTCTATCATATGGTAAAATTTATTTTATTTTCATAGAAGTCCAATGTAATAATATACCATGAAAGATTCTTGGTATGGTTAATTTTACATGATTAATACAATGTGACAGGAAAAAATATCATACTTCTATCTTAACTAATGCACTGGTGATTTTCTCTGGTGTTTGCTGATGTAGAATTTAATTTAGTCCTTGTGGTATGATGAATTGAGTGATGCGGAAGATCGATCATGGATGGGTTTTAACATAATACAATAAAATTTCTATAGTTAATTATCCAGTTTGGTATTATAGAGAAAGGTCTATCATAACATAGAAGGTAAGTCATGAGTATGTTCTTAATCACCACCATTCAGGACAAAGCATCAATTTTAATGGGTAGTTAGAAACAAAGTCTTAATTTGGACCGACTTTTCGATACATTATATTATTTATTTTCATCTCAATTTCAAGATTTCTAATCCACATTGAGTTATATTAAATAAATTTGTTGTTTTGTTGAGTTGAAAATATAGATATATAATAAACCATGTGATAATTATTGAAACCCACCCAAGAAAATCAGTTATTGCTCATAAATATGGGAATATATTCCTTTTAGTTTAATTTTTATCAATGTGGTATTTTTTATTTATTGTGTAATGAATGAAAAAAAACATAGTATTATTTCAGTGAATTCTAAGGAAATCCAACAATGCAAAATTAGTAAACTTGTGTGGAAGAGAAACATGAAATAATAAGAAAAATGAGAGAGTTACTCTGGTTAACAATTGAATCCAGCGAATCCACAATATAATTACCTTCATATAATATGTGGCTTAGGCTATTTCTCCTCATGTTTTCTTGACATCTTACAATGAGAAAAATGGAGGACCTTGGGGGATCATACATCCCATTGGGAGAGTAGAATATAATTGAGGAAAATATTTTGAATATTAGTTAGGGTAACATTAGTTTACAAATAAATATCTAACCCATTCTAAAAGGCATTAATATCTTTCATAAGAGAGTCACCTTTCCCATAGTATCATCTGAAATAAATTATTTCTATGCCATTGTACTCAATGATGAAAACTCACTCATTCACTAACCTAATATTGGGGGATCAATCACTATTAGTATTTAATTCATTACTATAGGGTTAAATCGAACCAATCATCCAAACAAAGAAAATTGTTGTTAATTATGATTAAAAATTATTATATTTATGTGAATCTTCAAGGTGTGACTATTTTATCATTGCTTCATGGGGGAAACCAATTCACCAACTAGGCTCCTAGACCTGGTCATCACGGAATAAAAATTACTTATAGAACCATCGACACATTCTTTGTTCATGGAATTATAAATCCCCAAACAACCAATGAAAATATATGTATCCCTATCCTTTCACTCCAATAAATTATCCTCCATCCGAGGAAATTATGTCTTATATAACATATCACTTATAAACTCTGTAACATTAATTCTAAAAATAATCCTTATGCCACTCCACACATCCCATTCCCAATCGCGTTCATCAGAAATGTGCTAGAAAATTAAAATTCTAAGCTCTGATAATATATGCACTAATAAATAACATTAATTCCCATTAATATTATAACATTATATATTGAAAAAACGTGATTCCAATTTTAAAAAATGGGGACGTTAAACATGTTCATTATATCATTAACCTATAGATGTTTTTCCCACACCCAGATTACGATTTTAATATATGGACTACCAACACTCCTTCTTGTGACGGACCTTAATGATGAACAAATGAAAAAAGTATATTATTTTTAAACACAGTATATATGATATTGATGTAGGTTGAGAGTGTCCTAGATGAACATCAGAAAAAAAAATTGAAAAATATTATGACGATTGAAGGGAATCCTAGAAATCCGAAGGATACACCGACACATTTGTCCTTTTAGCTATTATCACCACATCTAAAAGTCCACCAGGGTTTTAATGGAGCTATGGTATCATTTCTCACAACATTAACCATAGTGTGTAGACCTCACCATTCATCTCTCATAAATCTTACCAATATTTTCCAAAAAAAAATTTACCCCCACAACGATTAACAATTTAAGAGCTCCCAATCTAGTTTTTATAATGTGTGATCTTGAAATCAACCACATATCTATAAACAATAACTCTTGAATCTATAAGATTATCAATTATATATTTTGATACATGTGGTTAGTGATCATCCATATGATCATCACAAACAATGGAAACCATGGTTTGTTAAATGTTACATTCCACCATTTTCTAGGATATTGAAGACTAATAACACATTAATAAGTATTTATGTATAAACAAAATTAACGAGTGTGATATGACTGACAAATTATAATAAGTGGAACTTCTAATTGTTTATGTGTTATATGATTTTGGAAAATAATATCTCATTATTTTATATATGGTTTTTCTCATAGAAATCTTATATCCGAAAAGGTCTATAGGAAAATAATTTCCAGTAATCCTAGCCATGTAATCAATATTAATGACAAGAATCTCAGAAACATATTTGGAAATATAAATAAAAATATTCTTGTAGAAGATACATGATATAAACCATATGAAGTGTTAGTTAATAACATTGGTTATTCACTGATGATATTCAGGTTTATTTTAATGAACAGATGAATGAAATCTACAAAATGTAGGTGAGATATGGAATTAAAGTGACTCATACAGCTGAAGGGGGGAATTATTATATTATGAATGTAACTATATCTAAGATCACTGAATGAATTTTGGGAAAAAATTAGGATATCTAGAAAAAGAGGATATCTTAATCATAAAGGGAAAAAAGATCAAGAAAAAAGATATATCTTTCTATTGAAATTAAATGAATTCAAGGTGAGATGAAACACCTAAAGAATGAGTCAGACACCAAACCATATATCCACATGTTAGAAATAATCTTAAATAATAATAATCATTCATTCATTTGATAATTAATTTCCATATAAATTTAAATAACAATTTAGGAAGCCTGAGTCCTTCTATTAATGTCTCAAATAATATATTCTTCCAGAACAATGGAATCCTATGTATATGATCGTCTAAAAAACCCATTTTTCATCTAAAATATGCTCTTAAAGATAGGTTTAGAGAATAATATTAATCACACTATCATTAAAATTGAATTTATTATTACCTATAATAATTATTTAAAAATTTTTAAATGAGGAATGGTCACTCAACATTGGAATAAGAACCAGTATAGTCCGACAAGTGAGTCGGGGGTAAACCGCTGTCATGAAAAAAATCATGAATGATAACAAGTTTCTCATTTTAAATAATGGTTCAATAAAGTAGCATAAAATGGGACTAAGATCCCATCTAGGATAGGAGAGTTCTCATTATTGATATTGGTCACCACATCCCAAATTTTCCACTAATCAGGTATTCGCTCAATTCCAAAGTCGAATGCCTCCAACAGTATATTATGAATATCATTTGATAAAATAGAATGACCCATATTATATCACACATATATTGGAATGTATGTATACTCATGTAATGATTTTCAGTGATTCTCCATCATACATACCACTATAGTAATATCATTGAATAAATATCAATCCTCTATGTGAATTTTAATATATAAAACACATTTCTTCTATTTGATACAAGAAATAAAGAATGTTTTGTTTATATATATAAATTTCATTAAAGAATATTTAGATCAATCATATGAAATGTGTTACAATGAAATAATTATTTATAATTATTATTTCGTAACTTCTATAAGATAATTGATTAAATTACTATTCCAAATATATTCAAGGAGTGTATCCACTGATTCAATTTCTATTTTCACATTCTCCAAATCATGAAATATTGATGATTTCTTCCCAATATAGGCATAATGATCACATTTTAGTAACTTAATCTTTTTATTGCATCATACCTTCAAAATTTCATTCATTTAATTATTCTATGAATCCTAGAACTCATAATTATAATATAGTTACAACTTCATGTTCATAGGGAAGAAGAAATTTAACTAGATTCTTCAACATGTGTCAAACACACTAGACAGAGAGGGTGATCTCAAAAATCACAAAATAGGTATCTGACTCTAGAAATAGGATATGAAGAAACAAAACAATGTTTTTTGAAGCATTGATCATTCCTATACGACATGTGATGACCTCACTTTTTGTTATCACACTAACTAAATTTGTCCCCAGAAAACCCAATATCCCCCAATACATTCTGAGAATGAATGAAATTAAGTATTCATGTCATTAAAATGAAATAAACCATGACCCATTTTTTCTCAAGGATCTGATATAAAATTGAAGGCACCACCAGTCATCCAATCTATTCTCTGCAAATTAAAACCACCAAGTAACGCCATAACTATTCTCTCATTCTTAGATCAAACATCTCGTATAAAAAAGATATGAAACATGAACAATTACCATATCCAACCTTCATCGTGATATGTAATTAACATACATTGAAAATATCAAATGATAAGGAGTTCCTCTAAATTATAATGATAGGTTGATTCATCTGATCATCATTCATGGAATCACATAGTCCCATATTTTATGTAAAATAAGAGATCGTTAAAGAAGCTTGTTTAGGTTAAGGAAATGAGATGATTGAAGATTTCTTCATGATGGGTTCAATAGAAAATTTTTTTGTTCTCACCCACACAAGAAGGCTATGATAATTTCATACAATGAATGATATCATCATAATAATATATTTTTGGTTTTTACCCAAACATGGTATCTATTTCTCACAAATGATAAATAAACTCAAAACTAGATTGGAATGACATATATTATAATCTCCACTTCGTACTGAAGCTAGAGTGGGGGGAAGAAGATCCTCATCCTCTGGGAAATATGATAATAAATTTTTTAATTTGATATGTGGAAATGATAAATAAATAATAGCCTTATACAATAGTAGTTAGAAGCCTGAGTTAAGTCCTCTTGAACATGTGGTAACACACTAATCCATTCCAATGATATGTCACCATACATATCCAAAAAACCTAGCTCACTGAAGTGAAGTGCACACGTAAGAGATTTGGCTGAGATGATATAAATTAAATGGAACCATTTATTACAAAGGAAAATGGAATTATTAGGATCCCCCCATCATGGGGTGGAATAGCTAGCTGGGGATTGAATGGAACAGGTGGTAAACAAGGGTTTGAACTGAATGATATTGAAATACTTACAATATAAGGAAAATTGTGAATGAAAAAATAAACCTCTAAAAGGAGATAAGATGGAACATACATTCATACATATATAACTAACATCACTAGATATAGAATAGTCATTTAGGGACAGTCAATGACTTTCGAGGGAAGTAACACGACATCAATCGATCAGGACATGTGTTGAGTATTTATGAGATCCTCCATCATTCATCTATATCATAACATTCCATGGACCTGGATTTGATAAATCTGGAAGAATAGAGTTGGTTTTGAATAATGTATGGTTTTCCAAAACTCTAATGTGTCATTGAATGAAATAATGAGACCTGATTGAGGGGTTATGAGAATTCCATAGTGATATAAATATGTGTGACCGAGGCCTTCCAAAAATTCATTGTTTGATCATAATCAAGGAGAAACTCCCAAAAGAAGTCACATATTCCATTCAAATGGGATTGATTGAAGAAATGGATTTGAAGCCTAGGGAGATGGAAGTAGAATGCTGTCAAATGTGATTCTCATTTGAGATGAACTTTTTTATACCACCAGTGAAGGATGAAGAACAATAAAAAATAGATCATATGATAAAGGATGATTCATTGATAGAACATTCCATATAAGAAAGAATGATGTTGAATGCGTATCGATTGAACAAAGAATCATTAACCCTAGAATCCAATACCTATCAGGTAAAAAGGCTTATAAGATCAAGAGTGATTTCTTGCCTCCCCAAAATAAAATAAAAAGAGTCTATTTTTGAAGATATAAATCATACTAAAAGGTCATTTCCTGGAAGTAGTGACCTGGAGAACCCTCCTCAGTATAGGACAAACCATTAAAACGTTGATTTTTGACAACCCATATACTATTTGTGACTAATAAGGGGGTGTGAGTTAAAAAAATCCTATTTTATGAAAGGGTAAGTTGAGTCCACCACATCTAGGACACGTAGAAAAACACATTACTCGGTATCCAAAGACTCCATAAATGGTCAAGACACTGGATGTGCCTACTCTAATGGAATATGGGTATGTTCTATGACAACCAATGAGAACAAAGAATAAAAAATAGTTAAGGGAAATTCAAAATGTTTAGGAATGTATAATGATTTATTTTTCATGCTAGAATGTAACATTCACCCTATTATTCTATAGAAAATTTCAAATTTGTGTAATTTCATTCCAAATTTTGCATCTGACACATTAATAGTAACCCCCAATTATTGAGTTTAAAAACATTTTTGAATTAATTTCATATAATGTTATTAAAATTTATTAGAAATATGTAAAATAGGATTTTGTAGTGAATAAATATTAATTGGGTTTGTTTATAAATTATTGGATTTGGGTAGTAATGTAATTTACTCAAATAATTAGATTTTAGACCTGGTTCTAGAGATTTAATTTAAATATTTATTTACACTAATGATTTATTTTCAAGGAATATATGGTTTTATAATGAAAATAATGTAGTTTTTTTAAATTAAAGGGAAATTTATACATCTTTTCTTAACTCCCTATTAGTGAATATTAAAATTTGTTGTGATTTAAACCATTTATTATATATAGTTTTCTATATGAGGTAGAATTATTATTAATGTCATCTTCCTTTTATGAAATTCATTTTATGTATCTCCATCTAATTCTTATGACCATAATGAATGCATTTTTTAATAAAATTTCATTAGTCTATTTTATTTGTTAATTTTTTTAGTATTCATCGAATAGATTATATTAGAACTTTTTTTGTTCTTTTAATAATTCATTAATTAACTTAGTCGTGTTTTGTATGCACTATAAAACTTGAGATTCAAATGTAATTAAAAAATATATCATTAAAAGCCTACTAAACAATCCATATTATATTATTTAATCATATCGATAAAAAATAGTATATTATAATAATAAAATATTACATTCCCATGAATAGAAGAAAGTAGTGAGAAAGAACAGATAGTTACATAATTCACCAACACAATCTTGAACTCTAGAGGATCATACTCTAAAATAAATGATATATATGTAAGATCCATTAATATAATTAATATAACTAACCAAGAGAATAAAATTTGAATAAGAATTAGTACAAGTATAAGAGTGATCTTTGGTTAGTAGAATCAAATGTATATATATATATGGGTTAATATGAGCTTTGAAATCTCACCATTGGAATCTGATAATTTAAAATCTTACCATTACAACAGTAATTTAGTTTTTATTTATAAAATATTCTATTAAAAAGAATTAAATAAATTTTTCATTATATAATAGATAATTATTAAAAATATTTATCAACTAATAAATATTAATATAATTAAAAAAAATAATTTTCAACCAAAATAAGACATATTAAAAGACATATATATTAAATTATTTGTGCAAAAATATGGTTCTTAATATCATCATGTGTTTTATTTAAAAGTAAAAACTACCATATATATAAAATTAATTCCATCAATGAGAAAATAAATTTTTAATATGAAGATTATAATTATCCAATGGTGAATTTTTGATAATTTTCTAAGAAAGTGAAATTATTTGAAAAATAGTAAAATATGGATTGCATATACAATAAGTATTATGACATAATTATGATTTAAAAATAATTAAATTGTTAAAATATTTTAAATAATGATAGAAAATGATATTTTATTAATATTATTAATATTATTAAATAAAAATGACTATTATAGAACTATAAATAACATTCTGATTACAGAAAAGAAATTTTGGGTTCAAAAAATTATATTTTATTGGAAATTGATTATTTCATTGATAATGTAATATTAAATGTTTGATTTAATTTATCAAACATAAAAGTACCAAATAACTTGTAATAAATTTTAAAAACATTAATATAAAAGTTTAGGTATGCTAAATATTTTCTATTTTCTACAACCTAAATGTACAATTCATACATTTTGAAATTAATAAAAAAAAACATACCAAATTTTTAATAATATCCACCCATACACCATTTAATAATAACTCCATAGTGTTCATTTATCACATCTCATATATCTACCTAGATTCCCTAAATGGTGTTTGTAAATATCTGTGGTGTTTATCTTATGATTTAATGTGTTTCTTTTTGGGTTAATGGTTCCCAATCCCCCTTTTTTTAATATTAATTATAATCCTTCAATTATAATGACATTTAAATTTTTAAAAAAACTTATATACTTATATTTCCATGGTACTAATAAGAATTTGGTAAATTAATTTATAATATATAACATAATTTTTATCATTAAATAATTTTATTATATGATTATTATGATCATTTGTGGACCGGTAATCCATTCATATCTTTTATTTGGTTAATCACTTCGAATTAATTTTCAAATCAACATGGAATTTTGTTATTTAAAAAATAAAGTTATTCCAATATAAAAAAATTATTTATTTCTAATAGATATTATTTAATATTTTTGTCCTTATAACTATTATTATTATAATATTAACTATATTTTATGTAAAAATGAAAAGGCATTATTTCTATCCAAAATAAGATTTCATGAATTATATGGTTTAATTTAAAATCATCATATATAAATTATATAATTATAATATAAAAATTATTTAATCCTTTTAATTTAATGTTTCAAAATCATCATACGATGAATGTTTTTGAATTTTTTAAAATGATTGATTTTTTAATAAATACTAAAAAATTATAATTCTTTTAAACTTTATTTTTATTTCAATTATTTATTATGAAAAATTATATTTTTCTATAGTTTAAATATATTATTATTATATATTTATTGCAAATAATATAATTATATTCTTCTTAATTAGTTTCATATATTAATTTTCATTAAAAACATTTCATAAGTAAAACATTAATTTTCCGAAAAACATAATTTCCATCATCTTTTATAAGATAAATTTTAAATTGAATAGATAAAATTAATGAAATTAAATCTTGAAAAATGGATTCCATTTTTGAATACTTTTGATACAATTTATATAAATATTTTTTGTTGTTTTTTTATCATTAAAAATATTGACATTAGTAAATAATTGTCTCCACATAATGGGAAAATCTCATCATTATGGTAGTAATTAATTTTTTGAGAGGAATAAAAAAAAGTATGTTCAGTTATAATTTTTTTATTCGAAATATTACTAATTTATATGTTATTGTAATTTAATTATAATTTTTAGTGGTGAAATAATTAAAAAAATGCTTACATTATGCTGACAAAATATTTTTAATTTAAACGAAATAAATATTTTTAAAATACTTAGATTAATAAATTATTAATGAGTTACATTGATCTGTGAATACTATAGGCTAATATAAAATATTATGGATGTTATAATTGTTAATATTTGAACCCATTGTATGTACTTATGTTATTGATTTCATAGTAAATAAACAGTTTTTAAAATTGAAGTCAAGAATATTTTGTGATAAAAAATATTTTTTAAATTATTTTAAAACTAAAAAATCATATATTCATCCATGTAATTTAAATATGGTTTAATAAATAATAAATATCTCATTTAAGGGGAATTTTTAATATATATTAAATATATTGGCCCATAAATACTAAATTCAATTTTTACTGTGGTAATCATAAAAAAGGGTTATCAATGATTAATTAACCAAGATATGGATAAAATCATAATATAAACAGTTAAAATGTTTATTTTATGAGATTATTTCCCCTAATATTCATTTTATCATCTAATAATATCAATTGTGAATTTTTTTAATTAATAAATTAATTTATATCATTTTAATACCTGAAGAAATTCAAAATTTCGCCCTCTCATTTCTTATAAAAAAGATACATATCTCCACTTTTCAGGACTCATAAATATCCATTTCTATTTAAAGAATCCATACCCATATAACATAAAAAAATTCCTCCAATAATTATTGATTCAATCATTTGGGCTAGTACTTACTTCAATAATAATAATAATATATAATAAAAAATTAGATTTTATGAAGAAGAAAGATAGATTTTAACTGCATGCTGAGTTTTATTTATACATAAACCTCCTTAAAATCAAATTCAATCATGAATATTTAAAAAATAGTTTGTACCTTATATTGATATGTTATTATTCAATCATAATAATTTGTATCCTTCTCCATCATCAACTGTATGGGAAATAATTTGTTGTTCATGGGTCTGATAGACTACGACCTTGTGAATTGCTACAATTTATTTTCCATCACTACTAATCATGGTTTTATATAATCATAAATTAAAGTATATATATGATATTAATTCCATATTTATAACTATGGATGTATAATTAATGATCTAGTTTAATACATATCTATTTATTAAAATATATGACATTGATTTTGCACACATATCGCATACCACCTCCATGTAGCAATGTGATTCGATATTAATCACCACATCTTATGTATACTATATTTATTAAAGACTAATTAAATATATATTGTAATATTTATGATATAATAAAAATTCATTAATGTTAAAATATAATTTACCTTCCTTCCCCCATGAAATTTGAATAATATAAGTATTACTCATAAATATATAAGGCCTATCATCTCTATAATTTTATATAGTTAATTATTCATTACCATATTTCAGAGAAAATTTAAAAAAATTCATTGATATATAAATATGGTATGCATTTCATGATAATTATTTTTATATTAATAATGAATATTCATATTGACCATATTAACCTACTGAAGTCATTTTAGTCATGTGAGTCATAGACAATCAAAATATATGATATAATCTTATTTAATTTTTTAATTTATTATCACATTATAAAAGAAATAATTCATTTGAAATGGTTTTAATAATTTAGTTAATTCTATTCTAATTATTATTCATGATGTTAAAAAATAAACAAGATGAGTCAGAATCGAGGTAAATTACGCACTACATTAAAACCTTATTTTAATGTTTTTACGTATTTATTTTCAATATAAATATATTCTATGTTAATATTATAAATATTAAATTATGGATGTTTTTATAATGATATAAATTCATTTTAATGTATATTTTAGGAGTCCCTTGATTTTTTAAAATGGTTTTGGAGATATATGTTTTTATGTTTTTTATATAGATCATTTTAAATTTATCTACAAAATAAAAATTGAATGTTATATTTTAAAAGATACATGGTTAATGTATTTCCCCTACTCTATAACTATTAATTGATATTATTTTCATTTATAATATTTCATATATCAGAAAATGAATTGATTAATTCTTCTTTCTAGGTGTTTATATTTTAGAAATGGGGTTTTTGGAGGAAATGTGATTTCGATATCATAAATGGTTTGGTGTAAACATTTAAATGATTTTTTCAAGGGTTTTTTTTATTATATGGTCATTGGAAAATTTAATGAGATTATTTGGGATATATATAGATTATGATGATGGATTAATCTAATATAACTGTGATATTGGGTGAGAATGATATATATTTCTAATGAATTTAGTGATTATTATATTATTCATAGAATAATATTGTTATTGGTCGTACAGTTTTTCCAATTGATTAGGTTATATTGAAGTTTCCAGTAATGGGCCCATGAATATGATGTCTCATGTATCCTATGTGACATTTCAAGGATATAATTTTAGTTTTCTATGAATTCATTTTATTTAAAAATTTAATATAATAAAATTGTTAAATAAATGATTAGTCTATTTTGGGTAAACATTTATGTTCGAAAAAAACTACATTATAGGGTTCCCATGATTTTTAACAAAACTTCATGTTTTAAATTTTACATTTATTAATTTTTACATTGTATTTAATGTGAAATATTTGGAAAAATTATCATTTATATATGTTTTTAAATAATGTTTTGTTCTCAATGTTTCAAGAAAATACTTTTTGTTATTTCATTGTTTTAATGAATACTAACGAGTTCTTATATATCTTTCTGTATACCTCTATAATGATTTTATGCTCATAAATTATTTCAAAATGTTTTCAATAGGTTTCAATGAGAGGATCAAATTATTAAGTGTTCATATTGTAATTATGTATGATTAGTCATGAAAATAAAAAACATTTCATTATATTATTTTATATTTTAGTAAAAATAAAAACTGATCATAATGTTATAAAATTTAATTTATGATGTTATTATATGAGATTTATAACATAATTTTATTAAACCACACCACTAAACATTCATTAGGAAAAATTGTAATTTTTTGTCCATATTTAATTTATTGTGTGAATTTTAATGTTGGATCCTTACATTTATTTGAGGGAAAATATATATGTAATTTTAGAGGATAAATTTTTGACAGTAAATACACATAATGGGATATATATTTTTATTATTAAAAATTTAATGACTCATATTTTCCACATATCAGTGTTTGATATTGGGAGTATTATTTATTAGAACATGCACTGAGGCAACATGTGATTATGAGTCCTGGTGTTCCAAAAGAAAGGTCAATGAATATTAAATATTTTAAACAGAACTCCCACACATTTTTCATGTAATGGTTTAATATACTACAAATGGGGGATCATATCCTAAATATTAGTTTAATATTGACTTCATGATGGGTGGTTTACCCTAGGTGTGACATATCCTTTGTCATCGTGGGGAATTTGTGGAAACTTCATCGCATGCATCAAATGAATAAAATAATTAAATAAATTATTTTATATTAAATTATTGATGGAACTACAGACATGTATTTATGTAGATATTATTGAGGGAATTTTAGGGTTATCTTCATAACCTTTGAGTGATTAGAGAACTATTAGAGAGGTTGTATGAGGATCTCTCTAATATATACATCAACCAAATTAATGTTCTTTGATTGGTGTGAAAAATATTTCAGAGATCTCACCAATTAAAAAGACACCAGCACCTAAATCAGATGTTATTGATCCATCTTATGTTATGTGTTTAATTTGATTGTATTTTTTATTATTTTTAGTTTCTTCAATGAAAACATATCAATCAACAAAATGATAAATCCACAGATTGTATATAATTTCGGATGAGATTATTTATGGGATTTATTAGAATATTTTCACATTGATTATTTAATTATTCACTATAATTATAATGAAGATAGATAGTCGCCAACATGATCCTTAGATGACGTTTTTACCCATTTTTTGGTAACACATTTCTCTATTTTTTCATTATTAATCATTTGAATTTTTCAGAAGAAATATTGTAATGACCCAGAGTTTCATTAATGGAAATCCCTCTTGATCTAATTAAATTCCTCTTTATGTTTATATAAAATGTCAACTTCTTTGGTTTTATGTTAAGAATTTTTTCCATTGCTAATATAGTCATTGAACATTGATCACATGATTAGTATAAATATATGAATTTAACAAATCCAATTTACTCAGACAAAGGAAGCGATGCCCAAGCTGTGCTTCATCATGTCAAGCTCGAACGTGACCGTCTATGGGAAAAGTGGAAGTTGATTGAAATTACCACTCAAGCGATGTTATCTGAGCCACCCCAAGAGTCGGTCACCATCGCACACCTTACCCTTAGGTCTTATGCAGTTGTTTTAAGGGGTTATATAACAAATAAGTAGTACTATGTTCATGTATATTATTTTTTTTGTATATAACAATGAATATAATTTCTAGTCATTTTTTATACATTGTAAATAGTTTTTAAAGTACAAATGGTGTTTTTAGTTATTATTTAATTATGAAATCAATTTTACTAAATTAAGAAAATTTGTGAATTAAATAATATTTAAATAAAATAATAATATTATTATTAAAATAATTTTTATTAAATATAAATTATCTTATAATTTTATGAATGAAATTAAAATATTTATTAAGGTTTGAAAGCCATTTTTGTCAAAACCCATGAATTTTTTATAATTGTCGGTTTTTATTTTAAAAGTGAAAATTAACATATTTAAAAAATTATTTAGATAAAATAAATGTAATTTCTAGAATCAGGACGTCAAAATTATCCAACGGTGAATTTTTCATAATTTTCTGAGATAGTCAAATTTTTTTGTACAAATTAAATACCATTTAAATATATAATGTGTTTTATGACATCATAATGACCCAATAGTGATGTAATAAAATACAATGATCTTTATGTTCGGCCAATATATGTTTTACCATTAAAATAATGTGATTTTGGGTTTGTTTGACTTACTTTTCAAAGCATTAATGGACACCTCAAGACTTATTCATCACCTTGCCTTTTTAAATTAATTTCCATGGGATTGTGACTCACCTCCACAAAAGCAACCCTAATATTTATTAAGGTTTGAAAGCCATATCTGTCAAAACCCATTAATTTTCGATAGTTGTCAGTTTTTATTTTAAAAGAAAAAATTAACATATTTAAAAAATTATTTAGATAAAATAAATGTAATTTATTGAATCAGGATGTTGAAATTATCAAACGGTCAATTTTCCATAATTTTCTAAGACAGTCAAATTTTTGGGTAAAAATTAAATACCGTTTAAATATATAATGTGTTTTATGACATCATAATGACCCAATAGTGATGTAATAAAATACAATGATCATTATTTTCGGCTAAAATATGTTTTACCATTAAAATAATGTGATTTTGGGTTTGTTTGACTTACTTTTCAAAGCATTAATGGACCCCTCAAGACTTATTCATCACCTTGCCTTTTTAAAATAATTTCCATTGGATTGTGACTCCAATCCACATAAGAAACACTAATATTTTAAGAATTTAGGACTTTGGACTTATAAATTATTGATTTCCTCTTCCCTTTTCCAAAAACCATGGGCAAAAACCATGGTATGGTTTGTGGTTTTGATTAATTTAATGTAAGTGGACCCAAACCTAAATAATAATGAATTCCCTCACCTTTCTTATATAATCCAACCCAAGCTACCACTTCCTCCACACTCAATGCCCTTGGAGTTCGTCCAACCTCTACCCTACTCTCTCTAGAATCCACCCAAGGTGGCCCAAGCTCCCAAGAAGCCTCTCACAAGCCTCTCTCTAGCCTTTTGAACTACACATCCAAGTAAGGGTTTATTCTTCCTTTCTCATTTTTTTCAAATTTTATTTATATTGTATTACCCTTTTAATTTCAATTATGAATGTTGGGGTATGGTTTCTCACCTCCCACATTCTGCCCTATTATTGATTGAATGATGGGAGACCCCTTTCTCTCTCATTAAATGCCTCTCATGTATACCTGTTACTATGCCGAAATTCCGAAAGGAACTTCTCTCTCTTCTTTTACATTCAAGAAATAATTTTGTATCATGAATCTAAATTCCATTACAATTGTTGGTACATGTATCTATATGACCTCCTTAATTTCAATTACATTTAAATATGATGTTGAACCCATTTCTCTCTCATCAACCATTTTTATGAATTCATATGTCACGCCGTTAGGCTACCGAAGTCGCACCGATTTTCTATGCCAATGCGATTGTGTAGTGGATACCATGCCCATTTCTCCATCTAGGGTATCCATATTTATGCACCTTTACTTATTGATTACAAAGTTTCATGTATAAATTCCACATTCCTTTATCTGAGAATAAATAATTATGTTTTATGAATCAATGTTTTATGATCCATGTGGCACATTTATGCATGAAATGAAATGGTTAGGAAGGGTGTGCCCTTATAGAGCTCCAATGTATTGGGAAAAGTATAGTATCATGATATGTCATGTGCAATGAGTGTTGAATCATGATAATTCAAGTGCAACAAGGGTTTACTTCTGCTTTATGTTCAATGAGGAATTACTCATGCTCTATGAGTAATGAGCCTTGGCTCAGGCTAATTCCATGTTAAGTGTTCTTGCCACATTTCCATGTTATGATTATCAGGCTTTATAATGCCTTTATGATCATGTTTCTGTTATGATCTATTGATATGCCTATTGTCTAACATGTATTGTACTCCTCATGTTATTCCATGTGTACTCCCTTACTGGGCTTTATAGCTCACCCTTTCCTTATGCATGTCCTCAGGTTATCCCATGTAATGCAAAGTAAGAGGGAATGTTGTGGTCATGTAAAGGATGTTATCAATAAAGATGTTGTATTTCTTGTTTTATGTTTATATTTAATGATCCTAAGCCCTAAAGAAACTAAACCTATCGATCTTCTTTGTTGTATCAAGTGAAGTTTTATGTATTAAATCATGTTTAAGTTTGTAATAAAAGCAGGGTTGTCATAGTTTGTATTAAAGGATAGGTTTAGTTATTTTTGGGATTAGGAAACCCTAGTAAAGGCTTAGATACAAGACTAATTATAATAAAAACATCCCTAAGTTTTTGAAAGTACTGAGTAAGTGGTTTATCAAACATATACATCCCTGTCTGGATACGAGCAGGTAGAGGCGGCTCTGGCACCGATGTATCCTAGGGGTAAAACCCGAAAACACTGCTTTGAGCTATACTCGAACGGGAACTGGTGCACGACAACGAGCCTTGCTGCACTCTTGTTTATAACACTCCTAGGGGATATGTTTAGATAAAATCAAAATCATAGTATGAACCCTTATTAAAGGAATTAAAAAAATGACCCTATGAGTATATGTTAGAAAGTAGATCATGAAAAGCCTAGATTGAAGCCTATAGACTCATGAGTTAAGGAAATAAAAGTTTATTTATAAGTCATCAACTTTTTTCTTTGGATTAACCTTTATCTGGTACCCATAACTTTCCTATTATTCCATCAAATGGCCGGAAATAGGAGGACTTGGGCTAACAACCTTTGTGAAGATCAGTATGATGACTGTACTAATGAGATGTAGAATCCAATGGGCGCGAGAATCATGATCTTTTTCATGCTTCTCTCTCATCTAACTCATGTTTTGAATAGAAACACGAGTCAAGAGGAACGTTTAACCCCCCCCCCTAAGAAAAAACAAGTCTCTATCGAGAGCTTCATGAGACAAAGACCTCCTACTTTTAGGGGATCATCTGATCCCACGATCGATGACCAATGGATCAACTCCGTTGAAAAGATATTCTCCATCCTCCAATGTTATAAACAAGAGAAGGTTCTCCTGGGGGCTTATCCTATAGAGGGTGAAGCTGATCAATGGTGGACGTTGACAAAAATATGAAGACTGAGGAGGAGATCGAGGCGTTGGAATGGAGGGATTTCTGGAAGATGTTTTTCGATAAATTTTTTCAGTGCACCCTCCGGCTTAAGATGGAAAGGTACTTCCATTACCTCAAGAAAAAAGATGAAGAATCTGTTGCAGCATACAAGGAAAACTTCACAAGTCCTACATGATACACTTTCGACTTTGTCGTTACTCCTGAATGCAAGGTTGACCGCTTCTGTGGTGGATTGAATCCTAGCTTGCGGAAAGCATTAGAGATCCGTGACTTTGACAGCTATGAGGAAATTTTCTGATGTGCCCTCAAGGACGAAATAGTGATCGAGGAATCATAGGGGTATCATGGGGACATGAAGCATAAGGTGGACTTCAATGCTGGTCGTCCGATGGATAAATCCAACGGTACTAAGAAGATCCAGCACCCCACTTTCCAAAAGTTAGGAAAGAAGAACCCTAGAAATTGCCTTAAGGGGACAAGAAAATGCTTCAGGTGTTGAAGAGAAGGGCACCGAGCTGTTAACTACCAGCAAGAAAGACCCACGCCTACGATAGACGAAAGGAATGCTCCGTTCAAACCTCAACGCATTGTTCAATGCTACAAATGCAAAGAACCAGGTCATTTTGAAAATCAATGCCCTAATCCATGGGTTTTCAGAGGTAACCAACAACCTCCAAGGCAACAAGGAAGATCTTTTTCCATTTCTTTTGTCAAAGTAAACCCCGGAAACGACATGGTGACAAGTACTCTAGTTATTCATTCAATAATAGAGATCATACTTTTTGATTCAGGTTCTACGCATTCGTTTATATCTCAAACTTTTAGTAGAACAATCCCAGCACCACCACAAATCATGGAAGTGAAGATATCGGTGAGTACGAGAAATGGAGAAATCATTGCATCCCATGAGTATAAGTCCTCCCTTGTTATAATATGTGGATTTAATTTCTCGTCGAACCTCGTCATACTCCCTCTGGTTGAATTTGATGCAATTTTTGGCATTGTTTGGCTTTCCTTATATAGAGCCAACATAAATTGTCGGGAGTGAGAAATCACTCTACATATGGAGAATTGACCCCCGATTCATTACAAGTATCAGGTGGAAAATGAATCTCTTTTAGCTCCATCATCTCAAGCAAGGATATTACTGCCCTATGAGCACGCGTATCTGGCTCAGATGATTGAGTCCAAGGAAGAAACCATACCTGAAGAAATGCCTATTGTGAGGGAATTCGTAGAAGTGTTTCCCGAAGAACTGTCTGGTCTTCCTCCTAGAAGAGATGTTGGGTTCTCAATTGAAATTATAACTGGGGCATTACCAATATCCATGACTCCATATAGAATGGATGTTTTTGAGCTTGAAGAGCTGAAGAAACAACTACAGGAGAATCTGGATGAAGGTTTCATATGCCCAAGTGCTTCCCCATGGGGTGAAGTAGTCCTCTTCGTCAAGAAGAAGGATGGGTCAATGTGTCTTTTCATCTATTATTGTGAACTTAGAAAAATCACGATAAAGAAAAAGTATCCTCTCCCATGAATTGATGACTTGTTTGATCACCTGTGTGGAGCACAATACTTCTCCAATGTGGATTTGCAGTCGGGATATTATCAAGTAAGTGTGAAGAAGGAAGATGTCCCCAAGACTGCTTTTCGTACAAGGTACGGGCACTATGAATTCATTGTAATGCTTTTTGGACTCACCAATACTCCATAAATATTCATGTACATGATGAATAGAGTCTTTAGAGATTACCTTGACAAATTTGTGGTAGTATTTATAGATTATATTATAATATACTCCAAAACCAAGGAGGATCATGAGGAGAAATTAAAAACCGTGCTAGAGACTTTAAGCAAGGAGAAGCTCTATGAAAAGTACAACAACTATGAGTTCTGGTTGAAGGAGGTATCATTCTTGGGCCGTATGATCACAAGCAATGGGATATCCGTGGAACCCTCCAAAACAGATGCAATTAAGGGATGGTTGAGGCCAACATTGGTAACGGATATCTGTAGTTTCTTGGGGTTAGCTGGATATTATCGACAATTTGTGAGAACTTTATCATGATTGTCCAAACCACTTACCAAGCTAATTCTAAAGGGATTAAAGTTTTCTTGGAGTGATGAATGTGAAGAATGCTTCAAGGAGTTGAAAAGGAGGCTTATCACTATGCCCGTTCTCACTTAACCCACAAGTGGGAAACTTTTTGTGGTATTTAGTGATGCTTCAAAGAAGGGCTTAGGCTGTGTGCTGATGAAGAATGATAATGTTATATCCTATGCCTTAAGGTAGTTGAAAATCCATGAGAGAAACTATCCAATGCATGATCTGGAGTTGGCGGTGGTGATCTTTGCGTTGAAAATATGGCGGCATTACCTCTATGGAGAGAAATGGTAGATATATACTAACCAAAAGAGTCTTAAATATATATTCACATAGAAAGAGATTAATATGCGCCAGATAAGATGGATAGAGCTCATCAAGGATTATGTCTGTTCAATACATTACCACCATGGGAAAGAAAACAGGGTGGCAAATTACCTAAGTAGAAAGGACCCAACAATTCTATCAATGATGAGAATTGAGAAGGATTAAATCTTCATAGACTTGATGAAGATGGATGTGGGAATCATAAAGAGGGTAAAATCATCAATCCTTTCACAAATTATTGCTCAAACATATCTTTTGGAAAGGTTAAATGATTCTCAAAAGGATGATGTGTAAATTCAAGAAAAAGTGGAAGCTATAAAAAAGTGAAAATCCTTGGAGTTTAATGTTAATGGAAAAATAATTGCACGGTTTGGGAAAAGACTATGTGTTCCATCATGTACAAAGCTGAAGACGGAACTTTGGGATGATGCACATAGTTCAAATTTCTCTATTAACCCAGGGAGCACAAAGATGTATCGAGATCTCGGAGAAAACATTTTTTGGGATAATATGAAGAATGAGATCACTGAATATACATCAAAGTGTCTGGTGTGTCAGCAAGTAAAGGAAGAGAGGCAGAAGTCTAAGGAGATGATGCAACCATTTACCATACCAGAATGGAAATGGGAGAACATCACCATGGACTTTGTCACCAAACTTACAAGTACATCCAAAGGCAACAATGCAATATGGGTTGTTGTGGATCGTCTTACAAAGAATGCACACGTCATTGTTATTCGGGACGATTTCTCTATGGATAAACAGGAAGAGATATATAGCATGGAAGTGGTAAGGTTGCATGGAGTACCACTATCTATTGTTTCTGATTGAGATCCAAGATTCATTTCTATGTTTTGGAAGAGTCTTCAATATGCTCTGAATACTGAACAAAACTTCAGTACGGCCTATCATCCTCAAACTGATGGCCAATCCAAGCAGACTATCCAAACACTTGAGGATATGTTCAGAGCGTGAATAATGGACCTTAAAGGAGGATGATATCAACATCTTCCTCTAGTTGAGTTCTCTTATAATAATAGTTTCCACTTGAGCATCGAAATGGCACCATATGAAGCCCTGTATGGGAAAAGGTGAAGAACACTGGCATATTGGGATGAGGTCAATGAACGTAAGCTGCTTGGACTAGAAATGGTCTAAGAAATGGTGGAGAAGGTGAAAACAATTCAGCATCATATCAAGGCAGCCCAGATTCGACAGAAGATTTATGCAGATAATCATCGACACAAACTTGAGTTTAAAGTTGGAGACATGGTGTTTCTACGCATATCTCTGTTGAAGAAGGTCATGAGGTTTGGAAGGAATGGGAAGTTAAGTCCAATGTACATTGTCCCCTTCGATATTCTTGATTGTGTCGGGGCCGTGTCCTATCGACCAGCGCTTCCATTTTCCATGGCCAAAGTACATGATGTCTTTCATGTATCCCTCTTAAAGAAGTACATACCGGACCCTTCACATGTACTCTCTTCTAAGGTGGTACAATTGGAAGATGAAATTTCTTATGAAGAGAAACTAGTGAAGATCATAGATCGTAGAGAAAAAGTTCTACGAAATAAGACAATGACCCTCGTCAAGGTGTTTTGTAGAAACCACAAGTTTGATGAAGCGACTTGGGAATCGGAGGATATGATGAAGCTATGTTACCCACATTTTTTTAGTGTGGGAAAAGGATAATTTCGAAGGAGAAATTTCTTAAGGGGGGAATATTGTAACGACCCAAAGTTTCATTAATGGAAATTTGTCCTAATCTAATTAAATATATATTTATGTTTATATAAAATGTCAACTTCTTTGGTTTTATGTTATGAATTTTTATTGTTTCTAATATAACCATTTAACAGTGATCACATGATTAGTATAAATATAAGACTTTAACAAATCCAATTTACTCAGTCAAAGGAATCGATGAACTCATCCAGTAGAATTGGCCCATATGAAGCCCATTTGTCAGAGCTCGGAAAATAGTTGGAATCTTTGGGCTTCTCCCTTGACCAAGGCCATGCTAAGCTTCATCATGTCAAGCTCCAACATGACCATCTACGGAAAAAGTGGAAGTTGATGGGAATTACCACTCGAGCGATGTTATCTAAGCCACCCTAAGAGTCTGTAATCATCACAGACCTTACCCTTAGGTCTTATTTGACTGTTTTAAGGGGTTATGTAACAAATAATTAGTACGATATTCATATACATTATTTTTTTCATATAATAATGAATATAATTTCTAGTCATTTTTGATACATTGTAAATAGTTTTTAAAGTACAAATGGTGTTTTTAGTTGTTATTTAATTAGGAAATCTATTTTATTAAATTAAGGGATTTTTGAATTAAATATTATTTTAATAATATAATATTATTATTATAAAATTATTTTTTATTAAATATAAATGATCTAATAATTTTATGAATGCAATTAAAATTTTTCATATGGTTTGAAAGCCATTTCTGTCAAAACCCGTGAATTTTCGATAAATGTTAGTTTTTATTTTAAAGTGAAAATTAACATATTTAGAAAATTATTTAGATAAAATAAATGTTTTTTCTAGAATCTGGACGTCGTAATTATCCAATGGTGAATTTTTCATAATTTTCTGAGCCAGTAAGATGTTTGGGTAAAAATTAAATACCGATTAAATATATAATGTGTTTTATGACATCATAATGACCCAATAGTGAGGTAATAAAATACTATGATATTTATGTTAGGCCAATATATGTTTTACCACTAAAATAAAGTGATTTTGTGTTTGTTTGACTTACTTTTCAAAGCATTAATGGACCCCTCAAGACTTATTCAACACCTTTCCTTTTTAAATAAATTTCCATGGGAGTGTGACTCACCTCCACATAGGCAACCCTAATATTTTAAGAAGATCGGACTTTGGACATATAAAATATAATATTCATCTTCCCTTTTCCAAAAACCATGGGCAAAAAAAAATGGATGGTTTGTGGATTGGATTAATTTATTGTATGGGGACCCAAACCCAAATAATAAAGAATTGCCTCACCTTTCTTATATAAACCCACCCAAGCTCCCACTCTCTCCTCACTCAAATCCCTTGGAGTTCGTCCAACCTCGTTCCTACCCTCTCTAGAATCCTCCCATAATTCCCCAAGCTCCCAAGAATCCTCTCAAAAGCCTCTCTCTAGCCTTTGGATGCACACATCCAAGTAAGGGTTTTTCTAACTTTCTCATTTTTGTCAATTTTATTTTAGTTGTATTACCATTTTAATTTCAATTATGAATGTTGGGGTATGGTTTCACACCTCCCCAATACTTCCCTCTTATTGTTTGAATGATGGGATTCCCCTTTCTCTATCATTAAATTCCTCCCATGTACACCTGTTATTATGCCGAAATTTTGAAAGGAACATCTCTCTCTTCTTTTACATTCAAGCCATAATTTTGTATCATGAATCTAAATTACATTACAATTGTTGAGACATGTATCTTTATGACCTCATTACTTTCCATTAAATTTAAATATGATGAGTAACCCCTTTCTCTCTCATCAACATTTTTTATGAATTCTTATGTCTCGCCGTTACGCTGCCGAAATCGCACCGATTTTCTAAGCCAATGCCATTGTATAGTGGATACCATGCCCATTTCTCCATCAAGGTTATCCACCTTTATGCACCTTTAATTATTTATTACAAAGTTTCATGTATGAATTCCACATTCATTTATCGTGGAATAAATTATTATGTATTATTAATCCATGTTTTATGATCCATGTGGCACACTTATGCATGAAATGAAATGTTTAAGAAGGGTGCGCCCTTATAGCTCTCTAATGCATTGGGTAAAGTATAGTATCATGATACGTCATGTCCAATGAGTTTTGACACATTCTAATTAATGTGAAACGAGGTTTTACTTGTGATTTATGTGCAATGATGATTTACTCATGCTCTATGTGCAATGAGCCTTGGCTCATGCTAATTCCATGTTAAGTGTTGTTGCCACATTTCCATGTTATGATTATCATACTTTATCATGCCTTTATGATCATGTTTCTTTTATGCTCTATTGATATGCCTATTTTCTAACATGTATTTTACTCCTCATGTTATTCCATTTTTACACCCTTACTAGGCTTTATAGCTCACCCTTTTCTTATGCATGTCCTTAGGTTATCCCATGCAATGCTAAGTACGAGGGAATGTAGTGGTCATGTAAATGATGTTTTAAATAAAGATGTTGTGTTTCATGTTTTATGTCTGTATGTAATGATCCTAATACCCAAATACACTAAACCTCTCTATCTTCTTTGTTGAATAAAGTGATTTTTTATGTAATAAATCATGATTAAGTTTTTAATAAAAGAAGGGTTGTCATAAATATGGCTGGATATCTATCAGGGAAATCGATCAGTTTGCACTCTTTTCATAGATTAACAATTTTATACTAATGATTCAGGCTAGAAAAGACACTACGGAGGAGAGATATTGGATGAGTTAATAGATCGGACTATATTAGAAACCCTCAACATTAGAAGATTCGGAAAATGGGAACGAGGTAAAAAATAATACATTTACTAAATAAATTAAAATGACGGATTTTGGAAAATGGACATGGGAAGGATCAACCAGAATAGTTCTATGGTTTCTGGTGAGTTTGAGTCTACATTTTGATATATAATCAATGATAGTTCACACCTAAAAATAAACAAGGGTTTCATGAAAATTATTATCCTTATAGTGTGTAATTATATTTTATGTGGGGTTTGGGTTCCACCTTGAAATGGGTAGGTTCATAGAAGGAAGTCTTGTATCATATGGGGACTGACCTTGTCACACAACGGGAAACCCCCTTATATGTTATAGATTAATCCTGATATTAGTTGGTGGAATACCTCATGGCCTTGTGTGTGATCCTCATATATGTATCATGTATCATCATACATCCACTGTATAAATCTATTGGAGATACCCAATGAGCATTTCCACTTTGGAAAATTTTATCAGTGCTATTAGACACGTGGAGTGTGTTCTCATGGAAGAGTTCGTTGTGAAGCCTTTGAGAATATATCCATGTTTTAATTACATTTGTGACATACCTTTATACATTGTGTCTTTGTAATGTATCACTGTATATTCTTATTTTATGGATTGTACACATATTTCAGTTTAGATCTAACAATTATTCTTTTGTTTTTAGATTTATGGCTTCAAGTTGTCCAAATTGGTATTGTTAGACTCACCACTATAAAGGGTATTCTAGAATGTGTCAGGTATTATGAATATGATTGACGTTTCGATAGAGTCCTGGATAGTCTATGTCCAAATTTTGAATAGTGATACAGGTTAGACCGTTTTTTGTTCATGTGGAATCCTAATAGAATTCCACATCATACCATCAGGTTGGACATGTTTTCAGACACTTTCTTGGTTGATTTTATTTGTCATTGTTTACTACACTTTACATCCAGTCACACTTTGGGTGTGTGATTTATTTGTATGAATTCATGGATATTCATTTGAATTTTTATTTCAAAATTATATGGGCTTGGAGATCTATTCTTGTCTAAAGGTACCTAGGTTATGGCCTCCAATGTTAGTGATATTCCTACTCAGTTAAAGTCTATGACCACCTTCCAATTGGAGCGGTGCTTGTGGAGTTTCTCTATGGTCCCCTTTTTTATGGCTCATGACATAGTGGTATCATTGGAGTAATCTCAATAAAAAGTATCCGAGTCACTATGATTGGGTATGTGAATTATTGTTATCTGTTTCACATTTATATTTTAGAATATGGACTCTGTTAATGGTTTGTTGACGGACATATCCATACACCAAGACATTTATCACCAACATTTCGACTCAGTAAATGTGAACATTGATTAAATGGAAAACAATGGTACATGCATCATATAATAAAAGGTTGTGGTTCCATGTACCTATTCAGTCAAATATCAAGATATAATCATTTACCATGGTACATTATTTAATTTAATAATTCCTATAGGACATATCATGTATAGAATGCAACATCACTATCATAAGGATGATTCCATTAGTGATGAGGAATCCAAAAATGGTCAAGTTCCATAGATTTTACCACTATGTATTTCACTATCCATGAAACAACTTGGGGAGAAGAAGATGGATCATATAGTAGTAGTGGAAGAGGTGTGATGCTTGATCAATCATTATTTGTTTTAGAGGCAATGTAACCCATTGTTATAAGGAAAGCCTTTCCCATGTGATGCTGAGGACTGGAATGAGATGGTGACTATTGTTTTTTATCTAGATAGGATAAAAAATCATTATATGGCAGCTAGAAAGAAATAATTCTTTCTGGATCAGTGAGAAAATAGTTTTTTTTGGTTATTACTTCTCACAATGCGGAGACTATAACAATTTTATAATTTTGGTTCCTTTTTATAGTGGTGTTCTCTCTAGTAATGCAGATGTATGTTACTATTCATGATCTTCTTCATCTCTAATAGGTAGAACATCAGTAGATTATTATTCATAATGGTTTTCCTATATTTCAAGGTACTCGATGGACATGGATTAGGATCAGTACAATTGGGCTCAATCCATCGAGTGAGGGCTATGTAGAGGAAACCTATAAAGTTTTATCCCATTATGTATTTCTACATATGTCGGGTTTCAAGAGAAACCATTGATGGTTCGTAGTTTCTTGGAAGAGTAGATAAAACCATTTGGTTCTAGTAGTGGTAAATTATATGTGTAGAATATAGTAGTTGGGAGTTGATGTCAATATTAGGGACCCGAATATATGAGACATTTCCATAGTAGGTCCTAAGAATGAAGATCTATAGATAATGGATCACATGATGGGTCCATTCATCAAAGATAGTGGTAGTTCTACTCATGTGACAAAAAGGGAAATAATTATAGATAAAATTTTACCAACCATGTATCATGTAGGGTGATCATGGATGGGCCACTATGGTAGAGTCAGTCATATGAGAAGATTGTTCCATAAGGAGATGGATGTGGAAGAGGATTTGGGAGAGTAGATAGTGGTGGTAAATACTTTGACATGTTTTCACCACCAACCCAAGGTTCTTTATGGTAGGATCAAGAAAATTAATGTTAATGATAGGGGTAGATACTAGTTGATGATGCTTACAAACCATAGGATCTTGGAATTATTTGAGGTAATATTTTAGTATTCTATACCTTTAGAGTAATAAGTGTTGGTAATTTTTTATTGCGATATATCTGGTGTGAGAAATAGATATTTATGTTGGGCCCATAGATGAATCCTTGATCTTGGAGACTACCACAGAAGATGACTCAGTGATCACACACTTGGACCAATAGTGTGACAAAACTCTTAGACGATATATTTTCTATAATGATATATTTTTAGTAGTCATGATTCCTTACAACATCATCTACAGTATGGACAAATTATCTATACTTCATGATAGGATTGACTATTTTTGTTGGAGGATGTTTTGTGTCCAAAGTTATTATACTAGGATTTACATTATGTGACAAATGAAATCCCAGATAGAACAGGATGGAACAATGCATCAGAGATGGTATACTATTACTCATTATTTGTCTATTATAACCCTTGGTGGAGTGGATGTTGTGAGTTTATAGTTATCGGTATTGGTGGCAGAATATAAGGACGTATTCCCTAAGGATGTTATAATATTACCTCCTTATTGTGAGATAGACTCCAACATTTATTTATACCTGAGGATGAAACCAATAATTGTGTCATAATATTAGGTAGAACCCTCATATCTTTTTGAGTTGAGTGGTAATTTTGATAATTATAGGGGAATGGATTTGTTATACACAATCATTCACCATAGGGATCATCAATTCTATTTTCCAAGAATGAGGACATGAACCTGAGGATATGTGTGGACTGCTGACACCTGAACTTGGTGATTGTAATGGAAACCTATACACTACCAAGGATTGATGATTTATTTGAGTAGTTGAGAGGTTTATAATGATTCCTAATGGTTGAAGTCAGGAAAAAATAACCCATGTTTTGTTTACGAGATGTGGATATAATGAAGACGACATTTAAGTGTATATATGCTCACTACTTTACATTGTCATGCCCATTGGCTTGAATAATTTACCAGTAGTGTTAATGGGATGAATGGACTAGATTTATCATCCCTAGTTAGATTTGATAAAGGTAGTCTTCATCAATCATATCATTATGTACTCAGCATTTGTGCAGGATAACATGAGACAACTTAGGATTGTTCTATACATACTTTGACGTCACTATATTAATGAAAATGTCATGAATTTTCTATTTTTATTTTTTGATATATTATTTTTTACATCCCGGGACATGTTATATTAGAAGATTGATTGGAAGTAGACTCGGCTGAGGTTGTGGAAATATTATCTTTGGATCCACCCTAGAACATGACAGAGGTGCAGAGTATCCTTGGATTCAAAGTATATTACAAGATATTTATACCTTATTTATAGATGATTTCATCTCCCATGAAATATAATACTTGAAATGGGAAGCATATGTTGTAGAATGAGAGGTAATAGTGTGATTTTAAGCAGTTTGGGAAGATATTGACAAGCCCTAACATCTTGGGATTTTTAGAGGAGGATCAAAATTATGTTCTATTCAGCGATGCATTATGAATGAAGCTTCATTGTGTTATGTTTCATTGAAAAATTGGGATTTACTAAGGTTAATGTCATTTGAGAAAACATAACAAAAGCTACATGAACCCTGATTTAGACTTATTAACATTATCCTTCATATTAAATATATTGTGAAACTACCAAATGTGTGACCATTTTATCATTTATTATTATTAAAAGACTCACTTGTATATCTTCTATCAAAGAGATCATAACTTTTGATATAGGTGATGAAAAATGGTCCACCAACAATATGACATAAATTTTTTTATATTCTCTAAGGAAGGAGGACACATTATTAGTTTATCATAGCATGTGATATTTTTTTGTAGTTACTGAATGAGGAATCAGAGTAGTTGTCCTTCTTGTAGTTCACCTTTGTGGATGGTGAAAAATAATCTTACCTCTAAATGGAGGTTTTTAAGAATAATCTTTTGTAGCGAGTAAGGGAGCGATAGCTTAGGGATGTAAAATGTGAGAGCCTATGTACTCTGATATACACTGAACATGCTTCTGATGGATTTTCTAAAGGTTGGGAGCATGTCGTTCTTTTCTAAGGGCAGATGACGGTACCACTGGCATTGTTGGAGGAGGTTATCAGATAATTTGACAAATGTACTTAAATAGTACATCTAAGAATCTAAAATATATACTAGGACTTGTAATACATGTTTTAATATCTAAGGATGAAAAATGGAGTTCCATATATTTTCAGTTTGTAACATAGGGATGCTATTATAAAATATTTTCTCTTTAAATAATTTTTATTATTTAATCTCTTTGGTTTCACACAAGTGTGAGTATAAATGAACCAAGAGAAAAAATAAGTATACGACGAAAATCATATCATAGATATTAATTTAGAAGGTAATAATATGAATAAAATATTTATGAAATAAATTTATCTCTATATGAATATATTTACTTCGTAGAAATTGAGCACAAATTTTTTAGTAAAATCACTTTGTTCATCAAAAGTATATTTTATTTAAAAATGACATTATTTTATTTAGATTTATAGAATTACAAGAAAATGGATATCATAAAATTTATTTCATTTTTGAATTCATTAGTTCAAAATTATCATAAAATTATTTTTTAAATAATTTTATGATAACATTTATTAAATAGTGAACACACTGGTTTTCCATGAAATCATTTTTTCATTTACAGTTTAAAATTATTGTATGGTTAGTTTATTTTAATTTAATTTAATCCAGTTATGGGTTTTGAAAATGAAATTGTACATAAATTTTATTCGGAAAACACATTATGATTTAAAAGGGTATTTTTTGAAATATATTTTTTATAGTGTTTTACCAGTTGTATTTTAAATTAAATTATAAAACAAATATGTTTTGAATTTGGAAAAATGGATGAAAGATTTAGATTCATATGTTCCAAATATATTGAATAGTTCACTTTTATATTCACTCCACTGTTATGAGTAAACTTATTAACTTCCTTTACTATGATCAATGTTAACATTAGCAATTTAGATTACAAATAAAATTATTCAGACTATAAAATGACCCTAACATAAGAAATCATTTTTTATATGAATAAAATTCAACCCTTAACTCATAAGGATCTAAATTAAGTTGTTTAATGGAAATTTTCCATGAAAATGACAAAAATAATATTTAAATCAATTAAAGGCATAAAATGTAACATTCTTTGTATTTTATCACCATATTGTTTTCAAAAGGGAAACAATTGTGTTATGAAAGAATATAACTATAGTAATATAAACTGATAAAACTTTATTTTTATATATTTTGGGGTAATTCCCCAACCCAAAATACCCAGAGACAATGCATTATTTAAAATAATTGGATTGATTACAAGAAATTAAAACCCAGTGTACCAATTAGTTCAAAAGTATTTGATTACCATATTAAAGTCATGATACCCATAATAAATTGGAAAAGGAAAATCAAACAAGATAAAATATAAAATAAAAAGCATATTTGAATGATTATTCAATGTTCTCCTCTTCAAAAACAAGGGAAAATAACCATAAAAGGGGATGAGCTCAGATTTTTAGTAAGGTTAAGTGATACTATAGTATATATCTAAAATAATACATAAATTTAATTAAATCATTCCACTAAAACATAAAATTGAGAATAATTTAAAAGGAATAAAAACTCAATTAATAATTCTATATAAATAATCACAAAAACATCACCATGGACATTGAAAAAGTGTAATAATGACATGATTCATTTATTACTATTATCATAATGAGTGAATTCATATTTTGGGTATCATAAAAATGTCATCCATTCCCCATCCATGACTTTTGAAAATACTAGTATAAGGCCGTGGAAAAAACCCAATTCTGTTTTGTCCCATGAGACCTATCGATGATTCGATGGGCTATAGTGGGTCCCACTTGTCACATGCTATGTCCAAATAATTCCACATATTTATCTTAAATTATATCTTTAGATCAATGTGTCCCATACAACTTTGATGAAAATTTGAATCATAATCATATTTGGAAATACTCTAATTAAACAAATAAATACTCTCAAGGAAAATGATCAAAAATATTACAAAGTGTCTCATACAAGTTTTTAAAATTTAATTATTAATTTCATATAATATCATAAGAATAATAAGACTCATAATTTGGTTTATAAAATTACATTACATACACAAAAAGTAATGAATAAGTTATGAAGATATCGTAAATCTGATAGAATTAATAGTAAGACAAGAATATCCCATTTCATTTAGAATGAAAATTTATATTGAAAAAACAATTTTTTCATAAAATTATATTTTAGACAGGTTTATCCAGGAAAATAAAATTGTTATACATTTAAATTATATTTTTTCATTAATTTTTTCTAACTGAAGTGAAATCATGTAATTTTTTTTAATGTAGCTTTAGAAATAGAACATTTTATTGTGGTTTAAGGAAAATATTAAATATATTTTAAAGAGGAATGAGATGTTTTAATTCATTATACCATAATTAAACCCTGATTTTTTTTTCATGATTTTTTTTTTGATTTTACAAAAATAATGTTGTCTCAAAATAGATTATATAGTGAATTATAAAATGGGCATGAATTCTGGAAGTTCACTTAAATAAGCTAGTTTTTTAATGAATAATTGAGAAGGGAAAAAATTTAAAACAAATAATACCCATAAAATAGAGATAAAAGTATATTAATATATGATATTAGAATGTATTAGAATAATATAAATGATATACACAATATGAAATATGACTTAATTTTTGTTAAGGATACTATAGTAATAACCGAAGAAAAAATGTACGTTCGTGTGGAATCCCTTACCACTTTGTAATCAATGGATTCATTTGTCCAAAAACTAATAATAATAAAATTATACATCACATACCCTGAATATAAAAAGATTCATGATATGATAAAAAAAATTCAGTATACATATAACATACACAAGAAATAGTGGTGAATAAAAAATATCATAAAAATTGTTCTGAGATGAGGAACCCAATACGACATCGTAATCAATCAAATCATGTGACTAGAATATAATAATCATAAAATGAATCATTTGATAAAATAAATATTAACTTTATAGTAATTTTATATATCAAATGGTAGTATACATATTCCACATATGAGAAATAAGTGGGGAATAATGGAAATCTCATCGAAATAAAAGTTAGATGAGAAACCCCATATATTAAGCCTGAATGTGTTCTAAAATTGACCATAAAGTCCTAGAATATATAATTATACTAATTAAAAATTTAATTAATAACCTACTATACATGTTAATAATTTATTATAATTTTTTTATTAACCTTTGATAAGTTATAATATTGAATTCTGTCATTCCAGAACATTCATTTCACAGTATTCATTATATATTTGCTTGATTATGAGTGGGGAAGTTCATGTAGAATGGATATAGTTATAAAATATTGAATTTATATATTATTAATCAAAATAATTAAATTTAAATGGTAATATATATAATTTTTTATAAGGTACGATGTCAAATAATTTGATAAGTTATTTAGTGTTAATGTTTTAAATTCTTACAGTGGGTTTTCGATCAAAACATACTAGTTATGTTATATTATTTAGCATTATTTACAAATTATATTTCCAAAATAATAAAAATAAGATATAATTCATATTAATGAATCTGGATCTACGATAAAAATTGTTTCATGACCATCCTGGATAGATAAATTGAATAATGAATGTTCATTGACCATGAAGGTTGAAAATCAGCACCTTGACGACGATGATTTCATTTTTAAAACAAAAGTGAGATTATAAGAAGATTGATTGTATATCTTACATTAACTAAGAATAATAATAGTTTATATATAATAATAGAGTGACCATGATTATTTGGAATAATTAGGTGAGGTGAATGTATGAATAAAAAAAAAATAAAAATGAAATTAAATGAAAAATGTAGAGAGTTTACATCTTGAAATATCCTCCCTAATTACTTCATTATGTGAATGGTTTATGGTATTTTAGAAAGAAAAAGGGTTCCAAGAAGTGGGGAGGGAAAATGGAATAGTATTTGGGCAGGACATTAAGTAGCATCAAGGCATGTAGGTGTTAATAGAATTGTGATTGAGGGTTGTTTTTATAATGGAGGAGAGGAGAGATTTTCCATTGTTTTAATTATTATATTATTATTTTGGATCAATACTATGAATATTCATGATTATTGTGACTAAAAATAGTTATAAATGAATCTTAGTTCAGGCCAATGAATATTTACATCATCCGCGACTCAAGCATGATGTTGAAATTCATTTAATAATCATATTTCGTAAATTATAAATTACCATTATTCACCAAAAAATAGTTTATTTTACAAAAATACCAAACACACACCCAAACCATTTTTTGAAGTTTAGAATTAAAAATTTGACTCCAATTTACGAAAATAATGTTTTAAATATATGAAACTTAATTTTTAAGTAAATTCAATTTTTACTTGAAAATACCGATTTAATATTTAATATAGCTTATATAATATTTTCTAATATTAATTGAGGTGGTATATAATTATATTAAAATAAAAGGAAATAAAAAAATATTATTAGGTTCTATGAAAATAAATTTTATTTTAAATAAATTTATTAATTAAATTATAAATAAATATTTTTAACTCTGAAAAATACCAACACATACTTATTTATTTTTTAAACATTAACTCTCGTTTATAAGGTGCCTAAATTTAATTTATAATTTCATGCATATGGTTAATATTAAAAGGGTCAGGTAACTCTTCATAATGGAATTATAACTATTTAAAAGGATACATTAATATTCATATGGTTAAAGTTAATATTCACTAAAACATAATGTTGGTCCTATTATACTCTAAAAAACATATCGATCACAATGGTGTATGTCCATTTTTTTAATTCAAATAACAGAAGTGAAAATTTTATCTTATATGGCTAGGTTATAACTATTATAAAGAGTTGTTTCATAGAGACTCAGTGTTCAGTGAATATAAGATATGCAATGAATTGAAATTATTTATAAAGAAAACACCATTAAATATTTGGGTGTCATATTTTTGTATTTATCAAAATATGTATAATATTATATTGACATGCTATTCCTAAAATATTTAATTAAATATTTTATTGAAAAAAATAAATGAAATAAATATATTCATATTAATTTTTTTAACACAATATAATACTATAACATAGTTATATTTTTTGTGAACATTAATTAATTATTTTTAATGATATAAATTATAATTATTTTAAGTATAAATAATTATTAAAACACTTAACATTAAAATATTGTTTTCCATAACGTAATGTATATAAATTTTTAAAAATTACAGGGATGTTACATTATTCACCCCTCAACAGAACTGTCTCCCTACAATTTAAAAATTCACATTGAAAGTTAGAGGTTAATACTTAAAAATTACCTTACGGGAATCCCACATACAAAAATAGGGTTAGTAAAATGTCCTCTTAAAAAGAGTATAAGGGAAATTAGTTGGTCACCTAATAATTTATTTACTCAAATGTGGTTAAAATAGTTTTATGTAAAACCCCATCAATGAAAAATCAATCTATGATGATTTGATGAAAATTTAATGACAAAAATATCAAATTAATGTTGATTATTAAAAAACAATAAACTGCTATATTGAAAAAAAATATTGATATTCTCAATGATTATGGTAATAGGAAATTTTTTTATTTAAGACTATTTTAAAGGAGTTGAAAAATTATTCCACTCTATAATTGTATAAATAAACGTTAAGATTTCATAAAAATAGTCTTATCTTTTGATTTCTCCTCGAACAATATATACATCATATCATAGAACACGATTGTTTATGTGGTAAATTAATACATTAACCTCTATAACCTTATATAGAGATCAAATTAAACCATTCATAAATGTGTAAAATTTCCATAATATAATGATGCAACACATTAAGTGATTCAAACTAGGTCTGTAGTAAGGACCATTGTCATTTACCAGGTTTCCCCAAGTCAATCTGTGTTCACCTTGTTAGAGTTTTTCCCACCATGTATATTTGTGCCAGATCCAAATCCACATATAATATCGGGATTGGGATTTATTTTATATTAATATCTACATCATATATAACTTGACAAAATTATTTGATTTTATTAAATTCTTATCCTCAATTTCTATCATATGGTTAGGATCCCTAACCTATTTTTTCTAAATCTCTATTTTACATGGTTCTTGATAAATATCATCTTATACCCACTACAATCCCCCGAACTCATAATCATATAGCTGGTGCATTATTTTAATTCATTAAAAAGATTACAAGGAATTAAATCTTGAAGGGATGATCAGTTTAGATGTCCTCTAGGACCATATTACATTCTTGATTCCCATAATAAATTGGAAAAAGGAAAGAAACATGACATAATATGAAATAAACTACATCCCTAAAATATTATTCAATGTTTTTTCCATCATAACATGGGGAATGGAATCATAAGAAAGGGGTTAGCTTAGATTCTTACTATGGGTTACTAATATAGTATTATATTTAATACAAAATCAGGTAAGATGAATAAATCATTACACTAAGCCATAATCAATGGTATAATATAGCAGGAATAAAAAAACGAATGAACAGTTCCATATAAATAATCATATAAAACCTCACCAAGAACATTATACTATTCTAATAATCAAATTATTTATTCATTACTAATTTCATAATGAGGGAAATCATATTGAATGTATCGTCCCGACCCCAGTTACCCAGATTCGGTGAATTATTTTAATACATTGGCATGATTACAAGGAATCAAGTCCCAAAGGACTGATCGGTTTAGCATGTTGGAAAATAGATTATATACATTAACATTACATTACAATTTCAAGCATAAAATTCAACATAAATAGTTCCTTGAGAACTCCATTATTCCTTTTAGCTTAAAACTTTATATCAATCATAATACACTTCTTGGAATCCTGGGAAAAATAAAATATAGAAAGGGCTAAGGTCGAAGGCTCAGTAAGGATATTCAATACAGCGGAAATTGACATAAATATTAAGCATGATGAATAATTGAAACCACATGCCTTCACCAATAATAAACACGAACACTTTTAGAGAAAGAATATGTGTTGAGTAAATAATGCCATAATAGAACATAATCATGGGTATTCTACAAGTCGAATGACCACATGAAACATAAATATTATTTTCATAATGAGGGAATGTATAATTCCAGAAATTCTAAAACATTTTTTCAAGGACTCGACCAAGAAGTCTAAAATGATTAAGCCCTCGGCCAAAACCAGAAATCAAATTGGGAAAAATCCTCGGCCAATTCCATGTCTATTTGTCTCTTGAGACCTACTGATGCATCGAGGATCTATAGCGGGCTCCACCAATACTTACTATGTCCAATACATTCCTCATATGAAAAGGATGAAACATAACATAATCATTCGTATAGGAACTAGGATTATAAATGTCATTACTTAAACCACAAACCATAAATGGTATAAAAATAACGCATCAATTGTAAAACATATCACGAAACCTTGATACAATATGTATGTTTTGTTTCATAATAAATCATCTTCAAAACAAGTTTAAATACTATCAACAGATGATGACATAGATTAAAATTATTTGTAAAACAATTTCAGTGAAATATCCCTTCATCATGAAAACATTTGAAAGTCACACAATTTAGAAAGGAAGTCATTTAAAGAAAATTTTGAATCAAAGTTTCCCATACCACTTTGAAACTTTTGATATTAACATTTTAAAAACATTCATGTCCATATAAATATATCCTTAAAACCATTTTGAAGACATTAATATTAATGAGAATGATTTAGAAGAATAAATATTTAAAACATTTGAAATGATGTTTTTGTAAAAAGTGCCTTAAAATAATACCTTTGAAAACTCTTTCATGAAACATGGATATGGATAATAAATATGTCCCCTACACAAAGAATACAGTTATGGGTAGTACATACACAACACAAAAAGTAAGAGTGGCAATATGGAACGAATATCATGGGAATAACAAGTGAGATGAAAACCCCTTACCTTGTACTTTCCCATGGTTGAGGGTAGGTTAACCTCGTGTATAATGGTGAAATAATTTTTATTAAATTATACAAGAATCATAAAAATTAATATGATATCATATATGATCTTTTATAATTTCTTTTTTTAGCAAAATCTTAGTATTATCATCGTTTCGGGTGTTAACATACTCATTTTTTATTATATGTTTTGTTATATAATTCATGTTTGCTATGGATAGGTTGTATCATATTCATATCCATAATTATATCAAGTCCTTAAAGATTATTTTTAACCGTCAAATGAAAATTATTCTTGAATGGATACGAATGAGAATGAATCTCATCGCGTTGTGGAGACTGTATTCCATACATACGAATTACCGAAAATATCAGTCTTTTGATATTAAAATAATATATAATTGGATGGTATGTCATATATACAGAATCAGTATCATGTAATATTTATTATTTACATGAATTACACATCATTATTATACCATCCAAAAAATAATGTTTCTGAATTAAAATTACCCCACGACGTGGAGACGGTAATTCGTACATACGCACATATGGTGTCATGTCATTCAAAGGATGGATTGAAAACTGAATATGGTTGCACTATATTTTTTTGAATGGAATATCAATTAATAATATAATACTTGTTTTAAAAACTCAGTCATGTCAATTTTGACAATATTTAATAATTGATTTGTGTTAATGACTTAACAAATTTATTAATTCAAACCCAATTCATTTAAGCAATCCTAACATGTCATATTAACCAATAAAATTCGTTGATGGCATCAAAACATTCAAATTATATTTAATTTTACTTTTATAATACAAATTATTAGATTCTTTCATTAATAAAGAAAATACTACATCCTTATTGTGTCATAAATAAATGTAATTATTAAATGTCTAAAAATTATAAATAAAATACCATTATGTAAGAAATATTTTTAGATTTCTAATAAATATTTATAGTATAAAATATAACATACATATCCCAATTTAAAAATTTTATTTCTAAAAGATATATGGTTATGTCATTTTTGAATTTATTTTAACTTAATTAATATAAAGTGTCCTTATGGTCTAGAAGTGGCTCCATGGGGTCCCAAAAACGACCCAAATATGCCCATGGTCGGAATTGTATCAAAAAATAAGGTTAGGACACGTTTTAGGGTAATTTATTATTATTTTAATATAATTTGTTTACCCTTATTTACCGGATTTACCTTTTAACCATGGTAAATAAAATATTTAACGAAGTAATTATTCAAAATGTCTAAAAATAAAAGTTACCTTTTTACACAATTCGGAAATCTTGATTCCAAATATGGAATCCATTTTTCCAAATTCAAAACACATAAGTTGAAGAAATTAATTTAAAATTAATTCCTGTTGTTAAAACAAAATGCGTGTTTTTAAGAGATAATAACTATCAACAGATTGACACTATTTTATGTCCGGTTTAAATGTGAAATTATATCCCATGACCAAAAATTTATTAAATGGTAAAAAAATATTCTAAATATACATTAAAACCACTCAAATGAATAATTTATCACTATTAATTGTTTGATATAAAAATTTGTTTTTAATTAAAATTTAGTTATTTTCACTATTCATCAAAATATAAATGTTATCCGAAAAGTACCAAAATTTTTCCATAGGCTAATTTCAATATTCCGAATCTAAAAATGAAGTCCATTTTGAGAGATAAAATTGATAAAATTTTAAAAATTGCGTATTACTTTTCATAACGGCTATTTTGATTGGTCACGTTGTGTTAAAATCTCGAAGTTGTGTACATTGAAAGATATTGCATTATTCAATGGGAAACGTACCGTGGAAGCTTGGGGTGTTACTTTCTCCCATATTTCAATAAATTGCGTCCTCACAATTTGAAATTGTTCTTCAAAAATAAAATATTGAAAATAGAAAATAACTTTGTGGGAAAACCCCCATCGGAAATTGGGTTAATAAAATTTAGTCGTAATAAGAGAAAAAGTGAAATGAAAGCGTCACCACCAAATTATGATCTCGATTTGGAGAAAATTGATGGAAATTAGATAAAAATAATTGGAGAAAAGTTGTAAATATTTATAGGGAGTGATTTAGGTCATCAATCATAATCAAGCGAAAAAATGATGTCCATAAATTCACCAATCTATGATGATTTATAAAACCATCGGTTCAACAAAACATATGGTATTAGGATAACAAATTTTTGGTTTTAAGATCCCTTAACTAAAGTATAGTTATTTTTTTCTTCATTGAATAAGTGAATAAGGAAAATATATTATTCACAGGAAGAGTCCCATCTTTTAACTAATTTCTACCACAAACTCATATTTAACTATGAAAGATAATATATCTTAGAAACAATATTATATTTATCTTATTCATATAGGGTTCAAAATAAAAGAATTTATAATTCATCTACCAGATTTTTTTTAAACAAAACACTACATTATTCAATCCAGGTTATCACATGGGCCAGTGGTAGGTGATACACCCTTATCACCCTTCGGTTTCGGGTTCAAGTCTCACAGCCTTGCTGGACGCGAAGGGTTTCCGCCTGACCTCCAGGTTGTACTTTTTATGGTAATTTAAAAATAATCTCAATCTAGAATTATCCAAAATACGTTTGTCCAAACTCAATGTCCAAGATTTATAACGAAGGTAAACACAATGAAGATCCTTTATGCCACGTAATAACATGTGAACACCTTCATCATGTATTCTTTTAAAACACTGAAACATCCTGAATTACTATAAAACTTTTTTGATCACATTCATGCTCCCTTATTATTTATAGAATATTGGATATAATCCTTCTATCTGAAAATGATGTAAACTCTAACAATGACAAATCATTAATCAGTTTCAATGTAGTCAGGAATATCCAATATAATTTACTCAAATCAACCATCTCTTATTCCAAAATCACTACCTCATTATCCAGACCATATTAAGGATTACCTTTCCATCAACCATGTATTTTACCCAAAGTGTAGCTTACTATTTAAGTAACTTTTCTTAGAACCATATAATCTCAAATCCTCAATAAAATAGTATTGTAGTACAATCCTTATTTATCTACATAATTCATATAACCAGTATATTATTGATACAACACTCAAATGAAATAATCCTAAAATAACAACATAAGAACAGTAGTCATTCTTCTTCATCTGAGATAGTATCACAACTTGATTGTTATCAAATAGCATCATTTAGGGCATACTCTGATGATTTGGACATTGGTTCGCGTAGTGTCCCAAATATTTATAGACAAAACATTGTACATTTCAAACCATTTTTTGACCCTTGTAGTCATGTACTTGGTTTCCTTTTTTACCACACTTATAAAAAGCTCCCATTCTCCTTAGGTAAGTTCTAGAGAATTTCATCCCATAGTTATCACATATGGGTAAATAATTCTTTACCTTCTATGATTTATCTTCCCTTGTCTCTACCATTCTTTTCTTCTCTAGATTCCCTTCAAATAAATAGGACTCTGAGAATTTTTTACTTATCTTATCAACAAACGGTACAATTTATTCATAAGATGATAATATGTGGGAGACTATTTCCCTTCTAAATTCTGGCTTAAGACCATGAAAGATAAAATCATTCTTACTTTAAGGATCATGTGTATTGCTGGAGTTATCATTCCTTATACTGGGCTCTATTTCTAAACAATAGAATACACTAGGTTAGTTTATGAATTGCAATGTATAACTCCAATATTGTAAAATACATAATGTAAATTGAATAGTTTATGGATATAATCAATAATCATAAAAATGTTTTCATTGTGGAAGTATATACTCATAAACCATTCATAATTTTTTGTAAATAAAATGAGAATTATCCTATGAATATCCCCCAGGAGTGTCGTAACCAAGAGTGCAACAAGGCTCACTATCATGCACCAGTTTCTGTTCGAGTCTAGCTCAAAGCGGTGTTTTCGGGTTTTACCCCTAGGCACATCTATGTCAGATCCGCCTCTACCTGATCATATCCAGATAGGGATGTATTTCTTGGAAAACTCACAAAATCTCTACAATACCCAAATTCTAAGAAGTTTTTCTATTCTAATCATCAATGTATATCTTAGGGCTATATGCTCTAATCCGAGTTTATCAAAATCTAGTTTACAAAGTTATTGTTAAACTTCATCAGATACCAAATGTAACACCCCGACCCCAATTACCCTAAGTCGGTGCATTATTTTAATACATTGTCATGATTAAAAAGAATCATGTCCCAAAGGACTGATCAATTTATCAGTCTTGGAAGATATATTACATACATTAACATTACATTATAATTTCAGACATAAAACGCAGCATAATAAGTTCCTTGATAATGCCATTATTCCCTTTAGCATAACCCTGCATATCAATTATAATACACTTCTTGGAATGCTGGGAAAAATAAAACATAGAAATGGATATGCTCAAATTCTTAGTATGGGTAAGCAATACAGCTGAAGATGAAAAAAATATTAAGCATGATGAATAATTGAAACCACTTATTGTTTCCAATAATAAAGCTGATTAATTTTATGGTATGAATATGAGTTGAGTAAATAATTCCATAATAAAACATAATCACGGGTATTGTACTAGTCAAATGACCACATGAACCATCAATATTATTTCCATTATGAAGGAATGTATAATGCTAGACATTCTAAAACATTTTGTCAAGGCCTTGGCGAAGACGTCTAAAATGATTAAGGCCTCGTCCAAAACGATAAATCAATTTTGGAAAAGGCCTTGACTAATTCCACATCTAGTTGTCTCATGAGACCTACCGATGCATCGAGGATCTATAGCAGGCTCCACCCATCACTTAATATGTCCAATACATTCCTAAAATGAAAGGATTGAAACATATCATAAAAATTCGAATAAGAACTAGGATACAAAATTTCAATACTTTAACCATAAACCATGAATGGTTTAAAAATAATGCATCCACAGTCAAACATATCACAGAAACATTAAAACAATATGGATGTTTTGTATCAAAATAAATCAACTTCAAAACAAGTTAAAATCCATCAAAGGATGTTGACATAGATTAAAATGATTTGTAAAACACATTGAGAGAAATATACCTTTATCATGAAAATATTTGAAAGTAACACAATTTATAAATGAAGTCATTTAAAAAAAATTTGAATCAAAGTGTCCCATACCACTTTGAAACATTTGAAATTAACATTTTAAAAGAATTCATGTCCATATAAATTAATCCTTATAAACCATTTTGAAGACATGAACATTAATGAGAATGATTTAGAAGAATAAATATTTAAAACATTTGAAATGATGTTTTTGTAAAAAGTTCCATAAACTATTCTCTTTAAAATCCCTTTAATTAAACATGGACATGGATAGTAAATATTTCCCATACCCAAAGAATACAATTATGGGTAGTACATACACCACACAAAAGGTAATAGTGGAAATATGGCACGAATCTCACGAGAATAACGAGTGAGATGAAAACCCTTTACCTTGTAAATTTCCATGGTTCGGGGCATGTTAAATTACTTTATAATTGTGAAATAATTGTTATTAAATTTTAATAGAATCATATAAATTAATATTATGTCATATATTATCTTTTAACATTGCATTGTTAATAGTATCTTAGTATTATCGTCGTTTCAGGTGTTAACTTACTCGTTTTATTTTATATGTTTTGTTACATAAGCCATGTTTGTTATAAATTGGTTTAATCTTATTCATATCCAGAATGATATCAATTCAATAAAAATTATTTTTAACCATAAAATGAAAATTATTCTTGAATGGATACGATGGGGAATGAATCCCATCGCGTTCGTGGAGACGGTAGTCCGTACGTACGCACGAGCGACAATATCATTCTTTTGATATTAAAATAATATATGAATGGAGGTTATATCATTTATAAAGAATAATTATCATGTTTTATTTATTATTTACATGAATTACACATCCTTATTATACCCATCTAAATAATAATGTTTTTGAATAACAATTACACCACGACGTGAAGACGGTAAGCCGTACGTAAGCATGTATGGTGACATGTCATTCAAAGGTTGGATAGAATACTGAATATGGTTGTACAATATTTATAATAACATAATAGTATATATAAGATACTATATTTATTATTTTTGAAAGGAAATAACAAAGAAAAAATAAGTTTAAGAAGAATGAAACATGAAATAGGGTGGTGAAAACATTACATCTTCTTGGGGTTCTTCCTATTGATTTGATCAAAAGGGATCTTTAGGTTGGAATTATGATCAATCTAAGACCACTGGATTCATTTGAGGAATTTTTAGAGAGTATTTTTGCAGGATTTGGCCTAACCAAAAGTCGTAGAAGGTGTGAAGAATTGGTTAGAAGTTGTGTCCTTTTATAAGGGCGAGGAGGGGCTCTTTAGGAAAAACATAAAGTATTAATTTATAATAAATTCATATTCGATTTATAATGTCTCAAAAGTGGATTACTAAAATTATAATGTGGGGATGGCTCAAAATAAATTCAAATAATGTATTTTAGACTGCTTTGTGTCATTATATTAACCTTATCTTTTCGTTTTATCTCTTAGTTAATTAGATTGACATTTACCATGTAACCGTTTATTTTTATATTATATAGTAAATAAACATAATATATATATATGAGAAACCCCAAGTGGCACACTAATGATACAAATATCATGATATAAGTCCATTTCCTGGACATTATATTTTTAGGAATATAATATCAACTAATAATATAATACTTGTTTTAAAAACTCATTTATGTCAATTTTGACAATATTTAATAATTAATTTTTGTTAAAGTCATAAAAACTTTATTAATTAGAAACAAATTCCTTTAATAAATCTTAACATGTCATATTAGCCAATAAAATACTTTTATGTCATAAAAACTTTAATATTAAATTTATTTTAACTTTTATAATATCAATTATTTTATTAATTCATTAATAAGGAAAATATGGTATCATTATTGTGACATAAATAAATCTAATTATTTAATGTCTAAAAATTAAAAAAAATACCATTATGTAGGAAATATTTTTTATCTTTCTAATGAATATTTATAGTTGAAAATATAACATATAATACCCATATTTAAAAAATGTTTTTCTAAACGATATATGCTTATGAAATTTTTGTATTTACTTTAACTTAATTAATATAAAGTTTCCTTATCACGTACAATTGGCTCCATGGGGTCCCAAAATCGACTCAAATATTTCCATGGTCAGAAATGTATCATCAAATAAGGTTAGGAAACGTTTTAAGGCTTTTTATTGTTATTATAATATTATTTTCTTACCATTATTTACCGGATTTACCCTTTAATCATGATAAATAAAATATTTAACCAAGTAATTATTCAAAATTTCTAAAAATAAAAGATACCTTTTTACAGTATTTTGAAATCCTGATTACAAATATGGAATCCATTTTTCTAAATTCAAAACACACAAGTGGAAGAAATTAATTTAAAACTAATTCCTGTTGTTAAAACAAAAAGCTTGTTTTTAAGAGATAATAAATATCAAAAGATTGACACTCTTTTATATTCATTTTAAATGTTAAATTATGTCCAATGACCAAAATTGAATTAAATTGTAATAATATATTATAATTATACTTTAAAACCACTCAAATTTATAATTTATCACTATTACATATTTTGATTAAAAAAGTTGTTTTTAATTAAAATTTAATAATTTTCACTATTCATCAAAATATAAAAGTTATCCAAAAAGTACCAAAATTTTACCCTAGGATAATTTTGATATTCCTAATCCAAAAATGAAGTCAATTTTGAGAGATAATATTTATAAAATTAAAAAAAACTGTGTTTTACTATTCAAAACGGCTACATTAATTGGTCTAGGTGTGTTCAAATCTCGACGTTGCATACAATGCAAGCTATTCCATTATTAAAAGGGAAACGTACTGTGGAAGAGTGGGGTGTTAAATTGAATAAATCATAAACCTCTCATAATGGCCTCAAACAAGAAATATAAAAATACTTGGCTAAGGCCTCCTCCAAAACCCAATTTTATTTTGTCTCATTATTCATACGGATGCATCAATGGGATAGAGATGGCCCTAGCCAATACATGATAACTTTAAATTGATCCCCCTATGTCTATTAAAAAATAAAAACATATCATAGAATCTCATAAAATGATTAAACATTTGAATCATAATCATATATGAAAATACTCTAACTAAATAATTGATAAACTCTTGAAGAAAATGATCAATAAACATTAAAAAGTGTCCCATACCAATTTGAATAATTTATTTATTAATTAAATATAATATCATAAGAATAATATAAATCATGTTTTGATATATAAAATATAATTTCATATACAAAAATAATGTAATATGTCCATATCATACCATAAAACCTATTGAATTAAATGTGAAATGAGAAAAAAACTTTTTATTTTGGAAGGAAGAGTTCTTCTGCAAAACCATACTATTTGTCATAAAATAATATTGTAAAAAAATTTATTGCATAAAATAAAATGGAAATAAATTTTAATTATATATGAGGAATGAATTTTTTTCTCATAGAAATAATATCATAAAAAAGAGTTTTAAATGAATCTTTAGAAATAAATCTTTTTAGAGCTGTTTATGGAACACATTAGAGGAAATTTCAATGTGGAATGCCATTTTATTGAAAAAAACTGAACTCAACCACAATAGTATTTTAATGTTAATTTTTATAGTAAAAAAATATTTATGGATTAAAAAATATTACATAGTGGACATAAAAAAGGGTAAGAATTAGAGAAGATCACTTGAAAGTTTCCTATTTATTTGAATGAATTAAGAAAGAGAACTATTTTCAAACATATAATCCCCATAAAAAAGATGATATGATCTGAATATATGATTTGGGAACATAAATAAAAAATATATAAGATTTAAATAAAAATAATTAATGATTAATTTTTTTTACATATAGTGAATGAACAACCAGAATAAAAACAATGGTTTGGGTGGAATCCCTTACCACGTTCTAATGAATCGAATCATGAAAACCAAATATAATAATCATAAAATGATACATTTAAAACCATATAAATTAATATATTCTTGATATTACACAAATATTGGTAGTATAATTACACTATACACAAAAAAATAGTGGGGAATAAGGAATATCTCAAAAAATGGTAGTGAGATGAGGAAACCCTTAACACATAGTAATCAACAAAATCACATGATCAAAAATTAATAATCATTAAATGAAACATTGAATTAAATTTATAAAAATAAAAATTTTATATTTCATGTAGTTTTTAATAATACATAAATGCCAAAAAATAAATAAGTTGAATACAATGGAAATCTCCCGAAAAAAAAGTGAGATGAGAAACCCATTAACATATGTTTCAATGTGTTCTGCACTTGAACTTATGGTCATGGAATATGAAATTAGACCCTTTATTAATTTATTTCATAAACTATTAGATATTTTTATAATTTATTATAATTTATTATGGTCATTTATGTCCTTTTTATAAGTTATAATATTAAATTTCATCCTTCTAGAGCATTCGTTTCATAACATTCGTGATCAGTTTGTTTGAGCATAAATGTATAAGTTCATGTGGAATTGATAGAATTATCCATGAATTGATTTATATATTATTAATTATAATAGATAATTTTTAATGGTTATATATACCATAATGTTTCATAGTATGACAATGAATAATTAGATAAGTAATTCAGTAGTAGTTTTTAAAAATTTTAAAGTGGCTTTTCGAGAACAATGAAATTGTTTTGTTATGAAAATTTAAATCATGTACAAATTATGGTTCAAGAATAATTATATAAGATATAATACATATTTTAGAATAATTTTCAACCATAAAAATGGTTTTATGACCATCCATTGAGCATAAAATGATTATCAATGGTTCATCATCCATGAATGGTGTAAATTGGCACCACTCGGACGATGATTCCATTTTTAAAATAAAAGAGAGATTGTAAAGAGACTAATGATGTATCTTCCATTAACATGATATAATTATAATATTAATATTTAATTGGGGTTATATTAATTTTTTTGATAGAGTATTTTGGTGTAAGATAAGAATATAAAACAAATTGATAATTAAATTAAATGAAAATGGGGAGGGGATGCCTCTTGAAATATCCTCATTGAGAACCCCCTAAAGAGAAGGTATTTTGTTATTTTTGAAATAAATAGGGATTCTATAAGTGGTGAAGGACAAGATAAAATTATTTGGGTAAAACATAGGGAGTCTTAAAGTCATGGACAAATGATGAGAAGATGGTGTGAGTGGAGGTTTTAGAGTTGAGGAGAGAAGGGTTTTTCCATTATTTTATTCATTATTTTATTATATTTCCCAAAGACTGGGAATATTCATTATTATTTTAACAAAAAATAGTAATAAGAGAATGTGAGTTACAATATGGGTCCATTAATTCATCTATGACTCAATCATGATTTATAAATTCATTTATTTAGTGTACTTCGTAAACTATCCTACATTACTATTCACCAAAATTTCATGTATTTCTGAAAAATCCAAAACATTCACAGTAACAATTTTTAAATTTTTAGAATTCATAAATGGAAATTATTTTTCAAAAAAAATTTCTAAATATATTTATATTAATTTTTAAATTAAGTAATTATTTACTTGATAAATATTGATTTAAATTTTAAAATTAATTTAATAATATTTTAAAATATTATTTATGGTATTTTAAAATTATCCTCAAATCAAAGGACAAAAAATATTTATTTAGGAATAAATTTTATGAAATATAACATTATTTAAAAAAATAATTAAAAGTGTAAATTAATATTTATTACCAAAAAAAAAATCGATAACTGATTATTTATTTTTAATACATTAACTCTCGTTTATAAGGTCCCTAAACGTTATTTATAAATTCATGTGTGATGATACTATTAATAAGGGTCAAGTAACTATTCATAATGTTAACAATACTATTAATAAGGGTACATTACTATTTTTAATGTTCAAGTTTCTATTCATCAATAAAATTATGTTGATCCTATTAGATTCTAAAAAGTACACTAATCGCAACTGTGTATATTTGTTTTTCGAAATAGAAATCACAGAAGTGGATAAAATATGTTTCATTGCTAGGTTATAAGTATTAGAATGTGATCTTTAATAGATACCAAGTTTTGTGTCTATATAATCTATCTAATGAATTGAAATTATGTATGGAGAAATATAAAATAAAATCATGGTTTTTTCATATTAATAGTGAAAATATTCATAACATAATATAGTATTTATCAAATATATTTTAAAAGAAAATATATATTACGCAAAAAATCATTAATTAAATAATAAATTGATAAAAACAATTCAAATACTTATATTCATATCAAAATATTTCTTTACAAAAAATAAAGCTATTAAATAATATTTGTTAATTTAGAAGACCAATTAACTAATTTGAACGAATTAATTTATAATTATTTTAATTATTATTAATAATTAAAACACAAAATTTTATATTATTATTTTTTATATCATAATGTTTGTAAAATTAAATAATAAATTATTGGATTGTTACATTTGTGTCACTACGATGAAATTATTGTATTTTAATATTTTAGTTAGCAAAACTTTAAATATGAAACGTTCATTTTTTAAATGATAATCATTTATTATATAGGGCTTCATAAAATATATACTTGTGTATAAATATTATGATGAAATATAGGATAGTTATTTTCATCATGGTATTTGTGATTTACTTTTTAAATAAAAAAGTATATTAAATAATATCACAACACTAACACAGTAGTTATTTTATTAATTAAAATATGAAATAAATTTTACAAAATGGTAAAATAAATATAATTTAAACAGTTAATCTAATCAATGATTTTTGAATATAAACATGACCTCAGTGGGATATAATTATTATTTTCTAAGTTGACTTGTTATATTTATATTTTTAAAACCCAAATAATGAATAGTATCAAAATTTACTCTAATGACATTTAATAAAAATAAAATATTATTAAACTATCTACAAATAACCAAAAATATATATATATAAAATATTATATGGTCTAAAATTTTATCAATTGTTCATTTTTTATTTAATTTAAATCATATAAGATGAAATTTCAACCTTTTAGTGTTGAAAAATTATTACCTTATATTATATTAGAACGTGTTAAATAAGGATTAATCAAAATGAAATGTATTAAAATATTATAAAACATTAAAAAAGTATTTTTAATTGTGATTAAAATGATATCTAAAATTATTTTTGAATAAGTATCATTTATTAGTATTTTTATTGATATTTTATTTATTACAAATTAAGAATTATTGAAATTCCAAAACTGATGCTCAACTAAATTATAAATAGGAACCTCCTCCCTCCATTCATCATATCCCATTTAGCCTTCAATAATGACCATTCCCTACCCAACAACCTCATAAACTCAAAAATACACATTCAATAGGTTTTGGGATTCTCTAAAGACCAACCCTAGTGTCCCTGTGAGAAGATCAAATGGACATTCAGTAAAGAAGATGTAATCATCTTTACCGACTATTCTAGGATTATTATTTCTTATACAACCTTGTAATGTGTTGTTTACATTATAAATTAATAAATATAGTATCACCTATATTCATAGATTTTATTATGATTATGTGATAAATATATTCGATTTTTTATCGATAATAAAAAAATGAATGTACCACATTTGCGTATGTGGGTCTTTCTATCTTTATGCCATAGTGTAGCATGTTTTCCATCTATAATTTATTTGGATGGGTATAATGATATGTATGATATATATATAAATATATGATAATTAATACTTTATATTGGCTATGTAACAAAATATATTACATCAATTAACTTACCCTTTTACTATTAAAGGAATTTTATCACTTGTACGTACATCCGCCCTACAATCTCCCCGGCGTGATGTGATTCATTTTTCATATTCACTATTGCATAATTATAATATAAATATATACAATGAATAAATGGGAAATATATTACTTTATACATCTTTGAAAATTATATAACTCTATCCTATGAATAATAATTGAGACTTATATGATAAAAGATGCATTGGAAAATGTAGCAGTTCACACCCTAAAGAAGATAAATAATGTAATATTATTAAAGGGTGATAATTTGATATTATATGATATTATAAATATAAATATCATTATGGAATAATTGAATAACATTATTTAATCAAATATACATGATTTTAGGATACATACAATGTAAATCAGAACTAATATAAGTGTTAAATTCATAATCATATATTATTATGGATTTTGTATATGTATGTATATAGAGTGAAATGTTTATCTTACATGTCCATGTCTCTTAACTGATATTAAACTATAGTTTTACTATTATTATGTAATTTTTGAATTCATTTATACCCATTCATGTGGTTTTACTAAACATCAATATTTTCTATATTTTTTCATTTTCTTAATGAGTTATATTTCCACTTTTTCAGTTAAAGTATAAGAAGAATGTTTTTTAACTTATAGGGAATAAATGGATCACTATGCATTCATAACGCTTTAATGCATCAAATATCCCCTCACAAGATAATTATTTATCTTTAAATAACAGTTTATCTTTTAAAATTGTGTGGTATTTTATGAAAATATTCTTTTATAATAAGGGAGGATGTTTTCCTCCATAATTATTTTCAAGTGATATCTCAATGTTACTTATGTTTAATTTTATTATTTTTTAGCGATATAATCTCTATTATTATATGGATGGAATATGATAATGATTTAATGATAAATATGAAACCCATTTCTATACCATAGGTTATGTTAAAATTGATTTATTTTAATGAAACACATTTTATTTTAGGGCTACTGATATGACGAATGATTTATGATCATGTGGAACACATATTTATAATGTTAATAATGTGATGGGTGGGACCTATATCCCCCAAAATTTTAATCAGTATTGGTTTATATTTCATGATATAGATAGTAAAAGAATGTGAAATAATATTACTTTAGTAATACATGGTTTTAAATAGAAGTAAACCCAATTCAGTAACATAGGAGTAGAATGGGATTTGAACCATGTTTCGTAAAGGAATTTTTATTCTATTATGGTCTTTGATGTGAGCCTTGGATAATATCCATGTGATTTTATATACACATTTTAATGGAAAAGTTTCAGGTCTTATGTTATGATCTCATTAAATTTGGTCTTTATGAACATATATGATATTTGTCATGACATGATATCCTGATCTTAGATTTTTAGGATATAATTTTTAATTGTTTGTCTAACATTTTTATGGATCATGATTATGATTAGATTTATATGTCACTTGTTTTCCTTTACATATCATCCGAGATCAAAATTTCTGGGGATAACTTTCCTATGATAAAAAGAATGTTATTATTTATGATATATGAAAAGGGTTTCAATTTATTAGGGAATATATGGGAGATGATGTAGATATTTTAGGAACCAATTATTTATAATTATTAGTTTTTAATGATAAAAAACCTATATAGTTCGTCTATGATTTTTCTTATCTATTTAATGAAAATTATTCTATTTAGATTTAATATTTATGTATGAAAACTATTGCCTGTTATAATTATTTTGAGATTAGGGTTTAGTTACCCTTTCTATACTTGGATGATAAATCCATTGTAAGATCCCTATGGAAATGTCTATGTATAGGATACAATCCTAGGGTTTGATAATGGTCTTGAATATCATAATAATTAATCATATTATTTCTTAAATTGATATTTTATATGTAAATTTGTTTCATTATAGTTTTCCCATTATGATTAGTTTAACTTACACTATTAGTTTTTGACTTAGGGAATATATAGAACCCAAAGGAACCGTGTTAATGATTAATGTGACCTACAATGAAATGATTTTCCTCATATGAAAAATTATTTTATTGGAGATGGAATGAAACATATTATTTCTTATTATCAAACGATTCTCTCAATATATTAACTTTGATATACTTTCAAATGATAAAATGAGGGGAAACATTATGTTTAGTCCTTCATGAAACAACTTACACTTTCCATCAGAGGGTATTTTGATCCACTATTGTCTAAATAATTTAATAGTGCGAATAAAAAGATATTTTTTATTATCAAATGTTTAGAACATGAGAAATTAATTTTTTATTCTATTATTTTGGAGGTGAATTGGATCAATAGTGGAAACTAATTATCAATTCTAGGAAATAAGGTCCAATTGAATACATGGAATGGGATGTGTATAAGAAATTATTTGTCAATAAGTACATTCTTTATATTATTTTTATGAAGAAGTGGGAGGATTTCTTTGATCTTATAAAAAAATGGAATATGTTGAAACCTATGAAGAAAATTTTACATTAAATGTAAGGTATGATTTTCAAATTTTCATTTAGCATGAGAGTAATTTTGATATATTCTTCTATGGCTTAAAACCAAGTCTCTGAAGGTAATTATGAATAAGGGTCATCGTTAGCTATGATGAAATTATATTATTTTCTCTCATTATTGATATGGATAATGGAGTCACCCATCATTCTTAGGATTCTTATCAGAGGAGAAAAATTAATTCATTGGAAAATAAAATAAATATGCTGAAAATAAAGTGAGAATTCTTTTATGCCCATAGTGTTGAATGAAACATGTAGGAAACTATCTTAAGGTGACTAGTAAATTTATGGTGTGCAGTAAATAATGTCACCCAAAAATTGACTTATGATGTGCTGGAAAAAAGATAGATAGTGATGAAAATATTGAAAATTATTTACAGCATGCACCTCCCACACATCGACTTTAAAAGTGAACTATATTTTGGAATTATGATAATAAATGACCAAATCTAAGGGTTATTGATAATGATCAACTTGTGATACCTTTTAAGGCCATAAAAAATGTAAAATAACATTTTATCTCCACTATATATATAGATTATGACTACGATTTGTTAAAAGGTACACATACCATCCAATATAAAATAGATAATGTTTTATTTGATTCTGGATCCATGAACTATTTTATTTATAAATACTCTTTTAACGGTGTCACTGAATTACCACAACAATTAACTGCTAAATCAGCTATGAAAATCATAAGGTCACAACATTTGTATCAAAAGTTTATAATTCATCTTTAGAAGATATTTAGGGGATGATCTTGTTGAATATCTTTCAATCATTCTTTAAGTTGAAATTTATGTGATTCTTGGTAGGGATTGGATTTCCCAATATAGTGCTCATTTGAATTTTAATGTTATGAATTGCTTTTTCATACTCCAAATGAATATTTCATCATCAATCAAAGAAAGGATGAATATTAACAAAAAATTGAAATTATACTCATATTGGGGGATTTACTGCATATAAAAAAGTTTATCTTGATCAGATAGATGGGGAAAAACACATCATTATAGATAAACCTAATGTACTAGAATTTTTATGACTTTCTAGAAAAAATTTCAGGTTTTACACTGAATTGGGAAATTGATTTCCAATTATAACCAATATGGTGTTATATTCATATTTCAATTTCACCTTACATAATATCCCCAATAAATTTTTAGCAATTTATAAAGGAACACTAATAGAATATTAAAAAGGTATTCATACAAAAACTTCCATTTCATAGGGAACACATGTTGTATTTGTTAAAAATAGATATGTATTAGTGAGACTCTTTTTTGATTATCGATTACATCAACAGATCAATATGAAGAACAAATATCATATCCCTATATTGGTAACTTATTTGACTGATTTCGCAAAGATCAAAACATTTCAAGGATTGACTATTATTTTGGATATCATCAATATAGTATTCAGTAGGAGGATATAACCAAGATGAAATTATGTACAAGGTGTAGAAACTTTGAATTTATAGTTATGCCAGTTGGTCTAACTAATTCCCCCACTATCATCATGGATTTAAAGAATATATTCTTTATAGATTATCTTGAGTAGATATTGAAGTTTTATAGATGATATTATTCAATAATATAAGAGAAAGGAATAAAATAAAGAATAGTATAGGATTATACCACAGTCCTTGATAATGGATATTCTTTCTGATAAATTTAAAAATGTTTCAATTTTTGGATTTTGAGAATTTCATTTTTATTAAATAATCATAAGAGAATGGATATATGTGGATCCACCAAACATGATAGCTATTGAACATTGTGTTAGACCAACAATGGTAACTATGATCTAAATTTTTCCTGGTTTAGAATGATATTATCATCATTTGGTGACTGATTTATCACAATTTTATAATCGACTCAACTTGTTTATTTGGGAAGGATTTATGATCATGTGGATGGGAGAAAGTGATGATAATTTTGAAAAGATATTAATATTATTAATTCGTGAAAATTGTGTTAAACAATACCTGTATTAGGGAGAGGTTTTTGATCTATAGTGATGTATCCAATTAGCAGTTGGGATGTGTTCTCATGAAATACAATATGGTGATAGCTTATTTCTCGTGGAAATTCTATATCCATGAGAATAACTACCCAACTAATCATTTGGATTTTTCTATGGTAATTGTTTTATTAAATATGTTGAGGAATTATCTTTATGGAAATAAGTGAAATATATATATATATAAATATTAATTTCAAATTTTAACATATATTTTAACTCAAAATGATTTTAATAAAAATAAAATGACATGCTTGGAGTTAATTAAATATTACAACTCTTGAATAAATTATCTCCTAGGGAAACAAAACTTGGTGGGCGATGATTGGATTCTAAAAGTCTATGCTAGCCAATCTTGGATGAGGATCATAAGAGATACAATATTTTTGGCCATTAAAATTATGGATTTGGGAACCGTAAATGAAATTAAGAAATATTATCTTTCTCAAATAAATTTTCAATCATCTATAAAATTGAAGATTAAAGAGCCACATAAGGAACATATAGCTAGAAAATAATGTGAGAAAATGTATGCAGTTGAACCATAACAGTGATGGAATAATAACGTTTGAGAAGAGATTTTGTATCCTCTCATACAATAAATAATGAATGAGCTGTTAGATTTGGAACATAGTTCATCTATCAATATTCCTCATAGAAAAATAAAATTATAGGTACCTCAAATAGTATTTTTTGTGAGATTAAATAATGTACAATATTGTAGAATAAATTTCTCCATGCATGGTTTTTATGAAATCTATGGAAAATAAATCAAATTCTAAGCATTTGTTACAACCATTAACCATACTATAATGGAAAAGGGAAAAGTTTAGCATGTACACAATCGTTTGAATTCCCAAAATAGATATAATGGACATATTGTTACGTGGATTATAGTTGATCTACTTATGAATTCAAGACAAAACATTACTATTGGAGTATAATTCTATCTTGATCAAATTTCCATATTATATATTAAGAACATAGTATTATTTCATTGAGTACAAATCTTCATTATATACAATTGGGATACAAGGGTTACCTTGAAGTTATAGAGAAGTATTCAACATGCTATAGATACAATGTTATGTTTTAACACTACTTTTCATCCTTAAATAGGTGGTCAGTCTGATAGGACAACTAAAATTCTAGAAGACATGTTGGGATCTTACTCTATGCATTTCAATGGTTTTTTAGATCAACATCTACCTCGGGTAGAATTTTAATAAAATAATTTGTTTCACTATATTATTAAGATAGATACTCATAAATCCTCCAATGTTATGAAATGATGAACTTAAATATACTATAATTATGTTGGGGAAATAAATATTTTGGGATATGATCTAGTTAAAAATATCGTATATATGTTTGTATTTATTAAATTGAATATATGATCACCTCATAGTTGATAAAAAGTTATACTGACAATCGAAGAAGTGGCATAGTTTTTAAAGAGGGTTGACAAGGTTTTCCTATGAATATCTCAGTTGAAGAGAGTGATGATATTTTGAAATATAGATAGTCTAATCCCTAACTATATTGATCCTTTTGAAATTATAGATCATGTCGGTAATGTCACTTATCGATTGGTGCTTCCACAAAATATCACTCAAGATCAAGATGTGCTCAAAGAATCTCTCCTGGTAAATTACATACCTCATTGTTCAAATGTTCTATGATCCAAATTCAAACCATTCAAGAATAATATTTCTTATGAATATCAATTTATATAGATTCTACATTTTGCAGATATAGTTCTATGAAACAGGACTACTCACTTGGTTAATGTTTTACAGTGGGACCACCAATTCGAGGATTCTTTGTTGGAACCTGAGGATGTGATAAGGCTGATGTATCCTCATCTATTTTTTATTAAAGGTACTAATTTCAATGAAAAAAAATCATTTTCTGTGGGGTGGGGGTACAACGTAACACATCTACATTTTAAATAGATATTTCCCTATAAAAACTTATAATTATTCAATAGCTTGTGTAGCATGTAAGAATGATTTTAAATGAACTACAAGAAACTATTACTATATGATGTCTATTAGAAAATATCCATTAATATAGAAGAAATAAATATTTTAACCTATTTATGAAATAATTAAGACTTTTTATGGTTATATTATGTGCTTAAAAATGATCATTTTTTTAAACAAATATTATTTTTCTTCAAAAAAAATTTATTTAAAATTGAGTTAATCATATTATTTAATATAAGTAATAGAAATTATATTTTATAAAATTTATATATTTTTTTCATTAATAATTTCAAAATTCCCTTAATTGTTTTATATAATTTATTGAAAACATATAAGGAATACTAAAAATACAAATTTTCCTTAAAATTATATTTTTCAATACAAGGTCGGATTTTGCATCAATTTTCTTTTCAATTTTGATTAGTTATTTTTGAATTAGAATAATAAAATTATTTCTTTTTTAATAATTCTATACACAAAATTACTATAAAAATATGATGATTTAAAAGTTATTTTTTTATGAAAAACTATTTTTTCATGGCTATTTATTGATTTTATTTTAAATCAAATTCTCCAACTTCAATTTAATGAATTCTTAAAAATAAATACAAAATTTATATTCATATGGTATAAATTTATTTTATAGTTTCCTTTCATTTTTTGTGAAATATTAATAATAAACTTGGAAAATATTGTCACCATGACAATAAGTAAAATTAGATATTTAGGTTAAAAATAAAACAATAATGATCATAAAATGACTCTAACTCCTGAAAAAATATTATTGGATGAATAAAATTTTATATTTTTCAACTGTATATCTAAATTAATAATTTTAATGTATAATCATTTCATAAAAACTGATTATATATTATTTAAATCAAATAAAGACACAAAATGTCAAATTATTCGTCTTTAATATCCATTATTTGTCCAATTATTTATAAATTTATTTTGTGGAAGAATATAAATGTATTTTTTTTAAATGGATAAACATGGATTCATGATATATATTTCTTTTTTTACTTCTGTCTTTCTATGATGAAATTATATTTTTTATAATAGTTTAACAAATAAAAAATTAAATATGTCACATTAATGTTTTTCATAATATATCATTTTTTATATTTGATTACAGAAATTGTATATTCAATAATAAATATTTATCTAAATTATGGAATATTTTTATTCATCATGGAATTTCATTTTTGATTTATAGTAAAATTTAGAGTATTAAAATAATTTTAAAACACAAATGTAGTAATTATTTTCTTAATTAAAATATCAAATAAATGGTATTAAAAATATTACAATAAATATAATTTAGCATAATTTACCTGATCCAAAAAATTAAATTGACGTTATCTCATAGTGATATAATAATTTTTTAAATGTCAACATATTGTATTTATATTTTTAAAATTCAAAATTTTGAATAATTTCAAATTTAAAACTAAATTTTTTTATCAAATTACCATATTATTATATATGTGATAAATAAAAAAATAAAATTTTCTTATGGTCTACAATTTTATATATTTATCCTTTATGATTTACTTTTCCTATCTTAATAAAACACTACAACCTTTTAATATTGAAATATTTATTATCAAATCAAATTAAAAATAGGTTTACTAAGGGTTATCAAAAATTATATTGTTTACAATAATAAATAAAAAAATAAAAAATGTATTGGATGATTATGTTACAATAAAATATCATCAATTCATAAACATAATATTATCTTTGAGGTATTTGTATTGTATTAAAATTATTATAAACTATTATTTTTTAAAAATTCCAAAACATCCCCCACATTATTTATTAAAGGAAACCTCATCCCTCACTCATTCACATCTCATTGTTTCATCCAGAACAACCATTACATGAAAATTTCATTTCTGGACATCCCTATAATTTTTTTTCAGTTTCTTATTTTGTCAAATGTCAAAACTTAATGTCTATAAAAGAATATCTAAAGGATTTTCTCAAAGAGGTAATCATCTTTACCGACTCGTCAAATATTATTTATTCTTCTACATATTCTCCATGTGTTTTTTAAATTGGAAATTTATAACTACAGTATATCATATATTATGAGATTTTATTATGATTATGAAAAATCCACTTTCTACAATTTATCCATCCAATTAAAATTAATTTACCAGAGGTGCGCATATCCGAGTTGTTGTTTCAATGTCATTGTATAATCTATGTTTCATTAATAATTTATTTAGATGCCTAAAATGATGGATATATATATATATATATGTTTGTGTGTGTGTGATAATTATAACATGATATTGAATATAGAACAAAATATATACTATCCATATCTTTACCCATTTACTATTAAGTGAATTATACCATCACCCGTGCATGCGAATGGGCTACTGTCTCCAGGATGCGATGAGAGTCATTGTCCATATCCACCATTCAAGAATGAATATATAAGTTTATATAATGAATAAGTTTTATATATATAACCTTGTTAAAATCCCATAAATTATGGAAATATATCATATTCTCATGAGTTTGGACTTATTTGATAATATATTTATAATAAAATGAGTTAGTTAACCCACAAAAGATGAATAATAATGAAATATTTCAAAGAGATGATAATATGATAACATATGATATCATAAATATAAATATTCTTTTTTATGTATAATCTAGGTAATATTTATATTCCACATCCACTTTTCTTTATGAACCTACAATATATTTTTAATATTAATATAAAATTATTAATGTAATTTTACCCATTTTATTTTTTATTAAATGTGTTGAAATTAATCATTTTTCATTTTTCTAATGAGGTAAATTTTTATGTTTTCAGAAAATGTATAAGAAAAATTTATTTTTAACTTATATAGAATGAATTTATTTTCATGATTTAATGATTCATTAATTACATTAATCGTACCAATCAATAATATATGTTTATTTCCAAATAAAATTTTTCTTTTTAAATTATGTGTAATTTTATTAAAATAAAACTATTTCAAAAATGAAATGATTTTCCTCATGAATTATTTTCAAGTGATATATATATGTTACTTATGTTGAATTGTTACTATTTTTCATTTACAATATCCATATTATTCAGTGATTGTGTTATTTTTATTATAGAATGATAATTTTTTATCTAATTTATTTTACATGGGTTATATTATGATTGGATGATTTTTATAAACCCTATTTTATTACACAAGTAATGGTATGATGAATGATTTATGTTTTGGGTGCACATATAAGTTTGGTTTCATTATGTTATAGTTGTGAAATAAATCTCTACCCAATTAAATCCTTAATTATTTATAGTCATTGTGATATGTGGGACTGGAATGTTGAATGATCATTATACTGTAACACATGATTAAAGGGGAAGTAAACAGGGTTGTGAAACACATGGCTTAGTGGAGACAAAACTCAGTTCAGTAAATGACCATGTATTCTAGGATGTTCTTGGTTGTAAGCCTTTTATATTTTGGAACATATTATACATTATTATTTTTATTCCATTATTTCATGTCTTATGTTATAATCTCATGAAATATATTATTTATGAACATATAAGATTTATCACACAGAATGTTATCATGATCATTGATTTTCAAATAAAATTTTCAAATATTTTGATTATGTTATTATATATAATGATAATTAAAGGATTGATATCTCTATATTTTACTCTTACAAATCATCTAATATTAAACTATATATTGTTTATTTTATAAGGATATGAGGATGTATATTAAGCAATATGTTTCAAAAAGTGTTCTAATAATGATGGAATAAGTTGGACAAGATTTATATTTTTTATGAAATACTTGTCTATATTTCCTAGTTTCCAAAGAAATTAATCATATATGGTTCTTTCATGGTTTTTCTAGGTTATGAAATGAATATTATAATGTTTAGATGAAATAATTATTTATGAAATGTATGGTTTGTAATTCTCTCAATGCCTTAATAGTTAAATGATAATGTTGAGGAAAATTCTCTAGGGGGTTTAACTCAACCACTTGAGGAACCTGTGTGGATGTGGGATGGATTATACATGTATTTAATTATGGGATTACCATGTAAGTATATGTGAAATTATTTAATCAAGGTTATCGTAGACTGACTCATAAATTCTTCTCTCTTACTAACAGCTCAATAGCAGGGTTTAGTGTAGATCTAAAACATCTCCTCTATGTGTATAAGATAGTCTAAAACCCTAGGTTTTCCATCATGGTAATTTAAAAATCTGATGCTCATTTCACATCCAAGTTATAAAAGAGATTACATGAGGAATTTTGGTCTTAGTTATAGTTGAGCATAGTGTTCAACCCCTTAATAGATTTCTAGATAGAGTGAAGCATTCTGGTCTTGGATGACATTCTATAAGCTTAATTGTTTGAATTTAGACTATTTTTAGAGGATAACCTACCATTGGTGGAGTTTTCATACAAAAAAACTAACATACAAATATTACTATTACACTATTTGAGGCTTTCTATAGGTATTCATTTAGGTCTCAACTTTGATGGAATAACCCTCTATTGTGAGAACATATGTTTCTAGAGTTGGTGCGAGCATGTAACAAGAATGTGTAGATCATTTAGGAGTGGATTAAGACTTACCATAGTAGTTATAAGTCATATATAGTTAGATAAATGTGGCATGTTGTGTTTTATTTGGAAGTAAATGGGTTCTAATTAGTTTCTCTTTGATAAGGATTGTCATGATTTTTCTAGGGTGTAAATCTATCTATGAGATTCATTGGTCCCTTCCAGGTACTATGTAAAGTTGGTGAGGTGGATTACCTCTTATCCCTATCAACATTGTTATAAAAAATAAACGATTTACTTAAAATGTAATATATGAGGATAAATTTTCATGACCCATCACATCATATAGACTTAACAGATATGGAAATCGATGATGAATATACTTATTGTGAGTAACCGATAGGGATTAAGGATAATTAAGATAGGATATATCATGGGTGAGTAATTCTATTAGTTCATTTCAGGTGGTGACATAAGAATCATTAGGATATTTAATAGGAGAGTGATGTGCACATATGTACTCAGTATCCACGACACATTGTGTAAGAACATCATTTGGATATTGAATGGATTATTTTCATGACACGGTGCTAATATAGTGTGTGATTGTTTGAACCAATGTGAATAAAATATATTATTTTTTAATAAACTAAATATTTCATATATCACACATACACAATTTTCCAAAAATAGTGTAATAATTTCTACATTAGGGATTTTATAAGAAATCAGGTGTCACCATTGAGTTAAGAATGTTTTTTACCATATTATTTATATAAAAATTATTAGGATGAGGCTATTTTGGAAATTTAATCATGATAATTAATAAAATAAAATAATTTAACAAATAAATTTATTTTAAATTTGTTACTTTTTTGAATAAATATTCATTGTGAAGACTATTATGATGTAATTCTATGGTCAGTAACGATAACATTGAGTCATTTAAGAACCATTGGGGAGAGCACTTGAGGATCTCTCTCTGGTGAACATCACATGAATCAATGATTGGTGATAAGTTTGAAAATGAACTCAAATATCTCTCCAAAATTATGATTCCAATATTTCATAAATCAGGGATAGATACATCTCAAGAATGGAATTTTCTATGACTGGATTGTTTTTTTATTTTCAGTTTCTAAGATGAAAACATATAAATCAACCAATATATTGATTAGAGTATCGTGTGAATTATGTAGATTTATTGGTAGAATTTCATTGTGATAATTTTATTCGTCTTTTTTCATTCTAATTTTTATGGATCAAGAGAAAAATCAACATTATCCAAGGTTCATTCCTTGTGTTTATGGTAATTAGTCTCTCCTATATTTATTTATTAATTGTGGGAGTTGGTTATTTTCTAGTGTTTTGAAGTAAATTAAGGGAAATCAATTATTCCACACATGTTATTTAGTATAATGATTAAATACTATAATTCTGGGCCTATCAAGATGTTATGGGGGTGTGATGGTTGTAAAAAAATAATGCATTAGACCAAATTACAAAACCCAAGTTCGAGTGGGTAGTGTAAAAAATGAGTTGAACATAAAACATTTCCTAAATAAATTTGAATGCAGAATGTTTATTAATGGACACAACAAGGCTCTTCTAGAATATATTTATGGTGTCTAGTTTAGTTTTCAGATGGATATTAAGGTGTCAGTGATTTTAAGAAACACGAATTAAAGAACTCTGGTTTCTATAAAAACCACATCCACATGGTGGATGATATCATATTACATGTTGTGTGAGACCCTCTTAATAGAAGCTAGGGATTCGGGTGTGAGATAATGATCACACAAAATGTGACCTTGTTGCATGGTTTGTATTCCACATGGGTTAGTTTGGTGTGTTCATAGTAGAGTACATGAACAGTGACTAGTGTACACGGGCTAGATAACATCATTTAATCCAATACATATATAGCTTGGAAAGGTTTCCATGAGCATACACATGTACAGGTACATGGGAAAAAGTACATGGGTAGCCAAAAACCATGTACTGTTACACAGACACAATCACTGGTCATTTACATGAGTTGGAAATTGTGTCAAAGGGACTCTGCATGTACACGTACTACATGTCATATACTCCCTTAAATATTGATTGGATAGATTATCCACTAGATATTGGAGTATTTTTGTTTGGTTATGTTCCCTATATGAATTTCTGATTTTTAGTAAGGACTCACCTCTAACACATAGAAAAATAATCCTTTTAGTTGGAATATAACAATTAATTTGATAGAATCCTTCCATCAGGCCTATAATGAGATTATTATTTAATTATCACATATTAGGTGGAGTTATTGGTGTCTTCATGACTAGAAATACATGGACACCTATCCTATACAATGTGGGTTAATCTAGATTGATTCATCAATATACCCCATGGCATTGGGTGTGAACCTCATATGTGTATAATATCCCTTCAGATATCTAGTGTGTACTTCTACGGTAAAAACTGATGAGAATTACCTATCAGATGAACATGAAATGTACAATTATAATGATGTATTGTGTTATCATGGAGAATTTATTTATGGTACATTCATATTCGAATATGAGGATGGATTTAAATTTATATCTTACAATAAAATTTGGATACTTTTTTGAGTATATATGGATATTATTTTAATATTCATTATAGAATCATACCAATGTAAACCTAAATATTATTCCCTTTTTGATTTCATTGTTTTTTTTCGGTGTCTTGTTGGGTAATTGTTTACTCCCTCCTTTATGGGAATTTCCTATATGTTTTTTTTATTGTGCTAATGATTGAAATTTTTATTATTAAAATATTGACCCATACTAGAAGGTACTTAGTGAAACTGGAAAAAGTTAGGTGTGTTCCTTTGGTAACATGACAATAGTCATAATATTACATTTATTGTGGGATTTTCTTTTAGACTCTTTGTGGTTGGATTATTTTTGGACATGTTTACTTACCTTTATAAAATTTAATCCTCTAGAAGTGGGATATAAATATATTCATGTTTGGTTGTTAAGATGTTTTTATATTTAATCATTTTTTGGGATTATATATGTGTGTTTGTGTACATGTACAAATGATAAGTTCTCCCATGTTACTGATATGCATACTCAATTATAGTCACCAGCCCCTACACTATTGGTGGAGGTAATCATGTGTTGCAACATAGACCCCTTTGGTACAGCTTGTGAAAACATATTTTAAGACAACTATGTGAATTTATCTAAAATATTTCTATGTAGAATGGTATAATGTACAGAAAATTTGGAAGATGATATTAGACAACACCTATAAGATGATATCATTCATAATTTATCACCTAGAAGTGTTGGAATTAGAACATATTAGTTTCTTAATGTAATAGATTAGTTAACATAGAACACCAATGGTTGTGATGTCCATGTGAGAGGGAAACCACAATCACTTCAATGAGAAAATTTTATAGTGGGGAATTTAATGAGAAAATATCCAACATGATTTGGTGGACCATCTTACCATTTTATAGTTGAGGGATTGATTAATTCCTAGAAGGTGATATTGGAATTCATGGTATTTATGATAACCAAAACATACCAATCAATATATACCAATTTTAGGTGATTACATCCATTTTTTGTCATTAGATAATAATATAATATATTGGGAATATAATTAATCATTGAAATGGTACGATTTTTTAAAACAATTCCTAGAAAATTTGTTTCTGATGCTTTTTATGGGGTGCACATCCGTATGTGGGGACACACTGGCTATTTCCTTGTATTCCTACATTCATATGACAATAGACAGTTCTCAATTGACCAGGGATGTTTGATCGATGATCCAAATTGGATCATGTTATTTCATTCTTTACATCAATGGAATTCCCCTTAGAATTTGTCGCCTAGTCCAGGTCTCCCATAAAGATTAAGGCATTGATCTTGAAACTCCTCTCAGTGCCATATCTCTGCGGATGCTAGTTAATTACACTAATTCTATTTTGACATTCCAATGGGTCATGCCAGGGTGGAAACCATCTATCAAGGGATTGGTCTAGTTTGGCATCAAGAGAATTTCTGTGCACTGGAACACTCGTACACATGGATTTTCCCCTTTATGATGGGATTCTGGAGGGTGTGGAATCTTTAGAAATACCACATCGAGTGCGGGGAATTTTATGCCATTGTCATGCCTCCATGGTTTTCCTCGTCTTACCATTATCAAAACAGGTATTTCATGAGTGTAACATATAGTAGAGATGGATCAGACAGATCAAAGCACTGATGGGAGTGGATGATATGGGTACATCGCAAGAAGGGAGCACATAGAGGTTTACTAGACGAGCATAGCAAGATGCCCAATTATGAGGGATCAAGGGATGGATATGTCCTAAAAACGGGAATCCATGGATTATCATTGTCTAGGAATGATCCCTATGGATGTCTATTCTATACCATGTATAGAAGTCATGGATCAAACCCCATGTAGTTCCACGGAGGGGATATGAAATCAGGGTATACAAAAAGTACAACAACCTAGAGACAAGTTTGGGAATATGCATGAATAACAGAGTGGGAGTTACAAAGTGGAAATGAAATGAATGGGGCCTATAAATGGCTAGATACCCATGGATGTCATTATTTCACTAGGATATGGCAGCCCATGAGGAATTTGGATGGATACATGTGGAGTGTGGATGGAATGGAGGACATATATAGAGGTAATTGTATTGGTCTTTAACCAAGAAGAGGATTCCTAAGTGTCTCCATTGTAGGGAATTAATGTCCATGTAGTTCTGGAATTATGTGATGAGTCACCTGAGGAGGAGGCTCATGAATGTTTACAAATAGATGGGGGACAAAGGAAGTAGAACATCTGAGTTCATAAATGACCATCCCAAAACACAAAGACTCAAGGGAGAGATCAAAATGGAACAAGAGTGATAGGATTTAATATAATTCAATCTTCCTATATACATTTCCCAAGTAGTCATGGACCAATGTCAACATATTTTCGATATGGGGGAATATTATCTTGTTGTACACAATGGAGAATAATGTGGTGACATGTTTGGGGATTATGTGTGATTAGAATCCCATTTAAAAGGGGACACTCTTGATTCAAGGAGTTTGTATTGAGTAACGGGCCTATGCATTGTTAGCTTCCAAAGAACATTTCTAGAACAACTAAGGGCTTGAACATGTGTGTGGGTCCCAATATAGGGGACACCAAAATTTAATTTTGTTTCGGGTTGAACATCAGGGAGGCTTCCTACATACCCTGTCTAGGAGACAAGGATAAAAACGCATGTATTGCAAATTCATGAAGTTTAATGTCATGCAGAATGAAATTGACATATAGTATAATTTTATGGAGGATAATTTTGAACTGATGTGAAGTTGTTGGGACTAATGGTTGAGGGGATTTAAACTCCAAGAGGCATCCAACATACCTTTCTCAGAAATGGATGGGATCAAAGTCCATGTAGTTTGAATATGGGGGATGGGAAAAAGATAGTAATGCAACCCAAAGAGGATTTCATGGTTGATTATTACTCCAAGACCATGTGACTCTTGCTCTATAGGAGAAACAAGAGGCAATAAAGATCATATGATCATGACGTTATAGGTGCATCTGTATGGAATATAGTAGGTATTAAGCATGGATATTGACCCAAAGAGAGGAATACAAGGACTTAATATATAATGGAAGACCATGTAGTGGTCCTTATGTTTGTGGAGGATATTACCACCATACCTAGAACACACAGTCAAGTTTGGTCAAGGGTTTTTCAAGGAAATTTCAAGGTGCGCATGTCGACTATGATCAGTGGGAGAGATGAGTGAGAAATCGCTATTTCCCATCACCTTCATGGACCTATCTGGACATGTTTCTTATAAGATGATCACATTTTTACATAATTTTTCTTGAATATATCTTGTTGGTAGTTTAAAATCATGTAGCTTGGATAGTGTGGAGTCACTCATCACTACTAGGATGTACATAACTAGCACGCATTATCCTTTGGTGAAGGGAATGTACCAGCAAATCAGTATAGAGATGGGGTTGTGCAGTGATACATTGAGGCGATCATGTTAGTGTGATTATGTAATGAATAAATATATATTATAGTTCCAATGAGAAGAAGCCTGAGGAAAAGCAATACATCATGAAGCACTTCCCAAGGGACTTTGAAGTCACTTTGTACAAGCCTAAAGGGCCACATTGGATAAGGGGTTGTCAAGAAAAAGCCCTCAAAGATCAGGGCTTCGCACTGATTTGGGGCTCACAATGAACATGGACTCAGAGAGCATAAGGATTTGCAGAGATACTAGTCTCACAATGCACAATCCTTCTTAGGGTGAATGGGAATGCCGAGCACATGGACTCGCAGAGCGCATGGGATCACAGTGCACATGGGCTCCCAGAGCACATTGGCACACAGAGTGTAGGTGATCGCATAGCGCAAGGGCTTGCCGAGCATAGGGGATCACTAATCTTATGAGATCGCAGAATAATGGGGCTCATTGGGGATATTTCTTTTAAAAGAGATGACATTGGTAGAGTGTAGTGTCCTAACATATGTATGGAGTACAAATGGTTTAGGACGGTTCTTCAGGATTCTTAGGTGCTTTGAGAAGTCCTATGTTCCCAAGGGGGATCCATCCTTTGAAATGGATAATGGGTTCTATGATGGGAATCCCTCCATGAAGAGGGGGTACATTTAATTAAATAAAAATGGATTTCACAATGCTCATGTTCCTCAAATAATTTATTTTTCTAATGGTTTCATAGAGTAATGGGTGTTACTCAGTTCAAGAGATAATAAGATGAATAGTCATGGTGTTGATCTTTTTAGAGTAGGTCATCTCAACATTTATATGTTCCATTTCAGTGCGAATAGTGGAGGATGCGCCACTATGTAATTTAAACTCCCTAATCAGAGGTAAAATCTGTCATGTTTCTCGCAATCATAGAGTTGATCGTCACTCTCTTTTACTTCAATAGTATATGATTATGGATTCCCACTTGTTTTTCATAACTAAATGGTTGAGCTTAATTTCCTTTGTATCCATTTTATAGAACCTTGATTTCCATCACTTTTATCATATATTCTAAGTCTTCCATTACTTTTTACTATGGTGGGTGAAGAGAAGGCCTCCTATTTGTGGTGGTCGCGATGTTGGAGGGAAGAATCCATTTGGTCATATTTTTGGAGTTCTCGGATTATTCATTATATTTCATTGATTTGGGTGAAAAAAATTCACCCCATCGGAATGGGAGGTGAGGAGAAAATAAGGGTCGTATTTTGAGGTAAAATCACCAATATTTAGGAAAATAGGGAAGCCGAATCCTGATGGGGACACACTATTCCAGTTGATAATATCTTAGAGTTCACATTGTAACTCTTTGTAGCTTGACACAATACGAATCTTGGGGTTCATTGACTATAAATATAGTTCAATTATCACTCATTTGTCCTTACATGCTTCTATATCCTCATTCTGGAGATCACACATTTTGATGCACTCTATGCTCTGTGAATTCTTTTTGTAGAACATATTTCATGGATAGGTGAATCAAAATTCTACTTTGCATATTTGTCGCACTATGATCCTTGGAAACACTTCACCACACATTGATCCCTTACGTACTTCTATTGTGTGCTCTACAAGCTTTATTTTTGAACAAGCTAAGTAAGGAGACTCTATGATTGTGTTCTGGGACTATTATATATTTCTAGGATCTACTATTGAGCTCTAAAAACCAGATGAGAAAAAACTATAGTCTTGGGATAAACTCACCAACCCATAAGCTCTTCGTGGGTTCCTTATGGAAGTTGGTCGGAGGGATGGAATAGCATACAATATAGTGATTAGAGAGTTTATGTAAATCCACTCAGATCAAAAATCCCTAACGGAGCTAATGTTGAAGATCCAAAATAACAATCCACTCTACAAAATACTATCATTTTATGGCTTCAGTCTGAGGGATGATGTTCTAATCATTGATTAAATTAGAGATGAACAAGAAATCTGGTTCAAGAGTACACTATGACAACACTAGTTATTCAAGGCTATTGATAGCCATACATGGGAGGATCATAGGCCTGTTAATACTATTTTTTTATTAATTTTATGCCAAAAACTTTAACAAGAATGTGCTATAACCTGATGAATCTCCCCCAATATACAATATTATTCTAAACGCATCTCTGGGGAAACCAAAGAACGGGTTGACCGATGATTGGTATTTCCACCGGGGCAGTAATTTCACGAATGACTGGGCCTAGGCATGCTGTGTCTCTACATCCTATGAATAGTTTTAGGCATATCTAAAGAGGGTAGTCATATATGAAGCTGTGTGGTCTTCCAAATTCCACATTTATTATTCGAATATAATTATTTTAGAGTTTCTGAAAAGGTGGTCTTCGACAAAAACATTCCCACCTTCACTATGGGTAAGTCGTTATTAGCCTCTGGGATCTCCACCAAATTTCTAGGACCCTAATTTTGGGGGTAGATATACGATGAAATTCCCCCTTTGGAAAATTATAGGGAGGATCTAGATCAGATGTCATAGCTGGAAAAGGAAATTATGGACCTATTTTTTTGATAGGATAAGAAGTCAGTGGGGAATGTCAACCTCCAGGTGTAGTTTCATCATTTCATAAACATACCATCAAAGCATTCCACTTAAGAGAAGGAGGAAGCCAAAAAGCTACCAACAATGCCTCCTACTTATCCAAATAGGTGGATTAACACAACAAGTATAATTCCTACCTACGCATACCAGTGGATAGCTAATGGATTATTTGGTGGTTTAGTCTCAACACCATGTAGAAATCAGAGGATAGTCTTCACGAGTACATTTCTATGCTTATCTATGGTTGGATGTTCCCAGTTCAGGATACGAAATATGGCATGTGACCAAGAACGTTGGTTATGGAGTACATGCTGGTGATGGGGGAGAGCATAAATCTCAGGATCCTAGGATTTTCTTAGATGTACAAGGTTTTTTGGAACATCATTGAAGGGAAAAGTCCACTATAGGAATGTAGAAAAAAACATCTAATATGGCTGGATAGATGCTCACATTAGCACCTATGATACCCACTACCCATTTCTCCCCCCTAGTCAGATTTTCAATTGGCCATTCTGAACACAATGGTGAGCTTTGGTCTGACCTGAATCTACCAATTTCATTGAATAATAATTTCAGGTAGATTAATAATGTTTCTATCTATTTTGACTACCAATGGGGGTATTCAACAATGAAGGGAAAGGAACTGAGGAGTATCATTCCTACCTCATATCCTTCCAAGGTGGCATTCTGGTGACACGGGTGTACTGTGAGCCAATTTATGAGCTTTATACCCCGCACAAATTCCGGAGGCAATTATAGTACATTCAATGACTAACCCTATAGTAATTAATAGGGGTACACTATGAGGATCACTTCTATGAGATGATGAAGATGTGACTCATGATAACACGGGTGGAAGGAACAGTACGAAATGAGATACCTCATCCTACCCCTTCATTCATGAAGGTAAAATAATATACCAATGTTTCGGAATAATATTACCCAAAAAAGTTGTTTAAGTGACAATATATCCATATAATAGTTGGGGGACTCCACTACCTTGAAGTAGAGGACAAAAAATGGAAAGAACATATCATTGTAGCTGAGTTGATGCTCATTATGGTGGCATGGCTATGGTACGGCCAATGATAACAATACATGGGCCGACTAGAGGTAATGTAGCAATAGTGGACCTAGAAGCCCAAGATGAATAGAGTCAAGAGTAAAGAGGGATTTCCAGATGGTTTCGTCGGATACTCACCCAGGCTCCGAGGAAGCGGCTTCACAACATAGTCTTTCCTTTGGATTCTATCTTTCCCAAAGCATGAGATACCTAGTACATTAACAAGAATTATCAAAATACCTCAGATATGTGGGATCCCATCAACCACCTCAGGATAGATCAATAAGATATCAGTCATTCCAGAGAATCCTTTTTGGTGTCCTATATAGAAGGGGAAAATATGTGGCTAAACTGGATGATTATGTGCATTCTAGGGGCACTCCATGTTCAATGAAGAACCGGGTGAAAGTGTTTCTCAATCAAATAGTCTCATTGCACTTGTCTTATACTGAATTGAGGGAGCATTTCCCCTTACCCAAAGAATTAGAAGATTCCTCATAGGGAGAAGAATCTAGTAGAGGGAAATCCTTATAGAAATCTGAGGTAGTAACCTCAGAGCTGGAAGATAATTTTAAAGCTCATCATGTAAACTCTAGACTGTTCCACTATGTAATTTTCTAGAATTCAAAAAAAATCATTAATTGATACTTATCCAGTACAGGTATGACTTGAATAGAAAACTATCTCTCACACAACAGCAAATGTAACATCAGAATCTGCATATGTGATGATGATGACTGAAAAATATAACAATATTGTGACACATATGGTTGTTCTTCCGGAGTCTTTTTAGTTTCAAACCATATATGGGGGGCCACATTCTATAATTACATTAGTATAAATTTGAGAATGGGACACACTGTTCATCCTCTATAAGTCATATTCATTAAAGAATCTATAACTATTTTCTTTTGAACATGGCCAAATGTAAATTTTGTATTCTTGTACAAATATTTCGTCAAATTGAATGGGTTATAGTGGCGAGGATGGATGGGGTTCTCAGTTCTCCCATCACTATAGGAATGTCTATTTCCATGGAAATATGTGTAAATGATGACCAACCCACATTGATCATGATTATTAATTTAACTTCTAGAAGATTGAAACCTGAGATTACTAATGTGGAATATGGTGGTGAGGATCAATCTGATGACATAGGACACATCCTACCTGACTAGACAACCTCGGAAGATCGTGTTGATGAATTTATAGAGGTGTTAATATCATAAGAACTTACAGACCTAGAGTATTAGTACGATACTACTTCTAATTAAGGGAATATAAAGGCCATCCATCGTTGGTCATTGAAACTAATTGAGGGCTTCATCAAGGAGACTCCACAAGAACAGTCGATAAGCTAGATGGGGGGAAAATGATCCTAACTACATGAAATATGCACTAGAAGAGTGTATTCATGGCGTCCTTATATTCTCAATAAATATTACATTCCAGAGAAAATACAAGAATATAACTGTAGCCTCAGTGTGATTTGTAAGAGGAAGAAGTCTGTAAACATCAACAAATTTAAAGAGTTAATGTAAGAGATAAAACGGTTAAGGGAGTGGGTGAATGAACATTCCTTTTTCAATGATTCAAAATCCGAAATCAAATTGCAATTAAAGGCACAATTGATAGAGGCCAGGGAATAGATAAGGTTAGCATCCCAAGAGATGATTATTATCTGAGATGATGAGGATATGGCACAAATTAAGGCTGATTAATTTTGACCCAATGCTATAGAATATGATATGGAGATTAAAAGGTGACAAAAAACCCTTGATTCCACAAGCCAAAGAGTGGTGGAGCTGGGAAAATCCATTGCAGAGGTAAATCCATCAATCAGGGGGTTAATCTATGGGGGATGTATTCTTTTCAAACTAACAAACAAACATTTATTATTTCTTTTTTATTTCGAATTCCTACATTAGTCGTATTGTTTTATTTGATAAATTCATCTCATTAATATCTATAAAATATCACGTGATTAATCCCTAAGCTCATGTAGGTCATTACTAGTGGGATAAACAAGGGATGATCGTATAACTATTACCCTTGATTATGAGAGCGCCAACCAATCACCAGACCACTAGGGCCTGAGTGAGAACCATGAGCTTATTGGAAGAAAGGGGTGGAAGGGTAGATAATATTGTTATAAAAAAATTCCTAACCCCCCTCTACCAACGTGATCTAGTGCCCATGAGGGGTAACACAATTTGTGATGGTATAAATTTGAACAAAGAGGAATATAGATTGGGTATTAAGATACCCAAAATTGAGAATTCAATGAGGAGGGAATGAAGAATGGGGATATCTATTGTCCAAATTCAACACACATCACCTGTATCAAGTTAGCTGGAAATGGGAACAATCAAACATAGTCGAACCATTGTCCACATAAAAAAAATTGAGTCCAAACTCGATGTGTCGACCAATGTACTTCAGAATATTGGCCAAGGATGGCAAGTGAGTCTCAATGATAAGAAAACTAATCATTATGGGGTTCCATCAGATGTGGAAGGGAATGGGGATCCAAAATAAAGTGAACAAAAAGAATGAAGATGGAAAGATAGGATGATTGGATAATGTCTGACACTCATGAAATTACGTCACAATGATTAATGAACACTAGGTGAGAGTATCGGTTTGAATTGAGATCCTAAATACTTCTAGGATGGACATCTCTAGTGAGGACCTAATATAGTCTATAATTTTGCATCGTGTGAAGGGGGACATTAAGAATTCAGTTTAGCATCATGCGGTGAGGACGTGCATGAATTGTTTAAGATTTTTTTGATCAAGGCACTTCTCATAGATTAAGGTCATATTTCATAGACCCCTCCCAATAGTTTAAAGTCATGTTACATGGAAAGGTAACGCCATTTTATTGTTCAAGTGGATTGGACCATGATTTGGTGATTCGAACCAGGAATGTTAATGGTCTGAGGGCTTGTCCCAATGTGAAATACCTAGGAATCGCTACATATACCTTTAGAATGAAAATCTAGGCAAATGTAGTTCTTGAGGAAAACATGTTAAAAGACGAAAACTAACATGGGAAATTCTCTCTGGCAAGTAATATGACACATCACATACATATCATGGGGCTTCCAAAAATTGTGTTTTGAATGGAGAATTTTAAATTCATTCATCAAGGACTTGGGTACCCAAAAGGAAAAATTTATAGGGTGGCTAAAAACTGAATGTTAATGAGGACCAGAGAAGTCTCCACAACTTCACATTTTCCAAAAAGGGATGTCACTGCTGAGAATGCCAAGATTGGGGATTTAGTATTCAATGGATGGATAGTGGGATTAGATTCCTGAATGGAACTGCGTATCCAAAAAGTGCTAAAAATCAAGCCTAATATAGTTATTTTTATTCCAAATATATTAACATTACGTGGTTAGGATGATAGTGTAAAAGTTTTTGGACATGTGGTAAGAAAAAAGGTTCACACCCTATTGTATACAGATATTCTTTTACAACAACCCTTAAACCATTATGAGACATGTACGATGTAGGAAACAATGATCATAGTGAAGCCTTTCCCGAGAGCCTAAAATGGTGGAAAGGATATGTTGTTTGGGGAAAATCCAAGATGAATCAATATTTATACTCAACGTGCAGTAATACACAGATTTACAACACCCGGGGTGTTGATGATCTATAAAATGGATAAGGGAATTAGACATATGACTCATAAAATTTGATATTTTGGAGACAATGGGATTGTCATGATGATGATGGATAATTATTGATTATGTGAAAAAAACCACTATTTATCATTAGCTAGTAATGGGAACCAACAATTGAGGGTTGACCAGTAACTATATTTGAGATTCAAGACTTATGTGAAATTTGTATTTGAGTTGATTTATGGTGTTCGACTAGGATGGTAGGATTCCATTGAGTCCTAGAATCCATATCGCTAGTCAGTCTCTTTGGATGTGAAATATAATGAAACCCCAAATGATGAAATTCATGAAGTGTGAACATTAACCATGTGGATTAAGTGTCTTGTAGAATGATCCTAAGGATTCGTAATCTCAAAGTAATTACATGACATAGTTACTATAAACCTGAAATGAATGAGGATCGAATAATTTTATGCTGAAACAAGTAATTTTTGGATAACCCTTGCCTGAAGGGTCTATGGAGATGAAAGTGGTCACGACTAGACAACAGATAGGAAGGCTATGTGACACTAGATATCCCATAAAGATTGGAATCAAGCCACATATATTTCATGGAGGTTGTACAACAGTCGACCAATACAAAAAATGGGAGATATCCTCTTTTAATGAGAAATATCACAATTTTTATTTAGTATAACATCATTCTATCATAGATGATATAACTCATAGATTTGAGGTCTTAGAGTTCATACCAAACGGTTCCTAGTTTAATGTCTTGTTCATGGGACATTCCCATATAGTTTATTCTCATTAAATGCCACTACAGTTTATTATCATGCGGTCATGATTGAGATATGAAGAAATCATAAGAGGGGTTTGTTGTGTGGTCACGAAAAACACAACATCAGTGAGGATAAAAGTCCACACCACACCAATTACATTCAAGGAAACTCAGGAAAAAATGGCATAAGAGGGTTCATGGTGACGCGGTTTGACCATAAACATTGGTTTGTGAATCACTACATATATTTAAAGATTGAGAATCATGATATACATAGTTTATGAAGGTTGTATAGAATATGAAAAATTAAAAGAAGGGGGAACATTTTATTTTGTGAAGAAATCATATGGCTGGGTAATTTATCATTATGCATCCTGGGTGTAGAAGCCGTAGTTTAGTGTCTTATGATAAAGATATAAGAGATCAGAGATTAAAGACATATAGATTGAACCATATAGTGAGACATATAAGGAGGAAATATGTAACATCGTGATATAAATTATTCCTGTTGTGAATGGAGAAAAAGAATTCCACACCGCATCAACAAATTTCCATGATAACACACACATAGATTAGAGTCATGATGCCTAGACCATGGCGCCATGTTTAATACGTGATCTCTTATCTTATGATCAAAGGGATCATTCTAAAATAAGTGAGGTTATTTATTTTGGTCACAAACATTAGCCATATCACTAAGACCATCGAGGTTATTCTCTATGTTGGAAACATGTGTAGATAATATCTTCACAACACAAGGAATACAAACTAGGGGGAGATAGTGTGGAGTTGAAGAACGCCCCACTACGCTGATTTGTCCTCTTAATGTGAAAAGATGTATAGAGGGATAACATCATGTGTGTCTAAAATCTGCTGGAACATGATGAATTGAAATGAGATGTGAATCATGAGACCAATATTTAGGGAATAATGGGGTGGAATAAAAATTTAGGATAACGGTTGACCATGTTTGAATAAAATCATCCATATCATGTGACCTGAAATGGGAACTGACATTTGATGGTCAGTCGTTGACCCAATTTAAAATGCGAAACATGTCCCATAATGTCGTTCAAAATCCACTAGGAAGTCAGCCCAAATAAGTAGAAATGACATAAGGACGGTAATCCATATTTTTTAAGCGTCCTTTTAGATGTGAAATATGATGGAAACCAAAAATATATGGACACATGAAGCATGTAAATGGATGAAATCATATTAATGTAGAACCCAATAGTCTTGGTCCTAAACCATTCTGCATCTGAGAATATTGGGGAACCATAATAGAGGTCATGTAGTCCAGACAAGAAGGTGAAAAATGGGTTGATGAACATGGGGCTAGACTCGAAGACAAAATTTATGGGCCATCCTACAAAACCCATGTTTAGGGGAATCGAGATAGGCATAATTATAAAAACACCATGAACATTAATTCCATGTAGAAAAGATTAACAGTGTAGAAGGTTTCTCAAGAGATAAACATGTATGGAATGATTAAATGGCCCGATGTGAGTGAGGGCCAATGAATTCCACATACCAAACCATTCATGATCTCTGGGGAGAACATTGGCCATGGGGTCAGGAGAATGAGTATATAACCTGGGGTGGGACCCAAAAAAGAAATATTTTAGGATTCCTATGTATCCCATAAATATATTAAATAAATCCATACATAGTTCTGTAATTTCCATGTAGTTTAACATTATGTAATAAGATGAGGGAGAATGGAAAGAATACCCCAACAGGGAAGTACATGGAATGGCTATTATAATCCCAATGTGAATGAGGACCAAATAGGTTCTCACCACAATACCTACTTTCAACTATTTTTGGGACCGTGTAATTTAAAGGAGACATGATTTTTTGGTACCTAGGGATGTAACCAAAGACAAAATTCTCAAGAATTCCAACATATACCTATAGTATTCGAATCATGCTAGGTATAGTTCATGAAGGTGGTATGGTAGGATAACAATGCTAGGGGAAATGTTATCGTGAATGTCTGGCCAATGCACCAAAAGGAGAGGTTTTATAGGGATCATGTTTGTTCTTTTGTGTGATTAGGTTAACTTTTTTGGAGCAACAAACCCAATGTAGTGAACTCGAGGTCCACCACAGTATTAAATCCATATGTAGGCATTTAAAAATGGAATGGTGTATGAGTGATGCCAAAAATGATGCCCCCTCAAGAGAGAACACCATAACGTGATGTTGTTTTTCTTCATGCAGCCAAGATGACAGTGTCTCAATTTAAGGATGTATGACAAGGCAATCCCATGAACTTCAATGTCATGTGGAAAATACACAATAGTTTAATTTAATTTGGGATGATACATCATAGTTTAAAATCATATGATATTGATGCATATAGATGAATGAGGTATTATGGTAATGTATATGGCATGATAATTCATACTTGACTTGAATGTCCAGGACATCTTATTTATCCCATATTTATGTGAACCCAGCCATAAGTAGTTCTTGAAATCCATGAAGTTTAACGTCATTTGAAAATGACATGATGAATAGGTGATGGAGGTCTCTGGAGAGACGTACACACCATGGCTATTGAAAAATCGACGTGAATGAGGACATAAGTTCACACCAAACCATGTACCCTTGGGAGAATAATGTTCTAGGAGACATAATGAAGATAAGGGTTCTAAAAACTATGGTTCGACCCATGGATGAAATGTATGGGCTGTCGTACATATCATATAAGGACAAGAATCAAGCCACACATAGTTTTAAAAATTTTGTGCAATTTAACATCACACAACAAGGACGTAAATCATTGAAATATTTGAAATATTTGAATCATAATCGTATATGAAAATAAGAAAATTAAATCATTGATAAAATCTTGAGGAAAATGATCATTAAACATTCCAAAGTGTTTCATACCACATTGAAAAATTAAATTATTAATTCCATATAATATCATAAGAATAATAAAACTCATGTTTTGATATATAAAATATAATTACATATACAAATTGAATGTAATATTTCTGTATCATCTTATAGAACCTATTGAATTAAATGATAGAAGATAAAAAAACATTTATTCTGGAAGGAAGAGTTCTTCTAGAAAACAATAATTTTTTGTCATATATCAATATTGTAAAAACATTTATCGCATAAAATAAAATAGAAATAAGTTTTAATTATATGTGAGGAATGAATTTTTTCTCAATGAAATTATATCATGAAAAAATTGTTTTTAATGAAGCATTAGAAATAAAACATTATAGTGAGGTTTAACGAACAAATTAATGGAATTTTAATGTGGAAATCCATCTTATTCAAAAAACTGGAAATCAGACACAATATTTTTTTCATGTAAATTTTTTTATTTTACAAAAATATTGATGGATTAAAAATTATTATATAGTTAAAATCAAAAAAGGGTAAGAAATAGAGAAGTTCCATGCAATTTTCTTATTTATTGGAACGAATTAAAAAGGGAACTATTTTCAAACATATAATACCAATAAAAAATATGAAATGATCTAAATATATGATTTTAGAAAATAAATAAAAAATATAGAATATTTAAAAAAAAATAAAGATTACATTTTTGTATGGATAGTGAAGGAATAACCTGAATAAAATACAAAGGTTCGAGTGAAACCCCTTACCACTTTCTAATGAATCAAATTATGAAATCCTAAAATAACAATCATAAAATTATACACTAAAAACCATATAAATTAATATATTCATGATATGACACATATATGAGTAGTATAATTACACCGTGTACATGAAATAGTGGGGAATACAAAATATCTTGAAAAATGGTATTGACATGAGGAAACCCTTACCACATTGTAATCAATAGAATCACATGACAAAAAATTTAATAATAATTAAATAAAACATTTAATTAAATAAATATAAAGAAATTTTTTATATTTCATGTCATATTTAATAATAAATAAACCACATATATGAAATAAGAGGCAAACAATGGAAATCTCCCGCAAATAAAAGTGAGACGAGTAACCCTTTAACTTATGTTTGAATGTGGTCTGCACTTGACCTTATGGTCATGTAATATGAAATTAGACCCATTAATAAATTATTTCAAAACCTATTGAAATTTTATATAATTTATTATAACAGTAATATTATTATTTACGTCCTTTTCATATATTATAATATTAGATTTCGTCCTTCTAGAGCATTCGTTTCATAGCATTCATGATAGTATTGTTTGACAATAAGTGTATAAGTTCAGGTGTAATTGATAGAATTATACATGATTTACTATATATATTATTAATGATAATATATAATTTTAAATGGATATATATACCATTATGTTTCATGGAATGAGTATGAATCATTTGATATGTCATATAGTGGTAATCTATTAAATTTTTTACATTGGTTTTTACGAGCACAATGAACTTTTTTTTGTTATAATAATTTGAATCATGTACAAATTACGGTTTAAGAATAATTATATAAAATATAATAAATATGATAGATTATTTTTCATCCATAAAAATGGCTTCATGACCATCATTTTCAGATAAAATGAATAGCAATGGTTCATCATCCATGAAGGGTGTAAATTGGCACCTCCCGAATGATGATTTCATTTTAAAATTAAAAGAGAGAGTGTAAAGAGATAGATAATGTATCTATAATTAACAGAATATAATTATAGTATATAGATTTTACTGGAGTTATAGTGACTTTTTGGATTGATAATGTGTGTGTAAGATAAGAATATAAAACAAATTGACAATGAAATTAAAATAAAATGGTGAGGGTTTACCTCTTGAAATATCCACATTTAGAACCTCTTTAAGAGAAGGGTGATTTTATTAATATTTTAATGACTTATTATATACTCCATTTACTTATTTTATATGAAATGTGCATAATTTGTGTGAAATATTAATGTTTTAATATTAAGTATAATTTTTGAGCATTTTTAGAAGTAGTCCAATTGAGTCAGTTTAATGTATTAATAATAACTATCCCTATACTGATCTATATTGTGTGGTTCGTGTTTTTTAGGGTTCTACTTTCAATATAAAACATTTCATTAGAAGGTACCATGAGCCAATTCTGCCATTTGAAGGGTCATATGGTCCTCACAAACAAGACCAAAGAATCTGTGAGCAAACTGGACCAGCATTGAAGATTGATTTACTGGGCTAAATCCAGAAGTCCAAAAACATTAACTCTCCACAATATTTAGGGGGACACTACATGTAATCTTTGATAAAAATTTGAAGGCCCAAATATACGTACAAGGGGCCCAAATGAATCATTGAAGTCCAACCCACCATTTTGTCCGAGAATTAAAATTAGTATAGTATGTATGACATATCTCATGATGTAACAATCACATAGATTTGAGGCTTTGCAGTGTGAAAGAGGGTATATAGGTGTCCGCCTTTTTTGATGAACCCATTCATATTTCAAGGAATATTCATATTCAAAAACCCTTTCAAAATCTGGACTTTAAAAATACTGGATTGAAATTGACAGTTTTACATTGTTTAGTCAACCGGCCATACCTTTTGATCCTTAAGTCCAAATGACTCCATAATTTGAGATTAGTCAACCAACTTTATTATCTACAACATTGAAGAAGTATATTTCTCGAGATTCGGCTGTCTTGATGTCCATATCTGTGAGCCAAGTGGAGGGATATTTCAAGAATGTAAACATACCACCACATTGGGCTATAAATACATTCCCTAATCTCCTTTCAAAAGGGTTGGAATTTCATAGAAAAGGAGGATTGATTGTCAGTACCATGGATCTACCAATGTCTTGGGATGATCTTCCAAACTCAAGTTTTCACTTGATAATCCCTTCCTCCTCTCTTTGTTTTCATTTACTTTTTCATTTTTCTTCGTTGTAATTTTTCAAGTGTTTGTCTTTGTAATTCTGTTTTAATGCAATTTTCATCTTCATAATTCCTTATTCTCATCCACCTTCTGTAGTTAAATATTAACGTTCTTATTTTAGTTTAAATCAATCTAACATCCATCATCTTCTTTTACTTTATTATTCAATAAAAAGTCCTGTTTGTTTTACTCTCATCATTGATCGTGTGTTTGTTCGGCGCACAACTCTTTTCTTATCCCTTTCTTTTTCTTCTCTTTGTAATTCATCACCTTAAACAAAATAGAATATATTACTAATAATTTAAATGGATGAGTAAATATCTTATATGGGTGAGTTATAATTTAGAGATGTTAAGTGATTGAGAGGTTTTTCTAGATGAGTATTCTTTAATTTAACATTGTGTATGTTGGACTTAACATGTCATGGATTATTGACATATTATGTTCAACGTGTGGTTTCCATTGATTATTGAAACCATAAATAAACTTCCATAATCAAGAACTGATTGAGATTAGAACACTTTGTAATGTTAAGGATTGCATTAAAGTCTTAACACTTGGGAATTCCAATCAACATCAACTTTTGATGTGGGTGTTAATTTAATGAAATATAAAGCAAAGATCAAGGATATCACATGCTTAACTCCCTAATGATGAACTCACACCAATCTTTATAAACTTGTTAAATTAAACATAATACATTAAAAATTTCCATTAAGCTCTGCAAACAAACCCACTAATCAAAATACAATCAACTAAAAACAATCAAGTATTACGAAGTACTATCACCGAGGATTCGACCCGAGTACTGCTATACACATTAGCAGAGCACCAGATCCTTGACCGGTCGATAGGCGACAATCGGCCGTGCATTTCAAATGGAGCCGTTAATGGGGATGGTTCTTTAAGTAGTCATTATTTTCTTGTTATTTTCAAAAAAACCAAAAAAACAAAAATTTAAAAAAAAATTGAAAAAAATCACAATGAAAAAACCATCTTCCTCTTAAAATCATACACTGAAAAAACGCAAAGAAAAGCCCATCTTCCTCTTTCTTCCAAAATCTCTCTAAATGCCTCGTAGCCTCCCAAACAATCTCTAGGATTTGTTTGACCCTGAAATTGAGCGAACACTTCACCAAATTAGGAGGAACATAAGTGATAATCAACTCATTCAAGAACCAGTACTCATCTAACCAATTGAATTAAATATGGCCAATCCTAGGGAACAAACTCTTAAAGAACTCACAGCCCCTAATATGAATTACCAACCACTTGGTATTCAATATCCACACATAGAGGCTGACTTCGAACTCAAATCAGGAATGATTCATCTTCTTCCTCATTTCCATGGGCTAGCTGGTGAGGATCCACATATCCACCTTAAAGAGTTACAAGTGGTGTGCTTTACCATGAAGCCTCAAGGGGTTTCTGAAGAACAAATCAAACTTCGAGCATTCCCTTTCTCCCTAGATGGAACTACTATGTCATGGCTCTACTACCTTCCTCCTGGTTCCATAACTACATGGAATTACCTGATGTGACTCTTCTTATAGAAATTATTTCCATTTTCTCATACTAATTCTATCCGAAAGAAAATAAGTGGTATACGTCAATTCCCAAGCTAATCACTCCAGAGTACTAGGAGAGGTTCAAAAATCTTGTTTCAACCTGCCCACACCACCAAATTCCTAACCAACTCATGATCCAATACTTATATGATGGGTTATTGGCTATGTAGAGAACTCTCATTGATGCTGCAAGTGGCGGTGCTCTGGTTGATTAAACTCCCACAGCTACAATAGATCTCATAAGTAACATGGCTGCAAACACACAAAAATTCCATACTCGAGCACATGCTCAAGTCAAACAAGCCCAAGATAATCAATCAATTGAGCCGAAACAGATAACTGAGTGGATGAGTGAACTTCATGTCTTGTACGACAACTAGATGTGGCCACTAAATCCCCATCCTCATCTTCTCCATAATCAATGTTTCCTGGACCTGTCAAAAACTGTGGAATCTGCAACACTCCATCTAATCCAATTGACACATGTCCACAACTTCAAGAAGATCAATCCGATTCATCTAGACCAATGGAGCTCAATGCAGCATATGCTCAACGGAACACCAACCCTCAACTATTAGGTCAGTTTGTTAGAAACATCAACCAACCTCACTCTAAGCACATCTCTTCTTCCTATAACAAAGCACTTAGGTATGGTAATCCCATATCTCATGCCCTGCATTTCACTTTTCCCCCTCAATTCCATACTCAAAACCCAAACCAGTTTCAATATGGTCAAGGTGTTGGTCACTTCCATCAACCTTATCCTTTTGTTCCTCAACCTGAATGGAACAGTCCTCCTCCTGGATTCCATCATCCTAGTGGTCCTTCCCAATTCCAAAACCAATACAATCGATTTCCCAAGAACCAAAATCAAGGAAATCCCAATCTGGGACAAGCCTCTTCTTCCAAGAAACCATGGGAAAGTTCAGTGGAAGATCTTCCCTCCTTCACCCATTATAGAATTAAAAACATTGAAACTGAAATAGGTCAACTTGCATCCCAACTGAGCTGGAAACAACAATTAAATTCATCCCAACTCGCAGCTCAACCATTACCCAACCCCAAGGGTAATGTAAGTGCAATTGCACATTGATCAAGAAAGAAGCTTTCTATGCCTCAAGATAAATACTCAAACACTCCTTTGAATGTTGACCTAGAAAATGAAACAAAAAAAAATTGAAGAGGAATCTGAATCCATTCCATCACCTCCTTCCTTTCCACTTAGGAACCCGATTCATTTTCCTCAAGCTGTCAATGAACCTGATCCTGAAATGCTTGACATGTTTAGACGTGTTGAAGTCAACATTCCCCACTTAGATGCCATAAATCAAATTCCTAAGTATGCCAAGTTTATCAAGGAGTTGTTTACCCACAAGAGGCATCTTAGGACCTTTGAAAATGTTTCCACCTAGCAGTCCATACCCATTAAGTGCAAAGATCCAGGTACCTTTACGGTTCCATGACACATTGGATGTTCGAACTTTGATGATGCACTCATAGACCTAGGAGCCACAATTAATGTCATTCCCATATACATATTCTCCAACCATGGTCTAGGTCCTTTACACCCAACGAGTGTTTTCTTTCAATTAGCCAATAGAAGCACAACTAGTCCTGAGGGAATAATTGAGGATGTCTTTGTCAGAGTCAATGATCTTATCTTCCCTGCTGATTTATATGTCCTTGACATGGAATGTGAGACAAAATCTTCTTGATCTCCCCTAATTCTAGGAAGTCCATTCCTCATGACTGTGAGAACCCAGATTGATGTCCATTCAAGCATCCTATCCATGGAATTCGGTGACCAACTGGTCAAGTTCAACATTTTCCAAGCCATGTGATACCCATCTGAGGATCAATCTGCATTCTCAATCCATGCTTCTGAGGACACTTCTAAGATTCAATTGAACCCCAATAAACCATGTTCTTCATGTTCTAATGTCAAGGGATCTTGTGAAATATGCACTATGATTAACCAAGTCCTAAATGGTGATGTTGATGTGAACCTCTCATTCATAGACTCTATCAATCTAGAAGAACTTGAAAACTCTATTGAATCTATTCTCAACTCTAATATCTACTGCTCCACCTTGGACAATATTAAGGAAAATGAACCTGAAGCAACTGAAGACCCTTCTTCCATTCATGAGTTGTCGATCCCAAAAGTGAAATATGATACTGATCTCAAACCTCTTCCTTCACACCTAAAATATGCATTCCTCTACCATGATCACTCATATCCTATCATTATCTCTGAGACACTTACTGAAACTGAGGAGTCCAAACTTGTTCAAGTGTTAGAGGAAAAGAAAAAGTCCTTAGGTTTGACCTTAGATGACATACCAGGAATCAACCCTTCCCTTTCCATGCATCACATACATCTTGAAGAGTCATCAAAACCAATTAGACAACCACAAAGAAGACTCAATCCACTCATCCTTGAGATAGTTAGGGAAGAGATCACCAAGCTTCTTTAAGATGCTATTATCTACCCAATTTCCGATAGTGAATGGGTTAGTCCAATTCTGGTTGTACCAAATATGGGTGGGATAACTGTTGTCACAAATGAACATGGAGAGGTAGTCACAACTTGAGTGAAGAACAAATGGTGTGAGTGCATTGACTATAGGAAATTGAATGTTGAAACCCGAAAAGATCCCTTCTCTGTTCCATTCCTTGAACAAATGATAGAATGATTGGCTGGAAAGTCACACTATTTCATTCTTGATGGATACACCAGCTATTTTCAAATCCCAATCGCACCTCATGATCAAGAAAAGACTACTTTCACATGGCCCTTTGGAACATATGCATATAGAAGAATACCTTTTGGACTTTGCAATGCTCCTGCAACATTCCAAAGGTGTATGATGAGTATCTTTTCAGAATTCATTGAACACTGCATGGAAGTCTTCATGTATGACATCACCATTAATGGTGAGTCATTAGAGTTGCTCTTGAATTCACTCTCTCTAGTCCTTCAAAAGTGTGTCCATTGTAACCTTGTGTTAAATTTTGAAAATTGTCACTTCATGGTTGAAAATGGGATTGTTCTAGGGCACATAGTTTCAAAAGATGGTATTGAAGTTGATCCTACCAAAATTGAAGTCATCCAATCACTTCCTGAACCCACTTCTGTTCGGGACATCCATTCATTTCTCGGTCATGCTGGTTTCTATCGTAGATTCTTCCATAACTTCAGTAAAATTTCCCTCCCACTCACTCGTTTCTCCAAAATGATGTCACTTTCCATTTTGATGAGGTTTTAAATAGAGACTTCATTGAACTCAAAACTGCTCTCACATCTGCCCTAATAATCCTACCCCCTAATTGGTCCTTACCCTTTGAATTGATGTGTGCTGCTTCTGATAGAGCTGTTGGGGCTGTTCTTGGTAAAAGAAGAGAATGAATTCCTCATGTCATATATTATGCCTCAAAAACATTGGATGAAACTCAATCTCACTACACTGTCACTAAAAAGGAACTTCTAGAAGTGGTTTTTTCCTTAGATAAATTTCGGTCCTATCTCTTAGGTGCCAAAATCATCATCTTCACAGACCATTCTGCTATAATGTTCTTACTCAAGAAAAGTGATTCCAAACCGAGGCTAACAAGATGGGTCCTAATGCTCCAAGAATTTGAACTTGAAATCAAAGATAGACATGGAAAATAAAACCATGTGGATGATCACTTGAGTTTAATTTCTAATTATTTTCATTCAAAAATCAATGATCCTGAATTCCCCACTGAGCACCTTTCATCTCTCACTCCAAAAATACCATGGTATGCCCCTATTGTAAATTACTTGGTTTCTGGTGTTTTTTCTAAAACGTTTTCAAAAGAACAAAAAATGAAGTTGAAAAGTGATTCAAAATACTATTTTTGGGAAGAAAATAAACATTGGAAAACTGGAGCTGACATGGTCATAAGGAGATGTGTCGATGAAAATGAACATTCTTCCATCTTAGAATTTTGTCACTCACTTACCAGAGGTGGACACTTTGGACCACAAAGGACCTCCTGAAAGGTCCTGGACTCTGGATTCTTCTGGCCTTCACTCTTAAAGGACTCACATGATTTCTGTTAATCATGTCCCACTTTCCAAAAGTTGGGAACAATTTCCAAGAGAAATGAAATGCCCCAAAAGCCATTAATTTTCTATGAGGTCTTCGATGTTTGGGGTATCGATTTCATGGGACCATTTCCCCCTTCCAATGGATTCTCATACATTATTCTTAAAGTTGATTATGTTTCAAGGTGGTTTGAGGCCAAACCCACTAGGAAGGATGATGCTCATACTGTTAGTGAGTTCCTAAAGACCCATATCTTCCAAATATTTGGCACACCACATGCCTTGATCAGTGACTTAGGAACCCATTTTGGTAATAGAACCATGGAATCTCTTCTTAAAAAGAATGGGGTTGTAGATAAAACTTCAACAACATATCACCCCCAAACAAATGGAATGGATGAAATTTCTAAAATAGAAGTGAAAAGAGTGATTGAGAGAATTGTAAAACCCACCAGAAAAGACTGGCCTGAAAGACTTGGTGAAGCACTTTGGGCCTATCAAACTGCCTATAAAACACCCATTGGGATGTCTCCTTTTAGGCTGGTTTTTGGTAAAGCGTTTCACTTACCAGTTGAAGTCCAACATAAGTCTTTTTGGGGTGTGAAAACCTGCAATTGTGATTGTGAAAAATATGGTGAAGAACGATTGTTGCAATTGGCTGAACTGGAGGAGCTTCGACTTGAATCCTATGAGAATTCTAATTAGTATGAAGAGAAGGCTAAGGTAATCTATGACAAACACATCCTGAGAATGGTATTTCATGACGTTGAAAAGGTAATGCTCTTCAATTCTCGATTTCGGCTTCACCCAGGTAAGATTAATTCTCGTTGGGATGTTCATTTTGTTATTACTAATTTTTACCCATTTGGTGCAGTGCAAGTCCAAGACCCCTATTCCATAAAGACATTCACGGTAAATAGACGTCGGTTGAAACATCACCATGAGAGGACATGCAATCCCAGAACAACATCAACTTAAATTAGATCCACAGTAGACCCACCACAGGATAGAGATGGCAACCTACCAAATCCAAACCAGAGGGAACCTCTTTCCCTTTGACTCATCTTCTCCCTCTCTCCCTATCTCTCTATTTCATCTTCCTCACTCATTATCATTTTTTTTCTTACACTTTGCTCATAATTTTTTCCCTTTTTTACTATTTCTCTTTTGTGTGGGTGTGTCTTTATAAAAAAAAACATAAAAAACTAAAAAACAAAAATAAAGACTCATAATCACTCACCATTTAATTTTTAAATTTTGTGAAACCATTTTGGGGAGTTAATAGGTATGTTTCATTTCAAAAATTCTGTGTTATCATCATAAAATTGGATAAAGAATCTTGTGTCAAAACCAACAAATTTTGAATGCTCTATTTTTGATTTGGAATATGGTTTTTCCAAACCGTGAGGAACAACATTTGCATTCATGCCAAGGCCACCTATGGCCATATTTTCAAAATGTGTGTTTTCACCACGATTTGTGAGTCTGGAGTTTGTCGACCTTCGAGCTGAATTTCCTACCTTAGTGTGTATTAATATGATAGATAAATTTTATGAACCACAAGAGAATCACAATAGCCAAATAGCCTCCCATTTCCCTTACATTAATCCTCCTTTTGAATGCCCCTTCATGCCTATGAAAACTTTTTCTTTGATAGCCACATTACAAGCCCAATACCTTATCCAACCCAATATCAACATGGATTTTTATTGCATAAGTTTTTTAAATTTAAGTGTGGGGGGGAATGGATTTCATTTTTGGGTATCATTTCCTTACTTTCTGTTGCGTTATCATCTGCTTGAGGACAAGCATCCATTTCAGTGTGGAGGAGAGGTTGTCATTTTATTTGTTTTGTGGAATTTAATGAACTTCCATTTATATAATTTTGTAAATGTTATTGACAAGTGTTCAAAAAAATGATGAAAAAAAAATCAAAAAAAATACAAAAAATAATGAAAAAATGGGATGTGTCTTGGGTAGGTCAAAAATAACTCTTCCTCAACCATTGATCTTGTTATAACTATTACAATTAGTGTCGTGAGGAGATCAATCATGGGTTGGGTTATGAGTGTGAGATCATTTCCATGGTCAACTTTCGAAATAAAAAATAAAAAAAATGGAACACTTGCATTATATTCTTTTTGGGAGAAGTATTGTGTTTTGTAAATATTTCAAATTCTCATTACCTTCATATTTTATTCTCTATTGTGTCTTTCTTCACACAATAATTCCCTTGTAAACATTTGTTTTCATTTCCTTCCATGTTTTATTTCAAAAAAATGTGCATTGATTTTTCTATATTGGTATTTAACCCTCTTCTTCTCTCTCTTGGAAATTATATTCCTACCATCCCATAGCCACAGAAAACCCCCTTAAAAAGACATCTTGAATCTTGTTCACTTTGGATAGGGATTAGAAGCTGAGAGCTCTTTCAAACTCAATGATTTTTACTTTTGGTTGGTGAAAGAGTGAACCTCCACAAATGAATTGTATCATCTTGAGAGGTGTGAGTTTTGAGTGTCCACATTTTCCATTTCTAAATTTGAGAAAGAAAAAATGAATTAGTTTTGGCACATTGTTTCTGTAAAAACTTGTGGTGGATTTCAAAATGGATTAGTGAAATAGTCTATTCCTCCCCTGATTGGAGAAAACAAAATTTTAATATATGTTGGTGAGTAAAAATGATTTCTTCATGTTTTTATATTTGTTTCACATGAGGACATGCACAAAACTAAGTGTGGGGGAGTTGATTTTATTAATATTATCATGACTTATTATATATTCCCTTTACTTATTTTATATTAAATGTGCATAATTTGTGTGAAATATTAATGTTTTAATATGAAGTATAATTTTTGAGCATTTTTAGAAGTAGTCCAATTGAGTCAGTTTAATGTTTTAACAATAAATATCTCTAAACTGAACAAAATTGAGTGGTTCAAGTTTTTTAGGATTCGCCTTTCAATATAAAACATTTCATTAGAAGGTACCATGAGCCAATTCTGCCATTTGAAGGGCCATATGGTCCTCACAAACAAGACCAAAGAATCTGTGAACAAACTGGACCAGCATTGAAGATTGATTTACTGGGCTCAATCCAGAAGTCAAAAAATATTAACTCTCCACAATAATTCGGGGAAAACTACATTTAATCTTGGATAAAACATTCAAAGCCCAAATCTAATTTCATGGGGCCCAAATGAAGCTTTGAAGTCCCTCCCACCATTCTGTCCGATAATTAAAATCAGTATAGTATTCATGACATATCTCATGATGTAAGCATCACATAGAGATGAGGTTTTGAAGTGTGAAAGAGGGGATATAGTGGCCGCCATTGTTGAAGAACCCATTCATATTTTAAGGCATCTTCATATTCAAAAACCCTTTCACATTCTGGACTTCAAAAAGACTGGATTGAAATGGACAGTTTTACATTGTTTAATCAACTGGCCATAACTTTTTATCCTTAAGTCCAAATGAATCCATATTTGGAAAGTAGTCGACCAACATTATTATCTATAACATTGATGAAGTAGATTGCTCGAGATTCGACTGTATTGATGTCCATATCTGCAAGCCAAGTGGCGGGGTATTTCTGGAATGTAAACAGTCCACCACCTTGGGCTATAAATACATCCCCTCCTCTCCTTTCAAAAGGGTTGGCATTTCAGAGAAATGGAGGATTGATTGGAAGTACCAAGGACCTACCAAAGCCTTGGGAGGATCTTACAAACTCTAGTTTTCACTTGATAATTCCTTCCTCCTCTATTTGTTTTCATTTAATTTTGTATTTTTCTTCGTTGTAATTTTGCAAGTGTTTGACTTTGTAATACTGTTTTAATGAAATTTTCTTCTTCTTAATTTATTATTCTCATCCACCTTCTGTAGTTCAATATTAATGTTCTTATTTTTGTTTAAATAAATATGAAATCCATCATCTTCTTTTACATTATTATTCAATAAAAAGTCTGGTTTGTTTTACTCTCATCATCATTTGTGTGTGTGTTCGGCGCACAACTCTTTTCTTATCCCTTTCTTTTTCTTCTCTTTGTAATTCATCACCTTAAACATAATAGACCAGATTACTAATAATTTAAATGGGTGAGAAAATATCTTATTGGGTTGAGTTATAATTTAGGGATGTTAAGTGATTGATAGGATTTGCTCGATGATTATTTTTTAATTTAACATTGTGTATGTTGGACTTAACATGTCATGGATTATTGACATATTATATTCAACATGTGGTTCCCATGGATTATTGGAACCATAAATACACTTCCAAAATCAAGCACTGATTGAGATTAGAACCCTAGGTAATGTTAAGGCTTGGATTAAATGTTTAACACTTGGGAATTCCAATCAACATCAACTTTTGATGTGGGTGTTAATTTAACGCAATATAATGCAAAGCTCAAGGATATCACATGCATTACTCCATAAGGATGAACTCACCCCAATCTTTAACAACTTGTTAAATTAAACATCATCCATTAAACATTTCAATTAATCTCTGAAAACAAACCCCCCCAATCAAAATACAATCCACTAAAAACAATTGACTATTACGAAGTACCATCACCGAGGATTCGACCAGATTACTACTATACACATTAGTAGAGCACCAGATCCTTGACAGGTCGATAGGCGACAATCGGCCGCGCGTTTCAAAAGGGTTTTGTTATTTTTGATAGAAAAATGTATTCTTTATGTGGGGAGGGACAAGATAAATGTGTTTGGGTAGAACATTGAGAGAATTAATGGCTAGGTCAAATGAAGAGAATATGGAGTGAGTGGTGGTTTTATAGTTGAGGAGAGAAGGAATTTTCCATTATTTTATTAATTTTTTATTATATTGGATCAAAACTAGGAATATTATTTCTTATTGTAACAAAAAATAGTAATAAGTTCATGTGAGTTACAATAAAGGACCATTAAATCATCCATGTCTCAATCATGATGTATAAATTCATTTATTAAGTTCATTTCGTAAACTATACAACTTCACGATTTACCAAAATTTCATGTTTTTCTGAAAAATCCAAAAAATTCACCGTAACCATTTTTCAATGTGTAGAACTCAAAAATGGAAATTATTTTATAAAAGAAATTTTCTAAATATGTTAATTTTAATTTTTAAATAAAATAATTACTTATATGAAAAATATGGATTTTAATTTTAAAATTAATTTTATAATAATTTAAAATATTAATTGTGGTATTATAAAATTATCTCAAAAAAGAAAAAATATATTTATTTAGTAATAAATTTTATGAAAAAAAAAATTATTTTTAAAAAAAATAAATTAATATTCTAAGTTAATATTTACTACCAACCAAAAAACTGACAAATTATTATTTATTTTTAAAACATTAAATCTCATTTATAATGTGCTTGAATTTTATTTATACATTCACGAGTGATGATACTATTCATAAGGGTCAAGACACTATTCATAATGGTAACATTACTATTCATAAGGGTACATTACTATTCTTTGGGTTCACGTTACTATTTATCCAAAATTTATATTGATTCTATTAGACTTGAAAAAGAATACTAATCGCAATTGTATATCTTCGTTTTTCAAAAAGGAAATCACAAAAGTGGATAAAATATGTTTCATGAGAAGGTTCTAATTATAAAAAGTGATATTTAGTAGAGACCAAGTATTGTGTCCATATAATCTATCTAATGAATTTAAATTTTTTATGGAGAAACATAACATAAAATCTTGGGGTGTCATATTATTAATGAATATATTCATAAGATAATATAGTATTTTTCAAATTTATTTTAATAGCCAATATATATTATTCATAAAATATTTAATTAAATAATAAATTGATAAAAATGATCCAAATACATATATTAATATTAAAATATTAGTTTACAAAAAATTAATAATATTTAATAATATTTTTTATTTTAGAAGATTAAATATTCAATTAGAAATAAATAATTTATAATAATTTTAATTATTATTATTAATTAAAACACAACAGTTTATATTATTATTTATTATATCTAAATGTATTTATAATTAAATAAAAAATTATGGGGTTGTTACATTTGTGTCACTTATATGAAATTATTGAATTTTAATATTTTAGTTAACAAAAATTACTGATGATACATTCATGTTTTAAATAATATATCATTTATTACACAGGGTTACATAAATTATATATTCATGAATAAATATTATTATGAAAAATATCATAATTATTTTCATCATGGTAATTTTTTTAAATTTTTAAATAAATACAGATACTAAATAATATCACAACACAAATGCAGTAGTTATTTTATTAATTTAAATATATAATAAATTTAAAAAAATATTAAAATTAAAAAATTAAAAAATTAATCTAATCGGCGAATTTTGAAGATGAACATGTCCTCATTGGGATATAATTATTATTTTCAATGTTAACTTGTTATATTTATAGTTTTAAAAGAATATATAATTAATAGTATAATAATTTAAACTAATGAAATTTAATAAAAATAAAATATTATTATACTATATAAAAATTACCAAACATATATAAAAGTACAAAAAATTATTATATGGTCTAAAATTATATCAATTTTTTTATTTATTATTTAATTTAAATCTTATAAGATGAAATTACAACCTTTTAGTGTTGAAAAATTGTAACCTTAGTAAATATTAAAACTTGTTAACTAAGGGTTAATCAAAATGAAAAGGATTAAAATAATAAAAAATAATTAATAAAAAAGTATTTTTTTTAGTGTTATTAAAACCATATATAATATTATTTTTGAATAACTATCATTTTTTGTTATTTTGATTGATATTTAATTTTCTATTAATTAACAGTTCTTGAAATTCCAAAAGTGTTGCTCATAATGATTATAAAAGGGAACCTCCTCTCTCAATTCATCCTATCCCATTTAGACTTAAATCATGACCATTCCCTACCTAGTTACCTTAAAACCATCCCAATACACATTATATAGTTTATGGTATTCTCATAAGACCAACCCTATTGCCCCTATGAGAATATGTAATGGACATTTACTAAGGAAGATGTAATCATCTTTACCGACTATTCTTGGATTATTCCCTCTTCTACATCCTTGTCATGTGTTGTTTACATTATAAATTAATAAATACATTTTCACCTATATTAAAAGATGTTATTATGACTATGTGATAAATATATTCATTCGTTTATCAATAATAATAAAAATGAATGTACCACATTTTCGTATGTGTGTCTAACTATTTCTACGCTATAGTGTTGTATTTTTTCTATATATAGTTTATTTGGATCAGTATAATGATCGAAATGATATATATATATATATATGATAATTAAAAAATTATATTAACTATGGAACAAAATATATTACATATATTTACATACCCTTTTACTATTTAATGAATTATATCACTTCTGCACACATCGACATACCTTCTCCATGACGTGTTGTGATTCATTTTCTATATTCACAATTGAATAATTATAATATAAATGTATATAATGAATAAATGGGAAATATATTACCTTAATAAAAGTTTTCAAATTATGTAACTATATCCAATGAATAATAATTGTGACATATATGTTACAAGATGCATAAGAAAATGTAGCAGTTCACACATTAAAGAAGAAGAATAATGAAATATTATTAACAGGTGATAATATGATATTATATGATATTATAAATATTAATATGGTATGGAGTATGTTAGTAACATTATTTAATCCAATATACATGATTTTATGATACATACGAAGTAAATCTGACCTAATATAAGGGTTAAATTCACAGTCTTATAATATTCTGGATTTTGTATATGTATGTTTATGGAGGGGAATTTTTACCATACATATCTAGTTTTATTAAAAACAATCTTTCTTATTTTGACTATTATTTTTTAATTTTTAAATTCATTTATACCCATTCATGTGCTTCTACAAAATATCTTTAATGTGATATTTTTTCATTTTCCTAATTATTTATATTTTCACTTTTTTAGTTAAAGTAAATGAAAATTGATTTTTTAACGTATATGGTATATATGGATCAATATGAATTCATAACACATTAATGCCTCAAATATCCCCCCATAAGATTAGGATTTATCATCAATTAACATTTAATATGTTAAAATTATTTGGTATTTTAGGAAAATAAAATGTTTTCAAATAAGGGAGGATATTTTCCTCAATAATTATTTTCATGTTAAATCTTACTGTTACATATGGTTTAATGTGAATATTTTTTAGGGATATTATCTATATTATTATATGGTTGGATTAAAATTTTCATTTAATTATAAATATGTAACCCATTTCTATTCAATGAATTATGTTATGATTGAATTATTTATGTGAAACCCATTTGATTTTAGAAGTACTGATAAGATTAATTATTTATGATCGTGTGGAACACATATTTATGCTTTTAATAATGTGATTGGTGCGACCTATATCCCCCAACAATTTTTTCAGTATTGGTTTATATTTCATGATATAGATAATACAAAGATGTGAAATAATAATAGTTTTGTAATACGGGGTTGTAACTTGATGTAATCCCAATTCAGTAACACAGAACTGGAATGGGATTTGAAATATGTTTTGTAAAGGAATTTTTATTATATGATTGTCTTGGAAGTTATCCTTGGACAATATCCATGTTATTTTATATGCCTATTTGTATGAAAATAGTTCATGGCTTATGTTATGATCTCATTAAATATGTTATTTATGAACATATATGATATTTCTTGTGAACTGATATCCAAATCGTAGATTTTCCTGATATAATTTTTAAATGTTTGTCTAACATTATTATGTCTCGTGATTCTGATGGGATTTATATGTAACTTGTTTTCCCATACTGATTCTATGAGGTCAACATTTCTCATGTAGATATTTTATGAACATGTTGTATATATATATATATATATTAGTTTTTAAGGATACAAAAACTATATAGTTCTAGTATAGTTTTTCAGTTTTATTTAATGAAAATTATTCTATTTATATATAATATATATCAATGAAAAATATGGTCTGTTAAATTTTTTATGAGATTAGGGTTACGTTACCCTTTGGAAAATCGGATTATAAATCCTTTGTAATATCCATAGGGATATGTCTATGTATAGGATACAATACTAGGGTTTGATAATGATGTCGAATAACTTAATAATTAATCATATGATGCCATAAATTTAAATTTTATAAGTAATATTCATTCATTATAATTTTTCCCATTTTGATTAGTGTTTCTTAAACTATTAGTTTTATCCTTAGTGAATATATTGAACCCAAAGGAACCGTGTTAATGATAAATGTGGCATGCAAAGAAATTATTTTCCTCCAAAGAAAAATAATATTTTGGTAGATGGAATGAAAGATATTATTGCTATTATCAAATGAATTTCTCAATATAATAATTGTGCTTTACATTCAAATGTTAAAAAGAGTGGAAAACATTACGTTGTGTATTTCATGAAACAACGTCCACATTCCATGAGAGTGTATTCTGATCCACTAGTGTCTAAACAATTGAATAGTGCGAATAAAAATTTGTTTTGTATTACCCAATGTTCAGAACATGAGAAATTATTATTTTTGTCTATTTATTGGGAGGTGAAGTATATCAATGGTAAAACATAATTATCAATACTAGGAAATAAGGTCAAATTGAATACATGAAATGGGATGTTTATAAGAAATTATTTTTCAATAAGTAATTACATTATATTATTTTTATTAAGAAGTGGGAGGATTTTTTAATCATATGAAAAAAGTTAAAATATGTTAGTACCTAGAAATAATATTTTACATGAAATGTATTGTATGATTTAGGAATTTTCATTCAGTATGAGAGTATGTTTTATACAATCATCAATGGCATAAAACCATGTATCTGAAGGGAATTATCTATAAAGTTATTCGGTATATATGATGAAATTGTACGATGGTCCCTCAATATTGATATGGATAATGGAGTCACCCATCATTCTAAAAATTATTATAAGAAGAGAAAAATTAAATTCATGGAAAATAAAAAAAACCATAGTGAAAATAAAACCAGCTTTCTTTTATTCTCACAGTGTGGAATGAATCATGTAGGAAAATATCTTAAGGGGACTAGTAAATTTATTAAGTGTTGTAAAGAAGGTCACCCCAAAATTGATTTTTGATGGGATGTAAAAAATATAGACAAATATAAAAATATTGAAAATTATTTTCAAAATTCACCTCTCACACACCGAATTTACATGTGAAACGTATAATGTAATTATGATAATAAAATCCCAAATCCAAGGGTTATGTATAATGATTGACTCTTAATACCTTTTATGGACATAGAAAATGTAAAATCACATTTTATATCCACTAGATATGTGGAGTGTGACAATGATGTGTTAAAAAGTACACTTACCATCCAATATAAAACATATACTGTTTATTTGATTCTAGATCCACCAACTCTGTAACACCCCAAGCTTCCATGGTACGTTTCCCTTTCAATAATGCAATGAAGTGCATTGTATGCAACTTCGAGATTCTAACACACAACAACAAATCAAACTAGTAGTTATGAATATTAATACATACTTTTTGAAATTTTATAAATTTCATCTTTTGAAATGGACTTCAGTTTTGGATTCGTAATATCAAAATTAGCTTAGGGTGAAATTTTGGTACTTTTAGGATAACTTTCATATTTTGATGAATATTGAAAATTACTAAATTTTAATTAAAAACAATTGTTTTAATAGAGATAATTTATAGTGATAAATTATTAATTTGAGTGGTTTTAAAGTATATTTAGAATAAATTTTTAATATTTAATACAATTTTGGTCATTAGATGAGATTTCACATATAAACCAGACATAAACAACTGTCAATCTTTTGATAGTTATTATCTCTTAAAAACACACTATTGGTTTTGACGACGGGAATTAATTTTTAAATTAGTTAATGCAATAGATATGTTCTGAATTTGGTAAAATATACATCATTTTTGAATTCATAATATCAAATATAGCTTAGGCCTAATTTTTGTTATTTTTCTGGAAACTTTCATTTTTTGATGAATAGTGAAACCACTAAGTGGTAGTTGAAAAACTGAATTTTTCATAAAACATATTTTTACAACTTCTGTGAGTGAATTTCGAAAATCTGAGAGACACTGTTAATATCAAGGAGTAAAATGTGGTTCAATGAGATGAGAATAATTTTTGGTGAATAGTAACTTTTTACTTGTATTTACCATGATTAAAAGTAAATAGGGTGATTAAGGGTAAAAATGATATTAATATTACTCTAACACATTTCCTAATTCTATTGGACAAGTGTATCTAGACCAAAAACAACCTTAGTAGTAAAATATTATCATTTAGGTTCACATGGATTAGATTAGGACATTTATTATTATTTAATTCAAATAAGAGTTAAATGAGTTAAAATAAAAGTGTATTTACTAAAACATATTGAATATAGGGTTACACATAAGATAAATTCGATTATAAATATTTATTAGAAATCTAAAAAGATTTCCTACATAATTATATTTTATTTATAATTTTTAGACGTTAAAAAAGTTTAATTTATTTATGACACAATGATGATGCAGTAATTACCATAATAGTGAACAATTAAAATAATTAATAATCTAAATACCCAAATAAATATAATTGGAGATTTTTATTGAATTAAACTAATTTTATAGGTTAATATGACATATTATGATTGATTTAATTGTCTTTTTTATAAGTAATCATTCTGTTATGAGTTTGACAAAAATCAATTATTGAATAGTGTCAAAATTGACTTAAAATAGTTTTTAAAACAAATATTATCTTATTAATTGATATTAAATTTCTAGAAATCTAAGGTTCGGCCATGAAATTTATATCATGATAGGTGTATCATTAATGGACCATTTGGGGGTCTCTTGGATTTATATAGTAAGTTTATTAACCATATAATATAAAAATACAAAGAGACATTCTAAAAGTGAAACAAATTAACTAAGAGTAAATACTTAAAGATAAGGTTAATATAATGACCCAAACCTATATAAATTCTATTGGTTGAGTAGTGTTCGACCTATAAACACCTTAAACTTTATGTAATCCACTTTGGAGCCATTAGAAACCGAAAATGAATTTATTATAAAATAATATTTCTAGCTTTTTCCAAAGGTCCCCTCACCCCTCTTATAAAAGGTCACTCCACCTTCTCATTAATTCAAACAATAAAATCCTTTTGGTTCAGCCAAACCCTGCCCAAATACTCTCTCAACTTCCCTCAATACAACCTAGAGGCCTTAGTTTGATCATAAATCCATCATATAGAGACCTTTTGATCAAATCAAAAGGAATAATCCGAAGAAGAGGTAATGTTTTTACCACCCTTTTTCAAATTCTTTTCTTCTTCAACTTCTTCATTATTAGTTATTACCATTCTAAAATAATGAATCCAGTATATCCTATATAATATAATATTATTATAAATATGGTACAACCATATTCAGTATTCTATCCATCCTTTGAATGACATGTCACCATACGTGCGTACGTACGGCTTACCGTCTCCACGTCATGGTGTAATTTTCATTCAATAAATTATTATTTGGATGGGTATAATAATGATATGTAATTCATGTAAATAAAAAATATAATATGATAATTATTCTGTCTATATGATATACCATCCAATTATATATTATTTTAACATCAAAAGAATGATATTGTCGCTCGTGTGTACGTAAGGACTACCGTCTCCACAAAAGCGATGAGATTCATTCTCCATAGTATCCATTCAAGTATAATTATCATTTTATGATTTAAAAATAATGTTTAAGTACATGATATAATTCTGGATATGAATAAGATACAACCTATCCATCACAAACACAGCTTACATAACAAAGAATATAAAGGAAAACGAGTAAGTTAACACCCGAAATGACGATAATACTAAGATATTACTAACAAATCAATGTTAAAAGATCATACATTATATCATATTAAAGTAAATTATTCTTGTATAATTCAATAAAAATTATTTCACCATTATACAAGAGGTTAAACTACCATCGACCAAGGAAAAATTACAAGGTAAGGGGTTTCTTATCTCACTTTTAATTCCGTGAGACTTCCATTGTCACCACTTATTTATTGTATGTGGTGTGTGTACTTCCCAAGATTGTATTCATTGTTTAATATAAATTAATTTATGGATATTTACATAATCATTGTATTATCCTTATTTCATGGGTGTATGTTTCATATGTTACCAAATAGATAATGGAATTTGAAATTTCAATTTCCAATTATTTAGATTTACGCAAACTTCATTGATTATTTTACTCCGAGATTATGTGTGGAATCCCTATTCATTTACATATGTCATAATTTCCACTCCCCTTTTCTGTGGATATAATTTTGATACACATAATCACTCTATTGATAATTTCTCATGTCATCAATATGAATTGGATAAGAGTAATTTTAACTCATTCTCCATTTGTTGAGTTAAACATCCAATTCATGGGTGTTGTTTTTACAAGATTATGTGTGAATGTCCTTTGATTATTTTACAATGAATATCCAATCATATTTAGTGTATTTATATTTTTCACATATAACTATTTTTTTGATTTATCCTTAACCTAAGGATATAACCTTTATGAGATATTTCATCTCAATTTACATTCCATTGAGACTTCTTTTTTGTTATACACCAAATCATTTTTATGTGGTGTATATAATGTACTTTGACATAGTATATCATGAATAACTTTATTCCGATGATATTACAAAATTTTTATTCCATCAATTATTTGTATTCAAGTGTCTCTCTTTTGGTTAGAATCTCTAACTAAAAAACCATTTTTAATAGTTTTAAAGACTAATTCTTCTAAATCATTATCATTAATGTCCATGTCTTAAAAATGGTTTTAAGGATTTATTTATATGGAAATTAATGTTTTAAAATTAAAAATCCTTTCAAAAGTTTCAAAGTGGTATGTGACACTATGATTCTAAAATCTATTTTAAATGGATTCTTGAAAAATAGTGTGAATTTTAACTGATTTCAATAAAAGGGGGATATTTCACTCTAATTGTTTTGATGATTATTTTCATCTATTTCAATATCCTTCATCATTCTATATTGAGGTTAATATGATACAATACTATATTCCATATTGTATCAAATGAGTTATGTTTGACTGTGGATGTGCTATTTTTATACCATTCATGGTTTGTGGATAATGTATTGGAATTTCATAACTTAGTTTTAATACGAATGTTTATGTTGTGGTTAACACTTTTCATATGAGGAATGCATTGGATTTAGTAAGTGATGGGTGGATCCCACTATAGCTCCTCGATGCATCGGTAGGTCTCATGAGACAAACTAGTGTCTTGGCACCAGGCCTTGGAAAAATCTTATTTGTAGTCTTGGCATGAGGCCTTGTCTATGTGGTTCTGATAGTCTGGCATTACTAATTCCATCATTATGAAAGTGGTTATTGATATTGCATGTGATTTTTTGACTAGTAGAATATCCATGTGAATAAGTAGATGGAATTATTTCATTTTATCTTTTCTATATTATGATGAAGTTAATGTTTACAAGGCTTTTGTTTTAGTTATAAATTTCTTTAAGTGTTTATGATTATCTATGAAAGCTGCTGCTATATTTTTATCCTTACTGAGAATCTGAGATCACCCCTTTCAATGTTTTATTATTCCTAGGATGTGAAGAAGAAATTTATGAATGACTTGCAGGGATAGTTTGAAGGGATATGAAGACATGATTTTGTGGTAGTTTTTTTACCTTATGATGTAATATAATACTTATGAATATATCTAGTGTTTCCAAGACTACTAAACTAATCGGTCTTTCGAGACTTGATCCTTTGTGATCATTCCAATTTTATGTAATAATGCACAGACTCTGGGTATCTAGGGTCAGGGCGTTACAGTTGGTATCAGAGAAAGTTTAGTACAATCCTCGGAAGCTTGATTTAGATAAACTCTGATTAGAGAACGTAGATATAAGATTAAATTTGAGGATTATTACAGAAAAACTTCCTATAATTTTGGTATTGTAGAGATTTTGTGAGTTTTTTGAGAAATACATCCCTAATTGGATATGAGCAGGTAGAGGCGGCTCTGGAACAGATGTACCTAGGGGTAAAACCCGAAAACCTCGCTTTGAGCTAGACTCGAACAGGAACTGGTGCACGACAACGGGCCTTACTTCCCTCTTGGTTACGATACTCCTGGGGGATATGCATAGGATAATTTACATCTTCTTTACTAACCAATTTGATGTATTAAATATATAAGATGAGATTAAATGACCTTGGTTAATCCTGATGTGTTTCAAATTGATAATATGGATACATGTTAATCTCTAAATGATTTTATGACTGCTGTTACTCACACAACGCCTTTTGGTTTTAGTCAATGGCTGGATTCGAAGGAAGTCATAGTGACTTTGAGAATAATGTACAAGGTGGGAATGGTGGTGGCAATGAGCAACAAAATGGAATGTTGATAGGCATAAAAGATATCGTCTTTATGCCAAATCAATTTCCCAAAAATATGATCAACAATATATATATTAACCTATTCCCAGACTCAACAAAGAAGACAAAGGTGATGAATGATAAGAGCTCCAGCATTGGAGACCATGGAGAAAGTAATCTTCAGTTTCCATCATGCAGGAAATGTGGAAGGAGACACCCAGGAAAGTGTATCAATGGGGAAAAGAAATTCTTTACGTACGGGAAGGACATAAAGTGAAGAATTTCTGAAGAAAAATTAATAGTACTATGGAAGAAGATAACAATGGTCCCAAGAGTCCATTTACAGTCATTTTCCGTAAATATAGGGGACTTTTCCATTACTTGAGTGAATTCCATATTCTATAGGATATTTTTTTGTCAAAGAAGAAGCTATGTGGAAATAAATGGTTGGAGAAATGTTTAAAATGTATTAGTGCTCCTTGTTTATTGTTTTACTTTGGAATAATTTTCTGTTGTATTTTTAACCCTGGAGTTTTCCATGTGAGAATGATATTTGGGGAAAAATTATCTTTTCTCTTGTGGATATAGTTATAAATAACCATTTGGTTTTATATGATCGTTGGGTTTGAGGAAATTATAAGTTATTATAATTTTGGATGAAAATGAAAGTTATGAGATAAGATTTGTGGTTAAATTATGTTATGGTTATTTTGAATAATTTCTATCATTTTGGTAATGTTATAAAATATAGTTTTTGAAAAAGGAAAACATGCGGACAGTGTGACAACACGTCGCGTCGGACAAAGCTGTGGGAATCGAACCCACAACCAAAATGTGATTGGGATTTATTGCCTACCACTGGACTACGTGATTTCCCTGGTTAGTGTGACTATTATTTTTAGTTAAATGATTTTATTGATCATTAATAATTTGATTTGGGATCTTATGTCTTATCAAATGAATACCCTTGGTATAGGAAAATGATTTTGTAATTAAGTGATAAATGTTATTTTTGAAGTTGTTTGCTTTGTTTTATGGATAATAGAATAGTATGGGATTTCATTTGAGGAGTAATGGTGGATTTTTATCTATATTTTTATTGTGGATTTATAGTGATTTGGGTTTTTTATGGAAATGATTAGGTTATTTACTTCTAAGTATGTTACTTTTAGATTAATTAATGTCATTTAAAGATACAATTTAACATGGAAGACTACATTCTTATATGTTTTGAGTTTCAATATTAGTTTGGATTATATTAAAGGATTTTAAGGACAATTGATTATTGAATGCTATTTATTTAACTTTGGGGAATTGATGGTTTAATTTTAGAAAATTAGGATTAATTTTTTTTCTCTAATGGAATATCCATTTTGGGGATCATCAGATATTATACTAACCATTTTGGTTTTGATTAATTTCTAAATACAAGGTAAGTATATAGTTTATCCTACGTGGATCATGTATTTATAAAGAAGTTTATTCTTGCTCTTCCATTGTTACCAAGTCCTCTTGAATACTCATTTTTCAAAAAAAAATGATTTTGTGGTAAAAAGTTATTAAAGAATGAAACTATACTTAAAAATAAATTATATCTCTTTATGATCTTAGTCAATATCATAAATTAATTCCTCATCCTTATGTAATGTAACTTAAAACAAAAAAAATGTTGTCTGTTTACTTTTCCTAGTGGGAGACTAAGGACCGTTTGTACCAACACAAGTTTGTGATTTTCTTATTGTAAAATTTCTCTTGATCATGTTTTATATCCCTCTCCATAAGAACTGAACACTTATTTTATCGTCCATATCCATGTTTTCTTACATGGAATCCTATATGGGTTATCCTAGGTGACCTTTATACCTCTCTTCCATTCTTTTAAAGTGATAGTTTTATTGACTCTTTTTCCAATGTGGGACATTCCATTATATTCTCAAGCCCAATTTTAAAAAAATTGTGAGGATGAAATTTATTGAAGGAGGGGAGAATATAACACCCCAAGCATCCACGATATGTTTCCCTTTGAATAATTCAATGATGTGCATTGTACGCAGCTTATAGATTCTAACACACCACAACCAATCAAATTAGCCGTTATGAATAGTAATACATACTTTTTGAAATTTTATATATTTTATCTTTCGAAATGGACTTATTTTTTGGATTCTTAGTATCAAAATTAGCTTAGGGTGAAATTTTGGTGCTTTTCGGATAACTTTCATATTTTGATGAATGGCGAAAATTACTAAATTTTACTTAAAAATAACTTTTTTAATAGAAATAATTAATAGTGATAAATTATTAATTTTAGTGGTTTTAGAGTATATTTATAATATATTTTTACAATTTAATACAATTTTGGTCATTGGATGAGATTTAAAATATAAACCAGACATAAACAAGTGTCAATCTTTTGATTGTTATTATCTCTTAAAAACATAATATTTGTTTTGGCGACGGGAAATAATTTTTAAATTAATTAATGAAACTGATATTTATTGAATTTGGTAATATAGAAATAATTTTTGAATTCATAATATCAAATATATATTAGGCCTACTTTTTGTTATTTTTTCTGGAAACATTCATATTTTGATGAATAGTGATACCACTAAGTGGTAGTTAGCAAACTGTATTTTTCATTAAACTTAAGTTTACCGCTTCTGTGAGTGTAATTTCGAAAATCCAAGAGACACGATTAATATCAAGGAGTAAAATTTGGTTCAATGAGATGAAAATAAATTTTGGTGAATAGTAAATTTTTTCTTTTATTTACCACAGTTAAAAGTAAATAGGGTAATTAAGGGTAAAAATGATATTAATATTACCCTAACACATGTCCTAATTCTATTGTTCAAGTTTATATAGACCAAAAACAACCTTAGGAGTAAGCTATTATCATTTAGGTCCACTTGGATTTGATTAGGAGATTTATTATTATTTAATTCAAAGAAGAGTTAAAAGAGTTAAAATCAATGTTTATTTACTAAAACATTTTTCATATATGGTTACACATTAGATAAATTAGATTATAAATATTAATTTGAAAGATAGAATGATTTCATAAATAATGATATTTTATTTATAATTTTTAGGCATTAGATAATTTTATTTATTTATGACACAATGATGATATAGTAATTACCATAATAGTGAACAATTAAAATAATTGATATTATAAATACACAAATAAATATAATTGTAGATTTTTATTGAATTAAACTAATTTTATAGGTTAATATGACATATTAGGATTGATTTAATTTTATTTGTTAGAAGTAATCATTTTGTTATGAGTTTTACAAAAATAAATTATTGAATAGTGTCAAAATTTACATAAAATAGTTTTTAAAATAAATATTATATTATTATTTGATATTAAATTCCTAAAAATCTATGGTTCGGCCAAGAGACTTATATCATGATATTTGTATCATTAATGGACCACTTGGAGATATCTTGGATGTATATAGTAAGTTCATTAACCACATAATATAAAAATACAATGAGACATTGTAAAATTGAAACTAATTAACCAAGCGTTAATACTTAAAGAGATGGTTAATATAATGACCCAAACCTATCGAAATTATATTGGTTGAGTGGTTTTCGACATATAAACACCTTAAACTCTAAATAATCCACCATGGAGCCATTATAAACCGAATATGAATTTATTATAAAATAATATTTCTAGCTTTTCCAAAGGTGCCCCTCACCCCTCTTATAAAAGGTCCCTCACCCTTCTCATTAATTCACACCATAAAAGCCTTTTGGTTCGAAAAAACGTGGCTCAAATACTCTCTATTCTTCCCTCATTACATCATAGATGCCTTAGTTTGATCAGAAATCCATCCTAAGGATCCATTTTGATCAAATCAAAAGGAAGAATCCGATGAAGGGGTAATGTTTTTACCACCCTTTTCAAATTCTTTTCTTCTTCAACTTCTTATTTATTTGTTATTACAATTATAAAATAATGAATCCAGTATCTCCTATAAAAGTACATTATATACACCACATAAAAGTGATTTGGTGTATAACAACATAGAAGTCTCAATGGAATGTAAATTGAGATGAAATCTCTCATAATGGCCATATCCTTAGGTTAAGGATAAATCAACGACATAGTTATGTGTGAAAAATATAAATACCCTAAATATGATTGGATATTCAGTGTAAAACAATCAAAGGAAATTCACACATAATCTTGTAAAAACAACACAAATGAATTGGATGTTTAACTCAACAAATGGAGAATGAGGTAAAATTACTCTTATCCAATTCATATTGATGACTTGAGAAATTATCAATTGATTGATTTAGTGTATCAAAATTATATCCACGGAAAAGGGGAGTGGAAATTATGACATAAGAAAATGAATAGTGATTTCACACATAATCTCAGAGTAAAATAATCAATGAAGTTTGCGTAAATCTAAATAAATGGAAATTGAAATTTCAAATTTCCTTATCGATTTTGTAACATACGAAACATACACCCATGAAATAAGTATAATAAAATGATTATGTAAATATCCATAAATTAATGTATATTACATAATGAATACAATCATGGGTAGTACACACACAACATGAAATAAATAAGTGGTGAACAATGGAATTCTCAAGGAATTAAAAGTGAGATGAGAAACCCCTTACCTTGTACTTTTTCCTTGGTAGACGGTAGGTTAACCTCCTGTATAATGGTTAAATAATTGTTATTGAATTATACATGAATCATTTACATTAATATGATATCATATATGATCTTTTAACATTGATTTGTTAATAATATCTTACTATTATCATCATTTTGGGTGTTAACTTACTCATTTTACTTTATATTCTTTGTTACGTAAGCCGTATTTGTGATGGATATGTTGTTTATAATTCATATCTAGAATTATATCAAGTCCTTAAACATTATTTTTAAATCATCAAATGATAATTATACTTGAATGGATACGATGGAGAATGAATCTCATCGCTTTCTTGGAGACGGTAGTATGTACGTACGCACGAGCGACAATATCATTCTTCTGATGTTAAAATAATATATAATTGGATTGTATATAATATAGACAGAATAATTATCATGTTATATTTATTATTTACATGAATTACACATCATTGTTATACCCATACAAATAATAATTTATTGAATGGAAATTACACCACGACGTGGAGATGGTAAGTCGTACGTATGCACGTATGGTGACATGTCACTCAAAGGATGGATAGAATACTGAATATGGTTGTACCATATTTATAATAATATTATAGTATAATAACGGGTGGAGCCCGCTATAGCTCCTAGATGAATCGGTAGGTCTCATGAGACAAACTAGTGTCTAGGAACAAGGCCTTGGAAAATTCTTATTTGTAGTCTTGGCACGAGGCCTTGGATATGTGGTTATGATAGTCTAGCATTATACATTCCATCATTATGAAAGTGGTTATTGATATTTCATGTGATTGTTCGACTAGTATAATATTCATGTGAGTAAGTAAATGGCATTATTTCATTTTATCTTTGCTATATTATGTTGAAGTTAAAGTTTAAAAGGCTTTTGTTTTAGTTATATATTTCTTTAAGTGTTTATGCTTATCTATGGAAGCTTCTACTATATTGTTATCCTTACTGAGCATTTGAGCTCACCCCTTTCAATTTTTTTTTTCCCAGGATGTGAAGAAGTAATTTATGAATGACATGTAGGGATAGTATTAGGGGATATAAAGACAAGATGTTGTTGTAGTTTTTTTATCTTATGATGTAATGTAAGACTTATGAATATATCTAGTGTTTCCAAGACTACTAAACTAATCAGTCTTTCGAGACTTGATACTTTGTGATCATGCCAATGTTATGTAATAATTCACCAACTCTGGGTATCTAGGGTCAGGGCGTTACAAAATATTTTATATATAAATAATTTTTTATGGGTATCACTGTATTACCTCAACAATTATCTGCTGACTTGGCCTTGAAAAATAATGAGGTCGCAATTGTTGTATCATATGTTTATAATTATTCTCTGGATGAAATTATTGGGATTGATCTTTTTGAATATCTTTTGATCCTTCATTTAGTTTAATTAGATGTGATTATCGGTAGGTATTGGATTTCTCTATATTGTGGTCATGTCAATTTCCAAGAAAGGGAAGTCAAATTTTATATTCTAAATGAATATTTCATCATCAATCAATGAAATGATTAATATGAACAACCAATGGAAATTAAATCCATATTTGGGGATTTATATAATATAATGAAGTTTATCATGATCAAATAGATGGGGGGAAACTCACCATTATGGATACACCAAGTGTACTAGAGTTTTTATGCCTCTTTAGATAAATTTCCAGGTTTTACACTAAATTGGGAAATTGATTTTCCAATATAACTCATATGGATATCTATTCATATTTCAAAGACCCCTTATATAATTTTCCCAATAGAGTTGTAGAAATTGAGGAAGGAACACTAATATAATATTGGAAGGGGATTCATATGCAACAGTTCCTTTGCTTAGGGTACACAAGTTGTATTTTTTGAAACTAAATATAGGTTAGTGAGACTCTTATATTATTATTCATAACATAAATAGAACAATATCAAGAACAAATATCATCACCCCATATTGATGACTTATTTAACCTACGTTGTGATGCTCAAAACATTTCAAGGATTAATTATAATTCTTTATATCATCAAAATTGGGTCTAGTAGGACGATATAACCAAGAAGACATTATGTACATGATATAGAAACATTGAATTTATAGATAATCCATTTGGTATTACTAATTCTCCCACTATCATCATGGATTTAAATAATATTCTATTTATATATTATCTTGATCAGATAGGGTAGTTTTATAGATGATATTATTATTTATTATAAGATAAAGGAATAAAATAAAGACCACTAGAGAATTATCCTGTAAACCTTGATAAAGGATACGCTTTATGATAAATTTACCCCGTTTTCAATTTTTGGCTTCATAGACTTCCATATTTAGTCCTTAATCTTAATAGAATGGATATCTCCGTATCCACCAAACATGTTTGTTATTGAACATTTTCCTAGACCTATAATGTTAACTAATATCTGAATTTTTCTTTGTTTAGAATGATATTATCATCATTTAGTGATTGATTTATCACAATTTTCTAATACACTCACAGTTTTTATTTGGGAAGGATTTATGTTCATGTGGATGGGAGAAAGTGGGGAAAATTTTCAAAAGATAAAAATATTATTAATTCGTGAAATTGGGCTCAAACATCCCTATATTAGAGAGAGTTTTGTGATCTATAGTGATGAATCCAATAAGAGGATGGGAGGTGTTCTCATGAAATACAATATGGTGATAGCTTATTCATCGAGACAATTGGAAATCGAAGAGAATAATTACCCATCTAATGATTCAGAGTATTATATGGTAAATTTTTATTAAATATATGGAGGAATTATCTTTACAGAGATATGTCATATATATATATATATATATATATATTCATCTAACATTTTAACATATATTTTCACTCAAAATGAGATGAATGTATATAAAATGACATGTTTGAAGTTAATTAATTATTACAACTCTTAAATAAATTACCTCATTGGGAAAGAAAACTAGGTGGGTGATGATTAGATTCTAAAAGACCATGCTAGCCTATCTTGGATGTGGATAATAAGAGTGAAAATATTTATGGACATTAAAATTATGGAAATAGGAGCCATAAAAGAAATAAATAAATATTATCTTTTTCAAATGAATTTTCAATCCCCCATACAAGTGATGATTAAGGATCCACATAAGATAAATGTATAGCTATAAAAGAAGGTGAGAAACTTTCTGGAGATGAACCATAACTATGATGTAATAATAACGTATGAGAAGAGTGTTTTTATCCCCTCATACAAAAAATAATGATTGAGCTATTGGATTTCTCACATAGTTATTCAACAATTATTCATCATAGAATCAAAAAATATTTATAGGTACCTAGTAGAGTATTTTATGTGTGATTAAACGATGTATGATATTGCAGAATATATTTCTCAATTCATGGTTTGCCTAAAATTTATGGAAAATAGATATAAATATAATGGTATGTTATAACCATTAACCATACTAGAATGGAAATTGGAAAATATCAACAAGTACACGTTCATTGGACTTCCAAAAATAGATACAATGGACATAATTTTCCATGGATTATTGTTGATATCCATATGAATTCTGCATAAAACATATCATTTGGAGTAGATTTCTATCTTGGTCATATTTCTATAATATATATTAATAACATCATAATATTTAATGGAGTACCAATTTACATTATATATTATTGGGATCCAAGGTTTACCTTAATATTATCGATAAGTATTCAACATGATATAGATATAATGTTTTGTTTTAACACTACTTGTCATCCCCAAATACGTGGTCAGTCTGAGAGGACAATTAAAATTCACGAAGATATGTTGATATCTTACTCTATTTATTGAATGGTTTTTTAGATCAACACCTACCTATGAAAGAATTTTAATACAATAATTGATTTCACTATAGTATTCGGATAGATCCCCATAAATCCTTATATGTTATTAAATGATTAAATTCAATAGACTAGAATGAATTTGGGGAAATAAAATATTGGGAAATGATCTAGGTAAATATATGGTATATATGTTTAGATCTATTAAATGGAATATATGATCACCCCGTAGTCAAAAAAAGTTATGATGATAGTTGAAGAAGATACATAGAGTATGAAGTTTGTTGACAAGTTTTTTCTAATAATATATCCCTCGATGTGGGTGATGATATTTGGAAATACGGATAAGATAATCCTTGGCTATATTGATCCTTTTGAAATTAATGATCATGTTGGTAATATAGCTTATCGGTTGGTAGTCCCACCAAATTTTTCTAAATATCATGATGATCTTTAAGTATCTATCTAGAGAAATTACATACTCGATTTTTCAAAAGTTTTATGTTTTAAATTAAAATAATTAGAGACTAATATTTCGCATGAAGATCAATTTTTTTAGAATCTATATTTTATAGATATAATTCTATGATGCCGGACTACTCACTTGGATAATGTTTTCTAGTCGAACCACCAATTCGAGGATTCTATATGGGAACCAATGGATGTGATTAGGTGGATGAATCCTCATCTATTTTTATCAAAGGTACTAATTTTATGGAATAAATTATGCTTACATGGGGTGGGGTTACAATGTAACACATGTATAATTTAATTAAATATTTCCCAATAAATAATTATAATTCTACCATAGCCTGCATAGCATGCATGCATGATTGTAAATGAACTACAAGACACTATTAGTATACAATGTGTGTTACAAACTATCCATTAATTTTGAAGAAATGAATACTTTAAACTAAATTATTAAATAAATTACTTTATATGAATACATTATGTTCTTAAAAAATGATCAAATATTTTTTATATATATTAGTTTTTCTAAAAATTAGCATTTTAATTAAAATTTAGTTAATCGAATTTTATATTATAAATAATAAAAATTATATTTTATAAAATTAATTTATTATTTTTATTCATAATTTCAAAATAATCTTAAAATTATTTTTTATTTAACTTTTTGATAACGTATAAGGAATAATGAAAATGCGAATTTTCTTTAAAACTATATTTTCCATTACAAGGTCAAATTTTTCATCAATTTAGTTTTCAAATTTAAATAGTTATTTTTTAATTAAAATAATACAATTTTGGGGTTTTTTAATTATTTTATACCTAAACTTACTATAAAAAATTTGATGCATTAAAAGTTTATTTTTTTTGAAAAACTATATTTCCTGGCTTTTCAAAGATTTTATTTCAAATTAAATTATCCAACATCAATTTTTTGAATTCTGAAAAATTAATAACAAATTTAGATTCATACGGTCTAAAATTATTCAATAGTTTCCTTTTGTTTTTGTGAAATATGAATAATAACCTTGGAAATTTTTTTTACCATGATAATAATTAAAATTAGTAATTTAGGGTAAAAATAACACTATAATGATAATAAAATGACTATAACTCATCACAAAATATCATTGGATGAACAAAATATTATATTTTTCAACTATGTATCTAAATTAAGTATTTTAATGGATAAGTGTATCATAAAAATAACTTATATAATAATTAAATCCAAGAAAGAAACAAAATGTCACATTATTTGTCATTAATATCCATTATGTGCCCACTTAGGAATAAATTAATGTTATGGATAAATATAAATTTATATTTTTAAATGGATAAATTACATTTCATTATATATGTTTTTATTTACTTTTATCTTACTGAGATGAAATTATATTATTCATATGTTTTAACTAATAAAAAATTAAAGATGCACATTAATGATTTTGATAATATATCATTTTCTCTATCATATTACATATACTGTATATTCAAATATAAATAATTATTTAAATTATGGAATATTTTTATTCATCATGGTATTTTATTTATAATTTTTAGTAAAAATTGAGAGTATTAAATAATCACAAAACACTAAAGTAGTAATTATTTTATTAATGAAAATATAATATAAATGTTAATAAAAGTATAACCAAAATTATAATTTGACAAAATTAACATGATCCAAAAAAATTAAATTCACTTTTTCTTATAGTGATATAATAATTATTTTTGAAGTTAACCTATTATATTGGTATTTTTTAAATTCAAAATTTTGAATAATTTCAAAATTAACACTAAATTTCTTTTATCAAAATAACATATAATTGTATATGTTAATAAAATTCATGTGGTCTAAAATTATATATATATATATATATATATATATATATCATTTATGATTATCTTTACCTAACTTAATTAAACACTACATCCTTTTAATATTAAAATATTTAATATCATATCAATATAAAAATAGGTTAACTAAGGGTTAATAAAAATTATAAGGATTACAATAATAAATAAAAATTTCAAACATTTATTGGATTATTATGTTACAATGAAATCTCATAAATTCTTCAACTACATATTATCATTGAGGTATTTGAATAGATTTTAAATTTATTATAAATTATTATTTTTGAAAATTCCAAAAAGTTACCTCACATCATTTATAAAAGGGAACCTCCTCCCCCAATCATTCACATCACATTGAGCCATTCAAATCAACCATAACTTGAATATTTACCTTCTAAACCTCCCTATAGAGATTTTTAACATTTTCATCTTGTCAAGTGACAAAAATTATTGTTAATAAGAGAATATCTGAAGGATGTACTCTAAGGAAGATGTAATCGTATTTACTAATCCTTTAAGATTATTTATTCTTCTATATTATTTTTATGTGCTCTAAAATATTAAATTAATAACTATTTTATAACATATATTATGAGATTTTATTATGATTATGGAAAAACCACTTTCCACTATTTATCCATCTAATTAATATTAATGTACAATGGGTGTGTACATACGAGTTGTTGTCTCAATGTCATTGTGCAATCTATGTTTTATTAATAATTTATTTGGATGGTTATAAGTAAGGAAATATATATATATATATATATATGAAAATTATAACATGATATTGAATATATAACCTAACATATACCATCCATTTCATTACCCATTTATTATTAAGTGAATGATACCATCACTCGTGCATGTGAATGATCTACTTTCTCCATGATGTGATCTGAGTCATTGTCCATATTCACCATTCAAGAATGATTTTATATGTTTAGATAATGAATAAATATTATATATATTACCTTGTTATAATTTGATAACTTATGGAAATATATCGTATTCTCACGAGTTGTGACTTATACGATAATAGATTTATAATAAAATGAGGTAGTTAACCACCAAAAGATGAATAGTAATGAAATCATTCTAACAAATGATAATATGATAAAATATGATATAATAAATATAAATATTCTTTAGTAAGTATCATCTAGGTAATATTTATATTCCACATCCACATTTCATTATGAACCTAAAATATATTTTTAATATTACTATACAATTATTATTGTAATTTTTACCCATTTATTTGTTTTATTAAATGTGTTGAAAGTATTCATTTTTCATTTTCCTAATGAGGTAAATTTTTAAGTTTTCATAAAATGTATAAGAAAAATGTATTTGTAACTTTTATAGAATGAATGTATTTTTATGATTTCATGATTCATTAATTACCTGAATCTTACTGTACAATAATATAGTTTTATTTTGAAAAAAAAATTCCTTTTAGAATTGTGTGTAATTTTATTAAAATAAAATGTTTTCCAAGAAGAAATTATTTTTTATTCATGAATTATTTTCAAGTGGAATATATATGTTAAATATGTTTAAATGGGTATTATTTCCAATGATAATATCCATATTATTCAGTGATTGTGTTATTTTTACAATAGAATGAAAAATTTTAATCCGATTTATTTTCCATGGGTTATGTTATGATTAAATGATTTTAACAAACCCCATTTTATTTCACTGGTAATGGACTGATGAATGATTTATGTTTTGGTGACACGTATAAGTATGGATTCATAATGTGGGAATTGGGATCTAAATTTCTATCCAATTAAATCCGTAATTATTTATATTCATTGAGATATATAGGACTGGAATGGTGAATGATCAGAATTCCATAATACATGGTTTAAAGGGGAACTAAACACGGTTCTATAACACATGGCTTAGTAAAGAGTGAACCCAGTTTAGTAAATGACTATGTCTGCTATGATGTGCTTAGTAGTAAGCATTTGATATTATGGTAATGACTAATCACTCTTATTTTTATTCAATAATTTTATGTCTTATGTTATAATCTCATGAAATAAACTCGTTATGAACTTATAAGATTTTACAAGCAGAATGTTATCATGTTCATTGATTTGCAAATAAATTTTTTAAATTTTTTGATTATTTTATTATATTTCATGATTATGACAGGACTGATATCTATATTTTTTTACCATTAAAAATCTTCTAAGATAAAACATTGTAATATTTCTTTTAACATGATATTAAGAAAGGTATTAAGTAATATGTTTAAAATGTGTTCTAATAATGATGGAATAAGTAGGAGACGATTTATATTTTTTATGAACCAGTTGATTATATTTCCCAGTTTCCAACGACATGAATACTATATGGTTCTAGCATAGTTTTTCTAGGTTTTCTAATGAATATTATGATTTTTGGAAGAAATATTTATTTATGAAAAGTATGGTTTGTTATTCGGTCAATTCCTTACCTGTTAGAAAGTTAATATTGAGGAAAATTCTCTAGAGGGGGTCTAACTCAACCACTTAAGGAACCCGAGTGGAGGTGGGATGGATTATACCTGGATTTAATGATGGGATTACCATGTAAGTATACGGGAAATGATTTCATCTAGGTGATCATAGACCAACTCAATAATTAGTCTCACTTCCAAACAACTCATGAAAAAGGTTTATTATAGATCTAGGAACATTGCTTCTATGGGTGTAAGATAGTGTAACTCCCTTGGTTCTCTTTGATGATAATTTCCAAATCTGATTCTCATTTCACATCCCAATTATTTAAGAGATTACATGAGGCATTTTGGACATAGTTATATCTGAGCATAGTGTTCCACCATTTCACTGATTTCTAGAAAGAGCAGATCATTCAGGTCATGGAGGACATGAAATGAGATTAATTGATAGAATTTATAATTTGTTGGGAGGATAACTTACCATTGATGGTGTTTTCTTAAAATAAAAACTAAAATTCCAACATTTATATTACACTATTTGAGAATCTCTATATAAAACCATATAGGTCGCCACATTGATGGATTGGCCCAAGATTGTGAGAACTTATTTTTCTATAGTTAGTGAGAGAAACTAAGGAGATTGTGTAGATCATCTAAGAGTGGATAATGACTTACCATAGTAGTTATATATCTTATATAGTAAGACTAATGTGACATATGGTGTTCTATGAGGTAGTTCATGTGTTCCAATTAATTTCTCCATGACAATGATTGTTGAGATTTTTCTAGGGTGGAAATATATCTCTGAGATTCATTGGTCCATTCTAGATACTATGTAGAGTTGGTGAGGTTGAGTACAACTTATCCTTATGACAATAGTTATAAAATATACATTATGTATTTGAAATGTTATATATGAGGATGATTATGCATGACCCATCACATCTTATTGACTTGGAAGAGATGGAAATCAATGATGAATCTACATATGGTGAGTAACCGGTAAGGATTAAGGATCAGTATGACATGATCCTTCATGGGTAAGTAATTCCATTAGTTCATTTCTGGTGGCGACATATTAATCATTAGGATATTATTGGGAGACTGATGTGCACATAAGTGTCCAGAATCCACATACCTTTGTGTAGAAACTTAATTTGGATATTGTATGGATTATTTTCATGACAAGGTGCTGAGATGGTGTGTGATTCTATGAACATGTGTGGGTTGAATAAATGATTTAAATATTTTAAATATTTTAGATATATCACATGAAAATTTATCCCAAAATAATGTATTAATTTCTATATTAGGACTTTGATAAGAAATCAAGGGCCACCATTGAGTTCCGAATGCTATTTTTACCATCGAAATTATATAAAAATTTTTAGCATGGGGCTATTATGGAAATTTAATCATGGGAATTACTAAATGAAATAAATTTATAAATAAATTTATTTTAAATTTGTTGATTTTATGAATAAATATTCATTATGAAGACTGTTATGAGGTAATTATAGGGTTTGTACTATTAACATAGAGCCATTAGAGAACCATTGGGGAGAGAACATGAGGATATCTCTTAGGATAACATCACTTGAATCAAATATTAGTGATCAGTGTGGGAAAGAACATAGATATCTCTTCAAAATTATGATTCAAACTTGTTATAAATCAGTGATATAAGCATCTCAAGATTGGAATTTTCTATGACTGGATTAAATTCCTATTTTCAGTTTCTAAGATGAAAACATTTAAATCAACCAATATATTTATTAGAGGATCGTGTGTATTATGGGGGTTTATTCGTAGAATTTCATTGTGATAATTTGATTAATTATTTTCATTCTAATGGTGATGGATCATGGGAAAAATCCACATTATCCAAGGATCATTCCTTGTGTTTATGGTTGTTAGTTTCTTCTATTTTTATTTATTAATTGTGGGATTTTTTTATTTTCTATTTTTTTGAAATCCATTGAGGGAAATCAATCTTTTCAGACCTATTTGATACTATAATTTTTACATACTGTAAATATGGTCCTAGAACGATGTTATGTGGGTGTTATGGTTGTAAAGAATAATAGATTAGACCAGATTACAGAACCTTAGTTTGAGTGTCTAGTGTAAAAAATGAGTTGATTGAAAACCATTTCCTAAATAAATTTGAAAAACTAATTTTTATGAATGGCCACAACAAGGTTCATTTAGAGTAGATTTATTGTTTTTTATTTCATTTTTGAATGGATTTTGAGGCATCAGTGATTTGAAAACACACATCAGAAAGAATTATGGTTTCTAGAAAAAACACATCCACAAGGAGGATGATCTCAGATTACAATTATTGTGATACCCTCCTAATAGAAGTTAGGGACTCGGGAATGAGATAAATATCACATGTAATTTGACCTTGTTACATGTTTTGTAGTCCACATGGGATAGTTTGGTGTGTTTATAGTAGTGTACCTAAACACTAACTAGATTACACATGCTAGATAACATAATTTACTCCAACACATATATAGATTGTCGATGTTTTCATGATAATAAACATGTACTCGTACATGGAAAATATTACATGGGTAGTCGCAAACCATGTACTGTCATATAGACATACACAGGACATTTACATGGGTTGTAAATTGTGTCGAAGGGCCTCTGCATGTACCCCTACTACATGTCATATTCTCTCTTAATGATGTGTTGGATACATTCTCCACATGATATAGGAAATTTTTTGTTGGTTTAATTTCCCCATATGAATTCTTGAGGGTTAGTATGGACTCACATCTTACACATAGGACAATAATCCTTATAGTAGGAATACATCAATTAATTTGTTGGAATCCTTCCATTAGGTCTGTAATGAGGCTATCGTTTCATCATCATTTCTTAGTTGGAGTTCTTGTTGTCTCCATGACTAGAAATACGTGGGAACCAATCCTCTAACAAGTGGGTTAATCCAGATTGATTCATCTGTATACCCCATGCTATTGGTTGTGAACCTCATCTATGCATAATATCTCTTCATACATCAATTGTGTATTTCTAACGGTGAGAACCAATGAGAATTATCTATCAGATGAACATCATATGTACAATTAGAATGATGTAGTGTGTTATGATGGAAAATATATTTATAGTACATTCATATAGGAATACGAGTATGAAATTATATTTATATCTTACCTTTAAATTTTGTGAATTTTATTGAGTACGAATTGATATTATTTTCTTATTCATTGTAGAAACATAACTATGTAAGCCTGAATCTTATTCACTTTTTGATTTCATTTTTATTTGGGGTGTCCTTGTGGGTAATTTTTTACTCAATCCTTCATGGGATTTTCTGGCATGTTTTTGTTATTGGGATAATGATTGAAATTTTTATATATTGAAAGATAGACCCACACTAGATGGTTCTTAGTGAGATTTGAAAAAGTGAGGTGTGTTCCTTTGGTAATGTGACAATAGTCCTTATCATACATTTATTGTGGGATTTTATTTTAGACTCAATGATGTTGGATTATATTTGGACATTTTTATTTCCCTTAACATTCATTCATCCACTTGTTGAGGGATTTAGATTTATGAATTCTTGGTCGTAAAGATGTTTCTACATATAATCATTTTGTTGGCTAGGATGTGTATGTTTGTGTAAATTTACAAAGGATAAGGTCACACATGTTTGTGATATGGATACTCAGTGCTAGTCACTAGCCCCTAACATATTAGTGGAGGGATTTATGCGTAGAAACATAGACCCCTTTGGTAGAGCTTGTGAAAACATAATTTTAAGATGACTATGTGACTTTATCTAAACTATATCTATTTATAATGGTTTAATGAAGAGTAAATTGGGAATTTGATGTTAAACATCACCAATAGGATGATATAATTCAAAATCAATCACATGGAATTGTTGGAATTGGAACATACTATATTTTTGATTTAATGGATTAGTTAACATAAAACACCAATGGTTGTCTTTTCTATGTGAATGGGAAACCATAATCACTTCAAAGAGAAATTTATATAGTGGGGAATTTAATGATAAAATACACAACAACATTAAGTGGACCATCTGATCATTTGATAGTTGAGGGATTGATTAATTACTTGAAGATGATATTGGAATTCATGGTAATTTAGGATAACCAAAAGGTAAATCTTGATATATAACATTTTAGGTGGATATAACCATTTTTTGTCATTATATAATAAAATAATATATTTTGAATCTATTGAATCCTTTAAATTTGAGGAATTTAGAAATTGTTTCATAGAAAATTGGTTTCTGATGCTTTCTCTGGGGCACACATCCATCTGTTGGGACACACTAGCTATTTCCCCATATTCCTGCATTCCATAGATAGTCAAAAATTCAAAATTGATTAGTGAATTTTTCTCCAAGATCAAAATGGGATGATGTAATTTAATTCTCTACATCAATGGATTCCCCTCTGAATTTTTCACCTAGTCCTGGTCTCCTGTAAATATTAAGACATTAAACATGAAACTCATATCGGTTCCATATCTGTGTGGATTTAGTTAATTACAATACTTGTATATGAAAATTCCAAAGGGTCAATCTTGGGTAGAATCCTTCCGTCAAGGGATTAGTTATGTTGGGCATCACTAGAGTGTTTGTGCACTGGAATAGTTATAAACATGGATTTTCCACCTTGTGATTGGATTCTCTAGGGTGTGTAATCTTGATGAATACCACATAGTGTGTGGGGAATTCTATACCATATTCATGCCTCCAACATTAACCTTAGCTTCCCATGTTTAACATAGGGTAATTCTTGAGTTTAACTTCTAGTGGAGATGGATCAAACTGATCGGAACATTGATGGGAGTGGATCATATGGGTACATCCCTAGGAGGGATCACATGAGAGGTTTACTAGATGGGAGGATCATGATGCCCAATAAAGATGGATCTGAGGATTACTAGGTCCTAAAAAAGGAAAATCAAGGATTATCATTGGATGTGATTTATCATAGTTGAGGTATCCAATGTACCATTTATATAAGCAAGGGGTCAAAATCCATTTAGTTCTAAGGAAGGTATATGAAATCATGGTATACAAAAAGGAAAATGACCCAAAGATAAGATGGGAAATACACATGGATAGTGGCCTGAGTGTTACAAACTAGCAATGAAATGTATGGGGCTTACAAAATTTTCATTTACCCAAATTGGACATGATTTCACTTGTATATGGCAGCCCAGGTGGAACCAGGATGGATATGGGTGGAGGGTGGATGGATAAAATGAGTAGGGATGGAGCAAATGAAAAATGTAGAGGTAATTTTATTTTTCATGAACCATGAATAGGTTTCCTACGTATCCCCGTGGTAGGGAATTAATGTCCATTTAGTTCTGGAATGGGGAGATTAGTCACCTGGGGAGGCGGCTCATGAATGTTTACACATTGATGGGACTCATAGGGCATAGAACCTCCGAGATTAGGAATGAGCTTCCCCAAACATAAAGGATCAAGGGAGAGATTGGGATAGAAAATGAGTGATGGGATATAACCTAAGAGGTTCTTTCTTTATACCTTTTTTAATAAGCTATGGATCAATGTCAACATAGTTCGGATATGGGGGAATAGTATCGGGTTGTACACAACGGATAGAAACCTGATGACATGTTTGGGTCTTATTTGTGATTAGCATCCCATCGAAAAGGTGAAACTCTAGGTAGGAGTAGTATGAATAGTTTGAAGGGTCTATGCATTGTTGGAATCCAATGAACATGTCTAGAACCACTATGTTTTTTACCATGTTTGTGGGTCCCAAGAAATTGGACATCAAAATATACAGTTATTTCAGGTTGAACATCAGGGAGGCTTCCTACATACACAGTCTTTATGATAACGATAAAAACACATGTATATCAAATTCATGAAGTTTAATGTCATGTGAAATGAAAGGTACATAGAGTATAATGTCATAGAGGATAATGGTGAACTGATGTGAAGTGGTTGGGACAGATGGGTAATGGGCTTTAACATCAGGAAGGCATTCAACATGCCTTTCTCAAAATGGGAAAGGATCATAGTCCACATATTTCGAATATGGGGGGTGGGGCATAGATAGTAATGCATCCCAATGAGGATTTCATGGCCGATTCTTACTCTAATACCATGTGACTCATCCGCGGTATGAGAAACAAGAGGGAAAAAAGACCATATGATCACGTCGATAAAGGTGCATCTGTGAGGAATAGAGTGGGGATTAAGCATGGATAACGACCCAAATAGAGGAATACTTTGAATTAATTAATGGGGGAGGACCATGTAGTGGTACTTATGTTTGAAAAGGATATTACCAACATACCTGGAACACAAAATCAAGTTTGTTCAGGGCATATATATGGAAAACTCATGGTGCACCTGGCGACAAAGATCAGAGGGAGAGCTGAGTGAGAAGAAACTATTTCCCATCACCTTCATGGTACTTTCTGGACTTTTTTCTTATGAGGTGATCAAATATTTTAATATTGTGTCTTGGAAATAGGTTCTTGGTAGTTTAACTCATGTATCTTGGATAGTGAGGAGTCACTTCACACAACTAGGACGTACATAATTAGCACGCTTCAACCATTGGTTAAGGGAATGTACGAAAAATTATGTATAGAGATGTGGTTGTGTATTGATCTATTGAGGTAGTCATGTTATTGTGGCTATGTAAATAAGACATATATATTAGAGTACCAATTAGGAGAATCTTGAGGAAAATAAACACATAATGAAGCACTTCCTAAGGGATATTGAAGACACTTTGTACAAGCCTGAAGGGACACATTGTAGAAGGGATTTTGAAGAAATATACCACAACAATATGGGTTTTTCAATGATTTGGGACACATATAGAACATGTACTTGCATAGAATAGGGATTCATAGATCTCAGAGTCTCACAATGCACAAGTCTTCGCAGAGAAAATGGGTTCGCAGAGAACATGGGATCGTAGAGCACATGGGCTCAATGTGCACATGGGCTCCCAGAGCACATGTGCTCACTAAGCGTAGTTGATCGCAGAGTGAAGGGGCTCACAGAGCGTAGGGGATCTATGATCATATGAGAACGTATGATATTGGAGTCATAAATGATATTTTTTTGAAAAACAAATACCTTGGCCGAGTGTAGTGTCCAAACGTAAGTATGGAGTACACATGTTTGTGGAGGGTTCTTCGGGATGCATTAGTGCATTGAGAAGTCCAAAGTGCCAAAGAGGGACCCTCCTTTGAAATGGACCATGGGCTCTGTGAAGGGAATCCCTTCATGAAAATGGGGTAAATTCAATTAATGTAATGTGAATTTCACAATGGTTAAGTACCTTAGATGATTCATTTTTAATGGTTTCATAGAGCAAAGGGTGCTACTAGATTTTAGATATCATACGATAAATGTTCATGATGTCTATAATTTTGGAGTGGGTGATATCAATTCATATAAGTTCCATGTGAATGAAAAGGGTGGTGAATGAACAACTATGTAATTCACAATCTGTGATCAGAGGTACACACTGTCATGTCTCACGAAATCATAGAGTTGACTGTCACATTCTTTTTCTTCGTTAACAGAGGATTCTGGATTCCCTCATGTATTTCGTAACTGAAAAGTTGACCATAATTACCTCTATGGAACTTGTAGAGAGACTCGATTTCGGTAAATTTCATCTTAGTTCCAGATTATTTCATTACTTTTCACTATGGTGGGCGTAGATACGGCCTCTCCTTTGTGGTGGCTGTGATGTTAGAGGGATTTACGAAGTATCCTTTTTTTCATCTTTTTGGTGGTCTTGGATTATTCATTCCATTGTATGGATTTGGGTTCCACAAAATTCCCCCACCTCAGAATGGGAGGTGAGGAGAAAATAAGGGACAGATTCTAAGGTAAATTCACTAATATTTAGGCAAATAGAGAAGCAGAATCATGAAGAGGGCATGCATTATGCGGGTTGATAATAATGCAGAGTTCACAATGTAACTCTTTTCCGCTTGACACTATATGAATCTTGTTGTTCATTGACCATAAATAGAGCGAAATTACCACTCCTTTGGCCTAACATGCTTATGTATCCTCATTCTCGAAATATCTCATTTTCCACTCTTCATGCTCCGTGATCGCGTTTTGTAAACCATATTTCAAGGATAGGTGATTTACAATGCTACTTTTCATATTTTTCACACTGTGATCCCTAGGTACACTGTGTCGCACATCGATCCCTTACACACTGCGACTATATTCTCCAAAAGTTGTATTTGTGAACACGCTCGACAAGGAGACTCTATGATTGAGCTCTGTGACTCTGCTCTATGGCCAGGCTATGTGATTGAGCTTTGAAAACCAAAAGAGAAAAACAATAGTCTTGGAATAGAATCACCAACCCTAAATCATTTCATGGGGTCCTTTCAGAAGTGGGTCAGAGGGACAAAATGGTGAACAATATGGGGATTAGAGAGTGTATGTAAATCTACATGGATCACAAATCTCTAATGGAGATGATGCAGATGATCTATAAGAACTAACCACTATAGAATATAATATCATTGAATGGATTTAGTTTGAGGGATGACGTTCTGATCCTTCATGAATTTAGAGATGAACCAGCTTTCTGGTTCAAGAGTACACCATGCCAACACTAGTTATTCATGGCTACTGATTGTCATACATTGGATGACGATAGGCCTTTTAATACTGATTTTCAGTAAATTTTCCTCAACAACATTATTGTGAATGTTCTCTAGCCTGATGCATCTCCCCCAATATATAATAATATTCTAAAGGTGGATATGGATAACCCAATGAAGGGGTGGGCTGATGAGTGGTATTTCCACAAGGTTATTAATTTCACGAATGACAGGGTCTAGGCATACTGGGTCTGTGCATATTGTGAATAGTTTAAGGTAGATCTAAATAGGGTAGTCTTAAATAAAGCTATGTGGTCTTCCCAATTCCACATTTATCAACCGAATAATTTTATTTCAGAGTTTTTTACAAGGTGGTCATCGACGAAAAAAACATTCCACCATCACTATGGGGAAGTCAGTATTAGCCTCTAGGACCTCCACCATATTTTTGGGATCAAAATTTTGGGGGAAGATATACAACGAAATTCCCCCTGTGGAAAATTCTTGTGAGGATCTATCATAGATTCTGTAGCTAGATAATGAAATTCTAGACCTATGATTGGGTAAGGATAAGAAGTCAGTGAGGGATGTACACCTCCAGCTGTAGTTTCATCATTTCATAAACATCCCATAGAAGCATGCCACAGAATGGAAGGAGGATCCCTAGAAGATGCCAACAAGGCCTCCACCTTTTCCAAAGAGGGGGTTTAACATATCTAGAAGAATTCCTACCCGCACATCCTGGAGGACAGCTAATTGATTCTTTGGTGGTATAGTCACAATAGCTAGTAGAAATCAGAGGTTAGTCTGGATCAGTACATTTAGATTGTTATTTACAGCTGGATGTTGCTAGTTCAGGATATGAAAATAGGCGTTCGACCAAGAACATTCGTTATGGAATCCATGTTGAAGAAGGAGGAGCGCATTGATATCGGGATCCTAGTGTTGGCCTAGATGTACCAAGGTGCTTTGGAACATCATTGAAGGGAAAAGGCCACAACAGGTATTTGGAATAAACCACATCCAGTATGGCTAGATAGCTACACAAATTAGAACCTATGAATATCTGCTACCCATTTCTCTTCCTGGGTCAGATTTTCATCCAGCCATTCTAAACACATATGTGATCTTTCGGTCCAAGATGACTCTACCAATTTAACTGAATTAAAACTAAAAGGCATATGAATTTAGTTTCCATATATTTTGGTTGCCTATGAAAGTATTCAAAAGAGATGGGAAAGGAATTGAGGAGTATCATTCTTACCTATAAGCCTTCTATGGTGGACTTCTGGTGGCACAAGTGTACTGTGAGCCAATCTATGAGCTTTATGTCTTGCACAACTTCATGAGGCAATAACAGAATATTCAGAGACTAACCCAGTAGTTCTACCTAGTTTTATACTAAGAGGATAACATGGGTGAGATGATGACGGTGTGTCTCAAGCATACACGAGATGAATGAAAGGTGCAGAATGCACTGCGTCATCCTACCACTACATTTAGGCAGGTAAAGGAATATTCCATGAACTGCGATTCGTCTTACCTAAATGAGTTGTTTAAGGGAAAAACAATCCACATAATAGATGGGGTGACTTCTCTTCCTTGAAGTAGAGGTTAAAAAATTTAACGAACACATCATGATAGCTGAGTTAATGCACAATATAGTGGCAAGGATTTGGCACGGCCAATGATAACAAATTGCGTGCCAGCTAGAGGGAAAGTAGTTGAAATAGAACCAACAACCCAAGATTAACAAATTCAAGAGGAAAGAGGGATAGCCAGAGGGTTCCGTCAGATACTCACCGAGGATCCCAAGAATCAGTTGCACCACATATTCATCCTCGGGATGTCATCTATCCCAAGGCACTGGATACATGGGTCATCAAATAAAAATATCAAAATCAGTCGATTAAGTGGGATCCCATCAACCACCTTGGGATGGATCTATAGGAGATCCACCATGATAGGGAAACCATTTTGGTGTCCCAAAAGGAAGGGGAGAAATATGTTGCTGAACTAGAGGACAATGTTCATTCTAGAGGAACTCCATATTCAATGACATACTGGTTGATAGTGTCTCTCAATCAAATAGTCCCACTATAGTTGTATACTACAGAATTGAGGGAGAACATCCTCTTACCCGAAGAATTAGAATATTCCTCCTTGGGGAAAGATGCTCGTAGAGATAACCCATTATAGGAATGTGAGGTAGCAACCTCAGAGCAGGAAGAGCATATAGAAGATCATCAAGTAAACAATATACTGTTCAACTGTGGAAATTTATAGGATATAAAAAAATCATTACCTAATACTTACTTGGTACATGAAGGTCTTGTACGGAAAACTCTTTCAGGGACGACGATAAAAGTAACATCAGAATCTGCAAATGTGATGATGATTGAAAAATCTAACAAGTTTGTGACACCTATGGTTGTTCTTCCAGAGTCCGTGTAGTTCTCGACCTTATCTGGGTTGCCAAATACTGGAATTATAGTAGCATAAATTTGAGAATGGGAGACATTGTTTATCCCCTATAAAGTATCTTCTTTATAGAATCTGTTACCATTATCTATTGAACCAGGCCAAATGTCATTTCTGTTTTATTATATGAATATTTCATCAAATGGAATAGATGTAGTGGTGAGGATGGATGGGGTTCTTGATGATCCCTTCACCAACGGAATGCCAATTTCTATGGATGTGAGCGCAAATGATGACCTACCAACAATGATCATGATTATAAATTGAAATTATTGAATAAAGAAACCTGAGATTACTGATGTGGAATATGGAAGCGAGGAAGAATCTGATGACATGGGACCCATCCTACCTAAGTAGACACTATAGAAATATCATGCTGATGAATTTATGGAGGTGTTCTTAGCATACGAACTCACCGGCCTAGAGGACTAGGATGAGACTACTTCCAATGAAGACAATAGCAAGTCCATCCATTGCCAGTCATTGAAACTACTTGAGAGCTCCCTCAAGGGGACCCCACAAGAACAATCGTTAATCTAGATGGAGGGACATTGTTCCTAACTACCTGAACAATGCACTGGATGAGTGGAAGCTCGTCATCCTCATATGCTGAATCGAGATTACAAGATAGAGAAAATATGGGAACATGACCACATTCTCAGTGTGAGTTGGGAGCGAAGGAAGTTGGTGAACATCAACAAATTTCTAGAGTTTGAGCAAGAGATCAAATGGTTAAGGTTGGGGGTGAATGAACCTTCAATTTTCAATGATTCACAATCAGAACACATATTGTGATTGATGAATCAATTGATAGAGGCTAAGGAACTGATAAGGTGAGAATCCCAAGAGAAGACTATTATCTGATCTAATGAGGATAGGGCATATATTAAGGCGGATTAAATTTGACCCAATTCTATCAATGGGGATCTAGAGATTAACAAGAAACATAAAACACTAGATGCCACAAGCCAAAGAGTGGTGGATGCGGGACACTCCATTACAGAAGTCAATCCATCTATCAACGGGGTCAATCCATGGGAGATATAATATGCACAATCAAACTAATATACATTTATTATTTCTTGTTTGTTTTGTATTCCTACATTAGTCCTTTTTTCTGTTTTGATTAATTGATCTCAATCGTATCTATAAAATATCCATTGATTAATACCTAAGCTCAAATGGGTCATTCCCGATCTGAGAAACAAGGGATGACAATATAACTATTCCCCTTCAATATGAGAGAACTAACCAATCACCGGACATCAGGAGCCTAAGTGAGAACCTTGATCATAGGGGAAGAGGGGGGGATGGATTGATAATATTATTATAAAAACTCCAAACCCCTCTCTCACAACCTAATCTAGTGCCCAAGAGGGTTAACACTAGTGGTGATAATATAAATCTGAACAAAGGGGAATGTATATTGTAGATTAAGATACAAAATATTAGGAATATTCTGAGGAGGTAATGTTGAATGGGGATCCCTATTGACCAAATTCAACACACATCATCTGTATCAAGTTAGATTGAAATGGGAAAAAACAAACAAATGACAATCGCTGACCACATTAAAAAAATCGAGGCCGAACTTGATGTGTAGACCAATGTACTACTGAATATTGGCCATGTATAGAATGTGAGACTCAATAATATGAAAACTAATCATTAGAGGGTTCCATAAGAAGTTAAGGGGAATGGGTATCCAAAATAAAAGGCACAAAAATAGTGGTGAATAAAATATTGGCTATTTGGATAATGTCTAACACTCATGAAATTACATCACAATGATGAATGTACACTAGGTGAGAATATCACATTGAATTGATATCCTGAAAACTTCTGGTAGGGAACTCTCTAGCGATGACCAAATATGGTCTATAGTTTTGTGTCATGTAAAGGGGGTCATTAAGCATTCATTTTAGCATCATGCGGTGAGGAAATTCTTGAATAAATTAAAATCTTTTGATCACGTAACTGCACATATTTTAAGGTCATATTTCATAGACCCCTCCCAATATTTAATGTCATTTTACATGGACATAGAACCCCAACATTATGCTCATATATTTTGGACCATGATTTGTTGAAATGAACCAGGAATGTTATTGGTATGATGGCTAGGCATGAGGGGAAATACCTAGGAATCTTTACATATCCCATAAGAATGAAAATCAAGCCAAATGTAGTTCATGAGGATATCATGGAAAATGACCAACAATGGTGGGGGAAATACTCTCGGGAAATTAATATTAAGCATCGCATTCATATCATGGGGAATCTTGAACATGTTTAGTCAATGGAGCAGTTTAAAGTCATGTGTCAAGGACATGGGTACCCAAAAAGAAAAATTTCTTGATCTATTTAAAACTGAATGTGAATGAGGACCAGAGAAGTCTACAACACATCACATTTTCCTAAAAGGGATGTCTAGTATGAGATGACCAAATTTGGGGCATTAATATTCAGTGGCTGGATATTGGGATTAGATTCTTGAATGGAACTATGTATCAAACAAGGGCCAGAATGAAGCATATTGTAGTTATTTTTATTCCAAATAGTTTAATGTCATGTGGTGAGAATGATAGTGTCATAGTTTATGGACATGTGGTAGGAAAAATGGTTCACACAGTATTGTATACGGATATTCTTGTACAACAAAACATAATCCTATGTGGACCATGCACGATGTAGGAAAGAATGATCATTGTGAGGCCTTTCCCAAGAGCTTTCAGTGGTGGAACAGAAATTTGGGTGGGTAAAATCCAAGAATAATCAATATTCCTCTTCAAAGTGTGATAATATGCAAATTTAGAACACTTGTGGTGTTGAGGATCTGTAAAATCGATAGGGGAATTAGACATGTGATTCACAAAATTTGATATTTGGGAGACAATGGGATTGTCGTGATGATGATGGATTACTATTGATCGTGCTAAAAATTCTATTTCTCATTAGCCAATAATGGGAAACAAAAAATGAGGGTCGACCAGTAACCATCTTCAAAACATAGGACTTTTGTGAAATTTTCAGTTGAGATTTTTTATTGTGTTGGACCAGGTTGGTAGGATATCATTGAGGCCAATCATCCATATCGCTAGTCAATCCCTTAGGATTTGAAATATAATGAAAACAAAAATGATGGAGTGTGTGAAGTGTGAACATTAAACATGTCTTTTAAGTGACATGTAGGATGAGCCCAAATATTTCTAATCTCAAAGGATGTACATGACATAGTTACTATTAAACTGACATGAATGAGGATAGAAGAAGTCTATACTAAAACATGTAAATTTTGGATAACCCAGGACAGAATGGGATGTGGAGATGAATGTGTTCATGACTGGACCACATATAGGAAGTCAAGTGGACCCTAGATATCCCATAAGGATGGGAATCGAGCCACATGTATTTCATGGAGGTGGTACAGTAGTCAACCAATACCAATAAGGGGAGATATCCTCTTTTAAATAGGAATGTAAAAATTTTTATGTAGTATAACATCATTCTATCATAGATGATATGAATCATAAGTTTGAGGCCATAGAGCTCAGACCATAAGTTGACCAGTTTAATGTCATGTGCATGGGATATTCCCATGCCGTTTATTCTCCTTACATGCCTCTGTAGTTTATTGTCATGCGTTTAGGATAGAGATATGACGAAATCATTATTGGGGTATGTTGTGTGGTTACTGAAAACTCAACCTGAATGAAGGTATAAGTCCACACCACAACACTTACATTCAAGGAAACGTAGGACAAAAAAGAATAAGTGGGATCATAGTGATGCAGTTGGACCATAAACAATGGTCTGGGAGTCACTATGAATCTTATAAGATTGAGAATCAAGACATATGTCATTTATGAAGGTTTTATAGAAGATGGGAAATACCATTATGTGGAAACATATTCTTAAGTGAAGACATCATATGGATTGGTAATTTAAAATTATGCATACTGGGTGTAGAAGTTGTAGTTTAGTGTCTTATGATAAAGACGCAAGGGATCATATAATATGGATATAGAGCTCGAACCATATAGAGAGACATAAAAAGAATAAATATGTAATGTGGTGATATAAATCATCCTGATGTGAATGGAGAAAATGAAGTCAACAACGCATCACAAATTTCCATAATAACACACAAACAGTTTAATTTCATGATGCCTAGACTTGGGTGTCAAATTTAAGACGTTAACTACTATCTTATGTTCATAGGGATCGTACAAAAATATGTGAGGTTCTTTCTTGTATAAACAAACAATAACCATATCACTATGCCCATGCGAGCTATGCTCTGTGTAGGAAACATGTCTAGAGTAGATCTTCACATCACATGGAATATATAGTAGGGGAGACACAGTGGATTTGAATATGGCACGACTACTCTAATTCATCATCTTAATAATAATAGTCGCATAGAGGGATAACACCAAGTGTGTCTAAAATCTGCTTCAACATGATGAATTGGAATGAGATGTGAATCATGAGAAAAATATTTAGGGAATAATGGTGTGGAATAATGATGTAGTATAACAGTAGTCAATTTTTGATGGAATAAAATACATATCATGTGACCTGAAATGGGAACTAATATTCAAGGGTCGGTCTCTGACCATATTTATAATGCGGAACTTGTCCCACAATGTCATTCATGATCCACTGGGACGTTGGCCCAAATTGGTAGGCATGCCATATGTTTGGTAATCCATATTGTTGAAGGGTCGTTGTTGATGTGAAAGATGATGGAAACCCAAATAAAGGGATACAAGAAGCATGTAAATTGATGAAATAATGTTAATGCAGAACCCAACAGTGTAGGTCCTAAATCATAGTGCATATGATTGTATTGAGGAATCAGAATAGAGGTCATGTATTCCAGACAAGAAGGGGTAAATGGTTGATGATCATGGGACTAGACCTGGAGACAAAATTTATGGTCCATCCTACATATCCCATGTCTAAGGAAATCAAGCCTCGAATAGTTATAAGAATACCTTTCACATTAATTCCATACAGAAAATATGAATGGTGTAGAGGTTTCTCAATGGAGGATCATGTATGGAATTACAAAACAACTTGATGTGAGTGAGGGACAAATAATTCCAAAAACCACACCATTCATGATCTCAGGGGAGAACCTAGTCCATGGGGTCAAGAGAATCTGTAAAAGAACCTGATGTGGGACCCAAAAATTAAATTTCCGAGCATTACTATGTATCCCATTAAGATAGGAAATCAATCCATACATAGTTATGAAAATTCCATGCAGTTTAACGTCATATAGTATGTCGTGGGAGAATGGAACTTATATCCATGTAGGGATGTACATGGAATGGCTATTATAATCCCAATGTGAATGAAAACCAAATAGGTCTTCAACACATTACGTTCTTTCGAGAATGTTTGGGCCAAGGTAATGGAAGTTCCACATGATTTTATGGTACATAGGGATGTACCCGATGACAAAATTCTTGATCATTCCTACATATCCCCATAGTGTTTGAATCATGATAGTCATAGCTCATGAAGGTGGAAAGCTAGGATAATAGTTCTAGGTGAAATGGTATTGGGTGGGTCTATCGAATAGACAAAGAGGAGTGGAATTATAGGGATCTTGTTTTTTCTTTTGTGAGATTGAGTTACCTATCATGGAGAAACAATCCCACGGTGGAAAACTCTGGGTTCACCACAGGAATCACACCATATGCATGCCTTTAAAAATGGAATGGTGGATGACTGATGCAAAAAATGATGTCCCCTTAAGAGATGACATTGTAATGTGATGTTTTTTTCATGCGTTCAATAAGATAGTTCCTCTTTTTAAGGACCTATGAAAAGACAATTCCATGCACTTCAATGTCATGCAAAAAGGGCGCAATAGATTAATTTCTTTTGGGATGTGACATCATAGATTAATATCCTATGATATTGATGCATACGGTGGAATGTGGTCTTATGGTAATGCATATGGAATGTTAAAGAATACTCGACATGAATGAATGAGAACAAAGAGCCCATACAACACTGAAAAATACTAGGAGAGAACATGGTCCAAAAGTTCTGAATGGTTTTGGAACATGGATTTGTTCCACGGATGATTGGTTGGGGAGTTTCTATGTATCCCTTATGGATGGAAATCATGTTATACATAGTCCATGTAGATGATGTGATGTTTAATATTATAAGAAAATCATTTAAAAAATATTATATGTTTTAGAGCTCAGACTATAGATGCCATATTCAGTGTTTAGTGAGTGGGAAAGAAGCGCATAAAGAGATGAATCACTACGCTTGTAATTTGGGAGATCATGGGTATGGTAATAATGATTGGGGATATCTTATGACCATGTTCACAACACTGTATCCATATTATGTGTCCTAGAAAAGGAAAAAACAATTGAGCATTGGCCACTGACCATATTTACAACGTGGGACTGGTGTCAAATTGTCTCTCAAGATCCTCCTGGACATTGGCCGAAAATAGTAGGTGAGCCTGAGTTGCTTAAGACCGGGTTGTTATAGGGGTACTTTCGATCATAAAAGATGATGGAGACCCAAATGATTGGATTCATGATGGGTGGTGGTACCTATTCATTTTAACATCTTTCAGTAAAGATGGGGGATATCATAGTATATAGATGTAGAGCTTTAACGATGAGGTGTATTCACTATTCAAAAACTATCATCATACGGGATGAATGGGATCTTATTTTAGGGTCATAAATCACAAGCAATTTATAGTTTAACATCATGCTAGATGAGGATGAGTAGCTTAAGATCTTACAGGATGGAGATTCCCATACATGAAGTACTACTTGAGGATTTTGGCATTGGGGGGAGGAGTAATACAGTCACCATCCATAGTGACCATGGAGTATACACCATTTTGGTAATCCCTGTGAATAAAATATGGTCCCTTATTTTTGGGATCCATCTTCAGTGGCATCGGAAGGGTATAATTTACATTCTCAAAACCATTACCACATCACCTTTTAACAAATAATGGAGGTCATCATTCTAATTTATAGCCCTAACTATATTGTTTTGATGACATTCTAGATTTTTCAAGGCACAAATCATGTTCTCACTAAGCACTTCAAGTCCATGAAGACAGATTTTGGCTACATTTTATAGTTCCTTCTATTTTTGGACGGCATTTCACAGTGAGGGTAACTGAATCCCGATGAGTAGGACTACCACTATTTTATGAACCAGGGATTGTAGAGATATATTTATGGATTTATGAGTCATCATCTAGTAATCCTAGATAGTGTTGCGTAGTTTTCCAGACAACTATTATTTTTCTGAACAACAATCATCTACAATATTATAGAAAGGGTTTGGTTTAATTCCTTGATCTACCCATTTTCTTTGGAATGAAGGTGGATGATACGATTATAATGGATATTGTACTTGGCATACAGTTTCATCATCTTGGTTTCTTGGATGATGGTGATGTAATTATTGAAAATGGAACGAGGGACTCTGAATCAATGGATGATATTGGAGTTCACAAAGACAATGATGTAACATTATATAACATCATTGAGTGGAACTACCTCTAACAACATGGAAAAGAAATACATAGTGGTCTGGATGAACCTACCCAAGTGAGCTGTTGCCGGTGGGTATGGTCCCACTACATTGAGCCCCCAAACAAAAATTGGCCAATAGTACATGAATGAATGTAAAGGGTCTGGCAGTTGATGCAAACAAATATCATGGATATAGCATTCATAGAACCTCTTGGTGAACTAGATACAGTCGTTGTTCATGGTGGGCTAGATATATCCCAATCTTCAGATCTGATGAGGGAGCTTCAGATCTACCTAATGAAACCCACATGAACCAGTAATAATTTCTTACATAACCTTAGAGATATAAACTCCATTAATGAAACATAATATAAAAACTATAAAACTAATAGCTTTATATGATATACTGAAAACTGTGACCATTGTGGAGGGAGAACTACACATCGCACCATCAGATTCACTCACATTCGACTTATTCTATCTGGAGACTACCGTGTTGTGGGGTGTCTTCATTTTCTAGAGTGAATGGAGTGATGAATATTTTGATTTTAAAAATGGATAATCAATTCATCTTTTTCAGGATCTGTATGAGATGAGACAAGGCTGACAAAGGCATTAGCTCGAACATTCTGTGATCGAGGGACATGGGTAACATCTGGTTGAGAAGGGAATTATTCCATTAGCTAGAATGTGTGATTTAATAGAGGTATGATCTTTGGAATCCAAATGAAATAGTTTTCGTTGATATTCTAGACGACCAATTTTTAGTTCCCCTTCACTTGTAGGTGGGGAACTTCAATCTCATGGGTCAGATCATCACCAGTGATGAGATCCTGATACTCCACCTCATTGTTGGAAAAGACTTATGTAAATTGGAATGAATAAGTAAGTTTATCTTGTTCTAGAATGATGAATATGATACTCATGCCTACTCTATTGAGTTTTGGATCATTGAGTCTCTTGATGGTAGAGCTTCAAGAAGTGCCCTCAAATAGCATTTTCCAACAAGGAATGGATTGACCAACTAAGATTATTGCATTATCTAGAAATTCATGCTCATGAGACTACTATATGTGGGATGGATGGGAAAGAAAAATTTCAGAAAATTCATGTCCCTTAATATCATTTTGAAAGAAAAATGTTATGTTGAACTATAGAGTGTTCACTACACACCAAGCTTCATAGCCTATCAACATGGGCAACTTTAGAATGTACTTCAGTGGATCCACTCATGACACTAGCCGTATCTCATGGTGTTGCATGTAATGTCACAATCTCTTCACCACGAATAAAATTACATGGTAGCACTTCAAAATAGGGCAATATATTGTCTCTACATCATGGATCATGCCGATGAGATAGTATAAAGTATAATCTACTCCCTTATTCTTCGTCGGGGTGAGAATGGTGTCGATGGACCATTATAGAGTGGTCACATAGAAGACTAATGAATTTGTAGTCATGGGGGGAATCTGAAATATATGTTGTAGTAGGAACTGCATGATTTCCTAAAATGTTTTCTAACACACCTCATCCATTGATAATCAACTCCTTACTTCAGGAGCTGGGAAAATGGATTACACTTTCCATCCATATTTTTGAGGAATCAGCATATATAGGCTAAGTTGTCCTAACACATGTGGTATTTAATAAGTATTCCATCCACATAGAATTCAAAAATAACCCAGGGATGAACTTGAATATGTTGTGTAGGAAACACTGATAGGTGGCACCTATATTCTTTAGACTGAATGGAATTACCAGGTAGCAGGTTGTACCTTGTGGTTCCCTAAAGGTGGTATAATCTTCATCCTTAGGGGCCAATTAGATTTGATTAAATTTGGAATAAATATCTAGGAAGGAGACATCATTTAACCCAGTGGTGGTGTCAATCAACATTATTTTTTTAAAAATGGGAAAATAATCCTTCCAACAGTGATGGTTCAGATCCTGAAAGTCTATGTAGACTCTGATACGTTTTTTCTTCTTAAAAATATGCATAATGTAATCTAACCATGTGGGGGTACATGAACTCCTATACAATGTTGTATTTGATGAAATTATCAACCTCAACCTCGACTTGGCACCATGAGAGGGGTGGATCATTCTAGGAATCTGTTTGAACGGGCGATGATTTGTTGGGAGACTGAGATAGTGGAAAGAGAAAGGAAGATGTAGCCACAGTGTCTCATCATAAAAAAGTAAATAAAACTTTATACTAACATATAAAATTATTGTATGATTTTTTATCTTCAATTGGAATAGAGGTACTAATCAGTGTTGGTTTCTAATTAGTCTCATTACTATGGTTCACCTATACCAAATCATCTAACTCAATTGAGACTCCTTAATATAATGAGAGGTGCATATTCCAAATACTCTTTTTCATCCCCAAAGAGAGAATCAATAGCAAGAGGAAACTCCACTGAGTTGAAAAATTATTATGGGACAATAGTTCTATCCTTATAATAAGTGGAATCCTCATTTGGGACTCCTTCACTATAACATCAAGGTTCCAGAAGCCCCCCAGAGACACCCCGTACCCGGTTGGTTGCATGGCCTCAAGTGCATTTCCATGAATGCCAAAGGCTGCTGACTAGCAACGATGGCATTGGGTGTGATAGTGGGGAAACTATGCCCTCATTGGCAGAGTAACAGAGTGGAAGTATAACAAATATCTAATAGTGGATGCAATAATATTACCATATAAAAGTATACAGCGGAAGACTAATGAAATAAACAGCTGGAGCACATATATAATGATGCAAGATAAAAATGTCATAGAAATCATCCAATAAAGTCACAATGCTGAAATGCAGCACTAAACCAAAGAACAAGAAATACAGTAAATGACTCCACAGCATCACAAGCCAATGCTTTGTCCCATGCTATCCAGCTCCAAAGCAGTCAAGTAGTTGAAGTAGAAGGGCACTTTCCCTTATGTATATCTGCAATAATATAATATGTTAAAGATCAAAAGCATGACCCAAATACATTGTGATACTGAATCCCAGTAGGAAACCATCATGAGATATGTGCCTAATAGTAAGTGAATATATATGGAAGATAACAAACAAAAGAAGTAGTAAACAAGGACGTACTCGACTATAAACAATCCTACAGTTTCAAAGCATTCAAACACCACATATCACGTAAGAAGATAATCACAAAAGGAAAACCTCTGGGGTATTCTCACCACTAAACACTATCTATTCCTTCCTAGAAAAAACAAGAAACATACTAGGATGTACACATATTCTAACCCCCTCTGGTTCAACTTTAGTATAGACATTCTGGGGAAGCACTCGCCCTTAATTCCCCCTATATTCTCATATTGGTAACTAAAAGGAGCTCTGGGGAAGAAAATACATCTCATTCCCCATGTGGCCCACGTAGAGGAACTATAGACACTCTAAGGAAGCACTTAGGTCAATTCCCCCTATACTATTGCATCGTAACAATAAAAATGGACACTATAGAAAAGCCCTTATGTCCATTCTCCCTATAGTAGACTACACTAGGTTTTCATAGCCCTATGTAAGTAAAAAATCATAATAATGCAAAGAGGACAAAGTAATCCTCACGAACTACTTGGATAACTCGTCTACATCATAATATCATGTAATATAACAATCACTCCATCCTAAAAATACTAGGCATGGGAAACAAATAGCAGCCTAACAGGAAAACTAGACAAAATGGTCCAAACAAGGAAACATGGGCCAAAGCCCCATAACATGGAAACTTAAACCCTCTTCTCCAAAATAACCTCTATACAAACAAACCTGGGAATAGAAGGCAAGAAATAGGTCTAAAAAAGAAACACGCAATATCATGTTCATGGGTAATGAGATCTTTTTCACATATAACTCGAAGACTAACTATGGAAATCTACAAACCACATACCTCGGCATTTTAAAATCATTATATGTGGGCCTCAACCATTGAATCTCCCAATAACACTGTAGATATACAAAAATACTAAAAACACTCAAATGAGGGAAACATGAGAAATATGTAGAATTAGGAAATGAACCTCTACGTGAAGTAAGTGATTATTGAGGTGATACCAATGCTATTGACAGCTGTCGAATCAGAGAATGGATGCTCAGTTTGGGGCTCGAAGAAGTTCTGCGATGGTATGGTCTCTCTTGGTCGAACCCGATGTACATGATATGGTTATGTCCGTCAGATGCAACCCTGGTACGTTTAATGTAAAAAAATATAAAGTACATGGTGTGTAATTTAGAAGTATGCACCGTGTACATACCCTTACTTACCCCTGCATTTGGTAGTCTCCAGGTCCCCATACACGGTCATGTGTACAACTATTACACAGACAACACATGTCTAAACATGGTAACTGAGTACACGAAATATACTAATATGGTACATGGGATATGACTATGATATTTCTCTAAAATCTGCTTTTCTCAAAAACAATAGAAAATGGAAGACATACCTGAAATGAAGATCTGGGTTCTTACAATCTTCCCCCCTTAAATAATTTCGTCCCTAAATTTCTATTGAAAGGCGGCATAGAAGAAGAATCCTTGAACAACTCCAGCCACTGTGATCATAAATCAGTCTCCCTCTCCCAAGAATCATCATGTACTCGACTATACTGTGATAGCACTTGTACCAGAGGAATTAAACCAGCCACAGAGAACCTTTGTACTACGATAAATAACATGAACAAGATGCTCCTCAAATGAGGCGTCCATATCTAACTCATCCTCTTTGGGGTGAAGAACATGGAATGTGTCTAAGAAGTAACGTTGAAGCTGAGAAATATGGAAGACGTCATGCATAGCCCTGTACCTCGGAGGTAACTCCATCCAATTGGCAACCTACCTGACTCTCTCCAGAACATAAAACGGCCGGACGTACCTCAGTGAAAGCTTACCCTGTCTTCTAATCCTATTGTCACCATACTTGGTGTGACACACAGGAAAACCTGATCTCCAACCTCGAACTCTAGAGTTCTTCTCCAATGATCAACAGAATACTTTGGTCGAGATTGTGCAGTAGCCATCCTCTTCCAAATCCACTAAATCTGCTCTGTGGAATCCTGGACAAGACAAGGTCACAACATAGCTGCATCTCCTGCCTCCAACCAATAGAAGGGAGATGAACAAGGCCAACTATAGTAAGCCTCATAAGGTTCCATCTGAATAGTTTCTTGAAAACTATTGTTGTAGGAAAACTCCACCAAAGGTATGTGCTTCTACCAAGAACCTCCAAAATGAAATATGCATGCTCGAAGCATATCCTCAAAAACCTGTGTAACACCCGAGACTTTTATAAGAAATATTTTGTTTTTATATAAATCATAAAAGGAATATTTCACTACACAGAATACTAGCTTGTCTTTCTTTACACTAAATCGTGACCTTCCTTGATAGCTTGCATCATACACAATACAGAGTTTCACTAAACAATGATATGCTATTAAAATATTATTAAAACTAGCCATTATAAATAGTAATAACCACTTTTTCAAATTTTAGAAATTTTATTTTTAAAAATGGACTTCTTTTTTGGATTCCTAATATCGAAATTATCCTAGGGTGAAATTTTGGTATTTTTCTAGAAAGTTTAAATTTTTGATGAATAGTGAAAACACTGGGTTACTATTTAAAAACCGACTTTTTATTTAATTAACTATTTATTTTATTTAAATTTAATTTTGGTCAAAATTGATACATAATACCTATATAAGTTCAATATAATTCATTAGAGTAATTTTATAACAATTTTAGATATATAAAAATTTTATTGAACTTTTCACCGTCTTTTACCCACCGCCTGTGAGAATTTGAAAATTTACATAAAACTTAATTTTACCGCTTCTGTGAGTAGAATTTCAAAAATCCTAGAGACACGGTTGATTTTAGTTAGTAAAATGTGGTTCAATGAGATGAAAATAATTTTTGGTGAATAGTAACTTTTTACTTTTATTTACCACAGTTAAAAGTAAATAGGGTAATTAAGGGTAAAAATGATATTATTATTACCCTAACACATGTCCTAATTCTATTGGATAAGTGTAATTCGACCAAAAACAACCTTAGGAATAAAATAAGACCATTTAGGCCCACTTGGATTAGATTAGGACATATATTATTAATTTATTTAAAGAAGTGTTAAAACAGTTAAAATCAACGTTTAATAAGTAAATAATTTTTAATATAGGGTTATACATAAGATAAATTAGACTATAAATATTCATTATAAAGATAAAATTATTTCCTACATAATGTTATTTTATTTCTAATTTATAGACATTAAATATTTTAATTTATTTATGACACAATGATGATGCAGTAATTATCTTATTAATGAAATATTGACATAATTGATGTTATAAATACCCAAATAAATGTAATTTTAGACTTCTTATTAATTAAAATAATTTTCCTGCATAATATGACACGTTAGTATTGATTTAATTAACTTTTTCTCACTAATAATTCTGTTATGATTTTCACAAAAATCAAATACTAAATAGTGTCAAAATTGAAATAAAATAGTTTTTAAACACATATTATATTATTAATAGTTATTGTATTCCTAAAAATATAAGTTTCTGCCAAATGACTTATATAAAGTTATAAATATTAATAATAAATAACTTGGGGTTCGTTTGGCTGGGTATACTATGTTTATTAACCTTATAGTGTAAGAACACAAAAAGACACGGTAAAAGTAAAATTCTCTATCTTAAAGTTAAATCTAAATGATAAGGTTAAAATAGTAAAATAAACTTGTCCAAATTATATTGGATGAGAGGATTTCGACCCATCCCCGCCTTATATTAGAAATAATTCAATTTGGAGCTATTTAAAACCGAATATGACTTTATAATAAAACAATATTTTTAGTTTTTCCAAAAGGTGCCCCTCTCCTCCATTATAAAAGGGCCTCTCCTCCCTCTCTTCATCACACCACATTGATCTATCATGCATGGTAAACCCCTAAAAAATTATCTTCTCCACTTCCATAGAGACATCCTAGAGGTCTTGGTCTTCTTCAAAGACCAATTTTAGTGCCCTAAAAGGAGGTCTCAAAGAGGCGCTTCAAAGAAGAGGTAATGTCTATTACCAATTATTTTAACATTATTTCTTCTTCCACTTCTTATTCTTTAGATTTTTCATTATGAAGTAATAACATCAGTATCACTCATATACTTATATGTTATTATAATTATGAATCAACCATATTTTACCATCTATTCATCCTACAGAAAACGAAATCACCGCGCGTGCGTACGTACGGAATATCGTCTCCACGTCATGGTGTAAACTATTTTCCACCACCACCTTACTTAGATGGGTATAATGGTGTAAATAATAACTATATAAGATTATTTTAAGGTGATATTGATTCTGAAATAGTATACATACACTCCAATACAATTTCACGATCATGGGAACGATATCATTGCTCGTGCGTACGTACGGAATACTGTCTCCACGATGTTATGTGACTCGTTCTACATGATATTCATTGAATAATGATTATATAAATTCATTGAATGAATGAATATGATATATATTACACTAATACCATTCTGGAAATGAGGTATCTATAACCTAAAAAGAAGAATAGGAATTTATTCGACAAAACATTCATAAGAACAAAATGTAATAAACACCCGAATAACAAGTAGTAATGAAATATTACTAATTAGAAGCTAATAATATGACCATATATGATATCATAAAAAATAAGTATGATTCTGGAATAAGTCAATAACATTATTTAAATCATTATACAAGAGGCTCAGACACTTACGAAACAAATCGGACCTACGGTTGGGGAAAATCTCGCAATCTCATTTTTATCCGAGATTGTTTATACTTAAGAATTTACTGGGGAATATTTATCATCCACATCCATGTTTCCTCAATATCTAATATTTATATCCTTATACAATTTTTTACTTCCAATTTTACCCTTCGGTGTGTTTTTAGTAAAAGATATGATAGGAATCTTTGGTCATTTTTTGTACGATGTACTTTTTGACGTTTCCGAAAAAAGTAAGAGACGAATGTTTTTTAACTTATACGGCATGAATGGATTTTTAAAACATTATCTCCAAGAATATTCCTTTATAAGTTTTCATGTTTATTTTTAATAAAATTCTTTTAGTTTAAAATTTTATGACATGTTAAGAAAGGAAAGAATGTTTTTAAAGTAGAAAGGAAATTTTCCTCAAGAATGGAGTTCAAGTGTTTTATGAGATAACATAGGGTTCTGTTAATATCCCTATAATTACGTTTATTTGATTATGTTGTGATGGAATTTTTTTTATGAAATCATTTATCTTATATGAATTGTTTTATGATGTCATGATGTTTAAGAATTCTATTTTTATTTCATGGGTTATGAAATGATGTATGATTTGTGATTTTTGTGGCACACATAAGAATGGTTTCATTATGAGATGGGTGGGACCTATATCTCCCTCAAATTACTTGGGTAAAGATTTATATGTCATAAGATAGTCATGGCATGAAAGGTAGGATAGTCTGGTTTAGTGAAACAGGACTAAAACGAGGAGTGAACTTGGTTCAAAAATGGACTTTGTCTGCTAAGATAGTCTTGGCTATGAGTCTTCACTACTATGAAATGATTCTCTATGATTATGTGTGCATGCCAAAAAGTTTCATGTTTTAATTTATGATTATTGTGATTACATTTCACTACCTTGATTTATCCCATGTTATGAAATTATGATCTCTTTTGCAGGGTAAGATTTTGAAAATGTTATGTTCTTATGAATATGATTTGATTGATATTTCTTTTGTTTACCTTTACAGAGCATTTGAGATCACCCTTTTGTATGTTTTCTTTCACCAGGTTAGGAATAAGGTTATTAAGTATTATATTCCAAAAGGGACTATAGATATGGTGAAATAAATTGGAGATAGTGTAGACGCTTTATGAACCAGTTGTTTATGTTTCCCAGTTTCTAAAGACACTATACCTATACGGTCCTTTCATGATTTTGTTATATGTTTTAATAAGTGTACTTAAATTTTTATGTAATAACAATGTATGTAAAGTATGGGTCAATATAGTTGGTATCATATAAATGTTATAGCCAACCTTTGGAAACTAGGATGTGAAACCTTAGTAAGAACCCTAAGGACAAGTCTAAGCATAGAACACAATCACAGTGTTTTAGAAATGGCCACGAATAACCTATGATAAGACCTCAAGTGTGAAATTTTATTCTTCATTATGTGTTTTTCCTATTATAATTACTGTTTCTCACACTATTCTTCTAGGTTTTAGTCAATGGCTAGAACCCGAAGGAACCGTGTTAATGTGGAATGCGACGGGCAATGCAATGATTGTCCCCATGAGCAACCAAACGTTATTGGAGCTGGAATACAAAATCTTTTTGCCATGCTCACACAACTTTCTCAATCTATGAATCATGCAGGACTTCTAAACGAGCAAAGGAAGGAGAAACATTCTGTTGAATCCTTCATGAGGCAGCGTCCACCTTCATTCAGTGGGTCTTCTGATTCATTAGTTGCTGAACAATGGATTATTACTACGGAAAATATATTTTCAGTTCTTCAATGTTCTGAACATGATAAAGTCATCTTAGCAGTGTATCGTTTGGAAGGAGATTCTGATTAATGGTGGATTCTTATCAAGAATATGAGGAAAAGAGATTAAATTGAGTCCATGGAATGGTATGAGTTCAAGAACTTATTTTTCAATAAGTACTTCCCTCATATTCTCCGAACAAAGATGGAGAAATAATTTCTTGAACTAAAAATAAGGATGATGAATCTGTTGGTACCTATGAAGAAAATTTTACAAGACTTTCAAGGTACACTTCTGGGATTATTATCCAACCCGAGAGTAAGATCGATCGATTCTTTAGTGGCTTAAAACCAAGTCTTTGAAGGGCATTATCCCTAAGGGTCTTCAATAGCTACGAGGAAATCGTTCGATGTTCTCTCAAAGTTGAGATTGAGATTGGAGTAACCCATCAGTCATATGGGTTTGATAAGAAGAGGAAAATGTAATTCAAAGGAAAATCTAAAGAGCACACTGAAAAGAAGATGAGTTTTCCCTTATGCTCAAAGTGTGGAATGAAACATGGAGGGAGTTGTCTTAAATGGACAAGTAAATGTTTCAAATGTGGAAAGGAAAGTCATAGGTAATTTGAATGCCGCAATGATGGGGAGAAGATTTCTAGTGTTTCATACAAAGGAAGGGATACAGAGAATGAACCTACTACACTACATTGTTTGAGGTGCAAGGAGATTGGTAATTATGCCAATAAATTCCCTAATCCAAGGGTTGTTGATGATGATCGACGTCAAAAAACTCTTAAGGATAGAGACAAAGGAAAGTCACATGCAATTTCTATCAGCGATGTGGAGTACGGTAACAAAGTGGTGAAAGGTACACTTACCATCCACTCTAAAGTAGCAAATGTTTTATTTGATTCTAGATCCACCCACTCTTTTATTTCTGAAGAATTTTCAACGGGTATCACCATATTACCTCAACAATTAGATGTTGAGTTAGTTGTCACAACCCCTAATGGCACAACATTCTCCTCAAAAGTTTATAATTCTTCTCCAATTAAAGTTTGTGGGAAAGTTCTTCCTGAAAATCTGGTGATCCTTCCTATAGTGGAATTTGATGTGATTCATGGCATGGATTGGATTTCTCTATATGGAGATCATATCAATTTCCAAATAAGGGAAGTCACAATTCATATTCCAGATCAATCTTTAATCGTCTATCGATGCAAGGATGAACATAACCTTCCAGTGGAAATTCCTTCCATCTTATGGGTCTTTATTCCACTAAATGAAGGTTATTTATCTCAAATGGTTGGTGAGAAACTCACGATTAAGAATATTCCCATTGTATGGGAGTTTAACGATGCCTTTCTAGAGGAATTACTGGGTCTTCCACCAAATCATGATGTTGAGTTGTCAATAGAACTCGTATCGGGTGCTTTGCCTATTCCAAATACACCTTATAGAATGGCCCTAATTGAGTTGCAATAATTGAAGAAGCAACTCCAAGAGAATATTTATAAGGGATTCATATGCCCTAGTTCATCACCTTGGGGAGCACCTATTCTGTTTGTTAAGATAAAAGATGGATCAATTCGGCTCTGTATTGATTATCGAGAACTTAACAAGATCACTATCAAGAAACAATATCCTATCTCGTGCATTGATGACTTATTTGACCAACTACGAGGAGATCAATAATTTTCCAAGATTAATGTTCATTCAGAGTATCATCAATTATGGGTCAAAAGGTAGGATATACCAAAGATGGATTTCCGTACAAGGTATGGACACTATGAATTTATAGTGATGCCATTTGGTCTTACTAATTCACCTGCTATCTTCATGGATCTAATGAATAGAGTCTTTAGAGACTATCTTGATCATTTTGTGGTAGTATTTATAGATGATATTCTTGTATATTTAAAGGGAAAGGAAGATCATGAAGATCACATGAGAATTTTATTGAAGACCCTATGAAAGGAGAAGTTTTATGCCAAATTTACCAAGTTTGAATTTTGGCTTCAAAAAGTTGCATTTTTAGGTCACATAATCTCAAAAGAGGGGAAATATTTGGATCCAGCAAAAATAAAGGTTATCGAAAGATGGTCGAGACCTACAACAGTAATCGAGATCCGAAGTTTTCTTGGTTTAGATGGATATTATCGATGTTTTGTGAAAGATTTTTCACGATTATCTAATCCACTCACGAAGTTGACTCAGAAAGGAGTTATGTTTCTTTTGATGGAGGAATGTGAAGAGAATTTCAAGGAGTTGAAAAAAAGGTTATCCAGTGCACCTGTACTAACACTTCCTTGTAGTGGAGAAAGGTTTGTGATCTACAGTGATTGATCCAAGAAGTGGTTGGGGTTTGTTCTTATGAAAAATGATATGGTGATATCTTATGCCTCACGACAGTTGAAAATCCATGAGAAAAATTACCCAAATCATGATTTGGAGTTAGCTGCGGTAATATTTGCATTAAAGATTTGGAGGAATTATATTTATGGAGAAAGGTGTGAAATTTATACTGATCATAAAAGTTTAAAGTATATTTTCACACAAAAGGAGCTGAATATGCGCCAAAGAAGATGGTTGGAGCTGATTAAGGATTACGACTTCTCAATTCATTACCACCCTGGGAAAGAAAACAAGGTGGCAGATGCATTAAGTCAACAATACCATGCCAGTTTATCCATGATGAGGATCACAAAAGATCCATTATTTATGGATTTACAAAGGATGGATCTTGGAATTATAATGGAAGGGGAAAATCGTATCTTTCTCAAATGAATGTTCAACCATCTATACATGTAATGATTAAAGAGGCATAGAAAGAAGATGTCGAGTTACAAAATATGGTAAGAAATGTTCCTGAATTCAACCTTGATTGTGATGGAATAATATGGTTTAGGAATCGGGTTTGTGTTCCTCCAATCCCCAAATTAAAGAAGGAGCTGCTGGATGATGCTCATAGTTCTTCATTCTCTATTAGTCCTAGAAGCATGAAGATGTATAGGGACCTGAAAGTTTACTTCTGGTGGGATGGCATGAAAAGAGATGTTGCTGAATATGTCTCTCGATGCTTGGTTTGTCAGCAAGTTAAAGCTGAGAGACAGAAGTCTAATGGGATGTTAAAACCATTACCCATACCCGAATGGAAATGGGAAAACATCACTATGGACTTTGTCATCGGACTTCCTAAAACAGCCAAAGGCAATAATGCTATCAGGTTCATAGTTGATCGTCTTACAATGACTGCACACTTCATTGTTATTAGTGACGATTTCTCCCTAGATCAGCTTGCCAGGATATATGTAAAGGAATTGGTAAGATATCAGGGGGTACCACATTCCATTATATCTGATCGGGATTTAAGATTTACCTCAATGTTCTGGAGAAGTCTTCAGCATACTCTGGATACAGAGATGAGTTTCATCACTGCTTTTCATCCTCAGAAAGACAGTTAGTCTGAGAGAAAAATTCAAACTTTAGAAGATATGCTAAGAGCTTGCTCTATGGATTTCAAAGGTGGTTGGGATCAACACCTACCTTTGGTGGAAATTTCTTATAATAATAGCTTTCACTACAGTATTCAGATGGCTCCTTATGAAGCTCTCTATGGAAAGAAATGCTGGACTCCAACTTGCTGGGATGAAGTTTGGGAAAGAAAGCTATTAGGACCTGATCTTGTTGATGAGATGGCAGAAAAGGACTGATCTATTCAACAACACATAAGAGCAGCTCAGAGTCGACAGAAAAGTTATGCTGACAACCGAAGAAAAGTCCTAGAGTTTTAAGTGGGTGATAAAGTGTTCATACGAATATCTCCCTGGAAGGGGGTCATGAGATTTGGAAAGAAGGGGAAGTTGAGCCCTAGATATATCGGTCCTTTCAAAATACTGGATCGTGTTGGAAAGGTAGCTTACTGATTGGCGCTTCCACCAAATCTCTCTCAAGTTCATGATGTGTTCCATGTATCTCTCCTGAGAAAGTACATACCTGATCCTTCACATGTACTCAGCTCAGATGTTGTACCACTGGAGAAAGATCCTTCTTATGAATAACAACCGATAGAGATTCTAGATCGTAGAGAAAAAGTCCTACAGAACAAAGCCACTCGCTTGGTGAAAGTTTTATGGAGGAACCACCAATTAGAAGAAGCTACATGGGAGCTTGAGTATATGATGAGGGAGAGGTATCCTCATCTGTTTGTTACAAGTGACGAATTTTGAGGGCGAAATTCATTTTAAGGGGGGAAGAATGTAACACCCGAGACATTTATAAGAAATATTTTGTTATTATATAAATCATCAAAGGAATATTTCACTACACACAACACTATCTTGTCTTTCTTTACACGCAATCGTGACATTTTTTGATAGCTTTCGCCGTACGCAATACCGAGTTTCACTAAACAACGATATACTATTAAAATATTATTAAAACTAGTCGTTATGAATTGTAATAAAAACTTTTTGAAATTTTGTAAATTTTATTTTTCACAATGGACTTCATTTTTGGATTCGGAATATCGAAATTAGCCTAGGGTGAAATTTTAGTATTTTTCTGGAAACTTTCAATTTTTGATGAATAGTGAAAAATATGTTACTATTTAAGAACCGACTTTTATTTATATAATTATTTATTTTATTTAAATTTATTTTAGGTCAAAATTGATACATAATACCTATATAAGTTCAATGTAATTCATTGGATTAATTTTATAATAATTTTATATATAAATTTTGTTTTTGAACATTTCACCGTCCTTTACCCAGCTCCTATGAGAATTTGAAAATTTACATAAAACATAATTTTACCATTTATGTGAGTGGAATTTCAAAAATCTGAGAGACACGGTTAATGTCAGTAAGTAAAATGTGGTTCAATGAGATGAAAATAATTTTTGTTGAATAGTAACTTTTTACTTTTATTTACCACGGTTAAAAGTAAATAGGGTAATTAAGGGTAAAAATGATATTTTTATTACCCTAACACATGTCCTAATTCTAATGGATAAGTGTAATTCGACCAAAACCAACCTTAGGAATAAAATAAGACCATTTAGGCCCACCTGGATTAGATTAGGACATTTATTATTAATTTATTTAATGAAGGGTTAAAATAGTTAAAATCAATGTTTAATAAGTAAATAATTTTAACTATAGGGTTATACATAAGATAAATTCGACTATAAAGATAAATTAGAAAGATAGATAGATTTCCTAAATAATGGTAGTTTATTTGTAATTTTTAAACAATATATAATTTAATTAATTTATGAAACAATGATGATGCAGTAATTATCTTATTAATGAAATATTGACATAATTGATGTTATAAATATCCAAATAAATGACATTTGAGACTTTATATGAATTACTCTAATTTTCTAGGTTAATAGGACATGTTATTATTGATTTAATTAACTATTTTTGAACTAATAATTCTGTTATTATTTTCACAAAAATCAATTACTAAATAGTGTCAAAATTGACATAAAATAGTTTTTTAAAAAATATTATATTATTAATCATTATTTTATTCCTAAAAATCTATGGTTTTGCCAAATCACTTATATAAGGTTATATATATTAAAAATAAACAACTTGGGGTTCGTTTGGCTTGTTATAAAAAGTTTATTAACCTTATAGTGTAAGAACACAACAAGACATGGTAAAAGTAAAATTATCTAACTTAAAGTTAAATCTAAATGATAAGGTTAAAATAGTGAACTAAACATGTCCAAATTCTATTGGATGAGGGTATTTCGACCCATACCCACCTTATCTTCAAAATAAATTAATTTGGAGCTATTTATAACTGAATATGACTTTATAATAAAATAATAGTTTTAGTTTTTCCAAAGGTGACCCTCTCCTCCCTTATAATAGGGCCCCTCCTCCCTCTCTTCCTCACACCACCTTGAGCCATAAAGCTCGGCCAACCCCTTAAGAATTCTCTTCTCCACTTCCCTAGAGAAATCCTAGAGGTCCTTGTATTCTTCAAAGACCAATTTTAGTTCCCAAAAAGGAGGTCTCAAAGAGGCGCTTCAAAGAAGATGTAATGTCCGTTACCAATTTTTCAACATTATTTCTTCTGCCACTTATTCATCTTTTTTTATTTCATTATGAAGTAATAACATCAGTATCACTCATATACTGATATGTTATTATAAGTATGAAACATATCTATTTCACCATCTATCCATCCTATGGAAATCAAAATCACCGCTCGTGCGTATGTAAGAAATATCATCTCCACGCCGTGGTGTAATATATTTTCCACCACCACCTTACTTGGATGGGTATATTGGTGTAAATAATTACTATATATGATTATTGTAAAGTGATATTGATTCTGAAATAGTATACATACACTCCAATACAATTTAACGATCATGGGAATGATATCATCGCTCGTGCGTACGTACGGAATACCGTCTCCACGATGTGATGCGACTCGTTCTACATGATCTTCATTGAATAATGATTATATAAATGAATTTAATTAATGAATATGATATATATTACACTAATACCATTCTGGAAATGAGGTATCTATAACCTAAAAAGAAGAATAAGAATTTATTCGACAAAACACACATAAGAACAAAAAGCAATAAACACCCGAATAACAAGTTGTAATGAAATATTACTAATAGGAAGCTAAGAATACGACCATATATGATATCATACAAATAATTATGATTCTGTAATAAGTCAATAACATTATTTAAATAATTATACAAGAGGTTCGGACACTTACAAAGCAAATCAGACCTATGGTACGTAAAAATCTCGCAATCTCATTTTTATCCGAGATTGTTTATACTTCAGAATTTACTGGGGAATATTTATCATCCACATATATGTTTCCTCAAAATGTAATATTTATATCTTTTTACAATTCTATAAAACCAATTTTTCCCTTCGGTGAGATTTTAGTAAAAGATATGAAAGGAATCTTTTTTTGTTTTTTGTATGATGTACTTTTTGACGTTTCTGACAAAAGTAAAAGAATAATGTTTTTTTTAACTTATAAGTCATGAATGGATTTTTAAAACATTATTTATAAGAAGCTTCCTTTAGAAGTTTTCATGTTTATTTTTAATCAAATTCTTTTAGTTTAAAATTCTATTACATGTTATGAAAGGAAAAATTGTTTTTGAAGTAGAAAGGATATTTTCCGCAAGAATGGATTTCGATTGTTTTATCAAAATTATTTTCCATCTAAGATAATATAGGGTTCTGTTTCTATCCATATCATTACATTTATTTGATTATGTTGTGATGGAATTATTTGTATGATTTCATTTATCTTATATGAATTGTTTTATGATGTCACGATGTTTAAGAATTCCATTTTTATTACATAGGTTATGAAATGATGTATGATTTATGATTTTTGTGGCACACATAAAAATGGTTTCATTATGAGATGGGTGGGACCTATATCTCTCTCCAATTCATTGGGTAAAGACTTATATCTCATGAGATAGACATGGCTGGAATGACAGGATAATCCGGTTCAGTGAAATAGGACTGAAATGAGGAGTGAACTCAGTTCAGAAATGAACTTTGTCTACTAAGATAGTCTTGGCTATGAGCCTTCACTACTAAAAAATGATTCTTTATGATTATGTGTGTATTCCACAAAGTTTCATGTTTTATGTTATGATTATTGTGATTACATTTCACTACCATGATTTATCCCATGTTATGAAATTATAATCTCTTTTGCAGGTTATGATTTCCAAAATGTTATGTTCTTATGAATATGATGTGATTGATATTTCTTTTGGTACAATTACTGAGCATTTGAGTTTACCCATTTGTATGTTTTCTTTCCCCAGATCAGGAATAAGGTTATTAAGTAAGATATTCCAAAAGAGACTATTGATATGATGAAATAAATGGGAGACAGTGTAGACACTTTATGAACCAGTTGTTTATGATTCCCAGTTTCTAAAGACACTATATCTATATGGTCCTTTCATTGTTTTGTTATATGTTCTGATAAATGTACATCAATTTTGATGTAATAAAAATGTATGTAAAGTAAGGGTCATTATAACCTGAATCATATGCTCAGGCTGGCCATCTATCTAGGGATTCTAAGCTATACTCCCACTTACTTGTGTTCTAAATGCTTTTTGTATCCACTGCCAGACCCGAGAAGTAAAACATGCTTCCCTGTCTGAAACAATTGAGTATGAAACTCCATGTAAACATACAATCTCTCGGATGTACAACCATCCCATCTCATCAACATTGAAGGTCTATTTTGTTAGAAATAAGTTAGAAATATTCGTGATTTTGTCAATGGAAACCCATAAAAAATCATTTCCTTGAGGAAAGCTCGGTAAACATGTCACCAAATCCATCGTGATATCATTCCACTTCCACTCAGGAATGGGTAGATACTACAAAAGACCTACTGGTTGACAATGTTCATCATTTACCTGCTGACTGGTGGAACTCCTCCTGAAGAAACCAAAATAATATCTCTTCATACCTACCCACCAATACTGATGGTGTACATCATGATACATCTGGGTGACACCAGGATGAACTACCCAAATCAAAGAATGAAATTCCCACATTAACTCCTAATGTATGTCTGCTGACACTCATATACACTCCTGGAAATTCACGATCTCATCATTACTTATAGTCCATCAATGGATATGGTCCCCTCCTGACATCTACTTCTTTAGGACATGGCCTTCAGAATCGGATAGCAGCCGCATTCGCACTCGATCATGAAGAGTAATGGTAATAGATACAGAACAAATAAATGTCTTCCCCTGTCTTTTTTGGACCTCAAAATTCATCTTAGAGAATAGATTCATAAGCTTCCACTCACATTTAGCCTCCTAAAATTCTTGTATCTAAGTATTAATGCCCATCACATCATCCACTCTGTATCCTTTCCCAGGTGGGTAGGCAAGCTCAATGTCAAAAAACTGAAGGCACTCAACCCCCATTTGATGTATCAAATTTAGGTCAAACTGAGTGAATATATACTTGATACTTCTATGGTTAGTGAAAACCACGAAATCCTATCCCATAAGATAATGTCTCCAACAACGTAAGGTATGATCAACTGCTACCAAATCAATATCGTGGTTCGTTAATTACTCTCATGTGGCCACCACTATCGAGACCTGTACGCAATGACTCCTTATAAATGCATAAGAAACGCACCCAAACTGATACATGATGCATCACAATACATGGTATAACTATTACCTAGATCTGTAATGACTAGTATTAGTGCTGAATTAAACCACAGTTTAAGCTATAGAATGGATGACTAACAAATATATGACCACAAGAACATCGTACCCTTCTATGCCAGGCACGTTAGTGGCACTACTAAGCATTAAAAGTTCAGTATGAAACACTTGTAGTATCTAACAAGCCCTAGAAAACAATGTACCTATAAAAAATTATTCGGCTGCACTAAGGAAACTACCCATCTCACATTATATGGGTATACTGATACTCTTATCTCGGAGATAACATGACCCATCAAGTTATTCTAGTCCATCCAAATGTGGCATTTTGAGAGCGTAGAAAATAACAGATGATCTCTCAGTGAACTCAATATGATCTCAAGATGTGTGTCATGGTCGTGTCAAGGATGAGTGTACAGCAAGATATCCTCCACAAATACTACCATGAAAGAAACCAATTATGGATGTAACAATTGGTTCATTAGTTCCATGAATACTCCAGGCGAGTTCGTGAGACCTAACAACTTAACCACAAACTCATATAGACCATACCTGCTCTGGAAGGTTGTATGAGGTACATCAGATGGTATAACCTAAAAATGATGATAACTGGATCTTAATTCAGTCTTCAAGAACACCTGGGATCCCTGAAGCTGATCCAAGAGATAATTAATCCACTGCAAATGATATCAGTTCTTGACCCTCAACTGGATCAGCTTCTGATAATCCACACAATGTCTGAGGGTATCAATCTCCTTTTTCACAAACTGTACAGGTAAACTATAAGGAGAAGTACTAGTTCAAATGAAATCATTTTCTTGAAACTCCTCCAACTACTTCCTAAGATTTAATAACTCTAGTGTATCCATCATATAAGGAGGAATGAACACTGGTTCCACTCCTGGCAAGATCTCTATAGAAAATTCTACCTCTCGCTCAAGAGTCAGGCATGATAAGTATTTTGGAAATACATCCCTGAAAAAATCCACCACTACTAGAAAGTACAACAATGAAGTCCCTTGGTCATCCAGATATAGACTAGAAAACTAGGATGTAACTCTTCCCAATCCAGGATTCTCAGGTCACACTCTGCTCACCTGGACATCCCATTCACCCTTATAAAGAAACAATCTGCATTATGGTGATGTGAAACTCACCCTACGATGATAACAGAAGATGAATTCATGGAAGGGAACTAACTAGTCCATTCTTACAATGACATCATAACATATCATCCCTAAGACATAGAGGTCCTATAATAAGTGACATCCAGCAACCACAAGAGGGAACATCTTCCACAAATATACAATATCCATTCTAGCCCCAACGAAGTTTCTAACAACATGATATATATTAAAGAAAAATTACATACACCAAGGCTCTCCACAGTAGCAATATATATAAAGATATGGGAAGCCCCTGTATCGAAAAGAGAAAGATGCTAAAACTGAGGAAACTAAGATCGTACATCGAACTGTAGAGGGTCAGGTATCTTGCTCATACTAGGTGTACTCCACTATAAATTTCTAGCCTTCTCCATGGCCCTATGACCCTCCTTGACCAGCCCGAGTTAATCCACCCTGTTGTTGCTAGAATCTTGGCGACTGGCTACCTCGACCATAACCTCCACCTTTCCCCGAACAGCCAGAAGAACCCCATTTCCTAGACTGATGAAAAACTTGTGGTGCTTCTTCTTAATGAGGATTCATAGAAGAACCCTTATCATCAGCTACTGGTGAGAAGAACTGATAGAATCACTAAATATGACACATCTTTTTGTAATATCGATAGTCCACTGGGTCTCTCGGGCAATGTGGTCTCGTATGACAGACCTTACCACACTTATAACATACCACCTGGCTACGTGAAGGTGCATCCCGCCTACTCGGGAATCCATTAGTAGTCTCTCTATGGTGCTTCCTGCTGTCAGTAGGAGGGATACTAACTATAGATGTCAAACCTCCCTAGCTCACAACTCAAAAATCCTACAAAATGCACTCTGTGATCAGCTTCTGGTTGACTAGAGAAGTGATGGAAGTCAACATGAATATTTTCACCTATGATCAGATGTCGTTCCTCAAACAATCTTCAAACATCCATTCCATGAATAACTCATCACCTCCTAGAATAGGCATGAAGCGTTGAGGCTTAGTGAATTTAGAAGAATACTCCATAACATAAAAATTACCATGTTCCAGACTCATGAACCCTCATGCTTGATTTTCACTCAATGTCTTTAGATAGAAGTTATCATAAAAGGCACATTGGAACTCATACCAGAACATAACCTGCTAGCATCCCGCCTACGAGATCACATCTCACAATCTCTTAGAGGAGTCTTGAAGCATGTATGTAGAAATCCTGAACCTATTCTCTGGTGGCATCTTTAGAGTCATTAAGATAGAAAGGATGGATTCTATCCATGAATCAGTAGCCCGAGTTCCTCCTTCCCGGTGAATGTGGGAGGATGCTGCTGCTGAAAGTCCTGCGTCAACTTTTCTATAGACGGGGTAGGATGTGGTACTCTGTGGAAGGTCAACATGAACCTCATGAATACCTCTCGGAACAAGGCCTTTGCACATGTGTCTGGAATGATGGTTGGTGCCAATACTGACAAAACTAGAGGATAGACTGGAAGTCTTTGATCATCCTTGTCTGGTGTCTGATCATTGCCTTGAAATTGGTATACAACTGGAGGACGTCTTGGTGGCATGAATCTGCAAGGTCAAATGCACACCATTGATCAATAATATCATAGACTGAAAATTAGAAGTGAAATAAGAGAATATGATAAATAATGAATTCATGTTTTACCAAACATGTATACATAACTACATTGCTTGATCCTTTAATCCTTTCCCATTAGCATGTACTTCTGTCGAAACTGGTTATGTAACACCAAAAACACATGGTGTGTTGTCCCAACACACGGCGTGTTGTCCTAAAAAATGGAACGTACTTGAATCTACTAGCCCATATTGACTCCTTCTACATGACTAATCTACACGGTTTTCCTATAACAATACTACACAATGTGTTTGTTCCATACATGTTGTGTACTAGACGAGCTTCACAAACCCGTTTTGTTAGTGACCTGGCCGGATACACGACTCACACTACATGACGTTTTCCAGATAGACACGACGTTCACTAAAGGATTTACACCGACCTATGTTGTTATTTACATGGCATGATTCTAGGGATTACACTACACAGTGTGTTGAAGACTGACACAACATGTATTGCTCAAGTTTTTATCCATCAATGTTGTTAGTCACACGAGAAGACACCTGGTCCCAACCCACGACGGGTACGTCCGGTAGATAATGGGTCCCACAAAAAATTTTCCCAACCCCATTTCTCTACCCACACGTCCAGTGATGTGGTTAGTGACTACACGGTGTGTACATAGAGTTCAAGGCTTGTACTTACGAAAAAAAGTTTCTTCCCAAACAGATGAACACATGCGTGTTTTCAAAACTACACGGCATGTATTCTTTGTTTTTCCAGACATTAAACCTCATAAACAATACTACAAGCCTAGAAAACACTGAAACAGACATTAAAGTGCCAAATTATTATTTTTGATGACCCAAACTGCCCACAAATAAATTCATAGCATCTCTTACAAGTCATATACAAGAAAAACACGGCAATGTTCCACCAAATTCCAGTCCATGAGGCCACAAAACACCTCAAGAACCAATGTATGGAATTAATTCAAACAATACCCTACACAAGTAAATACAAAATCAAACAGAAGGTGGATTATCAAGGCATCTATCACAATAGAATTCATATCTAGAAAAACATATATCAAAAAAACATTCAATCGCTAATGTAGCTGAAATGGCATGGCAAGAATGCATGAGATTGATTCCGAGAAAGTGCCTATATAATAATGAGATGGATTAACCTCATCTCATTGGGTTGAAATAGAAATTGAACCTCAAGAACATCAATAGTTACTGAACAAAACATGTGAATCACCCAATGGTGAAATCAAATCAACTTTAAAATTGAAAAACCATAAAATTGAAATAAACGAGGTTAAATGCCTTTTACCTATACACGGGTTAGCTACTCCCAGGAACAATTTATTACCAAGTACCTATTTCCTTCATATCCCCAAAAATAGGCTCTAATATGTATGTCAAGAAGAAAACAATTCCTCTGATACCACTTTTTATGGTCTTGTTTCCAGAAGCCGCACAGAGACGCCCTGTACCCAGTTGGTCATATCACCTCAAGTGCATATCCACAAATTCAAGAAACAGTCGTATATCAGTGATGGACATAAGTGTGATAGTGGGGAAACTATGCCGTCATTGGAATAGTAACACAATGGAAATAAAAAAATATCCAATAGCATAAGCATTAATATTTCCATACTAAAATAAATAGTGGATGACTAATGAAATAAAAAAATGGGGCACATATATAATGATGCATGAAACATATGTCTAGGAATGAAACCAAACACGTCACAATGTAGAAATACAGTATTAAACCAATGTACAATAAAAATATTAAATAGTTCCACAACATTGCACACCAAAGCTTGGTCCCATGCTCTCTAGCTCCAATGCGGTCAAATACCTGAAGTAGAAGGGAACATTCCCTTATCTATACCTGCAACAATATAATCTGTTTGGTCCCAAAAGAATGACCCAAATATGGTGTGAGACTAAATACCATTAGGAAACCACCATGAGATGTGGGTCTAAGATTTAGTGAATATATATGATAGATAAAAAATAAAAGAATCAGTAAATAAGGAAGTACTCAATAGTAAACAATCCTACAATTTCAAAGCGTTCAAACACCACAAATTAAGTAAGTAGATAATCACAAACATGTAACCATATGGAGTATTCTCACAGCTTAAACCCATTTGGTCGAACCTAGGAAACACCAGAAACTATCTGGGATGTACACATAGTGTAACCACTATGGTTCATCTTTAATATATACTCTCTAGCAAAGCACTCGCCATCAATTCCCCTAACAGTCTCGCATCGGTATCTAAAAGGAACTCTGATGAATTAATAACATATCATTCCATCTATATCCCATGATGAGGAACTACATACACTATGAGGAAGCACATATTTCAATTTCCCCAATGATCTCACATCGAAACAATAATAACAGACACTTTGCCGAAGCCCTTACGTCCATTCTCCATATAGTCCACTACACCAGGTTCTCACGACAAAGTGTAAGTCAAACAAGCATAAAAATGCAATGAATACAAAGAAAACCTCAACAAATACTTGGATAACTAGTCTACTACATAGAATCATGTTAGATAACAATCACTCCATCCTAACAATACAAGTCATGGGAAAAAAATAGAAGCCTTATAAGAAAACTAGAACAAACGGCCAAAACAAGAAATCACGGGAAAAACTTCCATAGCATGGCAAAGTAAACCATGTTCTCAACAAATAATCTCTATCCAAACAAACTAGGGAGTATCATAAAAAATAGGCCTAAAACCTAAGCATTAAATACCATGTTCAAGGGTATTGAGAACTTTTTATCATATAACTCAAAGACTAACTACAGAAAGGCACAATCCACCTACCTTGGCATCATACAGTCGTTATACATGAGCCTCGAGCATGAATTTCCCAATAACACTATAGATCTAAAAAACACTAAAAAATCTCAAATGGGGATAACATGTTAATGAAGAGGATTCTGGAAATGAAGCTATTGAAGAATGAATAGCTTATCAAGGTGATCCCAACCCAATCGACGAGGGTCAAATCGGAGAACGAATGCTTAGTCAGGGGCTCGGAGAAGTTCCATGGTGGTACAATCTCTCCCTGTTGAACCAGACCTAGAATGAGATGGTTTTGTCAGTAATATGTGACCCAGTTATGTTTAATTAAAAAAATGAAATTACACGTCGTGTACATTTAAAGTACATGGTTTTTACTTTCCCTTACAAGGCCCCCACATTAGGCGGTCTCCAGATCACCATAGATGGCTGTCTGTACGGATGTAACATCTCCAACACATGGATAACCTAGGAAACTGAGTACATGGAGTGTACTTAAGAAATTTCAAAAGAAATCCCCTTTTTCTCATAGACACCATAAAAAGGAAAACATAATTGAGTAAAAGATATGGGTTCTTACATTCACTGTTGTAACCATGTCGATGAAAGGCTTCCCACTGATCACATATGGCCTTCAACCAAAGGGACCACGTTTGATAATATCAATGAAATAGTGGTGCATTGTCTTCACTCAGTTTATCCCAAACCACCAAAACAACAAGTATAACGTATTTTTGTTTCTATGGGGCAGGCATCTCGATACCTTATATGAGTACGGGCTCTGGGATCACCCAAGCCTGATTTTTTTAGTAATATAATGTGATCATATAACATTATATAGGCTTTGGAATTATCATCCCCCTCATCCCTATGACAATAATACATTTCCCTAGGTATAGGTTTGTGGCCTCTGTTTATGTGTTAGGAGAATGTAGGCATCATCGAGGTCTTCCCACGGGTTGTTTGTAGTTGTAGTGTGATCAACCTATTTTTCATGGGTTTGATTTTCCATTATCCTATATCATTCTAAATCTAGGTATCAGCCATCATTTGAGGAAAATAAAGAAGCATCACGTTGGGGTGTGCCTACACGACAATTATATGAGAACTGAAGGCATTGGTGAAATGAGGAATGGACTTCCACATGAAGGTGGATCCATGATCTACCCATCAATGCATTATAAGTGGTATCTTGTAAGACAACCTTGTACTCAATTTTAGCAACTAGGCCACCAAACTAGTATTTTTGAGGATCATTCCAACTAGTTCTTAATGCGTACCTTCATAACATTGATACATCATGTTAGAGGGACTCATATCTATTTTTGACAACCCCATCTTGCAATGTGTCCAGGTCTGGATAAGAATGATCCTAGAGCCCATGTGGACAAGACAACAATAGACCTCCACACCATTGAACTGGATTGTGATGTTCAGTGGGAGGATATTCCCCTGTATAGTATAACATTCTTATTTTCTATAGAATGTGATGATTCATGACATTTGAAACGCTCTATTGTCTTGGCTTGTATGGCTTTTGTGGCTTCTACAACATTCACAAACTAGAGGTGGCATCTTAAACCCTCTATATGGGGTTCAGAAATATCTTCGGACCGGAATAGATCCTTTAGTATATAGAGACTCATAAGAATGCTATATATATGTTTGGGGAAATCATATTTCCTTTCTAGGAATACACTAATGCCGACATGAGGTCTCTCTATGGAGGAGGTATGACAGGCGCTGCTTATTGAACCGATAATTTTAGGATGGTGTTGGGGAAGTCCAACTACTCACTAGTCAAACTATGTAGAGTGGATAATAGCTTACAACCCAATGACTGAGGTCCAACAAATATGGATCATGGATGATCCGAAAACAGTAATGGTTTTTGTGCAAGTTCAACTAACACAAACGAATATGGAGGTGGATCTGATGAAATGAGATGAGAAGGGTTCATATACTGACCTTTATACTAGTACTATGATCTGGTCTCTATGGAATGCATGACATGGCTAGAATCATTGACCAATGCATTCTGGAAATTCACATATCCTCAACTCCTTCAACACTGGCATCAGCTGGGGACGTTAGGGGTGTCTACCTGGAACCCTTCAATGTCAGGAACCAAGTAAAGTTTTACTAGTTTTATTGTATTGAATAAAGCATATCCCTTGTCCTAACATGAATAATCCCATATTATTGGGAGTATTCAGTGGTAAATCGCTATCTATAGGGGAATAAATTCTCTTAGAGTGCAAGACTGATTTATCAAAAGTAGAGGGATTTTTATTTCGTTGTATTTTCAGTGTTTGCTCCCCTGGGAGGATGACGACTTATATTTTGATGCCGAAGCTGTAACTAAATGTTGCACAAACACTTTTTATGGATCTGCCAAATTCAAAAATGAATGGATAATACCATGGTCATGATAAACATCTATTAGAGCCATCCATTAGTCATATTTGTTTGTCTTACCATTATAAACTAACTTCTATTCACCCTCGATGTTTCTGGAACGATTTATAGAAACACATTCCACATGTTCTAGGGCTGGACACTACCTAATTATGTTGTTATTGACATGGTCTTGGACCCAGAATTTATACACATATCACTACTTGAGTGGGTTCCCGAGGAAACGAAGATAGAGGATGTAATTAGAGCGGTCAATTATATACACCTACTCAAGCCTCTTGCATTCTAGTAACTGTTGGATTCCATGATCCTTGGACATTAAAAATAACCAGGAACTTGAGACATCTTAAATGAATAGGTCTGATTCCTCCGATCCCAGAAATGTGATTTGGGATGTTGGCCATGATGAGGGGATATCATATATTTTTGATGAGGATGAACCTGATTATTTCACCTTGGTGGTGATGGTGTGTTACGAAGGGGAACTTTTCTATTCTGGGTTGGGTGATACTAATCCAAAGGTTGCACCTTTTGTGGGGGCCTCTGTGAAGCTCTGTAGGAGGATCTGCTGGTAACAATTTTAGCTGCCTTGGGGCCTCTATTTTTTCATCCATGATTTTCTCTTCCTTGGTGGCTCTTACTAAGAGTTCTACATGAGTAAATTTATATGAATTCTTGTCCTATGAATGGAATTTTCTTATGTGTTGATCTTTGTTAGGGATATCAAGGAACCCACCTTGGATGTTCTGAGTGATGAGATAAAGTACTATTTCAGTCTTAAGATTCCCTTCATACATCATTGGAAGCAACTCATGGGTTAGTGGCATATCAAGGGAATATGTGAGGCCCTTCAACCTAGTGAAAAAGTCTTTGACACACTCATCTGGCCTTTTATTCCACTTTAAGTGGTCAACAATACTATGCTTCTAGATTGTTGAACTGAACTATTAGATAAACCACCAACGATGATCCTCCCAACCAAATATTAATCCAATTGGTAAATGGTTGTACCAGATAAATGCAGGCCCCTTCGTTTTATAAACAAAACATCAGTGCTAGGCGGCCTCCTACTATGTTAGAGTTCCCAGCATGGGCCCACTCATTGAAATAATGTGGTTCAGATGCCACAGTAGATCTCCCATCCCATTAATGGGGGAGAAGGTAGGGTACATGAAACCTAGAGGTGCTGGAATATTGTTCACCCATGTCGGATACAACATGCATCATGTGTGATTTCCACCTATTGAGTGACTACGGAATTGAGGTGAGTCATAAGTGTTTCCATTATATCATCTGGATGAATATTTTGAGACTTATGAGGTTCCCCAACCTCCAATGTGTTTGAGGGTTCTTTAACATAGTAACTAGGCACAGAGGAACAGTGGATGACTGGTGGAATTCGTCGATGTGGTGGGCTAATAACATGTAGGGTGTCTATCAGAACATGAGTAGGGTCCTGAGGATGGTTTTCATGAAATTATGGTGGATTGGTTATTACATATCCTGGATACATTCCATATAAACCATCCATTACCCTATCTAGATAGATAGGTTAGTCATGGTAACTATAAGGTTACACACCATCAGTAGGAAATAAATGCCTCTAACCCTATTTCCCATATCACGAATTACCATAATTAGGCTTCCATTACGTTGTACACTCAGTGGGGGAGTGCTTCAACTATATTCCTAATTTAGAAAGGTGTTGAAAAAAGAGTACATTTTTTAGGGACATCTTATATCTTTTTTACTGAGCCACACAGGTTGGAGGGCTTGACATAAAATTTTTTCTCTTATCCTTTTTTGGGTAATATACCGATAGGCAATGCCTCATAAGGTAATATATAGACAAGAAATGTTATTTGTTGTCCAGTATAAAAACCTGAAATATATTCTAGGGGTTGTAATACCCTGGTGGGTTGTTCCATTTCACTAGGCCTTGTGCCAGTTACCCCATCCCGGTATATCTCATGAATAACCATGTTCTCTATGATAACACCTAGAGGCATATCTTTGGTACCACCATGTAAACCATGATGGCGAATGACCGAACTGAAATATAGGGCATGATACTACCCACATTCAAGGATATGGAAATGTTTTGAAGTTTCCTTGAAAACTTTTAGGAGAATAGTGATGCTCTTTATAAATTGTTGTTGGAGAGTCTGATGATAACTTAGAAATGTAGGGTTCTAAAAAATAGAGAGTGTGAATAACTAAATTAATATGAAAACCAATCTAAAGTCTTTGTAGTGTTCATGGATCCTGGGGCCAGCTACCACTGAAAATGGAGATGGAAATGCATCTTACCTATGTTTTTGTTGAAGAACATAACCTCATTCTAGGTAATGGAATCTTGAATATTGAAGTTTGCAGTTTCAATTTTCTAGAACGTATCTGTGAAATAGCCAGCATTCAAAATGCACCACCAAAGTCTTAGCCCAGACTCGGGATCCGATCCTTGATTTCCCAAATCATTGACTAGAGGTTGTTGTGGGATTGGTAATAGCACTGACGTGGAACATTGTGGCGATATATTGGCTGGTGGAGAGTACAATGTGTGAGCTGGCATGATGTTGTATAATGTACTATCATTCAATGTTTGTGCTAATTGAACCACCACATCCCTAAAAGATTAACAAATTATAACTACTTATAACACTTGGACTGTGGCCATTGGTGGGGGCTCATACTATTTATCATCTCTCATTGGTCCCCTAAAAAATTCCCCATGATCTTTGGTTGTTATATTGAATAATCCTATTAACCATAAGGAGGATTGCAAGGCTAGAACCTAGAAAGGGGCCAAATTATCCTCCTACAATATGTATATTTGAAGGGATGTAGGGATATGGTGGACCTAAATTTCTTTAATGATGAGGATGATACAAGATGTTATTTCCCCATCCCACGACATAGAGTATCAGGATGATGGTTTCACAATAGAATCGTATTGTGCTTTAGAATCTAAAAAATGGATGGGTTTGATTGTGTCTTAAGATTTTTTGTGATTATTCCTCTGGCATCGTTGACCCACCCACGTGCCTTGTGATGGATCACCAAGGTAGGGTAGTATTTTTATATGGGGAGAACCTCTACATAAATTGGTGCTAGTGTAGATAGGACCTCCTCCTGGATAAATTGCGATACAAGGGGTACTCGAGAAAATTAAAAATTGAACATGGGGAGGACCTCCATGATTGAGGTTTCTATAGTGGGGAGATCCTTCCCTAGAGTTGGTACACACATGGGTAGGGCTTCCATGGATTTTTCCCATAGCACGGGGAATACCTTAATGTTGACCAGATCTGGTAGAAATGGTACAAGGTTTTAATTTTTTATTACCATACATGATATGGGAATGTCCTTCATGATGAATGACTATAAAGTAGGGAGGGACTCCACTAATGTTTCTGAGAACAAGGGAAGGAACCCTATGTTGTTTAGTGACTATAAAAGGATGATCCTTGCGTTGATAACATGGTTGGAAAATGAAATTTTCAAACATAAGACCAGGAGCACGAGGGGGACCTTTGTACTGAGTGTCGATGATGTGAGGAGGGATTCTTCTAGAGTTAATGCTGGTGACATGGGGAGAACCTCCATTCTATATATGAATGTATGGAGGACCCTAACTCGGTTTGATGATGGTATAAGGTGGTCCTCCATACTGGATGTCATCATCACATATCAGCATGCGATGATTGTTTTTGGACTAGTGAATGGGGATGTGAACACAACCTATATATGAGGTGGCTGGTGTCTTAGTCCATAACAATCAAGGAAGCATCCCGGCTCTAGGATGGGGATGGTCCCCTACTCTGTGACAATATCAAGGGTCCAATAGCACATGACTGTGGTGGCTTGGGCCGCAGGAGCCATAAAAGATGATGCCCCCTGGTGGGTGCCTTAATGAAATTGCACCCAATGTTGTCATCAAGTTATCTGAACTAGGTCAGACTATGTAGGGGTATAAACCACCTACTCCTCAATCTATGGGACCGACTAGCGACACTGATGCGTCTGTGTGGGATCCCACCATTATGGTTTCCTTTTTAAAATCCTATCATGGCAGACATGGACATCCCTTACTTCATGGAAATAATAGAGTGAATCAATAAAAGAACTTTGGGGATAGGATCCCAAGGCTGTTGAATGTTGGATTGGGAGGATGTAGCTCCTTGAGTGACCCTTGGGGTAGTGGAACTAATTAGGCCTGCAAGCCTCCCAGTCCTAGTTGTCCATATAAATTTTCAGGATAAACCTCTCCTGTTAGTATCTATGATAATTTTTATTGATCATCCTATATTGAAAACACTCATAGGCTGAGATGAGGCATGGGAGCCTAGTAGTTGTGGTCTAGGTTGTTTCTGCAGAAGGGATATAGTTTTGAGGGACTACTTTGTTGGCATTTCCCCTACCTAGTGTCTGCATGAGGGAGTGATTGGTTTCATATAGTGGTATCTTGGGTCCAACAATGAAATAAAATTCAACCATAATTATAGACAATATTAATATGATTCCCAGTTCCTCAGAGTCATTCGATATTCCCTGTATGGATAGAAATATCCATGCTGACAATGTCATGTACCAGGATTCCAAACGATCATCTACCACAACTCTTGGTGAGTTTCTTGAAATGTACACTATTTTCATATAGGGACCTAGTGCTGGATTGCTGGATCAGGTGACATTCTTATCTATAGATTCATTTAAATCTAAAAATCATTATATTGAGGAGAATGAATTCAAGTCGAGTTCACCAGTTCTGTTTCTTACAGTTTCGTCAGATCATGCATCCATCAGTGGGGACACACAATTTGTTTCCCTGTATTTCATCTTTCCAAAGGCAGGTTTCATTCATCATTTGATTCAGGACGTTTTCTCAATTATTGAAACGAGATTATAGGATTTCATTCCCTCATTGTGTGAATTATACTTATAAATTTGTGCATATTCGTGGACTCCCTTAAATATTTATACATTGTTTATGAAACTATTCATAGTTCCATATCGTTATGAATGTTGGTTAATTACACTTTTTTTCAGGGAATTCCAAATGGAAAAGTCAGGGCAGCAATCTTTGGTCAGGGGAGTAGTCACGTTGAGAATTTCTAGCATGTTTGGGCATTGGAATTGAATGTCGTAGGCATGTCTCCGAGGTTTTCCTCATCATCCCATGTTTAACATATGGTATGTTGAATTCTTAACATATAGTGGAGAAGACTCATACAGATTGAAACACCGATGGGAGTGGATTATATTGGTACATCACTACAAGGGAGCACCTGAGAGGTTTACTAGATTAGTGGATCAAGAATCCCAAAGAGGATAGATCTGAGGATGATTGGTTCCTAAAAATGGGAACACCAAGGTTTACCTTTGGCATGGATTTAACCTCATATAGGCCTAGTAAATACCCTATATAGATGAAAGAGACGAAAACCCATGTAGTTCGAAGTTAATGGCATGTAATCGAGGAGTACAAAAAGGAATAAAACATCATCTACATGTTTGGGATTACGCCTGGATAATGGCCTGGGTGTTACAAAAGTAAAATGAAATGAATGGGGATTACACATGGTTAACTTCCCGAGGATACCATGATTTAATCAGGATATGGCAGCCTGGGTGGAATCAGGATGGATATGGGTGGAGTGTCAAAGGACGGAATGAGTGGGGATGGAACTGAGAACCAGGGTAGAGAAATCTATATTGAGATTTAACTTCGAAGAGGATTCCTATATATCCACCTAGTAGAGAATCAATGTCCATGTAGTTATATAATGGGGTGATGAGTAGAATGTGTAGGCTGCTCATTAAGAGGGATTCATGGATGGGACATGAAGGAAATAGAAACCCCGGGTTGGGGAATGACCTTCTCAAAACTCAAAGGCTCAATGCAGAGACCATTATGGGACATTAGTGATGGGATTGAACCTCATGGAGGATTCCTATTTACCTTTCTAAAATGGGAATATATCCAATTCTATGCAGTTTTTATATGGGGGTATAATATCTTGGTCTACAGAAAGGAGAGAAACCGGATGGAATTCTAGGGGATTATGCATGATTATCATCCCATCATAAGATGGATAATATTTGTTGGAGGAGTATGGATTTAATGTAGTGACTATAAATGGTTAGATGCCAAATAACTGGGTTGACACCTCTAAGGGGTGAATCAAATAATTGGGTCCCATCAATGGGGAGGCATAAGTTTACAAGTGTTTGCGGTTGAACCTTATAGAGGCTTCCAACATACCATATATTGGATATAATTTAGTTTGAATTCATATAGTTTAATTTCACATGGGATGAAGGTTTTATATAGGTTTACATCATGCGGGATGAGTTTGAATTGATGTTAAGTGGTCGGGGCTGATGGGTGATAGGCTTGAACCTCAGGGAGGCTTCATATGTATATTTATCAATGATAGAAATGATCAATATCCAAATTGTTCAAATATGGGGGGTGGTTCTTACACACTTATGAGGACCAAATAAGATGTTGTGGTTTATTCTTACTCTGTAGCTACATGAGTCTTGCTCGGTGTTAGAAACAGGAGGAAACAGAGACCTGGCGATTGCGTTGTGAATGTTGCGTCTGTGAGGAATGTAGTGTGTTTTACTAATGGTTAGAGGCCCATGGCAGGGATGATTGGGACTTACACTAGCGGGCGGGCCGAGTAGGGGTCCATATGTATGAGGATGATATGTTCAGCATACCTAGAATACCCCTGTAATGTTGGGTCGAGTCTTACGCAAGGACTTCCTATGGTGTGAAATGTGACAAAGGTCAAAGAGAGAGCATGTTAGAAGGTGCTAGTTCCCATCACATTCATGACCCTCTGTGGGCTTGTTTCTTTTGAGGTGATCACATTTTAATGTCATGTTTCATGGATGTAGGTACATGGTAGTTTAAGTCCTATTTCTCAGATGGTGAGGAGTCACTCTTCATCCCATGGACTTATATAACTGGAATTCATTAACCCTTGGTGAAGGTAAGGCCCCAACAATGTTGTGTGGAGATGGTGTTATGGAGTTATCCATTGAGGGGATCATTATAGAGTGTCTATGTGAATAAGAAATACATGTTATTATTATTATGAGGAAAATATTGAGGCCAAGAAACACCACATCAAGAACCACCCAAGGGACATTGAAATCACTTCGTACAAGCTTAGAGGTCCACACAAGATAAGGGTTCGTGAAGAAAAAAGGCCTAACAGAGAGGGGATTTTCAAAGATCATGGGCTATCATGGAACTGGGTTTCGTAGAGCTTAGGGATTCACAGATCTCATATGCTTGCAAAGCATAGGGAATCAAAGAGATAATGTGATCAAAGGTCACATGGGCTCAAGGAGCACAGGGGCTCGTAGAGCTCAAGGGATCATAAAGCACATGGGCTCATAGAGCATAGGGGAATTTAGAGCATTTGGGATTGTAGACCACCAGGGCCCACAAAGAACATGGATTCAGAAAGAGGATACCTTTATGGAGAATAGTGTCCCATCATAAACATAGATTACAAATGTTTTTAGAGGGTGCTTCCTGAAGCTTTGGTTCTTTATGAAATCTCGAGTACCCAAGGGGGATCCATCCATTGAAATGTCTCATAGCATCCGTGAAGAGAATCCCTCCATGAAGAGGGGTAAATTTTATTAAAGGAAATGGGATTTTTCAATGATCAAGTACCTTGGAGGATTAGTTTTTATGATGGTTTTTTAGAGAAAAGGGTGCATAACGATTTGAGAGCTCGGAAGATGAATAGTCAGGGTGTCTATCCTTTTGGAGTGAGGGAGCCAGGTATTTATAGGTCCCAGGAAGTTGAATAGAGTGGATGATACACTACAACATAATTCACACTCCACAATTGGATGTATGCTCCATCATGTTTCTTGCAATCACATAGTCGACTCTCACTGTCCTATACAACAATCATATAGGATTTATTCTTCTCTTTTGTTTTTCATACCCATATAGTAAAATATCATTTCCCCTATGTGCCTAGAGGAGATATCATCTGTCGGTCAATTTCATCATTTCCACAGAGTCATCAGTCACTTTTTTTTGTTGTGGGTGCCAATTAGGCCTCCACGTTGTAGTGACCATGGGGCTAATGGGCTTTGTGAAGATAATATGAAATGTAGCCAATATTCCATCTTTTATGTGGTATTGGATTATTTTTTCTATTGGTTTGTTTTTTATGGAAATATAAATATTTTCTTATGGTTATCCATCCTGGGATTTGGGAAAAATTCATGAAATTTAAGCAAAGAGAAGAAGTTTAAGTGGCTATGTGGTAATGAAACATTGCATAATTATAAAGGTACAGACAATGTTTTAACTAGTATATTGATATTAAAAAAACATGTTTTCTCTGGATTTATGCTTATATATCATACAAAATTATGATGTCATATTTGAAAATATTACTAGAAACTTTTCTGATCATCCAAACAGTTGGAGATGAAGTTTACTAATGATAATGTGTTCTATACAAAATGGATAATAAAAGAATAAAATAAATATTTTTTTATGAAACAATAAGTTTCATATTTTGATAATTTGTTTAAGAATCACCCTAGAGAATTCATTACAAGAATATCATAAGTGTTTCTAGTTTGAGAGATTTGAATATTTTGACCATGACTGACAACAAAACTGTCAAAGAAATAATGAAATAGAGAAGGTAATATGTTTTTATTATAACAAACTGGGAGATTATGAGAGTAAATAGGAAAATATAGGAATAATGAATGGAAATAATCCTGATCACAAACCCAAATGTGTGAAAAAATACTTTTAGAATAGATGGAAATCATTCGGACAATCCAGAAATGTTGTTTCTTATACATTACTTATTTATGAATATTATTCTAATGTTTTTATTTATGGTCTACAAAATTTTTAATTAGTAATAAATCTAGTAATATACTTGTAATTTCACTAAATGAAATGAAGATATATATTTTTAAAATAATTATTTTATTTATTAATGAAAATAAAATGTTTAATAATATTAATATTTTTGTATGTGGAAAAAATTTTCCTATAAACTATATGTTCATAAACCTTTTATATTTTTTTTCTTATTTTAAGTATGGATTTTATTTCTATTTACCATCATAATATTGATTTTAGAGATAAAACACTTATTTTTTAGAATGAGATAATTTTTTTATAGGAATAAATTCACTTCATAGATAATATATTTAGAAGTAGATAAATTATTAAAATTTGGTAATGAATGTTTTATTTCAAATATTTTTTAGATGATGGAGTATGGTCATATAAGTTACATCCCTATAGTTATGGGGTATATTGATGTTTCTTATAGGAAGTTACATGGTATTTGATCTGATCCGTATGTTTATTTTCATATTGACTTAGTTCTTGATGTGTAACCAATTTCAAATCCCCCCTATCGAATAACTCAAATTGAAAAATAAGAATTGAAAGAAATATAGTTTCATGAGTTTCTATAAAACTATTTCATTTATCTTAGCACTTGACTATGGGGTTATCATATATTAATTTTTTAAAATTAATGACTATTAAATGATAATTATCATTGATTGTTGTGCAATAAATAATATCACTCTTATGAACAAGTATCCACTGCCACTTATTGAGGATTTTCTTGATCAAATCCAGGGTGAATAATAATTTTTAAAAATTAGTTATTGGCTATGATACAATGTGTATATGTTGAAAAGGATGATATGCCATAGATTTTGCGTAAGACTAGAAATATGTAATATTATTTTATAGTGATGTTTTATGGGTGGACTAATGTAGTAGATGTTTCTAAATAAAATAACAATATATTTTTTCATCGGTTCCTATATAATTTTTTTATTGTTTTTATTGATGAATTTTTGTTGTATTATATATTTATTGATTAAAAAGAAATACACCCATGAATTTTTTGAAAACCTTAATATGAAATAATTTATCTGGAATTTTTTTTTCAGTTTGGATTTTTGTTACAACACATTTCCTTACATAGACGTATTTGTTATAAATATTCTATTAATATTGACCATGATAAAACTCATATTTTTGAAGAATATAAAATGAACAAATGTCAAAAAGACTTATACTTTCTTTGAATTAGAAAATTAATATCCACGTATTATTGAAAACATTCTACAATAATCAATAAAACCAACTAAGTTGGCAAAAAAAATAATTAAATTCATATGGAAATAATTTTATGATTATTGTGTCAAAGAAGTGAAAATAAGATTGTTGAATTATATAGTTTTTGAGATTCCCATTATAAATAGAAAAATTTAAATATAAATTTATTCATCCTTGAAGTGAATTAGTATTTTCCTAATGAATAATGATCAGGTAATTTCTTATTTTTTATATAAACTGAATCCCCGTGATTAAAATTATCATAAATATGATTAAAAATTATATTCTATATATTTTAATTAAAATAATTCAGTTAATAGTAATATGTATTAATGTTTGAAATAAAAATTTATTAAATAATATTTTTGTATATATTCACCGAAAGAGAGTTTGATAAGAAATAGATTAGATGGATCGAAATAAATAACTATTTTGACTACATGATTCATTACCATCATGGAATTTTAAAAAAAATTAGTTTATCCTTTATTTTGGGATGATAATTATACATTAAAAATATTAATTTTATAACATGTCATCTTGGATAACAATTTGAATAATTGTGGCAATTAAATTTTTTATGTTTGAATTTCAATTTTTTTGTATCATGTGTCATTAATTTAAAATCTATCTAAAATAATTGATCATTATCGTAAATAATGTCATGTTTTATATTAGAATCATGAATATTTTAGCAGGGGTACCTTCCCATAGATTATTTTTGACTAAATAGGTTTTCTCAAATTTTTAAATATATTTTCTCTACCCTTTGATCCCTTTGATAAATAATGTCTTTTTTGGAATATCATAGATCTAAATTTTCTTTTTATATTAGAGAAATTATGATACATAGATACCTTTAGTATTATTACATGTGAGATTGATTAAAAATTGATATTGATTAAATTACCATGAATTTTTCACATGTCAACAGTTTATTGCTGAAAGGATTTCCCAAGTGGTTTCGTCAGGATTTTCTAGTGCCGAAGATGATATTAGAGAATACATAAATGGATTTTTTATTGTATTACCATGTAAATATCATGGTTATGATGTTATTTGTGCTATTATGTATCTGTTAACTATTTATAAACACTTTAAAATTATTCTATATACCATTTATTTCGATAAATGTTTCTCACTGTATCTCAATGTGATAGCGAGGTTTCATGGATTTCCTCTATCCATTATATCTAATAATGATTCTAAGATCACCTAATTTTTTTTAAAATATATTTGTATAAATTGTGTAATAAATTATTTATCTGTACAAAATTTCATCATTAATGCGATGAATATTCTAACTGAATTACTTTGACCTGATTAGATTTGATCTGTGATGATTTAATGGATTTACATGAACGCTTGGATAATCATATTTGACTGGTCATTTTTTCTTATAACAATAACTTTCATTTATATTATAGATGTAACTTTTTGTGGCTTTATAAGGAATGTGGTGTTAGGTTGTAGTTAGTTTTGTTGACGTAAGTTAAAGATATTTTGTGGGACCAAAGAAGGTAGATGAAATGTTTGAGAATGTGAATTTGAATTTTCATTATAAATTGATGTATTTGAGTAGGTATAAATCTTTTGAGTATATTGTTAGAAAATATATTTCATTTGAGGTATTTGATATTGTAGTTATTAAAGTATATCAATGGAAGAGTGTTATTCACTATGAAAAAAGAGAATATATTACTTTGGTTTATTAAATAAATATGTGATCCTTATAATAGATTTGTTTCCTATTGATTGAATAAATTAAATTTATTATATAATGAAAATAATTTATATCATGTTTTGATATTAAAGAAATATTTTATGAAATTATCTCATATATTGTTACATGAAGTAATTCAGTGGGAAAAGAAACATTCTTTCAATGAATACCCTATGCAAATTATTGATCATAAAGATTACGTGATTTCTAATAATGTAATTCACCAATAAAATGTTTTATGTAAAAAAACATATGTTAGAACAATAAAAACAGGAATCTAAAAATACAATGATTGAACCATGTCCCCACTCATTTAATAAGTGAATAATTTTTTAAGACACAATTTCCAAAAGAAGAAAAATTTAAAAACCTGAGTAAGTTAAATATAAATCATTACATACCGGATTAATACTAATTGATTATATTTTATGGATTTATAATATTATTATTAATATTTTGTAAATCTTAGTAAAAAATGTATCTTTATTTATATCCTAATTGGATTTTCATGAACTATATGGTTCTATTTAAAGTCATGATTTTGAAATTTATTATTTTTAATTTGAAAAGGTAGTTTAATTTTTTAATTCATTAAGTGAAAATTATCTCTAGTTGGATATTTTTTTATTTTTCTAAACAGATCTTTTTAAAAAAATATTGAAAAATTAATATATATATATATATATATTGAAAAATATATCATATTTAGTGTTTAAAAAGTCAAATTGTATTTTTTAATATTATTTAGATTTAATTATATCATTTTTATTAAAAATAATGTAATTATAGTCCTCAGAATGGGTTTTATAATTGATGTTGGTACTAAACAAATTATAAATAGAAAAAAAAAATTCCAAACAAAATTATTTTTCACTTTTTATTAATGTAGTTCTAAATGAAATTATAAATGTTCTAGAGATATAATGATGAAAAAATTATTCCATATTTGGAATTATAATGTTCAAATTTTGTAAATTTTACTTTTTTTCAATCATTATGAATAGTAATTATGGTAAATAATTTTCATCAATGTAAGGGTGTATTGGGTAAATAAGATTAAAAATAATTATATAAAGACTAAAATCTAACCCTATGAATTTACATTATCCTACTAGATAAGTGGGTTTATTACACATCCATCCATGTTTCGAGAATATGGAATCTTGATGTCGTATTTACTTTATTTTGTATATTATACTTTTTATGTAAACGATAAGGAAAAAAACGTTTGTCTCTTATTTTAAATATATATAATATTTTTTTAACGCGATTAAAAAACATACATTTAGTTATAAATAGTTATTTGAAATATATTAATTTTTTATCATGGAAATATATTTTTAATTTTTAGTGATTAAATAGTTAAATAAATTATTAATGCGACCCCAACATAGTGTTTTTCAATTAATATTAAATTAAAATAAACTATATTTAAAATTTCAAAAATTATAAAAAAATTAATGAATATTCATAGTTAAATATTTTTTTTATGAATATAAAATATTAGGTATGTTATAATTGATTATATTATAATTTATTTTTTATCATCATAATACTAATCTCAATGTAAATTAATAGTTCTAAAATTGAGATCAATGGTATTTTATAAAAACATAATATTTTAATAAATTATTTCTAATTCCAAAAAAAACCATATTTGAAAATTTTATTAGGTTATTGTATAAATCCAAAAAAATATTAATTCATTATCCCATTATTGTTTTATAAAAACTAACTGTAGTAGTAGTAAGTAAAAAATATTATTACCATGGTAATTATCAAAAAGAGTTATCAAAGGGTAAAAAAGTATAAGGGTAAAAAAATTAACTATAATTTTACTAATTTTACATTATGATATAATTTCAAATTATATTCCACATATATTATAATAATAACGATTGGAATAATTTTAATATCAAAATTAATTAATATTAATTTAGTATTATAAAAATATGATGAGTTTCCCTCCCCAATACAATTAAAAGAACCCTCCAATAATATTTTCATAATACCTAAAAATCATTTTGGTTTATCAAATACAAAAACATAAAAAAAATTTATCCTGTAATTTTAAAAGATTTTTTATGAATAATACCAATATTAGACTACTTAATGTGTAAAGTCATAGATATTGTTATAAGAAGTGCTAAATTATTTAACCAATTATTTAGATTTATAAATTTTAATATATTCTTGAAATATTATTTTACCTAGATGATATACTAAAATAAATATATCTCATATAATTACATTTTATTATGTTATTTTCATTAAATACATTTAAATAATTCTTCAATCAAGTGGGAATAAAAATAATATTTCGTGTGTACGACGTACTACCACCGTACGAACCAATGCAATCTGATTTCCCTCACTGTATATCATGACTAAATTTAATTTTGAACGTAATATATATATTTATATATTATTGACACTAAATTTATAATAATTTAATCACAATATCGAATCTTCTTCCTTTCCTCCTCATTCATTGAAAATTTATAAAGTCATTCAAGCATTTGTGTGGACTATAACCTCCATGATGTTATGTTATTATTTTTCCTCACCACAACATTTCGATAACATATATAATATTATTAACACAAATAATATTATAACAATGATATAGTTATCAATCTGTAATGATAAAATAACTCTAATATTTTTTCCATAAAAATTATAGAAAACTGAAATTGGTTCTCACGCATAAGTACAATGTACCATCTCCATGATTGTAACGTAGTACATTTTTCATAAAAAATTAAATTTTTTATTTTGAAATATTAATTTATATAAATATATTATAAATACATAATTATTATTATTATTTAGATGTTGGAATAATGTATTTTTTATCAATAGTCAACTTATTGAATTCATTTTGGACATATGAACAAAATACCATCAAAATGTTCAATATAAACATAATTTATTAATTAATTTATTATTATATGGAAAAATTAATAATTAACAAGATAAAAATTATTATGAAATTAAATAATTGAATTATTTTTTTAATTTATGAAGACAAATAATTTTTGTGATGAGTTATACATGAGGTAACAATAAATTTAATATAAAACCCCATTTTAAAGGATTTAAAGGGTTTAATTTGTTCATGTTTCTCTTCCATTTCCTAATTCATTAAATTATTTTATGGTATCATTTCTATAAATTTAATGAAATTATTACGGAAATTTAATTTTTCTTTAGAAATTATAACTATGTTTTTAAATGAAATAATTTTATATATTTTATATGAAACGTCTTAACTTCAAAAATAAAAGACAGAACAAATATTATAATTGAAGATAAATAGTGTCATTGGATTTTCCCACCACTTGAACCATTATGATTTATTTGTCTTACATTATAATATTTAATGATTTCATTAAATAAAAACCAACCATACCTTATTATTTTAACTTATGGTTTTAAAGTTGGTATTTATAATTAATGTGTATTTCGATATCAAAAAGTGTTTTTAACAACTTCAAAACAATTTTTCAACGGTTTTATTCATTATATGATCCATGAAAAATAATTATAATAACAAGTGATATTTATAAAACTCATGATGACGTGTTATCTGCATATAACTTATATGATGGGTGGGCTTGATATAGATATCTAATTCATTGGTTATAAATTGTGTTCTATGGAAAATTATTTTAGAAGTAAACTATTTAATTATTCCAATTGTAAGGGTTATTTTAAGAGTTATTGTAAGGGTCCTAGGAACATTATTCCCTTAGGAACCTAAATTAACTTTCTATTCTTATTTATGAGTTTTCATTTAACTATTTTTATTTTTAAAGGTAAAAAAGTTATCATTTAAATGCAATGATTATTCCCTTTTAGGTTAAAGATAGGTTTGTGTGAAAGAGTTTTCATTGGTTTCCATGATTTTTATGAACCCATCATGTTTAGGATTTTTTAAAATTTTCTCTAGGATTAAAAAATTGTTATAACTTATGATTTTTTGTTAGTAAATTATTTTTTCAGCTCAATGATTATAAAATGTTTTTTTATTTTGTTGTTTTAAAATTGAATAATTATTTTACCTTTTCCTTTTATATCCATTAATAATATTTGTGTGATCATCCCATGTTTTATAATATGTTTACATAGTTTAATGCTTAGAAATAAAATATAATAAGTAAATCTAATTTCAGGTAGATTAATCATTAAAAGAAAACATGTTTTACTTACAAAGGTTTTATGTTGTTGAAAAAATGTATACTGAGTAAAAGTGTCCACATATTAATTTATTGATTGGTATATAATATTTATTACATTATTTTCTATAAATAAAAACCTAAAATGTATTATTTAATATCATATATGTCTTATATTACTAAGACATTAGATTATATAATTTTTAATATTTGGTCCATATAAATATGTTTCCATGTTATAAATTTATTTTCATATTATCTATAACAGATTACATTCCCTCTAATTATAAGGTTTTCATACGATATTATAATTTTGAAACAATATTATAAAGTCAAATAATGTATCTAAATATTAGGAGATATCTTAAAATATCCATAATGTAATGATTATGTGGTTTTGATGAAATAACATCCCTCTTTAAGATATAAAAGTTGATAAAGGATTTGGAACATATTCACCAAGGGTTAGATCCCTAAAAAGGATTTGTTTGATATAAACTAGATCGTTATATGATGCATCATAAGTGATCTAAATGGTTGAATTATTTTGAAAATCATGGGGTATATTATTGAAAATATTATCATTCTATTTGTATACTATAATTAATGATTTTAATTATTGTTTAAGGATTTCAAATAAAGTTAAAATGTTGGTATACAAAACTTGAAAGTGTGGAACCAAATTTAGAAATGTTGTTCAAGGAAATATTTTTATATCATTTTATTATTATACCATTTTATATTATGTAATTAGATGTATATTTTATATATATATCCTTGTAACATGAAAGTATGTTCTGTGAATTATTTATTATATAAGGAACCAAACCGTTATAAAAAATTACATTACAATTTATTTTCTTTTTAGGTATTATGGTTATTGAATTAAAATGAACATATTTTTTTGTATTATATTATATTAGTTTTAAAATAAACATAATGTATCATTACATTTGATAATATATAAAATGAATAATGGTCACCTTAAGAGTATAAATATTGGATTTTAACATATCAAATTGATACAGACAAAGGATGTGATAGCCTTAACTAGTATGATTGTACAATATGAAGGCCATTTTCAGGAAAAACCAATGGAGATTGATTTACTTGGATTTTTCATTGAAATATCCCATGATTATATTTAACAACATAATCATGATTGAAATTGTTTATAGGATAAGTTAAACCTCATCCTAATCATGGCCCAAACAATGTACGTTGAACGACAAGATTATTGTCTCACAATCACTATCTCTACTCTCAGAGAGTTTGTCTGTGTATTAAAGTTATATTTATTATGAAACCAGAAATATGAATAGGTATATAATTTTTTATAAAATAGTGAATATATTTTTACCATATTACTTTTATATTATATTTTATTTTGATAAAATAATAACTAAATAGAATTTTTTGAATATTATTCAACTTCAATTCAGAATTTTATTTTGAAAAATTAATTAATTTATTAAATATTTCATATTTTAATGAAATATTATTATCAAATAAATTTTTTAGATAGAAATAATTACATAATTTTTATGAAGTCATATTTAAGTTTTATAATGTTCTAAAATACTTTTGTTGTCAAAAAACCTACAATTTATCAATAATTGTTGATTACTATTTTAAAAGTGAAAATGGACATATTAATAAATTTTAATTTATTAATTGAAAATTATTTTTTAAATCAGAATGGTGATAGTATCAAATGGTGATTTTTTAATAATTTTTTACGATGGTTGAATTTTTGGTTAAAGTTAAATGTCATGTAAATAAACGTTGTGCATTATGATATCAAAATGAAACAAAAGTGGTTTAATAAAAACAATAAAAGGTATAAAATTTAAAATATATGTTTTAACATTATAATATGGGAATTAATGTTTATTTGATTAATTTTAAAAATCCCTTATGTGTCCTCCCAAACCATTACTATATTCTATCATTTGAAAACTATTTCGTCATGATTAGGTCTCAACTCCACATAAGAAGTGGTATTATCTTTTTATGATAGGCCATTAGACTCATAAAAAATGATAAACCATCACATTTTTCAGAAACCATCAGAATAAACCTTTGGGTGTTTTTTGGTTTTTGTTATTTTTTCATGTGGAGTTGAAAACATTAATATTAAATAAATCCCCATCATTTCCAATATAAACCCACCCAATATCTCGTTTATCATCAATAAACCTACATGGATCACATACTTACTATGACCTCCACTCTCTAGAGTCCTCTCAAGGTTCCCATAGCTCTTAAGAATCTCTTACATGGCATTTTGAGTCATATAGTCAAGGAATATATCCTCACCTTCTCTTCATTATTAAATATTACTTATAATGTTATACATTATATTTCCAATTAATTATTTTTGGATTATTTTTACAAGTCCCTATTACTATTTATTTGATTTAAAAAATTTTATAGAACTATTTTACTCTCTTAAATAAATTTTGTGATTTTGAATTGAGGTTGTTATGATGCCAAAATTTCACCACAAATTTGCATTAAAATAAACTTGTGTAGTAAGTACCATACCCATTTACTATCAAGGGTGTTAACCATTATAAACTTACAATTTTTTTTGGTTTTGGAATTAAAAGTACTAATTCCAGAATCATTGACCATTTAATATTATATCATGATAAATGAATCCAATTTTTATGATCTATGTGGCACTCTTAAGAATGATGAATGAAATGAATACGATAGGTGAACATGAAATTATACAGTGCTATAATGCATTGAGAAATGTTTAGTATCCTGATATTTCATGTTTATATAGAGAGTAACACTAATTAAATTATGGTAATTTTTCCATCATAATGTCTTGGAAGTTATCCTTGACCTATATATATGATGCATTGTTTTAAGTTGCTGCCACATTTCCAAATATTCCATCATGTTGTCATGCTATATCATTCATGTTTATGATTCTAATTCTTTTATTCTTTTTTATATGCCTATTTTCTATCATTTATTACATTATTAATGTTATTCCATGATTATTCCAATACTGTTCTTTATATCTCAACCATTTCTTATGTACGTCCCTAGATTATCCAATACAATTTAAAGTGCAACCTTATTAAGAAAGCTTTCAATAATTTTTTTGAGATCATAATTTATGCTGTTATATAATGTACCTAGTTCTAAAAAACCGTGGAATTATTGATCTTTTGGGTTATATTCATTATTATCTTATAAAATAAAAAATGTATCAATGTGAAATAATGATCATCGTTGTTGTAGTTGCTATCAAATAAAATGTTCAGTTATTTTTGGGATTACGATTAGAATGATCTAGAGAAAGGCCTAAGGATAAGAATAAATATAATAAAACATACCAAATTTTGTGTATGTATAGATTTGGTTTTTTATCAATAAAATTAATCAATTTCTAGAAACTATAGTTTGGTTTTGTTCTGAAAAAGATGTACCTATTTGTAACTACTATAGAGAAGTACATCAAGCCTGACTCTTCGTAACCCGGTACACATCAGTTGGCATTACTGTGCACCTCATTTGACATTCTGGGGGGATATTATTTGGTAGAATCATAGGATCATTAAAAAAAATTAAGGGAACCAAATCATTCACATAATAATATATGTTGGGAAATATATAGCGTATAACATAGAACGAATACAATAAAATTCTTGAGTTATGAAAATAAATGAATGTTATATGTTATCCCTTTAATGTCTTTAAGTACCCCTTAATGTGTTTAATAGTTTAAAAACATTCAATCTTAATTTTCATTTTATTCTTGGAAATAGTCATAAATAGAAGGAATCAGGTAAAAAATCAAAGTGAATAACACATTGATGAATTCTCTAATGAAATTCCCAAACTAATTGAAGTGGGAGTCACCTACATTATTATGGTACTTTATCAGCTAACCCAAGTTCTATATAGGGACCTGGATCATAATGTGTACCAAAACCTCCTAATAAAGAAAATGCTAAAACTAAGAGATTGATATGACAGAGGCCTATATCTTTAAATGTATTATCTAATCTATGAATTTCATAAAAATTGATTGACATTATTGAAAATCTATTTTATATCATTCAGTGTTCTATAGAAGATAATACTCTAATATTTGTTTATCATATGGGGGAATAATATAATCAATAATGGTCATTGATCAAGAATATTAATCATGAGGAAGATATTGATTCAATGGGGTGGAAATGATTCTAGAAAATGTTTTTTGATAAATAATTTTGTTGGAATCTCCATCTTAAAATGGAAAGTGATTTTTGTGACATAATGAAAAACGATGTTGAATATATCAGCTCATATGAGGAAAATTGTGAAATACGAGCTTCGAACACATATATAAATGTCATTACCCTTATATTCAAGGTTGAAAAAAATTTGGTATGTTAAATCCTAGTCAATGAAAATACCTCATAATCCAAAACATTGATAACTATGATTAAGTTTTATGATGATCCCTCAAAGTTGAAATGATGATTTGTGAATCTCTAGTATGTCACAAGGATATGATCCCAAAATTTGAGATTAATTCTGATGGTTCAATGGAGAAATTTAATGGTTCAATAAAATTTCAACATCCCACATTTCAATTTTATGGAAAGAAAAACCATGGAAATTTCATAAGGGGGGTGGTGAAATCATTTAGGTGTTGGAAGGATGTATACTAAAAAAATGATTACCTATAAGAGATACCCACAAATGATTTGGAAGAGATAAATTCACCAATCACCCATCAAAATATTTTTTATTGATACAATAATACGGAACCATGGAAATTTTTAAACTGATTCACTAATATAATGGTTTTATATACATACAATAACCTCCAAGTATTCAAGGTTGAGATATTTCTATCACAACAGTCGAGTATGAACATGAATAAAAAACGGTGATAGGTAAATTAATTATTCATTAAATAATATAAAATGTCCTATTTGATTATAGTCATTTTAATTCATATATATCATGAAATTTTAGTAGAACTATTCCAATACCACCATAAATTAAGGATGTAGATCATTTGGTAAAAATGAAAAATGTGTCAATTATTGAGTCCCATGTATATAAAAACTCCACATTGAAAATATTTTTGGTGAAAATTTGGGTGACACTTGTAATTATTCAATTGTCGATGTTTGATGTAAATTTGGTTATGGATTGCCTTTCCCTATATAGTTCCAACAGAAATTCCCATGAGAAGAAAATCACTCTCTAGATTGAAAATTTCCCTCGATTTAGTAGAAGTGCAAGGGGGGGGTGATTTGTTTTATACCTAAAATCACAAGAATAAATATTAATTACCTATGATAAGTCATATATTTCTCAACTTATTGATTTCATGGAATGATCCATCCTCATAGAAATGCATATTTTTAGGGAAAACACATATGTGTTTCTTGAGGAATTCCCAGGTGTTCATCCGTGATAAGAGGTTGATTTTTCAATCTATTATATTCTTGGGGAATTGAAATTATATAAGTAACCACATATAATGTCTATATTATAACATGATGTTCAAAAGAAACAACTATAGAAGAATCTAGTTGATGGTTTCATAAACCCAAGTGCTTCACCATTGGAGGCACTAGTGTTCTTTTTTAAGTAGAATGATGGCTTAATATTCCATTCCATTAATTACAATGAGATCTATAGGGTCACAATAAATAAATATTATCCTCTACCATATATTGATGAATTTTTTGTTCAGATATGTGGACCATAATAGTTATCCAAGGAATACATGCAATCATGATATTATCAAGTAAGTGTATAGAAGCTGGATATCCCCAAAACAACATTTCATTCAAGGTATGATCAATATGACTTAATTGTAATTACATGTTGACTCACTAATACACTAGAAATATTCCTGGACTTGATTAATACAATATTTAGATATTACCATTATTTTTTTGGAATTCAATATAGTTGATATTCTATTATACTAGAAAATGAAGGAAGAGCAACTGGAGTAGTAGATCACACTGCAAAAGATCTTACGAAATGAGAAGCTCTATGAAAAGTAAATCAAATTTGAGGTCGATTTTAATAATGTATCATTGTTGGGGAATATAATCACAATAAATGGTATATTTTTCTACCCTTAATGAATCAATAAATTGATGGATTTATGGGTAATAAATTGATGACATATATCTATATTATCTTCCGATTAGCTGTTTACTATCATCCATTTGTGAGGAATATATCATGACTCTAAAACCCTCCAACCAATCAAACTCCAAAGGGGTAAATTCATCATGGAATTATCAATGTGAAGATATATCCAATGGCATGAAAAATAGGATTATCACTGAACCTAAAGTCACACTACCAACATGTGGAGATATTTTTTTGGTTTTCAATGATGTTTGGAAGAAGGGATTGGGTTGTTATTGAAAAATGAAAAATTAATATCCAATTATTCAAGGATGTTGAATGTTCATGAATATAACTACCAAAAACATGATCTAGATTTGGATGAAATGATATTATATTCAAAAATAGGGTGGTATTATCTCATTATGGAGAAGTGTGGAAAATATATTGATAAAAAATCCACAATCATATACTCAAATAGAAGAGATTAATATGATCCAACAATGATTGTAATGTCTGAACATGGACTATGAATTCCCAACCTACTACCTTCTTGGTAATGATAAAAAGTAGTGGACATTATATGTAGAAGTGATCCAGAAATTCTATCATTGATGATAATTGAGATGGATCTGATCTTCATAAATTTGAATAGGATGGACATGTGAATTATAAAGGAAGGAATATCACCAATCCTTTCACAAATGATTTTTCAATTTTTACTACTAGTGAATATAATGTATTGAGAAATAAATTGTGTGGTTATTTAAAGGAAATTGGAAACTGTAATGAAAAATAAATCTTTAAAGTTCATTATTAATGAATAAAGAGTTGTGAGATGTGGGTAAAGACTATGCATACCATCAAATCCGTAGTTAAAGAAGATGTTGTTGGAATATGGAAATAGATCAACCATCTACATCCCCCAAGGATTCAAAAATATTTTTTAGTAATCTTATATAACTATTTTAGGGGAAATATGAATAAGTAGACTATAAATAATACATCAATATGTCGTTAATAACATCAATTGATGGTGGAAAATAAAATATCTAAGTGGATGATGAAACCATTACCGATACCTGCATAGAATATGGAACACATCACCACTGACATTATCCCCAAACATGAGTATAAATATATAGTAAGAATGTATTTCAAGGTGGTTTTGGATGGTCATAAAAAGAAATCATACATCATTTATATTTGACTAGACTTCTCACTATATCAACATGCCCCAATACAAATTAAGGAAGTGGTGGTCTAGTACGGACTACCAAAATCGATTGTATCTGACCAAGCTCGATGATTCAAATACATTTTTTGAATATTCAATGAAATGATATAAACACTAAGTGGAACTTTTTCATAGATTATCACCCCCAACTGATTTCCAATTGGAGTGGAATATCCAGAGACTGGAGGAAATTTTTAGATCATTCTCAAATTAATTAAATGGAGTATAGGACCAACATATTCCTCTATTTGAATTCTCATTGAATTAATGTTTTCACTAATGATTTCAAATAGAACACTTTGATGAAATTTATAAGAAGAGGATATGAACGACATGATTATCAGACGATGTTGGAGAAAAAAAATTGGTCAATTTGAAAACGGTGAATGAAATGGTGAAAAATGTTAAGACCATTAAACATTACATTAAGGCCACTACGAGTATTGAAATGGCCAATGTCTATAATCATTAATGTTACATAGTTATTTTTGTTTGATAAATGGTATTCCTATATATATATTTATTGATGAACATGGTGAGATTTATGAATAATGGAAATCTTAGTCCATAATACCTCAGCCCCTTTGAGGTAATTGATAACATTTAAGGGGTGCCCTATTCAGTAGAATTTTAAATTATTCTATATCAATTACATGATGTATTCGATGTATACTTCTTAAGTAAGTACATACTAGAGTGCCCAAACTTTTCTTAATCCAATGTTGGTACTATTGGAGAATGATATCTAATGTGAAGAGAAGCTAGTGAAGATCATAGATCATAGAGACAATGTTTGAAAAACCCAAAAGATAATTCACCTTGTCAAAGTTGTATGGATAGTCTACATATTTGAATAACTAACGTAGGATTTAGTATAATTGATGAAACATAGTTACTATAATATTGTTTAGTGCGTGGAATGAAAATAATTTATTGTTAAATTCTTAAATTGGAGAATATTTTAATGAACCGGACTATTATAAATACAGTTTCCCTTGTGATTTAATGTCTTATTATGTATTACGGTCCTATAAAACACATGAAATTATTTTATTTTATTATATACTATTTATTTTAATTTTCTCTTTTAGTCTAAATTCCTTTAATAATATAGTGGATAAATAATTTTATAATGATTAGTATAAATACCAGGTTATAACAAAACAAATTGCCATAGAAAAAGAAACTTATGACCTCAACTTGTTGGATTTTACCCTATAAAGACCATTTATCAGAACATCCGATGGAGATAGTATATTTTGGATTTTCCCTTAACCAATACCTGTTTTATATCTTACAACATAAGCATTATTGAACCCATTTATGGTATAATTTCATGTTCATCAGGATCAAAACCCCCACCATGTATTTCAAACTACCCCTTGATAGACTCAATGTCGCAAACCTTACAATTAGGGTGATTTTAGTTGTATGAAGGGGATATGTATCGAGACCATAACTATATTATTATATAAATTATTTTTATGGACTAATGAATATAATTTCATCTTATTATTACATTATAAGAATTTTTATTTTGATTTAACATTACAAAAATGGTATTTCGGAATTATATTGAAATTCAACTTTGGAATTCATTTTGAAAAATTAATGGATTTTTTAAATAAATTATAATTTTAATAAATTATAATTATTAAACTATGTTTATTAAATATAAATTATCATATATTTTTAATGAATTGAATTGTAAATTTTATATGGTTTCAAAAAACTATTATTGTCAAAAGCCCAACATTTCTCAATAAATGTCAATTACTATTTGAAAATTGAAAATTAACCTATCTATAAAATTGTTAATTTTAAATGAAATTATTTTTAAAATCAAAACATCAATACTATCAAATATTTATTTTTTCTTAATTTAATGGGATATCTAAATTTTTGGGTAAAAATTATATACCATATAAACATAGTTTTTATTATTATGACATAACAATGACCCATAAGTAATCAATACATAATATAAATTGTATAAAATACCAAATATATGTTTTATCCTTAAAATAAACTTATTTTTTTTTATTTTTTCTTATTTAATAAATCCATTAAGATTCCCCAAAATCATTATTATATTTTAAGAATTTAAAACTATTTATTTATGGGTATGACTCTGCTCCACATAAGAAAGGGTATTATTTTGTAATTCTAGATCCTTTCCATAAAAAATAATCATCACTGCCACCATTTTGAAGAAATCATGGGAAAATCCATGGGATGGTTTGTCTTTTTGGATTTTTTATTATAAATAATCCATTACATAAATAATAAAAAAATCCCCCTAATTTCCTATATAAATGGACCCAAGATCGCATTTCTCTTCAATATGACTTCATAGAACATGTTCATACTCTAAAATCATTTATCTAGAGTCCTCTAAAGGTATTTCAAGCTCTCAAGATGCTCTGCCCAAGAATTTGGAGATAGACACTCATATATGGGATCCCCACCTTCTCTTCTTTATTCAGGTATCCTTATTATATTATTCCATATGTAACCAATTAATTATATTGATATATGTATTTTAATTCCACCATTACTTAATATTTTACATCCAAATTATTTTAGACCCCTTTTTCTCTCATATACGTTTTTTATTTATTTTTAAGTGACGTCGTTAAGCTACAAAAATATAACCGCGATTTTCCATTATAGAACAATGGTGTAGTTAATACCATAAACAATTACTATTATATTGTTCACATTTATACACATATAATTACTTTATTTGGTTATAAAAGGTATTTATTAAAAACAATTATCTTGTAATAAAATATTATGAGGAATGACTCTTTGTTTTATGATCATTGTGGAACACATAAGCATGAGAATGAAATGAATCTGATGGGTTCACCCAAAATTATATAGTGCTCCAATGACGTGGTAAGTGTTTTGTCGAATGAGACATCATGTTGTGATATTTAATGAAAATGATTATTTTATTAGAATTTATCCATATTGAATTCTTGGCTGCTATCCTTATCTTGTGTTAATGAGGAAATGTTTAATGTTGTTGGCATATTTCCCAAGTTTCCTTTAAGTTATCATGATATATCATTCATGTTTATGATTCTAATTCATATTATTACCAATTTGTATTATTATTTTCTAACATGTATTACATTCTTCATGTTATTCCATTTTAATTACCTTACAAGGATTTATTGATCGACCCTTTCTCATTTATATCCCCAGTTTATCCCAAGTCGTTTTAAGTGAATGCATATTGTGGATGTTTTCCATTAAGCTGTTATATTATTTTTTTAGGATGTTATGTAGTGTAACTAATTTCAAAATACTCTATACTTCTCAATATTATATGTTGTTTCATGTGTAATATTATGTAATAAATTATGTATTAATGTTATCTAAAGAGTAGAGTTGTTATACATTATCATTCCACTTATAATGGCAATATCAATTATAGAATGAATATAATATAGTTTTTTGTTGATTTTTTATATTCAACTATAAGTAAATTTAAATATTGATATATTTTAAAATGATGTACTATGTTTTTTAAAATACAAGATCTGCCCCATCGACCTTAAATGAATACAAAAATATTGTCTTTTAAATGGTAATGTTACAACCTAGAAGGTAAATTGGTGGGAATGACTAGAAATTACTGAGTTATTAAATAAATAAATAGATCATTGTCATTAATAATATATTTATAAATTAATATAAAATAATAACATATTTTTTAGTAAATTCATTTCAATTTACAAGAATTGTGTTTTCTTTAAAAATCATTTATATTGATTTTTATGAATGAATATTAATATATGTTTTATGATGTTTTAGATATTTTTTTGGATAATGGAAACTAATTATTCGAATAAAAAATTAAAAATTATTCTATAGTGATATTTATAGAATTTGGAGAATGATGTTAACTTCTGGTGATTTGTAAAAAAAATTTGTTTGTTTAAAATATGGTATCTTTTGTCATATTATCCAAAAATATTTAAGATATAAAATTTAATTGAACATAATTAACGACGAATATATGATATTATTATATAAATATAATACCAATATATAAAAACATGTAAATTATGATGTATATATATTTTGATAACTAGGAAATCATTTTTAGTACTAATGCACATCATGTACAACAATGCAAATTTAAAATTCAATGTCTTATTAATATTAATTGAGGGTTAACAACACATTTAATGCATTTTTTATTAAATATACAGCATAAAATATGGTTATTACTAATATTTTATAATTTTTGACTTATATATTATGAATATTATTCAGATTCTTGTTCAATGCTTGTGAAATGAAAGAAAATTCAAATTATCAAAATAAATAAGTCATATTGGAATAAATTGGAGAAATTATACATAATGAATTATTATGAAGTATTATATTATGAACAATAAATTTATATTTATTATTAATAATTTCATATGGTATATGTACCTTAATGGTTTAGAAATCACTAACTTAGTTCTTATTAAAGCAGAAAAAAATCAATAAAATGATTTTAAAAACATTTTAATGAAAATTATAATATCCATTAAATGATTCAAAGGCCAAAATAAATCTTTTTTGAAGAGTATATCATGACAATAATCAATGAAATTTCTATTTTTTGACTATTTGCATCTATTTGAATAAGAATATAACATTTATAATATTTTACTTATTGAAAATCCAAATGTGTCAAACTATTGTCTTTACTGAGTATAATATTTTTAAAATATGGTTATGAACATGATAATTTAAACTATAAATTTTATTTTAAAGTATAATATACTTATCGTATTCATGAAAATTTATTTTCAATTTTTATTGATGAAAACATTACCTTTAATGATTGCATAACGATGATGCATTAATTTTTTAAATAATGAATAAAATGAAATAAATGATATTAAAAATCTTAGAATAATTATTATATAATATAATTAAAGTGAATAAATAATTTAATAAATTAAATATAAGATTTTATTATATAATAATTTTTTTTGGTTAAAATTTAAATTTCTTAGGGTTTTTAAGTCAATTTAATGAATACTGTCACATTTGAGAATAATGATATTTTATTGAATAAAATATTTTAAAAGAAATTTAGTAAAATACATAAAAAAATTAAATAATCACAATGATCATTATATAAGGTATAAAATTCCATCACAAAATTAATTTATAATCTAGTTGGTATCATTTTTCGCGAGAGTAGTATAGTATTATTTTAATATTCTTTGAAATACCAAGAGTGCCCAATATCTTATAAAAGGGCACCGCTTCTTCTCCATCCAACTCAATTAAAACCCAATTTTTTTATCTACGTACAACCCAGATTGTATTGTATAAACCCATAATATATTCTATAGATCATATTTCATGTATAACCACAAACATAGTGATCTTATGGTGATTATAAAAGGAGATATTCAAAATAAGATATATCATTTTAATCAAGCATTATAGTTTTTTTATTATCAAATATTCTATATTGATGATAATGTAATGAATACATTATAATAAATATAATTAATTTTATTTTATTTCTATAATGACCATATCCTCTTCCATAAATGGGAAAATAATTCATTGTCTATGCATATGGCAGACTACCACCTCACGAACCGATGGAATTTTTCATCGATCACCGTGTGTCAATAGTGGTTATAACGAAGAAATTTATGTTTTTATATGATATTAATTAAATATTCTCCTTATTTAAGGTGAATATTTCATTCACATCTATTACTTTCCATGAAGTGAAAATTTATAGTTTCGTTCATGTGTACGTGTTGACTACCACCTCTACGAGGTGATGAGATTCTGTTTTCTTCACCATATCACATGGATGGTATATATATTTGTATGTGTGTGTGTTAAATGAAATAAAATTATATTTATGATATAATTATAAGTAATTAAATATAAATTAATAATTATATTATTTCCATAATGATCTCTGAAAAATTAAAATGTTACACATGTGTATGTATAACATATCATTAACAATATTATAACGTAGCTAATTTACCCTAACTATATTTGATGGATGGATTAAAAATAATACTTAATATATAAGAATAATAATTATTTGATTATTATTAATCTATAGATGGTGGATTAGGAACCTATTTTACCATAGGTCAAATACCTATGTCATATTATACCTTTGAATTGAATATGGTAAAATCATCCAATGTGAACATGAATAAGTAAGTAATTGTTATAACATTTTATTGAGTGAAATTAAAGTAATAACAAAATTAATAAAGGTTTCCAATAAATTAAATAAATTTCCTTATTTCATTTTTATGGTAGAAAAACAATGTGTGCGATAAGTTGGACTTAAAGTAAGGGACTCCATAACTGGAAAACCACATTTTTAATATTTAAAGGATTTATTTTATAAATATTAATATTTCAGTCCCATGTTTTTTATAAAATTAATGAATTTATTAATGTGGAAGTTAATTTTATAAAAAAAATTCAAATTTCCCACAATTTTTTTAAAGAAGTATTTTTGTAATGGTTTATATAATTGGACATCATTTTAAAATCCTCTATAAATGGTATTAGTATAACTATTTTTACAATCGTCAAAATTAATGCTTTTTGACATGTAATAAATTTATACATTTTAACAACATCCTGAATCCATTAAAAATTAAATGTTAATTTACATGTTTTCATTATTATTTCCAATGAAAATGTTTTAATTTTTATCCTCAAAGAATTTCAAAAAACATGAGATCTAAATTTTTTAAAGTAATTTTCATTATGATTTTTTAGTGAATGATTTAATGATTTCTGTTAAGTATATAGTTATCTGGAATTTTTTCTATTGACCGGTGGTTCCTTAGTAAACCAATTATGTGTTTTTACATGATAAATAAATATGGGGATGTTAATTTATTTTCTAATGATCTGTGGTTCAATGATAATACAAGGAAGGGTGATTACACTATAACCTATAATTAATTTAGTAATCTGGACATGAGTTTGGTCATATTGGTTACATCAATTATAATATTGAAATGAAAAATTATAACCCAATTGTATTATATAACTTTTATGCGCTTACTAATGATTTCTCAAATAAAATTATTGTATTTAAAATTTTATGTTAATGATATTGTGAAATGATTATTCATTTTAAGGGTCAAATGGTGTGTTTTAGAGAAAACAATTAATGGGTTGTATTTTTTCCTATAAAATTTACTATAAATTGTTTTCTGAAAATTTTAAATAAAAATGCTATTTCTAAAGTAAGAAAAGATTTATTTTGAGCTCAATAATTGTTTTGGAACAAGAGAGCCTTTATATGTATCTTGTAATAATGATTTTTTAATTTTTTTGAGTCCATTAATGATCTTTTTGTTATTATTCCAAGTTTTAATATAATTTTTTTTCAAATTATATGTTATTGAAGTGAAAATTGTGACATTAATGTTTTTTGAATATTTATCATGAATATAAATCCTGTTTTATTTTATTTAATTTTTTTATTAAAAAATAGATTCTATATAGAAGTTTCCGCTTGTAATGTATGAGTTCCATTTGTCATAAATTGTATTTATTATCTAAAAATATAATCATAAAATGACCTTATTAATATTATAAAATAAATTATATTCAAAAGTCACTGGAATATATAATTTTTATAGTCTAGTCGTTACCGTAGGTATTATATTAAGAATTAGATAAATTTTGAGATTACGATGTTTTATTTTGAGATTTTATTAATATATTTTACAATTATTATTGGAATACATGTTCAAGGGTAATTATATTTTTAAATACCTCAAACCCCCTTTATATATTTTATGTGATGAACTTTAACGTGACTAAATTTTTTTGGAAGACATATCTTTTTGAAGTGATTATGGGGATTCACATTCTTTAATGAAAAATAAATATTATGAGATAATATTTTAGGTTAAAACATTTATTTAATGTTTAATATATAATGGATCATTTTAGGTTGTTTCTCACATTTCATTTAATGTTAAAATAATTATTGTTTTAGAAGAAACATAAACCACACCAATCAAGAGATATCCTATTGCATCTGGAACAGCTGCGGGAATATAACTGGTAGACAAAGGGATAAAATGGTCCATAACCTTCAAATGGCATATGTTATTTCCTAGTTAGTATGATATTTTTCTTATTTAATTTATATTATAGATATAGTTTATGTTAATTTGTATAATAAATGTTATATTGAATAGATTACGATGGGGTTGGAAAATGAGTTGGTGATTAAGTAGTTAATGTTATTTTGAAAGAAATTAAATATATTATCAATACTCTATGATTAAATTAATTATAATAAAATTGGATTTATTAAAATAAAATTTAATATAAATTTTTAAATAATATATTATATTATTCTTTGTTTATGGTAATTTTGATAATTTATAGAAAACATTATCATATCTTAGAGTTTATCTAATTATGGAAATTAAATTTTAGAATTGGAAATTAAGAGTCATTTATGTGATATGGATAAAAATATTAAATTTATATTGGAAGGAAAATTCATCAAATCCTTATAATATATTTTATTAACATATTTGTTTAGATTATTTTTGACTAATTTTAATGTTAGTTATTTTTTAATGATCTATTTTGAACATTGTGTTTCACTATTGATTTTTGGAGATTTAAATGACTTTTTCATCTTCTGTAGGTCTACTAAATTTGTAAACTAGCTTATATTTTCCTAAATATTTTTATTTTTGTATATTTTTTAAATGATAGTCATAATAGAAAATTATTATTTTGTATCTTATTTGATCCACAAAATTTGATTTTAGTACATCAAACATAAATAATTCATATTAATCAATCAAATAAAAAGATATGTTCTAGTGGAAATCAATTAACAAAATGAAATAATGATTTTCAATATTCTGTAATTATATATGTTATTAGTATGGATTAAAATAAAAATCATAAACTCAATAGAAATTATTTTGAAATAAGAATCATTAGTCATTAAATTTTCTTATTAATAACTCAATATCATTTTAACTAGTCCTAGATTTATAGTTTTTTATGGTAATTTTTTTCATACCCATATTCTTAATCACTCTTTATCAGTACATGAGAGTCACAATTTCTCTTCCATGTATATTTTCACATATAATGAAACCATGGATGATATATCTCAGGAGACCATCTTACATTCTATTTTCTATTTTCAATACGATATTTTATTCATGATTTCTATGATGTAGATTTTTAAAAAAATTATTTTTAACAGTTGAATCTTGGTAACTAGAACCTAGTTCAAATGTCATGACCCATCCCATGGGGCCCGTGCAGTGACTACCCTAAGCCCTCCGTCCAAAGAGCAGGGGCTAGTGACTTGACCCGAAAGGTGTATTCCCTAAAACCGGGAAGGCATTGACTTTATAACCTATAAACAAACGCAACCAAACACACAAAAAGATATGAACACAAGAAAACTATATAACAAAAAGAGTGATGGATGTGAAGAAAGGGTTCGGATACAATCCCAATAGTAAAGGTACAACTACAAATGAAAAACAATAAATTTGAAGAAAAAGGAACGAAGCTATTGGATAATCCTCTAAGGTTTCTTATTGAAGGGAAGGTATAGATCGCCTCCTCACCACTCTACTTCCACCAGTCTCTTCTGCGTACCGACACATTGTATGGTTCACCTCTGGGCCCTGTCTATTCCGGGAACCCACAGCCTCGATCAGAAATGGCTGTCGTCTGCACCAAACACAACAAGCTGCAGGCATATCCCATGTAGTTGTGAGTATAATGATACTTAGTAGGGACCCCGAGACCCTTATGATCTAAAAAAATCTACCAAGGATAATACACAAATCAAGTAAACCAGTGACAACAATACTTAGGTATATGCCCTTACATACACCTAAGTTATCAAGTATAACCATCTCAATCATGAGAAAACATGGTGTCCAAAACAAAAGTTCAAAGATCAACTGTTCCACATAGGAAGAAATACCACGAAGGTATGTACCACACAGGTATTCCACACAGAAGAATACCACAAATGTAATGACTCAGCTCACACCAGGTATTTCTAAGGTACATCAGTAGAGATTATTAGATGTAACTATTGAATCATATTTGTCTATTATGAGGCAGAACCATGAAGGATCTAAAATCATCATCAGAACCACAAAGGATCTTAGTACATCATTATTATATCATTAGATTTACATAAGATCTCTAGATGCTGACCATCACAGGATCGCTCGGTGGTGACCCACACTGGATCGCTCGGTGCTGACCCACATAGGATTGCTCAGTACTGACCCACACAAGATCTCTAGATGCTTAACCACATAGGGTCTCTCAGTGATGACCCATATAGTATCTCTTGGTGTTGACCCAAAGAGGATCGCTAGGTGCTGACCCACACAAGATCGCTCGGTGTTGACCCACATAGGATCATTATTCATTCTTCACGTCACAGCCAGCTACTAGGTTCCCGCACAAAGCTTTCTCGTCTCTGGGAGGGTCCTCTCCTCAGGCCACTACATGATACTCCAACTGCAATTATGTCCCACGAATAAGTTACCCAAAGGACCTCCACTTCATTGAGGTATCAACGCAACAGATTGTGCATCAATCAGATGCCCGGACTGTATGTTATTAGCCTTTTATTGCCAAAGGCCCTATTGGATTCGTGCATGATCCAACCCACCATATCCCAACATTATCAAAACCCCATTTGGGGTATTTCAAAAGGACCGTCTCTATCTGAGGATTTTGTTGATGCATACGGTTAGTCATTTCGATACAATATGAGGGAGATATGTCAAATACAAGATCTCGTAATATTTTTATTATTATTGGGTGGTTTATGAAAACATGAAAAATACATCCAATATTTGACTCATAATTTTTTTCTCGACATCAGGGTCGCACTGCCACTTACAGTTCGTGAAACCGAGGTCACACAAATATGTTATAGATGAAATAGTGTTATGAAAACCATAAATAAATTAAAAAAAATATTTTATTATTATTTCATTTCATTTAAAGATTCTCTCTCCAATCTCTCTTGAGATTTATGCACAAGAGTGGTATCCTATTTTGGTACACATGGGTCCAAATAGCACCTCTATCTCTTTTTTCATTTTTTAAATTTTATTCCCTATCTATTCCATCCTCTCTCTAATATAATTTTATTCTTCCACGAATTTTTACCCTTGTACACTAACCAGGAATAAACTACACCTCCACCTCACACATGGTCTACCTTTGCTGCACCGCCCACTCACACTGCCGCTTAATCTGCATCGTTATCGGCCGAAGCCACCTGGCACCGCTTGGAGCACACACACCGCCTCCACCAGCTACATCAGACCACCATGATCCACAACGTCGCTCCTTCCGTCGGCTGTCACATCTTCGTTCTAACCCCAAAAAATAAAATTATCGCATATTAGTGATCCTCGAGTCGAGGGATCCGCGTCCATATGTCAGGCTCAACAAAATATTGCATTTCCAGGGCCAATAAATATTTCCCTTCCTCATTCAGTGACCCATTGCGTCTTCGTTCCAAGCACCCAAAATTAAACGATCACATATTTTCAATCCTTGGGTAAAGGGATTCGCATCCATATGTCGTTCTCAACAAAAATACGTGTTTCTGGCACCGGTTAATATTAGGTGTTTAAGAATGCACAAAGAACGCGCAAAGAAAAAAATAAATAGGAGCATGATTTATGTGCGAGATGATGGCCATGTTCGATTGGACATAGTTTCCATAAATTCAGGATATTAAGAATCAATAAAAAATTCAAACATATATAAAAACCCCTACATTGATAGACCCTTGGTGTTGGCACGAGGAGGAAGACGAAGTCGGTGAGCTGGTGACGTCTGTGTTTTTTGCTCCCACAATATGTTTCTGATCCAAGCTCAAGCGTCGTCCTCATTCTCCGATTCTAGAGAATGATTTTCATTTCAGTGGATGTTGTTAATTTAAGAATCTCCTTCCATGCTCTCCAGTGCTCTCCCTTTTTCCAACAATCTACCAACCAGATGGTGAAGTGCCAAATAAGAATATTTAATAAACTAATTGAGTTGGAACATCAATGGGAGGAAAAACAAGAGTTATCTATGATTAAAGGGAGCATACAAGGGTTGGGTGGTCCCCACATTTGAATATATATTGGGGTTATTTAGTTTAGGTGGTCCCCATCACTAAACATAAAATGGTTGTTTTTAAAAATAAATTAAAATTTGTTCTTTATTTTATTTTTAATCTTTTTACTCTCCCATGAAATTCACTAAAACTAACTTTCACCCTTGACCTACTGCGGTGACGGTGAAGGTATCCTATAGAGAATATTGGCGCTATGAGTTCAACAGTGCCATCAGATTTCCATTATGAGCACCGGTTTAAATTTTATATAGCGTCGCCCATGAGTTTACTGAATGTACCTGAAAGAAATGTTCAGAAAAATTATAACAGTCACCCTTGACCCACCCCGGTCGAGGTTAGGCTCTGCCTACATGAAACACACCCCAAAGAACCCATCTTTATACTCGAATTTACAATCCGAGTTACCATTTAATAGTTATTTATTTTACAATTAAATAAATTTCACTTAATTACTTTACTTATGGCCAAAAACTAACTTTCACTAGTGGCGCCCACCGACCAAAGTTAGTATCTTCCAAAATAAATAATAACCTCACGAGTTCATCAGTTTTCTTGGATTTTCAATCTGGGTTACCATTTTTGATTTATAAGAATTTTACAAATAAAATAATTTATTTAATTATTTTATTTACGATTATTCCATTTAAGGTTTTCTCACAGGAGGCCCGTGCCGACCAAACATAAGTCGGGCGTTGGGTAAAACAACCACTATTAAAGAAACAGTGCCCTCATATTTCTGATATGGGAAACTGTTTAAGATTTATTCTTCTTTATCAAGAAAACTTCTTATGCGTGCAAATTAATTCATAAAAAAACTTCGACGGATCATTCCGGACACTCCAGGACTCCTAATCGTGCACCGTTAAATTTCACGGTCACAAAATTGTACAACATATTTAAAAAAATATGGATATTACAGGACATTACATTCTCCCCAAATTATGGATTTACATCCTCAAATGCCAAAACAATGGAAAAACAACCAAAAGATGGTACTGAGCACGAATCTAAGCCTCCTGCTCCCATGTGCTCTCCTGATGATTATTGGGATACCAAGGTATGTGATCCAGTGTAATCGACCGCCTATAAAGGACCCACTCCTATCGATCCTCAATCTCCACTGAAACTTCTACAAATGCTATCCCATCAACGAAGTCCAACTAGATATGGTCAATTATGTGTGATGGTTCATGCATGTATCTCCTCAGATGAGATATGTGGAAGATGTCTTGCACCCTCTCCAACTGCAGTGGAAGAGCCAAGAGGTATTCTACCTATGTTATCCTTCGATGTATCAGAAAGGGGCCAATAAACCTCGGTGATATCATCATTCCTTGGCCAAATATCCTTAGTCCCTGTTAATATGTGATGCACAAGAATACATGGTACCCCTATTGGAACACCAAGGGTCTTTGTATCCTATCGACATAAGACTTCTACCAACTCTGTGTTTTATTCACTTTCTGACAAATGACACATCATGATAAAAATTATGCACTACTTTCTTCATCCCTAACCACTAATTCTGGTGCCGGAGGTCATGGTACATCTTCACCACACCAAGATGTACCACTATAGCGGATGTATGGAACTCCCTAAACACCTCCTCCTAAAGCCCCACTAGTTCCATCATATTTCATGTGAAGATGATGTCCTACTACCCACCTTCAAAAAATCCATCACGTGCATGTCCTATGGTTATATGAGCATGTCAAGCCTCATATTAAATGCCCCCAAGTTGCACCTCCACATTTTGATGATGGAGTTGGGGAGTGACAGTCATAGAATAGAGGTAATCACCTTCAACTCTATCCCCAAAGGTTATCTACAACGTGACTAGCTGCCCTGATATCTAACTCAATAGCTACTGACCAAACCTCCTGCTGAGTGTGTTTTCTACCACATTCCCCATCCCAAGAGTAATGATTATCTCGATGTCATAGTCATGGAGGATATCTATCCATCATCGCTATCTCAACTTTTGAAAGCTCTTCTAACACTTCTCTATCCATAGGAAAGGATCCTCCTTCGTCAAAGCTGACAAGGGTGCCTTTACCTTGTTGAAGGCTAGTCCAAAACTCTAGTAGTACCCAACCAAACTAGAAGCACCTATCCCTATAGGGGGTGATACTAGAAACATATTTTGAGAAGATTTCCCCATTCTCTGCAACTCCTGTAAGGAACTGAAAACTCAAAACTCATGCTACCATGAGGATAAGTATGAACAACTTAAGAGTGATTCGATGCACCCTCTTATTCATGAGTTTATATTTTGTTGCAAAAGATTACTTTTTTTGTCGACCAAATAAATCCCCATTCCAACATTATAGAGAAACCATAACTTTTTTCCTCGGATAGTCAATCCGAGTATGAACTATGGATGTCCATCCCATACCCAAACTAACATTGTAAGGCATCGACGTTGCCAGCAAGAGGATCCTACTGAAACTCTTGCCTCAAAGGTCAGATCACATTGTCGGTGTAAGTGTGATTGTTGAGTCTTCTCCCAAGAGAATCTCTATATGTGAGGGTCAATTCAACTGTTTAACCAGAAACTCTAGGTCTTGGAGAAGATTCTTGGAATAAAGGAATGATTAGTTCCCATTTATATTGATACAAATGCCAATTATAGATAGATATCATATCTCGAATCATTCCTAGAGCCCTTGACTTGCACTCCTTGACCGCATGCAGTAACTCTCTTCCTCAGTCCTGTAGCTCTTTGATCCTGGCAGAAACCACAATGGGGGGTGGTTGTACCATGTCGAAATGCACACCACCTCATGTATCCCCTAGCTCTACATACACATCTACAACCCTGCTGATTCATTTGTTCCTAACACTTCTTCTACTCGAAACATTTTTACATGCCCAAGTCTCTATGACTGGTGCCCGTTTCCTTCTTTCTCATTGCTATCATTCACTGGCTGCATCGACTAAGCCAAAGAATATTCAACCACAAAGGTTCTCTCTACCACACTAAAATAAGTAGGAATGAATAGTGAAATAGTTCTTGCTCAAATTTTCATAAAGACACCTCGCTCAGTGGTTCGAGCTCTAAAGCACTAATCGTTTCGTATTCATCGAGTACCGGGAATGATCAGTATGCCTCGATGAATACTCAGATACTGACATGTCATCCTACCGAAGTTATAGAAGCTCTAGAGAACTCTCATCCACCTACTCAAGCTAGTCCTATGATTCCTGTGTGTCAGGCTCAACTCAGAAACTGAGGGGTATCTGATATTGAATCAGACGTAAGGCAGTAAGATAATATGTTTCTTCTACCAGTACCGCCAATTGTAACTGCTGACCTATGGGATGTGATATAGCTAACAACCTACCTGAAGGTACTATCTTAGGTAATGGTCCATGTACCAAAGCCTCAACACTATTCGGACCAACCTCATGGTCACTCACTAAAAAAGACTAGTAGCTAAGTTCATCATCTTCTCTACTAGTGTCTCATCTTAGCGAAAAACTCTAGAAACTGCCTCCAGCTAGCCCTTAACTATGTGGGAATTTTTCTCGCCTCAAATCCTCATAGGCCTCAAATACTGGAACTTGTGAAACGCACTCAGTCGGTGTACACTGTCTTCCAATGTGGCTAGTGGCAACAACTACTGAACTGGTGGTGGTGCCTCTGGTACACCACCTGATGGTGCCAACATAGTAAGAGGGCCCGACACCAAAGCCTCATCGCTTGGTGGTCCATCATCGTGTACTCTCTCGGTAATCCTAGTTGGCTGTCTATGTAGTAGCATCCTGATATGGAACATGTCTTCCATGGTCATTAAGTTCTACCTGATGAGATAAATAATGAAAACACATGAAAACTTTTCAAAACACACACACAATTAATGTTTTCATTCATGGAGTCAGAAATCAGAAGTCAGGTTCATGGTGTATGGATAATTCGATTGCCGCACCAACTTCAAATTCCCTAAAATAATAACTACACTCACTACACATAACACTAATTCTATTAAAAAGATAATAGTTATATGTTCTATGGTAGAACTGACTCCTCTAATACCAATTTTTCATGAGTCATCCCTCAGGGCCTGTTCCATGACTACCCCAAGCCCACCATCCATAGACCAGGGGCTGGTGACAAGCAATGAAAGGTGTATACCCTTAAAATGGGAAGGAATTTCCTTTGTAACCTGTAAACACATGAAACCAAGCACAAGAAAAGATATGAACACTATTCAACTCTAAAGAAAAAAGAGTGCTCGATATAAAATGGGACCGGGATAAAAGACCAACAGTAAATGAAAAAGTAAAACAGAAAACAATACCACTGAAGAAAAATGAAAGAAGCTACTGGTTCGTCCTCCGAGGTTACTACCTGAAGGGTAGGTATATATCTCCTCCTCAGAACTCCACACCCACTTATATCCTCTGCTTACCGACACACCTTATGGTCCCCCTCTGGGCCCCGTCTAGTCCTAGTACCCACAGCCCTGATCAGCGTTGTCCATTGTCACCACCATACACATCAATGTGCGGGCATAACCCATCCTGGGTTGAGTATAACTATACTCTTTAGGGCACCTGAGACCCGCATGGTCTCTCAAAATCCACCAAGGATAATCCACAAAGAAAGTAAACCAGTGAAAACCCAATTTAGGTACATGCCCACACATATACCTAATTTATCAAGTACACCCATATCAATCATGAGGAAACACAGAGTCCAACTCAAAAAACCAATGCTCAACTATTCCACAAAAGAAGAAATTCCACTAAGCTAAGTACCACATAGGTACGCCACATAGAAGAATACCACAAAGGTACTGAATCATCTCACACCTGGTATGTCTTAGGTACAATAGTTGATATGATTAGATGTAACTACCGAATCATCTTACAATATTAATAGGCTGACCCCCGAAGGATCCTAAATCATCATCAAACCCAGAAAGGATCATAGTACATCGTCAGTACATCATCAGACCCACATTAGATCTCTAGGTGCTGACCCACAGAGGATCGCTCGATGTTGACCCACACAGGATCGCTCGGTGCTCACCCACACAAGATTGCTCGGTGCTCACCCACACATGATCGCTAGGTGCTTACTCACATTGTATTTCCCGGTGCTGAACCACACAAGATCTCTTAGTGCTGACCCACACAATATGACTAGGTGCTGACCCACACATGATCGCTCAGTGTTGACCAACACATGATCTCTATTCATTCATCACATCACAACCAACTACTGGGTTCCCGCACAATGTTTGCTCGTGTCTGGGATGGTCTTCTCCTCATGCCATTGGTCGATACTACAAATTCCACGAAGTCCCATTAAGAAGTTACCCAAAGGATCACCACATATTAGGGGTCTCAATATAATAGACAGTGCATCAATTGTACACACGACCTATGAGTTATTATGATTTTAGTCTCAAGGGCCTGGATGGATTTCTACTCAATCCAACCTGACTGTATTCTAACATTATCGAAAACCCTTGTGGGGTATAACAAAAATACCATCTTGATCCCTGGTTTTCGTTACAGCGAATGTTTTGTCATTTCGACACCTTATGAGGGATATATGTTGAATACAAGATCTCGTAATAATAATAATAATAATAATAATAATAATATTGGGTGTTTCATGAACCCGATCAACAATACCGAATTTAGTATCCAATATTAGACATGAATCGACCTTATTAATGATAGGATCACACTTCCACCGATGACAAGTTAGTTGGATGTTGCACATAGGTGTTATGGTCGGTCGAAGATTTAATAATATTATTAAATATATTATTTTTCGAGCGCTTCGTCTACATGATCTGAAAACCTGAAAAAGACATCCAATAATGGACTCATAATTTTTTTCTCAGTATTAGGGTCGCACTACCACTGAAGGTTCATGAAACCGAGGTCGCACGGATAAGTTATGGATGAAATAAGGTTTTGAAAACCATAAATAATAATAATAATAATATATTATTATAATTTCATTTCATAGAATTTTTCTCTCTCCATTTTTATTTTAGATTCACGCACAATGGGGGTATCCCATTTTTGTGTGCATGGGGCCAAATAGAGCCTCTATGTATTTTTTAAATATTCATTTTTCTGTTAATTTTGTTTCTTATTTATTCCTTCCCATATCCAATCTAATTTTGTTCTTCCACGATTTTGAACCCTTGTACACCAATCGAGAATATGGTGTGCCTTCGCCTTGCACATGGCATGCCTCCACCGTTCCTCCTACTCTCGTTGCTTCCTAATCTTCCTCGTCGTTGGTTGAAGCCACCTGGCCCTGCTTGCCGCGCATGCACTGCCTAAACCAGCAATGCAAAACCACCCTGCTCCGCCCCGTCTCTCCTTCTGTGGGCTGTATGATCTTCTTTATAACCATGAAAAATATATTTATCTCATATTCGTGATCATCGGGTCGAGGGCTCCACATCCATACTTCGTTCTCAATAGAATATATCATTTCTAGGACTGCTAAATATTTGGATGCCTCTTTTTACAAGCCATTCTGGCTTCGTTCCAAGACCAAAAAATTAAGCGATCTCATATTTTTGATCCTGGTGTTGAGGGCTTCTCGTCCATATTTCATGATTAGCAAAATTATGTGTTTCCAGTGCCAATAAATATTAGGCATAGAAGAACGAACGCAGAATGCACGAATAATAAAAAAAGTGGAGAATAGTTTATGTGTGGGCCGATGGCCATGTTCGTTTTCCCATCATTTTTGTAAATTTAGGATATAAATAATCAATAAAAAAATTCAAACTTATATAAAAATCACTACCATGATTGTCCGTTGGAGGTGGTACGAGGAAGAAGACGAAGTCGTTGAGATGGTGATGTCGGTGTTTGTTGCTCCAACAAGATATTTTTGATCGGGGCTCAAGTGTCGTACTCGTTATCTGATTATGGAGAATTCCCTTTATTGTAGTGGATTTTCTTCGTTGAAGAATCACCTTCCATGTTCTCCAGAGCTCTCCCTTTTTCTAATAATCTTCCAACCAAATGGTGAAGTGCCAAATAAGTTTATTTAATAAAACAATCGAGTTGGAACATCAATGGGAATAAAATAAAGAGGTATCTCCCATTAAAGGGGGGTTCAAAGGACCGGTGGTCCCAAACATTGAATTTAAATTGGGGGGTTTTATTTTTTGTGGTCCCCACTACTAAACATCAAATCTGAGGTTTTAAAAATAAAAAAAAATGTTTTTCATTATTTTATTTTTATTCTTTTAACTCTCCCATGAAATTTAGTAAAAATAACTTTCACCCTCATCCTACTACAGTCAAGGCGAAGGTCTCCTTAACTGAATATCAACGCTGTGAGTACAAAAGTGCCCTCAGATTTCAATTCTGAGGAACTGTTCAAAAGTTATAAAACGCCGCTCGCGCATTTACTAAATGTACCAGAAAAAAGATCTGAAAAATTATAATAGTCACCCTCAACCACAACGGTCAAGGTTGGGCTCTTACTCAGTGAAAAAGGATCCAACAAAACCAATGGTACACTCAAATATCCAATCCGAGTAACCATTTAAATGTGATGGATATTACAATAAAATAATTTTCACTAATTTATTTTATTTACGACCAAAAACTAACATTCACTGGTGAACCTTGCCGACCAAAGCTAGTATCTACCTAAATAAAGAAAACCCTCATGAGTTTAGAGGTTGTGTCGGATTTCCAATCCGATTTACCGTTTCTGATTTATAAGCATTTCATAAATAAAATAACATATTTAATTATTATTTTTACGATTATGTAATTTTTGGGTTCTCTCACAGGAGGCTCGCACCGACCAAACATAAGTCGCACCTAGGGTTAACCTGCCATTAAGAACACAATGGTGTCCTTAGAATTATGATCTGAGCCACTATTTTAGAGTTATCCCAATTTTTGATGGAAAACTGCTCATGTGTGCTAATTAAAGCGTAAAAAAACTTCATCGGATCATTTCGGGCACACCATGCCTCAGTTTCGCCCATAGTCTGATTTAGCGGTCTCAAAAAAATTCGTGATAATTAAAAACAATTATAAATATTTTTCAGGACATGACATTGAATTTTGTGTAAAAATATTATTATAGGGTGTGATTATAACATATCATTATTATAAAAATATATACTATATTTGATAACATTAATGATTCCCGACATCAATTTTAAACAAACAAGTAAATATTATTTTTAAATGGGATCATTCTAATACATATGTTAAATTAGTTGGTATGAACAATAATTTCATATTTATAAAATAAATAAATATATATCATGGTAAATATTTATTATAAATTACTTTTAGAATATAATAAAATAACATTCCATAATGTCAATTTAATAATCAAAAAATATATTTCCATAAATAATGTTTTTTACTTTTCTTGATTAAATATTATCAATAATTTCTTGAATATTTTAAAATAAATTACAGTTTCAAATTATTTTATAAATAATCATATTATCATTAGTTTTTTGTGATATTTTAATAGTTTTATGAAAAATATAATTTTTTTATTTAATAGTAAAATATATAGTTTGTTATAAAATATGAAATATTTTTGATATCATCAACACATAATTATGATTTACAAAATACTTCATCTCATATAATTTTCCATGCATTATATTATAATACAATTATCATACAAAAGTAATTCATAACATGTAATGCCTTATTTATTTCATGATAAATATGGAAATCATTTTTAGTAATAATACAATTGTTATGCAACACTGAAAAAACAAAATTTCATGTGATATAGATTGTAATTATGTGGTAACAATAATTTTCAAGCTATTTTTATGAAATATCATTCATAAATGATAATTTGGAGAGATTTTTTGGTATTTATGACTTATATAATATGAAGCATATCCAAAATCTTTTTCAATGCTTATACTGCCCAGGAAAACTAAAATTAAAAAATTAAATATCTTTTCATGACATTAATAGGAGTATATATATAATGAATAAATTTGAAGGATTTTATTAATCATATTAATTTTTTCTATGATTAAAATTTATTTTTAATGTTTTTATCTAAAATAAGAATCATAGATTCTTATAAATCACAAAAGTATTTCCTTTGCAAGCAAAAGATAAATCAATGCAATGATTTAATAAAATATAAAATAAATTATTAACAATTATTAATTAAATGAAATCATTATTAAATAAAATTAGTTGATTATATATCAACCATATTAATCCAAATGGTCTAATTTATGACCATTTGGAGGAACATTCATAAGATTATAACCTGTATAATAATTCATTTAATTTAAATTCAATGTTGTAAAACTATTATTTTTAATATGTATATAATTTTTATTATGTGTTTATCTGGAAGATATGTTTTACTATAAAGATTCTTCTAAATTATAAAAGCATTAAATTCATCCTAATTATTTATTTTTTAGTTTTATGTAATAAATAATTATCATAAATGATTTCACAATGCTAAGGCATAAATTATCAAATCAGTGTAAAATAAAATAAATGATATGAAATATTAAATTAAATATTATTTGATATAGTTAATGTGATTAAATAATTAATTGAAGATATTTAAATATATTGTATTTAATAATTATTATTATTGAATTTAATTCAATTTTATGTTTTAAAATTGAATGTAATGAATAGTATCAAATAATAAAATAATCTTATTTTATAGAATTATTATTTTATTAAATTATTTAGAAATCATATATATATATATTATATAATAAAAATATAAAACATTTATGGTCAAAAATGAAATCTTCTATACAGTTATAGTCTATTTGTATGCATTTGTCTCTCAAATGGTGTCATTATTTTTTAATATTTTGAGATATTCCTAGAGTTCCCATCCCCTCACAGGTAAAGGGGAACATCTTCTTCTAAATCCTATAGAAATAAAACTCATTTGGTCTATAACACACCTTCTATTATACCTTTATAGAACTTGTATCCACATTTTAGAGGAATTATTTTAGTTGTAACACAATCATAAGTCATCATAAGGTTATATGAAAAGGAGATTGTCTGAAGAAGATGTGTCATTTTTAACTCAGGTATTCTATTTAAATTATTATTAAATATAATTTAATAATGTTAAAATAAAAAAATATACTCCATATAATGATATGTTACTATTTTTTCATGACCCACATTCATCTCCAGTTTAATTAAATTGGTAACAAATTTATCATCTGTTTGTATGGAGGACTACCGCCTCACGAACCGATGAACTTTTTTCATCCCCTTCTATAAATACATATTTGAATTATGGAATTAATGGTTATATATTCTAATATTTACATATTTATCATCTTAAAAATACATTTTATCACTTACATTAATACCTTTCTATAATGATAAAAATGATAATGTCATTCGTTCGTATATGTGGACTACCACCTCCATGTAGGGATGAGACTTATATTTCATCACCACATAACATGGATAATATATATAGGTATATTTATTTAAATAATATAATATATAAAATATTATTATCATTATGTAATGATAAATTAAGATATACATTTTTTCAATGAATGTAGATGAAAATCGAAATTTTACTCATGTGTACGTATGGTCAAAAATCTCCATGAATGTAATGTATTCAAAAACTATTAACTATTTTTAACAGATGTATTAAAATGTACAAATGAAGAATAAAATTTAAATTATATTATAATTAGTATTCTATAGATGTTGTAATATTGAATTCATTGACCATAATCTACACAGTTATGTAATTTTCAACTTCTATAATGAATATCATCAAAGCGTCCAATGTAAACACAAATAATTAAATAATTTTTATAAATTGGAAATAAGTGGCATGAAATAAATAATAAAATTTATAAAGGTTCTCAAGAAAGTAAATATTTATCATGTGTTTATTAATCATAATAATAAATATCATCTATGACATGTTAGACTTAGTGTAAGAGACATCCTGAATTTAAAAAACTCATTTTAAATGTTTAATGACTTATTTTATAAATATTTCTTTTTCATATACATATTTTTATAATTATTTTTATGAAATTATATAAATGTAAATGAAATTTTTTTTTATTTCTTTTTAATTTTATAAATAATTAAATTTTGAGGATTTATGTAAGGGGCTTTATTTTTAAAAATTTTATTGATGTTCCTCGTTAATTTTTTTTTACCAAATAATAAAATATTTTTTAACATATTGTTTCTAATGCTTTCGCAGGGGTGCGCGCATCCGTCCGTCCACAGAGGAGGATGCGCTACGCTTGTTGCCCCGCATTCTCACTTTCCAAAGGCGGGTGGCATTCGTTCCTTGTTTAGGGACGTCTGCTCCTTGATCGAAACGGGATGATGGGATGACGGTTCTTCCTTCCATGGATTCCTCCTCAGAACTCATCACCTAGTCTAGGTCTCCCTCGTAGATTTAATACACAGTTCGTGAAAATCTTCCCAATTCCATGTTTCCATGGACTCCGGTTAATTACACTACTTCCGTCAAGACTTTCCATGGGGTCTTGACATGGTCGCGACCTTCGGTCGGAGTAGACGACAACATCAGGCATGTCAGGGCATATCTGGGTGCGTGGACATAGGGGGACCTGTATTCTTCCTCATGAGAGGGCATCTCAATGGTGCATAACCCGAGGCATGTATCTGAGGTTTTTCTCAGCTTTCCGTGTTTAACACAGGGTATGCAGAATGTTTAATGTCTTGCAAATATGGTTACTCCAATAGCGTTCCGTCTGAGGTTTTCCTCATGCATCTCATGTTTATCAGGAGGTAGGCCGCAAGTTTAACGTCTTGCGGAGACAAAATAAGGGTGATCAGAACATCCAATGAGGACGGATCCAAGGTGGTGCACTCCCTAGAAAGGAAAAGGGTGATGAATCGGGGTGTACAAAGAGGGCAACGACCCGGAGATATGATGGGGCTTACACGTGGAAAGCGGCCCATGTGCCGCTAGGAGCGGCGATGAGGTGGATGGCATGATCCCACCGAGATGTGGTGGCCTGGGTGAGAATCAGGATGGGTGATGGATGGATGAATGATGTGGAGGCGGAATGAAATGGGACCATCACAGGGGCGACAGTAAAGATGGGTTTGAGCCTTGAAGAGGCTTCCTACGTATCCCTGTGGCAGGGAATCAAATTCTGCGTAGTTCGGGATTGTACCGGTGAACCGACGTAATGGTGGACCTTGGCCCGATGGATGTCGTCAGCGAACCAACGTAAAGGTGGACCTTGGTCCGATGCATCAGCAAACCGACGTGAAGGTGGACCTTAGTCCGATGGGCATCATCACTGAACCGACGTGAAGGTGGACCTTGTTCTGATGGGCGTCATCAGCGAACCGACGTGAAGGTGGACCTTGGTCCGATGGGCATCATCAGGAAACCGACGTGAAGGTGTACCTTGGTCCGATGTGTCAGCGAACCGACGTGTAGGTGTACCTTGGTCGGATGCATCAGCGAACCGACGTGAAGGTGGACCTTGGTCCGATGGGCATCGTCAGCGAACCAACATAAAGGTGCACCTTGGTCCCATGCGTCAGTGGACTGACACGAAAGTGGACCTTGGTCTGATGAGGGGTGGGCTTGAACCTCAGGGAGGCTTCCTACATACCATGCCTTGACATGGATCAAAGACCTCGTCGTTTAAAGGGTTTCATCGGTGAACCGACGTGAAAGTAGACCCATGGGTCCACTAGTGGTGGGATTGAACCATGGGAAGGTTTCCTACGTACCATGCCTTGACATGGATTAAAGTCCTCGTAGTTCAAAGGTTTGATGGAATATAGTTTAACGTCATGCGGGATGGTAGTGAACCCTGACGTGAATGAACGACTGGCGGTGGGTGTCGGAGAACCGACGTAAATGATGGACCTTGTTCCGATGGGAGATGGGCTTGAACCTCTGGGAGGGTTCCTACATACCATTCCTTGACATGGATCAAAGTCCTTGTAATTCAGGTGAAAATGGGGGGCCTGACACACTGACAAGTAGACGGTATGGGCCAATGATTGTTGGGCTTACACCTCAGGGAGGCTTCCTACGTACCATGCCTTGACACAGATCAAAGACCTCATAGTTCGGGTCAGTCACAACAGCTTGCCGTCTGACTGGAATGATGATTTACATCATGCTAGAAGAAGGTAGAACTCGACGTGAATTGGATGATGGGTTGGCTTGAACCTCATGGAGGCGTCCTACGTACCATGCCTTGACATGGATCAAAGACCTTGTAGTTCAAATGGGTGTGTAGTTTAGTGTCATGCGGGACAAGGGGCATACAGTTTAACGTCATTCTAGAAGAGGGTGTGCAGTTTAACATCATGCTGGACGAGGACGTGCAGTTTAACGTCTTGCCGGATGAGGGCGTGCAGTTTAACGTCATGCTAGATGAAGACATGTAGTTTATCGTCATGCTGGATGGGGGAAAAACTCGACGTGAATGAATGACTGAGTAATGTGTCTTGAACCTCATATAGGCTTCCTACTTACCATGCCTTGACATGGATCAATGTCCTCGTTGTTCGCTGAGGGTGGGGGGTTAGGGTCGGTGATCACTCTAAGACCAAATGAGTCATGCTCGGGGTGAGAAACAAGAGGTTGCAAGGACCTGATGATCACGTCGCGAAGGATGCGTCTGTGAGAAGGGAAGAGGGGATTACGCATTAAGCGGCCCATGGTGCTGGGACTTACTCCATGATGGAGGCCTGATGAAATGGATGAAGATGGTTTCGCGCTTGAGCCTTGAAGATTCTTCCTACGTACCATGCCTTGACATGGATCAATGACCACGTAGTTCTTTTGATGACGACTTACCTCCGATTGGGGGTTTCAACGGCTTACCGCTGGATTGGGTGTGAACGGCTTACCGCTGGATAAGGATGTGAATGGATTATCGCTAAATGGGGTCACAATGGCTTACCGCTGGATTGGGTCACAACGGCTTACCGCTGGATTGGGTGTGAATGGATTACCATTAAATGGGGTCGCAACGGCTTACTGCTGGACTGGGTCACAATGGCTTACCGCTGGAAAAGGATGTCAATAGCTTACCATTGCATGGGGTTGCAATGGCTTACCGCTGGATTGGATCACAATGGCTTACCACTGCAAAGGGATGTCAACGGCATACCACTGAAAAAGAGTGACAATAGTGAATGGGGCTTTACGCAAGGAAGCTGCCCTGGTGCCGCTATGGAGTGGAAATGGTGAATGGGGCTTACGCAAGGAAGCTACTCGGGTGCCGCTATGGAGCGGAAATGGTGAATGGGGCTTACGCAAGGAAGCTGCCCAGGTGCCGCTAAGGAGCGGTAATGGTGAATGGGGCTTATGCAGGGAAGTTGTCCGAGTGCCGCTAAGGAGCGGCACTGGTGGATGGGGCTTATGCTTGGAAGCTGCCCGGGTGCCGCTAAGGAGCGGCACTGGTGGATGGGGCTTATGCAGGGAAGCTGCCCGGGTGCCGCAATGGAGTGGCAATGGTGAATGGGGCTTACGCAAGGAAGCTACCCAGGTGCCGCTAAAGAGCGGTTATGGTGAATGTGACTTATGAAGGGAAGCTGCCCGGGTGCCGCTAAGGAGCGGCACTGGTGGATGGGGCTTACGCTAGGAAGCTGCCCGGGTGCCGCTATGGAGCGGCAATGGTGAATGGGGATTATGCAAGGAAGCTGCCCGGGTGCCGCTAAAGAGCGTCACTGGTGAATGGTGCTTACGCTTGGAAGCTGCCCAGATGCCGCTAAGGAGCGGTAATGGTGAATGGGGCTTACGCTTGGAAGCTGCCCGAGTGCTGCTAAGGAGTGGCAACGGTGAATGGGGCTTATGCAAGGAGCTGTCGGATGCCGCTATGGAGCGGAAATGGTGAATGGGGCTTATGCAAGGAGCTGCCTGAATGCCGCTATGGAGCGGTAATGGTGAATGGGGCTTACGGAGGGAAGCTGCCCGGGTGCCACTAAGGAGCGGAAACGGTGAATGGGGCTTATGCAAGGAGCTGCCCGGATGCCGCTATGGAGCGGCAATGGTGAATGGGGCTTACGCTAGGAAGCTTCCCGGATGCCGCTATGGAGAGGCAATGGTGAATGGGGCTTACGCTAGGAAGCTCCCCGGATGCCGCTATGAAGCAGCAATGGTGAATGGGGCTTACGAAGGGAAGCTGCTCGGGTCCCGCTATGGAGCGGCAATGGTGAATGGGGCTTATGCTAGGAAGCTACCCAGATGCCGCTCTGGAGTGGCAATGGTGAATGGGGCTTAAGCTAGGAAGCTTCCCAGATGCTGCTATGGAGCAGTAATGGTGAATGGGGATTCAGCTAGGAAGCAGCCCGGATGCCGCTATGGAGCGGCAATGGTGAATGGGGCTTACTCTAGGAAGCTTCCCGGGTGCTGCTAAGGAGCGACAATGGTGAACGGGGCTTATGCAAGGAGCTGCCCGGGTGTCTTCCTCATATCTGGCCATGAGGGTATCCCAACCCATTGGAGAATTGAGGCTTATAATTCTACACCTATGCGCAAGTGCACAACTGTGATAACACCAAGGGGTGTTGGAATTATTCCACTGTAATCATGGAATTAGGCATCTTATGCTTGTAGACTAAGGCATCTCCCGTATAGGGCAAGAGGCATCCAATCATTTGTTAGATAGGTAGTACTACAGTTTATAGTCATGTAGATAGGAAAGTTAGCATCTCATGCTTGGATCATAAGGCATCTCTCGCTTGGAACAAGAGGCATCCTATCATTTTATAGATAGGGAGTACTACAGTTTATAGTCATGTAGATAGGACTATTGACATCTCATGCTAGGAGCATAATGCATCTCTCGTATAGGGCAAGAGGCATCCTATTGTTTGTTAGATAGGGAGTACTACAGTTTATTGTCATGTAGATAGGACTATTAACATCTCATTCTTGGAGCACAAGGAATCTCTTATCTGGAGGAAGAGGCATCCTATGTCTGAGACATAGGGTGAACTGCAGTTTATAGTCTTATAGAGAGGACTATTAGGAAGAAGGTTCCTAGATATTGTTGGTGTTGGGACTTACACAAGGGCGGCCCTTTCTGGTTCAACCTGGCATAGGATCCAAGTGATAGGGTTTGGAAGTGTTTCCTGAGGAATGGTTTGACTCAAGGTACTTGGGGAATTGATGATGAGAATCTCAACTCACGACATGGAATGAAACCCAGAGGAATATGTCAACTCAAGGTGTTTCATGGTGTTTGGAGGAGTATCTCTAATCATGGCATTCCATTGGTGGAAGGTGGGAGTGCATAAGTGCGAAATGGAAAATGCCGACGTCCCGGCCAGAAAAGGTCGCGGTTCGACTCCCCATTTTTCAAGGGGGTCTATGACGGTAGTGAAGGGACAGGGCCGGGACTGAAGGCCGGCACTGACCCCGAGCGGTGGTGCGGGGGCGCAACCCCTGCGGTATGGACCGGTGGGCGCAAAGGTAGGATCCTCGCAAAGGGTAGTTCTTTGCGAAGTAGCTTCGCGGAGTATGGCCTCGCGAAGTAGCTTCGCGGAGTATGGCCTCGCGAAGAAATGGTCTCTCACAGAGCAAAGGGGTCTCGCGGAGCAAAGGGGTCTCGCAGAGCTTGGTCTCGCGGAGCAAAGGGCCCTCACGGAGCAAAGGGCTCTCGCGGAGCAAGGGGATCTCGCGGAGCTTGGTCTCGCGGAGCAGCATCGCAGAGCATAGGCTCGCGGAGCATAGACTCATAGAGGATGGTCTCGCGGAGCAGCATCGCGAAGGAAGCTACTCGCAGAGCATGGCTTCACGGAGCTGCAATGCGGAGCTTCGCCCAGCCACCCAAGGGGTGAAGTGTCCGTGGATGTCCTCCTGGAGAAGGGGGGTGAGCTGGGTATTTATAGGCAAGGGGTGCCGCGAACAAGAACTCCCGTGCCGCCTCAGGTTCTTCGAGGTGCGCTCGCGAACGTCAAATTCGTTAGCGGAGAGGTACCGCCTCTGGAGCATCGTGGCGGGATCGCGAACATCAAATTCGTTCGCGGAGAGTTACCGCCTCCGGAGCTTCGCGGGACCGCGATGCTCGGGTGCTTTGCATCGGTGCTTCACATCGGTGCTTCGCATTAGTGCTTCGCGAGGGGTCTTTGCGGCGCATCGCGAACGTCAAACAGGTTTGTGAGCTTCCTGCCTCATTGCATCGCAGCGGCGCTCCGCGATCACGGAGGGGGCTTCGCGAATGGGATTCGTGAACCAGATTTCCATCCAAACTTCAAACAGCCATAACTTCTAATCCCTAACTCCGTTTGGGCCCTACGACCTACCAAATCGAAGCATGCGAAATGGAATACGATCTTGGATCATGTAAGGAAGCATTTGGAAAATTTTGGGGATGCGTTTTCTAGGGTCTACCCATATATATAATTAGTTAGTTTACCATCCATGAGGATGAATAAATACTTTGAATATCCTATCACATTCTTACATGATAATTTTAAAATAAACCTTTTACTTCACTATATGAAAAAGATTCCTAAAAATATATTTTTTTAATAGAAAATTGTTATTTTAAATCTGTTTATTTTTAGAATTAACATATTATTAAAAAATATTTTTGGTACGGTTCATGGGATTTTTTTGATGAATGGTGGTTCTTGTATAAAACAATGATATGTGGTTCGATGAAAAACCATGGGATATTGGTTACATTATTAACCAATTATGGGTGGTTCCATGAAAAATGTAAAATAAGTGGTTAGATTATAACCTATAAGAAATTGGGTATTCCAGAGTTGGAAAAAAACATATTTGATACCCCATTTTTAAGAGTGATATGGAAATTTTTTTCCCATGTTATATAAATAAAATTTGTATCCTGATAATGAGTTTTCAATTTAATCATTTGATTTTCAAAATGTATGATAATGATTTTTTTGAATCATGATTCCATTTTTTTGTAAAAAATGGAATAATTTTAAGAAAATGATATTATAAGTTTTATTTTGTGATTTACTATTTATTATGAAATGTTTTATGGGAACATTTGGATATTAAATAATATTTATTAAGTAATTAAATTATTATTTTGTATTCACAGTTTATTTTGAAATGGAAAACTTTTATAAGTTACTTTGACTAAAGATTTAATTACTTGTTTTTCTATAGCTTATTAATATTTTTTTCTCTTCCCATGTTGGATAATATTTTTCATATTATTAAAGGGAGTGTATGAAAGGATGATTTCTCGAATAAAATTGAGAAGATTTATCTTGAAAATAAATTTTGTTTTTTTAATATTGTAGTTTTATTAAAAATGGATACTTTATATAGGATTCTTATTGTAATGTTGGGTTTACATTTTTCTTATATATTTCTTAATTCTATTAAACTCTAAACCTAAAATATATTTATGACAAAAGTAAAATAAATTATGGTTCAAATTCAAAAATATATATACTATATAAGTTTGAGTCCTATAAAAAGTGTTATTTAACTAAAAGGGTTAATAAAAAATATTATAGAACCTCTTTTATATATGAATAAATATTTATTAAAAAGACATGATTATATATGATGTATCTTTGAGAAAATTATGTTTTTTATTTTTTGGCCATAATAGTCATATGATTGATAAATTTAAAATTTTATGTGATTACTGGGACAATAATAATATTTCCCCACGATGCATCCGAATGTATATTGAGACACAATGTAATGGTTATTTTGTGTGTTCCATAGTAGTTATTTTATGATGTATTTGAATTATTCCATGAAAATATATTTACAATATATATGATTATAATTTTCCTAATTATGAGATAAATTGTTCATATCCAAGAATTTATCTATTTTAATATATTCCATGTATATATTATGCTCGTTGTTTAAATTATTATTTTATTTATTTATTAAATTGGTAATGTTAATTTAATATTTTTTTGATATAATCCACAATATCATAGCCTTTACTGAGTGTTTAATTCAACCATTATACTATTTTTCATTTCTATGTGAAATGTAGAATATTTCTATGTGGAAGTTATGGATTTGAATGGTGAAATAATATATTTTTCAAGTATTAATATGATGTATCAAACATTTAAAATGTAATGTAATTATAATTTACATATAACTTTTTTGGAGAACGATAGACTATTGGATCATTTTTATTGTGATATATATATCATACCATTCAAATAATAGATTCATTGTATTTGGGGTTCTATAGTGAGTGTGATATTGTAAATATTGAAAACAATTGGTATAAACCTTTGGAACTATATACAGAATAACATATTCAGAGAATATAATCAAATGAAAAACACAATGTACATTTTAAATATATTTATAATTTTAATAACACTGATTTGAAATGAATTCTTCTGAGTTCTATACAGTGATTTATAATTCATTTTTTATTTAATGGATTAATTATTTATATGGAATGATTAATAAAGGTAACATAATGTAAATAAGAAAAACAGAATCAAAACTCGCAATAAGTATATGTATTTTATAGAATATTAAATAATCCCTTATTGTAATAGGGAATTAATTTTTAGTTAAATCACATAGTGTAAATATTATAGAAATATAAGTATATTTTTCTTTATCAATAATAATACATGAAGGACTTTTCTATAAAAACAAGGTTTTCATTGTAATGGTGAAATTTACAAATTACATTTGATGGATTCAATCTTATGGTATGATTTATGAATTTATTATCATGAGAAGTTCATTTAAATCTATATAGATAGAAGATAATCACTTGATTTTATAGGGGATATATCAATTCAAGAAACTTTTTTAGAACTAGATCTTACGGTGTATATTAATAAAATTATAAAATAAAATGTATTTATAAATGATAATGAAATCCTTATAATAGATAATGTAACTATTATAATAGATTTTATTGATTTATTTCTTAAAAAATCCAAGATATCTTTCTAATTGTGATGTTCAATTCCCTATTGATGTTATCCACGACTCAAAAAATTACATCTACGATACCTCAATGAATATATCGATGGTAATTAAAGAAAAAAATAATTTTTTATTAATGAATAATATAGTCCAATGTTTCACGATGTGATACAACAAATATTTTTTTGAAGAAAAAGGATAGTTCTATGAGGTTATCCAGTATTTATAGGGAAATAAATGTTAATAATACACAATACTAACATCATTTTCTATGTATTGATGAATTTTTTGATAAAATTAATGTAGATCAATACTTATAGAATAATTATATAATTTAAACCAATTAAAATTCAATAATTATGATATACCATTTATGGATTTTCAATAAATAAATTTTCATTATGAGTTCACTATAATTTATTTTGGGTTAAAAAAATTTTCCAGTGTTTATTGATATAATTTGTATAGTATTCATGAAATATCATGAAATATTATATATGTTTTTTATTAATGATATATTGATGTACCAGGAGTTATATAAATATAATTAAAACAATTATCATATTTTCCTATTGAAACCAATGTATAAATATCGATATGAGAATGTTTAATTAGTTTTTATTTTTTATTTAATGTGTTCCCTTTATTCATCACATTTCTAAAAAATAGTATTTTACATTAAGTAATTAATGAAAAAATATGTTAATTGATAGCCCACACCAGTGAATATATTTGAGATACATAGATCACATGGATTTTTTAGTCACAATTCAAATATAAAGAATTTGTTTCACTATTAACTAATATTTTAACCATGATGACATGTAAATGATTGAAATTAACATGGTTGAAATAATCTGATGAAATAATTCAATAATTAGAGTAAATTTTAATAAATTCACCAGTAATAATATTTCTATATGGAAATGTGGGATTTTTTTAAATATAATGAACTATTAATGAAATTATTAATACGTTCATATGAAGAATTAAATATTTTTTACTTATTCATCATGTTAATTAATGTCCCTCATATAGAATTATCCCACTCATTTTCATGAGATGAGAGATGTAAAAAATAACTTTACTATATAAGCACTACATAATTATAGTGAAATATATGAGAGATATGTGGATCCATATTGTTTGAAATATATATTTATAAATAAAAATATGAACCTGAGACAAATTAGATGGCTAGATATACACAAGGAATATGACTATGAAAAAGTATTACCATATTATGAAGGAATGAAAGGTGAAAAACTCATTGAGTAGGAAAGACTATTGTGTTATACCAAAGTTGGGGAAATAAAAATTTCCACTATTTGTAGATTTAGTAAATTTTGATAGATAAATTACTAATGAAGTTGAAATATCATTTATTTTTTATGTAATTTCCCCCACAATATTTAATGAGATAATAATGAATAGTTAATATGATTGGTGGGGTTTTCAAGAGAAAATCAAATACAAGAAATATTTTTGGTTGATATAATTCATCAACGAAGATGTTTTATTTAAGATTGGAAGGAGAAAATGTGTAATAGTAATACCTAAACTATTGAGTGAATAACTAAATTAAGAATATACCTTAAAACATTAAAATACTCCCTGGTTATACAAATAAACCATAATTAATTATCCTTGATCAACATTCTGGAACTTGCATGAGCAATAGAAGTTATCAAAAGCATATGGAATCAATATACCTCTATGATAAGTGATTAATGATATTAAATGGTACAAGATAACAAACATGTGAATGCAAGGAATTCAATTCAAACTATCACATTAAATTTATAACTTAAAGAACAAGGAAAAAAGGGAAATTTAGGCGGGGCACACCCAAAGGGGTGGCCAAGAGGCAAGGCGATAACATAGGATGAGCTTCACCATAAACGAAGGCCATAATGGGCATGAGCGAAACACCCAAGCATTTTAATGAGAGATATTGATGCATCGCCTAAAGGTTGCGACAAGAGGCACAAGACGTGGCATGACATAAGCGCTGAAATAAAAGAAAAAGTGTAGACTCCCTATAATAAAAGTTCTAATTACATGCTAAGACCTGAACTTAAGAGATGTCTTGGTTCATCTATTAATCATTAATGAAGAAACATCATCTTGAGGTAATCAGTAAGGGACATGTACAAGCATGTAAATTATCAAATATAATGTCAAGCATAAAGAGTCACAAGAGATTTTAGCAGGTAATCATAAAAATCTACTAATACATTTTTATCTTGAAGACAGCTCACCTCCACTGGAGGATTTTTATTAGAAAACATGTAATTATATTATCAAAAAATTAATTTAGTGATATTTAACTTTTATTTTAAAACTCGTTCAATCATATAACAAAATCAAGAAGCCAAGCACTAGTCTAGGGAATCATGAAACTCTATCACTGCATTTTTAGAATGAAGGAAACACACCTCAAAAGATTGGTTTTATAATAAAATCATGACCTTGTTTATCAAGATAACATTTTTCTCACTTTTAGCAATTTTAATCAAACTTGCTAAATCTACAAATAATGGCATTCAATAAAATACTTCACTATAATTTTAAATATCAACTAAACCTAGTAAATAATTTATTAATGAATTTTTTAAATTTGGAATGGGGCCCTACCTCAATAATTGTCTATGCATATCTTTCTAACATATCACGGTCGTTTGCGCACACGTGCTTCGACATAAGCATTCACACACACTCAAAGTCCAACGTGCAACCCGAAACATCGGCGACAGGGCTAAACCAACTCGAACTGGCTAGCCTTTGGTGGCTATCACCGGAACACGGACCAATGGGTCCCGATAAATCACATGCATACCCTTGAATATTTGGACTAAAACAATGGAGAAACCAGGAGAATCCGGCCGCAAATGAAGGAAGGGTCACACCTCATCCCGTCTCACGCCGAAGGGGGGGGGGTTCACTGGGTCTCGCGCGGTGCACATGAGGTTCGCCGAGAGAGAGGAGCTCCGACCGATATGGGAGGAACCTGCCATGGAGGGAGCCTTGCAACTTTAAGATGGAGGAGGGAGCTCGTTCTAGGGAGAGGAGGCCGACTGGTTTAGGGCAGGGGAGGGCCTCCTCGAGGAAGGGAGAAGACCAAAAAGGGGGGCCACCCCTTTTAAAGAAATAAATAAATAAAAAGGAGAAAAAACAGAAAACAATAAATTCATAATTTAATAACAATAATAATAAACATGTTATTATTATTGATATAATTTAAACCATAGATTAACCAAAAACTCCATTAAAATAAAACACTCCAAATTCTCATTAAAACCAAACTCCCTATTTAAATTAAAAAATTTCTTGATCATAAATTATAAACCCTTTATTTAATTCGGTGACCGTTAATTAAAAATAATGCTTCAATGTTAAACCGAGACCCCCCCCATTAAATTAATTTGACTACCATTTAATTAACTACATGCATTAATTAAATCTCCATTAATTAATTCATGGTCAATCATTAATTAGCAACACATTAATTAATTCGCAATTAATTATTTAAAGAAAATTAATTAAATTACAAAATAATAATTTATTTCTGACATATTAATCAATTTGCAGTTGATTAAATATACAAATTTCACGTAATTAAATATAAACACTTAAATTTGATTTAATTAAATTGTAAACCAATCGGACATCTTTACTCTCATGGTCTGACAGTCCTTGCGCAGTCTGTGTGCCCACCACCGAATACATGAGGTATCCCGCATAAATAACTCGTACGGTTTAATCAACCGTGCGCAGTCCGACATCACCACTTTAAATGGTTTCAAAAATTGGAACCTTTTTCCGAAGCACAGTTTTAAAACTGACCCGCTGATAAAATAAAACGTTAAAAAACTTCACATTTTATCCGCTCTAAAAATATGGTTTTTTACAATAATAATATATATATTATCAGTTTAATTTGTTTTAATGTATAAATAAATATTTTTTTATCATCTAATCAAATGTTGGTCATCAGAGGTAATTTAACATTGAAATTATATATAATCCCATGTCAATATTTTAATGGGTTGTACATTGAATAACAGGCTTTTTCATTTAGAAAATAGCATTAATTTTAAATTAATTACCGCAACTTCTATGTTTTGAATTTTGAAAAAATGTATTCCATATTTTGAATAAAAATTTATATGTTATATAAATAGTTCCTTTGTTATTTTCTTGGACATTGTAAATAGTAGCATTAGTAATTATTTTAATTACGAAAGTTAAGTTTAAATATGGTAATTAATGTTAATAATAAATTTAAAATAATATTAATATTGCCTAAAACTTATTGTATTTTTATTGGATGAGGCTATCATTACCATGATTATCCGTGGGTTGATTTTAGGACCACATGGATGAATTTAATGCATTTATAATATAATTTTCAATGAATAGCCCTTTTAGATACAATTTTGTTTTTTTAAAATAATGTATTTTAATATAGTGTTACACCGATGATATATTTTTCTATAAATATCATTCAGAAATATAAAAATACTAACTTTATCATGGTAGTTTATTTATTATTTATGGAAATAAATAATTAAAATTAATTATGATATAATGATGATGGAATAATAGATTTATTAATTCTAAAAACAAATAAATTATTATATAAATATTAAAATTAAAAAAAAACAGTGACAAAATATTTTCCATAAATGAATTTTATAGGTGACTATGAGATGTTATAAAAATATTAATTTGATTATTGAACTCATCTCTCTGTTTGAATTTTATTTAATTTCCATGACATGGACATTGTAAAATTTTCACATAATTGATATTTTATAAAGTTAATAATTTATTAAATTAAATAAATATTCTATTCTTATTTCTAATAGTTCATAAATATTTATACCCCATTTCAGAAAAATATATATCCTCTAAATATATAAAATGATGTTACAATACTTAAATTTAAAATAAACTAATTAAGGGTAAACCAAAATGAATAGGTTTTAGATAAAATCAATACACATAGAAAATATTAATGGATTACATAATTCTAAACTATCCTCATAAAATCTTATACATATGTAGATTTGGAGACTTTTGGATAAAAATATTAATTTATATTTTTTTAATATTTTAATAGTTTCCAAGTGTGCCCCTCCCATCTCCTATAAAAAGGTATCCACTCCTCTTTAATACTCACTCATCAAAAACCAGTTGGTTTATCAAATATATAAGAAAATCCCTAACTACAATCCCTACCAAAATTTTTGGAGACTTGTTTTAGTTATAAAATCCTTATTATATGTGATAAAGAGTTCTTCAATTGTGATCAACAGAAGAAGAGGTATCATTTTTTATGTTTTTCTAATCTATTTCTTCTTCCACATAATTTAAATATTATTTTTATAAGATGAAATAAAAACACTATTATCCTATATATAATGTGATTTTATAATATTAATATCATCTCCTAAATCCATAATCAATTTCATCAAATGTGACATCAACATTTTCTGAGTATGTATAGCGGACTACCATGTCGCGAACCGATATAGTTCGTTTGTAATTCTTGTTTATCAAGACCAGTTATAAAGATAGAATCAATGATTATATATGATATTCCAGATGTATTTTTAATTTTATAATTTGTTTATTTCAATTATGTTCATAAATTCCATGCACATAAAAAGGATCGGGTCGTTCTTGCGTACCAATAAACTATCACCTCCCTGAATTGATGTAAAATGTTTTTATTCACCACATAACATGTATTGTATATATAAGTATATTATATTGATTTTTATGATGTTAACAATATTATTTTCTGACTAATATTATCATCATTCTAGAAGGATAATATAATAATTACATTTTTTCCATAATAATCAATGGAAAATGGAAAATAAAACTCATTAATACATATAGCCAACTGTCTCCACGATTATAATGTTTTTCATTATTCATAACTATTATTAAATATTTAATTTAAAAATTATTGTTATTAGATTAATTTGACTGCTATGTCATTATTACTATTTTTGAGAATATTTAATTATGACCACATGGAAAATTTACTTCATAGCATGTTCATTTTTGACTTATTTATAAAATATTGACAAAACATTCAATATGAAAATAAATAATTTAGTATGATTTATAACATGGTAATGTGTGATAATATAGGGAATAATGAACATGCGAAAATGTTATCATAAATTTTTAAATTAAACTATGTTTATTATTCATGAATATTACAATTATATACGATGAGTAAGACTCAATATAAGGGAATTCATCTCAATCTCTTGTCAATAAGGAATAATATAATAGTGTACACCACATTCATTTATATGGTGTATAATAAACCCCATTTAATTTTAATTTCATTCTATGGTTTTGAAAAGAAATATATTATTTGATTAGGTGTTTCACCAAATGACAAATGAATTTTTTTACGAGGTGACCATGTCGTTTCCTACAATATGGCCAATATTTGATATTTGTATTATTCTGTACACTATAATGTCTTTAAAGAAAAATAAATACCATATTCAATTTTTAGGTATTTTGGTATGGTTTTGAGAATTTATTTATTATGTCAATATCTTGAAACATTGTCTAATGATTATGATATGGAAATGTTATTTTTCCTTTATTCATGTTTTATATGTTATGATTTTTGTATGATTATGGTATGATTATGTTATGATTATTGGAAGTTTCTTATATATTTAGGTTATTCTATTATAAACATAGGGAAGGAGATCCCATGATAACTCTACAATGAATTGGGTAATGATATAGAGTTAAACAATAAGTTTTCTCCTAAGATATTTAGGGAACATTCTATGATGGGTATTCCAAATATATCTATAAAGGTAACACCCTATGTAGTTGTGAACACTACAATGTGAGTAAGATATAGATTCCACAAGTTACATTTATGATTTATTATTTTTAAGTTATATTTCATGAATCTTATGACTTCATGATGTATGTTAATGGGATTATGTTCAATGGGTGAAAATTATGATCTCATGGGATTATAAGTATAAATGGACTATAGTTTTTATTTCCATATTTTATTTTCCTTATTATGATTTTTCTTCTCATTCCATGTTTTAAAAAATCATTACATTTAGTAAAGAACGGTTAGAAAAAGGTTCATGTCATGATGAATTATAAGATGTTTTTTATTAATAAATAAATCATGTGTTTATTTTAAAGGGTTTAATTTTGTAAAAAATGTATAGTCAGTAGAAGTTTCTAGTTTGTAATATGTGATCCATTATATAATATTAATGGACTAATTCTATAAAACTCTTGACCTGAGAAGATCCTCAATGTCAATTATTTATTTAACTGAGGATTATGAAATGATTAACGATGTGGACTTATAGTTGATATCGTAGGTCGGTTTTAATAATTTTAGAAGTCAAGAAATTCTTAATAGAATATCTATATTTTTTTGAATTTATGGTCATATTGAAATGATATAACACATAGATATTTAATTATTTCTTTGTCTATGATTTGATTGTATAGAATGTTTTTATAGAGAGGAAATATGGCTGAAATATCCGGACAACATCAAGAAGAATACAACCTTCTAAATAAAAAACCTATGATGGTCACAATTGGAACTGAATAATTTGTTTTCATGAAGGAATAATTGAATTAGTATATAAATGGTGGTGGTATCCATCCAAATGATCATCCATATCAACCATATATGAACATTTCATTACTATGGTATTTCATGGGACAATATCCCCCATTAACGAGAGGATCATGTGACATCATTCTAACTAAAATATGTATTAAAGAACTATAAAATATTTTCAATGAAATGGGGTATTCATAAAATCAAATGGTTAGTATTGTTTCTTAACATTTTGAAGGGGAATAAATTAGTAGTTGTAGATGGTTAAGAATATTAGGGATAGTGAAGATTGTGATTACATATAATGAGTTGAATTTAATAATATCCTTCAGGATAAATAATTTCCAAAGGTGTATCGAATATGGATAGAAAAACAATTCTTGGAATTTATGTAGGTGGATGAATCAATGATTGTATATAAAGAATATTTATTCAACTAGAAATGTACGGTCCTAATATCATCTGAGATCTTGATAGTAAAATCCACAGTTTTAATCTGGATTAAATTCATTTAATTGAAAGTCATAAAATTCTTGTGAATTCTAATGTTACTAAAAAATGTCCAATGTGCCGAGATGGTGGAAATGGATTTTTTCAATGATAGAGTGTTTTTAAAAAAACAAAAGAATAATAGGTATACATGGTAGGAAAAAGGGATGAATACTTCATATGATTCAAATGGTTAGAAAATTATGTATAAATATTTTGAAAATTGTAGTACAAATGTAAATAAGGAATCCATTTTGAATTTAGTAAATTATTCTAATGTGGTAAGATGGGAGATAAAGATTATAATTGAACAGAAAAAGATCAAAATAGTGGTAAGAAAAAAAATATGATTTAGATTCAGTAAAATTATTTACATTCATTTATATGGGACATTATATGAATGAATATCCAATAAAAAACTCAAAGTATGGGAAGCAACAAGACTATAAGAAGAAGTATACGGTGACGTCTTTTCCAACTACTTCAGTAGATGTTGGTCCTTTAAATTAGGTAGTATCAAGTAAATTATTTTCAAATTATGTTTATCCCAGTGTGTTGTATGACTCAAATTCTACGAATTCCTTCATTTCTAATAAGTGTATTCTTAAATTCGGAATTCCACCTTAAAAAATGAATCCATAACATATGGTTAAAAAACATGGGACAAATGTTAAGGAAAAATGAAATTATAAAAAACATCCAATCCATATCCATTGAAATAATTTACCAGAAAACATATTGTTTTTCATCTAGTATATTTTGAGGTTATTTTTGGATATGGAATTGCTTTCTGTTTAGCTTGGTAAGTTCAAATCTATAGAAAAATAGGTTCATTTTCAGAGAGAGTATTAGTTTATCTACATTAATGAATTTCTACCCTTAATAATGTATTAGGATGCTGACAATATTTTTAATGATGGAAATCAATGTTATCATTAACATATTGTTGGAAACAGAAGAACTGCTTATATTAATGATTTTCAAGTGGTAAATGATTTTCTCGATGTTTTTCCTAATGATTTTTTTGGTATTATACTTGATCAAGAATAATATATAATGTTGACTTAGTTTATGATGCTAAAAAATTCCAAAAAACACTTAGTGAATAACTGAAATGAAAATTATAAAGTTAAGGAATCAATTATAGGATTTCTTTGAGAAAGGGTTCATTCGACCTAACACATCACCATTTGGTGCTCATATAATTTTTGTTTATAAGCAAGATGGTTCAATGAGACATTCCATTGATTATAGTGCCCTGAATAATATTACATTGAAGATAAAATATCATATGACATAGTTTAATGATTTGTTTCAACAGCTATAGGGGAAAAAATATTTTTAAAAAGTTATATTGATATTTGGGTACTATTAATTGAATGTAAAGGATATAGACATTATGAATATAGTATTTTGTACTAGATATTCCCAATATATGTTTTTATTAGTTTTTGGATAAATAATGAACCTACTACATTCTAGGATCATATGGATAGAAAATTTTTTCAGTTCCTAGTTGTTTTTTTGGTTGTGTTTATTATTTACATTTTGGTACATTCTAAAAGTAAAGAGAAGCATGAAATCCCCCTAAGAGTTGTTTTTAAAACCTTAAAAAGGTAATATAATGGGAAATTCAGAAAGTGTTACTTTTGGTTATAAAACATTTCATTCATTGGTCACATTATTTCTAAAGATGACATAATTGTTGAACCTGTTAAAATAATATACTTTGAATAATGGAAAAAAACTACAAATATAATTGTGATTTGTAGTGATCATATTTTAATAGTATATTATTGAATGTTTTTAAAATTTTTAATAGTAATCTATACTATGAAATAAGATAATATGAATATGTTTTGAGTTCATCTGGAAAAATGAATGTGATGATTGTTTTAAGGAAATTAAAATAATATTGATGATTTATCCATATTGGTATTACCATCCATAAATGGTGAATTTTATATCTATTGTGATACTTAATTTAAATGGAATGGCTTTTTCATAATGAATAATGATCATATAATTGATTATGCTACCTATTATTTGAAAACTCCCAAGTTAAATTACCCTACACATGATTTTGAATTTTCATCTCTTGCTTTTTATTTAATAAATTAGAGGCATCATTTCAATTGTGTAAAGTGTGAAATATATACTAATCACAAAATATTTAATTTATATATTCACTTATAATGAATTGAAAATGAGATGGAGGAGATTGCTGAAACTAATCAAGGATTATGATTTCCCAATTCCTTAATATCTTGGAAATTCAAAAAAAGTGGTTGATGATTTGAATCACAAAAGTAATGCTGCATTAACCATGTTATATTTGTAATGTGACATTATGATTAATGATTTTATGAACATTGGCATAGACGTTGTGTAACATCCCAGGTAAATAAAGAATAAAGAATTTTCATATTTATTAATATTTACGAATTAAATATTAATTTTAATTAAAAGGGGTTTCTAACCTCATTGGTTGTGTCATGGCCGACCAAGAAAAGCCATGGGTCAACATGGGGACCCCATGGATACACTTTGGTTGGAAAATGACATAAATAACTTTTTATTTAATGTAAAAGTAAAAATGACACAAACATAATATGTTTTACGAAAACAATTTTCACATGGGGTTATAAAGATCATATTTTTGATTATAAATAGTCATTGGAATGCTAAAACGATTTCCTACATAATAGTATTTTTTTTTATAATTTTTAGTCATTAAATAAATTAAATTATTTATGACATTATAATGATGCAGCGATGACATCATTATTTGACGATTTAAATAAAATGGAAAGATAATTTAATATCTATGAACTACACATGTCCAAAACCAATTGGATGAGTGGATTTAGAACCCTTATCACCTTATCCAAGAATTATATCAATGTGGGACCTTTTAAAACCGAAACACATTTTCAAATAAAGTAATATTTCTTTACTTTCCAAAAGTGCCCCTCCTCTCCTCTTATAAAGGGCCCCCACCTCTACATCATTTCACACACACCTCAAGCCTTTGACTCAGCCAACCCCTGCCCATTTACTCTCTAAACATCCCTCTCCTCATCCTAGAGGATTCCCATTGGGTAGAAGCCATTCAAAGGAAGCCTTTAGGCTCAAATAAAAAGGAGTTACACTTTTAAAGGTAATTCATTCTCTCTTGTTCATTTGTTTTATTTTTCTTCTCCAACCCTCTAAACTCTTTTTATTTACTTATTTTGTAACAACACCAGTATCTTCAATATACTAGGATGTTTTTATAAGATTTATTCGATCTACACTCTCACAGAACTACATCAAATGGTTAGAGAACATACGGTTTCCGTGGATGGCGAAATTCTGCCTCCCGAAACTATGATTGTTCAATACTCATTTAACACCTTCAAAGGTGGCCATTATGATGTAACTATTTTTATATATGATATATAATATGTTTATGTTTTCTTTAAGATTCTGTATTTTTCATTTTGGGCATACCTTTATGGTTTCCAGTATGGGTAAACCCGATATCATCATTTAAGGAAGTGCGGACTACCGCCCCCTCAAAGTGATGTGATTCGTTAATGCCATATGTGGGACGTGTAAAGGATGGATTTAAAGTTATTATATATGATGTTATACTGGAATTATAATATACCTCTATATAATTATTATTTCTTTCCATTAAAGTATGAGATAGAAATGAAAGTAGCGTTCATGCGTACGTACGGCTTACCATCTCCATGAACGGTGCATTTCATTTCTTATCCCCAAATGTAATGTACTATTAAAAGTACATGTATATAATGGATATATATAATTAATGATATATCTAAATGATGAATATAATTATGGAATTAAAATATACATACCTCTAATTTATTTTTAATTCCATTAATATGACAAAGAAATGAAAGTAGCGTTCATGCGTACGTACGGCTTACCGTCTCCATGAACGGTACATTTGATTTCTTACCCCTAAATGATTATGTAATATTATAAATACATGTATATGCTGGATATATATGATACATATTATATCCAAATTGGGAATTTCATTCTGGATATAAATAACCTTTGACCACACGAACAACATGTAATTGTAAGAAGTCCACTTTCGACTTAAGAACCAAATATTGAGAAAACAAACATTATTAACTTAAATGGTTACATAATGTTTATAACATGGCAATAGGTGATATAAAAGGAATAATAAAATTTAAAAAGGTTCTTAATCAAGTATAAATTAACTCAAGTTTATTGTTCAGGATGTTAAAGAATGATCGAGTCAAGTCGGACCCGAGGTAAGGGACTTCGTCTCAATCTCCTTTCATTGAGGCATGTTTCGTTTTATACACAACTTTCTTTTATACGGTGTATAAAACCCTTTGTCTTTTATACAAAAGGAATCTTTTTCTATGAAGCATTTTACAAAACGACAAAAATGAATGTTTATTTTAACATACGCGGCGACAACGACCTTTTCCTCCACCACGAGTATTATTTGGTCTTTGGCTTTCTCAACAAGCCGTAATGTTTTTAGAATAAAATAAATACCATATACTCTTTTATGTATTTTGGTATTGAAAATGGTTTTGAAAAAGGATTCTATTATGTCAATATATTTATGATATATTGTGATTGAAATGTGGAAATGTTATCATTCCATTATATTGGTTTTATGTTTTATGATTTTATACTGGTACTTGGACATTTTAACGGGTGGTTACGTTATAAACCATATAACGGGTGGTGCCGTGAATACCAGGACGGGTGGTTACATTATAACCTCCAATGCATTGGGTATGGAAGTCGGCCGTATGGCTATTCCATTAAGTATGTATGGAAATTGGCCGTATGGCTATTCCATTATGTGATATGTGTGGAAGTCGACCGTATGGTTATTCCACTTAAGTATGTTTATGTCCCAAGTTACCTTTATATATGTTATGTGTTCTTTTTATGGATTTTATGGTAATCCTTTGGTTACAAAAAGGTAAGTAATGATACTTTATTCAGTGAAGAGTTTTTACTACTTCATGAAGGTCAAGGTATTACTTTGATAGAGTATATATGGTTTATTTCATGTTTGAAAAACTAACAGTTTTCATTCCTTCTGTATCCCTTACTAAGCTTTTTATGCTCACCCCAAGTTTATTTTGAAATGTTTTCACAAGACTTAATGTGGAATAAGGTCAAGGATGGGATCAAGGTAATGTCATCCTATATAAAACATGGAACTAGACACGTTTCTTTTTAAGAGTTTTTTTTATTATGGAAACCTAGTAGAAGTGACTACTTTGTAATCTTTTGAGATGTAATAGTTATGTTCTAATTCTCTAAAACTCTAAACCTGAAAAGATCCTCGACTTGAATTATTCATTTAATTCAATATTAAGTAATGTTTAAGGCCGGGGCCTTATAGTTGGTATCAAAGGTCGGTTTAGACAACTTTAGGAGTTAGAAAAGTGTTAAATTATAATATGATTTGTAACACCCCAAGATTTCATAGTGTGTTATTTCTTCAAAATAATTCAATAACTTGCACTACACGCAACACCGAGTTCAATCACACCATGACTTACAAAAAAATGGCCATTAAAAGAGGTCATGAATAGCATTAACTACATTTTAAACTTTATATAATCCTTATAATTTTAGAATCCATATTATGAGTTTCTTAGTCATAATGCAAGAACAGATTCATTTTCAGTATTGCACTTTTATCAACTTTTAATAGTGAAACCTTTTTAAATACAATATTTTAAACTTTTTGACTAAATGGGGACATCAAAAAAATTAAAATGAAACATCCCAAGCTTACACGGTACGCTTTCCTTTGAATAAAACAGTAGCGTGTGTTGTACGCAACTTCGAGTTTTAACACACACCACAACCAATCAAACTAGCCGTTATGAATAGTAATAACTAAATTTTGAAATTATATATATTTTATATTTTAAAATGGACTTCATTTTTGGATTCGGAATATCGAATTTAGACTAAGGTGAAATTTTGGTACTTTTCAGATAACTTTCATATTTTGATGAATAGTGAAAATTACTAAATTTTAATTAAAAACAACTTTTTTAATCAAAATAATTAATAGTGATAAATTATGAATTTTAGTAGTTTTAAAGTATATTTAGAATATATTTTTACCATTTAATATAATGTTGGTCATTGTACATAATTTTACAATTAAACCAAACATAAACAAGTGTCAATCTTTTGATAGTTATTACCTCTTAAAAACACGCTTTTTGTTTTGACAGCGGGAATTAATTTTAAATTAATTTCTGCCACTTCTGTGTTTTGAATTTAGAAAAATGGATTCCATATTTGGAATCAGGATGTCCAAATTTTGTAAATAGGTAACTTTTATTTTTATACATTTTGAATAATTACTGTGGTAAATATTTTATTTACCATGGTTAAGGGTAAATCCGGTAAATAAGGGTTAAAAAATAATATTATAATAATACAAAATTAAACTAAAACGTGTCCTAACCTTATTGGTGGACACATACCCGACCATGAGCATCCTTGGGTCAATTTGGGGACCCCTTGGATCCACTTGTATGTGGTAGGGACACTTTATATTAATAAAGTTAAAATAAAAATAAAAATGGCATAAGCTTACATCTTTTAGAAGAACAATTTTTACATAGGGTTATACATGTTGGATTTTCGATTATAAATATTAATTAGAAAGCTAAAGAGATTTCCTACATAATTATAGTTTATTTATAATTTTTAGACATCAAATAATTTAAATTATTAATGACACAATAATGATGCAATGTTTACCTCATTAATAAATCATTTAAATAAATAAGATTATAATGATTAAAATATTATCTAAAACCTGTCCAATTCTTATTGGTTGATGTTATTTAGAATATGAGTCATCTTATCTTCGACCTAAATGATTTTTGGACCATTATAAACCGAATATAATTATATTATAAAGTAATACTTTCACTCTTTCCTAAAGAGCCCCTCTTCTCCCTTATAAAAGGAGACCACTTCTACTCATTCCTCACACCTCTCAAGCCCCTTGACTCGTCCAAACTCTACCCAACTAAGATACCCACATCCATCTCCTCCTCCTTGAAGCTTCCCCTTAGGAAGAAATAATTTCAAGAAGTCCTTTGGTTCCAACCAAAGTGAGTTACCTAAATTAAAGGTAACGATTTCTCTTAAATTATTTTCATTTATTTTGCTTCTCCAACCCCCAAACTCTTTTTATTTCCTTTTTTTTGTAACAACACCAATATCCTCAATATACTAGGATGTTTTTATAAGAAGGATTAAAACTACACATACACACAACTCCATTTAATGGATGATGAACATAATGTTTCTGTGGATGGCAAACTAACGCCTCACGAAACGATGATTGTTCAAATACATCTTACCGCCTCTCATGGTGGCCATTATGATGGAACTATAATTAAATATGATATTAATTATATATATTTTATATATAATCTTCTGTAATTACATTTTATTTCATACCATTATTAGTTTTATGTTGTATATACATACGATAATTTCATTTGAGGAAGTGCGGACTACCGCCCCCTTAAAATGATATGACTCGTTCATACCACACATGGAACGTATAAAGGATGGTGTTAATGAACTTAAGTAACATATATAAAATATTATATTATACTGGAATAGTAATATACCTATTTATCATTTGGATTCAATTCTTTTAAAATAAAAATTAAATGGAAGTAGCGTTTGTGCGTACGTACGGACTACCGTCTCCACGAACGCAGTAACATCCATCCTCCATCGTATCCATTCAAGTCTTATTATCATTTTAGGGTTAAAAATAATGTTAATATAATTCTTATTATGAATAAGATATAATCTATCCATTACAAACATGTCTTACGTAACCAAACATTTAAGAAGAACGAATCGATTATCACCCGAAACGACGATAATACTAAGATATTATTAATAAAGCAATGTTAAAAGAACATATATGATATCATATTAATGTATATGATTCTTGTATAATTTAATAACAATTATTTCACCATTATACAGGAGGTTAACCTACCCCAACCAAGGAAAAGTACAAGGTAAGGGATTTTCTTATCTCACATTCAATTCCGTGAGATTTCCATTATTCGCCACTAAATTATTGAAAGTGGTGTATTGTGTACTGGCATTTGATATATATTATCATATTCATGTTATTCTGTAAATAATTTGGTGGTTATTAACTTTTGGCCATACGACTCAGTTGATTAACAAGGTAAGGGGTTTTCATCTCACTCCTTATTCCCGTGAGATTCATGCCATATTGCCACCATTACCTTTTGTGTGGTGTATGTACTGCCCATAATTATATTCTTTCTGTAATACACTCTAATTTATGTGTACTTACATATTCATTGTATGATACCTCTTTCATGGGTTGTATGTTTCATAAGTTACCAAACTGGTAAGGGTTATTTCACAATCTCTTCATTATCCGAGGTTGTTTATACGTAATAATCTACTGGGATCTCGTTATCATCGACATCCATGTTTCTTCAAAATGTATTTCAAATCATTTTTAATATTTAAAAGAATATGGGTTAAAGTCATTTATACCCTTGTTTGATTTTTATAAGAGGTTTATAAGGGAATCTTTCCGTCGTTTTCCAAACAAGGTGCTTTTTAACCTTTTCGACCGAATTAAGATAAGAATGTTTTTTTTAACTTATACGGCGGGTGCGGTTATTTTCCGCCATTATAAAATCGTCAAAGCTTCCCTTAAAAGCTTATAAGATTATTTTCAAAGAAAAATTTTTATTTTATATGGATCTTAAATGATTTCAAAATAAAAGGAGATATTTCTTTAAAAAGAATTTTGATTTCATCTATGTCAACATCCTTTGATGGGTTTTAAGATTATTTGAAGTTGATTTATTATGATACAAAACTTCTATATTGTTTTGAAGGTTTTGTGATATGTTTGACTGTGGATGTGCTATTTTTATACCATTCATAGTTTATGGTGAATGTATTGACATTTCGTATGCTAGTTCCAATAAGAATGTTTATGTTATATTTCAATCTTTACTTCATATGAATGTGTTGGACAAGTATATTCCAGGTTGGGGACTGGTTAAAGTAAGCCCTCCAGGTTGGGGACTGGTAAAAGTAACCCCTCCAGGTTAGGGACTGGTAAAAGTAAGCCCTTCGGGTTTGTGTCCGGTTATTAGAGGCACTCCGGGTTGGTGTCCGGTTATTAGAGGCACTCCGGGTTGGTGTCCGGTTATTAAAGGCACTCCGGGATGGTGTCCGGTTATTAGAGGCACTCCGGGTTGGGTTCCGGTTACAGTTAGCCCCAAGGTCTTGGGACGAGGCCTTGAAAAGTAATTAAAGTTTAGCATTATGCATTCCAACATTATGAAAGTGGTTATTGATTTTGCATTTGATTATTCGATTAGTAGAATATCCATGTGAACAAGTAAATGGAATTATTTCATTTTACTTTTGCCATACTATGTTGAAGTTCAAGTTTAAAAGGCTTTTGTTTTAGAAATTCATTGCCTTAAATGTTTATGCTTATTTTTGAATGTTCCGCTATATTGTTATCCTTACTGGGCATTTGAGCTCACCCCTTTTCTATGTTTTATTTTTCCCAGGATGTGAAGATATAAGTTATGAATGACCTGCAGGGATATTATGAGGGGATTATAGTGTGGACTGTGGAAACATTATGTTGTTGTAGTAGTTTTTCATTTTATGATGTAATGTAAAACTTATGAATATATCTAGTGTTTCCAAGGCTACTAAACCAATCGGTCTTTCGAGATTTGATCTTTCTTGTGATCATGCCAATGTTATGTAATAATGCACCGACTTTGGGTAACTGGGGTCGGGGCGTTACAGTTGGTATCATAGGAAGTTTAGTACAAACCTTGGAAGCTAGATTTAGATAAACTCTGATTAGAGCACGTAGACCTAAGATGAACTTTGAGGATTAGTATAGAAGAACTTCCTAGAATTTTGGTATTGTAGAGATTTTGTGAGTTTTCTGAGAAATACATCCCTGTCTGGATACGAGCAGGTAGAGGCGGCTCTGGCACATATGTACCTCGGGGTAAAACCCGAAAACACCGCTTTGAGCTAGACTCGAACGGGAACTGGTGCACGACAACGGGCCTTGCTGCACTCTTGGTTACGACACTCCCGGGGGATATGCTTAGGATAACTCTCATTTTCTTTACAAATCATTATGAAGGGTTTATGAGTATATACTTCCTCAAAGAAAACATTTTTATGATTATGGATTATATCCATAAATAGTTCAATTTAAGTTAAGTGTTTTATAAGTATGGGATTATGTATTTTGATTCATAAACTGATCTAGTTTATGCCATTGTATAGAAATGGCGCCCAGTAGAAGGAATGAGGACTCCAGAAATACACATGATTCAAAGAGAAGGAAGGATCATATCTTTCATGGTCTTAAGCTAGAATTTATAAGAGAAATAGTCTCCCATGTATTATCATCATATGAAGAAATAATATCATGTGTTGATAAGATAAGTAAAGAGTTTACTGAGTCCTATGGCTTGGAAGGGGATCAAGAGAAGAAAAGGATGGAAGAGAGAAAGATGGATAAAGGGAAAAGGGAAAATAAGAATTTTCCCATATGTGGTAACTGTTGAAAGAAACACCCTGGAACTTGCCTGAAAGGAATGGAAGTTTGTTATAAGTGTAGAGGAAAAGGGCACAAAGTACGTGACTGCAAGGGTAAGAAAATGGTTTTAAATGTACAATGCTTCATTTGCAAGGAGTTTGGACACTACGCGAACCTATGTACCAGTCATCAGACTATGCCGAAAATGATGTTATATAATAATAATCAAGTTATGATACTACCACAGATGAAGAGGAATAATTAGAGTTCTTATGTTGATTATGTCAATTGAGTGTTGTATCAACAATGTACTTGTTATAATAATTATGGAGTATATAAGGATTGTACTGCAGTACTATTTCATTAAGGACTTTAGATTGTGTGGAACAAAGAAAAGTGACTCAATAGCAGGATAAATTTTTGGAAAATATATGGTTGAGAGAAAGATAAATCATAATATAGTTCTGATACTGAGGTAGTGATTTTGGAATAATACATGATTGTTTTGGATAAATTAAATTGGATATTCTTGACTACCTTGGAACTGATTAATGATTTGTATATTCCATCATTGATGGGGTTTAGAACATTTTTGGATTAATATCCAGCATTCTATATGGAATAAGGGAGCATGAATGTAATCAATAAGGAATATGGTAATTCAGGATGTTTCAGAATATTAAAAGAATACATGATGAAGGTATTCATATTCTACTACGGGGTAAAAAGGATCTATATTATGTTTACCTTCCTTATAAATGTTGGACTGTGAGTTTGGATAGAAGTATTTTGGATAGTTCTAGTTTGGATTATTTTGGATTGCCATAAAAGGACAACCCGGAGGTCGGGCGACAACCCGTCGCGTTCGGTAAGGCTACGAGACTTGAACTCGCAACCGAAGGGCGAAAAGGGTGTATCACCTACCACTGGCCCATGAGATGTCCTGGATTAAATAATGTAGTTTTTTTTTAAAGATTTGGTAGATGAATTATAAATTCATTTATTTTGGAACCCTGTACGAATAGTATAAATAGAATTTTTTTTACGTTCTATTATCTTTTAGAGTGAAAGATGAGTTTGTGGTAGAAATTTATTAATGGATAAAACTATAATTATAATGTAAGTATATCTCCTTATAATCTTAGCCAATCTCATAAATAAATTCCTCAACATTAATAAAAGGAACTTAGAACAAAAATTTTGTCCTAGATGGTACCTTAAATCATCACTAATTTATGGCTTTGGGATTGATGGCCTTTTCATAGCCATGTTCTCTACCACTCTCCATCAGATAATTGATGGTTAGATTTCTCCTCCATATCCATATTTTCCTACATGGAACCCTAGTATGTGTTATTTTCGGTAATCTTCATACTTTCCACTCTTTATTTTAAATAGAGGCCTCATTAATTCATTTTTCGATATGGGATTTCAACTAAGATATTTTGAAACGTCAAAAATGTGTTATCCCAATACCCTATGTTTTGTTGAACTGATGGTATTTCAAATCACCATAGATTGATGAGTTTAAGGACCTCAATTTTATACTTGTTTGTGATTTATGACCTCAATCACTACCTATAAATATTTACGTTTTTCCACCAATTATATGTCTCTAATTGCCACCAATGTTCTCCTAATCGAGATCATAATTTGGTGGTGACCCTTTCATTTCTCTTTTCATCATATTAAGACTAAATTTTAGTAACCCAATTTCCAATGTGGGTTTTCCCACAAATATATTTTCTATTTTCAACCTTCTATTTTCGAAGAAAAATTTCAAATTGCGAGGACGCAATTTATTGAAGGAGGGGAGAATGTAACACCCCAAGATTTCATAGTGTGTTATTTCTTCAAAATAATTCAATAACTTGCACTACACGCAACACCGAGTTCAATCACACCATGACTTAAAAAAAATGGCCATTAAAAGAGGTCATGAATAGCATTAACTACATTTTAAACTTTATATAATCCTTATAATTTTAGAATCCATATTATGAGTTTCTTTGTCATAATGCAAGAACAGATTCATTTTCAGTATTGCACTTTTATCAACTTTTAATAGTGAAACCTTTTTAAATACAATATTTTAAACTTTTTGACTAAATGGGGACATCAAAAAAACTAAAATGAAACATCCCAAGCTTACACGGTACGCTTTCCTTTGAATAAAACAGTAGCGTGTGTTGTACGCAACTTCAAGTTTTAACACACACCACAACCAATCAAACTAGCCGTTATGAATAGTAATACCTAAATTTTGAAATTATATATATTTTATATTTTAAAATGGACTTCATTTTTGGATTCAGAATATCGAATTTAGCCTAAGGTGAAATTTTGGTACTTTTCGGATAACTTTCATATTTTGATGAATAGTGAAAATTACTAAATTTTAATTAAAAACAACTTTTTTAATCAAAATAATTAATAGTGATAAATTATGAATTTTAGTAGTTTTAAAGTATATTTAGAATATATTTTTACCATTTAATATAATGTTGGTCATTGTACATAATTTTACAATTAAACCAAACATAAACAAGTGTCAATCTTTTGATAGTTATTACCTCTTAAAAACACGCTTTTTGTTTTGACAGCGGGAATTAATTTTAAATTAATTTCTGCCACTTCTGTGTTTTGAATTTAGAAAAATGGATTCCATATTTGGAATCAGGTTGTCCAAATTGTGTAAATAGGTAACTTTTATTTTTAGACATTTTGAATAATTACTGTGGTAAATATTTTATTTACCATGGTTAAGGGTAAATCCGGTAAATAAGGGTTAAAAAATAATATTATAATAATACAAAATTAACCTAAAACGTGTCCTAACCTTATTGGTGGACACATACCCGACCATGAGCATCCTTGGGTCAATTTGGGGACCCATTGGATCCACTTGTATGTGGTAGGGACACTTTATATTAATAAAGTTAAAATAAAAATAAAAATGGCATAAGCTTACATCTTTTAGAAGAACAATTTTTACATAGGGTTATACATGTTGGATTTTCGATTATAAATATTCATTAGAAAGCTAAAGAGATTTCCTACATAATTATAGTTTATTTATAATTTTTAGACATCAAATAATTTAAATTATTAATGACACAATAATGATGCAATGTTTACCTCATTAATAAATCATTTAAATAAATAAGATTATAATGATTAAAATATTATCTAAAACCTGTCCAATTCTTATTGGTTGATGTTATTTAGAATATGAGTCATCCTATCTTCGACCTCAATGATTTTTGGACCATTATAAACCGAATATAATTATATTATAAAGTAATAATTTCACTCTTTCCTAAAGAGCCCCTCTTCTCCCTTATAAAAGGAGACCACTTCTACTCATTCCTCACACCTCTCAAGCCACTTGGCTCGTCCAAACTCTGACCAAATAAGATCCCCACATACCTCTCCTCCTCCTTGAAGCTTCCCCTTAGGAAGAAAGCATTTTAAGAAGTCCTTTGGTTCCAACCAAAGTGAGTTACCTAAATTAAAGGTAACGATTTCTCTTAAATTATTTTCATTTATTTTGCTTCTCCAACCCCCAAACTCTTTTTATTTCCTTTATTTTATAACAACACCAGTATCCTCAATATACTAGGATGTTTTTATAAGAAGGATTCAAACTAAACATACACACAACTCCATCTAATGGATGATGAACATAATGTTTCTGTGGATGGCAAACTAACGCCTCACGAAACGATGATTGTTCAAATACATCTTACCGCCTCTCATGGTGGCCATTATGATGGAACTATAATTAAATATGATATTAATGATATATATTTTATATATAAGCTTCTGTAATTACATTTTATTTCATACCATTATTCGTTTCATGTTGTATATACATACGATAATTTCATTTGAGGAAGTGCGGACTACCGCCCCCTTAAAATGATATGACTCGTTCATACCACACATGGAACGTATAAAGGATGGTGTTAATGAACTTAAGTAACATATATAAAATATTATATTATACTGGAATAGTAATATACCTATGTATCATTTGGATTCAATTCTTTTAAAATAAAAATTAAATGGAAGTAGCGTTCGTGCGTACGTACGGACTACCGTCTCCACGAACGCGGTAAGATCCATCCTCCATCGTATCCATTCAAGTCTTATTATCATTTTAGGGTTAAAAATAATGTTAATATCATTCTGATTATGAATAAGATATAATCTATCCATTACAAACATGTCTTACGTAACCAAACATTTAAGAAGAACGAATCGATTATCACCCGAAACGACGATAATACTAAGATATTATTAATAAAGAAATGTTAAAAGAACATATATGATATCATATTAATGTATATGATTCTTGTATAATTTAATAACAAATATTTCACCATTATACAGGAGGTTAACCTACCCCAACCAAGGAAAAGTACAAGGTAAGGGATTTTCTTATCTCACATTCAATTCCGTGAGATTTCCATTATTCGCCACTAAATTATTGAAAGTGGTGTATTGTGTACTGGCATTTGATATATATTATCATATTCATGTTATTCTGTAAATAATTTGGTGGTTATTAACTTTTGGCCATACGACTCAGTTGATTAACGTGGTAAGGGGTTTTCATCTCACTCCTTATTCCCGTGAGATTCATGCCATATTGCCACCATCACCTTTTGTGTGGTGTATGTACTGCCCATAATTATATTCTTTGTGTAATACACTCTAATTTATGTGTACTTACATATTCATTGTATGATACCTCTTTCATGGGTTGTATGTTTCATAAGTTACCAAACTGGTAAGGGTTATTTCACAATCTCTTCATTATCCGAGGTTGTTTATACGTAATAATCTACTGGGATCTCGTTATCATCCACATCTATGTTTCATCAAAATGTATTTCAAAACATTTTTAATATTTAAAACAATATGGGTTAAATTCATTTATACCCTTGTTTGATTTTTATAAGAGGTTTATAAGGGAATCTTTCCGTCGTTTTCCAAACAAGGTGCTTTTTAACCTTTTCGACAGAATTAAGATAAGAATGTTTTTTTTAACTTATACGGCGGGTGCGGTTATTTTCCGCCATTATAAAATCGTCAAAGCTTCCCTTAAAAGCTTATAAGATTATTTTCAAAGAAAATGTTTGATTTTATATGGATCTTAAATGATTTCAAAATAAAAGGAGATATTTCTTTAAAAAGAATTTTGATTTCATCTATGTCAACATCCTTTGATGGGTTTTTAGATTATTTGAAGTTGATTTATTATGATACAAAACTTCTATATTGTTTTGAAGGTTTTGTGATATGTTTGACTGTGGATGTGCTATTTTTATACCATTCATAGTTTATGGTGAAAGTATTGACATTTCGTATGCTAGTTCCAATAAGAATGTCTATGTTATATTTCAATCTTTACTTCATATGAATGTGTTGGACAAGTATATTCCAGGTTGGGGACTGGTTAAAGTAAGCCCTCCGGGTTGGGGACTGGTAAAAGTAAGCCCTCCAGGTTAGGGACTGGTAAAAGTAAGCCCTCCGGGTTTGTGTCCGGTTATTAGAGGCACTCCGGGTTGGTGTCCGGTTATTAGAGGCACTCCGGGTTGGTGTCCGGTTATTAGAGGCACTCCGGGTTGGTGTCCGGTTATTAGAGGCACTTCGGGTTGGGTTCCGGTTACAGTTAGCCCCAAGGTCTTGGGACGAGGCCTTGAAAAGTAATTAAAGTTTAGCATTATGCATTCCAACATTATGAAAGTGGTTATTGATTTTGCATGTGATTATTCGATTAGTAGAATATCCATGTGAACAAGTAAATGGAATTATTTCATTTTACTTTTGACATACTATGTTGAAGTTCAAGTTTAAAAGGCTTTTGTTTTAGAAATTCATTGCCTTAAATGTTTATGCTTATTTTTGAATGTTCCGCTATATTGTTATCCTTACTGGGCATTTGAGCTCACCCCTTTTCTATGTTTTATTTTTCCCAGGATGTGAAGATATAAGTTATGAATGACCTGCAGGGATATTATGAGGGGATTATAGTGTGGACTGTGGAAACATTATGTTGTTGTAGTAGTTTTTCATTTTATGATGTAGTGTAAAACTTATGAATATATCTAGTGTTTCCAAGGCTTCTAAACCAATCGGTCTTTCGAGATTTGATCTTTCTTGTGATCATGCCAATGTTATGTAATAATGCACCGACTCTGGGTAACTGGGGTCGGGGCGTTACATGATTGAAATGATATATCATTTACGGATTACCATGTTGATTCGCCTAAGATATTTCTGTGTTCAGAATGGTTTTCCAAAGAGGAAACAAAGCAGCTATGTTGGGACGACATCAGGAGGAAGATAACCTTCCAAATTAGCAACCTGAGATGGTCAGAATCGGAACTGAACAGTTTGTTGTAGTGATGGAACAGTTGACTCAGGCTATAAATGGTGGTGGTATCCATGCACGAGATCAGCCAGATCAACCGTAGAGGAACAAGTCAGTGGTGGAACATTTCATGAGGCAACATCCACCATCATTCAGAGGATCATCTGACCCTGTGCAAGCTAAAGGGTGGATTAAATCACTAGAGAAGATTTTTTATGTCATGGGGTGTTCAGAACATCAAAATGTTAGTCTTGCTATTTACCGTTTTGAAGGTGAAGCTGATCAGTGGTGGTCTATGGTGAAAAATATAAGGGATAGTGATGAGATTTAGGATATTCACTGGTAAGAATTCAAAGGTATGTTTCTTGAGAAATATTTTCCTAAGGTGGTTCGTCTTAGGATGGAAAAACAGTTCCTAGAATTGAGGCAGGAGGATGATTCAGTGGCTGCTTATGAAGAAAAGTTCACTCGATTGGCAAGGTATGCTCCAAACTTCATACGAGATCTTGATAGTAAAATAAACCATTTTTACTCAGGGTTAAAGCCAACGTATCGAAGGGCTTTAGCTTCTCGTGAGTTCAAAAGTTATGAAAAACTTGTTCGATGTGCGGAGAAGGTGGAAATGGATTTTGCCGATGATCAGGTGTTCTATGAAAAACAACAGAACAAGAGGTCTAGTTGGCAGGCAAAGGGGAATAATTCATCAAAGAAGAAAGGAGGTAAGAAAACCAAATATCCATCCTGTGAGAAGTGTGGTAAAATGCATCCTAGAGAATGTTTAACCATGTCTGGTAAGTGCTTTCGGTGTGGTAAGTCTGGTCATATTGCTCGTAACTGTAAGGAAGATGATCAAGCAGGAAATGAAAAGCCAATGGTAAGATGTTTTAGGTGTAATGAAATGGGTCATTATGCAAATGAGTGTCCAATGAAGAACTCAACTGGGGGAATGTATCCAGAATACAAGCAGAAAGGGGTGGTGAAATCCTTTGCAACAACTTCAGCAGATGTTGGGCCATCGAATGAAGTGGTATCAGCTCCAGGGAGCTCAGTATTTTTCGAAGATTGACTTGAGGTCGGGGTACCATCAGTTGAAAGTAAAAGAAGCAGACGTTCCGAAGACTGTGTTCTGTAATATATATGGCCATTATGAATTTGTAGTTATGCCTTTTTGGTTAACCAATGCACCTGCTGTATTCATGGACATTATGAATAAAATTTTCCATGAGTTCTTGGATAAGTTTGTGTGTGTGTTTTGAGGTTTGGGAAGAGGTTATGTGTGCCTTGTGATTTATAGTTGAAGAATTAGTTGTTATGTGAGGCTCATAGTTCCCCATTTTCAGTTCATCCTGGCAGTACTATGATGTACAGAGATCTGCAGGAGTATTACTGGTGGGATGGAATGAAAAGATATATTGCTGATTTTACTGTGAAGTGTTTGACATGTCAACAGGATAAAGCAGAGCGGCAGTTACCGAAAGGGATGCTTCAGCATTTACCAGTGCCAGAGTGGAAATGGGAAAACATATCCATGGATTTTTTTGTGGGATTACCGAGGACATCTTGAGGTAATAATGCAATCTGGGTTATTGGTGATCGCTTGACCAAATCTGCTCATTTCCTTTCTATACGAGATACTTTCTCTCTAGATCAAATTTCCCGTTTGTATCTTAAAGAGATAGTCAGGTTACATGGAGTTCCTCTCCCCATTGTATCGGATCGTGATCCCAGGTTTACTTCTAACTTTTGGAAAGGCCTTCAGAAGTCTTTGGGTACTGAATTAAATTTTAGTACATCTTTTCATCCTCAATCAGATGGGCAGTCAGAACGAACAATCCAGACATTGGAGGATATTCTACAAGCTTATTCTATGGATTATCAGGGAAGTTGGGACCAACATATTTCTTTGGTTGAGTTTTCTTATAATAACAGTTTTCATTCCAGTATACAGATGGCACCATTTGAGGCATTATATGGGAAGCGGTGTCGAACTCCAGAATTTTGGAATGAAGTGGGTGAAAGGAAGGTAATGGGACTAGAATTGGTATAAGAGATGGCAGAAAAAGTTCAGTTGATTCATAAGCACATTAGAATAGCTCAGATCAGACAGAAGAGTTATGCGGATAACCGGAGGAAGGATCTATCTTTCGAGGTAGGTGATCATGTTTTTCTCAAGGTTTCTCCTTGGAAAAGTGTGATTAGATTTGGTAAGAAAGGAAAGCTGAGTCCAAGGTTTATTGGACCATATGAAATTCTGGAGAGAGTTGGATCAGTTGCATACCGGGTGGCTTTACCTCCGAGTTTATCTCAGGTACACAATGTTTTTCATGTTTCTATGTTAAGAAAGTATATGCCAGATCCATCTCATGTTTTGAGTCCAGAGGTAGTTCAGCTGGAAAAGAACCTATCTTATGAGGAACAACCCGTCCAGATTCTTGACCACAGGGAGCAGGTGTTATGGAATAAGGTGATTCATCAGGTAAAGGTTCTGTGGAAAAACCATGTGATTGAAGAGGCAACGTGGGAATCTGGAAATGCTATGAGGGATAAATACCCCCACTTATTTTGATATGTGAATAAAATTACGAGAACACAATTCCCAAAAGGGGGGAAGGATGTAACATCCCAGGTAAATAAAGAATAAAGAATTTTCATATTTATTAATATTTACGAATTAAATATTAATTTTAATTCAAAGGTGTTTCTACGTTCGATAGCGTACTCGGTACGCAACGATGAGTTTATTTGAAAACTTATGTTGCACACAAGTAATAAAATAATATTATTTTAAATGTTAGTTAACGAGTAGTCGTTGTACATGCGGGAATGGATAGAAATAACTAAAATATGATTATATATATTTTTAAATGTTTTTACATTTACCCAATAAAAGATAAAGGCTTAAAATATGGAAAGAGTTCAATTTTAGGAATTTATACCCTAATTTTCACGAAAGGTCCACTTATCATGTAACACCCCGAGCTTCCACGATACGCTTCTCATTCAATAATGCAATAGCTTGCATTGTACGCAACTTTGAGTTCTAAAACACCGCGACTAATCAAAGTAGCCGTTATGAATAGTAATAACCAATTTTTAAAATTATAGAAATTTTATATTTCAAAATGGACATCATTTTTGAATTCGTAATATCGAAATTATCCTAAGTTGAATTTTTTGTAACTTTCTGAGAACTTCCAATTTTTTTATGAATAATAAAAAATACTTAAAACAACTTTTTTAATCAAAATAATTTATTGTGATAAATTATACTATTTAGTGGTTTTAAAGTATAATTAGAATAAATTTTTACCATTTTATCCAATGGTGGTCATTAAAATTAATTAAACATTGAAATTGGACATAAACAATTGCCAATCTTTTGATATAAATTGTTTCTTAAAAACACGCTATTTGTTGTGACAGCGGGAATTAATTATAAAATTAATTAATGAAACTTATATGTTTTGAATTTTTTAAAATAGACACCATTTTTGAATTCGGAATGTCAATTATAGCTTAGGGTGAAATTTTGGCATTGTTCTGAAAAATTTCAATTTTGATGAATAGTGAAACCACTAAGTGGTAGTTAAATAACTGATTTTTCATTTTAATGAAATATTAACACTTCTGTGATTTGATTTTCAAAAATCCTACATACATGGTTGTCATTAAGAAGTAAAATGTGGTTCAATGAGATTAAAATAATTTTTTGGTGAATAGTAACTTTTAAGTTCTTAATCGCGATTAGAGGTAATTAGTGTAGTTTAAGGTACACATAATTTTTCAATAATATGAGATGAGCATGAAACTTCTCTTAATCCTACTGGATGAGTCATGGCCGACCAAGACAACCCATGGGTCAACTTGGGGACCCCATGGAGCCACTTTAGTTGGAAAATGACATTAATATATATTTATTTAATGTTAAAATTAAATTGACACAAACATGAGTTATTTTACTAAAACAGTTTGTAAGTGGGGTTACACAAGTCCACATTTTGACTATAAATATTAATTAGAAAGCTAAAAAGATTTCATACATCATAGTAATTTTTTTATAATTTTTAGACATTAAATAAATTAAATTATTTATGACATCATTATGATGCAGCGATGACCTCATTATTTAACGATTTAAATAAAATGAGAAGATAATGGAAATTCCAAGTCTTACACTTGTCCAAAGCCTATTGGATGAGGATACTTCGAACCCTTATCACCTTAGCCACGAATTATATAAGTGTGGGACCTTTAGAATCCTAAAATCATTATAAAATAATGAAACATTTCAATCTTTCCAAAAGAGCCTCTCCTCTCCACTTATAAAAGGCCCCCACCTCTCCCACCTTATTCACACTCTCAAGCCATTTGGCTTGGCCAAACTCTGCCCAAATACTCTCCCAACTTCCCTCCATTACTCCTAGAAGCCTCACTTTTGGCAGAACTCTTCCCAAGGAAGCCTTTGGCTCAAATCCAAAAGAGTTACCCGATTTTGAGGTAATGTCTTCTCTAATGTTGTTTTGTTTTATTTTTCTTCTCCAACCCCCTAAACTCTTTTTATTAATTTCTTTTGTAACAAAACCAGTATCCTAAATATACTAGGATGTTTTTATAAGAAGTATTAGAGATACACTTACACACACCTACATCTAATGGTTAAAGAACATACGGTTTCTGTGGATGGCGAATTTCGGCCTCACGAAATGATGATTGTTCAACACTCATATAACACCTTCAAAGGTGACCATTAAGATGTAAGTATTTTTATATATGATATATAATATGTTTATGTTTTACTTATGCTTCTGTATTTCTCATTTCTGGCATACTTTATGATTTCCATTATGGGTGAAACGCGATAATTTCATTTTAGGAAGTGCGGACTACCGCCCCCTCAAAGTGATTTGAATCGTTAATGCCATATGTGGGATGTATAAAGGATGGAGTAAATGGTATTATACACTATATTATACTGGAATTATATTATACATTTATATCATTATGATTTCGTTCCATTAAATATGAAATTGAAATGAAAGTAGCGTTCATGCGTACGTACGACTTACCGTCTCCATGAACGGTGCATTTCATTTCTTACCTCTAAACGTTATGTAATATTATAAATGAATGTATATACTGGATATATAAGATATATATGACATCTAAATCATGAATATAATTCTGGATATAATGGATATTCTACCACATAAACAACTTGTAATTATATGAAGTTTATTGTTCACTCAAGTACCAATGATCGACAAAACGACCGTTATTAACTTAAATAATTACATAATGTTCATATCATTGTAATAAGTGATATAATAAGGATAATGAAATTGAAAATGGTTCTTAATAAGGTATATATTAACTCTAGTTTATTATTCAGGAGTTTAAAGAACGGTTGAGTCAAGTTAGACACGAGGTAAGGGAACTTCTTAACCCAATTTCCATTCTTTGGGTTAATCTCCTACTTTCAAATTATGTCATGATATTATTATGTCATATTTTGTATTTTTACGTTCTTTATGTGTACCTATAGTGAATACACATAATATATCTATTTTATTTTAAAAATGATCTTTTTATGGACTTCGTCTCAATCTCCTTTCATTGAGGCATATTTGGTTTTATACACAATTTTCTTTTATACGGTGTATAAACCCATTTGACTTTTATGTTTATTCAAAAAGAATTTTTTTTATACGAAGAATTTTACTAAACGAAAAAAAGGGAATGTTTTTCTTTCCGTACTTATGCGGCGACAACGACTTCTCCGTCGCCGTGACCATTATTTGAGTTTCGGCTTCCTCTACAAGCCATCATTTTTTTAATGAAAAATAAATAAAAAGTTTTAACTTTCTTTTATTTTGGTATTGAAAATGGTTTTGAAAGCGTTTTTATTATATCAATGTGTTATATTGATATCTTGTGATTGAAATGTGGAAATGTTATGTTTCCTTTATGCATGTTTTATGTGATATGATTATGTTATGGTTTATGATATGTTTAAACCTATTCATATGTGGAATGCATTGGACTTAATACGTGACAGGTGGAGCCCGCTAGAGCTCCTCGATGCATCGGCAGGTCTCATGAGACAAACTAGTGTCTTGGCACGAGGATTTGAAAAAATCTTATTTGTGGTCTTGGCACGAGGCCTTGACTACGTGGTTATGATAGTCTGGAATTTTTCATTCCATCATTATGAAAGTGGTTATTGATATTGCATGTGATTATTCGACCGGTAGAATATCCATGTGAAGAAGTAAATGGCATTATCTCATTTTACTTTTGCCATATTATGTTGAAGTTCAAGTTTAAAAGGCATTTGTTTTAGTTATACATTGCCTTAAATGTTAATGTTTATTTATGAAAGCTTCTACTATATTGTTAACCTTACTGAGCATCTGAGCTCACCCCTTTCAATGTTTTAATATTTTTCCAGATGTGAAGAAGTATTTTATGAATGACCTGCAGGGGTAGTCAGAAAGGGATATGATTGTGGACTATGAAGACCATGTTATTGTAGTTTGTTTACTTTTTGATGTAATGAAAGACTTATGAATGTATCTAGTGTTTCCAAGTCTACTAAACTAATCGGTCTTTCGAGACTTGATCTTCTGTGATCATGCCAATGTTACGAAGTAATGCACCGACTCTGGGTAGCTGGGGTCGGGGCGTTACATATCACCTTTTGACGGAGAACCATCATTAAATATAGTTTTGATCGCTCTTATAAATTCTATTGGACCAAATATAACTCTTCTTTAGAATCGAGACATCAAAATTTACTTTGTGTAAATTTTTGGTACCTTTCTGATAAAGTTCATTTTTTAAATGAATAGTGTAAAATGTTGTATTTTAATTCAAAACCTCTTTTTAATCTAATTTTTAATACGATTAGATTATATATTTAATTGGTTTTAAAGTGTAATTATAAAATATTTTTACCATTAAATCCAATAGTGGTCGTTGGAATTAATTTCACTTTGAAATCGGACTTAAACTAGTGTCAATCTTTTGATACTTATTGTTTCATAAAAACACGCTATTTGCTCTGACAGCAGGAATTAATTATTAAATTAATTAATGTGACTTATATGTTATGAATTTTTTAAAATAGAATTCATTTTTTTAATTCTTAATATCAAATATAGCTTAGGGTGAATTTTTGGTAATTTTCTGAAAAACTTCAATTTTTGATGAATAGTGAAACCACTAAGTGGTACATATAAAGACTGATTTTCCGTTTAAATGAAATTTTGCTATCATTGTGTTTTGAATTTCAAAAATCCAACATACATGGTTGTCATTAAAAAGTAAAATGTGGTTCAATGAGATTATAATAATTTTTTGGTGAATAGTAACTTATTAAGTTCTTAATCGCGATTAGTGGTAATTAGTGTAGTTTAAGGTAAAAATAATGCTTTAATAAAATAAGATGAGCTTGAAACATGTCCTAGACTCATTGGTTGTGTCATGGCCGACCAAGAAAAGCCATGGGTCAACTTGGGGACCCCATGGAGACACTTTGGTTGGGAAATGACATAAATAACTTTGTATTTAATGTAAAAGTAAAAATGACACAAACATAATATGTTTTACGAAAACAATTTTTACATGGGGTTATAAAGATCATATTTTTGATTATAAATAGTAATTGGAAATATAAAAAATATTTCCTACATCATAGTATGTTTTCTATAATTTTTATACATTTAATAAATTAAATTATTTATGACATAATAATGATGCAGCGATGACATCATTATTTGATGATTTAAATAAAATGGAAAGATAATGTAAAATCTATGAACTACACATGTACAAAACCAATAGGATGAGTGGATTTCGAACCCTTATCACCTTATCCACGAATTATATCATTGTGTAACCTTTTAAAACCTAAACAAATTTTCAAATAAAGTAATATTTCTTTACTTTCTAAAAGTGCCCCTCCTCTCCTCTTATAAAAGGCCCCCACCTCGACCTCATTTCACACACTCCTCAAGCCATTGGCTCGGCCAAACCCTGCCCATTTACTCTCTCCACATCACTCTACTCATCCTAGAGGATTACCTTTGGGAAGAATCCTTTCAATGGAAGCCTTTAGCCTCAAATCAAAATGAGTTACACTTTTAAAGGTAATTCATTCTCTCTTGTTCATTTGTCTTATTTTGCTTTTCCAACCCTCTAAACTCTTTTTATTTACATATTTTGTAACAACACCAGTATCTTCAATATACTAGGATGCTTTTATAATATTTATTCGAGCTACACTCTCACACAACTACATCAAATGGTTAATGAACATATGGTTTCCGTGGATGGCGAAATTCTGCCTCCCGAAACGATGATTGTTCAATAATCATTTAACACCTTCAAGGGTGGCCATTATGATGTCACTATTTTTATATATGATATAATATGTTTATTTTTTCTTTAAGATTCTGTATTTTTCATTTTCGGCATACCTTTATGGTTTCCATTATGGGTAAACACGATATCTTCATTTAAGGAAGTGCGGACTACCGCCCCCTCAAAGTGATGTGATTCGTTAATGCCATATGTGGGACGTGTAAAGGATGGATTTAAAGTTATTATATATGATGTTATAATGGAATTATAATATAACTCTATATCATTATTATTTCTTTCCATTAAAATATGAGATAGAAATGAAAGTAGCGTTCATGCGTACGTACGGCTTACCGTCTCCATGAACGGTGCGTTTCATTTCTTATCCCCAAATGTGATGTACTATTAAAAGTAAATGTATATAATGGATATATATAATTAATGATATATCTAAATGATGAATATAATTCTGGAATTAAAATATACATACCTCTCATTTAGTTTTAATTCCATTAATATTACAAAGAAATGAAAGTAGCATTCATGCGTACGTACGGCTTACCGTCTCCATGAACGGTGCATTTAATTTCTTACCCCTAAATGATTATGTAATATTATAAATACATGTATATGATGGATATATATGATACATATTATATCCAAATCGGGAATTTCATTCTGGATATAAAGAACCTTTGACCACACGAACAACATGTAATTGTAAGAAGTCCACTTTCGACTTAAGAACCAAATATTGAGAAAACAAACATTATTAACTTAAATGGTTACATAATGTTTATAACATGGCAATAAGTGATATAACAGGAATAATGAACTTTAAAAAGGTTCTTAATCAAGTATAAATTAACTCAAGTTTATTATTCAGGATGTTAAAGAACGATCGAGTCAAGTCGGACCTGAGGTAAGGGACTTCGTCTCAATCTCCTTTCATTGAGGCATATTTAGTTTTATAGACAACTTTCTTTTATACGGTGTATAAACCCCTTTGAATTTTACTTTTATACAAAAGGAATATTTTTCTACGAAGCGTTTTAGAAAAGGACAAAAAGGAATGTTTCTTTTAACGTACACGGCGACAACGACCTTTTCCGCCGCCACGAGTATTATTTGGTCTTTGGCTTTCTCAACAAGCAGTAATGTTTTTAGAATAAAATAAATACCATATACTCTTTTATGTATTTTGGTATTGAAAATGGTTTTGAAAAAGGATTATATTACGGCAATATATTTATGATATATTGTGATTGAAATGTGGAAATTTTATCATTCCTTTATATTGGTTTTATGTTTTATGATTTTATACTGGTACATGGACATTTTAATGGGTGGTTACGTTATAAAACATATGATGGGTGGTGTCGTGAATACCAGGACGGGTGGTTACGTTATAACCTCCAATGCATTGGGTATGGAAGTCGGCCATATGGCTATTCCATTATGTATGTATGGAAATTGGCCGTATGGCTATTCCATTAAGTGATATGTGTGGAAGTCGACCGTATGGTTATTCCAATTAAGTATGTTTATGTCCCAAGTTACCTTTATATATGTTATGTGTTATTTTTATGGATTTTATGGTAATCCTTTGGTTACAAAAAGGTAAGTAATGATACATTATTCAGTGAAGAGTTTTTACTACTTCATAAAGGTGAAGGTATTACTTTGATAGAGTATATATGGTTAATTTGATGTTTGAAAAACTAACAGTTTTCATTCTTTATGTATCCATTACTGAGCTTTTTATGCTCACCCCAAGTTTTTTTTGAAATGTTTTCACAGGACTTAATGTGGAATAAGGTCAAGGATGGGATCAAGGGAATGTCATCCTATATAAAACATGGAACTAGACACGTTTCTTTCTAAGAGTTTTTTTATTATGTAAACCTAGTAGAAGTGACTACTTTGTAATCTTTTGATATGTAATAGTTATGTTTTAATTATCTAAAACTCTAAACCTGAAAAGATCCTCGACGTGAATTATTCATTTAATTCAATATTAAGTAAGGTTTAAGGCCGGGGCCTTATACGTTGTTGGTGAATAAAATTAATCTATTTGTTTCAGTTGTCATTGAAATCATATCTATCAGATATCATAAAAAAGCATAGAAGGAAGACAGTTAGTTACAGAAAATGGTATAATTGGTTTATAAGGGTATGTTATATGAAATTTGAATTAATAAATATTGTGTTTTGTGGTTTGGGAAGAGATTTTGAGTGCCTTGTGATTCACAGTTAATGAACGATTGGCCATTTGAAGAAAATAGTTAAATGTATTCAGTTCATCCTAGAAGTAATAATATTATATAGGCCATGGAGAGTGTTACAAGTTGGATGGAATAAAAGGAGATATTTCATACATTACAATAAAAATTTTGACTTGTCAGTAGGTGAAAGAAGAAAATAAATTTCTAAAATGGGTACTTAAACCTTTTCCGGTGGTAGAGTTTAAATGAGAAAATGTATCTGTGTATATTGTAGTGGGATTAAAAAAAATAATTGTTATAGTGTGATTTATCTTATTGTTTACTGAATGACTCAATCTTCTCATTTTCTCTATATTCGAGATTCACTATCTCAAGATCAGCTTACTCTATTGTCTTTTAATGATATAGTCATGTTACATGGAGTTCCCATCTGCCATGTATTTGATCATGATCATAGGTAATCATATTTCATTTAGAAGGGAATTCATAAGATATAAGGAACTAAAATAAAATTTTGTATAGCTTTTCATCCTCAGTTAGAGGGGACGATAGAAAGAATAATTCATACAATGGAGGATATGATACGTAATGGTTCAATGGATTACAAGTGATGTTGGGACCAATATATTTCTTTTTTTGTGTATTATTATAATAAAAGTTTTCATTCCAGTATATAGATAGCATCTATTGAGGCGTTATATAGAAAGACGTGTTGATTTCTATATTTTTGGGCTATTGTAGGTGAAATAGAGATGATGAGACTTGAATTGGTAAAAGAGATGAAAGAAAAAGTTTTGATGATTTAGTAGTACATGAGGATAATTCAGGGTAGGTAGAAAAAATATGTTGATAAAAGAGGGAATGATCATTCTTTTGAGGTAGGTGATCATACCTTTATTAAAGCTTGATAATGGAAATGTTTGATTTTTAATAATAAAGGGAAAGTGATTCGATGGTTCATTGGACCTTATGCAGCCCTAGAGAATGTAGGATTAATTAACTATAGATTGGATTTACCTCTTTTTTATCCAATCTATAAAATTACTTTTAAATTTCAATATTAAAAAAAGTATATTCTAGATCTATATCATGTATTGAGACCAGATGTAGTTCAGTTAGAAGAAAATATTTCTAATAAGAAATAAAAAATCAAAATTATTGACAAAATGGATGATGTGGTGTGAAATAAGGTGATTCATCCGGTTATGGTTTTGAGAAAAAAACATTTGGATTAATAGGAAACATTTTACTGTTAAAATGTTATTATAAAGAAATACACTCCCTAATTTTATAGGTGAACAAAATTGGGAGGACACAATTTGCAAAATGAGGGAAGGAAATAACATCCTAGGTAATTATAAAATAATGAATTTTCATATATATATATATATTAATCAATTAGTTAATAATTTTACTTAAAAATTTATTTTTGGCTGATATCATACACAACATGAAAAAATGGGATTCTCTAAAATCTTATGATGCACACAATACTGAGATATACAAAATAATAATACATTTTTAATATTATTACTTTAAATGGTAGTTAACGCCTTACTATTATATTGGATAGAATGAAAAAAATAACTATTTTATGTTTACGCAATTTTATGAAATGTTTTTATGTTCTTCTATCAAATCATATGGGATTAAAATGAGAATAAATCCAATTTTAATCATAAAACAATCTCATATATTTAAAAGGTCGGTTTACCTTCTTTTGATGGATAAACCTTATTAAAACTAGTATTTAACTTTTATATATTATATTTGAAATTATAAAATTCATATTTAGAATTAGGAAATCAAAATTCAAATTAGATTAATATTTGGTAATGTTTCAAAAAATATCATTTTTAATGAATAGTGAAGAAATACTTTATTTTAATTAAAAATGTTTTTTCATCAAATTTAATTGTATAGTTATTTTATCCTATTCATTGGATTTAAAGTATATTTAAATAATTTATTTATAATTTAATCCAATTATGTTATTGTATGTAATTTCACATTGAATATATATAAACCCATGTCAATCTTTTGATTATTTTTACTCTTCGAAGAACATATTTTCTCATTTTGATAGCATGGATTAATTTTATTTTAATTATTGAAACTGCTATGTTTTTATTCCTAAAACATATATTCCATATTTGGAATAATAAGTTCTCAATTATCTATAAATTCCATTTTTTGGACATTATTAATAGTTACATGATTAATTATTATAATTACCATGGTTTTAGAGATATTTGGTAATTAAAGGTAAAGATAATATTATAATAATATAAAACTACCATAAAACTATTCCTTGTTTAATTGGATGATTTTTTCCTGAATATGATAATAATTTTTTAAATTTTAGGAATACATGTAGACACATGAATGACTTTAATGCATTTATAATATTATCTTCAATGACTAGACATTTTTTGTTACTTATTTTTAAAAATAATGTATTTAAATATGGAGTTATACAGGGGATCATTTAAATTATAAATATTCTTTGTAATGGTGATTTTTTACTTATATCATGAGAAATGTTATATAATTTTTATGAAATAATTAATTAAATTTAATTATGACACAATTATGTTGTAATAATAGATTTATCAAATAAACAAACAAATAAATTATAATATAAACATAAAAATAAGTATTATATGACATAATTTAGAAAATCCATGAATTTTATAGAAGCGTATGACAAGTTACAAATCCATTAAAATATTTTTTCTATGTTATCTCTCTTTTTTGTATTTTATTTAAATTCAATTAAATCAATAGTGAAAAAATTTACATAATTGTTAGTTAATAAAAATACTAATTTATTAAAATAATTTTAGAAAATAAATATATTAAAAAATCATTTAGTTACTATTAAAAGGAATAAATGTTAATTAAGTGTTTAATTATAGAAATTCTACCCCATATCAGTAAAATATATAGGCTCTTGTTATATAAAATTTATTTAACACAATTAATATTACGATGGAAAAAATAATGGTAAATAAAAAATAAAAGGTTTAAAATAAATTATATACAAGTATAAAAAAATTATGAGAGGATTTCAATCTATCCTCATCATATATTCTATATATATCAATTTTTATTCATTTGGAATACAAAATTAATTTATATTAATTTATTAGAATAAAGGTTTCCAAGGGTTCCACTCCCCTCTCATGTAAAAATGTTCCAACTGTTGTCTAATAATAACACTTCTTGAACAATTTGGTTCATCAAATATCTGGTCAATCAACTTCAAATAATCCCAACTCACATTATTGAGACCATGTATTATGAATAAAACCCTTCTTAGAATTTTTGATGTGTTTGTTAATGGTTACTAGCTGACGAAGGGCTATCATTTTTTTTTGTGTTTCAATTTTATTTCTTCTCCCATATGCTATCAATATTCATCCACTAAGTTGAATTAAAAAATCCAGTATCATATATATATTGAGATTTTATTATGATAATATCATCATTAAATCTATCTCTAATTTCATCAATAGAGAAATGAACATTTTGTTTGTGTGTATGCTGGGTTACCCCCTCAAGAACCAATATAGTTCATTCTACATTATCATCTATCAAGATTCGATATAATGATGGAATAAATTATTATTTATTATATTCATGAAATTTTTTTGTTTTAAAAGAAATATATTTCTATTATTTTCTTATATTACATTCACAAAAATATGATAATGTCTTTTGTGCGTACATCTAAACTATAATCTCCATGAAGCGATGTGAATCATTTTTATTCACTATATCACTTTTATAATATATATATATGTGTGTGTGTGTGTATTTATTTAAAATATTATAATTATTTTAATAAAATTATAAAAATTAAATAAGGATAAAATAATAATTACCATGTTTCTATAATGAACAATGAAAAATGGAATATGTTATTCATATGTACGTACATCTTACCATCTATATGATTATAACATTTTAATTTTTCATAACAGTAATTAATTATTTTATTTAAAAAGTATTATTAGTACATATATGTGATGATTATGTCACCACTATTTTTTGGTAGATGATAAACTAGAGACAACATGGGAAATTTACTTCATAACAAGTTTATTTTAGACTCTAGTACTAAAAAAAGACAAAAAGGCTGGTAGGTACATAAAAAATAATGTATGATTCATAAAATTATAATAAGTGATAAAAATTAATAATAAATTTGAGAAAAAGTTCTCAATAATTTATAAATTAACAAAATATTATTACTTGGAAATATAATGATTATACATGTCTAGTCGGGCTCAAGGTAAGGGAATCCATTTCAATCTCCATTCAATGCACATATTTTGATTTCATACACCACCTCATTTTATTTTTTTACAATAGATATCTTTGACTTTTAATTTATGTCAATGAATTTCAAAAAGAATATTTTTTTAAGAATAATTTTTCTAAATGATAAAAACGAATTTTTTTTACATGTCAATAATGACATTTCCATATCTGTGGCCATTATTTGATATTTTCCTTCATCTAAATTCTATAATGTTTTTAAAGAAAAAGTAATACCATATTTCATTTTCATGTATTTTAATATGGTTTTGAGACAAGATTTAATATGTCAATATCATGAAATTATACCTTGTGATTGCACTATGGAAATTCTATTTTTATTTTATGCATGTTTTATGGGTTCTGATTATGTTATGGTTCATGGGAATTACTTATATATATATGGGTGGGTATGTGATAAACCAAGGGAGGATGAGCCCTTGATAGATCTGAAATGCATTGAGTAATGAGACAATGTAAAACAATAAGTTTTCCCCTAATAGATTTAGGGAATATACTTTGATGGGTATTCCAAATGTAACCATAAATGATATTCCTAAAAAAGTTATGAAAACTACAATGTTATTATGATATGGATGCCACATGTTATATTTATGATTTATTGTTGATTAGAAAATTTTCATGAGCCTTATAACTGTATAAGGTATGTTAAATATCTAATGGTTTATGGGTTAAAATTATTGTTTTCATGGAATAAAAGTACAAATGGACTGTCCATTTCTTTTTTTATCGTATTTACCTTACTGAAATTTATGACCTCATCCCATGTTTCTAGAGGGTGTAAGGATGGGTAAGATAAATTTTGATGCCATTATTAATTATAATAATATTTCTATCAAGAATAATAAATATTGTTTTATTTTAATGAGTATCATTTTATGAAAAAAATTGATAGTAATTAAAAGTGAATATTTTGTATTATTAGAGTTATTATGTAATAGTTATGCAATAATTCTATAAAACTATTGAACTGAAAATATACTCAATTAAAATTAATGACTTAACTCAATATTAGGTTATGTTTAATGTTTGGGCCTTATATACTAGGTCTGTACAAGATATTAGTTCAAGTAAAATTTCATTCATTATATAACAATGAATTATGTATAGTATTCATGGTGTTCCATAAGCCATAAGTATGTGGATAATAGGATTCATAGTAGAACAAGGATGTGGCGTAAATTTTGTGTATTATTTTTGAGAATAAAGAAGGATAATATTAATGATGAAGATCAGAAGCCGTACATAAGAAGAGCCATGAAGGGAAATTGTCCAGCCATAGCTGCTTGACATCGAACGAGCCTGAGGCCGCCAGCTGATGGGAGGCATTGTTTTATTAACTTTAGGTAAATGAGAAGGTGAAATAAGAGAATCCTTGGCATAGAAAGCAGATTATCCGGATGATGAAGCAAAAGGATTGGAGTCCATCTTCATTGTGGTTAGTGACATTGATAATAGAGAGGCAGTCAGACTCAATGATAATATCAGCCCATCCACATTCTGCAGTGAGCATCATGACTGCTAGGCTGGCAGTGGCCTCATAAAATCCAGGTTCCTAGGAGGCCTAATGGGATTTATCTTTTTCCACCACAATCTGCCCCAGATGATTATACGCCAGGATGCTGAGAGCAACATGCCCATCCATGTGGAGAGAAGCATCCATGTTAAGCATAAGACTCCCTTCTGGTGCGGGGGGGGGGGGTCCAATGAGGGGGCAGGAGGGGGAGTATCTGGAACAACGTGTCCTTTGTGGTCCTTCTAGACCTCAATCAATGAAGTTTCATGTTTAATCCAGAACTTGGGAGTGTGATTAACGTGTTAGAAAATAGATGGCTCTACGGTATCTAATATGGGAAGGAATTTGTTATGATCAGAAAGTTAATAAATGTGGTATTATATTATTTGAAATCCTCAAATTATTTCTATAATTTTATCAATATATTTTAATTAATTACAAAAATATTTTGGATAAATGAGATACAAACATTCTCATGAAATTTATGACACAAATTCTCTACATTATTCAAATTGCACTCTTCTCCTCATAATTCTCATCTTATCTATAATCAATTCAACTGTTTCATCACATTCAAATTATTATCTAACAAACCTCATTGATAATATAGAATAATGATTCTTCATATCTATTTGAGATAATTGAGTCAATAGTTAATTAATATTTCTTGTAGCAACCATCTCTATTCATAATCATCATATGCAACAATTATCACTATAATTTATTGTGAATGAATTGGGTTTATTTTTGAAACCACCCAATGGTATAGGATTATTTATCCTTAAAGATTTTAGATAAAAATATCAAAAAAGAATAAGTTAAATCTAGTCTAATATCTTATTATATCCTTTCAAAAAATAATTTTTTTATCATGGATATAGTTTAATGAGGGGAATAAAAGAATAAACCCTCATCCAATTAGCATAGGAGATGAATGGGGTTATCAATGATCCTTATTAGAACATCATTATCATATAATTTTTTTTAAATAATTAAATATATTATTTAATTTTCTATTTATTATCATTATCCTTATATTAATACTTAAATATGCACAATAATTCAATTTCAAATATGTTATTATTTTACACTTTTTCTTTTATAAACATATATAATTATTCTATTATGACTATCACCTTATTTTTTATATATCATTGATTCTATTGAATGTATAAAAGTATTTTTAATTCTCATAAATATTCTAAATAGAGGATTTTAGTCTTGAAAACATACTTTCATGCATATTGTAAATTGATGATGACCCCTATTAATTTTTTTTCCAAATCAAATTCATATATTGTATCAAAGGATCCTGAAAATATTTAATTATTGTTTTAATTAGTCTAATTCTTTATTTGTTTTCAATATATATAACTATTTTAAATTAATTTTGTTCAAATAAATACCTTTTAAAAAAACCCCATAGTGCTCCCTTAAGGACACTATATAGTCCATGATATCATTTTTATGGTTATACTTATGTTTATTGGATAAATAAAATGTGTTTATTTCATAAAAAATATATTTTATTTATTATCAATGACAACTATGTAGATTTATATTCCTATATTGGAAAAATAAGTTAAATGGACACCAGATTAAATTTCATCATTCGAAAAAGATGTTGAATGAGTTAATTCCATTCATTATAAATTAAATAAAAATTAATTTAGTAAAAATTATACATTTATAATGTCCCAGAAAATGTTGAAAATAATATATTTATACTAATAAAGAATGAAAAATTTCAAGATTCTAGATTAAATATGCTTAAATAAGTATTTTAGATTTTTTCTTTTTCACATTAGTAAATCATGAAATGAAATGATTACATGATTAATTTAAATTTTTATGGTTTGAAGGATATTTTTTATTCTCCACATATAGATACTTTTTTTAGAAAAAAAATTTGTGATTTTCTAAGATATTGTGCATCAGAATCCAACATAATTTATACAGATAATGGAAAAAATTACGTTGTGGTTTAGAAGCTCATCATATCTGTCATGAAATATGAATAAACGATGAATCATAAATAAATTAAAGAAAATAAATAATTTTATTCATGTAAATAAAAAACACATCAAAATTGATAATTGAGATTACTTATTTTTTCCCGAAGATGAAGAAATACATGAAAATTAATAATAAAATCCAACATTTAAAAATAGAAATTTTGAAAAATAATTATGTTTTTTGAATTCAAAAATATGTGTGACATCTAGATGGGTATCACCATGAACAAAAAAAAGAGTAATAAAAATATTAAATGTAAAAAATAGCTAAATATTTTAACTCGTAATCCTAATGATGATTCAATTTCATCTTATTATCCATGTGATGGAATTCCTCAGTGCCTCATGTCTAATATCAATGAATGAAGTCAATTAAATTTTATATGTTCTACTACTTCTTCATCCACTAATTATTATTCAAATTCTTAAATTTTATAATTATGTTATGGTAATATGTTTTAGGATACATATCAACCTTATAATTGATTTTAAATCGTGCTTCAAAATTTAAAAATCCTAAAAAAAATATAATCATTCTTTTTTTAAATGATAAACTTTTAATAGAATTTTATGATTTGGTTTAGATCTAAAATAACAAAAAAAATTAACAATTTTTAAACTAAAAATAAATACCATAAAAAACTATTTCTCAACTCACTATAATTGCTGAAACGATAAAAAATTTTCTAGGTTCTAAATTGGTTTAAAAAAACTATTGTATTCATTTTTTGTATAATAAAAAAATATAAAAAATATGATGTTTTAAATAATTATTTTGTAGCAAAATTATAGTAACTATTATAAGTTATTTATGTATTGTTTTAGAAAAAAATTATAAAAAGGATTGATTTTTCATAACACTATGTATTAATCTCTAATTTTATATATAAAACAAATAAAGTTGTTCTATAAATGCTTGGATTACAATTTATTTGTTAGATTACTAATGTAATCCAATGATGTGCATACAACTAAAATTAGTTCCTTTCATATTTTTTAGGTAAGGACCTCAAGATAACAACATAAAAAGATACTAGTTATCTATGTTGGAGGTGTGTAATGCATATATGTTGTGATGCTAACAAATTAAATCAACTAGAAAATTTTAATTATGAGCATACAGCATTTATAGATGATTTAAATATAAAATTAAAATATATTGGAACCGTCTGTTTCTCCAACATATCATTAATGAAATATGGTTTATTTATTAATGGGTTTAAGAATTATTTACTATGTGTTACTCAACAATGTGATAGTGGTTAGAATATAGCTTTTAAAAAGTATAATTTTAATGTTTTAAATTTTAATGGAAAACATTTATGTACCACATATATTTTTTAAAACTATTATTTAATAGATTAATAATCCATTAAAATTTAAAATTATATTTTTAGTGAAAAAATCATTTAATCATGGATGTTTTATCATTTCAAAAAAACATTAAAATATTCAATATCTTATCATGCTCAATTATGGATATCAAGTATGAGATTTTCCTAAAAATTAAAATTATAGATAACATATTTTTTCACCCTTTTTGAATTAGTAAGAAACTCAAATATTTTATCCAATATAAAATGGTTGAATACTTTTATAGATACCTATAACTAAATAAACAAAACATTATATATTTAATAAAATTTTAGTAATTTAATTTTATATTTTTCACTTTAACTATTGAACACTATTTTGGATTTACACAGGTTTTTATTATTAGCATATAGAAATGGAATCTTGTAAATACATTATCAACTATTTACATAATGTTGAAAAAGAAAGAGGAAATAAAATTATTTCCATTAGTTGTGAACATTTCATATAATTAATTACAACAACATTAATGATTTTTGTTATTCATGTGGATATCATTATTCCTTCTGCACTCCTAGTATAATGATATAAAATTGACTTGTAAAAAAATGAAATAAGACCATCCATTAAATGTTTTGGACAAAATTAAATGAATTTAACATTACATAATTTTTATTTGACGAGTTTTTCAATACCTTATTCATTATCCACAAAAATGATATCATATGTCCATTCTTTTCTGAAACTAGATAAGGACATTATAACTGAAAAAATCCAAAAAATTTCATTATTAAATCTTTTACTTGAATTTTTTTCATTAATACCAACGAATATGATAGAAAATTTTTAATGTAAATCAAATGAATGTATCCATAATTATTATTAAAATATAAGTTAAATCCAACCATGACATCAATAAGTGAACCATGACCGTGGAAGGTACTATTCACATCAAATTTTATGAGAATAGTTTTAAAAGAAATTCTCAAATAGATTAAAAAATGACTAAGATAGGTTGGTTATACCAAAAAATATATCTTATAAAAAAGAAATAAGTTCATTCACCCCCTAAAACACTATTAAAAAATGCACAAACAATATAAAAATACCATCCCATTGAATTGTTCTGATGATTACTAGTTATAACTTATAAAAGATGGGAAGAGATAAATATGTTTAAGAGTTAAGATTTTCTCTCTCACCATGAACATCATTAACATTATGGTTTTATCAATGATGATAATTTGATGCATTTCATGTTATAGGAGTTAATTATTTTCATTTTAATTACATTTTAAATTTTTTTAATGAATGGATAATCATACAATTATTGGGAAAAAGTAATATTTTCAAACTACATAAGATAAAAAATGATATATCCCCCGTGAAAATTCTCATCTTTTTGCTTATGGATATATATAGATGATTTTATTAATTATATTTATTATTTGTCATCCATCTCATGTATCAATTCCATTATAATAATGTTTCCACTATTTGAATATATTAATTTAAATAATTTTATTTCTAATTTTTTTCTATAGATTAACCACTAGGTTTTGATAATCATATATTTAAAATTCATATTATTATGTTATCAAAATATTATTAGGGTTTAATTAATCACCATTTTATTATTAATATTGTTTAACTAAATTATTTTTATCATATTATTTTTAAATTGAAAAATCCAATTCACATCTTATTCTAAAAAATCAAATTATTTATTAATTATTAAAATTTTGGTTACAAAATTTATTTTAGGGTTAAATAATGAAACTCTTTCAAATCGATTATATGATGTTTGAATAAATTGGACAGATAAAATTCATTTTATTTGTTAAATTTAAATAAAAATACATAAATTTTTTTTAAAACATATTAAAAAACAAAGGAACATTTAACGATGTTTTCCATGGAACATGTCCCTGAAAATAGAAGACCAATGAGTATAACCTGTAATATAACAATGGATGAATCTAGTTAATAATTAGAAAGAAAATTTTATTAATTTATGACTGCATGTCGACATTAAATTATTGTAACCTATCGAAAAATCATGTTCACTGTATTAATTTGATCTCATTTTTGATAAATCAAAATATAATAATAGTTTATATCTCCCAATATAATTATCATATATTTTAACAGAACCAAAATACATGGATTATTTTTTCCCAAGGAAACCTTTTTTTAATTATCTATATTTTTTATTGGGATTTTAGATGATTATAACTTGATATAAAAATAATAGTAAAAATATACACTGACTAGAAAAATACCTTAACATATAGTGTAATAAGAAGAGAAATATTCTTTTTTCGGCAAAGTATTTTGAACGCATCATCATTGGGAGTTTAATAACACATATTATGTGAATAAAAATATTCTCTTAAACATTGGGAATAAATATGATCACATACCTATAAATTTTGATAATAATAATGGAATTTTTATTAATAAAAATCCATATCCAAAACATTCCCAATAATTACACTAACCTAGGACATCATTTTGTGATAGAAAACAGTCATGATGGTGATATTATTCTTGAATTTTTTTCAATAACCATCAACATCATAATAGCTTCAAAAAACTAATTCTTCATTATCAATATTACATTATTATTAGTGATTTCTGAATTATTTTATTTTTTTTGTTACACATTATCCTTATTAATCATGATAAAATTTTTATATATTTTAAAATTTTAATAATTTATCAAAACTAATTACTTATGCATTTAAAAAATGATTCCAAAATTTTATTAATATTGGTAATTTTATGTAAGGGTGATACTCCATGTAACAGATTCCATTATAAATATAGAAAAATATATGTTGTTATGTCATAGATGTACCTTGTTAGTATTAGAAAAAAGTGTTGTTTGTATATTTGATGTGACATTCACTATTTGAAAGAGTAGTGGGATATTACAACACCCTAGTTTGATACTCGCAAGGAATTTTCTATATATTATTAACATAAAAATTTCTAAAAAAAATGATTTAATGTATGTTCATGAATTTAAATTTCTCTTCAATGTTATTCTTATTTATATTTTAGATCATCATATTTATAATATATTATTTAAGGAGGAAGATAATATTTATAATTCTAAAATTATCTTATAATAGAGACCGATTATTTTATTATGTTTTTTTAAATATAATGATTTATAATAATATGTATCCAAATATTTATTACTCTCTTAATAAGATTTTACTAAAGAGAAATGTGTTTATAAATCTTTAATAAAAATATATCTGCCTAAAATTATTAGATTTCAATTTAAAAAAAATGTTTCCCTCAAAATATCTTCAATGATGCTATTTATTTTATTTTTTAGTTTCTTTATACGATAAGACATCATTTGAATCATTTTTTATAATTTAAAATTGGAATAGGTTTTTATTCTTTTCTAAGGGGGAGAAATTTTCATACTGATAAAAATCTGTTGTTATTTTTATTCCAAATATTACATAACTATATGTCAAAATTAAACAAATTATTATATGGGAGGAATGTTGTTATTTTTCGTTAGGATGAAGAAGCATTAATTTTTTTTATTATCATAACTATTTTGTAAAAATGGTTGTTCTATTTCATTACTGTCAAATCATTCATGAGTTTCTTATCATTAAAAAGGGTGTTATTTTTGTGGTTTTCACCTTTTTTAGATTTAATAATCATAAATTAATCATGATTTAAATGATTTATGTAGAGTTATTATAGATAAAGGATTATAGGATATCAGATAAACAAGATGAAATATTATTTGAAAGATATATATTATTTGAATAAATATTTTTATATTATTTTTTCATTTTGTTACACTGATTTAATGATGTTCTGTGAAAATTTCACTTGCTTACACATTTCAAGCCAAGTAGGTTCACAACCAATAATATCCTACAGTTCATATGATCTAGAAGCACTAAAAAGTTATTTTAGTTAGATAGATTAAAGATATTAAATAGGGATCATATGTATATCATGTAAAGGACATCAGTTACCAGGTGGATCATGTTAGTGAACATGATGTTTAATGTGGTCCACCTACAACAATGTGGTGGCTACTGGAAACCTATTGGGGTGATGATTTCTATCAAATAATCGAATCTATGTTGATAATAAAGATAAAAAATGTTGTCTTAATGAACATAATAACCCAAATTATCTCTAAAATATATTTAAATCATTTAAAACTATAAATAGACCTCTACGGTTCCTTGGAAACATACTTTCTAATAAAATTGAGAACAATAATTCTCTATATTTTCTAAATTTCTATCATGTGATCATAATTCATAAGTTCCCTATCATTATTTCAATAGTTTTATTGCATTATAAATTATTCTCAATTCTACATATTTCTCATTCATCCATAATGTCTATAATTATATATTACATTTAATTGGTTCCAAAACATATTAATACTTCTTATAGGAAGCCTCTCTCTTCCAAATATTCTTTAATTTTATTAATCACTATAGTTTTAATTTAGGGACCCACATTTCATTTCAAAATCACTAATAAGAATGTGATTACATCTCATTTTTTGTATTTATATTTAACTGTTAAAAATATATGATCCATAATATTCTGATTTATTATTATATATTTTAAAAATAATGGGTGTTTTGGTATCATGGGTACCACTAAATCCAACTGAATAATAAAATAAACAATTTTGATATTGGGTTAGGAGTCATAGGGGTTCATCAAAGATCACCACCAAGACTCCATTATCAAACTAGGATCATGACATTATCTTAAAATCATTATTTTATCTTTTTATTAGTTTTTTGCTTATACATTCATAATTCAATTCAATAAATCATTAAATTAACAAATTTATAATTTTTATGTGATTTTTATTATATAGGCATTTATAATTATCCAATTTTTCGTCATATTTTAATATAAATTTTTTTTTCCTTATTAAAGTGTAAAATGGATTTTAATTATCATCAAAATTATAAAAGGTGATGTTTAGATTTTAATGAATAAATTATTTCTTAGTTTTTTAAATATAAAATCACTCATATATATCTACTTTACTATAAACTGATGTACAATTAAAACCCCAAAATATTTATATTGAATCTCACTCTCTCAAAGTAATTTATTCTATAATTAAACTTATATAAACCACGACACCCTATTTATCATTCTCATTTATTCTGATTGTTGTTGAATTCTTCTTCTTGTCTATTTCTTACATTGATCTGTGGTAAAATCTCATCACTATCATCTATCTTAAACATTATTCCATTTTTTTGTTTTTATGGATTGATAAAAGGATTTAGGTTTGAGTTCATTAGTAGATCAAAATAGTAACCTTTCAACTATATATATACTTTTCTTAGAGTTGTTATAGGTAGATTCCATGAGAGGTTTTTTTTTTATAATTGAGGATACAAATTCCTCATATTTGGCTCAGAATAGTATAGATGGGAAATACTGGGAACAATTCCCACAAACTCTATTGTTCACTAGTGGGTATGAGACCGTACAAACACTATTGAAAATACAACTATATCAGTTTGGAATATTTTGACAACCAATAACTATATAAATTGGGGTCATTATATCACATTGTTATTTTATGATCTTGTCTATTGGCAAGGGTTTTTGGAATGTGTGTGCATGACCAGAAAATTACTCTCATGAATTTTATAAATTTGTATCCCTATCAATGGATGTCTGTAATATTCTCAGGACACATAAATTATGTGTTTTATTATTATTATTATTATTATTTAATTTTTCTATATTTTACGCTTATTTTAGAGTTAATTTTAACTTGTTATTCAGATGATTCCATCATAACCGGAATGAGAGTTTGAGAATGATTGATTGAGTTAGTGTCTCTTTAGATAAATAACGTATAAAGTATAATTAAAGGTAAGGATTGATAGTTTTATCATTCAATGATTATTTATAGATATTGAAGTAAAATTATTATGTCTTCTAGAAGAAGATATCACTATTTTTCTGGGTGTCAAAAAACTGAAATGGATAAATGAAAACATTAGTAACAAGAATAATAAGTATTGGGGTTTTCTTCTTATATTTCAAAATAATATGATATTTTACATCGTATAATATGTAAATAGTTTATGCATTGATTAAATATCTCAATAATTTTCTATTCAAGTATATTTTCATCAAAAAATTCGTACCTGATGTGATGGTTATTCAATATTAATATTATTAAATGGAATATTGATAATAAGTATGAAAATTCATTAAACACAGTTGCTATCCAATTTATATTACTATGATTGAAAATAGATGATGAGTAACATGAACTAGATTTTTTGCTTCATTATCTGATTGTTGTTAAGGAACTACATCTTTTGTGAAATGTTTTTTTGTTAAAAAATTTATGTTGAATGATTAGAGATATGTAACTCTCATTTTTTATATTTAAATAATATAATTGTTAGGACTCCCATGTTATTATTTATAAATGGAATAACTTACCCAAATCATGATGTTTGATAATTTTAGTGGATAATAAAAAACAATAAGAATTATTATAGATAAGTAAAAGTATATTAGTCCAACATTCTCATGTTTTCGTAATAAATGCGACATCAAGAAGAAATACAAGAAAATCAAAAGTGATACGAAACATATTTATTGATAAATTATAAAATAAAAAATGATGGTTTATTACTGATTGTGGAATATCCCATCAGTTCATAATTCATATAATTTAAGGAATCCTTTCATTACATAAAAGGGAAAAAAATTTAAAAAAAAGATGAGGAAATTTGGAAAGTTAAGTTTTTTTAGGATAGAACCTTGTAGATTATTTTAGAGGTTGATTCCTAAATTAAAATAAAGCGATGGAGTTTTATTAGTTTAATGAATATTAGCTACATTCCATTATTGAGAAGTAATATTATTTTAATAGGGTGACTTTAAGATTTAGAAAATAATATCATGTTATATCATGGTTTATAGAAACTTACAAAGGGAGTTATAGTTACAACTCGTATAGTAATAAAGGGAATATTAAATGATATGAATTAAAATTTCATGAGGATGGTTGAAAAACTATATTTTATACATGATTATAAATTGTGGAAATACAGTTTAGGTGACCTATTTCATAATAGGATGAAGGCTATGACTACAAAAATGAATTCTACAAAATATAAATAATTTATATGATGACCTATGAAAATTTAATATCTATAAATAAATTAGTATTTTCTTTTATAAATGTATGTAAGAAACTAATGGCCAATAATCAATATATAGTGCAAACTATTGATTGGGGACTCTTACCATTATATTCTAGGGTATGGTCACTATATAATATCAAATTAATAAATTACTTGACTTAAAATGAATACAATTATATTCATGAAATAAAATATTATCTATTTAATATGTTCTATGTGTTTTATATATTAGAAGAGAATGATTTAACATCAATGTGTAAGTGAATATGTTCTGAAAATAGATGATTGTATAATAGTATGTATTTATTTATTTTTTTCCAAAAATGTAATTAAATGATGGAATACCCTTTTAGGTACACCAAAACACAATAATATTGCAATATAGAAGAATTTATCATTCAATCAACATTTTCAGAGTGTGAGATTCCACTTGGGGTAACCTAAGAATGGCAGGCTAATAGTTTTAAATATTAAATAATATCATATAAATAGAAGGCCATCCATGATAATGGGATGAAAAATTTATGAGTATCAATTTTCATAGAATTATATAATAATCTTTCAGTCTGTGTCATTGGTTGTTATTATTGGAATTATAGATTCTAATATATGGGATAGAATTGATAAAAAATCTAAAACACGAATATTTTTTGGGAATTAGGATTTTTTATATGAATTTCTAGAATGATGTGAATAATAAATTATCTTATTTTATATCATGATATCTAATAATGGATTCAAGTATAAAGACAATCATATATTTAAAATTACTGATGAGAATAAAGAATCATGGTTATGGGAGTACTGGTACATGAAGATGTACATGATATGGTTGCACTAGAACCATCGTAGCATACACATAAAGTTAGAATATATATATTAGAAATGCTTATAAAACATTTTAATAAGTATTCATTAGACATAAAATATTTGTATTATCATAATGTGGATATCATGAATTTTTTGAAGATTAAATGAAGTCTAATGAGTCTAGCATGCACAATATAGCAATTATAGAGAATATTTCTTCTTGATATGATAATAATTTTTGTAATTTTAATCCACTTAAATATTGAAAATTATTTGTCTATAACTTATTGGGTTATCATATAAATTATAAGAATAAGTAATAATGGAGATAAAAAAAATATATTGTGTTGAAGGTATTTAAATATTATTATTTTGTGGATTTTATTGAAATGTTCTCACTAGAGTGAACCTGATGACCACATAGGTGGTTCTTAGAATTACTAAATAAAAGAAATTTCCTCAGGATATTTTTTATTTGAATGAAACGTTACTAAATGTATATATTCAATGTGATATTTTTATAGATCATCCCTGGGTATGTTTTACTCAATAATGACCAAAATTTCATAAAAACTCCAAAAATATTATATTCATTATAAATAGAAACAATATAATGGGATAAGATTTATGATTCCATCAAGTGTATGAATTCATATTAAAGCAATAAAATAGACCAAGATTATAACATTGTGTCCTTTTTTTGATGAATTCATTGTATTTATATTTTGCAAGGATGGCATGATAATTGAATTATCATACCTTGAAGGGTTTGATGAACTAATATTAAAACTAGATAAGGAGTTATACATGAAAGAACATGAGATGATAATAAAATTTTTGGGAAATAATATCATGATATATCATATAGCATAAATATTATTGTTTTATAAGCCTCATATATTTAATAATTTTTGATCTATTTTAGAATGGTAGAATAAAAAAAATTATTCCTCTATAATGTCATTTAAATCATTCTAACTATAAACAACAAAATATAAAATAATAGCATAAATACATAGGGAACGTTCATTATCAAAAAATAATTGGTGGATTTATGCTTTTTATGGTATCTACAAGAAAAAATATTCCACGTGTAGTGGTAGTTGTGAGAATGTATAATAATAAAAATGGAAAACAATGCAACTCCTTATGTATGGAGACCCTAGACTATTAAACAAGTTATTAAATCATCTTAATCATAATTTACCATCAAATACAAACCAATTATTATAATGTATAATGTATTTGTAAGATTAAGTGAATAATTATAAAAAATTAAACAAAAATGAAATCACCTTTTATTTAAAATACATAATTGGATCCTAATTATTTTAGATCCTACATCTCAAGAGGATATCATAGGTCATATATGATGAACATGATGAGAAAAATACCTGGTAAAGGAATAATCATTGGAATAATGATTATTAAATGGGTTAGAAGGAATAACATTATGGCATAAAAGGATATAAATCATTAATTAACATATGTAATCATACAATTTAATAAATTGGATCATGTAATAATGAAATCAATGTAATTTTAAAGAAAAAATATAACAAGAATAAGAGTAAATAATAACATCCAAGACCATTTTACATGGTGGACAAAGAATCATAAATCTATCAGTGTTTCTACAAGTCCTAACAAAATGTATAATGAGACTAAATATTACCCAATTAATTTTTTCATAACATTTTTGGCCTTATTAATCTCATATTATATTGCAATTTTTCTTTATTAATATCCATTTTTGGTTCAAATTCATTCACTTATAAACATAGTTATGATATTCCCATTGATTATGCTTTATGACCTGATTATGATGCCAAGAATATTCAATGGGTAAAACCTTATGGTAAATATAAACATATATTTTCTGACACATAATAAAATATTCATAAATATGTGTGCCACATGAATATTTAAAAATAAGTAATGACCATAAGGTTTTATCCACTAAATAAATTTGGCATCATAATCATGTCATAAAAAATATCCAATGGGAATATCATAATACTATAGATCAAATAATGAATTTAAACCATAAATGGATATTAATAAGATAAAATAAGAATATACAATGATATTTTCTGTCCAATATAAGTCAAAACATGTTAAAATATTGAAGAAAAGACATTATAAATGAGCCAATTGGGTGTGGTTTAAGGGAAAATATAATATATTATTGAATAGAAATATAGGAAAAACTATGTGTATAGTATAGAATAATGATCTAATATAGTTTTCATGATAAGATTATTGATTTTATAAAAATAATTTTTTTTAAAATATATTAGGTAGTTTACTAGAAAATGGGTAATAAATTGGGTAGCTCCCTTTAATTATATTTTTTTATTTGTAAGAATTGAAAAGGGAACCTTAAAAAACATTTATTTACATATAATATAAATAAAAAATGATCTACATAAATATTTTTGTATCACGATATATGAATTTATGGGTATTACATAATAATATTTGAGAGATGCTTTGGGGGAAATATAGATAAATTGTAACCTAGAGGAAAAAATTAAGGTTAAGAGAGAATCCCTTAACTTATGTCAAAAATTGTTCTAAACATGAACATAATCTAAACGAAAACAAATATATATATATTATTTAATAAATTAATAACCTATTGTACATATATTTGATTTATTAATGTTTTATTATGTTCATTTATGTCCATCTAGATGGGTTATAATGTTAAATTTCAGTGTTCCCAGTGTGTCTGTTTTATGATTTTAGATTCCTTTCCCTCCAATTTAACTATGACAGTTCTGTTAATATAGAAGAGAGAATCTAGAGATTGATGAAATGGTATTAATACAATACCATTATTTATAATGGTCATATATATTATTTTTTGGATGAGATGATGATTCATTAGTTAAAAAGTTAATTATTTCCACTAGTTTCTTTTGCCGACATTTGATCATCATAAACTTGTTTTGTTCTTCTATACAATATTTTGAATATATATGAGTGGGAAAACATAAAAATGTATCAATATACGTGTTTCAATCTGGTTTAACCATATAAATTGGTTTATGACCATCCAAGATGGCAGTAATGGAAAATTAAAACGTATCATCTTGTGAATTTGATGAATTGATACCTAATGGGAAATGCATTTGTTTTTTGAGAAAAAGAATGTGATAATGTATTTTGATGATTGATAATCCATTAAAAAATAAAATTATAGTATTTATATTTATTTTTAGTCACAATGTAAATTTTTTTTGTATAAATGAATTGTTTGTAATAAAGAAATAATTTAAAAGATATGGGTGGAAGATTTTACCTCTTTTCTAACACCTAATTTAGAACCTCCTTAAAGATATTAGGATTGGAAGTTTTGTGAGATTATAAGGAGAAGGAAATGGGAAAGGGAATTTATAGTGGAATTGTGTGGAATATAATTAATCTAAAATCCTATAAGGATTGAGGAGAAAAAGTGGAAAGGGGTGATCTTTGTAGTTAGAGGAGAGGGGTGTTTTTTACTATAGTTTTAAATTATTATTATTAATTTATATCAACTAATTCAATCGTGTTTATTATTATGACTATGTAAATTAATTGTTTCATGTTAGTTAAAATTAATTACACTTTACATCATCAAATACTAAATATTCATGTACTAAGCTTATAATTTTCTATATCATAATTTATCATATTTTACTATTCACAAAATATTCAACTATTTTAGAAAAATGCAAGAAAAAATAACCCTTAAAATTTTTCGATGTTTTAATTTCTAAAATGAACTTCATTTAATTAACATTGTTTACTATATATATTCATTTTAATTTTTCATTAAATTCATCATTTATTTCAAAAAATATATATATTAATATTATAATCGATTTTAAGACACATTGAAAAAATAATTTATGGAATCATAAAATAATATTATAATAATAATGAATAAAAATATTAAATTATTGGTATATTTATGAATATAAATTTCTATTTCTTTAATTGTATTTTTTATAAAATTGGAAAAAAAATATGTTTCAAAAAATAGCAACAGTTAATTTATCATTTGAAATCATTTATTTGCTTATATCATGATATAATTATATCATATTTTCATTTATAAGATTTGTAAATTATATTTACACTTTCATAGTTAATGTCAATATTCTATTAGCTACATTAGTTTTCATAATGGCCATATAAATATTCCAATGTCTAGGTATATACTCTATTAGAATTGGGCCAATGTTTTGGTTGAATCTGACTACCTGGAAGTGGTTAATGCTCTATCATCAAAGGACGATGACTCTCTACTATATGGACTTATCTTGAAAAAGATTTGGTCTTTAACCAATGGCCTTTCTACGTGCAATTTCTCTTTTGTCAAGCGCGGTGGGAATATGAAACCTCATTGTTTGGCCTGATTAGGGAATTCGTGGGGTGATCATTGTTGGGTGGACATGTTCCCTACTTGGATTTGTAAGCTGGGTTTTCTTGATTAGTAATTAAACTTATCTTATCTTAAAAAATGTTATTTACATGTTTTATAATATAAAACATAACTATAAAAATTGACATTTCATTGATAAAATGATAGTTTATAACATTTATCTCCCTTTATGAAATTTCACCCTAAAAATTTCTTTTTACAAATAATGATTTAAATATTTAAAGGTACGGAAAATTCATTTCATTATCAATATCCCATGATTCCTCCTCATAGACATGGTTCCACAATCAAACTTTGACAAAATGAGTTAACATATTTCATAGAATTTAATCCCTATGGTCTATGGTCTTAACTAGATACTCCACATAAGAGAGTTTATTTTCTACTAGTACCACCTCTGAAATAATTACATGTGAGGGATCTAGTATATTCTTCCTCAAGAGGGACACGTGGAATACAACATGCACTTTAATCATGTATAATGGATTTTATAGTAAATATAACACAACAATATTGTGATAAAGATACCCAAAAGAGTCAATGTTCCTTGGACTCAGCTATCCCTTCATCCACATTCTCATGGCACTCTTCCATAGAGATAAATAGAGGAATACAATGTATTTAACCAAAATCTATTGGTCTCAGTGATGATTTTCAACATAGATATTATATTATCTTTGGTATACCATAATGTTATGATCATTGGTTTCCACCAATTCTACCATTTATTCATCCAATTAGGTATGAGAATCATATATTCACAAAATTCCTCCTAGTAATTTAGTGTTCTACATATTTTCCTATAAAATTATTTATATAGAGCCGTTTGGATTATGGATTAGAAAATATTTTATTAAGAGATCATGATAATATATAGATTTTGGTCCCATTAACCCTTGAATCTAATCAAAGTAGCACCACAAATGTATTCTAGTTTCTGAATCGTATTAACATATTTTCCATCAGTTTGAGGGTGATAATTCATATCGATGTTCAGTTTAGTGTTTAGAGCATATTGGTGAATTTTTCATATCATACTTTTTAGTATCATATCTTGATCGGATACAATAATGAGTGGTAATCCATTTATACTCATTACACATTTGATGAGTTTTAATGAAATTTTATTGAGTGACGTGTCCTCTAAAATTGTGATAAATTGATATATCTTTGTAAGATGATACACAATGACCAATATAGAGTTATTTCCTCTAGATTCAATTGTAATTACATTGATAAAATTCACTATATTGTTATCCAATTTTTATATTTCTATGGATTGTGGTTGTATAATTCATTTATACTCTTACCATTAGGCCTTCTATTGTTAACCTACTAGGAACATTTATTTATATTCATTAATCTACTTCTTGATATTTTCCCACCAAATGTGCACTTGGATATGTTGAATCAACATTTTTCTTGTGGGGTGGATTAATAAGGGTGATATATGTGTGTCATTAGAAATCTCTTTCATTACATATGGATTGGATGGTACCAATGGTCTAAACCGAAATCTTACTTTTCGAGCAACATTTATGTTTATCACTACTGATTTATATTTTCTTATAGCTTCCATTTTCTTCATAATTTCCACATTATTTCTACGAGAATCCTTTATATTCTCTATAATGGATATTTGATAAAAATATATTACAAATAATTATGATGTTCCTTCATTAGTGATTAAAATGTCTAATCCTTTTCAATTATATGATTATTCGATATTTATCAATTCTCATCATTAACATTGTTTTATGATCTTTTCTACAAAGACAATATTCTACATTATTTTATTTATAGGGATTGTCATGGATTTAGGAGTAATTATTCTTGATGATATATAATAATATTTATTATCACATATTAAACTACTTATTTGAGAATATATATTTTCTGCACTTATGAAATGTATATATATCTCACATTTCTCCCCATAGAGATAATGATACAATATTTGCATCATGAAAATAACAGATTCCAACTCCAAATCATGTGTGGGAAATTATTTCTCCTGAAATTGAAACATCCCTAAGGAATATTATATCACGTAATCATTTTTAATTAATAAAAATCGTTTACCTTCTTTAAATCATCACTGTATACCACAATGTGTTCTTCACTTATCGATAGTCTATTTACTAGTGTATTGATAAACCATTGTTTCAACTCTATCAATCAGCCACCTCATTCAATGGTCAAGAAAAAAATTACTCCCTTCCAATTTATCTTTGTTAGTGGGTTCGTAAATTGTAATATTTTATCATAATTTGTTGATAATACCCAACTAGACCAAGGAAACAATATATCACTATCATAAATTTAGTATTGGGCCACTTCTCAATTTCTGTTATTTTAGAATGGTCCACAGATATTCCTTTACAGGTGATTACATGCCCCAAGAATGATATTTCTTCCACCCATAAATAATATTTAATGTAATTGTCATATATTTTATCCCTTCATAATGTATTAATAACCGTATTCAAATTCTCTTCTTACTCCTCCCTAATTTTGGAATATATCATAATATTATCAATAATGAGTACCAATTTATTTGAGGTAATATATAATAACTATATTATTTAATTCCATGAATATTTATGAATAATTAGTCAGTATAAATGTAACACATATTATCTCAAAGTGTCAACACCTTGTTAAAAAGTCATTATTTGTAATATATTCATTCATCATACTGAATTGTTGATATCCCGACTGAATTTCCAAAATTGAAAAATACATGGCCTCATATAGTTGATCAAATAAGTTATATATCCATGGTAAGGGATTCTCATTACTTATAATGATTTTTTGAGAACATGTAAATAAATATTTAGGCTCATTGATCAATAATTTTTTTATTAATATGATCAATTCACCCCATAGTGATGAAATTGGAAACATAAAACCACTTTATAGATTCTCTTGTAACAACATTTTAGTTCATCCAACTCAATTGTGTCCATTTTGTAATCTGTCTTCGATGTAGGAACATATGCAAAAACGAAAAACAATTGATAGTGTAACCAATCGGTTAGAGGTAATATATAAAAATTCTTTGGGGACACATCTAAGTACTCCATCAAAATGGCCATGCCTTCAAGCATGAATTTTACCTTTGAATCAAACATTTGATCCATATATGCTTTCTCATGTGGAAAATATATCCTTAATTGTGATGATGATTCAAAAGGAGATTCATCCACCTCCTAACACACATATTGATTTGGTTGATTCCTTGGTATGTGATGATTGATCTCCCTTTCAAAACAGTTGATGATGTATTTATATATATATATATAGTTAATCCATGCCAAATATAGCATCATAATCAACGAAACGATGTATAACAATATTTTTTTTATGGTTCAGTCAACTATCATTAACCATAGAAGATGTAAATAATTCAGATGCAATAATTTCCCCAATTGTTGTCCTCAATCATAATCGTACCACTATTGTTTGATGTGCTATTTGAACAGGTCAACTAAACATGAATGATATTATAAAATTTATAGACCCTGAATCTAATAGTACATTCACTATTCTCTAAGGAATAACAAGCATACCTCTCACTCTATCATGGTTGGGATCAACCTCAATAGTAGTGATACAATATTCCCTTTCTAAATTTATTGGAGGTTGTTGTTGTTGAACTCCACTGAGAACCCTTGGCCTAGGTCATTGGTTTGCATAACTCCTATGGTTAGTGTTGTTGAAACACTACCCAACTCTCCAAGTGTTGATATGAACATTCATTTTATCTACCTCATTTGTGGTGTCCTTCATATTCCTTAGACAAAACTAATATTATATAACATCTCATCCACTTATAAATAATATCATATTTCTCTTTAGACAGTACACATAACTATTCTTCCCACAATTTTGACACATGGTATGTTGTTTTTTCTTTATATCATAGGATTAAACTATTTATACAATAAATTAAACTTATTGTCCCAATTTTATCTCGGATTCCATGATACCACCAAGAGTCTCCAATATCTATATTAGCATTAAGGGCACAACTAAATATATCCTTAGAGTTGAAAAAGATTTTTATCGCTAATGATTTTCATGTACATAGCATTAGTCTGGTAAATAAATGCTCCACTTTCCTTTCTATGTTCATGATAAACGAAAGCAGTATCACAAAATCCATTAAAAAATTTCCAGATATGCCCCGATAGAAACTTATTGTTTTTTATTAAGTCCATGAAACTTCTCTATCGATCTTATGATGTTGATTTTTGGGAAAATATTTATTGAATTTTATTTTCTAGAATTGTGTTCATTCCATAGAATCAATTTCCTTATTATACATCATGTTCTTCATCATTGTAAGACACTGATCAGATTCCCCATCAAAATGATAGACCTCTAGTACATCATTATATTATTCTCACCACAATATTAAATAAAATATATTCTTATTAGAGTTAATACATTGTTTTTTTATAAGGGTATTACATGATCAATTAATGATGGGGGACCTTTTCAATATTATGGAATTGACAGCAAATTGTTCTTTAGTAGGAGGAGGGTGTTCCACTTGTTTCATGTTATTACTCACATATTGAATGAGCTGATATAGCATTGTCATGATGTTTTGAAATCCCATTCCCATCAGATATGAAATTTCATTAATAAATCATTACATTTACAATCAAATGGATTTATGGATTCATTTGTTATATATAAAGGCATTAACTATGAAAAATAAAGTAAAATCAGGGGACTTGAATACTCATATAATAATCATATAAAAAGGAAACAACAAACATATAAGGATAGACTTGAAAATGAAATGTATATCATAACATTTGATTCCCTATGTTTCAATTTAAGTTATCCATAAGGTTAGAATTATCCCTATTGTTATTAATAATGTAATATACTCTTAATTTCAAAAAATAATTGGAGAATACTTTGATTCGAACTAAAGATATCATATACTTTTTGACATATTGTTACATGATTTGATGAATAATAATCCATCAAATAAAAACTATGATTGTAAAGTGATGTGTATTTCTATGATTAGGTAAAAAAAATTAAAAAACATGAAACAAAAATAAAATGATATTTTATCTAATTAATATATTGATCATCAAACTTCCTTTGAGATCCTTATTCTTTATTGGTTAACTTGGGGAATACAAGGAAGATGAATTATCTAAAACCCCTAGTTAGGTAATAAACATAGAAATAAAATATAATATATGGGTTAGAAAGAAAAACACGATGAATTAAAAGGTAATGGAACATGAATAAATTTATGTAATAATAAAATTCAGGAACTAAGAATATGTAATCATGGAATCATAGGAGTGTTCAAGAAACATAAAAAATGAAATACACATGAGTAAAGGCTAACTTATAAGAATACATTACATTATTGAAAAATATACATAAAGGAATTTGGGTTACAACCTATCACAAAATAGAATATCTTGTGACTAAATATTACAAAAATAAATAGAGTGCTTTATGGGCTAACCCATAATAATATTTTCATGCTTATATTATATAGGTAAATAATTAAACATATGGAATAATAGTTTGGGATTACCCATTAAGTTAAATTGGTATCTGAATCATGTCATAATGCATGACCAATTGGTATATCATAATGATGTCTACGATAGATTATATTTAAATCATGATTAGTCATAATTAAAGTAAAATTGGGATATATAATCATATGTTATGTTCATAGGAAGTGAAACCATGTAAAAATTGAGTTTATGAAACTTTAGAAATGAAACACATTAGGGCAGCTAAAGGAAAAATATAAACTAGTCTTTAATGAGAGAAAATGAATAATTATTTGAATAATACCAGAAATAAACTATGATATCTTTCTCTGTAAAAATAAGGATTTATAAAATATTTGATGATTGAAATATATTATGGATTGAACAACAAAATATGTATGAAATTAGAATATTCCATTTAATCTTGTTTGATTTCCCATATGAACTGAATATGGAACCTTACAAAACAAGAATTTATATTCAGAAGATAGAATAATTGATCTAGGTAAAAATTATTTTTGGAACATACAAATAGAATTTAGGAGGATTAAAATTTAATAGTAAATAAATAAATTTTGTTATTTATAGAGAGATCACAACCCAATGAAAAGAATGGTGGTTTAGAATGAATATGTTACTCTTTGATTAAATGTGTTCTAAAGATAAATTTAATTTTCTAGATAATAAAATTATAAGAAATAATTAAATATTTAATAACCAATTATAAATTTAATAGGTTATTTAAAACTATATATTTCTCTATTTATGGCCACCCCAATGGGTTATTGTGAATAATTTCATTGTTATGGGGGCCTTCGTTTCCTGATTTTATAAATTCTTCCCACATGGATAAATATGGGCGTTGTTTCCAAATGGATGGGAACCCAAAGCAGTTTCATTAAATGGTATTAATCTACATCCATAATTTATAATTATCCTATATATAATTATTTTATCATATGTTAGGATAATTCATTAGAAAAAAACATAATAATAATTTTTAGTTTATTTTGGCCATTTTTCGATCATCTGAATGAATATTTTTCATTATATAATAGTATGAATATATATTAGTTGAAACATGAAAAATATAATATATATATATATATATATTTCATTGTTTATTTAATATATTAATGGTTTTATGACCATCCCTGAAGGGGGTAATGGAAAACAAAAACTTGTAGTCCATGAAGGTGGTTAATTGACACCTCATATATGATGATTTTATTTTTTGAATAAAATCAAGGGGAGAAGGGATTTAAGGATTGATATTCTATTGAAAAATGAGAATACAGTATATATAAAATAATATAGTTATAATGAAACATTATATTATGGAGGAAATGATGAGATAAAATATATAATGAATCTAAATGATAAAAGTGTACGATTTTAACTATTCTATGTTGTCTCCATTAAAGGATCCTTATAGAAATTTGGTTTGATGTTTTGGTGAGACTTTAAATACCATGAAGTGGGGAACATGTTCAATAGATTAATTTCAATTAATTTTAGAATGATCAAAATCATATGATATGTGAGGAGAAGAGTTGGTGAGGGGTGGTATATATAGTAGAGGGACATGAGTGTTTTTTTTAATTTTATTATTGTTATTTTAGCTCAATACAATCAGATGTATTGATTAAAATTACTATTTATAGTAAATAGTTCATGTGAGTGTGATTTCAAGATTTCATACATCATTCATGACTCAAATGTTAATATATTAGGATTAAAATGATAAATATCGTCAATTACCATGTTTCACTATTCATTAAAAATTTGACTATTTTAAAAATATCCAAAACATCTACATAACAATTTTTTAGTTCATAGATTTAAAAACTGGTCAAAATTTTACGAAAATAATTTTCCAAATATAATAAATTTATTTTCTTAATTATAGAATCATTTAATCCTAAAATAATTATTTGAATATTATAATCAGTTTGACGACACATTAATAAATTAATTAATTTCTAATAAAATTATATTATACACATAAGTGAAAAATATACAAAAATTAGCCTTTTTTATTTGGAAAAATGTTCTTTTAAATAAATATATTAATTATAAAATTTTAACAAAATTATTTTTTCTTGAAATACCAACACACAATTTATCATTTTCAAATCATTAATTTACTTAGATCATGAAATAATTGTATCACATTTTAAATTATATGATGCTTGAATTTTATTTATACATCCATAGGTGAGGTTACTATTTTATTTTAAAAATTATTATTCATAATGGTCATATTATAATTCCAACAGTCATTTTATTTTTCAACTAGTATAGTTTTTTTAATTTCTATAAATATAACTTATTTCTGTTTTTATTTGTGGGAATAATGTATTTTATGTTATATTTGTCTTTTATACTATATAAAATATCTATAAAAAAGGAAATTAAATTGAAAAAATATTAAGTCATTACATGAAGATTTTATTATGCATTTTCCATTTAAATAAATTCCATGTCAAGTAGGTTGTTTCACACATAACTTCGAACTCAAAAAAACTTGAAAAAATATTGTTATAAAATATAATAATTGAAGATAAATTACTTATAATAATCCAATATAATACTACAATATTAAATTTATAAATGGAATAAAGATTCATGTAAATAAAAATACCGTGAATATATAATCTTTATTAACATGATTTTACATGCAGAACATAACCCCAAATATAACCATGGATGTAAGGTAAAAGTTAGTTATAAAATAGATATGTTAAAATATAATAAAACTATATAAATAATGTATGTTTATATTGTGGAATGATATTTGATTTTAATATATGGTCATTAGGATTATATAGAAATCGTACTTATATGATTATTAAAAAATAACTATTTAATTATGTTTTATTAATAAATAAAACAATATTATGAAATTTAAATATAAAATCATAATAATTGGAATAGTGTGGTAAATATCATCCATATGATTTCCACGTGTATGAGCATTAATGTGGGGAGAATCCCTAGGGGTTTCCCATGACAATGAAAAGGCTTGAGATAAATCAATTTTACGATAAGTTGAAGATCATATAAATATCCATGAGAACCTAACTAGATGAACCACTAACTACATTGGTAACAACTTATTTTTATCCTTTTTTCCGAATCGTAAATCGTGACAGGTTTTTTAAGAATTATTTATGTTTATATAAACATGTAATTATCAATGTAATATATTTTTATATACATAACATGTATCATTATACATTTTACAATAATTAAATTTAGTGGAAATGAAATTTAAAATTTAAAAGAACGACAATGATAATATATACACTAATCCAAAAGGTACTACTTGAAAAGTAATAACTATTTAATTATTTTAGTCTTAAAATATAATTTAATAAAATAATTACTACTCGATGACCATTGTTCTTTTGTTTTATGGAAGTGAACATATTGTCAAAAAATGTTGATATATTATATTATTTATATGAATAATATAATAAAATTATTTTATATGTTATTTTGTAAGAAATAATAATAATAATAGTTATTATTACAAAAATTCACTTTCTTATGAAACAAATAGTTTTAATTTAAATAAAAATTAAAAAGTTAAATTAAAAAATTGTTGAATTTTAAAAAATAAATAGAAATTATATTCTTTACATTTCTTGAATAAATGGAATTATGAATAAATCATCGTTATTTTTAAAAAAATTATTGTAGGATAACAATATAAAATTTGTAAAAATATATTTACTTTTATGATAACATTATGATATACACAAGACATAAAAATGTTTAAAAAATTTATTGACCAATTATGTATTTAATAAGTATTAATAACTATAATAATATATTATTATGAAATGAAAAATATATGTTTGATATTTTGAATGATATGTTATGTTTTTCTTGAAAACATTTTTACGTAACCTATATTTATTTTTTAAAAATAAATATATCACTTTTATATATTTTAACTAATAAAAAGAATATTTCATATTTTGAATCATAATATTCAATATATTTTATAAGGTAAATTGAATATTTAGTCCTAAAAATATGCTACTGAGGATAAAAATGAATTATTATGGTAAAATGATTTTTTTGATAACAACTTAAATTAATTGAAATTAACTAAAATAGCTCAAAAATTATCTCTTCATTCGGTTTAAGAGAGATGCATCAACCAAGACATAGATAATATATATAACATTTTTTACTTTTGAAGCCAATTTTCAATTAATGTGACATTCCATTAATATAATGTTATGAGTATTTATAAAATCTCTACCCTTCTCACATATAAAAGGATCTATTAAGCATCATAATTATCCTAACACGTCACGCATTTTAGTATGATCTTCCTATACTGAAATCAAAAATAACATATTTGTTTGTGCACTAGAGGTCATATTCTTGTCTTACTGCCATTATTATAAAGCTCACGGTTTTATATCAATGTTTTGTGTAGAAAATATTGATCACCATTATTCATTTCATCAAATTATGTCATTTTTAACATACTCTAGACCTATTAAATACATAAATAAATAATTATATCTTAATAATTAGCAACAAAAAATCTATAATGATTTTTAATAATAATTATCTACCTTACTCCTACTAATTAGAAAAATAAAAATGTTTCTCTTTTTATGTGATGAAAACCACATCCAAAATTGACATAATTCTTTTAATCCCCACCTACGAAGTTATATTTTAAAACATTAATTAAATTAAAAAAAATTTAAAATAATATAACTCTAGAAAGATAAATTAGGTATTATTTTTACAATATTGTTAAAAATTTTCATTATAAATTTTACCACCAAAAACTAGCAAACTCGGTGGAATATAATTTCTTCTTTTTAACAACAACCTTATTATATTATATTCTTATACTAAATGTTTCCAATTTTGTTTCATATATTTAATTAAATATTTAAATATTTTATTTTTATTGATTAATTTTTTAAAATAATTAAATAACAATTATAATCAATTTATTATAATATATTCATGGTTGGGTTAATTTACCCACCTATATTAACAGTGCTACAATTTTTTTATCATGCCGGGTTATAGAAACAAAAATAATCATATAATTTTCTCTTAATATGTTAATAATGTTCATTTATAAGTTCTTGAATTATTATTCAAATATATACCGAATTATTAAGACATATGATTATGTTCTTTAAAAATAATTGAAACAGCCTATTCATTGATTATATCTTCATGAATCACAATTAAAACAACAATGTAATAAATATTTACAAATTAATATAAACCATAAACTCATGTAACATAAATAATATGGGAATATTCAAAAATAATTATCATAGAATATGGATCAAAATTGACATTACGAGACATGTCTAAAGTAATAAAAACTTTAAATGACATTTTCATATATTCCAAAAAACATTTATAAAACACAATGTTTTTAAACATTAATTTATTAATTTTTCTAATATTTATTTTTTATTTCCATTAATGGAAAGACACGACAAATTTTTGGAAATGAAAAAATTTAAAGAATTTAGCAATCTAATGATACTTTGTGCCATCACACATTGATTAGTTGTTCAAATTTATAATATTAATGATAGTAGACATAACAAATGAAATCCACATGATGATAATTTCCAAGGTCACATTGTTTGTGAAAGACCGTGACTGAAACATAAAACTGATGAACTATGCTAAATCATAGAAAAACTGTATTGAAAAAAACATTACACGTCTTGTAAATATTCAAAATTCAATGACCCTAGAAAGAATACCGTACATTAAGCAAGACATGAAGATTCCAGTACCCATACATTTCAAGTAGTTGAAATACTATTCATGATGTGAATCCTTATAATGGGACACACATTGTATCACCGGATGAAATGAGGGAGAATAACTTTACAGTACCCCTAGTTTTTGGTATGTAATCCTTTCATTGGGATTCTGTGGATATACGTATTAACGGTGACATTTTTGAGTGTTTGGAAAAAAAATAATTCATTTTTGGGGGCAAAGGAGAGTCACAAGGGTTGTGCATGGTTTTTCCAAATTGTGAAGAGAGCCTAGTAGAAACCATGCAATATTGCATATTTTATATAGTAGCATTAGAATGAAATGTGCACAGTTATGAATACAGCGTGTAGAGACTATGTGGGGTGATCTTTATGGTAGTAGATAATGACCATTTACCACATAGCATTCATAAACGTGCAGACTAATCGTGTGCGGTTTAGAAACCAGCTCCTTAAAATGGTGATCTAGGTCGGTCTTTCCTATAATAGGTTTTTCCCCATACTACCTCTAACTCGGTATTTATATTCTCCTAAATCTATAGATGTTTCTCCCATTGACTTGTACGCATTCCAAAGGCTTCCCATGGTGATTCAGAGCCGTATTATTGAGGTATGTGATCATTATTCGTCATTCTTGATCTGTTTCATAGATCTACTTAGTTCTACTTATATTGTCCTATTAGTTTCATAGATCAACATTAATTATGGGTAGTTATAAGATATTTTCGGTATGATAAGATATCTATGAAATTTTTGTGGAGAATCAACATGGTTTTCTTGTTCATTCTTCATCCATTATCGGTTTCATCAAAACGGTTGGTGTAGGTGGCTTCACTCTAGACTATTCTTAGTATAATGTAATATATTGGTTTCAAATTGGAATATTTTTTTGGTTTTTATTTTGAATTGGATGTTTTATGATATATAGAAACCATCTTTATTGACTTTTGTGGAAAAAATGGAAAATGGGGGATTTGGATTAAAATATTTGATTCATGATTATAAAATGTGGATTTTAAAATGGTATTTTTCTATAATGGATATAAATGGATTTTACCAAACATTATTCAATAAATTTATTGAATTAATAGAAATGAAATAGGTGTTTTTAATTTTCTAATTTAAATGGTTTTTCAAAAAGAACTGTTTTATTAAAATATTATGAAATGGTTTTGGCATAATAGTAATGGTTGCTTATATTTCATTTCTAGGGCTTGGTTGAAATAAGATATTGTGCCTTGTACCAAAATATTTAATGGAACATTGGATATAATTAAATTGAAAATAATTGGTAGAGTGATAAGAAACCTCTTGTGAGTAAGTAACTGTCATAATGAAGCATGCATGGTTGGATGGGTGTCTAAGTGGAATGGAAATTTTATGCCAAAATATTAATGACAAATAAATTCAATGACTATTTTTGTTTTTTAAAGGGAATATTACTTTCTAGAACTTTTTTTAAAATATAACTACTTCACATTTGGTAGTAAATGGTTTTTTTAGTTGTTTGTATACAGAAATATAATATTTTGGGAAAATGCTTTATAAAACTATTTTATATAATTGTTTCAAAATTTTCTATCCTAATTGAATGGTTATGGAAGTAATTAGGGAAATCCACCTATCTTTTATACTCTATCATGATTTAGAACATTGGTTCTTTTTAGATTATATCTTCTAGGATATGCTCAAAGGTATAGTGTCACACATATTTAGCACCACCTTGTAATACATGGTCTGGTAGGTGATATTGGAGCATGGATCGTGTGGAGCTTGGAGTATTGTGTTTATCCTGGAGTATTTAGTTTCTCTTCCCCTATTTGTATTTTTTTATTTGGATTCCATTATTTCACGTTTTGGTTATATTGATTTATAAAAAAATTGTTGAGTTGCCTTGTTTTTATTTATTCATCATACAGTAAGATATTTGGTTATGGTACGTAAGGTTAATGGTTTTTGTTCCTGAAGAGTAAATAACACCCATGTGAAAATAAAACCCATTGGAATTAATTTCTATCCTTTTACTTCTTTGTAATGTCACATAAGTCTTATTAATTATTCATTGTATTCTTAAACCTATGATTATAAGAGAGCCATTACCAATGGTATCAATTTGTTTGATCCAAATTTATCATTGAGATAAGTGGTATCATATCGTTCCTTTCCTTGATGAACAAGTAGTAATCAATTTTTCGTGATATTGGAGTTAGAGGTTGTCCATTTCTATTCCTAGGGGTATGATCTTAGAAAAGAGTATGATTTTTACAATTAGAAATGTAGATCATTCCAATATATAACTATACTTTTTTATATTGAACATCATGTTACCAGGGAGTTGGATACATAAGTGTCTTAGAGACACATATAAGATTATGGAAATATCATTATCATGTGTTTATCCAATGATACGAGAATGACATGCAATGTTAAGGAATTAATTCCCACTATCATTTCATATTTCACTTGATTAATGATAATTGTTCTTTGAAAAATTGATGTTTTTGGAAAATCATGATATTGTTTTCAAATGAATGACTTTTAAAAGAGCATGGTTAATGTATATTGAAAGTGGGTTGATATTTAAAAAGTAATTTTAATGATTTAAAAGATGGGTTATTTTGGAAAATAATGTTTTGATAGTTAATGTGATAGAATTTGAAATGCTAATCCATCAGTTTCTAGATAGTAAGACATATATAGATTGTTGTATTTTTAATAAATTGAACCTGGAAGGCTTGGTATAAACCAACCAAAAGAAGCTAGAAGGTATGTGGTTGCACCAGAGCTATAGGTGAACAAAGAGATTATTATTTGTATTTTTTAGGCATTCCATGAATTAGAGATAGGTAACTTGATGGAGGAGACAAGGCATGTGGATCAGTCCATCTAGTTCATGAAGAGGAATCCCACAATCTTCCAGGGTGATTTTGGAACTTTAAAGGGAAGAGGTGTGGTTGAATATGACAAGTCATATCTTAGATTTCATCAGCACACCATCATAGATGAAATTATTGATGGATACATATATTCTCAAGGATGTTAGACAATTGTGTTGGGATTTTCCGGTGTTATCTAAACTGGATCATAGGCTCAGTTGGGAGGATTTTGAAGAATTTTTTAATAAAAAATTATATCCTCACATGTTCAGGATCTAGAGAACGATGTATTTTTAGAGGCTAAAGTACAAAAGTATACCTATAATAGAATATGTGGATAAATTCATGCATTTAGTATGAATTACACAAGAGGATACAACTCGTGTGTCCATAAAGGATCCCATCATTGGATTAACGATAAGGTAATAGATTCACATGAAGATTGTGGTGCACTATATTATGTACAATAAAGATGAAGTTAACATAGTGAAAATTATGGAACATGATATCTCTTGATCTGTAGGAGGAGGGAGTATGGTTATAGCTATGGGAAATGGTGGGAACTCAAATTCTGGGTGCAAATGGAAGAGAGACACCTATTTACAAGGTGGGAGTGGGACTCAGAATGAGACAGGTGGGTCATGAAATCTTCCTCCACAACCATAGATACTTGTCATATGTTATAAATGTGGTTACATTTATATCCTGAATCAGGAGTGTAAATCACAACTAAGAGCATTCCTCAATCACATAATTATGGGACATCGTATGTACTGTTTTTTTATTTCTCCAAGTTCATCTTCTCAAGACACTTCTTAAGTGTTACATGCATTGTATGATATGACCAGATGAAAATAGAAGAATCAGTGTCACTAATATAGTACAGAAAGCCATGGTAACACTAGGAACACCATGACATCCTATCATGGTCAATCATAGAAATAAAATATGGAGAAGGGTGATGAGACCGAGCAATTTTATGGAGTAGAGAAGATTATTGTAGATGATCTGGATGGAATATCTATGATGAGGGTTATGATTCAGTTTAATTAGGCCCTTTATGCATATATTCTTTGATACTTCTGAATAACAATACATCATTTTTTATCATAATGTTGATTTCCTATATTTAAAAATTATATTATTCCATAAGCGTTAAAACATAAAACTCATCTCAGGAAAAGAGAGTATATATCATTCAATTGAAGAGATTGTTCTGTTACTATTGATGGTGATTAGCTATAAAGGTTCTTTTCATGTTTTGAGATTGATCTCTATGATGTCAACATGGTTATGGATTGGTTAAAATGTTAAAAGCTTATACTAGTTTTTATAGTATAATAGTTATTTTCCCAATGGAGGACATTGTTCATAATCACTTTAGATGACTAAGGCCTACAAAGAGAGGTGAAATAATATTGTTAGAACCAGTAGTTTCCATGATCTATTACCAATAGGCATTGATGACTTTGGCATCGATGAAATAGATTGAGCATACTGGTTTTCTAGAAGTCATGGATAAATTTAAAGATGTCATTCCCAATGAAAAATCAGGATTAAAACCTATAAGGGAAGAAGAGGTTACAATTTATATCCTTTTGGAGAACAGTCATATTATAGTTACATCATATAGGATATCACTAATAATGTTAAGGGATAAGAATGTGTAATTCGAGGAGCTGGAAATCAAAGGATATGTTCAGCCACATTCTTCACCACAAGTAGCATCAGTGTTGTTCATAAAGAAAGAAGATGGTAATCCTCAACTGTGTGTTGATTATCGTATGATTCACCATCTTATGATAAAGAACTGATATCCACCTATACACATTGATGATATATTTGGTCAATTGATAATATCCTAGTGGTTCAAAAAAAAATTGACTTGTGATTAGGATATCATCAATTACATGTTGAAAATAGGATATTTAGATTGTATATTTCAGAAGAAAGTATGGATACTATGAATATGTAGTATTGACATTCAGTCTAAAAAATGAACTAGTGGTCTTTACGGAATTTATGAATCAGATATTTCAATAAAACCAGTTTTATTTTGTTATGGTGTTTTTGAATCACATATTGGTGTATTAATGGACAATGACTAAGAATGGGAAACATAGGGAGATAGTATTGTAAATCTTTAGAGACTATCATTTGTAAGACAAAATATCAAAGTGTGATTGTTGGATTCATGAGGTACAGTTTCAAGGACATATAATTTCGAAATACGGTGTTTCTATAGATCTAGAAATGATAGAATCTACTATCTGTTAGCATCGCTCAAAGATTGTCTTTGAGATATGATGTTTTATTGATCAATATGGTCATTAACGATCCTGTTTATACACCCTCTCATCACTATCCTCTCTAATGAAAGATTTTCTAGGTAATAATTTTACATTCCAAACGACTAAGGAATGCAATAGGTATTTTCAAGAGTTGAATGTTTGTCTTATATCAGTACGTATAATGATTTGTCCAAACATTGGACATGGGTATGTGGTGTACTATGATAATTCAGGATCTGTGTTGGTATTTCTTATAATGAAAGGATACCATGTGGTTGTTTATGGTTCGGGGAAGTTGAGAGTGAATGAGAAGAATTACCCAACATGGTATTCATAGTTACTTGTGGTTTTCCATACCTTGATGTCTTGGATCCATTATCTCTTCAGTGAAAAATTTACAACGTTCACGGAACACAAAATCACGATACACATTTTTTCCCAATTGGATTTGAATTTGAGGAAATGGGGATGGATGGATTATCTCTAATGGTTTGAATTTGACATAACTTATACACTAGGAAATAGTAATTCAATGGAAAATTAATTAAGAAGGAATTCATATTTAGAGGTGGAGAAGGATGCATCACATGTATATAACTACATGTAATCCTTAGCCAACATACATGTGGAATGTGAAAATATAGGTGATGTTACACTATTATTTTCAGTTTCTGTGGATCCAAATTTGGTAAATAGGGATAAATAGGCACAAACATCCAATATAGAATGCCTTTTTATGAGTTTAAAACTCAAATGGTGGGGGGCATTGATGGATCGAAACTATAAGGAATATCAATGTTATAGTTTAGAGATCACATGGATCTATCAATAGCTTTTCTGTAACAACTTCTTCATGATTACCACCATTTTATATTTTTTGTAATTCTATGTATAAAAATGATTTATAAATAAATAAAGGAGAAATTTTGTTGGAGAATCATGAAAATTAATGTTCCTGAGTTTGTTTCAAAGTGTGAAAATTTTCAGCACATCAAAGAAGAAAATCAAATACTAGAAGTTATGTAACATTCATTAAATATCCTAGTTTGTAAATTTGAGAATATAGTGATGAAATTTGTAATATGTCTCCCAAAAATGGTTTTGAATCCTAATGCCATATGTCTGATAGTATATTAGATTACCGAGCTGTCTCATTTCATCCCTATTCATGAAGCACATATGATGGAGGATCCACCCAAAATATATACCGAATAGGTGGTTAAGAGACATGGAGTACCAATCTTCATAGTATCAAATAGTGTATTGATGTCGACGTCTCTTTTATGGAAATCCTTATAAAAATTCCTTGGGACTCAGTTTTATATGAGTATGGAGTATCATCCTCATATGGATGGGATATCAAAAACGATAGTATCAGATAGTGATATAATATTTACATATCATTTATAAAATCCTTATAGAAATCCATTGGGACTCAGTTTACATTGAGTATGGCGTATCAAACTCATATGTATTGGATATCCAAAAGTAAGATACAGATATTAGAAGACATGTTGTGGGATAGTATAATGGATTATGGTGGCTCTTAGGAAGATCATATACCTTTAGTGGAATTATATTATAATAAAATATATCATACCATGATACATATGACTCCATTTGAAGCATTTTATGGGATTCCTTTTTTGTTCTCCGTTATATCGGGTGAAAAAAAGGTGAGACATCACTATTTGGGTCAATCCATGTCCATGAAATGACAGATAAGATTAATTTCATCAGAATGATGATAAAGATAGCAAAAATTAATCAGAAATCATATATATATCATCACTGAATACGGTTGTCATTCACGGTGAGTGACTATGTGTTCTTGTAGGGTTTTCCACAACATGTACTTCGTTGTTTGGGGAAGCATGTTATATTATCTCTTAGATACATTGTTCCTTTCAAGATACTGGAACGGGATAGAGATGTGTAATGTTAGTTGGCATTTTTACCATATTTCAGTTCAGTGCCTAATGTGTTCCATATATCTCATTTGAAAATGATTCATCCTAATCCTATCCATAAGATTAGATGGGACCACTTTGACCTAGAGCCAAAAGCTTCATTTGTAAATAACACTGTGCAGATTATTGAATGGAAAGAGAATCTATTCCATTGAAAAATCATAGGTCAAGTGTGGATTTTATGTAAAAATGTTCATATTCTATAAGATACATGGGAACATTAGAAGTACATTAACTGGAAATGGATGAAACTATTTCACTGTTGTGTTAGTTTTATACTTTTTTGGGACTGAGAGACCAATGGTGGGGAGAATGTAGTGCCCATGGTTTTTGGTATGTAACTATTTCATTTTTATAATGGATATAATGTGTAAGGGTGAAGTATGTGGGAATTTTGTGAACAATATATAAGTTTTTTGTCCAAAAAAGAGTCACACGGGTTGTACACCACTTGTCTATACCATGCATAATGAATATTAGAAACTATGCACGATTGTATATTCTAGACCGCATCATCGATATTATGTGCACACAGTTAAGAATATAGTGTGAGGTGGCTATGTGGGTTCATTTGTATTGAAGTGGAAAACACATGTTGGTGCCCCATTTTCCACAAACAATTGGGCTAACCAGGTACAAGTTAAATATTACCTCCTTGATAAGTGGGTTTATGTCATCCCTTATTTTAATCCACTATTTTTTTCCCCAACTGAACTCTAAATAAGGATTTTTATTTTTTTAATGATATATAATGTTATATCATTGTTATGGGGAAATTAAGAGGGCTTACCTTGGTGATTCAAATCCTGAATCTTGAGGCATGTGATTGTTTTTCATCATTCATGATTGGTTTATTAGATCAACATTGATATAATTCTCTTGTCCTATTGGTTTCAATGACATGCATCGATTTTACATCAATCTATGATATTGAATTCCAATTATGAAAATATTTGGTCATATTGTTTTTATTTGAAGATATATATGGTGGTTTTGTGTTGAATCAACAAGGTATTTTTTAGTGTTAATCATCCGTTATCATTTTTGTAAAAACAGTTGAGTTTTATGGATACAATATCAATTCATCATACTATAAATGAATGAAATGGTTTAAAATTGATTGATTTATATATATATATTTGTGATTTTTCTTATTTAGGATTTCTAGAAACCTTTTTTATGGTTGTGGAAAATCTAGAAAAATGTTGATTGGGATTAAAGTGTTTAATTTTTTATTTTAAAACGTTTATCATCAAATTGGTTTTTTTTTGGAATGTTAGTGAATAGATATTAAAAAATGATTTTTAATAAAAGGACTGATTTTATTGAAAAATGGTTGTTGGGAATTGGAATTTTTAATGTCTTTTAATAAGTTAACTCTTTTATTGAAATGGTAGAAATGTTTTTGCATAATACTGACAGGTGTTTTTATTGAATTTTTGGGGTTTCATTGAATTATTACCTTGTACTCAGTTCCAAATGTATAAGGGAACAAGTGAAATAGTTACTTAGTTATGACTTGGTGTATTGATGGGAAATAACACATGAGTATAGAACTATCAGAACAAATCATGCATGGTTGGATAAGTGATTATGTGTAATGGAATGGTTATGAAAAAAATTATTGACACAGGGTTTCAAAGAGTGGTTTGGTTTTTATAGAAAATACGACTATCAATAATATTGGATTTTATTGACTTATTCACTTTTGGTTGTAAATGTTTTTTGGAACATGATTATATTTAGTTATAAACTGTGTTAGAAAATTGTTTTAAAAAAACGTTTTTATATAATTGTTTCTATCATTTATTTACCAGTGGCATAAATAGGGAAGTCCTTAGAGAATGTTTTTTGAGATTTATACTCACCCTAGCTTTGTAAAATTTTATCTTTTTAAGATTATATCTTCCAAGACATGGTAAAAGGTCATGTGTCAAATGGATTTAGCACCACCATGTTATACATGGACTGTTTGGTGATGTTGGATCTTGTATAATGTGGATCATAGAGTCTTGTGGTAATACTGGCTTCATTAGACAATAATACTCTATTTACATTGATTTTTATTTGTCTTCTGGTGTAATATATTTTTGTGGGATTTTTTATTAATATAATGATTAAGTTGTCTTACTTATTTTCAGGAAAAATAGAGTGATTTTCTTGGTTACTGTTTATTAGTTTAATGGTTTTAGTTTCTAAATTTTAAATCAACCCGCATTTTCATTTGAAACCCTTTGGAACTCATTTTTAGACATTGGCATCATTGGGATGTTTCTTAAGGCCTAGTAATGATTCATTGTGTTTTAATGCAAATAAGAATAACTGGGTAATTACTGATTTTAAATAGCATTTAATGACTCATAAAAAATAATAAAAATTTATTTAAAAACATTAGAGTGCATATGGTTCTTTTAATGCTATAAATATATTGATATGGAAGAGAATAAGAGATTATTTGTTAAGTATAACTAATATATTTCATTTTTAAGATATATTTTCTTTGCTTTTCATTATTTTTTTCTTACTATTATTTATTTTCCTTATAAATGTAATAAAATTCATTCATATTTTTAATTATAGTGTTTCTCTTTAACATCCACCCCACTTTTTAGTATAACTATAAACACATTCTATTTCTACTATCACATCCTATAATGATTGTTATTCACTTATAAAAGGAATGTGACTATCTTAAGGATTTTTCAAAATGGAGTTCATGGTGTTCTTAATTAATGTGTTTAAAATTCATTGTTAATATAATTATTTATGTTGATTATGAGAGTGAAATTAAAAGGTGAATCAAATAGCCATTGATACATTAATCTCAAATTATTTCAAATATCTAACTGAGTGAGGTGATTTTTTTAACAAAGTTATTTCATATGAAGGATAAATATGAAATCAATGTCTACAGTAGTGATCCATTGACAATGAAAATAGGATTTTCGAATTTAATTTAACCAAAAATGAAAAATTAAATATTCCAATGTAGCCTACATTAGAAATAAGAATGTTATTTTTTAATTTCATTATGATTTCATCATAATATATGATAGTGTTATTTATGTCATTTTATTTATTTTTTCAACACCCACAATCCAAAAATTAAATCCTTTTATCAAATAAAAAAATTAAATTTGTTGGAATATAATTATTTATTGAAACAAATGTGATACTTATCATGTGAGATTGCATTTTCCAGCCTCTTTACTACATTAAGAAATAATATTTTAATTCACTACACCATAAAACAATCATGCATTAACAAACATTTGATTATAAATATAAACAATAAATAACTAATAAATATATAATGAATTAATAAAATTATAATGTAAAAAAGGAAATATATATTATTTATTTTCCAAAATTAGTTATTAATATGTATATGTATGTTTTAAAGGAAGATTAGGTGTTTTTATGGATGTTAATATTTATGTTAAGAATTTTTTTGTTCCCATTCATTGTGGAATTTTTTTCATATTATACACCTATTCTTCTATTATATTATCAAATAAATAACCCGTGGAATTTATAAGTACAATGATTACTAAATTTAATTTCATGTTGTTTAAAATAATATTCATGAATTCCTACATTATATTTTTGTTATTTGATTTACTAAAAATTCAAAAGTGTTTTTCATCACAATTTACGTTTTTTAGACATTTTTTATTTACAATTATATAATTTTATATGGTTTGTATACTAGATATTATAAATATTATATCATATTTTTTTTAATATTCATGGTATTGGATGTTTTAATTCATATATTCTCTTTCAGTAGATTTTTATTCTAATTTTTAAAATGTTGTATGTGTTTTTTATAATATAGTCTTATTTCATCTACTTTTAACGATTATTATAAAGAATAAATATTATATAGGGTTTCCTCCAAGATTATTTTCCATTATATTTTTTATAAAATATATTCTATATTAAAATATATTTCATTTTTCCAAATTACGATATATTTCATATTTTATAAAAAAATCTTTGATGGAGATCTTTTTTAATAAATATTACATTGTTTTGAATAATTATCAACATTTATATTCAAATTTCCACACCATGTACATATTAAATAATTCTATAAATTCATTAATTGTTTATTTTGAAATCCAATTGTTTAATATATATTATTATCTTCATAAAAAATTTTACCTCTAATCAAAATGAAATTTTACAATCCATTTTTCTGATGTGGGTTTCCAAAAAGGTATTTTGAAATATTAAAAATTATTTAACATTCATGATCATATATTTTATAACTCAAATAAAATTAATTGGTTAAACAATTATTTTGATTAAATTTAATGTTAAATTCATGTATTTATAAATAATATTTGTAAAAATGTATTCTTATAACCCTTATAAAAATGAATTTGGAATGGGACCCATAACATTGCCTTTTTATTCAATGGTTAAGAGTGTTTTATGAACTATATTTTTATGAATTCACACTAATTTCATAATTATATCCAAATTATATATCTCATATAGAGTTATCTTTCATGATTTACCCTCACAATTATCCTATAAGATAATCATTTTTTGGATAGTCGAATTTTTAGTACCAAACGATCTAATTATTGTAGACAATTTATTTGTATCTATATGGAATTGTTAAGAAACCAATATAAATGATTTCATATCATGAAAAAATCTATAGTTTTTCATATTGGGGTTGAATATAGCCCTATAATTCAATATATATTTATTTTATATCTCATGATATTATCAATCATATATATTATTTTTTTTAATTACATAATAAATGGTGAAAATTATTAGTTTTATCAAAACCATAATAATGGAATGATTGTGGTCCTTAAAATGTAATGGTGTTGTGTTCTTATGTTTTTTCTATATTCTTTTGTTTTGTAAGGATTCCATGTAATTTGGCATTGTTATCTCATATTCTTATGATCATGTTACATGGTTTATGTTTATTGTCCCATATTTCCATACACTTATGCATTGGTATATGTTTTTCTCAATTGTGATTACATGTTATTTTATCATAACTTATGTAAAACTCTAATTAATCCATGTTCAATTAACTATATATTTCTTATATGTTCATGTTTTCTAATATTATTATGATTATACAATTTTATGACATGTAGATATGTTTCCCTTACTGGGCATGTGAGATGAATCATTTTTCTTTTTATGTAGGAAATATAATATTATATTTTGTGAAGAAGGAATGCCTATATAGAAATATTGTGGGATATTTTGAAGAAAATTGTTTGAAAAAAAGATTTCATTAAAATTATTTAATGTAACTAAAATTTTAGGTTCATATATTGTAATATGTAAAGTTTAAATTTTGAATGAAATAAGAAATTTTTACATGTTTTTCATGGTTTAACACACATTGTATAAAATCTAGGATTTGAAGAATCTGATTTTAGTAATAGATTGAAGAGTGTGAGTATGGTGTTTCTATGTTTGAATCATTTTTGGGTTTCACTATATTATGGGATAAGATTATTTTCTATTTGAAATTAGTACTATATAAAATTAGTGAATAAAAAATATCATAATGTCTAAAAATAAGTAAACATAAAAAAATTAAGTAATATATTGTATGGAATCCTATAAAAGTAATCAATAATAGGATACCGATACAGATATATAGGATTAAGAAAAAAATGATTCTATTTATAATTAACCAAAAAATGATGGATGTTTTTCAAATAAATATTTAGATATTTTTGTTTAAGTTGTACTATTTAAATAAAAGGTTTGAAACTCCAAGAGGATATTATCAGTTTGATTTATGTACACTTCAAGAACCATTATTAATTATTTAATTGTAATTTTAGGATGTAATAAATGACTAGTGAGTTTAAAGATCCAGATACAAATATTACCATGGATAATATTGATGGAAATATAGATATTAATAAGGTATACATAACATTGATGATATACTTTTCCAAGTTTAAAATTTTTCCATCTATATATTTCATAATGAATATATTCTAAACCATAAACATTCCATTATTTAATGTAATGGTTGGATCTTAGAGGAATATAGTTAATGGTTAGTCTTATAGAAATTTTGATAATTTTCCAATGTAAAACCCAAAGATTATTGGTTCCATAGTGAGAAATCAGATGGTTATTACAAAATATTTTTTCTCAATTTATTGTTAAACATTTAAAGATTGTAAATTTCAATAAAATTGAATTAAGATAAAATTATTCTTTTTTTAATTATTATGTGATAAATACCATGAGATAAAGGAGATATAATTTCTTATAGGGCATGAATTTTTGAATAGGTGACAAGGATATTCCATTGAAGGCACTAGAAAATATTTCAAAGGTGGAGGGTTATCAAACAATAAAAATATTTTTCTTGTTAGGCGTAAATTTGAGAAAATTAAATAGAGTATAAGATAATCCATAATAATGTTCAACCTATAAAAAAATACATCTAATAAAATGATTTTAGCTATAATGAAAATTGATTCCCTAACCTTATGTATAATGGGGATAATAGTCCTTCACCACTCCCACAATTAAGGGAATATTGAATAAACTATGAAATTAATAAAAATAAATTGGATCACTATAATTAAGGAACACATATCCTCCACTAAATATTTTTTTCTTATTAGAAAATTATTCAAGATAGTGCATCCTATCTAGGGTGATAATTAAGAGAATAAAATCATTACTCAAATGGATTGATATTCAATTATTAAGGAAATATTCACGTTATATTATTCTATTATATGTTTTATTTTATGGGAATATGGTTTCATAATATCTTATTATTATTCCTTTATAGAAATATTTTGAGATTAAATAAATGTAATGTTTATCACAACATTGACTCTATATTAATTATTTAAATTTGAAAAACATATATCATATTTCAAATCAATATATGGTAATCTAATATTCCATTGATAATGATTATTTATTTATGAAAATTATTACTATTACAAGGGTCACAATACAGAATCATGAAGGGTATTTATATCCAATGATTTGAAAAAGATTTAGTATTGGGATATGCCACATTTAAAAGATAATTTATGTTTCATAGTCTCACCAAAGATAATATGGTAGATATATCAGTATAAATTATTCCTTGATTCATGTATACTTTTTAAATACATTTAATTATATTCATTAATATATTATATTTAAAATTATGAAATTATTTTTTATGGGGAATAATTTAGTATTTATAGATTTTAGAATCAATATTCCCTTTATATAAATACTATTTTGTATAAATTTATTCATATTTAATACACAATTAGAATAAATCTTGATATAATTATTTGATTTTGAATTTTACAATGAATGATAAATTAATTATTATAATGTAATATGAAATAGTATAATGTAATTTATAGGTTGAATAATTCATTTGGTCTTCAAAAAAGACACAAATTTAAAATCATTATCCAAATAGATTTTTGTGAAAATGGTATCCCATTTTAATGTATGGATAAAATAAAGATAATTGGAAATACAACCGACATGTTGAATGATAAGATAATTTGATGAATGATTTTACGTGAAATATAGGAAAAAAATCTAACAGTAATTAATGGCCTTTGGTATTATATAATTGTTAGAAATATATTACTGTTTAATATAACCATTGCATTTCAGGCTATAAATACATGTAACCCCATTATAAAATATATGTGTAATGGGGGAATATATTTTGTATAGTAGTATAAGTATTCCATTTGAACCCTTATTTTCTTATATTAGGATAATGTTTCAATATATATGGTTTTCCCTAGAGAAATCCCAAAATGAAATTAGAAAATTATATAGGGAGAAAATAATTTTTTCATAGAAAATTACAATCATATAAAATTACATGAGATCTATTCTTGTTGAACATCCACCAACAACAACCACAACTATTTATCAAATCTTTAGACCGTATATAGAAACGTCAATGAATCATGAAATTAAAAGTTATGATGATATAAATATGATATTATCAGTTTAATAATAATTTAATATATATCACATTCATTTCAAAGCCTTAATAATTTTCTACATTTAAAGGAATGGAAAAGTTATTTATAATAAAAATATATTTATTATATATTATCTCATTCAATAGTTTTTTGTTAAATATTGTTATCCTTTTAATATTTATTTTAATTTAAAATATAAATGTATACATTTAACAATATAAAATTGAAAAAATTTACATCATTTTTGTGATTATAATATAAATATTATATTATAATGAAAATTTAGGTTTTTTAAAAATTATTTTTATGCCTAAAATAAAAAATATCATTTTTTAAAATACTGAAACTTTTGTGAAACCACTTGATACACGTAAGACATAAAATATTTTTAAATATTTTTACTATAAAATATATTTTAAAAAATAAAATGACATATTTTTAAATAAAAATTATAAATTATAAACATACGTTTCATATTTTGGAACCTATGTTAATTTCCTTCTAAAAAATGTTTTCAATTATTTATAAAATTATAATTTTAGAAATAATTGGTCAAATATTTATAATCTAACATTATAAAAGGGTTTTTTATTTTTTCAATGACAATATTAAAAAAAATTAACAATGTTAATAACAAGTTTTTAAGGATGAAAAATGATTTATAGTTGATAGAGTGGAATGGGGTAAAAATTTAAGATATGGGGAAAGGGCATAAAATATCAAAATTCTGGTCCATTATTAATATGGATTGGTGGTGGATCAATAATGACTCACTTATTCATTATTATTTTCCACATAAATAGACAAATTATATTTAACACACCATTCCTTTAACATAAGACAATGTGTATTCAGAAAATTGACCCCACTAACATTTAAAATTTTTAACTCAAAGTATCACTTTTTCTAGCTTAAATCCTTTTAGATCATAAAAAAATTTCAAAATAAATATTAATTCTCACCATATTATAGAGGTTATGGAAACAAAAAATATCCAAACAAATAAGTCTAAAGGATTTCCCTCAAGAACTATGGTAAAAAATTTGAATAAATATTTTCATTTAATTTTTTTGTCATCTTATTCAAAATATATTAAAATAATATTAAAATAATTAAATGATTATTATTATTATCCTAAAATATTATTACGTTGATAGAATAACCAATATCTACCTTATTCGCATTCATTATAAAACAAAAGAATCACTTTAGTTATGTATAGATTACATACTCTATGAATGATGTATTCCTTACATCATAACCTAACATGGATGGTTTTATGAATGTATTTATTGAGAAATACTATTTTTATGACATTATTAATTTTCGGTAATGTTAAATTAGAAATAATATCTATAATATATAAAATATAATATAATAATAATTTCTACCAATTAAATAAGAATATTATAAAGGAGATGATCTTCTCTCTAGTACTAATAGAAAATTATCTTATGTTATTCTTAAAAATAATTTAAATTATGAATAATATCTTTATTAAATTTTTTAAAATTTATTTATTTTTTAAGAATTTAGATATTATAAATAATCATAATTATAACCATCTATTAATTATTAAATATTCTTATTTGGGATTGTTTAACCAACAAAATCAAAAATGATATAAATATTTATCATGTATAGTTATAGAGAAATATTAATGAATAATATGATATAAATTTTTAAATAAATACATTTTTTTCTTTTAGATTTTTCAAATAAATTTTTAATTAATTATTAAGATATAACTTCTCATAAATTAAATAATATTGATAAAACATTTTACTCGGTTTTAACTTTATGGATCGTAATAAAAATCCCTTGGAACAAAACTAGAAAATTATAATTAATAATGGTAATTATACTCTAGTACGTTAATTAATCTAGGGATTATGATATTTTTATCAAATATATGGGATTACATTAGAATTTTTATAATTGTATAAAAAAATCAAGAATACTGATATGTGATATAAAAAACAATAAATAATTAATAAATATAAATTGAATGATTTTAATTAATTAATAACAAAATAGTTATTAATATTGAAATTGAATCAACTCAATATCCCATTATTAAGGCATGTTTTCTTAATATGATATTATTATTATTTTATACATGGTATATAATTATTATACATATTTTTTTATTATTATTATTTTAAAAATGGTATACATAAGTATATTAATTTATAGTTGATTGATATTATTTTCATTTAGCTGTATTAAATTTCTATGGGTTTTCATCTAAATTTATATAATTTAAGACATTTTTTGTTTTATAAACAAATTTTCATTCAAATTGGCCATGTACGTATTGTTTTTCAAATCATATAACCATTTTATATATCTTCATGGCATTTAATGTTCAATTTAATTATTTTTCTTTCAGAGGATTTTGAAATAAATTTTAAAAAAAGTCAGAAGATTGTTTCATAAATCAATATATTTTCCATAAGTTATAAAGATTCATTTATATTTTTATTTTTTTACCTTTAGATTCACTTATAGTATGTTTTCAATAAATTTTTCATCCCCAATATTTTATAAAGATTTATAATAATGATCCTAAAATATAATCCAGAATGTTTCTACATCAATACACATTCTATATTTTATTTCATTATTTATAAAAATATATTATTTTTATGAATAATTAATATCATTTATAATGTCCTTTCTATCCAATGCATATATTATCCTCAATCAGGTAGCTACTAAACCAGTTACATGAGCTTGGTTTTCAAATAACATGAGCAGCACTTTATCGTACACCAGAGGATTCCAACTTGCAAAGTGAGTCTATAAAGATATGTTCGGGATAATATATCCCATTATTAGAGTAATACCATAGTATAAATAAAAAAATTATTTAGAATAACCGATCAGAAACATAAATGATTCATGTATAGAAAAATACAAAAATAACCATGTAGAAAATTCTATACCACTATGAAAAAGTCGTTAACTGATTGGAATTAATTCAAATAAAATCCATAACTGAAACTACCGAAAAATCCCAGACCCGAAAATGTTCCACAATGCATTCTTGGACTCTCAATCTCTAACACATTATCTCATTCAAAAATAAATCATTACGTCCCAAACCAGAACCAAATCGAGAAAACAATTATCATTATCTTGGTTAACCAAGTGTTGTGGTGGACTAAGCAAGAATTGTGTACTAGTCGGTAATACACCACCAATTGTGTCTAATTAAATAACCAGTCGGTAATATAGTTTATGTATATGAAGATAGTGCATTAAATATAATTGATAAAAAAGAAACGTGACTCACATTTTATCAATTATTAAACAATGAGGTTATCTTTTGTGTTCTCTAGGATCAACAAGACAACTATACTAGCTTTGGTCACTTCAGGGGGAGAGAGACAACATAGGAGATATATACCACTAATAATAATGTGAAATCAATAATAAAGCCAAACCATTAACAAAATTTAGATAATGAGTCTCGTAACCATGGATTTTCCTTGCAATGGGAAGTATATAACCTCACTCTGATATCCCAAACAATACAATTTTTATATGATTGAGAAGCATATACCCTCAATTTGGTTTCCAAAATAAATTAATACATTGTTGGTCCTACATTATTTCTCCATAAAAAACAAAATAAAGAACCATAGACCATAATTTTGGATCATACTGGCTCTTCCTTACATCCTAACTATAACAATACATAACAAAAAACAGGACCCTCATTCCATGTATTCATATCCCATGAAATCATTAGGGGCATATATCCTTTGTCCGGCTCAATAACCCATGAATTACAGAGCTAGCGTTTAGACCCTTAGTCTAACCCATCCCATTTGATGTAGATCGTAAATTCCAATACCCCACATAACACCATTTTTTAATAAAAATCATTATTAAACATTAAACATATTTATATTTTACATTCCTTATCATATTTTAACACATATTTAATTTACAACTTAAAACTCATTAAACAAAACATGTCATTATACCAAAACATCTCAATATTCCATATTAAAAAAACAACAATGAACATAAATGTTTCATTTAAAATCCATGATAACAAAAAAATTGAAATTCTCACATAAAATCATTTTGTTGCCTCCCATTTAAAACAAAGGTCTAACTATTTTGAAAAATAAACCATGATCCATTTATTTCATTTCCATTTACAAAAATTACATGTAATCGTTGATTAATATTCCCAAAATGTTAACCCATATGAGGAATTTAAATAAGAATTTTAGATCTAAAATTAAAACCACTTTTCGCATCATCTTTAGTCCAATGCCCCCTTTTAAAACATTTCTGACATTTAAAAAATATAAGTGTTCCTTTTAAAATAGAATCTAGATCAAATCCTAATCCCATATTTCAAACCATTTTGAAAAAAAACCAAGGATTTCAAACAACTAGCACAAACTCATTTAAATTCCCCCTATATAAGAATACCCATAATATAATTTATCAATAATAAATCATTCATATTCAGAATATCCAAATCTCAATTTTTACTATTCTACTCACCATTTACAAAGATTTGGAACATAGAATGGGTAACCATAAATCCTATCTTAATATTCACTAGACCTAGTGATGATCGTAAATTGATTATCACAACACACTAAGACCCAACTAACATTACCATTCAAATGTCTCAAAAACACTACAATTTGTTCATCAGCACAACCACAACAACATATTAGACACCGATAGAATAGGATAACTCCTTCAGATAAGACACATAAATCGTAGAGACAATTCCTCATAAAAAACCATAATTAGAAATAAATTATCCTCTACCATTTAGAGGATAACACGATGAAGAAAACTAAGGTGTTAATTTTTATATGTACATTAATATATAAACAAAGAATATTTTATAAAATTGAAGTAAAAAAATTTGAGGGCTTACATGGAGCATTGATTCACATAGAATTTCAAACAAAATGCATAATTATTTAAGGGAGACCCCCCATGGTGGTGGTTGGGAAGGCTGGTATTTCACACTAGATACATGGGGTTGAATGGGAAGAAGAATCAAGGAATAAAAATATAATCACAAGAGGATAAATGGGAAATTCACATGATTTATGTGTTACATAGTTTGGACGCACAGTTTTCCAATCCGTACTTCTCCGTCTTTCCAAGACGGACCATGCCACATTGTCTTGATGAAGATCCCATGCAATATGGAAAAATATGTGGTGATTGTGCACTGACCTTTGTCTAATAAGAGTTATGGACAAACTCTTTCCATGGCCAGGTAATGTGTTAGTATTAACCACGAACCGAACACTATTTAGCCACATTCCTTGTCCCTTCCTTTCTCATACCCCTATGAAACCCTTGAAATGTACCATACACTCGAGTACCAATTCATTATACAAAAAAATAATTATCTAAAATTAACGTAAGGTCTTACATTCAGAAAAGGTAGTGATCATATAGCCCCCCGACCTTATAATAGTTCATCCTCAAGCCCCATTATAAAGAATTAAGGATCCTTCTTTCCCAAAATGTTATACCAAAGGACCTCCAAAAAAAATTATCTCCTATGTTTCATCATGATCATGAATATTCCTTCACCACACATGGTATAAAAATGGTATAACAAAAATAACTTTATATCAAGGTCAATTATCATGAATTCGATGATCCTCAAGGGATTCATCGATCATGACTCATCATTACCACTATGAAACTAAAGAGAAATAATGGGGTAAAATAACTAAACCACCACCCAAAAAGGTTTTCAAATAATGAACTACCCTACCCTAGGATAGAAACTGGAAACACCTTCATTATAATTATCTCTATAGATCATGCCCCAAATAAAATGGTGACATCATACCCACTTCTTTTAATGATCTAATGGTGACCAAAGCTAAAAATCATTTAAAGGAACCTTTTTTCATCCAGGATCCCACAACCAATATCGATCAATAACTAAAGGTTCATATCCTTGTTCCCCATGAAATCATTCGAATCATGACCCAAGCATGAGAATCAGGTCAAGGTGTTGAACCAGTCAAAATATGAGCTATCACCTATCACCCATGATGATCCTGAAGATGGATCTTACCCAATCCCATCCAATATTACCCACTACTAATTATACCAATTGACCATTTACCCATTATAGATCTCATAACTGTATTCCATAGCTCACAACCACCATATTTCATTAGATTGAACCTATACCAATGGATGGACTACCAGAATAATCTACTCAACATTCACAATATACCAAACACATTTCCCAATTGACCATTCTTATATATCCATGAGAAATCTAACCAACACTGGGGTTCATTGTTGCCATTCAAACCACCTAGAGTCGACATGCACACTCACTCCATTTTTGGACTATGAAAAACTTGAAAGCCATAATGTTATACTTCATTTAAAAGGGAAATTTTACAGTATAAAATTAAATCAGAGGTGGAAAATACATACTATGCATTTTTAACATAAGGAATAACACCATCACCATGAAAAAATACTGGAGTCATTCTGTAACACCCCAGGTAAATAAAGAATATGAAATTTTCATATTTATCCATATTTGTGAATAAAATATTAATATGCCTTTAAAGGGGATGCTATGCTTGATGGTGTACCCAACACACAACAACGAGTTTCTTGGGAATCTTACGTTGCACCCTAATAATAAAATAATATTATTTTAAATGGTAGTTAACAAGTAGCCGTTGTATTGGTGGGAATGGATAGAAATAACTAAAATATGATTATTTATGTTTTTAAATATTTTTACATTTATCCAATAAAAGATAAAGGCATAAAATACAGAAAGAATTCAATTTTAGGCGTATATGCCCTAGTTTTCACTAAAGGTTCACTTATCACCTTTTGATGGAGAACCGTCATTAAATATAGTTTTGTTCACTCTTATACATTCTTTTAGACCAATTAATACTCTTCTTAAGAATTGGGACATCAAAATTTACTTTGTGTAAATTTTTGGTATCTTTCTGATAAAGTTCATTTTTTAATGAATAGTGTAAAATGTTGTATTTTAATTCAAAACCACTTTTTAATCTAATTTATTTGTATGATTATATTATATTTTGAATTGGTTTTAAAGTGAAATTAGAATATATTTTTACCATTAAATCCAATAGTGGTCATTGAATTAATTTCACTTTGAAATAAGACTTAAACTAGTGTCAATCTTTTGATACTTATTGTTTTATAAAAACACTCTATTTTCTCTGATAGCGGGAATTAATTATTAAATTAATTAATGTGACTTATATGTTTTCAAATTTGTAAAATAGACTTCATTTTTGAATTTGGAATATCAAATATAGCTTAGGGTGAATTTTTGGTAATTTTCTGAAAAACTTCAATTTTTGATTAATAGTGAAACCACTAAGTGGTACTTATAAAAACTGATTTTCCGTTTAAATGAAATTTTTCCATCATTGTGTTTTGAATTTTGAAAATACTACATACATGGTTGTCATTAGTATGTAAAATTTGGTTCAATGGGATGAAAATAATTTTTTGGTGAATAGTAACTTTTTTTCATTAATCGCGATTAGAGGTAATTAGTGTAATTTAAGGTAAAAATGATATTATAAAAATATAAAAACACCATGAAACTTGTCCTAACCCTATTTTATGAGTCATGACCGACCAATACAACCCATGGGTCGATTTAGGGGACCCTATGGAGCCTCTTGGGTGAGAAAATTACTTTAATGCCTTTTTATTAAATAAAGGTGAAAATGACACTAACATAAATTGTTTTACTAAAACAATTTTTAGAAGGGTTTATACTAATCATAATTTTGTATATAAATACTCTTTGTAAAGATAAACAGATTTCCTACATCAGGATATTTTTTTTATAATTTTTATACATTATATAAATTAATTTTATTATGACATAATGATGATGCAATGATGACCTCATTAATGAACAGTTTAAATAAAATGAAACGATAATATAAAATCTAAGACCTAAACTTGTCCAAAAACAATTGGATGGGAATTTTTAGAAGCCTTATAATCTTATATTATAAATATATTAATGTGTGACCTTAGAAATTCGAAACACTTTTGAAAATAAAATAATAGTTTCCGGATTTCCAAAAGTGCCCCTCCTCTCCTCTTATAAAAGGCCCCCACCTCTACCTCATTTCACACACTCATGAAGCCTTTGGATCGGCCGTCCCCTGCCCATTTACTCTGTCCACATCCCTCTACTCATCCTAGAGGATTCACTTTGGGAATAATCCTTTCAAAGGAAGCCTTTAGGATCAAATCAAAAGAAGTTACACTTTTAAAGGTAATTCATTCTCTCATGTTCATTTGTTTTATTTTGCATCTCCAACACCCTAAACTCATTTTATTTACTTATTTTGTAACAACACCAGTATAATAAATATACTAGGATGTTGTTATAAGATTTATTCAAGATACACTCTCACACAACTATATAAAATGGTTAAAGAACATACTGTTTCCGTGGATGGAAAAATTCTGCCTCCTGAAACGACGATTGTTCAATACTCATTTAACACCTTCAAAGGTCTCCATTATGATATAACTATTTTTATATATGATATATAATATGTTTATGTTTTACTTAATCTTCTGTATTTTTCATTTGTGGCTTACTTTTATGGTTTCCATTATGGGTATAAGCGATATCTACATTTTAGGAAGTGCGGACTACCGCCCCCTCAAAGTGATGTGATTCGTTAATGCCATGCGTGGGACGTATAAAGGATGGATTTAATGTTATTATATATGATGTTATACTGGAATTATTATATACCTCTATATCATTATTATTTCTTTCCATTAAAGTATGAGATAGAAATGAAATTAGCGTTCATGCGTAAATACGGCTTACCGTCTCCATGAACGGTGCATTTCATTTCTTATCCCCAAATGTAATGTACTATTATAAGTACATGTATATAATGGATATATATGATGAATGATACATCTAAATTATTAATATAATTCTGTAATTAAGATATACATACCTCTCATTTAATTTTAATTCCATTAATATGACAAAGAAATGAAAGTAGCGTTCATTCGTACGTACGGCTTACCGTCTCCATGAACGGTGCATTTCATTTCTTACCTCTCAATGATTATGTGATATTATAAATACATGTATATTATAGATATATATGATATAAATGATATCCAAATAAGGAATTTCATTCTGGATATAAAGAACCTTTGACCACACGAACAACATGTAATTGTAAGAAGTCCACTTTCGACTTAAGAACCAAATATCGACAAAACAAACATTATTAACTTAAATGATTACATAATGTTTATAACATGTCAATAATTGATATAAAAGGAATAATGAACTTGTGAAAGGTTCTCAATCAAGTATAAAATAACTCATGTTTATTATTCTAGACGTTAAAGAACGATCGAGTCAAGTCGGACCCGAGGTAAAGGATCCTACACCTCTCTTTCTTTTTAAGTACACTCTTTTATGTCATTCCTTTTAAGCTAATCTTTCTTATGATTGGGATGTTATTTTATATTACTCCCACTGTAATTATTATGTTCATATTATGAGAGACCCTATTTCCTCTCATCAATATAGTTTGGAAGTTTTAAGTGGTGTCGTTAGGCTGCTGAGTTTTTGTAAGGGATTTTTCATCTCACTTTTATTCCTGTGAGATTTATGCTACATTTTCCACAATTTCATTTGAGTGGTTTATGTACTGACCATTATTACACTCCTTTTTTAATATAATTCCATTTATGGGTATTTACATATTCATTGTATGACACTTCTTCGATGGGGTGTACTTTTCGAAAGTTACCCAAGTCGGTAAGGGAACCTTTCACCCTCCTTTTTTTAAAAGACTTCATTTGTTATGTCTTTTAATTCACATAATATTATGTTGGGATATGTTCTTATATATCCTGATTGATGTAAATTTTATTTCCAAGTGATGAGATTCCCTTTTTATCTCTCATCAACTCATTTTCTGAATTTTTGAAGTGACGCCGTTAGGCTATCGAATTTTACCAAGGGAACATTTTAACCCAATTTCGATTTCTTTGGGTTCAACATGTAGTTATTGAATATGTCATCCTTTGAATATGTGTGAATGACCTTTTATTGTTTTACACTTAATATCCAATTATATTGGGTGTATTTATTTTTGGCACACATAATTTTGATATTTATTTATCCTTAATTTAAGGATGCCTTCCTTATAAGGGATTTCATCACATTTTACATCCCTATTGAGACTTCATTGTCATTATGCACCAATTAACTCTTATATGGTGTATATACTATCCTTTGGAATATTATATCATCAATCCATTTATTCTCATGATATTATAAATTTCTGATTAAATGTTATTCCTCAATTATTGTATTCAAGTGTCTCTAATTTTGGTAAAAACCCTTTGACCAAAATATCGCTTTAAATGTTTTAATAACTTGTTCTTATTAATATCCATGTTTTCAAAATGGTTTCAATGATTTATTTATATGGATATTAATGGTTTAAAATGTTAAAATCTTCAAGCTGGCATGGGACACTTTGATTCAAAATTCTCCTTATTAAATGTTTTAAATGGTTTTGGAAATGGTTTCTTTTTGTATGGATTCATTATTTCAAAATACTAAAATGTTATATTGTGATTGAAATGTGGAAATGTTTTGTTTCCTTTATGCATGTTTTATGTGATACGTTTATGTTATGGTTCTTGGGGATTGTTATGAAAACGGGTGGTTCCGTGATAAACTAAGGGCGGGTGAGCCCGATATAGCTCTCTAATGCATTAGGTAACACGAAGGAGTGAAACATTGAAGTTTATACGAAGAGATTTAGGGAATATACTGTGATGGGTATTCCAAAACGTAACCAAGTGGGTTACTCCCAACGTAAGAATGTTTGAATGCCTCATGTTGCCTTTTATGTCTTATGATTTCTATGATTTATTCATGATTTGATATTCCTATCTTTCATGGGTAAAGTATGATTTCATTCTTATGTATACATGTACTCATGTTTCCATTCAATATTTTTATATCCCTTACTGAGCTTTTTATGCTCATTCTAAGTTTTTGAAATGTTTTTCACAGGTCAAGGGAAGGGTACATGATGTGATGATAGTGTCAAGGAAGTGTCAAGAAAGAATCCGTGTTTTATTTTAAATATGTTTCCGTTGATGGGAAGAATGAATACTATCTTTTATGTAACCACTTTATTTAAATGTGGAATGTAATGCAAGTTTCATGATCTAATTCTCTAAAACACCAAACCTGAAAAGATCCTCAATGTGTAATCTTGTAATAACTCAAGATTAAGTAAGGTTTAAGGCTGGGGCCTTATAGTTGGTATCAAATATCGGTTTAGATAACTTTAGAGGTTAGGGTATTCGTTAAGCATAAGTGACATTACCATAATGGTTATGATTTCAGAAAGAGTCCTAGTTTTAGATAAAGTGAATGAGTAAGTATATCTTAGTGTTTACCTTCCTCATTAGTACATGATGGTTTTTTTTGATATACTCACACTGACATTTTTTGTTTTAGTAAATGGCTGGATCTAGCAGGCACCAAAGTAACAGTGGATGTGAAGGAAACTGTGACAGTTTTTTGAGCAAGCAACTGAATTATATGGGAGCTGCAATGAGAACTCTTGTGATTATCTTCAACCAACTATCTGGAGTCGTGATTGACAACCTAAACCTTGGCGATTTCTCTAAGGCATCATATATGAGAGAAACAAATCCATATGGAAGTGCAGGTAATAATCATAAAGGTAAGTGTGTTCAAAAACCTATGTGTCAAAGATGTGGAAAGAAAAACCTAGGAAAATGTTTCAAAGGGACAGGAATATGCTATAGATGTGGAAATGATGGTCATAAAGCAAGAACCTGCAATGGAAAAAGGAAGCATCCAGTTGACTCGAGGAAAGGGAATGAAGTTCTTTCTGAGGGATCAATTGAATGTTTTAAATGTTGTGTGCATAGTCATTATGAAAACACATGTCATATGAAGAAGTTTCATGAATGGGATCACCAAGAGCGTACAAATGTTCGTTTACAAATACCTAATGCCATTCTGATTGAGGATGAAGAAACTGACAATGACCAATCAAAGGTATGTATTATTTCATGACTATTGTTTTCCTATTTTGGAATCTTAGGATATGATTCATGATTTTGTTTGTAGGAAAGAGTTATTTTGGAATAAGTTGGAAAGGAATGGTTAATGGATCATGAAGAATGTTGAATGAGTAAGATGTCAACATATAAGGGCTTCAAGAGTTATGGTGAAATTCTTAAGAGTATTAAGTCTCTTTTGATGATGGGGTTACATTAGAAGACTTTTTATTTTATGTGTAACCCTGATGTTTAATATAGGAAAATTTTATTCAAGGAATAATTATCTTTTCTTTTGTGGACATAGTTATAAAGAACCATTTGGGTTTATATGATCCTTACTTTTGAGGTAATTATGGGTTATTATATGTTATGATGGAAAATGGAAGGCATGAGATAAAATTGAGGATAAAATATGTTATGATCATCTTTGGAGATTTTATCTCATTTTGGGGAATGTTTTAAGAATTATATAGTTTTGGAAAAAGGAAAACACGCAGACCGTGTGACTACCCGTCGCGTCGGACAAAGCTGCGAGAATCGAACCCACAACCAAAGTGCGACTAGTATTTATCGCCTACCACTAGACTATGTGAAGTCCCTGGTTAGTTTGACTGATTATTTCTAGTTATATGAATTTTTTAATTAAGAGTATGTTGATTTTGGATTATTTATGAAAATTATTAACCTATCATGGAGGATATGTGATTAGGTTAATTACTTTTCAATACGAGACTTTAGGAGAAACTAATGTTGTTTGGAGATAAATGTTACGATTTAACTTGGAAGACTATGTGACTAAATCCTTCAAATATTTGGGTTTCAACCTTAGTTTGGTTTACTTTGAAGAATTTTATGGAAAAATTGTTTATCTAATGGTCCTTATTGAACTTTGGGTTTTGTTGGACAAATTTTGAAGATTAAGCATAGATTTTCTTTTTATAAAGGGTTATCCTTTTCTGGATTATCTGGTCTTGTACTAGCATTTTTGGTTTTGGTTTTGGTTAAAGTCTAAATACATGGGAAGTATATAGTTATCTTATGTGGTTTAGGTGATTCTCTAGAAGTTGATTATAGTAATCTTAATGTGAACGGGTCTCCCTAAATACTCGTCTTTTGGAAAAAATATGAGTTTGATTAAGGAATCTATTAAAAGTTGAAATCCATCATGATAAGTGATTATGTTTCCTTATGAATAAATTCCTCAATAAAAAGTAACTTAGAACAAAAATGTTGTCTATTAACTTTTCCTACTGGGGAATCGAATACCATTTAACCCATCACAAGTTTGTGATTTTCTCATGGTTAACTTTCTCCTAAACATGTTTTCTACACTCTCCATCAGAACATGACCCTTTGCTTTTTCTTCCATGTCCATGTTTTCCTACATGTAATCCTATTATGGGTTAAATCGGGTGACCTCTATACTTCTCTTTATTTATTTAAACGTGATTGTTTTACCGAATCTTGTTCCGATGGGGATTTTAAGGATGTTTCCAAGCCCAATTTTAAAAATTGCGAGCACGCAATTCCCAAAAGGGGGGAAGGACGTAACACCCCAGGTAAATAAAGAATATGACATTTTCATATTTATCCATAGTTTTGAATAAAATATTAATATGACTTTAAAGGGGACGCTATGCTTGATGGCGTACCCAACACGCAACAACGAGTTTCTTGGGAATCTTACGTTGCACTCTAATAATAAAATAATATTATTTTAAATGGTAGTTAACATGTAGCCGTTGTATTGGCGGGAATGGATAGAAATAACTAAAATATGATTATTTATGTTTTTAAATATTTTTACATTTATCCAATAAAATATAATGGCATAAAATACAGAAAGAATTCAATTTTAGGCGTATATGCCCTAGTTTTCACTAAAGGTTCACTTATTGCCTTTTTATGGGGAACCATCATTAAATATAGTTTTGTTCACTCTTATACATTATTTTGTACCAAATAAAACTCTTCTTAAGAATTGGGACATCAAAATTTACTTTCTGTAAATTTTTGGTATCTTTCTGATAAAGTTCATTTTTTTAATGAATAGTGTAAAATGTTGTATTTTAATTCAAAACCTCTTTCTAATCTAATTTATTTATATGATTATATTATCTTTTGAATTGGTTTTAAAGTGAAATTAGAATATATTTTTACAATTAAATCCAATAGTGGTCGTTGTAATTAATTTCACTTTGAAATCATACTTAAACTAGTGTTAATCTTTTGATACTTATTGTTTTATAAAAACACGCTATTTGCTCTGACAGCGTGAATTAATTATTAAATTAATTAATGTGACTTATATGTTTTGAATTTTGTAAAATATACTTCATTTTTGAATTTGGAATATCAATTATTTCTTAGGGTAAATTTTTGGTAATTTTCTGAAAAACTTCAATTTTTTATGAATAGTGAAACCACTAAGTGGTACTTATAAAAACTGATTTTCCGTTTAAATGAAATTTTTCAATCATTGTGGTTTGAATTTTGAAAATCCGACATACATGGTTGTCATTAGTTTGTAAAATGTGGTTCTATGGGATGAAAATAATTTTTTGGTGAATAGTAACTCTTTTTCATTAATCGCGATTAGAGGTAATTAGTGTAATTTAAGGTAAAAATGATATTATAAAAATATGAAAACACCATGACACTTGTCCTGCCCCTATTGGATGAGTCCTGGCCGACCAAGACAACCCATGGGTCGATTTAGGGGACCCTATGGAGCCTCTTGGGTGAGAAAATGACTTTAATGCCTTTTTTTTAAATAAAGGTGAAAATGACACTAACATAAATTGTTTTACTAAAACAATTTTTAAAAGGGGTTATACTAATCATAATTTTGTCTATAAATACTATTTGGAATGATAAAACAATTTCCTACATCAGGATAGTTTTGTTAAAATATTTAGACATTAAATAAATTAATTTAATTATGACATCATGATGATGCAACAATGACCTCATTAATGAACAGTTTAAATAAAATGAAATGATAATATAAAATCTAAGACCTACACTTGTCCAAAAACTATTGGATGGGAATATTTCGAAGCCTTATCATCTTATCTTCGAAATATTTCAATGTGGGACCTTAGAAATTCGAAATACTTTTGAAAATAAAATAATAGTTTCATGATTTCCAAAAGTGCCCCTCCTCTCCTCTTATAAAGGGCCCCCACCTCTACCTCATTTCACCCACTCCTCAAACCATTGGCTCGGCCATCCCATGCCCATTTACTCTCTCCACATCCCTCTCCTCATCCTAGAGGATTCCTTTTGGGCATAATCCTTTCAAAGGAATCCTTTAGGCTCAAATCAAAAGGAGTTACACTTTTAAAGGTAATTCATTCTCTCATGTTCATTTGTTTTATTTTGCTTCTCCAACCCCCTAAACTCTTTTTATTTACTTATTTTGTAACAACACTAGTATCTTTAATATACTAGTATTTTTTTATAAGATTTATTCTAGCTACACTCTCACACAACTACATCAAATGGTTAAAGAACATACGGTTTCCGTGGATGGCGAAATTTTGCCTCCCGAAACGATGATTGTTCAATACTCATTTAACACCTTCAAAGGTGGCCATTATGATGTCACTGTTTTTATATATGATAAATAATATGTTTATGTTTTACTTAATCTTCTGTATTTTTCATTTTTTTCTTAATTTTATGGCTTCCATTATGGGTATAAGTGATATCTTCATTTTAGGAAGTGCGGACTATCGCCCCCTCAAAGTGACGTGATTCGTTAATGCCATATGTGGGACGTATAAATGATGGATTTAATGTTATTATATATTTTGTTATACTAGAATTATTATATACCTATATATCATTATTATTTCTTTCCATTAAAGTATGATATAGAAATGAAAGTAGCATTCATGCGTACGTACGGCTTACCGTCTCCATGAACGGTGCATTTCATTTCTTATCCCCAAATGTAATGTACTATTATAAGTACATGTATATAATGGATATATATGATTAATGATACATATAAATTATGAATATAATTCTGGAATTAAAATATACATACCTCTCATTTAGTTTTAATTCCATTAATATGACAAAGAAATGAAAGTAGCGTTCATGCGTACGTACGGCTTACCGTCTCCATGAACGGTGCATTTCATTTCTTACCTCTAAATGATTATGTTATATTATAAATACATGTATATTCTAGATATATATTATATATATGATTTCCAAATCAGGAATGTCATTCTGGATATAATGAACCTTTGACCACACAAACAACATGTAATTGTAAGAAGTCCACTTTCGACTTAAGAACCAAATATCGACAAAACAAACATTATTAACTTAAATGATTACATAATGTTTATAACATGTAAATAATTGATATAAAAGGAATAATTAACTTGGAAAAGGTTCTTAATCAAGTAGAAATTAACTCAAGTTTATTATTCTGGACGTTAATGAACGATCGAGTCAGGTCAGACCCGAGGTAAGGGATCCTACACCTCTCTTTCTTTTTAAGTACACTCTTTTATGTCATTCCTTTTAATCTCATATTTCTTATGATTGGGATGTTATTTTATATTACTACAACTGTACTTATTATGTTAATGTGATGAGAGACCCTATTTCCTCTCATAAATCTATTTTGGATGTTTTAAGTGGCGCCGTTAGGCTGCTGAGTTTTCGTAACGGATTTTTCATCTCACTTTTATTCCTGTGAGATTTATGCTACATTTTCCACAATTTCATTTGAGTGGTTTATGTACTGCCCATTATTACACTCCTTTTGTAATATAATTCCATTTATGGGTATTTACATATTCATTGTATGACACTTCTTTGATGGGGTGTACTTTTCGAAAGTTACCCAAGTCGGTAAGGGAACCTTTCACCCTCCTTTTTTTAAAAGACTTCATTTGTTAAGTCTTTTAATTCACATACTATTATGTTGGGATATGATCTTCTATATCCTGATTGATGTAAATTTTATTTCCAAGTGATGAGATTCCCTTTTTATCTCTTATCAACTCATTTTCTGAATTTTTTAAGTGACGTCGTTAGGCTGTCGAATTTTACCAAGGGAACGTTTTAACCCAATTTCGATTTCTTTGGGTTCAACATGTAGTTATTGAATATGTCATCCTTTTAATATGTGTGAATGAACTTTTATTGTTTTACACTTAATATCCAATTATATTGGGTGTATTTATTTTTGGCACACATAATTTTGATATTGATTTATCCTTAATTTAAGGATACCTTCCTTATAAGTGATTTCATCACATTTTACATCCCTATTGAGACTTCATTGTTGTTATGCACCAATTCACTCTTATATGGTGTATATACTGTCCTTTGGAATATTATATCATGAATCCATTTATTCTCATGATATTATAAAGTTCTTATTAAATGTTATTCCTCAATTATTGTATTCAAGTGTCTCTAATTTTGGTAAAACCCCTTTGACCAAAATATCGCTTTAAATGTTTTAATGACTTGTTCTTATTAATATCAATGTTTTAAAAATGGATTTAAGGATTTATTTATATGGATATTAATGGTTTAAAATGTTAAAAGCTTCAAGGTGGTATGGGACACTTTGATTCAAAATTCTCCTTATTAAATGTTTTAAATGGTTTTGGAAATGGTTTCTTTTTGTATGGATTCATTATTTCAAAATACTAAAATGTTATATTATGATTGAAATGTGGAAATGTTTTGTTTCCTTTATGCATGTTTTATGTGATACGTTTATGTTATGGTTCTTGGGAATTGTTATGAAAACGGGTGGTTTCGTGATAAACTAAGGGCGGGTGAGCCTGATATAGCTCTCCAATGCATTGGGTAACGCGAAGGAGTGCAACATTGAGGTTTCAACGAAGAGATTTAGGGAATATACTGTGATGGGTATTCCAAAACGTAACCAAGAGGGTTACTCCCTACGTAATAATGTTATTAATGCCTCAATTTACCTTTTATGTCTTATGATTTCTATGATTTATTCATTATTTGATATGCCTATGTTTCATGGGTAATGTATGATTTCATTCTTATGTATACATGTACTCATGTTTCCTTTCCATATTTTTATATCTTTTACAGAGATTTTTATGGTCATCCCAAGTTTTTGAAATGTTTTTCACAGGTCAAGGGAAGGGCACATGATATGATGATAGTGTCAAGGATGGGTCAAGAAAGAATCCATGTTTTATTTTAAATATGTTTCCATTGATGGGAAGAATGAATACTGTCTTTTATGTAACCACTTTGTTTAAATGTGGAATGTAATGCATGTTTCATGATCTAATTCTCTAAAACTCTAAACCTGAAAAGATCCTCAATGTGTAATCTTGTAATAACTCAAGATTAAGTATGGTTTAAGGCTGGGGCCTTATACATTCCCTAAAATCTGGTGACACATTACCATTAGGGTTTCCAATAGTCTCTAAGCCATCATCATGTTCAATTAAACCCATGAGAATTTATAACCCAAAAACCATTGTTTTTTATACATCAACTAATGAAACCATGGTCCTTCGTCAAAAAAATATTATATTCTCAAAACACACACATATTCATTGTTGGAAAGGTACCACATCACATTAAACAAAATTATTTCACACTTATATACATTATAATGTGACAATATAGACCTATGTCTCTCCATGTCCATCTTTCAATGAGGTTTCATCACCGAATATACCTTTCTATCATCTATGGTCATGAATTATCTCTCCCAAAAAAGACTCAAACACATGAATCTCATATTTCTCTCAGATGTTCCTTGAGCCTGAAGCATGAACTTGGTTCAATGTAACAACACTTTTCAGTCTGACATATACTTCCCTAAAGAATCCCAACAGGTCAGTCATGTGATTCTATTTGGAACCTTTATTGCCCCACATCTACTCCAATGTTTTTCCACAAATCCATGAAAAACATAGCACATCATAACTTTGTATTATCATTGTCAACACATTACTCATGAAATTTCAACCACCATAGCTCATAATTTGATCAAAATAATATCCAAAAAATATGGATACATCCATATAGATTCCAATAGAAAAACATATCAACCACTACTCATTCATGGATTATAAAAACCACAACCATGTCATTCGTTGACATCCCACCCATCTTGAGGACCTCTCCCAAAACTTGTCAATAACATAGTAACCCACCATATGGATTTGACACACATAATAATCAATGATCATATCCTCCTATAGTCTCCATCTCACTAAAAATTCATTTAGGCTTCTTGGAGTAAATATAGAGATCACTCTATGTACTCAGGGTGATGTCAATATAGTTTACATGATATTCTTCAGAACTCGCACTTCAAACTATGATCATACAAAAAAATAGAAGAAACTTATCATGATCCACCTATTCACCCATCCCCATCTATATATTTCTCTCCCAAAAAAATTCCCACATCTAGACCTCATTAGATACCATAATGTCTCACTAATTCCTATGGCCACTCACTGGACTTGAAAAAACAAAAAATAATACATACATCACTACAACTAATCCCAAAAACCCACTCAAGGAATATATAATGCCATGCGATCCATCATCCTCATCAGATCCACAAATTTATCAACTCTGACCCAACAACTAAAATATTCATACAACCAATCAAAATCATGAGACAACCCCTGCCATGAGTGTCACCTCCATAAAAAGGTATTAATCTATCCATTGGTCATCTTTTCCTTGTCCTCTCAAAATAATCAGCGATTTCCGAATCAGAAACAATTAAAACAATAGGGTCAATTGTTCGAATGGACCTTCCCTTCAAAACCACCTTTAAAACCTAATGTTTACACTAATGTTCTTCCCTTATGTGAGACTAGGGAAAAACTATTCACATTTTTCAGAATTATGGTATCACCAATCAGGAATCGATTCCACCAAAAAGGAAACAACATGTGTATTACATTCCAAGGCACCTAGAGCATTGGTCTAAACTCCCACAATGATATCCTCAATTTTCCTTAGATTGTCAACTCATATCCATAACTCGATTTACATATCAAAAACCCAAGAAATTTATACTTAATCTTCTATAAAAAAACACACTAAAATCACTCTATATGAGAAACTATCAAATCCCAAAATATCAATATGTGCCTCACAAAACTAAATAAACTCACAAAACCACTAACCACTCTTGTGGATCACCCATCTTGGTCAAACAACACCAACTCCCTAAATGGGTATCATTCATAACAAAGGACATTGTATCTCCCTCTAACCCGTATACATAAGAATTTAAATTAAATGATTCTCATGGGTGGTAATCCTACCCATGTTCCAAAGACATTTTTTCTAGCACACAATGTAATCATTTACGTTAGTTCTGACAACAAATATAACTGCACAGATACATCAACCCCACAAGCCAAAAACCCACTCAATGGTCTAATACACAACTATAAAGGTCTAAAATCACATGATTAACAACATAAACATTATCTGATATTATATCAAAACATCATGTAAATAGCATAACCAAATACCCAAAAATAAACCTTATATTTACAAGAACATCCAAACCCCTTAGGTCACCCATCCCATAACCCAAGGACTCAATTATAATGCACTCTCACTACCCAAAACACCCATTTATAAGGTCAATAAGCAAAATATGTTTTAAAAACCACTAGTGTTCCTAATTGTTCCATGATTTTCCCATTGAAATTCATTGTTAAATGTTACCATTTAAAAACCAATGTTTCAAATTTCAAATCATTCAATTTCAAAACCCTATCATTGAAACATTAAAATACAATTTTTCTCACCAAATATTTTAAAAATAAAATCAGTATTAATGTTCATATTTCAAAACATTTTCATTAGAAAAAATCTCCCTGGTATATCCATTATATTAAACCACTGTCATATAGCAATGTATTAAAATGTGAGTCCCAAATAACTAAAAATCATAAGAAAAATATGGATGACCATTCCATCCAATGTTTATAGAATTATTCATGATATAAAACAGTATCTATTCACAAAGTGAAAAAAGATATAAAATCTCATAAATTAATAATATCACAATCATGTAAACAACTCTAGGTGGATGTATCAACCGACCATAAAATCACAAAAAAACACATATACACACCCCTAGAACCTTGATTTTCCCTCATATTCTTTTATACTTGAACCTAGGAATGATTTTTTTATCATTTCCCAAAAATAACCTTGACTCCAATTGATCATACACAAAAATTACATAAAAATAACATAATATTATACAACTTTGTAAAATATTTTGATTTTATACCACTAAACCAATACATCGAGCATGGTAGTTTAATAACTTTTAGCATGTCTCTACTTATGCTAGAGGATATCTCCAGGTATCACTGGAATATAGTGATACATTTTGGAGACTATAAAATATAATGAGAGTAATAAAGTAATATAAATAATATCAATAAATAGAAGAACTGATCATAAGAATAAATGGACCACATACATCAAAATACATAAATAAACCTAGTAGAACATGCTATATGAATTTCATGGATACATTATATGTTATGAAATCATAAAAATAAAATTCAAAAGTAAAACAAAGAAAGGGTCATGAACACAGACACGAGCCACATCCTAGACATGGACTACCATGCTACAAAACATCTCCCTTCAACATACCGAACCCCAAGTCAATATCCTAATCTGATACTAGAAAATGAGTTGTATCTCCTCGGGTACCCAAGTTGCATAGCATCCCGAGCAGGGCGTGAGTATAGCCATGTAATCCATGACCAAATATGTATTTTTTTAATAACTAATCTATACATCAATATATATAGATTTTAAAATTTTAAAAAGATAAAAAATAAATATGTCTATATTTTTTCTAATTATTAAATAACCAAGTTATCATTTCTGTTCTCTCGTGTGAACAAACCAACTAGACTTGAATAGGTTTCTATGAGATCCAAATCGACAACATAGAGGTCACATAACATTAACTAAAAGGTTAAATAACATATCAAACCAAACCATTACCATAATGTTGTTCCTTATTATAGGAATGAAGTCATATCCATACATTTTTTACGTGTAGATACATATTCTAATATCCCAAACTAGACCATTTCCATACATTTGGGAAACATAGATCCTCAATCTATCATCCAAATCTAAAAAATAAATTATCAGGCCTAGAGATTATGTTTGGCCATACTAAAAAAGGGAACCTCAATCCATATGTTAGGATTATTGAGCCCCATTCTAACAACCTAACTCTAACTATGTATAGAACATACCTTTAATCCTTATTACATATATTTATATCCGATAAAATTTTAAGGGAATATATCCTCAATTATACTCCTTGACCCATATATTTTAAAGATGGTGATTTTATCCAACGTTTAACCTAACCTATGGTCTTATAATATCGTTTCCATTACCCCACATTACACTAATCTATGGGAATATTTTTATTTAAACATTTAACATATTTACTATTTACATGCCTTTTATTATTTCAACACATACTTAATTTACAAACTAAAAACCTCAAATCGAAATATATTTATACCAAACACCCCGTTAATCAAGATCAAACACTATATCTAACATCAATGTTTATTTCACCATCCACAATAACACCCAATTTTAAATACTCATTTAATATCATCTTGATGCCACACCTTTAAAACCCTAGTTTTTCTCTACGAAAACCTAAACCATCCACTAAGGATTTCATTTCCACTAAAAAACACTCCAATTAATCATTAATGTATTTTAAATAAAAAACACACATCCTTATTTAAATCATTATTTCAAAAATATAAATAACACCACATTCAATCTCACCTTGAGGTCAATGCCTTATTTTAAAACGATTCCAAATTTTAAAAAAATTAGGATTTCATTTCATTTAAAAAAAACACCAATTAATAATTAATTCATTTTCAATAAAAAAAAGACACATCCTCATTTAAAATAATCATTATAAAAATATAAAGTACTCCACTTTCTATCTCACCTTGAAGCTAACACCTTCTTTTAAATTGTTTCCTGAATTAAAAATACTATATTTTTATATTTTAAAATATTTCTCAGTCCAATCTAAAACACATGATTCAAAAAAAAATCAAATTTAACATAGGTATTTAAAAAAAATTACACACCAATTTCAACTTATGAATTTTTAACAACAACTATAAATAAATTTAACCATCAAAACTTATTCATTTTTAGAATTTCCCTATCTCAGTTTCTATCAATTAACTCACCCTTTTCATGTTTTTAGAATACTCCCAGGGTATCACATAATCCTATATCAAATCATCAAGATACCCAATGCTATTTTTGAATGGTTTCACAGACCAAATTGAGGCTCAAATAGTTTTCCTTATCTATATAATAAATAAAAATACAAGAAGTATGTTGGTATAACTGCGTACACTTATTAAACATTTGTACAATGAGAAAAATCATTAAGACCGCCTACCTATTGATTAGAGACAACTAATCATCCAAAAACAACCCTATGTCAAACTAAATCACCCTAAAACACTAATATAAGGATCACAATGTAGGAAGAAGTGTTTTTTATTTGGATTGGGAGGAAACCACACAATGGACATGTTCTATAAAAGGGAAGGAAATTGAGTGGAAGACATACTCAGAGCATCAAACCACACTAAATGGAAAAAAAATATTAATATTAGGGGAATCTACCATGGATGTGGAGGGGGAATCAGGTTTGTTACCACATATTTAGGTGACTTAATTGAAGGAAAAATCCATGAATAAAAATTTACTATCGAGAAGGTAAAATGATAAATTACTACAATTTTAGGGCCCAATGGATTGGTTGCACAGTTGTTGAATACTATAGACCCACAATAATGTTCCACAACCATCATGGTCTTTCTATCTATGTGGGGTAAGTTACAGAGTCTACTAGGATCACCGACATTGTTTGGAAAACCATAGGGTGACAATGTTCTATCCATTTTCCACAAGGGTATTAGGCTGCATGAATACCATATCCCGGTGAACAGATAGTACTAATAGTGAGCCACACATGGAAACCGTATTAATTGGACACCACCCTTCTCTTGTCAAGTCTCAATCCATTATATTACCCCTGTAGTACCATGAGTTTCTGGTTAGTAACCCTTTATTTATTTGATTATTTTGTATAATGTATATGGGTTATGTTTCTGATGGTTTGGGTTTCTTTTTAAATTTATTTAGGTCATTAGAAAAGGTTCATGGGTGTTGAAAGGATTTTGGAAATAGTGAAACACCTTTATAGAACAATGCATAGTGAGATAAAGCCTAAATGGGATGTGCACGGGCTACACATTCTTTTTCCAAACCATACATTATCCAAGGAGAAGCTCTTCCCTTTGAAAAATGATTTTGGTATTATTGAGGTACTGGCATCAGCTATAACTATACATTGGTTGGAAGACCATAAAAGAAGATACTGAAAGGTTCATCATAACTTTACTGGTTAGATCATGGTTAGCACATAATTTTCTTAACAGTGTGACTAAACCGTGAGTAGGTGAAAACCCCCTCTATAAAAAATAGATCTAATATGTTTTTGTGTCTAACATATTCATTTTTCTCCCATAATACCCCTAACATAGAATTATGTTCTCTCAAGTGTTTTATAACCTCTCCAATGAAAAAAAATGTGATCAGAGCAATCCCTTGGTCCGTTGAATTCTAATTGTTAAGTTAAAGCATCATTCTTCAACATTCTTGATGCATTTTCTTAGATATAACCATACCTTCCTCATGGTTTCCTATATATACACGCAAATTATGTAGATCCATTATTTTTTATTCTAAATATTATTATATTTTTCTTGGATCATTATATGGGAGGAGATCTAATGTTGGTTCATAGAGATTCATATCCTTTTTCATGGATGTTTTTCATTCCATTTATCATTTTCCCTAACACACTTGAGTTATGTATATTCACACATGACTCCTATTTCTAGAATTAATTTTCACATTTTCAAATGTATTTAATTGATTGTAAATTATTTTAAAATCTTGGTGTCAATCATAATATAAATCTTATTTAGTAATGATGTGTGGTTTTTTATGATATTGTGGAATTTTGTTGAATTGTTGTGAAAATTTATTTAGTTGTTGGATTTTTAAAAATTGATATTAAAATAACACATTGATGTATTTTGGAATATTTATGTTGGAATTTTTTTTTGATAAAATTTTTTTTTTGTTGAAATGGGTTTGTCTTGATGTTACTGGAATAGTTTTTGGGCATAATTGGTGTGGATGTTCATATTCAATTTATGTGGATTGGTTGAAATATGACATTTTTGTTAGTGCCAATGGGGTAATTGAATAAGGGAAATAATTACCATGTGATCACATGGTATATATATGATAGACAAATCATGAGTATGGAACTTTCATAACCTATCATACATGGTTGGTGGTGTGAATATGAGAAATAGAATGGCTATGCCTAATTGAACTTGTGAAGTGGTTTAAAAGCATGGGTTGGCTGTTTTCATGAAAATAGATTTTTCTAGAGGATTGATGAGATTACTATTGATTCTATTGAGTTAAAAAATATTTATATGTATTATATATTTTGTTATAAACTATTTTGAATTTGTTTATATAATTTACTCAATATAAATGTTTCTAACTCTTTTATCATAGTGGCATGAGTTGGGATGTCATTGGGGAAAACCTCTTATGCTTTACTACTCACCCCTAAATTAGTATTTTGGTGATTTTGAATATATCATGTAGTGAGACATGTAAAAAGATAATTTATCTTTCTTATTCACCACAACTTCATGATACATGGGATTCTTGGTGATTTTAAATCATATATGTTATGAAGCATGGAGTCTTGTGTTTTCAATGCAGTGTTATTAGTATTCCTTCCATTGTTTATTTTTATTTTCTAGTATTCCAATGAGATACATTTTTCTAGTATGATTTTGATAAATGAAATTTCTTTTATCTTTCATGATATCATGCATCATATAGCTGGTTTTTTGTGCAGTGATTTTTGGTTTAGTTGTTATATTATTAAATGGAAAATCCCCCCACATATATTAAATCCCTTAGGCATTTTTTCTAGACATTGGAACCTAGGGGATGCCGCTAAAGTCCAGATATAATTCATGCACCTTATCAAGATAATGAGAGTAGGATATGTTTTAAATTTTATCTATTTTTTGGTCCAAAATCATGTTTCTGATTAATATTATTAGCATGTTCAATTAAATATGGAATAAGAAGTCATCAGTTATTATATTTTTGGAGTTTAATTCATTCGTTTATATTATATTGGTTTCCATATAATAAATGAGTAGGTTCTTTGGGACATATAATATATAGCATAAAAGGAATCAACTAACATTTTTTCAATGAAATTCACGTTACTAGGAAGTTGGGTACATAAGTTTTTGGAAACACTTATTAGATTATCAATCTCACTGTCATGGGTTTATCCAGTGAGACAAGCATGGAATTCATTAAAGTAATGAATCCCACCTAGGATTTCATATTATATTTTGTGTAATTATATATTATTTGATGAAATGTTTTAATTTTTGGAAGATAATGTTCATTTTTTTTTCAAATGAAAATCTTTGAGGAGAAAATGGACAATATATTTTGAAAATTATGTACTTTAAAAACCAAGTAAATTATTTTCAAAAATACTTGAACATGGATAAGGAATATTTGGAATGAAATTATTTTATTGCTGCTGTGGATAAATTTCAAATACTATGAAAATAGTTTGAATAGTTTGATAATTATGGTGTTTGATGTTTATATAGAAAATGAAACCTGGTATGAATCATTGAAACCAACTGGAAGAAGCCATGAAGAACATGGTTTCACCTGAGCCGTAGGTAAACAAAAATTTGGTTTGGAGTATTGTCTATACATTTAAATATATTAACATAGGGAATTTGAGGGATGAGCTAATAAAAATGTGTCATTCGGTTTAGTTCCTGAAACAGAATCCACCCATCTTCTAGGGTGATTATGAACCGAAAATAGTAGAGGAATGGATAAATATGGGGAATTGTATCATTGATTTCATCAGTATTCCAACAAAGATAATGGTCCAGAAATATACATATATGGCTGGGGATCACACATGCTAGTTTTGGAATATATTAGTGTAAGATAAATAGGATCAAGTCCTTGGTTTGGATAATTTTGAGGAACTCTTCAACAAATAATTTTATCCTAATAATTTAATGATCGATATAAAAACATAATTCTTCATCCTAAATAATTAAAAGAATAAATTCACAATAAATAATGATAAATTCTTTAACATAGTATTATTTCCATATATGGTTATGTCTAGTGTGGCCATGAAGGCACAAATCTTTGAATTGGGTCTAAGGAAAAATTTTCTCTCCAAGATTGTGGTGCTCTCTATTACTGACGATATAGAGACGGTCATTTGAGAAATAGTTGTTGAATGGGACATATCATAAGGCATGGGTGGAAGATGCATGTTTATACCTGTAGTAATAGGTGGGGACTATAATGTTGAAGGAAAGTGGAATAGGGACACCAACATAAAAAGTGTGAGTGGCAATCATAATTAGATAGCTGGATCAGTGAATCTTCTTACGAGACCCTTGAAAAAACTTAGATATTTCCAATGTGGTTCAATGGAAAAAATGAAGTGGGAGTGTAAAACATCACCATGATAATTCCATGATTTCAACATAATGGTATATATAAATCACTATTATCGTTGTGCTATGAGTTTATGTAACACCCCAAGATTTCATAGTACGTTATCTCTTTAAAGTAATTCAATAGCTTGCGCTATACGCAACACCGAGTTCGAGCGGACCACAACATACCAAAATAGTCATTCAAAAAGACGTTATGAATATTATTAAATTCATTTTGAAAAATATATAATCAATATAATTTTAACATCCATATTATGGGTTTCCTGGACATAATATAAGAAAAATTCACATTTTTAGATAAAAGAAGTATATTTCAAGAAAATGAAATTCTATCTTCTTTTAATAGATAACCCCTTTTTTAAATTAATATTTGGAACTTTATTATATTCTATATAATGAAATTATATTCTTCTTTAGAAGTGCGATATAAATATTTAGTTTTGATAAATTGTTTTGTACTTTTCTGATAACTTTAATATTATGATGAATAGTGACAAATACTATGTTTTAATTGAAAACAACTTTTTTAATAGTAATAATTTATAGTGTTAAATTATGTATTTATATTGTTTTTAAGTATAATTAGATTATATTTTTAACATTTAATACAATTTAAGTCATTATAAGTAATTTGACATTTAAATTTGACATAAAAATATGTCAATCCTTTAATAGTTTTTTATTTTTTTTAAAAAAACCCACTTTGGTTTGACAGTGGGAGTAAATTTTAAATTAATTAATGCAAAATTTATGTTTATAATTGGGTAAAATAGAAATAATTTTTGAATTCAGAATATCTAAATTAGCTACGGGTAAATTTTTTGTATTTTCCTAAAAACATTATATTTTTGATGAATAATGAAAAACACAGCATCATCATTTAAAAACGAATTCTAATATAAATAATTATTTATTTTATTTAAATATATTTTGTGTCAAAATATATACATAATACCAATATATGTTCAATGTAATTCATTTGAGTCATTTTATAATAAGTATAGATATAAAAAAAATTGCACTTTTTACCTTCTTTTACCCACCTCCTAGGAACATTTGCAAATATTCATAAATCATAATTTTACCACTTCTATGAGTATAATTTCAAAAATAAACTAGAAACAATTTATATCAGCAATTAAAATGTGGTTCAATAAGTTGAAATTTTTTTTGGTGAATAATATTTGTTGACATTTATTTACCACAGAAAAAAGTAAAAATGGGTAATTAAGGTAAAAATTATATCATAATTACCCTAAAACATTTCATATTTCTATTAGATAAGTATAATTAAATAGGAAAGAAACTTTAGAGTAAAATATTACCCGTTTGGTCTACTTAGATTAGATGTCGACATTTATTATTATTTTATTTAATGAAGAGTTAAAACACTTAAATTCAATGTTTAATTACAAAACCATATTTAATATAGGGATACACAGAATATCAATTAAACTATAAATATTAATTATAAATATAAATATATTCCTACATAATGGTATTTTATTTATAATTTTTTGAAATTAAATAATTTTATTTATTTCTGACACAATGATGATGCGGTAATTAAGTACTTAAAGAAATGTTAAAACAATTGATATTATAAATAACCAAATAAATGTATATTGAGACTTCTGATGAATTAAACTAATTTTACAGGATAATATTACAAGATATTGTTGGTTAAATGAATTTTATTTGAAGTGATAATGTTTTAATGTCTTTCAAAAAATCAAATACTAAATACTATCAAAATTGATGTATTTGAGTTTTTAAAATAAATACTATATTATAAATTGATATAATATTCATAAAAATATAATCTTCAAAAAAAAGTCATATATAAGGTTATATATGTTAATAATGAACCACATGGGGTTTTCATGGCAGTTTATAGTATATGTTTTTTAACCATATAATATAAAAATTCAAAGAGACATGGTAAATGTCAAACTATTTAACTAAGAGTTAAATCTATAATATAATGTTAATATGGACACATAAACCTCTATAAAACCTTTTTTGTAGAAAATATTTCGACCCATTCCCACCTTATACACTAAATAAATCATTTTTGAGCAATTAAAAACCTAAAATGATTTTACTATAAAATAATATTTCAAGATTTTCCTAAAGTGACCCTCACCTCTCTTATAAATGGGAACTTCCCCTTCTCTCAAAATCACACCTCAAAATCCATTTTTCTCAGCCAAACCCTACACAAATATCCTCCCTACTTCTCTAAAAGCAACCTAGAGTCCTTAAATTGATCATAAATCCAACCTAATGTTCCCTTTTGATCAAATAAAAAAGAAGAACCTGAAGAAGAGGTAAATATTTCATCACCTCTTTCAAGACCTTTTCTATTTCAACATCCTATTTATTTGTGTTTCTAGAACAAAATAATAAATCTAGTACCATATACCTAAAATGATGTCATTATAACTATTTTTAAACCTCATTTGTTATTATTTCTATCCTACAAATCACAATGTCACCATACATGCATATGTACGGCTTATTATCTCCACATCATGGTGTAGTTTGTTATTGATACAATTCATTAATTTGGATGGGTATAATAATGTGTATAAATAATTTAAATAATAAATATAAAATTTTAATTATTCTTTATATATTATATACCATCCAATTACATATTATTTTTCCATTAATATAATGATATTGTTGCTCGTGCATACGTACGGATTATCGTCTCCATGTACATGATAAGATTCAATTCCCTATTGCAATAATTTAAGATTAATTTTCATTTCCTGACTAAAAATAATGTTTATGAAAATAATATTATTCTATATATTAATAAAAAACATTCTATCCATAACAAACATGGCTTACGTAACCAAGCATATGAAGAAAAATGAATCAGTTAACACCCGAAATGATGATACTACTGAAATATAATTAACAAATCAATATTGAAGTATTATATATGATAACATATCTATGTATAAAGTTATTAAATAATATAATAAAAATTATTCAACTATTATACAGGAAGATAACGTACACTTTTCTAAGTAAAATTTTACGGTATGGGTTAATTTCACAATCTCTTTTTTATCTAAGCTTATTTTACGTAAGTATATACTCTGACCTCTTTCTCATCCACATACATGTTTCCCTAAAAATGTATTTCAAAACATTATTACTATTTACTAGACTGTGGTTTGAAGTCATTTATACCCTTATATGACCTTATAAGTTTTGAAAGAAATATTTCGGTCGTTTTCTAAATAAGGTACTTTTTATACTTTTTATCAAAATTATTGAAAGAATGTTTTTTTAACATATACAGAAATGCTGCTATTTTTCGTCGTTATAACATCATTGAAGCTTCCCAGACAAGATTATTGGAAGTTTCTCAAAAAATATGTTTTATTTTATATTTATGTGACTTTTAAATGGTTTAAAAATATAATGAGTTATTTCGTTCAAATATTTTTAATTTCATCTAAGTCAACATCCATTGATGGATTTTAAACTTCTTTGAAATTGATTTGTTATGATAGAAATCATCCATATTGTATTGATGGTTTTGTGATATGTTTGACTGTGGATGTATTAATATTATACCATTAATGTTTAATTGTTAGTGTATTGACATTTCGTATGCTAGTCTTAATACGAATGATTATGTTATATTTCAACCTTTTCATATGATGTATATATCGGACATAGTATGGGATGGGTGGAGCCCGCTATAGATCCTTGATTAATCAGAAGGTATAATGAGACTATTAGATGTGGAATTGGCCGAGGCCTTTCTCAGTTTTATATATGGTTTTTCCAAGGCTTAAATCATTTTTAGACATCTTTTCCTAGGCCCTGACAAGATGTTTCAAAATGACCGACATTATACATTCCCTCATTTTGAAAATATCACTGATGGTTCACTTGGTTATTCGACTAGTAGAATACCCATGACTATGTTTTATTATTGAATTTTTTACTCATCTCATATTCCCACCATAAATTGTTTATGTTAATTTTTTGTAAAGACATGTGTCTTAAATTATTCAACATTCCTAGTGTTTATGTTATCTTCCACTATATTACTTACCCTTACTGAGCGTTTCAGCTCACCCGTTTCTTATGTTTTATTTTCCCATGATTCCAACAAGTGTATTATTATTGATTAGAAGGTTTATGTTAGGGGATTAATTGAATTATCAAAGAATAATTTCTATTTTGTTTTATTTTTCTAATAATTAATGTAACATTCATGTATATAATCAATTTTCATAGACTGCTAAATTGATCGGTCCTTCGGGAATTGATTCCTTGTAATCAGGCCAATGTGTTAAAATAATGCACTGGATCTAGGATTATAGGGTCGAGGAATTACCGTTGGTATCATAGGATGATTAAAAATAACATTTGATGCTATATTTAGAAAAAATCTTTCTAGATAATGTTACCCTAAGATAGATGTTGAAGATTTGTATAGAAGAACTTCGTAGAATTTTTGTAATGTAGATATTTTGTAAATATTCCATGAAATATAACCCTATCTAGATACAAGCAGAGAGAGGCATCTTTGGCACAGATGTACCTAGGAGTGGACACATTGACAAGGAGTTTCATGCTTGACCGAGGTATCCTAGTACAAAACAATATGCCTTGAAACACTCTTGGTTATGATACACCAGATGGATATGATTAGGATAGTTCACACACTAGTGCAGAAAACATTTTTTACGTCACTATTTTTTACGTCGGTTATATAAAACCGACGTAAAAACCTGTGTTCGGTACACCTTTAACGTCGGTTATTTTTATAACCGATGTTATTAATCGCGCGGCTTCGTTTTTTACGTCGGTTATTTTTATAACCGACGTTAAAAACGTGGTTTTCGAAGGCCTTTTTACGTCGGTTATAAAATAACGGACGTAAAAAAAGAATACGCAGATGTTTTTGACGTCGGTTATGGAATAACCGACGTAAAAAAACGCGGATTTTGATCCCTTTATAACGTCGGTTATAAAATAACCGACGTAAAAAAATAATCGGAGGAAGGTTTTTACGTCGGTTATTGAAATAACCGACGTTATAAATGTTTTTAAAAAAATTATCACGTCGGTTATTGAATAACCGACGTGATAACTCATTTAAAAATTTACCCAGACCCGTGGATTGTCATTCGCGAGTTTACCTTCGACAGTCGCGACTCATCTCTCTCGCGCGTAAACCCGAATCGGCTCGTCCATTTCGTTGGTTTAGATTCATTTTTCGATCATCGTTTCTCATATTTAATCTCCTCAGATCAATCATCTAAACTTGTAGCACTCAGGTAATCCTCCCACTCGTTCGTTTTTTTCGCGGATAGTATATATATATGTGTTGTGATTTTTGTGTTGAAACTAGCTAAGATTCTTTGATTGTGAACCCTTTTAACTCGTTTTGGCCCCATAATCTTATTTATCATCCCTAGATCTATTTGTTCGACTTGCAATATTGAGAAATTTTATGATTTCACTAATTTTTCATCGTTTTCTATAAATCCCCGAGAGGGTTGGGGCGTGTCCATTTGGATGGGTTGCCATTTTACAGTTGTTACTACTTTATTCACACACAACCATGGCATAGGTGCATGGATTTGGGGTCGGGGGTGTCCAGGGGGGTTTACAAGGGGGTGGGTGGGTGTGGGGGGCTGTCCAAGGGTGTGGGTGGGTGTTGGGGGGTGTCCAGGGGGGTGTCCAAGGGGGTAGGGGTGGGGGTGGTGTTTAGGAGGGGTGGGGGGGCTGTCCAGAGGGTTGGGGGGTGTCTAGGGAGGTGTCCAAGCAGGTCGGGGGTGGGGGGTTGTGTCCAGGAGGGGTGGGGTGCTTTCTAGAGGGGTCGGGGGCTGTCCAGAGGGGTCGGGGGCTGTCCAGGGTGGTGTCCAAGGGGATAGGTGGGTGTGGGGGGCTGTCCAAGGGGGTGGCGGCCTATCCAGAGGGGTCGGTGGGGTGTCCAGGGGGGTGTCCAAGGGGGTGGATGGGTGTGGGGGGCTGTCCAGAGGGTTGGGGGATGTCCAGGGGGGTGTCCAAGGGGGTAGGGGGTGGGGGTGGTGTCCAGGAGGGGCGGGGGGCTGTCTAGAGGGGTCGGGGTGTCCAGGGGGGTTTACAAGGGGGTGGGTGGGTGTGGGGGCTGTCCAAGGGTGTGGGTGGGTGTTGGGGGGTGTCCAGGGGGGTGTCCAAGGGGGTAGGGGGTGGGTGGTGGTGTTTAGGAGGGGTGGGGGGGGGCTATCCAGAGGGTTGGGGGGTGTCCAGGGGGGTGTCCAAGCAGGTCGGGGGTGGGGGGTTGTGTCCAGGAGGAGTGGGGGTGCTTTCTAGAGGGGTCGGGGGCTGTCCAGAGGGGTCGGGGGGTGTCCAGGGTGGTGTCCAAGGGGATGGGTGTGTGTGGGGGGTTGTCCAAGGGGGTGGCGGCCTGTCCAGAGGGGTCGGTGGGGTGTCCAGGGGGTGTCCAAGGGGGTGGATGGGTGTGGGGGGCTGTCCAAGGGGGTGGATGGGTGTGGGGGGCTGTCCAAGTGGGTGGCGGCCTCTCCAGAGGGTATTTGGGGTTGTCCGGGTGGGTGGGGGGGCTGCCCAGAGGGTTGGGGGATGTCCAGGGGGTGTCCAAGTGGGTAGGGGGTGGGGGTGGTGTCCAGAAGGGGTGGGGGGGTGTCCAGAGGGGTCGGGGGGTGTCCAGGTGGGGTTTACAAGGGGGTGGGTGGGTGTGGGGTGCTGTCCAAGGGTGTAGGTGGGTGTTGGGGGGTGTCCAGGGGGTGTCCAAGGGGGTAGGGGGTGGGGGTGGTGTTTAGGAGGGGTGGGGGGGCTGTCCAGAGGGTTGGGGGGTGTCCAGGGGGGTGTCCAAGCAGGTCGGGGGTGGGGGGTTGTGTCCAGGAGGGGTGGGGGCTGTCCAGAGGGGTCGGGGGGTGTCCAGGGGGGTTTACACATCGATTTGTTTTATATTTCAATATTGTTTACATTCAAATTATGATTTTTTTCATATAAACATATATTTGTCTTATCTAAAAAATATATATATTTTTGCTATTTGTTATAGGTAATAATGAGTCGAAGATGGATTACGGCACATCTAATGAGCAATGAATATGAGGAAGGTGTTGATGCCGTTTTGGAATTTGCTAAACGAAATGTTCCAAGTAGTGACATTTTTTTCTGTCCATGCCTGAAATGTCTGAATATGAAGAAGTTGAAAAGTAGAGAGATAAAAGATCATCTGATTTTTCATGGTTTCAATCCGAGTTACAACCCTTGGATTTGGCATGGTGAAACTGGACAGAATGTCACTGATGATACTGAATCGCAAGATGGTAACTCCGATGGAATTGAAGAAATGATTCGCGATATTGTTGCAGAACAAATTGAGATAGAACCGACAGTTGCACGTCTATATGGTGATGCCGAAAAACCATTATATCCTGGTTGTACAGATTTTACAGTTTTGTCGGCGGTGTTAAGATTGATTAACCTGAAGGTGAAACATGGATGGAGTGACAAAAGTTTTACAGAGCTGCTACAATTGATGAATGACATTCTTCCAAAAGATAACGATCTTCCAGATTCACATTATAAGGCCAAAAAAATATTATGCCTGATGGGATTGGGATACAGGAAAATACATGCCTGTCCGAATGACTGCATTATATATAGGAAGGAATATGAATTTGTGAAAGAGTGTCCTAAATGTGGGACATCACGGTATAAGGTGAATGAAAAATCACAAGCTGATGTAGAGATTACAAAGCTCCCTTCAAAGGTATTTTGGTATCTTTATATAATTCCTCGTTTCAAACGTTTATTTGCTAATTCACATGATGCAAAATGGTTAAGATGGCATGCTTATGAGCGGGTATGTGATGGAAAAATACGTCATCCAGCTGATTGTCCACAATGGAAGAAAATTGATGCCTAGTACCCTAAATTTGGAAATGAAATTAGAAATCTGAGACTAGGCTTGTGCACAGATGGAATGAATCCATACCGAACCCTCAGTAGCACACATTGTTCATGGCCTGTTTTATTGGTAATTTACAACCTCTCTCCTGAAGTTTGTATGAAGCGCAAATATGTCATGTTGAGTATCATGATCTCTGGTCCAAAGCAACCCGGCAATGATATTGATGTATACTTGTCACCGCTGATTGATGATTTGAAACTGTTATGGGCTGATGGTATTAGGGTGTATGATTCTTATAAAATGGAATATTTTCAACTACATGCAGTGCTTCTATTCACTATAAATGACTTCCCAGCATATGGAAATTTGTCTGGATACAGTGTTAAAGGGCATAAAGCATGTCCAATTTGCGAACAACAGATGTCATATTGTCAATTGCATCATGGGAGGAAAACAGTGTACATGGGTCATCGAAAGTTTTTGCCTATGGATCACCCTTATAGAAGACTAAAAAAGGCATTCAATGGCTCACAAGAATTTGATACTGCTCCAAAAACTTTATCCCCAGATTTTTATTTTGAGAGGGTGAAAAACCTTGATGTGACATTGGGAAAGACACAGAAATATGGTAATGATAGACATATTTGGAAGAAAAGGTCAATATTTTTTGAGCTACCATATTGGAGGTATCATGAAGTCAAACATAATATTTATGTCATGCACGTGGAGAAGAATATCTGTGATTCTTTGATCGGAACATTTCTAGATATTAAAGGAAAGACAAAAGATGGGTTGAATGCAAGGTTAGACCTACTATCAATGGGAATACGTTTGGAGTTAGCTCCCACTCCTAAAGGAAGACGAACATTTCTTCCCCCGGCTTGTCATACATTATCGAAGAGGGAGAAAAGTATCTTCTATCAGTGTCTTCATGATATCAAAGTGCCTCAAGGTTATTCTTCAAATGTAAAAAATTTTGTCTCATTGAAGGACTTGAAGTTGATAGGTATGAAATCACATGATTGTCACGTCATGATGAAACAAATTCTACCAGTTGCATTGCGTGGAATATTGCACATCCGTGTCAGAAAGACTATAATGAGGTTTTTTTATTTTTTCAATTCAATTTGTAACAAGGCGATCGATGTGAATGCTTTGAACATTTTGGAAAAGGATGCAATTTTTATACTTTGTCATTTGGAAATGTATTTTCCTCCAACTTTTTTTGATATGATGGTGCATTTAATGATTCATCTGGTTCAAGAAATAAAGCTTTGTGGACCTGTATATCTTCGTTGGATGTATCCTTTTGAAAGATATATGAAAATATTAAAGGGATATGTTAAAAATCCATATCGACCTGAAGCCTCCATTATTGAAAAGTATATTTCTGAGGAGGTAGCAGAGTTTTGTACGAGCTACTTGGATACGGCGCAACACATAGGTTTGCCTCCATCTCGCCATGAACGGGTTAATAATGAGGGAAAGGGGATTCGTGGCTTGAAAGTCAAATCAATGTCAGCTGAACAAATGAAGAAGTTAGAATCACACATCTTGTATAACATAGCTGATGTTCAACCGTATATCACATTGAATATTAATGAGTTGAAACAATGTCATCCAAAGAAGAAAGAAATGTGGATTTTGAATGAGCACAACCAAACTTTTTTTCCATGGTTTAAAAAGACCTTGCTTGGTAGATCAGATGTATCAGAGACATTAAAATGGATAGTGGGTGGTCCATATTTAAATGTGATAACATGGTCCGCTTATGACATTAATGGCTATACATTTCATACGAAAGCTCAGGACAACAGAAGTGCAGTTCAGAATAGTGGTGTATTGGTGTTTGCAGAAGCAATGCATTTTTCGAGTGCTAAGGACAGAAACCCAATTTCGGAATCAAGTGCATATTATGGAGTGATTGAAGACATATGGGAGGCTGATTACTTTAAAATTAAAGTTCCTGTTTTTAACTGTAAATGGTTTATCGGTAACAACAGTGCCAGACACGATGAATTTGGAATGACAGTTGTTAATCTGAATAGATAGGAAGACACAGCTGATTCTTTTATAATGGAAATACATGCCAAACAAATTTTCTATGTAGTAGATCAATCAGATATGCAGTGGGATGTTGTTTTACAAGTGAAAAAACAATATGTTGGTGAGGATGAATTTGATGAAGATGCTGATTTATGTGAGATACCTACTTCCATGGAAAGATTAACAAAACATAATGATGAGTATGTTGAAGACATGGTTTGTGCCATAAGGAATGATCACGACGAAGGAATTTGGGAAAACAATCCAACTGTACATTCCTAAAATTACAGGTAACACATGTTTATTTTTTTACATTTAGTTTTTTCATATAATGTTAGATATTGTAAATTTTTTACTTATTAAAACATGTATCAAACCAAAACGATAAAACAATAAAAACCGTAAAGAGGAGAAGTCCTGGGCGCACCGGCTGGCCGGTGGTGGATCACCGGTTGGCCGGTGGTCCAGAGCAAAGCTCTGTCTGGTCCACCGGCCGGCCGGTGGTGATCTAGCGGCCGGCCGGTTGTCCAGACAGAGAGGAAGGATCTCTGTCTGGTCCAGCGGCCGGCCGGTGGTCCAGACAGGAAGGCTCTGTCTGGTCCACCGGCCGGCCGGTGGTGAGCCAGAAGCCGGCCGGTGGCACCAGGCAGTGGGAAAGTCTACTGCCTGGGTCCTCCGGCTGGCCGGTGAGCTCACACCGGCTGACCAGTGGACTCAGTGAGTCCACTTTTCAGCTTTCTTCGGCCAACTACTTGGCAACCTTTTTCCTGTGTTTACCATGTTTATCATTGTTTAACATGCTTACCATATTACCAATGTTTACTATTATGTAATTTAGTACACTTTTCTATTTTCTGATGAAGTAGTAATACAATATTTGAATTTGTATATTTGTGAACTAATGTTTGTTTTTTTGATTTGAAGGAATATGACAGTTCAATCAGTTGATCAGCCACATGATTCTGGAGATGAGCATATTGGTCATACATCTGGGGAGGAACATTCACATTCTCCTATTACAAAAAACAGTTCAAAGGTTGGTAAGCATGGGTGCACACGTTTACCAAAATTATCACTTGCCCGTACGAAGGAGGAGAGGATAGTCGTGGAGTTTGATGATGATGATCTTCCTAGAGGTCCAAATGCTAAAGATTTTAAGGGTTTTGTAGCAACTCAGACTAAGAGAAAAGTAAGCATTCTCTATGATGATTGGAGAAGTGTGGATAAGGCGATAATTTCTCAGCTGTGGGAGACCATTTTGGTAAGATCTTTTTCTATTGTTTGACTGTTCTTTAAATGTTTCTAGTATATATAATATTTTTAACCTCTTTTTTATCAGATGACATTTGATATTCATAACACTGGAGGAGTCAGGAAGAAATGCTTATCGTTGGCTTCTAGGAGATGGAGGGATTTCAAATCAACCCTCTCATCTGATTTCATTTATGGTCATAGGAGTCGTGAGAATCCATGTCATATATATCCTTTTATAGATGAAGACACATGGAGACAATTTTTTGAAAGTAGAAGAAAAGAATCATTTTTGGTAAGGGCAATGTAAACTTTTATAAGCTTTCTTATATAAATGATCTTATTATTGTTTTGTTAATGATTACTTATTCTTAATTTACAGCAAACAAGGAATGCTCATCAAGAGATCCAATCTAAAAATGTATACCCTCATAGTTTATCTCGGGGAGGGTATGCATTATTGGAAGAACAAATGATGGCAGAAAAATTTCAACAACTAAGAGTTGAGTCTTCAAGCTCTGGAGAGGTGGCCCCTCCATCCCCTCCATCTAGACATGAGAAATGGAAAAGATCTCGGAAGGGCAAAAAAGGACAATATCTTTCGGAAGAATCGAGACTCGTAGTTGAGAGGATTGTAAGATATCTATTTTATTTATTTAAGTTTACTATTTTCGTCATATATTTCCAATCATTATAGAAATGTTCAATTAATTATTACAGGACTCTCTTGAGGAGCAGAGTTCAAAGGGGACATTTACACCATCTGGGAGGGAAGATATTTTATCTGTGGCATTGGGAAAGCCCGAACATCCTGGCCGTGTAAGAGGATATCCGGCAGGTGTATCGGTAAGAAAAGTGTTGCCACGTTCCTCAACTTCTAACGTTGAGGGAGTTTATAAAAAAAATAGAATCCTTGGAGGCTGAAGTCCATAATATTAATGCGACAATGGAGGACAAGATTAGAGCATCGGTGCAGTTTATGTTTGCAGACTTGCAAAGACAATTTCAGGGTGCAGCTCCCACTCCACCTCTCCCAGTAGCTCCCACTCCCCCACCTCAGCCTGCGGACCCCATTTTTGATCCTCCTCCTCCGCCGCAGCTACCTACTTATTGTGAGTTGTATGTTGATGATCCTAAACATCATATAGTTGCATATGGGATGGTATATTGTATAGGAGATACAGTTCATCATCAACAGTTAGAGGTAGAGAATCAGAGGGTCACTGTACATGATATTATAGATAGATCAGCTCGGATACCATTACCTACAGATGAGGTGACGACAGTTGGACATAGTATCGGCCATTTTTTACTTTGGCCATCCAGACTTCTTCGACTCATTACCATAGAGGTATGGATGTTATATCCTTTGTTTTATATTTTTATTATTCTTTTATCATTTGAAAACTAATATATTTTTCAATTTATTTTTACCGGAATACTTCAAAGGTAAAGAAATATTGTATAGACAACAACAAAGACAGATAGCTATGACATCAGATGCAGATACTAGCAGTCTTGAAAAATTGTCAAGATATTCAAATTTGTTGGCGGATCATTATGACTTTACAATGGAAGCTCATGTCTGTGGACGTGAACTAAGTGTGGGGATTATGAAAACTGATATCATGGAGTTTGTCACTGGAGATAAGTTGGGCATCAACGTGGTGCAAATTTTTATCATGTAAGTCTTAACACCTTTTCCTTGCGTTATATTTATTAAAAATGTATACTTATGTCTGCTTTGTATTAGGTATCTGTATAAAATTTGTTAGAGGAATGAGCTGACAGATGTATATGGATTCGTGGACCCACAATTGATTTCCCCTGAAGCATGTGCATTGGATGACGAACAAAGAATTCTTTATATTGCTGATAGATTTGAAAAGAATGTAATCACACAGTGTTGGATGATGCCTTTTTGTGAGAGGTATGAAACACATCCCTCTCAAAGAGTTAATTATCTTTTAACATAAAAAACCACTAACGTTAAATTTCCTTTTATCAGGGATCATTGGATGTTAGGGGTTTTTTGCCCTAGGGAGAAAACACTTTATTGGATATGCTCTCTCCATGATGATGTGCGAGAAAGTTTTAAGAATATATTGGAAACGTAAGTTTCAATTTCAACATAGTTTTATATATTATAATGAATTTTAAATTTACCCCATTCGTATTATTTTCTAACAGGGCATGGGTCCACTTTCGAAAAAGCGCAAAGAAAAGGAATTTCAAGATCAAATATGTACATGCGAAGGTAAATATCCATTTTTAATTTGTACATTTTGATTTATTACATAAAAATAATATATTGAATTTACACTCATTCAAACAGAAATGTCATGAGCAACAAGGCATCATCGAATGCGGATATTACATGTTAAGATTTATGTAAGAAATAATAACAACTGGGACAGTTCTGAGTTTTGACCTGGTAAGATTTCCTCTTTCTCATAATATTTCAATTTGATTTATTCAATATACACGTTGACTACTATCCTTTTCCTTTGTATATTTTTTATGACCCTCAACCCTTTACTGCTGAAGATATCAAACACTTACAAGTGGAGTGGTCAAATTATTTTACAGGTTTGATTGACTTTTAGTTGTTTGTAATGTAAAATTTAATTTTCAATATTGTCAATGTAATTGTGTATTTCGTAGTCGTTTAGGTTGGATTTAGTTTTTTTTATGTTGACAGTGTAAGTTTTGAATGTTATATAAGTGAATGTTTAATTTTTATCTACTTCTTGTTTTGGTCTACTGTTGATGGTTTTTCTGGTCTGGATTTTGGTATGGGGGGAGAGGTTCCAAGGGGGTGGGTGGGTGTTTGGGGGGTGTCCAAGGGATATGGGAGGGGTGTCCAAGGTGTGTTTGGGGCTGTCCTAGGGGTCGGGGGGGTGTAAATGAGGGTGGGGGTGTCCAAGGGGTGGGGGGTGTCCAAGGGATATGGGAGGGGTGTCCAAGGTGTGTTTGGGGCTGTCCAAGGAGTCGGTTGGGTGTAAATGAAGGTGGGGGGGGGCTGTCCAAGTGGTGGGGGGTGTCCAAGTGGTGGGGGTGTCCAAGGGATATAGGAGGGGTGTCCAAGGGGTGTTTGGGACTGTCCAAGGGGATGGGGGGGTTTCCAAGGGGTAGGTGGGGTTTCCAAGGGGCCGGGGGGGTGTCCAGGGGGTGGGTGGGGGGGCTGTCCAAGGGGTGGGGGTGTCCAAGGGGTGGGGGGTGTCCAAGGGATATGGGAGGGGTTTCCAAGGGGTGTTTGGGGCTGTCCTAGTGTTCAGGGGGTGTAAATGAGGGTGGGGGCTGTCGAAGGGGTGGGGGGTGTCCAAGGGGTGGGGGGTGTCCAAGGGATATGGGAGTGGTGTCCAAGGTGTCTGGGAGTTCTGTCCAAGGGGCCGGTTGGGTGTAAATGAGGGTGGGGGGGCTGTCCAAGGGGTGGGGGTGACCAAGGGGTGGGGGTTGTCCAAGGGATATGGGAGGGGTGTCCAAGGGGTGTTTGGGGCTGTCCTAGTGTTCGGGGGGTGTAAATGAGGGTGGGGGCTGTCGAAGGGGTGGGGGGTGTCCAAGGGGTGGGGGTGTCCAAGGGATATGGGAGTGGTGTCCAAGGTGTCTGGGAGTTCTGTCCAAGGGGCCGGTTGGGTGTAAATGAGGGTGGGGGGGCTGTCCAAGGGGTGGGGGGTGTCCAAGGGGTGGGGGTGTCCAAGGGATATGGGAGGGGTGTCCAAGGTGTGTTTGGGGCTATCCTATGGGTTGGGAGGGTGTAAATGAGGGTGGGGGGTGTCCAAGGGGTGGGGGTGTCCAAGGGATATGGTAGGGGTGTCCAAGGTGTGTTTGGGGCTGTCCAAGGAGTCGGTTGGGTGTAAATGAGGGTGGGGCGGGGGCTGTCCAAGGGGTGGGGGTGTCCAAGTGGTGGGGGGGTGTCCAAGGGATATAGGAGGGGTGTCCAAGGGGTGTTTGGGGCTGTCCAAGGGGATGGGGGGGTTTCCAAGGGGTAGGGGGGTTTCCAAGGGGTCGGGGGGGTGTCCAGGGGGTGGGGGGGCTGTCCAAGGGGTGGGGGTGTCCAAGGGTTGTGGTGGGGCTCCAATGTGGTGGGGGAGGGCTGGCCAGGTTGTTAGGTGGGTATTGATGAGGGTGGGGTTCAGTTGGGGCTTGGGGGAGGGCTGGCATGGTTATTTTTGTTTGGTTTCTGGTTGCTTTTTGGTGAGAGCAGTGCATTTATTTTAAAAAAAATATCGCTTTCACTTCGGTTATGTTATAACCGACGTGGTAAATAAATCGGTAGGGGTTTATCACGTCAGTTATATTAAGAACCGACGTGCTAAAAGGCCTGGTAATCGATTTACCACGTCGGTTATTGGATAACCGACGTGCTAAAACGTTTCCCAGGCCTTTTTATCACGTGGGTTATTTAAGAAACTGACGTGATAATAGGCCCGGGGAAGGGTTAATCACGTCGGATTAGAAAATAACCAACGTGATAACCCCCCCCCCCCCCCCCCGCATATTTATCACGTCGGTTAGTAATGAACCGACGTGATAAACACCGTGATGTTAGGGATATTACGTCGGGTTTTAAATAACCGACGTAAAAAACGTTATTTATAACGCCATCCGTATTAACGTCGCCTAAAAACCGACGTAAATAATGAAAAATAACCGACGTAAAAAATGTTTTCTGCACTAGTGACATTTTATTTACAAGACATTATGAAGTATTTATGAGTATATATTTACTCAAAGAAAACATTTTATGATTATAGATTATATACATAATCTTTTCAGTTTTCATTAGGTATTTTTCAAGTTTGGAATTATGCATTGTGATTCATAAACAAACCTAATGTGTTCCATTGTTTAGAAATGGTTCCTAGTAGAAGGAATGAGAACTCCAACAACACGCATGATCCAATTATTAAAAAGGACCATATCTTTAATGTATTAATCTAGAATTTAGAAGGGAAATAGTCTCCCATGTATTCTCAACATATGAAAAAATAGCATCACGAGTTAATAAGATATGTAATGAATTCCTTGAGTCTTATGTCTTTGATGGGAAACAAGAGATGAAAAAGGATTGAAGTGAGAATGATAGATATAGGGAAGAGGGGAAAGAATGATTTTCTCATATGTGATAGCTGTGGAAAGAATCACCTTGGTAAACACATGAATAGAATGGGAGTTAGTTATATGTCTGGTGAAAAAGGACATAAAATACGTGATTGCAAGGGCAAGAAAAAGATTTCAAAATTACAATGCTTTATCTGTAAGGTGTTGGGACACTACATGAATCAATGTCCAAATCATCAGAGTATACCCAAAATTCTTCTATTGGATAATAATCAAGTTACGATACTACCGAAGATGAAGAGGAATGATTAGAGTTATTATGTTGTTATTAAAGTATTATGGAATTTGATTATTGTATTAATGATGTACATGTCATAATAATTATAGAGTATATAAGGATTTTACTGAAGTACTATTTCATTAAATACATGAGATTGTGTGGAAAAAAGAAAAGTTACTTAATAGAATGTAATTTTTTTTTGAAAAATATATTTTTTTGAGAAAGATAAAATATAATATTGTTCTGATACTGAGGTAGTGATTTTGTAATATTATATGATAGATTTGGATAAATTATATTGGATATTCTTGACTACCTTGAAATTGATTAATGATTAGTGTATTTCATCATTATTGGAGTTTACAACATTTTTGGGTAGAAGGAGTATATCCAGTATTGTATAAAGAATTAGGGAGCATGAATTTAATCGATAAAGTTTTATGGTAATTCAGGGTGTTAGAGTGTTTTAAAAGAATACATGATGGAGGTATTCACATGTTATTACATGGAAAAAAGAATCATCAATATGTTTACTTGCCTTATAAATGTTGGGTCGTGGTTTTTTATAGAAGTATTTTGGATATGTCTAAATGTTGGAATCGATTATGTTTAACATTGGATACTATTGTTAAGGTTAAATCATTTGTTTAGATTATTTTTAGATTTTCTTAAAAAGGAAAATCTGGAGGTCGGCCGACAACCTGTCGCATCCGGCAAGGCCACGAGTCATGAACTCACAACGGAAGGACAACAAGGGAAGATCACCTACCACTAGCATAAATTATTTCCTATTTTGTATAATGTAATTCATTTAAATAGTCTTAAAACTAAATTATAAATTCATTATTTTTGGAACCCTATACGATTAGGATAAATAGATTATTTTTGAATTCTATTATCTTTTGGAGTAAAAGATGAGTTCTTGGAAAGAATTAGTTGAAGGATGAAACACTTCATGTCAAGTATATTTTTTCCTCTTAGTATATGAATAAATTAATTCTTAAACTTTAGTGAAGGGATCTGAAAACCAAAAATGTATTATCCTAATAACTTATGTTTTTTTAAAAATAACGATATTTTAAATCATCATAGATTGATGGCTTTGAGGAACTCAATTTAAACTTGTTTGTGATTGATAACCTCAATCACTCGCTAAAAATATATAAGTTTTCCCTTCAATTATGTGTCTCTAATTTCCACCAATGTTCTCTTAATCGATATCATAATTTTGTGGTGACATTTTCATTCCATTTCTCTTTTATTATGACTAAATTTTATTTACCCAATTACCGATGTTGGTTTTACACAAAAGCCTTTATTCTATTTTTAACCTTTTAGTTTCAAAGAAAAATTTCAAATTGTGAGGATGACATTTACTAAAGGAGGGGATAATGTAACACTAAAATATTTCCTAGAACGTTATCTCGTAAAAGTAATTCAATATCTTGTGATACACACAACACCGAGTTCGAGCGCACCACAAAATACTAAACTAGCCTTTAAAAACGGTTATGAATAATATTAACATCATTTTTAATCTTATGTACACAATAAATTTTAAAATCCATATTATTTGTTTCCTAGACATAATATAAGAACAACTTCATTTTTCTCAAATAGAAGAATTATTTTTCAAAAAATGAAATTTTACAACCTTTTAATGGAAACCAATTTTTCAAATTAATATTTCACTCTTTTATATATTCAATTTAATATAATTTAATTCTTTTTTATACGTGGACATATATATTGAGTTTGAATAAATTTTTGGTATTTTCTGATAAATTTCATATTTTGATGAATTGTGAAATATACTATGTTTTAATGGAAAACAATTTTTTTAATAGAAATAATTTATAGTGTCATATAATACATTTTAATGGTATTGAAGTATAATTAGATTATATTTTTATCATTTAATACAATATAGGCCATTATAAGTAATTTAACATTAAAATATGGCATAACCACATGTCAATCTTTTATTAGTTTTTAATTTTTAAAAAGACCCACATTTTATTTTTGACAATGGGAATTAGTTTTAAATTAATTAATGAAACTTTTATGTTATAAATTTTGTAAAATGAAATTAATTTTTGAATTTTGAATATCAAATTAGCATAGGGTAAATTTTCTGTAAATTCTTGAAAGCATTCAATTTTTTGATGAATAGTGAAAAACACTATGTCACTGTTTAAAAACCGAATTTTTATTTTAATACTTAATTTATCTAATTTAAATTTATTTTGGATAAAAATAGATAAATAATACTTATATATGTTCAATATAATTCATTGGATTCATATTATAATATGTTTTTGTATGTATAAATTTTACTGATCTTTTTACCGTCTTTTACCCACCTCATAGGAGCATTTGCAAATTGGAATAAAACATACATTTACCACTTCTGTGAGTCATTTTTCAAAAATTCGAGAGAGATAATAAATATTAGTGTGTAAAATTTGGTTAAATAATATGGAAATAATTTTTGGTGAATATTATATTTTGACTATTATTTACCGCGGTTAAAAGTAAATAGGGTAATTAAGGGTAAAATTATAAATATTTACCCTAACACAAGAATTAATTCTATTGTATCAGTTTTATTCAACCGAAAACAACAATAGAAATGAAATATGACCCCCTTTAGTCCAATTGGATTATATTCGGAGATTTATTATTATTTTACTTAAAGAATAGTTAAAACGGGTGAATTCAAAGTTTAATAACTAAACCATTTTAAGTATAGGGTTTAACATAACATAACTTCGACTATAAATATTCATTGAAAATATAAAAGTATTTCCTACATAATGTTATTTTATTTATAATTTTTATATATTATATAATTTAATTTATTTGTGACACAATGATGATGCAGTAATAACATTATTAATGAAATATTAAAATAATTAATTTTATAAATATCCAAATAAATGAAAATTGAGGCTTATGATTAATTAAAATATATTGATAGGATAATATGAAATTTTTGGGTTGGTTAAATAAATATTATTTTAAGTGATAAATTATCAATGGCATTCAAAAAATCAAAAACTAAATAGTATCATAATTGACATAATTTAGTTTCTAAAATAAATATTATATTATTAATTGATATAATATTCATAAAATATAAGGTTAGGAAAAAAGACTAATATAAGGTTATATATATTAATAATTATCCTCTTGGGGATCTATTTAGAGTTTATTGTCTATTTATTAACCATATAACATAAAAATACAAAGAGACATGGTAAATGTAAAACTATCTAACTAAGAGTTAAATCTAAATTATAATGTTAATATAGTGACCTAAACATGTATAAACCATTTTGGTTGAGTAATGTTCAACCGATACCCACCATATCCTCAAAATAAATCATTTTTAAAACATTATAAATGGAAAAGGATTTTATTATTAAATAATATTTCAAGCATTTTCTAAAGTGACCTTCACCTCTCTTATAAAAGGGCATTTCCCCTTCTCTCATAATCACATATCCAATTCCTTTTGGCTCGGCCAATACCTACCCAAGTATCATCCAAATTTTTTTCACATCAACCTAGAGTCATTAATTTGATCAGAAATCCATCATAAGGATCCCTTTAGATCAAATCCAATGGAAGAACCTGAAGAAGAGGTAAATATTTTATCACCTCTTTCAAGTTCAATTCTTTTTCCACTTCATCATTCTTTTTTGTATCCATACCAAAATAATAAATCCAAAACCTTATACATAATGTGATGTAATTATAAATACCGTACAACCATTTTCATTATTCTATCCATCCTATAAATGACAATGTTGACTTATGTGCGTACGTATAGCTCACCGTCTCCACGTTGTGGTGTTGTTTGTTATTCAAACAGTTCATTATTTTGGTGGGTATAATAATGAGTATATATAATGTAAATAATAAATAAAAAATTTAATTAGTATGTATATATAATATTCCAGGCAATTACATACAATTTCTCCATCAATATATTGATATTATCGCCCGTGAATACGTACGGATTACAGTCTCCACGAACACAATTATATTTATTTCCCCATCGTAACAATTCATGAATAATTTTCATTTGATGACTAAAAAAAATTTTATTAACATAATATCATTATTTATAAGGACCAAAAACATTCTGTCCATAACAAACATGTCTCATGTAACCAATAATATACTGGAAATGAATCAGTTAACACTCGAAATGATGATACTACTGAAATATTATTAACAAAGAAATATTAGAGGATCATATATGATATCATATTTATGTATATAGTTATTTGATAATTTAATATCAACAATTTTACTGTTATACACGATGTTAACATAGCCTCAGACAAAAAAAAGTATAAGGTAAGGCTTAATTTTACAATCTCATTATTATCTGCGGTTTTTTTACGTATCTTCTGGGACCTCATTATTATCCACATCCATGTTTTCATAAAAATGTATTTCAAAAACATTTTAATATTTGCAAGACTATGAGTCAAATTAATTTATACACTTATTTGAACTTATATGTTTTGAAAAGAATATTTCTGTCATTTTCCAAACAAGTTACATTATGAACTTTTCATCAAAATTAAGGTAAGAATGTTTTTTTAACTTATACGGAAACTACATCTATTTTGAACCATTATAACATCATCGAAGACTCATATACAAGCATTTAAGAATATCTTCAAAATAAATGTTTTCATTTATAATTACATGACTCTTAAATGGTTTAAAAATAGAAATTGGTATTTCTTTCAAATAGTTATTATTTCATCTATGTCAACATCCTCTAATGGATTTTAAAATTGTTTGATGTTAATTTTTTATGATATGAATCATCCATATTTCATTAATGTTTTTGTGATATGTTTGAATGTGGATGTGTTATGGTTTATGGTTAATGTATTGAAATTTTGTATGCCAGTCATAATATTAATGTGTATGTTATGTTTCAACCTTTTCATATGAGGAATGTATTGGACATAGTATGTGACAGGTGGATCCCGATATAGATGATTGATGCCTGAGTAGGTCTCATGAGACAATTATAAGTATAATTCTCCAAGGCCTTTCCCAATTTGAAATATTGTTTTGGACGGGGCCTAAATCATTTTTAGATGACTTGGTCGAGGCCATGACAAGATGTTTTAGAATGTCTGACATAATACATTCCCTCATTTTGAAAATATCATTGATGGTTCATATGGTTATTCGACTAGGAGAATACACATGACTATGTTTTCTTATGGCATTATTTACTCATCTCATATTCCAGCCAAAAAGTGTTCATGTTTATTATTTATGAAGGCATGTGTTTTAAATTATTCTCCCCACCTTATGTTTATGTTATCTTACATTATATTCCTTACCATTACTAATCATTTGATCTCACCCCTTTCATATGTTTTATTTTCCCATGATTCCAAGAAGTGTGTTATTATTGATAATCAGGGTTAAGCTAAGGGATTAATGGAATTATCAAAAGATCAGTTATGTTGTGTTTTATATTTATAATGTGTAATGTATCATTCATGTATGTAATCTATTTCCCAATACTGCTAAACTGGTCAGTCCATCAGGACTCAATTCCTTATAATCATGCTAATTTATTGAAATAATGAACTAGATCTGGGCTTCCAGGGTCGGGGAGTTACATGTTAGGTGCTCGAGAGACTTCTCTGGTGTCACATGTGTCATATATTTTGATGGGGTGAGGGTAGTAAAATTAATAATGACAAAAAAATATAGAGAAGGATGGTGATTCTAGGATTTCCAGGATACCTCATTAAATAAAATCTTAGGAAGTAAGCATGGAGTAGAGTGTAGTGATGACACAATTATATGGAGTTGAACATGTGATTATAGATTATTGGGATGGACCATATACAATGATCGGTACAATTATTTTAAATTCTAACCTTATGGATGTTCAATTTGATAATGGTTTATCTCATTTGTTCATTACTTATTCTGATATTGATTTATTATGATTAAATTTTTATATGAATCCTTGTGTAAAAAAACTACAAACTCATCAAGCGAAAATATAATATATATACATCCTTTCTATGTATATAATGTTCTATTATTATTGATGGAGTTGAGATGAAATTGGACTTCTATTTTTTAGGAAAGGATGTATATGATGTTATATTGGGTATGGATTAGTTGACAGTGTTTAATTCTCAAATTGAATGTTATTGAAAAAAAAGACAGTTTCCAGTCTAAGGATGGTGTCGAGAATATCTTTAATTGAGAAAAAGGTATAATGATAAGTAAAACGGGATTCTTGGATTCAGATGTGGGAATTATCTCCTACCATTTAGACACATTTCCATTGGAATAAATTGAAGCGGTTGGGAGAATTGTTTTTCTGAAAAAAATTTATCACTGTTTGGATTTCCTTCCAAAAGAATTTTTTGGGTTTCCACCCTTGAGGGAAGTGGATTATTAAATTGATCACCATCCAGGGATTAGTTCTATATAACATCATTCTTATCAAATGTCACCAGCTAAATTAATGGAAATTGAATGTGGTATTAGAAGAGTAAGAATCAGAAAGTTTCATTTCACTGAGCACATCTCCATGGGAAGCCCCTATTATGTTTTTAAAGAGAAAAGATGAAACTTTAAGGATATGTTTGGATAATCATAAGCTTAATCCAGTTAGGATTAATAATTAATATCCACTTCCATGAATTTATGAATTATTTGATCAATTGAGGGGAGCTCTGTGGTTATCTAAAATTGTCTTGTGATGAGGATATCACTAATTGAAATTTTTGAAGGAGGATATTCCAAAAATAACATTTAGAAGAAAATTCGACCATTATGAATATGTGGTTACTTTTTTCGGTATTATGAATTCTATAATGGTATTGAATTTAATAATTTGATATTTCACATAACATGATTATTTTGTGATTTTGTTTTATGAAATATTATAGTTTTCAGGGATACGGGCTGAGCATGAGAAACACATGGAGATAGTGTCGAAAATAATTAGATATCATAATTATAATTCTATACTTTCAAAATGAAATTTTTTTGATAAAATAAGAATTATTTATTGGATATTTAATTTCTAAAATAGGTGTTTCAGTGGATCCAAAGAAGATATAATTTTTTATCTTGATGAAACTTTTGAAAAATTTCATCGAGATATGATGCTTTCTTAGTATATCAAGTTATTACCAATGGGTTGTTTGTAACATCACATGACTATATTATCCTATGATATATTTGACGAAGAAAACTAATCCATTACAATATAGTTTATAATTCCATAAATCATTTACGGATATAAATGTTCACTGCACAACCACACCAATCATGATTTTTTTGGAATCAGGACATGTGTATGCGGTGTATTGTGATTCTTTCAAATTAGGTTTCGGTTGAGTTATCATGAAAAGAGACCATGTGGTTTTTTATAGCTCGTGTAAGTAAATAAATCATGAGAATAAGTACCAAACACATGATTTAGAGTTAGCTACATTTTTACTTACTTTAAATACATGGGATATTTATCTCTTTGGGAGGAATTTGTTATTCTCACTGATAATAAGAGTTTGGATAAATGTTTCTCCCAAAGGGATTTAATTATAAATAAAATAATATGGATGTATTATCTTAAAATTTTTAAAATTTACTTAATTTTAATGCTATATAAAGTAAACATGGTATAATATTCATTAAGGAGGATGTGATAAGAATAGTTAGAAAAAGAAGCATCAGATCAGTGGTAGCTAATGTCAGTTCTATCTGAAAAGAAAGTGTAATGTGATGACCAATGGGATGTTGTGGTTTCCTTTTCCATTACACGTGTTCATGATTTGGTAATGATGGTTATAGAGAAAGAAACATACAATACAGAATGTGTTTCAACGGTGTCAAAACTCAATGGATGGGATAACATTAAGGGATAGAGGCTGGATTAATGTTCAGATTTGTGGTTTCATGATCAGACAGTTATACCTATAACTACTTAGAAGAAACATATTCATGCTTACCACCATTCATGATAGGTTGTTAATCTAGGAATTCAAAAATTTATAGGTCATTAATTGTGCATTTTTTGTGGATTAACGTGAAATAAAAGGTGGCAGATTTAAAATAGTGCTTAACTTTTCAACAAGTTATGTCTGAGCATCAGCGACCGGTGGGTATTTTGTAGTCATTGCATACCCGTTAATAGATGTTGGAGGATATAGCCATGGATTTTGTTATGGGTCTCTCAATAAGGTCATGGATACATGATTCTATATGGGTGACATTGTATCATCTCAAAAAGTCACCCCATTTCATCCCAATTCGTGAAACTCATATTCTTGAGGATCTATCAAAAATCTATATCCAAGAAGTGGTAGAGATATATGGTATACCGATTAGGACCATGTCTGACATAGATCCGACATTTACGTCTCATTTTTGGAAATACTTATATAATTACTATCAGACTCATTTAAATATGAGTATACATTATCATCCTAAAATTAATTGGAAATCAATGGAATGATAAAAACATTGGATGACATCTTGATGTCTTGTGTAATGGATTTTTGTGGATCATGTGAAGATAAATTTCCATTGGTGGAGTTCTCATATAAAAATATCTATCATTACTCAATAACTATAGTTCATTTTGAAGCTTTGTGTTGTCATATTTTTTATTCTCCACTTTGTTGGGTTGAAACTATTGAGAATTTAATAGTTGGGATGAGCCTTTTCCATGAAACAATCGAGAATATTTAGTTAATTAGGAAATTAATGAATACAACACAGTGTCTTCCAAAATCATATGTTGATCATCATCGATGACCATATTCATTCACAGTGAGTGATGATGTGTTCTTGTGGATTTATAAAATGTCATGATATTGATATTTTATGAATATGATCATGTTATATCCTCAATTCATCGGCACTTTTGATATATTATAACTCATTATAGAGGAGTCCTATCAGTTTTCAGTTCCACCACAATTCAGAATGGTGTATAATATGTTCAGTGTATCATTGTTGAAAAACAATCAGCCTAATAATAACCATAAGATTAGATGGAATCATGATGACCTATAGTTGGACGCTTCATTGTTACACATCATGGTTTAGATTGGGTATATGAAAGAGAAATCCTTGTTTGGAAAAAGCATCAGTCTAGTGAGGGTTTTTTGGCATCATAGTCTGATTCAAGAAGAGTCATGTGAAGACAAGAAGGAAAGGAAAGAGAAAGAGCCATAAATATATTTTTGAAATGATGGTTTTCTAGTTTATAGATATGGAAATACCATTGGTTGGGAGAATATGGTACACCCAATTTTGTGTAAGTAACCCTTTATTTATTTATTTTAATAATTAAAATATATGGGTTGTGTTTAGGAAGGTTTGAGGAAATTTCGTATTGTTTTTGGGGATTTTCAATAGGTACACAGGTGGTGCACAATTTGTGGAAACCATGGAAAACTTGTTGAAAATCATTCATAGTGAGGCATGGGCTAATGGGGATTCACACGGTCTGCATATAGTTTCTCCAAACCATGTAGAATCCATGTAGGAATTGTGTTCTTTGAAAATGGTATTTTTACTTTTTTTTGTACATCCTTTGTCATGGTTGGAACATGGTTTGGGCGAGTTAATGAGTAGACTAGGAGTGGTACATCCTCATAATAGATACCAAATCCTAGAATACGTGTACATTAAATTAATTTTTCGGAATAATTAATACATAATAAAAATAGACACCAAAGGACCGTAATAGTTTATTGTCTTTGTAAACTTGGAATATAATCTTCTAATCTCGGTGAATGATCTTCAACATCTCCCATAATGATCTTTTTTTTTCTTACCTAAATCTTTCTTTATATCTTGGTGAAAAGAAAACATATAAAGGGTGATCTCAAATTCTCAGTAAGGGTAAGCATGGAGAAAATAAAACAAACCATATACATTTGATCTTCAAAACATGAACATAATATTTAAACTTAATAATCTTGAGAAATGACATAAAACATGAAATTACATAAGGAATAGATCATAGTGGATCATAAATAATGATAAAATATCATCGGAATAAAGCATGTAATTGTGGAAACCATTAATCACATGTCATTATTTTCACAGTATCCAATGAATTGCTGCCAAGACCATCTTAATGGACAAAGTCCCTTTCGGAATCGAGTTCACTCCTCGTTTCAGTCCTATAACACTGAACCGAATTAACTTACCATTCCAGCCATGTCTATCTCATCAGATAGAAATCTTTACCCAATGCATTTGAGGGAGATATAGGCCCAACCCATCTCATATTGAAATCATTCTTACGTGTGCCACAACACAATCATAAATCATGCATCATAACCCAAATAATGAAATGGGCTTCCTAAACATCATCCCATCATAACATAATCCATATAAAAACAAATGGATATCATTTAATCATAATAAAAGTGAATCACTGTAAAACATAGAGACATTATACTTGAAACATACAAATATGAAATAATGTCATCTTAGATGGAAAATGGTTTTGATAAAACACCTGAAATTAATTCTTGAGAAAAATATCCTTTCTTCTTCAAAGTCATTTTATTTCCACAAAATGCCATGCAATAATAAATGAAAAGTATTTTTTTGATAATATTAATAACATTTGGTAGAGGAAACTTCATTGAAATAATTCATTATGAAACCGTAAAAATCCAGTCATTCCATATAAGTTAAAAATAACATTCTTCTCGTACTTTTGACGGAAAAGTCAAAAAGTACCTCGTATGGTAATCAAAAAAAAGATTCATTACATACCATGTAGTAAAATTCAAAAATGGGTAAATAAGACTTTAAACATACATGAAACCTTTTTTAGAAAACAGGTAAATGGATTATAAATATAACCCTTGTAGATACTTACAAATAAACAATTTCGGATTAAAACGATATTGGAATAGTTATCCCTTACCTTTTGTTCGATATGATTCGTATATATCTGAACCACTTTTATAATAATTTAAATAATGTCATTTACTTATTAAAGAATCGTATTCATTGTTATGATGTCATATATGGTTTACTTATGACTTTATATTACCCGTTCTTTTGTAAATTCTATGTAAAAGCAGCGATTTGGGTAAAATCGTTTCATTTATTGTACATGTTTCAAATTTTTTTTCTTCATATTATAACATATATCCTGATTTAAAAAATTCCAGAATTTTAAACATGATTTATATATAATATATATTCACCATATACATATATATATGATAGAACGATAAATGGAATGAAATACACCGTTCATGGAGACGGTAGGTCGTACGTATGCATGACTGATGTTTTAATTTCCTTATTGAATTGAATGGAATTAAGTAGATGACATAAATATATTTATACATAAATACAGTATCATTATTATGACATATATTTAATTATTCTTCATTATATATATATACTTTATAATCAATCATGAATGGTTAACATGGTGAATGAATCTCATCGCGTTGTAGAGACGTTAGTCCGTACATACGCACGAGCGATTATATCATTCCCATGATCGTGGAATTGTATTTAAGTATATGTATAATATTTAAGAAATTATATCACTTTATAATAACAGTATATATTTATTTATTTACACCATTATATCCATCCAAGTAAGGTGGTGGTCGAAAACATATTACACTGCGGCGTGGAGACGGTATTCTGTACGTACGCACACGCGGTGATTTCATTTTCTGTAGGATAGATTGAAGGTGAAATAGTTTTGTTTCATATTTATAATAACATATTTGTATATAATTAATACTGATGATATTACTTTATAATGAGACAACTAAAGAAGAAGAAGTAGAAGATGAAAAAACTTGAGGGAATCGGACGAAGAGATTACCTCTTCTTAGACGCACCTCCTTTAAGCTTCCTCTTAAGGAAGTAGAGTTGGTTTTTTGAGAATACCATAACCTAGAAGAATGTTTATAGGGAAGTGTAGAAGAGAAATGGGTAGGGTTTGGCCGAGCTTCAAGGATAAAAAGGGTGTGAAGATAAGAGGGAAGGGTGCCCTTTTTATATGGGAGGAGAGGGGCACCTTTGTGAAAACTGGAAATATTATTTTATCATAAAGTAATATTTGGTATATAATAGATCCAAATTGATTTATTACAAATATAAAGTGGGGATGGGTGGAAATAATGTCAAAATATAGGTTTTATAAAAGTTTAGGTTACTATTTTAACCTTATCTTTTAGATTTAACTCTAAGTTATATAATTTAACTTTTACCGTGGCTTCTTGTTTTCTTACACTATATGGTTAATAAACTCACAATAACCAGCCAAAAGAACCCCAAGTGGTTAATTATTAATATATATAACTTTATCTAAGTCATTTGGTCGATCCTTATATTTTTAGGAATTTAATAACAATTAATAATATAATATTTGTTTTAAAAACTATTTTATATCAATTTTGAAACTATTTGGTAATTGATTTTTGTAAAACTCATAACAGCATGATTAGTTCGGAAAAAGTTAATTAAATAAATAATAAAATGTCATATTAATCTAGAATATTAGTGGAATTCATAAATAGTCTCAAATTACATTTATTTTGGTATTTATAACATCAATTATGTTAATATTTCATTAACAAGGTAATTACTGCATCATCATTGGGTCATAAATAAATTAAATTCATTATGTCTAAAAATTATAAATAAAATACAATTATGTACGAAATATTTTTATCTTTCTATTTAATATTTATAGTAGAATATATCTTATGTATAACCTTATATTAATAATGTTTTAGTTATTCAACTTTGATTTTAACTCTTTGAACTCTTCTTTAAATAAAATAATAATAAGTGTCCTAATCTAATCCAAGTGGACCTAAAGGGTAATATTTTATTCCTAAGGCTGTTTTTGATCGAATTATACTTATCCAATAGAATTAGAACATGTTTTATGGTTATAATAATATCATTTTTACCCTTAATTACCCTATTTACTTTTAACCGTAGTTAAAAAAAAGTAAAAAGTTACTATTCACCAAAAAAATTATATTTATCTTATTGAACCATATTTTACTTCTTGATATTAAACGTGTCTCTCAGATTTTTGAAATTCAACTCACAGAAGTGGTAAAATTATGTTTTATGTAAATTTTCAAATTCTCCTTGGAGGTGGGTAAAAGACGGTGAAAAGTTCAATAAAATTTTTATATATCTAAAATTATTTTAAAATGACTCAAATGAATTACATTGAACATATATAGGAATTAGGTATCAATTTTTACCTAAAATAAATTTATATAAAATAAATATTTATTTAAATAAAAAGTTTGTTTTTAAATACTAACTCAGTGTTTTCTCTATTCATCAAAAATTGAAAGTTTTCAGAAAAATACCAAAAATTCACCCTAGGATAATTTCAATATTCTGAACCCAAAAATAAAGTCCATTTTGAAAGATAAAATTTATAAAATTTCAAAAAGTGGGTATTACTATTCATAATGGCTAGTTCATAATATTATTATTATAATGTCTCGTCTAATGAAACATGGTATTGCGTACTACACAGGCTATCGAAGAAGGTCTTGATTGCTTGTAATGCAAGCCAAGTCAGGGATCCATGTACTGAAAGCTCCTTTTGGTGTTGCGTATAACATAATAGAAACATATTAAACAAAATCTATTTTATAATGTTGCATAAAATAATTTCCACAAAACGAACATGAAATTGTGTGTAACACGAGCCAAGAATAATGTTGTGTATACTGCAAGCTAATAAAATGTTTCATATAGTACAAGCTAATCTAGGTGTTGTGGATAATATAAGACATCAATGAAACAAAAAATATTATATCTCATAAAATCTCAGGGTGTTACATTCTACCCCCTTTAAAATGAATTTCACCCTCGAAATTCTTCGGGGTTATAAATCGTTTACTACTTGAAATTTTCATTCATAGAAACCCACATCATAAAAAGGAATACTAAATCATCATTTTAAAAAGTGAAGTTTGAAACAAAAATGATAAGCAAAGTAACTCATCACATTGGGTTCCCACAGAGAAGTATATAGGAGAAAATATGGATATAGAAGAGAAATATAACTGTCAAGTTCTGATGGAGAGTGGTAGAGAACATGGCTATGAAAAATCCAAAAATCACAATGCCATAAATTTGTGATGATCTAAGGTACCATCTAATTCATCTGATATAAGGGAACTAGGAAAACATTTTTGGTTTTCAGGATGATTACTCTAATGTTGAAGAATTTGAATTGGAAGAAATAATTATATTATTTCGGTATAATCTCACCGTTGTTCATGCCTTGAATAATTTCCACCTCATCTATTAAAGAAATGAAGTTGAATTTTTCATTCGGGATGTGTCAGAAGATCATGTGAAAGAATGATAAGTCATCTCATCTTTTTCTATCACAAAAAGGTTAGCATAAGTTATTAAATATACATAAGTACATCTAAGCTGAGATTAATCATATATGATTCCAACAATGGACTTATACTTCATCTATCATACTGCTTAATAAAATAAAACTAGTTCCTACTAACCAAGGGCTTCCTGTAGGCCAGTGGTAGGAAATAAAGGCATGTCCCACTTCGGTTGTGGGTTCGATTCCCACATCCTTGTCCGACTCGACGGGTTGTTGCCCATCCTATGGGTTGTTCTTTTCTAAACAATACTATTATAAAATTCCATAAATAATATCGAAAAACAAGTTCTATCCTTAAATAATATTATCTTATGTCCAACATAATCCATTCAAATATTTAGGGATATCCAAAATACATCTGTCTAATCTCATAGTATTAGGAAACAAATTACTAGAAAGGTCATCTACCAAGCATTTAATACAATTATTTATCTCCCATATATCATAAGATATATCTTGTCGATCGCATTCCAAACATGTGAATACCTTAATCTTGTCTTCTCTCGCAACATGAATTACCATATAACCATAGTGAAAACATGAATGCTATCAAAAGGTAACTCTTTCCACTTACCAAAATCCCAAAATTTCAATATACTCAAACCATGATATCACTTTTTCCTTTTATCAGTCATGATCTCATGAATACTATCAAAATTTCATTTTCTATTTATCCCTTCATTATGCGCATATTATCTTCTTTCCAAAAATATCTGAAAAACATTTCATGGTTACCAGTACAATTCAGCATATACTTTCAAATACTTTAGGAAAAAAATAGTTTAACAATCCTTAGATGTTTCTTTATTCCATAGTACCATTAAATTACCTATACAACATAACTCTTGATAAACATACAATCCTCCCACTACCTTCTTAAACCATTGACCAAGATTCAACACTTCTTTCATCTCATATATCATTTGTAGTCTCCTCATCATCATCCACATAATTACTACCCATATGACCATGCTTATTCTCTTCATGGGATTTTCACTTAGGGCATTGGTTTGCATAATGCCCATACATTCCACATTTAAAACATATAATCATTGTTCATGTCATAGAAATACCATTACCCTTCTCCATAGTGTTAAGTGATCCTTTTATTTTTCACTTACTGGATTTGTGTCCTTATATTCCACACCCAAAGCATCTTCCAGTTCTTTTGAAACATTCTCCTTTATTCCTCTTCCCACATGATTTACATGAGGGAAATTTAACTTTCTTTCCTCTATGATCATAATGAAACTACATCTTTCTCTTATTTTTTGAGTAAAGAAACTTACTAAAGTTGAGATTATTGACCATATTATGAGATTTCTGATTAGGTATAATAATGATATGTGGACTTCCAGATTCAATTTCATTTGGTTTCTCATGAATAATATCATTCCATTGTCCATCATATCCTCCATTATCGTGAATCTTCCTGTTTCCAGCCATTTTATAAAACCGAAAAAATAGTGTGAGAGGAAAAAATCTTAATCAAGGGGGAGTAACATCAATATATAACATCTTATATTTAATTCTAATATCCCTACCGAAATTCTTGGACTATAAACTATACTTATACTTAACCTTAGTTATATCCCTTGACATACCTTATAAATATATCTTGGGATCTCACTAAAGTTCTCGTATCCTAGTTTCCAAAGGTCGACCAAACCATTCCTCGGATACCAACATTAGAGACCCAATCTTGGGAGACATGGAAATTACATTACGTTTTCAGAATACAAAATACATAATAAAAATAGACACCAAAGGGCCGTAATAGTTTAGTGTCTTTGGATACTCAGAATATAATCTTCTAATCTTGGTGAAAGATCTTCATCATCTCCCATAAAGATCATCTTTTTTTCTTTCATAAAACCATTCTATATATCCTGGGGAAAATAAAACATATAAAAGGTGAGCTCAAATGCTTAGTAAGGGTAAGCGTGGAGAAAATAAAACAAACCATATACATTTGAACTTCAAAACATGAACGTAATATTTAAACATAAAAATCTTGAGCAATGACATAAAACATGGCAGTATGTAAGGCATAGATCATAATGGATCATAAATGAGATAAAATAGCATGGGAATAAATTATGTAATTCTAGAAACCATTAAGAACATGTTATGATATTCTTAGTATCAAAGGAATTGCTGCCAAGACCATCTTAGTGGACAACGTCCCTTTCTGACTCGAGTTCACTCCTCCTTTCAGGCCTGTAACACTGAACCAGATTAACTTACCATTCCAGCCATGTCTATCTAATGAGATATAAATCTTTACCCAATGCATTAGAGGGAGATATAGGTCCCACCCATCTCAAATTGAATTCATTCTTATGTGTGCCACAACACAATCATAAATCATGCATCATAAACCAAAGAATAAAATGGGTTTCATAAACATCATCCCATCATAACATAATCCATATAAAAAAATGGATATCATTTCATTATAAGAAAATTGAAACCTTGTAAAACATAGATAGACTATACTTGAAACATACACATATGAAATAATGTCATCTTTTATAGATAATTTTTTTGATAAAACAATTGAAATGAATTCTTGATGAAAATATCCATTCTTCTTCAAAATCATTTTCTTTTCACAAAATTACATGCAATATTAAAAGAAAAGTATTTTGTTGAAAATAGTAATAAATTTTGTACAGGAAACATCATTGAAATAATATATTATGAAACTGTAAAAATCCATTCACGTTGTATAAGTTAAAAATAACATTCTTCTCATACTTTTGTCGGAGAAGTCAAAAAGTACCATGTATGGTAATAAAAAGAAAGATTCCTTACATACCATGTAGTAAACGTCAAAAATGGGTAAAAAATACATTAAACATACATGAAACCATTTTTAAAAAACAGTTACATGGATAATTAATATAACCCCAGTAGATACTTACAAATAAACAATCTTGGATAAAAACGAGATTGGAAAAGTTATCCCTTACCTTATTTCTGATATGCTTCGTATATATCCAAACATCCGGTATAATGATTTAAATAATGTTATTGACTTATTACAGAATCATATTCATTGTTATAATATCATATATGGTTTACTTATGACTTTATATTACCCGTTATTTTGTAAATTCGATGTAAAAGAAGTGATTTGGGTAAAATCGTTTCATTTATTGTACTTTTTTTGACTTTTTGTTCTTGATATTATTACTTATATAATGATTTACTTAATTTTAGAATTTAAAACATGATTTATGTATAATATATATTCAGAATATACATATATATAGGATAGATTGATAAATGGAATGAAATACACCGTTCGTGGAGACGGTAGGCCGTACGAACGCATGAACACTGTTTTCGTTTCCTTATTGTATTGAATGGAATTGAGTAGATGACATAAATATATATATATATATATCCAGTATCATTATTATTTAATATATTTCATTATTATTCATTATATATATACTTTATAATCATTCATGAATGGTTAACGTGGTGAATTAATCTCATCGCGTCTTGGAGACGGTAGTCCGTACGTAAGTACGAGTGATGATATCATTCTCATGATCGTGGAATTGTATTTATGTGTATGTATAATATTTAAGAATTAATATCAATTTAAAATAATCATGTGTAGTTATTATTTTACACCATTATAACCATCCAAGTAAGGTGGTAGTCGAAAACAGATTACACCACGGCGTGGAGACGGTATTCCATACGTACGCACGCGCTGTGATTTCATTTTCCGTATGATGGATTGAAGGTGAAATAGGGTTATTTCATATTTATAAAAACATATCAGTATATAATTAATACTGATGTTATTACTTTATAATGATACTACTAAACGAGAAGAAGTATAAGAAGAAAGAAACATGAGAGAATCGGAAGAAGAGATTACCTCTTCTTAGACACACCTCCTTTAAGCTTCCTCATAAGGAAGTAGAGTAGGTTTTATGAGAAGACCAAAACCTCCAAAATACAGATAGGGAAGTGAATAACAGAAATGGGCAGGGGTTGGCCGAGCTTCAAGGCTCGAAATGGTGTGAAGAAAAGAGGGAAGGGGTGCCCTTTTTATAATGGGGGACATGGGCACCTTTGGAAAACATAAAATATTATTTTATAATAAAGTCATATTCGTTTTATAATAGCTCCAAATTGATTTATTTAGAATCTAAAGTGGGGATGGGTGGAAACCCTGTCGACCAATAGGTTTTAGACAAGTTTAGGAAAATATTTTAACCTTATCTATTAGATTTGACTCTATGTTAAATAATTTAACTTTTATCGTGTCTTCTTGTTTCCTAACACTATATGGTTAATAAACATACTATAACCAGACAATCTAACCCCAAGTGGTTAATTATTAATATATATAACCTTATATATGTCATTTTTCCGAACCTTATATTTTTAGGAATATAATAACAATTAATTATATAATATTTTTTTAAACTATTTTATGTCAATTTTGACACTATTGGGTAATTGATTTTTGTGAAACTCATAACAGCATCATTAGTTCTAAAACATTTAATTAAATCAATACTAATAAGTCATATTAACCTATAAAAATATTGGAAGTCATAAAAAGTCACAAATTACATTTATTTGGGTATTTATAACATCAATTGTGTTAATATTTCATTAATAAGGTAATTACTGCTTCATCATCGTGTCATAAATAAAATAAATTATATAATGTCTAAAAATTAAAAATAAAATACGATTATGTAAGAAATAGATTTAGCTTTCTAATGAAAATTTATAGTCGAATATATCTTATGTATAACACCATATTAAAAATGTTTTAGTTATTTAACATTGATTTTAACTCATTTAACTCTTCTTTAAATAAAATAATAATAAGTGTCCTAATCTTATACAAGTAGACCTAATGGGTAATATTTTATTCCTAAGGTTTTATTTGGTCTAATTATACTTATCTAATAGAATTATTACATGTTTTAAGGTAATAATAATATCATTTTTACCCTTAATTACACTATTTACTTTTAACCGTGGTAAAAAAAGTAAAAAGTTACTATTCACCAAAAAATATTTTTATCTTATTGAACCACATTTTACTCTGTGATATTAACCGTGCCTCTCAGATTTTCGAAATTCCACTCACAGAAGCGGTAAAATTAGGTTTTATGTAAATTTTTTAATTCCCCAAAGAGATGGGTAAAAGACGGTGAAAAGTTCAATAATATTTTTATATATCTAATATTATTATAAAATGACTCGAATGAATTACATTGAACTTATATACATATTATGTATCCATTTTGACCTAAAATATATTAAATAAAATAAATATATATTTAAATAAAAAGTTTGTTTTTAAATAGTAACTCAGTGTTTTCACTATTCATCAAAAATTGAAATTTTTCAGAAAAATAGCAAAAATTTACCGTAGGCTAATTTCGATACTCCGAATCCAAAAATGAAGTACATTTTGAATGATAAAATTTATAAAATTTCAAAAATTGGGTATTACAATTCATAATAGCTAGTTCATAATAATATTATAATAATATCTCATTTAGTGAGACTTGGTATTGCGTACTACACACGCTATCAAAGAAGGTCTTGATTTCATGTAATTCAAGCCAAGTAAGGGCTGCGTGTAGTGAATGCTCCATTTGGTGTTATTTTTAACATAATCAAAACTTAATAAAAAAAATCTATACCTAATGTCGCGTAAAATAATTTCCACAAAACGAACATGAAATTGACTGTAACACGAGCCAAGAATAGTGTTGTATATACTGCAAGCTAATACAGTGTTGCGTATAGTACTAGCTAATATTGGTGTAGTGTATAATAGAAGACATCAAATAAATTTAAAATAATATATCTTATAAAATCTAGGGGTGTTACACTCATGGTAGTGGCTAATACTTCATTAGCACACAGTTTTTTAGTTCAGTAACTAAACCATGTGTGGGTTAAAACCACCTCCGTAATAATTTTATCTAACATTATTTTCCTTAGCCTATTAATTTTCTACCAAAACCACCCTAAATCAGGATTTTGGACTCTCAAGGGTTAGATAACCTCTCCAATGATTATATGAAGTGATATAGATCTATCCCTTAGTGCATTGAAGCCCAATTATTATTGTAAGGCTTCATACATCATCATTCTTGATGTGTTTTATAATATCAACTTCACCATTCCTTCTATTTTTCTATATCTACACCCGTTTTTGTTATATATAAGGTCATGTATTCCAAATAAGTTAACATTTTTCTTGGTTCATGATAGGAGAAGAGATCTAATGTGGTTTAATAGAGATTCAACCGACTTTCCAAGACATTTTTTTTCTATTTATCTTTTTTTCAAAAACACTCGTGGTAGGTGGCTTTGCGGTCTACTCCCCAATCTAGAATTGATTTGAATAATTTAAGATTGATTTAATTACATGAAATTGGTCGTGAACTCCTACTGAAAATATTAATATATATTTTATTTACTAAAGATTTATGTTTTTTTAACGAAAATATATAATTATAGAGAATTTTATTGCAAATTCATTTAGTTTCTTGATTTTAAAAGGGGGATTTTAATAAATGTCTTATTTGGTTTTTTAAAATTTTTATGAGGATAATTTATTTCAATAAAAATACTATTTTATTTCAGTCATTTTCGGTTTATTTTATTAGAATAGTTTTTGGGAATAATTTTTTTCGGTGTTCTATTGTATTTTTGTGGATTTGTTGAAAAATGACTTTGTGCTTGATTATAACGGTGTAATGGAACATGGGAAATTACTACATTTTGATGAAATGGTAGATCTATGTGATACCACTTAGGATTGTTTCTCTATCATAAATTATCATGCATGGTTGGTGGTATGAATATGAGAAATTCAATGACCTTTCAAAATTGAACGTGTGAGATGTTTGAAAGCATATTTTGGTTGTTTCCATAAATATATATTTTTCTGAAATGTTTGTGATATAAAAAATATTTATCATCATTTATGAAATATTTGAGAAGTTTTTTATGTATAGTTATTAATATTTTGGAAGATATTTTATATAAATTATTTTATATAAATGTTGATACCACTTTTGACTAATAGGTGTGAGTAGAGAAGTAATTGGGGAAACTCATCAGAATTATAACAATTATCTGTTATATGGAACATTGGTTCTTTTACAAATTAAATATCTCATGTTAGGGGAAAATGTATTTTATGAAAGAATTTAGCACTACTTCAAGATACTAGGTCTATATTTAATGGTAAGTCATGGATCATGTAGATCATGGAGTATTGTAGTTGTCCTAGATTTTTATAAATATGTCTTTTTCTATTTAATTTAATTTTTATCTATCCATTTTGATATGTGATTAAAATATGATTATGATAAATAAAATGTGAGTTTTATTTCATACTATCAGGCATCATATAGTGAGTTATTTTTGTTCTGTTTTTTTGGATAGTTATTGTATTCTTAAATGGAAAATTGTCCCCTCCGTGTATTGGAACCCATCGCCATTTATTTCCTACATTCGGTGAATTGGAGATGTCACTTAAGGACAACAAGAATCCACCTTCTCAATCTAATTACAATAAGGGGGATCTGACACCCCCATAACATCTCATTCACCAAAGAACCATTTCATTTGAACAAAATGATGTTTATATAAAATTAAATCTTGGATATACCTTCACGAAAAGTCTAGATCTTACAATATCTATATTATTTAAATAAAAAAATCTTTCCATTACCCATTTTTAAATCAGTATATGTAAAATATATTATGATCATCATAAGTCATATTACATTTTTTTTGAAATAATATTTTTAATCATATTTATGATATGAAATTAAAAATATATATTTTAAAATATTTGAATAGGAATACCTTTCAGTACCATGTATTAAATATTCTCCTCAATACTTTTTACTTAAACATTATTTTTTTTAATGAATATATAATTGGGGAATTTTTAAAAATAAATCTTAATTTTTTTATATGAATCTTCTCAAGGATAACTCGTTACATTTTTTTTAAATTGAATGGTTAAAAATAGTTTATAAAATATCTATATAAAAGTTCATTTCCATTCCCATAATTATACCAAAAGAATATATATCCCATTAAGTTATGTTTCAAGAGTCATCTTAGATATATTGTTTTTGAAAAAATGATTTTTATTAGTTTAATTTTTGGAATTAGTATATCTAATTCAGGATTTTTTATATGATAAATTTTTGAAATAATATAAAACACATTTTCTTCCCATTTTGTATATCATGATATTGTATATTATTAATCTCACTTGGAACCCAAATGTATGGATACTAAGTGGTGACATCCTATTTCTAGCATCAATTAATTGGTTATGGTTTTATTACACATGAGATAACATAAAGGGTACATGACTATATTTTTTCACATCTCAAAGGGTGTGAATTATTTTTTTTTCTCAAAACATAATTTAAAAGAATATTTGGTAATCCCAATACATAAATAGTGGTATTTCTGGGTCTCTATCACAATTTTATTATTCCTTATTCAATTTTTAGTCTATAGTTCGTAGTTCATCAAAAGATTCATGAATTGAAATGTTTTATGAATTATTCCCAGGATTATTCATTATTAATAATTTGTTTCATACATTAATATATTTTTTTACAATTTTTACATTCCTAAAACCCTTATTTTTCAATTTTGTTGTAATCATATATTTCTCCCATACTCATTTTTCTTATATTATTATGAATAAGTCATTTTATTAATCTGTCATATGTTTCCCATTCTAAGAGGGTTATCCAATCTAAGAAGTTTTTCTATTTTCCAAAATAAATTTATCGGTGAAAATTGTGATAATAGAAATATAACAAAAACATATTTTATGAGATTTCAAAGAAAATATATGAAGATATATTTTTTATGTTACAAATATTCATAGAAACTAAATCATTGAGGCATATTTTTTTATATGCATCTATCAAATCACAAAATTGATGTACCAAAAATATTTTTTTATATTGAGTATTCTCATTTGGTATCTAGTCTATTTTTTATTTTATTTTTGAACCATAGATTTCATTGTGCAAATCTAATTCATCAAATATAAAATTAATAATTTATTATTTATATATTAATGTTTTTAAAGGGAAGTAAGGAAGTATCACTGTTCATTTGGGATAGAAAATATATACATGGATATATTGATTTAATACATGAAGACGATATCAATAACAAGAGGGATGAAACATGATACCTATTAACATATATAGAAGATTCATTAAAATTTATATCTCAATTTCTAATTTTAGTGGTTATATACACCATATATTTGATATATGTTTATATTATTATTGGTTTATATGTATTTTTATAACAAATTAACATCTAATATGAACATTATATAAAGAGTGTGGAATGTGTATTACACTGTGAAAGTGACTGTTTAGTACCTATTGTGGGGAGCCAAATGATTCATTTTAGGAAAACAATCTACATTTAAACGACAAATTTTTCAAAAGTTTAATATGTGATGGATTTTTTACATTTCCAAACATTTATTGTCCCATAATTTAAAAAATAAGGTTATTATGTTGATAGTGATTGATAATTTAGGCCAATGGTGTGCCTTTATTTGTCTTCATTGATAAATAGATGTTGAAAAGAAGAATATAAGAACATATTAGTGTTAATGGAATCAATTATATATAATATTTAGGGATTCACCAGCTTTAAATTGAACATTTAATGGTATATATCCCTTTAATGAGTAATGAATATGACAATATTAGATTATATAAGTTTACTAAGCTACAATCATGTAATTAGGCATATTTTATATATCAAGATCCATGTGCGATATTGTTTGAATAGTGTATCCTTTTTTATTTTATGATATTGGGATATATAAAGGTAGATCATACTTATCATTTATTCCACAAATCATGTATTTTAATAGAGGGTATAACATCTTGTAAACCTAATTGAATTAAGTAGTATAGTATTAATGAAAGGGATGTGGATCTGGTAATATAACAACGTGGCTTACTATAACATCACATTGGTTAATGATACATCCCTTGATATAGTATTTTCGCATAGTGTGTGTGACATTAAACTTTCTCCTAAAAATTATGGAAAACTTTCATCCTATTTTTGGATGTATAGATTCTTTATATAAAATAGAAAACATTGAATTATTTTTATTATTCATGTTCATTATTTTTTCGCCTTTATATTATTATTTTAAAATAAATTATCAATGGTCCCTCATGTTGTTCAATAAAATATTCAGAAAATTAGTAGTGTATTCAATATCAAATCTTTTATAATGATAATTTACACATTTGTATCTAATTTGGTTGATTTCTCAAGATTGAATTTGATGAATTATTATGAATACTTCCAATGATAGTCCAATTTTAATTATTTATGTCCACCATGAAAAAAGTGATAGGAAACTATTTCATCAAATCCCTCTGGAATTTATTTTAGTATTTGAGTCTCAATTTATATTAAAATTTATTTATTGATAAAATCATAGTAGAAATACCAATTACCATTTTATTGAATGAGTTTGACTAAGAACATGAATTTTTTCAAAACAATGTACTATGGGTTATTTGTTATCCCCAATTGATAAATTGTAATATAGTTTGATTCCATATAACTGGGAACTCTATAATTTATCAATAATATGAGAGGTAATATGTAATATAGAGTTTACATTAGGACCATGATAGGTTATTCCTAAATATCCCTATAATGAAAATCAAAACCCTAGTATTTCAGTTCCACTTAATTAATCATGTCAAAAAAAATTAGTAATGTGATAAATTTCACAATGGTGTATTTTATAGTTCTAAAAATATAAATTGAAAATTTTCAATTTTAGTTTGAGACATCCAAGGAAATTATGACTTATTACTTATGTTCATAAAACTAGGTCAACTTCAAATTGGTTTAATGTCATTTGAAGTTGAATTGTTAGTTATGTATTAAAAAATATATTTTGTTGGACCTAAATATAAGAAATGATTCTTAGTTTAACAATACATATGGATCATGTTATAGTATGGTTGGATATTACAGTATGTCAAAGAACCACGTGTAAAATTTCATTATTAACTACCCAAATAAAATGACAAGGAGTTCGGTGGACATGAGTTTGTATTAGAACAACAATGATTTGAATGTTGTTTAGGTATGGTTATGATAAGTTCCACTAGTTATTAAAAATAATATATTCTATTGGTCAATTTAATATATATAGAACTCTACTCTTATGATACTACATGTTAGGGAGTAACATACGGAGAATTAACATTATAAATGGAATATATTATTTTAATGGATACATGAATATAGAACGGGGACCTATCATGTATATAGGGTGTACATTAACTACTCATAGTAGAAGTGGGAATTTTAGTTTCCAACAAGTAAAATGGTTTTCCACCGAGGTTATTGAATCCAATAAGTATAATTTTTCTAAATATCACATATAGATGACTTGAGATAGAGAAGTAGTAAGATATTTTGAATAGGGAAGGTAGGGGATTAGGGATGGTCACACATTAATTTAGGGCTTAGATCATAGTGAGGTGACCCTAGATAACAATTTAACCCTCATGAGCCCTAGATGGATGAATAAGAGTCTAATTTATGAAATCCTAAGAATTAGTATATTTTCATTTCATTAATAATATTTCATCTAAAAGGGGACCTTCACATTAACATAAGTAGGATCTTTCGTATAGTGGCATTTTATGGTGTTTTTACGTATCAAAACAATTATATGAACCTAATATCCTTTATTTATATCCCATATCCTTAGTTTTAATATGAAAAATTATTCTAGAGAGATTTTCTAGACTATGTTTATGTATAATTGTTCCCATATACATTGGGTTTCTTTTCAATGTCTCTTTGTTTGACCTTATTCATGAAATATTAGATTAGATTCCCTTTATATGGAAAATGTGGACTATGTGGTTAGCCTTTCATTTTAAATATATGTAACTACTTTTTTCACTATTATTTATTAAGAACCAAAAATATAATTAAATAAAGCTATCAAAGGAAATATCTAGGGGACATTCTTATAGTTTTTAGCAGGTAAATGATAGATAAAATCCTGAAACATGTAATTCATTATACATGTGGTGTGAGGAGTAGAACGTATCCATCCATTTCAAATTAAAATTTTGAAAATTTTATTAATCACTCATGGATTTTATTTTGACCAAATTCTATTAATAATAAATCCACTCCCTATATATTGGATTTATTTCAATTAAAAAGTATTTAATTATATTGAAAATAAGTCCATATAATTATTATTATTATAGAGAGTAAACAACTTGTACTGAGGATTCAGGTGTGCAAATTAGTATCATTATGTGAGCATAATGTACAACCCCCCTGAGCATGCTATCTAAAATATGGTGGACATAGATTAATGGAAAATATGTTGTGAAAAAATATATTTAAAGGGATCCACTAGGTTTTAGATGTATAAAGTATACAAGTAAATCATATATATTTTATCTCACTTTTCGTTATACTAAATCTCACCATAGGATATAAATTATTGTATATAGATGACATTATTTATCATTAATCTAGAAATTCTTATCATGGAATGAATTTTTAGGGAAATACGTGAAATAAATATGAAATTGAGCATTTTCTCATCATGTTATGAAATAATTATTATATTTGGTAAGGTTTCATTCACCTTTTTCCTTTCACCATTTATGGATTTCATCTTGGAATTTTACTTCCTCATTTATTAAAATAAATTTATTTAACTAACCATTTTCTAAATGGATTATATGAGTGAACTAAATTATTGAATGAAATGTATGATGAAGCTACCAATTTTTTCACATTGAAGAGTGTTTTAAGTACATTGATCTAGTATTAGCTGTTAATATTGGATATATGGTTTTTATATTTAAATTATTTTTTTAGAGATTCTCCTAAAGCACTGATCATTAGACAACCTAACTTTAAATAACTATTTTCTATTGAATTAATCTTTAACTTCATTACTAGAGCATAATATTATTATGTTCGAATAATACACTCCATATAATCCACCTATAGAACTAACTATATTGAGGTAGTTTGAATATGAAAAATATAATGGTACCCACATATGAACTAATATAATATTTAATATGTTTGGGAACAAATTATAAACAAAATTATAATGTTCCCTTCTCTCACCGACAAATTGGGCGCCTCACTAATGAAAAAAGGTAAATGAATGCCCTTTGTGGAAATATTTTGAATATATTTAATAATAGTTATATATTTCAGGATTCAACCAAACAACCGAGGTTCACATTATTAAATATATATATATATATATCAGATGAAACATAGCACTTATGTTTGATTAATATTTCAATAAAGATGATAACCATTTTTATTTTTTTGGTTGGTAGAAAGTTAAATAATTTTATGGAAACCCTAATGTTGTCCAAATTATATTGGTTCCTTTTACATATAAACCATGATATTTTTGGATTAAAATATTTAGCCCATTTAATGTTATATGTTTAATTTTATTATTTAGAATCAATAATTATATGATTCAAAAAATTCATGAGATCATTAATTTAGAGTTCAGACTATATATTCTAGTTTCTCTAACATATCCCCACTCTCAATCCCTATGTTTCTGTTCGCCATGTCATTTCGGATATCATTAAAAGTTAATTTCATTGTGTATAGTGTGATTTCTTTAATAAAACAATCATATATAACTATATTAGAGGATGTGAATAGTGATGAAGCAATATGGACATGAGAGATTTAATCATTTCATCATGACTAGATTTTAACATCATCAATGAAATTTATGCAATGTATATGTCACCACCCGTACCCCAGGGCATGTGTCATGACTACCCCAAGCCCGCCTTCCATAGGAAAATGGTTGGCGACTAGCACCAAAAGCATATTCCCTAAAACCGGGAAGGAATTTCTTTTATAACCTTTAAACACACACACATGAGAAAGCACAAAGCTTTATATGAAACACCAAGTAAACTGTATAACAAAAGAGTCCTCAACGTAGAATGGGCCAGAATACAATCCCATAAGGAAGGTACAAATACAACTGTGATACAATAAAACAAATGAAAAGGGAAAATCAGCTGATGGGTCATCCTCTGAGGTTCCTACCTGAATGGTAAGTACAAATTGCCTCCTCACCACTCCTCGTCCATTCGCCTCCTTTATCTACCAACTCCTCACAAGGTCCACCTCGGGGTACCATCCATACCTGGTACTCTCATCCACATTCATCACTGTTCATCGTCTGTACCAAACACAATAATGTAAAGGCATAGTCGGTGAATGGGTGAGTATAATGGTATTTAGTAGGGACCCTGAGACCCTCTTGGTCTCACAAAATCCATCAAAGATAATCCCAAAGTATGAAATGCATAGATAAACTTACTTAGGTATATTCCCAGACATATTACTAAGTTTTCATGTAATCTATCTCAATCACAAGGAAAACACAGAGGAACTGACTTAGATCATATGAAGATTTAATCTACGGTAGTATCAAATAACATTCCAAACCCTCATCTGGTGGAGAACTCTTCCTCTATCGACTACAGTGGGCCCGCCGCGTCATAAATATATGCTTCCCACCAACCTTGGACTATTGAGGTACTCCTCCTGTTTAGTATCATGGGTCTGCAGTATCACACAGAGGCGATCCCCACCATGGGTCTTCCACATCACACAGAGGCACTCCCCCTCATGGCCTGCAAAGGTACTACTCATTTCGAGTACCATGCGTCTTTCACATCACCACGGCGCTCCCCACTGTGGGTCTGCCATGTCACCAAGGCTCTCCCCACTGGGCTAGTGGAGTCACTCCATGTTGAAACTGTCAGCAATCATCAAGTCTCAGCCAGCTTCTTGGTTCATGCACAATACTCACTCGTCTCTGAGAGGATCTGCTCCACATGATACTAGACGATACTCCATCCTCCATGAATTCCCATGAAGAAGTATCTCTATGTTCTGCTACGCCATAGGGATCTCAACGTAATAGACGTTGCATCAAATCAATGCCTGCTCTATGAGTTATTAGTTTTTCAGTCTCAAGAGCCTTTTTGGATTTGTGCTCTATCCAACCTGATCATCCCCATCTCAATCAAAAACATAGTGGGATATACTCATTGGGACAATCTCTCTCCAAAATTTCAAACACCAATAACTGTTACTCAAACAGATGACTGGTTCCAAAGTTATGGCCAAGAGAAGGTAAATGGGTTGTAATGGGCCCTGGTCCGGTCTGACCCGACCCGACGCGGCCTACAGTGCGGCTCGGCCTCTTGGGTCAGCTCGGCCCACTGGATTTGGCCTGATAGTTTGTGAGGGGACCTAGAGGAACATGAATGGCTCTGAGTGCGCATGGCCGCAGAGCGGCTCGTCCGAAAGTTGTCGTGAGGGAATGAGGTTGTGGGGCGACGCCAGCTAGGGAGGCTTGGAGGGCCGTAGTGAGGGCGTTTTGGCTGGGGCATGGGGCCGGAGAACCATGGGGGCACGGGGTCTGTTCGGCTAGGAGGCCAGAGTGCCGCGAGGTGGCTTGCCCAGGGTACGCGGTCGGTTTGGCCGAGAGGCTGGAGTGTCGTGACTGGCCTGGCCTGGAGGTCAGAGCGCCGCAGGGGCGTGAGGCGGGTTCGGCTGGGGCAGGGATCTTGGGCATGCATCTGGTCGGCTGAGGGACCGAAACACCACTGGGGAGACGTGGCTTGCAGAGGCCATAGGAGGCGGCAGAGTTTCCTTCATCACCATTGTCGACTTTTTCGCCTTCCTTCATTTCGAAGAGTACACTAAATAATAACAGTGGAGGGGTTGGGGCATGTTAGTTTGGACCGCACCCTCCGCGTTTAGAGTGATAGCAAGTGGTTCACAAAGAACAATGAATGAACGTGTATGGAATATATTTTAAAATATCATTTCCCATAACCATCGTCAATCTCTCTTCCCAAATCCCACAAAATATTTTGAAGGGAAGAACATGGGATGTGAAAATCAATAAACCACTTCCTCATTTTCTAGATGATTTTGGCATGAGGAAGAAGGTGAAATCATTTATGTTCATCTTATCCACCACAAACCTCCAATCCCGAGCTCATGCATCGGTTCGTTGTAGTTGAATACGTTCCATGTAGACATTCATCATGGAGGAAGCGTTCTTCATTGGAGAAGATTTCTCCTAATTCTACCCAAATGTATATTGGTGCCAAAATAATAGATTATCCCTTCTATTATGTTTGTTGACAGTAATTAAAATAGTTTAATTAATTAATTGGTGGATTAATTAATTAAAGGGGGAGGGTTGGAATAATTTAATGTGAAGGAGGGTTGGCATAATTTATTATTGGATCAGTTGAAAAGGCACACTCTCATTTATTGTGGGAGTTGAGAGGTTTAGGCCTCACATGGTCCCCACCACCATAACCTCTCATGGGAGGTTAAGGTTTGGTGGTCCCCACTTCTCAACATCCACAAAGTGGTTTTTAAAAATTAAATAAAAATAAAAACTTTTACAATTTTATTTGAATTCTATTCTTCCATGAAAAACCTAAAAAAACTTCCACCCTTGACCAACTGCTATCATGGTGAATGTCTCTTTCGATGAATAGTGTCACTATGAGTTCAATGGTGCCCTTAAACTTCAATTTCATGCACTGGTTCAAAGGATAGAAAAACCCACTTGCACGTTTACTGGACATACCAAAACAGAACTTTTGAAATTCATTTTGGGCACTGCAGGCCTCAGAATCACGCGATGTCAATTTTCACGGACTCATAAAATTCCCATATATTTGAAAAACATTACATGGAAATTCGAGGTCCTTACAATGTACTAGTTTTTCACCTCTTTATGTATTTATAATTGTAGGTCTTGATTCCATTTAAAATACAAGTATATAAAATCTATTATAATTTTTATTTCACTTTTTTTTTATAAATATTTTTTAGAACTTGGATTTATGTATGGATAGTTCTAGGAATATAAATTTTCAAATGTGGTTTCTAAAAATTGATGTGGAACTCAAAATTTATGAATGGTTTTAGATCAATAATATTTATCTGATGTTTATTTTAAACAACAATAATTTCACATTTTATTCTTGGGATGAAAAAATGTCACTATTTTTATTGGTCAAAATAAAGGAGAACCAGTTTTTCTATGTTTTCCCTATTAAATGGAATTATTTCAAGACTCAAACTGGGTGTTGGAATTGGTTTTCTAAATTAATACTAATTTAAATATGAGTTGTGACAAACTAATAAAACTAATATCCATATATTATAAAAATTTCATATTTGAATACCCAAGTTATTGATTATTGTGTACTAAGAGTGAGAGTTTGTGTTATATATTAATTTCCCATTTATATTTTTTTAATTTTCTCCCATGAAATTATAACATTTTAAAAAACTACCCAGTTTTCATGTATCGTTACATTTGTATCCTTCTCATATATCAATTTTTGTGAATTTTTATTTCATTTACAAATTATGTTCACTATATTTATGTTATGGAACATGAATTGTGGGTATAAATGACATGAAATTAAATGAAATATAGAATTATTAATGAATTTTCATCCAACATCTTGTTACATATTTTTTATTAATTAGTGTTTGGTTACCAAAAAAGTGTTGTTATTGATTGTGGATTAAATTTTCACACTAAGAGATAGAAATACGGATATTCTATATAGTAATGATCTATATTAACAAGTTCAATGGGACATGCTTTTATATCTACTTGATATAATTTGAATATAATATATTAAAAAAACATTTGTATGCTACATTGTTTGTATAATGTCTGGATAAAATGATAATGGTTATTGGGAGAGACATTATAGGAATGATATATTCCTAGTTAGAATGAATCTTTCATTGAATTTATCTATCAATATTTAAGATAAAAGTTAATTTCAGATTTTATAAAGGTGATAGATTGGTCATTATTGGGAAAATTGTAACGATGTTGTAGTTATAGGAGGTCGTTGATTCGTTGTGGATAGAGTAAGATCATATATATTATACTTTTGTTTTCATACATGTTATATCCCACCACTTTTAGGTGAATTGGGGGTAGTGGCATATATTATCAATGATATGTTAATTTTGTTCTATGCGGTATGCACGTTTCTTAAATGAACAATCAAATTGAACAACTCAATATAAAACATTAGAAGAATTCCATTTGAGATTGTATCTATATTATATAATTAGTGAATAAAATTTATTTACCTGATAATATATTTTCCACTATAAAAGGAGTATAGAAGATTCCATGATATTAATTATTGATGTATTTGAAAATAATTGAATCAATGAATAATGAGTTAAAATAAATTATCCTACCAATTAATGACGAAATTATATTTTAAAATATTTTATATGATTTTTATAATTTTATTTTTATGATTGAATTAACACTTCATGTTGAGAGGGATTTCGTGATTACAGTAATAACATTCCCTTGATACTCGACAGTTGGTACCTCACTTGTTTTTGTAATGAAGTATCTTAGATGAATGTAGAAAGAATCATTGTTAGAATACTTGGAATGGGTGGGGGTATAATGGTGGTACCTATTAGTTATTTCTATAATCCTTTTACAATATTAGTTATGAATATAAACACACAATCTAATACATTAATATGGGGTCAAAATTAAGGTTTATCGATTAGACATTGACCATTACATATATGAAAGTGATTGGTAGTTTTTTAATGAATCTAGTACTTATCTAATATTTATATAATTATTACCATTATTTATTATAATATATTATTGAATAAGTTTCCTTTTTAACAAAAAAAAGATGATTAAAAAGAAAAGCATCATTGTTGATTTGGAAATTAATCCTTCTCTATTGAGTTGTCTCTCAAACCCATTACAAATCCACCTAAAAAAACTATGAATTTCAAATTATAAGACTCCAGAAAGTTGGATACTATCTATTTGGGTTAAAAAATATTTCACTCTATTAAATCATCATATTTTTGTAATAATATTTTATCTATCTCTATTCATAGTTAATTACTCATCATGTGGTAAACATGAGAAATCTGAATAGTTTCGTGACATTTTGACCCCTATTTTTGTTGATTAGGGGAACTCAATAATTGGATTAGAAATTATATCACACTATAATAATTCTCTTACAACTGATGATGGGGATCCAATATCTCAAAATATCACTAAATAAATTCATAAGGATGTCATTATTGTTGAAGATGAATTATCATGATAAATCATTGGATCTCTTAGTCACTATTAGGATAATCTTGAGACTTTTATATTCTCTCTAATAGTTGTGTAGAGGATATCATCATTGTATTTTCATGAAATAATTGGAAATCAAGAGTAATAATCTCTAGGTAAAATTTCAATGGTACTAGTGATGTATTAAAATTAATCTTGTTATTTTTTTATAGTTAGATCCATAAAATCTGAATATCACAAAATAATGGATAATGATACATGGGATATTTTATTTATAACAACTAATTAATACTCAAGATTACTAGTATAGTTTCCTGGTTTTAACTAACACTGTGTAGAACATAAATATTTTATATCAGTAACTAAACTATCACTCCTTGATATTGAATATTAATGGAATCTCTTTATAGGAATTTCATGGTTATGGAAAAAAATAAATCTATGGAAGGGAAAAACATAACTATAAAACCAATTAACGAATAATATAATGAGGCAACTACTGTGATAGAAAACTCAATTGTTGTACCAACATCTGATGTGATGAAAATATTAGAATTTATTAGATCATTGAATTGAGATAAAAATTTATATTGTTACCCAATAACATTCATACGCAATAATTAACATATACTCATGGAATTAACTACAATGGTACCATTGAAAGTGGTATAGTTGAAGGTAGAAAAATCCATAACTACATCAACCCATAAATGGATGGTATAATGAAAATAAATTCCCATGAATCTTGGAGCTCATTGATAATTTATTTATAGTATGCCTATAATTATTTTTTACAAATAATATTCTGGGATTTAATAAAAAAATCATGTTATGATGATGAGTCTATATTATTCAATTATTATATGTGATAATGTGTTTGGTTGACATTTATATGTTATTTTTTGAAACACCTATGGTGGATTTAACAAAATATTTATATAGTGTTGAGAACATGTTCATCACTCAAAGATACAATGGATATATTACAATTGTGATATCCATGATATTGGGAATAAAATTGTTAATGATGGGATAATTCATCGATGTGGGAATATAAAACCTCTCGAGTCAAATTTGTTTCCTAAATTATATATATCATTGTTGTGAACCACTGAGAACAATTTCATCATGATATAGTGGTGGTAGAACTTTAATGTTCATTATATTAAAATTTAACTTTAATAACCCATCTTATAAAGTGTTTAACATGAATGAGTAGAGGATATAAGATAATGAATTTTTTGATCAAAATTGAAAAATGATAGAAAAGGATTATGTTTATCTATTAGAGAGGCTATGTCATGATGAGGAGGTTAAAATTATAATGAATGCAAAACTCATAAAATTTATTCATAATTCTATACATCCTATTATTAAATTATTACATTTTATTAAAGATAATTTTTTGATATGTTCATTTAATCTGTAATTTCATTTATTATTTTATTTTCAATAACGTATTATCATGAACCGCCATGTGTGGAACCCGAATCTATCTCCCATGTTGACCCATAATAAGACATGAGAGGCATCCTTAATCCTATTGGGAAATAAACAAGGGCCAAAAAACATATACCAAATCATTGGGACAATATTTACAAATAATCAAAAACATAACATAAATAAGTTAGTGTAGAAATCCCAGAACCTGTAATATATGAACATAGATAAATACAATAACAATGATAACATTGAGAGATACAACAAAAACAAATCTACAATCCAATTTTAACCTGACACAATCTCTAAGCGTCCTCTATGTGTACTTCATCCACAAAAATAGGTTTCTTCACAACTGAACACGAATGGAAACCTAAAATTTCAAAATTGATTTGGTTTATAGAATCCGTGTGGCGCATGTAGGGTGTGATAATTCTAAATATCTATAGGTAAGTACCACATACTCCAAATATTTAAATTAATAATATATTCTATAATTGTTTTTCAAAAAATAGTTTTCAAATTGTGTTAAATTGTCAAACAACTAGACATTGGTTTCACAAATTCCACATTGGAAAAAAATACATTATTTATAAAAAGTCACATTTAAAAATAAAACATTGAAATAAAATTCTAAGAATAACACGACAAACCATGTTTGTGAATAAAAAAATCAAATAACCCAATGAGAAGTAGTATAATAAAATGTAATGGAAACAATTGTACAAGAGAAGACATCATGAATAAACGTTTGTAAGTATAATAAAAATAGGGTAGTACACTTGGATTCATGATGTACGCCTTTATTTATGAATTTTATGGATGTAATGTATTTTAGTATATTTTGGGAGGGATTGGAAGAAATTTTGAATGATTTTCTGGGATTTTCTAAAGATTCACTATTTTAGAATGGCTTGTTGAAACAGTGAAACTACTACTAAACACCATGCATAGTGAGGTAGAAACTTATGGGAAGGCAGACGGTTAGGCACACTGTTTGGCCAATTCATGTGGAAACACAAGAGAATCTGTGTAATGTAAAGCTGAGTTTTTTTAGAGTTAGAACATTGTTTTTATAACATTATTGGCCAACCGTGTGATGTGCTCATTGAGATAGAAATTGGCGCACTTTTAGCTCACGGTTTTCTTAACCATATGACTGATCGAGCAAAGTTTAAAAACAAGATCATAAAAAAGTGGATATAAGATAATATTATCTAAAAATTTTCATTTTTTACTTTATTAGATGTAAGCATTATAATCATTCCACTAAAAAGTATTGGATGATTTCCCCTTCGATCAGGATGTTATTCTACGACTCTTCTTGGTGTCTTGAGTCCCGATTCCCATGGTAATTATCCTTTTATTGTAGTTTTCCTTGTTCTTCTTGGATATAATTTCCTACCTCCCTCAGTTTTGTAAATATTGGCTACTTTATAAATATATATGTCTTTTACTTCTTATCAGGGTTATATTTTTCCTTTTTGAATTTAGAGAAAGAGATCTATGGAGGGTTTTTTTGATATTTAACCCAATTTTATTGGTGTTTTCATACTATTCTTCATATTCTCCATCATTTTGGATTTAACTGGCTTACCTATTGACACCTCTTATTAGAACATGAAGTATTAGTTTAACATATTTAAAATTGACTAAGAAGGGTTGTAAAATTTGTGTGCAACGCATGGTAGAAATCATTTTAATGTTGTTTTTTTGGAGTTTTTTTGAAATTATGAAATTTCTGTGCAAAGTGAAACAATAAAATATTTATAAATGTATATGTATTTTAATTCTCTAACAAATGTAAATATTTCTTCAAATATGATAATTTTAAAACGAATGCAATAGTTATTTTGAAAATGGTGTAATTTTAAATAGAGATGAAGAGTATTCAAATATTGTTCAGTGTAGAAAAGGATGAATTTTAAAATAATTATTGTAATATATGATGTGATATATTTTTGATGTTTTAATCATATAGTCTATAGATAATTATAGATGTGGATTCTTTTTAATTTAATGAAAATGTACCCAGGTAGGAATTGTAGGAGGCAACTGGGACAAGATAATAAGAACATGGTTACGCCTTATATAAATGTATACTAACTGTTAGTTCATAACATTTTCCAAGATTTTCAATTTTTTCATAGAGGTAACCTATAGGATGCTCCATGGAAAGTGTAACACTCCATATAAATCAATAATACATATCCACACATCTATTGGGTTGATTTGGAAGTAGATAATACGTAGGTGTGGCTGAATATAATGAAGAGAAATCAGTATTTCCTTGGAACTCTAGCATAGTTGAAAGTCAAATTAGCAATATAAATGTTAGAGGATCTTTCTAGAAAATAGTGGGATTTAGTGGTTCATGATAAATTGGGTACATGAGTTATATTGGATGATTTTGATGAATTTTTCAAGATACAATATAGACTCATATATTTAGGATATTTATAATGAATAAATTATTTATCATGAGATATGAGAGTCTCACAGTGCCTGAGTATATGAATAAATTTATGAATTTAGTCATCTTTGAACCTGCTACTAGTGCATTATCAAGCACAGACATTTATGAATCGAGTATGAGGTTGGATATTTGAAAGAGGAATACAATTCTGTATATAATATATTATATAGATAAGGTTAATAGTATGATAATGAAAAAAGGGACATATCTAAAATATTTATATAGGAATCATGATGATACCTATGAGAAATTAAGGGAATGATACTGCTGGTAGAAAGTCGATGTGGGACAGATATTTCCACGGTAGTGTAATGAATCAAAATCAGATGTATGGATTAGTGAATCTCTATCCCAGATGTAAGATAAATTATTGTTGTTTCAAATATATTATTCTCAACCAAACGAAGCAGGAGTGTTTGAAACCATCAAGATCGTTCTGCAATTTATAAAATATTGTACATCGTTAATTATAATGTCACAGTGCTCTAAGGGTAGGTATTATAGAAACATCTTATGATTCATATACATAATATACTTCTAGAGCATAAGTGTAGCAGAACAATTCTCTATTTCAATACCACATTGTCCATGTTGATTACAAGAATACCATGACTACACAACAAGGTAAATCAAAATAGGGCAATAATGATAAAATTTCATTGTGTTAGTAGTTATATTGAGCTTATAAAGTTATTTTGGGGAGAAATCTAGATGATTGATGGTTCTAGGTATGATTATTTTGAATTCCACAATTATGAAATATTTTTTGGATAGTGGTGAGTGTAATTCGTTTATTACCTCTCATTATATTGATTTTTGAAGTTTAAATATTGATTTTATTCCTTATGTGTTGAAACATCAATCTATTGTTGGTCAAAAAGAATTTAGAGCCTTTATGTGTAGAACATGTTCTATAATATTAGATTGAGTCATGTTGATAAGGTATTTATCTATACATAATATGGATGTATATGATATAATCCTAGATTTATATTGGTTCATAATATTTAAGTATAAAATCATTCGTTATACATGATGGGGTAGTTTTACGATCAATGATGTCATTAATCATCTCATAAGAGGGGAATTGAATGTAAAGGAATGTCCCATGGGCATGTTGGAATATTAAATAAGAATGATCTAATAATATTTGGTATGTTAGACTTGGGAATCGGTGGAAGATATTGAGAGAAGATGTTTTCCAATTGTTGTATATCATTATAATGTTGTTTTTTCCAAAACATTCTCATGGATTCAAACCACAAGGGAAGTGGATTTTAAAATTAATATTCCTCTGAGTACTAGTTCTATTTCCTATCCATATAACCAGATGTAACAAACAAAAATAATATAAAAAAAATTTCATTTAGATGATTTTGAAATAAAAAGGATTCATTTATCCTAACATATGTCTTTGGGAACCTACGGTATTGTCTGTCAAAAGGATGGATAGAAATCATTACCTATGTGAGGATTATTGTATTTATAACCATCATATGATAAAGAATCGGTATCCAACACCCACACATTGATAATATTTTAAACAAATTTATGGGAACTTAGTTGTTCTCTATGATTATCTTGTGATCAGGATATCACTAATTACCGGTTCTAAATCAGGATATTCTAATGATCGCCTTTAGGAGTATATATAGACTTTATGAATATGTTGGAATGAATTCTGATATTAAAAATTCACTAGATGTATTTATGGATTTTATAAATAAGATATCTTAGTGGTATCTGGATTCATTTGTGGTGGTTTTGGGGATATCATATTGTTGTATTCAAAGACATGGGCCAATCATGATAAACACTTGGCGATAGTTTTGGGAATCTTGTGGGATCGTCGATTGTATAATAAACTATAGAAAAAGTATTTTATGATAAAATAGATATATTTAATTATCTTATTAATTTATGAATTATTTATATATATATATATATATAATGAAGATAAAGGATATTATCTCTTTAAAACCACCAATATATTGTATTCGAGATATGAGTTTTCAATGGTATGACTATTACTAATGATGATTGGATCATGATTTTTTAGGCCTTTCTTCAGTAATGATAGATTTGACACAGAATAATTTTCCATTGCAAAGGAACAATATTTTTAGACTAATTTTCTATTGGTGATGGTTTTCCACACAATATAACCAATCTAGCCTTTTCCAGAATCCATAAAAGGGTACATAGTTTATTTTAGTGATTCATAATTTTTTTTGGATGTTTTACCAGGTATGAGACCATATTGTTTATTATGGATCATGACGTTTAAGGGGTCCTGATAGTAACTTCCCAATATAAAATTTATCTTTAGATTTAATAGTACATTCTAGGGATACATGGAATCATTTCCTAATTGGTGATAAATTTACATGTATTATGCATAATAATATCATAAAATATATTTATTCACAATGTGATTTGAATATGATCCAAATTAGATGGTTGTATTTCCTCCAAATGATATATTGTTTGTTGATTTATACATCAATTAAAGTCTATTTTGAGGAAAATACCTTAAGAAGAAATTCATAAACTAAATAAAAAACTGATCTTTTAGATCAGTGGTAGTTGTTGTCAGTGACAACATAGGTGAAAATTTAATGTGATTACCATGTTGAAGTAGTGGTTTTATTAGTTTCATCCACTCATAATAAGGATTTTATAGTTAAAAAGGCACAAATATGTACTTTAGAATTAATTTAAAATAGGTTAAAACCCAATTATGGGGATTCCATTGAGGTCTATAGGTGGAAATCGAGTTCACTTTTGTGGTAAAAAAGTTATATTGCCATATGTGTGTATTGTCTGGAACAAATTCTTCATGCTTACCAATATTTGGGATGGGTTGTTCATCATAAAATATAGAAGATGTATAATGAATTGAATGAATATATTTATTTATGAAAAGTAAGTTACATGAGTTTGTTTCAAGATGATTAATTTTCCAGGAGGTTAATTCAGAACATATGTGACCAATAGTTGTGTTGTTGTATTTATCTATCCCTATTTGAAAATCGGAGAAGATAACCACGAATTTTGTAACAGGTCTCCCATTAATGGATTGAAAAGAAGATTACTATTGGATGATAGTAGAAGACCTATAAAATTAGTAACATTTAATCAATATTTATTAAACTCATATAGTATTGGACTTGTCTATGAGTATAGTGTAACCTCCTTAGATGGATGAACAATCCTAGAATATTATACAAACATTAGAAGACAGGATGCGATCTTGTGTATTGAATTTTTAGTGGCTTGTGGAAGAGCACATATCATTGTTGTATTTCTCTTATAAGAAACAATATAAATCCTTGATACATATGTCTCCTTTTTATGAATATTGTTGGTGTCCTTTTCATTGTATACGTTTTTGGTTGGAAACAAGTGAGACTTCACTACTTGGGATGAGATTTATTCGAGTGATAATACAGAATATTCAATTGATATGGAAATTTATGGAACTAGTGTATAATTATCATAAATATTATCCTCAACATCATATATGGTATTTTTTTCTAAATGAGTGATCATGTGTATTTATGATCAGCACAAGTCTTGGAAATAATCTTTTTGGAATGAAGGTGAAGTCATCTCTTCTATACAAATTCCTTTTGAGGTACCTTAACAGGTTGGTGTGATGGCATATCAGTATGATATTACACCATGGTTATTTCTATGAATAACATAATTTATGTATATCAATTTATAATGTATCATATATATCCATACCATGTGATTTGGATGGATTTTGTTGATATATAGATGGATTCTTCACTTGTTCATGTCCAAATAATCATTGTGGATAGGAAGGTATATTCTTGTATGGGAAAAGCGTTTGGGTAGTGTAGTTTTTGAGGAAACATGAACATATAAATGAAGTTTCTTTTAAAAGAGAGAATGAAATTATTGTGGAATGACTCAAACACTTCCATAATATTAATTATTTTTTAATTTATAAAGAGGAAAAGGTGGATGGTGGAAGAATGTAGCACCCCCAATTTCAAGTAAGTAATCCTTTCATTATAGTCATTATGCATGTATGGGTTTTGACTAAATTTTGGGAGGTTTTGAGAGAAATTTGTTATTTTTTGGCTTTTATATAAGATAAAGTATTGAGAATTTATTATTGAAACTATAAAAAATGTACTGAAAATTATGCATATCGAGGAAGGGGATAATGGGAAGGCACCACATTAGGTGCATGATTCTTCCAAAATGTGAAAAAAGAAATGTGAAACCCTAAAAATTGGTACATATATATTTTCTATGGTTGCTGCATAGTTTTTTAAATCTATGTGGGCCAAAAGTGTGAGGTTCTCCTTGAGATAGAGGTTGGGACATGTTTAGTTCACTATGTTCATAACTGTGTGACTATCAATTCCATGTTTAAAATGTATATACTAAAACGTTTATCTGGGACCCTATTTGATATTAAACAAACATTTTCATCCATTTCGGAACTAACATGAAATTTAATCCCCAAATTCCTTTTAAATCTTTCTCCATTGATCTAGATGCAATTTTAATGATTTTCTTGGGGCATTGGATCTTTATTCCCTTTGAAAGACTATTTTGGGGTTGTTTTTTATAGTTTTCTATGATCCAATTTCCCCCCACTTTGAGTTTATTAGCTTTTGTCCAACATGGATATATCTTTGGTGGTTGATAGAAATCATGTGTAGAATTGGCCTTTTTGAAGTTAGGTTTGGAGATATAAAGTATTTTTTTAAAGATTCAAATAGGTTTTTTGGCATTTTCATGAAGTTCATCATTTTCAGCATAATTCTTGTGGTAGGTTTCTTAAATAATGACTCCACTTATTAAAACATGAATACATAGTTTCAAATTTATTATATATAGTTAAATTATTTGTGAATTTTTTATTCAAATCATGGAAGAAACCCTAATTATTCAAGGATTGATGACTTTTTTTAAATTATGGAATTTTTGGGCAATATGATTTAATAAAAGTTTTTAAAATATTAATATTAAATTATATTATTTGTTTGATTAATGAAAAATGGGTTTTTATTGATGTTTTAAATAATATATTGTTTTATTGAAATGGTTTTTGAATGAGTAAATAGTCATGGTTCTTCATCATAGGTAGTAGTGTCTGTTCATGTTGCATTTTATGAGGCCTTGTTGAAATTAAAATTTGTTCTCATGTAAAGGGTGTCATAGAAGATGGGATATTGATAACCATGTTATTAATTACATAATTGGAAAGAGGATACTCATGATTATGGAACTATCACCAAGGAATTCAGGTATTAGTGTGGGGTTTTATTTGGGTTGTGCAAATTTTATAGTGAAATGGTTATGAAAAAATTCATTCATTCATTCCATAGAAAATATTTTTTGTTTGGAAAACATTTTTGTGTAGAAATACTTTTGGTTTTGTGATAGTATATATCAAATTATTTTATATAAATGTATATATATATTTTTTATACGTTTGATTACAATTTATATTCTAGTGGCGTGCATTGGGAAGGAATGTGGGGAAAGCCTACTAGGTTTTACTATTTACCAATTCTTTGGAACATTAGTGATTTGATATTTATTATTTATAAGGAAATACGAAATGATAAATTGTAACACATATTTAGTGGCACTTTATGATACATGGGTTTTTGTGGTATTGTTGTGTGTAGATTGTTTGCTGATATTGGGCTATGACTTATAGGAATTTTGGGTTTTTTGGTTTTATCATATACTGTGTGCCTTTATGTTAGTTTCTTTCGAGTTGGTATTCTATGGTAGTTTTATTTTGATATCAATGTTATTACATTGATTTGTTTTAAATTTTTATCATGCATCATATAGTATTATTTTTTAATTGTATGTTTTGTTGGTTTTCTTTAATTCTTAAAGTAAAATCAACCCCTATCATATTTATGCCATTGGAATTTGTTTCTTGCCTTTGTCACCCCAGGTATTTCTCTTTAGGACATGTAGAAATTACAACTTGACTCAAGACAATTAGGAGTGGAAGTCTGTTAAAATTGTGTTAATAATGCGCCATTAATAAATAAAGGAAAGTATAAGGTATATAGTCATGGTAATTTCTTAGACACCTCAAGAGTGATCCCTAAATGTACATAGTTATAACCCATCTTTCGGTGTCTCATATGATCCACAGTCTATCAATAAAAAAGATACTCTAACTAGCCTGACTAGTCGCAGAACTAACTTTGGCCATTATTAAATAAGGGGGTCCGATTATATATAATTGTGATTAAAAGTCTACCATATTTCGTCACCCTAAATGAATTATACGATCCCATGATGATAATAAAAAATGAATTTAAGGAGTTCATCACATAATTGATATTAACATATGCCATCATTCACCCCTTTAAAATATTATGGACACATTCTATACAAAGACACTATCTATATATTATACACCAGCAGGGGTTCACATATCCCTAAAATAATTTTGAAATTTATAACAATACATACACATTATGTTAACTTCAAGCTATATTCCATGAGACATCTCAAGTAAACAAATGGTCCTTAGCATAAAAAACGAAAATATTTTTTGAGGGAAATAACATTCTCTCCAAACCCAAAATTAAAACCAAGGTAATCATACATGAATACTTCCAAGTTACAAAAGTTTACTTTAAATAATTGGTTTCAAAATAAAAAACAGGATTTAGAATTTATGGAATCCATTTAGTGATTAGTTTGAAATATGAGATCCTTTTGATGAAAATTTATAAATTCAATAATATTTTAAGGAAAATAATGTTTTAAAAATTAGGAATCATATAGAATATACCAATTATATAAATTCAAGCATTTATAAGAACTACCATTTCACACATGGATATACACATATCACATCAACATATATATACACAACTATATGGAATTAACATGTTTGATCAAATAAACATAAGGATGTAGCCAAATAGAACACATCATTTCTTACATAATAAATAAAACCATGTATAGAATAATACACATAAACAATAGAATCCCACAAGACACCTAATTTCAGAAAACATCAATTAGGATAAAATATCACTTTAAAGCACCAAAATCCATTTGAAATAGCACTTTGAATTATATCAAGTGACTATAAATAATATATATTATATATAAATAACCATAACCATGTAAAACAATTGATAACTCCATTTTCATACAGTAAACAATAAAAGGCCATGAAAAATCATTTTGGAAACCCAAGATAAAGAAGAATACAATAATAATTAATTTGGAAATGGTGAATAATTATACAGAATAATTTGTGATGGAAATGGATAGAAACACCTACCTCAATAGTGTAAAGACAATATGAATATCAAAACTCATAAGAAACCTATACCATGATGATAAATTCACACAAAAAAATAATAGGAAACATCCCACATGATTATACCCTCAATATAGGTTATGACTAATAGGGAAGTAATCTAAAAAAGAAGGGTAAAATATGGTAATATGACATTAGAAAGAAAATAATACTCAAATACAAGGAAAACACAACAATAATATAATGAGGTAATTGAAGGGAGAAATAAAATCCAAAAATGTGGGGTTAAGGAGTCCATTATTGAAAAAATTATGAATGTGGGGAAGAGGGGTTAAATTTTATTTAATTATTAGTTTTGAAAATAGAGAATATCACTTTTTATGGATTTTGGGAAATCGATGAGATTATGATTCACGATATACAAAACTATGCACAAGCGATGCACATGTTACATGAAAGGAACAAGTGCCTCACATAGATTTGAAACATAGTTTGGAAACCATGAACCAACCATGTAATAAAAATATATCAAAATTAAATACACCATTTCATAATTTCATCATGGTTAACAATAAATATTAATAAGTCTTGTACCATATATCAAACATCTAATAGAATCTTCACGGTCACTCAATTATCCTGAAAGCATCGAAAAAAATTGCTTCCATTCCATGAAAGAAAACATGTGAATGGAAAAATTAATTGGAAACACCCAATATTTTAGTCATACACACATTTTCTTTTAAAACCATTCACATAGTAAAAAATAGATTGAATCGTTTATTGCACACAAAATGATACTAATAATGTAAGGAGTCGTTTCATAATTGAGTTACAGATCATGATTTTTCAATATTTAATTCTTTAATTACTAAATTATGGCATAATTTGGATGAATATCATGTAAATATAGATGTATAGGGTGTTTGAGGATGGTCTGGATCCCAGAACCTTTGTTTTGGTTGAAAAGACGAGGCCACCAGGTTAGTGAGAACTATGCGGAGTAGGGTGCTCGACCATGTATAACTGTATATAATTTTAGGAAACTATATTTAGGCTTCCTCAAAGTAACCAAATGGTTAGTTAAACTATAATGGGTAACAATGAGATGATCCCTAGATTTTCAGTGTGTTGAGAATGATTTCCCCCATGGTTAGGAAAATTGTGCACAGAAACCGTGAAACCCATGTTCGTTTGGGTAAGATTACCAGATTTCCTATGAAATGTTATAAATTTAAAAATAATTGTCCTTCACTGTATGGAATCACCCCATATTTGTTATCCCCATTGATGGATATTCTTTTTTTTTCATATCCCCCATTCAATTTTTGTTCATTTTGATCGTCGCTCATCTCTATGGATCTGCAACAGTAATACATCAATTACTTTTTATCCATATTTGATTCTCCTTCTTTAGATTCTTCTATAAGAATTAAAGCTCATATGTGAAAATATTTTGTTCTACATCCATTCTTCATATTTATTAAAAACCAGGGGAAATCAATGCCTGATACGGGATGAGATATATCGAATGATGATATGGTGGTTGTATTGTGCCTTTATTTAATTGTGATGCTATTAATATATGTATGAGTGATGCACACTAATTTTTGGTGTTTCTATTTGATTTATAAATCATTATTGTTGGTTTCATCATCATTTAGTTATTATATATAATGTTTCTAAGAATATATTAAGTTGTATAATTGGATTTTGTGTCACCCCTAAGGCGAGTTCCAGTTTTGACAACTTAATGGCTATTTGGCCCATAATACCTATGTGGTGTGGCTTGAATCCATTTAATGGGTTATTTAAAATGGAATTATTTTTCTATATTTTTTCCCATTTTTTTATATAGTACACTAATTGGATAGGGTTTGTGATAGATGGATTCCTTCTTTGTTCCATGTTTTGCCTATTCTTGGTAAAGAATAATTGGATAGTTCTGTTACAACTAAAAACCATCCCATGTTAGTTAGGATACGTTAATAACCATTAATGGTTTATATTTAATGATTTTATTTTCATGTTAAATGTACTCAGGTGAGTAATAATTGGACAATCCATTAAGGTTTTCCATTTCATCATACAACCTTACTGGAAATATATTCAATGCGTAGGTTTTTTACCCTAGATTTTCAAATATAAATGTAAAATAAACTAGTAATATTTGATTGGTAGATATATATGATGTAAAAATAGTTTTTATGGAATGACATGTATGTGATTGTTTTTATAGTTTACCTTAGTCCCTTGAGTTAACCTTGGATTTTCTGAATTCCTTAGATGGACTCAATGGGATTGTCAATTAAATGACACGTTTTGATTGAAACATGGATGCCATAGATAGGCTCATAGAGACAATGGAAATTCAGAGTGAATTATATATATATATATAAGGAATTATATGGATGGAGACAAAAGTCATTTATTATGTCATGGGTGAATCTTGGGCTGCCTATAGGACCGCCAAATATGGGCTTAGTGACATAGCATATACCACACCTAGAGTGATACCATATTTTCCTCTATGAGGTTTGTTAAGGATGGTCTTGTATAGTGTTGTAAGATTTACTACTAGAGTGACACCTGAATTTAAAATTAGGAATTCCATTGATGGTCTTGATGTTATTTTCATGATGAATGGTTTATGATGCATCTGCTAAGGAAAATCACAATATTGATTTTGTCTATACATATTCTTTCCTAGTTGGTCATTAGAGGAATATTTGTTGCTTACTAATATACAGTGGATCATTGGGCTTAGGCTGGGATATGATACTTCTACAATCAATGTAATTAAATTTCTAATTTAACATAATTGGAATATAAATTGGAACTCGTGCTTATTGAACTATTTAATTTTTACTAGTTTTTATGTTACTGTGTTCTCTGTTTTACACTTTGAATTATATACACTCACTAAATGACTTCCTTAGATGTTGGGTATTTGCCTACTGAGATATATACTCACACCCTAATTGGGCCATTCTCTGGGCAAAAATAGATTATATGGTTATAGGTGTTGATAATGGAATGTTCCCTCTATAAGGTATATGATATGATATTTAGGATCAATAGAGCATGCTACCAAGCCTTGGCTTATGATGCTGCTAGGATACATTAATTAATTCTTACCTTATAGATCATGAACTATGTATGGTTTCATTATGACTTTTTTGGGTGATTTTATACAGACATGTGACATGAATTATTTTGTGTATGATATAACTCTTTGTTGTTTGTATTATTAGCGTTTGTTTGTTTACTTCTATTGTATGGTATTACTACTTCAGATCTTTGTTTATTATTTTTCATGTAATACACAATACAAATGAGACTATTATCTCCCCAATATCACACCCAGTCCCTCACTACTATTCAGCAGCCTCTGGCGTTGGGGAATATGCACACGAAGCCATGTGGATAACCAACCATGAAGCACTGTTAGGATAAATTTAGAAACAAGATGTTACAATGAGTTATTAGAGGGGTTTTTTTGTGGTTTTATTTAATGTTTGGAACTAATAGACTCGTATTGAAAGGATTGGGGATTTGGTAATAATATATTATTGGGAGAAGCTACTCCAAGTATAGGGAAACACCAAATTTCTTCAAATTAAATTCTAAACTATGGATTTTGGATGATTAGAGTTGAATCGTTTTCACAGTTGGGTTACACACATGTATTGTGAAATTATTAATGATAGTATTTTTGGTTATATATTATTGCAACATGATGATATATGTGTATTCCATCTTGTTCTTTATATAGGAAGTTGATAAAAATCACATTCCATGCATTGCTTTCTCGCAATTTAGGACTATTAATGATTACATGTTGTTGTGGCATGTATCATGATAGATATGTCTACAATTCTGATAAGATTATTATTACGTTATATGTTCCAAATTGGATGGATGAAAAGTATTAGTCCCTGAGGTTTTTGATATATCTTGGATAGAAATTTGTTGGATCATTTTTCATATTGGCATTGAACTGTGCTTTTTTGTTCTATTATTGGTTTCCAAGAATTGATTTGTGGGGAGTATGGGCCCTCATTGTGATGGAATTATGAATTCCTTTGGTAACCCTTTGAGTAATGAATGTGATAAACATGAAATGATTGATAATTATAATTTTTAATGAGGAATCATCCAAAAAAATTGGAATGAATGTGAAAAAAGAGTTAACTAAAATTTCATTTGACAGATAACTTGACTAGACATGACCATATTAGTGGGATCTCAGTAGTGGTTCTCATTGATATAATTATAGATTGGACCCATGTGGCCATCAGAGGGATGTGTGTTTAGAATAATTTTTATTACCTTTTCTTTTTAATCTACACATTTCAGTTGTGCCTTTGATTTGATCTAGAACTACAGTGCATTCTTGACATTATAGAGTCCTTCCACCACGAAAAACTCCAGATGTATGCTAGGATGGTGCAAGAATTCTTACACCATAGGAATTAGTCCATGGACTACTATTGGATCCTCAAATCATGCCTATTGTGCCACCAGTTGTTATACTGGATAAAGGTGTTAATTCAATATTCTATGAAGGCTTTATGAGGTTTATTCAAAACATCTATGGAGCACTGTAGCCTACCACAACTATTGATGGGCTGACGCTGTTGTTCCAGCTATACAATCCACCAACAGTTTTTGGGCATGGAGGACCACAAGATACATATTCATGGATAATGGCCATGTATTAAATCATATATCACATAGATATTCCACCCAATATGTTTTTAAATTTCAAAAAGTTTATAGTATGTAATTGAAAAAAGATAGATGGGACTTGACTACTCAGACATGGTGTCATGGAGATATGGCTTGGGAAGATTCTTAAAAAGTCCATTATGACTACTACTCTCCAGATACAGTATGGGATTATAATGACCATGTGTTTATTCAGATGTAAAAGTGAACATTGTTATAAATGGACTACATGGTCCGTATTACTGAGCTCTAGTGATTCACACCTGTCTCGATGGGTGATGATTTATTGAAGGCTAGGTGGTCTCAGGATGGTCTTAGATATGAAATTTGATATCTGGTAAATTTCTCCAGGATGAAATATGTATCCCCAATTTTTAATTATGCAGTAAATAGATAGAATAATATGAGAGAAATTCAAGGTGCGAGCCAGGGTGGTTCGAAAACTTGATCAGTTACTACCTTGATAGGTAGTAAGAAGCATCATTTGAAGCTTCCCCCTACAATGTGAGCAATCATAACGTTTCTTCCAGTATCCAGTTGAGTTTATACTAGTGATTCTAGCTTGGGATTACCATAACAAATTTTTTTCAAGAAACAGTTTAGTTCCAATATTGTGGTAAAATGGGCCATCTATGGTGCTTTTGTAGATGTTTTCCTATAGAAGTTAGAGGGAGAGGATCTCCAATGTCTGAATGTTTAAAAGTGGGATCTGTTGCTTCTCATATGTCATGGAGCTAGAATGAATCATTATATTCATCACAAGGTGGTGTTCATCGATATCATAGATAAACCATACATTTTTAGATAACTCCCTTATTGCAAGTTTGTATCTGGATGACCATGGAATACATTAGATGGATTTCTTTTTAGTGGTTGATCATTTTAGGTATTTTTTTTCAAATGCATTTTTGGTTTACCATCAGTGAGAGAGGTGGATTTATCTTTTGATCTAGTTCTAGGAGCACACCATTATCCCTTCCCACTTATATGATGTCTACAATAGAGTTTTGATAACTCAATAGGCTGCTAGAGGACTTGGAAGCAAATGGTTTCATCCAACCCAATACTACTATGTGGGGTTAATCAGTCCTTTTTTGAGAAACATTAATATGGTACCCTTAGGATATGTGTGGATTATTAGAAACAAAACAAATTTATTGTTAAAAACTAGTATCCTCTACCATAAATGGATGATCTCTTCGACTAGCTATGTGGAGCTTGGGTATTCTCAATGATTGTTCTAAGATTTAGTTATCATTAGTTGTTTGTTAAATCATCAGACATACCCAACATAGCCTTTCTAAGTCGGTATGGTCTACATTTCTATCTTGTTATGTAATTTGGTCTCATTAATACACCATCATTTTTCATGCAATTGGTGAACCAAATATTTTATCATAATCCAGATTCTTTTTTTTTATGATATCTTGGTGTACTATCCTAATATAAATGACCATGCCGAACAAATTTATATCATATTCGGTACACGGAGACATCATCATTTATAATATAATCTCACAATGTGAAAATTCTTGACAGATTATATTCACTTCATGGTTCATTTCATCTCAGAGACTATAGTGTTAGTAAACACAGATAAGTTGAGAGTATAAATTTCATGGGAGAATATAAAGAATTTTGTTGAGGTTAAGTGTTTCTTATGGATGGATGGTCAATATATGAGGTTCATACAAGACATCTCATGTTTAGTATCACTGCTTATGGGACTCTGTAAAATGGGTTTGAAATATTTATATATATATTCCTTTGAGACAAACATTCAAGTGCAGAGAGGGATATTGACTTCAGCACTGATATTGATTCTTCCAGAGCTAGGATGGAATTATAATTTGTTCTGCGACACTTCAGGTATCGAGAAAGGAGTAGTTATTATATAGGGAGATCAAGTATCCATATACTAGTGTCAATAGTTGAGGCCACATGATTGAAAATATCCAAAACATGATCTCAAGTTAGCTGCAGTTGTTATGATTTATGATTTCAGAGAAATTGCTAAATCTGAGATCATTTTTAGTGTTCATGGACAACAAAGTCATCATCTATATATTAGAATAGTGTGATCTAAATCTGAGAGAATGTAGGTATGTTGAATACCTTCAGTATTTCAACTTCATGATTTCCTAAAATTCTTGGAAAAGCAATGTAGTGGTTGATGATTTGATTAGGATGACTCAGTTATAGGTTGTGCATTTGGTCAGTAGTGAGTGAAAAATTATGTATTTGTTCACCAAGATGCATTTGGAGGTGAACAAATATTATGGGAATACATTTATTTCATCCTTATTTATTACCTATACCCTACTTAATAGGGTGAGGTCATGTCAGCTATCAAATTATGAGGGCCTAGTTCTACAAAAATGTGTGCCTAGTGAGGACCATTTTCCTCATTGGACCATTGTTGAGGATTAGTTTATGTGATCACATAGTAATCTATGGGTTTCATAGGACATTTTTGAGGAGATTATGTGGGAATTTTATTCCTCTATATAGGAATTTCATCCTAGTGTCATAATGATATACTAGGATTTACATCATCAGTATTGGTGGCCAGGTATGAACAGAGATCTAGCTAGTTTTGTCTAGAGATGGTCCACCTATCAGAAGGTGAAGGAAAAACACCAGTGACCGGCTGGGCTTCTCCAAAAACTAACTATTACTCGGTGGAAATAGAATGATTTCTTGATGGATTTTGGGACATGTTAACTGAAGTCACCTGAAGGTAAAAACACCCTTAGGGTGGTCATTAATAGGTTCAAAAATGATGTTCATTTCATACTAATCAAGGAAAACATCAGTGTTGTCAAGATTGGGAAGTTTTACATCCATGAGATAGTATGTTTCATGGTGTTCCACATTAAATAATTTCATATAATGATTATCTGTTTACATATCATTTCCAGAAAGTGATGCGGTGTGATATGGGTAAATAGGTGCCTCTAAGCATGCATTACCATAAAAAATGGTCATTTAGAAAACACGATACAGGTGCTTGAGGACATGCATTGGGCATCTGTCTATAATTTTTGGGGTTCATGGGATAATAACATACCTATTGTAGATTTTTTCTATAACATTAGATTTTATGATACTGTATATATGTATTTATGTGAGGATTTATATGTTAGGCCATGGTGATGAAATCTGTGTAGGATAGAGGTATGAGTGGAGGCTAAATTGGGACCTCGTCCAGTCTAAGAGACCACTAAACAGGTTCATTTGATTCAGAAGCAGATGGCTATTATGCCGTCTCATCATAAACTGTACACCTATTACTATAGATGTCCTCTAGATTTTGGATATGGGGATAGAGTTTTACTATATGTTTCACTGAGGATGGAAAAACATAGGATCTGGAAATGGGGGATTATTTGGCTGAGATACGTCATGAAATTTGATATTCTGGAGAGGGTTGGGCTAGTTGCCTATCAGTTGTAGTTACCTCATAGGTTTCTGGCTTTGCATGATATATTTCATGTTTCAAAATTGTGGTGTTTCTATTTAGATGCATCTCATGCATTTTCGCTCATGGAGGATGAGTTATAAGCTGATGCATCCATGGAGAAGAATCCTATAAGAATTGTGGATCAATGCAAGAAGGTTATCTTGGGTCGGTTTGTAACATCAGTACATGTTCTATGGAAAAATAACTGAATGATGGATGGGACATGGGAGAGGTATTCCAATAGTTTTTTAGTGGCTGGGGTTGTTCTTAAATACTTCTACACCACCCTTGGAAGGGAAATTCTAGGATGAATTGCTTTAAGGGGTATGTTTTTAAGAACCTAGTTTTTAATTATGGTGTGGATCATGCATTTTCCATATATTACCATGTTTAATCTTTTAAATATGGAATAATGTGGATTCAAGTTAGGGTCAGAAATGTCTATGGTGTGTTTAGGGTTAGTTCATAGCCCAGAACCCATGTCTCAGATAAAAAGAGGAGGCCATATGGTTCGTGAAATCCTTGAGGATTTTGGAGCACATCCATCCAAACATATCTATTGTTTTAGTAGATTTTACAAAGGAATCCAAATGGTTACTGCACACTTATTCAAGAAGTGTGTGATAACCATCTGATGTGCCCCATACTACTAGTGAGTTGAGTATGGTTTTCATATGGTTACGCAAATCTTTCACAGAAATCATGTGACCCAGATTCATCTATGTAAAATTAAAAAAGTTTAATCGAAATGTTTTAAGATATAATTCCGTCCTCTCTTTTATTTCAAAGCAGATCCCCATGGTTATGAATCACCATTAATGGAAATTATTGGTTTTCATATCCCTTCTCTGTCTCTTTTTCTATTTTGATAGTTTTTCATCTCCAAAGATCCACAGTTGTAACAACTCGATTCCTTTTCAAACATATTCAATTATTCTGCATATCAATTACATTTTTTGGATTTAGGAACATATTACCTAATATCCCATTATTCATTTATTATTTAAATTTCTCCCAAACTATAGAGAATTAGCACCTAATACTGGATAATCTATCTAGCATGAGTATAATGTATGTCATCTCATGACTTTCATGGATTGTCATGATATTTATATTTGTCATAGTTCCTCAATCACATTTATGGCATGTTCCATTGATTTATAAATCATGACTATTGTTTCTGTTCATATTTAGGTATGTAATCAGGTTTTTTCAAACATTTATAATATTTTATACCAATATATGGGGACACTACTTGGTTGAGTGATTATTTTGTCCACATAATGGTGGTTTGTCCTAGGATACCTATGTGGTGTGCAATGAATTATTTTTGTGTGTTAACTTAAATGGAATATATTATCTAGATGTTGTGAAATGATAAGAGATAGTAATATAATTGGATAGTGTGTGAGATATACGAATAAAACCTTTGAAAAATGTAATGTCTATGCTTGGTAAAGCATGATTGGACTGTTTGGTTGCAATAATGAACATGCCCATGTGAGTATGGTTATGTTAATGAATTATAATAGATTAGATGGCATGATAGGCTTATGCTGTTAAATATTCCAATGTTAGTAATGATATGGAATTCCATTACGGTTTTCCCTGTATTGCGTCACCCTTAACGGTGACATGTTATATAATTATGATTTTACCCCTAGATTTTAAAATGGAATTATTAAATGAACTAGTTATGGATCAATGGAAAATAGATTTGAGTGAAACATGAATTTGGATGGAATTCCATTGCTACGCTCGAATGTATAATTTATATTCATCCCTTGAGTGAACCATGGATTTCATAGATTCATTGGACAAGACCAATGCTTCTGTTTATTACATAAAAATCTGTGACTGAACTATTGACACCATGGATGGGATCACAGTGTCTCTGTAAATGAAGAGAGAATCATGGATCCATATAGGATTCGAAGGACAGATTCATGTGGTAGAGAATATGTAATGGGTGATTCATGGGCTCTCCATTTGACCACTATGGATTGGATTAGTGAATTTTTTTATACCACACCTGGAGTGTTAAAGGATTTTCCTCTATGATGTTCTCTAGGGATGTCCTTGTATGGTGTATGTGGATTTGAACCTAGAGTGACCCTTGAATTTATATTTTGGAATGTCTAATATGGGCTTGAGGTTATTTGTAGGTTGAATGGTTTATGACATATCTTCCAAGACAATCCACAAGAATAATTTTGTTCATTGCCTAAATTGTCATACATGGCCTTTAGAGGTATCTATGGTGCATACTAAAATACAGGGGATCATTGTGCTTAGGATGGATATCAAGACTTATAAAATAAAACAAATTTAATTGTTAATTCAATATAAATGGGATGTAATTGGTAACCAGTTCTTGTAGGATTGTTTAAATTTTAATATTTTCTATCTTACTACATTAACTATTTTATAATACCTGTCATATATATTAATGGATTGATCAGAACAGACCATGGTTGGTTTCCTACTTGTATTTAGTGAGACATCCCATTTGGGACATGCTTTGGGACCATATTGATTATATGGTTGTAGGTGTTGACAAGGGAAAGACCCCACCTTTAGGTATATGAAACAATATTTAGGAGCACGGGAGCATGAGGCCATGCCTAGTCTTGTAATGATTCTAGGATAAATTCATTATAATGAACGTTTTAGATCTTGTAATTTTTATGTAATACTTGTGACATGTTTGGGTGCTTTCATAGAAACACGTGACATGCATCCTTTCTTATTTTATATGACACCTATACATTTTTATTATCATTCATTCGCTATTTACTTCATTTGTATAGTATTATGACATCTACTATATTATTATTATTTTCATTGTGTTAAACTCTTAAAATGAAGGAATAGACTCCCCAATATTAACCTAGGCCATCAGTACAAGTCGGTAGACTATGGTCAATGGGGAGATGTGCTTGAGAAAATGTGGCCAACTGGCCTTAGAGCACTGTTAAGTGCCTTGCGAACCCAAGACATTACTAATAACTTTACATAATTTCCAATCTAAAGATAAATAACAAAGAAATAAATAAATTTTAATAGGGAAACCATGTTTGGGGATTCAAAATTATCCACATAATGAAAAATATTTTCCCCTAAAATGTCACTAATCCAATGATGGGAAGCAAGACCATAACCCTTGAATGCAAATGAAGAACTTCCAAAAAAACCAGTTAGACTAGGACCAAACAAAAAACCCCCCAAAATGTTGTGATTGATATCTCCAAAGATCAAAACTCACCATTTAAATTTAAAATAATAAAGAGACTTAGTGTGGTTCTTCCAACTATTTATGGAATGAATTACATAACCCATACCTCTACAAGATAAGAATGACACCCTAGAAAGTTAAGAAAATGAGACAAAATATGAATAATTATTCAAAATAAAATTTCTATCTCTATACTATCATGCAATAAAAAATAATACAACTACCATGAATAAAAAATATAAATAAAAAAGAAGAATAAAAATAGAAAAATGACTAATAATAGATAAAAAATGGATTTGTTAAAAAGGTCAAAGGAGAAGGGTATTATCATCAAATACTCCCCTTGTATTTCCACACACTGACCATTGAGTATAGATTTATTTACTAATTTTTGGTGTTAAATAATTCTTTTACTGGGGTTTGGGTTAGTAAAAGATGAATTGATTCATTGATTTATGTTAAAGAGGTGTGATATTTGGCATTGACGTCATTGGGCGCATGGGAATACCATGAATTTGTAGCCGCACGACCTCGCCCTGACAGCTGCGCATCTCACTGTAAATGAAAAATTGAATAAAAAGTTTTTATTTTTAGAATGTCACACTAATTTTGGTGTCATTTATGGTTTCTATCTTGTTAATGGTTTTATTAGTATTGAGGTAATATGAATTCTATTAGTATTTTTATGTTTATTGTAACTCTTTTATTATTATAATTACTATTTTTGTGAAAATTATTAACTATTATTACCATTAAGAAGTTTATTTATTATTATTAATATTATTATTATCATTAATATTAATATTATTATTATTATTATTATTGATATTTCATGTATATATTACTTATTTATTTTAATTTCTTTTTTTTTATTTTCTTATTACTTTTTTAGGGTTTCTAGAACCCCCCTCTCTCAACCTCTTGGCTCTTCAGTTGCTCTCCCTTCCTCCATGCGCCACCACCCCCCTTTGCCTAGCACCCAGCCGCACCCTCCTTGTCCTCTCCCTGCTTACCAGCAGTCTGTTTCGCCTCCTCTCCTACGATGTCATATCCTGCTCCCTTGCACAGTAGCCTGCAACCCCTACAGCGTCCTGACCAGCAAAGATTCCTCTCTTCCTGGCCGCCACTTCCATCATTGCAACGGCCTCCCCCAGCACCTCGGCTCTCTTATTTCTAACGCAAGCAAGACCTCCCCCCTGTTCTCCATCACAGTAGACCATTCCCTCACATACAACACCTCGGCCAAATTCTTCTCCTATAGTGTGCCCTACTCATCGTATCCAAACCATCCTTTGTAGTAGCCACAACATCGCCTCCCTTTCCTACCACTGGTCGTGACCCCCCATCGCCCCCCTGTTTAGTGCGCAGCCGGTACACCATCCCTCTTCCCAGCGCCATTTCCCCCTGGCCCCATGCTCCTTGCAGTGATCTGACACCGGCACCACCCTCTATTAGGTACAAGTATCACCCTGTCCTACTCAGCGGCACACCCTATCACCCATCCAGCAGCACGCTGACCAGCTCCAGCGACCTCCTCTTTTGCGGTGTGCAAGCAGGTAGACAACCCCCCATTTTAGCATCGCCCCCTTGAAATATTTCGTTCTTTTTTACTTTTACTTTTATTATTATTATTATTATTATTATTATTATTATTATTTTTGTTAATATTTTTATTTTTATTATTATTATTATTATTATTATTATTAGTATTCTTATTCTTATTGTTGTTATTATTATTATTATTATTATTATTATTATTCTTATTAATATTATTGTTGTTTTGGTTGTTGTTTTTATTATTGTAATTATAATTCTTATTATTATTTATGTTATTATTATTGTTGTTGTTATTGTTATTATTATTGTTGTTGTTGTTGTAGTAGTAGTTGTTGTTGTTGTTATCATTATTCTTATTCTCATTATTATTCTTATTTTCATTATTATTATTGTTACTATTATTGTTATTATCATTATTATTATTATCATCTTACTATTGTTGGATTATGGGTTTTAGTTGATGGTGGATTTTTATTGGTAGGTTTAGGATTTTTAGGACACGCACAAGGCATTTTCGAGCAATCATCTTCATCATTCTTTGTTTCCAATGTTTTATTATCGTTGGGCCTTCGTTTTGAGGTTTCATTGTTGTCTCACACCAATCTCGAGGTAGGTTCCCATTGCACTGCTTTTAAAATTTTCATTTACATTTATTTCATGTTGTTTGTGCGCTATATAAATATATGTTTGTGTGTGTGCTAAATTTTATTATACAACATAATATTTATTAATTTAGTATGAAAATTTATAATTCAATTCTTGTGGTGTAAAAAATGGTGTCTCTTTTTTGTGCTTGTGCCCGCCAATTGTTGATTAAATATTTTATTAATGTTAATAAATATTTAATAGTGTTAGATAATTATTTTTTAAATAATTACATGATTTAAAAGGGTTTTTTATTTTATACATGACACATGAAGTATTTTCTTGATGAGTAAATGCACAATAGTGAAATAATGCCCATTTGTCTTTTAAACATTATTCACGAAATTTCAAGTACAGTTCTGGTTTTAATGAAAAAAGATTTCTTCAAAAGCGTGAACAAGCGTTTTAGTTATTTTTAAATTGGTCATTGTGAAATGTGTTGAATTCCCATTTGGAACTATATTGAATATGGTGAAAATGTTTTGATGAAAACCCTCTTAGGATAACTCTTCTACCTTGGTTGCAACTTGTTGATGGGAGGCCGTGATTAGTGGCTCCCGGGTGCTCAAGTAGTTTAAAGGCAAGAGGTTGTCCCATGGAGTGTCCTTGGGAGATGCATGTTGTGCATTATTATATATATATATATGTGTGTGATTGGATTCTTGGCTGGCATTGGTTGGCTCACCCCCTTCTCTAAACACTTTGGACATGGGAATCTGACATATTGAGAGAGTATTACAAGAATTATTGCTCCACTGGTAGGTTATGGTACTGACCAGTGTCCTATAGTAGGTGGATATATTGGTTTTATTAATATGGGATTTTCCCTTGTCCTGCATGATAATGGATGGTCATGCGTATTGGGCATTTTAATTTCATCATGTATGAAATTTCAATGAGGATGATATCTCATGTATTGGTGTCTTATGGTTTATTCTCAATCTCCTAGGTTCACCCATGACTATTTGGATTTTGTTGCTTGCAGTATTGATTATGATTCTTATATGTATACCAACATTTCCCTCACTATGTGTTTTACTTTGTGTATTTCTGGCATATTAATTCCATGGAAAGTTGATAAATGCCTTGGATTAGGGTTCTAAAAATGGGTTTCGAATGAAAGTGTTTAATACTCTTTATATAGATTTGAAAATATAAACATCACTTTACCTTTCTGAAATGCCATTGACACTAATGAAACGAATCCATATTTAAAAATGGTTAAGGGCAATGGTTTTTACTTTTCTTTTAAGTAAAATACATAGAAAAAACTTACTTTTATAAATTGTAGTACAAACATGAAATGATTCTTCTTTTACTTTAAAGGTATTGAATTGGGAATAAATATTGGGCTTGCCTATGGATTTTTAATACTCATGCCTATAGTTTTTTATGTTTTTAGTGTTTTTGCAGGCTAAATCTTGAGCGCGCTTGCCTAGGGAGATGCTTGAACGTTGAGTCGGAGAGTGACCCATGAAGTCTCACGAAGATAGTTTGGACGTCGTTCTTGGTTAGTTTTTTTATTTTTTTCATGGTTAGTTATTTTTTTCGGCTTACATTTCATCATTGCTCTGTATTATTTATACTTCTTTAAATTTTATATTGGGAGAAATCATTCCCACATCCTTTGTTGATGCCCTGGTGCCTGTCGCTAGCCTAGGAAGATTAGGAACACCTCTAGGGCCATGTCGCGGACTGGTTCAGGGGACTGGTTCAGGGATGACTCAGGTTGGATCATGAGAAAATAGTATCATAGCAGGTTGGCTCTTAGCGGACCTCACAATTCAGAGATCCCAATGTTATTTGGGATGTAAAGGTAGATGGAGTAGGATTATCATCACTTGAGGGGTAGGATTGGGAAGAAGGACGTCATCTATTTCTCATTATAATCCCCAGGTTTCCATCTGAAGTATGGTTTAATTAGTTTCTTTGGGTTTTTTGTGGAGATGTGTTGCGATTGGGATATGACAAATGGTGTTGGGACAATAGTACCACTAAGACACATGGTCTGGAAAGCCATGTGGAGAGAGGGGTAGGGTCCAAAGAGGCTCTATGTGTCGGTGATATGTTTGGCATATAGTCGCCAACCATATGGTCATGTCACCCACTGACACTAGTTCCATGTTTGAGTTGTTTTGGGTTTCCTTTGATTTCTCAAAGTGGTTTCAATCAGAAAAGTTGGATTTGAAGAAAATGGTTGTTTGAAATGACATGTTTAATTTGTTGATTTTTTTAAAATAAGTGGTATGAATGATTCGTTTTTGGAAAATTAGGTTTCTTTGTTTTGGATTTGGTGTTCTTATGGCTGCTCACATTCATTGTGGTATGTTGGAAATGCGATAGGATTTCTGGTATGGTGGATGGATTCCCAGGGTGGCACGAATACATGCATGTGCGTGAGACTCTAAAGAATACCAATGGAGAGGGTTTAACCCAGCATGATTGTTTTAAATTAAAGATGTTTTCAAAGATAAAAATTTTGATGTTATTATACATTGTTTTCTCGTGTTTTGATATTGTCACCAACAAAGTTATCAATTTTGATTTTTTATTCACTCATTGAGTTGGCCTTGATTGGGTTTTTGACATTTCCTTGTCCAGCGGTTTTCCCTTCGAAACATTGATGGGTTATCGTAGTATGGTTTATCAACCTAAGTATTTTATCATTAAGTTTATGAATATGGATCAAACTCTCTTTTAGGGTCTAGAAGACCCTTCCATAGAGGAGGAGTGGAAGCGTAAGATTGAAAGGGACTTTAACCTCATTGAGTTTCCCGAGTCGTTGAAGCTCATGTTTTCAACATTCATTCTGTAAGGTTCACCAAGGATGTGGTGGAAGGAAGCATCTTGGAATAATCCACGTCAAGAGCTTACATTGGAGTTCTTAATGTCTTCGTTCATTCTTCAGTATTTCACTAAAAAAACAGTGAAGAAGTATGTGGAGATTTTTTGCCTGTAGTAGGGCGACATATCTGTGTTGAAATATTTCCATCGCTTTCTAGAGCTGGTCCCATATGATTCAAGGTATGCCATAGATAACCCCATAAATTCTTGACACTTTGAGGTGGGTCTCCGGCCTGATCTACAGTCGAAGGAGTCAGAGTGAAACCTAACTTCTTTGGTCAATGCGGAGAGACAATATTCTAATGTTAAAGCCGTGATGGAGGGAATGCTCGAAGTATTCCTCCCTCCTTAAATTTCCATGAGCAGTGGTGAAGATCCTAGAAAGGAGATGAGTAAGAAATTGAAAGTGGATGGAGGAGGTTGTCAAATCAAGAGGCCTCAAGGTCTATTATCAACCTTTTTAGAGAGATATATCCTTGTGTGTTATCAGTGTGGGAAGTTGGGTCACAAGAATCCGTCGTTCCCAAGTGCTCTGAAGCCCTTCCAGGCATGTGGACCCCTCTACCACTTGCGATGATTCTGTCAGGGCGTTGCTTGAAAGAATCATGGAGGAATTTCTCAGAAGTGATGTGTTGTTGGGGTTTTTTCAAAGTTTTAAGTTTATGTTTCCTTTCAGTGTAAGATATCTTTTATCATTGTAGTTGTTGTACGAGTGTGTTTTGGGTTTGAAATGTATGGGAATGTCTTGGGATCTTGATGAACTCCAGTTTTCAAAATCGGTGTAGTTTTCATTTTAAATCTCTATATTTTCCTTTGTCAAATAAAAAGATGTTAATTTCTTATTGTTATTATCAGAACATTACTGTGAGGCAGAGGATGCTTCATCCATTAGATCTCCAGCCCAAAGGTCTAGGAGTGATGCTAACCCATAGTTAGGAACCCCCGAGAATTTTAAAGAGTCTTGTTAAGGTTATGCCTCTATCGTGTGGTAAGACAGTTTTGGTGTTTCTACTCTAGATTCTCTATCATTGTAATTTTTCTTCTTGTCGAAAAGTGCACGATGGATATTTCCCTCACTTAATGTCTGTAATTGTGCCTTTTTGGATGTATGTTGCTGATCGGTGACATTGCGTGGGCCACCAATGTGAGTCAGTTGCAACTTTGGTTTGTAACCATCCTGATGTAGTGAGCCGTGAGTAGTTGTCTGTCATAGTTTCATTGATCCAATCTTTGGTCCCTCCATCACTACCCATGGAGTATTGGGTTTTTTGTTTTCACAGACTTTTCGGATAAATTCTTATCCCTTTTAGACAGGAGTGACTAGTTTAAATGTTTTTACTGTCCTTTTATAGCTTGAGTAAGGCATGATTCTTGTTTAGGATGGATTTAGGGTTGGTCGCTAATAGGATGGTCCTTAATGGTGGGGAGACCCACTATGAGTCTCTTTAGGTTTTCCCTTAAGTCGTTATCAAATTCTAGTAGAGTTATTATGATGGGGAGCCCGTTCAGGTATCCCCTCTGTTGGTGATTTATTGCGGGCAGTGAGGTTCAGTCCCGCGGGTATTCGGCGTGATGTCATTGGGATAAGAGGTTGGATCGTGTTGTGTGGAATCCTTAGGCGTTGATTGATTGGATGGATGGTGTTATGGATTTATGGGGGCATAAAGTTTTATGGTGGGGAGAATTGTCACTCCCTGACCCATGAGTATATATTTATTTAATTATTTTCGGCCTTAAATAATTTTCTTTTTGGGGTTCAGGTGAGTCTAAGATGAATTGTTTCATTGACATATGTTAAATAGGTGTTGTCTTTATCATTGACGTTATCGGGCACTTGGTCGGAGCTTGGATTCGGAGCCACACGACCTCGCCCTGACAACTGCGCATCTCACAGTCTTCAAAAATTGAAATAAAATTTTTTTATTTTTAGAAAGGAAAAATAATTGGTGCGTTATTTCGGGATCTTATTATTTAATGATTTTATTAATATTGAGGTATTATGAATTCGTTTATTATTTCTATTTTTTTATTATTCTTTTTATTATTATAATTACTATTATTGAAAAAGTTATTAACTACTATTACCGTTAAGAAGTTTATTTATTATTATTTCTATTATTATTATCATTATTATTATTATTATTGATATTTAATGTATATATTATTTATCTAATTTTTTATTTTTTTTATTTTCTTATTAAATGTTTTAGGGTTTCAAGAACCCCCCTATCTCAACCTCACGGCTCTTCCGCTGATCTCCCTTCCCCCGTGCGCCGCCACCCCCCTCTGCCTGGCACCCAGCCGCACCAGCCCTATCCTCTCCCTGCTCACCAGCAGTCCGTTTTTCCTCCTCTCCCCCGGCGCCCTATCATGCTCCCTCATACAACATCCCACATTCCTTACAGCCTTCCGTCCAATGCAAATTCCTCTCCTCCTGGCTGCCTCTTCCATCGTAGTAGTGGCCTCCCCCAGCATCTCGTCTCTCTTGTGTGTGGTGCAAGAAGGATCATCCCCCATGTTCTCCATCACAGTATCCCATTACCTCCCTTGCAGCACCTCGACCCAATTCTTCTCCTACATCGCGCCCTAATCATTGTATCTAGACCCTCCTTTATAGTATCCACAACACCGCCTCCCGTACCTCCGGATGGTCACGACCCCCCGTCGCCCCCTGTTCAGTGAATAGCCGGCGCACCCTCTCTCTTCCCAGCGATGTATCCCCCTCTCCCACTACTCATTTCAGTGTTATGAAGTCGATGCCTACCTCTATTCAGTACAAGAAGCGCCATGTCCTGCTCAGCGGCACACCCCAATGCCCTCTCCAGCAGCACGCCAACCAGTGCCGATGACCGCCTCCTTTGTGGCGTACGAGCAGGTATGAAACGACACAATACTTTTCAATGAAAATTACATTCTCCTAATTATGTCATAAAATCACATGAAAACTCAACATAATGAACTACTAAGTGCTAAGTGACCTCTAAACATAATTTTGACACTTCTGGGTTTGGAATATCAAAAATATGGCATACACTGTTGTAATCAGTAAGTTATTTGGTGTCCGATAAGGAAAACTTCATTTTTGGTGAATAGTAACATACCCTAATAAATAGTTAAATACCCTTATGAATAGTGATATACCCTAATTAATAGTAACATCACCATTTATAGTATAAAAATAATATTAATGTCTGAAGTACAATATACTTGTATTTTATAATAAGTTAATGAATGTTTTAAAAATGGTTTTCATAATACATTGTTTTTTTAATTAAATATGAAAATAATTATATTTAGGAAATTATTGTTGAAAAATGGTATTATTTTTTGGATTATACATGTCTAAAAATGGTTAGGGTGAATTTTTGGGATTTTTCTGAAAAACATGAATTTTTTATGGATAGTAAAATAAGATAAATTACAAGAAATGCTAAATACTGCATCATAGGTGATATATGGCTAATGAAAGATGGTAATCTCGAATCATCCTTGATTATTTTAGTATATTTGATTATTATTCTCAATTATTCATAGTATTTTCCTTAATTAATAAAATAATACTTAAAATAATGGGAAAACCCTCCCCTCCCTCACTATAAATACCCCATCTCCTTACCTCTTTCTGTTACACCTCTCAAGCCTTGTCCCTAGCCAAAATTCGGCTCAAATATCCTCCCAAACTCCTTCCCCACATCCATGGCCTTCTGGTCTTACCAAAAGGCCAAAATAAAATGCCTTAATAGGGATCTCAAAGAAAGGAGATCAAAGTGTAAGGATCCCCTTTCATTTTCATGTTTTTTTGTTTTCAATTTCCTTCTTTTCATATACCCTCTTCCCCTTACCTTATCCAAAAGGCATGAAATCTCTATAATCACATATATTCCAGATTTTAATTATGTTTATGGAAAAATTCAAGCATCATGCTTCTTCTACTCTCCCTCGCGTTCTAAAATTAAAACATCGTCCGTGATCGACATCGTGGATAATGTGTTCTCAATTTATTTTATCATTTTTTTCTGGTCTTGAAACAATTTATGTTATGGTTAAACCAAAATATTATTTATTTTATAAATCCTATTTATGGTTCTGGAATCCTTATACACTCATGATATCAAATAATAATACAAAACAAGTTAATTATGGGTAAAATCGCTAAAATTAATTCAAGTGTTTATCATTAATGTATTATGTCAGGGTTCTCTTTCACTCCAATTAAACCAATGAATTTTATAACCTTCTAGATGTTCAATAATTCTATATAACATCAATTCTAGATGACCACTTTAATCTTACATTTTATCTGAACCTAAATACAAGTGAACTGATCATGAAAACCAAGGAAACAAACGGACCCAAACCCTGAAATTGATCCTTATAATAAATCAAAATGGGTATAAATGAACTTATAAAGGTTATAATAAATATTTTATATGTATATAAGGTTCTTTACCTATTGATTAATAAACCTAATTTGACAATTTAGTTCATTAATATCAAGTGGAGAACACCAACGGACTTAAGGTAAGATATCCTCCCCTTTTTACACTTAATCAAGATTGTTCTCTATGTTATGACTTTTTGTGTAATACCAAGTTATGGGGTACATTTTAACACCTTACCCAGACTTCCCTAATTTTTTATAACAGATAAGAAACCCCTTATCACTCTTATCAAGCCCTCTTAGTTACACATGATACCATGCCAATAAACCATGATGGTTTCTACCCGAACTTCTTTTATTCCTTTAGGTTCCTCTATATTTCTTTTTTCCCAAATGATGTTGTATATTATTTTATATAGAACATAAAAATTAGTTTTATATTCTCCAAAATCATGCTCGAAGATCCATCTCTCATTCACATTCGGGGATAGACATGGTTTTAATTGAATCTTTCTTAGATACTTCCCAATAAGCACACCTGTTTTAATGGAACTTCCTGAACTTTTACCCAATTTAATGTGCACTCTATCTTCAATTTTAAAACACCATTATCATTGTAAATTCATTATTTTTATTATGAAAACATTCTTGGTTCAATTCTGGTTTTATATAAAAGAATTTCTTCCCTACTATTTTAAAAAGTTCTATAGTATTTTCCTTAAAACTGAACAAATGTTTTTTAATGCTAATGTTTCTAAAATACATTTATCATATGTTGTCACATATGTTTGACACCACATAACATGTTATATTCCTATTTTACACTATGAACGTCCATGTATTTCTAATTATTTCCTTATATGGAAACTTTCATGATATTCCCATTTGTTATTATTGATGTCATGATTGTGTTACCCAATTCTTTTCATGAGTACCATTATGTTTGTGTGTGGTTGAATATGTGGTAAGAATATTTATGTGGTAAGGATATTCATGAATATTTTGAGATGTGTGCGCCTAGATAGAGCTCTAATTAATTGGTTAAGGTTATGTCTCAAGAGATGTGATGTGAAACGAGATTGGCGGTTAGCCTTGACCCGTACGGAAATGGGAAACAGGATTGGCGGTTAGCCTTGAACCATTCTAAATAAATTCTTTATGATTCTGCCAAATTTATGTGAGTCCATGTTTATTTGATCCAATTATTATATCAAATGATTTTATAAGTTTAATTCTTTGGATATCATTATTTCATTCCTCATAACTCATGTTCTTAAGATGTATCCTTAGGTTATTTCCCTTACTGGGATTTTTAGCTCATCCCTTTGTTAACGTGTTCCCTAAGGTACCATATGCAGATGTAGTGGCTCAAAGGAAGATAGGATCTCATTGTGGAGATTAAATAAAGAAGTGTTTTTTTCTTAGCCCCATGTTTTCTGTTATATGTACCTAGTCTTCCAAGACACTAGACATAACAATCCATGGCTTGTACTCTGATGATTAATTATGATTAAAATAATTAAATGTTATATATAAAAGGCTCTGGTCACTATAGTTGGTACCAGAGGATGGTCTATTTATTTTTGGAGATTGGGAATATAGAACCTTAGTGAGGACCTTATGGCTGAGACTAATTCTAAGAAAATAGTCGTAAATTTTAGGGGGTATATAGTAAGTGGTTTATCAAACAAATACATCCCTGTTTGGATACAATCAGGTAGAGGCGGCTCTGGAACAGATGTATCTATGGGTAAAACCCGGAAACACCGCTTTGAACTAGACTCGAATGGGAACTAGTACATGCCAACGGTCCTTGCTACAATCATTATTGTGACACTCCCGGGGGATATTCTGTTGTAGATTCATGAGCTCAGTACAAACCATTATTAAGGGAAAAAATCCCATAAAAATATATGTCATGAAATAGATCTAGGATTACCTAGGTTTTATCCTAAGGAATCACAAGTTAGGATGTACTTATTCCTTATAAGTTTATCCTTTTGTGTTTAAAGATTCCTTTTATGCTCAATAAATAATTATTCAAGACCTCTAATTATACGTTCCTTTATTCTATTTTAATGGCGGTAAATAGAAGAACACCTTCCAAAAACCAATGTGATAGTCAATGTGATGATTTCTCTAATGATGTGCCTAATATGAAAAGAGCATATGCTCAAAACATTGTTAAAGTACTTTCTCAGCTGGCTTGCGTTATGATTAATAAATTGAATCAGGAGAAACTCCCTCCTCCTCCATGGAAAGATAATGTTGTCATAGAATCATTCATGTGGCAAAGGCCTCCCATGTTCAGTCAGTCTTCTGATCCCCTCCTCGTAGAATAATGGATTTACTCCATTGAAAAGATATGCTCTATTCTTCAGTGATTAGAATAACAGAAGGTTGTATTGGTGGTCTATCGTTTTTATGGGGAAGATGATTAGTGGTGGACACTGATCAATAATACAAATTTCCAATAGGAAATTGATTCCATGGATTGGGAGGAATTCAAGAGGGTGTTTTTCGACAAATATTTTCCTCAAACCCTTCATCTCAAAATGGAGAGAGAGTTCCTCAGACTCAAGAAAGAGGAAGATGATTCCATTGGGGTGTATGAAGAAAACATTACAAGGCTTGCAAGGTACGCCTCTGGCATTGTCATAAACACCAAAATCTAGGTGGATCGCTTCTTTAGCGGACTAAAACCAAGTCTATGAGAAGTGATGGAAATTCAATACATTGAAAGTTATGAGGATATTATCTATTTTTCCCTCAAGGTGGAAATGTAGATTGGATACTCTAACACCCCGAGATTTTATGAAAAATATTCTTTTAATTTCATTGATGTGTTCTATTATACACTACACCATGTTTATCTTGTACTATACGCAACAATGTATTAGCTTTCAGTATACGCAACACTATTCTTGGCTCGTGTTACACACAATTTCAAGTTCATTTTGTGGAAATTATTCTATGCAACATTAAGTATAGATTTTGATTAATGTATAAATGAAATAAGTTTTGATTATGTTATACTCAACACCAAACGGTGCTTTCACTACACATATCCCTGACTTGGCTTGCATTACACCCAATCAAGACCTTCCTGGATAGTTTTTGTAGTACACAATACCGAGTTTCACTAAATGAGATATTATTATAATATTATTAAGAACTACTCGTTATGAATAGTAATATCAAATTTTTGAAATTTTATAAATTTTATTTTTCAAAATGGACTTCATTTTTAGATAAGGAATATCAAAATTATCCTAGGGTGAATTTTTGGTATTTTTCTGAAAACATTCAATTTTTGATGAATAGTGAAAATACTGGGTTACTATTTAAAAACGGTTTTTTATTTAAATAAATATTTATTTATTTTTAATTTATTTTAGGCCAAAATTGATACATAATAACTACATAAGTTCAATGTAATTCATTGGAGTCATTTTGTAACACCCCAAGATTTCATAGTGTGTTATTTCTTCAAAATAATTCAATAACTTGCACTACACGCAACACTGAGTTCAATTGCACCATGACTTACAAAAAAAGCCATTAAAAGAGGTCATGAATAGTATTAACTAAATTTTAAACTTTATATAATCCTTATAATTTTAGAATCCATATTATGAGTTTCTTAGTCATAATGCAAGAACAGATTCATTTTCAGTATTGCACTTTTATCAACTTTTGATAGTGAAACCTTTTTAAATACAATATTTTAAACTTTTTGACTAAATGGAGACATCAAAAAATTTAAAATGAAACATCCCAAGCTTCCACGGTACGCTTTCCTTTGAATAAAACAGTAGCGTGTGTTGTACGCAACTTCGAGTTCTAACACACCGTAACCAATCAAACTAGTTGTTATGAATAGTAATACCTACTTTTTGAAGTTATATATATTTTATATTTTAAAATGGACTTCATTTTTGGATTCGGAATATCAAATTTAGCCTAGGGTGAAATTTTGGTACATTTCGGATAACTTTCATATTTTGATGAATAGTGAAAATTACTAAATTTTAATTAAAAACAACTTTTTTAATCAAAATAATTAATAGTGATAAATTGTGAATTTGAGTGGTTTTAAAGTATATTTAGAATATATTTTTACCATTTAATATAATGTTGGTCATTGGACCTAATTGTACAATTAAACCGAACATAAACAAGTGTCAATCTTTTGATAGTTATTACCTCTTAAAAACACGCTTTTTGTTTTGACAGCGGGAATTAATTTTAAATTAATTTCTGCCACTTCTGTGTTTTGAATTTAGGAAAATGGATTCCATATTTGGAATCAGGATGTCTAAATTATGTAAATAGGTAACTTTTATTTTTACACATTTTGAATAATTACTGCGGTAAATATTTTATTTACCATGGTTAAAGGGTAAATCCGGTAAATAAGGGTTAAAAAAATAATATTATAATAATACTAAATTACCCTAAAACGTGTCTTAACCCTATTGGTTGATACATGGTCGACCATGGGCTTCTTTGGGTCTGTTTTGGGACCCCATGGATCCACTTGTAAGTGATAATGACACATTATATTAATAAAGTTAAAATAAAAATAAAAATGGCATAAGCTTACATCTTTTAGAAGAACAATTTTTACATAGGGTTATACAAGTTGGATTTTCGATTATAAATATTCATTAGAAAGTTAAAAATATTTCCTACATAATGATATTTTATTTATAATTTTTAGACATCAAATAATTTAAATTATTAATGACACAATAATGATGCAATGTTTACCCCATTAATAAATCATTTAAATAAATAAGATTATAATTATTAAAATATTATCTAAAACCTGTCCAATTCTTATTGGTTGATGTTATTTAGAATATGAGTCATCTTATCGTCGACCTCAATGATTTTTGGACCATTATAAACCGAATACAAATATATTATAAAGTAATACTTTCACACTTTCCTAAAGAGCCCCACCTCTCCCTTATAAAAGGAGACCACTTCTACTCATTCCTCACACCTCTCAAGCCACTTGGCTCGTCCAAACTCTGCCCAACTAAGCTCCCCACATCCCTCTCCTCCTCCTTGAAGCTTACCCTTAGGAAGAAAGCATTTCAATAAGTCCTTTGGTTCCAACCAAAGTGAGTTACCTAAATTAAAGGTAACGATTTCTCTTAAATTATTTTCATTTATTTTGCTTCTCCAACCCCCAAACTCTTTTTATTTCCTTTCTTTTGTAACAACACCAGTATCCTCAATATACTAGGATGTTGTTATAAGAAGGATTCAAACTACACATACACACAACTCCATCTAATGGATGATGAACATAATGTTTCTGTGGATGGCAAACTAACGCCTCACGAAACGATGATTGTTCAAATACATCTTACCGCCTCTCATGGTGGCCATTATGATGGAACTGTAATTAAATATAATATTAATGATATATATTTTATATATAAGCTTTTTTAATTCCATTTTATTTCATACCATTATTCGTTTCACGTTGTATATACATACGATAATTTCATTTGAGGATGTGCGGACTACCGCCCCCTTAAAATGATATGACTCGTTCATACCACACATGGAACGTATAAAGGATGGTGTTAATGAACTTAAGTAACATATATAAAATATTATATTATACTGGAATAGTAATATACCTATGTATCATTTGGATTCGATTCTTTTAAAATAAAAATTAAATGGAAGTAGCGTTCGTGCGTACGTACGGACTACCGTCTCCACGAACGCGATGAGATTCATTCTCCATCGTATCCATTCAAGTATAATTATCATTTAATGATTTAGAAATGATGTTTATGGATTTGATATTATTATGGATATGAATAAGATACAACAAACATGACTTATGTAACAAAACATATAAAAGAAAATGAGTAAGTTAACACACGAAACGACGATAATACTAAGATATTATCAAATGAATATTAAAAGATCATATATGATATCATATTAATGTATATGATTCTTTTATAATTTAATAACAATTATTTCACCATTATACAGGAGGTTAACCTACCCCAACCAAGGAAAACTACAAGGTAAGGGTTATTTCACATTCTCTTCATTATCCGAGGTTGTATTATACGTAATAATCTACTGGGACCTCTTTATCATCCACATCCATGTTTCTTCGAAATGTATTTCAAAACATTTTTACTATTTACAAGAATATGGGTTAAAGTCATTTATACCCTTGTTTGACTTTTTATAAGAGGTTTATAAAGGAATCTTTCCGTCGTTTTCAAAACAAGGTCCTTTTTAACCTTTTCGACAGAATTGAGGTGAGAATGTTTTTTTAACTTATACGGCGGGTGCGGTTATTTTCCGCCGTTATAAAATCGTCAAAGCTTTCCATACAAGCTTATAAGAATATTTTAAAAGAAAATGTTTTATTTTATATGGATCTTAAATGATTTCAAAATAAAAGGAGATACTTCTTTAAAAAGAATTTTGATTTCATCTATGTCAACATCCTTTGATGGATTTTAAGATTATTTGAAGTTGATTTATTATGATACAAAACTTATATATTGTATTGAAGGTTTTGTGATATGCTTGACTGTGGATGTTCTATTTTTATACCATTCATAGTTTATGGTGAAATTATTTACATTTCGTATGCTAGTTTTAATACGAATGTTTATGTTATGTTTAAACCTTTTCATATGGGAATGCATTGGACTTAATAAGTGACGGGTGGAGCCCGCTATAGCTCCTCGATGCATCGGTAGGTCTCATGAGACAAACTAGTGTCTTGGCACAAGGCCTTGACAAAATCTTATTTGTAGTCTTGGCACGAGGCCTTGGCTATGTGGTTATGATAGTCTGGCATTATGCATTCCAACATTATGAAAGTGGTTATTGATTTTGCATTTGATTATTCGATTAGTAGAATATCCATGTGAATAAGTAAATGGCATTATTTCATTTTACTTTTGCCATACTATGTTGAAGTTCATGTTTAAAAAGGCTTTTGTTTTAGTAATTCATTGCCTTAAATGTTTATGCTTATTTTGAATGTTCTGCTATATTGTTATCCTTACTGGGCATTTGAGCTCACCCCTTTTCTATGTTTTATTTTTCCCAGGTAGTGAAGAAGTAAATTATGATTGACTTGCAGGTATATTATGAGGGGTTAATAGTGTGGATATGAAGACTTTGTTGTTGTAGTATTTTTTCACTTTGAATTGTAATGTAAAACTTTATGAATATATCTAGTGTTTCCAAGGCTACTAAACCAATCGGTCTTTCGAGATTTGATCTTTTTTGTGATCATGCCAATGTTACGAAGTAATGCACCGACTCTGGGTAGCTGGGGTCGGGGTGTTACAGTTGGTATCAGAGGAAGTTTAGTACATACCATGGAAGCTAGATTTAGATAAACTCTGATTAGAGCACGTAGACCTAAGATTAACTTTGAGGATTAGTATAGAAAAACTTCCTAGAATTTTGGTATTGTAGAGATTTTGTGAGTTTTCCGAGCAATACATCCCTGTCTGGATACGAGCAGGTAGAGGCGGCTCTGGCACAGATGTACCTAGGGGTAAAACCCGAAAACACCGCTTTGAGCTAGACTCGAACGGGAACTGGTGCACGACAACGGGCCTTGCTGCACTCTTGGTTACGACACTCCCGGGGGATATTCTTAGGATAACTCTCATTTTCTTTACAAATCATTTTGAAGGGACTATGAGTATATACTTCCTCAAAGAAAACATTCTTATGATTATGGATTATATCCATAAATAGTTCAATTTATGTTAAGTGTTTTATAAGTATGGGATTATGTATTTTGATGCATAAACTGATCTAGTGTATGCCATTGTTTAGAAATGGCGCCCAGTAGAAGGAATGAGAACTCCAGAAATGCACATGATCCAAAGAGAAGGAAGGATCATATCTTTCATGGTCTTAAGCTAGAATTTATAAGATAAATAGTCTCCCATGTATTATCATCATATGAAGAAATAATATCATGTGTTGATAAGATAAGTAAAGAGTTTACTGAGTCCTATGGCTTTGAAGGGAAGCAAGAGAAGAAAAGGATGGAAGAGAGAAAGATGGATAAAAGTAAGAGGGAAAAGAAGAATTTTCCCATATGTGGTAACTGTGGAAAGAAACACCCTGGAACTTGCCTGAAAGGAATGGGAGTTTGTTATAAGTGTGGAGGAAAAGGGCACAATGTACGTGACTGCAAGGGTAAGAAAATGGTTTTAAATGTACAATGCTTTATTTGCAAGGAGTTTGGACACTACGCGAACCTATGTCCTAGTCATCAGACTATGCCGCAAATGATGCTATTGGATAATAATCAAGTTATGATACTACCACAGATGAAGAGGAATGATTAGAGTTCTTATGTTGATTATGTCAATTGAGTGTTGTATCAACAATGTACTTGTTATAATAATTATGGAGTATATAAGGATTGTACTGCAGTACTATTTCATTAAGGACTTGAGATTGTGTGGAACAAAGAAAAGTGACTCATTAGCAGGATAAATTTTTGGAAAATATATGGTTGAGAGAATGATAAACCATAATATAGTTCTAATACTGAGGTAGTGATTTTGGAATAATATGTGATTGTTTTGGATAAATTATATTGGATATTCTTGACTACCTTGGAACTGATTAATGATTTGTATATTCCATCATTGTTGGGGTTTAAAACATTTTTGGATTAATGAAGTATATCCAGCATTCTATATGGAATAAGGGAGCATGAATGTAATCAATAAGGAATATGGTAATACATGATGAAGGTATTCATATGCTATTACGGGGTAAAAAGGATCTATATTATGTTTACCTTCCTTATGAATGTTGGACTGTGAGTTTGGACAGAAGTATTTTGGATAGTTCTAGTTTGGATTATTTTGGATTGCCATAAAAGGACAACCCGGAGGTCGGGCGGCAATCCGTCGCGTCCGGCAAGGCTGCGAGACTTGAACCCGCAACCAAAGGGTGACAAGGGTGTATCACCTACCACTATCCCACGAGATGTCCTGGATTAAATAAAGTAGTTTTTTAAAAGATATGGTAGATGAATTATAAATTCGTTTATTTTGGAACCCTCTATGAATAGTATAAATAGAATTTTTTTTACGAGTGAATGATGAGTTTTGGTAGAAATTTATTAATGGATAAAACTCTAATTATAAACTAAGTATATCTCCTTATGATCTTAGCCAATCTCATAAATAAATTCCTCATCATTAATAAAAGGAACTTAGAACAAAAATGTTTTCCTAGATGGTACCTTAAATCATCACTAATTTATGGCTTTGGGATTGTTGGCCTTTTCATAGCCATGTTCTCTACCACTCTCCATCAGATAATTGATGGCTAGATTTTTCTTCCATATCCATATTTTATTACATGGAACCCTAGTATGTGTTATTTTCGGTAATCTTCATACTTTCCACTCTTTATTTTAAATAGAGGCCTCATTAATTCATTTTTCGATGTGGGATTTCAACTAAGATATTTTGAAACATCAAAAATGTGTTATCCTAATACCCTATGTTTTGTTGAACCGATGGTATTTCAAATCATCATAGATTGATGAATTTAAGGGCCTCAATTATACACTTGTTTGTGATTGATGACCTCAATCTCTACCTATAAATATTTACGTTTTTCCTCCGATTATATGTCTCTAATTTCCACCAATGTTCTCCTAATCGAGATCATAATTTGGTGGTGACCCTTTGATTTCTCTTTTCCTCATATTAAGACTAAATTTTAGTAACCCAATTTCCGATGTGGGTTTTCCCACAAATATATTTTCTACTTTCAACCTTTTATTTTTGAAGAACAATTTCAAATTGCGAGGACGCAATTTATTGAAGGAGGGGAGAATGTAACACCCCAAGATTTCATAGTGTGTTATTTCTTCAAAATAATTCAATAACTTGCACTACACGCAACACTGAGTTCAATTGCACCATGACTTACAAAAAAAATCCATTAAAAGAGGTCATGAATAGTATTAACTAAATTTTAAACTTTATATAATCCTTATAATTTTAGAATCCATATTATGAGTTTCTTAGTCATAATGCAAGAACAGATTCATTTTCAGTATTGCACTTTTATCAACTTTTGATAGTGAAACCTTTTTAAATACAATATTTTAAACTTTTTGACTAAATGGAGACATCAAAAAATTTAAAATGAAACATCCCAAGCTTCCACGGTACGCTTTCCTTTTAATAAAACAGTAGCATGTGTTGTACGCAACTTCGAGTTCTAACACACCGTAACCAATCAAACTAGCTGTTATGAATAGTAATACCTACTTTTTGAAGTTATATATATTTTATATTTTAAAATGGACTTCATTTTTGGATTCGGAATATCAAATTTATCCTAGGGTGAAATTTTGGTACATTTCGGATAACTTTCATATTTTGATGAATAGTGAAAATTACTAAATTTTAATTAAAAACAACTTTTTTAATCAAAATACTTAATAGTGATAAATTGTGAATTTGAGTGGTTTTAAAGTATATTTAGAATATATTTTTACCATTTAATATAATGTTGGTCATTGGACATAATTTTACAATTAAACCGAACATAAACAAGTGTCAATCTTTTGATAGTTATTACCTCTTAAAAACACGCTTTTTGTTTTGACAGCGGGAATTAATTTTAAATTAATTTCTGCCACTTCTGTGTTTTGAATTTAGGAAAATGGATTCCATATTTGGAATCAGGATGTCCAAATTATGTAAATAGGTATCTTTTTTTTACACATTTTGAATAATTACTGCGGTAAATATTTTATTTACCATGGTTAAAGGGTAAATCCGGTAAATAAGGGTTAAAAAAATAATATTATAATAATACTAAATTACCCTAAAACGTGTCTTAACCCTATTGGTTGATACATGGTCGACCATGGGCATCTTTGGGTCTGTTTTGGGACCCCATGGATCCACTTGTAAGTGATAATGACACATTATATTAATAAAGTTAAAATAAAAATAAAAATGGCATAAGCTTACATCTTTTAGAAGAACAATTTTTACATAGGGTTATACATGTTGGATTTTCAATTATAAATATTCATTAGAAAGATAAAACGATTTCCTACATAATGATATTTTATTTATAATTTTTAGACATCAAATAATTTTAATTATTAATGACACAATAATGATGCAATGTTTACCCCATTAATAAATCATTAAAATAAATAAGATTATAATGATTAAAATATTATCTAAAACCTGTCCAATTCTTATTGGTTGATGTTATTTATAATATGAGTCATCTTATCTTCGACCTAAATGATTTTTGGACCATTATAAACCGAATAAAAATATATTATAAAGTAATACTTTCACACTTTCCTAAAGAGCCCCTCCTCTCCCTTATAAAAGGAGACCACTTCTACTCATTCCTCACACCTCTCAAGCCACTTGGCTCGTCCAAACTCTGCCCAAATAAGCTCCCCACATCCCTCTCCTCCTCCTTGAAGCTTACCCTTAGGCAGAAAGCATTTCAAGAAGTCCTTTGGTTCCAACCAAAGTGAGTTACCTAAATTAAAGGTAACGATTTCTCTTAAATTATTTTCATTTATTTTGCTTCTCCAACCCCCAAACTCTTTTTATTTCCTTTATTTTGTAACAAAACCAGTATCCTCAATATACTAGGATGTTGTTATAAGAAGGATTCAAACTACACATACACACAACTCCATCTAATGGATGATGAACATAATGTTTCTGTGGATGGAAAACTAACGCCTCACGAAACGATGATTGTTCAAATACATCTTACCGCCTCTCATGGTGGCCATTATGATGGAACTGTAATTAAATATGATATTAATGATATATATTTTATATATAAGCTTCTGTAATTCCATTTTATTTAATACCATTATTCGTTTTATGTTGTATATACATACGATAATTTCATTTGAGGAAGTGCGGACTACCGCCCCCTTAAAATGATATGACTCGTTCATACCACACATGGAACGTATAAAGGATGGTGTTAATGAACTTAAGTAACATATATAAAATTTTATATTATACTGGAATAGTAATATACCTATGTATCATTTGGATTCGATTCTTTTAAAATAAAAATTAAATGGAAGTAGCGTTCGTGCGTACGTACGGACTACCGTCTCCACGAACGCGATGAGATTCATTCTCCATCGTATCCATTCAAGTATAATTATCATTTAATGATTTAGAAATGATGTTTAAGGACTTGATATCATTTTTGATATGAATAAGATACAACAAACATGACTTATGTAACAAAACATATAAAAGAAAATGAGTAAGTTAACACACGAAACGATGATAATACTAAGATATTATCAAATCAATATTAAAAGATCATATATGATATCATATTAATGTATATGATTCTTTTATAATTTAATAAAAATTATTTCACCATTATACAGGAGGTTAACCTACCCCAACCAAGGAAAAGTACAAGGTAAGGGTTATTTCACAATCTCTTCATTATCCGAGGTTGTATTATACGTAATAATCTACTGGGACCTCTTTATCATCCACATCCATGTTTCTTCGAAATGTATTTCAAAACATTTTTACTATTTACAAGAATATGGGTTAAAGTCATTTATACCCTTGTTTGACTTTTTATAAGAGGTTTATAAAGGAATCTTTCCGTCGTTTTCAAAACAAGGTCCTTTTTAACCTTTTCGACAGAATTGAGGTAAGAATGTTTTTTTAACTTATACGGCGGGTGCGGTTATTTTCCGCCATTATAAAATCGTCGAAGCTTTCCATACAAGCTTATAAGAATATTTTAAAAGAAAATGTTTTATTTTATATGGATCTTAAATGATTTCAAAATAAAAGGAGATACTTCTTTAAAAAGAATTTTGATTTCATCTATGTCAACATCTTTTGATGGATTTTAAGATTATTTGAAGTTGATTTATTATGATACAAAACTTCTATATTGTATTGAAGGTTTTGTAATATGCTTGACTGTGGATGTGCTATTTTTATACCATTCATAGTTTATGGTGAAATTAGTGACATTTCGTATGCTAGTTTTAATACGAATGTTTATGTTATGTTTAAACCTTTTCATATGGGAATGCATTGGACTTAATAAGTGACGGGTGGAGCCCGCTATAGCTCCTCGATGCATCGGTAGGTCTCATGAGACAAACTAGTGTCTTGGCACAAGGCCTTGACAAAATCTTATTTGTAGTCTTGGCACGAGGCCTTGGCTATGTGGTTATGATAGTCTGGCATTATGCATTCCAACATTATGAAAGTGGTTATTGATTTTGCATGTGATTATTCGATTAGTAGAATATCCATGTGAATAAGTAAATGGCATTATTTCATTTTACTTTTGCCATACTATGTTGAAGTTCATGTTTAAAAAGGCTTTTGTTTTAGTAATTCATTGCCTTAAATGTTTATGCTTATTTTGAATGTTCCGCTATATTGTTATCCTTACTGGGCATTTGAGCTCACCCCTTTTCTATGTTTTATTTTTCCCAGGTAGTGAAGAAGTAAATTATGATTGACTTGCAGGGATATTATGAGGGGTTAATAGTGTGGATATGAAGACTTTGTTGTTATAGTAGTTTTTCACTTTGAATTGTATTGTAAAACTTTATGAATATATCTAGTGTTTCCAAGGCTACTAAACCAATCGGTCTTTCGAGATTTGATCTTTCTTGTGATCATGCCAATGTTACGAAGTAATGCACCGACTCTGGGTAGCTGGGGTCGGGGCGTTACACATTTTATAATAAGTTATTATATATAAACATTTTATATAACTTTTCTTCGTCTTTTACCTACCTTTTTGAAGCTTTTTGAAATCTTACATAAAACATAATTTTACCACTTCTATGAGTGGAATTTCAAAAATTCGAGAGACATGGTTAATATCAAGGACTAAAATGTGGTTCAATGAGATGTAAATAATTTTTGGTGAATAGTATCGTTTTACTTTTATTTACCACGGTTAAAAGTAAATAGGGTAATTAAGGATAAAAATGATATTATTATTATCCTAACACATGTACTAATTATATTGGATAAGTGTAATTCGACAAAAAACAACCTTAGGAATAAAATATTAACCTTTTGGTCCACATGGATTAGATTAGGACACTTATTACTATTTTATTTAAAGAAGAGTTAAAATAGTTAAAATCAAAGTTTAATAACTAAATAATTTTTAATATATAGTTATACATAAGATAAATTCGATTATAAAATCTCATTAGAAACCTAAAACTATTTCCTACATAATGGTTTTTTATTTTATAATTTTTAGACATTAAATAAGTTAATTTATTTATGACACAATGATGATGCAGTAATTACCCTATTAATGAAATATTACCATAGTTGATGTTATAAATACACAAATAAATGTAATTTGAGACTTTATATGAATTACACTGATTTTATAGGTTAATATGACATGTTAGTATTTATTTAATTAACTTTTTTTGAACTAATCATGCTGTTATGATTTTCAAAAAAATCAATTACCAAATAGTGTAAAAATTGACATAAAATAGTTTTTAAATAAAATATTATATTAATAATTGTTATTATATTTATACAAATCTAAGGTTAGACCATGATACTTATATCATGATAGGTGTATCATTAATGGACCACTTGTGTGTCACTTGGATGTATATGGTAAGTTAATTAACTATATAATATAAAAATACAAAGTGACATGGTAAATGTCAATCTAAATAACTAAGAGTAAAATCTAAAATATAAGGTTAATATAATGAACCAAACCTCTATAAAATCTATTTTTTTTGAGAGGATATCTACGCATCCCCACTTTATATTCAAATTAAATCAATTTGGATCTATTAAAAACTGAATATGATTTTATTATAAAATAATATTCTAAGTTTTTTCTAAGGTGCCCCACTCCTCCCTTATAAAAAGGGCACCCCTTCCCTCTTCACTTAACACCCTTTTGAGCCTTGAAACTCAGCTTACCACTACCCATTTCTCCTCTCCACTTCCCTAGAAACATTCTAGAGGTTATGGTCATCTCAAAAGACAAACTCTACTTCCTTAAGAAAAATCTTAAAGGAGGTGTGTCGAAGAAGAGGTAATCTCTTCTTCCGATTCTCTCAATTTTCAATCTTCTTCTACTTATTCTTCTTTAGTTTCCTCATTATAAAGTAATAAAATTAGTATTACTTATATACTGATATGTTATTATAAATATTAAACAACCTTATTTTACCTTTTATCCATCCTACGGAAAATGAAATCACAGCGTGTGCGTACGTATGGAAGACCATCTCCACGTCGTGGTGTAATCTGTTTTCAACCACCACCTTACTTGGATTGTTATAATGGTGTAACTAAATAACTATATATTATTATCGCTCGTGTGTTTGTATGGACTACCATCTCCATGAAGCGATGAGATTCATTCTCTATGTTAACCATTAATGAATGATTATAAAGTATATATAATGAATAATAATGAAATATATGACATAATAATGATACTGGATTTATGTATATATATTTATGTCATCTACATAATTCCATTCAATTCAATAAGGAAACGAAAACAATGTTCTTGCGTACGTACAACCTAATGTCTCCAAGAACGGTGTATTTCATTCCATTTATCAATCTATCATAAATATAAATATGTATATGATGAATATATATTATATATAAATCATGTTTTACATTCTGGAATTAAGTAAATCAGGATATAAGTAAAAATATCAAGAAAAACAAGTCAAAACCCGTACAATAAATGAAACGATTTTACCCAAATCGCTGCTTTTACATCGAATTTACAAAATAATGGGTAATATAAAGTCATACGTAAACTATATATGATATCATAATAATAAATATGATTCTGTAATAAGTCAATACCATTATTTTAATCATTATACTAGAGTTTCAGATACAAACGAAGCATATCAGACATAAGGTATGGGATAACAATTCTAATCTCGTTCTTATCTGAGATTATTTATTCATAAGTATTTACTGGGGTTACTGTTATCATCCATGTCCATGTTTCCTAAAATTGGTTTCATGTATTTCTAAAGTCCTTTTTAACCATTTTGGACTTTTACTACATGGTATGTAAGGAATCATTATTTTTTTACCATACGAGGTACTTTTTGACTTTTTTGACAAAAGTACGAGGAGAATGTTATTTTTAACTTATACGACATGAACAGATTTTTACGGTTTCATAATGCCCCATTTTCATGTTGTTTCCTATACAAAATTGCATTATTATTTTCAACAAAACCCTTTTCTTTTAAAATTGTATTGCGTTTTGTGAAAAGAAAATGATTTTGAAGAAGAAAGGATATTTTCCTCAAGAATTCATTTCAAGTGTTTTATAAAAACTATTTTCTATCTAAAATGAAATTATTTAATATGTTTATGGTTCAAGTATAATGTATCCATTATTTATGTGGTTTTATTCTTCTTATGCTAAAAGTATATCCATTTTTATGGATTATTTTATGATGGCATGATGTTTAAGAATCCCATTCTATTACATGGGTTGTGCTATGGTGTATGATTCATGATTTTGTGGCACATGAAAGAATGATTTCATTATGAGATTTGTGGGACCTATATCACCCTCCAATGCATTGGGTAAAGATTTATATCTCATGAAATAGACATGGATGGAATTGTAAGTTAATCTGGTGTAGTAATACAGGACTGGAACGAGGAGTGAACTCAATTCCGAAAGGGAATTTGTCCACTAAGATGGTCTTGGAAGCAATGCCTTGGCTACTATGTAAATCATATCATGTGCTTAATGGTTGACACAATCACATGTTTTATTCCCATGCTATTTTACCATGATTAATGTTTCTTTATGATCTATGCCTTATGTACTGCCATGTTTTATTTCATTACCCAAGATTTTGATGTTTAAACATTATGTTCATGTTTTTAAGGTCAAATGTATATGATTTGTTTTATTTTATCCATGATTACATTTACTGAGAATTTGAGCTCACCCTTTATATGGTTTCTTTTCTCCAGGATTTAAAGAAAGGTTTTAGGACAGAAAACTAAAAGGGGAATATCATTATGGGAAATGTTGAAGATCTTTCACCATGATTAGAGGATTACATTCTGAGTTTCCAAAGACACTAAACTATTACGGTCCTTTGGTATCTATTTTTTATGTATTAAGTATTACACAAAATTATTGTAATGTCTATTTACGTCAAGCTTTGGGTCTCTGCAGTTGGTATCAGAGGAAAGGTTTAGTTAACCTTTGGAAACTAGGATGTGAAAACTTTAGTAAGATCGCTAGAGATATTTCTAAGGTATGTCTAGGGATGTCCCCAAGGTTAAGTATAAGTATAGGTTATAGTCCTAGAATTATGGTAACAATCATAGAATTTACCCAAATATGTTATATATTGAAGGTACTCCCCCTTTATTATGTTGTTTTACCTAACATTATTTTTGCCTCTCACACTATTATATTTGGGTTTTAGACGATGGCTAGAACCCGAAAGAACCATGTTGATCAATGTATTGGACAATTCAATGATTGTCCTCCTGAAAAAACCAATGTTATATGAGATGTAGTGAAAAATCGTTTTTCTATACTTTTACAATCTATGAATCATTTCGGACATCCAAATGACCAGAGAAGGGAACAATGTTTTATTGGGTCCTTCACGAGGCAACGTCCACCTTCTTTCAGTGGGTCTTCTGGTCCACTTTTTTCTAAACAATGGATTAGTACCACTGAAAATATATTTTCCATACATCACTGTTCAGAACATGAAAAATGCATTCTGTCTATTTACCATTTAGAAGGTGAATTAGATCAATGGTGGACTCTAATTAAGAATACGAGGCCCTGATAGGAAATTGAATCCATGGAATGGGATGAGTTAATGAACTTATTTTTCAATAAGTACTTCCCTCATATTCTTCCAACAATGATGGAAAAGGATTTCCATGATATTAACCAAAAGGATGATGAATCTGTTGGTATATACTAAGATAATTTTATAATGCTTGCAAGGTATGCATCTGGATTTATCATCTAACCTGAAAGTAAAGTTGATCGATTCTTCAGTGTCTTAAAACCAAGTCTTCAAAGGGAATTAGCTATAAGAGACTTCAGTAGCTATTAATAAATTGTTCATTGTGATATCAAGGAAGAAATGGAAGTTGGTGTTACATATCCATCTCATGGTTTGGACAAGAAACAAAAGATGGTGTTCAAGGAGAAAATCTTAGAACAATGGTGAAAAGACAATGAATGATTCATTATGCTCAAAGTGTGGAAAGAAGCATAGTGGAGATTGTCTTTAGGGGACTAGAAAATGTTTTAAGTGTGGAAAAGAAGGACATCGAGAAGCTAATTGTTGAATTAATGGAAAAAAGGGTTATTAATGATGCAAATAAAGAAAAGACTGCAGAGAACGCACCACCAATACTTTAATGCTCCAAGTTCAATGAAATTGGGCATTATGCTAATCAATGCCCTAATACAAGGGTTAATGATGATAGTCATGAGAAACCACTTTAGGAAATGGACAAAATGAAGTCACATGTGATCACTATTTTAGATGTTGAATATGACAACGTTGTGGTGGAATGATTAAGTGTTTAGGTAATGGGATTCAAAAATAATGTTGTATATAATATCGTGGAATATTGGAATATTTATATATTGGTCTACTATGGTTTTCAATAATTTTATGGTACCAGTAACCATGGAAAGTGATTGAGATATTTTGGGAATGAAGATGATAAGTGCATAATGATGGGATAAGCAGAAAATTAAATGTTTGATAGTATTCATGATCTCATGACTGATATAAGGAAAATTTTATATCATGTTTTGAGTATATAGAATTTTTGGATTTTGGAATGTGGAAAGAGTTAACTTTTGATAGCCTTCCTGTTTTCACAAAGATTTAATGGGTATTTATTTTTCAAGAGAATAAATGATTAAGGTATTCACATGTTTGAAATGTGACCAACAAGATATATCTTATATGGGGGATGAATAATGGTATTCACATGCTCGGTAGATGACATTTCTAGTAATCATTCTCTTTATACTATAAGATTGGACAGAAGTATTTGGGATAAGTCTAAACATTGAAATGGATTATGTTGGATATAAGTTAGTATTGATTAAGGCTATAACATTTTCAATATTATTAATTGAATGTTATAATAATGTAGTTTTAGAAGAAGGACAACCTACGGGATGGGAAACAACCCGTTTCATCAGACAAGGATGCGGGAATCAAACCCACAACCAAAGTGCGACAGACCTTTATCACCTACCACTAGCCTACAGGAAGTCCCTGGTTAGTATAAACTAGTTTTATTTTATTAAGCACTATGATAGCTGAAGTATAAGTACATTTTAGTAACCATATACTATTAATCTTAGCATAGATGGAGTTTTGTATTATTAATAAATTGTGATAAACTTTTTGCAATAGAAATAGATGGAATGACCTATCATTCTATCGCATAATCTACTAACACTTCACAGAAGACAAATTCAACTTCATTTCTTTAAGAGATGAAGTGTAAATTGTTCCTGGAATGAGAAACGGTGAGACTGTACCAAAATCAAGTAAGTATATCTTTTAATTCAATAATTCTTCAAATTTAGGGAAATGATCTTGAAAACAAAAAATATTGTCCTAGTGATCTCATATATAATGAATCAGATGGTACCGTAGATCATCCCAAATTTATGGCTTTGTGATTATTGAATTTTTCATAGCCATGTCCTCTACCACTCTTCATCAGAAGTTTATGGTTATAGTTCTCTTCCATATCCATATCTTCATCTATGTTCAACTATGTGGAAACCTAGTGATTAGTTAATTTGGGTAACCGTTACGTTTCATACTTTAGTTTTTAAAGTAATGTTTTGGTATTCATTTTTAGGATGTAGGTTTCTATTAAAGAAACTTTCAATTAGTAGAGCATTTATAACCCTGATGAATTTCGAGGTAGAAATTAATTTTAAGGGGGGTAGAATGTAATGGCTCGAGAATTTATGGAAAATATTCTTTTAATTTCATTGATATCTTCTATTATACACTACACCAAGTATATCTTGTACTATACGCAACACTGTATTAGCTTGTAGTATATGCAACACTATTCTTGGCTCATGTTACACACTATTTCAAGTTCGTTTTGTGGAAATTATTCTATGCAACATTATGTATAGATTTTTTTAATGTACAAATGAAATAAGTTTTGATTAGGTTATAAGAAACCCCAAATAGTGCTTTCACTACACACGGTCCTGACTTGGCTTGCATTACACGCAATCAAGACCTTCCTCGATAGTGTGTGTAGTACGCAATTCTGAGTCTCACTAAACGAGATATTATTATAATATTATTATGAATTAGCCATTATGAATAGTAATACCCAATTTTTGAAATTTTATAAATTTTATTTTTCAAAATGGACTTCATTTTTGGATTCAGAATATCGAAATTAGCCTAGGGTTATTTTTTTGTATTTTTATGAAAACATTAAATTTTTTATGAATAGGGAAAACAATGGGTTACTATTTAATAACCGAATTTTTATTTAAATAATTTTTTATTTTATTTAAATTTATTTTAGGTCAAAATTGATACATAATACCTACATAAGTTCAATGTAATTCATTGGATTCATTTTATAATAATTTTCGATACATAAAAAGTGTGTTGAACTTTTCTTCGTCTTTTACCTACCTCCTATGAGCTTTTTGAAAACTTACATAAAAAATAATTTTACCACTTCTGTGAGTGGAATTTCGAAAATCCGAGAGATACTGTTAATATCAAGGACTAAAATGTGGTTCAATGAGATGAAAATAATTTTTTGTGAATAATAACTTTTTACTTTTATTTACCACTATTAAAAGTAAATAGTGTAATTAAGGGTAAAAATGATATTATTATTACACTAAAACATGTCCTAATTCTATTGGATAAGTGTAATTCGACCAAAAACAACCTTAGGAATAAAATATTAACCTTTAGGTCCACTTGGATTAGATTAGGACACTTATTATTATTTTATTTAAAGAAGAGTAAAAATAGTTAAAATCAATGTTTAATAACAAAATAATTTTTAATATAGGGTTATACAGAAGATATATTCGACTATAAAATTTTTTTATAAAGCTAAGAAGATTTCATAAATAATGGTATTTTATTTATAATTTTTAGACAGTAAATAAGTTAATTTATCTATGACACATTGATGATTCAATAATTACCTTATTAATAAAATATTAACATAATTGATGTTATAAATACAAAATTAAATATATTTTGAGAGTTTTTATGAATTAAACTAATTTTCAAGGTTAATATGACATATCAGTATTGAGTTAATTAACTGTTTTCGAACTAATCAAGCTGTTATGATTTTCATAAAAATCAATTACCAAATAGTGTCAAAATTGACATAAAATAGTTTTTAAAACAAATATTATATTAATAATTGTTATTATATTCGTAAAAATATGAGGTTCTACCAAGATACTTATATCATGATTGGTGTATCATTAAAGGTACACTTGGTGGTCATGTTTATGTATATGGTATGTTTATTAACTATATTATATAAAAATACAAAGTGACATGGTAAATGTCAATCTAATTAACTAAGAGTTAAAACTAAAAGATATGGTTAATATAATTACCCAAACCTATATAAAATATATTTTTTGAGAGAATATCTACCCAAACCCACTTTAGCATCGAATGAATTCAATTTGGATCTATTATAAACCGAATATGACTTTATTATAAAATAATATTTTATGTTTTTCCTAAGGTGCCCCTCTCTTCCCTTATAAAAAGGGCACCCCTTCCCTCTTCTCATCACACCCTTTTGACCCTTGAAGCTCGGACAACCCCAGTACATTTCTCCTCTCCACTTCCCTAGAAACATTATGAAGTTTCTGGTCTTCTCAAAAGACCAACTCAACTTCCTTAAGTGGAATCTTAAAGGAGGTGTGTCGAAGAAGAGGTAAACTCTTCTTCCGATTCTCTCATGTTTCTTTCTTCTTCTACTTCTTCTTATTTAATTTCCTCATTATAAAGTAATAAAATCAGTATTAATTATATAATTATATTTTATTATAAATATGAAACAAACCTATTTCACCTTTTATCCATCCTACAGAAAATGAAATCATTGTGCGTGCATTCGTACGGAATGCTGTCTCCATGTCGTGGTGTAATCTGTTTTCGACCACCAACTTACTTGGATGGGAAAAATGGTGTAACTAAATAACTATATATGATTATATTAAAGTGTTATTTATTAAGAAATATTATACATACACTTCAATACAATTCCACGATCATGGAAATGATATCAGTGCTCGTCCGTACGTACAGACTACCGTCTCCAAAACGTGATTAGATTCATTCTCCATGTTAACCATTCATGAATGATTATAAAGTATATATAATGACTAATAATGAAATATATGACATAATAATGAGACTGGATTTATGTATATATATTTTTTTCATCTACTTAATTCCATTAAATTCAATAAGGAAACGAAAACAACGTTCATGCGTACGTACAACCTACCGTCTCTATGAATGGTGTATTTCATTCCATTTATCGATATATCATATATATATGTATATGATGAATATATATTATATATAAATAATTTTTTACATTCTGGAATTATGTAAATTAGGTAATATGTAATAATATCATGAACAAAAAGTCGAAACACGTACAATAAATGAAACGATTTTACCCAAATCGCTGCTTTTACATCGAATTTACAATAGAACAGGTAATATAAAGTCATAAGTACACTATATATGATATCATAACAATGAATATGATTATTTAATAAGTCAATGACATTATTTAAATCATTATACAATAGTTTCGGATATATACAAAGCATATCAGATATAAAGTAAGGGATAACTATTCCAATCTCATTCTTATCCGAAATTGTTTATTCCTAAGTATTTACTGGGGTTATTGTTATCATCCATGTCCATGTTTCCTAAAAATGGTTTCAAGTATGTTTAATGTCCTTTTTTTCCATGTTTGACTTTTACTACACGGTATGTAAGTAATATTTCTTTTTTTACCATACGAGGTACTTTTTGACTTTTCTGATCAAAGTACAAGGAGAATGTTATTTTTAACTTATATGGCGTGAACGGATTTTTACAGTTTCATAACGCCTCATTTTCATGAAGCTTCCTATACAATATTGCATGATTATTTTCAACAAAACACTTTTCTTTTAAAATATCATGGAATTTTGTGAATAGAAAATGATTTCGAAGAAGAAAGGATATTTTCCTCAGAAATTTATTTCAAGTGTTTTATCAAAACAATTTTCCATCTAAAATGACATTATTTAATATTTTTTTGTTTCATGTATAATGTCTCCATTATTTACATGGTTTTATTTTTCTTATAATAAAATAATATCAATTTTTATGGATTATGTAATGATGGCATGATGTTTAAGAATCCCATTCTATTACATGGGTTATGCTATAATGTATGATTCATGATTTTGTGGCACACGAAAGAATGATTTCATTATGAGATCAGTGGGACCTATATATCCCTCAAATGCATTGGGTAAAAATTTATATCTCATGAGATAGACATGGGTGGAATGGTATGTTAATCAGGTTCAGTAATACAGGACTTGAATGAGGAGTGAAATTGATTCAGAAAGGGACTTTGTCCATTAAGATGGTCTTGGAAGCAATGCCTTGGCTACTATGGAAATCATATCATGTGCTTAATAATTGACATAATCACATGTTTTATTCCCATGCTATTTTATCATGATTAATGTTTCTTTATTATCTATGCCTTATGTACTGCCATGTTTCATGTCATTGCCCAAGATTTTGACGTTTAAACATTATGTTCATGTTTTTAAGTTCAAATGTATATGATTTTTTATTCTATCCGTGATTAACCTTACTGATCATTTGAGCTCACCCTTTATATGATTTCATTTCCCCAGGATTTAAAATAAAGGTTTTAGGTCCGAAAACCAAAAGGGGAAGATCTTTATTGGAAATGTTGAAGATCTTTCACCATGATTAGAAGATTACGTTCCCAGTTTCCAAAGACACTAAACTATTACGGTCCTTTAGTGTCTGTTTTTGTTATGTATTAAGTATTCTTAAAAAGTTATGTAATGTATATGTATGTCATTCTTTGGGTGTCTACAGTTAGTATCATAGGAAAGGTTTAGTATCCTTTGGAAAGTAGGATGTGAAAAATTTAGTGAGATCCCTAGAGATATATCTAAGGTATGTCTAGGGATGTCCCTAAGGTTAATTATAAGTATAGGTTATCGTCCTAGAATTATGGTAACAATCATAGAATTAACCCTAAGATGTTATATATTGAAGTTACTCCCCCTTTATTGTGTTGTTTTCCCTAGCATGATTTTTGTCTCACACATTATTCTTTTTTGGGTTTTAGATGATAGCCGAAACCCGAAGGAACAGTGTTAATCAATGTAATGGACAATGAAATGATTGTACTCCTGAAAAAACCAATGTTATGGGAGATGGAGTGAAAAATCATATTGATATACTGACACATGATATGAATCATTCTAGACTTCCAAATGAGCAGAGAAGGGAAAAATATTCTATTGAGTCCTTCATGAGGCATCTTCCACCTTTTTTCAGTGGGTCTTCTGATCCACTTGTTGCTGAACAATTGGATTAGTACCATTGAAAAGGTATTTTTCATACCTTGCTGTTTGGAACATGAAAAAGTCATTCTTTCTATTTACCATTTAAAATGTGAAGCAGATTAATGGTGGAATCTAATTAAGAATACAAGGCCCTGAGATGAAATTGAATCCATGGAATGGGATGAGTTCAAGATCTTATTTTTCAATAAGTACTTCCCTCGTATTCTTCGAACAAAGATGGAAAAGGATTTCCATGAGCTTAAGAAAAAGGATGATGAATCTTTTGGTATATACAAAGAGAATTTTACAAGTCTTCGATGGTATGCATCTATCTTTATCATCCAACACGAAAGTAAAGTTGATCGATTCTTTAGTGCCTTAAAACCAAGTCTTTGAAGGGAATTAGCTATAAGAGACTTCAATAGCTATGAAGAAATTGTGCATTGTGTTATCATGGTAGAAATGGAATTTGGTGTTACATATCCATTTCATGGTTTGGACAAGAAATGAAATATGGAGTTCAAGGAGAAATCTAAGAACAATTGTGAAAAGAAGATAAATGTTTATTTATTCTCAATGTGTGGAATGAAGCATGGTGGATATTGTCTTAGAGGGACTAGAAAATTTTTTAAGTGTGGAAAAAAGGTCATTGAGAAGCTGGGTTTCGAAGTAATGGAAAAAGGGTTTCTAATGATGTGAATATAGAAAAGACTGCAGAGAACGCACCACTAGCACACCAATTCATCAAGTGCAATGAAATGGGGCATTATGATAATCAATTCCCTAATAGAAGGGCTAATGATTATCAACATGAGCAACCACTTAAGGAAAAGGACAGAGGGAAGTCACATGCGATCACTATTGGTGATGTTGAATATGACAACGATGTGGTGGAATGATTAAGTGTTTATGTAATGGGATTCCAAAATAATGTTGTATACAGTATCATGGAATATTAGAATATTTATGTATTGGTCTATTGTAGTTTTCAATAATTTTATGGTACCGGTAACCATGGAAAGTGATTGAGATATTTTTGGAAAGAAGATGATATGCGCATAATGAAGGGATAAGGAGAAAACTAAATGTATGATAGTATTCATGATCTCATTACTAAAATATGAAAAATGTTAAATCGTTGTTTGAGTATATAGAATTTTTGGATTTTGGTATGTGGAAAGAGTTAACTTTTGATATCATTCATGTTTTCACTAAGATTCAATGGGTATTCATTTTTCAAGAGAATACATGATTAAGGTATTCACATGTTTGGAATGTGACAAACAAGATATATCTTATTTGGGAAATAAATGATGGTATTCACATGCTCGGTAGATGAAATTTCTAGTAATCGTTTTCTTTATACTATAATATTTGACAGAAATATTTTGGATAAGCCGAAAGATTGGAATGGATTATGTTGGACACAAGTTAGTATTGATTAAGGCTATAACTTTTTTGATATTATTAATGTAATGTTATAATAATGTAGTTTTAGAAGAAGGAAAACCAGCAGGACGGGCGAAAACCTGTTGTGTTGGACAAGGATGCGGGAATCGAAGCCACAACAAATGTGTGATAGGCCTTTATCGCCTACCCCTAGCCTACAGGAAGTCCATGGTTAGTAGAAACAAGTTTTATTTTATTAATCTATATTATAGATGAAGTATAAGTCCCTTTTAGGAACCATATACGATTAATCTCAGCAGAAATGGACATCTTTATATTTAATAAATTGTGCTAAACGTTTTATAATAGAAATAGATGGAATTACCTATCATTCTTTCGCATAATCTACTAACACTTCACAAAAGACAAATTCAACTTCATTTCTTTATGAGATGATGTGGAAATTGTTCAAGGCATGAGAAACTAAGAGATTGTACCAAAATCAAGTAAGTATTTCTTTTAATTCAACAATTCTTCAACTTTAGGGAAATTATCTTGAAAACAAAAAATGATGTCCTAGTGATCTCATACCTAATGAATCGGATGTTACCTTAGATCATCACAAAATTATGGCATTGTGATTTTTGTCTTTTTCACAGCCATTTCCCCTACCACTCTTCATCAGATGTTTATGGTTATATTTATCTCCCCTATCCATATCTTCACCTATGTTCTACTATGTAGAAACCCAGTGATTAGTTAATTTGGGTAACCATTACGTTTAATGCATTATTTTTTAATGTCTTGTTTTGGTATTTCTTTATGATGTGGGTTTCTATTAAATAAACATTAAATTAGTAAACCATTTATAACAGTGACGAATTTTGAGGGATAGATTCATTTTAAGGGGGGTAGAATGTAACACCCCGAGATTTTATGAAAAATAATCTTTTAATTTCATTGATGTCTTCTATTATACACTACACCCAGTTTATCTTGTACTATACACAACACCGTATTAGCTTTAAGTATACACAACACTATTCTTGGCTCGTGTTACACACAATTTGTAGTTTGTTTTGTGGAAATTATTTTACGCATCATTAAGTATAGATATTGTTTAATGTACCAATGAAATAATTTTTATTTTGTTATACGCAACACCAAATGGTGCTTTCACTACACACAACCCTTAGTTGGCTTGCATTACAGGCAATCAAGACCTTCCTCGATAGTGTGTGTAGTACACAATACCGAGTTTCACTAAAAGAGATATTATTTTAATATTATTATGAACAAGCTGTTATGAATAGTAATACCCAATTTTTAAAATTTTATAAATTTTATTTTTCAAAATGGACACAATTTTTGGATTTGGAATATCGAAATTAGCCTAGGGTGAATTTTTGGTATTTTTCTGAAAACGTTCAATTTTTGATGAATAGTGAAAACACTGGGTTACTATTTAAAAACCGACATTTTATTTAATTAATTATTTATTTTATTTAAATTTAATTTATGTCAAAATTGATACATAATACCTACATAATTTCAATGTAATTCATTAGAGTCATTTTATAATAATTTTCGATATATAAAAAGTTTATTGAACTTTTCTTCGTCTTTTACCTACCTCATAGGAGCTTTTTGCAAACTTACATAAAACATAATTTTACCACCTATGTGAGTTGAATTTAGAAAATAAGATAGACACTGTTAATATCAAGGACTAAAATGTGGTTCAATCAGATGAAAATAATTTTTGGTGAATATTAACTTCTTACTTTTATTTTCCACGGTTAATAGTAAATAGGGTAATTAAGGGTAAAAATGATATTATTATTACGCTAACACATGTTCAAATTCTATTGGATAAGTGTAATTTGACCTAAAACAACCTTATGAATAAAATATTAACCTTTAGGTCCACTTGGATTAGATTAGGAAACTTATTATTATTTTATTTAAAGAAGAGTTAAAATAGTTAAAATCAATGTTTAATAACAAAATCATTTTTAATATAGGGTTATACATAAGATAAATTCGACTATGAAAATTTATTAGAAAGATAAAAATATTTCATACATAATCGTATTTTATTTATAATTTTTTGACATTAAATTAGTTATTTTATTTATGACACAATGATGATGCAATAATTACTTTATTAATGAAATATTAAAATAATTGATGTTATAAATACACAAATAAATTTAATTTGAGACTTTTGATGAATTAAACCAATTTTATAGGTTAATATTACATGTTAGAATTGATTTAATTAACTTTGTTCTAACTAATCATGATTTTATGATTTTCACAAAAATCAATTACCAAATAGTTTCAAAATTGACATAAAATAGTTTTTGAAACAAATATTATATTATTAATTGTTATTATATTCCTAAAAATCTAGGGTTAATAAAAGATACTTATATCATGATATTTTTATCATTAATGGACCACTTGTGGGTCACTTGGATGTAAATGGTGTGTTTATTAACAATAAAATATAAAAATACAAAGTGACATGGCAAATGTCAATCTAATTAACTAAGAGTTAAAACTAAACAATATGGTTAATATAATGACCCAAACTTGTCTGAAATATATTATATGAGAGGATATCTACCCATCCCCACTTTATCTTATAAAGATATCAATTTGGTTTTATTAAAAAATGAATATGACTTTATTATAAAATAATATTTTCAGTTTTTCCTAAGGATCCCCACTCATCTCTTATAAAAAGGGCCCCCCTTCCCTCTTCTCTTCACACCCTCTTGAGCATTGAAGCTCTTCCAACCTCTAAAAATTTCTCCTCTACAATTCCCTAGAAAAATTCTGTAGGTTCTGGTCTTCTCAAAAGACCATCTCTACTTACTTAAGATGAATCTTAAAGGAGGTGCGTCGAAAATGAGGTAATCTCTTCTTCTGATTCTCTCAAGCTTATTTCTTCTTCTACTAATTCTTATTTAGTTGACTCATAATAAAGTAATAACATCAGTATTAATTATATACTTATATTTTATTATAAATATTAACCAACCCTATTTCAACTCCTATCCATCCTATGGAAAATTAAATCACCAAGCATGCGTACGTATGGAATAATGTTTCCACGCCGTGGTGTAATCTGTTTTCGACCACCACCTTACATGGATGGGTATAATGGTGTAACTAAATAACTATATATAATTATTGTAAATTTATACTGATTCTGAAATATTATACATACACTTCAATACAATTCCACGATCATGGGAATGATATCATCGCTAGTGCGTACGTACGGATTACCGTCTCCCCGATGCGATTAGATTCATTATCCATGTTAATAATTAATGAGCGATTATAAATATATATAATGAATAATAATGAAATATATGAAATAATAATGATAATTAAATTATTTATATATATATATTTATGTCATCTACTTAATTCCATTCAATTCAATAAGGAAATGAAAACGCCGTTCATGCGTACGTACAACCTACCGTCTCCATGAACGGTGTATTTAATTCCATTTATAGATCTCTCATATATATATGTATATGATAAATATATATTATATATAAATAATTTTTACATTCTATAATTATGTAAATTCGGATATATGTAATAATATCAAGAACAACAAGTCGAAACATGTACAATAAATGAAACGATTTTACCCAAATCGCTGCTTTAACCTCGAATTTACAAAAGAACGGGTAATATAACGTCATAAGTAAACTATATATGATATCATTACAATGAATATGATTATGTAATTAGTCAATGACATTATTTAAATCATTATACAGGAGGTTCAGATACATACATAGCATATCAGACATAAGGTAAGGGATAACTATTCCAAACTCGTTCTTATCCGAGATTGTTTATTCGTAAGTATTTACTGGGGTTATTGTTATCATTCATGTCCATGTTTCCAAAAAATGGTTTCATGTATGTTTAAAGTCTTTTTTTCCATTTTTTACTTTTACTACATGGTATGTAAGGAATCTTTTTTTACCATATGAGGTACTTTTTGACTTTTCCGACAAATGTACGAGTAGAATGTTTTTTTTAACTTATACGGCGTGAACAGATTTGTACAGTTTCATAACACCTCATTTGCAGGAAGCTTCCTATAAAATATTGCCTGATTATTTTCAAAAAAACCATTTTCTTTTAAAATTTCATGTCATTTTGTGAAAAGAAAATGATTTTGAAGAAGAAAGGATATTTTCGTCAAGAATTCATTTAAAGTGTTTTATCTAAACTATTTTCCATCTAAAATGAAATTATTTAATATGTTTATGTTTCAAGTATAATTTCTCCATTATTTACATGGTTTAATTCTTCTTATGATAAAATTATATCCATTTTTTTGGATTAAGTTATGATGTCGTGATGTTTAAGAATCCAATTCTCTTACATGGGTTATGCTATGATGTATGATTCATGATTTTGTGGCACACGAAATAATGATTTCATTATGAGATGGGTGGGAACTATATCTCCCTCCAATGCATTGGGTAAAGATTTAAATCTCATGACATAGACATGGCTGGAATGGTAAGTTAATCTGGTTCAGTAATATAGGACTGGAATGTGGAGTGAACTCGATTCAGAGAGGGACTTTTTCCACTAAGATGGTCTTGGCAGCAATGCCTTGGCTACTATGGAAATCCTATCATGTGCTTAATGGTTTCCAAAATCACATGTTTTATTCCCATGATATTTTATCATTATTAATGTTTCTTTATGCTCTATGCCTTATGTACTGCCATGTTTTATGTCATTACCCATGATGTTGAGGTTTAATCATTATGTTCATGTCTTTATGTCCAAATGTATATGATTTGTTTTATTTTATCCATGATTACCCTTACTGATAATTTGAGCTCACCCTTTATATGATTTATTTTCCATAGGATTTAATGAAATGTTTTAGGTAAGAAAACAAATAGGGGAATATATTTATGGGAGATGTAGAAGATCTTTCACCATGATTAGAAGATTACATTCTGAGTTTCCAAAGACACTAATCTATTAAGGTCCTTTGGTGTCTGTTTTGGTTATGTATTAAGTATTCCACCAAAGTAATGTAATGTCTATGTACGTCAAGCATTGGGTCTCTATAGATACTCTCAGTGGTCTCATTTTCCTAGTGAAAAGAAGCGAAAAATGGAGAACAAAATGGGTTGTTCATCCAACAAATACCATGATGGAATGAAACCTCTCTTTCCCCTTTGCGAAAATTGTGGGAAGAAGCATCATGGAGACTGTCTTATGGGAACCAATAATTTCATCAAATGCGGAAATTTTGGTCATCTGGCTACGAATTGCAGAAGGGATATGAAAAATCCCGCTAATGGTGAAGAAGAAAAGATGGTTCAGAACAACTATCTTCCTGTAGTGCAGTGTTTCAACTACAAGGAGCTTGGGAAATATGCGAACAATTTCCCTATGTCGAGGGTTTTTAGAGGCAATTAAAAACAACTTCAAAGGAAACACAGAAGGGCTTATGCTATCACTACTGCTAAGGTGGATCCGGACAACGATGTGGTGATAGGTACGCCAGTTATCCATTCTTGAATAGAATATATACTATTTGATTCTGGTTCATGAATTCATTCATATCTCGTAAGTTTAGTAGAACTATTCATACACCACCTCAAAATTTGGAGGAAAATTTATCTGTGAATATATAAAATGGGGCGATCACTATATCCATGGTTTATAACTCCTCCCCGATTAAAGTTTATGGTATGAACCTCCCAAAAAATCTCATCATATATCCTTTAGTAGAGTTTGACACGATCTTGGGCATGGATTGGCTATCTTTGTACAAAGACAACATCAAAGGTCAGGAAAGGGATATCAATTTTCACCTCCTAAAGCATCCTCTGATTCTTTACAAATTTAAGGAGGAACATGAGTCTCTTTTTGAATCATTGTCTCATGTGTTGATATTTTTTCCTTTTTAGCAAGCATATCTAGCTCAAATGCTCGAGGCAAAGGAGAGAATCACGTTTGAAGATATACCCATATTGAGGGATTACACTAACATATTTCTTGAAGAGTTTCCTGGTCTTCCTCCGGACCTAGAGGTTGAGTTCTCAATTAAACTTATCCCTGGATCTCTGCCTACCTCAAAGACACCTTACAGAATGGCCACCGCAGAGCTGGAAGAGCTGAAGAAATAGTTACAGGAGAATGTGGAGATAGGTTTTATACTCCCGAGTGCTTCACTATGGGGTTCTCCAGTCCTCTTTTTCAAGAAGAAGGATGCATCAATGTGCCTTTGCATTGATTATAGCGAGCTCAATAAAATCACAATAAATAAAATGTTTCCCTTCCATGGATAGACGACTTCTTCGATCAGCTTCGTGGGGCCATTTATTTCAATAATGTGGACCTTTGTTTAGGATATCACCAAATAAAGTTGAGGAATGAAGATATACCCAAGAATACCTTTCGAACAAGGTATGGACACTATGAGTTCATAGAAATTCCCTTCGGACTCAGTAATTATCCAGCAATTTTTATGGATTTAATGAATAGAGTCATTAGATATTACCTTGAAAATTTTATAGTAGTCTTTATTGATGATATTATGATATACTCCAAGAGAAAGGAGGAACATGAGGAGAATTTAAAAGCTATGTTAAATACATTGTGAAGAGAGAATTTGTATGCAAAGTAACGTAAATGTGAGTTCTAGATGGAATAATTATCATTCCTCGGGCATGTAATCACTAGAAAAGGGATATCTGTACACCCTTCCAATACAAAGGCAACTGAAGAGTGGCCCAGGCCATCTTCTGTAACCTAGATTTGTAGATTTTTGGGTCTAGCAGGGTATTGTCGATGATTTTTGATTAACTGTTTATGATTTTCAATCCCAAGGACCAAGCAGACACAGAAGAGGGTAATGTTTGTCTGGACTGAACAATGTGACTTAAGCATTAAAGATAAAAAGAGAAGGCTGACCACTGCACCTGTACTCAAATTACAGAAAAGTGGAGAAAGTTTTGTGATATACAACGATGCTTCAAAAAAAGGCTTTGGTTGTGTACTCATGAAAAATGATAATGTGATAGACTATGCCTCACAAAAGTTGGAGATCCATCAGCCGAACTATGTGATACATGATCTAGATATGGTGGCCGCAATTTTTGCCTTGAAAATTTGGTGGCACTACCTTTATTTTGAGAAGTGTGATATATACACCAACCAAAAGACCCTAAAGTATATATTAAAAGAAAATGATATCAACATGTGTCAAAGTCGATTGTTTTTTCTAATCAAGGATTACAATTGCTTTATTCACTACTATCCTAGAAAGGCGAACAAGGTAGCTGATTCTATAAGAAGAAAACAACCTAAAACTCTATCCATGTTAAGGATTTAGAAAGACCCTATCTTCTTCGATATGAAAATGATGGATTTATAAATCGTAAGGGTAGGGGATATATCCTACCTTCCCCAAATGATTGCACATCCATCCATCAATGAGAATATTAAGGAAGCATAGAGGGATGATGTGGAGTTACAAAAGAAGTTCATTGCAGTAATGGAAGATAAGTTGCAAGAGTTCCATATCAACGTTGATGGTGTGATTTGGTTTCGAATATTGCTTTGTGTTACTTCATCACCTGAGATAAAGAAATAGCTATTGGGAAATTCACATATCTCAACATTCTCTACCCATCCTGGAAGTACAAAGATATATCGTGATCGCTGTGAGCACTTTTGGTGGGACAACATTAAGAAGAAGATTGAGGAATATATATCATGGTTCTTGGTATGTCAGCAAGATAAATTAGAGTGGAAAAAGTCCAAAGGTATGATGAAAACATTTCTTATTCCCATTTGGAAATGGGTGAATGTCACAATGGACTTTTCCGCAGATCACTCAAAGACATCGAACAGAAATTATGCGATATGGGTTGTGGTTAACTGACTCACCAAGGCTGCCCATTTTATTGATATTCGGGAAGACCAATCACTTGAAAAACTTGAAAAAAATGTATGTGAAGGATGTTGTGTGATTGCATGGCATTCCACTCTCAATTGTCTCTAATCGTGATCCAAGGTTCACATTTAAATTCTGGAAGAGACTTTAATATGATTTGGGTAATGAATTAGATTTTAGGATAACCTATCACCCCCAAACTGATGGCCCATCTGAAAGGACTATTCAGACCCTTGAAGATATGCTGAGAGCCTGCTCATTAGAAATAAAAGGTGGATGGGATCAGCATCTTCCATTTGTTCAGTTCTCATACAACAATAGCTTCAACTCGAGTATTCAAATGGCTCCATATAAAGCTCTGTATGGAATGTGATGTAGAACTCCAACATGTTGGGATGATGTTGGAGAACGAAAGCTACTTGGACCTGATCCTGTTCATGAGATGATAGAGAAGGTCCAATTCATCCATAAAAACATCAAAGATGCCCAGATTTGAAAAAAGAGCTATGATGACAACCGTCAAAGGGACTTGGAGTTCAACGTTGGGGATAAAGTCTTCCTTTGAATTTCACCATTGAAGAGATTCATGTGATTTGGGAAGAAAGGGAAGCTAATCCCAAGGTACATTGACCCATTTGACATCCTTTAATGCATCGTAGTGGTTGACTACCTACTAGAACTACCACCTAACCTATCTCAAGTACACAATGTATTTCATGTATCCCTCTTGAGAAAGTACATACCAGACCCCCTCACATGTACTCAATCCCGAGGCGGTACCATTAGAGAATGATCTTTCTTATGAGGAACAACATATAATGTTCATAGATCGTAGAGAAAATGTTCTACGAAATAAGACAATGCACCTGGTCAAAGTTTTATGGAGAGACAAAAAAATTTAAGAAGCAACATGGGAACTAGAGGAGGCGATGAGGCAAAGTTACCCTCATCTGTTCTAATCTGGGAAGTGAAAATTTCGAGGGTGAAATTTCATAAGGGGGGAAGAATGTAACAACCCAATGTTTTTCAATGAAAATTACCTTCTCATAAGTATGTTATAAAATCACATAAAAACTGGAAAAAATGAACTACTAAGTGCTAAGTGACCTCTAAACATAAGATTGACACTTCTATGTTTGGAATTTCTAAAATCCGGCATACACAGCTGTAATCAGTAAGTTATTTGGAGTCCAATAAAAGAAACATAATTTTTGGTGAATAGTAACCTACCCTAATGAATAATAACATACCCTTATGAATAGTGATATACCCAAATGGAGAGTAACATCACCTATGATAATATGGAAATAATATTCATGTTTGAAGTACAATATACATATATTTTAGAATAAGTTAACGAATTTTTTAAAAATAGTTTTCATACTAAATTGTTATTTTAATTAAATATTAAAATAATAATATTTATGAAATTAATTTATTAAAATGGAATTCATTTTTTGATTCTACACCTCGAAAAATTGTAAGGTTTAATTTTGGGAATTTTTCTAAAATACTTGAATTTTTTTAGAATTGTAAAATATGATAAATTATAATAAATGAAAAATACGGTATCATATGTGATGTATGGATGATTTAAGATGACAATCTCAAATCATACATGATTAGTTTATAATATTTGATGACATTTCTCAATTTTTCATAGTCTTTGCCTTAAATAATAATCTAATAATTAAAATAATTGGAAAAACCTCCCCTCCATCACTATAAATACCCCCTCTCCTTACCTCTTTCACTCACAACTCTCAAGCCTTATGCCTCGCCCATATTCTGCTCAAATATCCTCCCAAACTCCTTCACCACGTCCAAGGCATTCATTTATTACCAAAATTCCAATATCAAAGGCCTTAAAAGGGATCACAAAGAGAGGAGATCATAGGGTAAGGATCCCCTTTCATTTTCAAGTGTTTTGTTTTCAAGTTCCTTATTTTCTTATACCCTCTTCCCCTTACCTTATCCAAAAGGCATGAAACCTCATGAATCTCATATATTCTATATGTTAATAATTTTTACGGAAAAATTCAAGCATCATGCTTCTTCTCCTCTCCCTCACGTTCTAAAATTAAAACATCGTCCGTGATCCACATCGTGGATAATGTGTTTTCAATTTCTTTTATCATTTTTTTCTGGTCATGAAACCATTTATGTGATGGTTGAACCTAATAATTATGTATTTTATATATCCTATTTATTGTTCTATAATCTTTATACACTCATGATATCAAATAATAATACAAAACAAGTGAATTACGGGTAAAAATGCTAAAATTAATTCAATCGTTTATCATTAATGCATTATGTCAGGGTTCTCATTCACACCAATTAACTGAAGGAATTTTTTAACCATATGGATGTTCACTAATGATATATAACATCAATTCTGGATTACCACTTTCATTTTACATTTTATCTGAACCTAAATACAAGTTAACTGATCATTAAAACAAAGGAAACAAATGGACCCGAACCATGAAGTTGAACCTTATAATCAATCCAAATGGGAATAAATGAATTTAAAAAGGTCATAATGAATATTTTACACGTATATAAGGTTCTTCAACTATTGATAAACAAACCTAATTTGACTATTCAGGTCATTAATATCATGTGGATAACACCAACAGACTTAAGGTAAGGGATCCTCCCCTTTTTACTCTTAATCGAGATTGTTCTCTATGATATGTCTTTTTGTGTAATACCATGTGAAGGGGTAAATTTATACACATTCCCCTTACAACCCTAATGTTTTATAAGTTATGATACACCCCTTATCTCTCTCATTGATCCCTTTTAGTTAAACATGATACCATGCCAATAAACCATGATGGATTCTACACGAACTTCCTTTATTCCTTCGGGTTGCTCTATATTTCTTTTTAACAAAATGTTGTTGTCTTTTAATTAATATAGAACATAAAAATTATGTTTATATGCTCCAAACAAATGTTACAAGATCAATATCTCATTCTCTTTCAGGGATATACATGATTTTAAGTGAATCTCTCTTCGATACTTCCCAATAAACACAGTTGTTTTAAAGGAACTTCCTGAACATTTACCCAATTTCAGGTGCACTGTATATTCTATTTTAAGAAACTATTGTCATTGTTAATTCTGTATTTTTATTATGAAAACAATCTTGGTTAATTTCTGGTTTTATATTAAATAATGTCTTCTGTAATATTTTAAAAATATCTATATTATTTTCCTTAAAACCGCACAGAATTGTTTTAATGCTAATGTTTCTAAAATACATTTCTCATATGTTGTCACTTATGTTTGACACCACATACCATGTTATATGCCTATTTTACCCCATCAACGTCCATGTATTTCTAATTCATTCATTGTATGGACACTTTCATGATACACTAATTGGTTATGATTGATGTCATGATTGTGGTACCAAATCCTCTTCGTGGGTAGCATTATGATTGTGTAAGGTTGAATCTGTATGATTGTATTTGTGTTAAGAATATTTATGTGGGAAGGATATTCATGAATATATTTAGATGGGTACGCACAGATAGTGATGCAATGCATTGGGTAAGGTTAAGTCTCATGAGATGCAATGTGAAACGGGATTGGTGGTTAGCCTTGACCCATACTGAAATGGGAAATGGGATTGGTGGTTAGCCTTGAACCATACTAAAGAAATACTTTATGATTCTACAAAATTTATATGATTCCATGTTTATATGATCCCATTCTTATATCAAATGATGTTATTAGTCTCATATTTTTCATATCATTATGTCAAGCCTCCTAACTCATGTTCTTGAGATGTATCCTTATTTTCATTCCCTTACTGGGATTTTTAGCTCATCCCTTTGTTCATGTGTTTCCAAGGGTACACTATGCAGATGTAAGGGCTCAAAGGATGTAAGGAGCTCATTATAGAGATTAAATAAAGAAGTGTTTTTTTCATAGCCCCATGTTTTTTGTTACATGTACCCAGTCTTCCAAGACACTAGACATAACGATCCTTGGCATGTACTCTAAAAATGAATTATGATTAAAATCATGAAATGTTATATGTAAAAGGCTCCGGTAACTATAAGGTAGACATCCCCCCATTTCAGCATTGGCCCTCCTGAAACGTTTCTTTATTTTTTATTTTTTATTTTTTTATTATTATTCTTATTATTCTTATTCTTATTATTAGTGTTGTTATTATTATCAATATTATTATTATTGTTATTATTATTATTATTATTAAAATTATTATTATTATTATTATTATGGTTTTTTTATTGTTATTATTATTATTTTTAGTATTATTCTTATTGTAATTATTATTATTATTATTATTATTATTATTATTATTATTTGTTGTTGTTGTTGTATTTATAATTATTATTTTTGTTGTTGTTGTTGTTATTTTTATTATTATTATTATTCTTTTAATTATTGTTATTATTATTATCATTATTATATTATTATTATTATTGTTATTGTTATTATTATTATTTTTGTTTTTATTATCATTAATATTATTATCATTATAATTATTATTTTCATTATAATAATAATTATTATTATTATTGTCATCATCATCATCATACTCTTGTTGGATTATGGGTTTTATCTAATGGTGGGTTTTTATTGGTAGGTATAGGATTTTTAGGACCCATGGAATGTGTTTTCGAGTGGGAATCATGATCGCGCCTTATTTCTGAAGTTTTATTATCATCGCGCCTTGCTTCCAATGTTGCAGGGTCATCGCACATAGATCTCGAGGTAGGTTCCCATTTCACTACTTTTAAAAATATATGTTACATTTATTTCATGTTATATAACCCTATATATATGTGTGTGTGTGCTAAATATTATTGTGTAACTTATGATTAATTCATTTCGTATTCAAATTTATAATTCAATTCTTGTGGTGTAAAAATAGTGTTGTTTTTTTGTGTTTGCGCCCACCAATTATTTGATTAAATATTTTATTAATTTTAATAAATATTTAATAGTATTAGATATATAAATTTTATATAATTACTTGATGTAAAAAAGGACTGTTTATTTTATACATGACACATGAATTATTTTCTTGATGAGAGGACACACAATATTGAATGAATGCCCATTTGGATTTTAACCATAATTAATGAATTTTCATGTAGTGTTATGGTTTTAATGATAAATGATTTCTTCATAAACATGAACAATCATTTTAGTTCTTCTTAATTTGGTGATTGTGAAATGTTTTCAATGCCCGTTTGGAGCTTTATAGAAAATTATGAAAATGTGTTGATGAAAACCCTCATAGTTTAACTCTCATTACTTGGTTGCAATTGGTTAATGGGAGGTCGTCCTTAGAGGCTCCCGGGTGCTCATGTAGTTTAAAGGCAATATGTTGTCCCATAGAGTGGCTCGGGGAGATTCCTGTTGTGAGTTATTATATATATATATGTGTGTGTGTGTGTGTGTGTGTGTGTGATTGGATGCTCGGATGGCATCAGTTGGCTCACTCCCTTTTCTAAACACTTAAGACATAGGAATCTGGAATATTGAGAGAATATTCTAAGAATTATATCTACACTGGTAGGTTATGGTTCTGGCCAGAGGCCCAGAGTAGGTGGATATATTGGGTTTATTACTATGGGATTTTTCCTCGGATTTCCTAACAAAGGATGGTCGAGCATATTGGGCGTTTTGATTTCATCTTGTGTGACATGTCAATGAGGATGATATCTCATGTATTAGTGTCTTCTAGTTTATCCTCATTCTCCTAGGTTCACCCATGTCTAATCAGCTTTTGTTTCTTTTAGTAGTGATTATGATGCTTATATATATACATAAATTTCCTTTGCATTGTGTTTTACTTTGTGAATTTCTGGTGTATTATTTCCTTGTAAAGTGGTAAAATGATTTTTATTAGGGTTCAAAAATTAGTTTTCGAATGAAAGTGTTTAATAATCTTTGTAAAGATTTGAAAATATGAACACCACTTTACCATTCTGAAATTCCATTGACACTAACGAAACGAATCCAAATTTGAAAATGTTTAAGGGAAATGGTTTGTACTTTTCTTTTAAGTAAAATACATAGAAAAAACATACTTTTATAAATTATAGTTCAAACTTGAAATGATGTTTCATTTATTTTAAAGGATGTGGATTGGTAATAGATATCGGGATATCCTACTGAGTTTTAATACTCACGTCTATAGTTATATTTGTTTTTATTGTTTGTGTAGACTACAGATTGAGAGCACTCGCCTAGGGCGATGCTTGAAGGTTGAGTCAGAGAGTAACCCGTGAGGTCGCATGGAGTTAGTCCGGACATCATTCTTGGTTAGTTTTTTTTTCTTTTTTTTTCATGTTATGTCATTTTGTTCAGCTTACTTTTCTGCATTTCTCTGTATTATTTCTACTGCTTTATTTATTCATATTGTGTAAAATTGTTCCCACAACCTCTATTGATTCCCAGGTGCTTTTCTTCATCCCGGTAGGATTGGGAGTAGCTCTCGGGCCACGTCTATACGGCCCCAGCCTTAAACCGTACTTAATCTTGAGTTATTACAAGATTACACATTGTGGATCTTTTCGGGTTTAGTGTTTTAGAGAATTAGATCATAAAACACGCATTACATTACACATATAAACAAATTGGTTACATACAGATAGTATTCATTTTTTCCCATCAATGGAACGTATTTAAAATAAAACATGGATTCTTTCTTGACACTTCCTTGACACTATCATCATATCAAGTACCATTACCTTGACCTGTGAAAAACATTTCAAAAAATACTAGGGATGAGCATAAAAAGCTCATTATGGGTTATAAAAATATAGAAAGGAAACATAAGATCATATATACATAAGAATTAAATCATATTTACCCATAAAACATAAGCACTTTAACATACCTCATCAAATCATGAATAAATCATAGAAATCATAAGACATAAAGGTAACTTGAGGCATTCACAACATTCTTATGTAGGGAGTAACCCTCTTGGTTACGTTTGGAATATCCATCACAGTATATTCCCTAAATCTCTTCGGAGAAACCTTAACGTTTCACTCCTTCGCGTTACCCAATGCATTGGAGAGCTATATCGGGCTCTCCTGCCCTTAGTTTATCACGGAACGACCCGTCTTCATAATAATTCCCAAGAACCTCAACATAATCTTATCACATAAAAAATGCATAAAGGAAACATAACATTTCCACCTTTCAATCACAAGACATCAATACAACACATTGATATAAAAACATTACAAAAAACACTTTCAATACCAAAATAAAAGAAAAGTAATACACGGTATTTATTTTTCTTTTAAAAAGAAGGTATGGCTTGTAGAGGAAGCCGAAACTCAAATAATGGTCACGGCGGCGGAGAAGTCGTTGTCGCCGCATACGTATGACAAAAACATTCCCTTTTTTCATTTAGTAAACGCTTCGTATAAAAAATATTCATTTTGAATAAAAGTAAAAGTCAAAGGGTTTTATACACCATATAAAAGAAGGTTGAGTATAAAACAAAATATGCCTCAATGAAAGGAGATTGAGACGAAGTCCCATACCCCGGGTCCGACTTGACTCAGTCGTTCTTTAATCTCCTGAATAATAAACTTGAGTTAATTTATACTTGTTTAAGAACCTTTTTCAAGTTCAGTATTCCTTTTATATCACTTATTTCCATGTCATGAACACTATGTAATTATTTAAGTTAATAACGGTCGTTTTAACGATCATTGGTACTTGAGTCAAAAATAAGCCCTTTATAATTACAAGTTGTTCATGTATCCACTATATACAGAATGGTATTCATGATTTAGATATCATATATGTCATATATATCCAGTACATGCATGCATTTATAATATTACATAATAATTTAGAGGTAAGAAATGAAATGCACCGTTCATGGACACGGTAAGCCGTACGTATGCATGAACGCTACTTTCATTTCTATTTCTTATTTTATAGAATGTAATCATAATGATATAAAGGTATATTATAACTCCAGTATAATATCATATATAATATCATAGTTCCATCCTTTATACGTCCCACATATGTTATTTAACGAATCAAATCACTTTGAGGGGGCGGTAGTCCGCACTTCCTTAAATGAAGATATTGCGTTTACCCATAATGGAAACCATAAAGGTATGCCAAAAATGAACAATACATAAGCTTAAGGAAAACATAAACATATTATATATCATATATAAATATACTATCATCTTAATGTCCACCTTTTAAGGTGTTAAAAGAATGTTGAACAATCATCGTTTCGGGAGGCATAAATTCATCATCCACGGAAACAGTATGTCCTTTATCCATTAGATGTAGGTGTGTGTAAGTGTTGCTAGAATCCTTATTATAACAACATCCTAGTATATTGAAGATACTTGATTTGTTACAAAAGAAATTAATAAAAAGAGTTTAGGGGGTCGGAGAAGCAAAATAAAACAAAAGGACTCAAGTGAATATATTACCTTAAAATCGGGTAACTCCCTTTGGTTTGAGCTCAAAGGCTTCCTTGGGAAGACTTCTGCCCAAAGTGAGGCTTCAAGGAGTAATAAAGGGAAGTGGAGAGACAAAATGGGTAGGGTTTTGCCGAGCCAAAGGCTTTGGAAGTGTGGGTAAGGAGGTAGAGGTGGGGGCCTTTTATAAGCGGAGAGGAGGGGCACTCTTGGAAAGTAAAGAAATGTTACTTTATATTCAAATGGGTTTCGGATTTTAAAGGTCCCACATTGATAGAATTCGAGGCTAAGGTGATAAGAGTTCTAAATATACCCACCCAATAGGTTTTGGACATGTGTAGGTCTTAGATATTGCATTATCTTTCCATTTTATTTAAATCCTTTATTAATGAGGTAATCGCTGCATCATCATGATGTCATAAATAATTTAATTTATTTAATGTATCAAAATTATAAAAAAAATACTATGATTTAGAAAATCGTTTTACCTTTCCAATGACTATTTATATTCTAAAATATCATTTATGTAGACAAAATTAAAAATATTTTACATAGGGGATACATTCTTTGTTACATTTAACATTCTTTAAAAAATAAAAAGATAAAAAGTCACTTTCTCACAAAAGTGATTTCATGGGGCTCCCAAGTTTGGCACAAGGAATCCCATGGTAGTCCATGAGACAACCGATAGAATTAGGACACATTTTGGTGTCATTTTTTATTATTATGATATTATTTTATTATCCATAACTACCCGATTACTCATTAATCAAGATAATTAAAGATAATTACCGTCGTTACTATTCATAATGTCCAAAAACAAAAGAGTCTTAATTACATAATTTTTACCTTATGATTCCAAATATTTAATCCATTTTACCAAATTCCAAACACATAAATTGCAATAATTGATTTAAAAATAATTCCCGTTGTCAAAACAAATAGCGGGTTTTTTTTAAACAATATCTATGAAAAGATTGGCATTAGTTTATGACCAATTTCAAAGTGAAATTAATCCTAATGACCACCATTGTATTAAATGGTAAAAATATATTCAGATTACACTTTAAGGCCAATTAAAAATATAATCTAACAATATAATTAAATTAAATGAAAAAGCAGTTTTGACGTAAAATGCTGTATTTTTCACTATTCATTAATAAATGAACATTGTCAGAAAAATACCAAAAATTTATCCAATGTAAATTTAAATGGACCAATCATAATGAATATGTTTATTTTGACAAATATAGATTATAAAATTGTCAAAAGTTTGATTTAAAAAGGTTTTTCCATCAAAAGGCAGTAAAACAATCTTTTAAGAATATTAGTGTATTCCATGCTTAAGATTGGATTTATTTTCATTTTAAGCCTCTAAAACACTATCTAATTCATTAATAGACATAGATAAAAATATCAATTATTCATTACTTACTTGGGATTTTACATCCTTCCCCCCTTTAGAAAATTGTGTCCCCGCAATTTATGTACTTATCAAATAAATGGGTGTACTTATCCCTCATTGCATTTTCAGATTCCCATGTTGCCTCTTCCATCATGTGGTTTTTACACAAAACCTTTACCTCATTAATCACCTTATTCCATAACACTTGCTCCCTGTGGTCCAGAATCTGGACCGGTTGTCCCTCATAATATAGGTTCTCTTCTAGCTGAACTGCCTCTGGACTCAAAACATGAGATAGATCTAGCATGTACTTTCTCAGTATCGAAACATGAAAAACATTGTGTACCTGAGATAAACTCGGAGGTAAAGCTACTCGGTAAGCAACTGATCCAAATCTCTCTAAAATTTCATATGGTCTAATAAACCTTGGACTCATCTTTCCTTTCTTACCAAATCGCATCACGCTTTTCCATGTTGATACTTTCAGAAAAACATGATCACCTACCTCAAAAGAGAGATCCTTCCTCATGTTGTCCGCATAACTCTTCTGCCTACTTTGAGCTGTTCTCATGTGTTTCTGTATGAGCTGAACTTTTTCTGCCAACTCTTCTACCAATTCTGGTCCCATCAACTTCCTTTCACCCACTTCATCCCAGAAAGCTGGAGTTCGACACCGCTTCCCATATAATGCCTGAAATGGTGCCATCTGTATACTAGAATGAAAACTGTTATTATATGAAAATTCAACCAAAGAAAGATGTTGGTCCCAACTTCCCTGATAATCAATCGAACAAGATCGTTGAATATCCTCCAAGGTCTGAATTGTTCGTTCTGACTGCCCATCTGATTGAGGATGAAAAGCTGTACTAAAATTTAATTCAGTAACCAACGACTTCTGAAGTCCTTTCCAAAAGTTAGAAGTGAACCTGGGATCACGGTCAGATAGAATGGAGAGAGGAACTCCATGTAACCTGACAATCTCTTTAAGATACAAATGGTAAAGTTGATCTAGGGAAAAAGTATCTCGTATAGCAAGGAAATGAGCAGATTTGGTCAAGCAATCAACAATAACCCAGATTGCATTATTACCTCGAGATTTCTTCGGTAATCCCACAACAAAGTCCATGGATATATATTCTCCCATTTCCACTCTGGCACTGGTAAAGGCAGAAGCATCCCTTTCAGTAACTGCCGCTCTGCTTTTACCTGCTGAAAAATAAAACACTTCACATTAAAATCAGCAATATCTCTTTTCATTCCATCCCACCAGTAATACTCCCAAAGATCTCTATACATATTAGTACTACTTGGATGAACTGAAAACGGAAAACTATGAGCTTTACATAACAACTCTCTCTTCAACTGTGAATCAGAAGGCACACACAATCTCTTCCCAAATCTCAAAACACAATCATTATCAATGTTGAATTCAGGTAACTTACCTTTCTGAACCATCTCTACCTTTTTCTGCAACTCACTGTATTGCTTCTGTGCTTTCTTGAATCTATCTGATAGAGATGATCTCACGGATACCTGAAACAAAACAGAAGAACTTCCTGCACCAACAACTTCTATGCCAAATTTCATCAAATCCAAAACCAAATGATCACGTTCCAAACGCAACATTGCTAATGAAGCATTACTTTTTCGACTCAAAGCATCAGCCACTTTATTTGCTTTTCCCAGATGTTAATGAATTGTAAAATCACAATCCTTGATTAATTCCATAAATCTCCTCTATCTCATGTTTAACTCTTTCTAAGTGAATATATACTTTAAAATTTTGTGATTGGTATATATTTCACACTTTACTCCATACAAATGATTCCTCCAAATTTTTAAAGCAAAAACAACAGCAGCTAATTCCAAGTCATATGTAGGATAATTTACCTCATGAGTTTTCAACTGACGTGAAGCATAAGCAATTACCTGATCATTCTGCATTTGGACACAACAAAGTCCTTTCAATGAAGCATCACTATATATAACAAACTCACCATTCCGATAAGGTAGTGCCAAAACTGGAGCATTCACCAATATTCTTTTCAATTCCTGAAAACAATCATCACATTCTATTGTCCAGATAAACTTAACACCCTTCCGAGTCAGCTTAGTCATTGGACTAGATAACCGTGAAAAATTTCTAACAAACCTTCGGTAATAGCCTGCCAAACCAAGGAAACTACGAATCTCTGTTACATTTGTGGGTCTTGGCCATTCTTCAACAACCTTTGTTTTTGCAGGATCAACAGTTATCCCATCTTTTGAAACAATGTGACCAAAGAAAGAAATTTGTTGCAACAAAAACTCACACTTAATGAATTTTCGATACAGTTTATTTTCTTTTAAGGTTTGCAAGATAACGCTTAAATTTCGTTCATGCTTCTATTTACTTTTAGAAAACACCAAAATATCATCAATGAAAACCACCACAAACTTATCCAAGAACTCATTGAAAATTCTATTCATTAAGTACATGAATACAACAGGTGCATTGGTTAGCCCAAAAGGAATTACTACAAATTCATAATGGCCATATCTTGTACGAAACGCAGTCTTCGGAACATCTGCTTCCTTTACCTTCAGCTGACGGTACCCCGATCTCAGGTCAATCTTTGAAAAATACTGAGCTCCTTGGAGTTGATCAAACAAATCATCGATATGAGGCAAAGGATATTTGTTCTTAACAGTGATATTATTCAAGGCCCTATAATCAATTCAAAGTCTCATTGAGCCATATTTCTTTTTAACAAACAAGACAGGAGCACCCCATGGTGATGTGCTAGGTTGAATGAAACCTTTCTCTAATAAATCTTGCAATTACTCCTTCAACTCTAAAAGTTCAATTTGAGCCATTCGATAAGGGGGTTTTGAAATTGAATTAGCATCAGGAACTAAGTCAACAGTAAACTCAACCTCCCGATCTTGTATTATTCCAGGCAACTCATCAGGAAAAACCTCAGGATACTCATTTACCACTGGCACATCATTAATCTGAAGAGTTCCATTATTTTCGTCAATATGTGCAAGGTAACATTCATTTCCACCTTTTACAAGTTTCTCGACCTCTTGATATGTTATCAACAGTAAGGGTTTATTCTTATACACAAACTGAAAGTCTTTATGAAAAGAAACTTCTTTAGCTCTATAGTCAATATTAGCATGGTAAATAGAGAGACAATCCATACCTAGGATAACATCAAACTCTACTAGAGGTATAACAATAAGGTTTGAAAGTATGTTCTTTCCACAAATAAGGATAGGAATACTCTTATAAATTCTTTTTTCCTCAACATTTCCCCCATGTGTTTTTACCACAAGTTCAGGAGTAATTTCTTGAGATGGTATTCCCATTTTACTAGAAAAGGTTTTAGAGATGAAAGAATGTGTAGACCCCGAATCAAACAACACACTGGAATAATCTGAAAAAACAAACAAAGTACCTGGTAGAACTTCATTTGATGGCCCGACATCTACTGAAGTAGTTGCAAAGGATTTCACCACCCCTTTCTGCTTGTAGTCTAACTGCTTCCCATCACTCAAGATCTTTGTCGGACACTCGTTTTCATAGTGACCCATCACATTGCAGTTAAAACATTTCAGTAACTGTAAATCGAATTTGGCCTTACCTTCACCTTGATCATTTTCAGTGCAATAATGAGCCTTATGTCCCATCTTACCACATCAGTAGCACTTTCCAGAATTCAGAAGACATTCCCCAGCATGCCTTTTGCCACATTTATCACAAACTGGAAACTTAGTTTTCTTACCATCAGACTTTTTTGAAGAATTCTTACCTTTCTCCTGCCACCTCGGTCTCTTCTTCTGTTGGTTGTTATAGAACACTTGATCATCGTCAAACTCCATTTCCACCTTCTCAGCACATTGAACAAGCTTTTCATAACTTTTAAACTCACGAGAAGCTAATGCCCTTCGATATTTTGGCTTTAATCCTGAGTAAAAACGATTGATTTTACTATCAAGGTCTCGGATAAAATTTGGAGCATACCTTGCCAATCGAGTGAACCGTTCTTCATAGGCAGCCACTGAGTATTCCTCTTTCCTCAATTCCAAGAATAGATTTTCCATCCTAAGTCGAACAGCCTTAGGAAAATACTTCTCAAGAAACATACCTTTGAATTCATCCAAGTTAAGAGCATCAATCTCATCGGTGTCCCTGATATTTTCAACCATATACCACCACTGATATGCCTCACCCTCCAAACGGTAAATAGAAAGACTAACCTTTTGATTGTCTAAACACCCCATGACATAGAAAATCTTCTCCAGTGCTTTAATCCACCCTTAAGCTAACACAGTGTCAGATGATCCTCCGAATTATGGGGGATGTTGCCTCATGAAATGTTCCACCACTGACATGTTCCTCTGCGGCTGATCTGGCTGATCTCGTGCATGGATACCACCACCATTTTTCGCTTGAGTCAACTGTTCCATTACTGCAACAAACTGTTCAGTTCCAATTCCGACCATCTCGGGATGTTGATTCAGACGGTTATTTCCTTCTGTATGCCTTCCTAGCATTGCTTCCCTATTTCCTTTGTGGAAAACTATTCTGAACAAACATGCCTTAGATGAATCAACATGGTAATCTTCAAATGCTATATCATTTCAAAAAAAAATATTTTTGGATAATCATTTAATAGAATTCTAACTCCTAAAGTTATCTAAACCGACCTTTGATACCAACTATAAGGCCCCAGCCCTAAACCTTACTTAATCTTGAGTTATTACAAGATTACACATTGAGAATCTTTTCGAGTTTAGAGTTTTAGAGAATTAGATCATAAAACATGCATTACATTACACATATAAACAAAGTGGTTACATAAAGATAGTATTCATTTTTCCCATCAATGGAACATATTTAAAATAAAACATGGATTCTTTCTTGACACTTCCTTGACACTATCATCATATCATGTACCTTTCCCTTGACCTGTGAAAAACATTTCAAAAAATACTTGGGATGAGCATAAAAAGCTCAGTATGGGTTATAAAAATATAGAAAGGAAACATAAGTTCATATATACATAAGAATGAAATCATGTTTACCCATAAAACATAAGCACTTTAACATACCTCATCAAATCATGAATAAATCATAGAAATCATAAGACATAAAGGTAACTTGAGGTATTCACAACATTCTTACGTAGGGAGTAACCCTCTTGGTTATGTTTGGAATACCCATCACAATATATTCCCTAAATCTCTTCGGAGACACCCTAACGTTTCACTCCTTCACGTTACCCAATGAATTGGAGAGCTATACCGGGCTCACCCGCCCTCAGTTTATCACGGAACCACCCATCTTCATAATAATGCCCAAGAACCTCAACATAATCGTATCACATAAAACCTGCATAACGGAAAAATAACATTTCCACATTTCAATCAAAAGATATCAATACAACACATTGATATAAAAACATTATGAAAACCATTTTCAATACCAAAATAATAGAAAAGTAAAACATGGTATTTATTTTTCTTTTAAAAAGAAGGTATGGCTTCTAGAGGAAGCCGAAACTCAAATAATGGTCACGGCGGCGGAGAAGTCGTTGTCACCGCATACGTACGACAAAAACATTCCCTTTTGTCGTTTAGTAAACGCTTCGTATAAAAAATATTCCTTTTGAATAAACGTAAAAGTAAAAGGGGTTTATACACCGTATAAAATAAGGTTGAGTATAAAACAAAATATGTCTCAATGAAAGGAGATTGAGACGAAGTCCCATACCTCGGGTCCGACTTGACTCGGTCGTTCTTTAATCTCCTGAATAATAAACTTGAGTTAATTTATACTTATTTAAGAACCTTTTTCAGGTTCATTATTCCTTTTATATCACTTATTTCCATGTCATGAACACTATGTAATTATTTTAGTTAATAACGGTCGTTTTAACGATCATTGGTACTTGAGTCAAAAATAAGCCCTTTATAATTACAATTTGTTCATGTGTCCATTATATACAGAATGGTATTCATGATTTAGATATCATATATGTCATATATATCTAGTATAATCATGCATTTATAATATTACATAATCATTTAGAGGTAAGAAATGAAATGCGTCGTTCATGGAGACGGTAAGCCGTACGTACGCATGAATGCTACTTTCATTTCTATTTCGTATTTTATCGAATGGAATCATAATGATATAAATGTATATTATAATTCCAATATAATATAATATATAATATCATAGTTCCATCCTTTATACGTCCCACATATGGTATTTAACGAATCAAATCACTTTGAGGGGGCGGTAGTCCGCACTTCCTTAAATGAAGATATCGCATTTACCCATAATGGAAACCATAAAGGTATGACCAAAATGAAAAATACAGAATATTAATGAAAACATAAACATATTATATATCATATATAAATATAGTGTCATCTTAATGGCCACCTATGAAGGTGTTAAAAGAATGTTGAACAATCATCGTTTCGGGAGGCATAAATTCACCATCCACGGAAACATTATGTCCTTTAACCATTAGATGCAGGTGTGTGTAATTTTTGCTCGAATACTTATTATAACAACATCCTAGTATATTGAAGATACTTTATTTTTTACAAAAGAAATGAATAAAAAGAGTTTATGGGGTTGGAGAAGCAAAATAAAACAAAAGGACTCAAGTGAATACATTACCTTAAAATCGGGTAACTCCCTTTGGTTTGAGCTCAAAAGCTTCCTTGGGAATACTTCTGCCCAATGTGAGGCTTCAAGGAGTAAGATAGGGAAGTGTAGAGACACAATTGTCTGGTTTTGGCCGAGCCAAAGGCTTTGGAAGTGTGGGTAAGGAGGTAGAGGTGGGGGCCTTTTATAAGAGGAGAGGAGGGGCACTCTTGGAAAGTAAAGAAATGTTACTTTATATTCAAATGGGTTTCGGATTTTAAAGGTTCCACATTGATATAATTTGAGGATAAGGTGATAAGGCTTTGAAATATACCAACCTAATAGGTTTTGGACATGTGTAGGTCTTAGATATTACATTATCTTTCTATTTTATTTAAATCCTTTATTAATGAGGTAATCACTGCATCATCATGATGTCATAAATAATTTAATTTATTTAATGTCTAAAAATTATAAAACAAATACTATGATGTAGAATATCTTTTTATCTTTCCAAGTACTATTTATAGTCCAAAAGAGCATTTATGTAGACAAAATTAAAAATATTTTACTTGGGTGATACATTCTTTGTTACATTTAACATTCTTTAAAAAATAAAAAGATAAAAAGTCACTTTCTCACAAAAGTGATTTCATGGGGCCCCCAAGTTTGGAACAAGGCATCCCATGGTCGGCCATGAGACAACCAGTAGCCTTAAGACACATTTTGGTGTCATTTTTTATTATTATGATATTATTTTATTATCCATAACTACCTGATTACTCATTAATCAAGATAATTAAAGATAATTATCGTCGTTACTAATCATAATGTCCAAAAACAAAAGAGTCCTAATTACATAATTTGGACCTTCTGATTCCAAATATGTAATCCATTTTACCAAATTCAGAACACATAAATTACAATAATTGATTTAAAAATAATTCCCGTTGTCAAAACAAATAGCGGGTTTTTTTGAAACAATATATATGAAAAGTTTGGCATTAGTTTATGACCAATTCCAAAGTGAAATTAATCATAATTAACACCATTGGATTAAATGGTAAAAATATATTCAGATTACACTTTAATACCAATTAAAAATATAATCTAACCATATAATTAAATAAAATGAAAAAGTAGTTTTGACGTAAAATGCAGTATTTTTCACTATTCATTAAAAAATGAACATTGTCAGAAAAATACCAAATATTTATACAATGTAAATTTCAATGTCCCAATCATAATTAATATGTTTATTTTGTCAAATATAGATTTTAAAATTGTCAAATGTTTGATTTAAAAAGGGTTTTCCATCAAAAGGCAGTAAAACAATCTTTTAAGAATACTAGTGTATTCCATGCTTAAGATTGGATTTATTTTCATTTTAAGCTTCCAAAACACTATATAATTCATTAATAGACATATATAAAAATATCTATTATTCATTACTTACTTGGGATGTTACAACGTCGCGGACCGGTTCGAGAGACTGGTTCACGGTCATCCCAGGTTGGTTCGTGACATGTATTGACATTATTCATTCAAGGTCCCACCCCATAGAATTTTGGATGATTCTCAAGATTACCACAACAATGGAATGTGTTCTTATTTTTATGGTAGGATATTTTATAATTAAAAAACATATCATACTTATTGTACATGTGTGTGTATTTCACATAAATAGAATCTAAAACTCACAAAGGAGACTACTATAGATAATGTTTAACTATTTTAGACTCCTCAATATATATGGAATATTTTATATATTAAACAGAGATTTGGATTTCAAAAACCACATGATGTCATTAAAAACCCATCTCAAAGAAAAACTCACTATCAAATAAAGTTCTGATCAAAACATTTATAGAAAAAGGATCTTAACACATGATCTCTATAAAACTACCCACCAACGAGCCTATACCAAAGTGGTAAGGGCTCTTGCTTGGAATCCAAGAGACCCAGGTTCAAAACTGGGTGGAGGAGAATTTCAGGGTTATTGTAGCAGTACTGTAGCAGGCACTATAGTAGTACTGTAGTAGGCACTGTTCGGTACTATAGCACCTGGACTATTGACCTGATTTGGGCTTTCGGGCCACCAGTTTGGGCCTACAGGTCTCAGGTCCTTTGGGCCATCAAAGGACTTCGGGCCACAAGGTCTTCGGGCCATTGAAGACTATGAAGTAGCCCAGTTCACACAGAGAAGGCCCCATATAAGGATTAGAGAACCACTAGAAGTCACTAGATGTAGAGATAATCAGATTGGAAGAATGAGAGGGTATGACAACCGCCATCGGGGCCATGCACCGTGCAGCTTTGTACGAGGTAATGCTAGCCAATCAGCAATGTAGGTGGGAGATAAAAGTCAACCAATGATGCGGAAGCTGGGGAGGGGATGTTCTAGTGGGCTGGGCCTACGGGTCATATATTGGGAATGGTATGCCTCTGGGCCTTTGGGTCATGTATTATGGGTAATGTAGGGCCTTGTTCCTTGGGCCTACGGGTCATGTACGGGTTCCCCTTCTACCCTTAAAAGGGGGATTATCTATAAAAAGTAAAAAAAATGAAGGCCTTTGGGCCATTCGGGCTATAAAAATACCCTCATTGAATTACCTGATTTATCTTTATATCTAACAATGAAATTTAAAAATAAAAGGGATCAAGATCTTTGATGTGGTCAAAATACTCTTTAAAAATCCATTGACCATGATGAAAACCCATAATCTCATCCAAATTAATCACAATCACCTACACAAGCATAAACCATTAGATGAATGAGGTTTTAAATATCCCTTAGATAATCCATTTATATAATGAGGATGAAGCGATCAACTTCAATTGATCCAACATCAGTCCCTCAGTAATTCCTATGAATAATAACATCGTTATGATACCTTGAGTTCTCAAGGACATGAAAAAATTTATATTTCCTCCATCCAGTTTATTTCATTAAGATGTACTTGAATAAGGTCAAAAATTGAAATCAATTGAGAGGAACATCACCTAACCACACCAATTCGAATCTATTTAGATATAAAAACTGGGATATACTCCACATAACCATTGATACATTTCTAATAAACATGTTAAAAATAAAATAATAACATAAAACTGAAATCATCATAAAACCAATATTCAACCAAATTAAAATCTAAATTTATGATATCATTCTCATAAACCAATATGAAACACATAAACCCAAAAAAACAATATCAACCAACCCATATTAATTTAAAATCTATTTTCCACACAAATACATAAATATTTAAAAATAATTTTTACCATTTAATTTCTTATAAGACCTAAACAATTCTTTTTTCCCACATTAAAACTCAAAACAAAACAACCATTTTATCTCTAAATTTACACATCGATTTTGAATATAAAACCCTTTGAAATGAAAAATATTACTTAAATAATTATCACCTCAAATTACACTCACAAAAACTAAAATTATATTAATAACATTAATCACATTGAATCATCATAAATGGAAAAATGTTGACAATGAAAAAATTTCCACGTAGTTTAGTAGAACATGTGATTACCATGCATGTAACGACCCAATGTTTCATTAATGGAAATTCCTCTTGATCTAATTAAATGTATCTTTATGTTTATATAAAATTTCAACTTATTTGGTTTTATGTTATGAATTTTGACCATTTCTAATATAGCCATTGAACAGTGATCACATGATTAGTATAAATATAAGACTTTAATAAATCCAATTTACACAGACAAAGGAAGTGATGGCCTCATCCTATAGAATTTCCCCATAAAAAGCCCATTTGATGGAGCTCGGAAAAGAGGTGGTGTCTTTGGGCTTCGTCCTTGACCAAGCCCAAGATGAGATTCATCATGTCAAGCTTGAACATGACCGTATACGGGAAAAGTGGAATTTGATTGAAATTACCACTCAAGTGATGTTATCCGAGCCACCCCAAGAGTCTGTCACCATCGCACACCTTACCCTTAGGTCTTATGCGGCTGTTTTAAGGGGTTATGTAGCAAATAAGTAGTACTATGTTCATGTACATTATTTTTTTGTATATAATAATGAATATAATTTCTAGTCATTTTTGATATATTGTAAATAGTTTTAAAGTACAAATGGTGTTTTAGTTATTATTTAATTAAGAAATATATTTTATTAAATTAAGTGATTTTTGAATTAAATAATATTTTAATAAAATAATAATATTAGTATTAAATTAATTTTTATTAAATATAAATGATCTTATAATTTTATGAATGCAATTAAAATTTATATTAAGGTTTGAATGCACTTTCTGTCAAAACTGGTGAATTTTCGATAAATGTCGTTTTTTTATTTTAAAAGTGAAAATTAACATATTTATAAAATTATTTAGATAATATAATTGTTATTTATGGAGTCATGGCATCAAAATTATCCAACGGTGAAATTTTCATAATTTTCTTAGACAGTCCAATTTTTGGGTAAAAATTAAATACCGTTTAAATATATAATGTGTTTTATGACATATTAATGGCCCAATAGTGATGTAATAAAATAATATGATCTTTATTTTAGGAAACTATATGTTTTACCATTAAAATAATGTGATTTTGGGTTTTTTTGACTTACTTTTCAATGCATTAATGGACCCCTCAAGACTTATTCAACACCTTGCCTTTTTAAATTAATTTCCATTGGAGTGTGACTCACCTCCACATAAGAAACCCTAATATTTTAAGAAGCTCGTACTTTGGCCTTATAAAATATTGTTTCTCTCTTACCTTTTCCAAAAACCATGGGCAAAAACCATGGTATGGTTTGTGGTTTGGATTAATTTAATATAAGGGGACCCAAACCTAAATAATAAAGAATTCTCTCACCTTTCCTATATAAACCCACCCAAGATCCCACATCCTCCTCACTAAAAGCCCTTGGAGTTCGTCCAACCTCTGACCTACTCTCTCTATAATCCTCCCAATGTTCCCCAAGCTCCCATGAAGCCTCTCACAAGCCTCTCTCTAGCCATTGGTAGCACACATCCAAGTAAGGGTTTTTTCTTCCTTTTCATTTTTGTCAATTTTTTTTTAAGTTGTATTACCCTTTTAATTTCAATTATTAATGTTTGGGTATGGTTTCGCACCTCCCCCATACTTCCCTATTATTTTCTGATTGATGGGATACCCCTTTCTCCCTCATTAAATGCCTCCCATGTACAGCCATTACTATGCCAAAATTCCGAAAGGAACTTGTCTCTCTTCTTTTACATTCAAGCAATAATTTTGTATCATTAATCTAAATTCCATTACAATTGTTGGGAAATGTATCTATATGACCTCATTACTATCCATTACATGTAAATATGATGAGAAACCCATTTATATCTCATTAACCATTTTTATGAATTCTTATGTCATGCTGTTACGCTGCCGAAGTCGCACCGATTTTCTAAGCCAATGCCATTGTGTAGTGGATACCATGCCCATTTCTCCATCAAGGGTACCCAACATTATGAACCTTTACTTATCGAATACAAATATTCATGTATGAATTACACATTCTTTTATCATGGAATAAATGATTATGTTTTATGAATCCATGTTTTATGATCCATGTAACACACTTATGCATGAAATGAAATGATTAAGAAGGGTGTGCACTTATAGCGCTCCAATGCATTAGGTAAAGTATAGTATCATGATATGTCATGTGAAATGAGTTTTTAATCATGCTAATTCAAGTGAAACAAGGGTTTAATTGTGCTTTATGTGCAATGAGGATCTACTCATGCTCTATAGGCAATGAGCCTTCGCTCATGCTAATTCTATGTTAAGTGTTGTTGCCACATTTCCATGTTATGATTATCATTCTTTATCATGCCTTTATACTCATGTTTCTTTTATGATCTATTGATATGCCTAATGTCTAACATGTATTTTACTCCTCATGTTATTCCATGTGTACTCCCTTACTAGGCTTTATAGCTCTCCCTTTTCTTATTCATGTCCTCTGGTTATCCCATGCAATGCTAAGTACGAGGGAATGTAGTGGTCATGTAAAGGATGTTTTCAACAAAGATATTGTATTTCATGTTTTAATTTTATATGTAATGATCCTAATCCCAAAAGACACTAAGCCTCTCGATCTTTTTTATTGTATCAAGTGATGTTTTATGTAATAAATCATGTTTACGTTTGTAATAAAAGCGGGGTTTTCATAGTTGGTATCAGAGGATACGTTTAGTTATTTTTGGGATTAGGAAACCCATGTAAAGACATAGATACAATACTAAGTATAATAAAAACATACCTAAGTTTTGGTAAGTACAGAATAAGTGGTTTATCAAACAAATACATCCCTGTCTGGATACGAGCAGGTAGAGGCGGCTCTAACACAGATGTATCATAGGGGTAAAACCCAAAAACACCGCATAGAGCTAGACTCAAACGGGAACCGGTGCATGAAAGCAGGCCTTGCTTCACTCTTGGTTATGACACTCCTATGGGATATGTTTTGATAAATTCAAAATCTTAGTACAAACCCTTATTAATGGAATTATAAAAAATGCCCCAACGAGTATTTGTTAGAAAGTAGATCATGAAAATCCCAGATTGAATCTTATAGACTCAGGAGTTAAGGAAATAAAAGTTTATTTATAAGTCATAAACTTTTGTCTTTCGATTACCCTTTATGTGTTACCCATAACATTCCTTTTATTCCAGCCAATGGCCCGTAATAGGAGGACTCAGGCTAACAACCGTTGTGAAGATAAGTGTGATGATGGTACTAATGAGATGCCCAATCCAATTAGAGCAGGAATTGTGAACTTTGTCATGGTTCTCTCTTATCAAACTCATGTTTTGAATAGAAACACGGGTCAAGAGGAAATTTGAACCCCCCCTAAGAAAGAACAAGTAGCTATCGAGTGATTCATGAGTCAAAGGCCTCCTACTTTTAGTGGATCATTCGATCCCACGATTGCTGAACAATGGATCAACTCCATTGAAAAGATATTCTCCATCATCCAATGTTATGAACAAGAGAAGGTTCTCCTGGCGTCTTATCATGTGGAGGGTGAAGCTGATCAATAGTGGATGTTGATAAAAATACGAAGCCTAAGGAGGAGATCGAGGCATTGAAATGGAGGGATTTCCGGAAGATGTTTTTCTATAAATATTTTCTGCGCACCCTCCAGCTTAATATGGAAATGGACTTCCATACCCTCAAGTAAAAAGATGAATAATCTGTTGGAGCGTACGAGGAAAACATCACAAGGCTTGCACAATACGCTTCCGGCTTTGTCGTTACCCCTGAATGCATGGTTGACTGCTTCTTTGGTGGGCTGATTCTTAGCTTGCGGAAATCATTAGCAATCCGTGACATCGACAGCTATGAGGAAATTTTCCGATGTGACCTCAAGGTCGAAATAGAGATCGAGGAATCCCAAGGGTATCATGGGGACCTGAAGCATAAGTTATACATAAATGTTGGTGGTCTGATAAATAAATCCAACGGTCCTAAGAAGATCCAGCACCCCACTTTCCAAAAGTGTGGAAAGAAGCACCCTGGAAATTTCCGTAAGGGGATGATAAAATGCTACAGGTGTGGAAGAGGAGGGAACCTAGCTATTAACTGTTGGCATGAAAGACCCACGACTGCGAAAGAGGAGAGGAACGCTCCGTTCAGACCTCAATGCGTTGTTCAATTCTACAAATGAAAAGAACCAGGACATTTTGAAAATCAGTGCCATAATCCAAGCATTTTCAGAGGTAACCAACAACTTCCAAGGCAGCAACGAAGATCCTTTTCCATCACTTCTGCCGAAGTGAACCCTGGAAATGAAGTGGTGACAGGTATGCTAGTTATTCATTCAAGAATAGTGAACGTACTTTTTGAGTCAAAGGAAGAAACCATCCTTGAAGAAGTGCCTATCGTGAGGGAATTCGCGGAAGTGTTTCTCGAGAAAATGCCTGGTTTTCCTCCTAGAAGAGATGTTGAGTTCTCAATTAAAATTATACTTGGGGCATTACCAATATCCAAGTATCCATATAGAATGGTTGTTGTGGAGTATGAAGAGTTGAAGAAACAACTACCGACGAATCTGGATAAATGGTTTATACGCCCAAGTGCTTCACCATGGGGTGCACCAGTCCTCTTCGTCAAGAAGAAGGGTGGGTCAATGCGGTGTTGCATCAATTATCATGAACTTAACAAAATCTTGATAAAGAAAAGGTATCCTCTCCCAAGAATCGATGACTTTTTTTATCAGCTGCGTGGAGCACAATACTTCTCCAAGGTGGATTTGTGGTCTGGATATTATCAAGTAAGGGTGAAGAAGGAAGATGTCCCCAAGACTGCTTTTCGTACAAGCTACGGGCACTATGAATTCATAGTAATTCCTTTCGGACTCACTAATGCTCCATAAATATTCATGGACATGATGAATAGACTTTTTAGAGATTACCTTGACAAATTTGTCATAGTTTTTATAGATGATATTCTAATATAATCCAAAACCAAGGAGGATCATGAGGAGCATTTAAAAGCTTTACTAGAGACATTGCGCCAGGGGAAGCTATATAAAAAGTGCAACAAGTGTGAGTTATGGTTGAAGGAGGTCTCATTCATGGGCCATATCATCACAAGCAATGGGATATCTGTGGACACCTCCAAAATAGATGAAATTGAGGGATGGTCGAGGCCAACATCGGTAGTAGATATCCGTAGCTTCTTGGGGTTAGCTGGATATTATCGACGATTTGTGAGAAATTTCTCACGATTTTCCAACCCTCTTACCAAGAAAACTCGAAAGGGAGTAATGTTTGCTTGGAATGATGAATGTGAATAAAGCTTCAACAAGTTGAAAAGTAGGCTTATCCTTGCACCCATGCTCACTTTACCCACAAGTGGGGAACTTTTTTGTGGTATTCAGTGATGCTTCAAAGAAGGGATTAGGCTATGTGCTGATTCAGAATGATAAAGTTATATCTTATTCCTCAAGGAAGTTGAAAATACATGAGCGAAACTATCCAACGCATGATCTGGAGTTGGCGGCGGTGATCTTTGCCTTGAAAATATGGCGGCATTACCTCTATGGAGAGAAATGTGAGATATATACTGACCCCAAGAGTCTTAAATATATATTCACACAGAAAGAGATTTATATGCACCAGAAAAGATGGATAGAGCTCATCAAGGATTATGAATGTTCAATACATTACCACCCTGGGAAAGCGAACAAGGTGGAAGATGCCCTATGTAGAAAGGACCCAGCAATTCTATCAATGATGAGAATTGAGAAGGATCCAATATTCTTAGACATGATGAAGATGGATGTGGGAATCATAAAGAAGGGAACATCATAAATCCTTTCACAAATGATTGCTCAACCATCTCTTTTGGAATGGTTAAAGGATGCTCAAAAGGATGATGTGGGAATTCAAGAAAAAGTGGAAGCTATCAAAAAGGGGAAATCCTCAGAGTTTAATGTTAATGAAGAAGGAATTGTGTGGTTTGGGAAACGACTATGTGTTCCATCATTTCTGGAGCTGAAGAAGGAACTTTTCGATGATGCACATAGTTAAAATTTCTCTATTCACCCAGAGGGAACAAAGATATATCGAGATCTCCAAGAAAACATTTGGTGGGATAATATGAAGAAGGAGATCACTGAATATACATCAAAGTGCCTAGTGTGTCAGAAAGTGAAGACAGAGAGGCATAAGTCTAAGGGGATAATGTAACCATTGACCATAACAGAATGGAAATGGGAGAACATCACCATGGACTTTGTCACTGGACTTCCAAGGACATCCAAAGGCAACAATTCAATCTGGGTTGTTGCGGATCATCTTACAAAGACTTCACACTTTATTGCTATTCAGGAGGATTTCTCTTTGGATCAACTAGCACAAATATATATCAGGGAAGCTGTAAGGATGCATGGAGTACCACTATCTATTGTGCCTGACCGAGATCCAAGATTCACCTCTATGTTTTGGAAGAGTCTTCATCATGCTCTGAATACTGAACTGAACTTCAGTACGGCCTATCATCCTCAAACTGATGGAAAATCCGAGCGGACTATCCAAACACCTGAGGATATGTTGAGAGCATGCTCAATGTACTTTAAAGGTGGATGGTATCAACATCTTCCTCTAGTTGAGTTCTCTTATAATAACAGTTTCCACTCGTTCATCCAAATGGCACCATATGAAGCCCTGTATGGGAAAAGGTGCAGAACACATGCATGTTGGGATGAGGTCAGTGAACGTAAGATGCAAGGACCATAAATGGTCGATGAAATGGTGGAGAAGGTAAAAACCATTTAGCAGCATATCAAGGCAGCCCAGAGTCGACAGAAGAGTTATGCAGATAATCATCGACGAGACCTCGAGTTTAAAGTTGGAGACATGGTGTTTCTACACATATCTCTGTGGAAGAAGGTCATATGGTTTAGAAGGAAAGGGAAGTTAAGTCCAAGGTACATCGGCCCCTTTGAGATTCTTGATCATGTCGGGGTTGTGGCCTATCGACTAGCACTTCCACCTACCATTTCCAAATTGCATTATGTATTTCATGTATCCCTCTTAAGTAACTACATAGCAGACCCTTCACATGTATTCTCTTCTGAGGTGGTACAATTGGAAGATGACATTTCTTATGAGGAGAAACCAGTGAAGACCGTACATCATAGAGAAAAAGTTCTATAAAATAATACAATGCCCCTCGTCAAGGTGTTGTGGAGAAACCACAAGTTTGGAGAAGCGACTTGGGAATTGGAGGATATGATGAAGCTGAGTTACCCACATTTGTTTTAGTGTGGTAAAAGGAAACTTTTGAGGGAGAAATTTCTTAAGGGGGGAATATTGTAACGAACAAAAGTTTCATTAATGGAAATCCCTCTTGATCTAATTAAATATCTCTTTATGTTTATAAAAAATGTCAAATTCTTTGGTTTTATGTTGAGAATTTTTACCATTGCTAATATAGCCATTGAATTGTTATCACATGATTAGTATAAATATAAGACTTTAACACATCCAATTTACTCAGACAAAGGAAGCGATGGCCTCATCCAGTAGAATTTCCCCATACAAAGCCCATTTTTTGGAGCTCGGAAATGAGGTGGAATCTTTGGGCTTCGCCCTGACAATGCCCAAGCTGAGCTTCATCATGTCAAGCTCGAAAGTGACCGTCTACGGGAAAAGTGGATGTTGATTGAAATTACCACTCGGGTGATGTTATGTAAGCCACCCCAAGAGTATGTCACCATCACACACCTTACCCTTAGGTCTTATGCGACTATTTTAAGGGGTTATGTAACAAATACGTAGAACTATGTTCATGTACATTATTTTTTTGTATATAATAATCAATATAATTTCTAGTCATTTTTGATACATTGTAAATAGTTTTTAAAGTACAAATGGTGTTTTTAGTTATTATTTAATTAAGAAATCTAATTTATTAAATTATGGGATTTTTGAATTAAAAAATATTTTGATAAAATAATAATATTTTTATTAAATTTATTTTTATTAAATATAAATGATATTATAATTTTATGAATGCAATTAATTATTTTATTATGGTTTGAAAACCATTTCTGTCAAAACACGTGAATTTTCAATACATGTCAGTTTTTATTATAAAAGTAAAAATTAACATATATACAAAATTATTTAGATAAAATAAATGTTATTTTTGGAATCAAGATGTCGAAATTATCCAATAGTGAATTTTTCATAATTTTCCGAGACAGTCAAATTCTTGGGTAAAACTTAAATACCGTTTAAATATATAATGTGCTTTATGACATCATAATGACACAATAGTGATGTAATAAACTACTATGATCTTTATGTTCAGACAATATATTATTTACCATCAAAATAATTTGATTTTGGGTTTGTTTGACTTTCTTTTCAAAGCATTAATGGACCCCCTCAAGACTTATTCAACACCTTTCCTTTTTAAATTAATTTCCATGGGAGTGTGACTCACCTTCACATAAGAAACCCTAATATTTTAAGACGTTCGGACTTTGGCCATATAAAATATGGTTCTCCTCTTCCCTTTTCCAAAAACCCATTCGCAAAAACCATGGCATGGTTTGTGGTTTGGATTAATTTAATATAAGGGGACCCAAACCTAAATAATAAAGAATTCCCTCACCTTTACTATATAAACCCACCCAAGATCCCACTTCCTCCTCATTAAAAGCTCTTTTAGTTCATACAAACTCTGACCTAATCTCTATAGAATCCTCCCAAGGTTCCCCAAGCTCCCAATAAGCCTCTCACAAGCCTCTCTCTAGCCTTTGGAAGCACACAACCAAGTAAGGATTTTTTTCTTCCTTTCTCATTTTTGTCAATTTGTTTTTAGTTGTATTACCCTTTTAATTTAAGTTATGAATGTTGGGGTATTGTTTCTAACCTCCCCCATACTGCCCTATTATTGTTTTAATGATGGGATACCCCTTTCTCTCTCATTAAATGCCTCCCATGTACACCCATTACTATGCCGAAATTCTGAGAGGAACTTCTCTCTCTTCTTTTACATTCAAGCAATAATTTTGTATCATGAATCTAAATTCCATTACAATTATTGGGAAATGTATCTATATGACCTCCTTACTGTCCATTACATGTAAATATGACGAGGAACCCATTTCTCTCTCATCAACCATATTTATGAATTCTTATGTCACGCTGTTACGCTGCCGAAATCACACCGATTTTCTAACCAATGCCATTGTGTAGTGGATACCATGCCCATTTCTCCATCAAGGGTATCCACCATTATGCACCTTTACATATTGATTAAAAAGTTTCATATATAAATTCCACATTCCTTTATCATGTAATAAATTATTATGTTTTATGAATCCATGTTTTATGATCCATGTGGCACACTTATGCATGAAATAAAATGTTTAAGAAGGGTGTGCCCTTATTGTGTTCCAATGCATTAGGTAAAGTATAGTATCATGATACGTCATATGTAATGAGTATTGGCTCATGATAATTCTTGTGCAACTAGGGTTTACTCGTTATTTATGTGCAATGATTATTTACTAATGCTATATGTGCAATGAGCCTTGGCTCATGCTAATTCCATGTTAAGTGTTGTTGCCACATTTTCATGTTATGATTATCATGATTTATCATGACTTTATGAACATGTTTCTTTTATGCTATATTTATATTCTTATTGTATAAAATTTATTTTACTCCTCATATTATTCCATGTGTGCTCCCTTACTATGCTTTATAGCTCACCCTTTTCTTATGCATGTCCTCAGGTTATCCCATGAAATACTAAGTACGAGGGAATGTAGTGGTCATGTAAAGGGTGTTTTCTATAAGGATGTTGTATTTCATATTTTAAGTTTTTATGTAATGATCCTAAGCCCCAAAGACACTAAACCTCTCGATCTTCTTTGTTGTATCATGTGATTTTTATGTAATAAATCATGATTATGTTTGTAATAAAATAAAGGTTGTCATAATGCACCTAGCACTAGAAGCTTAATAAACTATAAAGATGGGCTCCACATTGTTTTATACGCTATGTATACTGATAGTGTGAAATAAGATGAACATTATTATTATTACTAGATATACATAAATCCATAAATCCAAACACATCACAAATAATATACTAATAGAAACCAAAATAAATACTTCATACCCATATGTCCCTTATTACTTAGGGTTCTTCATGAGAAGTGGTGATCATGAAACAACCCATTATCTACATCTTGATCCTCAATGATCCAATATCTCACACACACACACACACACACATATATATATATATATATAACACCACATTTAACAAAGGGATTCTTTTATAATATGTATTATTTAATACCATTCTTCGAAGAACTAACCCATGTCGACCTGAATGTTTTTTCTCAATCCGGTCTGGGAAAAGGCACATGAGGCATACCAAATCCTCCTAAGATGGAATCCTAGGATAGTCATTCAATGATAAATCTATGGTGGTGATTTATAACAATAATAAAAAATAATAAATAAATAAATTTATGTAGAAAAAAATAAACACATAATCTCTTAATATAGAAAAATATATATAATATCTATATAAAAGAAAATAAGAAACAAAACTACAACCAAACCAAAACATGAATAAAATCTACTTGGAAAGCTATTCACCTACATCAATAATACCATTCATCTCCATAGGTGAACCTATATGATAATTTAAACGTACAAAATTTCTTGGTCTTGCCAATATTGAGTAGAATAATTTAGGTGTTAGCATACAACATTTGAGAAGGGAAGCACTACAAAATCCCAATATATCATTTCCCGAAATAGTCTATTATGTAATCAAATTGGGTTTTCAATAAAATTTATTTCCTAAATAAATGTGTCTTGTATTATATTCTATTATACACATATAAAATATAGTAAAACAAAAAAAATTACATTACTAAATACTAACACATTAATCAGCAATTAACTAATTAAAATTCAACACATTACAACCATAAAAAATTTAGAAAATAGAAAATCCAAAATTGGAAAATATGCATCACCCTAATCTACTAGAATCATCACCCCCACTAAAAAAACTGTAGAGTGTAATAAAATATAATTAAAAAAATTAAAATTATAGAAATATATTACCTTGAGAGGAATTGAGTTGAATATTGAATGAATAAATTGTGTATTATAAAATAGAAGTAATGTGACAATTATAATTGAAATGTAACCTCTGGGAATATTAATGTGATGAATGGAAATATAAACATGATTGCTTGGAATAGTTACATGACTGTTGAAAAAATAATTTTACCTCAAATAATAAATTTTAATAAAATTTATCTTTATTTAATTATGTAAAAATAAATTTTTTATTCCCAAAAAATATATATCACAATGAAGAAACATAAAACAATATTGGCACATTTTTCATAAATTAATTTGTAAAGTATTTTGTAAAAATAATCAATTTTATATAAAACATAGCATAGTTTTATAAATATATTTTAATAAAATTATTATAATTTTTGAAATTATAATTCTCAAATTATTAAAGGGTGAATTTTTCCTAATTTTCTATAATACATTGAATTTTATGTGAATTGTAAAAATTCAGTTTTTTAAATTATTATCTTGTCCTAAATTACATAATTCAAGATTTAATGGTGAACTAATACTTTATATAACATTACTTTGATCAATGTAATATTAAAATTTTTAAATGGTTCATTAAAATATAATTAAATCAATTTAAAAACATAAAAGTAGCTTCCCAAAACAGAAAGTCAAATCTAAGTCTTTAAAAAGAAAAAAAATTTCATTCCACATTCTTTTTTAATAAATTAATGAATTTAAATTATGAACTGGGTTAACTATAAAAAAATAATTATATTATATTAATATAATATTTTTATTATAAAGAAACATACAATTATATGGTTAACCATTAGAATATTATTTTATTCAATATTTTATTCTACAAATACTCCTCTCTTCAAGAATAAATAACCCCTCTCCCATCCCTTGATAACACAGCTAATACCACCCATTCTAAAGCCCAATATCTCCTCAAATACCCATATTAATCATATCAAAATTCACATATGTGTTCTTTAGAAGTCAAACTCCAATCCCAATTGAGGTATAGTGTCGTACAAGAGAAGTCTCTTTGGGGGACGATAGGTATCCATTAACTTTTCCCTGTTTTATTCTTCTCTTTATTCTAATTGACCAATTTATTTCCAAATAAAATATTAAAACATTTATTATATAGTTTTTTTACATTATATTAAAGATTTCATCTAACTATAATTATCATACTTAGGAAAAAAATGTGCCATAATTCCCTTTTCCTCCCTTTTAATAACACCCTGTTAACGACTGGTTAACCACACACATTGGCATTTCCTATATAAATCGTATAGACACCTTCATTTTATGGAAATTTTGAATTATATATAATATATATGTGTAATTAAATTTATTTTATACAATTTAATTAATAATATTAACATATTAATTAAATTTATTAAAAATGTGAAATCAAGGCTAATTGTGAATTTTTTAGAAAACAAATTATATTAAAATGCATAAATTTTATATATTAATTATCAAATATAATCCAATTGTTATAATTGAAAAATATTTTAATAAATCGCAAATACAAACTTCTAGATCAATGTTTTAGAAAATTAAATTTTGTTATATATGAGGTGAAAATGTGATGAAATTATGCAGGAATTAATTTAATAGGATTCTTGAACCCAATTTCTTTATTTGGGTTATTCCCACCTTCATGGTAAGAATATTCATTTTTACTATTGAAAAAAGTCCATTCAATTAACCAATGTGTATATACATGTTCCAACTATGTGAAAATGTTTTATAGGAATTCATTTTTTCTTCAATGTGATATAAATTTCAAAAACATCATATTTATTCCTCTTGAAATACTTATTATCTACTCAAGAATAATTTTTTTAGGTACAAGTGTAATTTACCTTATTTATTTGGTAACCAAAATGTTAATTCATGAATTTATGATTTATTAATGCCATATGTAACCAATTCTCTTAATTGTGATTACATGATGAATTTGATTGTTATACTGTTTATATGGTATGCATGATAATGTAAATTTTATTATGTCATGACTGGGACTAAAATAATATATCCCTCAAATTCATTGGGTAATTTGATATATATCATGAGATAATATGAAATATTCATGAACATGATAATATATTTTTTTCACAATGATAAATATGCGATTATAAACATTTATTATGTGTGGTCATGATGCTTGATTTGTTCACAACTATGTGATGTATTTGACCAAAAAATACATGATGTTTCATTTTTATGCATTGACACATTATATGACCCAATGTAATGCTTCCTCTCAGGGTTAGTATTATGATCCTATTTTTATGTGATGATGGTAATGATTATGCTCAATGAAATTTTATAGATTAATGCCATTAGTTATCCTCTTATTGAGATTTCACCTTACCCATTTCATTTATGTATATCCTAATGTGATTATTAGTACAAACAAGAATGTACGGAACACTAAGAAGCTTGACAAGAATGAATTTAATAATTTTTATTATTTAAAATGGTAAAATTAAGCATAATCCTAATTTCCCCAAGACACTAAAATAATTAATCCTCAATTTTTAATATAATAATGTTGCTTATTTTTATAATTATTTAATATTTATGTAAGAAAAATTAGGGTTTTTTAGTTCTTATCAGAGCATAGTCTAGTAATTTTGGTAATTGGGATTTTAAATCATTAGTAAAAACCATATAGATAAGACTAAGTATATGTATATATCCACTGAGATTTCATTTCAAAAAATATAGACCTATGGATCCCAAGAAGATATGACTCTAAAATATATTGTTCAAAAAATAAATTAATAATTCATGGTTTTTTGAATTATTTTTTTTCACAACTATTATTTTTAAAAAAATATGGGGTATACGGGAAACTTAACCAACAAATCCTATGAGGGATTATTCAGTGATTTTCTAAAAATCATCCCCTATTACATGGTATAGGGAGTTCCAAAAATTATGGTGTTTCTTACCCTATTATCCTAAGCTATGAATAATTACCCAAGTCATATGGAATGTCTTCATTAACATAAGAAGTATCTACTATACATTTAGTCCATAATGTGATAATGACCATCAATGTTTAGTTGGACTAATGATCTACTTGTTTTAGAACAATGTGTTAACTGAATGGTGAACATATTATATGTGATCCATTTTTATGAGAAGGGAAATGAGAATATTTTGGTTTACCATTTGGATAGAGAAGATAGTCAATGGTGGGTGTCGATAATGAACACCAAGTCAAGTGATTAAATATAAGAGGTAAAGTGGGAGGGATTTAAAAAATAATTTGTTACATAGTATTTCAATAGTAATCATATAAAATTGATAGTGAGAGAATTAATAAATATAAATATAAATACAGGTGAATCTGTTATAGATTACCTGTAAAACATGACAAGGATTGAAAATATGCATCTAGATGTTTATCATTAATCGTTGGGAAATTGATATATTATTTAGTGGTTTAAAACCACCCCTTAAATATGATCTAGTTTAATAAGACATTGGGATTTATGAATAATTTGTTTTATTGCGACATTATGTATACATGGAGTTCAAAGAAGAGTCCCATGGTTACAGAGGTTATAAGAGAATGATAGAGCTTGAAGCTGACAGGTCAAATGATAAGGGGGAAAGAGGATCTAGTGACCCACATGCCAAATGTGGGATGAAGCATCCTAGGAATTGTCTAAAATGGATTTGGAAATTCTTAATGTGTGGGATAGAAGGCCACCAATATTGTGAATGTTTAAGAGACTAGATGAAGATGGATAGTATGATGGAGGAAATGATGGAACCTCTGTTGCACGACAAATGGTTCAATTCTTCAAATGAAAGGAGAAAAGGATCTAAATAAGACAATACACTAATCCTTGATTCATCAAGGGTAATTAGACTTATATGACACTAATGAAAAAAGAATAAGTAAACTCATATTCCATAACTACAAATGAAGTTGATAAATAATTGGAAGTCATGCAAGGTAGACTTACTATTCACAAAATTCTTGAAAAATATTTATTTTATTCTGCTTCTACACATTCATGTATAACCTAAAAATTATGTACATTTTTTGAATCAAATCCATGATACGCTAATATCTATGAATATGTAAGAACGCCATGTGGTTTAATTATTTCATCCCATGGGTGAGATTCTTATCCTATTGACATGTGTAAGAAAATCATTCTAGTGAATCTCTTAATAATTCCCATTGTGGAATTCAATTCAATACTGGGAATGGATTGGCTCTCATTTTATAGATCTCATATCAAGTATTGGGTAAAGGAAATCTATTTTAATTTTTCAAACTATATAATTCACCGAAAAAAATTCCATGAAGATCATTAAATTCCATTTTAAAATCAATCAATCGTGTGAGTGTTGATACCCTATGAAGAAGCATACCGTTAAAAAATTGCAGAGTAAAATAAAAGTATCAACTTTTTGGAAATTCCAATTGTTATTTAATACACTGATGTATTTCTCAAATAGTCAAACTAACATCACGGAAATTCTACGTTTTTTTCTCAATAGATGTCAGACATAGTGCAACTCATTTATAAAAAATCATCTATTGGATGGACAGGATCAAATTTGAAGAGTAATATAATTAGATGCAACAACAATTTGAAAATATGGTTCATACATCATAGGGAATCACCTTGGAGTGCTCCATTCTCGTTTTTGAGAAGTAAGATATATCACTATATCTTTGTATAGAATATCGTGAACTCAACAAGACCACCATAAAGAACATGTATCATTTTCCAAGTATTGATGAATTATTCGATCAACTAATATAAGATATGTACTTATCAAAGGAGGATCATCATTTTTTATATAATTTACTAAATTTGATGGTAGAATATATTCATAATAACTACATTATATTCATGGTTTGACAAATTTTAGTTCATTGTAATTCCCTTTTGTCTTAAAAAATCCCCAATAATCATTACTAATTTGATTAATATAGTCAATGTATAATACCTTTAAATTTTTTGGCTGTGTTTTTCAACAACATTAAAATTTACTCCAATAGAGTGGATAAGTACATTAAGAATGTACGTATTGTATTGGAATCATTAAGGAAGGATAAAATGTATTCTCTGTTCAACTAGTGTCAGTTTTAGAGGCATCATGTTACATTCTTATGGAAATTTATCACATGTTAGGTAATTTAATGGACCCTTTAATGAAAAAGGAATGTAAGGAATAAAACAAAGCAACCACCATCAGAAAAATGCATAGTTTTCTGGGATTGTTTGGGTAAATTTGAAATTTAGTTAAACATTTCTCCTGATTTTTTAGATTTCTAGCTATGTTAAAATGGAATGGTGTAATGAATATATAGACTGAATAATGTCAGTAATAATTTATGGAGATCAAGAAGAGTCTAGTAATCAAACATGTACTCAAAATACCATTTAGTCGATAAGGTTTTTTATATAATCTAATGCTTCCCGAAAATTCATAATGATAATGTGATAGCCTAAACCTCAAGAAAGTTAAGGATTCATGAGAATAACAACCCATCACATGATATAGAGTTAGCAGCTATTATATTATCTCTAAAGAGGTTATGACACTATCTCTATGGTGAGAATTGTGATATATAGAGAGATCATAAAAAAATAATTTATATATTACCATAGTTGGAGAATATCATGTATCAAAGGATATGCCCAGAGTTAATCATGGACTTCAATTTAACTATTCTATACCATTTGGGAATGGATAACAAGGTATTGGATTATGTTAAGTGAAAAGAACCTGGTACTCTATCCGTGATGTGGATTGAAAATGACCATATCATAATGTTTTAGCAAAGGATAGATCTATAAATCATAAGGACATCGAATACATCATAATGTTTTTAAATTATTTATATACTATCTTTCCATGATAAGATAATTGAGGCACAAAGGGATGATATAGAGCTAGAAAAGAAGGTTAATGTTGTAAATTAATAGAATCTACAATAATTCAATGTTGATGATGATGGGTTAATTCAGTTCAGAACAATGATTTATATGCCTTCGTAAACTATTTTAAATAATGTGGTTTTTTATAATGAAAACAATATATTTTTTTCTATCTATCTAGGATGTATCACGATGAATCACGAACATCAAAAAATATTATTCAGAAGCAACATAAAGAATAATATTTATGGGTGTGTTTCAAGGTGTTTTGAATGTCAAGAAAATATAATAGAGTTATATTTATCAAAAATAAAGATGAAAACTTTTCATATACCCATGTGTAAATTGGAGAATATCACTATAGAAATTTCCACTCAGATACTGAAAACGTGCTAAGGAAATAATGTGATATCGGTCTTGGTGCATTAACTCCCAATATTTCCCACATTATCTCTGTTCACTGTGATTTATTGAATGATAAAAATTCCATTTTAAATGTTTAAGAAGTGGTGAGGATGCATGATATTTAACTTTTGACCTTCTCCAATCATGATCTATGTTTCATATCTATATTATGGAGAATAATTCAACATGAGTTGAGTACTAAATTGAATTCCAGCATGGCCTATCACCCCAAAAACAGATATCCAATATGAATGGACTATTCAGATGCTCAAGGGATAGGTAGTAGAATAATAAATATTATTTAAAGGAGGATACGATCAGCATCTTCCATATCAAATAACAACATCTTCCACTCAAGTATTCAAATGGATCCATATGTTGATCTATATTTTAAGTGATTTTAACTAAATAATTGTTGTGATGATGTTGGGGAATTAATCTACATGGTCATGATCTTTTTCATGAGATGTCTTGGAAGGTCCAATCCATCCAACAACATATAAAAGCTTCTCATAGTTGGAAAATGATCTACTCTGACAACTATAGAATGGACTTGGGGTTCGATGTTATATGCAATTTCCTACATTCAATACCCCCATTGAAGAGAGGAATTGATTTTTAAATGAAATGGAATCGTATCCCAATGTACATTGGCCTCTTTGAGATCTTTGATTGCATATGTGCAGTGGCCTATCAGTTTTCACTTCCACATTGTATGGGTTGAAATCTTTACATGTTCTATGTGTTACACACGAGGGTGTAAATTTCAAATCCATCACATGTACTGAATCCCTAGGTGGAATTACTAGATGATAAAATATAATAAGAATAGAAGCAAAAGGAAATCATAGAACATAGTTACAAAGATATTTGTGATAAGAGAACTAGATTTTCCAATGTGTTGTGGAGGAACTAAAAATATGAATAAGAGAATTTCAAATGAGGGTAAACATCGAAACAGAAGTACCCTCACATATTCACTACTAATAATATGATTTGTAATTTTGGGCATGAAAATTCTAAAGGGGTAAGAATGCAACAACCCAATATTTTTTGTAAAATTTGTTTCCCAAATAAATGTTTATTGTATCATATTATATTATAAAAATAAGAAATAGAGTAAATACAAAAACATATTGTTTCATTACTAAATAATTAAATATTAATCAATAATGAAAGTAAACAAAATTTCAAAAATTAAAAATTGATAAAATACATATAAAAGCTAAAATGGGAAAATATAGATCCCCCAATCTACTTTAGTCATCTCCCCCACTATAAAAACTATAGAGAGGAAGAAAAATATTAGTATACTCGGAAACATTATGGAAATATAGAACCATGAGAGTAATTAATTTAGATATTGAGTGAATTAATAGAGTATTATATATATGATGTAATGTTAATGTTGGAATAGTAATGACAAAACTATGAATTGAAATGTGATGGTTGAGAATATTAACATATCCATTGATAATACAAAAATTTCTATTGGAATATAAATTTTACCTCCATTAATATATTTTAATAAAATTAATATTTTTCATGATTAATTTATTTAAATTTAATTTATATAATGCAGAAAATTAAATATCTGGATTTACAATGTCAAAGAAAATATAAGCACATTTCTAATAAAATACATTTTAAAGTATTTGTAAATATAATTATATTTTACTAAAAATTAAAATTACCTATTTGAAAAATTTATTTTGTAAAAATAAATATTATTTTTTTAAATATGTATGGAAAAAATTTTCATGGATGATTTTTGGATTATTTTTTGATGGAATTCAATTTTTAGGGGAATAGTGATAATATAGTTTATCACATAAGGGAGGTATCTAAATAAAATCATTCGTGATGTAATGATGACATAATACTTAATAGAAATTTACCTCCAACCATGATATATTCATTTTCTCAAAATTTTCAATAAAGTATAATCAATCAATTTTCAATCCTAAAATGATCATTCCAAAAACAAAAATCATATTTTATTCCTTAAAAATAAATTTGTCATTATTTCCCCTTTCATTTTTAAAAAATGAATGAATTTAAATTATAAAAGGTATTAAAAGTATTAAACATATTTTATTGTAATAATATTTGATTTAAAATTTCACAAAATTATCATTACATGGTTTTCATTTTTTATATTACTTTATTTAATGTTTTGTTCTAAAAATACACCTCTACTCTAGTATAAATAATCCCCATTACATACCATGAAAAACCAATCCTCAAATTCATTAAAAATACCAATATCAACCTAAATCATCCCTCATAAGAATCTTATAATCCATATGGATTTTCTAGTTCTATCCTACTCCTATCACCATGGAGTTATATTGTTTTATAAGATAAGCTACACGAGAGTGAGAGAGAGAGATTATGTATCTATTGACTCATCCCTATATTATTATTCAATTTCTTATTTATTCCATCTTAATTTCCAATAGTCATAGTTAAAATTTTATTTTATAGTATCGTAAAATTTTATTAACTATTTAATTCTTATGTAATTATCATATTTATGAAAAATATAAATTTCATTCATCAATTTGCTTCTGTTTCGACTATGCCCTCTTAATGGATTGTTAACCACATATGGATACATTCAGAAGAAAATTTATATAACCTCATTTATTGATGGATAGTATGAATTATAAATTATATAATTTTTTTAATAACAATTTTTATATTCTTATAGAATTAATATTTATAACTTGTCATTTACATTTAACTAAACTGTTATATGGAGGTAATATGAGAAATTTAAAAACATTATATCAAAACACATTAATTTTATCAAAAAAAATTGATAATATAATCTAATGATTATAATTGATATATATTTTTATAAATGAAAATAATTCATTTTTTGATTACTATTTTATCAAATAAATTTTTTTATTTAAGAGTTCCTAAAGTGTTGAAATTAATGGGGAATTTATGTAAGTGGATTCTCTAACCCGATTCCATTAATTTAGTTATTCTCTCATCCATGGTAATAATGCCAAAATTATTTTACTCAAATTTACATTACCTTTTATTTATGTGATATACATGTTCTTACAATGTAAAAAAAATTCTAAGAAAAATCACTTCATTATAAAGTGACATCAATTTAAAAAAATATTTATTATTACTACTCCTGAAATATTTATTACCCACTCATGATTAATGATGTTTAATATCCTTATAAAATCTGTCTTATTACGTTACGAACAGAAAAAATTATTCATGAATGTATTCTTTATGCAATCATTATGAAACCCATTCTCTTACTTTGGTTAACATCATGTCTTTTATTGTTATACGTTCTATGTGGCATGCATAATTGTGTAAATGTTATGATGTGATGGATGGGTCTAGAAATAGAGATCCCTCCAATACATTCGGTTAGGTGAGGTCTTTTTTGAGATATTTTTCAATATGTATGAAAATGATGTTGTTTTTGTCCATAGTTATGATATTATGATTATGGACATATGTTTTTTGTGAATATGATTATAGCATTTTGAACTAATATATGTGTTATTTGACCACTATGATATAATGTTTCATTTTTCTTCAATTTCCACATTCTATTATATTATTTTTTTCATCTTATCTTGACTATGATGATGATAATTTTCTTATGTTATGTTGATTATTATTATGTTCACCCACATTATAATTACTTATATCCTTAGTTTCCCTTTTACATGGATTTTATCTCACCCCAATTATTGCTATAAATACTAATGTGATAAATTGTACTAAGGAGATCTCTAGGTCCACAATGAAGTGAAGGAATAATGAATTATATAATTTTTATGATTCATTATAAAATTTTTATGTTTAAGAAAAATGTTATGATGATACTACATCATATCATCCAAGTTTTGTAATTATATTATTCTAATAAAAACGATGTCATAGTCTTGTAAGAAAAAGCAGGATCACTATACATTATCACTAGTTTGAAAAAACTATAATAAAATTTGTTTTTATATTTTAAAAAACCCAAAACCTCATTACAACATCATATATATATATATATGTGTGGATTTAATTAGAAGAAAATTACCATTTCAAAATACAATTTTGACATCAATTCTAACAAGAACATCCTAACCCATGTATTTTCACAAACAAATGAAAAAAACGAATACACAAGAAGAAGAGTGAATTTTGAACCATAAAAATTATAAAAGTAAAAAAATATATATAAAAGTATGTAGATAAAAATAATAGCTAATTGAGATTCCATATTGAAATAAAATAACTACATGGTAGATAATAATAGTAATTTTTAAAAAATCATGAGAGGTAACCATATACAAACTCCATTTAGAACTATGTTTTGGATTATGATTTGATCCATTATCTATAAACAACCCAACATATCTCAACTAGCCTCACTAGTGTCATAGTATCTTTGGCCATTCATCTCGAAGTGGGTTCTTTTCTCTCTAACCAGGAAAAAAAGTAGTTTTCTATCGACCTTCTTGATACATTCATGGATCCATTTATGATATTATAGTGGAATGGGAGGATGCATAATAAAAAAAACATTTACCAAGTTCAACATGGTTTATTTTAACTCAACCTAACCACAATCTATGAGATGAACCTCCTTATATAATATACTATTATAGGGGCTCCCATCACAATAAAAAATTGGAATGTTCCCTATATGTATACACATCATTAAATGTGGAGACATTTTTTAAGAAACGTCATGATGTATCAAAAAGAACATAACGGTTTAATCATAATATTATTTCAATGGGAAACACCAATATTTTCAAAATGATTTAAAAAATGATATCATCAATTAATATTACCATGGAACCAAATGGGCATTTAAAATGTGGGATTAAAAAATGATAAATTCGAATCCATCGATAACATTTGATAACAATTTTGAATTATAAAATCCAATTGGAAAACCATAATTATATGATGAATAATTTTTGTAAAATAGTATTTTATAGAATTGAAATCCAATGGAATCTTCTATTTATATATACACACAAATTTATTAGAAGACATTGTGAATATATATATATGAACATACCACACGAAGAAATTTTTTGACATCCATATGAATGTCAAATATTTAATCCAAAATATATGGAAGCATCATAATAAAAGTCTAGTGTTCTCACAAATTAATAAAAACCATTAATAGACAAAAAGATAAGAAAATCTGAACATTACATGCCAATAAATTTCAATAATCATCAACAAATCCAAACATCACATCAAAACACCCCAATCTATTTGGACGTAATACTATCACATTATCAAAAAACCTATCATATATATATATATATATATATTAGATACATATAAGCATAAAAATTGAAAACATTCAATAAATAAATTTTCATCTAACCGCCAACATTAAAGGACATAAAAAAATTATAAACTAACAAGAAATAAAAATAGAATTAACATTAATTTGGAAGTGATCAATAATTACAAGACATGTTTCAAAAAAGTAAATGGAAAAAAACACATAACTAAATTGTGTGTGATCATGTAAAATATTTTGAATTGGTAGATACAATGACTAAGCGTAAAAACATACACCCATGCAACAAAATAAACATCCAACATAATAAATCCCACTAACATTAGTTCATTCAAGAGATAACCAGAACAATGAATGATGAATAAATAATAGGGGAAGAATATAATAAAGAAAACATCTATTAAAATTTCAAAGGAATCATAATTTAAATAAATGTATATGCTTATATAGTGTATGGAGATCCAAAAATGAAGATTTTATGTTCCCCTTCATGTTCCTAGTCCCAAATGAGGATGTGAGGGGTTGAATAGAATATTATTTTTTGGATGGAAAACATGTAATTTAACATTTTAGGGGTTCTAGTATATCCACAAGGATTGAATAAACATATTAGGAAATTTTGTACCATCCCTGAAATCCTTACTAATATGGAACAATATCTTCTAATACAATATCTAAACTATTTGGAAGCCTTTCAAAAATTGAGAAAATATTCTTTTATAAAAATTAATCACACCCTCACAAGTTTGTCTCATAGTTTCCTATAACTATGGAGAATCCACACACTAGGACACCAACACAAAAAACAATCTTCACAATCACTACTTTATCTCAAATGATTTTGGACCAACCATGCATATACCATGATTGAGAAATCTATGGTGGAATAAAATGAATTGGAAGAACATCTTTGTACAGTAGGAAAAAATGTTTCCCCCAAAATCATTCACTCTAGAAAATTTAGAGTAAGAAATATTTGAAACCTACAACATAAGAAAAATATTTTCTAAACAAAATTAAAATATAAAATAACAAGCACAATGAAATTAATAAACAAAAAATAAAAAACATCATCGGTGGGAGGGGGTCACAATAATTGTCCATAAATTCTATATAGTAATTTTTTTTTTAATATAAGGATATTCTTTTTAAATAATGTGATTATTAATTCCATTAAAATGATATATACATTTTAAAATATTAAAATCTTGATAATTCATAAAACCCAAATTATATTAATAATAAACTAGTCTAATACACTTAAAAATTTAATGGTAATGATTTTACTAAAATAAAAGTTTAGAATTTTTTTATGAAAATCTTTATTTGGTCCATTAATTATAAGGGTTGGGTTTAATGTTGGTAATTTACAACTCATGTGTGATTATACTTATAAAATAGTTCCTGTTAGACCAATTTCATATGGTATAAAAGAGTTTTTCTTTTTTATCTTCTTTGATTATAGGCATGGACTGGTATAGGATGGTTATCTATTCATATTAAATAATTATAGTCTCGAGTTATTATATATATATATATATAAATGTGTATGTGAACCAAGATGAATAAAATCCAATGTTATGGGTTAGTTTATATATAATACTAAAACTTCATGAAGGGTTCAAGTACCCCAAAATTACGTCATTATACATTGTACAATTATTGTATAAGGGATATTATATGAGGAATAAAATGAATATATAAAATTTTTCAAGATATGTAGACCAAGAATGAATGGATGAATTTTAAATAGTTCCAATTTTGGAACCTGATAAATTTTAATATTTTCCACTATGTGTTAATGTTTTATTAAAACATGAAAATTCAAACCTTACAAAGGGAATAAACTCAAATTATTCTCAGGAAATAAATTTTGATATTTTATCAAGAAATTTTATTCACCAGTTTTTTCTTTTAGTATCACTATAAAATTTTATTAATAAATTTTAGGGGGTTTTTTTCAAGAATTGACTAATAATTTTATCAAGTTACGTTTTATGGGTGGTCCACATCAGAACCATTATGCCTATTTTTTGCAGTTTTATGTCTTTTTGGTTGTACCATTTTCGAGAATCTATAGTTAAGGATTTTATAATATTGAAAAAATTATGTCTTCATTTTATGTTCATAAAACATTGGCCGAATGTGAGGTTATACTTACAATAGTAATGTATTTATTAAGAAAATGTGAACGATGGGTAGGAGTTTGGTGGAGGAAAACTTAGAGAAATATTAGTTCTTGTACTTTAATGTCAATCAAAAAAGACATCTGTATACTTTATTGTTTTTGGTTTTATATATTGAAACAATGATTCATATATCATATATTCATAAAAAATATAAAATAATGATTCAAATATTCCATTCACATGGTTAAAAAAACTCATTGAACAAAAACTGTTGCAACAATCATGTGAGTGATAAAAATGTATGAAAATAAATTTTACCAATCGAGTAGATATATAATATTTAGAAAATTTATAATATTTGTAAAACATTTATCTTTCATTCTTTTAATCATATGTATAGATATTTTAATTTCTGGCTATTTTGATAATAATATTTGGTAACAGAAATTTGATTAATATAATAACATCTATCATACAAAACCAATAAAAAGATGATTTATTGAAATGGGTTCACATACTAAAATTTCATGGATATTTTATGATTATATTTTGGTATAATTAGGAAATAATAGTACAATACAAAGTTTAATATTCAATATGATCTCTTTTTTTTAACACAAAAAATGTTCATAAATCATAATCGCATGTTTCATTTGACACAAATCTTCAAATTTTATGATTATTCCCTAGAGGGGAATGATTTACCATAAAATAGTTCTTAAAATTAATTATATCATGTGAAAATTATTTCAATACATGGTATTTGAAAACAAAATATCGGTATGACATATAAAAAGAATGCAATCATGATATTCTAGTGAAAAACATAAATATATATGATAATTTCTACCTTTCAAGATAAAATATTTGAGCACAAAACAACATCATATCCTATTGATAAAATAAGGCTTTTCAAAAAAAACTACCATTGAATCATAGTAATATTTATAAGAAACCCACGTTATAATAATTAAAAAAATTATTTGAAAAACAAACATTTCACTTTAAAAGTTAAAAATTTCTTCACATTATAAAATCAAATGATTTATATAGCAACCATTAAAAATAATAAAATAGTTTTCTTAGTGAATCCTATTGATATCCCATAATAAATAATGAATAAACCATTTTATAAATATATAAATTCCTATAAATTACATTTTATTAGAAATCTCTATTATATCCATCATTTTTATTCATAAAAGACAAAATCTGTAACCAATGCATTAGAGAGCTATTTTGGGATTTCCATCCTTATGAACTACATAATAATCAAATTTCATGAACTAAAATTATATTTTTCCATATTAAGAATATTTATTCGTACAATATATTAGTTTTTGAAAATAGTATCATTGAAAAATCATTTTAACCCATAAGAAAAATAGTTTCTGTATTTTCATAACCTAAAAGAAAAATATGAATTTTATATGAAAACTTATAAATACTTAGATTAATAAAAAATAAGTAATATTATATTATTTAAAAAAATATTTTACCCTTAATGTGGTATTTATATTGAATATCATCATTAAATAATGAAAAAATTGATTAAATCATATATGTTAGAAAGAAGTATTTTTTAACTTTTTAAAAAATTCATAAAGTGACCTTATATAAAATTTGGATATATAATATTTTAAAAAAAATTATAACATTAAATATTTACTAAAATAATAATAAAAATATCTTTTGTATAAATAATAAATCTATTCAATCATTTTAATTAACATTGACATAGAAGAAGAATATTTGAAAGGAATACTTTAATGTAATGTTTAAAAAAATAATCCATTACAAATTTCAAACCATCTATAAAAAATTGAAATTGATATAGAAAATACGAAATGTATCTGTAAAAAACATTATTTACAAAATTTATAAAATAATTCACCCTAATTTATTTAAAAAAAATATTTATTATATAAATTTTGATAAAATGGAAAAAAGAGTCAATGATTTTAAATTGATAAGAGAAATGCCTTACCTCATCTATTGACATTCCTTTCATTTTCATTAAATCCAATATAATGAAATTATATTTATTATTTACCTAATTAAGAACATATTTCATTATTATGACAAAATATTAATATATTTATTATAATTAATTTCCATTTCTTATATAGTTACATAATAGGTTAAGTTCACCGTGGACGATCTATTTATAATTTGAAAACAACATTTATAGGATGACAAACATTAAAGGCTTAAATATTCCACCATAAATAGAAAATTAATCATGATTTATTTATAATATTTTGAAATTAAAATATATTGTATAATATTACTTGAATGGAGTACATGAAAACAAATCACATCACTTTTCAAAGGTTTTATTCGATAGGTTTGGAGGATAAAAATTATCATTTTTAATGGGGGAAACGATGAGAAGGAAAATAATTTATTATTTTTAAAAATTTGTATTTATGTCATGGTTTTCATATATATATATCATAAATATTTCATAATAACCACCGTTATGATGTGGTGATGAAAAATACAAATCAACTTATGTATGTGGTATTCCACTCATACACACATTTAATGCTTTCATTTCACAAAATATGGAACAGGGGATGAAAAGGTTTTTGTAATAATCTTAAGAAAATTTTAGTAGTTTTAAGATACTTAAGTTATTACTTCAACATGGTTTATGTAGACATTAAGAATAAATAATAAGAAAAAACTATGAAATAGGTCTATTAGGATTAATAAGATTTCCTGATCTATCTCACTATGGATTATACCATCAGCCTTATAGGTTTTTTATTTTTTGAGTACTAAGAACTATAAAATGTAAGTATTGATGTTGGTTAGTTTTTTGGGAAATTATTATATATACTATTGATATAAAAATGATCGATTTATGTAAAATAAGATATTCCATTTTATAAATGAGGATAGCGGTTAACTAAAAAAATTTCCAAACAGTTAAATATTATAACATCATTGTCAGTGGAAAGTAGATTCAAAAAAATTAAAATTTTAAAATAAGGTGATCATAGTCAAGAAATTTTACAATAAAAATTATGATTTTAATTTTATGGTTTTTTCACAAATTTTTTACCTTTATCAACTCAACATATGTTCCAAAAAGGAAATAGATTTTCATAATAGTTACTATTCATAATGATTAAAATTAAATAAAATTCATTAATAAATTAAAACTTCTAAATTATTAAATATTAATAAATTTTTAAATATAAAAATTATATATTTTTCTGGTATAACGTTTAATATAAGTGTGAAAAATAAAATGAAATATATCATTTATAAAACTACGGTTCAACGAATAAAATGATTTATACCAAAATAAAATATAAAATTATTTTCTTTATAAAATTTGGGTTTAGGTTTTATAATTTGGATTATTTTTTGAATAATAACTTAAAAAATTAAATTGAACATCTATATTACTTTATTAATGAAAAAGAAATTACAATACTATAAAAATTTTCATTTTTCACTAGTCACTAAAAATCAATCTTTTTAGACAAATATGAAAAACTCATCCTATGAATATTATTTCATGATGATTTCAAAAATGATATCTTTTTCAAATAATACTTATTAAAATTTCCAAAAATTAATTATATTATCCATGCACCAAATGCATTGAACCCATTATTGATTATAATGTATTTCAACGGCATAAAATGACATTATATATCATAATTGTCTTATAAACATAATTAAAAGAATCATAATTAAATAATTTATATATAATATAATAATTTATTTAAGATAATTTATCTATACTTACTAATTTAATATATTTTCAAAAAATATATAGTAAAAATAAAATTAGTTTTTTATAAAAATAATCCCTTTTAACTATCAAATAATTATCTTTCATTTTTTACCAAATTATAACCAAATAATTAATTATTAGATGCTAAAAAACCATTCTATAATTTATCATTACATATTCATACCCTATAATCCAATAGTTATGAGAGAATTTATAGTTTAAATAATAATGCTCAATAGTATATCATGGTTAATTAAAGATCAGTGTTCCATTTAATGAATGATATTAAATACATTACTACTAGAAATAAATTCCAAAATCTTGGGTTTTTATGTAATATAACAATAATTATATAATTACCATAGAGTTTTATGTTTTTTAGTAGAGATATTGTTTAATATTTTATTAATTCAATTCTGTTTTGTTGATAATAAAAAATATGATAATGAATTGAATTAAATTTCAAAACTTTTAGAAATAAATTTTTTTAGAAAATAATAGCCTCAAAATGGATTGTGAAACAAACATTTTCATATAGAAAAAAATCAATTGTAATGCCACAATGAATATAATATAATTATATACCCAAATAAAGAGACAATTTCTTGAATTTAAAAATATTTAATGTGAGGAGAAAATAGAATCTATTATATTATAGGTTGTGATATCGAAACTGATGACGTGAAATTTATTTCCATGAAAATATAAATTAGTATGGGATAAATAACATCATAGATTCAATATAAATGAATTTTATATTATAGAATTAGTAGTATAATATCATGTTACAACAATTAATGTATTCTATTAGAATATAGGTAGAGGACATAATAAAATATATATGAATGATTTTATTCTATTTCATAAGAAAAATTAAAACATATAGTTTTGATTTGATCTATTTTTTTATTCTATATAATTTCTTATTCATTGTAATAAAATTTCAAGATTCATTTCACATCCAATAATCAATAAAATAAACTTTTAACAGATCACATGATCCACAATAAGATAACATGTTATTAATTCTATATATAAATATTAACTAAAAACTAAAATGGGTAGAATATGGGATGATAATATAATATATATTTAAATACTATATTAATATCCATGTCCTTAGTAGTAACTCCCAATGATATAGAATAAAAATTAAATAAATATCTAAGCACAAAACTATTCAAAATATTCTTGACAAAGTTCAAATCCAAAAAACAGAAATATTTTATCATATTATTTTTCAAAAATATTGTTTACATTTTTCTCCAAACAACATTAATAAAACATAAATCCATTCACTAAAAAAATCATATTTCATATTTATATAATATCTAAAATATTCTAATATTTTATATACATAAATTAAATCACCATAATTCTATTATAATATTATATATAATTTTCTAAAAATTATTAAATCTTTTCACGAAAATACACTCCCATATTTCTTAAAAAATATATTTATTTTCCTAAACCATAAAAGGTTGTTATTATATTGAACTTTATTTAATTTATTTACTTATATGCTCAACAAATTACATTTTAATATAATTTTTTTATATGATGAAAAATTTACTCTCACAATGTAATAATAATTTTTTACCCACAATAACCTCATAATAAAACATATTATTAACCATATTGGATATCAATACAATTGAACATATACCCCCAAATTATAAAATAATTAATACTCAAATAAAATTTTCACTAAAGGACTAGTTTAAAAAGGGTTACATATTACATACTCATTTATAAAATCTTTACAAATGACTCCCAATATACACCAATATAATAAAACATGAATGGGGTTTTATATTTTTTAGACATATGATTAAAAATAGACTTATTAACCCATTTTGGAATCATACACTCTTGAAATATCTTCATTTTAAAATATAAACCCTCTACTGTTATAAAAACAATTAAATTGATATCAAATATAACGTGTCGTATAAAAAAGTCCATAATTAAATGATTTATAACAAGGTTTTCACTTTCAAAAAATTCTCGAAACATTTTTGTTTGGAGTTTTATAGAATTAGGAACAACCAAAATAATATAAAGTAAAAACATATAATATATATCCATGTTCAATAAAAAACAACATTATTAAATTTTAAACCCATGCCTCATTCAACCCACTTCTTTTTCTTTTAATATGATTCACTATTGGGTAATGATTAACTATTTTATAGTTCATACACATGATTAGATAATTTTTAATTTTTTAAATGATGGGATGTATTAAATTGAGTAACATATATATAAATAAAACACCCTCATTAGTACCATTATAAACCTGAAAAATAATGATAAATATTAACATTTCATAATAAATATAGGTAAAAACATTAAATATTTCCTAATGTAAAAAATTTATATATGTTAAAATATAACCATTGAATAACATTATAAATCATATGAAATTTATAAAAACCATGATTTGTTTTCAAAAATAAACTGTTTACCATTATATATAAACAAACCATCCAAGCCTCATATAAACAAATGATTTTCATAGAAAACAAGAATTCATAAAATTGGAATCATAGGAAAACATATTGATAGTACATGTTCACTCATGATTAAACCCTTGAAAAATTATTTATAAGAATTTTAACTACATCACATTCACAATAAAAATTACCTTGCTCATTTTTTCCTTCACATGAATATTTTTACCCAATTCAATAAAGACGTATATTGGGTGTACCCATTATCCCTATATATTTGTAGCTTACATATCACCATTTATGATTATCATGTACCTTATAATGAAAATTGTTATTTATTTCAAACTTGTCATCTTAAACCCATTATAACATTAACTTTAACCCATAAGAAAAGAACTTTTAAATATTGTATTACTATATTGAGAAATATTAGGTTTCATTAAAATAACAAAAATATATCATAAAGCATAATTAATATGGTATTTTAAAAATATATTAAATTAAAGAGAAGTATTTATAATGGAGAATAAATATAATGTGGGGAAAACGAGATCATGAATTATATGAAACAAAAAATATTTTATCACATCTGTGAAAGGTCAAACATAACACCTAAAGAAAACATATTAATATTCCATTTTAAACAATGTGAATTAATAAAAGTAATTTATAAAATTATTTTTAAAAAAAATTGATGTATATATAATATCCTTATTGACATAGTTTAAAGAACATTTATTTTGAAAATATATATTTTAATTGAGTACTTCAAATCCTGATTTCAGTGAAAAATCACTTGTGGCCTTCCGATATTTTTATAAAAGGGAATTTAAAGTAATCAAAGTGTAATGGATTTTAAAAAAAATTACTTTAAAGAAATTAATTACTCAATAAATATATTCCTCGGTTCATATACCATACCAAATTAGATATTTGTTTAAAATTATTTAAGTCCCTAGGATAAGAAATTCAAGGTGGTAATATATTATTTCTTACACTAAAATTCATAATATTTTATATGAATCTGTATATTGAACATATATTAGATATTTTAATATTTTACAAAAAAAATTCTGATTATTAATTTATTATAATATATTTTATATCATTTCATTCTCTCTCTTACATATCTACAAAGCCAATTAATTCATCACTAACATATTTTGGATATTCATTTCATAATCCACATAAAACATAGGCTGGTTACCAAAGAAAATAATTGTCATTTTACCATAATCAATATAATATTAATCATGATAAAATTTTCATATTAAATATTAAATATACTCTTTGAATCATACATAAATATTTGACATGTAAAATGAGTCGAATCTCTTTGTAGAGAAGGTATTCCTGCAATAGGAATGAGCGACACTATCATTTTGTAATGAATAATAAGTTAATAAGGAATGCAATATTTAATAATTAAAAAAATTATTTTTCCTTTTTTATATTATATATTTAATGATTCCATCATTATAACTATACTTCGATGCACTGAGGAAAAATGAAACACATTTCTTTTTGGAGGTGGTCTCCACCCCTATATACAAATGATGTTTAAATTTATCGTAAGATAGGAAAGGTAATCCACAATGGTTTTATCATAATCCTAATAATATTTTAGAATATTTAATATATAATTTTATTATTTCATCATTGTTTAATAAAAAAATAAAATTTTATAATGAATAATAAATTTAAATAGGTTTGTTAGGAATTATACCTTCTCCTCAAAATTATTAATTAATATTACACATTAATACAAATAGGATAATTTTTTTAAGAATTTATAGAACTATAAAACATATAGAGGGATGTGTGTGAGGGTTTTTTCCAAGTATTCGTAAAATATGATTTCTGAAAATCTGTGATGAATGGTAGATAAGAGTTCCCCATTTATAAGTGATGGGAATGAAATAATTAAAATTTCTCTAAGCATTAACATATTATAAAGCATTAATCATCGAAAATTTGATCAGAAAATGTACTATGTATTATATAATGTGGTGAGGCACCAAATATCATCATCTAATACTTCTTAGGATAAGGTTTTTTATCCATGTCACATTGTCTTTACATAAATTAATATTATTTATTATTTATTATGGAAAATGATTTTTTTAATGATTATTTTTTAAAAGGAAAAATATTGAAATTGAAGTCATTAGTAAAAGTGATTATCATCAATCCAAAAATATAATTCATTTTTCATGATTGAATTTATATAATTTCAATATTTTAATTTTTATATAATTCCACAAAATTATGTTGAAATCATTTTTTTAGAAACTTCTATTTTAAAGCATAAAAATAAATATTTACAAGGATCCATGATAATGATAATGTCATGACCCAATTCATTGGGAAGTTGAATTGGATGCTATTAAGCTGAATTTGGCACCTCAATCCTACCTTTAATAGTAAATTCAATGGAGACATGCCTCAAATAGTCTTAACACTGAAATGGGAGGCCTTATCCTAAAATATATATATTCATTCAAAAAATAAAGTCCCTGAAATAATGAAAAGATTTAATAAATATCAGAGAAAACTAACATGAACTCAATTATTTCAAAATCCTATAGGTAATGAATAAATTTTATGTATATAAAATTTTTAAAGGGGGGAAATAAATGTGCATCAGGAACTGAGGTCCCGAACTACAAACTATTGGAAAACGGGGAAATTAAAGATATACCATTTACTAATATCTAAGGCTAACCACTAATGGATGTTAAAAACTCCAATACTAATATACTCTTATTGTACTATGTCCCTAGAAGTCACCATTTATCATTATATCTTATTAATAACACACCATAAGTGTGGGTATATCCCATACATGGGTGACTAGATTCATAAAAAGTAGGAAGAATTGAAATTTTAGAGGGGATCATATAGAATAATAAATACCTCATTTCACATATGGAAAGTGGGTAATGAAAACCTTTAATAAAATATGATTAATCAATACTATATATAATGGTAAAAGGAGATATCAATATTTATATACACAAAACAATGATGATTCTTCCTATAACATAGATGGACATACTTCTATTAATCAAAACCACAAGTAACATCAAAAGAATTAGAGTTGAGGGAATACTCCTTGATACTACTATCCACATTTGAGGTAGAGCTATCTAAAGTAGAGTAAATTCACATTAAATGATGTCAGTGGTAGGGGATTAACAGTCCGTATATAGAGGGACCACACCTAATTTAATTTAAGAGAGAGTCGTGTTTACCGATATAAAGATTATGGCTGACCAGTTCCCTGGTACGACATGGGATTAATGATCCTAGAATAACACAAATAACTAATCCTAGGTAATTTTATAATCCAAGGTTTTATGGAAGAATAATATTACTCATAAACCCACCATGCAACATATTTTATTCAAAAACGAGGGCTACCATCAAATCTTATATCGAATAATACTAATGATATCCTACTCACAAACCCAAATCTGGGTCACAAGAAAATAGATAAGATAACTATATGTTTATGGGGAAAAGTAATGGAATGTACACAGGGTCACATGGAATTTGAATCCACTTATATTCTAATGTATTTCGAACCATGTACACAAATTGGTCATCCATGTGGATTCACATGACATGTCCATATGTATCCATGGCATGCATATTCACACATAGGTCTTAGGTGTAAATTCTTATTATATAGAATTCATGTACATATAACCTCACATGATGTGTCCCTTTAAGGTCTAATTGAGTCTTCCTGCCCAAGGTACTAGGCATGTGACCTCTACATATGGCTTGGTTACATAGGTAGGTTCACATGGTATCCATTTCTTCAAGCCTGGAGTGTGATAAAAAACTCAATTGAAACAATTGATGTTGTGACATTTTGAGGAATGGGACGAATGTTCCATTTGAGTATATTACACATAATAGTGTTTTTCATTAAATATGACTTTGGTCTTTAATAGTAAATTATATCCACAATTTTTCCACCAACTGTTACATTTCACTAACATAAAATTGAAATGTTTAGAGGGGATGCCCTCTGATCATTTATTTCTAGTGACCAGTGGACAATAATTAGATCTCTAGTCTCTCAAAACATAGTTGTCACACCTCCCATCACAGTTCGATAGTCCAGATGTACAGTTCCATCAAATTCATCACAAAACCCATCCTGGTCATTATTTAAAACAACAGTCAAAATTCATTAACACATACTTTAAGAATCTAGGGGTATAATATCAATCAATTTCTGGAACATATGTTTTTAATTATGACTCAATATGGAAACAATTATAAACATTATGAATAGTGGTGGGAAATGTATCCATAATAGAGTAATATCATCACTAGATTATGAAATCCTATCTAATTATTATAAATCATTGAAAAAGTGGAGTTTTAAATCTAGTGAATCCAACATAAATAATTAGGTTCTATAAAAATATTTAAATACATTCCCCTATAATTTGAGAAAATTACAAAAAATAAAAAAAATATGAAATCTATATATTAAAATTAAATCCATGTGTTTACATCAATAACATAATCATCCTAACCTCAAGAATAGATTAATAATTATTCAATTTCGCATCATATACTTTTTTTATTAATGATGATGATGAAAATGTATTTGATGGTCATCTCACAACTACCATAGTTTGTTCATTGTGAATCTATATTCCCAGGACACAAATTCCAATAGATCTCTCAAATTATCCTTACCTTTCTTCCATTGTTATTTAAATGACCATGATGTTTCCCCATAATTATATAATTTTAAGGGGATATTAATTTTTTTTGACAAGAAAGAAATTAAATAAATATATTTTATTATTTAACATATTCACCTACAAACATATTATTTTATTGGAACATTTGATATTTACTATCCTTATATTGTTCCCAAGAAAAACCCCATGTTTTTGAAACAACTAGAATATCATATTTTTCATCATAGTTTCCAATGATTACGAGAACCATTTATTCTAAAAAGGTGTTCACATGTTATATAATATATATTAATATCTTAAATATAGTAGTATAAGATCATATGATATAAAAAACACAATGTAAACTCTACATAAAAATTAAGTTATATATATAGAAACATTTAATGGATCAATCTACTGAAATTGAATTTTGTGAATTCTCCTCAACATCAGGGATTCTATCCTCAAAAAAGAAAATATACACCAATATATTAATATAATAAGTTCAAATCCAATTCCTTCAATAATCGGATATCACCTATATGTTCTTATACAACCAATGCTCAAACTTGTGAAATAGTTCCTCCATATATAATATTCTACTGTCACTCTGTGATTAATGTTACATAATCTAAGAAGGAATGTTTTTCATATATGTCCATATCATCATATTATAAATCATGTGTCAGGTCATGTATATTTTCCTTATTCCATGAAATATGTAATAATTCTATTACATATTCTATATATGGTATAATGACTATTATATTAGCAACCTTTCCAGCCATTGCTAGAATATAGGTCGGTCTGATGAACCTTGAGGATTAAATGTATACATTAAAAAACCACCACAATCTTCATAATGGGAGAGTATATATAAATCATGATATCCCTAAAAAATAAAAATTTAAAAAACAATAGAAATCATAATATTTACTCCTTCTTCAAACTTTCCTCATATACTCACAGATTACCAAAACCTAATCAATCCTTACCGAAACTAGTTCTAGACTAAAAATTGATGTATTTTCAATACCTTTCTAAAATAATATTTACCTGAATAATCTCACATACAATTTAATGAATAGTTTTATACAGAGATTGGAGTGATAGATTTTATTGTATTCATCTTCCACCAATGTTATGTGATCCTGACAGAACTGGATGAAGTAAAAAATATAGGTCCTTATTATTTTTCTCTAAAACCAAGATGATCCACTCAATATAGCCATATTTATTAAGTCAAACATCAGGATGATCCAAAATTTTCCCTATAAATCCTCATATAGACCCCTCTACAACAATGAATGAACAATGCCTTTTAGTTAGAGGTGATCATCATATGTACCCTCAAAGCCAGATGATATCATGTATGTAAAAATTACCCAAACTCTCAACTAAATTATGGTTGTTGGTGAAAAGAATTTCTTATATAATGATAACATGGTTGTAAATCCCACAAATATATTTTATATCTTTCATTTAACATGGATAACCCATAAAAAATACCTAAATATGACATACCACTTCTATTAGAGGGTCTCTTGAGGTTCTATCGAACCAGTCAGAACATGATGTTTATCATGTACCTGAAGACATATGATAAATTGAGAATTGAACTTGAAAGACTTCATCCCCCATCCATCACTCAAAAAAATCATATGATTGACATTGTGCAACTTTTCCACACCTAAATTCAAAACCAATATGGATGTTTTAAACTCTATAAATACGTCCCCATGAAACATGACCATAACAACCATCCATCCATGAAAAAGAATAACAGGATACCCCCTTCAAAAAATCAATCTAGTGGAACTTAATAGGATATCTAGTCACACAAAAACTATCTTTCAACACCACCGAACTAATATCCTCTCGAATTATGATAATGTGGTGGGCCCAGCACTATCAACTACTTGTAATTTACAACCCTAGCATATATCCGGATAGCCATAATGTGGAAAATAGCCCGGATGACTCCTACAGAAAAAATTAAATGGGATTATACCGTATATAATCCAGAATAATTCTCCCCTTCCTTAAATTTAATACTATATTTAAGTCATAATAATATATAGAACTAAACCCAAAACCATTGTCATAGGTTAATATATCTCGGGGTGATGATTTACTTGTGACTCTAGTCATATGAGTAATAAAAACACACAAACAAATGACAATTCTTCCACATCTTCATGTTTAATACTATCCATGAAAACACTAGGTAATTTTTCATTTAGTTCTAATAATAGGTAGTTTGATTTTTTAACGCATTAGTGATCACCACCTAGCCATTCATCTATATGAATCGAAGACTTTCTCTTGATATAACAAAAAAACACCATGTGCTTAATTCCTACATCTATGAAAAACAAAATTGATAACTGGTCAACCTCTCCCTCATATATAGTTGGAGGATTATTCACATTAAAATTAATCACCATAAACTCGAATTCATTATTGAAACTTTGTATTTTCATATTATGAATATAGTCCATGTAAACACTAAACTAGTGGTAGATGAACAAGAGGATGATCATTCAAAACCAACTCCAACCATTCAATATTTACAAATGGTCATAAATCATCAAAACTATGTACTTTTCCATGATATTTATAGGGTTCCGGTAATGATTATCAATGGAAATCTTCATTATCAGGTCGATCATTTAAAAAATCACTAGATCCATGTGGGGAGATATACAGGGTCTCATGAAAGCAAATCCCCCATGGAAATCCTACTTCAATATAAATCATAGAGCTTATTAGGGGCCATATGATATGTTCTGTAGGATATTAGTGCTGTCCATAGATGTTATACAATATATAAGCAAATATCTAACACTAAAGGTAGTCCTGAAATATTATCACGAAATAATTATATATAATCAACCACTAACACTATAATCCATATGCATATAGTGTCAGACACAACAAAAATTAAACTCAATAAATAATGAGTGATTGTTTGTTTCTTCATTATAGTATTTCTCACTTTATCATCCATACAGTCTCCCTCTCCCATTATGTATAATCATGTCCCATTTTTTCTAAGGAATCTATGACTACTAAACTAATAGGCAATCTTGTATCACATGATAAAAAACTAGTCTATTCCCATGATAATTTAATATTGTTTCATCGAAGTGTCCAACAGATCCCTTGAGAAATTCAGTCCACTAAGATCCAACTCATTTTATCGAGGTATGTGTGATATAGAATATTCAATCACTATAGGAGACTCCAAGAATTTAGGATTTTCCATATCTATTCAGAAATATCTATTTATCATATAAGGGATACATGGAGGAACGAAAATCATTTTTAATATATTGAAAATAACATGTTCTAATGTATATGAACGTAGATTTTACCACTAATCATCTCAAGAATAGACTGATGACTTCATATATAGACTAAAACATCCTATACAAGCGACAAATGGACCTATGTGCTATACACAGGGCACCTAGTGATAGTGATGGGAGTAGGCCATTATTATTTACTCTACCTCCACCACTTCCCTCAAAATAACCGCCAACTCCTCTACCAACGCCATCTCTCTAGGGGAAACCATGATCAATCTTTAGAGATCCCTAATTATGATATTTCATTTGATGAGGAAACCCCTCAACTATCATTCCACTAACCATAGTATGCCAGGTGGGAAAATAATGAGTAATGAAATATCACCCATCTCAGGCATAACATCATCCATCTCCATATTTACTATAAACTATAATCCCTGCATTTTAGATTCACATTTAATAGTCCCTAAATTATTTTTCCTACTATGTTATAATTTTAATGACTAAAACCTACAAGCTACTGAGGTAAAATCATCCACATGATATCCATTAATAGATATAAAATCATGACAACCATCTACTAAAATGTTATCCATACCCAAATATCACTTTATTACTCTATTTCAAGTCATAATACAAAATGATGACATCCTTTTTTATATTAATCTAGGAAACACATGCTCAAACTTATATACTCGAAAGCATCCATCACATACCTTATGAACTGACCAATATGTATATTTTTTAATCTGGAAGAAAAAAATTAAAAACATGTATATTACATATCTATATCTCAAGAAGATTATGAATCTAAAATGAGAACAAGATTAATGGTAATTAAAAATTATTCAATAACCCCTAAATGATTTTCAAGGGGGTCATCAGATCTGTATGAGTATTATTGATCCTAACTGGCCAAAGAAATTACTAATCTAAGAACAACAATTATTAAAATAAAAACTATCAGATAAAAAATTAAATCAAGAAGAAAAAAATGTACCAATTCATCAATCCAATCATATACATTCATAGGGTCTATATCTCCCTGAATCCAAATTATTCTATGGAATTGGAAATCATGTAACGTGATGAGCATAAACAAATCATTGAGTGAAGAACACCTCAGTTTATCAGGTTAACCAGTAGGAGTCTGTGGTTTTTCGTACGCTGAAGCAGGACCAAGATGGACCTTCCATTAGTTATCCAAAGGATGATGTTCTGGTACAACATGAGGCTATTAAAATGGACAACCATTCAAATGGGTGTGCTGTGGTTATGGTGTTGGGGGTTAGTGGGGAGGTTGTTGTATCTATAACACCCTGCACCGAGGTGTTATGGGTAGGTAGTGGTGTGGTGTATAAGGGTAGACATGAGGCTACTACTGTAGTGGTTAATTCAACTAGAACTAGAAATCACTGTTTTTCTATTTATTTGAATCAGACTTATATCAATTTGAGTAACAAATTTGAAGGACCTTCTAAGGTAAGTTTGAGTTCGAATCCATCCTTTTGGGTTCATGATGATTGGGTATTTGGGAAGGATACAAATGAAGGGGAACCTGAGATCTCGACAGATGGAGAATTATGACTGAAAAATAATCAGTGTCTTAATAGGAGTAACGGGAGGTAGGATTACTCCTTCATACCACCCATTATGGAGACTCGATCTATGAAGAAGACAAATGGAAAAAATATGGGAATTGACATTCTTAGAAACCATAAACTAGGAGACCAGGGAAATGATCCTCTGGATATATTTTTATGCTCCGATGAATAAGTAATTGAGAAAAATATACTTCTCAATGCATCAGAATAGAAGGAAACAAAAATGATAGGGTGGTCACTAAGGGTGACTCTTAATGAGTAAAAATACTCACGGATTGAAAAGTAGGAGCTAATTATGGTGGGGGTTACAAAAAAGGAAATATTAACTTACAGGAATACATTCAGTCATGGGATCAGCTGTATTCAAATTTTGAAAAGAGAATAATGGAGGTTCCAAGTACCCAATATTATTCATTTTCATGGAAATTATCTAAGGGAATTGACTCTAGTAAGATCAATTTTCTTGTTAATAACTCTGTTTAAGTTTATGTTTTAGGAGTTTTTTCTGAGGGTTTCTTGTTAGGGCTATCTACCCTTGATCCATTACTATGATAGTTTTGTAGTTGTTTTTATAGCTACTTCATATGTGGATCAGAGAAGGAAGATTTGATTGGTGCATGTAATTCAGATTGGAATTATTGAGAGGGTATATATAAGCCATTGGTTCCAAACTCATGCATCTATGTACATGACAACTAGTCATATGACTTGCTTTGGTGAAGTCTTTTTGGCATAGTGTAATTATTGGGGTGGGGCAGCTCCAGTTTTCTGGTTCTTCTCTATTACGGCTGTTTTTTCGTTGTAATGTTGGAACTTTTGGTTTCTCACATTCCATTAAAAAAAATTGATAATAAAAAAATAATTTCCTTTCCATATAGTCGAGTCACTGTTATCATACCTTATAGAGGAAACACCTCCTTAATAGGTCATTAAATTGATGCATCAAGGCTCAAATGTTCTACTTTATTACCCAATATCAATATCCAAGTTATGTATTATCATGAAAGAATCCAAATAGTTAATAAGACATACCCAAATTATATGTTAATATTAGTGGGATGAATCAAGGTGTATAGGAAAACAAATTTACATAATCCAAAATAATGTTTTGTTTCTAATAATAAAATTAGTAATGCCTCAACATGTAGATTCCATAAGTAGGTATCAAGGTTCTGATGTATAAATATGTCAACAATAACCCTTTCAATGTCTTAACTAGAATTATATATGAACTAGAGAATCTCCATAAACATTTCTATGTGTTCTAAAACAAATATATATAGCAGATTAGCCAAAAATTAATGACACATGAACAAACCATCACTAATACCACTCCATCATAACTCGTCTAACCATGACCGTCATTTGGTTATCAATAAGCTAAAGGTGAATATTCTTATACACCAAAAATAGTGCAAGGAATGGAATAATTCCATGTATTTTTATCACTAAAATAGATAGGCTAAGACTAATCTACCTATAAACATGCACATAACCAGATCCATGCAATTTTGTAGAGATATAATAAATGAATTTGATACATATCATACAATCAACAAATAAAACAATTTGTATGATATAAATAAATATTATGTGAGGTAATATAAAATATATACAGTTGATAAATACATGTACAATGAGAATCATGTTCCTATCCTAACAATTACCAAGAAATGGTGAATCTGAAGCGCACCCAACTCATAATCGCCAAGGTTGATCAAAGAATGGGTTTATCACTAAAAATACTATTATGGTCATATAATAAAGGGTCTAACAATATCACATATAATCTATATTGCTTCTACATAATGATCCAATAATTCTAGAATAAACCATGTAGGGATATGTATATATATACTCTATTGAATTTTCAAATTTAGGAGGGAATAATAGGAATGTGATTACTATGTCAACTCATAAGGGAAGAGGGTAATAGAAACCTAATATAATATAAACATATAAAAACCATGAAAATAGTGAAATGGGATCTCCATCTCTACATCCAATTAATAAATCTGAGTCTATATGTAGTTTAGAAGTTATCATATTTGAAGGCCAACATTACAAGAAATATCTTGACAATTATAATGGGGTCCTTCTACTCACTATTGTGAACCATATACGATGAAGTTCTACCCCATGCAGTGGATCCACTCCCTAATAACGATATATTATGGGGGACTAACACTCCACAGATAGATGAATTGTTCCAATTTAGTTTGGGTAACTACCATCTCTAATAGAGGAAATATTATTATGACCCTCTCCCTAGTGTAATAGGGGATTATTGACCCTGATATCACTGTGGTGACCCAACTTTATTATTTTCATTGTCTATGTATTTCGGGATGTTGTGTCTTGAATGTTACACATTGTGTCATGTCTCTGGTCCCAAAATAAAGGCATCCATCACTTCTAAATATGATGACAACTATTTGTGGTTATATTATGGGAATAAAAATTAGTATAAAAAATATAGATACATGACATATTTGTTCATGGGGAAAGTAAATGGTGTGTACAAAGGGTTGTGTGGTATTTATCTCCTCCCAAACGTCTTGGTGTGTATTTGATGGGAAAATAATTTTCCAACCATGTTTCTCCACAGAATATTTGAACAAGGAGACATAATGTGTATGTTTATTTGGAGAACCTAGTCATGTACTCGCAGTGTGTATCTTAGATAACCATATTCCATCACAAATCATGTCTATCCAAGGACATGATACATATTCTCATCAGTGGTCCAATGTAGGTTAACTTAATACACAGATAAAATTCCTACCTTGGGTTACATCATCTGTGGTCTCAAAAAGATTCCAGGTGATACGTAACTGTGGATTAACCCTAGAATCACTAATATTCAATGAAACACATCATCTGTACATTTATATTACACAACATGTACTCACATTTGTATTATAAAGGGACTCATGTATTTATGGGGATGGAATATCTGTAACTTCCCTTGAATCCATCATCATTTTTCTAGACCAAAATGAAAAAATTCTAATGGGAAGGCCCTTGAAAATTGATTTCAAGAATAATGCAGTTGGAAATCAGATCCATGGTTTCCCAAGTCATACCCGATGTGCCTCATGTTACTATTCAGATGTCCAAATACTTAGTTCCATCACATGAATATCACAAAATGTATTGATGCATCTATAAAATCCATATATTATATTATTGACACATCTATAATAGTTATTATTGGACAATTACACATGAATATATCCCATAATTAACATATCACATCACTATGTACCATAGATAATGAACACAATTGAAAATGATTAGAAAATTATGAAGAACATGATAAGATCATCACTGGATGATGTAATCCCAACCAATTATCATTAATCATCAAATTAAATGGGTTGAAAATAAAATCACAACCGATGTAATTAAAATTTTTAATGAACAGTTATTGATTCATGAATCATGTAAAAAATTAATAACATAATAATAACAAAACATCAAATCCATGTCTAATAACTAAATCAAATCATGCAAATTACCCAAAAAATGGGACCTCCCTCTGAAAAAGATTTTTCAACGGTGAAGAATATATCCAAAAAATATGATAATGAATATATCAATTTGTTTATCATTCATCTCATCAATCCTCTAGTTCCTTTATAATAAAACAAAATCTCAAAGTCACCAAATCTAAAAGAGAACACTATTTATCCTTCATAATATTGTTGGGTTATGTTGCTAAAAATGGAATTTCCTCATAATTATGTATTATATATGGCTATTACGAATTATACCATTAAATAAATAAAATAAATATCATATTTAATTTATATAAAATATTCGACACCCCCCTCCCTCCATGGAACAATAGATGTTGAACCACCTAATATCTCACCTTGGGTAATCCTCATATTCTATAAACAACCAACTTCTCTAATTTTACTTCAATGGGGAAAATAAATAATTGAAAACTATTCAAAGATGATGCATGCAGGTTTTTTAATATATAAATATGTAGTATATATCAGATATTTAAATATATTAATTTTATAGAACTACAACAACCAAAAAAATGCTAACTCTAAAAAAATGCAATGATATATATAGAAATATTGAAATGATAAAAAATTTCTAAGAGGAATAATTATAGTTTACTCTTTAATAAATATTTATATAATGTCTTATAAAATCTCTCTTATGTTACATTAAAAATAAATCCAAAATATATTGTTACATTATAATTATGTTATTTCACAAAATGATATAAGTGTTTTGTATAAATTAGAAATTTCAGTTTTCAATAAAAAAATCAAAAATTTTAGAAAAATAATATATCGACATCCAAAGTATGTTATAATAAGTGAACTAATTTTTTTATCAATTTATTATATATTATTTATAAAAATTAGAAATTTTAATTACCATATCCTTTCACAAAATGAAAAGAAGACCATTTTTGAATGAAATGAATTTTTTAGTATAATAAACATTTTTATCCTACAATTTGTAAATAAAAATGAAAAATTAATATTAAATATGTTTATTATATATATAATATACTAATTAAATTTGGTCCGTTCATCAATTTTAATTTATTTAAATTAATAAGTAATTTTTTTTAATATATAAAAATAGGTATTCATAATGACATCACATTTCATGCTCAAATAAGTTTATTATTTTCCTAAACCATTGATAAAAAAGAACTAATTTTCAATATTTGTAAATTATAATTGTTTGTAATTAATTTTTCCATATTTATACCAACTGTCTCCATGAATATGTGATTAGAGTCATATCAAAGAACAATAAGTCAATAACATGTCAGTGTTCATTTATACCTAGTATTATTTATAAATAATGATATCAAATGTATTTTTTAATGAAATAAAATAAAAAATCATTAGTTGATACACTAATATAAATTTAAGGAATATCACACTACCATAAAATTGAATATAATTTCTATGGAGGGCTACTAACCAGATTCAAATGGTGAGATCCACTATAATATTATTACTAGCATTTTGGGATAGGGGGTATTCTTTTGAAAAAAATATAGTCACGGATTGATATAATAACAATATATATTTTGAATGCTCTACAACCATTCTGAATGGGATATATTGTGATTAGACTCACTTTTTACCCATTTTCATGACTTATTTTTCATAATTCATATTCAAGAATCCAAAAATGAGGAATATTAGAAGGGAGTATTAAATAATGGTTAAAATGTTTTTGTAACACCCCAGGTAAATAAAGAATATGAAATTTTCACATTTATCCATATTTGTGAATAAAATATTAATATTACTTTAAAGGGGACGCTATACTCGATGGCGTACCCAATATGCAACAATGAGTTTCTTGGGAATCTTACGTTGCACTCTAATAGTAAAATAATATTATTTTAAATGGTAGTTAACGCCTAGCCGTTGTAATGGAAGGAATGAACAGAACTAACTAAAAAATGATTATATATGTTTGTCAAATATTTTTACTTTTTACAATAAATTTTAGAGGATTAAAAATGCGAATGAATCCTATTTTAAGCGTAAACATTCTAATATTCTTTAAAAGGTCGATTAACCACCTTTTGATGGTGAACCTTTTTTAAATCCACTTTTTGACAATTTTATGTGTGATATTTGACAAAATAAAATTCTTATTTAGAATCGGGACATCAAAATTTACTTTGTGTAAATTTTTGGTAATTTTCCGATAAAGTTAATTTTTTAAATGAATAGTGAAAATGTTGTATTTTAATTCAAAACCTCTTTTTAATATAATTTATTTATATGATTAGATTATCGTTTGAATTGTTTTTAAAGTGAAATTAGAATATATTTTTACCATTTAATCCAATCGTGGTCATTGGAATTAATTTCACATTGAAATTGGACTTAAACTATTGTCAATCATTTAATAGAAATTGTTTCATAAAAACACGCTATTTGTTTTGACAGCGGGAATTAATTATTAAATTAATTAATTAAACTTTTATGTTTTGAATTTTGTAAAATATACATCATTTTTGAATTCGGAATATCAAATTTAGCTTAGGGTGAATTTTAGGTATTTTTCTGAAAAAACTTCAATTTTAGCTGAATAGTGAAACTACTAAGTGGTAGTTAAAAAACTGATTTTTCGTTTAAATGAATCTTTGCCACTTCTGTGATTTGATTTTCAAAAATCTGACATACATGGTTGTCATTAAGAAGTAAAATGTGGTTCAATGAGATTAAAATATGTTTTGGTGAATAGTAACTTTTAAGTTTTATTAATCGCCATTAAAGGTAATTAGTGTAATTTAAGGTAAAAATAATGTTTTAATAATATGAAATAACCTAGACACATGTCTTACCCTCATTTTATGTGTCATGGCCGACCAAGAAAATCCAAGGGTCAACTTGGAGACCCCATGGAGCCACATTGGTAGGAAAATGACATAAATAACTTTTTATTTAAAGTTAAAATAAAAATGCACAAACATGAGTTGTTTTACTAAAAAAATTTAAATAGGGTTATAAAAGTCGTATTTTTTACTATAAATACTCATTAGAAAGATACAAATATTTCCTACATCATGATATTTTTTTATAATTTTTAGAGATTAATTAAAGTTTTTATTTATGACACAATGATGATGCATCGATTACCTCAATATTTAACGATTTAAATAAAATAAAAAGATAATTTAAAATCTAAGACCTAAACATGTCAAAAACCTATTTTATGGGTGTATTTAGAACTCTTATCACCTTATCCTAGAATTATATAATTTTGGGACCTTTAAAATCTGAAAATCATTTTATAATAAAGTAACCTTTTATAACTTTCCAAGAGTGGACCACCTCTCCTCTTGTAAAAGTCCCCCACCTCTAGCACCTTAACCACACCTCTCAAGCCTTTGTATCAGCCAACCCCTTCCCATTTTGTCTCTCCACCTCCCTATCTTCATCATTGAACCCTCACTTTGGAAAGAATCATTTCCAAGGGAGCCTTTGAGCTCAAATCAAAGACAGTTACCTGATTTAAAGGTAATGTCTTCCCTTGTGTTATTTTGTTTTATTTTGCTTCTCCAAACAACTAAACTCTTTTTATTACTTTTTTTTGTAACAAAACCAGTATATTAAATATACTATGAATTTGTTATAATATGTATATGATCTACACTTTCAAACACCTCCGTATAATGGTTAAAGAACATACTGTTTCTGTGGATGGCGAATTACTGCCTCACGAAACGATGATTGTTCAATATTCTTTTAACAGCTTCAAAGGTGGCCATTAAGATTTCACTATATTTATATATGATAAAAAATATGTTTATATTTTCCTTAAGATTATTTATTTTTCATTTATGGCATACCTTTATGGTTTCCATTATGGGTAAACGCGATATCTTCATTTTTGGAAGTGCGGACTACCGCCCCCTCAAAGTGATTTGATTCGTTAATGCCATATGGGGGAAATATAAAGGATGGAATTAATGGTATTACATATTATATCCTACTGTAATTATAATATACCTTTATATCATTATTATTTCATTCTATTGAATACATAAAAATAGAAAGCGTTCATGCGTACATACGGCTTACCGTCTCCATCAATGGTACATTTCATTTCTTATCTCCAAATGTTATGTACTATTATAATATATATATATAATGGATATATATATTTAACCTATTACATCTAAATTATGGATATCATTCTGGAATTATAATATATATATCTCTCATTTTGTTTTGATTCCATTAATATGAAGAAAAAAAATGAAAGTAGCGTTCATGCGTATGTACGGCCTACCGTCTCCATGAATGGTGATTTTAATTTTTTTATCTAAAAATGCTATGGAATAGTATAAAATGAATATATACTGGATATATATGATATTTGAAACATCAATACTATTCTGGGTATGATGTACCTATAACTACATGGAAAATTCTTTTCCAACAAGTTTAATTTTTACTCATGTACCAAACATCGACAAAAACGTCTGATATGAACTCACTTTATTAACCAATTATTATAACATTATAATATGTGATATTAACTGAATAATAATCTTCAAATGAGGTTCTTAAGAAATTATAAATTGACCAAATTTTATTATTCAGGAGATTAAATAACGATCGAGTCATGTCGGACACGAGGTAAGGGAACCTAGCCCTCTCTTTCTTTTTAAGTACACTCTTTTATGTCATTCCTTTTAAGATAATCTTTCTTAATATTGGGATGTTCTTTTATATTACTCTTACGGTAATTTTTTTATGTTCATATGATGAGATACCCTATTTTCTCTCAACAATCCATTTTGGATGTTTTGAGTGGTGCTGTTAGGCTGCTGAATTTTCGTAAGAGATCCAACCTCTCTCTTTCTTATTAAGTACTCTTCTTTATGTCACTTCTTTTAAGATCCTCTTTGTTATGTTAGGGGATGTTATTTTATATTAATATTTCTTTAAATTTTATTTTAATATGATGAAATACCCTATTTGATCTCATCAATCCATTTATGGAAGATTTATGTGGCGTCGTTAGGCTGCCGAGTTTTCTTAAGGGATTTTTCATCTCACTATTATTCCTGTGAGATTTATGATACATTTCCACCATTTCCATTGAGTGGTATATGTACTGCCCATTATTCTACTCTTTGTGTAATATACTTTAGTTTATGATTATTTACATCAATTATGTATTGTCCTTCTTTCATGGGGTGTATGTTTTGAAAGATACCCAAGTCGGTAAGGGAACCTTTCACCCTCCTCTTTTTAAAAGACTTCTTTTGTTGGGTCTTTTAATTTACATATTTAAATTTTTGGTTATATTATTTTATATCCTTATTTATGTAAATTTTATGTGCAATTGATGAGATACCCTTTTTATCTCTCATCAACTCATTTTCGGAATTTTGTAGTGACGCCGTTTGGCTTTCAAATATTTGCAAGGGAACTTCTTAACCCAATTTTCATTCTTTGGGAAAAACTTGTACTTCATGAATATGTCATTATATGAATATGTGTGAATAACCTATGATTTTTTTACACTTAATATCCACTTATATTTGGTGTATTCATTTGTCACACATAATTATGTAATTGATTTATCCTTAAACCAAGGATACCGTCTTTGTAAGGGACATCGTCTCAATATCCTTTCATTGAGAAATATTTTGTTTTATACAAAACCTTATTTTATACGGTGTATAAACCCCTTTGACTTTGACATTTAATCAAAAGTAATCGTTTTATACAAATCTTTTTACTAAACGACAAAAGGGGATGTTTTTGTCGTAGGTATGCAGCGACAACGACTTCTCCGCCGCCGTGACCATTATTTGAGTTTCGGCTTCCTCTAAAAGCCATACATTTTTTTAAAAGAAAAATAAATACCAAGTTTTACTTTTCTTTTATTTTGGTATTAAAAATGGTTTTCATAATGTTTTTATTATATCAATGTGTTGTATTGATATCTTGTGATTGAAATGTGGAAATTTTATGTTTCCCTTTTGTATGTTTTATGTGATACGATTATGTTATGGTTTTTGGGAATTATTATGAAGACGGGTGGTTCTGTGATAAACTATGGGCGGGTGAGCCTGATATAGCTCTCCAATGCATTGGGTAACGTGAAGGAGTTAAACATTAAGGATTATCCAAATAGATTTAGGGAATATACTGTGATGGGTATTCCAAACGTAACCAAGAGGGTTACTCCCTACATAAGAATGTTATAAATGCCTCAAGTTAGCTTTATGTATTATGATTTCTATGATTTATTCATGATTTTATGAGGTATGTTAAAGTTCTTATGTTTTATGGGTAAATTATGATTTCACTCTTATGTATATATGTACTCATGTTTCCTTTCCATACTTTTATATCCCTTACTGAGCTTTTTATGGTCATCCAAAGTTTTTGAAATGTTTTTTAATAGGTCACGGAAAAGGTACATGATGTGATGATAGTGTCAAGGAAGTGTCAAGAAGGAATCCATGTTTTATTTTAAATATGTTTCCATTGATGGGAAAAATGAATACTATCTTTTATGTAACCACTTTGTTTAAATGTAGAATATAATGTATGTTTTATGATCTAATTCTCTAAAACTCTAAACCTAAAAAGATCCTCAATGTGTAATCTTGTAATAACTAAAAATTAAGTAAGGTTTAAGGCTGGGGCCTTATAGTTGGTATTAGAGGTCATATTAGATAACTTTAGAGGTTAGGTTATTCTATAAGCATATGTGACATTATCATAATGGTTAGGATTTCAGAAAGAGTCCTAGTTTTAGATAAAGTGAATGAGTAAGTATATCTTAGTGATTATGTTCCTCATTAGTACATGATGGTTTTGTTGATATACTCACACTGACATTTATGTTTTTAGTGAATGGATGGATCTAGCAGGTACCAAAGTGACAATATGTTTGAAGGAAACTGTAGTGGTTCTCTGATTAAGAGACTGGATGAAATGGGGGATTCAATGAGGAAACATGTGGTTTTTCTAAACCAACTATCAAGGAGTCATGATCAACCATGTGATCCTTGGTATGTTCTATAATGCATCATGTACGAGATGACCAATCGATGTGGATGTTCATGTAATAATTATAAAGGTAACAATTAGGTTTTATATGATCCTTACTTTTTAGGTAATTATGGGTTACTCTATGATATGATGGAAAATGAAAGGCATGAGATAAAATTGAGGTTAAAATATGTTATGATTATTTTTGAATATTTTATCTCATTTTGTGGAATGTTTTAAGAATTATATATTTTTGGAAAAGGACAACAAACAGACCGTGTGACAACCCGTCACGTCGGACAGAGCTGTGGGAATCGAACCCAAAACCAAAGTGCGACTGGTATTTATCACCTACCACTGGACCACGTGAAGTCCCTGGTTAGTATGACTTATTCTTTTTAGTTAGATGATTTTATAAATTAAGAGTAATTTGATTTTGGGTTATCTATGAAAATTATTATCCTATCATGGAGGATATATGATTAGGTTAATTACTTTTCGATATGATACTTTTAGAGCAACTGATGTTATTTGGAGATAAGTGTTAATTTGTACCTTGGAAGACTATGTAACTAAATCATTCAAATATTTGGGTTTCAATATTAGTTTGGTTTACATTGAAGAATTTTATGGACAAATTGTTTAATGAATGGTCCTCGTTGAACTTTGGGTTTTGTTGGACAAATTTTGGAGATTAAGAATAGATTATCTTTTTATAAAGGGTTATCCTTTTCTGGATTATCTGATCTTGTTCTAATAATTTTGGTGTTGGTAAGTGTATAAAGACATGGGAAATATATAGTTCTCTTTTTTGGATTAGGTGATTATCAAGAAGTTGTTTATAGTACTCTTAATGTGAAAAAGTCTTCCTAAATACTCATCATTTGGGGAAAGTATGAGTTTTTGTAAGAAATCTATTAAAATTTGAAAGTCAACATGACAAGTAAGTATGTTTCCTTAAGATCAAAAATAAATTCCTCAATGAAAATTAACTTAAAACAAAAAAAATTCTATTAACATTTCCTACTGGGGAATCAAATAATGTTTAATCCATCACAATTTGGTGATTTTCTTATGGTTAACTTTCTCCTAGACATGTTTACTATCACACTCCCTCAGAACATGACCCTTTGTTTTTTCCTCCATATCCATGTTTTTCTACATGGGATCCTATCATGGTTTAACTCGGGTGACCTTTTTACTTCTCTTTCTTTATTTTAAAGTGATTGTTTTCCTGACTCTTGTTCCGATGGGGGATTTTCAATGAAGTTTCCAAGACAAATTTTAATATTGTGAGGACGCAATTCCCAAAAGGGGGGAAGGATGTAACACCCTGGGTAAATAAAGAATAAGACATTTTCACATTTATCTATATTTGTGAATAAAAATTTAATATTACTTTAAAGGGGACGGAATGCTCGATGGCATACCCAATACGCAACAATAAGTTTCTTGGGAATCTTACGTTGCACTCTAATAATAAAATAATATTATTTTAAATGGTAGTTAACGTCTAGCCGTTGTAATGGCGGGAATGAACAGAACTAACTAAAAAATGATTATATATTTTTGTAAAATATTTTTACTTTTTACAATAAATTTTATAGGATTAAAAATGTGAATGAATCCAATTTTAAGCGTAAACATTCTAATATTCTTTAAATGGTTGATTAACCGCATTTTGATGGTGAACCTCTTTTAAATCCACTTTTTGACAATTTTATGTGTTATATTTGACAAAATAAAATTATTCTTTAGAATCGGGACATCAAAATTTACTTTCTGTAAATTTTTTGTAATTTTCCGATAAAGTTCATTTTTTAATGAATAGTGAAAAATGTTGTTTTTTAATTCAAAACCTATTTTTAATCTAATTTATTTATATGATTAGATTATCTTTTGAATTTTTATTATAGTGAAATTATAATCTATTTTTACCATTTAATCTAATATTGGTCATTGGAATTAATTTTACTTTGAAATTGGACATAAATTAGTGTCAAACTTTTAATATATATTGTTTCCTAAAAACACGCTATTTGTTTTGACAGCGGGAATTAATTATTAAATTAATTAATGCAAATTTTATGTTTTGAATTTTGTCAAATAGACATAATTTTTTAATTCGGAATATAAAATATAGCTTAGGATGAATTTTTGGTATTTTTCTGAAAAACATCAATTTTAGACGAATAGTGAAACCTCTCAGTGGTTGTTAAAGAAACTGATTTTTCGTTTAAATGAAACTTTTCCACTTCTGTGATTTGATTTTCAAAAATCCGACACACATGGTTTTCATTATCATGTAAAATGTGGTTCAATGAGATGAAAATAATTTTTGGTGAATAGTAACTTTTAAGTTTTATTAATCGCGATTAAAGGTAATTAGTGTAATTTAATGTAAAATAATGTTTTAATAATATAAAATGACCTAGACACATGTCCTACCCTCATTTTATGTGTCATGTACAACCAATACAATCCAAAGGTCAACTTGGAGACCCCATGGAGCCACTTTGGTTGGAAAATGACATAAATAACTTTTTATTTAAAGTTAAAATAAAAATGTCACAAACATGAGTTGTTTTACTAAAAAAATGGGGTTATACAAGTCCTATTTTTTACTATAAATATTCATTAGAAATATAAAAATATTTCCTACATCATGATATTTGTTTTATAATTTTTAGATGTTAATTAAATTAATTAATTTATGACACCTAGATGATGCAGTGATTACCTCATTATTTAATGATTTAAATAAAATGAAAGGATAATGTAAAATATAAGATCTACACATGTCAAAAACCAATTGGATGGGTGTATTTCTAACTCTTATAACCTTATCCTAGAAGATTATAATTTTGGGACCTTTAAAATCCGAAAAACATTTTATAATAAAGTAACCTTTTATAACTTTCCAAGAGTGCCCCTCCTCTCCTCTTATAAAAGGCCCCCACCTCTACCACCTTACCCACACATCTGAAGCCTTTTTCTTGGACACACCCTGCCTATATTGTCTCTCAAAAACCCTCTCTTCATCATTGAAGCCTCACTTTGGGCATAATCATTTCCAAGGAAGCCTTTGAGCTCAAATCAAAGAGAGTTACCTGATTTAAAGGTAATGCCTTCCCTTTTGTTCTTTTGTTTTACTTTGCTTCTTCAAACCCCTAAACTCTTTTTATTACTATTTTTTGTAACACCACTAGTATATTAAATATACTAGGATGTTGTTATAAAATTTATTCGAGATAAACTTTCAAACAACTCCATCTAATCATTAAAAAACATACTTTTTCTGTGGATGGTGAATTACTGCCTCACGAAACGATGATTGTTCAATATTATTTTAACACCTTCAAAGGTGGCCATTAAGATGTCACTATATTTATATATGATATATTATATTTTTATATTTCCCTTAAGCTTCTGTATTTTTCATTTATGGAATATCGTTATGGTTTCCATTATGGGTAAACATGATATCTTCATTTTAGGAATTGCGGACTACCGCCCCCTCAAAGTGATTTGATTAGTTAATGACATATGCGGGAAATATAAAGGATGGAATTAATGGTATTAAATATGATATACTACTGTAATTATAATATACCTTTATATAATTATTATTTCATTCCATTGAATACAAAAAAATGAAATGAAAGTAGCGTTCATGTGTACGTACGACTTACCGTCTCCATAAACGGTACATTTCATTTCTTATCTCCAAATGTTATGTACTATTATAAGTATATATATATAATGGATATATATATATGTAATATATTACATATAAATTATGGAAATAATTCTGGAATTATAATATATATATCTCTCATTTTTTTAATTCCATTAATATGAAAAAAATGAAAGTAGCGTTCATGCGTACGTACGGCCTACCGTCTCCATGAATAGTGCTTTTAATTATTTTATCCCCAATGCTATTGAATAGTATAAAATGAATATATAATGGATATATATGATATTTGAAACATCTATACTATTCTGGATATGATTTATCTATAACTACATGGAAAATTCTTTTCCATCAAATTCAATTTTTACTCATGTACCGAACATCGACAAAAACGTATGATATGAACTCACTATATTAACCAATTATTATAACATTATAATATGTGATATGAAATGAATAATATTCTTTAAAGTATGTCCTTATGAAATTTTAAATTGACCAAATTTTATTATTCAGGAGATTAAATAATGATCGAGTCATGTCGGACACGAGGTAAGGGAACCTACCCCTCTCTTTCTTTTTAAGTACACTCTTTTATATCATTCCTTTTAAGATCATCATTATTATGAATGGGATGTTATTTTATATTACTCTTATTGTACTTTTTTTATGTTCATATGATGAGAGACCCTATTTTTTCTCATCAATCAATTTTGGAAGTTTTGGGTGGCGCCATTAGGCTGCTGAATTTTTGAAAGAGTTCCAACCTCTCTCTTTCTTTTTAAGTACTCTTCTTTATGTCACTTATTTTAAGATCCTATTTGTTATGTTGGGGGATGTTATTTTATATTTCCCATTCTGTAAATTTTATTTTAATATGATGAGAGACCCTATTTGATCTCATCAATCCATTTTTGGATGTTTTAAGTGGTGTCGTTAGGCTGTCGAGTTTTCATAAGGGATTTTTCATCTCGCTTTTATTACCGTGAGATTTATGATAAATTTTCCACCATTTCCTTTGAGTGGTATATGTACTTCCCATTATTCTACACATTGCGTAATATACGTTCATTTTTGAGTATTTACATCAATGTTGTATTGTCCTTCTTTCATGGGGTGTATGTTTCGAAAGATACCCAAGTCGGTAAGGACCCTTTCACCCTCGTCTTTTTAAAATACTTATTTTGTTGTGTATTTTAATTTACATATTGTAATGTTGTGATATATTCTTTTATATCCTTATTTATGTAAAGTTTATGTCCAAGTGAGGAGATACACTTTTTATCTCTCATCAACTCATTTTCTGAATTTTGTAGTGACGTCGTTAGGCTGTCAAATTTTTGAAAGGGAACATCTTAACCCAATTTTGATTCTTTGGGATAAACTTGTACTCCTTGAATATGTCCTTATATGAAAATGTGTGAATAAACTATTATTGTTTTACACTTAATATCCAATTATATTTTGTGTATTTGTTTGTCATAGATAATTATGTAATTGATTTATCCTTAATCCAACGATATCGTCTTTGTAAGGGACATCGTCTCAATCTCCTTTCATTGAGGCATATTTTGTTTTATACACAACCTTCTTTTATACGCTATCTAAACCCCTTTGACTTTTACGTGTATCCAAAAGGAATCTTTTTTATACGAAGCATTTTACTAAACGACAAAAGGGAATGTTTTTGTCATACGTTTGCGGCGACAATGAATTTTCCGCCGCCGTGACCATTATTTGAGTTTCGGCTTCCTCTACAAGCCATACCTTTTTTTAAAAGAAAAATAAATACCATGTTTTACTTTTCTTTTATTTTGGTATTGAAAATTGTTTTCATAATGTTTTTATTATATCAATGTGTTGTATTTATATCTTGTGATTTAAATGTGGAAATTTTATTTTTCTTTTATGTATGTTTTATGTGATACGATTATGTTATGGTTCTTGGGAATTATTATGAAGATGGGTGGATCCATGAAAAACTAAGGGAGTGTGAGCCCGATAGAGCTCTCCAATGCATTGGGTAATACGATGGAGTTAAACATTAAGGTATCTCCAAAGAGATTTAGGGAATATACTGTTATGGGTATTCCAAACGTAACCAAGAGAGTTAATCCCTACGTAAAAATGTTATGAATGCCTCAAGTTACCATTATGTCATATTATTTCTATGATTTAATCATGATTTTATGAGGTATGTTAAAGTGATTATGTTTTATGTGTAAATTATGATTTAATTCTTATTTATATATGTACTCATGTTTCCTTTCCATATTTTTATATCCCTTACTGAGCTTTTTATGCTTGTCCCATGTTTTTTAAATGTTCTTTCACAGGTCAAGGAAAAGGTACATGATGTGATGATAGTGTCAAGGATCTGTCAAGAAGGAATGCATGTTTTATTTTAAATATGTTTCTGTTGATGGGAAAAATGAATATTATCTTTTATGTAACCACTTTGTTTAAATGTGGAATGTAATGCAAGTTTTATGATCTAATTCTATAAAACTCTAAACCTGAAAATATCCTCAATGTGTAATATTGTAATTACCAAAGATTAATTGAGGTTCAAGGTTGGGGCCTTAGAGTTTTGATTGAAAAAAATCAATTGATATTGGAGAAAATTATTTAATATGTGATAAAAATAAGTGATTCCTTTTGGTTGTGTACCTAATAAGTGATACAGACATCGATACACAACCTATAAGAAAAGAAATCATGTTATACATAATAATTTAAAAGTGAATTCTGTTATACTAATTAAGAGTTCATATATTAAAACCAAATGTGAATTATTGAACCTATATGATTAGATGGTGGGATGGATGGAATAATTTAAAATTTTTGTTTACACCTAGTTAGGGAGAACAGAGTTCAATTATATGGTTTCCAAGTGTAAATTTGGTCAGGAAAACATGATATGAATGGTGAGGGAATACATTGGGTGAATATAAATTAAAGTAAAATTGAGGGTTGACTTCTAGATAGAAGATTTTGAGATAACTATACATTTACTGTAAATATAAATTAAGACATAAATAGTAATACATATAGAGAATCATAGGATCTTATTATTCATTGTCAATTTAGAATACCAGATATGAATTGGTAACCTATATATAAGGAATTATTATAGAGATCTAAATCTTATATTTAGATATTATATCATATATAATAGGCCTCTTAGAGAATTTTAAGTCCTTAAAAGAAGACAATACTCCTCATATTCTATATTCATGTTGTAAAAACTATATTCAATGTATTTTATATTATATTGGTAATAAACCAATTTTGTAAAGACTATGCTCATGCGATTGGGACATATTACCATCCATATTTATTTCATGAGTTATAGACTATTGAGCCAAAAATAAATATATATGAATTATTTCATTAGAAAACATGAAATGGTTGGTGGTGTCATACCATCACTACATATTTTAATTAATGAATACACTCCATTAGATTATAACATGTGTATGATTTAGGTTCCTTTCCATTTATGCTCTAACATTAAGGAATTATTATTCGGATTATTGGTGTGTTCATGAATTAAAAAATTCTACTTGTAGAAAACATAGCCAAATACTTTTTTCAATACTTTTAAAACATATAAATGGTTAAATTTAAGGGTATATAGTTAATATAACCTTTTATATTCAAGATATTTTAACTCATCAAAATATTTTTTTACTATTGATATTTTATTACTTAGTTACAAATTACTATTTAGAGAAATGGAAAAAAAAATCTAATGAAAAGGGCTACCATTCTTCCATAATGTAGTATATAACAGTTCTCTTTTTTGTAAGCATGGTTATAATTTTGATAATTTTGGGTAACCATGGAAAATAAATTTTATCCTATTCCAAAATTTTTTGAGGGATATTCAATAGATTCTTTTACAATAACTCTATATATTCATTAATAAAAGCGTGGTATAAAGATAAATTATTTAATAATATATTATACTTTAAATATAATTTATTTAGTTTATAAAAATAGATATTGGAAACAATTTCTATGATATTAGTGTAAATAAATCTAAATATGATAATGATATTAGAGTTAAAGAAATTTTCCAAATCATTATCCCTTATTTTCAACATGTGTGATTATTTTGACTTTATAAATAAAATTCTAGAACAATAATGAGGAAAATTAATTTTCATAGAGTGGTTAGATGGTATGGAACCAATATATTTACCAACAATATATATAATTTAAAATAGTAATTATATATTTAAAATAATTTTTTATATTTAAGATTGAATTCAAAATTCATCTATGTTTTTTTTCAAATCCTTTTAAGACCTATAAAACCATAAATCATATATGGATAGTATTATTTAGGTCTCTTAATTTGATGAAAATGTTTTGAGCATGTTTTATATGAACCAAATGTGCATGTGTGAACATCCTGTAGGATTATGAGAATCTATTTCAAACAATGTTTCCAAATAAGGACATCATCAAAGACTTATTTTTTGAGGACCAACTATATATTAAGACCAACAAAGTATAAAAAATTACTACTCCTTGATGACCCTTCTACCCACTATTTAGATATTTGAAATGATTCTTATTTTTTGTTTTCTATTTTTAGAGATATTTTAAAATAATTATATTAGTAAATTAGACTGAATATCCATATGATATAAATCTGTGTTAATAAAATTACTTTTATCTTTGTCTTGGTGAAAAAACATGACAACAGTTATTTACTTTGTATTATGGATGATCATATCATCCTGATCTAGAACCATAAGAGACATGAAACTACTATCTACATTATTCAGTTGAAAATTGTTAAAAATGAAATGTTAGACAAGACTGTTTCTGAGGGAAAACGAGTCATCAGTACATTGTTGTTTTCAAGAGAGTGTACCAAAACATATTTTTATATCCTATACACTTTTGTTATTTTTTATATCCCGATGTGACACACATTAGAAATTAAACCATATAAGTATTATATTTAATTCTAGGTTCAAATGTATAATTTGTTCTTCGTATTCTACAAAGCTATTAGTAAATGCATCTACAGGATGAAAGTATTGGGAAAGATTGATTTTATTAGAGAAATTAAACATATACCAAAACCAAATCAGTTGAGTATTGTATCATCTATAATTTTACTTATTTGTTTTTGAAAATAACCATTAAGGTATATTTCACAAACATTATTAGCATTATGAATGTATAAAATATTATTTTACAATGATTTTTATATGAATCGGTGAATCCTTTGGCGAAGGGTGTATTTCCATGATGTATTCCAATGGTTGTTTATTAACACCTTTTATTTAACAAAATAGATGTAAAATTACTAATGACTGAATACACATAAAATTCATCATCCAGTTGAAATAGGATGAACAAAGACGTATTTTAGTGGAACCATATGAGAGATTAGATTGATTACATGGTTCTCCAAGAAGTGGGATAATATAAGCTCCAAAACGATAATGATACATATATTTTTATCAAAATTGGTCTCAACATGAAATATTGTTTAAATAATGTATTATGGGATATATTTATATTTATTTTATCATTATTTTCTGACATAAGGGTTCTAATAGATATCTTTATCATTACCATATAGATCATAAGAGAATTTCATTACATATTTATGATTAAAAAAATAAGGTATATTAGATATTTATTATGACTATCAAAACTTTTCTTGGAATATTATTTACATTAAAGGTTCATTGTATATTAAAAAGTTTAAAAATGGAAAACAACATTTTATTGATTTTTTCAAGGAATTACGTAATATATATGATCATTCCATGAATTCCTCTCTATTTTATGAGATTTTGAGGTGGAATAAAACAACTAATAATTTTTTTCATAAGGTTAAAATTAGTTTTTTAGTTATAGACTATAACGACAATATATATTCATAACATTAACTCAAATACAAACATTAAAATAAATTCATTATTTTATGTGACCCCTTTATAAAGAAAAATACATTAAGGATTGTAATTTTTTTCAAACATTGCATTTATTTCATAAATTGATCATCCTTGTAATATTCAGCAGTTTTATTCATAATAAATTTAAAATTTAAAATAATATTCTACTATTAACTGAAATTGAAATTTTTCTGATGTAATGACATCACATTTTTTGAAATATACCCCTTAGGGAGATCTATTGGTGGTAGATTATTTTTCATCTAGTTCTACAAGGATTTAAATATACCTCACCAGATTTTTGATGATTTTTTTATTTATTTTCAATTGATATTTAAATTAGTGTCTTCAATTTATTGGGGAATGAAGTGAGAAGACACCCCCTTTGATGATGAACATGATTCCCATCAAAATATTGGAAAACTGAGAATGACATATATTCATGGTATGAAACCCAATATATCATATGATTGATAAAACATATGTTTATATCGGACAAAAGTGATAAGTTTGTTCTTTTTCAATAGCAAATGATATTTATAATAGGATTACAACATATTGATGAGTAATGATATTAGAATATTGATGTGAAAATATTTTAAGGGTCTGGAAGAATTAAAACCAATGTTAATTTAATTATTATAAATTTTAATACATGTTATAAAAGGAATGGATAATTCTACATGAAGACTAATGTTGAGTTTATGTTTTATGTGTAGTGAATACTATTGAAAATACTCAAAAAAAGCGTCAATACTAAAATGTTCTGAGGAAAAAATCAAATTTCGTTTATTTTTTTATAATTATTTAAGATATTAAAATATTACATATAATGTTTACCATGATTAAGAATGTCTTAATTTGAATTGACATCATTTGAAATTAGGGTGAATAAATATAGAATTTTTTGTGCATCTAATATTAAATCATTGGATATTTATAAAATTGTTTTAATGGGTAAATAAATTGTTTTAATGAGTCAAGAAAATTTAAAAATGAGTTATTTATTTATTTGTACCATCCAAATACATTATTTTCCAAAAAATTATCCAATTCATATAAGTAATAAAAATTTATGTAAAATTAAAGGAAATATATGTAAACATCATCTTAGATGAAAAATTGGTGTGTAAAGGTGATCCTGGAAATTGATATGAAATCTAAGGAGAATTCTGACTTATGTGGTGTTCAACATGAAGAGTCCAATCAATTATCCATTTCCATCCTAGGTAAAATTTTAGATGGAATTTATATAAGAGTAACATAGAATTATAAAATAAAAATATATGGGTATTATCCACTATAGAAGCAACATAATGATCATTAGTGAGTCTTGTAAAGAAAATATACCATGTATATAAAGGTAATGATTAATTATTTCTATGATTATTTTTATGATCGACTATTTATTCAATCATAAATCCATTACGAATATATCTGAATTATGATGATTAAAATTTCTTGATTTATAGATATATACTTTATGAAGAAAATCATGTTTTGGATAATTCTTGGACTGTATTTCATGGTGAAAAACACAAAAAAATAATTTTTATTTGAAAAATAAAAATTCCAAAAACGTTGATCTTTAAGGATTAGTGATGAATATAAAATATTATATTATATTGAGTAATTTTATAGTATATTATAATATAATAAAATAAATATATATATAGAATAATTTGTTACAAAAATTTACTGTTTTAATTATCACAATATCATTTTTGTTTTGTGATATTAATTAATAGTATTAATTTGTGATGTTATCTCATGATCAGGTTACAAGGTAGTGATCTATCTAAGAAATCAAGTAATATAATGTTCTATAAAAATTATTTATTTTATAATATTAATTTTTTATATAATTTATATAGGTTTTAAAAAAAATATACATATTAGTAGAGATATATTGAGGGAAAGATGATAAAATACTTTATAGATAAAAATTTAACTAGAATATAAATTAATTTATGGTAAAAATATATAATTTATAAATGAAACTATAATAGGGGTCTTCCTGTAATAGCACATGAGAAATGCATTGTGGATGAAAAATTATAATTGAGATAATGGGAGACACCCATGTATAGTTTGTTATAGAAAATTGAGACATAGATCTGAGAACAAAAAGTTTTATTAAATTTTTATTTACATTATATTGATAATATTTTATTTATATCTAAAAAAGATTAATTCTTTATCAAATAATAATAAGAATGAAATATATTTATGGGTTATTGTTCCACTTAAGTTTGAATATGTGTTTAAATGTGAGGATATATAGAAAATATTGTGATATGTGTGTTTGTTGTTCTGATAAATTTAGAAGTTAAAATGTTTATATTTATATAAAGAGAATTTTAGATATATTGATTTAATTGGATCCAATTAAATTATCTTATGAATTTTTAAGATGATAACCTATTGTAGAGACTAAGGAAATATTATTTCCTGGATACCTGAAATGCACACACTAGGGGCTCGACCTGAATTAGTTCTCCCCCTATCACTATCTCTCTTTACATCTGTGGACATAGGTGGCTCCTTTCTAAGAATATTTATAGGATTGTTCGTGGTGTGAGGATCCACATTCATTGAGGCGCAATGTGGGCTTGATCCTTAGCAATTTACATTGATGGACTATCACTTAGTGGTATTGTTGTGTCCAGGTCAGGTCCCCATCTTCGGCAGAAAGAGGGACGAAACATCATTTCAACATCGACATTCGGTGCATTGGGATGTGTTTTGTAGTCTCCACGTGGGTGAAAATCTAGAAGCGGTGATAGGATTGTGTCTTGTGGTGATATCTTCTTCGTGTGTCGTCCAATGACAGTGTTGTTTTGTGGTTTTTGTATGATTCTATTTTTCTGAGTCTGGATGTGTTGTTGCTTTAATTTCTATATCTGGGTGTCCCTAGATTTAGAGATTAGGAATTCATTTTGGTGTTCAGTTGATGCTTCTCATGTCCATAGAGGCACAGCTGGCAGGTGTTATCATCATGGATTTGGTTACGACTACCAGTGATGGCTTCTGGGTAAATGGGTTGAGGTGCAACGAACTGTGATATGGCGTCACAGTAGTGGGCCAAGATGATTGCATGTTTTGTTGTGTTTGTAAAATAATGGAATGGATTTAGATTGGATGAATTTTTGTATCTATGGAATGGTTGGGCACACTGTTTTTTGGCGCTTCAATTCACGATCATTGGGTCACTGCATCCGATTCTCTTCTAGGGATAGCTCTAGAAGAGGTTCGGATTATTGAGCTTTCACAGATCATGGCTAACCCGAATTTGATGATTGAGATGGTATGGAATTTTTCTTCGGTACTGTTCCCATTCATTCATGCATCGAACTACTAGCCGAACAATGATGTGATAGTGGAATCTTGTCTTAATGATTCAGATTCTGGGGAGGGGACCTTCTTTGTTTTTGAATCCAACAATGTTTGATCTTATGACATTGGAATGGGGTGTATGAATGTCTTTTTATGTCTTTGAAGTCATTTGGATTCCCCTTAACCACTCAAAAAAGTTATTATCTATATAATAAAAATAATAATTTTTAGTAAGTAGAGTCTATGATGTATGAGGATTATTTGTTCATCAAGATCCATTCTATATTTCTTCGTTGATTAATGAGATACAATATATTGCATTTAGTGAAATTTTATACTAATAGTGGACCAATATTAGATGATACTAAAATGAAGAAAGTATATATTCATTATGGGAGGGTATGGATCTCATGTTTGTATTGGAATATTTTAAATCCAGGGTGAAATATTGTCCCTCTAGGGAGATTCGAGTTTTATAATTTCTATTTGGAATACAGAAGACGTAAATATGGAGGGAATTTTTTTATGGGTGGGATTTAGTATGCCCATTGTAATATGAGATTAATTTGATTGGTGGATATCTTATTTGGTTGGATTACCAATCAGGACATGACCAAAGATTCTCGTCGGGGGACCATGTCTCATAAAAATATAATATTATATATTTAATAACATTTCATACATTGCATGTGTTTTTTCAAGAAGGATTGTATTTAAAATAAATCCATTCATATCATAACATGCAATAGATGTTTTTGTACCAATGGATGAAAATATTAAATGATAAAATCCAGTATACTAAAAAAATAGAAAACCATTTACCACACTCATAGGTGACTATATTTCTCCATATGGGTAATTGAATTGGAATTTGTGTAATGGTTCCCTTTATTAAGATCTAGGATTACCTTCCCGTGTATTTTATATCAAAATTTAGAATTTATAGATTTTATATGTTTTAAGATGAGCCTCATATAGAATAAATATATTTTATTTATGTAAATAAAGATTTATTTCTTCCATAAAAACATTGAGAAATAGAAAAAATAAAAAACCAATGTTGTTTAGGAGTATTTTAAAATACATTTAAAAATCACCATTATGTAATGATATTTCAAATTCTAATTATCTTGATAAATGTATTTATTTTAATTTGTTTTATAAAATAAAGTAGATCAATAAATAAGATTATTTCAATGATAAATGTATTTTTTGTTAATATTTTTAAGTCAATGATTATCTGAATATTTATGATATTTATATATATATATATATATTTACTCATATAATAGTACTAAATAGAGGAAAATCACATTATGAATAGAAATATTATTCAATATAATAATTATTTGTTTAAAATGATTTCATAAAAAACCATCTTATAAAAACATGTGAGTGTAATGGACGAATCTGTTTTAAATTAAAATGAAAAATATGTTATAGTTGATGAAAAAATAAAAATATATATCCATTATAGAGACTTTTTTGAAATTTGTTTCATATAAGTAATCAATGAATTATATATTTTATGAATGGTCTTCATTAATCTCATTAATTTCTACATATTAGTGAAAAAAGCTACAATATGATGAAAATTTAATATCATATAAATGAGTAATGTAGAATGTTAATGGTAAAAATATTATAATGAATGGGAAGAGTGATTAATCTCAATTGTGGTTTAACTAAAAAATAGTGGAAGAGTTGAGATGAAAGGTGTTATAACTAATTTTTCATGGTTGAATTTTCCCTCAAAAGAAACTCATACTAGTATAAAAAATATATTGATATCATCTAAATAGGAATCCAAATCAATATAAGGGAAGAATGCTTCTCACTATCATGAAGATTATATTTTAAGTAAATTAATTTCAAAAATAATTTATAAAAAATATTTAATGTTTGGTATAATTTTTTGTTACCAAATATGCTAACAAACACACTAATGTGTTAATGGTGGAGGTGAGAAAGACTATAAATATAATTCTATAAAATGGATTCTGAAATAGTGATGTATCAACAAAAAAAGTAAAATGAATAAAATATTTTCAGATTGTTATAAATGATATAAGATACAATTTTTTGCTGGTCTTTGTTTCAATTGGAAGTATGGTAATGTATAAATGTTTTATTTTTATAATATATAAGTGTATTATTGTCAATTATCACCTAAACTTACAAGTGAAATGATGATGTTTAGTAAAACATGCTGATTTAAGGAAAAATGTATTGAAGAAATATAATATGGCTCATATTAATATATTTGAATAATGTAATTTTTTCTATGATAACTACATCATAGGATGTATCTTAATAAAATAAATTTGGAATGTTTCATCCCATCCAAAGTTTTATACACATGTGGTTATTATACCAAACTTTAAAATGAAAAAACATATTAAAGTGATTATTCATCAACAAGTATACAAATTAGTAATTTTATAGATTTTTACTCCCAATAATCTAATGATGAATGTAGATATGTGTGTCACACTATAGTATATAATATGATTCAATTATAGTATAAATGTATATATCGTCGAAACATTCAAAAACAACTTAAAATACCAATTTTTATGGTTGTATAAAAGAACCCAAGTAACATCCAATCAATGAAAGTAACAGATTGAATTTAATGTTTGAATATATTATGTACACTTATTTTTAGTGTTTTAGTAAGTTATATAAATAAATGGATAATGAAAATGAGTGTATAATGTGAAAAAATGTGGTCCAAATAGGTAAAATAGTGTTTTACATGGATTCCTTATTAAAATAAGAAGAAAATTTAATTGGGGATCGAAATATTTTTTATTATTTCAAAAAAATATTTTATGGGAAATTGTCATTAAATATTATTTAAAATATATGATCAATAATACAAGTTTTTTTAGTTGACAAAGTCCCAGAATATGGGATAAGAATCAATTTGTGAAATTACTCTAATATCTCAACTAAAGATGATATTTGTATCTATGAAAGAGACTAATATATGATAAAAACTATTCTTTCGATGAGATGATATATTTTGAAAAATGGGAATCTATAATGATGACTTCCAAACACATTACATCATCAAATAAATAAGTATTTTGGATTTGAGAAAATTATGTTTCCTATTTATAAATAGAATGAGCCAATTAAGAGTCACCTTATTATCATATAATTTAACTTTTTAAAAAATGGAGGGAATTAGATGTGACATTTTCTGAAATATTTCATATAAAAATATGTAATATCTAAAACTACTAATAGAATATCGATTTTAGAGAGATTCAAATTACATTATCCTCGTAAAATATAAAGTAGTTTCAATAATTATAAATAATGAGCCACAACCCTTGAGGGGAAGATATCTAAACATTATGTTTCTTATTATTTTCCTCTATTTATATAATTATCAAATCTATATATCCCCGTATAAAATATGAATCAGAAGGCATGAAAATCATTTTTCAAGTATATTCTTGTGAATAATTAATCTGTTTTCAAAGGGGTGGGCCTATTAAAATGAAAATGTCAATTGACATCACTAGAAAATGAAGTATTTTAATATATTTTTTCATTTTTAGTGTCAGTAAATATCTATTTAACAATATTTATTAGGATTATATCAAAACAATTATTGTTTTTCTGTAGTGAGTTATTAAATGAAAATATTTTAACCTAAAAATGACTATATTTTTAATCACCACACTACCTAATGTAAACTAACTATTTTTTGATTAATGACACATTTCTATGAGATATCGACTTCCACCATAATATTATGAAATTACATCAGTATAATGTTATAGGATGTACAAAAATATATGATATTAGTATTATATTTATTTGTCTAAGGGGGAGAAAACAATTCCATTGAAGGCCTCCCATGAATATGTATTATGGATATGGATTATATAAAAATTATTTTCTAATTTTTATTTATTTTATTTATGTGTGATAGGAAAACTAAAATTATTAATTATATTTGAAATTATTTTACTATATATTTAATTATAAAGTATTAAAAAAATTGATGGTTGAGAAAAAAGTACGCATTACATATGTTTTACTATTTGATTCCAATGGGGTTTTCAATATGTGTCATAGATTTGATGGGAGATATTGTATGAATACACCTAAAAAATATAATGAAGTTGATTCCCATATATATTTGGGAAAATGGAGAATTACATGTCCACTTGGTATGAAGACATATATGTTCGTTGAATTTTATATCTAGTAATCATGTTAAAACTATGTGACGATGTTTATTTATATAATAATTGTAACCCCCCGAGATTTTATGAGAAATATTATTTTTAATTACATTGATATCTTTTTTTGTACGCTACACCAACATTAGCTTACGCTATACGCAACACTGTATTGGCATACAGTATACGCAAACACTATTCTAGGATTCTGTTGCATGTTAGAGCAACCTTCCTTGATAGCGTGTGTTATACGCAATACCGAGTTTCAATAAACAAGATATTACTATAATATTATTATGAACTTTCCCTTATGAATAGTAATACCCACTTTTTAAAATTTATTAAGTTTTATCTTTCAAAATGGATTTCATTTTTGGATTTTGAATATCGAAATTAACCTAGGGTGAATTGTTGATATTTTTCTGAAAACATTCAATTTTTTATGAATAGTGAAAACAATGAGTTACTATTTAATAACCGAATTTTTATTTAAATAAATATTTATTTTATTTAAAATTATTTAATGTCAAAATAGATACATAATAGCTATAAAATTTCAATGTAATTCATTGTAGTTAGTTTATAATAATTTTAGAGATATAAAAATTATATTGAAATTTTTACCATCTTTTACCTACCACCTTGGAGCTTTTTGAAAATTTGCATAAAACATAATTTTACAACTTCTAAGAATGGAATTTCGAAAATATTAGATACATGGTTGATATCAGTAAGTAAAATGTGGTTCAATGAGATGAAAATATATTTTGGGGAATAGTAACTTTTTACTTTTATTTACCACAGTTAAAAGTAAATTGGGTAATTAAAGGTAAAAATGATATAATTTTTACCCTAACACATTTACTAATTCTATTGGATAAGTATAATTCTACCAGAAACAGCCTTAGGAATATAATATTATCATTTAGGTCCACTTGAATTAGATTAAGACATTTATTATTATTTAATTCAAAGAATAGTTAAAAAAGTTTAAATCAAAGTTTAATAACTACAACATTTTTAATATTGGGTTATACATAAGATAAATTAGACTATAAAAATTAATTAGAAAGGTAAAAAGATTTCCTACATAATGATAATTTATTTATAATTTTTAGATATTAAATATTTTAATTTATTTAGGACACAATGATGATGTAGTAATTACCTTATTAATGGAATATTAACATAATTGATGTTATAAATACCCAAATAAATGAAGTTTGAGACTTTTAATGAATTAAAATAGTTTTATAGGTTAATATGACATATTATTATTTATTTATTTAATATTTTTTGAACTAATAATGTTGTTATGATTTTCACAGAAATCATTTATCAAATAGGGTCAAAATTGACATAAAATGGTTTTTAAAACAAATATTATATTATTAATTGATATTCTATTCCTAAAAATCTGAGTTTCGGACAAATTACATAGATAAGGTTATGAATATTAATAATGTACAACTTGGGGTTCTTTTGGGTTGTCATATTAATGTTATTAACCATATTGTGTAAGAAAACAAGAAGACCCGGTAAAGGTAAAATTATTTAACTTAGAGTTAAATCTAAATGATAAGGTTAAAATTGTAACCTAAACATGGATAAAACCTATTGGTTGGGAGGATATTGACCCATCCCCACATTATCATCTAAAATAAATCAATTTGGAGCTATTATGAACTAAATATGACCTTATTATAAAATAATATTTTAAGTTTTTCATAAAGTGTCCATCTCCTCCTTTATAAAAGGGCACCTCCTCCCTCTCTTCTTTACAACATTTTGAGCCTTCAAGCTCGGCCTACCCCTACAAATTTCACTTCTCAACCTCTATAGTTATATTATATATGTTCTAGTCTCCTCAAATGACTAACTATAGTTCCATAAGAGAAATCCTAAAAGAGGTGTGTCGAAGTAGAGGTAATCTCTTCTACCGATTCTCTCAAGTTTCATTCTTCTTCAACGCATTATTAATTAGTTGTTTCATTATAAATTAATAAAATCTGTATCACTAATATACTGATATGTTATTATAAATATGATACAACCTCATTTCACCTCTTATTCATCCTATAGAAAATGAAATCTTCGCGCATGCGTACGTACGAAATACCTTCTCCACGCTGTGGTGTAATATGTTTTTCAACCACCACCTTACTTGGATGGGTGTAATGGTGTAAATAATAAATATATATGGTTATTATAAAATCATACCGATTCTGAGATATTATATCATCCACTCCAATTCCATTAAATAAATATAAGAATGATATCATCGCTCGTGCGTACATAAGGATTACCGTCTCCATGATACGATGAGATTCATTATCCATGTTAACCATTAAAGAATGATAATAAAGTATATATAATTAATAATAATGATATATATGTCATAATAATACTACTGTGTTTATTTATATATATATATATATATATATGTATATATGTCATCTACTTACTTCCATTCAATTCAATAAGGAAAGGAAAACAACGTTCATGCGTATGTACGACCTACCGTCTCCATGAACAGTGTATTTCAATTCATTTATCTATATTATATATATATATATATACTGAATATATATGGTATATAAATCATTTTTTAAAATATGGAAGTAAATCATGATATAAGTAATAATAATATCAAGAACAACTATTCCAAACATGTATGATAAATTAAACGAATATTACCCAAAACATTGCTTTAACATGGAATTGACAAATGAACAGGTAATATAAAGACCTAACTGAATCATATATGATATCATAAGAATTAATATGATTCTATAATTAGTCAATGACATTATTTAAATCATTATAGAGGAGTTTTAGATACGTACAAAGCATATCAGACCTAAGGTAAGGGATAATATTTCAAATCTCATTTTTATCTGAGATTGCTTATATGTAAGAATTTACTGGGGTTATATTTTCATCCATGTCCATAAAAATGTTTTTAATAAAGTGTTAAATATTCTTAAATGTATTTTTAAATTCATGTTTACCAATCATTGACTTTTACAATGTGTTATGGAAGGAATCATTCTTTTGTTTACCATACGAGGAACTTTTTGACTTTTCCAGCAAAAGTATGAGGAGAATGTTTTTTTAACTTATAAAACATGAATGGATATTTAAGATTTCATAATGAATTATTTCAATGAAGCTTCCTCTAAAGAAATTAATGACTATTTTCAATGAAATCCTTTTCTTATAAAACTGCATATCATTTTGTGAAAAGAAAATGATTTTAAAGAATAAATGATATTTTCCTCAAGAATTCATTTAAAGTGTTTTATCAAAACCATTTTCCTTCTAAGATGACATTATTTAATATATGTATGTTTCAATTATAATGTATCTATGATTTACATGGTTTCAATTTTCTTGTTATGAAATGATATCCATGTGTTTTATATAGATTAGGTTATGATGGGATGATGTTTATGAAACCCATTTTATTCTTTGGGTTAAGATGAATGATTTATGTTTATGTTGTGGCACACATAAGAATGATTCATTATGATATGGGTGGGACCTATATCTCCATCCAATGCATTGGGTAATGATTTATATCTCATTATATAGACAAGGATGTAAAGGTAAGTTAATCTAGTTTAGTGATACAGGAATGGAACGAGGAGTGAACTCGATTCAGTAAGGGACTTTGTCCACTAGGATGGTCTTGGAAGAAATTCATTCGCTACTATGAAACTCATATCATGTGATTAATGGTTTTACACAATTACATGTTTTTTTCCCATGTCATTTCAACATGATTGATGTTCCATTATGATATATTCCTTACCTACTACCATGTTTTATGTCATTGCTCAAGATTTTGATGTTTGAACATTATGTTCATGTTTTTAAATTCAAATATATATGGTTCGTTTTATTTTCTACATCTTACCCTTACTGAGCATTTGATGTGACACATTATATGTTTTCTTTTCCATAGGATTTAAAGAAAGGATTTAGGTAGGGGAAAAATATAGATCATTATGGGAGATGTTGAAGATCTTTCACCATGATAAAAAGATTATGTTCAGCGTTTCCAAAGACACTAAACTAATATGGTCTTTGGGAATTTTTTTGTTATGTATTATGTATTCTGCAAAAGTAATGTAATATACATGTAATCATGCTTTGGGTCTCTACATTTGGTATGAGAGTGAATGTTTAGTTAACCTTTGGAAACTAGGATGTGAAAACATTAGTGAAATCCCTAGAGGTATTTCTATGTATGTCTAGGGATGTCCCTAATGTTTAGTATAACTATAGATTGTAGTGATATAATTATGTTGAATATCATTAATAACCTACGGTTTCAAGGATTAAATAATTCTTGATAAGTTAGACATCCCATAAGTGACTTTTTATGATTATGTGGTTCCGTGCTATTTCAAATATTTATTACACCATGGTTCTTGGTTTAAGTCATTGGAGGGAACCATAAGGAATTGGGTCTATATTGAATCCAATGGAATAATTGGTGACTATAAGAAACGAAATTGCGTAATTCCTAGAATGAAATATTTTTTGATTATACCGAATCAGTCATCGTGATATATAATTAACAAGGTGAACTTTGGTGGTATTCCTAATTCATCAAATAAGAGGTAGAGGGAATTTTACGCATTTTCTCATGGTGAGGAGCATTGAGAAAGGAAGATTGATATTTCTAAATAAGGGAAGATGAACCTTGATGAATTCATAAAATGGAGGGGGATATGTTATTTGTGTGGAGAGAAGGGTCATAGAGTGACAAACTGTTATGGATTTCAATGTCTTATCTGTGGAGAAATCGGGCATTACCCAACTCAATGCCCATACATAAGATGTTACATCTAAAACAAGGAAGTACTTATTCCATGACAATCATTGAAGAGGGTGGATTAAAGTGTGTATATATTGGTATTCATGAATAATGTCGTTGAGGTACTTTTATGGTATATTGGAATATCTATGTATTGGTCCATTGTGATTTTCTATAAGAATATGGTACCGTTAACCATGAAAAGTGATTGAATTTTTTTTAGAAGGCAGATGATATGTGCATAATGAAGAGATAAGAAGAAAATAATTTGTTTGATAGTATTCATGAGCTCGTGACTGATATAAGGACAAATTGATATCATGGTTTGAGTATATAGAATTTTTGGGATTTTGGTATGTGGAAAGAGTTATCTTTTGATAGCATTTATGTTTTCTCTATGGTTCTATGGTAATACATGTTTGAAAAAGAATACATGATTAAGGTAATCACATGTTTGGAATGTGACCAAAAATATATATCTTTTTATATATGAGGGATATGTGATGGAATTCATGTGCTTTTTATATAACCTTTTTATTAATCATTCTCTTTATACTATGAGTTTGGAAAGAAATATTTTGGATAAGTCTTCAGGTTGGAATGCATTAAGTTGAACATCAGATAGTATTTGTTAAGGCTAGAAATTTTTTCAATTTTATTTATAGAATGTTATAATAGTATAGTTTAAGAAAAGGGAAAACCTGTAGAATAGGTGACAACCCGTCTCGTCGGACAATGTTGAGGGAATCGAACCCACAACCAAAGTGTGACAGGCCTGTATTGCCTACCACTAGCCAACTGGAAGTCCCTGGTTATTATAAATTAGTTTTAATTTTTTATGTGGTATGATATACAATGTATACATCTATTTTATGAACCATATACGATTAATCTTACCATATATGGACTTATGTATATTTAGTAACTTTTTCTAACAATTTATTTGAGATAGATAGAATGACCCACCATTCTATCACATGATCTGCTAACACTTCACGAATGACAAATTCAACTTCATTTCTCTAAGATATGAAGTGTTAATTGTTCAAGGGGCAACCAAGGGTGAGATTTTATAAAAATCACGTAAGTATTTCTTCTAATTAAAATTATTCAACTTTAGGTGAATGATCTTGAAAACCAAAGATGTTGTCTTAGTGTCCTTATATCTGATGAATCAGATGGTACCTTAAATAATCACAAATTTATGGCTTTTTTATTGTTGTATTTTTCATATCTGTGTCCTCTACCACTCTCCATCAGAACATTATGGTTATATTTTTCTTCCATATCTATATTTCAACCTATGTTCTCCTATTTTGAAACCCAATGATTAGTTAATCTTGGTAACCGTTACATTTCATACTTTAATTTTTAAAATTAAGTTTTAGTATTTGTTTTACGATGTGGGTTTCTATGAACGAAACTTCCATGTAGTAAAATATTTATATCCCCAATGAATTTCAAGGGAGAAATTCATTTTAAGGGGGGTAGAATGTTACACCCCAAGATTTTCTGAAAAATATTATTTTTAATTACTTTGATGTCTTGTGTTTTACGCTACACAAATATTAGCTTGAGATATACACAACACCATATTAGTGTACAGTATACGCAAACAATATTCTAGGATTGTGTTGCATGCTAGAGAAACCTTGCTCGATAGCGTGTGTTATACGCAATACAGAGTTTCACTAAACAAGATATTATTATAATATTATTATGAACTAGTCATTATGAATAGTAATACCCAATTTTTAAATTTTATAAATTTTATCATTAAAAATGGAATTCATTTTTGGATTCTGAATATCAAAATTATCCTAGGGTGAATTTTTGATATTTTTCAGAAAACATTCAGTTTTTGATGAATAGTGAAGACACTGAGTTACTATTTAAAAACCGATTTTTTATTTAAATAATTACTTATTTTAATTAAAATTATTTTAGTTCAAAATAGATACATAATACCTATATAAGTTCAATTTAATTCATTATAGTCAATTTATAATAATTTTAGAGATATAAAAATTATATTGAAATTTTTACCGACTTCTACCTACCTCCTAGGAGCTTTTTGCAAATTTGAATAAAAAATAATTTTACTACTTCTGTGAATGGAATTTTTAAAATCTGAGAGACACCGTTGATATCAATATGTAATGTGTGGTTCAATGAGAGAAAATAATTTTTGGGGAACAGTAACTTTTTACTTTTATTCCCCACGGTTAAAAGTAAATAGGGTAATTTAAGGTAAAAATGATATTATTTTTACCCAAACACATCTCCTAATTCTATTGGATAAGTATAATTGGATCAAAAACAACCTTGGGAATATAATATTATAATTTATGTCCCCTTGGATTATATTAGGACATTTATTATTATTTAATTCAATGAAGAGTTTAGAGAGTTAAAATCAATGTTTAATAACTAAAAAATTTTAATATAGGGTTATGCCTAAGATAAATACGACTATAAATTTTCTTTAGAATTATAAAAATATTTCCTACATAATGGTATTTTATTTATAATTTTTATACATTAAATAATTCAATTTATTTATGACACAATGATGATATATTAATTACCTTATTAATGATTTATTAACATAATTGATGTTATAAATATCCAAATAAATGTAATTTGAGAGTTTATATGATTTATAATAATTTTATAAGTTAATATGAAATATTTTTATTGATTTAATTAACTTTGTTTGAACTAATAATGCTGTTATAATTTTCACAAAAATCAATTACCAAGTAGTGTCAAAATTGACATAAAATAGTTTTTAAAAAAAAATATTTTATTATTAATTAATATTCTATTCATAAATATCTATGGTTTGACCAAATGACTTATATAAGGATATATATATTAATAATAAACCACTTGGGGTTGTTTTGTTTTGTTATAGTAATGTTATTAACCATATAGTGTAAGAAAACAAGAAGAAACGATAATGAAAAAATTATTTAACTTAGAGTTAAATCTAAATGATAAGGTTACAATATTAAACTAGACTTGTCTAAATCCTATTGTTTGGGAGGATTTCGACCCATAACCACTTTATCTTCTAAATAAATCAATTTGGAGCTATTATAAACCGAATATGACTTTATTATAAAATAATATTTTAAGTTTTTCCTAAAGTGCCCCTCTCCTCCCTTATAAAAGGTCACATCCTACCTCACCTCTTTAAAAACTTTTGATCATTGAATATCAGAAAACCCCAGAAAATTTCTCTTCTCAACCTCTAAAGTAAAATTATAGAGGTTATGGTCTCCTCAAAAGCCTAACTCTAGTGCCTTAAGAGGAATCTTAAAAGAGGTGTGTCGAAGAAGAGGTAGTATCTTCTATCGATTTTCTCAAGTTTCATTCTTCTTAAACATATTATTATTTAGTTGTTTCATTTTAAATTAATAACATAAGTATCACTAATATAATGATCTGTTATTATAAATATGAAACAACCCCATTTCACCTTTTATCCATCCTACAAAAAATAAAATCACCACGCATGCATATGTACGGAATACCGTCTCCACGCCGTGGTGTAATCTGTTTTTCCACCACCACCATACATGGATGGGAATAATGGTGAAAAAAATAACAATATATGGTTATTATAACATCATACAGATTTTGAGATATTACATAATCCACTCAAATTCCATTCAATAATTATGAGAATAGTATCATCGCTCGGGCGTACGTACGGATTACCGTATCCACGACGGGATGAGATTCATTCCCCCATGTTAACCATTCATGAATGATTATAAAGTATAAATAATGAATAATAATGATATAAATGTCATAATAATACTACTGGATATATATATATATGTCATCTACTTACTTCCATTCAATTCAATAAGTAAGGGAAAATAGCGTTCATTTTTACGTACGGCATATCGTCTCCATGAATGGTTTGTTTCATTTCATTTATCTATATATTATATATATATATATTGAATATATGTGATATTTAAATCATATATTAAATTCTTAAATTAAGTAAATAGTGATATATGTAAAAATAATATTAAGAACAACAAGTCCAAACACGTACGATAAATGAAACGAATATTTCCCAAAAAATTGCTTTAACATGGAATTGGTAAATTAACAGGTAATATAAAGACCTAAGTGAATCATATATGATATCATAAAAATGAATATGATTCTTTAAAAAGTCAATTACATTATTTAAATCATTATACAAGAGGTTCGGATACATACAAAGCATATCAGACCTCAGGTAAGGGATAATTTTTCACATCTCATTTTTATGTGAGATTACTTATACGTAAGTATTTACTGGGGTTATATTTTCATCCATGTCCATAGAAATGTTTTTTATAATGTGTTTAATATTCTTCCTTGTATTTTTAAAGTCATTTTTACCCATATTTGACTTTTACATTGTGTTACAGATGTAATCATTCTTTTGATTACCATACGAGGAACTTTTTGACTTTTCCTGCAAAAGTACAAGGTGAATGTTTTTTTAACTTATACTGAAAGGATGTATTTTTACTATTTCTTAATGACTTGTTTGAATGAATCCTCCTCTTACAAAATTTCGTGAATATTTTCAATGAAATACTTTTCATTTAAAATTGCATGTAAATTTGTGAAAATAAAATGATTTTATTGAAGAGAGGATATTTTCCTCAAGAATTCATTTCATGTGTTTTATCAAAACCATTTTCTATCTAAGATGACATTATTTCATATGTATATGTTTAAATTATAAGGTATCTATGATTTACATGGATTCAATTTTCTTATGATAAATTATATCCATTTATTTTATATGGATTATGTTTTGATGGGATGATGTTTATAAAACCTATTTTATTCTTTGGGTTATGATGAATGATTTATGTTTATGTTGTGGCACATGTAAGAATGATTTCATTGTGAGTTGGGTGAGACCTATATCTCCCTAAAATTCATTGGGTAAATATTTATATCTCATGAGATAGACAAGGCTGGAATGGTAAGTTAATTCGGTTCAGTGATACAGGAATGGAATGAGAAGTTAACTCAATTCAGTAAGGGACTTTTCCCACTAAGATAGTATTGGCAGCAATTCCATAGATACAATGGAAATCATATCATGTGCTTAATTTTTTTACACAAATACATGTTTTATTACCATGTTATTTTATCATTATTTATGTTCCATTATGATCTATTCCTTATGTACTGCCATGTTTTATGTCACTGCTCAATATTTTGAAATTTAAACATTATGTTAATGTATTTAAATTCAAATGTATATGGTTAGTTTTATTTTCTCCATTCTTACCCTTACTAGGAATTTGAGCTCACCCTTTATATGTTTTCATTTCCCCAGGATTTAAATAATGGTTTTAGGTAGAAAAAAAAAGAAGACCATTATGGGAGATGTTGACGATCTTCCACCATGATTAGAAGATTATCTTCGGAGTTTCCAAAGAAACTAAACTTATAAGGTCTTTGGGAATTTTTTATTATGTATTAATTATTCCGAAAAATTAATGTAATATCCATGTACGTCAAGCTTCAGGTGTCTATAATAATAAAATAAAAATAAATAATATTGGTACATGTATATTAGTAATGGTTTCTCTTTGTTAGATTGAAAAGCTAGCTGATATCAAGAAATATTCATCATGTTATTTCTTCACATGTATAATGATGAGGTATATGATATGCAACACTATAATGATAGTTCATAAATACTAAAGTGGAGTTGATGTATTAATTTAATTTAATATTCATGAACATAATCTAACTCATGTAGAGATGGTTCTATGTTCCTTCAGAAATATTTAAAATGGTAATTAGTAATATTATAAATTACTAGAGTATTTTAGGCTCTATAAGGTGTTCAAAATTATTATCAAGTATCAAAGGTGTGTTGAAGTCATTAGTTTTTTAGATGAAAAAATAATATATATATATATATATATATATTGAATATAATTTTGAATATTATTAATGCCTTGAATGATCCAAATTAATAAACACAATCATTAGATCAATCAAATAAGAAATTAAATGTGTCATTTTTTCACATCATGTGTCTCAGCGTCAGGCTTCATATGAGTTTTTACATATGAATTAATATGATATAACTGAAATTATTATACATCTAATCTATATATTGTTCGTATTTCAAAAACATATTTTAGATAAACATGATCCAAGTAATTTTTAAGTCAGAAAATGGTAAATATGGACTATGTAAAGGTTAACATGAATATAATTGTTTAAAATTAATCCTCAACCAACATAAAGATCATAATCCATTCAAGTATCGGTAACCCTATTGTCATGGAGAGATACATAATGGTTAATTTTTCTTCCAAATATAATTAGTGTTCATAAATGAATTATATAAAAGTAGTTAGTTATCTAAATAAATGTAATGATGAATTGTAGTTTGTTGCGTAAAGTGATATTCATCTGCATAACAATAATTTCTTAGTGAAAATATGGTAATTTTATATAATTAAATGTTCTTTTTTACCGGAATAATATTTCTGATGTAAATAATTGTTTGTATGATGCTTGGAATATTTTTCATATATAAAACAACAAAAATTATATTTCATATAATTTTTTGTGCCCAAATTTACCATACTGGTAAAAGCAGACGATGTAGTACATGTAGGGGTCGAATCCACAGAGACTGATGAAGTAACCTTGAGACGCTATGATTTGGTGAAGGATGGGCTATGAAGTAGCCAACTTTGGTTTTGATTTTGGATGGTTTAAAGAACACTAATAAACCTAAGTAAATTCAATTCAAATAAAATGGTTTGATCTTAGGATTATGCTCGGGGTGGATTGAATGAATTTTACTTCTTTAGACAATTTTGGTTTTGTTAATTCTTGATGAATCCGTTCTTCAAAAATAACACTACCATCATCATTTTCTGGTTTGGTGCGTACTACACACAATTGCTAATCCCATATACACATAGAGAACCAAATTCATGATCTCTCTGAGTTATATGGTCATTTAGTAATTGAATTTAGTTTGCTCAAACACAGTAAATATGAATAGTAGAAATAACTGAAGAATGGATGACTTAAATTAATTATCCAATTAACAACAATTCGTTCATAAAATAAAATTCAATCTATCCTTTTCATCCTCATAAGATAATCCCATTAAAGTTTTATCCCTCTGTTGATGGTATACTCTCAATGGTGGGCAGAAGATGGCTAACAATAATTGGATTGAAGAAATTAAAACCGTGGAAATAACGAGCACTCCACTGTGTGTGTGAATGAAATTCACGCCTATGTGTGAACTAATTCACAACAACACAGAGATATCACTATGCTTTGTGATAATAAAGTTTCAATAAAAGAAATGGAAAATATATAAGGAAAATAATTTTATTGAGAATATAAAGATACAAAAAAAGAAACTTACTTGGAAATGGAAAACATTACAAAGGTAATTTGGAAGCATAACCTTACAATGAAACAAGCAACAAAAGATTATAAGAAAAATTTACACACCATTCCCTTCACCACTAGATCCTTATATATGCATATTAGGAGCCTTAGGTCCATCCCCCAATAATTAATCCACCCCCAAAGAATTAATATAGCCAAAAGGATGGTGAATAATCAAAAGGAAATTGATGTTTTGAATTTGACCCGGAAATCTGTCCAGATTCGTCCATCATATTGAAGTGTGACTTTGTAATTGAATAAGGCTGAATCCGCAGGGGTTGTAGAAGAAAACTATCTTTGACCTTCTGTCCTCTATGATCTGTAAATCCTTCAAGAAATTTGGACCAGCTGTTTGGATGTTATGGTCGAAATGGTGGGACGGATTTCTGTGCATTAATGGCGGGTCCTCCATTTAAATCTAAACATCAGATCCCTTTATCATCATTAAAACATTATAATTAGCTCCGGCCACAGTTGAATAAAATGATCTTCATATTTGTATATTTATACTATATAAATTTGAGATTCATTAGGCTTGGTTTGGGGGCCCCACATTTTTTTGATGTGACTTAGGCCCAATATGTTTTTTCCAGCAAGTTTTTGCCTTCAAGTGCAAAAATCTCCATCTTCACTTGTGATTCATCCTTAAGACCTAAAATAAAAACTGTTCCAAATAAAGTGATGAATCATATACCAAAATATCAAATTATAATGATGAATATTGTAATTTCCACAAGCAAATTATTGATTGGTCCCAAATTGACACTTTAATCATGAATTGCACAATGATGGGAAATGAAGTTCAATTTCTGAATTGGACTAAAATTGATGTTTATGAAATTTTAAACACATTAATATTATGATCTTAACAATGAATATTATCAACTTTCAGTGACTAATCACACCCCCAACTTGATTTTTTCTAGTCCCGAGCAAAATATATTACAAATATGAAATTCAAATCCACTTCTCCAAAAACATGTAAATACAAATTGCTCACCCAAAGACTTCATACCAAAAAAAATTATGGAACCCATCAAGATCATTTAAAACAAGCTAGGTCCATAAGCATATCCCAATCCCAAGCCCATTCCTTTGTTCAGATTCATCACCACATTTCATCCAATTTCAATTAATCTTGATAAAGTGTTGTGCATCACAAAAGATATAGGGCCCATTTTATTGTTCAAGGGGAAAAAATGAAATCTCTAGGTGGGAATCACATTAAACCTTAATATGAGTATCTATTTTTTTATTTTTTATTTTGATGATTTTTTTATCCACAATAGATATGAAAAGACTAACTCTGAACAAGACAACTATGGAGTCACAATCCCCAAGTGTCGGACGCCACACATATTGTCAATTTCATGCTCTACAGTAGAGATATAAAGCCTAACTCTGGGCAAGAAAACTATTGAGTCATGATCCCCAAGTGCCGGACGCCACGCATTTGGACAAAAAATTTCTCTATGTTGTCAATTTTTTTTTGTTTTTTTGTTTTTGTTTTTTTTCTGGAAACTCAAATTAAACTAAAAGTGACCCCAGAACCCTATGCTATAATCAAAGAGACCCAAGAACTCAAATTTACACCCACGATCTAGTAGACGTGAATTGTGGCATTTTTATTAAGAGGATGAAAATGTAAACATTGAAAAATCACATCGAACAACCGCACTTTCCAAAAACAATGTTCATGAACATAAACTTGCATTAAAATCAGAATCAAGGAATGCTAAATTTATTTGATATCCAATTTTAGATTTTTCAATGTGTGTTATCATGTTTATGGTTAATGGAATTTTTCTTTTCATGCATGTTCTTATTCACAAAAAAAATCATTTTTATTTCATCTCCCCCCAACCTAGAATAACAATGTCCCCAGTGTTTAAAGAAAACATAGAAGGGGGTATGGGGGGTTGTTTAAAAATGAAATTTAAAATGATAATCATCGAATGAAGTCACCTGTGGTTGATGATGATAGCGCATTCCACAATCTCACTTCAATCCTGGATTTGAGTCTCAACGGCTTGGATGGTGGTGAATGGATTTTCTTTATAACTTATGTCATGTCCTTTTATATTTTTTTAAACCTATAAAAACATAAAAATAAACTAAACAAAATAAACTGATGATACATTGTCTTCATTTTATATTTCTGGGTAAGGTATTACTCAGAGATCACGCTACGTGACACGGATGAATATGGCGCTCCCCTTTCATACACATCCTTACTCATAAAATAAGAAGAGGTCAACAGTTTATGGTAATTTATTATATGATAAAAATGATTCAAAATAATTAGAAAACATGAAAACCATGGGTTGCCTCCCATGCAGCACTTTTTTTTAACGTCATTAGCTCGACTTGAACCCCCCCAACTTACCCAATTTAATCATTAAAAATTTTAATTAACCCATCTTTCTCCACTTCAACATGATTGAGATTGATTGTTTTTTTTGAAATTTGTTTCGTATGAAATCCTATTTTCTACAATGATTGGTAAAATCCCAGGAATATCTAAAATGGTTGATCGTGTTTTATCTGGAGTATTTCCTAATATTTCAAGGTTTATTCCTACTTGGTGAGATTCTTGATGAAAATTGATGATAATTGAATGGTCTTGGTTATCATAAATAGAGGGATTATTGAGTAGGGAAGGAAGTATTAAAACATCGAGTTCAGTTTGATTGAATCTTCCTAAAGAATAATGATAATTTGAATAAAAAATTGTTCCTTCTTTAAAAACATTTGAAAGAATTGGTTCCTTTTAAAAAGTTGATTCATCTCCACAATATTCCATTTGAATTTCATGAGTGGGTATAGACACAATATTTGTTATATCTCCCAATTGTTCAATGATCGGTGATTCTAAAAAAATTTATTGGAGCAATATTACAAACACTCAATCCATGAAGACAAATTTTACCCTTGTGAATCATGAAAATTAATTTCCTCTTAATTTAAATACCCTTCAACATTTCCTTGATCTTGTTCAGTTATCCCATATCCAATGGTTAGTTCTTTTTTCAATTCATGGGAGGTTTTCGGGAGAAAACATTCATCTATCAATGATGAGGAAAGAACATCTTGAGTGGGAATGGGTTCCTCAAAAGTCTTAAAGCTTTGTAATTCTAATATGAACGATGAAACTTTTGAATTCATTTTATCCATTTGTTCACACAATTGTTCAAGAATTTTTTCAGGATTAGGGTTGATATATGTTTGTACATCACAGACTTACTCATTATTTATCTTTTCAATCATTCTTGATAGGTATGGAAATTGATCTTGTAAACATTAATCATCCCATTGATTGTACGACTCACCTGGTGCGGTGTATTCAATTAAGGATTGGCCAATGGAATTCCCTATGTGAGGCATTTACCAATATTGATTTTCGACTTGATTACAACATTTATTTATTAAGGGGTATTTTGGAGGATAATCTATTGGAATTTATTGAAAACCGGTTTGGTGATTTTTCATGGACACACAGAAATAGAAAGGGGCAAAGAGAAGAGAAATTAGGGTGAGAATAGAGAATTTGATGTGAGAAAAGAAGATTTGGGTCTACGTTACTTACATGGGTCCCCGGAAATAGCGCCAGAAGTTGGTTGCGCCCAAATTTACCTTAATGTTAAAAGTAGTTGATTTAGTACATGTATGGGTCGAATCCACAGAGACTGAAGAAGTAACCTTGAGACGCTATGATTTTGTGAAGGATGGGATATGAAGTAGCCAACATTGGTTTTGATTTTGGATGGTTTAAAGAACACTAAGAAACATATGTGAATTCAATTCAAATAAAATGGATTGATCTTAGGATTATGCTCGGTGTGGATTTAATGAATTTTACATCTTTAGACAATTTTGGTTTTATTAATTCTTGATGAATCCATTCTTCAAAAATAACACCACCTTCATCATTTTCTGGTTTGGTGCTTACTACAAACAATTACTAATCCCCTATACACATAGAGAACAAAATTAATGATCTCTATGAGTTATATGGTCATTTAGTAATTGAATTTAGTTTTGTCAAACACAATAAAGATGAATAGTAGAAATAACTAAAGAATGGATATCATACATTAATTATCCAATTAACAAATCTTTGTTCATAAAATAACATTCAATCCAGCTTTTGCATCCACCTATGATCATACCATTAAAGGGTTATCCCTCCATTTATGGAATACTCTCAATGGTGGGTGGAAGATGGATAAAAAGAATAGGATTGAAGAAATTAATACCGCGGAAATAACGAGCACTCCTCTGTGTGTGTGAATGAAATTCACACCTATGTGTGAACTAATTCACAACAACACAGAGATATCAATGTGCTTTGTGATAATAATGTTTTAATAAATTAAATGGAAAATATATAAGAGAAATAATTTGATTAAGAACATAAAGATACAAAAAAAGAAATTTACATGGAAATGGAAAACATTACAAAGGAAATTTGGAAGCATAACCTTACAATGAAACAAGCAACAAAAGATGATAAGAAAAATATCCACACCATTAACTTTACCACTATCTCCCTATATAGGCATATTAGGAGCTTTAGGTCCATCCCCAAACAATTAATTCACCCGCCAACAATTAATAGTGTCAAAAGGAGGGTGAATAATCAAAAGGAAATTGATGTTTCGAATTTGACCCGAAAAACTGTCCAGATTCTTCCACCATATTGACATGTGAAATTTTTATTGAAGAATTCCGAATCAGGAGGGGTTTTAGAATAAAAATATTTTCTTCCATCTGGCTTCTATTATATGTAAAAATATCAGGAAATTTGGCTCAGCCGTTTGGAAGTTATGGTCGAAAAGGTGGGACGACTTTCTGTGCATTAATGTCGGGTCCACCATTTAAATCACAACTTCAAATCTCTTTATCATCATGCAAACATTATAATTAGATCTGACCACAGTTGAATAAAATTATCCTCATATTTTTATCTTTCTAAAGTAAAAAATGTGAGCTTAATTGGGCTTGGTTTGTGGGCCCCACATTTGTTTGATGGGCCTTAGGCCCATTATGCTTTTTCCAGCAAGTTTCTGCTTTTAGGTGAAAAAATCCCCATCATCACTTGTGATTCATCCATAAGAACTAAAAGAAAAAATGTTACAAATAAAGTGATGAATAATATTCCAAAGTATCAAATTAAAATGATGAATATTGTAATTTCGACAATAAAATTATTGAGTGGGCCCAAATTGACACTTTAAACATGAATTGCACAATGATGGGAAATGAAGTTCAATATCTGAATTGGACTAAAATTGATGTTTATGAACATTTAAACACATTAATATTAAGATATTAACAATTAAGATAAGCCACTTTCAGTGACTAATCAATAATATACCAATTTTACAAAAGTTTATATTCAACCTAATGTGAATTAGATCTAAGGTACTTTTATTTTGAGTAAGTTGATTGTATATTATCATATCTTAAAAGGAATAAAACATCAAAATATTTTCAATATAGACATCAATGTTTATAATATCATAAGCATAATTCTAATTTATAATATATATTGATAATCTCTAGTTGTGGGATTCTATGGTAACCAAAATATAATATATTCCACTCACTAGAGTATATATAACTCTCACTATTCCATAATATGTTCTATTTTATAAAAATAAGGTTTTTTATTCGTATACATATTAAAATATTAAACTAAAATTCATATTTTCATGATGATATTTTGTGTAAAAAATTTAAAATACTTGAGCTTTCTAAAATTAGTTTGATGATCAATTTGTATGTGAATGATATTTGGATATGATTAAGGATAATAATAGTGTTTTTTGTATAAATTTTTAAGATAAAACTATTGAGGTATAAAAAATAATATTGAGATCATTAGAGACATCCATGTGTATGATCTAGGAAATAATGATTTGGAGATTGGGTGCCATATATTCAATTAGATTTTCAACAATATATAATATTGGAATAAATACACAATATAAAAACTTATTTAAAGTAAAATAAGGAGAGTGATTATAGTGTTAATATGTGTATTGAGAACAATGATCCGAAGTGAAATAAAAGTAACACGTGAACCCTAAATGGAATAAGTTAAATATGATAGATAACATCATTAAAAGATCATTTGGGTATACAAGAAAAAGTATATTATAAATATGTTCTATTTTGTATTTCTAATTTATGTTGATAATGTGATTAATGGTTATGAGTGGATGATATTATTTTATGCATATTATATTTTTTCTGGATATATATACTAATTTAGAAGATACTAGATATAGAAATGTCATAGGATGAATTTAATTGATGGAATTCTACAAAATGAATTTGAGAAAGTACTAAATGTTTTCATGTTACAGAGATCCCATTGTAGCTAGATAAATTATTTAACATTATTAATTCAATGACTATGTAGTAAGTCATGATATTGGAAATTGTGGATAAAATAAAATCCAATGATGATAATTGATTTACATTATATGGGATTCAATGAAAACATTTGTACATACATAGTGGGAAGATATGCAATTTGTTTGACTTTGGTTATGCAATGAAATAACACAATAGTGTTGTTACTCTAGTGAGATATTGGATGTGTGATATCCCCTAGGAAAATGTCAGTTATTAAATTGGAGGTTAGTTGGGTTGTCTTGGGATTCATTGAACACATTATAATATAGTATTCATTGTAATTTAGAATCCATGATGGGGAAAAACAACCAATCACAATAAATAGTAACCTTCCGTTGATGGGTCCGACCCTAATAAGGATACTATGATATATCATTAAATGATTTAATTATAATTCATGGGGAATATTATTAATGGGTATGAGAAAAAAAATTAATTTATACCCTAACTAGAAGTATAGGATCAAGTAAAAAGTGGGTTAATGTTTGATATGATAAATTATAATTGGGTAAAAACATTTGGTGACACCTAATCTACATTCCCTCTTATGTGTATGAATTAATACTAAGGGGTATTTCTTCTAGAGTACCCATCCATGAATGATAGTTCTTGAAAATAGTAATTCAAATTTATAAATAGTAATGTAACAATAATAGGAACGACCATGAAAAAACCCGATTCTTTAATATATTAGATGTAATAAATAGATTATTGATAAGAATAAAATATAATTTTTATTCCCCATGGAGGGAACAATTTTTTGGGAATCAAGGAATCGTCACATTTTAATTATTTATCTAAGTAAATAATTAAAATTGGAGTGATAAGAATTTAAATAAAATTATCGCATGGCCAATCTATACATCGGATGGCCATGCTGGAGAAAATACAGAAATAAAAAACATAGTATCAAAACTATTAAAATAGAAAAAATAAATAATGTTCGAAAACATTCCCTCACTCTCTGAACACCCTCTATGACATTTTAAATATTAATAAGTTTAATTTCTATTCTTAGCGAGAATGAATATATAGCTACCCCATGTCCATAAGAATTATGTAAATTCCTTTGTTTCAAATGCAATAAAATGAAACTAAAATAAAAACTAATCTAAAAAATGATTGTATTTTTTTTGGAAGAATCATAACATGATTATGGGTATTTATTTTCTTATTCTTGATGTCCAGGTTTCTTGATTCCTATTGAGGTCGACTCAATCCACAACCACTGTTGAAAATCGAATTAACAATTATTCTAGGTATGTTTTTCTCATTCATTATTTTTTATTCAAATTTATTTGGAAATTTTGTGATATTAAGGTGCATATATCTTTTTAATGAAATCATGAACCTTTTGGGGTGGGATAAAACCATATTTCATCTATGGTTATGAGTAGTTCATGGAATGATGTTATGTTGTCCTATTCTAAATTATTTAAATTGAAATTAATAATATAATGAGGGTTTTATTTTTTCTAATTATATTAGAATGGAAATAAATTATATAAAAAGTTTTTGGTGTATTATATTTGACTATTTCATGTTCATCGAGTATTAATATGCATTTTATATAGGTTTTCAATTGCGAAGAAATATTTAAATATTTATTTTCTAATTTCTATTATAATAAGAACATGTTTTATTTTACAAACTATTTTATTTTTATATGATAGATATAATAAGGATATTTTAGCCTTTCAGCGGATTTCATATAAATTCAAAAATAAGAGTTTTATTTCCCAATAGAATCAAAAAATAATTTCCAATCTATTTCTAATTTTTAAATATATATTATTAATGTATATTTATATATATAATGATATCCACTTTTGACATATTCAATCATGATATTGGGAATAAGTACAATGGAATCAAGGGTATATATATCGGTGCATATCTTTATAATATTAAAAAAGGATAGCATTGTAAAATTGATAGGATTTTGTTAGAAATTGTTTGTTTAAATGGAAAAGAATTATTTTCAAATTATTTTTCCCAGTTGGTTGCTTTTAATTATTTATTATAATGTGTTTTAATCAAAGTATATTATTCATTCTAGGAATAATTTTTATAGACTATGTTGTGAGGTGGTATTTTCATGTATGATGGATTTCCATTATTTCTATATTATATTTGTTTTTGTTACCTCACCTACCACATATTTTATGTATATAAGATCAATGTAATTATGTTGGGATTTTTGTTATGGTTTTTCTTTAGTCCAAATTAGATTAACTATATCCCAATATATGGAAAAGGCCATGTGGTATGTTCCACCAATGATTATACTAAGAGAATCAGGATGGTTATTGAATACCGATCACAACGATAGGATGAAAATGGTTCCTTCCAGAATATGACTAGGAAAACATTACATTGTGTATAAGAATATCCCATGATATCCATTATATAAGAAAAATTATTTACTCTAATTTAGGTTATTTGATCATGATTTTTAAAATACTATACACTCTTCCTCAAACAACTATCCAATTTTAGGTCTCATTATTTTAAGGAATTCTTAAAAAGTTATTGATTTTTAGTACCTCTTTTGGAGAAATGGTAGAGATTAAATATTTTTAAAATCAATGGGTGTTTAGATAATGATGTTTATAATTTTAAAATTAATTTTGGTATTTATTTTTATTATACTATTTTTTAATCATCTGGACTAATCCATCTATCAGAAGCTCAACATGGTATATAATAAGTCCCAACAAGAAATCATGATCCCCATGGGATATTAGAATATCCTAGGAATCATGGAATCACCATTATTTTGATGATTTCTTCCAATAAATTATTAAAAATGATGTATAATAAAATTATTTATAATAATGGAATTATTCCTCTATAAATGGAACATCCAAACTAGTGATAATAAACCAAATAGATATTAATTTTAAAAAAATAATAAAGTATTTAACTATAATCAAGCACCAGAATCATCCCCCATAATCTGAATACCCTTTGATAACATGTTTTCAAAAACTAGGACAAGCGTCTGATAGATCTAAAATTAAGATTGGACTGTTGAATGAAATCACATATTGATATATTTTCATTTAAACACATAGGTTATTTCTTACTATGATGTTCTCATTTTTCTTTATAACATTCAGAATTATTTAAATCTATTTTCATAATTAGATGTCATGAATATAAAATATTTTTATTAACATGAAAATATTAGATTTCACTTGGAACCATTCCATGGATACATACTTCATATAGCGTATTTCTATTACAATAGTTCACAAATAATCCAAAATTATGAATAACTAAATGAGAATCCAGTCTTTAAAACCTTGAATAATTTTACGAGACAAAAACAAATAGTTTTTTATATAATGAAATATAATTCTAATTTTCCATAGTATTCATGTTTATATTAATCATTATAGTTTATGGACACCCTTAGTGGTTAGATATACTCTTTAACATTTATCCAGTGTGGTTGGAACAACATACTTAAAATTTGGTGTGAGTGTCAATTTGTTATTATTTTTAGTTATGATTAAGAACAAAGGAATTGTTTTCTACTTAAGTCATAGATAATTATATAGGGATACAATAACCCATATAGTAACACTACTCATCTGAATTAGGTGATATTTCATCTATCATGGAAACCCCCAAATAAATGTATTTGTTGGAACTTAGTAACTATTTTTTATACTGATTTTTCATTTACATTAATTCAATTATTCATAGATTTATTGAATGGATATCTAACAAACCTATGTTTGATGAACAATTTTCAAGGCCAGTATTAATAATAATGTGTTGTGTGGTATGTTTTCCTTCTATTATGAATTATAACATATAAGATACCATTTATTTTTCCATTTTATATTAATAAGGTATTATTGGATTCCATTTATTTAAAATTTAATTTGTGTGATTTAGAAAATCATGAATCATTTTCATTATATTTTTTTATGATGTAAAAATATTCTGATCATCCACTTTAAAAAGAAACTAACAGTATCTTCTATTAATTGTATGTAACAACCTTTATTATATCATTCATTAATATATACAATACCTCTATTTTATTGAACCTTGTATTGATATACAAAGTATCACTAAGGTAAAAAAGGAACATTATCACATTAATGTACCCTAACTTTTTTATTAGAAAAATACTATAGGAATTAATAATATGAATATTCAATTATTGCATGAATAAGAATTCATTTTTCTTCGGAAAAATACATTGAAGATAGAGTCATGATGGTCGTGATGAACCTGAAATCAATATAACATCTCCAAAATCGGCCATCAATAAAATATTCTATAGGGCATTAACTAAGCTTTATAATAATAATAATGAATTTTAAAATCAATGTTTGATATATCACCTTCATTATATCCTAATCATAAATGGTTTCATTCTAGAATTATATTTATTTTTGATACTCTTTCTACCGGGGATTAATGAATTTTGACATCTTTGAACATTCAATAAATATAAAATTGTCACATTTTCCCTTATATTGTTTTTTATAAATACTTAACCATAATAGAGTTTCATGTTTGGCATTTAGTGGATCCAATTTTCGTAAAAAAACTCTCAAATGTGGATAATTCAATATCATGTTCTTATATATTTGATCCTTGAGATTGTTTTCTCTATGTTGTTTATAACTACAAATAGAATCCATGTTTCACTGAAATTTGGAAACAAAACTGTGTGATATTTGAATACATCATATTTCTTTGATAGAGGATAGTTTAGTATTGTACATGATTTTCCAGAAACCTATTTATTTGAATGATTATATTGTTTTTAGCCTAATTATCTAACTATTAAATTGATCATTGTATTACTATTTTTATTTTTGGGTCTAGATAGAAAAAATTCTTTTGAATTTTAGTTAAATACATTTTGTTACACCAACTAATCAATCCACTAGAGTAATCGGAGAAGGACATGTCCTGATAGATTTAAGATACAAATAATTATCATTCTAGTCTTATTGAATCACATTACACGTATATGGTTTTCTATATATAAGATTTTAACATTGAGTACACTCAAACTTCAAGGTGTTCCCTAGTGATTCCTTACCCACCGATGCATCATTGACCTCAAGAGCTAACATGATGATATATTTAATAAGACTTATCATCATAAATTTATGGGGTTTTAGATGGATGATGTCTCCATAGCCAAATGTTTTTCTTTTACATTTGGATATTCCATTTATTAGGGTCACTCTTGTAACAACCGTATATTTTAGAATATATTTTTCTCTAAAACTATACTATATATCATATCTTTTTTTACACGAAACACATATATAAAATATGTTTTGAAATATATTATGAACATTATTAAAATAATATAGGAATAAATATATAAATCAATATAAGAAAAATTTATCCATCATAAAATAATTATTTAATTTATATTAATGATTAATATTTTGATTTAATATTATAATGGTTTGTTTATTTTTAAATAAAATATTAATGTATTAATAAATAAAACTAAACACTTTTAAATTATATATATGATAATATATATTATATCAATATATTATCATTTCTATTTACATTAACTAAATTTTAAATTAGTATGACATAATATTTATAACATATACTATTTAGAAAGTATATTTTTTTAACAAAATATGTTTGTACTTGTATTATGTAATTTTCATTTCAAAAAATAATTAAAGAATCAAATAATTTTAATTACATAAAATTAACATCATTTTTGGAATACGAATTACAATATCCTATTTGGATAAATTCTTAATAATTTTTTTGTTATAATTTAATTTTAGTTGAATAGTGAAAATATAGTTATTACTAAAACTAGAACATTTTTTAATATATCACAAAGTAAAAATAAAAAAAATAGAAAAATAGTATTTATTTAGTGAAATAATGTACTTAAAAATTCAATTTCTTATTCATATGACCTTAGATAATTTTTTTTAAAACAATAGAAACATTTTCATTTTAAAAATAATAGGCAGAAATTTTTTAACTAATATTTCATAAGTTAAAATTAGTGATTGGATTTTATTAAATGTCAGAAAACACTACACTTGTTAGTAATAAACCTATTAGTATCACTAAAATTAATAATTTTTTATAACCATGCACTAATTATAATATTTTTGTGTAAAAACCATTTTACTTAAATATTGGTCTTTATATGTTACATTCGATAATGTTCATTTTTTTATTGTATATAAAATTTTTTATGGGTGAAATTTATTTTTTATTATTGAATAAAAAGGTTAAAATTATATAATTAGGCTAATTTTAGTTAAAATATTAAAACTAAATTTATTTGGTAAAAATTAATTACTGTTGTTAATTCAAAAAATGGAAAAAGTAAAATATCTACAAATAATATAACTAAGTACCTATTTCAAATAATTGTAAAAATAATCAGTATGGATTCTCAACCTTATATCACACCCTCTCAAATTTCTAATTTAGGAACCACATTTCATGTGTAGCATGCACTATCCTTTACTCTACCCCAATGTTATATAATAATTGGACTTTCAAACATACCAAGATATCAAGCCTTAAAGTGTTTCCCAATGGAGAACTTCCAATCAGAGAGGTAATGTTCTCAGTCTATATATATTGTCTAATTAATTATTTTCCCTTTATATCCATGAAATTATGATATCATCATAATTAATAATATTATGAAAAAAAATTATACTTCTGATATATCTATTTTTCCATCCTTCCAAAACAATATAAAAATGAGGTTATTGTCTTGTGTATATATAGACTGCCACATCAATGAATAACCTTATTGATATTTCATCCCTACCATACAATGATATATGTAAAAGTATATTTAATGTATTGATATGGTATTTATAAATAATGTAATAATAAAAAATTAAAAATCATTCCCAATAATTTTCCCAATCCTTAAATGATGAGCACCACAACCTTGCATATGTGCAGACTACCAGCTCTATAAAAGTGATTCATTTTGTAATTCACTCTATTATTTTTATTATTTACAAAAAATTATTTTAATCTAATTAAAAACATTTATAAAATATAAATACTATATTTCTAATTTATTAATATTGATATTATACCAAAATAATCACTTTTATATAAATACTCACCCAATAATTATTACATATTCTTGCTTTGGTTAGATGAACTTCCTATATGAAGTATGTTATAAATTTATATCTGGGGTCAAAAATGTAATTATAATTTGGGAATATATTGGAATTCAATAATAATATAATAATTAATATTATTATATATTGTAAAATGCAATAATTAATTAGTTATTAAGATACCTTCCATGTGTTCATGAATATTATCAAAAAAACTCTTCACTATCTTTATGATCAATATTAGTATCTAAATTGCATATGAAATTAATCTAAAAAAATATAAATCACATTAAAACCCTATTCCAGTTAGATTATTGATATCTATATGATTAACATTGAATCTGTAAAGAAGAATATACATCCAAATTATGAAACTAGTAAAAAAACAAAATTGAGGCAAATAATATCTAGTGATGAGAATAAAATTCAAATAGCTAATGAATTTATAATAAAATATTATATATAAATTCCTAAAATATGTATAGGTATGAATAAATTTTATAAATATGTAATTTCTATGGTAATTTTTTTAAAGGATGCAAAAATAGTTTCATTGAGGTTTAGGACTTAAGTATGTGTTTTTACATCTCAATTTTAATTTATTGAGTAATGATAAGTACTCTCTATTTGTTACCATTATTAAGTGTATATAATAATCATAGATTTATTTAATCATGATTTATTCATGAAATAATAGGTATATAATTTTTTTTGGATTTTATACCTTTTGTGGGTTGTTAATTCAAAAGATATTGATGATGTTAGGATTTCAACAATGTTTTTTCATTGGGACATTTATTTTTATTCACCTAATTTCAAAAAAAAATTCTTTATATAACCTATTGGATTTATAATATCATAAATTATGTTTTGGATTTGGTAATTCTTGTTTCCTTCAATATATCCCTTTCATAGGGAAAATATTATAATTTTTTGTAAGTTGTAAGGTGTTCTCTTCACATGACTTCATCTCCTAATTAATTAATCTTTGAAAATGGTTTTACATGATTTTTTTATCATGTTTTATGATGATATAATTGTGAATTTATTTCTTTTCATGGGGAACACATAAATTTAATTTTTATATATAACATTATGTTGTTAAGAATATTTATTAACCAAAATGAATGAGATATTTTTCTCCAATATATATGTTCAAATATCATTAACATATTCGCATTCATACCTCAAAATCCAAATATAAATGTTTCTTGCATCTATTTAAATTAACCATTATTTAAATTTATATGTAATATTCATCAATATTTTTATTATGTTATTTTCAATAAAGGGAATTTGAAATAAAATTTAAAATGAATTTCCTTTAATAATTGTATATTTTATAACCCACTACATAGTTCCATATGAAAAAAAAATTAATTACTTTTAAACATTACATTAGTGAATATTAAATTTAAATGTCAATTTTGTTAAAATATAAATTTACATTTTATGTAATAATTTTAATTTATTTAATAATACATTTTACGAGTAAGGGAAAAAAATATAAAAATACATGGGATTTCAATCTCTATTATGAAAATTATTATATATGAATAATTATTTATATTATTCAAAATGATATTCAGAATTATTTTAATATTTAATTTTTTAAAATAAATTTATATATTTTTATAATTTTCAATGTTAAAAGGATGGTTTTCAGAAGAATGACTTCAATTTAAAATGGATTTTAATGTATTCTATTTTTTAAGGAGGTTTCCTCATGTGTTTTAATAAGTTCTCAAAGATTGTATATTGGAGAATTATTCCCTTATAATACTTATATAATAGTTTTTTAAATTATAATGTTTTCCTTTTTTAATCAAATAAAAATTATTTCTTTTTAATGTAATTATTTTTATGGAGTTTTAATATTAATTAAAAATGTTAATCTTCGAATTACATTCATGTGTCTTATATATTCATCGTAAAATTTTATTTTAAACCTATATCAACAACCATATTTATCCTTATGATGGACTGAGGATATTTTTTATACAACTTGCATGTTTTTAGCTATATATATAATATAATCTTCCATTAATGTTTTTCAGATATCCAATCTCCTTTCGAATAGTAAATGAAGTGATTTTTTGATAAAAATGACATCATGTTATAATGGAACATATAAATATGAATGATTATCATTTCAAATTTAGGGGTCTTGTATATCACCCCAATTCACTCAGTAAGGATTTATATATGAAGAGTTAATTTTATAAATTAAATATTGATGTTTTCTCAACTATGTGAATTTAGATGTTATGCCAACACCACTCTCTTCTTGAATCAAGTAGTGATGCCAAACCCAATAGTATTATGCGTTTCTGGTGGTGATTTATTCTCCAATATTATATATATTCTATTATTCATTCTCCACCATGATATGGGAAATGGGTAGTGATTCGTTCTCTTCTATTTTATGAAATTTAGGCCAATGTTAGTGCCATTGTTTATTTATATGCTTCATTTCAACAATATTCTATATCTTTGTGCATATAATTACACTACACATACTAGGATTATTGTATCATCTTATACATTTAATAAATAAATATCAAATAAAAATTCAATTATATGTTTCACGTAACATTACGATACATGTCAGTATCATATAGGTTTAGAAACTCAGGAAACATAGATTCATTGTAAACTAGTTTATAAGATATGTACTTCATCTATAAAAAATATCTTCACAACATGAAATATTGATATATATATCAAACAAAAAATAATTCATCATATCTTGGGTAATGAAATAATAAGAAATTGTGAACTCATATGCTCAATAAGAGTAAATAAGGGAGAACTGAATGATCACAAAAATATAACTTCAGAATAAGGGTACTGTCATGACCCGACCCCCGGGGCCCATTCCGTGACTACCCCAAGCCTGCCTTCCATAGGCCAAGGGAAGGAAATTAGTACCAAAGGCATGAAATCCCTAAAAACTGGGAAGGAATTACCTTTATAAACTGAAAACACACAGAGTAGAGTATGAGTTGGAAGTAAACACTAAGACATCTTATTAAATTGTTGGAATAAAATTCGAAAAGTATTAAATTAATTTATTGAATGTCCTTAAATAATTAAATGAGTGTGTTAGGCACCATAAAGAGGAGAGTTCAACTGTTCTCTCCACTTCATGGAGAGTTTTAAGGGATTAAAATCTGGGTGGTCCCCACCTCATTTATCCTCCCATGGGAGGTTGAGTTAAGGTGGGGCCCGCCACCATATCCTATCATTGGAGGTTAAGGCGTGGTGGCCCCCACCTAAAACCTCCCCTTGAAGGATTTTACCAACAAGAATAAAAATAAATACACATCTTATTTTTATTAAATTTTTTCATAAAAACCCAATGACTAACTTTCATTCTCATCCAACTTTTGTCGAGGTGAAAGTCTTGTTAAGCGAATACCAGCGCTGTGAGCTCAATGGTGCCCTCAAATTTCAATTCTACGCACAATCTCAAATGTTATAAAACCTAGTCATCGTACCTGAACAAAATTTCAAAAATTGACTTTGGGCACACTGGTCCTCGGAATCAAGCGCCGTAAATTTTTGAGGACTCATAAAATTCCCATGTATTTAAAATAAAATTACACCGGATTTCCATGTCTTTATATTCTCACCACCTCAGTACTTTACAAAACCATAAGCTACAACTAAATATAAGGGAACATAGGGGGGCTACTGAGCACACATCTGAGCCTCCCGATCACATGTGCTCTCCTGGAGGTTCCAGTGCTTCCCGCAAATGAAAACTAGAGGTATCGACCATCCACGTAGGACCCGTTCTTGTTGATCCTAAATCTCCACTGGAATCGTCATGAACGTATCCCCATAATCGATGTCCAACACTCCATGTTTGATGATGTGGGAAGGGTTGTCCATGTATCTTCTCAGCAGGAATAGGTGGAAGACATCGTGCACCCGGTAGAACTATGGTGGAAGGGCCAGGTGGTAACCAACCTCGCCAACTTTACTGAGGACCTGGAATGGTCTGATGAACCTCAGAGTTAACTTGATGCATTGACCAATTCTCTATAAAACTCATCAAGGTGAGACACGTAGGATGACGAGGTCACCATCCTCGAACTCTTGAGGTCTCCGTCTTCTTTCAGCGTACGACTTATGCCTACTCTGTGTAGTCTTCATACTCTCCTTGATGATCTAAACCTTCTCTGTGGTAGCTCGTACCATCTATGGTCCCACTAGTGCTGACTCCCCAGCGTCTGTCCAGTACAGTGGCGATCTGCATGGTTGACCAAACATGGCCTCAAAAGGTGCTATCCCAAAGGTGGAGTGATAGCTGTTGTTATAGGAAAACTCCACAAAAAATAAGTGATCCTCCTAGTTGTGACTGAAGTAGAGAACACAAACATGCAACATGTCCTCGAGGGTCTGAATGGTCCTCTTAGTCTTTCCATCTTTCTGAGGATGGAAGGAAGTGCTCAGATATAGCTTCGTCCTGGAAGCCTCCTACAATGTCTTCCTTAGCTTGGAAGTAAATCGTGCATTATGATCGGAGACAATATAAGAATTTTCTCCATATAACCACATAATCTCTTGTACATAGAGGCGTCTGGAGCTATATACTGAACTCTACTCTCTAATCAATAGAAAGTGGGATGACTTGGTGAGTCGGTCGACGATCGCCCAAATCTAGTCATGACCCCAGGATGTATGTGGAAGACCCGACACAAAGACCACAGATATCCCATCCCACATGCACTTTGGGACCTCTAAAGGCCAAACCAATCCTGCTGGAACCTGGTTCTCTACCTTCACTTGCTGACAAGTGAGGCATCCTGAGACAAACTCTGCTATTTACTTTTTCATACATGGCCACTAGTTCTGTCGTCGAAGGTCCTGATACATCTTCACCACTCCTGGATGTACCGCTAAAGGGGATGTGTGGAACTCCTACAACACTTCCGCCTGAAGTGACACGGGCACCGTAATACTTCTTCTAAAGAGAATTATGTGCTCCCCACCTTCATAAAATAGATCTGGTGCCTGCCCTATGGATATATGAGAATGTCGTGTCTCATTGTCTGTGTCCCCATGCTACGACTCCCAGAATCGTTGAACAAGTGGGGGAGTGACTATAAGAGACTATAGATATGTAGCTCCATCTCTATCAAAAAACGATATCTACAAAGAGGACAGCTGCTCTGTCGCCTCTCCTAACAGATGTATACTATATCTCCTACTGAGTAAATCTGCTACAACATTCCCCTTCCCAGGAGTATAGACTACCTCATTATCATAGTCCTGGACAAACTCAATCCATCTCCACTGTCTTAGGTTCAGGTCCTTTTGAGAGAAGATATACCTGAGACTCATGTGATCAGAGTACTTGGTAAAACATTTGCCCATTAGATAGTGTTTCCAAATTTTAATGTCAAAGACCACTACTAACAACTCTAGGTCATGGGTAGCGTAGTTTTTCTCATGATGTCTCAGCTGCCGAGAACCATATGTGATCACATCTTTATCCTTCATTAGGACACACCAGAGTCTGGTCCTTAATGCATCGTAGTAATCTATGTACCGTACTCACTCCTCTGGAAGACTCATGATGGGGGAACTAGCTAGACTTTGCCTCATCTCTAGAAATCTCTTATGGCATATCTCCTACCATATGAAGGGTTTCCCCATCTTCTTAAATGCTTAGAGTGGTGCTGCAACTTTGGATAATTCTAGTACAACCCTTCGATAATATCCAGCAAAACCCAGGAAAATCCATACCTCTGTCACACTCCAAGATGTCTCCCAAGAAAGTATCACCTCAAACATTGATGGATCCACTGTAACATCAGCCTCTAAGATGACATTCCCCAATAAAATAACCTCTCAAATCCAACACTGGCACTTCAAGGTCATACCATAAATCTGGTGCTCTAAGAGTGTGTCCAGTACTACCCGCAAATGGTAGGCATTCTCGTCCTCAGTAGTCGAGTAGATCAAAATATCGTCAATGAAGTCTATGACAACGGGATTTAGGTATGGATGGAAGATCATGTTCATGATTCCCATGAGTAATGTTTGGGTGTTTTTTACGACGAATGTAATAACCAAGAACTCATAGTTTCCATAAAAAAACCTAAATTCCATATTCTCTACATCCTCATCTGGATCTCGAAGCAGGTGATAGCCTGATCGGAGGTCTATCATGGAGAACCTCTATGCTCACATCAGCTGATCAAAGAGTTCATCAATCGTCGACAGTGGGTACTTGTTTTTAATGGTCTCCTGGTTCAGGCGACAGAAGTCGACACAGAGCCACAAGATCCCATCTGCCTTCTTGGTGAATATAATCGGGGCTTCCCAAGGAGAAACACTGGGCTAGATGAATCCCTTTCCTTGTAATTCCCCTAGCTATACCTCATCTTTCGATGCTCAGTGGGAGCCATCTGATATGGGGGCGTGGATATTTGTGTCGTCCTTAGGTACAAGTCAATGTAGAAGTACACCACTCTATGAGGAGGCAGTCCTAGAACATAGTCATGGAAAACATCTGCATAATGGTCCACCACTACAGGATAACTCAAACTCTACACATCTACTCCTCCGAGGGTAAGGCCGGCCAACTAATTAGTGATCGGCTACACCATCTTCCGAGTAATTATGTCCTACACTGCAATGGTTCTCTTCTCACTGGTGAAGGTGATTCGGGTCCCATCCATGAGGACACACCGCACTTTGTACCTAATACAATCAATCTGAGCTTGGACTGTAGATAACCAGTTCATACCCAAGATGATGTTGTAAGGCCTCGATGCTAAAACGAGGAGATCCCAGCCAAACCTCTTGCCTCCTAGAGTAAGCTCACCCTACTGTCACCAGTGCGTAATCATCGAGTCTACTCCAATTAGAGTATTTAGATTTAAAGATCGAGTCAATAGCTTTGTTGGAATCTCTGGGCACTAAATGAGGAAATTGGAAATAAAAGAGTGAGTGGAACCTGTGTCAATAAGAACTGAAGCAATGGTGGAGTAGACACAGATCATACCTTGAATCATCTCTGGAGCACCATGGTCGTATGCCTCAGCTTCTTGGAGCTATGATATCCCATGTCTGGCTACTCCATGTGGTCGAGGTGGACTTCCGGGTTGTGGTGACGGTAACACCTAGAAACATCTCCCATCGCCAGTTGCTTGACCATCTCCTCTGCCACATCCGCCTTCTCCTTATAGACCGTCTCGATCTAATATATGCCTCTGCCTGGGAGGTCCCTCAACTATCTAATGATCATTAGTATAGTAGTTCATACAGTCATGAGTCATGTGACATTCCCCGCCGTATGTGAAACACTGCATGTTCCTCACATGACTGGCTCTATCTCGTATGCCCCGCACAACTGAACCTGCATCTTGAGGTCATCTGCCAGATGGTCTAGTCAGCTTGGACCTCTACAACATCTGTCTACTACATGATACAGAAAACTCCACTACTTGATGCCCGGTGGTGGGTCTCGCTACTAGTGACTGGTCAAAAAGGAAGCTCTCCACTAATAGGGCTTGCTCTGACACCCATTCCTGCATCAGGATGATGAGGGAGATCATCAAAGCTCTGATCTCTTGCCTGAGACCCTGCTGGAAGGCCCCGACCCAAATCAAAGGGTCCTGAACCATGTTTGTGGAGTAACGTGAGAGGTCGGTGAACCTCACGGAGTAATGTGCCACCATTATGATACCCTCTTGTTGATGAAGTAGCTCCTGAATCCGAACTACACGTTGGGTGGCTGGGAAAAACTCTGCTCGAAAAAGGACCTCGAAGTCAGCCTAGAGTAGTGTCACATCGTCATTCACCTGGATCATCAGGCTCCACCATCTATCTACGTCTTCTTAGAGGATACTCACAACAAGGATCAACATGATGTCTGCTGGTGTCCATTCTAGCCTGAAGACTCTCACCATAGCTTTGTCCAATCCTCAACTACATGTGGGTCCGTCTCTCCCTTGAACATGGGTGGCCTCTGGAAATGGAACTCGTGCAATGCGCTCATGTGGCGTGCACTCTCTGCTGCTAGGGCTGGTGGTATCGGTCTCCCAACTGGTAGTGATACCGTTGGGGCCTCCAATGTAATAGGGCCTTGCGTTGAGGCCTCGTCACTCGGTGGGATACCATCTCATACAACTCTCGCAACCTTAGCTGGCTATCTGTGCGGAGGCATCCTGAAAAAAAAACTAAGTGTTCCATAGTAAATAAGTAATACCTTGTGAGATGGCTCAAAGATATCACTAATAAATCCCTTATAACAGACACGCAATCACTATTTTCATGTACTGATTCGGAAATCAGAAGTTATGGTGTTGGTGTATGGATATGTCAGCCACCACACCAACACTGGACTCCCAGAATTGAGAACCACACTCAGTACTCTTAACACTATTGCTTCACAAAGAAGAATGATCAGAGCCCTATGTTCTGTACTAGAACCAATTCCTATGATACCAATTTGTCATGACCCGGCCCTCGAGGAACCTGTCGTGACTACCCCAAAGCCAGTCATGTGAAGAAAACACACGCAAAAAATTATGAAATGGAAGTAAACACTATGTATGTTGTATACAATGGAAGTGGTGGTAAGAAAAAGGGTCCAGAAATACAAGCCCAATTGTAAAGTACAAGTACAACTAAAAAGGAATAAAACAACTGAAAGGTGGAAGCAGCTCCTGGATTGTCCACCACGGATCCAACCTGAAGCGTAGGTACAGATAGCATCCTTAGAACTCCACATCCATCAAACTCATCTTTTTTCTATCTCGTTGTACGGTCCACCTCTGGGTACTGTCCAGTCCTAGTGCTCTCAGCCTCCGTCAACGTTGTCTGTCATATGCATCCAACACAACAAGGTGCGGGCATAGGGCGTGCAGGGGAGAGTATAACGATACTCAGTAGGGACCCCGAGACCTTCAGGGTCTCACAAAATCCAAAAAGGATAAACCGAAGAGTATGAAATCAAGCGTACATTATGGAAACCCTAAAGCTTGTTGTGCTTTGATGAGTATTCCTGGATCTTGTGTGGGTTCGACAGTTCTGACTTCTGTTCCTGGATCCTGTGTCCGTCTGACAGAATAGCTGGTCTGGGATCCTGTGTGGGCTTGACAATATAGATGATCCTAGATCCTGTGTGGGTCCGACAGCACCGACCACTGTTCTTGGATCCTGTGTGGGTCTGACAGTTCCAACTTTTAGTCCTAGATCTTGTGTGCTTTTGACATCTTAGTTGAATTATTGACTACATATGATCATCTCAATCTCTCTACAAGAGTTGTTTACCTGTGTTAGATGGGTCAGTGACTTCTGTGTTTTCCTCATGATTGAGATGGGTTACTTGATAACTTATGTATATGTATGGGAATATACATAAGTAATGACTATCCATTTAGTTCATCCTTTTTTGTTTATCATTGTTGGATTTTTTGAGACTTTGAGGGTCTCAGGGTCCCTACTGAGTATCGTTATACTCACCTCTGCACGGGCTATACTGGCACCTCGTTGTGTTGGATGTAGATGACGAACATCGTTGACGGAGGTTATGAGTGCTAATACTGGCTGGTACATGGAGGTGGACCTTACAATGAGATAGTACATGGAGGAGTCTGAGAGATGTGGAGTGTGAGGAGGTTGTATGAACATACCCTTCAGGTAGGATCCGTGGTGGATGATCTAGGAGCTGCATCCACCTTTCAGTTGTTTTGTCCCATTTTAGTTGTTCTTGTAAGTTATACTTGGGGTTGAATTTCTGGCCCCTTTTACTTTCCAACACTTCTTTTTTAAACAACTTACTAAGTGTTTTCTTCCATATCGTACTATGTTGTGTGTTTTTTCAATTTATAGAAGCAATGCCTTCCATGTGTTTAGGGATTTTATGCCTTTTGTGCTGGTCGCCATCCCCTTTCCTATAGAAGGCAAGCATGGGGTAGTCCCTGCACTGGACCCATGGGTCATGTCGTGACAGGTACTATATCGTGAGATTAATAATCTAAAACCATACCAAATATACCATTTACAATAATCATGAATCATAGACAATATATTATATATTCATTTTACATGAATGAGAAATGACTCAAGGAAAAATAATTACGAGAACATAATATTACCCAAATACATTTTTTAGTATCATACACATAAGAATATAATATCATTTAATTAGTATTCAATGTTCACTTCTAATATTATTAAAGGGGGCTGGGATAACTCCCAAATAAAAAAATATTAGTAAAGGATCAGTCCAATGATTTTCTTAGTGGAATATTCTCATGTTGACCTGGGTTCACTCCCTATTCATGACCATATTATCTCATGATATATCCATCATGAACCAATGCATTGGAACACTATGTTTCAATAAAAACTCATAACATGATGAAAAGAAAACATATTTCCCCCCAAATTAGAAAACATCCCTCATAAAATAACCTATACAATTGAATCATTTTTATTGACATTTCACCATACTATAACACATGGATAATATATGGGTTTTCTAAATATCTTTTCATCACAATCCTTGACAAAACATAGAATGGTTCTGGAAGGTATCATAGGATTATATCTTAAATATAATTTATGTAACATAAAATGATATCCCATCAGATAAAAAATTCATTAAAAGTTATTTTGGAATATTTATAAAGGATAATACCATTTTTATTAAAGTTACATCTACAATAATAAACGAGACAAATTTGGAAAAATATTAGATTACTATGACTATGGAATCATGTAAATGATGTTACAATGAAAAATGTGTTTATGATGGGGGAAAATTTTGATCATTTGTGTAAGTTAGAAAAATTCATTTAACATTTTTGGTAAAAACATCAATGTATGTCATTTAAAAATGTAATGAATATTATTTTTATCATTCTTATCGAGTATATGATGGTTGAAAATGACTTCCAAAAATAATTAGAGAAAAGTGAAAATATTCTTGAAAATAGTTTTAGGATACATGGATGTGGGATCAAATGGATTTTTCATAGAATAGATAAATAAATTCGGTTTTCCTTAAAATGATATATTATTATTTTAAGTACATAAAGAAACTAAAATGAAATAAAAACACGTAATCACTATAAATTAAAATATTAGAAGAAAAATAATTATATTATTTTTAGGTATAACATCAAATTCCATTATTGGAAACTTGATGGTAATAAATACAATTAAAAATGTGATTTTAACATAAAACTCTATCCTCAACATTTAATTTTTTACTAACGTTTTCTAACCACATATAAAATAAATTTTAATTTAATAATACTATAATAGATTAATTTACATAATTAAAATATCATATATTATGAACGTATTAAATTTTGACATCCATTCACTTGTAAGTTTTTTTATTAAAACTGTCATTTCCATTTGTAAACTACTAATTATTTTTTGATAATTTCAATTAATTAGTTTTTGTTCTTATACATTGAAAGTAGTTACATAATATCTTAAATTTTAATAATGATATAAAAAAATATATTAATTATATATATATATAGATAATTCCATAATGTATAGAAATTGAAAACTGAATTAAAACAATTATGGAAATAGAAGGTCATACATATTTATGAACATTGTTTTTAATTTATTATAGATGAAATGAAATGATTATAAATGATAGAAAAACAATAATGAATTTTTATTTGATATATGTATTAAATATAAAATGATCCTGTCCTTGTTACCATCTATTTGAATTAGAAACATAAAACGAATCAAATAGCTTTGTGGAGGTTGCAGTATATGCTTATGCCTGAGTGACTTATTTATTTTCCAAGAGATGGGATGATAGTAGATAATATTTATTCCATTAAAATTTTAAAAATTGAAAATATATATTATATTGAATATATTATTTTATAATGTATTACATGAATTTTTAGGTTTTTGAAGTACCATTTTTAAAGCTCCTTTCATCACAGAATCTAAATATTGGAAAAGGGAAATACCATAGTTCAAATTGATTCATCCTTTGAAGAAACATCAAAAAATCGACAAAAGGGATGAACAAAGAGAACATTGCACATAGGTCGTGCAAGTTCCTTCATGGTCGTGCAGGTGTATGTGTGCGCCGCATAGTGGTCGCATAGGTGACTTGCGCGACCTAAGTGATAACCACCCAGGTATTCTTCAGCCTATAAATAGACCCTATAGTCCACACATTTGGGAAGAACTTTTTTCCAAAAACTCAGATTTAAGCTCCCAGTGCCCTAGTCTCTTCTTAAAGCATCCAAAACACTTATAAGGTAATTTCTTACCAAGAAAGGAAGATCTAAAGAGGGGGACGAAGGGCTAAGTGTTGAAACTCATCAACACTTGAGCGCCTGAGTGGCCAGCCCTTAAGGGAAATGGCCACACTTGCACACCGCCTTACTCCTTCTATAGAACTTGCACGCCCCTATTCTGGAAGAACCTCAAGAGGATTATAAAGGCTTTAACCAGGAGTCGCTCAAGTATTACCCTATTGGTTAACCATCGTGCATGTACCCATGTGTCGCGCAGGTATACCTATGCGACAGAACTTGCGTGCCCGTGCATTGCATGTGCGCCTGCCAGGACTTGCGCGCCCTTGCCTTTTTGGGTGCCCTTCTTGCCCATTTCACCCCTCTTAAGCCATTCCACCTCTCCTATTCAAGATTCTGTCTTCAAGACACTCTTCAAATCCATTCATGGCTTGATTTTTTTAATTTGACTTCCTTATCTGAAAGGAATTTTGTGGAATATCTCTCAAAACCTAGTTATTGACACATCATTATGTCACTAAATATTGAGATTTCATTCATTCAACCTCATCCTTTAAGATGAGAGAACTCATTAGACTGGGCCTCCTTTTTAGGAATAAGCCCGAGTCATAATTCTCAAATCGGGGCTTCATTTTTAGGAATAAGCCCCAGTCATAATTCTCAAATATGGGCCTCCTTTTCAGGAATAAGCCCCAGTCATAACTTTTTTAACCTGGGCCTCCTTTTCAAAAGTAAGCCCCAGTATCAAATATGAGAATCCTCTTGAGAAGGATTCCCCAAGTCCCTTAATTTTTCAAGTCTCTTAACCTCGGCATCCTATTCAAGAGTAATCCCCAGTCTTAATTCCTCTTAACCAGTCCTAATTTACCTTTGATCTGGGATTCCTTCTCAGGAGTCAAACCCAATCGTAAGTCCTATCCTAATTTGGGCCTCCTTTTCAGGAGTAATCCCCAAGTTAGAGTATTCAAATCTCTATGAAGCATATATACCTTTATGGACCCTGTTCCTGGATTTCTTCCCTGAAATAAATCCTAATTTATCCGGCCAATCATACATACATAAGTCCCACATTATTTCTTATGATTACATATTTCATGGCACAATTGTCTAATTTTTACCAATACCTCTTGTTTCTCACACCGAGCATGACTCACGTGAGCTTAGAGTGTAAAAGTAATTATGAAATCCTTCTTTGAGACATCAATCATTAACATCACACTCCCTTACTCGAACTACGTGGATTCAAAATCCTTTTCTAAGAAAAGCATACGTAGGTATCCCATCTGCGGGTTCGATCCCAACTCTGAAATAATCCATGTCCTTCTGAATGACAATAAACTTCAAGTGCCCCACTGAGTGGATTTAAAAACCAGTCTGGACATCATAATGACCAAGAGACTTCTATATAAATGTTTCGAAGGATACCATTGACTAAGAATCTCTAAATAGATACAGATGATTCTCTATTGATGAAGAACCTCGAATACATATAAATAATTCTCTAAATTTCCTACATATTTAATCATTGATTGTAAAATCTGAAGGAATTCTCATTTTATACATGGTAATGTAATAAGGATTCCCGAACATAACATAAATCTATAAAGAGAGTCCCGGAGTAGACAATAATTCCCCTAAAAAAGGTGTGATGAGTCCGACCTCCCATCTTCTCGACCAATGAAGATTCCTAAGCCTCATTAGTCCACAAACTAATTAGCACGTACCTTTGGAAAGTAGGTCCAAATATATGTGAAACCATGGGATGTTTCCAGTTCAATAAACAAACCCGTTAGAAACCGATCGGAATGTTTGAACCTCCTATCAAGGCGGTCATCCCCAAATTTCGAGTGAAAAAAAAATGGTTAACCCGACGTGAATCCTTAACCAAGTTAAAATGATGTTTTACCTTTTTTTAGGCCCCTATTTAAAACTCAATAAGAGGGCCAACAAAAACAATCATTGACATAAGTGCTCATCCAAAAGATGTAGTGGATGAATTTATCTTGATTACATCTGTTATATTAAACATGCACTCTTTTCCAAGATCATCTACATTTCTAGAATGGCTGCTCTCAAATTCACACCTATGAATACCGCTGCTGCAAATTCCACTGCTGCTACTCCTGCTGGATCGTCGTCGGCTCTGAGGATGACATCACCTAATCAGTGTCTTCAATGTTGGGTATCAAATGTGTTGGTTAAAGAGTACTATCAACACAGTACCATCTCAACTCTGGAGGCTGCCTGAAAATCCCTCCAAGTGAACAACTCACACCGGTCATCCGGACAACAACGAACAGTGATCAAAAAGTAGGCGGTGCTGACTACCGTCTCCAACCGTTTCGGGTCGTTATCCCCAGAACGCAATCACCATTCGCTCCCTTATTCTGAGGAGGTGAATAAGGAGGTCCCTCAAGAAATTAATTCAAGTAGACAGGAGTCCTTCCCGAGGGATCCCACAAAAAATCGCCGCCAGACTCTTGTGGCAGTGTGCCCTCAACGTGATGAGGGTACCGACTCCAGACGTTCGTCTCAGGTTCCTCGAACCCAAGCAGGCAAGATGAACCACCAGAGGCAGAATCCGGTCAACAGTGATTAGGTTCACATATCTTCCATCTCAGGAGAAGTCCACCAACCTACCTTGGTGGTAAGCAACGAGCGGGCACATACACCTGCCCGTTTTAATTCTGTTGTCTAGCAGACTCGTCTGGCAGCATCACGCCGATCCCACGAGGCAATCCCGGCGAAGTACTATAGGCAGGAACATACACCTGTTTATACATCATCAGCTAGTCAGAAGGCTAATTTGACTACATATGATGGAGCTCATCAACCATGTTTGGAAAAGTGCAATCAGCAGGCACATACACATTCTATTATTAATCAAGCCTACCAACATTATCTCTTGGTAGCATTCAGAGAAATCAGTCGGAAAGCTCCGACGACCAAAAGGAGGCAGACTCAACTCTCTTCCCCCACACATGAGTACTTTCAGGATTCACTGGTATGAAAAGGAGGACAGGAGTAGGCACATACACCTACTCCAAGCCCGGAATGGACGTATATCCATATTCTGGCAGCTGAAGTCACCATGCATATTCTATCAATGGTGAAAGAGCAGAAGCAAATCCCTGCTCATATTCTGGAAGCCGGCCAGGATATTATAACAACTTCAGCGGCATCTCCGGTAAAGACACATAAATCTATCCCTACTAGTGGAGTGACACATCAACAATTCACACCGGAATAGACACAAAAATCTGTTCCAGTCCAAGAGGGTTGTGGGGAATACTCCCCCATATCACATAGACAACCAAGTCAGGAACAAACACCTGATTTGAGCAGAGATCGTCAGCCTAACATGGCCATATTTCTAGATCAGGCACATACATCTGCTCAGAGCAGCAACATTCATCAACAAGTGGTTTCCAAAGTGAGTAAGAAGTCATATACGAAAAAGACCCACCCAGCAAAGTCAGGATATCAAGATCCAATCTCTAACAAGGCCTTGCTCGATGCTAGAGTTCTGGAAGCCCTCAGAAAGTTATATGTTGGAATTCAAGATTTTACTCCCTCATATCCCAATAATGAGAACATTAATTCTGAAGGTATTCAACAGACACTTCCTCGTGAAGGCTTGCTTCATGACAATTCGGTCGATCTCGAAGTTTCATCTTCAGATGAGAGCCACGAGAACCCTCTATGTGGTCAGAAGACTAAGGAGAAAGAGATTTCATCTTTTTCTGTAACCCATTACGGTGGTCCTCCCCATGATGATGAATTTCACTGCGAATGTCCTCTCCGCAGTAGTGATGCACATTGCTCGGAAAATGCTCTAATGGACACTGTAGTGCCTAGAAATACCTCTTATCTTGAGGCACTTGGAAATGTAAAACCAGTCATGCCTGATGCTTCATCCCTAGCATGTGAAATAATTTCTCAATTAGAAGATATCCCAGGGTGTATGTCATTATCTGAGCCACCCCTAAGTCATGCATCTTCTAGTTTGATCAATGATTTTTATACCAATATAGTTGAATATGATGAAGCAACAAGGAAACACCAACTCTGGTCAAATCAGGTAGAAGAATCATCATTGAAGGATAAAGATGAAATGCTGAACCTGAGAAAACAATTGGTGAAAGGTGAAGTGCCAGTCATGTTTTGGCCTCTGGCTAACTCTCAGTATGACATTCCATAATTGTTGACGGAAGATGGAATTCATGATATTCGTCTCAACATATGGAAAAATCTTTGTCAGTTGAAAAAGAAAGTATTATCTTATGATGAAAATGAAAATAATATTAAGATAATAGAAGGGTTACAATGTCAGATTGATTTGGCATCTCTATCAGTCTCACGATATCCGAAGTCTGAAAAGAAACAGAGAGCCCTTCAACGTTCATGCCTTGGCACACTAAGAAGAATGCGTCAGTTAATTTCTAATTCCCCATCTGGTATTCGTGTCAGAGGATGGGTGTTCATGGAGCACTGCACTTCACGGTGCTCTCCAGTCTGAAAAGCCCGCTGAAAATGGTCTCATGCAATGTTATTGCCCATGGCCGGCCACAGTCAATGGGATTTGTCTGTAATCAAAAGATTTCCGAAGAACCGGATTTAACTAGTTCCTCTAAAAATCAATCATATAGAGAACAAGTTATTGAATTACTCATGCATCAAGAAAACTAGAATATTTAACAAGCCTCTCGTATGGAGCAAGCACATCATCAAGTGACAGAAGTGTTGGAAATCATCCAATGGTCTTTTTAACATGGTGATAAAAGTGGATACAGGTTAATGCATCCAGGTAATTTCTAAACTATGGTTCGCAAGATCAGGAAATATTTTAACAAAGTCTCAGACATAGCATGTCAAAAGCCACCCTAGCTTTCTAGACTGGGTACTCTTTTAAACCATCCCTTGGAATCAAAAAATAGGATTCGAGGAATTGAGTGGGAACTGCAGGAATAGCCCCAGTCCACCGGACTGAGGACTTTTTCAAATCATCAATCCCCTCCTCAGAGAGAGTCTGTCTTTTCTCGATTGGGGAAGATGCCTCAAGAGGAATGAAGAGCCAAATTATCAGGATATTCCCTCCAAATTACGGTTCGTCAAGAAGTTCCTGCGGGATCAAATCAACAAAAGGCAATGTCTCATCAAATACAAGAAAGAAGACAATATCAAAGAAATGCTGATAGAAGGGATGTGATGCGTTATGAATCAATCAATGTCATCAATTTCGTTGTTTCTAATCCACTAGATGAGGCTCACTCAGTGGACTCAGATGAAGAGGTTTCTGCTCAAGAAGATGTACGCACTGACACAAATGAAGAATGTGTGCATACAAAAAATCAATGGATTACTTAGAACCTAGGTAATCCTTCGAGTAACCCACTCCCCCATCTCCAAAAAGGATCCAACAAAGGGAGGGGAATGAATCAGGTTACCTATCCTCCCTCTGGAGAAGGCCAATCTCTCTCACTAGAGTAATGGTTTGCACAACAGGAGGAAGAAATGAAGGAATTAAGGAGGTTGAATGCAGAACTACTTCAGGGTAGTCTTCTTTGTGAGCGTGCTGGAGTCAGTCAGCCAAGGGAATTTTTTGCACCTTCTGAGATGGATCAAGAATATACTCCTCTATCAGTACACCCTCATATGTCTAATCCTATGGGTCAAGTGCAACAATAGTTGGCAGTGCTACCATCGGTTGTAGCACCAACCACTACATCTGTCCAAGCTCCAGTCATTGCACCTACCCAAGTCCAAGTTCAACCGGATGTTTCTCAAAAGTTAATAACTACTATTTAAGTCATCACCAACTCGGTTAGAAACAATGGAAGGGAAACATGTGCAGGTTCAACCAGAAAAGAAATTTTACCCTGAATGGGTAGATTCAATCTCTCCTCCATCTAGTTTTGGAAACCCTGTATTCCCTATTTTCAATGGATCAGGCGACCCCGAATAGCATTTGACACATTACGTGTCTTGTTGTGATCCTATGATGGGAACTCCAGAGTAGCAAGAATTAGTAAAACTCAAATTCTTCGTACGTACCTTACAAGGACCATCCTTTGTCTAGTATACAAGCTTGCAATCCCAGTCAATTACCGGATGGGAGGATATTTTACAAAAATTCCTTCTTCAATTTAGCTCAACTTTTCTAAAGACAACAGTTTTGGATCTTAAAAACTGTATGCAAAGAGAGAATGAATGGGTATCAGATTTCATTGCTCGTTGGAAGGGATTAACATATTCCCTACTCTTAGCACTCCCTTAAGATGAATTGTTGACAATCTGTGTGGCAAATCTGCGTTATGAATTACGCACGCCATTAATCCCTGTGAAATACATAGGAGGGTTTCGATACCTTCTTCAATCGCTCAGCAGATTGAAGATTCCCTTATATAGGCTAAGGCTAAATCTCGTGTAATTCCATCAGCTCCAGGAAGGAGAATGGGTAAAGCAGAAACTGCTACAGTTATGCTTAAACAAGAACCTGTACCTATTTTTACTTCAAAACCTTCATCTTCTAGAAGGGATTTACCTCTTGAGTGCCAACAACAAAGACTGTTTTGTCCAGATGATCAAAGAGATCAAAGATGAAAAAAAAATTAGGATTTTAAGAGAAAAACATACTCTTTCTGAAATGAACAAGTTCTTGTTTACTTCATTTCGGTCCTAGAGAATAATTTGGTTCAGCTGTTAAAGCCCAAGAATCCAAACAAGGAAGGATTTGAAGATCGTTCCAATTATTTCCCCTTTCATCAAATGATGGGGCACCCCATCTAGGAGTGTTTTGTCATCAAAGACCTCCTGCAAAAGATGGTCAACTCGGGACATGTTAAACTGAATGGCTCTTCAGCCCAGGTAGCATGTGTCACTGCTACAGTTCCAGAAGAGAAAGGCGAATGGCAAGAAGTCAAAAACAAAAATTCAGATAAGTATGATGATTGGATTTTCAGAAAGACAATCAACTGAACTCATGATATTTTCAAAACAAAATTAAAGAAAACGATTGAGTCTTCTGCCATGAATGTTGCGGCAAAACCCTTCTTCATCAGAGGGAATGTCCTTAAAGAAATAGCATGATTCAAAGAAAGAAAAAGAATCAGAAGAAGATGAGTATGTGTCAAAGCCTAAGTTGTCTTTGACTCAGGCAGACTTCATGCCATCTACTTCAAAGCCAAGGGCACCGCCCCACCAAAAGGCATAGCCTAAATAGGCTAATCAGGAAGAGTCTTTATCAGATGAAGAGTTAATCTTCGGTTCTGCTAATATGATTCAATTAACAGATCCATATGCCAGTCGCAGTTTCAATTTTGATGAGACTAAATTCCCAATATCAAACAAGGGAATCAGAGGATGTTCCATAGGGTCAGGATACAAGGGAAGACATGGATCTTTCAGAAGCCAATACTCCAATTATACCCCTTCTAGAACTATGTACGTAGTAGAAACTCTTGGTAGATCCCTTTAGTGAGCTCAGAAATAACAAGCATGTTCTTCTACCAATAGAAAATTCAGTCCTGGAACAGTTATTTTGGGTGACCGGTTGAAGTTTCCATCCTCTTCCTCTCAGCAAGTAAATGGATCTAATCGGTCTAATCTTCCAAAACCAGGGATATTTCCAACTCCTATCCCGATACAAGATGCATCAACTTCCAAAGAATTTGCTTCCAAGGTACCTGCTAAACCACATATTCTTGTTGGGAAACACAGTCCTCTAGATCAAAAGTATGATGTATTGAAACAATTGGCCCAATTACCAGCCATGTTATCAATTCTGGATTCTCTAAATCTGTCAAAAGATCTTCGGGAAGCACTCATCAAGGCTTTGTTAAGTCCTCAGGAGTTTGAAACTGAAATTGCTACAGCTGAAGTCTATCACATAGAGAATAATCCTGCATAATACCATGCAATAATATCTTTTACTGGTGAAGATGAATATTATTTTGTGCATGGACATATTACACCTTTGTACTTATCTGGAAAGGTCAATGGTGTAGATGTTCAAAGAGCTTTCATTGAAAATGGTTCAGGAGTCAACCTCATGCCCATTCGTACACTTCGTTGATTGGGCCTCACAGAATCTAATTTATCTCCTTCTACCATGATGTTACAAGGATATGATAAAAATGAACAAGAACCACTGGGCGAAGATACACTCATACCTCAGTTTGGAGATCTTGTATCCAATTTAGATTTCATGGTTGTTAATCAAGACTCATCCTTCAACATCTTGCTTGGAAGACCCTAGCTTCATCAGCATGCGGTTATCCCTTCTTCATACAATCAATGTCTCAAATATTGTTTTGATGGTAAAGTTGGGACATTGAATGGTGATAAGGCCTTGTTCGAGACATGTGAGTCTCAATACATTTAGGCGGAATTCTAACACATGAAGGGAAGGTAGAAATCCATAACAAAGGAGATTACCAAAGTTAATGCTTTATATGGTTTGGAGAAGATTTCAGTAAATCCATTTACACATGTGAGTACAGATTATGTGTTGCCTATCAGTCAAATTGACAAGATAAACCCAAATCTAAATACTCTTATGGAATGATCCATAATGTCAATTACAGAAATCGAGCAAGACAACATGGGAGAAATTGGTAACCCACCAAGCAGTGAAGAAAGCACAAATGGTGACGTCTTCATTTAATCTTCTGAAATCCAACAAGTCTATACATCACCAATTAGGCTAGAATAATTTATAGAAACATCTAAGGTGAACAATGATGTCGATTTGCAATCCATAATTTCCTCTTTAATACCCAAAGAAGAACCTTCATCATCAATTGTGTTAGAAATGGAAACTTCTTCTTCAAGATGTGACAATTTTGACATCTCTTCTGATTATGAAAATTATGCTTTATCACCTACTATGCAAGTAGAAATGGAAGAAATAACACATGATGAATAAGAAGAGGAAGATATCAGAGATGCTCCTCCAGCATTTGAAGAGGGTATCTCTACCACTATTGATGAACTCAGAGAAATAAATCTGGGTACAAACGAAGATACACGGCCCACTTTAATCCGTTTGTCCATGAATCTTGAAGAGAAAGAGATGTATATTTCTTTTCTAAAGAAAAATTGAGATATATTTTCTTGGAACTATACATAAATGCCCGGGCTTGATCCTGATGTTTCTAATCATTACTTGGGTTTACAAGAAGAACATCGAGGATTTATGCAAGCCCTGAGAAGAACACACCCAACTTATGCTTCCAAAATTGTGGCTGAAGTGGATAATCTTATCAAAGCTAACTTCGTCAGGAAGTTCAATATCCCAAGTGGATGGATTATATTGTCCCTGTAAAGAAGAATAACGGACAAATTAGAGTTTGCATCGATTTCATAGATCTTAATCGGCATTGTCCTAAGCATGATTTACCAGTTTCGATTACAGAAATTTTAATTGATGCAACAGCTGGCTCTGAAGCACTTTCCTTCATGGATGGATATTTTGGATATAATCAGATCTGAATGGCCCTAGACGATGGGGAATCCACAGCCTTCAGAGCCCCTCAGGGTCTGTTTTGCTACCGGGTAATGCCATTTGGCTTAAAGAATGCAGGTGAAACGTATCAATGTGCCATGCATCGTATCTTCAAACCCTTCTTAGCGAAGTTTTCTGAATTCCATGTAGACGATTTGGTGGTTCAATCCAAACAATGTTCTAATCACTTGGCTGATTTGGAAGTAATATTCTGCAATCTTCAACAACATAATTTAAAGATGAACCCCTTAAAATGTGCTTTTGGGGTAACCTCAGGAAAATTTCTCGGCTTTGTTGTACGCCATTGTGGTATTGAAGTCGATCCTGAGAAGACCAAGTCAATCCTTGGAATGTCACCTCCTCAAAATTTTAAAGAATTAAGAGGACTTCAAGGACCCTTAGCCTATAATCGGCGTTTCATCTCCAATTTGGCAGGCAAAAGTTTACCCTTCACAACATTGATGAAGAAGGGAGTCACTTACCAGTGGACTGAAAAATGTCAAGAAGCATTCGATATTCTCAAAAAATACCTCTTGAGTCCACCGGTACTCATTCCACCTGTTGAAGGAAGACCACTTATCCCTTACGTGATAGCTATAGAGCAATCAATGGGTGCCTTTCATGATCAAAATAATGGTGATGGGAATGAAAACAACCTCTACTATCTCATTCGAACTATGCTTGAAGCAGAAACCCAGTATTCAAGTATTGAGAAGTGTTGCATGGCATTAATCTTTGCAGTTCAGACGTTGAGACACTAACTGCAACATCACGAGGTCTAATTAGTATCTCGCAATAACCCATTCAAATTCATCCTTAGTCGTCCAATGCTTACAGGACGTCTGGAAAGGTGGGTAGTTATTTTGCAGCAATTCTACATACAGTATGTGTCTCAAAATGTGATAAAGGGCCAAGCTCTAGATGATTTCCTAACTGAACACCCTTCAGTGGAAGACACATCTTCAGATATTGAACTCCCTAACGAGGACGTCTTCTCTATTCAAGAAAGTCCACGGCCATGGGAAATGTATTTTGATGGTGCTTCCAGAAGTCAAACAGGGAGGAAAATGGAAAATCCTAAATTCAACAAAGTTGGCTTAGGAATTGTGGTCATTTCTCCAAAAAAAAATGTGGTGTTACCTTAATCCTTCTTATTGTGGGAAGGTGGTACCAATAATGAGGTCGAATACCAATCTCTCATCGCAGGTTTGGAATTAGCGCTTCAAGCACAAGTGAATCAGTTAAAATTGAATGGTGATTTAGACCTGGTAATCAAACAAGTCAATGGGGATTATGCCATCAGAAAAGAAGAACTAATCCCTTTGTATGATTATGTCAGAGAGTTAATGGCGGAATTCCCTTCGGAACTGACATTTTCTTATGTCCCGAGATCAAAAAATGTTGAAGCTGATGCACTGGCTAATATAGCCACAACTCTGGAAAATCCAAATCGGGACGAGACAACCATCATTATTTCCCACCGTCGTGCAATTTCACATTATGTTCGAATCACAACAGAGGAAATTAATGAAATTAGTCCCATTCCTGAACCGTATGGTCATAATACATGATGGATGTCACCTATCAGGGAATACCTTCAAAATGGAACACTTCCACCTGATAGAGCCGAGAAAGAACAAATCTGGCGACGTGTGGTATATTTTACTTTTTATGATAGCCCAGATCACCTAGATAAAATTCTCTACAAACTTGGTTTTGATGGAGTTCTCTTCAGATGCATTGATGGTGAAGAGACAATGGTTGTCATGAAAGAAGTGCATGCAGGAGTCTGTGGTGCCCACCAGTCTAGAAATAGACTGTCTGATCAGATTCAAAGGCTTGGATACTTTTGTCCTTCAATGCTACAATATTGTGTCGATTTAACAAAGATGAGTCATTCATGCCAAGTACATGACAACATCATTCATCAACCTCCAGAGTTGTTTCATACAACTAAATACTCATGGCCATTTTCCAAATGGGGAATGGATGTGGTGGGACCTTACCCTTCGGCTACGGCCAAGCAGTTTAAGTACATTCTTACTACTACTGACTTCTTTTCCAAATGGGCAGAGGCAATAACTCTCAAGGAAGTCAGTTCTAAATGTGTTGTTAGTTTCATCATGTCTAACATCATTACCACACTTGGTGTCCCTCATAACATATTGAAGGACAAAGGCACCAACTTCTGTTCATCCGAGGTGAAGAAGTTGTATCAAGAATACAACATCAAATCCAACCATTAATCTCGGTATCATGTAGCGGCCAACGGGCAGATAGAAGCCTTTAACGTGACTCTTTCAAATATACATCAAATGATGGTCGATAAATATAAGATTTCATGGCCTGATAAACTCTTTCATGCTTTATGGGCTTATCGGACTACCACCCGCACTGCAACTCGGTCTACTCCATATTCACTGGTATATGGAACAGTAGCCGTCTTGCCCATTGAAGTTCAATTGCCTTCTCTCAGAGTAGACATTTGTGATCAGTCATCTACAGATGAACAATCTCAAAAGCAATTGAATAAATTGGAACGGTTATATGAGAATAGATTGTGCACTTTGCACCACTTGGAAGTCTATCAGAATCAAATAGCATGAGCTTTTAACAAAAAAGTTTGTCTTCGTTCATTCACTCATGGAGAACTGGTATTAGTTCTCAGAACTCCAATGATACCAGGAAAGAAACCTCCCAAGCTTGATCCAAAAATGGGAAGGACCTTACTCAATATATAGGGTCTACTCCAATAGAGCATATTAATTAATCTATATGGATGGAGAACTCATCACTACTCTAACCAATCTTAGAATTTTGAAGAATTATTATGTATAAACACAATATACATCATCAAAATGGTCTCGTATGACCTTAAACTGCACCATTGTCCAGCAAGACGTTAAACTGCATCATCAACGGCCCGTGAATATGACCCTAAACTATTTGCACCATCCTCCCACACGACGGTAAACTGCGAAAAAGGTCCCTAAATGGTCCAGTATGACCTTAAACTGCACCACTGTCCAGCAAGACGTTAAACTGCATCCTCAACGGTCCATGCATATGACCCTAAACTATTTGCACCATCATCCCACATGACGTTAAACTGTGAAAAAGTTCCCTAAATGGTCCAGTATGACCTTAAACTGCACCACTATCCAGAAATACGTTAAACTGCATCATCAACGGTCCATGCATATGACCCTAAAATATCTGCACCATCGTCCCACATGACGTTAAACTGCGAAAAAGTTCCCTAAATGGTCCAGTATAACCTTAAACTACACCACTGTTCAGCAAGACATTAAACTGCGTCATCAACCGTCCATGCATATGACCCTAAACTATTTGCACCATCATCCCAAATGACGTTAAACTGCGAAAAAGTTCCGTAAATGGTCCAGTATGACCAAAAACGGCACCACTATCCATCAAGACATTAAACTGCATCACCAACGGTCCATGCATATGACCCTAAAATATTCGCACCATCATCCAACACGACGTTAAACTACGAAAAAGTTCCCTAAATGGTCTATTATGGCCTTAAAATGCACCACTATCCAGCAAGACGTTAAACTGCATCATCAACGGTCCATTCATATGGCCCTAAACTATTTGCACTATCGTCCCACACAACGTTAAACTGCAAAAAAGTTTCCTAAATGGTCCAGTATGACCTTAAAATGAACCAATGTCCAGAAAGACGTTAAACTGCATCATCAACCGTCCATGCATATGACCCTAAACTATTTGCACCATCATCCCAAATGACGTTAAATTGTGAAAAAGTTCCCTAAATGGTCTTGCATGACCTTAAACTGCAACTAGGTCCTGTATGAACTTAAATTGCATCATCAACGGTCCATACATATGACCCTAAACTTTTTTCAAGTCCCTTACATCCAGCAAGACGTTAAACTGTGATGTCTTAACTACATGACGCTAAACTATATAAAAGTCCCTTACGTCTGGAAAGACGTTAAACTACATAATCATCAAAGGTCCTATATGACCTTAAACTACACCACTGTCCATCATGACATTAAACTGCACCATCCATGGTCCATGCATATGACTTTAAACTATTCGCACATTCGTACAACATGACGCTAAACTGTATCGTCCTTTTTTCATCCAACATAACGTTAAACTATGTTGTCCTCGTCGTCCTAACTATATGACGCTAAACTGTACATAAAGTCCTTGATACGTCCTACATGACACTAAAATGTACTTTTTCCCTGCTATATGACATTAAACTGTGCAGCACCAATAGTCCTAACTGCAAGACTTAAAACTGCATAGTCCCTTCATACGTCCTACATGATGTTAAACTATGTATCGTTAAGGTTGTTGATACCTCTTGTTCCTCACACCGAGTATGAATCACGTGATCTTAGATAAAACCTCAACCATAACACTCTCTCTGGGACGCTAAGCATGTGTAAGTCCCAACATCCTTTTTTAGGTCGTTGTCCCCAAGAACAACTTGATCATTAATTCATTCTTAAATTTAACTATGCAGACTTTGATCCCTGCCTTCCAGGCTGGGTACGTAGGAAACCTCCCAAGGTTGAAGCCCAAAATCAATCTCTTCACATTGGTTCGCCTTCATCTCAAACAATGTTGATTCGTGAAACCGCTCCTAGAATCAATATCTTTACATTGGTTCACTTTTGTCCTTTTTATACGAAGTTAAACTATAAAACACTTTTGTCCAGTATGACAATAAACTACAATATTCTTTGATACCCTCACTTGAGATGGAATAATTATTTACATTTATTTTCAATCATGTTTCATTTCAAAAACTACATGCATGCATGGAAATGCCCAAACCTTTTATCTTGGGTTAAACCATAACTGTACTAAAATCCCCTTTCACCCTTCACATGTATGAACAAAATTTGTACAGAGGGTATTTCTAGAACTACTTGGTCTTGATTTCCATCCTTATGGGATACATAAGAACGTTTGGGTGTCCCTCAAATCCATCCCCAAGTCTTTGGTCCTAACCCCAAATTCCACTTTCAGTCCCTTGGCTGAAAAGTCCCCATGAAAACACACACTGTGTATTTCTTATAATGGTCCAAGATCTATGACCCTAAACTATGATCTCTAATCCTTTTTTCCCACACGACGTTGAACTGTAGTCTAAGAACTATGTATGGCTTGATTCTCATCCTTATAGGATACGTAGTGAAGTCCATCATTTCAATTCTGGACCCAGCCACAACATGATTATGGTTATCATTGATCTGTGTATCTCTGTATACATTGTACAATACCCATATTTATGTGCCATAATCTTAACCTTAAATATTTTCAGATTTTCACAACCATTTTCATGAATTCTAGTCACAAAAATTTCAAACTTCTAAGAATTCGTTTTCTTAACTATGCAGCATGTGCCCAAAGGCGGCCTTGTATAAACAGTCAACATAACAGATTTGTCAGCCAAAAGATACTATTATTTGACTATGCAGCCAATTCCCTTAGGTGGCCCTACATAATTCAACCCCCTAATGGGTTTGTCGGATAGTGGTAACTTCATTCTTGGGAAGAATGCCTCTTTTGTCCTTATTTGTCTTAAATGACAGGATGTAGGGATCCGCAAAAATAGCCATCCTTATCATATTTGTCCCATATCCTTTTTCATGATCTGAAAAGTATTCAGGTCTGTGGTTTATATTCTCCTTACCTACATTTGGTTCAGACCTTCGTTGGAATGATATTTATTCAGTTCTTCAATAATCTTGTTTGGAAATATCTTATCCATATTCAAGTACCTCTTTCCATAGAGAAAACTCTATAATTTGGAAAATTTGAATCACCATAAACATTCACTGGCTTTTAGCACTAGGAATGTAAATTTCAGAGAGTTCTTTTGTCTGACTATGAAGAAAGTTCCCATAGGTGGCCTTCCATAAACAGTCTACATAACAGACTTGTTAGCCAAAAGATACTGTTTTATTTAACTATGCAGCCAATTCCCTTAGGTGGCCCTGCAAAATTCAACCCCCTAACGGGTTTGTTAAATAATGGTAACTTCATTCTTGGGAACTTCTTATTCTAATTTCTTTTAGCTCTTTTTCATATCATTCCTCAGATTAATATATTATTAAATCATAGTTTACATATTTTTCCCTCATACTTTAGTATGGTACTATGTTTTCAGATGAATTGTCAAGGAATTGAGTCAATTCTAATTCATTCGGTCAAAGATATTTTGACCTTAAACATTAGCCTTCTTATGTCTGACATGCATGACTTTAAACTGCCCACAAAATACAAGGGAACTCTGAATAAAAGTCAAGTTCCAAGCTCACTAAACATACATTTTGTATTATTTAGGTAATATTGAGAAATTAAAAGGTTCGAAGTTTGTAGGGTTATTTACATTAATCCTAGTAAAAATAAAACTATGATTACTAGGCCCATTGGATTGGGTAAAATATAAATCATGTAGAAAAAGAGAATGCAAGTACAAATGAGTGAAGGTGAAAGTGTTTTTCATTGATGCACAGGAGATAGAAGGAAATCCACAGACTGGAGTCTCGTCTCTTTTTCAACAATTACAAGAGGATTTCAACATAATTCCTCATTTGATTTACGGAAAACCGAGCTTCATTAGCAACCACTTCGAATTCATTCATTCAACTGGATACCATAAGAGATGTAGTGATACAAGCTCTTCTTGGAACAATTGTAAAATAATTTTCTTGAGTGTGGTTGGAGAAAATTTTCTACTGATCAAACAGTGACTCTGTTTCTGTCCAAAAGACTTGGAAGATGGATACTTGGATTTGAGAATGGAGCATTGGAAGCTAAGATCCATTTTTGAGAGAGTACTATTTTCAGATATTGCTCTAATGCCATGTTTGTCTTCTCTCCACCAACCAATAGCGGAAAACATTCCAGCCCATGAGTTTTCCATTTTCATAGCTATAAGAAAATGACATGGAGGAAGAATTTGAAAGTTCACACCATTGTTGTTGCTCTTAATGCACAGCATAACAGAAATAGAGGAGTAGAAATTCAGCTGCATTTCTGGAATATCATTCTTTGCATTTGGAACATTGACTCCTTGCAGATGACCATGCCCATACAGGGACAGGTAGATTCTCTGTGGGAAATTTAGATGATATTTCTTCAAGTACTTAGCCAAATCTGGGAGAGTGATGTCATAGATATCATAGTAATCATGGCCAACAATGTTCATCATGCCATCAATCCACTTTCTAGCCAGTTCATCAGCCGTTCCGATTCTCCTAAGAGCCATTGAATCTGCACAAAAGTTGAATAAACTAACTCTTAAATGGGTTTATTTTCATAAAATTTGTGAAGGAATTCATAAAAATGGCCAAGGAATTAAGGCGTGAAAGTCTAAATGTGGCGCGCAAGTGTTAGTGTGTCGCTCTAGTTTTTTACGTGCAAGTATAAACCGCACAATTAAAAATACCTATAGAGCAGCCTAACAGCAAAGAAACATCAGAAAACAGAGCAACCTGCGCGGCTAAGGTGACCTGCGTGGCGAGAGCTCGACGGTTTGTAATCCAGAAATCTGGATGCTTTGTACGGAAGTGAGGACCTATATTTATAGACATGGCCAGAACCCTGCGCGTTGTACCCCTGCGTGCCATTCCCTACGCAACATAACTTACCCACCCACGCAGTACCTCTGCGCCTTCAAGACTTGCATGCCACCTTTCCTTTAGTTTTCTTCTTTTCCTCTTTTCCTCAGAGTCAAATCATCTATTCTCTCTGGATCCAACTCTGAGGGGGGACTTTTGTTAACACTCCTTTCGTTACAGAATCTAAAGATTGAAAAAGGGAAATACCGTAGTCCAAATTGATTAATCCTTTGAAGAAACATCAAAAAATTGACAAAGGGGTGAACAAAGAGAAAATTGCACATAGGTCGCGCAAGTTCCCTCATGGTCGCACATGTTTACTTGCGCGCCGCATAGTGATCGCGCAGGTGACATGCACGAACTAAGTGATAACCGCCCGGGTCTTCTCCAGCCTATAAATAGACCTTGTGGGCCCCACATTCGAGAGGATTCTTTTTAGAAACTCATATTTAAGCTCTCGGTGCCCTAGTCTCTTCTCAAAGCTTCTAAAACACTTCTAAGGTAATTTCTTACCTAGAACGAAAGATTTAAAGAGGGGGAGGAAGGCCTAAGTGTTGAAACTCATCAACACTTGCGCGCCTGAGTGGCCATCCCTTAAGGGAAATGGACACACTTGTGCGCCTCCATTACTCCTTCAATAGAACTTGCGCGCCCCTATTCTGGAAGAACCTCAAGAGGATTCTAAAGGCTTTAACCAAGAGTCAATAAATTATTAAACATCTGGTTAACCATCGCGCAAGTACCCATGTGTTGCGCAGGTATACCTACGTGAAATAACTTGCGCGCCCACATAGTACCTGCATCCCTACCAGGACTTGTGTGCCCTTGCCTTTTTGGGTGCCCTTCTTGGCCATTTCACCCCTCTTAAGCTATTCCACCTCTCCTATTCAAGATTCAGTCTTCAAGACACTCTTGAAATCCATTCATGGCATGGTTTATTGATTTGAATTTCTTATCTGAAAGGAATTCTATGGAATATCTCTCAAAACATAGTAATTCACATATCTTTATATCACTAAAGTTAGATATTTCATTCAATCAACCTCATCCTTTAAAATGAGTGAATCCTTAAACACTGGGAATCCTCCTTAGAAGTAAGCCCCAATCATAATTCTCTTAACCTGGGATTCCTTTTCAAGAGTAATCCCCATGTCCCCTAATTTGGGCATCCTCCTCAGGAGTAAGCCCCAATCTCAAATATGGCCATCCTCCTCAGGAGTAAGCCCCAATCTCAAATATGGCCATCCTCCTCAGGAGTAAGCCCCAATCTCAAATATGGGCATCTGCCTTAGGAGTAAGTACCAATCTCAAATATGGGAATCCTCCTTATGATTAAGTCCCAACCATAATTCTCTTAACCTGGGCATACTTTTCAGGAGTAATTCCCAGTCTCAAATATGGGCATCCTCTTCAAGAGTAAACCCCAAGTCCCTTAATTTTTCAAGTCCCTTAACCTGGACCTCCTTCTTAGGAGTAATCCCCAATTTTAATTTATCTTAACCAGTCCTAATTTACCTTTGATCTGGGATTCCTTCTCAGGATTAAAACCCAATCATATGTCCTCTCATAATTTGTGCCTCATTTTCAGGAGTAAGCCCCAAGTTAGAGTATTCAAATCTCCATGAAGCACATATACCTTTATGGACCCTATTCTTGGATTTCTTCCCTAAAGTAAATCCTAATATTCATTTATCCGGGCAGTCATACATACATAAGTCCCGTATTATTTTTTATGATTGCATCTTTTATGGAACAATTGTCTAATTTTTACCAATACCTCTTGTTTCTCACACCGATCATGACTCGCGTGAGCATAGAGTGTAAAAGTAATAATGAAATCCTTTTTTCGAAATCAATCATAAACATCACACTCCCTTACTCGAACTACGTGGGTTCTGATTCCTTTTCTAAACAAAGGATACGTAGGTAGCCCATCTGTAGGTTCGATCCCAACTCTAAAATAATCCATGTCCTTCTGAATGACAATAAACATCAAGTGCCCCACAGAGTGGCTTTAAAAACCAACCTGGTCATCACAATGACCAAGACACTTCTATATAAATGTTTCAAAGGATACCATTGACCAAGAATCTCTAAATAGATACAGATGATTCTCTATTAATGAAGAACCTCGAATACATACAAAATATTCTCTAAATTTCCTACATATTTAATTATTGATTGTCAAATCTGAAGGAAATCTCATTTAATACTTTGTAATTTAATAAGGATTCACGAACATAACTTAAATCTATAAAGAGAGTCCCGGAGTAGACAATAATTCCCCTAAAAAAGGTGTGATGAGTCCGACCTCCCATCCTCTCGACCAATGAAAATTCTTAAGCCTCATCAGTCCACAAACTAATGAGCACCTACCTTTGGAAAGTAGGTCCAAATGGATGTGGAATCATTGGACATTTCCGGTTCTATGAACAAACCCGTTAGAAACTGATCAGAATTTTTGAAACTCCCATCAAGGCGGTCATCCCCGAATTCCGAGGGAAACAACCATTTTAATTGAAAACTCCCTATTAAGAGTTATACCTATTCATTTAGGATCCTATCATGGATTGTACCATAATCCTTGAATGGATTGAATTTTCCAAAGTCCATAAAATTAAGATTCTTTTAAGCAATATATATTTCTCTAATTTCATATATTTTATATGATGTGAGTCTTAAAATGTGTGTGGAAGAAAGGATAATATGTTCCATTTTCTAAATATGAGGAGGACCACTCTATGAAATACTTAATGTTTTAAATTAATATAAATTAAATTTCAATGAAAAATAAAAAAACAAAATAATAATTTAATATTATTATTATTTTACATCATATTATAAAATAATATTTTGAATTATTTTTCTTATTTATTCACCCATATCTATTTATTTAAATTCCTTGTTCACCATTTTGACGATTATTATGGTATCAATGTCATTGCCCTTTATGGCTAAAGAATATTTCCATAAAAGAAAAAAAATAATACATAGTCCATAATATATATTTTAAAACATAACAAATTAACAAGGATGTACATTGGATTTTATTAGATTTTTAAATCAATTAAGTATACATTTTCATATAATATTTCTTTATATTCTTATATTTGGAACTATTAAATTCCATCATCATAGAGAACGTCGTGACATAATATATAATTTGAATATAAAAATGGAAACATTATTAATGTTTTTTATGTATCTAATACATTTATGGATCAAAATAATTCCTCCATATTATATTGAACATTAAAATTTTAAAAGAATTTCATTAGTTTTTATATGAATTAAATATTTATTATATCTATGTATAAGAAGAATTTAATGACATTACTATAAAACTAAAAATTAAAAATAAATATGCATAATAAAATAAAATAAAATCTTTCAAATAAAAAATGTTAAAAAAACATATCATCATTTTGTCATTATGTAACAAATTTAGAGATATTATTGTCATGAGATTGTAATTTTGAATTTTTATTTTTATGAAAATAATATAATGGTTGTAATCTAAGAAAAATTATACCAAGTTTCCATATATATATATATAATACAGGGATGTAAATGGAAAAAATAAACTCATAATATAGGATAAAATAATGTTTTAGAAATATTTTAATGCCTTACCCCAATGTTGTAATGGAATTTTACATGTTTTACCCATTCTGAGGTAACAAAAATTTAACAAGGAAACTATTGAAGATGACTAAAAATAATAAATATCTATTTAAAAATTTTAATATCCTGAATCAAAATATTGGATCAAGTTTTTTATTTTTTGTATCTAAAAGTAAATAAAATATATTTAAAATAAGTTCACTAAGAACAACAATGACTTTTTTGAAAAAAAACTATTATAAGCATAAACATGGATTTATTATTATCCTATGACTACAAAAAATTATATTATTTTTAAAAAAAATTATTTAATAAATAATATATATTTTAAATTAAAATATTTCCCCAATTATGATGGAATTATGTTATTAAGATAAAAATAAATGGTATACAATATGTATTTTTATAAAACAACTATTTTCACTTTCAAAATATAGTTATTTCAATTTAGAATCAATTTATGACCAATCATGTCATATTATAGATGATTAAGCCCAAAATGAGTCATAATTGTTTATATATTATTCATCCCCACCAATTTAATGGCTAGGTGATAATAATCATATTATGTAGTAATATTTTAAGAGTATATCAATGTTCTCTTAAACTTAGGGTTTCATTTAAAGAATGAAATAAATGAAATAAAATTAATTTATCGAGAAAATATCATAAAATATTTGGTGGTTACATTCTACCCCAATTAAAATATTATCCCATTTTAATTTTCATTACTCTATCATTAAAATAATGATATCATAGTTTACTCATATCCTCATTTTACCATGTAGCATTATCATATTTTAGACTCTTCTAGATAACATTAACCAGATTATTTTTAATTTTATGCAGAAAATTATCTCTAATAACCATGATTTATATTTGTTTCTCTTCATTAGAAAAATCATTCTCCAGTTTTATGACCTCTTAACTCACCAAATGTGATGGATCCAGTTTGTACTTCCTTGTGTGACTAACAGGGAGCACACAATGCACTTGATAGTTATTCGGTGGAAAGGAAATGTGATAAATTACATCCATAATCATACAATAATAATTACGAGACCAATATACATAGGTAATATATTTCCCTGTTTTGATAATTTCATAACGTTCATCCGCATATAAATTCACTGAAATAATGTCTCACCAACTATGAATTCTATATTATAGTAATAATTCACAAAATGAAACTCATGGTGACACTAATAAAATAATATTTTTTACTAAATATCTCCTTTAACAACATATTATTTTACTAATTATTATATTTAAAATATATTTAATCTCTTTGATTACTTGCTCTACTTGCAACAAAATGTTTTAACGAACCAAAATATAATACAAATAATTTACATAAACTTGATTGTTATAACGGTGAAATTAAAAATGGTTTATTTATTGGAATTAAAAATATATTTTATATTTATAATTTATTTATATAGAGAAAATATATTTATTATAAATTAATAAATATTTAGTAATTTCATTATTTATTTTGAAAATTTGTTTTTTCTGAATTTTTTTTGAAAAGAAAAATAAATAAATGTAATATTACCATGTATATAAATATAATGATACAAAATAAATTATATTTTTGAAATTAAATCAACATTATCATAGGGTGATTTTTTTCTGAATTTTCAAAAAGGGTAATTTTTTTGATAAATGCTGAAAAATACTATTTCTTAATAAAAACATCTATTTCTTTTAAGTAACTAAAAATATATATTTTATGCTAATATAGTTTTGAAATAAAAAACCAGATCATTAAATTTATTATAAATTAATTTTTTTACATTGGATTGAATTTTATGAAGAAATTTTATATTAAATCTCTATATAATTATTAAAAAATCGTTGAAAAATTATTTTTCGTCCCATCTGTAGTATTAATTTTAAATTATACATAGTCACTTTTGTGAAATGATATTAGAAAAATGGATTCAATATATGGAATTATAATAACAAAAACTATAAAATATGATAAAATTAATTTGTCTTCATAATGAATAGTAGAAATAATACTAATAAATTGATGTTGTTATGGTTAGAAGGACTTTACCGAGGGGTTAAACTAAAACAATAATGGTAAAAATGACCTAGAAATTTTAAAATAATGATTTTATACAAATATATTGACCATATAATTCATATTTTGTGATAATGTGACATTTTAATTCCTTTGGGCATGCGAAAAAATAATTCAATGCCTTTATTTGTTTTTAAATATAATGTGAGTCATCTCCCCGGAAATAAAATGGAACCCACACACATCTCTTCTCTGCAAAACCAAAGGCATTTATTTTAGAACATACCCTCATAAATATCTTCATAAATTACATCCTCATATCCAATAGTTCATATTTTTATTATTAAACCCTCTTATAAAATATATTTATGAATACCTCTGGATTTTATCATAAGAAGGGGTATCGTTATTAATAACGCACCGATTCGGTTAAATTGTTACCTCTTAAAAACATTATTTAAATATTATAATATAATAACATCAGTATTATCTGTATATAAAAATTTTATTATGATCTTTCAATATCCAATATCAATCTCCCCTCCATCAAATGAGAAAAAAAACTATCGATCATGGGGACAGTGGACCACTGCCTCACGAAGTGATGTAATTCATTTTCCATATCTGCTGCTAAAAAATGGTGGTATCGATAATTTTATTGAAATATTTATACCTCTATAATTATAATTTCAAATATAGATTCTTAACTCTCTATCCATTAGAAATTTATAATGCCTCTCATGCGTACGTGTTGAATGCCACCTCCATGAGGTAATGTGATCATTTTTTGGATTTTAATATGTATAGTAATTATGATATTTTTCAATAATATTTATGATATATATGAAATTAATATTTTTTTGAAGGGTTGATAGATTATTTATTATTGTTTCATACCATTCATGGATAAAATTGAAATGAAATTCATTATTGCATACAACATAACATTTATATTAATGGAGAAATGTATTTTCATTATCTAAATATTATGGATTAAAAAATAATTATAAATTAATATATTTGATATTTATAACATGTTTTAAATTCTAGATATTCTATTACTATGATCAATATAAAATGATCGAAACTACCAAACAAAAATTGTCATAAAAATGCACCACTTATAAAAAAAGTGATTTTAGGAAAGCATTGTTAATAAAAAAGTGATAAAAGGTTATAATAAAATTGTAAATTGAATGAAACATATGATTATGGTTGCTTATTTCATATAAAGTATCCCTAAACATATTAAATATGTGGATTGATCATGTTTGGATAATCTTGATATTTAAGGTAAGATATTTTTGTCTCACTTTGATATCTATGAGAAAAATGCCACATTTTCCACTTCTTTCAACTATTTTTATTATATATAACACATTAATATCTTCTATGATTTTTATTATGAGTTATATGGGGATTTAAATATCTATTTATTTTTATTTCCTTCATGGGTATTATAATTAAATCATAACCAAAGTGGTACGTTTTTTATTTTAAAATAACAATTTTTGGGATTATTTATGATAATAACGTTGATGATATAATATTATGATCTATATATCACAAAACCCTTGAATATTATTTTTATTATTATTATTTATTGAAAATTCATATTTTTCATTCATATTTATATATATAGTAAATATTCTAAAATATGTTTATGTGAAAACATGCTCTATTTCATTGTTCGGTCGAAACCCCATTCTCTTCAACATCCATATTTTCAAAAAAATATTTTTAAATTTTTTTTCCTATTATATGAATATTTTTAATGTCATTTTTTCAAATTATGGATGTTAAATGAAAAAAATTAAAATGAATCTTTATATCAATTACCATATGTGGTACTTTTTACTTTTTTACTAAAAATGTGAAATGAATTTTTCTTTTAACATACATTTCATTAATAAATTTTTCCTCAATCATGAAAAATACATTATTTTATGATTATTTACAAATTTTTCATACCTCATTTTAATAAAAACTATATATTTAACATTATTGAAATATTTAGATTTTAATATCGTTGATTATAAATTGAAAATGGTATTTTCATACTCAAATACACTTATTAGTCATTCAAAATCATTTAACATATTAGATAAAATACATTGATCAAACATAATCTATAATAGTGATATGATCAACTTATACTATCAAATTTATTTATTTGTATTTTATATTTATATGATAAGAATAGGTTTATGCAAACCATTCTTCCAACAGAATATTTTATGATGAAATGATGAAATGTTTATAAGTCCCATTATTTTCTGCAGGTTATGATATGATGAAATGTATATGAAACCCATTTCATTTTCATGGTTTATGGTATAATCATATTACTATGATCATATATTACATGTTTTGATGGATTTCATTATGTGATGGATTAGAAAATAATTATATATTTCTTAAATAAAACTTTTAATGATTGATATCTAATAAGAAAAACACGGCAAAAATTGTGAGTAATAATTGCTAAAATATGTATTCTTTCCCACTATGATAGTATTTGGAGTGATCCATGAAAAAAATTATAGTTTAGGGATCAGACCCATTCCACTATGATAGTGTATGAAATTATCCTTAACTACAATGTAAATTATTTACTATGCTTATGTGTATGCCACACATCTATGTCTTATTCTAATGTTTTTCTCTCAAATAACATGTTCTTTGATTAATTGAAAAATCATGTATTATGAACTACCATCCACTTTTCCATGATTCATTATTATGATATATGATATATATATATAAGGTATGGTTTTCAAATATCATAGTCATTTTATAATACCCATTTACTTATGTTATTGTTGGAACCATGGTATTCTATGCATGAATTTGAGTATGGATTGTGTTTATTGTCAATCCTCAGTAGAAGTTCCGAATGTGAACCAACAAAGTGATTATACAGTTCATGCAGAAACCACTATTGAAGGTGGCATTCTTTCCCAATATTTGCCAAATTTTTGGGCCTCAAAATTGAAAAATGAAGACATGGATTGTTGGTAAAATGAGGTGCGCGCAAAGAGGAAGTGGTGCGTGAAAAAGAAGGGTTGTGCGTGAAATATTTGAGATCGACACAAAAAAGAGCGGGATGCGTGAAATAAAGGATCAAGTTTTTTCGTGAAAACAGTGTTTCAGAATCAGAACGTTGAAAAACGGAAAAGGCATGGGCTATGCGAAATTTATGAAGATGTGCACGAAAAATTATATCGGCGCGAAAGATTACGTGACAGCTGAGAGGTTTTATGAGACATAGAGTATTTTTAACATGGGGGGTCTCAGACGCCTATAAATATGTGGTGACCCCCTTCATTTGGGTGGGTGGAAGACTTAGAGAAGATCCGAGTTTTGATGTGCGAAAAAGGATCACTTAATTGGGATTGTGCGAAATATTCTGAATTGCGCAGAAAATTTCAGGATGTGTGAAAAATGAAGTGTTGCACGTAATGATTGGGTTCGTGCATAAAATATTCTGTTGCGCGAAAAAGGGGGGTTTTGTGCGAAATATTTTTCCGCGCGAAAAGTAAAGTTTGCGCGCAATAGGATGGTTTTACGCGCAAAGGGTTTGTGTTGCGTGCAATTGTCAGTGATGTTTGTCTGCATGTTCTGGTTATCCGGTTCAGTGGTTCTGTGCATTCTATTTCATCAATTCTGGACATAGATGCAAGTAGAGTCTCGGGATAAGCGTAGACAAAGACTTCAGTGCGAATATATTGAAGAAACCTTCACGTCTATAAACAGAGTGTGACTTCACCAAGGGCAGTGAGCTAGGGTGAGTCAACGAGAGTGACCTGAGGGACGCAGTGAGCTATCCCTGATCCTTTTGTAAAGGAAGTGATCCTGGGATAGAGTTACTATTCCCAAACCAATTGTAATCCACAACTAGTGAAGATTAGTGGAATTTGGTACGACTGACAACGTGTCGGTGTATGCACCTTGGACGTAGCCCTTAGCGGTGAACCAAGTAAAAATTGTTTTTTCATCTCTTTGCATGTGAATGTTTCATTGCTGATAATATTCATCATATAGGTTTAACCAGTTCCTACCAACGTGGGAACAAGATCATTGTTTTTAAAAGAAAAATTTGACACCCTGATTCACCCCTCCCTTCTCAAGGTATCCCGGAGTCCTACAGTAATATTTATGTGATCATTAATTGGTCGATTTTACCCTAATTGATAATTTGAGATCTCTCATTCCTATGATTGCATTACCAATGTTATAAAGAAAGTTATAAAGAGTAATTTTTATATGAATGGTCATATTTGTGAACAACATAGTAGTATATTATATTGTTCAAATTTTTACTAATTGTCTATTAATACCTTTTGCTAAATACACTATTCTAATTTTATTTTGGCATGGATTATCATGATATGTAGTGAATATTATTCTTTTATTACTTAACATATATTAATAAGATGTGTGGGTCACTATTTTTGGTATCATAAAATCTTTTATTTAACCATTTGAAACTATGATGTAATAACTTTAGTGGAAATGAAATTGATTAGTCAAAGCATATAAAAATATCCTTTAATTTTTTAAAGGATATAGAGAGTGGTGAATTTGAAATAAAAACAATTTCAAGACACATAAAGGGGATGAGCCTTTGGAATGGTTTTTTTATAGGGGTGATAACATCAAATATTTTCATTGGGATTTGACTTGATAATCCCTTACTGCATGGAAATGGTTAATTTTGTAAAAATATTTTCGGACTCTAGGAGGATATGTTTTGAAATTTGAAAAAGGAATTACAAACCATCATAAAGGATGAAAATAAGTGATGATCCTTCATAATTAATTACAATACTAAGGTGTAATATATATTAGAAAGATTTTATGAGTGAGAAACAACATAAATAATTTTACATGATTATTTGTTTTCCCAAATACGATTATTATTACTCCCACATTGATTTTGTATTTTAGTCAAAGGATGGATCCCGAAGGAACCATGCTAATAATGAATGTGATGGGAAGTTTCATGAAATTGTTTATAATTAACAAAAATGTTATGAGGTATAGAATAAAACATAACATTTATATGCTTAAAATAATATCCCATTCTTTGAATCATGCTAAAAATCCAAAAATAAAAAATATAGGGAAATGTTCTAGAGAGTACTTCATGTGGTAACACCCAACTTCATTCAATGGTAAAACAGATCTACTAGTTATAAAAAAATGAGTTAATACCTTCTAAAATATGTTTTTATTTCTGTAGTGTCAATATCATGGAAAATTTTTTTTGATTTTCCAACATGTGTAAGGTGGAGTAGATCAATAATGAAATACGTTATTGAATATAATGAAACATGAATAATTTTGATAAATGTAGAGGGATGGATTTTATATCTATTTTCAATAGGTACATAAATCATATTTTTCCTTTTAAATTGGATAAGTAATTCATTCATCTAAATCACAAGGATGATTAATATATTTATATATATGAGGACAATATAAAAGAACTAGTCAGGAATGTTTTATGTATTTTCATCCAAAATTTTGTAAAGATGACTAATTATTTAGTGGATAGATAAAAATCCACCAGATGGGGAAATCCATTAATGACATTAACGGGTATAAATGATTAGTTTTATGAGTATTTACTATAGAAGTAGATAATAGATTTAACAATTAATATCATGTTTTTAATAAAAAAGAATCAAAAAATTCAATTGAAACTCTAAAATACATGAAGATAAGACGTTATTATTTCTTACATGATCAATGTGTGGAAGGAAACAACGAGTGAATTTTTTTATGTGTTCATGTAATTTTGATTTTTGATTGGATCATCAATGGAAAATATAATACTGAATTTATGTGAAGAATTTAACTAATAAAGTGTGTATATAGAAAAATCATCAAAATGAACCATGATGGTCAGTGACAATGATCGATGTTTGTAACCTAATAATGTAGAGATAAAAGGAAATACCTTATGATCAATATTTTTAGTGAGGGGTACGAAAACAAAGTGGTGAAAGAAACCCTTTCCACCAACTCTAAAAGTACTAATTCTTTGATTTACAATGGATATTCCCACACTTATATATATACTAAATATTAAAAGTCTATCAAAATACCTAAAAAATTATTATATATTTAATAATTATTGGAAACCCCTAATTATACATCGTTAACATCTTAAATGTGTGATTCTTCATATATTATGGTTTTTGGAAAAATTATTCCTGTAAATATATTTATACTACCTCTAATTTAATTTTATTTTATGAAAATCATGAATTAGATTTCATCCTATATATACCACATTCATTAATGATGAAGGGAATTTTATTTTGACATTCAAAACCAAAGTGATATATCCTATCACTACAATGATAATTATGAAAATTTTATAACAATTGCATCTATTATATGGGCCTTGATTCCATTTCAAATGGGGTTTTTATCATATATGGTTATGGGTAAATTATTTATCAGTGATCTTCCAATTGGGGCTGATTTTATATATGTGTTTCTATAAGTTGTATGTAGACTTCTAAAAATCATGATGTTTAGTTCCTAATGGAACTAATAAATTGTTTTATGGACATTTCATAGTGTTCATTAATAATGTCCAAGTTTGAGTTACATGAATTGTAGAATAATAACTAGTATAATCATAAAAAGGGATTTATTTTTCCATGTTTTTCATAATGGGTTGAACCATATAATTTTTCTAACTGAAAAATATAGTTTGATAAGACTTTTCATTGATTATTTGTAACTACACAAGATCTAAATCAAGGAAAATTATCCCCTTCCCATATTAATGACTTGTTTTATCAACTGTGTGTTGGTAAATACTTTTCCAAGTTCAATGTTCAATATGGATATCAAAAATTATGTGTTATAGTGGATGATGTACGCAAGGAAATTTTTTTTAATATAGTATGGACATTATAAATATATAGTGATACAATTTTTTCTTACTAATTACCATATTTGTCTTCATGGATTTATGGAAATGAGACATTCGATCATGCATTGATCAGATCATGGATGTATTTATTAATAATATCTTTTTTTAAGTACCTAGATATTTATTCCATGTATGGATCCTAACATCAGCTAGCATTTTAGGAAAAAGGAAGAATTGGAAAATTTTTAAGTACATGTCGCGAACATAAGAGTACACACTATGTTCTCGGGCATCACCTACCACCGTGTACTATCCATGTTACAACTGAGTACATGGGACTATAGGTGACCTAGAAGACTACCTGAAACAGGGGCTGATTAAGGATATTACATGGACTATACTTCAAATGAAATTCAGATGTACTTTTTTTTATTTGATAAATCTGTGCTGATCACATCTCACATCCAGAACTACCTTCTTCTACTATTGTTTAATAAAGTTGAGAAAAGGAACACCAAAGAACAATGAGCTAATCCTAGATCTCCATCCAAGCTCCCATTGAGATGTTTCTGCTTGCGTTTGACTCAAACTGATGATTTCTCTCTTCCCCTGGAGCATTTCTTCTCGATTCCTCTTCTCTCATGAGTATTTCAAGGATGAACATTTTTCACAATTTTGTAAATCTATATCATTATAGGATGATTCAAGGGTTGATGATCAAGAGTATTGATTGTAAAACATTGAGTTATGTGGTTTGTGCCATTTTTTTATTATCTTTGGATTATATATGCTTAATGTTCTAAATACCCATGTTCTGGGTATTAGGTTTTTTCAAATTTATCCTGGTTTAATACCTTCAATTTTTTGTTGGATTTATAAAGTATTATTTCTAATACAGAAGGTTATATATCTTGATAATGGACACCATATGGGTTCATTCCATTGTTTTTTATTGATTATGGTCGTTGGTTCTAAAATGGCTGTTAGGAAATATATTTTTTCATGCCTCATGTTTTTATGATGGAGTTATTGATTTTACGAGATGCATGTGATTCGCATTGTGAATGATGACAAAAGGAAATTTTACTATGAGAGAATCCAAAAATTGGATAATTTATGTATGAATTTTGGATATGTTTACCCAGTGGTGTTTCTTATTAGAGTATTTGGGTGGTCATAAACCAGAGGGGTTAAACTATGATAGCTACCTAGAGGGATGTTTTTAAATAAATGTTAGATCTTAGTGAATTCACAATGAGAGATGATTTGTGGTAATTATAGTTTATTGATGCTATGCATAACAAAGGGGGTATTGACCGTGAGAGATGGCCAGGTGGTTGTTTGTATATGATATGTGATATGTGGGACCAAAGGGTTAGAGTATGTGATCGTTCCCATTTGGTAATTATTTATTGAATTGTTCATATGTTCAACCAGATGTGTTTGACTTTGAGAACCTTCCCATAGGGTTTCTTATGAATGATTGAATCACTATGATAATTATGCCAAGACAAAGAACTAGCTTTAACTCAGTCATACTTGATTGTTTAGTTTGTCTTTTTGAGATGTCTATTTTTTATGGTTATACAAGGGGTACAAAACATATTCTAGATCCCATGGATAAATAATTAAAGGTATTGAATAATAAATAAATGTAAATGAAGGAAATTGAAAATTTTAGGATTTTTTACTTTTGATTAATTAATTGTTTGTTGCTTCATTTTACTTATTACCTTATATATATTAACTGAATGTTAGGTATATATATATTGATGGTTTCCTACTAGGATTCATATGGAACCCTTTTTGGGTCAAGATTTTGGACCTAAAAAGATTATGTGGTTGTAGGTTTAGATAAACACAAGTACCCTTTTTCATTAGGTACTTGATTGTTGTTAGAGTTGGAGAGCATGTGACTAACCTAAGGCTTCCGATTCTGTTGGAGTTTACTAATTTTTTGTATTTTTTGAGTATTTTATTTCATGCATAGTGACTTTTATGGATACTTTACTGGAAATATCTCACATGAATCATTTATATAGGCTCAATTTGTTATATTACAACTAGTCAACAGCTGTTAACTTTTGTACTATTGTATTACTATTTCAGAAATTGTTTTATATTTAGATTCAACTATGTATACTCTTCCAATGAGGGAATATTTTACCCAATGTCTTATGTTGGACCTCACAACTAGTTGTTAGCCTCTAATGTTTTGAGAAATTACCTTAAGGTTATCTGACCAACTGAGTTTGGGGAACCTTTGGGCAGCACACAAAAATGGGATGTTAAAACTTTTTATCAGAGGTGGTTCTTTTATATTATGATATACTATATGGATCCTATTCATAGGGATTGGAAGGATCAGGTATTTAGTAATAAGCTATGCCTGGGAGTATCTAACCCGTGTATAGGGAAAATCCATGCTTCCTCAAATACTATAATTTTCCTAGTTTTTCAATTATTATAGTTGATCTGATTTCACCGTTGGGTGATGCACTTGATTTTTTTCCTTTGATTGTTTTTATCATTGTGGATCTTTTTCTATTGTAACCTAATGTAATATGGTTATTCAATCTCATTCATCATATATGAACTTGTTAGAGATCACATTTCATTCATTTTTGTCATGCCATTTAAGGTGCATTATTGATTTAATATTATTGTGATATATGATATGATAAATATGAATTTCATTGTGATAGATTCCAAGATTAAATATTGTCTATTTTTTATCGGGTATTGATATATATAATGATTATTTGGATGGATGTCAAAATTTATTCTCTATGGTGTTATGGGCCCTCTTAGAACTAAATTTGGTGGACCATGTTTGAACTTTAATTGTATTATGTCATGATATGACACGAATAATGATTAAAAACATATATTTTTAACAAGTATGGGCACTCACAAGTCATATTTTTTCATGCCTTTAACAATGATTTGAGTTTTTAAAGGTTATGGAGGAGTTTCATAGTCCTACTATCTAGAAACCTAGACAACATGACGTGTGATGTTATGAACACATGAAATGTGTTCAAATGTTCTAGATGAAAAAAATTTAATTATGTTCATTCCATGTAAAATATGTACACGCCATTTAGTGTTTAACTATATGACTGAAGCTGTGAGAAGAGGCAGAAGGTTGATAATAGTTTCGTAGAACACGCTATGCACTTTGAGTACATGCCATGCCATAAAGACCATGTATCCTGTCATGTGACTAATGACATGGGTGGATGAAATTTGGATGGTACATGTCATTTCAAGATTCTGAATGTCATTTAGAGTCAACCGTGGGTCTAACCGTGTGACTAAAAAAACAGGATGTAAGTACATAAGTAGTACGCATCATGTCTAGGGTGAACATGACGTGTAGTGTTACCCAAGAGAAAACTGTGTCATTATAACTCATTAGAAGGACATGTGCAGGATGGAAAATTCATGTACATGACATGCCTCAAGAGGAACAAGTCGTGTCTAAGTTTCATTACCCAACACCGATTGGAAGAGTTACCCCCCCCCCCCCCATGTTAAAAACATAGTAGAACACATCAAGTAGATTTTACACACTCTTTGTAACCTTTTTTTGTAAAACATGAATGACTTTTATATCCTATTACATTATTGCACATTTATGTTTTTGTCCTTGATAATCATGTACTGAGGTGTATGCTTGACCATGTATAGTCATGACACCAAGACTTCCTCAGGTTACATTCCTTGTACTGGGTAACGATCACACACCAGAGATGGTAGATTATGGACTTCTAGTAGATCCTCCCATTATGCCGGTCTTACCACCAGCTATTATACCATATTTAGGTACAAAGAACAGTTTTGTGAAAGCCATTTGAGGATCTTACATACATTTCAGGGAGCACCACATCCTTCCCAAACTGTGGAAGTATTGACGAGGGTGTTCTAGAAGCATCATGTTGCCACTTTTATTTGAAAATGGAGGACCAAAGGTTGTAGAATCGTGGTAGGAGGAAATGATTTCTATCTTTTATCTTTTGAGTACTCCTCTGAAGAGAAGGGTGAAACTTGAAATGTACATGCTATATGATTCCACCAAAAGATGTTGGTATTTTATCTCATACGAAGGATATCATCAGGATATGGATTCAGAATAGTTCTATAGGGCATTGTATGATTAGATTAATCCTGATACATTTAGGTTCAATTGTTCCTGAGTGATAATGATCAATGAGAATGGAACCCTTTCTGTGAGGGATTACACTTCTTGTTTTACAGAGCATCAATGCTTCACAATTATTCTAGGAGGTGATAAATTATCATTGGTTAAACAATTTTTGGATGGTCTTAGAAATGTCATCTGATTGCTGGTGAATGATTTCATGATTTTGTATATGATTTCTATGGTGAACTAGGTGATGATTACTAAGAGAAATATAAGGGTGTTAGGATCTGTGAGATAGGTTTATTTCATTATCCAGGGATGGTACTCCATCAACAGATAGTAGGAAGTTCCACATGGAACTTTCATGTGATATTTCCTCAGGTAGAAAGGTGGTGTGATACTAGTGTGGGAAGGGTGGGAATATGATACTACATTCCAGGAAGGACCCAATTGAGAGCTGATATTACGAAAATATGGGTTATCTTTAGTGATTTTATAGGATGTATTCACCAGCTATGAGTGAAAGGGGTTCTGTTACAACTCCACATTCAAGGGAAGGACCACCGGTTTCTCATCAGTCAATAAGCTGGAGTTCATTAGGATATTTAGCTCAAGGAGGTTCTCATGGAAATGTTAGTCATACTATAGGTTTTCAGTGACCATAGGTTGGATCGAGTCAGGTTAGTCCGGTAGGGTCAGAAGTCTGCAGTATTGGTCAGACTTTTTCGATTGAGCTGACCCAGTAGGAGAAGGACCTCCTACCCTCTATAGTTAGATGTACAATTCTAGTTGCATCAGTTTTAGTTTCTGAGCATTTTGATAAAGGGTATTCAAATTGTTTTATATCTGTTTCCTTTTTGGATATCCTTGTTCTTGGTATCATTACGTTTGAGGATATTTTGATGCAAGACACTTTGTTTAGTATTATAACATCATGAACATGTCCGTAAAATGATATCACTTTTTAGGTTTGTGGTTTTCACTTTTTTTGGACCTCTATGTCTTTGAGATGACATGGTTCGATTTCATTCTTGGAATGAACTAGTTGGTCCCCTTTCATGCCTTTTTTGACTTCTATCACCATATGGTGAGTTTTACATCACTATTGGGTGGGTATTTTATACAAAATGGTGAATGGTATGTCTAGATGAATAGAGATGGACTCGAGAATTATGGGTAGGGAAAAATTAGAGCCCAAAATGATTGTTTATATCTGGATGATCAAGAAACAAAATATATGGACATTCCTACAGTGTTGGAAAGTTTTAGGCATGTCATTACATATATCTTTTTTGGTTTACCTTTAGAGTGAGAGGTATATTTCTCTATTGATATTCTTCCATGAGTGACATTGGTGTATATTCTTCCTTATAGGATGGTACACGATGGTTACAAGAGATCCAAAATTAGTTACACAAGTTGTAGGAAAAGGGATTCAACCAACCCATTACTTCTCATTAGGGTTAATCAATCCTTTTCTAGATGATGGGGGATGGTACCCTCAGACACTGTGTGGATTATTGAAAGTTGAACCAATTGACAGTCAAGAACCGGCATACCTGAATGAGTATCAATGATATATGTGAATAGTTTCAAGGAGACCATGTGATCTAGATGATTTATTTGAGATCTGGTTATCATCAGTTTCATGTTAGACAAGAATACATACCTTATACATCGTTTTAGTGTAGGTATGATCTATTAATGTATTTGGTAATGTCATTCGGTCTCTCAAACGCGCTAGCAATTTTCATTGAACTGATGAACCAAATGTCCTATACTTTCTTGTATTCTTATTCGGTATACTTTGTGGATGATATCTTGGTGTAATCACACTCGACACAGCCATTCCAACAATATTAAGATATAATTTAGTTCACTATGAGGTCATATGTTACATTCCATGCCCTCGAAGTTCCACCTTTGGTTGGACCAGATTCATGTCTTATGTCACATCTTCTCAAAGACGGGAGTATCAGTAGACCCAAGGAAAATGAGAGCAGTAGATTCATGGATGCAGCCAAAAAATATCATTTAGGTATAGAGTTTTATAGGGATATATGGTTACTAAAGTCTCTTTATACAAGGATTTTCATTTTTAGCAATGCCACATATAAACCTAAATAAGATGGCTGAAAAGAATTTGTGGACAGATTCTTGCAATTCAGCCTTTCAGAAACTGAATGGGGGATTTAATTCAGCACCGAAACTGATTTTTACAGATCTAGGAATGAATAAAAAAATTTACTGTGATGCCTCGTGTATTATGCTAGGATCATTGCTTATCATGGGGTAAGGAGTCATTGCATATAGGTCTCGGCAGTTGAGGCCACATGAGAGAAATTACATAATTCATGATCTCTAGTTGGACGTAGTTGTGCATGCCTTAAGTTGATGGATACATTATCTTTTTGGGATCATTTCATAGTATTCACTAACCAAAAATGTCTATAGTATATCACTACTCAGAGTCATATGAATTTGAGATAGTGATATTGGGTTGAGTACCATCAGTAATTTGATGTTGATATGGCCTACACACCTAGGAAAAGAAACACAGTGGCTGATGCATTGAGTAGGATGAGTCAAATACATGTAGTTTAGGTGGACAATAGATAGTGAAATATTATTTCCTTGTTCACTAAGACACATTTCAAGGTGCACAACTGATAGGTTTATACATTCCATTCTTATATAGAATTTACATACAATCCTCCGAATCATGTGCGAATAAGGAAGCTATCAGATTGTGAACGCCCAGACCAAAGGAAGAGTGTGTTAAGAGTGGATCTAACTCCTGGTTGGAACATAGGAGAGGATGAGGTTTTTCCTTTTCATGGACATGTAAGGTTGTCTGTAGACATGTACGATGTGATTTTATGATTTTTTCTTTCAATTTCTTGGGTAGTTTATCCTGGTGTAATGAAAATGTATCAGGGTCCAGCCAATCATTATCGGTGGCCAGGTATGAAGAGGGATGTCGCTGGTTTTTTTATGAGATGTTCCACCTATTAGTAGTTGAATAAAAAGCATCAGTAACTATTTAATAATTTATAGTAGCTAACCATTCATTAGTGGAAGTGGAATGATGTTGTTGTAGATTTCATGATGGTTTTACAGAGGTTTCCTCGATGGAATGATGTAGTTTGGGTTATTTTAAACAGACTCACTATGGTTTCACATTTCTTACCAACCATGAAAATATTATATGTGGATGATATTGAATGGTTTAACATCAAAGAGATTTAATGTTTTACTGGGGGTCTTTACTCTACCAATTTTGACATGCGATGCATGGTTTACTTTTTGTGTCCGGAAAGGACAACAGAGGTCTTGGAATACATCAGTACTTCCGAGTACATCTTACTATCCCCAGATAGATGGCTAGTCCATGGGCACGATTCTGGTTTTGAGGATATGCTTTCAGCTTGCGTTGTGTATTTTTCAGTCTCTTGGGAGAGACACATACCCTTAGTGGAGTTTTCCTACATTAATAGTTTTTATGCAATGATTCAGATAGAACCTTATGAATATTTTTATGGTTGTTCAAGATGATTTCCCCTAATATTGATAGAGGTAATATTGGCATAAATGTTGGGACTTCGTCTTGTCTATGTGACCACTGAGCATGTGGAGTTGACTCGGAATAGGATGGCTATTTCACATGAGGATTAGAATATATGGGAAGCTTTCACTGAGATATGTTAAGTTTTTTGAGGTTTCAGATAAGGTCATGCAAGTTTACAATCAGTTTTAGCTATCTAAGAGGTACCGTGATATGTATCAAATCATTCACATTTCTCAGCTTCAATGTTACATTTCAGACACGTCTCATTTTCTTCAACCCTATGAGGTTAAGTTGGAGATGGATGCATCCTTCGAGAAGAACCATATTCAAATTATGGTCATAGCATGAAGGTAATTTGTGGCTAGTCTACTCCTATGGTATGGGTGGTATGGAACCACGAGCGAGTACATAAAGGGACATGGGAGACAGAGGTCATCAAACGATCACTATGTCTGGTGTTGTTTGAAGCATCTTCGTCACTACCCATGTAAGGGAAATTTGGTGATGAAATTTTTGAATAAAGAAGTTTCTAAAATCCTAGATATTCATTACATCTATAGATCATGATTTCTAGTTATTTTTTTTGGAAAAAGGATGAAATTGTAATTATCTAAGTACACATCATGTACATAAGAGTACATGTCGTCTACCCGAGTACTGCATACCACTATGTACTAGTCGAGTAATGGCTGAGTACATGGCTTTGTTGTTGACGTAGAAGACTGCCTAAAAGGGGTCCAGTCATGCAAAGTACGTGAAGTGTACATTAAATAAACTCATTGTGTACTTTTCATTTTATTTGATAAATCAGTGTAGGGTTGAATCTCATTTCCAGAACCCCCTTCTTCTCTCCTTGTTTCATACATGAGAGTGACAGAATGCCGAATAACATTGAGTTCCACCCATTTTTCCATTGGAACACATATTGAGATGTTTCTAGTTGCGTTTTATTCCAATTTGTGATTAATTGACTTCCAGAGATCCTATATTCCTGATTCCTCCTCTATCGTGAGTATCTTTACATTGAACATTTTTCACCATTTTGTAGATCTACGTTTTTATATGCCAAATCAATGACTGATGTTCAATTGTATTGATCACACAATATATATGTAGGTGTTTTATGCCTTTTGTTTATTGTATTTGGAAATATATGCTTAATGTGATGAATAACCATGTTTAGGGTATTACATGTTTTGAAATTTAACCATGTATAAAACCTAGTACTATTTATTTGATCACAAAATGGTTATTGAATATGCGTAATGTTAGATACATTTTTGTGGGACACCCCATGGGTGTGTTCCCTTTTTTTGATTGATTATTTTTATTGGGTCTAGAGTGCATGTTAGTATAGTTTTGTTTTCAATTCCTCTTGTTGTTAGTATGGAGTTACCGTTTTTATGAGAATCTTGTGATTCAAATTGTGAATGATTTCTTAGGTGAATTTGACTATGAGAGAATCCCGAAGTGTGGTCATTTATGTATGAATTTTTATTATGATGGCCCATACGTATTGATTGTGAGAGCTGTCAGTTGGTCATATGCAAGAGGGGTTAGACTATGTGAGCTACCCAATGTGTAATTTATAAATGATTGTTCGATCCTTGGGAATTGACTATGAGTGTTTCAATGAAGTCATTATAGTTTATTGTTGTTATGTTGGCCAATGGGGTATTAACTATGAGAGCTAGCCAACTACTCATTTGTAAATGATTAGTTCTATGTGGGAACAAAGGGGTTATACTATTTAACCTTTCCCATAGGGTCATTATTTATTTCATTGGTGATATGTTAAACTAGAGGTGTTACACTATGAGAACATTTTATGAGGATTGATAATAAATGATTGAATGATTTTGACGAGTCTTCGAAGCCAATGATCAAGATTGGACTCGGTCTTACTTGATTGTTTAGGTAGTATTTTGAGACATTTATTTGTTATTTTCATATAAGGGGATAGAAAGAATAGGATAGATCCCAAGGGGACTTTATTTAATGGATTGAATAAATAATAAATTTAAATAAATGAAATTGGAAAGAATATGATTGTTTACTTTTGAGTACATCCCTGTTTATTACATTCTTTTTTATATTGCTTGTTAAATATATTCACTGATAGTTAGGCATAGATCATTTGGTGGTTACTTACTGGGATTCATCTCAAAACCTCTTTGGGTAATGCTTTTGGACCCAAAATAATTATATGGCTTCATGAATATATAATGGAAAGTTCCCTTCATCATTAGGTGCTTGATTGCTATTAGAACTGGAGATCATGAGACCAAGATATGGCACTCTATGTTCTAAACGTTTACTACTTTTCTATACATTGGTTTCAGTATTGTATTTATAGCATTGTTAATTATTTGGATTCTTTCCTAGACACATGTTACATGCATAATTTATATTTGGTCAAGGTGTTATATTACTATAGGTCTTCCACTTCTTACTTATTTATTATGGTATTACTGCTTATTTTATTTTTAATATTTAAATTCGGTTTTGTAAACTCTTCCAATTAGAGAATAGTTTCTCCAATGTATTACCTTGTCCCCTTCAACTAGTCGTTATCCTCTAGCATTTGGGGAAATCTGTTTGAATTTATGTAACTGACGAGGTTTGGGGGAAGTTTGGGAAACACCCAGAACCAGGACTTTAGAACATTTTTATTAAAATAATAAGTAAAAAATTAGATAAAATGAGATTATTCATAAAGACACTAATGGTATATAAATTTTACAAAAAATTATAAAGTGTGAATTTTATAAAAAAATGTTTCATTTTGGGGTCATATGTTATTAACAAATAGTGTGTGTATATAGATCAATAAATGAATTAAGTTATTGAACGTTGGAATATACCAAATACTAGGGTAAGGATCATAATTTTTCTCGGAGTCTATGGATATTATTAATTTCATGCTGATACTTTCTCATGAATATCTAAAACACACACCAATTTATATTGGATGGGAGTCATCATATGATGGATATTTTATTGTGTGGAATATTTCAAGAAACTAAAGAAAAGTTTAGTTAGTGGACCTATTCTTACACTGCCATATAGTATATAAGGGTTTCAAATATATGATAATGCATAAAATAAGGTACAATGATGAATCCTATAATAGAATGATATAATGGTTTCTTATTTCACATAAAAATTGATGGTTGGTGAGGAAAATTTACGATCTCATGAAATGGAGTAAAATGTGGTTATTCAATATTCAGTGATATGTATGAATTATATTTATAAATAATGATGTGTTATATGTGCTGATCATAAGTGTTAAAATCATATATTCCATGAGAATGTGATGAAAATGTTCCAAATAATATAGTTGGATTTGATTTATGATTGTGACCATTAAATACATTACACCACTGGGATATAAAACAACTATTCCAATTATTTGAGTTGAAATATCATGATAGTTCATCTATTATAAGGATCATGAACAATATATAATTATTTATTTTAAAAATAAGGATATAGAAATCAAGAAAGATGGGGAACATATTGTCTGTCACAAATGAGATCCCAACCATCTATCCAAGTAATTATTAAATAGGTGTATAATGAAGGTTTAGATCATATATAGGAGGGAAATAAATGATCATGAGTCTAAATTTTATGATTATTGAATAAAAATTTTCCACAACTCTGAATTTCTAACATAAAAACTAGATTTGAAGAAGGAACTATTAGAGGAGGATCATAGTTATTTATTCTATATTTACCTTATAAGTCTAAATATGTATAGTTGTTTAAATAATTATTACTAATGGAATTTCATAATGATAGATATTGTATATATTGAATGTCGATTCATGGTATGAAATTAAGTAAAGGCTGAGGGAAAAATATCTAAGGGTGTCTTACAACCATTACACACACCCATAATTGAAATGATAAAACATATAAATTTATTTTATTATTGGACTCCCTAAAAATTTCAATGGGAATATTTATATATGTTTTGTAACTGATCACCATAATAATCTGGCACAATTCATCTCCATTATAGAATGTATTTCTTCATATCATATTTAGAGAATATATAACAAGAATATTTTATGTACTACTACATCCAATTATATCATATAGGGATTTTATGTATACCTAAATGAAATGGAAAAGTAATTATATAGATCTTGATATTTAGATGAGTTTCATAACTATATATCATCCTCATCCTTAAAATAATTATTTCTTGAGTTAAAATGTAGTAATGTGGTTGACCTAGAATGTCTATTGAAGAGGAGTGCACACAAAACAGTTTGTCACTTTTAAACGAGGGTAAAAGAAGGTGTGTTTGATAAGATAATTAGTGAATGTAAATTCCAATTAAAATTATTGAAAAATGTTGATATTAAACATGTGATTAGGTCGAGGTCATTTTCCTAATTTTAACTCTATCCTAGTTCAATTCAATTCAAACCTCTTCTTCTATGTTGATTAAAGTGAGTTTTCACAATCCTTTTATCTCACTTACTTTTTTAAATAATGATGGGATAGAAAATCTAACCAATACCTTGGGTGGGTCAACTCTCATTCCATGTGAAAAATAGTATTATTGAATATCCTTAATTGACATCAGAAAAACCTGATCGAGACTTGTTTATACCAAACAATCCATAACATTCACTACTTCTTTTACACGTACTGATGAATGTTTAACACTTCACCACTAATAACTGGTCTATTACATCATATAAAAACTAGAAATTAGTATAGGGAGACAATTATTATTTTTCCAATTAAAAAATAGATAACTGAAATAAAATTCATGAAAAATCACACATTATAATAAAATCCACTATATGAAATTTAAAACAACATTGAAGAAGAAAATAACTTCATTCAATTTTGTCCAAGAACTCCAGCATTACAAAATAGAAAACCAACCCTTCCCTAATCAAAAAAAAAACTTTACCCCAACATGGTAAGGGTAATCGAGATGAATGGGAAAGAAAAAGGCATTACAAATCAATGAAAAAATGAAATAAAAGAGGGAAAGCTGAAAATTTCTCCTCCTTAGTGTACGAGAAGGAATGTATTTGACATGATTGAGGTGTCTCTTTAGATATAAACACATTATCTTGAGACCCAAAATTACATGTATCCTTTGTAATCCCATAAGTTCCATAAATTTATTTATTTGTTTAAGCCAAATTACAATATTATTTTTCCCTACATACCAGCACATTTAGTATTTTTTCATGGATATTTCATGTTTTATTGTGGGGGGAAGGGCAATTAATTTTCGTTCATGAGGGTTTGTATCATTTATGGGGGGTGAGAGGTGTGTGTCAATACTTCAGGAAGTGGATAATAACATAATATGGCATGTGAGATCATTTAATTATGATTTATTTAATTCATCCATTTATCCTTCAATAAAAATGAAAAAATTGAGATGAAAAAGAATTCAAAATTTTATATTATTTTATGGCTCATAACCCTATTGAAAATCATGGGAATGAATTTTAATTCATTAATTATATTAAAATTTCTTCCCATCCTCCAAAAAATTTAAAAAAAAAAGAAAAATATAATAAATTTGTGCCTTTCTGGAGATTAAAAAATAGGGATAACATGGATGCTATAATTCTTTGTAATCATGTCATGGATAATTTACCATGTCATAAAATTTTTTGTTAGTGTTTTTCAAATTTTCAAGTGGGATTAAGAGATTAATTTCATGTGTTTTTACTTGAATTAATCATGCATTGTACTCAAAAAGATCCAACCCCTCATTTTTGGGCCTCAATATTTGTAGCATATAAATCCTACCAACTAAAAGACACCCAACAACAAAAAAAATTAATCATAATAAACATATGTCCTTTACTCACATCGGGTGGAGAAGTAAGAATTTATCAATCATATGGTGACTCTTGTGTGGGTTTGGATTAGAAAATCCTTGTTGGACATTTACATTTTTTAGATAAAAGAAAATTAATGTGAGGTAGGTGTTTCGTGTGCATGCGATAAAAATGAATTAGAAATATATTAATTTATCTAAAATAGAGAACATGAAATTATTTTTTGATGAGGAATGATATTTTTTTTCTTGATATTGATTAGGATGATCTCTTTAGTATGTGTTTTGGATTTGATTTGATTTGATTTTGATGTTTTCTTGTCCATGAGTCCATGTGATAAGAGTAAAGGAATTGATAGAGAAAATATTTTCAATTAAATTTACAATTAATTTCATTTTTTAAACTCAAAATATTGTTACATTAAAATCAATTTCTGAATTTTATTGTTATTGGTGTTATTTTGCGTAGAACTGTAAAAATAGCCCATTTTGGATTTTTAACTATTTTATATTATTTGAGTATTTTGGCCATAAAATTTTATACAATAATCCCAATTGAAAATTTTGTTCTTTTCTAGCTTCTACATATCCAGGTATTCATTTCATTATTTTCTACCAAAATCTTAATCTACCACATGAATGTTCAAAATAAGATCACAATTTGCACCGAGAAAATGATATACAGATTTGTTGAGTTTTGGTGTGGGGTCTGTAAGTCATTCATGCTGGACCCACATGCTCTGAAATGTGGTGGGTGGATGAACAAGATGTTTTTTAACAATATTCATGAAGGATATGATGCGTGAATTGGTTGTTTACGGGGTTCTTTAAAGCATCCTAATCCAAGGGTTGTTGATTTAGGGAGTCTGACTTGAAATAATAAATGGTCATAGTAAAATGAGCTTAACACTCTTATTATTTGTCCACATCTGGTATGATTTTGGGGGGAAACACCCAAGATAATTATTTACAACATATAAGAATAGTGAAACATGTGAATATATCATTTAATGGTGGTAAAATTCATTATCTCTCTGGGGAAAAATTTTGGTTACAAAAGGAGAACTCCTTCCCCTCAAAGAATCTCTCAATACATCCCATTATTTCTTGGACACCAAGGAGGAGAACATTTCAGCTATCTCTCATTTATTTCTTTTATTTTCCATAGTTTTGTAATTCCATCTTCTTCCCTTTCATATTTATTACTCATACCCTGGTGGGGTATGCATTTTTATTGATTGGGGAAGGGTTGGATTTCTATTTTGTAAGGCATGAGTTCTTGGACATAATTGAATGAAATTTCTATCTTCTATAAAGATGTTTCTTGTTTCATATAGAAATTTTTATTTTCAAGTGTGATCATTCTTGAATTTAAATTTGGTTATTGATTTTTCCATTGGTAAAATAATCATTATCTCCCTCCACTAATTTCTGGTTTATATACAATGGAATAGACCAGGGATTATTGGTGAATTACTCGATGATCGTTAGTACGTGTAAAATGGGTTCTGAATGTTATTGATTGTTTGGGATAACCAATACCTAATCGGGTATTTTTCATGTCAAATTAGGATATTCAATACAACTATTTTTCACATGGAGGGAGATTTGACCAAAGTAAGATCTTGGTAAGGTTTTCTCCCACCATCATTATTTCACCAAGGAAGTGAGATGAAACGATTGTGGAAACTCACCCTAATCAACTATGAAGCAGATGTTTTAATTAAATTCACAAGGATAGATTTATAATTATGAAACCAACCTCAACTAGATCGATCTTCTAATATTAATGTTTTTCAAAAATATGAATTTTTAATTTCATTCATTCATTTTCTTATTACACACAACATTTTTACCCTCAATTAAAATGTAACAAATTGTTTTATGTTCACTCCTATTTGAATGAAATATTAGGTCAACCACATTTCTAAATTTTAACATATTAAATAATTGTTTTCCTATGCTGTACAACATACATGCATCAATTTTTTGACACATGAATGTCGCAGGGCATAGAAAAATAGTATTTTTATGTTTTTTTAGTGCAGTATAGGGGCTGACAAGGGTTGTCTCACTTGAGGAGATTTCCTAGTTCATTCACTAACTTAATATAAGTCACCTTTGAAGAAATTGTTTTTTTTAGTTTTTTTTATAAAATTAATTAAATTTAATAAAATAAATTAAATTAAAATTAATAGGAAACTATCATTCAATTCTTAATTACTATGCAATGCAAAACATAATGGAATTATGGAAGAAAGGATGTTATCTCCAGAGAACATTCGGAAATCACCTTCATTGACCCACATCAAATGTTCTTGTTGAACACACTCCATTATATGTGAGCACACCATAGTCTACCATGGTTATGAATGAATATTATACATAGTGGCTTCCAAGAACACCCTCCATCCACCTCCTAAATTGAGAAAAATGGTGGTACATTATGAAGTAAAACATTAGAAAACAACAGTGAGGATTACACCCACAATAAATTATCCTTAAAATTAACTAAAAGAATATTTAAAATAGGTTCTTGGGATCATGAACCAGATTAATCCCTTGTGATATTACATGGATTAGTTACTCTTGATCATGAGTATTGTAGTTCACGATGGTATGATGAGAAGATTAAAATTGGGTGGATGAGTGGACACAATAATAAAAACAATTCATGAATTTATTAGAAATCTAAATTACAATTGAAAAATAAAACAAAAAGGAGGAAAATAAATTAATTAAAATGAAATGGAGAGTATTTTAAGCTGACCTTACTCATTGGATATCTCTTACTCAGTGCCTTGAAGTAATTTAATGGATAATGAGATGATTTGGGAAGGAGGTGAGTACCTCCTTTTATATGTAGAATTATTTACTTTGGAAATTTGTGAATTTTTATCCCAATAAATGTAAGATTAATGTGTGTAAACCTTCATAAAAGTCATTCCTTTACGTGTTGGCTGTTCAACCTCAAATAATCAGCTCAGTTGAACACTAGATGAATGTGTTTCGAATTTTTCATTGGTGGTTTAATTTTCTAGACGACTGATCCAGGAAGATTTCTACAAAAGTATAACTTTCAATGGAAACATTAATGACACTAAAACACCCACTATATTTTATGTATAGTTGGCCCAATATATACTTATTATTTCCTAGGTAGAACCCCCCCCCCCCCCCCAATTGAAGTTGTGTAGGTCGAGATGTGGTTCTGGTATATTAGTAGGGTCCATGATGTATGCCCGTAAAAATATTCAACTTAGTTGTTGTTTAGGCCCTTTGGATGACAGAATCAGATCATAGTTCAAGAGACAAAATTGTAGTAAATAAAATAAATATTCCACAAAAATAATATTCACATAATTTGGAATTATATTTTAAAATTAATGACTAGAATACACCAATGATAAAAATCTGTCAAAATTCTTGATTTAACTGCTTTTGCATTTAAGCTCAAATTACCAATAAAATTTAAACATATGACAATTACCCATAAAATAACACTATGGTGGGATTATAAACCATGCTTTATAGTATAAAATATATGATAATGTGAGCTTCATCACAGAACCAATAAAACCCAAAAAATATTTTAAGATATTTTTTTATTGATTTAAATGGTTTTTTGGATGAATAAATTTCTCTAGTTGAGTTTTCATACGAATATTACTCTCATTATAGATTTCAGATGACTCATTATGAAGACCACTATAAAAGGGAGAGTAGAAAACCATCATATTTGGTTAAAGTTGTAGAATTAAATCTATCTAGACCTAAACTAAATGAGTAAAAAGAATATTAAGTCACATATATAATAAATCACATCAAGATAGCTCTCGGTAGATCGAAATGTTATTCTAACAATCATCGATGTGATATAATGTATGAATTTGGATTGATGGTTTTTCTATAAATATTCCATTGATGTAGGTTATGAAATTTGGCAGGAAATGAATGTTGATCACTATGTATATTTTTCCCTTTCATGATTCTTTATCATTTTGGGATAATTGAATATTGTTTGTTGCTTCCATCAAACCTATCTCAACTCCATGATGTTTTCCTTGTATCTCTCCTAATAAATTAAATACATTATCATTAATATGTGCTAAACTCCGTGGTTGTATTGATATATTATTATATTTTCTATCAATATATACCTATTGATATACTTGATCATAGTTTTAATGTGTTATGAAAATGAAAAATAACCCGGTCAATGATTTGTGGCCAAACAATAAACTTGAAGAAGATACATGGGAACTGAAGAATTTTATGAGGTGGAAGATTCCTTAGCTAAATAAATATATATATCAATGTATTAAAATTTCAAGGCCTCAATTCATTATATGTGTTGTTAAATGTAATATGTAGATATTTTATTAATTTTATATTTTCATATAGATTTTGTTTCTTTGATAGACTATGTTACACTCTACAAAAAAATTTAATAAACAATAATATACTTTTAATATTCATTTTTAAACATTATCATTATAACCTAGCTTTTAATTTTTTTTGTTTTAATAGGAATAATTGAATTTTTAAAATTATGAATAATTTTTTTATATAATTATATTTTTTTAACAATATTTTGTTAATTTTAATTTATGTATTTATATTCATTGAAAATAATTTTTTTCTATAAAAACTCTTATGTTATTTCTTATGAAAAAATAATATATTTTTTAATTCCCAATTTCATCAAATTTAATTTAGAAAACAAAAACAAATTATAAATTACCGATTAATAATTATCATAGTGTGAGGTTTTTAGAATTATATCCAATGATTCTTTTTTGGACATATTCTTAACAATATTTATTTTTATTTGTAAATCATTTTCATATATTAAATATTCAAGATAAATTTATTTTAAGACGTTTATAAAAAGAAAAATATGATAAATTATAATATTATTCATATTATTCAGGTCATTCAAATTAATTTTAAATCAAAATTTCATATAAAATATATTTATACTATTGAAAAAGATTCAATTGGAAATCCTTATTTAATTTCGTTTCCATGTTAAATTTTAAATTTTATTTACCACATATGAGATTATGGTTTCTATGAATATATTATTAATTTGAAATATTTATAAATAATATTAATAGTTATACGAACATAATTTTTCATCAAAATAAATAGAAAAAATAGTTAAAGATAAATATTTCATTTAACCTTAAAATTGGTTTACTATGGTCTAAACTAAAACAATAATGGTTAAAATATCCTAAATAATGTAAAATAAATATTTTTTGAAATATTTTTACCTCAACTCATATAATATATTATAATTTTTCATTTATAGCCTTGTGTAATATGTATTTAGTGGCTATAAATTTTAAAAAAATAACACATGTTTTATCTCCCCCACATATTATTGGGAATCAGGAATACTCTCATCTTAACAGGTAAAAAGATTTTTCATTTAGCCAATTCCTCCAAAAATATCTTATTTACTTCCATTTCTTATTATAGGATGCCATAGTTTTTTAGGAAACCCTTTAATGAATATATTTTGTGCAATCATTTAATGGTTTTCCTCGTAATATGTATCATTCTTAAATACGTTTATTTGTTTTATTTTTTCTTACAAATAATTAAAATATTTATAAAATATTAATATATAAGAAGATATATATATTCTATATAGTAATTGTTTTCTTAATCAAATAACCGATATCATTCTCTTACTCAATCAACGGGGAAAAAAATTATAAATCATTTGTATAATAGACTACCATCTCAAAAACTAATGTAAATATTTTTCTATCACTTACACTCAATGATAATGATAACAATTATTTAATTAAATTTCTATAATCCAATAAAAATAATATCTCATATACACTATTATCATCCATTTCATTGGAAGATGATATTGTCCTTCGTTCATATGTGTAGACTACCGCCTCAATGATGTGATGTGATTCATTTTTTATTTTAACATTGATAGAAATAAGCACATATATATTGAATATATATGATATATATAACATAAAAAATTATATGATGGTAAAATATAATTTTTCATAATTTTCATACATCCACCAAGCAAATGGAAACATCACTCATGTGTATAAATGTCACACTGTCAGAATGAATGGTGTAATTTATTTTTGATCTCTATATTTTATGGCTTTTACTAAATACATGTATAATAAATATATATAATATCTATAGAATTGTTTAAATTATTGATATTATTGAACAATGACCAATGTATCAAGGATAAAAGTATGAAAAAAAATTCATAGATTAAAAAAGGAATAACTTATTACCCGAAACATGATTTTAACAATGAATTGTTAATGAAATATTGATAAAATGATATAAGTAGATAATATATGGGATGATACATATGATTATTATATTAGATTTATAATAAACCTTAATTTTTCATATAGAGTTTCTGAATGCCTATGCATAAATTAGAGATTTTAGTAAGGGATTTTCTTTTCACTTTCATTTCTGGGAAACTATAGACTTATTCAACAATTGTCTCCATTATGAAGTATATATAGATGTCATAAATTTATTTTATTATTTTTATTATGAAATATATTGTTATCTAAATATTAATATATGGTAATTTACATCATTATTCATATTATTTTAATGTTATCAATGGGGAATAGGTTAGACATTACAATATAGATTATCAACAAGATGGTTTATGATTATGATTCTGATTAGGGAATATTATGATTTATCTCTTAGTAAATGCACAATGATTGTTGTTATGTAGTAGTTTATATAAAATTAATGAATTAAATTTTTTTACAGTCATTTCATATTTAATAATTCAAAAAAACACAATTATTAATTGACTAAATTTATTTACCTTTTCTGTCATAATCCCTTTCTCTTCTTTCATTGTGTTTTCAAATTTTGGTTTCTAGATTGTTTTTTACTCTTAAAAAATATTTATAATTTCAGTTTTTCCCAGATTTTAATTTAAAAAAAGGGAATAAAATTATTCTTCTTGTATTTTTTTCAAATGAATTAATTTTTCATTTTTAATTTAATTCTGAATGGAAATATTGTTTAACATACCGAACATAAACAAAATATTCCACTACCAAGACCACTCAATTAATTTAAGATAAATTTAGAATTTATCATTGTCCCTTTAAGAGAAATTGTATTCATTAATATTTGGGAATGTTTTGCTTTTTAAATAAATAATTTAAATTTGAAAATGTTATTATCTTCAATAAATTTCCCATGTTATCTTTCCAAATCATTATCTAGGATAAAATGCATTAATGTAAATTAGTTTAGGCTAATTATTTTATCCAATGACAGAATATTTATTCATTATCATAAAGGTTTATGTTAATTATGATAATATGATTGTGATAATATTTTCTCTTACATGGGTTATGCTTTGATGAACTGAATAAATATTTATACACCCCATTTTATACCATAAGGTGTTCTATGACGAAATGATTGTGATTCCATTTATCATTACATGGTTTATGATATGATGCATGTTTATTGATCTTGTGGAAGCATTTTTTACAATTTAATTACATGATATTTATTATAAGAATTATATATCCCTACAATTCATTGAATAATATTTCATATCTCATGAGATAAATATGACAAGAATGGATAGTGAATCCATTTTGATAAGGGACCTTGTCTAATATGATAACAATGGCAGTGAACTCTAACTACATATATCGTTTGGTGACTGAAGCAATATAACAATGAATATAATGGAAATAATCTTTGACCTTCAATTAAATGATTTTATATTTGTTATATATTTTAAATATATATTTATTATTCCAAAGCTATGATAAGTGGAACAAATTCATTGATTCCATTACAGTTTATGTCATATGATTTTCCAAGATTTTTTTCATGTCTCTATATTATGATGAATGATACATAGGTTATGGTTTTTAAATGCTCTTATTATCTTCTAATATTGTTATTCTCATATAAAGTTTATGTGATAATTAATATATCCCTTGATAACCCATATAAAGAATATAAGCTCGTATATTATTTTGTTTTATTTATCTTGGTTATGAATAATGATACGAATAATGTTTTTTTCAATGAAGGATTCATGCTATAAAGAATATTATTATAAGATTTGATAGATCACTAATGAATTGGTTCTTTATGTTTCAAGGCATCAAATGAATCTATACCTATAAAATTATAATGTGGATAATTATATTATGTATTTAATATTCTTCAATTACAGTGTGATAAATATTTATGAAAAGAATGGGTCTCTATCACTTTGGCATCCTCTTCCATTTACTCATCTAGCATAGGTCCCAATAGAATTATATATCCAATATCATCCCATCATGTTGGAAATATACATGCCTATTTATAGAGGTATTATAAATGTGTCATCTTAATTATTAAATTAAATATATATTTATAAGAAAATTATACTATAGTAAGGTGTTGATCCAAACCACGTATTTGAAATCAATAGAATGATATCTCACAATATCCTTTAATGATTGGTTGTTTATATTTGGTAGACCAAATGTATGACGATGATAAGTTTTATAGAATCTTAACTCCCTATATTGAATATACTGATGCCTTCCTTAGAATATTTATTTATATATGGGATTCTTATTAGATACAATAGAATGTATAACCCCATTAAACCGTACCACTTCCTTATTGAATGCTATGAAAAAATTATTTTTAGATAAATCTTCATTAATAGTAATGATTTTTGTTGACAATGTATGATGATTAAATATAAACCAAATTTCAATATATCCATAGATTCTTTAGTATCCAAAATCTAAACCCATGATGATGTTTTCCCATTTAAATTTTGTTATGTAAAATGATTATAACACCCCTTTTTTACATCTATCTATTAGCCTTTATTGACATTTACACAATGCCTTCAGATACATACTCTATAATTTATCTCGTTATGTTTTCCCATAATAAATACTCATTCAAATATCTGTATAAATATTTACTTGAATTATTAGAAGATAATGATGAACTATGAGATTCATAAAATTGGTATATCGTAAAATATAGTATTAATGGATCACATTCATGGATATTGAACTGTATCACAAAATTAAATTCAAGGTTTAAATCATAATCATTTCTCACCTACTTATTTAGTTCTGCATGATTCAGATGTGCCTCTTTATCCATCACATAGATAAATAGTGGAATATTCATTTGATAAAGGTATTATTTCTCTCCTTCCATCATGATTTACAATTCATTATTTTGATAATATATAAATATTAGATATTTTTTCCTCATCATAGATACAATGGAATTTTCCATTCAACTTAATGAATCTTCCACTTTGTTTGGTTTATATGGGAGGTACTTTATTGATAAGTCATAATAGTTATTCAACAATAACAACCTTATCTGGTTCATGTTTATATATCTTTGTATGAATACATACTTTAAAATTTAATATTCAATTTATATATCACACCATTATCTGTAGATATAATTCATTCATTAACATAATGAAAATATCCCTACAAATAACTCCAAATTATTAGTTGGGTAATTTTTATCATGAAACATCAATCAACATGATCAATAATATATAAACATATATATATAAATTATGATACATAATATTATATTATTTTATATATCACTATAGATCAAAAACCCATCTCCAAGGTAGGGTTGTCCGAGAGCATGTTTAATAACCAGAACTATATTTATATCCTTTCAATTTTATTAAAATTCAAATTTCCAAAGGAACATGGATCCCATTTTCTTTATTTGGGTAATTTTATTAGAAAAATATGATATATTTTCCACACTGTAGTTATATTGTATGGGAAATTCAAGAAAACTATTTATCTCAGCAATAATGATATGTTTTTTTTCAATAATCAGTAAATTCCATCTTTCATGAGTCAATTGATAAACCATATCTTGATATTATATAAACCAAAAATAATTCTTTCTACCACCAAATTTCAATATAGATTAATTATAAATACATATTATCTTTATATAGGGTATTCACTATAATCTTTATGTGATCATCATGTTTATATTTTCTATTATAATATATATGAATTTAGTCTATATAGAATACCACAAACTAATAATTGTAATGTTTATAAATTATACTCAATTATAGTTGAGGATACTAATGTAATTTTAAAGAACCACTGGAATAATGATAAATTCATAGAGTATGTACAACATAAAGAATGAATTCTTTGGTATGTTAGCATTTTTTACCCTAAATTAATATTATCTAGTCAAATATCAATATTGTAAATTTTTTCAGATTCTCATAATTGATCCATAAAATCATTAATATGAGGAATAAGATACTTAATATATAATTTTATATTTTTTATATACCAATCATAGATGCAAGGTTTCATTTATTCATATTTATATTTTATAATTTAAACTATAAAAACCATATGGTTACACACATGGCCAATAAACCCCATATTAGGATTATCATCGAGGTTATTGTTTAATATATTCATCTCAATAGTGGTTATTATATTTGGATTATTTAAAATATGTATAGCACTCGGAACTAGTTATATTGAAAATAAACTTCATGCTTTTGGAGGAATACAGGGTAAATATTATAGAAAAACATTAATAAACACTTGTATAATATGCATATCACCGATGTTGAGTTTCTCACTAACCATATGAGATAAAAAACATGTGATGAATAAGAATCAAGACATATATAATTTATAAAATTTCCATTTGAAGATCAACTTTCTTATCATACTAGTAGATTAAAATTGGTTGGTTTTGAATATCAAATGTGACTTTCCTTCCATTGAAATTCATTTGGGATTTGTATAAGAAAACAAATACATTTCTATGATAAAGTATAATATTAATAATGATATATTTATGAATTACATTACAATAAATATACATGGGATAAGAATAATATATATCATATGTGATCATCCTAACATTATACTTTTTTACTATAAATTAAAAAAATTATTTTTTATGTGGTATTGTGATACCATTATTAAATTCATCATATGTAATAGATTTAGTAGATCCAATAACAGTTCTTGAGTGGGAGGTAATTATACCTTTTAAAACATCATTATACACATATCTAATAGTTATCACATTAGATTTCCCTTTGTCTATGATCATAAGTGGTTTCTAATATGCATTATGATCATTAACATTTATATTTGAGAACTCATTCTTATATTTATCATACTCAATTCTTTTAAAACAATATAGTTTGTGGGAATATTCTATAGTTATTTTTATTCATTATTATACATATTATTCATCTGAACACATTAACATTAGATTTCTTTGATGGTATTCTATTGTATATTTATAAAATTCATTAGTTCAATTTTAGAAATATTAATTAGGTTTCCTTTCACAAATCAGGAATAATAAAATAATTATATTATTCTTTCTATGATTTTAATAATTTATGTCATATTATATATTTATTTTTTTAACCAATAATTGGAAAAATGGGAAACTACAATATTCATTTCCACTAAAAGTGATCTTCAAAACAATTATTCATAGATACATATGTCTCTTATATATATATATATATATATATCCCTTTAAACACTATATTTAAATCCATAAAAGAATCAAATAATCTTACATTCACATTTAATGACAATACAAAAAGAATACCGGACACATCCTATATAATATTCCACATATGAACCAATTCATTCATCATCCATCATCATTAGATCAAGGAATTCTGTCTCTATTTTCTTATATAGAATAAGCAGAATGTATGTTTTAAAATATACTCACATAAACAATTCCCAATCTATTGATTAAATAACTACCCATTATATAAAATTATTGATTACATTCCACAGATAACATAATTTAATTTCAATACGTTGAAGTGAATTATTTCATGTTTTATAGAATAGATAATAGAAAATTTTATTTTTTCTGCAACTGATATATTTCTCAATGGAATGTGGATCAATATACCAACTAAAATAAGGTGGGTTATGATTCATTAAGGATTCAACATAATGTTATTATTGATATTAATTTTTTTTAATATTAACCAGATTCATAACATTAAAATATTTTATTACCATAACTACATGGATTTTAATTCCATATCATATTATATTCGGTTTCTAGGGAGGATAATTAATGAATTTTCTATAAAAATTAATATTAACATTATTCCTTCAGGTTCTGTTCAGTAAATAATAAAATAATATGGTGAGGAATAATAATAATAATGGAAAACTAAATAATGACAATGAATAATTTATAGTATGTATAAATAAAGTGGCATTTGTTTTAATCTAGAACACCTTTGTTTTGAAATAGGTAATTCATGGTCATTATTTATTTAAATACTTCATAATAGATGGTAAATAAAATTTGAATAAAGTACACCATATACCATGGTAGTGTCAAAACTAGTTCACATTAAGGTAACTCTCAATATGTAGTAAATTCATTGTTGAGATATACTCATCATGCTCTTTTTAAAGTTATATTTCATAGATGAATATTTTACAAAACAACATCATAATGTATTATTGAGAAACCATTTTTGTTATATGGAAACCAAAATCCTTTAATCACAATAAATTAGGATGTTAATAGATACACATGATTATCATAATGTTCATCATTAAATGTTTAGTATCCTAGTCTCTAATGGTATAAAAAACAAGGTTTATATAAACTATAATGAACATAAATTTCATACAAAGATACCACATCAAATTAGATTAATATTAGTTACATAATATTTTTATCCATGCTATTATAATATATGGTTAGTAAAATTTTAATCATGGATACAAAAAAATTGTTTTATATAAGACAAAATAAATCTCTCATAATGTTCATCATAACATTAATTAAACTTATACATGTCATACATAAATTATTTCTTAATATCTAGGGTATGTGAAACATAATAAAGGGTGAGATAATATTTTTGGTAATGTTATAATATAAGGATTTCGATGATACCTTAATTATAACATAATAATAATCTTATGATAACTTCAAATTAAAATTTTAAAACCATACCTGTAACAACCCGATATTTTATGATAATTATTATTTTTAATTTATTTTATGTCATGTTTTTTATGCTACAACAATATTATCTTGTGATATAATCCACACTGTATTAGCTTGAAGTATACACAACACTATTCTTAGATTGTGTTACAAACAATTTCAAGTTCGTTTTATAATAGTCATTCTACGCAACATTGACTGTATATATATACATATATATTCAATGTATAAATGAAATATAGTTGTATTCTATTATACTAAATAATAAAGTATTCTTGAACAACACGAAACCCTGACTTGGCTTGCATTACACGCAATCGCGACCTTCCTCGATAGCGTGTATTGTACGCAATACCGGGTTTTACTAAACAACGATATATTATTATAATATTATTAAGAACTAGATATTAGGAATATTATTAACTAAATTTTGAATTTTATAACATTATTATTCATCTTACACATTTTCGAGAACATGGTATAAGAACAAAATAAATTTTTCAGGTAAAATATGTATTTTTCATAAAATGCAGTTTTGATGCCTTTTGATGGCGCACCCACTGTAAATCTAGTTTTTGACATGTTTATAAGTTAAATTTTAAAAACTAAAATTATTATTTTGAATTAGGATATAAAATTTTACCTTGGATAAAATTTTCATATTATTCTGATAACTTTCATATTTTAATGAATAGTAAAAACACGTTATATTTTAATTAAAAACAACTTTTTTCATCGTAATATGTTATGTGGTTAAATTATAATATTGAATGGTTTTAAAGTATAAATAGAATATATTTTTACCATTTAATATAATTTATGTCATTATCATTGATTTTACATTGAATTCGTAGGTTAAATCAATTCAATCGTTTGCAATGTTTTAAACAAAAACCCGTTTTCATTCAACAACGGGATTAATTTTAATTTAATTTTTGCAACTTCTGTGTATTGAATTTGATAAAATGGATTCCATATTTGGAATCAGTGGTTCCAAATTATGTTAATAGGATACTTTTCATTTTTGGGAATTATGAATAGTAACTACGATAAATTTTATTTACCATAGTTAAAGGTAAATCGGGTAATTAAGGGTAAATATAATATTATAAAATTACCCTAACACATGCCAAAATTCTATTTTATGGATAAAAGTATACCCATATCACCTAAGGGTCGGATTAGATTCATTTTATGGACTTTTGACCATGAAAAAAATTTAATTATTTTTAAAACCAAAGAAAGTGACAAAATATCACTCTCTTAAAGATTATAAGTATAATAATTTTAATTTATTTATAAACATCATAAAACTTTGAACACGAATAGTCTCCAGAAATATAATATAATTATATAAAACATGATAATTTATATATAATTTTTAGGGATTAAATAATTGTCATTAATAGTGATACATTAATGATGCAGAAATTATTTATTAAGTAAAAAATCAGTAATATAGTTTTTTATTGAAATAATAATACCCATTAAAAGACCCAAAAACCTGACCAAAACTTATTGGAAGTGTATATATACACCATAATCATCCAATGACCTAATATATAACCGTCTGGAGTATTATAAAAGTGATTATGACACTTATATTAGTTTATTTTAAATGATGCTAAAGTTGTCACCTTCATAATTTAATAAATATAACAATTTAAATATTGTGATTTTAAGATGATAAATTCGAGTAAAATTATTATTATGAAAGGAAATAGATTTATCTTCATCATAAGATTTTAGTTTTAATTTTTATGCAAAAAATATGTATATTAAATAATTATACAAAAATTATGTAGTAATTATTTTATTAAGAGATAAACCAAATAAATGGTTTTAAAAATATTAAACTAAATATTATATGAACTATTTAATGTGATCCACTAATTTTCTAGATACATATGAAATTTTATGAATCTATTAAAGCTTTTAGTTCGAACATATCTTCTGTATATATTTTATTTAAATTCAAATAAATGAATAGTGTCATAATTGACACTATTATTATTTTATAAATAAAACATATTATAAAATTGGATAAAAATCACAAAAATATTTAAAAATTATAAATTTAAATATATATGGTCTAAAATGTTATAAATTTTAAAATTATGGAAAATTCACAACAAATAAGTAATTATTTGTTATAATTTAAAATTTAGAATGTTATTACCACAAATAAAATTAAATTGATTAAATAAGGATAAATCAAGTTGATAATGTTTAAAATAAATTCCTAACATTTAGAAATTTTATTTTTTGATGTTATTACAACAATATCTAATCTAATATTTGAATATTAGTCATTTTTGATGTTTTTATGTGGGGTTGAGATTTAATATAAACTAATATTTCTTATATTTCCAAAGGTGCCCCTCTCCTCCCTTATAAAAGGGCACCTCCTCCCTCTCTTCCTCACACCACATTTAGCCTTCAATCTCGGCCAACCCCTGCCAAATTCTTTTCTACACTTCCCTAGAAACATCATAGAGGTCCTGGTCTTCTTTAAAGACCAATTTTAGTGCCCTAATAGGAGGTCTCAAAGAGGCGCTTCAAAGAAGAGGTAATGCTCGTGACCGATTCTTTCAACTTTATTGCTTCTTCCACTTCTTCCTTTTTAGATGTTTCATTATGAGGTAATAACATCAGTATAACTCATATAATTATATGTTATTATAAGTATGAATCAACCATATTTCACCATCTATCCATCCTATGGAAAACTAAATCACCGCGCGTGCGTACGTACGGAATACCGTCTCCACGTCGTGGTGTCTTTATTTTCCCCCACCACCTTAATTGGATGGTTATAATGGTGAAGGTAATGAATATATATGATTATTGTAAAGTTATATTGATTCTGTAATATTATACATACACTTTAATACAATTCCACGATCTTGGGAATTATATCCTCTCTCGTGCGTACGTACGGACTACCGTCTCCACGACGCAATGAGATTCACTCTCCATGTTAACCATTCAAGAATGATTATAAATTATATATAATATGTAATCCTGAAATATATGGAATAATAATGCTACTGGATTTATGTATATATATATATTTATTTCATCCACTTAATTCCATTCAATTCAATAAGGAAACGAAAACAGCGTTCATGCATACGTACGGCCTACCGTCTCCATGAATAGTGTATTTATTTCCATTTATAGAAGTATTATATATATGTATATTCTGAATATATATTATATATAAATCATATTTTACATTTTGGATTTAATTAATCATGATCTACGTAATCATATGAATAATTACAAGTTAAAACAGGAATGACAAATGAAACGATTTTACCCAAAATGCTACTTTAACATGAATTTACAAAAGAACGGGTAATATAAATTCACTAGTGAACCAGATATGATATAATAACAATGAATATGATTCCGTAATAAGTCAATGACATTAGTTAAATCATTATACAGGAGGTTTGGATACGTATGAAGCAAATCTGACCTAAGGTAAAGGATAATTTTGCAAACCTCTTTTTATTCGAGATTGCTTATTCGTAAGTATTTACTAGGGTTATTGCTATCTCCATGTCCATGTTTTATAAAAATGTATTCATGTATGTTTAAAGTCATTTTTACCCATTTTTACTTTTACCCCTTGGTATGGAAGTAATATTTCTTTTATTTACCCTACGAGGTACTTTTTTGACTTTTCCAACAAAAGTACGAGAAGAATATTTTTTTAACGTATACGGCATGAAAGGATTTTTATGGTTTTATAAAGCCTTATTTTCATGAAGCTTCCTCCAAAAGATTTCATGACTATTTTCAAAAAAAATCTCTTTCATTTCAAATGTCATGATGTTTTTTGAAAATAAATTGATTTTGAAGAAGAAAGGATATTTTCCTCAAGAATTCATTTCAACTGTCTTATCAACACCATTTTTCATCTAAGATGAAATTATTTTATATGTGTATGCTTCAAGTATACGATCTCTATGATTTACATGGTTTCACTTTCATTATTATGAAATGATATTCGTTTCTTTTATATGGATTATGTGATGATGGGATGATTTTTATGAAACCCATTTTATTTATTAGGTTATTATAAATGATGTTTGTTTATTTTGTGGCACAAGTAAGAATGATTCATTATGAGATGGGTGGGACCTATATCTCCCTCCAATGCATTGGGTAAAGATTTATATCTCATGAGATAGACATGGCTGTAACGGAAAGTTAAACCGGTTCAGTAATACAGGACTGGAATGAAGAGTGAACTCGATTCAGAAAGGGACTTTGTCCACTAAGATGGTCTTGGAGGCAATGCCTTGGATAATATGGAAATAATATCATGTGCTTAATGGTTTCCACAATTAAATGTTATATTCCCATGAAATTTTATCATGATAGATGTTCCCTTATGATATATTCCTTAAGTACTTCCATGATTCGTGTCTTTGCTCAAGATTTTGATGTTTAAACATTATGTTCATGTTTTTTTAGTACAAATATATATGGTATGTTTTATTTTGTCCATGATTACCCTTACTGAGCATTTGAGCTCACCCTTTTTATTTTTTATTTTCCCCTAGGATTAAAAGAAAGGTTTTAGGTAAGGAATCAAAAAGTGGAAGATCTTTATAGGAGATGTTGAATATCTTTCACCACTATTAGAATATTACGTTCTGAGTTTCCAAAGACACTAAAATATTACGGTCCTTGTGTGTCTCTTTTTGTTATGTATTAATTATTCCGCTAAAGTAATGTAACGTCCATGTACGTCAAGCTTCGGGTCTCTACAATACCCATCATATCATAGATCATAATATTTAATCATTCAATATATTATGTGGTTTAATAATACATGAATCATAAAATAATCAATTAACATGAAGAATCAGATCATATTTGATGCATAAGAATAATATTTGTGTGAAAAACCTTACTACAGAAAATATGTTCCATATTATTCAAAAATAACTTAATAGACTACCATATTTTATTGAGTTAACTTCTTATCCAAACATATTTTTCAAGGTTCACTCCCAATAATATCAGTGGAGAGTTTCTATTATTGAGTGGGGATCACTCCCTATTATAGTTTCGACTATCTGGTGACATATCCTTACTTAACCAATGATTTTAAGTTATATATAATTCAAGACCCACCAATAACATAATTAAAATGATAATAATGGGTGCTGAAATCATAAAATATTCATCATAACATAACCCATAGAATGTAAATAGCTTTCATAATCATTTTATCATAGGATAACCCATGGAAAAGGAATGGGTTTCATAAATATCTTATCAACATAATCACTAACTATAATGATAAATAATATATTTTTTATCATTGAAATAAATTTAAATTAAATCATAAGTAACATTATTGGAAATATTCTTAAATGAAAATTCCTTTAAATATCAATAGGAATATTATTTGGGGAAAACACCCATATAATTTTTAAATTAACTCTTTAAAATATAAAAAAAAATTATAGAAAAAAATTTATGGAAAATAATAATAGAAATATTTAGTTAAATCTTCAAATAATCTACTTTTCATTATCCTAGGAAATTACATTCCTATAATGTATTTTATAAAAATAATGCCTTTAATATTTTTGGTGAAACCTCAACATTATAACCATCATTAAATGACAAGAACATTCATTGTAATTAATTTTAGAAAATAATAATTAATTGTAAATAATGACCATAAAATCATTTCAAAATAGTAAAAAAGATCTTAAATCAATTTTTTATAACAAATACATAGATGAAAAAATTATTTTTGACCGAATATATATATATAAATCCAGTTTTCCCTAAAATTATTCTTTTGTTCTCTTGTGTTCTTAAATAGAGAAAAATAAAATAAAAAAATTCATATCATGGTGTAAACATTCTTGAATAAAATCCATGAGATTCCAGATATGAGGAACAATAAAACCCCTTATTAGATACCTAATCAAAAAAATCATGGTAAGATATGAGATTGTAACATTAAAAAAATTCCTCATTCTTTTGAAATAATGAAAAAATATTTATCCAGTAATATAGTGTGTTTAAATTCATTAAAATATTACCATAGAGTTATTTAAATACATATAATATCATATATTATCCATCTAATACATACTAATATGAATTTAGTTTATAATTCCTTATTAAAATAATCATTTATATGTGTTAATAATTTATTTTCAATAAAATATTTGTTAGGTAGTTTCAGTCTTGGTATATTAAAGATGGTTTCACAACCTAAAAAAATATATCCCAGTTCTAATATCATATATGTTAATTATATATATTTATTCATATATAATGGATATATGTTGAAAATTGAATTAAACTATTCATTTATATGGTAGGTTATATGTATATATTAATGTTTTTTATCTTTTTGATAGATGTAATGAATGAAATGTAAATAATTATTCACCTTTACAATGCCAATTTTATTTCATATAAAGAATATAAACTCAATAAATATATCGTCATTACAATCCATGTATATTTCAAATAAAAAAATTAATTGCATCACTATGTGGAGGTTATAGTCCACCAATATATAAGTGGATGTTATCATTTTACAATTGGTAGGATGAATATAGATAATGGTCTTCCAAATATTATAATAAAAACTTAGAATACAAATGTTATGAATCAATTATTTAATAATGTGTATCATGAGTTTATATAATGTAGAATAAAAAGGAATATATAAAATAATTTGATTAGTGTTATACCTTTTTGTTGAGAATTTACATTTGAACTCCACCTTATTTCTTGAAGGGTAGTATTTTAGAAATTCCATAGGCTCTAGGATGTGGTAAAGTAAAAAATAAATATCTTTCTCCATATAATAATTAAGATAGGATACTCGTAATGTGTGAGTAAGATAGGAAAATGGGCAACCCTTTATATGTGAGGGAATATGCACTATTGTAATAACACAAATTATTAAAATATTATGAAAAAATTTTCTATAAAAATGATAATAAATTGATATAGTTCAATTATAAGTAGATTTTTTTTAACAATATACTAAAAAAATTAAATTTGGATAATTTGCGGTTATTTTTTCATACATATCTTTTCATTTCAACCACCCCATTATCCATTTTGTGAATTACAGTGATATTAATATTTTTTACACATTAAGGGTCATGAGTATTTCTATAAAATGAAATGTAAATAATAAATTGACCACAGATGATATTTTCAACCATATACCATTCAATTTCATAGTTATTATATTTTTATAATTTTTTAATAAATTAATCAAATATGTTTTCTTATAAAATATCATTTATATAATTTTTAGAACTACCCATTTACATTTACATTGAAAAAATCATGATATAAAATGAGTTATAATATTATCATGTCACATATATATAATATGAAATATTTATCTAAAAATTGTTCGTATCATAATAATTCATTCATATTATAACATATTCAATATTTTAAATATAATTTATTAAATTTTTTATTAAATGAATAAATATTATTTCATCATTGAGTAAGATTTTAAGGTAATTATTCAATATGAAAAAATTAAGATTAAATAACTATGATAAAAAATTAATTCATCTTTTTAATAATATTTTATATCAAAATTTATCCCCTTATATTCCAAATTTTAACAATCAAGAGTATTTAAAGTCAGAATTTTGTGATTTGAAATATATTGTTATATTAAATTAAAATACTTCACATAATCAATGAATTAATGAAATTAATGGATATATAATCCATAAATGGATTGAAATTTCTAATACCCACTCATTAAGTTGGATAATTTCGAGAGTAATATAAATTTTAAAACCATATCCTATAGTTTTTACTCAATTTTATTTTTTATATTCCTTCTGAGGGGATAAAAATTTACCGAGATTAATATTTATAATTACCTAAAATAAAGGGAACCAAGTTTTATTTTTTGAATATACTAAATAAATACATTATAGTTAATTCTATTGATTAAATTTATATATGTATTATTATATTATTTCTATATAAGAAAACAAATAATGAAGAAACAAATTTTATTTAAATATAAATTTAATCTTAAAATTGTTTTAATATTATCCCATTCCAAGATAAAATAAATTCATGTTAAAATATTAGATGGAATATTTAATATATATATATATATATAATTAAAATAATTCAACAATAGTCATTAATTTAGTTTTTTAATTTAAAAATACATTGTGAACATAAAAACAGCTTTTTATAAGTACATCTCTTTTACATTAAAATGATTTTTATTATCTTTTTTAAACAATTAATAACCAATAAATTCATTTTATTAATTTGGGAACCATTAAATATTATTATAACAGTTATTTCAATTCATACCCATAAATTAAACTTCTAGGTGGAAACTATCATATTAAATAAAAATATCTCAATTGCATTGTAGAGACCTGAAGATTGAAGTACATGGATATTACATTACATTAGTGGAATACACAATACATAACCAAAAAATGCACAGAGACCATATTAGTTTAGTGTCTTTGGAAACTTGGAACATAATCTTCTAATCATGGTGAAAGATCTTCAACATCTCCCAAAATGATCTTTTTTTTTACTACCTAAAACCATTCATTAAATATTGGGGAGAAGAAAACATATAAAGGGTGATCTCAAATGATCAGTAAGGGTAATAATGGAGAAAATAAATCAAACCATATACAAATGAATTTAAAAACATGAACATAATGTTTAAACATCAAAATCCTGAGCAATGCCATAAAACATGGCAGTACATAAGGAATAGATCATAATAGTTCATAAATAATGATAAAATAACATGGGAATAAGACATGTAATTGTCATAGACCATTAACCACATGATATGACCTCCATAGTAGCCACGACATTGCTTCCAAGACCATCCTATTGGACAAAGTCCTTTGCTGAATCATGTTCACTCCTCGTTCCAGTCCTGTATCACTGAACCGGATTAACTTATCGTTTGAGCCTTGTCTATATCATGAGATATAAATCTTTACCCAATGCATTGGAGGGAGAAATAGGTCCAACCAATATCATAATGAAATCGTTCTTACGTGTGCCACAACATATACATAAATCAATCATCATAACCCAATGAATAAAATGGGTTTCGTAAACATCATCCCATCATATCATAATCCATATAAAACAAATGGATATCATTTCATCTTAAGAAAATTGAATCCATGTAAATCATTTAGACATTATACATGAAATATTCAAATATAAAATAATTTAATCTTATATGGAAATGGTTTTGACAAAACACTTGAAATGAATTCGTGAGAAAAATATCCTTTCTTCTTTAAAATGATTTTTTTTTACAAAATTCCATGTAATTTTAAAAAAAAGGATTTCGTTGAAAATATTCATGAAATTGTTTATAGGAATATTCATTTAAATAATTCATTATGAAATTGTAAAAAACTGTTCATGCCGTATAATTTAAAAAAACATTCTCCTCGTACTTTTCCCAAAAAGGAAAAAAAGTTTCTCATCTGGTAAACAAAAGAATGATTTCTTCCATAACATAATGTAAAAGTCAAAGATTGGTAAACATGACATTATAAATAAATGGAAGAATATTAAACACTTTATGAAAAACATTTTTATGGACATGGATGAAAATATAACCGCTGTAAATACTTGCGTATAAGCAATCTAGGATAAAAACCAGATTTACCAAATTATCCCTTACCTTAGGTCTGATATGCTTTGTACGTATCCAAACCTCTTGTATAATGATTTAAATAATTTCATTGAATTATTAAAAAATAATATTCATTCTTATGATATTATAAATGATTCAAATAGCTCTTTATATTACCCCCTCATTTGTCAATTCCATGTTAAAGCAATGTTTTAGATACTATTCATTTCATATATCGTACGTGTTTGGACGAGTTTTTCATGATACTATTATTACTTATATCAGGATTTAATTACTTAAAGAATTTAAAACATGATTTATATATCATATATTTTCAATATATATATATTTATATATAAAATATAGATAAATGAAATAAAACACACCGTTTATAGAGACGGTAGGTCATACGTACCCGTGAACGCTGCTTTCATTTCATTATTGAATTGAATGGAAGTAAGTAGATGATATATATATATATATATATCCAGTATTATTATGACATATATATCATTATTATTAATTATATATACTTTATAATCATTTTTTAATGGTTAACATGGAGAATGAATCTCATCGCGTCGTGGAGACGGTAATCCGTACGTACGCACGAGCGATGATATCATTCCCATAATTATTGAATGGAATTAGAGTGGATGATATAATATCTCAGAATATATATGATGTTATAATAACCATATATATTTATTCATTACACCATTATACCCATCCAAGTAAGGTGGTGGTGGAAAAACAGATTACACCCCGGCGTGGAGACGGTATTCCGTAAGTATGCACACGCTGTGATTTCATTTTACATAGGATGGATATAAGGTGAAATTGGGTTGTTTAATATTTATAATAACATATCCATATATTATTGATACTGATGTTATTAATTTACAATGAAACAAATAAATAAGAATATGTTGAAGAAGAATGAAACTTGAGAGAATCGGTAGAAGAGATTACCTCTTCTTTGACGCACCTCTTTTATGCTTCCTCTTAAGGCAATACGGTTAGTATTTTGAGGAGACCAGAACCTCAATAATATTACTATAGAGGTTTAGAAGATAAATTGGTAGGGTTGGTCCTAGATTGAAGGTTCAATATTGTGTAAAGTGGAGAGGGAGGAGGTTCCCTCTTATAAGGCAAGAGGGGGACAGTTTAGGAAAAACATAAACTATTATTTTATAATAAAGTCATATTGGGTTTATAATATCTCCAAATTGATATATTTCTAAGATAAGTTGGTATGCATAGAAATAATACCAAAAAATAGGTTTTTGACAAGTTTAGGTTACTATTTTAACCTTGTCATTTAGATTTAACTCTAAGTTAAATAATATTACCTTTACAATGTATTCTTGTTTTCATACACTATATGGTTAATAACCTTACTATAATAAGAAAAAAGAATTCCAAGTGGATAATTATTAATTTATATAACCTTATATAAGTCATTTGGATGAACTATAGATTTTTTATGAATATAATATCAATTAATAATATAATATTTGTTTTAAAAACTATTTTATGTCAATTTTGACACAATTTGGAAATTTATTTTTGTGAAAATCATAAAAGCATTATTAGTTATAAATAAGTTTATTAAATCAATAATAATATTTCATATTAACCTATAAAATTAGTGGAATTCATAAAAAGTCTCAAATTACATTTATTTGGGTATTTATAACATCAATTATGTTGATATTTCATTAATAAGGTAATTACTGCATCATCATTGTGTCATAAATAAATTAAATTATTTAGTGTCTAAAAATTAAAAATAAAATACCATTATTTATAAAATATTTTTATCTTTTTAATTAATACTTATAGTCAAATATATCTTATGTATAACTCTATATTAAAAAAAATTAGTTATTAAACATTGATTTAACTCTTTTAACTCTTCTTTGAATTGAATAATAATAAATGTCCTAATCTAATCCATGTGGACCTAAATGATAATATTATATTAATAAGGTTGTTTTTGGTCAATTTATACTTATCCAATTGAATTAGGACATGTGTTATGGTAAAAATAATATCATTTTTACCTTTAATTACCCTATTAACTTTTAACCATGGTAAATAAAAGTAAAAAGTTACCATTCCCCAAAAATTATTTTCATGTAATTAAACAACATTTAACTTTCTGATATCAGCTGTGTCTCTTAGATTTTTGAAATTCCATTCATAGAAGTGGTAAAATTATTTTTTATGAAAATTTGCAAAAAGCTTTTACGAGGCAGGTAAAAGATGGTAAAAATTTCAATATAATTTTTATATAACTAAAATTATTATAATCCAAATCTAATTAATTACATTGAACATATATAGGTATTATGTATCTATTTTAAACTAAAATAATTTTAAATTAAATAAATATTTATTTAAATAAAATGTCGGTTTTTAAATAGTAACTCAGTGTTTTCACTATTCATAAAAAATATAATGTTTTCTGAAAAATAACAAAACACCACCTAAGGATAATTTCGATATTCAGAATCCAAAAATGATATCCATGTTTAAAGGTAATATTTATAATATTTCAAAAAGTGGGTATTATAATTCATAATGGCTAGTTCATAATAATTTTATAGTAATATCTTGTTTAGTGAAACTCAGTATTGTTTATACAACACGCTATTGAGGAAGGTTGCTCTGGCGTGCAACACAAGCCTAGAATAGTGTTTGATTATACTGTAAGCTAATACAGTGTTGCTTATTTCGCAAGCTAATCAGGGTGTAGCATACAACACAAGACATCAAAGTAATTAAAAATAATATTTCACCTAAAATCTCTTGTTTTTACATTCTAACCCCCTTAAAATTAATTTCACCATCAAAATTCATCAGGGTTATAAATAATTTACTACTTGAAAGTTTCGTTCTTAGAAACCCATATTGTAAAAGGAATACTAAAACTTGTTTTTAAAAAGTAAAGTAAGAAATGTAACGGTTACCTGAATTAACTCATCACTAGGTTTCCACATAGGAGAACATAGGTGGAAATATGGATATGGATGAAAAATCTAACCATCATGTTAGGATAGAGAGTGGTATAGGATATTGATGAAAATATAACCCATGTAAATTCTTACGTATAAGAAATCTCGGAAAAAAATGAGATTTTAAAAATTAACCCTTACCTTATGTCTGATATGGTTTGTACATATCCAAACTTCATGTATAATGATTTAAATAATTTCATTGACTTATTAAAAAATAATAGTCCTTATGATATCATATATTATTCAATTAGGTCTTTATATTACCCATTTATTGTCAATTCCATGTTAAATCAATGTTTTGTGTAATATTCGTTTCATTTATCGTACGTGTTTGGACTTGTTCTCATGATATTATTATTACATATATCATGATTTACTTACTTCCAGAATTTAAAATATGATTTATATATCATATATATTAAGTATATATATATATATAGCAGATTTATAAATGAAATGAAACACACCGTTCATGGAGACGGTAGGTCGTACGTACAAATGAATGTTGTTTTCCTTTACTTATTGAATTGAATGGATATAAGTAGATGAAATATATATATATATATATATATATAACCAGTAGTAATATTATGACATATATATATCATTATTATTCATTATATATACTCTATAATCATTCTTGAATGGTTAACATGGAAATGAATCTCATCGAATCATAGAGACGGTAATCCGTACGTACGCACGAGTGATGATATCGTTCCCATAATTATTGAATGGAATTCGACTGTATGATATAATATCTCAGAATATTTATGATTTATAATAACTATATATATTTATTATCGACACCATTATACCCATCCATGTAAGGTGGTGGTGGAAAAATATGTTACACCACAACATGGAGATTATATTCAGTACATACGCACGCGCGGTGATTTTGTTTTCCGTAGGATGGATAGAAGGTTAAATGGGGTTTATTCATATTTATAATAAAATATAATTATATTATAGATACTGATGATATTACTTTATAATGAAACAACTAAAGAAGAATAATTTGAAGAATAAAAAAACATGAGAGAATCGGGAGAAGGGATTACCTCTTTTTTGACGCACCTCTTTTATGCTTCCTCTTAAGAAACTAGAGTTACTATTTCTAGGAGACCATATCCTCTATAATATAACTATATAGGTTGATAAGAAAAATTTCCAGGGGTTGGTCGAGCTTGAAGGCTCAAAATTGTGTAAAGAGGAGTGGGGGGAGGTTCCCTTTTATAAGGGAGGAGAGGGGAACTTTAGGATAAACTTAACATATTATTTTATAATAAAGTCATATTCCTTTTATAATAGATAAAAATTGATTTATTTTTAATTTAAAGTTGGGATGGGTCGAAATCCACCCAACCAATAGGTTTTAGACAATTTTAGTTTACTATTTTAACCTTATCATTTAGATTTAACTCTAAGTTAGATAATTTTACCATTACCGTGTCTTCTTGTTTTGTTACATTATATGGTTAATAACATTATAATAACAAACCAAATGAACCCCAAGGGGTTCATTATTTATATATATAACCTTTTCTATGTCATTTGGATGAACCATATATTTTTTAAAATAGAATATCAATTAATATTATAATATATGTTTTAAAAACTATTTTATGTCAATTTTGACTCAATTTGGTAATTTATTTTTGTGAAAATTATAACAGCATTATTAGTTCTAAAAAATATAATTAAATCAATAATAATATTTCATATTATCTTATAAAATTAGTTTAATTCAAAATAAGTCTCAAATTACATTTATTTGACTATTTATAACATCAATTATGTTAATATTTCATTAACAAGTTAATTACTTCATCATCATTGTGACATAAATAAATTAAATTATTTAATGTATAAAAATTATAAATAAAAGAAAATTATGTAGGAAATATTTCTATCTTTTTAATGAATATTTATAGTCGAATATATCTTATGTATAACCCTATATTGAACTTTTTTTAGTTAGTAAACATTGATTTTAACTTTTTTAACTCTTCTTTAATTAAATAATAATAAATGTCCTAATGTAATCCAAGTAGACATAAATGATAATATTATATACATATGTTTGTTTTTGGTCTATGTATACTTATAAAATATAATTAGGACATGTTTTAGGGTAAAAATAATATCATGTTTACCTTTAATTACCGTATATACTTTCTACCATGGTAAATAAAAGTAAAAAGTTAATATTCCCCAAAAAATATTTTCATCTCATTGAACAAAATTTTACTTACTGATATCAACTGTTTCTCTCGGATTTTTGAAATTCCATTCACAGAAGCGGTAAAATTATTTTTTATCCAAATTTACAAAAAGCTCCTAAGAGGTTGGTAAAAGACGTTAAAAATTTCAATATAATTTTTATATCTCTAAAACTATTATAAACTGACTCAATTGAATTAAAGTGAAGTTATATAGGTATTATGTATCTATTTTGACATAAAATATTTTTAAATAAAATAAATAATTATTTAAATAAAAATTTGGTTTTTAAATAGTAACTCAGTGTTTTAACTATTCATCAAAAATTGAATGTTTTCTGAAAAATACCAAAAATTCACCCTAGGCTAATTTCGATATTCCAAATCCAAAAATGAAATCCATTTTGAATGATAAAATTTAAAAAAATTTAAAAAGTGTGTATTACAATTCATAACGGCTAGTTCATAAAAATATTATAGTAATATATTGTTTAGTGAAACTCGATTTTGCGTATAACTCACGCTATCGAGGAAGGTTTCCCTGGCATGAAACACAAGCCTAGAATAGTGTTTTCATATACTGTAAGCTAATAAGGTGTTGTGTATAGCACAAGATATTCTTGTTGTAGCGTAAAACACAAGACATCAAAGTAATTTAAAATAATATTTCTCATAAAATCTCAGGGTGTTACATGCATATCATTCATCTTTTATACTTGAGGATTCATGTAATGTAATCTATAAAAGATGTCATATTTAGTTCTTAAGATGTGTATAATAAAATATGGATGTGTAACATTTTTTCATCATGATTCCAATATTATTATATGTTTTATGGTTCACCATTTTTGATTAAGTGTATTAATATCACAGATTATAGATTACTCTTACTTTTCTTTGTTCTTTTTAATAAGATATTTTTCCCATGATCATGTTTTCTTAAGCGACTATAATCTAACTCCTTTAGGACATGTAGATTATTTTTTCATTTCTAATTGTTTAAGATCGCCAATTTCATATATTTCCATTCACCTTGTTATAATTATGTGAATAAATTTTGTGATATTTTGTAAATATTCAATTGTATCTCAATTATATAGAAACGATCATAGGTTTAGTATAATAATGTTCTTTTTTAGATAGTTATGATAGACACTAGACCTAATAATCATTGTATTATAAGATTATTTATAGTTGATAAGTCAATGATATATAAATTATGTTAAATATATGTTTTTTATCTTGGTTCGTCATACATTGTATCAAATAATTTATTTTAATATTGTATTTGTTCTCCAATACCAGAAGTGTGGTTCTATGTCTACTCAGTGCCCATCCACTTAGTGATTGAGAAATGAGTTCCTTGAGGTTTTGGAACAATTTTGGCTCCCAGGTGGTTCTCTTGACCATATTTTTTTTATTCCTTAATAGAGGATATAAAAAAAATCTACTAGAGTTATTGGAAGAATTCGGTTCTTATGTGGTTGATTCTGTTAATTCATAATGATTAAATGAACATGATTTATAGACATTTATGTTACCCATTTGTCTAATTTTCATATATTTTAATTTTTCTTCTTCATTCCACTCTTTCTATTTTCAATAAGAGTATTATAGTCACATATTACATGAGTTAGACATCTATTCTTATTTACCCACCATTCATATACAATTTTCTATAGTAGATTATTGATGACAACATCATTAAAATAGTCTTACCGCCAATATTTAGTGATTAATTTAATACATAGTGAAATTATTCTTTATATCCTCATTCATTTTCATATTTTTTTCAATATATATATATATATGTATTATTTTCTATTGGCGAAACAAAAACACAAGTACCTAGTCTTTGGTTAAAGAATAAACCCTGTTTTCCTAATTGTAAAATCCCATGTGTTATAATCATTTTAGTAATTTCTATTTCTATTGGTACATGGGTGTTATTCATATTACCTTATATAAATATATGTATCGAGTATGATAGTTTTTTGTATTATAAGATATATATTCATGTGATTAATAGTGATAATAATGGTTTATATTTTACTTGTATTTCTTTCATGGGATGTTGGTGAATGTAATAATTTATCTTAGTGTATGGAATAACCTATTCCAATCATTATAATATTGTAGTGAACTATAAAAACCTATAAAATTATTTTTTTGATATTAGTATGGGTTTTATATTATGTTTGATATATAGATCACTATTAATTTATCTAGTGGGACATTTATATATATATATAATAGGAGAGACCCATTCATCATGAAATGAAATCTGTGAATCTCATATTTTCTCACCTATATTAGTTAAAAAGGTCATGAATGTAAAGACCCGGAAATTTCAAGGAAATTTTTTTATTAATTTTCTTTGGAATTTTACAAGAACACAGTTTCTGACAGCGCCTGATTCCGAGGCCCGGTGTGCCCAGAATCAATTTCCGATGTTTGGCTCGGGTACGTTCAGTGAACGAACGAGCGGGAATTTCTAACTTTTGAACCGGTGCCCAGAATCAAATTCTGAGGGCACCGATGGAACCGTAGCGCCGGTTTTTGCTTAGGAATGCCTTTCCTGGAGTTGCATTTGCTTGGGAGCAGTTGTTTATTAAGGTTGTCGTTTAAGTGTAAAGAAAAATAAAATTTGTGTTACAAATTTTATTTATCTTCTTAAGTGGTTATATCCTAAGTGTGGAAGTTGGGGTGGAATCACATGTTCCTAACTAACCAAGTGAGGATTAAGGTGAGGTGGGGCCCACACGAGCCCCAACCCTTCACCTTCCCCTTAACTCTCTTCTACCCCCTTTAAACTCCCTTTCACTTAATGTGCCAAAACCCCTCAAATTCCTAACTCCTTAAACTCCTTAACTTCCTTGAACCCCCCCTCCCCCCAATTAAATGTGACTCTTCACTTCCACCTTCATTAATTTTGGAGCCTCTCCACCAATTAATGAAGGATGTAACTTAATGAATTTGAATTATTTTGAATTCATTAAACTAACACTATAATAAGGTGTGTTGTTTTATTGTTTGGGGTTGGCTAAATCTTTGTGATAGAGTCATGGAAGGATTGAAGAGAATTCCACCCTCGACAAAGAACACGAAGGACATCTCCAAACATGGAACAACGTCTTCTCGATGAAGAATGCCTTTTCCAAAGAAGAACGTGAAGTTTCCAACGTCTATCCCTTCTTGTATGCCTCCTTCCCACTCCTTTCGGAATAAAGAAGGGAGCGCCTTTCACGAAGAACGCCGACGTCATCAACGGCTTCTCTTTTCCGATGTCGACGAATCGCCGCCGCCTTTCCGCGACTTCGTCAACACATAACGAAAAGCGAGGTAGGGGTTTGTTGTTGCTTTATTTAATTATTTTCCGTTCTTGGTTCTAGCATGACAAACTTGAGGATGAACGTTTAAGTGTTATCGTCTAACGAGAGGAGGACCGGACCGCACAAACACGGCCGAAACCCCCTCCTTTGTTCTTGAATGTTTCTTGCGGATGAAACGAGATAGCGTGGTGCCGTCGCACCACGCGGGAATCACACGGAAATTATTGCGCGGCGCCGTCGCGCCGTGCCGTGGAAAGAATTATCATGAACACGACGTCGTCGCGCCGCGTCAAAGGATACCGAAGACGCCGCGGCCGGAGCGAGGCCGCGGGGGAGGGGCGCGGTGCCGTCGCACCGCGCCGGATGACGAAGGCCGCAGCCGGTTCTGGGCCGCGGCGGATCGTGATGACCGGCGGCCAGCCGGGCCGCCGGTGCCGGAAGACGGAAGAGGACCGGCCCTTGCCGGTCCTGTTGACAAGAAGCCGGTCGGCCAGGTCGGGCCGGCCGGGTTGGTGGAAACCGGGGGAATTTAATTCCCCCGGGCAGTTATTTGGCCCCCCATTATGAGGGGGGTCGGTTTCACAAAAGGGGGGGGGGGCAGGCGGCCCCCCATTTCCAACAAGCTCGGGCTTCGGCCAAGCTGGCAGCGCGCCCAGCGCGCTGCCTTGCGCCGAACCGGCGCGCCTGGCCGGTTCGCCGCGCCGGGCCACGCCGGGCCGGGCCACGCTGGGCCGGGCCGGGCCGCGCCGCGCCGGGCCGGGCTGTGCCGGGCCGGGTCGACCCCTTCCGGGGCGGGTCGACCCGGTTCGGGCCATCCGGGGGGTCTCGGGCCGGGACGACCTAGGCCCGAAACCCCCATTACCGAGCGGTTTGGTCAAATGCCCGTATCTTGTGCTACGGGCCTCCAAACGACTCGTCGTTAGCGGCAACGCGATCCTTGGATCCAGACAGTCGTTTCGGTATACTATACTCAAGGTGCACCTTCCTTTTCGGGAGCCTACGTGGTTAAAACTCTGTAGTTAAGCGTGCTTGGCCTAGAGTAGTGATCAGGATGGGTGACCTCCTGGGAAGTTTCCCAATGTGAGTATGAGACGAAAAAGCCAATAACTCTCAGACCGGGCGTCCGATTGACACGCCGTCTGTTGTGTTGAGTTCCTGTTGACGATACGGAACTTTTGGCATCATCCGCCCGAGTTTTGGATGCAGATGGATAGTGGCCAGGTTGAATCGCACCGAAATCCAACCGGGCCCCTAGAACGGAAAAGCTGATATCTTTCTGACAGAACGTCCGTTTGACGAACCGTCAGCGGCGTTGGTGATCGCGTTGAGAAACGGTCTCTATGAGTTTACCCTATGAGAGTTCGGGGTACATTTGAGATACGGCCAGGTTTGGATTGCTCACGAAACCAACCGGGCACCTGGGACAAAAAGGCTAATAACTCACAGACCGGGCGTCTGATTGACGCGTCGTCTGTTGCGTTGAGACCCCTATGACGTGGAGGTCCTTTGAGATACTTCTTCATGGGACTTTGATATACTTGGAGTATCGACCTGTAGCTCGTGGAGCGGACCCTCCCAATGACGAGCGTGCGGAGTACGGAGACCGTGTAGCTGGCTGAGACCCGACGACTGCTGATCGAACGACTCGGAGTGTTACAGAGGTGCGCTTGGTTGTAGCGGCACGTGGGAGTGCTTGGTTGTAGCATCAGACCCACGACAGAGTTGCGCTTGGTTGTAGCGGCACATGGGAGCGCTTGGTTGTAGCGGCATACCCACGACAGAGGTGCGCTTGGTTGTAGCGGCACATGGGAGCGCTTGGTTGTAGCGGCAGACCCACGACAGAGTTGCGCTTGGTTGTAGCGGCACATGGGAGCGCTTGGTTGTAGCGGCATACCCACGACAGAGGTGCGCTTGGTTGTAGCGGCACATGAGAGCACTTGGTTGTAGCGGCAGACCCACGACAGAGTTGCGCTTGGTTGTAGCGGCATACCCACGACAGAGGTGCGCTTGGTTGTAGCGGCACATGGGAGCACTTGGTTGTAGCGGCAGACCCACGACAGAGGTGCGCTTGGTTGTAGAGGCACATGGGAGCGCATGGTTGTAGCAGCTGGCCCGCAGTACTCGATGGGTGGAGTTCTTCAGCAGTCTTAGGTTAGTGAGCAGTACCTCGGAGTCGTGACAGGACCACTGTACACTCCAGAGACGGAGCTCTTCAGCAGTTACGGTTTCGATAATGAAAATCCTGGTTTGAGCTGAGACTTTTGACCTTGTGTTTACCTCATGATTGAGATGGGTCACTTGCTAAGTTAGGTATATGTATGGGCATATACCCGGGTAGTGGTTATCCGTTGATTTCACAATCCTTGTCTTTCCTCATGATTGGGATGGGTTACATGATAACTTAGGTATATGTATGGGCATATATCTAAGTAGAGGTTATCTGTTGATATCTTCTTTGTGGTTATCCTTGTTGGTTTAGTGAGACCTTGAGGGTCTCGGGGTCCCTACTGAGTATCGTTATACTCACCCCTACACGGGCTATGCCCGCACCTCGTTGTGTTGGTTGCAGACGACGGGCAGTGCTGACAGAAGCCGAGTGTTCGAGGACTGGACAGTACCTGGATGTGGACTATACGAAGAGATGGTACCCGGAGGAGGACCTCATGACGAGGCGGTACCCAGAGGTGGACGTGACGACGAGGCGGTACCCGGAGGTGGACCACTGGGCGAGACATACTTGGAGCGGACGGTGGGACCTGAGGAGCAGAGGAGCTATCTGTACCCACCCTTCAGGTGGGATTTCCAGTGGACAGCTCGGCGTAGCAACTTTACTTTTCAGTTGCTGTTTTCCCTTTCGAGTTGTACTTTACAGTTGGGCTTGTATTTCCGGCCCCTTTTTACTTTCCGCACTTACTGTTGTACTCAGTTTTTACTTAGTGTTTACTTCTTCCGCTTGTACTCTGTGGTGCTTGTTTTCTTTTATAAATGCAATGCCTTCCCAGTTATCGGGATTTTACGCCTTTGGTGCTAGTCGCCAGCCCCTGGCCTATGGAAGGCGGGCTTGGGGTAGTCACGGCACGGGCCCCGAGGACGGGTCGTGACAAATTGGTATCAAAGGAGTTCGGTTCTACCGCAGAACTTATAACTCTGATGTTTCTTTCTGTGAAGCAATAGTGTTAAGGGTACCGAGTGTGGTTTTCAGTTCAGGGAGTCCAGTGTTGGTGCGGCGGCCGACGTATCCGTACACCAGGACCCTGAATACTGATTTCCAACTTTGTACACAAAAACACTGATTGCGTGTGTGTTTCCAAATTTTTAAAGTCATCTCAAACCAGGTCAGCTCACCAGGTATAAGATGTTGACCGTGTCGCATCTGTTCAGGATGTCTCCACGCAGACAGTCAGTTGGAGTTCCGAGAGAGTACTCGATGACGGCTCACCGAGCGACGAGGCTCTGGTGCAGGGCCCTTTTTACTATGTTGGCACCCTCGGGTGGTGTACCAGTACATCACCACCTGTTGGGCAGTAGATGCCAATGGCTATACTAGCAAATTGTGCACGCTGGCGGAGCGCATTGCACGAGTTCCAGCAGTAGAGGCCTTAGAAGTTACGAGGCGAGGTAGATTTCCAGACAGCAGAGCAGTGGTTGGAGGCGATTGCTAGAGTTTTCCGCCTAGCTGAGAATTCATCGAGGCGTACCGAACATATCGGGTACTCGATGGAAGCGTTTCAATCATTTCAATAGAGGTCGGACCTCTGACCTTGGTATGTTTAAGGGCTTCCGAGCCAACACCTTTTCTCTATGCATTTCTACTTAGGCTAGAGTGCTAGAAGGAACCTTTTTGGTTGAGAATTCTTTGCTGAACGAATACAGCCAGAGAATGTTAGAAGTTTGGAAAGCAGGAAACTGACACCAGTCTCGGAGACTTGGGCATGTAAAATGTTTCAAGAAGAGGAAATGTTAAGGACAAATGAATCTGCAGAGCAGCAGACATGGAGGTAGAGCTTGGAGAGCAGCTCGTGGTGGTGTATATTTCAACATGTTACCATCACCCGCCTTTGTAGTCCCCGCTAGACTAAGGGAGTTGGAGAGCAGGGAAAGAGGGTAGCTGCTTGCGGTCATGGAGTGCGACCAAAAAGGGGATCTAAGGATTATTCGAAGTGCATAATTTATCTTCTACTAGCTGCCGTAGCCACAGGCATCGAAACGAATCATCCCTTCCTTCCATGAATCTAGTCCCAGACCTAGAGATTCCGGTTAAGCCGTTGACTTGACCCTCACGTCTGGAGATACCTTTGGGATGAGACTCGATAGTCACACTTACGCCGACGGTGTGATCTGACCCTTGAGGCGAGAGTCTCGGTTAGGACCTCTTGGTGGCAGCGTCGAGGCCTTATGACGTTAGTTTGAGTATGTATTTGGCAATCACTGTTCATACTCAAATTGACGGTATTAGGTAAACGTTGGGATGAGTTTTCCTTGGTCGGCGAAAAGGAAACCCTGGGCAGCACAAGATAAACTCGTGCATGGGAGGGTGTAGCCAATCATTCTTGGGTCGGCCAACCTTACCCTTGTGGCAGCAGGAGTTTTGAGTTTCAGTTCTAACCTAAAAAGGGAGACCTTTAGAGTTCGAGGATGGCGACCACGTTCTTATACAGGTCTCACCTCGACGAGGTTTACGGAGATGCAGCCGAGGCGGCAAGAGATCTTCGAGGTTCAATAGAACTTTCTCGGTCCCCAGCAGGGTAGGCGAGGTGGTTTATCACTTGACCCATCCACCTCAGTTGCACCAGGTGCACGATGACTTTCACGTAACTCAATTGAGGAGATACGTGCTTGATCCTTCACACATCATCGACCTCGGGGAGTTGGACGTCGATGATAGAGCGACATGCACGGAGGTTCCAGTGGGGATCAAGAATAGACAGGAGCAGATCCTACGAGGATGATCGATTCCTTGGGTGCACTTCCTTTGACAGTACGGGAACCTCCAGGTGAGCACATGGGAGCGGAAGGCTCAGATGCGTGCTCTGTACCGCTTTTGTGACCCTAGTTTGTGATAAAGCTTTACGGGGACTTAAAGCCCTGAGGTGGGAGTAATGTAAAGACCTGGAAATTTCAAGGAAATTTTTTTCTTAATTTTCTTTGGAATTTTACAAGAACACAGTTTCTGACAGCGCCTGATTCTGAGGCCCGGTGTGCCCAGAATCAATTTCCGAAGTTTTGCTCGGGTACGTTCAGTGAACGAACGAGTGGGAATTTCTAACTTTTGAACCGGTGCCCAGAATCAAATTCTGAGGGCACCGATGGAACCGTAGCGCCGGTTTTTGCTTAGGAATGCCTTTCCTGGAGTTGCGTTTGCTTGGGAGCAGTTGTTTATTAAGGTTGTGGTTTAAGTGTAAAGAAAAATAAAATTTGTGTTACAAATTTTATTTATCTTCTTAAGTGGTTATATCCTAAGTGTGGAAGTTGGGGTGGAATCACATGTTCCTAACTAACCAAGTGAGGATTAAGGTGAGGTGGGGCCCACACGAGCCCCAACCCGTTCACCTTCCCCTTAACTCTCTTCTACCCCCTTTAAACTCCCTTGCCCTTAATGTGCCAAAACCCCTCAAATTCCTAACTCCTTAAACTCCTTAACTTCCTTGAACCCCCCCCCCCCCCAATTAAATGTGACTCTTCACTTCCACCTTCATTAATTTTTGGGGCCTCTCCACCCATTAATTAAGGATGTAACTTAATGAATTTGAATTATTTTGAATTCATTAAGCTAACACTATAATAAGGTGTGTTGTTTTATTGTTTGGGGTTGGCTAAATCTTTGTGATAGAGTCATGGAAGGATTGAAGAGAATTCCACCCTCGACGAAGAACACGAAGGACATCTCCAAACATGGAACAACGTCTTCTCGATGAAGAATGCCTTTTCCAAAGAAGAACGTGAAGTTTCCAACGTCGATCCCTTCTTGGATGCCTCCTTCCCACTCCTTCTGGAATAAAGAAGGGAGCGCCTTTCACGAAGAACGCCGACGTCATCAACGGCTTCTCTTTTCCGATGTCGACAAATCGCTGCCGCCTTTCCGCGACTTCGTCAACACATAACGAAAAGTGAGGTAGGGGTTTGTTGTTGCTTTATTTAATTATTTTCCGTTCTTGGTTCTAGCATGACAAACTTGAGGATGAACGTTTAAGTGTTATCATCTAACGAGAGGGGGACCGGACCGCACAAACACGGCCGAAACCCCCTCCTTTGTTCTTGAATGTTTCTTGCGGATGAAACGAGATAGCATGGTGCCGTCGCACCACGCGGGAATCACACCGAAATTAGTGCGCGGCGCCGTTGCGCCGCGCCGTGGAAAGAATTATCATGAACACGACGCCGTCACGCCGCGTCGAAGGAAACCGAAGATGCCGCGGCCGGAGCGGGGCCGCGGTGGAGGGGCGCGGTGCCGTCGCACCGCGCCGGATGATGAAGGCCGCAGCCGGTTCCGAGCCGCGGCGGATCGTGATGACCGGTGGCCAGCCGGGCCGCCGGTGCCGGAAGACGGAAGAGGATCGGCCCTTGCGGGTCCTGTTGACAAGAAGTCGGCTGGCCAGGTCGGGCCGGCCGGGATGGTGGAAACCGGGGGAATTTAATTCCCCCGGGCAGTTATTTGCCCCCCCCCCTCATTATGAGGGGGGTCGGTTTCACAAAAGGGGGGGGGGCAGGCGGCCCCCCGTTTCCAACAAGCTCGGCCTTCGGCCAAGCTGGCAGCGCACCCAGCGCGCCTGGCCGGTTCGCCGCGCCGGGCCACGCCGGGCCGCGCCGCGCCGGGCCGGGCCGCGCCGCGCCGCGCCGGGCCGGGTCGACCCCTTCCGGGGCGGGTCGACCAGGTTGGGGCCATCCAGGGGTCTCGGGCCGGGACGGCCTGGGCCCGAAACCCCCGTTACCGAGCGGTTTGGTCAAATGCATGTATCTTGGGCTACGGGCCTCCAAACGACTCGTCGTTAGCGGCAACGTGATCCTTGGATCGAGACGGTCGTTTCGGTATACTATACTCAAGGTGCAACTTCCTTTTCGGGAGCCTACGTGGTTAAAACTCCGTAGTTAAGCGTGCTTGTCCTAGAGTAGTGATCAGGATGGGTGACCTCCTGGGAAGTTTCCCAAGGTGAGTGTGAGACGAAAAAGCCAATAACTCTCAGACCGGGCGTCCGATTGACGCGCCGTCTATTGCGTTGAGTTCCTGTTGACGATACGAAACTTTTGGCATCCTCCACCCGAGTTTTGGATGCAGATGGATAGTGGCCGGGTTGAATCGCACCGAAATCCAACCGGGCCCCTGGAACGGAGAAGCTGATATCTTTCTGACAGAACGTCCGTTTGACGAACCGTCAGCGGCGTTGGTGATCGCGTTGAGAAACGGTCCCTATGAGTTTACCCTATGAGAGTTCGGGGTACATTTGAGATATGGCCGGGTTTGGATTGCTCTCGAAACCAACCGGGCCCCTGGGACGAAAAGGCTAATAACTCACAGACCGGGCGTCCGAATGACGCGCCATCTGTTGCGTTGAGACCCCTATGACTTGGCGGTCCTTTGAGATACTTCTTCATGGGACTTTGAGATACTTGGAGTATCGACCTGTAGCTCGTGGAGCGGACCCTCCCAGTGACGAGCGTGCGGAGTACGGAGACCGTGTAGCTGGATGAGACCCGACGACTGCTGATCGAACGACTCGGAGTGTTACAGAGGTGCGCTTGGTTGTAGCGGTACATGGGAGCGCTTGGTTGTAGCGGCAGACCCACGACAGAGTTGCGCTTGGTTGTAGCGGCACATGGGAGCGCTTGGTTGTAGCGGCATACCCACGACAGAGGTGCGCTTGGTTTTAGAGGCACATGGGAGTGCTTGGTTGTAGCGGCAGACCCACGACAGAGTTGCGCTTGGTTGTAGCGGCACATGGGAGTGCATGGTTGTAGCAGCATACCCACGATAGAGGTGCGCTTGGTTGTAGCGGCACATGAGAGCGCTTGGTTGTAGCGGGAGACCCACGACAGGGTTGCGCTTGGTTGTAGCGGAACATTGGAGCGCTTGGTTGTAGCGGCATACCCACGACAGAGGTGCGCTTGGTTGTAGCGGCACATGGGAGCACTTGGTTGTAGCGGCAGACCCACGACAGAGGTGCGCTTGGTTGTAGAGGCACATGGGAGCGCATGGCTGTAGCAGCTGGCCCACAGTACTCGATGGGTGGAGTTCTTCAGCAGTCTTAGGTTAGTGAGCAGTACCTCGGAGTCGTGACAGGACCACTGTACACTCCAGAGACGGAGCTCTTCAGCAGTTACGGTTTTGATAATGAAAATCCAGGTTTGAGATGAGACTTTTGACCTTGTGTTTACCTCATGATTGAGATGGGTCACTTGCTAACTTAGGTATATGTATGGGCATATACCCGTGTAGTGGTTATCCGTTGATTTCACAATCCTTGTGTTTCCTCATGATTGAGATGGGTTACTTGATAACTTAGGTATATGTATGGGCATATATCTAAGTAGAGTTTATCTATTGAGATCTTCTTTGTGGTTATCCTTGATGGTTTAGTGAGACCTTGAGGGTCTCGGGGTCCCTACTGAGTATCGTTATACTCACCCCTGCACGGGCTATGCCCGCACCTCGTTGTGTTGGTTGCAGACGACGGGCAGTGCTGACAGAAGCCGAGTGTTCGAGGACTGGACAGTACCTGGAGGTGGACTATACGAAGAGATGGTACCTGGAGGAGGACCTCATGACGAGGCGGTACCCAGAGGTGGACGTGACGACGAGGCGGTACCCGGAGGTGGACCACTGGGCGAGACATACTCGGAGCGGACGGTGGGACCTGAGGAGCAGAGGATCTATCTGTACCCACCCTTCAGGTGGGATTTCTAGTGGACATCTCGGCATAGAAACTTTACTTTTCAGTTGTTGTTTTCCCTTTTGAGTTGTACTTTACAGATGGGCTTGTATTTCCGGCCCCTTTTTACTTTCCTCACTTACTGTTGTACTCAGTTTTTACTTAGTGTTTACTTCTTCCGCTTGTACTCTGTGGTGCTTGTTTTCTTTTATAAAGGCAATGCCTTCCCAGTTATCGGGATTTTATGCCTTTGGTGCTAGTCGCCAGCCCCTGGCCTATGGAAGGCGGGCTTGGGGTAGTCATGGCACGGGCCCCGAGGACGGGTCGTGACAATGAATACTATTGTTCCATATTTTTTATATTAATTAGTAAAATAATTATTAGGATATATCGTCCTGAATATAAAAATAATCATTTGCTAAATCTCCATTCCGAATTAATGTGAGTACTTATAGAGTTTACATGAAAGAATAATGTTTTACTATTTCTTGTTTATTTAGAAATGATAATATTGGGCTACACTAGAATTTAATTTGTCTACAAATATTTCCAGGATCTCATATTCCATTTAATAATGAGATTTTATCATTTCCATAAATCATGCGATGGATGAGTCAAATCCACCCACGCAATGTATAACATTATTTCTAGTTATAATGATGTTCACTGAACTTTCATGGAATCCAATTGGTACATAAATGCATCAAATTATTCAATATAAGAAATTAGTTTCCATAAATGGGTTTGTCCAAGATGAATAACATAAGCCTGAAATGGGTTAATTTTTTGTAGTGTTATTTTTTTCTCACAAATATAGGGAATTATGAGTAATCAACATGTTCTATAATTAAATATATTGATTTTTTCCTCAAGTAAAATGATTGTATTGAATAATCTCTTTTGGGTTAATACATCTCTTCATATTTTGGAATGATATTTATAATATACATGGTGTCTTATGATATGAAATAACACTCGTTAGTTATGTTTCTATTGAGTAACCTAGAATTAAACTTCTTATTAATTTCAATCCTGAACATCTACTGCAGACACTAGTATTCTATAGAAAGGAACAAAAAAACTTCAGATTGGTGTGCCATATTGATATAGCTATAAATATTTATTTTTTAGTTCCCCTATCATATAGAGTATATTAAAATGGTATTTTTAATGTGGATCCAAAATCTGGATATTTCCTTTGAATATGAGTTCATATTTTACCACCTGTTTTCATGTTCAATCTATAAGGATCCTATACAGTCAATGTTATTAGAATTTATTAATGTGAACCATTTGAGGGAACTATATTCTTATCCATACTAATGAAAAATGATTACTTATTAAGATACAAATAAAAATAAAATTCATGTTTTTAATCCCATATTATTTATTGTTTGTTATAGGATCACATGTGTTTTTGAACATCCATATAAATTCGCTCATTTAAATAATGAATAATATGTTTTATGTAGAGAAATTATGGGTGAACCTCCCATAAACATCATAAAATATATTCCTGGTGGAGGTACCATGTTCTAAATATCTATTATCTTATATCATATAGATATTTCCAATGAATCATTCCCAAACCAAGAGAATATAAATCTCTTAAATGGGGGTACTTCATTAATTTGATTATTCCTTTCTATATCTGATGAATATATGGTGGTGGTAGGGGTAAAAATGCACCCATATGTATATGATGGGATTTCCCCAATTTTATAATAGTTTTAATTGTATCCTTATTTAATTACCATGTTCATATTCTAGGAATATCCAAACATAGTTTATTATATGGTTACCATGGTTAATTTTTTTTTACAAATGGGGCTACTACCTTCTTTATATATTTAATATTCATGTTCATTGATTTTTTATATTCATGAAAAATTGGTGTAACCAAACTGTAACATCCCAAGAAAATAAATAATATTAAATTTTTATATTTATTAAAATTTTTGAATTAATGGGGATTCTATATTCAACGGTGTACTTGACAAGCAACATCGGGTTTCTTTGAAATCTTACGTAGCACACTAATAATGTAATATTACTATTTTAAATGGTAGTTAAACACTAGGCATTGTATTGTTATGAATTAAGAGAAATAACATAAATATGATAATATATGTTTGTTAAATGTTTTTACATTCATCTAAAAAAGTCAGAGGCGTAAAATGTAAATGAATATAATTTTAAGAATAATTTACTTTAAAAGGGGGATTTACCACCTTTTGATGGAAAAACCTTTTTAAATATAGTTTTTTTAACTTTTACATATTATATTTGACTAAATAATTTTCATCTTTAGAATCAGGACATCAAAATTAACATTGGATGAAATTTTGATATTTTTCTGATAATGTACATGTTTAATGAATAGTGAAAAAATGTTGTATTTTAATTCAAAACCGCATTTTAATAAAATAATTTTATATTTATAGATAATAATTTTAATTGTATTGAATGTGTAAAGAGATTATATTTTTACCATTTAACCCAATGTTGGACATTCTAAGTAATTTCACATTGAAATTGGACATTAACAAGTATCAATATTTTGATGGTTATTATTTATTAAAAACACACTTTTTTGTTTTGACGACGAGAATTAATTATAAAAATAATTGAAAAAACTTATATGATTTTAATTTGGTAAAATAGACCTCATTATTGAATTCATAATATCAAATTTATCTTATACTAAATATTGGAATTTTTCTGAAAACCTTCAATATTTCATGAATAGTGAAACCACTATTTAGTAGTTAAAAAACAAAATTTTTCATTTAAATGAAATTTTACCACTTAAATGAATTGAATTTAAAAAGTACTATACAAATGGATGTCATTAGTAAGTAAAATGTGGTTCAATGGGATGATTTTTTTTGTGAATAGTAACGTTTGACTTTTATTAACCACGATTAAAGGTAATTAAAGAAATTTAAGGTAAAAATAATGTTATAATAATAGAAAATTACTTTAAAACTTTTCTTAACATTAATGGATGAGTAATGGATGAGAACGAAAATCCATGGGTCAATTTTTGGGCACTATATAGCCACATGGGTAAGATAAGGACATTAATAACTTCTTATTTTATGTAAAAATAAAAATGTCCTAAACATGTATGATTTTATTAAAACAATTTTTACATTATGTAATATAATTTATATTATAAATATTAATTGAAAATATAAGAATATTTCCTACATTTTAATATTTTTTTAATAATTTTAAGACATCAAATAAATTAAATTATTTATGACACAATGATGATACAATGTTTTGGTCATTAATGGATGATTAAAATAAATAAGAACAAAAAAACAAAAAACAATATCCAAAACAAGTCCAATTATTATTGGATAATTTTATTTCTAATTTTTACCACATTATATTTGACTTTAATTATTTTTTGACCTTTAATAAACTGAAAATCTCTATATAATAAATAATATTTTTAAACATTCTAAATGGGCCCCTCCTCTCCCTTAAAAAAAGCCCTCACTTTCTACCCATTTCTCACACTACTCAAGTCCTTGCTTCATACATACTCTTCTCCAATAATCTCCCATCATCCCTCTCTTAATCCTATAAGCCTTACCATAGGCCTAAAGCACTTCAAGAAACCCTTTTGGTTCTACCCAAAGGGAGTTACCCGATTTAAAGATAACATCTTTTCATAAGTTCTTTTGTATTATTTTACTTCTCCAACCCCCTAAACTCATTTTATCCCTTTTTAATAAAAACAAAAGTATCCTCAATATAAAATATTGTTGTTATGAGAATTATTCTAGCTACATTTACACACACATCCATCTAATGGGTAAAGATCATACTATTTCAGTGGACGGCGAACTACTGTCTCACGAAACGATGATTGCTCAATTATCTCATACTGCCTCTCATGGTGGACATTATGATTTCACTGTATCTATATATGATATATATTATATTTTTTGTTTTATTTTATGCTTCTGTATTTTCCTTTTTATTTCATACCTTTATGGTTCCCATAATGGGTAAATGTGATAATTTCATTAGAGGAAGTGCGGACTACCACCCCCTCGAAGTGATATGACTCATTCATTCCATACATGGAAGGTACAAACGATATAATTTATGAAATTATATAAAATATATGACATAAATATTATGCTGAAATTATAATATACCTATCAATCAATATTTTTTCATTTCATTAAAATGTGAAATAGAAATGAAAGTAGTGTTCATGCGTACGTACGAATTACTGTCTCCATGAACGGTGCATTTAATTTCTTATCTCCAAATGTTATGTACTATTATAAATACCTATATATACTATATATATATTATATAAATGACTGCTTAATGATAAATATAATTCTTTAGATAATGGAATTTTGACCACATTGACAATTTATACTTATAACATGTTCATTTTTGAGTCAAGTTCCAAACATTGACAAAATGTCCGATATGAGCTAAAATAAATAACTAATTGTTATAGCAAGGTAATAAGTAATATAAAAGGAATAATAAAGTTGAAAAAATAATATTATGCATTTATAAATTAACTTATGTTTATTATTTAGGAAGAACAAGGAACATACGAGCGAGTCATGTCAGACAACAAGGTAAGGGAATCTTTCAACCTTCTCTTTTAAGCCATGAGTTCCTTTATGTTGTGTATTCTAGTTTCCATCTCTTTTTGTTGAGGTTATGTTATTATATTTTCTCATTAATTATCATTTAATGTCTAATTATTTAGTTACTCTTTCCACTCTCATCAATTTGTTTTCTGAATTTTTATGTGATGCCGTTAGTTTTCCAAATTTCTCGTAAAAGAAATATCATCTTCTCTTTTCTTTCATGTTTCCTTTTCAAGTGTTATGGCATTAAAATATCCATACCATTCTCATATTATGTACCAATAATTAATTAATAATTATTTATGAGTTTTTTACTCTTGTCTCGTCAATTTTCAATGTTTTCTAAAACCATGTTATATAGTCGTTCTGCCATAGAAATTTCACCATAAAATTTCTATCTCTTTCTCTCCAAAAATTTTCTTGTTTTATTTATGTGAATACCCAAACCGATTTCGTTTCCTTGGGTGTTCATAAATATATGAAGAGGAAATATTTGATTCTGTAATTGACATAAAAAAACCCTCACTCCTTTTCCATGTGTTATAAATGACATAATGATCTTATTTTTAAGATCTTTTAAAATGTCACGATATTGAAATGAACCCCATTTATTTTATTCTCCATTGGTTATTTATGAAATTTTTTATTATGATATTTTTGGATCACATGTAAGTAACGTCATATTATGGTTTCTCCCTGAGATCACTTCAATGCATTGGGTAAATAATTAATTTCTAGTGATGACAAGTTTCACGATACCTTGGTGAATAACCTTTGTAATTTTTATTACAACTTGGGTATTGACCTTGGTTATATGATCATGAATGTATAAATAAAATTTTGAAGACACATATTTAAGTCATGATTCATGTTATTTTTATTATTATTGTATGATTTTTCCACTAGTCATGCCTTTATGATTTATATCATGTTCATATTAATATTTCTCAAGATCACATGTCAACTACTTCACTGGTTTTCCTTACTGAGCCTTATTCTCAGCCATTCCTTTGATGTATGTATCCAGGATATGGGATGAAGTAATTTTACAAATGATTAACTATGATGAATCATTAAATATGTATTAGAATTATGTTTTATGTTTTTATCATTTATTATGTTCCTTATTTCCAAGACACTGGACATTAAAGATCCTCTATTTGTAAATTGTAATGAAAAGTTATGTTATAAAATGGCGGTATGATATAGTTGTTATAAAATGATTTATTATTTATTTATGAAAATTAGGCTATGATAACTATAGTAATAAACCTATATAAAAGTTTAATTATAGGAAATATTCCTGTTATTTTGGTGAGTATAGTGTAAGTGGTTTATGAAGAAAATAGATTCATGTCTAGATACGTGCAGAAATATATTAATGTGTTGGGATCAAACTGAAAGGTATAAAAAAACATTAAAGTTAAAACATATTAGGTTTATTTTTTGAGTTTTATAAAAAGGAAAACATGCAGACCGTGTGACAACTAGTTGCATCAGAAAAAACTGTGGGAATCGAACCAACAACCAATGTGCGATTGGGTTTTATCACCTACCACTGGCCTACATGAATTCCCTAGTTATTATGACTTATTCTTTTTAGATAAATTATTTTATGTATCGATAATAAGTTTATTTATTAAAATTATGTTTTATCAAAATGATGTTCTTTTTATAGGAAAATAATATGGTGATTAAATGGTAAATGTTATTTTGGATGATGTTTTCTTTATAGGAATACTTTATGCCTAAGGAAAAGAAAATACTATAGGATTTCATTTGTAGAGGAATGGTTTAAGTTTTTATTTTGTAATAATCTATTTATTTATTATGGACTTTGGTTATTTTGGTTATTTATTGAAAATGATTAACCTAGCATAGAGAATATGTGATTAGGTTAATTACACTTTAGTATGAGACTTTAATAGTAGTCGATGTTATTTGGAGATAAATGTTAATATTTATTGTGGAAGACTATGTGATTAAATCCTTCTATATTTTGGGTTCAAATCATAGTTTTGATTATTCTGAAGAATTATGAGGACGATTTTTTATTGAATGGTCTTTCTAGAACATTGGGTAATTTTCATTGAATTTTGGAGATTAATAGTCGTATTTCTTTTTATAAAGGATTATCATTTTTGGGGATTATATGATCCCATACTTACCATTTTAGTTTTAGTTGATGACTTAAGACAAGGGAAATATATATTTCTTATTTTTTGGATTTTATGATTCTCTAGAAGATGATTCTTGTGCTTTTGATGTTACCATGCTTTCTGAATGCTTATTGTTTGGAGAAAAGATTAGTCTTTTTAGATACTTATTAAAGTAAGAAACTCCACTTGAAGGTAAGTATATTTATTTATGTTTTTATTCTATATAATTAATATATTCCTCAAAATTATTAAAAGGATCATAATAAAAAATGTTTTTAGTTTACGTTACCTACTGGGTAATCAATGACTATTTAACACATCATATGTTTGTGATTTTCTTATGGTTAAAATTCTCTTAATCATGTTTCCTATCACCCTACAACAGAACATGAACCTTTATTTTCTCTTTTATATCCATGTTTTCCTACATGTAATCCTAGTATGGATTAACTCGGTTGACCTTTGTACTTCTCTTTCTTTCTTTTAAAGTGATAGTTTTACATTCTCTTTTTCCGATGTGGGACATTCAATGATGTTTCCCAGCCAAATTTTAAAATTTTAAGGATGCAATTTTCAAAAGGGGGGAAGAATGTAACATCCTAAGAAAATAAAGAATATTACATTTTCATATTTATTAATCGTCTTTAATTAATGGGGATTCTATATTCAATGGCGTACCTGATACCCAACAACGGGTTTCTTTGGAATATTACGTTGCAAACTAATAATATATAATTATTATTTTCAATGGTAGTTAACACCTAGACTTTGTATTGGCAGTAATTAAGAGAACTAACATAAATATGATAATATTGGTTTGTTAAATTTTTTTAAATTCATCCAATATACGTTAGAGGCTGAAAATGTATATGAATCCAATGTTAAGCATAATTTACTTTAAAAGGGTGATTTACCACCTTTTGATGGAGAACCCTTTTTAAATCTATTAATTTTCACTTTTATATATTATATTTGAAAAAATAATTATCATCTTTAGAATCAGGATGTCAAAATTTACTTTGGATAAAATTTTTGATATTTTTCTGATAATGAACATTTTTAAAGAAATGTGAACAAATGTTGTATTTTAATTCAAAAACACATTTTCAAATAACATATTTATATGGTTAGATTATCATTTAAATTATTTTTAAACTGTAAATAGATTATATTTATAAAATTTAACCCAATGTTGGCCATTGTAAGTAATTTCACTTTGAAATTGGACATTAACAAGTATCAATCTTTTGATGGTTATTATTTCTTAAAAACACGCTTTTTTTAAGATTAGAATTAATTATAAAATTTATTAATGAAACTTCTATGTTTTGAATTGGGTAAAATAGACATCATTTTTGAATTTGTAATATCAAATTTAGCTTTTAGTGAATTTTGGGAATTTTCATGAAAACCTTCGATTTTTGATGAATAGTAAAACCACTAAGTAGTGTTAAAAAACTGAGTTTTTCCTTTAAATGAAATTTTACCGCTTCTATGAATTGAATTTAAAAAATCTGACATACATGGTTTTCATTAGTAAGAAAAATGTGGTTTAATGGGATGAAAATAATTTTTACTGAATAGTAACTTTTGACTTTTTTTAATCACGATTAAAGTTAATTAAGGTAATTAAAGGTAACAATAATGTTATAATAATACTAAATTTACCTCAACACTTGTCCTAACCTTATTTTATGAGTAATGGCTTACCAATAAAATCCATGGGTCAATTTTGTGACCCCATGGAGCCATTGATGGATGATTTAAATAAATAAGATGATAAAAACTAAAAAAAATTGAAAACATGTCCAATTATTATTGGATAATTTTATTTCAAACAGGGTCCACCATATCTTCGTCTTTAATTATTTTTTTACTTTTAAAAAACCTAAAATCATTATATAATAAAATAATATTTTCAAACATTCCAAAATAGCCCCTCCTCTCCCTTATAAAAAGTCCTCACATACTACCCATTTCTCACACTTCTCAAGACCTTAGCTTGTCCAAAATCAAATCCCATAAGCTCTAAAGATCCCTAACTTCATCTTATAATACATACCTTACTCATAAATCACTTCATAAAAGCATTTTGGTTTAAACCAAAGGATGTTACCCGATTTAAAGGTAACAACTTCTCTTAAGGTCTTTTGTTATATTTTACTTCTCCAACCCCCTAAAATCTTTTTATTACTTTATTTTATAACAACACCAGTGTCCAAAATATACAAGTATGACTTTATTATAATTATTTTAGTTACATTTACACACACCTCCTTCTAATGGGTAATAAACATACTGTTTCAGTGGAAGAAAAACTAGTGTGTCACGAAACGATGATTGTTCAATTTTCTCCTATAGCCTCTTAAGGTGGCCATTATGATGGAACTGTATCTATATATGATATATATATTTTTTATTCTTATGGATTTTACTATTTATTTCATACCTTTATGGTTTCCATAATGGGTAAACACGATAATTTCATTAGAGGAAGTACAGACTATCACTCCCTCAAAGTGATATGACTTGTTCATGCCATACATGGAATGTATAAAGGATATAATTTATGAACTAATGTAAAATATATAAAATAAATATAATAATGAAATTATAATATACCTATTAATCACTATGATTTAATTTCATTAAAATATGAAGTAGAAATGAAAGTAGTGTTCATGCATATGTACGGCTTACCGTCTCCAAGAACGGTGCATTTCAATTATTATCTCCAAATGTTATGAACTATTATAAATACATATATATACTGGATATATATGATATTTATGACATATAAATTATGAATATAATTCTGGAGATAAATTAATTCTGACCCCATTTACAATTTATAATTTAAACAAGTTAATTTTTGACTCACATTCTGAACATTGACAAAATGTCTGATATGGGCTCAAATAATTAACTAATTGTTATAGCAAGGTAATAAGTAATATAAATGGAATAATAAACTTGAAAATATATTCTTATGTATTTATAAATTAACTTACGTTAATTATTCAAGAATAACACGAAACATACAAGCGAGTCAAGTCAGACAATGAGGTAAGGGAATCTTTCACCCTCCCCATTTAAGCCATGAATTCTTTTACATTGTGTCTTATAGTTTCCATATATTTTTGTTGAGGCTATGATATTATATTTTCTCATTAGTTTAAATTTCATGTCTAATTTTTGAGATACCCTTTCCACTCTCATCAATTTTGTTTCTGAATTTTTATGTGACACCATTAGGTTGACGAATTTCTCGTAAAAGAAATCGCATCTTCTCTTTTCTGTCATGCTTCTTTTTCATGTGTTATGTCATTCAAATATACATACCATGATCTTATTATGTACCCATACTGAATTATGAATTATTTATGAGTGTTTTATCCTTGTCCCCTCTCCTTTCAATGTTTTCTAAAACCATGTTATATCAGAGTTGTGCTGCAGAAATTTCACCGTAAATTTTCTATCACTTTCTCTCCAGAAATTCTCGTATTTATTTATGTGAATACACATACCTATTTAATTATTTGGGTGGTAATAAATATATAAATATGATATATTATATTATATAATTTATATTCATATAACCCTCACTCCGTTTCCATGGGTTATAAATCAAATAATGATCTTATTTTTAAGAACTTTTAAAACATCACGATCTTGAAATTAAACCCACTTCTTTTATTATCACTAGTTTATTTACGATATTTTGGATTATGATATATGTGGCTCACATGAAAGTAATGAAATATTAATTTTTTGCCCTGATAGTTCTCCAATGCATTGGGTAAATAATTAATCTCTAGATATGACAAGTTTCCTGATACCTTGGTGAATAACTTTGGTAATTTTTATAAATCCTTGGGGATGGACCATGGTGATACATTAATGAATGTATAAATTAAATGTTAAAGCAACATATTAATGTTATGATTCATGTTATTTTTATTTTGATAGTCATACTCTTCCATTACACATGCCTTTATGATTTATATCATGTTCTTTTTAATATTTCTCAAGATCACCTGTCAAATGTTTCACATGTTTTCCTTACTGATCCTTATGCTCACCCCTTCCTTTGATGTATGTGTCCAGGTTATGAGATGCAATAATTTTACATAGGATTAACATATTATGAATACTTAAAAGTGTATTAGAAGGATTTTTTATGTTGTTTTCATCTATTATGTTCCTGATTTCCAAGACACCAGACTTTAAATATCCTCTATTTGTAAAATGTAATGAAATGTCTGTTATAGATTATCGGGATTCTATAAAAATATTTATCACTAATTCTCATTAATTGATCATTTTTAATATATAAGGGTTTGGATAAATAACCAAATATCCTACACAAATATCAATGTTATAATAATTTTTGTGGAATATATTTTTTAGACAACACCATAATGAAGATTCCACTAGAAAATGTGTGGGGAAAGATGAAGTCCCAAAAATTCAACCCAACATATGAGTAATTTTGGGGATTCTGTTTTATTGTTATTTATTGAGATTTTTATTTATTATGTTTAACATATCTTATTTATGGCTCTCATTTTATTAGATTGATATGAAATTCTATTCTTATAGAAGATAATCTAGATAAATTTTGAAACACTTTTCATCCATAACTATGAGGTGATCACTATTCCATTTTTAAGGATGGTAATAAAATTAAATATTTTTTAATTTTATCCAAATATTCTAATGAAGATAATATATGAATTCATATTTAATGAATTTTGTAATATCAAACTGATAAGTATCAATGGTCTATAAAATGTCTGAACATTAGTCTTTGACTAAATATTCCCTTATAATACTATATCCCAAATATAATTGATCACTTTTTTTGAGTTATTCATTGTATAATTTTTAATTTTTATCAATTTTTTAGTGAAGAAGAATTACATTGTGTGAATTTCACTACATCCATTCCGGTAAGATGTAGTGTAATAATTAAATGTGATCTCTATCACAATACCCACATTAATTTGGATGATGATTAAAAAGACAATAATGAATTATCTTTATCAATTAATTTTATTTTCAATGTATTATATTAATAAGTAGGATTATTTAGAAAAATTATAACATGACGAATGCCTTTGATTTAAAAACTATTTAGAGGACCTATAATGTCATTTTTATTATCACTATAGGGTGTGCCTTGATTTTTGTTAGTTATTTTGTAATCACTGTGTGAATGAACTCGATGGAACTATTTTCCCTATTGTGAGGAGGGACTCCATAGGAATCTTCATAGAGAATACCTCTATAGTTATCTTCCTGATCATATATACAGGGATGATCTATGTGTCTGTTGAGAATTTTATAAAATATGGGACATCTAAAATGAAAATAATAAGGAATTCCATGATGATTGATCATGTATTCTTTACTATCATGTGGTAAATATTTATGTTGTTTATAATGGAGACATCATCCTCAAAAACATCATAGTTAGGACAAAAAATCATATATCTATTTACTCATGAATATTACCATTAACATAATATATCAAGCGATGTACTCTATATGTTTTCCTTCTTGATTTATCAGTAAGGCTACGAGCATTATAAAAACTAGATGTTTTTATATGGGGATAACCTCTGTATATAATACCATGGGGTGGGTCACTTCGGTTAATTTATTATACCTAAACATTGGGATGAGCTCCATGGATATTTATCATAATATTTTTTGGATATCCTCTACAATGAGAACTATTTGGAGGACTAACTTAGGTGTTTATTTTTATTCGAACATATGATGATTGTCCATATCCATGAATGTTTTGTTATAATGAGGATTTCTATATAAAATTCCATAATTAAAAACTCCTTAGTTATTACATTTTTTCTTTCCGATGGATAGTACCTCCATGGTTAACCATCATATTATTATATATTGGCCCTCCATGATGAGTACAGTGATGTAGAACTATTTATTTTTATATAATTCTGTTTATAGTTTAGGGAGGTCTGACATAGATATGAGTCTCTAGAATATTTATATGGGGAGGATAGTCATGTTACAGTTTCATGTTTCTATGGGGATGGCTTCTATAATAGTTTTTCTAGGTTGATAATACCTATATTATGTTCATGTCACTATATTTAGGACCTCTACAATAATGGAATAACCATTAATTAGTTAGTGTGAAATGGAATCAATAATCAGTTCATATATCTATAAATTCTACGGATTATTATATATAGTGAACTAGAATTTCCCCAAAAATATGTTTTGAATAAGATGATTTGTATTAGTGATTATTATGGCAGTAACGGTTTATAAATAAAAAACAATTTTAGAAACTATTTAGAACCATAAATCTATATTTCTAGGTTTTTTATATAACTAAGCTAAAATATTTCATTATTACTTCTATATTTATTTGGGTTATTTATTTGTAACAAATAAAATTATTTTTAGGGTCAATGTTATATAGTCATAGAGAATCTAATAAAAGTAAAAAAAGTATTATTTTTATATTCATGATATAGGAGGAAATTCCATATAAGACATCGAGGTTATGATGCTAAAATGGATTGAAATTATAACATAATTTATAACAATAGGACGGATGAATAAACTACATCTCCACTAGGTTGGCATTACTATTCTATAAGGTTAGGATAATGAAATTATGGATGTAATATCATTCAATGGAATTAAAAAATTTGAAAAAATATCACTGAGTTGGTGGAAACATTTATTTGGGGTTTGAAAATTTTATAGATATAGATAAAAACAAACATCTAGGGTTTTTATTGGTTTTCAAAAACAAATATTGTTATCAAATGGATGACCATAAGCTAATTGGGGAAATTATCCCACTTTGAAACATTTTTATGTATTATATTAGGTATCTATGAGTGGAAATAATATTCATATACCCATTAGTACATTATCAAAAATGAGATACATCTGAATAAATATCATTATCATGTAATGGAATTCACACTACAATAACCATTATTATTACTAATGTGATCCCATTGTTATCTGTATACAAAATATAGTTTTTTGGGTGGTTGAATCAACCCATATAGGTTCCTTTATTGAATTAATGGATCTATTATATATTTAATAATATTAATTAAATTGATTCCAATTACAATAATAATTACCTTTTCCATTAAAGGGATGAATATTTCCATGATTTTGTGAGGTATCCAAAGTATGGGTTCTTTTAACATATTATGTTAATAATGTTATTGTTTAACACTATAAAAAATTTCAATGAATGTTTTTTCAAAATAATAGTAGGAAATGGTGTTGTGGAGTTGGGATTGGGCCTTTGATAGTGTAACGTCCCAGATCCGGGTGCCATGCAACGGGTGCCCCGAACTCGGTTCACCACATTACCTCAAGCACATTTCCCTGAATGTCAGAGGCTACCAACTAGCAGCGAGGGCCCAGGATTGATAGTGGGGAAACTATGCCCTCATTTTTTAAAGTGTAACGCAGTGGAAAAAAAATAAAACATATAGCAACAGCGGAAGCAGTAAACCATAAACAACTGAAATAAACAACTGCAGTTCATATAACTAATCAGATTTATAGATATGATGCAACATGTCTCAAATTATAAGAAAATAGCCCGAACATGTTACATAGAAGTACAATACAATACAGAGTGCAAGTAATGAAATGAAAAACAGAACAGCCAGCGACATCGCGAGAATAAGCCCAGTCCCATGCTCCCTTACACCTAAACATCAATCAAGTACCTGTACAGAGACCCTTGCCCTTATACACACTTTCCGAAATGTAATCTGTTTGGGCCAAAAATCATGGACCAAAAAGGGTGTGAGAAATAAATTCCTAGTAGGCACCCACCAAAGGCCCATGCCCAACTGTGTGTAAACATGTAACAACAGTGTGCAGTGATAATCTGCAAAAAAGTTGGAATTACTGAAAGTAACTTACTTAACTAGTTATATTTCCATTTTAATATCCATTTAATCATTTAATTAAAAATATCACAATAGTGAATATTTTAGTTAAATAGCTAAATTCCTCATAAACGTAATCTTCCACCCTCGGGTAAAGAGAAACTGACACAAGAAACTGCCCACAGGCATACGGATAATTCCCACAGGCGTAAGTACTGTCACCCACAGGCACAGAATCAACTACCCACAATCACGGAAGAATTTTCCCACATGCTATGTAGTACACTGCCCACAGGCTAATCACAACACTTCCCTCAGGATAAACAGGTAAACAGGCCACGCCCAACAAGTAAATAAACATTCACAAGAAATTCCTCTCAAGGAAATTATACAATCATTACTTCAGAGGCATAATATAAACAAGGTATACCCTCAGGTATCCCAGACAAATGGCTAAACAGAGGAATGCACCCCCTGGGTGGTCCTAGATCCAAGAACAGATCCCCAACAAAATTTTAATATGATAATTAATTAACTACACAATTCTAGGTAGTTAAAATAGTCACGACCGCAGCCACACGACACCCCAACATCGGTTCGTGGTACCAAAATACACAAAACACATATAAGTTGGAAAAATAAACACCAAGCCACCTACCTTAAACTCCAATGATCAAAATACATGAACGTCGATTCCAAAAACGCCCAAGAAAGATGTAGATTTGACGAAGAAGAAATCCCATTTAAATTTAAATAACATTCCCTCGGGAAAGAATTTGTATGAATGTCTTAAGGAGAGCTGAGGGCTTACCCTTGCGGTTCCAACGAGATCATCCGAGGTGGAAATGGATTCTCGGTTTGAGATTGACGGAACCTCAAATGTTTGGTCATCCCCTTCTGCTCCTTCCTCTAGTTCTAAGCCTTCCCTGTGAACAGGGGAGGCTACTTTCCATTTTAAGTGAAAAAAACAAAGTACACGGCGTGTACTTCTGAGTACACGATGTGTACTTCCAATTTTTTAAATTGTTCCTCTAGAGGCATCCCACCAGCGTGGCACTATTCACCTGCCGACATGACTACATGGCGTGTTCTCATGGGTACATGGTGTGTTCTTCCCCATAGCTGGCCACCGCCCTATTGTTCTCATTCCGACTGACTACACGGCGTGTAAAGGACCCCTACATGGCTTGTAGTCGGTTCTTACACCCTCCATCACCGACACGGCCACACGCCCTATGTACTTATCCCACATGGCCAAAAGTACACAGAATCTGGACAAACGTACATGGCGTGTACTTCCCAAATTCAGGATTTTTTCCCATTTCCATATTTTCTCATAAACACTTATGGAAAAGAGAAAAGAAGAAACTTTTACCTCAAAAATAAGAACCAGGTTCTTACAAACATCCCCCCTTATGGCAATTCATCCCCAAATTTCCCTTCCAAGGGTGGAAAAGATATAGATGAGAATAAATCTGGCCACTGAGCACGTACATCATTCTCCCACTCCCAGGTTTTTTTCTGCACTTAGCCATGTTGCCATAGTACCTGTACGAGAGGAACTGACCGGCCTCGGAGAACCTTTGTGCTCCTGTCAACAATATGAATTGGATTCTCCTCAAAGGACGCATCAAGATGAAGCTCAACCTCCTTGGGCTGAAATAATTGAGACGGGTCTGAATGATAACGACGCAACTGAGATACATGGAAGACGTCATGCATGGCTCGGTACCTATGAGGCAATAGAAACTGATAAGCAACTGGCCCGAATCTCTCCAGAATCTTAAATGGCCCCACATACCTTAGTGGAAGTTTACCCTGTCTCCTGATCTGCTTGTGTCCCATCCTCGGCGAAACATGACAGAAAAACTGATCCCCGACCACGAACTCCAAAGGTCGTTTGTGGAAATCAGTATAAGAATTTTGAAAAGACTGTGCGGTATCCATCTGCTTCTGAATCAACTGGACCTGCTCAGATGTCTCCTGAACGAGATGTGGTCTCAGTAAACCTACCTCACATGCCCTTAACCAGCACAATGTTGATCGGAACGAACTACCATATAAATCCTTGTATGGTGCCATATCAATATTATCATGAAACCTGTTATTATAGGAAAACTTGACTAGGGGTATGTGCTTCTCCCAAGAACCCCCAAAGTCCAGCATGCATGCACCTAGCATATCCTCAAGCACCTGTATCGTACGCTCTGACTGGACATCGGTCTGAGGGTGGTAAGATGTGCTCAAAAGAACCAGTTTACCCAGTGCCCTCTGAAAACTCTTCCCGAAATGAGATGTAAAATGGGTGTCCCTATCTAAAATGATAGAACGAGGAACCCCATGAAGACGTACGATCGCTCAGAGATACAACTTTATGATCTTGTCAACACCAGAGGTCTCTTTGATCGGAAAAATTTGAGCTACCTTCATGAGTACGTCTACAACAACCCACATGGCATCACTGCCTCTAGGTGACCTTGGAAACCCAGTCATGAAATCCATCACGACATCATCCCATTTCCAATCTGGGATGGGTAACTGCTGTAACAGTCCAGCTGGTCTCTGATGCTCCGCCTTCACCTGCTGACAAGTGGAACACCTCGTAACAAAACCAGCTACACCTTTCTTCCTACCCGGCCACTAGTATTGACATCTCAAGTCTCAGTACATCTTGGTAACTACGGGATGAACTACCCAATCTGAAGCGAGAAACTCCCACATCAGCTCCTTGCATATATTTCCTAGAACCCATACTTGTCCATGGAAACACAGAACCTCATCATCACCTGTCGTCCACCCCGTAGGAGGGTCCTCACTTCCCACTGACTCCCGTAGAACTAGGCCTTCTGAATCATATAGATGTCTCATCCTCACTCTATAGAGGAGGGTAGATGTCATAGCTAAAGAGGAAAGATATGTCTTCCCCTGACTGTAATGAACCTCCAAATGCATCTCAATGAACAAAGCCATAAGCTTCCACTCACCACTGGCCTCCTTCATTTCCTGTATCTGAGTCTGCCTGCTCAGTGCATCAGCTACTGCATTACCTTTTCTAGGTGTATAGGCAAGCTCAATGTCGAAGGACTGAAGTTATTCGACCCACCTTCGCTGCCTCAGGTTCAAGTCACGCTGAGTAAAGATACACATGAGAATTTTTTGGTCGGTGAAAACCACAAAATTCTCTCCCAATAGATAATGTATCCAACAGGGAAACACATGCACAACTGCAGCCAACTTGAGATCATGCTTCGGGTAATTCCTCTCATGTGGCCTCAACTACCGAGACCCGTACGTAGCTACTCGATCACCCTGCATCAACACTACTCCCAGTCCAATACCTGATGCACCACACTAAACTGTATAGCTCTCCCCCTGCTCTGGGAGTATCAGGATCGGTGTTGATGTTAACCTTCCCTTCAGGTCCTGAAAGGCTATCTCACAAGTTATGTCCAAACTAACTTCACACCCTTCTTTGTCAAACCTGTCAATGGCGCTACTAAGTGGGAGAAGTCCTAGATGAAACTTTTGTAGTAACAAACCAGCCTGAAGAAACTTTGTATCTCAAACACGTTATTAGGCTGCTCCCAGGAAACTACTGGTCTCACCTTTTCTGGGTCCTCCACAACTCCTTCCTCTGAGATGATATGACCTAGGATGTGAATCTGGTCCATCCAAAAGTGGCACTTTGAGAGATTACCATATAGCTGATGATATCTCAGTGTACTCAGTACGATCTCAAGATGGGAGGCATGGTCATGTCAAGTGTGAGAGTACAACAAGATGTCATCCACAAATACTACCACAAAAGAATCCAGATAGGGATAGAACACACGATTCATCAGAGCAATGAAAACCGCTGGCGCATTCATGAGTCCGAATGGCATAACCGTATACTCGTATAGACCATACCTACTTCTGAATATCGTGAGAGGTATATCGGATGGTCTAACACGTAGCTGATGATATACTGATCTCAATTCAATAATCAAGAACACTCGTGCTCCACGGAGTTGATCCAAAAGATCATCGATCCTTGGAAAGGGATATCAGTTCTTAACTTTCAACTACTTCAGCTTCCGATAATCCACACAGAGTCTGAGAGTACCATCCGCCTTCTTCCCAAAAAGGAATGGAGAACCCTAAGGAGAAGTACTGGGTCAGATAAAACCCTTTCCCTGTAACTGCTCTAACTGCCTCTTGAGATCCTCCAACAGAGGTGTAGCCATCCTATAAGGAGGAATGGACACCGGTGCTGCTCCTGGCACAAGTTCAATAGAGAAATCCACCTCTCACTCTAGAGGTATACCTAAAAAGTCATCCGGGAAAACATCCCTGAAATTATCAACAACTGGAGGTTAATCTGTGTGACAAGTATCCTGATCATCTAGATATAAGCTCGAAATCGGGGTTGTAGCTCCACCTTTCCAACGATGCTCCGTTCCAGCTCGACTCGCCTGAACATCCCATTTTCCCTTGTATAGAAACTCCCCACCCTCTGGTGACGAGAAACTCACCCTACGAAGATTGCAATCTACAAAGGCTCGAAAGGTAACCAACCTGTCCGTCCCTAGATTGAAGTCATAAGCTCTCATATATTTGACATAGAGGTCCCAAATAAAGTGACACCCACCAACCTCAAAAGGGCACTCCTTGCACTAAAACACACCTGCTGTTCTAGTGCCCAATGGATTGTATAGCGTCATGATATCAGATTAAGTAGAAACACAGAGCCCAAGTCTCTCCAAAACAGGTACAAATATGAAACTATGTGTAGGACCTATATCAAAAAGTACTGAAGATAAGACAGAAGATACTAGAATAGTACCTCTGACTGTAGAAGGTCTGAGATCCTGCTCTTGTTGGGTCTGTTTCATTGCATATGCCTACCCAGTGCCATGGCCCTATGACACAGCCTAACTACCCTGAGTTGTTCTGCCCTGCTACCTATGAGATCTTGGTGTCTGGATACCACGTCCATGACTACCATCTATGCCTGGTCGCCTGGATTTATTTCAGTTCCCGGACTGGTATGAAGCGGCTGGTCCTGATCCCGCACAATGAGTCTTCACAGAACCCCTATCACTAGCCAACGGTGCAAACGCCCTACAAAAACGCTGCAGATGATCCATCGCACCATAAATCTCGGCACTCCACTAGGCCTCGTAGACATTGTGTCCTCTTGTGCCCCTCTATATCACACTAGTAGAACATGACCTATCCACCTAAAGCATTCTTCTGAATGGTAATGCCACCTGGAGATAATTCCATATTTCTCTTCCTCTTACCAGTAGAAATAGTACCATATAATGGTGATGAACCACCCTGGCCCACATCACTAGCTTCCCGCAGGTTCCTCTCTATAATCAGCACCTGGTTCCAAATAGCATGTACAGTAGGAAACCTGAAAACATTCACCAGCGCTCAGATTTCATACCGAATATCATCCTCAAAACATCTGTCTCTCAACATCTCATCACCCACCAGCACGAGTGAAAAACGCTGAATCTCGGTAAAGCAAGAAGAATAGTCCATCACCGACATAGCACCCTACTGCAGATTCATGAACTCTCGAGCTCTATCTTCCCTCAGCGTCTCTTGGATGAAGAATTCATAGAAGACTGCCTAAAAATATTCCCACGCCATGTCCTTGTGATGCTATGACTGGGTGGTAACATCCCACCACCTATTGGAAGAATCGTGCAGCATATACATCGTGAGCTTGACCCTCCGCCCTGGAGGCGTCTCAAGATGCTTGAAAATATTCTGCATCAATCCTAGCCAAGACTCTGTAGCATGTGGTCCACCATCTCATGAAAACGTAGATGTATACTGCTGCTGGAAGATACTAGTCATCTTAGCCATAGATGTGGTAGCCTGCGCTGCTCCCTGAAAGGTCTGGATGAACCACATAAAGCCTTCCCAGAACGGTGCCTCCGCGCATGTGTCCAGTATAACAACTGTCACTACATCTGGCTCTGCTGGAGGATCCACTGGTATCCCATGGCCCACCATTTCTGGAGTATACTCGTTGACGCTATCCTGGAGAACAACGCGCGATCGTCTAGGTGTCGTGACACTACAAGGTCAAAAAAACGCCTTAGATTCATGATTACCTGGATTGAAAACAAAGAAACCATAAAGGGAACAAGAGGAAGAAGGCATTTCACGATTTGCAAAACAAGACTACATGGCGTGTATAATGGCTACACGGCGTGTACTCGACTTCCCTTCCCCTTCCCAGATCCTTCGATACGGCTAAGCCACACAACTTCCATTTGAACGAAACTACACTGCGTGTATATCATCTACACGGTGTGTATGATGTTATTTCCAACTGCCCGTGTCGCTTGTGACACGGTCGACTACTCTCCTTGACAAAGCACGACATGTCTACACCCGCACACGGTGTGTACACCACCTCGTTTCCCAGCCACTCAGCTAATTCCACACGATCTGTCATCAGGCAAGACTGCACGACGTGTTCCCACAGGTACACGGTGTGTACTAGACTAGATTCGTCGACCGGTGTTGTTAGTTACACGGCCAGACACACGGCTCAACCTACACGGCGTGTTCTATATACACACGGCATGTACACGAAAGGATTTCCATGACCCATGTTTGTTAGTTACACGGCCGAATCCCAGGTTGAACTACATGGCGTCTTCCCCAGTGGAAACGGTGTGTATGTATTAATGTTTCCTATGCCTGTGTTGTTAGTTACACGGCGGACACCGGTTCAAAACTACACGGCGTGTATAGAAGCTACACGGCGTGATCGCCCTAAGATCATCCCTTCCCGGTGTCCTCGCCCACACGGTTTATGACACGGGAAGAGACTACACGGCATGTACTCAGGGTACACTATGTGTACTGAAAAGTATTATTTTTTTCCCAAACAGAAGAACACACACGGTGTGTGTAAAGCACTACACGGTGTCTATGCTGGGTTTCTGGATAGTATGCCTCAGAAAATACTTCGGAACCCATAAAACACTGAAAACAAACACCTAAGTGCCAAATTCCGATCTGTGATGTCCCGTACTCCCCACGAATCAATGTTTTACATCTTATCTGTGTTATAACAAAATAAACAGCTAATGATCCACCAAATTCTTGTCAATGGGTGCCCATACTCCCCAAAAACCAAATTTTGGAATCCATTATTTTAACCGGCTCATACAAAAATACCTTATCAAAGAGCAGGTATCTATCAAGCATCTATCATAACAAAATGCTTTTCTAACACAACAACTATCACAACAACATGAAATTTCTAATGCACCTACATGGCATGGAACTATAAATGGAATTTGATTTATAGAAAGTGCCTAAATGATGCATGAGATGGCATACCCTAATCTCATCGGGTTCCAACTAAATAGAACCCTTAGATAAAATATAAATATCACAATCACTAGTGCATCACCCAACGGTGAAATCAAATCAACCGTAAAGTGAAAAATCAGTAAAATTGCAATATGAGGTAAATTGGATTTTCCCTGTACACAAGTTAGCTACACCCGAGCACAACTTATTACCAAATACTGTTCCTGTCCTATCCCTGACTAAGGATCCAAATAGTAAGTCAAATAAAAGAACCCCCTTTGATACCACTTTGTAATGTCCCGAATCCGGGTGCCATGCAACGGGTGCCCCGAACCCGATTCGCCACATGACCTCAAGTGCATTTCTCCAAATGCCAGAGGCTGCCAACTAGCAGCGAGGGACCAAGTTAGATAGTGGGGAAACTATTCCCTCATTTTTCAAAGTGTAGCGCAGTAGAAAAATAAAATAAAACATATAGCAACAACAGAAGCAGTAAACCATACAAAACTGAAATAAACAACTACAGTGAATATAACCAACCATATTTATAGATATGATGCAGCATGTCTCAAATTCTACGAAAATAGCAAGAACATGTTACATAGCAGTACAATACAATAAATAGTAAAAGTACTGAAAAGAAAAATAGAACAGCCAGCGGCATCGCGAGCCTAAGCCTGGTTCCATGCTTCTCTACACCTCATCAGTAATCAAGTACCTTTATAGGGACCCTTGCCCTTATCAACACCTGCAGAAACGTAATCTGTTTGGGCCCAAAATCATGACCCAAACAGGCTGTGAGAAATAAATTCCCACTAGGCACCCACCAAATGCCTCGTTCCCAACTGTGTGTAGAAATGCAAGAACAGTGTGCAGTGATAAAATGCAATAATGTAAGAAATACTGAAAGTAACTAACTTAACCAGTTATATTGCCATTTTAATTTCCATTTAATCATTTAATTAAAAATACCACCATAGTGAATATTTTAGGTAAATATCCAAAGTCCTCAGACACGTAAACTCCCACCCTCGGGTAAAGATAAACCAACACGAGAAACTGCCCAGAAGCATACGGATATTGCCCACAGGTGTAAGTAGTGTCGCCCACAGGAACATAATCAACTGCCCACATGCACGGAAGAAGTTTCCCATATGCTAAGTAGTACACTGCCCACAGGCTAATCACAACACTACCCTCAGGATAAAAAGGTAACTGGGCCATGCCCAACATGTAAATAAACATTCAAAACCAATTCCTCTCAAGTAAATTCTTCAATCATTACTTTAGAGGCATAATATAAACAAGGTATACCCTCGGGTATCCCAGCCAAACGACTAAACAGAGGAACGCACACCCGGGGTGGTCTTGGATCCAAGAACTGATCCCAAACAACAATTTAATATCACAATTAATTACCTACACAATTCAAGGTTGTTAAAATAGTAACGACCTCAGCCAAACAACACCCCAACATGGGTTCGTGCTATGAAAATACACAAAACACACATAAGTTGGAAAAATAAACACCAAGCCACCTACCTTAAACGCCAATGATCAAAATACGTGAACGTCGATTCCAGAAAATCCCAAGAACGACGTAGACCTGACGAATAATAAAACCCATTCAAACGTAAATATCTTTTCCTCAAGAAAGAATTGGTAAGAACAGCTTAAGGAGAGTGGAGGGATTACCCGTGCGGTTCCAACGAGATCGTCCGAGGCGGAAATGGATTCTCTGTTTGCGATTGACAGATCCTCAAAGGTTCGGTCGTCCCATTACACTCCTTCCTCCGGTTCTAATCCTTCCATGAGAACTGGGGAGGATACTACCCATTTTAAGCGAAAAAATTACACGGCGTGTACTTCCGAGTACACGACGTGTACTTCACATTTTTTAAACTTTTCCTCTGGCGGCTTCCCGCCAGCGCGGCACTATTCACATGCTGACATGACTACACAATGTTTCTTCATGTGTACATGGCGTGCACTTCCCCACAGCTAGCCACCACCCTACTGTTCACCTTCTGACTGATTATACGACGTGTAGAGGTCAATTACACAACATGTAGTCGGTTCCTACACCCTTCATCGCTGACATAGCCACACACCCTGTGTACTTATCCCACACGACCAAAAGTACACGGCGTGTGGACAAAATTACACAGCATGTACTTCCAAAATTCCGTATTTCTCCCCATTTCCATATTTTCTCAAAAACACTTAATGAAAAGTGAAAATAAGAAATTCGTACCACAAAAATAAGAATCGGGTTCTTACAGATAGGGTATTCTTATTTATCCCAATAATATAAATCAATAAAAACATAGTTTAGTGCTATATAATACTAAATTTTTTATGTTTTATGATCATGTTACATAAACCAATTTGGGGAACTTCAACAAAATGAATCCATAATAAAGGATATTTATATTTTAAGATCATGAAACCATAAGCATTATGTTTTATAGTCTATTTTCATATGTGTAGAATCACATATAAGAAGATTATTTTCCTTAATATTGGACTTATAAATGAAATGTTTTTTATAAGTGCTTGGTGTGAGACTTGAATTAGTGTGACTATATTTGTTTTAAATAAAAACATAAGTAAATTTATAGTATAGTATGGGTTTACACATTATTTAAGCCATATTAGTGTCTCTGAATCATTAGCTACCCAAGGATACTAGTCATGATGCTTGGTGAACATGGGATAATCTTATAACATAGAATATATTATGATTGGGTTGGTTTAGCCGTGATAAGATCAACTTGTTCTCTAAAAGAAGGTATCCCCATTTTCAAGTGTGTAATCAAATTTTCATACTAAGAGGATCTAAGAGGATTGGAAGAATTACTAATAGAAGAATCGTTGTCAAAAAAATACCAAATTATCAGGACCACATGAATCTAGAAGGTTCCCATATCTGTTATATTGAGTTCCTTTCGAATTAGATGTGGTTAAGTATGAATTTGGAGCTTTCAACTACCAAAAAATAAGATATAACAATCATTGAATCATATTTGGAATGTAATATCATGATTTTTTAAAATAATGTCTATGTTTGATAGTGTGTATGACATCCAATTCCGAGCTTAAACGAATGACCAAATATTATTATTTAAATATGAAATTTATAACATAGATATTCAATTGTAAGGTTATAATTAGTTTAACCACATTATTATATGAATATAAAATATATATTAAATATATATTTTTTTTAATTATTATGAAATATCTACTCAACTTTAAGAAAATTTATTTTCTTTTTATAAAATAGAACTAATTAAAAAATTGGATTTATTACTTTTGTCAGATAATTTTATAAGTAAGTCATGAAATTTATTGATGTTATATCAAATAAAAAATATATAATTTTTTAAAACCAAATAAATTTTTTTATTGATGTGAAATTTTTAGTTTTTCTAAAAATATTGATTTTTAATCAATTATGAAAAATAATGATTTTTTATAGAAAAAAAGATTTTCTATTAAGTTTTTAAAAGTAAATTTTTTTTTGAATAAGTTTAAATATTTCATTATTTATTTTCTAATAAATAAAATCCAGTCACAATTCATGGAAATTTAAAAAAACCATTTTTACTATAACTTATTTTTATAAATAATTGTTTTAATTTTATTTTTGTTAGTATAATTTGGTATTAAATTAAACTATATTATTGAATTTATTTATAAAAAAAATTGATTATATATTTTTAATCCATGTTTTCAAATTTGATAAATAGTTCCCATTAATTTTTTATCTTTATTAATTATAACATTAGTTACTTTATGTTACCATGGTAATGGGTAAATAAGATAATTAAATTTAATAATAAAATGATAATGAATAACAAAAAAATATAATAAAAGGATTAATTTTAATTTATAATTATATCTCATACATAAATATCTAAAATAATAATATGTTTTTACTTTTCTAAATTAAATTCGTTTTATATAATTTTATCTAATGAAATGTAAAAAATCATTTTTTTGGTATTATTAGCATTAAAAATTTAAAATAATGATTAATATATGATATATTTGGTTATAAATATTTATTTTAAATAGAAATAATTTTTTTTCCATGGTAATTATTTATTAACATTTGGTGACAAAATAATTGATTCAAATACTTAAACAATAGTGACACTATTCATTTTTTTATAGTGGAAAGATAAATAAAATTTTATTAAAAGCATTAAAAATTATATTATTAGGGTATTATTAATTATTTAATGAAATTTAAAGATAATGATGAAATATTAAAGATGTTTTAACTAATTATATTCAAATACCATTATTTTCATGTATTTTACAATGTCATCTTATGTGAATGGTTGCAAAATTTTACATTATTGATATTTCATAATAAAAAGTAGTATATTAAATGAGTTATAATTCATAAAAATATTATCACTATTCCAGTGAATTTAAAATGATTTATTATATCATAAATGTTCCATTACTGGTTTGTTTCACCATTTCAAAAATTATATTAACCTCTTAAAAGTATGAAATATTAATTTCACCATAATTGATTAAATGGTTTAATGGAGGTTTAAAAAATATAAGAGTGAAAATGTTACCAAAATTATTCAAAATTATATAATATGGGAGTATTTTTTCTCATCATAATATTATATTCAAATAATAAAAAATCAATTTTTTAAAAAATATTAATTTAATTTAATTTAATAGATTTAGAGAATCATAGTGTGACCACACCTATCTTATAAATGGAAAACTATTATCCATTCTTTTTAACACTAGAAGAACAATTTTTATCCATTTCATACCTATGTCCCATAAAAAATATCCCTCCCAAATTCCTATAATCCCTTCGAATAAAAAAACTACCCATAATAATGTTTGGTGGAAAAATAAATAGTTTTTTTTTGGAAGAAGATGCATCATTCTTCATGAAGCATTTTTTATTCTTCCACCTTCTACAAATATCAATAAAACATGATAAAATAATGACAATAGTATCCCTGATATAATATAATGTTATTACATTAATGGAATTACCTATATCCATCTCCTCTCCAATCAAATGGTAATCGAACCCATCATATATTTATACAATGGATTACTACCTCACTAACTAATGTAATTTTCATTATATAACCATCTCAAATATATGGTTATAACGATGGATTATATATATATATTCATTAAATTTTAATCATTATTAAAATATAATTTATAATACAATTTTAAATCATTTAATTAGTTAAAAAACTATAATTCCAGTCATGCATATGCGTGGACTACCACCTATAAGAAATGAAGTGATTTTTTTCCTCCCCACATAACTCATATGGGATGTATTTGTGAATTTAATGAAATAAAATGGTATTATAAACATTATGTTATTTATATAATAATAAAATAATACTGACCATTATTCCTTAATGATAATTGAGAAATAGAAATGTTACTCATGTGTATGTATGACCTACCATCAATATGATTGTAACATTGTTCAGTTTTAATAACAATATATCCTGGTTAGTTTAAAAATTATTATGTAATTAATAAATCAATAATTATGTAATGATAATTATTTTATATATGAGTAAATAAAGAACACCTTGATTATAATCAGTATAATGATATCATTTTAGATGTGTGATTGGAATATCTTCAAAAATGTATGACCTCAACCAAATTGATAACCCAATTGATTTTTACATATTAATGAGTAGTATTTAATGAATAATAAAAATGGATTTTTTTCCAAATAAATAATATAATTATAGTAGGATAATTATCCTTGAAAATCAAGTACATATGTTACAATTCCAATTTGAGGTATGGGACTGTTTACTTAAAACCCAATTTTTAAATGTTTTAAGCATTTGTTTTATAAATTTTTAAACTCCATGTCTGTATATTCGAAAAATAATATATATATATATATATATACGTGTATACATTAATAATAATTAATAATAAATGATTTTTTGTCTCTTTAATTAAATGGTTTTCAAATGTAATCATTTTTTGGAATGTTGGGACTTTCATTACAAAAGACAAAATAAATGTTTTATATTAACATATATAGTTAAAAATAATTTTCCCACAATCGTAATTTGTATTTGATTATTGGATTATTTTATAATCATTATGGTTTTTTCAATGAACATCCATTTTCCTCATTTGGTCAAGGTATTGTATTTTTTAAAATGGGGTTTGAAATGAATGGGTATTTAAATATATGAAGTTGATTTGAATATGCGTTCGATTGAGTTATTCAAATATTTTATGATGAAAATGTGTGTGAAAAAAAAATTAATTCATGATATGGTACTTTTGGAATAGATTTATGTGAATCTAGTGATTCTGATATATCTTATATGATGGTGTCATCCCAATTATATCTAATGATATAGGGTGAGCCCAATATATCTTATATGATTGGTGCATACAGATTTTTCTCCAATTTATTGGGTAGTGTTAATTGTCTTAATAGGAAATAAGTATGGGGATACAATAGGGTTAATTTTATAGATATTATTGGGATCTAGTTATTTGTGATAAATGTTATCTATTTAATGCTCTAATTTTCCTAAAATGGTTTTTATTTTCGTGAATCTAGGTTCAAAGGTTTTCATTGAGAAAAATGTCTATGTGATTATCTTATGGAAATAATTTATTTCAAATACTAAATTAATATTATGATAAATAAAAATATATTCAGGGTTTTGATGTTTTTGGTGTATGGACATAATTATTAACTTTTTTCTCCTACTAATATTTTTTTCTCATACCATGATTTTTGAATGTTTTTATAAGTTTTATGGATATGTATCATGTAATGACCCGTAAATTTGAAGGGATTTTTTTCTTAAATACATTAGAATTTTACGAGTCTGTGGCTTCTGGCGGCACTTGATTCTGAGGCCTGGTGAGCTCGGAATCAATTTCAGAAGATTACCTCTGGTACGTTAAGTGAACTAATGAGCGGGTTTTTCTATCTTTTGAACTGGTGTTCGGAATTGAAATCTGAGGGCACCAATGAACTCATAGCACCTATAATTGCATAAGTGGACCTTTAACGTAGTTGCGTTTTAAGACAGTTGAGAATTAATATTTATGGAATTAGATTAAAATAAATAAAATTGGTGTAGCACAATTTTATTTTTAAGGATGGTGGTTATATCATCCCAAAGGGAGTTAGAGGTGGGGCCCACACCCACATAACCTCCCATGAGAGGATATTAGTGGGGTGGGCCCCACATGTGTCCTAAACCCTTGAACATCCCATGACACTCATAAAACCCCATTAAACTCCCTTGTTTAATGTTGATAACTCTCCCAATATTTATGGGATCTCTTCATCTCCTCTCCCTCTCTTTATTAATTGCCAACACATTTATTTAATGAATTCAACCACTTCAATTAATTAATGAAGTGACTTGAATTTTGAATTTTAAATTGCATGTGTTAAAAAAATAATACGATTAGTATATTATTTTATTTTTGGGGAAATCGTTGTGTTAAGGAGAATTGGGAGAGCACTTGAGTTTTCGAAGAACACTGAACCTCCGACGAAGAACGACGTATTCTTTAATGAAGGACACCGATTCCATGAAGAATGAGGACATGCTTCTCTTTCTCTTCTCCGTAATAAGTGAGGAGACGCCGCTTCCTCCTAGGACGCACTCTGACGTTGTCTACGAATCCTATCCCTATGACACCATCTTCTGCGACGCTCGACATGCGACATCAATTATCGAGGTAGGGGATTATGTTCAATTTTTAATGGATTAAAATTGTGCCTAATTCATCGTTGTATAAATTTTATTGTCTCGGCCTATTTCTATCACATAACGTGGATGGTGTGGGCCGAACGAACACGTCCCGATGACCCTCCTTTTGATCTTGTTTATTTTTAGAATCAGAGACCGGAGGTGGAACGTGGAAGAGGCCGACGACACAAGGGTCTTTGTCACTCACGCAAAGAAAGCCAAGACCAAGAGGGCCTTAGTAGAGGAAGCATGGCGCCATCACGCCGTGTTGGGAACATAGAGCCGCAGCTAGGGTAGGCCACGGCTTGCTTCGCGGGCCGCTTCGGCGAAAGGACCGGCCGACCCATCGCCCGACCGGGCCAAGGGAAGCCGATACACCAGGAGGGCGCTGCATCGGATGAGTTGTGGACCGCTCGTGCGGGCCGCTTACACTAGAAGGCCGGTCGTCCAAGCTGGCCATAATGGGAGGGTAGCTCCACCGGTTCGGGCAGCCCCCCCCCCCCCTCGGACCACTCAGCCTTTGGGCCGAGCCAGCCGGGTCGGGCCGTGCCACTTCGGGCCAGGCTAGGCGAATCTTTGTGCTGGTTTGACACCCCTGCTAGGTTGGACCCTCCATGACTAGGTTAACCAGACCCGTCAGCCCACTGGGCTTAACTGGCCGGGTCCATTTCACTTAAAAGTGAATATCTTAAGGACCGCACATCTGAACGACACTTCGTTTGCGGTACTGGGACCCTTTTGACGAGGCGGTACTTTTTTGATACTCTAAGTGAGTTTTTGATGACTTGGATAATGGTTGAGTTAGAAAATACCATATTTCTAACAGGGACCTTGGAACAAAAAAGCCAATATCTCTCATACAGGGTGCCCGTTTGACGCATTGTCTATCACGTTGAGTTCCTTTTGACGAGATGGAACTTTGGGATACATCAACTTCAGACATTGTGGTAGTTGATGTATTGACCCCCCTTGGCTTGAGGAGCTGACCCTCCCAGAATCGAGTTTTCTATATGCGAGGATCCTAAAGCTTGCTGTGACGAAGACAACTACCATGCTGGGATCCTCTGTGGGTTCAACGACGACGACGACTACACATGGAACCTCCATGGGTTCGGTAGCAGTGACGACTGTACATGGATCCTCCATGAGTTTGGTATGGGTGATGACTATACTTGGATCCTCTATGGGTTTGGTAGCAACGACGACTATACATGGATCCTCTGTGGGTTCGGCAACGATGACTACTGTACTTGGATCCTCCGTGGGTTCTGCAGTGGTGACCACTGTACCTGGATCCTCAGTGGGTTCGGCAGCGATGACTTCTGTACTAGGATCCTACGTGGGTTTGGCAGAGGAGATGATTCAGAGGCTACATCTAATTATCTCCACCATTATTCGTGAGTAGTATACCTATGTGAGCCGAGTCTTGTCTTTCAATCATTATCATTGAGTTGATTGACTTCTTTCCTATGTGGATCGGATTGTGCTTGGGCTCTAAAGTTGGAGCCAAACTGAGATTGATGAATTAGCTTCATGTGTGGGAATATACCTATGTAGAGTTGGTTGACACTTCATGTTTGTATCTTTCCATTTTGGTTTATCCTTTTTTGATTTTGGGAGACTTTCGGGGGTCTCAGGGTCCCTAATGAGTATCCTATACTCACCCCTGCATGGGCTGTGCCCGCACTACATTATGTTGGATGAAGACGAATGACAACACTGATCGAGGTGGAGGCTTGTGGAGCTAGATGGTACCTGGAGGTGGACCACTAGACGGGACATACACGGAGCGGACGACCGGACTCGGGCAGCTGAGGAGACTATCTGTTCCCACCCTTCATGTGGGATTCTCGGAGGACAACTCAGTGGTTACTGCTTTCCTTTATAGCTGTTGAACTTCCTTTCTCAGTTGTATTGTACTGTTAGTTGGATTTGTATACTGGCCCATTTACATTCTAGCACATACTTTTGTACTCAGTTTTACTTAGTGCTTAATTCACTTGCGTACTCTATCTTTTTTGTTTACTATTCTAAAGGTAGTGTCTTCCATATTACTGGGTATTACGCCTTTGGTACTAGTCGCCAGCCCCTGGCCTATGGAAGGAGGGCTTGGGGTAATCACGACATGGGCCCCGTGGACAGGTCGTGATAAATTGGTATCAGAGGATTCGGTTCTACCGCAGAACTCAAGACTATGATAATTTCTTCTCTGTGAAGAAATAGTGTTAAGAGTACTGAGTGTGTCTTTCAATCCAGGGAGTCCAGTGTTGGTCCGGTGGCTGATGTATCCATACACCAGGACCCTAACATCTGATTTCCGACTCAGTGCTCAGAAACACTGATTGCATGTGTGTTTCAAAAGTATTCTTTGTGATTACTTTTTTTCAGCACACCAGGTATACTGTATGACCATGTCACACCTGTTTCTTTTCAGGATGGCCCCACAAAGGCAGCCAGCTTGGGTTCCGAGCTATGTATATGATGGCAGGCCACTGAGCAATGACGCCTCAGTTTAGGGCCCCATTACAGTGGAGGAACTAGTGGTACCACTACCCGCTGGGCCACCGATACCGCCAGCCTAAGCAGCAGAGAGTGAACACCGCCAGAGTGTGCTGCACGAGTTTCAGCGACAGAGGCCACCCGGGTTCCGCGGAGAGACAGACCCGCAGACAGCCGAGGATTGGCTGGAGGCTATTGTTAGAGTCTTCAGATTGGTAGGGACACCAGCAGACCTTATGGTGATCCTTGCTGTGAGTCTCCTGCACGTAGCAGTAGGTAGATGGTGGATCCTGATGCTCTCGGTGCATGAAGAGGCATCACTACTTTGGAAGGACTTTAAGAGCCTCTTTCGCTCGAATTTTTTTCCAGCCAACCTTCGTGCGGTGAGCATCCAAGAGTTACTTCATCTGCGGTAGGGAAGTATGAAAGTAGCTTAGTACTCAGCGAGGTTCACTGACCTCTCACGCTACTCCCCAGACATGCTAGGAGACCCATTCTTCCAGGCCTAGACCTTTGAGTAGGGACTGAGGCATGAGATCAGGGATTTGATGATCTCCCTAAGCATTCCGACACCAGAAGGAGTACTGGAGTGAGCCTTTCTTGTGAAGATATTTTTGTGAAAACAACGCCAGCAACGAGACCCACCGCAGGGTGACACGTAGTGGATTCTTCTTCATACATCAGTAGAAAAATGTTGCAGAGGTCCAAGCAGACCAGGCCATCAGGTGGGCGACCTCAGAATACTGGTTCGGATATGCGGGGCACACGAGGTAGATCCAGCCATACGTGTGGCAAGCAGTGAAATTCATGTGGCGGGCAGGGCCACATGGCTCGTGACTGACCAACCCGCCATGCGGATGAGCAGCTGACAGTGGAGGTCCTCCTAGGAAGAGGCAGAGGTTCCCCGGTGGCAGACCATAGGGAGGAGGCGGACGAGGCAGAGGAGCTGTTCGGGTCATGGGTGGTGGACGACACTTCAAGGCTCTATAACCACCACCACCAAAAAGAATACCCCGACCACAGGGAGCTGGCATACAGGGGAATGCTCAGCTCCAGGCAGTCGAGGCCTATGACCACAGCGCACCTGAGATGATTCAAGGTACTATCTTTGTCTACTCAACCCTTGCTGCAGTTTTTATAGATACAAGAGCGAGTCATTATTTTATTTTCGCTGCCCTTTTTTAGAGCTCGGAGATTCTGACGGAGCCTTTCGCTCGATCCTTATGGCTAGATACTTCTACTAGAGCAGAATCGATGATTACGCACTGGTTTCGGTAGTGTGAGCTTACTCTAGGAGGTGAGATATTTGGCTGAGATCTTCACGTAGCGGCATCGAGGCCTTACAAAGTCATCTTGGGTATGGACTTGATATCTACAATCCATGCCCAGATCGACTGTATTAGGTGAAAATTGTAGTGTTTCTACACATATGAGAGCAGGTACACCTTCACCGGAAAGGAGGGAGCCTTTACAGAGCAGGATGGACTTATGCAGAAGAGATGGTAGCTGATCACACATCAGTTGGATAGTCTCATCCTAGGAGCGGTTGATGTGTGGAGACTGAGTTTTCCTATTGTGGTGGATAAGTATGCTGATATTTTTCCTGATTATGTTCCAGGACTACCTCCTCACAGAGAGGTAGATTTCTACATTGACCTGTACCCTGGGGCAACACCGATATCTACTCCAGTATATCGGATGGCTCCCGCCGAGTTTCGTGAGCTGCGAGTATAGCTGGAGGAATTACAGGAAAAGGGATTCATCTGACCTAGAGTTTCACCCTGGGCTTCTCTGATTTTATTCGCCAAGAAGATGGATGAGAGCTTATGACTGTGTGTTTACTACCGTCGCATGAATCAAGTGACCGAGTAGTACATGTATCCACTCCCGAGGATTGACGGCCTCTTTGACCAGCTGAAGGGATCATGATGGTTCCCGAAGATAGACCTTCGGTTTGGCTATCACTATCTCAGAGTTGGAGAGAAGGATGTGCAGAAGATGACCTTCAGGTGTCGGTACAACAAATATGTGTTCTTGGTTATGCCCTTCGGTGTGACTAACGCTCCTATAGTTTTCATGAGTCTCATGAACAGGATCTTCTAGCCTTACCTAGATCGGTATTTCGTAGTCTTCATCGATGACATATTGATCTACTTGACTACAGGGGAGGAGCACGCCGACCACTTGCGAGTTTTACTGGACACACTCCGAGAGCACCAGCTTTATGGTAAGCTCTCGATGTGCCAGTTCTAGATTCGAGAGGTTCACTTCTTGGGGCACGACATCTCGGAGGTGGGAGTTGTGGTGGACCCTGTGAGGATTGAGAAAATACTTTTTTGGGAGACACCCAGGAGCGTAACAAAGGTGTGGAGTTTCCTAGGTCTGGCTGGGTACTATCGGAGATAAATTCCAAACTTCTCTAGAGTTGCATCACAGCTTTTAGCTTTGACTAAGAATGAATAACCCTTCATGTGGTCAGATAGATGCCAGTTCAGATTTCAGGAGCTGAGACAGAGATTGACCAGTGCACCCATCTTGAGGCTACGAGAGGAGAGCGTTGGATACGTGGTTCACTGTGACGCATCAGGGACCAGACTCGGGTGTGTTATGATTCAAGAATAGGTAGTGATCGCCTACGTATCACGAAAGTTGAGACAACATGAGAAGAACTATGCTACCCATGACCATGAGTTAGCAACAGTGGTCTTCACCCTGAAGATATAGAGACACTATCTTATGGGAGACCACTTTACAATCTACTCTGACCACCACAGTCTCAGGTATATTATCTCGTAGAAGGACCTGAACATGAGATAGTGCCTATGGATCGAGTTCCTCCAGGACTATGACTTTGAGATACTCTATACTCCTAGGAAGGGGTACGTAGTAGCTGATGCTCTAATCAAGAGATCGGGCATACAACTGCTAGGGGATGCGATAGAGTATCTAGCCACATGGAAGATATCCTTCGTGGATAGAGATGGGACATACATTATTCAGTCCCTCACAGTCACTCCTCCACTACTTCAGCGGGTCAGAGAGGTACAGCGTTTGGACGTTGACTGTGAGATGCGACGTGCTCATATTTCTACAAGGCAGGCACTTGATGAATTTTTTGAAGGAGGAGAACACATTATCCTTTTTAGGGGACATACCATGGTACCAGTTGCAATATAGGAGGAAGTGTCGAGGGAGTTTCACACTTCCTCTCTAGCAGTATAACCTAGAGTGGCGAAGATGTACCAAGACCTCAGACGACAGCACTGGTGGCTGGGTATGAAGAAGTTTGTTGTAGAGTTTGTTTCACGATGCCTTACTTTCCATCAAGTAAAGGTGGAGCACCAGGTACCACCGGGCTTGGTACAACCCTTAGAGGTTCCGAAGTGTATGTGGGATGGGATATCCATGGATATTTTTATGGGGCTTCCACGTACATCCAGAAAACATTTCTCCATCTGGGTGATCTTCGACTGACTCACCAATTCAGCCCACATCCTACCGATCAGAGAGCAGGGCTCAATAGGGATCCTGGGATACCTCTACATTCAAGAGATCGTACGGCTTCATGGTGTGCCATCGTCTATCATCTCCGATCGAGACATTTTCTTTAATTCCCGGCTTTGGAAGGAGTTGTAGGAGGAATTTGGGTTGTATCTATTCCTGAGAACAACCTTTCATCCTCAGACGGATGCCCAAATAGAGAGGACCATTCAGACTCTCGAGGACATGCTCCGTGCGTGTGTCCATGACTTTGGTCGCACCTGGGAGGATCACCTACCCTTGGGGAGTTTTCATACAAAACTAGCTACCAATCCACCATCAGGATGGCACCTTCTGAGGCACTATACGTCCAACCTTTCAGATCACCTTTGTGCTAGACTGACCCTGGGGAGTGAGCACTTGTAGGTCCAGAGATGGTCTAGGCTATGACGGAGAAGGTGCGGATCTTCCAAGAGTGGATGAGGATTACACCGAGCAGACAGAAGTTCTATGATGATTGGAGAGAGAGACCACTGGAGTTCGAGGATGGAGACCATGTTTTCTTACGGGTCTCACCTCGATGTGGATTACGGAGATTTGGCTGGGGCGGCATTTTATCTCTGTGCTTCATCGGGAATTTCCTGGTCCTCAGTAGAGTAAGCGAGGTGGCTTACCGCATGGCCCTTCCATGTCAGTTGCACCGGGTGCATGACGTCTTCCATGTATCGTAGCGGGGGAGATACGTGCACGACCCATCACACATCATCGATCACGGGGAGCTGGACATCGATTACAGGGAGACAATCATGGAGGTCCCAGTGGAGACCAACGATCGATAGGACTAGGTCTTGCGTGGACAGTCGATTCCTCTAGTGCACATTTTTTGGCAGCACGGGAACCTCGAGGTGTGCACATGGGAGAGGGAGGCTCAGATGCATGCTCAGTACCCTCATTTGTTTCCATAGTTTATGTCTTAGCTTTACAGGGATGAAAAGCCCTGAGGTGGTAGAAATTTAAACACATTAAAATTTAAAGGGATTTTTTTTCATAAATACGTTGGAGTTTTACTAGTATGTGGCTTCTTACGGCACTTGATTCCGAGGCCCAATGATCCCAGAATAAATTTCCGAAGTTAGTTTGCGTACATTTAGTGACCAAATGAGTGGGTTTTTCTATCTTTTGAACCGGTGTTCGGAATTGAAATCTGAGGGCACTGATGAACTCGCAGCACCGATAATTTCTTAAGTGGACCTTTACCGTAGTTACGTTTTAAGCGGGTTGAGAATTAATACTTGGGGAATAAGATTAAAATAAATAAAGTTGGTGAAGAACAATTTTATTTTTAATGATGGTGGTTATATCCTCCCAAAGGGAGTTAGAGGTGGGGCCCACACTGACATAACCTCCCATGAGAGGATATTTGTGGGGTGGGGCCCACACATGACCTAAACCCTTGAACTTCCTATAACTCTCATAAACCCCCATTAAACTCCCTTGTTTAATGTTGACACCTCTCCCAAAATTTATGGGATCTATTCAACTCCTCTCCCTCTCTTTATTAATTGGCAACACATTTATTTAATGAATTAAACCTCTTCTATTAATTAATGAATTGGTATGAATTTTTAATTTTAAATTGCATGTCTTAATAAAATAATAGGATTAGTCTATTATTATATTTTTGGGGTAATCGTTGTGTTAAGGAGAAATTGGGAGAGCTCTTGAGTTTTTGAAGAACATCGACCCTATGACGAAGAACAACGTCTTCTTCAACAAAGGACACTGGTTCCACAAAGAACGAGGATGTGATATTCTTTCTCTTCTATGAAACAATTGAGGACACGCCTCTTCCTCCTAGGATGCACTCTGATGTCATCTAAGAATCCTCTCCCCGTGGTGCCGTCTTCTGCGATGCCCGACGTGCGACGTCAATTATAGAGGTAGGGGATTATGTTCATTTTTTAGTGGATTAAAATTGTGCCTCGTTCGTCATTGTATAACTATGATTGTCTCGGCCTAATGCCATCACCTAACACGATGGGCACGGGCTGAACGAACATGGCCCGACAACCCTCCATTTGATCTTGTTTATTTTTGGAATCAGTTACTAGAGGCGGAACGCGTAAGACGACGGTGATGCAAGGGCCACCGTCGCTCACGCAAAGAAATCCACGACCATGCGGGCCGTGGCGGAGGATGCAAGGGCCGCCGTCGCGCCGTGCTGGGAATACGGAGCCGCGACCAGGGCAGGCCACGGTGGATGAAGCCGGCACAGTCGCGTCGGCTGTGTGGAAGAAACTGCAGCCCGCTTCGCAAGCTGCTTCTGCGGAATGGCCGGCCGGGCAGAGGGAAGCTGCGGGGCCAGGAGGGCACTGCGCCGGATGAGCCGTGACCCGCCCATGTGGGATGCTTACACTAGAAATCCATACAGTTCTGGAGGGTGGCGCCGCTTTGCGCTGCTAGGGCCCCCCCCCCCCCCCACCCCCCCTCAGACCACTCGGCCAGCTGGCTGAGCCTACCAAGCCGCTCCGGGCCGGGCAGGGCCGGGCTGCACCACGTCGAGCCAGACCAGGCCGCACCCCTCAGGACAAGCCGTGAAAATATTCGGGCTGGTCCGACACCCATGCCGGGTCGGACCCGCCAAGACTACGTTAACCCGACCTGTCATCCCACTGGGCATCACGGGCAGGGCCCTTTTCACTTAAAACTGAATATCTTAATGATCGCACGTCTGAATGACGTACTATCTATGGCACTGGGACCCTTTCGATGAGGCGGTCCTTTTTCAATACTTTAAGCAAGTTTTGGATTACTGGAATAACGGCCAGGTTAGAAATGAGAATATTTTTAACCAGGCCCATGGAACGGAAAATCCAATATATCTCAGACCAAGTGTCAGTTTGATGCGCCGTCTATCGCGTTGAGTTCCTTTTAACGAGAAGGAAATTTGAGATGAATTATCTCCAAACATTGTGATAGTTGATGTATCTTCCCCCCTTGGCTCGAGGAGCGGACCCTCCTGCAATCGAGTGTGATGTGTGTGGGAATCCTAGAACTGGCTGCGACAACGACGACTAACGTGATGGGATCCCACGTGGGTTCAATGATGACGACGACTGTACATGGATCCTCTATGGGTTCGACTGCGACAATGATTGTACTTGGATCCTCCATGGGTTCTGCAGTGAAGACTACTATACTTGGATCCTTCGTGGGTTCGGCAGCGGGGACAACTGCACTTGGAACCTCCATGGGTTCGGCAGTGACAACTTCTATACAAGGATCCTATGTGGGTTTGGCAAAGGAGATGATTCAGAGGCTACATCTAATCATCGCCACCCTTCTTTGTGAGTATTATACTTATGTCAGCTGAGTCTTGTATTTATATCATTGTCATTGATGCGATTGAATTCTTTCCTGTGTGGATCATATTGTGCTTGGGCTCGAAAGTTGGATCCAAATTGAGATTGATGAATTAGTTATATGTAAGGGAATATAACTAAGTAGATTTGGTTGAAACATTGTGTATGTATCTTTCCTTTGTGGTTTATCCTTTGTGGATTTTGGGAGACCTTCGGGGGTCTCGGGGTCACTACTGAGTATTGTATACTCACCCCTGCAATGGGCTATGACCGCACTACATTATGTTGGATGCAGACAACAGACATCACTGATTGATGGGGAGGCTTGTGGAGCTGGACGATACCCAGAGGTGGACCACTAGACGAGACGTACACGGAGCAGATGACCGAACTCAAGGAGCTGAGGAGACCATTTTTACCCACCCTTCAGGTGGGATTCCCAGTGGACGACTCGATGGTTTCTTCTTTACTTTACAGCTATTGTACTTTATTTCTCAGTTGTACTATACTTTCAGTTGGGTTTGATTACTAGCCCATAGAATTTCTAGCACTTAATTTTGTACTCAGTTTTACTTCGTGCTTACTTCACTTGAGTAATCTATATGGTCTGTTTACTATTATAAATGCAATGTCTTCCCTATTACCAGGAATTACACCTTTGGTGCTATTCTCCAGCCCCTGGGCTATGGAAGGCGGGCTTGTGGTAGTAACGACATGGGCCCCGAGGATAGGTCGTGACATATGGTGAAAAAGAGTTCATGTTTAAAGTCATGAAAATTATTAATATAACAAATATTATTTTATTTTAAAATTATATATTCTCATAAAAATATATGTGAAGTATAAGTTTCCACTTTATAATATATGGGATTTTAATATAATATTTAGGACCTAATTTGTAAATAATATAAGCCTAATTGTTTTTGGAATAAAGGAAAATTCATTAAATTATACTGTCATGAAATTATATAATTGATATTCATGGGTCATTATATTTTGTATCTGAGATGATTTTAGATAAAATTGGATGTTATTATATTTTTAATAACTCTAGAGTTATGGATAACATTTATGGTTAATAAGTCAAATGATAATCAAATATTTAAGAGTTTAGAGAAATAATATATGGATTTACGTGATAATAATTTTATGGTGATTAATGGTTGTGTAGGGTATGTTTTATTGGTTTATGGTATATGTAGTTGTTAGGATTAATGTGATGGATTATTTTAGAATATTTATATTATATTTTAGAGGATGTATTTTTAATAGTATGAGATAACATTTGAGTTTAAAAAATTCATTAATGATGATGTTATTAAGGTTTTATTTTTGGATTTTATGGTTAATGTGTAATATTTATATTGGTACTGTATTTACATGGATATTATTCAGCTAAACATAAAATAATTACTTTCGTGTTTTAGTGATGTTCATTTCTTTTTAGAAATGATCCTTTATCAAGATGAATGAAAATGCGGTTCACAAAACTGTTTTATCCCTTATAGATGATTTAATATTTATTATCAAAGGAAAATATGTTTCAAAATATTTTTATATCTTATTGAAAATAAAAATAAAATGTATAAATGTATTTGATTTATCTAACACCATTTAATTACTCTAATATTTTTATAAATCATAGTAAATCTGTTATTCAATTTCCAAATCTCAACTCATCCGTCTAATTTTGCAATTTAAATAACATGAAGGACATGAATATTTCTTTCCCTGATATGTAGTCTCAATGATAAAAGGTAAATGGGTATCATAAATAGATAACAAGACATTATATTTTTTATTAATAGTATGAATGTTTTTTTTTATTTTTCTATTTTTAATCATGATTGATTTTATATTGAAAAAAATAAAGTCATGTTTAATATATTTTATTTGTGTTAATAAATTAATAAGTAATAATATAAAAAATCATGGTTAATGGTGTAAAAATCATGTCGAATAAATTATATTTTAATCAATTATATTTTTTTATTTTTTCAATAATAATTGAATCCTGAAAAAATTAAGTATTATTCTAGAGTAGATTGTTTTTTAAAATTGGAAGTATATGTTATGAAAAATAAATACATTTAAAAAGTGGTTTAGAGAAATTTTGATGATTATTACAGATATAAATTTAATGAAATATTATATGTGGATTAATAACAATTTTGGATAAAATTTTCATTACATTAAATAAATTATAGTTCATTATTAATATATTAGTTTTTGAAAAATGAGCTATATAAAAAACCAAAGAGGATAAAAACTGATTAGATGATTAATAATATTTTTAATTATTAAGGGTTGAAATATCATTTGAAAACATATATGATTTAAATATGGGTTATGAATATTACATTAAATCATGGAAACGATTAGAATATCATTAATATTGTATGACTATGCCATATTCTCTTTTTTTATGACATAATAATAGTGATTGATATTAATTGGAGATAAAGGTGACATTTATCACGTAAAAATATATGATAAAATACTTATAATTAGAGAATTTAAATCACTTTCAAGAATATATTAATTTTTTTATGATTATAATTTATAAATTTATTTTTTTGGAACTTTTAGTATTATTGATTTTTTGGATCTTAATAAAACATTTCATTATTTAAATGATTGTTCAAATATAAAAATATTATGCATTTTTTAAACAAGTATTGTTTTTAACTAAAAATTATATAAGGTATGTATTCTTATGAATTTAGAAAAGAGTATGATCTGTTATAAGTTTATTTTATTTCTATATGTATAAAAATCACTCAATATAAATACTCACCATTTATAGAAATATAAATAAATAAACCTGAAATTGATTATAGGATGAAATTATATGTTCTATGTAAGTATATTTTTCTTATTTTATTAATATATAAGGTAATGGAATTCGTAAAATCCATGTATATGAACCTGTAACAAAAATTTTAACCCAGTACCTTTATTTCTGAGGAATTGATTATTTTTTCAATACCATTTTTTTGGGGTCTTGTGGGTATTAACATTCTCATGGTAATTCACATTTCTGTGATGAATGATCTTTATCAATGTCCATTATTATTTTTACATTATGATTTATTTTCTATGTCCGTATTTTCACATCCCATTAGATTTTTCCAATTTGGAAACTGAATAATGTTTATATCTAAATACCTATTGTATTTTATTTTCCCTCTTCTCATAAGGATGTTTCATTAACCCTATTTTATGAACTGTGATTTCAAAAAAAATGTATAGTAAAATTTCGAAGCTTGTATTTCACATAAAATTTTTTGTTTCAATAATGAAATATATTATATGTGGTAAAATGGGAAATTCAAATAAATTAAATGAAATATTTTGTTTGATAGTGTCAACAAAAAATAACAACATGACAAAAAAATGAAATATTATTAATTAAATATCACCAATATATACTAGATTATAAATTATAATGAATGAATATAATTATCCAAATTATGGAATAAATCCAAAAACCCGAATAATTTAAAATATATTTATTAATGATTCTAATTTTTAAGAAAATTGATTTTATCCTTCAAAAATAATTTTCTTAAAAAATTATATTCATTGATTATTGCAAGTGAATATTATAATTAATATATAATTTTTTATAAAATAGGATACCATTTTTTAAATTATCATATCAAAATTATCTTATTTTTAAATTTTTTCATTTTACATAAAATAATGTTTTCCTAATGAATCGTTTGAAGATGATTTTTATCGAAACCTATTTTAATGTAGTAATAAGTAAAATATATTTCTGATTGGATTTAAAATTTAATTAGTTCATTTTGATCAAACCTAATATATTAAATGTCATTCAAAATATTTTTTTCATTATTTTGGTATAAAAAAAATTTATTCTAGAAATGCATTTTTCTATATCATTTTTTTCATATTTTTTTGAGATTAATTATAAATTAAATTATTCCACATATATGAATTAAATTTTAAAAAATTAATTTCAGAGTTTGAATCATTGTTATCATTATATTAAAACAGTTCGAATTTATTTTTTGACATTATGTATAATAGCCTTAGCAGATTTTATTACCTCAGTAAAGGGTAAATAGGGTAATTATGGTTAAACATAAAATCATAAGGACTATACAATTAGTTTAACACTTGACTACACATTATCTTATGAGAACATATCATCCATAGTCATCCAAAATAATATAATAGATCTTTTTTGAATTTCTTCAATATTTTTTTCTTACTTTTATTTTATTTAATGAAAAGTCAAAAATATCATTATCATTGATTTAATATCTTTAAAATTTTTACATTAATATAAATAGAGGAAATGTTCATCTATTAATATTAATTTGAAACGTAATTTTTTTTATTTTCCTTTATAATTTTTTTGTGATTAAATAATTATCATAAATTCTTAAGAAAAACAATAACAACACAAGTGAAAATGGTAGAAATATCAATATATTGAATTTAAATACTCAAAAAACAATATTACATTGTTATTATTTTATAAAATTAGTTTTTAGACTAACATGATTTATTTAAAAGGTTTTAATGCATTATATATTAATTAAACTTTTTTATAAAGTATTTATTTTGTCTTAAATGAATGTTCCAAAATTTACATTTATGAAATTTTATTATAAAATTATTTATATTAAATGATAAAAAATTATTAAAAATAAAATATTTTTTTATGTCAATGTTATATAGTTTATTAAATCTATAATGTTCAATTTATAGACCTTATTACATTTTATAGTAACAATATTAACCCCTTAATAGTATGAAGCAATGACATGACAGTAATTTCTAGAAGGATTAACATAGTGTCAAAATGGTCAGGGTAAAAATTTGTTATAACAATGTATTATTTTTATTTGAGGATACTATTTATACTTTTAATCATCATATCATTCAATTATGATAGATAAAAATCCATCAATATGACCTATCGTTATATTTTGGGTGTGATTGTGTTTCTTGACAAAGCCCAATGATCTCGAATGAGTATGGTTGATGTTTTCTAAAGATAGACTTTTATTGTGTTTTACTTTTATAGTGTCTTCCAAATTTTTGGGCCATAAAATTGAGATGTTGTATTTGGTAAAGTAAAATTTTCTTCATAGCACTGATTAGTTTAAATAATGGTTCATGAAATTGGAATAGGAAGAAAAAAGTAGAGCCTAGGACATGGATCACGTACCACTTTCAGGAAGGGTTCATGGACACATAACATGAAGCGAGTACTGTATAGGTGAGCGATTTGCAGAACCAAAAATGGATCATGATGATGGATTGCGGCGAAGTGTGGATGTTATAAAAAAGGCATGATAGTTCAGTGGATGGTAGAAGATAATGGCACCACATAAGATCAATGTAAGTATGTAGACCACCGTGGAAAAATGGTTCTTAAAATGGGCGTAGTTTATGGAAGGAGGTTCAGTATTTGGTGGAGGTTATACATAATTAATGATTTGTTAAATCATGGACTAGAAAATTTTGTAGATATCTTTTCAGGTATAAGGAGTGTTAATCCCACCGATTTTAGGTGTGAGTGAATGTCATTATAAAACATATATTTTCTATTGAAATTTGTAAATGTCATAAATTGGTTTGCGGGAAGCGATTTTGCAATGGCTGAAGAAGATCGTGGAACAGTTCAGGAGTGTTCTTTTTGTGTAATTTATATTTTTAAAAGGATGAAATGTTTTCTGAAGAGGAACATGGTATGTGGTGGTGGTGCTTTGGTATGTGAAACCCAATGTAGTCTACAAACATATAATAGTCCACATACATATGGTGGTTCCTAGAGGAGGGTTGCAATGTCGGTACGTGATAGCGATGCAATAGGATTCCATAGATGAAGGTAGGTTTGCGGAAGTGGACTTAGTACACGGAGGAGGCATTCCACATACCATACGCAATAAATAATATGTGGGAGGAGCATGTGCTTCAAAGAACACTCAATGAAGCTTCAAAAATCATAAGGTTAGTTTTTTAAATTCATTATCATTCCCAAAGAGTATTGGGAATAATGGATTTCATATATGGTTGAAGAAGGGGCATCAAAAAGTATCTACATATTGTTGAGGATGTGGTGTTTATGTAAATGAAGGGTCCTACATGTTCAGAAAATGTGTTATAAATACAATAAAACAATGTGTGATTGTATTCCATTATTAAGAGCTATTAGAGAATGAAGAGGAAGACAATGTCTTTTTCCCCAAGCAGTGAGCCAATTAAAGAGGCATAAGGAGTGACCCTTGGGAATTTTGTGTCCAAACCCCAAACCTTGTAAAGGTAGTGAGCTTGGGCATAGATGATCAAGCATGATCCTTTAACTCATTATTATCAGTCATTTATAGTGAATTTGGTACATCGGCACACCACCATTGTATTCTCCTTGGACATATCCCAGTGAGGGTGAACCAAGTATTAATTGTTATGTCTCATACATGATTTAAATTCTGTTCATATATTTCAATAAGAACACAAGATTAGAGTGGTTTTTTTAATGGTAAGCAATATATGATGGGGAAGAAATTATAATCTGTCATGATCAGATTCACCACCCCACATCTCTCAGGGTATTCGACCAATTTGACCTAATAAATCCTATATGTTATCATCCATTTGTTAATAAAAACTAATTCATATTAAGTTAAAATTTTATGAAATTTATTGGTTTCCCCTCCCATGTCTTATAAAATGAATTCACTTCTTTGTACATATTTAAACATCATGAACCATTTGGGTTAGAAAATAACTAAAAAAATTAATTACATCTCCACCTATATCATAGATTCATTAGTTTGATCATAAAACCATACTTCTAACTATATTTTGTAAACTATAACAGTTTATTTGAAAAATATGTATCATTATTTACCAAGATTTTTAATTTATTTATTCATCCACTAAATTATAATTGTGTTCAACAGTGTATGAATTTTTACACATGTATATCAAATATATTTATATGATTTATATTTTATGGAGTAACCTATATCCATCACTTATTCCATCAAATGGGATATCAACCCATCTCTATTGTGTACGACGGACGATCACCTCATGAACTGATGTTATTCCATTTCCATAACTATCACTTAGAGAATTTTATGATGATGGATTTTTTGGATTATATATTATATTCAATAAAGATTTATCCTTTTGATATGTTAATATACATACACTTTCAAAAAATTCACATTATTGAAAAATTTACATGGTCATTCTTTGTACATGCGGACTACCGCCTCAACAATGCAATGTGATTAATTTTCTGTCACATCATCAAATATATGATATATATATGTGTTTATTTAAGGATTTAAATTTTCATAAATATATAATTTTAATTTTGGAAGGATAAAATAATACTTTCCTTATTTCTATTATTATTGATAAATAACAGAAATGCTACTGACGTATATGTATGACCAACCATCTTCAAAATTGTACTATAGATCATTTTTCATAACAATCATTCATAAATTTCTTTAAAGTAATTAGTATAGTATATAAAGGAAAATAAATTTATGATTAGGAATATGGAGATGGGGAAATAATGACCTATTATACAATAATCAACCTAGAAATTTCATTTTTGAGATATGAGCTAAATATCGCCATAACGCCTGACTTGAATCGAATTGATTTTTTAAATGAATATTTCATGGTAATAAATCAAATAGAATGACTAATAACATTTAAATATAATATTATGAAATTAAATAGTTAATATAATGTTATTATTCTAAAAGATAAATAACATATGTGACAAATCAGACTCAATGTAATGAAAACATTACTAAAAAACTCATTTTAAAAGTGATAAAGATGTATTTTTTAAATATTTATCTCTCATTTATATATTAAAAATAAATTTTATGTATTCATATAGAAAATAATTAACTATATTGTACTATTTACGTACATTTATTTAAAAGGTTTTCAAAATAGTCGTTTTATGGAATTTTTGAATTTCATTACTAATGATAAAAGGAAAGATCTATTTTAAGGAATAAATTGAAAATAAAATTTAATGAAATGATAAAAAATATTTTATTATTTTATTAGTTTAATATATTTAATTTTCTCACCAATGAAACCCCATATTTTCCTCTTTCTAGTGGTATTTCATTTTTAAAAATGGATTTGGAAACTAAAAGAAATTTCAGTATCTAAAATTCTTTTTTTATAGGGTCAAATGATTATTTCAAATTTTATGATGAAATGGTCCATGAATAAAATGTTTTAATATTAATATAATAGATGATAATTATATATATAAAATATGTGAGTTTGATGGAACCTATCAATTCAGTTTATCTTCATTATCGCTCGTTTAGATAGGTGATCCATGTATATCTTATATGAGGTGTGTTTGAGAAAATAACTAAATTAAATTGGGTAATTTACATATCATTAATATAAAATAAGGATGTAATTATCTTATTGTTTAACTTATATATTTAACTAATATATATTTCTTTATATAATTTTTAATAAATGTAATTCTCAATGTTTCATGAAAGGGTAACCATTTTATTTCAATATTTGTAATGATTTTAATTTTACAAAAGTGTCAATGTTTTTTAAATTAGAAAATTTTCAATTATATTAAATTAATTTTACATAATTGTTATTTTATCTTGGGTTTTAATTTTTCCATTGGACTAAGTGAATTTATATTTTAATTTCCTTTACCAAGCATTTTTCTTCATCAAACATTTTAAAAAAAAGGGTTTAAGGTTTGGTATGGTGGAAAAATGAAGGCATGTTGAAAACAATGAATTTTTTTCATGAAAATAATTCAATTTATTTTTTAAAATTTTAATGGTCCCATAAATATAGATACATTATAGAATTTTTCTCTTTGTAATATATGGTATTTTTTTGAATGATTTTTGACCTCATTCTAAAAAATTATATATTATTTTTTTGGGAATGAATAAATTGAATTCTCGAGTGAAGACACCAAATTATTTAATTCATAACATTGGATACTTACATAGATAAAGTTTCTAATTTTTATTGTTTTTATCCACGGGAAAGGGATTTTTTCAAGTAGACCACTTAATATTGGGCATAGATCCTTTGAAACAAGAATGAAGGGTGTTATGTATAATTACATGTAAAGTCTGTGTGTGACTCTTAATTAAATTACCTTTAAAGATAATGAGTCCCTATGGAGCTCTATACGGTTATACATGACTCCAATTTATATAGGCATGAGTGTCAAAATATTATTCCTGATTTTCTTAATATATCTTCAAAAAATTGTTTGTTCACCCTACCCTAGATAAATGAATATATGGAATTTCTTTTGAAAATGGTTTGAGTTTCAAATTAATTTTATGACCTAAATACATCACATCAACCCCCCCACCACACAGACACATTTTTTAGGTATTTATATTTAATTTTTTTTATATGGAGTGTTTGGAAAGATTGGACTTTTGATAATGCACTCAAGTGACAAAGCTGTCTATTGGGTGTCTCATGGTATAAAAATATTAAAAAAATGGATAGATTTGGATATTTTTATAAGAAAATATGGTATTTGGGTCCATAAATTCATGGTAAAATTTTTTAACTAATTATTATTTTTGGTATTGATAATGTATAACATGATAAATAATATAGGGGATTCACATGAATTATCTCGAGCATGTGCACTAGTATTTAATTTCCGAACACATGAGTATTGGGGAGCAATTACAAAGGGGGTTTGATGGGTAAACTGAGATAAGTATCATTTCCACCCATTATACCTTAAACTTTTCAAACCCTTCTATAGTGTTGATAGATTTTAATTTGGTGAAATTTTTTCGTGAATAATATATTTTCTTTATTTTTGTTTTATAAGTGGTGTATATATCTTTTATCTGTATAATTTTGAGTCAATTTATTTTTTTCAACTGATAGGATGTAGTTGGTTTCATTTTTAGTGATTCATCATAATAAATTATAAATAATGATTTGGGGATACTTAATTTTATTTTTATTGAGATATAATAATCCTTATTGTCATTTTTATTTTGTCAATTCCTTTGGTTTCGCAATTCCCAATTATTGAGTAAATGATTCATTTTTTGGTGTTATAAAACGTGATGGGACTTCTAATAATTTAAAATTCCTTAAAAACAATAGTTCTTATGAAACATTGAGTGGTTAGTGCTAAACTAATTGGTATAGTATCAATGACCTACTCTATAAGCTACCATGATAATAAATATATATTATTAAATGTTATGTTTATTTAGCAGTATATGTATTTAAAAACAATGATGTCAGATAATGGATGAGGTTAGATTTTTTGTTAACTATTTAGAAAAAATGTTTTTCAAATCTAATGAAATATTTTTAAAAGAAAATGAGAATTTTTGTATAATGATTAAAATAATTGTTTTTATATTATTCTTCTAATTTAAATGATAATAGTTATATAAATATGATTTTTATTTGGATCATAAATTTATGAGAACATTTTAATGATATAAATAATTTTTTGTATTTAATTAAATATTTTGATGTTGGATTATATTTTAAATATATGTTTTGAATAAATATGGGTTCTATCCATTTTTTATAAATTCATGATTTAATTATTCAATAAAAGGTTAAATTATTTTATTAATAAGTTTTCATTTTAGTTATCAAATTATTATAAATAAAACATTATTATTTAATGTTATTAGCTTCTAGTGATTTTAATGGAAGCATAATTGGGGTCTCATGTGAAATTCATTGGTTATTTCTTATATTTGGATTGGACTGTGTTTGGTATTTCTGTTGGATCATTGGAGGGATTATCAATTTTTGGTGGTTGTAACTTTTCATGTTTTCATATATTATTTATATTTTTCATCCTTGTAGTATAAGATCTTACCATATGAATTTTTCAGTTTATTATTTTGATTAAAGGATACAAGTTACTCAAATATATTTTCATGTATTGAAATATATGTATGTTTTTCAAATTATAATAGGGTTACATATAAAAATATATGTTTAATAGTGTGTTTTACCAATGTATCATAGATTATAGTAATATACAATAATTTAATTCTTGGTTTTGTAAAAAATTATGAGAATTGAAAATTTTCCAATGAGATATGTATGGTTGGTCAAATAATAATTAATCCATGATACAAAGTAGTGTTCTTTATATTTTCATTGTAATCACCATGTTTGATATTAATACTTTTATGAACCATTGTATGATTATTATAGTAATATTTTGGTTTTACATATGGTATTATATAATATAGGTATGTTATTTATGTACGGTTATATATTTATCTATTCATTTGAGTTTTTAGAGGGAATATTATAATTTATTATCATTCATTTATACTATGAATGATTTTATATGTTAGATAATTCCCCCCCCCCCACATTTTTTACCCTATTATTGAATTATCTGAGGAAGATGGTCTGGAACATCTTGATACCTTCCATAGGGTATTTCTTATCTCACTTATCATTTCTTTTTTTGGGTGCATTTTGCGATATCTAGGGATAGAGAGTCTTCAAATGTAAAAATGGACTAATGATAATGGGTGTATGTTTCTTGGAATTAATGTAGTATGAATATAAATGTAAAAATATATTATGTAGATTTGATTTGGGGTCCAGGTTGTCCCGAGATATTTTTTCTAAATATTTTTACATAGTCTTTATGGTAAATTATTTCACACCATTTAAGGGATACATGTCATGAATATGTTTCTATGTTGATATCATTAATTGGTACATTGAATGAAATTTATACACTCTGAGAAAAATATACATTTCATGAAAAATTTTATCAGTATTTGTTTAATCATGATGATACATTTTTTGTTTTATCATATAAATAATGGAATTCATGTTTTTAAAGGGTTTTACATAATGCATTTTTCAATGGATTAGTACTTTTAAACACATTTCAAATTAGATTTTTATTTTATTTAGACATAAGGATTTATTCGAATACACTGATGCTCTCCCATGAAATTTTGTGTATCTTCTCTCAATCCAAAACATTTCATTCAATATTGATCATTTTGTAGATGTGATTCATCTCTCTAGGTAATTGATCATTATATTTATCTATTTTATTGGTCATTAAACACTATTAGGGTATGTTTTTAGATTCTTTTTTGATGTGGTATTAATTTAATTGATCCTTCTTGATCTATTGTGATATATTCTTCCAGAGGCCAAAATTTTTGTTGTCTAAGGTTTGTAATATGAGTTTCGTGTGATATGTGTTTTTTACCTTATCAAGTAATAATTTTATCTTGAATGTATTAATATATGTAATTAATAGTTCTAGGGCCTCCATTGTTTTCATTGAATTATTATTTTTTATTGAATTCAGTTATGGGAATGTGTGACCTGTGTTTTAGGTGGTGGTTAAATCTCTAATCATTATTGTATAAACTATATATTTATGGTTTTATAAAACATGCAATAAATTGATTGGCATGATGGAATATTGTTTTTTGAAAATAGATTTTTTTTAAAATGTGTATTTCCCTTGGTTTTGGTAAATGAAATTGTATTTTAAATGAGTTTTTAAAAGGATTTATGAAATGTTTTGAAATGAATGATTTTAATGAAATATTTTATAAAATTTTGATCCTGGAAGCCTTGAGTAATTAGGTGGAGGGTGTAGTAATATTCCATTTCCATTGATACTGTTAGGGGGTTAAATCATTGAATGTTTCCTCTCTCTCCCAAGTCATTATTATGGGGAAATTTTAGACCTTTTTGTAGGTTTAATTATTGTTCTATCATCTACTTTGTAGATTCGATGATTATATCAAGAAAAATCACAGACATGATTTTCTATGTTTCGGTATTTGTTTTCATTCATTCCTGAACAATAGTGATCCTTTGCACAATGTGACATGTTACTTTAGTTTTTAATATTTTTTATTTGGTATGATATGTGATACATTTTTTTGAATAACTTTTATATATGTGATATGATTTGAAATATTTTTAGCTATTTTGTTTTTAAATTCTATAAACGAGGGAACATTTTATGATAGTTTTCATATATATAATATTTATCTAGTTATCATGAATTTTTCATTAAAGGGAGAATGTATGAATTGTTGTACCAAGACATGTTATGGAAGATATATGAATGATCCTACCGATCAAATTTATCTCACACCCTAAACACCCCTTGGTGGGTATACCATGTTATGTGTTTTTATATAGGGAAATGCAACGAACCATAGTGAGGCACTAGGGTTTTTGAGTATTTTGTATTGGTAGGTGGTAGTTACATGGTGGATGTTTTCTATTATTATCACATGAAGTAACAATTCATATTTTTAGATGTCCATCTTTTTTGACTTTTACATTTGATATTGTGTTCAATTTTTTTTACCGAATCCCATTTTTTCATTTTTCTAGTTACAAATAAATTTTTTTACTCTACCAGTATTTCCTATAATCATATATATATATATCATGTTTTCTACATTATGTTAGGAAATATTGTTCCCTCTAGTTTTTTTTATTCCTTCGGCTCTAATCACCATTCCATGGGGTATAAGGAAATCCCTTTTTTATATCATTATTCTAGTTGGGTACTACTTTCTTATGGTATTCAAGTTGGGGTCATCATAGTTTGGGGTCACAGGTGGTAGTTTATAGTCTTAATAAGTTGGTAGACTATTGATAGTATTTTGGGGACATAAGAATAAGGTTGTGGTGATTGTCTAGAACGTACATTATGTGATGTGACTAAACATACCATGAGATGTTGATATGTATATCTCATTTATTTATTTCATGATCTTAATTGAAGTTTTTTATGTAATTATATTTTTAATTAACACAATTATAATTTATAATAATTAATTATTTTTTTTATGTAATTATACCTCCCGAACATCTTCCAAGGGTTCCTCTAGAGGGTAATGTTGGTTCACATTGAGAGAGTACAGCTATTGATCAAAATATTATCAAGGCTATCATGAAGGTACTTTTTTTGTAGAACCAAATGTATCTCAAGTAAAAAATATAGATGAAGGGGTATATTTTGGAATTGGAGGATAAAGGGATCGATCACAGGTTCTCAAAAATGAGAATACATCATATTTTAAGCGAATAATGAACCTTGTGATATAGATGGTTGGATGGAATATATAGATATGATATTCAACTTATATCAAATTCTTGAGAGTATAACAGTTATGTGACAACATTTAGACTTGGGAGTCCTTGAATGAGTTGGTTTAATTCCACGTTATAGGATTATAGACACATGGTCTTGGACAGAATGGGTTTCACAACCCACGAATACCATATGTTCTATCCAAAGACATTGCTAATGGAAGCTTCCATGGATCTTTTCTTCTTGATATATGGATATAATTCAGTGTCGGTGTACACAAATCAATTTGGGATGCTTTTTAATTTTATCTAAAATGTTTAGAAAGAATGACCATATAAAGGGTTAAGAGTACATCGTTTTATTATGACTAGATATCATATAATAGGTATTTATGATGAATCATTCTTCGTATGAAGATATGGTAGAAAGGGAGATGATGACATAGATTGATAAGAAAAGCATGTTAGGTAATTATTCATCTTATCTTCCACCTTGTGGTAGAATTAGTGGTTCCTATGGGAGGAAGAGGAAGTATAATGATTATCATTGAAGTGTAAGGATTTGTTATTAATTGGGTTCATCCCTTATATATTCAATTACAATCAAAACTATTCCCCTAGTTTTCTATCAATGTGGCATGGTTTGACACGCAATGTTATTTATCTCTACACCTTTGAATATGTGCAACATTTGTGACTATAATAGATATCTATAATGTATTATTTTGGATATGTATATGCCTTGTTACCATCAATGATGATCAAACCTAAGGTTTATGGTAGAAAAATCAGATACTTCAATGTTTGTAGGGATTGATCCAAATACCTTAAGCGTGATGAACATTCATATAGTGGATGAGCTTGCAACAGATGTATATGTTAGTCTAGTGATCATGTGATGTACTCTCTCGAATGAATCAATAGCAATGATTGATTTATTTGATATATGTTCTTTCTAATCATTTACATCTATAATTTTTTTGGATATGATTAAACATAAAATGTAACTCCTATCAGTTTTTATTGACTTAGCATGACCTAATGGAATGTGTAACGAGTAGTGTTTTGGGTGTCATTATATTTAACTATTTATATCCTTCATATATTTAGTCTAATATTTCCTAATTCGTGACCTGGATCAATTTTATTTAATCATCATTAGGGATTGGATTACTGCTCATCATGATAGAGTTGATTATTATATTCTATAAATCTCATTTCTAATAATAGATGGAATCTCTAAAGGGTTCCAATGAGAGTGGGATTCAGGTTATGGTCTTTTTAGACCATCCTTCAAGATATCAATAATTTCTAATCTAATATTTCAGTAGATCATAATAATGTTTCTTTTTTTTGGTAATATTCCTTTCATTTTATCAGGTTTCTCCAATTTTTACCTAATGATTTCTCTTGTCATACTCTAGAGAGTGATGTAGAGATTATGATTGATCTAGGGAAGATACATAACCGATCGAGATTTTCTCTGATCATATAAAACTAGGGAATCTAAACGAGTTCATGATTATATTTAAAGATATTATGGTGAAAGGTTTCATTCAACCTAGTGGTTCAATATAGGAATCCCCTATTATTTTTCCAATTAAGGGTTGTTTTTTAATCTAATTATTCATGGATTATTATAAGATTAAATGGTAAACTATTATGGATAATTGTAATTTCCCTCATGTTGATTTTTTTTTAAAATTTAATGGTTCCAATGTGATTTTTAAAGATCAATATTTGGTAATTTTATCATCATCTCGGAGTATGAGAGTCAAATGTAGAGATGTCTTATTTCAAGAGCTATTGTGGCCATTAAGAATAACATGTCATTCTATATGGTGTGAATAAATATAAGGATGTTTTTATGGAAATAATTAATAAAATATTCTATTGGTATATTGACAATTTTTTTGATATTTATATTGAAGACTATTTATTGTATTGAAGTTTTCATCATGATCATTAGAATCATTTCATTTTGGTTTTTCAATCCTAATGATCTACCATTTTTTATAGAAATCATTTGAAATGTTTTTTTTGGATCTCATATGTGATGTTTATAGGGAACATGATTAAATATTTTTCATTACCAGTTGGTATTGAGAATGTGAAAGTTGTATTTTTATGGGAGTATACATGAAACATCATTACTAATCAGAGATTCCATAGTCTTATTTGATACTATTGACGGTTCATCATGGATCTCTCTATATTGGAGTCACCTTTTACTTATATTTTAAGAAAGGGGTAAAATTCATATGGGGTGAGAAGTATCAATATTATTTGTATGAGATGAAATTACTTATAACATCATGACCTATTTTGATTTTACATTGTTATGGTAAAGAATATATCATTTATTATGTCACTTTTTATGTTTTTTTTTGGTTTCGTGCTTATGTAGGATGATCATGTGGTGGTCAAAAAATATCTCCAAGATTGAACACATGAGAATAATTATAAAACACTTGATTTTGAGATTGATGTATTTATGAATGCATTTAATTATTTGTTGAACTATATTTTTAAGGACATATTCATGGTAATTTCTAATCATATTATTTTTCTATATATCTTTTATCAAAAGTACTTGAATATTATAAAGTTATAGTGACTGTAAGTCCTTAAAATATTTATCCTCTAAATCATTTATAGTTTAGAGAAAGGGAATGTCATCCTATATTTTAAAAGAATGAAATTACCATCACATGTTATAATAGAATAAAAAGATGATGGTAGAATTATGGGGCTCTTTAATTAGTTACACCAGGTATCTCCATAGAACATTTTATGTATGGTTCGTTTTATTGTTAAATTATCATCATCAATCCTGGTGTATATTGGATATTATTAGTAGTAGTAAGTATAGTTCTTGGGAATATGTGAAACCATATATTGTATGGTTACCTTTTCTGGATGGACTCTCTTTTTAGATGTTATTTACTATTTTTGGGATTAGTTTATTTACCAAAAAACTACTAGGAGGTCATTTTTGTTTAACAATCATTGTTATTTGAGTTCTATTCACCAAAAATAATGAAGATGTATAATGAAATTAGATGTAAATTCTAATGAATCAAAATAAATCAAGACATTGAAAATTAAATGTCTCACTCTTAAACTTAAAATATGTAATGATGATGAATTTGAAAACAACCAAGTTTGTTCATCCCTATCCAGTGTCGATTTTGGAATGATATGAAGTTTATGTGGAATTTTTTGTTGGATTACCACATAATCCCAAAGTTCATAATGATATCATGGTGGGTAATGATCAATTTAAAATGTAATATCACATCATTTTGATCATGGACTCGAATAAATTAGAATACATAAGAAATGTTTATATAAAATTTTTCATGAGGTTTCATGACGTTAATTATACATACCATTTTCCATGGTATTGAATGATGCCATGTGTAGTTCATTTTATTGTCATATAGTGGGGGAAAAGGATTATTTTTTTATGACTAATTCATGTTCAGTGGATGAAGGCACAGATTCCTGATATACTTTATCATGTGGTTATACTTTATAGTCGTAAAAAATAAAATATTTATTTCAGATTTATCTTCTGATGTTTTCCAATTATGATAGTTTTTTACTAAAATTTCCTAATTGATTGGGTCACCGGCATCTTGTAAAATAGGGTATGTTTGATCCATCAGATGTCAGACCATTGGGGCCACTGAGTGGCATTACTATGTTACTTTTGAGTTGGAATTTCTAGTTTAGTTAAATAGTATACATGATCCTTTCAATATATATAAATTCATGATGTACCATCCTGATCTCTGTCATGTCATGAGTTCAGATGAAATGGATTTTGATCTAGACATTTCAATTTGAGGGAATCCTGTGGATATTATTGAATCTGAGGTGATCTTATTTTCTGGTAGTTATAGTATGTTTATTATAGTATTATTGAGACATATGATTGATTGTTACATGATTTGGAAGTGTCCTTTTTTTATGGGGGAGTCATGGCCCCACCTCTTTCTAAACACCATACATTTATTTTACTTCCTTGTGATAAAATTTTATATTGTGTAATGTTTGTAACAAACCATTACATTCATTCAGGTATTTCTCAAAAATCATTTTAATTCATTTTTTAGATATATTTTGGAAATCTAGAGGATGGATAGTGTTTCTTAGGGGAAATGACCAATTATATTTGGATATATATTTTTTAAAATTAACAATGTACAGGTATAAAGTGGAAAAATATTATGAGGTTGTATTTTTGGGTTTATGATTCCATGGAGGTTTTTTATAAATTATCATAATGAATAGTTTCACATCACGACCGAGATACAAAAAAAGAATATAAAATCATTAAAATGTTATGAATTGGTCCATGTCATTAACATTTTACATGCTATGAAAATACTTGACATCCAGAAATGTGTGATCACTGTCTTGACACAATGTTTTTAGTTTTTTCACCATATCTTGTAAATCTGGATATTCACATCATGAATGTTTTTCGATTAGTGTATTTCACTGCACTTCAAATATGATTTTATTTTCATTAGATTTCATATTTTATATAGGTTCCCAATGAAGTATCTTAGTTGGTATTTGGGATCTCATCCCATTATAGATCATTTTGTTTAGTTATTGGTCCTTTTAATGGTTTTCCAACATCTATAAAGGAAATTTATCTTTTTATTTAATTTTTTATTGTTAAAATAGAAATTTTTATCGACATTTTATGACCCAATAGTCTTGTGGTATTGATTTCTCTTGATCCTTTCATTGTTCTGTTTTCAATATTTGTTTAGAGGGTGACAATTAGGTTATTCATGGTATGAAAAGTGTGATTGATGAGGTGTGTGTTATTTTATCTTATATAATTACCATTTTGTTTGAGGAATTGATTCATATATGTAAGGATTGATTCTTAGGACTCTGTTAATGACTTTTCATTCTTTCATGTTGGGGGATCATGTTTCACATGTGCGAGACATGAGTTTGAGTATGGTGTTTACATCTCTAGAATATATTGGATGATCTAAATTTATCTAGATTTATAAATTATTTGATAAATGTATTTTTTTTATTTAATTGTGTTTATAGAAATGGGTTTTTGAAAAAATTGAGTCTCCATTTATTTTGGAAATAGAAAAGGTAATTTTCGATCATTGTGAAATTGAATTATGTATTTTTTTTTAATAGAATTTTTTAATGAAATGGTTTTTAAAATGTACAATTTTTATAGCCTTTGGTACTTTGGTGGATGGTTTAGTAATAGTGATAGTCTAATAATTATATATGGTGTTTCACTCATGGGGTGTTCCACTTCAATTGGTACCCACTGTCCTAGGTAAATATTTGACCTATTGGGAGGTTCAATTGATGTGGTTTCTTCAAAAATCTTTATTTGATGAATATATCTAGAGACTTGATGTGTGTGGTTTTTTATGCCTCAGTATGAGTTTTCTAGATATATTGGCCTATAGTGATCATTGGAATGATGTTACATGTGATTTTTTTATTCTAAATTGTATTTATATGATATAAGATTCACGATCTTAACAACTTTTATTTTTTTGATACCATTTAAAACTATTTTACCAATATTATTTTTGAACTTTGGCAATAGGGGTAATTTTCTACCATGTATTTGTTGTTAAATTTTTTTTTACTTATTATAATGATTTTTTTTATTTAAATTAGATCATGTTTGGATTTATATAGAGACATATTATAGTACACCGTGGTGGGATCCTAATGATCACATTTACCTGACACCCTACTCACCCCTTCAGTGGTGTGTAGACCACTAATATATCATTTGATGAAACCAAAAGCAATGCACTATTCTATGGAAGTGAGGTTTATATCAGATCTATCTCAGTAGATATAGGTGTTATGGTTGTATTTTTACAGTATTATTAAATGGATTATCATGTTCATTTTGTAGTTGTCATTTTGGGTATTACATGTACCTTAATGGATGTATAGTTAATTTTGATTCATAATGCTTCGATTATTTCATTTTTAGGTTGAGTTATTTCTTGAATTACTCATCAATAATTTCAACCCATCATAAATATTAATATTTATATAAATATTTATTTTATTTTGTTGGTCTTTGGTTAGTTGAATTGATTCCATTTGGTTATTGTTGATGTTTAGGGAATAGTCACTACCTCATGGGGGTCGGTTTTCCCTTCGAGTATGTGATGGTTCAGGTCAATTACTAGTTTATGAGGGTATTTGTTTTGGGTTATTCACAAGTCCTCACTGTGTTTAATATTAATTAGAAGTAATTTTTATTGAATTATTAATATTTAATTAATTTATTTATAATTTTGATTGATAATAATTATTATTATTTGAAGGGTTGTTTATTTGGTGTTGTAAGGATTTATTTCTGAGTCCTTTGTTTCTATATAGGTCTTTTAATATTTTACATTGCCATGAATAATTTAAAAATCACTAAATAACTAAATATATTGATTAAAGTGGTTCATTTGGTGGTGACCTATTTGTTCGAGTTTCATTTTTCAATATTATGGGTTTTGTGAAAATAAAATAAAAATAATCCTCATAATGACTAAGTTATATATTTCAATATTTAGACCTTATAATGTGATGTGGGTATTAACATCATGTTTTAATTAAATAAAATAAAGATACTATGTTTTAAATATGAAAAATTAATTTTATGAAAAAGTGAAATAGATTTAATTTTTTAAAAAAAAAATTAGAAGTAAATGTCAATACACATTAGAGTGATTATTTTCCTATTAGTTGAAAATTTTATTTTTTCCTTTAAAATTTATTAAATTTTGTTTGATGTATTGAATTATTCATTTTGAGTTAATTATAATTTATGTAATTTATTTGGAAACAAATAATGCATTTTTACTATTTATGATAATGCATGATATGATTATATCATTGTATTAATATGTTTTTTGAGAATAATTATTGCTAAATATAACCATTTTTATAATGGTGGATTATGTTAAAAATATATTTGGTTTCTAGTTTGTTTTAATAATGGAAATGGAAGTATGTTTTTTTTGAGATACATTGAATTTCTATTTTATTTCGATTAGATGGTGGTTGGTTTGAGATTTAGAACTTGTGATAGTTTAAAAATTATTGGGGGTTCTGTCTTCTATGGTTATTTTATTATGTAAATTATTAAACCATTTATGATAGGTTGAGGGGATAATAATTTTTGTGTATTTTGGTATATGAACATTAATTAAAGTTATTTAAGGATATATTATTGAAATTGGGGTTCAAATCAGTGGTTTTACTCAAGAATCTTTATTTTAGTAATTTACCCTAGTTTAATAGATAGTTTGATAAATCACATTGAAAAAGGGAAATTATCTAGTTATTTTTTCATATTTTACAAAAATTTCACATATGTTCTATAAAACATCCTGCCTTTTATTTGATATGTTTTGTAATAAATTCAATATTAAATATTATGTGAATCATATTTTTAATTTCTAATAATAATATTTGATATTCTATAGGTATAAAAGGACTAGGTAGTTCCTATTACTAATGTTTGTAATCTTTAATTTTCATTTGAGTTGTTTTTAGTAATATTATTTTGTTTATGTATTAATTTGTTATTAGATTTTTTTTATATGGTTGGGTACTTTAAATCCTCTTATATGAGCATATTTTAATGTTTGATATATAATTTTTTTTTCATGGATATAGAATTTGGAATGTAGGCCACATTTTTTGTATTCTAAGACCTTTTGAATAGTTCTTGGTTTATTATGATAATTGTAACACACATTTTATAGTTTCAAAAAAATTCTAATACTTTCACTAGTTGAATGATAAAACTATTTCTCTATGAAAAATAGTTATTATATTCATATATTAATATCATACATGGTACTAAACTCCTAGGATAGTTTATTTTTCATTTCTTATTGACCATATGTGTGTGAATATTCTCATTTAGGGATTATATAATCACTTGAATTGGATATTATATTTAGTTATATGGGGTAGAAAATATTAGAATGCATCATTGGGAAGATATCCCTTTTGGAAATATTTATTTTAATTCAGGATATATTCATATGTCATGAACAATATTTTTTTGGGTAGAATTGGTATATGGAAATAATTATTTGGTTTTATTTGTTATATATTAACCCCTATTTTTTCCTTCATTTTTTTTAGGTAAAGTGATAATGGTTTGAAAATTTTTGTTTTCAATTCATGATAGAAGGTAGGTACTACTATCTATCATGTGTTTGTGAGTACACATTTATGTGAGGGAGTTACTGATTAATCACATGATTTATTAATTATTTAATATTATATGTGGCTTATTATGATTGTGGTTATTTTTAAATTTATGAGGGTGTATTCATTGTCACTGGTAAACATGTCATAAATAATGAAATTGGTCTCTTGCACAAAATAGAGTGAATATAATGTTGATTTATATTAGTTTAATTGAATCATCTCTAACTATGAAATATATATGTTTTTACTATTCATGGGTAGATCATCCTCTATTTTGTATATTGTTTTTGTAATGACTCTTCAAGTGAGTTCATGGATTAAGGTGTAATTATCCAAAGAGGTTAATGTATTTATATGTTATAGAGTCGATTGATCCAAAATTACATGTTAAAATGTTTTGTTTATCTATTGACATTATGGTCCTATTGTTGTATTTTTTCATTATTTTTTATCAATATTTCCAAGACTCTATGAATTCACTCTTCAAAAAGAGAGTTTTTGTGTGTTATATACTAAATGTCAGGTGTGAAAATCCATCTAATGTTAAAAATTAACAATTTTAATTTCTTATAATATTTATAAATATATGTTATTGATTTATATGAAGTGTCCTATTTTAAATTAATATTTCATTCAAATTATTATATAGTTTTTTTTAAAAAAAATTTATCACTAATTTAATTGAATTATTTATATGTAAAATTGATAATTTTTTGGAATTAAATTTGAAAAATGGATATAATTTTTTAAATATACACATCAAATATATATTATATATAATTTTCATAATTTTTCCGAAAGGATTACTTTTTGGTTAAAAGAGAAAAATTGGGATATTTTAAAATCTGTCATTTTTTCATTTAATCAAGTAATTTAAATGTTCCATTTTCCACATTATTTAGTTTCGTATAATAATATACCTTTAATTACAAATATTATTTTCTGTTTAATATAAATAAACCATTTATGTTTTTTTGAAATAATTATATTTTTAGTGTCAAACAAAATATTTTTCATAAAAGCAATTTTCGCTCTATTTTTTTTCTTTTATTAATTTACATTTCAATTATATGGATTTAATCATTAAATGTTAACTATATATATAATTATGAGGTATTTATTTAATAATGAGTTACATTTCATTTTCTCTCATTATGAAAAGTAACCTAGATAAAAATGTTTTTACAATTGTAAAATAGAGGAAATTGGTTGATTATTGTTGAAAATATGTAATAAGGCCGCCAAAACATATCTTAATTATCATTATATTACTATATTTTAACCATTATAACTATATATTCTAATTTTAGTTTTTTATTTTTTATTTTACCATAAATAATACAATATATTATATTAAAATTTTGAAAATTATAAGAGTTATACACCCCAAATAAATAAAAGGTCCCTCCATATAGTCTATTCTTCATATAACATTAGAAGTGATTATGAACCCATATTATCCCAAATAATATCATAAAGCTTTTAAATATTTTTAGTGGTTTTTATATTCTTAAAAAATATTAGAATTTATAAGGTTTAATCCAACTAATGATATATAAGGGGGAGTTTTAATTAGGAACCCACTTATATCAAGTTAATTTATTATTATAACTCATTAATATATATTTTATCCACCATTTCATAAATAAATATGGATCTCATTAATACATAATTTTTTTATAATGATTATAAACCCATTTAAATTTTTTTCCCATCCTATATGAAATAATGTCATCGCTCAAGGACACGTGTGTGATGCTACCTCCAAGAAGAGATATTATTCACTATCTATTAATTCCTCTCATATATGGTTGTAAGGATGGAATTATTAAATATATTATATTTTAAAAATATTATTGGGATTATAAAAAGATATTATAATATATACTTCCTTAAAATTTATGTCTATTGGATATTGATAAACTTACTCATGTGTACATGTGGCGTAAGACCACCACACTGTGATGGGATTCATTTTTCATTACAGACTTGTGTAGCAGGTCATAATGATAAATATATTGAATTAATATAAAATTTAGGACACAAAATTATGATCCTATAGTTTTAAAATATTATTTAACTTATTTATATTCTATCCATTAGAAAAATGGAATTTACGCTCCTGTGCATGTGAAAAATATTGCCTCTATGACACCACATATTTCATTTTCCACATCCACCTTCAATTGATTTTTATAAAAATTATTAAAATGTATAAAAATGATTTATTTATTATTAATATTCTATGGGTGATGGAACCATGATCCATTTGACTTTAGTCAACCTATCGATGCCATTTTTGACTTAACAATGAGACTAACTCCAAATATCTAACGTGAACTTAACCATTTGATTAACTAAATAAAACATGGTAAAAATGAAAAAAATTGAGTAATAGTAATTAGTTTAAAATAAAATTGCCTATTTAGATTTATTGAAATAACATAATTTTATTACTGATTGAGTAAACATAAAAATGATACAACATGGGTTTATAGTTAAGGGAATTTCTTCTAAAAATAATATTTGGTAATTTAATTTCGAAGAAATTTTTTACATATTGAGGTTATTCAAAAAGATTCATAAATATTATTAATAATTGTTTATATGTTTTAAAGGGTCATTTTAAAATAATTGTGACTTTATTTACAATCCTTTAGAAGGAATATTTCTCAAATTATTTGTTTGGGTTATTTTCCACTATTTAAAAATAATTAAATGGAATTTATTTTAATGTATTATGATTTTGTAGAGACCCAAGCATGACGTACATGGACATTACATTACTTTTTCGGAATAATTAATACATAACAAGAACCAACACTTAAATATTGTAATAGTTTATTGTCTTTTGAGTCTTAGAACATAATCTTCTAATCTTGGTGAAAGATCTTCAACATCTCCCATAAAGATCTTCCCCTATTGTTTCTTACCTAAAACATTAATTATATCATGTCTGAAAATAAAACATATAATGGGTGAGCTCAAATTCTCATTAAGGTTAAGCATGGAGAAAATAAAACAAACCATATAAATTTGATCTTCAAAACATGAACATAATGTTTAAACTTCGAAATCTTGAGTTGTAAAATAAATCATTGCAGTGCGAAAGACATCGATCATAAAGGAACATAAATCATGATAAAATAGCATTGGAATAAAACATTTAATTGTTTCAAACCATTAAAAACATGATATAATCTCCATAGTAGCCAAGGCATTGCTACCAAGACCATATTAGTGGACAAAGTCCCTTTCTGAATCAAGTTCACTCCTCATTCCAGTCCTGTATCACTGAACCGAATTAACTTACCGTTCAAGACATTTCTATTTCATGAGATATAAATATTTACCTAATTAATTTGAATGAGATATAGGTCATACCCATCTCATAATGAAACCATTCTTATGTTTTCCACAAAATCATAAATCATAGCATAACCCATGTAAAAAAATGGGATTCTTAAACATCATGCCATTATAACAAAATCCATATAATATAAAATGACATCAAAAAATTAATTCCATCATAACAAAATCAAATAGATGTAAAAATAGGGATATAAATAGAACCCTATATTATCTTACATGGAAAATTATTTTGATAAAACACTTCAACTCCATTCTTGAGGAAAATATCCATTCTACTTCAAAAACATTTTTGCTTTCTTAACATGTCATACAATTTTAAACTAAAAAAAGTTGATTAAAAAAACTTGAAAACATGTAAAGGAAGATTCATGGAAATAATGTTCTATGAAATCATAAAAATCCATTCATGCTGTATAAGTTATTAAAACATTCATCTAGTACTTTGGCCGGAAAAGTCAAAAGGTACCTCGTACTAAAAAACGACAAAAGATTCCTTTCATATATTTTAATAAAAAATCATCAATGGGTAAAATTGGATTTAAAAAATTATAGGAGGATATAAATAACATTCCATATTGTGGAAACATGGATGTGGATGATAAATATTCCCCATTAAATTCTGAAGTATAAACAATCTCGGATAAAAATGGGATTGCGAGATTTTCCCTTACCTTAGATCTGATATGCTTCATACATATCTGAACCTCCTGTATAATGATTTAAATAATGTCAGTTACATATTACAGAATAATATTGATTGTTATGATATCATATATGGTTCAATTGTTACTTTATATTACCCTTTCTTTTGTCAATTCCATGTTAAAGCATTGTTTTGGGTAAAATCGTTTTATTTATCGTACGTGTTTGGACTTGTTGTTCTTTATATTATTATTACTTATATCCTGGTTTACTTACTTCTATATAGAAAAAAATGATTTATATATCATATATATTCAGTATATATATATGCTTATATATAATAGATAGATAAATTAAATGAAACACACCATTCATGGAGACGGTAGGCCGTATGTATGCATGAACGATGTTTCCTTTCCTTATTGACTTGAATGGAAGTAAGTGGATGATATATATATATATACACACATAAATACAGTAGAATTATTATGACATATATATAATTATTTTTTATTATATATACTTTATAATCATTCTTGAATGGTTAACATGGAGAATTAATCTCATCACGTTGTGGAGACGGTAATCCGTACGTACGCACGAGTGATGATATCGTTCCCATAATTATTGAATGGAATTGGAGTGGATGATATAAAATCTCAGAATCAGTATGATCTTATAAGAACTATATATAGTTATTATTTATACCATTATACCCATCCAAGTAAGGTGGTGGTGGAAAAACAGTTTACACCACATCGTGGAGACGGTATTTCGTACGTACGCACGTGTAGTGATTTCATTTTCCGTAAGATTGATAGAAGGTGAAATGGGGTTTTTTCATATTTCTAATAACATATCACTATATTAGTGATACTGATGTTATTAATTTATAATGAAACAACTAATTAAGAAGAAGTTCAAGAAGAAAGAACACATGAAAGAATCGGTAGAAGATATTACCTCTATTTTGACGTACCTCTTTTAACCTTCCTCTTAAGGCAACAGAGTTGGTCCTTTGAGGAGACCAGAACCACTATAATTTTTATAGGGATGTTGAGAAGAGAAATGGGCAGGGGTTGGCCGATCTTGAAAGCTGAAAATTGTGTGAAGAGAAGAGGGTAGAGGTTCCCTTTTATAAGGGAGGAGAGATGCATTTTAGAAAAAACATAAAATATTATTTTATAATAAATTCATATTCGGTTTATAATGGATACAAAGTAACTTTTTTCGAAGATAAAGTGGTGATGGGTCGCAATAATCTCAACAAATACGTTTTAGACCATATTAGGTTACTACTTTAACCATATAATTTAGATTTAACTCTAATTTAAATAATTTAGCTTTTACCGTGTCTTTTTGTTTTCTTATAATATATGGTTAATAAACTTACTATAACAAGACAAACGAACCCCATGTGGTTAATTATTAATATATATTACCTTATAAAAGTCATTTGTCCGAACCATATATTTTTTGGAATAGAATAACAATTAATAATATAATATTGGTTTTAAAAACTATTTTATGTCAATTTTGACACTATTTGGTAATTGATTTTTGTGAAAATCCTAACAGCATGAATAGTTAAAAAAAATTAATTAAATATATACTAACATTTCCTATTAACCAATAATAATATTTTAATTCATAAAAAATCTCAAATTACTTTTATTTGGGTATTTATAAAATCAATTATGTTAATATTTCATTAATAAGGTAATTACTACATAATCATTGTGTCAAAAATAAATTAAATTATTTGATGTCCAAAATTTATGAATAAAATACCATTATATAGGAACTATATTTTGATTTCTAATGAATATTTATAATCTAATTTACCTTATGTAGAACCCTATATTAAAAATGTTTTATTTATTAAACATTGATTTTAACTATTTTAACTCTTCTTTAAATAAAATAATAATAAGTGTCCTAATCTAATCCAAGTGGACCTAAAGGGTAATATTTTATTCCTAATGTTGTTTTGGTCGAATTACACTTATCTAATAGAATTAGTACATGTGTTAGGGTAATAATAATATCATTTTTACCCTTAATTACCCTATTTACATTTAACCGTGGTAAATAAAAGTAAAAAATTACTATTCACCAAAAATTATTTTTATCTTATTGAACCACATTTTAATCTTTTATATTAATAGTGTGTCTCAGAATTTTGAAATTCCAATCATAGAATCCATAGAATTATGTTTTATATACAATTGAAAATTCTCCTAGGAGGTGGGTAAAAGACGGTGAAAAATTAAATAAAATTTTTATTTATCTAAAATTATTATAAAATGACTGCAATTAATTACATTGAACTTAAATAAGTATTATTTATAAATTTTGACCTAAAATAAATTTAAATAAAATAAATTATTATATAAATAAAAATTTGGTTTTAACCAATAACTCGGTGTTTTCACTATTCATCAAAAAATTGAAAGTTTTCATAAAAATACCAAAATTTCACCCTCGGCTAATTTTGATATTCCAAATCCAAAAATGAAGTCCATTTTTAAGGATAAAATTTATAAAAATTGAGAAATTTGGTATTACTATGCATAACGGCTAGTTTATATAGTATTTTAATAACATATTGTTGTTTAGTGAAACGTGGTATTGCATACAACACACGCTATCGTGGAAGGTCGTGATTGCGTGTAAAGCAAGCCAAGTTAGGGTTGCATGTAGTGAATGATTCCTTTGTTGTTGTGTATAATAGAATCCCGCTGTCAGGACCCGGCCCTACCTGGGCTCAAGTCGCAACTACCCCAAGCCCGCCTCCATAGGCCAGGAGCTGGCGACCTGCGTCGAAGGCACAATAACTCGGGGAGGCCTTTGCCTATGTACCTGTACACACACGCGCAGAACACTCAATGAAAAGGTGCAGATTAAAATGAAAAGCAAAGTAACAACTACTATAAATCACCACAAGAGTGCATCCACCTCTAATCATTAGAAAGTAAAAGATGAAAATAAAATGGGATAAACACACACCCAATTAGAAAAGTGCCACCACCCGACAACAGGTAAACAAAAGAAAATAGCTGGAAGGGTCCCCCACCTGGAACCTGACTTTGAACACCGCACGTGGTCAAAGCTCCCAAGCTCCTAAGCTCCTCTGATGTCACGACCAACCTGTCCATCGTCTGTAAGGTCACACCAAGTGCGGGAAAATCCCAAGCAGGGGTGAGTATAAAAATACATAGTTGGATACCCCGAAGGCTCGAGGGAGAAACGAAGGAGGTACTCAAGGGTGAGCAGTAAATCGAATAGGGGAAAGTAAAGGAGTATAACCAGTAATGCAGTAAATAGTACAGTAAAGATTCCAGATCAACCCAACAAGAGGAATGAAGGTAGACTCATCCAGACACAAGGAGCAGGAAACAGTGAGAAGATAAACTTCTTATCGAGTCTTCGCTACCTATAGCATGAGAGTTGACTCGTCCAACCACGAGAATCTAGACACAGAAAGCACGTGGCATACCCCACGCGTCTTCGCCTCACCTGGAGGGAGAGTAACCAAGCCCAAGAAGTGAGTAGCCAACAGTCCCAGAAGTAAACACCATCGATGCCCAGCATCCCGCACATCTACCCCGAACTACAAGTCAAGGTGCTCAAACCACTGCACCTCAACACTATCCACTTTGGGTGGCACTGACTCGCCCGCACGGTTTTAGGTCGCTTCACAAGGACGTGTCTCGGTGGGGAATGTACCCCTCGTACTTGTGAGTTCTGGGGGAAAGTCAAACAACACCTCGTCACTGCCCCGCTATCGAGAGGACTTCTCAATGTTGACAGGCGACCCCCTGCCCAGCCCCGCTGGAGGGTCCCTGGAAGTCAACAGGTTCCCACTGGAGGGAGACCCGGAAATATTCAATGGGTGCCACACTGCCCAGTCCCATAGCAGGGTAATCCACTGGAGGGCAACCCGGCTAATGTCAGAAATGGGACCACTTCCCAGCCCAGCTCGAGGTAACCCAGCATCAGGGACCACTACCCTGCCCAGCTGGAGGTAAGCCCAGCATCGGGGACCACTGCCCAGCCCAGCTGGAGGTAGGCCTGGCATTGGGGACCATTGCCCAGCTCAGCTGGAGGTAAGCCCAGTATCGGGGACCACTGCCCCTCCCCGCTTGAGGTAAACCAGGAACTGCTCTGGACATCCCTGCTGGATGGTACTTCTCGGTGAACGCCATTGTACTAGCCATCCCTTCTAGATGGTATCCTACTGGAGAGCCCTGCTCGAAAGAACCTCAGCCCTGCTAGAAACAACATCCTGGATAGAGTATCGATGCCCACGAAAAGTTTTGGTCACACGAAATCCACAAGAACTCTACTAAGGAACACAGAGTGATTGGAGAATCTCCCAAGGCCTCACAAATCTATCCCGCTCCAATTTGTTGAGTCACTGTTGAAGTGGACTGAGACAACTCATCCCAGAAAGTGGGAAAACACCCATGTTGTACGAGTACACATAGTCGCAAATGGTGCCGCAGTCCGGTGAAAGGGTACGGTACTAAAACCCCTCACAACTAAAGAAATAGAGGAACAAACCATCTCTGTCAGCCAAACGAGAAGAGGACCATGGGAAAACTCAACCCTGATGGTCAGACAAATGATCACAGAGCCAGGGGAAGACTCAACCCTACTGGTCAAAAGTCAAGAACCGTGGAACCCTCTACATCATGAGAGGTCAAAAGTACGTAACGAAGATCACGACACGCACGTGGGTCCCACACAACATGTGGCCCCAAGTCAACCTCAACCGAGCGCACAAACGTTCTCAGGTATAAACAACCACATGTACCTCCAATAATTCCCATATACTCCGAGAGTATACCACGTTCTAGCCCAAAGGCTATCATGCACACGACACCCAACGTCAACGCGAAGGTGTACCGTAACATCTCCAACCTTCCACCTCAATGGATGAGGCACAATCAACCACATATCTTTAAACACCAACCTCACTCTCCTAGGAGTGCACGAGATCACATGCCAAAGGTCCGCTACAATCATGGTAGATGAACCGCCACCTGGGAACCTTTCATATTTCCACATTTAATAAGATCGTGTGTGAGGATCCACTTGCCTGAACAGATTACACCCTTGTAATCATCACGGAAAAAAATGATAGACAGACCACCTACTCCCCTCAAACGGATATCCAACAGAAAAGTCACCAACACCGCCTCACGCCTGAAAGGCGTCCCGTGATCTAGAGCCTCGGCATCAAAAACAGTCGGGCGCATCGCACCACTTCGATCCCCATGTGAAAACACGTAAAAAGAATGCTCACTTGAGCGCAATAGATATTTGGGGAAAAAGAAGCATTCTGAAACAGCGCACCCAAGCAGTGCTCCATGGGACCCACGTCTTGATCCCAAAACTCAACGAACAGATCACACAGTTGCGATCCTCTCGAAAAAGAACACAAAATGGACTATTCACTTGTCCAAGATGGTTGCTCGGTGATAGAGATCGAAAAATCACCGTCAACGCCCAAACGTCCCTTGTGGGGCCCGCACCATTATGCCAAATTAGATCGGTCAGATTGCTCCATTGCAATGCCCTCAGAAAAACACCAAAAAATGACTACTCGCACGCCCCGAACGGACATCCGATGAAAAAGTCGCGAAACGCTACACGCAGCTCGAAAGACAGGCAGTGGGGCCCATGCCTCAACATCGGCCTCAATGCCTGAAACCACCATGGGATGCTCCGACTCGGTGCCAGGGTCACAACACCACTGACAACACTTAAATCGGACATCAGACGCGTTCGCACCGTCCAAATCATTTTCCCCCGGAAAAATGTCAAAACTCTTAAAGTCGTGTTGCACCTCCGAGGCCCTTCGTATTGTATATTAAAAATTCCAGATACCATCTCAAAAATTCTGCCTCATCGATACGGTTCCACTGCCATAGATGACACTCAAAATGGACGCCCATAACGGAAAATACGGGCATCCGAAAACCGAGGGGCAAGGCCCCTTGGGCTGGACCCGGTCCTGGCCGGCCCACACCGGCCGGCCCAGCGCCGACCAGTCCAGTGTCGTCCGACCCTTGTAGGGTTGGTCGTCACACCACAGGATGACCCGCAAGATGCGGGTCGTGCTCCCCTGCTGGGGTCACGCGCCGCGACCCCGTTGATCCCCTGCGCCCGGCGAGCTCGACCTCCCGCCTAGAGCCGCCGCCGCCTGAGGACCCCGCTGACGCCGCCCTCACTCACCCACGCCGAAGCCGCCTCCTCACCCAGGTCCGCCGCTGCCTCATGCCATGAACCCACGCTGAACCGCTACCGCTCAATCACACCCGGCCGCCGCGCTCTGCCGCTCATGCTCGCCGGACACCCCCAATTCCCGTAAACTTTGGCGCAAGATTGCGAACGCCTCCGAACTCCGATTTCAAATCTGAAAAAAGCGTTAGAAAGATCATAAAATCTACTTTTCATTAATGGGATTGTTCAATAATTAGACAGAGGATTGATACAAAAATGTGAGCTCAAAATAGGTGCGGGAAAAGGAAACGAAAATGATAAATCCTACCTCAATGGGCTTCGCCTGAAGCATCGCCGCAACCTGTCATAGCTGCCTTGCCGGAGCCACCATGCCGGAGATGTGGAGGAGAGGAGAAGAGGATGAGGGTGAGAGGGATTCTCCAGGGGGTGAACAAGGGAGGGGTAAGGGGAGAAGGTTTTAAATAAAATTAAATAAAATTAATTAATTTAAACCCATAATTTAACCTGCATCTGAAACCTTCGATAGAGTCGAGGTTAAGCCTCCCCTAGGCCAAACACAACCTCCCGAGCACAATGGCGGTCTTGGAATTTTAATTCGAGGCCCCGTTCAGAAGTTATTAAACTTAGCGCATGAGGCCGCCAAGTTAGGAAAACGCCCCTGGGGCCATTTTTCACAGACGGGTCGCGCCCGCAAAACTTACACCACTCCTAGGGTAAACGGCACGCTTTGAACTCAACGGTGCCCTCATTTTTCCAATCCGAACCACCTTTTAAGAGATATTTGAGTTAATACATTAAAAGAATAAATTAATTATTTAATTTATCTGTTCTATGTTCCGAAAGCAAGCGAGGTGTCCAAATGTCCCACGCCGACAAGTTTTATGTCATTCCTAGGGTAAACACCCCATTCTAGACCCATCCGTACATTCAGATCTCTGATTCAAAGCACCATTTAGTATTTATCCTATTTATATGGTGTTTCCAATGTGAACGCACTAGAAATTTAATTTCTTCCACTTCGGGGATCGGAATCTCACACCGTCTGAAGGCGCTGCTCTGTAATAACATCAATAATATTCCAAAGTCTTTCACAGTAAAAACCGGGCTCTTACATCATTCCCTCCTTCAAGCATTTCATCCCCGAAAATCAAAACCAGGGAACAACTCAGGGTACTAAGCCCACACCTGGCTCTCCCGTACCCAGAAGAACTCTTGCACAGTTTTGCGCCACCGCACACAGACCAAAGGATTTGATCTATTCAGGCGAGGTCTGCCCTCGCCGATGACGTGCATAGGAGCACACACATCTCTTCAGGTAAACCATGCAGGATACGTCTTGCACCCACACACGACCTTGGGGTTAGGGAAAGGTGCTAGGGAACCTCACCATCCCTCTGCATGGTCTCAAACTATCCAAAGGCTCTCGAGGGTAGCTCACCTCCCTGGAAAAACCTCCACATCGCACGCCGCGACAGGAATCACCGCCCGCACCTAGAACAAGGCTTGATGATTCCCTCAATAAAAATATCCATATGGTGAAACACCCAATGATATCTTGTCACGCAAGATTCCACATTCGATCTCCCACGACCAAGACTCTCTTACTTGCTTGAAAGGCGAAGGAGTCACCACTATCGACTAAATAGAAGGGTCTCACACCTTCTACTTTACCAACACAGGGTTACACCCGATGCCCTACATCACCCTGGTATCAAATCAATAAAGGAGCATGGAGAAAAACAATCCACACATAGAGCATAATAATTCTACTACAAAAAGTAGAAGAGTTGTGGAGTGTACCTCTTATCACCTCATACTCTACAGGATCGTAGACATCCAAACCCCGCGGCTATCTGTGCTCCCAACTGTCAGCTCCTATAGCCGGACATGGACTACCCAGTGGTGATGGGAAGACCTCATAAATTTGTCCCCCCACTACCAGCTCCTCCCGATCCTCTGCTAGCACCACCTCTCTAGGTACTATTCTGATCACGGTGCTGCCTCCGTCGTGGTGGTGCACCTGCTGCCTGCCCGAAGCTCTCAGCATGCCGGGACGGGCAGTCCCATGCCAGGTGACCTCACCCATTGAAAGCATATCACTGAATCTCTTTGGGTGGAACTGGTGCCCTTCAGCGCCACTGTGGTGTGCGACCACGCCCCTGAGTCCGTTTTTCAGAAAACCACCTGCGTCAAGGTTCTGCTTGCTGATTCTAGCTAGCTGCGCCAGACGTCTTGGCTCCAACATTCCTTCTGCCACCACCAACTCTAGAATGTGACAGGATGCCCTCTGTCACCAGCGCCTGCTCTAGAAACCCAAAATATGTGGAAATGTCCAAAGGTACTATGACAACACGAATCTCTCGGCGGAGACCCTGCTCAATCTTCCACTCTTGGATGTTGTCGACACAAACCAAGTATGGGTAAAATCATGAACGTTCTACAAAACTAGTCGCGTACTTGGCCACCATCATCCCTCCCTGCTGAAACTTCAGGAGATCTTGAATCTTAATAGAGCGCAAGGAGGATGGGCAAAACTCCTTACGGAACAACAATTGAATGTCACCTCATGAAAGCGACGACTCGTCAAGAAACTGAGTCATCAGACCCGAACAACACCAAGGTGCCTCACAAAAAAGGTTGGTAGAAAAAGACACCATAAGATATGTCGGTGTCTGCAAATGCCTGAATAGGAGAACCACTACCTTGAGCCAAACCTTAGCTGCCTGAGGGTCTGGCTCACCACTGAACCTCCACGGTCTCTACCGCTGGAACACACGAAGTGCGCTCAAACTGCGCTCAAGCTCATCCTGCATTACTGAAGCTATCTACTACTCAGCAGGTGGGGGTGCTGCTACTAGACCACCCGGAGAAAGGGGCTCGCATGATGGTTCCTGGACTGTGGCCTCGTAGCTCACAGAGTCGTCATCACAAAACAAAGCTGGTTTCCTGGTTGGCTGTCTTCGTGGAGACATCCTGAATATTATCTAGGAGTGTCGTAGTCAGATGAGCATATTTGTATATACCAATAACAACGATGGGGATCTGACTCAAGAAGGACAGTCAACGAATCAATCCTATGTGATGCACAAACCAATTTTCCCTGCAAAAAGTCTCTCAGCATTCCAAGTCTACAAGAAGGTTATCAAGGTCCTTTTGAATGGATACGTCAGCTTCCACAACATCACTGGACTCCCTAGACTGAGATCCGCTCTCGAGACACATTAACATTGTTTCCCTAAATCCCAACCAATTCCTTTTATTTTAGGGACGTCTGAATATTGTCCTAAGGAACGAACCACCTTTGATACCACTTTGTCACGACCTGACCCTACCCGGGATTGATCTGAAACTACCCCAAGCCCGTCTCCATAGGCCAGGGGCTAGCGACCAGTTCCGAAGGAATAATAAATTGGGGAGGCCTTTTCCAAAGTACCTGTACACACACACGCATCACACTCAATGAAAAAGTTAAGAGTAAAAATAAAAGAAAATTACAAACTACTATAAATAAACACAAGAGTGCATCACCCTCTAAACAGTACAAAGAAAAAGATGAAAAGAAAAGGGGAAAAACACACGACCAACCAGAAAAGTGCCACAGCCCAGTAACATGTAAATAAAAGAAAACAGCTAGAAGGTTCCCCCACCTGGAACCCGCATCCGAACACCGCACGCGGTAAAAGCTCCCAATCTCCTAAGCTCCTCTGACGTCATGACCAACCTGTCTATCGTCTGCAAGGGAACACCAAGTGCGGGAAAATCCCAAGCCGGGGTGAGTATAGAAATACTCAGTAGAATACCCAGAAGGCTCTAGGGAGAAACAATGGAGGTACCGAAGGGTGAGAAGTATATTGAATAGGGGAAATTAAAGGAGTACAACCAAGAGTGCAGTAAAGAGTATAGTAAAGATTCCAGCTCAACCCAACAAGTGGAAAGATGGTAGACTCATCCAGACACAAGGAGATGGAAACAGTGAGAATATGAACTTCTCGTCGAGTCATCTCTACCTATAGTAGGAGAGTAAACTCGTCCAACCATGAGAAGCTAGACATGGAAAGCACGTGGAATACCCTGCACATCTTTGCCTCACCTGGAGGGAGAGTATCCAAGCCTAAGAAGTGAGTAGCCAACAGTCCCAGAAGTAAACACCATCGATGCCCAGTATCCCGCACAGCTTCCCCGAACTACAAGTCAAGGGGATCAAAACACCCCACCTCGACACTATCCGCTTTGGGCCGCACTGACTAGCCCGCACGGTTTTATGTCGCGTCACAAATACGCGTCTCTATAGGGAAAGTGCACCTCATACTTGTGAGTTCTGGGTGAACGTCAAACCACACCTCGTCATTGCCCCATGGTCGAGAGGACTGCTCAAAGATGACAGGCGACCCCCTGTCCAGCCCCACTGAAGGGTCCCTGGAAGTCGACGGGTTCCCACTGGAGGGAGACCTGATAAGAGTCGACGGGTGCCACACTTCCCATTCCCGTAACAAGGTAATCCACTAGATGGAGACCTAGCTAAAGTAGGTGACGAGATCACTACCCAGCCCAGCTGGAGGTAACCCGGCATCAGGGACCACTGCCCAGCCCAGCTGGAGGTATGTACGGAATTGGGGACCACTGCCCCGCCTAGCTGGAGGTATGCCCAGCATTAGGGACCACTGCCCAGCCTAGCTGGAGGTAATCCCGACATCGGGGACCAATGCCCAACCTCGTTGGAGGTAAACCCGGAACTGCTCTGGTCATACCTGCTGGATGGTATTTCTCGGTGAACACTATTATACTGGCCATCCCTACTGGATGGTAACCCACTAGCGAGACCTGCTCGAAATAACCCCATCCCTGCTGGAAACAACCTCGGCCCTGCTGGAAACAACCTCAGCCCTGATAGAAACAACCTCACCCCTGCTGGAAACAACCTACTAGGTAGAGTATGGGTTCCTGCGTAAAGTTTTGGTCACACCGAATCCACAAGAACTCTACCAGGGAACATGGAGTGACATGAGAATATCCCTAGGCCTCACAAGTTGATCCCGCTCTAATCCTCTTAGTCACTGTCTAAGTGGACTCAGACAACTCATCCTAGAAAGTGGGAAAACACCCAAGCTGTACGAGCACACGTAGTCGCAAACGGTGTCGTCGTCTGGTGAAAGAGCACGGTACAGAAACCCCTCACAGCTGAAGAAACAGAGGAACAAACCATCTCTATCGGCCAAACGAGAAGAGGACCATGGGAAAACTCAACCCTGCTGGTCAGACAAATGAGTACAGAGCCAGGGGAAGACTCAACCCTACTGGTCAAATGTCGAGAACTGAGGAACCCTCTACGTCATGAGAGGTCAAAAGTACGTAAAGCAGATCACGACAATCACATGGGGCCCACACGACGTGTGGCACCAAGTCAACCCCAACCGAGCGCACAAAAGTTCACAGGTACAAACAACCACATGTACCTCCAAGTGTTCTCGTATACTCCCAGAGTATACCACATTCCTGCCCAAAGGTTATCGTGCACATGACACCCAACGTCAACGCGAAGGCGTAACATAACAACTCCAACCTACCACCTCACTGGCTGATGCACAGTCAACCACATCTCTTTAAACACAATCCTCACTCTCCTAGACTTGCATACGATCACACACCGATGGTCCGCTACAAACACGGTAGAAGAACCGCCACTGGGGCACCTTTCATATTTCCACATTTAACAAGATTTCATATGAAGCTCTAATCTCCTAAACAGATTACATTTTTCTAATCCTCACGAAAAAACATGCGAGATAGACTACTTACTCACCTCAAACGGATATCCGATGGAAAAGTCACCAACACCGCCTCACGCCCGAATGGCGTCCCTTGATCCCGAGCCTCGGCCCCGAAAACAGTCGGGTGCATCGCACCATTGCAATCCCCTCAGAAAAACACATCAAAAAGACTGATCACTTGAGCGCAATAGATATCCGGAGAAAAATAAGCATTCCGGAGCACCGCACACGGGCGGTGCTCTATTAGACCCGCATCCCGATCCCTAAACTCAACAAACGGATCGTATCGTTGCGATCCTCTCGAAAAAGTACATGAATTGGACTATTCACTTGTCCAAAACGGTTATATAGATGGAAAATTCACCATCAAAACCCAATGGCCCTCTTGGGGCTCGCACCATCATGCCGAATTAGAGCGGGCGGATTGCGTCATTGCAATGCCCTCGAAAAAACACCCAAAAACGACTGCTCGCACGCCCTGAACGGACATCCGATGAAAAAGTCGTGGAACGCTGCACGGAGCTCGAAAGACAGGCCATGGGGCCCATACCTAAACTTCAGCCTCAATGCCTAAAACCACCCTGGAATGCTCCACCTCTGTGTCAGGGTCCCAACGCCATTGACGGCATTTAAATTGGACGTCGGACGCATCCGCGCCATCCAAATCAATTTCCCCCGGAAAAACTAAAAAACACTTAAAGATGTGTTGTGCCTCCGAGGCCCCTCGTTTCAGAAATTAATAATTCCCAAAACAATATCAAAAAGTATGTCTTGTCGATATGGTTCCACTTCCACACACGTAACTCAAAACGGATGCCCGTAACGGAAAATACGTGCGTCCGAAAACCGAGGGGCAAGGCCCCTTGGGTTGGATCGGCCTGGGCCGGCCGGTCCGCCCGGTCCTGGCCGGCCCACGCCGGCCGGCCCGACGTCGACCGGTCCTATATGGACCGACCCTTGCAGGTTCGGTCATCACGTCGCGTGACGACCTACGAGACGTGGGTCGTGCTCCCCCGCTGGGGTCGCGCGCCGTGAGCCCGTTCATCCCCTGCGCCCGGCGAGCTCGGCCTCCCACCTGAAGCCATCGCCGCATGAGGACACCGCCAACGCTGCCCTCATTCGCCCACACTGAAGCCTCCTCCTCGCCCTGTCCAGCCACCACATCACAATGAGTACCCAAGCCAGACCACCGCTACTCGAACACACCCGGCCGCTGCGCTCCGCCACTCGCGCTCGCCGGACCCCCCAATTCCCGCAAACTTCAGCGAAAGATTGTGAACGCCTCCGAACTCTGATTTCAAATCAGAAACAAGCATCAGAAAGATCATAAAATCTAATTTGTATTCATGGTATTTTTTCGATAATTTGACAGAGGTTTGATAAAAAAGAATTGAGCTCAAAATAGGTGCGGGAAAAGGAAATGAAGAAGTCAAATCTTGCCTTAATGGGCTTCACCCGAAGCTTCGCCGCAACCCATCGAAGATGCCTCACCGGAGCCGCCTCGCCGGAGATGTGGAGGAGAGGAGGAGAGGTTGAGGGTGAGAGGGCTTTTCCAAGGGGTGAACAAGGGAGGGGGATGGGGATAAGTGTTTAAATAAAATTAAAACAAATTTAATTAATTTAAACCCATAATTTAACCCGCATCTAAAACCTTTGATAGAGTCGAGGTTAAGCCTCCCCTAAGACATAAACCACCTCTTGAGCACAATGGAGGTATCGGAATTTTAATCCGAGACCCCGTTCAAATGTTATTAAACTTAGCACCCGAGGCTGCCAAATTACGAAAATTCCTCTAGGGCCATTTTTCACTGACGGGATGCGCCTGCAAAACTTACACCCCTCCAAGGGTAAACGGCACACTGCAAACTCAACAGTTCCCTCAGTTTTCTAATCTGAGCCACCGTTTAAGATATACTTGAGTTAATCCATTAAAGGAATACATTAATTAATTTATTTATCTGTTCCACATTCCGAAAAGCGAGCGAGGGGACCAAACATCCCGCACAGACAAGTTTTATGTCGTTCCTAGGGTAAACCCCCCATTCCGGACCAATCCGTAAACTCAGATATCTTATTAGAAGTACCGTTTAGGATTTATACCATTTATTTGTCATTTCTAGTGTGAAGGCACTGAAAATTTAATTCTGACCGCTCCGGGGCTCGGAATCGCACGCCGTCTTAAGGCGTCGCTCTTGAATAACATCAAGAATATTCCAAAGTCTTTTGCAGCAAAACCGGGTTATTACACCCACAATATTTTATTTATTCATTGAATATATATATATATATACACTCAATGTTTCATAGAATAACTACTATCAATCAAACCTGAGATTTTTTGTAACACGATCCAAGAATAATGTTGCATATACTGCAAGCTAATACGGTGTTTCATATAGCGCAAGACAATCTTGTTATAGAATACAACACAACACATCAATGAAATTAATAATTCTTATAAAATCTTGGGTTGTTACATTCTATCCCTTTGAAATGAATTTTTCCCTCGAAATTCTTCGGGGTTATAAAGGGTTTACTACTTTAAAGTTTCTTTCACAGAATCCCACATCGTAAAATGTAATACTAAAACTTAATTTTAAAAAGTGAAGTATGAAACACAACGGTTACCCAAATTAACTCATCACTGGGTTTCCACATAGGAGAAGATAGGTAAAAATATGGATTTGGAAGAGAAATCAAACCATCATGTTCTGATGGAGAGTGGTAGAGAACATGGCTATAAAAAAGCCAACAATCAAAAAGCCATAAATTTGTGATGATATAAGGTACCATCTAATTCATCATATATAAGGGCACTAGGACATCATTTTTGGTTTTCAATATCATTTCCCTAAAGTTGAAAATTTTGAATTAGATGAAATACTTACTTTATTTCGGTACAATCTCATTGATGTTCATACCTTAAACAATTTCCAATTCATCTCATAATGAAATGAAGTTGAATTTGTCATTGGTGAAGTGTTAGTAGATCATGTGATAGAATGATGGGTCACTCCATCTATCTCAAACAAAAGGTTTTCAAATGTTATCAAATATAAATAAGTCCATCAATAGTGAGTTTAATCGTATATTATTCTAAAAAATGGACTTATAATTCATCTATCATACCACTTAATAAAATAAAACTAGTTCCTACTAACCAGGGACTTCCTGTAGGCTAGTGGTAGGTAATAAAGGCCTGTCTCACTTTGGTTGTGGGTTCAATTCCCGCAACCTTGTCTGACGCAACGGTTTTTCTCCCATCCTTCAGGTTGCCTTTTTTTCTAAAACATCACTATTATAACATTACAAAAATAATATCGAAAAATGTACTATCCTTAAACAATACTATCTGATGTCTGATATAATCTATTCCAATCTTTATACTTATCCAAAATACCTCTGTTCAATCTCATAGTATAATGAAAATTATTACTAGAAATGTCATCAACCAATCATTTGAATACCATCATTTATCTGCCATATATCATAAGATATATCTTGTTGGTCACATTCCAAATATTTTAATTAGTTAATCATGTATTCTCCTGAGATATTAATACCCATTGATCCTTAGTGAAAACATGAATGTTGTCAAAATGTTAACACTTTCCACATACCAAAATCCCAAAATTTCTCTATACTCAAACCATGATATCACTTTGTCCTTATATCAGTCATGATATCATTAATACTATCAAACATCTCCTTATTTCCTTATACTTTCATTATGCACATATCATCTACCTTCCAAAAATATCTGAATGACCTTTCATGGATACCGGTACCATTCAACATATACCTTCAAGTACTTTTGAAAAAACAATAGTGTAACAATCCTTAGATGTGTCTTTATTCCATATTACCATTACCTATACAACAAAACTCTTGATAAACATAAATCAATCTACTACCTTCTTAAACCATAAACTGAGCTTCAACAATTCTTTCATATCACATATCATTTATAGTCTATTCATCATCATCAATATAAATACCACCCATACGACCATGATGATTCTCTTCATGAGACTTTTCCTTAGGGTATTGGTTTAAATAATGCATGTACACTCCACATTTAAAACATTTAACCATTATTTATGTCTTAGAAATTCTATTATCCTTTTCCATGGTGTTAAATAAACCTTTTCCTTTGCAATTACTAGCATTGTGTCCTTATTTTCTACACCCAATGCATCTTCCAATTCCATTGAATAATTCTCTCTGATACCTCTTCCCACATGATTTACATGAGAGAAATTGAACTTTCTTTCATCTAGGATCACCATTAAACTCCATATTTCTCTTATTAGTCGACTCAGGAAACTTACTAAAGTTGATATTATTGATCATATTATGAGATTTATAATTAGGAATAATAACGATGATTGGACTTTAAAATATCATTTCATTTGGTTTCTCATGAAGAATATCTTTCCATTTTCCATAATATCCTCCATTATCATGAATCTTTTTATTTCCAGCCATTTTCTAAAACCCAAAAAGAATTGTGTGAGAGGCAAAAACCATGCTAGGAAAATAACATAATAAAGGGGGGTACCTTTAATATATAACATATTAGGATTAATTCTAACATAATTAGCGTAATTCTAGGACTATAACCCATACATATAGTTAACCATAGGGACATCCCTAGACATACCTTATAAATATCTCTAGGGATTTCACTAAAGCTTCCACATCCTAGTTTCTAAATGTTAACTAAACATTTCCTCTTATACCAATTGTAGAGACCCAAGCATGACGTACATGGACATTACATTACTTTTGCAAAAAAAATAATACATAACAAGAACCAACACTCAAGGACCATAATAGTTTAGTGTCTTTGGAAACATGGAACATAATCTTCTAATCTTGGTGAAAGATATTCAACATCTCCCATAAATATCTTCCCCTTTTGTTTCTTAAATAAAACATGTCTTTATATCTTGGATGAAAATAAAACATATAAAGGGTGAGCTCAAATGCTCAGTAAGGGTAAATATGGAGAAAATAAAACAAACCATATACATTTGAACTTCAAAACAAGAACATAAATTTTAAACATCAGAATCTTGAGTTTTGAAATAAATCACTACAGTACGTAATCCATAGATCCTAAAGGAACATAAATCGTGATAAAATAGCATGGGAATAAAACATTTAATTGTGTCATACCATTAAGAACATGATATTATTTCCATATTTTCCAAGTAATTTCTACCAAGACCATCTTAGTTGACAATGTCCCTTTCTGAATCGAGTTCACTCCTCGTTCCAGTCTTGTATCACTGAACCATATTAACTTGCCGTTACATCCATGTATATCTCATGAGATATAAATCATTACCTAATTCATTTTAGGGAGATATAGGTCCCACCCATCTCATAATGAAACCATTTTTATGTGTTCCACAAAATCATAAATCATAGCAAAACCCATGTAATAAAAATGGGATTCTTAAACATCATGCCATCATAACATAATCCATATAAGATAAAAGGACATTATAAAATTAATTCCATCATAAAATAATCAAATAAATATAAAAATAGGGATAGAAATATAACCCTATATTATATTATATTTAAAATAATTTTGGTAAAACCCTTGTACTTCATTATTGAGGAAACTATCATTTCTACTTCCAAAACATTTTTCATTTCTTAACACATCATACAATTTTAAACTAAAAAATGTTGATTAAAAATAAACTTGAAAACTTTTAATGGAAGATTCATCGAAATAATGTTCTATGAAATCATAAAAATCCATTCATGTCGTATAAGTTAAAAAAATATTCATCTCGTACTTTGGCCGGAAAAGTCAAAAAGTACCTCGTACTAAAAATGACAAAAGATTCATTTCATATCTTTTACTAAAAACTCACCAATGGGAAAAATTGGATTTAAAAAACTGTAGGAGGATAGAAATAATATTACATATTGTGGAAACATGGATGTGGATGAAAAATATTCCCCAGTAAATTCTGAAGTATAAACAATCTCGGATAAAAATGAGTTTGCGAGATTTTTCCTTACATTAGGTCTGATATGATTTGTACATATCTGAACCTCTTTTATAATGATTTAAATATTTTAATTGACTTATTAAAGAGTCATATTCATTGTTATGATATCATATATGGTTCACTTATGACTTTATATTACCCGTTCTTTTGTCAATTCCATGTTAAAGCATCTTTTTGGGTAAAATCGTTTCATTTATCGTACGTGTTTGGACTTGTTGACCTTGATATTATTATTACTTATATCCTGATTTACTTACTTATATTATGTAAAACATGATCTATATATCATATATATTCATTATATATATATGTATATAATATATAGATAAATGAAATGAGACACACCGTTCAGGGAGATGGTAGGTCGTACGTACGCATAAACGCTGTTTTCCTTTCCTTATTGACTTGAATGGAAGTATGTAGATGAAATATATATATATATATACATAAATATAGTAGCATTATTATGTCATATATATCATTATTATTCATTATATATACTTTATAATCATTCTTGAAGGGTTGACATGGAGAATGAATCTCATCGTGTCGTGGAGACGGTAATCCATACGTACGCACGAGCGATGATATCGTTCCCCTAATGATTGAATGGAATTGGATTGGATGATATAATTTTTCAGAATAGGTATGATGTTATAATAAATATATATATAGTTATTCTTTATACTATTATACCCATCTAAGTAATGTGGTGGTGGAAAAACAAATTACACCACGGCTTGGAGACGGTATTCCGTACGTACACACTCGCAGTGATTTCATTTTCCGTAGGATGTATAGAAGGTGAAATGGGGTTTTTTCATATTTATAATAACATATCAGTATATTAGTGATACTTATTTTATTACTTTATAATGAAACAACTAAACAGTAAGATGTTTAAGAAGAAATAATAATTGAAAGAATCGGTAGAAGAGATTACCTCTTCTTCGACGCACCTCTTTTAAGCTTCCCCTTAAGGAAATAGAGTTGGCCTTTTGAGGAGACCAGAACCTCTATAATGATTATAAGGAAGTTTAGAAGTGAAATTTTCAGGGGTTGGTGGAGCTTGAAGTCTCAAAATTATGTGACGAGAAGAGGGAGGAGGTGCTCTTTTATAAGGGAGGAGGGGGGAACTTTAGGAAAAACATAAAATATTATTTTATAATAAAGTCATATTCGGTTTATAATGTAACCAAAGTGACTTATTTCTTAGTTAAAGTGGGTATGGGTCTCAATAATATCAACCAATACGTTTTAGTCAAGTTTAGGTTACTATTTTAACCTTATCATTTTGATTTAACTCAAAGTTAAATAATTTATCTTTTACCGTGACTTCTTGTTTTCTTACACTATATGGTTAATAAACTTACTATAACAAGACAAACGAACCCCATGTGGTTTATTATTAATATATATAACCATATATAAGTCATCTTGCTGAACCATTGATTTTTAGGAATATAAAAACAATTAATAATATAATATTTGTTTTAAAAACTATTTTATGTCAATTTTGACACTATTTTGTAATTGATTTTTGTGAAAATCCTAGCAGCATGATTAGTTCGAAAAAAATTAATTAAATCTATACTATCCTGTCATATTAACCTTGAAAATTAGTTTAATTCAATAAAAGTGTCAAATTACATTTATTTGGGTATTTTTAACATCAATTATGTTAATATTTCATTAATAAGGTAAATACTGTATAATCATTGTGTCATACATAAATTAAATTATTTAATGTCTAAAATTTATAAATAAAAACTAATTATGTAGGAAATCGTTTTCTATTTCTAATGAATATTTGTAGTCTAATTTATCTTATATATAACCCTATATTAAAAAAAATTAGTTATTAAATTTTGATTTTAACTATTTTAACAATTCTTTAAATAAAATAATAATAAGTGTCATAATCAATTCCAAGTGAACCTAAAGGTTAATATTTTATTCCTAAGTTTGTATTTGGTAGAATTAAACTTATCCAATAGAATTAGTACATGTGTTATGGTAATAATAATATCATTTGTACCCTTAATTAACCTACTTACTTTTAATCGTGGTAAATAAAAGTAAAACGTTACTACTCCCCAAAAATTATTTTTATCTTATTGAACAACATTTTACTCTTTCATATTAACCGTGTGTCTCGGAATTTAGAAATTCCAATCACAGATGTGGTAAAATTACGTTTTGTGTACAATTGAAAATGCTCCTAGGAGGTGGGCAAAAGAATGTGAAAAGTTTAATAAAATTTTTATATATCTAAAATTATTATAAAATGACTCCAATGAATTAAATTGGACTTATATAAGTATAATTTATATAATTTGACCTAAAAAAATTTAAATAAAATAAATTATTATTATAATAAAAAGTCAGTTTTAACCAATAACTCAGTGTTTTCACCATTCATCAAAAATTGATTGTTTTCAGAAAAATACCAAAATTTCACCCTAGGCTAATTTCGATATTACGAATCCAAAAATGAAGTCCATTTTGAATTATAAAATTTATAAAATATGAGAATGTTGGTATTACTGTTAATAACGTTTATTTTATATAATATTTTAATAACATATCCTTGTTTAGTGAAACTCGGTATTGCGTACAACACACGCTATTGTGGAAGGTCGTGATTGTATGTAAAGAAAGCCAAGTCAGGGTTGCGTGTAGTGAAAGATTCATTTTTTGTTGTGTATAATAGAATCCCATAATATTTTATTTATACATTGAATATATATATATACTCAATGTTGCGTAGAATAACTTCTATCAAACAAACTTCAAATTTTGTGTAACACGATGCAAGAATAATGTTGCGTATACTGCAAGATAATACAGTGTTGTGTATAGCGCAATATAATCTTGCTGTAGCATACAACATAAGACATCAAAGAAATTAATAATTCTCATAAAATCATAGGTTCTTACAGATTTACCATTATTTAACTCCACTATAGTTTTTTCATATTATCAATATTACATTAAAAGATTCTATGGTTATATATTCATGGAATTTTAGGTTTAATTTTTTTATAGAAAAATATAAATTTATTCTTAGTTTTAAGAGTTATAAAAATGTATTATTGCCTAGTCAATTGAATGAGAAAATCAAATTATTTTTCAATTAAAAATAAATTAAATATATTTTTTATTCATACTATGGTTCTTGTACATTTTTTATGAATCATGGGTTAATATGAAATTGCTCTGATGATGGTGAGCCAGATATAGTTGTACAACACATTGGATAATGTGATAGATTTTAGTAATGATAGGTTTCTTTTAAGATGTGTTGGAATCTTTCAATTAGGTCATTCTGTTATAAGAGTTTTTGAAAGGGTGAGTTTATAGATAGGTTCCCAAGGTACATACATAATAATATTTTAATTTTTTTAAGGATAATTATATTATTTCAAAATATATACGAATTATTTTATGTTTTTAATTATTTATTATGAAATTAAAAATTAAAAAATAATAATTTATAATGAAATGGTATATTGATAATTCATGGTTTCTATAAAAACCATATATTTATGATTTTCCCTTAATAATGTCTTATGAATGTTTCTATATATTATATTGGTAAATTATGTTTTTTCTAGGAAATATAAATGTATATTTGAGATTAAATGTTTATTATAGAAATGGATAAGAGTATTAGGGATTTTTCAAGATTAAACATGTACTAACATTATTTTTTTAAAAAAAGTGTCACAAACATAACATTGTTTTTATTATCCAATATCATCCAAAACAAATCCTTGCTCTTAAGGAGGATTATAAATGTTGATATAGTTAGAGGTATATTTATGAATGCTAATGTTAATAAATAATGATTATCTATATAAAGAAATAATTTTTTAAAATGCATAGACATTGTTTCTATGTTTTCACTATTTTATGTAATGTTTTTACCTATATTTCAAATTATAAATATAAAATATCATGGTAAGTAATTCAAGTGAAACCCTTGTTATAAGATAGGTAGTTATCGTTTAATTAGGTTATGGGTTTTTATAGTTGGTATTAGAGAAATGGTTGGGACATCATTAATGGTTTAAGTTATGTTAAAAAGACCATTGATTAAATTATAATATATTATTAATTTATAATGGGATAGCTTTTAACGATTTCTATGAATATTCATCAAAAAAATTGTTTTTTTATAATTTTTTGGAATATAAGAAAATAGTATTTTTAAGTATATGGGCATTAAAAGGATAATGTTCATCCATACATGAATCTTGAAATTGTTTGAATTATAGTGGAGTAGTTCATTGCAATGTTAAATTGGTTTATAATGGGTGTTAGGGATGTAAAATAACAGGGGTGACCATAATATCTACTAGTGAATATTTATATAATAGATCATTTCAGGAAACAAAACCCTCTTTATTTTTGTAGATTTATAGAACTTGGGAAATATATAAGAATCCTTAATTGTTTAGATAATATATTTTATGTTGGGATATGTTCCAGACATTATAAGATAACATATTCTATTTATCATTATGGATATTATTCCAATAAATGATGTTATATTCATAATAAAACCGTGGAAATTATTGAAATTGATTCTATAGAATGGATGATATTAAATTTTAACATCTTCAAAATGTATTTTCCTAATGTTATTTTACATAAAATAGAATAGAAATTAATAGTGCGGAAATAAATTATGGGGATTCTTCTATAGCATATGAATATAATTTTAGTAGATTATATTATTATGAATAATATTTTAATATTGGTCATAATAGAAAATTTTATTATCACTATAAAATTTAATATCTCTCTATCATTCATTTACATTTGAAGTGACGTAGGTTCTTCTAATTTACAATGTCATTGTGGGTTGTAAAATTTTGAAGTAAATTAGATCATTAGAGTTTTGTGAGGTAGTGTTTTTTAGAATTTGTATTTCGGATCAAATCATTGGAGTTTATAACTCATTATGGTATTTTTTATAGATATGGTATGAGTATGGGAATGGTAATGAGGACTCTAAGGACCATCAGATGTTTCATGGATGTCATTGCATCCAAAACTTTTACAGAGCCTCTAGTATGTCTAGGTGATTTTATTGGGAATATTTCCATCTTTTACCAGTAGTATTTTTAGAGCATGAATCTCGTCTTTTTCTCTGTCATTATTTTTATGAGAAGTCATTTAATAACATTCATCCTCCTTGATGTGGTGATGATATTTGTACCATTTTCTAAAAACAATTGATTTTTGATGCTCTCATATATTTTCTATTAATCTCATATCAATTGTTGTATAATTTTTAATTGACTACGTGGTTTTATGAGTGGACAATTTCACTGGATAATTGAAATATATATGCTCCTTGTGGGGATTTTCAAGTGATTTTTATAAGACATATTTAGCGTTTTAAATCAAGTTATCTTTTACCGTCATTAATAATGGTTGTTTCTCAAGGATCCAATAAAGAGGTTATTATTATTAATGGTTCAATAATACATTACATAGTGTGATTATTTTATGTATTTTCAAAGAGAACGCTTTTAGGTGCATTGGGAGTAGAAAAGAAATTTTTTTTTGATTTTGACATCATGTGACTGCACAATGAATTTTATATCATAAAGGTTGATTTTTATTAATTGATAAAACTAATAATTATTTACTTTATAGACATTTATGGATGGGTAAAGTAAAAGAGGACTTTTCTAAGGTTATAACTAAACTAGGGTACATTTATTGGACCTCCAGGTGAGTCATAAGGCATTATTCAATTATTATTTTAATTTTTCAAATAATTATAAATATTTAATTTTATTTTTGGTGATTATTGATGTGATATTGTTCCTTAGGAGTTGATATTTTTCTTTGATAAGATCAGGGAGTGATCTTATAGGTGTTCATGTAATGGTAAAGAATATCTTTTAAGGTAGGTGTACTTGAACTCAATGAATCGATTAGTCAATTGTTTACTTATTTTCATATATGTCATTAATAGCATTTTCCTTTAGGTATTAAACATTAAAACATAAAAAATATCATGGTATTGAAGTGGTTTAATTTTCTTCATGTTGTGATTATACCCAATCATATTGGGACCAATCATAGGGATTTCTACATTCAAGATAATAGTTCCAGATCTAGAGGGACTAATTCATTGATGATGTGATAGTGAATTATGAGATCTGTTGTGTGCCATGATTTTATATTTTCATTATGACCTCATGTTTGATGTGATCTCCCTATGAGAAAATTGATGGGTTAGGGTACTTTTATATGGCCTCCAAAAACGTTTTCATGTATTAGAGAGTGTTATTAAAAGTGGCCTCCATATAAAATGTTTGGAAGGGGATATGTGAATGGAAGAACTCTATGACGTCGATAGGGATGGGTATATGGGACATTATGGACTTACCTATGTGTGTAGATATGATTAAAATTAATTTTTGGGCAATTAAATGAGTTACATGAACATGAGATGAGTTATATGTGACGTTGAGCTCCACACATGTCATCCCTTATTCATTATGCTAAGGTAGGTATAGTATGGAATATGGTATGGAATAGGTTTTAGAATATCATAAAGGAACATAATATACAGGTTGGGTATGAGGAGATCTTAGAACTTCATTGATGTAGTTATGCCTATATATGAATGTGTGTTATGATTCATGGTTGTTTTGTTAAAATGGAAATAACAACACTCTATATAAGTATTGCATCTAAAATATTTTGATCATATAATCTCAAATTTAATAAATGTAATGGGATACATATTGGGTCATTGGAATTTCACCCAATCTAAGTACATAGTTTAGGTTTGGATTTACATGTGTAAACCATAATGTTTTATTTTAGGTAATAAGTACTACCAATATATGTACTCTTATTATAGGCTGGAAGGTCTTCGCGATCATGAATGTGGTAGGATGAACATTATATGGGATTGATAGCTCTATTTTTCCATAATGTAATCATTACCTTATACTTTCCAATGATACATTCATTATAGTTTATTCATGAATTATTTTTATCTTCATTGAGTACTATATTTCTATATTCACATCATGTATATATTTTAGTTTTTTATATAATGGAATTTGGTCACCCATGGGGCACCCAGTTTTGTCTACAGGTTGGTTGGATATTTTTTTATTATGAGGCATGCCAAATTTTCTGTATAATTTTGCATGAATCCAAGGACTTATTTTATAGATAACATTTTATCCACTACACTATTATCCATATCCATTGGTTATAATCCTCTATAATTGGGGTGGTTCACATATGTTCATACACTATGCACCACTCTGGCATCAGTCAAGCATTCTGGGGAGAGGTGATTATTAATGGTATCAGTCTATATATTTAGAGTGATATGACATTTATAATTGGACTATCATTTTCAGGATATGATAAGTTGATATATTAAATTCCTAGTAAACATGGAATCATCTTATACTATATTTCACAAGGGTTGTTTAGTATTTTAATAGGATCACTAGGATGAGTGTTGATATTGGTTGGACCAAGATCCCCAACATGTGGGGGATGAGATACATGAGGCATTATACTGATCCTCTAAGATCTAGTGAATCATAAATTCACTATAAAAGGATCATTCTAGGAGTATGATTCCATCAACTATTAGTAAGGATTTATAACATGAAATTCTTTTCAAAATCAATATTATTGAAATAAAATTACAATATAACCAATGTATTCTATATTATATTATATGGGGTGATGGAATTAATATGTATGTGAGTAGAAATTTTATTTGAGTTATGATCTTGTTGTACCCCATATAGTAATTTTTTTTCTAAATATTTATTCTCTAAGGAAATAATCATTTTTAAATAGACATCATTAAAGGTGGATTGAGGCATAATTAAATGGTTTTGTGGGTTACTTTACTGAAAATATCATGTGGAGCGAGTTATTTTTTATATTATTTTAGAATTTAATTTTTTTTTAAAACATTTGGAGAAAATTGTTTTTAAATATATTTTAAGAGAGTTTTCATAAATTTAATTCAAAATTTAATTTTGAAAATGGGATTAGATTTTGGAAAAGGGACATGATTTTCATAGTATTTGGGATGATTTTTTATTGATTGATGACCACTATATTCTAAGGAGTGATTTGAAAACATTATGAGTTTTATTTCATGTAAGTTTTTTTGGAATATTTTTATGAAAATAAAATTCTATTACCCATGGAAATTGGTTTTATGATATTATGTGTGATTTATGTGGTTACCTGTATGATTTATTTATGTACTTAGCTTGTATGTAGTGGTTGTTCAAAAATCCACTAATTAAGGATTTTGGGGTTGTGATTTTGTTATTACTTATTTTAGGAGAGATAATATTTCTTGTGTAATGAATTTTCATAGATATATGATGATTCCATGTGAGAGACCTGGTGGTTTGTTTATGAAAATAATGGTTACAACAAGGAATTATGATAAATCAATGCTGGTGAGCTAACATGATGATTTCCTTGTCGGTGTTTTTATATCCATTTTGGGTGTATTCCCTCTGGATTCACATAAAGTGGGATCATTGATGTTTGATGTGTTTTTTTGGGTTTCAATACTGGAACACTGATGATAATTTTGATATGATTTATTTTTCTTTAAATGATGGATTACAAGATGTAATTCTGGTTTGGGTCCATGTTTGGGAGAAGTTTATGTAAGCAATTAGTAATATTTTTTTAGTTTGGGGAGAATAATAGTTTTTATTATCCATTTATAATAGAGTCTTGTTGTGTAGATCACTATAAAGATCATACTTTTCATTTCAATGGCAAATAAATTGTGTTATATAATTTAAGGGTGTTGGTGAACACCATCTATGTTAATGGGAATCGAAATTAGTTGGTTACATAGAAACCATTCATCATATATGGAAGCAATTATGTTTGATGAAAATGTAATTGAATTATAGTGGAAATATTGAATTATTTCAGGTTAAAGAGGTCATTTCTTTTTATTAGTCATTGGGGTATTCCCAGATTTTGAAGAGTGTTACTATGGGTACATTGGGTTGGATAAGACCAACATGCATTTGGATAATGATTAACAAGTTAGGTATGTGATCCTATTTAAAGTGGGATGAAACAAAAGTGATCAGGAGTTGGATAAAGTTATCATGTTTCATGGGAGAATCTGGCCCTTAGGTTCAGCTATGGTTTGTTCAAATATTAGTTAAAAACATGCCATAGTGTTCTATGTGGATCAATCATCATTAAAATGGGCTTGTTAGGGGTGGTAGAGTTTTACTAGTGGTCTCTGTCTTGGAGGGTATCTGTGTGAAACTCATGAATGGTGTTATTTTATTTAAGTAACGATTCATGACCATGTATGTGCCTATTGAGAATGATTTGGTTTGTGGATAATAATGAGTATCTTGATAATGATTGGAACATTGTGGTTTCCATTTAGGTCATATAAATCTTGATATGGTTGGTATGTTTGTGATGATTTGTTTTAACATGGTAACTCAATGTTATTAGAATGAAATGTGTGACATCAATTGGCTTTGATAGGGGGAATTGAAGATATACTAATTTATCATGGTGGCTTCAATTAAACCAGTTTTTTGGTTGTAATTTTCATTTATATGAGTCTGAGGTTTGGTAGGGTTGACACTCACATAGCATTGGAACCCATTTGTTTTCAGAATTTGTGGAGTGGTATAATGAAAAATAGATATTAGGGAGTTCACCAACTTCATGTATTATTTTTTGGACCTAATTTGAAATTTTTTACAAAGATATGGAGGATTGTTTTCCTTAAATTAGAAATGGGTGTTGGAATCCATTCAGAGTAGGCACTCGGTTATAAGCAGGTTGGACCTATTTAATCCTTTCATGTGGTGATATATCAGGCATAGTCCATGGAGTTCAGATAATTAGATTGGTAGATGATAATAAAGATACTATTATGTTGTGGAGAATTCTATGAATCATTGGTGAAATATCCTTTTGTTATATGTTTTGAAAAGGTGTAACCAACTGGTGTACAATCATGGGGATTCAATAATTAATGTGGATGGTGAAATACGATGTGATATTTTTCCACAATAAACACTATAATCATGATTCATATGAATTTTAGGTCAGATTCAATTCATTGGTGTCTGGTTTAGGGTGGGTTTTTTGTGATACAAGCATTATTTGAATGTAGGGAATGCTGATTCATGGAGTAAGATCATAACGTCTGGATAATGATTTCACTTATCCAAATGTAATTATATATTACGGTTCGGTTCTAACATTAGTGTTAGTGGATGAAAAATTATTATCATTTTTTAAGGTTTAGGTCATCATGAAAAAGAATGATTATTATTTATAGATCATTATGAATGGATGATAATTTAGAGGATAGTTTGATAGAGGTGTTATTCACTATTTTTGGTTGTTTTAATGTAGTGATGTTGGATCAATGTTTGGAATGTCATATTTTTAATGATGGGGATGGTCAGGGGATCAAACCAAAGGTCAACATGTTCTGGCTCAATTATTGTGTTGTAAAAAAGTAGTTTATTTTGTGTTTGTGAATATAAAATGGTAATTTCTCTATGCATTATTGATCAATGTTAGATGATATGTATTGTTAAACGATACACATGGAATATTGGGGATTATAAATGTGATTTTGGTGTATATATAATGAACCATGTCATTTTGGGCATGAAATTTCATAGTAGAATTTGAATTATTGAGTTAGTTGGGAAGGTTTGAATTTAAGAATTGGGATTTATGATCAAACAACACGAGTTCAAAAACATTATGGACTATATATATTATTTTTTATGATTATAGGGGTCCAGGTTTATCAATGAATCCTCAATTGTGGTCATTTTTTACTATACCCAACACTATAGAAGATCTACCAACCTACTAGTTTCGATTATTAAAGAGGAAATGTAAACATTAGCAAATGGAATTTTATATTTGAAAAAACATTTACCCCTCCATTTATGGGTATATAATTAAGTTTTTGTATAACTTTGTCCCACTATTTATGTGGGGGTGACATTAGAGTCATTTTCTAGGAAAATACAAGGGTAGATCAACTCCTGTAATATTCTATCGTTTCATCTATATTAATGGAATGTTTTTGTTCAATAATAGGGTTTTGGGATGGGATTTTTTGGGATAATGGCAAAATCATTGTGCCATGAGGGGATTTTGTGTCCAATATATAGAGGATGTTATGAGAGGTTAAAATCAGGTTTTCTCTCACTTTATTCCATATGGTATACATATTGATGGGTTTTAGAAGGGATTCTAATGAATTTGGTAAAATTGTGACATAAATTTAGGTACTAAATTGTGGGTGTTTTCTATGAATTAGATTGTGGGTTCATTGAGTTTAGGACACAACTGATCCTCAGGATCCTATTATTTTATGACAACTTAGTGAGTTTGGTGTTGGATAATCCCTGATTTATAAATGGCCTGAAGGCCTTATTTTTTATTGATTTTTGATAACCCTCTTTTCAAGGGTTGAGGGAGAACCCTTACTAGGACCGTAGGCTTAGATATTACATTGCCCATAGTCTTAGAGACATTATAGGACCTGTAGGTATTAAGGTAATCATACATAATATGACTACTTAAAACTGCCCCACCCAGCATCTGCCTCATGATCATCTCTCCACCTTTTCATGTATGTTCGGCTAGCATGTCCATGTGAATATGCATAGGGGCAGAACCGATAGAAAATTCCATACCCTCTTATTCATCCATATCCATTTTATCCCATGCTCTTGAGAATGCGCCCTTCTCTCGAATCCTACTCTAGGGTGGTTCCTTGTATAATATGTCTTTGAAACTACAAATTAGGTGGCCCTAAAGGCCTTTAAGTGGCCCGAAGACCATGAGGTGGCCAGAAATACTTTCTAACCCGAAGGCGTAGGTGGCTTGAAGCCCTTAAAGACTCCAAGCCCAAATCAGTGGGCCAAGGCTAAACGCTCCAGCTGATACAGTACCGAACAATACCTATTATAGTGAATACTACAATAATACTACAATACCCATAAATTATGCCTCCACCTGGTTTTGAACATGGGTCTCACGGATTCACATAGAGAGACCACACCAACTGGGTTGAGGATCATGTTCTTGTGTTGGATAATCCCATTTTTAATATTTCATTATAATAATTAATTTATTAATTGTATGATGTTTGGGGGTGAGGATGGTTCCTGGAATGTTATTTGGACAGTATGAAAGACCTCGGGTGGATTTACATAACTATTGACTGACATATGAGGCAGTAGATAGTGTTTTAGTTGTTTAATTCATTTTAAATATTCTTCATTAATGATTTTTCATTATTGTCATGAAATATAGCCTTGGTAATATAGGTGGTTCTTAGATATGATATCGTAGTGATCTATCAGGTTTCGATATTAGGAGAAGAAATTCAGTTAAATGTTGGGGGTTTTGATTGTTCGGACAGTTGGACAATTGTTTATTTTTTTCTTTTATAATTATAAATTTGTACCTATTTTTAATATTAAAATATTAATATTTTCTCATGTTAATGAAGTTATGAGTTTATATATGAGGGTTGATTATATCCCTTGAGTTTTTGGTATTGGCATTTGGTACATAAATGATTCTTTCCCAAGGTAATAGGTCTATTTTGATTAGTGCACTGAAGGAATGTTAGTGAGTTTTAGAATTGGTTGTGTGACCTAGTTTTCCATGTATGTAATAAACTATCCATTATGTGTTCTTATTTAGTTCATATTAATGGGTTGGAGTACTTTCCTATGGACTCCCCGTATCTATCTTTTATGGTATGTTGTGATTAATGGGTGTAACAAATGACATATGGGGAGGGATGATGTGCATGGTTGAACTCCTAGGAGATTGTAGGGATATGTAGAGGTGACTTGATTATCCTCCATGTATGTGTAGGGATGCTCCATCATACATGAAAATTATATGACATGAGTGATAGTTTTGGTGATGGATAAAATGTCGAATTGATCACTAGATAGGTTTCCTTCTAATAATGTATCAGTGTACGTAGAGTGTTGATTGTGGAATGACATGTATTCTAGAATGATTTCATAGTGGGTACCCAATGGCATTTTATAAGGTTCTCTCAGCATGGTGTTGAAGTAGGAATTATTGTTTCTTCTTGTTTTTAAGGTTTAAGGGAGGGTATATTCCATAGATATTACTGAAACTTATATAAATTTATTATTCACAATCTTTGGGTCACATTAGTGAACAATTTGGTTGCGGCACTATGGAAACCTATTGGTTCCTTGTCCCCACCACATATATGAATACCTAGTGTAGGTTCTTGTGTATGTGGGTATATATTCATGTGTTCTATTAGAAAACATGTACTAAATTGAGAAGGACCCCATGTTGAAATTTTCTGGTCTTGGAAACCTTATATAAAATTTGTATACATGTGTTGGGTTAGAATCCATTGTTTTTATTTTCAATCCCAATTATACTTTAGAGGCTAGTGTTATTTTCATTATATATGATGTCTTCCTTGTTTTTATATGCTAATAAAACACTTTTTTTATTTACACATCATAAACATAGTTTACTATTTTTTATTATAGACCGTGTATCCCTTGGAATTCCAATTTTTTCTAATGTGTGGCAAGAATTCCTTTATATTGAATTTATATTATTAATTTCTCATTGGATTCATCATGACTCCAAATAATAATTTTATCTGGTATAGTTTCCCTATGATTATGCTAGGACATTTCCATATGTTGACATCCCCTACCATACAGGGAGGGGAATCATATGACATGTGGTGGACCCTATGTAAAAACTATTCGAGTAGACTGATTACGGACATTACAATGTTACAAAACAATGGTGGAATCGTTATAACAATTTTTTTTGATAATATGTTCAATGGAAATAAAAGAGCATTCAAGAAACATTTATACTTATATGAAAAACACCTACTAAAGATGAAATAAAGAAGTTATATTATTTATGCAATATAAAATAGTACAAATCAAACAAAAAATTCAACATCATAGAGGAAAAATAAATACAAAAGTACAATTATAGCACAATAGTACAAATGAAAACACAATTCTACTGATGCAGAATCAATTTAATAATGATCCACAAATAATCTCTCTGAACAAAATCTAATACTCAATCCCAATACATAATTATGAATCACTATATAAGTATTTAACATTCTCATTTCCAAAAATTTTGTATAATATTTACGCAAACATTTTACAGTACCCAAGTAGGGGATGAGTATAAAACATACTAGGAATCCTCAAATACAACCGAAAACATTCCACTATGAAAAATAAATATTATTTGAAATTTACTGAAAAATTATGGAGATAATATCAGAACATTTTATGACAATAAAACATATTAATAAAAAATTATTTAAATCAATATTTTTATTCATTCTATCTACTTGGAATGCCCATATATGTTCCACACTGCCACATGCAAGAAATACAAATGAGAATACTAATACTAATGTTTGGTGAAAAATCCCATCATAAATTCATCATTTTATATAATCTAATGTTTCACATAGGAACATGACCTATGTTTAACCCAATATGTTACTAAAAATGAAAATTATTTAACTAACACTATCCACACATGACATTTTCTAAACAAAAAATCATGTCATTGGGTACCATTTTCATTAAATAAATTCATCTAAAAACTTATGTTCATCACTTACAAACAAGTGTTTTAGGTACTAAAAAATAATAATTTTTGATTTGGAATGGTAGTGTCAATAAACACCATGTATTTGATTTATAGAATGACTATAATTGAAGAGAATCCTCCAATCTTGTAATAGTTGAATCAAATGAAGAACGAGGAATGATACCTTTATCTCTAACTAGGAATATGAATTTCTTCATTAGATCCTAATAATATCATCGCAAAACAGACCATGTATTATATATCATTACATAATAGGATACACCTAACATCTTGGGATATAGAAGATGAGGATTTCAAATAAGACTAAGGTCAAATGAATACCTAATAATGACTTTTTAGATCTAGGGAAAAATAATATGGAGGAAATACCTTTCAAAAAATTGTGAAAAATTATTGATTCATTACGGAGGAGAGGAATTTAGGATACGAGGATAATAGGAGAGATGTGACAGTTAGGGGTGTAAATTTTAGTTAAAATATAATATTTAGAGGATTTAATGAACAAAAAAACATTAGAGAGAAATGTTTTTCAAAACCTTTACCAAACATGAATTTCATAATATCTCAAAAAAATAGTTAGATATATTTTTTCCAAATTATTTCAGAAACTTTGTCTATACTATGTACATTATACTAGAAATTACCTAGGGAGTTCCAAAACTGTGCAACATGTTTTGGAAAATCATTTTCCAAACATAAATATTCTACAATAATAAATCTCTTATAACTCATATTGTTACCAAGGCACTAACTAGGTTATGAAAAACCATTCACCATCAATGTTTATACAATATAAATCCTAACATATCTATGCATGATTTCAGGTATAAGGTTAATGGTTTTCTCAAAACATGATCAAATATTAATCACTTATAACCCCTTTACAAAATACTCTAAATTTATCTAATATTTCTCTAATTTCAATCGAAGTATTATATAACATGAAAATAATTAATAAAAGGATAATTTCATTGAATCTTACGGTGATACATTCTCTAAAAATTTGTTCCTTAAACTCTTTAAATGTTGTAGCATATAATGATTTGGAAGATATTTTTCCTTGTTTCTAGAAATTCCTTTTCAGGAAAAAATATCACATCATAAATATGTCAATTCTATCAAAGAGTTTATAAAAATCTAATACCTTTCATAAGAAAAATCTACTCATGAGAATCCCAAATATGTATCAGTACATTAATTAATCATGAATATGGATTAATATCCTCATGGTCCCATATGATTACACAGTATAGATTTGGAAAAAATTAACATATTGAAAAACATTAAATATATTGTGTACAAAAGATGAATAATGGTGGTATATCCAATAGATACGACACACCAAAAAATTAGTACTACATTGTCTCATGATCATGGATTGGTCCAATAAGTGAAATCTCATATATTTCAATCGATCAAATAAGAGAATGATAGGGAATAACATACAATTTATAAAAAGTGTATGTATGTATTAGGTCATAATGACTATTATTTTATGATAACACAACTAACATTATTTGAACCTTTCATGAACCATCATAATATATAACCCACCCACTAATAATGTCTTCCAATGCTTGGATAATTCGTTTGGACTATCCATCAATTTAAGGGTGGTATGTTTTAATCATGATCATGTAGGTCCAAGGGGTTGTTGGATGGACAACCAAAATCGAGATATGACCTAGTGCTCCCCATATGATTCATTTTACATTGGGACACCATGAAACATTAAAAATATTAAATATATAATTCTAACTTGTATTCCACTATATAGGATTCATGTATATAGATGAAGTGAGCTGGAATTGTGAGCCTATCCAAAATAACACATATAGAGTCATGTTTCTTAAACATTATTAGTAGACCTATGAACGGATCAATTGATATATACTCTTATTTCTACATAAGAATATACAATTACTGAAACATACCAACAGGTATATGGAGATATATATTAACATATTGACATGTGTGGAAACATGATTCATACTCTTATAGCCTCATTTTCAATCCATCCCACTAAAACTATTCTCTCTTGACCATATACATCTTTTAAATACTAGGATGAAATGGACACATAGAGTTTTGATAGGTAGAATAGACATGTTTCAAATAAGTTTTATAAAAAAAATATAAAATATAATACCTAATAAATATATCACTTCTAGTATTTATACCTCAATGGTCTCCAAACCATTAATCTTTAAACACATTATTAGAAATTTAAGATTATATACTAGAGTGTCTTTGAACTAATGGATCAAATTTGGAATAATAGATACAAGAATGAAAATGAAAAAATCATTTCCATTAACATAATCCAAATTCATATTAGTTGTGACTATCATTAGGTTTCACTTATAATAATCCACTTTAATGAACAAACTATATGACATTATACTCAGTTCATAAACCATATCATTTCATTTACACATTGTCAAAATAAATTCAAATTTGTGAACATAATTGTACTTCATATATATCTATTCCCTTATATTATCATATATATGTGAAAATATAAACTTTTATGATTAGTGAGCAATGTGATTTTCTCACCAAAAAGATAACGTCTTAATGTTTTCATTTCATTGAAAAATAAAACTAACTCCAAATAATCAATTGGGTTACTCATCTTTTGAACCTAAATTTTTTCACTCCTCATAGGATAAAACATGATCTCCCATAATTATAAAACATCCCAAACCACATCCAAATGCATCATAGTAGACAATGGAGCCTCATTCTAGCAATAGAAATGTAAGAATAAGTTCTAATATAAACTCAACCATAATACATAAGAATGATTTTGGGAAATTAATAATCCAATATACCGGATTAAATTTTCATTTCAACATTGTCACTAGATAGTCATGTCATGAAAATTCATAATTAAATCATTAGTAACAAAATACAAAACCAAGAGAAATACATATCTCAAAGACCGTATCTTCGGGACTCTAAGAGATAACAACTTCTTATATTTTAGGATCTCTCAATAATCCTCACCAAAAAATGTCATGTCCAAGGAAATATAAATCTTGTATCTAGAAATCAGACTTTATGAAATTCTACGATAAGATACTCAACACTACACACAATTTTATTGAAGATTGGATAACATCCTAAAATAAACCAAAATAACATCAACGAATAAAGCTATTAATATGTCAAGATACATCAAAAATATTAGATTCATCTATTCTAAAAACATTATATCTGAATCCTTAATACCAAATGGAATAGATAGTTATTTATAATTTACATTAATTATCAAGAATGTTATCTTTAAAATATCCTCCTTCAGAAGTTATAATTGGTGATACCATGACCATAAATCAATATTGAGTAAATTCTTAAGATCCCAAAATATTGATAAATATTTTATCAATTTATATAATATAATAATTTTTTTATCATTAATTCATTTATCTTTTGATTATGCACAAGAAAAAGAAGAGTTTCATGTGATTTATAAAAATAATTTTTGGTTTCTATAAGGATTTACTTGGTTGAATGTATCCACCACCATCCAAATAATCATTATGAACCTTTAATTACATGAATACTTTATTCCTAGTATTAATAATGTGAAATATGCATATAACCTAGTATGAGATATAAAAAAATGAAACTTTTTTTATATTGAAACCCATAGAGAACATAAATAAATACATCTACAATTTATGCCAACCTATATATTTAATATACCTTATTTTATGATTTATTAATGAAATATACAGATAATAAAATTCTAGAGGTCCAATAGGCTATTTATATTTGTTAAGGAAGATACATAGAATATTAAATTTAAATCTAGAGAGTAATAATTTACTTAAAACTACCTAATGTATCCTTAAAATAGAATTATCCTGTAATATTGCTTGGGATTACATTGGGATCCATATAAGAAAGGGATGAGATATAAGTCCTATTAAGGGAATACAAAAACCATAATATAATATAGGTAATACATGTTATTCAAGAAGAGTTTCAATATGAAATAAGGTGTTGTTAATCATAAAAATGAAAATTGATTCATAATGTAAGATGATAACATCATGGAAAACAATTTATGTGAAAACAACATAAAACATGGAATATTAATAATATTATAAGGAAACAATCCATGAAATAATAACATATTGTTCTTATTACACCCTCTTATAGAGCAAAAATGGTTTCTTAGGAGGTGAAAATTTCCCAATGTATTAGAGGGATATTTATTTATAGTACAATACATCGCATTCATATCATGTACATGCATTTGTGTTACATATATATCATAAAAAATAAGAAATTATATAATAATATTTAATCCTATGATTAAAGTGGGTGGGTTTCATAAATGGATTTATCAAATAAATGAATTTTTATTAGATACAGGTTAATACACTTGAGTTAAAATTAGAAAGGATATTTAAAATAAAACATTATTTCATGGCAAATCATGAGATAATTTTGGAAGCATAATTGGAGTTTATAAAGGATTATATAAGGGACTAATAAGAGTGAAAGGTGGTATCTCATTATCTGGGGATAATTAGGGGATTAATTGTAATTGTAAAAATAGGTTATAACTTGAATAATTAGGAAATTTTTATTAGAATAGAAAACTTACATAAATAAAAACATATATTAGAGGATCCATTACCTTTAGTGTGGATTATAAATGTCTCGGGGGGGGGGGGGGGTTCTTAAGATCACGTGAACAAATTTGGATAAATTTATGGAAGGAAATTGGGATTAAATTCATTATTAATGTGTTTTGAGTTATGGGTAGTGTGATATGGGTGGCAATATATATCAAAAGATAGGTAAATTATTTATTAAATTAAAAATATAGGTTTTGGATTCTATATGATAAAATAATATATTCCTAAAAACCACTAATGGTTTATTCTCATGTTTTCTACCTAAGTGGAGTGGTATTAAATACATCAAAGTCTAAGAACAATTCATATTAAAATAATACCATTAGTGATGTGAGAGTGAGTCATGTGCACAAATAATTGACATTAAAACATAAAAATACAGTATATGTTCTATAATATTTATTAAATATTTTTATATTTAATCAAATAAAATTAAAAGGAAATTATTTTATACAGAAAATATAAATTTGGATATGTGTTCTATTTATTTAACTTATTGTATAAATTGTTTGTTACTATGTGTTCTTAATATGAAATATATATTTATGTCATAATTAAATTTTACACACAAAAAATTGATCGTCTCATAATATTTTGAAACATTCACCATTCTTGGCTGTTTATATAATAATTTTGTAATAACATTTATTTTTTAAAAGTAATTTTATAAATAATAGAAATTTTAATTTTACTTAAAAAATATATGTTAATAGTAGTTTTTAAAACACCAAATACATCAATAACCAAATAAAAATTAAATTGTATTTCACTAAATTTAATTATCGTTTGTGTTTAAATAATAAACATTAAAGAAATAAAAAATCATTAAAATAAAATCTTATTCAATTTTTTAAAAAATTTTCAATAGAAAATCTTAATTGAAATAATATATTTCCAAAAAATGTATTTTTATTTTCCTCATTCCAAAATATCATTATTATCACAATATATTTAATTATTAATTAACTAATATAAATTTTTTTAGTAGAATCATTATTATTATTTAGAATAATGTATATAAATTCACAATAGTATGCTTAATGAGTAAGGTAGGGATGATGATGTTTTGTTTGTGTGGTTTGAAGAAAATAATTCAGTTAATTGTCTAGATAGACTAAAAAATACCGTATAAATGGTTCCACTCATGTTTTAGTTGTAGAATATTTTCTTGTGTCTGGTAAAATGAAAATTCAAATGATGTCATCTCGCTCAAAAGCATTAATAAATGGCTTGATGTGGTATGATCATACTGGTCTAGGCTATCTTTTCTTTCATCTTTGTAAATTAGATTTTATGAAAATCCTTAATATATTTAAACATTTATGGCCAATATACAATAAATATGTAATAAAAATTTAAAATCATAATTCCCACTAAAATATGATGAGTCATATTTTCTAATAGTCCAAAATAACCCATGTAGTGTCTGTGTCTTCTATTACTGCATTATGTTATGAGTTGTTACTTTTTTCAAAATTTAATTTAATTTAAAAAAAATTGGGTCATTATATTATTCCCCCATTAGATATATCACCTTCAAATTTTAATTTTTTTCACTAAAAATGTAACTGTACCTATGATTCATCACCTATTCTGGTTCTCATAATGAATCCTATAACATTATGTTCCGTAATAGTACTTTTACTTGCTGAGTTATATATTTTTTATAACTTTTTCTCAATGATATACGATCCCCATCAAATTCTCCATGTATGAAGGATAATTTAACAAGTGTAAAACCTTTGCATTTAGGGCCTATGATTTTTCTATTACGTTTATCTTTAATAGAGATATATGGAACTCATCACGTACATGATATTTTATTGGTGGGAGTGTTAGTTAATATCCAAAACATTGATGTGATAATCTATCTAATTGCATCTGATTTATCTTTTAACAGGCTTCACCTTCATTCCAATCCTCTTGAGATTCTTCCATAGAAATATATGAGGGAACACAGTGTCATAGACCTCACACTCTAGTTCTAGTCGGTGATTTTATATAATGATTTTATATCAACATTGAGAATGTTTCATATGACAATGAATGGTTAAATCCTTCTATGTAATCACGTGGATAATATTATGTCTTATAAGCATCCCCTATCAAAATTCATCTGTAAATGTTTGAGTGTGACACCTCTTCCAATACAATGACTCATAATGTTCAATTTTATTTCTATAATGGAAACATTATTCATATAATATCTCTATTAGGGGAAGGTGCTATAAAATGCTAGAATCAGTCTCTGTACCAAATTATTTTATATGGTTTCTCTTGAACCATGAGGTAAACCTCATGATTTGTTCATATACAATTGTGAGTGGAAATACATATTTATATGCAACTTTTCTTATTTATATATTGTTTATTTTTTCAAAATAAAAAAAATTATGTTAGTAATAAATGTATAGAAATTATAAGTTGATTGGTTACCACAAAGAGAAATTTATTTCCTTTATATTTCATATGAATTCCTATGATGAAATTAAAGGTTATTTTTTCCCATTTATAATGTATTATAGGAATTGTTTTATGATAATAATGTTATTTATCATTCATCCATGACTTGTTATCATTCAAATCATTGAGATAAAAATTCTTCAATATCCCTATGCATGTAATCCCATTAGATCTTTTTCCTAAAATAACTTTACATCATATTGATTCATATAAAAACCAAGGATTAATGATTTATTCACATCATCAAAAACTCCCACTTAAGATCTGTTTTTATGGGACACATATCCCATTTTGAAATCATATATCTCTATCTTTATCATATTTAAACACTGGAACTCGATTCGGTGCCACATACTTATTCTCCAATAGAACTAATGGTTGATAATAATGTGTGGCGTGATTGAATTATATAATTAAAATTGGGTGGGAAGAATATTGTATTTCCTTGGATATCGAGAGATTGAAATATCCTTCACATAGGCCAGTAGATTTTGATAATTTTTCTGAACCCTAATCAATTGTCTAGAATATGATAATTATAAAAGTGTTATCATATACTGAGATCTTGAATGACTTGATTTCACAGACTTATTGATAGATATTTTATATATTAAGGTGTGAAAACATTTAATGAATGAATGTAAATTCACGATATATGTGGAGGGTTTCATTGGTCAAATAAGATTCTATCTAAGATCAACTTCTTTGTCTACAATATTCGCCACCAATATCTACCCACAGATGGGGGGGAATGTTGAAGGGGTCACTCTTATTTCATAGTGAAACCGATTATATTGTCTTAATGATTAGTCTAGAACTCACATGTTCAATCAATGTGATTTGTAATCCTATGTTTTTATGGCTATAATATTTTTAGTAGTACGGGACTATAAGAGAGTACCAAAAATAACATTCATTAATAAAAGTTCCATTAAATGGATGATAATTACCAAGATAATATTGTATGATCAATGCATATGGTGGATATTTTATTGTTTATATAGAATTCTTGTAATAACGATGGACATTAGGGGCTTCCTGGTTCGCACATGGGAGTGATGATCACAGATCAAGCCTTGGTGGTTGAGCTTGATTCTCTTATTATGAAGTTGGATCTATCACATAACATTTAATTTATCATGGATGATTGGTATTTTTACCAAAACATTTAAATAAATTTCCCACAAGTTATATGTATGGGATGGATCCCCCCATTTCTTATTAATCAGCTTCATTTTGATGGATATTTCACCAGTGGGATCATACGGGGAGGAGGAGTTATTTATTAAAAGATTAAACCAATCATCAATTCTATTTGTATTTTTATTGTCTAGGGTTATTCCCTTATTTTTATGCCTCTTCTATGATCATGGGGTAAAAAAATTTACCTTCCAAGATAGGATGCTATAACTGATTGAAATTGATTTATATAGTTTTCATTAGTTTATCTAGGAGACTATCTCAATCCAATTATACTGGCATAGCCATTGTTCATAGATGAATATGTATCTTCAATACCCACATGGATATTACTCACTCATTGAATGAGGTAAATATATTTAATGAATTCTAGGCCTCTATGGGAACTCTTGATAACCCATTTAACATTTTAACAGTTTTAAGATCATGGGATTTCATCATCTATATCATAATTATAAACACTCTTGGGGTTCCATTATTTCAAACCCACATTACTATTTTTTTCATTGGTCCACCTTTTTAGAACAAAATTAATTTCTTTTATTGATGGATTCATAAATCATAATCCATGATAATCCCAGACAACATTAGTTTTTTAATATTGATCTCCTTTTGTTTGTGTATGTACTTGAGGCCTTTGTGATCTTATATTTGTCACATTTTTTACTACATAGGTAATTTCACCAAAAAATAATGTGAATGTAATTAGAGAAAATTACCTTTCATGAGTCTGTATGTTATTCTCATGGATTTTTAGATGGTGAAATTCAGGAAAAATCACCTTGTCAGATTTTATGAGTAAATAACCAAATACCTATTTGGATGTGTTACTATAGATTAAAAATCCTTCCCCACTGGTGGGTAATTTGACCATATGTGTAGTGATTATCCTCCTCTTTAACTCATTAAATAATTCCCCACAATCATTAGTCCATAAAAAAATATTTACATCCATGTAATATAAATAATGGGAATTAAATTCATGATGTGTTCCTCATAAATTAATGATAATACAATTGTAATCCCAAGAAACAATCGATATATATCATAGATGTTGTTTTGGGACACTTTAAATTACATTCTTCTATGAAGGATCTATAGATATCCCTTTTTTAGTGAAAACCTTCTCATGTAATGTTACTTTTTCTAGGTATACGTTCAATTGAGAACAAAACCCCTCATTTTGGAAGAATGCCAAGCCATTATTTGAGGAGAATATTCTCTCACAATAGAAATTTAATCAAGGATGCTAATTTCCTTAGTATAAACCATTTTTTGTAGATTTTTTTACTCCTACTAAAATAATATTGATTCTTAAGCTGAGTATTCCTCTGGAGTTCCATAATCCCACATACAACAATATAAAATTATAGAATGATTTTATATATAGTGTGTGATTTCCTAATTTCAAAAAATTATAAAGTATTTAAATAAGGAATACAAATCCATAAATAAGATTACATCAAATTCACCTAATGATAGAATACTAATATTCAAAAAATTACATTCCAAAAACTTCAACGGGGTATACTATAATCATTTATGTCTTCCCTGGTAATATCAAATAATTTTGTGTAGTTGATATATGTTTTATAAAAAATACCAGATATGATACTGAATGTGACTATATAGTGAAAAATACATACAAAACAATGGATTGGTGGTTATGTGAACATTAATCAAAAGAATATGTCTTTTAGATTTTCATAGAATAGGACCTTCCCAATTCCCTTGGTATTAAATATTTTTAGTGATCTTAATTTTTTACAGCCTATGAATATGGAATTATCAAGGATAATTCCAAAATTCCCCCAATTTATACATAAAATGTTTAATGATTAAATAAATATATTTTTATATCCCTTAATTATTTAATTTGAAATATAATTTTCTATGGTAATTAACTATAATATTTTTTTTTCATACATAAAACAATTTCTAGTTCCATTATGACATTTCCCTTCGTGAATCATTCCTAATTTTAGACATGTATGAAATTGAACCTTATATTATTTATCTCTTCTATCACATTAAATTCCATGATACAACATCCACCTCTTCGGTGGTGTGTTTGGTGAATAAAAACATTACAATTTATATGAAAAGTTTCTATTATATGTTTTTTCATAAGCATTAAAAAACTATATTTTATTTTAACCATGTTTGGTATCTTATTTTCATAGTAATCGCATTGCATGTAATATTCATTGTTGAATCAGATCATCAAATTTATCTCTATTGAATAAAATAATGGATGAAATTTGGATGGAAAATAATCAACTATTAGAGACATAAAATGGAAATTATGAATATTAAATAGATAACTCAAAAATGAGTTACATTAATTTCCAATGAATTTTTTTGTTTAAATATATTTTTTATGGTTTATTTCATAACCAATCTTTATTTAATTTTTTTTAATTCCATTCATAGTCATATAAAATAAGATTATAAATTTAACAAAGTATATTATTTGGGATCGCCAGGATAGGAGAATAGTTATGCCTCTTTGTTTTTCACTAGGTTATGATTGTGTTAATATCCAATTCACCCTTTTGTGGTTACTACACATAGGTACAACTATCGTAGATGCACATATTTTTGTAGTATCAGGATTGGTATTTTATTTCATGTGATATAATCACTCTGTAAATTACATAAATTTAGGTTTGTGTTCCAATGATTTTTCATATTCAACATGAATTTATTAGGATTTTCTAATACAAATTTTCCAAATTATTTTTACCTTTCAGGGAGAAAAATATAAAAACTGATATCTTTTATATAGATGATTTCATGATTTACTACAATAAAACAAATAATAAAATCCCAAAATATTGAGCAGAGTAGTGTATTCATGAAATAATATACATTGAACCTATAATTCATACATGGAAACAAAATATATTATTTATAACTCCATAACACATAGAATAATTTTTGACCATTTTCAATATGGTTTTGATAATTTAATACACAAGGAACCATTTAAATAAACAATCAAATATGATTCACAAAAGGATCCAAAATTAAATATTGCGACTCACTTGTATCAAATAAATTATTGAGTAGAGTAGAGTTAAAATTAGTACCACAAAACAATTAAGGATTGGATTGATCATCCATGGTTATATCCTAAGGAACATAGAACTTCTTAATAGGTGGAAAGAATAATTAATTATTGATCTTCTATGGCTACGATGACTACTATGTTGTTTATGTAATATGAAAGTCACCCTAGGATTCAGAAACACGGGAGAGGATACCATTTCATCACGATTAGACCATATGAGAAACAGAATATTGGTATATGTTCAATCCATTTCCAAATATTTTTCACAGATTCACCATATAATAACATTTCAAGTGTTTTAGTATTACTCAATTTAGACATTATTACAGATGTGTTGTGAAATCTGTTTTGATATGAATATAATATACACATCGATAAAGTATCATCTAATTAATGTGGTGTGGGGAAAAACTTTGAACCAAATATCTATTTTATGGTTCATTTCATACATGAGAGTAATTCACCATCTACTTCTAATTCCACACATTGGAGATCTAGCTTATCCCCTTGTAGGTAAAAGTGGTTCCCGTAATATTGGGTCCCAATATGCCAATTTATGATATTTTCACCATGTTGAATATCAATGTATAGTTTTTTTTGTAAAAGTGAGACAATCAATTTTGTATGTAATATCATAGAAATAATATAAATACCATCTCTTTAATTTGATCACTAGTATCAAATTCATGAAAAAACACATCAGCCTCAGTAAATAAGAATCATAATGTATCAGAAATTGATTTCATTACTTTTGAGTAAAAAATCTATCATCATTAATATAATGACTGTGTGGGGATAAAATTTATCATTTGATTACTCCTATAATAATATATTATCTGGTAACAATCCTATTTAGTCTATAAAATATTATCCAACCACGACATTGTGAGACCCCAAGCATATAAACCACAAACTTCATGTTATATTGCTAAAGAGTTCCCATGAAGTTATAAATCCAATTTATCATTCCCTAGAAAATAATATAGATATTCTATACTATAATATCGTTAAATAATCAAGGGAAACTATTTTTAAATGTCTATGGATAATTTTTTATGGTAGATATATGGGATATTACCCCAATACAAGGATTGAAATCCTTAGACTAGGCTAGGGATGAGATAATAATTTAATTTTGGTTTGGGTTACACTATATTCTCATCTGCTTCATGTATTGGGTACCCCATTAATGAAAAATTTTCCATTATCTAAATAGAATAAAATCATTTAAATAATAAATAAATTTTCATAAATATTGATTTAAATTTCACAGTTATTCTAAGGTAACATTGATCAATACAAATTTACATAAAAAGGAAAAAAATACATTATAAATATGCATCCTAGAAGAAATTATATCTCTTTATCCTTGACATTCTATGCTAAATGAAAAAACCCATGATAATGAGATGAAAAATAACCTAGATGTGTTTTAAAACAAATTTTTTAAATAATACCATGTTAACTTGATGTTCAGTATAAAAAAGTAATTTATGAATTTTAATTCTATAAATTCCATGTTCTAATATTCTATTATCCTTGTTAATTTCTCATGATGACAGAATAAACATGATTTTTACCATTCAAAACATATTTCCTACCACACATTGACTTGGGAAGAGGTGAAGTTGATACTAACATTAGTTGATGTCTCCATGATACCAAATGTTGGAAACTTTTAAAACTGTAATACTTGGTTATTAAAAGATTATTTAACCAGTTATAAGAATAACCACCTGAAGATGACAAAAACACCCTTTAAATAAATTAAAGTAAACTAATGAAATGAAAACCAAAAACTAATATCATATTAGAATATGCATTAAAATTAAATAACCAGAACAAAATAATGGAAAGAAAAACTCAATGACACTAATACAGAATCAACCCAAGAATCACTCCAAAGAATCTATATACCCACCACTATTTTTCATTTCCATTATATCATGATGCATAATTTTTGAATTAATAGTCAATTATTTTACTAATATCATAGTAAAAAAGTCTACTAACGAACAAAAGAACCCTTGATGGTTGTGAGTACAAAACTCTATATGTGATATCCAAATAATTCCAAAAAATATACAAAAGAAATTATAATATATTAGTTCAATTTTATATAAAATATATTGAAATGATATAAAGATACGTCATCATAGAAAAACATATTAAGAAAAATATTTGGACTAAATCAGTTTTATCAATCATTCGTTCCACTCGGCATACCCATCAATGTACTGAACTCACACACTAAAAAATGCCCAATGATAGTCCCAATACCCATTAGTGGTTACCCATCCTATCCAAAATTAATCACCTAATGGAATTAAATGTTCAAATTTTGCAACATCCCAAGGTATGAACAAATATATATTTGATAATGGAATTTCAAGAAATCAATCCCACCACACATTACTTGTTATTAAAAACAAATTTTCTTGAAAAACATTTATTATATACATTTATCAAACACCCTATGTGAATCATTTCAAGGAAAAAAATTTAGGTTCTAACGTGAATATATTTTTCCTACCAATCAATATATAGTGATTGAAACAGCAAGACCTGAAATTTAGAATTGATTAGAATAAGATATAAGTTTCCCACCTCTCAATGGATGAAAATAATCAATAATATAACATTATAACTCGTGATCTTGCGTGGAAATTATTCACTTTCTTGTATCCGAAAAATATCTATGCAAAACACATCATGGATCATAGATAAGATATTGGAAAAAATGAATTAACAATGATTTTAGTGATGAAAAGAACATGAATTTTTTGAAACCACCATATATATAAAAGGTAAATGCCAGATATTCCTAAGAGAGAGTATTGGTTCAATATAGTATGTTAATTAGTGAATAATAAAATTTTTATGGTCCAAATATGAGTAAAACACTAATTTTATGTTGATTTAATGAGTGTTTCATGGTTATGCTACATAATATATCAGATCAAACTCCAAATATGAATAAGTTACTATATATAAACTAGAAAGATACATGATTGTGCCACATATTTTTTTAAATCATAATCGAATAATGCACATGCTTCCATCCAATACTCTAGAAGACACACAATTAACTTACATGGTTTGGAAAACAATACAACGACCATGTTGTTACTAAAGTATGAAAGATTCATCTTTTATGGTTTCTCTTGAGTAACCACAATTTTTTTAAATGGGGCATCAATAGTTATTATTCATTGTGACTCCATATATCTTCATGCTTGGTTTTCCAAGGGAATGTGAATAGTCTTACCTAGTAACTTACAATCTATAAAACCTTAAAACCATTCCAAAACCATCCAAATGTTCACTAAATACATTAAAATTATCATTAAAATTCATTGTACATAATAAAATGGTAATATAGATGAATAATATGTTTTCAAAAATAGTATTGAATCTATTTTTATGAATGGACTTGTTCACCCATGAGGTTAGAATATATATATAAATCTAGTGTCATGCAATGAAAAAAATAGACTGAGTTTTTAGACATTATTATAAATAATTATACGAGGTGTACCCAATGGAAGGGAATAAAAAACCTTTCATTTAAAAATCATTTATTTAAAAATAAAAAATTATGCACTTCTCATATGCGTGGAATGACTAATTCTACAGAATTTATAATGGGATAATAGATGTTTTTCTAATGTGGATAGCCTATAAATATTTCCATGAATTAAAAAGAAAAGCTAAATGGAATTTTTTAGACTTGTAATTAAAATACAATAGAGAAATGTTTTAATTTAAATTAATTGGGATATTATGGAGATGTAAGTTTTATCATGTTTGAACAATGTGAGAATCTTCATAATTTGAAATATAAGGATTTATAATAGTATTATTATAATACTATGGTTGAAATTGGACACTTAAATGATGTATAAATAGGTAAATTAGTTTTTTATTTGGATTATTCTAATTATTGTTTTAAATTTCGATAAATGAATTATTTTATATTTGGGAGATTTTATGTAAAAGAGAAATATTATTTCATGAAATAAATTCATAAATCTTGGTGAAATATCATTAGAATATTATAATGGAATTATGAATTTTTAAAAAATAATAATTTTATCATAAATGGAATTGTTTTCTAGAAAATATTTATTCCCTTCAAACTATGGAATTTGATGTTTTTCGAGACTGTATTAGAATTCATCTTATCCTGCAATGACAGATTACAGAGTTAAATAAATTATTTTTCATAAGCTGTTTTATTTTTTATATAAGAATGATTTCGTATAATTTAAAATTTTTCATGATGATTATAGAATAATAAAATATATATGATAATGTTATAATTTACATATTTTTTAGGATAAAATAAATGTTCAAATAAAGAACGTTGCTGTAGTAAATCAAAAAAAGGATGTATTTCCTTATTATTTTCATTCTATTATTCAAGATTATGATTTTTAATTTACTATTTAATTTTTTATGGATGATAAGAAATATTGATAACCGATCTATATAATAGAAGAAATTTTGTTTTGAGAATTAAAACATGTATTATAGGAATTTTTTATTAAGGGTTTCATCCAACATACAACATCCACTTGGAAAGTACTATTTTTTGGTTAAAAAAATATTTCAGTTCCTTGAGACTTTTAATTTCTTATAGAGAAAAAAATAAAATAATAATTCATATTAATTTCCATTTGGATGAAATATTTTTCCCTTTGTGAATAGTAATTATCAAAAAAAATTCCGAGGTTTGAGAACCTTTACATAAAATTCAAGGAGGTGTAAATTAGATACATTTAATTTTTGGCTAATTATGTTCATTATTATTTTTTTGTTATTCCTTTCATGTAACCAAAAAATGAACTATATATATAGTCGAAATAAATATATATCTATGATAATTTGGTTACCATTACAGTTTTTCTTTTGATGATATTTTGGTATTATCTATAATTTATAATGATAATGAGAAACATCACTCGATTTTTCTTTATATATTAATAAAAATTATTTTTATATAAAAAATAATAAATATTATGTTTTGATATAACAGATGTTATTCATTGTGAAAAATGTTTCTAAATAGGGTATAACTTTTTATATTATAAAAATTATTTTTGTCGAAGTGGATTTTATACAATAAATTTCATTGATATTTTATGTTTTGTTAGATTTTATTAATACAAAACATTATTTTTTGAAATGTACTCTCATTTATCTATCCTACAAACAAATATATCTAAAAGATGATTGGAATTCCTATAGATAAATTAATTTGAGATGTGTTTTTCATAATAAATAAAATACCTTTTTAATGATCCAATATTAGAATTTCTATATAGAGATGGGATTTTTGTAATTTACAATGTCTATTCATTGAAAGGAATTGGTTGTGTTATTATGTAGAATGAATGTGTTATTATATATGCACCTCACAAATTATAACCCCATGAGTGAAATAAAATAACACATCATCTTCAGAAATCTATAGTAATTTTTAATTTAAAAATCTATATGAATCGTCTATATATAGTGAAATGTGAAATTTTTATTAATCATATATGTTTATATTATACATTTAATCAAAAAAAATTAAAATACGTTACAGATGATGGAAGTAATAGATTTATGATTATGATTCACCAATTCAATATCTCATTATAATGAAAATAATGTAGATGATTCCTTTATTTGAAAATAAAATGAATCACTAACTATTTTGTGTTTAAAACAAGGTACTTTAGTTAATGATTTAAGAAACACGGTTATGAATATTATGTATATAGAAACTCATTCCTTTTTTTCATATGTATTAGTGTAGTTACCATTGAATGAAAAAATTAAACAAACATAGAAGTAATATCATGGACTTCAAGAAAGATTAGAATTTGAAACAAATGGAAATTATCCATGTTTTATATGGATAAATAAAGAAATATCATATTTGGGATGTTGTTATATGCTTCGAGAAATTCCAATTTGAAGAAGAAATATTTATTTGAAGCTAAAAATGATTGATTACTATTTTCATAGCAATAGTAGCATATACAACAATGAGTGAAAATATTTTTTTTGGGAAAGGGTAAAAATTATAAATCATACTTTATAATGAAATATTAGAAATATTTGTTTGTTAAAGTGTAATTAAAACTGCTAAACAATAATCTTAAAATTTTGTTAGTGCTATAAAAGAAATTGTGGAACATGTTAAATAAATTTTTTATTGTATTACTAATGACATGTTGAGGTAATAATGTGATTTGGGTTACATGTGATCGTTTGAATAATATTTTCATTTTCTACTAAATGGTTATTATATTTATTTTTATCAACATTCATGAATTTATCCTTAAGTGTTAGATAAGTAAAATGGTGTTCAACTCACTTTAGTATATGATAATTATAAATTAAAACCTTATTTTGTAAACACATAGTAATAAAATTTATTTTGTAGATAACAAATTAAATTACCATTCTTTTGTGGTGGGTGACATTATCTTTAATAAAATACATCATATGAATGGTGTGATTATCTATTTTAATTATTGGGATTTTTGGAAATCATTTGATTTTTGTATTTAATTATTTAGGAAGTGGATCTCTTTATTTATGTTTATCCTTAACATCAATTATAACTCAATAATATGTTATGTTTTATGTTTCTTTGCTAAGGAATTATGTACTTAATTTATCTCATGTTATGAGACATGTGGTTGTATAGTTGGAAGGGTATTGTGATTTTGAGAAAACCCTATTAAGACCATAAATTAAAGATACTAGTTGATATATAATATGGTAATTATCTAGGTTGGTGCTTTATAAAATAATTATATGATGGAATAATATATATTAGAATACAAAAAGCTATAATGGAAAAAATATATTCACATAATTATGTAACATAATTGGGAGGATGTAATTTTTTAAAGGGTGGATGAATGTGAAAACCATTGTAATATTCATAATAAATAATTTTTAAGGAATATTAATATTACATATTTTATTATTCTATTTTTATTCATTATTATGTTTTTATGAATGTTTTTCTGTTAAAAATAAGTATTTTTATTATTAAACATATTATTAAAAATTATGATTATATTTGGACCATAAATTAAAAAAATGAGGAATTGATTTTGATATGACTGACTTAATGTTTTATATCCCTATATAAAATTGATCGTAGGGTAAATTTTTGGTTCTTTTCAAAAAAGAAATAATTTTGGGTGAATAGTGAAAATACCAGTTTTGTTTGAATAATAACTTTTTTAAATCAATAAATTTTAATGTCCCATTATATTATGGATTCAATTTTAAATTATAAAATTACCACTTTCATCTAACATAATATGAAAAATTCTATATTAAATATATTTTTATATTATTTTTGTACAATTTGATTTTTAGGATTAAGAATAAATATTATATAAACTTTTGGTATTTTATAAAAAGAAATTTCCACAACATATAAAAATTTAATCAATTATTTATTCTTCATATTTGGAATAAGGTGGATTAAATTTATCTATTAGTTCAAATTCAGTTTTTTCTGTAATGAATGGAAACCACTATACAAATGTTCTGACTAAAATAAAATGGTTAAAAATAGTTAATTATGGATAAAAATAAGTGATTGGGTCACGTAATATTATATTAATGATTACAATATGGGATGATTTTTGAAATTATCACTTTATATTTTAATTTTATATTTTTATTAGTCCATTTACCATGAATAAATATTTATATTATTTTAAAATATTAAATAACTACAAGTGTGCCACTCCACTAAATTATACAAGTTAACTCATAGTGTTTTTTTATCACACCAAGAAAGCTTTTGGATCAACCGAAACCTAAACAATAAATATTTTAAAATCACTCAACATGTTTAAGTGGTTTTTATATTATAAATGATAATCCTATAAGGATTAATGTATTTTTCTAAATAGATATATCTAACAAGGAGGTGTACTTTCTAGCCAAACAATTTGAAGTTTTTTATTCTTCTTCCTCTATAATATATGTTCTATTAATATTAATAAAATATATCCTCAAATTGATTATACTAAAAAATTAATTATATTTATGGAAAAACCCTTTATCTCTCTTTTAAATCCTATATGAAATGACAAAGTCAAACGTTTTTATGTTTGTACTACATCCTCAGCAAAAAATATGAATCATTTTCCATTATAACATAATAAAACATCATATAAATAATAATATAATTAATATAATAAATTTGTTTCAAAGTTTTATGTTTTTGGAAGTAATATAGTCTGCTTTTATTACACTTCTATCATGTTTGGAATTGATAATGTCACTCATTTATACTAGTGGAATACTACCTTTACAATGTGATGTGAGTTATTTTTTATTACCTCCAAATATGGTTGTTCATAAGGAAATAAATATTTAATAAATATAAAATATATAATATAATTATGACTTTGAAAAATTATAATATTATATACCTTATTTATTTTATATAGTAGAAAAATTGAAACATTGCTCATTTTTAAATAAGAAATATGACCTCAACAATAAGACATATGTAATTTATACATTACAATTACTTGGATAGATAGAAAAATGAATTTCTTGTATATATGTTAATTTTAACCTGGTTAATATTTTGGAGATGACGGAGCCATGATCCCTTTTACCATAATCAACATATCAATGTCTTTTTAGACTTGTCTATTGAACATCCTAAAACCCTCCAACCCAAACATATCCATTTTAGTAATTAAATAAAAAATTCTAGAGAATGAAATAAATATAATATTAATACTTTAATTGAAATTAAAAAAGTTCTTATGAAATTAGAAAACAAATATAATTTCATTATTAATAATGGTAGTCATGCAAATTACATAAGCCATGACTTAAGGTAGGAAATATTATTTTAAAAATCATCTTTTAATGATTACATTCTATATTTTTTTATTCCATTTACTAGTTTATTAAAATATTTCACTGATGCTTTTAATTATGTTTCAATGGTTGCAAAATTCCATATTGATTTTTTTACATTATTTAAAATGGATTAAATATGATTATTTTTAATAATTTCATAATGGGTTATTTAATACATTTTTAAAATTCTATATAATTAATTTTCTAACCAATTAGGAATGAAAAAACATTCCTATCAAGATATTAATTATTTCTTATCAATAATTAATTAAATTTTTAAATTTTTATTTTCAAATAATATCTTCCATTGAGTTTTTTTATTTGGTATTGAATTTTTTTTAATAAAATATATATTTCATTGCAATTTTTTAATATAAAATTGATATTAGTTATGTAAATGAATTATAGAAAAGTAAATTTAATAGTTAATGTGAATTAAATATGTTCTTTATTAATTATATTTTCCTTATAAATTTTATAAAACTGATGAGTGATCTTGAAATAGATCTGATGTTGTGTATACCAGATATAGATGTCCAATGAATTCGGTAAAGTGATCGAGTGTAACAATTATATATTTATCCAAAATGATTTTTGAATTATCAAGTTAAGTGAATACATTATAAGGATTATTATAAGGTTTACACAAATGAGAATTTATAATTTTTCCTTCATGATATACTAGTAATTTATTTAAAATAAAAAAATTTGATTCCACGAGGTAATAACATTACAATATTATTTTATGAAAAGTTTAGTATTTTATTAAAAAAATGGTGAAATTATTTTTTTCATGAATTTTTATCCATGGGTACTCATGATTTCATGATGTCTTTATGTTTACCATTTTTTCATTATGATTTCACATTAAATGTTCTATGATAGATATATGGAAATAAATTTGTTTTTACACCAATGTAAATGGATATTTAAGATCAAATGTTTATTATGGAATAGGAAAGCATTATTTTGCATTTTTCTTGATTATAAATGGACTACTAGGTTTATTTTATTTTATTTAACTTATTTATATTTTTTCTCATCAAATATTATATTATTTTATTCATAGATATTAAGGATGATTGGAACAATTAATAAAGATATAGTTCTAGTTATTGGAGTTACATTGAATGGAGAAATTGTGTGTTTATAAAGATATTTTTTTTGGGAAAAACGAAAACATTTTGGAAATGTACACATTCCTTTTTAATTGTTGCTCCCATATCAGTGTTAGATAACTGATAGGGAGAGAGGTGAATCAGTGATCAAGTTTTCTCCTTAAAAAATTATTTTTTTTCAATTAATATTAAATGTCAAGTTAATTTTTAAATAACTCACTTCTTTCATCTATCAACCGTACATAGAATATACATGTAAATAAAAAGGCACATAAATTTAAGGATGTACATGGTTATATAAAAATATATACTCCTTATAATGTTGTTTATTATCCCCCAAAAATATTCTCCACGATAATAATATAATCAATTACAATGCTTGATACGGAGTCAGAATCTATATCTTTGGAATCCACAGAGCAAGATCTTTTTATTACAACCCAAAGAATTGCCAAAATTCACTCTCTCAATCAATAGAATTAAAATTAACACTTATACTCTGGATTCATGAAATATTCTTTCCACATAGAGTTCTGATAAAGAAGATTACTCTCTTATTAAATGCTTAATACATTATTAGTAGATCTATTATTCCTCCTCTATTAGTTTTCCGGATATTACTTTATCATGTACCTTTTCATGTAATTTTTAAATGAAATTTGTTCTACATAAAAAATACATAATCACTTATATTTTTTAGTTTCCTCAATTAATCAATTATGTGGATATGCTTCCTTAGGATAATAATGTCCTGGTCTCAATGTGATGTGTGGAAGTGAAGCACACTATTCATCAACAATATTTTATGCAATGTTGATATTTCACAATTTAATATCACTATCTTATGGAATTCACTATTTCAATTATTAGAAATCAAATTTTTTCTTTATAAACCGCTTCAATATTTTCAATGGATGAAAATAGGGTGCATGGAATTCTTGGGTTCAATGAATGATTTTTCCACTCCTCATTACTTTATTTGGAAGACATGATAGTTCCAAGATTATACAATGTCAAATATCTACAAAATGTACGCACATTACCCACGTGTGGATCATTAGTTATCATCCTTAATGATCACTATTCCCCCTAGATAAAATTTCATTCACATAAGAAAATCGTATGTAATGAGGTTCTTCATATATTGTCTCATCAAACGATGTGGGAAGTGGAATCACAAGATTTTCACATGAATCCTTTGGTCCTTCATGTGACATTGGTGATGTCCTTTGGTTCCTTCAAAAAAATAGGCCTGTTAGTGGGTGTCTCATTTCCTTAATATGAGGTGTTTTCCATAGCGTATTTTTAATATAATGAATGTTTTTTAGTTACCTTTCATATGAAATGTTTTTTACACAAGTTAATGTCCCAATATCAATCCAAGACCTGGATGGATCAAGGATTTCATCTCCCAAAAAATGATTTTTCAAAGTATCCTTCATGTGAAAAGACACTATCTATGAAACATCTCAAGAGTGTTCACCAATGAATAGTGTGATATCTAGAATGTTCTTCATATAACTATTTTGGTTCATTAAATATCATTCCCATGTTTGGATCCTATGAGAACACACAGTCATCACATAATGAGATTACAGAAATGATCTTTTATTGATATGTGAGTGTTCTCATTGGATATCTCAATGTTTAATAAATAAAAAATAAATTACCTTTACATAGATTATATATGAAGAGTTTCTTTTGTTTTAATGATTTCATGAGGACTCATTAAACACCAGATGATCTTAGTCTATCTTGTGAATTTTGAATGTTGAATGTCTTGGACTCTCCATGCTTTGCTGTAGTAGTCACGTAGATCACATGATTTCCTCACCTGATCACTTATTTGATCATGTGGTTACCAGGTGGACATATATTAAGGATGAAAATAATTATTCAATAATTCGAAAAAAAATATTCGGTCATCATGTGATTGATGGTATGTTCATATTTATTTTATATCTTCTTGGTTCTCTCTATTCTATCACATGATCCATGATCATCATGTGATGTCATGGTGACTTCTTGAATTCCCTCATGTCGTGCATTATTTATTGTTTCCCTTAAGTCACATGATCTTATGATCATCATATAATAGGATCATGCAATAACATTTACTAATGGTGGATAAATCATTTTTAAATCATGGTATGCATGAAAGATCGGGATTGCAGGAATATTTTCATCGATATTGGCTTGTATTTATGTATTGACATGATTACAAACAATGGCCGACCAGTGCAAGATTGAACGGATAGAAAAATAATCATGATGTTGAAAACAAATGGCATGATAGAATAATAAATTCACGAGATTCCATGGATACCACATATCATCCCATCCGGATTGGAAATATTATTTATGTATTATTAAATCATAGATGAACAGTATGTGACATCTCACATAACACATATTAAATAGGATGATGGGGAACTCTACATTACAAGAAAACATATAAATGGGTTTCTTTTGATATTACTAAAGGAAATCATCTATAGTTATACTTTGACAACATACCACATGGGTTTCGACTCACCAGTACAATCCCATTCTCGCCCTCAAGGCCTGATACATACCCAAAACTATACCTATAGGTATTCAATCATGAGGGACTTATAAATGGGCTAGCCCATACCACAATCTCCATCTATGACATCTATTGGAGGCCATCCAATGGAGTTTAACCCTTATTCCATCCAAACTATGGTAAATGGATAGCCTTGGGAGATTATATGTGATGAAAACTATTTTAAAAATGATGCCTGATATTTAGAAATAATGTAATTATAAAAATGGAATTCAAAGACTTGTTCAAAAATAAATTCCTCAATTTATTATCTAAAATATACCAAGACAACTATTAATAAAATTAATTCATCATGAAAATATAATTACATTATCCTACTAATAAACATTTATTCTTCAAAACAACATCATTAAAAATATAAGTTTTTTTATAGGGTCATAAATAAAATAATTGTAATGTTGTTATATTTTTTATTCATCAAAATATTCTTCTTCATCTTATAGTAAATAATGTTTCACAATTAAATAATTTATTGTAACTTAACATCACTTTAATAATCATCAAAGTCACAAAGTGAACACATTAAATTAAATCAGATTAAACCACAAAAATTCTTAATGAATCGCCATTTCTTCCCCAAATACATTTTTTACATTTGTTTTCAAAAAAGTATACATATTTTAAAAAAACTCCAATACTTTTTTTATAAATAACATCGCATATTATAATTTAATAAATTGTGCCTAAACTCACCCTTATTGGAAATCATTATGTGATGGTTAAATGGAGTCGTATATACTCTCCTTTCTTCTCAAAATCATTATCAACACCCTTATATAAAAAATTCATGATCACTTCTATGAGAGGAAAGATCCCATATAAATCTCTTTAAAAATATAATTTTTTTTCAATTATAACTCTATATATGATACCCATTCTAAAAAATTATATATCAAACCAAGGGTATCTGACTTATCCATAAAATATAATGCATTTGAACTCATTCTTAGAAATTCTCAATTCTATTATAGGGGTCTGGAAAAATCATATTTAATAATGAAATGTTAATTCATGTACATACTTCCATAAACACGTTACAATGATAAAATTAAAAATATATATCTCCCCCTTGTTTTATCTCAGATTAGATAATATACTCCCCCCATAATTGATATGATAAAAAAGACTACGAACAAGAGATGGAATTCTGATTATAATAACTCATATTATAGACTTATCGGTCTATTTAGAAGTTTCATATTGACTATATAGCAAAGATTTAATATCATTATATCTTCAATTCATCCACATAATGGATAAATCCATCTGCTATAATTTATTATGCATTAAAATAAACATTATTCATATATAAGAGAATAAGTTGGTACCTCTTTATTTCTAAAAAATAACATTCATGTTGAGATATTATTCTTTATATAGATTTTTTTTCTTATTTGATTCCATAGTTATTTTTATGGATCATTCCTTATCATTAGAATTTTTTGATATAGATTTATATTCATTTTCAATATATAATGCATTTTTAATTCATTCATCATCTTAATCATTATTTCTTCTATTTGTGGGGAATAATACTACTATATCTTATGTCCTACACAATTTGTTAACACCCTTTCAACATAATTATTTCCTAGAAATCATACATAGAATACTTCTTATACACTTTATCTTCTTTAATAATCACCATATTACTTACTTTTTTAGTTAGAATGATTATAATATATCTCTATTTTTTTACCGTTATCCAATTTTTCAAGGCTAATAACTAAACATTCCATCATGATGTTATTTTATTTTTTGAGTTTCTCACATAATACACTTGTTATTGTTTCTTCTTTTACCAATTATCTTCTCTTAATATTCAAATTTATTGATGTTTAACTTGCTGAGATAACACTTCATTTCTAAACTATGTGACCTTCTTTACAACATATATAAAAAACATATATCAAGAATTAAATTTTTTATTTATTTTATAGTTTGGAGGATATTTTAGTCACGAAATTATCATTATGATAATCTCATCACTTTTATTTATCATTTTCCCCCAAAACTCATGCATCATTTCTAGATTTGATATGATATACGAGTATGAATAATATTAGTGATCAAAAACTCTAAAACACTAATAATAACTTATAAATATTGATTGTACAGACTATATATAATTAGACACTATTTTTGTTGTATTTTCATTTAATAACTTTTATATTTTTATACATAAGAGGAAACCTTCTGGAGGAATTTATAATGTCATAATTTGTGGAAGATTTTTTCTAATTTTTTTATCAATCAATATTTAGTATCTTCACTTAGACCTTAATTTTAATAAGAAGCATATGTAAATTGTGATTAATTAGGTATAAAAAAATATATTTTATGTGGATCCTTAATCTTAGAAACATTATGTAATTCACCAATAACGTCCACATAATTGGATCATTATTGTATTATCTTTATCAACTCACATTGTGTTTGAAAGGAAACAAAATTATGTCTCGTATAAATTTACCTCTTTCTCTGTAAGCTTTTCCTCATGATAATTATCTATATTATCAAATTTAGTTATAATCATTATATTCTTTTCAATTCTATAAATTTAGTTGTGTGATTGATGAATTCTTCTATTCTAGGTGAATTTAAAATATAACCTTTTTTATTCCATTATAGCTCTTCCAAATTCTTCACATATACCCATCTCTCATTATGATGTGTCTCTTCTATATTGACACGTTATTCATTTTCATTTATCAATTTTATTCTATCCTTCTCATGTTCCATGTTGTTATTATTAGGAGCTTCTTCTACATTATCTTTAATGTACCATTTCAGGTCATCTCTATATTTACCTTAAATAGATATGAATAATTATTAAACTATTTTTTTCACAAAAATGATATTTTATTTCTATAGGGGATTTCATATTATTTCCATGTGTTTCAGGGTGTAGTTTCATAAATTTTCATCCTCATGAAATATTTTCTATTTATATTTTACTATATATTCATTTGTTTCCAATAGTAACCTTTTATTATTTCATAGAAATTTCATTAAGTAGTCTTCATCTACATTATATTTGGTGAGGTTTGACATTTATTGGGATATTCACATTCAAAATTTCCAAAATAATAACAGCTGAACAACTTTATTGGATTCTTTACATTCCCCACTATGTCTCTATTATTCATCCTTATAAACAAATTACTTATTTGAGTTTATTCATCATTATATTACTCATTATCATAATCACTTGATTCTTGTTTCTCTTTGACATTATTTTTAACATTTATAATTAATTTAATTGTCATCTCAAACTTTTATTTCATCTTAAAATATTATATTTATCTAATTTCATTTACTATGATAATATTTTTGTTGTATAATCATTGAATGTTCTTTATTGGATATCCAATGCCTAGTATTTTGAATCAAGTATATATGGAGTGTTTATCATCATCTTCTTCATAAATTTTTAATCTTCACTCTTCTCTCCAAAAACATTTTTGATACTAAAAATCTCATTTACTCTTGTAATGTAGTCATCAAGAAAATCATCACCTTCCATTTTGACTTATTCTAATTAATTTCACTATATGTTCAGCATAGATTCCATGATATTAAGATTTCTTTTAGAATAACATCTTAGTTTTCCCTATATTTCCACAGTGTTTTAGAAACCCATCATTGTACTCTAAACCTTTACTGATTAATACTTAGAGATTTTATTTTTATCCCTTTAAACCATCTACATGTTCCTCTTATCTTCAAAAGTCATATGAGGACACTCACTATATGATGAATACCAAAATGTAGTTACATCTCTATCACCCACTCTATGTGAAAGAATATATGATATCATTCTATTTTCCAATCGATTATAGTTCTCATTATTGAAAATGATAATTACCCTATTGTTTACGAAATTTATATACTCTATACCCTTAATTTTGTTGGATCAATCAGAAGAGACCTTCTCTATAGAACAAATAGATGTTCCCATATCAATGCGAGATAACTCAGAGGTGGAGGGGTTTTTCAAATATACCTTTTTCTTTTTAAAATTTATAATTTTCTACCAAAACACTCTTTCTAGTAAAATCCACATTTAACTCATCTTTTTCCTCTAAAACTTACCTCTAATAATTCAATAAATACCACGGAACATAACACAAGGATTTACAAGATTCATTATGAATATCCACTCTTTTATATGTTGCTTATTCTCCCCAAAATGGAATCTCCAAATGATCAAAAATATCAATTAGAATTGAAAATACATAGTCACAATATATCTCTCTATAATCCACAAAAAAGTTTATTTATACAAAAACACAATGTGTAAAAAAGAATACATGTTATCATACTCCCAAATATGCACCATATTCTTCTAATCCATAATAACATAAGATAACTCATGCTTCCTATTCCAACTGACATGCTTCATCCAGTTATAAATGTTTATTCCACTATAGGATGATCTTTTGGTAATGGTAAATCAAAAATACTCATGTAAATATTTACAAACCTTATCAATTCTTTTAGTTCTTGTTCACAATTCTCTAATCCCTGATCATTTATCTATTTCATCAATGAAATAATTCTTTGGATATGATTCCTTATAATAATGAAGTCCATGTCTCAATGGTATTTGTACCAATGATGCATACATATTCTTCGACAATTATTTTTTAGAATGGGCTTTCACAATATCATCTTACTATCATCATGACTCCTCTTTTCACCATTTAAATATTTTATTGTTTTTTCCTTCCAAACCACATAATTGTTTTTAATGGTGGTATAGATCTTGCTAGGAATTCATGCACTCCATGCATGGATTTTCCACACCAAAATTCTTGTTGAGAAGCATGTGATTGGTCCATGATAATGAAAATTTTAATGATTAATTCATTGTATACATCTGATTCATGTGTGAATCATAAGTTACTCTACCTAAAGAACAATATTCAACCGAGATCACATTTAATTATATAAGAAAAGCATGTTTTAAGAGGTTATGTATGTAGTGTCTCTTAAAATACTTCATAAAAAGGCTTCAGAATGGTGTAATGTTAACCCTTCTATACATTGTGTGACATATGTGATGTGTGTGGGTTCCATAGAAAGACAATAGTTATGTACATAGGTTCCTCCATTACATTAAAGAAGGTATTGTAGGATGGGTGTCTTTCACATGACATAGGTTGTTCATTAGATCTCATTCACATCCCAATTTTTACCTTTAATTATATATCGTGATCTAATACCTAGATCAAGATGGATTACTGGTTTCATCAATCCTAAAAGTTATTTTTTGTGGTATCCATTTTGTGAAAAGAGTATGTCTATGAAACATCCCATGATACATATTGTATGAGATAGGTTCTATAAAACATTTCCTTTACATAAAATGAGTTGTTAATGGAATCATATTCATTTTTTGGATAATACAATAACACACATCCTTCATGTGATGTGATCATGTGGATGCCCTATTTTAGATATGATATCTCTATCATTAAATTTATTACCATTTCTTCTTGAAAAAATCAATTCCATTATCTTATATTATAAAGGTAGATTTTCTACAATTTTAAGGTGTTCCAAGGAATCTTTTAAAAGCCAAGGATCTCAGCGTATCTCATTCAACTAAAATGGAAAACATTTTATACCTATCAATACGTCACTAGGGTGATCATTAATATCGTGTGATCAATTTTCATGATCAATTTGTTGATCATGTTATGCGTCGATGGAATTATTTCAGTGCACTGAATAATTCAAGTATTATTCTTGTAAATAATGTGGTCACCATGAAATAGAATATTATTTCATCTTCATGAAACAAATTCATCGTTTTCTACCTACTATTTCATTTTACATGATAATCACATGACGTCAAGGTGATTGTCTTAATTCCATCATCTGATGCATTATTGATAATCTCTTGTATATTGCATGATCTTAAGATCGTCACATGAGGACATCATCGAACATAATATCATTAAATTGGACAAATACATCATAAAATATTGGAATTAATATATGATAAGGATTTCATGCATGTGCTCAGTCCTATCAACATTGTCACTGTGTGTTGATATAAAAACACATGATTTTATGTTTTCATGATCTCAGGAAAAAATTAGTCTCGTTCAGTGGTTATTGGTGAAAGGTTTATTAAAATAATAACTACATGGGATTAAATAATATAATTTTATATTCCCTATTAGAAGGTTTGAGTTATTTTTTATCAATAATGTATGGATGAATGGAATGTGATATCCCATATTCCATATTATAATTCTGATATTCAAGTGCATTCCTTTATAATATGATCTTTGAATGTCCACCATTCCAGATATCAACATGGGACCATTACCCTTACACGTACAACACATATACCACAAATTAAGTATCACCTATGTAGTACCACTAGAACACTTTGGGCCTCATACAGGGGATTTTCCATGTGTATTGGAATGAACTATTTTGGTCCATATGGAGAATATTATCCATACATGTACATCCATCTCCAACATCCATTGTAAATATCTCTCATGGGGGTTGATAGTTAAGTCCCCATAAGTGTAGCCAAGGGATATCATTGGTGTATTATATGAGATTTCCATTATATTCAAAATTTATCCTTTTAATTAGAACAATCTATTTTTAAAAATGATGATCTATGTTTTCTACCTATAAAATTCCACTATAAAATTATCTCAAATATTCTAAGATAATGCTTATTATAATTATTTCATCATGCAAATATAATTCTCTGTCTCTCTTAAACTCTAATTATTTACTAAAAAATAGCTTCATAAATAGATGATTCTTTTTTTTCATGGACGTAAACAAAATAATCATCATTTAGATAATTTTTTTTCATAGAAATCATTTTCTTCATCTTCTAGTACAAAATGTTTCACCAATGAAAATATTTTTGGAACATAATATCACATATCCAATCATTGGATTTTAATTAATAATTAATCTAGTTACATTACATGAAACCATAATAATTATACAATAATAACCACTTCATTTACCAACACATGTTGATTTATTGAAATAAAAATTGTAAACTCGTCTCAATGGTATTGTTTTATTGAATTTTAATCGACTCTAAAAGAAAATAAATCCTTCAAATGTAATAAAGTGTAACCCTTGTCTTAAATCATGTAACTATTGATTGATTATGGTTTTGGTAATTATTAAAAAGATATAAAAATTACTTTATTTTGGTTTTCATTTTCTATTTAGGAGGTGTATCTAACTTATGGGCATGTCATTCCATATATTATATAGAATTAAATATGACTCATTTTGTTTTAATTAATCTTTCAAATTTACCCATGATTATTTCATATGGTCCATCAATGAAGATTGGTTAACTCTATTATACATGGATGAACACATATGGTTTATGACATCCTTCGCACGCGTATTTAGGTTAGGGTACTATAAACAGACATTAGATAATTGGAATTTTGGCATTCCATTTATTGAGTGTTAAATAAAGTATATTTTACATGTATGTTTGATCATATATATTATTATCCATAAATATTATGAATGAAAAAAATAGTATGTGTGAGTGGTTGGTTTGGAGGTCTTTATATGGGATGAGAAGCACTAATGAAATGATCATGGTCTTTAAAGGGGGATAATTTCTAATTAGATCATGCATCTTGTCACTTTTAATTTTTTATATTAAAATATATATTATTTCTGGTGATTATATTTGTATCATAGATAAATTGTTTTAATTTTCTAATATATTTATAAGTATTAAATTTTGGAATATAGAATATCATATAATAACGTGAGTTAGTTTTAAATTCCATTTTACATGTTGGTTTCACATAAAATGATTACTTCTGTTAAGTGTTTTGGATATATTGAATAAGGGTTAATGTTTTGACCTATATATTTTTATATAATGTTTTTATGTGATTTTATTAGATTTGAAATAAGAAACAATATTTTTAGAATTTATTTTCAGATATAATAAATCTGAAGTTATATTGATTTTACTCAAAATTCATAGGATACAAATATGTTTTTTAAGGACATTATTATTATGTTTTATGTATTTTAATATTTTATAACTAATTTTTATTTATATATATATTTTATATTGATATATTTGGACTTATTTTTAAATATTTGGTTGTATTGAAACTTAAAATTGAATTTTATTTTTTGTTTTTACAATTGAAAGGGTTCTGTTTGGATTTTTCTGGGGGATGTCTCGGAATGATTATAAATAAGTGAATACTTATGGTCTAACCATATAAATATGTTATAATGTTGATTAGATGAAGTAAGAATTATAATATATGGTAGTACAATATTATTATTGTTCTATTTCAATGTGCACATGAGTTTTCTGTCGGGATCATGTCCTTCAGTATTATTTATTACATTATAAAAGGAAGTTATTAAATAATAAGAATCCTATAGATTTGGGAGCCTTGTTTGAAAATTATTCTTTTCATAAATGATTGGTGTTAATGTCTAGTTTTAATTTGGATAAAATTCTAAAATCGTAAAATAGATTATGTTATGAATATAGTAACATCAATTGTTTTTCATTTTAAATAAATGAGGTTTAGTTAGAAAAATGTTTTGAAAATTTTATTTTCTAGTCAAAGGGGTATTATGTGGTTAATTTTATGTTTTTGAGAGATTAAAATTGCATATATAAACCACAAATACGTTATATTTTTAATTTGGTATGTATGTAGTGTTGTTTAAATGATTATAAAAATTAAAACCTGATTTTTTAGACATGAACTATATATATAATATTTCTTGAACAATGTTAGTGGGTCCACAATCAATTTATGGGTATTTAAAATGGGTATTGATGAAATAAAATTATTTTAATGATATATTATTGCATCATGATTTTTGTTTACATGATTTTATGGTAATAAAGTATAGTAATAACTACTAACCAAGAGGTTGTTTGTTTGTTTCTCTAATTTTCATTAGGGATTATAAATTATTAAAACATATAGTGTGAGGTCAATAATTATGGATATGATTGATAGTGATAAAATATTTACATTTCAAAATGGTTTTTTCAACATGTAATGATGGCCAGGGATAAAATTTGAATCCAATCCTGAAGAGAATAAAATTGATAAACTAAAGGTAATTTCATTATATCTTCATGTTTAGTGGAAAATTATTATGCAATAGAGGGTTGTAAATGTTTGGTTCTATGAAGATATTATATATCATGAATATTCATAAAATATATATATTTTATTCCTGGTGAATGTATATATCATTTCTGTATTTGAGATTTTAGAAAAATTATTGAATGAAATTCAATGTTTAGTTATAGTATTTGGAAATTTCAAGGTGGTTGTGGCCCATCATGGAAGGATAATAAAGAGGTTAAATTAAGTAAATACGGCATAGTTAATGATTATTTTTACTAGAATATATGGATGATAGAAAAGGTAAAAATTAATTTTCTCAATATTATTGATAAATTTGATAGTGTGTAAGATTGATGAATGTATTTGTACAAGTATGATTGTATTTTAGTAATCATATAAAACCACATAAAAATGAGTACCACATAACACCATTTTTGGTTGGATATAATAAATATGATGATTATATAAATATAATTCTGATGACTTCATTCAAATGACAATAATATTACTATGAAAATGAAGAAAATATCATAATGATGTATGTAATGAATAATTAAGGAAGTTGTTGTTTGTGGTGGTTTATGTAAATGGCTCTTAAATATCTAATTTAATTACAAAATAGGTAGTGTAATATATATATAAGAAGGTAGGATACCACCATAATTATTATATATGATTGTTTATTATAGACCTAGAAATATGTATTGGATACTTATATTAGGTGGACATGATGTAATTAGGATAATATATATAATAAAATTAAGGACCATGTGAAGGTTTCAATGTATATTAAATAATTATATCATCCCAATTTTATGTATCTATAGTTAAAAATAAATCATACCATAGTTAGAGAAGTTACAATTCAATTATTTGATGTTAAAACCATGTCATGATACAATAGAGGTCGACAAGATTTAATATTAAAAAATAATTTATATTTTTATGAGTATGTTGTAATTTTAAGATGATAAATATATTTTTATATGATATATTTTCTCATCTCAGATGAAAAAGTTCAGGTACAATAATTTTTGGGGTCGATTGGGAATTATTTTCATATATAAATATATCATTATTTTATCTCATCCATTAACAGGAGGGACTGGTATTTTTTATCCTTTTAAAAAAATATATTTATGTTCATGAGAGTATAGAGTTATCAACACTAATATTTCTTAATTTAGAAGATTTGATACTATGTCATGTATATTGATAATGGATTCACTAATACACATGTTATTGAAAGAGTTATTATTTTTTACGGATTTATACAAAAGAGGAAGATGGTGTATGATAAAATTAACTCTATTGTGATGTTATTGTTATCTAGAGGTGTTATTTTTGGGATTATGATTTCATAGAAGATGCATTTATAACTCTCTCACTGAGATTATCTCTACATCCTCTTTGGATAATATTTTTAGCGAAGTAAAGACTGTCTTCACAAAAATTCCAAATTTTTATAAAAAATGAATATATATTTAATGATGATAAGGAATAGTACATAAAATCTATATATTTATGTCATTATTAAATGAATTTAATACATAATTAATACAATGTAGTGTCCATTATGAATTAATACAGCATCTAGAAGTCATATTAAAGTAAGTGACCAATATCATGGAGTGGTAACCACTAAGACATTGTATCCTTGAAAATATTTATGATTATTCATTCAGGAACAACAATAAATACCTATTTATAGACACTATATGTAGTCCAATATTGGAGAACCAATTATAATCCATGGGTTCATATGTGCATTAAAATTATACTTATGTATTTGATAATTGATGACATGTAATTCAAGGGAAAAATAGAAGGAATATGTTCATTTAAACTATGATATATGATATTATGATAAATGATGTTAAAATCATAAAAAATATAATTTCGAATCACCATGCTCTAACACCCCCTCCCTTACAACACGGTTCCTTGGGATTCATATTGTATCCTGTTGTCCTAAAAAGTAATATGAAATCCTATGTAATATTAATTACATATTGATTTATCAAATAAATTTATATATTTTTAATATCTATATTCATATATAAATCATCTAATTTATAAACACACTTTTATTGATAAAATATGATATATTTTCATATTATATATTATGGTGATGATGATATATAGTATATAAATTGATATTATTATTTTAGAGAAAAATAAATTATTTACGATGAAATTATACTAAATATATTGGTTCAATGTCTAACCAATAAGGAATTCAATAAAACTACTAATTATGATACTAATGTTGATATATAAAAAATATTTCTAACAACCAAGAATCCGATAACCATAGCACATGCCTCTATTGTTACATTTTTTGAGATACAAGGGTTAAAATACAAATTAATTGATTAGTTTTTCTCATTGGTAGAGTATGTATATAAATTATACAAATTTTACATTATTAATGTAGAATAAATGATAAAAAATAAATGGTATACATCCTTGATACTGATATAAAGGATTCATCTTCATTACATGGGAAATGAAAATAAAATAAGGGTGACTTAAATAGTACAATTAGGGTTACACACATCAAAATATATCATGAATCAGTTATATATAATCAAAATTTGAAGATAAATAAATGATCAAAAATTCAATTTAATTAGTAACTTAAATAGAATAATTTTGTAATGAATGATCAATATAGAAAGGTAAATAATTGAAAATAGATTCAATTTAATCACTATTCTAATAATTAAATGATACCAAAGATAATATCATTATTAATATTTCATATATAATAATAATAATGAATAATTTATAAAAAAGAACAATTTTTTGACATCATGATTTCTTAAATCATGGTACCTCTACATTGATGTCATTTCTCAATAAAATATAAAACTACTATGTAAAAATCCATCTGGTCTGTCAAAATAATTTTCCTCATGGACCCTATCGGTGCCTTAGGGGGTATATATATCCAAGAACCACCCTTTATTTCATGTCCAAATAAATCACAATATGGTGAATAATTTATTAAAAAAATGAATAACATTACTTATAATAAAATATCCACTTAGAGTAATGAATGTGCATTCAACAATATTTTTCTAGTTAATCAAATAACGTTCAAGGTAAACACTATATGTAAGAATGGAATGCAATTTAAGAAATATCTATATCCCTCAAACAATGATAATATATAATCATGATTTGAAAAATTAACCATTGTTAATAAATTTGTATGCATGGTAAATACACAAATGGAGAATTATATACTATAATGTCTCAGACCCTCATGGTCAAATACGTTGTAAACTTCTGATGTTTGAGGGATCCTGGAGACCATTGGTGACACATTAAAGAGTTTCCCTAATTTTAGTTCTAACGAATGGTAACACTGATCAGTACCAATGCCTCACTAATTGGTGCAAGGGATTAAATTCTAGCGTGTTGTTGAATCACTTGATGGTGGGTCATTTACTGCTTCTCCAGGACATTCATGTGTCACTCCCATAATTTCTCTTTTAATTAAAAAGTGATTAATACCTATTTTAAATTGATTTAAGTCCCATTCAACTTTTTTTATAATTTTTTAAGGGAATTATTAAATCCTGAATAATCCCAACGTGTGAAACTGCCAAGACACATGGTCATGCAACAATCTGACTATTATGTATATCGAAATGGTCTCCATAATATTTGGATCTGGCCTCTTCATAATCCAAGATCCACTTTTCATTCTTATTTTTCTCTTTTCTTTGTGTTCTTGGAGACTTCCACCCAAGACAAGTCTTATGCCCATGGTGGAGCCCTTCCCGGTCATCTTTGGAGTTTATTTTTTCATACATGTCTTTTCATCCACATTTTTTGGTGAAAGAAGGATCTTCAATCCTTAGTCATCCACATAGTTATTTTTTTTCTTCTATTAAATTGTGCATCATGCAGGGTAGGTATATTAATAGTGCTTTATAAGTAACAACTACATAATATTCTCTGAATGATAATTAAATAAGATTTTAAAATGACAAATAGATAACATTAATATATAAAACAATGGGAATGGTGTGGTTTATCTGGTTTTCTTGGTTTAATTTTGTTATCTTTGATTCTCTTATGGGTGTTGTGGCTGTATAGATTCTAAAAAACACAACAGTTGGTGGATATTGTGTGTGTATTGTTGGTATTTCAGTATGATGTTTTCATATATATTGATAACAAGAAATATGGTAAATCACATACACTCAGTTTAATAAATGGATTCCCCAGTATCAAACATGATATGTGATTACCCAAGTTATATTAACATAAAAATTAAAGAACCCATATTTGTTAAATTTGAATGTTATTTCATTGTGGTTTTGGGTATGTGAGGTGTTTTCTGAACATCATACTACAGGATCAGTATGTGGGGCGGTATAGGGGATTTTGGTATCCTAGTAAGTGAGACTGATTGATTGTGAAATGGATGAACATGTAGAAAACTAAACTATCATTTTTTTGTGTTATGGTTATGAAGTGACGTTAAGTAGTGGGACTGCGGTGTGGTTCTTGACCGGTTATGCAGTGGGACTGCATTTTGGGTTTGTTTAGGTAGTGGGGTTGTTGGGATAGGTTGATGAATAAGGAATGGGTTGTAAATAATTTGATGAATGATAGTGGATGAAAGATGAACAAGGATGTGTAGTGGGACTGTAAGTTTAATTTTGTCTATTTAGTAGTGATACTGTATTTTTTTCTACTAGTTGTTGGGTGTTGTTACGATTGTTAGTTTTCTGATATAATTTGTATAATTTTGTGAATCCCTTCAAATGAAAAAATGATAGAGCCAAAAAAATGGGATGTGTTGTGCCATTCTAGTGGTTGTCGGTGTGAGCATATTATATGTTTTGTGAAACCTGTAGGTTGGGGATGAGTGTTTGTTTATCAATATATATACAAATATATATATATTATAGTTCCCCGTGTTTTCTAATTCCACCCCCCTTTTTCACTATGTACCAAAATCCTCTATTTTTTGGGAAGGGTTTCTTTCCCAACATCCCAATGAGAGGATGGGTAGCTGGTTACTGATTTTCTTCCATGAACCCTCTTCTAAATCATTCCACTCTATCTTATCTAGAAAAGTTGTAATGACTTGAGGCATAACATTTTCTAAGAGTATTTGAGAAAGGGTTTATTTTAAAAAAGGGAATCAGGTGTATGCTGGATAGGTTCTTTCCCCAAGAATCTTCTAGATGAGGCCCAGGTGTCATCATGCACGGCAGTAGTTATTCTGGCCCAGGTGTCTTTGGGCATGGCAGTGATTTTTTTACCTGGTTTTTGTGAAGTTGGTTTTCAGTGATTGGGGGCAAGTTTTGTGCGGGCATATTGTGGCAGTGAGATAGCATGTGGGAAGAGTGTCAGTGTCAAAATGTCAGATCATTAGGAATATGTAGTTATCCAGTTGTAAAAGTGGTGTGCAGAGTGACCAAATATCAATTTGCTTATACTATTACTTTACATGTCTTGCATTATTTGGGTGATTGTTCCATGGTGAGGTTGGGCTAGTAAGTATTCATTGGTAGGTGTTTATGGTTGTAATATTTTCTTAATGGTGTGCCAGTATGTTCCCAAACTTTTTCATGGGTAGACATGGTTTTACCTACAGTGTATATTTGTTTGATCACTATATGTATATAAAAATATTTCCAGGTTTCTAGGATTAAATTGGGGACTGGGATTTACATTACTAGCTTAGACATCTGGATATTCGTCTATTTCTACTAATTATCAGTTCTTCTGGTACTTTACTTTTCATTTTTATTGTACCTTGCATCATATTTACATTTAAAATGCATGTGGAAAAAGGTTTTGGGCATTACATTTAACTTTTGAATTTGGAGTTGTTTGGGATTTTCCATATTATCCCTCTATCATGTTCTATAAAAATGTCAATGTCTTCCACATTACATGAGATTATATATCATTGGTTATATTTTCCACTTCATGGCCTATTTAAGGAGGTACTCGACGGGGACATTATCTCTCCTTCAACTTGAATAATGAAGGGTCTGGAATTTTCCAATACATTCCCTCATCATAGAGAAGGTAGGTCATCATAGAATGGTGTCAAAGGTGATGTTTGAGAGATAGGATGGAGTTTGGGGTTATTCATAGTGAGTATTTCATGCGATATTATTGAAACAATGTTAGGAAATCTGGATGTGTGAAATAGGCCAACAAAGACAACCTATGACATGGGATTTTAGGGCCCTCAAGATCTGATGTAAGGACATTGGTCCTACTGAATGACCAGATGAGGCTACACTAATTTCTAGTTTGAGGCCCAAGGAAAGGTTCATGAATCATAATGAATATTTTTCTATGTTACATAGGTGTTTTTGGAAATAAAATTTAATAAGGATTTCAATAAAAACATAAATAAAAAATTCCACACTACCTAGGATTAGAAGTTTCTTCATTATTTTTTTCATCTATGGAACCCAGAGGAAATATACACATAGTGAAGCAATTTAAATCCCAACATTTTGATCTTTCTGATGATTAGGGGCCTGAATAAGTGGAGGAGAATGACCCATAGAAGAAACAAAATTCTTAATTTCTGTGGAAGACTCTGGGAATGTACATGGGAAGTGCCTCGAACATTGAGATAGTGCTATGGATCAAGGAGCTTGATAATGCTTTAAGCTTGATCTAGGATACGATATAGTATTGGGTTTCTTTTATGTGATCCTAATTATGTGAGTGGTGCTTCAGTGGTGGGTGATTTATCTCGGTTAGAAGAATGAAACTGAGGTTTTGTATACTGACTTTGAGAAGGAGTTTTTGGTGAAATACCATTCTTCCATCATGAAGGTTGTGAAGATAAAATATATTCTCTCCCTCCAGCAAGGGAGTATTCTGGTAATGGAGTTGGGGATTCTGTTCATGTTCCACTATCATTTTTCAATGGACCCCTTTCTGGATGAGGTGTTGTGGTAAAGATTCATAGAGGAGGCATTATGATCTTATCTTTAGTATTTTGTTACTCACTTTACTCTACTAATGAACATGGTGGTTCATAATAAGGATGAATTACCTGAGAGGATGCACACATTGTCAGTTGTTCCACGATAGGGGATATAGTTGAGTTTGTCAATAAAGAAGGTTGTCAAAAGGAGACCTCCAGTAACCAGGCCTTCCTGTTTTTGGCCTGTAAGGGGTAAGCCTCAGCAATTCCAATTATGTTCTCCGGGTTATCAACCATTCCATATGAACCTCGGACCACGGTGTTTTATCTATGGTAGGCATGAAAATATTCAAAATTAGTGCCACATCTAATTTCCTTATATTAGGGGTGGGTAGGTTTAGCACCCACCTAAGCAGTATTAGTTTCTAGCTAGGCCTTTCCAGTAGCAGGAGAAGGGAGCTCCTACTCTACCAAGGGTGGACGGTGATGGAGGAGGCCGTCCTCAGGGTGCTATTCAGGGACCTCATCCAGGGCATGGTCAGGGGGGATGATATCTGAGGGGAATAAGAGTTGGACGTGGGCATTTTCACACCTCTTAGGAAGCAATTCCAATTGAGACAAAATTCATTTGATGTACAATGAGTATGTTTATAAAGATTGCCTATGAATTGTTTGATTCTAGAGATTCACACTCCTTTTTTGTGCTCGGTCTTTCCCATTCCTTGGGACTATATGTAGAGAGACTATCTTTTTCCCTAGTGTTGGGAACTCAAGTTGGTGTTCATTCTATCATGTATTATGTTTTTTTGGTGATGTAGGCTGATGTTGGTGACACATCAGTCCAATGGGGATCTCATTTTTCTACAAATTCACTCATATTATGTAATCTTATTCCTCAACTAGCTGTTTAACTTATACATTATTATTGAATACTTTAGGGGAATGATAGTGTTCTCAAACATGGGCGGCCAGTGCGTAAATTTCACTGGTGACTGTAGTTTGTAGGAAGGTAGTTGGTGTGTGGAACCCCTTCTTTCCTTTTCATCCTCGAATTTAGTAGAATCAATATACTTAGAGATGGTGTATGATTTGGGTATTGTCACCATGTTTCTAGATGTCTTACCTAAAGAGGTCGTGACTCTATCAGCTCGACCTGATGTTGAGTTCGGGATAGACATACAACCTGGTGCCCATCCAATTTCAATGGATCCATATTGGATGTCGCCTTCTGAATTGTTGGAGTTTTAGATTTAGGTTGATGTCCTGATGAATATAGTTTTTATCTAACCAAGCACATCTCCAAGGGGTTCTCTAGTATTTTTCAAAAATAAGGAATATTTTGTTCTCATGATATGTGTAGACTACTGAAGACTGAATTAGGTGAAGGTCAAGAACCATTACCCCCTCCTCAGTATCGATGACCTTTTTGAACAACATAATTGACCATGTTTGTTTCCTAATATTGACATGTGGTCTGGACATCACAAGTTTGGTGTAAGGGAGGGAGACATCCTGTAGACTACATTGAGGTATAGATATGGGAAATTTGAGTTCATGGTCATGTCGTTCGGCCTTATGAATGCACCGGATGTGTTCAAGGGACTCATAAAATCTATTTTTCGTGAGTATCTATACCGATTAATGGTTGTGTTCATCGTTGACATCCTGATCTACTCAATATCAGAGGAGGATCACATCGAGCATCTATGGATAGTTTTGGAGGTCCTCCAACAACACCATCTCTACTTCATGTTGTCCAAAAGAATTTTCTGGACACGAGTGGTGCACATTATTGGACTTGTGGTGTCCCATAAGGGAATAACAGTGGGCCCATCAAAGTTAAAAGTTGTTTTTTCTTGGTTAGAAATGAATAATGTGGAATTAGTTCGTTGATTCTTAGGTCTGTAATGTTACAACTAGAGGTTCATACCCGGCTTCTCTTAAGTTTCTGCACCATTGAATTATTTAACCAAGAATTACTAGGCTTTTTAATTGAGTGAGAAGTGCCAAGAAAAATTCAATTATCTTAAATTGAATCTGGTCAGTGCCCCACTGCTGAAGTTTCTAGAGGAAGAGGTAACGTTCACTGTGTTCTTTGATGCTCTTGATCTTTTCTTGGGGGTGTGTTGATGCAGTAGCAGGGAGTGATATCTTATTGTTCTAGGTAGTTAGGCCCTCAAGAATGTAACTGCGCCACCAACGACATGTATCATGAAGTGGTAGTGTTCTCATTGATGATTTAGCGACATTAATTCATTGTGGAACACATTGTGGTCATCACAGATCACAGGAGCTTGAGGTATTTCTCCTCCCAGTGAGAAATGAACTTGCAGAAGTGGAGGTGGATGGAGTTTCTTCCATACTATGACATAGAGATCCGAAAAACCTATGTAAAATATAAAATGGTGGTTGATTCCTTAACTTGGAAGTCAGATAAGGATAGCTCGAGACTCTGTAGATTCATGGGAGGCGGTGGAGGAGTTGGATGCTTTGTATCTGGACATGAGAGTGGGGGAAAGTAGGGTCTGTCTATTTCAAATGATAGTGTAGTCTTCCTTGGTATAGATGGTGGAAGAGTCTCCATTGGGATACTCATAGGCTTATGTGATGCGTGATCGTGTTATCCAATATAGTCCTATAGAAGTATGGTTAGAGGATATCTGGAATCAGGTGTTGTTAATAGGTAAGTTGTTTGACCCAGTGGTGATGCGCATGGGAGTTCTTAGTGTGTTCTATAACTCACCCCTGGTGGTACATCCATGAGTCTCCAAGATATATTAGGGATTTATAGGTCAGTTTTGGAGGCCCTGAGTGATGCGGGAAGTGGAAGATTTTGTGGAAATGTGCCTCGTGTGTTAGCAGGTGGAAGTTGAACACCACATTCCATTTGGTTTGTTTCAGCCCTTAGAAAATCTCAAGTGGAATATATATGACATCTCGGTGGATTATGTCATAGAACTACCCTTATATGAAAGAGGTTGTGATTCCATCTTGGTAATGGTGGACCAATTGGAGAAATTGTCTCACATCTTAGTGGACAAGGAGTTGGGCATAGAGGATGCTATATCATAGTGGTGTGTGGGTGAAGTTGTGTGGCTGCATAGAGTTCCAAGATCAATCATTTTATATTGGATTACACACTTTACATCAGGATGCTGGAAAGGATTTCATCATGATTTCAGTAGCCAGCTATGCCTTAGCACTACATTCCACTCACATTTAGATGGGATGACAGGGAGGAACATCTAGGCAGTAGAGGATGTGTTGAGATCATGTGTTTTGGTCATCATTGTTTCATGTGTATGACAATTTACCTTCGTAGAGATTGCCTATAATAATAGATATCACAACACAACTGGCACGACACCGTTTGAAGCCTTGTACTGATGACCATTTCGTTCACCTGTGTGCTAGAAAAAGGTGGTGGAGGAAAGCGTTCTAGGACCAAAGGTAGTGTAGTGCATGATGAATAAACTCCATATTGTGCATGAAAGGATGAAGGCTGCTCAGGACCAGAAGAATTCGTATGTCAGTCCTAGGAAGAGACCCTTGGAGTTCGAGGATGGGGACTGTGTGTTCTTAAAGTTTTCCCCTAGACATAGAAATTGGAGGTTTGGTTTGTGGATTGTTCTTTCACCTAGGTTCATCAGACCTTTTGATGTATTGGGATGAGTCCGAAAGGTGGAATATTGGTTTGAGTTACCATCGTATTTGGAGGGGACCCACAATGTCGTTCATGGCTCCTAGTTTCGTTAGTATCTACATGATGACTCCCACATCCCCAACTAGGGAGAGTTTGATATTAAGGATGATGTTATGTTTATAGAGTGACCACTAATAATCTAGAATCATATGTAGGAGGTAATTCATTGATGTAGCCTTCCCTCAGTTAGATTGTTATGGAGGAATGGTGTCCTTGAGGAGAGTACCTAGGAATAGGAAGAATAGATGAGTCCCTAGTACCCAGAGTTGTTCTGATTTTTGATCATTTGTTATCTTTATGCCTTGTTTATAATGATATATTTTACCATGGATGATGGATGATAAGTTGTTTCCCATGATTTTTGAATGTGTTTAAAAAGTAATGACTATGGGAGGGGTGGCCCTGATCCCTAACCAAGACTTATTAATGTGGATGTGATTAAAATGATGTGGGTGAGTCAGTTCTTCCAAAAGAGGATAGTATCTTGACATGGAGCAAGGAACACACTAACCCATATTTTAGGACGGTGTAACTTTTTTTTTGTGGTTACTAAGTGTTTCTAATGTTTTTTAAGAGATATATGATAGTGTGGTTCCTTGATGAAGAGGTTTTATCATCCATTTTTTCAACACATGTAGGTTTTATCCAGAGAGATATCTTTTGGGATGGATGTTAGGAAAACTTCTCTTGGTGTTTACTCTTGAATTATCGTGGGAAATAATAGATTGATAGGTATCTGATGTAATGGAACAGAACTTTCTAGTCCATTAATTTTTTAAATCATGATTTTTGATGTATTCAGAGACCATTGGTGACTCATTGAAGAGTTTTAATAATTTTAGGTCGAATGAACGGTGGAACTGATCACCATCGACGACACCGATCAGTTGTGATGCCACATTAACCAATTCTAGGGCATCAGTGCTAGGGTGTTAGTGAATCACCCATCAGTGAGTCATTACTATATTCTCCAATACATTGCAGTTTCCCTCCCATAATTTCAATTTTAATGTAAAACTATTTTAATACTTTTTATAAATCCATTTAAGGCCTGCTGGTCTATCTCAACAGTTTTTTAGTAGAACTATTAAATCATGATTAATCACAATGTTTGAAACCACCCATACATATGTTAAATCCACGATCTGGAATTTATGTACATCGAAATTGTCTCTCTAATTATGGTGCCTGAAATATTCTTAGGATGATATAAGATCTTTAATATTTGTTTGCATTTCGCGTGGTGCACCTGGATAATTCCTCCGAAGATAAATCATACACCCGTGCTAGAGCCCTTCCTTCTCATCCATGGAGTTTCTTTTTCCACCTTGACATGCCATCCAATATTCATGGAAAAATAAAGAACTTTGACATTTGATCAACCACATATAGATTTTATCTTGCTTCACTTTATTTGTGTTTTATGTGGGGTGGGTATATTATTGGATCCCTATGTGGAATAGCTAAAAACACATCCTAAAATAAGAGTTAATTATTAATTTAACATGACCAAAATATAACTTGCATAATCAATATAATAGGAATTGTATGGTTTATCTTGGTCTCTTTTTTTTATTTTTTTATCGTTGATTATTTTATCGGTGTTGTGGCTGTATGGATTTAGAAAATAACATCCGTTGGTGGTATTTTCTTGTGCAATAGAGTTATTTCGATGTGATGTTTTAATATATGAAGATAACATGAAATATGGTTAATCAAATAATGTTAGTTAAATAAATGGATTCCCCAGGATAAAACATGTTCTTTGATAACCTTGATTATATTAAAGTGGAAATTAAGTAACCCTTTTGGTTATATTTGAATACGCTTGGAAGATGGTTGTGTGTATGGGCTATGTGTTATTGTCTAGGTTATTTGGGATTGGTATGTGGGGTGGTTCTAGGGGGTGTCTCAGTATCTTATTGTGAGAGAATGATTGATTATGGAATTGATGAAATTGTAGGAATCTGAACTATAATTTTCTTGTGTTATTGTCGTGATGTGACATCGAGAAGTGGTACCGTGGTGTGGCTGTGGACCGGTTATACAAGGGAACAACATTGGGGGTTTTTTGGATATCCAGGATGTAGGGATGGGTTGTGGAATAATAAATGGGTGGTATTTTTATAGAATAATGATATTAGATGGATGTTTAACTTGGATGTGTATTGGGACTACAAGTCTATTTTTGTGTTGTTGTGCAGCAGGACAACAGTTTGGTTTTGTTGCCTTATTTGTTTGGTTATAGTTGTTAGGTTCCCAATAGTGTTGATATAATTTAAAATAAACCCCTTAAATAAATAAATGACAAAACCATAAAAAGGTGGATGGGTTCTATTTTGGATGTGGTGGTTGTTTGGTTATACATATTTGTGTAACTGGAAGAATGGTGTTGGGTGGGCTTGTTATCTATTGTGTGAAACCCATAGGTTGGGGATGAGGGATTTTTTACTTATATATATATATATTATATCCTTGTGTATTTTGTAGTCATCCCACACCTATTGAGAATTATGCTCCGAACACCTCTATTTCATGGAGAAGGATTTCATTCCCAACATCTCAGAGGGAGGATGGATGACTCGCCACCGGTTTTATTCCTCACACCCTCTTATGGATCATACAGCTTAGGCTTATCTGGGTATGATGTAATGGATTTAGTTTTACCATTGTCCATGATTCTTTGGGAAAGTATTTTTTTTGTATGTGGGGAATAGGTGTTTGCAATCTAGGATTGTTTTCCCATGTACCTTAGAGATTGTGATCAACTGTCTTCGGGCATAGTGCTAGTTGTTCTAACCTAGGTGTCTTTGGGTGTGGTAGTGGTTATTCAGGGTAGGTGTCTGTAGGTGTGGTTATCTGAAGTTGGGGTCCAGGTGAGTGTGGGAAGGGTGTGGAAATGGGATTCAATGCAGGAAGAGTGGCAGCGTCAAGACGTTTGACCGTTATGAATGAGTAGTTAACTAGTGGGAAAAGCATTGTGTGGGGTGCCCATATATCGATGTTATTATTTGATTTTTTAATTGGATTTCTTTATTTGGGTGAGATTTCCATGTTGATGTTGGGCTAGTTAGTAATCATTGGTTTGTTTTTTAGGTTCTATTATTTTCTCACAGAGTCATTATTATGTTTCCTCACTTGTGCATGAGTAGCTTTAGTTTTATCTACTGAGTATCCTTGTATGCACACCCTATTTATATAAAACTATTTATAGGTTTCCATGTGTACATTGAGGACCATATATGACATTACATTATCGAGCATCTGTATTAGCTAATATTGATGATGAGTCTCTTTTGTTTTGGAACTATACGTTGTAGTTTTGTTATACATTGCATCATCCTTACATTTAACCATGCATGGGGGAAAATGTTTTTGGATTTAAATTTACCTTTTGTATTCAGATTTCTTATGGATTTACCTTATTATCCCTCGGAATTATTGTATAAAAAGGTTAATTTCTTCAATATTATGTGATATTATATACCATTGGTGCTAGTTGCCACTTTGGGGCCTATTGATGGTAGCACTCAATGTTAATTATATATTCTTAAACTTGAAGAATGATGGCTCATGAAGTTTTAAATTACACCCCTATTTAGGGATAATGCAGTTCATGGCATATACAATTCTTGAAATATTATAGGTACCTATTAATAAATATGTCTTCATGAAATGAATATTGACTTGAAATCCCTAAAATGAACATAATGTTGAATTGACAATTAAAAAATAAATATATTTTTTTATCAAATGTAAATAAACATATATGATGTGTATATACAATATAATTTAGTCAAAATTAATTAGATATATAATTTATTAATATCAAAATAAAAAGAAGAAGTAGAGTAACAAAATGATAAGAAATTGATTTATGAAATTTGGTACAACTTGATAAAATTCATATAAAATACACTTGGAGGAAACAAATAAAATTGAAAAATAAGATAACATTAATAATTAAGGAATAATTATATTTAAAACTAAATAGGTATTATATACGACATAAAAATTAATTTAGGTGAATAAAATTAAAATATTCATCAATGAAGTGAAGTTAAACTAATGTTTATACCTCACACTTTTCGTTATTTGAGCGTTCATTAACTTACTTATAATGGTTTTAATCAGGTTATTTATTTATACCAAAACCATAATAATATTTATAAAATCATATATGATCCTATTATAACAGTTTACAACTCATTTTTAATGTACATAGTATATAATAAAATCATCATAAAGTTTATAAAAATTTTCTAAATGAAAAATTTATTCTTCATATACATTATCAAAACATATTATAAATTTTTTCCTCAGGAAAATCATTTGTATCGTTTTGTGGAGATGGTAGGTTTTACATACGCACGAATGACATTGTCATTCTACTAACAGGTGAAAAGGAAAGGAAATTGGTGATATTTTAAATTTTATGACTAAATATCATCTTAATAATAGGAAATATATTAATTATTTATTTACTAATTACATTCCATTTATTTTTATGTAAAAAAAAATTCACATCGCTTCGTGTGGTACTAGTCTCCCATATACGAGAGTGACATTGTAAAATTTTAAAAAGAATATTAGATGGTATATGTGATGTTATGTTTACTTGATAATATTAATGTCAGAAATATTATAATAAACATTAATTACATCATTATAAAATCATATGAAATGAGTTGATGAAAAATTAGTTACAACAGTTTTTGATACAGTAGTCTACCAAACACACAAGTGATGATTTAATTTTCTATTTTACAGATGTGGTGATAAATAAGTATTTTATAATCAAGATAAAAATAGATAACTAAATGTGATATAGTGGGGTTATTATTTTATATGTGTTAAAAATTAATGAATGGTGTAAAAATAAAAAAAAGTGAATAAGATTTATTAAGACCATTGCTTTCGCAAAGAGAACCATCATGTGGATCTTACCTTAAAGACACAAGGGACATATTTTTTAGACATCTAGATGATATACGAAGTATCTATGTACTTTTGGGAGATATATTTTGATAGTTTTAATGGTCATATGGGGAATGTATGTTGTTAATTAATGGGAGGGAGTTCCCTCTTATATGTTCTGAAATGGGGCCTCCATTGAAATTATTTGTTATTTTCCCAAAAAAATCCAAAATATTAATGACATTCACATGGGAAATACTTAAAAATAACCTTAGAGTATTATTCTAGATAGGATTAGTCTGACATATATTGAGAAAATAATATTTTTTTCATGTTGGTAAGTCATTTTTAAACCTTATATATATAGTTTAACCATTTCTAAACAAATGTTTTCCATAACCACTCTAAATATTTTTTTATTTTAAAAAGTCATTATGATCAAAAATTATGTTAGAAATATTCAATAATATAAATTATACTAATTTAATTAATAGAATCCAATTTTAAAATATCAATACATAGAAGTGGTACAATCAAATTTTAAATTCCACATGTAGAATTGATATAATAGTAGGTTTTCAAAATGAAAATTATCATATGTAATAAACACTTTAATATAAAAAAAGTAATGTTAAATTTACTAAAATTCATTAAATAGTATTTAATATATAATAATTGGACAAATTTTACATTTAAAAAATTTATTATTTAATTTATCATTGTAAATAATTGAAAAGAAAAGGAATCTCTCAAAAATAATATTTTTTAATATTCATCAAAAAATGAAAGTTTTATAAAAATCTCCAAAAAATTACCCAAATATAAATTTGTTATTTTGTTTTAAAAAATTAATTTAATTTCACCAAATACATTTTATTAATGTTTCAAAAATATATTTTATCATATATTCTCATGAAACGACAAAACTATTTTCTTAAAAAAAGAATTTTAGAAAATATTAATTTTACAATCAAATGATTATTATTATTTAATAATAAATAGATATAAATTTATTTTATTTCATAATTTTATAATTTATAAAAATTTTCTAATTTATTTTTTAATATTCATGTCAATTAACATAACAACTACTTAATAATGGTAATGTTTTAAAAATATTTTAATATATTATTTTCATTTATACTCATTATTGTGTTCGTCCCTTAATATTGAAGAGAAATAATTTACTGAAATATAAATAATTTATAAATTATCAAGGTGTTTCATTTTTTATTCCTAAAAAAACATCCTCAACATTTTGTTGATATTATTTTTTAAATAGATTATGGTATTTTTTTCTTTTTTACATCCTCTAGTTCCCAGGTCGTGTCCTGCTTTTTTTATTTTTCTAGAGTACGTTTACTAGATGAGTCATATAATTCCTCAATACATAAACTATTTTATGATGATTCAATAGGGATTCATCATATTAAGAATGATCATGTACCAGTTCTATTTCATTATTGTATAGAACATGTGTTGGATTAGTCATGTACTTCATTTATAATGCTATATGAAATGCATCATGTACTCTTGAGAGACATGGTTGAATTTAAAAATGATATACAAGAGATCCAATTATTTCAATGTTTTCAAGGGTTGTAATGTTTTTATAACTGATTTTCACTTTTTTTAACCTTATAACACCCTTCCATGTATATACATTAAAAAAGAGATGATTTCCCGCTTATAAATCATAATCATGCCTTTGATTATGGACACAAATCTTTTAGTTAATTATGAAACTTTTATGTACGACATGAAGAGTGTTTTAATTTGTTATATTATAATCCAAATAATATAGGTCTATAGGTTTCCTATCTCCAATTTCATCCAACATGTATTACTGGAAAATCACATTCTATATAATTCTTCTTATACAATCATTTTAATACATGAATTGAAACTGTTTTTATTGGAAAACTCTACCAATGTATAATCTAAATCCCAAAAACCTTTAATGTCAAGTGACATTGAACTAAATAAGTATTCCCTTGTATAAATATTCCTTTGTAATTGTCTATCATTTTGAGGATGGTAAATAGTGCTTAAATGACCCGAGTATCAAAATACATATGGATACTCTTCATTAATATTTATGTAAAATGGGAATATCAATCGATGAAAATTCAATGGTGTGTTCCATGAAGTCTTAAAACATCATAGATATAGATAATTATGAGTCTCCCAATAGGTAAATCCTCTCTAATAGCGTTAATATGTCTAAATGTTTTTTCATCCAATGATGACCCAAATTCTATTATTCCTTTTAGAAGACATTGAAATCCAATAGAAAATTCCATAGTAATTTGATCTTATTTACATATAATAATAGTAAAAGGAAAAATTAGTCCTCTTGAATGTTGTCTTATATATTTAACATAATGATAAACTAAACTTATAAAGTCTTTATTTTTAATTTTTTCTCTTCATGTTTCCCCCCCCAAATATTTTCCATAAAATCCTTATGAACCTTTGTGCTGGTAGGTTGTAAAGGGAAATTCAATCTACAAGTATCATACAATAATTAAAATTTTAGTCCAAATATGTATGCAACACAGAAGATCCATTAAAATTTTAGTATTCTATTTTTATGAATGAATTTTTCTAATTTCCCACCATTCAAAACATTAATTTTATATTGAATGTTCTCATCATTATAATTATAATTTTTGCATTTCTAATAAATGTGGATTCATTATAATTTTAAAAAGGAGTGATTTTTTATTTATGTAATAATTTTTGTATTAAAATTTTATACATCCATGAATATATGATCTCTCTCAATAATCATTTGGGTTTGAACTCCATGATATTTCCAACTCAATGCATCAAATACCATATTTTCTTTCTCTGGGTGGTATTTAATAGTAAATCCATTATTTTATGATTAGATCATTGCATTTTTTTCTCATATTGAGATATTTCTATGAAAATGCGAATTTTGGATTTTATGATCAATTTATATCTCATATAATTCACAATATATATAGTGAATATATATATAATCTATTAAAATATTATAGATACTAACTCAATATAACAGGTTAGATAGTTCTATTCATAAGTCTTTAATTCAATGATGCATATAAAATAACATTATAATTTTGAATTTGGAAAAAACAAATTACATTCTTTAATGTATAACTATATATCACAAAACCATCATTTCTAAATAGTAGAGACAAATTAATATAATGGAAAAAACCACTTTATTTTATCAAAACATTTTTCACCTTCATTTTTCTATACAAACATGACCCCTAAACGTCTAATCTTTTTCAATGAGTTAGAAAATTTTGAACAAAATCGAATAAAGCACTGATAGTAACCTCATATTCCAATTAATCTATATGCCTAATTTATGTTCATTGGTGTTTTTCATTCTCTAAAAACCTTCTCCCTTATAGGAGCAACTGAGATCCCATACATAGAGGCAACAAAGACTAAGGGAGGAAGCTTTTTGATGATATATATCAAACTTATTAAATTTCCCCTATAAATAATTCATTATAAGATTATCATGAATAATAATTATGTTATAATAAACATCATAAATGAATTTAGTAAATAACAAGATAAAATAAATGAATACCACAAAAAATCATCATGATGTTCCTTGAAAGCATCATTCATTAAATCCATAAAAATAGAGGTTTCATTACTCAATCCATATATCTATAATTTAAACACGTAATATACATACCTCATTCTAATATATGTCTTCTTATTGTATTCGTTCCTTGAAAAAAAATTATGATACCTAAAATGAGTTTAACTCTTTCAATAACATTATGCACCATGATGTTGATCAAATATTTTATCAATGAAGTGTATAGGACATTTTTTCTTTTTTATATTATAATTAATTTACCTACATTCAATGTATAGTATCATGGGCCCATATTTCTTCTTAATGAAAATAAAAGGAGCTTATCCAAGTAATATAATAGGGAAAATAAATACCTTCTCACAATAAACAACCTTTAGTTTCTTCTTCTCCACTAATCTAAAATTGGCAATTATCTGAGTAGTATTTGATATTGGTCTTACGTCAGGGATTAAATCAATGAAAAAATAAACTTTACATGCATGGGGATTTCAAATTAATTAATTAGGAAATACATAAATTTATTCTTGATATAATAGGTACATCATCAATTTTAACACCACCTTATATGTCAAAATAATCTATCTTTCCTACTTCAAAAATAATCACATATAGTTGAGGCACTAGGGGTGGATCTATACATGTCTCATATAATTATGTCTTTGGAAAAATGATTAGGTATTCTATATCATCATGATGATTCATAATTTGTATTCTTCCAATAATTGTTTTCATTATATTTTAAAATATCTTTCATACCAAGGATTATATCAATTTATACCATAGATATGGTAATAATATCATCAAATAATGTAGATTTATGAGTCATAAGGGGTTCTACCTGAAACATATTTGTTGGTATTAGACTTCCACAAGTAGTTTGGACTGAATAACCACTTATTAATGTTATCAATAAATAATTAATCATATTTTAAATATTTTAATATATAAAGGAGTATATGTATCTAAAATCATAGATATAATTAACCAAATTTAAATATAGGATTAAATTACCATGGACCACATCATTGGGATCTTTCCTTATAAATGTAGTGATTGTCTATTCTTGGCCTTCTCCACATAGCCACATATTTAATAGATTACCACAATGCTTGGGGAATTCATTTTCATAGTTCCCATACTCCCTCAGTTGAAAAAATTAAATGTATTGTTATATTAAATTACATTCAATTCTATAACATGATGTCCTTTATCTACAAAATTACAATTATATCCCAATTCCTTCATGAATTTCTGAAGATGATTGTTTATGTAGTCCTCACATGGTTGATATTTCTTCATTATATTATTCTTATTCTTTTATGATGAATTATATTTTTCATGGTACTCATTTTAATTATTAGTTTTATTATTCCCCTTGAACATTTAGGATGTCTATAATACCTTTCTATTTTAACATCACATAAAATATTTCAACATATAATTAAAATGTTTTAGAGACCAGTTCCCACTGATGACATGGATTAACCCCATGAAATAAATGGAAAACACACACTATATGTTGCATATGTAATTTGTAGCATGCATGAATATACTAGGAAAGAGAGCGTCATAAATGTGAGAAATTATTATTCCATATAATATTTGACAATGAACTTTATCATCATCTATATTTTCATCCCTTGTGGGAAATATTTTCTGATTAATTTCCCATCAAAATATTTTCTATCCATGAGTTATTTTTTCCATTCCCCCTTTGAATTCTAGAATGATGGCCATCAATAATCCACATTTGATTTTATTAAATACACTGAATGTTTAATCTCTTTATTTTAATCATATCCCAATTCCATAAATATCATATTAAATTACATCTTCCATTTATTACCTACCATAGGATTTTTATTCCCACCAAATAAAGTTGGCTTATACGACATAATGTTTTTCAATATATGAGAATCATGTTGTGGAATAACTAGTTTAGCAATTTTTATAAGGTTAATTTTCATAACTAGATTTAGTTTTCCTTGTATATTAATGATATGATCAGTTCAAATACCACATGTATTAGATTGTTCGGTATATACATCTATACATTAACAATGTTTATTGATACCATTCTTCTATCAATGATCCATTTTGAAATAGTTAAATATATAGGATTAGATGCTAAAATTATGATTTTTAAATTATAATGTATAATTATTAATATGGTGTAATACATAACATAAATTAAATCATTAATATATTGTTAATATAAAAATCATAAAACTGGTTTCTTTAAGGATATATTTATTTTCAAATACTTCATAATTGTGTATATTGAAAATTTTATTTATTGTAAGAATATACCTTCATATTATCAAACCATGTTTATAGCAAGTACCGTTTTAAAGAACTACTTGATGATCGAGTCAATACCAATAAACTATTTTCAATGTTATTACCCATATGTACCTCTATTCCAGAACCACATCCACTTGTAGAATCCATAAAGGGGATTGTTATTTGAAAATACCTCATAAAATCATTATTAAAAAACATGTGGATGTTCTTTTATAATTATCCTCAAATTAAATAATAGGGTTATGTTCCCTTTACTATTTTTTCTATAATCATGATCCTGTGGTTTCAACTAAACACCAATTGATACCAACCAGAATTATCCTTCCTTTACTAAACCAAATATGGTTCCAAAATTATACAATTTACTTAAATAAATGAGTTAAACTCCTAAATAAAATATCATCTTAAATGTTTTGTATAAATATATACATACATGATAACCATTTAAAATAGTGCATAAAAAATAAAAAAGAGCAAAATAAAATTATCAGAATCCTTGAAACTCATTCAATGAATTTATCATCACAACCTGTTGAAAGGAAATAAAATATGGGTGAGATCAAATTCCCATTAAGGGTTATGCACAATGAAACAAGAAATGAATAAATATTGAATAATAAAAGTGGAAAGGATAATAATTGAATATAGGTTTTATTTTAAAAATTACTTTACGGTCATGTTATAGTATGGAATAAAAAATATCAAAATGTAAATAAATGAAAAATCATGAAATTTAATCTGGAAATTTAGAATGAAATTCATCAAATTATAATATCAGTATAAAAACTCATGGACAAAACAAATAAAATAAATATCAAAAAAAGGATGCTCTTATTTATCACAATTCATGATATCTAGCATTAGCATACCTATATGGCCATTTCCATTCAAAATTTATTTTAAAAATACTAGGTAAACTCCCATATAATTTGGCCAATAGATTTGTCTCAGGATTTATATTGATCCATAGAGGGGAAATATATTATCAAAACCCACCCAAAAATACATGTACATACAATTATTCAAGTAGTGAATAATTAATTTAATTCATGAATAATATTCCTTATTTTAAAATATCTGTATTTAGTAATAAAAAAATATTTATTTATAATTCCCCAATTAATAAAATAGAATTCAATATAAACATTATATATTATTATTGAAAATGATTTTCAAAATATTTATATCTATGATATAAATAATATGGATAACCAGGAATTGGAACATTTTCCTTCATTAATAAATAATTATTCTTGCTAATCACATCAAAGAGGAACAATATACCCCTCCTAAATACGTATAGATGAATATTAAATAAAATATGTCAATAGATGGTAATTGAGAAGAAATCCATTAATATGACCTTAACATTTAAGTGGTAATGAATCAGTTAATCGATTATGTTTATCAAAATTAAATCTGCATAGATCAAGTGGATATAAAACATAATATAATGAAAATTCATTATACACATATTTTATGAATATTAAAAGATATTGAAAATGTAATATAACCTATTAAAAATAAATTGAGTTATGATATTATTTATCACGTGGAAACTTTCATGTTATATCTGCATAGATGAAATAATTAAAATCAAAAGATATAATAAAATTAATTATTATGGATTTATGATATTTCTGGTAAAAGGGGAATTGTTTACAGCAAATAAATAAAATTGGTTCATAAATTTTCAATATGATTCAATAAAGAAAAATTATTTTGAAGCAAATTGCCGCACACATTACATTATTTTGATTTTATTTATTTTTTCAATAATAACACCGGAATACTTTAAAATATTTTCCTTTTGTAATAAATATAGTTTTTTACACCTTGAAATGCACGCAACACCATGTTTGGACCAAACAATGCATATTCATGATTTGAAAACCAAATATTAAATAAAAATTTTAAAACATTCATATTATTTATTTGAAAAAAAATTCATTTTTGAAATCTGAATATCAAAACAAGATTAGGTTTATTTTTATATTTTTGTTAAATTTTTTATTTTTTTATGAATATTAAATAATAATTTATTTTAATGGAAACCATAATTTTTATCTAATTATGTTATGTATTTAACTTGTATTTTAAATGTTTTTGAATTAAAAGTATATCAATTATACATAAATTAATCTAATACAGTTCGTTATAAAAAATTTCTACTGAATTTGGATATAAAAACATTGTAATATTTTGAAATTTTCCACATTAAAAAACCTTCTCTTTCATCAAGTTTATGGGATTCATTAAAAATTTATTTTTTCCTCTTCATTGAATTTAATTTGGATAAATTAATTGCATATTTGTAAGAAAATAACATATTCAGTCTAATAAGTAAAAATTAATTTTTATTACAAAAATTATTCCTAAAAATAGTTAAAATTAATTGCAACGATTAAGGAGAAAATAGTTTTCAATGTGGATAAACGTTGAATATAATGTGTAAAATGTCTAAAAACATTTTAAAAATAGGTTGTATATAAATATCTCAAAAATTATACCTCTAGTATCGATAATGGAACTTTATTGGTTCATGGGACCTGAAAAATCATCCGTTTAATTTAATAATTCACAAAAATTTCAAGTTCGCCAATCAGCCCACTTTTAAAAGGGCTCCCCTTATCTTATCCACTACATAACATAAAAAATACGTTTTCCAGAAAATAGTTATCTAATTCAATTACAAAATTTCTACCCCTATTAATATATAAATTATAGTGTGTATAAGGAAAAATTAGAAATGAAATAGTGAATACATAAGGAGGATACACGAAAAAGATATAATTTTATTGACAAGAATCTTATTATTAATTCCTTCTCCAACTATATAAATTCTAATTATACCTTGATTATATTATATCCACTATATATTACCTTTTGAGATGTTTTAATGTAAATTTTAATAGCTAAAACCACGCAAACATCCATAAAATGGTTTATGAAATAATCATTAATGTGTAGGATGGAATACCACAACATAGACTAAGGTTGTCCATTTTTCCATTGTCACCTTTGAATAATGGGAATAATATTTTTTTCTTATTAGTTTTTATATAAATTTGATTTATGATTATATTATTATTATATACATATTATATCAACATGCCTTCATTAATTCCATATTGTGGGAACATGAAATCTCTACTCATGTGTACGACATATTAATACCTCGCGGAGTGATTTTCTCTATCCACACAAGATACAGAATGTATAAATGATGGGTATAATAATAATTTGTGATATATACAACCCAAAATGATACTAAAATGATATTATTTATAATTTAATTTATTTCATACAATACATCATGAAAATTGAAACATCGTTCATGCATATGCATGGTCTACCATCTCCATAAATGGTGTATTTTAATTCATATCAAAAAAATTTTATGGATTTCTATAAATAAAAATATACTGAATATATATAATACATTAATCATGGATAAAATTATGGTGATGATGAAATAATGGTTGATAAATGTGGAAAAAAATATCAAATCAAAACATACTCTTCTAACAAGGGAATTATCCCCTAAAACAATAAATATAACGAAATATTATTAAAAATAGGTGATAATATATTATAAAAGGATATTATATGATATAAAAAATAATAAAATTATTCTGGTATAAGTTAATAACTTACTTAAAATCATTTTATAGGGTTTTAAATAACAATCATCAAAAAGGAAGGATGAGGCAATGGATTTCTTCTCATAGACATTTTATGATTTTCTCCCTGAGAAAGCCAACACAATTTGTGTTGTAACAAATAAAATCATGACTATATTTGGGAATCATAATATGAATATGAAAATTAAAATTTCTCATATGGAGAAACTTATAGTTCTATAAATTTATTATCCATTGTAGAATCTCTTCATATGATAGAATCCCCAATAATTTAGCGGGCTTACTAATCATTTGGCAATAGAGAAACTGATTATTTAGATTGAGAAGATATTTCAATCCTTGGGATACAATTAATAGGAATAATTTATGCTTTTATTATATATTCATACAGTTTATGTGGATCAATGGTGATCATTAATAAAAAATATTAAGTGGAAAGAATAAATAGAACATTTGATGTGAATTGATTTTAATTTTCGAAATTTTAATTAATATATCCATCATGAACGAAGAACTGAGATGAAGATAGAGGTCATTTTCTTAATGGAAAAGGGTAAAAAAATTATAAAGGAATATAATGATAATTTTATACTACTAGATAAGTATGTAATAGAATATATATGTAATCTAGATACTTTGAATCATCATATATTTGATGGAACTATCCTAATACTCTAATGTGTATGAGATTCCAAAACATTGTAACCATAAGATGAAATAGTAATATATACCATCATAACATAGATATAATTTTATGGATCTTATATATTCAAATTAAATAAAGAGAAGAATATTTCAGACAAGATCCATGAGAAAGGTAAAACAACAAATAATAAAAAGCAAATGAAGTTATTTCGAACTTGTGAAAATTGTGTGAATGTGAATTTGGGTAGATTTTTGAAGGTAATTGTGGTGTTTTATATGATGGGATACATGGTTCGTCTATTTCATGATTTTAAGGGAAAAAATAATGATATCAATTACTTCAACTACAATTAAATCTTCCATTATTCACACTATTGTCCAACGGTCCAAAGTACCAAAGAAGTGGTTAGGGAGAGAAGTACAAGATTAGGAAATCACTACAGTTGAGGTAGAAGTATCAAATGATATGGTGGATGGTACAATGAGCCTATCATAAAATTTATCCAATGGTTTATTTGATTCTAAATCCCCAAAATCTTATATATATACTCTATTTACAATGAAAATAGGAAATTTACCTTTTAATTTAATGTGGGAGTTTTCTGTCAATAATTATATGAGAAATACTCAATGCATCAAGTATGTGTCAAGAATTCCACATTATGACACTTAGATTTGAATTAATTGTAATTCTTATATTCATACATGTGGTTTAATTCGACATAATTCTGAATGTGAATTGGATTTCATAATATGATGTGAATATTAGTTTCATGATGACTGAAATTACAATTTGATAAGAAGATATATAATTCCTTATCTTAAGAGGTGAAACATTATCATATATATATTATCTAGATCCACACCCAATACACCTTCTAAATGAAATAATTGTGATGAAAGAGAAAACAATATCAATGGATGAAGAAGTTAATCTTCTAATTGAGGATATGACTATAGAACAAGTATAAGATCACGTATTTTATGAGGATTTACATAAACACCCCCCAGAGCATGATGTTGAGTTTCAATGATTTAATACTTAATTAAATACCAATATCAATGAATCCATATTAAAATGAAAATATGGAATTAGTGGTTATTAGGAAACATATATATGAGTTTAGTGATATGGTATTTACTCACCCTTATATTCTTTTATGGGGACCCTCTATTCTCTTTGTTGAAAATAAAGATAGATCCATGATGATGATTAATGATTACAGAGAAGTTAGTGATATTACGATAATGATCATGTACCCTCTTCCAAGAATTGATGATTTATTTGATCAACTTCTCATTTCTCACTATTTTATGAATATTGAAATTATTTACGGGTATCATTATTTTTATGCAAATATGAAATAAATTTTGAGGACAACTTTCAGAAAGAGGTATGAACAATTTTAGTTTATAGCAATTATATTTGAATTGAATAATTCACCCTTGATTTTTGTGGATCTAATGAATAGATATCTCAATGAATATCATTATTATTTTGGTGTTTTATTCATTGATGATATTATGATTTATTATAAATGATATGAATACCATTATAATCACATTGTATCATTCATGAGAATCTCATAAAGAAATAGTTATATAGTAAATTTAGAAAATGTTAGTTTTGGATTTATGAAACAAATTTATAATTAATATATTATTTCAGAGGAATCATAGGTAATAATGTGAAGAATATTGTAATCAATTAATGGACTACACCAATTAAAATAACTTGGTACATAGTTCCATTATTTTATCAAGTTAAAATTGGTGTTTCATTAATAATTTTTCTCAATTTCTCTAACATGTTGACCAATATCTCATTTAAAGTGGTTAAGATAACATGGAAACAAGAATGTGAGAAATTGTTTTTGAATTGAATGGATGGTTAGTCAATACTATTTTTTACTATACCATCAGTGAATGATGGGTTAGTTATAAATAGTAATTAATTGAAGAAAGGAATGGGTTGTGTACATAAAAAATGATAATTTTAATTCATATGAATCATATCAGTTGAAGAATCATTAAGGAAATTGTCCAAATCATTATCTTGAGTTAGAAGTCATAATATTTTCTCAGAAAATATATATACATAATATTTATGGTAAAATATCTGAGATATATATGGATATCAATTGATTAAAATGCATTTTTATATATAATGAACTCGTCATGATGAAAATAATATGGCTCGAATTTCTCAAGGATTATGATTTATCAATATAAAATCACCATTGAAAAGAAACAAGGTAGTAAAATAATGATATAGAAAGTATCATGGACATTTGAATCATGTTAAGAAATTGAGATATACATTGTTCATGGATTTAGTATTGATATATATAGGAATTATTATATAATTTTAGAGGCTACTCCTTTTACAAATGATTTTGAACCCATCCACATTGTAAAAATCAAAAAAATATATTAATTTGATTATGTGGATTTTTATTATTCAATTAATGTTATGGATGATGGATAATGTGAAGGAATTGTTTTTTGATTGTAGTGTTTTGAAATGTGGAAAATTCTTTTGTACTCCACAAATTCCTGATTTAAAATAGAACTATTAGGTGACTCTCATAGAGAAAGATTTTTATACGCCAAGGAGTTACAATAATGTATAGGGATGTGAAGGAACATTTTTTATGGGACAATATGAAGATATAATTTACAGACTATTTTTCAAGATGCCATGTTTTTTAACATGTAAATACTGAGTAACATCATCCTAGAAGATTCATGAAACCTATACCTCTTCTTATGTGGAATTGTGAATATTTTACCATGTACTTTTTCATTAGATTACCAAAGACCCCTACAAAGATTGAGGCAATATGGTTTATTGTTGATCACCTTAAAAAATAAGAATATTTTATTTATATAAAAGATTATTTACCTCTTGATCAAATCAAAATTATCTTTATTAATTATGTATTAAGACTTCATGTTCTATATCGATCGATTGTGTATTATTGAGATCCCTGTTTTTTTATCAAAATTATGGAAGAGTCCAATGAATAATCTAGACTCTAAGCTTCATTTGATAACCAAATACCATCCTCAAAATATTGGTACATCTAAATAGAAAATTCAAATATTTTAAGACATGTTGAGATCTTAATCACTTGACATTCATGGTATTTGAGATTATTATATATATTTTGTTGAGTTTTCCTACAATAATAGTTTCCTTACATGTATTCAAATTAAATCGTATGAAGTATTATATAGAAAGAGAATTCATACAACAACATACCAAATGAATATATTTAAAAGAAACTTATAGTCCCAAAGTCATTGAGAAGGCCAAAATAATTGTATAGACTATTCAAGAACATATTAATGAATCTTAATGTCTGAAAATGAGTTAGAAGGAAAACCGGATAAAGGAATTGTAATTTCATGTGGCAGATTATGTCTTTATAAAAGTATCTACGTTGAAATGTATCATAATGTTTGTTATGAAATGGAAATTGAGCCTCAGGTACATAAGTACATTAGAAAATTTTTAATGAACTAGAGTTTTTTCTATATATTAGAAATTCCACCAAGCCTCACCATAGTTGATGATGTGTTCCACAGAAAATTATTAAGGAAATACATTCCAGAAAAATATCATGTAATCATATATAATGAAATAGAAATACAACCAAATCTGTCTAATAATGAAGATCATATTTGGATTATTGACTCTATAGAGGAAGTTTTGAGGAGACATATTACTCAACTGGTAAATGATTTTTGGAAAAACACTAATGTGGATGAAGAAATGACAGAACCTAAGGATGTTTTGATGAAGAACCACCCCTGTCTATTTAAAAGGTAATATTAATATAAATTTAAAGGAAAATATTTTGGAGAATTAAGAATATAACACCCAAATATTTTTTTAGTATGTCTCTTATTAAATAAATTCAGTTTCTTCAATAGAAAAAATTCAACTCTATAATAATTTTAGAAGAAAAAATGAAAAATCATTATAACCAATCCATTAAATTGGTATGAATGAATAGTATTAAACACATTAAAACAATTTACATATTTCATCACCAATAAAAAAAAATTGACATTATTCTAAGAGATTTCATAGGCATAATAAAATAATAAATCAACATTTAGGCATAAAAAGATAAATTTTTCTAAATTTGGTTTTTTCACTTTTATGTAGCATGTTTTTAAATACTAAATTCTAAATGTTTTTAAATATAATTATAAAAAATGAACTAGTTTTTTAAATAATAAACAAAAAATTTACTTTGGATTAATTTTTGATATCGTTCTAATATGTATCATTATATTATGAATAGTGAATAATAAATCATTTTAATTGAAAACTAATAATCTTATAATTAATTTATAATGTTAAAATATATTATAAAATATTATTAATGTAAGATTAGATAAATTATAAATATATTAATAAAATTAACAAAATTATTTTTATCATCTTATTTAATTTTAATGTAAAAATATTTCCATCTTTTGATCATTCTCCCTTTCAAAACTGGTTTTCTCATCAAGTATATGAGATTAATTTTAAAGTATTATTAGCCACTTTTTTCGTTAATATTCAAAAATGGATTCCATATTTTTAATAATAAGGTGTAAATTTATTAGATATTTCTATTTTTTAATATGTGAATAGTAAACATAGTAATTTAAATTACCATTGTTTAGGGGAAATCAGTTAATTAAGAGTGAAAATAATTATGATAAGAAATATAAAATTACCCAAAAAATTATTATAACATTATTTCATGAAATTTTTTAAACAAAAATTATCCATTGGAAAATTTTAGAAATTTTATTTATATATGGATATCTTTATTCCCCTTATTTTGTTTTAATTTAAGAGAGGAAAATATTGTCAAACTAATGCTTTTAATAAGTATATCATTTTTAATATGTCTTCTTCCAGTAGATAAGTTCCAACATAAATATTTATTTTAAATAAAAAATATTTATCTTTAACAATGTGGATTTTTTAGTTTTTATTTAAGATAAAATTTCTTTAATTTTGTGCACAACAAGGACGTAGTAAAAATTAAATTAATGTAAAAACAAAATAAATGTTATCCAAAATATGAAAATAAATATAATATTAAAAAATTAATGTCACCCGGAATATATATAGATTCTATTGACATATAATGTAACATCCCAGATCCTGGTGCCACACAATGGGTGCCCTGAACCTGGTTGGACACATGACCTCAAGTGCATTTCCCCAAATGCTAGAGGCTGCTGACTAACAGTGAGGGCCTAATACTAATTTTCGGGAAACTATTACCTCATTTTCGAAAGTGTAGCCTAGAGGAATAAATATAAAAACACAAATGTAGAAGTAGTAAACAATATAATCTTGAAATGGAAAACATAACTGAAGTAAAATCTAACCAAGGGTCATATATATGATAATGAAACATTCCACTAATTTTAATAAAGTATCCAAAATAGGATACATTGCAATCAGTTACAATACTGCAAAAAGTACAAAGTACAGTCAAACAAAGCCAATGTAGTGCAACAGGAATGCAGCAGCATCACAAGCCAAAGCTCGGTTCCATGCTCTCTTAATCCTCTGCAACAATCATGTACCTGTGTAAGGACCCCTTCCCTTATCGACACCTGCAGCAACATAATCTGTTTGGGCCCATGACATGACCCAAATAGGGTGTGATTAATAAATACCTATAGGCAACCACCAAAGAAACATTCCCAACTATTAGTGAAAAAGTGTAGCTGCATTATGCCATAATGAAATGTAGTAAGCTAGTAAGTACTCAAAAGTAACTATTCCTACCATTTACATTGCCATTTTAATAATTATTTAACCATTCAAAGCATGTTCTGTAGCTTGGAAGGTACAACTAAAGAAATCTATATAGTGAATATTCAAGGTAAACATTGTCCTAAAACATGAAAATACTTACCCTTAGGCAGATAGAGATGAAACTATCAGGTGAATGCCCTCAGGCATAATGAACATGGCCTTCAGGCATAATAACTGTTGCCCTCATGCTAAACAAAACATTTCCCTCAGGCTAAACAAGACCTTCCCCTCAGGCTAAACAGAACCTTGCCATTAGGATAAACAGAACCATCCCCTCAGGCTAAATAGAACCATGATCTGAGGCTAAACCGAACAAAAGTAAGTAACCGGGCTGATCCCAAAGCATAAGCAAGAAATTTAAATGTGTTTCCTCTCATGAAAACTCAAAACATGTTATAATCATGGAATACCAATAGGTATCCTGGTCAAACGGATAAACAAGGGAAACACACCCTCAGGGTGGACCTGGATCAAAGCTAAAATACAAACTACAGTTTATAATCATTCATTAGATTACCTATGCAGTTCTAGGAATCTCAATATTCAAGGCATCAGCCACACGACACCCCGAACATGGGCGCGTGGCACAACGGTGCACAAAATCAACTCGACAGTTGGAATTAAACACAAGAACACCTACAACGATTTCCTCTGATCAATATACATGAAATATGCCTCATGAGACAACCAAGAACGATGTAGATCCAAGATACATGATTACCGATTCAAACCCATATAACTTTGTTTTGCGAATGAATTGGAAGGCAATATTCAAGAAGAGGTAAGACCTTACCCGCGTGGTCCAAATGAGATTGACATCGGAAGAATCATAGTCCCAGTGTGCGATCAAGAGATCCATTATGTCTCGTCCTCCACTTCCACTGCTCTTGGTGAGCCCTCTTCCACCTCTGTCGAATGAGGAGTCCACTTCTTGTTTTTTACAAAAAAAAATATATCTACATGGTATGTACTTTCAAGTACATGACGTGTAGTATTTTTTTACCTGTTCCCCTAGTGGCTACTTTCCACCACCACACAGTTCACATGATGATTGAATACATGGTGTTTGGTTATTAGTACATGATGTGTAGTTAGTTTTTACACCTTTAACCATCCTCGATCTTACATTCCATGTATTCTTATTCCACACAGCCAAAGTACATGGCAAGTGTACAAATGTACATGGCCTGTGCCCATAAATTTGGGATTTTTCCCACATTCCCCTTTTCTCTAAAAAACACATATGGAAAAGGAATAGAAGAAACCCGTACCTAAAAATAAGAATCGAGTTCTTACAAACCTCACCCCTTAAAGAAATTCATCCCTGAATTTCCCTTCCAAGGGTTGTGAAGATAAATACAAGAACAAATCTATCCACTGAGCACGTACGTCGGTCTCCCTCTCCCAGGTTTCATCTTACACTCGGCCATACTTCCGTAGCACCCGTACGAGAGGAACTGACTGGCCGTAGAGAACCTTCGTTCCCCTATCAACAATAAAAATTGGATTCTCGTCAAAGGATTCATCAACCTGAAGGTCAACCTCCTCGGGATGAAAAATGTGAGACATGTCTGAGTGATAACGGCGAAGCTGTGATACGTGGAAGATGTCGTGCATGGTCTGGAACCTCTGTGGTAACTACAACTGATAGGAAACCACCCCGATTATCTCCAGAATCTCCAACAGACCTACATACCTTGGTGAAATTTTACCCTATCACCTGATCTTCTTGTGTCCCAGCCTCGATGAAACACACAAGAACACCTGATCCCTGACTACAAACTCCAAGGGTTGTCTCTGGCAATCAGCATAAGATTTATGAAGATATTGGGAAGTAGCCATGTACTTCTAAATAAAATGGAACTACTTAGAATTATCTTGTACAAGATGTGGTCCCAGTAAAGCTTCCTCTTATCCCTCAAACCAGCACAAGGGTGATTGGTATGGCCTACCATATAATGTCTTGTAAGGTGCCATATTAATAGTTACCTGAGAAATATTATTATGGGAAATCTTGAACATGGGTATGTGCTTCTACCAATAGCCCCCAAATTCAAGGACGTATACACACAGCATGTCCTATAGCACCTGTATTGTACGCTCTGACTTGCCATCGGTTTGAGGGTGGTAAGATGTGCACAGAAGAACTTATGTACCCAGTTCCCTCTGAAAACTCTTCCAGAAATGATATGTAAAACGGGTGTCCATATCTAAAAATATAGAACAGGGGACCCCATGAAAACTTTTGATCTCTCAGACATATAACTTTTCGAGATTGTCCACACTAAAGGTCTCCTTGATCAGTAAAAAGTGATCCACCTTCGTAAGTATATCAAAAACAACCCATAAGACATCATTCCCTCAAGGTGACCTCGGAATACCGGTCATGAAGTCCATCCTAACATCATCCTATATCCAATTTGGAATGGGTAACTGTTTTAATAGTCTGGCTGGTCTCTGATGATTCACCTTCACCTTCAAACAGGTGGAACATCTCGTAACAAAACCTGTTACCTCTCATTTCATCCCCATACACCAATACTGACGTCTCATATCATGGTACAATTTGGAAACTTCAGGATACACTGCCCAAACTGAAGCATGAAATTCCCACATCCTATCCTCACGTATATCCCCTAGAACCCACACTCATCCATGTATATGCAGTAACTCATCATCACATGTTGTCCCTCTAGGAGGAGGGATTTCACTTGCCACTGACTCTCGTAGGACTAGGACTTCTGAATATGATAGCTATCTCATCCTCTCTCTATCTAGGAGGGTAGAAGTCACATGTAATGATGAAAGATAGGTTTTCCCTTGACTATCATTCACCTCCAAATTCATCTCATAGAACAAAGCCATAAGATGTCATTCGTCACTGGCCTCCTGCACTGCCTATATCTGAGTCCTCCTACTCTGTGAATTAGCTACTTCATTACCATTACCATGTGTATAAGAATGATCGAAGTCAAAGTACTTAAGGTATTCAATCCACCTTCACTGTCTAAAATTTAAGCCACAATGGGTAAAGATGTATTTAAGAATTTTGTGGTCTGTAAACACCACAAAATGTTCTCTCAAAAGATAATCTCTCCAACAGCATAACACATGAACAACTGCAGCCAACTCGAGATCATGCATCAGGTAATTCCACTCATGTGGCCTCAACTTTCGAGACTGATAGACATCTACTCAAGATCCATGCATTGACATTGCTCCCAGTCCAATAATTAATGAATCACAATAAAATGTATAGCTCTTCCCTTTTTCTAGAAGTCTTAGGACTGGTGTTGTTGTCAACCTTCCCTTCAGCTTCTGAAAGGCTATCTCGTATGTTCTAGACCAAACTATCTTAATTCCCTTCTTATTAAAACCCATCAATGGTGCTTCTATATCGGAGAAGTCCTATATAATGTTCCTGTAGTAACCAGCCAACCCCAAGAAATTCCATATTTCAATCACTTTTTAGGATGCTCCCAGGAAACTAATGCTCTCACTTTCTCCGGGTCTACCACAACTCATGCCTCTAAGATTATATGACCTAGGATGTGAATCTGGTCCATCCAAAAGTGGCACTTTGAATTTTTAACATATAACTGATTCCCTCTCAGTGTACTCATTAAAGTATCAATATGGTTGGAATGGTCATGTCAAGTGTGAGAGTACACCAAGATGTCGTCTATGAAGACTACCACAAAAGAATCTAGATATGGGTAGAATACATGATTCATCAGAGCCATGAAAAATTTTGGTGCATTTATGAGTCAAAAGATCATTACTATGTACTTGTATAGACCATATCTTCTCTAAAAGGTTTTAAGCGGTATATCCGATGGTCTAACATGCAACTGATGATATTTGGATCTCAAGTAAATGATATAGAACAATCGTTCTCTTCAATAATGATAAAAAATATCATCAATCCACAGCAAGGGATATTAGTTCTTGACCATAAAATAATTTATCTTCTGATAATCCACACAAAGTCTAAGGGTACCATCTTCCTTTTTTGAAAAAAGGATAGGAGAACCCCAAGGAGAAGTACCAGGTTAGATGAAACCCTTTGCTTGAAACTCATCTAAAATCCTCTTGAGCTCCTGTAATTATTCTGGAGACATACTATAAGGAGGAATGGATACTGGTGCCACTCCTGGAACAAGATCAATAGATAAATCCACCTCTTTCTCCGGAGGTAGACCTGAAAAGTCATCTGGGAAAATATCCCTAAAACAATTTACCACAGATGGGAAATACTTCTAACAAGTTCCCTAGTCATCCAGATATAAACTTGCAATCTAGGCTATAACTCCATCTCACCCACGATTCTCGGTTCTTTCTCGGCTCACCTGGACATCTCATTCACCCTTGTATAGAAACTCTCCACCCTCTGGTGACATGAAACTCACCCTACGACGATTGAAATCTAGAAAGGATCGAAAGGGTACCAACCAGTCTATCCCAAGAATGAAATCATAGCCTGTCATCTCTAAGACATAGAATCACCATGTAAAGTGACACCCACCAACTGCTAGGTGGGACTCTTTTCACTGACACACAACTACCATTTGAATTCCCAGCAGAGTGTCTAGCTTCATGGTATTCGAAGAAGAAGAAACACATAGCCCAAGGCTCTCCAGAACGGGCACATATATAAAGCTATGTGTAGCACCAATATTGAAAGTACAGAAGAAAAAACTAAAGAAACTAGTTCAGTACCTTTGATAGTGGAAGGTTCAGGATCCTGATCTTATTGGGTCTGTTGAACTACATATGTCGGCCCAGTGTCACAACCCTATGACATAGCCTGGATACCCTAAGCTAACCCGCCATGCTGTATCTATAATCCTGGTGTCTGGTAACCACAACCATGACCACCACCTCAGCCTGAACATCCAGACATATTCTAATTCTATGACTGGTAAGAATCTCTTGGCCCTGCCCCTGCACGTGGAGTCTGCATAGAACATCTCTCAGTAGTCACTGGTGGAAACGCCTAGAAAAAATGCTGAAGATTTCCCTTCATGGCACAAGATCATCACTCCACTGTGTCACATGGACACTAAGGACTATTGATCCCAACATTACCACACTGGCATCACATTATATGGCCACCTAATGAATTCTTCTATCTATTACTACCACCATGAGAGAAATATTTCTTCCTCTTCCTATTTCTAGTAGAAATAGTACATGATACTGGTGTAGAACCACCCTGGTCTGCGCCACTAGCTTCCTGCAGGTTCCACTCAGTAATCATTGTCTACATTATAATGGCATGAACTATAGGCAACAGGAAAACATTCATCAGTGCTTTAATGTCATATCGAAGACCGTCCTCAATTTGTCTATCTAACATTGTCTCATCACCCTCTAAAACATGCGAAAAAATTTGTCGCTCTGTGATGTTCGAAGAGTAGACCATCACTGACATGGTTCCCTATTTTAGATTCCTTAAATTTCAAGCTCGATCTGCCCTCCATGTCTTTATAATGAAAAAGTCATAGAAAACCACCTGAAAATTTTCCCATGCCATGTCTTGTTGATGCTTTGTCTGGGTGGTAACATCCCACCATCTCTTTGCAGAATCACACAGCATGTAAGTAGAGAGCTTGACCCTCCTCACAGGAGGCGTCTCCAGATGCGAGAAGATTGTCTCCATAGAATCCAGTCATAACTCAAGAGCATGTGGTTTTCCATCCCCTGAAAATGTAGGTGACTGCTGCTACTAGAATATACGCATCAGATCTACCATAGATGTGGAAACCTACGGTGTTCCCTGAAAGGTTTGAATGAACCATATGAGTTCTTCACAAAACTGCACATCTGTGCATGTTTCTGGTATAACGGCTGTAACCGCATCTATAACTTATGGATGATCCATCTGTATCCCATGGCCTACCATCTCTGGAGTATAATCGTTGCCACTCTCTTGGTGAAACACTCATGGTTGTCGTGGAAGCATGACTCTACAAGGTCAAACTCGCGCCTTAGATTAAGATAATTGAGGATGGAAAACTAGATGACCGAGAAGGGAATAGGGTAAGAAAAGCCCTCAATTATTACAAATCATGACTACATGGAATTTCTAATTCCTACACGACATGTTCCCATAAGAAATTCACATGGGAGTGTACTCCTGCAAGAGCTAGTCGTGTAACACCCCAAACACACGGCGTGTTTTACTAGAACACAGCATGTACTTGAATACTCCCCCCTTGTCGAGTCCTTATACAAAGATAATTCACAAGGATATCCTAATACATGACTACACGGAATGTTCATGATAGACACAGCATGTACGAGGAAGGATAACACTAACCCATACTTTTTGTGACAAGGATGACTACCTAGGTTAAACTACACCATGTGTTTGATCCTAACATGGCATGTCTAGCTTATGGTTTATTCGTCTCGGATGTTAGATACACAATCAGACACAGGGTCAACACCACAGGGTATGTACAACTGCTACAAGGTGTGTTCCCACATGAATTCCCCTATCTCGTGTCTCTGCTCACATGACCTATGACGTAGTTAGAGGCTACACAGCGTGTACTTAAGGTACACGCCTTGTACTTAAGAAAAACTATTTATTCTCAAACCTAAGAACACATGGCGTGTAGTTAAAACTACACGGTGTGTATTCTGGGTTTTTCTGGGCAGTAAGACTTAGAAACTACTCCAGAGCCCTGAAAAACACTGACACGAACACCAAAGTGCCAAATTCCGAACATTGAGGTCCCATAATCCTCACAAATAAAATCCTAGCATCTTATGCATATTTTGGCAAGGTAAACAAGTCAATGATCCACCAAATTCAGGTCAATGAGGGCCCATAACACCTCAAGAAAAAAATGGCATTCATTTAAACAAAATTTCTAACAACAATACCCCATCAAACAGTAGTTATTTTTTTCAGGACAACCATCACAATAGCATGCATATTTTAGCACATCATCGATCACAACAACATGAAATTTCTAATGCACGTACATAGCATGGAACTATTCTTGATATGTGATTCTAACATGTGCCTAAATGATGCATGTGATGGCATACCCTCATCTCATTGGGATGCAACGAAATAAAACACAAGTATAAATTATAAACCGAATATCACTAGTGTGTTGCCCAATGGTGAAAATAAAATCAACTGTAATAGTAAAAAATAGAAAATCACAACTTAATTAGAGGGAATCCAGCATTTACCTCTACACGGGGTAGCTACTCTCAGGCACAGATTATTAACTAATCCTATAACAATTTATCTATTTGCTTTTTTCGCCAAAAAATAAAATAACTCTGAGAAAAGACTCCCTCTGATACCACTTTGTAACATCCCGGATCTGGGTGGCACACAACGGGTTCCCCTAAAACAGATGGTGACATGACCTAAAGTGCATTTCCTCAATCACCAGAGGTAGTCGACTAGCATCGAGAGCCTATGACTGATAGTGGGGAAACAATACAATCATTTTTCAATGTTTTGCGCAGTGGAATAAATATAAAAACACAATAAATATAGTAATAAACAATATAAACATGAAATGGACTACAGAACTGAAGTAAAAGATAACAAACAATCATATATATGATAAATCAACACGTCACTTGTTCTAATAAAGTATCCAAAACATGATACATTTAAATCATTTATAATATAGCACAAAGTACAAAGTACAGTCAAACAAAACCAATTTAGTGAAACAAGAATACAGCAGTAACCCAAGCCTAAGATCGGTCCCATGATCTCCTACTCCTTTGCAATAATCGTGTACTTGTGTAAGGACCCTTCCCCTTATCGACACCTGCAACAACATAATCAGTTTGGTCCTAAGAAATGACCCAAATAGGGTGTGAGGAATAAATCCCATTAGGAAATCACAAATGTCCTATTCCCAACTATCAGTGAAAAATTGTAACTATTGTGTGCAATAATGAAATGCAGTAAGTTAGGAAGTAGTCAAAATTAACTATTCCTACAAGTAACATTTCTATTTTAATAATTATTTTACAATTCCAATATTGTGCTTTATCTTATCAGGTACAACTAAAGAAATCTATATAATTAATATTCAGGGTAAACATTGTACACGGACATGCAAATCCTTACCCTCAGGCAGACAGAGATGAAACCCTCAGGTGACTGCCCTCAGGAATAATGAACATTTCCCTCAGGCCTAAGAACCGTTTCCTTCAGGCTAATCAAACACCACCCTTATGCATAGGAAATGTTGCCCTCAGGCTAAACAATACCTTTCCCTCAAGCTAAATAGAACCTTGCCCTCGTGCTAAATAGAACCTTTCCCTCAAGATAAAAAGAATCATTCCCTCATGATATATAGAACCATGCCCTCAGGAAAAACAGAACAGAAGGAAGTAACCGGGACGAGCCCATAGCATAAGCCAGCAATTTATATATGTTTCCTCTCAAGAAAACTCAAAACATGTTATAATCATGGAATACCAACAGGTATCCTGGAAAAATGGATAAATAAGGGAAATTCACCCTCGAGGTGGCCCTACATCAAATCAATGATACCAACAGTAGTTTATACTCATTCATTAGATTACCTATAAAGTTCTATATATCTCAAAAGTCAAGGCCTTGGACACACGACACCAAGAACATGGGCATGTGGCACAACGGTGCACAAAATCAACTCGTCAGTTGGAATCAAACACAAAACCACCTACCTAGATCTCCTCTGATCGATATACTTGAAAAAAGCCTCCTGAGACAACCAAGAACGATGTAGATATGAGATAAATGATTACCCATTTAATCCCAGATAACTTCATTTAGGGAAATAATTGGATGAAATAATTCAAGAAAAGGGAAGATCTTACCCACACGGTCCAAACGAGATTGATGGTGGAGGAACTGGAGTCCTGGTGTGTGATAAGGAGATCCCCCAAGTCTCAGCCTCCTCTCCCACTACTCATGGTGATCCCTCTTCCTCCTTTGCTGAATGAGGAGGCTATTTCCTGTTTTTAATGGAAAAACATATCTAAACGGCGTGTAATTTCAAGTACGCATCGTGTTATATTTTTTAAATTGTTTCCCTTGTGGCTACTTTCCACCACCTCATTGTTCACCTACCAGCTGATTACATGGTGTGTAGTACTACATACATAGTGTGTAGTTAGTTTTTTACATCCTTAATCGCCGACAAGCCTACATGCCCTATGTTTTCATCTCACACGGCCAAAGAACATGGCTTGTGGTTATTAGTACACAACTTGTAATTAGTTTTTACACCTTTAACCATCGTCAAGCCTACACGCCATGTCTTTTTATTCCACACAGTCAAATTACACGACATGTGTACAAAAGTACATGATGTATACCCATAAATTTGGGTTTCTTCCCACAATCCCCTTGTTTTCTCAAAAACACTTAAGGAAAAGGAAAAGAAGAAACCCGTATATCAAAATAAGAACTGGGTTCTTACATATAATATATTTATTACGTTTTTTTCCATGATATCTTGTTTTATGGTTTTTTAGTAAACTTCATGTAAGGATAGTGTCAAATTAGACATTAATGATATTTCAAAATCAACAATATTAAATTAAATAAAATAAAATCTATAAAAATATAATATTTACCCAAAATGATTTTCTAATTTTTAAAATCAAATTAATGATTTATTTTTCATTTTTCGGTAAAAATATTTACATTCATACAAAAAAATCATTACTGTCACTGTAAGAGTTAATTTTTTTAAAAACTGGTTAAAACCCAAAATAATGTATATGAATATAACCTAAAAAATTATAAAAATAATTGGTTGGGGGTGATTTAGACCTGTAATAATATTATAATCAATATAAATCATTTTTTATACATTTTTAGTTGATAATTAATTTTAATTAATTTAGTAATTTCAGATTTTCAAAAACATCACATCACCTCAATTATAAAAGGGATGATCTTTATTCACTTATTTATGACATATTGATCCAAATATCTCAACGAAACACAAATAATATCTAGTATATACATCCTTATTTATGTTATTGAGAATAATTTACTTCTAAAATACCTACCATATGTCCCTTTAGAGAAGTTATATAGGCACTCATTTGTAGAAGAGGTAATTATCCTTAATGACCCTTCAAAAAAACCACTTCTACTTCATATTCATGATTTTTTATCATGAAATATTAATAAATCAAGTATAATATATATAATTATATTTTATTATTATTAGTTGACATCTGTAATCAATTTTTTATAAATCCAATGAAAAATTAATACACTACGACAGCTTATGTACAACTTATCATCTACAATCCATGTTGTAATTCGTTTTTCATAGACACTATAATTTTATGGTATAATGATAGAATCATTTGATATATGTAATAATTATTACATGATATTTATTTTAGAAAAAAATAAATATTCCATCCACTTTCATACACATTTACCATTAAAGGAATAATATAGTTCCTCGTGCATATGAATGGTCTACCTTATCCCTGACATGATGCCATTTATTATCCATGTTAACCATTCAAAAATGATTATAAAAATGTTTTAAATTAATAAATATGAAATCTTGGACCTTAAAATAATTTTAGATATAGTAGAACTATATAGTAATTATGAGAACAAGGACATACATTACAAAACCTGAAAAGGAAAATGAAGCATTTAACACCTGAAACAATGGTAATAACACATTATTATTATAGAACTGGTGATAAGAGGATATAATAAGATCATATAAGATATAATAAATATCAAAATGGATCTTGTATAAATTAATAACATCTATTAAACCATTATAAATGATATTATAGAACGTACAACCAAAATGAAGAGTGACATAAGGGACTTTATCTCAATTTTACATAAATGATAAATATTGTAATATTATGATCCAGATTTATTTATTATGGTTTATATACTTAAAATTTCTTTTATAATCATCATTCATAGAAGAATTCATTATGTCTGCTATATTATACAATCATAGATATGAATATTTTGTAATATTGGTACCATTTTTACATACAATTTTTACATTGAATTTAATTTGATTAACTTGGGGAAAATGATAAATATGAATCTTTTACTCAATATGACTATTTTTTTAACTAATATTTATTTATGAATTAAATATTTTTTTAATATTATTATTGCATTATAAATGATTACATGAGTGGGGACTAGTTATAGATTTCCCATAAATTGATAAATTGTCTCATGAGACTAATAGTTGGAAAAATTGATAGGGAATTACTCATAATGAATAAATTGTCTTATGAAATGTCTTAATAGTATGGATATCATGATGTATGAGATCATATAGTAGAATAGTAAGAATTTTTTATTAATAACTTAGTTATTGTTTATCCATGGTATTTTTACAATGATATTATTCATGGATTCAGATTGTGAACAAGTTATTAATTAAATGTAATTTATTTCTATATATTAACATATACATAATCTTTTTACATCATCATATGATGAAAGAAATTTTTATATTAAATGTAATATTTTTTTAGCTATTTATCATTCCATATTTATCATTTTTTGTTGATTCATGACAACTTCTATTATGTGTATCCCTTTCGGATCATTTTAGCTCGCCTAATGATATGTTATATTTTCCCCAAATATGAAGATGAAATTCTTGAATGATAATAATGACGAAAATTACCTTCCATTTTTATATTCTATGTTTAATTTCCAAATTTATAAGGGACCCGTGTATGTATCTCGTTCTAAAAAGAAAATAAATATCCAGTCCATTAGTATGTGTTTCATATTATTTCAAACCAATGAAATTAATTAAAAATTAACTATCAGTTACTTGGTTTGGGGTTATTACACAACTATTTTATGTGACACGTCTTCATAAGAGGCTTCATAGAAATAATGCCCAACATGGAGTGAAGATCCAACCCCCACTAATCACATAAAATAATCTATCACAATCATGTCATGTGCCACATGCCACCACCATTTAATATAGAGAACCTTTATTTTTATAGATATTTTTACAAGATTTTAAGCATCATTCACCCATCAAATATAATCCAAGGCCCATAGATTATAATGTATTTTTATGATTAGGTATATAATTATAAAAAAAGAAACCAAAATAAAAAAAATATTTTAATTAATTTGTATAATGATCTATTGTATTCCTTTGAGCTCATACATCTACATAGGATATCCTAGTGAATTAATGAAAAAAGTGATGATCTAAAAATCCCAATAAATGAATAAATCATATGAATAATGAATTATCATGGGTTAGATGGAATAACATGATGAAATTAATGGTGATGGAATATTAATAAACATATTTAATCATAATATGTAGATCATGGGATCATGTAACCATGGAATCAAATGAATGTTGTTGTAACATATAACATTAAAAAAACTTGATTCTATGATAACTTCCCCGAATATATCACATGTTCAGAAATGTCACATAATGAAAATTGGGTTACTACTTTTCCCAAAATGACATAAAATAATATTAGAAATTGACCAATTCATTGTATTTCTAGCAGGGTATACTGATCATAACATGTTTATATATATATTTTCTACATGAATAATAATTCCTAAGTAATAAATATAAGGAGTTACCTATGGAATGTAATTGGTATTATAATCATGTATTAGTTATAAAAATGATAATTTCATAATGGATTCTATCTGAGAATGTATTTAAACCATTCTTTTAAAGTAATATGGTAAATAAGTCCTTGATAATGGTAAATGATTTTCATATTAAGTGAAAACATGTAAACATATTATTTAAGATTCAATATAAATGCGATAGTTAAATGAAGTTCAAGGGAAAATATAACAGGTTATTTGAAGTTTAATAAGGCATAATTTTTCATAAAACTGTAAAAAACTAATATAGTTTTTAATTATAAATTGAATTATTTTAATAAAAAAAATTATTAAACCTTATTATGGATTGTATATTTAAATGGGTCAGAAACAAGAAGTTCTCATTTTCCATGAATGTTTATCAAGAGCAGTTGAGAAGGGAACCTTATAAAATAAGTATTTACCCATAAATTAATTAATATATGATCTAGTTATGTATGTTTTAAACTTAAAAAACTATTTCATGTGGAGTAAATAAAAATAATAAAAATATATAATGTTTTAAAAAGAGATAAATCATAACCCAAATAAAAAATAAAGGATAAGATAGAATCTATTACCTTGTTTACAAAAGTGTTTATCACATGCACTTAATGTCCATGATAATTAAATTAGGTCTATTAATTAATTCAATCATTACCACTTAAATAAATATTTTCCATTATATAAATTTATTAAGTTTATTTATAACAATCTTTATTGATTATAATATTTAATTTTTTTATTCTGGGTTCATTCGCATCATGATTTTATGATCAGTACCTATTTGTTTAATAGTGATATTACATTTCAAATGGAAGATGAACAAGTTATGTGGATTTAAATGTTATTAATATACACTAAAACATTTAATATTTTCCCATATATTCATTTTTTCAAATATGCAGATGATTTATTAGATAAAAATTTAATGCATATCATTAGTTTATTTTTTGGTTTTTTCAGTCACCATGATCTATGATTGTTATATTATTTAATATTATGAAAATATATTAGTTAAAAAAATGAAAAAAAGTTATAATATACCTATTTAATTATATTTTAAACATTATAATGTTTTTATAGCCAAACAAGGAGGTGATACATTAAACTGATACCATGCCATCCACGAAAGAGTGAATCGACACTTTAAATAAAACACTATCATTTTTAGAATTAAAGGAAGAAAAGAAGGAATTTAATCATATGTTATTCCATTAATATAATAAAATTAAAAAATATATTAGATACTAGATTTATAATGTAACTTTGGATTGTTATGGAAAGGATGATCTAGATGAAAGAAATAATTTCAAAGATAAATGTATAGGAAATTTCCTCTTGTATGTTTTCTTCTTGAGAACCTCATTAAAGAACATGATTATGGAATTTTTGTGAGACATATATACCATATCATGGGGAATAGTTTTGGGATAGGAATTGTGAACAAAATAAGAATTATCAAAAGATTATATGGTGTGAAGAGAAGTGGTGGTGAAGGAAGTACTTATAGTGGGAGGATAGGGGTATTTTTGTTATTTTGTTCATTTGTTTATTATTTTTGAACAAGAAAATAAATAGTGCTCATTATTGTTAATATGTGTAGTAAATAGTGTATGTTAGATGAATTTAGTGGTTTAGTACATTAGATGTGAATAAAATATTCATATAATGTGCATAAAATTTTATATATACTAAATTAATGCTTTTTAGTATTCATAAATAATTAATATACTTTTGATAAAAACAAAAACATAATCCACACAATATATCAACGTTTAGATTTAAAAAATGTACTCCATTTTATGAAAATAATTTTCTAAATACGGTTAATTTGATTTTTTATAAAATCATAATTTATTTGGAAGATACTAATTTTAATATTAAAATTGATTCCATGATATGTTGAAAAACTAATTACAGTCTCATAAAATATTTATATAACAAAAATAGATAAATAATAATTTATGAGCCTTTTTATAAAAATAAATTATATTTTAGAACACTATTTTAATTATAATATTGTGAAAATATTACATTTTTCCAAAATACGAACACATAATTTTTCCTTTTTAAAAAATTTATTTACTTATATCAATATATAATTATATCATATTATCTTTTATAAGATGATTTAATTTTATTTATACTTTCATAGGTGAGGTTACTATTCTATTGTCCATCTTATTATACATAAGGGTCAAATTAATATTCTGATGGCTGTGTTACAATTCCATCTGCATAGGTTCATTAATTTCAATAAAAACAACTTATTTCAGTGATAATTTTTTCAGAATAAGGTATTATATGTTATTTATGTGATTTATAATATATAAACTAACTATATGAACGGAAATTCCATTGATAAAATTTTGGGTAACTATATTCTTCCCCCTTTATGATATTTCTTCCCTGAAATTTCATTTTACATACTATGTTGAAAACACATAAGGGCACTTAACATTTATCACTTACTCATATTCACATGATGACTTTCTATTCATATGGTTCCACAATAGAATAATGATCAATGTTATAGTCTTTTAGTGACAAACTCTTTTCCAAGGGTCCAAGATCTTCACTGGATGCTCCTCGTATATGAGATCATCTTCCAACTTCAACACCTACGAAATTTGTACATTTGTGGGATATATTATGTAATTATCTAGGATAAAAATTATAAATAAAAAATTAAATTGTTACATCGGTGGTGGATGTTATATTAGATATTCCACATCTCTGATCACATCAATAATCTCAATGGGTTTGATATACATGTGTCATAGCTTTCTCTACTTAAAATATCTCTTGAGTCTCTTCTAAGGAGAGATGTGTATAAATACATTATCTTGACCCTTAAAAAATATGTCCCATTAATTATTATATTCATACCACTTCTGTAAACATTGGGCTACCATGATTTTTGGTAATATGGTTTTTAACTTTTCTACATTTTCTTTGACCATTTCTGGTTATAGTAAAATATATTCACCAATATCATCCTAAGAAGCTATTTTTCTACATCTTTTAACATAATGAGATTCATATGGAGGCATTTTGATGCTCGAGTGGAAACTAATATTGTATATGAACTCAACCAGAGGTAGATATTAGTATTATCATCCCCTTAGGTTTATATAACATGATCCAAACATGTCTTAAAATGTATGAATAGTTTACTCTCATATTCAATTATTTTAAGGATTATAAGTCATACTAAAGGTCTATTCATTATTTATAGTATGTCAAATAATTATCTTAAAATAATATGTAAATCTCAAACCTCAATCAGATAGAGTCAATAGTGGTACTCTAGGAAGTGTCACTATTTATTTATAGAAGTTAATGTGGATTAAGTGATAATTATTTATCAATGGAGATAATGAGATTCTTCTTTATAATACCATCCACAACACCCATAATGATTTTTTCCTCCATATCTCTTTGGATGTCTAGTGAAAAATTCCATGGTGTTGTCTTCTAATTCCATTAACGGTATTAGTAATGGATACATAATACCCTTTTAATAAATTAATTTATAATTAAAATTCTTTTATACCAAGAAAATTGATGTGTATTCAACAATAACCTTCTTCATATTTTCAAATCAATAATTATCTTGATGATATAGATACATCATTATGAAACCTTTGTGAATAGAGAAGGTTGAGCTATGTGCATCATTCACAATTTCATTAATTATCTTCATATTTTAGGTTACACATATTCATTACCCAAATCATATGACTCATTCATCATAAATTTTTAACTTTGATGATTTATATTTTCAGATAGGTTCTTCATTCTTCATAATATTCTCATCATTTTATTGAGCATAATTGTTTTCTCTATAATGGATAATTGATAAATAATTTGGTAAAGGGATAATGAGGTTCCTTTCTTAATGATTCCCATTTACATCCATTTAATGTAAATGAAGAATGGATACTTCTTAATTATAATGATAGATAATGTTGAAGTATCTTTTCTACTTAGATACTCTTCCACTTTATATATTTTACTATGATATTTTTGGATTTTGAATTCTTAATACCTGCTGATATCTAATCCTCTACTGTAGTGAATATTAATCTTCTTTTTCTATGATTATATATTTGAGGATCTTATAATGAGTATATATTTCATACATCTCTCCATTGAGAAAATTCTATCAGATTTTTAAACTGAATATAATATATTCTAACTATAGATCATTCATGGGTGGTTTTTATCAAAAAAATCAACTAACTCATGGATTAGGCTATCACATAATCATTTATCATCGTTACACATCATAAACCTTTATTTGAATCATTAATTGTTTACTCCAAAGTAGTTTAGCAATTGTAGGTAGTGTATTTATTAATGTTGTGATTATTTTCTTTTTCAACACATTGAATCTCTCTCCACATTCACTAGTCAAGAAAAACAATACTCCCTTTTTGGTCATCATGGTAAGTGGGTATTACAACCACGGTTATCTCTTCAAAAATAATTTCTAATACTCATATTGATCATGGAAACTGTGGATCTCTGTTATAGATGTTATTCTAGGACACTCCTCAATTTCCATTTTCTTAGAGGGGTCTAGAAATATTTTTTCCTAGTGATAACATTCCCTAAGAATATAAATTCTCCCATCCATAACTCAACTGTAATGTAAACTGCATATATTTTATCATTTTAAAATGTCTTTAGAATTGTACCCAAATTCTCCTCATCCTTATAATTTCTTTTGGGATATATCATAATATCATTGATAAAGACTACAAAAAAAATTTCAAGGTAATCTATAATGACTATGTTCATTATTTTCATCAATATTACTATACCATTAGTGAGATTAAAGTCATCACTATGAACTAATAGTGTACATACCTCATTCTAATGGTATTTTTGGGAATATCATCCTTCCTTGATTTTAAAAGGAGATATATCGACAGACGTTCAAACTTATTTAACAAAGTGGCCCAATATAGTTAACCGAACAATATATTTATCCATTGTTAGGGATACATCATATTTCTCAAGATTTGTTAGCTCTTAATAATCTAGGATGAGGTTAATTGATCCATACTTTTTCCAAATGTAGTGGACCGATGCACCCCATTATAAATTACTTGGGTATAAAAAAACCTTTATAATATTCTCATGTAGAAGATTATTCAGTTACTCCAACATAATAGTTCCCATTTTTAAAGGAGTCATTGATATATGCAGATATATAGAAATGATTTCATTTAGTAACTAATCCTCTTAGACAGGGGGAATCCTAGAAAATTCTTTAGAAAAAACATCAGTGTTGTCCCTAAAAATTAACATGTCCTATAAAATTTTTTTCTCTTTTATATTAATCAACTATTTTAGAAATTATTTGTCATAATAATATAATATTCATTATTGATCTGATGATTCTAAAATATATTTTTCCTCCTTAAACAGGTATAGAATTATGGAATTCCTATGGATGTGAAGATTCATAAAACTCTTGTGACAATTGTTGTCAGATATATATAATGATAGAAAATTCATGTCTAATATTGAATCAAAATCCAAAAAAGTATTTATGATAATATTTTCTAGAGGTATTAGTCAACTGAAATTAAATTTGGATGAGTTATACATTTAGAATGAAATAGTATCCTCATTTAATTCTCACAGATTACTCAACCTCCATATTTTGAGGTGGTGTTTGAATAGACATAATAAAAAATTCAATATATAAATGAATGAATATAACCCTGATAATGTATTGTGTATTATATATTTAAATGAATAACTCGAATACAAATAACCATAGAATAGGCAGGACCAACCTCAATAGTAGTGATAGCATGTTCCCATTCATTTTATCATTGAGGTGTTTGTTGTTGATTACCTCTAATGACCCTTGTTATTGAGAATTAGATCACATAATTCCTAAATTTATTAAAGTTGAAAAAAATCACTATGAGATAATATTTGATCTAAACCATTCATTATTCTTCCTCTTTTGTGGTATTATTCGTATCCCTTCATAAAAATATTTCTGGATTCCCCACTCTTCCAAAATTGAAGCATCTTCTCGTTCTCTTTAGACAGTTCCAAAGATATATCTTCCAACACATTAAACACATGGGATATTTGGGTTTATTTACATCATTTTATTTAACTATTAATCCAACCATATTAAACTCCATTTTCAAATTTTTATCTCCAATCTCATGAGACTAAAAATAATATCCAATATTCATCTCAACCATAAGGGCTAAATGGAAAATCTCCTCATAGCAGTTAAGGACATGTATCACCAAATATTTTTGTAGAAATAGAATTCTAAATAAAATTATGTTATCCACTATGGTTTTCATGTTTATCATAATTAGATAGGTATATAATGCAAGCCTAATAATAATTTGCATGTATTACTTGATACAGTTGACTTCCTATTTCATGATTAAAAGGAACACCCTCCACATATTAAGATGAATAGTTCAAGGAAAATATTTATTGGATAGTAATTTCATGTAATCATTCCATTCCATGGAATAAATTTCCTCCTTTTACATCATGTTAATAATTAGTTTCCACCACTGATAATCATCCCTCATCAAATAGATAGACCACCATCACAACATTCTCTTGTTTTGATAACTATAGGACATACAATATCATCTCATTGGTGTTAGTCAATTGTTCTATGATAATAGTATCATATAAACAAAAAAACATGATTCCTTTTCATTTTAAAAATTATTTTAAGATATAATTCAATTTATTAGGATAAAGAGTATATTTTAGCTGATTTAGGATATTATTTATAATTTGATCCAGTTGATCTAGTGATTTTATGATGTTTTATCCTCCTCTTCCCACCATATTTCACATGTCATTATGAAAATTAGAACATTTCCTATCAATTTTATTAGTGACATGGGTTCTCCTATTTCGATCCATTAACTATGAAAAAAATGTACAAATAAAGGTGGTTTTATTAATATCTAAAAAGAATGTAAAATAGATACATTGATGATAGAAGGATAAAATTATCTATTAAATGAATATCCTAACAAGTGATTCTATATGTTTTAATCTAGTTTATACATGGTGATAGAATTATCCATAGGGTTCTCACTAACGTTTTATTATCCTAATATACAAGAATAAATAGGCCATCCTCAAAGAGAAACTATATTTACCATATTATTCTAAATATATTATTATATTATTTTGAGCATAATTAAACATTAATTAACAACCATGGATTAAAAATCCCAGTGACTTTGGATGATTAGTTACATAATTAGAAAACATGAAACCAAAATATAAAATTATATTTTATTTAATCTCCCAAAGGATCTTCTATCTTCCTTTGATCTTATAAATCATAAAAGAATAGCCTAGGGAATACATAAAAAATTTCAGATATAAAAATATTAGAATGGTGAAAAACATAGGAAGAAAGAATAGAATATTGGCTAGAAGGCATAACATGATGACATAAAAAGGAATAGAAAATGAATAAACATATATAATAATAAAATATATTCATTGGATCATGAAAGCATGGAATATTTGGTGTTTGTAAGTAATATAAAATATAACATATTCATGATTCAAGGATAACTAAAAACACTACATCACATGGTGGACAATGACCCATAATGGAATCATGGATACTATTTATTATAACAAGACATCATTGGATATAACATTACATATGGTAATAGAGATCAATCTGGGAACAACCATCACAACATTTTAATTAAATTTACATCCACATAAATACTTAATCATAAGGATTAATATTAAGGATCTACCCTTGGAATAAAATTGGTACCATAATAATTTTATAAGGCCTAACAAAATAGAAAATCATAATTTTTTTTTTGAAATAATATATTACAATAATAAAAGGACATTAATAAGGGTACATATGCATAGATTATGATACATTATGTCCAACTAATGTGAAAAATATTTAAAATCGTGTTTATGAAACTTTTGAAATGAGTCACTTCGGTGAGGTTTGATGGAAAATATAAAAGAGTATTTAAATTCAACAAAAGAATAATTGTTTTCATAAAACCAAAATTGAACTATGATATTTTTTCTTGAAAACGGGTAATTTTATAAAAATATTAGTCGCTTAAAATTTATTATGGAGGGTTCTTTAAAATTGGTATTACTTTTTGATGTTTCCCTTAATCTAGTTTTATTGATATGAGGAATTGAAAAGGGATCCTTATAAACATTTCATTCACCATCAAAGAATGAACAATGGTTCTAGGTATATAATATTGGAACAAAAAAATTAGTGATATAGAAACGATGAATTATGAATTACAATGTGGTAAATAGAAAGAAATTGTAACAAAAAGGAAATGTGGAGGTTCAGAAATAATACCTTAATATATGTATGAAAGTGTTCTAAACCAACAATTAATGTCATAGATAATAAAAATAGGTAAATTAATTATTTAATTGTAACGCCCCGACCCCAGTTACCTAGAGTCGGTGCATTATTACATAACAGTGGCATGATCACAAGAAAGATCAAATCTCGAAAGACCGATTGGTTTAATAGCCTTGGAAACACTAGATATATTCATAAAGTTTTACATTACATCATAAAGTGAAAAACTACTAAATAAACATATTGTCTCCATTGTCCACACTAATATCGCCTCATAATATCCCTATAGGTCATTCATAGTTTACTTCTTCACATCCTGGAAAAAATAAAACATAGAAAAGGGGTGAGATCAAATGCCCAGTAAGGATAACAATATAGAAGAAACTTTCATAAATAAGAATAAACATTTAAGGCAGTGTATAACTAAAACAAAAGCCTTTTAAACTTGAACTTCAACATAGTATGGCAAAAATAAAATGAAATAATTCCATTTACTTGTTCACATATATATTCTACTAATCGAATAATCACATGCAATATCAATAACCACTTTCATAATGATGGAATGTATAATGTCAGACTATCATAACCACATAGCCAAGGACTCGTGCCAAGACTAGAAATAAGATTTTTTCAAGGCCTTGTGCCAAGACACTAGTTTGTCTCATGAGACCTACCAATGCATCGAGGATCTATAGCAGGCTCCACCCGTCGCATATTAAGTCCAATGCATTCCCCTATGAAAAGGTTTAAAAATAACATAAACATTCGTATTAAAACTAGCATATGAAATGTAAATAATTCATCCATAAACCATGAATGGTATAAAAATAACACATCCATAGTCAAACATATCACAAAACCTTCAATACAATATAGAAGTTATGTTTCATAATAAATCAACTTCAAATAAGCGTAAAATCTATCAAAGGATGTTGACATAGATGAAATCAAAAATCTTTTTAAAAAAATATCTCTTTTTATTTTGAAATCATTTAAGAGTCATATATATCTAAAATAAAACATTTTCTTTGAAAATATTCTTATAATATTGTAAGTGAAGCTTCGAAGATTTTATAACAGTGGAAAATAACCGCACCTGCCGTATAAGTTAAAGAAAGACATTCTTACCTTAATTCTGTCAAAAAGGTTAAAAAGGACCTTGTTTGGAAAATGGTGGAAATATTCCTTTATAAATATCTTATAAAAAGTAAAACAATGGTATAAATGACTTTACCCATATTCTTTAAAATAGTAATAATGTTTTGAAATACACATTCAAGAAACATGGATGTGGATGACAAAGAGATCCCAGCAGATTATTACGTATAAACAACCTCAGATAAAGAAGAGATTGTGAAATAACCCTTACCTTGTACTTTTCCTTGGTTTAGGGTAGGTTAACCTCCTTTATAATGGTGAAATAATTGTTATTAAATTATAAAATAATGATATATATTAATATTATATCATATATTTTCTTTTAACATTTCTTTGTTAATAATATTTTAGAATTATCGTCATTTCGGGTGTTAACTAACTCATTTTCTTTTATATGTTTTGTTATGTAAGCCATGTTTGTCATGGATAGGTTGTATCTTAATCATATCCAGAATGATATCAGGTACTTAGATAATATTATTAATCATCAAATGAGAATTATACTTTAATGGATACGATGGAGAATTAATCTCATCACGTTTGTGGAGACGGTAGTCCGTACGTACGCACGAGCAACAATATCATTCTTTTGATATTAAAATAATATATAATTGGATGTTATATCATATATACAGAATCATTATCATGTTATATTTATTATTTACAAGAGTTAAAAATCATTATTATACCCATCCAAATAATAATTTATTGAATAACAATTACACCACGACTTGGAGACGGTAAGTCATACGTACGCACGTATGGTGACATGTTATTCAAAGGATGGATTGAATACTGAATATGGTTGTACCATATTTATAATAACATCACATTATATGTAAGATACTGGAGTTATTATTTTATAATGGTAATAACAAAGAAGGAAGAAGTGGAAGAAGAAAGGAACTTGGAAAAGGTTGGTGAAATCATTACCTCTTCTTCGTGTTCTTCCTTTTGATTTGATCAAAAGGGATCTTAGGTTGGATTTCTGACTAAATTAAGTCCTCTAGGATAAAGTGAGAGCATTTTAAAGAGTATTTGTGCAGAGTTTGGCCAAGCCAAAGGGCTTTGAAGATGTGAGTTAACGAGAAGGGGGAGTGCCCTTTTATAAGAGGGGTGAGGGGCACCTTTGGAAAAGCTAGAAATATTATTTTATAATAAATTAATTATAGGTTTATAATGGCTCCAAAGTGTATTATTTAAAGTTTAAGGTGGGGATGGGTCGAAAACCACTCAACAAATAGAATTTAGACAGGTTTGGGTTACTATATTAACCTTATCATTAAGTATTAACTCTTAGTTAATTAGTTTCACTCTTACAATGTCTCTTTGTATTTTTATATTATATGGTTAATAAACTTACTATATACATCCACACGACCCCCAAGTAGTCCATTAATGATACACCTATTATGATATAAGTCACTTGGTCGAACCTTAGATTTTTAATAATTTACTATAAATTAATAATATAATATTTGTTTTAAAAAAAACTCTTTTATGTCAATTTTGACACTATTCAATAATTGATTTTTAAAAAAATCATAACATACTTATTACTTCGAAAAAATTCAATTAAATCAATCCTAATATGTCATATTATGCTATAAAATTAGTTTAATTCATTAAAAGTCTCAAATTATATTTATTTGGGTATATATAATATCAATTAATTTAATGTTTCACAATTATGGTAATTACTGCATCATCATTGTGTCATAAATAAATTAAATTATTTAATATCTAAAAATTATAAATAAAATATCATTATGTAGTAAATCCTTTTAGATTTCTAATTAATATTTATAATCGAATTTATCTTATGTATAACCCTATCTTAAAATTTGTTTAGTAAATAAACTTTAATTTTAACTCTTTTAACTCTTCTTTGAATTAAATAATAATAAATGTCCTAATCTAATCCAAGTGGACCTAAATGATAATATTTTATTCCTAAGGTTGTTTTTGGTCGATATAAACTTGTACAATAGAATTAGGACAAATGTTAGGGTAATATTAATATCATTTTTACCCTTAATTACCCTATTTACTTTTAACCGTGGTAAATAAAAGTAAAAAATTACTATTCACCAAAAATTATTTTCATCTCATTGAACCAAATTTTACTCCTTGATATTAACCGTGTCTCTCGGATTTTCTAAATTCCAATCACAGAAGCGGTAAAATTAAGTTTTATGAAAAATTCAGTTTTTTAACTACCACTTAGTAGTTTCACTATTCATCAAAAATTGATGTTTTTCAGAACAATGCCAAAACTTCACCCTAAGATATAATTGATATTCCAAATTCAAAAATGATGTCTATTTTACAAAATTCCAAACATAAAAGTTGCATTAATTAATTTTATAATTAATTCCCGCTGTCACAACAAATAGCGTGTTTTTTAGAAACAATATATATCAAAAGATTGACAATTGTTTGTCTCCAATTTCAAAATGAAATTAATTATAATGAACACCATTGGATAAAATGGTAAAAATATATTCTAATTATACTTTAAAACCACTAAATAATATAATTTATCACTATAAATTATTTTGATTAAAAAAGTTGTTTTTAAGTATTTCTCACTATTCATAAAAATTGGAAGTTCTCAGAAAAATACCAAAAATTCAACTTAGGATAAATTCGATATTATAAATCCAAAAATGAAGTCCATTTTGAAATATAAAATATATATAATTTCAAAAAGTAGGTATTACTATTCATAACGGCTAGTTTTATTGGTTGTGGTGTGTTAGAACTCGATGTTGCGTACAACACACGCTATCGCATTATTCCGAGAGAAGCGTACCGTAGAAGCATGGGGTGTTACATTCTCCCCTCCTTCAAATAATTCCGTCCTTGAAATTTCTAAAATACTGTCGCATAAAAAGACTCGGGTGGTTTTTCATCATATGTTCCTCGGGTTCCCACGTTGCCTCTTCCATCTTATGGTTTCTCCACAAGACTTTTACCAGACGAGTCGTCCGGTTTCTCAGTACTTGTTCTCTCGTATCAAGAATCCTGACAGGCTCTTCCCAATAAGACAGATCGGGTTCCTATTCTAATTCCTCATAGGTGAGTACATGCATTGGGTTAGGCATGTATTTCCTCAACAGATATATGTGGAATAGATCGTGAACTTTGGAGAGACATGGCGGCATTGCCAATCGGTAAGCTACAGCCCCAATTCGTTCTAGAATTTCAAAAGGTTCGATGTACCTGGGACTCAATTTACCTTTCTTACCAAAACGTATGACTCCCTTCCATGGAGATACCTTCAAGAAAACATGATCATCGAATTGAAATTCCAAATCCTTAATTCAATTATCAGCATAGCTCTTCTGCCTACTTTGAGCTGCATTGATGTGATTTTGGACTACCTTCACCTTTTCCATCATTTCCTCCACCAGTTCTGGGCCTACATGTTTTCTTTCACCAACGTCATCCCAACAGGTTGGTGTGCGACATCTCTTCCTGTATAACGCTTCATATGGTGCCATCTGAATACTCGAATGGAAGCTATTGTTATAGGAAAATTCTACCAGAGGTAAATATTGATCCCACATACAGTGAAAGTCAAGTGAGTAGGATATCAACATGTCTTCTAAGGTTTGAATAGTTTGTTCTGATTGTCCATCTATTTGAGGGTGGTAGGCAGTGCTCAAATGAAGTTTAGTATCCAAGGCTTTCTGAAGAATTTTCCGGAATCATGAAGTAAAACGGGGATCAAGATCAGAAACAATCGATAGGGGTACTCCATGAAGTCTCGCAACTTCATTAATATATAGTCATGCTAGACGTTCTAGTGGTAGATCTTCTCTTATAGCAAGAAAATGTGCTGACTAGGTAAGACGATCAACAATGACCAATATTGCATTGTTCCTTCTAGGAGTCATTGGTAGCCCCATGACAAATTCCATCGTAATATTGTCTCATTTCCACTCCGGTATGGGAAGAGATTGCATGACTCCTCCAGGCTGTTGCCTTCCAGCTTTCACTTGTTGAAAAACCATACATATTGACACAAATTCAGCAATCTCCCTCTTCATTTTGTCCTACCAAAAATGTTCCTTTAAATCTCTATACATTTTGGTGCTCCCATGGGTGTATTGAGAAATTGGAATTATGAGCATCATCCAACAATTCCCTTTTTAGATCAGGTATATCGGGAACATAAAGCCTCTTCCCGAATTTCAAAATTCCTTCTTCATACACAAAGTCTCTCAATCTCCCATCATTCACAGCTTTAATCTTCTTTTGAAATTCTTCATCATCGGTCTAAGAACTCTTAATCCTTTCTAGTAAAGTTGGTTTGGCAACCATTTGAAAATGAATTAATGTTTCACCTTCCTTGGTTATTCCCATGTCCATCTTCACTAGATCCATGAAAATTGGATCCCTTTCAATTCTCATATTGTTCAAAACTCCATGATCATTTCTGATCAAAGCATCCTCCACCTTGTTTTCTTTCCCTGGGTGGTAGTGTATCGTACAATAATAATCATTGAGTAATTCAAGCCATCTCCTTTGCCTCATGTTGAGTTCTTTTTGTGAGAAAATATACTTCAAACTCTTGTGATCAGTATAAATCTCAAATTTTTCACCATAGAGGTAGTGCCTCAATATCTTCAAAGAAAAGATCACAGCTGCTAACTCAAGATAATGAGTAGGATAGTTTTTCTCATGAATTTTCAACTGCCATGATGCATAGGCAATAAACCTATCATTCTGCATAAGGACACAACCAAGTCCTTTCTTCGATGCATCACTATAAATAACAAACCCATCATTCCCCAATGGAAGAGTCAATATATGAGCATTGACTAATCTTCTCTTCAGTTCTTCGAAACATTATTCACACCCTTTTGTCCAAAAAAAATTAACCCCTTTACATGTGAGCTTTGTTAATGAGTTAGCCAATCGGGAAAAATTCTGGACGAAACGTCGATAATAACCTGGAAAACCAATGAAACTGTGTACCTTAGTTATACTCGTAGGTGTTGGCCATTCTTGGATTTCCGTGGTCTTAGAAGGATCAACAGATATTCCATATTTAGAGACAACATGGCCAAGAAATGAAATCTCTTAAAGCCAGAATTCACAGTTGCTAAACTTCCCATATAATTCATGTCTTCTCAGAGTTGTGAGGATAATGCGCAAGTGACTTTCATGATCTTCGTATCTTTTAGAGTATACCAAGATATCATCAATAAATACCACCAAAAATTCATCGAGATATTCCTTGAAAACTCTATTCATCAGATCCATGAATACAGAGGGTGAATTAGTAAATCCAAAAGTCATTACAGTAAACTCATAATGCCCATACCTGGATCAAAATGTTGTCTTCAAAATGTCTTCCTACTTTATACACAACTGATGGTGTCCAGATCGAAGATCAATCTTTGAAAAGTATTGAGCTCCATGTAGTTGGTCAAATAAATCAACAATGCGAGGTAGGGGATACTTGTTCTTTATTGTTATAGCATTGATCTCCCTGTAGTCGATAAATATCCTCATAGATCAATCTCTCTTTTTAACAAAAAGAACAGGGGCTCCCCATGGAGAAACACTAGGGCGAATAAATCCCTTATTAATCAATTCCTCTAGTTGTTTCTTTAGTTCAACTAATTCTACAGTGGCAATTCTATAAGGGGTCTTCGATATAGGCCTTGATCCAGGAATTAAATCAATGGAAAACTCAACTTCTCATTCTAGAGGATATCTAGGTAAATCTTCCAGAAACACATCTACATATTCTTTCACAACAGGTACATCCTCTATTTGAACATTCCTTTCCTCACCCACTGTCATTTCATTCTCTTCCTCCCCAATAATTGAATTTAGTTGAGCTACTGGGGTTGGATCTAGATAAGAATTAGGTGGTGATGATTCTCCTCTAAAGATAAGGTGTTCCTTATCGTCATCGTCAAAAATTGTAACCTCCTTCTTATTACAATAAATCATCGCATCATAATCTGAAATCCAATCCATACCGAGGATTATATCAAACTCAATCATAGGTATGATGATGAGATCAGCAGATAAGGAACATTTATCTGCTCTAAAGGGAACTGATTCACAAAACTTTATTGCAATGATACTTCCCTTAGGAGTTTTAACTGACAACTCCCTTGTTAAATCAAATTGGAAATATCTAATTTTCTTAGAAAATTGGGAAGATATTAAATAATGCGATGATCTATAATCAGATAACTCATTTTCTAAACTTGAGGAAACCATTAAATTACCTGCCACCACATCTTTCGGAGCTTCTACCTCAGCAGTAGTGATAGCATAATCTTGGCATTGATCCCTGGGCCTTTTTGGAGGTACGTTCTCCTGACTCTTAGGACATTCATTTGAATAATGTCCCATCTCCCTGCAATTGTAGTATTGAACATTGGTAGCTTCCTTATTCGCTTTGCATTCACGAGCTTGGTGGCCTTTTTCACCACACTTGTAACAGACACCCATTTCCTTTAAGAAAGTACCGGGGTGTTTCTTCCCACATTTACCACAGTATGGATATTCAACCATTCCCTTCTTCCCCTTATTTCCATTCCTAGATTGATCACCATATCTCTTCTTCTCTTGCTTTGCTTTAAAGTCATAAGACTTAGAGAATTCCTTTTCGGTCTTGATAGCACATGATACAATGTCTTCGTACGATGAGAAGGATTGTGAGACTAATGCTCGACGGAGAAATGGTTTTAACCCATCAAAGAAAAGATCAACCTTACTTCTTGGGTTATGTATATAATCTCCATCATACCTTGCTAACCTTGTAAAGTTATCCTCATACTTTGCGACATTCTCATCCTCCTTTTGTCTCAGACTCAGAAATTGCCTTTCCATATCTGCTCGATGGTCACGAGGAAAGTATTTTTCTAAAAACAGATCTTTGAACTCTCTTCATTACATATTTGAAACTTCATCATCTTCATCCGTGTTTTGAATCAATGACCACCATTGATCAGCATCTCCAGTGAGGTGGTAAACTACCATGATAACTTTTTCCCTTTCACTACTCCCCAAATCATGAAATATTTTCTCAAGGGAACTTATCCATTTCTCAGCTACTAATCGATTTTTAATCCCATTGAATGTTGGTGGTTTCTACCTCATGAAGTGATCTAACATTGATCCTCCACGCTGCATATCAGGGTGCTCCAAACGGGTAAGGTTATTATTCATAACCTGAGTGAGTTGTCCCAGTATGGTGATTAGCTGATCGGAACCAGTTGCATCACCAGCTCCACTATAATTATCTTGACTAGGAGGGAAATCCCTACATGGAGTGCGTGCATTAATACAGTTTCCATTTCTTCCACTAGGGGCCATTTCTAAATAATGGCATAAACTAGATCAGTTTATGAATCAAAATACATAATCCCATACTTATAAAACACTTAACATAAATTGAACTATTTATGGATATAATCCATAATCATAAAAATGTTTTCTTTGAAGAAGTATATACTCATAAACCTTTCATAATGATTTGTAATGAAAATGAGAGTTATCCTAAGCATATCCCCTGGGAGTGTCGTAACCAAGAGTGCAGTAAGGCCCATTGTCGTGCACCAGTTCTCGTTCGAGTCTATCTCAAAGCGGTGTTTTTGGGTTTTACCCCTAGGTACATCTGTACCAGAGCCGCCTCTACCTGATCGTATCCAGACAGAGATGTATTGCTCGGAAAAATCACAAAATCACTACAATACCAAAATTCTAGGAAGTTCTTCTATACCAATCCTCAATGTCCATCTTAGGTCTACGTGCTCTAATCAGAGTTTATCTAAATCTAGCTTCCAAGGTTTGTACAAAACTTCCTCTGATACCAACTGTAATGCCCTGACCCCAGTTACCTAGAGTCGGTGCATTATTACATAACATTGGCATGATCACAAGAAAGATTAAATCTCGAAAGACCGATTGGTTAAGTATCCTGGTAAACACTAGATATATTCATAAAGTTTTACATTACATCATAATGTGAAAAACTACTACAAAAACATATTGTCTCTATATTCCACACTAATATAACCTCATAATATCCCTAAAGGTCATTCATAATTTACTTCTTCACATCCTGGGAAAAATAAAACAGAGAAAAGGGGTGATCTCAAATGCCTAGTAAGGATAACAATATAGTAGAAACTTTCATAAATAAGAACAAACATTTAAGGCTGTGTATAACTAAAACAAAAGACTTTTAAACTTGAACTTCAACATAGTATGGAAAAAATAAAATGAAATAATTCCATTTACTTATTCACATGGATATTATACTAATCTAATAATCACATGCAATATCAATAACCACTTTCATAATGATGGAATGCATAATTCCAGACTATCAAAACCACATAGCCAAGGCCTCGTGACAAGACTAGAAATAATATTTTGTCAAGGCCTTATGCCAAGACACTAGTTTGTCTCATTAGACCTATCGATGCATCGAGGAGATATAGCGGGATCCACCAATCACATATTAAGTCCAATGCATTCGCATATGAAAAAGTTTAAAGATAACATAAACATTCGTATTAAAACTAGAATACGAAATGTAAATACTTCATCCATAAACCATGAATGGTATAAAAATAACATATCCAGAGTCAAACATATCACAAAACCTTCAATACAATATAGAAGTTTTGTTTCATAATAAATCAACTTCAAATAAGCGTAAAATCCATCAAAGGATGTTGACATAGATGAAATCAAAACTCTTTTTAGAGAAATATCTCTTTTTATTTTGAAATCATTTAAGAGTCATATATTTCTAAAATAGAACATTTTATTTGAAAATATTTCTATAATATTGTAAGGGAACCTTAAAAGATTTTATAACGGCGGAAAATAACCGCTCCCGCTGTATAAGTTAAAAAAGACATTCTTACCTTAATTTTGTCAAAAAGGTTAAAAAGGACCTTGTTTAGAAAACGAGGGAAATATTTCTTTATAAATATCTTATAAAAAGTCAAACAAGGGTATAAATGACTTCAACCCATATTCTGTAAAATAGTAAGAATGTTTTTAAATACACATTCAAGAAACATGTATGTGGATGATAAAGAGATCCCAGTAGATTATTACATATAAACAACCTCGGATAAAGAAGAGATTGTGAAATAACCCTTACCTTGTACGTTTCCTTGGTTTAGGGTAGGTTAAACTCCTGTATAATGGTGAAATAATTGTTATTAAATTATACAATAATGATATATATTAATATGATATCATATATGATCTTTTAACATTGCTTTGTTAATAATATTTTAGAATTATCGTCGTTTCGGGTGTTAACTTACTCATTTTATTTTATATGTTTTGTTATATAAGACATGTTTTTAAGGGATATGTTTTATATTAATCATATCTATAATGATATCAAGTCCTTATATACTATTATTAATCATCAAATGATAATTATACTTTAATGTATATGATGGAGAATGAATCTCATCGCGTTCGTGGAGACGGTTGTCCATACGTACCCACGAGCGACAATATCATTCTTTTGATATTAAAATAATATATAATTTTATAGTATATCATATATAAATAATCATTATCATGTTATATTTATTATTTACATGAGTTACACATCATTATTATACCCATCCAAATAATAATTTATTGAATAACAATTACACCACGACGTGGAGACGGTAAGCCGTACGTACGCACGTATGGTGACATGTTATTCAAAGGATGGATAGAATATTTAATATGGTTGTACCATATTTATAATAACATAACATTATATATAAGATACTGGATTTATTATTTTATAATGGTAATAACAAAGAAGGAATAAGTGGATGAAAAAAGGAACTTGGAAAACGGTGGTGAAATCATTACCTCTTCTTCGGGTTTTTCCTTTTGATTTGATCAAAAGGGTTCTTAGGTTGGCTTTCTGACTAAAGTAAGGCCTCTAGGATAATGTGAGGGAAGTTTAAAGAGTATTTGTGCAGATTCTGGCCGAGCCAAAAGGCTTCTAAGGTGTTAGTTAATGAGAAGGGGGAGTGCCCTTTTATAAGAGGGATGAGGGCACCTTTGGAAAAGCTAGAAATATTATTTTATAATAAATTCATTTTCGGTTTATAATGGCTCAAAAGTGGATTATTTAAATTTTATGGTGGGGATGGGTCTAAAAACACTCAACCAATAGAATTTAGACAGGTTTGGGTTACTATATTAAACTTATCATTAATTATTAACTCTTGGTTAATTAGTTTCACTTTTACAATGTCTCTTTGTATTTTTATATTATATGGTTAATAAACATACTATATACATCCAAGCAACCCCAAATTGGTCCATTAATGATACACCTATCATTATATAAGTCTCTTGTCCGATCCTTAGATATTTAGAAATTTAATATCAATTAATAATATAATATTTGTTTTTAAAAAACTCTTTTATGTAAATTTTGACACTATTCAATAAGTGATTTTTTTAAAAATCATAACAGAATTATTACTTCTAAAAAAGTTAATTAAATAAATCCTAATATGTCATATTATCCTATAAAATTTTCGTAATTCATTAAAAGTCTCAAATTAGATTTATTTGGGTATTTATAATATCAATTATTTTAATTTTTCACTATTATGGTAATTACTGCATCATCATTGTGTCATAAATAAATTAAATTATTTAATATCTAAAAATTATAAATAAAATATCATTATGTAGGAAATATCTTTATCTTTATAATGAATATTACAATCGAATTTATCTTATGTATAACCCTATATTAAAAATGTTTTAGTAAATTAACTTTGATTTTAACTCTTTTAACTCTTCTTTGAATTAAATAATAATAAATGTCCTAATCTAATCCAAGTGGACCTAAATGATAATATTTTATTCCTAAGGTTGTTTTTGGTCGATATACACTTGTCCAATAGAATTAGGACAAGTGTTAGGGTAATATTAATATCATTTTAACCCTTAATTACCCTATTTACTTTTAATTGTGGTAAATAAAAGTAAAAAATTACTATTCACCAAAAATTATTTTCATCTCATTGAACCAGATTTTACTCTTTGATATTAAACGTGTCTCTCGTATTTTATAAATTCCAATCACAGAAGTGATAAAATTTAGTTTTATGAAAAAATCAGTTTTTTAACTACCACTTATTAGTTTCACTATTCATCAAAAATTTAATTTTTTCAGAACAATGCCAAAACTTCACCCTAAGCTATAATTGATATTCCAAATTCAAAAATGATGTATATTTTAAAAAATTCCAAACATAAAATTTTCATTAATTAATTTTATAAATAATTCCCTCTGTCACAACAAATAGCCTGTTTTTAAGAAACAATATATTTCAAAATATTGACAATTGTTTGTGTCCAATTTCAAAGTGAAATTAATTATAATGAACACCATTGGATAAAATGGTAAACATATATTCTAATTAGATATTAAAACCACTAAATAATATAATTTATCACAATAAATTATTTTGATTAAAAAAGTTGTTTTTAAGTATTTTTCACTATTCATAAAAATTGGAAGTTCTCCGAAAAATACCAAAAATTCAACTTAGGATAATTTCGATATTCTGAATCCAAAAATGAAGTCCATTGTGAAATATAAAATATATATAATTTCAAAAAGTAATTATTACTATTCATAACGGCTAGTTTGATTAGTTTTAGTGTGTTAGAACTCGATGTTGCGTACAATACATGCTATCATATTATTCCAAGAGAAGCGTACCATAGAAGATTGGGGTGTTACATAATAATAAACATGTTAGAGATGAATTATATTTAATAAAACATTAATAAGTTAATTCATGACCATATTGATGGGTTATAATATTTAATTTCATTGTATTGGGTACATTAATATCAATATTTTATGATTAGTTCCCTTGAGAATAATTATGGGAGTTCGTTTAAATTGAATGAAAAGTTATATAAGTGGGATGAAATGAAATTAATATAATTTCAAAAAATTATATAGTCTCGTATATCATTTTCTCAGATATGATGACGATTCATTAGATAAAATTTTAACGATTAATGTTAGATTATTTTTGTAGCATTTCTATCGTCATCAAATAGTTTGGTTTTTTTATTTAATATTATTCATCTATGTTAGTTCCAAAACATGAAAATGATTATAATATTGTTATTTCAATAATTTTTCTCTATAATAATTATTTTAGGACCATCCATAAAGGTGGTCATTGAAAACCAAAATTTATCATCCATGAATGCGGTGAATCAGCACCTCATGGAAAACACTTTCATTTTTGGAATAAAAGGATTAGAGAAGGGATATAATTATTTATATTTAATTAACATAAAAATTATATTATATATATTATTTAATAGATATTATGAAACATTGGATTATGGAGTAATGGATGAGGTAGAATAAATAAAGAATTTAAATGTGAATGTTAAAGGATTTTAGCTCTTAAATATTGTTTCGTTGATAACCTTCTAAAGAAACAAGGGTTTGGTAATTTAGTGACAATATAAATTCTTGGACAAGTGGAAGAAGACATGGAGAGTAATCAGGTAGAATATAAGAAATCCCTAATTCATAGAAGGTGTGAGGAGATTATTTGTTGAGATGTAGTATTTATACTTGCAGAAGAGGGAAGCTATTGATAATTTTGTCACAAACCATCCCAGGTCTACCCTGAACTGGTCACATGTGTCTATCCATGACAAGTACCCAATGGACTTCCTAATCCATACTGGCTGGAAACAACAACCCATATATAAAAATTACAACCTGGGAATGAATTACCTGATGTCATAATAGTAAACAAAAAATAAGATAAATAAACTAAAAATAAATATAGCCAACTAAACACAGAATAACAAAATTTTCATAAATAAATTTTATAATTTTGAAAAAAAAAATCTCAAAGGACTACCAGAAGAGGAGACATAAACTTATCCCAAATCTACACACAATAATAGGTCCACTACAAAAATTTGTTGCCATAATTATCCACAAAGAGATATATCATGTAACCCAAACCATCCACACAACGCCTGACGCCTCTACTTGGAATAAACATTCAACAAGATCTATATACACACAAGGGTGTATATAGGGTGTGATCCAAATACCATTAAGATACCACACTAGATATATTCTATTCACTAAAAAATTCAGATAAATAACATGAATATTTTATAAAAAGGGAAATTATTGAAACAATTTTTTAAAAGTAACATATTTTAAGTAAAAAAACTTTAAAAGAAAACATGCTTACATTTAAAAAATAGCCAGGAAGTCATATGGTGGACTTATGGTAATTCTGATATTGCCGAATAAATCTAGTCATGATAAAACACAATATTCCATAAATAACCATTTGACACAAGGTACCTCATATCTTGGTGAAATATGGATTAGAAATAATAATCAACAATATGCAAGTGGATGATACACTAGATATGAGAAACATCCAAAACTATCAGCGCCTCGAAAAAACATCCATATTTAGTTAGTGTATTAATCATCAATCCATCTATGTGAAACCAAGATGTAGCCACTTCTATATAAATATCATAATAGTATTAGTCCACCAATCAAGTTATTATGGATTTTCATATGTTCTCAATCATGTTTCAAATGACACGTAACACCACTTGCTCATTTCATAAACCAAACAAAAATTTACAAATCACATGAAACCACATAAACACCCAATTTCCATTTTGAAATCATAAAAACACCAAAACCATTCCCAAACATGTTTTAAAACAATTAAATAATTTAATAAACCATTTAAAATTTTTATAAAACAATTTCAAGAGGAACCAGAAGGATAATACACAAAAACTATATAAAAAATATTCTTTTAAAATAAATCGCACTACAACTCCCTTTCAAAAAAGGATTCACAGCCAATACATAATTTATTAAAATAATTGAAAAATATTGAAAACACTACCAGGTTTCACAACAAGGGTTTACATAAAAAACTAGATTTCTTATATAAAAACTATTATAAACCAAATTTGTGTCAAATCCATTAAAATCCACGTTTTCACCACACAAATGTAACATAGAACTCTATAATATAATCATTTAAGCATAAAAGTAATAAAATGTTGGATAACCATGGATGCAAGTACCTTTATTGTATGAATCCTTAAAAATAAGAGGGAATATCTAACCACACTCTGAAAAATTTATTGACAACTCAATACCCTTAAAATATACAATTAATATTTTACCATAATGGAAAAATTGAATAACTCTTACTCAAAACCATGGTGAATCCCGCTTCCTTTGTTATGTGAGACCCAATCATGCTTATAACATGTCCATGGAATCCCAAAAGGGAAACAATCACTATCCCCATGAAAACACCACAATAATTAGGGTTTTTCCATCCTCATACTGTAGTGATTATATAGGCAATGGGGAGAAAAGAAGTAGTAGATAAGATGATGGGATTTCCCAGAGTAGGTTTCAACTATGGTGGAGGGAGTGGATGAGTTTCGAGTAGTGTGCTAAATCTCATAGTCTGTCAAGTTGAGTAAAAAGGAAAGGGGGGTGGAAGTGGCCATGTTAGTTGGAGCCTCCGGAGGGTAGAAGGATAACTACGTGATGAGGAACTACTCGAGGAGGGAGGGAGGCTGCTGGAGGTCCCTCTTTCTGTGGGAGGTCACGCTAGTGGGTCATGGAAGGGGAGATAGTGGTGAAAGTTCATTCCATGTCGGTGAGGGTGGAGGAAGGGGATATTTGAGTTAGGGTTTCACTAAAAAACATAAATATAACTGTAATAATTATTATTATATTTATAATTAAAATAATAAAATTATTATTAATATTAATTATAATAACAATAACAATAAGGTTATCATTACTAATATTTTTGATACAATTCTATAAATTTTATTTTACATTTCATATTTTATTTTATCTTTCATTTAATTTAATTTTATTTTAGAAGATAGAAAGGCCACATTGTTACTTGGATGAAGACCCATGATGTCCAAATAGTTCTCTATCATGGTGTCAATCCCAAAACACCCATTTCCAAATATAACTAATAAATTCATACTAGGACTCAACCCAAACCATGATAAGAATATCCAAATATGAGAAAATTTAAAAGTAAAACTATTTCAATGGATTCAGTTTCATAATCCTCTATCATGATTCTTTATTCTCCCAAAAATCTATTCCAAGTAATAACTCAAAAGTATAACTGACTCTCCTTCACAACATAAAGATATTCCCAACAAAAATCGAACAAGGAGAAAAATAGGAAACCATGAAAAGTAATTGAGGTTTATAAATCAAACACAGGAGACAAAAATGGAATCCCCTCTATTTTCCAATAACACCCAAAAGATAAAACACCTCTAGTTGATAGATCAATGGAAAATAATTATCGCAATGCATAATACAACCCCTTCAACCAAAACACCTAAGAAATTTTCAAAAAATCCCACAACAGTATATGAAAATATGAAAACAAGATCAACCCCTATCTTGAAGAATAGTCTCATAACATTAATTCCATGATTTTGTTATCCTTGCTCCAATCCCAATGTTTACTCAATAAAGGATGTTCAAATTGGATAGTTCTAAAGAAGACCAACCATTTCTATGTCAACATTATAATAAAAACATAGTTACCACATGGGAGGCCCAAATGAACTACCCATGATAAGAGATAGGCTAACACTAATTAATTCTAGAGGAATTCAATTGAGACCACTGTGTGTCTCCTCACAATTAAAAACAACCAACCTACATTATTCAATGAGGACAACATGGGAGCTTGACATGGCATACATGAGGACTTAGAAAACATACTAATTCCCCCACATCAAGGGGAATGAAAAAAGAAATTACAAACTAAACAGAAACACTATAAAATTTTCCACAACAATGGGATGTGACTACTTTCAACTAGAACAACCAGGAAAAATGTTGATATATAAGTCTAACCATACTACGTCAACCTCATTGAGGTTATCTTCCAAAAAGGTAAAACCTCAATAGTGAAAGAAAACTATCTGACAATTCCTGCTTAAAAATGGAGGATCTCTTTCATTTACACGGTTGGAAAAAAGAAATTGGGTACCCATGACACCTTACACTAAATGGGACCTCATATAATTAAACAATTAGAGAAGATGGTATGAACTACCCCCATTTCCATCACCGATGCTAGATATTAGGTCAGGAACCCTTAAACTCATTGGGTTCTTGACTACACACTAGCTTCACTCTATAACCTGCTGTTGGAGCACTATTGATTGAAAAATATCCTTCCTCGCAGTCAAGAATTAAAACCCTTAAACAAAGATCCTCCTAATAGTGTGGTAAGAAACAATACTGTGATCTAGAAAACACCAATATACAATGTACACCCTAATATCCAATTACACCCACATAAAACATTCACAAAAATATGGGATTGAAAGATGCATTCATTATCATTTCCACTCCGATGAAGGAACAATAGAATAGTGAACACACGAAAGGAAGCATCACACAGAAGGGAGAAATCTAAGATTCTAAAAGGAAAACACCCTTATTGTAAAAAAAAAGAGGTTGATGGAAGACTGCACAACCTTCACCATTGCATTAGAGAAATAATAAGACACTGTAAAGTGTCACCAAACATGACCCTTGTAACATACAGAGATATTATAAGGAGGGGGACCCCGAACCCGTCCCAAACAACAAGAGATTACTTTAATAGGCCACAAAATCCTCTTATGACATTGTCTTCCACACATATGTGGACAATCATGATCCCTTAATTTGAAAAAACCTATGAATAACCTAGAGGCCATTAAAAATAGTATCCATCACAAATAAGTCCACACTGAATCCAATATTACTATCTGTAATTCCTTTCACCACTTCAAAAAAGGACCTTCAGACACAACCATGATGGACTTCCCATTTGGTGACCCGAGAAACTCAAAAAACCATGGTCTCATTAAACATACCACACCCACTATCTCATTATGATATGGATCACATAATTGAAAAGGAAGTAAAATAGACCTAAGAAAAAAACCACAAGAAGATTGTGCTTACATTGTTCAACTAGATGGTCAGCCTATGGTGAATCATCTATGGACATACATTAAACGTGCATTAATTAAATATGGGGGCATACACATTCCATAAAAATAAACAGAGGGTCCAATCAAAATAACCCACTAGAAAAGACATGCCACAACATACTCCAAACATGAAAAGGGGGTTATCATAAATGCTTCCTGAGACACTTCCAATAAAGGGAACCATTAACCGTTATCCCCAAACTAACTCACCAAGAAGTACTCAAACAAGAAACGCAAGTTGACCATGATAAATTTTCACTTTAAAAATGCCTCAATGAAAACACTTCCAGAACACAATAACACAAAACACTCAATCACTATATATCAAAATATTACATTTAATTTTAAAATTGAATTTGAAAAAAAAAAACTTATTTGGTGGGTTGCACATTCACCAATTTAATCCCATGGATCCTCTAACATGCATTTTTATCATGCCAAATTAGGAAAAAATACACTTCTTATACATATCGTATTCAAGTGACCAATCAAGTAATTACCAATGGTTAAAGAAAAACTCTTCCACATTCCAAAATAATCATTCAACCTATTATTCCACATCAATAATTCACTAAATCCTCATTTAATGATCTACTATCCTAAAAATAAAAATAAATTTTCAATCTCACAGAACGACTTTAGTAAAAGAATGAAACCATAATGTAAAAGTTATTTTCAAATCTCACATGTCAATTCCAAAACATTTAATCCAATATCAAAACTATTTTCAAATACCAAAACTCCTTCCACCAAAATTTTACAATGCTTCTAAAAATTCACTAACCACCAAATCGAAACCCATTTCAAATAAAACATATTAACATACTCCACACATTAATTTACAAAACAATTTACCCACTTGAAAACACATCTACTTTCATAATAATAACGTTTTATCAATAACCATTTAATTATATATCATTCGTTATTATTTAAAAAAGTCTCTAAAACCATTTTTAAAACTATCAATCTATTTCTAATTAAAACAATTTACCATAAATACCAAAAATTGATTTTGAAAATAAAATCTCATTGAAATGTTCCTAACATTCACACAAAAATCATTTTATGAATGTCATCATTTCTATACATAATTTTAAGAGGATTCCAAAAATTCAATTTCCACATTTCTATAGCCAAATAATTTTTATCATAACAAAATGTTTACAGTATTTCAAAAAAAAGTGACATAGAATGATAGAATAGGAAACTAGTGCTAAGGGTTGATTCAACCACAGTGTTGGTGGCCATGCGCCATTCAAACCACCGTCAGAGAGAGTTTTCTAGGGAATTTCCCATGGAACCATGTGGATTTTTGGGCCCTGCGATGTCACTAAGACTAATAACCCAACTATATTGGTACATTTTTCATGAATATAATAACCAAAATTATAAAATTACTAATATGAAACCCATATTCCTCTAGTAACATAAGTCTCTTCACAAGTTGTGATGGCTAGTAACTACACTCCCAACCAGAAAGTCATGCACCACTAATTTTGGTTCTGGTCTACCTAGACTATTCCCCAATGAACAATACCCAAGAGGGTGTGACCTACTCTAATACTATTTTCTCAGGAGAAACCGAGGTCTTACCTGAACAGGTCACCCGAGTCAATCTACAACATGGCCCGAAGGGAATTCCAGAATGCCATAGCCTGGAAAAAAGTTCCCAGATATCAAAATTACTAAATGAGTATTAATTAACAGATGCATTAATAATAAAAAACTAACAAGGTAATTAAACAAAAAATAAATCATAGAGAACCAAACATTGAATAAAAAAAATTCATATTTAAAGAGAAAATTTTGAAAAAAAATCATGAAGGTCTAAAATAAGATGAAACTGAATATTATCCCAATCCTCCACACAACAAGAGGGTTGTACCCTTATTCCACCTCTATAAAAATAATCTATGAGATATAACATGAAACCCTAAGCATATACACAAAAATCCACTCTATTACCAAGAATAAACATTCAACAAGATCTACATATACATAATGGTGTTTGTAGTGTTTAAGGAAAATCCTTAAAGGATTCCACCCAATATAGAGTATATGCTCTAAACATTAAAAGATAAATAACAAAAACTTTGTTTTAAAGGGTAAATTATGGAAAGAAATTTATAATAGGATTTAACTTTAATGAAAAAACATTATTATATAACAATATTACATTTAAAAAAAATATTCATGTTATACCATGTGTCGGCAGCAACTTCGATATTGCAAATGATCACTATTCATGGGAAAACCCCCTAGTCACTAGATAACTATGAGACACTAGTTAAATCATATCTTGGTGATATATGAAAAGAAACATGACAAATAGTGTTCTTGTGAATGAGCCAATAGACTAGAGAAATATACAAAATTATAGTGGTCTCCCATCATCATCAATTTTTAGTTAGTGTTACCATCATTAATCCTGCTATGTGAAACCAGGCAGTTACCACTTATATATCAGTATAATAATAATACCAGTATGAACACGACATTACCGGGGATAGCCTATTGTGTTCAATCATGTATCACATGTCACAAAACACCACATGCACATTTCATTAACTAAAAAAATTACACATCACATGACATCATTTTCTCACAAAAATCCCATTTTAAAAGAATACAAACATGAAGACCATTCCAAAACATGTTTCACATAGCTTACATTATTTAATTAAACATTTAATAATTTTATAAAACAATTTCATGAAGAAACACAAGGCATTTAAACCAAAATTACACCCAAAATCTTCTTTCAAAATCAAATTAACAACAAATCCATTTCCAAACATGATTTCCAATCCTTACCAAATTTAATAATCGAGTTTCCCAATTTATAAAACACTACCAAGTGACACGATAAGGGTTTAAAAATGTAACACACAACATTTCTTATATAAATTCCATTTTAAAACAAAATTAATGTACAATCCTTTCAAAAACCTCTTTTCACCACACATATTTATCATAGAACACTGTAAAATAATAATTAAATCATAAACAATTTGTTAAATATTTTTTAAGAATCTAATCACATACCATTGGAATATAAATTCACAAAAGCAGGTGTGAATCACCAACCACACACTAGAAAAATTGCGGTAAATTCATAACAAAAAAATCATAATTAAAAAAAAACCGTTAATGAAAATTTTAAAAACCCTTACCCAAAACCATGGTGAAACATGCTACCTTTATTGAATGAGACACAATCCCTCCTCTATCATGTCATTGGAAGCCCACAAGAGAATGAAATCCTATTTTCTTGGAAACCAAAAAATAGGGTTTCGCTGACCTCATGACGTAATGAGGAAATGAGGAAAGAGGATAAAATATGTGGTGGAGAGAAGGATAGTCATACATTGAGTAAGAAAGTCGTTTAGTGGAGGTAGAAGAGTATCGGCGAGGGGCACACTAGATCTCTTGGTTGATCAGGCTACATGGGTAGGATAGGGGGAGGGGTGTTCAACCACAAGAGGAGGATCTGACAGAGGGGTGTAGGTCAACCACACAAGAGGGATCTTTTAGAGTAGGTAGGGAGTTCATTGGTGAAACCTTGGTCTGTGGTGGGACATGATAGTGGGAAAGGGAAGGGGAGAGGGGGTGTGTTAAGTTAGGGTGAGGGAGGAGGAAGGGGTGACCTAGTGTTTCACTAAAAACACACAAATAATGTAATAATATTATAATAAACATAAAAATAATAACAACCACAAAAAATATTATTATTATTATTATTAAAAATAAAAATAATATATTTATTATTGTTATTGTTAATGTTATCAATATATTTTAATTTTTTATCTTTTCTTATATTTTTCATCATTAATTTAACTATATTTTATTTCTAAAGACAAGTAGGATGCACAGTTACCTTGGTGATGTGACATGGTTTCCATACCATTCTCTGCCTACCAGCTAGATGATGCCATGCCCAACACCCCCATTTCAAAATAAAACCAATAAATTCAAACAATGAGTCAACCCAAACCTCGATAATAATATAAAAAGTAAACAAAATAATAATATTAAATAATATCAATGGTCAGGGGCTGAAAATTTTATTCATTATTATTTTTTATCAAGATAATAAATAGTGTTGATTATTATGACTATATACTATAACAAGTGAATGTCAGTTTTAATTAAGGGTTTATCATAACATTGATGAATCAAAATTTTGATTATTTTTCTTAAAATTTTAAATACCATAAATTATCATAATTCACTATTAACCAAAAAATTAATCAGTTTTCGAAAAATACCAAAAATTCACCCTAACCATTTATTTATGTTTATATTTAAAAAAATATACTAAATTTTAAGTAAATAATTATATATATATATATTATAATTTTATTTCATAATAAAAATAATCATTTATTAGAAAATTACAGAATTTAAAATTATAACCAACTCTATAAAACATTGAATAATTAATTAAGATAAAAAAATTATATTATAATAATATTTAATAAAATATTATTTTCTGAGTCTATTTATGAAAATTAGTTTCTTTTAAATGAATTTATTAATTATAAAATTATACACAAAACATGTTTGATTATAAAAATACCAACACTTAGTTTATCATTTTTAATACATTTATTTACATATATCATGATTTAATTATATAATATTTAAATTTATAAGTTACTTGAATTTTATTTATACTTTAATAAGTGAGTTTACTATTTAATTGTCCAAATTATTATTCATAATGGTCATATTACTATTTCGGCATTTAAGTTATTATTCCATCAGTATAGGTTCTTAATTTCTATAAATTCATCATATTTAATTATTAATTTAGGAGAATATTTACTTTTATGTTATGTATGTGCTTTATATTATATGTAATGACCAAAAAAGGAAAAATCCACTGAAAAAATTCATGGTTTTTACATCGAACATGCCATTGCTGCTCATTAGGGACTATAGATCTAAGGTTATCTGTGCTGATCTATTATCAGTGGCCAAAATCCCACCATTGATCAACATGAAAAATGACACCCATCATGTTGTATTTTCATCACATTCCAAAAGATTATTTGGTGTCCAAAAAAGGTAATGATTAATACCATTCAATTATGTACCCATACATTTCATTTAACTTTATTTTATCCTAGTTTTGATGATTTATTTCACCAAATAACCATGGTGCAATGATCACCTCCTAGGTATTTATCGATTCACCTACTTAATAGAATATTTGTTAAAATAATTCTATGAATGGTAAAATATAAACACAAAAAAAGTGGAATGTGACACATCTTTGTTAAATTTATCCTCAATTTTTCTATAGTTAGAATTAAAAATGAACAACCAAAAAACAAACAAATAACATCTCATGTAATAAAACAATGAAGAGTGAACCAATTTTTTATGGATAATTGATTCACATTCAACATGCGATAACCAAATGAGAAAATTAATAAAAAATATCAATCCTAATTTTGGATCAACGACTAGTGAGGTAACCATGAACTAGAGATTAAGATGATGATGTAGTTGTATTTGTCGATCATTACACAGTTCACTTTGATGTGTTAAATATAAGTCGCATATCTTTATCTCAAATGTATGATTCTAATCAACTCTAATTTTATTAGGGGTTTTTGGATAAATATAGAAATAAATCAAAATTAATTATTAATAAATAATTATTTAGGTGAGGGTTATTATATAAATAAATATAGTTATTTATTTATTTACTCAATTAACTCTCCCTTCGATGCCTTCTAGGGAAAATAAAACATAGACGGACATTATATCATTCCAAGGGTAAACACCACATTCTCCACTAAATTATAGTCTTAGATTATATATAAGAGACTCCATTTGGTATTGTTAAATTATTTTATAAAAAATGCGTATGTGTGATATTAATATATATAATAAAAATATTATATCAATACTAGAATCACCATGCCTCATAATTTTTTGTTCTACCTACATCAGGTTGAAAAATTGTTTCTATAATTATTCTGAATTCCTTTACAGAAATAATGGGGATTTTTTAATTTATATGTTAATATAATCATGGTATGCATTGGAACCCAATAAAATTAAGGATAAATTTATAAAAAAAGATTTTGGGTGATTATAATATCATTTTTAGTTTCAAATGGTGATGACATAATGAAGCTAGTATATAAAGTGACATGAAGATATTGTGTTGCATGTGGATACCATTATGGAAACAATACATGATAAATGTTGAAATCATTCCCACATATGACATTGGAGATAATGTATTGAACTTAATACTATGATTATATAGATCATTTGTAAAAATAATATTGGTATTAGATCAACTATTTTGACTATGGGAAATGAATGAAGAATAAAATTTGATAATCGAGAATATTTTTGGTTCAAAATGGTAGAAAAGTGTTATCTGTTGTAAAAATATTGTATATTAATTCTTATAAACACATTGTAAGGATTGTTATATTGAATGTATATATTTTTATAATGATAAAAGTTTTATTTTGGAGAATAGAATGAAAACAAAAACTAAATAGTTTTTACATCAAACCATGATTGGTGTGTCAGAATATGTTTTTGTCATGTAATAATAAAAAGTAAAAGGATCAACCAAAATTGACATCCATTCCCCCAAAATATATAATTATATTTCATTGAATGGTCATCCCTGAATATTTACGGCATCTCTAGTTTGGGGTGGCTATGAAATTTTATTTAAAATCATGACATTTGAAACCACAACAAGGAGTGGGAAAAAATTATAAGGAATGATTAATCAAAAAATGGGGCCTTAATTATAAGATATTTATATATTATTATATTATTTTTATATGAAGTTGGTTGTTATTTAACTCAGGGGTGAATATTGATATGTAACTTTATAATTATGAGGATATATAAATGTTATTTCAATTGAATGATCAATTGTATTTTTAGAATATCTATTGAAAAATAATCATGCTTAAATTAATGGAGATACATCATAATTTGTAAAATCAAGAATCACATCATGATATATTTTGTTTTTTCCAACTATTATTTGGTAAAATAAAATAAAATTTTATGATTTAGACTATATTTAATCATTAATGCAAAATTCTTTATATTTTTTAGATTTATATGAATCAAATATTTAAAAATTAAACACACTAATTCATGTGTTACGCATGGTATGATCTTTGTATATATAGATTTAATATTTTTTTCATAATTATTAATCTATAATATTTAAATTTTGAGAGATTTATAATAATTTATATTGTATTTATATAAGATTTATAGATTGAAAAAAGTGTATGTAGTTTGAGAGAAGATATTGGGGAGGAGTAAATGTACAAAATATTCACTCTTATATTTATCTTTTATGGGAATAAAATTTATTTGAAATGTTTTTTTAATAAAAAGATATATCATAATATATGTTATTTATTTTTTGATCTTTGATTTTCATTTGGGGTTCAGACTAATGTCATGTTAAAGTGATGATATCTATTTAAATCTCTCATTAAGGATTTTTATTAGTATTTTGAGAAAAAAGAATAATGATATATAGATCTTGGAACATTACTTTTATATTATTTTTAATGAATAAATAAAGAATATTAAATGATGATCAAGGAGAGGCTTATAAGTTTATTAATAGATATCATTCCTTGGTGTATTGTATAGATAATGATTACAAAGGGAGTTACCCTTGTGTTGTATTTGGAAAAAAATCCTTGTTTATAAAGTTAGTGATCCTTTTCATGGAGTGACTATGAATGCAATATTGTATCAGAAAAATATTCAATGTTAATGGATTTTAGTATATTTGAAAATCATTGCATGCATACTCTGTTGTTGTAGTATAGTGTATATGAACAATGTAAAATCCATTTTGTATAATTTCTTTTAATTTCATTATATTTTATTGGAATTTAGCAGAAGATAAAACATGGGTGAAATAGATTAAAAATGTTATATATAATAAGAGAAAAATTATTTTATTAATGGTGATGATTAATGTGACAAAAGGTTTCAATTTTTTGACACCTTGAATAACCCATCCACTCATGGTTCCATAGGGCTCATAATTTATTTATTTAGTATTAATAATTATAAATTGAAGAATAAAATATTGGGAAAATAAAAATCCACATTGTTTACTTGTGAAGTCCCTTTATCTACATTGTTTTTCCTTCATTTGAACTTAAACATACTACTAGACACCTCCCATTGAAATATATTTTTCTAATTCCATTAGTGACCACTTATTTCTCATATTATTCATAGATCTAAGATTACATTCTCAAACACTATTTTTCTCCAATCCATTCTCTATTCATGATTCCTCTTAAAAGATATATGGATTTGGGTATCATGGTTAATTGGATTATGGTGGAACCCTCTGAAATAATTTTGTATTTAAAAGTGTTCTTGAAGGAGGATTTTATGATTTTTTTTCATGACATTGGTGGATGATTGAGAATTTAAATATTTCTCAATGATTATTTCACCATTTTGTAAATTTGGATGATTTATATTGTATAAATTATCTAAATTAGTTGAGTTAGTTTCTTCAATGTCCCATGACAATTAAGATGTTGTGGATTCTTGTTTATTGATTTTTGAATGTGATCCTATACAGTTTAATCTCTTTTTTATTTTTTATTTATAAATATTTCTAAATTAGTTCTATCTAATTAATTTCATTGTGATTTTTATATTATAATTATTTTTATTATTAAAATATATTTTCCTATAGTGCCCCATTGATTGTGTGTTGAGTACTTTCGTAATTCTATGGTCCAATAAATATAATGGTTGCTTATCTAATATTAAATTGGCAACAAAAATATTATCATATATGAAATGGTTTATTTAGTAGAAATAAAAATATTTAGACAATTATGGTATATTATATTGGATAATGTGATAATTATAATAAATTATACAATGTAAAGTATAAATAATTATTTAGATGTTTTAACCTAACTATTTTATGTGATATAATAGTTAATATTTTATTAAATATAAGGAATTTACATAATTTTAAATATGATGATATATTTTGATGTAAATATGGATTTGGTTAAAATAAATTAACTTATTGTCATTATATTTTTGTTTTTTGGAAAATCTATACTTTTATTGGAATGATTTATTTGGTATATTTTATAATTTTTAATGAATTTTTATATAAATTTAATATATTATATTTATTAAATTTTTAGTTTTTAAGAGATCATAGATTTAAATTAATTCATTTAAACAAAATATAGTTTCTGGTTATTTATAATAGAAGATTTTTTTATTTAAAATATATATTCTTTAGTTTATTTTATACAATTTTATGTAAATTGAACACATTTATATTAAGAATGTATGTATTGAAATTTTATTTATTTTCCAATAGTTTTTGAAATAGTAATGATGTCATGTTTTATATGAGTTTTTATAGTCTTTTTCTTATTTTTTTTATTAAATGGTTCTTTTACCATGACTTGGTTATCTAGGGATTTAATAAATTATATAATGATAGTACTTATTATTTCATATATTCTATAAATTATTTTTCCTTTTTATGATTTTATTTTGTGTCATAGAAATATGGGATGGGTTTAGGTTGAAATTATTTTTCAACATATATATTTATGGTACATTTAGGTGATACAATTTTAATTATTTTTAGGGTTTGATTATATAAATATATAATTAATATACTAAATTAGAATGATATATATATCTTAAAGATGATATAAACCTTATTTTGATAAATTATAATGAGTGAAAAAAATTATCATGTTAGCTATACATGGTTTAACACAGAATTTGTAAACAATGATCTAAATAGTTATACATTTTATTTTTCAGTTCATATGTCCATTAAATTTTAAATATTCTTGGAACCAATTTGTACATTAATAATATTAATATGGGATTCTCTAGTGGTATTAAATTACCTTTAAATAGTATTTTCATATAATAATATAAAATGATGTTTATATTAGTTATTTTTCTTATGATAACTAAGTTTTCTAGTCTATTTATTTTGTGGTATATTTTACATGGATGATTGTTCATGATCATGTAATTTTAACTTATTTAGTTGGGTTTTTATAATTTCATTTTTTATGCCTTGAGTATAGGGATGATGTTGGGAGACTGGTTTATTACTAAACATCGTAAATTGTGTTTTTTTATTACATTGGTGGTTTCACGCATTCGAATATTATTCATGATTCATTTTTATCATCAAATACGTGTATGTATTCTCATTTTCATAGGCATTAAATACATGATATGGTCATATATAGCTAGTTAGAATGTTGATATACCCCCTTATTAGATTTAGTTTTTAATTTTTTTGGTCACCAATATATTTATTTTTCTTATGGGGCCCCAATAATAAATTTCCAAAACATTGATTTTTTTCAGATAGATTTATCATGCTCTCAATGCATTCATATGGACATATCACAATGGGATGAAACTATTAGTACACTAGTTTTATTCATAATATAAGCAAAATTTCACAATGTGTCACCACAATTGAAAGGGGGTGATTATTGTTTTATTATATTTTTTATTTTCATATCCTATATTATGATTTTATTTTTTATTAGGTTAGTGGGACCACGTGGATTAATATTATAATGACATTCATATTTGAAGTTTGGAATGGGATAAAAACAATTTTTTAGTTTTGTAGATAGATTCATTGAGTTGTGTATGTTATTTATTATTCCATAATTTTAGTTATTTTTTATTATAAGTGTGGTTTATTTTGATTTTTATAATTTATACTATTATTTGTAACATTATAGTGTAACTGGGAGACATAACACATGCATACACATTTTAATGATTGATAGAAGAATGAGAATCTCAGTAGGTGAATGGATTTACCCACTAACCATGATACTAATATGTTTCTATTGTGTACGGGTATTCCTTTTTCTATTTTTTATCTGGGATTAGGTAATTAGTGTATAATGTAATTCATGGATCGTGGAAAATGTTTCCTGAAATTTCCACCTATCAGAAAGCTAGAATATCAGTCAGACCTGAGACACTTATTTCTTTTATATCGTTATATCAACCCTATGGCCACATTTTTTTATTAATACGTTGTTTTTTATCATTATGACTATGGGAAAATTAATTCATTGTTTATAAATATATTTCTATCATGTTTTGTAATTAAAATGCACGATAATTTTTTTTAACATTATTTATATTTTTTATTGTGAGTTATGTCTTAAATATAAATGGATGTTGTCAAATTTTATATAAAATTAAATGTGATTTTTGAGTTTAATCCATTTCTAGGATAGTGTTTCTAGGGTTGTATATGGTAACCACTAACAATTTTTAGACACTAGTATATTGGTAGGTTAACATGTTATATGTGATGCCCTTAGCACAGGGTGGCTTGAAATTTTTTACATTTATTTTATCAATTCTTATTATAAATTTTTCATGTAATGAAATGTATGAAATAAGTATATTAGTTGAACAAAATATGTTAATTACACTTATATTAGAGTAATCACTAAATAATTTGATTTATGTATAATGTTTTCTTGGTATTGTTGGTTTATATCGATCATTTGTCTATGATTATTCATTCTTCAGTTCAATGTAAAATGATTTTATATGGATGGATGTCAAATAATAGTGTACACATAATATTTCAAGATCTATTGTGAAATCCATTAACATGTTGAAATCATTACTATTCCTCATATATTCTTTTCTTGAGATAACTACATATTATTCATAGAAAAATTCATTAATTTTTTTTGGACAATTTTTTGGTGTTAATGATGTATGGAATGACATTTGATTTAATTTACAAGATGATAAAATGTATTGAATGAGGTATGGAAGGACCTATAGTAGTTATATTTATAGAAGATAAGTCTCAGTACTATGATCTATGTTGTACCATGATGTTTTTATTCAATAAATGTTACAAAATCATGGAGTAATGTAATAACTATGAGAATTGTTTTAAAATCCAGAAGATTTGGTTTTATTGTCCCAAGATTCAATGAAATTACAAAACATTATAATTTGTAACTCTAATAAAAATAACAATTAGAAAAAACTCACTACGATGAATGTGTGGTAAGAGGAGGTATTTATTTTTAGTCCATGAGATGATTTTTTAGTCATAAAAAAGGACGGTGTAGGGTGTTTTAGTTGGAACATGGAAAACAAACTAAATGAGTAATATATTTATTATACAGCCAAGGACTAAGTGAAATATGTTTATTTTAGTGGTGATAAGTATGCATAGAATTTTATATTTTTATAACTATAGTAATAAATAATGATTCACTATAAATGCATCAACAATGATTCAAAAGTGAGGTAATTGAATTAAAAGGCATTGTCTATAATTTAGTCGCATCAAATAAGAAGTGTTTGGTCATACATGTTCCATTTAATGATTTCATTTTCTCAAGAGTATAAGATCCCTCACCACATATAGAAGGATCATGACATGATTGATCATGTGGTTCTTTCTAGTTGTGGTCTTGACCTTTAAGACAAGGTTTTCACTAAAATAGGTTAGAGGATTAAAATAGTTTAAAAGATACATGATAAGATATTACTATGAGTTAAATATGATATATAGAGAAGATTATGTTGATTATTTTGCAACCAAACATTTAATTATTGTGGTGATGCTCACAATATGATGGTGTGTATTTAGTATGTGGAAGTATTAAATATCATACCTTATTGGAAGAAATTCATGGAGTTTATATGGGATCATTACTCAAACTTAGAGATGATAATTTTTTTGTATTTTTCCCAATAATCAAAGGTTGATTATTTTAATATATAAATAGAATAATGGTGATTATATATATATATTATAGAAACATTTATCATTTAAAAGTAAATATAAGAATCATATAAGAATATAGACTAGAAATAGATATTATAATAATCTATAGAACTGAATTCAAAGAAATAATTCCTTGTTACTATTGGAAAATACAAAAATAGATCAAGGAGATGTTTTCACTTTTTTTAGAATTAATATATATATATATATATATGAGATTTGATATAAATTTATACCCCACTTTTGTATAAACTCGCATATTTTTTATAAATTCCAAGGAGATAATAGTCAGGGAGGTCGTGATCTGTAAAATTGTGTGAGAGAATTGATTTATCTATTTTCATGAGAAATATAAACATAGAAGTTTAGTTTGGCAACACTAATTTTAAAATTTAATGATGTACTATAAATATTAATGTTATATGACACATTACCATTAAATTATCCATATATTAGGATGGTATAAGTTATCATTGTAAAATATTCTTGTCTCCCTCTATTACTTCTTCATAGCTACATAATATTCAAAATGTGGAGGAGTGTTCTTAAAAATAATGGAGAATTATTGATGGAGAATAGATTTTCATAATGTTCTACATACCATGACTCACCATTATAGGTTACTACTTTTTTGAGGAATAATAAGTGGTATAATTATAAAAGGATCATGGTGGGGTATTCTCCCCATAGAGTACTTGTAATTTTCATCAACCATACTGGGATTGTGATTTTTTATTCATATGTTTTTTATAATGTAGGAATCATATAAAATTATACTTTTATTCATCAATAATGATTGTGTACATGAATTAAATGAAAGGGATTTCATCTAGCATAGAGATCATATCCTTATCATAGAATGTCCAATGAGAATATGATTCTTATTCCAAAAGTGTATGTGCATTGGAAAAGTATTATCTAATGATTTGTCAAAGATGGTGATTTCATGTAAATACTCACATGATATTTAGAAAACACTTGTCAATTTTTACATAGGAAAATCCATGGTGCATAATTCTAAAGTGTAGATACCTGTTAATAAAACTGAGGACTTGATAATTCACTTGAATAATTCCATATGTGTATTTTCTAATCAAGTGATCATCATTGTTTTGGACACGCATAAACTCAAAGAAAACCTCAATGTTACTTATTTCTTGGGGAGGATCTTCTTATGATTACCACAACATATTAATATTAATGTCATATTAGTCAAATAAAAGTACCAAAAGGAGGTTATGTTGGACAATCTTCATAGTAGTGTTGTTTCATAAGACACTAAAACTATTTAAAATGAATACTTTTTATTGGATATTTTTTTGGATATTTTTTTCAAGGAAATGAAGAATCTATCATTGGATGATAATACTCAATATGGGTAAATTAATGAGATGGTTTATATCTGTTCCACAAACTAAAAATGTGAAAAAATAATATTTAATGATTATATTCTATTTAAATTATTATGATGTGAAATTGTTGGTAAAATTTAAAAAATGTGTATAAAAAAATTATGATATAATAATGATTTATAAGAAACCTTGAACAATTTATTAAAGGGTGTGAATGTATAGATGATATTTCCATATAAATTATTTAAAAAGAACAATTGTTTCAGAAGATGTTTATATTTTAAAATATATGACAGTGTAATATGTAGATGAATATATTTACCCTACTGATTAAGTCTTTATTGATACGATAGACATAACAAAATTTGTGGAAATGATGATGATTTGAACATTTATTGAAAAATAGAAATCAATGTTTGATTAAAATACTCAATAGAATAAATTAATATTTTTAGAGATAAACAAATTCAATACAATAGTGTTGAATGTGTCTTAAATATATATATTCTACAAAGAGGACAAAAAATTCTGATTTGATCGATGACATTGAATGGATAAATTCAAGAAATTTGCGAATCTCAAAGAAGAAATTTTAGATTATGAGTGAAATTAAAGAATAGGTCGGGAAAATTGTTGTAAAAATAATTACATAAAATATTTTGTTCGAAATATCTTGCATCCCATTGGTGATTTTATTTCTATGTCATGAATTCTTATTAGTTGAAAAATAATGATAACCCTTGTAATGATAATAGTATGTTTATATATAACATCCAATAGAGAACCTAAGGTTGTACACAATGATTCAATGGATAATTTTGACACATTTACACATGTAAAAAATAATAAACATACTGAAAAATATTTTAGGGTCCTAATCGCATAGGAAAATCAGTATCAATTATTGAAAGACATCTACCACACACACCCCAATGGATGATTGATTTAGGAGACTCAAAAAATTACAATGATGAAAAACAATTGATTAATGAATATATATAATAATACATTATTAATCAAGTTTTAATATTTCATAAATATGGGCCATAATAAATATTTGATTCCATACCAATGTTGAAATTATGGGAATAAAAGAAACATACATATTCTGGAATAAATTCTCATTCTTGATATATTTTTAATAAATACTCTTTTTTGGGAAGGACATAGACATATTTTAAACCATTTATCTTCAAGGGGATGAATTTGTGAAACAATGAATAAATATAAAATAATATCTTAGTATGTACATTATTTACTATTTATGATGGAAGAATACAATTAGTTAGAATTATATAACCTTTTTGACTATCAAATGGATCATGAGGTGGAATAGTATGATCTAATAGATAACGAATAGAATCGTAAAACATGGATAATAAAGGGATGTTATATGAAGTAGAAGATCATTGAATTCTATTTGAATGTGATGGGTTAGGATATAGTACTGATTCTCGAAAATTATTATACTTCCCACATCACAGCAAACAAAACAGTTATCACAATAATATGGTATGAGAATTAATATTTCAACCATTTTTTAAATGATTAGTGAGTAATATCATTATATCTCATATAGATAAGATATGTTGAAAATATTTGAGACACATAGAAAAATTGTTTTTCAAAGGCCATGTTCAAAATTTACAATATGTAGGTCCTTTGAATGACTCTAGGTATGTGGTGAAAATCAATAAAATGTCATTCATCACAAAATAAAATTATGTTTTTTGGAATATAAGGAATGTGCACAAACAATAACGTATATGTCATTAGTGGACAATAATATAAGATATTTCCAACCTTGAATAAGAGAATAATATACAGAATGTGTTTATTGAAAACATGATCAAAACATACTATTAATAAATATGGAAGAATGAATGTGTTTGTGAAATCCTTAACCATTCAAGTGACTTCACACACACATGTGATACATTCCAAATGGGGAAGATAATTCAAAAGTCATAAAATATGAATGTAATGATATTGATAACATTTATTGAAATTATACATGTAGAAGTGTGCATAACATTATCCTGAAATATTATGGAGGTTAATAGATATTATATTCTAATTACTAATGATTATAGTAAAATTTAATTGGTTATGGTCATCTCCCACAAATCAAAAATATTCAAATACATTAAATTTTACTTGTTTATTGTGGTGAATATGTTCTGGTTTATTATTAAAAAACTCCAAATTGGTAAAATTACGTCTTTTACTATCAATTATGTATATAAGTATCTCAGGAATACTGAGATAACACATATTGTGTCAACATTGGGAATTCATTTTCCAAATGCGTATATTGGGAGGATGAAGTTAATTTTAAAAAACATTTATCAAAAAACATGGTCATAGAGAATGATCTACTAGGGAAATATCAGACGAAATAAATGATTAATCAGTTTTTATTTAAAAATACATTAACTATAAAAAAATGTTTATTAGACTCCCTATGAGACTATTTAAATGAATAAGACTAGATTGATGTACTTTTTACTTTTTGGAAGTAATTTATATATTCTAAATAAGTAGAATAAACAAATGTTTAATTATCTAAGAGATTAATGTTTTTTATTGATACTCATCTACTGTAGATGAATCCAAAATTTATAATAAAATAATTAGAGTAACTTTTGTATGTCCCAATATAATATTTGGGGAATATCACCATAATTTACATTCTAGCGATCATTTTTAGAAAAAAATAGCAAGGAACTCTCAAAATAGATTGATACAGAAACAATAAGCCAATGGGGGAATCTGGGGTTGTGAAATACCAAAAATAGGAAACTAAAAAATTAGTAAAACAAAGTATAAAGAAAAAATAAAAATAAAAAAATAGCTTGGATGAAATAACATAATTTTTTTGACTATATGGCTCTCATGGAAACAAAATAGTTAAATTGTTTATTATAAAATAAACATTTTTTTATATAAAATAGAGTGAAAGTTTTTTTAGGCTTTTAATTATGAATATTGGGTCAAAAATCTCAGGAATATCTTTATCAATGTGAGAATAATGAAACATTCTAAATGATTCTATATTTGAAATTTAAAAAATGATAACAGGACCAAATGGGTTTTAGAGATTAAGGACAATGATGTTAAATGGATAAATCATAAAAATTAACATCTAGTGTTATAATAATATTCAAAAATTAGTTTATTTACATTGACGAGACTTCTTCTACTATTTCTACATTGCAAACAATTCATTTTTAAAAATTCTTTTTTCAAAGGTAATTCATGGTCTACCTAATGGATTTAAAATAAAAATTACTTAGAATAGTTCTTCAACATTATCTAGATATGTAAAAATTTATAAAATTTCTTGAAGATGAATTTGAAAATAATTTGTGTCTGTTATTAAATGATTTTAATGTTTTGAAAAAATCATTATGATCTTAGTACTCAAGGTAGAATAAATAAAATAGAAATATAATATTCCATTTAGGGGAGTTGTTTATAAATAATAAGTAAATATAAATAACTATCAAAGGATATTAAATATTAAAAATATATATTGAAGACGTTTTATAGGATTAGATTAAACATAATGTTTTATATTTGAAATTTTATAAGCTGTGAGTTCAGATTGTCTATGATTAAGGATATAATTTTTTATTATTTTAATATAATGAATGTATGGGATAATAAATTTTTTCTCAATCCTAAAATACGATGGTGATCTTTAAGAAATTTGGTACGAAGGATTCTAGGCCCATGAAAACACTGAATGTATTTAATATTTTTTTGTTAAAAGATGATAAGGGAAAAGAGTTTGATGTAACATAATATAAGAAATTTATTGTAAGACTATTGTACCAAAATAACTGAAACAAAACATTTAGGTTTCTATATATTATGAACCACTATACTAATGTTTAATTACAAATAGAAACATTTTAGTGGTGAAAATAATTCTCCATTACATGAATAACACAATTTATTTCGGGTGGTTTTATTACCAAAAAGTATTTCACAAGTTATTGGCATAGGAAATCATAGATTGGGTTATTTTAATAGACTATGGAAAGTCACTATAGAGTATGTCTTTTTATACCGGATATTTTTTATTTATTTTATGAGTAATAATTTAGAATAATTCTCACTTAGTACTGGGATTTTTGGAAAAAAATTTCTAATAATGTCTGCACTCAATTGCTATGGATTAAGAAACAACATGTGGATGTCATCATTGATGTGAAAAATCTTATTTTAACCAAATTTAGTAACACATTCATTATTAATCTTATAAGAAAAAAATAAGGGATTATATAATTTATTTATGTTTCTGTATAGTATAATATTTTCAATATTATGACAAAGTCCCACTCGTGATCCTATATTATCCATGTTCATGAACCCTGTAACTCTTCCCTATTTTAAACAATTTGAAATTACCAATAATTTTTAGAATCTTGATAATGGTTTTTTCATTGTTCCAATTTCTATTCTGGACTTTTCTTGAGCCTCTACAATGTTGGATATCTCATTATTTTCTCAGTTCGGTAAGGATCGGGCCTCCATAGAAGACTTAGATAGGTTTGTATGCTTCTACAAGAAGATGCATGAAAATTCAATCACTGGGATCATTAATTTTATTCATATCATGATCCAGATATTAAATGAATAATATCATGTCATTCCCATGGTATATGCATTATGATATTTTACAGGTTTCCTATTTTATCTCTCCTAGTGATTGTTTTATTTTCACCTAAAACATGATTCTTTCATCACAATGATTTGTGTTCCTCTTCCTTTCCTTTCCCTGCCATTTTATAGCCTGATGATTATTCATTGGATTTGAATTATGATGGGACATATTCATATCATTGATCTCAAAACTCATGACATTTTTCATAAGGATTATCCAAGGATCTGTTTCGAAGAGGAAATTTCCAAAAATATGTGGGATATCATTTTCATTAATGTTGATGGATAAATGTGATTTAATGAATTGATAAGTAATGAATCATGGGATTCGTTTTATATGAAATATATTCATATTTTTCATGAATTTTGTTGAAGATAGTGGGGATTGTCTCATAATTCTCAGGAGATCCCTTCATTTTTTGGTTGATGGTCTACCAAATAAAAACTCAGGGAAGGATGCTCTCATCCTTTTGAATGAAGGATTTTCATGAGCATCCCTAGAGGGGGATTTAATAAAGAATATAGAGATAGGTGACCCTAATGGCATCTAAGAGGATCATTTCATGTCTCCTAAAATATATATTGAGGATTTGTTTTTATCAATTTAGGCATCCTTTTGGTTTCAATTCATCAGAAAGTTAGTTTCAAGGTGACTTATGGATGGATTATGGGGTTTTGGCTATTCCACTAAGCGATTTCAACAAGTCTCTATCCTATACAAATAACGTGGGATCCAATATTTTTTCCACACATGGGGTTATTTTTCAATAATCATGTAATTACAATTATTCTAATATAAACAGTTTGGTTCATGCTTGAAAGGGGGCTATTGTTGGATAAAGAAATTGGTTGCGACCAATGAGCAGAATGTTTCCCTCCTTCAGGAACATGTAAAACTAGAGCTTCTTGTTGTGATTCTCACAACCTCATTGTTTTGTTAAGTGATGGTATATAACCCCTTGTAAAGATTTTAATTATGTGGAGGAAGGAAATAAATGAACTAATCAGCTATGAGGTAGATTAGGTAAAAATTGAATGGACACTGATTCTTGTTAATATTCTTGTTTATCGAAGACTAAGGAAGAAGAACTCACAAAATAGTAAATTTGATCATCTTAAATGAATGTAATTAAATCCCTTTTAGATTTATATGGTTTTATCCAGAATATCCAGAGGCTGCATAGATGAAATAACTACTCTAGTTTTCTATGTCATCTGAATACATGGTCCTCGAGGTAAAGAAAAATCGCTCAAAAGGGAAGGAATGTTGTTTTCGACAACGAAAACGATATGTTAATGGGGTATAATATGCTTATGAAGCCTACAGGTGATGGTATGATTGAAAATATAATAGAGGAACTGAATTACACATAGTTATAGTATGTATAAAAGGAGGTCTCAAAATCAAACAACACCTTTGACCTTCTCATGTACTATAATGATAAAATTTTAGAGGACTACTTCCGGATCATGATAGTATAATAGGATTCTCATAGGATTATTGAATGACCATTTGTGGGTTGATTGTAATGAAGAAAAATTCTCATGGATTAACAAGTAAAAATTTAATTTGATATGATGTTTTGATGATTGGATAACATTCCTACAAGAGCATATACAGACATGGGAAAAGATAGTATTTCTCTATAATAATCTCATCAAGGAAAATCCAAATATTTATGTTACCATAATAGATTGGATTCTATTTAAGGTAAAGGATTCTTAACATTTTAATTTATTACGAAATGGCATGATATTTTTTTATAGTGACTGAATTATCATTATAATGAACTTCTTGGTTACCCTCTTTTTCCTTAAAATTTCTTTGGACATTCTTTATAATATTTGAAATTTTTAAATAAGTGTTTTATCTATTAGGTGGATAATTTTTCCATGGATTTCATTACTCTAATTTTTTATGTGGGGACGGTTTTAATGATTATATGAGTGGATAAATAGGTTATAAAACATTTTAATACTATTTATAACATTGATATTTTTTCTTGATTAACTTTTTATTTAAATTTTCTTTTCTGGTGACTAGTCTAATATGCTGAAATTTTATGAATTGATTCATTTTAATAAATTGTGTTTATAAGTTATTTACATAAATGCAGCATTAAAAATATCTGAATAATTATTATAAATTATAAAATTAATCCACTATTAGTTATTTGAAGGAAATATAATTATAAAATATAATTTTCTTCACACTTTATAAATACTACATATCATAATGAAACCGGTTTGAAATATTTTTTATAAGTATTATTTACAATTTTTTATTTAATTGTTAATTTCAATTATATTAGAAAAAATATTATGTTTTAAAAATAAAATAAAATATTTTTTTCATGTAGAAAATAAATATAATTTTTCAATTAGATAAAAATAAAAATAAATGCATTCAATTGTAAAAAAAGATAGTCTATAAAAAAATATTTTATTCATTTTTTCTTTTATGTAAAAAACAATTAAAAATAATCACAATTTAATATTTATCTTAATGAAATGCATGAATCCTAAATTAAAAAAAATTAACTTCCATTTAATGGTTTTGACTAGGAATATAATGAGAATAAATTAAGCTTTCTATAAAAAAATTAACTTTTCTAGAAACTAGTTTTATTATTTTTTGTGGAGATATTATAATATTAATTCATAACACATTTATATATATTATGTTTTATTCAATGTTTTCAGTTTTTGTAATAATAATTTCCATAATTTATTAAAAATTAAAATTTCATTTTTTCTATTATGAATAGATATATAGTCAAAAGTCATTAGTTTAATAAGATATAAAATGGGTTAATAAGTTGTTAATATAAAGATGAGGGTTAAAATTACATGAGAACTCATCTAAATAATATCTTATTGAATTTTTTATTTCATACAATATCATATTTTAAATTCAACCACTTTTCCAAATTGGTGACTTTTTAATATTTTTATATTATTAATAATTATAGGTGTGTTACACCCCTCACTAAAAAATAGTATATATTCTACTATATTATTCAAACATAATGATTCTTTCAGCTTTAAAACCCTAAAAATATCTTCTAAACATTCCTATCCACATCTTATAATTATTTTATAATATTAAAATTCCAACTCAATGATATTTTTGTGGATATTAAGATGTGGTTTCTCAAATAACATGTATATTATTGAACATACATTTCCAAATTTATTTATTAATAATCCTACTAATAAATTATATAAATTTATCAAAATTTTGATATATGAACCATTAAAATATGTAAAAAAAATATGTTAATTATAAAACCATTTTATATCTTCTTTTTATATAAGTGAAACAAAAACATTATTTTTGTTAAAGTAAATACTACTGTTTCCATGAAGTGATGTATTTCATTATACAATAAAATATTTTCTAAAAGAATATATAGTTGAATATAATGGATATGTATAGGTTTATAACATAATTATTATACTATAATTATAGTTTATTTTCAACATTTCATATGCAACCATTCGTTTTAAAATTATAACATTGCTTGTGTGTTCCTATGGACTACAACCTTAATGAAGTAATGTGATTAATTATTTTTTTCATTATTAAATTGATGGTAATAAGGAAAATTTTAACGAATATATTTGGTGTAAATTCTTTAATAATTTTTCTCTAAATGTTAATTTATATTTACCAATCATTTTTCATCCAGTGAAAAAGCTAACACCACTTGTGAAAAAGTATGTACTATCATATCTTTGAAGTGATATAAATAATATTTTATAACCACTATGTAGTAATTCCCATAAATGTGTATATAATAAATAAATATGATATTTATGAAATATTTTATATAATTTATATTATTAATCGACGATTAAGGTGAAATAGTAAGACCCATCCAATTGAATCATGGAAGGAAAATAGAAACGTTTTCACCCGAATAATAATTTTTATGTAGAATTAATAATTTAATGGGTAACCAAAAATTTTATAGGAATTTTATATTTTAATATATGTCATTATTCATCTTTTATATATTTATATTAGATGTTAATTTATTATACATTATTTTATATCACAAATGAATCAATATAAGAGTTGACATAAAAGATTTATAAAAAAATCTATTTTTGTTTCAAGACTATCAATGTAAAATTTCCATTAATGGAAATTATATTATATTTATCCATTATAACACATATATTTTGTTATTAATTTTTTTTAATGTGGATTTCATGTTTTCATTGAATTTTTATCTTGATGGATATAAAAATTAAAATGAAAATGTATTACGGGAATGCAAACAACATTTTTCTTGTTTGTTAGGAATCACTCTCCTCCACATCCATGAGTATAAAATGTTTTAAAATAATGTTATTAATATGATCATATGATTTTATTAAATAATTATCATCAACATTTAATAATAATTATATTATTTTAAAATGTATTTTTGATTTATTTTTTTAGGACATTTTATATTTTCATTTAAATGGAAAAAGAAATTAATTTTTAGAAAACAATTAGTGCATTGATGGATTTTGTCAATGCCAAAATCATCCATTTCATTAAAATTTACTTTAAAATTATCCATGTTTTGTATAAAAGAAAAAAGTATTCTTAATAGTATATTAATTTTTGTCTGAAATGTAACCCAAATAAAGTGGATTTTTTATATTGAATTTCTGATAAAATTATATGTACATTTAAAAAATAAATTTTCATCATTGTCAATAACTCTTTGTAGTTTTATATTGATCTGGGGTTATTCTATTATGATTCCATCCACTTTTTTAGATGTCTTCTGATGACGGTAATTTTTGTAAGAATACATGAACCGAATTTGATTCTCATGATTTTATTAAGCTATAATGAGATAAATGTTTCACTTATGGTATCATTAATATCCATTCTATAAATGGATCATGATTATGTAATTATTTGATGTTTATAAAACTCACTTAATTTCTATGGATTATTATAGGATGATTAAATTATTTTTCTATGATATTGTATCACATTTATTAATAGTTATTATTATGCATTCGGTGGGAACAAAATTATATATCCCTCTAATGAATTGGATAATGATGGATATCTCAGGATGTAATAAAATGATCAGTGAACCATTGTTTAGTAATGGAATTTTAACAATGATAGTCTTGATATTATACCCTAACTAAAGAAATTATGGAATATAGTGTAAACCCAATTGACTATTGTCACGAACTAAACATGGATTCCATCCAATTTGACACCCATTCCCAGTCATGGCATGGCCTGAAGGGAATTCTAGATCCCTAAATGATGGAAACTAGTGATTGGGTATCAACAATATTATTTGTGAATGGTTTAATCTATTTACATAATATTAAGCAACCAATAATAATAAAAAACGCATTGATTGATCACCATAACCAAATAATGGACAACAATTTTATTATTCAATGTTTTACAACATTAACCAAAACAGAACATACTAAAATGGAATGTAAAAAACCAAAATCTCCCAAAAAATCTATAAAAAATGAAGTATATCTCCCAAAATCAACCACCACCAACATATAAAATAAGATGAACTCTAATAATATGATCCACCATCGCCACTGGGATACATCATGCCTTTACCCAGTTCATACAGAACAAATTATGCATACACTTAATGTTGTATTTAGGGTGTCATCCAAAGGCTTGTAGGATTCTGCATAAAAGAAAATATGTCATTATATACTAATAGATTCTAAATAAACATGCATATTTCATAAATATAACTAAATCTTTTCCATGAAATTTTTTTTAGGAAACATTCTACTAAAATACTTTTAAGAAACCCGTGTAACAAAAAATATTTCTCTCAAAAAAAATGTGCACAATGACTATTGTATACTGATATCTAGCCCCACATCACATTAATTTAATCACACAAAATTGATCTCTAGAAAAATACATAGAGATAAATAGGTTTAATGGGATTCTAGAAACCTCATTCCATGGCGATCAAAATCATCGAGTAAACTACAAAAAATGATCCCTTGCACGATCCATTAAAGGGGATAAAATCACAAGTTACAATGGAATCTATATCACAAGACAATACCAATAGAATTATTCTTAATGAACCAATTGAGGAGAAAACATCAAAAAGTCAATTAGTCTCTAATTATATCTTTTAATAGTTAGTTTTTCAATCATCAAACCTTAAAGATGAATCCCTTCCTCAACCACTTCAAAATCAATAGTCATTATAATTTTACATTTCCCACTTAGATACCCAAGAATTCCTTTGTGAAAAAATTTCATTTTACCTATATCATATGTAAACACTTTGATATAGACATGTAAAGAATCATAAGTACCAAAAGTAATCACCACTTTCAAAAATCATCAAATGGAAAACACCATTTTCCAAAATCAAAAACACTTCCCATTTCACATAGACCAAAAAAATTTGAAAATACATTTTCACCACATTAAAAAATCATGTATCCTATTTGGAGACACCATAAGAATAAAACACAAATAATAAAATAATTTCTATGGGTCAAACCAATTTCAATGATTAATATAAGCCAAATTAAATTTCAAAATGTTCTTCCCATCATTTAGAATATTCATAAATCTAATTAAAGGTTCACAAATGGTATCCAATATGAAAAAAAAACTACATTCCACTTAATAAAACCACATTTTAAACATTATCATCTCAGGTACCATTGAAAATACATTTTCTTCCTTTTTCTGACTTGAAATAACATTTTCAATAATCACAACAATAAATAACACATAAAAATGAGACCATTTTAGTTTATAAAATCCATTTTAGTTCATATGTATGTGAAAACCCTTCAGAAACATGTTTCACAAAACATAAGTTATTCATATTACAAATTTATAAACTCAATAAAGAAGTAAAAACACATCTAAAAAATTTAAAACCATGGAACCACATACATAAAACTTTGAATCATTTTGAAATCAGTTTCAAACAACGCCTACACAAAAAAAGACACTATCAAGGTAAGATTTAACATTAACTATCATGATCTCAATCAATTATAACTTATTAATCCTTTCCTTGTTAAAAATAAATAATATAAAACATTAACTAATAAATGTGGGAAAAAGAATTTATTAAAGGGAGAATCATATGGATGGAAACTTACATAGAAATTATATTATGTTTCCACCTAAAAACTACTGTGTTAATTATGCTCATGAGGTCAATTGAAGCATGGAGGAGGCTAACATGATAGAAAATAATAAGTGGTGAGGAATATATACTATTTTAGGTTAAATTCTATGATGGAAAAATAATAATTTTACAAGTTATATTGACCTAGATAGGTCACACTATTTTCCTACATGGTTTTCCAAAACCTACTGGAACTGTGTGTCCCAAACTATCCACGAGGGACAAGCTGCATAGTTTTTAAAAACTGTGCACCAACTATGCGGTCAACACTGTACCAAATGTCACATGGTTGTACAGATTTATGGGAAATGGTGCATGATTTTTTTAACCATGTTTCAATTGTGTTCAATTAGTAGTTAAGCCAAAATTATCAACTTTATTACCAGATACACAAGGGGAGCCAACAGAAAAAATCCAAACTAAAAAAACAGAATAATACCACAAAAAACATAGATGTAAAAATATCCCTACCATGAAATCTTTCTGTCAATGGAATGTATACTCAAATCTTAAATAGATAACAAAAACGGATACTCCCCTTAAACCAAAAAATTATGTTGTTGTTTTTTATGGTTATCACTAACATGATTCCATCAAACTTGGACCAATGGAATAGTTTCCCCAAGTGGCACTTTTCTGTAATTATCCACAATCTGCACATGCCTCTCAAAAATATATAGATCTTGCTCAAACTCTAACTGATCCCATTGCATCACATTAGACAGATTTGGATTATACTTTTGGAATCAAGTGTCAGGAAACATGTCATGCATTGATGTAAACTGATATGGAGAAGTTAATCTGTTTTACACCATACCAACTCTCTTCATAATATCAAATGTTCCAACATATATTGACATTATCTTCCATTATTTACTGAAATGATGGAATCCCAGGCAAGTGTTCACTTTTAGGAATACCTTCTCACCCACAGAAAAATAAAATTCTCAATTCCTATGATGAGAATAAGACTTATGGTTCCTCTAAGATGTACCAAAATTCTTCTTGGTTCACATCACATTATAAAAGGATTCATTCACAAGGCTTGGTCCCCAAAACGATGTCTCACCCATCACAGCCCAATAAAAATTTGACAAAAATGACCATCCATAAATAAGCTCCAAGGGAGCCATTAAAATAGAGGATGGGTAATTGTTGTTATTAAAAAAACACCATTCACAAATTGATATCCTAGGAATATCTAAAATCCCAAAAACATGCTAAGATGATTTTTCCTATAATCTGATTCCCCCACTCCTTCTACCCATTCATTTGAGGATGTTATGATATAGTCAATTGGACACGTCAACCCATCACCTTTTAAAGTCCATCCTAAAAACATGAAGTTAAATTATCTTATTAGTTTAATGTAATTCTCGATGACCCCCCATGAATCCTCACAACCTATATAAATATAACCGACACAACTATTCCACCATGGTTGAATCCATGATTGGAACAAAATGGGATGATTTGGTCAGGTAATGAATACATGAAAAATATAATTTCACCCAAAGGTGTATGATCTATTCCCAAAATTAAATCCATGGCTATCTTACCCCTCTACCAAGCTGGGATAACAATCTTCTAATGAAAACCAGAGGGCCTTTGGTTCTCTATATTTACCTTCTAACTTTTGTAACACCAAAAATCATATTCAGCAACAAATATAATTATACATAGACACCAGAACTGTTCAAGTACATCATTATAAATATTTATTGTACCATGAGTAATATTCCACTAATACTGGTGGATATGATATGTCGACACCTTCCTCAATTAAAATGACACCACAAATGATCTTGGACCCACAAAAACCCTCATGAGGCAATGAAGATTCACTAAAAACCTCTCCACCATTATGTAATTTCATAGAATGTGGGCACAACTCACCACATGGATTATCCTATTAATGCAATTATAGAAATAATGTTTTTATATGAAAAAATTTCAAGAACACACCTCCAATATCGTCTTTGGACTCATGATGCTTGTGAACAAAGAACACTTCCATAGTACACTATTTAGTGGAATCACTAAACACTTTCACTAGAACATTCTAGCTCAAAGCCTCTTCCACCACATTATCTTTTTCCTATGATATAGACTATAACAAAATCAAACAACTAAATGTACTCAATATAATGACATTACCTCAAAGTCAAATATTTGTGAGATAAAATGGATCATATGATCTCTTGATCAGAATAAACTAAAAACCCCCACACAAAAAATATGATTCAATATATTCATGGAATGTATAATTACAGCTTATTATAGGTCACATGTGGGTTAATTATTTTCATTTTTTAGAGTTGGCACGAACCATAATCCATAATATGATCATCTTGCATTATCACAACCCCAGGAACCTTACCCAAGGAATCATAATACACCGAAAATTCCATTCTAGATTTTGGAAAGATCAAAATAATACCCATTTTCAATTGTGGCATAATATTCACAAAATATGATTTGCACCCTTGTCTTAATTCAATCATTACCCCTTTCAAGGTTACATCAATTATAGATGAATCCATTCGAGAAAAATCTCGAAAAAAAACACATTTAATACCCTATCATGCCTAGGAATGTTATGATATTAAAAAAATTATTTGGATATGACCAAGAAATAAACAAATTTATCTTTTCAGGGTACACCACAATCCCACAGTCTGAAATAAAATAACCAAAAAACAACACCTCGATGATGTAGAAGGTGAACATAGAAAACATTGTATATAATAGATTATTCAAAATAATGCCTAACGTAACTCTAAAATTTCATCCACACTCAACCTCAGTCCTAAAATAGACCATAATTTCATCCAAAAATACCTTGATAAAAAATTCAAGGTTCTGTTGAAACATTATGTTAAAGAGTGAAATATAGACCCCTATACCATTTTTCTTCTAGAATTTCATTACCACATACTCAAAGTGGATATACCTGTTTTGAAAAAATAGTGTTTGGAATTCCAGCCTCTCTAAATCAGATGTGATGATATATGGAATTGGAATAAATCGTTGAGAACCACCTTTCCCCCTTAATCATATAAAAAGGTCATCAATAAATGAAAATGTGTACAATATATTTATTGTTATTTTATTCATATTGTAGTAATCAATACACAGATGTAGAGATCCAGCAGCCTTCTTAACAAATAGAACTAGGGCGGCCCATGATGAGATTCTTGGGTGAATGATTCCATTCTATTCAAAATAATATATATATATATATATATACACACACATAGACCATTAATTACCATAACTCATTAATGGTCATATAGTTTTAAGGAATATATATAATCTATTTTTCCTAGAAATAAATATATAGTGAACTCCAGTTCACGCACTATAGGAAATCCTAAAAAATACTCTACAAAAACCTATGGGAATGCATCCACCACAAGAGGTAATCCTATATTGGGATCATGATAATCATCATCTAATCTGGGAGATTGTATATATTAAAAAATATTTCACAATTTTATATGTGGTGGTCCAACACGTCCTGGCTGAGGATCTCATTATCCCTAAAAATATGGTTACTTCGATCGGGTACCATAAAATTCACTCTCCGCCTAAAAAAACCAATATGAACCTGAAAACGAATCATCCATTTGGTACCATGAATCACATCCAAATGGATTATTTCCATGACTATAATATCCCTTACCAACTCAAACATTAACTTCTTGAATGCACAAAACAAACACTTGAAACCCTACTATTGAAACTTGTCAAGTGGTGTTACCAACTACATCACATAAGGAATAAGATTATTTGATAACATTAACACATCCACTATATTAGTATAAATAAAAGAATTTGAAACTCTCGTATCAATGTGAAAAATACCTATTGATTATGAAATATGAACAGTAAATTGAACTATCACAGGCTATGTATCTTATTCCACTGGTTCTCGACTCACCGTATGATGTTTCCTTGTCACATAAAGAGTCTGAGAACAACTAGTGAACAATGGATATTCCCTGAACTGATTCTGGCAAGATGATAATCCATCCCATCTTCAACAACCTCTAAATAAATATCATGCTATCATTGTTGGTTCTTGCTGAGCTGACATCCCCTAAAAAGATAAAAATCCTACACCACTCTGATATGAGCACACAACAATTTAGAATATATGAAAGTTACCCTTAGTTTCATACCAAGTAAAAGGTATTTGAAGAGATAAACATGAAGATACCTTGTGTACTACCATAACTCCTGGTTCCACACAACTGACCCAGTGTCAAAAGCCACATATGAATACAGCCAGCAAGGATAGCCAAAACTACCACCTCCCTTTTGCCCCTGCTCATCCTACATCATCTTATTCTCAGACAATCTACCACTACCAACTACTTCAATTGATCCATAAAACCCATATATACCTACATGATCATTTTCTACCATAATAAAACTATCACAAACCTTATTATAATTTTACATATTGAAAGATAAAACTTAATACCAAATTTCTGGCCACAATCCCAAATCCAACATATGATCCTTCACTATCTTGTTGGACACGAGATTAGGTGTGTACCAAACTACCTCTCTGAAGAGGTTAGAATACTCTAACACGGATCAATCTCATTGGTTAAGCTCCATAAGAAACTTATATATATTAAACATAAAAACTTCATGGAAATAATTCTCATTGAAATTTTCATTAAAGTCTTTAGAACTGATTTGATCATGATTTCCAACATTAACCACCAAGTCCATCCACTTTCGAATAAGACCTTCCAACATAAAAAAATATCTTTTCACTTTATCTACCTGAGGAGTATCAAGAAATGTCAAAAACCTATCTATTATTTCATAATATCCTCTACTTCATGAGGTTTTATGTGACCTTAAAAAGAAGTATGCATTTTGCATGAGTAACTCTTTATCATAGTCCTTTTAGGGCTTGGTACAACTTCACTAACATGAGTTGTACCAAATCACAATCATTTTCTAAATTCTTTGACATCCAGAACCATATCGTTCACTATCCTCAGATTAGTTAGTGAGGGATAATTCTACCATTCCTTTTCTCGTGGTTGTATAGTAATTATTAGAGTAATTTTACTACAACAAAAAACAACCACATTGAATAATTTTCATAACATGTTCTGAAAATTTTTAGAAATAACAAAAAAAATTAAAACTGTTCCTTAATTTAAATAATAACAAGATTCATCACAATACTAAAACAACCAAACCAATCCACCCACACCCAGTGTCTATATACATTATATATCTTGTACGTCTTAGCTGGAGGAAAAGTGAAATAAATTCTATAATCCCTTAGATACTCGAGTCCTTTAATGAGGTGTGTTAGCTGGACACACCACACAAAACATACAAATCATGTCCTAAAAATCCTATCCAATGTCTATCCATACAATTTCCCAATTAACATTATCCAAAAGAACATAACCTGACTCCAATAAATATTTTTCACAAATGTAACAATGATTATATCTAACCCATAACTCGACCAGATTAATGGAATATCCCAAAGGGCATTCTCAATCCCCACTGGCTAAAAAATAGTGACTAATTATCAAAAAAATTATTTGGGATTAATTTCACCCATTTACATAATAAAAAACCAATAATAATAATCATCACATTGAATTATAACTATATTCAAATGAGATAAAAACATTTTTTGTAACATCCCAAGTAACTAATGAATACTAGATATTTTTATCTATGTCTATTAATGAACTAGATAGTGTTTTAGAGGCTTAAAATGAAAATAAAACCAATCTTAAGCATGGAATACACTAATATTTTTAAAAGATTGTTTTACTGCCTTTTGATGGAAAACCATTTTTGAATCTATCTTTTGACAATTTTATAAACTATTTTTGTCAAAATAAACTTATTCTTTATGATTGGGACATCAAAATTTACTTTGTGTGAATTTTTGGTATTTTTCTGACAATGTTCATTTTTTATGAATAGTGAAAAATACTGCATTTTACATCAAAACTGCTTTTTAATCTAATTTATTTATATGATTAGATTATCTTTTGAATTGGTCCTAAAGTGTAATCTGAATATATGTTTACCATTTAATCCAATGGTGGACATTGGAATCAATTTCACTTTGAAATTGGACTTAAACTGGTGTCAATCTTTTGATACTTATTGTTTCATAAAAACACGTTATTTGCTCTAACAGAGGGAATTAATTATTAAATTAATTAATGCAACTTATATGTTTTGAATATTGTAAAATAGGATTCATTTTTGAATTCATAATATCAAATATATCTTAGGGTGAAGTTTTGGTATTTTTCTGAAAAACTTCAATTTTTGATGAATAGTGAAATCACCAAGTGGTAGTTAAAGAAAAACTGATTTTTCATTTAAATGAAACTTTGTCACTTCTGTGATTTGATTTTCAAAAATCCGACATACATGGTTGTCATTAAGAAGTAAAATGTGGTTCAATGGGATTAAAATAATTTTTTGGTGAATAGTAACTTATTAAGTTTTTAATCGCGATTAGTGGTAATTAGTGTAGTTTAAGGTAAAAATAATGCTTCAATAATATGAAATGACCTAGACACATGTCCTAACCTTTTTGTATGCGTCATGGCCTACCAATACAAGCCATGGGTCAACTTGGGGACCCCATGGAGCCACTTTGGTTGGGAAATGACATAAATAACGTTTTATTTAATGTAAAAGTAAAAATGACACAAACATAATATGTTTTACGAAAACAATTTTTAAATGGGGTTATATAAGTCAGATTTTTGACTATAAATATTCATTGGAAATATAAAACGATTTCCTACATCATAGTATTTGATTTATAATTTTTTGACATTAAATAAATAAATGTATTTATGACATCATAATGATGTAGCGATTACCTCATTAATAAAGGATTTAAATAAAATGAAAAGATAATGTAAAATCTGTAACCTACACATCTCCAAATCCTATTGGATGGGTGGATTTAGAACCCTTATCACCTTATACTCGAATTATATCAATGTGGGACCATTTAAATCCGAAAATCATTTTCAAATAAAGTAATATTTCTTTACTTTCCAAGAGTGCCCCTCCTCTCCTCTTATAAAAGGCCCCCACCTCTACCTCCTTACCCACACTCCCAAAGCCTTTGTCTCGGCCAACCTCTACCCATTTTGTCTCTCCACTTACCTATATTACTCCTTGAAGCCTCACTTTGGGCCGAAGTCTTCCCAAGGAAGCCTTTGAGCTAAAACCAAAGGGAGTTACCCGATTTTAAGGTAATGTCTTCACTTGAGTCCTTTTGTTTTATTTTTCTTCTCCAACCCCCTAAACTCTTTTTATTTATTTATTTTGTAACAACTCCAGTATCTTAAATATACTAGGATGTTGTTATAAAAAGGATTCAAGCTACACTTACACACACCTACATCTAATGGTTAAAGAACATACGGTTTCCGTGGATGGTGAATTTATGCCTCCCGAAACGATGATTGTTCAACATTCCTTTAACACCTTCAAAGGTGGCCATTAAGATGACACTATATTTATATATGATATATAATATGTTTATGTTTTCCTTAAGCTTCTGTATTTTTCATTTTGGGCATACCTTTATGGTTTCCATTATGGGTAAACGTGATATCTTCATTAAAGGAAGTGTGGACTACCGCCCCCTCAAAGTGATTTGATTCGTTAAATACCATATGTGGGACGTATAAAGGATGGAACTATGATATTATATATTATATTATACTGGAATTATAATATACCTTTATATCATTATGATTCCATTCTATAAAATACAAAATAGAAATGAAATTAGCGTTCATGCGTACGTACGGCTTACCGTCTCCATGAACGGTGCATTTCATTTCTTCCCTCTAAATTATTATGTAATATTATAAATGCATGTATGTACTGGATATATATGAAATATATGATATCTACATCATGAATACCATTCTGGATATAATGGATACATGACCAACTTGTAATTATAAAGGGTTTATTTTTGACTCAAGTACCAATGATCGTCAAAATGACCGTTATTAACTTAAATAATTAAATAGTTTTCGTGACATGGTAATAAGTGATATAAAAGGAATAATGAACATGAAAAAGGTTCTTAAGCAGGTATAAATTAGCTCAAGTTTATTATTCAGGACATTAAAGAACGACCGAGTCAAGTCGGACCCGAGGTATGGGACTTCGTCTCAATCTCCTTTCATTGAGGCATATTTTGTTTTATACACAACCTTATTTTATACGATGTATAAACCCCTTTGACTTTTACGTTTATCCAAAAGGAATCTTTTTTATATGAAGCGTTTTACTAAACGAAAAAAGGGAATGTTTTTGTCGTACGTATGCGGCGACAACGACTTATCTGCCGTTGTGACCGTTATTTGAGTTTCGGCTTCCTCTACAAGCCATACCTTATTTTTAAAAGAAAAACAAATACCATGTTTTAATTTTCTTTTATTTTGGTATTGAAAATGGTTTTCATAATGTTTTTATACCAATGTGTTGTATTGATATCTTGTGATTGAAAGGTGGAAATGTTATGTTTCCTTTATGCATGTTTTATGTGATACGATTATGTTGAGGTTCTTGGGCATTATTATGTAGACGGGTGGTTCCGTGATAAACTAAGGGTGGGTGAGCCTGATATAGCTCTCCAATGCATTGGGTAACGCGAAGGAGTGAAACGTTAAGGTTTCTCCAAAGAGATTTAGGGAATATACTGTGATGGGTATTCCAAACGTAACCAAGAGGGTTACTCCCTACGTAAGAATGATATGAATGCCTCAAGTTACCTTTATGTCTTATGATTTCTATGATTTATTAATGATTTGATGAGGTATGATAAAGTGCTTATGTTTTATGGGTAAAGTATGATTTTATTCTTATGTATATGTGTACCCATGTTTCCTTTACATATTTTTATATCCCTTACTGAGCTTTTTATGCTCATCCCAAGTATTTTGAAATGTTTTTCACAGGTCAAGGGAAAGGTACATGATATAATGATAGTGTCAAGGAAGTGTCAAGAAAGAATCCATGTTTTATTTTAAATATGTGTCCATTGATGGGAATGAAGAATACTATCTTTATGTAACCACTTTTTTTTATATGTGGAATGTAATGCAAGTTTTATGATCTAATTCTCTAAAACTCTAAACCTGAAAATATCCTCAATGTGTAATCTTGTAATAACACAAGATTAAGTAAGGTTTAAGGCTGGGGCCTTATAGTTGGTATCAGAGGTCGGTTTAGATAACTTTAGGAGTTAGAATTCTATTAAATGATTATCCAAAAATATTTTTTTGAAGTGATATAGTATTTGAATATTACCATGTTGCGTCATCTAAGACATGTTTTTTCGGAATGGGTTTCCGTAGAGGAAATAGGGAAGAAGTGCTAGGAAGGCATACAGAAGGAAATAACCTTCCGAATCAGCATCCTGAGATGGTCAGAATTGGAACTGAACAGTTTGTTGCAGTGATGGATCAGTTGAATCAGGTGATAAATGGTGGTTGTGTTATTGATGATATTTTGGTGTTTTCTAAAAGTAAAGAGGAGCATGAAAGTCATTTAAGGGTTATCTTGCAAACCTTAAAAGAAAAGAAACTGTATGGAAAATTCAGCAAGTGTGAGTTTTGGTTGCAACAAATTTCTTTCCATGGTCATATTGTTTCTAAAGATGGAATAACTGTTGATCCTTCAAAAACAAAAGTTGTGGAAGAATATCCAAGACCCACAAATGTAACCGAGATTCGTAGCTTCCTTGGTTTGGCAGGATATTACCAAAGGTTTGTTAGAAATTTTTCACGATTATCTAGTCCAATGACTAAGCTAACTCGGAAAGGTGTTAAGTTTATCTGGACAAAATAATGTGATGATTGTTTTCAGGAATTGAAAATAAGATTGGTGAACGCTCCAGTTTTGGCACTACCTTCCAGGAATGGTGAGTTTGTTATATACAGTGATGCTTCATTGAAAGGACTTGGTTGTGTCCTAATGCAGAATGATCAGGTAATTTTTATGCTTCACGACAGTTGAAAACTCATGAGGTAAATTACCCTACACATGATTTGGAATTAGCTGCTGTTGTTTTTGCTTTAAAAATTTGGAGGCATCACTTGTATGGAGTAAAGTGTGAAATATATACTAATCACAAAAGTTTAAAGTATATATTCACACAGAAATAATTGAACATGAGACAAAGTAGATGGCTAGAATTAATCAAGGATTATGATTGTACAATTCCTTACAATCCGGGAAAAGTAAATAAAGTGGCTGATGCTTTGAGTCGAAAAAGTAATCCTTCATTAGCAATGTTGCGTTTGGAACGTGATCCTTTGGTTAAGGATTTGATGAACTTTGGCATAGAAGTTGTTGGTGCAGGAAGTTCTTCTGTTTTGTTTCAGGTATCAGTGAGATCATCTCTATCAGATAGAATCAAGCAAGCACAGAAGCAAGACAATGAGTTGCAGAAAAAGGTAGATCTGGTTCAGAAAGATAAGTTTCCTGAATTCAACATTGATAATGATTGTGTTTTGAGATTTGGGAAGAGATTGTGTGTGCCTTGTGATTCACAGTTGAAGAGAGAGTTGTTATGTGAAGCTCATAGTTCTCCGTTTTCAGTTCATCCAGGAAGTACTAAGATGTATAGAGATCTGCGGGAGTATTACTGGTGGGATGGAATGAAAAAAGATATTGCTGACTTTACTGTGAAGTGTTTGACTTGTCAACAGGTTAAAGCAGAGCGGCAGTTACCTAAAGGGATGCTTCATCCTCTACCAGTGCCAGAGTGGAAATGGGAGAATATATCCATGGAATTTGTTGTGGGATTACCGAAGACATCTCGAGGTAATAATGCAATCTAGGTTATTGTTGATCACTTGACTAAATCTGCTCATTTCCTTACTATACGAGATACTTTTTCCCTATATCAACTTTCCCGTTTGTATCTTAAGGAGATAGTAAGGTTACATGGAGTTCCTCTCACCATTGTATGTGACCGTGATCCCAGGTTCACTTCTAATTTTTGGAATGGCCTTCAGAAGTCCTTGGGTACTGAATTAAATTTTAGTACAGCTTTTCATCCTCAATCAGATGGGCAGTCAGAACGAACAATTCAGACCTTGGAGGATATGCTACGAGCTTGTTCGATGGATTATCAGGGAATTTGGGACCAACATATTTCTTTGGTTGAATTTTCATATAATAACAGTTTTCATTCCAGTATACAGATGGCACCATTTCAGGCATTATATGGGAAGCGGCGTCGAACTCCAGATTTCTGGGATGAAGTGGGTGAAAGAAAGTTGATGGGACCAGAATTGGTAGAAGAGATGGTAAAAAAAGTTCAGCTGATTCAGAAGCACATGAGAACAGCTCAGAGTAGGCAGAAGATTTATGCGGATAACCGTAGGAAGGATCTATCTTTCGAGGTAGGTGATCATGTTTTTCTCAAGGTTTCTCCTTGGAAAAGGGTGATGAGATTTGGTAAGAAAGGAAAGTTGATTCCAAGGTTTATTGGACCATATGAAATTCTGGAGAGAGTTAGATCAGTTTCTTACCGAGTGGCATTACCTCCGAGTTTATCTCAGGTACACAATGTTTTTCACATTTCGATGTTGAGAAAGTATATGCCAGATCCATCTCATGTTTTGAGTCCAGAGGTAGTTCAGCTGGAAGAGAACATATCTTATGAGGAACAACCGGTCCAGATTCTTGACCACTGGGAGCAAGTGTTACGGAATAAGGTGATTCACCAGGTAAAGGTTTTGTGGAAAAACCACATGATTGAAGAGGCAACATGGGAATCTGAAAATGCAATGAGGGATAAGTACCCCCATTTATTCGATAAATAAAAAAATTGCGGGGAAGAAATTTTCTAAAGGGGGGAAGGATGTGACATCCCAAGTAAGTAATTAATAATAGATATTTTTATCTATGTCTATTAATGAACTAGATAGTGTTTTAGAGGCTTAAAATGAAAATAAATCCAATCTTAAGCATGGAATACACTCATATTTTTAAAAGATTGTTTTACTGCCTTTTGATGGCAAACCATTTTTGAATCTATATTTTGACAATTTTATAAAATATTTTTGTCAAAATAAACTTATTCTTTATGATTGGGACATCAAAATTTACTTTGTGTGAATTTTTGGTATTTTTCTGACAATGTTAATTTTTTATGAATAGTGAAAAATACCGCATTTTACATCAAAACTGCTTTTTAATCTAATTTATTTATATGATTAGATTATCTTTTGAATTTTTCTTAAAGTGTAATATGAATATATTTTTACCATTTAATCCAATGTTGGACATTGGAATCAATTTCACTTTGAAATTGGACTTAAACTGGTGTAAATCTTTTGATACTTATTGTTTCATAAAAACACGCTATTTGCTCTGACAGCGGGAATTAATTATTAAATTAATTAATGCAAATTATATGTTTTGAATTTTGTAAAATAGACTTCATTTATGAATTTAGAATATCAAATATATCTTAGGGTGATGTTTTGGTATTTTTCTGAAAAACATTAATTTTTGATGAATAGTGAAATCACTAAGTGGTAGTTAAAGAAACTGATTTTTCATTTAAATGAAACTTTTTCACTTATGTGATTTGATTTTCAAAAATCTGACATACATGGTTGTCATTAAGAAGTAAAATGTGGTTCAATGGGATTAAAATAATTTTTTTGGTAAATAGTAACTTATTAAGTTTTTAATCGCAATTAGTGGTAATTAGTGTAGTTTAAGGTAAAACTAGTGCTTCAATAATATGAAATGACTTAGACACATGTCCTAACCATATTTTATGTGTCATGGCCGACCAAGACAAACCATGGGTCAACTTGGGGACCTCATGTATCCACTTTGGTTGGGAAATGACATAAATAACTTTTTATTTAATGTAAAAGTAAAAATGACACAAACATAATATGTTTTACGAAAACAATTTTTAAATGGGGTTATACAAGTTATATTTTTGACTATAAATATTCATTGGAAAGATAAAAAGATTTCCTACGTCATAGTATTTTTTTATAATTTTATTACATTAAATAAATAAATGTATTTATGACATCATAATGATGTAGCGATTACCTAATTAATAAAGGATTTAAATAAAATGAAAAGATAATGTAAAATATTTAACCTACACATGTCCAAATCCTATTGGATGGGTGGATTTAGAACCCTTATCACCTTATACTTTAATTATATCAATGTGGGACCATTTAAATCCGAAACTCATTTTAAAATAAAGTAATATTTCTTTACTTTCCAAGAGTGCCCCTCCTCTCCTCTTATAAAAGGCCCCCACCTCTACCTCCTTACCCACACTCCCAAAGCCTTTGGCTCGGCCAACCTATACCCATTTTTTCTCTCAAATTACCTCTATTACTCCTTGAATCCTCACTTTGGGCAGAAGTCTTCCCAAGGAAGTCTTTGAGCTAAAACCAAAGGGAGTTACCCGATTTTAAGGTAATGTCTTCACTTGAGTCCTTTTGTTTTATTTTGCTTCTCCAACCCCCTAAACTCTTTTTATTTATATCTTTTGTAACAAATACAGTATCTTAAATATAATAGGATGTTGTTATAAGAATTATTCATGCTACACTTACACACACCTACATCTAATGGTTAAAGAACATACGGTTTCCGTGGATGGTGAATTTATGCCTCCCGAAACGATGATTGTTCAAAATTCCTTTAACACCTTCAAAGGTGGCCATTAAGATGAAAATATATTTATATATGATATAAAATATGTTTATGTTTTCCTTAAGCTTCTGTATTTTTCATTTTGGGCATACATGTATGGTTTCCATTATGGGTAAACGCGATATCTTCATTTAAGGAAGTGCGGACTACCGCCCCCTCAAAGTGATTTGATTCGTTAAATACCATATGTGGGACGTATAAAGAATGGAACTATGATATTATATATTATATTATACTGGAATTATAATATACCTTTATATAATTATGATTCCATTCTATAAAATACAAAATAGAAATGAAAGTAGCGTTCATGTGTACGTACGGCTTACCGTCTCCATGAACGGTGCATTTCATTTCTTAACTCTAAATGATTATGTAATATTATAAATGCATGCATATACTAGATATATAGGACATATATGATATCTACATCATTAATTCCATTCTGGATATAATAGATACATGAACAACTTTTAATTATAAAGGGTTTATTTTTGACTCAAGTACCAATGATCGTCAAAATGACCGTTATTAACTTAAATAATTACATAGTGTTCATGACATGGTAATAAGTGATATAAAAGGAATAATAAACATGAAAGAGGTTATTAAGAAAGTATAAATTAGCTCAAGTTTATTATTCAGGACATTAATGAACGACCGAGTCAAGTCGGACCCGAGGTATGGGACTTCGTCTCAATCTCCTTTCATTGAGGAATATTTTGTTTTATACACAATTTTCTTTTATACGGTGTATAAACCGCTTTTACTTTTACGTTTATCCAAAAGGAATCTTTTTTATACAAAGAGTTTTACTAAATGACAAAAGGGAATGTTTTTGTCGTACGTATGCGGTGACAAAAACTTCTCTGCCGCCGTGACCATTATTTGAGTTTCGGCTTCCTCTACAAGCCATACCTTATTTTTAAAAGAAAAATAAATACCATGTTTTAATTTTATTTTATTTTGGTATTGAAAATGGTTTTCATAATGTTTTTATATCAATGTGTTGTATTGATATCTTGTGATTGAAAGGTGGAAATGTTATGTCTCCTTTATGCATGTTTTATGTGATACGATTATGTTGAGGTTCTTGGGAATTATTATAAAGACGGGTGGTTCCGTGATAAACTAAGGGCGGGTGATCTCGATATAGCTCTCCAATGCATTGGGTAACGTGAAGGAGTGAAATGTTAAGGTTTCTCCGAAGAGATTTAGGGAATATACTGTGATGGGTATTCCAAACGTAACCAAGAGGGTTACTCCCTACGTAATAATGTTATGAATGCCTCAAGTTACCTTTATGTCTTATGATTTCTTTGATTTATTCATGATTTGATGAGGTATGATAAAGTGCTTATGTTTTATGGGTAAATTATGATCTCATTCTTATGTATATGTGTACCCATGTTTCCTTTCCATATTTTTATATCCCTTACTGAGATTTTTATGCTCATCCCAAGTTTTTTGAAATGTTTTTCATAGGTCAAGGGAAAGGTACATGATATGATGATAGTGTCAAGGAAGTTTCAAGAAAGAATCCATGTTTTATTTTAAATATGATTCCATTTATGGGAATGAAGAATACTATCTTTATGTAACCACTTTTTTTATATGTGGAATGTAATGCAAGTTTTATGATCTAATTCTCTAAAACTCTAAACCCGAAAAGATCCTCAATGTGTAATCTTGTAATAACTCAAGATTAATTAAGCTTTAAGGCTGGGGCCTTATATTTTTAGATTAAATTTTTTACAACATTAACCAAATAAATCCATATTATAAGGGAAGTTAAACAAAACAATCACCAAAATACTCCCTGTAAAAAGAGAGAAATCTCCCTCAAGCTAAAACCACCAACACCAATAATAAGTTTAACACTAGAAACCAAATCAACCATCACCATCATGATACATCTGTAATCAAAACTAGACACAAGAACTATTGAATCAGATCATTATAAATAGTTATATAACCATCATGAATATGCCATTAATACTGGTGGATAGCCTATATCACCAAAATCTTAAAAAATGACATCAAAAATGACATTTGAACCACAAAAACCCCTCATGACATAATGAACATTCAGGAAAAAACATCCCATCTCTAAGAAATTACATAGAATGCTGGCACAAATCATCACTAAGATTCTCCTACTAAATCATTTCTAGAAGGGAAAGAGTCAGATGAACAATGTACAAGAACATTCCCCCACTATGTTCCCTAGTCTTAAGATGCATCTTAACAAAGAATGCATCCAAAGTAAACTCTTTAGTGCATTCATTAAATGATTTCATTAGAAAATTCTTACTCAAAGCATTTTCCACCGCATTAACTTTTTCCAGAGATATAGACTATTTAAAAATCAATCATCTGAAGGTACTCAATATAAAGAAATTTCTTTAAATTCAAATATATATATGCTAGAAAATGGAGGCTATGATCTTATGATTAGAATAAACTAAAATATTATCACGAGAAAAATGTGTCATTAAATCTATTCATTGAATGCTTCATTAATGGTTATTCTGGGTAATGGGTAGGTTAATTATTTTCATTTGGTCAGAGTTATCACGTACCATATTCCATCATATGATTTTCCTACATCATCAGAAAACAATGAAATTGTACCCAAAGAATCATAATAAACAAAAAATCCCATTCCTAATTTTGGAAAGATCAAAATAAGTGAAATTTTCAATTGTGTCATATGCTCATCAGAATAAGCATTCATCTCTTTACTCTATTCAATAATTACCCCTTTCTAGGTTAGTCTATTTATAGACAGATCCACATGAGAAAAATCTCGAACAGACCACATGTAATACCATGTCATGCCCATAAATATTATGACTTTATAAAATTAGTTGGATATTACCATTAAATCACCACATTGATCTACTCTTGGTTTACCATATGCTCTCATTATAAAATAACACGATAAAAAAACACCACATCACCGATATAGTAGGGTAACATAGAAAACACCTTATATAGATGATTATTCTAAAGAGTGCCTAAAAAAATTCTCAAATGTCATTGACGATCATCCACGGTCCTACAATAGAGTTGGATATCATCCAAAAATTCATTGATAAAAAAGTTCATATTCTGATGGAACATCATGTTCATGAGCGGCATAAAGACACCTGGATTATTTTTCAGCTCAAAGGGCATTACCACATACTCAAAGTGGATATACCTACATCGAATTTTTTTTGGAATGTCCGCCTCTCTAAATTATATTCGATGATATATTGAATGAAAATAAATCAGGGAGAACCACATTTCCCCATTATTTTTATAAAAAAGGACATCAATAATCGGAATATTGTACGTGTTCATTATTATTATGTTATTCATATTTTGACAATCAATACATAGCTAGAGAGATCCATCAGATTTCTTCACAAACTGAACTGAGGTGGCTGATGATGATATGCTTGGGTGAATGATTCCTTTCTATTATAAATAATATATATATATATATATACACCATTAATTCCCATTACATAAGGCGGTCATATAGAATGACATAAGAGATATAATATGTTTTGTTTTCACTAAATATATGGTGAACTCCACATCTAACACTTGACAAAAACCAAAGAAATACTTTGGAAAACCCTCTGGGAACTCATTCACCACATGTGGTATTCCTCTCTTAGGAGCATGATCATCATCCACCAATCTGATAGATGAGATCTAAAAAAATATTTCACAGTTTTTGAAGTTATTTTCCTACACATACCAATTGAGGATCGCATTTTTCCTAGAAAACATGGGTACTTCCATTTGGTCTAATAAAATTCACTCGCTGCCAATAAAAACCAATATGCACCTAAAATGTACCATAAAATCCAAAACGAGGATCACTTCCAAATGGTACATTTATACAACTAGAAAATACCTTACCAACTAAACCATTTACATAGTGACTTCACAATATGGTCACCTGAAACCCTACTCTCTCAACATACCTGGTGGTGTTACCAACTCCATCACATAAGTTGTAAGCTTATTTTTTGTAACTATAAAACTTCAACAATATTGTTACAAATAAATTAAATTGAATCTCTCATATCAATGGAAAAAATATATAAATATTATGGAATTAAAATAGTAACTGAAACTATCACAGGCCTTATATCTTATTCCAATGGGGCTTGATCCACCGAATGGTGATTCCTCATCACAGTAAGAGCCTGAGAACAACCATTGATCTATGGATTTTCACTAAAATAACATTTCCAAGATAATGATCCATCCCTTCTTCCAGAACCTCTAAATAGAGATCATGATATAATTGATGGTTTTTCCCAATGTGATAGCCACTAAAATGATAAAAGTCTTACACCACTATAATATGAGCATGCTACCATTTAGAATCGATGAAAATTACCCATAGTTATAACCCAAGGACAAGGTCTTGGCATAGATAAACATGAAGATAATATATGTCCTACCATGACATAGTAATGGTGCATAACTAGCCTAGTGTCAGAAGCCACAAATAATGACAGACAATAAGTATATCCAAAAAGTCCACCTCCCTTTCACCCCAGCACATCTTGGTTCCTCTTCTTCTGATACAATCTACCACTACCAATTGTTTCCACTACTCCATAAAAACCATAAATACCTACATGATCAATTTCTAACATCATATCAAAATTCAAAACCTCATCATAAGTTTTTATATTGAACGAGAAAACATAAGATCATATTTCTGGACACAATCCCATATCAAACATCTGATCCACCATCAGCTTTTTGGAAATAAGATTGAGTTCATATGAAACTAGCACTGTGAAGCGGTTACCATACACAATAATGGATCAATATCATTTGTAATGCTCAATAAAATATAGATATCTTGTAAAGGTAAAAACCTCATGGAAATAATTCTAATTAAAAATATCTTTTAATTACTTCCATATGATCTGATCACGCTTTCAACCATTAACCACCCACTCCCACCATTTTCTAATGGGACATTCCAACTTAAACAAATGAAATTTCACTCTAGAATTTTGATGAGTACCAAGAAACTTCAACATACTTCCAATCATGTCATAAACTCTTATACATACTAAGGTTTTTTGTGACCCCAGAATGAAGTAGTATTGTTTTATGAGGGACACATGATCCTTTTTCATTAAAGGCTTGGTACGACATCACTAAAATGAATAGGACCAAATCCTTCTCCTGGTCCTAATTCATTGAAATCCTTAACCATATCATCCACTAACGTCTCATTTATAAGTGATGGAGAACTCTATCATTCCTTTTCTCGCGGTTGTATATGAATTATCTAAGGGGGAATTTTACTACCACAAAAAAAACAACAAGAAATAACTTTTGACGCATGTTCTAAAAATATTCATCAATAACAACAAAATTCAATCACCTGCTTAAATAAAAACATAACATGATTCATCACATTAAAAAGATATACAAATAAATCCACCAACACCAAGTGTATATATACAGTATGCAGCTTGTACGTCTCAATTGGAGGAGAAATAAAATCAATTCTAAAATATCATAGAGACTCAGGTAATTTTTTGATGTGTGTTAGCCAGAAACACCACTCGCAATATAAGAACCATGTCTTGAAAATCCTAGCCAATGTCTACACACACTCTTTATCAATTAACCATACCCAAAAGAACATAACCTGGCACTAGTACAATTTTTTCACAAACGTATCTTGGATTCTATGTAACCCAAAACTCTACCAAATTTATAGCATATCCCAAAGGGTGTTTTCAATCCCCAGAGACTCGAAACTAGTGACTTGGAATCAAAAATATGATTTGGGAAAAATTTCACCCATTTACATAATCAAAAAAAACCAATAATAATAAATATCACAATGACTGATAATAATAACCCAATGAGTTACTATATTTTTTAGATTCAATGTTTTACAAATTTAACCAAAACCAAACATACTATAATGGGATCTAAGTAAAAAAATTCTTTAATAATCTCCATATAACAAGATAGAAATCAAACTCAATATAACACCACCAACACTTATAATAACTGAAACACTGGAAACCAAATCCACTATCACTATCGTGATACCTGTTAAATCATACCTAGCCACCAGAACTGTTGAATCGCATAAGTATAAATATTGATATAACCATGATGAATATAACACTAATACTGGTGGTTATCCTATATCACCAAATTCCTCACTGACAATGACACAACAAATGATATTTGAACTAAAAAAATACCTTATGAGATAGTTAAAATTCAGGACAAAACTCCCCACCATTAGCAAATTTTATAGAATGTTGGCACACCTCATCACTAAGATTCTCCTGATAAATCAATTCTAGAAGGAAAGGTCTTAGATAATCAATTTACATAAATACATCTCCAATATGTTCCTTGGTCTCGAGATTCATTTTAACAAATAACACTTCCAAAGTACACTATTCAATGGACTCATTAAAATCTTTCACTAGAACATTCTTTCTCCAAGCATTTTCCACCACATTATCTTTTTCCTGGGATATAGACTATATCAAAATCAAACATCTGAAGGTACTCAATCCAATTTATTTCCATAGATTTAAAATATTTATGGGATAAATGGATTCTATGATCTTATGATCAAAATATACAAAAAACTTCTCATGAAAAATGAATTATAATTCAATGTAATCATGGAATGCATCATTGAAACTTATTCTAGGTCATGGGTTGGTAATTTATTATCCTTTGGTCAAAGTTGAAATGAACCATAATCCAAAAAACTGATCATCTTGAATCATCACAGACCCAAGAACCATACCCAAGTATTCATTATAAACCATAAATCCCATTCTATATTCTGGAAAGGTAAAAATAAGGGCAATTTTTAACTCTGTCATAAGCTCCTCAAAAGATGCTTTCCACTCTTGGATCCATTCAAAAATTACCCCATTCTAGGTTAGTGCAGTTATAAAAGAATCCATCTGAAAAAAAAAATCTCAAACAAACCACATGTAATACCCTATCATGCCCATGAATGTTATGATATTAAAAAATTTATTTAGAAATTAACATATAATCACCCAATTGATCTTCTCATGGTACACCAAAAGACCTTATTATAAAATAACATTACCCAATAACTTCACCTCGCTGATGTTGAAGGTGAACTTAGAAAACATCATACAGATATTATTATTCTGAAGAGTTCCAAATATAATTATCAAATGTTGTTCAAGATCATAATCGGTCCTCGAATAGACCAAGATGTCATCCAAAAATTCATTGATAAAAAAGTCAATATTCTGATGAAACATCATGATCATGAGAGACATAAAGACCCCTGGATCATTTTTCAGCCGGAGGGGAATTACCACGTACTCAATGTGGATATACCTACTTCAAAAAACATTGTCTACAATGTCCACCTATCTAAATAATGTGTGATTATATATGGAATGAAAATAAATCATGGAGAACCACCATTCCCCCTTAATCTTATAAAAAAGGACATAAATAAGAAGAAAAGTGTACTAGTTATTTATTGTTATGTTTTCCATATTTTGGTAATCAATACACACTAGGAGAGATCCTTCATCATTCCTCATAAACAGAACGGGGGTTCCCCAATATGATATTTTCAGGTGAATTATTCATCTATTTTCTAAATAATTTATATATATACACACACCATTATTTAACTTAACCCTATGAGTTTATATTGTATGAGGGAAGATATATTAATTGTTTTCCCAACACAAAATATATTTTAAACTCCACATATCTCACAAGATGAAATCCTGAGAGAAATAATATGGAAAAACCTCTCAGAACTCATCCCCTGCAAGAGGTAATCCTATCTTAGCAACACGATAATCATCCACCAATCTGATATATGAGATATATCAAAAAAATATTTCATAATTCTAGATGTGTTGGTTCAACACGTCCTGATTGAGGATCCCATTCTCCATAAAAAACATGGGTCCTTCCATTGGGCACCATAATAATCACTCACAACCTATAAAAACCAATATGAACATTAAATTATACCATTCAATCTATACCATGGATCACAACCAAATGGTTCATTTCCAAGACTGGAAAATCCCCTTCCAACTCAACCCTTGACATAATGACTGCACAAGACAGACTTCTGAAACCCTACTCTCACAACTTACCCAGTGGAGATACCAATTCCAATCCATATGGCATAATTTTATTTGGTAACATTAATATATCCCAAATATCGGTAGAAATTAATGAAATTATTGATATAGTATCAATGAGAAAAATACCCTATGATTATAAAATAATAATAATAACTCAAACTATTAGAGGACCTATATCTTATTACATTGGTGCTCAATCTACTTCATGATGTTTCCTCATCACAACAAAATCTTGAGAAAAATAACCGATTTATAGCGCTTCTCTGAACTAACATTGCCAAGATAGTGATCGAAACCTTTTTTCCACAACATCAAAATATAGATCCTTCTATCATTGATGGTTCTGGCCGAGCAGATATACCCTTAAAATATAAAAATACTACACCACTTTTATATGAGAGGGATAACATTTAGAATCGATGAAAATTACCCCATAGTTCCAAACCAAGGACAAAGTCTTGGACAAGTTAAACATGAAGATACTAGGTTTCCTACCATGTCACATGAATGGCACAAAATTGTCCATGTTTCAGAAGCCATAGATTAAGACAACTGGGAAGGATATCCTAAACTACCACCACCCATTCACCCCTCCTCATCCTGCTTCCTATTCTTCTCATACAATCTACCACTACAATATTCTTCCACTACTCCATAAAAACCACACATTCCTACATGATCAATTTCTACCACCATATCACAATCAAAAACCTCATTATAAGTTTTCATATTGAATGATAAAACCTAATATCATTTTTATAGGCACAATCCCCTATCGAACATCAGAGCCTTAATCAGCTTGTTAGAAATGATATTAGGTGTGTACCAAACTAGATCTGTGAAGCGGTTAGCATACTCCATAATGGATCAGTCACATTGGTTAAGCTCTATAAAATTCTAATATCTAGTAAAGGTAAAAAATTCATGGAAATAGTTTTCATTGAATATATTCTTCATGTCTTTGATACTAATCTGATCATGCTTTCCACCTTTAACCATCATGTCCTTCCACATTCAAACGGGACCTTCCAACATAAACAAATCACATTTCATATAACAAACCTACCTATTATTAATCACATAATCAATATTTATTACATAAACTCTTCACTTGATACAAAATATAACATCAAGAGGTATAGAGTATTTGGGGCTTAAGAAAATTACATAACATCCTAAAACATAAAAACCCAACATCTTTATAGAAAACTTATTTTACATTACCACAACATTTCTTCGTACAGAGCATTGCATGGGATAACTTGAGGACATACGTGTAAAAAGGGTGAGCCATAAGGATCAGTATGGCAGTAAACAAGGAAAAACCTGAAGAACACAATAAATGTTTGGAAATCGTCATTTAAATGGAGCATAAATGAAACATGAACAGAAAGGAATGATATTTCATGACTATCATTACATGGAAATGTGAAAACAACTCTTAACATGGAAATAGCATGATCCAAGGATCATTGAACATGGAGCATGAGTAAACCCTCATTTCACTTGAATTAGAATCAGTAAATCCTCATAGTTCTTGAATTATCATGAGTAAATAATCATTTCACATGATGTATCAAGATACTGACCTTTACCAAATGCATTAGAGTGATATCCTGGCGCACCCTTCTTAAACATTTCATATCCTACGTAAGTGTGCCACATAGATCATACAACATGGATTCCCCAATCATTGTATTTTATACCACGATAATGGAATTTGGAATTAATACATAAAAATAAATTATCATTAAGTAAATTTGAATAATAGTGAATACCCTTGATAGAGTAATGGGAATGGTATTCACTATACGATGACATTGGCTTGGAAATTCGGCGTACAATTTTAGAAACTTAATGGCGTGACATAGGAATTCATAAAAATAGTTGATGATATAGAAAGGGGTGTCTCATAATATTTACATAAAATGGATAGTTATGGGGTTATATAGATACTTGTCCCAACATAATTAATGGAATTTCGATTCAAAATAAAAATAATTTTTTAAATTTAAATAAGGGGATAGTGATTCCTTATTGAACATCGGTATGGTAACGGGTGTACGTGAGAGGCATTAATGACAGAGTAATGGGACTCTCATTATTCAAATATAAATAGGGATGTATGGGGGGAGGTTTGAAATCATTCCCAAACTTTTTTAACTGAAAATTCAAGGGTAGAGAAACATAAATAAACATAGAAAAAATTTATAGAGGAAGAAATCCCTTACTTGGATGTGTGATCCCAAAGGCTTAGGAGAGGATTGAGAGAGGCTTCTTGGGATCTTGGGGCGCCTTGGGAAGATTCTAGAGAGAGTATGGTAGAGTTTGTACTAACACCAAATGCATTGAGTGGGTAGTAAATAGTATCATATGGGGTTATATAAGAAATGATAGGGAATGCTTTATTTTTTAGATTTGGGACACCAGACATTAAACTAATCTAAACCACAGACATGCTATGTTTTTCCCATGGTTTTTGTCATAAGGGAGTGTAAAATAGTATTTTATAATCCCAATGGACTAGATACTTAAAATATTAGTCTTTATTATGTAGAGGTGTGTGACACACACAAGGAAAACAATTTAAAAATATAAAATGTTTTTTATGTCTGGGAGGGTCCACTAAGTCGTTGTAAAATAAATCAAATAAATCTCAAATCTCATTATATTAATGATAACACATATATTGGATGAACATATCATTTATATTATTTTATTATAGCAGTATTGGGTCATTAGTATTTCATTATACACATTATATATTTAAATGATATTTAATTGTTTAACCAAAAATTCCATTGTCACAGAAAATGATGAAGTATTCACCGTTTGATAATTTCATATTCCAAATTAAAAAAATAATTTCCATTTTCTCTAAATTATTTTCTAAATACGTGAATTTCTACATTTAAAATAAAAAACTACCTTTATTGAAAATTCATGGGTTTTAACAAAACTAGAATTCAAACCTTAATTTAAATAACAATGGTATTCATAAAAATTTTATGATAACTTGTACTTAATATAAAGTAATTTAATAATAATAATATTTTATTAAAATATTATTTAATTTAAAAATCCATTAATTTATCAAAATATATTCCTTAGGTGAATATTATCTCAAAATAATATTTCTGCTTAAAAAACTATGTACAATGTACCAATAATAAAATGAAGTTATATTATTTATTATATAAAAAAATTATGCACATAGTCGTTGTGATAAGGTCTTCTTACATAACCCTTTATAACACTCATATGAAAATGAAGTGTAAGGTGTGCGATGGTGAAAAAATCTTGGGGTCGCTCGGATAACATCACTCAGGTGGTAATCTCTTTCAACATCCACTTCTCTCGCAGGATGTTTTGTTCGAGCTTAACATGTTGAAGCTTGGTTTGGGCTTGGTCAAGAGCGAAGCCCAATTACACAACAAACTTTCTTAGCTCCAACAAATGGGATGCATATAGGTAATGTTTACTAGATGAGGCAATTTCTTCCTTTATCTGAGTAAATACGATTTGTTAAAGCGCTATATTTATACTACTCATGTGATGAAAATTCAACGGCTATATTTGAAAAGTTCACAATTCATAATTGTATTTTAAAACAAAAAACATAAAAACAATTAAGTTCACATTTTATATAACCATTTTACATTATAATGCATTTATTTATCTAAAAATGAGTTTTCAGTACTGAATGTTTGGTTCATTACATTTCACACTAGCAGCCTCAGGAGTATATAAAAACTTCAGCATCCTATCTATCATTTCATAAATGTCTCTACATTGAGAGGATTTAAGTGACCTCAGAAAGTAGTAAGTTTTTTCATGAGGAATTATTGTTCCTTGTCCTTTCAAGGTTGGGTACAGCTTTACTAACATGATTATGACCAAATCTCGCTTTTTGTCCCAATTATTTGACATCTTGAACCATATCATCCACTAACCATTTATTAGTTAGTGAGGGAGAAATCTATATTTCCTTCCTCATAATTGTACATGAATTATCAAAGGAGGAATTTTACAACAACAAGAAAACCCCACAAGGAATAATTATCAAGACATGTTCTGAAAATATTAAGTAATAATAAAAAACAAACACTTTCGTAAATAAAAACATAACAAGATTCATAATAATAACCAGACAAACAAACCAATCCAACCACACCCTATGTCTATATCAAGTATGAACCATGTACGTCTCAGCTATATGAGATGTAAAATCAATTCTAAAATCCCAAAGTTACTCGAGTCCTTTCATGTGGTGCATTAGCCAGACACACCACTCGCAATATGGGAATTATTTATTCTAAATCATATACATTGTCTATCTATAATCATTCCCAAATAACATTACCTAAAAGAACCTAACCTATATCTGATACCATTTTTTGAGAAATGTAACATGGATTCCATCTAACCCAAAACAGCACTTGATTCATTGCACATCCAAAAGGGCGTTCTCAATCCCCAATATCTGGAAACTATTGACTGGGTATCAAAAATATGATTTGGGAATAATTTACCCAATTTACAGAATAAGAAAATAAACAATAATAATCTCCATAAAAACTGATAACCATAACAAAATGAGTTACAAAATATTTTATATTCAATGTTTTATAAAACTAACCAAAACCAAACATAATAAAAGGTAATGTAAATAAAAAAATCACAAAAACCTACCATGTAACAAGATGGAAATTCCCATGAAGCTACCACCACCAACACTGATAATAAGTGGAACTCTAGAAACATAATCCACCATTACCATCATGATACTACTTTCCCTAACCTTGTTCATACATACCAATGTCTACATACACCGAAAGGTATACGAATGGTGGGATTCAAAGCCAAGTATGATGAAAACAAAAAGATAATATTCAATTATATAACATTAGAATAGAAATCATCATTTACATTTTCATATGGATAACTAAATCATTTTTTTAAAAAAATTTTGAGGAAATCATTCTAGTGAAATAATTTTTAAAATACCACTTTTTAGAAATAAGCATGAGTGAAAATAAAATTTCACATAAGGTATATTGTATAACAAAGTATAGAATCACATCACATAAATGAAATATAAAAATTAAAAACCATAAGAAAATAATAACAGGTAACTATATCTAATAGGACTCTAGAAATCTCATACATTTTTGATCAAAATCCACCACCAAACTACTAACATTGTTCCCATGTATGATCCATTAGAGGATCTTCCATCCCAAGGTCCAATGGTCATTGTATCATAAGCCAATACCCATACGATTTCAATTCATGATCAAATAGAGTGAAATGAACCTAATGGTCTAGTCTTCTTTGATCGTATCATATGATTATTTTGTGTTTCAATAAGAAATCATGATAGATGAATCACGGTCTTATCCACTTATGAATCAACTGAAATACAGTTCTAGTTCAACCACATATATACCCAATATTCCCTTTGTGAAAAATTCAATTTCACATGTCACTTAAATAATAAATTTCACACACACTTGACAAGAATCAAACCCACATAAATAAATATTTGTTTTCACTAATCATCACATGAAAACCAACATTTTCCATAATAAAAATTGATTTTAATTTCACACATACCAAAAAACATAAAAATAGATTTATCACAATTTTCCAAAATTATGAAACCTATTTGGAAACACTAACCGAATAGAACAAAAATAATCCAACCCTTTTCATGGGTTAATCCCCTTTCAAACACACACATAAGGAATTATTTTTATAGGGTCCTTTCTATCATATACACAATTCACAAATCACATTACTATTTTACGAAAATTTAGCCATCATTCATCAAAAAAACATTCCCCTTAAAAAAATACATTCAACACATTAAGTCCTTAATATCCTTTGAAAACGAATTTTACACCTTTCATATAATTCATATTACATTTTCAAGAATTATAACAATGATGTATGCATAAAGTGAAACCATTTTCCATTATATAATACATTACATATCATATAAATATAAAAAAGATTCCAAAACATGTTTCAAACCACATAAGTAATCCATATGATATATTTATAAACTCAATAATGGAATCCAAATTTTTCTAATAATGTAAAATCAAGGAACAACATACTTTACACATAGAGACTTCTAGAATTCATTGTGAACCCACACCCACACCACCATAAGATGTGAAAGGATATTCTATGTGAACCCACACCCACACCACCATAAGTCCTTAATATCCTTTGAAAACGAATTTTACACCTTTCATATAATTCATATTACATTTTCAAGAATTATAACAATGATGTATGCATAAAGTGAAACCATTTTCCATTATATAATACATTACATCTCATATAAATATAAAAAAGATTCCAAAACATGTTTCAAACCACATAAGTAATCCATATGATATATTTATAAACTCAATAATGGAATCCAAATTTTTCTAATAATGTAAAATCAAGGAACAACATACTTTACACATAGAGACTTCTAGAATTCATTGTGAACCCACACCCACACAACCATAAGAATTCATTGTGAACCCACACCCACACTATGAAGATAAATTGAGATGATATCACTTACTTCACACATCCGTTTTGTTGAACATGATTTAACCTCTTATATAATGGTTTTAAGAATGATAATATTCATTAATTTAACCATAATCATATTTATAATTTCATATTTCATATTATTTTAAAATCTTATCACATGTTACTTAATTGTCTATTATTATTTATATTTTTTCCTATTTTAATTGCCTTATATTCTCTGGTTTATTTCATCCTGAATGATCTGGTCCTTAAGCATATAGAATCATCATACCTAGAATAATAATAAAGAAATAATTAACATATTTGTAAATTAATTATTATTTTAAAAAAATCATAAAACATGGTTTTGAACAATGGACAATGTTACAATCATGTAAATGATAGGTCGTTTGTATACATTAGTAACATTTCCATTTTTCAATGATCATTATTAACAGGAGATATGAAATATTTTATATTTTAATAATGTTAATAATATCATATATACAATATGAGTTTTTCAAATATACTAATATATATTATCTATGTGGTGTGGTGATGAAAAGAGTGACACATTGCTTCCAGAAGGTGGTAATCCGGATTTATAAGAACGATCTTATCATTTTTAGTGTGAGAAGAAAATTATATATTATACTTCAATATTTATAAATATGTAATTAATATAATAATTATATCATTTATATCACATATATTCTTTATCATTATCCCTATTACATTCCGTGTAAAGATTTCATGAATGATAAATCACATCGCTTCATGAAGTTATAGTTCACCATACACACGAGCAATGTTATCATCTCCCATATAGAATGGAAATTAAAAAGATACATATGATATATTTAATCCATAGTTTTAATCATATTATAAATATAAAATATATATTATTTATCCATCATCATACACAACATATAAGGGTTTTAATGTAAAAATGAATAACTTCAATTTAAGAGGTCGTAGTCCTTCATAAACATTAATAATGATTTCATAATCCATTTAATGGAAGTGGATATAGTTATTGGTCAGAAAATTAACATAAATACATATAATTATATTTAATATACTGATGATATTATATCATCATTCTTTAATAATAATTAGAGGCAGTTGACAAAGAAATAAAATAAAAAAACTTGTCTAAGAATGTTACCTCTTATTCAGGTAACCTCTTGTGGTTTTCAGCAAATCCTTACAAGAATTGACTTATTACGAAAATGAGTCCTTTATGATGAATTTTGGTAATTTTTATTTCATATTTTTTGGAATTTTCTAACCAAAAATGGTTTTATGATGTGAAGAATATACGAAAATGGGTTCCCTTTTTAAGTAAGGTGAGTGACATAATAGTATTTTTGTGAAACAAAAATCCATAGCATCATTTTTCACATAAAAATTGTCCAAGATTAATATATTACAATCTTATAAATTATAGAGTGTAAATATAGCCATAAAATAAAATTTAGAATTTCATTTATGTCATTTTAATTAATATCATTTTACTTTTACACCTAGTAAATTCATTTTTACCATAACCATGGTAATTTTATTTCACTTTTATTAAAAATACTTATGATCCAAAATTATTTTCATATTATAATAAAAATATGAATTATGAAAAAACCAAAAATCTAATTAATTTTTCAAAGTCCATTTATATATTTTTTAAAATTTAATTTAAATTTAGTCCCACATGTTTGATGAGAAAGATGATTTTCATAGTGAATTTCTGTAAACATTTACAATAATTTTATATCTAAATTCAAGATTAAAAATATTATAATTAACTAAATTGGATTAATATAAATATGAATGAAATAATTTTACTTTAAACCCAATAAAAAATATTTTACATTAAAAATAATTTAAACGAAAAGAATATTTTAATGTAAAAATTAGTATTTTCTGACCATTCATAAAAATGAATCATTTCAGAAAACTCCTAGAAATTTACCGTGTTATAATTTTAATATTTTTATTTAAAAAATAAATTTTATTATTTCAAATAAAATTTATTGTACAGGAAAATTTTAATTTTAAATTATGATCTCAAAGAATGACTAAACTATCTATTAGTGAAAATAATTTTTTTAATAATACAATTCTTTTTCATATAAGTGATTCTTATTTTATTTATAATAAATACATAAGAATAATTTTCATAAATAATATACTTATATTAATACCCCCACATTAATTATTAGATTATAATGGTATTATATATTATGGTTCACCTCAATATGGGGTTGTGTTTTTATTAAGCTATCGATGATATAATATTCAACGAAATATATTTGCTGGGTTGTTTAAGTAAAGAGATTCATGTTTTTTATGCTATAAATTAAAATTTTATTATTTTATAATTTTTTATTGTTAAATTATCAACCATAATTAAATTTAATCCTTTCAATTTAAACTATTTCTCATTAATTAAGGGTTTAATATTTGAAAATTATGTTATTGAAAACTCACTTCATAAAATGACTCAATAAAAAAACTAAATAAAAGGGGAAAAAATAATAATAAGTTCCTTTGATATAACACATTTCTTGATTTATATATAGAATAAAATTGATGAAAGTTAAATATATTAAATTAAATAAAATCATAAATAATTATAGGGATTGATTGAGTTTATTGATCATAAAAACGAGAATGGTCCACAAGATGTTAAATAAATTAAAACGCTACAATTTAAATAATTTAATATACTATTTGAACCCTCAGATATTATGTTAATATGAATATTTTTATTCAATATCATTATCCTAAAGTTGAGTAATTATTTACTATCTATTAATATAGGGAAATATACTTACTTTATATGTTCAAATTTCTTAAGAACATTTTCATCCATTGGATGTTCATAGATCAAGCACAAATTTATCATTTACCCCAAGAAATTAATATCCAATTTTTTTTGTTTAAGAAACTAAAATATGCTTTTAGTATATATTAATACCCATAATATTAGGATAAATCATTCATTTAATCTATTTTTATTAATATTTCAAAAGTTATTGTTCATGTTTCTCAAAATAAATAAATCTACACATGGTGAAGTAATAAATTAATCATCTAAAACCTCATAAAAAGATCAGCATAAAACATATCATAAATGGTTAATATTACAAGCCTTTAAATATTAATATACAAGAATATGGAAATGAGTTCACTGAATATCAAAAATGAACTCATAATTAATCCACCGAATAATATAAAGTATCTCTTAATTGTCTCATAAAAAACATAACATTACCTTTATCATGTATTCTCATGAAATAATTTTTATAATAGGAATTACTATAATACCATATTGAAAAAATTCATGTAATCATATTAATTATGTAAAACATAGATTATTGGTTATATTCCATAAAATCAAAAATGATGTGAAATCCATCAATGATATCAACAAACACATTGTCAAAAAATATATTTAATTTGCACTAATATAGTTAGTTTTATCTAATTTACATTACCCATAACAGTCATCTATTTATCCTGAAATCATTATACAAACATCAGAAACATATTAAGGGTTATCCTTCCATCCTTTATGTATTCCAAGTATTTCAACTATCCACTAAATCATTATTATTAGTCATTAATACCATTTAACAAATGCAATTGAATCCTTAATGATTAACTATTATAGTAAAATCCTTATATATATCATAATTATTATACACATTATATCATTGATAAAGTACTCAAATTAAATAATTAATAAATCCAAACTCAATAGAAAAAACATTGCACTTCATCTGTGGACATTGAATAATCCTTATCATGATATGTGAGCTTCTTTTGAAAAATTATACCTTAATGGGTGGGGAATTTGTTTTCAGGGTTCCCCATCTTCTTATTGTTTAATAATTCAGTATTTTAAATTTCATTCTTTCACATAAAATCATAGGCAAAATTTCTTTTCCATAATTACTTGTAGACAACTCTCATTCCATTAAATAAAGTACAACAATGTTTCATTACACAAATATTATATGAGAGAAACCCTTTAATTCCCTTATTCTATTTATATAGTTTAATCATTTTCATTATCTCCATCAACGGATTTATTATATATCCATAATTCATGGAAATTTGTTTCTTTATCATGGTAACAAATTATAACGTGTCTTTTAATGATGATTTTGTTTGGGAGAGTTATTACCTTTGAAATATTGGCATATTCCCATCAACTAAACTATCATTATGACTCATTGGATTACATGCATTGATGTTGTTTCAATTCCTTAAACTACATGAAATATATAAATGATGCCATGTAGTATATTAGATCATATCATTATGAAAAGAAATTATAATACCTTAAAATTTTAAATACTTATTATAACATGTAAATTTTATTCATATCTAATCTAATAATCATTAAAATGGAATCTTTTGGGATATATATAACTTCAAATACTTTATAATGGTTTTTAAAGAAAATTTAATTTATCCTAATATTATCCCATGATAACATCAATCTAGATCTATAATAAGGCATTTTTTTCTTGCAACAAGTGATGATTTGGTCAAATACAATATAGTCTTTTATATTTTATTTCCCTTAGGTTCATTTTTTCATAAAACATGTCCACATGTCATATGACGATATGAAACAACATATTATATCATAGTAACCAAAAATATTGGCTTTTGTTGTATACAGGTTATTAAATTATATGATATGGTAATGTTCTCTAATCTATGGTATCATAAATCCGATTACATTGGTTTCTACTAATATTCCTTTGATAAAAACTATAGTGACCCCAAACCCAATATCCTGAAGCTGATGTATTCATTATTACATTGGAAAAGGATATAAAGAATCTCATCTTGAAGGCCTAAATTGTTTATCAGTCATGGAAAACAATATAAATACATGAGTCTTCCATTTAAATTTAGTATAAAATTTATAACACATTTTTAAATTATATCATTATTCCCTCAATAATATACATGAACATTAATCATAGTATACTTGATGGATTCCATGAAAAGAAAAAAAACAAAGGTGATAAAAAATACTCAAAAGGATTATGTTCATTAGAAGATATTGTAAACTAATAAACAATAATAAATATGGAAATGTAAATAACTGAAAATTTATTCAATTTAATAAATAACATTTCTATAATAATTACATAAGAAATAATAAATATGTGATGTCAAATAACGGGAAAAATATTCTTTTTAATTAATAATATGATAATCAAATGAATAAAATCATAATGTCATTGTGAATATTTTATGGATAATAATATCATAATTCCTAATGAAGTAAATTCTTAATTATTATATATCATGATCTCGGGTATCATGATACCTCCATAGTCAAGAACTTTGTCAAGAAGGATTAGAAGTACAGGTAGAGAATTATTTAACAATATATTACTGATTATTTTTTTGAGACCACTCGATTCATCTAGGTGGTATATAATTGTACGCCCCATCCATCTCTACAAGTCATAATCATTCCCCATATATTGAATGATCAATTTAATTCATGAATCAATATGACATAACATCAAATATATATACCGAATAAAGATTAAATATTATCTATATTTCTCAATAAAATAAACTAAATAACAATATAATATAATGTATTTAGAAATGATATATTATTATTAAATAAGGATATCCATGGTAATAATTTAGGATATTTAACAGATATTTAATGTCTAATGATCAATATAATGGGATTATTTCAATAGAATTTAATTGATTACAAAAATAAATCATTAAAGAGAATATAAATACTTTCCATGGTAAAATTGTCATAAAATATTCATCAGAATAATAATTATTGTATAGAAAATTCTTATACCCAGTGGAGTGATAATAAAGGTTGTTACCTTTGGGGAATAAAAAATCCATAGAAATATCTTTATAAAATTCTTGAAAAAATATTTTTTTCATTTTGAAAAACAAAATTAAAACTAAAAGATCAAAACACATATTGAAAATATGTTTCATTGAAAATAAAAATTGAATGTTATATTTTATATTTAAAATTATATAAATTGTCATGTAGGCTTAATATTTTGTTCATTCCATATATGTTAAAATAATGACTCCCTTCAAATATTTAGTATGATCCATGTGGAAACTGTTTAGTAAATGGAGTAATGATTCCATTAAACATTTAATACAATTTAAAAATACATTATATTCAATTTAATAAATAATTTGTAAATAGATTTGCAAATATTTCAATTATATATTTTTTACACATGGGTTCGGAAGAAAATTAATTTTTGACAAAATAGAAAAACGAATTATGATTTAATTAAAAAAATTCCTTAATAATTATAAGTTACAAATGTGAAAAAATGGAACTATTACATTGAAATTTCATTAATATCCAATTTTGGATAAAATGATATGGGTTTATTAGAAAATTTTTATATAATTCCCTTCAATTTAAATTCTTTAATAATCAATCTCGATGAAAATGATATTTTGAAATAATAATTTACAATGACCATAATTGTGAAGTAAGGAGTAATAAATGAATCACATTTTGTTATAAATTTTTTATAAAATTAAAATAATAGTAAATAAGACAATATAAATTAAAAATATTTTACAAAAATTTTCATAGAATATCAAATAAAATGAAGGAGTAATTTCACCCATAGAAATGCAATTGTGTTATGAAATTCTTTACCACTATGTAACTGTTATATAAAACCCCCATAGATGATATAATTCAAATTGAAACCTAAAATAATTTTGTTTTTTGAGTAATTTTGATATTACAAGTACATTGGGTGTTATATATATTATATAAAATAAATTATATTAATAACATTATTATATGCCCTGATGAAGTGAAATTGTGGTGAAGTCTTTTACATCACGCTTCCATTTTGTTTAGCATTATATAACATTTTTTGTAATAGTTTAATAAAGGTATTATTTTATTACTAAACCATTTTCATGTTTATAATATCATATATTATCCCTTTTCAAATCTTATCACCCTTCTCTTAATTATCATTCATTGTTTTAATTGTTTCTAGTGTTAATTACCTTGTTTTCTCTTGGGTGTTTCATCATGAATGATCTGATTCTTGCGCATATAGTTACATCATATATATAATAATAAAAATGAAATAATTATAATATTTTTACACAAAAATATAAATTTTAGACTAATCGTGAATGAGGGTTTTAAAAAAATGGACTATGTTACTATTATGGAGATGATATGCCTTACATGTGAATAAGTAACATTTCCATTTTAAATGATTTTTTTGAACTGAGCAACACTATATATTATCTTTAAATAATGTTAATAATATTATATATAAAATATTATTACTTTAAATAAACTTATATATATCATCCATGTGGTGTGTTGATGAAAATAAAGTCACATTAGTTTTTTAAGGTGGTAGTCTGCACACATAAGAAAGATGATTCCATTTTTATGTCTGAATATCTAAAATGATATATTTTCCATTAATAATGATAAATAATTCATTAATGTATCTAGAATATTATTTATATAAAATATATTCCTTAACATTATTCTAATTATTATATATGAAATTTGTAAGTGAAAAATAAATTGCATCATTTCAGGAGGTGATAATCCACAATACACAAGAGCATTGTAATTGTGTCACCTATGTAATGAAAATAAAAAATATATATATGATATAAAACCTTAATATGTATCACTATATAATAAAAATAATATATCAACTTTTTATACATTGTCATACCCAACCCTGAGAGGAGGTAATGGAAAAAATGAATGACATCTGTTTTGAAGGTAATAGTCTTTTATACACACGAATGATTATTTTTAACCCATATTATTGATGTGTAGATGGGTGTAGGTAATTAACACTAAATAAAAACATATAATTATTTTTCATGTAGTGTGTTTTTTATATATTCATGATTTAATAAAAAAATTAATGATGTGGATGAAGAAATAAAATAAAAATGCTCGTTGAAGAATGTTACCTCTTCTTCGGATAACCTCTCTAGATTTTCAACAAAACTTCCATGGATTTTTTTCTAAAAAAAATATACCTTCTAATATGATGGAATTATATTTTAGAGTTAATTTGAGTATTTATTGGATAAGACAAAAGTTTTTAGTGGTTTTAATAATAGAGGAGATTAGAGGCCTTTTAAAGTGAGATGAGTGATAGACATTTAATTTTTTAAAATAAAATAGTGTACCCACGTTATCAAAATTCAAAAATTGTCAAAAATATATTTTTATAGATTACTAGACATTATAGAGTTGAAATATGTCCATAAAATATATTTTTTTCATGTTTTTAATTTTTTTTTAAGACTTATATTTTTAGTTTAACCACATGCAAATCCATTTTAACCATAACCACATTAATAAATTGTTTCTATTTTCCCTATTAGTTGTTTTAAATAATTTTTTATCCCATATTATAAAAAAGTAAATGTTTTTATTATATATATTTAATAAAATTTTCCAAATTTCATTCACATAACTATAAATAGTAAATTTAAAATTAATCATGCAGTTGTGGTGATGATGTGGGGTTTCAATGAAAAAATGTTAAAAATATTACAATGACATTATATCAAAATTCAGAAGGAAAACTATACTAATTACCTAATTTTTGTAAATATAAATAAATATATATATATATATATATATAATTTACCTAATTATTATTTATAACTAATTCAAATTATAATTTAACATTGTAAAGAATTTAAATAAAAAGTCTCTTTTCAATTATTATTCAATATTTTTCACTATTCATATAAAAAAGGTCATCTGAATGAAATTCCAAAGAACATAACCTAATATAATTATGGGTGTTTTATATTCAAAATCATGTAAAATTTATGAAAACAAATTATAAATTTATAAATATTTAAATTTAAATTTTGTTCCAAAATCATGAATAAATATTTATTTTTTAAAAAAAAAAATTCATAAAACACATATTTTTTTGAAAATAAATTATATATTTATTAATAATAAATAAATAATAATAATTGATATTATTTACTTAATATTATTCATACCTTCTAATTTAACGATTATTTTATCTTGTTATAATATATTATGGTACAATTTTATTCGGTATTGTGTGTTCTCCAAGCTATCAAATAGATTAAATTTAGGGAAATATATTATTTGGGTTGTTTTAGCTCAGTGTTTCATGTTGAAAATTCTATTGAATACAATTTTTTATGTCATTTTTTTGGGTGTTTCTAGAGGTAATTGAATCCATGTGATTGGTTTTTTAAGGAGGTATTAATCAATAAACACTATCCTCGAAGTCCTAATAGGGAAATGGAGAGGTGATATTGAAAATATAAGTAGAAGGATGATGAATCAGTTTTTAACTAAGATTAAAATTTCATAAACTTGAAACTTTTGATTTATCTTTTATCATTGACCATAAAAGGGAAATTGATCATTTATTTAGTGATTTGATAGTATGTCTCTAAATGTAATTGGATATAATATTCTCTAATAGATATGGTCATATCATTAAATGTACCCTCATGTTTTAAATAGAGATTACTTACCCTCATAATTTCCCATAGATTTGAGATAAGATGAGAAATATATAATGTTGAGGAAATACTAATTTTAAAACTCATGGATGAAAGGAAATAAATTTTCCATTATGAAATAATTGTGGAAGTAAATATGGTGGGATCTTCCTTAAAGGGTTTATTAAATTCATTAATTATATGAAATAATTGAATCAAGTAAATGAATATTATACTGAGACAAGAGGATTTATTTTCTAAAAAGGGCCTTAAGTGCAGTCATAGGATTCCGTGGGTCTGGGATCAAATCCATATGGTGAAATGGGAATCGTATATATGGGAATAAGACTCATAAATAATCTATTCTAGGGTGAATCCATGTAGTTGTGGTCATACCAAAGGGCTCATATTTTGGACTAGCAATCGTTCAAGTACATTGTTAACTTCATAATTTATGGACTCTATTTAATTTGAAACTAATGTATCCAATTATTTAATTTCACTCATATTTATTGATGCATTGGATATGTAGGTATATTTTATGCATTGTGTCATGAATTTGATAACCCCTTTGGTTTGGGAAAAAGAGAATTATTTTCATTTTCATGGATGTAATTGTTTGCTAGTAAGGATGAATTTCATATGGAACATTAATGTTTTGTACCAGGATGTGTTCAATGTAACCATTACTGTGGTCTATTTTATCGTATTTAAGGAGATAATTGGATTAAATAAATTTATGGTCTAGTTTCTATTCCCAAATGGATCACCCACATCTTATAGGGTGAGTGGGATATATGGTTGTGGAGTGTTGGACCAGTTGATTTGGACTTGGGGTTAATATCATGTAATTTTTTTGGGTTGTACCTTGAGGCTTTTGAGTACTAATATTTAAGTGAACATCATGTAGTCATTGATAGTTACCTATAACGGTTTATAAATTGATTATCCGGATTGTCTCATTAGTGATTTGATGATTTTACCATCAATATACTCACTGAGATGAGTCTTATTTACCTTTTGTCTTATTGGAAGGCTAAAATTATCTAAATGAGAAATATATTTAACTAGTGGATCTAGTGGGAAATGGTTTCAAATTCCCAAGCATTTCCACATGTTCTTATCTAGTGCAATTTTCAATGAAGGTTTGTTGCAGCCTCATTATTTTTACAGAAACTTTTAGGCTTGACTAAATTATTGTTATTGATAAATTCCCATTTCCCAAAATTGATTATCTATTTAACCATCTCTGAGGGGACTGTTTGTTTTCAAAAATTTATATGATTGTTTAGTTCCATTTATTGAAGTGTTCGGGTATAATATTTTCCAAATACCACATTTTTTAGTCGAAATTAATATTTTGAGAATTTAAAATGCCATTTTTTTATTACCAACTATTTTGTTATTTTCATGATACCAATCAGCCATATTTTCAAAGTGCATTTTGGATTCCTTCATGATCTTGTTTGTTGATGAAATCAAGAGTTATTCGAAGATATTCGGGGATCATGTAAACCAAATAAAATTTTTCTTTGGTTATTTTGATATAGAATAATCTATATGAATAATTACACAACTATCAATTTTTAAATTAGGATTATATGATTATAGGTCACATGTTTTCTGAAAAAAAAAAGATTTTCAGAAGATCCATAGAAGGTTAGAGAAATTGTGTTTTAGAGTATCACCAGAACATGATCATGATTTGATTACATATGGGCTTGGGTAGGTATTTGAGTCTTTTTAGGACCTCTCGAAGATAACCTCTCCCTTTAGGTATTTCACCTGTAAGGGGGTGAAGTTTCAGTGGGATGGGAATTGAAATAGTAATTTTGAGCAGTTTATAGATCATTTAACATAAAATCATATTGTTTATTCTATTTGATCCAATGGGAACTTATAAATTGTGTTGTATGATTCTATTTGAGGTTTGGGTTGTGTAATTATTCGCAATTACCACGAGGTGTTTTATGGCTTAAGGAATCTATGCCCACATGAGCTAAATTATCCCACATTAAAAATGGAATTATAAACTGTTATGTATGTGTTGAATATGTGTAAACAAATCATCTTCAAGGATCAGTTTACATTGTATATAGATCAAAATATATTCAATTACATTTTTAATTATAGGGGATTAAATTTTAGGTAGAGTCATTTGGTGTTGTACCATCTTACTTTGGATTTTTATATAGATTATACTCTTAGGAAGGGGGACATTATTTTTAGTGTTTTTAGTTGGAAATATCTAGTATATGTTTTATGAGAATCTCTTGATGAGTGGGGTCTGATGATATTATTTTCATTATTTGAGAATATATGTGTAAGTGTAAAGAAGTTAGGTAATCATGTCAAGTGAATATGTTACTCTTTCTCTCCTTAATTGTTTTAGGTCTAAGAAGGGATCAGACCCCAACTAACAATTTATTTGAAAGTCCTTAAATAGTAGAGAGACTTTGGATAATTGTTCTCAGAATCACAATGGTTCGTTTAACTTTTTAATTTGGTTTTAGTTCCTTTTATTTAGAGGAAAGAGGTGGTGTTTGAGGTACATCATTCTAGTTGGTTATGTCATGACCCGTCCCCCGGGGCCTATGTCATGACTACACCAAGCCCGCCTTCCATAGGATAGGGGCTCGCGACTAGAACCGAAATTTTTTTCCCTAAATCGGTAATTCATTTCCATTATAACCTGTAAACATGCAACCAAGCACACAGCAAGATATTAACACAAGTAAACTTTATAGTAAAAAGATAGCATACAGTAAGAAAATGGGGCTAGAATAAAATCCCAACTAGAAAGTACAATAAAACTGAAAAGTACAAGTAAACTGAAATAGCTCATATAAACACCCGCTAATGATCATACCTCAAGGGTTAGTACAGCTCTCGAACAGTCATCTCGGTGGTACTCCTCGTCTAATGTCCACCTTCGATCTACCTCCAGTCCTGGTACTCTCGTCCTCAGTCGGCATTGTCCATCGTCTGCACCAAACACAATAAGGTGCGATCATAGCTCGTGGAGGGGTGTGTGTGACGATACTCATTAGAGAACCTATTACCCTCAAAGGTCTCACAAAATTCAAAAAGGATAAACCAAAAATCATGAAAACAACTGAAAACCCTACTTAGGTATATTCCCATACATATACCTAAGTGATCAAGTATACCATCTCATTCATGACCAAACACAAGGCCCAACTCAAAATCCCAAAGCTCAACTGATCCACAAAAGAAAGGAATACCATGAAGGTAACACCACAATGGTAAGTAACACAAAGGTAACACCACATAAAATAATACCACATAGGTATTACCATGACGGTAAGCACCACAATGGTATGCCACATAGTAGAATACCACATAGGTATCACCACAAAGGTAAGTACCATAATGTTATGCCACACAGAAGAATACCACAAAGGTATCACCACAAATATATGTACCACAAAGGTACTCCACACAAAATATTACCACCATGGTATAGAATCATCTCACACTAGGTATAACAAAGTTAGTGTAGTTAAGATGATTAAATGTAACTAATGAATCATCTTACTCTGTTAAGAGGAAGACCCACATAGGATCCTAAATCATCTGACCCACGTAGGATCATAAATCATTAGACCAACATAAAATCCTAGTATATCATCAAACCCACATAGGATCCTAGTACAGTAGACCCAAAATGGATCCTAGTGTAGTCCCACATGGATTCCCTGATCAGATCCATGTGGGACCCTCAATCACAGACCCATGAAGGATCCCAAATCAGAGACCCACATGGGATCCCTTTCTCATATTACAATAAGCTATAGGGTTTCTGCAATAAGTTCTCTTGATTCTCAGAGGATCCACTCCTCAATCCCCTAGTCGATACTCTAACAGCCAAGAAGTCCCACAAAAAGTATCCCAACAGACCGCCATGTAAAAGGGGTATCAACGCAACATACGGTGTGTTAATCGGACGACCGATCTATATGTTATTGGCCTTTTAGTCCTGAGGGCCTGGTAGGATCAAGTTCAATCCATCCTAGCCATACCCCAAATTAATCCAAACCTTATGTGGGGTATTCCAAAACATCCATCTCTCTCCAAGGTATCTGGTGCCACTGAAGATTCATCAAACGGACGTCTGTAGCTCAAGATATGGCAGAAAGAGAGAAAAGGGTCGAAGTTGGCCCGGGTCAGGTCCGACCAAGAACAAACATAACCAGCCCGCCCTGATCTAGGGTCTAGCCCGGCCCGCTGGGTCTAGCACGGATTGATGGGCGGCCCGTAGTGTTTCCCGCATAGGCGTTCCTCGGTGGTGGTCCATGTAGGCAACCCACGGTGGCAACCGGCGGTACGGCGACCCATGGTACAGTGGTTGGCTGGACGTCCAGCCCCCTCCGCATAGCGTAGGTCCAACAACGGCTGGTTTGGCCAACCACCCTTCTATCGCTGCAGCGGCAGAAGGCCACCGCTCTTCTTAGCTGGGCGGCGCTGACTCATTCTGCCGCCCCTTCGCACGGTTGACCATTGTGTCGGCCTCCACCCTAGCTCTGCCACGGTCGATGGGCCGTAGATCTTCTCTGGCGGCGTGGTTGTGCCACCGCCATCTTTGCAGCCAGGTAGAGTGTCAGCCACCATTCCTGAGTCCCACAACTACCAATCACTGGAACTGGTCGCCATCCTTCTCCACCGTGATGAACGAGACAAAAACCAAAAACATTACGGAGAGGTCGGGCCATGTTCTTTTGGCCCACACCCTTTGTGTGAGGGCACACTACTGGTCATTTGGGCTATATCCACAGTTTAAAACTATGAATATAGGTCCTCAAACCGTAGCTATAGGTAATAGACATGGTTTGAGAAACCGTGGCTAAGTATGGAGTGGCTATAGGACTAGACTTGTAGACACAGTTTGGAACTGTGGCTAAAGGTCTAGTGCTACGGTTCAAACTGTGGCTATAGGTATATATCCATGGTTCCAATCGTGGTAATATAACTATAGCCACAGTTTACAACCGTGTATATACTAGAGTAGGGACACAATTTATGGCAACGGTTAGAAACCATGGCATTAGACCTATATCCATGGTAAAAACATGGAAATAGACCCATTGCCACTGTTAGAAACTGTGGATATGGGGTCTGAAAAAACATAAAAACAATAGCACCCCCCCCCCCCCACACACACACAGCCCCCCCCCCCCCATAGTAGCCCACCCCCTACAGCCCCCTGTCTCCTGGACCCCCCCCCCCCAACCTACTAAAACCCCTCCCCTGGACAGCCCCCTCCCCCTATAAAGCCCCCTGGAGAGCTCCCCTATCAAAAAACCCCTCATGGACAGCCCCTGGATACCCCCCCCCCCTAAAAGACCCTGGAGACCCCCCCCCAGACAGACCCTAGACACCTCCCCCCAGACCCTGGACACCCCCAAACAAACCATGCACACCCCCCAGACAGATCCTGGACACCCCCCAACCCTAGACACCCCCGGATAGACCCAGGAAAGACCCCCTAGACCCTGGATACCCCTTCGGGACAAACCCTAGACACCCAACCCCCCTACCAGACCCTAGACACCCCTACAAACCCAGGACAGATCCCCCTACACATCCCAGATGTCCACTCCCCTGGACAACCCCCCCCCCCCCCAGAACCTGGACACCCCCCCCCCCAGACCCCCTTCCCCTTGAGAGAACCCCCTCTCACCCTCTTGGACAGACCCTGGAACCCCCCCCCCCCCTAGAAACTAGACACCACCCAGACCCTGGACAGATCCCCCTAAACACCGCCTGAGAACCTGGACACCCCACCCCTTACACCCACATGCTAGCTACCCCCTCCCACTACCAGTCCCCCCAACCAGTCCCCCCCCCAACTATTTTTCCCCTCCCCCTTCCAGTTCCCCTGCCAGTCCTCCCCCCCAAAACCTAGACACCCCCAGACCACCAGGACAGACCCCCCGCCAGATAGACCTTGGACAGACCCCCTCAAGACCCTGGACACCCCCCTGGAATGTCCCTGGACATCCCCCATAGAAACTATACACCCCCAGACCCTGGACAGATCCCCCTGGACACCCCCCCCCCCAAAACCTGGACCCCCCACCCCTTGCACCCCTGCCAGTTACCCCCTCCCCCTACCAGTCCCATGCCTGAAAGTCCCCTCCCCCTTATATTCCCCGATGCTAGTTTCCCCCCCTCCCCCTTCCAGTTCCCCTTACCCCTGCCAGTCCTCCCCCACCCCAACTTTATTTTTTCCCCTCCCCCTGCCTGTCTTCCCCCCCCCCCCCACCCTACCCGTTTACCCTCCCTCCTACCCCTACCAGCCCCCACTTGCACCCCCTAACAGTTTCCCTCTCCCCCTACCAGTCCCCTCCTTAATTAAATTATACACGAAAGCTACTTATATAATAATAATTAAACAAATCCAAATATAAATAAACACATAACTCCACTTACATGAATCTCCCTATAATAAAAACTATAAAATAAGTCTGGAACTAGTTCAAAAGTACCTACAAAAAATGGTAGAACATATTAGTGCTCATCCCATGTACCCACACTTCTCCCCCCTCTTTGCCCCCTACTATACCACCCCGGACAACAGCACCATCCCCCCTGGACAACAGCCTCACTGCTGGACCCCCTGGACATCAGTCCCACCACACCCCCTGTTGAACCCCATGGACAGAAGCCACAGCCCCCCTAGACAAAATCCCTCCTACTGGACCCCTTGGAACCCCTCCTGCTGGACCCCCCTGGACAGTAGACCTCCATCCTTAACCCCCCTGAACAACAGCCCCCCACCCTGCTGGACCCCCTAGAAAGAAGCCCCCCCACCCCCCCGCACTGGACCCCCCCTAGACAGCCCCCCATACTGGACAGCATCCCCCTACACATCCCTTTCACATATCCTAAGGGATACTAAGTTAAGAAGATCAACCAAGAAGGTGAGCTTCATGATTTTCCCTTAGATGTACATACCAAATCAAAACTTGTAGAGGCTGGTTTACCTAGTGTTGAGGGAGTTTTTTCCCCAGTACCTTCAAATTCTTTATCCATAGTATATTTATAATATTTCATAGAAAGACTTCTTTTAGATTTTAGTGTAATTTTGAGTTATCAGGAACCTCCTATTGTTGCATATACATCTAGTTCTCCACCTCCATCAGCTTTAGTTAATGCAGATTCAATCACATCTATATTCAAATAGTATTTCCAGGTTGTTATAGGAGATATTAATTCTTCTCATCAGGATTAATTAAGGAATATTCCATAGAACAGGTTTTCAAGGAATAGGTTGACCATTTGAAAGTAATGACAACTATACTCAATCTATTCATGGAGGAGTATATATCTTTAGTAGTATAGAGAGATTATGAAATATTATTATAGAATTTTTCAATCTTATGAAGCCTTTTTTATATGTATCCAATACTCTAGTGGCTTCCAACTAGAAGTCAAAAGTGAAATAGTAAAGTGGACTCCAATGTACGCACTACTACAGTGGTCAATGTGGTCTTCTTACTTGAAATTTTTCTTCTCCCACTTTTTGTATCTCTATTTTTTATCTTTTTGGAACTATCAAGTGATCCACTACTATTTTTACAATAGTTTTATACCTTTTTTCAACTACTCTTTCTACTGTTATGTTTTTTACCTAACATTTGGAGACTCAAATAGGGAAATTGATTAAGGTTGAAAGAAGATCTGAGCTTACCAGTTGGTGGAGAGGGAGCACACATTTGGGAATTGAAACACAACTCGGGAAGATCAATGAGGCATCTTATGTTTAGGAACTGGTTACTATGACTAGTTTTCATTTCACGTGATCATGATCGGTAGGTATGTGCGACTATTTCGTGGTGGTGGTGTTGGTTGAAAAAAGAAAAAGAAATAAACGAAGTCCTTGTAGATTATTTCTCTCTCTACCACCTATTTTTCTATTGTACACAACATCTAGTAAAATCACTTGTGAGAACTCAATCCATGCTAGAGGCGTGAATGCTGTGAAGTTGCGACTACTGCTAATGACACGTCTTAAAGGCTAGTGAAAATTCAAGAGCTGTGTTATCCTGTGTATAGTTTAGGATGGAGTCAGAATTTTATACAACAGTACGATTTATTCAAGCTCAGATGGTTGTGATTCAAGAACTACTAAACAAAATAAATTAATAGGTATAGTATTTGTGAGAAAAAGCATGGGAACAGGATATGCAGGAACTAGTTTATTATATTCTATAAGTAGAGGTGATGAAGCTACCATATGTGCATTTGGTAGAGGCTATGCCAAGTAGCAACAGCATGAAACAAAACCAGTATGTCCTGAAGTGGTAATATATAATTTTTATTATATCATGGTATTGGATCAAATGGATGTTAATAGAGTGTAATAAATATTGAGGATTTTTCAGTTCGAATAGAAAGGGATCATCAGTGAAGGGCTAGAGGAGAAGCTTGAATTCTATCTCGAATGGCCTAACGTTGTAGGTTTTGATCTAATTTCTTTAGAGGATAAATTTGGAATGAATATTGAGTTGTGGAATCATGTTTTAGTTCTAATGGAACCTATAGTAGAGGGAAAAAAGTGTTTTGAGAGTTCTTCCCCAAACATAATCATGGTGAAATAAAAATTAGAACAAAAATAGAGTACTTTTTAATGTTTCTTATATAGAATGTTTTTTATGGTGGTTTTTGAGTTTTATGTATTCCATGAGGACACATGTCCATGAATAATTTTTCAAAATAACTAGATACATTTTATTTAACTTTTATGAAGTTGATGAAATTCAATAGATTATAATGTGGAAAACAGAAGTACAACTAGAATTGTCAAGGATGCTGAAGAAAAAAATTTCAACGAAACAAACATGCCAATTTGCATCCGTTCTAGAGGATGCAATTTAAATTACAAAATTTTTTTAATTACAGTGCTTGTACATACAATTATTTATCTAGTTGTACACCTGAATTCATTTATAATAATTTCATTAAAGTAGTATTGTGAAATAATTTTCAGAAGAATGGTTTGGGTTTTGTGCTTGTATTTATGTCTATTTAGGAAAATGTATCTTGCTTTACGGGAAAAATTTAGAGTTCATCCACTTATGGGAGATCCCAATAGGATATTGTTACTATACTGATGTTATGCTTATTTGGATACATCAGAATTGAAACTTGTATTGTGGAAGAAATCATCTGTTTCTTGCAAAATTATGTTCGTTATAAATTCATAAAAGGATAGATTTACTACTAAAGAATTTGGTTTTGTTGTTGATTGTGTAATGGAAAGAGAGATAACCTATGAAGTATTGAATATTTCTCCTTATATATTACCAGAACTGGGTACTTATGGGTTTTTTAAATTAGCCAGTAATGTTTCTCTAGAATTCATACCCACTACGGGATAGAATTATTCTACTAACAAGAAGATTCAGGTTGGTTTGATGAGTTACGAGACAATGTGATATGGTATTGTTGGAGTACACACACTTCGTGTGAGTGGCCATGTTGCAGGCTTCTTGCGGGATAATGTACATCTTTCTTTTGTGACTCACTTGAAACTTTTCATTCTGGAATCCATGGGGTAGAATGGAAAGAAGGCTACATTCTAGTTTTTTCCTTTAGCATGGAAAGTGGTACATGCATTGGTTACTAAAAGTACAATAGTTCTAAGCCTACTAAAATGGAATCATTCACTTACTTATCACCATTTGGAGAGATTAAATGATTTTTTATACCTTCTATAGGAATTTGTAAGTTTACATCCTTTTGTATGAGAATAATTCTGAATGTTCTGTGAATAAAATCATATTTTGTTATGGTTGTTTCTACTTCTGAAAAAGCACACTGAGACCCAATGGTGACAGTTCTTATGATTAAATCTTCAGAATTTTGGTATGAGGAGAACAATATTGATTCTCATCCTTTGTTTTTTGTACAATAGGGGCTTTTTTAAGTTCTTATTCGGGGGAATGAAGATGTATTATTTAAACTGGGCTTCCCATGTGTTTGGATTATTTGTAATGGGATAATAAAAATGTGCCATCAAAGTAGGGTTAGTGAGATTCAGAAGACTTATGATCTAAGGAAAATACTAGAAAAATTTACATTAATGCTTAGGCTTCCCCCAAAGCTGCCTATAGGGTTTTTTATTACAGTGCTTGAGAATAGGTTGTCATTAAAGTACTTAAGCAGTCAAGAAATGATTTTCAAAGTCCACCTAGAGGATAATCTGATATTTTAATGGGAATGAATTGTTATTAATATAAGGGGGTTAGTTTGTTGTGGGGCTAGTTGGGGCGTGTATGGGAAGTGGTGAATAATTAGGGGAGATGTTTTCTTTCTCGATACTTTTCAATTTTGCCCAGCTATATTAGTTAGGGAGTTGATGGATGGGTTATTAGAATTTGTTTCAGATATTGAATATGGGATATAATAGTGGGAAAGGGGTACAAATTAATTGGCTTGGTTCAGAGAGTTGATGTTGAGAGGTAGGGGCCTTGGGTGGTGCCGACCTTATCTCACGAAGAGGTGGTCTTCTTCCTTGATATTCATCTCCTCCCTCTTTATGTATCTCAATTTCTTCTCATCCTAGAAATATCAAGTGAGCAATGTCTATTTGTTCAATTATTTTCTACCTATTTTCAACAGCTCTCATTACTATTAGGTTTGTTACCTAACATTTGAATACGTCAATGGGGAAATCACCCAAGGAGGGAATCTGATACAATATTTTCGATAGATGGGGAGAGAGTAAGGATTTGGGAAATGAAACACAGGTGGGGGAAATTGAATATACATCTCAGACTAAGGAAATAGTTTATGCGGCTAGTTTCTGTTAGGCATGATTGTGATTAGAAGGTATGTGTGACTCATTCATGGAGGCATTTTTAATTTAAAAAAAGATAAAATAAATGAATTACTAGTAGTTTATTTCTCTCTCTAATATCCGTTTTTATATTAGACACAACCTTTGGGTAACTTTCTGCTAAAAAATCAACTCTGATGGAGTCACGAACATTTGGAAGTTGTGACAATTTCTGAAGATAAGCTGCTAAAGCTGGAGGAAGTTCATGAGCATTCATAGCTTGATTTTTTTTTATGATGGAATTAAAATTTTCTACAGAGTTGCTACTTATTCAAGCTCATATTATCGTGATTCAAGAACTAATAACAACTATAAAAAAACTTCTTCTATTTTTTTGAGCAAAATCATGAGAGCTGGAGATGCAAGAGTGTCGTTGCGTAGATTATGGAAATTGAGGTGACAAAGTCGTTTCATGTTCATTTAGTAGATGTAATTCCAAGGAGCAGCATCTTGCATCCAAACTAGTATGTCTTGAAGTGGTAATATCTTGTTATTATTTTTTCATGGATGTGGATCAAATGGAATTGAATAGAGAGGTATAATGGTTCTGGTATTTTCACTCTAGACAGAAAGGGATAAACAATGAAGAGATTGAGGAGAAGTTTGAATCCTATCTCGAATGGCCTGAAGTGGTACATTATGATATGATGTCTTCATAGGATATACATGAATTGAATTTTGAGGAGGGTAAATATGATCATGTTCTAATGGAACTAATAACTAAGGGAAAATTTGTTTGAATGTTCTATTAGAACAAATCACGCTGATGTACAAATTAGCAACAATAGATGAGTATTTTAATTTTTTTTATGTAGAAACCATAGAACCTGAAGTGATTTATGTTGGAACATCCATGGATAATGTAATGGAGTTTGTTAGAGTTTCTATGAGATAACAATTTATTGCCTCTGCAGATACTCATATTGGTTGTGAGCATTGTTTTCTACCAGTGGTAGAAAGAGTCAAGCTAGTCTAGTGACAACTGCAGCAACCAATGTAGGGGATTCATACACACTGGTTAAAAGATTCCTAAAGGATAAGAAGGACAACCAAGAAAGGTCAGGGCATCATCCTTAGGCTAAGAGGGTTCTTGATGGGAATTCATTGGTTACAAATAAGGATTCAGAAGACAACTGTACGGGATACTTTTCACAAGGATTTTCAAAGTAGTATGGATTACCTATTGGATTATTTTTCAACATGCAAAAACACTATAATAATGTTATAAACATGGAATAATATTCCCCAATATCTAATTCTTGGCCTAGGAGGGCATTCTTTTCCAGTAAGCTGCACACTCCATTTGTGATAGATCTATTTTATGTTACTGATGTGTAAGGTCTTTTCCAGGGGTTTTTTAGTTTTTTCTTATGCCATGAGGATGTAGATGCTTGAATTATTGTTAAAAATACCTAGATACATGTTATTTTACTTCGATGAAGTTAATTAATTTGAATAAATTATAATGTTGAAAACCCAAGTCCAACGGGAATTGTTAGGGATGCTAAAGCAAAAATTTTCAAGGAAACAAACAGGCCAAATTATTGTTGTTCTTGATGGTGCCATTGAGAATTCAAGATTTTTAAATTATATCACTAGCCTGAAAATGGTCTATAAAATGAATAAGATGATCATTGTTCCAAAAGTAAGTCTGTATCGCTATAGTGAAAGGTGGCCAGCTTTGTGAGAATTGCTACAGTACAGTTGCCCCCTATGTCTGCACTGCTACAGTGCTTGTCGGTGTTGGTTAGTCAGTTCTGCTATAGTGGGCCACAAGCATTCATCCCAACGAGATTGGGCTACACCAATCCAAAAATCTCTCTTGTTTCATCCCTTGATGAGAAAGAGGTTAATAGTGCCCTTTTTCTCCAAATCTAGAAAGTGTGGCTAGTCCTGATGGGTTCAAAAAATAATTCATTATGTTCTATAGGGACATAGTTTGTTATGAGCAACTTAATGATATGATGGAGTTATTTAACCATACCTCAATGCCTTATGGAATCAAATCAAATTTTATTTCCCTAATCACAATGAAGGAAAATGATGTGGATGTAAAGGATTTTAGAGCTATTTCTATTGGGAATACCTTTTTAAAAATCATTATGAAAATTATTTCTATGAGGTTTGGTCTCATTGATCGTGTGTTTATCTCTTCAAATCAGCCCCCCATACAGCCCTTGGACACCCCCTGGAACCCCCCCCCCCCCCCTAGACACCCCACCTGCACCCTTCCCCCTGCCCTACAAGCCCCCCCCCCCCCCCCCGACCCCCCTGGACATCCCTTGGACACCCCCTAGAAATCCCCTCCTAGACACCCCACCTGCACCCTCCCCCTTCCGTACAAACCCCTATAACCCCCCTAGACACCCCCCCCCCCCCTGGACAGCCCCTCCTAGACACCCACCTGCACCCCCCCCCCCCCCATCCTACAAACACCCCTGGAACCCTCCCCCCCAGACAGCCCTTGGACACCTCCCCTAGACATCCCCTCTTAGAAAATTCTATAGTCATCAGTACCTTCACTTCATTATAAAAGAATGCTTAATGAACAATTCCTTGAATCCTTCCCAAGAATAGTCTTTGTCTAGCTTAGTCTGAATAATAGACTTCCACCACTTATAACTCGAATCCTCAAGTATGATGGTTACAAAAATAGCCTTAAGAGACTCATAAATCTAATGCTCGACAAAAAATATCCTTATCCTTTAGTACTAAAACCAATTCATCCTAAGAATCTTTTTACCCATGAATTATTTTGGGGCTGCCCACTTAATTCTGGGGTTCCTAGGTGTGCCTTCAAGATCGATTTATTCAAGGATTTTTATTCAGTTAGGTGAGACTTCTTATGGAATTATTTGGATATGCTCGGGTTTCCGGCTAGGTTCTCATCTTGTAACGCCTTGACCCCAGTTACCCAGAGTCAGTGCATTATTGCGTAACATTGGCATGATCACAAAAGATCAAGTCTTGAAATACTGATTATTTTAGTAGCCTTGGAAACACTAGATACATTCATATGTATTACATTACATCATAAAGTGAAAAATCACAACAACATAGTCTCCATAGTCCACACTCCTGTCCCCTTTAGACTATCCCTGTAGGTCAGTCATAAAATATTTCTTCACATCATGGGAAAAATTAAAACATTGAAATGGGTGAGCTCTGATGCTCAGTAAGGATAACAATATAGCGGAAACTTTCATAAATAAACATAAACATTTAAGGAAATGTATAACTAAAAAAAATCCTTTTAAACATGAACTTCAGCATAATATGGAAAAATTAAAATGAAATAATGTCATTCACTTATTCACATGGATATTCAACTGGTCGAATAATCACATGCAATATCAATAACCACTTTCATAATGATGGAATGCATAATTTCAGACTATCATAACCACGTAGCCAAGGCCTCGTGCCAAGACTACAAATAAGATTTTGTCAAGGCCTCGTGCCAAGACACTTGTTTGTCTCATGAGACCTGTTGATGCATCAAGGAGCTATATTGGGCTCCACCCGTCACTTATTAAGTCCAATGCATTCCTCATATGAACAGGTTTAAACATATCATAAACCATTACATAATCGTATCACATAAAAAATGCATAAATGAGACATAACATTTCCACATTTCAATCACAATATATCAATACAACACATTTATATAATAAAAAACTTATCAAAATCATTTTCAATACCAAAATAAAAGAAAATTAAAACATGGTATTTGTTTTTCATTTAAATAAAGTTATGGCTTGTAGAGGAATCCGAAACTCAAATAATGGTCACGACGGCAGAGATGTCGTTGTCGCCGCATACGTACGACAAGAAAAACATTCCTTTTTGTCTTTTAGTAAAATGCTTCGTATAAAAAAATTCTTTTTGAATAAACGTAAAAGTAAAAGGTGTTTATACACCGTATAAAAGAAATTTGTGTATAAAACAAAATATTCCTCAATGAATGGTGATTAAGACGAAGTCCCTTAAAAAGATAATTTTTTTAAATAAAATAGATCTATTATGTGTATTAACTATAAGTAAACATAAATAAAGTAAAAATACAAGATATGACATAATAATATCATCAAATAATTTGAAAGTATGAGATTAACCCAATGAATGGAAATTGGGTTAAAAAGTTCCCTTACCTTGTGTCCGACTTGACTCGATCGTTCTTTAACCTCCTGGATAATAAACTAGATTTAATCTCTACTTTATTAATAACATTTTTCAAGTTCATTGTCCCTTTTATATCACTTATTACAATGTTACGAAAATTATATAGTCATTTAAGTTAATAACAGTTGTTTTGTCGATCTTTGGTACTTGAGTCAACAATAAACTTCTTATAATTACAAGTTGTTTATGTGGTAGAATATCCATTATCTACAGAATTATATTCATGATGTATATATCATATATATCTTATATATCCAGTATATACATGCATTTATAATATTAGATAACATTTAGAGGTAAGAAATGAAATGCACCGTTCATGGAGACGGTAAGCCGTACGTACGCATGAACGCTACTTTCATTTCTATTTCATATTTAATGGAATGAGATGATAATTATATAATGGTATATTATTATTCCTGTATAATATCATATATAATATCATTTAATTCATCCTTTATATGTCCCACATATGGCATTAACGATTCAAATCACGTTGAGGGCGCGGTAGTCCGCACATCCAAAAATGAAGATATTGCGTTTACCCATAATGGAAAACATAAAGGTATGGGATAAATGAAAATACAGAAGTTTAAGTAAAACATAAACATATTATATATCATATATAAATATAGTGACATCTTAATGGACACCTTTTAAGGTGTTATATGAGTGTTGAAAAATCATCGTTTTGTGAGGCAGAAAATCACCATTCACAGAAACAGTATGTTCGTTAACCATTACATGTATGTGTGTGTAAGTGTAGCAAGAATAATTATTATAAAAACATCCTAGTATATTTATTATACTGGTTTTGTTACAAAAGAAATGAATAAAAAGAGCTTAGGGGGTTGTAGAAGCAAAATAAAACATAAGAACACAAGAGAAAACACGACCTTTAAAACGGGTAACTCTTTTTTGATTTGAGCCAAAGGCTTCCTTGGGAAGAATTATGCCAAAAGTGAGTCTTCTAGGAGTAAGATATGGAATTTGAGAGAGTATTTTGGTAGAGGGTGTCCGAGCCAAAAGGCTTTGACGGTGTGAATAAGGTGGTAGTGGTGGTGGGCTTTTATAAGAGGAGAGGAGGGGCACTCTTGGAAAGTCATGAAATGTTACTTTATTATATAATTAGTTTCAGATTTTAAAGGTCCCACACTTATATATTTCGGATTTAAGGTGATAGGTGTTCTACATATACTCATACAATATGTTTTTGAAAAGTTTAGGTCTTAGATTTTACATTATCTTTTCATTTTATTTAAATTGTTAATTAATGAGGTAATCGCTGCATCATCATGGTGTCATAAATAATTTAATTTATTTAATGTCTAAAAATTATAAAACAAATATCATGATGTAGTAAATCTTTTTAGCTTTTTAATGAATATTTATAGTCAAAAATATGACTTGTATCACCCCATTTAAAAATTGTTTTAGTAAAACAACTCATGTTTGTGACATTTTTATTTTAACATTAAATAAAACGTTTTTAATGTCATTTTCCTACCAAAGTGGATCCATGGGGTCACCAAGTTGACCCATGGATTGTCTTGGTCGGCCATGACTCATCAAATAGTGTTAGTACATGTTTAAGAGAACTTTCATATTTTTATAATACCAATTTTACCATAAATTTGACTAATTACCTTTAATCGCGATTAATTAAACTTAAAAGTTACTATTCACAAAAAAAATATTTTAATCCCATTGAACCAAATTTTACTTCCTAATGACAACCATGTATGGAGGATTTTTTAAAATCAAATCACAGAAGTGGTAATGCTTCATTTAAACGAAAAATCAGTTTTTTAACTGCCACTTAGTGTTTTCACTATTCATCAAAAATTGAAGTTTTTCAAAACAATTCCAAAATTTCACCATAAGCTAAAATTGATATTCCGAATTCAAAAATGATGCCTATTTTACAAAATTACAAATATATAAGTTTCATTAATTAATTTTATAATTAAATCCCGCTGTCACAACAAATAGAGTGTTTTTAAGAAACAATATATATCAAAAGATTAACAATTGTTTATGTCCAATTTCAAAGGGAAATTAATTATAATGACCACCACTGGATAATATGGTAAAACTATATTCTAATTATACTTTAAAACCACTAAATAGTATAATTTATCACTATAATTTATTTTGACTAAAAAAGTTGTTTTTACGTATTTTTCACTATTCATAAAAAAATTGGAAGTTCTCAGAAAAATACAGAAAATTCAACATAGGCTAATTTCGATATTCCTAATCCAAAAATGAAGTCCATTTTGAAATATAAAATATATATATATTCAAAAAGTGGGTATTACTATTCATAATGGCTATTTTGATTGGTCGCAGTGCGTTAGAATCTCGAACTTGCGTACAATGCAAGCTATTGCATTATTGAAAGAGAAGCGTATCGTGGAAGCTCGGGGTGTTACATTCTCCCCTCCTTCAATAAATTGCGTCCTCGAAATTTGAAAATTTTCATTGAAAATAAAAGGTTGAAAATAGAAAATATCTTTCTGGAAAACCCATATCGGAAATAAGGTTAATAAAAATATAACATTAAAAGAAAGAAAGATAAGTACAAATGTCACCTGAGATAGCCCATACTAGGATTCTATGAAAATATGGATATGGAAGAAAAACAAACCATCAAGGTCTGATGGAGAGTTTTAGAAAACAGGATTAGGAGAAAGTTAACCGCAAGAAAATCACAAACTTGTGATAGGTTAAACGGCCATTGAATCCCCAGTTGGAAAAGTTAACCAGCAATGTTTTTGGTTTAAGTTACCTTTTATAAAGATGAGGAATTTATTTACAATATTTACTAAGAACATAATGGAATATACATACTTGTCATGTAGACTTTCATTCTTTAATAAATTTTTACCACAAACCCATCTTTCACTCTAAAAGGTAATAGAACTCAAAAATATTCTATTTCTCATAATTGTATAAGGTTCCAAATATTAAATCATACCATTTAGATTAGGAAAACTATTTTTTAATAACTAGGGACTTCCTGTAGGCTAGTGGTAGGTAATAAAGGCATGTCGCACTATGGTTGTGGGTTCGATTCCTACAGCTTTTTCTGATGCGACGGGTTATCCCCCGACCTGCAGGTTGTACTTTTCCTAAAAATATAGTATTATAATATTCCAAAAGTAATCTTCAGAAATGTTTTAACCTTAAACAATACTATCCAAAGTTCAACTTAATCCGTTCCAACCTTTATAGTTATCCAAAATACCTCTACATAGACTTTCTCTAAAAGGCCTCTAAATTACAAAATCAAGTGTATCATCAGATTCCCCAAACAAAGTAAAGTTCCTCTTATTGTCACATACTGAAATTATTATTACCTTAATCATATTAAAACCCTAATGAAAAAAACAAGTACTGCAGTACAATCCTTATATATATCACATTATTCTTATATCCAGAATATAATCCTTGAGTCCAAAAGAACCAATACATTAATTATTCCACTTAAACTGTAGTAACAGCATAAGATTTCCCTTTATCTCTTCGCCTTTTCTAAGGTAAGTTTCCTCGATGCTTAGGATTTTCATTTGAATAATGCCCCATTTCCCTACAATTGTAGCATTCAACATTGATAGCCTCTTTCTTTCCCTTACAATCACGAGACTGGTGACCTTTTTCTCCACATTTATAACAAACTCTGGTTCTTTTTAGGCATGTACCGGGGTGATTCATCCCACAATTATCACATAATGGAAAATCATTCTTTCCCATTTTCCCTTTATCTGTCTCTTGTTCCACCGTTCTCTTCTTCTCTTGCTTTACTTTGTTCTCATAAGACTTGGAGAATTCATTTTCTGTCCTGATAGCACACGAGACTATATCTTCATATGTTGAGAAATATTGTGATACTAAAGCTCGACGGAGAAACGGTTTTAACCCATCAAAGAAACGATCGATCTTAGTTCTTGAGTTATGTATATAATCTGTAGCATGCCTCGCTAACCTTGTAAAGTTATCCTCATACTTTGCGACATTCTCATACTCCTTCTGCCTCAGACTCAGAAATTGCCTTTCCATATCTGCTCGATGGTCACAAGGGAATTATTTTTCTAAGAAAAGCGCTTTGAACTCCCTCCATTCCATATTTGATTCTTCATCATCTTCCTTTGTATTTTGGATCAATGACAACCTTTGATCAGCATCTCTAGTGAGGCGGTAAACTTCCATGACAACCTTCTCCCTTTCGCTACTCCCCAAGGTGTGGAATATTTTATCTAAGGAGTTTACCCATTGCTCATCTAATAATGGATTTTTACCCCCATTAAATGTTGGCGGTTACTTCCTCATGAAGTGGTCTAACAATGATCCTCCACGTTGCGGGTCAGGGTGCTCCATACGAGTAAGGTTATTATTGATAACCTGAGTGAGTTGTCCCAGTATGGTGATTAGTTGATCATCACCAGTTGTATCTCCTGCTTCATAATAATTATCTTGAGCAGGAGGGAAATCCCTACATGGAGTGCGTGCATTGATACGGTTTTCATTCCTCCCACTAGGCGCCATTTCTAAACAATGGAATAAACTATATTAGTTTATGAATCAAAATAGGTAATTCCATACTTGTAAAACACTTAACATAAATTTGACAGTTTATGGATACAATCCATAATCATAAAAATGTTTTCTTTGAGAAGTATATACTCATAAACCCTTCATAATGGTTGGTAAATACAATAAGAATTATCTTAAGTGTATCCCCCGGGAGTGTCGTAACTAAGAGTGCAGCAAGGCCCGTTGTCATGCATCAGTTCCCGTTCGAGTCTAGTTCAAAGCGGTGTTTTCGGGTTTTCCCCTAGGTACATCTGTTCCAGAGCTGCCTCTACCTGTTCGTATCCAGACAGGAATGTATTGCTCGAAAAACTCACAAAATCTTTATAATACCAAAATTCTAGGAAGTTCTTCTATATTAATCCTCAATGTCTATATTAGGGCTATGTGCTCTAATCAGAGTTTATCTAAATCTAGCTTCCAAGGTTAGTACTAAACTACATCTGATACCAACTGTAACGCCCAGACCCCAGTTACCCAGAGTCGGTGCATTATTGTGTAACATTGGCATGATCACAAAATATCAAGTCTCGAAAGACCGATTAGTTTAGTAGCCTTGGAAACACTAGATACATTCATATGTCTTACATTACATCATAAAGTGAAAAATCACAACAACATAGTCTCCATAGTCCACACTTCTATCCCCTTAAGACTATCCATGTAGGTCAGTCATAAAATATTTCTTCACATCCTGGGAAAAATTAAAACATTGAAAGGGGTCAGCTCAGATGCTCAGTAAGGATAAAAATATAGCGGAAGCTTTCATAAATAAACATAAACATTTAAGGCAATGTATAACCAAACAAAATCCTTTTAAACATGAACTTAAACATAATATGGAAAAAGTAATATGAAATAATTCCATTTACTTATTCACATGGATATTCTACTGGTTGAATAATCACATGATATATCAATAACCACTTTCATAATGATGGAATGCATAATGCCAGACTATCATAACCACATAGCCAAGGCCTCGTTCCAAGACTACAAATAGTATTTTAGTCAAGGCCTCATGCCAAGACACTAGTTTGTCTCATGAGACCTGCCGATGCATCGAGGAGCTATAGCGGGCTCCACCCGTCACTTATTAAGTCCAATGCATTCCTCATATGAAAAGTTTTAAACATATCATAAACCATAACATAATTGTATCACATAAAACATGCATAAAGGAAACATAAAATTTCCACATTTCAATCACATATCAATACAACACATTTATATAATAAAAACCTTGTCAAAACCATTTTCAATACCAAAATAAAAGAAAATTAAAACATGTTATTTATTTTTCATTTAAAAAAAATTATGGCTTGTAGAAGAAGCAGAAACTCAAATAATGGTCATGATGGTTGAGAAGTCATTGTTGCCACATATGTACAACAAGAAAAACATTCCTTTTTGTCATTTATTAAAATGCTTCGTCTAAAAAGATTCATTTTTAATAAACATAAAATTCGTAGGGGTTTATACACCATATAAATGAAATTTGTGTATAAAACAAAATATGCCTCAATGATTGGTGATTGAGACGAAGTCCCTTAAAAATATAATTTTTTTAAATAAAATATATCTATTATGTTTATTCACTATAAGTACACTTAAATAAAGTAAAAATACAATATAGGACATAATAATATCATGACATAATTTGAAAGTAGTAGATTAACCCAAAGAATGGAAATTGGGTTAAGAAGTTCCCTTACCTTGTATCCGACTTGACTCGACCTTCCTTTAACCTCTTGAATAATAAACTATAGTTAATATCTACTTTATTAAGAACCTTTTTCAATTTCATTATCCCTTTTATATCACTTATTACAATGTTACGAAAATTATGTAGTCATTTAAGTTAATAACGGTCGTTTTTTCGATCTTTGGTACTTGAGTCAATAATAAACTTCTTATAATTACAAGTTGTTTATGTGGTATAATATCCATTATCTCCAGAATTATATTCATTATTTAGATATCATATATATCCTATATATTTACTACATTAATGAATTTATAATATTACATAACATTTATAGGTAAGAAATGAAATGCACCGTTCATGGAGACGGTAAGTCGTACGTACGCATGAACGCTACTTTCATTTCTATTTCATATTTAATGGAATGAGATCATAATTATATAATTGTATATTACAATTCCATTATAATATCATATATAATATCATTTACTCCATCCTTTATACATCCCACATATGGCATTAACGATTCAAATCACTTTAAGGGGGCAGTAGTCCGCACTTCCTAAAATGAAGTTATCATGTTTACACATAATAGAAACCATAAAGGTATTCCATAAATGAAAAATACAGAAGCTTAAGTAAAACATAAAAATATTATATATCATATATAAATATAGTTACAACTTAATGGACACCTTTGAAAGTGTTATATGAGTGTTGAACAATCATCGTTTCATGAGGCATAAATTCGCCATCCACAGAAAAAGAATGTTCTTTAACCATATATGTGAGTGTGTGTAAGTGTAGCTCGAAAAATTCTTATAAATAAATCCTAGTATATTGAGGATACTGTTGTTGTTAAAAAATAAATGAATAAAAATAGTTTAGGGGGTTGGAGAAGAAAAATAAAACATAAGAACACAAGAAAAAACACTACCTTTAAAACGGGTAACTCTTTTTTCATTTGAGCCAAAGGCATCCTTGGGAAGAATTATGACCAAATTGAGGCTTCAAGAAGTAATAGAGGGATGTTTAGAGAGTATTTGGGAAGAGGTTGTCTGAGCCAAAAGTCTTTGAAGGTGTGAATAAGGTGGTAGTGCTGGGGGCCTTTTATAAGAGGAGAGGAGGGGCACTCTTGGAAATTAATGAAATGTTACATTATTATATAATGAGATTCGAATTTTAAAGGTCCCAAACATATATATTTAGAGGATAAGGTGATAAGGGTTCTAAATATACTCATCCAATAGGTTTTTGACAAGTGTATGTCTTATATTTTACATTATATTTTCATTTTAATTAAATCGTTAATTAATGAGGTAATCGCTGCATCATCATGGTGTCATAAATAATTTAATTTATTTAATGTATAAAAATTATAAAACAAATATCATGATTTAGTAAATATTTTTAGATTTATAATGAATATTTATAGTAAAAAATATGACTTTTATAACCCCATTTAAAAAAAATTTAGTAAAACAACTCATGTTTGTGACATTTTTATTTTAACATTAAATAAAAAGTTTTTAACGTCATTTTTCTACCAAATTGGATCCATGGGGTCACCAAGTTTACCCATGGATTTTCTTGGTCGGCCATTACTCATCCAATAGGGGTAGTACAAGTGTAAGGGTATTTTCATATTTTTATAATACCATTTTTACCTTAAATTTAACTAATTACCTTTAATCGTGATTAATTAAACTTAAATATTACTATTCACCAAAAAATTATTTTAATCCCATTGAACCAAATTTTACTTCCTAATGACAACCATGTATGTCAGATTTTTGAAAATTAAATCATAGAAGTGGTAATGTTTCATTTAAACGAAAAATCATTTTTTTAACTACCACTTAGTGGTTTCACTATTCATCAAAAATTGATGTTTTTCAGAACAATGCCAAAATTTCACCCTAAGATATAATTGATATTCTGAATTCAAAAATGATTTCAATCTTAAAAAATTCCAAACATATAAGTTTCATTAATTAATTTTATAATTAATTCTAGCTGTCACAACAAATAGCGTGTTTTTAAGAAACAAAATATATCAAAAGATTGACAATTGTTTATGTCCAATTTCAAAGTGAAATTAATTCTAATGACCACCATTGGATAAAATGGTAAAAATATATTATAATTATACATTAAAACCACTCAATAGTATAATTTATCACTATAATTTATTTTTGTTAGAAAAGTTTTTTTAAGTATTTTTCACTATTCATAAAAAAATTGGAAGTTCTCAGAAAAATACCAAAAATTCAACATAGGATAATTTCGACATTCTAAATCCAAAAATGAAGTCCATTTTTGAAATATAAAATATATATAATTTCAAAAGGTGGGTATTACTATTCATAATGGCTATTTTTATTGGTCGCAGTGCGTTAGAATCTCGAACTTGCGTACAATGCAAGCTATTGCATTATTGAAAGAGAAGTGTATCATGGAAGCTCAGGGTGTTACACATCTTCGGTTAAAAGATGTTTTTGTACCCCAATGTTCTCGGTGAACATTAATGGTACTTTAAATGGATACATTTCGAGGAAAAAAGGTCTCAGGCAAGGGGATCTACTTTCACCTTTCCTTTTTGTGATTTTCATGGGGTTTTTCTTATGCATACTAGAATGCATGAGGCTGGGGCCTGGTGTGGTGGATGGTGTGGGCTGGAGTGGATAGTGCGGGTGGGAAGGCAGGCAGCAGGGGGATGGAAGGGGGGTGGTGCAGGAAGGAATAGGTGGCAGGGGGCTGGTGTGGGATGGATTTCAGGTCGCTGGGGGATGATGGGCATGTGAAAGTGGCAGGTGCAGGCTAGGATGTAAGAGGTTAGGGTTGGTGAGGAATAGAACTGGTGGATGGAGTTGTTTTTCATGGGGTATAGTGATGGAATGCATGTTTGTAGGATGCTCGGGGTGGAGGCTTGTGTGGTGGCTGGTGTGGGCTGGATTGCAGGTGACTGGGGGCTGGTGTGTGCTCGAATGTAGGTGGAAGGGGGTTGGAATGGTGGTGGAAGGGGGCTGGTTGCAGGTACTGGGGGGATGGTGTGGGATGAATCGAAGGTGGTAGGGGGGCTGTTGCGGGATGGAATACCCATGGCAGCGTGCTGAAATGAATGTGGAAGAGGGATGGTGTGGGATACATGTGACTGGAGCAAGGCCAAATCACTGCATTACCGAAGCGTGACAATGTCGTCACCACGAGGTGACCGCGGCGTGTTGGCACGGTCTAGCGACATCGATGGTAAATCATCTTCCGTCCAGGAGTAAAGGGGGTGGGAGGAGTTGGGGCAACATTCTGGTCATCACCACAAAGGCAGAAATAGTGATTATTTAGGCTCATCATTTATCACAAGACTCATGGAATACTATCACTGATAACCACCATGGGGTGTCATCCTAGAGCAGGTCCAAATCACAGAATTACTCTGGTGTGACCGCGGCGTGTTGGCCCGGTCCAGCGACATCTGTGGTGCATCATCTTCTGGCTAGGAGAGAAGGGAGTGGGAGGAGGTGGGAAAAAATTTTGACTGTCGCCCCACCGATAAAAATTGTGATTAGTCTGTCTCAACATTGATCACAAGACTCAAGGAATATTATCTCTAAAAACTGTTGCGGGGTGTCATCCTGGAGCAGGGCCAAATCACGGCATGACCATGGCGTGACCACGGCGTGTTGGCCCGGTCCAGCAACATCTATAGGGCATCATCTTCCGGTCAGGAGCAAAGGGAGCAGGAGGAGGCATGGAAACATTCTGGTCATCGCTCTGCCAGTAGAAATTGTGATTTGTCAGTCTCAATATTTATCACAAGACTAATGGAATACTATCAATGCAAACTGCCATAGGGTTTCATCTTTGATCAGGGACAAATCATGGCATTACAATAGTGTGACTACGGCGTGACCACGTCGTGACCGCAGCGTGAATGCGGTGTAACTGCGGCGTGACCACGGCGAGACTGCGACGTGACGTCAGCGTGATGGAAGTGTGACAGCGGCCTGTTGGCTCGGTCCAGCGACATTCACGGGGCAGCATCATGTGTCCAAGAGCGAAGGGAGCGGGAGGAGGTGGGGCAACATTCCGACAGTGGCCATGCCGGTAGATGAAAGAACATATCAACTATTTAATATTCTATAACAAGGGATCACCAGAGAAGGTTGTGTCGAGAGGCACAATGACACAACATTTAAAGGGTCATCAAAATGACGGGAAATTATCATACACCCTACCCAAACCATTTACAAATTCATTCACTTTCCTTGAACAAGGAAATTTTATTTATAATATTCAAATCCTAAAAAGAAAAGTTTCATGGGCAAGGAATATGTCTGCTAGGGCAATGTCATTTGAGTTAAACGAGGATGATAAGACAATTTATGTTATTCAAAGAAAACAAAAACTAACTATCCATAAAACAAGCACCAAAAAGAGACATATGAAAGACTCAAACCAAATCTAAACTTGATACAAATAACTATCACTACTCTTTGTTTTAGAAGACAGCACACCTCTGGTGGAGGGGTTTTTTTATAATATCAGGGAATAGCTTTATTATACAAACATGACATTATTTATGAAAACATGACTTTATTTATCAAATTAAACAATTATATTAAAGAACACTTATTCGAGATATGAATTTTAATATAATAAATATGAATTAAGAAAGAAACTAAATTTAATTTAAAGTATTCTAGAATTAAAGAGCCTAGAAGAGGGATCCTACCACAATTTGGAACCAAACCAACCACTTCGGCTTTTCAAGCATTCTAACTAAAAGTTGTTTCTCCCCCACTGGGTATACACACCTTCACACACATGAAAGGATCCCTAGCCCCTATTCTGGAGTGAATATTTATAAGTGAATACATAATAAAGTGTTCAATGTAACGGGGGGGTCAATAAGTGAGAAAATACAATTATGCATGCATATGTTTTTTTAAACAATGTGCATGTATGTGTAAATGTGTAGGTAAATTCAAACAATGTATGTATACCACATGAAATTTATTAATTTGGAAGAGTCATGGTATGTGTGGGAGCTTTCAATTTCATACTACATATAGTTTACTGTATGTGCATAGGTGTATATACCTTCAAACAATGTATTCATGCATTATGCATGCATGTGCATCTAATTTAAAAAAACTACATATTTTGTGTATGCTGCATAAACCTGCACACTTAAAATAGATGAGTCATAGTAGAACATATGTCACTATAAATAAAGTAGACATAGAAGATAAGAACAAGAATATTCTTTGAATGATTTTTTACTGTAAAATGTGTTGCAATGATGGAAGAACTGACATAGCTACACCATAATTATTTCAATGTTTTATATATCTAAAATCAATGGTGAAAACTGATATTTCATTTTCAATTTTTTTAAAAAAAATATTCTAATCATTTATATAAAAAAGATTGGATTCGATGTTGAGATAGTTGAGATTGAAATTTTTCATGGGTTGGAAAATTTTCAAGCTGGTTAGGATTTAGACCATGTAGTTGATTGAGTAATTGATTATCCAACCAATTGAATTTAGTATTTTCATTGTACATGTGATGAAAATTGTTTTATTCATAAATCTCTTGAGTATTCAGATCATATGCCTCCATTAATGGTATCCCAAGAAGAACTTCCTTGATTGATGTAATATTTGGGAAATTATTGGTCACTCAAGAAGAACCTTTTATTGGAAAATCTTGCACTTTGGGAGTCTAAAGTGATGAAGACTGAAGATTTCACCACTAACAATAATTTCATAGTAATTTTGAAGATACCCTATAATATTATAGATAACAAGAATCTCCTAAGCTATCTCTTTACTAGATATATTTTATGAAGAAATGCCCCCTCCCTCCAATTATAAATGATATTTGTGTGTTGATCGATGGGGGACCTGCACTTCCTAATATTATAAACTGAATACCAAAGATCACATCCATCATTATGTTGAAATCTTAAAAGAATCATGTAATTCTACTCAACAGTACAAATATTGTGGTTATCTATCCTCTAAATTTAAAGGCTGCTGAGTAAAGATCTTTTCTCCACCCAGATAGAGTTACCTAAACCATAAAAGAAACTTTATTCATTACCTATAGATACCCTATATTCATGCGCAATCCCTCCTCAGAACTCCCTATTTATGAGTCCCATTCACATTATTTTTTAGTCCCTCATTGGAGGGTATCCACTTCATCCACCACCATAGAGGAGCTCTATCATTTTTAATCACATACCAAGGGAGGATCCCCATACTAGTAGCCATTATCTTTTCAAAAACAAGAAGGGAACCTAGTTTTTCCATGAGATTGAGAACATGAACTTGAATGAATAAAGGGAGAAATTCTTTCCTTCACAAACCTCGTTACTTATCTCTTAAATCACCCAAAACACCACTGGAAACACTATTACATGAAGATTAACCATATATGAATGTTTCTCAACACTTTCAAATAATGTGCACAAAAAGTCAGAGATTTATCCCCCCTAAAATTGAAATCCCATTAGTTTCCCAACAAGGGCCCAAGCAAAGAAGGCTCATTCTACATCAAAATATAAGTTATAGACTAAATCAGATTTTAGCCACTCACAACACATACATGGTGAGGGTATCTAAATTACTTTTCTATGGATATTAATTTCAGTTGTTATGCCCTTATTGTAGAACCTCCAGAAATGTAAGTTCAAATTAATTAGAATTTATTTAGACAATAATTTTCACACCCACTCATCATGCTATTGGTTGGATCATAATAACAAGTGAAACTACAAAGCATTAAATTTTCCTAAGGTAAACTTTGAGAATGTGAACATATCAAGTTCATCAATCATAAGAATCTTATCATAAAAAAAATTATTATCATCATCGAGGGATGCTGATGTAATCCAAGGGTTTATTCCCACATTCCTAAAGTAAATTTGATGGATTGGGAATCTAGGGATGATGTGAAAATGAGCTAAACAGTTTTCTTTCTAGTAAGTGATGTCACCCCACCCACAAACCAACACACCAACTGTGGGATCCTCTCCGCAATTTTTTTAATAGCAGGAATGGGAATTTATTTTAGGATGTCTATTTGAATTTTTTCGTATTCCAGATTTTAATCCACATGGTCAACCATACCTAGAAACTATTTATAATTCTGGGATCAAACGTAGATAGGTTACCAACAGTGCCGGCCTGAGCTACCGTACCTAGAAATTTTAATTTCTCATTCCTTTATCTCACCCTTATTAAGAGAAAAATACAATTTATAAAAGATATAATCGTATCATTTAATACTCAAATAATCTGCCACCAATTATTCCACTTTAATTCCACATGATTCATGATCAATTCATAAAAAAGTGGGTTTGATTTAGAACTAAAAGCTCTACATTTAACAACGAATATGTTTCCAATATGAATTAAAACTAATCATCACATTTTTCAAGAGTCACAAAACTATTTTTTTAGGCTGATACAATTGATTGATACAAATTGTTATAATGATTCTCATGGAAAAATTCAAACATAATTTTTTACCCACTTTAACACATAGGTGAAAACATTCAAATTATGTATCATGTTTTAGTTTCAAAAAAAGACCCGAAAATTATTCAATATTTCATATGAATTCCACTAATTTAAAAACATCATACCCCCATATAGTAGTATTTTATTGTTTTAATCACCAATTAGGTATTATGAAATCATAACCTTCCAATAATAACTTTTTCAATCGCCTTCCAAAATTCCGATTTTGATGAAGTGATAACTGTAGAAGGTTCTTCAAAACCTTCTCTACTTTTCTAACCTTCAAAGAGACACTAAAGTTTTCAAAAGTAATATTGATCCAATTTTGAATAGTAATAAATGTTCGATCAATTTCAAGATGGATATCTTCAACTACTTTCGATCTTTGATATCGTTTTCATCATCATTAAAGATGATTACTTCATCCTATGTTTATTAGTATACCAGTTGATAGATCATTTCATAATAGAGAATTATTTATTTTATTTTATATTATTTGATCTCATACAAACCATATTTAGTTATCTCCTAGATAAAATGCTAAAAAATCAATTACTAACACTATAAGCACATATTTAAAACACATGTGATAGGGAATAAGATAAAACTTATTATTCCTCAATGTGAACAGAATGGTTTTTATAATTCTCTCAACTAAGTATCTCCATTATTACTACTAGGAAATATTTTTTTTAAATATTTATCTACTCTATAAAACTAGAACAATTTTTTAACTCTCTTCTTAGTTGTAACCATATAAAACTAAAATGAAAAAACCATTTTCATTTTCCCTTTCATAAATAAAATACACTTATTTATTTGAAAATTGGACTTCACATAATTATTTTTCCCTTTTCTTATTATTCATCTTATATAGTGAAAACAATATGCACTAGATATCATATTTACATTATCATTAATCCATAAAACTTATTCAACATATATTCAGTTTTTTATATATTCTCTCAATCAATACTCAAATAATATTTTTGTAGGATTCAATATCAGTTATCTCTTCTTGAAGTAAGGATTTTTCTTTCTTGGAATGACATTATGAAACTGGCAATTTTATTGGCATGAAATATATGTATATATATATATATGTTATACATGAAAAAATATCCATTATATTAATTATATTCCTTATCTCTTATTTTTAAACATTATACTATGTGAATACTACATTTATAATTACTATAATTCTCAATAATTTAAAATTCCTAGTATCTTGAAATTTTAAAACTCCCAATACTTCTAAACACAATTGTTTGTAACTGTATACAGACATGTAGACACCACTTCAAACAAACTCCATGTATGAAAAAATTATATATAAAAATATTCCTGGATTCATATCCTCATTTCATGTTGTAAAGAATTCGGTAAAACTTGTTGTTTTGAAAGGGAAATATGAATCACAATCATTCTTTATGATATTTATGTCAATGAAGAACAGATCACTATACATAATCATATTTAGTTTTTTATAATTCATTTTCTTTTTATACAAATAATTTGATTATACATTTAGAGAAGTCTTATAATTTATAAATTCTTACATAATTCCCTCAAAAGTCTTATGATGTTTGTGTCTTATGAAATTTTTTCAAAGACCTTCAATTCAATGTCTTATGTTATTCCATAAAATGACTTATGAAGTATTATTCTCTTAGTATGTCTTCCATTAGTGCATGAACAATCTTCTAAGGATATTTAGAAACACCCAAATTCATCACAACATTTCAAATAATGATCTTCATGAACTTTATATGGAATTACATAAACTCTATATAGATATGAATGTACATTATAAATAACATTATATTGGAATATATTAACCCAATATTCTTCTATTTTCATCTAAAAATATAACCTATGAAGAAATTATCACATACCTTATAATTCCTACGATTCTTGAATTTGGTATGAGTTTCTCATGATCTCACATTATGGATCACTCTATAATTTATAATGTGGCTAAACTATAATCATGACACAAACTAAATAATTTACGATGAAAAACTATAATATATCATATCATGTAACAATGAGGGAGTTTTTAAATGATGAACAATTGTTCTATTTGATGTGTCCCACACCATATTTTTGTTTGCGGACCTCTTATATATTACCCATAACACTCCTTAGTCTGTTATTCAAATCCATTATAATCATTGTTCTATCATGATTTCGTGTACAATGGTTCTAACATTAACTATCCACCAATAAAAAAATTTTGCACTCTCCTCATGTTTTTTTTGACCAACACAGTATTTTATACATTCCATTCTAACTGGAATGAATTTAATCATGGCCACCTATATCTGATAACTTAGCATCTTAGGTAGTGCTGTATTATGGTATTTTTTTTATAAATCCTTATCGAAAATTTAAAACAAATATAAAAATCATAAGGGTCAACTCAAAAAAAATTAACTCATAATCCAAGATAAAACACAACTCAAACATAAGAATTACTTTTCAAATATAAGAATATCCTATACTCCAATAATATCAATATTTTTTTAAGCTTCCTCGACTTCATCTATGTATTTTCCAGAATATTTTTTTACTTTCCAAGCATATATACATAAGAATGGGACTTCTAAAATGCCTTCATCATTCACATATAAGATTAATCATAATAAATTCTCCATGAAACTCAAATCCTTATTGAAATTTCCTTTTCAATTTCCCTTTTTAATACTAGAATATTCCATGAAAAAAGAATCTTGGCAGAAATTCAAGAACCCTTAAATCATTTTTTACTTTATATAAATGAATCTCAAAAACTCCAAAGGTAAGGTATTCCCTTTTCATATGAGGAATGAAAATAATTTCATAATCGAACATAAAATATATGTCTCTAAATCTCATTTACATAATATAATGTCACACCTCTTTTAGGAACCTTTCTTCTCAACAAAACTGCATTCGGTGACCAACTTCAAGATATTCTTATCCATAAATTCTTATTTCATACATATTGACACTAATATTCATTTAAACATCAAAATAATTGGAAAAAATAAAACACACACAATTTGGAATCAACAACACTAACTTCTATGAATTAAAACTGAAGAATTAATTCCATAATTATAATATTCAATACAATAATTTTTCTTACTATAATGCAACTATAAATGGATAAATAAGGGACTTAAATAAGACCCTATATAAAATCCTTGATATGACTGTGAACAAGGATAATAGATCTTATTCTAATAATATCTTTCATTCTTTGGGGGAATATTGAAACACAAAACATACTGGTACAAAAGAATCCCCATATTGTATTGTATATATAAGAGAATTATCCTTACCCAAAAAAAATTTCTTTTGTTCACTTTAACCTTATATTTTTGATAAATTTTCAGAATATGGAAAGTCCTAGATGTAGATTGATGAGATATAATGTGTTTATGTGAATGTTTTTTTCACACTATATAACCATGGAGGCTGTTCAAAGCATGTCACATGAGAATTTAACTAGAAGGTTCACATCTACTAATTCATTCGTGGAGAATTGGTATTTTCCATGAGAACGACAATGATATATGGAACAAAGAATCCAATTCTAGAATAGATATGTTAATGACCTTACATAATCCATAAGTTCCACTCCAATGAGATTATTCCCTGATCATAATGGATGGAGGGAATATCATACCTTCCACCAAAAAAAGATTTATAATGAAATAAATGACATAGCCTTAGCTAAAAGTGAATTTCACATGAATTTAAAATACTAGGTTATGGTCCTTGTCATATAACCTTTAAATTGATGGAACTAAATGTCCATTTCTCATGATGTCAACTTGTATAGTATATTATACATTTCACATGGTTTTTTTCCAAATGACAACATATCAACCACACATGACCCTTAAACTACAAGGAGTGGTTTGTCTCATAAGAAAAGGTTTACTTAATCGATATTGAGATCCATAGAAGATTATAAAAACACGGTTTCCACTATCTATGACCCAATTTCTAGATAAAAATACCCTCATGTTCAATAACTATATATTACTTAATTCATATTATCAAGATATATGCAGTTAATACCAAATCACTTATCTTAGAGTCAACCAAAATTCTTATCTTATTCAAACCACCCCATCTATCCTAGTGTTTTGGAACATTAAATCATTAATAAAATATCTTCTAAGGGCCCTACATTATGATAGAACTATGTTAATTTCTCATTTTGATGAGGCCTTATTCACATCATGTTTCCTTCCTTCTATCACCAGGGCACTCATATATTTCATTAGACTTTCCACTATGTATAATACATATATATATATATACTTTTTTCAAGAACTATATGTGGCTTTATTACTATTGTCAGAAGATATATATTGAATCCAAGACACTCTATCTTGGGGAAAATGACACGTATCATTCCCACAAATTTTATATCTTATTTTCATATGTGGTCCATCGTTGATTCAAACAATGTCTTCTCCAATAAACCTTCATTTGGATGAAATATTTTCATTTTATTTTTTTCTTAATCCAGATTTGCAAAGAGACCATTTTACCAAGAATTATTTGTGTCCTTATTCTTGTTATTATAAGATATGATGTAACCCCATGATTTTTTATCTATGTTCCATCTAGGAATTCCATTTCCATCCCATTTTCAATCTCTATTATGACACTCAAGTTTACTAATTCTGGTAGGATTTTCCTTCATCAACCATACACCAGAATGGGAATTCTTATACCATCCTAGAGATATCTATAGTTTGATTACAATTATTTTAGGATATATAATGACATTAAGATATACTTTCTTGGTCGAATTTATAAATTTTAATCCACTCAAACTTTTCCATAATTTTAATCCAGGACACAATACTAATTAGCTATGAACTAGAAACTAGCTTTAAAATATCCTTTTCCTTTGTAACATAATTTTCAACTTGAGCGTTTGAGTCCCCCAAAATTTTCCATGTATATTGGTAATGTGTACATAAAATCATGTCTGACACCTCTATCGGGAGATGGTAGATACACTATGTATCTAACCTACCTATAACCAACCAAATGCATGTCCTTCCCATGAAGGATAACACCCAATAATCATATATTCTTTCAATAACAATAAAGTAGAAAATATAATTTCTGTTTGGACAACATATATCATTTTTATTATTTTTCAATGGTATGTTAATAGACATACAATTTCAAATACAGTTTGTTCCCATATGCATTTTATCATTATATAATTTAAATGAAAAAAGATATTTCCATAATTTAAAAGGTTTTAAAAATACATATGGATTTAAAAACCCTTTTTGTGTTATCACAAGCCTTCTGATTAGACTGAACTCATGACTTGCATGACTTTCTGAGATACTTTCTAATATGTATTAAATTTGTGTTGTATATATCAAAAGCATTAAATATGACTAAATTAAAATTACAATTAGTCATAAACAGTCGAAATAACAAAATAATTATGAATTAAAATCAAATTAACATATCTTGATGAGATCAGACAAATACCCCGCATAAAACATTTCTCAAAAAAGATAAAGTATAAAATTAAAGTACTTACAGAGGAAACGGAATACGTTGTGGCTATATGAGATGCAAGGAGAAGAACCCTGGAAAAACTAAGTCATGAGGAGGTAAAAGGAATGAGGGAAGTAGGCATGGTAGGGTGATGCGTTAGCAGGGATGAAATTTGTAGAAGCAAGGTGTGGCTGAGTGATATAATTATGGAGAAGGTGAAGGGGGTGTAGGAGACAGGAAAGTAAGGCTAGGGGGAATGACAAGGATCAGGTTGGCAGGGAGGAAGTGAGGCATGTTGGCATAGAGGCACGGCAGTAGAGGCACGTAGTGAAGTAGCCACTGCTGGTATGATGGGATTGAGATTCAAGGAGGGAGCAATGAGACCGTGCCGGAGCTGCATAAAAACTGTGCTGGAGTCGAGTCAGAGAAGGAGGTTTGCGAGGAGGTGGGGTGGCCGCATTATAGACGTTGAGAGAGGAGGAGGATTGCAAGAGGGAGGAATATCTCAGGGGCTGTGGGGATGGGAAATTCGCAAGGGTGGTGGGGAAAGGGATCGTGTGGGGCGCTATTGCCACAAACATCAACCATATCCATCGGTATAAGTGATCTATAGCTACAGTTTCTATTCCCTATGTCTATAGATCTGAAGATATAAGTCTAAATTCTAGTAGTTTGGTAGCAAGATGCTCATAATTCTTGAATTATGAAGAACATCAAGTACATGTAAGGGGTTAATCAAAACAACAAATCCTACCTTTTCGTTCATTGGAGGATGTCAAGGGGAAGAAGATAGGGTTGTTGGAGAATGTCGGCGTTCGTTGCTACTGCAAGGCGCTTCCAATCGGGTCTAGGGTCAGTTCCTCATTCTTTTTTGGAGAGGTGATCTTCATTGGAGAGGAATATTTTCTCTACATCTTTCTCTCAATTCTTCTTTTTCCAACACTTCTCCAACCAATCCTCTCCAATGTTGAGGGGATCTAATATAAATTAATTTAATTTTAACAATTTAATTTGTTGTAAATTTAATTAGCACCATTAAATGGCACAATTAAATTGGAGAAATAAATTAATGTGGAGTTGAAAATTTTTTTCCCCATTAAGAGGGGTTCGGGTGGTCCCACCACCAATCAATAAAAAGGGTGGTTATAAAAGTAAACTTAATGTTATTCTTTATTTTATTTTTATATCCACAAAAAATACAAAAACAAACATTTACCCTTGACCAACTTCCGTCGAGGTGAAAGTCTCTTTATGTGAACATTGGTGATGCGAGTTCAACTATGTCCTCTGATTTCAATTTCGAGCATTGATTCAAAGATTAAAAAAACCGCTCACAAGTTTAATGAACTTACTTTATGAAAATGTTTAGAAATTAATTTCAGGCACACCGGGCCTTGGAATCATGTTCTGTCAATTTTTTTGGACTAGTAAATTTCCCATATAACAAAAAAATAACATGGAAATTCTGGGTCTTTACATTCTCCCCACCTCAAGGCTTTGCATCCCAGAAATCCACATCACAAAAACTAGGAAATGAAGTGGGAGTAATGAGAACGAATCTGAGCCTCCAACTCCCATGTTCTCTCCTGGAGGTTCCTGTGCTACCAATGTACACGTACTAAAGGTATCAACCACCCATGAAGTACCCTCTCCTATCGATCCTCAATCTCTACGGGAACCTCCATAAACCACTACTAGAATTCTAGGTATTTGCGACGGGTTATTTGCGATGAGATTCCATCGCAAATAAGTTTTTGCGAAGGGGTCCCATCACAAATATCCCATTGAAAAAAATGGCGTCTCAAAAAATATTATTTTCGACAGGCCCGTCGCAAATAATAGTTTTCGTGATGGGCAACTTCACCGTCCCAAATAAGTCTCCAATTATATAATTTATATATATATATACTTTTTTTGTGATGGGCCCATCACAATGAGTATTAGAGATGGGCCCATAATCCCATTTCAAATAACTTTTAAAATAAATTATTTTGACTATTTGTGATGGGCCCGTCCCAAATACTTTTTGCAATGGACCCCTAATCCAGTCGCAGATACCTTTTAAAAAAAATTATTTAGACTATTTGCGACAGGAAGCCGTCGCAAAACATCCCGTCACAAATAATAAATATATTTTTAAAAAATAAATGTAATAATATTTTAATAATTGAAAAATTAATTTTAATATTAATAAAATATTTAAAATAAAAATATATTTAAATTCTTAATATTCACTAAAAATATAAAAAATAATAATAAATTATTATTGTTATTATTATTATAATTATTATTATAAGTAAAATAATCAACCATTAAAAAATATAATACTGAAAAAATATATTTAATAAAATTATGAATAATTAAACAATAATATTAATATTATTAAAAAATAAAAAAATAAAAATTATTAAAATTAGTAAAATTCTCAATATTCACAAAAAAAATAATAAAATATTAAAAATTAAATTATCTAATATTTTCACCAATATAAAAGATAGAAACTGTAAATAGTTCATATTACAAGAAATGTTAAATTCAAATGTTTTTATCATTAAAAAAATACTAGGGTCGTCTTCTAGCGGAGGTGGAGGAGCTAAAGGAGATGGTGGAGGAAACTCCATCCCCAAACTACAATTCAGACGAAGTATGTACTCCATCTGCTCATGATGCTGTTGTTGCCATTGACGCATCTCCTCTTCGTGCTGCTGCTTCTTCTGCTGCTGCTGCTGACGCATCACTTCTTGCTACTTCTATAAACTCTCAATAAGGTCATTCTAAGCACGTAGCTACTCCTGATACTGTGAGGCAGAAGATGATTTCTCTCCATGATCTCCTCTCGAGCTGGATGCCGACATTGTAGAAGTACCATAATAAGTACCAGGAGTCACATGAGAGACGATACCAACTAGTCGTCCCTTCTCAAATCCATACTGAGTCGCCTACATCCATGTCGCCTTGTCAAAATGGTGTGTAGTGGTCTGATCAGTCATCTCGTCCTGACCCTCAGCCTATGTCTGAGTGGTTAAAGCCAAATTTTACTACTTCAATTCCAATTTGAAATTAATATTTTGAAAATATTATATGCAGTTAATTGTCAAAGTGAAAAAACTAAGACTAACCACAATCTGACACTAGTGATCACCTCTAATATCTCTGGTGGCTAGATCATTGTACATCTTCTGATAAACATCATACTCTGTAATATCGGGATGCTCGACTGCCTATATGAATATAAAATAAACTGTTTATATTTGAAGTTAGGTAAAATATTAAAAAAATACTTACCATATGCTCTCTATACGTACTGAATGTATGGTTACCTTCTCAATGTGTCACCTTCTGTATCCCCCGGTTCTGCCAGCCCAATGAATACCTCCTCTGAAATCCACCACCCAACCAGTGTGCACATAATCCAACCCAAAACTGAGATGAAATGTACTCTGGTCGGTGGGCTCTATACGACTCATCAAATACAATTGCTCATGATTTCTTAATGATCGTCTTTCAAAAATTGTGCAAAAACCAACACAAATGCTCATGCATAGCCACCTCCCATGATGCATGGATAGCATCACACATTCTATCATCGATGGGATGCCATAAAAACTACAAATAATTTATAATATCAAGTTATTAATATAATAAATTTCAAAATAAATATTATTTATTTACGTACCAGCCAATTATTATACATGGTGAGCTGCATATCAATGGGAATATGTTCCCATGTGATCCATGGGTGATAAAAATAATGGTGCAAGATAGTGCTCCCCTATCCCACAGATACATGTGAAAAATTGTGAAAACAGAATAAATAATCAAACAATTATTATATATATAAATAAATTAATTAAAAAGATATCTAAAATATTCAGGTTATCAAACCTCTATGTGCGTGGATCATAGCCAAGACGTGGACGTCGCTCGGGGATAGGGTCAGAAATCATCAATCATGAAAGATAGTGCCCCCTCTGCGTACCTCCTGAACCACCATTAGGATGAGGGTCCAAAGATCCCACATCCCCCTCATCCAAAGGTAGATCAACCTCCTGCAACTTTCAAAATAGATCAGGATCCATCTAAAACACAAAATGATTGTTGTTAGAAGATAGTGAAAATAACTATCATATATAGATATATATTAGTTATGATCATTTCCATCATTTAATTGTGTCAACGTTCACCTGCATCATCATCTTTATATCTGACGATGTAAATGTCTTCATATTCCTTCTCAGTATCATTAATATCCATATGAGTTTCACTTTCACCATCCCTTTTCATTTCAAATTCATTTGTAACATCATTAACATCTTCATCGCTATAGAACCTTTATTGTGGTGTGTCATCTTTGATATTCCCGTTTCTTTGTGAAATAGATTGATTTTGAGTAGTCTCTGGAAAAAGTTCAATTCCTTCCACATCAGCAGAACCACATTCAATTTGGGTAAATTGATTTTCCGGAGATTTCATTTTTCTTATGCTCCACCAATCACTCAGGTCTCTTGAAGTAGCACATTAATTTGGATAATAAATTTTATGTTCCTATTGATCCAGTAAAAATGGTTTATTTACTACAAGAATACTTTTATATTTAATATCGAATATTCCATGAGTTAGATGAACACACAAGCCTCTCTTAGTATCCAACCACTGACATTTAAACATCATTATGTAATTCTATCCAAAATAACATTGCTCAATAATTTCATCCAGAAATCCATAAAAGTGAACTTCAGTTTCTCTACGATTCAATCCATTCAAACAAACTCTATTGTTCATTGTTTTTTTTGATTCCCCATATGCACGTGTATGAAATCGAAAACCATTCACCATATATGAATTATAATATTTAACCATTTTAGATGGTGGGTTACTCAATATAAACAGTCACTTATCAATTTTATTAGCATGATGAGACACCTGCAAATTTTTAAAACAATTATCAATATAATAAATAGGTAATTGAATTGATATTAAACCATCAATAATTCATATTACTAGTTTTTTAAACCAATGAGAAATTATTTTTTGTCTTCCTTAATCAAAAGAAGATGTTGTAATTTGTGGAAGTTGTTTCTTGATATTACAATCATATAACATACAAATAAAATAAATTTACATACTATAACAAAAATTATAAAATAAGTGATAGAATTACTCACAATACAAATTCTGTCATTTCATCAAAGTTTACTAGAACATATGTATGAGCTCTGTGATGTTAATTGTCTCAAAGCCATCATTATTGAACTCCACTGAAGCCAAGATTTGGCTGATTAAAAATTGATAATTGATTTTCAATTTCATCATTAACATTTCCCACATTCTATCCCATGTGGTTTTGATTTGAGGGATATTTGGATTCAAAATATTGAGAGAGAAAAAAAAGAATTTCCTCTTCCAAATAAGCTTCAGCAATTGAGACTTCAACTGATTCTTTGTTACGTACTTTATTCTTCAATTTATGCATGCATCTCTTGAATGGGTATATATATAATAACTATACTAGACCTCCATATTTATCTTCATGTGGAAAATTTAATATCTGATGATCCATTGATTCAAAGAAAGCAGGTGGAATGATTTTTTCAAGTTTACATAAAATTACAGCAACATATTCTTCCAGTTTTTTTAGTGCATCGTAGTGTATTGTCACTGCAAAAATATCTCTAAAAAATATGATATGTCTATTATAGAATCCCAAATAATTGAATTCAAAAAACATTTGAATAAAATCGGCATAATTCTTTCCATTATAACATGACAATCCTGACATTTTAGTCCGGTAATATGACCATTCTTAACACATCTGCCAAAATTGGAAGCATATCCATCAGGAAGTCCCAAATCTACAGTCCATTGACAAAATAATAAGCGAGTCTCTTTGCATAGTTTATAAGATGCTTTTGGCCTCATTAACCTCTGTGATCTAACATTTTCAAATAGTTCAAGTTCCGGTCGCCTGCAAATTTGGGCAAGATCTAATCATGCTTCTAAAGTATATTTGATCTTACTTGTTGTATCCAAAACTGTATGAATTAAATTATCAAAACAGTTCTTCTCAATATGCATGACATCTAACATGTGTAAGACCAACAAATCATACCAATATGGGAGATCCCAAAAATTTCTTCGTTTTATCAAATTATGTTCTTTCCCAATGCCATGAATTTTCTGTTGGTTTACTGTTGGCCCAAATGTGATGAGAGGTAATGAAAATAAAACTAATTTTAACTCTATAACTGAGATAATTTTTGGAGGATCATCCCTTTAATTTGTGCCTTCTCAGAAATGGGATTTGTTCCTTCGAAAAGGATGATCGGTTGGAAACAATCTGCGATGACAGTCAAAATAGAATGGTTTTTTTCCATTGACGAGCATAAAATCTTTATTGTCTTTCATATAGTAAGGACATGATTTCGGAACATGTGTACTCCAGCTAGATAACATGCCATATGCCAGGAATTCACTAATATCCACATCAATTTAGCTTTTAATGTGAAATTTTGTTTCGCAGTAACATCATATGTACTAACACCATTACTCCACAATGCATTTAACTCATCAATCAATGGTTTTAAATAAACATAAATATTCATTTTTGGATGTCCTGGGATTAATAATTTCAAATATATATAGGGCCCCTTCATCAACATCCATGGAGGTATATTTTACGGAGTTATAGAAACAAGCCAATATGAATACTAACTACCATAAGAACCAAACAGACAAAAACTGTCAGTAGAAATACCCAATCGCATGTTTCGGGCTTCTAAAGCAAAAGTCGGATACATACAATCAAAATGTTTTCATGAATCACCATCAGATGGATGATTCAAGCTTATACTAGTTGAAATATTGTATTTGTGCCATGACATCATTGATAGTGTGTTATGAGACTTAACTAAACTTTGTAGCCTTGGTGTTAGGGGGAAATATCTCAACTGTTTTACAGGAATCGATCCAGACTTCCCTGGTTGAGCATCTTTATACCTCGATTGTCCACATGTGGAAAAACTATCCAACTACTCATTTTCACCTGAATATAAGATGAAATCATTTTCACATACATGAATCTTCCAATAACTAAGGCCCAGATTATGAACTAGTCTCCTGCTCTAATATTAATTTGCAGGAAATAGATTTCCTTCAGGTAACAGTGTTTTAACCAAAGAAAATATCGGATGAAAATAGTTTTTTGACATTTCATTATCTGATTTAATAGCCATAAATTTTTCAGCCTCTTCTAATTTTCTTATATTGCAACCAAGATATAATACATTCTTAGAAGACATCAACAACTCATAAAATCTGTATGGTTCCAACTTAGTAGTTAAATCGATATCATTTTGAGTTTCAGTTTGTTGAAGAGATGGACCTACAACATCATGTACTAAATATTGGAACTGTGATGGATCTGGAATCAAGTTATTAGTATCTTCTCTGGAACATCGTATACCATGTTGATATCAAAAAACATAATCCGGTTGAAAACCAAACCGCAAGATATGTCCCCCAACCTTTTCAAATGTGTCAAACGTTCTTAGAGCACATTTTTTACAAAGACACTTAATTGTTCCTTATGAAACATATTCTGTTTTTCATGATGAAAATGCTAAGAAATTTTCAACAAACTCAATATATACAAGATTTAAACTAGAACCATTTTCATGAGAATGAATATGCATTCCTTCGACCAGATTCTTCATTTTGATTTTAGTGTGAGAAAGATGCATTTAAATGAGACATCAGATAAAAGAGCCCCATTTTCATCGATGAATCTTCTTCTTCCAACTATCACTGCCTAAAAACATTATAAAAAATGTGATCTTACAATTGCAAATCCAATATCGTGCATACAATATTGAACATGCCTATGTAACCGCGCATTTTTCTAAATTTTTTGAGTCGGTGAGAGTTGATAGGAGAAACTTCATTGAGTAAAAGGAGTGTCGTCAATCCACTGGAAATTGTGCCAAGTTCTTAAAATTTATAATACTTTATTAAAATTTCTTTCTAAATATTTCTAACTATTCCTAACAAATTATTAATATTTATCACTAATTATTCCCATTTATTACTAATTATTCCTATTTACTTCTAATTATTCCTATTTATTACTAAATATTCCTATTTATTACTAAATATTTCTATTTATTACTAATTATTCATATTTTCTACTTACTATTACAATTTATTACAAACTATTCCTATTTATTCCTAACTATTCTTATTTATTAATAACTATTACTATTTATTACTAACTATTCCTATTTATTACTAATTATTCTTATTTATTACAAACTATTACTATTTATTACTAACTATTACTATTTATTACTAACTATTACTATTTTTTACAAACTATTACTCTTTATTACTGTTTATTCCTATTTATTCCTATTTATTCCTATTTATTCTTATTTATTACTAATTATTACTAATTATTACTAATTAGTACTAATTATTAATAATTATTCCTAATTATTAATAATTATTCCTAATTATTACTAATTATTCCTATTTAAAACAAATTATTCCTATTTATTCCTATTTATTCCTAATTATTTATAAGTATTTCTAATTATTACTAATTATTACTCATTATTACTAATTATTAAAAATTATTATTAATTATTGATAATTATTAATAATTTTTACTAATTTTTACTAATTATTCCTATTTATTACTAATTATTTCTATTTATTTCTAATTATTGATAATTATTTCTAATAATTTCTAAGTATTCCTAATTATATGTATTTATTCATAATTATTAGTATTTATTAGTATTTATTACTAATTATTACAATTTATTACTAATTATTATCAATTATTCCTAATTATTATCAATTATTCTAATTTATTACTAATTATACCTAAATATTCCTATTTATTACTAATTATAACTAATTATTCCTGTTTATTACAAATTATTTCTCTTTATTACTAATTATTACTAATTATTGTAAATTATTTCTACTTATTGCTATTTATTACTATTTATTGCTATTTATTGCTATTTATTTCTAATTATTCAGAATTATTACTAATTATTAGTAATTATTAGTAATTATTTCTAATTATTAGTATTTATTCCTAATTATTAGTATTTATTCAAAATTATTACTAATTATTCAAATTTTTTATTATTTATTGCTATTTATTTTTAACTATTGCTAATTATTCTTAATTATTGCTAATTATGCCAAATTATTGCTAATTATTCCTATTTATTCTTAATTATTCCATTTTATTCCTAATTATTCCTATTTATTGCTAATTATTCCTATTTATTGCTAATTATTCCTATTTATTGCTAATTATTTCAATTTATTCTTAATGATTCTTATTTATTCCTAATTATTCCTATTTATTGCTAATTATTCCTATTTATCGCTAATTATTCTTATTTATTCATAATTATTTCTTATTATTCCTAATTATTTCAATTTATTAATAATTATTACAATTTATTAATAATTTTTACAGTTTAATTATAATTATTACTAATTATTACTAATTATTACTAATTCTTACAAATTATTACAAATTATTACAAATTATTAGTATTTATAAAAAATTAATTCTAATTATTACAAATTATTACAATTTATTAGTAATTATTACAATTTATTAGTAATTATTAATGTTTACTACTAATTATTACATTTTATTACTATTTATTACAGTTTATTACGAATTATTAGAATTTATGACTAATTATTAATTTTTTTTACTAATTATTACAATTTTTTACTAATTATTACAATTTAAATCTCATTATTACTATTTATTACTATTTATTAAAATTTATTACTAATTAATACAATTTATTACTAATTAATAAACTTTATTACTAATTAATAAAATTTATTACAATTTATTACAAATTCTTAAATTTATTACTAATTATTAAAATTTATTACTGACGATTACAATCTATTACTAATTATTACAATTTTTTACTATTTTTTAGAATTTATTAACAATTATTAGAATTTATTACTAATTATTACAATTTATTAATATTTATGAAAATTTATTACTAATTATTACAATTTTTACTAATTATTACAATTTCTTTCTAATTATTACAATTTATTACTAATTATTACAATCTATTACTAATTAATATAATTTATTACTAATTATTATAACTTATTACTATTTAGTACTCACTATTATATTTATTACTATTTATTAATAATTATTAATATTAATTATTAATTATTATAGTATATTATTTTTTATTACCAATTATTATTAATTACTACAAATTAATTATATACATTAATAATTATCGTTCATAATTACTAATTTCTACTAATTATTAAAAATTAATACTAAAAATTTCAATTTATTAGTACAAATAAATAGGCATGAAAAAACAATTTAAATTCAATTTAATTAAAAGTAATCAACAATAATAAAAATTAACATAAATAATTGAAATAAATAATAAATTAAATAAAACCTAAATACCTTTAAACATGATTTGCTATTGATGTAGACGGCTTCACAACTTCTTCCTGACCAACAAAATTAACTTAGAAAAATTTTCCCTCTGAATTCAAGGTTCATAGAGAAACAAGATCTAGAAAGTGAGAGGAATACGAAGAAAAACGGATGATGGTATATATTGTTTAGATTATTTGTGACGGGACTATTTGTGACGGGTTACCCGTCGCAAATAGTAGATTTTGTGATGGGACCCGTCGCGAATACCTACGCCCGCATTAATTACTATCAGTGGTTAAAAAGTTATTTGTGACGGGTCTCGTCGCTAATAGTCACTATCGAAACTCCTTTTGCGACGTGTGGACATCCCATCGGCAAACGCTATTAACCGTTGTCGGTTATTTACGATTGGCCCGTTGCAAATAACCTTCACGCGGTTTGGTGAGCTACCCACGCCAAACCTTTTACGATGGGACACGAAATCCCATCGTAAATAATCGGTTATTTTCATCGGGTTGTTACCCTCGTCCCAAAAAACCTCTTCGATGGACTTTTTACGACGGGATTTATTCTCGTCGCAAGAAGTCCTTTTTCCCATAGTGAACATCGCCCCATTGTCGATGTCAAGATTTCCGTGTTTGATAATGTGAGAAGGGTTGTGTACATATATCCTCATCTTGGATACGTGGAAGACGTCATGCACCTGGTGCAACTGAGGGGGATGTGCTAGGCGGTAAGCCACCTCACCTACTCTGATTAGGACCTGAATGGGTCCGATGAACCTCAGAGATAACACGCCCCCCAACCATATCTCTGTAAACCTCATCGTGGTGAGACCCCGTAGAAAGACATGGTCACCATCCTCAAACTCTAGATTTCTTTGTCTCCTGTCGGCATAAGACTTCTGCCTGCTCTATGCAGTCTTTATCAGCTCCTGAATGATCTACACCTTTTGCGTGGTAGCCTGTACCATATCTGGTTCAATGAATGATGAATCTCTGGGGTCAGTCCAGCATAAAGGCGATCTGCAAGGTTGGTCGTACAATGCCTCGAAAGGTTCCATCCCAATGTTTGAGTGATAGCTCTTGTTGTTTGCAAACTCCACCAAAGGCAAGCGATCCTTCCAGCGGCGACCGAAGTCGAGGACACAAGCACGCAGCATGTCCTCGAGGGTATGAATGGTTTGCTCAGTATGGCCATCTTTCTGAGGATGGAAGGAAGTGTTGAAATATAGGTGGGTCCTGAAAGCCTCTTGCAACCCCTTCCATAGCTGGGACGTGAAACGAGAATCACGATCGGAGACAGTCATCAAGGGTACTCCTGTAGCCGCACAATCTTCTGCACATAGAGGTATCCCAAGCTATCTATTGAACCCTGCTCTCTGATCGATAATAAGTGGGCCAACTTGGTGAGTTGGTCGATGATCACCTAGATAGAATCATAAACCCTGGATGTTCATGGATGTCCTATCAGGAAGTCTACTTATATCTCATCCCACTTCCACTCTTGAACCTCTAAAGGATGAAGCAATCTTGTTGGTACCAAATGCTCCGCCTTCACTTTCTGACATGTGAGGCACTGAGAGAGAAATTCTGATACTGCTTTCTTTGATCCTAGACACTAGTGTTATTGTCAGAGGTCCATGTACATCTTCTCCACTCCTGGATGTAACTCTAGAGGGGGCATATAGAACTCCCTCAATAATTCCTCCTGTAATTCCATCTGTACCATAGTACGTCCTCTAAAGATAATGACGTGCTCCCCACCGTCAGAAAATCTATTAGGTGCCTGTACTGTGGATATCTGATCATGTAGAGTCGCACAGTCAGTGTCCCCACGTTGCGCCTCCCTGACTCGCTGAAGAAGTGGTGGTGTGACTATAACAGATAGAATAAAAGCTATTCCATCTCGATCTACAAAGGATATCTACAAAGCGGCCAGCTGCTCTGTCGCCTCTCCTAGAAACTGTATACTAGATCTTCTGCTAAGTGCATCTGCTACAACATTCCCCTTCCCAAAATTAGAGACTATCTCGAAGTCATATTCCTAGAGGAACTCAAGTCAATGCCACTATATCATGTTCAGGTCCTCCTGAGAGAAGATATACCTAAGACACTTGTAATAAGAATAGACTATAAAATGTTTTCCGATCAAGTAATTTTGCCACATCTTCAAGGTGAAGACCACTACAGCTATCTCCAGGTCATGGGTAGCATAGTTCTATTTATGTTGTATCAGCTGTCGAGAGCCATATATGATAACTGCCCACTCCTCCATCAGGACACATCTGAGCCTCGTCCCTGATGTGTCGCAGTATACTATGTACCCAACGCCCTCCTCCGGAAGCCTCAAGATGGGGGCACAAGTCAGCCTCTGCCTCAGCTCCCAAAAACTCCCATGGCATCTCTATGACCACACGAAGGGTTCCCCCTTCTTCATAAACACTGATAAAGGGGTTGCAACTATGGAGACATGTGGCACAAACCTCCGGTGGTATCTTGAAAAATGTAGGAAACTCCGCACCTTCGTAACACTCCAAGGTGGCTCCCCATAATGTTTCACCTCAATCTTCACTAGATCCACCATAACTCCAGCCTCCGAGATGAAATGTCCTAGAATGTGAACCACTCGGATCCATAACTAACACTTCGAGAGCTTAATATAAATCTGGTTCTCTTGGAGTGTGTCATGATCTATCTACAAATGATAGGCATGTTCCTCCATAGTATCCGAGTAGATCAAAATGTTGTCAATGAAGACTACTACAAATCGAACAAGTTATGGCTGGAAGATCCTGTTCATGAGTCCCACGAACACTTCTGGAGAATTGGTCATGCTTAATGGAATAACTGACAAGTCATAGTGGTCGTACCGACACCTAAAATCCATATTCTGCACATCTTCATCTCGCACATTGAGTTGGTGATAGTCTAATATGTGGTCTACAATCGAGAACCACCAGGCTCCCTTCAACAGATCAAAGTGGTTTTCAATCCTCTGGAGTGGGTACAAGTTATTTACAATCACCTAGTTCAGGCACAGATAGTCCACACAATGTCTCAAACCCCCATCCGCCTTCTTGGCGAACAAAATCGGGGCTGCCCAAGGAGAAACCCTGGGCTGGATGAACCTCTTTCCCAGAAAGTCCTCCACCTATACCCACAGCACACAAAGATCCGTGGGAGCCATCTAATACGCTGGTGTAGATATCAGTTTCATTCTAGGGTGCATGTCAATGTAAAAGTACACCTCTCTGAGAGGTGTTAGACCTGGAACATCATCAGGGAAGACATCTGCGTACTGGTCCACCACTATAGGATAGCTTGGACTCTCCACATCAACTGCTCTGAGGGTATGGATACCCAAATGACGAGTAATCGGCTGCACTCTTCTCCCAGAAAGTCCATAATATGCTTTAAAGGCTCCTTTATCTCCGGTGAAGGTAAATCAAGTCCCATATAGGTGAAAACCACCACATATTGCACCTAATACAGTCAATCTGAGCATAGAATATTGTTAACTAGTCCATAAACAAGAAAGCGTCGTATGTCCTCGATTCCACTACTAGTAGATCCCAGCTGATGCTCTCTTCGACTAGAGTAATCTCACAATTCCAGAACCAGTGCATAATCATCAAATCCGCTCCCATAAGAGTTTTTAGCCATAATGATCAAGCCAACGGCTCCATTAGAATCTTTGAGCTCCGAACGAGGGTTGTGAAAATAAAAGAATGAGGGGAACTTGTGTCTATAAGTACTAAAACTAAGGTATAGTAGACACATATCATACCTCGTATCATCTCTGGAGCACCACAGTCTTAGGCCTCCTCTTCCTGGAGTTAAGATCGCCCCTATCCACCTTCTCCATGTGGTTGGGGAGGACAACCTAATAGTGGTGGTGGAAACACCTTGAACCATCGCTCACCTCCAGCTGCATGGCCAGCTCTTCTCCCACGTCTTCCTTCTCCTTGCGCACCCCCTCGGTCAAACCTATGTCTCTTATGGGGCGGTCCATCGACCATCATGTGATCATCTGTAGAACGTGTTGGGAAATCACAAGACATGTGAACCTTCCCGCCACATGTGTCACAATGCCTGCTCCTCACAGGACTGGTTCTATCTTCGGGCCCCTGCACAAATAACCCTGAATCTTGTGGTCATCCACCTATAGGTCTGGTCCTCTTAGACCTCTGTGACATCTATATTCTGCCAGCTACAGAATACTCTCCTACATGACACCCAGTGGTGGGTCTCACTACTTGTGACTTCTCAACAAGAAAACTCTCCACTATGAGGGCTTTCTCTAACACCCCCTACTGCATCGGGATGCTGAGAGAAATCATCGAATCCCTGGTCTCCCTCCTGAGTCCCTACTCGAAGGTCTGGGCCTGAATGAATTAATCCCACACCATATCAGTAGAGTAGCATGAGAGGTCGGTGAATCTAGTTGGGTACTTATTCACAGTCATGATACCCTGCTGTAGATGAAGAAACTCTTGTATGCGCACTGCACGAAGGGTCATTGGGTCAAACTCTTCTGGAAACAGGCTGTCAATGTCTACTCAGAAAAGTGTCACCTCGTCGTGAACCTGTAACATCAATCTCCACCATCTTCCTGATGCTGCCTGTAGAATACTAGTGGCTGGGATCACCATGAGATCAGATGGTGTCCCTTCCAGTTGGAAGACTCTCACCAGGACCTCCAGCCATTCTTCAGTCGTTTGTGGGTACGTCTCACCCTTAAACTTGGGTGGCCTCAGGTGCTGTAACCCATGAAACTTTCTCACACGGTGTGAAACCTATACTACTGAGGTTAGTAACATAGGTGGAACAATGGCTAATGGTCCCACTAGTTCCCCTACAGAAAGAGGGAACTATACTAATGCCTCATCGCTCGGTGGGCTATCATCATGTAAGATACCCTAAACACTAGCTGGCTATCTGGGTGGAGGCATCCTAAAAAGGAACAGGTGCGCCACGATCAATAATTTATACCTGGTGAGCTGACTCAAAGATATCATGAAGAAAACTTTTCAAAACACACAAGCAATTACTATTTTCGTGCACTGAGTTCGAAATGAGAAGTTGGGGTCCTGGTGTTTGGATACCTCGACCGCCACATCAACACTAGATTCCATAAACTAATAACCACACTCACTACACTTAACACTATTATTGTTAAAAGAGTTATCAGAGTCCAATTTTCTATGGTAAAACATACTCATCTGATACTAATGGGTTAGGACCCATCCCCCGGTTCCTATGTCGTGACTACCCCAAGCCCGCCTTTCATAGGCCAGGGGCTGGCGACTAGAACCGAAGGGAATATTCCATAAACCTGGAAGGCATTGCCTTTATAACATGTAAACAGGCAACCAAGCACACAAAAAGATGTGAACAGAATAAAACTGTATAGTAAAAAGAGTGTGTACAGTAAGAAAAATGGGTCAGACTACAATCCCAACTGGAATGTTTAAAAAAACTGAAATGTACAAGTAAACCGAAATAGCTCTTGTGAACACCCACCAAGGATCACACCTGAACGGTAGTTATAGCTCTCGAACGGTCGTCTCTGCGGTACACCTTGTCTAATTCCCACCTTCGAGCTACCTCTAGTAATGGTACTCTCACCATCAGTTAGAGTTTTCTATCGTCCGCAGCAAACACAAAAAGGTGTGGGTGTTGCCCGTGCTGGGGTGAATATAACGATACTCAGTAGGGACCCAAAATCAAAAAAGGATAAACCCCAAATCATGAAAACAATTGACAACCATACTTAGTTAAATGCCCATACATATACCTAAGTGATCATTTATACCATCTCATTCATGAGGAAACACAACGCCCAATTCAAAATCCCAGTGCTCAACTGTTCCACAATGGAATGAATTGTAACACCCCAAGATTTTATGAGATATATTATTTTTAATTTCATTGATGTCTTCTATTATACACTAAACCAAGAATAGTTTGTACTATACAAAACACCGTATTATCTTGTAGTATATGAAACACTATACTTGTCTCGTGTTACACACAATTTCAAGTTCGTTTTGTGGAAATTATTCTATGCAACATTAAATATATATTTTGGTTAATGTATAAATGAAATAAGTTTTGATTATGTTATACACAACATCAAATGGATATTTCACTACACACATCCTTGACTTGGCTTGCATTACACGCAATCAAGACCTTTTTCGATAGCGTGTGTAGTACGCAATACCAAGTTTCACTAAACGAGAAATTAATATAATATTATTATGAACTAGCCGTTATGAATAGTAATACCCACTTTTTGAAATTTTATAAATTTTATCTTTCAAAATGGACTTCATTTTTGGATTCAAAATACCGAAATTATCCTAGCGTGAATTTTTGGTATTTTTCTGAAAACATTCAATTTTTGATGAATAGTGAATACACTATGTTACTATTTAAAAACCGACTTTTTATTTAAATAATTATTTATTTTATTTAAATTTATTTTTGATCAAAATTAATACATAATACCTATATAATTCCAATGTAATTCATTTAATTCATTTTATAATATTTTTAGATATATAAAAATTTTATTGAACTTTTTACCGTCTTTTATCCACTTCCTAGGAGAATAAGAAAATTTACATAAAATATAATTTTACTGTGCCTGTGTGCGGAATTTCGAAAATCTAAGAGACACGGTATATATCAAGGAGTAAAATATGGTTCAATAAGATAAAAATAATATTTGGTGAATAATAAATTTTTAATTTTATTTACAATGGTTAAAAATAAATAGGGTAATTAGGGGTAAATATGATATTATTATTACCCTAACACATGTCATAATTCTACTGGATAAGTGTAATTAGACCAAAAACAACCTTAGGAATAAATTATTACCCTTTATGTCCACTTAGATTAGATTAGGATACTTATTATTATTTTATTTAAAGAAGAGTTAAAATAATTAAAATCAATGTTTAATAACAAAAACATTTTTAATAAAGGGTTATACATAAGATTAATTCAACTATAAATATTCATTAGAAAGATAAAAATATTTCATACATAATGGTATTTTAGTTATAATTTTTAGACATTAGATATGTTTATTTATTTCTGATACAATGATGATGTAGTAATTACCTTATTAATAAAATATTAACATAATTGATGTTATAAATACCCAAATAAATGAAATTGGAGACTTTTTATGAATTCCACTAATTTTATAGGTTAATATGACATGTTATTATTGATTAAATTAACTTTTTTCTAACTAATAATGTTGTTATGATTTTCAGAAAAATCAATTACCAAATAATGTCATAATTGACATAAAATAGTTTTTAAAACAAATATTATATTATTAATTGTTAATATATTCCTAGAAATCTAAGGTTCGGAAAAATGACTTAGATAAGGTTATATATATTAATAATTAACCACTTTTGGTTCGTTTGTCTTGTTATAGTATGTTTATTAACCATATAGTGAAAGCAAACAAGAAGACACGGTAAAAGTTAAATTATTTAACTTAGAGTTAAGTATTAATGGTAAGGCAAAAATAGTAAACTAAACTTGTCTAAAACCTACTAGTTGAGAGGAGTTCGACCCATACCCACATTAACTTATAAATAAATCAATTTGGAGCTATTATAAACTGAATATGACATTATTATAAAATAATATTTTAAGTTTTTCCAAAGGTGCCCCTCTCCTCCCTTATAAAAAGGGCATCCCTTCCCTCATCTCTTCACACCCTTTAGTGCTTTGAAGCTCGGACAACCCCTATCAATTACTCTTCTAAACCTCTCTATTTATATCACAGAGGTTCTGGTATTCTCAAAAGACCATATCTAGTTCCCTAATAAGAATATTATATGAGGTGTGTCGAGGAAGAAGTAATCTCTTCTACCGAATCTTTCAAGTTTCTTTATTCTTCTACTTCCTCTTATTTAGTTGTTTTATTATGAAGTAATAAAATCATTATTAATTATATACTAATTTGTTATTATAAATTTGAAACCACCCTATTTCACCTTATACCCATCCTACAGAAAATGAAATCACCGCGCGTGCGTACGTACGAAATATCGTCTCCACGCCGTGGTGTAATTAGTTTTTCCACCACCACCTTACTTGGATGGGTATAATGGTGTATAGAATTACTATATATGATTATTATAAATTCATACTGATTATATGATATTATATCATACACTCCAATTCAATTCAATAAATATGGGAATGATATCATCGCTCGTGCGTACGTACGGATTACCATCTCCAAGACACGAAGAGATTCATTTTCCATGTTAACAATTCAAGAATGATTATAATGTATATATAATAAGTAATAATGAAATATATTAAATAATAATTATACATGATTTATTTATATATATATATATATGTATGTCATCTACTTAATTCCATTCAATTTAATAAGGAAACGAAAAAGAACATTCATGCGTACGTACGACCTACCGTCTCCATGAATGGTGTATTTCTTTCCATTTATCGATCTATTATATATATGTATATTCTGAATATATATTATATATAAATCATGTTTTATATTCTGGAATAATGTAATTATGATCTAAGTAATCATATTAATAATTAGAAGTCAAAACACTAATGATAAATGAAACGATTTTACCCAAAATGCTGCTTTAACATGGAATTGACAAATGAATGGATAATATAAAGTCGTAAGTGAATCATATATGATATCATAAATATTATTATGGTTCTATTACAAGTTAATAATATGTTTAAACACACTATACAGGAGTCTCAGGCACATACAAAAGAAATTGGACATAAGTTAAGGGATAACTTTTCCAATCTCATTTTTATCCGAGATTGTTTATTCGTAAGTATTTAATGGGGTTATATTTATCATCCAAGTCCATGTTTTCTAAAAATGGTTTCATGTATGATTAAAGTTATTTTTACCCATTTTTTTCTATTTCTACATGGTATGTAAGGAATCTTTCTTTTTTTTACATCACGAGGTACTTTTTTGAGTTTTCCCGCAAAAGTACGAGAAGAATGTGTTTTTAACTTATACAACATGAATGAATTTTTACTATTTCATAAATCTTTTTCTTCATTAAGCTTACTCAAAAAGATTTCATGACTATTTTGATGAAAATATTTTCTTGTAAAATTGCATGTCATTTTTGAAAATAAAATGATTTTGAAGAAGAAATGATATTTTCCTCAAGAATTCATTTCAAGTGTTTTATCAAAACTATTTTCCATCTTAGATGACATTATATAGTATGATTAGAATTCAAGTATAATGTATCTATTATTTACATGGTTTGATTCTTCTTATGATGAAATGATATCCATTTATTTTATATGGATTACATTATGATGGGATGTTGTTTATGAAACCCATTTTATTCTTTGGGTTATGATGAATGATTTATGTTTATGTTGTAGAAAAAGTAAGAATTATTTCATTATGAGATGTGTGGGACCTATATCTCCCTCCAATGCATTGGGTAAATATTTATATCACATGAGATAGACATGGATGGAACTGTAAGTTAATCCGGTTCAGTGATACATGACCGGAACGAGGAGTGAACTCGATTCAGAAAGGGACTTTGTCCACTAAGATGGTCTTGGCTACAATGCCTTGGCTACTATGGAAATCATATCATGTGTTTAATGGTTTGACACAATTAAATGTTTTATTCCCATGATATTTTATCATGATTGATGTTCCATTATGAAATATTCATTACGTACTTCCAAGATTTTTGTCGTTGCTCATGATTTTGATGTTTATATTTTATGTTCAAGTTTTTGCATTCAAATGTTTATGGATTGTTTTATGTTCTCTATGTTTACCATTACTGAGAATTTGAGCTCACCCTTTTTATGTTTTCTTTTCCCCAAGATTTAAAGAAAGGTTTTATGTAAGAAAATAAGGGGAAGATCTTTTTGGGAGATGTTGAAGATCTTTCACCACAATTAGAATATTATATTCAGAGTTTCCAAAGAAACTAAACTATTATGGTCCTTGTGTGTCTATTTTTGTTATGTATTAAGTATTCCAGAAAAGTAATGTAATTTCCATTTATTTCATGGTTTTGGTCTCTACATTTGGTATCAGAGGAAAGTTTTAGTCAACCTTTGGAAACTAGGATGCAAAAACATTAGTGAAATCCATAGAGATATTTCTAAGGTATGTCTAGGGATGTCCCTAAGGTTATGTATAAGTATAGGTTATAGTCCTATAATTATGGTAAAAATCATGGAATTAACCATAAGATGTTATATATTGAAGGTACTCCCCCATTATTATGTTGTTTTCCCTAGCATGATTTTTTCCTCTCACACTATTCCTTTTGGGTTTTAGATGATGGATGGAACCCGAAGGAACCGTTTTGATCAATGTAATGGAAAATGCAATGATTTTACTCCTAAACAAACCAATGTTATGGGAGATGGAGTGAAAAATATTATTTCTATACTTATATAAGATATGAATCATTATGGAAATCCAAACGAGTAGAGAAGGGAAAAATATTATATTGAGTCCTTCATGAGGCAACATTCACCTCCTTTCAGTGGGTCTTCTGATACACTTGCTTCTGAACAATGGATTAGTACCTTTGAAATGATATTTTTCATACTTCGCTTTTCGGAACATAAAAAATTCATTCATTCTATTTACCGTTTAGAAGGTGAATCAGATCAATGGTGGACTCTAATTAAGAATATGAGGCCCCGAGATGAAATTCAATCCATGGAATGGGATGACTTCAAGAACTTATTTTTCAATAATTACTTCCCTCATATTCTTCGAACAAATATGTACAAAGATTTCCATGAGCTTATGCAAAAGGATAATGAATCTGTTGGTATATAAGAAGTGAATTTTACAAGGCTTGTAAGGTATGTATCTGGATTTATCATCTAACTTGAAAGTACAGTTGATTGATTCTTCAGTGGCATAAAACCAAGTATTCGAAGGGCATTTGCTATAAGAGACTTCAGTAGCTATGAAGAAATTGTGCATTGTGCTATCACGGTAGAAATGGATGTTGGTGTTACATATCCATCTCATGGTTTGACAAGAGACAAAAGATGGAGTTTAAGAGGAAATCTCATAATAATGGTGAAACGAAGATGAATGTTTTTTTATGCTCAAAGTGTGGAAAGAAGCATGGTGGAGATTGTCTTGAAGGGACTAAAAAATGTTTTAAGTGTAAAAAAAGGTCATCAAGTAGTTGAGTGTCGAATTAATGGAAAAAGGGTTCTAAAAAATGTGAATAAAGAAAAGACTACAGAGAACGCACCACCAACACTTTAATGCTTCAAGTGCAAGGAAATGGGGCATTATGCTAATCAATGCCCTGATCCATGGGTTAATGATGATCAATGTGAGCAACCTCTTAAGGAAAAGGATAAAGGGAAGTCACATGAAATCACTATTTGTGATGTTGAGTATAAAAATGATGTTTTGTAATGATTAAGTGTTTATTTAATGGGATTTGAAAATCATATCATGGAATCTCATTTATGGAATCGTGGAATTTTGGAATATCTATGTATTGGTTTTCAATAATTATATGGTACCAGTACCCTTGAAAAGTGATTGAAATATTTTTGAAAAAAAGATGATATGCGGATAATGAAAGGATAAAGAAAGAAAATGAAATGAGCTCATGACTAATATAAGGACAAAGTTATATCATGGTTTGAGTATATAGAAATTTTGGGTTTTTTGTATATGGAATGTTTTAAATTTTGACAGCATTCATGTTTTCACTAATGGTCAATGGGTATTCATTTTTCAAGATAATACATGATTAAGGTATTCACATGTTCTTAATTTGACCAACAAGATATATTGTATGATATAAGGGGGATAAATGACAAATTCACATGCTTGGAAGATGACATTTCTTGTAATTGTTTTCATTATACTATGAGCTTGGACAAAAGTATTTTGGATAAGCCAAAATATTGGAATGGATTAGGTTGGAAATAAGACAGTATTGTTTAAGGATAGAACTTTTTTTGATATTATTTATGGAATTTTATAATAATGTAGTTTTAGAAAAAGGACAACCTGTAGGACGGGCGACAACCCATCATGTCGGACAAGGATATGGGAATCGAACCCACAACTGAAGTACGACATGCCTTTATCGCATACCACTGTCCTACATGAAGTCCCTGGTTAGTAAAAACTAGTTTTATTTTATTTAGTGCTATGATAGATGAAGTATAAGTCCATTTTAGCAACTATATATGATTAATCTCAGTATAGATGGACTTATGTATATTTAATAAATTGTGCTAAACTTTTTGTGATAGAAACAGATGTAATGCCCTAACATTCTATTGCATGATCTTCTAACACTTCACGGAAGACAAATTCAACTTCATTTCTTTAAGAGATGAAGTTGGAATTGTTCAAGGAACAAATAACAGTAAGATTGTACAAAAATCATGTAAGTATTTCTTTTATGTCAACAATTATTCAACTTTAGGGAAATGATCTTGAAATCAAAATAAAATGTTTTCCTAGAGTCCTTATATTCGATGAATTATATGGTACCTTAAATCATCACAAATTTATGTCTTTGTGATTAATGGATTTTTCATAGCCATGTTCTCTACCACTCTCCATAAGAATTTGATGGTTAGGTTTGTCTTCTATATCCATATTTTCACCTATGTTCTCCTATGTGCAATGTAAAAACCCAAAATATTATGATAAGTATTATTTTTAATTTATTTTATGCCATGTGTTTTATGCTACAACAATATTATCTTGTGCTATACGCCACACTGTATTAGCTTGAAGTATACACAACACTATTCTTAGATTGTGTTACAAACAATTTCAAGTTTGTTTTATAATAGTCATTCTACGCAACATTGAGTGTATATATATATACATATATTCAATGTATAAATGAAATATGGTTGGATTCTATTATATGAAATAATAAAGTATTCTTGCGAAACACGCAACCCTGACTTGGCTTGCATTACATGCAATCGCGACCTTCCTCAATAGCGTGTGTTGTACGCAATATCGGAATTTACTATACAATGATATATTATTATAATATTATTATGAACTAGCCTTTATGAATAGTATTAACTAAATTTTGAATTTTATAACATTATTATTCATCTTACACATTTTCTAGAACATGGTATAAGAACAAAATAAATTTTTCAGGTAAAATAAGTATTTTTCAAAAAATGCTGTTTTGCTGCCTTTTGATGACGCACCCACTTGAAATCTAGATTTTTACATGTTTATAAGTTCAATTTTGCAAAATAAAATTATTATTTGGAATCATGATATAAAATTTTACCTTTGATAAATTTTTCATATTATTCTGATAACTTTCATATTTTAATGAATAGTAAAAACACGCTATATTTTAATTAAATACAACTTTTTTCATCGTAATAAGTTATGTGGTTAAATTATAATATTGAATGGTTTTAAAGTATAAATAGAATATATTTTTACCATTTAATATAATTTATTTCATTAGCATTGATTTTACATTGAATTCGTAGGTTAAATCAATTCAATCTTTTGCAATGTTTTAAACAAAAACTCGTTTTCATTCGACAACATGATTAATTTTAATTTAATTTTTGAAACTTCTATGTATTGAATTTGAAAAAATTGATTCCTTATTTGGAATCAGTGTGTCCAAATTATGTTAATAGGCTAATTTTTATTTTTGGGAATTATGAATAGTAACTACGGTAAATTTTATTTACCATAGTTAAAGGTAAATCAGGTAATTAAGGGTAAATATAATATTATAAAATTACCCTAACAAATTTTAAAATTCTATTGGATGGCTAAAAGTATACCCATATCACCTAAGGGTTGTATTAGATTCATTTTATGGACTTTTGACCATGAAAATAATTTAATTATTATTAAAACCAAAGAAAGTGACAACATGTCACTCTCTTAAATCTTATAAGTATAATAATTTTAATTTAGTGATAAACATTATAACACTGTGAACATGAATAGTATCCAAAAATATAATACAATTATATACATCAGGATAATTTATTTAGAATTTTTAGGGATTAAATAATTGTCATTAATAGTGATACATTAATGATGTAGAAATTATTTATTAAGTGAAAAATCAGTAATATAGTGTTTTATTGAAATAATAATACCCATTAAAAGACCCAAAAACCTGACCAAAACTTATTGGTAGTGTATATATACACCATAATCATCCAATTACCTAATATATAACCGTTTGGAGTCTTATAAAAGTGATTATGACACTTATATTAGTTTATTTTAAATGATTCTAAAGTTGTCACATTCATAATTTAATAAATATAACAATTTGAATATTTTTATTTTAAGATGATAATTTAGAGTAAAAGAATTATTGTGAAAGGTAATATATTTATAGTCATCATAGGTTTTTAGGTTTAATTTTTATGCAAAAAATAAGTATATTAAATAATTATACAAAAATTTTGTAGTAATTATTTTATTAAGAGATAAACCAAATAAATGGTTTTAAAAATAATAAAATAAATAATATATGAATTATTTAATGTTATCCACTAATTTTCTAGATACATATGACATTTTATGAATCTATTAAATTTTTTAGTTCGAACATATCTTCTGTATATATTTTATTTAAATTCAAATAAATGAATAGTGTCAAAATTGACACTATTGTTATTTTATAAAAATAACATATTATAAAATTTTTTAAAAATAACAAAAATATTTAAAAATTATAAATTTATATTTAAATTGTCTAAAATGTTATCAAGTATAAAATTATGGACAATTCACAAAAAATAAGTAATTATTTGTTATAATTTAAAATTTAAAATGTTTTTACCACAAATAAAATTAAATTGATTAAATAAGGATAAATCAAGATGATAATGTTTAAAATAAATACCTACCATGTCTAAATTTTATAGGTAGATGATATTACAACCATATACCATCTAATATTTGCATATTAGTCATTTTTTAAGTTTTTATGTGGGGTTGGGATTTAATATAAACTAATATTTCTTATATTTCCAAAGGTGCCCCTCTCCTCCCTTATAAAAGGGCACCTCCTCCCTCTCTTCCTCACACCAATTTTACCCTTCAAGATTGGCCAACCCCTGACAAATTCTTTTCTCCACTTCCCTTGAAACATCCTAGAGGTCATGGGCTTCTTCAAAGACCAATTTTAGTGCCCTAAGAGGAGGTCTCAAAGAGGCTCTTCAAAGAAGAGGTAATGTCCGTTACCGATTCTTTCAACTTTATTTCTTCTTCCACCTCTTATTTTTTAGATGTTTCATTATGAGGTAATAAAATCAGTATCAATAATATACTGATATGTTATTATAAGTATGAAACAACCATATTTCACAATCTATCCATCCTACGGAAAATGAAATCACCGCACGTGTGTACGTACGGAATACCATCTCCACGCTGTGGTGTAATCTATTTTCCACCACCACCTTACTTGGATGGGTATAATGGTGAAAGTAATGAATATATATGATTATTGTAAAGTTATATTGATTCTTTAATATTATACATACACTTTAATACAATTCCACGATCTTGGGAATGATATCATCGCTCGTGCGTACGTACGGACTACCATCTCCACGACGCGATGAGATACACTCTCCATGTTAACCATTCAAGAATGGTTATAAAGTATATATAATAAGTAATCATGAAATATATGACATAATAATGCTACTGTATTTATGTATATATATATATTTATTTCATCTACTTAATTCCATTCAATTCAATAAGGAAACGAAAACAGCTTTCATGCGTACGTACGGCCTACCGTCTCCATGAACGGTGTATTTCTTTCCATTTATCGATCTATTATATATATTTATATATTATGAATATAAATTATATATAAATCATTTTTTACATTCTGGATGTAAGTAATCATGATCTAAGTAATCATATGAATAATTACAAGTTAAAACACGAACGACAAATGAAATGATTTTACCCAAAATGCTTCTTTAACATGAATTTACAAAAGAACAAGTAATATAAAGTCATAAGTGAACCATATATGATATAATAACAATGAATATGATTCTGTAATAATTCAATGAAATTATTTAAATCATTATACTGGAGTTTTGGATACATACGAAGCATATCGGACCTAAGGTAAGGGATAATTTTGCAAATCTCATTTTATCCGAGATTGCTTATTCGTAAGTATTTATTGGGGTTATTGCTATCATCCATGTCCATGTTTTATAAAAATTTATTCATGTATGTTTAAAGTCATTTTTACCCATTTTTACTTTTACCCCTTGGTATGGAAGGAATCTTTCTTTTATTTACCATACAAGGTACTTTTTTGACTTTTCTGACAAAAGTACGAGAAGAATGTTTTTTTAACGTATAAGGCATTAAAGGATTTTTACGGTTTTATAAAGCCTTATTTTCATGAATGTTCCTCCAAAATATTTCAAGACTATTTTCAACAAAATCTATTTCTTTTAAAATTGCATGATGTTTTTTGTAAAGAAATTGATTTTGAAGAATAAAGGATATTTTCCTCAAGAATTCATTTCAAGTGCTTTATCAAAACCATTTTTCATCTAAGATGAAATTATTTCATATTTGTATGTTTCAAGTATACTGTCTCTATGATTTACATGGTTTCAATTTCCTTATTATGAAATGATATCCATTTCTTTTATATGGATTATGTGATGATGGGATGATGTTTATGAAACCCATTTTATTTATTGGGTTATTATGAATGATGTATGTTTATTTTGTGGCACAAGTAAGAATGATTTCATTATGAGATGGGTGGGACCTATATCTCCCCCCAATGCATTGGGTAAAGATTTATATCTCATGAGATAGAAATGGCTGGAACAGAAAGTTAAAACGGTTCAGTAATACAGGACTGGAACAAGGAGTGAACTCGATTCAGAAAGGGACTTTGTCCACTAAGATGGTCTTGGCAGCAAGGCCTTGGCTACTATGGAAATCATATCATGTGCTTAATAGTTTCCAAAATTACATGTTTTATTCCCATGCAATTTTATCATGATAGATGTTCCCTTAGGATATATTCCTTATGTACTTCCATGATTCATCTCTTTGCTCAAGATTTTGATGATTAAACATTATGTTCATATTTTTTTAAGTTCAAATGTATATGGTATGTTTTATTTTATCCATGCTTACCCTTACTGAGAATTTGAGCTCACCCTTTTTATGTTTTATTTTCCCCCTGGATTAAAATAATGGTTTTAGGTAAGGAAACAAAAAGTGGAAGATCTTTATGGGAGATGTTGAAGATCTTTCACCACAATTAGAAGATTACGTTCCGAGTTTCCAAAGACACTAAACTATTATGGTCCTTGTGTGTCTGTTTTTATTATGTATTAAGTATTTCGCTAAATTAATGTAATTTCCATGTACATCAAGCTTCGGGTCTCTACAGTTGGTATCAAAGGAAAGGTTTAGTTAACCTTTGGAAACTAGGATGCGAAAACTTTAGTGAGATCCCTAGAGATATTTCTAAGGTATGTCTAGGGATGTCCCTAAGGATAAGTATACGTATAGGTTATAGTCCTATAACTACGGTAATGATCATAGAATTTAACCTAAGATGTTAGATATTGACGGTACTCCCCCTTTATTATTTTGTTTTCCCTAGTATTATTTTTTCTTCTCACAATATTCTTTTTGCATTTTAGAAAATGGCTGGAAACAGGAAGATTCCCGATAATAGAGGATATGATGGACAATGGATTGATATTCTTCATGAGAAACCAAATGAAAAGGGATTTGGAAGTCCAAACATCGTTATTATGCATAATCAGCAATATCATAATATGATCAATAATCTCAACATTGGTATGTTTCCCGACTCAGATAATAATAGAAAGATGGAGTTTCATGATGATCATAGAGGAGATAATGTTCAATGCCCCTCATCTAAATAATGTGGGAAGTGGCATCAGGGAGATTATTTCAAAGGAACTGGAAGATGCTTTGGGTGTGGAAAAGAAGGACACAAATCCAGTAAGTGCAAACAAAAAGGTTCAGTTAACAGCATGGATAAGGATAATGGTATTGCTATGACATAAACAATGATTAGATGTTTTAAATGTGGAATGTATGGGCATTATGCAAACCAATTCCCTAAGGGAAAATCTCATGAAGGGAATCAGCATGGTCATACGGGTAGTATTTATGTTGATAATGATGAAGAGACTACAAATGAAATATGAGATGAAAAAAAAATGATGAAGCTCAGTTAGTGGTTCAAGAAGTTAGTGGAATGATTGTATGTTTATAAAGAATAATGTTTGGTACTATGGAATAAAGAATCATCTATGGATTGTTACACTATTGTTTTTCCTAAAGTATTTGAAAGTATATGTTGAATGGTACTGGTAACCATGGAAGGTTATTCAGATATTATGCGCATAATGAAGGGATAAGAAGATAATGAGATTTTTTATTGTATTCATGAGCTCATGACTGATATAAGGACTAAGTGATATTAGGGTTTGATTATATATATTTTTTGGGATTTTGGTATGTGGAAAGAGTTACCTTTTGATAGTATTCATGTTTTCACTAAGTTTATATGGTAATTTATGTTTCAAGAGAATATATTACTAAGGTATTCATGTGTTTGGAATGCAACCAACAAGATATATCTTATGATATATGTGTGATAAATTCTTGTATTCACATTCTTGGTAGATAACCTTTCTAGTAATTGTTTTCATTATACTATGAGCTTGGACCGAAGTATTTTAGATAAGCCTAAAGATGGGAATGGATTATGTTGGACATAAGTTAGTATTGTTTAAGGATAGAAAATTTTTTCGATATTATTATAGTAAGGTAGTTTTAGAAAAAGGACAACCTGCAGGACGGGCGACAGCCCATCACGTCGGGCAAGGCTGTGGGAATCGAACCCACAACCGATGTGCGACTGGCCTTTATCGCCTACCACTGGCCTACAAGAAGTCCCTGGTTAGTAGAAGCTAGTTTTATTTTATTAAGCGGTATGATATATGAGGTATAAGTTCATTTTTGTAATCATATATGATTAACCTCACCATAGATGGACTTATGTATATTTGATAACTTTTGCTTGAAACAGATGGAATGACCAATCATTCTATCACATTATCTGCTAACTCTTCACGAATAACAAATTCAACTTCATTTCTTTATGAGATGAAGCGGAAATGGTTCAAAGCATGAACAACAGTGATATTGTACCAAAATCAAGCAAATATTTCTTCTAATTCAAAATTTTCAACTTTAGGGATATGATATTGAAAACCAAAAATGTTGTCCTAGTTCTCTTATATCCGATGAATCAGATGGTACCTTAGATCATCACAAATCTATGGATTTGTGATTGATGGCTTTTTTATAGAAATGTTCTCTACCACTCTCCATCATAACTTGATGGTTAGATTTTTCTTCTATGTCCATATTTTCACCTATGTTCTCCTACGTGGAAACCCAGTGATGAGTTAATTTGGGTAAACGTCAAATTTCATAATTTAGTTTTTAAATCCACGTTTTGGTATTCCTTTTTACGATGTGGGTTTTTATTAAAGAATCTTTCTAGTAGTAAACCATTTATAACCCCGAAAAATTTCGAGGGCGAAATTCATTTTAAGGGGGGTAGAATGTAACAACCCTATATTTTATGGTAAGTATTCTTTTTAATTTATTTGATGTCATGTGTTTTATGCTACAAAAATACTATCTTGTGCTATACGCCACACTGTATTAGCTTGAAGTATACACAAATCTATTCTTTGATTGTGTTACAAACAATTTCATGTTCGTTTTATAATAGTCATTCTACGCAACATTGAGTGTATATATATATATATTCAATGTATAAATGAAATATGGTTGGATTCTGTTATACTAAATAATAAAGTATTCTTGCACAACACGCAACCCTGACTTGGCTTACACTACACGCAATCGCGGCCTTCCTCGATAGCGTGTGTTGTACGCAATACAGGGTTTTACTAAACAACGATATATTATTATAATATTATTATGAACTAGCCGTTATGAATAGTATTAACTAAAATTTGAATTTTATAACATTATTATTCATCTTATACATTTTCTAGAACATGGTATAAGATCAAAATAAATTTTTCGGTTAAAATAAGTATTTTTCAAAAAATGTAGTTTTGCTGCCTTTTGATGGCGCACCCACATTAAATCTAGTTTTTGACATTTTTATAAGTTCAATTTTACAAAATAAAATAATTATTTGGAATCAGGATATAAAATTTTACCTTGGATAAATTTTTCATATCATTCTGATAACTTTCATATTTTAATGAATAGTAAAAACACGCTATATTTTAATTAAAAACAACTTTTTTTATAGTAATAAGTTATGTGGTTAAATTATAATATTGAATGGTTTTAAAGTATAAATAGAATATATTTTTACCATTTAATATAATTTATTTCATTATCATTGATTTAACATTGAATTTGTAGGTTAAATCAATTCAATCTTTTGCAATGTTTTAAACAAAAACCCGTTTTCATTCGAAAACAGGATTAATTTTAATTTAATTTCTGCAACTTCTATGTATTGAATTTTAAAAAATGGATTCTATATTTGGAATCAGTGGGTCCAAATTATGTTAATAGGCTACTTTTTATTTTTGGGAATTATGAATAGTAACTACGTTAAAGTTTATTTACCATAGTTAAAGGTAAATAGGGTAATTAAGGGTATATATAATATTATAAAATTACCCTAACACATGCCAAAATTTTATTGGATGGATAAAAGTATACCAGTATCACCTAAGGGTCTGATTATATTCATTTTATGGACTTTGGACCATGAAAATAATTTAATTATTATAAAAACCAAAGAAAGTGACAACATGTCACTCTCTTAAATCTTATAAGTATAATAATTTTCATTTAGTGATAATAATCATAAAACTTAGAACATTAATATTCTCCAGAAATATAATAAAATTATCTACATCATGATAATTTATTTATAATTTTTAGGGATTAAATAATTGTCATTAATAGTGATACATTAATGATGTAGAAATTATTTTTTAAGTGAAAAATCAGTAATATAGTTTTTTATTGAAATGATAATACCCATTAAAATACCCAAAAACCTGACCAAAACTTGTTGGTAGTGTATATATACACCATAATAATCCATGTACCTAATATATAACTGTTTGGAGTCTTATAAAAGTGATTATGACACTTATATTAGTTTATTTTAAATGATGCTAAAGTTGTCACCTTCATAATTTAATAAATATAACAATTTAAATATTTTTATTTTAAGATGATAAATTCGAGTAAAAGTATTATTGTGAAAACTAATAGATTTAGCTTCATCATAAGATTTTGTTTTTAATTTTTTTGCAACAAATAAGTATATTAAATAATTATACAAAAATGTTGTAGTAATTATTTTATTAAGAGATAAACCAAATAAATGGTTTTAAAAATAATAATATAAATATTATATGAACTATTTAATGTGCTACACTACTTTTCTAGATAAATATGACATTTTATGAATCTATTAAAGCTTTTATTTAGAACATATCTTCTATATATAGTTTATTTACATTCAAATAATTGAATAGTGTCAAAATTGACACTATTGTTATTTTACAAAAATAACATATTATAAAATTGTTTAAAAATCACAAAAATATTTAAATATTATAAATTTAAATTTATATGGTCTAAAATGTTATAAAGTATACAATTATTTACAATTCACAACAAATAAGTAATTATGTTTTATAATTTAAAATTTAGAATGTTATTAACACAAATAAAATAAAATTGATTAAATAAGGATAAATCAAGTTGATAATGTTTAAAATAAATTCCTAACATGTCTAAATTTTATTGGTTGATTACATTACAATCATATTTAATCTAATATTTAGATATGAGTCATTTTGGAAGTTTTTAAGTTGGGTTGGGATTTAATATAAACTAATATTTCTTATATTTCCAATGGTGCCCCTCTCCTCCCTTATAAAAGGGCCCGTCCTCCCTCTCTTCCTCACACCACATTGAGGCTTAAAGCTTGGAAAAACCCTGCCAAATTATTTTCTCCACTTCTCTAAAAACATCCTAGAGGTCCTGGTATTCTTAAAAGACCAATTTTAGTGCCCTAAGAGGAGGTCTCAAAGAGACGCTTCAAAGAAGAGGTAATGTCCGTTACCGATTCTTTCATCTTTATTTCTTCTTCCACTTCTTCTTTTTTAGATGTTTCATTATTAGGTAATAACATCAGTATCACTAATATACTGATATTTTATTATAATTATGAAACAACCATATTTCACCATCTATCCATCCAACAGAAAACGAAATCACCGCGCGTGCGTACGTAAGGAATACCATCTCCACGCCGTGGTGTAATCTATTTTCCATACCCACCTTAATTGAATGGGTATAATGGTGAAAGTAATGAATATATATGATTATTTTAAAGTTATATTTATTATTTAATATTATACATACACTTTAATACAATTCCACGATCTTGGGAATGATATCATCGCTCGTGCGTACGTACGGACTACCGTCTCCACGACGTGATAAGATTCACTCTCCATTTTAACCATTCAAGAATGATTATAAAGTATATATAATAAGTAATCATGAAATATATGACATAATAATGATACTGTATTTATGTATATATATATATATTTATGTCATATACATAATTCCATTCATTTCAATAAGGAAACGAAAACAGCATTCATGCGTACGTACGGCCTACTGTCTCCATGAACGGTGTATTTCTTTCCATTTATAGATGTATTATATATATGTATATTCTGAATATATATTATATATAAATCATGTTTTACATTCTAGATGTAATTAATAATGATCTATGTAATCATATGAATAATTAAAAGTTAAAACACGAACGACAAATGAAACGATTTTACCCAAAACGCTACTTTAACATGAATTTACAAAAGAACAGGTAATATAAAGTCATAAGTGAACCATATATGATATAATAACAATGCATATGATTCTTTAATAATTCAATGACATTATTTAAATCATTATACGGGAGGTTTGGATACGAACTAAGCATATCGGACCTAAGGTAAGGGATAATTTTTCAAATCTCATTTTATCCGAGATTGCTTATTCGTAAGTATTTACTGGGGTTATTGCTATCATCCATGTCCATGTTTTATAAAAACTTATTCATGTATGTTTAATATCATTTTTACCCATTTTTACTTTTACCCCTTGGTAGGGAAGGAATATTTCTTTTATTTACCCTACAAGGTACTTTTTTTACTTTTCCGACAAATGTACGAGAAGAATGTTTTTTTAACGTATACGGCATCAACGGATTTTTACGGTTTTATAAAGACTTATTTTCACGAAGCTTCCTCCAAAATATTTCATGAATATTTTCAAAAAAATCTCTTTCTTTTAAAATTGCATGATTTTTTTTTTTTGAAAAGAAATTGATTTTGAAGAAGAAAGGATATTTTCCTCAATAATTCATTTCAAGTGTTATATCAGAACCATTTTTCATCTAAGATGAAATTATTTCATATGTGTATGTTTCAAGTATAATGTCTCTATGATTTACATGGTTTCACTTTCCTTATTATAAAATGATATCCATTTCTTTTATATTGATTATGTGATGATGGGATGATGTTTATGAAACCCATTTTATTTATTGGGTTATTATGAATGATGTATGTTTATTTTGTGGCACAAGTAAGAATGATTTCATTATGAGATGGGTGGGACCTATATCTCCCTCCAATGAATTGGTTAAATATTTATATCTCATGAGATAGACATGGCTGTAAGGGAAAGTTAAACTGGTTCAGTAATACAGGACTGGAACGTGGAGTGAACTCGATTCAGAAAGGGACTTTGTCCACTAAGATGGTCTTGGAAGCAATTCCTTGGCTACTATGGAAATCTTGGCATGTGCTTAATGGTTGCCACAATTACATGTTTTATTCCCATGAAATTTTATCATGATTGATGTTCCCTTATGATATATGCCTTACGTACTTCCATGATTCATGTCTTTGCTCAATATTTTTATGTTTAAACATTATGTTCATGTTTTTTTAAGTTCAAATGTATATGGTATGTTTTATTTTATCCATGATTACCCTTAATTAGCATTTGAGATCACCCTTTTTATGTTTTATTTTCCCCCATGATTAAAAGAAAGGTTTTAGGTAAGGAAACAAAAAGTGGAAGATCATTATGGGAGATGTTGAAGATCTTTCACCATGATTAGAATATTACGTTCTGAGTTTCCAAAAACACTAAACTATTACGGTCCTTGTGTGTCTATTTTTGTTATGTATTAAGTATTTCGCTAAAGTAATGTAATGTCCATGTACGTCAAGCTTCGGGTCTCTACATGGAAACCCAGTGATGAGTTAATTTGGTTAACCGTTATGTTTCTTACTTTAGTTTTTAAAAATTAAGTTTTATTATTCCTTTTTACAATGTGGGTTTCTATGAAAGAAACATTCAAGTAGTAGACCATTTATAACCCCGACAAATTTCGAGGGTGAAATTCATTTTAAGGGGGGTGGAATGTAACACCCTGAGATTTTATGAGATATATTATTTTTAATTTCATTGATGTCTTATATCATACACCGCACCAAGATTATCTTGTACTATACGTAACACCGTACTAGCTTGCAGTGTACACAACACTATTCTTGGCCCTTGTTACACAGAATTTCATGTTCGTTTTGTGGAAATTATTCTATGCAACATTATGTATAGATTTTGTTTAATTTATAAATGAAATAAGTTTTGATTATGTTATATGCAACACCAAACAGAGCTCTCAATACACACAACCCTAACTTGGCTTGCATTACATGCAATCAATACCTTCTTCGATAGCGTCTGTAGTACGCAATACCAAGTTTCACTAAACAAGATATTATTATAATATTATTATGAACTAGTCATTATGAATAGTAATACCCACTTATTGAGATTTTATAAATTTTATCTTTTAAAATCGACTTCATTTTTTGATTCGGAATATCAAAATTAGCCTAGGGTGAATTTTTGGTATTTTTCCGAAAACATTCAATTTTTGATGAATAGTGAAAACGCTGGGTTACTATTTAAAAAACGACTTTTTATTTAAATAATTATTTATTTTATTCATATTTTTTATGTCTATATTTACACATAATAAATATATAAGTTCAATTTAATTCATTTGAGTAATTTTATAATAATTTTATATATAAAAAAATTTTATTGAACTTTTCACCATCTTTTACGCACCTCCTAGGAGAATTTGAAAATTTACATAAAACATAATTTTACAAATTTTGTGAGTGGAATTTAAAAAATATGTGAGACACAGTTAATATCATGGAGTAAAATGTGGTTTAATAAGATTAAAATAATTTTTTGTGAATAGTATCTTTTTACTTTTATTTACAACGGTTAAAAGTAAATAGGGTAATTAGGGGTAAAAATGATATTATTATTACCCTAACACATGTCCTTATTCTATTTGATAAGTTTAATTCGACCAAAAACAACCTTAGTAATAAAATATTACCCTTTAGGTCCACTTGGATTAGATTAGTATACTTATTATTATTTTATTTAAAGAAGAGTTAAAATAGTTAAAATCAATGTTTAATAACTAAAACATTTTTAATATAGGGTTATACATAAGATAAATTCGACTATAAACATTCATTAGAAATATAACAATATTTCCTACATAATGGTATTTTATTTATAATTTTTAGACATTAAATAAGTTAATTTATTTATGACACAATGATGATGGAGTAATTACCATATTAATAAAATATTAATATAATTCATGTTATAAATACCCAAATAAATGTAATTTGATACTTTTTATGAATTCCAATACTTTTATAGGTTACTATGACATGTTATTATAGATTAAATTAACTTTTTCGGACTAATAATGTTGTTATTATTTTGAAAAAAATCAATTACAAAATAGTGTCAAAATTGACATAAAATATTTTTAAAAAAAATATTATATTATTAATTGTTATTATATTCTTAAAATTATAAGGTTCGGCCAAATGACTTAGATAAAGTTATATATATTAAAAATGAACCAATTTTGGTTAGTTTGGATTTTTATAGTAATTGTATTTACCATATAGTGAAAGAAAACAAGAAGACAAAGTAAAACTTAAATTATTTAACTTAGAGTTAAATCTAAATGATAAGGTTAAAATATTAACCTAAACTTGTCTAAAACCTATTTTTTTGAGAGGATTTAAACCAATCACCAATTTATATTCAAAATAAATCAATTTGGAGCTATTATAAACCAAATATGGCTTTATTATAAAATAATATTTTATGTTTTTTCAAAGGTGCCCCTCTCCTCCCTTATTAAAATGGAACCCCTTACCTCTTCTCTTCACACCATTTTGAGCCTTTATGCTCTGCCAAACCCTATAAATTCCTCATATCAACCTCTCTAGTTATATCATAGAGGTTCTGGTCTTCTCAAAATACCAACTCTAGTTCCCTAAGAAGATGTTTAAAGGAGGTGCGTCGAGGAAGAGGTAATCTCTTCTACCGACTCTTTCATGTTCCTTTGTTCTTATACTTCCTCTTATTTAGTTGTTTCATTATGAAGTAATAACATAATTATTACTTATATACTGATATGTTATTATAAATATGAAACAACCCTATTTCACCTTCTATCCATCCTACGGAAAACAAAATCACCAGGCATGCGTACGTACGAAATACCGTCTACATGCCATGGTGTAATCAGTTTTTCCTCCACCAACTTACTTGGATGGGTATAATTGTGTATAGAATTACTATATATGATTATTATAAAATCTTACTGATTCTATGATATTATATCATCCACTCCAATTCCATTTAATAAATATGGGAATGATATCATCACTCGTGCGTACGTACGGATTATCGTCTCCAAGAAGCGCGGAGATTCATTTTCCATGTTAAAAATTCAAGAATGATTATAAAGTATATATAATAAGTAATAATGAAATATATGAAATAATAATGCTACTGGATTTATGTATATATATATATATATATTTCATCTATAAATTCCATTCAATTCAATAAGGAAACGAAAAACAGTGTTCATGCGTACATACGGCCTACCGTCTCCATGAATGGTGTATTTCTTACCATTTATCGATATATTATATATGTGTATATTCTGAATATATATTATATATAAATCATTTTTTATATTATTTAATTAACTAATCATGATTTATGTAATCATATTAATAATTACAAGTCAAAACATGGACGATAAATGAAATGATTTTACCCAAAATGCTGCTTTAACCTGGAATTGACAAATGAATGGATAATATAAAGTCATAAGTGAATACTATATGATATCATAAATATTATTATGGTTCTGTTACAAGTTAATAATATGTTTAAACACACTATACAGGAGTCTCAGACACATATGGAAGAAATTAGACATAAGGTAAGGGATAACTTTTCCAATCTCATTTTTATCCGAGATTGTTTATTCATAAGTATTTACTGGGGTTATATTTATCATCCATGTCCCTGTATTCTAAAAATTATTTCATGTATGTTTAAATTCGTTTTTATATATTTTTTACTATTTCTACATGGTATTTAATGAATCATTCTTTTGTTTACATTATGAGGTACTTTTTTTGAGTTTTCCAGCAAAAGTACGAGAAGAATGTTTTTTAACATATACGGAATGAATGAATTTTTACGGTTTCATAATGATTTTTCTTCATTAAGAATACTTTAAAAGATTTCATGATTATTTTTATGAAAATCCTTTATTTTAAAATTGCATGTCATATTTGAAAAGAAAATTATTTTGAAGAAGAAATGAAAATTTCCTCAAGAATTCATTTCAAGTGTTTTATCAAAACTATTTTCCATCTAAGATGAAATTATATAGTATGATTATGTTTCAAGTATAATGTCTCTATTATTTACATGGTCTGATTCTTCTTTTGATGAAATTATATTCATTTGTTTTATATGGATTACATTATTATGGGATGTTGTTTATGAAACCCATTTTATTCTATGGGTTATGATGAATGATTAATGCTTATGTTGTGGAAAAAGTAAGAATTATTTCATTATAAGATGGGCGAGAACTATATCTCTCACCAATGCATTGGGTAAAGATTTATATCTCATGAGATAGACATGGCAGGAATGGTAAGTTACTCTGGTTCAGTGATACAGGACTGGAACGAGGAGTGAACTCGAGTTAGAAAGGGACGTTGTCCACTAAGATGGTCTTGGCAGCAATGAATTGGACACTATAGATATCATATCATGGGATTAATGGTTTTTTATAATTAAATGTTTTATTCCCATGCTATTTTATCGTGATTGTTGTTACCTTATAAAATATGCCTTACGTACTTCCATGATTTATGTCTTTGCTCAAGATTTTGATGTTTAGATTTTATGTTCAAGTTTTTGCATTCAAATGTTTATGGATTGTTTTATGTTATCTATGTTTACCCTTACTGAGCATTTGAGCTCACCCTTTTTATGTTTTCTTTTCCCCAGGATTTAAAGAAAGTTTTTAGATAAGAAATCAAAAAGGGGAAGATCTTTATGGTAGATGTTTAAGATATTTCACCATGATTATAAGATTATATTCCGAGTTTCCAAAGACACTAAACTATCACGGTCCTTGTGTGTCTATTTTTGTTATGTATTATGTATTCCGAAAAAGTAATGTAATGTCCATGTACGTCAATCTTTAGGTCTCAACATGAATACCACGAAGGTAACACCACAAAGGTAAGTACCACAAAGGTAATTCCATATATAAGAATACCACATAGGTATCACCACCATGGTAAGTAACACAAATGTATGCCACACAGATGAATACCACAAAGGTATCACCATGATGGTATGTACCACAAAGGTACGACACACAGAATAATTCCAAAAAGGTATCACCACGAAGGTATGTACCACAAAAGTACACCACACAGAATATTACCACAAAGGTATGGACTCACCTCACACCCGATATAACATAGGTATATTAGTAAAGATGATTAGATTTAACTACTGAATCATCTTACTCTATTAAGAGGTATTCCCACATAGGATCTTGAATCCTCAGATCCACATAGGATCCTAGTACATCATCCGACCCACATAGTATTCGAGTACATCAGGCCCATGAAGGATCCTAGATTAATCCTGCATGGAAACCTAGAGTCGATCCTTGTGGGACCCTCAATCACAGACCCAATAAGGATCCTAAATCACAAAACCACATAGGATCCCATTCTCATATTATATCCCGCTACAAGGTTTACGCCCTAATCTCACTTGATTCCAAGAGGATCCTTTCCCCAAGCCACTAGTCGATACTCCAACTTCCATTAATCCCCACGAAGAAGTATCCCAAAGGACCACCACATAAAAGGGGTCTAAATAGAATAGACGTTGCGTCAATCAGATGCTCGGTCTGTAAGTTATTGGCCATACAGTTCTCAAGGCCTGGTTGGATTCGTTTTTTATCCAACTAGGATGTACCCCAACATAATCCAAAACCCATGTGGGGTATACCAGAAGTTTCGTCTCTCTTCAAGGATTCCAGCTCCACTGACGGTTCTTCAAACAGACGCACGTAGCTTAAGATATTGCCGAGAGAGAGAAAACGGTCGAAGTTGACCTGGGTCCAGTCCGATCCGGACATACTGAATCGATACGACCCGTTCTCAGCTGACCCGACCAAGTTCGAGTCGACCGGGCCAACAGTGTCTATCCCGGCTCACTAGGTGGCCCGCGGAGGCAGCCCGTGGTGCGGACAGCATAGGCGGCCCGTCGTGGTGGCCCACAGAGTCGGTAGGTGGTGGCGGCCCATGGAGTCGGCCCACGGTATCATGGCTGGTCGGATGACCAACCCCCTCCATGTGGCGTGGTCGCGCGTCGTGCCTCCACCGGTGGTCGGTTCGACTGGATTCCCTTCCTTTTCCACTACAGTAAAAGGTTGCAGATCTTCTCCATCGAGTGTCATGGACGCACACCACCGCCCCTTCACATGTTTGGCCGGAGTGCCAGCCACCACCCTTTTACTGCTATGGCCGACGGGCTGTAGCTCCTCTTTGGTAGAGTGGTTGCGCCGCTGCCGTCTTCGCGGCTGGCCGGAGTGCCGACTTCCATTCCTGAGTCCCACCAGTGCTAATCTCTGTCACCAGTCTCCATCCTCCTCCACCGTGAATAATGCAACAAAACCCATAAAGATTGCGGAGAGTTCGGGAAATGTTTGTTTGGACAACACCCTTTACGCTAGGGTGGTAGAAAGTAGCTCATAATTCTTGAATCAAAAAGAACATTAAGAACGGGTAAGGGGTATACAAAAAAACAAAACCTACCTTGTCTTTCATTTGAGGATGTAATGGGGAAGAAGATGAATTCATTGGAGAACTCCGGTGTCGTTTCTCCCGCAAGGTACTTCCGATCTATTCTCGGGTCAGTTCCTCATTCGTCGTTGGAGAGTCGTTATTTATTGTAGAGGAAGTGTTTCTCCACAGATTTCTCCCAATTCTCCTCTTTTCAAACACATCGCCAACCAATCCTCTCAAAAGTGAAGGGGGCCAATATAAATTAATGTTAGTTTAACAATTTAATTTTTTGGCACAATTAATTGTCTTAATTAAATGGAACAATTAAATGGGATAAATAAATTAATGCGGAGTTAAGAGGTTTTCCCCCCATTAAAAGGGGTTCTGGTGGTCCCCACCACCAAGCAGTCAAACGGGAGGTTATAAAAATAAAATAAAAGTTATTCTTTACTATATTATTATTTCCATGAAAAACCAGAAAAATAACTGTAGAGACCCGAAGCTTAATGTACATGAACATTACATTACTTTAGCAGAATACTTAATAAATAACAAAAACAGACACACAAGGACCGTTATAGTTTAGTGTCTTTGGAAACTCAGAACATAATCTTCTAATCATGGTGAAATATCTTCAACATCTCCCATAAAGATCGTCCACTTTTTGTTTCCTTACCTAAAACCTTTATTTTAATCCTGGGGGAAAAAAACATAAAAAGGGTGAGCTCAAATGCTCAGTAAGGGTAAGCATGGATAAATTAAAACATACCATATACATTTGAGCTTAAAAAAACATGAACATAATTTTTAAACATCAAAATCTTGAGCAAATACATGAATCATGGAAGTACGTAAGGAATATATCATAAGGGAACATCAATCATGATAAAATTCCATGGGAATAAAACATGTTATTGTGGAAACCATTAAGCACATGATATGATTTCCATAGTAGCCAAGGCATTGCTGCCAAGACCATCTTAGTGGACAAAGTCCCTTTTTGAATCGAGTTCACTCCTTGTTCCGGTCCTGTATTACTGAACTGGTTTAACTTTCTGTTCCAGCCATGTCTATCTCATGAGATATAAATCTTTACCCAATGCATTGGAGGGAGATATAGGTCCCACCCATCTCATAATGAAATCATTCTTACTTGTGCCATAAAATAAACATACATCATTCATAATAACCCAATAAATAAAATGGGTTTCATAAACATCATCCCGTCATCACATAATCCATATAAAAGAAATGGATATCATTTCATAATAAGGAAATTGAAACCATGTAAATCATAGAGACATTATACTTGAAACATACACATATGAAATAATTTCATCTTAGATGAAAAATGGTTTTGATAAAACACTTTAAATGAATTCTTGAGGAAAATATCCTTTCTTCTTCAAAATCAATTTATTTTCAAAAAACATCATGCAATTTTAAAAGAAATATATTTTGTTGAAAATAGACATGAAATATTTTGGAGTAAGCTTCATGAATATAATGCTTTATAAAACCGTAAAAATCATTTCATTTCGTATACGTTAAAAAAACATTCTTCTCATACTTTTGTCGGAAAAGTCAAAAAAGTACCTTGTAGGGTAAATAATAGAAAGATTCCTTCCATACAAAGGGGTAAAAGTCAAAATGGGTAAAAATGACTTTAAAAATACATGAATACATTTTTATAAAACATGGACATGGATGATAGTAATAACCCCAGTAAATACTTACGAATAAGCAATCTCGGATAAAATGAGATTTGCAAAATTATCCCTTACCTTAGGTCTGATATGCTTCGTACGTATCCAAACCTCCTGTATAATGATTTAAATAATGTCATTTACTTATTATAGAATAATATTCATTTTTATTATATCATATATGGTTCAATTATGACTTTATATTACCCGTTCTTTTGTAAATTCATGTTAAAGTAGCGTTTTGGGTAAAATAGTTTCATTTGTCGTTCGTGATTTAACTTGTAATTATTCATATGATTACATAGATCATGATTACGTACATCCATAATGTAAAACATGATTTATATATAATATATATTCAGAATATACATATATATAATAGATCGATAAATGGAAATAAATACACCGTTCATGGAGACAGTAGGTCGTACGTACGCATGAACGCTGTTTTCGTTTCCTTATTGAATTGAATGGAATTAAGTAGATGACATATAGATATATATACATAAATCAAATAGAATTATTATGTCATATATTTCATGATTACTTATTAAATATACTTTATAATCATTCTTGAATGGTTAACATGGAGAGTTAATCTCATCGCGTCGTAGAGATGGTAGTCCGTACGTACGAACGAGCGATGATATCATTCCCAAGATCGTGGAATTGTATTAAAGTGTATGTATAATATTAAAGAATAAATATAACTTTAAAATAATCATATATATTCATTACTTTCACCATTATACCCATCCATGTAAGGTGGTGGTGGAAAATAGATTGCACCACGGCGTGGAGACGGTATTCCGTACGTACGCACGCGCGGTGATTTCGTTTTCCGTAAGATGGATAGATGGTGAAATATGGTTGTTTCATAATTATAATAAAATATCAGTATATTAGTGATACTGATGTTATTACCTCATTATGAAACATCAAAAAAACAAGAAGTGGAAGAAGAAATAAAGTTGAAAAAATCGGTAACGGACATTACCTCTTCTTTGAATCGCCTCTTTGAGACCTCCTCTTATGGGACTAAACTTGGTCTTTGAAGAAGACCAGGACCTCTATGATGTTTCTAGGGAAGTGGAGAAAAGAATTTGGCAGGGGTTGGCCGAGCTTGAAGGCTCAATGTGGTGTGAGGAATAGAGAGAGGTGGTGCCCTTTTATAAGGGAGGAGAGGGGAACCTTTAGAAATATAAGAAATATTAGTTTATATTAAATCCCAACCCCACATAAAAACTTCCAAAATGACTCATATTGGAATATTAGATGAGATATGGTTGTAATCTCGTCAACCAATAAAATTTAGATATGTTAGGAATTTATTTTAAACATTATCAACTTGATTTATCCTTAATTAATCATTTTTATTTTATTTGTGGTAATAACATTCTAAATATTAAATTATAACAAATAATTACTTATTTGATGTGAATTGTCTATAATTGGATACTTTATAACATTTTAGACCATATAAAGTTAAATTTATAATTTTTAAATATTTTTGTGATTTTTAAACAATTTTATAATATGTTATTTTTATAAAATAACAATAGTGTCAATTTTGACACTATTCATTTATTTGAATTTAAATAAAATATATACAGAATATATGTTCGAAATAAAAGCTTTAATAGATTTATATAATGTCATATGTATCTAGAAAATTAGTGTAGCACATTAAATAGTTAATTAAATATTTACTTAATTATTTTTAAAACCATTTATTTGGTTTATCTCTTAATAAAATAATTACTACAACATTTTTGTATAATTATTTAATATACTTATTTTTTGCATAAAAATTAAAATTAAAATCCTATGATAAAGATAAATCTATTAAATTTCACAATAATACTTTTACTAGAATTTATCAGCTTAAAATCACAATATTTAAATTGTTATATAATTAAATTATGAAGGTGACAACTTTAGCATCATTTAAAATAAACTAATATAAGTGTCATAATCACTTTTATAAGACTCAAAACGGTTATATATTAGGTAATTGGATGATTATGGTGTAGATATACACTACCAATAAGTTTTGGTCAGGTTTTTGGGTCTTTTAATGGGTATTAATATTTCAATAAAAAACTATATTACTGATTTTTCACTTAATAAATAATTTCTGCATCATTATTAATGTATCACTATTATTGACAAATATTTAATCCCTAAAAATTCTAAATAAATTATCATGATGTAGATAATTTTATTATATTTCATGAGACTATTAATTTTCAAAGTTTTATGATGTTTATCACTAAATTAAAATTATTATACTTATAATATTTAAGAGAGTGGCATGTTGTCACTTTCTTTGGTTTTAATAATAATTAAATTATTTTCATGGTCAAAAGTCCATAAAATGAATCTAATCTGACCCTTAGGTGATATGGGTATACTTTTATCTATAAAATAGAATTTTTTCATGTGTCAGGGTAATTTTATAATATTATAGTTACCCTTAATTACTCGATTTACCTTTAACTATGGTAAATAAAATTTACCGTAGTTACTATTCATATTTTCCAAAAATAAAAAGTAGCCTATTAACATAATTTGGACCCACTGATTCCAAATATGGAATCAATTTTTTAAAATTCAATACACAGAAGTTGCAGAAATTAAATTAAAATTAATCCTGTTTTCGAATGAGAACGGGTTTTTGTTTAAAACATTGCAAAAGATTGAATTGATTTATCCTACGAATTCAATGTAAAATCAATGATAATGACATAAATTATATTAAATGGTAAAAATTTATTCTATTTATTAAAACCATTAAATATTATAATTTAACCACATAACTTATTACGATGAAAAAAGTTGATTTTAATTAAAATATATCGTGTTTTTACTATTCATTAAAATATGAAAGTTATCAGAATAATATGAAAAATTTATCGAAGGTAGAATTTTATATCCTGATTCCAAATAATAATTTTATTTTGTAAAATTGAACTTATAAACATGTCAAAAACTAGATTTAAAGTTGGTGCGCCATCAAAAGGCTGCAAAACTGCATTTTTTGAAAAATACTTATTTTACCCGAAAAATTTATTTTGTTCTTATAACATGTTCTAGAAAATGTGTAAGATGAATAATAATGTTATAAAATTAAAAATTTAGTTAATACTATTCATAACGTCTAGTTCATAATAATATTATAATAATATATCGTTGTTTAGTAAAACTCGGTATTGCGTACAACACACGCTATCGAGGAAGGTCGCGATTGCGTGTAATGCAAGCCAAGTTAGGGTTGAGTGTTGTGAAAGAATACTTTATTATTTTGTATAACAGAATCCAACCATATTTCATTTATACATTGAATATATATATATATATATATACACTCAATGTTGCGTAGAATGACTATTATAAAATGAACTTGAAATTGTTTCTAACACAATCTAAGAATAGTGTTGTGTATACTTCAAGATAATACAATGTGGCGTATAGCACAAGATAATCTTGTTGTATCATAAAACACATGACATCAAATAAATTAAAAATAATACTTATCATAAAATATCAGGTTGTTACATTCTACCCCCCTTAAAATGAATTTCGCCCCCAAAATTCGTCGGGGTTATAAATGGTTTACTACTGGAAAGATTCATTAATAGAAACCCACATCGTAAAAAGGAATACCAAAACTTGGCTTTAAAAACTAAATTATGAAACGTAACGGTTACCCAAATTAACTCATCACTGGGTTTCCACGTAGGAGAAAATAGGTGAAAATATGGATATGGAAGAAAAATCTTACCATCAAGTTATGATGGAGAGTGGTAGAGAATATTGCTATGAAAAATCCACCAATCACAAATCCATAGATTTGTGAAGATCTAAGGTACTATCTGATTCATCGGATATAAGAGCACTATGACAACATTTTTGGTTTTCAATATCATTTACCTAATGCTGAAAATTTTGAATTAGAAGAAATATTTGCTTGATTTTGGTACAATCTCACTATTGTTCATGGTTTGAACAATTTCCACTTCATCTCTTAAAGAAATGAAGTTGAATTTGTTATTCGTGAAGAGTTAGAAGATCATGTGATAGAATGATGGGTCATTCCATCTGTTTCAAGAAAAAGTTATCAAATATACATAAGTCAATCTATGGTGAGGTTAATCATATACGATTCCAAAAATGAACTTATACTTCATATATCATACCGCTTAATAAAATAAAACGAGTTTCTACTAACCAGGGACTTCATGTAGGCCAGTGGTAGGTGATAAAGGCCAGTCGCACTTCGGTTGTGGGTTCAATTCCCACAGCCTTGTCTGATGCGATGGACTGTTTCCTGTCCTGCAGGTTGTCCTTTTTCTAAAACTACCTTACTATAATAATATAGAAAAAAAAATCTATCCTTAAACAATACTAACTTCTGTCCAACATAATCCATTCCAATCTTTAGGTTTATCTAAAATACTTCGGTCCAATCTCATAGTATAAAAAAAACAATTACTAGAAAGGTTATCTACCAAGAATGTGAATACAAGCATTTATCCCACATATATCATAAGATATATCCTGTTGGTTGCATTCCAAACACATGAATACCTTAGTCATGTATTCTATTGAAACATAAATTACCATATAAACTTAGTGAAAACATGAATACTATCAAAAGGTAACTCTTTCCACATACCAAAATCCCAAAAAATCTATATAATCAAACCATAATATCACTTAGTCCTTATATCAGTCATGAGCTCATGAATACAATCAAACATCTCATTATCTTCTTATCCCTTCATTATGCACATAATATCTGAATAACCATCCATGGTTACCGGTACCATTCAACATATACTTTCAAATACTTTAGGAAAAAAAATAGTGTAACAATCCTTAGATGATTCTTTATTCCATAGTACCTTACATTATTCTTTATAAATATACAATCATTCCACTAACTTCTTAATCCGATGACTGAGCTTCATCATTTTTTTTTCATCTCATATTTCATTTGTAGTCTCTTCATTATTATCCACATAAATACTACCCGTATGACCATGCTGATTATGTTCATGAGATTTTCTCTTAGGGAATTGGTTTGAATAATGCCCATACATTACACATTTAAAACATATAATCATTGTTGATGTCGTAGCAATACCATTATCCTTGTCCATGTTGTTAACTGAACCTTTTCTTTTTCACTTACTGGATTTGTGTCCTTCTTTTCCACACCAAAAGAATCTTCCAGTTCCTTTGAAACAATCTCCCTGATGCCTCTTCCCACATGATTTACATGAGGGGAATTGAACTTTCTTTCCTCTATGATCATCATGAAACTCCATCTTTCTCTTATTATCTGAGTCGGGAAACTTACCAAGGTTGATATTATTGATCATATTATGAGATTGTTGATTATTCATAATAACGATGTTTGGACTTCCAAATCCCTTTTCATTTGGTTTATCATGAAGAATATCATTCCATTGTCCATCATATCCTCTATTATCGGGAATCTTCCTGTTTCCAGCCATTTTCTAAAACCCAAAAAGAATACTGTGAGAGGCAAAAATCATACTAGGGAAAAAACAAAATAAAGGGGGAGTACCATCAATATCTAACATCTTAGGTAAAATTCTATGATCGTTATCGTAGTTATAGGACTATAACCTATACGTATACTTATCCTTAGGGACATCCCTATACATACCTTAGAAATATCTCTAGGGATCTCACTAAAGTTTTCGCATCCTAGTTTCCAAAGGTTAACTAAACCTTTCTTCTGATACCAACTATAGAGACCCGAAGCTTGACGTATATGGACATTAAATTACTTTAGCAGAATACTTAATACATAACAAAAACAGACACACAAGGACCATAATAGTTTAGTGTCTTTGGAAACTCGGAACGTAATCTTCTAATCATGGTGAAAGATCTTCAATATCTCCCATAAAGATATTCCACTTTTTGTTTCCTTAACTAAAACCTTTATTTTAATCCTGGGGAAAAATAAAGCATAAAAAGGGTGAGCTCAAATGCTCAGTAAGGGTATGCATGGATAAAATAAAACATACCATATACATTTGAACTTAAAAAAATCAAGAACATAATGTTTAAACATTAAAATCTTGAGCAAAGACATGAATCATGGAAGTACGTAAGGCATATATCATAAGGGAACATCAATCATGATAACATTTCATGGGAATAAAACATGTAATTGTGAAAACCATTAAGCACATGATATGATTTCCATAGTAGCCAAGGCATTGCTGCCAAGACCATCTTAGTGGACAAAGTCCCTTTCTGAATCGAGTTCACTCCTCGTTCCATTCCTGTATTACTGAACCGGTTTATCTTTCTGTTCCAGCCATGTTTATATCATGAGATATAAATCTTTACCAAATGCATTGGAGGGAGATATTTGTCCCACCCATCTCATAATGAAATCATTCTTACTTGTGCCACAAAATAAACATACATCATTCATAATTACCCAATAAATAAAATGGGTTTCATAAACATCATCCCATCATCACATAATCCATATAAAAGAAATGGATATCATTTCATAATAAGGAATGTGAAACCATGTAAATCATAGATACAGTATACTTAAAACATACACATATGAAACAATTTCATCTTAGATGAAAAATGGTTTTGATAAAACACTTGAAATGAATTCTTGAGGAAAATATCCTTTCTTCTTCAAAATATATTTCTTTTCAAAAAACATCATGCAAATTTTAAAAGAAAGTGATTTTTTTGAAAATAGTCACGAAATATTTTTGATTAAGCTTCATGAAAATAAGGCTTTATAAAACCGTAAAAATCTTTTCATGCCGTATAAGTTAAAAAAACATTTTTCTCATACTTTTGTCAGAAAAGTCAAAAAAGTACCTTGTAGGGTAAATAAAAGAAATATTCCTTCCATACCAAGGGTTAAAAGTCAAAATGGGTAAAAATTACTTTAAATATACCTGAATATATTTTTATAAAACATGGACATGGATGATAGAAATAACCCTAGTAAATACTTACGAATAAGCAATCTCGGATAAAATGAGATTTTCAAAATTATCCCTTACCTTAGGTCTGATATGCTTCATACGTATCCAAAAATCCTATATAATGATTTAAATAATGTCATTGACTTATTACAGAATCACATGAATTGTTATTATATCATATATGGTTCACTTATGACATTACATTACCAGTTCTTTTGTAAATTCATGTTAAAATAGTGTTTTGTGTAAAATCGTTTCATTTGTCGTTCGTGTTTTAACTTGTAATTATTCATATGATTACTTAGATAATGATTACTTACATCCAGAATGTAAAACATGATTTATATATAATATATATTCAGAATATACATATATATAATAGATTGATAAATGGAAATAAATACACCGTTCATGGAGACGGTAGGCTATACGTATGCATGAACGCTGTTTTCGTTTCCTTATTGAATTGATTGGAATTAAGTAGATGACATAAATATATATATATATACATAAATCCAGTAGCATTATTATTTCATATATTTCATGATTACTTATTATATATACTTTATAATCATTCTTGAATGGTTAACATGGAGAGTGAATCTCATCGCGTCGTGGAGACGGTAGTCCGTACGTACGCACGAGCGATGATATCATTCCCAAGATAGTGGAATTGTATTAAAGTGTATGTATAATATTACAGAATCAATATAACATTACAATAATCATATATATTCATTACTTTCACCATTATACCCATCCAAGTAAGGTGGTGGTGGAAAATAGATTACACCACGGCATGGAGACTGTATTTCGTACGTACGCACGCGCGGTGATTTCGTTTCCCATTGGATGGATAGATGGTGAAATATTGTTGTTTCATACTTATAATAACATATCAGTATATTATTGATACTTATGTTATTACCTCATAATGAAACATCTAAAAAAGAAGAAGTGGAAGAAGAAATAAAGTTGAACGAATCGGTAAAGGACATTACCTCTTCTTTAAAGCTCCTCTTTGAGACCTCCTCTTAGGGCACTAAAATTGGTCATTAAAGAAGACCAGGACCTCTAGGATGTTTCTAGGGAAGTCCAGAAAAGAATTTTGCAGGGGTTTTCCGATCTTTAAGGCTCAAAGTGGAGTGAGGAAGAGAGGGAGGAGGTTCCCTTTTATAAGGGATGAGAGGGGCACCTTTGGAAATATAAGAAATATTAGATTATATTAAATCCCAAACCCACTTAAAAACTTCCAAAATGACTCATATCAGAATATTAGATTAGATATGTTTGTAATATCATCAACAAATAAAATTTAGACAAGTTAGGGATTTATTTTAAACATTATCAACTTGATTTATCCTTATTTAATCAATTTAATTTTATTTGTGGTAATAACATTCTAAATTTTAAATTATAACAAATAATTACTTATTTGTGGTGAATTGTCCATAATTGGATACTTAATAACATTTTAGACCACATAAATTTAAATTTATAATTTTTAAACATTTTTTTGATTTTTAAACAATTTTATAATATGTTATTTTTGTAAAATAACAATAGTGTCAATTTTGACACTATTCATTTAGATGAATTTAAATAAAATATATACAGAAGATATGTTCCAAATAAAAGCTTTAATAGATTCATAAAATGTCATATGTATCTAGAAAATTAGTAGAGCACATTAAATAGTTCATATAATTTTTATTTTATTATTTTTAAAACCATTTATTTGGTTTATCTCTTAATAAAATAATTACTACAACATTTTTGTATAATTATTTAATATACTTATTTGTTGCATAAAAATTAAAAATAAAATCCTATGATGAATCTAAATCTATTACCTTTCACAATAATACTTGTACTCGAATTTATCATCTTAAAATCACAATATTTAAAATGTTATATTTATTAAATTATGAAGGTGACAACTTTAGCATCATTTAAAATAAACTAATATAAGTGTCATGATCAATTTTATAAGACTCTAAATGGTTATATATTATTTCATTGGATTATTATGGTGTATATATACACTAAAAATATTTTTTGGTCAGGTTTGTGGGACTTTTAATGGATATTATTATTTCAATAAAAAACAATATTACTGATTTTTCACATAATAAATAATTTCTACATCATTAATGTATCACTATTAATGACAATTATTTAATCCTTAAAAATTCTAAATAAATTATCATGATGTAGATAATTATATTATATTTCTGGAGACTATTCATGTTCTATGTTTTATGATGTTTATCACTAAATTAAAATTATTATACTTATAAGATTTAAGAGAGTGACATGTTGTCACTTTCTTTGGTTTTAATAATAATTAAATTATTTTCATGGTCAAAAGTCCATAAAATGAATCTAATCCGACCCTTAGGTGATATGGGTTTTCATTTAGCCATCCAATAGAATTTTGGAATGTGTTAGGGTAATTTTATAATATTATATTTACCCTTAAATACCCGATTTACCTTTAACTATGATAAATAAAATTTACCGTAGTTACTATTCATATTTCCCAAAATTAAAAAGTAGCCTATTAATATAATTTGGATCCACTGATTCCAAATATGGAATCCATTTTTTCAAATTCAATACAAAGAAGTTGGATAAATTAAATTAAAATCAATCCCGTTGTCGAATGAAAACGGGTTTTGTTTAAAACATTGCAAAAGATTGAATTGATTTAACCTACAAATTCAATGTAAAATCAATGCCAATGAAATAAATTATATTAAATGGTAAAAATATATTCTATTTATACTTTAGAACCATTCAATATTATAATTTAACCACATAACTTATTACAATGAAAAAAGTTGTTTTTAATTAAAATATAGCGTGTTTTTACTATTCATTAAAATATGAAAGTTATCAGAATAATATGAAAAATTTATCCAAGGTAAAATTTTATATCCTGATTCCAAATAATAATTTTATTTTGTAAAATTGAACTTATAAACAAGTCAAAAACTAGATTTAAAGTGGGTGCGCCATCAAAAGGCTGCAAAACTGCATTTTTTGAAAAATACTTATTTTACCCAAAAAAATTATTTTGTTCTTATAAAATGTTCTAGAAAATGTGTAAGATGAATAACAATGTTATAAAATTAAATATTTAGTTAATACTATTCATAACGTCTAGTTCATAATAATATAATAATAATATATCATTGTTTAGTAAAACCCGGTATTGCGTACAACACACGCTATCGAGGAAGGTCGTGATTGCGTGTAATGCAAGCCATGTCAGGGTTGCGTGTTGTGCAAGAATACTTTATTATTTCTTATAACAGAATCCAACCATATTTTATTTATACATTGAATATATATATATATATATATACACTCAATGTTGCGTAGAATGACTATTATAAAACGAACTTGAATTTCTTTATAACACAATCTAAGAATAGTGTTGTGTATACTTCAAGCTAATACAGTGTGGCGTATAGCACAAGATAATCTTGTTGTATCATAAAACACATGACATCAAATAAATTAAAAATAATACTTATCATAAAATATCGGGTTGTTACACTAACATTCAACCTCGAACATCAACTGTTGAGGTGAAAGTCTCCTTAAAATAATACTGGTGTTGTTAGTTCAATGGTGTCCTTGGATTTGAATTTCGAGCACCGATTCAAAAAATACAAAAACGCGCTCACACGATTACTGAACATACTTAAAATGAATTTCCAAAAATTCATTCCGGGCACACCGGGCCCTTGAATCATGCGTTTTCAATTTTACTAGACTCTTAAAATTCCCATATAAATAAAAATATTACATGGAATCTATGGGTCTTTACAAGTTCACTAACCCTCGGGGAACTATGATGTTATATTCCTTGAGAGGTCCGCATTGGTTTCCTGGAACGATATGTGTTATTTTGACACTTTTCCAAATGCTTGGACTACCAAAAAATCATAGTAGATAATCAGAGACTAGACAAGTTGTTTTAACTACATCCCATGAAACTGCGGATGGGGTATGCAATCTCTATGGATTTTATGATTGGGAAACACTATAATCCAAGGTGGAAGGATTTAATATGGGTGATTTATTATCCATTAATGAAATAATTCCATTTTCTACCCATTGGGGGGTCTGTAAATGTGGAGTAACTCATATGATTATATGATTGAGACGTTATTTAGATTTCAAGAGAAACCTAGGAAATATAGTTAGACCTGGATAACAATTTGACAGTTATCCTTTGGAAGGTACTCAGTGAGGATGAAGGAAACATGTTGATATTAGGCACCACATATCAGATAAAGACAGATGGACAACCTATATAGACCATCCAAACTCTAGAGGGTATGTTTTGGGTGTCTGTTCATGATCTTGGTGGTTCATGGAAAAGTTATCTACCAATGTCTATTTTTTCACATTTTAATACCTATCATTACTCAATCAGTGTAATCCGTTTTTTACACATTATGGAAGTGTGATCCAATCCTCATCATTCTTGGTTGAGGTAGGTAGGAATTATTTGGTTATATTGAGAATCCTCTAAGAGATAATAGTTATAATTAGGTTGATTCAAAAAGTAATAGTGACAACTAAGAGTAACCATAATTCATATTCCAATATTAATTAATGTCATTTGTAGTTTTAGGTAATTGATCATGTTTTTCTCCAGGTATTAGTTCTATTGGGTCATCATCATTTGGGAATTAATAGGATGTTAGAATCGTGTAATTTCATGTTATTTTTTGTTATGTAGTATACAACATCCCGCATTTTTATCACATAAACCTTCTGTACATTTTACAAAACCGAGGATCTTTAAGGTTTAGTGTCTTGGAAACCAGGAACTTTAAACATGAAAACATAAAAGATTATTCTTAAAAACTTGAAAGGATCCTCCTCATGTTCATCCTAGGTTCATTACTGCATCTCATAACCTGGGGTCATACATCAAAAGAAAGGGTGAGCAGAAGGCCCAGTAAGGGAAACAAGATAAACATTTTACATGTGAATTTGAGATACTTCAATAAGGTCATGAAAAGAATATTAAGGCATGAGAAAGAAATCATAAGGCATATCAAAATAAAAATAACATTTTTCATAACTTGAAGATGTGGCTGCAACATTTAATATAGAAAATCATGAACATATCACAAAGGTCCATCCCCAAGGTTTCATTTGAAAATTATCAAGGTTATTCACCAAGATATCGTGAAAATTGTAATCTCTAGTGGTTACATCATTACCCAATGCATTGGAGAGATATCAGGGCACATCTTTAAATTTGCCTTTATTATCATGTGATCCACATATATCATCATCAAACATTTCATAAATGACCCATATAGCATAAAATAAATGGGATTCATTTCATAATCATAACGTTTTAAAAACTGCTTTAAAGACATGATATTTACGTCACTCTAAACCCACGAAAAGGGAAAACGGGTTTCATGTATGTAAATCCCAGAATTTAAAATAGAACATCTTGGTATATATGTGAATACCCATATAGAAGGTAGAGCTTATATTATTCCCTTAATAAAATAATATATCTTTAGAAAAAGAGATGCATTTTGAGATGAAACTTCTGCAGCATAACAGCTATGTTACAAGGTTTTTAGAAAACATTGAAAAGAGAGGGGACATGGGTCAAACATTCATAAATGACCCATAAAACAGTAGAGGGACAGAATATAAGAGATTTAAGAACATGGTAATGAAATTTGAAAATATACCATATGAAATGAAGAATATGAAAGGAAGACAAAAATAAGAATTCTCTTATGAAAATTCGGCAGCCTAACAGTGTTACATAAACTTCAACCAAAAAATGAATTGATGAGACCAAATAGGGTATCTCATCATATGAACATAAAATATCATTATGATAGATATAGAGATCATACCCCAACATAATAAAAAGTAACTTTCAAGACTTGACATGGAATTAGAACTTTAAAAAGGAGAAGGGTGAATGAATCACTTAAAAATTCAGCAGCCTAACGGCATCACTTAAACTTCAACAAAAAATGAATTGATGAGATCAAATAGGGTCTCTCATCATATGAAAATAAGAGTCCAATATGATAGATATAGAGATCATACCCCAACATAATAAAAAGGAACTTGTAATACATGACATGAAAGTAGAACTTTGAAAAAGAGAAGGGTGAAAGAATCCCTTAAAAATTCGGCATCCTAACGGCGTCACTTAAACTTCAACAAAAAATGAATTGATGAGATCAGATAGGGTCTCTCATCATATGAACATAATATTCCAGTATTATATATATAGATATCATACCCCAACATAACAAAAATCAACATGAAAAAATTGACATGAAAGTAGAACTTCAAAACCAGAAGGGTGGAGAACCACTTAAAAATTCGGCAGCCTAACGGCGCCACTTAAAACATCAAAATACTGAATTGAAAAGATCAAATGGGGTCTCTCATAATATTATCATAAAATATCATTATTATAAATTTTGAGATCATACCACAACATAATAAAAAGGAACTTGAAATACTTTACATGATAATAGATCTTGAAAAATGAGAAGGGAGAAAGTATCTGTTACAAAAATTTCGGCAGCCTAACGGCGCCACTTAAAATTTCATAAAACGAAATAATGAGAGTAAGAGTGGATATCTCATTATGTGAACATGAAAAGGTCAGTAATAGGAGTATAAAATAACACCCTTTAACGTAAGAACAGAGAGCATAAAAGAAATTACATAAAAGAGATTTTTGAAAAGAAAGAGAGAGATCAGATCACTTACCTTAAAACGTAACTCTTAAAACTCAAAGGTTGAGACCTTGAGGGCTTGGGGGCACCTTAGGAGGACTCCTTGGGAGGTAATGAGACCCGAACTTCATTGGGGAAGAGTGGAGAGTCTAATGGATGAGAGGATGGCTTGGTATTTATAGGGAAAGTGAGGGGACAAGGCATTAATGGCCAAGGGACACCTCATTAGTGGTTTTGGCAAAACCATGGGCTTGCCCATGGTATTTTCCCATGGTATTGGCCACTTGGGACACCTCATACCTTATCTTACTATTCATAAGTCTACCATATTGATTACATACTTAATACATCATTTAATGATGTCATTAAACACTCGTAACTTAAAAACTGTATTTTCACTATCCATCGAAAATGAAACTTTCTCAGAAATATCCCAAAATTTCACCTTAACCAAATATCAATACTCTGATTTCAAAAATGAAATCCATTTTATAAAAATAATTTTCTAAATATTTTTAATCTATTTTTTTAAATAAATACACTATTCACCGAAAATTAATTTTTTTTCAGAAAAAAACCCCAAAAATTACCATAACATAATATCGGTGCTCTGAGTTCAAAAATGAAATCCATTTTATAAAAATAATTTTTTAAATATTTTTAATTTAATTTTTAATTAAAAAACACTATTCACTCGAAAAAACTAATACTTGAATAATAATTTATAAAATCGTTATTTAACCATTTTATTGAATCACATTACTTAATCAAGGTGCCTAGATTATATTAATACTTTCTTTAAGTGAGATTACTAATCCATTTGGACACATTACTAATCCTAATCATAAAATCACTATTCATAATTACTATTCATCAAAAATTATGTTGATCTTATTAGACTCTAAATTTCGTACTGACCATAATTGTAGAAGACCATTTGTTGAATATCATTACACATTTTTAATTATTTAAAGTTTACATAAACATTTTTAAAATATCCTTTTTCTAAAATTCATCAAAAATATGCATACTATATTTATCCAGTCATTTGATAATTCATAAACTTCATCATAAGAAGAAATCTGAATTTTTATTTAAAACAAAAGATTACACAAGGCAGTTACGGACTCCTTACATAGCCCCTTATCACACTAGCATAGGACCTAAGTGTAAGGTGTGCTAAGGTGAGAGAATCTGAGGGAGGATCGGCTAACATCACACTAGTAGTAATTTCTATCAGTTTGAACTTATCACAAAGACGATTCCATTCTAGCTTCACATGATGAAGTTCGGCTTGGGTTTGGTCCAGAGTAAAGCCCAGTGGTGCTACCTCCTTCCCAAGTTCTGTTAGATGGGCTTCGATCTGTCCAAGACTACTGGGTGAGGCCATCGAATCTTCTTTTTATAATAATTAACCAATATTACTTGTATTTAGAGACAAAAATCAAAACGTTTAGTTTCCAACGGTCATATTGACCAATGGTTATATAATAGTCAAAACCCAACGGTCTCATTTTAATTATACTCATGTTATCAAATGAAACATTTTTGTTGAGTATAAAAAACAAAATAAAATAACACATAAAATTAGGAAACAAGATTTATTCAAAATTTTGGGTTGTTACAATCTTCCCCCCTTAAGAAATTGCGTCCTCGCAATTTTTAAAATTGGGTTTTGTAATTTCACTTAAAGTCCCACATCGGAAAAGGATTCAGTAAAACTATTACTTTAAAAGAAAGAAAGGGAAGTACAAAGGTCACCCAAGTTAACCCATAATAGGATTCCATGGAGGAAACATGGATATGGAAGGAAAAAAAAGGGTCAATTTCTGGGGGAGAGTGATAGAAAACATGATTAGGAGAAAGTTAACCATAAGAAAATCCCAAACTTATGATGTGTGTAAACGGTCTTTGATTACCTAGTAGGAAACGTAAACCAACAACGTTTTTGTTTTACATTCCTTTTCATAATTTTAAGGAATTCATTTACTCTATAGAACAAAAACATAAGAAAATATACCTACCTTCATGTAGAGTTTCATCCTTTAATAAGTTTCTACCCAAAACTAATCTTTTCTCCAAACTATGAGCATTCAAAACTACTTGGTCTCATCAAAACACAAGAATCATCTTCTATAGAATCACATAATCCACAAATGATTAACTATATATTTCTTCTATCTTTAAATATTATCCCAAAAATAGAAAGGGTAATTTAAAACAACTCTTCAAAAAGAAATAATCCCATAGGAATGTAAACTACTTTTAAATATTCAAAGTTCCATGGTACTACCCAAAGTTCATCATAGTCCATTCCATAAATAACGGTCCTTAAAATTCCTCAAAATAAACCAAACTAAGATTGAAACCCAAATACAAGAAGGATTTGATAACATAGTCTTCTAAAATAAATTTCATTGTTCATTTCCAAACAACATCAACCACTCCTAACATCTTATAACAAAAGTATCTACCCTAAAAATATTTTACCCAAGATAGGTTAATCATTCCCATAAGTAACCTAAATTACTATAATTCCACCATAAATTCATCGATTCTTCAAAATATAAGTCAAACTTACTCCTAAATTAAATACCGTAGTAATATATTTACCTCGATCATATAGGGTCCCCAAAATAATGAACATCTTCCAAAATAATAATCATATTTTAATCCCCTAATCATCCCTATCATATTAATACGACAATCGTCGCATTTCATATCACATTGGTTGTTGGGAAATGTTCTTCCATTTCCCACCATTAACTAAGAAGAGAAAGCATAATTTGGGGCTTAAGTACTTTGCCAATAATCATGAAAAAGAACTGAAAGAATATAAGGATAACTTGTAGAAGAAAAGTATACCCTAACTTGTGATCCCCTAGGTTCCCATCTAGGTTATCCATGATCATATATTCTTATGTGAATCTTTATTTTATTTTATCTTTGTTCCTTTAACAATGGTTCATACTAAGCTTATGAATTTACCAAAGAATATCCCCTGGGAGTGTCGTAACCAAGAGTGCAGCAAGGCCCGTTGTCGTGTACTAGTTATCGTTCGAGTCTAGCTCAAAGTGGTGTTTTCAGGTTTCACCCCTATGTACATCTGTTCCAGAGCCACCTCTACCTGCTCGTATCCATACAGGGATGTATTTTCTTGGCTAACCCCTTATTCAATACTCACCAAAATACCAGGAAGATTTCCTATATTTAAACTTTTCTATAGGGTTCTTCCTAGAGTTTTCATATCCTAATTTCCACAAATAACTAAACCATCCTTTGATACCAACTATGGCATCTCGCCTTTTTATCACATAAACTTGCATTACATTTTACAAAACTGAGGATCTTTAAGGCTTAGTGTCTTGGAAACCAGGAACTTCAAACATGAAAACATAAAAGATTCTTCTTAAACACTTGAAAGGCTACTCCTCATGTTCATCCTAGGTTCATTACTGCATCTCATAACCAGGGGTCATACATCAAAAGAAAGGGTGAGTAGAAGGCCCAGTAAGGGAAACAAGATAAACATTTTACATGTGAACTTGAGATACTTCAATAAGGTCATGAAAAGAACATCAAGGCATGAGAAAGAAATCATGAGCCATATCATAATAAAAACAACATTTTTCATAACTTGAAGATGTGGCTGCAACATTTAATATATAAAATCATTAACGTATCACCAAGGTCTATCCCCAAGGTGTCATTTGAAAATTACCAAGGTTATTCACCAAGATATCGTGAAAATTGTAATCTCTAGTGGTTACATCATTACCCAATTTATTGGAGCGCTATCAGGGCACACCCTTAAATTTGCCTTTATTATCATGTGAGACACATATATCATCATCAAAAATTTCATAAATGACCCATATAGAATAAAATAAATGGGTTTCATTTCATAATCATAACGTTTTAAAAACTTCTTTAAAGACATGATATTTACGTCACTTTAAACCCACGAAAAGGGAAAGTGGGTTTCATGTATGTAAATCCCAGAATTTAAAATATAACATCTTGGTATATATGTGAATACCCATATAGAAGGTAGAGCTTTGAGTATTCACTTAATAAAATAAAATATCTTTAGAAAAAGAGAGAGACATTTTGAGACGAAAATTCTGCAGCATAACGGCTATGTTACAAGGTTTTTAGAAAACATTGAAAAGAGAGGGGACATGGGTCAAACATTCATAAATGACCCATAAAACAGTAGAGGGACAGAATATAAGAGATTTAAGAACATGTTAATGAAATTTGAAAATATACCATATGAAATGAAGAATATGAAAGGAAGACAAAAATAAGATTTCTCTAATGAAAATTCGGCAGCCTAATAGCGTTACATAAACTTCAACCAAAAAATGAATTGATGAGATCAAATAGGGTCTCTCATCATATGAACATAAAAGATCAGTATGATAGATATAGAGATCATACCCCAACATAATAAAAAGGAACTTGCAAGACTTTACATGGAATTAGAACTTTGAAAAGGAGAAGGGTGAAAGAATCCCTTAAAAATTCAGCAGTCTAACGGCGTCACTTAAACTTCAACAAAAAATGAATTGATGAGATCAAATAGGGTCTCTCATCATATGAACATAAGAGTCCAGTATGATATATATATAGATCATACCCCAACATAATATAAAGGTACTTTAAATACTTGACATGAAAGTAGAACTTTGAAAAAGAGAAGGGTGAAAGAATCCCTTAAAAATTCGGCAGCCTAACGGCGTCACTTAAACTTCAACAAAAAATGAATTGATGAGATCAAATAGGGTCTCTCGTAATATGAACATAAGAGTCAAGTATGATAGATATAGATATCATACCCCAACATAACAAAAAGGAACTTGAAATAATTGACATGAAAGTAGAACTTCAAAACGAGAAGGGTGGAGAACCACTTAAAAATTCGGCAGCCTAACGGCGCCACGTAAAACTTCAAAATACTGAATTGAAGAGATCAAATGGGTTATCTCATCATATGATCATAAAATATCAGTATGATAAATTTAGGGATCATACCCCAACATAATAAAAAGGAACTTGAAATACTTTACATGATAATAGATCTTGAAAAATGAGAAGGGAGAAAGAATCCGTTACAAAAATTTTGGCAGCCTAACGGCGCCACTTAAAACTTCATAAAACGAAATAATGAAAGTAAGAGGGGATCTCTAATTATGTGAACATGAAAAGGGAAGTAATAGGAGTATAAAAGAACACCCTTTAACGTAAGAACATGGAGCATAAAAGAAATTACATAAAAGAGATTTCTTGAAAAGAAAGAGAGAGATCGGATCCCTTACCTTAAAACGTAACTCTTAAAACTCAAAGGTTGGGACCTTGAGGGCTTGGGGGCACCTTGGGAGGACTCCTTGGGAGGTAATGAGACCATAACTTTGTTGGGGAAGAGTGGGGAGTCTAATGGATGAGAGGATGGCTTGGTATTTATAGGGAAAGTGAGGGGACAAGGCATTAATGGCCAAGGGACACCTCATTAGTGGTTTTGGAAAAACCATGGGATTTCCCATGGTATTTGCCAATGGTATTGGCCACTTGGGACACATCATAAGTTATCTTACTATTCATAAGTCGATCATATTGATTACATAATTAATACATCATTTAATGATGTCATTAAACACCCGTAACTTAAAAACTGTATTTTCACTATTCATCGAAAATTCAACTTTCTCAGAAATATCCCAAAATTTTACCTTAACCAAATATCAATACTCTGATTTTAAAAATGAAATCCATTTTATAAAAATAATTATCTAAATATTTTTAATCTATTTTTTTAAATAAATACACTATTCATCGAAAATTCATTTTTTTCAGAAAAAACCCCAAAAATTACCACAACATAATATCGGTGCTCTGAGTTCAAAAATGAAATCCATTTTATAAAAATAATTTTTTAAATATTTTTAATTTAATTTTTAATTAAAAAACACTATTCACTCGAAAAAACTAATACTTGAATAATAATTTATGAAATCGTTATTTAACCATTTTATTGAATCACATTACTTAATCAAGGTACCTAGATTATATTAATACTTTCTTTAAGTGAGATTACTAATCCATTTGGACACATTACTAATCCTAATCATAAAATTACTATTCATAATTACAATTCATCAAAAATTAAGTTGATCTTATTAGACTCTAAATTTCGTACTGACCATAATTGTAGAAGACCATTTTTTGAATATCATTACACATTTTCAATTATTTATGGTTTACATAAACATTTTTAAAATTTCCTTTTTTTAAAATTCATCAAAAATATGCATACTTTATTTATCCGGTCATTTGAATTTTCATAAACTTCATCATAAGAAGAAATCCCAATTTTTATTTAAAACAAAGGATTACACAAGGCAGTTATAGTCTCCTTACATAGCCCCTTATCACACCAGCATAGAACCTAAGTGTAAGGTGTGCTAAGGTGATAGAATCTGAGGGAGGCTCGGCTAACATCGCACGAGTAGTAATTTCTATCATTTTGAACTTCTCTCAAAGGCAATTTCGTTCTAGCTTCACACGATGAAGTTCGGCTTGGGTTTTGTCTAGAGAAAATCCCAGTGGTGATACCTCCTTCCCAAGTTCTGTTAGATGGGCTTAGATCGGTCCAAGACTACTGGGTGAGGCCATCGAATCTTCTTTCTATAATAATTAACCAATGTTACTTGTATTTAGAGAAAAAAATCAAAACGTTTAGTTTCCAACGGTCATATTGACCAATGGTCATATAATAGTCAAAACCCAACGGTCTCATTTTAATTATACTCATGTTATCAAATGAAACATTTTTGTTAAGTATAAAAAACAAAATAAAATAACACCTAAAATTAGGAAACAAGATTTATTCAAAATTTTGGGTTGTTACATAGTATCCTAAAAAGGTAGCCTAATCGTTGTATATTCCACCATTGATGACCCAGACTCATGATTTATTCCTTGTCTCACAACTAAATGGAAGTAATATAGACCCCTCTCATGTGTTTTTTTGGGATTATATAGATTTGGATCTTGATTCCCCCATGATGGAGCAACCTGTTTGTATCATGGATTTTAATAATATGGTTCTAAATTTGAAGGTAATTCCATTTCATCATGTACTCTGAAATCATAGTGATGATTACCATGACTCATTTGTTCCATGAGGATGTGGGAGTGCATATTGGTCTCTCCATTTTCTAATAGTGAATCAAGATAACATTTTTCATTAGAATAAACAATAGAGGGTAGTTTTGAAACCCCTCGGGTTATTGGTATATGTTCATTTATGTTTTAATTATCCTGGAGTGTGTTCGTGATGTTCCTAGATATTGGTGGTTAAATAATGGAGTTTTTTCAGAGGTAGAATAGGGAACAATGTTAGGATATATGTTTTATTTATCTATGAAGTAACCATTCGAGGGGTTATGTTGTTTTTGATAATGTGGATTTACATTGTTTTAGAATGGGTTTTAAACCATTCTAAACCCTAAAGTAAGAAGTGTGGTTTTTTTGTGTGGAATGTGGCACTTTCACAGTTGCCACATTGTTTTTTGAAGTGTTTAGTGAATATGGGAGACCCTATCCAACTCATTCAAAATAGTAAAGATTAAAAAAATCACCATGTTGGGTTTTTTTGGGGTTCTTTATCATTCTATAATGTTCACAAACCCTTACCTTGTCCTTATAGCTCTCTCCCTCTATCCTTGGTGAATTTATTCTTGGTTTCTTGGTTATTTCTTATGGTATGTGGGCTTCTATTAAATTTCCACCCAATTTCTCATCTTCATGAATTTTTAATCAATTATTTGGTGTTATTAATCAAGGGAGGGGTGATATGTACTTAATATGAGGTAGGATTATCTATTTAAGTATTTTTTTTCATGGAAACCTGAGAATTTTCTATTCCAAATTGGTTTTTATTAATTAAATTTTAACTAAAATTATTCATTCTTGGGGTGTGTTCCATGTTTAATGAGTTTTATATATTGTTTTGGAAAATTTATGTTTAAATTGGGAGGTTTTTCAAATTTATGTGGATTATATTCCCAATAAAGGTTTTATAAAAATTCATAAACTAGTTTTGTTGTAAAAATATGATTTATAAAGTTGTATTAAAAATTAGTTTACCCATGAAATGGTTTTTTTTTTGAAAAATTTGTAATTTGAATTATGAAATGGATTTTGAAATGGATTAATTTATATGTAAACCTTCATGATATTCTTTTTCATGGATTATAACATATGTTATATGGGTATTGAATGAGTGGTTTTTTGATGGATTGTGCAAACCTTCAGGAATATGATCCTTCAATCCTCTATTTTTTTCCAAGGGACCGACTGTGCCTTTTGGTGAAAAGACTATGCGGTCTTCCATGCTCGATATATTGAGACTATGTCAGAACAAGGAGTTAGGCCTAATGAAAATTGTGAGATCTTCCATTTCATTCCTAGAAATATGGTTACTCACTTATGATTTTCTTAATGGTTAGATCCCCTAGGTTCACATTAATCCTTCCATATTTGTTTATATGCTTTATAAACTTGATTATATCCATTTTAATTTGATGATATGTATTATTTCTATTTTTTTATTATCTATTTATATTGATATTTATTTTTGAGGATATGATAAACTTGTATATTCCATTTTTTTCATGTTTTAGCGTGATTTTTTATATAGAATTGTTTATATATTTTATCCATGTTCCAATTTTTTTTAAAAACAAGATTTTTTAAAATAGAAAATGAATTTCTGATTAAAGAATATTTATAATTAGTGGATATTCAATGTGGATTTTGGTATTAATTTTTTTCAAACTAGTTTAATTGATATCATGATTAAATTCCCCAAATATATTCATGTGGTTCTCCTAATGGAATTATGTGCCCACACACTACCTGTGACATTTTTGGGAAATTATTGATTTTATTTTATAGGAAAATAAAATTTAATGGGGACCATTTTCTTTAGAAGACCTTTCTAATTATCAATATTTATGATTTTTGATGATATGTGATCTCATAGTGATTTAAAAATGTAGACTCATATTTTATATTTTGTACCCACTAGGATATACTCAAGCTTTCATTGGAATCATACCCTATCCTATGAATTTTTGTTACCTATTTTAAGACACCATGTATATTCTTTATTGTGGAATGTTTTTTCATTGATTTATATTCGTTTTCATTGGATATTCTAGCCTTATACTATTGAAAATAATGATATCATCATGGATGTCATGTTTTATGGGAGGGTAATGCACATTTACTTATGGTGAAAGAATCTTCATGTTCTTGTTGGTTATTTTCGGTGCCTGTCAAGAACACATATAGATTGTGAATGATTTTTGGTCTATGTGGTGGGAAAACATGGGTGATGGGTTATGTTAACCAAGGATGGTTATATAAATTTGGAGAATGTTTCATGGGTATAATATCATGTCGGCTACTATTGGGAACTCATAAGGATGTGGTATCTTATTTGGTAAATGTATTAGATTTCAATACCATATGAAAATATGGGATACACTGTGTGAAACACTAACGATGTTTAATGTAAAAAAATTAAAGGGAATGTGGATAATGAAAACATTTAATATTCATATTCTTAATAGATGAAAAAATGAGTCATGTAATATGGGGATGATTTTTGACCACATCCAAAACATGGTATCCATTATTGTAAACATTAATATTTTTATCCTTGGTGTATAAACTAGTTGGGGGTAGGAATTTTTATCATTGTTTCATCACAATAGTGTTATATATTCCAATTTTATCAAAATAGTTCATCCGCGTTGTGTTCCCTTGAGAGGAGGTGTTTATTTTTAGCATTGTAAAATTGCTATTGGGAAGCCAATTTAGACATGAATGATGATCTCTACCTATATCAAAATATACTATGCATTCATTTAATATAGTTAGATTATTATAAATAGTTAAAAAACATTTAGGGTTATATTGTTGTGTGTTAATCATATTGATAAGGTATATTAAAATAATGGGAGGAATGTCAGCCAAATTCGAGAATAAAAATGAAAACTATGTGAGAGACTTGAGAATAGAATATTTATGTGTCTTATTGAGGATATAAATGTTGATATAATGGATAAATAGTTTATGGATTCAATATTTTAACCAAAATTATATAATGTTTAAATGTGGTATAGATGAGACTGATAGAGTAACTTTTAATGTCTTACACTAAGGTCTGAGGGTTGATGTTTCCTTGATATCAAATATGAAAAATTAAATATGATATTATTTTTTAGTGTTTCATCGATTTGAACAATCTCAAGGGACTTTTTCTACACATTATTGTTTTATTTTATTGGCCATGTCTCTACTAGATTTTATTAACCTATTGACTTGACAGAAAAGTTCTACAATGTTTTAGTTTTCTATAAAATTTTATTGAGTGGTGTTTAGAATGTGTTTGATGGAAATTTTTTATTTTTATTCATCTGAAAAATTATATACGGTTTAGTTATGTTTTGTGTTTATTGTAGAAAAGAATCTAAAATGGGTTTTAAGAAGTAAACCTTCATTATACCTCATAATATGTCATGGTGTTTCTGAATAATAAAATTTGAAATTTATATCGTTGAAATGAAGTTGCATTGGAATATTTTTTTTCTATTTTATATTTGAAATTAAAAAATGAAAAATATTTAAGATATAAATTGTTTAAAAATAATTTTGTTTCATCTCAGTTAAATGTAACCATAAAATCCATAATGATGTATGAAGATCACATGAAAATTTCAATGATCATGTGATGTTAACTCTTATACTATGTAATGGTTATTTGAAACAAATACTTCTAGTGATATTTAACTTTTCCATAGTCTATGAAATTTTCTATTTGGGAGTTTATCAATGGATAAGTAAGGTTTGTTTCACTGTAGAATTATTTCATGTTGTGTAAAGTTCATTAGAATTAAAAAATGACTATGGATAATAAATTGTACTTTAGGTGAATAATTACCTATATCAAACATAGAATCCAAATTCAGGCATCGAGTTGGTCGTGGTCCCAGCCATGGGTTTTTATTGATTTTAATGTTTAATGGTTTAAAAAAAAATTCTGAGAGGTCATGATGAAGATAGATTCGATGGGATTTTCTCTATGAGATTCAAGACACCACATAGTGGTTTATATAAGTATGGGTTTTTAGAGTATATTTAGTTTGAAAACAAATTGTTATGAATAGTTATGTGGTTTTGAAGCTAAAATAAAAAATTTGGGAGTTATTATTTGAGATTTATAAACATAATTCAAATCTAATTGTGATAATTTTTTCAGATATGGTGCAATGTTATGTTTTGAATATATGGAAGTTGGATGTTCAGTTATATTGGAGTTTTAAATCTAAAATTATAAAAAAAATATCATTTTTATAAGAATAATAAATATTTAAATAAATAAACAATAAAAGAGTGTATAAGACATTGAATTTTAGGATTTTTTGTTAGATATAAATGAATATACTAATTTTTATAGATATGAAATAGATTAGAATTTAATAGAATTAAAGATGTATCTCTAGAAGAATAATGAAATATAATTTATTTAAGGTGTTAAATATGACATGGATATTTTCATATTTTTTAAAGAAGTTATACACCAATTAATATGTTTTCATATAAATATCAATGTGGAAAATACCATCATAGATGTAGTAGTGAGTATATCATTGTGAATAAAACCTTTGTGTTGTTATTTCGGAGTTAGAATGGATGATACCTTTCCAATTCTAGTGTGGATAGTGTGTTAAGAGACTAAGAGAGACTCCACTCTTCTAGAACAACATAAATATTGTTTTTATTATGTTCAAAGTGATTCAATACAATTTAGCTTTCACAATCCTTAAACTAGACCATTTTGTGTGAACCATATGAAAATTTACTTATTCTCTTACAAGTTTCCAATCTCAAATAAAATTATATGTATCTGAAATATTTATCAATCATTTTGAGTTAAGAACAATATGATCAAGGATAAAACCTTTAAATTCATAAAATCATGACTCTCCCCCTCGTATAGGGTGAAATACATGATAAGAAAAAACAAGTGTCTTCAGAGAATTTATTTTTGGTTGAATATTTGTTAATAAAATCATAATTCTGATATTAAAACACAGGTGGATACATATATTTTATGTCAGAGAAATTCAGAAATGGATGTCCAAAATACATCATTATTCTATATCATCTTGTATGGATGTAAAAATGAACACCATTTAGAGAATTTCATCTAGAATAGAGAGTGTATCACCAATAAAGGGAGATCATTCATAGTTAGATATAGAGGCTATTTCTATGAAATATTTGTTGGAGACTTGTTCAATACTATTTATAGAATGATTATGTCATGAATGGTTTCCATCCTATGTGGGGGACCTAGTTGAATATATATAAAATATTTTATATTATTGAGAAGTAATGTTGCAATTTTTATGGAATTAATATGATAATATTAGGATGTGTGTAAATAAAATGGATGGAGAATTAGTCGACTAACTCAATATATTAATAAAATACATGTGTCTATATGGAGAAAAAATTTAATATATTAGAATTATTAAAATAATTATGAGAATATATACTCTATATTCTTTTTTAAAAGTCTCAGTTCTTAAAGGAAACTATTTTCTGGATATTTCACTAGAAAACCTACATGGTACAATCATTTCATATTAAATTAGAATTGAATGTATGGAGTCTAGGGTAAAAGTTATAAATCTTGATTTTGATTATAAATAATTGAACAAACACATGGAGAATGAAGACCCCAAAGATGTATTGTTCAATGTGGTAGTTACATTTATATTTTCTAATATTAATAGAGTAGACTATAATCTAAATGAAATAATCAATATTATATATTAATTTATGAAATAGCGGAATATATTATAATGATATTTTATAAGAAATATTTAGGGGATGAAAAATTAGAATTATCTTATAAAAATGTATCTAGGTAAATGTAGGCAAAGAAAGGATCATAGTGAAAATATTTAAAAATAAAATGAAATTATTTTTAATTAAGTTTAATGTTTTAAGGAATTTGTTGTTGATATGATTTAATATTATAGTGTTATTTCTAAATATTCATTGTTGGCTAATGTAATCCATAAAAAAGAATGAGAATTATAATAAAGCTAACCAAATGGAGGGAATAATTGATCATAAATAATAATTAGAAGAATATAATGATAAATTTATATTCTTATTAAAATGATGAATAAAAAATTTTTTCTTGCATGAGTCAAACATTTATATGAAATTATAGGATGAATGGATGTCATAAATGATGGTTAAAATAAAAAAGTGAGATCTGGAATTTTTAGATACACAAGAAATTATGATTGTTGAAACGCAAAGTAGATGAATTGTAATAGACTATTTTTTTCCATTGAAATTATATGAATGAAATTATCAAGATAATTGACCATCTTAATAATGAATTCATGTCATGGAAATGAATGTATGAATACAAGGATGAATTACTCACTCATACACTTTACTTTGGAATTTAATGTTATTGGTAACAAAGGATGGTCATTTTTTTGTAAAGAAATCCTATATATCCCATAAGTAGATCTATTCATGAATTTTAATAAATCTATTGCAGATAATTAACACTATATGAATATATCCATTATTTACTATAAAATATAAACGTCAATTCCACATAAAAAAGAATTGTTTTCATATCTCTTAATAAATTTCAAATCATGAAACAAAATTACATATGATGAATATATAAATTATCAATTATTGATTTTGAAATATGTGAAACATTAAATAATAATTTTTTATTAACAAAATTATTTTTTAGAGACTACCAAAATGAATAAATTTTTCCTATATTTAACATTTTTTTTAGTTGTAATTATTTTTAATAATAATATAATTAGAAAAACATGATTCATTGTTCCTTCTGTGTATAAAATAAGGATTCTAGTTAAATTTTTTTCATATAGTGGCTATATGTTTCATCAGACAGTATAAAAACTCCATATCGGTTTTTAGTCAAAAATGATGAAGGAGATGATATAGAACTAAAGGATGAGTAGACTCACACACTGTAAATAAAATTGTACAAGTTATCATTGGTGCTGAAAATAAGAACAATGAAGAAAAATGTTTCATTTTTTTATTTCGAATAAATAAATTAGCATTAGATTTAGGATTTTGGATAATTTTTCTACAACACCTATGATGGGAAATTAAACCATCATTCTAGGGATAAAAAATGAATCAAATGGAATTTTTTTATTTCAAAATATATGGTTATTACAATTAGTAGATGCTCAAGAAAACTACAAACATAAATTATTTTAAAAATAAATATGATCTATTTATTGAAGGACTTAGTCTTGAATTCCAATGTTTAAATTAGTTTTGCGATATGACCCATTTCAATGAATTCAAAAATTTTAAGGTTCATCATTAATTCTCAAGATAGATTTCTAATTTTCTAGGTAAAATAAATTGGAGATAAATACCTTATTTGTTTGTAAAATATTATATGTTGTCCATAGAGGTTGAAAATTGGTTATAAATCAAACATCATTCTCATTTTATAATGAAAATACTTGGAGAATTTGGTATATGGTGATGGAGAAACGGATATCCCTATGCATACATATTATGATCCCATTTTTGACATGTGCTACATGTGAAATATTGTTTGGAATACCTATATTTATAAGAATGTAAAATAATCCAAACTACTCAATGTTTCACACGTGGTTCTATCTGTTCCAACAACACTAATATAATCAAATTGAATTATTTACTATAATTGTGCATATGTTTAACAAAATGGAATAGATAATAGCGATTAATCAAAAGAATAAATTATTCATGTTTATTAGTGGATGACGTAATAATGATAAGATTATTCTTGGAACAAATATTTAAAATATTCAAACTTTTAATTGTAAGGAATTCAAATACATTTATGTGGATGATTAAAATAAATATCATGGAATTCAACATACATATTGACATTAATGACTCCTCAAGAAAAAAAGTATGGGTAAGAGTAACCCAATTTTATATAACATAGAATAAAATATATTAATTAAGCTTATAATAATGTAGAATTAAATGAATAATTTCATACTGTAGTGTATATCTCTAATAGAGCCTCAAAAATTTATAATAAAGAATAAAATATTTATGAGATCAGGTATGGAAATAATCACGCAATAGAGTACATATAGATGTTTAAAGGTAAATTTTTTATCCTAATATAATAATTCACAAGAAGATAGAAGCTCATGGTGTATAATAGATTTTTATTATATATTCATTCAAAATTAATTAATTTTAATGATTTATTATGTGGCATAAAATTTTAGTGGAATATGAAGGTTTCATGATTGTTTAAATTGATAATATCTCTATAATATAAGATAAGCTGTTAGAATCTCACAAGTATATTTCACCTTACAGTGGTCTGGTTGTTGAAGAATAATATTACAAAGAATCATAATACTCTAGGGGCATTTAAAAGGTTGTATAAGATTTAGATAAATATTCTAAAAATGATCATATTATTATAGAAATATGATCTCTAGACATGAGAATGAAGTTAAATGATAGTGGGAATATTATTATTGGTGTTTGGAAAACACAATTTTAGACTAGATGTGCTAACGATCAATAGATAACATCACTATATATAAGTTCTAACTCAATAAATTTGAAGGGAAATTTAAATATTAATGTTGCTTAAATGAAATTTATTAGGACAGTGCCAGATCAAAAAGAATGTGTCTTCAGAAGTTTTAACCAGAAAAAAGTACAATAATGTTATCATAACCATGTGTAATTTCTAGAATAAATATAATGTCAATATCATAGTGAAAATTAATAATTAACATCTTGTATGAAAAGGTAATTTTATAATAGAATAAATTGATGTGGATAAATCAGTTGCAACAATATAATGAATTTTCTCTATATGATTAGTATTGGATATGGAAGATATTAAAGGGAATAATATTATTACATGGATGTGAAATAATAATTCCATAATGAAATTCTATAAGAGTAAGTCTATATTACAAAACAATATGGTATTGATATTGGTGAAGATGCTAGTAATGTTTTCCATTTATAGAGGTCTTTATATGGAATATAAAAAGAACTAAGTTCCTAGTACTCAAGGATGGATCGATAATTAAATATGTTTTTTATAAAGATGTGGGGTTGATCACAGAATCTTATTAAGATACAAAGGGATCAATAAATAGTGATTCTTCTATATACTGATGATATCATCATTGGAGTCTCAAATTATACCCAATGCAAGAAACTTTTCAGAATTCATGAGGTGCGAATTCATCAGGTCCCTAAATGTTGCATTCTATTTTTTTACTTTTACTATAGGCAATTCAAAGAATAATGATATTTTATTTTTTAAATTAAATATTCTAATAATTTCCCTAAATTATTTCATATGGGTAATTTTAAATAGACAACCACTATAGAGGAGACCATGATAGAATTATCCAAATATGGTGATAGAAAATAGATTATGTCAATCATTAGAGGTAGATAGTTAGTATGTTTTAAAAATTGATGGACACATGAACAAATATTACATTATTAATTTGTCATCATACTCATGAAAAAAGTTTATTTTATACAAATTCAAATTCATATTATGAAAATAACTCATTATACATCAACCAAATGAATACTATGATATATTTTGATAGTTAATATCATTAAAAAACTAAATTTATTCAATATTTTAAATTAGTATGGTTTGGTAGATGATTTAATGTCTACTCAGGAGGTGGTTTATGCCTCACAAGTTCTGGTATTTCATTTCAAAGTAAGAATCCCAAGATAATCTCATTTAGAATAGACAATACTATGTTTGTTTTAGCTATTCAAGATAATACCCATTTGTTATAGATGAACATACAACTTTAATATAATGGAATTAATGTGGTTTATCGTATTCTTACCCACTATGAAAACATGAAAAAACTAAATCTATGGTAAATTCTAATTCATCATTGTAGACCATTTATTTAGAGACCAGATATCATTATATAAATTACAATGTTGAGAAACATATAGTTGGGACCGAGATTGTGTCTACCCAAAATCATGTTTCTAATATTTTGATAATGGAACTATATAATATGGATTTTGAAAGAAAATATATTTCTCTTACTTCCCCAATGAATCCATCTACTTAGATTGATTGAAAAAGGATCCCCTAACTCCCACATAAGAAATTACTCTATGAAGAATGACATGGGAAATATCATATGGAAAATGTTTTCGGTTTTATCTCTATTTTTTGATCCCTCATAAATGTTTTTTATTTGGATTAATTGAAATATGGGATTATTATATATTAATTCATTTGGATAAATAGAAGATATTCATGTATTGATAAATGTGATGAAGTGTAATTTTCTATGAATATAGTGAAAATTTTCAGGAATGTATTCTTTGGGGATAAGTGGTTTGTTTTTGAAGATTTTTGTGTTAAAATATCTCAAGGTGAGTATTAATGAGGATATTTTAATTCAATTAGTACTTATTAAACTGAAAATATCCCACAAGTTTTTAAAAATATGGATTAGTGATTCATGGATTAATAACTTAATTGATGGGTGTTCATATTTATATATTTGTATATATCTGATGTTTCATAAAAAATAGTTTTTAGATGTTTTTTATCCTTTTTGGAGGTATTTTAAATTTTAAAAATACCCAAATAGATGTATTGTTTGGGAATTTCCATCAAGAGGTGTTTGTGTTTTGTTCGTTGAGAAAGTTTTATTTTTATTTATTTGATACATTCTATAAAGTCACTTGGAATTTTGAGGTTGATTAATGGAATAAACCTAAATGGTATTTGTTAAATAAAAATTCAAAACAGACTACACTATGATTTCATGGATTTAATCATGATGATATTAGATTATAAATGATGGAAATAATGTTTTAATATGATTTTAATTCTATTTTTTATTTAAAAATCAATAATTAGGAATTTTGAATTGGGAAAAATTTTATTAGTATCTGTATTGAATCTCATGTTATGATAACCATGAAATTTATTAATAAATGTAAATTTTTTATTTTATTTTCCATTCCCAAATAATTTTATATTTCATGTTATTTATGAGTTATTTGATAACAGTGTATTATCACCATTTCCTAGTGGGTTATGTTTTCATGATAGAATCTAATCTATGTAAATATAAGGTATGATTCTACATTGAGGTATATCCTGATATGTAAGGTTTACTTGACGTCAAAATGGATTATATTTTATCTCTAACCCATTTCATAAGGAATTTTTATTTGAATAGTAATATGAAGAAAAACATGGAATCCCACTGCTAGTTTGGAAGATCCCATGGTCAATGTTGTGTTGTCTATAGATGATTTACAAATTTTTTAATTGGATTTTAAAATAGACAAATGTTATGGAGTTGGGAATATCACTGTAATTTTTCCTAGATATTCACAACATAGAATTATAATTTCTTCAAATATGTACTTTCTGAGGTTTTAGAATTTTAAAATAATAAGTGTCACAACATTATTTGCATTTGAAGAATAAAAAAATTAGAAAAAATGATTCATTATTTAGCCACATTCTTCCAATCTAATAGTGATTATTTCATGATATATTATCGACGAGTTAGTTTTGGATATGTGGATATAAGAAAATGAGTAATATTTGAACATTATTTCATATATTCAAAATTATTAAAAAATATATTTTATGGGTAAATATTTTCAATGTAGAATGCAGGAGGAATATATAAGATATAATATTATCGTAAGGGTTAGTGGGAATATTTTAATATATTCATTCTGATTAATATAAAATTTATTATATGTTAATGTAAGATCATGAATATTCCCTATAAGCACGAAGAAGAAAATAATATTTATTCATTTCTACTTCACTAGAAAATTTTCAATCTATGGAAGATGTGAAACAATATTTTAGCTATATAACATGTCAATATTATATTCTAATATAAATATAACAAAATTAGTCATGAGAATATTATTGGGGATAAGATATTTATGTTTATATTTGTAAATGAAAAGAGTGGTGAAATCTTCATTTAATTTTTTGATAGTGAGTCAGAAGATTTAGTGAGATTTACAAATTGTGTATAGACATAAAACTAATTTGAAATAGTGTTTCACGTTCATTAAAAAAGTTTATTTCTTTTCAGCCTCCATCACCTATCCATTATTATGGGAACAAATTAAAAAAATTTGAGTGTTTTTTACATCTATTTCCAATAAATTGAAATTTTAATGTTGAGAAAGAATTGTTACTCTTATTATAATCACAATATCAATATTAATTATAAAATTTTAATGTTTATACTACCAATATTAACCTCCATTAAATTTATTAATCATTGACAAGAACAAAAACAAATTAGTTATCATAGATCATATCCTTGGTTAATGGAATCTTCTATATGTATGAAGAGTGAAGTGGTAACCTAATAGAGAAACTCAACACCAGAATGATGTGTGGGAGAATTAGTGGGATATAGTTGGGCATGAAATAAAGATTAACGTTTCAATAAGTATCTCATTTAATGGAAATCAAACAAGACATATTTCCCCAGGGTTGAATCTCCCTATGTATATTAAGCTCATCATGTGATATGTTCAGTGAAATGAATGAGTGCTTATGTGGAGAAGAGAAGTAGACAAAATTTTAATAAATCTATGAAAAAATCACTAGATAAAAAAATGAAACATCACCCATTTATGTTTATATTTTAAGATATAGGTGTAAATATCTTATTGATATGAAAAGTAAAAAGCTATATATAAGTCAATAGGGAATCCCTTATTCCAAAATAGAATGAGGTTTGATTATTTTGGATGGGCTCATGAACAAGTTTTTAGAAATCTCTAAATTTATCAAAATGTGTTAACTATGTTACATAGAGTTCAATAAATAGTGAGTTATATACCATATTTCAAAACCTAGGAATAGATATAGACTATAAATGCACATGGGGTTTCCTCTCAGGCATGGACCAAGATACCATGAAGTGTTGTTTTTATGTAATATACCATCTAGTTTGAAATTATATTGGGTTGAAATTTATAATTCAATTTTGAATTATATGGTAATGATAAGGTGGGGGAATCTCAATCATGCTAATTATGAAAGAAATCCAAATCTGAGAAACAATAATTATTCAATCTCATTGTGGATAATAATAGTATATGTATGGATATTCATCCCATTTTATATAAGTACTTTAGGATGGATGGTTCAAGTTTGAGATTTTGGGTTAACAAAAAAATGCATCATGATAGGGAGACTAGTTGGGAATTATTCTATACGGTCAGATAAAGATAAAAAATAACCAAAAGTTATGAGAGGGGAAAAATGGTTGTTATGACTCTTATTGACCAGGGAGGAGTTCATAGAGGGTAAAAAAAATACATCTATAACATGATTCACAAAGGAGGGTGGATGACAGTCTAAGGGTAACTACTTACCATGTTCAAGACACAAGTTCCTCTACCATATTATTATGATGGGATGAAAACATATGTGAGTGAAAAGCTAACAATGTCTTCGAAACATAAAACCCATCATTTTGGTACCTACAATCTTCTAGGACATGTTTTTTCTACGATAGGTGGTTATTTAATCTTTCCTCCAACACTATGTTGAATTAAATTTGGTTGTGACGTCATATGGTCAAATTTAAACTATAATAAATGAATATGTAGTGATTAACGAAAAGTGATAACGGGACGGTTTTAAAAGAATGGTAATTCATCATTATGAATTATTAATATATATGGAGAGAACCATGTTTGATGGAGTGAAAACGTATAAGTGTAATGGAAATCATTTGAACAAACATTTTAAAAGATTGGCCTGTATACTACAACTCAAAATTTTAAGGTCATCTAGCTGAACCCTAGTGGAATGATTACCTATATTAATTAGGAGCAACAAACATACATAAAATTGAAATCCAAAAGATATCCTAGATAGATTATAGGCAGTTTATATTGATTAGTATCATAATTCATGAAAATAGGGGTGTATGTTTTATATTAATGTAACAAAGACTAGGTATTAAGAATAGCTACCAATTATGTACCATCTCAAGGGATGAGTTTTTTTAATTAATACTATTATTTTGACATAAATTTTGAATTTTTTATATAATATAGATATAGGGGGAAAATCCAACAGGACTTATAGACATAATTAAATTAAACAAAAATCATACATGGATTGGTTTGAGGTTATTATTCTTGAACAATAGGGTTGTGCTTTTAAAGGTTGTGATACTGGGACTAAGACTAGTTAATTTAACTAAATGTATAAAGGATATTATTTTATGTTTAATGTTATAAAATTTTGAATTAATGAATAATGAGTGAATAATTTTCTATATCTTCTTATTTGTCATGTTTTTTCAAAATGAATAGTCTATATTCTATTTGAGATAAATGGTATGAACTATATGTTTTGTTCCCTTTCCATATTATCTCTTACTTTTTCCTAATTTATTATGAGAGACAAATTTTCATGTGGAGGATTAACTTTTTCTTACATAACCCATTATTGGTTTTCATCCCGATGAGACTTTTTTCCTCTTCCATTGGGATTTTTAGAGTCATACCCATTTGATCTTTATGTACTATGTTTTATAGTTATATAGATTTCATAATGATGTTCTTGATGATGCATTTCACAAAAAAATGATCATATGGTAAAGGTAGTATATATAACATTAGACAATGGAAAAAATTTATGTGAATTAGATGGATTAATTCCAATATTAATATCCTCATGAACACAGAACATAGTTTAAGGTAAAAATATGTGGATTATAGTGTTTTCAGTGTCATGATAGTTAGACCATATACTTTTATATCCAAGGTAATGAATTTTTTTAAAAATGGATGTTATGATTTAAGGTTGTACGACTTTGACTAGAGTTATTACTATTTAAATATTGTATAATATGGACTAATGGTCACACCATTTATATTGATGAAATTGAGATTAGTGGTAAAATGGGTTGTATAGAATTTATCCCCAGGTGATGTCATAGTGACCTTGTAGCACAATCATAATATGGATCCACTCCATGGGTTTATTAATATAGTTTATATTCATAATTCAAGGACCAAAAATTGGATATGTGAATAAGGTTGGGGAATCATGGACCATGCGGTAACTCAAGGATCAGTATAACAACTTGTATAAATTGAAGTTCCTAATGATAATTTGGGGAATATAATTGGCCAATAAATATATTTTATGTTCTTAAAGATTCATTTAAAATGATATGATTAGTTTTGGGTCATTTCTCTTATACCATGAGGTTTATGTATCCTTCGTAACACTTGTTAGGATAAAAACTAAGATTAATGCAATATCTAAATTCCAACACAGGTGACCATTGATAGGTGCACACATAAAATATTATTGTGATAATTAAAGTAGTGTGGGGTTTTAATATCATATTATACATCTTATATAATCTATATTTTAGTGTGGAATCACCTCAATTAAAGGGGGGGTTTCTTCATGGGGAAGGATCATTGAGTAATAAGGCATTATAGATGTGATGGAGGTCCTATATTTTAGACCAAGATGGATGATTTGAGCATCATTGTGTATCCCACAATATTGGAATCATACCATATGTAACACTATTAAATAAATTCATAGAGATATTAAATTTTAATAGAAGAGGGGATATAAATAGGAGGGTTATCTGGTTAAAAATAAAATATTGAAACAAGATATTGACTGGTAAAATTCTAATTTCCCTGAGAAAATGGTTGGATGCACATAATATCGTTGAGGCATCCCAGAAAGAGTTATATGAATCACAAAATATCATATTAAATGGTAATTAATCAAAATTTATTTCTAAGAGTGTCATGGTAAGACTACATGACATAATAGGGGTGTTCTCTCATAATAAAATCTAATTCATCACACAATTTTTATTCATTTGATAGGGACCATACCACATAGTTTAAAATCACGTTGTGATGAAATTGACCACACAATATGACTTTATAAATTAAGGATAAAATGATTTTTTTTTTCATTATTGTTGTAGAGAGCGGATGAAATAGTGATCCATGCTCATATACATAGATTTCACAATTAATATTGGGCATAATTTACTAAAACCACCAATCCCACATGATTATAACAAGATATATGAAACAAAGAGTATAATAATATATTCAATGAAACATTGTCATCTAAAGAAGGGGATAATAGGTTTTGGATGGAATGTATCATTGACCTCTTATATTATCCCAACAGTAGGGGAATAGGTCAATGTGATACTTCAATGCATGAAGGAGGTAACACTGATGGAATTGAAAATCTATTGGAGAAAATAGTGTACCCAAAGTAAATCATGAATTTCAATATTTTAATTAAAAATTGGGATGATTAATGGGTGAATGAGGACTTATGAAATTGTACTTAAAATATATAGTCTCCAACTATATTGTCATGAATGTGGCAAAACTTGTTAGGTTTTACTTATGATAATGTACTCGAATCGTGGGGCCATCATATTGCTCTTGGAAATCCTATGGTATGTGTACACAACTTGGAAGGCTATATTTTATCCCATTTTATTTTCACTATAGTGGAGCCATTTTGGACATCATAAATGATATAAATTTCTATTAATGATTACCCTAAGAGGAAAGGTGAACTAAAATAATTTCAAGGTTTATATTAACACTCTAAGGGTTCCACCATCTTAAATGAAGAATAACATGTGGTTATATTTGTAAAAGAAAGTTTCAAACTAGTTTCTTAATTGGATTGTTATCTTTAATTTAGGTTAACATAACGAGTCTAATGGAAGTCCACTGATCATCTAGAAAAGGTGAGGCTAATCAGAGAAAAATACTCCCTATGCCTGGGATAAGAGATCTGAGGATCCCTATGCATCCAATGAGAAATGAATCATGATATGCATAGTTATGGGGAAATGGTTCGATATATGAGTCACCTCATAGGTGGGTCTATCCTCATACAAAACTATCTAAATCCATACTATTGTTTAATAATTATAATGAATGATCATTTCTATGTAGTTTAATTTGGTCTAGTTAGGACCCATGTTATTTTAGTTTAAAATAATAAAACTGCGGTATTGATCACATAGATTAACACTATATAATGTGGTTGATAAAATACAATAATTGATGTCATGGATTCACAATAATATACCATACAGTTTAGGATCATTTGATTTATAATGGTTCTATGTTGTTTGTGGTAATGTAAAATAGCCATTTTGTTGGAAATCTAGATCTATATATCTTTAAAGTAGGTTTAATTATGTTTATTTTGACTCAAAATAAACATTGAATAACAATGTTACCATCTTATTTTTAGGATGTTGATATTGAAATAGAGTTATAAAATTTACTATTTGAGAACCATTGGATTCATCGGAGGTGTAACACCCTCTTATTCCCTTGTGATCAATTAGTACTTTCTATTAGAGTAATACTTGGAAGTGGAATATGAATAATTCCTATATTGTATCCAACACTGGTTGGTTAATTCAGGGTATCATTTATGTTCTCAATAGTATCACTAAGTCTCTATTGAGGTTGGATTAAAGATAATCATTCTGGTAGAGTACTTGGGACACTCAATTTTTATGGGCATCGAGGTTATTCAATTCATAAATTTAACTCCTATAAATTTCATCCAATTGGGCTAGATAGATCTCAGCACCTTTCCTTAATCCAACTGATTTTACTTTACATCCTATAATGATTTAATATAAAACTCAATGTGAATAACTACATTACATCCATATAAATGTTTGTTAGGAGTCACTTCAATGGATGTTGAAGTCATCATCCAATATTTAAATATGGAATTTGGCACAATTTAAAGGAATATCAAAATGTTATAGTTTATCATCATCTATATAATGTTATAATTATTTATGTTTAGTTCTCCAATATACACAATTATTTCCATTTCATTGACCAAATCAATGTTGTAACAAATGTTTTACTTGTTGTACACCATATATTACCTGATTACATGAATATTTTTTATTTTACATGAGAATAGTGTTTGGGATAATGAATCAATAAAAAATGTGTGATGAAATAATATAGATCATGGATCAAGTATTTACCACTATGAGATGTATGGATTTGTTCCATGTTGAAAAAACAATAGCATTGGTACAAATGTACCTTCAATATGGAATTGAGAAAGGGGAACAGAGACCCATGACATAAACTCTCCAAATGATAAAGGCTAGATAGACATTGAAAAATAGAGAAAATTTTCTTGTTTATGTATAAAATATGGTAGGTATTTTTCAAGCATGAAACTTCAAATTCAATTATATACCATAAAAACAATATTAGACTAGAAATACCCAGTCATTGAATCTAATGATAGATCATCAATTCTGAAAGGTGATCCCCATATGTCCTTACATGGATCTCATATAATACATAAGGAATTTTATTTCCACTAAAAGAACAAATAAGGATCCCCTCAAAGTTATGCCTATAGAGAAATTTCTCCATATTAAGGTCATAATAGAGAATGAAATTTAGTAAACACCAATTCATTTTTTCTCCATTGGATCAGAAAGAAAAAAAGAAGCATATTATAGCTAATTAATGAGAAATTTGTTCCAATAATATTTTTATTCTATAATTCTAGAATATGAAGACCTTTCATGCGGTGATATGGAGATATGTTGATTATCCTCTTATTTTTCCTCCATAAGAGTGACATGGGTAATCAATATATAAATCACCATGTGCATAATAAAATCATCATGTAAATCCATAGTGAGGGAGGTGGCTAGGATTTATAGTTCATCATAATTCTCATTCTGGGATCATAGTAAATATATAGCCTTTGTATCATAAGTAAATTGACCAATCCACTCATGGTTTACTCATGAATTGTGTGATCTCTAATTTCCTAATAGTGTACTCACCATTGATTTATTAATGGAAATATCATGATACCATTCATGTGAAAAAAGTATATTTTAATCCCTAGGTCTACCTTGAGACCTATTTTCAAATAATATTTATCATCATCATTATTGTTTAATCCCATATATAAGAGAAATAAGTATGAAATGAGGAACATTTAAGAAATGATTAAGAATACTCCAAGGACATCTATATTGAGAAAATATTATTTTCCATCTTCTAATTGAGATTCTAGGGAACCAATCTGTATTTATATCATGTCATAGAATTGGTTTTTTGATGGAATAAATGAAATCATATAGTAATTCTATTTCTATATTAATCTCCTCTAGGGTTTGGTGTACAATAAAGAAATATACCCTTGTGTATCCCATAGTAAAATCTTAGGAATGAAACTCATATCAAACTACCAAAGGATAACATCCCAATACACTAAAATTTAATTCATTATATGATATATTAGGATATATATTATATTGTTAATAAATGAGATTATTTGGAACTCATTATTATATTAATAATAATGTATCATGTTGATGATAAATGGAAAGGAATGGATGTTCTTCTTACTGGGAGAATATTTGGTATTAGTGTCAAAAATCATGTTAATGAGATAGTATTGACTATTCCCATATGTATTATTGTTTTTTGGGATAAGGGGACATAAATTAATAGTTCTTGGAATGTACAAATATTATAAAATGATTCACTATTTCAGGGGAATTAAAATCAGAGGATGATTCAGATACAACAAGATTTGATAAAATATGGTCTAGAATTTATTTTCCCACTAATAGGTGATTACATTCTAAATTATCCTTAGAAAAAATATTATATTTTAGAAACATATTAAGAAAAATGTTACAAGTATTGTAAATATGTCCTTAATTTACTCACAACTCAAATATTTTTTCTAAAATATGTATTTTAATAAATTTATAGATCTTCACTAGGTTCATCTCGATGCTTATGTACCATATCATGAATTTGAGGTATTTATTATAGGTAACCCAATATTATAAAACTAAGGGGATTATAATCAAGTAGTAAGAGGAAATAATGATGATAATATTCTAATTATTCTTGATATGGACTCTCCATTGGAATAATTTGAATGCCAAATCATCAATGTAACAATCTATCATTTATCAAAGGAGTGACATGATGATATAATGCATGAACCACATCTGAGTTCACATAGTATTATTTATGATGATTGGAATCACATTTTAGAATTTTGATCCATGAGTATCCCTAAATACAATATCATCTTCTCCATTAGTGGACATCAATGTTTTATTATGTTCAGAAAATAAATCCATTATAGAAAGGGACTATAATCTAGTGGTTATGTAAATTTGGATCACTATAATTTGGATGTTAACGTAGTTATATAGTTAGTAGTATTTGATGTATCAAAATTTGATGAATAATTTATTCAATCAATTTTTATTGTTTACAAAAAAAATAGATATCCCCTAGGGTTACTGAACTATCATGATGAATGTGGCTTTCATCAGTTTATCAGTATCAACCATGACCATGGATTGATTTGAGAGATACATATTTCTTGTAACCTTCAAGAGAATTTAGTACATGATGGATAATAAAGGTTAGTAGATCATAAAATAAGGATTGGAACACGAAATCATCATATAGATTGTGGATTATCTCATGGATTTTTGTTTCCCCCTGTTGGAGTATGAGCCGCACAAGCCTCTACATGTTAAAAAAATTGATATTTATGGCCTCTAATAAAACCTTTGGTTTGATGGATGCTCCTCCACTGATGGTTTTTTGTCCTGATCCCCTTCTCATTCTCATCAATGGAAATTTAATACCCTTAGTGATTTTCATCTATAGTGTAGTGTATCCTCCAATAGACCTTTTTTCACAGAGCCCTTTTTTGGGAATCTTTTATGTTCTGTTTTGCGTGATTGGGCTAGAAATCCCACTAGTGAATCCTCATTTCAGAATGGTGGATAGATATCAAGAGCAGTTCTTCATATAAGAATATTTATCATTGTATTCTTCACTTCTATATTGGACTATTATTTCCATTATTTTTCCAATTCTCCCCCTTCTTTTGTAGGTTTAGAAAGAGGATGCTTCATAGGAACATTCCTCTCAAATGAGATTCACTATCCTCAACTATAATACTTTCTTCATTATCCAATCATCCCCAGATGAAATTGTTACAACTTGGTCCCATAATTCACTATTATTTGTAAAGTGTTTATTTAATCTATTTTAGTGTTATCTTAATGTTCACATAGGTGATGACTCCCCACAGTCAGCTATTTCTCATAAGCATCACTGGCATCATGAACTATTCCATAATCTCACTTTTCCTCATTCCAAATGCAATGTAGTGGGGTCATTTCTCTATGGGGATTAAAACTCCTTTATGATTCTAGATGCCTAGAAACCCATGTTTGTGTCATATTGGACTCTTCTTGGCCCCTCCTAAATTGTATCATTTTTTGAGATGGAAACTCTATTTCATGGTGGAAAACATTTTCCCATCTTCTACGGTTTCCTATTTTTCTTTCTGTCACTTGAATGCTCACTCCTCATCATCTTGTTGGAGGACCAATTATACCCCACAACTCCTCATCCACCTCCTATCCCCCTAGTAATATTTCATATGCCCCATTCTTATCCAAACTGCAGCTCTACCCTAGCACTCATCCCCCTTTCAACCCCCACCCACTCACTAAGGGTCAGTCAGGAATCATAACCTTCCCCTCCTTTTACAACTACCCACTCATCCAAGCATGACCCCATCCTTAGACCCCCCATTCTTGCCTCTCTGTCCTCATTATAATGATATCATGAACCAATCATTTGAGATTCCCTAACCCCAAATCTTCATGGTATCTTTCTTCTCTATCAAGCTCAGTTCCCCCTAGGGTTCCTATTTCACCCCATTCCCATCATGATGTTTGGGATGACTTGGCCCTTCTTTTTTCAACCACTTTTTTCTGACATATTCGCACCAAATAATGGTGTTGATTTGGATGAATTAGTTTTGTCTAATATTATATCCCCTTCATTCTTGTGGTGTTCAAACTAGGTCTATGAAATAAAATCAGCATCTCTTATTTCATAAACATCCTCTTCGATGGAGGTCAAAACCAAAAGTCCCCTTCTCCAATCATTTATCTCATTATATGTAACACACTTGGTATGCGTGCATAGGTTAAAATATAATTCATCTCTAATGAACTTACCAACTCAAAATCCTTGATCACCGCACTTGTTGAGACAAATTAACAAACTAGTAAATAAGAATATTCGCAAGTAAATTGGCCATGTGGGACTTCTTCCATGTTGCTCCCAAAATTGAACACATTTTCTTATTCAATAAATCAAATATAAAAGTCAAAATGTATATGGATTATGAAAAAAAAAATATTTTTAAAAATATAACTTCTTATATGAATTTATTCTTCATCACCTTTATCTATGAAAAATGTGATGTTTATGAATGAGATACTTGTTTGATAGATCTTATCCACATAAATCTAATCGATATTTCATGGTTTTTGGGTGCTGATTTCAATTTTATCATGGATGAAACCAAAAAAATGGATGTCGCTTATTCTCCTAGAAGTCTAAACAACATTTCTTATGTTATTTATTATAAAACAGAAAATCATATTTGGTTTACACTTGTGAACATTTCACAATGTGAATTAACAATATATAATCTAAACAGAAATTTTTCATCTTGATTGACGCACAAAAAATATTATTTCCATCTCCTCTTAACAAAATTCCTTTTTCAGTCACCTGGATAGATCCTTCTCAGATCATTCATATATTTTGGTGAATCTATCAGTTATAGAGTTTATAGGTGGTTTCTTATTCTTCTCAAAACAACGTAATTCTATCCTATAATATCATCATGTTGTTGTCGTCTAATTTGGTATAATGATATAGGTGTACCAAATATCACAAAAAACCTTCATCACCTTAAAAACAACCAACCAAACTAGGATTGCAGGCTTCCCACGTGATTCTAGGATCTGACCTCTTGGAAATAGGATATTGAAAACCTATATTATTCACTATAAAATTATTGGAATAATGATATGTTAAATGATTCTTCTGCAAGGAATAATGTCATGTCTTACCTACATCTCAAAAATGATTTATTTGTACAAGAATAAGCCAAAATTATTTGATTGTAATAGGGTGATAGGAACAAAACATTTTTCATGGTTGTGTCCTAGATATAAAGTGGATAATTAGTACTAAAATTCAATTAGAGGATGATTCATTCATGGATTATTGTGATATTATTGGAGGTATGGCTACTACGCATTTCCAATCCCTTCATTTAGGCCTGCAGCCTCTCATGCAATGATGTTACCTCATAAGAAGAGCAAGATATTCATTTTGATCCCATGAATTGGTATACCCTATTATAATGAATTTTTTGAGTCCTACCTATATTATCAAGATATTTTAGAGACCATCCAATGACATAACCTAGACAGTGTTGTGGGTCCAGACGAATTAATAGGTGCACTATTTAGTTCATTTTGGAACATGACAAAATATATCCTTAATCGCACTACTTATGAAGTTTTTTCTATCTAATTATATCCTATGAGTGGAAATTGAGACATCCTTGGTTCTCATTCAAAATATTATATACCCATCCTCCCTTAACAACAATCATCCCATTATCTAGTGAAACATCACTTACAAGATTATTGTGAGAATTTTCAATATGTGCCTCATGAAATATGTCAATGAATGAGTATCCATTAAGAAACAGGGGTTCTTTAGAGGGAGATTTATCCATGGGCTACAGGTCTTATGAAATAAGTGACTAGGGATATCTAATTCAATTCACCTAGATCAAATGTTACTCTCATGTTGGACATGGAAATGTCACATGACACAATCTAGTAAAACATCATCGTTATGGACATTGATAGCATGGGTTTCTTCTCTTGGTTCCATGACATACTTTTCAATTGTATAATCTCATCATGGATAGCTATTTCAATCATGGTGAGAAGGAATGATTTTTTCAAAGTGTTTTAAGAGATTCTTTAAGGAGATCAACTATCAACTACCTTATTTATCATGATGCATGAATTCTTAAGTGGGAACATCAATAATATCTCAGGGGGAACCAACCTACAATATCATTACAGGTAGACCTCGGGTCCTCTATCACATCTTATTTATGCTGATGTCAAGGATATTTATCTGATCAAAATTACACGCTCTCTACACATCTTCAAAAACACAATGAACAAGTATAATATAAGGAGCTGGAAGATATTCCACAATAATAAAAGTAGATTCAATCTCTCAATGTGGTGCACAAACAAAAGGGTTTTCTCCATAGGTCGGCCCTATAGATTTTGTATATTCTCCTTCCTGCTAAATTACCATGGTTCTATTTAACCATTGAGCAAGGTGTGAATCCAAGACATCAACAGGAATGTGAGTAATCTCATCAGTCATGTTTGAAACTGTAAAAATAAGTATCTTTCCTTTGGTGGCCACATTTCTCTAGTTAATAGCATTATCATATTCATTCTAATTCATTTAAAATGTGTTACTAAGGTATAAAAATATGTGATTAAAATATTTAGAAGATACTTTTCTCCGTTTTATGGGATTCTCACTCCAATAAGAAACACCATTTTTCATCATGGTCGAAGACGGAACAGACATAAGATGGTGGTAGCATTAACCTTAGGAGTATCCATAGAGAAACCGATGGAAATCACACCAAAAATGCTTGGGAGGTTGTCAAAGGTAACTCTTTATAGGGCTGATTCATGATCAATAAATATGGTGTCACCCTCAATCCACAAAAATGGAATTCTTCTCCCATGTTGTGCATCATTCATACACTTTTCATAGAACATCACTTCCAAAATAGGTGGATCATTGGAAGAGGTTATATAAAATTATGGAATTTGAATTCAAGGTTAATACAATTAGTTTGACAGGATGCCTTGTGCTAGACTCATCGTTCATGAAAGAGAATGATTTTCAATAACTGTTCCATTCAGTCGTTAATAAGGAAAAATGTATTATTTTAAATCTCATCAACCTCTCTTCGAAACCGAATAAATGTGTGTTATCTTGTAATTTTTTGTGAGTATTCATAAGTTAGTATTGTAACCCTCTTTCCACTCATCTATATTATTTTTATTGTTGGGGTCACATCCTATGGGGTTATGAAATTCTTCCAAAACACAATTTTCATGTCTATTGTATTCAAAACCTGGCCATTCCCACTGGTGTGCTCCTTTAGTGTGTGGGAACTCATATCACCTCTAGAATATCCTTCTAACATAACCCTTATGAGGTGTCCATTGATCATTTATTATATGATGGTGAATGAGAATGCGAGATCTGACATAAATTTGGAGCACTCACTGGTATCATCATTCAATAGTTGTGGGGAACTCAATTTTTTACCAACTGGTTTCAGGATATGGACCAAAACTATCTTTAATGGAAATAGATAATGATCATTCTTACAGGGGGGTGTTGTTGTATCTAGAAGGCTAGGAAAAATATGGGCTTGAAGGCACCCCCTACTCGATATTTGCTCTAATATCCTGCACCCATAGTATGCTGATCAAATTTTCCAGGTTCATCATGAATAGAAAAGGTACTCCCTCCTTCAGTCACCATTTATAATACAACTCTCTGCCACCTCTTCACGACCACCTAGGATAGTGGATCTATTAGCACCATGTTGTGAGATATCTCAATATCAATAAAGACAGTTCATTACATATGGGAAACATGAGAGGCATAGTCTGGTTCAACGACTCATGGAGCTTTGTCATCTTGACTTTAACTACATCCTTCAAACATAGATATTCCCTTCAGGCTAAAGGAATGAATATTCACATAGGACTCCATCCTTGTAGAAAAAGAAAAATTAAAATGTCCCAGGTGTAAAATGACTCCAGGATTCCCCAAAACTCTTTGCAGGACAAAGGTATCTCTTTGTGGACAATCTCTTGTTGTATCTACATTTTCTCAAGGTACATCACTAGTTGCATGAAGAGCCTTCACACCTGGAATGAGGGAAAAAATTATGTATACATATTGGATTCTCTTTCTTCTCATTTCATATTGGTTATGTACTAATATGATATGGGATCTATTACCCATGAACATTTTGACAACATTTAAGGGGAATCTATTTGCCTCTATTACATTTATCACTCGTAGTATTCTCCTTTTATTATTCATTATGTTTTATATATTATTCATGGGTTATCTTTTTTTTCATTGATATATGCCATTTGAAAACCTTTATTCTAATAAACTACAATGATGATTATTATTATAAAAATACATCATGTTGATACATCAAAAATGCATTATAATACATTTTGTTATCGAGATACATAATGGGAGTAATAAATTTCATCTATATATATACTTTAGTTGATAGGTTCACATATTTCTTCTCATTGTTGTGAAATTTTGTTTCAATCAAATGATAATGTTGATTCATCAAATTATTCTTTATTAGATGAATGAAGACTAGAGAGAGGATGTGGATCCTAGTGTACGTGCGATAATTATATATCATTATGTTTCTATGTGGGGTGGAAAATTCAAAATTATCTGAACATTCAAAATCATTAATGTGTTTTCCTAGTTATATATTGAGCATGGAAGAAAGGTTTTTACTCTAATATAATGTGGTTTTTTGTTCCACGATATGTATATCGCCTCAATGAAATGCATCTTGGTTAACACCTCTTGGGTTAATCCTACTCAGTGGTATACATTTAAATGTTTTCAATTCTTATCCATAGTATATAATTTATGGTATGCAATGGGATTAGAATTTTCATGCTTCACATGTAGCTTTTTTTTATAGTAATATGTTTTATATGATGTGTAATAATTCTTCATATCAATGATAAAACATTAATAAATGTCTATGTTTATTTTTTAAAAATAGAAAATTGGCATAACACTACTACGTTTCATGTCCTCCTAATTATTTACATTTTCTTGTGTGAATACATTATGTGTATTTATATATTCAAACCATTTTAGATGAGGTTTATTATATAATATTTTTTAATACTCAACTTCAATATATTGGGATTCCCATGTTTTTAATTGAGTGAAATAACTATTTAGGTCTATTACTCGACTATAAATGTCAATTTTTTAGAACTGAAGTAATTATGACGGGATGATTTCATAAAATTTGAGCCATGTACATCACAATAATGTCGTAATAGAATTTTCTTCTCAGAAAAAATGAATTTTTTAGATAATAAATAATTAATATATGATTCTAATTATACCAAATGATTTTCTTTGTTATCACTCTTTTTAAAACCACTATATTTTCTGGTTGGTTGAGGCTATATATTTTTTTTACCCCAAACTATTGGGATTTTGTGTATGTATGATATTTTTCATATTAATAGTTTCTATAAAATATCGAAAAAAAATTATGTTATTTATATATTTAAATACTTAGAGAGGCAGTATGTAATCCTTGATAATTACACATTCATTCCACTAAGGGAGTTAGATTATGGACGGATATTGCATATGATTTGATTCCACCACATGACAAAATTCACTAAAAACTAATTCAATCTCAAACTCAAGACGGTACATCAAGATCTTAATAAGGGCCTGAAAATTATACTTCTACAATGACATCATATCTAGTATCAGGATTTTATCTATGATACTGATGAGGTTCTTGATTTTGTAAAATTAATGAGATAGGGGTATATGTTTTCCCTTCACATTTCACTTCCTGATAGGAAGTGTGTATGGGATATATAGATGAGGAGATGTCTCTGGATTGGTACTTATAGAAATATTCATATTGATAGATTGATATAGATAAGCATGAAACTATTATGCATGTTCCAAAAAAAATCCCAACTAAATGAGATGTAGTGTTTCTCTAGATTATGTGTGAATGAATGGATTCTCTTAATAAGCATGGGGAATTCTTTCATAATGGATTAATTGTAATATAAAAACATAGCGATAAAACCATGGGTATATTTGTCATCATATATGTGATTTCCATTTCCCTTAATTCATCAATGAGGGTTAGAGGAGCTTACTAGGGTACTTCATCTCCAAGATAATCACAATTTTTCAGCAAGTAATTTATAGAGGAATACTCTTTATCTTAAATAGTGTCATAAAAAAATTTATTAGTCATTGAATGTTATTCAAGGGAATGGAGAATAATTTAAAAGAGATTTAACATTGTCTTTATAATTATAAAGGGTTCCAGATCCTACTTATAATGAAATCACTTATTCATTCCTGCTTTAAGGGGATGTGAAGTTGAATCATTCTAGGGAGATGTTAAGGTAGCTAAGTAAGGAGATGGTTTATTCAACCAATGTAATCATGTGATTTATAATAAATATTTAAAATAATTTAAATTCGATAATCCTGTAATAAATTCATTCTTCCACTAATTGATGACCAAATATTCATTAATTGGTGGTGGAAATTGAATATATGCGCGTCTATGGATTTCACAACTCCAAATCATTATGATCATCCATTCCATGGATAAAATTTCAAAAAATAAGACACCTTGATTGAGTCACATGTAATATTTGGTAGGGTAAATTGTAGGAAGAGAACATCAAGTTAACTTATTTCATCGTCATGAGATCTAATATATTTAGAATGAAATTATCAATAGATCATATAATGAATACTAAGACATATTCATAATTAATGGAATAAACCATATTCTTACAACCTATGAAGGGAATGGAATATCATACATAATGGGTGAACTAAACACAGATTTTAGTTTGAGTTAGTGCCTAATGGGTTGTGTTCTATGTGGAGACCTAGTGCCAAATTTACTAATTGATTGTGTTCTATTCTTGAGTATCCATTTCATACCTCGCATTATTTTTATAGACTCGGAGTAAATGAGTGAGACCATTTCATAGACTATTAAATGGCCTCCAAAAGGAATTCAACACTCATAATGAATTCTCAGAATCTATATATATATTATAGGGGTATGAGGGTTCAGACTATGTCACCCCAATACTCATCTGAATACATTATAAATAACTGTTTACCGGGAAAATACAAGGATATAGAGTATCTCAATCCCTTCTATATTGTAATTAAATTAAAAAAACGCAAATTTTCATGATTCGTGAAGTCTGAGAGGTCATGGATTATCTTCCTATGCAAGGTGGAGAAAACAAATATAGAGGATTTATCATTGGACATCCTCTCTATTGGCTATTTATCATCATTCAATATGGTTATAGTAGATTATGGTAGGTTCTTATAGAGTTTATAAAAAACTCAATGTTTGAATTACTCTTGATATAATGGGGTACCCAGTATCGAGACACACAGAGTGGCTGATGTGGCAGTGTTTTAACACTCTTTCCCACATTTTTTTCTATTTTCTATTGACTTTATTATATTAAAATGTTGTTTTTTATTAAATAATTGATAAGTGTTGTGTTTTTGTACATGCTGTGTAGAATAATTTGTTTTTTAGTTTAAAACATGTGTTTTAAAGTGCATTAGTGTCATTTTAAATATTTCTTAAATTAACATAGTCTTGCGAATTAGACTTTTATTTATTTTTTCCTTTATTTTTATAATTTTTCTTTCTAGTTAGTCTATTAATTAAATAATTAAATTAATTAATTCTTTATTCATTAAATTTTAAATAAATAACTCTTTTTGGTTTTTAGTCTTACTGCAACCACATACCAGCACACAATCACATCACCTTCAGAAATATCATCACATCAAGAAAATCCAAAATGACAACAAATTAACATCTAAATAAATAATAAAACTGCAATTCCACAACATAAACAACCTAATGAATAATCGCTTAGATCCGCCATCTGTATGCCCTAATGGAATCGGAGCCCGTCGAGCAACTGCTCCTCTATCACTGCACGAACCCTCCACCATGTTTGCCGCACTCCACAACCGCACCCCCTTCCTTCTTGGATCCGATGGAAGCCGCCGCCTCTCACTTGTTCAGCCCCTGCACTTGACCGCCGCTCTTCCATTCCGTCGCCGCCATCCTCCTCCCCGCAGACTGCCATCCTCTCTACTGGGCTCTCCTTTTACCTCTCCCTTGCCACTGATACCCCACAAACCCTGGCCGAACCTCCACTACCCTGCAATTCTCCTCCCGCGCCCTGCTGCTGCGCCGCCAACCGGAGTTGCTGCGATCCCTTGGCCTTGAACCGCTGTGCCACTGCCCTAACCCCACCGCACCCCTGGCTTTCCCCCGTTTTCTCCCGCCCTTTACCCGCACGAACCCCCCTCTACTCTTCTTTAATTTTCAATTTTTTTATTATTTTATCTTTATATTAAATTATAACATATAATAATACACACACACACATATATATATATATATATATAATAGAAAATAATATTGATAACTACATTTATAACAATTATAATTTGTATAACATTAATAATATATAATGATGTACATTATTTTTATAATTCATATATTACATACAATATAATAATAATAATAAGTATATAAGCTTTTATATATAATATAAAGTTCTTATATTTCATATATGTTATTAATAATTGTTATTTTCATAATAATAATATTAGATATTAGTATTTTTATTTTAGTTATATATATAGTATATATAAAGATAGTTTCATTTTTATTTTGTTTCTTACTAACATGCATTTTTTGTAGAGGGAGGGTGGCTCGACGCTCGCATATCATTCTCATTCAGTTACAAGCAACTGCTCCGGTGACCAGCGCGGGAGGAAGCAGCATTGTGAAAGCTCCATGTGGAGACCAGGGAACTCCTCGGGGGAGATTCCAGAGACTTCTGTTGGGTGATGAATTCACGAGAGGCGGGAGAGCCATTGAACAACCTAGAGGAGCAGGAGACTTCACGGAGATGATCGGGGGGATTAGTCGAGACACGGGGGAACTGAAGAAGAGTAGTGAGGCTTTGATCTAAACTAGGAGAGCATCTGATCAGATCATTTGTTCATACCTCGATTCCTTGGGCGGGACACCGAGCGCATTCCAGCATCTCACCCACCATCGAGCATTGAGAATTAGAACCTTCAGGAGCAGTAGCAGGGAGTTCGAACATCGTAGTTTTTCTATTGCTCTGTTTTCCTACATTTATTTCAATATGAACAACATTGATTTCAATTCTATTGTTGCATTAAAACCAACCACTATGTCCGGATAATTTCCTTTGGGGGGAATAAGCTGGGTGATTTGATTTGTTTAGTCTAATTCATGCGCCACATCTTTTTCTTTGGACTGTCTCTCTCATTGTTTACAGACGAGTTCATTTTCAAAAAAATAAGATCATGTGAAAAATGATCTTGTTTGTACCATAATTAAATGTGTTTCAACTCGATTAACTCACTGACAAGTGAGTTATGCTCGAATGAGAGAGACACAATGAACTCAACACACAAGTTGAGCCTGGTGACTTCTGACTTATTTTCACCATTGGATGGAATAACTTTTATAGTTGAAAGACTGTAAGAGGTATTTCATCACAAACTGACCAGACAACAAATATGGCCAGTTACTTCTAGTCAGATCCATATTTTCAAACTATGGTGCATGAATGAGACTAAGCAATATCAAATCGGCCAGTGGACTTTCCCCTATTCATCTATTGGTTGTTTACACCCCAATTCCTCTTGTTGCTCTGTCTACTCCCTTTGCACCCACCAACTCACCCTCATTTCCTTGCTCACCTACTCTCATTCCCTCCACTTCACTATCATCAAGTGTTTTTGCTGGTTTTTTCATGTGTGTTTTTGTTTAGATTATTTTTTTAGAAAACCAAACACAACACGAGGCCTCCCTGTGGTTCGACCCTGTCTTGCCACTGTCCTAAGTAGTAACTAGGTTATAAATTTTAGTTTGTTTCCCGTGACCAACGACGTGAGAGCGTGCACATTTTGGGGCCATTTCCGGGGAGGCTAGGTGCATTTTAAAAAATACACATAAAATACAGATAAAAAATCACAAAAAAAATCAAAGAAAAAATCAGATATGAAAATTGAAATAAAAGAAATTGTGAACATGCTTCATGAAAACCAGGTCTATGTTTGAACACTCAGTACCTGGAAATCCTGAAATTGATAAACACATTAATGAAGAAAAAAAAGAACAAATACAAAGTCAAAATTGAAGGTAATAGAAATGAGAACATGAACAACCCACTTCCTGAGAATTTGAACCAACCTAGAATGATGAACCCACCTTGGAATGAGATAGGAGAGAGACACAATATGAGAGAGTTCTTGTTACCTTATGTGTCTAGCAACCCTTCATGCATTAGACTCTCTCCTAGGTCCAATAATTATGAGATCAAGCAAACTATTCTTAGTCATCTACCCACCTTCAATGTAATGCCTAGTGAAGACACTCATGAATTCATTAGAGCCTTCTATTGTAGGGTCCAGTAACTACCACTTAGGGGTCTCCCTGAGGAAGAGCTTAAACTGAGAGTGTTCCCTTTCTGACTCAAGGGCAATGCTAGGTCTTAGTTCCAATAGTTAGGAGAAGAAATATTTGTCAACTAGGATCATGCTTACAATGCCATTATAATTAAATTATATCCCAGGAGGTTGACATCTTAGATTAGGCACAAAATCACTAGATTCAATTAGTATGAAGGAGAACCGTTTCATGAAGCCTCAGATAGGTTTAGAGGTTTTCATAGGTAGTGTCCAAACCATCAATGAACATCTCAATTCCTCATGGAAACCTTCTAAAATAGTCTCACCACTTACCACCAAACCATGGTGGATTAGTCTTCTGGAAGATATTTTAGTGATAGGACTGATGAGGAGCTCAAATAGATCTTTAACACATTAGCTCAAAATTCTCAGCACAAATTCTCTAGGAGGAGAACCATTGTTAGAAAAGAAACTGCCCCTGTTCCTCCTGATGAAGCCCAAGCAGTTGGGTTATTTAATGATAACCCACATCAAATTCTTAAGAAGCAGTGTCACCACTATGGCATGTATGGCCATTCTCAAACTTGTTTCCCAAACATTGATATGTATGTCCAGCCTCATGAGAGTGCCAGCTCTGCAGGATATGGACCTCGGATGTAGCATAGGGATGATCCTTCTTCCAACACCTACATTCAGGGGTATAAGAACCATCTGAACCAGTCATGGAGGAAGTAGCAAGTTCTCCAACCTGCTGCCCCTCCTAGATTGCAGCAGCCACCTAGGCAGCAATTCCTACCCAAACCCCAACCTAAGGCTGAGTCATCCAACTCAAAATATGAGGTGAGAGACATGTTCCATCAATTTATAGGGAGGTTTGAAGAACAAAAGACCAAAAATGATTTTGATAAAGCTCAAATGGATGCTATAATGAAGAACATGGAAATTCAAATTGGGCAGTTAGCTAGGTATGTTATTAATAGAGAAAAGGGTAGGCTGCCCAGCACCACTAAAACCAATCTTAGGGAGAATTCCATGGCTGTGACCACCAGAAGTGGTCTCCAAACTCACCAAGAGCCTAGGAAAGAAACCCAAAATGCTGAAAATGAGAAACTAGATGAAACTGGAAACTCAAATCTGAAAGAACCTGAATATGGGAAACTGGACACCACCATTGGAATCCCTCCAGTTCCTACAATTCCAACTCAAAAACCCAAAGAAAATGGCTTGAAAAACAATGAAAAGAAATGGAATAAATTTTTTCAATAAAAAGATGTAGGGATTCCCCCAATTTTGAGGAATTTTTCCCCTTTAATCTCCTTCCCACAAATAATTAAGAAACCAATTCATGATTCTGAACTATTTAAATTTCTGAAAGTGGTTAAAAAGATAAACATTGATATCCCATTATTGGAATCATTTATTCAAAGCCCATCATAACTAAAATCACTCAAGAAAATATGTTCAAACAAAAAGACATTAGAGGAATTTTCCACCTATAGCTTAATAGAGGAGTGTAGTGCAGTCTTTCAAAATAGGATACCTCCTAAGTTTCAGGACCATGGAAGCTTTGTCATCACTTTGACATTTGGTGATATAGGTAGTATGTTCAACTGTTTTTGTGATCTAGGTGCTAGTATTAATCTGATTACACTGTCACTTTTTAAGAACCTAAGATTAGGAGTTCCCCAACCCACCACTGTTGTGTTACAACTTGCTGATATGTCCATTACTCATCCAGTTGGTAGGGTCGATGATCTGTTAGTGGGATTAGGAAAAATCTTTTTGCCTGCTGACATTCTTATCCTTGACATAGAGTGTGACCAGGATGGTCCTATCATTCTTGGTAGGCCCTTCTTGGCCATAGGTGGAGCTGTGATATATGTGTCTAAGGGGAAACTAATATAAAATTTGGGTGAACATAAACAAAAGTCAATGTGTTTAAGAAAATCCAAGAACCCACCCACCCAATTCTCCCAAAAGATGAGATGTTAGTTGCTGAGAGTAGTGTTGATAAAAAGGAAGAGGAGTTTCTCAAAATGATAGCTAAAATAAATAGTGAACCTGAAATCCCTGCTACCTCTTTCATGGGGATTACCTCAAGTAAGGATAGAGACTTTATTGATGAGTATGAGGAAGAATTCTTGGAGAACATAGATGAGTTTTATTTGGAGAACATTATTACCCCGATAGAGGAGTCTGAGTTTGAAGAGATATTTGTTGGAAGATCTTGCACTGAGGAAAAATCCTTGTCTACTGCCTTCTTCAAAAGGTAGAATGAAGACCCTGGGAAACCTAGGCCCAAGTTTCTTCCCTCCAGCCAGTCACCACCAACCCTTGAACTCAAGCCCATTCCTGCCCATCTCAAATATTCATATTTAGGAGACAATTCTACCCTTCCTATGATTATTTCATCCATTATAGAAGTGAGTCAAGAGCAAAATCTGCTTACAGTTTTGAAGAAGTACAAGTCTGTCATAGGCTGGTTAATTGCTGATATCAACGGGATAAGTCCAGCCTTCTGTATGCATAAATTTTCCATGGAAACTGAGTGTAAGCCTATAGTAGAAGCCCAAAGAAAACTCAACCCCAACATGAAGGAAATTGTGATTGAAAAGTGATTAGGTTGCTTGATGCTGAGATAATTTTTCCTATTTCTGGTAGGCCCCGAGACAGTCTTGTCCAGGTGGTACCCAAAAAAAGTGGAGTGACAGTGGTCACTAATGAAAGGAATGATAAAATCCAGACAAGAGCAGTGAATAAATGGAGAGTCTGTATATACTACAGAAAGTTGAATGTTTCCACAAGAAAGGATCACTTTACTATGCCTTTTTTGGATCAAATGATAGAGATATTGGAAGGCAATGAATTCTTCTGCTTTCTTGATGGTTATTTTGGTTACATCCAGATTTCTATTTCACATGAGGACCAAGAGAAAACCACCTTCACCTGTCCATTTGGGACATTTTCCTACCGGGGGATTCCGTTTGTCTTGTGTGGTGCTCCTGCCACTTTTCAGAGGTGCATGATGCCAATTTTTTCAGAAATGATAGAGAGGATTATTGAAGTGTTCATGGATGATTTTTCTATTGTGGGAGATAACTTTGAGAACTATCTGAAAACCTGGAACTAGTGTTAGAAAGATGCCAAATGACCATCTTAGTCTTAAACTAAGAAAAGTGCCAATTTATCGCCACTAAAGGCATATTTTTTGGACACAAAGTTTCTAAGAAGGTGTTGGAGGTTGATAATTCTAAAATTGAGGTCATACAAAGGTTTCCCCCAATTGAAAATGTCAAAGGAATTCAATATTTTTTTGTTCATGTTCTGTTCTACAGGAGGTTCATTAATAACTTTTCTAAGATCACTAGACCCATGTGCTCCCTGCTGGTTAAGGACACTCCCTTTTTCTTCGATGAGACACGTCTAGAGGCATTTAATATGATCAAGGAGAAGTTTACTACTTCACATGTAATCACTGCTTCGGACTGGCAGCTTCCTTTTGAGGTTATGTGTGATGAAAGTTACTTTGTAGTAGGAGTTGTGTTAGGGCAGAGGAAGGATAGGAAATTACATGTTATTTACTATGCAAGAAACCTGCTAGATGATGCCCGGAAGAATTATTCTACCACTGAAAAGTAGTTGGTTGTTGTGATGTTTGATTTGGAAAAGTTCATATAGTACTTAATAGGATCAAGGTTCATAGTTTTCATAGATCATTCAGCCCTAAAGTATTTGCTGGCTAAAAAGGACTCAAAGAACAGACTCATGAGGTGGACCTTACAGTTACATGAGTTTGATTTAGTGATTAAGGATAAAAAGGGGATGAGAATGTTGTTACAGATCACTTGTCCTGATTGCCCAATTCCCCAAGAAAGGAACCAAAAGAGTCAACACTTCTTTCCCTGATGAACAATTATTTGCTGCTTATGTGCAGTAGTCTGCTTGGTTTGCAGACTATGCCAACTTTCTAGCTGTTGGAGTCATGCCCAAGGATCTTTCACACAACCAGAGGAAGAGGTTTATATCTGAACTAAAATTTTATTTTTGGGATGACCCTCTTCTCTTTAGGAGGTGTGCTAATGGGATTCTAAGAAGATGTGTAGTTGAGGATGAGATTTTACCCATACTTGAGAGCTTCCATTCATCATCTTGGGGTGGACACCATGGAGGAGAAAGGACTTCTCAAAAGGTCCTCCAGGCTGGTTTTTACTGGCCAACACTGTTTAATGATTCTAGGAGTCTGGTTATTGGTTATGCAAAATGCCAAATGTTGGGAAATGTTGGAAGAAGACAGGAACTACCCCAAAAAGGTATTATGGATGATGAAATATTTGATGTGTGTGGCTTGGACTTCATGGGACCATTTACATCCTCTAATAGGAATGAGTACATTTTGGTTGTTGTGGACTACGTGTCCATGTGGGTTGAGGCAGTAGTTCTGCCTGACAATTCAACTGCTAGTGTTGTGAAATTCATTAATAGAAACATCTTTTTTAGATTTAGTGTGCCTCGAGCATTCATAACCGATAATGGGACTCACATCAAGAATTATAAGATCAATGGTTTGATGGATAAATATGGGTGCTCATATAGGAAATGCACTACTTATCACCCACAGTCTAGTGGGCTAGCAGAAGTTTCAAATAGAGAGCTCAAACAGATTTTAGAGAAAAAAGTGTCTAGCTCTATAAAAGACTGGTCAAGGAAGTTGGATGAGGCCTTTTGGGGATACAAAACTGCTTATAAGACTCGTATATGGATTTCACCATATAGGATACTGTTTGGGAAAACATTTTATCTACCTATTGAGTTATAGAAGAGATCTTATTGATTAGTGAGTCACTTAACATTGATTTTAAATTTTCTGGAGAGAGGAGACTTCTAGAGATGAGTGAGCTGAATGAGATCCGAAGAGAGTCCTATGAGAATGATGAAATTTACAAAGAAAGAACAAAATCTTTTCATGACTTAATCATTCAAAATATGAATTTCAAGGATGGTGAGAGGGTCCTGCTTTTCAATTATTGATTGAAGTTGTTTCCAGGAAAGTTGAAGTCCAATTGGTCAGGACCCTTTACCATTGTTAGAGTCTTAGTTAATGGAGCTGTTGAGTTGGTTGGAGATGAGAATAGACCTTTTTTAGTCAATGGTCAAAGAATAAAGCACTTCTTTGAAGGGAATCCAAAGGGATTGGGTGCAATATCTCTGTTGGACGAATGATCTGATTCATGTCTAACTGAGGACTATAAACTCAGTGTTGTGTGGGAACTATCTCATGGTTAGTCAGTTGTTTCCATTTTATTCTTGTTTGTTAATAAAGTTCATCCCTGCAACTTGTTCTCCAGTTTAATTTCATTACTACTGATGGTGGATCATGATCTGTTGTTCTTTTAGAGAGACATGTTGCTGCTAGAAACTTGGCCAAGAAACCCCAAGGGAGTAATCCACAACATCATATGGATAAAATTTCTCTCTACTCACTCTCTTGGGTTACTTTTATTGAACAGTATACTCTGAAATCTTATTTTACTTATTTTAACTTGTATGTTAATGAAGATGAGTAACACCCCAGTCTTGATGAAGTGGATTTGTTGACGAAATCCACTACTAAAGGTCAAATAATTCATGGAAGTGTTGTTCTGCCTTTTTCAATTTATATTACATAGTTACTCTTCACTGTGAACTATGTGTGGGGGACTACCTCCTAATCTGTGAGAAAAGACTGTGTTTTATTGCATGGGTGTTTAGCTTCTAGTATCTACAGAGTTGAAAAATTATTTTGAGCTGGTTTGTGAACCATGCTTGCACCCACTGCTTTCAATTTAATTATGTTGCTGCTTCACATCACTGTTAATCATGCTACCATTTGATGTAAATTGATAAAATATAATTTCTGCTCAAATTGGTTAAAATCATGTAAAATTTAAGAATATAAATGTACATGGTTGCTGGTTAGGTTGGTGGGGTTGGTATTTTTTGTTTATCCTTTGTTTGTTTTATGTTTTCTTTCATTTTTTGTGGAAAAGAAAATTTTTGAACCTCATTGTTACCCCTCCATATCCTTTTTCAGTTGTAATGTCCATCTGTTTTTAACATAACTATCTCCCACCTTGAGATGCGACATTGGGGACAATGTTGGGTTTTAAGTGTGGGGGAGAGGGCTTATTGTAGTGTCATGTTGAATTCCACCTTCTTGAACCTGAGTTTGTGGTTATTCCCCCTTCCTGAACCTGAGTTTGTGGTTATTCCCCCTTCTTGAACCTAAGTTTTTGGTTGTTTGAAAAATGGTCAATTTTTTTCATTTTTTAAATAAGAAAGGTTCAAAATTCCTTTAAAAATTGTCAAATTATTTTATCACATGATGGTCATTGGAGGTTCACTGGTACTTCAATTATGTCTTGTTTAGTGGATAAATGTTTGCTGGGTGTTGAGAGTGGCACTTTGTTAGAAACTGTTATGTATGAATGATTGCTATGTGAAATTGTTCACTGTCTCTTTGGATCTTTCTGTTTAGGAACTGAGGATGGGAATATGACATGGTAGGTTTTGAGGGATAATGATCACGACTTAGGGTAAATTTATGTTCTCATTGGAACCCATGGGACTCACATTTTTTTTTAAATAATATTCAATCACTTTAGGAAGTCAATCCAAATGATTATTAATTAAGTCATTTGTAACTGGAGTAAAATTGGAAAATGGGATCCCATGGTGAGTAACTGAGGCAAGGTGAACTGGGTGCGTTTTTGTGAATAAATAATGCCAATTTCAATCTTAATAAGTGGTATGCAATGTGCTATGCACATGAAATATGGCTGGGAAAAAGTAAAATAGAGTGCCTTTGTCAAAAATGAACTCATTAAGGTGATGGAATTTTGAACCCAGATGAAGAAGGGAGAAATTGACTTGGTTAATTTTCATTTGAGTTGAATCAATAAAGTTATCAAATTAATGTAATTTATTTTTTTGGAACCGTGGGGAAGGTGAGAATGGAAGGTGCACTTGGTTAAGTTTTGAGTTCCACTTCATCTAACCTGTCAACACTCCTTGAATTAGTACTTGAATTGGAAGGTGAAGTAGGAAGGTTAATGATTAAAAATACGAGGCATAGCATACATGAAAGTGTATGAGTTTGTGAGGAATTTGATTTATAGTGAGTATTTGAAGCTAGACAGGACAACATTTTTGAACACCTTTGAAAAACCTGACTCATTGTTTGGTGCTGTCCATTTAGATATTAATGTTTAATCATGCACCTTTTGAACTGAAACACACAAATCATCTTATTATTTTAAAGTCAAATGCATGTTCTTTTTTGAAGACAAAAAAAGATTTAAGTTTGAGGGAGTATGATGTGGTAGTGTTTTAACACTCTTTGCCACATCCTTTTTGTAATTTCTATTGACTTTTTTATATTAAAATGTTTTTTTATTAAATAATTGATAAGGGTTGTGTTTTTTACCTTTTTTGTAGAATAATTAGTTTTTTAGTTTAAAACATGTGTTTTATTGTGTGTTAGTGTCATTTTAAATAATTCTCAAATTAACTTAGTCATGCGAATTAGACTTTTATTTATTTTTTCTTTTATTTTTATAATTTTTCATTCTAGTTACTTTATTAATTCATTAATTAAATAAATTAATTCTTTATTCTTTAAATTTTAAAAAAATAACTCTATTTGGTTTTTAGTATTTTAATAATTTATTTAGTTTTAAAAATTTAGTTTTATTCAATTAATATTGTCAATCTTTAATTTAATTAATTCTTTTATTAATTGGTTAAATAATTTAAGCAAGTTAATATAAGTATTTTAATTTGTTTTTTAATTATGTTTTTTTATTTTTAAACCCAAATTAATCCATTATTTTAAATAAAGTATCATTAATTTTATTATTTAACTTTGTATTTTTTTTGTTTTAAACTCCATTTGATTTAATTTATTTTATTAATTGATTTATTTGTTTTTTAGTTTCATTAAATCATTTTATTTATTTAATTTTTTTTTGTTATGTTCGTTCGCAGGTGTTGCGGTCGCACGATCTCGTCCTTAATGGTGACTGGCTCACCGTTACCTTTCCGCGGTGCCTCCTTTTACACCTCACCATTTCCATTTTTTCTCACCGTTAGGCTAAGCTCACTATTACCTTTTCCTCACTATTACATTATTTTTTTCCACATCAGTAGACGTTTTATCTTACCTCACCATTAATCAATTATATTTTTCCTCACTAATACACCTCCTCCTCCTTTCCCTCACTATTAGCCCATCTCTTCGCAAACCTCACCGATACACTCCTCCACCTCACTGTTACTTCTCACTGTTATACTCTATTCCTCACCGATACATCTACCCCTTATTTTTTCTCACAGCTACCATTTCCTTCTACCCACTATCACCCTCACTTCTTCCCCTCATCCTTCCACAGCAAAAATCACCATCGTTTCTCTCTGCATTTCATGCCTTTGCCCCTGCATCTAATTCTTTCAACCTCATACCTGCACATAATCACAATAGGAGCAGAAATATCATCACATTAAGAAAATATGAAAAGACACCAAATTAACTTCTAAAACAAGAATAAAATTTCAGTTCTAAAACACAAACAACCGAATGAAGAACCGCGCAGATCCGCCATCCGTCTGCCCTAATCGAATCGGAGCCCGCCGAGCCATTGATCCTCTGTTTCCGTACGAACCCTCCACCATGTTCGCCGCACTCCACAACTTCACCCCTTTCTTTCTTTGTTTCGCTTGAAGCCTCTGCCTCTCACCTATTCAGCACCGGCACTTGACCGCTGCTCTTCCATTCCGTCACCGCCATCCTCCTTCTCCCTGCAGACGCCGATCCTCTCCAGAAGCCTCTCCTTTTACCTCTCACTTGCCTATGATACCCCACAAACCCTGGATGAACCTCCTCTACCCCACACATCTCCTCCCACACCCTTCTGTTGTGCCGCCAACTGGATCCGCCGCGATCCCTCGGCCTCGAACCGCTGCACCACTGCCCTAACCCCACCGCACCCCTACTTTCCCCCTTTTCCCCCTCCTTGCACCCACACGAACCCCCCTCTACTCTTCATTAATTTTCATTTTTTTAAATATTTTATTATCTTTATATTATATTATAACATATAATAATATACACACACACATATATATCATATATAATAATATTGATAACATCATTTATAACAAGTATAACTAGTGGAACTTTAATAATATATAATGATGTACATTATTCTTATAATTCATATATTATGTGCAATATAATAATAATAAGAATATAAGCTTATATATATAATATAAACTTCTTATATTTCATATATGTTTTTAATAGTTTCTATTTTAATAATAATAATATTAGATATTAGTATTTTTATTTAGTTAAATATATAGTATATATAAAGATAGTGTCATTTTTATTTTGTATCTGACATTCGTGCATTTTTTTCAGAGGGAGGGTGGCTCGGCGTGTGCATATCATTCTCATTCAGTTAGAAGCAACTTCTCTGGTGACCAGCGCAGGAGGATGCAACTTTGGGAAAGCTCCACGTGGAGGCCATGGAACTCCTCAGGGGAGATTCCAGAGACTTCTATTGGATGACGAATGCATGAGAGGTGGGAGAGGCATTGAACAACCTAGTGGAGAAGGAGTCTTCTCAAAGATCATCAGGGGGATTCGTCAAGACACAGGGTAACCGAAGAGGAGTAGCGAGGCTTTGATATAGACTAGGAGAGCTACTGATCAGATCATTTTTTCATACCTTGATTCCAAGGGCGTGACATCAAACACATTCTAGCATCGCACCCTCCATTGAGCAGTAGGAATTAGAACCTTCAGGAGCAGTACCAGGGAGTTCGAACATCGTAGTTTTTCTCTTGCTCTGTTTTTCTGCATTTATTTCAATATGAACTACATTGATTTTAATTCTATTTTCTCATTAAAACCAACCACTATATCTGGCTAATTTCCTTTCAGGGGAATAAGCTGGTTGATTTGATTTGTTTAGTTTGATTCATGCACCGCATCTTTGGAATTGGATTGTCTCTCTCATTGTTTAGAGACATGTTCATTTTCAAAACAACATGATCGTGTGAAAACCGATCTTGTTTGTACCATAATTAAAATGGTTTCAACACAAGTAACTCAATGACAAGTGAGTTTTGCTCGAATGAGAGAGTCACACCAAACTCAAATGACATGTTGATTCCGATAACTTATGACTTATTTTCACCATTGGATGGAATAACTTTTACAGTAGAAGGATTGTAAGAGCTATTTCATTACAAACAGAGCAGATGAAAAATCTGGATAGTTACATCTAGTCAGATCCATATTTTTTAACTCTGGTGCATGAACGAGACTAAGTAATATTAAATCGGCCAGTTGACTTTCCCCCTATTCATATATTGGTTGTTTACACCCCAATTCCTCTTACTACTCTCTCTACTACCTTTTCACCCACCAACTCACCCTCATTTCCATTCTCACCTACTCTCATTCACTCCACTTCACCATCATCATGTGTTTTTAGTGTTTTTTGCATGTGTGTTTTTGTTTAGTTTATTTTTTAGAACACCAAAGACAACATGAGGCCTCCCTGTGGTTCGACCCTGTCATTCCACTATCCTAAGTAGTAAGTAGGTTATAAATTTTAGTTTTTCGCACGTGCCCATTGACGTTTGAGCATGCAGTAGAGAGATATGTAACATGTAGAATTAGGGAAACATATACCATTTAAGGAGGAAATTCATTTGTTTAAAAAATATAATGGTCAAGAAATAGGGTCCACCAACTCTATATATAATTTCCATTCATGATATATAGTATTTTTTTCATTTTCATATCATCTTTGTGAGAGGTGATAATACTAGTCATGTGATCATGTAGGTGTTTGCAAGTTTCTTCACCCAAATAAGTATATTACCTCATGATGTTGACCAGTTGTGATACAAAAAAAAAGAAGTCATATTGAACCATCAATAAGTGAATTCTAGGAAACACTATAATATGCATCCAGTGGGTCGACACACCTATTTAAATCCTAGTTGGAATTATACAACAACCTATTTCATCACTGGTTGATCAACCAATGAAAATTGGTTGTCAAGGTTCTAGTAGGAGACTTATGTGTACTTATTTTTCAACACCTCTTTCAGAGTGATATAATTAGAGGAGGTAAAAACAAGCTCCTTATAGCTTTAAATATTATTGAGAATAGAATCAAAAAAACTTCTACATTAGTTTTCTAAGTATATTCTGGAGATCCAAAAAATACAACCACTCTTTATCATTTCAATGGATATGGTATATGGGGTTTAGATGTAGTACCACTACATGAATTGTAAGTCCCATGGACAATCTTTCATAATTTTCTAGAAAAATACAATATGGTTTTACTATTAGCTTTTATCCTCTTAGGGAATATTTTTATCTTTTTCTTCATCATCAGTATAATATTATATATCACCAATTAGATTGATAATGGGGATTTTAGTGGGTCACTATCTAGTATTCAATATTTATTTTTGGTAAAGAACATTGAGAAATATATCATTTCCACGGGAGATGACTAAACTATAGAGACATAGACTAGAAAAACCTTTAATATTAATATAGATTAGAAATTTTCTATTATATATCCAAATATTATGAGAATTTCAGTACAAACCTAACAGATTATCTATTGATGTTCACGGGTGACAATATACAATGAAAGAATGAGTTTTATGATTTGAATATATTAAAACCATTGTTTATAGTCTTTGTGATTCTCAATCATTCTGAGTTTTTTCATTTTACAGTCGTGAATATGGTCGTATGTCACTCGCAAATATTTTCGTATATATGTTATGCATTTTTCTGGGAGAATTTCTAGGATGGTGAACTGTGGTTTCCTATGTGGCCAAAATAGAACAAAATTATAACCTAATTATAAGGGCCTCCCATTAGAGATCATATTCCAACTCACCATAATTAGTGGGTTAATTTTTCTTCAACATAGATAATTGCTGGTAATTAACTATAGGATGTGATAAATACCTCACTGATTTTAGATCCCCATGTATGTCTTTTATTAATTTAGATACTATAACCATAGAAAAAGTTTTTTCTATTGAGATGCCTTAGGAATTCACATGATTCCTATATATGAGGAAGATTGTATGTTCTCTAGATGAGGGATATATCTATATGCTTGGGTCTCAAACATATTTTCATTATTACATATGTTTTCTAGTATATATTCTTTCATATCTTCTACATATAGTGTAAAATTGGAAAATTCATTTGATAATGTTCATAAGAGAGAAAATATAACTTGTCCTTCGAATGAATCTAATTTTTTTATAGATATAGGTATTTATAGGGTGAATTATGTACTTTTTGGAAATTTTTCTCTAGAATGGTCATCCTCAGAGGACATGTACATGCACCAACTTGTGGCATCTGAGTTGGAATCTTTTCTCCATAATAAATTGAGGTCCTTAATTCCAAATGATTATATGGAAAATTAAATTTTTTATCAGTATAAATTATTTTATTCCATTGTGTTTATTATCCATGAATTAGGATTTAGAATTTACATAGTTATTTACCATGGGAGTTTTATTTTGGTGTCATGAGGAGGAAATCCTCAAAGTATGGTAGTCCCTATTCATAGGGGAGGACCGTTAGTATGTTTTAACTCTTACTCGTGATGGGGAACATCATGATGTATAGTTTTATCATGATAGGGGACTCTATGGAAAAATTATTAATTATGGGGGGGGGGAAACATGATGGTTAGTGATAGGGAAATATGTTTGGAGAGTCTATACAATGTGTATGGAAGGTGGTTATGGTCTTGATTAAAAATAAGAAAATACATCTCCCTAAATAGTGGTGAGAAATTCAGGGGGGTGTTTCAATGATGAGAGGGTCTGCGGGATATGTTGTAGATACATCTTATAGAGAAGCATTGTAATCCCATACATGGTGTTGGAGTTGTACTATCTGAAACTAGGGTGGATAAAACAACTATTTCCTTTTTTTAACCTATTGATTTGACCACCCTATGTTGTTGGTGATGTCAGGTGCTGGGTTCCCACATTGTTGACTCCTGAGTGGTAGTTGTCATTGGAAATTATGGCACATAACCAACATTCATTACTTTTATTATGGTTTTATAAGTCTGTTCAGTGAAAATAAAAATAAAATTGATAAAATTGTGATGGGAAGAATGTATCATCTCTCATACATCAATGGGTGTCACTGATGTGGTATCAAAACTACATTTCCTCCGAATCCATTTCTAAAGTTGGCATGAACCATACATGATCATAGTGGTAGACATGATCGTTTATAAAAACTATAAGAATATGTTCTAATAGTGATGTTGGGAGAATTATCCTTGGATCTATGGGGAATGTTTTCCTCTGTTTGGGATTTGGTGTATGGGATCTCCCTATGAGTGTTTCCCTTCCACCAAGCCTAATATTTGTGGATGAGAAGATTTTATGAGCTTTATCGGTGGCTAAAATTCTATAAGCGGACATAAATATGAATTATCAATAAAAATATTATTATGTGAATCCCAATATTCACAATATTGATACTATTTGACTTTAGTGGAGTTTAAATTTTCTTTTCCTCTCGCTACAAAAGGATTAGTGATTAATGTCGGGTTTATCAGTCAAGTTGTATATGTTTTCCACTATGAGATTATTTTAATTTGGGTTGAATCCTTGGATGGCCGTGATCATATGGTCCCAAATTATCATATTAAAAATATTTTTGGCTTATCCCCATTGGTGGTGATGGTTTAAAATACCAAATCCGAATCAGATAAAGGAATTTTATCCCATCATTTGATTGATTCTTCAAGTATTTTTTCCTAGATCAATCCTCCCCTAGAGATTTATTACATGATCATGAATCTTTTATATATATATACTACTTTAAACATTAATCAATTACTTATTTCACTATCTTTTTAGTTTGAATACATTTTTATAGGGAGTATCAGTCTTTTGGAACCATCAATAAGAATTTAGTATATTTGGAAAATGTATGTATCTTTTTTTGTATGGGACATGGGAACATCTTATGATTTATATGTAGTAAAAATTATGATTAATAATCAAGTAATATATTTATTGTTATCAATGAATATTGGGATACTTACATAGATAATTTTAGTAACACCCCTTATAGAATCCTAGTCTCATCGCCTATGTAATCTCATGCTTATATGATGAGGTATTTTGCACTTATCACAAATTCAAGTTTGGATCATCAAATTAGGTGTTCCATGTCTATAAATATATCCATGTTAATATATTTTCATTGGTAATAATAAAATCATACTCTTAATCCCAAAGGGTACAAATAATATATACTATGCTCTTAGGATATTATTATTATAGTCAACACATAAGGAATCTCATGCTCATCATAAACAAAATTTGGTTCTTGTCACATTTGGAATAAATCATCGATTATTTTCCAATGGGAAAAGAGAATACATCAAATATAACCACAAATGATTATATTTACCATTAAATAAGTCAAATTAGTATCACCACCTAAGTAATCCTAGTCTTGTTACCTTGGGTAGGGTTTCAGGGGCATCCAGTGGGGTTTTCCCAACAGGTGTCCCATATTTTATCTCATTCTCACCATATGAGGTATGAATCATTTTAGGATCATCACATAAAAGTATGAATTAGTTAACATATATTATTTAAAACTAAATATATTCTCATAAAATAAGTTATACATAGGTTAAAGTTAAATTGGGATGGTTCCACTTACAGTCATCATGTAAGGGAATATGTATATTTAATGGCTAGTATGGGATGCCCAATAGTTTCAAGACTTTTTGAGACATGATGAAGGATTTGTGAAGGGATTTTTATGATATAGAAGGTTTATCTTACATTGATGATACCTTTAAAAAATAGGGATATGTAATGATTATGATATTGAAATTTATCCATCAGGAGGAGTTCTATTTATCCTACTAAATATAAGAATAAGTAATCATAATGTTTTAGGTTCATAATTTAATGTTATATGATATGGAAACAGAATGTTGTTTAAACCCATGAGGTAACAATTACTATTTAATTAATTGAAAAAAACAAGTCATGGTGAGGGTCCTATGCATTGGTATTCACATATAGATCAGTTGTTATTGTTCACTCGGGTAATGGATGGAAGATTTGGGTTTTATATCTCTTAGAAGTCAAGAGGTTCACATTTGGAGTGGGAAGGGAATAGTTGGGGATTATTCATTAATATATGATTCTATGTGTATTCATGGGAGAAATACACATGGTGTTATCAATCCCATACTGGGTGTAATGGGTATAAGATAAGAGTTGTAGTGTTTAAGATAAATTTTCAACAATTCTACCAAGCCTGTGAATTATGTTTTGGGTCCTCAAATAAGTTTCGATAATACCAACTGTCTGAATGCAATTATCATAGAGTATTCTTTTTTGGATAGGTCTAGGACCCTCAGGAACTTAACATTCATGTATTTCAGGTTTTTGAAAGGAGTTCATTGACTATATCACCATGGTATGTGTTTTCCACTAGTTGGGTTTTTCATAAAACCATTATTTTGTATACTTTTTTGACATTAAATGATGTTTTCTCTTCTGGGATGGGACTATCATGAGATCATATCAGCCACAAACAATGCAGTGAAGGTGGTCTGTGATGAAATTCAGATAATTTTTCCCTAGTTGGTGACCTTGGGGATTTGTGAATCCCAAATATAAAATTTGTGTGAGTTCAGAGGATAAAATATGATTTACAAAGCATGGATAGTCAAATTATTAATCCACAATTATATTTATAGTCCTCAAGAACAATTTATGTGGAATTAAATGGAATTATTATGTTATCATGAATGTAAAAGTTATAGAAATCTCTAGAACTGGCCTCATATATCTTCTCACATTAAAGAATAATGTTGAATTAATATTTTGGAAAAAATAATATCTTCATGACAATCATCTAATGAAATAACACTTGGAAATATTACAATTTTGAATAATGCCTTGTAAACAGTGTTTATAAAAAAGAAAAATGCCTATGTTATATTATTCTATCTTTTTAAAAATAGATATATGTAATAAAATTGTATAATCTCAAATAAAATGCTCATATTGATGTTTGTACAAGTGGTGACAAACAAAAGATAATCTCCATAAATTCATGATATAATTTTTTTTTAATTATTTGTTTTCTTTAAGTTGATTCTCTATTGTTGACCAAGGATTGGGAAAATATAAAAATGAAGAAAACTTTTTAAATGTCTATACTTCCACTTATTCCCCTAAGAAATAGCATACACATTCATAGTTTAGAAATAGTATCCTCATACATATCATATGAAAGCCTCTTTATTTGTGGACTGTAGGAATCCCTCCTACAAGGCATCCTAGTACACTCCACATACTTGAATCAATGGTGGACCTCTTATAAAGACACAAAATTCATTCATTATACATAATCTAGAGACATACCCCATATGTAGACACATTATTCCATCATCATTCATAGAATATTGATGTAATTTGAAAATCACTCGTCACTTATATACATCACATACGAACACTGTACATCATAGTTGTTGTTCATTATTATTATTTTATGTTTCATATAAGTACCTCAATTTCTATTATGGGAGGAGTACAAACCCAAATACAAAGAGAAACATATAATTGGAAGAGTGAAGGCAATAAAATATATTTTTAATATATATTTTAATGGGAACTTCTATGAACTTCATGGTTAAATATTAATCAAAATGAATCTAAAAATACTGAATTTCATAAAGTGTGTTCATGAAATTCCCTTGACGAGATTAACATGTAGGTGCTAAAATCAATCACATGTATCAATAACATTTAAAAACATTTTTAATCTCCTAACACAAAGACGGCTCCATAATTATTTATTATGGTTGTGAACGTCCATGATCTTATTCCAATACAACGGATATCCATTATATTCCCATCACTTTAAGAAAGATGTGTGAGGATTTAATGTGGCCAAAATATCCATTACATGAATCCATTAAATAAAAATTCCGTTACAATCTTATCTAATGATTTTTCATCGGTAGTAACTTGTAGTTAACTTATATTGTGTTTATGTATTTCACATGATATATTATATGAACTATGCTTTACAAAATAATTTCTTTTCTCTACCGATGTTCATGATTCTGTACATAGTACCTAACTAATCCATGTAAACATAAGGAATTGGGAATCCACAATTTCATTCCATCCCTTGAGTTACATACATGGGACATTTAAACCCAAAATACATCAATTGATTCCTTCCACCAAATTTAAAATCCTAAAAAACCAAATATCAACCTCTCTTATATCCATCTTATTTATATGTTTATGGAATTCATACTCACATGTAACCCTTTGATGAAATATTCCCTTGATGAATGGTGGCTCATGAATTATCCTTCAATATTGATAGATCCCTAGGTGGTATCACAATAATAGATTTACATGATAATGCGGGTCCATATAATGATGGCATTGGAGAGGTCACAATTAGATCAATATTACCGTCCTAGATTTTTTTTAAAGACATACATGTCCAATGCGAGTGAGAATATAAAGGGTTTCACCCATTAGTGAATAATCTCATTTCATTCTCTTTATTTTCTAAAGAGAATTATATGATCCCAATATCATGTAAGACCTAACCATCTCTCTAACATTTCATAAGTCACTGATTATTCTAGACAGTCATGTATCATCGCATAGAATATGATCAACGATATATTTAAATATTGTTAATATTATCTTGATAATTTTTTATTGAGGGAATCGATAAATCTTAAAAGAATATGAAATGTTAAATAATTAATTTTATATACTTTCATGACAGAAATATCCTAGTTTCAAGATGTTAAAATAACCTTTAATATTTTCACAACACGATGTAAAAGTACATGGTATAGACAAATTACCTGAATTATACTACATACCTCAAAATATGTTATCTTTTATTCTTATTAAGCATGATTTTTTTGGAATCCTCTATGAGTTTCAAACCCAACACATAAAAATCACTTATTTTCTTTGGGTTATATCACCTATAAATCCAAAATATTTAGGTAATATTAATGATGAGGTTATATCCTTCTCAATAGTTTGTATCCTTTCAAGGCAAATCAACTATCGTGTTTGTCCATATTCCAAATGAAATCATACCCTAATAAAAGTGTAATATTTTCTCTTTTTATTCACTATATCCATATTACAAGGGACATATTTCCTTTAAAATCAACTAGAAAAGGATTCTAATGCATAAGTCCCGCACCAACTGTTGCTATAAAACATTCCATAGTACTAAATTGGGCATATAAACATGAACATAAAATACATATCCCCCCATAAATCCACAATTTTTAGTCCATATTACTGATGATTTAACATCCTATTCAATGGTGTAAATCCCTAAAATCACAATTAACCATCTAATTTAGAAATTTTCACAATGAAATCAAACTCCCACATTTAGGGTCTTTTTTTCTATGTAGTCACTGAATCCATCTTAATAGAGACATATTACCTTTTAAATCAATGACATAGAGATTTTAATGTGTAATCCCAACACCAAACATTTTTTTGGAATCTTTCAAAATATACTCAATTGGTCATAAATGCATAAAACAAAATTACCACGATAGAAATTGACTCGCTAACAAAAAATGTGTTATGTGTGAAATTATTTAGTAAAAATATATATGGGTTAAAATTACCTTAGTAGTGATATATAGTATGTCTTTATTATGGTCCTGATACTAACACAAAAAACACACACTGCTACCCTTGATGGTGGTAAATTCCAATGTTAGCAGCTATGTGGCTTTAAACCAGCATATTATAAAAAACGCATCAATAAACAATAAGAAAAATTTGTGGAAATCCTAATACATACATTCATTCAAATTGAGTTAATAATTCATGTAATGCCCCGACCCTAGTTACCCAGAATTAGTGCATTATTACATAACATTGGCCTGATATAGGGAATCTTGTCCTGAAAGACCAATCAGTTTAGTATCCATGGAAGTTATAGATATATACATAAGTTTTACATTACATCATGAAATTAAAAAAAAATTGTGTCCCATATGAAAACTCTTATATCAAATAGGCTATTTCCGAAGATTAATCATAATATACTTCATTTCATCCTGGATAAAATAAAACATCAGAAAGGTTTGATCTCAAATGCTCAGTAAGGATAAAAATATTTCAGAAAATATACTAAATAATGATAAAAATTTAAGGAAATGAATAATACTAGAACACAAGTCATTTTTAAACGTAAAATTTAGAATAATATAGCAAAGATAAATTGAATAATGGAATTTACTTATTCCCATGGATATTCTACTAGTCTAATAATCACATGTAATTTCAATAGCCAATTTCATGACGATGGAATGCATAATGCCAGATTTCATAACCACATAGTCAAAGCCTTGTGCCAAGACACTAGTTTGTCTCAGGAGAACTACCAATGCCTCGATGAACTATAGAGGGTTCCACCCATCACTTAATAAGTCCAATGATTTATTCATATGAAAAGGTTCTAAACATAACACAAACATTCATATGAAAATAACATAGGAAATTTCAATACTTTAACCATAAACCATGAATGTTATAAAAATAACACATCCACAGTCAAACATATTACAAAACCATTAATATAGTATGAAATAATTGTATCATAATTAATCAACCTAGATCATGAATAATATCCCATAATGGATGTCGAAATAGATGGAAATTATTAGTAAAAATCTTCGAGAGAAATATCACATTCTCATGAAAACATTTAAAAGTCTAACTATTTTTCATGAAGCTGTTTAAAATAGATTTTTGAATCAAAGTGTCCAATACCACATTGAAACTTTTAAAAATAATTTCAATTTTAAATCATTAATGACAAAATAAATATATCCATAAAAATATTTTTAAAACATGTACATTAATTAGATATATTTAGAAGAATAAATTTTTTGAATCATTTAAAATGATATTTTAGTTAGAGTTCCTAACTAAATGGGAGAAGCCTGAATTCAAATAAATGAGGTAATAAAAACATTATAGTACGATGAGAATAAAGGTATTAATGATATAGTATGTCAAAGTATATTCTATACACCAAATAAAAGTGAATTTTTGCATAACAACAAAGATGTCTCGATGTAATGTAAGTCGATGTGAATTCCTTTATAAAGACTGTATCCATAGTTTTAGGATATATCAATGAAAAATTATGTCTGAAAAATATAAGTACACTCAATATTATATGATATTCACTATAAACTAATCAGAGGACATTCACACATATTATTTTAAAAACAACCCCAATGACTTAGATGTTTAAATCAATGGATAGGAATTGAGTTAAAATTACTCTTATCATGTTCATATCGATGACTTGAAAACTTATTAATGGAATGATTATGTGAATAAAAAGTATATCCACACAAAGGGGAGTGGAAATTACTACATAAGTAAATAAATATTTATTTCACACATAATCTTGGAGTAATGTAATTAGTGAAGTTTACATAAAATCCAATAAGTGGAAATTAAAATGTGAAATTCCCTTACCGATTTGGCAACCTTAGAAACATACACCGCATGAAATAAGGATTATAAAATGATGATGTAAATACACATAAATTAATTCATATTATGCAAACAATATAATCATGGGTAATACATACACCACACAAAACATAATAGTGGAAAATATAGAATGAATTTCATGGGAATAAAACTGAGATGAAAACCCCTTCCCTTGTAATTTTCCTTTGTATAGGGTAGGTTAGACTCATGTATAATGGTAAAATATTTGTTATTAAATTATTCCAGAACCATATACATAAATATGATATCATTTATTATCGTAAAATATTTCATTGTTAATGATATTTGAGTAGTATCATTGTTTTGGTTGTCAACAGATTCGTTTTCCATTATATGTTTTGTTACGTAAGTGTTGTTATTTATGTATAGGATATATTTTATTAATATACAGAATCATATTAAGCACTTAATCCTTAATTTTATTCATAAAAATAAAATTATTCTGGAATGATTATGATGGGTAATGAATCTCATCGCGTTCATGGAGACGGTAAGTTGTACGTACGCACGAGTGACAATATCATTATATTGATGGTGAAATCATTTGTAATTGGATGGTATATCATATATAAAGAATAATTATCATGTTTTATTTATTATTTACATCAGTTATACTCATTATTATACCCATCCAAATAATTATGTTTTTGAATAACAATCTACACCACGAACTTGAGACGGTAAGTCATACGTACGCACGTAGGGTGAATTTTTCATTTATTGGATGGATAGAATTATGAATATGGTTGTAAAATATTTATAATAAAAGCAAAATATTTAGAAGGTACTATATTTATTATTTTTGTATGAAAACAAAAAAATAAAGTGGATGTGGAAGAAGAATATAACAGGAAAGTGGGTGGTGAAATTATTAGCGCTTCTTATGGTGTTTCCTTTTGAGTAGATAGAAAGGGCTCCTTAGGATGAATTTCTGATCAATGTAATGCCTCTAAGTTGAAGTGAGGGATTTTGGGAATATATTTGGGTAGGGGTTGGGCAAGACAAATGGATATGGAGGTGTGAAATTACTATAAGGGGAAGTACCATTTTATATGAGAGGTGATGGTCACTTTAGGAAAAGCTTGAAATATTATTTTATAATAAATTAATTTTAAGCTTACAATGGATCAAAAATGATTTATTTAGAAGATATGTTGGTTATGTGTCCAAATACATTAAAATAACAGGTTTTAGACATTTTTAGGTTTAAATTTTAACCTTATCTTTTAGATTTAAATCTTAGTTAAATAGTTTAACTTTTACCATGCCTTCTTGTATTCATACACTATCTGGTTAATAAACTTACGATAAACTTCCTAGAGAACCTCAAGTGGTTTATAAATGAAAAATATAATAGTATTAAATCCCTTTTTATGAAACTTATATTTTTATGAATATTAAATCATCCAATAATATAATATTTGTTTTAATAACTAATTAATGTCAATTTTTAAACTATTCAGAATTTTGTTTTTGTGGAAGTTGTAAAAACCTAATCAATTAGAAAAAAATTTATCTAATAAATCATAACATGTTATATTAACCAATAGAATTATTGGATGGCATAAAAAGTTTTAAATTCTATTTATTTGAATAAATAATATATAAACTATTTTAATACTACATCAAGAAGGAAATTACTTCATCATCATTGTGTCATAAATAAATTTAAATATTTAATGTATAAAAATTATAAATAAAAGACCATTATTTAGGAAATATTTTTATATTTTTAATGAATATTTATATTCTAAATGATAACTTATATAACCCCATGTAAAAACTGTTTAACTAAATGATATATGTTTATGCCATTTTGTGTATTTACTTTAAATTAATTAATATAAAGTGTCATTATCACTCTCAAGTGGCTCCATGGGGTCTAAAAATCTCCCCAAGGATGCCCATGGTCATAAATGTATCAACCAATAGAAATACGAAACATTTTAGGGTTATTTAATATTATTATAATATTAATTTGTACCCTTATTTACCGGATTTACCCTTTAACCACGGTAAATAAGATATTTACCAATGTAACTATTCTTAATTTATAAAAATAAAATTTACATATATAAACAATTTTGACCTCTTGATTCCAAATATGGAATCCATTTTTCCAAATTCAAAACATAGAAGTGGTAGAAATTAATTTAAAAGAAATTACCTATGTCAAAACAAAAAAGCTTGTTTTTAAGAAATAATAACTATCAAAATATTTACAATTTTTTATGTATAGCTTAAATGTAAAATTAAATAAAATGAAATAAATTGTTTTAAATGAAAAAAATATAATCTATTTATAGATCCAAACCATTTATATTCATAATTTAACACTATAAATTATTTTTATTAATAAATTTTGTATCAATTAAAATTTAGTATTTTCCAGTATTCATCAAAATATAAATGTTATCAGAAAAGTACTGAAAATTTATCCAAAATAAATTTTTATTCCCCGATTCTACATAATAAATAATTTAATTAAATCGAATATATAAAAGATTAAAATATTGTTTTTAAAAAGTGTTTTCCATTAAAAGGTGGTAAAATTGATTGTTTTTTGAAAAATACTTCTTTTTTCTACAAAAAATGAATTTTTTATTATATTATGTCTAATAAACACATAATATAGATTCTAATATTATATGGAGAATATAAAATTCAAAATTCAGATAATGCTATTCATAACTGCTTTTTGAACATCTAGTTTGTAAGTCGTGGTGCGCCAGAACTCGGTTTTGGGAGTAGTGCAAGTTATTGAAATAATTTAAAGAAAATATCTTAATATTAAATCTTGGGGTGTTGCATTCTTCCCCCTTAGGGACATTTCATTCTTTCTATTTTGAAATTGGGATTATGAACATCATTGATAGCCCTGTATTAGTAAAAGAGTCAATAAAAATTCAACATTAAAATAATGAAATATAAGTACAAAGGTTACATGAGATAACCCATACTGGGATTCAACATAGGAAAGCATGGATATGGAAGATAAACTACTTGTCAAGTTATAATAGAGAGTGATAGAAAACATGATCAGGAGATTGTTAACATTATGAAAACCCCAAACCTATGATGGGATAAATGGTTAGTAGTTTCCAAGTAAGAAAAGTTAGCATACAACATTTTATTGTTTTATGTTCCTTTTCATAAAGTTGAAGAATTTATTTATGATATTGACAATGAACATAAAGAAAAATAGTTACTTTTTAAGTATAGATTCATCCTTTAATAGATTTCATCCACAAAATTATCTATTTTTTTGAAGGATGAGTATTCAAAATGACATGGTCACACGTGAAGTACTAGAATAAACTTCTAGAGAATCACATAATCCACAAAGGATATACTATATATTTACTATGTATTTAGAGATTAACCAAAACCAAAATGGTTAGTAGAAGATCAGATAATCAATAAAAAGGATAATCCATTAGGGAAATAAATAGAAATCTTTATTTCTAAAATTAAACAAACAATACCAGAAGTTCAATAAAAACCATTCAATAAACAATTTTCCTTAAAATCCTTCAATAAAATTCAAAATAATATTGAATCACAAAACATAGAAGAATTTTATTATGTAGTCTTCCACATTAAATTGTATCTCCCAATAACATCTACTACTCTTAATGTCACATAATTAAAATAAATTAACCTAATCACATATTCTCTATGATAGGTTAATAATTCCCATAAATAACACAAATCACTATAAATCCACAATAAAAACATATATAAAAATCTACTATTAATCATCAAATGAAATCCCATAGTATTGTATTTTCCTTACGTGTATAGTGTTCCCAACAGAGCAAACATCTTATAAAATAACATTTATCACTTAACAAAAAAATCAATTTCCTATACTAATGATATCCATTTTATGAGACATAAGATCTCATATCATCATATTATTGATCAATAAAATCATTTAACTAAAAATAATTTTCCACAATAACCAGTAACTTCACATAGTCCAGTGGTAGGTGATAAATCCCAATCACAAACTAGTTGTGAGTTCGATTCCTATGACTGTGTCTGGCATGATGGGTTGTCACACGGTCTGCATGGTGTCATTTTTTCAAAAAATTTTTTTATAACATTTTTAAAATGATATAAGTTCCTCAAAATAACCATAACATAATTTAATCACAAATTTTATCTCATACCTCACATTGGTATCCCAAAATTTAATAACTTGTAATTTCTTCCAATTCCAATATCATATAAACATAAATGGTTATTTTTAACTAAATCAACAATAGAAAAGATAATTATTCCTAAAATATCATTTTCACATAAAAAAATATAGGGTTATATATACATGAGAAAAGTCTTCCAAAGATATCCCATTAATAAAGATCACTAATACTTTTAATAATTTCACAATCCATTTATTTCCACATAGGTTCTTCCCTGACCAATATGTTATCTTGTAGAGCAGGGAATTCACTCAGGTAATGCCTAGGTCCTCTACATTTATAGAAAATGATTGTAAATGGATTTATGGGATCATTTTTATATTCCTCCATAGTACTCTTCATTTATCTTCGGTAATTCTTTACATTTTTTCCTTCTTTCACACACATAAATCATTTCTTTGTTTCATTGAAACACATTCCTAGGTTTTTCCTTCCACATTTTCTTAATGATGGAAATTGAGATTTCTTTTCTCTGTGGTGTCCACTACAAGAGATCTTATCATTCACTACATTTATCTTCTTTGTTGAGTCCAGGTGTTAGTTAATATATATGTTTTTGATCATATTTTTTGAAAACTGATTCATCCTGAACAAGATATCTTTTACACCTATCAACATTCCATTTCATTGCTCATTACCACTAATATTCCCACCTTGCGGATCATGTTTAGAGATACTATGACTTCCTTGGAATCCATCAATTTACTAACTTAAGAATGCATTGTGTGAGTCATAAAATCATTTTGAGAATATCATAACACCTTATTTTCAATCTAAAACACCTTTGGATTAACTATGTTTATTTATTCTCAACTTATATTAAAATCCATCAAATATTTTTGTAATGAAAATGTGAATTATCCTAAATATATCCCCAAGGAGTTTCATAACCAAGAGTGTAGAAAGGCCTGTTGTCATGTACCAGGATACCCTGGGACAAGCTTGAAACTTCTTGTCAGTGTTTTCACTCCTAGGTACATCTGTGCCAGAGCTGCCTCTACCTGCAAGTATCCAGATAAGGATGTATTTCTTGGAAAACCCACATAATGTTTACATTACCAATTTTTTTTGTTATTCTATACTATTCCTCAATGTCAATCTTAGGGTAGTGTTTTATAATCAGAGTTTTTTTCTAAATCTAGCTTCCAAGGTTTGTACTAAACATCATCTGATACTGACTATTAACAACCCGACCCTAGTTTCCTAGAATCGGTGGATTATTTCATAACATTGGTATGATAGGAGGAATCAAGCATTGAATTACCGATCAGTTTAGTATCATTAGAAGTAATAGGTACATACATAAGTTTTTCATTACATCATGAAATTAAAAAACAACACTATATACCCTTTGAACACTCTTATATCTATAATCCTATTCATGTAGGTTAATTGTAATATAATTCATTGCATCCTATGAAAAATAAAACATAAGATAGGGGTGAGCTCAAATGCATAGTAAGGATCACAATATAGTAGAAACAATCATAAATAATCATAAACATTTAAGTAAATGTATATGACTAGAACATAAACATTTTTTAAGCATAAAATTCAGCATTATATGTAAAAGATAAATCAAATAATGCCATTTACTTATTAACATGGATATTATAATAGTAGAATAATCAGATGTAATATAAATATCCAATTTAATAATGATGGAATTCATAATGCCAGACTTCAGAACCACATAGTCAAGGCCTTGTGTCAAGACTACAAACAAGATGTCGTCAAAGCCTTATGCCAAGTCACTAGTTTGTCTCATAAGACCTACTGATTCATGGACGAGCTATAGCAGGCTCCACTTGTCACTTTCTATGTCCAATTAATTCCTTATATGAAAAGGATTAAACACAACATAATCATTCATATTAAAACTAGCATATGAAATGTCAATACTTTATCCATAAACCATGAATGGTATAAAAATAACACATCGACAATCAAACATATCACAAATAATTCAATACAGTATGAATTATTTATGTCATAATAAATCAACATAAATCAAGAATAATATCCCGTAAATGATGTTGACATAGTTGAGAATGATCTGTAAAAATATTTGAGAAAAATATTCCTTTTTCATGAAAACACTTAAAAGACTCACTATTTTTCAAGTAGCTGTTTAAACTAGATTTTTGAATCATAGTGTCCCATACCACATTGAAACATTTAAAATTAATTTAATTTTTAAAAAATTAATGACCATATAAATAAAACCATAAAATCATTTCTAAAACATGGACATTAATGAGAAATATTTAGAAGAATAAGTTTTTAAAACATTTAAAATGATATTTTAGTTAGAGTTCCTAACCAAATCAGAGACGCTTGAATAAAAATAATTGAGGTAATAAAAACATTATAATATCATGACAATAATGGTTTTCATGATATACTATTTATAAGTACAGAATATACACCAAATAAAAGTTAATTGGCACATAACAACAATGAAGTCCCAATGGAATGTAAGTTGAGGTGAATTCCATTATAAAGATCGTATCCTTAGGTTAAGGATAATTCAATGACATAGTTATCTGTGAATAATATAAATACACTCAATATGATTTCATATTTAGTGTAAATTTATTAGAGGAAATTCACACATATTCTTGGAAAAACAACACCAATGATTGGGATGTTTAACACAATGAATAGAAATTGAGTTAAAGTTACTCATATCATGTTTATATCGATGAATTGAGAATGTATAAATGGATTCATTATGTGTATCAGAAGTATATATACAAAAATCAGAGTGTCATTTACTACATATGTAAATAAATAGTTATTTTACACATAATCTTAGAGTAATGTAATCAATGAAGTATCTGTAAAACCGAATGAGTGGAAATTGATATTTGAAATTCCCTTACCGATTTGGTAACATTGAAGACATACACCCCATTAAAGAAGTATAATTCAATTCTGATGTAAATAACCAAAAATTAATGTATATTACTAAAACAATACAATCATGGGTGGTACATACACCAAACAAAAGGTCATAGTGGCAAATATCACATGAATCTCACGAGAATAAATGTGAGATGAAAACCCCTTACCATGTACATTTCCTTAGTAAAGGGTTGGTTAAACAATAGTTTAATGGTGAAATCATTTTTATTAAATTATTTAATAACCAAATACATAAATATGATATCGTATATGTTCTTATAAAATTTCATTGTTAATGATATTTTAGTAGTATCATTGTTTTGGTTGTTAACTAACTTGTTTTCATTTATATGTTTTGTTACGTAAATCATGATTGTTATATATAGGATATATTTAATTCATATCCTAAATAATATAAAGTTCTTAAAAATTATTTTTAAACATAAAATAAAAATCATTCTTTAATTATTACAATGGTTAATGAATCTTATCACATTCGTAGAGATAGTAAGTTGTACGTACGCACGAGCGACAATATCATTATATTGATGGTTAAATAATATGTAATTGGATATTATGTCATATATAAAAATACTTAACATGCTATATTTATTATTTACATCATTTTTACTAATTATTATACCTACCCAAATAATGATGTGTTTGAATAATAAAATACACCACGATGTGGAGACGGTAAGTCGTACGTACGCACGTATAGTGACTTTGTAATTAATAGGACAGATAAGATAATGAATATGATTTTACAATATTTATAATAACATAAAATTTTGTATAAGGTACTAGATTTATTAGATTTGTATGGATAAAATAAATAGGAAGTGGAAGAAGAAAAGAACTTGAAAGAGGGTGGGAAAATTATTACCTCTTCTTTGGGTTTTTCCTTTTGAGTTGATCAAAAAATCCTTCTAGGTTTGATTTATAATCAAATTAATGCCCATAAGATGAATTTAGTTATGTTGTATATATATTTGGGTAGGGTTTTTTCGAGCCAAATGGCTTTGGAGGTGTGAAAGTTTGAGAAGGGGAAGTGCCCTTTTATAAGAGAGGTGAGGGTCACTTTAGAAAAAGCTTGAAATATTATTTTATAATAAAATACTTTCCTGTTTCTAATGGATACAAAATAATTTTTTTCAATGATAAGGTAGGTATGGGTCACAATCCTCTCAAAAAATAAGTTTTTGACAAGTTTAGGTTACCATTTTATACTTATAATTTAGGTTTAACACTTAGTTAAATAACATAAATTTTACTATGTCTTCTTGTATTCTTACACTACATGGTTAATAAACATACTCTAAACTTCCATGAGAACCTCCAGTGGATCATTAATGACATATATAATATTATTTATGCCCTTTTTCAAAACCATATAATTTTAGTAATATTATATAAACCAATAATATAGTATTTGTTTTAAAAACTAATTTATGTCTGTTTTTCCACTATTTGGTATTTAGTTTTTGTGAAAGTCATAAAAACCTTATCACTTCGAGAAAATTTATCTAATAAACCCTAACATATTATATTATCCTAGAAAATTATTTTATGGAATCATGACTTTTAAATTCAATTTATTTTAATATTTAAAATATAAATTATTTTAATATTTCATTAATAAAACAATCACTACATCATCATTGTGTCGTAAATATTTTTTATTATTTAATGTCAAAAAATTAAAAATAAAATACCATTATGTAGGAATTTTTTTATCATTATAATTAATATTTATATATTAAAATATAACTTACATAACCCCATGTAAAAATTGTTTTACAAAAAGATATATGTTTATGCCAATTTGTTTCTTTACTTTAAATTAATTAATAGAAAGTGTCGTTATCAATATCAAGTGGCTCCATGGGCTTTCAAAATAGTCTCAATGATTCCCATGGTTGGACATGTATCATCCAATAGTAATAGGAAACATGTTAGGGTAATTTAATATTATTATAATATTAATTTTACCCTCATTTATCGGATTTACCCTTTAACCATGGTAAATAAAATATTTACCGAAGTAATTATTCATAATGTATAAAAATAAAATTTACATATTTAAAAAATTTGTACTTACTGATTGAAAATATGGAATCAATTTTTTCAAATTCAAAACACAAAACTGGCAAAAATTAATATAAAATTAATTCCTATTGTCAAAACAAAATGAATGTTTTTATGAAATAATAACTATCAAATGATTGACATTAGTTTATATCAAGATTAAATGTCAAATTACCTAAAATGACCAAAATTGTATTAAATATTAAAAATATAATCTAATTATACATCCAAACCATTTAAATTCATAATTTAACACTATAAATAATTTCGATTAAAAATGTTGATTTCAATTAAAATTTAGTATTTATCAATATTCATCAAAATATGAAAGTTATCAAAAAAGTTCCAAAACATTTATCCAAAATAAATTTTGATATCCAAATTCTAAAAAATAATTTAATTTCATTAAATTGAATATATAAAAGTTCCAAATATTCGGTTTAAAAATGGGTTTCCATTAAAAGGTAGTAAAATTGCATTTTTTTAAAAAATTTCTTCTTTTATCTGAAAAAATGAATGTGATCTTATATTATTTCTAGGAAACACATAATATGGATTATAAAATTATATTGAGTATGTAAATTTCAAAACTCAGATAATACTATTAAAACCCGCTTTTTGAATGGCTAGTTTGGTAAGTCATGGTGCGCTCAAACTCGGTGTTGTGTGAAGCGCAAGCTATTGAATTACATTTAAGAAAATAACTTACTATGTAATATTTGGGTGTTACAATTCAATACATTAATGGAATTATGGGAAAATCCATGTACATGTAATATGTAAGGAATATCGATGTTTTCCTTGATTTATAAGTTAGTCTCATTGTAGGAAATAATTCCCCCATAAAATGTGATCATAACCCCAACCCGTATCCTAGAAGCCAATATACCTTACAATGTGTTGTTGGAAATATCCCAATGGACTGCTTCCTTTTGAAATTAATTCTGAGTGGATAAAAAACACAATTCTTATAAAGTGATTCATATAATTCAATATTAAATTTTTAAAAATGGTGAACCAAACATCATTAATTCAAATCTATAAAACATTGTTAATAATGCATAATTTATTTACCTAAATGTTGGTATAAATTATTTGTAAAAATTTTCATAAATAAGAATGCTAAAATAGACATGTATAATTTAATAAATGATATAATTCACTGAAATGATCTCCCATTTGATATTGCAGTAATGGGTTTTATTTTTTTTGTATTTAATTTTTTATTTGACAATATAAAAATCCATCAAAGCTCTTCCTTCAATCTAAATATGGAATAAAAGAAGCATGAGAAATATTTTATTGATGTAACTATGGTTGGGGAACTAGTAATTGAAATTTAGTTATTTTAAATATAGTATTTTTAAATGTTTTTGGAAATTTATTTTTTTTGGGATTAAAATCTATATTCTGTGATCCAAAACACAATGGTATATTAGGAAATAATTCAAGCTTTAAATACCTACAAATTCTCCTACCAAATAAAGACTATGGAAATGATTATGGTTTACATCTTCATTTATACGTAGACCAAGATGCTCTCCCAATAATGAGATAACTTACTCATCCTTAATAAAATGAAGGTAGTGATCCCAATAGTGAATAAATAAATATTTAAAATGTGTTTAGGAATACTTCATTTGTTTAAAATCACAAGTAATTTTACAAAAAAACCCCATATATTTAACAACCTATTGATTATTACAACTCATAGTCCTTTACCCCAACTTATGTATCTAGGTTACCAAGAATAATATCTATACAAAGGTTTTATAGAAAAAAATGAATTTAATTTTTGTATTCTTTGATTTGATATACCAAATACCACCATCAAAATGGGGTGGAGCCTATAGGGCTGACTGATAACCATGATCCCTAGAATGATTATGTCATCAAAGAGTGATTTTAACAAAGGAAAAAGTGTATATTTCATGTTCCATACTTATTTCTCATTTTCATATCCTGAATTATCAAAATGATGATCATGAGTGGGACTATAAATTTAATTTTAATAAAGTCATCAAGTATATTCTTGTGATAGCTTAGGAGAAAGAAAATATCATTTATCAAAATCTAATGAATTGTCAGTATGTATTGCAATAGTTATAGGATATATATTAATATATTCTAGAGACATTTTGTAGATATATATTTATATTTTCCCCATAACTAGAGAATATCATCTATATATTCTGGAAGATACATAGGACTAATCCTACATTCTTACTCCAATTTAACAGGATCACTGACTTATTCTAGTACTGAACCATCACATTGTTGGAAACATATTCCAATTCAAACTGAAGTTACTCCTCATATTTCAATAAGATATTTAGGACAAACACATATTCCTATCAAGTATAAGTTAGAAGACTTGTAACATATTCCAATTAAATATAAATAATTGGTATATGCCTATATTTTCACCCATGACTATAGAATTCCTAGTATACTCATGATACATGAGTGGAAGATAATCATATGAAAATTTCGATGATAAATAGGGGAATGGACATATTTTTATTCCCACTAATGAAGGAGATCATTCATTCAAGTAAAAGAATATAACACATAAGAAACATATCATTCATCCTTTCTCTAGGATCATCATTTTTTCTATTAAATAATAAAGATCTTGGTTGGGGATAAATTTGTCTTCCAACAATAGTTTCTGATGAATTTATAAAAATCAACTAAGGGTAGGCCATAGTCCCTACAACCAATATATAGGATTGGTAGAATACTTTAGAATATACTCACAAGTGGGATCATATTCCTATATAGATAAAAATAGATTGTAATCATATTATGATAGAATTAAAGTATCAATATTTAATGTTGGAAAAATTTTAAGCATACATTGACCACAACATTGGGATATCATTAAAGGGTACACACCTTAGATGATCACTACCAAAAATAAGAAAAAATGACATCATGATATTTAATAAGTAATTTAATTTCTCATAAAACAAAATATATTGAGTTTTATTTAGCCAGTAGACCAACATTGATCATGAATTCCATCCTCAAGACTATTTATTCCCTTTCAATGTTGGCCCATGGATCTATTGACCCCTCATTAGAATAGATGTTTAATATTTATTATGTAAGTCCCCCTATGATAATGTAACGCCCCGACCCCATCTACCCAGAGTCGGTGCATTACTTCGTAACATTGGCATGATCACAAGAAAGATCAAATCTCGAAAGACCGATTGGTTTAGTAGCCTTGGAAACACTAGATATATTCATAAGTTTTACATTACATCATAAAAAGAAAAACTACTACAACAACATAATGTTTCCACAGTCCACACTATAATCCCCTCATAATATCCCTGCAGGTCATTCATAACTTACATCTTCACATCCTGGGAAAAATAAAACATAAAAAAGGGGTGAGCTCAAATGCCCAGTAAAGATAACAATATAGCGGAAACTTTCATAAATAAGAATAAACTTTTAAGGCAATGTATAACTAAAACAAAAGCCTTTCAAACATGAACTTTCAACATGGTATGGCATAAATAAAATTAAATAATGCCATTTACTTATTCACATGGATATTCTACTAATCGAATATTCACATGCAAAAATCAATAAACACTTTCATAATGTTGGAATGCATAATGCTAAACGTTAATTTCTTTGTCTAGGCCTCATCCCAAGACCTAGGGGTTACTTCTAACCGGAACCCAACCCGGAGTGCCTCTAATAACCGGACACCAACCCGGAGTGCCTCTAATAACCGGACACCAACCCGGAGTGCCTCTAATAACCGGACACCAACCCGGAGGGCATACTTTTACCAGTCCCTAACCTGGAGGGCTTACTTTAACCAGTCCCCAACCTGGAGGGCTTACTTTTACTAGTCCCCAACCTGGAGGGCTTACTTTTACCGGTCCCCAACCCGAAACATACTTGTTTAGCACATTCATCTGAAGAAAAGTTTGAAATATAACATAAACATTCGGATTAATACTAGCATACGAAATGTCAATAGTTTCACTATAAACTATGAATGGTATAAAATAGCACATCCACAGTCAAAAATATCACAAAACCTTCAATACAATATAGAAGTTTTGTATTATAATAAATCAACTTCAAATAAGCGTAAAATCCATTAAAGGATGTTGACATAGATGAAATCAAAACACTTTTTAGAGAAATATCTCTTTCTATTTTTGAAATCATTTATGATCCATATAAAATAAAACATTTTCTTGAAAATATTCTTGTAAGCTTGTAAGGAAAGCTTTGACGATTTTATAACGGCGGAAAATAACCGCACCCGCCGCATAAGTAAAAAAAACATTCTTATCTCAATTCTGTTGAAAAGGTTAAAAAGGACCTTGTTTTGAAAACGACGGAAAGATTCCTTTATAAACCTCTTATAAAAAGTCAAACAAGGGTATAAATGACTTTAACCCATATTCTTGTAAATAGTAAAAATGTTTTGAAATACATTTCGAAGAAACATGGATGTGGATGATAAAGAGATCCCAGTAGATTATTACGTATAATACAACCTCGGATAATGAAGAGATTGTGAAATAACCCTTACCTTGTACTTTTCCTTGGTTGGGGTAGGTTAACCTCCTTTAATCTAGGTAACTCACTTTGGTTGGAACCAAAGGACTTCTTGAAATGCTTTCTGCCTAAGGGGAAGCTTCAAGGAGGAGGAGAGGGATTTGGGGAGCTTAGTTGGGCAGAGTTTGGACGAGCCAAGTGGCTTGAGAGGTGTGTGGAAAAGAGAAGGAGGAGTGCCCTTTTATAAGAGGGGTGAGGGGCACTGTTGGAAAAGCTAGAAATATTAATTTATAATAAATTCATATTCGGTTTCCAAAGGCTCCAAAGTTGACTATTCAAAGGATGAGGTGGGGATAGGTCGAAAACAACTCATCCAATATAATTTAGACAGGTTTGGGTACTTATATTAACCTTATCTTTAAGTATTAACTCTAAGTTAATTAGTTTCACTTTTACAATGTCTCTTTGTATTTTTATATAATATGGTTAATAAACTTACTATATACATCCAATCGACCCCCAAGTGGTCCATTAATGATTAACCTATCATAATATAAGTCTCTTGGCCGAACCTTAGATTTTTAGGAATTTAATATCAATTAATAATATAATATTTGTTTTAAGAACTCTTTTATGTCAATTTTGACACTATTCAATAGTTGATTTTTGTGAAACTTATAACAGATTGATTACTTCGAAAAAAGTCAATTAAATCAATCCTAATATATCATATTATCCTAGAAAATTAGTGTAATTCATTAAAAGTTTCATATTATATTTATTTGGGTATTTATAATATCAATTATGTTAATTTTTTACTATTTTAGTAATTACTGCATCATCATTGTGTCATAAATAAAATAAATTATTTAATGTCTAAAAATTATAAATAAAACATCATTATGTATGAAATCTTTTTATCTTTCTAATGAATATTTATAATCGAAAATCCAACATGTATAACCCTATGTAAAAATTGTTCTTCTAAAAGATGTAAGCTTATGCCATTTTTATTTTTATTTTAACTTTATTAATATAAAGTGTCCCTACCACATACAAGTGGCTCCAAGGGGTCCCTAAATTGACCCAAGGATGCTCATGGTCGGGTATGGGTCCACCAATAAGGTTATGACACGTTTTAGGGTAATTTGGTATTATTATAATATTATTTTTTAACCCTTATTTACCGGATTTACCCTTAACTATGGTAAATAAAATATTTACCACAGTAATTATTCAAAATGTCTAAAAATAAAAGTTACCTATTTACACAATTTGGACATCCTGATTCCAAATATGGAATCCATTTTTCTAAATTCAAAACACAGAAGTGGCAGAAATTAATTTAAAATTAATTCCCGCTGTCAAAACAAAAAGCGTGTTTTTAAGAGATAATAACTATCAAAAGATTGACACTTGTTTGTGTTCGGTTTAATTGTAAAATTATGTCCAATGACCAACATTATATTAAATGGTAAAAATATATTCTAAATATACTTTAAAACTATTAAAATTCATAATTTATCACTATTAATTATTTTTATTAAAAAAGTTGTTTTTAATTAAAATTTAGTAATTTTCACTATTCATCAAAATATGAAAGTTATCCAAAAAGTACCAAAATTTAACCCTAGGCTAATTTCGATATTCCGAATCCAAAAATGAAGTCCATTTTGAAATATAAAATATATATGGTTTCAAAAAGTAGGTATTACTATTCACAACGGCTAGTTTAATTAGTTGTGGTGTGTGTTAGAACTCGAGGTTGCGTACAACACACGCTATCGCATTATTCGAAGGAAAGCGTACCGTGGAAGCTTGGGATGTTTCATTTTAATTTTTTTTTTGATGTCCCCATTTAGTCAAAAAGTTTAAAATATTGTATTTAAAAAGGGTTCACTATTAAAAGTTGATAAAAGTGCAATAATGAAAATGAATTTGTTCTTGCATTATATCTAAGAAACTCATAATATGGATTCTAAAATTATAAGGATTATATAAAGTTTAAAATTTAGATAATACTATTCGTAACCTCTTTTGAATGGATTTTTTTTTGTAATTCATGGTGTGATTGAACTCGGTGTTGCGTGTAGTGCAAGTTATTGAATTATTTTGAAGAAATAACACACTATGAAATCTTGGGGTGTTACATTCTCCCCTCCTTCAATAAATTGCGTCCTCGCAATTTGAAATTGTTCTTCGAAAATAAAAGGTTGAAAATAGAAAATATCTTTGTGGGAAAACCCACATCGGAAATTGGGTTACTAAAATTTAGTCTTAATATGAGGAAAAGAGAAATGAAAGGGTCACCACCAAATTATGATCTCGATTAGGAGAACATTGGTGGCAATTAGAGACATATAATTGGAGGAAAAACGTAAATATTTATAGGTATTGATTGAGGTCATCAATCACAAACAAGTCTAAAATTGAGGTCCTTAAAATCATCAATCTATGATGATTTGAAATACCATCGGTTCAACAAAACATAGGGTATTAGGATAACACATTTTTGACGTTTCAAAATATCATAGTTGAAATCCCACATCGAAAAATGAATTAATGAGGCCTCTATTTTAAACAAAGGGTGGAAAGTATGAAGATTACCGAACATAACACATACTAGGGTTCCATGTAGGAAAATATGGATATGGAGGAGAAATCTAACCATCAATTATCTGATGGAGAGTGGTAGAGAACATGGCTATGAAAAGGCCAAAAATCCCAAAGCCATAAATTAGTGATGATTTAAGGTACAATCTAGGACAACATTTTTGTTCTAAGTTCCTTTTATTAATGTTGAGGAATTTATTTATGAGATTGGATAAGATCATAAGGAGATATAATTACTTTATAATTAGAGTTTTATCCATTAATAAATTTCTACCACAAACTCATCTTTCACTCTAAAAGATAATAGAACGTAAAAATTCTATTTACACTATTCGTATAGGGTTCCAAAATAAACGAATTTTTAATTCATCTACAAGATCTTTTAATAAAAACTACATTATTTAATCCAGGACATCTCGTGGGCCAGTGGTAGGTGATACACCCTTGTCGCCCTTCGGTTGCGGGTTCAAGTCACGCAGCCTTGCCGGACGCGACGGGTTGCCGCCCGACCTCCGGGTTTTCCTTTTATGGTAATCCAAAATAATCCAAACTAGAACTATCCAAAATACTTCTTTCCAAACTCACAGTCCAACATTTATAAGGAAGGTAAACATAATATAGATCCTTTTTACCCCGTAATAGCATATGAATACCTTCATCATGTATTCTTTTAATACACTGAAACATCCCGAATTACCATATTCCTTATTGATTACATTCATGCTCCCTTATTCCATATAGAAAGCTGGATATACTTCATTAATCCAAAAATGTTTTAAACCCCAAATCATTAATCAGTTCCAGGGTAGTCAAGAATATCCAATATAATTTATCCAAAACAATCACATATTATTCCAAAATCACTACCTCAGTATCAGAACTATATTATGATTTATCATTCTCTCAACCATATATTTTCCAAAAATTTATTCTGCTATTGAGTCACTTTTCTTTGTTCCACAAAATCTCAAGTCCTTAATGAAATAGTACTGCAGTACAATCCTTATATACTCCATAATTATTATAACAAGTACATTGTTGATACAACACTCAGTTGACATAATCAACATAAGAACTCTAATCATTCCTCTTCATCTGTGGTAGTATCATAACTTGATTATTATCCAATAACATCTTTTGCGGCATATTCTAATGACTGGGACATAGGTTCGCGTAGTGTCCAAACTCCTTGCAAATGAAGCATTGTACATTTGAAACCATTTTCTTACCCTTGCAGTCACGTACTTTGTGCCCTTTTCCTCCACACTTATAACAAACTCCCATTCCTTTCAGGAAAGTTCCAGGGTGTTTCTTTCCACAGTTACCACATATGGGAAAATTCTTCTTTTCCCTTTTCCCTTTATCCATCTTTCTCTCTTCCATCCTTTTCTTCTCTTGATTCCCTTCAAAGCCATAGGACTCAGTAAACTCTTTACTTATCTTATCAACACATGATATTATTTCTTCATATGATGATAATACATGGGAGACTATTTCTCTTATAAATTCTAGCTTAAGACCATGAAAGATATGACCCTTCCTTCTCTTTGGATCATGTGCATTGCTGGAGTCCTCATTCCTTCTACTGGGCGCCATTTCTAAACAATGGCATAAACTAGATCAGTTTATGAATCAAAATACATAATCCCATACTTATAAAACACTTAACATAAATTGAACTATTTATGGATATAATCCATAATCATAAAAATGTTTTCTTTGAGGAAGTATATACTCATAAACCCTTCATAATGATTTGTAAAGAAAATGAGAGTTATCCTAAGCATATCCCCCGGGAGTGTCGTAACCAAGAGTGCAGCAAGGCCCGTTGTCGTGCACCAGTTCCCGTTCGAGTCTAGCTCAAAGCGGTGTTTTCGGGTTTTACCCCTAGGTACATCTGTGCCAGAGCCGCCTCTACCTGCTCGTATCCAGACAGGGATGTATTGCTCGGAAAACTCACAAAATCTCTACAATACCAAAATTCTAGGAAATTCTTCTATACTAATCCTCAAAGTTCATCTTGGGTCTACATGCTCTAATCAGAGTTTATCTAAATATAGCTTCCAAGGTTTGTACTAAACTTCCTCTGATACCAACTGTAACGCCCCGACCCCAGCTACCCAGAGTCGGTGCATTACTTCGTAACATTGGCATGATCACAAGAAAGATCAAATCTCGAAAGACCGATTGGTTTAGTAGCCTTGGAAACACTAGATATATTCATAAGTTTTACATTACATCATAAAAAGAAAAACTACTACAACAACATAATGTTTCCACAGTCCACACTATAATCCCCTCATAACATCCCTGCAGGTCATTCATAACATACATCTTCACATCCTGGGAAAAATAAAACATAAAAAAGGGGTGAGCTCAAATGCCCAGTAAAGATAACAATATAGCGGAAACTTTCATAAATAAGAATAAACTTTTAAGGAAATGTATAACTAAAACAAAAGCCTTTCAAACATGAACTTTCAACATGGTATAGCATAAATAAAATTAAATAATGCCATTTACTTATTCACATGGATATTCTACTAATCGAATAATCACATGCAAAAATCAATAACCACTTTCATAATGTTGGAATGCATAATGCTAAACGTTAATTTCTTTGTCTAGGCCTCATCCCAAGACCTAGGGGTTACTTCTAACCGGAACCCAACCCGGAGTGCCTCTAATAACCGGACACCAACCCGGAGTGCCTCTAATAACCGGACACCAACCCGGAGTGCCTCTAATAACCGGACACCAACCCGGAGGGCATACTTTTACCAGTCCCTAACCTGGAGGGCTTACTTTAACCAGTCCCCAACCTGGAGGGCTTACTTTTACCAGTCCCCAACCTGGAGGGCTTACTTTTACCGGTCCCCAACCCAGAACATACTTGTTTAGCACATTCATCTGAAGAAAAGTTTGAAATATAACATAAACATTCGGATTAAAACTAGCATACGAAATGTCAATAGTTTCACTATAAACTATGAATGGTATAAAATAGCACATCCACAGTCAAAAATATCACAAAACCTTCAATACAATATAGAAGTTTTGTATTATAATAAATCAACTTCAAATAAGCGTAAAATCCATTAAAGGATGTTGACATAGATGAAATCAAAACACTTTTTAGAGAAATATCTCTTTCTATTTTTGAAATCATTTAAGAGCCATATAAAATAAAACATTTTCTTGAAAATATTCTTGTAAGCTTGTAAGGAAAGCTTTGACGATTTTATAACGGCGGAAAATAACCGCACCCGCCGCATAAGTAAAAAAACATTCTTATCTCAATTCTGTCGAAAAGGTTAAAAAGGACCTTGTTTTGAAAACGACAGAAAGATTCCTTTATAAACCTCTTATAAAAAGTCAAACAAGGGTATAAATGACTTTAACCCATATTCTTGTAAATAGTAAAAATGTTTTGAAATACATTTCGAAGAAACATGGATGTGGATGATAAAGAGATCCCAGTAGATTATTACGTATAATACAACCTCGGATAATGAAGAGATTGTGAAATAACCCTTACCTTGTACTTTTCCTTGGTTGGGGTAGGTTAACCTCCTTTAATCTAGGTAACTCACTTTGGTTGGAACCAAAGGACTTCTTGAAATGCTTTCTGCCTAAGGGGAAGCTTCAAGGAGGAGGAGATGGATTTGGGGAGCTTAGTTGGGCAGAGTTTGGACGAGCCAAGTGGCTTGAGAGGTGTGTGGAAAAGAGAAGGAGGAGTGCCCTTTTATAAGAGGGGTGAGGGGCACATTTGGAAAAGCTAGAAATATTAATTTATAATAAATTCATATTCGGTTTCCAAAGGCTCCAAAGTTGACTATTCAAAGGATGAGGTGGGGATAGGTCGAAAACAACTCATCCAATAGAATTTAGACAGGTTTGGGTACTTATATTAGCCTTATCTTTAAGTATTAACTCTAAGTTAATTAGTTTCACTTTTACAATGTCTCTTTGTATTTTTATATAATATGGTTAATAAACTTACTATATACATCCAATCGACCCCCAAGTGGTCCATTAATGATTAACCTATCATAATATAAGTCTCTTGGCCGAACCTTAGATTTTTAGGAATTTAATATCAATTAATAATATAATATTTGTTTTAAGAACTCTTTTATGTCAATTTTGACACTATTCAATAGTTGATTTTTGTGAAACTTATAACAGATTGATTACTTCGAACAAAGTCAATTAAATCAATCCTAATATATCATATTATCCTAGAAAATTAGTGTAATTCATTAAAAGTTTCATATTATATTTATTTGGGTATTTATAATATCAATTATGTTAATTTTTTACTATTTTAGTAATTACTGCATCATCATTGTGTCATAAATAAAATAAATTATTTAATGTCTAAAAATTATAAATAAAACATCATTATGTATGAAATCTTTTTATCTTTCTAATGAATATTTATAATCGAAAATCCAACATGTATAACCCTATGTAAAAATTGTTCTTCTAAAAGATGTAAGCTTATGCCATTTTTATTTTTATTTTAACTTTATTAATATAAAGTGTCCCTACCACATACAAGTGGCTCCAAGGGGTCCCCAAATTGACCCAAGGATGCTCATGGTCGGGTATGTGTCCACCAATAAGGTTAGGACACGTTTTAGGGTAATTTTGTATTATTATAATATTATTTGTTAACCCTTATTTACCGGATTTACCCTTAACCATGGTAAATAAAATATTTACCACAGTAATTATTCAAAATGTCTAAAAATAAAAGTTACCTATTTACACAATTTGGACATCCTGATTCCAAATATGGAATCCATTTTTCTAAATTCAAAACACAGAAGTGGAAGAAATTAATTTAAAATTAATTCCCGCTGTCAAAACAAAAAGCGTGTTTTTAAGAGATAATAACTATCAAAAGATTGACACTTGTTTGTGTTCGGTTTAATTGTAAAATTATGTCCAATGACCAACATTATATTAAATGGTAAAAATATATTCTAAATATACTTTAAAACTACTAAAATTCATAATTTATCACTATTAATTATTTTTATTAAAAAAGTTGTTTTTAATTAAAATTTAGTAATTTTCACTATTCATCAAAATATGAAAGTTATCCAAAAAGTACCAAAATTTAACCCTAGGCTAATTTCGATATTCCGAATCCAAAAATGAAGTCCATTTTGAAATATAAAATATATATGATTTCAAAAAGTAGGTATTACTATTCACAACGGCTAGTTTAATTAGTTGTGGTGTGTGTTAGAACTCGAGGTTGCGTACAACACACGCTATCGCATTATTCGAAGGAAAGCGTACCGTGGAAGCTTGGGATGTTTCATTTTAATTTTTTTTTGATGTCCCCATTTAGTCAAAAAGTTTAAAATATTGTATTTAAAAAGGGTTCACTATTAAAAGTTGATAAAAGTGCAATAATGAAAATGAATTTGTTCTTGCATTATATCTAAGAAACTCATAATATGGATTCTAAAATTATAAGGATTATATAAAGTTTAAAATTTAGATAATACTATTTGTAACCTCTTTTGAATGGATTTTTTTTTTGTAATTCATGGTGTGATTGAACTCGGTGTTGCGTGTAGTGCAAGTTATTGAATTATTTTGAAGAAATAACACACTATGAAATCTTGGGGTGTTACAGATAATATATTTTATGACCATGGATATCATCACTATGGATATCCATATGATATTCACTATGTAAATTTCCAAAATATCTGTATTATATCTTAACAGGAATGTTCCACTCAGATCAACATCCCTCAAATAATGCCTTTATAAAAAGATATAAATGATGAATTGAATTCAGCTACCAATAAATACCATTCATTAGAATAAAATTCAAAATTTTAGTCAAAGGATTGTCCAATACTAAAATTACTATCTCTCCATCCATCTGGAATGAAACCACTTTAGTATGACCTGAAATATGAATCTCTCACTGAAATTGAAGAATACAACATGGATATGTCAAAAATTATTGTTGAGGATAATATTGCAGTTATGTTCCAGTACATGGCTAATACTCAGTGTAACATTTTTAAGGTGCATGGAGAAAAATAATACACTATATTTGTATAATCTTATGAAATATACTTTGTAATATCATGATTAAAATTACATATTTTCAAGGGTAAAATGAGCGTGTCAAAATAGTTAGTGGGATCTAACATGAAGTTAAACAAGTTCTAATGTCTTAGTTGTGACATTGTAATATTTTTTATATTAGACATAAGAGACTAATAAATATGAATTAAATAATTACTAATTATCCAACTGGTGATCATTTCATGGAATTTGGAGAGTAGGGATAAATTAAAATCAGTTCACTCCATATTGAGTAGAGTCTATTGTTAAAGGATTCGTGAAATTTTATATCCTTAGGAAATGTTTATTTAAAATATAGAACATACCCCTATAGTTCAGTTCAAAAAAAATACCATCAATACCTAAAAAATGAAGTGATACAATCAATGGGATTTATATATAAATTAATTACTACATCATGCATTCAAGAAGGTTGGATGAGTTTCATACTTGGGGAATATAAGACCCCAACAATAGAAAAACCCTTAATAAGGATGATTAATGTTTAGAACATGCATTGAATCATATTCATGCATGCATGATATTAAGAAAAATAAAAAGGTTAATCGGGTCAAAATATGTATAATAAATCTAAGAGGAGTCCCATCCTATAATACTTTTGGATTTTTCATAATTTGTTTGATTACTACCACTATTGGGACCATACATACCCCATCAATTTTAATATGAAAATGGCAGCACAACTCAGTCAAACATATCACATTGGTCTAGTGATATTATTACACCTCCTCCTCTATGGATGAATACATTCATGTGATTGGGATTAGAAGCACATGTGACACCCACTTAGTTCAATCTAATATGAGATACTCCATCCCCATTAGGGATAGGTGGGTTCAAACAGCAAACTATTCCCTTAAAATTATTAAAAATAACCCACATTAGTTAGAAATCCTATGAGGGAGGATGAAACCATGATGGGTTCATAAGATAATGTGTATCACCAATAAATATTATATTAGAGGTCCTTGAGTTTTCCCTCAAAACAAAATAGGAAGAAGAAAATCAACATAATATGCTGATGTGGATGATGATATGATCATTTCTGTTCGATATTATCTATTATCTTTCATATCTATAAATTTGGTAAATGAAGGTGTTTAGGATACTAATTCGTAATAACATGAAGAATTTGTATTTAATAAATATGAAACCTATATTGTTGGGAGTTATTACAATGTGTGCATTATACATCAATTTCCAAGTAAATATTTGGTAATGGATGATATATATAAGGGTAGAGAGGGGCATTTTTAATAGAATATTTAGTAGTTCATTATTCTGAATCACAACTATATATACTAGTGAATTTGGGACTATATATTTTAGTTTATTCATGTGTGTTCATATAACATGATATATATTATAATAATTCAGATATTGATGTAGTTAACACATATTTTTAAATACTATGTAATGTCTTATTTTACTATTCACCAAAAATTGAACATTTTTTAAAAACATATTGAAAATTCCCCAAAATAATTTTTTTGATGTGTATAATTCAATAATGAAATTCATATTGTAACTACCCGAATCCAGAGCCCTTCCACTGGTGCCCCATACCCTGTTTGGCACATGACGTCAAGCGCATTTCCCCAAATGCCCGAGGCTGCTGACTAGTAGCGAGGGCCTTGGTATGTTATTGGGGAAACTATGCCCTCATTTGGTAAGGTATACAAGTTAAGAAAAACAATAGTCAATAGAGAAATCAGTAACATCATACATAAATGTAACCCACAACGGAAGAATAAATATATATCAATGATGATAATGAGGCAGCAGGTACAAGTATCTAAGGAAGGCAGCTATCACAAAAATGTGTTGAAATACAACTGAACACATGTACTAAAGCAACAGCAAAAGAAAAACAAATGAGAAACTCCTCAGTATCACAAGCCTCAGCTCGGTCCCATGTTCTCCAGCTCCAGTACAGTCAAGAACCTGAAGTAGAAGGGCACTTTCCCTTATCTATACCTACAACAACATAGTCTACTTGGTCCCAAAAGCATGGAACAAACAGGGTGTGAGAAAAAGTCCCAGTAGGCAACCACCCAAAGATCTATGCCTAACAGTCAATGAATACATGGAAAGTATGGTACAGGAACAGTAAACAGAAAATTACACAGCAGCTACAATTTATAGTCTAGCATATAAACTACACAAGTATAAATCAATCAACAAGTAAAACAAGGTAACCCCCTGGGTAGTTCTCACAACCTAACCCTCATAGTTCAACCTATAAGTCCTAGCAACACCCCTGGGAGCCATCCACAGTCTCACCACTCTGGTTCAGCTAAAGAATAGACTCTCTTGGGAAGCACTCACCGTCAATTCCCCCTATAGTCTCATATCGTACTAAAGGATCTCTGGGGAAGCACTCAACTTCAATTCCACCTGTGGCACGCGTCGCAGAAATACAGACTCTCTGGGGAAGCACTCAACATCAATTCCCCCTTTGGTCTCACATCATAATTAAAGACACTGTAGAGAATCCCTTCCTTGCATTCTTCCTACGGTCCACTACACTAGGTTCTCGCAACCCTGTGTATAAATAAACATGCATAGCACGTGTGTATTGACCAAGTAAACCTCAAGAACTACTTGGATATTATTCTAAGGCTCAACAGCAAAACAAAACAACTGATCCACTATCCTACAACTAGGCATGGAAACTGGCATAATTCCTAACAAGTAAAGAAAGTACAGAAAACCACTAGAGTACAGTAAAAACAAATCTATTCACAAAGGTAAACCTCTACTATAACAATCATGCAAGCAGACAATCAATCAAGAGAAAAACATGAAAACACACAATTCTATTTCAAGGGAATTGGAGAAATTGCACAAAATATTCAATGAATTTCTACAGAAAGGCACAAACCTCCAACCTTGATGCTAGGGTATCGATATAATTGAACAACGATGCCTGATTCTCCTCAGAAAGACGTAGATATAAGAAAAAACATGAAAATATCAACCCATGATAACTTGAAAATGAGGAGGAACCATGGAAGAAGGCTAATTCAGAAGAGAGAGATTACAGAGGAGATCCCAATATAATAGACGGCAGTTGGAACGAAGATCAGACGGAGGCACAGGGTCTCGGGGAAGATTTTCAGCCGTACGGGTCGCTCTCGGACGAAGATCCGGAAGAAGAAACAAGTTTAGTCTGTCAGGCGTGACCCCGGTCCATTTAGTGAAAAAAAGAAAAGTCACGACATGTACTTTTACAGTACACGTCGTGTACTATGTTTTTCCGTACTCCGCCTAAATCGACCTCCACGTCACCCCTACACACCGTGTGTGTGTCCCGGACATGGCTAGCACACGGCTTCGAGTGGGAAAAGAGTACACAGCATGTACTCAGAAAGTACAGGGCGTGTACTTCAAAAATTTCCAGAAACTCCATCTTCCATAAAAACTCCAGAAAAAGGAAAGGCGTACCTGAAATGAAGATCCGGGTTCTTACAAACATCCCCCCTTATAGAAATTCATCCCAGAATTTCCCTAGCGAGGCGTAAAAGAAGAAACCCTGAATAGCTTCGGCCACTGTGATCGTACATCAACCTCCCTCACCCAGGTCTCGTCCTATACTCACCCATTCTACCATATCACCCGTACAAGAGGGACATACCACCCATGGAGAACCTTCGTACTGTGATCGACAATCCGGATGGGATGCTCATTAAACGATGCATCTGCTTTGAGCTCAACTTCCTCAGGCTGATTGACATGATACGGGTCTGAAATATATCGTCAGAGCTGAGAGATGTGGAAGACATCGTACATGGCCCGGTACCTCTGGGGGAGTTGCAACTGATAGGAGACCAGCCCAAATATCTCCAAAACCTCAAACGACCCGACGTACCACGGTGAAAGATTACCCTACCTCCGAATCCTCTTGTGTCCCATCCTTGGTGCGACACACAGGAAAACATAATCCCTGACCTTGAACTCCAGAGGTCGTCTCCTGTGACCAGCATAAGACTTCTACCGAGACTGTGCTGTAGCCATCCTCTTATGAATTATCTCTATCTTCTCTAATGTCTCCTGAAAAAGATGAGGTCCCAGTAAAGCTTCATCTCCGGCCTCCAGCTAGCATAAGGGTGATCGGAATGGCCTACCATACAAAGCCTCATAAGGTGCCATCTGAATAGTCGCCAGAAAAGTGTTGTTGTATGCGAACTCCACCAGAGGGATATTCTTTTCCCCGGAACCACCAAAATCCAGAATGCAAGCTATGAGCATATCCTATAGCACCTGGATTGTATGCTCGGACTGGCCATCTATCTGGGGATGGTATGCTGTACTCAAAAGTACCTGTGTACACAAGGCCTTCTGAAGTCTCTACCAGAACTGAGAGGTAAAGCGTGTATCCCTGTCTAACACAATGTAGTGTGGAACTCCATGCAGATGTACAATCTCTCTGATGTAAAATTGTCCCAAATCATCAACACTGATGGTCTCCTTGATCGGCAAGAAGTGAGAAACCTTATTAATCTTATCTTCAACAACCCAAACAACATCATTACCTTGGAGCGACCTTGGAAACCCTACCACGATGTCCATCATGACGTCATTCCACTTCCACTCAGGAATGGGTAACTACTGAAAAAGGCTTGTTGGTCACTGATGCTCCACCTTCACCTATTGACAAGTAGAGCATCTCATGACAAAACCAGCAACATCCTTCTTCATACCTGGCCACCAGTACCGGAGATGAAGATCCTGATACATATTGGTGACGCCAGAATGAACTTCTCAAACTGAAAAATAAAAATCCAGCATCAGCTCCTCGTGTATTTCTGCTGGCACCCATAAGCGCCCTTGGAAACGCAAGGTCTCATCCTTGACCAATGTCCATCTTGGAAGAGAGTCCTCTCCTGAAAAACTCTCCCGCAAGACTAACCCTTCCGAGTCAGATAGCTACCTTATCCATACCTAATCAAGTAGTGTAGAGGTAAAAACAATCGAAGATATGAAAGTTTGTCCCTATCTGTTGCGCACCTCCAGATGCATCTTAGAGAACAGAGCCATCAGCTGCCACTCACAGCTGGCCTCTTGAACTGCCTGAATATGAGTTCTCTGGCTCAATGCATCTACCACTGCGTTGCCCATTCCCAGCGTATAGGAAAACTCTAAATCAAAAGACTGAAGATACTCGACCCACTTGCACTGCCTCAGATTCAGATCACGCTATGTGAAGATATACTTGAGACTCTTGTAGTCGGTGAAGACCACAAAGTGATATCCCAGAAGATAATGTCTCCAACAGTGTAAGTCATGAACAACAGCTGCCAACTCCAGATCATGTGTACGGTAGTTCCTCCCATGTGGCATAAACTGCCGATACCTGTACGTGATGACTCCATCTCCTTGCATAAGCACAGTTCCTAGTCCGATACACGAAGCATCACAATAAACAATGAATCTCTTGCCTGCATCTAGAAAAACTAGTATCGGTGCTGACGTCAGCCTTTCCTTCAGCTCTTGAAAGGCTGAATCACAAGAATCTGAAAATAAGAACTTCAACCCGTTATTGGTCAGACCGGTCAATGGTGCTGCTAGGCACAAGAAGTCCTGAATAAAGCATCTGTGGTATCCAGCCACCCCTAAGGAAATTACGTACCTCAAAAAAATTCTTCGAATACTCCTAGGAAACTAAAACTCTCACTTTCTCTAGGTCCACAGATACTCCTCCCTCTCGAGATGATGTGATCCATGAAGTGAATCTGATCCATCCAAAAGTGTTACTTCGAGATTCTAGCATAAAGCAGATGCTCTCTCAATGTACACAAAACGATCTCAAGATGGGTAGCATGGTCGTGTCGAGTGTGAGTACACCAAGATATCATCCACGAAGAACATGATAAAGGAGTCCATGTAAGGATGGAACACTCGGTTCATCAGAGCCATGAAAACTGCAGGTGAATTTGTGAGACAGAACGACATGACTGTATACTCGTATAGACTATACCTTCTCGTAAATGTTGTCAAAGGTATATCTGATGGTCTAACATGAAACTGATGATAACTGGACCTCAATTCGATCTTCGAGAACACCCATGATCCTAAAAGATGATCAAAGAGGTCATCGATCCTCGGAAATGGAAATCGGTTCTTGACCTTCAACTGGTTCAACTTTCGATAATCCACACAAAGCCGAAGGGTACCGCCTTCCTTCTTCGCAAACAGGATTTGCGAACCCTATGGAGAAGAACTGGATTGGATGAAACCCTTTGCCTGTAACTCCTCTAACTGCTTCTTGATCTCCTCCAACTCAGGTGTAGCCATTCTATAAGGAGGAATGGACACCGGTGCAAATCCTAGCATGAGCTCAATCGATAAGTCTACCTCACACTCCAGAGGAAAACCTGAAATGTCCTCTTGAAAGACATCCCTGAAACGCTCCACCACAGGTGGAAAGTCTAGCTGTGAAGTTCCCTGATCATCCATATAAAGACTAGCAATCTGGGTTGTCACCCTTCCCAACCCATAATGCTCGAGTCCTTCTCAACTCACCTGAAGGTCCCATTCACCTCTATGAAGAAAAGACTCACCCTTAGGTGAAACGAAACTCACTCTGCGGCGATAACAGTCGATGACTGCCTGGAAGGGAACCAACCAGTCCATCACAAGGATGACATCATAGCATTTAATCTCTAGGACATAAAGGTACCATGTGAAACAATACCCTGCAACCTCGATAGGGCACTCTCTACACTGGCGTACACTAGATGTCATCGTCCACAAAGGTGTGTCTAGTGTCAACGAGTCGGTAGAAGAAAAGACACAAAGCCCAAGGCTTTCCACAACCACAATAGAGATAAATCTATTTATAGAATCAGTATAAAAAAGATATGAAGATAAAACCGAGGTACTGAAATAGTAACTCGAACTGTAGAAGGTCCGGGATCCTGATCCTGATAGGTCTGCTCCACTGTAATAGTCTGTCCTGCCCCGTAGCCCTGTGACCCAACGTGACCACTCTAAGCTGAAACCCCTGTTGGAGGTGAAGAACTGGTGACTGACTACCACAACCTCGACCTCCGCCTTGGCCCTAAGGGCCGGAAGAACTCCAGTTCCCTAACTGGTGTGAAACTGGTGGTGCTGCTCCTGAACGAGGAGTCATGGAAGAACCCCCGTCACCAGCTAATGGAGAGAAAACCTTACAGAAACGCTGAAGGTGACCCATCTTTCCACAAGATCGTCACTCCACTGGGTCCCTATGGCACTGAGGTTTTTGTGCCCTGCCCTTCCACACTGGTAGCATACTACCTGGATACCTGAATATGTATCTCACCTCCTCGGATGACCGCACGTAGGCTCCCTATGGCGCTTCCTGCTGTCAACGGGAGGAACACTAGATCTGGAAGCAGAACCACCCTGGCTCGCAGCTCCGGAGTCTCTCAGATTTCGCTCCGCAATCAGTGCCTAGTTGATGATGGAAGTGATGGAAGTCAATTGGAAGATGCTCAACTGTGAGCGAATCTCCCGCCTGAGTCCATCCTAAAACTTCCTTGTTAAAAACACCGCACTTCCATCCAATAGGGATGTGAAACGCTGTGGCTCAGTGAAACGAGAGGAATACTCCATAAAAGAAAGAGTACACTGCTCTAGAATCATAAACTCCCAGGCTCGATCGACCCTCAGGGTCTCCGGGTAGAAGTAGTCATAGAACACGCATTGGAAGAACTCCCAAGCCATAACCTACTAATGACCTTCCTGTGAGATCACGTCCCACCACCTCTTGGCAGAGTCTCGGATCATGTAGGTGGCGAGCTTGACCCTCCTCTCGGAAGGCATCTCCAGATGCTTGATGATAGTCAGCATGGCTTCCAGCCATGACTCTGCATCATGTGGTCCTCCTTCCCCCAAGAAATTAGAAGGATGCTGCTGTTGGAAAACCCTTGTCAAGTCTTCCATAGATGTGGCCGGAGGTGGTGCTCCCTGCATCATCCTCATAAAACTTTCCCTAAGCTACCCATCAACGCCTGCAACTGGTATGACCACTGGTGCCAAGGCTGGCCCGACCGGAGGATTAGCAGGAAGTCCTTGATCAGCCATATATGGCGTCTGATCACTTCCTGACAACTGACGTACAACCGGAGGACGTCTCAGAGGCATGGATCTGAAAGATCAAAAGCACACCTTAGATCAGAATTAACAAGGACTGAGAACAGAAGAGTGCAAAATGGAACCATGGAAAGGAAAAAACACAAGTTTACAAAACACGACCACACGGTGTGTAATAAAACTACATAGCGTGTCTTCTTAAGACACTGACATGGTCGTGTACCCCTAGCCCAGAGGTTGTGTAACACCTCAATCTATATGGTGTGTTGACCACACACACAACGTGTACTTGAAAACTATTCCCATTCCGGAGTCTCTTTACACGGCTAACCCACATGGTCCGACTTAACCCGAGACTACATGGCGTGTTCTGAACAAACACAACGTGTACTAGACAAGGCTTCAGCAGCCCATGTTTTTAAATACATGGCCGTCTACATGGATAAACCTTACACGGCATGTTCCGAACAAACACGGCGTGTATAGCTGAAGGTGACACCATCCCATGTTGTTCATGACACGACCGGGTACCTGAACAAGACTACATGGTGTGTTCTGAAAAAACAGGGCGTGCCTACGGGAAGGTAACGCTGAACCATGTTTTTCATGACATGGACAGGTACCTGGAAAGGACTACATGGAGTGTTACTTTATAACACGACGTGTTCTACTCGAGCTTCCCCAACCCATGTTGTTAATGACACGGTTGGGTACACGGCTCCGAACTACACGGCATGTACCTACTGTTCCCAGCGTGTTCCTGATGTTATTTCTACAATAGTGTGTTCCTGCTCACACTGTCAGTGACACGGTCTAAAAACTACAATGCGTGTAGTCAAAAAGTGCACGCCGTGTGTTCTGGGTTTTTCTGGGAAGTAGCTCAGAAACTGCACAAAAGACCAGAAAACACTGAAAACAAGTCAAGGAGGTGAAAAATTCTGATTCGTGAGGGCCCATACTCCCCTCGAATCAAAACATGGTGTTTATTTAAGAAAGGTAGAATAAAAACAATTCTCTAATAAGGCATCAAAGATTATATAAAGCATCTATCACAACAGCATGCATAATCTACACAAGGTCTATCACAACAGCATGAAATCGCTAATGCACCCTAGATGACATGGCAAGGATTCATGGCATGTGATTTCTAACAAGTGTCTCTATGATTCATGAGATGGAATACCCTAATCTCATCGGTTTGCGACAAAAATAGAACCACAATAGCAAAACAACAACAACACAGGACATTTGAATCACTCTAGGTGAAATCATACCAACTATAAAATCTCGAAACCAGCAAACTGCAATTAACGAGGTAGTATGGCTTTTCCTTGTACACGGGTTAGCTAATCCCAAGCATAAATTAATACCAAGTACAAAATATGTCCAATCCCTAGATAAAGTCTCCAAAATTTAAATCAATGGAAAAGAACCTCCTCTGATACCGCTTAGTAATGACCCGAATCCGGAGCCCTTCCACTGGTGCCCCATACCTAGTTCGCCAAATGACCTCAAGCACATTTCCCGAAACTCCAGAGGCTGCCGACTAGCATTTAGGGCCTTGGTAAGTTATTGGGGAAACTATGCCCTCATTTGGTAAGGTATACAAGGTAAAAAAAACAATAGTCAATATCGGAAGTACTAACAACATACATAACGGTAACCAACAACAGAAGAATAAATATATAGTAATGATGATAATGATACAGTAGGTACAAGTATCTAAGGAAAGTAGAAAAAACAACAAAATGCTGAAATATAACTGAACACAAGTACTAAAGCAACAGAAAAAGAAAAACAGATGAGTAACTCCTCAGCATCGCAAGCCTCGGCTCGGTCCCATGCTCTCCAGCTCCAGTTCAGTCAAGAACCTAAAGTAGAAGGGGGTTTTCCCTTATCTATACCAAGAACAACGTAGTCTTCATAGGCCCAAAATCAGGGCCCAAAAATGGTGGGAGACAATGTACCAGTAGGCAAACACCCAAAGATTTGTGCCTAACAGTCAATGAATACATGGAAAGTAAGGTACATGAACAGTAAATAGGAAGGTACACAACAACAACAATTTACATCCTAGCATATAAACTACACAAGTATAAATCAATCAACAGGAAAAACAACGTAACCCCCTGGGTAGTTCTCACAGCCTAACCCTTATGGGTCAACCTATAAGTAATAGCACCCCCCCTGGGAGGCACACATAGTCTCACCCCTCTGGTTCAGCTAATGAATAGACTCTCTGGGGAAGCACTCACCATCAGTTCCCCATATAGTCTCATATCGTACTAAAGGCTCTCTAGGGAAGCACTCAACATCAATTCCCCCTATGGCCCATGTTGAGGAAATACAGACTCTATGGGGAAGCACTCAATATCAATTCCCCCTATGATCTCGCATCGTAATTAAAGACACTCTAGAGATTCCCTTCCGTCCATTCTTCCTATAGTCCACTACACTAGTTTCTTGCATCCCTGTGTATAAAAAAACATGCATAGGGAACGTGTATCGACCAATTAAACCTCAAGAACTACTTGGCTATCATTCTAAGGCTCAGCAGAAAAACAGCACAACAGTTCCACTATCCTATAACTAGGCATGGAAACTGGCATAACACCTAACAAGAAAAGCAATTAAAACAAACAACCAGAGTACAGTAAAGACTACACTATTCATAAAGGTAAACCTCTACTATAGCAATCAATCAAGCAGGCAATCAATCAAGGGAAAAACAGGAAAACGCACAATTCTTGTTCAAGGGAATTGGCGAAATTGCACAAAATATTCAAGGACTTTCTACAGAAAGGCACAAATCACCAACCATAATTCTAGGGGATCGATATACTTGAACCACGATGCCTGATTCTCCTTATAACGGCGTAGATCTATGAAAACGCATGAAACACCCAACCCACAATAACTTGAAAACAAGTAGGAACAATGGAACAAGGATAAATCAGAAGAGAGAGCTTACCGAGGCGATCCCAATGCAATCGATGGCAGTTGGAATGGAGATCGGATGGATGCAGGGGGCCTTGGGGAAGATTTTTTGTCGAACGGGTCGCTCTCAGATGAAGATCCTAAAGAATAAGCACATTTTGTCCGTCAGGTGTGACCCCGGTGTGTTTAGTGAAAAAAAATAAAAGTACACGGCATGTAATTTTAGAGTACAAGGCGTGTACTAGGTTTTTCCGCACTCCGCCAAAATCGACCTCCACGTCACCCCTACACACCGTGTGTGTGGCCCGGACACGACCAGCACACGATATCGAGGGGTAAAAGATTACACAGTGTGTACTCAGAATGTACATGGCGTGTACTTAAAAATTTTCCAGAAACTCCATTTTTCTAAAACACTCCAGAAAAAGGAAAGGCGTACCTGAAACGAAGATTTGGGTTCATACACATATTATGAAAACAACTTTATAAATATATTTTATAATATGAACAATAAATGAAAATATTGATAATGCATTCAGTTTTCATTCGAGTTATTTATAAAGGATTTTTTATTTCAAGGAATTGAATGTAATGGGGTAAATGAAGAATTCATATAGCTCAATAATGTATCTGTATAGTTATATCAATATTATGATAAAATAGGAGGACATGTTTTTTAAAAATTAGATTCTATAAATAATATGAGAAGATGGAATTAATGTACATGGATTATGATTTGACATGTTCTATAACATGTTATGGAGAGATGATATGGATAAAAATGTTTTATCTAGGATACAATTTTTATCAAAATATTTATTAAAGTATGATATAAAAATATTTTACCTCCTTTGGAAGTATATATTAATAAATAATATTCATTTATTCAAAATTATCTAATCACACAGAAATCCAAAAATGATATGGAAATAATAGTTTATTTTTAAAATATTCCTTCTATGATGAAATAAATAAATTTTTTTAAAACTAAAATGTTTTTTTATATGAAAATTATATTAGGAATAATATATCAAATCTATGGGTCTATATAGTGTATTTTATGACATTTATAATTTTACTGTTATTGTATAAAATAATTCTTAGAATAAAAATTATTGAAAATTTCACTTAATATCCTAAATATTTTATGGTATGTCACTTATGTAATATTTAAAGTGCTTCATTGAGTAACCATAAATAATTTAATATCACTATATCATGAAGTATTTTAGTTTATTTTGGTAATATAACAATATAAATAGTTACATTAGTTACTAAACGTTATCCAAGAAAATATTAGTTGAAATGGTTCTGTGGATGATAATGATTAACTAATAATAACTACTAAGTAGGAAAAAGATGTTATAAACCCCATAGCCTATATTTTTTTTGAGTTATTGAATTTGAATAACTCACGTAAAAAAAATTTATAATATAATTTTCCAATAAAATAAATATTTTGATAATAGTTATCTTCATAAGAAACTCTAAAAGACAAATGAAAACACCTAATATAATCATTGAAATGAAGATACTGATTTGGAAGGTGAAAGTAAAGTAAATATCATTTTTGAAATACATGAATAAAAATTATTATATTTCATTGTTAAAATATAATAATTGATAATATTCAATTAGTTTATCAATATAACTAACAAGTTCACTATATGATTGAAATAATTTTTTTTTTCTAAAATTATTTTTTAGGTGATTTATTTTAAGAAACTATATACATTATAAATAAGATATTCATAGTATTTAAATTATTAATAATATAATAACAGTATATTATTTTTCAAAATTTGTAGGAAATAAGAATAAAATTGGTTAATATATTTGAAAGTTATTTTCATATACAAACAATTATTAATCATATTTTCATTTTTTATATAAACCTAAAATACCAATATCATAAATTTTGATTTTGAAAAAATTAAATTCATTTTTTGTGTTTAGAAAAAAAAAATTATCTAAGGTTGTTTTTTTCTTATATAAAATAGTTGATTTTAGATGAATAGAAAAAATATGATTTTTCCTAAACATGTAACTTTTATGTATTTTTATGCATGCAATAAAAGTATATAATAATTTTAATTTCACAAAAAATAATTTAATAATTATATATATATATATATTAAATTAATTTTTCAATTTATTAAGCCTATTATTAAAATTATTTGAGCTTAGGTAATGTATTATACTATAAATACTTTATATTATTTTATATTTATTAAACAAAAATCAGGTAAATTTCTATTTTGTAAATCATTTAATTCAAAATAATTTTTTTTATAATAATCATATATTTATTGAAAATAATACATATTAAGTTTTATGTTACACACAAAATTTAAGATTAATTTCTTTAATGTAGGTTTGAAATATTTTTTTGCGTTAATGTTAAAAGTTATTTTTATAGCCCATAAAAATATTATTTTATATATTGTATCTAAAATTTAGAATAAATAAGTTTAAATAATTCAATAGGGTTATTTTTTATTTCAACCATAATTTGTTTTACATAAGTAAATATTAGTTACCACAGTAAGACCAAAAATGAAAAAAGCTAAAATTCTAAGAGGAAATGACTTAAAATATTTAAAACGATTAAGAATGTTTATGTATGAGATATTATCAACCATATATCTTCACAAAGTCCATTTATTATGATTTTTTGTGCTACATGACATTTTTAACATGTGAAACCCTTACTATAAGTTGTTATTGTTCTAATGATTACATTCTTTCCAATTATAAAAGTTGTCTCACACTGCCCATTAAATATAAATTAAATTTATTGGTTTCCACTTTAAACACTACACTTGATCAATTACATAGAATATTATTCCATTTATTAAATCATTTAGTCAGAAGGAATTGTTGTAATATAACCATTTTTCGAATCCCCTATGGAAAACCACAATATTTCTATATGCATAGCCATCTTTTATTGACTTCATTTCTAGAAAATATTAGTATATCAATTATAATATTCCCGTTTTTATATAAATTATGAATTATTTCATTTATTTTATATTTTATTAAGATTAGGGATTAAATATAAAATAAATTTCTTCTTTTTTATTAAGAGAAATAAAACCATCATTTATGTGTTATGAAAACTACAACCTCTATAAAGTGATAACATCCTCTATTCACCAGTTCTTATCTTCATTTATTATATGGGTTATATTAATGAATGAATGATATTTTTATTATATAATTATTATTTTTTCGATAAAAATCATAATCCACATTCTTTCCCTCCCACTCATTGGGAATTAAAAATGTTATTTGTTAGTTTTATGAACCACCACCCCCATGATGTGATTTAATTTTTTTCTATCCAGTGTCATTATTATTTTTTAAAATATCTTAAATTTTTTTCCCACTTTATAATTTTCTAAATTATATCATTATACTTATATAATGAATATATTATTCCAAAATAGACCACTTTTATAATCCTAATAATTCATTAAATATATTCCAAACATGTTTGGGGCAGTCATACAACCTAAAAAAACAATACGATAAAATGATATCATGGATTACTATGAAAAAATAAATAATAATAATATATTATATAAAAAATAAAAAAATTATTTATTTTGATTCGTAACATTAATATTAAACATATTAATTAAGATACCACTGTTCATTTTTTTTATAAACACTCAAACATGATTTTCACCGATTTCATCTTAAAAAAACAATAAAAAAGTCCTCCACATAATGGGATTATTAAAATATAAATAATTATAAATAATAATTTAAGATGATATTTATAATTTTTATATTATTAACCTTGGGATAAGGGAAATGAACAAAACTACTGTTATGAATCTAGTTCAAAACGATCAGAATTACTAACACCCAAAATTCTAAATTATTAACAACTATCTAATATACTGATAAAGAATAATTATAAATGATTTTCATAAAATGTTATATATATTAATTTTTCTAAAAAGAGGGTATTAATAAACATATTTTTTTTATATAAAATATTATGGTCCTTTTATGGAATTCACGAATCAATGTAAGGGTTTGCAGATCGCATGTCACCAATATATTATAGATATTCAACACTTGTTTCATGTTTTTTGTGTAAGTATTTGATATATATTTATTATTCCCAAAACAATCATGAAATGTAGGGTATTTAAATATTTATCTCTTGTTATATAGATCATGGATTTTAAATTTGATAAATTATGATGTTGTAAGGGGGGTTTTTAACTCAATCCCCCTTTCTTTGATTTATTACATTTCATATTGAAGTTACAACTTATATGAATGGTTTTTCGAACAAAATATATGATATTGGATTATTTATTTCTATATAGGAGAAATGATTATTTTAAATCCAAGTATCTTTTCATTATAAATTTATTCCTCAATAAGTATATTTTTTTTGAGAATATTTCACATCCTCTTTAATGATAGTTTCTCTTCATTGTTAATAATTTACTCCAAAACAATATAATCATTATTAATTAGAAAAATATATATTTATTATTTAGTGTGACAATAATATTTATATTATCTATTTATATAAATAATTATTCCATATCCTCTTAAAGATGTTATATTTTAAAAAAAATGTTATATAACAAAAAATGGATCTTATAAACACACCCACTTAATTTTGTGTTACACATTCTATTTCTTTTTGTTAACTTTTAATATATATTATAATAATATTTTTATTTATTAAATATTAGGTATATATGACCATACCATATCTAATTTAATTAACAAACCTTAATGTTTTGGGTTTTATACATGTTTTACATTCCGTAAAAAGTATAAATTTTATGTGAACCGAACACAGGGGATCTTTTTTTGGGACATGGGAAAAATACCATTAAATTATTTTAAAATTGATAGATATTAAAACCCCTTAAAAGTTATGTAAAAAAATATTGGATCAATTGTGTTTTTAAGTGAAATAATTATCTTTTTGTTTATTTAAATGATCCTATACACATTTTAAAAAGTATCTCTTATACTCATAATTTTTTATTCTTAATTATCATTAATAATTCTCATGAGTTCCACTACATTTAAACTATATTATAAAAATGAATGTTTAATAAATTAAAAAATATATTTGAAAATGATTTAATCCCTTAATAACTTTTGATTCTATATAATATAGCCTTTATTTATTCATTGAGAAAATTTATGAATCCCAATTCTTCTCATGGTTTTTAACATATACAACAATTTTATAGGTTTTATTTTTATGTGGTAATCATATTATTATACATATTTGTTTTTCCATGACATTATAAGAGGTAATTTAATAATATTTATTTATAGTTTATTGGTTATTTTATCCATCTTATGAGTTTTCATTTATGTTGTACAAATGGTTAACAAAAGTATATTATGTTATGTGACTAATGGAAGTAGATTTATATAGCCCTTAAATGACCTCATTAAGGCTATATATCTCATAATATAATATATAAAATAATTTTTGGTTACCCCAAACCAACATGGGACATTGTAAAATATTATTGTTTCTTAAGTGATCCTTGATTTATTCTAATGATGTCATTTTTTATGAGGTTGGACCATATATTTTATTCCTTAGTTTTAAAATATGATTTATTTATATAATGTTTCAATGATTCTCTCACAATGTTATATCTTCAAACATATTTTTTTTTGTTTTTATTACAAATCATCATTTAATTATTTAAGAACAAAATTTATTTGCTCATGTTATTTTTTATAGGATGTTTCTCCTGAACTTTGTTCTATCATATTATTATGAAATAACCATTGATGACATGTTGAAATGTTTTTCCCTTACTGATAATTTAATCTAAATCCTTTATTATGTCCCCCTTATGTATTTTATGATTATATTTATAAATATTTGAAACTCTATAAGGCCTTATTGAAGATTTATATTATAGTGAAGTGTTTAAATGAATGCAAAATATGTTTCTTACATAACTAGTCATTAAATATTTTATGTCAAAAGGTTCTTCAAGATGTCTAAGATTTTTGTGAGAAGAAACTTTTAACTTTTTTAATTTTAAAAAATATATACATGTTTATCATATGCTTATTTAGTTTCTATCAAAAGGGGGATTAGTTGTATTTAGGATATGTTAATTTTATTGTATATTAGGATCAAATAACACGAGTTAAATATGTAGATATATGACTATAGGGTATATTTTTATATGTGATATGATCATAAAATTATCCTATTATTGATATTGTTTGATTTCATTATAAATAGATTCTTTTTTATTGAGAGTAAAAGTGTATATAGTCTCTAGAAGATATGATCCTAAGGTAAGTAACACTAAAATGATTTTATTTTGTATTAACGAAATCATCACACTTTGAACAATATACAGGCCTTAGCACACAATCAATTTGATACTGCTAAATGATATATATTGGTTAATCTCATTATAATTACTATACAATAAAACAGAATATTTTTTAAATGATTTATTATAATATGTATGAAAGTTCCATAACTAATGAATCCTATATTTAAAAAATATTTATTTAGGTTGAACTCATAGCTTCAGTGACAATTTCAAAGATTAATACGTTTCAATGTTTAATTTTTTTTGAGGTAATTTATGGTAAATATATTATGATGGTAGCCAATCAATACTCAAATTAGCCACTATTTTTCATAGTAATGTTTAATTTATAATTTAAATCATTTTAATAATGGATTTTATAGGAAAATCACATATTTTCCCAATGATTTACCTAATAGGATAAAAGCATGAGTGATAATCCTTGTGATTATGAAAATGAAACTATTAATAATAATTATTAACAATGTGGATTTATTTTATTTAAAAAAAGATTAATTAAATGAAGAATGGAGTCTCATGGATGTTAAAATAATTAATACGAATGAGGAAATAAGATTCATTCTCATTAATGTCATAAATATTTGAATAAACTCCAAATATATCTCTCAATGGAACATGATGACGTCAAACCACTATATTTTTCACCTATTATGTATTTAGGATGACAAAAAATCAACTATACATATTTAATATAGTCATATAAGTGATTTTTCATCTATATGCATTACCAAAGAGATATATTATATTTGAAATAATTATATATCATAATAAAATTTAAATTCGATATCATGATATTGTTTAAGGATCGTATTTTATCTTCATAATATTCATTTATATGGAATATATTTAAATTATACCTGGAAGGATTTCTGAGTAATTAGAAGAAGATATGCCGAAATATTGGCCTGTGTGGATAGCACTTCAAGCATGGTTCAGTTTAACGGCTGACCGAAGTCAGGGTGGAAAAATCCCCTCCATTGAAAATGACCAACCAACAAGTTGGTGGTGAAGGAAAACCAATAATTTCAAGTATAATTCCAAAAATTATTCTATTTAGGTGTACATTCTAGATTATACTAGATCCAGAAGTACAAGATGCCCCATATAGTTTAGTGGCAACCTGATTGAGTCTATTTAGTACCTAGTGGTTTTATGACTATTAGTCTATGACAACATTACTGAAGGATAAAATGGAAATTACAACAATATTATTTAGATTTAACTATTGAATCCAATTATATAATATTAAATAACCTTTAAGAGAATATTAAATGAGGTCATTTTCCTCTTTGACCAATACTCAATGTACCAATAATGATCTTAAAATCAAATCGATAATAAATTACTAGGAATATCAAAATCCATGAAAAGAGAAATATTTTTGGTTGTCTATCAATGTTTTACACCTGATTCACTTCAATATCAAATACCAAAAATTAATATTACATAGTGTTAATTATAAGTGAAATTTTAATGGGATTTATCCATGTAAACCTCTCTCCTCTTATTACCATTCTCCAAAGGGTCCTCACCCCAAAAAAGTGATGGAATGGTTCCTTGGCTATAGAAGAAACACAAGATGATTATCATAAATTATAATTGCGAGGTAATGTTTTCTTGATAACTTATAAGATTATGGTATTTATAATATTGACTTTTATAGTTAATGGGTAGAAATGTGTGGGATAATATTTCACTATTATCAAACTCTTTATAAATTGTGTTCTCCGTATTATTTTTTTATTGTATGTATATTTATTAATCAATTTTCATAATTATATAAATTATATTAGATCATTTATATATATAATATAAATTAATATTAACATTATAACCCAAAATATATACCATTTATTACTCAATAAAAATAATTCACAATCATTTTAACTTACATTTCTATTTTATGTTTTCATTTAATTTTTTAAATGGAAATTCAATCCCCATCTAGGTTAATTTAAACAATTAAATTTTTTTATCAATTAACCTAAAAATGCATATTATAATAGTAGATAAATATTTGAAATAAAAAAATATCAATCAATCAAACAAGTTAATTCAAAATGAAGAACCGAAAGTGACATTCTACAAATGTAAAAAAATATTTATCACATTGAGATGGAATACTGTGTTTTTTAAAACATGTTAAATGTATATAAAAATAGAATGATAAAATCAATTTGTCAATAGGGAGTGAATGTATTGAATCTATGTATTTATATTCCTCAAAATCTTAAACTGAATCAACTCCCATGTACCTTATAGAGCATTTTGATGAAGACTTAGAGGTTTGTACCTCTCTCCCTATATGATCGTATTTTATTCTTATAATTCTTCCCCATTCTAGTCTTTTACCTTGTCTTAATGCCACCTTAATTTTTAAGACCTAAAATAATATTGTTATCAACTTAAAAAATAGGTCTCAATATATAATTTTTTCTAAAAGAAATAAAATAATAGTATATAATAAAAAGATATAATTTAAAAATAAAAGGTTACTGTCTTCAATAGTGGCGAATAATTGTCTCAAAAAATTTAAGAATCAAATACAAGAAAATAAAATAAAATAAACAATTATATATATCAATATATGTGTTTCCAGGTTCAAAAAAGGGTAAAATAATATTAATGTAATTTTGACCTCTCAAATACTTGGAAGAGAATTCGCTGTGATTTATTCCCAAATCATGAATGAATATCATGAAATAACCTAGAAAACATTCATAAATGTTTACTCACAAGATAAATATTGATATTTTTATAATTGTATCAGTTATATTATTGATAAATTTTATTGGATGAACACATCAAATGAGAGAAAAAAATAATTTCATGTCACATTTAATTTATGAAAAATAAAATATCATTCTCAAATATATGTTTTCATAAGACTTTATTGGATAAAATCTGTGGACCCATGTTCATTTTTGTACCAAAACCAATAGTAATTATATATGTTTTGGATAAATCACTGCTAAAAAACAAATAAATATCCATTGTGAAAAGATAGCTATTTCATATAAATTTTTTTGATAACCTCTCTGAATTCGATTAAATAAATAATCTAAAAAGAAATAATTTCAACATTAATGATAATTGTAAAGGTAATATAATATATGATGAATTTTTATTTTAACTAAACACAATTTTAAAAACATTATTCATCAATGACTTGAAAAAAAATTCTATTATTTCTTTAATTTTATGACAATGATTTTTTAATTTCATTCAAAAATTGTTTTTACATTGTTTTTTACGCAATTAATTTTTTTATCAAATCATTATTTAATGATTTTTAAATATTCTATTTAAACTCAATTGTTATTCAAAACCTCAAGTACTAGAGTATATAATTTAGCGACTAATGGAATTGGTGTAGATTCATTGGATATTATTACAAACAATCAGTTGACGTACAAAATAGTAATAAATAATTTCATGGTCTACCCAAATATAATTTAAATTATGTCATGGTTTTTGAGGCATTAAATTGTTTTAAGAAACATGAATCCATATTTTAATGTAGAAAATATTTTTTCATTTCCAAAACCTCTTTATGTAATTAATCATTATTTATTGTGACTTATAAATTGAAATTCTGTGGGTTAAAAAATATAATTTCATTATTTTTTAGGACTTTAAAATATTCAATTTGGATTATTTATTAAATCATCAAAGAATATATTACATTCCAATAATATTTTTTTTATAAATAGTTGATGTAAAAATGATTACAAAATTATTTCAATTAAATTGATCATTATAAAAAATTTGATAAAACTATATTTGATTATTTATTTTCTTTTGGAGGATATAATCATACTTCTTTACCCATGTGACCCTCATAAAAAAAGTTAGTCCATATAAAAAATCAAACTATCAAATAAATATCAGAAACTATTATAAATGAATTTAAATGGCTAAAATATTTTTGGGATGATGTCATGAATACAACATTATCTATCCTTAAACATGTTCTTATAAAACAATTTATCAAAAATAAAAATTATAAAATTTTCAAATATAACAAACCGGAAGCCATATTTTTTAATGTTTTTGGTTTAATTTCTTTATTTTATACATAAGGGAAAATGTTTAATAATTTGATTTTAAATCAAATGAATCTATATTTCATTGGTATTCCATTTTAATCATGGATTACCTAGTCAACAAAAAAGGTCTAAATTGTAAACAAATAAATTAATGTTTTTTTATTAAATGATTCCAATATACACTTTTCAATTTTTTTATAAATTTTAATTTTAAGGAAGATTATATAATAAATTATGATAAAAAATAAATAAAATTTCTTTTAAATTATCTACCTAATGTATTATTAAAATAAAGAGTTTTTCCTCATTATTTTTTGATAATTTATAAGAGAAAACCCATACTATAAGATCATGCATAAATTAGGTGGACACCTCACATTTGTCTGTCCCCACGATCCCCCAAGAAATAGTGATTACCCTAATAACGAAAATTTGGATCTATCCATATAATATATACTCATTCAATTCACATGAATTAATGCATGGATCTTAGGGAAAGAACTATTGGTTATCCTATTGAAGGATTTAAATTGTTTTTCATTAAATTAATTAAATGATCATTGTAAGATAACATGAAATAATGATCTTCTAGTGGTTACAGTTTATAATAAAGAAAAAGGAATTGACTATAGTAAAACCATTGAAAATGTGGCTCAGTTAGAATACATTAGAATATTTTTATAATTTATCTCCCATAATATATCTAGAAATATTAAAATAGATGTAAAAATCACATATTAAATTTGTTTTATTAATCAAAATGTAATTGTGAACAACCACTTAGTTTACAAAAGTCCCCATTTCTAAATTCAACATTCTGATTAACTAATGCTCAATATGGTATAAAAAACAACCCATTGGATTTAGAATAATTTCATTTAAATTATATTTTATCAACTGATTTTAAAAATAATATAATTCAATAAAACTCTTTTTTATAAAACTCATTTCAAATGATTCATTTGACATAAAATGTGACCCATATATTTTCATTTTCAACTATATCAATAAATATCATTATTTTATATTTTATAATATAATGAAAATCTATTTTTAGGTGAGAACTTTCGGTGATCTGAAATACATTTAGAGTTTTTTATTATCTTATTTAAATTATTGTGTTTTTTTTAAAAAATAAAAATAAATTAATGAACACTAAAAATGATTCAAAATATATTATGATGTAGAAATTAGTACACCCATTATTGAAACATATAAGTTAAAATTAGATGAATCTAGTAACCTAGTTAATAAATAGATTTCTATAGGTGTGATTGGTAGTACAATCTACATTACTATGACCTGATTAAATTGCATATTCAATGTTTTTCTCTGTGCTCATTTTCCATCAAATGAAAATGAGTCTCATATTATATATATTGAAATGATTTTATGTAATATAAAATAAATTTAAAATCAGGTTTTGTTTTATCCAAATAGAAAATATTTTGAATTTAAATATTTTTATAACAATAATTTTAGAGGATTCTCAATAAATAAGACAATATCTAGTGGTAAATTCCACCTACATAAAAAAATCTTCTAAAGGAGAATTAATAATAAAAACATGAATTCTATTTCAACTACCAAAAAATAATACATAGTTATTGTGAGTGTTTCTTCTTAACCAATATGGATGAAACACACTCACATAGACCATGGGCATACAATTTACTATATCCTTATTATGTTTAATAACACATGATCCACTAATATTTGTTGAAATGTATTCTATAACTCTAACACCAACAACATTTACTGTAGGAACCATTTATTAATATATCACTTCCAAAAAGTCGACAACATATTAAAATTTGATAGAATAGAACATAAAAAAAGTATTATTTTTAATAAACATTGATTCCTTAGTAATTTAGAATATATTAAAGGGGGTTTTAAAACATTTCACTCATATTTCACTTAATTATTTCCATGAATATATCAAGTTATATTTTTAAAATATTCTTAGTACTTAATCATTAAATTTTTTTCCCTTATTATTTTCCATTTAGATATAATTCATTTATTTAACTTATGATATTATTTCATATGTGAAATTTTCAATTTTTAAATTAAATAAATATATTTTATATTGATTTTTTTCTAATAAATCATTAGTTTTCAAAAAAAAATTACTTATTATAATATATTAAAACTTAATAATTATAAAACAAAAACTATTTAACATTTTATTAAAACATTGATATATAAATTTCAAATATTTTTTTAAAAACAAATTTAAAAATTTTGTGATAAATAATATATATTCTATAACTATATATTAAAGTTATTTGTTATATCTAACAAGGGTTGGATAATGATGAGTAAATTTTTTTATACATACTTGAAATTTATACAATTTACCCCAAATATTCCTTCGGAAATATAGATGTTAAAAGATGATTTTGATGTTTCATTTACTTCATAGGTTCACCCACTAAGATATTGTTAAAATAAGAAATTAATAAATGAATGTGAGACCTTACATTGATGAAATATTTTCCATATAAAATGTTTTTAAATATTTGTATATTCATTGTCTCTATTATTTTCTCCCTTTTTTCTCTTTCTTTATTTAATTTCTCATTATTATTTGATATTCATTCCTGTATTATCATTTTATTATTATCTTTTTATTCCCCCTCTCTCTGTGAAATACTCTTATCAAAATAGTAGTTTCAATTTTAAGAGGTGTTTTCAAAATCATTTTTTTCTTATTTTTAAAATCTTGTTTATCTCATAAACATTATTTATTAATATATTTTTATATTTTTAAGAATACCCCATTTATTCTTCAAAGAATTCGTATTAGTGTTTTTATACTTTTTATTACCATATTGGGGGAGAAATTAGATGATAATATTCAGAATATTCTTTTAACAATGGCTGTGAGGTTTTTTTGAAATTTTATCTATGGAAATGGATTGAAATTATTTTAATTCATAATTATTTTTCAAGTATTTAATTAATTTTAATCATATTAAATGTGATTTTCCTAGTTGATAGTTCTATCTATGGTGAATTTAGTTTCAATTAATATTTATATTTAAACATAATTAAAAACTATATATCCCAATTTTTAAGATATCAAATTTAATTATTACTATAAGTATATCTTATTTAATGCTTCAAAATAATCTCGTTAAAGATTTATTAAAAATAATTTTTAATAATAATATTATTTTCTGGATTTCATAGATCAATTTTATGATATAAAAATTGTATATATATCACATGTAAAAAATCAATATTTGAGTATAGTTTTTCAAAACAAAATTTAAATATAGTTTTTCATTATATTAAGAAAAACATTCAAGTACACAATGAAATAAAAAACAAGAGATATTGTTGCATGCTATGAACTAATACTTTAATCATTACAGACACATTCTCTTTAGGACATCTATTAAAATGTGAATATTGAAACAAGAAGGATCATGTTTTACAAATAGAATCACATAGGGATATCCAATATTTGCATAGCATCTTCAACAGTTTGTATGAGATAATATATATATATATATAAATAATGAATAATGAATTTTACATTTTACACTCTAATATATAATAGAATAAATTCTTATAAATATTCCATATAATACATGAACATCTTAAATGTATGCTAATATATGGAGAAAAATGTTAAGTAATAATTACATATGGGTAAATATTGATATTATATTGTTATATATATGTTTCATTTATATAAATGTTTTTTATTTTGACTACAAATGAGATTTGAAGACATATCTAAATTTATAACTTTGTTAATGATTTCAGGATGAAAAAACTATTCAGTGAAGTTTTTGTTTTAAAAATCCTAATAGTCTCACTGTCCGGCTTATTTTTACATCATTATTATATTAACATAGTCCACTATTAAAATATATATTTTACAAAATTATCCATTGGAAAGGAATCATTAAAAATTCCTATAACCAAAATAAAATCCAGTAACATTATGTGATTTCAAAATAACCTTTATTTTAGAGGAAGTATTTTTGGGATATATTATATATAAATATAATACCATCATTTATAAAGGTTATAATTATGTGTTCCAAATCATCATATGAATGTATCTCCAATACATAGTGAAATATGATCACATTCTTTGTGAAGGATTTATGGTAAATTTCCATTTATGTAAATTTTGATCCAATAATTTTGTAAATTATCTAGCATAAATTTATTACATATGGTCATTTCAAGAATTTTCGAAATGTTTAATATTAGATGTGGAATCCTTAATAAAATGTGCAGTCCCAAGGTCTCTACAAATAGAATCAACTATTTTTCATGATATCAAACTATCAAAATATCATAAATTAAATTATGTGGTGACTCCATTAATTTATGATATTTTTTTCTACATCATCATATCAATGGTTTTACAGTAAAAAGTAAAACATGATATCATTCTTTGTGAATGGTATATCATCGATTTCTTTTTATCATACGGTTGATCCAATAATTTTTTAAATTATCAAGGGTATATTTTAATCCATATGGTCATTCCAAAAATTATCCAAAAGTTTGATATTATACATGGTCTCCTCAATAAAACATGCAGTTTCAAGTTGTCCCCCATATCTTCTAATATTTTTCATGATATCAAACTACCAAAATATCAGTAATAACATTATGTGGTCAGTCCCTAAATTTATGAAATTTTTTATAGAAAATGAATATAGTCCCTTTAACATGGACTCGAGGTCACCTAGTTGTTCATGTGGTCTCCCTCTTTTTCTTGATCACAATTCATAGAATAAATTATAACACACAATGAACTAATTTAGGAAGCATAAAATTTGTAATGTAAAATGATGTTCCAAATATATCATAATTTTCACCCACTTTTGATATTATCATAAATAATACATAAATTTTGAGAAATAAAACATTAATAGATATGATAATAATAAATAACATTAGAATATGACATGTGTAATCATAAATATATCATTAATAAAAAAAATATTAGAATAAATCTACATTAGAATCCATAATAAGAAGATGAATAAAATTTGGGAAGTCTTGATGGATCTATCATGGCATTTAATTTTTCTAATGATCATTGCTTGAGGAGTTTAATTTCATGGTTTAGTAACCACTCCATGAATCATAAGAGTTTTGGAAATAAGAACAACATTTTCATTATCATGGGGAATTATTGGAATATATGGTCCTATAGTTTTTGTATTATGAGGAATAAGAAAAACCAGTTTTGGGGAGGCAATAAAATCATATGTAGATACTAATATTGTATCTTGGGAATTTGGAGGAAAAAAATGGGTATGTGTAGAGTATTAAGTTACAAAACTATATAAATTTAAAAATTCATATATGGATCATGAATTCTGATAATATATGTTATATATCCCGACTCATGTTTAGTTATTTTCAAAAAGTCATCATTTTCCAACCTAAACATGTCCAAATTGGGCGCCGTAATAAATAATATTTCATCAGTCCCATTGAATGCAGCTATTGTCTCATAAATGACATATTTTAAAGGTATTTTTCATTTAATTTACATCCTTTCATTGTTTTGGTGGTTTTACATGCATTTTTGAAGGAAATAGTGGGTTTCCAAAGTTTGGGCCAACCTGAGAGCCCATTTCATGTTTTGAAAGTAAATTTTCTTTAATAAATCATTAGTTTTTAATAATTTTCACCCATTCAACTTAAAAAATGACCTTAATTTAAGTATTAAAACCACAAAATAATTTTGGGCCCCATAAAATTTTATTAGAATCATGGATTCGGGTGATCAAATTAGGTATTGGGCCAACCCGAAAGCCCATTTCCAGTTTTAAAATTGTTTTGTAATTATTTCGTAAAATATTCATTGTTTATCCATTTTTGGTGAAGCCACCTCTCACACGTTCCCACTGAACCCAGATGCACCCCCCATCTTCGTTTTTGCCTCATTGGAGCTCAGATTCATCGAGATTTAGGGCCGATCTTCTGAAGCTCCAAAAAACGTCCATATTTCTCAAGTAAGTTAGTTATCTTCCTTATTCCTCCCTTCTTCTTAGAGTTTTTTCTTTTTTATTGAATCCCAATATTTCTATAAGATGTGGCTTCATACCTAGGGTTTTACGTTTGAGTTTCTTGGTTCAATCCTCCAGTTTTAGGTTCAATCATACATCCTTGTGGTGCGGCGGAGGTGCGGTTGAAGTGACGCACAAGGATTTGGGGGTTTTGACTCTTTTGGTAGGTGATTTCATATATAGGTACTGTAAAATGAGTTGACTTTCTGTATTTATGTTTCCATTATGTTACTCATTCAGTATTTGGATTGTGAAAATTGATTTGGGTAGCATTTTAAAAGCGGTTGATTTTTAAGTGCCAATTTTGTGTGAAAATGGGTGTTTTGCATGTGCAACTCATGTTGTGCCTCATGGTGTTGTTTTATAATTCAGGGATTGGATTTATAAAAATGTTTTGATGCTAAAATTTATGTTTTGGTATAATATTGGTCCCCATTCAGTTTTAAATGTGGGATTTTAGATGAATTTAATGTGCAAAATTTCATTACTTTTCTTGAAATTGTTTTATGGAAATTATAAGTGGTTTATTGAGTTATACGAAAGGTAAAAAGAATATGTAGCTATTGTTTTGAATGTGTGTGACCAGAACTGATATTTATATGTAAAAATTGATTTTGGTAGCATGTGATGACTATTTGATCACAATACGGGGAACCTGGGTAACTAGGTGGGCTAACTTGTACTAGTACGCTAATGAACGGAGGGGTTTTGACCATGGTTCACTTATCAAGTCAGACATGGATAACACTAAAAAAACTATAATGGAGATTATTGGAGACCACTGGGTTATGGGTATGCTCCCTACTAGTGGCTCATGCATGAGAACAAATTTTATTATGGTTACTTTCACCGAGGTACGAGGTACTTGGGGCTCACACCAAACTAGTACCTATGGGTGTTCCTATGCTTGGTGCTCATGGAATTTTTGGCATTTATACTTTATTTAAGGTATTTTGGGATGTGAAAACCAGTAGGTTTATTTTTTTATTCAAATTCACTCATTCTTTAATGTTATCCCCATTGAAAATTATTTTCTTTTCAAAGTTTCACTTTTAGAAATAAATGCTACCATTATCTATTTATAAATCTTGCAAGCCTTTTATTTTATAATGCCTATCACTTGGAATCCTTCAGTGATATCCTATTGGGCTTAGTCTCACACCATACTTACACCTTTGGGTGTATGTAGACTTGATCATGTTTGACACAGGCAAAGGCAAGGCCTTGGGCGATGGCGGTTCGGGTTGCTAGTTTCTCTCGATGGTGCGGTGTTGTGGAGACGAATTGTGGGTGATGACCCCTTGTCGTGTGGATTCTCATGGGCTGTTTGCTTCTACGTTTATGTACATTTGGACCTCTTGTGTCTTTCTTAAACTCATATACTCAGTTATGAATTTTTATTAAGTCTTGTTTGGCATAATTTGTCAGATTTGGTTTGTTGTTTGTTTTTGGTTATTTTATGAACACAAACTCGGGTAAATCGTTCCCAAATGACTTTTTATGATACCCGGGAACTTGTCCCAGCCCGTGGGAATGGGGAATGCCCTTCGGGTCTTTCCATGAGCTGGGTTTGGTGCCGTTTTGAAGGATACCAGATTCTGTTCGTGACAAAATGGTATCAGAGAAGGTTAATGTTTTTGGGTTATATTGCTATTTTGGGATGAGTTGGGATAGACATGAGCTAGGACTATCGGGGCTCGGGGTTTTGATTGGGAGTAGGGTGCCTGGACCGCACCTCTCATTGAAGACCATGAGTCATCAGGGGATGTTGGAATTTACAGATTGACTTCGCTTCCAGGTGAGACGTGTGGGCTGCAGACCACATGTGGATATCAGGCGGATGTGGAGTAATTGTTTATTTTATTACTGAAATGTGTTTAGATTATTTATATTTGATATATTTGATTAAAATTTTGAGAATTGTGGTATTGATTATTGTTTTGTGACTGTTTCATTTTGTAGCAACATGCCTCCCCAGAAAGCTCTCACGCACCCATGGGAGGAAGCCTGAGATAGTTCTCCCACACCAATTGATCATAGGCTAGTCGAGGCTGTGGTCCAGGATATCCAGGCTATAGGATATGGACCAGCTCTAATTGCAGCTCCTGTTAGAGAGGATGAGACTAGTCCTAGAAAGGACAAGGCCCAAGAGTTCCTGAAAAATAAGCCTCCAACCTTCCGAGGCATATCAGAACCCCAAGAAGCATAGGAATGGCTCGAGAAGATCGAGCGTATGTTTGAGTTCCTGGAAACACTCGAGGAGATCAGGGTGAAGTGTGCCTCCTTTCTATTGGAGGGTCCCAGCCGTAAATGGTGGGAGTCAGTGCTTCAGGTTGGGATGAATGAGCATATGCACTGGGGAGATTTCAAAGATGTCTTCAATGAACAGTACGGCCCTGAGGTGTTGGCTTATGCCAGGTCTAGATAGTTCATGGAACTTGTTCACGGAAATCTATCGGTGATAGAGTATGCCAACTGTTTTGCTGAGTTGGTTTGGTATGCTCCAGAAATTGTCTCTAATGAGCAAGTGAAGGCCCAGAGGTTTGAGAAAGGCTTGAGACCAGAGATATACTCCCAGGTGTTCTTGTTTAAGCTGAGGACCTATGCTGAGGTCGTTGATCGGGCGTGCATGGTGGAGATTGATAGAAAAGGAAGGTCTGGTTTCTATGGTTCAGTATCAGCAGTGGGAAGTGGAAGCTCCTCAGAGAAGAAAAGGAAGAGGGAGGATCATGTGAAGAAAGGAGGAGGACGTTCAAGGAACTCTTCCAGGCAGTTTTCATCAGTGGCTTCTGATGTGAGATCGGTCGTGTGCCACCAGTGTGGGAAGCCTGAGCACATCCTTCCAACATTCCCTCATCCTTAGAAGACCTATTTCCAGTGTGGAGGTATGGGACATGTACAAGGCTTTTGCAGGATAGCACGTCCACTTCCATGTGGGGAAGGATCCATGGCTCCCAGAGGAGTGCCATCACAGTCTGAGCCGTCGAGGACTGGGGGATATCGATTTGGCAGCCGTGGTGGTTGGGCTGGGTCATCTTCTGGGTAGAGCCAGTTCAGGGCACAGCCACAGACTAGCGGTCGTCTTCAGGCAGAGACTGGACATCTCCATGCGGTGGATCAGGCACCAGCAAGATCAGAGACGGGATCATCGACTGTTCGAGGTACCGTTTTGATTTCATCTTCTATAGCTGCTACTCTTTTTGATACCGGTGCCTCTATTTCATTAATTTCTACCCGTTTTATGGACATTATGAAATTTCAAACTGATTTGATGTCATACGCAATGGAGTTGGTGACACTGCTGGGAAAGAAGAAGGAGCAGGGTCTCAGTTGCCCATCATGTGCGCTTTCTATGTCAGGGGTCGAGATGGAGTGGGACCTCTTGGTATTATATATGGAACTTTTTGATGTCATACTCGAGATGGATTTGATAGTACACTTCCAGGCACACATCGATTGCTACAGATTGCGTGTGAGTTTCACGGTACCTGATGGGAGTCACCAGGTTTTTAATGGAGAATGGGATCCTCAGTCAGGTCGCACAGGGCCACCACTACCAGAGTTGGGAAGTGTTATCTTATAGTTATCTTCTATCATGCTAGAGGATGGTCTTTCCCATGAAGGTTCACTACCTCATGTGGTGAATGAGTTTCCGGATGTATTCCGAGATTATTTTTCAGCCTTTCCCCCAGAGCGGGGTGTGGAGTTTTCGATTGATCTGGCGCCGGGAACACAGCCGATATCTCTTCCCTCTTATCGCATGTCCTCCACCGAGCTGAGGGAATTAAAGATATAGCTGGACGACTTAGAATACAAAAGAATCATTCGCCCGCGAATCTCTCCTTGGGCTACTCCTGTGTTGTTCTTGAAAAGGCTGATGGATCACTCCGGTTGTGCATTGACTACCGAAAGCTGAATAAGGTAATAATTAAAAACAAATACCCTTTTCCCAGAATATATGATTTGTTTGATCAGTTTAAGGGGGAAAAGTGGTTCTCAAAGATAGACCTGAGTTCAGGGTATCATCAACTCAGGGTGAAGGAGTCAGATATCCCAAAGACAGCCTTCCGAAGCAGGTACGACCACTTTGAGTATTTGGTCATGCCCTTTGGATTGATCAATGCTCCAACAGTCTTTACGACATTTATGAATAGGGTGTTCTATCAGTATCTTGATTCCTTTTTGTGGTGTTCGTGGATGACATTCTGGTATACTCTAACTCTGAGGAGGAACACAAACATCACTTGAGGGTCATTTTGGGTATATTACGGGATCACCAACTCTATGCAATGTTGTCAAAGTGCAATTTTTGGATCAGGGTGGTGAGATTTCTCGGGCATGTGATCTCAGAGCATGGAGTTTCAGTGGACCCTGAGATGATTAGTGTGGCTATGTCATGGGACCAGCCGAAGAATGTGTTCGAGATCAGGAGTTTCCTTGGCTTGGCTAGTTATTATAGGAGATTTGTTTGGGATTTCTCTCGGCTTGCTTCACCAATGACTGCCCTCACCCGGAATGGGGTGAATTTTGTATGTGGTCCAGAATTTCAGGCATCATTCGAGGAGCTGAAGAGACGATTGACTACTGCCCACATGATAATTTTGATAGAGGCTGGAAAGGGGTATGTGTTTTATTGTGATGATTTAGGTATGGGTCTTGGGTGCGTGCTTATGCAGGATGATCACGTGGTGGCGTATGGCTCTCTCCATATGCGGCCACACAAAAAGAACTACCCAACCCATGACTTGGAGTTGGCAGTAGTGATGCTTGATTTGAAGACGTGGCGTCACTACCTCTTTGGGGAGAAGTTTGTGGTCTTTTCTGATAAAAAAATCTTGACTTATATCTTCTCATAGAAGGACCTCAACATGAGGCAGCGTCACTAGATAGAGTACTTGTAGGGGTTTGGATTTGATATTGTCTATACCCCAGGTAAGGATAATGTAGTAGCCGACGCCTTAAGCAGAAGGGTTCTAGTGCAGGCTTTGAGGAAGTCTAGTGATGAGTGGACATTGATGGGGATTTTTTATCAGATGCATGTAGAGACCAAGGAACACAACGGAGGGGAATTCTTGGCGAGCGTCCAATTGACTCCTTCTCTATTGGAGTTGATTTAGTGGGAACAACCCAGTGATGAGTTTTGTCAGCGGTTGAAGTAGTTTCTTCATGGTGGGGAGACATCCTCTGATTGGTCGTCGTCTCCTGAGGGCATCTTGTGCATCAAGGGCCGTTCAGTAGTGTCGTTATCTTTACGGAAGGAGGTGATGTAGGATAGCCACTAGTCTCAGTGGTCTGTCCATCCGGGTGCCACTAAGATGTATTATGATTTCCTTCGGTAGTTTTAGTGGCCTGGTATGAGACAGGACATAGAAGACATTGTGTCGAGATGCTACACATGCCAGCAGGTGAAAGCAGAGCCCCAAAGGCCCTTCGGTTTGCTCCAACCACTACCCATTCATACCTGGAAGTGGGAAAATGTTTCCATGGACTTCATTGTTGTATTACCTCATACACCTCGAGGTAAGAATGCCATTTGGGCTGTGACTGATCGTCTAACCAAATCAGCCCACTTCATTATGATCATAGATACATCTAAAGTGGATGAGTTGGGCCGTTTGAATCTTCAGTAGGTGGTGAGACTCCATGGTGTTCCATGAGCAGTTGTCTCAGATAGAGACCCTCGTTTCACATCTCAGTTCTGGGAAGGACTTCAGAAGGCCTTGGGGTCCCAGATTAAGATGAGCACAGCATACCATCTGCAGACGGATGGTCAGACAGAGTGGGCGAATTAGATTTTGGAGGACATGCTTTGTGCATAGATCCTAGAATTTGGAGGTTCTTGGGATACCCATTTGGGATTGGTTTAGTTTTCTTATAATAACAGTTATCAATCCTCGATTTTAATGGCTCCTTTTGAGGCACTCTATGGTCGGCCTTGTCGGTCCCCCCTGTGTTGGGCTGAGGTAGGTGAGACCTCACTACTGGGGCCGAGTATGGTGCAGGAGACATCTGAGAAGGTAAAATTAATCAGGCAATGTTTTTTGACAGCTCAGAGTCGTCATAAATCATATGCTGACTGGAGGTGTCGAGACCTAGAGTTTTCTGTGGGTGACAGGGTATTCTTGAAGGTGGCCCCTCGTTTGGGCCATCGTCGATTGGGGAAGAAAGGTAAGTTGATGCCGTGGTATATCGGGCCATTTGAGATCATCGAGCATATTGGCAAGGTGGCATACAGGTTGGCCTTACCTCCTCAGTTGACGTCCATCCATGATGTCTTCCATGTGTCTCAGTTGAAGAAATACTACCCGAATCCATCCCATGTGTTGAGTTGGGAAGAAATGGAGATAGCACTTGACTTGTGTATTGTTGAGAGGCCAGTGAAAATAGTGGACCCCCAAGAGAAGATACTTAGAGGTAATTCTATTCCATTTTTTAGGGTTCTATGGCAGCATGGGAATGATACACATGAGACAAGGGAGCGAAAGTCATGGGGCGAGGAAGAGTACACGTTCTTGTTTTCCAATCTATCCTCATGTTGACTTTCTGGGGAAGATAGTCCTTTATGGTGGGGATAATTGTCACATAAATGACATATTTTAAAGGTATTTTTCATTTAATTTATATCCTTGTTTGTTTTGGTGGTTTTCCAGGCATTTTTGAAGGAAATAGTGGGTTTCCAAAGTTTGGGCCAACCTGAGAGCCCATTTCCAGTTTTGAAAGTAAATTTTGTTTCTTTAATAACTCCTTAGTTATTCAACATTTTCACCCATTAAAATTCTAAAATGACCTTAATTTAAATATTAGAACCAAAAAATAATGTTGGGCCATAAAAGTTCATTAGAAGCTTGGATTTGGGTGATCAAATTAGGTATTGGTCCAACCCGAATGCCCATTTCCAGTTTTAAAAGTGTTTTGTAATTATTTCATAAAATATTCATTATTTATCCTTTTTCGGTGATTTCAACTCTCACACGTTCCCACTGAACCCATACGCACTCCCCAGCTTGGTTGTAGCCTCTTTGGAGCTTAGATGCATCGATATTTAGGGCCTAACTTCTGAAGCTCCAAAAAACGTCCAGATTTCTCAAGTAAGTTGGTTCTCTTCCTTATTCCCCCCTTCTTCTTAGGGTTTCTTCTTTTTTATTAAATCATAAAATGTACAGAAAATGTGTCTTAGTACCTAGGGTTTTAGTTTTGAGTTTAGTGGTCCAATACTCAAGTTTTAGGTTCAATCATACTCCCTTATGGTGCGGCGGAGTTGCGGTTGAAGTGACGCACAAGGATTTGGGGGGTTTTGACTCTTTTGGTAGATGATTTCATATGTAGGTATTGTAGAATGAGTTGGATTTCTGTATTTATGTTTCCATTATGTTACTAATTTAGTATTTTTATTGCGAAAATTTATTTGGGTAGCATTTTAAAAGAGGTTGATTTTTAAGTGCCAATTTTGTGTGAAAATGGGTGTTTTACATGTGCAACTCATGTTGTGCCCCTTGGTGTTGTTTTATAATTCAGGGATTTGATTTATAAAAAATTTTTGATGATAATATTTATGGTTTGTTATAATATTTGTCTCCATTTGTTTTTAAATGTGGGATTTTAGATGAATTTAATGTGTAAAATTTGATTACTTTTCTTGAAATTGTTTTATGGAAATTATAAGTGGTTTATTGAGTTATACGAAATGTGCGAAGAATGTGTAGCTAATGTTTTGAATTTTTTTGACCATAAATGATATTTATATGTGAAAATTGATTTTGGTAGCATGTGATGACTACTTGATCACAATACGGGGAACCCGGGTAACTAGGTGGGCTAACTTGTACTAGTAGGCAAGTGAACGGAGGGGTTTTGACCATGGTTCACTTAGAAAGCCTGACATGGATAACACAAACAAAAATATAATGGAGATGATTGGAGACCACTAGGATATGGGTATGATCCCTACTAGTGGGTCGTGCACAAGAACGAATTTCATTATGGTTACTTTCACTGAGGTACGAGGTACATGGGTCTCACAACAAACTAGTACCAAGGGGTGTTCCTATGCTTGGTGCTCGTGGAATTTTTGGCATTTATACTTTCTTTATGGTATTTTGGGATTTGAAAACCAGTAGCTTGAATGTTTTATTCAAATTCACACATTCTTTAAAGTTACCCCATTTAATGTTTTTTTCTTTTCAAAGTTGCACTTTTAGAAATAAATGCTACCATTATCTATTTATAACTCTTGCAAGCCTTTTATTTTATAATGCCTATCACTTGGAATACTTGGGTGATATCCTATTGGGATTAATCTCACACCCTAAATACACATTTGGGATTAAGTAGACTTGATCATGTTTGACACAGGAAAAGTAAAGGCCTTGGGCGATGGCGGTTCGAGTTGCTAGTTTCTCTCGATGGTGCAGCGTTGTGGAGACGGCTTGTGGGTGATGACCCCTTGTCGTGTGGAGTCTCATGGGATGTTTTATGCTACTTTTATGTACCTCTTGTGTCTTGATTAAACTAATATATTCAGTTCTTAATTTTTATTAAGTCTTGTTTGGTATAATTTTTCAGTTTTGGTTTGTTGTTTGTTTTTGGTTATTTTATGAACACAAACTCGGGTAAATCGTTCCCAAATGACTTTTTATGATACCCGGGCACTTTTTCCAGCCCATGGGGATGGGGAATGCCCTTCGGGTCATTCCATGAGCCGAGTTTGGTGACGGTTTGATGGCGACCAGATTCGGTTCATGACAGCTATGATAGAAAGAATATTATGGGATATTTATAGTGATTGAAATTGAGTATTTAAATCAACAATTGTGTATATCTATATTATATAATTATTTATTTCTCCCATGATGACATATTTATCCTTAGAAGTCATGATTTGTTTATCCTTAACGATATAACAAATATCATCCCCATGTACATTGATATACATTTGAAATTTATTTTGGATATCATTAAAAATTTCATCCATACTTTGAATATCCATAAGTTCAAGACTCTAGATAAGATCCTCATCTAATGAAAAAGTGAAGGAGAAAAGTTAAAAGGTCTTAAAGGAATCTTTGTTATTAAATTAAATTTCTTATCCATTATATTTATAATATCCACCATATTGTCTTGAGGTTATCTTATATTTTCTTGAAATTCATCCATTTGAGTATGAATCCCATGGTCACATACTATATTATTAAATTTTATCAAAATATTCAACTGAAGGTGTTATGAAAAACTCTCAATTGTATATGAAATATATTATTAGATTTTATATTCACTAACATTATTAATACTTAATGATTGAGGAAGAAATAGGTACAACTAGTTAATATTGAAATGATTGAGGTGGATTAGCAGAAACATGAGGAGATGAGGTGGATCTATAGTCAATAAACTTCTTCTTTGGAGGTATAATCATAATCATACATTATTTAAACATATACTTGGTATACTCTCAGCATCTTTGACATAATAATATGAATATTCCACATGTACAAAAAATTTTCATAGAAAAGAATCATAAATGTGATCTAATTGAAAAGGGTTATTTGAGATAAATCCATTGTAGGTATGATTATCCAAAAGATATAAAACATTTTTAGAAGGCTCATGTTTGAAAATCTATTTTAGACCTACTGAACAATGTCTTGTCTTAGCATTCTTCAAAAAAGGGGAAGCAACCTAAATTCAATTACATTCACGGTTAAGTGAATCATCATCACTATGAGAAAGATTTCATTACATTTTATAAGGATAGATAGATCTTTATTTAATATAAGATTGTAAAGTGATTCAAATTCTATGATAAGTGTGGGATAAATGATATGGGACCATCACCATTAGAAAAGTACTTCAACTTAACTATTTAATCATGATTTTGGCTAAGAACTATTGTATCTCTCAGTCAATAAGAGTTACTCACTAGAATGAACCGCTCATATATCCTATATTAATTAGCTACCCATTTTTAATCCAAGGATTATGATGTTGTATTTCCATTTTTAATGTGATATGATTTCCAAAAACACCACAAAATAGGTTTCAATTCATCAATAACCTAGTAATTAGTCTATTAAATTAATTTATATAATACGTAAACATTGGATATAATAGGGTATTAATCCATGTTTATGATATGCGAGGCTCTTCCATATTCCTTTCCAAAAGAATATGTATTTTTATTTGAACACCATGACCATTCTTATACAATATTATGAGGCCTTTGTGAATAATATAGTTAAATTGTAAATTTGGAGGGAAGATATCACGTTTTAATAACTTCAACAATATACTATATTGTCTACTAAATTAAATATCACAAGTCTTTCTATTGTTTTTATCACTAGTTACCTCTTCTAATTCATTTACCATCTCAACTTTGGATGTTTTGAGGTATAAAAGCATTAATATTATAAAAAATTTCCTTGGTGTGATACTCAAAACTTTTCATGCCATTATATTGAAGAAAAAATAAAATTTGTGACCATCCATAGTTTTTTTAATAATATCCTCCTCATATCCAACTTCAAATAATATGTTCGCATAAAATTATTTCACTATATGAGGATTTAAATGATGATTTCATTAAAAAAACTAATTCTATCATCATTTAATGTAAAAATATCTAAAAAAGAATCATTCTAAACATGTAAATATCAATATTAATTTTTAGGGATAGTTCACTTTAGAGAATATGAATCATTGAAATCATTCAGGTTATACAAGATCATTCTTTTATATGTATTGGAAGAATTATAGGTACATAAAACTCATTTTTAAATCAACACTTTAACTTCAATATTCGTGGTAGATATTCAATGATTGGAATGATAGGGTTTATGGTAAAGGAAGGGGTTGATAAGGGGGTTCAATTTGCGTTTTGGAAGAGTTGTAATGATTCAAAATCAAATTACTGATATTAAAACCATTTAGGGATCAAATATACACAAAAATATGGAATATTAATTAAATAATCTAAACAAAATATATAGAAAAATTGATAAGATATCATTAAATAAGATCAAGTAAATGACCATTACACAGAAATATAAAATAAATAAATATTTTCATCAAAAAACAAATTTTACATAATCAATCATGCCGAACTCATGTCTTACATAACTCAGTATCTCAAAATTTATAGTAATTATAGAGATGTGAAGAAGAGTATTTTTAGTGGTACTAACGTTTTGATTGATATAACCTTTTTAGAGATGACCACTCAACAACAGATGTATTATATTAATGTGTTTTCTGAGATTGAGACATAAGATTCTATGAAATATCAAACACAATTTTATGGTCACATCTTAATAGTAAATGTTTGAATTAATATCCATAATATATACATTCATGTTTTATCTGAAAAATATTTTCAAAATAGATTCTTACAATTATGTATTCAGCATCAATAGTAGATAATGTGGCAATATTGTTTTTTCTTACTATACAAGGAAACATGAGGCATACCTAAATGTTGAAATACTATATGTGTTATTTTTGTATGTAACATAAAACCACAAAATTGGAATCATTTTAATTAATTAATAAAAAAATCATTTCATCTATAATAAATTGTCTGAAATTGGAATTACTTTTCATATAATTAAAAACTATTTTAATAGTATTTAAATGTGATTCATTAGAGTTTTTTTAAAAACATATACACATAGATGCAGTATACATAATATCTTATAGTATGTTTTCAAATAATTTAAACACAATATCATACCCATATTAATAGTTTGATCAATTAGTTTCGAAGTTTCCTCAAGATTAAATTAAAATAAGTACTCATTGTTGTATGACTTATTTATCAGTTATCACTACCACAATGTTTTAAGAGATCATTTTTACTGAATTTGATTTTAAATAATTCCATATGTATTTTGAAATAATTGATAACCATGAATGGACATTAACTCTCCTATTAAAATCATTTCAAATTCATTTAGCATTTAATTTGAAATTTTAATACATATATAATGGTTGTATTACCCCATAATAGTATCATCAAAACATATATAACTACTTAAACATCCTATGGAATTATTTTTATAAATAATATATGATCAAAAAAAAAATTGAACAAATAATTGGAAATTAGAATGTTGATCATATTGAACCATGATCATGGATCATGTTTTCAACTATAAAATGATTTATCTATTTTTAAAATAGTATTTATCTAATGATTATTTTAAAATATAAGAAATATTTAATAAAAAAACATCAATAATAAAACAATTTTTATATGAACTCTTAATATACATTTGATATAATTTGAAATATCTATGTGATGTATAATTGAGCAGTATTTTAGTGGAATAACTTCTATCTATTTTTGAAATGATTTTTTCATATTAAATCCGATTTTATTGTAAATATAGTTGTAAAACCAATCCAGAATATTTTTATAATTAAAGTTACCAACACATCAAATTTTTTTCTATACACCCACATGGTAAAAATAGTAACAAATAATTTAGGTGTATCTACTAATTCCTTAACATTATTTATTTTAAAATGATTTAGTTCTTCTTACACAACCATTACACAATGTCCATGATTGATTACTTTGTTAATGTTATTAGGTTATAGTTATGAAAATAAGGATTTATGATCAACTTAGTTTCATAGTGGGACTTGCATTTGATTACTTTTAACTATGTATCTTATTAAACTATCGATGGGATGTGTGGTGAGGATTCTAATGGATTTAGGAATTGAATTACCCGGATATGAAAATGTCAATTTAAGGTAAAGAATGATTATATTTTATATTATATTAGATATTATAGTAAAATTATAAGAAATTATTTCTGATTTGGAGGTTTTATTGATATTCAAATTTTAAATATAATCGTTAATATATTCTGTGGTTGGTTTGAGTTCCTGTGGATCTATCTTATCAATTTTTCCACAAATATGGAACATAAATCCAAAAAATTCAAAATACTTTAAATTATATTTTCTAACATTAAATAAATAATATTGATTATTTTTTAGAATAGGTCTGATAAGAACCCAATTAATTATATAAAAATTGATTTCCAAAAATTCGTCCCTAAATGTTTATAGGTGTGTCATACTAATTGATAATAGTCTGATACTTTTTTTAAGAATCTAATTGCTCATTTCATCAAACTCATTTTGTTTTGGTGTACATGGTGTAGAGAAATTGTGGGTATATCAGTTTTTTGAAAATTTTTATTGAAATTATTGATTCTCAAACTCTCAGTCGAAATCATTTTTCAGGGTTTTTATTATGACATAACTAATTTTCTCTATTAAATTTGAATTTTTTTATTAAATAGTGGGGCTTCACTTTAATGATCAAGGAAAATCACCCTTATATAGCATTAATAATAATATTATATTCCTATTATTTTCTATCAAAATGATAAACTCTATATATTCAATATTATTCCATATGAACCAGTTCTTGTGGTTGGGGGGAAGAGACATCATTCCATGGATTGAATGAAATTGTTTGATACATTCCCTCTTGGTATGTATATAAATAATTTATTTTAGGTAATTATAGATTATGTAGTTACATGATTAATCATTTAATTTATAGAATTTTAATTGAGTATATAATATATTATCCTGGAAACTTTTTCAAAAATAACGATTCTCTATGAAAATCACTCCCACATGAAATGATTTTTATACCAAAATTTTCATGGATCTAAAAATTTATCAAATAAATCCTTAAAAATCCAAATGTATTTTCCAAAAAATACTTACACCTAGAATATCCTTAATATATTGAAAATAATATTTATGTAAAAAAATTGTATAATTTTTTCCACAACTAATATGTTATATATAAACATAGTACTTTTTTTGGAAGAATTAGTGATATAATTTTGGGTTATCATCGAATAATATCAAAGAATATACCGAATTAAAAATTTATATTTTTTAATTTTTTATTCACCCAAATTATATTTTAGGGTTTTCTAATATTAATATTTTATTAGTTTTTTTTAAAATATTTAATTTACTAATTTTCGATCAATATTTTCTAATAAATATTTTTATTCTTTTCTTTTTCTATAGTATTTTCATATTTATCTTCATCTCAAAAACCAGGAACCTTATAATTTTTTAAAAATTTAACTAATTCAGGGTATCATATATAATAGTATTACTCTTATAACTTATTCATTGTCAATTTTTTAATCATCAGACATATGAGTAGAATAAGCATATGGTACCCCAGAAACAATTCCATAAATCATAAATTTATATGTTAATTTATATCTTCTAGACTTGAATTTGAGTCACTATAGATATAATAATATTCTCTCTTGGAGGAATTCATTAATTTTACTAGTCTATTATCATTATCTACATATCAGTTATTGTACACGAGCATTAGATAGTCATATTTTATCTTCCCTTTTCACTAATATTCATAACAAGTAATATCATTATTTGAATCATCCATTTTACAATCATTCAATTGATTTTCTCATTTTTCATAATTTTTTATTTAATTTCACTTGTGAAATAATTCATTCTTTTTTTAGAAATTTGTAAATGTTCAAGATTAATTGGAGATTCAGTTTTAATCAACTATATCATATTCTATTTTTCATATTTTTTTCTAATGTAGAAACATCCATAGCATTGGATTCAATTGATTTAATGGAAACATATTTCCATTTTTGGAACATCCTATTATTTTTTTACATTTAGTTAGTCTTCATACATCATTAGAATCCTAATTAAATCATATAATATTATTTCATTAATTTAACATGATTCTAAAATTGAGAGTTTGTATCCACTTAAATGATCTACAAAGAAACAACATGATTTTTTGTACTTTGGTTTTTTGACTAATATTTCTATCTAATTGTAATCATACTCTTTATGATTTAATTAATCATATGAAACATGTAAGATATATATATATTTTCCATAATTTTCAATATATCATAATTAATATGTACTTAATATCATTTCTTTTATATTATAAGTTACATCATGAGTCATAAAAAAGGTTTCCCAAATATTCTATATTGTAATATATTTTAATATCACATTAAATTAATCCACTCGTAAATCAAAAAAAAATGAATTGATGTATTTATTGTTAGAATCAAATAATCCTTTATTATAATGAATCCACCATTTTATTGAAATAATTTTATATATTGATCTTCAAAACCCCCCAAATATCAAAACCAATATATTTAATATGGAATTTTATTTTTACTTTTCCCTAACAATAATTTTCACTATTTAAATTAGTGATATTTTAGTAGAATAGACATTATACATTTCCATAATAATTATTAATTAGGGAAAAATTAGATAATATTATCTTTCTGAAAACATGATCCAAGGTAAAGGTAATAAAAACAAGTAAAATATTAAACTAAATGATAGTCCTAGAAGAAAATTTATGTTGGGGAGATAATTGAGTTTCTAATTAAAATATCTATTTAAAACCAATTGAAGATGGAATCCCCCAATATTTAAAATATACCAGTTAATTAATATAATAGAATTATCAAATTATTTATTTTAAATAATATCTCTAAAATTTTATTACAACTCAGTTAGAATAATCTTGTTATAATATTAATATTTAGATATAAATTTTTTTACATCAAAAAGTATGTATATCAGAAGGGAAAACTAATTATAAGAGTACAATTTTAAAAAAAAATTAATATAGTTTAAAATTAAAATATGAAAAACATTGAAATGCATAGTGTAATTTAAAATATGAGGTTCAATATTAATAAAACACATTATCCCTACATATAATTCATAGATAACTATGAGATATTATTAATAAATTAACATTTCCACAACATAGATCTGGATTTACAAACAAATTTATATGGGGATGTCAATGAAATAAATATCTTCTACCAACGTTTTTATTGAGATTATATATATTAATAAAAAATAGTAGAGAGTATCTATTAATCTACAAAATATAATATTGTAAATTTATAATAAATATACTACACAATGAAAGCATATATCTATGCTTAGGTAAAATGGATTGAAAAATTAGAAGAAAGAAATTGATTTGGAAGAAGTTTTATGTTTTGTTATTATATAGATGTTTTTTATTTCCTCGATTTTCATCATTATGTTTGGTGTTAGAAGTTAATATATGATGATTGAGTCACATATTACAAGTATGTTATTGACAAAACAATGTATAATGTTAGACACTCTCTTCAAATTTTTAAATGTCTCATTGTCAGGTGTATGTGTCAGCAATATTTTTCTCCAAATTCATTCAAATTTAAAATTTAATTATCTCTAAAAATATAGACTATAAATTCATCATTAAAAATCTATTTTTCAACATGAATACTAAGACCACTAATTTCTTATGAATCTATATATAATTATGGGTAGATTTTGGTTTGGAAATGTTATGTTATAAATTAATACCTAGTATTAGATATGGTATATTTAATTATACCATATAAATATATCAACTATATTTCAGATCTTTAGTGAAAAAATTATTCCATTCCTTGAGAATGTCATAAGGTTGATTTCACAATCAATCCAATACTATTGTAAATTCTTCCTCATCACTTGATTTTCATATGACCGCTTCCGGAATTTTTAAGAAATATAATTATTTATGAGATTTAATCAACACAAAATTCATTTTCGTCAAGTATCATGATATATTAAACTATTTTTCATAAAAAAAATATAGCTATGATTTTACTTCATTGTTAATTCTCTTTAAAATTGTGTTATAGTTTTTAAATACAAACCATGAGGTTTCTTAAACTATTGTTTATGGTATTTTGTTTTTTTGTGTATTATATTTATGAGTTTGGAAGATCATTCAAGTTCAATTCAAAAGTTGTTAAGTTGATCCACCAAGATTCTATTTTTTCAACATACCATGTATGTGATATAATCCTTTAATAAATACCTTAAATTTATGATAACACAAATATTTAAAGTGTGGATATATGAGTCTATTATGAAATCTATATAATGGTTGATAAGATATGTAGTGGAATTTTTCATATGAGGATTCCATGAAGTTGTTGATTGTGTATTCATGTGTTCAATTAAATATCTATTTAGATTTATATTCTTTAGACACATGGTTGATAGTTTTGTTTTTTTGGCTATATGGTCATTCCAATAATATATGAAAATTTATAAACTTCCCAACATAAACATTTTAATAAAACATCAAAAATGTTATAAATATCTTAACATATTTTTTATAATTAAATTAATGAAATCCAAAACATAGACAAAAAAAGTATTTTATATTGAATTTTTTGTTATTTATTTATTAATATTTTGACTATGTTTAATTTATTTTATTAAAAACTGTATTTAAAAATAATTTTTTAATGTAATCTGTTTAAAATCATAAAACAGTGAGATATTTTTCTTCCTCTCAATCTCATGAGGTTTTTATGATCATAAAGAGTCACTAATGTATCTAAAATATTCATTTAATTGAATTTTAGTCTCATTAAGAAGCTATAAATTAATTTCATTGAGATAGAAATTAGACATCATCATTTATTTTGAAAGAAAACATAATTATTTTGTAAAAGTATTATAAATTATTCTAATTATTCATTAGGTACATGGAATAATTTGAAAGGATCCTTATATAGACTTAAAAATAATCGGAGGAGGCTATACATGATAAAGAACCTATATAGATAACACCATGTACCCAGTCCATTGAACCATCTACATAAGGCCATGGTGGATGTAACTCCTCATTAGAAGAAGACCCATTATATATTTGATAAAGGAGTCATATCCCTTAACTCTAGTAAAATACCAAATTTTATCTAGGCCACGTGTACCAGCTTGGATGTTATAATTTTATAAGCACAAAAATCCCTAGGTAGTCTACATGATACCTAATAGAGGATATTGTATATCTGGTGGCATCAGGACCGATACTGAAATAGAGCATTAAAAATAATTAAAAATTCAATTGCGGATTATTCCTTAAAATCTTTTATACATAAAATTATATAATATTTTCTCACATCCTAGATAAAATAATATAATTTGATTTTACTCTTAGAGTATAACATCTTATTACCAATATTTACGATACATATTTAACCAAATCTTGGTTTTCCCTTTTCTTAATGTCTATATAGGGAAATGAATGAATTTCTAGGATACCTATAATGGTGAATTCCGGGATTTGAAAGAATATTACCTTTAGAAAAAAATTTATGTAGGATGTAGGAGAAAATCAAGCCACATAAATAGGTTACACAGTGTATAAGAGTCAATGGATGAAATTCATTAAAGATATCCTGCTGTGAAATGATACACATTATGAATAGATGTTTAACATCATGAATGTTTTAAATAAATGATTTTAAACAAAAGAGATAGGTTTTATGGTGTATGTGGTACTATGATTGTTAAACGTTGTGTAACTGGGTTAACACCATGTATCATCCATCATATGGTATTTAAAAAAAATCCATGCATCTGTTTTGTTTCAGTACCTTCTCCAAACTCATTTTATCATAAATTAGTGAATTTACCTGGTGATTTTGTGAACTATAATCCTTCTATATTGGTCCAATAATTATTTTAACATTGTTGTGGTTGTGGTGTGTCTCTCTGGGTAAGTGGTCTTCCACGCCATTGTTTTCCTTGATCGTGGTAGCACTATTGGGTTAAATTTTCTGATCCATTGGCCTATGTTTCTGTTTTCTATAATCTTTTTCTAGATCCATTGTGTGGTCTCATTTAGAAGGTCATTAATTTGTTTTTTGTGATGAGATGCGTATTTTTTCTTGAGGTATGTGACTTTACCCCTTTTTATTATAACCTTTCTTAGCTAAATTTTATTGATCTTGTTATGTGGATTTTATTATAGGACCATTATAGAGGTTGTGGGGAATCCATTGGTGTATCCAATTTTGGGAATGTGTGACTTGGGTTTTGAGGTAGGGGGTTCCATCTCTATCCTATGATGATGAACATTGTTGTTTCTACTTTACAAAAAGATTTTAATAAGGAATTAACATGAATGACTTGGGTGTGTGGAAAATATTTTTCTAATGTAAATGGTTTTCCCTAATTATTGATAAATGGAAAGATAAAGGGTATTTTCATTGAAATGAAAATGTTTTTTTGAATTATTTTTGAAAATATTTTCAACTAACTAAAAGGATTAGTATAATAAAGTGATGGATTACATTGGGTACAAGATGGAAGGTTTAGCTTGAGAGTATCATCCATTGTGGGGGTAAACATTATGGGGTGTTCCTATTTTCCAATAGTTTATATTATTTCTTATAGGTATGTATATTTTATTGGGGTGTCACGTTCTAGGGTGTCTCCCTAGAACCGGATTATATATCATTAGATTTATGTAACATTGTGCACTAGTTAATAGATTAATGGTTATGAGTAGTCTAGTGCCTGACCTATTTGTATTCCTCAGTATTGTAATGAATGTTCTACTAATATTTTTTTCTTATCTTAGTAATGTTTTTTACATTATATGCATGTTTATGATTTTGAAATATTATTTGGAAGAATGTGATTTGAAAATGATATTCATGGTTTCGTTTTAGAACTATGATAAAAAGGGAAATTTTTGTCACATTTTCTTTAAAACTTATTTAATGTGTATCATTCCATGTTTTATTTAAAATGAGAACACATCAATTTTTGTAAAAATACAGGTTATGTAACACCTGGGTGGGATCCTACTGATCATGATAGCTCACACCTTGCACACCACTATGGTGGTGAGTAGACGCTTGTATTTCTTCAATTATATGGAAAAATAGAAAACATAGTGACATGGGGAGGATTCATGTCAGTTGAATTTCATAACATGGAATGAGATGGTGGGATCTTGTCCACACCATCTCTTATAGTAGCTATCTCATTTGTTCATATTCAAGTGGAATTTTGTTTTTTAGTATTATCCAATTTTATAGTTGTTTTTTTATTGTCTTATGAAATTTATATATTTTTTCTTCAAACATCTATTTCTTTTCCTTGTGTACATTTTCCATCTGTTTTTATTTGTGTGGAGAAATAATTCCCTCTAGTTTTTTGATCAATGATTGGGTGCTTGTCTCAGCCCTTTGGGGTTTAGAAATGCAGATCAAGTACGTGATGGATTGGTTTAGTGCCAGTTTTGATGTTAACCCAGGATGATTCAATACAAAATAGTATTAGAGGAGGCTATTTCCTTATGATTCATTTTCTTAGGAAATATTTAAGACTATAGATTAGATTATCATACTTTACAGGTATGTTTCAACGCGTTTAGGGATTTCTCTTTATATGAAGAAACCCAAGATACCCTGGGATGTTGGGATTTCTGTCTCTAGTGTTGGGTTCTATTATAAATCTTAGTTTCTACTAATGGGTTTTCTAGTTAAAGATGATATTTACACTATTTTCTGATAATTCCTTCTATTTAGGTGTATTTGTGTCAAAATTTTAAACCTATGCTGAGACATTAGATTGATCAATGTTGGTAGATATGGATATGGAAATAATGGCTGGGTTTTCTAACTTGTATCATCCATCTAGTGGAAGCATTAGTGGAGTTCATGTGAAGAATAATACACGATATGATCATTGTAGGAGTGGGGGTGGTGGGTCTCCAAAAAGAGCCTCCTCCACACTGTCTACTATAATTATTATGGTTCTTCTTACATGCTATTAGTGTGGTGGGGTCAAACACACCATATGTTTTTATCCTATTCCTATGAAGGCATGTATCACCTATGGATTTTTTGGTCATATGCAATGCATCTATCATGATATAACTATTCCTTATTGTGGCCAGGGTTTATCATATCCAAAGGTTATTGTGGTGTATTCAGAAGCTTCAAATACTAAAGGGATACAACCACATTCCTTAGGAGTGATGTAGTTTCATGTAGTAGATGAGGGTCCAGTAGAAGTAGATGCAGGCTAGGAAACATTGATAGGTTCTATCCTTATTGCATCTTCTGTATAAATTTCATTATTTGGTACAAGTTCCTCCATCTCATTTATATCTACATGTTTTGATGATATTCATAAACATCCAATGGATATTATATGATTCGAAATGTATTTATAGGCACCTCTTGGAAATAAGATTGATAATGGGTTTCAATGTCCTTCGTGTTTGTTAATGGTTGCTGATACAGAGATAGTTTAGGATTTACTCATACTTGATATAGATCTTTTTGATTTCATCATCATTATGGATGGTATTTTTTCTCATTGAGATGAGGTTAATTGTTATTATCAGTGTGTTTTTTTCTTGAAACCAATGTGAGATCTCATTTGTTTCAAGGTGTGTGGGACCCAAGATCAGGATGTTGGGGGCTTTCTATCCAGAGTTCAATGTTTCTTATCAGTTATTGCATTTTAGATCAATGGAATTTTTCCATTTTTTTACTTTATTGTAATTGTTCGAGACATTCTTGATGTTTTCCTAGATGACTTATCCAGTCATCCTTGAGATATATGGGAATATTTTATGATTGAATTAGTGGCAGGTATATAGTTGTATCCATACATCTCTATTGTATTGAAGCAGAGGAGATGAAAGATCTCATAATTCTATTGTATGACCTGGTGGAAAATGCTTCGTTCACCCATGTTTTTCACCATAGAAAACCCCCGTGCAATTTCTTAACAAACCATATAATTCACATCTATTTTTTGTGGACAATTATAAGTTGAACCAAATAATGATTGAGAAAAAAATCATTTACATACCTATAATGTTTTTTATTAGTTAGCATGGGATTTTTTCCAAATATTTTAATTCAGTTGAGATATAACAAAATTAGAGTTTGGGAGTCTTATATACTGAGGAAAATTTTTTAGGAATGTGTATGGGGATAATGAATATGTGGTGATTCCTTTTTTTTCTCACTAAGGCTCCTATAGTTTTTATGGATTGTTTGAATCAGATATTACATCAATATCTAGACAGTTTTGGGGAACTATTTGTAGAAAAAATTATGTTCTATTCTATTTATGAGTGTGATAATGATCACCATCTGAGTTTGGTTTGAGAATTCATGAAAAGTCACCATTTTTATGGAAATAATTCAAAATGTCATTTTTTATTCAAGAAGTGAAGTTCCTAGGGAACAAAATTTATGAAAATGGATTATTAGTTTATCTAGTGACAGTGAAGGTTGTTTCTTCATTGAAGGAACCATGTAATGTCTTGGAAATTTAGAGCTTCATTGGCCATGTTGGATACTACAAAAGGTTTTCTAAGGATATCATTAAGATGACATCAACATCAACTGCTCTTATTGAAAATGTAGTGAAATTATCCTGGGATGTGATGGTTCATTCTTCCTTCGATGAACTAAAAGGACTTCTGACATTGACTCCAATTCTGGTCTTACCTAGTCTTGGTAAGGCGTACATTGTTTTTTAGGCTCTTGGTGCTGGTTTAGTATTTCTTCTTATGAAGGATGACCATGTGGTAGCCTGTAGCTCCAATTAGCATTGACCGCATCAGAATAATTACCCCACAAACTATTTAGATCTTGTTATAGTTATGAATGATCAGAAATTTTAAAGGTTCTTCTATTAGATAATTAAATTATAGGACCATATTATAAATATTTTCTCAGTTTCAACAATATGACAAGGAGGTTGTTTTGGGTATGGTTTTAACCAGTGTTTTGTTATCATAATATCTCATGGAGTCTATTTTGAAAAGATGGTAGCAACATGTTACGTTTTTTAATTTTTGATAAATACTTTAGGGTGGGGAGAAAATTTTGGTTTGGTATCTCCATTGAGATTTTATACTCCACTTTGGAAAGTAGGATGTCCACCCTGTATTGGTGAAGAGATTAGTAATTTTTAATTATTACATATCTTGGTGTTCCATTCATCAATGGACTAGAAAATATTTATTATGACATGAGACAACGATATTGATGTCTGGGTATAAAGCATGACATCGTAGATTATGTGCCCCTTTTTTTCACCAACCAAAAGATAATGGTAAAGAACCTGAAGCCCTCTGGTTTTCTTCAACCTAATTTGTTGTAGATATGGAAATGAGATGAGTTATACATTGATTTTATTGTTTTATTAACATGGAATCCCTACGGGAGGAATGCTATTTGTGTTTTTTGTTGATTTATTGAGGATGTTTCCTTATTTCATTATGATAAAGGATACCACCAATTTTTTTGAACAAGGTATGTTATATGTGTAGAGGAATGTGAGGTATTATGGGAGTCTTTCATCCATAATTTCAAAGATAGATCCTAAGATTACCTTAAATTTTTAGATAAGTCTCCATGATGAAATTGTAACTCTTATCATGTGGGGAACAACTTAAAATCAATAGATAGATGGTAATATGGAGCATGTGATTCCGATCCTGGAGGATATGATTCATGCATATGACTTGGATTTCATTGGATCATGGGATATACATATACAAATGGTTGAGTTCCATTAAAACAAAAATTATCATTTGTTGATAATAATTGATCCATTTGAGGCGTTTTATGGTCTCTTGTTTAGATCACCACTTAGTTTGGAGGATGAGGGAAAATAGCATTGGTTTTACGATGTTTGGTCTAGTATAAGCACAAAAAAATCAATAGGTTCATCAATGTTTGGTTATATCTCACAGTCAATATAAATCATTTGAAAATCAGTGGCATCAACATGTGGAATTTTCTAGTGGTGATTGGGTTTTCATGAATGTTTCTCCTTAGTTGGGACATAATCTTATTGGAAAATAAGGAATGTAACTATGAGATATGTTAGAGTGTTTGAGGTTATTGATAGGCATCAAAAGTTTTCATATGTGTTTTCATTTCCATTTTAGTTGATAGGAAATCAGGATTTTTCCACACATCTCTCCTGGGAACGTAACATCCTTATCTCACGCATATTTTGAGTCAGGAGGAAATTTAGTTATAACAAGATGATTCATTTTTGGATTAAATGGATAACATCAATGACACTCAATTGAATGTATTCAATTTGAAGTCAATTTTGTTAGTCAGTGTACAAGGGAAAGATACATCAGAATCTCATGAAACTTGGGAACATGTGTCCATAATGAGGGACTAGTTTCATCATCTTTTTCAATGTATTACATCTTCCATATGTCATCCCAGGGAATAAATGTGTTTACAGTGGGGAAGTTGTAACATCCCTTTACCAATATATCTATCACATATTCAACCTCATCGGGGTTTTCCATTTTCTCATTTTTTATAGGGATAAGATGGATTTGTGAGGATACTTATAATAAAGAAGTCAATGATTTTTTGGACTTTTATTTGTAAATGACTTTTTCTATAGGATGCTGGAGGATTTCACACCATGTAACTAGGTTACATAACATGTAAGAGTCGATGGATGAATGTAGTGAAAGATTTCATTCTATGAAATTTTACACGAAGTGAGAATATTCATCATGTCCTAAATGTGTTAATTGAAAATTTTTAATAATAGGTGATGCTTTTTTCATCGTACATGGGATATTTAAGGTTACACATCATGTAATAGGGTTACATGTTGTGTAATGGCCCATATGCCAATTAAAAAATAGAAGTGCATCTATTTTGTTTCATCTTCATATCCAAATTCTTTTGCACTCGACCCAGGTAAATTACTAAGAAATTTTGGGAGACTCCAATCCTTATATATTTATTTTATCATAATTTGATATTCATTTTGGTGGTTGTGCGTCTCTCTGAGTAATTGATCATTCTACTTCTTCATTGATCATGATCATTATAATACCCATAGGTTGTGTTATCATATTCATTTTTCTATGTTTTTTTTCTCTAATATTCTTCAAGATTCATTGTGAGACCTCTTTCTTGTGGTTATTTATTTGTAGGTTATGGTGTGGCGGGTGTTTGTTCATATGGTAATTGTGTTTCCTCTTTTGCACTGAAATGTTAGTTTTCTAAATTAGATCAATATTATGATGTGGATTTTATTCTAGGTCTTTCGTAGATGTTTTCGGGTTTCCATTGTTGCAGGATCTCATTGTGGGATTGTTAGACCAATTTTTAGTGGTAGGTGGTTCCCTATCTAGCCAATATTGATTACCCATATAGTTTCTGGGTTATAAATTGATTTGAACTTGGAATTGAAATTATTGATATGTGTGTGTTGAAAATATTTTTTAATAAAGTTGATTTTTCACTAATTATTCCTAAATGGAATGAAAAGGGTGTTTTAAAAGCATTGAAACCAGTTTAGTGAAATAGATTTGAAATTATTTTTGATGCATTGAAGTGAATTTTAAAATGAGCACATTGGTTACCTTTTGTACTAGGTTGAGGGTTTATCTTGAGGTCATTGTTTATTATGTGGGTTGTATTTAGAGAGTTATTATTTTCATAAAATGTAGAGTATTCAATCTGGGTACTATTATGAAATTGGGGTATCACATTCTAGGGTGTCTCCCTGGTCATAAAGTATAGATCATTGACTTCTGGTACCATAGTGAATTGTTTCATAAATTAATAGGTATGAGTAGTCTGTTGATTGAAAAATTTGTATTCCTTGGTATTTGGAATCCTATGTTGAAATTATTTTTTTGTATTTCATGGATTTGTACTATTTTATCAATGATAGGAATGTTGATCCATGTGAAAGATTGTAAGGAAAAACGTGCTTTAAAATTGATATACCCTCCATTGTTTCAGAAATGTGATGAAAAGTGAAAGGTTTATCATGTTTTCTATATAACTACTTTATTTCCTATCAGTCTATGTTTTATTTCAAATGATCACACATTGAATGTTTTACAGAAACTGGTTATTGAATAGTTGGGTGGGGTTCTATGGATCCTGGTAGATCAAATGATGAAAAAATCTTCAGTGGTGTATAAACCTTTTTATGTCTGCAATTACAGGTAATAGAAAGGTTTTGTAGTGAATCGGTGAGGTTTCATGTCAGATATGGTTGTTATCTAGAGGTGACATGGTGGGTGTTTTTCCAAGCCATATCTTGGAGTAAGATTTTTTTATTAGTCAATTATAGTTGGACATGTCTTTTATTGTTTTAGCCACATTTATATTTTTCATTACTCTACCTTTCACATTTATATCATACATTGTATTTCTTCCACTGTTTATTTGATTTCTCTGTGTGTATATTCCACGTGTTTTTAATGCTTATGAGAAATCATTCCCTTTTATTTTTTGATCAATGCTTGGGTGCTTATCACTAGCCCATGTGGATCAGAAACGCCCATCAGGTTTGTCATATATCTGGTCCAATTCCAATTTTGAGGGTAGCCCAGGTCAGTCTATTACATGGTAAAATACACAAGTCAACATTAATAATCTCCAGATCATATCAAAGATTATGTGAAAAAAATATCTGAATCCTATCAAGGATCCAATAAAAATTATCAATCTCTCAAAGGATCTCACCATTTTCTCTAAAATATATTTTACAATTTTTTCATAATCCAACCAATAGATTTTGTGAGTTCTACTTTAATAAGGGTTTCCAATAAATCTTCTCTCATATCATCATATTTATCAAATATTTTCACACTCTACTAATGTGAGAGAAGTGTTCCTTGCACATATATGAAGATAAAGAGGGTTATGATAATAATTGTTTTTTGAAATTGAGTTTATAAATCATCTATATAATAAGTTGATTAGTTAAATTGACCTAATGTATTGTGGGATTGAGATAAAAAGGACCACATCTATCAATTTATTTACACATTTTCAATTGATTTTTATATCACCTTACATTATCTCATCCATATTTATTTAATAAATCATATAGTTTCATAAATTTCAATCTCTTATTTTTCAAATAATTTTACATTTATATTAACATTATAACTTTTATATAATTTAGTAAATATTTCATAGAAAATTTACCACATAATTATATAATATCATAATAATATTTGGAATTTTTTTTAATTCTTTCAAAAATGAACTACTCTAAACTTCTATAATATATATCAAAAAATTAAATGATGATTTATATATGTTAATGGATATCATTTAAAAAAATGTTTTTGATGACAATATATGAAATAACATTAATTAATAGGTAAAAATAATGTTCTTCATATGTATCCATTAAAAACTAATTGTTTTGGATGCGAGGTATTTGCACACAATGAAAAAAATGGACTATACGAAGGGATTAATATAAATATCAACATTAAAAACCTAATATACCATTGGAAAAAGAAAAATAGTATAAACATACAACTATTTATGTATGTACTGATAATTAAATAGTGTTAGGTACATATATTCATTTACAAAGGTATTTTTTCATGTATGTTTTTACCGAATATTAAGTATTGAAGAATAATCATATGGTGGAAGCATTATTATATCCCAGGTATATGAAACTTATTAAAATCTTGTGGGTTAATGATTCAATCAAGTCCCAGGATTCTTTCATTATATAAACATTCTATAATTTTGAAAATTTATTTATTCACTCTACAAAGAAACAAAATTAGAAATAATGAAATCACATTTCATAACAAAATTTGATAATTTAAAAATTAATGGATGATTATGAACATCCTTTAAATGTAAATTATATAACATTTATCTTCATGTCAATTAACAATATACTCTTCCCCCATATAGTTAGATGAAAGCGTAAATTTTAGGTATAATCCTAATCCATGTAAAAATTATATGTTCGATAAGTTTATAAGTATGATATATCTCTCAAAAAATATATCATAATCCATTTAAATATTTTAAATACACTAATATATTTTCGACTGTAGTTGATAATTAAAAATTTAGTAACTCAATTTATTTATTGTGGGAAATTGATACGCTATGATTTTTCTATTTAATTTATCTTTTATGTGAACACTATGTTGATAGATTTCATCACATGAAACTTCAAACCAAAATGAACCTTGAAAAACTATATAATAATAGAAATGAATTTATTGAATTATAAGGTAAAATAGTGGTATTATAATTACGAAATAAATTGATATATAAATCTAAAAACAGTTTAAATAGTAATACATTGATACATTAATTTATTGTAGCTAGATAAATAGTAATAATAATTTATAATTTAAAATATATTCTTTTTCTAAAATTATCTTCCTAAATGAATTATTTTTTAGAAACGAAATATATTATAGAAAATATATGACTGTTTCATATTATTATTAAATATTTAATAATTTAATTTTATTTTCCATTTATAGTAACTAATAATATTAATTTTAATTCATCAAAAAGTTATTTTCCTAAAAACTGTTTCTAAATATATATTTTTATTTTGTTTAACTTTTAATCTCAAATTTTTTTCAATCTAAAATTGAATAATATAGATTAGTTTTTAATTTATAATAAATATATTTTCTTAGGATAATTTTTCATGATTTTTCTGAAATATTGAATTTTTAGGTGAGGGGTGAAAATTGTTTTTTACCAAAATAATATAAATTTTAGTATGTTATTAGAAGGTTTTCCAATGTTATTAAACCATATAATTGGGAAAATAATTTTTTATGAACTAAAACAATATATATTATTAAATTAATAGGTTTATTATATTAATAAATTTATATTAACATTTTAGGATCTTATGTAATATTTCCAAATATTTTATTGTTCTATTATTTTATGTAAATTATATTTTATTAGAATTATATTTATGATTAAATTAAATAAAAATAAATATTATTTATTTTATTATAAACAAATATATATACTAAAATTAAAATAAAATAATAATTTTACCCTATACATGAATTTTATGTTTAATAATACTCATTTGAAAAAAATATGATTTTGCACATTACATTTTCTATTAATTAATTCGAATTTTATAACATATAGAAATCATATATGAAACCATTTATATCATATAATGATTAATTAGCTCAAAATTAAACAACGAAATACATTTTATTTTAAGATATAAAAATAATTTACTAAAGTAAAAACAACATACTATGAAAAAGCCAAAAATAATAAAATTGAAACTTTTAAGAGTACGACACATTCAAAATTGTTTAAAAATTTTGTGGAAGTAAATGGATGAGTTAATATCAACCATATATCATTCATACAATAAATTATATTTTTTAGGATTTAGACATTTTTGTTATGCTCCCACTTTTTATTACGTGGTTATAATAACAAAAACTCATTCTCACAACTTTCAAAATTACCCTCTCACAACCCCTTCAGGGACTCACAATGATTTTTGTTTCATTATGAAACTATCTCTTTATTAATTAACCTATAATAATATTCCCTTTACATGAAATCCTGGACTAAATAATTTCACTTAATACCTCCATTTTTAAGGAATCCTTCAATGAGTTTTTCGTATATTTCAATGTGAGTACTAATTTTATCCATGATTATTTTTTTAACATATTTTTTATATTATAATAAACTAATTTCTATATAATTAAATAATTATATTTTATGATAAATTTTATAATTATATTTTTATTACTATTAAAAATCTTTTTGTTTTTCAACTAACAAAAATTAAATTGTCATCTATTTGTTTTCTGAACTATGACCTATTTTAAGTGAAAATAATGTTTTATTCAGCATCACCTCTCTTCAAAAATAATAAAGGTGATATTGAAAAAATAAGGTGAATTATATAATATAATTATTATTATCGAAAGAAATTATCTAGTTTTCCCTATCATTATTTTAGAATTAAAAATGATAATCATGTATTTTGTGGACTACAACCTCAAAAAAGAAAAATACCCTATTTTTCATGAGGTTTAATTATTATATACAAAAATATGATATAATCTTATTCATCAAATAAAATTGTCAAAATTATATTATTGTTATTATTATTATTATTATTATTATTATATTATAATGATATTATTTCAGAATAATAAACTTTTATTATCATAATCATCAATTATTTATTGTATGTTCATGTTTGGTTTAGTCTAACCACCTATGTGAATAATTATATATAACCTTGTTATGAAAGATTATTAGAAATTAATTCATGATAATATATTATATTTAGAATATAATAAAGAATTAATTTTTGTTATATAAAGATAGCTTTAATATTAAACTCATTATCTATAATAACATAATTCATTAGATATAAAATTGTAGACCACGATTATTGCTAATTTTATCTACATTTATCATAATTTTATTTAAATTGGATGAATTTATAGATTTATAAATAATTTCAAATATCAATTTATGATATCTTGTTTGATATAGTAATGATTATCATTGGGTATATAATATTTAACAATAACGCTAAAATGAAACTAGATCAAAAAAATCATGATTACTAACACCATATATCTAAAATATACAATAGCTAACCAATACACATGTATGGAATAATTATACATGATGTATATAAAATGATATATATATATATATATTAATATTTTTAAAATAAAATATTATGATATTCATTTTTTATAAATGATATTGAATCAATTTAGTGGATATCAACCATTATGTCAAGGGTTTCTGGATCTCAATTTAGATTCATTAAGATATTATTTGTACAACCCACATTTTTTTCATTCTAGTGTTTTTATTGTATAATGATATGTTTTTATTATAGGATTCATGAAATATTTGTATTTAAAAATAAATATCATGATATACCATCCAGGTATTTTCAAATTGAAATATTATGAGACTATCATGGTTCTATTTAACTAAAACCCCGTTTCATTGAGTTATTATGTGTCATCATTAACTTCATTGATATGGAATAATTTATATAATAGAAAATAGGTTTTCAAAAGATAAAGTGACTATATAGAGGGAATAATATAGGTCATCCATTATCAAACTAACTTATACATGGGATATATATGATTAAATTTCTACTATCCATTATCAAATTATAATACACACACACACATATATAATATATGATTGTAGTCAATGGACTAAATAATTCCTCATCCATCATGTCGAATATAATAAATGACAACAAAAAATTATGGATAAAATAATCAATTATCAATGTAAAGAGATTATTTAGAATGGTGGGAAATAGTTGTATTTGGGATATTCCATCAATATAAAGAATAATATTTAATAAAAATTATATAAAAAGTAATACAATAATTTAAAAAGATGTTTACCTTGCAGGGATTAATGACCGAACAATATACATAATATCATTAATAAAGAACACAAAGGAAAAGAATAGTTATATGTTATAATAATTTCAATTTATTTAAAATATAAATAATAATATTCATCTTTAAAAATAAAAAAGGATTTTAATTTTTAAATTATAGAGTTTCATAGTTCATGAATAGTTTAAAATAGTTTATTTACAATATGAAATTATTTTATTTTATTTAAATAAAAAAATGAATCAAGAATATTCAATGACTAAATTGAATATTTCTATAATTATATAAACTATCAAATTTTATATAAATATATAAAATATCATATATCTTATATTGGATGAGATAGTAAATTAATTATACTTATCTCATTATCCTAAACCCAATTTTATGTTATTTCCATCTTACCTCAAAATTCATATATTTTGTTTAGCAATTCAACAAAAATTATTATTTAATGTGATTTATGAATATATCTATATATAATCTCATTTTTAATGAAAATATTAACAGGAATATATGTTGAAATTTATTTAATGTATAAAATTAGAATAAACAATCAGTATGTTGATTAGTATAATTTGTGACAAGTCTTATGAATGGATGATTCATGATACAAAGAAAGTGATTATTATTTTCTAATAAATCAAAATTAATTTACATATGACATAATAAAAATATTTTTTCCACCTCAAACAGTTATGATTTAAAAAAATGAAAAAATAACTATGGGTATAGTGAAATTGTAATCTTGGATCATCATATGTGTTGGGGATTATCATTGATAAGGTATTAAATGAAATTATATAATTTATTTCTTAAAATAAAAAATAAAAACATGAATTCCCAATAAATAGAAAAACTAAAATTCAAACATTAAAATAGACCCTCAAACAAAGGTTAACCCTTGATAATAATAAGTTATATGTATAAAATCATTGTTGTTATCATAATTCGAAAAATATTCTATTTTACAGAAAAACATTTATATAATAATCTTATGATGTAAGATTAGTATATGATTAATTCCATGTTCCATTCATCTTCTAATGTCTTAGGATTTAAGAATCATTGTCCTATATTGATATAATTATATTAAAAAAATGTTTATATAGATTCTCAAAAATTATGTTATTCATCTATATATATGATGTTTAAGACTCTAAATGTCAAATAATTATTCATAGATAACCAATTTATAATAAAACTTGAGTTCCATATATTGTTACTAAAAAAAGATACTATATAATCTTTAATATGACGTTCTCTTGTTGTATTTGTAGTGTTTACACCCATGATCAATTCAAAATCATAATATATTCATGAATAATTCTAGATATGGATTTAAATTTAATAACATGTGAATATGTTATTGTTAGAAGTTATTATAAATTAATGTGTTTTTAAATAATTTCATCATAATGAGATGATTTTGAAAATGGCGTTATTGACACATTATTTGGTTAATTTCCATTAAATGATTTAAAAATTATACTGTTCAATATATTTTGATAATTTATCTGTAAGAAAAATTTTTTGAACAAAAAATGAAACAATGTAATGGTATTACAGTCTCATTAACAATGATTATAATTTGGATGTTATAATACGTTGTAATTAATGTCTTATAAAACTCTTATATCATGTACTGAAAATTATTTTAGTAATAATATATAGTTGAGTGTTTTTAATAACTTAATTATAATAATGTGTATAATAAGATTAAATGTCCATTTATATGTAGTTTATACCAATATATATCGGTCTAAATTCCTAAATTTGTTGTTTCATGTATTTTAAAAAATTATTTAAAAAAATAAAAAATATTGACTTAGGGATATGTATATGTTAATAGAGTTTAAAAGAAAAACATCTATCATTAATATGAATTGAATGTGGTGTAATTGAATATAATTCTTTGTTTAAAATAATAAATTATGAATTCATGTTCCTTTATGGAAAAAAATGAACATTTATTTTGATGCTCATGTGTTAAATTAGACATATAATAAGTGTATGAAGACAATAATGAAAGTAGAGGACCATTGAAATAGTTAATGGGATATAATTTCTATGTTATTTTATAAAAAATATAAATAAATTAAATATAATGAAACATTAGTTTTTTATGAAATTATAGAATGTTAGAATGCTATATTTAAAGAATGAAATTTATTATATTGATCTAGTATGGTTTTCATTTGAGTCAAGTATTATGTAAAATAACATCAATATGAGAATAAAAATAAATATTTGATTTTGGAATGAACTAAATTTAATTCTATTTTACATATCTTACTATTTATATGAATTATATATGGTAGTGATGATAGAATATAGACTGAAATAGGGTCAAATTATATGTCCATTGAATCAATAACTGAATGAAGGTTGTTATTATTATATTGGTTGATTGAAAATATGAATAATGGATTCCAGTTGGAATGCAGTCAGAAAAAATTCATGAGATAATTATATTTTTATGGGGAACCAAGATTTATTTAGTCACTGTGGAGGAATGATACACTAGATGTGATATATTAATAATTAAAATATAAGAATTTATTTGTTTGGGAGGCTCATATATATTAAAGGTTACTTTGTATTTATTAACCAAATATCTAGTATATATGATTATAAATAGATTTTGTTCTAGGTAAATTAGTTGATAATTCAAAACAAGTTTGGTTGGGATTGCTTGTTAGGATAAGTTGTATCCCATGATAAGGTCATCAGTAAAAAGAGGATATAATTTCATTACAGAGTATGGAATGATTTGTTATGTGGTTATAATTATAACCATATATGATACCTTACTAATTTTATCTATATTAATCAATTTTTTCATTAAAATATGTATTTATAATTAATTTATATCTATACGAGTGGTAGATTAGTGGGGTTTTACTGTATGGGAAATTTTATATTCAATGATGATCACTATATGTTTAAAAAAACAAATATGAAAATAAATTAATCTTCCATCATTTTATTCTATGAAAATTAATGGGTAAATATCTTAGTAAGTTATTGTGCTTAATATATGTAGGTATACATCATCCCAAAATTATATTTGTTTATTTAATATATTTCATATTTGAAAACTATAGTGAAAAATATCATTCATTTCACTATATGTTTGTATATATTAATTCCTATGAGAGTTGAATATTCATTAATGTTGACAATACCTCATTATTTAATAGATTTTGAGATTATATATTCATTTAGATATATTTGGTAATGAATTGATAATTAATAAGGTTTAACTTATTTTTTAGCAATGTTGAAAAATATGAATATGTGTTTCTTGAATACTTTTTAGAGGATCCACTAAAAATGGGACATAGAATTCAATATCACTTTATTTATATGAAAAATTATAAAATATATTCTTCTTATCATATAACTATAGAAGATTTTATATAATTTGTTGTATTTATGATTATATGGTGGAAAATGGATTTCATTGATAGATTATTTCACCTTGTGAAAGAATTATTCCATTCTGCAGAAGAGTAGGGGTATCATAAAATTATTTATTTGAGAGAGGTTCTTCTTTCAAAAGATGAATATTTTCTATATCAATTATGTGGATTTATTATTTAATTAATAACATTAACCATGTTTATTTGGAATCTAATATATAATTCTATGTTTTAGAAGGACATTTTGAATGTAATGGGGTCTCATTTGATGATAAATAAAAATTATCACCCTCAAGAGAAAAAACAGTAAAATTAGTCCATTAAAATTTTAGATTATATTGTTTTACCTAATGTTTTTGGAATATATTACTTTTGTTTAGATCTACTACAATAATAATTATCAAGAATCAATTCCCATGGAACTATGTTAAGTACATAATTGTAGGGAATGTCAATAACCATTATTTTGGGTAACTATAGAATATTATCTTATATTAGCCCAATTATTTTATAGGAAATTACTGGAAACATTTATCTAATTAGTAAAATTATAATGATCTATTATATTCACTAAAAAGATTATATTATTCTACATTAAGGAAGACTAGAATTAATTTTTTCAGTTTGATATTTCTTATGAGTGTATCATTGGTTTGGAAAATCAATACATGGGAAATATGAGAAGATGAAACCCCATCATATGAGGAAATTTTGTATCAAAAAAATAATAGAGAAGGGTCTTATTTTATGTTGTTTTCATTAAGTTAGGTTGTATTTTATAACATATTACTTTTCATTTTCTAAATAAATATCTTGAAAACAAATATCATATGTTATATTAGGGAAATGATACATTGGGAATAGATTTAAATTTTCTTATGATCCCACATCAAGTTATATATTTGTGTGAGAATTTGTTTTGAGGATTAAAGAATCCAAAAAATTATATATATAAATACTATATTATTTTAGAATAAAATATAATTATTGTCATAATAATAAATTTCAAATAAATATAATGGTATAGAGTCTTTGATTACTATATACATAATGATATTACTTTATAAAATATCCTAAATATCTCACAGTAATTTTTTAACATATTAAACCTCTTAGTTAAACCCTATTTAAAACATGTCTTCATAACCTTGTGTATAGATACATATGAAATGGTACTATTAGATTACTAGTAGGGGGAAACATGGGATATATCATTCAATGATAATGTATAGGAATATCATGAACATATAGGTACGACAATGTGAGTTAAATATTTAAAAAATAATACCTTCGTTTCATATATAATAATCATAAAATAAGGATTTGGTTGATCATAATGTTGTACCTCTCGTACCCCTCGTGGTTTAATTTTCATGATCACAATCACTCTCTTTTTTATCTAATCTTGTTTTAAGTGTTTTTGTTGATAAGCAAAAGGTTGCCAGGAATTGGGCCAAGAAGAGCCAAAAATGGACTGATTTTCAGTCCACCGGCCAACCGGTGTTCCATCATCGGCCAGCCCGTGGAACCCAGACAAATAGGGAAAACTACTGTCACACCACCGGCCAACCGGTGGCCTCCTCACCAGCCAGCCGGTGGTGCCTGAGCCCGTAGCCTCTCCATTTTTCAAAGCAGCGGCCAACCGGTGGCCAAGCACCGGTCAGCCGGTGGAGCCATTCAAACTAGTCGTTGGGCTTTGACCAGACTTGTCCACTTGACTCCCAACAGCTCCAAAGGACTCTCCAACGGCTTCGAAGACCCCCAAAGGCCATTTGAGGGTTCCCCCTCTATAAATAAAGGACTAGGAATCCCCGGAAATGTACGGAAGCCCACGGGAACATTTTTGATCATTTGGAGAACCTCCGGTGCATTCCTCCAAGGAACCCCCACTTGCTCCAACTCATTTCCACATCCAAGGAGCACCATCAAAGAAGCTTGGGAGCGCTCTTCATCAACTCCAATCAATCCATTGGCGCCCAAGACTTCTCCACATTACGATTTTTATTGTTTTATTTATTTTGAGCATTAATTTGGGTTTGTGCCTACAAACCCCTCTTTCTCTCATCCTTTCTTTGTTTGGGGTTTCACACCACCTTCAAGGTGTGAAGAGGTTAGTCAAGCCTTCCCTTTAAAAGGCTTGAGTCATAGGTGAGCTAGCCTTCACCTGTAAGAAGGCTAGTGGGTTCTTTCATAACCATTAAAAGCAAGCTGTAATAGGTTCTAGACTACCTTAAAGTCTAGTGGGTTTCTTGCTAAAACCATTAAAAAACAAGCGGTAGTAAATCTCTCAACGGTTGAGTTGGGAGCAGAGACATAGGCTTTGGTTTAAGCCGAACTCCGTTTTTAATTTTGTGTCTTGCCTCTTTTATTTCCGCTGCACTTTGATAATTGTTTTAAATTGTTAATTAATTTTTAAAAGGCAATTCACCCCCCCTCTTGCCATCACTCTCCGACCAACAATTGGTATCAAAGGAAAAATTTGAGTAATACCTTCACCGGTTTCAAATTCCAGATCCTTTGTGATGGCTCCAACTTCTTTCGCCCCCGAAGTCTATTCTTTGGGTCGTGCTCCATTTTTTGATGGAACCGACTATACTTATTGGAAAACCCGCATGACCACTTTTCTTAGAAGCATTGGCTATCCTATATATAAAATTGTCATGCATGGTTATTCTCTTTCTTCTCCCGATGAATCCAAATGGACTCAAGCCGATATTAAAAATTTCGAGCTTGATGGAAAAGCCCTGAACGCACTTCATTGCGACCTTGATCGTAATGAATTCAATCGAGTTTCCAAATGCACGTCATCACATGAAATCTGGAAACTATTGGAGGTTACCCATGAGGGGACCAACAAAGTCAAGGATACTCGATTGGATATGTTTCGTCAAGATTTTGAGTCTTTCACCATGAACCCACACGAATCTATTACTGAAATGTTTACACGTTTTACTGATGTTTGCAATGGGAGAAAGTCCCTTGGTGATGATGTGTCTGCAGAAACAATGGTCAAGAAGATCCTTTGGATCCTACCAAGCTCATGGGCACCAAAAATCACGACAATCCAAGAAGGAAAAGACATCAAGAACATGCCGGTCGAAGAGCTCATCGGATCCCTCATGACCTACGAGATCACCATGAGGAGGCAAGCTGAAAAGTAAGGCAAACCGATCAAATTTCCAAAGAACATCGCCTTCAAAGTTCAAAAAGAAGAAAGCTCCTCCTCCTCATCTTCTTCCTCTTCAAGCGGCGATTCTGAAATGGAGAATCTTTCCCGCAAGATGCACAAATTCATGAAGAAGAACAAAAAGAAGAAATCCCGCAAGGCTCAACCCAACGAAAAATCCGAGCCCGAGGTAACATGTTACGGGTGTGGCAAGAAAGGCCATTACAAGCACGATTTTCCACTCAAGCTTCCTCTTCCCATGCTCCTACTATTTTTGTAAGGGGGAGCTCTGAAAATAAATTTTGTAACTATTGTAAAAAACCCGAGCACTTAATTTATGAGTGCAATTGCAAAAATGCCTGGTATGGAAGGCCCAAAACTATTTCCTTTAATGATGAATTTTTTAGAAGAAGACCCGCCACTAGAAAAGTATGGATTGAAAAATCCCTTTTAGTGAGTCTCTCCGGGCCAAAATTTGTCTCGGTTCTAAAATCCTCTCCCCGGTGATTTGTTGTTTTTATTTAGGGGGAGTTAGGATCGTTTAAGCCTTTTTGCGTTTTTCATTCAAAAACTTTTAATTAAAAATTTATTTTCAAAACTTTCAATTTCAAAATCTTCAATTCAAAACTTTCAATTCAAAACTTTCAATTCAAATTTCAAAAATTTCAATTGGTTTAAAATCTCTATCTTGTTTTTCAAACCTTTCCCTCAATCAAGTTTTATGCCCCGTGCTATTTTGATAATCACAAAGGGGGAGAAATTTTTGGTTGATTTGGGGAGAAATGTTTCTCTCATGCTTTGATTTACTTTTCAATTTATCCTTTAAAGCATGCCTCTCATTTCAATCTTTTACATTGCTTGTTTTGGTGATTGTGATCATCAAAATAGGGGGAGATTGTTGTACCTCTCCTGACCCTCGTGGTTTAATTTTCATGATCACAATCACTCTCTTTTTTATCTAATCTTGTTTTAAGTGTTTTTGTTGATAGGAAAAAGGTTGCCAAGGAATTGGGCCAAGAAGAGCCAAAAATGGACTGATTTTCAGTCCACCGGCCAACCGGTGGATGCCCACCGGCCAGCCGATGGAGCCTGGGCAGAAGACATCCTTTCTGTCCAGACCACCGGCCAACCGGTGTTCCATCACCGGCCAGCCGGTGGAACCCAGACAAATAGGGACAACTACTGTCTCACCACCGGCCAACCGGTGGCCTCCTCACTGGCCAGCCGGTGGTGCCTGAGCCCGTGGCCTCTCCATTTTTCAAAGTAGTGGCCAACCGATGGCCAAGCACCTGTCAGCCGGTGGAGCCAGTCAAACTAGCCGTTGGGCTTTGACCAGGCTTGTCCACTTGACTCCCAACGGCTCCGAAGGCCTCTCCAACGGCTCCGAAGACCCCCAAAGGCCATTTGAGGGTTCCTCCTCTATAAATAAAGGACTAGGAAGCCCCGGAAATGTACGGAAGCCCACGGGAACATTTTTGATCATTTGGAGAACCTCTGGTGCATTCCTCCAAGGAACCCCCACTTGCTCCAACTCATTTCCACATCCAAGGAGCACCATCAAAGAAGCTTGGGAGCGCTCTTCATCAACTCCAATCAATCCATTGGCGTCCAAGACTTCTCCACATTACGGTTTTTATTGTTTTATTTATTTTGAGCATCAATTTGGGTTTGTGCCTACAAACCCCTCTTTCTATCATCCTTTCTTTGTTTGGGTTTTCACACCACCTTCAAGGTGTGAAGAGGTTAGTCAAGCCTTCCCTTTAAAAGGCTTGAGTCATAGGTGATCTAGCCTTCACCTGTAAGAAGGATAGTGGGTTCTTGCATAACCATTAAAAGAAAGATGTAATAGGTTCTAGACTACCTTAAAGTCTAGTGGGTTTCTTGCTAAAACCATTAAAAAGAAAGCGGTAGTAAATCTCTCAACGGTTGAGTTGGGAGCGGAGACGTAGGCTTTGGTTTATGCCGAAATCCGTTTTCAATTTTGTGTCTTGCCTCTTTTATTTCCGCTGCACTTTGATAATTGTTTTAAATTGTTAATTAATTTTTAAAGGCAATTCACCCCCCCTCTTGCCATCACTCTCCGACCAACACATAAAACATGAATTATATAAGAATAATAGATTATGATCCATGATATCATATCATATTAATAAGAATATTTCATTGAGAAAATAATAAAAATTATATAAAATCATAATGAAATAAATATTTTGTCAACGCTACCAACATAGAACATCATCACATGTTAGGCTTATTCTAACCAATAATAAACCAATTTTGGGATATAGATAATCTTATGGGTACTCTATTTTAAGAGTATGATAACCACTCATATACCCACTGATCTCATTTACATTAAATAATAAAAATTCATTGGATGGATCTAATAGTCCCAGAAATAAAAAATTCAATATACATTAATATTTATTCCAAAAGATCATGAAAACATTTGACAATTTATCAAATATTAACCCATGGAGAAGAAAATTGGTTTTATAAATATCTTATCATTATAATAATTAATAATGATGGTAAAAATGGATCTTATCCATAATTAATAATATCTAACATCAATGGATGTTTTCAATAATGAAAATACCTTTAAAATACCATGAGAACATTTTTGGAGGAAAATAACACTTTCATTTCAAAATCACCAATTTTATATCTATAAAATCCAGAATATTATGTAAAAAAATTATTTGAAAATAGTCAAGGATAATTATTATGTAAGATTAAATGTTTATTATATTAATGATAGTGTGAAAATTTATTCGTGATATTTTTATTAAGATACTGATTTCATTCACAACTAAATTAAATGGTAACTAATAGGTAAAATTACTACATGATTACATGTAATTTTTTATATATAAAGTAAAATATAGTCCAAAATTAATATAATCAATAAATTTAAATTATTAGAAAAATTAAATTAAAATTTTAAAAGCAAATATTTAGGTGGAATGAAAACTTTTATTTCCAAATTGATAAAACAATGTAATATTTACTTGAAAAATATTTTTTTTATAATATTGAGTACCTCGAGAGAGAGAAAAATTAAAGGAAACCATGTAATTTTGAGAAATAAAAAAGGAGAAGAAAAACATAATATTCTCAATATATATATCATTTAATTTCATCATTATAAATTTATACATGATCAATCTTGGTAAAAAGTGATATTATAACATAATCCCCTCAATGATTTGTTATATACTGAATCAAAATCCATGTTGAAGAAATAAATTAAAAATAAACAATAAATAGTATATAAATAAATATATTCACGATTTATCATATTCACGATTTATTATATGGACCAAATTAATGAAATAATTGATCAATATGGTGTTTCTATCCATGACTGAAAAGTATGATAAGAACCCCATACCAATGGTCCAACTAGATTCATAAGTGCTTTTAACCTCCAGTATAATAAATTAAATTTTATAGTACATATATCCCAAATATAATATTCTTACTTATAATATCATAAATTCTTTAATTATAAAATCATATGTCACATTAATTAAAAACATTACATTATCATCACAATTTCATGGGCTAACTACTTTGTATTTCAAGTATGTCCTCATTCACCAGTTATGGCCCTTACATCTTGATCATGGTTCCATCATCTCTATAACATTCATCATGACATAAATATCATATAATTTCATTATATACCAATGTATAACTATTTAAAAGAAGTATAGTAAAAAACGTATTTACAATATTCTGGGAGATGGTATTTCGTAAGTATGTATGAATGATTGCTTCATTATTCAGTGTTTTATTTAACCCTTACACCGCTATTCCAAACTGGTTTTTATTGAAAATTATAAACATAATATAAAATATCTCTTCAAATTTGATTCATTTATTTATTTATTTTTGCTATTAAAAAAAGAAAATTTACTTGTTTTGATGACTAAATTATGGGTGAAGGTGATTTGTAGGGACATAGGTGATGTAGAAGTAAAATAAGCCAAATTGTATGGAATTCCATGAACATATGTACATTATTTTAAAAATTTCATGAATTTAGTTCATATGTTTGGGGTTTATTTTTTTGAACTTATTTAAAGCTCCTTATGATATCATTCATCTCAAGATACGAAATTCTAATTCATCAATCTGGTGGCCCAACAAAAATGATCCATCCAGGGAACAAAATCTGGTCAATGTCAAATGTTTTGTTCTGTATTCTAACAATATCTCCCCTTATTAATGTCCAATAGCTAATAAATATTACATTGTGATATTAAAGGGACCAAATATTGAATTTTCACTTTTTTCCCATGTCATGATAAGTCTATCAACCAGTCCAAAACTGAGAAATAAGTGGTTTCTATAAATTCAGTTACCTAAAACTACCTTCCATTAGGTCTTTAAAAGCACATATAAGGAACCTCATTTTCATAATCTACCGTGAAGTAATGTACATCCATTTTGTGTTCCAAAGGATTCCTCTAATCTCTAGTGTGGTTTTGGAACCCCATTTTTTAATGGTATATCTAAAATGAATTTAGAGATCCCCCTTAGCCTCCACATCCTCTCTAAAACAATCTAATTAGTGGGTGAACATTGTAATGGATATACACACCATGTAAAAGAGTTTTCAGAACTATATTTCTACTAGTTCAATTTATTTTTTGATTGAAATAATTTCATATATATTTATATTACATTGAACCTTATTTTAAATATTTTTATTCAAGAGAATTGAATTATCTATATTTTTAACCAATCGATGTTAGGTTTTAAGTGTGTTACTTGTGTTGTTCCAATTGGAAAACACATGAATAATTTTCTTTAAAAAATGATATTAAAATTTTATTTTTAACTTTTTATACAAGAAATAATATTTGACCCTTGTCTATATGATGTTTATGTCAATTATTCAATTTTACATTAATTGTTATAAAATAATAGTGATTAATCAGGATTCTGATTAATCTCATTTAAAGACATACTCTAAAACTAAATAAAACTATAATAAATATGTACGTGGTATATATTGTGATAAACATGTAATGATATCCTTTAATTTCATTTCATATCCATACTTATTTTAAAAACTATTAAAATAATTATTTAATTCTTTATGTTTGTAAAGATAGATTAAATTCACCCTTTTTTCTATTTTGTTGATAAACTTCATGGAAGTAAACACTATAACCCACTAACTATTCTAGATGAAGGTCCTATGGTATTCCCAATCTTATAATAAAACATCAAAAACACAAGTAATGTGATGTTTTATGGTAATGTGGTCTAATTTTGGTGTCATTTCTACATAGTTCTTTGATTTTTAGTGTGTGTTTTTATAAGATATATGTGAAATTTTTGAGTATTTTTCCTTATCTTCTACCCTCAAAGAATTTTTTTTATAATTTATTTATTGTTTAATTTCTTTTCATGACATGTTGTGCTCCAAGATATCTATCTCATTTTAAATAGAAACCTCAGAGGATAATATGTCAGTGAAACCGTGAAACACAGAATGATCATTTAAAATATGACACAAAAAAGTACATAGTATTACTGATTATTCTTATTCATCTGAAATCAAAATCAATATATAAATAAACATGAAAAATATGAAAAAAATTAAGTGAAATAACCTTTCAAAATTTTTATATCCAAACAACATACATTTAAATACAAGGAGTAGCACCTAACTTTAAAATATAATCAAAACACATTAATTTTTTTTTAAAAAATCATTGATTATGTAGACAAGAGTCACATAAGTACATTATATAACCCCATACAATATGTCCAAATTTAAAACTTTCTAATGTGTATTAATAATTTTTTATCCTTGTGGAATTCAAATTATCTTTAGATGACACTAAAAAATAAATTTTATACTATGTTAACTCTCTAATAAATGGATGGGGGGAGATTAAAAACCTTTTTATTCAAAAATACTTCCCATAATCTTGAACTAAAACAATAAGGGATTATTTTTTTTGTAAAATAATATAAAGGTAAACACTTAATTATTATTCGGAATGTTTGACATTTTTTTTTTTTATGGTTTTTACAACACCAAAAAAACGTATAAATTTTTAAAGAATACATTTATGAAGGATTAATTACATTCGATTATAACATGATGGGTAATAATACAGTTGGTACCCTTGTGAAAAATACCATATTTAATATAAGTAATCTCATCGATAACATCGAAAAAATACTCAATATTTTGGTATAATGTCCAGTGTTACCATCAGAGGTGTCTATGAAGAGTAAAGTTCTGAATTTGAGAAGGAGGAAACAATGTTTAAAGATGTAAAGACACTACATTGACAAAATTATCATTCCCAAAGGAAATACAAACCTCTACATCCAATTCATTATAGTACATATGACACCATCACCCACCATTTCAACCAAATACCTCAATTGTGAGACCCCTATGAGAGTTGTGAGAAATTCATTCTAGGATTACCCTATAACTATCCAATTAGGCAAGAACCATACCATCCCTCAAAATCATTATAGAAAAACAAAGACTATAAGAAATGGGGTATTCAAATAAACATACAATTTATTTAAACTATTCAATGTAGGCTGGTCATACTCCACCACCCCCCATAAATCATGATGTACCAAAAAGATCATTCTAATAGTCTCCTCCGAAACTCATTACAATCCTTGAGGAAATAATGAAACAAATGGGAATAAATAATATGTAATTCCATAAAACCACCCAACTCTCCATATAAGGCCAAAGAACTCAATTAGTCTATCTCACCAACATGGTGGGTTATGTATAAATTCCATATCTATGTAAACTAATTTATCAACCATTATTAAAACAACGGACAAGGGAAAAGTTAGTTCCACTACCCTCTATAGTGGAATAGATCATAAATTCCTAATAAAACCTCGATTAGATTCATCTGTTCTGGAGGAAACCACCAATCTAGTAATCCCATAAGATATAGACATAAAAATCCTTATCCTGATAAAAATCCAGGGAAAGAAAAGAGAGTATATTTTGGGATCATATTAGCTTAACTATTTCTCCATAATTTTATAAAAGGTCCTCTCAATAAACTATGTAATTTCTAATCTTATGTACAATGTGAAATTTAAAATTAAATTTGAAATTAAATTTTTAGTAGTTTAGTCATTCATTAAATGGATCATAGGAATGTAAATCCATGATTTTGAATAACTAAATTTTTCTTTAGACCTAGTATGAGGCATGAGAGGGGTCTAAGGTATTCCAAATAATATTAAGAGTTTTGGGATCCAAAACCTCAAAATTAAAATAAGCTAGTGGTAACCTAATTTTTATTAAACTATGGGAAACTCTATATTAAACCATGCAGCCAATTGATTAGATATTTAGTTCTCGAATGAATTTTTATCACAATGTGATAGGATTTATTTGGTCGTGTTCTATGTTTCACATTTTTTATATTTGATAAATTAATTTTTTGTATACGGTTTTCCAAACCATGCACATGAACTATGAGGGATCCATCATGGGAAATCTCTAAATCAATATTGGAAATTGGTTTGAGAAATTATGCATCCAAACCATGTTCCTTGTTAAAAGGGGTAAGTTTACCCTTTTCCCGCTCCATGCATATATTTTTTCTTACCTATTTTCCTCTATTTTCATCAATGCAGGTGATCCCCTCCATGTGTTCTTTCTCATATTTATCACATTAATGGATTCCTCAACTTCATCTTATATCATAATCAAGTGTTTTCAGTATCATTGGTTATCCCTCAATTTGATATTCACTCATATTTCCATTTTATTCAGTTCTATCTTGGTCACAAATACAATAGTGGTGGATGCCAATTCAACCTATTTTTAGTGTGTTTTTCCATTTTTTTTGATTTTTCTCTAATCGTACTAAATCAACTCCTGATACTGGATATGTGGGTCTTCTTAACAATATGGTAGGTGTTATATATCTTTTTTACATAATTTGTAAACATTTAATTTTTTAATATTATTTAATGCATCAAAATTTTTGTTTGAAGACTCCAAAATACAACAGACATCTTGTTGAACCAAACTAATTAAGTATATAATTACTTGTATGTTAAATTGTTATTATTAATGGTTATGGACATAAATTTCTAACCTCTAAGGGTGTTTCCCTTAAATTACTTTAATTAAATTGTTTTTTTTCTTATAAAACCCATTGTTGAGGTTCTATGTCTTATAAAATGTATGTGAGATTATTAATGGGAATTTGGTACGCATATTAGTGAGGTATATCTTATATTGTGGCATTTATGATGTTATCTTCCATGGGATATTCAACTAGCCTTAATATTTTAGAAAATTATTATTAAACATTATTAATCGTAAGTCTCTCTTAATGATTTAAATGTCATTCATATGTACACGTCCTCTCTTATAATTTACATGAATTGGTAAATGTGTGTTTCCATCTCAATGTGCATGACTTGTGACATGTCATGTTTATGAACATGTCCATATTTCTTGTTGAATTAAATTATTAAATGATTTATGATATAACTTGAGTGATACTTGGGTTCTATTTACTAAATACCTTATATGGGGTCATATATTGTTAAGGATTACATTTGTTCCTTGAGTGACATTTGGGATTACTTTACGGAACACCAAGGATGGGATCAAAGGTTATGTTATTTTAAAATAAACATAGATAAACACATGGTATGGTTTGGATGAAATCACAAGGACTTTTCATCACCTCTGTATAAAAGTTACTAATTCCCTAGTGGAGACACAATGTACATGATTAGTGGCTAAATGGATATATAAGTAAATGAGTGATACATGGTCCCCTGTGTGAGATACCTTGGACATGAATTGAGTTTTGGTATTCCATGTCAAGAGAAATACTTGGGATTCAATTTATGGATGTCATTGGAAAGACTCATATGGTATATAGTATCTATAGTTTCTATGTAGCGATACTTTTTATTCATATTTCGTTCAACTTGGAAGGGATCATGGTTCATTTAATAAAACTATATTGGCATTATTTATATTAAAGACTACAAATGTATATTTGGTATACAAGGATGTGGTCACAAATAAAAAACACAAGATTGGGATCAGTGCTCCCTTAATGATTATATTATGTTGAACCAATTATTAAACCCATAATAGATATTCACAGGTTAATCCTACTTTAAGGACTTTTAATTTGAGGGTGAAGAAGGTATGGTGGGACATGTGTCCATGATGAACTTGATCCTGACATGTATATCTATTTATTTGTTTTTATTTTTGTTATTCTATAGGCACATGATATTAAATTATATTCCAAGTATAGATTATGCTTCATTCACCATTGTTGGTAGCCTACTAAGTATATCACACACCCTATTCAGGTCACCATAACACTGGGGTACATGAGTAGACCTCATGTTCACAGTTCCATTGATTATCAGTTGTGTTTCTAATTGTGCCTGGGAGTTAGGAGCACGAACTATTCTATAATTCATAATTCTCATAGAGTTAGAATTTGAGATATTTTTTATTTATTGTAATGTGTTTTATTGTATTGTACTACCTAGTTTTTTTCCTTTATTATTATTTTTAGCAGTATTTGGACATGAGTTCACACAAATACACACACACACACACAGATATATATATATATATATATATATATATATATATTTAGAATGGTTCATTCGTATTATTTTATTGGTTATTATATTTATCATCCACTTCTATGTGTTAATTTATATTTCTTCTTCTTTTTAGTTTTTTTTATTATTATCACATAAACCATTGTGCTACCCTAAACCTGAGGGTAAATACTCCCCACCATACCATCACTAGATTCTCTGTAATAGTCAGAAACATTTGGCATAAAGGGTGGCACACTTGAGGAGAAGTTAATCAACCACATTGGAACCAGTTTAGCGGCCTCCAAGTCTAGACATTACAAATTGGTATTAGATCTTTTTTCAATTTGAATTTCTATTTTGAGGATTTCATACATGATATTAGGGATTTTTCGAAACATGGTAAATGTATGTGTCATGGAGTGATCAACCAAAACATGAGGAAAATTCCATGTGGCTAAGGATGATATTGTAGTTCATGATTTTCACTATTATAGTTGATTATTATTTCTCCTTAAGTGATATTTATACATTCCACTACATTCTGATTTATGATATTTATTTTATTTTACCCATAGATATGTATTTAAATCATTTGTCATTACATGAATTATTTTAAGAACATAGTGGCTCACTTGCAATGTGTTGGTTGGAGTGGATACTCAAGAGGGGGTGAATTGAGTTCCAATTAAAATTTCTATTTAAATGATTTGTATTAAAATCCCCCAATTTAAATAACAAGTTAAACTTTAGTGAATTTGTAATATAATAAAGTTTTAGTTAGGTTCTCAAGAGATTGATTAGTTCTCAGTTAATCTAATCTAAGGATTAAATTATCTTTTGAAACTAACCTAATGGTTTAAAATAAATAGAAACACTTGCTAGTTTAAATATCTAAGAAACTTTAAAATAGTTTTATATTTAATGTAAATAGCAGCGGAATATTGAAAATATTTTATACTAAAATAAGATGCACAAAAGTGATACCAAAGAGGTTCAGTCTCAAGATGGGACTTAGTCCTGTCAAACAGTTTCATATAAAATATGATCCACACCCTGGATTGGGGTTTTACATCAGTGCACTTAATGTCCATGTCCTCATACCTCTACCATAGTTTTACGTGGGAAAACTAAACAACAACACAGAGGCTGTCCATGTCACACATGACCTCTACTACAATTATATGTAGGATACACAATGGTGTAAAAGTGTTTAGTGTGAGGATTTAAATATCCTCTAGTATAGCTTAGGTGTGAGTGTGTGTCAAAACAGACAGAAGTACACACTTATTGTAATGTAAAAATGATTATCACAACAGAGCAAGAATATAGAGATGAGTTTATAATTCTCTTATGTGATTTTAATGCTGCTATAGACTCTTTCATATTGAAGGAGAAGAAGATTTGGGTCCTTCTATGGAATTTGTCTAGAAAATAGAGTGTCGTGGTTTTGTTTCTTCACTTCGAGTATAGGGGTTCATCTTGAATTTGATAGAATTCCTTGTAGCACTAGAACCACCTCTTTTAACTTTTTTTCTTGATGTGTATGAGTGTTCTTCGAGTTCTTCATGTGTTCTTCACTACTTTTATGTGTTTATCTCCTAGTATGGATATCGTATGTATCTTATGTTCTTTCTTGCGTATATTTCTCGGTGTTTCTCGATATTCCTATTATTTCTTTTTCTCCAGAAATGGGAATGATTACATTTTTACAATACGGGATATGGTCCCTTACATTCCAACAACCTTCATTATTTAATAGCATTTTTATTAAAATCCCAAAATTTGACCGTTGGAAATTTAATTGAAAGAAAACAAAATTGTTTAGGAAACAATGTCATAGTGAGCCATGAAAATAGTGTCTCCTTCACAGGGTGTCTCATGGTCATGGTGTCTCATGGTCACAGTGTATCATCGTCACGGTGTCTGGATTCCCGATGTCTTGTTCATGGTGTCTGGTTTACGGTCTCTTGTTCACGGTATCTTGTTCACGGTGTCTGGTTCATGATGTCTTGTTCATGGTGTCTTGTTCACGATGTCTTGTTCACAATTTCTTGTTCACAGTGTCTGCTTCACGGTGTCTGGATTCACAGTGTTAGAAATACATTTCCAGTGGTAGACTCACGGTGTCTTTGCCTTTTCAAAGTGTTTGTGTTCATACTTAAACAATGATGATAATAGAAAGGATTAGACTTAATCATTTCTTAAAGAAGGTATTATGAGAGTAGATAAAATGTAGTATAAAGTTGGTAAATTGAAAATAGAGCAATTAAGATATTTCAAGGCTCTTCTTAAAGAATGAGAATACTTTAAACAAAAATAAACATGATTGGATATAATATATATAAGCTAACTAGGTTGAATAAGATTTCAAATCATTAACATAAGATTAAATAAAATTTGTGATCATTAAATCATGATTAATACATGGCGAGTCCAACAATCTCCCCCTATTTGATGATCACAAATCATGGATAGTTAAAATGAATATTGGATACAACTATAGAGATAAAATAAATTATAGAGAAAAAATGATAACATATATAAACTTATATCTCTTTTGGAGTTATCAAAAAGATGAAATAAGAGAGTTCAAAAAAGTCCACATTCCCTTTAGAGTAAACAAGGTTTAGTACAAAACAAAAGAGTAATAAAAAAACAATATCATACCTACCAAAAAAAGTAATCATTTTTATTATTCATGGGCTGGCCTTCTCTTTTCCATTAGTAGCAGTGGTAGAATATGAAGCCATTGGGGAAGAGGCTCAGGTATAAGAAGGCATAGAGGTGGTCGATATAGAGGGAAAAGAGAGACCTTCAAAGACTCAGGGACCCATGGTTGGAGTAGTAGAAGATCTAGGAAGTTGTTGATCATGAATCACAAGCCTAATCTGACTGAGTGCTTGTCCAATAGACATGGTGGTTGAGGGAAGATCAGAAGAGAAGGTAGTCATCCCAGGTCTGAGAGGTGCAGCCGCTGGAGAAACAATGGCTATACATTAGACATGGAGATAGGGACTCAAGTGTTTGATGAATTCTATAATGATCTCTCCACCATATTGCAAGGCTTTCTAAAAATCTTCATTGTTCTCCATAAACTGTTCCAAAAATAAAGTAAACTCTGTGAGTTTCTAGAATTGTTTCTTGAATTCTTGAGTCATAGGAGGAATCCACATATTTTCTACAAGGTACCTGAAAAGGTTTTTCATATCTGTCTTGGAGAAAATTATGCTGAAGTTGAAATTAACTTTCTTGGCAATCTCTTTGCTAAGCATCATTAGATATTTTGGAGTGGATTTGTACTTGTTCAAGAACTTTGCCACTAGTTTTTACTACATCAGTTAATAAGGCCGCATTGAAACCACTAAATACATTCTGAAGCTCTTCTGTGAATATATTTTTGAATAGATCACTATCCAATCAGGGTTTAGAGGATTGACCAGATGATTTGACTGCTGTGGTCAGAGATTTTAGTTGATTCAACACCTTTTGAAGACACCTTGTATACTCATCAGTGAGTTTATTCAGATTGGAAACAAGATCATTAATTTAATTCACAATTTGTTTATTCCTTTTAGGGACCTTTTCATCTATAGATGCTAGATATGTTTGAACCATAGACACACCAACTTGTAGTATTTGAGGAGCAATAGGTTTTACAGAAGGAGAAATAGATTTAGATCTCAAATTCTGTTCTCTCTGCATGTCTTTAACCATACATCCCAGGGTCTTCACATAATTTTTTAGAATCCTATTTTAAACGCTCACATATTTAATTTCATGGGGCATCTTATGATGAATTTTCCAGATAATCGTCTCCAATAATAGTGAGGCATCTTTCTCACTTAAATTTTTCACTGGAAGAGGTTGGGTATTCAAGAGTTTCTCAATTTTGGATAAGAGTGTAGCACAAAAATTCCTTCAGATCATCCTTACTTACAAAGGATGGCTATTTAGATAATGGTTTAGGAGTAGGGACTGGTACATGCTTAGGTTCCTTCTCAGGTGAAATATTGGAGACATATTTCAACTGAAATATAGAGGAAATATCAAGTCTTGTTGCAGTAACCTACTGAGAATCATTCACATCCTAGAATCTAGGAAATTTATACTGAGTGTCTATAGGACCTGACTTAGTTGGATGTGAGGCTTCAACAATATCATGATTTGGGGTTTTCTCCCCCTCAATTGATGCTTCCTTCTCAAGACTCAGAGGCTTGAGATCTTGGTCTAGTTCCACAAACACAACTCTAGGTTCCTCACACATTTCTTGTCTAGCCAGCTGAAAAGATAGCTCCATCCGTTCTTCAGTAGAATTTACGATTTTAGGTACAGATTATTCCACAGGGAGTTCCTCAATATGGACATCTTGCAATATAGGTGGCTCATCCACTATAGGGTCTTCTATTGTAGGATCTTCCATTGAATTCCTTGTAAATTCTTTGGAAACTGATTCTGTTACAGCTTCGGGTTGAATTTCAAAATTGAAAATTTCTTTTGGAACATGGACTTCTTGTTCAAAAACTATATGAGGAACAATAGTTTTGTCTTCATAAATAATAACTACTTCCCTAGGTGGCACTTCAGACTCTTATTCCTCTTCTTCATGATACTCAACAATCTCATCTGGTTCTAAACCAGGATCAGAAATGTCTTTTGGTCTTGGGGGATAATCCACCAGATTGAATTTCTCATAAACTTCATCATTGTCTTCCACCCATTCATTTTTTGAAGGATTCTAGTTTATCTTCATTATTTTGATAGTGGATTTTGAGAAGCAGTTCTCATAGTCCATAATCACTTCCTTATTAGGTCCATCCACACCTTTTTCATGAAGCATGACTGATATTTACTGAGAGTAAAATAGATAAGTTCACTTGGATGTTAGTTTGACCAACTCACACATGTGGTGTATGATATATTGGTAGAGGGTGATCATATTCCCATTTTTCATGAGGTTAATCAAAAAAAAATCTTGATATTTTAACATAGAAAAATCACATTTTCTTGGACATACCAAATTCTATAAAAATTTAAATAGAAGCCTTGTGTCTCCATATAATTCAGCAGCAATGGCTCTCCTCTGAGTGCCTTTTCAAGTCAAGGCTTTCAAAGAAACTTCTAGATCAAATAAATTGGTTGAAGATGGAGATCCTCTCTGATAAACCTCACATATTCTTTCATGAGGTATCCTAAGGCATGCAACCCATAAACTCTAAAAGAGAAAGATTATCTTTGACCATTTACCCAGCTCCCCACAACAAAACTCTCACCAGAATCAAATTAGAACTGTATTTATTGGTAAAACTGAGAAACTACCCAAGGATATATAGGTCTATCCTCTTTCAATAACCAATATAACCAGACTTTTTGGTCTACAACATTTAATACCAAAGACTTACTAGTCAGAATCCATTTGGGGAAAATCTCTTTCTCTAGTACAACAATGCGATTTATCAGATTTGGATGTAAAGGTCCTTCGGGTGTTAGTTTTGGTGCAATATTCTTCTTCTTTGAGCTGCACTTCTCAGGTGTCGATGATGACAGACGTTCCATTCATGGAATCCACTAAAGGTTCGAGCGAGAGAATGGTTGTAGGGATGAAGAAGGGTTTGAAATGTGTAAGTAGAAGAAACCCCGAGTGAAGAAGCGAGTGACAATTACTTTGTTTTATCATTTTGGAATACCAAACGTCGTAAAAATAAAAATGTGGGAAGGTAAAAAGGTGAAAAGGATAACTAAAGTGATACAGATATAAAAAAAATATAAATAATTTTCACAGTGAGACCATGAGTGGTCATTACGGTGAGACAATAGACAAGTCTCACGGTGAGACCATGAGTGAACATTTCAGTGCGTGTTATGGTGAGACAGTAAACGTCAAACCGTAAGTACAAAATTATAATGGTGAGACCATAAACATAACAATTTAGAGTGAGACAGTAAACATGAGATACCATAACTGAGAAACCGTAATCATGAAACTGTAAAGTATTACATAGTAAGGTATATAACAGTGAGACCTAAAATAGTAACTTGTAAAGTATCTATTTGAGATTTATCATGCCTAGTTTATGTATGATGTAGTCTATTCTCTACGAATTTAATGGTTTAGTGAATATATCATCAAGTTAATATTTAGTACCTATGAATTATAAAGTGATGTTACCTTTTTGATAATGATCTCCCAAAAAGTGATATCTTACATCAATGTGCTTTTTCCTAGAATGTTAAACATGATTCATTGAGATGTTAATAGTACTTGTGTTGTCACAATTTATAGGTACATGTCTGAGTTGATATCCATAATCTATTGATGTTTGTTTCAACCACAAAATATGTGCACAACAACTTCCAATAGCTATGTATTCAACTTCTGCAGTAGATAATGCAACAGAATTTTGTTTCTTACTACACCATGATACTAGTGACTTCTCTAAAAGGTGACATGTTCCAGAGGTTCTTTTCTTTTCTAAATTACAGCACAGAAGTCACTATCAGAATAAAAAACTAATTCTAATCATTTTCCTTTAGGATAAAACAGTCCCAGTTTGGGTGTTTTCTTGAGGTATTTGAAAATTTACTTTAATGCATTTAGATGAGATTCCTTAGGGTTTTCTTGAAAACGAGCACACATACACACACTAAACACAATGTTAGGACAACAAGAAGTTAAGTAACATAAACTTCCAATCATTCCTCTATAATGGGTTTGATCAACAGATTTTCCATCTTCATCAAGATCAAACTTACAAGTGGTAGTCATGGGAGTGTCACTACTTTTAGTGCTATCTAATCCAAAAAATTTTAAAATATCCTTTGTATAATTAATTTGATTTAAAATAATACCATTTTCATTTTGAAAAACATGAAATCCTAGAAAATATTTGAGTTCTCCCATTAAAATCATTTCATATTCATTTTTCGTCATTTTTGAAATATCAACACATAAATAATTCTTAGAAGATCCAAAAATAATGTTATCTACATATATTTTAACATCTAAAACATCATTAGAAGTTAGTTTTATAAAAAGAGTAAGATCAATTATTCCTTTAGTAAATCATTTGGAAATAAGAAAGGTAATCATTCTGTCATACCATGCTCATGGAGCTTCCTTTAAACCATACAATGATTTTGGTAATTTAAAAATATGATTTCGAAAATTATGGTTTGTAAATATAGGGGGTTGTTCAACAAAAATATCCTTAGAAATATACCCATTTAAGAATGCACTCTTAACATCCATTTGGTATAGTTTGAAATTCAAATGTTCTGCATAGGCAAGCAAGATTCTAATAGTTTCATGTCTAGCTTCTGGTGCAAAGGTCTCCTCATAGTCAATTCCTTCTTCTTGACTATAGCCTTGTGCAACTAGTCTAGCCTTGTTTCTAACTATATTACAAACTTCATCAACTTTTTTCCTAAAAACAGATTTGGTGCCTATGGTCAAAGTGTTCTCAGGTCTATCTAAAAGTTTCCAAACATTGTTCCTTTCAAATTGATTCAATTCTTCTTGAATATCCATCACCCTAAATTCATCATTGATTGCATCATTGATATTTTTAGGTTTGAACTGTGAAATAAAAGATTGATGTTCAACTTGGTCTTTCAGAGAAGCAATTCTTTTTGTCCCTCTACCAAAATATACTTATATAGCATATAAAGGATGGGTTTTAAGAGTCTTATTTGGTCTAGATAAGGTAAGGAATGAAATTTAAGATTCATTTATAGGTTTGGGTTCTACAAAACTATGTTCTGAAGAATTTTCATAACTAGTTATCTTAACAACTAGTTCACTATTTTTGTCAATAAGGTATAGAAAGGACATATCTTCTTCAAGACTTTCAAGAGGGTTCTTAGGTTTATATGGATCAGTTTCATTAAATTTTATGTGTAAAGATTCTTCCACACATTTGGTTCTCTTATTGAATAATCTATAGACTTTTCAGGTTGTAGTGTAACATAGGAAAATTCCTTCATCACATTTAGAGTCAAAATTTTCAAGATTATCATTCGTGTTAAGGATAAAGACTTTGCAACCAAAAACTCTGCTGTAGTTTACCTTAGGCTTCATATTGTTTGAAAGATAATAAGTGATTTTCTTATGAATTGGTCTTATCAAGACTCTATTGATGTTATAACAAGGTGTATTTAAAGCTTCAGCCCAAAAATAAATAGGTAAATTTTATTCACTAAGCGTAGTCCTTGCTATTTCTTGAAGTGTCCAATTTCTTATTTCTAATACACTATTCTATTGATGTGTTCTAGGAGAATAGAAGTTGTGACTATAGACATTATGTGGGCAATAAGTTTCAATATATTGATTTTAAAACTCACGACCATGATCACTTCTCAAGGTCTTAATTCTAAGTACACTATGGTTTTTTACAGACTTGGAGTACTTTATAATGTAATTCCAAGATTCAATTTTGTGAGCTAGAAAGTATGCCCATTTTTACTTAGAAAAATCATCTACAATAACATAAACGTAGTTCCTCCCATTTAAAATTGATACTCTTGATGTTCCAAACAAATCCATGTGAACCAACTCAAGCGGCTAAGAAGTGGAAACATCTTTCTTTGGTTTGAAAGAAACATTGTGTTGTTTTTCTTATTGACAAGGATTGAACACTTTGTTATGTGGGAATTCCAGTTTATGTAAGTCTCTAACTAAACCATTCCTAGTCAGTTTCCAAAGATAGTGCACATTGTAGTGTCCTAATCATCTATTCCATTGGCATGATTTTTTTATGAAAAGAATTTAAACAAGTAACATTTTAATTATCTAATGAATTCAAATATATAGTATAAATGTTTTCATTTAATAATGTAGTAAATACCAAAACATTTTTAGAATCAAATACAATGCAAGAATAATTTTAAAATTTAACATCGAAACCATAATCACATAATTGAGAAATGCATAGAAGATTTTACTTTAGTCCATCAACAAATAGAACTTTATAAATTATAATCGAATCAGTGTTAACAATCTGGCCTAAGCCTATGATTTTTCCTTTTGAGTTATCCCCAAAGGTGACATGTCCTCTATGAACATTGATTAATCTCTTAAAGCATGAGTATTCTCCTGTCATACATCTTGAAAATCCACTGCCCATGTACCATATCTTCCTATATGAACTTTTCAATCATGTTTCCTACAAAACATATTTAGATAGAAAATGATTTTGGTACCTAGATATTCTTGGGTCCAGACAGGTTAGCAAGCAGAACTTTTGGTACCCAGATTTGTCTAATGGGTTTCATATAACCAATAGATTTGAAATATTTTGAAAGGTAAACATTGTTTGACCTAAAACTATATGAGTAGCTAGTTTAGACATAAGAATTTTCAGAACTGTAACTAGAAGCATACTGTCTAGATTTTGGAATAAATCTATTCTTTGTAATCTGCCTCTGTCTAGGATGATAGCCTAAACTAGTAGTATACATTGGTGATAATTGTTTTCCTAGAATTTGTGTAAGATTTTCCTTTCCATTAGTTAATTTTTCAAAATCATTCCTGAGTTGCTCAATATACAATTTGAGTTTAGTATTCTATTTCAACAATTGAGCATTCTTTTCCTTTTCTATACTAAGATCAGATTTAATAGTGCTAGTCAAGAAATAATATTTATTTAATGATTTGAACCTATCATTTATCTCATTGCAAGTATCTTATATCAGATTATAGTATTCAAATAATTCAGTTTTAGACATATTATCATCATTTTCTTAATCACTTTCATTCAATTTGTAGTAATCATTTAGCCTAGGGGAAATAGGTACCTCAGATGATTTAGTCATGATACACATGTTGGCAAGATTATTTTCTTCAGAATCATAAGCTTCAAATCCACTTGATTAGTCTTCTGAAGCACTCCATGTTCCTTTCATATCACTCTTGTAATTTTTGTCCATATAATCATATTTCTTCTTAAACATTAATTTTGGACAGTCAGCCTTCACATGTCATTTCCTCTAACATTTGTAACAAACTATCTCATCATTTTTATCACTCCTCTTCCAATCCTTCTTTCAATGACCATTATTATCATACTAACCCTTATAATTATATTTTATGAAAAAAAATCTTTCTATATAATTTCTTGAATCTCTTGGCTGTATGAGCCATCTCTTCATCCGTATCTGAGACAAAAATTTTACTAGTTGAGCTTTCGACGAGTATGTGAACTTTCTCCTCTTCATTGATTTTTGAAGTAGTAGATTTAAATTCCAATGACTTGTTCTTAGGTTCATCATCTTCCTCTTTGTTTACCTTTAGCTCTTCTTCAAACATTATCAATATTCCAATCAGCTCCTTGATAGGTATCATTCCATTGTAACATGATTCTTGTATATAGATTGAGGTTCTTCTCTATCTGTCTGGTAGGCATCTGAGTATCTTCATGATTTTCTACTTTTCTGGAATATCTTTTACCAGTGAGATCATTGTATTTACTATCTCATTAAACCAGATATAGATATCATAAATGGATGCATCAATTTTCATTTTAAAATTATCATACTTAATATTGTATGTGTTTAGTTTCATTTCTTTAAAATTGGTGGTTCCCTCATGGGAAATAACCAGATTATCCCATATTTCATAAGCAGTATTACAAGAAGATATTTGATTAAATTCTTCATGTCCTAAGGCACAATATATGACATTTATTGATTTACAATTATTGTTGTAAGAACCCTTAGTAGGTTTATCCCATGTAGTTCTAATAGTTTCTGGAATCTTATACTGAGTCACTATGGCAGTCCAAATGTTAAATCCCATACATTCTAGATAAATTTAAATTTAAAATTTCCATTGGGCAGAATTAACTCCATTGAAGAAGGGTGTCTTATTGGTAAGTAAAACTTTAATTAGTTGTCCATAATACCTAAGTTATATAAAGAAATAAAAATGTATAATTAACAGAAATTTTAAGATCTTTAAGATATAATAAAAATCATAGTTGAAAACTTTTCACAAACAGAGTGTTTTGAAAACCTTTAATCAAATACTCTGATACCAATGGTTGGTCGTAGTGGATACTCAAGAGGGGGGGGGGGGGGTGAATTGAGTTCCAATTGAAATTTCTGTTTAAATGATTTGTATTAAAATCCCCCAATTTAAATAATAAGATAAACTGTAGTGAATTTTTAATACATTGAAGGTTCAGTTATGTTCTCAAGAGAATGATTGGTTCTCAGTTAATCTAATATAAGGATTATATTATCTTTTGAAACAAACATACTGGTTTACAATTAATACAATCACTTGATTGTTTAACTATCAGAATAACTTTAAAATAGATTTATATTTAAAGTAAATAGTAGTGGAATATTAAAAATAGTTTAAACTAAAATAAGATTCACAATAGTGTTAACCTAGAGGTTCAGTCTCAAGATCAGACTTAGTAATCTCAAATAGATTTATATAAACTATGAAGCACACCATGGATCAGGGTTTTACAACAGTGCACATACTCTCTAGGTCCTCGTTCCTCTCACAATGTTTTGCGTGGGAAAGCTAAACAACAACACATAGGTCATCCAGGTCTCACTTGACCTCTACTACTGTTCTACACAGAATACAAAAAGGTGTAAAAGAGTTTATTGTGGGGATTTAAATATCTTACAGTTCAGATTAAGAGTTAGTGTGTGTAAAAATAGACAGAATCACACACTGCTCATAGTGTAAAATGGATGGTCAGAGTAGAGCATGAATATAGATATGAGTTTAGAATGCTATTGTGTGATATAAATGCATCTCTGGACTCCTTTGGATTGAAGAAGATGAATCTTTGGGTACTTCTATGGAATTTTTCTGGAAAACAAGGTGTCGTGTTTGTTTCTTCACTTCCAGTATAGGTGTTCATCTTGAATGTGAGTGTATTCCTTGTAGCACATAAACCTCTTATTTGAACTTTTGTTCTTAATGTGTATAAGTGTTCTTCGAGTTCTTTATGTGCTCTTCACTGCTTGTATGTCTGTATCTCTTTGTATGGGTCTCGTATGTATATTCTATTCTTTCTTGCATATAATTCTCTATGTATCTCGACATTCCTTTTATTTCATTTTCTCCAGCAATTGGAATTATTACATTTTTATATGTACAAGGTATGGTTCCCCGACTTGAAAACAACCCACATTAATTAATAGCAGTTGTATTAAAATCACAAAATATGACCTTTGGAAATTAAATTGAAAGATGAAAAAATATTTTAAGAAATAGTGTCACAGTGAGTCCTGAAAATGGTGTCTACTTCACATGGCGTCTCATGGTCATGGTGTCTCATGGTCACTTGTCTCATGTTCATGGTGTCTGGCTTCAAAGTGTTTTGTTCATGGTTGACTATTTCACAGTGTCTTGTTCATGGTGTCTTGTTCATAGTGTCTTATTCACGATGTATTATTCACGTTGTCTTGTTCACATTGTCTTGTTCACGGTGTCTGCTTCACGGTGTCTAGCTTAACAGTTTTAGAAATACATAGCCAGTGGCAGACTCACGGTGTCTTAGACTTTTTCAAAGTAATTGTGTTCATATGTAAACAATGATGATAATAGAAAGTATTAGACTTAAGTATTTGTTAAAGAAATTATTTTGAGAGTAGATAAAAGATAATATAAATTAGCTAAATTGAAAATAGGGCAATTAAGATATTTCAAGTCTCTTGTTAAAGCATGAGAATAATTTAAACATAAATACACATCCTTGGATATAATTTATAGAATTGAACTACGTTGAACAAGATTTGTAATCATTAACACAGTATTAAATAAGATTTGCTATCATTAAAACATGATTAATACATGAGGATTCCAACACAATGCTTATTGCATGTAATGTATATTGTATTTCAAGGATATCTAGTATTCATTGATGTCCCTTTTGTGTTTATTAGAATCCCAGACATATACAATGTTATGTTTTTGGTAGAATTCATAGATTTACACCTACAAATGTATTTCATTAGTATGATTAGGAATATAATACGATGCATGTTTTATTTAATATGTATCATCGTACAACATGACTATGTGATTTTAGTGTTTTAATTAGAATTTTTATCTATGTATAGAGTTTGTGTAATGAATCATGTATTTATAGAATAATACATTTTCATATCTATTAATAAGATATTAATTTTTTGTTAAAGAAGAAACATTGATTAATAGTGTACTTAACAAATAATAACATGTTTCTTTGAATGATTATATTGCACAATACTTTGAGTTATACAGAAAAAATAATATAATAATATTATTATTTTAAATAGTAGCTAATTCATAGTATTTTTATTGATGGGAATGAACATATCTAACTAAATTATGATTAAATTTGTTTTTTAAATTTCTTTATATTCATCCAATAAATTTGAGAGGCATAAAATAAGAGTGAATCTAATTTTAGGCTTTAGATACTCCAATATTCTTTAAAATGTAGATTTGTTGTATTTTGATGGAGAACCATTTTTTAAATCATGTTTTTGTCACTTTTATATGTTTTATTTCACAAAATAAACATTTTTTGAAGTTGGACCTCAATATTTAATTTTTGTAAATTATTGGAATTTTTCTAATAAAGATCAGTTTTTAATGAATAGTGAAAAATACTTCAATTTAAGTCAAAACTATAATTTCATTTAATTTATTTATAATATTAGATTGTACTTTTAATTGTTTTTAATTTTTAATCGGATTATAGTTTTATCATTTAATAGAATATTGGCCATTTTATGTCATTTCACTTTGCAGTTGGACATAAATGCATGTTAATGTTTTGGTAGATTTTATAATGTAGATAAAATCTTTTTTGGTTATGACAACAAGAATTAATTTTAAATTAATTTCTACAACTTCTCTTTTTAAATTTTTTAAAAATTATTCTATATTTGGAATTAGGAGGTCCTTATTTTTAAATAGTTATCCTATATTTTTTAGAAATTATGAATATTAACTTTTGTAAATATTTTATTTACCAAGGTTAAAGGGTATATCAATTAAATAAGGGTAGAAAATAATATTATAAAAATATTAAATTACCCAAACACATGTCCTAATTCTATATTATGAAATATTTCCAACCATGGGCATCCTTGGTCGATTTTATGACACAATGGATCCAATATTGTGGGAAAATGACATTTAATTACTTTTAATTTAATGTTACGGTAAATATAACCTAAACCGGTATATTTTAGTAAAATAATTATTTTATATGGTTGTATGAGTGATATCTTAGACTGTAAAAATTTATTAAAAAGGTACGAACATTTACTACATCATGGTATTTTGTTTATAATTTTATCCATAAAATAAATGTATATAGTTATGACATAATGATCATGTATCAGGTATATTATTGATGAATTATTTTAGTAAATGAGATTATAAATATTAAAATAAAATTATTTTGAAAATTTTTATGACATACAATAATTTTTTGGATGTGTATTACTTGATATATTTTAATTTATGATTTTTATTGTATGAATCGAGTTTTTATGGAATTTTAAAAAGTTGTGATTTGAATAGTTTAAAAATTGACATAAATGAGTTTTTTAAAGCAATTACTATTTTATTAAATGATATAATAGTCATTAAAATCAGAGATTTGGCCAAATAAACTAGATAATGTTGGAATTACATTAATTATTCACTATTGTTTCTATTATCATTTTATGGTATCTTTATTAACCATATAGTATAATGAAACTAGAATCATGGTAATAGTTAAATTAATTAACTATGGGTTAAATCAAAATGATAAGGTTACATTTGAAACCAAAACTTGTCTAAAACTAATTGGTTGAGAGTATGTAGAACCATAATCATCATATATATAAAATTAAATGAGTTCGGGACCTTTTGAAATGTGAATTCAGTTTATAATAAAATAATCATTCCAAACATTTCTATAGTTCCCCTCTTTCCCTTTATAAAAGGATACCGCCTCTAACCCCTTAATCACACATTTCAATCCCCTTGGCTCATAAAAAATCGGCTCCAATAACCACCCAACATTCCTATATTCCTCCTAGAATCCATACCTTAGGTAGAAGGAAATTCAATAAAGCCTTTTGGCTCAAATGAAATAGAGTAACTAATATTAAGAGGTATCACGTCCTCTAAAGATCCCTTCTAATATAATACTTTTTCACTACCTATGATCTTATTTTTCATGAAAACATAACAAACATATATACTCAATCCAATAATATCTTGTTATTAGAAATATTATAATTACACATAAACACACATCCATCAAATGGATTTAGAACATACTATTTCTGTGGATGGTGAACTACTGCCTCCCGAAAATATGATTGTTAAATTATCTTCTACCACCTCTCATGGTGTCCATTATGATGGAACTGAATTTGAATATGATATATATTATTTTTATATTTTCCTTATTCATATTTATTCATTATTTACAATATAAATTTATGATTTAATGATGTGTAAACATTATAATTTAATTTAAGGAAGTGCGGACTACTGCCCCTTCAAAGAGATATGACCCTTTATTTTCATTCATGTAATGTATAAAGGGTTAAGTTAATGAACATACGTAACATGTATATCCTATGATATTATATTGAAATTATAATATATATATATGTATCATTATTTTTCATTTCCATAAATATTAAATATAAATAAAAGTAGTATTCAGGCGTACGTATGACTTACCGTCTCCCTAAAAGGTGTATTTCATTTATTATCACAAAATGTTATGGGAAATTATAAATAAATATATAATAAATAATATATATATATATATATGAATAATATTCTTGAGATAATTAAATTTTGATGACTTGGACAATTTTTAATTATAATAATTTCATTTTTGACATAGGTACCGAATATTGAAAAAATGTCTAATATGAACATAAATTATAATGTAATTTTCATAATATGGTAATAAGTGATATAAAAGGAATAATATGATTAAAAAAAGTTCCTAATGAAGAAATTAAATTTAGTTTATTATTCATGAAATTAACGAACGAATGAGTCATGTTGTACCTAAGATAAGGAACTTTATCTCAATCTCCTTTAATTAAGGCATATTTTTATTTACACATGATTTGATATTATATGGTTTATAAACACCTTTCACTTTTAATTTCATTGAAAGGTATTATTTTATCTATGAATTGTTTTAATAAATGAAAAAATGAATATTTTTAATGTTTTCGGTGACAATGGTCTCTCCGTCGTCGTAATCATTTTTTGGCTTCCTCTACAAGACAAAATGTTTTTAAAAGGAAAATTAACCCATTTTTTTCCAATTGAAAATGGTTTTTGAAATGGATTGATTATTTCAACATTCTAAAATTATTTCTTCTGACTAAAATTGAAATCTTATTAGTGAAATATTGATATTTGAAATATTATATGTTTTATAATTACTCAATGGTAGTTGGACATTTTACGGGTGGTTAAACAATGATCCAATGAAAGGTGGTTATGTGATAAAACATGTGGTGGGTGGTTATGCGATAAACCAAACACATGTGGTTACATTATAACCTCCAATGCTTTGGGTATAGTATTCGGACATATGGATATTCCATTTAGTGATATGTGTGGATGTTGACTGTATGGTTATTCCATTTCAGCGTGTTTATGTCCCAAGCAACCTTTTATATGCTATATGTTTCATTCTATGGGATTTATGATAATATGTTGGTTAAAAAAATTATACAATGATATTATATTTTTTGAATTGTTTTTTATACCTTCTTAAAAGTGAAAGGTATTTCTTTATGATAATGTATTCATGGTTTACTTATTGTTTTAAAAAACTAATAATTTTTTTCCTTATGAATCCTTTTCATATATTATTATACTCAGCCCATGTTTTTGAAATTTTTTCATAGGTTATAAAGTGTAATGGGGTCAAGGATGGGATCAAGGAAAATTCATTTTGTTTATAACACAGAAATAAATATGTTTCTTTTTTTTAAGATTTTTTATTTTATGAAAAAAGGATACCGAGTAGAAGTGTCAATATATCATATTCAAGTTGTTATGTATAAATTATGACCTAATTCTCTGAAGCCCTAATCCTGAAAAGTTCCTCAATGTGAATTATTTAATTAATTTACTATTATGTGATTTTAAAGGCTAAGTCCTTATAGTTTGGGAGTTTCCCTACTTGTGTAGTGGATTTACATTTTTTTATATGCTTTTGGGAGTATAAGAATGTTTAAATTTATTCACCACTTGTGATATAGTATATAGTTATTATTTTAATATATAATTTCTTATTGATGTGTTAATATCAACCTGAAAGGTTTTTTCATTCAGATTTTGATGTTGTCAACTTAACTAACAATAAGAACATGTTTTATCCTTAGACCAATTGGTCCAATGTGATGAAACACTATTAGATTTTATTAAATAGGAAACAATATTAAATCTATAAGTTGTATGGAATAATTATAAATTGGTAAATGGTGACAGATAAAATTTCCTCATTATTTATTATATTTATATACCTTGATACTATTGTATTAATATAAAATAAATTATTATTTTTAATTTTAAATGAATATCTTTCTTAAATAAAGTCTTGTAACTCTAATTCATATGAATGACAACCCAGATCTATAAATTATTAAATGTGAAATTGGACCCATTTTGGTCATTTTGAAATTTTTTCTTATATGATATACATGTTAGGGGTTTTTAAACAATATGTAGACTGACATTATGGGACCATTGTAGGTAGAATTTCTTTTGGTATGCCTAAATACATATCCCCATAGGGGTATTCTTATGTTATGATTTCATAGGTTTCTCCATTTAATGTTTCAACAATATCATATAGGGGTTCACATATATACATATTTTATAATCATTCTTGACCGGTCCGATTTTCAAACATATGGGAAACATGTTATATGCATTTAAACAATACATAAATGAATCATAGTTAAATAATATTCTAATATCAACCAAAATAGTTTAATTTTCAATTGATTCGAATTAAACTTGTCTTTCACTAAACAAATCATGATAACATTATTTTTAATCCTAAAATGGATAAATGTAAATTTATGTGATAAGTTTTTTTCATTATGAGATGTGTCAATTTTGTTTAAATGTTTAAAAAGATATATAATATAACATGGAAGTATTGCCTTATGATGTTAGTTGAATTATGTACCATGAATGTTTATGTAATGATTTTTGTTAGAACAATTTAAAAGGTGAACATATTAATTTTTGAATATTTAATGGGATTTAATTTAATTATTTAAATTGAAACTATTAGTTGTGTTCATAGGTTGACCTCATGTAAGGGTATTTTAAACGTCACCTTGAGTGGTTTTCCTAGAATGTTAACGTGAAAATTACATTTAGGACCCTCATTATCATTCTAGAACCTCAATTATAGGTTGTCAAGCCTAGTGACTTTATTAGGCCTGACCTATCGGTAGGATCGAAAATTATTGATTTAGTAAATGGTTAAGGATGGTAGGTAGTTCCCTAAAAACCATTAAAACCATGATAAATGTTTGTTATCCAATTTTTATAAATGATGTCATTTCTATTTTGATGTCCCTAGTAAGACACATATATTACAAAATTAACCATGTTGAATGGGTGTTTAGTGGTAATTTACCCATGTTAGAGTGCTGAAAATCATGTAATGCTAGGTTCCATTGATTTAGACATGCCATGGGCATGGTCAGCCATCTAGTATGTCACGTGACCATTATACTTCTCAATTTATGGCATACATGGATGGTTTTAATCCTATATCATCATTATATGAGATAATATGACTCTAATCTAGATATTTTATATTAAAAATAAAATTATTTTATATATAAAGATAATAATCTAGTAGATGGTATCAAGGATGTGTCTTTTCCATCATGAAATCTTGGGGTAGAATGCACCGATATAGGCAGTACCCATTTATTGGATAAATTCTGTAGAAAACTATGAATTCAGACTTAACAATTTAATCGAGATATTTTATTCTTTGATCATTTGTCATTTATAATGTAAAGAGACATAGGAGTTAAATGGTAATTTTATCCTTCCCCATGATCAATATGAAATTTCAAAGAGTATCTGGTGTTTTGACTTGTTGGTTATTTTTTTCCTCTTTTCCTAATGAATTGGAACATTTAGATGAAAATAGAGAGGTTTTTGACATGTAATTATAGATAAAGTCATACTTATAATGATAATATGTGGATAAATCTTTCATTTATTATTAAATTTTTAGAAAATCATGTGGGAACTTATAAAACCTACAATTAGTGAATAATAGAGCATGTGTCGTGGGATGAGTTCCCTTTGATAGTAATCAATGATAAGAATACTCCTATATTGGGGAGAATTTTTTCAAACTGAGTAATGTATTTCTTTCAAAAGGGCCATTTGGAAAATAGTCAGTCCTAATTTTGAATACTCGTAATGCTAGTAAGATTTTAATTTGTGGGTTCTTCTATCTAAGTAATATGATGGGATGGTTTTTTGTGTACGAAAACAATGAAGCCACCATTGGTCATGGATAGACATTAATGGTTGTTCCTGAATTACCAAGATATCCATTGTGGGACAATGTTATCATGTTTAGGTAGTGATGATGTGACGCCCAATGAAGTAGATCTACCTCCAAAAGAAGTTGACCAGTAATGATTCAACTCAATATCATTCCAATAGTTGCGTATGATTGGTTTAGAACCATATGAAGTACATTGTAATTTATCTGAGGGAAGTTTCAATGGTATTCTTGTTAATAAATTATATCGTTTGGTTTAATATTTTCATTGTGATGATCATGAATCCTATCATGATATTTTCCATGATACCTTGAGAGAGTGAAAGTTATACAATGAGAAAATTTTAAATTCACATATGTTCTAATAAAAATACTATTTGTGAGTAGTTACGTTGAATGAAAAAACGTTAAAAGGTGTGGTTTCGCTGACGTAATAATGTATTTCTCTGATGGAAATCCTTGCATATACTAAAGGACACCTTCTGAATCATTTAAATGACTTTCATTGGGCTATGCCACTGTTTTGATTTATAGAAATATCAATTATATACTGAAGTATCACCTATAAATTTAATACTATGTACTATGATGGATGAGCTCCTAGGTCTTTATATAATATCTCAAATTTTACCCAAGACATCATTAGGGATCAGATGGGATGTTTTATGGGTAATTAACCATGTGTGATAGATCAGGTGTACACCAATATTCACGATGTGGGTTGACAACATAAATGTTTTTTATCTTATAGACGTCAACTGGAGATGGTTATGGGCTTCCATGGACATGATAGAGGTTATTTTAAGGTTCCTTTAGAGATGTCTTCATGTTTCGTATTGTGATATTTTATTCCTTTAATCCATGATTTTTTTTTTCAAATAATTTGTTTTGAATGGGATGACTTATTTTCCACTTATTCTATTCAATAATGTTTTTAAGGAACATTTTGTAGAACATTATAAGGATGAGGTTACCATATTGTCAGTCAAAATAAGGTTTTCATTAATATCTAGCTCCACCATGATACATGTGGTTGATTATGAGTTGACTATTCATTCAGTATGAGAATATTTCCTTTAAAATAATGAGAGAGCTATTATAACACCTATGTTGTGAATTATGATGGTAGAGTATCATGTATCCAAATTAGAAATTATGTGGCCAAGCCAATTTTTGGTGATTTCGATGAGGATGTTAATTCTTGAGATGATTATGAGATTATGTCATGTGTTAAATGGTATAAGATAACCTTATATTGATGTTTTAATTAAAGTGAGATCATTGGATTAAGTTTCATTGGATTTTTTTTATGTGCCTATGTGATTTTTAGTGGTGGGTAGGGTGATAGGAACCACAATGCGCCCATTGGTATGAAACTTCATGACTTAATTATATCTTTTTTTATTTCAATTTATTAAATTAGTATCTTGCAGATGAGAATTTCTATTGTAGCATGTTATTACACCAAATAATTTGGGCCATGTGAAATTTCCCCTGGAATTTTAATTTTATAATTTGGTGGATGGGAAATTATTTATACAATGATTTTGAATTCAAATACGATCATAAGTGCCATTAAATTTTTTTATGGACATGTTTTATGCCCTGAGATGTGCCTCGAGTGTTATGATGAGTTTATGGAGCATTGGTTTTTAGAAAATAAATATCAAGAGAGACAGCCAGGTGACACTATTTTTCTAAATCTATGAAAAATACATTAAAAACATATAGTCGATCCATTAGAGCTTGGTTTATTGAACGGATCGGTATAATGGTGCAAGAGGATACACACAAACATGCATCTACGTATAGGGTATTTATAGTGTAAAATGTGTAGTTTTCACAGAGTTTCCTAAACTATGCACAAGAAATATTCAAGCCTCCTTCTTGATAAATTACATAGCATTGTCATAACAGAGTTTTTAAAATTGAGAAGCCATATATTTTACCTCATTTAATGGGTAGAAATAAACCTTTTCCCCCCTCCACCATTTTATTTCATCCTCTCTATTTTATTCTCTTCCAATCCATTTGCAGTAGCACCTCCACAGGTTCATTCTCCTCCCTCATATAGGTATGGATGCCTCTCCATCACTAAGTGTTAATATTGAGTGTCACGAGTCTCATTAGTTAGACCTTTTTTATGGGAATCAATATTCATTCCCAATTATTAATTCAAAAAGTTTATCATTGTGTGAACAAATTCATCATATTTTTATAGAGCCTATATTTTTCTTCAATATCTATTTTACCAGAATCACTCAACTATCAATATTAGACGTGTGGGATGTACTAATAATGATTTTGGTGGTTTATTTATTGTTTCCTTAATGTATCAAAGTTTAAAATTCATCCATAATGGCTCATAATGGTATTTCCATGCGGCACCACCTAAATATGAAATTGATGATGCAGAACCTAAATCCATAATTCTAGTAGCCCTTGTATATGAAATTGACAGTATTAATGGTTTTGGACCACATGTTATAAAAAACCAAAATGGGTTCCGCTATATATTAGATTATTTATGTATGTTTTTTCTCATAAAACACCTTGTTGAGGTGGGATGAATATTAAAATATAGGTGGGTTGATGAATAGGATTTCTGTATTCTTTTTAGCACGGTCAATATTATACAATTTCTTTTATATTATTAGCATGATTGGGTATTCCACTAGTCCATAACAGTTTTATGAAATTATTAATAATCATTAATAATTTAATGGACCCTATATTTATTTAAATAGAATGAATTAGTACATGGTCATTATTAAACATTACTTGAATTGGTAAAAGGGAATTCCCCCATAAGGTTCACGACTAGTGAAGTGGAATGTTTGTGTGTCTGTCCTTCTTCAATGATAATTTAAATTATTAAATGGATTGTGATATTCTGGAAGTTATACTTTAGTTACATTTATGGAACAATATATATAGTGTCATACAAAATTATTGGTAATATGTGTTTTTTGAGAGACACATGGGTTTCTTTTACAGAGCGGAATGGATTAGATCATAGGTTACATGATTTTTAAATACACTAGGAGAGATACATGCTATTCCTTGGATTCGATCGCTGATAATTTTACTAACATCTGTATGATAAATTCCAATTATATATAGAGAAAATAATTGGTCCTGGTTCTTATAAGGTTATATTAAGACACAGGTGATACTCTATCCCCAATGTGTGATTGTATGGATATTACAGGAGAGGTTGTTTGGTATCCATGTAGAGATTGATACATTGGATTCCATTTATGGATTTGATTGGATGATGTTATATGATATTGTGTATTTGTAGCTCCCATATAGTGATACTTGGGATTCATGTTTAGATCTCTTTTAAAGGGATCAGGGTTCCAATTATTAATCACTAAGGGTTACTTTTATATATATAGACAAAATATATCTAGATTTTATCCAAGGATGCATTTATCAAGATGAAACACATGATTGGGCTTGGTCCATTCTTGATTATCTTTTTAATAATGACCCAATTATTACAACCCTTACACATTTGTATAGGTTGACCCTGGTTTAAGGACATTGTAGCTTAGGATGATGTAGGTATGGTCTGCCATGTGTCATTGAGAAACCTATGAAATAATTATATAATTATGTATTTATTTTCCTATTTATTATTAATACTACACTTAGTCATACAATATATTCATCATATATATTATTCTATAGACACTGTTGTTGTGGGGCTACTGAGTACATCTCACACCATTCTCGGGTCACCATTGCACTGGGGTACCTGAGCCGACCTCATGTTCACAAGACCATGGTTCATCTCATATGATGTGTATTCATCATGGGAGTTATGTGAACATGACTGTACTGGTACTCAAGATTCTCATAGAGTTATCCTTTGGAATTTTTTTCATTTGTTGTATTATTTTGAACTGTATTATATTCCTTCCTATATTATTCCTTCTCAAACCAACTACCATTAGTTGGACATAAATTCATGGATATATATATATATATATTCATTATTGGTAGTTCATTTCATTTTATTGGAAACTATATATATCTTTCCCGCATAAATCTTAAAATATACTAAGTTTTTTATTGAGTGATTTATTTATTATAACGACCTTGATCCCAATTTCCCAAAGTCAGTGGTTAGCTTACTATATTAGTATTAGATAAAATTAATTATAACCCAGAGAATTAAAAAATTTAGATGTACTAGTAAAATAATTACATACATGAAATGAAAATTACATTTTAAAACATATGATAAATGAATAATTTCATTTATTATACCATTATTCCCCATTTGTGTAACTCTCCATATCATACATAATATACCTCTTGGAATCCATAGAAAAATGAGGCATTTGAAAGGGGAGAGCTCAGATTATTGATAAAGGTAAGTGTATAGAAGAAGAAATTAATAAATAATATATGAAAGGTAAATAAGTGAAATACATTTCATTTAATCAATAACGTGAGAATAATATGAATGGAATTAAATATAATCAAATAATTCCACATAAATTTCTAATGAAAATTAATCTTAACCATGTATATTAAAACTATTCTAATAATAACTTGTAATATTAATGTTTTTATTCATAATGATGAAATGCATAATTCAAAACATATGAAACATGTTGTCGAGTCTTTGTACAATGAATCTAATATTATCAATGATTTGTGCCACAAATATAACATTATCTAGTATTTAAAATAATAATATAATAAATGTGTAATGACTCATCCAAAACCCAATCTATTTTATTTTAATGACACCTACAGATGCATCGTGGGGTTATAGCATGCCCCACCCATCACTTTTTAAGTAAAATTTATTTCTCATAAGGGTAAATAATACAACTAAATGAACATTAATTAATAAAATCCAAAACTCCCCATTTTTATAGAACTAGTCATACATAATATCAATAATTCCCAAGTTAAAATGATAATAAAATATAAAATCAATTGTAATGAATGGTATTATTAGAGTACATCCTCAAAATAATATTCAACATATAATTTGATAGATAAAAATGTATTAAATGGTATCATGGAAAAATTCTTGAATAAAATAATCATTAAACATTCCATTGTGTCCCAAACCACATTGAAACATTTGAATAATATGTCCCATTAAGTAATAAATTAAAATTAATATATTATATAATGAAAATATGAAGATTAATTATATAAAACTTAAAATTATTATTATATGCACCTCATAATTTAATATAGGTGTATTCAAGTAAAAATGTATCCAAGAAATAAAAATTGAGACACAAACCCATTACCTATTTGGTAGCATTAAACCCATAAACCCCATAAAAGAGAGATACACAAATGGGTATGTAAATACCAGTTAATTAAATGATAATAAGCATAAAAAAAATTCCTGGGATGTATATACACCACACAATAATAATAAGTGTTTAATAAATCATATATATCACATAAGTAAAAGTGTGATTTGAAATTCCTTACGTCATGTTTCCCCTTATTGTATCATTTTAACCCTCAAATATAATGGATTAAAATATTATTTATTCATCATATAAATGTATAAATATTTAAAATACCGTATTTGATACTATTATAACATCTTTTTACACAATATTTAATATAATTTCATTATGTTCATGGTGTTGGGTGTGTTTATTTCATGGTTTCAGGATTGGTTAATTTGTGTATAATTATAGATCTTCCTATAAAAAGGGATTACAACTAAAGAGGTGGAATAAAATAATATTAATTAAATATCTAGTTTATAAATGCTCCATTATGTCATTCAAGTTTCTAAATTGAGGATTATTAACTAGATAAAATGTTTATGATAAATTTTTAATTTAATTTTTACTGTATTTTCGAACATCACAATGTAGATTTGTCTTAAATACTATTATATTTTTATATTATTCATAGAAAATTATATTTGTTATAATATAAATATTTGAATCATATTTAATCACAAGAATAATTTTTTGACCATCTATAAAGGTGATAATGGAAGAATAACAAAAAAAATCACAATGGTAGTTAATCTCTATAATTTGGAGAAGAGTTTTGCTATATAGAATAATATGATGAAATAATTAGGATTAATATAAGATATTCCATTAGAATAATATAATTATATTATTTATATGATTATGTAATTATTATTCCCTGATTAATTAATGATATATGGGGAAAGTAGAAAGAGGAAAGAAATTAAGAGAGGTTATTTGAGAAAATTTCGTCTTTCATATCATCTCTTTGATAGAGCATTGAGGAATTTTTATTTGGTAATTTAGTTCTAATATGGGATATTGGACAAAGGGAGAGTGATTAGGAGATATTTTAGTATATATATGTCTTATTTTGAAATGGTATAATGAGGGGTGGTATTTATACTTGAGGAGAGGTGGGTTTAAGTGATTAAAATAATGATTATTTTATAGACAAAGACAACCCAGTTGAGGATAAATTAATTTTAAAGTATAATTATAATAATTAATATAATATATTATATTTAGAGTCAATAGAAATCCTCATCTATCCATTTAATTTTATAATTTATAGGGATGAAAAAATATAACAATTTAATATTAACCCTTGTAACTATTTTAATTATAAATTCTTAAGTAATTTTTTACCAAAGTACCATTTATTATACGAAAAAAATAAATTGAAATTGAATATAATTTCAAAATTATTATACAAAATATTGAATCCAATTTTACAAAGTCAACTCACATAATTGGAAGTATTTTATTTATAATTAATCCCACAGACATAATTAAAAGATAGGTTTTAAAATAAAGATTTCAAACATTTGAAAAAAATTATATCCAATTTCAATGTGTTATATAATAGAATAAACTAAAGTTTATTTATGAATGAATTATTCAAATAATTAAACATTTCAACCAATTTCAAATATAATTTATCAATATAAATAAATTATAAAAAATATTTTTTCTAATAAAATTAACTAATTTTTTCTATTTAACAAAATATAAAACATATTATAAAAAGACAAAAATTAAATATCATATAGTTTTGATATAATTATTTTCAAAATGAATTTTTAAATAAATCTTATATAATTTCCAAAAAATTATTTTAAAATAGGTTCACCATTAAAAGGAATCAAACATTTCTTTAAGAAATATATAAACTTTTATGCATAAAATTTGAAAATTTCTTTTCATAACCATTTCAAAAATATTGGATGAATTTAAATACATACGGTTTAATATATAAGAAAATAATTTCACAAATATTTATTAATTTAATTTATTATGTTAAAATTCCCTTGTGGGAATAATTTTTTTTAATATAATCAAATACATTATATTCAATTTATTTTTACTTTTTTTATAATTATTTGGTGACTAATGAATAAATTTTATAAATATTATTTAACTATATTTTCATCATATAGTTAATATCAATCATTCATACATTTTGAACGACTATGTGAGAACTATAAAAATTTAAAAATAATCATTTATCATTTATTTAGGCTCCACATTCTATATAACTAAAGCTATCAATAAAATTAACCTTATTCACCAAGAAGAAAACCAATAAATATTGGGGTGTCACATTTTACATTCCTTTAATAAATGTTATCCTCATAATTTGAAATTTCAATTCAAAAATAAATAAGTTTTCTTGAAAAATATATTTTTGGGAAACTGATATCCAAAATGGGGTAAATAAATATTCCCTTAATAAAATGGAATGGTAAATTACATGGTCACCAAATAATTAGGCTTTCAAATAGGATAACATTAGTGCAAAGTTAAAACTATGACATTAGGTATAAATATAACCATCACATTCCTATTTGGATTGGTAAATCATATGGTACACATAAATTAAACCTTAAAAAAACTATAATCTATGATGGGTTAAAGAGGATGTTGATTTCATGTTAAAAAAATAAATGAATATCATTTTCCATTCTTAATCACATTCCTTGATTTTAGTTATTATTTTACTATCCTTAAAATCACATGAGAAAAAAATCATAAATAGTTTCATTCAATTTGATATTATTAATCTTATTCTATGGTTTTCATTGATATAGTTAAACTTTATCTTTTATGATAGGTAATGGATATTAATGTTTAATTTTTAATACCTAGATTAATGAAATGATTCGTATGTTGCAAAATTATTTTCTTAAGCCTTAAAGTAATTACTAAAACAAAAATGGCAATAACAGGTTATCAAAAAATATAATATCCAATTATCATCATAATAAATTCCATATGTAGTTAATATTAAGACACATTGAAAATACATTTATCGAAGCCCAAATAATATTAATTTATATGGAAGATCAATAAAATTCGAAAAATCACCATAACATCCAATTTTCCTAACAACATTGGGTAGATCTTATTACCCGAAAACAAATATATAAATATAGTGATTATAATTAAATATTAATGAAAACAAAAATGATTCCAAAATAATATCTCATGTTATTTAACACATTCCTTCAATCTAAACATGTAGAAACCCCTGTATAAACCATCAAATCAATAATGACATTCATTCCCACCAATAATATCCCATAAATAAATCAATGAAATTATTATCTTACCATGAATAATACATTAAATGTTATATTCCCTATAAAATGTGTTTTCTAAAAGATAAACTGTCCATTGAATAAATACTCCTTGTTATTGGTACCATTTAACATGTTCCCTCAAATCCTTAAAAACATGTTCTTAATTATAATCATTATGAATATAATAATTATTATAACCAGAATATCATTGATATAATATTATTAATTAATAATTATTACAAGAATATTAACATTAATAATTCCTCTTCATATGTTGTAAGATCATATGAATTTCCATGATTTTTAGTTTCCCATGAGATATATTATCCTAAAAATTGAGGAATATATTTACGTAATGTCTATTATAATTATAGTTTAAAGAGTGAATATTATTCTTTTATTTATTCCCTTTTCATTATTTTTTATAGAGACTATTTTATCTTTAGATATTATGAAATAATAATCCTTTCAACCATATGCTTTGATGATTCTTTCTATATTTATGGCATGTTGGAAAATCCATCATTTCTTTATTTACATTATCTATATTTTTACTAGTAGTACATTATTTCTCGTTCATTTTACAAATCCATAATACATGGGAAATTCATTCTATATTTCCTTACTACATGATACTATATTGTCTTATGATTAGATTTTTTGGGATACTAGTTTCCTTCAAAATATTGTCTTAAAACCATAAAACATATTATCCTTTATACTCTATGGATCATGTGAACTTTTGAGTTTCAAATTCCTTCTAATAAGATTCATTAATAAATAATGGCATACATTGTAATAAATCAAGAAATTATGAAACATAAATAATAATCTCAAAACTATATTGAATAATTTGAAGAAGTATAACTATAAAAAACATCTAAATCATAAGTATTGTTTTATTGGGGGTAAATACAAAATTATTCATTAATTTTTATCCTTTAATCTATGCTTTTAGTCAATATAGTTCCCATAAATTCTATTAATATTTCCCTAATACCAACCATAATGAAACCAAACCCAATTTTCCAAAGTCGGATGGTTCTTTTCTATATTGTCAATAAATATAAGGAATAACACTGCAATGTATTTAATGGTTTAGTTGTCTTGGAAAAATAGATATATACTTGAAATAAAAAATAAATTAAAAAAAATACTCAATGAATTTCATTTATGCTGTCATTATTCACCCATTGTGAAACCTTATATATCAGTCGTAATATACTTCTTGAAATATTCACAAAAATGAAACATATGAAAGGAATAATCTCATATTCTAAATAAAGGTATGAGAACAATAAAAAACATTGATAAATAATAAGGACGAGAAAATAACTAATATATAATCCATTTAATCAATAACTTTATCATAATATGACATGAATAATAGATAATCAAATAATTACTTATGAATAATAACATGAAAATGTAACATATCCATTATTATTCTAACTAATAAACTAAGCATGTGGAATATCGATAACATAATTTATATGTTGGAATGCATAATTTCTAAAATATAAAACATATTATCGTTGAGTTTTACCTAAAATTTAACATAATCAAGGCTTATTTCAAATAATATAACATTGTGAAGGATTTTTACTAATAATCTAATAAATTGATATGTCATTTGATGAAACCTAGTATTGTTTATCGCATGAGTCAAAAGAATGATTCCATGGGCTATATAATTCCCCACAAATTTCTTAGAAATTCAAATTCATTCCTCTTAGGGATAAATAATACAACTGAATCAACTTTCATTTTCAAAATCAATTACTCCCTTTATTTGGAGAACCAGTCATATTGAATGGAAATAATTCAATGGTGAAAATGTTTATAAACAAAAAACAAGAAATATAATGAATTTTAATATTAGATTATATACACATAAAATATTGAAGACAATATGTTATATATGAAAAGACATTAAATGATACCATTGAAAAATTCATGAGGAAAATAATCAGTAATCATTCCAAAATATTTCATACCACATTAAAAAATTGGAATTATAAAAGCCATGAAGGAATAAAATTAAATTTAAATAATAATATAACAGTAATAAGTAGATTCATGATATAATAGGTCAAGTGTTATGTAAAAACACCTCATAAAATAATATAGGTGTATGACATAACAAATGTATCTAATAATGAATAGTGTGAAAAAACCCCATTACCACTTTGGTATCATTGAAAACACAAACCCCATAAATGATAGATACTCAAGTGGATATATAATTACACATAAATGTAATGATAACCCACCTAAAATACATTCATAGGTATAATATACACAAAAAATTAATAATATGTTCTTATTAAGTCAAATATCTCCCAAAAGTTGTAGTGATATGAGAACATCACTTACATCATGCTTCCCTTTTGTGTATCTTTATTTATCACCCTGTATAATGGATTAAAAAAAGATATTAATTAATTATATAAATATATTAATAATTATAATACCCTATATGTTTATTTCATATTATCCTATGTCCCATTTATAAATAATATTTCATTATTTTTAATGTTTTGGGTGATTTCATTTCATGGTTACATGATTCGTTCATTTGTGTAAAATTTTAGATGTTATCGTAAAATGTGACTAACACACCATTGGTGGAATAAAGTAGTATTAATGAAAATTGAAGATTATTAATTTTCTAGAGTAAAATTTTTGTTTCTAAAATGATGATTATTCATTAGATAAATTGTAATTGAAAAATATTTATTTTTTGGACGTTTTTTTTGAAAATGATGAACTTGTTTCATTATATTTAATATATAAGTGTATATTTTTTTAAAAAAAATATAAAATATGTTATAATATTACTTTTTATATCATATTTTACCATACCAATATTTTAATAACCTTCCAAGAAGAATATGATTGAAAAATAAATAAAATATTCATATAGAAAATTAACCATACTAATTTGGAAAATATGTTCACTTCTTTGAATAAGAGGATAAAATAAATAGAATGCATATAAGACATTAAATTTACAATATAAATTTCAGGAATTTAAATTATCTAGTAATTATTATTACTATATATATGAAATATTTGAGGATAATGTATATTAAATGAAATAAAGAGATGTGTTTTGAGAAAATTACCCCTTGAATATTACCTCTATGAGATACTTGAAGCATTGTATTTGGTATTTTGGGGATAACAGATAAAATGGGATATGGGGCGTGTTATGAGGATATTTTTTTGAATATTTAATTAGATTAAAGGATTTTGGATCAAAATGGGTCAGTTAGGGGTGGTATTTACACTTTAAGATATGTGTGTTTAAGTGATTAAAATAATGATTATTTTATATATAAGGCCAACCAAACAGCGGTGGAATTTATTTATAAAAAATTTAATGTTAATTAATTCATTTTACGCTAATTTTGGTTAATATATACATCATCCAACCACTAAACGTAGTATTTTAATATCTTAACTTTTTTCTTTAACCCTCATCATTATTTTACATGTACTATGGTTAAATTTTTTGTAACAAATAAACTGTTTTACTCATAAAAATTAAATTGACCTCACAATTTAATTTTTTCATTATATTTACTAATAGTGAATTTATCTTACCAAATTCTATTTATATATTTGGAAAATATTGATTGAAAATTATTCCCAAAGACAAAATAAAAAATATGGTTTTTATAGAGAAAAGTTCAAAATGTTGGACTATTTTTATTTCCCAATTCTTTTTTAAGTTGAGTCTAATGACCAATTATTTTTGAAATGATATATACTTGAATTAATTATACATTAAAATAAATTTAAAATATAATTTGGCAACATAAATAAATATGATGAAAAAATAGTAATTAAATAAAATGATTTTTTTCACTATTAATCAAAATATGAAACTTATCTGAAAAATATAAAAAAATTACAATAAAATAACATCGAATTCTGGAATATAAAAATGAAGAATTTTTTTAGAATTTCTTTTACAAATTTTGGTTTTATAATATGTATAGTATTTTATGGGGAAAATTGTTTTTCTAGAAAAATATAACTTTTAATGGATAAAATTATATTTATTTATTATCATAATAATTTAAAAAATATTATATAAATTAAAAATTTTTTATTTTATTATATATAAATATCATTATTATTTCTCATTAATATTTATTAATTTAATTTATTAACATAAAATTCAATTTGTTCATAAAATATTTCTTTTAGTAAAAATGTATTTTTTATGGTAAATTTGTTCCCATTTTTTTCATCTAATTAGTAAAAAAATTCAATTTATTAAAATATGTATAATATATTTTCATAACTTTTTTAGTCAAATTCATTATTCAAAAATTTAGTGATAAAAATAAAAATTGTTTGTAAATATTTAATCATTTTTTAAAGCTCGGTGTTCTGTGAAATGTTAGAAATCGATGAAATTTAATTTATTTAATAATTTTAATACAATAAAATCATAGGCTATTACAATTAGTATATATTATATAATTTATCTACTCTGATCATGATGGTATATTCTCCCCACCATTCAATCATTATATTGTCACTACTAGTTAGAAGTCTCTTGCATTTGAGGAGGCATGTTTGAGGTCATGATATTGATGGGATCATGGAATCAGTTTTGTGGAATGTTTTTCAAATGTTACAAATGTATATAAAAAGAAAGCAATCATGATAAATAAATACTATAATCATTTCATAAAAATTAAGGCTAAAATTCAATTGATTGATTTCATAAGGAACTTCATTGATATGACATGTTTCTAAAGAACATGTATACACCCTTAAAGAGACATTATGATGAAAATATTTTGATCATGGGGAGTAACATAATAGTATTTATTGATCAGTAATTCCACATAAAATTAAACAATCATATAGAATTATAATTTTGATGAAATTTTTTTATTATTTTTTTCTAGATTAGGGTTCCACTTTAAATGTGATACCTCACTCTATTTTATCTTCATTCCGTGTTCAAGAAATGAAGACAGTAGGAATATTCATTCAACTGGAAAACCCGAGTACTAAACCCCATATAGGTGTGTTATAAGATGTAATTGTATGGGTTCAAAACATAATCTTTTTTACTGGGATATATGTGAAAAGATGTATGATAATATGATTAATGGACATTCAATAATAATATTGGTGATAAAATTCATTAAAACCACCAAAACCATATTTAATGTACAAATAGTATATTATCAATTTTTGTGTGGCAACATTGTCCACTTCAACATCCTTGAGTCCATGAAGTAACCCTAAAAATATATTTCCTCTATTTTAGTATTTCTATTATTGTACTGCCACCCCCCCACAATATTATCTTTTCTATTGATACACATTCTTAGTTTTCAGTCATTTATAGATATGTTAGTTAATCCTTCATGTGTTGAATGATGTAATGTTCTAGAAAATGTCATGAATGATCCCTAATTGATGATTTTATAAGCACAGATGATCTTATGACCATCAATGACAATAGGTATCTTATAAGATATTATTCCACACATATGTAAGTTACCAATTAGAATATTCATGAGGCCATAGACCTATCACATTCACATTCACATCCATCACTCAAAAAATCTCCCAAAATTGTAACTTAATCCAATGGAAAATAATTTAAATATTCATATCATGTTAATAGAAATAGGATCCCTATCATTGTTTCTAGTTCACAACATACACAACATGAATTAATATTTTATAAACTTTCTAGAGAGTATAAACGAAAATTATTGTGGAAACATGACGATATTCCTAGTATTACACCTTTAATTTTCATGCATCGTATATTTTTAAAAGATATGTCTATACTAGTGAGGTGGTCACAATACTAACATAATCCAAACCACATATATCTTCATAAAAATTAGGTTAAACATTTATTGGATAATTTATTCACTTACACCATATCTGATAGAAAATGGGTCAGTCCCTTACAGATAGATAACATGAAATGTAGTTTTAAAGTAACAAAAAATGAAAATAATAAATTCGTTCCAAACCATGTACATAATAGTTATCATGTATGAATGTATTATCACACATTAAACCAACACACCTAGTATAACCATTATTAGTTTCCTTCATTTACTACATGCTAAATAGGGTAGTAGAGAATTCCAACAACTATTTTCTAGATGGGTATTTTGGATATTTTTGATTCAATATTACACCCATTGATCAAGAAAATATTACCTTCACTTGTCCCGTTGAATAATTTTTTTACACAAGGATTTCATTTTTCCTTTGAAATAATTAAATTCATTTTATGAAATTAATTTATAGTATTTCATGGAATCATAAAGATAATTTCATGTAATTATTCATGTCTGGTTTAGATAGATATGGTTCAACTACTGATGTGTTCTTGAGTAGTTCTGTTTTTTTTCACATCCTTATACACAATGAAATATTATATAAAATTTAGAGAAATTCTATTTCATGGTGATAAAATGTATAGCACATGTAAATCTCATTTCCAAGGATGGATTTAATGTTTATAATTTAAATGTAGTCAGTATGTAATCCCTATAATTCCCCAAAAATGATTGATATATGAGATAATTCTTAGGTCGTACTAGATTTTATCATCATTTAATTCATAAATTCAAAAATATTATAAACATCATCTCCATAATACTCAATAAAGAAAAATGATTTATATATTTTTAAAGACGATTTATTATTTAAACATAATGAAATAGCATATCACATCACCCCCGTTAATCAAACCTCTTTTATGGGATTTACCAATTGACCACATGAGTAATTCCTAGAACTATGTAGTAGGGGATTAATTATTATAATTGGTTGATTGATATTAATAATTAATTTCATTTGGATTATGTACACAAGGAACTACCAAGAAAAATACACCACATCTGAAAAATTATTACATTCTATTGTGTGCTTTGTAGAAAAATGCAATTCCTACCATTTAGGGTCCAATGTAATTTAGTTATCTGAACATAAAACCATCAGGTACCGTCCTAGGAAAAAAAATTCATACCAAATCTTATTGAATGGAATATCCCACATCAAGTATAAAATAAAGAAATAATGGATAAAAGAAGTGGTAAATGATGTATTCAACCACATTAGTATGATTTTTACACAATTTGACCACCATATTTTCTCATCCCTACCCATTATATTAATTCTTTCCTAATGATAAAATTTTTATATATTATATATTACAATTTTTACATTCACGTTGTGATTCATTAGAATAATATAGGGCTCCAATTGTTTTTTGTTCTTCATTATCCCAAAAAAATTAATCATGAGTCATGATGGAACTTTTTTTATTACCCATACTTCTGGAGAATTATTGGATATTAAGTTGTTCGTCATCATTTTATAGACCATGAGTTATGAACATTTTTCGTTTCTGTCACACCTTGCCTTTGGGAGACACTATGTATCCCAATGTATAGATTGAGTGGCCTATGAATTTGGAAATTATTGACCAAAATTTTATAGATATGATATGTGGATTTTATATTCATATAAAAGATTTAATTTCACCAAGAATATCTATCAGAGGAAAGAAATATGCCAACAACCCATGTTATTTTTTAAGATCAACGATTTATATGGAATTAATTTCATGTGGACATTATAAATAGATTTGGATTTATATACACATTATTGGATATTTACTATGTCATTAAATGGGTGGAAGAAAAGGATTCATGGACATATAACTCTGAAGTGGTTGTCAATTTTTTGTGATCTCGAGTTTTCAGAAGGTTTGAATTTCCAACATTCATCATTATAGATTGGGCAGACATTTTATTACTATAGAATCATGAATAAAATAATCTATAAAAATATTTTTATACATAATATCTTTAATTAATATCACTCCAAAACAAATGAGAAATCATAAATATAATAATAGTGGTTTATAAAATTTATGAAAAAATTATATACCCGAATAGGAATAATTTGAGTTAGACTTGGATGATGAACTCTGGGTGCATTGAACATATTTTAAAACGAAAATCAGAATGAAAACATATAATATTTTATTTAGTAAGGCCTCTAACATCCCTATTGAGGTAGGGAACCATTTATATAGGTATGTTAGAAAATATAATATAAATATGTCACATGAACATGAGTATAGTAATTTTTAGATTCATGAGATTTGAGGAAATAAAAAGACAAATATAAGAAAATTACCATGAAAACCTCATCTTTCATTGCTAATTATAAATTGGTCTGAATAAGCTCCTTTTTAATGAAAGGCTACTGTTTCACCTAGACAATCTACATTCCAACTAGTTTATCCCATACACTAGTACTAACAACTATCCAATTGGTATTGTATAGGTTCAAAATTAAAAAAACTAAAAAAAACATACACCTTCAATGGTTATTATTTTCATCTCATTCAAAAGCCCTTTCTGTAGTCCCCTATAGAGTAACTCCACCTTCATGAAGAAATATACCAGTGAAACCTAATTGGATTTATCATTCCTTTGGGAAAACCATTTTATTATAATGATGAAATTTCATAGTCTAGGTGTGGTTGGTGGATACATTCCTAATATTTTCTATATTTTTTATCGTTCTTGTTCCTTTTCATTATTATTCTTACTATATTTATTATTAATTATTTACCTAATTTTCTGATATCAATAGTATTTTACTCACGTTTATTATTCATCTCTTATTACATTTTTATTATCTTTTCAATTTTCTCATTTTCTCATATTTCTACCAAAATAATATATTATTATATCTATTTAATCAGGGTAATTATTGAAAAATCATAATGCATTTTCCTTGTTTGTAGTTGCATTATCATTTTAATAAAAAATTATTCACTGATGGCTTGTGATTTATTAAAATAATATAACATTGAGGGGTACTTTTTTTGGGAATTTGATGTTTATTTATGATATTAATTTTTGTATCTCTATGAATCCATCGGGTAGATTGAAACCCTACATGTGTGTGGTTCGTGGGAGGATAAATACACTTATTATCTCTAAATTAAATATCCCTCAACTATGAAGTGTGAATAATTATTTCATAATATATCGTAAATATATGTTTTTGTAATGTTTATTATCATTCAAAAATAATTATTACAAATTTTCACTCTTTATACAATCTATTTCATCTTTTAACTTATTGAACAATATAATTGTACTTGTTATAAGACCATTGAATACCATAAAAAATAAAAATAGGATTAAATAATTAAGGGAGTGCTGAAATTAACAACATATGGGGATATCCTGGTTATCGACATATTATTTGACATTTGGGAAATATTACGTAATGGGTCATGCAATTTTTTTACAATGGATTTAGAGAAGGTTCATTTGAAAAAACTATGATGGAATAAAAATATTAGAGAACCTATATTTATTAGATTAAAATATTTAATAATAGAATGAAATGGTTTTCACAAAATAAAATTTTCTAGTTAGTGACATTATCATATTTTTATTACCTTTTTTACACTTGTATAATAAAACTCCATCAATTTTTTGATACAGTTTATGAGATGTCATTTTTCAAGGTCACTAGGAATTACACTTTGGTATAGTTTTTGAATTTATTCTGTTGATATCATGAATTAAATAATTATTTATTTATTAATATTTTGGAATTTGGGAATATCATCATTTTCCATTTTTAGAAATATGAATTTTCCCATGAATAAAAATAAATTGGTGTGGGGTGTGATCACATTGTGTATTACTTTTTTATTTCAACCGTACACCACTATTATACATTTTTTATATTAAAAAATCAAAGTATGTTATCAAAATTAACTTCAAATTTTATTTAATTATTTAATTTTTTCACTGATAAAAGGGGAATATTTTATTGTTTTGATGATTACATTATGGAGGAGGTGATTTGATATTCTAGAGATGTTGTTGATGGAATATGGGTCATATAAAATATAATCCCAAGGAAATATGTTCAATATTTTTCATATAATGTTAAATTAATTTATCCAATATGTATTAAATTTTTTGAAATGATACCAAACTCTATAAGATATAAATAATCATAAAACACTGAAGCCCAATTCATCTATCGAGTGTCCCCAGCAAACTGATCTATCAACAGAAAGGAATCATCTTTAATTAAAACATTAAATTGGCATTTAACAATATATACCATTATTGACAATTCATTTCCACCTATAGTTACATTATAATAGTCAATATGTGATTTAATAACTCTTCTATTTTTTTAATGTCTTGATAATTTCATTTACAAGTCCAAAACTGAGGCACAAATGATATCTCAAAATATATATTCCAAAAATCACCTCCCATTTTTTCTATAAAATTCCACCTTTGGCACCATATTTTCAGGCTCAACCGCTAAGTGAATTGCTACCATTTGTTAGTTCCTAATGAGTTTCCTCATCTCCATAGAGGATCTTTAGTACCCTATCCTAATTTGGATATCTAATATATAGATGTAGATACACTAGAGCCTTCCCCACACCTTTAGGGAAAGATAAATAGAGGGTTATTGTTGAAATTATGATATATAAAATTTACAGGTCATTATAAAAATAGTTTTATGTTTTTTTAATGTAACATGGTTTTGAAAACCTATCATTCACAAGTATCTAACTATGATTATGATTTGATTGATTTTTTGAATCAATAGATTGAAATTATATTTACTTATAACTGATTGGTGTGAGGTTATGATTATGTGACTTGGGTTGTAAAAATTGTACAACCACAAAATAGGTTTCATTCCAAAAAAATTTAGATTTATTGTTTTTTTTCATATTATTAAACCTAGAATAAGATATGACCCTTGGATTTATTATTGTTCTGTTAAGTATTCTTTTTTACTTGCATTTATCTAAAAGCGTACATATTATTTAGAATTATTATTAATCTCAAACTATGTTTTACTCTAAACCTACTCCAATCTATATGAACAATGATATTTATAAGTGACTTACTAAACATGTAATGATCTCCATCAATTTCATTATAATTTCATTTTTTACACTATAAAACTATTTAATTATGTCATTCCGTTTTGGTGTATCCCTTAAAATACCCCAATTTTATATATTTTTTTGAAAAAATTATTTTTTATATAAATTTTAACCCACCAATTCTTCATTATAGTTTAATTACAACCGTCCGTGTTATATAAATCTTTTTTAAAAACATATTGAATTTGATATTTCAGGAAAACATGACTAACGTAAAATATTTTAATTTTATAATTAAAATAAGTTAAATAATAAGAAATTATTTTCATTAATGACAACTAAAAATATCATTAATATCATATATATTTATGAAATAAAACATTTTATCCATAAATGTCTAGAAGTGATGGAAACTGAATCATATCTCTTAGTAGAGGTCTGTTTCAACTTGTACACATGAGTGATACTTTATAATGGTTATAATTTTAGATTATAACTAAATAAATAATGATATGGGTAGATGGGAATATATCTATATAGAGAAATATTAATTTACTATGATAATTTGATTAGTTGAATAAGAAAAAATGTTTCATTTGTATGGATACATAGGTTCCTAGGACTATGTTTCTAAATAAATAGAAAAATGCTATTTTTTATTAAAATTATCTAAACTAATGATAATTATAAGTTATTCATGACTCAAAATAATGTTCTTGAAAGGAATGATATGAAGGAACATGGGGTTTTATAGATAGTGTTTCCCTGAAATTGTTTTATTTATAGTTTTTTTAGGATAATTTATTTAATATTTTTTAAATATGGGGTTTTCAAGAAATAGTTTTCATGAATTATAGATTTCATTTGAAATTATCAGATAGATTATTTTTATTCGAATAAATCAGAAAAAAAGTTTATCATTGGTTTGAAATTTATGTTTTCTAAAATAATAAAATATTTGAAGTCAAACCATGTGAATATTTTTTTTTAATTTGGTTATATATATTTTATGGAAGAATCTATATTATATAAATATATAGAAATTTTTTTGGATAAATAAAAAATTACTTTCCATGAAATAGTAACTTCAAATCACAGGATTTTTGAAAAAATTAATGTTTACAAAAAGAAAAAAAATTAAAATGATGAATTTCTGGAGGATTAACGTTCAATGTAAAAACATTAGACATACATACTTTGTGATAATTTTTAGCTTTATATTCAAGAAACTCAATAATCATATTGGAATAATATTGATTTTAGAATAGATTTATTAATTTATTAATGGTTATTGATTCGATGATTTGATGTTTTTTACAATTCATGTTGTCTTTAATTTATTCGAAGGCTTTGAAGGAGGTCAATCAATGAATGACACAAGTCGGAAATTGAAATTTGGAGTTCATCCACCTCCCTTATTTTCATAAAAAATATGAGAATATAAATGTGATAAGTATTAACATTAATGCATTAATGGAAGAGCAACGTTTTTGACAAAGTGGATTGAAAGATAATATTTTATAGGTTAATATATGAGACACAGGGTTTCAGACAAAGAAGTAATTGACATAAATCATAAATAAAGAAGCCCCAAACATGATGTAAGGGATAAGGATGGAACTATATTAAGAAGTGATATTTTATATGAATCACATCAAGATAAACATGTACCATAAAGATAAGATTTAATAAAAGATTTAAATATTTTGTTAATTCAATAAAAGATAATGAAAAATCGTATAGGACTAAAAATGTGATAAACATTAGCACCACACTAATGACATGTTGAAACCTATTATTGATGGTTTCTTTAAATGTTTAAAAAAATTTCTTATCATATTTTTTATAAAATAAACACATGAAATGTAAAAGGACTAAATTTCTATGCATGGGATCGATATAAACTAATTTTCATAATCCATAAGTTTTTTTCCCTTGTATTATGTGGTCTAGGATGATTTCAAGATAATTCCATGGACAAGATAAAATTGTTTAGTAAGGATAGTTAAAAATAATTTTGTTTTTATGGGTGTGCTAATGTTTTTTTTATTTTGAGTCATTTATCTCCAATTATAGGTGAAGGGTTTTATTTAAACAATAATATACAGAAAGCTTTTATCACTGATTCTTCCACCACCATCACAAGGATTAATTATATCTGAACTGACCATGAAATTAGTGTCATAGAACATGTTCACTTTTTTTACTCTAGTATTTGTAGATATTAAAGAATAATGTTTCCATGTATTTTTACAACATTATTAATATTAATGTGATTTCTATTTTTTTATGGGATGAAATTTGATATATACAAAGATATGATGATTCCCTATCTTTTATCCATTTTATATAATCTTTTGAAAGCATATATAAATGGATCTATGCCTCCATATGAGGATTTTACTTTAATAGAAACTAGTAATAATATTTTAGAGAATGTTGCACAATAAATAAATATTTTACGTTCCCCCCTCTCTCATTATGTGAATTTTTTATGGCTAAAGTAATGAAAATGGCTAATGACATCTTAGAAACGATAAAAAAATATATATACAGGGAATAAAATGTGAAGAATCATATGTTAGTAATATATAAATTAATGTACTAATATCATAAAATCTAAGATTATGAATTTATTGGGGAGACTTTTCTATGGGTAAATGTCATTAAAAATTCTATATTTTGTTTTAGAATGAAAATTTTGAGATTGAAGTATTTTGAAAAATAATCTGAAGATTCTTTCGAATAATTTTAATTCCAATATATAATTATTAAAATAGAGTGATCATAATTTTTTTGAATGATTTTTAAAGTCTTATCACACAATATAAAATGAGTAGGGAAAAATATCAAGATATTTGAAAATATTGATTGAGAGATATATTTCAAATATTCTATGAGAATAATCACTTATAAATTATCTGAGGAAGAATCGGAGAGACTAAAACTAAATATAATGTGATTAAAAATATTTATTAATGGAAAAAAATTATGGAAATGTAAAAATGTCATATTAAATATTAAATATCTATTTTATTGATGTTATTTAATTTTGGAACCATTGAAAATGTTACAGAAAATAGTCCAAGGATAATTGAATATGTTGATAGTTATGTTGAATATAGAATTAAAAAAATATAATTGATGCATAAGAATAAGAATAGAAATGTTAAATGGCTTTTATTCTTCAATGAAAATTGTATTATTATATTTTTTTAAACAATTTATGCATGGGAATTAGTATAATAAGATAAATAGAGGAGATATATATGACATAAAATTAGGAATTAATACATGAAGAAACTTCTATATTGGTAAAAGATAAAATTGATACAAATAAATGTATTGATAAAGGGGAAATCATCCAAAATATTAATAAAATAACTTTTTTGATGGGGAACGATATTGGTCATGTAAAATAGAGAATGGTTGATACCTAATGGGGAATATCAATATTATAAAATTCAAATTAGGATGTTGTTGAATTATATAAGAGAGTTTAATCAAATGATTAATATAAAAAACTATCATAAAATGTGGATTTCATGGTTGAGATAATTTTAATAAAGACTAAGAGGTGAAATAATATCAAAATGACCTTGTTTTTAGCTAAAATAAGTAATTTATATAATTATAAAAGTCTATAAAAATACTATATTGAGACCATTCATCTAATAAATGGGGAGTCTATGAATTTTTAAAATATTTATAATATGAATTGGTTGATTTTAATAGTCAACCAAAATTGTTGTAAAAAAATTTAACCAAATATGATGATCAAAATAATGATGGGGATGAATTCACTATTCTAGAAATCATGTTTTTTTCGAATATATAACAGCTCTTTATCGATATTTTTTTTCCACATTGGAGGTTATGTACAAATAGAAATGATATTTTTGTTTAATCATTAACACTAATATGAATCTTGAGTGAAGTCAAAGTAGATTTTGAGTGCGGTGTAATGTTACTCAATAGAGACAACCTAAAAAGTTCATTACGAATATTAAAAAATAAATTTCAATAAATGGAATCTAGATATGAATAATGTGATCATCCTAATAATTAATGTAATGTAAAAAATTTAATAATATTTTGTCAATAAATTTTATTTGAAAAATCATAATAGCATCATTAATGTCTAAAAAAAGGTAATAGAAAAGGTAATAGTTTTTTAAACTTATCTCACAGACAGAAAACAATAATGACCTCAGATATTATATAGTATGTGTTCATAGCTTTTGGCAAGAGAATTATAATTTTATGAAAATTGGAAATTAAAAAAATCCATAATAATTAAAATTTGAAATTATATGTCACTCAGAATAGAAGGTATTGGATCTTCTATCATTGGAAAATAAAGAATTTTAATCCAATGGGGATTATTTTTGGATGGTCTGTAACAAAACATGATTTTTAATTCATATTTTTATGATAATAGAATGTAATTAATTTCAATAATAGATTCTATAGGAAAAAATGATTCAATATTATTATTTTATACCTACTGTATAATGCATCAAGGTAATTCTGATTTGGGTTGGAGGTTCATGGGTTTCAATATATATAATAATGATTAATGATAATCGGTTATGAGAAAAAGGCATGAACATGTATTCTAGAGGAATAAGAATAAGACTAAATTGATCGGATGTTTTTTTGATCATTATATGTTAAGTGGAAGAAATTATATTTGTTATATATTATTTAAATGGAAGATTTAATATTCACAACATAAGAGGGATGAGATAAAAAACTCATACCCTAGATCATATTAAATTTTGAGTGTATGGTTCATTAAGAATGTAATTGAAAATTAGATAAAGTTATAATATTTTTATTAATTATGGTTTGGATTGTATTACATGTATTATATATTATACAGAAATAAAAGGATCTCAATATACTTTTAGATTTTTGGAAAATTACTGAAAATTAATTTGGATACTTTATGTAGACAATTTAAACAAATATATATGATTATTAAATTAATAGAACATTAAAATTAAATCTTAAAAAATGAAATTCATCTTGTATTTAGTTCACCATACACACCAAAACATAGTGGTTTTGTTGAAATGATGATAAAAATCATGGTTGAGATGGCTTGAACCACCCTAATTTAATGTGATACTTCTAAATTATTTTAGAGAACATTTTATCAAGACACATTTCACATAATGAATAATTTTTTTATAAGAAAAAATATAACATGAGTCCACAAGATATGGACTATAATGGGACCCCTTGTTTGAATTACTTATATGAATTCGTCATCCCGGCATAATCGAGGTCAGAGGTGGAAATATTGTGACGTTTAATCATTGTTTTTTGTGCAATATTCTATTTCAACTATCTAAATGGTAGAGTATATAGGTGTTATAAAAGAAAAAATGAAAGGATTTATTAATGAGAAAATATTAAATACATAGAACATTTTGATTTGGAGGATACTCATTTAGCTACACACATCAGAGAAAGAAAATATGATGTTTTTATATTCAATGACATACTAAAGTGTTTGATGAAATTGATTATGCAGATGTTGTATAGGTTATATAAATTGATTAATATATTTCATGTAATGAGGTAAACCAACAACAATATCATACAAGGTATTTTATATATGTGTGTTTCCAAAATATCATTGGATGTCAAAGAAAATAGGTTCAAACAAGAGTGCCACTGCCCTTCTCCTATAAAAACACAGGCACTCTCGCACATCCTTGTACCATTAAAACCTATTTTGATAAGGTAATATCTTCAAAATAAATTTAAATAATCCCTCTATTCATAAATTTATCCTACATTTTGGAATAAGTTATCAAAGGAATTACTTTGGATAAAAACTAAAATGAGATACTCGATTAAGAGGTAACACCCTCTCTCAAGCATCTTTCCTTTATATATATTCTACATTTTGTAAAATTATATTATTACATGATTTTATTAAAAAAATATCATTTTTAATTTCCTTGGATGTTATTATTCCTATTTTCAACATAACCATAATAAAACTCCATCTAATGTGTAACGAATATTTTGTTTACGTGTACGCCAATCTACCACCTCACGAAACGGTGATTATTCATATTTTCATTATCTTCCATCATGATAGCAATTATGATGAAGAATATGTCATGATATGATATATATTATATTTATAATTTATTTATTCTTCTTTAATTTTTATTTATAACATAAAATTATGATTTCCATCTTGTGTAAATTCCATAATTGTTTTAGGAAGGGTGGATTGCCTCCCCTTCGAAGGGATGTGGTTCGTTCACAAACTACATGGAATGTATTATGATATATTTACTAAGGATATATGATATATATGACATAATAATTACAAATTAATTATATTATATAAATATATACATATACATATATTTCAATTACTTTCATTCATTCAATACGTCAGTAAAATAGAAGCAGCGTTCATGAGTATGTATGACCTACCTTCTCCATGAGCTATGTATTTCATTTCATAATTCTTTATTATATGTATTTTTATAATACAAATATAACTAATATTTATATTATTTATAACATATTTCAGATTATTTGAATCATTACACATGTATAAGGATCAAACAAATTAAGGCACAATCGAAAAACAATGGGAATATTACCCAAGCATAAACATAACATAAAATTGTTAATAAGAGGATAATATAATGTAATAATAAAACAATATATGGTATTAGATATAAAAATAAGGATATTTAAATCATTTTTAATACAATTACATTAAATATATTAGACATTTTAATGCGTATGATGAGAGTCAAGACATAAGGAATGGAAATTTCATTGCACTATTTATTTCGTTGATATATAAGATTTATTCACAACACATTAATTTTTTGTAGTTTGTAAAATTACCATGTATGTATACTGTGATTATTAAATATTAATATATGAATATTTAAATATATATCTAGTGTTCTATATTTCGTGGGTTTATGTTTCAAAAGATTCCAAATTGGTAATGTTATTTTATCTCAATTGTCATTCTTTTGAGACACACTCAATGTTATGAACCGATATTTTTCGATGAAGTGTATATAATCCCTATGAAATGAAATATCATTAATATAATTATTTTAATTATAATTTATGTGTAGTTATTTTCATTTTCATAAATGGGTAGTATGGTTCAGTATTACAATGAAGTAACAGTTTATTGAAATAATCTCATCACTTTTGGAGATTTTATATAATTATGTATCATTTCATTAAATATTAAGATCAATATCTAAATATAACTCATGAAACTTCATTTTATCAGGTCATTAATGATAAAATAATTTTTTGGTACCATTTTTACTCTATTTGGTAAATAAGTTAGTTAATAATGTTTTTTTAAGAAATCCTAAATTTACCCTATCTCCCGTTAAAAATATGTGCTCTTTCTAACCATGATATCCAAAAATAAAAACATCCAAAAACATTATAATTTTATCTTATTATATTTAAATTATATTTCTACTAATTCTTTACATTTTTAAACAAAATGGATTTAAATAATTTATCTTCATATCATTTTCTGTTCATGTCATTTTATAACCTTTTTATGGTGCAAAATTAATGTTTGGTGTGAATGGATTTACCCTCTGTTGTGACAAAAATTACCTTAAAACATAATTCTTATGATTTAAATGTTATTATTAATAGAATAATTTTTTTTTCTAATATTCATTATATTCATTTTTTTGGTTTCAATGAAAGGCTTTCAAAATGAATCTGTGATTATCAATATATTTTTTCTATGTTTCCATGTAATTTTTTAATTAATTTAATTTAAAAATGTTTTATGTTTAAAACATATTTTTAATATTTTTAATCCAAAATTATTAGTTTTCAATGTTTTTTAATCAATTTTATTAAAAAAGTTTTGAAACATGTTTTATATGTTTTGAATACAAACAGTTTTCCAATATTCTTAAATTTATTTTATATGGTTTCAAGGGAAAATGTTTTCAAAATGTTGTAAATATTATTTTATATGTATGTAAGGAAAAAGGTAACCAAATTTTTTCCAAGATTGTTTTATATTTTTTAAAGTAATAAGGTTTTGAATTGTTTTTAAATCTCAAGTTACGTGTTTACAGTGAAAAAGAATTCCAAAATGATTTCAATGATTTATTTATAAGTGTTCATGATTATTTTCAAGAAAACAATTTTCAAACTATTTTATGATTTAAATATATTTTTTCAATGAAGAAATGATATTTACCTCAAAAAAGTATTTCAAAATATCCTATTAGGTAAATTTTCATCTAATATAATATCAATTGATGTTAATCACTCCCTTTTTGGAAACAATCCAATAGATCCATTCAAATTCTTTTTTGAATTGTTTATGTTTTAGATGAATGATGTTCGTGAAACCTTTTTCACATCAATTGGTTATTTTATTTTGAAACACACTTATATTCATGGGTTATTACTATATGAAAAGATTATAAAATATACCTATTTTCTAAATGATATTATGTGATGAAATTTTAATTATTTTCATTTGAATTCGTGCGTTATGATTTGATTTTTATAGAACCCATCTATTTTTAAGGGTCATGATATGATGAATGTTTTATTATCATATGGATCATGTATTAATTATTTTATTATGATATGGGTGGTACCAATATATCCCACCAATTAATTAGGTAAAAATTTTTATCTCATGACATAATTATGGGAATCAAGTCGATCTGATTGATCCGCTAGGAAAATATGGAGAAACTATTTCCTTACAGGAAATGGCCAATGACTTGGGATAGTTGTGTATCAAACATAATAGGTGTCGTGACACTGAAGATGGTGGATGGGGCAACTTGATCTAATATGGAATGGTGGTGAAACCCGATCCAATGTATGTAAAGGAATACAACTGGCGATGGTGGTTTGGCCCACCTAGTAGGTGGACTCACTATGAAGATAAAATATTGGGAAACCATTTCAATTATGGGATGATAGGGAAACCCAACTATTTATAAGGATTGAATTGGGACATTGTATGGTTGTGCATTTATGCCAATAGGATCAGTTCTCATGAACAGACTGTATAATTTCTAGTTTTGTGTCATTGCTTATATGTAATGATATCACATTATCATGTATGCCATAATTACTTTCCTTTTTTTCCTTTGTTATTCTTTCATTAATTATGTTATCTATTTCCTTATGATTCAAGGCTTATAAACTACCTATCATTATTCCATGATTCATGTTTTTGATCTTGGATATGCATGTTATGATCTTCTAATGTTATGATCACATTCTAATACCCATATACTTGTGTATATACATACATGTATCCCTCATACAGAACATTTGATATCACCCATATTTTTTTTACTTCTATAGGTGATGAATATATGTATTATGTAGGATGTATCTTAGAAGGATTATAGTTATGAAGATACTTATTCGAGATAATTTAGATCTCTTATGTGCCATTGTTTATGTTTCCATGTTTCTAAAGGCACTAAACTAGTATGGTCAATGGGATTCTATTTGTTTAATGTGTTATGTCTTCTATAAAATGGATTTAATGTCTTTGTATATTACAATTGTGTTACTTAATGGTATGATTGATAGGGTTACAACAACGTGTGTTTTTTTAGGTAGAGATGACTAAGGGTGTCACTGTATAACCCTAGTAGCATTATAATCTTGGAATCCTATAGTGGTTAAGGCATGTTAGGAATGTGTCTAACCCATTGTTCATTTAATTTATCAGTATTTATTCCTCAGGATGATTTATTCCTCTATGATATTGTTTTTTTGTAGGTAATTAGGATTTGTCCTAGGGATGGGTATATTACATATAGTTCCAAAATATTCCACAATTATGGGTATATTACCCAAGGTTTTTTGAGCCTAACTAACTCATGGGGTTGTGTATATTACTACTAGTTGGTTAATCCCAGGTTTTGTAGGTATGTGTTTATTACACTAGGTAGACACATTCAACTGAGATGATTTATGAATATTTATATTTTCCCCAAAACGGTATTTTTCTTAATGTGGTTGATCTATTAAATAGGGATTGTTATATTCCCCTTTATTAGGTGAACTCACATCCAATTATACGATGTCTATTCCCATTGATAAGACTATGCTTTACGGTTCACCAAACATAGACTGGGGATTTTTTAGAGGGACATTTAGGTAGTGAAAATTATTATAACTTCCCTAGATTTACTATGCTACAAGTCATACCATGTATGGTTGATCGAGTTCACCAACTTAATGATTTAAACTGGTTACAATATGGTAATGTTCAATATGATGTGATCTGGGATATTTTGGAAATAGTATAATGAATGTAGTGTTTATTTATATTTATGTAGTAATTATATTTTTCTTTTTAGAAGATATTTTAAGGTACATATTATAAATACCCAATGCTTGACATACATGGACATTACATTACTTTTGTAGAATACATGATACATAATAAAAACATACACACAAGGACTATAATAGTTTAGTGTCTTTGTAAACTTGGAAAATAATCTTTTAATCGTGGTGAATGATCTTCAACATATCCATAATGATCTTCCCCTTTTTATTTCTTACCTAAAACCTTTATTTAAATCTTGGGGAAAAGAAAACATATAACGGGTGATCTCAAATTCTCAGTAAGGGTAAGCATAGAGAATATAAAACAATCCATAAACATTTGAATGCAAAAACTTGAACATAAAATCTAAACATCAAAATCATGAGCAACGACATAAATATTGGAATTACACAAGGCATATTTCATAATGGAACATTAGTCATGATAAACTAGAATGGTAATAAAACATGTAATTGTGGAATCCATTAAGCACATGTTATGATTTCTATAGTAGCCAAGGAATTGCTTCCAAGACCATCTTAGTGGGAAAGGTCCCATTCTGAATCGAGTTCACTCCTCGTTCCAGTCTTGTAACACTGAACCAGATTAACACACCATTCCAGCCATGAATATCTCATGAGATATAAATCGTTACCCGATGCATTGGAGGGAGATATAGGTCCCACCAATCTCATAATGAAATCATTCTTACTTTTTCCACAACATAAACATAAATCATTCATCATAACCCAAAGAATAAAAATGGGTTTCATAAACGTCATCACATCATAACATATTCCATATAAAATAATGGATATAATTTCATCATAAGAAAAGTGAAACCATTTAAATCATAGAGATATTACACTTGAAACATACACATAAGAAATAATTTCATCTTAGATGAAAAATTGTTTTGATAAAACACTTGAAAATAATTCTTGAGGAAAATATCCTTTCTTCTTAAAAATCATTTTATATTTAAAAAATGCCACATAATTTTAAAAGAAAAGGATTTTATTGAAAATAACCATGAAATTTTTTTGAGTAAACTTCATGATAATAAGGAGTTATGAAACCGTAAAAATACATTCATGTCATATAAGTTAAAAAAACATTCTTCTCGTACTTCTTTCCAGAAAAGTCAAAACGTTCTTCGTAAGGTAAACAAAAAATAGATTCCTTCCATACAATGTCATAAAATTAAAAAAAAAGTTTAAGAATAACTTTAAACATACATGGAAGAAAACTAAAAATATTATGAAAACATTTTGAGAACATATGGACCTGGATAATAAACATAACCCTCGAAAATACTTACGAATAAACAATCTCGGATAAGAATTAGATTGGAATAATTATCCCTTACCTTATGTCTGATATGGTTCGTATGTATCCAAACCTCATGTATAATGATTTAAATAATATCACTGACTTATTATAGAATCATATTCATTGTTAATATATCATATATGGTTTTCTTATGACTTTATATTACCCGTTCTTTTGTAAATTCAATGTAAAAGCAACGATTTGGGTAAAATAGTTTCATTTATTGTACGTGTTTCGACTTGTTGTTCTTGATATTATTACTTATTTCCTGATTTTCATAATTCAAAAATGTAAAACATTATTTATATATAATATATATTCAGCATATACAAATATATATATATATATATATGATATATCGATAAATAGAATGAAATACACCGTTCATGGAGACGGTAGGCCGTACGTACGCATGAATGCTGTTTTCATTTCCTTATTGAATTGAATGGAATTAAGTATATGAAATACATATATATATATATATACATAAATCCAGTATCATTATTATGTCATATATTTCATTATTATTCATTATATATACTTTAAAATCATTCATGAATGGTTATCATGGAGAATGAATCTCATCGCATCGTTGTGACAGTAGTCCGTACGTACGCACGAGCGATGATATCATTCCCATGATCGTGGAATTGTATTCAAGCATATGTATAATATTTTATAATCAATATCACTTTACAATAATCATATATAGTCATTTATCTACCCCATTATACCCATCCAAGTAAGTTGGTGGTCGAAAACAGATTACACCATGACGTGGAGACGGTATTCCGTACATACGCATGCGCGATGATTTCGTTTTACGTAGGATGGATAAAAGGTGAAATAGGGCTGTTTCATATTTATAATAACATATCAGTATATAAGTAATACTTATGTTATTACTTTATACTGAGACAACTAAAGAAGAAGAAGTAGAAGAAGAAAGAAACCTGAGAGAATCGGAAGAAGAGATTACCTCTTCTTCGACGCACCTCTTTTAAGCTTCCTCTTATGGGAGTAGAGTTGGTCTTTTGAGAAGACTAGAACCTCCAGAATGTTTCTATGGAAGCAGAGAAGGGAAATGGGCATGGTTTGGCTGATCTTCAAGGCTAAAAATGGTGTGAATAGAAGAGGTAAGAGGTGCCCTTTTATAAGGGAGGAGAGGGGCACTTTAGGAAAAACTTAAAATATTATTTTATAATAAACTCATATTCGGTTTTTAATAGCTCCAAATTGATTTATTTAGAAGATGAGGTGAGTATGGGTCTAAATCCTCACATCCAATAGAATTTAGACAAGTTTAGGTTTCTATTTTAACCTTATCATTTAGATTTAACTTTATTTTAAATAATTTCACTTTTACTGTGTCTTCTTGTTTTCTTACACTATAAGGTTAATAAACATACTATAACAAGATAATATTACACCAAGTGGTTCATTATTAATATATATCCTTATCTATGTCATTCAGTCGAACCTTAGAGTTTTAGGAATAAAATAACAATTAATTATATAATATTTGTTTGAAAAACCATTTTATGTCAATTTTGAAACTATTTGGTAATTGATTTGTTTGAAAATCATACCTGCATGATTATTTAGAAACAATTTATTTACATCAATACTAACTTGTCATATTAACCTAGAAAATTAGTGTAATTCATAAAAAGTCTCAAATTACATTTATTTGGGTATTTATAACATAAATTATGTTAATATTTCATTAATAAGATAATTATTGCATCATCATTGTGTCATAAATAAATTCAATTATTTAATGTCTAAAAATTATAAATAAAATACAATTATATATTAAATCCTCTTATATTTCTAATTAATACTTATAGTCTAATTTATCTTATGTATAACCATATATTATAAATTATATAGTTATTAAACTTTGATTTTAATTGTTTTCATCCTTCTTTAAATAAATTAATAATAAATGTCCTAATCAAATCCATGTGGATATAAATGGTCATAGTTTATTCCTAAGTTTTTTTTGGTCGAATGAATCTTATCTAATAGAATTAGGACATGTTTTAGGCTAATAATAATATTATTTTTACCCTTAATTACTCTATTTACTTTTAACCATGGTAAAAAAAGTAAAAAGTTACTATTCACCAAAAATTATTTTCATCTCAATGAACCAAATTGTAGTCCTTGATATTAACTGTGACTCTCGGATTTTCGAAATTCCACTCACAGAAGCGGTAAAATTACGTTTTATGTGAATTTCCAAATTCTCCTAGGAGGTGGGTAAAAGACGGTGAAAAGTTCAATAAAATTTTTATATATCTAAAATTATTATTAAATGACTCCAATGAATTAAATTGAACTTATATAGGTATTATGTATCAATTTTGACCTAAAATAAATTTAAAAAAAATCAATCATTATTTAAATAAAAAGTCAGTTTTTAAATAGTAACCTAGTGTTTTCACTATTAATCAAAAAATGAAAGTGTTCAGAAAAATACCAAAAAATCACCGTAGGCTAATTTCGATATTCCAAATCCTAAAATTAATTCCATTTTGAATGATAAAATTTATAAAATTTTAAAAAGTGGGAATTACTATTCATAATGGCTAGTTTATGTAACATATCGTTGTTTTGTGAAACTCGGTATTGCGTACAACACACGCTATCATGGAAGGTCGCGATTGCGTGTAATGCAAGCCAAGTCAGGGATGCATGTAGTGCAAGCTCCTTTTGGTGTAGCATACAACAAAAGACATAAATAAAATTAAAAAAAATATTTTTCATAAAATCTTGAGGTGTTACATTGTACACCCCTTAAAATGAATTTCTCCCTCGAAATTCATCGGGCTTATAAATTGTTTACTAATCGAAAGATTTTTTAATAGAAACCCACATCGTAAAAAGGAATACCAAAACCAATCTTTAAAAACTAAAGTATGAAACTTAACGGTTACCCAAATTAACTAATCATAGGGTTTCCACATAGAAGAACATAGGTGAAAATTTGGATTTGGAAGAGAAATATAACCATCATGTTCTGATGGAGAGTGGTAGAGAACATGGCTATGAAAAACCCAAAAATCACACATCCATAGATTTGTGATGATCTAAGGTACCATCTGATTCATCGGATATAAGGGCACTTGGACAACATTTTTGGTTTTCAAGATCATTTCCCTAAAGTTGAAGAAATTAGAATTAGAAGAAATACTTTCTTGATTTTGGTAGAATCTCACTGTTGTTCGTGCCTCGAACAATTTCCACTTCATCTCTTAAAGAATTGAAGTTGAATTTGTCTTTCGTGAAGTGATAGAGGATCATGCGATAGAATGATAGGTCATTCCATCTGTCTCAAACATAAGGTTAGCAATAGTTATATACATAAGTCCATTTATGGTGAGATTAATCGTATACGGTTCCAAAAATTGACTTATACTTCATCTATCATACCGCTTAATAAAATAAAACTATTTTCAACTAACCAGGGACTTCCTATAGGCCAGTGGTAGGCGATAAAGGCCTGTCACACTTTAGTTGTGGGTTTGATTCCCACAGCCTTGTCTGACGTGATGGGTCATCACCCATCCTGTAGGTTGTCCTTTTTCTAAAACTACATTATTATAACATTCCATAAATAATATCGAAAGAAAAAAAATCTATCCTTCAAAAAATTCTATATTATGTCTAACTTAATTCATTCCACCCTTTACGATTATCGAAAATACTTCTGTCCAATCTCATAGTGTAAAGAGAATTATTAGTTGAGAGGTCACTAAACAAGTATATGAATACCATCATTTAACCCCCAAATATCATACGATATATCTTGTTGGTCACATTCCAAACATTCTAAGGCCTTAATCATGTATTATCTTGGAAAATGAATACCCATTTAACCATAGTGAAATCATGAATGCAGTTAAAAGTTAACACTTTCCACATACCAAAATCTCTGAAATTCTATATACTCAAACCATGATATCACTTAGTCCTTACATCAATCATGATCTCATGAATACTATCAAACAATTTATTTTCTCTTTATTCATTCATTATGCACATATCATCTTCTTTACAAAATATTTGAATCACTTTTCATGGTTACCAGTACCTTATTCTAATAAAAAACCAAAATGGACCAATACAAAGATATTTCAAAATTCCACAATACTATAAATGAGATTCCATGATACTATTTTGAAATCCCATTACATAAACACTTAATCCTTACAAAAAATCATTTTCATACTCAACATCACAAATAGTGATCGCATGTGACTTCCCTTTATCCTTTTCCTTAAGAGGATTCTCACATTGATCATCATTAACCCTTGGATTAGGGCATTGATTAACATAATGCCCCATTTCCTTGCACTTGAAGCATTGAAGTGTTGGTGGTGCGTTCTCTGTAGTGTTTTCTTTATTTACATCATTAGAAACCATTTTTCCATTACATCGACACTTAGCTACTCGATTACCTTCTTTTCCACATTTAAAAACATTTTCTAGTCCCTTTAAGACAATCTCCACCATGCATATTTCCACACTTCGAACATAAAGAATCATTCATCTTCTTTTCACCATTATTATGAGATTTTTACTTGAACTCCATCATTTGTTTCTTATCAAAACCATGAGATGGATATGTTTCACCAACTTCCAGTTCTACCTTGATATCACAACGCACAATTTCTCCATAGCCACTGAAGTCTCTTATAACTAATGCCCATTGAAGACTTTGTTTTAATCCACTGAAAAATCGATCAACATTACTTTCAGGTTGGATGATAAAGCCAGATGCATACCTTGGAAGTCTTGTAAAATTCACTTCGTATATACCAACAGATTCATCATCCTTCTTCTTAAGCTCAATAAACTTGTTTTTCTATCTTTGTTAAAAAAAATATGAGGGAATTGCTTACTGAAAAACAAGTTCTGGATCTCGTCCCATTCCATGGATTCAATTTCATCTTGGGGCCTTGTATTCTTAATTGGAGTCCACCACTGGTCTGCTTCACCTTCTAGATGGTAAACAGCTAAAATGAATTTTTCATGTTCTGAATAGTGAAGTATGGAAAATATCTTTGCAATGGTACTGATCCATTGTTCTACAACAAGTGTATCAGAATACCCATTGAAAGATGGAGGACGTTGCCTCATGAAGGACTCAATAGAATATCGTTCCCTTCTCTGATCATTTGGAAATCTGGAATGATTCATAGCTTGTGTAAGTATAGAAATATGATTTTTCACACCATCTCCCATCACATTTGGTTGCTCTAGAGGACAATCATTGCATTGTCCATTACATTGATCAACACGGTTCCTTCGGGTTCCATCCATCGTCGAAAACCCAAAAAGAATAGTGTGAGAGGAAAAAATCATGCTAGGAAAACAACATAATAATGGGGGAGTACATTCAATATCTGACATCTTTGGTTTAATTCTAATATCGTTACCATTATTCTAGGACTATAACCTATACTTATACTTAACCTTAGGGACATCCCTAGACATACCTTAGAAATATCTCTAGGGATCTCACTAAACTTTTTGCATCCTAGTTTCCAAAGGTTAACTAAACCATTCCTCTGATACCAAATCTAATGACCCAAAGATTGACCTACATGGACATTACATTACTTTTGAAGAATACTTGATACATAATGAAAACAGACACACAAGGACCGTAATAGTTTAGTGTCTTCGGAACCTCGGAAAATAATCATCTAATCGTGGTGAAAGATATTAAACATCACCAATAAAGATCTTCCCCTTTTGTTTTCTTACCTAAAAACTTTCTTTAAAACCTGGGGAAATAAAAACATATAAAGGGTGAGCTCAAATGCTCAGTAAGGGAAAGAATAGAGAACATAAAACAATCCATAAACATTTGAATGCAAAAACTTGAACATAAAATCTAAACATTAAAATAATGAGCAACGACATAAATCTTGGAAGTACACAAGGCATAGATCAAAAAGGAACATTAGTCATGATAAACTAGAATGTTAATAAAACATGTAATTGTGGCATCCATTAAGAACATGTTATGATTTCCATATTAGCCAAGGCATTGCTTCCAAGACCATCTTAGTGGACAAAGTCCTATTCTAAATCGAGTTCACTCCTCGTTCCAGTCCTGTAACAGTGAACCAGATTAACTTACCGTCCCATCCATGTCTATCTCATGAGATATAAATCTTTGACCAATTAATTGGAGGGAGATATAGGTCCCACCCATCTCATAATGAAATCATTATTAATTTTTCCACAACATAAACATAAATCATTCATCATAACCCAAAGAATAAAAATGGGTTTCATAAACATCATCCCATCATAAAATATTCCATATAAAACAAATAGATATCATTTCATCATAAGAAAAGTGAAACCATGTAAATCAGAGAGATATTATACTTGAAACATACACATAAGAAATAATGTCATCTTAGATGGAAAATGGTTTTGATAAAACAGTAGAAAATAATTCTTGAGGAAAATATCCTTTCTTCTTAAAAATCATTTTTTTTAAAAAATGAAATGAAATTTTAAAAGAAAAGGATTTTATTGAAAATAACCATGAAATATTGTTGAGTAAACTTCATGAAAATAAGGCTTTATCAAACCATAAAAATACGTTCCTGCCTTATAAGTTAAAAAAACATTCTTCTTGTACTTTTTTACAGAAAAGTCAAAAAGTACCTCGTATGGTAAACAAAAAATAGATTCCTTCCATACGACGTGGTAAAAGTAAAAAAAGGGTAATAATGACTTTAAACATACATGGAGGAAAAGAAAACATTTTATGAAAACATTTTGAGAACATATCTACATGAATAATAATCATAACCCCATTAAATACTTACGAATAAACAATCATGGATAACAATGAGATTGGAATAATTATCCCTTTTCTTATGTATGATATGCATTGTATGTATCTGAACCTCTTGTATAATGAATTAAATAATGTCATTTACTTATTACAGAATCATAATCATTGTTATGATATCATATATGGTCTACTTATGACTTTATATTACCCTTTCTTTTGTAAATTCAATGTAAAAGCAACGATTTGGGTAAAATCATTTCATTTATTGTATGTGTTTTGACTTGTTGTTCTTGATATTATTACTTGTATCCTGATTTACATAATTCCAGAATGTAAAACAAGATTTATATATAATATATATTCAGTATATACATATATATATGATATATCGATAAATGGAATGAAATACACCATTCATGGAGAGGGTAGGCCGTACGTACGTATGAACGCTGTTTTCGATTCCTTATTGAATTGAATGGAATTAATTAGATGATATATATATATATACATAATACAATATCATTATTATGTCATATATTTCATTATTATTCATTATATATACTTTATAATCATTAATGAATTGTTAACATGGAGAATGAATCTCATCGCGTCATGGAGACGGTAGTCCGTTCGTACGCACGAGCGATGATATCATTACCATGATCGTGGAATTGTATTGAAGAGTATGTATAATATTTCAGAATAAATATCACTTTACAATAATCATATATAGTTATTTATTTACACCATTATACCCATCCATGTAAGGTGGTGGTCGAAAACAGATTACACCATGGCGTGGAGACGGTATTCCGTACGTACGCACGCGTGGTGATTTCATTTTCCGTAGGGTGGATAGAAGGTGAAATAGGTTTTTTTAATATTTATAATAACATATCAGTATATAATTAATACTAATTTTATTACTTTATAGTGAGACAACTAAAGAAGAAGAAGTTGAAGAAGAAAGAAACCTGAGAGAATCGGAAGAAGAGATTACCAATTCTTCGACGCACCTCCTTTAAGCTTCCTCTTATGGAAGTAAAGTTGGTATTTTGAGAAGACCATAACCACCATAATGTTTCTAGGGAAGTGTAGAAGAGAAATGGGCAGGTTTTGGCCGAGATTCAAGGCTCAAATGGGTGTTAAGATAAGAGGAAAAATGTTACCTTTTATAAGAGAGGAGAGGGGCACTTTATGAAAAACATAAAATATTATTTTTAATAAAGTCATATTCTGTTTTTAATAGCTCCAAATTGATTTATTTAGGAGATAAAATGGGTATGGGTAGAAATACTCTCATAAAATATAATTTAGTCAAGTTTTGGTTTATATTTTAAACATATCATTTGGATTTAACTTTAAGTTAAATAATTTCACTTTTATTGTGTCTTCATGTTTTCTTACACTATAATGTTAATACACTTACTATAACAAGCCAAAAGAACCCCAAGTGGTTCATTAGTAATATATATATTATTATCCAAGTCATTTGGACGATCCTTATATTTTTAGGAATAATATAATAATTAATAATATAACTTTTGTTTTAAAACCCATTTTATGTCAATTTTGATACTATTTCGTAATTTATTTTTGTAAAACTATTAGCTGCATGATTAGTTAAAAAAAATTAAATTAAATCAATACTAACATGTCATATTAACCTATAAAATTGGTGTAATTCATAAAAAGTCTGAAATTACATTTATTTGGGTATTTATAACATCAATTATGTTAATATTTCATTAATAAGATAATTAATGCATCATCATTGTGTCATAAAAAAATTAAATTATTTAATTTATAAGAATTATAAATAAAATACCATTATGTAGGAAATATGTTTATCTTTCTAATGAATATTTATAGTCAAATATATCTTATGAATTAACCTATATTAAAAATGATATATTTATTAAACATTGATTTTAACTATTTTAACCCTTCATTAAATAAATAAATAATAAATGTCATAATCTAATCCAAGTGGACCTAAATGGTCATATTTTATTCCTAAGGTTATTTTGGTCGAATTAATCTTATCCAATAGAATTATTACATGTGTTAGGGTAATAATAATATCATTTTTACCGTTAATTACCCTATTTACTTTTAACCGTGGTTAAAAAAGTAAAACTTTACTATTCAACAAAAATTATTTTCATCTCATTGAACCAAATTTTAGTCATTGATATTTAACACATCACTTGGATTTTCTAAATTCACTCACAGAAGCGGTAAAATTAAGTTTTATGTGAATTTCCAAATTCTCCTAGGAGGTGGGTAAAAGACGGTGAAAAGGTCAATAAAATTTTCATATATCTAAAATTAGTATTAAATGACTCCAATGAATTACATTGAACTTATATAGGTATTATGTATCAATTTTGAAGTAAAATAAATTTAAATAAAATAAATAATTATTTTAATAAAAAGTCGGTTTTTAAATAGTAACACAGTGTTTTCACTATTCATCAAAAATTGAATGTTTTCAGAAAAATACCAAAAAATAACCCTAGGATAATTTCTATATTATGAATCCAAATATTAAGTCCATTTAGAAAGATAAAATTTATAAAATTTTAAAAAGTGGGTATTACTATTCATAATAGCTAGTTTTTATAACATATCGTTGTTTAGTGAAACTCGGAATTGCGTACAACACACGCTATTGTGGAATGTCGCGATTGCGTGTAATGCAAGCCAAGTCAGGGATGTGTGTAGTGCAATATCCTTTTGGTGTAACATACAACACAAGACATAAATAAAATTAAAATGAATAGTTTTCATAAAATCTCAGGGTGTTACACAAATTTAATGGAGTATTATAGTTTTTATGGTACCTTATTGTTGGTTCCCTATATATTTTTGTACTAACATACTACTTGAGACGTAATTACACATGGGTAATTGAGAATAGATGGAATTGATATTTGTGTGGTCATGAAAATTCATATGAATTTGATGTCTGATGTTTATTTAGATGGCTTCAATTGAATCAAGAAGATAAGTTGTGACATGGATAAAATATCTCATAGCTCTGATATCCTTAATTCCATTTAGTCTATTATGCATGTTAAAAAGGTCTAGAAAAATTCAGTTAATTATATGGAATGGTTTTGGGTATTTACTAGATATTATATTTTATGTCCCTGTTTATATTTATTTGATTCTATTGTGATATTATTTTTTATGGATGATAATTAGTTATTTTTTATTCTACTTTGATCTCAGATAAATGGGGTACAATCCCCCACAACATCACCATAGAATCTCATTGTTATTTTTTTGCCTCTAGTGTGTGGGGAGTTTCACAAGAGGTCACACAGTGAACCTAGTCTATGTATTTGAGTTAGTTAAGTTATTTTTGTCACAAAGTAGTATCAAATCTATTTTTTAGTGTTTCTCTACAATGAGTTAGTAAAACTATGACCTAGGATTGTGTCAGATGTTTTTAAAGAACCTTGAATAGTGTGTTGTGAATACCTTTCCTGGTGGATGTACTAGTTGAAATGGGTATGGGGTTAATTTAATTTTCAATTCTTATTTCACTTAATCTTAGCCAGTTTGATACAGAATAGGTTTTAGATTTATGTTTTATGAGTTATTATATTTTTGGTTGTTGTTCCATGTTGGTATGTGGTGTATGTAAACACATTATTCCTAGTAGGTAGGATTCAAGTGATATATAAGGGCTTTCTTGTGTTATTTTTATCACTGATGAATGTGAATAAGTTTAATTTTAAAACAATTATATATGAAAATTTTCCATATAATTTCATTGTTCTATTCAACTCTGGAGGGACAATTTATTCATTCATATTTCTTTTCCTACAAATCAATGGTGTGCTTCCCATTGACAATGATGATAGTAAATACTTGTGATAACAAGAGGTTTAGAGACACTAGTTACTCATTACAATCACATGATGCATTATTTATAACTCCTTGTGGGTTTTTATAATTTATGTTCAGTTAAATAATGTGTCAGTGATAATATATATCATGTTTTTCCATATACCATGGAACTAAATTCTTCTTAATTCAATTTTAAAAACTCTTTATCATAATATGATCATTTAGTGGGACATCAATGGTTATAGATATGATAGATTATGTGAAATATTTCTCTATGGGTAGTCCCATATGTAGATTCTAATGATATTAGTCATCAATGGGATGGACTTTTGCCTTGTGAATTTTGTTTTAATGTTAGACTATACAGTGGGTTTTTGGGGATATTGTTTTCATGGGTTGTCAGAGATGGCAGATTGGATAATGGAATGTGAGTTTTGTCCCTACTATTATGCATGATTGTTTCCTAGTTTGGAGACATATATAAATTTACCCTCTATATCATTCATTATCATTCAAACATTGGTTTTTTATAAGGTTAACCTGAGTGAGGTGTTAACACTTGATGTGATATCAGTAGTCCTAGGTAACATGGGTGGGTTTTTTAGGGTATCAGAATAATCCATGTGATGTTTGACATGTGTGCAATATATGAATTAGGATTCCTCAATTGATATAGATCATTAAATAACCATGAGTTTTATATTATGAAAGTATGATTCACAATGAGATCCAACATTATTAGGTGAGAAAAAATGGAATGACTGTATGGGTGGCTTACACATTGGTTATATGAACATAATATATGCATGTGATAACGGGAATATTATTATAGTTATAGTAAGGTGATGAGTGGAGGTAAGTCATGGGAAAGATATTGACAATCCTTGGAGAATGGATAGATGCCTTAGGTTTAGGAATGAAAATAATGTTGTCAATGACCATGTGATTAATGTTGGTATAGGTAAGGTTCTTGCTTTTGAATAAGAGATCCTCGGACACTGTAACCCCCATATATTTAAAAAAACAACACTTTATTACTTATAAAACATGAAACAATGAGTATAAATGAACAATGAAATTATATAATGTTAAATATATAAATTTTATCCTATTCATTGAATTAACTGGTAATAATTGGAATAAATGAATTATTTAATATATAGATATATAATGATTTTATTAAATTCATATTTGTTTTTTCATTCATTTAAAATAATAAATCAAGTTTATGTAACATGTTATTCTTTGTAAAAAATATTTTTTTCATTAAAAATGGTTCTTATTCAATTTCTTGATTGAATTATATATTCATTTTCTATGTATTTTAGAAATATAATTCTTTAAAGATGATATTATTAATTAAATAGTCTTATCAAAATTATCATAGGATAATGTTTTACTATTTTTTTAAAAAATTTATTTTTTAGTGAAAAATGAACATATCTATTTTAAGGAAAACAATCTTTTCATATTATGTTTATATAATGTACATCATTGTTTTAATTTTAATTTAAAATTTAATCAAATAGTTTATATTAAATTATGTCTAATTAAATTCATTTTTTTAATTGTACTTTATTTTTTTATAAAATTGTTTTTACTCTTAAAAATACATTTGTCTATAATAAAATTTTTCATTTCACTTGTTAGGATATTTTTAAATGTAAATTTTTAATAATATGTGGATTTACATCTATTAAATTGATTCCACATTTGAAATGTTCATGTATAAAATTTCAAAATATTTCAAATATAATTTGGTTATATTGGATAGTTATCATGGAAAATATTTTTCATTTCAATAAGTGTTAATCATTTAATTTATGTTGAATATGTGACAATTCATTATGAATCTATATAAAACCTACCATGCTTCTATCAAGGAATTTTATTTTGACCACCGATTCTAATATTCTAAAAATAATAAATTTTGTTTTTATTTTTCTTTTATAATAAAATTTATATTATTTTAGTTAATATAAATTTCCAAAAATGTAACTCTTTTTCATTTTATTTCTTTTATAAGTTCACATAGGGACAATATTTTGAAACACTAAAACTATTAACCTGGATCTAGTGGTTAATGTATTACATTGGAAAATGTTACTCAGAATAATATCCAAAAGGATAGAATACTTTAGAAATATTGGTGAGCTAGATATATAGTTTAAATTCCCATTGAAATTGAAAATAAACAATAAAAGGGGTTTTATTATATAAATCTAGTAGTCCCTATAGAATATCCATACATTTCAATCCAATAAACATCCTAGTATCATGGGGAGAATATAACATAAGAAATTGGTTAGATAAGATGTTGAGTAAGTGTAACTATACAACAAATGCTGTCTGGAATAAAAAACACAATCAATATCGAAAGATAAATAACTAAAAACATGACATTTAATCCTTAAACGAAGCTTATTATGTAGGAGAAAATTATTATCAAATAATTAAATATAAATAATTCTATGATATGAAAACCATTACATGGATATTATAACTTTTTGAATAATCAAAAAGACATTAATAACTAATCTTATAAGGATGCAATGCATAATTATGGACATCGTAAACATAACACAAAGCCTCATTCCAATTCTTATTACCATCAGGACCTTATGATAATAAAACTTAAATAAATATTTTAGTGCTCCAAAGATGCCTAAGATTGTTTTCCTTAAGAGACATATCAATTAATTTAAGGGAAATGAAAATCTATTCCCCACACATCAATAAAAATGTATACTGATTTACTAATATTAAATTAATCAATCAAAATAAATATAATCATTCCTTGTTAATATCTGACATATGAAGTTTTAATACATACCCAATCTGAAAACATAATCATAAACCTTCTATATTAGTATGGTAAATTGTAATAAGGTTGTATATACCCATTCAAACAATTAATAACCCATCCAAATAAAAAAAGGATTGTATCAATACAATATATCACTAGTGGATCATAATTACAAAAAAAATTAATGTCATTTATAAACATAAAAACTATAAATATGTTATTAAAACAAATTTTGGGAAAATAACCTTTTCAAATTTCTAATATTTTTAAAACTAAACCATTAAAAAATAATTTTAAAATTAATTATAATTTTAAATAAAAATTTAATACATCAAAATAATAATTAAAACATTATTCTTTCATGATGGAATTAAATTTTATTCATCTCATGCACTTTAAAATAAATACTCTTTCACACTTTAGATAAAATATGAAAAGGCCTTGTTTCAAAAATGAAATTAAGATTCATTTATAAAATTTAATAAATATGAAAAATTGGTAAAATTTTATATAGTAAATCATTTACAAAATTATATGACCATTTTTTTAGAATATAAAATATTGATTCTAATGAATATTTATTATCTATTGAGTAATAGTAAAAAGTCAAATATTCATAAAAGAATTTCTCAATAATATTAAATACCAATGAATAAAATAATGGTAATATTAACTATTTTTTTGTATAACTAGAGGAGTGAAAAATATTATTGTTTTTTATAGAAATATAAAATAATTCCCTCTATTAAGACTTAAAATAAATCTTGAATAATGAATATAATTTTGAATAGACCCTTACAACATAGGTAACATTAAATCATAAGAACATTGAATGAAATGAATTAAAATTAATCATTAAATTACCTTATGAAAATTATATTCATGATATGACATAAAAACAAATAAATTATATACCCTAACACAATGGAACAAGTTGTGGTTATCGTGTATGCCTCATGGTTGTAAAAATGAGACGACAAACCCTTATAACTTATTTAACTTCCTTCATATGTGTCTAAACCTCCAATATTATAAATGTATGTTTTTAAAAATACATTAATGAATAAAATTAATATATATATAATTATATTTATGATTTTTATATATTCTTTTTTAATTCATTTATTAGAAATTATATTTTAAATCCACGTTTTTGGTTAGAAATTTCTTCGTTTTTATGCTTGATTATTTCAAGTAATTTTGTAATTTTAATTTGATCCCGGTTACTTAATATAACAAATTTTAAACATTAAATAAATATATTTTATATTAATTATATGTTTATTTATATTAACTTATAGATATTATATATAGAAATGGGGTTACTCCATCTATTGACATGGTAGGCCATACTTACGCAAGAATGTTGCATCCATTTATCTCGGAAGATGGAAAGATAAAAATATAAATTAACTTATAAAAATAATTTTTATGTTTATATATAATTTTGTGATGAATTTATACATCCAAATTAAAATAATTTAAATATTAAATTGATAAACATTTCACTTCTTTACATGGAGGAGGATGTCCACATGTAAGGTTGAGTAAAAATATTTTTAAAAATGAATTGGATGGTAAGAAGTTAGATGTTATATAATATTTAAAAATTTATTGTTTTATATCAAATATCACATATATTAATTAATTTTTATCCTTACTATGTTATATGTTATCCTTCTACGAATAACCATTAACACCACTTCGCTAGCCGATAGTCTGTCACACACCTGACCAATATTATTTTATCCCTCATAGAATGTAATTTTATAGTGTATGTTTGATATGATAACTCATAATGTATAATAATATCACCGATAACAAATAAATATGTTAAAATAGTCATTTAATATATACTTGATTTTTGGTGATGGAAAATAAACTACATCAGTTTTCGAGCCAGTAGTCATCTTTATTGACGATTAAATGGTTACTTGTACATTTTAAAGAAGTGTATATCGATATTGGTCCTAAAATTAACATAATAAAATAATATTATATATTTTATAATGGTGTAATTTTTTTATTTATTATTATAATATTTTATGTAGTTATAATAAGATGTAAAATGAAAATACATTGTTAAAAAATGTTTACTCTTTGAGGGAGACCTCTTTTTTTTACATAAATATATTGTAGATTAGATTTATGATCTTAATAAGGCCTATAGGTTGTGGGGAGATTGTAATTAAGATATTTGGGTACTTAATTATTTATCTATATGGATTTTGGAATTTGAACAGTGGAGGAGATGGGGTGTCCATATATATCTGGGGGAGATGAAAACATGGAATTTTTAAATTATACCCACATTTTTATTATGAAATTCTTATAGAATGAGTTATTATAGTATGAAATATATTATTGAGTCTATAAATTTACTTCTAACATGGTTTTAATTAGTTTTTAGGTCATTTTATCCCACAATATTCTAACACCTAGTAAACTCAATTTCTCAATAATCATGTTAGCTAATTCCTACAATTTTTACTACTCCTAATATAGATAAAATTAGATTAACCAGCTATATAATATAAATTATGATGATTACCAATATGGAATCAATTTTTATATGTTCAATTAATATAATTAATAAAATCCAATTCAAAATTATACTCGTGCATATGATGAAAAATGGGCTTCCAAAGAGATAATTTGCAAAAGTAAATAATCTTTTTAATATAAAAATTGAGTATTAGATAGATTAAAGATTAATAATTTTTTAAATATTAAAATAAGTGATATATTTTTTACTTTAAACCAAATTTAATACTTTATTTTTCATTAAATTATTTAAAAACAAAATTATAGTTTTCAATTAAAATTTAGTATATTTCAATAATTATCAACAAAATTATCTTTTCAGAAAATTATCAAAAAATCACAAAAGTATAAATATTCAATTTAGATTTAAAAAATGATCACTTTTTTAAAAATAAATTTTCAAATAGTGGTATATATTATTTTTCATCTATGTGTTCAAAGTATGACTAATCTGCAATCGAAGAAAATATATTTTCTAGAAAAAATTTCTCCCCTTTCAATTTATTCATATATTATATATAATTAATATATAGAAATTGAATAAATTTTATAAATTTTATCATTACATAATTTCCATAATTTATTTCATCTTATTTATAACCAAAATCATAATTTCTAGGTTATAATGGTGATATATATAGAATGATATTTTGATATAGTGTCATGTTTCAATTAAACCACATGTTGTGTTCATAATATTCTTTCAAAGAGATTAAATTTAATTTAAAATAAATATATAATATAATATTTGGGTGTTATATACTTTTTTACAATCTTAGTGTGGGATTTCAGAAAATCTATCAATCATAATGTTTCATTTTCAATATATTAGTGTTTCATATTCTATATTTCTTAAATAAATTGTATACATGCAACTTAATCATGTTCAAAATAGTAAAGGGTTTGACATTCAAAAATTATCATCATGAAATCTCACACCATGATAATGGATGGAATTTTTTCTCTTGATAATTTATAATGTGATGAATAAATATCATCACAAATAATTACATAGTAGGGTTTCCAAGTAGAATAACATAGTTGGTAAGTGAAAATATAGACATGGAATAATTTTGTAATGCCCAAATAAAGATGGACAGAGATAGAGATAAATTTTCATGATATTTTAAATGAAAAATATAATGAAAAAAACCACAAAACCACATATTTATAATGATTTGATAAACCATTTGATACATAAAAATGAAGGTAGTAGGATAGATGTTTTGTCTCAAGAATATTTTTTCGGAGTTGAGGAGATTATTTACCATCAATATTGAGAACACATGAATATTTACATACATGATATGTATATATTTCATAGAAACTATATCATTATTTGGTTGTTATTTGATCAATTCCTACATCATTTATCTATCCATCAAATGAATATCCAAGTAAAATATGTATACCTAAGTCACATTAATCAGATAAATAGAATACCAATCATTCCTCTAATCCCAAGATAATTTTCGAAGTGACAATGGTTTGATGAAATTTACAAATAAAATAGAATGTTCAAATTAATCCATTATATATATTATTATCCATATGTCTCATGCGAAACATGTCTCTCCAAATTAAATATCCAAATTATTTAAAGGATACTCAATTAATAAAAATTATTTTCCCTATAAAATATAAAGTATATCCTAATGTCACATTCCAAATATGTTAATACATTGACAACCATATAACCTTAATAAAAACCTCTATGATTACAAAAATAAAATCACATGTTATTGAATGTATTCCATTGATTAAAAAATCCTGAAAACTCAAGAGACACTAAAATACCACATTGTAGAGACCCAAATCTGGACGTACATGGACATTACATTAATTTTGCGGAATACTTAATACATAACAAAAACAGACACACAAGGACCGTAATAGTTTAGTGTCTTTGGAAACTCGGAACGTAATCTTCTAATCATGGTGAAAGATCTTCAACATCTCCCATAAAGATCTTCCCCTTTTTTTTATTACCTAAAACCTTTCTCTATATCCTGGGGAAAAGAAAAAATATAAAGGGTGAGCTCAAATTCTCAGTAAGGATAGGAATGGATAAAATAAAACAATTCATATACATTTGAACTTAAAAACATGATCATAATGATTAAATCACAAAATCTTGAGCAATGACATAAAACATGGAAGAACATAAGGCATAGATCATAGAGAAACATTAATCATAATAAAATAGCATGGGAATAAAACATGTGATTGTGGAAACCATTAAGCACATGATATGATTTCCATAGTAGCCAAGGAATTGCTGCCAAGACCATCTTAGTGGACAAAGTCCCTTTCTGAATCGAGTTCACTCCTCGTTCCAGTCCTGTATTACTAAACCAGATTAACTTACCATTCTAGCCATGTCTATATAATGAGATATAAATCTTTACCCAATTCATTTGAGTGAGATATAGGTCCCACCCATCTCATAATGAAATCATTCTAACTTGTGCCACAAAATAAACATACATCATTCATAAAAACCCAATAAAAAAATGGGTTTCATAAACATCATCCCATCATCACATAATCCATATAAAAGAAATGGATATCATTTCATAATAAGAAAAGTGAAACCATGTGAATCATAGAGACATTATACTTGAAACATATACATATGAAATAATGTCATCTTAGATGAAAAATGGTTTTGATAAAACACTTGAAATGAATTCTTGAGGAAAATATCCTTTTTTATCAAAATCATTTCCTTTTCACAAAATGTCGTGCAATTCTATAAGAAAAGGATTTTTTAGGAAATAGTAATGAAATCATTTGTAGGAAGCTTCATGAAAATAAGGCTTTATAAAACCGTAAAAATCCTTTCATGCTGTATATGTTAAAAAAACATTCTTCTTGTACTTTTGTTGGAAAAGTAAAAAAGTATCTTGTAGGGTAAATAAAAGAAATATTCCTTCCATACCATTGGGTAAAAGTCAAAATGGGTAAAAAGGACTTTAAACATACTTGAAACCATTTTTAGAAAACATGTACATGGATGATAACAATACCCCCAATAAATACTTACGAATAAACAATCTCGGATAAGAATGAGATTTGAATAGTTATCCCTTACCATAGGTCCGATATGCTTCGTACGTATCCGAACCTCCTATATAATGATTTAAATAATTTCATTTACTTATTACAGTATCATATTATTTGTTATGATATCATACATGTTTCACTTATGACTTTATATTACCCTTTCTATTGTAAATTCCATGCTAAAGCAGCATTTTGGGTAAAATCATTTCATTTATCGTATGTGATTCGACTTGTCGTTCTTGATATTATTAATTATATCCTGATTTACATAATTCCAGAATGTAAAACAAGATTTATATATAATATATATTCATCATATACATATTTATATTATAGATCGATAAAAGGAATGAAATACACCGTTCATGGAGACGGTAGGTCGTACGTACGCATGAACGTTGTTTTCATTTCCTTATTGAATTGAATGAAACTAAATATATGACATACATATATATATATACATAATCCAGTAGCATTATTATTTCATATATTTCATTATTATTCATTATATAAACTATATGATCATTCATGTATGGTTAACATGGAGAATGAATCTCATCGTGTCGTGGAGACGGTAGTCCGTACGTGCGCATGAGCGATGATATCGTTCCCATAATTATTGAGTAAAATTGGAGTGGATGGTATAATGTATCAGAATCATTATGATGTTATAATAACCATATATATTTATTTTTTACACCATTATACCCATCCATGTAAGGTGTTGGTGGAAAAACAGATTTCACCACGGCGTGGGGATGATATTCCGTACGTACGCACGCGTGGTGCTTTCTTTTTCCGTAATATGGTTATATGGTTAAATAGGTTAGTTTCATACTTATAATAACATTTTAGTATATAATTTATACTGATGTTATTACTTCATAATGAAACAACTAAAGAAGAATAAATGGAATAAGAAATAAAGTTGAAAGAATCGGTAACAAACATTACCTCTTCTTTGAAGCGCCTCTTTGAGAACTCCTATTAGGGCACTAAAATTGGTCTTTGAAGAATACCAAGACCTATAGGATGTTTCTATGGAAGTGGAGAAGAGAATTTCTCAGGGGTTGGCCGATCTTGAAGGCTCAAAGTGGTGCGAGGAAGAGAGGGAGGGGGTGCTCTTTTATAAGAGAGGAGAGGGGCACCTTTGAAAAAACTAAAAATATTATTTTTTTATAAAGTAATATTTGGTTTTTAATAGCTCCAAATTTATTTATTTCAAAGCTAAGGTGGGGACGGGTCAAAATAATCTTATCCAATAGAATTTAGACAAGTTTAGGTTTCTTTTTTAACCTTATCATTTATATTTAACCATAACTTAAATAATTTTACTTTCACCGTGTCTTCTTGTTTTCTTACACTATAAGGTTAATAAACATACTATAATAAGGCAAACGAACCCGAAGTTGTTTATTATTAATATATATAACCTAATATAAGTAATTTGTCCGAACCTTAGATTTTTAGGAATAAAATAACAATTAATAATATAATATTTGTTTTAAAACCTATTTTATGTCAATTTTGACACTATTTGGTAATTGATTTTTGTGAAAATCATAACAGAATGATTAGTTCTAAAAAAGTTAACTAAATAAATATTAAAAAGTAATATTAACCTAGAAAATTAGTGTAATTCATTAAAAGTCTCAAATTACATTTATTTGGGTATTTATAACATCAATTATGTCAATATTTCATTAATAAGATAATTACTACATCACCATTGTGTCAGAAATAAATTAAATAATTTAATGTCTAAAAATTGTAAATAAAATACCATTATGTAGGAAATATTTTTATCTTTATAATTAATATTTATAGTCGAATTTATATTATGTATAACCCTATATGTTAAATTATTTACTTATTAAACATTGATTTTAACTATTTTAACCATTCTTTAAATAAATTAATATTAAGTATCCTAATCTAATACAAGTGGGCCTAAATGGTCATATTTTGTTCCTAAGGTTGTTTCTGGTCGAATTAAACTTATCTAATAGAATTAGGACTTGTGTTAGGGTAATAATAATTTCATTTTTACCCTTAATTACACTATTTACTTTTAACCGTGGTAAATAAAAGTAAGAAGTTACTATTCATCAAAAATTATTTTCATCTCATTGAACCACATTTTACTTACTGACATCAACTGTGTCTCTCGGATATTTGAAATTCCATTCACAAAAGCTATAAAATTATGTTTTATGTAAATTTGCAAATTGTCCTAGGAGGTGGGTAAAAGACGGTCAAAAGTTCAATAAAATTTTTATATATCTAAAATTGTTATAAAATGACTCCAATGAATTACATTGAACTTATATAGGTATTATGTGTCAATTTTGATGAAAATAAATTTAAATAAAATAAATAATTATTTAAATAAAAAGGTGAGTTTTAAATAGTAACCTAGTGTTTTCACTATTCATCAAAAATTGAAAGTTTTCAGAAAAATACCAAAATTTCACCCTAGGCTAATTTCGATATTACGAATCCAAAAATGAAGTCCATTTTGAAAGAATAAATTTACAAAATTTCAAAAAGTGGTTATTACTATTCATGATGGCTAGTTTTAAAAATAGCATATCGTTGTTTAGTGAAACTCGGTATTGTATACAACACACACTATCGAGGAAGGTGGCGATTGCATGTAATGTAGCCAAGATAGGATTGCGTGTTGTGAAAGTCTCCTTTGTTGTAACGTACAACACAAGACATCAATAAAATTAAAAATAATATTTTTCATAAAATCTCTGGGTGTTACATTCTACCCACCCTTAAAAGGAATTTCTCCCTCGAAATTCGTCGGGGTTATAAATGGTTTACTACTCAAAAGTTTGTTTAATAGAAACCCACATCGTAAAATGGAATACCAGAACATGGATTTAAAAGCTAAAGTATGAAATGTAACAGTTACCCAAATTAACTCATCATTGGGTTTCCACGTAGGAGAACATAGGTGAAAATATGGATATGGAAGAAAAATCTAACCATCAAGTTCTGATGGAGAGTGGTAGAGAACATGGGTATGAAAAAGCCAACAATCACAAAGCTATTGATTTGTGATGATCTAAGGTACCATCTGATTCATCGGATATAAGGGAACTAGGAAAACATTTTTGGTTTTCAAGATCATTTCCCTAACGTTGATGAATTAAAAGAAATACTTGCATGATTTTCGTACAATCTCACTATTGTTCGTGAATTGAACAATTTCAACTTCATCCCTTAAAGAAATGAAGTTGAATTTGTTATTCGTGATGTGTTAGCAGATCATGTGATAGAATGATGGGTCATTCCATCTATTTCAAACAAAATGTTAGCAAAAGTTATAAGTCCATCACGTGGTTAGATTAATCGTATATGGTTCCAAAGATTAACTTATACTTCATATATCATACCGCTTAATAAAATAAAACTAGTTTATACTAACTAGGGACTTCCTGTAGGCCAGTGGTAGGCGATAAAGGCCAGTCGTACTTCGGTTGTGGGTTCGATTCCCACAGCCTAGTCTGACGCGATGGGTTGTCGCTCGACCAGCAGGTTGTCCTTTTTCTAAAACTACACTACTATAACATCCCATAAATAATATCGAAAATAGTTCTATCCTTAAACAATACTAACTTATGTCCAACATAATCCTTTCCAATCTTTAGGCTTATCCAAAATACTGTTATCCAATCTCATATTATAGTGAAAACGATTACAAAAGAGTTCATATAATAAGAAAGTCAATACCATCGTTGATCCCCATATATCATGAGATATGTCTTGGTGGTCACATTCCAAACATTCAAAGGCCTCATCATGTTTTCTCTTGAAAAATGAATACCCATTGAATCTTAGTGAAAACATGAGTACTGTCAAAAGTTAACTCTTTTCACATACCAAAACCTCAAACTATGATATAACTATTTCCTTATATCAGTCATGAGCTCATGAATACTGTCAAACATTTCATTTTCTCTTTATCCCTTCATTATGCGTATATCATCTACTTTCCAAAAATATCTGAATAACCTTTCATGGTTACTGGTACCATTCATCAAAAAATTTCAAAACGTAAGGAAAGAAAACAGTGTAACAATCCTTAGATGTCTCTTTATTCCATAGTACCATGAGATTACTTATACAACATTAAACTTGATAAACATGTAATCATTCCACTACCTTCTTAAACTATTGACCAAACTTCAACAATTCTTTCATCTCACATATCATTTGTAGTCTCTTCATCATCATCAACATAAATACTACCCATACGACCATACTGATTCTCTTCACGAGACTTTCTCTTAGGGCATTGGTTTGCATAATGCCCGTACATTCAACATTTAAAACACATAATCATTGTTGATGTCGTAGAAATACCATTATCCTTGTCCGTGGTGTTAAATGAACCTTTTCCTTTGCACTTACTGGCTTTCTGTGCTTCTTCTCCAAACCCAAATCAACTTCCAGTTATTTTGAAACAATCTCCCTGATGCCTCTTCCCACATGATTTACTTGAGGGGAATTGAACTTTCATTCCTATATGATCATCATGAAACTCCATCTTTCTCTTATTATCTGAGTCGGAAAATTTACTAAGTTGAGATTATTGATCATATTATGAGAGTGCTGATTAGACATAATAACTATGTTTGGACTTCCAAATACTGTTTCATTTGGTTGCTCATGAAGAATATCATTCCATTGTCTGTCATATCCTCCATTATCGCGAATCTTCCTGTTTCCAGCCATTTTCTAAAACCCAAAAAGAATAGTGTGAGAGCTAAAAATCATGCTAGAGAAAACAACATAGTAAAGGGGGAGTTAACTCAATATCTAATATCTTAGGTTAAATTCTATGATCATTACCGTAGTTCTAGGACTATATCCTATACGTATACTTATCCTTAGGGACATCCCTAGACATACCTTAGAAATATCTCTAGGGATCTCACTAACATTTTCGCATCCTCGTTTCCAAAGGTTGTCTAAACCTTTCCTCTGACTCCAACTGTAGAGACCGAAAGATTGAGGTACATGGACATTACATTACTTTTTTGGAATACTTAATACATAACAAAAACAGACACACAAGGACTGTAATAGTTTAGTGTCTTTGGAAACTCGGAACGTAATCTTCAAATCGTGGTGAAAGATCTTCAACGTCTCCCATAAAGATCTTCCATTTTGTTTTCTTACCTAAAACCTTTCTCTATATCCTAGGGAAAAGAATACATATAAAGGGTGATCTCAAATTCTCCGTAAGGGTAAGCATGGATAAAATAAAACAAATCATATACATTTTAACTTAAAAACATGAACATAATGTTTAAACACCAAAATCATGAGCAATGACATAAAACATGGAATAACATAAGTCATATATCATAAAGAAACATTAATCATGATAAAATAGAATGGGAATACAACATGTGATTGTGGAAACCATTAACCACATGATATTATTTCCATAGTATCCAAGGCATTGCTGCCAAGACCATCTTAGTGGACAAAGTCCCTTTCTGAATCGAGTTCACTCCTCATTCCAGTCCTGTATTACTAAACCAGATTAACTTACCATTCCATCCATGTTTATCTCATGAGATATAAATCGTTACCCAATTCATGGGAGGGAGATATAGGTCCCACCCATCTCATAATGAAATCATTCTTACTTGTGCCACAAAATAAATGTACATCATTCATAAAAAACCAATAAATAAAATGGATTTCATAAACACCATCCCATCATCACATAATCTATATAAAAGAAATGGATATCATTTCATAATAATAAAAGTGAAACCATGTGAATCATAGAGACATTATAATTGAAACATACACATATGAAATAATTTCATCTTAGATGAAAAATGGTTTTGATAAAACACTTGAAATGAATTCTTGAGGAAAATATCCTTTTTTTCATCAAAATCATTTTCTCTTAAAAAAATGTCGTGAAATTTTAAAATAAAAGGATTTTGTTGAAAATAGTCATGATATATTTTGGATGAAGCTTCATGAAAATAAGGCTTTATAAAACCATAAAAAGCATTTCATGCTGTATACGTTAAAAAAACATTCTTCTCGTACTTTTGTCGTAAAAGTATAAAAGTACCTTGTAGAGTAAATAAAAGAAAGATTACTTCTATACCATTGGGTAAAAGTAAAAATGGGTAAAAAGTACTTTAAACATACATGAAACAATTTTTAGGAAACATGGAAATGGATGATAACAGTAACCCCAATAAATACTTATGAATAAACAATCTCGGATAAGAATGAGATTGGAATAGTTATCCCTTACCTTAGGTCTGATATGCTTCATACGTATCCGAACCTCCTGTATAATGATTTAAATAATGTCATTGACTTATTACAAAATTATATTAATTATTATGATATCATATATGTTTCACTTATGACTTTATATTACCCGTTCTTTTGTAAATTCCATGTTAAAGCAGCATTTTGGGTAAAATCATTTCATTTATCGTATGTGTTTCGACTCATCATTCTTGATATTGTTAATTATATCCTGATTTAAATAATTCCAGAATGTAAAACATGATTTATATATAATATATATTCATCATATACATATGTATATTATAGATCGATAAAAGGAATGAAATACACCGTTCATGGAGACGGTAGGCCGTACGTCCGCATGAACGCTGTTTTCATTTCCTTATTGAATTGAATGAAACTAAATAGATGACATACATATATATATACATAAATCCAGTAGCATTATTACTTCATATATTTCATTTTTATTCATTATATAAACTATATGATCATTAATGTATGGTTAACATGGAGATTGAATCTCATCGCGTCGTGGAGACGGTAGTCCATACGTACGCACGAGCGATGATATTGTTCCCATAATTGTTGAATAAAATTGGAGTGGATGGTATAATTTATCGGAATCAGTATGATGTTATAATAACCATATATATTTATTCTTTACACCATTATACCCATCCATGTAAGGTGTTGGTGGAAAAACAGATTTCACCACGGCGTGGAGACGGTATTCCGTACGTACGCACGCGTGGTGCTTTTGTTTTCCGTAGGATGGATAGATGGTGAAATAGGGTAGTTTCATACTTATAATAACATATCATTATATTATTTATACTTAAGTTATTAATTCATAATGAAAAAAATATATAAGAAGAAGTGGAAGAAGAAATAAAGTTGAAAGAATCGGTAACAGACATTACCTCTTCTTTAAAGCGCCTCTTTGAGAACTACTCTTAGGGCACTAAAATTGGTCTTTAAAGAAAACCAGGACCACTAGGTTGTTTCTATGGAAGTGGGTAAAATAATTTGGCATGGTTTGGCGAAGTTTGAAGGCTCTAAGTGGTGTGAGGAAGAGAGGGATGAGGTTCCCTTATATAAGGGAGGAGAGGGGCACCTTTGGAAAAACTAAAAATATTATTTTATTATAAAGTCATATTCAGTTGTTAATAGCTAAAAATTGATTTATTTTGAAGCTAGGGTGGGGATGGGTCGAAATAATCTCATCCAATAGAATTCATACAAGTTTATGTTTCTATTTTAACCTTATCATTTAGAATTAACCTTAAGTTAAATAATTTTACTTTTACTGTGTATTCTTGTATTCTTACACTATAAGGTTAATAAACTTACAATAACAAGCCAAAATAACCCCAAGTTGTTTATTATTAATATATATATACTTATCTAAGTCATTTTTCCGAACCTTAGATTTTTTGGAATAAAATAACAATTAATAATATAATATTTGTTTTAAAAACTATTTTATGTCAATTTTGAAACTATTTGGTAATTGATTTTTGTGAAAATCATTACAGAATGATTAGTTCGGAAAATTTTGACTAAATCAATACTAACATATCATATTAACCTAGAAAATTAGTGGAATGAATAAAAAGTCTCAAATTACATTTATTTGGGTATTTATAACATCAATTATGTCAATATTTCATTAATAAGATAATTACTACATCATCATTATGTCAAAAATAAGTTAAATTATTTAATGTCTAAAATTTATAAATAAAATACCATTATGTAGAAAATCTTTTTATCTTTTTAATTAATATTTATAGTCAAATTTATCTTATGTATAACCCTATATTAATAATTATTTACTTATTAAACCTTGATTTTAACTATTTTAACCCTTCTTTAAATAAATTAATATTAAATGTCCTAATCTAATCCAAGTGGGCCTAAATGGTCATATTTTATTCCTAAGGTTTTTTTTGGTCGAATTAAACTTATCCAATAGAATTAGGACATGTGTTAGGGTAATAATAATATCATTTTTCTCTTAATTACCCTATTTACTTTTAACCATGGTAAATAAAAGAAAAAAGTTACTATTCACCAAAAATTATTTTCATCTCATTGAACAACATTTTACTTACTGAAATCAACCATGTCTCTCAGATTTTTGAAATTCCATTCACAAAAGCGGTAAAATTATGTTTTATGTAAATTTGCAAATTTTCCTTGGAGGTGGGTGAAAGACAGTCAAAAGTTCAATAAAATTTTTATATATCTAAAATTATTATAAAATGACTCCAATGAATTACATTGAACTTATATAGGTATTATGTGTCAATTTTGACCTAAAATAAATTTAAATAAAATAAATAATTATTTAAATAAAATGGTGGTTTTTAAATAGTGACATAGTGTTTTCACTGTTCATCAAAAATTGAAATTTTTCAGAAAAATACCAAAATTTCACCCTAGGCTAATTTCGATATTCCGAATCTAAAAATGAAGTCCATTTTGAAAGATTAAATTTACAAAATTTTAAAAAGTGGTCATTACTATTCATAAGAGCTAGTTTTAATAATAACATATCGTTGTTTAGTGAAACTCGGTATTGCGTACAACACACGCTATCGAGGAAGGTCGCAATTGCGTGTAATGCAGCCAAGTTAGGGTTGTGTGTTGTGAAAGACTCCTTTGTTGTAACGTACAACACAAGACATCAATAAAATTAAAAAGAATATTTTTCATAAAATCTCGGGGTGTTACACACATCAAATCACTAACCAAATTCTTGGTGACCAATACTTTCTCGTAAAAAATCACTATCATTGTTATATCAACAGAAATATCATACTAGGGGGTATATTCTTTTAATTATGTGTTTTATAAATAGTTTAACCAGCAATTGAATCACTTTTGATGGTATCATTCAACAAAAACGTTTAAATAAATAAAAATACTAATGTAGAAAGGTAATTATATGTTTCATGATTCATATATTTATAATGTCATCCATAAAATACATTTACATCATATTTCATGGACCCAAATACATAAGAAAAATAGTTATTGCACATAGGATACATGAATTGAATTATTTTGACCATGATCGCTTGGATTCTTCTATGTTATATTCCCATGATTCTTGTGTCTTTTTATGGAATAGTGTCTCATCTCATTATAGTTAATCCATTGTACTTTAACAGATTATCCCTTACCCTTCCATTGAAAATGAAGGTGGAATAAATTTCCCTCTATGAAGTGTAAATACCCGTAAATTTCAAGGAAATTTTTTTCTTAATTTCTTTGGGATGTTACGAGTACACATTCTTTTATGGCACCTGATTCCGAGGCCCGGTGTGCCCGAAATCAATTTCCTAAGTTTAGCTCGGGTACGTTCAGTGAACGAATGAGTGGGTTTTACTAAATTTTGAACCGGTGGTCTGAATCAAAATCCGAGGGCACCGATGAAACCACAATGCTTGTAATTGCTTAAGATGACCTTTACTGGAGTTGCATTTTCTGGGGAAGGAGTTGTTAATATTTGTGGATTAAGAGTAAAGAGAAATAAAACTGTGCTACTAATTTTATTTCACTTAAGTGGTTAGACCCATGTGTGAGAGTTGGGGTGGGACCCACTAAAATTCTTTTTCCTGTTGATAGGATTTAGTGAGGTGGGGCCCGCACAAGCCCCCCCCCCCCCCTTAAAATTCTTTAACCCCCTCCACATGAGTTATAACTCTTCCACATTTATGATGACAACTTAACTATCCTTTAAATTTTTGTCAAATCTAGTTTTATCTATTTAAATGAATGCTAACACACCTTTTATTAAATTAATTGAAACCCCTTTAAATAATTGAATTAGGTGTTTTGAATTTTGAGAATGTTGGCATAAAATAAGGCAAAGCCTTATTTTATTGTTGGTTGATGTGTTGTGTGGAGATTTCAGAGAAAGAGAGTTCTATAATCTGAAGAACTTCTTCTTCTTCGATGAAGAACACCGTCACCGCAAGGAGAGATCGATGTGCCATCTCTTCTCCTCTCTGCAGCCAGTGTGTGATGCCTTTCCCAAAGAACGACGACACACCTTCCTTCGTTCTTCTTCCTGCGTCAAATAAAGGGAGACACCACTCCACCTCGAACATTCTCTGTCGACATATACAGAGCTTCACCTCGCTACGCCGTTTTCCCGCGACGATCATAGTTCGAAAAATTCTCTAAGGTAGAGGTTTGTTTTTACGTTTCTGATTAATTATGGAATTCAACGTTAAATAAATAGATGCTTGTTATCGAATTAACGGGAGGATGCCAGACCACACAAACACAGCTGACCCTCCTCCCCATTGTTGTTGTACTTCGTTATGGATTGGGATGGAGGCGACGCGGTGCTGTCACACCGTGCGGAAACGAAGGAACCGCGGCCGGTGAGGGCCACAACGAAGGAGGGCGGCGCCGTCGCGCCACGCCGTTGAGAATGAAAGAGGCCACGACCGGATTGGGGCCATTAAGGAGAGGCGCGATGTTGTCGCACCGTGCCTGATGGCAAGAGCCGCGGCCAAGGGCTGCGGCAGTTCAGCAGGGAGGCGGCTGGACTCAGCCGGCCACCGGTGGACAGGGAGGTAGGACCGGCTGGTCCCGGGGCTACAACACCGGCCAGCCATAATGGTCGGATGTTACCTGAAGAAACCAAGGGTTTGAACCCCCGACCAGCATAGCAAGGGAGGACCCCCGCGGGTCCCCTATTTCGTCAATCTAGGGGGCCATCCCCCCCCCCCCTCACATTCGAGGGCCGAGCCGCTGGCCACGCTGGGACGGGTTGCCAGCACCAGGCCAGGCCGCACCAGCCGGGCCGGACTGCGCCCTAGTGGTCCGGACCCGAAAACCGGGTCACGTCGACCCGTTTCGGGCCGACCCAGGGGGGTTTGGGCCAGGTCGGTTTGGGCCAAAACCCCCCTAAAATCGGACAGGTTCGTTCAGATGTCCGTAACATGGACTAAGGAACTCCGATCGATACACCGTCAGTTGCAATGCGATCCTTGGATCGAGACGTTCATTTTTCTATATTAAAATTAAGGTTTCGGAGAACTTTGTGTATGTTTGGGTTGGTTTGAACATGAAACCAACCGGGCCCTCGGAGCGGAAACTCTTATAACATGAGATCCAGACGACCGATTAACGTGCCATCGACTTTGTTGGATTTATCTTAGTGAGACAGTTCTTTTGGGTTACTACAATCGAGGTTTGGAAGCAGTTGGAGTTTGGTTAGGTTGGTTTTGACTTAAAAACCAACCGGGCCCCTAGAACGAAAAAGCCAATAACTCTCAGACTGAGCGTCCGATTGACACGTCGTCTGTCACGTTGAGTTCCTTTTGAAGAGACGGAACTTTGGGATACTTCAACTTCGGACTTCATGTCAGTTGATGTATAGAAACCCTTGACTCATGGAGCAGACCCTCTCAGAATCGAGCATGTTGTGTGCAAGAACCCTAGAGCTGGTTGCGACTGCGACGACGATGACGACCGTACTGGAATCCTCCGTGGGTTCAACGGTGATGACTACTATTCTTGTATCCTATGTGGGTCTGGTAGTACATGACTACTGTTCTTGTATCCTATGTGGGTCTGGCAGTATTTTATTATGTACTTGTATCCTACGTGGTTCCGGCAGAGTAGCTGGTCTTGTATCCTTTGTGGGTCCAACGTCTTAGCTGGTCTTGTATCCTATGTGGGTCCAACAACTTAGCTAAATCAGTGGCTACATATGATCATCTCTATCACCGTACGAAGAGTATACCTATGTGAGATGAGTCTTTACTTTCAACCAATATGTTCGATATAATTGACTTGATTTCCTATGTGGATTGGGTTGTGCTTTCCTGTGTGGATTGGGTTGTACTAACCTGTGTGGACTAGATCGAACTTGGGCTCGGATGTTGGAGTCGGACTGGAATTGATGACTTAGGTATATGTATGGGCATATACCTAGGTAGAGTTGGTTGTTACTTCGGGATTTTAACTTTCCATTGTGGTTTATCCTTCGTGGATTCTGGGAGACCTTCGGGGGTCTCGGGGTCCCTAATGAGTAGCGTATAATCACCCCTGCACGAGCTATACCCGCACTACATTATGTTGGATGCAGACGACGGAAAGTGCTGATTGAGGTAGGAGCTCGTGGAGCTGGACGGAACCTGGAGGTGGATCACTGGATGGGAGGTACACAGAGCAGACAGCTAGAGCTGAGGAGCTAAGGAGACTATCTATACCCACCCTTCAGGTGGGATTTCCAAAGGACGGCTTGGCGTTGCTTCTTTACTTTTCTACTACTGTACTCTCTCTTTTCAGTTTTACTTTACATTTAGTTGGGTTTGTTTTATGGCCCATTTACTTTCCAGCACTTATTGTTGTACTCAGTTTAATGAGTATTTAATTATTATTGTATACTCTATGGTGTTTTTTTTCATACATAAAATAAATTCCTTCAATTATATCGGGATTTACGCCTTTGGTGCTAGTCGCCAGCCCCTGGCCTATGGAAGGTGGGCTTGGGGCAATCACGGCACGGTCCCGAAGAAAGGTAGTGAAAAATTGGTATCAAAGGAGTTCGGTTCTACAGCAGAACTCAAGACTCTGATCTTTCTTCTATGTGAAGCAATAGTGTTAAGGGTATTGAGTGTGGTTATCAGTCAATGGATTCTAGTGTTGGTGTGGCGGCCGACATATCAATACTTTAGGACCCTGACTCTTGATTTTTGACTCAATGCACGAAGACATTGATGCATGTGTGTTTCAAAAGTTTTCGTTGTGATTACTTTGTTTCAGCTCACCAAGTATACTGTATTGACCGTGGTGCACTTGTTTCTTTTCAAGATGGCCCCACGAAGGAAGCCAGCTAGGGTTCCGAGCATTGTGCGAGACGACAGCCCACCGAGTGATGAGGCCTCGGTGAAGGGCCCTATTACAGCGGAGGCACCCGCGATACCTTTACCATCGAGCCACCGATGCCACCGTCCCCATCAGCTGAGAGTGCACATCGCCTTAGTGCACTTCACGAGTTTCAGGGTCAGATACTGCCCAGGTTCTGCGGGGAGACGGACCCTCAGGAAGCCGAGGATTGGATGGAGGCTGTTGTACGAGTTTTCATGTTATTGGGGACACCAGCTGACCTCATGGTGATCCTTGCAGTGAGTCTCCTACACGCCGCAACAAGTAGATAGTGGAGCCTGATTCTCCAGGTGCATGATGAGGCATCCCTCATTTGGTCGGACTTCGAGAGTCTCTTCCCCTTTGAGTTTGTACTAGCCACCCTCTATGTGGGGTGAAATCAGGAGCTACTACAGCTGCGGCATGGCAGTATGACGGTAGCCCAGTACTCGGTGAGATTTGTCGATCTCTCACGCTATTCAACAGACATGTTACAAGACCCATTCTTCTGGGCCCGAACCATCGAGCAGGGACTAAGTCATGAGATCAAGGCATCTATGATCTCCCTCATCATTCTGACACAGGCATGAGTACTGGAGAGTGCCCTTATCGTATAGATCTTTCCTGCTGAGCCTACACCAGCAGCGAGATCTACCGCAGGGCGGCATGTAGCTGAGTCTTCTGTAGCTGGCAGTCGACAGATGTCACAGGGGTCCAAGCATAGCAGACCATCAGGCGGACGACCTCATGAAACTGGCTCAGAGGTGCAGGGCACACGGCGCAGAGCCAATCTTATGAAGAGAAGACAGTGCTATGCATGCGGCGGGAAGGGCCACATGGCTCGTGACTGCCCGACCCACCATGTAGAGGAGTAGAAAACTGATGAGGGACCACCCTGGAAGAGGAAGAGGTTCGACAGTGGTGGTTCGCAGGGAGTAGGTGGACGAGGCAAAGGAGCTGGCCGAGCAGCAGGTGGTGGGCGATGCTTTGAGGCTCTACCACCACCACCACTAAGAGGTCCACCCCGACCGTAGAGAGCTGGAAGATAGAGACAGTCTTAGCTTCAGGTAGTGGGGGCCTATGACCATGACACACCAGTGATGATTCGAGGTACTATCTGTGTCTACTCCACCCTTGCTGCAGTTCTTATAGACATATGAGCGAGTCATTCTTTCATTGTTTCTTCCCTTATTCGGAGCTCGAAGATTCCGACAGAGCCATTGACTCGATCCTTACAGCTAGAGAATCCTACCGGAGCAGAATCGATGATTACACACTAATTTCGGCAGTGTGAGCTTACTCTATGAGGTGATAGCTTCGACTGAGATCATCTTGTAGCGGCATCGAGGCCTTATGACGTCATCTTGGGCATGAATTGGTTATCTAAAGTTCATGCTCAAATAGAGTGTATTAGGCGGATGGTGTGGTGTGTTCAAACCAATGGGAGTAGGTTCACATTCACCGGTGAGAAGGGAGCCATTACAGTGCAGGATGGACTCACGTAGAGGAGAGGACAGCCAGTCAATAATCAGTTGGCTAGCCTCATCCTATGAGCAGTGTACGTGCATAGTCTGAGTTTTCCTATTGTGGTGGATCAGTATGCAGATGTTTTTCCTGAAGACGTTCCAGGACTACCTCCTCGCAGAGAGGTATAATTTTATATTGACTTGTACCCAGGGGAATACCCAATATCTATTCCATCATATCAGATGGCTCCCACTGAGCTTCAAGAGCTACAGGTACAACTGGAGGACTTGCAGGGCAAGGATTCATTCGACCTAGTGTTTCACACTGGGATTCCCCGATTTTGTTCGCCAAGAAGGTGGATGGGAGATTGCGACTGTGTGTCGATTACCGTCGCCTGAACCAGGTGACTGTGAAGAACAAGTATCCACATCCAAGGATTGATGACCTATTTGATCAGCTCAAGGTAGCATGATGGTTCTCGAAGATATACCTCAGGTCTGGCTATCGTCATCTTAGAGTTCGAGACAAGGATGTGCAGAAGACGTCCTTTAGATGTCGGTATGGCCACTATGAGTTCTTGGTTATGCCTTTCAGCATAACCAACTCTCCAGCAGTGTTAAGGAGTCTCATGATCATGATCTTTCATCCTTACCTCGATCGATTTGTTGTAGTCTTCATCGACAACATATTGATATACTCGACCACTGAGGAGGAGCACACCAACCACTTGTGGGTTGTACTGGACACACTCCGAGAGCACCAGGTTTATGGTAACCTCTCTAAGTGTCTGTTATGGATACGTGAGATCAACTTCCTAGGTCACATCATCTCTGAGGCTGGAGTTGCGGTGGATCCTGCAAACATCGAGGCAGCACTAGCTTGGGAGCCACCTAAGAGCGTGAGGAAGGTGACAAGTTTCTTAGGTCTGGATGGGTACTAACTGAGATTTGTTCCAGACTTCTCTAGAGTTTCAGAACCACTTACAACATTGACAAAGAAAGGGAGACCCTTCGTGTGGTTAGAAGGATTTCAACAGAGCTTCCAGAAGCTGAGACAGAGATTGACCAGTGCACCCATCTTGAGGCTACCAGAGGTGGGAGTATTGTACGTAGCCTACTACGATGAATCAGGAACCATAATTGGGTGTGTCCTGATGCAGAAGCGGGCAGTGATCGCCTATGGATCATGAAAATTGAGGTAGCACGAGCAGAACTACACTACCCATGACCTGGATTTAGCAGCAGTGGCCTTCTCTCTGAAGATGTGGCGGCACTATCTGATGGGCGAGTTCTTTACAGTCTATTCTGACCACCAGAGTCTTAGGAACATCTTCTCACTAAAGGACCTGAACCTGAGACAACGACGATGGCTCGAGTTCCTCCAGGACTATGACTATGAGATAGTCTATACTCTTGGAAAGTGGAATGTAGTAGCCAATTCTCTCAGCAGGAGTACATGTATTCACGTACTTGGAGAGGCGACAGAGCAGATAGCTGCTTTGCAGATATCCTTTGTGGATATAGATGGGGCATCCTTCCTTCTGCCTCTCACAGTCACACCACCACTTCTTCAGTGGGTCAGAGAGGCACAGCGTGGGGACGTAGACTGTGAGACGCGATGTGCACATATTTCTATAGGACTGGCACCTGATGGTTTTTCTATAGGAGGAGAGCACGTCATCCTTTCCAGAGGATGTACCATGGTACCAGATACATTACAGGAGGAGGTACTGAGAGAGTTTTATACATCTCTTTTAGCGTTACATCTAGGAGTGGCGAAGATGTACCAGGATCTGAGATGATAACACTGGTGGCCGGGTATGAAGAAGGTCGTAGTAGAGTTCGTTTCTCGATGGCTCACCTACCAGCAGGTGAAGGCGGAACACCAGGTACCAGCGGGCTTCATACAGCCCTTAGAGGTCCCAGAGTGGAAGTGGGACAGGATATCTATGGATTTCGCAACTGGACATCCATTTACATCCAAAGGTCATGACTCCATTTGGGTGATTGTCGACCGACACACCAAGTTGGCCCACTTTTTACCCATCAGAGAGCAGGGCTCAGTGGATATCTTGGGACACCTCTACATTCAGGAGATTTTACGGCTTCATGGTGTGCCACCATCTATCGTCTCCGATCGAGATGCTCGCTTTACTTCTCGGCATTGGAAGGGGTTGCAGGAGGCATTCAGGACACAACTACACCTGAGCACCGCCTTTCACCCTCAGACGGATGGTCAGACGGAGAGGACCATTTAGACTCTCGAGGAAATGATCTGTGGATGTGTCCTCAATATTGGTCATATCTGGGAGGATCACCTAACTTTGGTGGAGTTTTCATACAACAAAAACTAACACTTCACCATCGGGATGGAACCATACGAGGCATTGTATGACCGACCTTGTAGGTCAACTCTCTGCTAGAAAGACCCTGTGGAGTCAGCACTTGTGGGACCAGAGATGGTCTAGGGCATGACAGAGAAGGTCCAGTTCATCCAGGAGTAGATGAGGACAGCTCAGAGATGATAGATGTTCTATGCTGACAGGTGGCGGAGACCACTAGAGTCCGATGATGGCGACCACGTTTTCTTGTGGGTCTCACTTTGACGTGGATTACGAAGATTTGGTTGGGGTGGAAAGTTATCTCCGTGCCTCATCGGCCCATTCCAGGTTCTTAGCAGGATAGGCAAGGTTACTTATCGCCTGGCTCTACCACCTCAGTTGCACCGGGTGCACGACGTCTTCCATGTACCTCACCTGAGGAGATACATGCATGACCCGATGCATATTATCAACCATGGGGAGCTGGACATTGATGATGAGGAAACTTTTGCGGAGGTCCTGGTGGAGATCAAGGATCGATAGAAGCAGGTCCTACATGGGCGGTTGGTTCCTCTAGTGCGAATCAGGTGGCAGCACGGTAACCTCAAGGAGAGCACATGGGAGAGGGAGTCTCAGATGCGTGCTCAGTAACCTCATTTGTTCCCCTAGTTTGTGATGTATCTTTAAGGGGACGTAAATCCCTGATGTGGGAGTAATGTAAAGGCCCGTAAATTTCAAGAAAAATTTTCTATTAATTTATTTGGGATTTTACGAGTACGTAGTTTCTGACGGCACTTGATTCTGAGGCCTGGTGCGCCTGGAATCAATTTCCGACGTTTAGCTCGGGTACGTTCAGTGAATGAACGAGCGGGTTTTCCTAACTATTGAACCGGTGCTCGGAATCAAAATCTGAGGGCACCGATGAAACCACAACGCTGGTAATTTCTTAAGATGACCTTTATTGGAGTTGTGTTTGCTCGGGAAGGAGTTGTTGATATCTTTGGATTAAGAGTAAAGAGATATAAAATTGTGCTAATAATTTTATTTCACTTAAGTGGTTAAACCCATGTGTGGAAGTTGGGGTGGGACCCTCTAAAATTCTATTTCCTCTTGATAATATTTAGTGATGTGGGGCCCGAACAAGCCCCACCCCTTCTAATTCTCTAACCCCTTCACATGTGTTATAACTCTTCCACATTTATGATGACAACTTAACTCTCCTTTAAATGTTTGTCAAATCTAGTTTTATCTAATTAAATGAATGCCAACACACCTTTTATTCAATTAATTGAAACCCCTTTAATTAATTGAATTAGTTATTTTGAATTTTGAAAATGTATTCATAAAATAAGGGAAATCATTATTTTATTGTTGGTTGATGTCTTGTGTGGAGATTTGAGAGAAGGGAGTTCTATACTCTGAAGAACTTCTTCTTCTTTGATGAAGAACGCCGTCACCGCAAGGAGAGATCGACGTGCTATCTCTTCTCCTCTCCATAGCCGGTGTGTGACGCCTTTACCGAAGAATGATGACGCGCCTTCCATTCTTTCCTCTTCCCGCATCAAAGGAAGGGAGACACCGCTCCACCTCAGAAGTTCTCCGCCAATATATACGGAGCTTCACCTCGTGATTCAGTTTTCTCATGAAGATCATCGTTAGACAACTTCTTTGAGGTAGGGGTATGTTTTTACAATCGGGATTAATTTTGGAATTTATCATTAAAGAAATAGCATCTTATTATTGAAATAACAGGAGGAGGCCGGACCACACAAATATGACTGACCCTCCTCCCCATTGTTGTTATACTTCGTTATGGATTGGAACAAAGGCAATTCGGTGCCGTCCCACCTCGTGGAAATGAAGGGGACGTGGCTGGTGAGACCCGCGGTGAAGGACCGCGGCGCCGTCGCACCATGCTATTGAGACTGAATAAGACCGCGGCTGGAGTCAGGCTGCGGTGGAGGGTGCGGCGCCGTCGCGCAGCACCAGAGCATCAAGGAGGGCTGCGGTCGGGGCGGGACATGGCGGAGGTGCGCAGAACGGGAGGCTGAACCGTTTGGTCCCGCGACTGCAACATCGGCTAGCCTTAATGGCCAGCCGTTACCCAAGGAAACCGGGGTTTTGATCCCCCGGGCCAGTGCAACAAGGGCGGACCCCTGTAAGTTTGTTGTTTCTTCAATCAAAGGGGGCTGCTCCTTCCCCCTCGGCACTGCGCTCGTTCGAAGGCCGAGCCACTGGACACATGAGCCGGGCCGCACCGCGCCATCGGGGTCGGGCCGTGCCCAAGCGGGCCAGACTCGGACCTCGATCAAGTCGACCTGGTTCGGGATGTCCCAGGGGTTTTGGGCCGGGTCTGTTCGGTCCCAAACCCCCCTAAAATTAGACAGGTTCGTTCAAACACCCATAACATGGGCTACAGACCTCCGATCGATGCAACGCTAGTTGCGATGCGATCCTTGGATCGAGACGGTCGTTTTGAAATATTACACTCGAGGTTTCGGAGAATTTGGGTATGGTCTATTTGATTCGAACATGAAACAAATCGGGCCCTCGGAGCGGAAACAATTATAACTTGAGCTCCAGACATCCGATTGACGTGTCGTCGACTTTGATGGATTCCTCTTAGTGAGACAGTTCTTTTGGCTTACACCGCTCGAGGTTTGGATGTATTTGGAGTATGGTCGGGTTGGTTTTGACTTAAAATCCAATCGGGCCCCTAGGACGAAAAACCCATTAACTCTCAGATCGGGCGTCCGATTGACGCGCCGTCTATCACGTTGAGTTCGTTTTGATGAGACAGAACTTTGGGATACATCAACATCATAATTTTTGTCAGTTGATGTATCAAACCCATTGGATCATGGAGAGAACCCTCCTGGGATCTAGCATGCTGTGTGTGGGAACCCTAGAGCTGGCTACGACTGTGACGACGATGACGACCGTACTAGAATCCTCTGTGGGTTCGACGGCGATGAATTATGTACTTGTATCCTATGTGGGTCCAACAGTACTTGACTACTATTCTTGTATCCTATGTAGGTCCAGTAGTATTTAAATTTTTACTTGTATCCTACGTGGGTCCAGTAGAGTAGCTGGTCTTGTATCCTTTGTGGGTTCGATAGCTTAGCTGGTCTTGTATCCTATGTGGGTCCGAGAGATTAGATGAATCAATGGATACATCTAATCATCTCTATCACCTTACGAAGAGTATAACTGTGTGAGCTGAGTCTTGAATTTCAATCATTATCTTCTATATGATTGACTTGCTTTCTTGTGTGGATTGGGTTGTGCTTTCATGTGTGGATTGGGTGTACTATCCTGTGTGGACTAGATCGAACTTGGGCTCGGATGTTGGAGCCAGACTCGAATTGATGACTTAGGTATATGTATGGGCATATACATATGTTGAGATGGTTGTTATTTCATGATTGTCACCTTCCTTTGTGGTTTATCCTTCGTGGATTCTGGGAGACCTTCGGGGGTCTCGGGGTCCCTACTGAGTAGCGTATACTCACCCCTACATGGGCTATGCCCGCACTTCATGGTGTTGGATGTAGACGGAGGACAACACTGATCGAGGTAAGAGCTCTTGGAGCTGGGTGGAACCTAGAGGTGGATCACTGGATGAGACATACACGGAGCGGACGGCTGGAGCCGAGGAGCTAAGGAGATTATCTGTACCCACACTTCATGTGGGATTTCCAGAGGACGACTTGGTGTTCCTGCTTTACTTTTCTGCTGTTGTACTCTCTCTTTTTAGTTGTACTTTACTTTCAGTTGGGTTTGTTTTCTGGCCAATTTACTTTCCAGCACTTACTATTTTACTCAGTTTACTTTGTATTTACTTCTGCTTGTATACTCTGTTGTGTTTGTTTTCATACATAAAGGAAATTTCTTCCCTTATATCGGGATTTATGCCTTTGATGCTAGTCGATATCCCCTGTCCAATGGAAGGCGGGCTTGGGGTAGTCACGACACAGGTCCTGAGGACGGTTCGTGACATGAAGAACAAAAATTTTCCTTTTAGGAATAATCTATGTTTATTCTTTCAAAAATTATCACATTTTGGAAAATCTATCCTTCCCTTTTCCCTTCATTTTTTATGTCATCCACCACTTCCCATGTTGTCCATAAATTCCATATGACATGGAAATTTCATTATCTATCATTATAGGACATGATAATATGTCCTCATATGATGAGAATGTTTTGGAGACAAATTTCCATCAATGTATCGATTTAATCCTGTTAAAAAGGGAGGTTAATATTTCACTTTGGATTATTTCTGTATTATAAAACATGACTTTAAAACCTTGGAATGTTGGATATATACATAGAAACATGTTTTTTATCACATTCATATAATAAACAACATTCATTCTATATCCACTAATTATCACCAGGAAAATATTTTTTCTAGTGGAGTACCATTAAATCATTCCATCCCTTTCTTTTTATTTCATTTATTTCCATATAGTTTACATCCAAGGACCTCCATTAATAAAAATATATTGAGATATTTAAAATTACCCTTAAAATTTTATTTTATTTTCTAATTATTTGAGTATAAAATATATTAAATAAGAAACATATCATCTTCAAAAATAAAATTGGATTTTTAATCCCACTTAATGATTGTTGCTACTAACACATAAAGCGTTCAAACATAGTCATATTGCATTGTGGATAATCATGTTGGTCGATATGGGGAAGGTTAACAATCATTACCAAAGTAAACTACCCCAATATGGTTATGATTTGATCAGTTATATAAGAATATCAATCTCTAGATTCATTATCATTCAAATTTTGTGAATATCTATATTGAGTACATTCATTAATGTAGTTAAAATTACTTCCATTAGTTTCAATTTCTAAACATTGTAACAGACTATATTATATCATTACATTATGAAACATAATTTATAATACAAGAACTAGTGAAACACATAGAAAATATATAAAATATTATTCATGGATAATATCATAATCATAAACATGGTTAATTTAGGGATATATTTAATTTCAAATCCCTCATAATGGTTTGTAAAGGAATTTTTAAATATCATAGAAATATCCTCTGTGACTGTTAATCACGGGGCACTATAAGACCCATTAGCATTCCCCAATTGAAAATCAAGTCAAGATTTTTTTATATTTAATAATCCTAGGTACTTATAATCATGAACCATTTCTACATATATTATCCAAATAGTGATTAATTTCTTTGAAAACCCTCATAATATATAACCTAAGAAAAAAAATATTTTATTCCATAATTATCCTCAAAATATATCATAGGATTATGTTCCCTAATATATGTTTTCTTAAATGTATTCTACAATATTTCTACTAAAATAACTCTCATGCCAATTGTGGAGACCAAGATTTCAGTGACCCGGAGATGGTAGTTACTCTATTACATTTACATAAGATACAATTAATCACATCTTGAATAACCAAATAGATTAATATTATTAGTAAACTATATACACAATTGATTTTATAATTAAAATTGAAAACATAAAACAAAAAAATTATTTTATTTTATATCCATAATATTCCTTATAGTGTATCCATGAAAATAAATAACATAAATTTTCTTATTATCCTAGAGACAAAAATACATTTGAAATGTGTGACCTCAAATCCTCAGTAAGGGTATAAATAAAAAAGAAACTATCATGATTAAATATGAATAATCTACATGTAATGGTAAATAACTAAAAAAATTTCTATTTAATCAATAAAATTATAATTATGTTAAAAAAATTATGATAAAATAATTCCATTAAAATAATCACATGAGCTTGAAGAATATACAAGGATTTTATAACTAATCGAATAATCACATAGACATCTCTAACTAATCTCAGGATTATTGAATCCATAATATGATAAATAATGAAAATACAATCCAGGCCTCAATACAATATTTCTTTCCATCGAGGACTCATTCCCATACATTTTACATAGATGGGTAAGGCCTCATCCAAAAACCCAAGCTTATATGTATCATTAGACCTACTGTATCATCAAGGGGATATTTAATTATGGGTCACAACCATAACATAATAAATATAATTTATTCATCACATTATATGATCTAATTATATTTAATATAAACATTCTTTTTGAAAACTTGTCAGAGGAAATGATATTAATTACCTCAGACAATAAAAATAATCATAAACCATATAGAAAAATATGGAGAATAGTATGAATATTGTACTTCTTATGTCAATATGATCAAAACCCATATTGATAAAAAATAATTATGGTATCAATATAGTATATCCTAAATTTATTTTATATAAAATAAAGGGTATATGTTATTAATGAATGATAATACAATAAAAATGTCATTAAAAATTTTTAATGAAAAGAAATTGACTTTGATTTTTTTTTCAAATTAATGTCCAATAAATAATTTGAAAATAATTTTATTTGAAAATAAAATTGAAATATTATAAAATAAACCTAAAAACATTTATTTATCAAGGTGATGGAAAATTTATTTCCTTCCATGCACATTAAAAAATTCCTTTAATGTTTTATATAACTGTCGAATAAATATTTCTTTGAAACTGACTAGAATATTACTTTTAGAAAATATATAAATTGTAACAATGGTTAAAATATTCATTACATTGGAATTTAAAATTCATTTAAAAAAATATAATTAATGGATGAATTTTGATGAAATAAATTTTTTTACTGAAGAGATAGATAAAGTAAAATTATCGTAAAACCATATTATCAATAATTTTATGTACCAAAGAGTATAAAATATTCCATTAATAATTTCATGAAAATATTTATTATATAATAGAATAATTTTAATCTTTAAGTATCAAATAATTTCCCTAAGTGTGACAAATACAAACACAATCCTGAATAATGGTGAGATTGTGAAACAAACCCTTACCTCTTCAGAAACTTTGGAATCATAATCCCCATGAAATAAATAACATAAAATTAATCATTAAATACAATTAATAGAAATATATTCTCTATTAAACATATATAATAGTACAATATATACCCCAAATATAGGAATACATTTGGATTATTTCATATGTATCGCAGAAGTAAAAGTGAGACAAAAAAACCTTACCACTTATTTGACATCCTTTATATTTGTCCAAAAACATTTTATAATAAATAATGGCTCATTAAAAAAATTAAAATAATATACTCTTATATTTTATAACATATATGATTTAATTATATACATTTATCACTCTTTTATTATCAATCATTTGTTTAAATCTCTGTTTTGTTTGATGGTTGTCAAATTTTTCATGTATGTCTTGATTAATTAATTTTATTTCATTTCATTTTATCATGGTTACATAATACATAGAATGAAAAAATAATATAAATAACATATTTATTCATTATAAATATTTTTAGAGTAAATATAAATTTATAGATAAGAAATAATTTATATCATTCCTGGATATTGTAGGTCGTAGAAACACATAAACGTTGTTGAAATTTTTCCGGAGAGATAGATAAAAATGAGAATATATATTAATTAAAAATTATATCATAATAATTATTTTTTATATATAATATAATTTATAGATTCCATATTTTTTACAATCTAGGATATTAAATTGAAAAACATTTCATATCTCTATATGGAGGCTATAGTGTATACTTACCCACAAGTGATGTTATAGTTCTCCAATGGAATGGAATGTAAGAAGTTTGATGTGATATTATATTTCAAAAATTATTAATATATAATAAATATAACCTATGTTTTGAAATTTTTTCCTTACTAACTTCCATGTTAAGTATATGGAAAAAATGGATCACATTACCCATGAGCGCGGTAGTCCATTATGGACTTGAGTGACATTGTCTTATCATTACTATAATGGAAAGTAAGAATTTATATGTTATATGATAATATATTAAGTGTAATATTATCATAAATATCATTTTCATATGTCAAATATGTTATAATATCTATCCTTAAAATGTGGGGATAGAAAATGAACAATATCGGTTCTCATGGCTCTAGTCTGTCATACAGACAATCCATGGTTTTATTTTCCATTTGATGGAAGTGTATATAGATATAGGTAACTCAATTAAAATATTAAAATATATTTACATTAGAGATAATTGTGATATTATTTGTGTAAATTTGGAAAATATATTTATTAGATAGATGAATATGTAAAATGAAATTTCATAGTCAGGAACCTTGGATCTTCTTCCAGGAACCTATTCAAATTTAACCTAAATTCATAATATATTTTAATTATCATATTTAAAATTACTCTCATTTATGGGGATTGATTTATGTAATATATTTTAGTATGAATTGGATGAACCACATGGCTATGAGAGTGTTATTAGTAGAGAATATGGGGTGGAATTATATATGTTGGGGGAGGACACCCTTGGTATTTATTAAAAGAATCAATTAAAACCATGTGTTTGTTTTGTAAAAAAACTCACAATGGTTCACTATAGAAACATATATATCATCAGGTACAAATATGTCCTTAAAATGGATTTTGGGTATGTTTTTAGGCAATTTTATCCCACACATTTGTAATTTAACCCCCATAAAACCGATTTTTACGTAATCGTTGTAATTAATTTTATTATTTTTTATTATTCATAAGTGAAAAAAATTTATTTCAAATTATTATATGATATTAAATATTTTGATTCAAAATTCAAAATCAGCTTTTATAAATTAATTCATAGAAGTGGTAGAATCCAATTATAAATTATACCATACATATGTGATGAAAAGGTGAGCTTATAAAGATAAAATTCACATTATTATATATTTTTTTAATATCAAATGTAAATATGTCATTGATAAAACTTTCATAAATTAGTTAAAATGTAATATAATTTTAATAATATTTTAATAAAAATAATTTAATAAATAATTTATCCATAAAAATAAGTTAATTGAAAAATAATTTATCATTTAAAATTATTTATTTTTTATTAATCATAAAATTATTAATCATATCACAAAATTCTCAAATATTAACACCAATATTACATTAATATTTTTATTTTATTAATTGAATTTCATTTTTCATATATTTTTTCTAAAACTATTGAAAATGTATTTTAAATTATAGGTGCAAAGTTTGACTAATCTACCATTCAGAAAAATATAATTTTTAATAAAACATTTATTTCTCTTCCAAATGGTTTATATATTAATAATAAAAAATAGATAACAATTGAATTTATTTGATAAATTTTTAGACCATACAATTTTAATAATTTAGTCATTTTTCTTCATACCCACTAGAATAACCAATAGGTTATTTTGCACCAAATTTAAAATAAAATTTTATAAATTGTTGTGTTTTATTTAAACCCAATGTTTCATGCATCCCAATATATCAAAGAAATTGTTTTTTTTAAAATAAATATATTTTAATTTCTTATTGTTTTATATTTACTTCAAATATGATCACAGTGTATCATGCATCATTCCAAACATGATGTTCCTTTTTTAAAATCCCAATGTGTTACATAATAAGATGTTACAAATAAATATAAAAGATAATTTTTTATAATTGATAAATTAATTTTTATGGTATTTTATTTATAATTTTTAGTTATTTTATACATAACTTGAATTATTATTGAACATTGATAAAAATGTTCTCCAATATGTAGGATATTAACATTAAATGACAATAAAAATAAAAAATATTATTTTTAATGATTTATGATCAAAAATGAATTTTATGATTCATAATAATTCATAAACGATTTTAAATATGTTAATATTTCAAATCCATTCCTTCTACGATTCATTTTAAGTAAATATAAATGAATAGTTATTATAATTACTTTAATGGTATTTTATCACAAATAATATATTATTACATGATTAAAACGTCATCAAAGAGGACATATGGGACGTGATATTGTCTAAAATTTCATCCATATACAATTATTGATCTAGTTTTTATCATATAATGAAATTTATATTTATTTATTATTCAAAATATTGCTACCATAATTAATGTTAAGGTTAATTAACAATGTGGTCAAACCTGAGCATAAGACCCTCACCCTGGTTAGCAAGTACTCAGTAATTGCATCTAAGAGACCTGAGTTCAAATTCGGGTGGAGACATAATTTTGGGGTACTATAGTCGTACTATAGTAATAAATATGGTATATAATATTTTTTATTGTTTAATACATAACTATTCATCAGCTGTGGGAATTTGGGCCACCGGTTTGGTCCTCAAGCCACCTCATGGCCTTTAAGAAATGTTAAGGCCTTCAGTCTCCCTCAAGGAATTTGTACCACATGAAATTGTTCTTAATGGAATAGGAAAAAAGAAAAAGAAGAATAATCTATATGATTATTCAATATAAGACCATTCACAAGAGTAGAAGCTAGAATATTTGGAAGAGAGGGTATGACACTGCCAACAGAACAAGCATATACCTGCAAGAGAAGAATGCTGAACATCCATGTGAAGGTGGAGAGCCAACGACACAATACTAAAGGTAGGGAGGAGAAGTTACATGTACTTATATTCTGGATATATTTTTCTATGATCAATAGTTCATGTAATCTATATTCTTGTAGGCCTTATAAGGGTTTCCCCTAATCGATTGAAAGAGGGATTATCAAAAAAAAGAAGGCCATTGGGACATTCAGTGTAAGTAGTTAAAACCAAATCCAATATCTTAAATGGTATATAACCAATTATAATTTTATTAGTTGAAGGTATTTAAAAAAATATTTATCATAACCTATAATTTTTTTATAATTTGTACTAATTTTATATGATAACGAATTGATTATATTTTTTTATTTTATATAATTCCAAGTGTGTCGTTTTAATTACCATAATATGAAACCAACAATCATTTATTGTTCACACATCCTTGAGACCATAGCTTGTCCAAGACATTAAAAAAAGCTTATAGTAATAATTTTTCCACTTCAAAATTCAATTATTATGGTTCTTCAATTGGGATCCAAAAAAGAATTCTTAAAAGAGGATGTAATTATCTGAACTGAGCATTTTCATTTTACTTATTATTTTACCTATATAAGTTTTAGCCCAAAAATTTCAATATAATAACATAAGTATCTCAAATATAATTAAATTTTATTATGATAAAGTAATAATCGTATTATTATAATTTTCTATCCAATTCAAAATAAATCCATCATTCTTGTCTACGTGGATATTATTTCCTCACAAAATCATTTTATTTTTTTCTCTCATCACCACCATTAATTGTTGGTTAATAAGATATATTTAATATATAAATATATTTGTTATTCTTTACATAATTATTATTATTATAGGTACAATATATCATATATTTTCATGGTAATATAATTATTAAAATTTAAATCAATATGCATTTGTATGTATAGACTACCATATACACATAACGACATACTTAGAATTTCAAGAACCCCTTCTCAAGGTTGATTGTGGGGATGTATTTAATACAATTAATTTTTTACTATAAAATGATAATTATTCTATAAATACATGATAATACTAACCATATTTCCAACATGATTCACTGAAAATTTTAAATGTAACTCATGTGTACATACAGAATAGCTTCATCATATAGTGACATAATTAATTTTTCATAATCACATTACATAGATGGTTATAAATAATAAAATCATTATATTAACATTTTATTTATATCATGATTAAGATTATATATATGATTTAACAATTACCTATTTTATATATTTCAACATACTAATTTCTTTTTGAAAATTTGAACCAAACATTGTCAGAATATCGTATTTGAACATAACAGATTAATTAATTAAACATTTTATTTAAATAAATGTAATAAATTATTAAATAAAACTTATTTAAACCTATAAAATGATATTTTAAAATTTAGTAATTAATATAAATTCATTATTCATGATTTAATGAATATAAATTTTAAGTCATTGTTGTGGTAGGATATTTCTAGACTCAATCCTTTTTCAATGAGACAAATGTTATTTTCAAAATATTTTTCTTTTGGGTGGGTTAGAAAAAATGTGGATTTATTTTATCCATTTAAAAAAACAAATTGGTTAGAACTCCAATAAATAGTAAATCCTATAATGTTTTATTTTTTTGAAATTTTATTAAGTTTTAGGGACACTTTTCATTAAAACATCATTTCAACTATTTGAAGGATTTAATTTAAATTTACATTCCCTTAATATTGATAATATTAAAATCCTTTCATGGATTCATTTATATTTATATAAATACATTATAAATTTAATTTTATATCGCTTTTTACTTTCTTTCAATGGTTTTAAAAAATTAATCTTTTCACATTTTTTATACAAGACATTTTGACTTTATTTGCAATAGAAAAAAGGTATATTTTAGAATAATGTATATTACACCAATTGATTTTCCCACCACCAAAACCATTAATTTATTTTAATATTCTATTCGAATAATCTATTTTTCATAAAATGTTAACAAACCCTTTTTTAGATATTGGTATTCAAGTTTTGGAAATTGGTCTTCAATGCATTAGAGTATATAAATATTTTAAAATGTCTTTCTTATTAGTTCAAAAGCTTTTTTTTCATGATGGAAATGAAATATTTGACATTTTTTAAAATTTTTATGAAATTACTATTTTTTCATGATAATCCGTGATCCCAATTTATCTCTTCAATCCATTAGTAAATGAAAATGTTCATTGGAGAGTCATTATAGAATTAAATTTGAAGTTTCTTCCATTTGTACTGGTTATTTTATGGGTTCTCTGAAGATAATGTCCCAATGATCCTAAATGAAATTTATATTATTACTAATGATTTTTAATTTAAAAACATTTTATTTATATTTTATTTTAATGGTAATTTGATTAAAGGTATGATTATCCATCTTTAAATGTTAATAGTTATGTTTTTAAGAGAATTGTTTTCATGGGATCTCATGTTTTCCAAGTAACCATAATGTTTAGGATTATAAATGTATTTTTTATTATAAAGTTACTTATGATAAATATTGAGTATTAAATATTATTTCATGTGTAAGTAGATAAGTATGTGATATGATAGAGTACTATATTAATAAAATAATTTCTTTTATGGTCTCATAGTTTTGGAATAAACTAATGGGGTGATTTTATCTATATTTTCCTTACTAATATTTTTATTCCACATAAATTTTGAAATGATTATTAATAGGGAATTTTGATTAGTAATTTTTTTAAAATTTATTGTTCCAAATATTGAACTTAAAATAAATTAAGCAAGGTTGTATTAATAAATAAACTATTTTTTGAAAAAAATTTGCAATGTATAAAAATTACAACCATGATGAGTTTTTCATAATTATATTAGAAAAAACTATAAGTTACTTGGGTATGTAAGTTATATAATATATTATTTTTTTGTAATATTTGAATGGATAAAATTGGATCACATTTACTATTATTAAAACTTATAATGTGAATATTATGTATTTTTACCATATCTTAGAGTTTCAATTCATGGATATTATAGTTTTCATCAATGTATATTTTATATAACATAGGAGATTATGATTCATTAATAAGGTCTAAACAGAAGAGTTATCGATACCATTATGGGTTTTTATGATTATGTATTATCATGAGGTCAATGGAATATAAACCCCATTTTATTTTCTAAGTCATTGGATTTTAAGATGGTAAAAATTATTTTAAGAGAAATTTATGGCAACAAAAAATATGGGTTTATTATGTGTTTTGTCAAATTTTTATTTGATAAAAATTGATTCTTTTTAATTTTTGGGCATAATTTTAAATGTAATGTTAAATTATAGGGTTTAAATGATAATTGATAATGAGGTATTTTTCTAATTTGGATAAAAGTGTTAATAAATTTTGGGAACATATGAATAAACATATAGATAACCATGGGATTGAAAATTCACATGATGATTATGTGAATAATTTTAATTTCAGATTCATAAATTTGAAAACATTATATCATTAAGGTAAATTAAAATAATTTTGGTAGAAATGTTTTTTTATTTTTGGAATAAGTATTGAATTATATTTTAAAAGTATAAACTATTTTATTTTTAAATTTTTATAATTTATGTATTTCATGGAAAAGTTTCTTATATTTTGGAGATTATTTGATTTGGGAATATACATATTTGGTGTGTTACTTTAGGAGTATTGATGTTATTAGGAGGTAAATATTATTTTGGGAGATTATGGGATCAAATATTTATGATTTTTAGGAGTTGAAAATAGATATTAATATTTAGAATATTTTTAGGGAAAATTATTCATAAAATGTTATATGGTTATAATTGGGTGTTATTATTTAGGATTTAGAGGTTAATGTTTCATTTCATCTTATAAAGGTAAATTCATATTTGATATTACCATACCATTTACAATCCATTTTGGATTTTGTTAACAAATAAGTAGAAGATAAATAACATATTATCATTTTTTGATAATGTTATCTATTATAATTTTATTTTAGTACTTCATATGTAAAATCATTACCTAGTAGCCCCTAAATAGTTCTATATTCCGGTGGTCACAATGCCTCATGCTTTCTTTTTAATACACCAGAGGTTTCTTGCCAGTAGTGGGCGACCAAAGTTGTATACTGAGAAAACTCTACTATCATAATAATAGTAACATAGTGGTGTAATAGATGTATAAAAGAACAAAAATTGAATAATAAAATACTTATCGAATATTAGAGCTAAAGTATCCAAATTGTAATAATAATAATCAATCAATCAAAATTCATTCGTATTACCCACGGAAATTATATTATATTATTTCCCTAAGAAAAATAAAACATTCTATATGGAATCAGGACACACACATACGAGTATATGAAAGACCAAAAAAGCAAAAAATTTAATCTATAAATAGCTTCATGAGCCAAGGGTGTGTATTTTGATACCACAATCACATACTATATAAAATTAATCATTCATGATTGGGTTCTTTCCCTTCTCCGTTCCTGTAATCATGATGTTTGTTCTAGTACCATGGGGTGCTTAAAAATGGTTTTATATATACTTAGTAGGTGACCACTAATGGTGTCTTTATCAAATCCAATTTATAACAATAAACTATATCCATTTTATAGTATAATAGGTATATTGTAATATTAATAACAAAAATGAAAAGTCCATAGGAATAAGATATAAATAAAATCCTGCTATAATAGATGAGAATATGTTTATATATCAATATAATGTGTCATTAGAAGATAGTAATTGGGTGTAAAAATTCCACATATTAATAATGTTTTAAACCAAAATGGTTCATGTCCTAGTTCAATAGCCAGGGAGACCTATATCTGGTAAAAAAAATGTATACAAAGGATATAGCTTCCAAACCATGATCTCTGAGATTGGTGTCATACCATTATGAATCATACATAGGGGTATCATGAATCATACATTGAGCCCATGTTCTTTCATATCATAGATCAATAGGTGTCATGCCATTAATAATAGATAGTGTCATAATATGAATATAAATGTGCCAAAGATTAATAATATTCAATTCCATACAATGAATCAATAGGTTCCACTCCATTAATAATTGTTGGTTCCATGTCATGTATCAATATCAATATAGTAATATTAAATTCATGGGAAATATTTCTATCCATACCCAAAAAAATTATCATTATAAAATGGAATCAGGGAAGATAATATCCAAATCATTCAATAATTTCATTTATAACAACAATTTATTTAATTTAACTTCATTTAATAGTTTAGAAAAGTTTTCCTGACCTTCTCCAACTAACTCATTTAATTTTAAAATGGATCCTTGTACAAGGTTAGTGAGCTCATACACACAAAGGATTTAACATGGGTAGATTAAATAACCCACCTAATTGTTGGATTATGTTGATTTAAACAAAAATTGAACAATATTGGGTGCTACAAAGGAGAACCAAATTTAGTGTCATAATTAATTTAATGATTATTATTTAATTTAGATGTGATCAGTGAATGGTCTAGAATAATTCACAATAATGATAGTCACATAGATGAAAAAACCTTATAGAAAAGGTATAGACCACCATACTTATTGGGGTAGGGTAGTGGTTGTTAAGTATCAGCATTTGGTTTAGTCTATGTCAGAATAAAATAGAAAATTAGAAAAAAAACCACAAAAATATGGAATATAATCTCACACCAAAATGACTCTATTGAATGGATGAATATTTATGAAAATATATAAAGTAGTATTTAGCATATTTATGGCTATCCAATGTGAAGAATAGTACTAGAGTTAGGGACCGTAAAGAGAGAGAAGATCATTGACAAAATATAGGACATGGAAGGACTCCTACCAATGATCTCAACTATGATAGAGAAGATAGGGGATAAAGGTAAGGAAATATGAAGGCGTTTTCTGATTAAAATGATAATTTCATTTACATGGAGTGAAAATTTTTACATTTCATTTTACCCACTCTAAGGAAAACCATTACACATCCTGAATTGGCATGACTAGAACAATACTTGTTCTGTAATTAATACACACCCTGTATTTAAATACCAAATAGGTATTTATTACACATCCTAAATTTATCCTGCAGCCTAACTGTATCAGTCATCTCTGTTCCATCCAATGAAAAAACAACACACCTAAATGGTAGGTTTTAATATTTAATTATAGGAGTACTACAATAATTATTTAACCAAAAAATAACAAAACCATACCTCATAAAAAAAATATGGAAATTACATCCTTCCCCACTTAATGTATCCTATCCTGGAGTTTCTCATCCAATGGTGGTAAAACAATATCAGAAAATGAATTTATCCACTGAAAATGTAAATAAACCTTCCACTCCTAGATCCCACCCTATAGGTTTCCATGCTACAATATTACTGGCATTAATGTAGCACATCTACTTTATAGATTCAACATACTCTGGTCTGTGATTCGAATTGGGTTCTCCAAAAAATAATAATCAACTTTGAGTTCCACCTCATCATGCTAGAAAACATGATATGAGTCTAAATAGTAATCATGAAACTAAGAGATGTCAAATCACCATGCATAGAACAGTTTATCTTAGGAAGTTTTATATTATTATCAACATTTTCATTCCATTATAAACCCCACAAAGGTCTAATAAACTAATGTGATAGCATACATTTTAGACATAAGCATAGATTCCCTAGTCTATTCGAAACATGAAAGAAAACACAATCCCCAACCTCGAAATATGGAGGTCATTAGTGACAGTCAACATATAATTTCTATCAAGAATTATGTATACCCATTCCCTTTCGAGTCAACTCTACCTTCTCTAAAGTCTACATAACAAAATGAGGTCCACATAGCGCTGCCTAACCAACTTCTGACCAGCACAATGTTTAATGGAAATTCCTAACATATAAATACTCTCAAGGATAAATATGAATAGTAGGGTAAAAGATGTTATTTTATGTAATCTCGGATAAAAAATTATATTACCACCAAGAAACTCCAAAATCATGGATTCATACATAGATAATTTCTTCTAAAATCATTATCAAAATTTTTCACTGAATTTTGGTCTAAGGCTGAATGGTAATTCTCAAAACAATATATATACCCAAGGCCTTATGTATCCACTACGAATACCTCAAAAAGAATTTTTTCCCTATAATAAATTATAGTGCGAGGGACTCTTTATCAACATATAATCTCATATACATATAGCCTCTCAAGAGTATCAACTAATAAGGCTTATTTGATAGGTAATATGTGAGATATGTTTTTAATCCTATTGAAAATAACCAAGACCACATCACTTCCTCAAAGGGATTCTGGTAAGATTGTCACAAAATCGATAGTGAAAATATCCCACTTTAGCTCCGTAATGGTAAATTACTATAAGAACCCTTATGTTCACTGATGTTATACGTCACCTTCTGATAGGTGGAACACCGAGTAAAAAAACTAGATATCTCAAATTTCATCCTTGAACTCTAGTATTAGAGGCTTATGTCATGATACATATTAGCACTATCAAAGTGTAATACCCAAGAAAAATCATGAGACTCCCACATAAATACCTCCAAATTTTCTATAAGAACCCAAATGCATCTATAGATGTGTAATGTGTAATCCTCATTAATGATCCATCCTGTCAATTTATCCTAACCTAATACACTCTCTCAGGGGAAAATTTCCTTAATACCATATAAGAGATTAATCATAACACATTCATTTTCTAAAGAGGTTTCTAATAATTATACAAGTAGCGACTATACAAGAGGTACCTGAACCACCATGTGTATCTATGAAATTCATATCATAAGCTTCTAGTCACTGCTAAAGACTTTAAAATCCTTTTTTTATGTTCCATAGATTAGATAATCTTCCACAACATTTCTTTTCCCATTCATATATGCCTGATCATAATTAAATAATTACCTGTATTCAAAACACCTTCTCTACCAAAGGTTCTAGTTTTATTGGGTCATAACATACCTATGGATTTTGTGGTCATTAAACACCCCAAAATGTTCTCCAGAAGGTAATGACTCTAATAGAACATGATGCATCAAAGGTATGCATTGGGAAATACCCGTCATGTGGTCTCAACTGAAGAGACCTATATTCTATTACTTGACCTTCTTAAAAAAAATATCCAAGAATTGTACATGATGCATCAAAATAGACTTTATAGATTCTGTCTAGATATGGGATTATCAATATTAGTGGATATTTCAGTCTCCCATTAATCTCTTGAAAGGATTTCACATAGGTTTCTAGCTATATAAAATTCTTATAAATTTCATTCAAGCCAATAAGGGGTTCTAATAGGCATGAAATTTCCTGAATAAAGATTCTATCATAAAAACACATAACCAATAAAATATCTATTTCAGAAGTGTTCTTAGAATTCTCTATAGTAACTACATCTCCAAAAATACCCAGGACACCTAATACTCTTTGCTCTAAGATAATGTGACCAAGTATGTGTACATTATCGATCCACAAGTTCTATTTACTAATCATATATTACAATTAGTTCCCTCCCAGGGCATTCTTCATGATATTAAGACATCATTAATGGTTTTTTCAATTAAGAGGATACATGAATATTTTATCCAAATAAGTATAACACTAATTAATCAAAATATGAGCGAAAAACTCTATCCATCACATCTATAAAAATGTTAAACATGTTATTTATTCAAAAAAACATAACCATATACTCATAAGTAACATGCCTAAATATATGTATGAGTCCACTCCAATGGCCTATCATGCACCTTGTAACATTATGAACTCAAATAATTCTTTGATAATACACGAGCTCATATGATCTTATCAAATAGATCATCAATATAATGAAATATACATCGTTTTATAACATTAAAATGATTCAACATCCTATAATCTACAATCATCCTAAGTTTTTTCCTCCTTCTAGAAGAAAAGAAATAGTGAACCTCAAGTTGATGTATTAGGATGTATAGAAACCATTACCTTCTATGTCCTATGGATATATCTTGATCTCAAAATACTCAATAGTATCCATCTGATAAGGAGGAATAAAAACTAGTGTGGCTATTGGATATTGATCAATAGTGAACTCCACCTCTCGGTTGAGAGATTAAATAGAAATTTTTCCTAGTAATACATCAATGAAATGATATAATATATGTGTAAATTAATCCTGATGTATTACTTGATCATCTATATAAAGGCTATAAATTTGGGTTATCATTCCACCTTTTCCATGATGCTCAGGTTGAGCAATACTACTTACACTGGTATACAATCTCTGATTTGATACCCAAAAGATTATTAAGTTTCATAACCCTATATAAGTATTAAATTTAAGGTTCGAGTCCTTCCACAATATATATATATAAATAAAATAATTTTCAGCCACTATTTTAGAAAATATATATTAAGGAAATGAAACAAAATTTTACCACAAACAATATAAGGTTTGGGACTTTGATCCCTTGAAATATGATACACTTCATAATCCTGGATAGATACAAAACCCTAGGATAGAACGTTACTTCCTTGAGTAGGTATGATCAGTTGACATTATGCAACTAGTGTCTTAATCCCATAGAAGTGACCACCTCCTTGGCTTGATCTGTTGATATCACTCCAGCTCTATTCCTGACACAAAGCTTCTGATACAACTCCAATACACAAAAGCAATGTTAATCCCCACTCAATGGACACTATAGGTAATATTATATAAATCTAATAAAAATTACAAATCCTATTATCGGATTAATACTTAACTGAATCCCTCCAATATTGAGAATTTATATTCCTTTTATTCACCCATTAATTACTTACTATGATATCCTTCAGTATGTGAAACCTGATTAGTACTACCCTCTTTAATTGTCTTGATGTTACACTTCCAACCACCTGCTTCTTCACTATTCACTTGAGAAGAAGGTCTCCATTAACTCGAACCTACATCTTCCATCAGGTTTCAATTTAATATAATAGACTAATTATCTATCTCATATGTAATATTTAATCGAATAGCAATCACATTATATATAAAAGGATTCAAGAGAATGACTTCAAAATTTCATAGCCTCAATCGATCATATGTATTATAAAGAGGAAAAATGCACTTTATATTTATATATCTAGAGAAATAATTCATAATAGCCATTGGAAACTACTATAGTTTCATGAAATCCCTATTAAAATAAGTCATAAATGTATTAGGTATTAGGAAATTATAGAAAATTGATTATAAGTCCCTCCAAATAATTTACCTATACTGATCTTTATTGTTCTGAACGACCCCCTTGCATTTGGTGGATTCTATATGAATTTACATAGTGTGATTTAAAAAACTCTTAGGAGGTGCCTCTAGGTGCTCAAAAATAGATTTTATAGTCTCAATCCATAACTCTACATTAAGGGGTCACCATCCCCTAAAATATTAGGGGGGGGGATGTTGCTACTATAACTCTTGTGTAAACACATCCATATAAGAGTGAGGTCACATAACCCCTTGGATAGTCTCCAAAAATTGTTGGAAACCCTCTTGAAACAAGGAATCATTTCCCACATCTGGGAAATAAGTGGTTCTACATGTTGAAATTCCATAAGTAACAATGACAGATTAAGTCCCACCATCTCGGGAACCTAGAATTCACCACCATCTAGCACAAAACTCAACGAATAATAAACCTCTAGAAAGATTTTATAATTTTAATTATTATAGGAATAAGAATAAAATACTTACATTAAAATATATACAAGATACACACCCCACTTACTTCTCATAATTGTATGATTGGGTCAGATGAATGACCACAAAGAACATAAGAAACACTACCTAAAACCCATTAACACGATTGGGTCTGGGTCAAGCTCTCTATTTCAATCTGGGGGTCCCAATATATTGACAATCAATTTCTAGTTATAATAGAAAACGCCCTTTATGACGCAATTTCCAGTCCCATTTAATGGTGACCAAATTTAAATTAAATGATCATAATTATTTAATTTTCATAATAAACCTATTTATTGAATTAACATTCCCAATTTATACTAATATATGTTTTATCTTTTGTAATTAGTTGTTCATATAACTGCATCAAAAGATTTAAATTATATATCATAATGAAACAGGTAATATAATATTATTTAAATGTATGTAAAATTATTTTTATTTAGAAAGGAACACACATTACATAGATTACAATAGAAATTCATGTAATAAAAATTCACTATCCTTTTAGCCTTTTTATCATTAGTTATATAACCCAAACATGTGATATTTGGTTAGATAAGGTGACATCATCACCCAATATGGGGATACATGATTTAGGTTCATGAGAACACATCAATAACCAACAATTCAATCCCATTTATCTATCATTGTTGTTTTTGATAAAAAATATATCACTCATGGACTATACAGTAGGTATCATATCATTAGGAATTGAACAAACAAGGAATTGAATAATTCTAGAAATATAAATCCTTTAAGGTTCCAAAAATTATACATGATCAATTCTTTCTTTCTATATTGGGACAAAGAAAAAATGTATTTATTGAAACTCATTTTTTCAATTGAATGAAAATATATTAATGGAAAAAAATTGAAGGTATAAATAAGATAATAATAAAATAATACCAGCCCTCATACATTTTTTTAGATTCCCTTTGTGCAGGTACAACCTAAACCATGTTGACACGTATGGTTGACCTGCACATCAAGAAGAACTACACATTCCCATATGGTTGGATCACCTAGCCCCACCATGTACAATACACCTATGTATTATATTGTGTTATATGACTTCACATTAGTCGGAATTAAAAACCTAAATGATATATCCCTTTAACCTATAGTCGCATATTTTTTTTAGAAATGACCCAAGGGAACCTCATTTAGATAATGGATCATCACAATGAATCGTAGAAGCTATGGCATCCCTATTCTTTTACCCAGTACATCAAAAACCATTCATGTAGCTCTTTAAAACATGAGATAAGATATAAATAAGAGTGATATGGGGATTAATGTCCCTCCACAATTTGAAATGAATGTTTCCTATATGAGGAACACAATACTCCTAATTGAGAATCATTAGTGCGATTAGCCCATCCTAAACCAGGGAACTACATGGGATCCTTCTAAAAACACCTGAGGAGACCCTTGGATTCTTTTTAAAGGCATTAACCAACTATTGTTTCTTAAGTTTTCCATATCTAATACACCTTTAGATTACATAGGCCAACATTCCTGAAACTCATCTTGTCCACCCAGGTCCACCCTACATGATACATCCTTGACACAACCATCACTACTAGAAAATATGTCTATACCCACGGTATTGCAAAAAACTATGGGTATAGGGTACCCCTATACCCACGGTTGTGCCAAAAATTGTTGGTATAGTTTTCGTTTATGACCTATACCCACAGTTTTGGAGAAAACGGTTGGTATTAGGTATTTTTTGAAGACCTATACTGACTATTCTTGAAAAAAGTAGGTATTGCGATTTTTTTGAAGACTTATACCCATGGTTCTCCAGAACCATGGGTATACCATTCCCGCGTTATGGCGGAAAAAAAATTAGGCGGGACATGAAAAAAAATTTGTGGGGAGACATTTTTTCACGGTTTAGATTTATATATTTATATACATATAAATATAAACTTTCAAAAGTTCTTTAGCTCTGTTGGTAAAGTCTTATCATGGGTGCCGTAGGTCGCTAATTCAAATTCCCCTGGCCGCATTTTTTGAATTTAAATGCACCACGTGGATCATATTAATATATATATATGCATATTTATGTATATATAACCAATATAAATCATGGCTCGGTTGGTCTGTTAGTGGGGCGCGGCCACGATGCTCATCTTGAGGCGCGAGCTCGAAACCCCCTGGGAGTTGTTTTTGAATTTAAATATCCCCTATTAATATATATAGTCTGATATACGTATATATAACAAATAAAATACATAGCTCGGTTGGTCCATTTGTGGGGCACGACCGCGAGACTCAGCGCAAGGTGCGGGTTCGAACCCCCCCCAGTCGTGTTTTTTGAATTTAAATACCCCAAGGTTTGAAAACCGTGGGATCTGTTGTGTGACACAATGGGACAAAAGTGCGCCACATTTTATTCCATTATACCCACGGTTCTCTAAACCGTGGGTACAGGCTGAGACCCCTATACCGACCCCATTCCAGCCCACGATTCCCAAAATCGTGGGTACATGCTATACCCACGATTTTGGGGGCTATACCCACGGGTTTGAACCATGGGAATAGGTCGTTTTTCTAGTAGTGCATCCTTCAACTAAATTAGAAACTCTTCAGGGCCACTTTCAAGCCACTTATTATAGCACTGAATCATTAGTGGATCCCACATCTGATGGGGGGGGATTGAATCATCCACCATATCCTCAAGACTAGTGTGACAATATCTTGAGGCACACCTGTGTCTCTCCCATTAGTATATACATTCTTTTAGTATGATGTGTCCCATCCTATCCTACCTGATGGTTAGGGTCCTTTGGTTTCTTGAGAATATCCATCCCCTCATGAGGACCCCAACCTTGGGGGATTCAATAATCTCTTAGTCTTGAATGCTATGGATATGACCATGTCTATCTGTATTTGTCTATAAGGGGGGATTTCATTCCCGTTAATGATAAAGAAAATCATAATTCCGATTATCTTTGAGATGTTGTTTCTTATTCTTCTATCTTACCCAATTAACCAATAACTATGGAATCTATCCTAGTGTAATCACCTAGTCATTTCTTGTGAGCTGTATTCACATGGATTTTCAAACAACACTATCTAGGATGCAAAAAATGTGAGGGGACGGGAACATCAAATCCCATTCTTCTTCTTATGTATTCTTGTCCTCTTACACTAGAGGAATAAGGATGAGGTGTTTTTACAAATATATTACTTCCTATTGTTTCTCACATTAGATCATGTTTCACATAGTGTTATAGGATTTATATGATCATTAAACATACATAGCCAGATCCATTTATTGGAAGATTTAATTTTTCTATGATAAACCACTCACAATCCATTATAGAGCCTCCATATGTGTGTTTAGTCAAATCCATGTGTGTAAACAGACATAATCCTCACCCATAGTTTTTGTAACACAAAGAGTTTTTATAGAACTTTTGTTTCTCAAGAATTAATTAAAATGTCATTTATGACTGGTAATGACCAGATTAAAAAATTCATTTCACATGGAATCAACTCGGTGTGCATTACACAGAACACAGACTTGATGTATGTTTATCGTAAAGCTGACTTGGCATATTTTCACACGACAGTGGCTTGTCATACATTACACACAACATTGATGTTTCTATGAATTATCATTTATTTATATATTTTTTGTCAATGATGTAATTATAACCAAGTCAAAAAACACAGTAATATGAATATAAATAACTATATATCAATAATTTTGATAATGTACTTGTATAAATAAATAATATTTATAATGAAAATATAATATTTTGGTAAAGTCCCTATATGTTTAAAAAGAGTATTTTCTCAAATGAACTAATTTTCACGTCCTTCAATGAAAACTTATAAACTTAATTTTACAGAAATTTAAAATTTTAATTTGATAAAATAAAATACATTTTTTAATTTATAATGTTAAAATATTTTATGGTGGATTTATTGTATTTTTCAGAGGATCCAATTTTTGTATTGGACGAATAGTGAAAAGTAACTGATTTTAATAAAAAATTCTTTTTTATTTTTTTATAATGGTATATTACATTTTAAATTATTTTTAATTTTTAATTAGGAAATATTTTTATCAATTAGTACAATTTAGGTCATTAGAATTAATTTCACTTTGAACATGGATATTAAAATGTAGCAAAATTTTGAATGATTTTACTTAAAATCCCTAAATTTTCAGCCCAACTAATAGATTAATTTTAAATTATTTTCTGCCTCTTATGTGATCAGAATTTAGAAAAATGGATTCTGTATTTGGAATGTACTTCATTATTATTTTTTAATATGGATAATTATTTTTTGACCTATAAAATTATTAAATTTATTAAAATTAATTACAATAATTATAGTTAAATAAATAATAATAAGGGACTTCTGGAAAACCTTAAGGCCCAAAAAGAACTATAACCTTTTAAAAAATCTATTTTCTATCCATATTTTGAACATATATTTAATTGGATCTACAATGTTTCATCATTGTATCCACAAGAAATATGACTAACATAAGATAATTTCTATCTTTAAATATTTACAAGAGTGTCACTCCTCCACAATAAAAAGGTCCCCTCTCCTTCTAGATCCTCACATATCTCAAGAAAATATATCTTAGAAAATATGTGTCTAAACAATTTCCAAACATCCCTTCCTACCTCCTAAAATCCTCCACTAGTAATGAAATCCACCTAGATAAGACTTTCAACACAAATAAAAAAGAGTTACTCGATTAAGAGGTAATGAATTCTCTCAAGCTCCATTCATTTAATTTTATTCTATACCCCCTCAACTATTTTTATCCATAATTCTATTACAATAAAGTTTTTTAAATATACTATGTTTTTTTTAGGATTATACTTCAACCAAAACATTCACACACCAATATCTAATGGGTAACGAATGTAATATTTATGTATACGATAATCAACCACTTCACAAAATGATGGTTGTTCATTTTTACTTACAACCACTCATGGTAGAAATTATAATGGAAGTTATATTTATATTCATTATATATTATAATTTTCTCTCTTTAATGTTTCATAATCCATTTAAAACACATATCTTGATACATTCCAGTTGATGCAAAATACGATAATTTTGTTTGTGGAAGAGTGTACTACCACCCTTAAAAGCGATGTGATACATTTACACACTACATGAAATGTATTAAGGATGGGATTATTGAATTTATATGATGTATATGATATAATAAATATTATATGATAATCATATAAATATATATAAACATATTTATTTTACCTTATTTCATTCAATACAAAATAAAAATAGAATCAAAGTTCATGAATACATACAACCTACCATATCCATGAAAAGTGTATTCCATTTCATACATATATATTTAATAGAATATTATAACACCCATATAATAAATATAAATGGTATATATATCATTATTTACACTCTATAAATCATTGTATATATATAAAGACAATAGATATAACAAATTAAGACACATGCAATGACCAAAGTGAATATTTCCCGAACCGAAAACTTAACATATGATTATTAACAGGGGAATAAAATAACGCCATAATAAAACCATATAATGTATTTGATATAAGATAATTTCTAAGTGTTATATTGATAATAAACATCTATTTATTATAATGGAGGTTTTAATTACTATGACGACTTTCAAGACCCATGGAATGGGTATGTCCTTCCACATTTTATTTCAATGTGATACATGGTATGTTCATAACTCATTCATTTTTTGTGGTGCATGTACTTAACATGAAGGTATTATATGGATAGTATAATTAAATCTATTTTTATTCACATATCCATTTTATTATATTTATCTCATGGGGTTTATGTTTCAAATGTTACCAAATCATTAAAATAGTTTTGTCTCAATCTACATTCATTAAGACACATGTTTTGTTTTTCCACGTAAATTCTTTTTCAAGGTATATTAAATAATTAATACTCTTATTTTGATGATATTTTAAGTTTCATGTAATTTCATTTTTTACATTTAGAGCATGATATGATGTTACCAAGTGGTAAGAGATTATTGAAACAATCTCACTGCTCTTTGAGATTCATTGTGATTATGCTTTAATTAATGAAATATTGTTATCCATATCTCAAGAACACACTTGAATTTTCATATACTCTAGTTATTAAACATATCCTCATGTATTAGTAAAATTTTATACTCTTTGGAAAAGAATATTGTTTTATATGTAAAATCATACTAACTCTCTCTTCAGTCTGAAATCTATTATATTGAAATATGATGTTTTCAAAAATATTTTCAAAAATGTTTTCAAAAGATCTCTCAAGCCCATTTTAAGTAAAAAAAGATTTTAATAACGTTTTATGGTTTTCCATACATCCTTTATATCTTTTCAAATCTATTTTTGAATAAATTTATTTTCAAAACGTTTTATTTTTTAAAAAGTATTTTTAAATGGAGAAATGATATTTTCCTCAACAAATTTTCATAAAAGATAATTCAAAATTATTTCACAAATAGGATAACATACATCGGTATTACTATAGTAGTATTGGTTATATTAATTAACTTTTATATTAATATTATTCCACTTAATGGAGAATTTTTTGATGGTATGTTGTTTATGAAACAAGTTTCACTTTCATGGGTTATATATTGTTGAAACTCTCTACTTTCAGGGGTTATTTTTATGAATAAATGGTTATCAAAATGGATTTTCCATAATTTATGATATGATTATATTATTACAATACCCATTTCATTGAAAGTTTTATTATATACATATGTATGATATCATGGATTATGTAGGTATTATTTCATTATAAGATGGGTGGGACTTATATCTCCATCCAATGCATTAGTTAATGATTTATGCCTCATAAGATAGACTAAGATATTCTTAGGAATGAACATTGACTGTTAAGATGGCCGTGGGAGTGAACCATGACTACTATGATGGTATGATGTGTAAAAAAATATAATAAAATGTTCATGGGAGTGAACAATCACTATCAATATTCTATACAGAGAGAACCCATACTCCAAGGATGGCCTTGATAGAAATTCCTTGGATACTATAGAATCATAATATATATGCTTATGTGTCTTAAAAAATTCCATTTTTTATTCCATTTAAATTATTTTATGGATTAAATTTATTATTTTATTATTATTAATGTATTATATACTAACAATATTTACTCCATGATTTTTGTTTATAAACATTGGTATAAAGGATATGATATTTTATTTTGATGATCATGTTCTCGTACCATTACGATGATGATATTGATTACATATCTCTTTTGTTTACCTTTATTGATCATCTAAGATAACTCATTATTATGTTTCCTTCCAATAGTTTATTAAGATATGTATTATGTATGATGTGTCTGTGAATGGATTTAGTCATTAAGATCTTAGTGGGAGATGATGTAGCTCATTAGTGTACTAGTGTTTCTGTTTTCATGACTCTAAATACAATAGACTAATATGATAATTGGGAATTAGTTTTTGTGGTGTTTTAAGTATTTAAAAAATTATATATAATATTAATATATGAAAATCAAGTGTATATATAGTTGTTATCATAGAAATGGATTTTTTTGGTAGCTAGGATGAGAAAACTTTCTTGAGAAACCTAGGTACATATCTTGTGAAAATTCAAAGGATAAATAAATATATGGGAAAATGTCATGGAAATTTGGTAAACTATAGGGTGAGTCATTTACGAGAAATATATACATGTATGTATATTAAAAGTGGATTTGGATCTATAACACATCTAACACAGTGTAACAACTCTGATAACATGTTATGAGCGTGGCTTAGGGTAATCAGGTACTTGATAATAGGCCTTGCTGCACACCTAGTTTGATGCTCCCGAGGGATATGCTTTGGTAATTAACAAAACATTCACTATCCATCATAAAATATATAAAATTTATTTCAATATTAACAACCTATGATAAATTTATGGTCTCATTGATTAAGGTGTGGGTCATAAATTAAACTTCATATAAGTGGATTATCATGATTATGTGGTTCCTCAATATGATAACTATTTCGTATATAGGTTTTTTCATTTCTGTAAATAAATTTAACCTTAAAGAACAACATTAATGGTGATTATTATAGGAAATTTAATTATTTTCCCCTATGAAACCAATTATTATGAGATTTTAATGAAAAACCATGTTTCTATGCACACCCAACCTTCTGAAACAATGAATCAAGGTGGAATTCAAAATGAGAAAATGAGTGAACAACATTTCATTATGTCTTTAATGATGAAACGTCTACCTTCTTTTAGAGGTTATTATTATCCATGTATTGTTTAAAAATATATTAATAGTTCCAAAATGTTATTGTCCATTCTTTAGTCATTGGTGCATGAGAAACTCATTCTGACTATTTATCAGTAATAATGTGAAGCAAACCAGTGATGGATTCTAATCAAGAATACAAGGAAAAAATAGGATGTTGAATCCATGTATTTGGATGTGTTCAATAGAATATTTTTCAATTATTAATTTACATGGATTCCATGTACTAGTATGGGTGGATTGTTCCTCAATATGAATCAAAGGGATGATAAGTTTGTTGGTATCTATGAGAACAATTTCACAATACATGAGTGGTATTATTTATCAATTATTATACAACCTCAATATAAGAATGATATCATTTTTAGTGTCTTAATGAAATGTATCATAAGGTCATTATATATAAGGGACATTGTTATCTAAAATTAAATATTCATCGTAGAATCATGGTTGAACTGGAGGTTGGAATACCGTATCAATCTAATGGTTTGGACTGGAAGGGGGATGATTTAGCATAAAGGAAAGTATAAAATCCATGAAGATAAGAAGATGGTATTCCCTTTATTCTCTTTGTATGTGAATAGGTGTGGTGGAAATTTCTTTCAGGGGTCTAATAAATGATTTAAAGTGTGGAAGGGAAGTCCATCGTGAATTTGATTGATCAAGTGATGGGAAAATGTTATCTAATGTTGTTAATGGGGAAAAAGAGTCACACAATGAACCTAACATGATTATGTGCTACAACTATATGGATATTTGAATAATTTTATCCAATTCCCAAACCTAGGGGATGGTGATAATTAATGACATCAAAAACATCCGAGGAGTTGGGAGAACTGCAAATGCCTTGAAATAGCTTTTTGTGAAGATGGGTGAATAAACAATGTGATAAAATATACACCTAACATCCAATCTAGAAAACCTATTATTATATTTGATTCTAGAGCTTCCCACTATTTCATATCTAAATAATATTCTAAGTTTGTTAAAATTATATAAAAAATTGGATGTGGAATTAGCGGTAAAAAGCCTTAATGGTATAATGATTGTTTCTCATTACTATGAATCCTATCTGGTTGATGTTTATTGGAATTTGTTTCTTACAAATCATTTAAATCTTTTTATAGTTGAATTTGATGTCATATTAGGAATATATAAGCATTATATGTATAAATATCTCATCAATATTCATGGAATTGAAATCACCTTTGATATTTCAAACCCTCCGATGATTATCCATCAACGTGATGATAAGAATGATCATCATGTGGATATTACATCCTGTGTCTGGAACTTGATTACCAATCAAAAGGGTTGTTTACCTGAAATGGTTAAGGAGAAAATACATATATATGATGTTCATATTGGTTGGGATTTTGTTGATGTATATATGATACATTTTCTTATACTTCTACCAAAACATAATGTTCTGTTCTCTATTGATCTCATACCTACTTCCACGCCAATTTCAAATACTACATACAATATGGCCCCAATTGAGTTGTATGAAAAGAAAAAGAAAATATATGAAAAAACATTATAATTGATTCATTTGTACGAGTGTGTTTTATTAGGATGCACTAATTTTTTTTTTGAAAATTAAAAATTGATCAATGCGACTCTTCACTCGTTACCAAATGCTAGATAATATCACAATCAATAATATGTATTATATTCCCCATATTGATAACTTGTTTGATCAACTCTTTGGATCTCAATACATGTATTTGATTGATTTTCATTCCTGATATCATCAATTTAGGTCTATGAAAGATTATATACATATAATGGAATTTTCTACAATGTATTGACGATATGAATTTATGGTGATACAATTTGGTATTACTAATTCCCCTACAATAAGCTTACATTTAATGAATAATGTCCTTAAATATTACCTTGATCAGTTTCTAATAGTCTTTAATGATTATATTCTTATCTATTCAATGTGAATGTAAGAGATTGAATGTCAATTAAGAGAAGAAATAAAGTCACTCAGTAAGGAGAAGCAATATGAAGATTTTGCAATGTTTCAATTTTTTTCTGGAAAATGTATCATATTTGGGTCATGTAATCTCAAGAGATGGTATAGCAGTAGATCCGCCAATGATGGATACTGTTGAATGTTGGCCTATACCTAACTTGAGGAATAAGATACATAGGTTTCTTGGTTTATCTGGATATTATCATTGTTTTTTGGATCATTTCTCATGGAAATATAATACTATGTACAAGATAAATTGATTGTTTTTCATGATCTTTTAGATAGAGGAATGTGAGTAATATTTCATGTAAATGAAGATATAGTTAGTCATTGAACCTTTTCATACATTACACTATACTCGAGAATGGATTGTAATCTATAAAAATTCATTGAATTATGTATTAGGTTGTGTTATTATGGAGAATTACATGGTTATTAATTTTTCCTCATGATAGATGAATATTAATGAAAAAATTATTCAATTCATTATTTTGATTTAGAAGATAGAATTTTTTCATTAATTATTTGGAGGAATTATCAATATGGGGAAAATTGAGATATATATACTCATTCAAAAATTATGAAATATGTATTCACATATGAGTAAAACATGTTCTAGATAAGGTGGTTAGAGTTGATAATGGATTATAATTTCACAATATATTACCACCATAGGATAGCAGACAAGGTGGTCGTTGGTTTGTCATGGAAGGATCAAGCTATATTATCCATGACGATGATAAAAAACAATCCAATATTTCAAAAAATTTAAAATAATGAAATAGATTTCATGAAGGAAGAGGAAAATATTATCTTTCTGACATTAATGTTCAACCCACTATCCATTTAACGATTAAGGAGGGAGAGATGGAAGATGTAGATATAAAAAATAAATTCATCAATGTTTAAGATTTTAACCCTAATATGGATGGAATGAAAAGGGTCATGAATAGTGTATGCCTTCCTTCCATACAAGATTTAAAGAAGGATCTGTTATAGGATAACCATAGATCTTCATCCTCTATTTGTCATGGATGTATGAATATTTATAGAGACATTAAATAATACTTAAAGTAGTATTCCATGAAAGGATATATTATAGATCTTGTACCTTGGTTCATGGTATGTCAATAAGTTAAGGATGAAAGAAAAAAGTCAAATGGGATGTCGCATCCATTACCTAAAATAAAATGGAAATGTCAGAACATCATAATGTATTTTTTCATTGGACTACCCAAACCCTCTAAAGTGATTAATGCTACATGGGTGGTAGTTGATGGGATTACTAGGTCAGCACACTTCACCGCTATTAGAGAATACTTCTCTAGGGATCTACTTTCTATGATATACATTAAGGATATAGTAAAGATTAATTGAGTACCATATTCTATTTTATGAGGTTGGGATCCTATGTTTATCTCAATTCCTTAGAGAAGGATTTAGCAATGACATGATATTGATTTTTGTTTTAGCAATTCATATCATCCTCAGACAGACAATTAGTCTGAAAGACCAATTCAAACCACGGAGGATAACTTGAGATATTATTCTCTGGATTTAAAAGGTGGTTTGGATCAACAACATCCTCTAGTTGAGTATTATTACAACAATAACCATCACTCAAGAATTTTTATGTAACCATATTAATCCCTCTATGGGAATAAATAAAGATATATAACATGTTGGGATGAGGTTGGGAATAAATTTATTAGAAGATAAGATCACAGAAGAATTGATTGAGATGTTTCGAACCATTCAACACCATATTAAGGCATCTGAAGGTTGGTAGAAAATTTATGCTAATAAATATTTGTGTGATATAGAATTTGAAGTTGGTGAAAAAATATTTCTAGGACTCTCACCCATGAATAATGTTATTAGAATAAAAAATATTGGAAAACCAATCCTTAGGTATATTAGTCCCATTTAGATTCTTGATCATATAATGATGGTATCCTATCACATGGATCTTAATCCAAATATCTCTCATATTCCTGATGTGTTCCATGTATATCTCTTGAGTAATTATATCCTGAACCCTTTACATTTTATGAACAAAAAATTCATACCACTGGAGAATGATATTTTTTATGAGGAACTACCATTTGAGATTATGGAACGTACAGATAATGTTCTAAGAAACAAGACCACTCACGTGGTCAATGTTTTAGGGAGAAATCACCATTTAGTGGGAGCTACGTGGTAACTTCTAGATATGATGAAGTAGAATTATCCTTATTTTTTACTTGAGAGAAACAATTTGAGTGAAAAATTCTTTTTTAGGTGGAATAATGTTACACCCCAAGATTTTATGGATGTTTTTTGTTGAATAAATTAAATTTTCATATATGTCTTGAAATGAACAAAGTAAAAAATTTATATCACATAGAACTGACTTGGTTTACACAGAACATCAACTCGGTGTACATTACATAGAACACCGACTTGGTGTACATTACATGAAACAAAGATATTTCTACAAAACATCATTTTATTGTTATAATTATTTAAAGGATAAAATTATATCCAAAATATTAAAAATAAAAATATGAGTATCAATAAAAAATTTTCAAATATATTTTATTATAGTTTTATATAAATAAGAAATATTTATAATGAATGATATATTTTTTTTCAATTCCTTATATGTATAAAAATAATATTTTCTAAAATGAACTAATTTTTAAATAATTCTCTGAGAAATAATAAAATTAATTTTAATCAAATTTATATATTTAATTTTTTAAAATAATATTCATTTTTTAATTTATAATGTATAAATTATCTTAGAAATAATTTATGATATTTTTTTAAGAAACCTTATTTTGGGATGAATAGTTTAACATAACAGATTGTAATTCAAAACTAATTTTTTATATAATTTATTTTTATGGTTATATTATATTATAAATTGGTTTTAATGTTTAATTACATAATATTTTTATCAATAATTTTATATTGGTTAATTGAGATCAATTTCACATTGAACATGGGTATAAAAACATTGAAATCTTTTCAATTTTATTACATTAAAACCCAACATTATTGACCTGAATGTAGTGTTAATTATATATTAATTTCTATTATATATGGGTTTCGAATTTAGAAAAATTGATACCATATTTGGAACCAAAAAAATTTATAATGAATAATATGTTCTACTTTTAATAAAAAATATGTTTGAATGTTATTGAAATTAATTACAATGATTAAGATTAATTTAATCTAAATTTAGGACTAAACCATAATGTCAAGGACCAAAATGACTTCTAAAATTATCCAAAATATGTTATATGTCTATATTTTGTCACTATCTTACCTTATGATGACATCGATTCATTATTGGATCCACTTGAAACATAAAAAATGTAGGTGGAATTCGGTCTTCAAATATTTACAAGAGAGTTACTCTTCTTCCACTATAAAAGGCATCCCCTCTTCCCACTTCCTCAAACATCTCACACCACATTGTCATGGTCATGATATTCCCAATATTTTTCTCAAAAGCTATCAATTACACCAAGAATCATTCTCTTAGACCCAAAGTAACCCAATGACGCCTTTTAGGACAAACCAAAATGAGTTACCTAATTAAGAGGTACAAAATTATCTCAATATATTTTTTTAAGTCCATTCTCCACCCATTTCATTATATTTATTCAATGATTATATAGAAAAATAGTATCATAATTACACTAGGATTTTAAATTCAAATGGTTTGACCTAAACTTACAAACACCTCCATATAAGGGATAATCGACATATGTTTTCGGAGAGCTACCACCTCACAAAATAATAATTGTTCATTTTTACATACCACCTCTCATGGTTTAAATTTGGATTGGTACTATATTTTTTGACGTTATATATAATATTTATTATATCATTACACTTCAATAATCCTTTTTAATCTTATATCATTATACTTTATATTTGGTGTAAATACAATAAATTCATTTGAGGAAATGTGACCATCGCCCTCTGAAAGTGATGTGGTTTGTTAACACACCACATAGAATGTATTAAGATTTTGTTTAATTAGAATATGTGATATATGTGATATAATAATTCTACATGAATAATGAAATAATTATATATACATGTATTTCATTTACCATCACTCTTTTTATAGAGACCTGAAGCATGACGTACATGGACATTACATTACTTTCGTAGAATACTTAATACATGACAAAAAACAGACACACAAGGACCGTAATAGTTTAGTGTCTTTGGAAACTTGGAACGTAATCTTCTAATCGTGGTGAAAGATCTTCAGCATCTCCCATAAAGATCTTCCCTTTTTTTCCTACCTAAAACCTTTCTTTATATCCTGGGGAAAAGAAAACATAAAAAGGGTGAGCTCAAATGCTCAGTAAGGTCAAACATAGATAACATAAAACAATCCATAAACATTTGGAAGTAAAAACTTGAACATAAAATTTAAACATCAAAATCTTGAGCAAAGACATAAATCATGGAAGTACGTAAGGCATATATCATAATGGAACGTCAACCATGATAAAATATAATGGGAATAAAACATGTAATTGTAGAAACCATTCAGCACATTTCATGATTTCCTTAGTAGCCAAGGCATTGCTTCCAAGACCATCTTAGTGGACAAAGTCCCTTTCTGAATCGAGTTCACTCCTCATTTCAGTCCTGTAACACTGAACCCGATTAACTTACTGCTTCAGCCATGTCTATCTCATGAGATATAAATCTTTACCCAATTCATTGGAGGGAGATATAGGTCCCACCCATCTCATAATGGAATCATTCTTACTTGTGCCACAAAATAAACATACATCATTCATAATAACCCAATAAATAAAATGGGTTTCATAAACATCATCTCATCATCAAATAATCCATATAAATGAAATGGATATCATTTCATAATAAGAAAAGTTAAGCCACATAAATCATAGGGAAATTATACTTGAAACATACACATATGAAATAATGTCATCTTATATGGAAAATGGTTTTGATAAAACACTTGAAATGAATTCTTGATGAAAATATCCTTTATTCTTCAAAATCATTTTCGTTTCACAAAATTACATGAAACTTTAAATGAAAATTATTTTTTTGAAATTAGTAATGAAATATTTTGGAGGAATCATCATGAAAATAAGGCTTTATAAAACCGTAAAAATCCGTTTGTGTCGTATAAGTTAAAAAAAACATTCTTCTTGTACTTTTTCCAGAAAAGTCAAAAATACCTCGTATGGTAAACAAAAGAAATATTCCTTCCAATCATTGTGGTAAAAGTCATAAAAGGGTAAAAATGAATTTAAACATACATGGAATAATACTAAACATTTTAAGAAAACATTTTTAAAAAACATGGACATGGAAGATAAACATAACCCCAGTAAATACTTACGAATAAACAATCTCGGATAAAAACGAGATTGGAAAATTTATCCCTTACCTTATGTCCGATATGCTTCGTATGTATCCGAAACACCTGTATAATGATTTATATAATGTCATTGACTTATTACAGAATCATATTCATTGTTATGATATCATATATGGTTCACTTATGACTTTATATTACCTGTTATTTTGTAAATTCCATGTTAAAAAGTGTTTTGGGTAAAATCGTTTCATTTGTCGTCCGTGTTTTGACTTTTAATTATTCATATGATTACTTGGATAATGATTACTTAATTACAGAATATAAAACATGATTTATATATAATATATATTTAGAATATACATATATATAATAGATTAATAAATGGAAAGAAATACACCGTTCATGGAGACGGTAGGCCGTACCTACGCATGAACGCTGTTTTCGTTTCCTTATTGAGTATAATGGAATTAAGTAGATGACATACATACATACATATATATATATATACAATAGCTTTATAATGTCATATATTTCTTTATTATAGATCATATATACTTTATAATCATTCTTTAATGGTTAACATGGAGAATGAATCTCATCGCGTCGTGGAGACGGTAGTCCGTACGTACACACGAGCGATGATATCATTTCCATAATTATTGAATTGATTTTGGAGTGGATGATACAATATATTAGAATCAGTATGATGTTATAATAACAATGTATAGTTATTATTCACACCATTATACCCATCCATGTAAGGTGTTGGTGGAAAAACAGATTACACCACGGTGTGGAGACGGTATTCCGTACGTACGCACGCGTGGTGATTTCATTTTCCGTAGGATGGATAGACGGTAAAATAGGGATGTTTCATTATTATAATAACATATCAGTATATTAATGGTACTGATGTTATTACTTCATAATGAAAAAACCTAAGAAGAAGAAGTTGAAGAAGAAAGAAGCTTGAAAGAATCGGGAGAAGAAATTACCTCTTCTTCGATACGCCTTTTGAAACCTCTTCTTAGGGCACTATGATTGGTATTTAAAGTATACCATAAACTCTAGGTTGTTTCTAGGGAAGTGGAGAAGATAATTTGGTAGGGTTTGGCCGAGCTTGAAGGCTCAAATTGGTGTGAGGAGGGGAGGGAGGAGGTGCCCTTTTATAAGGGAGGAGAGGGGCACCTTTGGAAATCTTAAAAATATTAATTTATAATAAATCTAACCCCACTTAAAAACCTCCAAAAATGACTCATATTCAAATATTAGCTGAGATAGGGTTGTAATATCATCAACCAATAAAATTTAGACATGTTAGGAAATTATTTTAAACATTATCAACTTGATTTATCCTTACTTAATCAATTTAATTTTATTTGTGGTAATAACATTCTAAATTTTGAATTATGAAAAAAAATTACTTATTTATTGTGAATTTTACATAATTTGATACTTTATAATAATTTAGACCATATAAATTTAAATTTATAATTGTTAAATATTTTTGCGATTTTTAAACAATTTTATAATATGTTATTTTTATAAAATAACAATATTTTCAATTTTGAAACTATTCATTTATTTGAATTTAAATAATATAAATACAGAAGATATGTTCAAACTAAAAGCATTAATAGGTTCATAAAATGTCATATTTTTCTATAAAATTAGTGGAGCACATTAAATAGTTCATATAATATTTATTTTATTATTTTTAAAACCATTTATTTGGTTTGTCTCTTAATAAAATAAATACTACAACATTTTTGTATAATTATTTAATATACTTATTTCTTGAATATAAATTAAAAATAAAATCCTATGATGAAGATACATCTATTACCTTTTACAATAATACTTTTACTAGAATTTATCATCTTAAAATCACAATATTTAAATTGTTATATTTATTAAATTATGAAGGTGACAACTTTGGCATCATTTAAAATAAAATAATATAATTGTCATAATCACTTTAATAAGACTCCAAACGGTTATTTATTAGGTCATTGGATGATTATGGTATAGATATACAGTAAAAATAATATTTGGTCAGGTTTGGGTGCCTTTTAATGGGTATTATCATTTCAATAAAAACTATATTACTGATTTTTCACTTAATAAATAATTTCTGCATCATTAATGTATCACCATTAATGACAATTATTTAATACCTAAAAATTCTAAATAAATTATCATGATGTAGATAATTTTATTATATTTCTATAGACTATTATTTTTGAAGTTTTATGATGTTTATCACTAAATTAAAATTATTATACTTTTAAGATTTAAGAGAGTTACATGTTGTCACTTTCTTTGGTTTAAATAATAATTTAGTTATTTTCATAGAATAAATTCCATTAAATGATTATAATCTGACACTTAGGTGATATGGGTCGACTTTTAATCATCCAATAGGATTTTGGTAGGTGTTAGGATAATTTTATAATCTTATATTTACCCTTAATTACTCGATTTACCTTTAACTATGGTAAATAAAATTTACCGTAGTTACTATTCACAATGCCCAAAAATAAAAAGTAGTCTATTAATATAATTTGGACCCACTGATTCCAAATATGGAATCCATTTTTCAAAATTCAGTACACAGATGTTGCAGAAATTAAATTAAAATTAATCCCGTTGTCGAAAGAAAACGGGTTTTTGTTTAAAACATTGCAAAAGATTGAAGTTATTTAACCTACGAATTCAATGTAAAATCAAGGCTATTGAAATACATTATATTAAATGGGAAAAATATATTCTATTTATACTTTAAAAACATTCAATATTATAATTTAACCACAAAAGTTATTACGATGAAAAAAGTTGTTTTTAATTAAAATAAAGCGTGTTTTTACTATTCATTAAAATATGAAAGTTACCAGAATAATATGAAAAATTTATCCAAAGTGAATTTCTATTTCTTGATTCCAAATAAGAATTTTATTTTGTCAAATTTAACTTATAAACATGTCAAAAACTAGATTTAAAGTGGGTCCGCCATCAAAAGGCGGCAAAACTGCATTTTTGAAAAATACTTATTTTACCCGAAAAATTTATTTAGTTCTTATACCATGTTCTAGAAAATGTGTAAGATGAATAATAATGTTTTAAAATTAAAAATTTAGTTAATACTATTCAGAACGACTAGTTCATAATAATATTATAATAATATATAGTTGTTTAGTAAAACCCGACACTGCGTACAACACACGCTATCGAAGAAGGTCGTGATTACGTGTAATGCAAGCCAAGTTAGGGTTACGTATAGTTCAAGACTCCTTTGATGTTTCGTTATAATAGAATCCAACCATTTTTTTATCTATACATTGAATATATATATACATATATATACTCAATGTTGAGTAGAATGACTATTATCAAACGAACTTGAAATTGTGTGTAACACAATCTAAGAATAGTGTTGTGTATACTGCAAGCTAATACGGTGTTGCGTATAGCGCAAGATAATCTTGGTGTATCATACAACAGAAGATATGAATGAAATTAAAAGAATATATCTTATAAAATATCGGGCTATTACACTTTTAATACGACAATAATAATGGAAACAACGTTCATGCATACATACAGATTACTGTCTACCTAAATGGAGTCTTCCATTTCATAAATCTATATCATATAGGTTATTATTACAATAATATGGAATTGCGTCCCATGAATGGATTATATTTTTTTAAAGAACTTTCTATATGTGATTCCTCCACCCCCTAATATCTGATCATTGTTGCAACGGTGGCTCCACCACAACTGACAGATCAACCGCATTCCTTGCCTTATGATGTAAACCATCGGATAGATAATCATTCAATGAAAGATAACCTTCTCAGATACCTAACTCATATGGATCCATCCCATTTCCTAATGTTTCTTATAGAGGATCCCAACATGGAGTGGAGGAATGGAATTTCTAGTTATCTCCTTCTCAGAACTAGAATTTTGTCAAAAGATGTATCCTCTCCACTAGTTGATGGTTTTCCATTTTGGGTATGACATGACATATTTGGGTTTTATCTAGAATTTTTTCCTGGGTGGAGGATTTTTCATACTCTGAGAGTCTCTGACCTCAAAAAGAAGGCCTTCATCATTATTCTGAAATCATAGGGGCATTTTGTTTAATCATGGTTTCCGATCCCATTATCTATCAACCATTGATGTTTTAATCAATTTCAGTAGTCGATGGATCCACAAATGGGACTTGATTCTTCAGCTGATGTGGATTGGCTGAGTCTTCCGGGTCTTCCCCTCCCTTTCATGAATATTAGCTTTTTTGAGGAGATGGTGAAGTATCTTTGTGAATTCCTGTGTGCGGGTGACAGTAATATCCTCATTACCGATACAATAATTACTTTCATCTATGATTCCATGGATCTCCCATTACGGTTACCTCCCTAGATTCTTATCTACCCTACGGATTTCATTGAATGGTCATTATATCTCCATTTTCCTCATCCCCTAATCATTGTAGTGGCTGCAATATCCAAGGTCACACATCTATTGAATGTAAGAAATGAATTTCTCACCTTGGTTTCAATAGAAACTAGCAACATTTTGAACATGGTGATTCCTCCATGGATGCCCACCACTCGCATGCGATTGTGGTGTCCCCAGATTCTTACCTCCCTTCAACTCAAGACTTAGTCCCACCTCCAACCTCCCAACCCCTCCCATTCCCCCTTACCCCTCTCCCACCCTACTATCTCTTGTGTTGTTTCCTTCTCCCACTCAAACTCCCCCTTATAGGGACCTTTCCTCTTACTTTCCCTAGCCCCCTATTTACCTCTTGTTTTTCTGCCCCCATGCATAGGCCACATCCCCTTGTTGCAATTTCTTCCCTCTTCTCTCCCGAGTATTCATATGTCCCCTTTCAGAATATAAAGGTATGTTTTTTGTTGACATTTTTACATCTAATTCATTGATACCCTGAGGTCATGTGTTAACCCTTCTTATGATCTTATAATCCAACTCTTTTGAGTACCTCATACTAGTGGAGGACTACCCTTCCATGAGTCCTACTATTGGAATAAGAGGATTATCCTCCTAACATAGTTCTTCAAGGGTAGATAATCCCCATCATCCAACACCTATTTGATTAACAAAGTGTGCACTAGATCATAATAATGGATCTCAACTACATCAATGAAGGAGTTTTCCTGAAATCCTTCCATTATTGGGGCCATTTCTAGGTGTCATATTTTCCCATGATCTCATTGATTATATGGAATGATCAGGGTTTTGGGCCTAGGGTAAAATTCGATTTTATCTCATTTGAGGGATCTTAACACAAAGCCTATCTTATCATGATTCTGGATCCCACGTAGTGATAATCTGATATTGGTGGTTTTCCAAGAAGGATGGGAATGGTTTTCTTTATACATGTAGAGCTGATTAATCATCACAATTGGTGTTTTTCGAAGTCTTCAGTTATGATCGATAAGCTGGAGGCTTTAAATATAAATTTGTATGTTAAAATTTTAGATGATATTAATCAATGTTTTCATCATTTTTTTATTCTAAATGTGATGTGAGTATTTGTGAGCAGCATTGGGTAGACCTCGGGAAATTTAATTCAATATAGGCTCCATGGATTGTGGGGGTTATTTTAATGTGATCATGCATCCATCAGAAAATAATGTTGGATGATCTCTACCTAGAGTAAATAGACTTGCCATCGCCACCTATGTAGTGTAGGAGGGGATTCATGATCTTTGATTCATAAGAGACATGTTTACTTTGTGCAACAATCAGAGGGGAAATAGGAAAACCTGTTATAGGATTTACCTTTTCCTCAGTAATCTCAATGTGATCTCATCCTTCTAGAGCTTTTAGGTTTTTTACTTGGTTTGGGATTCATCGGTTCTCCCTCCCCTTCAACTTCATATAATATCAATACCTCTTATCCATGGGCACTTCTTCTTCACCAAAATATAGTCAAAAGACCCTAGGATGATGGATTATGTACAACAGTCATATGCCACACCCTTTAAGGGTATGGGATAGGTGGGACATCATTCCAATCTACAACGTCTAAAGCATGCCCTTTTTGCTCGGTCATCCTCATGTGAGTCAGATCATGCACACATTAAAGATCATTTTATGGATATCGAGTGAATGTATATCTAAATATATGATTAATGTAATTATTCGATTTTTATATCACTCTACCTAATAATGACATTATGAGTTTCTTCATGTGTAGGAGATACATCTCTGTGAATGGTCCCACATTTTCTGACTCATAGATAAGGATCAAAATTCTCTATTCATATAGAAATTATTAAAGGAGAATCAAGGGAACACATTCCAAATTTACATCTTAGGAAAGGCTCTATCTCCTGTGACATGGATTTTATTGGATGTTTGGTTTTCTCCCATTAAAAAAACATTTTATTTGACTCTAATCATTAGTTATCGAATGGGTACCCATAGAGATGTTCAAAACTCTTTGACTCAATCCCCAATTTTGTCTCGATCTATGTGAATGATTGGATGGGAAATATTCCTCAATATATGGAGATCTAGGAGGCATTAATATACCACATCCTCAATATCATCTCTTGCCTTAATGGGTTACCATGGGCCTTCTATGTTTTTGGATAGAAGATCATCAAGAGGGACCTCATTGAACTATGACAAAGTTTTTTAGGGGTGGGTCTATCACCTGTATTGGTAGTGCTACCACAGTGATTCATATCCCCAAAGTATTATCTCCTTCCTCTATCACCAAATACCACCCTATTATCCTACTCAACTTTTCATACAAGGATTTGGTAACATTAATCAACATCAATCCTTCAAGATTCACTCAGGGATGGATCTTGAAATTACATTATGCCTTCATTTTTGGTAGATCAATCCATGGTGCTATTAGAATGTCCCAAGAGATAGATTTGTACATTAATTGAAATGTGATGGTATCAAATATGATATTTAAAATAGACACCGAAAAATAATACAAACATATAAAATGGTGATTCATTATTCGTATTATGAGATATATGGGATTCAATGATAATGTCTTTAAACTTTTTTTCCAATGTTTCAGTACACTATGATTCAATACCATCTTTTAAGAGAGACAATGTGTTTTTATCATGTTAGTTAGAGGACTTAGACCAGGTGACCCATTCTCTCTAACAATTTATATACTTTCACAATACATTTTACATAAATACATTTATTTGGAAATGAAAATTTTCATGGTTCAACTATATCACTATGAAACTCAATTCACTAGAATTTCTCATCTATTATTTGGGGATGAATATGTGTTCTTTATCAATGGAAAAAGATATTCTCTAAATAATTTTATCTAAATGATGAGGGAACACTCATAATAGAGTGTCCATTTTTTCAACAAGAATAAAAGTGGGTTTTATCCACCCTCCAACTTCTCGAAGAGGTGAAAGAGAAACATTGAAGCTATACTTGGAATCCATTCTGAGAATTTCCCCATGACTTAATTCGATGCTCTCTTTTCTCCAAGAAGAGTCCAATACAAAATATTTAGGTTCTATCAACCAGGATGATCAGAAAAATTAATACTATGAATAATATATTTCATTTATTTTTTAGGAAGCGTCAAACTCATTAGAAGTGTGTTGTCCTCTATCCCCTTACATATCATGTCAGTTCTCAATGTTCCCAAAGAAACAATCTTTCAAATGGAGAAGGTTATGATCTCATTTTTTTGGGATACCCATTTTTAGGGTAGGTGTCGATGAGAATCTTATAATAGGTTGGAAAAGCCTGCGGAGAATGTTGGTACCAACATAAGGAGCTTTATTGAGTCTTTTAATTCCTTCCCCAGAAAAATGGATTAGAATGTGATTGAGGGTATATTTTTATACAGCAACATAATTAGATATAAATATCGATGTCGTTTAAGTGAGAACATATGCAAGGATTCCTCATTATGGAAGTCTTTTTGAATGAAAATTCACTTTCTTGTTGGCCACTCTCAGTGGATTCGTGGTCAGGGTGACATCAATTTCCGGGAATGCAACTTATGCAACGGTATTCATGACTTTTCAGTCTACCCGCATCCCAACCACACATTCATGGAGGCCAAATCCCACACTTATATCATCAATGTTGTCCTCCACCCCACTCATAAATGTTTATTTAACTACATCTTTTTAGGTGGTTCCTTGGAATGGTTCGTATTTTTTTCTTCATCTTCTAGAAAATTTTCATCCATGGATTATAGAAGGTCCATGCCATTCCATCTATTATGTGACCCTTATTGTATGACCCTCCATTGAAAACATGTCTCAAACAAGTATAATGTCTCTATTTGGAGTGCCCCTCCAAGGATAATCCCATGGATATGGAAGGTAAATAAAGCGGTATATCATTGGCCTCAAGATGTACATTCTACCTTGATCCTTTTTAAGAGTCCTCTCTTCAGCTTCTTGTTCATAGGGAGTGGGCTGGCCTCATCTAGAATGGCCTTGGTGAGTTATAAGATTTATCATCTGTGGTCATTTAATTGAGGAGTTTTCTATTTTTGGTTCAAAGGTTTTTTGAATACACATGAGGAAGATACTCACTCCATTATATTGGCTAATGGATTCTTGTGAATTTGGGAGGTGAGAAAATATGAAATGTACCATGTGTCTTTCTCATACTCCTACTATTTCATCCTCAAAACTAAGATCCATGATTCTAGGTTGGAAATTCATCATGACTGATGGGGGAAAACTCTTTCTCTATGGTGACTCTCCACTTGAACACACTTGTATAACAATGCATGCCCCATGCATATCGGTACATGGGAATGATGGCTCCTTCCGTCTCATGGATTAATCTCAACACTAATTGAGAATTTTGATAGGGAATCATGAGGGGGTGTATTGGTTATAGATTGGTCTGGTTTGGTACACATGACATTCAACACTCGTTATGGGAATGTACACTACATACAGTTTGAGGAAAGGTCCATGATTAATAGAATAGAAATTTACATCTCCAGGAATTTCCCACTAACCATGGTGGATACATATTCAATAATAATTTGGTTTTCTCTTAAAGTTGATGCCTCTCCCCCTTGGAACATCGCATAACTCATCCGAAAATGTGGGTATCTTCTATATAATGGCATTAAGATCCTCCATACATGGAGAAAGGGTAACCATTTTTTGTACATTTTGGCCTCTAGTGATTCCAAATATCTTCCACTTATACTTTTTAATGTCTGTGGTTCTCTCTCCTCATATGGGATCAAAATGGTTACTGGGGATGCCCTTGGTCTCCACTTATTTAGGATATCTTATGTTTTAATCATTATAATTCCTTTCAACTATTAAATAATGATATTAATTTTTCCAATAAAAAAACTTTTTCAAAATATACATGACATTTATATCAACATGTTAATTCCATAAATCCATATATAAACATAAGTAGGAAATATAAAAATAATTAAGACACATGCAATGAACAAATTGAATATTACCCAATGTGAATCCTTAACATAATATTGTTAATAAGAGAGTAATATATGTTCATAACAAAACCATATAATGTATTATATATTCTAATATGGTTATTTTATAGATTATAATAAATGTATTTTTATTTTACATGAGGTTTGAATGATTACAATGAGGGTCATGACACATGGTATGTGGATTTCATCTCACATTTTATTTATGTGAGATACATTATACCTTTACCACTATTTCCTTTTGTGTGGTGTATGTACTACCAAATTTTTTATTCTATGTCATTTATACTAAAATTTAATGGTATTAAAAAAACAATTTTATGATTTTTCGATCATGGGGTTTATTTTATAGAATTTACCAAATCAGTAAAATAGTTTTTTCTCAGATTTCCATCATTGAGACTCATGTTTTGTTATACATGTAAATTTTTTATAGGTTTTTTATATCAAGAATATCTTTCAATTATTTATATTTTATGCTTCATGTAATTATTATATCTTACATGGAGAATATGATCCCATGATACCATGAGGTAAGTGTTTATTGAAACAATATCAATGATTCTTGAGATTGTTTATGATTATGATTCAATTAATGAACTATCATAATCCATTCCCAAGAACACTAATACACTTATTCCACTATTTTTATACAATATATCCTCATATGTTAGTTACATTTCCCCTCATTGATAGTTAAGATAAGTTTTTATGTAAAATATTGTTTTATCTCTCTTTCTTCGGTGGAAAATCAATTGTATTAAAAAATGTTTTAAAAAATGTACAAAATAGGTCATTAAATCCAATTTTCAAGTAAAAAGTATCTTAAAAACGTTTTATGTTTTTTAATACATCTTTTATATGTTTTTATTTCGATTTTCATTGAAAGTTGTTTTCAAAAAGTTTTACTTTTTAAGAATATTTTTCAATGCAGAATGGATATTTTACTCAATAAATGTTATTAAAATATCTTTCAAAATTTTCCCATCTAAGATAATATTTATTGGTCTTACTCATTCCTTTATGAAAAAATTATTCGTTTTTTACATTCATATTAATTCTCTTAATGTAAGTTTTTGATGGAATGATGTTTATTAAAACTATTTCTCTTTAATGGGTCATATTCTTTTGAAACCAACCTCATTTCATGGGATATTATTATGATAAAATGATTAAGAAAACAATATTCTTCAATCAGTTATGATATGATTTAATGTTTTTAATAGCGATTTATTTTTAGGGGTTATGATATGATTATTTATGATCTTATGGTACATGTTTGTATTATTTCACTATAAGATGGGTGGGAGATAAATCTTCCTACAGTTCTCTGGGTAATTATTTATATCTCACATGATAGACTAATATAGAATTGGGAATGAAACTTGTCTATTATGATAGTTGTGTGAGTGAACCATGACAATAAATATGGTATGAGGAGAGAACTAATGCTACTGATACTGCAAAGGGAGTGAACCATGACAACCTAAATGTTATGAGGATTGACCCCATACAACCAATATAGTCTTTGGTAGAGATGCCTTGGATATAATGAAAATCATATTATATATGTTAATGTGTTTACCAGAGTTCGATTTTTATTCCTATGTTAACATTTGATGGATTGTGTTATTTAATTTCATAAGATTCATATATTTTGAAAATAATGATTTATTACATGATTATTGTTTTAGAACATTGATAAGAATTGTGTGAACATATATTTTCATGATCATGATCACAAACCAATATGTTCACGATTATTATTATATATCTCCATCGTTTATACTTACTGAGCATTTGATCTCTCCCCCTTTTACGGATCCTTATCTCACGTTATGAATTTGTGTATTGTGTTTAATGTGTCTAAGTAGAGTGTTAGTCAAGCAGTTCCTTGTGGGATATGATTTATCTCATTTATGTATGATTTTTTATGTTTCCTTGTTCCCAAATGAACTAAAACAATATAGTCATTGGATGTCAATATGTATAATGTTTTATGTATTCTAAAAAAGTTATTTAATTTTGACGTATGACTATAAAGGGTCGTTATAGTGTAAGACCATATATAACCCTACTAATGGGCCTTATTCCTTACAAGACAAGCCTTTTGATGGCCTACATTAGAGAGGTTCAAAAAACTATATGATATTTATTTCATATCCTAGTTTGATACATAGGGATCCTCCACAAGTTCCAAACCCAAAACAATGAAATAAACACAAAATATCACTAGGAAACACTGCCATTAGGTCAATATTCATCTTGACATTCCATATCTGATCAAGGTCCCATAGGATACAATATTTTATATCCCACACCAAACTTTTACATGGAATATTTTCATAGACATCCTTGTTAGATTACATTAAACTATATGTTAGGGTTCTTGTACGATGAATATAAAAGGTATTATGTGTCTTGTTATGAGGAATCATACAATGTTAGTTTTGATTTATTTCATAATAAGACATAGGAATCCCACCTTATTTTCCGAATCTAAAAATAAAATATAACTCTATTCTCCATGGATAATGATAAAATCAATATTTCCTCGATAGATGGATTAAAGACATTATCATCATCATAATTGGAAAAAGAATATATAATTTTTTCATAAATGGGTACCATTGATGGGGAACCATATATATGTACAATTAATTATAAATTCAATGCATGTTGACAATTTATTTGGAATTCATGGGTGGCCTAGGTCATACATGGGAATTAATTAAGGATTCTAAAATATATATTATATCCAAAAGATATTCATGGTGTAAGAAAATATTCACACCAAATTGGTGTGATGATCCTAACCTCCCATCCTCTCGACCTATATGAGTACTTAAGTGTTTTTGGGTCATTATTTAACAACCATGTGTCATTTGAAAGGAGGTTCATTGTCTTTAATGATGGAATTTTTGGGTGTCTCTGGCTTCATCAAGTAGATATTACATGGGTGGAGGGTGTCATGCATAGAAATTTTCATTAGTACTTATGCCTAATCAATATGAGATCCCTAGTAATTCTTGGAAAGTGATGGGTGAACCCATCATTTCTCTGTAGATGGATGAAATTTCTACTGTTTGATGTCTTTATGTGGAAAATTATAGTTGGTATGAACATTAATCAGCTGTAAATGGAACACAAACACATGATTAAGAAATGATGAATGATGTAGGTCGGGTAAAATTGTTGTATAACCACCTCAACATCTTAAATATGAGAAATGTTGTGTTGGGAATATTATAATATCATGTGTCTATATGTGTTGGAAATTCCTAAAGGAACCAGAAATTTTTAATTAGTGTATTGGATTAATTTTGATCTAGGAGTCATAATTGGATTAAAATGTATGTGAATCTTAAAAAATATGTGTATTTAATTGATAGTTAGGTACAATTGGAAATGATAAGGATCAATGGATAATCATTTGTAGAACATGGTGGTTGGGATGACGGGTTTCTATAATTTGTAGCCATCGGTATATTGGTTGTATAACCAGGGGCCTCAGTTTCTAGAGGGGTATTTTCAAATAATTAGTGGACCTTAAAGGGGGGAAATAACCATTACCCCCATGGGGTTTTTAAATTGGACTCCCCTTTATCTCTATTTTTTTGTGATCATAGGCCTAGGCACTCCTTCGAATCATTTTTCTATTACCAATTTATCAATTGTTTTTTATGAATTCTTCTAGATATATAATGTATTTACTTGTATTTTTTTCAATATCATCATTACCATTCATTCCTATTTAATTTTGAGCATCTTAACTTGGTTTATGTTTATGATTCAACCATATCATAGTGGAATGAGACATTAATAAGAGGGTTTTTTATTGTGACGATTGATTCACATTCTATTTGTGTTTAGACATGTGGAAATGAAAATTTATTTATTGTCAATACATTGAGTTGAATTAAATTTAGGTATCTAATGGTGATGAGTTTTATTTATTTTATTAATTTTTTTTGGATTTCATTAAGGACCAACTAAAAGTGGTTTGATGATGTTTTTTATAGAAAGGTGTTTTCGAGGAGCTCATTGGTAGTTATCCCTTTTTGAATTAATTTAATAGTAATTTCTAATTTTTTAATTATTTATTAAGTGATTATAATTAATGAACATGTGCATTTGGGTATATAATATGTCATCAAGAGTTGTGGGGATCTTTGAATGTACTTGGATTGGGCTTTGTGGGGGTGGGGCTATAACTTCTATCCCATGGGAATAAATATGAAAAACATAAATTGATGTTTGTGGTTTTAGTACTCACCTAATGGTGTAATAAATGGTTTTTTGATGCATTGTGACATTAAGTATCACTATTTAGCTTGCTGACCATGTTAATTATGTTAATGGCCTATGGAAATGGACCTCGTATAATTTTATTATATTAAATAGTTTCATTAATTAGATGATATCTATTAATACCTATAGAGTTCTAATATCCATGATGGGGAATTTCACCCTAGTTGAATTCCTCGCTCACTAATGGTAGAGGTCATGACCATTGGTTGAGTTAGTCTTGAAACAAGCACCAAATAGTGTTCTAATAGGTATTGGAATATTAATAGTGTGGTGTCCATCTATGTGATACCTTAACACCCACAAAAGGGGTTTCGAGTGGATATTTATTGATAGGCCAATGTAAAAGATTTGATCCTTATGATACCTTAGATCATAGATTCCCATTATACTGGCTAAAGGAAAATAATCCTCTCCTATTTAATTTGAATATGTTGAGATAGTCAAAGCATAAGTAGACCAAGATTCTGTTTGTCAACAAGACTAACCCAAAGTGACCTTGAGGGTCAAGATAGCCTATGTGACATTTCATGGAATGTTTCATAAATAGTGAACACATGTGTAGTCAAAAAGGATGTTATACCCCATTAATGTTGTGAAGGGACATGATATCCTTAGATGATTGGTAATTAATATGAATTCTGATTGATACTAAAGAATCAACGTGGGTTGAAACTATTTATATCAACTGAGAAGATCCTAGTGGATGCCCAGGGATAGACCATACAAAATCTGGTGCATATGAGATTGGTAGTGGTGATTAATGGAATTTTATAGGACCATAGTTACTTTTTAATACCTTTGGTATTGTGATATGTTATTTCTATGTTTATAAATGAATGTGGGTATAACCATAAAACCCAATATTTTATTGTGAGATGCAAAGACTATGGTTGTTATGGTGGGTGAGGTGTGTGGTCAACGACATGATTCTTTTTGAAGGAATATACATGATACCTTGGGATGACATATTCCCTAGGGGTTGTTTTATTTAAATGGTCATTATGGTCATCATAGGTCTATGTGTATTTCCTATAGTGCTCGACTATGTCATGGGGACGAGTATATTTCCCCTAGTTGAATGATCATAACTATAAAATAGTATCGATATATTAAACTTGGTTTTTACACCCGCGCTCCATCAGGATATGTATATTACCCTGAGTAGGCCTATGATCATTCATGGATATAGATATGGGTATATTTCCCTTGGATAAAATTCTTCTTAAAAAAGAAGATTTGTTCCTTGGGGATGTGTATATTACCCATAGTTGTTTGATCTTGGATTCAATGGGAATGATTTCATTACCCCTATAAGCCTATGCTCTATGGTTTCCAAAATATTATATGTAGATCATCCATAGGGCGTTCTAGTTATGAAATTTCATTATAATAGGCTCAAAGACATGAAGTAACACCATAATTTTTGTATGCTCAATCGAGGCCTCGATCGATGTATGATGTGGGTCACTATGTTGGCATAATCATCATGCCATTCTATGGGAGATTCCAACATCAAGATGAAATATATATTTTTCATTTATTTTTACAATATTATTATATTTTCATATATAGTTGAGAATTATACATGAATATATCATGGTATATTCCAGTTTTTAAGGGACAACATGGGTTGTTCTATGCTGAGTTTTCTACTAACACGTTACCCATATTACCTTTTCCATTGTGTACCCCTGTATTCATTCTCTGGATAAATGTGGAAGTGGGGCTCGGTATCATAGCTTATATATTTTATATTTATCAAGATAGATTGGATAACGTTTATTTTATGTTGTGTTAAATAGAAATACATTTTCCTCGATCCAATATCTTTATTTCCTTTTATTTTGTTATATATATGTAACTACCCAATTGGTAGTCATTTATATTTATGGAATGGCTAGTTGAGACTTTACTACATTTAATTTATTTTAAATTTTCTTATATTTATCATTCTATTATTTTAGTAAATTAGTCATTGATGATATTTTATTCTTTTATATCATATTTTTCACTCTAATATAGTGGGTATAGTCTCCCCACTATATTACATTTGACAAATACTACTATTTTTTTATCAATGGTTTATAGAGAGGACTACCTAAGGACATGAGGTTATCCCAGTCTCGGTATATGAGTGGCCCAAGATGAGTACATTACATGTGACGTTTTTTGATAGATAATTTTGTATAGAAGAATTAGAATTCTATATTTATCAGTGGACAGAATGTAGATTATTTCTACATAATATATCTATGAAGCATATCCATGTGAATATTAATTTGGGTACATCAATGATATATATTATTTGGATGATATTTTGAGAGTACATATTACATATAACCCATTTAGGTTTCAAAAATTAAGTCATTGATATTTCCATATAGAGTAACATGAAATATTTGGACAGTGGAATCATGTAAATATTTCAGGACCATAATAATTCAGTGATAGAATGAATAATTATTTTGGGATCTTTACCAAAGAAAACATAAATATATCTATTATGATTATTTGGATCTGGACATTCAATTCATCCTTAATAAGATAAATAATATCTCAATTCAATATACGATCTAGTAATCATTCAAGAGAGTTTATGTAAATTTTTGGAGGAATTTTATTAAAATCCTTATTAAATATAATATATTCTAAATCATTATAGGTGTAAAATTTAATAATTAATCAAGTGAGAAATTAAAATTATGTTTTCATTCTTCACCATTATTCATTATAATATCTAGATGTATATAAAGGGTAACATGTGGATTTTGAAGTTGATAGTGAAAAATATAGGAAGTGACTAGGAATAATGTGATATCCTTGGATTGCTATGGATGTACAAAACACAATGTTCTAAATAGAGATATATTGAACATAAACATATACAGATAAAATAATAACACATGATGTACTAAGTGGAGGAGGTTCCACATTACTTAGTGATGTTCAAAAAAAGATATTATCAACAAATGAATACCACAAGAAGAAATAAGGTTCCAAATGAAGTCATTTCAGATGACTAGTTACCAATTAGTGAAGTTCTAATCCATGTATTGTATGATATTATGCATGTAAAAAATATAATAAATAACAAAATTGAGTTCAAATATGAATAGACATTCACAATAAAATGATAATGTCTTGAAACCTATTTTTTAATGTCTATATTGTTGTTGAAAAATCTATATTATCATATATTATTTGTAATAATAACATGAAATATAAATAGAATATAGTGATATGGAATTGGTTGATATACCCTAATTTTTATTATAAAAAATGACTATCTTTCTAATGAGTTTTTTTGTATCAAATTATTTCTAAATCAAGTCATTGAATAAATACTCCTATTGAGAAGTGAAGCATGTAATGTATTATCATTATATTGGTGCTATTGTGGGTTTCGTTTTTTATATAATCAATTTTCTCTAATTAAAGGTGAATGATATTTTAAAATATGAAACCAAAAAAAGATTTAATCAGTAATCCACCCCTAATTGATTATATAGATCCGGACTAATTGTTACATTATTTATATGGTTAAATAAGATATATATATATATATGTATGTATAGAATTCTCATAAATGAATAATGTATAAATTTTCATCGAAAAAGTTGAATATGTACCTAGGGAGATGGTTGTAATTGATTAAATTTTAAGACTACTCAGTACATTATCACCCTAGGTAATCAAATAATGTGTATGATGTTTGATTTGTATCAAAAATAACTCCTATAAACCAAATATTCTACATTACTTTATTACATTGGAATAGAATCAAATAATCAAATCCTGAATTGGTTAATATTCTAGATGTTTTGGAGAAACAAATACATTCATGACGCTAATTTTACATTTTGAATAGAAAATAAAACATAATATACAAAAACTCAAATGAAATGAATCCATTAAAATTGATTCAACTATGTCTTCATCATATCATAGGGAATGGAAAAAAGGTGATCTCAAATTCATGGTTATGGTTATGTAAAAAAAGTATCAGAAATCAATAGGGAATTGTAAATATGGAATGTTAAATAATAGATCACACACTCCATTGAAATAAATTTATATCGAGATTAGATAATACAAAATCAGTGTGTCAATGTAAATAACTATACACACATAACATTTAATAAAAAAATTGATAATGAAATTCATTTAAGATAAAATAATTAGGAAAATCTAAAGAATAAAAATATTAAATGGATTATAAATTAATTAAATTCTTAATTATATAACTCCATGCTCATAAGAATATTGAATCCTTTACTTTCAATACCATTCATATGAAATTTTAATATACATGTAGAAACCCATTTAATTTGGAGACATTATTTTTTTCATCAGACCTATTGAGCCATCAATAGAATATATAATACATAGACCCACTCACTACTATAGGTCCAAATAATTCCTGATATATTCAAAAATATTTTTAATTCTTAAATTAATATTTCTTTTCATCAAATAACTATAATTATTAAAGGATTCATATTTATCAATATTTACCCAGTTTATCAAATAACATTAAAAAATAATCATTTTATGTAAAATTAATGTTATAATGTTTAAAAAATAATCATAACAATTATACAATAATATGTATAATTAAGATAAATTTAATTTGAAATGAAAAATGATCACATGAAAGTGATTTTATAAAGATGAGGTGGAGAGTCACAAAATAAAATTCTATTGATGAATAACTTTTATAACATAGTAATTTTCATGTCAAATCCCCTTTGATAAATGGATTCAAAATGAAATGAGAATAAAAATTAATTGTGAATGAATAATAATGTTTTATTTTGATGTGTAAATATACACACTATGTTAAGGAATTATTATTATAACTTTAATATAAGCCTCAATGAAATAAAAATTGAGACAATGTCCCTTACCTCACACATTCATTTAGTTGAACATTCTTAAAACTCTCTTAAAATAATTTTAATAATATAATTGAATTATAATAGGACCATAATAATATTTTTAATATCACATATAATCCTATTATAACATTTTATAACCCCATTTTTAATAATATTCAATGATTTTCATTTTTTTGGGTCTTAATCACCTTGTATTCTTATTCATTATTTCTTATAAATATTCTAGTTCCTATGAATATTATATAGTTCCATCACCACTGTAGTAAATATTGTGAAATGGTTATCATTTTTATATATTAATTATAATTTTAAAAGTAATTAATAAATATGTTTTAGATAAATGAAGTGTTTTATGATCATCGAGATGTAAGGTACGCAGTACAGATGAGTAACATTTATATTTTCTAATGTTAATTATTGAAAGAAGATAAGTAATGATTTATATTTTTATAATTATCCAAAATATTAAATAAAATATTAATTATTTACTTATAATTTTATATATTTTCCAAGTGTTTTGATGATGATAAGAGTTCCACATCACTTGGTAAATGTGGTTGTCCACACGTACACAAATGGTGTTATCATTTTTCAGTGTAAGAAAAAAATGATATGTAATCATATAATAATGACAAATATGTAATTAATATCATAATTATTTTATTTATATTAAATTTATTCATTTCCTTTTATCTTTATCACCTACCATATTACGCATTACTGAATGATAAATTACATCACTAATGAGGCTGTAATCTACCATACACACGAGCGAAAATATCATATCCCCAATAGAATGGAATCTAAGAAAATTGAATATATATTATAATGAAACAAGAGATATAATAATTTTATTAATAACATATATATAATTTAAAACTATCATCAAACCCAACTGCGATATTTGGAAATGGAAAATTGAATCACATTAGTTCACGAGGCGGTAGTCTTCCATACACATGAATGATGATTTCGTAACCATTTTTATAAAAGTGGACAACATTGTAGGTCATTCTATTAGCATAAAAAATATCAGTATATGGATGATATTATATTTATTATTATAAAATACTATAATTTATTCAATGAAATTTTAATTATTATAATTTTTTTATATAGTATATATCACATAAACATTAGTAAGAAAACACAATAATTTTTTTGAAATGAATAATGAATGAAATAAGAAGTATTTATAAAAATTATGAATCCCAAACCATTGGAAGAGTAACATGTCCTTTGGAATTGTTATATATCCCATAATAATACAAATCCAAGAAATATAATAGTAACCTCACCTATGAATGTATAAATAACATTTTGACAACTTATAAAAGAAAATATGATATATTTTAATCTATATATAAATAAATTCATGTTTTAAATAGATAAATAAAGTATTTTTTTTATATAACATAAATTTTCTTTTAAAATTTTGTAATTAATATTAAAAATTAATAAAAAATTAATTTTTACAAAATATATTCAGAAATTAATAAATTTTTGTATTTTTAGTATAAAAAAATTTTATATGTCCTTAATTAATTATTCAATGTATTTTAAAATCCCTTGTAATTTAAAATTTTGTATTTTTTAAATTAATTATAATATTAATTAAAAAAATAAGTCTCTTTTTTTTCAAGAATTATTTTCTTAAAATGGACTCCATTCTTGAATTCTACACATAAAAAAATGATGAGGGTTTATTTTTTAGGTTTTTATAAATTATTTGAATATTTTGTAATAGTGAAATATGGTAATTTAGTTTATTTGACATTTTAAGTAAATTAATGAATTATTGTTTCATGTTCGAGTCATGTATGATTTATGTGGACATTACATAAAATACAGATGCTCTATTTATAGTATAGAAACATATTAATCATCACTATTCGTAATCTTATATCAAAATAATATAAAAATGAATAAAATATTCCAAAAACATCTCATTCTCCACTATAAATACCACCCCTAAAAAGAAATTCTAGTCACACCTAAAAGCCTTCAATTTTGGTCAAATTCTACAAAACTTATTTTCCATGTATCTACCCCTCTTCTAGGAGCCTATAGTCCCTATAAAAGGCCAAACTGAAGTGCCTCAATGAGGTTTTCGAAGAGAAGAATTCAAGAGGTAAAATCATCTTTCTTTTATTTTTATTTCATTTTCAATTTAATTGGTTTTACATTCATCTCCTCACCTACCCATGTCTATGTGACAGGATATATATATTATATTTATTAAAATATAATTTAATTATGTTAATGGAACAACCCATCATCATTTCTTTTCCCCTACCTTTTTATTCAATAAATGAAAAGGATGCCTGTGAGGTATCGATTTATTTCCTTCAAGGATGAAAAGTTTTAAATTTATATTACCACCTCCAAGTATATGATTAATTTTTTTTAATTTAAAAGAGATTATAATATTTTTATTACATCTATGTAATGTTCCTGAACCATTATATATGCATGTTATTAATTAATAAAACAAAACATGTTTGTGATGATCTATGAATTCTGAAATAATCAAAACATTTATCATTAACATTTAATTTAATGAATAATACCTTCATATGGAAACAAAATTATATAATATACCATTTAATATTATTTATGTTCATTATTATCCTATTATATCAATTCTGGACAACTATTATTGTAAGAACCTGGGTTTTGAGACTGCAAGACTTTGAATTTTTCATGATGTTATTCCAGAGGAGGGCATTTATAATTTGTGTGATTCCGATCCCCGGTGTGGCCGAAATTTAATTTTAATTGCGTTCACATTAAACATGCCATATAAGAAGAATAACTCCAAAACGGTGGCTCAGATGGGATAACTGAGGGCACTGTTGAGTCTGGAGCGTGCCATTTACCCTATGAGGGGTGTAACATTCACGGGCATGACCCTTTTGTGGAAAACGCCACCAGGGGAGTTTTCATAATTTAGAAACATCGGGGATGAACATTATAACATCTCAATGTAGGATCAGATTAAAATTCTGAGACCACACTTGCGCTCAGAACATGAATTTTACCCTAGGAGCGGATTAACCTCGACCTCGTCTAGAGTTCTGGTATAGGCCTACTGGTGGCTGTTTAAAATATAATTAATTTATAAATATGTTTTCCCTAGTGAAACACATCCACCCCACCCCCTTCATCCCCCTTATAATCTCTCTAGTGGAAGCTCACCCAATAAAGAACACCATATTTTTCAAGCTCCTCTCCACACCTCTCCAATGTGGTTGCGGCTCCTCCAAATCTTTTGTGAAGCAATGGGCTACATCATGGATGGTAGGATCATCACGTTTTCATTTTAAATTCCCACATCATCTTTGAACTCAATTTATTGTGATGAAATGGTGTTTAATTATCAAGAGAAGGCCATATATTAGTAGGGATCGATCCATGCTTTCCAACGATTCTTTTGGATCAAAATTTCAAGTCCCAGTGTGTGTGATGTGACACCGGGATGTTTTCTTTCCAAAAACCTTGTTTTCCTATTGATCCAAGGAGGTTTGATGGCTTCGCATGGCGGTCTAGCGAGTCCCGATGGCGGACGATCCTCAGGAGGTTTGGGACAGTGGTGGCGTAGGCTCCCCAGGCGGTGGTACAGTCTCAACATGTGGTGGTGCATGCTCCTTGGCGATTAGATTTGGAATGTGGGACATCGACCCATCACACTGGTGGTCTGGGTGAGCGGGGGCATGCTGGCCAGCTTCGCCGGTTGGCGTGCGGCGCGAGACTGGGGTTAGCGCGACCTCGGGAGCAAACCGAGACTCACAAAACGTGGGTCCCATGGGAGAAAATCCGGACTGGCTTGTGTCGGTTCGGGTGAAGCAGCATGGCCTGCGTGGTGAACCGCCTATTGCAGTGGACTGGGCGGTCTGATCATCCGAGCCACGGACCACTGGTCTAAAGGGGTGGACCGGCCGAACCGGTCCAGCCCACCCCATCTCCATCCGTTGGAAATAAAACGCCTCTAACTCTCAAATGCAGTATCTGATTTTTGTTCCATCTATGGAAATGAAATCCTTGGATTGATATGGAGGTTTTGATCTTGTATCAGGGATTTTTAATTCCCGTGACGGGGGCTCGGTGGAGCAAGACACCCATTAAGCGTTATTTGGCGCCTCGCCGAGATTCTTGTTTTGGATGGTGCAAGAACATCTTTAGTCTGTTTTATGCACCGTCAGCGGAGTTGTGACCCTATCATCATTATGAAGTCACACAGTGTGGTTTCAGGCGTCAAATCTCTAGTTGAGGCATGGGCCTACGGGCCGTCATTCAAGTTGTGTGCAGTGTTTGTGACTTTTTAATCAGACATCTATTCAGTGCCAATGAACAGTAGATTTGGTGTGTTTATCTGATAGCATCGTGATGGCGCAATTCGCTGGACCTTTTTTGGGACTGAGGTGTGGTCCCCATGAGACCTCGTATAGGCATAAAGCGTTGTTGAATAACTTTTTCATTGGGAATCCATTTCAAGTGATTAAATAGTCTATCTCATGTGTTTTTATACGAGGATTACAATGGTGTAATCTATATGGGAATAAAAAGATTCATTTTTGATCTCATAAAATATGGAAACATGAAAGGGATTTGGTCAGAGGATCCTTTGATGCACTCCTAACTAATGCATGGTAGCGCTGTTAGTGACACCCAGTGATGGAACGGGAAATGCAGAGTTATCGGACCAGTTATGGGTTTACCCTCTAGTGGGGTTGGGTAGTGGGTTACCCACTGGTGTATCAGGGATTACCCTCTAGTGGGGATGGACATTGTGTTACTTGTTGACCTTAGGGTTTACCCCCCAGGGGGGATGGCTAGTGGGATACCTGTTTACAGTAGGTTTTACCCACCAGGTGTGCTGGGCAGTGGGTTACCTGGCGACCTCTTTCAGACTCAGACCTTTCTATGAAGCTAGTTAGGGAATTTTCTCCATGATTATCATAGTGGGAACCTTGATTGAATGGTTCAATGATGATATATCTTTGACGTGCGGGACATTTTGGCATCAGTGATTGATATCTTCAGAACTATTGGTGACCTTTCCTAGGCTGAGCTTCGATATAGAGATCCCCTTACACAATCATTCGGGTTTCTTGTTGAGCATATATATATACACCCTACATTTTTTCCCACTCATTGGGTTCAGTTCCTCTTTATCTAGGAGAATCTGAGATTTGTGGGATATTCCACGAGCTTTCCGTTTCTAGTTCCTTGTGTTTGGATGAGTCTTCTTCCTTTTTCTTGTTGGGTTATGCTGCACTCTATTTTATGTTCTCTTACACAATTCATTGTTGTGTCAACTTCTCACCCATTTCGTTCCTCCTTTGTTTCTCCCTCGAGATTTTGGGGCATCCTATTGAGTATCTTTAAACTCACCCCTTCTTGGGCTTTTCCCGCACCTAGTGTGCCCTTGTAGATGACAGACAGGTCGATCGTGACTATGGAGGAGCCTAGGGGGAACAGGAGCTTGGGCCGTGTACAATGGTCATAGTAGAGTTTTCTGGTGTGGGGCTCTCCAGTTTTTTACTTTTGTTTAGCTATTGTCAGGTTGGGGTACCATTAGGGTTGGGATCAAGTTTTTTTCATTTTTTTTAGTTTCCTTATCAGTAATTTTTGGCACATTACTTGTCCTATTTAGAAGTTGATGCATGACTGTGTTTGGGTTATAGTTGTTTGTCCTTTGGTTTTATTTTTTACACTGCACTTCTGCATTGAGTGGAATTTGTGTGTGTGTGTTCAGGTACTTAGGCGAAGGCTTCCACAAGATTGTTACAACTTCGGCGCTTGTCGCCAGAACCTAGCCTATGGACGTGGGATTGGGGTTGTTGTGGCTTGAGACCGGTAGGGTAGGGTCTTGAAAAAGTGGTATCAGAGGATGGATTTATTCTTAGGGCATTTATTAGACATCCTTAAAAAAAATTTATTGGGATTTAGGAAATAGTGTCGACATGTCTCGAGAGAGGTTCTCAGATCAGGGAGTCCAGTGATGGTACGGGCGACCGATATATCCATTCACCAGGACCCGGATAACCTTCTTGTCGACTCGGCATGCTGAGAAATTTGTTTCAGGGAACATTCGAACATGCATCTGGTAGAATTGAGTCTTTGACTACCCTTTTTGATTCATCACCCCTTTGTGATTACTATTATATATATATATGAAAATCTGATCATGGTGATCATTGATAATGTTCAGGATTCCCCCACGACAGCAGCCAGCTAGGTTACCCTCCCCAGTTTGTGATGACAACTATGAGAGTGACGAGGTGTCAGTTCCGGGACCCTCATGTGATCCCCTTCCACCCAGTTGATTTGTAGTAGCCACACCATCTAGAGGGCGGCGGTTAGTACCGGCAGCAGAGGCCGAGGTTGAGCACAAGTTGAGTGTGCTCCAAGAATTCCAGTATCACCAGCCGTAGAGGTTACGCGGGGACTCAGATCCCCAGATATCGGAAGACTGGCTGGAGTCCGTGGACTGACTTTTTAGGCTGGTACAGACACCAGCAGACCAGATGGTAGCCCTTGCTACCATCCTTTTCTTCATAATGGCCAGGCATTGGTGGGGGTTGGTTATTCAGACCCATGACTAGTCTTCACACATGTGGGATAGCATCTAGTAGCTCTTCCAGGAGGAGTAATCTCCCACTTATTTATGTTTATTTCTGATTCAGTATATTCTAGAGAAGAAGATGGGGGGGGTGACCGTAGCTCAGTACATGGCCCGGTTTACTGATCTGACACGCTACTCATAGGATAAGATCTATGATAGTTGCATCTGGGAACAGATGATTGAGCAGGATCTTTGTAGGGAGATATTTTCTTGTGCAGTTCCCATATGAATCCCAACATATCTCGGGGTTCTAGAGTGGGTGCTCGTGATAGAGAGCATCTCGGATACAGTACTCTAGCTGGCAGGCCCCGAAAGTGGCTGCTTTAGAAGAGAGTCTTCGATAGTAGGAAGTCATCAGAGAGCGGAACCTCATCGAGGAGACCATTCCGTGATCAGACTCAGGGGAAGGGTAGTACACCGCAGTGGCATAGTAGAGCACCAGGGTAGTTAGGAGAGAGCCGATACCATGCTTTTGACGGACATGGTCACCTAGCATAGGAAAACCTGACCAGGCACACCGAGCATTCAAGGAAGGCAATGGGTGCACCACAGCGGAAGAGGCAGCGTCGTGACCAAGGATCCCCCAGGTGATGATAAGGTGGTCCTCAGGGAGGCGGCGTAGGCAGAGCGGCAGAACCTGGAGGTGGGGGATGGAGTTTCGAGATCCTCCCATCGCCACCACTGGGCGTCCCATGCCAGGCACACGGAGCTAGAGGTAGGGGACGCTGACAGCTTTGAGCTATGGGTGTTCGTGACCCCTCAACACATGATATGGTCTGAGGTACACTTGGTGTTTACTCTACTCTTACTTCAGTACTAGTAGACACAAGATCCAACCAATATTTTATATCGCTACTTTTAGTATGGGAGTTGGAGCTCCCAGTAGAGGCGTTGACACCTGTGCTTAGCGTCGAGGTTCTTACGGGAATTGCATCGTTAGTGACCTTTGTTTGCAGATAGAGCGAAATGTCGTTCGGAGGAGAGGGTTTCACATGGGACCTACTGGTCATCATGATGGAACCTTACGATGTCATCCTAGGCAGGGATTTGCTTTCTATGGTTCACACCCAGTAGACTGTCGTCATAGATGAGTCAAATGCATGCATTCAGATGGGATGAGGTTCACAATCCTCAGTGAGCGAGACCTCATGGAAGAGCAGGCGGCTGCTCGGTACAAGAGACCCCGACCTTTTTCTCATCATTTGGCAAGAATTTCTCTCCTAGAAAAAGTTGCTACAGGAACCTGGAACGCCACTGTTATATAGGACTATATGGATGTCTTTCCCGAGGATTTCTTGGGACTAACAATGTGGTGAGAGATGGAGTTCTGCATTGAGTTTCAGTCAGGGATGGCCCCGATATCATGTGCTGATTATCGGATGTCACCCACAGAGCTTCGAGAGCTATGAATTTAGTTGGACGACCTTCGTGAGAAAGGATTAATCAGTCCCAGTGTGTCCCCCTAGGCAGGTTCGATTTTGTTTGTGACAATGGTATATGGGAGCCTACAACTTTGTTTGGATTACAATCACCAGAATCAGGCCACTATAAAGAACAAGTACCCTTTGTTGACGATTGATGACCTCATTGACCAGTTGAGAGTTTCAAAGTGGTTCTCCAAGATTAATCTTCGATCCGGCTACCACCAGTTGTGGGTTCGAGAGGCTAACATCATAATGATGTCTTTCCATTGTTGTTATGGTCGTTACAAGTTTTTGGTGATGCCCTTTGGTGTGACGAATGCCCCCGCTGTTTTCATGGTTGTGATTAACCAGATCTTCAAGCCTTACATGGACCAATTTGTGGTTTTATTTATTGACGACATACTCATCTGCTATGAGAAAGAAGAGGATCACGCGGCGTATATGGGGATGGTCCTAGACATAGATATGGAGAACCAGCGGTATGGGAAGCTCTCGAAGTGTCATTTCTTGATTCATGAGGTTCCCTTTTCAAGATATGTCATTTAGGAATATGGTTTAGCCATAGATCCCATATAGATAGAGACAATGATTGCTTGGGATCCACACAAGAATGTGTCTGAGGTGCGGAGCATCCTTAGTTGGGTTGGCTATAACGGGAGGATCGTGGAATACTTCTCCAGGATTGATTCCTCTATAACGACCCATACTTTACATACATTGTTATTACTTCAAAAGTTAAGCATACTAATTACAACATATAACAAAACCATGAAAGGACCGTATAGGTATAGTGTCTTTAGAAACTGGGAAACATAAACAAATGGTTCATAAAGTGTCTACATTGTCTCCCATTTATTTCGTCATATCTATAGTCCATTTTGGAATATTTTACTTAATAACCTTCTTCCTAACCTGGGGAAAGAAATCATACAAAAGGGTGAGCTCAAATGCTCACTAAGGGTAAACAGAAGAAATATCAATCACATCATATTCATAAGAACATATCATTTTGGAAATCTTAACCTGCAAAAGAGAGCATAATTTCATGACATGTGATAAATCATATTAGTGAAATGAAATCCAAATAATCATAACATAAAACATGAAACCTTGTGGCATACACACATAATCATAGAGAATCATTTCTTATTAGTCAAGACTCATTGAAAAAACTATCTTAGTGCACAAAGTCCATTTCTGAACCGAGTTCACTAATCGTTTCAGTCCTGTTTCACTGAACTGATTTAACCTGCCGTTCCAGCCATGTCTATCTCATGAGATATAAAATCTTTACCCAATGCATTGGAGGGAGATATAGGTCCCACCCTTCTCATAATGATACCATTCTTATGTGTTCCACAAAATCATAAATCATACATCATTACATAACCCATGTAATAAAAAATGGGATTCTTAAACAGCATGACATCATAAAACAATTCATATAAGATAAAGGAATTCATAAAAATAATTCCATCACAACATAATAATATCAATGTAATAATAGGGATAGAAATAGTACCCTATATTATCTTAGATGGAAAATAATTTTGATAAAACACTTGAACTCCATTCTTGAGGAAAATATCCTTTCTAATTCAAAAACACTTTCCTTTCTTAACATGTCTTACAATTTTAAACTAAAAGAAGTTGATTAAAAATAAACATGAAAACTTGTAAATGAAGCTTCTTGTAAATACTGTTTAAAAATCCATTCATGTCATATAAGTTAAAAAAAACATTCTTCTCGTACTTTTATCGGAAAAGTCAAAAAGTACTTCGTATGAAAAACGACAAAAGATTCCTTTCATATCCTTTAATAAAAACTCATCGAAGGGTACAATTGGATTTAAACTATTTTATAAGGATATAAATATTGAATATTGAGGAAACATGGATGTGGATGATAAAATATACCCCAGTAAATACCAATGTATAAACAATCTCGGATAAAAATGAGATTGTGATATTTTCCCTTACCTTAGGTCCGATTTTCTTCATAAGTGTCCGAACCTCTTGTATATTGATTTAAATAATGTTATTGACTTATTCTAGAATCATACTTATTTTTATGATATCATATATGGTCATATTTTATAGATTATTATTAGTAATATTTCATTAATACTTGTTATTCGGGTGTTTATTACTTTTTGTTCTTATGCGTGTTTTGTCGAATAAATTCTTATTTTTCTTTTTAGGTTATAGATACCTCTTTCCAGAATGGTATTAGTGTAATATATATCATATTCATTCATTAAATTCATTTATATAATCATTATGCAATGAAGATCATGTAGAACAAATCACATCACATCATGGAGACGATATTCCGTACGTACGCACGAGCGATGATATCGTTCCCATGATCGTGGAATTATATTGGAGTGTATATATAATATTTCAGAATCACTAACACTTTAAAATAATCATCTATAGTTATTTATTAGCACCATTATACCCATCCATGTAAGGTGGTGATGGAAAATATATTACACCACGGTGTGGAGACGGTATTCCGTACGTACACACGCGTAGTGATTTCATTTTCCGTAGGATGGAAAGATGGTGAAATAGGGTTGTTTCATACCTATAATAACATATCCGTATATGAGTGATATTGATGTTATTACTTCATAATGAAACAACTAAAGAATAATAAGTGGATGAAGAAATAATGATGAAAGGATCGGTAACAGACATTACCTCTTCTTTGAAGCGCCTCTTTGAGACCTCCTCTTAGGGCACTAAAATTGGTATTTGAAGAAGACCAGGACCTCTAGGATGTTTCTAGGGAAGTGGAGAGGAGATATTGGCAGGGTTTGGCCGAGAATGAAGGCTCAAAGTGGTGTGAGGAAGAGAGGGAGGAGGTGCCCTTTTATAAGGGAGGAGAGGGGCACCTTTGGATTAACTAAAAATATTATTTTATTATAAAGTCAAATTCGTTTTTAATAGCTCAGAATTGATATATTTCGAAGCTAAGGTGGGGATGGGTAGAAATAATCTCATCCAATAGAATTTAGAAAAGTTTAGGTATCAATTTTAACCTTATCATTTAGATTTAACTTTAAGTTAGATAATTTAACTTTTACCGTGTCTTCTTGTTTTCTTACACTATAAGGTTAATAAAATTACTATATCAAGCCAAACGAACCCGGAGTTGTTTATTATTAATATATTTAACATTATATAAGTAATTTAACTGATCCTTAGATTTTTAGGAATAAAATAACAATTAATAATATAGTATTTGTTTTAAAAACTATTTTATGTCAATTTTGACACTATTTGGTAATTTATTTTTTTTGAAAATCATAACAGAATGATTAGTTAGAAACCATTTACTTAAATAAATAATAACATGTCATATTAACATATAAAATTATTTGAATACATAAAAAGTCTCAAATTACATTTATTTGGGTTTTTATAACATCAATTATGTCAATATTTCATTAATAATATAATTACTGCATCATCATTGTATCATAAATAAATTAAATTATCTTAAGTCTAAAAATTAGAAATAAAATACCATTATGTAGAAAATCTTTTTATCGTTATAATTAATATTTATAGTCGAATATATCTTATGTATAACCATATATTAAAAATTCTTTAGTTATTAAGCTTTGATTTTAACTATTTTATCCCTACTTTAAATAAATTGATAATAAATGTCCTAATCTAATCCAAGTGGGCCTAAATGGTCATATGTTATTCCTAAGTTTTTTTTGGTCGAATTACACTTATAAAATAGAATTAGTACATGTTTTAGGGTAATAATAATATCATTTTTACCCTTAACTACCCTATTTACTTTTAACAGTGGTAAAAAAGTAAAAAGTTACTATTCACAAAAAATTATTTTCATCTCATTGAACCAAATTTTAGTCCTTGATATTAACTGTGTCTCTGGGATTTTCGAAATTTCACTCACAGAAGTGGTAAAATTATGTTTTATGAAAAAATTCAGTTTTTTAACTACCACTTAGTCGTTTCACTAGTCATCAAAAAATGAAAGTTTCCAGAAAAATACCAAAAATTAGGCCTCATATATATTTGATATTATGAATTCAAAAATAATGTTTATTTTAACAAATTAAAATCATATCAGTTACATTAACTAATTTAAAAATTAATTATCGTTGTCAAGACAAATAGTGTGTTTTTAAGAGATAATAACTATCAAAAGATTGACACTTGTTTATTTCTGGTTTAAATGTGAAATTACATCCAATGAACAAAATTGTATTAAATTGTAAAAATATATTCTAAATATACTTTAAAACCACTAAAATTAATAATTTATCATTATTAATTATTTCAATTAAAAAAGTTGTTTTTTATTAAAATTTAATGATTTTCACTATTCATCAGAATGTGAAAGTTATCCGAAAAGTACCAAAATTTCACCCTAAGATAATTTTGATATTCCGAATCCAAAAATGAAGTCCATTTTGAAAAATAAAATTTACAAAATTTCAAAAAGTGCTTATTACTATTCATAACGGCTAGTTTTAATAATATTTTAATAGCATATCATTGTTTAGTGAAACTCGGTATTGCGTACGACGCAAGCTATCGAGGAAGGCCATAGTTGCGTGTAAAGCAAGCCAAGATAGGGTTTTGTGTAGTGAAAGATTCCTTTTATGATTTATATAACATAAAAACAAAATATTTCTCATAAAAGTCTCGGGTGTTACATTCTACCCCCCTTAAAATGATTTTCACCCTCGAAATTCGTCACTTTGTAACAAAAAGATGAGGATACCTATCCCTAATCATATCCTCAAGCTCCCACGTAGCTTTTTATAATTGGTGGTTCCTCCATAAAACTTTCACCAAGCGAGTGGTCTTGTTCCGTAGGACTTTTTCACAACGATCTAGAATCTCTATCAGTTGTTTTTCATAAGAAAGATCTTGCTCCAATGGTACAACTTCTGAGCTGAGTACATGTGAAGGATCAGGTATGTACTTTTTTAGGAGAGATACATGGAACACATCATTAACTTGAGAGAGATTCGATGGAAGCGCCAATCGGTAAGCTACCTTTCCAACATGATCCAGTATTTCGAAAGGACTGAAATATCTAGGGCTCAACTTCCCCTTCTTTCCAAATCTCATGACCCTCTTCTAGGGAGATATTCATAAGAACACTTTATCACCCACTTCAAACTCTAGGTATTTTTTTCGGTGGTCGGAATAACTTTTCTGTCGACACTGAGCTGCTATTATGTGTTGTTGAATAGATTAGACCTTTTCTGTCATGTCATCAACAAGATCAGGTCCTAATAGCTTTCTTTCCCCAACTTCATCCCAGCAAGTTGGAGTCCTGCATTTCTTTCCATAGAGAGCTTCATAAGGAGACATCTGAATACTAGAGTGGAAGATATTATTATAAGATAATTCCACCAAAGGTAGGTTTTGATCCCAACCACCATTAGAATCCATAGAGAAAGCTCTCAACATATCTTCTAGAGTTTGAATTGTTCTCTCAGACTGACCGTCTGTCTGATGATAAGCAGTGCTCAAAGTCAAGTCTGTATCTAGAGTATGCTGAAGACTTTTCCAGAACATCGAGTTAAATCTCGAATCCCGATAATATATAATAGAAAGTGGTACACCATGAAATCTTACCACTTCCTTTACATATATCCTGGCAAGCTGATCCATAGAGAAATCCTCTCTAATAGCAATGAAGTGTGCAGACTTTGTAAGACGATCAAATATGACCCAGATAGCATTATTTCCTTTGGATGTTTTAGGAAGTCCTGTGACAAAGTCCATAGTGATGTTTTCCCATTTCCATTTGGCTATGGGTAATGGTTGTAACATCCCCTTAGACTTATGTCTCTCAGCTTTAACTTGCTGACAAACCAAGCATCGAGAGACATTTACAGCAAAATATTTTTTCATGCCATCCCAGCAGAAGTACTATTTCAGGTCCCTATACATCTTCGTGCTTCGAGGATGAATAGAGAATTAAGAACTATGAGCCTCATCCAGTAGCTCCTTCTTTAATTCTGGGATGGGAGGAACACAAACCCGATTCCTGAACTTTATTATCCCTTCACAATCATTGTTGAATTCAGGAATATTTCTCACCATATTTTGTAACTATACACCTTCTTTCTGCGCCTCCTTAATCTTCACATGTATAGATGGTTGGAAATTCATTTGAGAAAGATACGATTTTACCCCTTCCATTAAAATTAAAAGATCCATCCTTTGTAAATACATAAATATTGGATCTTTTGTGATTCTCATCATGGATAAGCTAGCATGGTCTTATCGAATTAATACATCTGCCACCTTGTTTGCTTTCCTAGGGTTGTAATGAATTGAGCAGTCGTAATCCTTAATCAGTTCCAACCATCTTCTTTGGTGCATATTCAGATCCTTTTGTGTGAAAATATACTTTAAAATTTTATGATCAGTATAAATGTCACTCCTTTCTCCATAAAGATAATGCCTCCAAATCATTAATGCAAATATTACCACAGCTAAGTCCAAATCATGTGTTGGGGTAATTTTGCTCATGGATTTTCAACTGTCGTGAGGCATAAGCTATCACCATATCATTTTGCATAAGAAGAAACCCCAACCCCTTCTTAGATGTATCACTGTAGATCACAAACCTTTATCCACTACAAGGCAGTGTGAGCACAGGTGCACTGGATAACCTTATTTTCAACTCCTTGAAATTCTCTTCACATTCCTCCGTCCAAACAAACTTAACTCCTTTCCGAGTCAACCTGGTGAGTGGATTAGATAATCATGAAAAATCTTTCACAAAACGTCGATAATATCCATCCAAACCAAGAAAACTTCGGATCTCAGTTACTGTTGTTGGTCTCGACCATCATTCGATAACCTCTGTTTTTGCTGGATCTACAGATATCCCCTCTTTTGAGATTATGTTACCCAAAAATGCAACTTTTTGAAGCCAAAATTCACACTTGGTAAATTTTTCATAAAGATTCTCCTTTCTCAGGGTCTTCAATATAATCCTCAAGTGATCTTCATGTTCTTCCTTTCTCTTTTAATAGACAATAATATCTTCTATAAAGACTACCACGAATTGATCAAGATAGTCTCTAAAGGCTCTATTCATTATATCCATGAAAATATCAGGGGAATTAGTAAGACCAAATGGCATCACTATAAATTCATTGTGTCCATACCTTGTACGGAAAGTCGTCTTTGGTATATCCTCCCTTTTGACCCTTAATTGATGATACCCTAAATGAAGATCAATCTTGGAAAAGTATCGAGCTCTACGTAGTTGGTCAAATAAGTCATCAATGTGTGAGAGAGAATATTTGTTCTTGATAGTGATCTTGTTAAGTTCTCTATAATCAATGCAGAGTCTCATTGATCCATCTTTCTTCTTAACAAATAGAACAGGTGCTACCCAAGGTGACACATTAGGGCATATGAATCCCTTATCAAGATTATCTTGGAGTTGCTTCTTCAATTCTTGTAACTCAATTGGGACCATTCTATAAGGTGTCTTTGAAATAGGCAAAGCACCCGGTACAAGTTCTATTGAAAACTCAAATTCATGATTTGGTGGAAGACCTGGAAATTGCTCCGGAAAGACATAATAAAACTCTAGTACAATGGGAATATTCTTAATTGTGATTTTCTCACAAACCATTTGAGATAAATAACCTTCATTCAGTGGAATGAAGACCCATAAGATGGAAGAAATTTCCACTCGAAGGTTATGTTCATCCTCGCATCGATAGACGATCATAGATTGATCTGGAATATGAAATGTGACTACCCTTATTTGGAAATTGATATGAGATCCATATAAAGAAATCCAATCCATGCCAAGAATCACATCAAATTCCACTATAGGAAGGATCACAAGATTTGAAGGAAGCACTTTCCCACAAAATTCAATCGGGGAAGAATTATAAACTTTTGATGCGACTGTTGTGCCATTAAGTGTTGTCACAGCTAACTCAGCATCTAATTGTTGAGGTAATACAGTGATACCCTTAGAAAAATCTTCAAAAATAAAAGAGTGGGTGGATCCAAAATCAAATAAAAAATTTGATACTTTAGAGTGGATGGTAAGTGTACCTTTCACCACATCGTTATCGTACTCCACATCGCTGATAGAAATTGCATGTGACTTTCCTTTTTCTATAGCCTTAAGATTTTACTGATGTAAATCATCATCAATAAACCTTGGATTAGGGCATTTATTGGCATAATTCCCCATCTACTTGAACTTGAAACATTGATGTGTAGTAGGTTCATTCTGTGTGTCCCTACTTTTGTTTGCATCATTAGGCATCATCTTCCCATCATTGCGGAATTCAAATTCCCGATGACCTTCATTTCCACATTTGAAAAATTTACTTGTACCTTTAAGACAACTACCTCCATGTTTCTTTCCACACTTTGAGTATAAGGGAAAGCTCATTTCTTTTCAATGTGCTCTTTAGATTTTCCTTTGAATTTCATTTTCCTCTTCTTATCAAACCCATATGACTGATGGGTTACTCCAATCTCCATCTCAACTTTGAGAGCACATCGAACAATTTCCTCGTAGCTATTGAAGTCTCTTATGGATAAGTCCCTTAGAAGACTTGGTTTTATGCCCCTAAAGAATCGATTGATATTACTCTCAGGTTGGATAATAATACCAGAATCGTACATTGCAAGTCTGGTAAAATTTTCTTCATAGGTACCAACAGATTCATCATCCTTTTGCTTCAGTTAAAGAAACTCTTTCTCCATCTTTGTTCAGAGAATATGAGGGAAGTTATTATTGAAAAATAAGTTCTTGAACTCGTCCCATTTCATGGGCTCAATTTCATCCCTTTGCCTCATATTCTTAATAAGATTCCACCATTGTTCAACATCTCCTTCCAAATGATACACTGCTAGGATGACTTTATCATGTTCAGAACATTGAAGAACTGAAAATATATTTTCCGTAGTACGAATCCATTGTTCAGCAACTAATGGATCAGTAGACCCGCTGAAAGAAGGTGGACACTGCCTCATGAAGGATTCAACAGAATGATGCTCCTTCCTTTGCTTGTTTGGAAGTACTGCATGATTCATATCTTGAGAAAGTTGTGTGATCATGACTACAAGATTTTTCATTCCAGCTCCCATAACGTTTGGTTTCTCAGGGGGACAATCATCGCATTGCTCGTCGCATTCCGCATTAACACAGTTCCTTCGGGTTCCAGCCATTGACTAAAACCAAGAAGAATAGTGTGAGCAACACTAATTATAATAGGAAAACCACATAATCAAGAAAAAATTCCACACTTAAGGTCTTATCCTAGGTTATTCATAGTCATTTCTAAAACACTAAGATAGTATTCTATGCTTAGAATTATCCTTAGGGTTCTTACTAAGGCTTTCACATCCTAGTTTCCAAAGGTTGATTATACCTTTCCTCTGATACCAACTACAACGACCCATACTTTACATACATTGTTATTACTTCAAAATTGAAGCATACTTATTACAACATATAACAAAACCATGAAAGTACCGTATAGGTATAGTGTCTTTAGAAACTGGGAAACATAAACAACTGGTTAATAAAGCGTTTACACTGTCTCCCATTTATTTCATCATATCTATAGTCCCTTTTGGCATATCTTACTTAATAAACTTTTCCTGACTTGGGGAAAGAAAACATACAAAATGGTGAACTCAAATGCTCAGTAAGGGTAAACAAAAGAAATATCAATCACATCATATTCATAAGAACATAACATTTTGGAAATCTTAACCAGCAAAAGAGAGCATAATTTCATAACATGGGATAAATCATAGTAGTGAAATGAAATCCCAATAATCATAACTTAAAACATGAAACTTTGTGGAATACACATATAATCATAGAGAATCATTTCTTATTAGTCAAGACTCATTGCCAAGACTATCTTAGTGGACAAAGTCCATTTCTGAACTGAGTTCACTCCTCGTTTCAGTCCTGTTTCACTGAACCGGTTTAACCTGCCGTTCTAGCCATGTCTATCTCATGAGATATAAAATCTTTACCCAATGCATTGGAGGGAGATATAGGTCCCACCCATCTCATAATGATACCATTCTTATGTGTGCCACAAAATCATAAATCATACATCATTGCATAAACCATGTAATAAAAAATGGAATTATTAAACAACAAGACATCATAAAACAATTCATATAAGATAAATGAATTCATAAAATTAATTCCATCACAACATAATCAAATCAATGTAATAATAGGTATAGAAACAGAACCCTATATTATCTTATATGGAAAATAATTTTGAGAAAACACTTGAACTCCATTCTTGAGGAAAATATCCTTTCTACTTGAAAAACATTTTCCTTTCTTAACATGTCTTAAAATTTTAAACTAAAAGAATTTGACTAAAAATAAACTTGAAAACTTGTAAAGGAAGATTCTTGTAAATAATATTTAAAAATCCATTCATTCCGTATAAGTTAAAAAAACATTCTTCTCGTACTTTTGTCGGAAAAGTCAAAAAGTACTTCGTACGAAAAACGACAGAAGATTCCTTTCATATCCTTTACTAAACACTCACTGAAGGGTAAAATTGGATTTAAACTATTGTAGAAAGATATAAATATTACATATTGAGGAAACATGTATGTGGATGATAAAATACACCCTAGTAAATACTAAAGTATAAACAATCTCAGATAAAAATGAGATTGTGATATTTTCCCTTACCTTAGGTCCGATTTGCTTCGTAAGTGTCCGAACCTCCATTATAATGATTTAAATAGTGTTATTGACTTATTCCAGAATCATAATTATTTTTATGATATCATATATGGTCATAGTTTATAGCTTCTTATTAGTAATATTTCATTACTACTTGTTATTCGGGTGTTTATTACTTTTTGTTCTTATGCGTGTTTTGTCGAATAAATTCTGATTTTTATTTTTTAGGTTATAGATACCTCATTTACAGAATGGTTTTATTTTAATATATATCATATTAATTCATTAAATTTATTTATGTAATCATTATGCAATGAAGATCATGTAGAACGAATCGCATCATATCGTGGAGACGATATTCCGTACGTACGCACGAGCGATGCTATCGTTCCCATGATCGTGGAATTGTATTGGAGTGTTTATATAATATTTAATAATCAATAAAAATTTAAAATAATCATATATAGTTATTTATTAGCACTGTTATACCAATCCATGTAAGGTGGTGATGGAAAATATATTACACCACGATGTGGAGACGGTATTCCGTACGTACGCACGCGTGATGATTTCATTTTCTGTAGGATGGATATATGGTGAAATAGGGTTGTTTCATACATATAATAACATATAAGTATATTAGGGATACTTATGTTATTACTTCATAATGAAACAACTAATGAAGAAGAAGTGGAAGAAGAAATAAAGATGAAAGAATCGGTAACGAGCATTACCTCTTCTTTGAAGCGCCTCTTTGAGACCTCCTCTTAGGGCACTAAAATTGATCTTTGAAGAATACCAGGACATCTAGAATGTTTCTAGGGAAGTGTAGAGGAGATATTGGCAGGGGTTGGCTGAGCATGAAGGCTCAAAGTGGTGTGAGGAAGAGAGGGAGGAGGATCCCTTTTATAAGGGAGCAGAGGGGCACATTTGGAATAACAAAAAATATTATTTTATTATAAAGTCAAATTCGGTTTTTAATATCTCAAAATTGATATATTTAGAACATAAGGTGGGTATGTTTCGAAATAATATCATTCAATAGAATTTAGACAAGTTTAGGTATCAATTTTAACCATATCATTTAGATTTAACTTTAAGTTAGATAATTTAACTTTTACCGTGTCTTCTTGTTTTCTTACAATATCAGGTTAATAAACTTACTATATCAAGCCAAACGAACCCCAAGTTGTTTATTATTAATATATATAACCTTATATATGTCATTTGGACAATAATTATATTTTTAGGAATAAAATAACAATTAATAACATAGTATTTGTTTTAAAAACTATTTTATGTCAATTTTGAAACTATTTGGTAATTGATTTTTTTGAAAATCATAATAGAATGATTAGTTCTAAAACATTTAATTAAATCAATAATAACATGTCATATTAACATATAAAATTAGTGGAATTCATAAAAAGTCTCAAATTACATTTATTTGGGTATTTATAACATCAATTATTTCAATCATTCATTAATAAGATAATTACTGTATCATCATTATATCATAAATAAATTAAATTATTTTAAGTCTAAAAATTACAAATAACATACCATTATGTAGGAAAGATTTTTATCTTTCTAATTAATATTTATAGTCGAATTTATCTTATGTATAACCCTATATTAAAAATTCTTTATTTATTAAACTTTGATTTTAACTATTTTAACCCTTCTTTAAATAAATTGATAATAAATTTCCTAATCTAATCCAAGTGGTCCTAAATGGTCATATGTTATTCCTAAGGTTGTTTTTGGTCTAATAACACTTATAAAATAGAATTAGGACATGTGTTAGGGTAATAATAATATCATTTTTACCCTTAACTACCCTATTTACTTTTAACCGTGGTAAAAAAAAGTAAAACGTTACTATTCAAAAAAAATTATTTTCATCTCATTGAACCACATTTTAGTCCTTTATATTAACCATGTCTCTGGGATTTTTGAAATTTCACTCACAGAAGCGGTACAATTAAGTTTTATGGAAAAATTCAGTTTTTTTAACTACCACTTAGTGGTTTCACTAGTCATCAAAAAATGAAAGTTTCCAGAAAAATACCAAAAATTAGGCCTCATATATATTTGATATTATGAATTCAAAAATAATGTTTATTTTAACAAATTCAAATCATATCAGTTACATTAACTAATTTAAAAATTAATTATCATTGTCAAGACAAATAGCGTGTTTTTAAGAGATAATAACTATCAAAAGATTGACACTTGTTTATTTCTGGTTTAAATGTGAAATTACATCCAATGAACAAAATTGTATTAATTTGTAAAAATATATTCTAAATATACTTTAAAACCACTAAAATTAATAATTTATCATTATTAATTATTTCAATTAAAAAAGTTGTTTTTAATTAAAATTTAATGATTTTCACTATTCATCAGAATGTGAAAGTTATCCGAAAAGTACCAAAATTTCACGCTAGGCTAATTTTGATATTACGAATCCAAAAATGAAGTCCATTTTGAAAAATAAAATTTACAAAATTTCAAAAAGTGGTTATTACTATTCATAACGGCTAGTTTTAATAATATTTTAATAGCATATCGTTGTTTAGTGAAACTCGGTATTGCGTACGACGCAAGCTATCGAGGAAGGCCACGGTTGCATGTAAAGCAAGCCAAGATAGGGTTTTGTGTAGTGAAAGATTCCTTTGATGATTTATATAACATAAAAACAAAATATTTCTCATAAAAGTCTAGGGTGTTACATCCTCTATGACCACATTGACGCAAAAGGGATGTCCATTCACCTAGACTGATCAGTTCTAGAAGGCCTTCGAGGAGTTGAGATAGAGGCTAACTAGTGCTCTAGTGTTGAGGCTTCCTAAGGAGGGCATTGTGTTCAGGGAATACTGCAATGCTTTAGGAGTTGGGCACGGGTGCATGCTGATGCAGCAGGGAGCAGTGATTGCATATGGGTTGAGGCAGTTGATTCCCCATGAGCAGAATTATGCAACTCACGATTTTGTGCTGGTAATAGTGGTATTCACCAGGAGGTTTTACACTACCAATTGGGTGAGTGTTTTTTGGTCTACATAGACCACTATAACCTCATGTACATCTTCACTCAGAGGGATCTGATTCCGAGGTAGAGGAACTAGCTGGAGTTTCAACAGGACTATGATTTTTAGATAGTCTACTATCTAAGGAAGGGCAACTTAGTATCAGATTCCCTTTGCAATAAGTCCCAGGCCCTTCTAGTGCTGGAAGATTTAGAGTAGTTGGCCTCCCTATAGATGAACTTGGTGGAGTAGAACGGTACGACTTTTCTATAGTCAATGATGTTGACTCTTTCGCTCCTTTAGCATATGAGAGAGTCGCAACAAGGGGATGTCGATAGCGAGGGACTGTGTGATCAAATATCAACGAGCGATGCACCTGATGGGTATTATGAATGAGGGAATCACAAGGTACTATTCTAGGGGCAGGCTGTAGTACTAGTGGAGATGCGGGAGGAGGTGAAGCGGGAATTACAGACTTATCCCTTGGTTGTACATCCCATTGTAAGGAAGGTTTACAAAGGCCTTCAGCGTTAGTTTTGGAGGTCTCTCATGAAGCGGGGCATAGCTGAGTTTGATCCTAGGTGTCTTACCTGTCAACAGGTGAAGAAAGAGCATCAGGTTTCGGTAGGGTTGTTGCAAACCCTTGATATCCTAGAGTGGAAGTGGGATGGCATATTTATGGACTTCATCATAGGGCTTCCGTGCACAGTGAAGGGCCACTATTCCATTTGGGTGATAGTTAACATACTCATGAAGTCGACACACTTATTTTCAATCAGGGAGCCGAGCTCAGTGGAGAGTCCAGGATATATGTACGTTCGAGAGATCATCCGCCTTCATGGAGTACCCTCGACGATCGTCTCTGACAGTGACACACAGATTACATCACGATTGTGGCAAGGGCTGCAGGAGGCATTCAGGACTCAACTGCAGATGATTATAGATTTTCAATCCCAGACAGTCGGGAAGATCGAGTGCACCTTCTAGGTGTTGGAGGATATACTTAGGGCGTGCATGTTAGACTTTGGCCAAAGCTGGTAGGATCTTTTCCCTTGGTGGAGTTTGTGTATAACATCAGTTACTACTATACTATTGACATGTCACCTTTTTAGGCCCTCTATGGGATTCCCTGTAGGTCACCGTTGTGCTGAATATGGTTTGGGAGACCTCCCTCGTGGGCCTATAGTTGGTGCAGGCGATGACGAGGAAGGTGCAGGTCATTCATGAGTGGATGTGGATGGATCAGAGTAGGAAGAAGTCCTACGCAGACTGTTGTCGTAGGCATTCTGATTTCAAGTTGGGGGACCATGTCTTTCTGCCAGTCTTCCCACATCATCGATAATGGAGGTTCGGTTGGGGAGGCAAGCTATCCCCAATGGTCATCAGGCCTTTGGAGATTGTACACGGGGTTGGCAAGGTTTCCTACCATCTTGCTCTACCCCCACAGCTAGAGAGAGTACATGAGGTCTCCCATGTGTCAGAGCTGGGGAAATACGTGCATGACCCCACACGCGTCATCGACTGGGGAGAGTTAGACATTGTGGATGGAGCCACATTTCCAGAGCACCCAGTTGAGATTTAGGACTGGTAGGAGGGGACTCTTCATGGATGGAACATTCCTTTGGTTCGAGTGTTGTGGCAACACAGGAGGGTGCAAGAGAGTACCTAGAAATGGGAGATCCAGATGTGGGCTCAGTATCCAGAGTTGGTTGTGTAGTTTTGTTTTTCAAGGATGAGAAATTTGAAGGAGGGAATGATGTAAGAACCTGGGTTTTGAGACTGTGAGAGTTTGAATTTTTCTTGATGTTATTTCAAAGTATAGTGTACAAACGGCATGTGATTCCGAGCCCCGGTGTGGCTAAAATTAAATTGTTAGTGCATTCACAATAGACACACCAAATAAATAGAATAACTTCTAAATTGTTGCTGAGATGAGAAAAATAAGGGCACCGTTGAGTCCGGAGCCTACCGTTTACCCTAGGAGGGGTGTACCATTCATGCGGACGACCCTTCTGTGAAAAACTCCACCAGGGGAGTTTTCATGATTTAGCATCCTCAGACAGGAACTTTATAACGTTTGAACATAGTCTTGGATTACAATTCTGAGACCACCGATGTGCTCAGAATGTGGATTTTACCATAGGAGCGGCTTAACCTCGACCCCATTGAAAGTTCGAGTAGGGACCTACTGGTGGGTGTTTAAAAATTACTTAAATTTTAATTAAGTTTTCCCTACTAAAAAACATGCAACCCCCCTTCATCCCACTTAGAATCTCTCTGGAAGAAGCTCTCCCAATAAATATCCTCCACCTTCTTCATGATTCTCTCCCCACCTCCCCATGGTGGTTGCGACTCCGGTGTATCTTTTGTGAAGCAACGAGCTACATGTTGTGAGGTAGGATCATTGTATTTTTGCTTTAAATTCATGAATCTTATTTTAACTCAATTTATCGCGTCAAAAATATTTTTCATTATCGAGCGAAGGCCATATTTGAGTATGGATTGATCCGAGCTTTCCAAAGATTCTTTCGGATCAAAATTTCGAGTTCTGAGGTGTCTGGGGTGACCTTGGGAAGTTTTCCAACCAAAACCCCTGTTTTCCAGTGGTTATAGGGCGGTCTGACAGCTCCGCGTGGTGTTCCAGTGAGTCCCGATGGTGGTGGCTCCTCAGGTGGTCCAAGAATGTAGCAGCGCGGGCTCCCCAGGCAGCGGCGTGGGTGAGCAGGACGACTGCACGGTGCAGCGGCCCCAGGAGTAGACCGAGACCCGCAAAACATGGATCCAATGGGGGAAAAGCCAGACCGACTCATTCCAGTATGTGTGATACAGTGTGGCTTGTCCAGTGAACCGTAGGCTGTGGATGACCATGTTGTCTGGGCCTCCAAGCCGCGGACCACTGGTCTAAAGGGGTGGACCGGACGAACCGATTCGGCCCACCCCGTTTCTGTTTGTTGTCATTATAATGCCTCTAACTCTCAAACCGACTATCGTATTTGCATGTCATCTATGGAAAATTGATCCTTGGATCAAGATGGAGGTTTTGAGATGGTCTCGTGGATTTTTAATTTCCTAGACGGGGGCTCGGGGGCGTGACACACCTATTAAGTGTTATTTAGCGCCTCACCGATATTAATGTTTTGGATGACGCGAGAACATACAGAGTCCATTTTAGGTTTCGTCAGTAGAGTTGTGACCCTAGAATCGAGAAGAAGTCATCCATGGTGGTTTCAGGCGTAGAATCTAGAGTTGAGGTGTGGGACCATGGGCCTTCATTCAAGTTGCGTGCATCAGTTACGACTTCTTTACTAGATATCTATTCGAGGCGAATGAATAGTTGATTTGGCATGTTTTTTTGAGAGCATCATGATGGCATAGTTTTCCTGACCTTTTTTGGGACTGAGGTGTGGGCCCCATGAGACGCTGTATAAAAATAAAGTGGTGTTGAATATCTTTTTTATCAAGAGTCAGTTTCAAGTGAGGAAATAGTCTATCTCGTGGGTTTTTCTGGGAGTATTGCAACAGTGTAATCTTTTTGGGCGTGTGGAGCATCATTAGAGATCTCATTAATTTTGGAAACTAGAAACGGTGTTGGTTGGACATTATTTTGACGCACTTTGAACCAATGCATGGTAGCAATGTTAGTGACACCCAGGGATGGCACGAGTAGTGCAGATTTATCAGACCATTTCCAGGTTTACCCTCCAGCGGGGCTGGGTAGTGGGTTACCCACCAGCATATCAAGGTTTACACTCTAGCAGGGCAAGGTAGTGGGTTACCTATTGACCTTAGGGTTTAACCTCTAGAGGGGTTGGGTAGTGGGTAACCCATTCACCATTGGGTTTCCCCTCCAACTGGCCTGGGAAGTTGGTTACCCGATGACCTCTTAGGGTTTACCCTCTAGCTGGGCTGGGTAGTGAATTACCTGATCATTTCTTTCAGACTTGACCCTGTCCATGAGGCTAGTCAGTGGATTTTCTCTTTGACTACTAGAGCTAGAACCTGGATTTATGGTTCAACGATGATATATCTTTGACGTGTGGGACATTTGGGAATCAATGATGGATATCCTTAGAACTGTTGGTGAGCTTTCCTGGGCTGAGCATGGAGATGGAGATCCCCTTACACACTCCTTCAGGTTTCTTGTTGATCATATATATATATAACCTACTTTTGAACCCACTCCTTGGGTTCAGTTACTCTCCTTCTAAGAGAAGTGAAGACGCGCACGGTATGCCACATGTTTAACGTTTCTAGCTCCTTGCATTTGGACGAGTCTTCTTCCTTTATCTTGTTGGGTTGAGATGCACTCTATTTACAATACTCTTTCACTATTATTTTTTTTGTATCTTGATCGCCTCTTTAGTGCCTCATTTTTTTCTCTCTTAAGATTTAGAGGCATCCCACTGAGTATCTTTATACTCACCCATACTTGGGATTTTCCCTCACCTGGTGGGCCCTTGCAAACGACATACATGTTGATTGTGACTACAGAGGAGTATAGAAGTCACAGAAGCTTGGGCCAAGTAACGGGGTCACAGTAGAGGAGTGTGACTCTCCAATTTTTTAATTTTTTTACCTATTGTCGGGTTGTGGCACCTTTCAGGTTTGGTGCATGTTTTTTCCTTTTTTATTCAGTTTCCTTGTTAGTACTTTTTAACACATTACTTGTTCTATTTAGAAGTTGTTGCATGACATTAAATGTGTTATAGTTGTTTTTCCTTTGGTTTTATTTTTTATTCTGAACTTCTGCATCGAGTTGGTTGTGTGTGTGTGTGTGTATAGGTACTTAGGTGAAGGCCTTCTCAATATTTTTACACCTTCGACACATGTTTCTAGCCACTGGCCTATGGAGACAGGCTTGGGGTAGTTTCGGCTTGAGACCGGTAGGGTCGGGTCATGGCAATTCTCATTTTGGATGATTTTATATACATCTATACAATTGAACTTATCATGAAAATCATGTTTAAAACACTCCCAAAAGATAAAACTGTATATTAAAACTCCTCAAAAAGACATAATTGAATATAATATATTTATATTAAATAAAATAAAGGCTGAAAACATTATGAAATAATTAATTACTGGATTTAAATTTTTTATCTAGGACATTATGTTCATGTGTTGATCACTTTTGTATGTAAGGTAAGGGATTCATTATGAACCTCCATTTTTTCATTGGGGTTACATTTTCTCTCTTTTTTCCCAATGTCATTATTCATTCTATTTATATATATCTTATACAATCTATTTATATGTTCCATAATCTTGTATCCGGACCCATTTATCCATCTTTTAAATGAATATACATATTTTAAAATTGATCCCTTCTCAATTAATCACCTTAAGCAAGACCATTTATATGAAACTTCTCAATTTATTACCCATTTTATTGTAAAATACATAATCTAAAAATAATTTTACCTCTTATATTTTAAATAATGATTAATATTTTCTTTATAGCACATAAAACAATTATTTCTGAAGTTTCTTAAACGCTAGATGTTATATGATTTTAGTTTAGTTGAACATCGCTTATCATGATCTATTCCTAATTTTCCTTATTATGTTTCATGTAAGATTTAAATCCTTTCATGTGTAATGGTCTTGGTGGTTATCCATGGAACATGCTAATCATGTGATGTGGTCATTGTTGTTATCCATGACTCACACCCCTTCATGTGCAATGGTCTTTTTGATTAGCCTTGAATCATTCTTATTTTATGTTTTATGTTGTTTCTATATTTCTATGAATCCATTATTATATGATCCCATGTTCCATTTTTTATACATTATATATGTTTATTAATGTTCAATTACTTTCTATGTCATCATGTTTTGCCTTCTAAACAATTTGATATTCTTAATTCATTTTTATATTCCCTTGCTGGGATGTTAGCTCATCCCATTGTTCATATATTCCATAGGTTACACTACAAAGATGATAGAGCTTAATGGTAGTTAAGATATCATTATAGATATTAAATAAAATATGTTATTTAGATTGGTTTGATGTATTCACATTAATGTACAAAATACTTTGATGAAACTATACTTTATGTTACTTGGGTTTTATTAATGGTTAATTATGATTAAAATAATATAATAGTATGTGTAAAATGATAAAAACATCATAATTGGTCTCATAAGGTGTTATAGTTATTTTAATACACTAGGAATACAAATCATTATTAAATACAACATGAATAATTTATTAATATTCGATAAACAAGATTGACAAATTAGGAATCATAGGTTATGATATTCAGTTAATTTCCAGGTTTATACATCTATGTTCAATTTTCCATTTTACTATTCTTATTAGATAAATATTCGAGACCCATAATTGTAATTTATTTTTATTAGTTATGGCTGTAAATAGAATAACCCGTGAATATAATCATTTTTATTGTGAATGCGATTTTTTCCCTAATGAAATTCCAAAAATGATGGGAATGGGTGCTCAAAACTTGTTCAAATTACTTGATCAAATTGGTCATGTTATGAATAATAAGATTAATTTTATGGAACATGATTAATATCATAATAATGATCAAGTTGTTGCAAAATTATTTATGGATAAAATTACTATAATGTTTGGTGGTTCTTCTGATCCCCTCTATGTTGTACAATGGATTAACTCACTTGATAATATTTTTTATTTCCTCCATTTATAAGAAAAAGATAATTTTTTTATTTTTTCACTGTTATGGGGAACCATATCATTGGTGGAAATTGAAAAATAACCAAAATTTAATGAATGAAATTGATTACAATGAATGGGATGGTTTAAAGAAAATATTTTCCAATACATATTTGTCACGAACCCTTCACCTGAATATGGAAAGGTAGTTCCTCAAACCAAAGAGAATGGAATATGATTCTATGAATGTGTATGGAGGAAACTTCATAGGTCTTGAATGGAAGGCCTCCAAAATTTTCATAAACACTAAATGTAATTTGGATCACTTTCATAGTGTATTAAATAAGATTCTATATAAATCATTAGAAATTTGATACATTGACAGCTATGAGGAGTTTGTTTATGGATCCCTTATGGTTGAAATTAAGATCATAGCCTATTCATAGTATCTTGAGCCAAGAGATTAAAAAAGTAGAAAATAAAATTTCTATGATAGGGTCAACAAGTAAATCCCATGTTGGGATGAAAACGCAACATCACATGTGTCATAGTTGTGGGAAGATGAATCCTCAGAACTATCTAAAAGGACCCAGGAGCTGATTCCATTGTAGAAGAATGGTGAATCTTGATAATAACTATCATAGGGATATGAATAATCCTAGTATTTGGGAATAATAAAGTATGGTTTAGATCAACACTCATCTTGTCATGCAGTATTTCAATTGCAAGGAACATGGGAATTATGTGAGCAATTTTTCTAAGTAACGTGTTATTGGAGGAAATCAACAACAAAAACATCCAAGGTAGATAGATGGGGAATATGGTATCTCTAATGTTATAATGGAGCCTAGAAATTATGGGGTGATATGTATGTTGGTTATTCATTTAATAATACAAACTGTACTACATGATTCAGAATCTACTCTTTTATTATTATTATTCATGTTTAGTAGAACTATTAAAACACTGCATAATAATATAGAGGTCGGTATATCTATGAGAATATTAAATGAAGAAATTATTGTATCCAATGTATATCTATCCTCCTAGGTTTGTTTTTTAGACTACACCTCTGAAAAATTTCATATTCTATTTTTTAGTGGAGTTTTATTCAATATTATTAATGGATTTGATTCTTTTATACAAATAATACATTAACCTTGAAGAAAGGAATATCAATCTTCACATCCTAATGAGTCATACGATTATGTATAAGTATAATGAGGAGGATGAATCTCCTCCAAAATATTCATACCAAATTTGGATATTAAATAATTATGTGAAATCATATCTAGATAAAATTATTGAGGAAAAGGATATGATCATACTTAGTGACATGCCCATTGTGAGGAACTATACTGATGTGTTTCTTGAATAATTTCCTAATCATCCCCCTGATTGAAATTTTTTGATTCTCAAATGATATTAATCATATATATATATACCTATACCATATAAAATATATTTAATGGAAATAATTGATTTGGTGGAACTAAAGATGCTTTTTAGGAGAATCTAGACTAGGGTTTTATATGCCCGAGTTCTTCAACATGGGGTCCACTAGTCTTCTTTTTCAAGAATAATGAAAGATAAAATTTCCTATTGATTTATTCTAATGATATTAATTAAATCATGTTAAAGGACACATATCCCCTTCTATGAAAATATGAATTGTTGGATCGCTTATGCTGGGCAATGTATTTATCCATGGCTGACCTTCATTCATTTTAATATCATTTAAAGATGAGGAAAGAAAATATTTCTATTATTTTATATAGAATGATGTATGGTCCCAATGAGTTTATAGTTATTCCCTTAAAAATCAATAATTATCATGAAATTTTCATGGATTTAATTAATATAATATTTAGAGGTAACCTCGAAAAAAATGTGACAGTCTTTGTTGATGGTATTCTGGTATACTCTAATAGCAAGGAGTAACATGTGAATCATTTTTATATTATGAAAAATACACTGTGAAGGGATAAATGATATTACAATTATAGAAAATGTGAGTTCTAGAAGAATGATGTGTCATTATTATAAAATTTCATCACAATAAAATCATTATATTCAGACCCTTCAAAGACAAATACAATCAAATAGTAGCCGAGGACAACAATTGTAATGGATATCTGTAGTTCATGTGGTCTAGCTTAGTATTAGTAATGATTTTTTAATAACACATAATTATATTCAAACACACAAACCAAGATATCATGGAATTATGTAATGTTTATCTAGGATAATTGATGTTAATACTACTACAATGGTTTAAATTATAGGCTTATCACTACACTGGTACTTACTCTTCTGTCTAGTGGGGAACACATTGTGGTATACAGTGTTACTTAAAAGAAGTTATTAGGATGTGTAATAATGATAAATGACAAATTTATAACCAGATACTCAAGGATATAAAAACATATTAAGGAACTATCACACACATGATATGGATTTGGTAGATGTGATCTTTTCATTGAAAATCTATTGGCATTATCTTTATTGGGGGAAGTGTGAGATATGTAATGATCATAAAAATCCTCAATTATATATTCACATTATAGAAGCTTAATATTCACCAGTGAATATTGTTCTATCTCATCATGTATTACAACATCTTAATCAACTACCATCTTGGTTTAGATAATAAGGTGGCAGATAAACTAATTTGAAAGGATCGTGAATATGTATAACTGATGAGAATTGAGAATAATCCAATCTCCCTATACATAAAAAAGATGGAAATGGGAATCATTAAGAAAGGAGAATCATAAATCATTTCCCAAAATATTTATAAACCATCCATTATAGAAAAAATAAAGCATTATCAATGAAATGATGTTGGAATTCAGAAAAGGGTGGAATCTATTATAAATAGGAAATCTATAGATATAAAATTGGATGATGGAGTTGTGAAATTTTGGCAATGACTATGTGTAACGTACAATCTAGATATTAAGAAAGTGATTCTGAATGAATTGAATCGATTATCCATCTATATTCACATTGGGTACACAAAGATGTATCACGATCTTTGAGAGAACTATTGGTGGGAAATATGAATAAAGATATTAGTATATATACATAAAAGTGCCTGTTATGATAGAAAGTGAAGGTTAAAAGGAAATATTCTAAGGGGTTGTTGAAACTATTACCTATACCATCATTGATGTGGGAGAACATCACAATAGACATTTTCACTAGACATATGAAGACCTCCTGAGGAAACAATACTATATGAGTTGTTATGGTTCAACTCAAAAATATAACTCACCTTATCACAACATGATAGGACTTATCAATCAAAAACCTTTTAGGGATATACATCAGAGAAGTAGAAATGATATTTTGAGTACCACTATCGATTGTACATGATCAAGATCTGATATATACCTCTATGTTTTTAAATAGTCTCCAAAAAGATCAAATCACACAGCCGATATTCAGTATGGTATGTCACCCTCATAGTAATGGCCAATATGAGTGGAAAATTCAGACACTGGTTGACATTTTTAGAGAATTTTCTCGTGGACTTCAAGGTAGGATGATACCAACACCTATCTATTATTGATTTCACATGTTATAATAGTTTCCAATATAGTATCTAAATGGCTATATTTGAATCCCATTATTGAAAAATATACAGAATTCAAGCATGCTGATATGATTTTGGTGAACTTAAGGTGACCAGTCCTGAAATAGTTGAAGAAATGTTAAAAAAGGTGAAGACCATTTAATATTATATCATGGAAACAAAAATTAGACAAAATACGTTTGTAGAAAATAAATTATAAGGACCAGAGTTTAAGATTAGTGACATGGTATTCATTCACATATCACCATGGAACAATATCACCAGTTTTTTGGATGAAAGGAATGTTAATTACAAGGTACATCAACCCATTCAATATTTCTGATCATGTTAGAGTTGTGGCTTATTGAATAAAAATTTATCCTACCATGTCTCACATAAATAATGTGTTATATATATATCTCAATTAAAGATGTAGATACTGGATTCCTCATATGTATTGAATTTTTAGGTGGTACCAATGGTAAACGATCTCTCTTATGAGGGGAAACCAGTGATGATATTGGATCATAGAGATAAAATACTACAAAAAAGACCACTCACTAATTCAATGCACTATAGAGGAACCATGACTGTGAAAAGAAAACATGGGAACTAGAGTTATCGATGAAGGATAAGTATCTTCACATGTATTCCCCTTAAGTTTTAAAATAAAATTTCATTGAGACATATTCATAAGGGGGGAACAATGTAATGATCCAAAATATTATCAATGAACATTCCCTTCTTATTACCATGTTATATTGAAGGAATCATGTAAAAACACATAGAAAACATAATATACAATTTATAATGTAATAACGACTGAAAGACGATGTATTTTGGAAGGCTAAGATACCCAAACTAATGGAAGATTAACGAGATCATTGGAAAATTAATATTCCTCCTTAGAATATTAATCTGTCCAATTGAATAGAAACCACACCAATGAATGTATAAATAAATTTTGGGCATTTTTTAAATTAAAAAATGGCAGATTTTGATCTTGATATATTTAAATAAATGTTTTAAATAAATTATATATTAACAACCGGAATTTTTATTAAACATAAGTTTATATTTAGAATTTTATTACTAAATAATATTTTAAAAGAAAATAATATTTCTAAATATATATATTTAAATTAATATTATTTTTCCTTGTCATTATAAGATAATTTTATGAGTGCATAATCAAATTTTCAATATTTAATAAAATTAGTTATAATTTTAAAATTGTGTTTTTTCAAATAAATGATGCTTTTAATGAAAAATGAAATTACACATACTTATAAAATAATTTTCATTAGATGTATTTCATGTTAGAATTATACATTTGAAAAAATGGTTACGGTGAATTTTTGGGATTTTTCTAAAATTGTTTAATTTTTTGTGATTAGAGAAATAAAGTAATATACAATATATAACTTTATACATAAATAAATGAATATTAAAGTCATGGTTGATTAATGGATGATTTAAGTATACATTTTCTTATAATTAAATTCTCTATTTTATATATTTATTTAAATGATTCCTAACTATTCAAAGTACTAACCAAAAATTATAATAAAATATATAAAATAATGAAAAAACACTACTTGCATCCACTATACATACCACCCCTCACCACCTATTTTTCTCACACCAAAAAATCCATTATGACTATCCAAGTTATACCCCAATATCATTCTCAGTCTCTTCCCCATGTTCTAGAGCCATTGGTCTCAATAAAGGCCAAACTCTAGTGACTCAAGGAGGTCCATAGGGAGAATAATTCAAGAGGAAAAAACATGATCTTTTTCTATTATTATTTTTTCAATATCATTTATTTTATTTTACTCTCCTAACCTATAGTTTAATAGGTTACATTATATATTCCGTATCATTAATATAGTATAATGTAGTGATGTTATTTTTAATAATCGATCATCATTTCTCTTCCCTTAAAAATTTATTCAAAAATAGAAAACGTCATCTGTGAGGTGTTGATTAATCTCCGTAGAGGTCAAAAAGATTGAAATTCAAATTACCACCATCAAGGATGGTAATAAGTAAATTTTTATGGTTAAAAAATATTATTATATGTTTATTAAATCTATGTTATATTCTAGAACCATTATATATTCATGATATTGGTTAATATAACAAAACTAGTTCATGATGATAAAAAAACACCAAAATATTCAAAACGAATACCATTAAAGTTTTTTCTAATGAATCAAGATAACCTCTATAAGAAGTGATATTTAAAACAATTAATTATTTTTTAGTACATAAATAACATATAACATCATTATGGACAACTATTCTCAATTTATATGATTTTCTATATATGTATTCTACTGAACTCATCTTGAAATACATGTAAAAAAATACTATAAAATTATGAATTTATACCTTATAACTCATAAAAAATGTCATAAATAAACAAAATAAAATAATAATAAATTGAAAATTTTGTATCAAATATTGTGATTTAATTAATTAATGGATTTAAATTGATTATCTAGGACACTATGTATAACTATATAACACTTTTTGACATAAGGTAATAGATACATTCTTAACCTCTATTTTTTTCCTTCAAGTTACATTTTCTCTACATTTACACCAATGTAATTATTTAATATATTTAAAAAATTCTTCTATATTCTATTTATATTGTCGAAAATCAGGTATCCATATCAGCTCATCCTTCTTTTTCGGGGATATGAATATCTTAAAACGGTTTCCTTCATGATTCTTCCAAATGAGAGAGCCTAATTAAATTGAACTCTCTGATTTCATACCCATTTTCTTGTTCTCTCCATTATATATTTTAAAAAACCATTACTTTTATTAAATTAACCATTTTATCATTAAAAAAATTCTTTATATATGATTGGTTTTATTAAAAAAATTATTCCTTTTCGATTTTAAATAATTAGTAGTAATTTTTTAAACCATCTTATCATTATTTATTTTTAATGTTTCATAAGAAATATTTTTCGATGATTTAACATATTTTTTTCTTAAAATATCACTATATATGAATATTTTCGATTATTAATTTCTATGGATGATTTAAATCCTATCTTTAATGGATACCATTATGATATTCCCTTATGTTATTCTTTTTGACATTATTATGATACCAAATTCTTTCCATCGGTAACCCTTATGTTTATGTTTGATTTCAAATATATGAACTTAGATTTGTAAAACAAATTCATTAGAATTTTATTATGGTATCACCAAGATATTACATTAATTCATTTAGTAATTATTAGTCTCATGTGACATTATGTGTAATGGTTTTGGTGGTTGGTTGTGATCATACAAATAATTTTTTGGGGTCTTGGTGGTTATATGTAACTCATTCTCCTAAATGTTCAATGGTATTGGGGGTTATTATTAAGTCATGATTATTTTATTTATATTTTTATTCAACATATATATAATTCTAGTATTACATGATACCATGTTCTATATGGTATTATTCCACGTGATTATTCATGTTCCTGGACTTTCTATGTCATCAAGTTATTCATTTTAACCCATGAGAAATGCTTTATTCCTGTGTTTAATCCCTTACTAGGATTTTGCTCCATAGACTGATTCATGTTTTAACTAGGATACTCAATGCATATGTTATAGTTCAATGGTAATTAGGTTACCATTATGGAAATTAAATAAAATATTTTATTGGTTTCTGGATTTCAGTTTAATGTACACAATACTCCAAAGACATTTCAATTTAAAATCATTGGTTTTTATTTCATTTTTAATAATTATTATAATTATGTATTAATATTTATAAAATAAAAGGTCCTTATTAATTATATAATATTTTTTTAATAATATTTTATATATGTGGAGAATGAAATAAAATAAAACATATTGTTGAAAGGCACTACCCATTCTCTGGGTAATTTTTTTTGGATTGAATAAAAATCCCTCCTAGGTTGCCTCTATGCCCTAAATAAGGATTTTAGAATTAATTTATGTATTTTGGGAAGTAATATTGTTTTTTCATGGCCAATTATAAATGGTTTGATGTTGTGAAAATTAGAGGAGTTGGGTGTCCTTTTAAAAGTGAGATGAGTGGCACACTTGTAATATTTTAAAATAAAAAGGTATAACCATGTTTTTCTCATTAATAAATGGTAAAAAATTAAATTTTTTCAAGTAGAAAAATTTATTAGCTATATATATTTACATCCATTAAATTTTATAATATTTTTAGGTCTTTTTAACAATTATATTTTTAATTTATCCCCTAGTAAGTCTAATTTTTACTTAACCATGGTATGTAACTCTATATGTTTTCCCAATTACTTTTGGTCAAAAGAGATGTTCAACTAATTATATAATATAAATTATTATTATTCCAAATATTTAATCCATTTTTCAAAATTTCTATAAAAAAATTTTTAAAAATATTTTAAAATGTATCATGAAGATGCCCCAAGAATGCGAGATTTTACAAATAAAATAGTCAAATTTTTATATAGTCCTGAAATCAAAATTCTATATTAAAATGATTCCAACAAAATATATTGTAATTATATATATATATAATATAAAATATTACATAAAAAATTTAAAAAAATATTTTTACATTATAAATAATGTAAATGAATAAGTACTATTCAATTAAAACACTATTTTCAAATATTCATAAAAAATGAATAATTTCATATAAATATCCATGATTAAAACTAATATAATTTTTATATTCAGATTTAATTTTTTTCAATGAAATTTTATAAATTTGGTAAAAATATCTTTTAAATTATGTGTGAAATGAGCGAATGAAGCATCGTTTATAAAAAATGGATTTCAAAAAACATTTATTATTATTTAAAATTATTATTATTTTATTTATTATATATATAACAATAATTTTCATAATTTACTTTCTACTATTCATACCCTCTTATTTATATTAAAGTTTGTAATGGCATTTTTTAATCATTTTTATTTTAGATTTGGGGTCTCATGTTCTTCCTGAATTGAAGCGATTAAATTTAAAAGAAATATATGTAATGAGTTGTTTTAAACATTGTTTTGTGTGTCTCATACACAATAAAATATAGTGATATTGTTTTATAATGCTAGGGTGTCAAATTCATACCACATTAAATAAATTTAATCCTCGCAATTAGTACATGATCTCTATAATCAAGGGTTTGGAATTTGGAAATTCCATTTTTGAAAACCCCACATCATAGTAAGGTTTAATGAAACATCCTATTAATAAGAGAGAATTATAAGTACAAAGGTCATATTAAATAATCACATAATTAGGTTTCCATGTAGTATAACATAGTGGGAAATTATATATTGGAAATGTAACAAAATAATAATCCCTAATGATTAATACAGAGTGATATATTTTTTTGATCATAAGAATGAGGGTGATCTAGATAAGTTTAAAGAAAACAAAAATATAAACCAAATATTTTTGAAAATGACCATTGATAATATAAAAATGATGATTTTATGAGAAACTTTTTTTATAGATCATTTGCCTAGATTTATGGGGGTTTTCACTCTAAATAAATAAAAATAATTATAATTGAATAGTTTTTTAATTCATATGCTCAATTTTATCCTTTGGATGTTCATAAAACAATTTCCATTTCATCTCTTACTCTAGGAAATAAATATCCAAAAAAGTTTTTTTGTCCCTAGAAAAGTAAAATTAAAATTTATCAGATTTTAAGATACATAAAACATTAACAAGATATTATTTATCCCATTACCAGAATAAAAAATATTATTAAATATTATCCAATAACTCCCAAAGTTCAATTTAATCCATCACATAAATAGTTTAAATATGTAACGTCTAAAATAAGTCTGACCAAATTTAGATGAAGCTATCTAAATCAAAATTATATTCCCCACTATTTATAAAGTGGATAATAATGTCACATCCCATAGTTTTGAAAAACATAATAACCCTAAAACCATAATTAAAACATACATGCTTCCAAAAATAAAATATCTAGTTCTTAAATATATTCCATAGATCCAAACATGTAGTACACTCTAAAAATGATAACGTAAATAATAAAATCACAGACCAATTTCATGGTCAAAACGTATATCATATAAACTATCATTTTAATTGTTATCTCAACATAGAGAACATATAAAGGGTTATCTTCCATTAATAAAAAGTTATTCAAAATGATAATCTTTCCACTGAATATTATTTCATGGTACTATTCGACACATGAGTTTAAATACATTAATAAATAAAATTGTAATGAAATAATAGTATATTTGGATATTCTGATAATGATAATATCATCATAAAAATAACTTTACAAATTATTTATTTGATCCAAACACAAATGAAAATTTATCATTCCACTTCTGTTGTATCAAAAGCATAAGACTGAACATGATAGCAAAGATTATTCTAAGGAATATTCCAATGATGCTTGGAGTATTAATTTCCACAGTGACCCATCATCCTACAGTAGATTAAATTACCATTTCATATTTATTTCATGCAATTAAATTAATGATTACTATTGGTTTTTATCAATACTTTTAGTAAAATCCAATTCCCATCAAGGAAGTAGTATGGAATTTCCTTACATAATTATCACTATTAAAAAAATTATCATTTTCCATCTTCATATTATTATTATTTTCTCTTCCCCTTTTTCTCTATCCATAATTTAAATTAATATATCTTAGATAATTTTATCTATGTCATGGTAGAATATAAAACTATATAGATTTATGAGGAACTAATTTGGGAGACCATCATTCTTTTTTGACAGAGCTCCAGCCCTTCTAAGAAATGGTCAATCACTCACATTTTGTAGCAAATGTATTTGTATAGTAACTATATGAACATGTAAATGTGTCTTCATACATTAAAATTATTCATCTTCTAATTAAATTAAGATCATTAATTGTTTTTTCTTTTGTGTTTATCTCTCATGAGGGAAATAATTGATGGTTAATTTATATTTATTATATTTATTCTATGAGTTCTATTTCCTCTTTCTCCCTAATATAATGAAAAAGGACTATTTATCGACATCATGATTGATACAATACATTACAATTGTATCCTTTTATTTTTCACCGCATCACAAGGATATAAATATATTTTCTAGAAACATAAAATGTTTTCGGCTAGAATAAAATTAGTATTCCCACAAAATTATATGTGATTATATCAAATAATGTGATCCAAAATATTATAATATAGATTTGGAACATGTCTCTACATCTCAAAAAGAAAATTATTCAAACCATTATTAAGAATACACAGCATTTCCATAATTTTATTAGTTCAAAAACCAGATATTTTAGATTCCCTAGTTGGGAAATATCTACATTGTCGATGGGTATTGATACCCTTATATGATTTGTGTTCCACTTATATACAATGTAATATACTATATAAGGTCATAAATTTATGAAATTTATATCATAATGTATAATTCTATAAAAAGTGTAACTCTTGTCATAAATTAATATATTGAAGCATCAAAAAAATATTTCTTTAGGGATATCATTATTTTCAAATCCATCATAATTGTTTGAATGGAAAATGGGATTTACCCTTAAAACATCCCCTACTAGTATCAAACCAAGTTTCCGGTAAGGAATGTGATCATGAAATAGTTGATTATTAGGTCAAATTCAATTATCAAAATTTTGACTAAATATCTATAGTTATCATTGTGCTTGAACCACATAAACAAGTATTATATAAACATGGATGTATTTATTTGAAAAAAACATAATAACATCATTAATAAAACATTAAGATTTTTGAAATTCATTACATCAATGTCTATTATATGGTTATGTTCCCTTGTCAATATATTAATTTATCCTATTACCATAGTTTATACTAAAATTAATATTACACTTACTATAAAGACCCTAACCAGAGTAACCTAGAGCATGAACATTACCTTTTAACATTGAAATCATTAAAAAAGAAAATATCTATAGAAAGATCAATATTTAATTTTGGAGAACCAGAAAAATACATGATACCGATTTTTTCCTTTGGAATATAAAATTAATCAATATATATATATATATATATAAAGAACAACACCCTTGAAAACACTACTGTAAATCATTTTTTTCATTTTCTCAAAACCGGTTTATGCGTTACCGGTAACCATACATAAACTGGACCAAATCACAAAAAAAACCCGAACCACATATTCAACCCTCCAAATTCAAAATTCAAAACCATGCCATCATATTAAACATGAGTACCGTGGTGTCTCAGGAAAAATGTCACCTCGAGCCGCACCCCTGCAGCATTAGTCGTACCGCCGAAAACAACCACCATCGCCGCCGTAGCTAAAGAAGTCGGTGAAAATCCTTCAACAAGTGTGGTTAAACCTTCAAAAATGAAACAACACCGCTAACTGATTTCAAATATTGAGGAACCCTCAGCACAAATCATCGTCATTACTGGAAAATCGCCCAAAAAAACACAGAACCACAAATTCATCTCGCACAGCAACCAAAAGCATCTACGCCTCGTGGGAAAACCTCATCGACAGAATTCATCAAGCGCATGAAGGGCATCCTCAAATAGCATCGGCACCGCAAAAAATTCAATCCAAAACAAACAACCTACAGGAATATACCCATGACGCCCAAAAACAGAGCAAATATCCTTCCCCCCTCCGTGCCACTCACCGGGCCAGGGGCTCGCTTCGCCTTGGGAGTCTCTCATGGAACATGCCGGCCGACGAACTGGAAGAAAACACATGCCATAGCCTTGTGAAAGGCTACATTTACACCAACGCCGGGCCAACACACTGCCTGAATCCACGCCCGTGCCTTCAGGAGGATACGAAGCCAGAACTTCTAGCGCCGAGCCGACTTGCCATGATGTTGAACCAGATATTCTCTTGAGTCGTATCCATGAAGACACGCTGAGGAGATCATCACCGGTACACGACAACTCCAAGCCGAATATGCCGACTCCAAGCCACATTGAGACTCACCGAAGGAGGGAAGGGAGGAAGGCCCGAAGCGAAACCCTAGCTCAAGAAGGAGAGCTCCGCCGACGCCACTCAGAGGCCCTCCTGACACCCTTGAAAACACATTCCTAGATATCTTATTCATATTTAGTGTAATGGAAGCAAAATAAGGTGGAGATGATAGGATCAGTAGGGGTAATGTAGAACAAAATTTATCATGAATTAATGATGAATAATCATTATATAATGATAACTATTTAAACCCACATTTCTTTTAAATATATTTACTGCATGAATATTTTAGTAATAATAATATGTCGAGTTAAATAATTGAAAAAAAATCCACTTAATAAAAACCTAATAATAAAATCATTTATTAGATTATATCATAGTAAATATTACAAGGATAAAAATAATAATTGAATTATATGTGGAAGAAATTATTTATAGTTAGGCTCTATGATCACAGGAATCATGATACCTCCAATGTTTATACCATTCCTAAGACATTTTAAAGTACATGTAGAAACCTTTTTAATTTGGAAAACTGATTTTTATCATAAAACCTACTGAAGCATAAAGTGAATATATAATACAAATATACCCCCATTATGATAGTTACAAAGTATTCCTCCAATATCAAATAATCAATTTAATTCTTTAATCGATATTCCTTATCTTAAATTAAATGTATGATTAAAGGATACTTATTATAAATATTTTCCTACATAATGAAATAAAAAATAAATGTAAACACAATATGTAAAAAAACATATATAGTGTATGAAATTATCATATAAATCATACAAAAAAAAATATATAAATAAATATGTATTTTATAATAAAAATTTATTATGTGAAAGTTGTTTTTAAGATAATATTATTAATACCAATATAATTTATGATTGGTCATATAACTTTTACCCCGTGGTAATATTCAATTCAAATTCTCTTGGAAGAAATATTTAAAACTAAATATCAAAATACATTGAAGTATGAATAAATTTGGATATTAAATTTAAAAGGTCTATTATATATATCAATAAAATGAAATAGGTGAATAAAATTTCAACAATCCTAAATAAAAGAAAATTGACCTGAAGTCTCATAACATGCACTTTTTATTTAGTTGAACATGATTTATAATCCTTTATCATAATTAAATGAATGTAGTTAATTTATTCCCAAACTATAATCATATTTATAAAATCATATTTCAAGCTCTAATAACAAATTATCACCTATTTTTTAATAACATTTCATTATTTTCATCATTTCTTATGTTAATCACCATTTTATCATTCTTGATTTATTATGACTAATCATGTTGTTGTAAATATTATATACTTCCATATCCTATAGAATAATGATTAGGATATAATTTTATAATTTATAAGAAAATTATACCTTTTTAAAAAATATTAATAGATGGTTTCTACCGAAGAATTATGGTATGATCATGGATACAATAGGTTGTACATACGCGTAAGAAATGTTACCATTTTTTCAATGATAATTATTGAAAGGAGTTATGTAATATTTTATACTAATATAATTATCGTTATATCTTATGTAAATTAATATTTATTTAAATTTAATTACATATTTCATTCATGTGACGTGGTGATGAAACAAGAGTACCATTGATTTTTGAAGGTTGTACTCCACACATACAAAATTGATGTTCTCATTTTTCAGTGTTATAATAAAAATGAAAGGTTGTCATAGAAATATAATGTATATAACATATATTCATTAACTTTTATAAAAATAACATTCCATGATATATAGATGTGAATTACCAATCACATCACTTTGTGAGGCGGTATTCCACCTTATACCGGAGTGACATTATTAAATCCCCTAACAAATGGAAAGTAAAAAATTTAATATATGAAATAATAACTCTATAGGTGCGATTATGTTACAAAAATATCATATATATATATATATATATTCATCATCATGCCCAACTGTGATAGTTGGATATTAAAAAAAATAAAGGCATTGATTCACAAGGTTGTAGTCCACTGTACACACAAATGATGATTATGTAACCAATTTTATTGGGAAATAAATGGTTTTAGGTCATCAAATTGACATAAAAATGTCTTAACATTTTCTAGTTTAATTATATTTTTATATAAAAATTGTCTAATTTATAATTTAAGGAGGTGGATAAGGAAATAAAACTAAGACATTCATTTAAGAACATTAAATATTATTCAGGTGACTTCCTTAATATTACATTAAAATCTCTCTTAGGTTGGATTTATTCCAAAAAATAAGCAATTTGGGTTGAGGGAATTGACATTCATTTATGATTTGGGTGGAATTTTTTTAAAAATATAGTGATAAGGTGTGAAGAATATATGAGTGGGTACGCCCTTTAGAATTCATATCATTACACAAATGTAATTTTTGATGTAAAAATTTGTATCAAGGTTTTTCACATACCTTATGATTCAAAAATGGAGTATTAGTGTGTCATATCCTGATAGGTTATATATATATCTATAAAATGTATTTTAAACATGTATTTTGGTCATTTTAACTCTTATATTTTTAGTTTTAACCATCGATAAATTAATTTTGACCGTGACCGCGTTAAATAACATTTTTTGTGTTTCACAATCTATTTTAATAAGAAAATTAGTTGAAATTATTATATAATATTAATTACTTTGACTCAAAATATATAATCCATTTTTAAAATTTAATTCAGATATGTGGAAAAATAAAATTTAATATTAATCCCACATGCAAGATGAAAACATGGGGTTTTAAAGAGAAAATTTTAAAAAGAGAACAATGTTTTTATATCAAAATTCAGCATAAAAATATTTCTAAAAACCAAAATTATACCAATATATATATTTGAACTAATTATAATTTAGAAAAAATAAAATATAATTTATATTTATAAATAATTTTAATGAAATAAAAAATTTTAATTAATATTCTATACTATTCAATATTTATTGAAAATAGAAACATTTTAAAAAATTTCCAAAAGGTCACCCAATTTTAATTATTATAATCTAATTTAAAAATTTATTTTATTTTTTAAAAATAATATTTTAATTTATTTAAAAATAATTTTAATTTTTGTGTGGAATGTGTGACTAAAGCATCTTTTATAAAAATACGTTTCCTTTTAAAAAGATTTTATTTTTAAAATTATTTTTGTTTTACTTATTATAAATAAGTGTCCATAACATTCATATTTTTTTATTACTTTTCAATCCCCCCTAATATAATGGTTATATTATAATTTTATTCTATATCATGGTTCATTTATACTTTATTTTGTGTGTTTTTCAAGCTATCAAATAGATTAAATTTAAAGAAATATATTTCATGGATTGCTTTAAGCTTGGTGTTGCATTTTGTATAAACTATCACATATAATGTTATTATTTTATAATTTTGTATTTTTACATGATTCCAAAGGATTACTATAGCATCCCTATTTTGGGGATCCTAAAAGATCTAATATTATTTTATTTAAAAATTATAGACATTGAAATCATAAGAGAATTGGAGAAATATTATCTTTCCCAAAATTGTGTTCAAAAGAATTTCCTTGTGAAGAATAAAATGGTTTTGAAATAAATATTTTCTGTATTAAAATTATTTGAAATTTTTTTATTATTGAATTATATGTCTTAATAATCAGTTGTGTGTCCCTAATAAACTACAATTAAAGAAGCGTTTCTTAGACAATGATAATATCTCTTCATTATCTTTTCATCATGGAAGTATAATAAATTATATAGACCAGAATAGTTATTTATATTGGCGTAACATGGGGATAGATATGTTTTATCATGTATCATAATACTCAGTATAGAATCATGTTATGGCTAAGTAGTATAATTTAACGGGAATGTTAAAACTATTACCTATATATATATATTTAAATTGGAAAATGTCACAAAGGATTTTTTTGTAGGACTCCTTATGAAATATATATAAACTAATTATACTTAGGTTATAGTTGATTACATTATGATGTTGACATTTTTTAATAATATCAAATAAGATTATATCTTGACCTACTTGACTAAATATACATTAATTAAGTGATAAGGTTTCTTGCAGTACTACATTCTATTTTGTTTGACTAAGGATGTAGATTTACCTCGATGGTCATGAGAATTATTTAGAATGATCTTGATATATTTTCATTTTTTATTAATACATGTAATCTATATACCTATGGTCATATTGATATAATAATTCAATTCTCAAATTTCTAGTTACAATCATGCTCTCAAGATTTTAGAGGTTGTCAGTATTTACACCTTCAAGTTATTGGATTTTGAGATAATAATTTCTCTCACTCAAATATTGAAACGGTTCATGATCAAATCCCTCTAGGGATCGAAGTTAAAAAAACTAACATAATAGGATGATTTTGTAAAAATATATTAATTGAAATATAATATATAAAAATAGATGGAAGATATGGATATATCCATTCAGCAGCACATCAAGGGAAGACAGAGTAAAAAAATAGTTATGATAATAATCACCAATGAGATATGTAATTAAATTTTTTTGAGAAGATATTCCTATGAATATATCATTTTTATATTATTATGAGACTCAGAAATATTGGAAGTGGGTTATCTAAGTATATTTTTCATTTTATATTATTTATTGAGTAGATACCAGAGTTAATCATTTTACGCTTCTAGAAAATAACTCACATGTTATTGATGTGTTTATTTAATCCATTAGAGGATATAAATAACAAATCCCTCACAAAAATTGATATAAAATGTAGTACCTATAGAGAATTATATTTTTTATAAGTAAGAGTTGGTGGATATTTTGGATAATAAAAATAAATTTCATTAAAATAAGATTGCTCGCCTGGTCAACGATTTGTGGATAAACCATAAATATTAGGTAGCTGTGTTAGAACCTAAGGATGGGATGATGTTTAAGTATCATAAATTTTCAATATTTGAGATATTTACTATATATAGTGAAATTCATTATAATGTTCTAAAATATAACAACCAAATTGTTTATATGTATCCTATAAACTAAATTTTAAGTATTCAACAGATGTCTTCACATACAACCCCAATCCTAAATGAACTATGTTATATTATGGATGTTAAACATTGTTTTTGGATTAGTTTATTTGAATAATATTATCTAAATTATAAAATATACATATATATATATATATTATTTAATTTTAATTCACTTATTAATTCTTAAATATTTACAATTAATGTTTTAATAATATAATTAAACAATTAAAAGAACTATTTATTCTATAGAATGTATTTTTATATTTTTTATGAATATATATATAAAAATATGTTCATAACTATTTAAAATTGATTTTTAATGAAATTTATTAATAAATTATTACTAATTGTTCTTAAACTTGTTATCAAATGGTTAGTAATGAAGATAGAATCATTTTAATGTAAAAAAGTTTTAGTTTACATAAAACTATTTTAAGTGTCCAATGGGTATCCAAATTAATAGATTAAATAAATCATTATATATTATTGATATTAATGAAGTGTTCACATTATTTATTCAATAAAATATATTGTCACTCATAAAATAGTTTTTACTTGTCATGGAAAGAAATTAAACTCAATTTTATAAAAAAAATGGGTTTTTATTGAAAATTAGTTTTTATAGAATTAGACATGTTTATTTTAAAATTAATTTCTAATACATATAGTAATATAATATGAAATAATAGATTATGTATTTTGAATTTATATTTTCAAATTTTAAATTTATCCCAAATCTATTTTTTGTAATTAGGAATAGTAAAAACATTAAAATAAATTACCATGCTTAGGGTTAAAAGGGGTATTATTATGGTTAAACTAGAGATATAGGACAACCCCTCAAAAAATCTCTAAATATTATTTTCCGGACGATATTTCATTCATGTATTATGATATCATTTTTATCTAGACCATTTTACCAAATGATCAAATCAAATTAACAATATATATTTTGGAAATATTTTATCTAATTCCATTTGTATTGCTAGCATAACTTTTCAAATAACACCACTAATACATAATTATAAAAAAACATAGAAACTTTTATTTCATACAATAACTATAAAAACATTTATATATTAATTCACTTTGTTCTTCAACTCATGTTCTTAACATTATATAATCATAAAAAGGCTTATGTTGTATGCCAATCTGGTTCTCTCAATGAAAAAGTAGTTGCCTTGCCTAATCTTTTCAAGGATTATATTTTCTTCTATATCCAATAAATTTTTTAAATCCATTATAACATAATGAAACCAGTATCATCAATATAACTATATTTCATTATGATTATGTTATAGAAAATTTTAATCAAATTTAAATTAAAAGATAAAATAATTTATTGCTCACCTGTATGTATGGACTACCCCTACCGTGTAGTGATACGATTCATATTCCATCATCATCATTCATGGGTGGTTGTTATGATTGATTTAATATATACATATGATATTTATAACATAATTATTCTTCTATAATTATTATATCTTTTCTATATTTTTACCTTCTTGTCTATAGGAAAATAGTAATTCCCATCGTGTTTACATGTGGACTACCACATACATTAAAAAATTTGATTTTCCTTTTATATCGGCATTATAAAAGCTAATATTAAATTGTATATATTTATTAAATGTCATGATAATTGACTATTTTTAATGAACGTATTATAAGATGTTATAATTGAGAAATTTATTTATTTATAAGCATGAATACGATTATATTATAGAATAATAAAAAATAAAAAACAATTAAATAGGGTGTTAAAAGAATTGGAAATGTAACTCATACCTGAGTTAAGGGCTTCATATCTAACCTCTTTCTATTAGACATATGTAATTTTCACAACTTGTTGATTTTGGGTGTTGTATATAACACAAATTATTTTTTGTTATATTATTAATTTTTTCAAATAAAATATATTTAATGTTCCATCTAATGTTATTTCATTCAATAGTTTAGGATTAAAATTTCTCAACAATGGAAACTATTTTTATTATTGAAGACATCTATTGGTATGATGATTCTATCCAAACTATATGACTCCAAAATGATATAAGTATGTGCATCATTTCTTATTGAGAATATTATTATTCTACCATTAATATAATTTGATGTGATTACATAATGAATTGAATCTCTATATATAAGTCACATATTAAAAATTAGTATAGGGAAATCACACTAAATATCTTAATTCACCCAATGATTGGGTATTGGAAAAATGATTACTATGAACTTCAAATAGAAGTTACTTCCCTTGTATGGGTATTATTACCTAATAAGGAGTGATATTTAGATCAAATTTTTAGGAATAAACTCAATGTTGAAGATAAGTTTATTGTGTGGGAATATTTCAATTTTTTTACAATATAGTTTCATGGTATTCCCATAGATCATGGGGTATATTTTTCAATAAATTTCATATTTGGTGTTATTTTTATATCAATGATTACCTATAGAATATAACTAATTGAATTTTAGGAATTGAGCAGTCAAATAAAAGATAATATAGATATGAGGGTTATAGTTCATGTCACATAAATATAAATTTCACTATTCAAATTTTTAATAAAACATATGGATTAATGAATCTCTATATTTATTATCATAAACATAAAAATATCTTAATGAATAATATGTAGCATCTACCACATATTGATGACCTATTAGATCATCTTAATGGAGATTAGTACTTCTTAATGATTTAATTTTGATATACAAATCATCCAAAAATGGTGGAAATGGAAGATATACCAAATATAACGTTTTTTCAAGATATTGAAAATATAAATTCATAGTGATCTCATTAAAAGTTACCAATTACCCTAATAACTTCAAGGATATGAATAATATAGTCTTTAGGGATTATATCAATATTTTTTTATAATACCAAATTATATTATTATATATTAAAATTTTAATTAATAGTGTAATTATCATTTAATGATATAACTAATTACAATGGTAAATGAGAATCATTATGAAAAAAATTCAAAAGTGTGGTTTTGATCTATAGAAAATTCAATTTTTGGTTTCTGGTAATAAAAAAATAATATTTTATTTTTGGTTTCTTCAAAGATGAATATGAATTACGGATGGTCTATGATAGTCACTATAATAATGATCCATATTTATCTTGTAGTGGCTAAATACTATAGATTCAATGTGAAAAATCTCTCAAAGCTGTCAAATTCAATTTCTATACAAATTTATAAGGGATAAAATTGTTCACTTGATATATGAACGGGAATATAATTTCATAGATCATAAGAAATGGCCAGTCACTACACATGTAGTTAAACTACACTATAATAGAGAATGGTTTCTGATATATAGAGATGAAAAAATAACTATCGATATATTCCCACACACATAACGCCAGATTCTGGGAGGGTTTGCTCCTCAAGCAAAGTTTCAATACATAAAAAATTAAGAAGTCATGAGTTTATGTATCCTGTAGTTCTTTCTCATCATAAGGAACCCAACGCGACATATGGTGAGTCAATCGAACTCCCAGTCTGAGAGTTATTGGCATTTCCATTCCAGGGGCCTGGTTGGATTTATGCTCGATCCAAACCCGACCATTTTCCAAATTTGTTCAAAACTCACATAGAGTATCGAAAAATGACCGACTCATTTCGAGGGACCTAGTGCCGCATACGGCGCGTTATTCAGATGCACGGTCTATGATTTATTTTCCTTTAAGCGAAGATGGGCCCAGTCGGTCAAGCCCAGTGGGATGGCGGGTCGGCTAGACCTAATTCGGTGGGTCCGAACCGGTTGGGGGTTGGCCCAGCCCGGTGGGGGGCGGCCCACCTACAGACCCGGCCCCTGCAGGGGATGAGTTTGGTTCACCCGGAGGCACCAAGCGGTGGAACCTCCTCCCATGCTCGGCCATCCATAGCTGGCTGGTTCTACCCGACACACGCTGCCGGCAAAGCGGGCCGCAGTTCATCCCACATGGTGCCTGAAGGCGCCTCGATTCTTCAGCCTGGTTGGTAAGCGGCCGACTGGTTCACCCTACTGAGCAGCCCGCGGTCTCCTCCGCGCAGCACCTGTCAGAGCCGCAGTTTTCCGGCCCTGCTGGGAGGCGACCGAACGGTTCTTCCAGCCCAATCGACAAGTGGCCAGCTAGTTCTTCCAACTGAGTGTCCCACTGATGCGTGTTGTGGTCTCCCTCCATGCGGTGACTTCATGCGCCATGGATTCTGCACGCGGACTAGCCGGATCGGCCGACCGGTTTTCCCACGGTCCGGGCGGCCCGAGCGACTGCCGGTCACCCTTTATGCGGCTGGCACATGGCCGCCGCTGGTGCCACCACCTTCTGTCACCGTCACCACCACCTCCTCCATCACGTGGATCTTCTTCGGTGCGGTGCGACAAAACCATGCCCATTCGGCATCGCCTCCGACGTCAATCAACTATAACCAACAGAGGGGCGTCCGACCGTGTTGGTTCGGCCCACGCCCTCTGCATTTGGTGATATCAATTGGCCAACGACAAAAAAAATAATTCATTGAAGTACAAGGGTATAATTTTATTCATTTTAAAATAATCTAATCCCTCTACCAAGTATTTTTCGTTGTACATTGACGTGACGCGGAAGACGGGCGTCACAGAAGATGGACGTCATTCCGTAAAAGTCAAAGAGAGTAGAGATTTGGGAAGTCGTGTTTAGATGATGCCCTCAGTTTACTTCATGGTCGGAGGTTCTTCCCTTCCTTTCTCTGGTTGAAGAAGATAGAAGAGAATCCCCTCATTTTTTGTTGGAGAGAAAGGGTGTTCTTTGTGTTCTTCACATTCCCCGTTGGATGAAATATACTCCTTCTCTCTATAGTTCTCCCAACCATTCTTACGCCAACCAAACTAAAAATAAAATAATATCCTCGATACACTTTAATCTGGCCATGAAATATAGAAGAATTCAAAATAATTCATAACACCACAAATTAATTAATTAAGGCATTAATTAATCCTTGTGTTGGCACCATTATGAGGGAAGGTGGAAGGGATCCACCATAATGTGGGAGTTCAATAGTTAAAAGGGGGGTTCAAGGGGAGTTGAGGGGTTTGATCTTGTGTGGGCTCCACCAAAAAATATCCTCCAATCGGACGTTATGTGGGGGTAGACCCCACCTCCAAATTCCCCTTGGTGGATAAAACCACCACTTAAATAAATTTATGTCACACATAATTTTTATTTAATTTATTAAGAATCCCCAAAAATTAACTTCCACTCCCGACAAAAATCAACTGCAGTAAATGTCTCCTTAAGCGAATACTGGTGCTGAGAGTTCATCGGTGTTCTCAGATTAAAATTACATGTACCGGTTCAAATGATATAAAAACCCGTAGGTACTTTTACTGAACGTAACCGAAATAAACTTCAAAAATTGATTTCGGGCACACCGGGCCTCAGAATCAAGCATCATAAAAAACTACAGTCTCGTAAAATTCCCATGTATTTAAAACAAATTCCACAGGATTTATGGTTCTTTACATTCTCCCTACCATAAGGATTTACGTCCTCATAAGCTACATCCCACACTAAGGGAACAAATGGGGTACGGAGCACACATCTGAGCCTCCCACTTCTATCTGCTATCCTGGAGGTTCTCGTACTGACAGCGAATGCGCACCATAGGAATCGACTATCCATGTAGGAAATGCTCCAGTCGATCCTCAATGTCCAATGGAACCTTCGTGAATGTCAACACTTCATCGATGTTGAGCTCTCCATGGTCGATGATGTGGGATGGGTTATGCACATATCTTCTCAGCTGAGATACGTGGAAAACATTGTGCACCTGCTGCAACTGAGGTGGAAGGGTCAGGCAGTAATCCACAAAAAGTACTCTTCCAACGACCTGAAAAGGTCCGATGAATTGCGGAGATAACTTTCCACATAATCAAAATCACCGTAGACCTTATCGAGGTGAGACCCGTAGGAAGACGTGGTCTCTATCCTCGAACTCCAGTGGTCTGTGTCTCCTATCAGCATATGGCTTATGTCTGCTCTGTGCAGTTGCCATATGCTCTTGGATGATCTGTAGCTTCTTTGTCATAGCCTATACCATTTTTGGTCCTACAAGTGCTGACTCCCCTGGGTCAGTCCACCACAGTGGTGACCTACACGGTCGGTCGTACAATGCCTCATAAGGTTCCATCCCGATGGTGGAGTGGTAGCTGTTGTTGTATGCAAACTCCACCAGGGATAAGTAATCCACCCAACTATGACCAAAGTCAAGGACACATGCATGGAGCATATCCTCGAGATTTTGAATGGTCCACTCAGTCTGACCAGCCGTCTAAGGATAGAAGGCGGTGCTCAAGCAAAGTTGCATCCCAAAAGCCTCATGAAACCCCTTCCATATCCGGGAAGTGAAACGAGAATCCCGATATGAGATGATCATCGATGGCACACCATGAATCCATACGATCTCTTGTATGTAGAGGCGTCCCACACTCTCTACTGAGCCCTGCTCTCTGATCGGTAGAATGTAGGCTGACTTGGTTAGTCGGTCGAAAATCACATAGATATAGTCGTGTCCTCTAGATGTATGTGGAATTCCCATACTGAAATACATGGATATCCCATTCCACTTCCACATTGGGACCTCTAAGGGCTGAACCAAGCATGCTAGAACCTGGTGCTTTGCCTTCACTTGATTTCAAGTGACACATTGCAAGACAAACTCTGCTATAACCTTCTTCATACCTGGCCACCAATGCTGTCGTCAGAGGTCCTGATACATCTTCACCACTCCTAGATGTACCTCTAAAGGAGATGTGTGGAACTCTCGCAGCACTTCCTCATGAAGTGTAACTTGTATCATGGTATGTTATTTAAAGAAGATGACATGATTTCCACCATCGGAAAACCAATCAGGTGCATGCCCAGATGATATATGAACATGTCACATCTCACAGTCAACATCCCAACGCTGTGTCTCCCTAACACCCTGAAGAAGTGGTGGAGTGACTGTGAGATACTGCAGAAAGGCTGATCCATCACTATCCACAATGGATATCTGCAATGTGGACAACTACTCTGTCTCCTCTCCTAGTAGCTGAATCCCTGACCTTCTGCTGATATTATCTTCTACAACGTTCCCCTTCCAAAGAGTATAGACTATCTCAAAATCATAGTCCTGGAAGAACTCGAGCCATCTTCACTGTCTCGAGTTCAGATCCTTCTGAGAGAAGATATACCTGAGACTCTTTTGATCAGATTAAACTGTAATCCATTCACTCAACAAACTATGGGTGAGACTGGACAATTATAAAGAACTCGACTACACCCTTCTTTGCATATTCCATACAAGAGCTGCTCAGATTTCTCCTTTTACCGAAAAGAAAAATCAGGTCTCATCGCCTGGATGAACCACATCTGTTTCCTAATACATTCGATCCTGACATGAACGGTACTAATTCGTTCCATGGAAAACGTTGAAGGCCCTGACGCTACTACCAAGAGATCCAACTATTACTCTCGCCTCCAAGGGTTGAGTCACACTGTTGGTATCAGTGTGTTGTAACTGGGTCTCCTCCTGTATGAATCTTGAATATTAGGGTCAATTCAATGGTCTTAACTGGAACCTCTCAGTATCAACCACACAAAAAAGGATGGAAAGAAAACGTTACAAGGACAAGTGCCTTTTATTACTGCAGCTTAAAGTACAAAGACACAAAGCAACAAAAAAAACTACATCAACGAAGCTAAAAGATTCTTGAACAGAGGCATATATGCCTAGAGCTAGTCCCGCTCCTGTCCACCTGCTGCTCAACCGGCTCCTCTACTATGTCAACCTACTCCTGGTGGACCACCATGGTTAGTCCTTGACCTCTTCCTGGGTGGTTCCTCAACTATCTACTGATCGTCTGTACGGTGGGTATACAGTCACATGCCATGTGACCCTACTCACCGCACGCATAGCACTGCCTTCTCCTCGTATGTTTGCATCTTTCTCATGTACCCCACACAACCAAACCTATATCCTGGGGTCACCCACCTGATGGACTGGTCCGGTTGGACCTCTACGACATCTGTCTACTACTAACTGTATAAGACTCTGCTACATGTCGCTTTGGATGGGTCTCGCTACTGGTGTCTACTTAGCAAGAAAACTCTCCACTAGAAGGGCTCAATCCAGAATTCTCTCCTATGTAAGAATGTTGAGAGAGATCATCTAAGACCTGATCTCATGCCTGAGTCCCTGCTCGATGGTTCGGGCCCTGAAGAATGGGTCCTGTACCATATTAGTGGAGTATCGCGAGAGGTCACTGAACCTCGATGTGTACTGAGCTACTGTCATGCTTCCCTGATGTAGATGAATTAACTCTTGAATCTGCACCGCATGAAGGGTGGCTGGAACAAACTACACCCGGAACAGGTTCTCGAAGTCTGTCCAGAGTAATGATGCCTCATCATGCACATGGAGCATCAGGCTCCACCATCTACCTAATGCTACATGCAGGAGACTCACGACAAGGATCACCATGAGGTCGGCTGGGGTCCCTACCAATCTGAAAAGTCTTACGATAGCCTCCATACAATCCTCAACTACCTGTGGGTCCATCTCTCCCTAGAATCTGGGTGGCCTTTGGTGTTGAAACACGTGCAACACACTCAGATGTCATGCACTCTCTGTTGCTGGAGCTGGAGGTATCGGTGGCCCACCAGGCAGTGGTACTTCTGGTACCCCTGCTATGATGGGGCCCTGCACCGAGACATCATCACTCGGTGTACTACCATCTCGTTCAAAACTCGGAACCCTAGCTGGCTGCCTTCATGGGGCCATCCTAAAAAGAAACAAGTGCGCCACAGTTAAAATAGAATACCTGGTGAGCTGATACAATGTAATCATGAAGAAAACGTTTTCAAGGAAATACACAAGCAATCAATGTTTTTGTGGACTATGTCAGAGATCAGAAGTCAGAGTCCTAGTGTCTGGATACATCATCCACCACACCAACACCAGTTTCCCTAAACTAAAAACAAAACCCAAAACACCTACCACTATTGCTGTAAAAATAATCAGAGTTCATGTTCTGAGGTAGAACTGAATCCTCAAATACCAATTTGTCATGACCCATCCTCAGGGCCCATGCCATGACAACCCCAAGCCCGCATTCCATAGGCCAGGGGCTGGCGACTAGCACCAAAGGCATAATCCCGATAAAAAGGGAAGAATTTATTTTAATAAGTAAACAAAAATAAAATATTATGAAACTGTAAGTAAACACTATGTAAAGCTATATAAAAAAGAATGTGCTGAAAGGAATGGTGCCAGAAATACAAGCCCACCTAGTAAAGTACACATAACTGAAAAGATATTATAACTGCAGAAAGGTAAAACAACAAAAACTGAGTCATCCTATGGAATTCCGACCTAAAGGGTGTGTAAAGATGTACTCCTCATCACCCAAAGTCCGTTCGTCCGCTCCGTGTACATCTCACCAAGTGGTCCACCTCTGGGTACTATATAGCTCTACAACTCACTAACTCGATCAGTGTTGTCTGTCTTCTACCACCAACACAACGATGTGCGGGCATATCCCGTGTAGGGGTGAGTATAACCATTCTCAACAGGGACCTCGAGACCCTCAAGATCTCACAATATCCAACACGGATAACCCACAAAGAAAGATACAATCACAAAAAATCATCTAACCTTACTTAGGTATATTCCCATACATATACATAAGTCACCAATCATAGTTCGACTCCAACACTCGAGCCCATGCACAACCCAGTCCACAAAAAAAGTAAATTCATTCACCTCAAAGATAAATGATTGAATTTCAAAAATCATCTCACACATGTATACATCTTTCTTAGAGTGATAGAGATGATCAGAAGTAGTCACTGATTCATCTAAGCTGTCAGACCCACACAGGATACATGACCAGCTAAGTTGTCAGACCTCACAAGATACAGGACCAGCTATTTTCTCAGGCCCACACATGATACAGGAATAGAAGACAGAACTGTCGAACCCATGGGGGATTCCGGTACAGAAGTCATCACTATCGAACCCACAGAGTATTCTGGTACAGAAGTCATCACTATCAGACCCACGTAGGATTCCGGTACAGAAGTCATCACTGTCGCACCCATAGAGTATTCCTGTAAAAAAGTCATCACTTTCGAACCCACAGAGGATTCCAGTACAAAATTAATCACTGTTGAACCCATGGAGGATTCCAGTACAGTAGTCGTCTCAGTCGAACCCACGAAGGATTTTGGTACAGTAGTCATCGCAGCCAGCCCTAGGGTTCCCACACACAGCATGATCGATTACAGGAGGTTATCCTTCTTGAGAAATGTGTTGATACATCAAATATCATGACGTCTTGAGTTGATGTATCTCGTAGTTTTGTCACATCATAAGGAACCCAACGTGACAGACGGTGCGTCAATCAGACACCCAGTCTGGGAGTTATTGGAATTTCCGTTCCAGGGGATCGGTTGAATTTACACTCGATCCAAACCCATACGTCTTCCAAATTTGTACCAAACTCACATAGATTATCGTAAAAGGACCACCGCGTTTCAAGAGTCCTTGTGCCGCAGACGGTGTGTCATTCAGACGCGCGGTCTAGGAGTTATTCGCATTTAAGTGAAGACTTTCCCGACTCGTGAAGCCCAGTGGGCTGGCGGGTCAGCCTGACCCGGTTCGGAAGGTTCGACCCAGCTGGGGGTCAGCCCAGCCCGCTGGGGAGTGGCCCACCTGCAGACCCGGCCTGCGTTGTAGGCCAGTCCAGTTCTCCCTACCGCGCCAAGCGGCACCACCTCCTCGCCTGCCCAGCCCGCCATAGCCGGCCGGTTCTGCACGACACACGCGGCCCGCAAAGCGGGTCGCGGTTCTTTTCACACGTCACATGTGGGCGCCAATATTCACCAACCCAGCTAGTTCCCCCTACTGAGCGGCCTGTGGATGCGGGCCGTGGTCTCCTCCATGTGGCGCTGTGGGTTTCCAGCCCAGCCGACAGGAGGCTGGCCAGTTCTTCCAGCCGAGCAGCCCACGAATGCGGGCCATGATCTCCCTCCACACATCACCTTCATGCACCGTGGCTTTTGCATCCAGAATTTCCGGATCGTTTGTCCGGTTGTCCCGAAGTCCGGGCGACCCGAGCGGCCACCGGTCTCTCCCCATTTAGCTGGCACGTGGCCGCCGCTGCCGCTGCCACCTCCGGTTGCTGACGCCACCACCTCATATGTCTTGTGGTTCTGCTCTGGTATAGTGCGCTGGCACCGCGCCATTTCAGCTTCACCTCTGACTTCAATCACCAATAACCAAAGGAGGGGCGTCGGGCAGTGTTGGTCCGTCCTGCACCCTCCGCATTAGGTGATATCAATTGTCCAACAATGAACCAAAGCATTCATTGAAGAACAAGGTTATAATTTTATTCATTTATAAATAATAAAATCCCCCTACCTAATATTTTTTGTTCTACGTTGATGTTTCATGGAAGATGGGAGTCATGAAATACGGATGTCATTCCATCAATGTTAAAGGGAGTAGAACTCAGTGAAGTCGAGTTGAGATGACTCCCTTGATGTACTTTATGGGCGGCAGTGCTTCCCTTCCTTGCTTCAGTTGTAGAAGATAGAAGAGAAGTCCCTCGTTTTTCATTAGAGAGAAAGTGTGTTCTTAGTGTTCTTCACATTCCTCGTTGGATGAATGATTATCCTCCTCTCCTTAGTTCTCCCAGCCATGCTTATTCTAACCAAACTGCAAATAAAATAATAGCCTCCATATACTTTAATGATCCCATGCATTTCAAAAGAATTCAAAAGAATTCACCACACCACAAATTAATTAATTAAGGCATTAACTAATCCTTATGTTGGAACCATTATGAGGTAAGGTGGAATGGCTCCACCATAAAGTGGGAGTTCCATTGTTAAAAGGGGGGTTCAAGGTGAGTTTTGGTCTTTGAGCTCATGTGGGCCCCACAACAAAATATCCTCCCATGGTAGGTTATGTGGGGGTGGGCCCCACCTCTAAATTCCCCTTGGTGGATAAAACCACCATGTAAATAAAATTATGTCACACATAATTTGTATTTAATTTATTAAGAATCCCAAAAAATTAACATTGACTCCCGATAAAACGAAGCTGCGGGAAAGGTCTCCTTAAGCGAATACCGGCGCTGTGAGTTAATCGGTGTCCCCAAATTTCAATTACGAGCACCGGTTCGAAAGATATAAAACTCGTATGTATGTTTACTGAATGTACCTAAACAAAACTTCAGAAATTGATTTCGGGCACACCGGGCCTCGAAATCAAACACCGTCAGAAACTGCGATCTCGTAAAATTACCATGTATTTAAGAAAACATTTTCCCCAAGATTTCCAGGTCATTACATCACCAAAATTTTTTTGGCATAAAGGTGATCGATAAGGCCTCACATAATGTTCCTCATATAGAACCATCATAATAGTCACCTAATAACATTTTTTATAGTTGTAACCAATGAGTGATAATTTAACCTCCATTGTTATATGAAAATTATGTATTCATGCTCTATGAATGTCCTCTATAACCTATATATTTATTTATAATTTTCCATCTGTTTATGGGTGGAATACCATACTCGGAAGTACATGAGTAACCAATTATTTCAATAAGACATACTAAAATAGGGATGTATAATGATATTCTTTATCAGAAACTATATTTAGTGGCACCCTATGAAATTATACTATCTACATAACAAACATTTATCCAAATTGAATAGCTATGAACGTCTCTTGAAATTGAATGAAATGGCATACATTCATAAATGGGTCCACAATTACCAATATAGCATCATTATTACAAGTAATCCTTGAATTACCACCATGAATTCTATTGTAACATTACCCCACATCCATTCTGTAATGGGAAATGACTATAGAAAACCACAAGGTTGTTGTTTCCTAGCGATTAAGCGCTTAATAGTGTATCATCATGTCAAAAATCTTACAATATTATTTTTTAGGCCTTATCATTAATATTTCCTCTAATAATCATGATAAATTTCTCTTAAACTAGGGTGTGCCACCAACTTATAAGGATGAAACTCATGAGAAAACTCCTCACTCTTAGACATATCTACAAAAACATGGTTCTGAACATAGATGATATCATTCTATTCTATAGTCTAATCTAATGGTAAATCCTCACTATTATTGATATCCCTCAAATAAAAACACTCTTCATCATCAATCTATATCTCTATGACTAGGTCTATGATTGTGGAATCGATTTATAATGATATGAGGCTCATCTACTCTTGGCCCACCGGTGCATAAATATTCATCTCATTATTTACATTTATCGTCTACCCATCAAAAACATACATTTTAATAACCTAAAGGTATGTCTTATAGTTCAATGAGTCTGTGACACTATTTCCCTTCATGGATGTAGATTATAGTTCAAATGAAAATGAATTCATATACACAACCCACCTTTGCGGTTGGAGATTCAAATATTTCTCTGAAAAAAATAAACTTTATGATTTTTGAATTATATATATAGTAATATTTTCTCCTAATAGGTAATTCATCCAAAAAATTAAGGCATAACCCACCTTGGGCAACTTAAAATTTAGTATATAATAATTCTATTAATGTGGCCACAATTGTCGCATCCCATATGCCACACATTGATCCACCCTACATCAACACTACCCCACGACCGACTATGGATACATCACAAAACAAACTATAATCCTCACATGGTATAGGTATGATATTGATTGGATCGACAGTCAATAGCTTCATCAACTAATGGAAATATTTATCACATGCTCTAGACTATTTAAAATTGATCTGGTCCTTCATCATGCTTGAAAGTAGTTCTTAAAAATGGGAAAATTATTAGATAAGAATTATATAATATCCCAATATTCCCAAAAATCTACATATATCCAAAATATTATTGGACTCATCTTAAGAAACCACTTCCAACACATTAATTGGTTCCATTGACACACCATCCTCATTAAACATGTAACTTGTGAAATGTACCCTATTGATCTAGAATTATCCCTTACATACCTTGGTGTAAATCCAATAATATTTTAGTGTAGTCCTGATTTTTTCAATACATTAGGATTTATCATCGTGAGTCTTAGAGTAAACCATGATATCATCGACAAAACTAGCCTAAACTGATATAGGTATGGGGGAATATTTTGGTCATCATGTCCATAAGAACAACTATTGTGTTCATCCACACGAATGAAATCACTCTAAACACATATAAGACATACCAAATTATGAAATAATTTTGTGGTATATCATAATATCTATATATTAGCTACTGATGATCAAAAATAAATTAATTCATGGAAAATACACAATGTTCTATTTACTGGTCTAATAGATAATCAATACACAAACTAAGACATTTTTACTTTATATTCTTCAAGTTTAGTTCGGGTAAAATAAATAAAAATGCATTTTTTTATCATCCTTCTTATAAAAAAAATATGATATCCAAAAGGAAACATATTTAGATGCATAATTCCTTTATCCATTAACTCATCCATGTGAGATTCAAGATAATTATTCTCTTTCTATGTCATAGAGTAAGGTGGTTTGGAAACTAGTTTATCTCATAGCATGATCTCAATTATAAACTCAACATCTATCTTAGGGGGAATCCTTGAAAAATATTTTGGAAACATATACTAAAAAACATTCAACCATGGGTGGAAATACGTCATGATTTACAACCCCTCTATTCAACTAAAGACTTGATACCTAAGTAGTGGGCCCCCCTAATTGCCTATGATCTAGTCTTCCATGGCCTGGTTGGATATCATATTCTAAACGATAAACATAGTTCCCACCATAAATAAATGTATATTTCAATATTCTATGATAATAATCTATATGGTCTCAATAGAATTCAATCCATTCTATATAAAATAAAAAATTAAAAATTGAAATATCATGTATTTAATGATCCCAAAGCACATAATACTCATAATCGTTGATAGAATACCTCATCCATAAATAGATATCCTTGAACCGCACTCCCAAGGTTATGTTGATCATTTTAACCCCACTCAGAAACTCCACCATCATACTTGAACCATTCACAATTTGGTTGATTTAAAATAATTAAAATTCAAATGTTCTGGATGAACTGCTAGCAATTTTCCTACACCTTTTCCTTGTGATGTATTCAGTGTCCCCTGAGTAACACAACAATATTGATATGGGACCTCCTTCCTAGACGTAGCACATCAACCACCTCAACTAACACCATTAGTAGTTCTTAAAATCATAGTATGGTATATTATACAGGACCCTCATCCCATACCCTAGTTTTTTCTACCTTCTCTATCACCAACCATCTATCATGTGTTCCTAGAAAACCCTTTTAGATTTCTTATTATTAAATATGTTTGGAAGTCATTTAGGGTTCGAGAACACCAATTACAATATTGATAGGTCTAATCAAAATGATTAAAAATCACTCTAGGATTACCATGAGTAATTGATCATTACCCCTATCCACTTCTTCTTCAAATTGTCATGCCTAAAATTCTTCATAATGATGCTTAATATCTTCAGAAGTCATAACTCCCGGTCATCCAGTAAAAACTACAGGTAATACATAATAATCTACCTCCGGACTGCCCTCAGAAATGTGATGTTAATTCACCATCTCATCAAACATATTCTGTAGAAAGATATTACCTGTAACTTAATATTACATTTTAGTATTTCCAAAAAAAGGTTCACCACATTTTCCTCATCTCATACAAATATAAGAGATAATATTTTAAATTCAGAAAAACAAATAGAATATTCTATCATGGACATACTCTCCTAGGTCAATCACAAAAAATATACTTCCCTCTCCTACCTCTACATATATTGATTAATGTATTCTAATATCATCACCTAAATTTCCTTCTATAAGAAATATCACACCTGTTCATCCAAAGATGGGATATCTCACCAATTAATTTCATTACCACGTAGCATATAAGAAAAAAACATGTATATTTTCTCTAAAGGATTCCCTACGTGGTCAACGATCATCTGGATATATCTAATCCAGAACTCATCATCCTAAGGTCCACCCTCTCTGAAAAAGGATAATGTTTGTTATAGATAGATCTCCCATGTCATGTTATATTGATTCCTAAAATGTTGCCCTAAATCTCATTCTATAAACTACATAAAGATAGCAAATTTATCAAGGAAATTCTCTCCCATCCCCTCACCCAAAACTATAGTTGCCTCTAATTACTCTACTATAGGCACATTTCCATCTATGTTCCATGTCATCTTATCAACAATCATTATCATGGAGGTATGTCACCACAATTACAAACATGTATCTTATGAAACATAACACATTATGAAAAAATTTATTTAAAAGGTATTAACATAAATTCCTAAAAATTCATCCGCCATACACTGTGATATGGTAAAAACAAAGGAAATATCCCTACCCACAACCATCCCTCACCTATGTCCTGGATATCATAGTGTAATCCACTTTTATAGTTTAAAATTTCTCATTAGACAAAAAAATTTTCTTTTTAAAAATAAAAAATTATATTTTATTTCATAATTTAAATACATATTTATGCACCATTAATTTTAAATTACTCATGTAAAAATAATCCTTTCTTCATTTCCCAAAACACAATTATAACATTCCATTCTCTACGTGAAAAAATGATGCATGTGAAAATAAATACTTGTTTCCTTGAATTATTGAGGTATAGTAAAATCTTATATCGTACTGGTCTATAATTAAAATAACATAAAAATAATAACATCACCAAATTATGTCATCATTCATGGTGAAGTAACATTTAACTATAATATTAAACATAATGATCATTAGTCCCACCTTGGGTACTTGGGTTTCACCCCATACATGAGTTAGTTAATATCGTTCAAAAGATCATTAAAAAATCATAACTCATAATATTATCATGTTTACCTTTCCAAAATAAAATGACAAATGAAATGAAAATTATATTATCCTCTAACAAAACATTATTACATCATGACTCAGGTGCGGCATTCAGACGCCTTTCACTTGTTTGAAACTTGACCTCTATTGTGTCTCCTTGTATGCTAGAGGATTCCCACTTTCTGTGAGGGTATATTATGTAATGTCGGTAGACTATAACACTGTTTATAGAGTGAAAAAATAATGGAAATCAATAAAAAAATAAAAAATGATAAAAAATAATAATCAAGATGATACCATTATCAATAATGACCTGCATCACCTGAATGTATTCAAAATAGAAAAAATAACTTTAAATCAAAAATATAATATATGTTATGTCTTAAATGTCATATATAATATAAATCCCAAAATAATACACATAGACATATTTTTAATGGGTCCCTTTATTATGTTCAGTTCCCTCATACATGCTCTATCCCAAATCCCAACTCATCTATCTAACATTGAGATCTTTCCTTTATGTTTTCCTGTAAACATGATATCCATTCGGGTTCAAATCAGGTAGCTTGAGTATTGTGTGAGTACAAATATATAGGCTAAAACAAATAGTTTCTAAATTAAAATATATTCTACAATATTATATGAATTTTAAAAAATTATAAAGAACAAAAGATATTGTAATGAAGATTCACATTTACTATTCTTTAATTTACCACAAAATACCCGCTTCGGCTCTTTCTGAAGACTAAACCATATACCAATGGAATATCAAAATTTATTTCTTCATAAGAATTTATTATTCATTAAATTAAAATTTAATTTATGGTATCCTAGAACATTAATCCAACTACCAATATCTTAGGGGCATGGAGTGTCACTCTAACACCTTGTAGGTATTTTAAACATCAATACCTGTCATGCAGCACATGGGTATTTGGAGAATCATTCCTTTTACCATGATTTATTGATCAAATGGATTCATTGGGGGATTGTAATAACCATCCATCACCCCATTGGTGTGTGGAGCATCAGTTTTTGACCCACACCCCATTTATTGTTCATTTAAAAATGTCACAAATATCATATTCACATCCAGGTGTGTTTCATAAACCTTTTCCTCAATCATTATGATCATAGTATACCATTTCAATTATCAATCACAACAATTTTTTATTTCGTAAATCACATGTAATAATAAAAAAAATTCAATATTAAACCATTATTCATTAATTAATAACATATTTCATTAACCCTCTATGATTTTCCCAACAACCCTTTAATTACAATTATCATCTTGAAAAAATAATTTAATTAAATTCAAATAACTCATTATTCAGATTTTCTATATTCCATAATCTTCATTTTTAATATATTTTCATACCCCAATGTTTTCCAAAAAATCTGGTATTGTAACCTCTAAAGGGTACAATTGGATTCATTATGGGTTTCCAAATATTTTTTTTATATTTACCATTTTAATTACAAACACAATTTCACATAGTTGTGATACTATGGAATAATTTCATACACATGATACCAATTAAGACAATGGAAATTATTAATTTGGCCACATACCATAAGATTAATTATGAACACTCTCCAAATTATAGTCCACAATTCAGCGTAGAATGATTTAAATCACAATGAATAAATAGATCTAGAATAAAAATCTAGCATCAAGATCTGACAGAACATGGTGAATCAAAACATTGATTTTAACCATTTACAATAGAGTAAAAATCATCCATCTCTAATGGAAAGAATCTCGGGATAGAGAGTAATCAGATATGTGGAATTTAATATATAATGAGCTATATTTGATACATCAATCGAATCTTAGATCCTATTAGTTGTGGAATTATCATCCTACTAATACTCTCCAAGAGTGAAGGAATTAATGTTATTCTCAAATGGGAAAATTTATTTCCTAAACCAGGATTTTTGGATTTTTTTTTTATAAAATTTTAAGAGGTATTACTTTATATAAGCTTGGTTTCTTGGGTGGGGACATATGAATTTCCAAATTATTAGATCCTACTCTCTAGGGATCTCAATTTTATTTAATTGGAACAACATTTGACAATCCATGTTGCAACTATTAAATTACACTCTACTTGGGATAGACAGTTTCTATGTGAGAGTACATGGTTTTATAAAATGGTGTGCCTACTATGATCTATCCTAAAACCCACTATAATTATAAAAACTCAACTAAAAACACCCAAAACATGGCAAAAAAATATATAACTAAAATAAGGCTATATAAATAATAAAAGAAAATGACAAAGAAACATATAAAAAAATATCATTATCTTACAAACTATACATACAATACCCTATAGTGGAAAAGGGATTGTGATTCATAGTGATGAATAAATAAAGGGTCTTGGATGTGTTATTATATATATCAACATATTTATATATTTTTCCTAGTCCCAATTTATTTTTAATGAGATAAATTTCTAATCCAACATTGGGTGTTATAATTTGTAATATTTTCATTATACATGTGATGAATTATTAGTATAGAAAAAGGTGTTATATATAAGATTATAAAAAAACATAAATTCACCAATATGTAATTAAATATACACCAAATAATATGGATGGAGTTTATTCATGATTATGTTTACATAATACCTTTGAACCTTGTTAATATGAGTATAGAGGATGATTCCTAGAGTAAAAAGGATCATGATAGATTATATGTGGCGTTGATCACATAAGATCCAATATTTATGGATTTTCAAATGATATACCTTGATTCATGGGGATTAGGGGAAATATAATCATGATTTAATTAGTGTTCAACCATTTATATAAGGCCCATCCTTAATCCTTACTTAATCTTGAATTATTACATGATTACACATTGAGGATCTTTTTAGGTATAGAGTTTTAGAGAATTAGATCATAAAACATGCATTACATTCCACATTTAAACAAAGTGGTTACATAAAAGATAATACTTATTTTTCCCATCAACGGAAAAATATTTAAAATAAAACATGGATTCTTTCTTGACACTTCATTGACACTATCATCACATCATGTACCTTTCCCTTGACCTGTGAAAAACATTTCAAAAACATGGGATGAGCATAAAAAGATCTGTAAGGGATATAAAAATATGGAAAGGAAACATGAGTACATGTGTACATAAGAATCAATGAAATCTTAATTTACTCATAACACATAATCACGTTAACATACCTCATCTAATCATGAATAAAACATAGAAATCACAAGACATAAAGGTAACTTGAGGCATTCATAACATTCTTACGTAGGGAGTAACCCTCTTAGTTATGTTTGGAATACCCATCATAGTATATTCCCTAAATATCTTCGGAAAAACCCTAATGTATAACTCCTTCATGTTACCCAATGCATTGGAGAGCGATATCAGGCTCACCCGCCCTTAGTTTATCATGAAACCACCCGTCTTCGTAATAATGCCCAAGAACCATAACATAATCGTATCACATAAAACATTCATAAAGGAAACAAAACATTTCCACTTTTTAATCACAAGATATCAATACAAAACAATGATATAAATACATTATGAAAACCATTTTCAATACCAAAATAAAAGAAAAGTAAAACATGGTATTTATTTTTCATTAAAAAAGGTATGGCTTGTAGTGGAAGCTGAAACTCAAATAATGGTCACTGCGGCGGAGAAGTCGTTTTCACCGCATACGTATGACAAAAACATTCCCTTTTGTCATTTAGTGAAAGGCTTCGTATAAAAAATATTCCTTTTGGATAAACGTAAAATTCAAAGGGGTTTATACACCGTATAAAAGAAGGTTGTGTATAAAACAAAATATGCCTCAATGAAAGGAGATTGAGATGAAGTCCCATACCTCAGGTCCGACTTGACTCGATCATTCTTTAACCTACTGAATAATAAACTTGAGCTAATTTCTACTTTCTTAATAACTTTTTTCATGTTCATTATTCCTTTTATATAACTTATTACCATTTCATGAACACTATGTAATTATTTAAGTTAAAAACGGTTGTTTTAACGATCATTGGTACTTGATTCAAAAATAAACTCTTTTATAATTATATGTTTTTCATGTATCCATTATATCCAGAGTTATACTGATAATGTAAATATATATATCATATATATCCATTATATACATGAATTTATAATATTACATATCGTTTAGAGTTATGAAATGAAATGCACCGTTCATGGAGACGGTAAGCCGTACGTACGCATGAATGCTACTTCCATTTCTATTTCGTATTTTATGGAATGGAATCATAATGATATAAAGGTATATTATAAATCCAGTATAATATCATGTATAATATCATTAATTCCATCCTTTATACGTCCCACATATGGTATTAACGAATCAAATCACATTGAGGGGGCGGTAGTCCACACTTCCTAAAATGAAGATATCACGTTTACCCATAATGGAAACCATAAAGGTATTCCATTAATGGAAAATACAGAAGCTTAAGTAAAACATAAACACATTATATATCATATATAAATATAGTGTCATCTTAATGGCCACCATTGATGGTGTTAAAATAATATTGAACAATCATCGTTTCGTGAGGCAAAAATTCACCATCCACTGAAACAGTATGTTCTTTAACCATTAGATGTAGGTGTGTGTGAGTGTAGCTAGAATAATTCTTATAAAATAATACTAGTATATGTAATATACTGGTTTTGTTACAAAATAAATGAATAAAAAGAGTTTATGCGGTTGGAGAAGAAAAATAAAACATAAGAACACAAGAGAACACACTACCTTTAAATCGGGTAACTCATTTTGATTTGAGCTCAAAGGCTTCGTTGGGAAGAATTCTGACCAATGTGAGGATTCTAAGAGTTAGAGAGGAATTTGGAGAGACTAAATGGGCAGGGGTTGGCCAAGCCAAAGGCTTGAGAGGTGTGGGTAAGGAGGTAGAGGTGGGGGCCTTTTATAAGAGGAGAGGAGCGGCACTCTTGGAAAGGTATAAAATGTTACTTTGTTTTCAAATGAGTTTCGGATTTTAAAGGTCCCACATTGATGTATTTCAACTATAAGGTGATAAGGGTTATAAATATACTCATAAAATAGGTTTTTGACAAGTTTAGGTTATAGATTTTACATTATCTTTTCATTTTATTTAAATTGTTAAATAATGAGGTAAACGATGCATCATCATGATGTCATAAATAATTTAATTTATTTAATGTCTAAAAATTATAAAAAAACTCCCATGATGTAGGAAATATGTCTATATTTCTAATTAATATTTATAGTAAAAAATAGGACTTGTATATCCCCATTTAAATATTTTTTTCGTAAAACAACTCATTTTTGTGACATTTTTATTTTAACATTAAATAAAAAGATATTAATGTCATTTTCCTACCAAAGTGGCTCCATGGGGTCCCCAAGTTGACCCATGGATTTCCTTGGTCGGTCATGACACATCCAATAAGGGTAGGACATGTGTCATGGTCATTTCATATTATTAAAACATTATATTTACCTTAAATTACACTAATTACCTCTAATCACGATTAAAAACATAAAAGTTACTATTCACCAATAAATTATTTTAATCCCATTGAAACACATTTTACATATTAATGAAAACAATGTATTTCGGATTTTTGAAATTCAAAACACAGAAGTGGTAAAATTCCATTTAAATGAAAAATTAGTTTTTTAAGTACCACTTAGTGGTTTCTCTATTCATCAAAAATTAAAGCTTTTCAGAAAAATACCAAAACATCACCCTAAGCTATATATGATATTCCAGATTAAAAAATGATGTCTATTTTTCAAAATGAAAAACATATAAGTTATATTGATTAATTTAATAATTAATTCTCACTGGCAGAGCAAATAGCATGTTTTTATGAAACAATATATATCAAAAGATTGACAATAGTTTAAGTCCAATTTCAAAGCGAAATTAATTCCAACGACCACTATTGGATTAAATGGTAAAAATATATTATAATTGAACTTTAAAACCAATTCAAAAGATAATATAATCATTTAAATAAATTATATTAAAAAGAGGGTTTGAATTAAAATACAACATTTTTCACTATTCATTAAAAAAATGAACTTTATCGGAAAAATATCAAAAATTTACACAAAGTAAATTTTGATGTCCCAATTCTAAAGAAGAGTTTTATATGGTCCAATAGAAAGTATAAGAGTGGCCAAACCTATATTTAATGACGGTTCTCCATCAAAAGGCGATAAGTGGACCTTTAGTGAAAGTTAGAGTATATATGCCTAAAATGGAATTCCATTTGTTTTTTAAGCCTTTATCCTTTATTGGATAAAATTAAAAAAACATTTAACAAACATATATAATAATATTTTAGTCATTTCTATTCATTCCCACCAATACAATGGCTACGTGTGAACTACCATTTAAAATAATATTATTTTATTACTAGTGTGCAACGTAAGATTTCAAAGAAACTCTTCGTTGCGTATCAGGTATGCTATCGAACATAGAAACCCCTTTAAAGTAAAATTAATATTTAATTCGCAAATATTAATAAATATGGAAATGTTTTATTCTTTATTTACCTAGGATGTTACATCCTTCCCCCCTTTTGGGAATTGCATCCTCACAATTTTATTCACTTATCGAATAAGTGGGGGTATTTATCCCTCATTGCATTTTTAGATTACCATGTTGCCTCTTTAATCATGTCGTTTTTTCACAAAACCATTACCTGATGAATCACCTTATTCCGTAACACTTTCTCCCTATGTTCATGAATCTAGACCGGTTGTCCTCAAAAGATAGTTTCTCTTCCAGCTGAACTACCTCTGGACTCAAAACATGAGATGGATCTGGCATATACATTCTCAACATCGAAACCTGAAAATCATTGTGTACCTGAGATAAACTCAGAGGTAAAGCCACTCGGTAAGCAACTGATCTAACTCTTTCCAGAATTTCATATGGTCCAATGAAATTTGGACTCATCTTTCCTTTCTTACCAAATCGCATCACACTTTTCCACTGTAAAACATTTAGAAAAACATGATCACCTACCTCAAAGATAGATCCTTCCTCCTGTTGTATGCATAACTTTTTTGTCAGCTCTGAGCTGTTCTCCTGTGTTTCTGAATCAAATGAAATTTTTCTACCATCTCTTCAACCAATTCTGGTCCCATCAGATTTCTTTCACCCACTTCTTCTGAAAAAAACTGGAGTTCGACACCATTTCCCATATAATGCCGCAAATGGTGCCATCTGTATACTAGAATGAAAACTGTTATTATAAGAAAACTCAACTAAATAAAGATTTTGGTCCCAACTTCCCTGATAATACATCGATCAAGCACGTACCATGTCCTCCAATGACTGAATTGTTCGTTCTGACTGCCCATCTGATTGAGGATTAAAAGCTGTACTAAAATTTAATTCAGTACCCAATGACTTCTGAAGGCCCTTAAAAAAGTTAGAAGTAAACCTGGGATCACGGTCAGATACAATGGAGAGAGGGACTCCATGTAACCTGATTATCTCTTTAAGGGACAAATGAGAAAGTTGATCTAAGGAAAAAGTATCTCGTATAGAAAGGAAATGAGAAGATTTAGTCAAGCGATCAATAATAACCCAGATTTTATTATTACCTTGAGGTGTCTTCGGCAATCCCACAACGAAGTCCATCGATATATTTTCCCATTTCCATTCTGGTACTGGTAAAGGTTGAAGCATCCCTTTCAGTAACTGTCGCTCTGCTTTAACATGTTGAAAAGTCAAACACATCACTGTAAAATCAGCAATATATCTTTTCATTCCATCCCACCAGTAATACTCTCGCAGATCTCTGTACATCTTAGTACTACTAGGATGAACTAAAAACGGAGAACTATGAGATTCACATAACAACTTTCTATTCAACTGTGAATCATAAGGCACACACAATCTCTTCCCAAATCTCAAAACAAAAATCATTATCAGTGTTGAATTCAGGCAACAAAACCTTCTGAACCAGCTCTAACATTTCCTGCAACTCGCTGTCTTGCTTATATGCTTGCTTAATTCTGTATGATAGAGAAAATTTCACTGATACCTGAAACAAAACATAAGGAAATCCTACACAAACAACATCTATGCCAAATTTCATCAAATCCTTAACCAAAGGATCACGTTCCAAACGCAACATTGTTAATGGAGCATTACTTTTTCGACTCAAAGAATCAGCCACTTTTTTTCTTTTCCCGGATGTTAATGAATTGTACAATAATAATCCTTGATTAATTCTAGCCTTCTCCTCTATCTCATGTTCAATTATTTCTGAGTGAATATATACTTTAAAATTTTGTGATCGGTATATATTTCACAATTTACTCCATACAAATGAAGCCTCCAAAATTTTAAAGCGAAAACAACAACATCTAATTCCAAATCATTTGTAGGGTTATTTACCTCATGAGTTTTCAAAAGTCGTGAAGCATAATCAATTACCTGATCATTCTGTATTAGGACACAACCAAGTCCTTTCAATAAAGCATCACTATAGATAACAAACTCACCATTCCTGGAAGGTAGTGCCAAAACTGGAGCATTCACCAATCTTCTTTTGAATTCCTGAAAACAATCAGCACATTCTTTTGTACAGATAAACTTAACACACTTCCGAGTTAGCTTGGTCATTGGACTAAATAACTGTGAAAAATTTCTAATAAACCTTCGGTAATAGCCTGCCAAACCAAGGAAGCTACGAATCTTTGTTACATTTGTGGGTCTTTGACATTCTTCAACAACCTTTTTTTTGATGGATCAACAGTTATCCCATCTTTTGAAACAATGTGACCAAGGAAAGATTTTTTTTACAACCAAAACTCACACTTTCTGAATTTCCCATACAATTTATTTTCTTTTAAGGTTTGCAAAACAACCCGTAAGTGTCTTTCATGCTCCTATTTACTTTTAGAAAACACCAATATATCATCAATGAAAACAACCACAAACTTATCACATAACTCATGGAAAATTCTATTCATAAGGTCCATGAATATAGCATGTGCATTGGTTAGCCCAAAAGGAATTACTAAAAATTCATAATGGCCATATCTTGTTCGAAATGCGGTCTTCGGAATATCTGCTTCCTTTAACTTAACTTGATGATACCCCAATCTCAGGTCAGTCTTTGAAAAAAACTGAGCTCCCTGGAGCTGATCAAACAAATCATCGATATGAGGAAAAGGATACTTGTTCTTCACAGTGATATTATTCAAGGCTCTATAATCAATGAAAAGTCTCATACAACCATATTTCTTTTTAACAAATAAAACAGGAGCACCCCATGGTGATGTTCTTGGTCGAATGAATCCTTTCTCTAATAAATCTTGCAATTGCTCCTTCAACTCTAAAAGTTCAATTTGAGCCATTCGATAAGGGGGTTCTGAAATTGGCTTAGCATCAGGAACTAAGTCAATAGTAAATTCAACTTCCTGATCTGGTATTATTTTGGGCAACTGATCAGGAAACACATCAGGATACTAATTTACCACTGGCACATCATTAATCTGAATAGTTCCTTTGTTTTCAATGATGTGTGCAAGGTAACATTCATTTCCATCTTTTAAAAGTTTATCGGCCTCATGATATGTTATCAAGAGTAAGGGTTCATTATTGTACACAAACTGAAAGCCTTTCTGAAAAGAAACTTCATTAGCTCTACAGTAAATATTAGCATGGTAAATAGAGAGCCAAACCATACCCAGGATAATATCAAACTCTACTAGTGGTAAGACAATAAGTATCGCAAGTAGGTTCTATCCACAGATAAGGCTAGGAAGATTCTTATAAATTCTTTTTGCCTCAACATTTCCCCCAGGTGTTTTTACCACAAGTTCAGGAGTAATTTCTTGAGATGGTATTCCCCTTTTTCTAGAAATGTTTTTAGAGATGAAAGAATGTGTAGATCCAGAATCAAATAACACACTGGCACAATCTGAAAAAACAAACAATGTACCTGATACAACTTCATTTGATGGGCCGACATCTGCTGAAGTAGTTGCAAAGGATTTCACCACCCCTTTCTGCTTATAGTCTAACTGCTTCCCATCACTTGAGCTCTTTGTCGGACACTTATTTGCATAGTGACCCATCTCATTGCACTTAAAACATTTAACTAATTATAAATCAAATTTGGTCTTACCATCACCCCGATATTTTTCAGTGCAATCATGAGCCTTATGTCCCATCTTACCGCATCGGTAACACTTTCTAGAATTCAATAGACATTCCCCAGCATTCATTTTACCACATTTATCACAAACAGGAAACTTAGTTTTCTTACCATCAGTCCTTTTTGATGAATTCATTCTTCTATCCTGCCACCTCGGTCTCTTCTTCTGCTGGTTGTTATAGAACACTTGATCATCTAAAAACTCCATTTCCACCATCTCAGCACATCGAACAAGCTTTTCATAACTTTTAAACTCACTAGAATCCATTTCCCTTCGATATTTTGGATTTAATCCTGAGTAAAAACTATTGATTTTACTATCAAGGTCTCAGATAAAATTTGGAGCATACCTTGCCAATAGAGTGAACCTTTCTTCATAGGCAGCCACTGAGTCCTCCTCTTGCCTCAATTCCAGGAATTGTTTTTCCATCCTAAGTCGAATAGGCTTAGGAAAATACTTTTAAAGAAACATACCTTTAAATTCATCTCAGTCGAGAGCATCAATATCATCAGCATCCCTGATATTTTTAACCATCGACCACCACTGATCTGCTTCACCCTATAAACGGTAAATAACAAGACTAACCTTTTGATTGTATGAACACCCCATGACATCGAAAATCTTCTCTAGTGCTTTAATCCACCCTTAAGCTAGCACAGGGTCAGATGATCCTCTGAATGATGGGGGATGTTGCCTCATGAAATGTTCCACCACTAACTTGTTCCTCCAATATTGATCTGGCTGATCTCGTGCAGGGATACCGCCACCATTTATCGCCTGATTCAATTGCGCCATTACTGCAACAAACTTTTCAGTTCCAGTTCTAACCATCTCAGGATGCTGATTCTGAAGGTTATTTCCTTATGTATGCCTTCCTAGCACTACTTCCCTGTTTCCTCTGCAGAAAACCATTCTGAACAAACATGTCTTAGATGATGCAACATGGTAATCTTCAAATGATATATCATTTTCAATTTGACCATAAAAAAATATTTTTGTATAATCCTTTAATATAATTCTAACTCCTAAAGTTATCTAAACTGACCTATGATACCAACTATAAGGCACCAGCCTTAAACCTTACTTAATCTTGAGTTATTACAAGAATTGAGGATCTTTTCAGGATTAGAGTTTTAGAGAATTAGATCATAAAACATGCATTACATTCCACATTTAAACAAAGTGGTTACAAAAAATATAGTACTCATTTTTCCCATCAACAAAAACATATTTAAAATAAAACATGGATTTTTTCTTGACACTTAATTGACACTATCATCACATCATGTACATTTCCCTTGACCTATGAAAAATATTTCAAAAACATGGGATGTGCATAAAATGATCAGTAAGGGATATAAAAATATGGAAAGGAAACATGAGTTCATGTGTACATATGAATCAATGAAATCATAATTCACTCATAAAACATAAGCACATTAACACACCTCATCAAATCATGAGTAAAACATAGAAATCACAAGACATAAAGGTAACTTGAGGCACTCATAACATTCTTACGTAGGGAGTAACCCTCTTGGTTACGTTTGGAATACCCATCATAGTTTATTCTGTAAATATCTTCAGAGAAACCTTAACATTTAACTCCTTCACGTTACCCAATTCATTGGAGAGCTATATCGGTCTCACCCGCCCTTAGTTTATCACAGAATCACCCATCTTTATAATAATTTCCTAGAACCATAACATAATTGTATCCCATTAAAACATGCATAAAGGAAACATAACATTTACACTTTTTAATCAAAATATATGAATACAACACATTGATATAAAAACATTATGAAAACCATTTTCAATACCAAATTAAAAGAAAAGTAAAACCTGGTATTTATTTTTCTTTTTAAAAAATTGTATGTCTTGTAGAGGAAGCCAAAACTCAAATAATGGTCACAGCGGAAGAGAAGTCGTTGTTACCGCATACGTACGACAAAAAAATTCCCTTTTTTCATTTAGTAAAACACTTCGTATAAAAAATATTCCTTTTGGATAAAAGTAAAAGTCAAAGGGGTTTCTACACCGTATAAGAGAAGGTTGTGTATAAAAAAAATATCCCTCAATGAATGGAGATTGAGACGAAGTCCCATACCTCGGGTCTGACTTGACTCGATCGTTCTTTAACCTCCTGAATAATAAACATGGGTTAATTTATATTTTCATAAGAACCATTTTCATGTTCATTATTCCTTTTATATCACTTATTACCATGTCATGAACACTATGTAATTATTTAAGTTAATAACGATCGTTTTAACGATCAGTGGTACTTAAGTCAAAAATAAACTCTTTTTAATTACAAGTTGTTCATGTATCCATTACATCCAGATTTATACTCATGATGTAGATATATATATATATATTATATATCCAGTATATACATGCATTTATAATATTACATAAAGTTTAGAGGTAAGAAATGAAATGCACCGTTCATGGAGACGGTAAGCCGTATGTATGCATGAACGCTACTTTCATTTCTATTTCGTATTTTATGGAATGGAATCATAATGATATGAAGGTATGTTATAATTACATTATAATATCATATATAATATCATTAATTCCATCCTTTATATGTCCCATATATGGAATTAACGAATCAAATCACTTTGAGGGGGCGGTAGTCTGCACTTCATAAAATGAAGATACCGCGTTTACCCATAATGGAAACCATAAAGGTATGAAATGAATGAAAAATATAGAATCTTAAGTAAAAAATAAACATATTATATATCATATATAAATATATTGTCATCTTAATGGCCACCTTTGAAGGTGTTAAAAAAATAATGAACAATCATCGTTTCGTGAGGAATAAATTCACCATCCACGGAAACAGTATGTTCTTTAACCATTAGATGTAGGTGTGTGTAAGTGTATCTAGAATAATTATTATAAAAACATCCTAGTATATGCAACATACTATTTTTGTTACAAAATAAATGAATAAAAAGATTTTAGGGGGTTGGAGAAGCAAAATAAAACATAAGAACACAAGAGAAGACACTACCTTTAAATCAGATAACTCTTTTTGATTTGAGCTCAAAGGCATCCTTGAGAAGACTTCTTCCCAAAGTGAGGCTTCTAAGAGTTAGAGAGGAATTTGGAGAGACTAAATGGGCAGGGGTTGGATGAGTCAAAGGCTTGATCGGTGTGGGTAAGGAGGTAGAGGTGGGGGTCTTTTATAAGAGGACAGGAGGGGCACTCTTGGAAGGTTATAAAATGTTACTTTAATTTCAAATGATTTTCGGATTGTAAAAGTCCCACATTGATTTATTTCAAGTATAAGGTGATAAGGGCTATAAATATACTCATCCAATAGGTTTTTGACATGTTTAGGTCTTAGATTGTACATTATATTTTAACTTTATTTAAATCATTAAATAATGAGGTAAACGCTGCATCATCATGATGTCATAAATAATTTAATTTATTTAATGTCTAAAAATTATAAAAAAATATCATGATGTAGGAAATATTTTTATCTTTCTAATAAATATTTATATTAAAAGATATGACCTTTATAACCCCATTTAAAAATTGTTTTTGTAAAAAAACTCATGTTTGTGACATTTTTATTTTAACATTAAATAAAAAGTTATTAATGTAACTTTACAACCAAAGTGGCTCCATGGGGTCCCCAAGTTGACCCATGGATTGACTATTCGGCCATGACACATCCAATAAGGGTAGGACATGTTTCAGGTTCATTTCATATTATTAAAACATTATTTTTACCTTAAATTACACTAATTACCTCTAATCGCGATTAAAAACATAAAAGTTACTATTCAGAAAAAAATTATTTTAATCCCATTGAACCACATTTTACTTCTCAATGAAAACCATGTATGTTGGATTTTTTAAATTCAAAACACAGAAGTGGTAAAATTCCATTTAAACGAAAAATCAGTTTTTTAAGTACCACATAGTGGTTTCACTATTAATAAAAAATTGAAGCTTTTTAGAAAAATAACAAAACATCACCCTAAGCTATATTTGATATTCCAGATTCAAAAATGATTTCTACTTTACAAAATGAAAAAGATATAAATTACAATAATTAATTTAATAATTAATTCTCGTTGTCAGAGAAAATAGCATGTTTTTATGAAACAATATATATCAAAAGATTGACACTAGTTTAAGTCCAATTTCAAAGTGAAATTAATTCCAAAGACCACTATTGGATTAAATGATAAAAATATATTCTAATTGAACTTTAAAGACAATTAAAAATATAATTTGATCATATAAATAAATTATATTAAAAAGAGGTTTTGAATTAAAATACAATATTTTTCACTATTCATTAAAAAAATAAACTTTATCGGAAAAATACCAATAATTTACACAAAGTAAATTTTGATGTCCCGATTCTAAAAAAGAGTTTTTTGGTTTAATAGAAAGTAAAAGAGTAACCATATCTATATTTAACGACGGTTCTCCATCAAAAGGCGATAAGTGGACCTTTCGTGAAAATTAGAGTATATATGCCTAAAATTGAATTCTTTTCATTTTTAAGCCTTTATCCTTTATTGGATAAATGTAAAAACATTTAACAAACATATATAATCATATTTTAGTTATTTCTATTCATTCCCACCAATACAATGGCTACATGTAAACTACCATTTAAAATAAAATTATTTTATTACTAGTGTGCAACGTAAGATTTCAAAGAAACTCTTCGTTGCGTATCGGGTATACTATCGAACATAGAAACCCCTTTAAAGTAAGATTAATATTTAATTCGCAAATATTAATAAATATAAAAATGTTTTATTCTTTATTTACCTGGGATGTTACAATTTATATATGTGCATACTAAATCGATGTTCGTGGAAGATGTAGAGGTATACAATAATGAATAAATTTTGTTAATTTAAAATATGATTATAATTTAATGATAGGGTTAAAGAACTGTATATGTCTCTTGTAAATACAATATATGAAAAAAAACTATTTGATGAATATTTTTTATCATTATTCTCAATTAATACTAGAAATATAAATATTTTTATTGATCTAAAAGAGTATTTATAGTGGGAAAATATGTGGGGAAATATTACATAGTATGTATCACAATGCATTATATATCATCATGTTAAGGGTGTGATATAGATTTATTAGGGGATTTTACAACAATTAAACATATTGGAATGGAAATGAAAAGTCAAGAACATGGATTTTGTTATAGAAATCCCCAAAACACCTAAAAGATATTATTCTATTTGGGTTGTAATCAACCATATTATAAAATATTCACATTTAACTATTTTCAAAGAGGATTTATCAATTTATCAACTTCCCAAGATATATATTTTGTATGTTTTAAGGTTTCATGGGATACCATATTCCATTTTAACTGATCGAGATTTAATATAAACCTTGTTTTTCTTGTGATGTCTTCAGTAAAATCTAAATATAATTGTTTTCCTGTAATACATATCATCCACTGATAGACGGTACATATAAGAGAACTATTCAAACCCAAAAAGAAATGGAATGAAAATTGTTTTTATATTTCAAATTTGGTTGGTAATATAACCATACCCTCTTCAAATTCTATTGTAAAAATAGATTTCACTCATGAATTCAGATGTCTCCCTCAGAATACTTATATGGTAAGAAGTCCATCAATCCCACATTTAGGGATGAATTTATATAATAAAATATATATGTACATGAGATTGCAAAGGAAATGGAATAAGAGTTTAGATACATTAAATAAAACATCATATATGAATAAATTTGATAGATGATTTATATTGAAAATAATTAGTGATATCTACAATACAAATCCCATGAGAATGTATTCCTACGAATTTTCACACAAAAAATGATTATGTGATTTTAAATAAATATCATTCTGAGATTTAGGTATACAAGTTGATTTTATATTCTTGATCATGTAAGGATGGTATCATATTTCATTAATATTACACAATAATTTCCCACATTCATGATGTGTTATATGTATATCTCTTCAAAATGTACATCAGTGATACATCACATGTACAAAACTCAAATGCTTTACCACTATATGTTGGTTATTTATATGTTAAAAACCCATTAGAAATAATTTATCATAATCATAATGTGTTATGAAACAACACTACACTCCTAGTTAATGTTCTCCGGATGAATCATAAATTCAAAAAGTTAAATGGGAACACCAGGATTTGGTAACATATAGATAAAATCATTAGTCTATATCATTGGGATGAAAAATTAAAGTTAAAATTTAATTATATAGGGGATTACTTTTAATATAAAAATACATAATGTTTATTTCATTTTAATTAAACATTATGTATTCAAAACTTTGCATTACTCATAACCTTGTGTCCAATTAAACATATAATATAGTATACCATTATAACCTAGAAGATGAATAAGTGGATTCGAATGGGATTAAAAATATTATAAAATATATATGTGTGTTTTAAATAATTATAAATTATTGACATATATGGAAGAATTAATCATTAAAATTTAATAAATTAACTCAGTGATTAGAATACATTTTTTGACAAATTGTTTTCTTATTATAAGTTATTATCATATGGAAAAGTATATCGAGGACTATTAAAAAATTATTAATTAATTATATATATATTAATTAACATCTAAGAATTATTTATATAATGGTTATGAATAAAGAGAAAATTATTTAAGAGAATATATTATTATATTTCATAAAACTATTTTTATTTTCTCAAAGCATTTTTACCAAAATAAATGATATAAAAAATAATTTAACAGGTTTTTTGTAAATGTTTTGTTATATATTGAATAAAATATTATATAATCCATTTTATTTTTTTAAAGGCTAGTAATGAAATAGAATTCATTTTTATAATTAAAATATATTTTTTATAAAGATAGAGTTTCGTTCCATTTCTCTTGATTATTTTAAAATTAATTTATTACACCATTATATATAGAATTAGATAAAATGGATAAATTATTAGATATAAAAATCAATCAATTTGATAACGAATCCACCTTCATTTTTTGTTATTCTGAAATTGGAAAACAGTAAAAATATGTTACCACTATGAAGGTTAAAAAGGTTTTTATGGGGGTTAAACTTTGTGAAAACTAAAATGTTTCTAAATAAATTTATATAATTAATATTTTTTTGAAGATATTTCAACACTATATTGTCTTAAAATAAAATTATTATTTACTTTTATCTAATAATAAAATAATAAGATGTGATATTATTTAAATCTTTTTTGTCTTTCCAGGTCTGTCCTCTCCTATTCATATAAATAAAAACCATTCTCCTATGTTATTTACAATGTTTGATCATTGTGTATCAGTAAAAAATTTAATAATAACTTCCTATATACCTTAGCATATTTTTTAATCTTCTAGTATTATTATAGGAACAATATTTTATGACATAAGGTTTAATCCAAATGATGTCCCTTAAATAATATGTATAAATCTTAAATAAGATCATTCAAATTTATTCTTATTCCCAATTATCTTAATATATACCCAACATAACAAAATTATTATTGTATTATAAATACACTAATATTTCATTATTATTATTTCAATACCATTTTCCACTTCATTTCAATAAAATGGGAAATGAATGTATTTTTCAGGAATACATATGGACTACCGCAACTAAGTGGTCATATGATCTATTTTCCCTCACCACCTAAAATAAATTCTTATAATATTGTATTTAAGTATTATTTATGTATTTCATGATATAATTATAACTATTAAATTTCTAAAAAGTATTAATTACTCTTTCCAACATTTATTAGAAAATGAAAATAGTGTTCTTGTGTATGTACGAACTACCGTCTCCAAGATTGGTGTAATTATTTTTTATGTGTACTATTTATATATGGTATTTAATATGCATATAATGATTATATGTGATATTTATATTGATAAAAGTAATTTGGATATGATGGAACAATGACTAGTATGCAAAGACCATAATAGTCGAATCGAAACATTCATGAAAAACAAACTTGTTATCACCCAAGACAATTTTTTTAAATAAATAATTGTTAGTGAATAATTGATATGTTGTTAAAAGTGAAAAATGTATTGTATTAAAATTTATGAATTTGATTCTATTATATATTTCATATAAATTTACTTTTATTACACAAGATTTTAGATTACATATGAATCATGGAGAATATGAGGTAATAGATTTATGGTACAATCTCATTTATTCTATAGATTATTTATATTTAATTATCATTAATGGGATTATTTTACCATTTTAATTTAAAAAAATATAATGTGTTATCCTATTTTTATTAATATAATTTTCATGTAGTATTACTATTTTACAATCATTGTTAATTAAAATTATTGAGAAACTATCCTGAGAAAAACATCCCATTTTTCCTCTTTGGATGGGAATATATCTCTTCCACAACCAAATTATCATTAAAAAGTTTTGAAGTATGATCTTAATATTTTTTGTTGAATTTTTTAATTCAATATAACCCATTAATTAATCTAGTTAATTTTTTTTAAAATGAATCTTCCTTTCATTTTATGAACAAAGTATTTTTTCAATGGAAGGGATGTGGTCATTATTTTAACAAACACCACATGAATAGATTTTCTTTCCAAGATGACAAATAATTGATTTTAATATTCCTTTACATGTTTTTATAGTCATATTCAGAGAAAATTTTTCCCTACTATTATTGAAAGATATTTATTTTCAATATTTGATTTCAAAATTAAATGGATATTTTTTTCATGAATTTTTCCACAAACATTTTCATTCAATTTTCTATATATGATAACATTATATGATGAAAATTTTTATTAATTTAAAATTTTCTCCTATGATACAATAATTATTATTTATTTAGGTGTTTTATGATTATAATTATAAAATTTTGATAAAAACACTTTAGTTTCCATGGGTTTAGTATTGATGAAAAAAATATTATTTCATTATATTAAGGTATACATATAATTATTTTTTATTTTGTGATGGGTGGATTTGTTATAGACCTCCAATTAATTGGTAAATAATTTTTAATGATACCAAAGGGTTAATGGGAGGTTTTCCAAATCTCAAAAGAGTGTAAATATGAGGTCATCCAATGCTGAAAAAAGGTTACACTGAAGGTTATCCCAAACCCAATAGATGGTAAAAAGATAGTTATCCCATAACCAAAGAAGGTTAATGGGTGGTTTTCACAAGAAAAGCATGTAAATATCTCTTTAGTGGTTATCATTTACATAATATTTCTATTATTATTATTATTACACACTTTATACCACTATTTTATGACATTATCTTATTCGAATGTTGTGTTCTCATGGATCATATTGTTTTTTTCATTTATGATTCATGTCATATGAATAACCATTATTTATCCCATAAAACATGATTACCACCTATAAAATAATATGTATGGTTTTAACTTTCTATTCTCATGTTCTCAAACCCTTATTCTCATTTTATTCTTAATTTCACTTTTATGTATCCTATGTTTACACATACAGAGTATTTGAACTAACCCTTTATTATGATTCATTTTCCCCAGGATATAGAGAGAGTGTTTTGATAAGATATGTGTAAAGAGTTTACTATTTATAATGAACGTTGTGGAAAGTATTGATGATATTATATGTACATGTTTTTTATGGATCTGTGTATCCAATGATGACAATGATTTATAGTTTGTTTAGAGATCATAATGATATATAGTGAATATTCAGCAAATAAGATGTAAAATTTATATATGAAATGATTGTGTTTTCTCATTGGAATCTCCCTTTTTCATCCAAATGACATTTAATTACATATTCATATTATTATAACATATTAAACATACCCCTTTAGGAGAATACCTTATGTCATAATTTATCATTATAGATGAATGTGGAGATAATGTTCTTTATCTAACATTCAACCATAGAGATTCCAGACACATAAACATTGTGTAATCAGTTTACCAACATAATATAATTTCATGCATAATTTATTTTAACATTCATTAATTTTATATTTTTATATTTATTATACTCATTGTTAGATATATAAATATTATTGCTCGTATTTTGACATTTTAGACTAGGAACCATTCATAAAACTCTTGTATAAACTTCTGTGGGGGAAAATACACTACTACTTTTCTATTATACAAACTATGTTTTGACTGAAAAATCTAGAATATTGTATCCTTTAACTATTAAATAGAACTATATTTATTTAAATAAGTTACTAGTTTCATTGGCATCTTTTGGTTTTATATTTATTTTGTTGATTGTTGAATAATGAAATATGGACAGTGTATTAATAATATTTTAAACAGGTTTGTAGGATTTTACCATGGATGGTGAATTATATTATAGAATATTCTTAATCCATAGTGATATAAAAACTAGAGGTTCCCATGGTATATTGAGAGAAGTTTTTACATTGACTGAATTATTGGAAGAGTTTGAGAATATTGAAAGACTTGATTTATAATAAGTAATGTAAAATATTATTGTCTGTAGAGGATAGCTAGGATTTAAATTGTTTATATAACATTGAAGAACAATGAAATAATATTATCTTAGTGTGTAATTATCCTCACATAGAGGAAATATTTCAATTATATGATCCATATAAAAATGTTTTTACATTGTCCTAATGATGGGTCTAGGAAAACAACAATCTTTGATTTGGTAGAATGAATGGAAGGCTAGATTTTTTTTGAATTAATTACTATAAAATTTATAATAAGAACTTAATTTTTCAATTAATTAGGTATATCGAATCAGTCCTATGAGTGTTATATTGGTAGAAGGTTATTGATATATTTATGTGTTTGGGGGTTTAGATTATGTATTGTGAAAATAGTTCTTTATAAAGGACAAGATGTTACATGGAATACGTTGCATAGAAGGAAAATAAAGGATCCATCAAGATAATAATGGACCATATAAGGATGTAAAATATATAAGTATATGTGATTGGAGTCTTATATATGGATTATAATGAGCTGATATAAGAATATTATAAATAGGAGTCTCATGTTAGAGAACATGGAAAATGATGAGCTGATCTAGGTCATGTGACACTCGCTATATGGCTTAGTTATGTGATATGGACTCCTACATAGGGTCATGTGAATGGTGTTAAATTCTAGTAATATCATATAAGTTATATATTCTTAGTGGTTTTATTGCTGATGTTATGTACTAGGGGTTATGTGATTAGTGTTACATTATTTGGGTTATGTAATAAAAAGTTTTTCCAGGAAAAATCATTAAAATCATTATTTTATTTTTGTATGTAATAAAATATATTAAAAATGAGACTAAAGTAATTATATAAGATGATGATGAATAAAATAGTAATTTAAATGAAACATCTGGTTTTTGAATTGGGTAATGGAATTAGACAATTTAAGTGTAAAATTAACCACATTAAAATAACAAGTGACCAAGTGAAATTTTTTGGGCGAAATGTATTTACATTTCACATTGAAGAGTTACAGACATCTTATATAAAAGATAATTTTATTTTAAATGATTAAAAAAATCATTAAATAAGTAGTTATGATCCAATATTAGAATAATTCTTAATTAGATAGATCAACTATTTAATTATTTTTTTTAAATGATATAAAATACTATTAACCAATGAAGATTATTTATGGAATAATTTTTTGGAAGTGAAGAAGAGACATTGTGTCTTGGGGGAGGAGTGACTGAGACATGAAAATAAGAAAGGTTCTTATCCTAGCACAAAATGACTCTAAAAAACATTGTGTCCTTATTAAATTAATATATTAGTTTATTTCATCACAATAAAACATTATTTGCGTATTCTCTTTGAAAAAATAATTCTATGTTGAACCATTTAAAATTTTTATTTTATACGCATGAATTACATTCCTTCATATTTTTAATTTTTTATTATTGAAATTAAAATAGTAACTAGGTGAACCTAGTTACTTCTTACATTGAAATAATATATTTATAAAACATTATATTGTTAAAAGGATGGTTTTAATTTGTGAATCACCCAAACTCACCAGCACCCACATCTTATGCTTCTATTTCCAGACACTTACATTGGTTCTCAATTCAGTGGAATGAATTCATGTAAGTATAAACAAACTTATTGATTATTTTATATTTGTAATATATCTCATAAATGGAAATAATTTTAAAGTTATTTTATGGATATAAAAATCCCTACTTCAATGATTTATTAAGGTAATTTTTTCATATTTTAATAGTTTTCACAAATTATTCAATGTAATCTATTTAAATGTTTTCTATATAGTATATTTCATTATTCATTTTCTTCTCTTCCCTTTTAAAGATTACATTCTATGATCTTCGGGTTCATAAAAGTAATTTCAAATTTATTTACCATAATAGTTTGAAATAAATATTTTTAGAAGTTATTTACCTTTAAAATAAATGTTAATAAAATAAATTATTTCTTCTTATTTTCAAATAGTTTTAAATTCTTCTTAAAACGTGTTTTTTCATTTATGTAAAAAAAATTAATTTCTCTTATACATTATTGGGTATATGATTTAACTATTTTATAACAACATAATATTTTTGGATGTGTATCTCTTTTAATTTAGTTTCACTGATGGAATATGTTTCCTATAGCAGTAAGCCTAAATGAATAATGATATACAATTAAATATCATTATTTTGAGATGATCAAAATAACCTTGATGATAAATATTAGGGAATGAATAGTATTAATTATATTTGAAAATTAAATATTGAAGATATGTTCTTACATTTATCCAAATGATTTAATAGGCATAAGATATGAATGAATCCTATTTTATGCATAAAAGGCAATATTTTTCTAAATATAACTTTACTATCATTATGGGTGAAGAGATTTAAAATATAAATTTTAACACAATAGTTATTTATATATGAAAAAGCCATCATTAATTTATAATTAATAATATCATGATTTACTTTGGTTATTTTTTTGTATTATTCTAATAAGTTTCATTTTTTATTAATTGTACTGCCAACTTTGGAATAATAATAAGACAGTTAGGAATAGTAATAGTCCAAATATAATAATAAAATCACATAAGAAAGTGAAAAAAATTATTTATCTTATAAATGAAAATATGGAATATTTATATAATGGAATAAGTAAATTAATGTTTTAAAATTGATAAATTAATTATTGGTATTTTTGTGAAAGAAAAGTTCTTATTTAAAATTATATAATTAATATAATGATTTAAAACAAATTAATTCTGATAATAAAATTCATAAAATAATATTTACATGTCTTATGATTATAAGATAATTTTATGAAACTTTGATGAAGTTTTCAATGTGTCATAAAATTAATTATAATACTTAAATCTGTAATCTTTTGAGTAAATTATGTTTATTTTTAACTATTTTTATCATATTTTGAAAATTATTTACATAACATTCATTTAATTTTTTAATTATACATATCAAAAAATGTTTATTGTTAATTTTATGGATTCTTCTAAGATAAATAAATTTTTTGTGAATTGTGGAATATAGTAGTCTATAGTATTTAACAAATATATGAATTATTAAGTCATAGATGATTTATGGATGATCTAATCCAATAATATAAAACTAAAATTTATTATATTAATATACATAGTCAAAATTATCAAAATATTCATATTATTTTGAAATAATAATAAATAAATGATTAAAATATTCAAAAAAACACCATCATCCAACACTATAAATAGTAGCCCTCACCACCTATTCTACTCACACCACCATATTTATAGATATTGTTAAATTTCTGGTTGATACCTCACCCAAAAATATCCCCATTGCTATGTTCTTCCTAGTATCACCCAAAATACCATTTTAAGGTACATTAAGGTGGTTCTCAAGGAGATGAATTCAAGAGGTATGACCAGTAATAATTCCCTTTCATTTTATTTTATTTTTCTTTTCCAGTATTATCATCCCCTTACATTCTCCATAAAAACATGAATGATAAGTCCATTATTTTATATATACATGATTTTTATTATGATAATGTAAAATCCACCATCAATTCTCTTCTCTTATTCCCATTTTTATTGTAAAAATGAAAACATCATCTATGAGCTGCCGATTTACCACCTTCATTGATGACAAGTTTTTGTTTCAAAAATACCCCATGAATGATAGAAATAAAACCATTATTGTTTTTAATATGTTTTTAACATTTTTAATACAAATTATTTTATATTTACTAATATATATATATAATTAATTAATTCATAACAGAAAACTAGTGTGTTATGATCGAAAACATGTAAAAATAATCCAAACAATTATCACTATTGTTTTATCTAATGGTTCATGCTAACAACATATTAAATAATGAAATATATAAACATTATATATTATTTAGGTTCATTAATAACATATAATTTTATTTCATGAGATCAATTAAAATTTTACATGATTTCAATACATATATATATGTAAATTGATCATGAAAACCCAGGAAACGAACACTTCCAAATGATAAAATGGTACTTTATAACACATCCAAGATTACATAAATGAAAATAATAAAATTATAATAAATGAAATTCTTGTAGAAAGGTTTCATAATTAGTTAATTGTGGTATTTAATTTGATTATATTAGACATTAAGATCCAATGCCGAACACCTTCAGACACAAGGTAAGGGTTTTCATGTATAACCTTTATTTATGTGAGATATTTCATATTCACCATAATTTGATGGGTGTTGTTTATGTATAATATCAATTGATGTATAATATAATTAATCTATTAATCATAATTTTATTAAATTATTCCTCTTATGATAATAAATTTTATAGGCCATATGGTTTGACTATTTTCATAGTGGTAAGGTGTTATTCCAAAACCTCCAATTTTCATCCTCGTTATGCTATATATGCTTTTACCCCACTGTAATTATTCATTATTTTTACATAATTATTATAAAATCTATTTATATATACCAATATCATATATCCATATCATTTTTCTTTCATTTATGTCTTAATATATGTTTTATAATGATACATTTTCATTTCTTTATGTTATGGAACCTCGATTAAAGGGATCTTCCAAATTTCATAACAATTTTAAAGTACCATCCATAATCTATTTTAGGGTGAAATAATTTTTATAAAATAAATATTTTTATATTTAAAACAATATTATTTCATTTTTAATTTTGTAAAAATATTTATGACATTTTCTATTATAAATACTATTTTATATTTTTCTTTGTACACCACTAAAATGGCCCATTAATAATGTTTTTTTAAAATCTATTTTATCATTATTTCACTTTAGTTGGAAGTCATCTATACATCAAAAATAATTTCAATATCCTTTAAATTTATTTTCTAGGATATTCACATCTACAATATTATTTTATGACAAATTAAACTAAATTTAAAAAATAACTATTCTTTCCAATGTAAAAGCATATTTCATAAAAATTTATTAATGATTTTACTAGGGTCTTTTAGTCTGTGATTATGATTAAAAAATTTTAAACTGGTATGGGACACAATAATTTAAATATATATTGTTTCATAGGTCATGAATGAGTTTTATAGTAAGTGATTGGTGGGTCCCCCTATAGACCCTCGATGCCTCAATATGTCTCAAGATAACAACCAGACTAGGTTTTAGCCGAGGCCTTTCCAATTTTCAAAGAATTATTTATTGAGTCCCAGATGGTATAAATATTATGTTTTACATTATAAAATCCCACATTATTGTATTAGAAATTAATATCTCATTTCATTATTCAATTAGTATAATATCTATGGCAATGTTTCATTCTCATGTTATTATTTATATGGAATTGTTTTCTCATCTTTTATTCCTTCCATGTTAATGTCATGATTATTTTTAATTTAATGTCTCTATAGTAATTCACAATGCCTTATTATATATGTTTTTTTTGATAGATTTTGTTTTACAGTTAATCCTACCAATAATATGTGCTCACCCATTTCTTCTATTTTATTTTTTCCGGTGACGTGAGGATTAATATTATGAATCACATTAAGGGATAATCTAAGAGTATAGGTTTGATTCCGTTGGAGATTAAATTTTTATTTTACTTAAAATTTTAATAAAAAACCTTATGTAGTTATCTTCTTTATAAAACATACTAAACTATTCATTTCATTGGGATTACACTTCCTTGTTTATTATACCAATGTGTTTATGTAAGTCACTAGATCCGGGGTACTGGGTTTAGAGCCTATAAATTTGGTATAAAAGGAATATTAATATAAACCATGGAAACAAGATTTAGAGAACATATATTTAGGAAATTAACACTAAGATAGACATCAAGGAAAATCATATAAGATAATACATAAATTTTTGAAAACTAGACATTATATGAGTATTCGTAGAAATACATCCCTCTTTGGATACTACATGTGGATGTGGTTCTAGAAAATAATTACATAAGAGTAACAGCAATGGCACGTTGTGTCAACCCTGACTTGGTTTAACCTAGTTCCCAACAACAGGCCTTACATAACACCTAATTTGACACTCATAGGTGATATGATTAGGTTAATTATCATTTTATTTAAAAAGAATTATTAATGATTTTATAGTAAATATATCCAAAAATAGTCCATGTTTAAGATTATGAGATTAGATATATAAAAAATTTTCAATTTATGTTATGTATTTCACATGATTTGGCATTATATATTATGTTTCGTGATGTTATGATCTAATAATTCGTCTTCCACTGTATATAAATAGAATCTAGTAGATGAAATTGGAACAACACCAATGAGAACAAAATAAAAATTTTAAAAATGATTTATTCCTCAATTGGTGTAAACCACTCTTTCAAATGAATGTAGTCTCTCAAATATTCTCAATATATGAGGAAATAATATCATATTTTAAAAAATTAGATAACGAAGTATCCAAGTCCTATGTCATAAAACGAATGTAAGAGAAGTGTAAATTTTATAAAAATATCAATAATGGGAAAAATCTACTGACTTTTTTTCCCACTTTTTATTATTTAGGAAAGAAACAACTTGGTATATGCTTACTATGAACAATAGATTTCTTCATGTGTGCAGAATAATTCCACCGTGCTCATGATTTTATGGAATGGAAGGAATTTTTAATGTTCATTGATTCAACATAAATGATTTGGTATAATAATCTAATAAATTCCTCAAGCATCAAATAAAGATACACAAAAATAGGATAATGTATCAAGATAATGTTTAGGCTACTACTATACATGAAGAGTATTAATTAATATTCTTGTGTTTGGATTTAATAATTATGTTACTTAATTATTTTAAAAATAAGATTTTTGTTCTAAAAATAATTATATATATAAGGATTGTATAAGAGTACCTCATCATTAAGAAATTTTAATTTTTTGATGAAAAGAACTAGTCATTACAAGAAGTGATTTTCTTGTAATTTAATCTTCCAAAAATTACATGATTATAGAAAGATAACCCAAAATATTTTATTGATGTTAATATAATTAGAAATATATGATAATGTGACAGAATTGGAAACCATGAATGAGGTTATTGATATTATTGTTTTGGTTGAAATGGAACTAATAGATATTTGTATTTAAGAAAAAATTTAAAAAACAAGAGATTCTATAACTGGAAGAATTAATGTTTCAAAAATATTTTAATGAGATTACTGTATCCGTATATTTGGAATGTGGTACTAAGAGATACATTATTTTTATAATCTTATGTTTTTTGGTTTATAAATTTTTTTTACCATATTTGTAAAATTTTCATTTAATATATACAGATATGTTTTAATTTGTGCATCATCCGAACTCACCCGCACACACATCTTATGCTTCTGTTGCCACAGACATACATTGGTTCTCAATTCTGTGGAATGAATTCATGTAAGTATAATAAAACTTATTTCTTATTTTATATTTGTAATATATCTCATAAATGGAAATGATTTTAAACTTATTTTATAGATATAAAATTAACTACTTCAATGATTTATTAAGAATTTTTTTTCACATTTTAATAGTTTTCACAAAAGATTCAATGTAATCTATTTAAATGTTTTCTATATAGTATATTTTATTATTCATTTTCTTATTTTCTTTTTTAAAGATTACATTCTATGATCTCCTGGTTCATAAAAGTAATTTCAATTTTATTTCCCATTATAGTTTGAAATAAATATTTTTAGAAGTTATTTACTTTTAAAATAAATGTTAACAAAATAAATTATTTCCTCTTATTTTCAAATAGTTTTCAATTCTTCTTAAAACGTTTTTTTTATTTATTTCAAAAAAATTAATTTCTGTTATACATTATTGGGTATATGATTTAAATATTTTATAACAATATAATATTTTCGGATGTGTATCTTTTTTAATTTAATTTCACCGATGGCATATGTTTCCTATAGCAGTAAGCCAAAATGAATAATGATATAAAATTAAATATCATTATTTTGAGATGATCAAAATAACCTTGATGTTAAATTTTAGGGAATGAATAGTATTAATTATATTTTAAAATTAAATATTGATGATATGTTCTTACATTTATCCAAATGATTTTATAGGCATAAGATATGAATGAATCCTATTTTATGTATAAAAGGCAATATTTTTCTAAATATAACTTTACTATCATTATGGGTGAAGTTGTTTAAAATATAAATTTTAACACAATAGTAATTTATATATGAAAAAGTAATAATTAATTTTTAATTAATAATATCATGACTTACTTTGGTTATTTTTTTCTATTATTCTAATAAGTTTTATTTTTTATTAATTATAGTGTCAACTTTGGAATAATAATAAGACGATTAAGAATAGAAATAGTCCAAATATAATAATAAAATCACATAAGAATGTGTAAAAAATAATTTATATTATAAATGAAAATATTTAATATTTATATAATGGAATAAGTAAATTAATGTTTTAAAATTGATAAATTAATTATTGGTATTTTTGTGAAAGAAAAATTCTTATTTACAATTTTATAATTAATATAATGATTTAAATTAAATTAATTCTGAAAATAAAATTCATAAAATAAAATTTATGTGTCTTATGATTATAAGTTAATATTATGAAACTTTGATGAATTTTTCAATGTGTCATAAAATTAATTATAATACTTAAATCAGTTATCTTTCGAGTAAATTATGTTTATTTTTAACTAATTTTATCATATTTTGAAAATTATTTACATAACATTCATTGAATTTTTTAATTATACATATCAATAAATGGTTATGGTTAATTTTACGGATTCTTGTAAAATATATAATTTTTTTTGTGAATTTTGGAATATAGTAGTCTATAGTATTTAACAAATACATGAATTATTGAGTCATATATGATGTATGGATGATCTAATCTAATAATATAAAACTTAAATTCTTTATATTAATATATTTAGTTAAAATTATCAAAATATTCATATTCTTTTGAAATAATAATAAATAAATGATTAAAATATTCAAAAAAAACACCATCATCCAGCATTATAAATACTAGCCCTCACCACCTATTCTACTCACACCACCATATTTATAGAGATTGTTAAATTTCTAGTTGATACCTCTCCCAAAAATATCCCCATTGTTATGTTCTTCCTAGTATCACCCAAAATACCATTTTAATGTACCTTAAGGTGGTTCTCAAGGAGTCGAATTCAAGAGGTATGACCAGTAATACATCCCTTTCATTTTATTTAATTTTTATTTTCCATTATTATCTTCCCCTTACATTCTCCATCAAAACATGAATTATAAGTCCATTATTTTATATATACAAGTTTTTTATTATGATAATGTAAAATCCACAATCAATTCTCTTTTCTTGTTCACATTTTTATTGTAAAAATGAAAAGATCATATGTGAGCTGCCGATTTACTACCTTCATTGATGACAAGTTTTTGTTTCAAAAATACCCCATGAATGATAGAAATAAAACCATTATTATTTTTAATAAGATGCTAACATTTTGAATACTAATTATTTAATATTTATTAACAAACAAATAAATAAATATATAATTAATTCATAACAGAAAACTAGTGTGTTATGATCGAAAAAATGTAAAAATAATCCAAACGATTATCACTAATGTTTTATCTAATGGTTCATGCTAATAACATATTATATAATGAATTATATAAAAATTACATATTATTTAGGTTCATTAATAACATATAATTTTAAATTAGGACATCAATTAAAATTTTACATGATTTCAATACATATATATAAGTAAATTGATCATGAAAACCAAGGAAACGAACACTGCCAAATGATAAAATGGTACTTTATAACACATCCAAAATTTCATAAATGAAAATAATAAAATTATTGTAGAAAAGTTTCATAATTAGTTAATTATGGTATTTAATTTGATTATATTAGACATTAATGTCCAATGTCCAACACCTTCAGACATAAGGTAAGGGTTTTCTCGTATAACCTTTATTTATTTGAGATATTTCATATTCACCACTATTTCAAGGGTGTTGTTTATGTATAATATAAATTGATGTATAATATAATTATACTATTAATCATAATATTATTAAATTATTCCTTTTATGATAATTTATTTTATAGTTCATATGGTTTGACTATTTTCATAGTTGTAAGGTGTTATTCCCAAACCTCCAATTTTCATTCTGGTTATGCTATATATGCTTTTACCCCACTGTAATTATTCATTATTTTTACATAATTATTATAAAATCTATTTATATATTCCAATAGCATATAACCATATCATTTTTCTTTCATTTATGTCGTAATATATGTTTTATAATGATACATTTTCATTTCTTTATGTTATGGAATCTCGACTAAAGGGAATTTCCAAATTTCATAACAATTTTAAAGTACCATACATAATCTACTTTAGGGTGACATAATTTTTATAAAATCAATATTTTTATATTTAAAAACTATATTATTTCAATTTTAATTTTATACAAATAATTATGACATTTTCTATTATAAAGACTCTATTATATTTTTCATTGTACACCACTAAAGTGGCCAATTAATAATGTTTTATAAAATTTATTTTAACATGATTTCACTTCAGTTGGAAGTCATCTATACATCAAAATTAATTTCAATATCCTTGAAATTTATTTTCTAGGATATTCACATCTACAATATTATTTTATGACAAATTAAAATAAATTTAAAAAATAACTATTCATTCCAATATAAAAGCATATTTTTTAAAAATTTATTAATGATTTCACTAGGGTATTTTCCTATGTGATTATGATTCAAAAATTTCAAACTAGTTTGGGACACATTAATTTAAATATATATTTTTTCACAGGTTATGAATGAGTTTTTTTAGTGAGTGATTGGTGGCTCCCTCTATAGACCCTCGATGCCTCAATATGTCTCATGATAACAACCGGACTAGGTTTTAGCCGAGGCCTTTCCAATTTTCAAATAATTTTTTATTGAGTCCTGGATGGTATAAATATTATGTTTTACATTATAAAATCCCACATTATTGTATTAGACATTGATATCTCATTTCATTATTCAATTAGTATAACATCTATGGAAATATTTCATTCTCATGTTTTTATTTATATGGAATTTTTTTCACATATTTTATTACTTCCATGTTGAAGTCATGATTATTTTTAATTTAATGTGTTTATAGTAATTCACAATGACTTATTATATATGTTTTTTATAGACTTTTTTGTATAGTTTATCCTTACCAAGAATATGTGCTCACCCATTTCTTCTAATTTATTTTTTCCCGTAACGTGAAGATGTATATTATGAGTCACATTATTGGATAATCTAAGAGTTTAGGTTTGTTTCCATTGGAGATTAGATGTTCATTTTACTTCAACTTTTAATAAAAAACCTCATTTAGTTATCTTCTTTCTAAAAGTTACTAAACTATTCATTTCATTGGGATTACACTTCCTTATTTATTATACCAATGTGTTTAAGTAAGTCACTAGATCCTGGCTACTGGGTTTAGAGCCTATAAAGTTGGTATAAAAGGAATATTAATATAAACCATGGAAACAAGATTTAGAGAACATATATTTAGGAAATTAACCCTAAAATATTCATCAAGGAAAATTATACAAGATAATACAATTTTTTTTGAAAATTAGACAATATATAAGTATTCATAGAAATACATCCGTACTTGGACACTACATGTGGATGTGGTTATAGAATAGAATTACATAAGAGTAACATCAATGACACGGTGTGTCAACCCTGACTTGGTGTAACCTAGTTCCCAACAACAGGCCTTACAGCACACCTACTTTGACACTCCTAGGTGATATGATTAGGTTAATTATCATTTTATTTAAAAAGCATTATTAAGGATTTTATAGTAAATCTATCCAAAAATAGTCCATTTTTAAGATTATGATATTAGATACATAAATTTTTTTAAATTTATGTTATGTATTTCACATGATTTGGCATTATGAATTATGTTTCATGATGTTATAATCTAGTAATTTGTATTCCACTATATATAAATAGTATCTAGTATTTGAAATGGGAACCACACCAATGAAAAAAAATACAAATTTTAATAATGATTTATTCCTCAATGGGTGTAAACCACTCTTTCAAATGAATGCAGTCTCTGAAATATTCACAATATATGAGGAAATAATATCATATTTTAATAAATTAGATAAAAAATTATCCAAGTCCTATGTCATAAAACAAATGTAAGAGAAGTGGAAATTTTATAAAAATATCAATAATGTGAAAAGGATACTGACTTTTTTCCACCTTTTTATTATTTAGAAAAGAAACAACTTGGTATATGCTTAATAGGAACAATAGTTTTCTTCAAGTGTGCAGAATAATTCCACTATGCTCAGGATTTTATGGAATGGAAATAATTTGTAATGTTTATTTCTTCAACATAAATGATTTGGTATAATAATCAAATAAATTCCTCAAGAATCAATAAAATATACACAAAAATAGGATAATGTATCAGGATAATGTTTATGCTACTACAATACATGAAGAGTATTGATTAATATTCTTGTGTTTGGATTTAATAATTATGTTACTTAATTATTTTAACAATAATTTTTTTGTTCTAAAAATAATCATATATATAAGGATTGTATATGAGTACTTCATCTTTATGAAATTTGAATTTTTTATGATTAGAACTAGTCATTATAAGAAGTGATTTTCTTGTAATTTAATCTTCCAAAAATTACATGATTATAGAAAGATAACCCAATATATTTTATTAATGTTAATATAATTATAAATATATGATAATGTGGTAGAATTTGAAACCATGAATGAGGTTATTGATATGATTTATTTGGTTGAAATGGAACTAATAGATATTTGGATTTAATAAAAAATTTAATAAACATGAGATTTTACAACTAGAAGAATTAATGTTTCAAAAATTTTAAATGAGATTACTGTATCCATATATTTGGAATATGGTACTAAGAGATACATTATTTTTATAATCTTATGTTTTTTGGTTTATAGAAATGTAGTTACCATATTTCTAAAATTTTCATTTAAAATATTCAGATATGTTTTACATGAGTCTAAAAATTACTTACTTGGGGATTAGATAAAGTTAAACAATGTAAATTATTGATTTTTAATTACATATAATAATAGTATTAGACTTATTTATCATTTAAATGTTGAAAAAAATAATTAGGGACCATATGATTCATTAAATTTCATTTTGGTATGCAAAAATCACTATGATCATTAATTTATAGGTGTAAGGGATGAAGTGAAAATAGATCAAAATACAACCCAAGGATGAGATTATGCTTATGACCTAGAAACTAATCAGGTATGTTTATTTTCGTAGGTTCTTATATTAATATTTTAAAAATCCATAAACTCTATAAAAAATATTTTGAAAAAAAACAATTATTTGTATAATTTTATTTCTATGAATTGAAAGAAATTTAAATTGGTCACAAATTTTCGATGTTCTAATGGTGAACATTATAATGCCTATGATCCCTATAATTACCTATCAGAACATGATAGTTAGATTATACTTCATTTTTCATATTTTAACTAATCACTACTATTATCTTATTTGAATAATTAGTTTTTTGGTAACCCATACATTTTTTATTCCCTCGTATTAAGATGATATTTTATAACACTACTTCTGATGTGGTTTTCCTAGAAAACATTTCATGTATCAACCATTAGTTTTTCAAGTCAAATTTTTTATTTTGAGTAAAAAAAATAATTTGAGGAGGTGAGAAGGTATGATACCCAAATATTTAATGATACCTTTATTATTTATTATAATTTCTTCGAAAGCATATGTTTCATAGAAAACCATGCTTAAACTTTTAATTATATACAATTAAATATCATTTTTTTAAAACAACCATTATACCTTAATTATTAAATTGGCTGGAATGAATAGTATTAATAAAATTTATATATTATATAGTTAATAATTTTTTTTAAATTCTTCTAAATGATTATAATGGAATTATACACTAATTAATATATTTTTATAAAAAAGGATATATTTTTATTGATGTAGTTTTACCACTTTTCCTGGTGAAATTATTTTATTTATAAATTTTAAAAAATTTATAAATTATATTTTAAAAATTAAACATTATTTTTGAATTATTCATATTAAAATTTATTATGGTTAATGTTTTGGTTCTTTTTGGAGATGTTTCATATCTGATTGATAGAAATGTAACCTTTGGAATAATAATTTGATTGTTAGGAATTGTAATATGGAAATTATAATAATATAATCATTTAAAAAATTATTAATATAATTTAATTTTCTTATAAATTAGTATATTATATATTTATGTTATAAAATAACAATATAAATTTGTTAAAAATGATTAACTAAGTATTCGTTTTTTTTGGGAAATAGAAATATTTAGTTAAAACATTATAATTAATAAATATATTTTAAAAAAATATTTTCTTAAACTAAAATCAAAAAAATATTTCGTTTTATTATTATTTTAAAATAATTTTAAGAGACCTTAATAATATTTTCAAAGTGTCATTAAAATATTTATAATATAAAAATTATTATTTTTTAGGTAACATATGATTTTAGATGAAAGTTAAATTTCTCATATTTTGAAAATTATTTTTATAAAATGGAGTTCATTTTATAATTCTTCACATCAACAAATTGTGGGGGTGAGTTTTTTTAATTTTTTTAATTTTTTTGAGTTTTTGGGAATAATAAAATATGTTATTTTATTGTATTAAACAAATACAAGAATTGTAGAGACATAAATGATATATGTCTGATATAATCCAATAATATAAAAATATCCATTATTATTTTAATATATTTAGTCATAATTCTCAAACTATTCACATTATTTTGAAAAAATAATTATCAAATGAATTTTTTTTGAAAAGGCACCCATATCCCCCACTATAAATATCACCCCTCACTACCTCTTCTCCTAAAAACCCAAATGCCTTGATTGTAATCCAATTTCAACCCATCACCTCTTCCAAACCACTCCACCACGTTATGGTATTTTTGGTCTCAACAAATTAACCATTTCAATGTTTCTTGGAGAGTTTCTCAAGGTGGAGAATTGAAATGGTAAATACCGTAATCCTTCCCTATTATTTTGTTTTTTTTCTTTTTTTTACAATATTACCCTAACCACCTATATCAAAAAATTGATGAAAAATATAATATATAATCCTTATAGATATATAATTATGTAAATGGATAATTCATCATCAAGTTATTCTCCTCTGTCACATTGTATTTTAGAAATGAAAACATTATTCATGAGGTTCTAATTTAGTGCCTTCGTTGATGACGTTATCTTTTTCCATTTTTCCTTCATCACATGTCATATAAAAATTTATTGTAAAAAAAACATTAATTTGTGTAATTAAACTTATTTAATGTTTTGGTACCATTATATATTCATAATATTAATTCATAATAGAAACTAACATGTGATGGTCGAAAAATGCCAAAATAATCCACTTGGTTATCACAAATGTTTTATGTAATGATAAATAATAATACCATATAAAAAAATAAAATGTATAAAAATTTAATATTTTTAAAGTCAATAATTATCATATAATTTTAATTCTGGATATCTATTCCCATTTTATATGATTTTCCATACATATATATAAATAATATTCTTGAAAACCAAGGAAATGAATGCTCATGAATGAGAATATTATATTTTATACCATATAAAAAGACCAAAATGATCATAATAAAATATTAATAAATTAAATTCATGTATAAAAAATAATTAATTAATTAATTAACGGATTTTATCATATTATAAAAGACATTATGATCAAGTGTAGAACACATTCAGACATAGGGTATGATTTTTCTCATATCACCTTTAATTTTTTAAGATATACCTTATTCAAAAATATTTCTTTTGTTTGGTGTATTTATACTGAAAATAGATTTATAAAATCATGAGTATTTTTATCTTAATGTTATACAATGTTTTTTTATTTTGATTAATTTATTTGGGCATACGATTCAACTATTGACATAGTGGTAAGGGTTTCTTCCTGAACATCTATTTTTTACACAACTTATGACATCTCTCTCTTTACCCAAATGTAATTATTCATTAATAGTATTTAATTATTATACACTCATTTTATGTGTTCCAAACTCATATACCCATATTATTTCATCATTATTATTTCTTTGAATATATGTTTTATAAAGTTCCCTTTTCAATTATTTATATTTATATATATCGATTAAAGAAAAGAACCTAATTTCATACCCATATTACAATACCATCAATAATATATTCTAATACACCATAATTGTTTTCAAATTACAATTTTTTCTTGAAAACATAACATTTTCTATTTTTAATTTTATACAATCAATTGCGACTTTTTCTATTTTAAGGACTCTTTTAAATTTTCCCTTCAGCACCACTGAAGTGGTGCATTTCTAAATTTTCATAAAATGTAATTTTACATGTTTTTACATCAATTGGACAAAATTTGTACAGAAAAAATAATTTCATTTTCCTCATGTTTTATTTTATGGAATTTTCATGTTTTCAATATGATTTTATGAAAAATATTAATGATTTTCAAAACTAACTATTATTTATAAAGGAAAAGGTAATTTTACAAGACATTATCAATATTTTTGATAGAGTATTTTTATCATTGATTATGATTAAAATATTATATTTTATATGTGACGCATTTACTTAAAGATAATTTTTATTTGGCATATGAGGAATGTATTGAACATAGTAACTGACAGTTGGGGCCTGTTATAGCCCCTCGATGCATCGAGATGTCTCATGATACAAACTAGATGATGTTTTGGTGAAGGCCTTATGAATTTATGTTGAATTATTAGATGTAGCCTTTATGGTATGTTCATGATATATAAAATTATTCAGTACCTGTTTATTATATTAATAATTGATAGCTCAAGTGATTATCTACTATAACAATATCCATGGTTATGATTCATTTTATTGTAATCATTTATATGGAAATATTATTTTATTATTTTATTCCTAACATATTATTCTAAATATTTGGTTTTAATTCTCTCAGGTTTTAGGTATTTACCCTGAATTATTGTATATGTTTGTTTTGGATAACATCCAATGTATTTTTTACCCTTACTGAGCATCTGATATGACCCCTTTATTATGTTTTATTTTCCCCATGATGTGAATATATATATTATGATTGACTTAAATGGATAAATTTGGAGTTTATAGATGATTCCAATAGTGTTTTTGTATTGTTTTCTCATTCAGTATAAAATTTTAATCTTATGCGTGTATCTAGTTTTCTAATAAAACTACATTTATTGTGTTTTCTAGATGTGGCATCCTTATTTATTAAAACTATGTAATTAAGAATGGTACTAGATCTAGGATACTAGGGTCAGGGTATTTATATTTGGTATGAGATGATGTTTTGTAGAAACATTGGAAACTATATTTATAAAAAATTGATTTGGAAAATTAACTATATGATTGACATTGAGGATACAAATATAAGACCATCCAATAATTGTTTTAAGTTAGAAATTTTTTGGGCAATACTAGAAATACAACCCTATTTGGATACTACTATTGGACGTGGCTATATAATAGATGTACCTTGGGGTAACAACTCTGACATGGTGCATCACACATGACTCGAAGAAACCCGGTACTTGAAATAGACCTTAATAGACACCTAGTTTAACACTCTAAGAGGATATTCCTTGATAAAAGGGGGGAATAGCTACAACCTCGGTGGCATGTCTGACATCAGAGAATTTATGAGAAGTGCTGGTCTGCTGGACCTGGGGTTCTCGGGCCCCAAATTCACTTGGTGCAACAACTGCAAGGGTGCTGACCATATTTGGTGCCGGTTGGAACGTTGCCTCACCAATATCTATGGGCTGGACATCGTCACAAAGACGTCAATCAATCATCTCCCGCAGGTGCTCTCTGACCACAATCCGCTTCTGATTGATATCAGGAGGGAGGAGTTCTCGGGCTATTCTTTTACTACTCGTCTGCATGGCATGGGGACAATTTCTTTTTAAATTTTATCAGATCTTCGTGGACCAAAGTTGACACTGTTAGTTCGTGGGGAGAACTTGTGAACCATCTTCGATGCCTAAAACTGGACATGCAATGCTGGGCGGGATCAAGGTCTGATGTTGCGGATGGTGTCAACAGCCTCAGGATGGATGTTGACAGGCTGGAGGATTCTCTTCAGAATTCTTGGGATGAAAACTCTTTTGTTGCTTTGTGTGATAAGAAGAGAATGCTGGCCGAAAGGCTTATCGCTCTTGAAAGTGATTAAAATCATAGGTCGAGGGTCATATGGTTAAAGGAAGGAGATGGAAATAGTGCTTTCTTCCACGCTTTCATTATAGAGAGGAGAAGTTCAAGGATTAATCTGAGGTCGGAAAATGAGGAGTATACCTCGGACATGAATACCACGGGGAAGATTGCTCTGGATTATTTTGAAAAGAACTTTATTGGGGAGAAAATTTCCTTCTTTGTGAGGGGGAACCAGACAACTAAGGATTTCTTAAGTCCCCTTCCTTCAATGGTCAATCAAACAGACAATGAAGTCCTTTCGGATATTCCCATGGCTGAGGAGATTCAAACTGCAATCAGAGGTATGTCCTAGGATAGCGCACCTGGTCCAGATGGCTTTACAGCCAGTTTTACACCTTTTCCTAGGAGATTGTTGGCCAGAATGTGGTAGAGTCTATTCAAGACTTCTTCAATAGAGGTTCTCTCATCTGGGGCATTGCGGCCTCCAGACTGGTGCTCATTCCAAAAACCAAAAATCCCACTCTCATTAGCCAGTATATGCCAATTTTCCTCTGTAATGTTTCATATAAAATCGTGGATTTGTTTCTTGTCAGGAGGCTCGATAAGATCATTCCTCGGTTGGTTTCCTTGGAGCAAGATGCCTTCATCAAGGGTAGGAGTATCCAAGGGGCGGTTGGTATTTCCAATGAAATGGTGCAAGAAATCAATAAGAAAGCTGTTGGATCCAATGTCAACTTCCAAATAGACATGGTTAAAGCTTATGAAATGATGGAATGGAGATTTATTATTCAGGTTATGAGAAATATTGGGTTCAGTGAAAATTTTTGTGATATCTGCTTCAGGTTCTACTCCTCTCTGTGGATCTCCATTGCCTTGATGGGAAAAGGTTTTGGATTCTTCAAAACTGTTCGGGGAGTTCGTCAAGGGGACCCCCTATCACCTTGACTTTTTGTTCTTGCTCAAGATGCCCTCTCAACAAACTTGAAGCATGGGATTGATACAGGTCACATCCTTCCATTCCGTGCAAGAAGGGGTAGTGTTAATATTTCTCACCTCATGTTTGCAGATGACTTCTTGGTCTTTCTCAATGGTAGGAAAAGATCATTGAAGGCTCTCATGAAATCCTTATCCGCTTACGGCAGACTGAGTGGACAGAGTATTAATATGTCTAAAAGCTATTTCTTCATTTCTGATAAATGTTCGGACCAAAGGATCAAGGAGATTCAAAGGGTTATGGGTTACTGTAAGAGATTTCTACCCATCATTTATCATGGAGTGCCGATATCTAGTAGTGTCATTATGAAGCTGCACTTCACTGAGATTCTTGATTGCATCCTTGGTGGAATCTACAAATGGAAGATCAAGGTGCTTTTCTTCGGAGGACAGATAATGTTAATCAATAGTGTCCTCACTGCCATACCCATGCACAATTTCTCAGTTATCCATCCTCCAAAGGGAACTGTGGAAAGAATGGAAATCATTCTCAAATCTTTCCTGTGGGATATCAAGGAGGAGGGAAGATGTCACTGGGCCTCCTGGAAATTCCTGGCCAGACCAGTGGAGGCAGGAGGCTTTGGTCCTCATGATATTCAGGATACAATTCATTGCCTACAGGCCTGTCTCACCTGGGAAGTTATTGTAGGGGAATCGTTGTTCACGAAATTCTTCAAAGCGCGATACCCCGGGAATGAAGCAAGGGGTCTCTATAGTTCCACGAGGTTGGTTAGGTGCATGTTTCATCTTATTGAAACGATGTCAGGCAATGCAAGATAGATCATCGGGGATGGGAAGATCAGCTTTTGGGACACTAACTATTTTGGGGAAATCCTTGGGCACCCCGACTACCCTTTCCCAGACATCAAATTCAGTAATGCATGCGAGGAGTTTGACTTGATTAACACTACCTTGAACATTAACCAGATGACTGTGTTTGAAAACATCATCCTGAGCGAGGAACCTGATAAGTGTTGCTTCATGGCCACCAGTTCGGGCAGGTTTAGTTGGAAAGGATACATGAGTATCTCTCAGACCGAAGACGCGACAAATGCTTGGGCTCCGACCTCCTGGTGCAATGAGATACCTATTAAAAATAATTTCTTACTCTAGAGAATCATGAACAGGGAATTACCTACAAAGGATAATATCCAGCATCAGGGCATTACATTGGCCTCTAGATGCGTTTGTTGTAATAATCACTCTTCAGAGTTGGCGAAACACCTGTTATTTCAAAGCAATTGGGCCCTTCATCTTTGGTCCCTGTTTACGAAAAATCCATGTAGAAATGACGGTGAGCTCTCACTCCAAGAAAACTTGGATAACTGGTTTTCTGGCTTGGGAACTTCAGGCCATGAGAGGATGGTTAGAATGATTATTATTGTCGCTATTTGTTGAGTGCATTGGGAGGCTCGTAATCAGGTTCGTAGGGGAGCTAGTCGATCATTCTTGTTTCTCCAGGCTAGCCTCAAAACTCTCATTTTTGAACTTTCCTCTCTCGTCAATGGAGGATCGATGTCAGCTACGATTTGCAACCTGCTCAATCGCCCCTGCATCCTGGTCAAGGGGTCTGGTCAGTGGGTGAAATGGTTTTCACCGGTTACGAGTTTGAATCGTAATATAAATGGTTCCTTGCACGGAGGGTATCATGAGGGGGGAGGAGTGCTACATGATTATTCTGGTTCAGTCCTCATCACTTTTACTGCTTTTTATGGCATGGGGAACTCCTTGAGCGCGAAGATACATGCACTCACATCAGGTCTTATGGTTTGTAGGCGGGGTAAGATGGAGGTGTCCGAGATCGAGTCCGACTCAGAACTCCTTGTGAAGGCCATGAAAGGGAAAAATGGGTTTCCTTGGGAGCTCTCTTATCTCATAAGGAGATACAGGGACAAAACCTCACAAGGAAGACTTATTCATCACAGTTGGAGGGAGACAAATGTTGCAGCCGATTCCCTCGCTCACATGGGTAGGCAGGACGATACTCTCATTACTTATGACTCCCTTCATTCTCTTCCCCCAGAATGTGCCTCTGTAGTCCAAGGGGATGCTCTTGGCCTTCACCATTTTAGACCCCCTGAAGGGGATGTTTCCTTTTTCCCTTTTCCATTCTTCTTTGAATTAAAATGATATATTAATACTACAAAGAGTAATAACGATAATTTATTTGATCTGATTAAGCTATATATTTGAATGTAATTAGTGTCACAAAGATTATCATCATATGATGAATAAATATCACAGTCATAGAAGATGGAGTAATAATTTTCCAATTCTTATGGATTTAACGGATTGAATGAGAATAATAGAAAACTAGTTAAAAATATATAAGAAGAGATGATGGTAATGAAATAATTTCCGACATGTGATTAATGTGGATGAAAATACCTTGTTATATGATTAATAGGAAAATTATTTTTCGTTATGTGTGGATAAAAGTCCCCCAAACTTCTGATTGTATGGAAATGAAATATTTTTACAGTGTTTAGTGCTTAAATGGAAAGTATGTGGGACACTAGTCCAGTAAATGTATCAATTGTCAAAGGAATATATATAAAAAGAGGATAACTAATCACTTTCAAGATTTTTCCACTACCATAGATTAAGGGTGATGATTACTATGATTCTATTTTGATTGAAGAATTATGTTATTTTATTAATTAATCAATGTTTATATCATTATATTAATCATGATATATACGAGTATTGAATTGTATTACTTTTTCCTTATGGAATTTGAAACATTCAGTTAATAAAACCAGTAATCAAGAGAGGTTATTCTAGTATAAGTGGATATTTTAGAAAGCACATGACATGGGAAAGATAACCCTAAATATTTTTTTTACATTTAACTAATTATAAATAGTTGTTATATGATAGTATTTCTGACTATGAAGTTGGTTAGTGATCTGGTGATTTTTTATTCTGAATTTCTTAGTTGTATTGATTTAGGGAATATATTCAACAACAAGATATTTTACTATTATATGAATGAATATTAATTACAATATTAAATATGATTAAATTTTTAATATATTTTTAAGGTGGTATTAAGAGATACATTACTTTTAGAATATTATGTGCAATTTATTTTGTAAATTTTGTGAACACCCTTCTAAATTGTAATTGAATGTAGAACTAAATGATTTAAAAGATCCAAATTAATACATACTTGTGGATAGAATAATGTTAAACATTGGAAATTATTATTCCTTAATAAAATATGATAAAATTATGAGATTTAGTAAACATGTAATGGTCTAATTAATGACTTAGGGAACATCTGTTTTGTTGAATGTTTTTCAGTAGTGAAAAATTCATCCTGAAAATTCATTTCTAGGTGTATGGGGTGAATTAAAAATAGATTAAATAATAACCAAGTGATGATTTTACTCTTATGGAAGTGAATGTAATCAAATAATTTTATTTTCATAGGTTCTTATATGAATATTATAAAAATTAACTGAACTCTAGAAAAAATATTCTAGAATGAAAACATTATATGTTAACCATTATTTCTAATAAATCAAATTTCTTTTAACCGATCACAAATTAATGGCTTTGTGATGGTCAGATTTATAGTGGCCTTGTTACCTTTCACTTTGCATCATAACATGATGGTTATATTATTCTTCAATGTCTATATTTTCAATACGCGCTAATGTTATCATATTCAAATACCTTATTGTGTGGTAACCTCTGCATTTCTCTTTCACTGTTATTAAAAGGATATTGTATTGATCCTACTTCTGAAGTGGGTTTCCAACAAAATAATTTTCATGTATAAACCATTTATTTTAAGAATTACAATTTCAAATTCTGAGGATAAAATTTATTGATGGGTGTTAGAATGTAACACCAAAATATTTTATGATATTTATCTTTTTAAATTTATTATCTTCAACAGTATAGGATTCACACAACACCAAGATTAAAAGAATAATGATATACAATTAAAAATAATTATTTTAAATTGACTCTTATAACATAGCCACTAAATTAGTAGGAATTTATAGTACTAATGAAAATTATATATGTTATATTTTATCAAAAAAGTACATACATCTAAATGATAATATAGGTATAAATTAGAATGAATCAAATTGTATACCTAAAAAGGATATATTTTTATAAATATATTTTAGCACATTTTAAAGGTGAAAATGATTTAAATATATATTTTGATGTTTTTATAAATTATATTTTAAAAAAATAATCATTAATTTGTAAGAGTAATATCAAAATTCACTTTGGTTAAATTTAATGTAGTTTTTTAAAAAGTTTTATTTTTTATAAGTAATAATGTGAAATTTCAAATAATAATATCCCCATTACGAATAATAATGTTCCCATTATAAATATAACTTCAATTATCAATGTATAAAAAATTAGTTAACTTATAAAAGAAAATATGCTATATTTATATCATGGAAAAGTTAAATGAATGTTTAAAAGATGCTAAATTATGTTTCGATATTTTTTTTCATACATAAATGGTTATTTGGAATATTATATTAAATATAATGATTTATATGAAAAATATTTTTATAAAATAAATTCTTAAATTAAAATATTTTCTTCTTATGATTAAAAAATAATTTTATAACACCTTAATGACCTTTTAAATGTGTCGTAAGAATAGTTATATTAATAAAATCGACAATTTTTTAATAAATGATGATTTAATTTTAAAAAAATATTTCTAATATATAGAAATTAATCTTAATAAAATGGACTTAATTTTAAAATTCTATAAATTGAAAAATGGTTAGGGTGATTTTTTTTATTTTCCAAAAATAGTTGAATTTTTTTTGAATAGAAAAATACAATAATTTATGGTATTTTACAAATACATGAATTATTGGGTCACAAATTTTTTATGGCTAATTTAATCCTCTAATAAATAAAAATTAATCATTAATTTAATATATTTAGTGATAATACACAAACATTTCATAATAATTATAAATAATAACAAACAAATTAATAAAATATTTTCAAAAAACACCCATCTAATCCTCTTTAAATACCACCCCTCACTACCACTTCTCATCACACCCGAAAACCATTGAGGCTTGTACACTTTATGCCTAATAACTCTCAAAAAAATATACCCCACATTATTTATTTTTGATCTCACATAAATGACCCTATCAATGTTCCATAAGGAGATTCTCATAGAGATGAAATCAAGAGGAAAAACCCTTAATCCTTCCCTTCTATTTTCATTAGTTTTACAGGTATTTTTTAATCCTTCCATCACCTCCTCTAAAAAACATTAATGATAATTATGTATCTTTTATATACTAGAATTTTATTATGTTAATTTACAATCCACAATAAATTATCTTCTCATATTCCCATTTTTTATTCTAAAAATTATAACATCATTCGTGAGGTATCGATTTATAGCCTTAATGGAAGACATATTTTCGTTATTAAATTACACCTTCAAGGACAATCATAAAACCATTAATTTGGTTTAATAAGAAATTAATATATGTAATAAATATATGTTAATATATTGGATCCAATATACATATATAATATTAATTCTTAACACCAAAACAAGCATGTGATGATTGTAAACTCTCCAAAACAATCCACACTATTATCAATAACTTTTTATCTAATTATTCATCATAATACTATATAGACGAATGAAATATATATAAACTAAACATTCATAATGGTAATTAATAATGAGTAATTTTAATTCTCATCAAACATTGTAATTTTTATTGATTTTTAATACATATAAATAAATAAATCGATCATGAAAACCATGGAAATTACTGCTCCTGAATTATAAAATTGTACATTATAACCCCTCAAAAATTTCATATATGAAAATAATAATTTTGTAATAAATCAAATAAATGAATAAATGTTCCTTAATTAATTAATTAAAGGTTTTAATATTAATATATAGAACATTAAAATAAAACACAAAACACATTCAGACATAAAGAATGAGTTTTTTCATCTCACAATAATTTCTGTGAGATGTTCTATATTGACCATTGATTCTTATGTGTGTCATATGTATAATACCTGTTAATGTATAATACAATGGATCAATTTATCTTAATTTTAATATATGATTTAATTTATGATCATTTATTTTATGGGCAATATTCTACGAGTTTTGTCATAGTGGTAAGGGTTTCTTACCAAACCTCCATTTTTCATTCGAGTTATGCTATCTATCCCTTTACTCCAATGAAATTATTAATTATTCTTATATACATATTCTAGATTATTTTTATATGTTCAAAAATCATATATCAAGATAATTTTATCATTACTTTATGTAATAATATATGTTTTATAATGTTTAATTTTAAGTTCATTATATTATGCAAGCTCTATTAAATAGAACATCCTAATATCATAACCATTTACAAGTATCATCAATAATATAGTTCATGAATCCAATTTTTTTATTAAATCACAAATTTTACCCTAGAATTTTATCTTTTTTTTATTCCAAATTTTTTAAAAATAGACATGTCTTTTTTCATTTTAAAGTCCCTTTTATATTTTCCTTTAAAACCCACTTTACTAACCCAGATCTATTTTTTTAACTATATTTAAATTTTTTAATACCATTGGAAATAATTTATACCTAAAATAATATTTAATTTTCCTTCAATATTATATTTTGGTTTATTCATGTATAAAATTAGACATTATGAAAACATACAAACAACATTCAGAAAGAAATATTCATTCCAAAGTTAAATGGTATTTATCAAAATTTTATCAATGATGTTATTAGCGTATTTTTTATGACTGTGATTAAAATATTTAAATGTTTTATGAAATAATTTGTTGAATGTTATTTTTTATTTGACATAAAAGTAATGTTTTTTTCATATTAAGTGATGGTTGAGGCTTGTTATATCCCCTCGATGCATCAGTATGTGTCATGAGACAAACTAGATCTCGTATTGGCTGATCCCTAACCAATTTATATGTAAATATATTCTATGGACATGATGGTTTGTTCATGAATATCAAGATTATTAATTACCTCGTTAGGATATTATAAATTGATAGCACATGTGATTATTAAACTATTAATATATCCATTATTAGGTTTCATTCTCATGTGATTACATATATGGAATTATTTTATCGTATTGTATTATTTCCATGTTAGGATCATTATTATTATTTAATATAATGTGTTTTTAGTGACCCACATGCATGATTATTTAGTTTTATATTTTATATATTCTATTTTATTGTTTACCCTTATATAGAATTTGATCTCACCCCTTTCTTATGTTTTCTCCTAAGAGTTGATGATGTATATTATGAATGACTTTAAAGTATAATATAGGAGTTTATGGATATTTATAATGGACTTTCTATGTTGTTTTTTTATTCAAGTTTTATTGTAAATTTTTTTATTTGGTTTTCCAAATCTACTATACTATTTGGCTTTTTGGGATGTGACTTTTTTTGTTAATTATACCAATGTAATTAGGTGAGACATTATCTTTGAGCTACTCGTGTAGGGTATTATCATAATATATCAGAGTAATATTAGATGGAACCATGGAAACTATATTAAAAAAATATATTAGGGAACATAACACTATGATTAACATTGATTATAATAATATAAGAGTGTCCTTGAATTATTGTATGGTATAAATTATGTGGGTATTTCGAGAAATACATCCATGTTTGTATACTATAAATGGGAATGGTTTTGCTACAGATATATATAGGGGTATAAACACCAAAAAGGTGAATTGATACTAACTCAGAATATCTTGGTACAGGAAAATAGGGCTTTCTGTACACCTATTTGTACACTCTTAAGTAATATTCTTATAAAAATTCATATTTTCTTCAAAATAAAATATGATTGATTAAATATTAAATATATCCCCAATGAAACCGTGTTAATGAGTAAGAGTTAGGTACATATTAGTTTTTCAATTAATGTTATGTATTTCACTAGTTGTGGGATTATACATTATGTTTCATAATGTTATTATCGAATATAGGGTATTCCATAGTTTATTAATGGAACCTAGAAGAAGGAATGAGAAATTCATCAATGAAAAAAATAAAAAAGTGTAAAAAATATCATTTCTTCAATGGGTGTATGAAATTATTTCAAATTGGTTTAGTCTCCAAAATATTCCCATCATATGAAGAAATCATGTAATGGTATAAAAGATAGATAAAGAATTATCAAATTCACATGGCTTCAATGGTATGTAAGAGAAGAAGAAGAAATTTTGTAAAAATATAGATTAAGGGTATATGGTAATGAATTATTTTCCCACATGTGATAAATTTGGTAGGAAACACCTTTTCATATACTTACATTAAAAAATTAGTCTTTATCAAGAATTTTTAAAAAGGCCACTATTCTTATGATTTTAAGGAAAGGAAATAATTTCTCATTGTTCAGTGCTTCAACAGTAAGGATGTGTGACACTACAAAAATCAATGTCTCTTGAGTCAATGAAATATATACAAAAGTGGATAAAGTATCATGGTTAGCATTATGCTACTACTATATAAAAAGAATAAGAATTAATATTATTCTATTTGGAATCATGAATTATATTATATGAGTAATTTTTTTAAAAAATTACGGTAATAAGAATCATGATATATATAAGGATTGTAATGTAGTACTAATTCTTTAGGAAATATGAATCATGTGATGAATTGAACTTAATAAAATGAGAAGTGTTTATGTTGTCTGTTTATCTTCTTTAAAACACATGATTTTGGAAATGTTACCGTAAATATGTTGTTAATGATGAGATAATTATAATAGATGTTTATGTGATATAATTTGTGACCAACAAGGTGGTTAGTGATCTAATGGTTAATGTTATGCTGGAACTAATAGATGTTTGGATTTAATGCATATATTAAAAAACATAGGATTTTACTTTTGGAAGAATGAATGTTTTATAATGTTTTAAATTAGATTAAGTTATTAAAATATTTGGAATGTAGAATTATGTTATGCATTATTTGGAGAATCTTATATTTAGTTTATTTTTTTAATTAATGGTCTTCCTTCTAAATTTTTCATTGAATGAGAAAATGAATTTTTTAGATGAATCTAAAGACAATATTCTTGTGAAATGGAATAATAAAACATTCAAAATTATTATTTTTTAACAAAATAAGCTAACCATTTGGTTTAGTAAGAATTTTATGTTCAATAAAATTAATTGAGGACCATATGATTCGTTAAAAGTTATCCTAGCATGAAAAAATTCATCATGACCATTCATTTATATATATAAGGGTTAATTTAAATATAGTTAGAAGCACAAAAAATGGTGGAGATTATGATTATGACAAGGAAATTAATGAAGTATGATTATTTTATTAGGTTCTTGTTTGAATATTAAAAAAATCTCAACTCTAGGAAAATGTTTTTTGAACAAAAACAATAGCTATATTCGTTTCTTTCTATGAAATCAAGGGCCTTTTAACCTATCAATAATTTATGTCTTTGTGGTGGTTAACATACTAATGACCATATTATATATCACACTCCTTCATAACACGATGGTTATATTATTTTTAATGTCCATATTTTTACTATGGACTAATTTTATCCTATTCAAAGACAACTTTTGTGGTAACCTCTATATTTCCCTATCCCTCTTTTAAGAGGATATTTTATTAACACTGCTTCTCATGTGGGTCTCCCACAAAGGAATTCTCAAGTATCATCCATTGATTTTTCAATGTACATTTTCAAATTGTGGTGATGAAAATTATTGAATATGGGGACAATGTAAAACATCCATATATTTTATGATATGTATTTTTTTGAATTTAATTTCATCGACAACATAGGTTTCACACAACACCATGATTAAAAGAATAATCATATACCATTAAATATAATTATTTTAAAATGAAAATTATACCCTATATATTAAATTAATCAGAATTTATATTTTTAATAAATTTTTTATTATATAATTAATAAAATGTTTTTACATTCATCCAAATGATTTGATATTAATAAGAGAAGAATAAATCTAATTTTATGAATAAAAGGTATATTTCTATAAACATAGTTTTATGACCTTTTAATAGAGAACATATATTGACTATAAATTTTGAAACATTTATAAATTATATATGAAAATGTAAATATTAATTTTTAAGGTGTAATATCAAATTTTACGATGGTTATTTTTTTTTGAAAAGTTTCATTGTTGATGGATAGTAATGTGGCCTTTGGAATAATAATGTGATATATAGGATAAATAATGTGCCCATTATATTGATAAATTAACCTATAAATCTATAATTACAATTTATAGATCTTATAAATAAAGATACGGTATATTTATGTCATGAGATAAGTAAATAAATGTTTTCAAAATAATAAATTATGTCTTATTATTTTTTGTATAACAAAAATGATTATTTACCATTTTATAATTAATATAATGTTTTAAAAGAAATTTATTTTTATAATTTAAATTAATAAATTAATATTTTTATATCATATTATTATATTATAATTTTCTGATACCTTATATAATCTTAAGAGTGTCATAAAAACAGTTATAAAAATAAAATCGATATTTTTCGAATAAATGATTATTTTATTATAAAATTAAATTTATCATGTTTAGAAAATTATTTTCATAAAATGGTGTTAATTTTTCAATTAAACACATTTGTAATATTTTAAGGTGAGTTATGTGAATTTTCTATAACAGTGGAATTTTTGTGAATAGTGAAATACAGTAACTTATGTTATTTAACAAATACATTAATTATTGATTCAAAGATGATGAATTGATTATGTAATAAAATATTATTGAACTATCCTTCATTATTTTAATATATTTAGACATAATTATCAAACTATTAAAATAATTTAGTAAAAAATATACACAATTGAGTAAAATATTCCAAAACACCCCACTCTTACAATATAAATACCCCCCTCACTACTTATTATCCTCCCACCACCAAAGCCTTTATGGTTGTCCAATTTATCTCAAATGAATCTCCCAAAACTCTCCCATTTTTTATGGTCTTTATTCTCCCACCCAAAACACTATTTCAATGTTCCTTAAGGAGATTCTTAAGTGGAAGAATTCATAAGGTAAAACCCTTAATCATTTCTATTAATTTTCATTTATATTTCATTTCCTTTATTGTCCTTCCACCACCTACTATGTAAAAAATGTATTTTAAATAAATAAAATTCATTGTACTAGAGTTTTATTATGTAAATGAAAAATCCCACCATCATACCTCTTTTATTATTCCCAATTTTATTCTAAAACTCGAATCATTATTCCCGAGGTTCTAATTTACAGCCTTCATGGATGATGTGTTTTAGTTTTTCAATTGTTCTTTTTATGTTTGGTCATAAAAAAACTTTTATGGTTAATCAGAAATTAATATGTGTTATTAAAATTTTTTATTGTTATGGAACAAGTATGTCTATAATATTAATTCATAACACAAAACTATCGTGTGATAATTAAAAGAGACAAATATAATCCACACGGCTATAAATATCATTTAATCTAATGATTTGTCCTAAAACCACATATTTGAGTGAACTATAAAACCATTTAATATTATATAATTTCATTAATATCAAATAATTTCAATTATGGACTTATATCATCATTTACATTATTTTCCAAACATATATTCAAGTACATTGATAATGATTACCATGGAAACAATAACTCCCTACTGGTAAATTGTATTTTATACCTAAAAAAGAAAAACATGAACTCAAAAAAATAATAATAAATCCAATACATGTATAAAAAGTTTTTAGTTAATTAATTAATTGGTTTAATCTTATTATCTATAAAATTTAGATCATATGTTGAACATATTCGGAAAAAAGGTAAGAGTTTTCTCATCACATATTTACTTATCAGAGATATTCCTTATTGTCAACTATATCACCTATGTGGTGTATGTATACTGAAAATTGATGTATAATATCATTAATCTAATTATAATTATTTTATTAAATGATTCATTTTATTATCAATAATTTTGTGGTACATATAGGTTGACTATTTTTATAGTGGTAGGGGTTTCTTCTCGAACATCCATTTTTCATTCAGGTTACACTATCAATATCTTTACCAAAATTTAATTATTCATTATTTTTACACTGATGATGTGGTGAATTTTTAATTTAATTTTCCACATCGTTGTATTATTTTTAGAGAAAAATAAATTTTTCAATTATGCATTTTAATTAATAACTTCAAACTGTTATTAATTTTACACATTGTTATTTAAAATAATCTTTTTTACGAAAATCAAGTATTTTAGATATTATTTTTTTATAATATAAATTCCCAAATTAAATAGTACTTTATTCATAACCTTTATTTTTTTATTTTTTATTAAATTATAGATATTTATTCTTTTTATCCTCTCATTAATTATTTTTTTATTGTTTTTGAAAATAAATATTTTTTAGTTATTTAATTTCATTAATTATTTCCTAAATAAATAATTCTCCTTTTTCTCTAAATAAATAATTAATAATACTAATTTTGTTGAATTATATAATTATTTTTAATTTAATTTTTCATTATTTATTTCATTTTATGAATTATTTATTTAAATAAATTTTCAAGCGACTTTTTCAAAAATGCATTATTTAAAAAAAAATTGTGAAAAAAAGTTAGTCGACAATTATATTTTAATGAATATTAATTTTATTTTGAGTTAGGGTTTTTATTTAATATAATAATTTATTTAATTAAATTTTTAGTTCAAATTATTATTTTATTTAAATTGTATTCAATTTATTTATTTTTTTGTTGTGTAGGAGACACCGCTTCATTCTGAGTCACTGTTACTATCAAATACCAATGGTGACTCAGAGTCACCTTTCTCTCCCAAATGTATCATCATTCCCCCCAATGGTGACTTGGAGTCACTATTCTACCCCTTCTTCAACTGTGACTCTCAATCAGTATCCCACTATGACCCATTGGTCCCCCCCACAACTGCACCCATGTCTCACTGTCACACTTCCCCATTTTGTGCCCACTCACTATCAAAGATGAATTATTCCCAACAGTGAGTCCCAGTAACCATTTTCCAACTCCCATATCATTGTTTCTTATCTTATGTCAATGGTGACTACTATCCAATGTTTACCTCCGCCTTATGTGAGTCATTATTCCTCAAAGTCATCACTCATTATTTCTACCCTGCCACTATTCCTCTGCTCTACACCTACAGTCACTATCACCTTACCACAAGTGACTCAAAATCACCATTCAACTATGTCACACTTCCACCATGAAAAAATAACAATGAGAAAAATCTACCAACCCATAATAGAAAAATTCATAGTAGGAGTTTCTGAAATTCATCGAATTATCAAAATCACACAGTAGTGAATTTGAATGAAGAACTAACTGGATAGCTATTATTCAACATCTAAAACATGGAACACTAATCAATATATTTTCTAATCTCAACCTATCGGAACAACTTACCATATCATATCTAAATAAATGTGAACCCACCATTCCCCCATATTTGAATCTGGACTCCCATTTTTGATGCCCCTTTCTATAGTTGACCTGTTAGAAAGAACCAACATTATAACTCCAAGATGAAGGACGCCATATCTGAAACCTAACATCTCCATGAGTAGATGTTAACCCCTTGTGACTAAATTCTTTCCACTCCCACTATTCCATGAGCAAGCACCATTTCCCCCCATTCGAGGTTTCACCACCATCATGTATCTCTTGTGACCCGCCAATATCCTTAATTTTTTTCCACCACTCCTATTCCATCCTCGGCCGCACCTAGCCACCACTGGATCCCTCATTCCCATTATGCTGATCCCACTAAGCCTCTTGAATCCATGGCTTCCCCGACTAACACGATATCACCATCCTCTCTTCTTCAATACCTTTTCCATGTGACCACACAACATTCCCCCATAAACCCACTGCTTCCCCTTTCCTCCCCGATGAGAAAAACCTAAACGGCCCGACCCCATCATTCTTCTCATGCATTTATCTTATTTTTTATTTTTTAATTATTCAATTTATAATATTTACATATAATAATATAACATATCATAATAATAATAATATATAATCTAATCTATAATCTATCATATATAGTATATAATAATATTTTTATTAGCAATAATAATAATAATAACTTATAAATGTAAAAAATAATTATCATTATATTAATAATTGTATTTTGTTTAAATATATTAATTATATTAAGTACATATATAGATATTATTATATATTTTTTAGTATCTGAAACCTCTTTTTTTATTTGTTTTTTTTACATTAGGGGAAGGTAATTGTGGGCAATGCTGATCATGGGAATGTTTAAGTGATACACAAGATGTTTCATGAGGATGGTTACTTTCACATGGAATTGATTAAAGAGCTGGTGATGTGTGCATTACAGATTGCCACATAGAATATTATTACTATTATTCGGTATCTGTGTTTCACATTATATTCATCAGGAGTTTTAGAAATAATAAGAGTTCTTAACTCTATTTTAGAAAGAAGTGGGACACTCAGCGAACCCTTCATACCACACTTTCACTTACACCTCACAGACTAGGGAAATGTAATCAACATCATTTATAGGAATCCTTTTGTGGATCCTCCGTTACCATTCACCAATTTGTGCTCGGTTTTTGTGATATTATTTATATATATAAATATGGTCAATATGCATGTTTTTTTAATGTGAAATGTGTTGTTTATTAAACATTTTATGATTTTTCATTCATTCATCCTCCCTTAATTTCATGATCTCAAATATCTAGTTATAGAGAACTAATTTATCAGGCTTGATCCAGGTCTAGAAGCCTGATGCAACATGGATATTTGAACATCATTTTGGTCACCATTTTCTTCTTCAAATTATTAAAATGGGAAAGAGAATATGGGTGTGTTCAAGGACATGCTTGAAATGGATTGGTTTGTAACTCTCTCATCTCACTTCTTCTCCCCATCTGGTCTTGATTTATTGATCAATAAAATCAAGATTGGTTTTTTGATTTTAATATCCCATCATTATCATTATTACCAAAGAAAATAACTACTTGGGATGACATTGTTAAGTGCATCACTTTATAGTTTGGAATAATTTGTGAATTTTGAATAAATTATCTGCTTGAGTGTTCTATTTTTTAGGTGATATTTGTGTGTTACCCGAGTCATTGAAATACTGTGAGAGAGTTCAGAAATTTTTTATTATCTTTTTAGTATATCAAAGATTGGAAGTAGAGGGTGGATCAACCTAGATCTCTCCTCCTTCTCACTAACTTTGGTTTCTGTCTTTCTATCATTTTTTTTGTTCTCTGTGTGTTTTTTTCCTAAGGTTGTGTGTGTATTTCTATCTGTTTTTATTTTCATAGTGATTTTTTCTTCTCTGGATCTCTTGTTCATTCACATTTTCTTCTTCTTTGATTTTTTTTCAACTCACTTTTTATTTTTATATGTTTAAAAATTATTCAGAAAATATAATGATATTTAGAATGACCACTTAATCATTAAACACAAAATTCTTCAGAGAGACCTCTAGATTACCAAATATATTATATCTTGGATTTTGTAAATGTAAAATTGATCACCCTCATAGTAAGAATGGGTTCAAAACTAATTCTTAATTATAGGTTCATTTTCCAATGTTATATATCCAGATTAGTTGATCTTTAATTTTTTTGAATACATGTTTTATAATGTTCCCATTTTAATTAATCATATTATGAATGATAGAGTAAAGGGTATTTCCCAATTTGGTACTCATTTTTTAGTACCATATATAATCCGTTTTAACGCACATTTATTTTTATAAAATTAGTTTTCATGTCATGAAAATAATTTATTTTCATTCATGGTTTTAAATAAATAATTATGAATTTTTCGATTTTATAAACTATTTTATATTTTTGCATAATACTCATTGAAGTTTCCAATTTCTAATGTTTCTTAAAATATTATTTTATATTTTTCTACTTGATTGGGACATGAGTTCTACCAAAAAATAAATTCATTTTACTTACCTTTTTTTGGGTTATTCATGTTTATAATTTTATTTTATGGAAATTAAAAATGATTACCAAAATGAAAACTTCTTTCCAAGATAAAATTGCATTTTGAATAATTTTCAACTATTTTATTTGGGTATTTTCATCTATGAATAGTATTAAAATATGTAAATTTTTTATGTTACCCATTAATTTAAAAATATTTTCTTATTTGACATTTAAAGAATGAATTGGACAAAGTAATAGATAGTCGGGGCCCACTATATCCCATGGATGCATTGGTATGTCTCATGAGACAAACTAAACTAGGTTTGGGCTACGACTTTGACCATTTATATCAACTTAATGGGAGTGGAGTTGATGGTTTATTTATGATGTCAAAAATTATGCATTCCCCCATTATGATATTAGTAATTGATAGCTCATGAGATTATTCATCCAGTTAAATATACATGGTTATGATTCATTCTCATGTTATTTTTTTATGGAATTATATTTTAGCTTTTATTCTTGCAATATTACAGAGAATATTATTTTTTTAATGGGTTTTATTTTTAGTTATTATTAAATACTTATTTTTTATGTTTATTTTTTTGGAGTCTACAAAACTTCTTACACTTACTGAGCTTTATATCCCACCCCCTTCATAGCTATTATTTTTCCCTAGGTTATGATGATGTATATTATGATTGACATGCATGTAAATCTATTTGTTTATGAATTTTTTCAATAGAGATTATATTATTTCTTTTCATGTGATAATTTAAATATTATGTATGTATCTACTTTTAAAATGCTACAAAACAATTCAGTTTTTGAGGATGTGACTTCCTTGTTTGTTATAACAATGTAATTTGGATAGGAAGCAACTCTGGGATATTGGGTTTGTGGTGTTTATTGTTTCTATTAGAGTATTTTTAGTAAACAAATTGGCAACTAGATTTTGAAGACATAGATTAGGGAAATTAACCCTAAGATAGGCATTGAGGAAAAATATAGATTACCATCATAGAATTATGGTATCTTAGGTATTATGGGGGTATTCATAGAAATACTTCTCTCTCTGCATACTATAAGTTGATATGGTTGTAGTATAGATAATGATTTGGGAAACAACTCTAACATGGTTCATGGAGACCAGCTTGGTGTAACCTAGTACATGACAACTGGCCTTAATGATCACCTGTATGGACATTCATAGAGTATATTCTAAATAAAATTCACATTTTCTGTATGATCAATAATAATGAATTTAACAAAAAAATATGTCCATAGAGGGACCATGTTTATTACTATGAAATTAACAATTAATAATGTTTAAATTTTTGTTATGTGTTAAAATAGATTTGGGATTAAACATTATGTTTCATAACAATATGATATATTATAATCTATTTAGTTGTTTTAAAATAGTTCATATTAGAAGGAATGAAAAACACATCTATAAAAATAATCCAAAGATAAAGAATCATTGTTTATTTCATGGGTTTAATCATTTTCTTTACAGAAATATAATATCATAAATATATTTATCATATAAATAAATAATATCACATTCTAATAAGATATAAAAACAATTATTCATGTACTATAGACTCAAAAGAAAAAATTAGTATCAAAATAAACTAAGGAAAAAGTTAAATATAGGGAAGAAGGTAAAGATGTATTTTCCAACATGTGATACTTGTAGAAATAAACACCTTGGTATAAACATAACAGGAAATATATTTTTTATCATGTGTGAATAAAATGGAAACCATGGTCATGATTATATGGAAATTTAAAAATGGACATTGTTTAGCTCTTTAATTTAAAGGACATGGGACACTAATCAAATAAATATCCCACGTGTTAAATGAGTATACCCAAAAAAAGGTTAACGAATAACTGTCAAGATTATGTAGTTCTCTATTTGAAGAATAATTACTAATAGAATTTTTCTAGGATTAAATAATTTATATAATTTGAGTATATTATTAATAATTATATTTATAAGAATCATAGTTTATATAATAATTGTATTGTAGTACTTCTTCTTTAAGTAATTTGAAGGATGTGATGGATAAAAACAATAATCAAGAGAAGTGATTCTATAGTAAGATGATCTTATTAAAAGCACATGAATTAGTAAAGATAACCCTAAACATGTTATTGATGTTGATATATTTTAAAATTGATTTATACAAGATAGTATTGGTGACCATGAACGAGGTTAGTGATATGCTAGCTTATGTTATCCTAAAACTATTAGATGTCCAGATTTAATTAATATATTTAAAAATCAGATATTTTTCTATCATAACAGGAATCATTAATGAATGTTTAAAGTATACTAAGTTATTCATATTTTTTTGGATATGTGACTGATACATAAATTACTTTTAGAATAATATTATATGTTTATATTGTAAATTTAGTGACCAGACATCAATTTTGTTTTTGCGATTATGGAAAGACATGTTTAAGGTAAGCCTACTGATTATCTACTTGGGTAATGGATGAAGTTAATATTTGGAAATTTTTATTCATTAATAACATGTGATAAAATTATAAGTTACAATACACATTTATTGGTCGAAGTAATTACATAAGGACCATATGATTTATTAAAAGATCATTGGGCATGAAAAATTCATCATGAACATTAATTAATTTGAGTAAGGGAAGAAATGATAATAGACAAAGGAATTACCCAAGGATAAGATTTTTCTTATGACATGGAATTTATTCAAGTCATTTTATTTTCATAGGTTTTTATATGGATAGTAAAAAAATACCTAAAGTCTAGGAAAAATATTAAAAAAATATTTTTTGTTTACATTTTTATGAAGAAAAGCGGTGCCTCAGACAAATACCAAATCATATATTAATGTTATTTTAACCAATCCAAAATTTACGACTTTGTTATGGTTATCTTAACAATGATCATTATCAATCTCTATTAGATCATTTAGGTTAGATTATTCATAAATGTCAATATTTTCACTATTAATTGATATTATCCAATTTTAATACATATTTTGTGGTAAACTCATCATTTACCTTTACCTCTGATTCATAAGATTTCTTATTAAACCATCTTATAATGTATGTCTCCCGTAAAAGAATTTTTATGTATGAAAATTTCATTTTTTGAGGTAAAATTTCATAATTTGGGAAAAAATTATTTTAGGAGTTTAGAATGCAACACCCAAATATTTTATGATATTAATCCTTTTCAATTTAATTTATTTTTAAAAAAATAGTTTCCCAAATCAGCAAGATTATACGAATATTGATATAAAATTAAATATCATTATTTTAAAATGGCCATTATAAAACAGCTGTTAAATTAGAGTAAATGAATATTAATAATGATATATATATATATATATATTATCAAATAAAATGGTTTTACATTCATACAAATGATTTTATAGCCATTATATTAGAAAGAATCCAAATTTACTAATAAAAGGATATAATTTTCAATATGTATTTTTACCACCTTTTAACAGTGAAACAGTTTTAAATATAAATTTTTAAAATTTTAGAAATTATATATGACAAAATAAAAATTAATATTGGACTCATAATATCAAAATTTACTCAGGATTTATTATTTGTATTTTTCTGGTATGTTTTATTAATTGATGAACTATGTTGTGACCATTAGAATAATAATACGACCATTAAAAATATTAATGTATCCATTAGAAAAATAAATTCTCCAATAAAAGAATAACAAAATTATTTATCATATAAATGAAAAAAATATATATTTATATCATAGAATAAGTCAATAAATGTTTTAAAATGATAGATTAAGTGTTGGTATATTTTAGAAACATATATCATTTTTAAAAATTATAAATAATATAATAATTTAATAGGAAATTATTTTCCTAAATAAATCCAGAAATTAATATTTTTTTATTATCATTATAAGAAAATTTTATGAGATCTTATGGAAAATTTGAACGTGTCATTAAATAGTTATAATACTATAATATGTTTTTTTAAAGTAAATGATGGTCTTATTTAAAAATATAATTTATCATATTAATAAATTTATTTCATTATATAGGGTTCGTGTTTGAATTATAATCATATGAAAATGATTTGGAAGAATTTTTTGGAGTTTTTCTAAAATAGTAGATTTATTTGTAAATACTGAAATATGGTAATTTGTGGTATTTAAAAAATACATTAATATTGAGTCATAGATGATGTATGGATGATGTAAGTCAATAATATGGAAGTATTCATCCTTAATAAAATATATTTAGTGATAATTATCAAAAAAATTCATATTATTTATAAATTATGTTAAACAAATAAATTTAATATTCAAATAAATCTCCTCTCATCTACTATAAATACCACTCCTCCTCACTACTTCTCCTCACACCATGAAAGATTTCATGATTGTAAAATTTATTTGGAATACCTCTCTAAAAAATATACCATAAATTATTGTCTTTCTTGTCTCACCCAAAATACAATTTCAATGTTCATTATAAATATTCTCATGGAGAATAATTCAAGAGATAAAACACTTATTCCTTCTATTTAATTTTCTTCTATTTTTCTTTTCATTGATTATTGTTCTTATCCTTCTTTATAAAAAAATTACTTATAATTATATTATTTTATATATAATGATATTTTATTATGTTAATGGAAAACCCCCCATAAATTCTTGTCTCAGGTTCTCCTTTTTATTCTAAAAATGAAAACACCGTACTCGATTTGTTAATTTACCGCCTTCGTGGATGAAATATTTTCATTTTTAACGATTTCATCCATGGCCGGTAATTAAAAAATTATTATTTATAAAAGATAACATAATAGTTATGATAAAAATTATTTAATGTTATGAAAGCAATATATATATTTAATAATAATTCATAACACAAAACAAGAACGTGATGATTGAACACACGCCAAAATAATACAAAAGTTTATCACTCTCGTTTTATAAAATCATTCAAACTAATACCATATAAATGAATGAAATATATAACCATTTATATTATTTATTTTCATAAATAATTTATAATTTTAATGTTGTACATTTATTCTCATTTTAAATGATTTTCCAAATATATATACAAGTAAAATGATTATAAAATTTATGGAAGCAAACAATCTTGGCTGTTAAAATTGAATTATATAACTCATAGAAATTATATAAATGAACTTAATAAAATTCTATCAAATAAAATTTTAAAATCATCATAATAAATTATTTAATTTATTTAATCTTATTATAAAGGACATTAAGGTCCAGTGTAGAACACATTAAGACACAAGGTAAGGGTTTTCTCATATCACTTTTTTACGGCGAGATATTCTTTATTCAACCATATCTCTAGTTTTTTTAGTTTTTAATGAATGTTTATGAATAATATCACGAATATATTCATATTAAATTAGAAAATGAATCATTTTATGATCATTAATTTTTTGGATAATACGGTTTGACTATATTCAGGACGACAAGGGTTTCTTCCCGGAACTCCATTTTTTATTCAGGTTACCCTATCTCTATATTTACCCAAATTAAATTATTAATAATTTTTATATAATATACTATATTATATCTATATGATCCAAAATAATATATCCATATCATTTTATCTTAATCTTATTGAATAATATTTGTTTAATTAGCTTCCCTTGTCAACTGTTTCTCTTAAGAAGACACGATTAATGGGAACATTCAAATTTGATAACCATTTTCAATTAGCATCCATAATCTATTTTAATACACCATTATTTTTAAAAAATAATTATTATTATCTTTAAAACTATATTTTTTCATTCCATATTTTATACATATAATTATTACTTCTTCATTTTAAGAGACACTTTTATATTTTCCCTTAAACAGCACTGGAGTGGCCAAATTCAAAATTTTCTTAAAAATTAATTTTACATGTTTTCACTTAATTTGAACATAATTTATAACTCAAATAGAATTTCATTGTCTGTACCATTTATTTTGTTTTATATTCATGTTAGTAATATTATTTCATGACAAATACAAATGATTTTCAAAAATAAATCTTCTTCCCAATGTAAATGGGTTTTTCGCAATAATTTAGCATTTAACTTTTTAGAGTATTTTTATAAATGATAATGATACAAATATTTATATTTTTCCTAGAAACATTGATTATAATATATCTTTAGACGTATGAAAAATGTTTTTGTTTTTGTATGTGATGGTTGGGCCCCGATTTCTCAATTTGATTCATTGGTAAGTCATATGTGACAAACCATACAATGTATTGATCGAGTCCTTAATAATTTATGTAGAGTTATTCCCTAAGGAATTGATGGTATGTTTATGATGTTCAAAAGTATAAATTACCTCCTTATTATATTAGTTAATTTATACCATGTTTTTAATCAATTGAATATCTAACATTATATTTCATTCTCATGGGATTTTTTATATTGCATTATACTTTAATATTTTATTCCTATCATGTTATTCTCAATATTATGTTTTAATAGAATGTGTTTTTTATAATTTACCATTAGTTATTATTATTATATCTTTTTTATAGAATCTAGTGTATTCTTTACCCTTGTGAGCAATAGATCTCACCCCTTTTTGTTTTATTTTTCTCTAGGAGGTGAATATTTATATTATGAATGGCAATAAGGGATCATCTTAAATTTTATCGATGCTTAAAATGGAGTTTCTCTAATTATATCACATTAATATGTATTGTAAAACTTATGTACGTATCTCGTTTTCCAATGGTACCAAACTATATGACCCTTTGTGATGTGACATCCTTGTTTATTATACTAATGTAATGAAGTAAGGGAATGACTTCAGGCTACTAGGGTTAAGGTTATTATAGTTGGTATTAGAGTATGATTAGTAGAAACCATGGGAAATAGATTTAGAAATCACATATTAGTGAACATATACCTAAGATGAACATTAGGAATAATAATATAAGGGCATCATTTTTTTTATAATGTAGAGATTATGTGGTTATTCATGGAAACACATCCATTCTGGGTACTACAAGATGACGTGGTTTTGGCACATCTATGACCAGGGGTAACATCCTCGACAAGGTGAGTTGATCCTAACTTGGTGTAACCTAGTACATGACAGCAAGACATAATAAACTTTTATTTTGACACCAATTGGTGATATTCATTGAATAATTCACATTTTCATTACAAACAATTATGAAAATTTAAGAGTAAATATGTCCTTAAGGAAACCATGTGTATGATTATGAGATTACATACACATAATTTCTTCATTTTCTGTAATATATTTCAATAGTTATTGGATTATATAGATTGTTTCATAATTTTATGATATAATATATTGTATGAAACTGTTTAAAATTGGTACCTAGTAGATGGACCAATAACTGTATCAATGAGAAAAAATAAAATAGTAATAATTATAATTTCTATAATGTGTTTAAGATAGTAATTTTAAGGGAATTTGATTCCAAATAATCTCATCATATGTTTAAATAATATTATGTTATAATAATTTAAAAAAAAGACTTATCCAAGTCCAATGGCTTAAAAAATATGTAATAGAGGAATTGTAATGATATGAAAAATATAGTTAAAGGGAGGATGGTAAAAAACTATATTCCCACATGTGATAATTGTCATGAACCATCCCCCGGGGCCTGTGTCGGGACTACCCCAATCCCACCATCCATAGGCCAAGGATTGGCAACTTGCACCAATGGCGTAAATCCCTATAATGGGAAGGCATTGCATTTATAACCTATAAACACTCACAACCAAGTACACAACAAGATACCAACACAAGTAAATTGTATAACAAAAAGAGCACTGAAAAATAAAAGGGTCCAGAATACAAGCACAATAGTAAAGGTACAAGAAACTGAAATTACATGTACAATAGAAGAAAAATGAAAAACAACTACTGGGTCATCAACATAGGTTCGTACCTGAAGGTTGGGTACATATTTCCTCCTTAGCACTCCACTTCCATCTGCCTCCTCTGTGTACCAACACGATGTATGGTCCCCCTTCGAGTTATGTCTAGTCCTGGTACTCTCTGCCTCAGTCAGCATTGTCCATCATCTGCATCCAACACAATAAGGCATGGCCATAGCCCATTCCAGGGTGAGTATAACAATACTCAGTAGGGACCCAAATACCCTCAAGGCCTCACAAAAATACACCAAGGATAAACCATAAAATATGAAATAAATAGATAAACTTACATATGTATATGGCCATACATATACCTAATTTATCATGTAATCCATCTCAATCATGAGGAAAGAAAACAAAAACTGACACACCTCAAACCAGAATATTATTCTAGGGGTAATATCAAGTAACTTCCCTTTTTACATTGTCAAAACCTCAGCTGCTGGAGAACTCCTCTATTGAGTACAGTGGTCCTACCGCAACACCAAGGTGCTTGTCACTAACCTTGGACCGCAGAGGTACTCTCCTGTCGAGTACCATGGATCTGTCGTGTCACCAAGCATGCTCCCCACCGTGAAACTTCATCGACACCAAGGTTCTCCCCACTATGGGTCTTCTACAACACCAAGGCACTCCCCACTGATCTAGTCGAGTCACTCTGAGTTGAATCGGTCAACAGTCATTAGGTCTCAGCTAGCTACTAGGTCTCCACACTATTCAAGCTCCTCTCCAAAAGGATCCCCTCCCTGAGAAACTGGTCGATACTACAATTGTCACGAAGTCCCACGAAGAATTATCTAAAAGGTCTTCCACATCATAGGGGTCTCAACGTAACAGACATCACGTCAATCAGATGCCCAGTCTATGAGTTATTAGTCTTTTAGTCCTGGGGGCCCGGTTGGATTCGTGCTCAATCCATCCTGACCATTCCACATCTTAATCCAAAACACAGTGGGGTATCAGTCAAAGAGACCGTATCACTCCAAGATTTCCAGCACCGCTGATGGTTCGTCAAATGGTCGATCTGTGACAATGTTATGGCCAAAAGTACGTAAAAGGGTAGTAGTGGGCAAGGATCGGGTCGGACCTGGTCGAACCGACCCGACTCGACCTAGCATGGGTTGACACAGTTCAGGTCGACCCGGCCCGACCCACTGGGCCAGGCCCGACCCGTGGTGCGGCCTAGTCCGTTGGGAGTTCCAGCAGGCCGTGAGGGCCGCGAGGGACCACGGAGCCCACGGGTGCCGCAGGGTGGCTCATTCGTGTGGGTGTCGCGAGGGCACGTGGCCGGTTTGACTAAGGCATCACGGGGGAATGGGGCCGCTTCGGTCGGGGCGCTAGGAAGGACACGGGCTAGTTCGTCTAGGGCTTCACAAGGGGCGCGGGGCGGTTCCGCCAGGGAGCCATGATGGGTGGGGGTCGGTTCGGCCAGTGCTACATGGGTGGTGCGGGCCAGTGTGGCCATGGCATCCTGAGGGGTACGGACCGGTGCAGCCAACACATCGCTAGGGGTATGGGCCGATATTGCCAGGGAGCAATGAGGGGCATGGGCCGGTGCGGCCCGTGAACCATGAGGGGTGGGGGGGGGGGGGCGGGGTCCGGCTAGGGTGCCACGAGGGGCGCGGGCCGTCCGGCCGGTGCGCCGTGAGGGGCGTGGGCCGGTTCTTCCAGTTATCCGTGAGGGGTGTAGGACGATTTGGATGGGCCGTTGAGCGGTGGAGGCCATAGGATCCGCATGGAGATGTGTCGAGGCTGCGGCCGGCAGAGCGCCACAAGTTACGGATGCTGCGGGCGGCGGTGGCGGTACATTGTTTCCTTGGTCTCCATCCTCCATTTTGTATAACACCAAAGAGGAATAACGGAGGGGTCATGCCATGTTAGTTTGGCCCACACCCTCCGATTTTAGAGTGGTAGCAAACGGTTCACAAAGAACGGAGCAATGAACGTCAACCATGATCTTCCTCAATTTAATTATTCCCAATCCCACACTAGAGAAGAAAGGAGTAACTGGAAAGTGATAAACAAATAGCATAAAACCCCTTCCTAGTTTTCATGATGATGTTGTCACATGAAAGTAGTACGGTCATTGATTCTCCATAGATGAGGACATCCCACAGTGGAATAAGTCCCGAGGAAGAATCTCGAAGTCGAAGTCAGCATTATTCATTGGCATTCTTTGTTGGAAGAACACATTCATCGTTCAGGGAAGTAGTTCTTCATTGGAGAGATTTTCTCACAAGGCTCCACCAAAAAGAAAAGTGGCCAACTGATGTGTTTCCCCCAACATCAATCGTTGTCACCAATTCAAATTATCCTAATTAAACATCTAGGGAGGCATATTTAATTGAGGTGGATTGGAATAGTTAATGTGGAGGAAGTCAAGAGGCTCCTCCACATTAATGAGGGAATTGATAGGTTTTCCTATCCCCTCGTTAATAGGGTGTGGGTGTTCCCCTCCCCTAAATTCAAATTGGGAGGTTTTGAGGTATCAAGTGGTCCCCACCACAATAAAACCAGAAGGGGAGGATTAGCTCCGGTGGACCCCACCCTTGAACATCCAAATGGTGGGTGGTTACAACAAAATAAAATAAATTGTGTGTTTGTTTTATTTTTATTATTTCCCCAAAAACCCAAAAAATAACATTCACCCTCGACCATATTTTGTCGAGTTGAAAGTCTCCTTATGCGAATATTGGAGCGTTGAGTTCAACGGTGCCCTCAGATTTCAATTCTGAACAGTGGTTCAAAAGATAGAAAAACCCGATCATATGTTTTCTGAACGTACCTGAACAAAACATCAGAAATTGATTCTGAGCACACCAAGACATGGAATCACGCACCATCTATTTTCGCAGACTCATAAAATTCCCATTTAATTAAAAAAATTACATGGAAATTCCAGGTCTTCATAATAATTGTTGTAGGAATCTCTTTGGTATATTATTATGTGGAAATGAAATTTAATTCATGTGTTCATAAATATCCATAATGATTTTGATATTAAGGAAATGAAATATATTTCTAAAATTTAGTGCTTAAAATGTAAAGATACGGGATAAAACTAAAATCATTATCTCATGAATCAAAGGAATATACACAATAATAAGATAGTGGATCGTGGTTAATCTTATGCTATTACTATAGATGAAGAGTAATGATGAATATTCTTGTTTTTAGATTCATTATGTATGATATTTTATTTGTTTATCAATAATTTTTGGGTTATAATAATCATGAGATATATAAGGATTTTACTTTAATACTTCTTTTTTATGGAATTTGAATCATTTGATGAATAGAACCATTAATCATGCGTAGTGATTCTATAGTATGTTTATCTTCTTGAACATAAATTAATTAGTAAGGTTAAGCCAAAATATTTTGTTGATGTTGATATAATTATATGTACATGGCTATGTGCTAGAATTGGTGATGATGAAGGTGGTTTGTGATCTGATGGTTTATGTTATGCTGGAACTAATATATGTTTAGATTTAGAGAATATATAATACAAAATGAGATTTTACTATTGGAAGAATGAATTTTTCATAATGGTTTATAAGATATTATGTTATTCATATACATTTAATGTATGATTAAGAGGCACAATATTCTTATAATCTTTTGCCATGTAAGTTTTTTTAATTTAGTGACATAATTATAAATTTCTCATTGAATGTCGGCAAACATGTTTTGGATGAGTCTTAATATTATCTTCTTATGGAATAGATAAAGTAAAACTTTTGAAATTTATATGTGTTATTAAAATATTCCAATAATATTTGTTTTACTAAAAATTATTTGTTGAATGAATGAATTTAGGACCATATGATTCATTTAAAGTGCTTCAACCCTGCAAATTTCATCACGAACATTGATTTCAAGGTGTGATTGATGATGTGAAAATAGATAGATACACAACCATAGGATGATATTATTCTTATGAAAATGAAAATTAATTAGTTAAGTTTATTATTTTAGTTAGTTATAAGAATATTTAAAAACTACTTCAAGTATAGGAAAAATATTTTGAAACAGTGAAAATATATTTTTTTGTTTCTTTTTGAGAATTAAATTTCCTTTTAAATGATTGAAAATTTAGGACTTTTTGATGGGTAAATTTATAACGACTTTTTTCTCTATCACCCTCTATGAGAACATGATGGGTAGATTTTTTATCAATATCCTTATTTTCACTACAAACTAATTTTATGCAATTTAATTACATGGTTTTTTTGTAACCTCTACATTTCTGTTTCCCTATTATTAAGAGTATATGTTATTAACCCTATTTCTAATGTGGGTTTCCTAGAAAGTAAATTTCTTGCATCAACCATTGATATATTTAATTCCAATTTCAAATTTAAAGGATACAATTTTTTTAAGGATGAGAGAATTTAAAACACCACGTGATTTAATGATATATATCATTGTGAATTTAATTTCATTGACAATATCAGTTTCATATAACACCTAGATTAAATGGAAAATGAGATTTAATTAAACATAAATATATTAAATTTTCCACTATAACCTACCTATTAAATTGATGTGAATGAATATTACTAAGGATATTGTTATATTTTATATTTCACAAAATGTTTTTACATTCATCGAAATGATTTTATAGGCATAAGATACGAACGAATCCAATTATGTATAAAAGGATATATTTCTCTAAAGAATGTTTTCCAACTTTTAATTGAGAACTATTTTCAAATATAAATTATTAAACATTTATAAGTTATATTTAAAAAATAAACATCAATTTTGATTGTTTAATATCAAAAATGACTAAGGTTAAATTGTTGGTATTATTTTGATTAGTTTCATTTTTTATAAATAGAAGTTTGACCATTGAATTAATAAGGTAAATTATAGGAATATTAATATTTCCACTAATATAATAACTACTCATATGAAATTGTAAATAAAATTTATTTTTCTTATATATTAAAATATTTTATATTTATAACATGATATATGTAAATAAATGCTTTAAAAATGATTAATTATGTGTTTATATTTTTGTGAAACATAAATGTTTATTTAAAATTTACAATTGATAATTTGATTTTAAAGATAGATATTTTCATAAAGTAAATAAATTAATAAATATCTAATTTTATTATAATTGTACAATAATTTTGTGAGACCATAATCAATTTTTATAAAGCGTCATGAAAATAGTTAGAATATTAAAATTGCAATTTTTTTTGAATAATGGATAATTATTTTAAAGAATAATATTTGTAATATTTAGAAATATTATTTCATAAATTGGAGATTATTTTTCATTATACAAATAGTAAAATGGTTAAGTTTTATTTTATAAATTTTTTTAAATAGTAGATTTTTTGTTTAATAGTGAAAACAGGTAATTTACAGTATTTACGAAACACATGAATTATTGAGTCATAATTGATGTATGAAATATTTAAGAATATAATGTAAAACTTTCTTTCATTTTTAATTTTTTTAATAAAACTCAATATATTCATAATATTTATGAAAAATTATAAACAAATAAAAAAATATTCAAAAAACACTACTCCACTTTACTATATATACTACCTCTCACTATCTCTACTCCTCACAATCCCAAAGCCATGAATCATGACCAATTAATTCCGAATACCTCTTACAAACCTCTTCTAGACATTATGGACTTAATTTTATCACCTATAAGGCCATTTCAGACATCCATATGAAGGTTCTCAAGGGGAATAATAAAAGAGGTAAAACCTTTATTACTTCCATTTCATTTTTTTATTTTGTTATTCTTCCCTCAACTCCTATTTACAAAAATGCATGATATCTCTAGTATATTATATATACTATAATTTCACTATTTCATTGTAAAACATAGAATCATGTCTCTTATAATCAATCCATTTTTATTTAAAAAATGTAATCATTGTTTGGGTGTTCTAATTTATCACAGTCCTAGAAGGCTTGTTTTCATTTTTCCATTATGCCATCAAGGATCATCATAAAATAGTTTTTATGGTTAAAAGTACATTATTATGTTTAATTAATGGTATTTAACATTCAAAAACTAGTATATATACATAATATTAATTCACTTCACAAAACTAGTCCATGATGATAGATAAGACACAAAATAATCCAAATGGTTATCACTAATGTTTTATCTAATGATTAATCATAATACCATATAGGTAATTGAAATATATAACCATTTAATATTTTTTTAATTTCATTAATTTCATGTAATTACAATTATGGGAATCTATTCTTATTTTAATTAATTTTACTTATATATATACAAGTTAACTGACCATCAAAACCAATTCAACGGATGATCTCTAATAACAAAATTGTATTTTATACCTCATTAAAAAGGCCATAAATGAAATTAATAAAATGATAATAAATCCAACACATGTTAAATATTTTCTCAATTAATTAATTAAGGTGTTTAATCTTATTATCCCGAAAATAAATATCTAGTGAAAAACTTATTCGGGAGAAAGGTAAGGGTTTTCTCATGTCAACATTATTTCTATGAGATATTCCTTAGTCACAACCATTAAATATTTATTGTGGAATTATGATTACCTTTGATGAATATTATCATGAATCTATTTTTCGTCCTGATATTAAATTATTCATTTTATGATCATTAATTCTTTCATTCATATTTCTCACATATTTTAATTGTGGAAAGGGTTTCACCCTAAACCTCCATTTTTCATTAAGGGTATGTTTTCTGTCCCATTACCCAATTTTAAATATTCGTTATTTTTATATACATATTCTAAAATATATATATATGATCCAAACTTATATATCAATATTATTTCCTTTATCTGTGTTTGGGGACTTCATGTTTTTAATGTTTTCTTTTCTATTCATCTTATTATGTTAGATTGATTAGTGGGAAAATCCTAATTTGTTACCCATGTTCAAGTACCATCCATAATCAATTATAATACCTGATTATTTTCATAAAATCACACTATTTACTAAAAATTATCTTATTTCATTCTTGGTTTTATACAAAAAAATATATTTTTCCATTTTAACGCGTCTATTGTATTTTCCTTTAAAACCCACTGATGTGGCACAATTTTAAATATTCATAAAAACACATTTTACATTTTTTATCTTAATTTTGACATCATTTATACTTCTAAAATAAATTAATATTCCATTCCCTTTCTTTTTTTTCCGGGGATTTTCATGTCTAAATTATGATATTATGATAAATACAAATGATTTTTCAAAAAGAAATCTTTTTTCCAAAGAAAAAGTATATTTAACAAGAATTTATAAATTTTTTATTAGATTAATTTAATTTATAATTTTGATTCAAATATTTAAATGTGGTATGTGAAACTTTTAAATAAATATATTTTTTATTTGAAAATTTGGAATTCATTGTGCATAGTAAGTGGAGGACGTGGCCCGCTATAGCCCCTTGACGAGTTATTAGGTCTCATGAGACAAAAAATACTAGGATTCAGAAGAGGCCTTATTCATTTATGAATACTTCTTGGATGATTACTTGATGGTATGTTTATGAAGTCTAACATTATGTGTCCCTCATTATGACATTAGAAACTGAATGCTCCTTTGATTATTATAATAGTAGAACATCCAATGTTATATTTCATTCTCATGTGACTATTTGTATAGAATTAGGTAATCAATAATTATTTTTACTATATAACTATCAAGATTATGGTTTATTGTCATATGGTTTTATTTATTTACAATTACTTATGGATTATGTTTATTTTTTATCGCTTAAACTGTATTATTTACCTTTACTGAGCATCTAATGTCACCCATTTCTTATGTTTTATTTATCCTTAGGATATAAAGATTTATATTATGATTTTCTGGCTTACATAACCTAGGATTTTATGGATGTTTACAATGTATTTTCTATGTTGTTTTTTGTTTTTTAATTATAACATAAATCTTATATATATATATATATATATATATCCAATTTTCCAAAGCTACTAAAATATTTTGACCTTTTTATGCTACATCCTTGTTTATTATACCAATGTAATTATGTAATGAAATGGCCTTGATCTACTGGGGTAAGTGTGTTTATAGTTGGTATCATAGAAATATTAATTGAATCCTTGAAAACTAGATTTATGAAAAATCGGGTATGGAAAATAACCCTAAGATATACATTGAATATAAGAATAGAAAAACATCCTCGAATTTTTTAAGGTATATATTATGTGTGTATTAATAGTAATGCATCCCTATATTGATACTATATATTGACATGGTTCCGGAACAGTTGCACCTAGGGGTTGCATCTCTAAGATAGTTCATTGAGCCTGACTCGACGTAACATGGTATGCAATAATTGGCCTTACAATGCAAATAGTTTAACACTCCCTGGTTATATTCTTATGAGTATTCAAATTTTATTTATAAACCATACTAATTTATTTAATAGAAAATATGTTCCCAAAGTAACCATGTTTATGATTATAAGATTATCTAGGCATACTGTTTTAATTTATTGTAAGTATTGCACTAATTTTGTGATTATAAATTATGTTTCACACTGTTATGATCTGACATATTATTTTATATTGTATAGAAATGATTCCTATTAGATGAAATGGTAATGGTATAAATGAATATAATTCAATGTGTATCGATGTTTTTATTCAAATAATTCAAGGTAAGTAGTTTACCAAATATTTCCATAATATGAGGAAATATTATAATGTTCCAAAAAGAAGGTAAAAAATTATACAAGTATTATTTATTCAAATGGATTCCAGAGTAGAAGAGTAAACTAGGGGACAATGTAGATAAATATAAGAAGGTAAATATTTATTTTCCCACATGTGATATTAGTGGAAGGAAACACCATATTATATCGTTATAAGGTAAATGAGTTGGCTTCATGTGTGGAGAAAACATCCACCACTCTCAATATTGTAAGGATATGTAATAATTTTTCAGTGTTTAGTTCTTCAACTTTATGGACCACAAAAGTGAATAAAATCATTTCTTAAATCATCAAATGAATATAAATAAGAAAAAAATGTCAATGTATCATTGAACATATAATGGTACTACCATATATAAAGAGTAATTATTAATATAGTTTTGTTTCTATTAATGAATAATCTTTTTGAGTTCTTTTTCAATAATTGTTTTTTTATAATAATCATGAAATATATATTTATTGTACTCAATTAATTAATCTTTAAGGATATTGAAGAATGAATTTTATAACTATATTAATCAAGAAAAATGATTCTATTGTAATTTAATTTTCTTGGAATCTCAAGACAAGGAAAATATAACCATATATAAATTTTTGATGTTTAGATAATTATAAATATATGTTTCTGGGATAGTATTGGTCACTAAGATAGTGGTTATTATTATGATGGTTTACGTAGTGCAGTAAATATTAGATGTTTGGATTAATGGAATATATTCAACATCTTGAGATTTTACTATTATAAGAATTAATGTATCAAAATGATCTAAAGGAGATGAAGGTATTAATATATTTGTAATGTTGGATAAAGAAATAAATAATTTTTAGAATGTTATGTTTATTTTATTTTTTAAATTTTGTGTCATTCCTTGTAATTATTAATTAAATGTGGAAAGACCTACATTAGATGAGACTAATGATTAGATACTTGTGGAATGGACAATGCTAAAATATTAAAATTATTATTCCATGATAATGCATAACAAGATTCCAGGTTTCAGTAAATATTTAATGGCCAGATGAATGTATTATAGGCTAAATGATTCATTAAATGTTTATTTGGTGTGAAAAAATCATCATGAACATTAATTTCTGGGTTTAAGGGATGAATTGAAAATAGATCAATGAATATACAATGTATGAGATTATGATTATGAAATGGTATGTAAATAAGTATGAAAATTTTTATAGGATATTATGTTAATATTAAAATTATACCTCAAATCTAGTGAAAATATTTTGAAATAAAAACATTAACTGGTTACATTTCATCTTGAGAAATCAATGGCCTTTTAACCAATAAAAAAATTAGAGCTTTTTATTGGTTAACATTATAATGACCATGTTCTCTATCACTCTAAATCAGAACATTATGGTTATATTATTCTTCAGTACCCATATTTTCACTATAAACTAACGTTATAATATTCAAATACCTAGTTTTGTATTAGCCACTTCATTTCATGGTCTCTCAAATTAAGATATAATTTCATTAACCCCACATCCAATATGGGGTTCAAACAAAGGAATTTTGAATTATCAACATTTTATTTTTCCAAGTACAATTTCAAATTATAAAGAAATAATCATTGAAGAATGTTAGAATGTAACACCCTAAGATTTTATGATATTTATCCTTTTGAATTTAATTTCATTGAAAAAATCGGTTTTACACAACACTAATCATAAATGAATAATTATATAAATTAAATATAATTATTTAAAAATAAATTTTATAACCAAGCCATTAAATCAGAATCAATGAATAGTAATAATGAAAAATATATATTATATATTTATTCAACTGTATTTATATTCATCTATAGAATTTTATAGGCATAAGATATGATTTAATCCAATATTACTCATAAAAGGATATATTTTTATAAATTTTGTTTTACTACCATTTAATTGGGGACATTTTTTTAAAATATATTTTGACACTTTTCAAAATTATATTTGACAAAATAAGTATTATATTTAAAATTGTAATATTAAAATTTACTATGGTTAAATGTTTTTTATTTTTATAATAAGTTTCATTTCATGATAAACAGTAAGATTTCCTTTTGAATAAAAATGTGGTCATTATTAATTTTAATGTGGCCATTAGAAAAATAAATTCCCCAATGAATTTATAAAAATTTATTTATACTATAAATTGAAATATAGTATATTTATATCATTGAATAATTAAAAAAATGTTTAAAAATGATAAATTAGGTGTTGGAATTTGTGTAAAGCATTAAAATTTATTAATAATTTTAATATTAATATAATGATAGGAAAGAAAATTAAATTATTTATATTTATTCATAAATTAATATTAATATTATTTTTATTATTATATAGTTTTGTTAGATCATAATTAATTTATTAACCTATCAAAATAATTTATAATATGACAATTGGTAGTTTTGAGTAAATTATGATTTCATTTAAATATTAAAACTCACATGTTTAGAAAATTATTTACATATTATAGAGTTCATTTTTTAATTCAAGAAATCCAAAAATGGTTACGGTTCATTTTTTTAGATTTTTTTAAAAATGATGAATTTTCGTGAATAGTGAAATATGCTAATTTATAGTATTTAACAAATACATGAATTATTGAGTCATATATGACTTATAAATTGTGTAAACCCATTATCTTCAACTATAATTATTTATTTTAATATATTTGGTTATAATTATCAAACTATTCATAGATGTTATAAAATATAATAAACAAATGCATAAAATATTCAAAAGACACCCCTCTTCTCCACTATAAATACCACCTCTCAATACTTCTTCTCCTCACATCTCCAAAGACATGAAAAAAATAAAATATCTAACCAATACCTATCTAAACCCTACCTTAAATGACATTGTATTTCATGTCTCATGCAAAATTCCATTTTAAATACCCTTAAGAAGGTTGTCAAGGAGAAGAATTCTTGTGGTAAACCCCTTAATCCTTCCATTTAATTTTCATTTAATTTTCTATTATTTTATTATCATTCCCCCACACAATATATAAAATAATTCATTAAAACTCTATTATATTATATATTTTATAATTTTATTATTAAAATAGAAAATCTGCCACTGTGTTTCTTTTCCTCTTCCCCTTTTTATTCCAAAAATGAAAACATTGCCTGTATGGTGTCGATTTACTGCCTCCGTGGAAGATGTGTATTCGTTTTTCAATTATATCTCAAGGTTTTCCATAAAAACATTTTTATGTATAAAATAGTCATTAATAATTGTAATATTTCTTATTTAAGTTTTAAGAACCAGAATATATATAAATAATATTAATTCATAACAAAAAACTAGAACGTGATGATTGAAAAAATAAAAAAATTATCCAAATATTTATCACTAAATTCTATCTACTAATTCATCATAATAACATATACACAAATAAAAAATAACCTTATAATATTTTAGAATATAATTAATAATATATAATTTGAAATCTGTAAATCTATCTTAATTTAACATGATTTTTTATACTTATATACAACTAAACCGATCATGAAAACAAAGAAAATTAATACTCCAGATTGTTAAAACAATATTTTATAACTCATCAAAAATGTTATAAGTATACTTAATAAAATTGCAGTATGTAAAAAAATTATGAAAAATTATTTATTAAATATTTAATTCATTTAATCTGATTATCTAGGACACTAAGATGAAGTGCGTAACATATTCAGATAAAAGGTAAGGGTTTTCTCATCTCACCATTATATCCATGAGATATGCCTTATTCACCACTATTTCTTGTGTATGGTGAATTTATACAAAAAATTTATATATAATATCATTAAAAATTTTATCTTCGTGGTATTGAATGTTTCATTGTATAATCACTAATTTCATAGGGAATACAGTTTGGTTGTTATCATACTGGAAAGGGTTTCATCATGAGCATCCAATTTTCATTAAGGTTATACTATATCTCTATTTACTCCAAATGTAATTCTTCATTATTTTTTTATACAACTTCTAAATTCTGTTTAAATGTTCAAAAAAAATATCTATATATTTTCATCTTTATTTTATGGTATAATACATGTTTAATATGGTTCAATTTTCAATTCTTTCTCTTAAGCAACCTTGATTAAATGGGACATCCTTATTTATTTACAATTTTTAAGTACCACCCATAATTTAATTTAATAAAAAATTATTTTTATAAAATCACTATTATTATAATGAAAAAAAATATTTTTCAATCCTAGTTTACACAATCAAGTATGACTACATAAATTTTAAATAATCTTTTATATTTTCCATTAAGCCACCATAAAGTGGCCCATTTCTAAATTCTCTAAATACACTTTTTACATATTTTAACTAATGTTGGCAATAATTTGAAACTCAAACACTGTTTCATTTCTCTTTCATTTTCATTTATGTCATAGTCATTATTACAACCTATTTTTATGAAAAATACAAATCGTTTTCAAAAATTACCCATCTTTCCAAAATAAAAGGGTATATATAATGAGTTTATCAATGATTTTGTTAGAGTATTTTTATCTATTATTATGATTAAGATTTTTAATGTGATATTTGATTAATTTATTTAAAGATATTTTTTATTCCACATATGTTTATTTCATTTGACTTAGTACGTGATAATCATGTTTGTTATATCTCCTCGATGCATCAGTAGTTCTCATGAGACAAACTATACCAGATTTTGGATGATGCATTGCCAACTTATGTTGAATTATTTGTCTTAGACTTAATGGTGTATTTATGTTGACCAAAATTATGAATTCCCTCAATATGGTATTAGCATTTGATATCCCATATGATCATTTAACAAGTATAATATCCATTTTTATGTTTCATTCTCATGTGATTATTTAATTAAAATTATATTTGTGGATTTAATTACTATTATAATATTCTCAAGATTATGATTTAACAGAATTATTTTAGTTATTAACAATTACATATTCTTTGTGTTTATTTTTTATATCTTATTCTATATTGTTTACCATTATTGAGCATCTAAGCACAACCCTTTTTTATTTTTTACTTCTATGTAGGATATAATGGTGTAAATTATTAATGATTTTTAGTGATAATATAGGATTTATGGACATTTCATATATAGTTGATATGGTGGGTTTCCTTTCATGTTGTATTGTAAAACATATGTATGTATCTTATTTTCTAGAGCGAATAAACTGTTCTGTCCTTCCGGATGTGACTTCCTTGTTTATTATACCAATATAATTATGTATGTCACTGACTACGAGATACTATGGTTAGGGTATTTAACAATACAACCAATATTCTTTATTTGGGTGCATTATGATCATGTTTTGTGAAACATTTAGTGAATACCATTTTATTCTCATTATTTAATTATTCTATGATTGTGAAATGAATGTTATCATATTCAAGTTAAACATATATCTATAGTTTTTCATATATATTCAGTTAGATCAACCAAATATAGTGATTCTATGTAATTGGTAATGATGTATATCTCAGGATATAGAATAAATGGAACTAATGAGTGAACCTAGCCACTATATTTATGTGAATGGGGAGTAAATCCAATCTAGTATTTTACACTATTAACCATGAGATGATGGTTATAGTAATGAGTCATGATTAAAGAGAGAATTTTTTAATATTTTTATGGTGTTTAATTTTTATATTGAATTACAATGTAAAGAAACAATCCAATGGAATTATTCCATGTATTATTTTAGTTTTCAGATTATTTTTAATACAAGAGACCGAAGTGATGCAGGAAAATACTATACCCATGATGTTATCCAACAATAAGAAATATATCACAAATAAAAGAGATTTTAATAAATTTAAAAGTTAATTTATAATTACATTAATTTATATATTATAATAATGATTTCATTTTTGAATTCACCATGACAGAATTTGCTTCCGGTAAATTTTATGAAATTTAGGAAATAATTGACTTTCATGATAATAGCGAAAAATAAATTTTTAACCAAAAAATTAAATTTAAATATTTCATAACTAGAAATTTATAATAATATTATATTGATAATTATGTAATAAATATATTTATTAAATATACTATGTTGAACTTATAAAATCTATTATTGACTTTTTGAATAAATTTGTAATAATTTCCAATAATAATTATTTTTCCCCATTCTAATAAAAAATGTTATTTTTTGTAAAATTATGTATTGGATATCAATGTAAGACACATTATCGTATAATTTAATAGAACAATTTCTTTTTGGAAATTTAAAATAATTTCATATTTTATCATATATATATATATATTAGTCTTAAAAATACTCTTATTCTAAAAATAGTTTTTTAAGAATTACATTCGGTAATATTAAAATTGATTTTTTATTACTTTTTTGTAATTGAATAAAATAATATTATTTTATTATTAGATATTAAATTTTTATACTATTTGATATGGTAAATATTATTTGATGACCCAAAATTAATATAAAAAAGTATATATTAGTTACTATGGGTAAAACTGATATTTTAGGATGAAAAATATTTTCCAAAAATATTATTTATATTTAAATGGATACATTTTAGAATTAATAAACAAATAATAATTTTATTCACATATAAAAATAATTTATCTCTCCTTTATTTGAATATTATTGTTAAATAATTTTAATAATGGGGAATATTTAAAATGCCATATTTTTACATAAATAGTTTTTCTACATAATATATATATATATATATATATATTTTAAAGTTAATATTAATATATTAAACATTTTAATTAGTTATAATTGCGGATAAATATAGATTTTAAAAGTAAAAATAAATTAATAAGAGTTGTCTAATATTTCTACTACTAAAATCACTACCCTGATTAATATTTAATCCGAACTAACAAGTGCTAAAATGGGTAATCTATTATAGATTGAATTTTTATAAAAAAATTCAGCCCATAGACCTTAAATAATACCTTTGATAGGTTTGGAATTCATATAAAAAAATTTCATCAACATTTGTTCACACGAACCATATAACACCAATTTTATTCCACTCACACACCATACCTAACATTTGTTTCGAGGAATAAAACCCCTCTTTAAACCATTAATAAGAGATCAATCCCCCCTGATTATCTCAACTCACTCTACCCTGAAGTCAATGATTAAAAATCTCCCTTACCTCTACCATTCATAATCCTTCCCAAGGAGTTCATGTGTTCCTAAGGAGTCCTCCCAATCATTAATAATTTTTATATTATAGTATTTGTTTCCTACCCTTCTGTTTCATTTTAGAAATGAAATTATTTTCTCATATAACCATTTTAGTAAACATTTTTATTAAATTTTCATTTTATTACCTTCAACATGATATATGCTTTACGATACTATTTATCCTATGTTTTAATTTTTTTTAATTTTCAAATAAAATCAAATTCTGGTTATGTGAGAACCAAACATAGTAGAAAAAAACTGAACCATTGTGGCCAAGGGGTTACAACATTATTGGAACGATCCAAACTCATCACCAAAACAAAAAAAGAGTGTATTGAGAATGGATTTTTTTTAATCTATGGAGAAACAAATCAGTTTTGATTGGTACTAGCAGACACCAATTCACACGCCATGAATAACGAGCACATCAAACCACAAAATAAACATATGTCAGAGAACCATAGTTGAAACAGAAACAAGAATTCACCACACCACACCATCTATAAAAATGATTCCCAAATCTTATCACCATTATTGAGGTCACCATCACCACCTAAATAATTATAGAATCATTCTTTTTATCTTATCTTATTATACCATTTTTACAGTTTCATTATTATATTGATATAAGAGTTCTCATTCAACCACTTCAATTTTCCATATAAAACCATTATTCTAATATAATCAATATTGTAATTATATATATTCATCAGAGATTTGATATATTTACAATGATATTTTATGTCATTAAAAAAAATTACCTAACCCATTATAAAGCTTAAAAATCAAGATTTTAAGATAGTGATGAATGTGTAGTTTTACATGTGATGATATACCTATATGGATACTGAAAATTTGAAATAGTTGTGAAGAAAAGAACAAGGGGGTAGTCAACTTATAAATTATGGTTGAGTATCAATTGAATGTTAACTCTAGTACATAATGATTGAAACTAAGATTACACACCTTGATAGAAACTCTTGATGGATATTACATAGGAAATTCCAATTTTCTTTATAACTGATAATTAAAGAATTTACTTCCCATTTTATGGTATCCTTCAGGTGAAAACGATTGAGTAAAATTTTTATTTTCTATTAATTACAAATTATATTGAATCAAACCTTAACCAAAATCATAACTTTAATTTTTTTGATAATGGATCATCATTATAAATTTCTAATACCCCTTATCTTTTTTTAGATTGTACACCTCTTAACCATCAACTTTTTCTATAATAATTAAATTTATTTTATCACATTTACTGAACAGAAATTTTTTTAGGTTGAATATATTTTTAGTTCAATATGAGTTTTTATTAATACATAGGTATGATTATGATTCATTGTATTTATATCAAAATCCATAAAATGATATGTGAAATGGATTAAAATAAGGGATGGGTGGGACCCTATATTATATAGACATGTGATGATTCTGTTGGTCTCAAGAGATAAATTACATGGGGATTTCATGTATACCTACCCAACTAAAATATGATGTATTAGTATTGGGCTTGAATCTATTAACGATGTACTGGTTTTGGCCTTTACAACAAGAATGAAGTAGTTATTAAAACCTTGGTAGAATGAATAATGACTTTGTTGAGGACTTGATAGTAACTTTCATGATGTTATACATTTTTTATTTCATTGGAAATAATTATATAATTATATTATTTGTGGTAATTTTAATTTTAATGTTATTCATATATATTATTCATTATCAAGATGTTTATTACATGCCATGTTTATTGATTATGTACTCTACCGTCATGTGTATTCCTATTATGATATCTTCTCCTAATCTTGTACCCTTATAGAGTGTTTGATCTCACCATTCTTATGTTTCAATTTCCCCCATTGTACAAGTAAGGGATCTATTAAAAAATTTATGGATATACTAAAATGATAAATAATGAATCAATATGTTTTTAGGATATAATTTTATGATCCAATGCAAAATAGAAATAATTTATGTATCTAGATTCCCAAGGATGCAAAACTATTGGTCCTTTGGGATGTTACCCTTATATTTTGTACCATTATAATAAAGTAACATTTGACTTCGAATAGTAGGACATTTCACATTACATGTTTTCAAATTATTATGCCTTATTTCACATGTTATATCAAAATTCTTATGTAATGATTAATTATGTATGGTCTATGTTTTATTTGGAATTATTTCCTTATATTATGTACATTAATTATGTTCTTTGTCCCACAAAATAATATTATACTCATTTATGATAATTTATTTATATATATTCTATTAATTTTTTTTTGAGAATCTATGATTTCCCTTTTTTATATTTTCATCCCTAATATAATTATTAACAATATTAGCTTTGATATACCTAGAAGAGTTACACATGTAAAAATTATTTGTGGGATAAGTTGATGATTGTTTATAAAATAATTTGTTTATGGGTTTAATATCCAATGTAACTAAAACTATATATTCCATAGAGTGATTTATTGTGTTATTTATGTATTTTAATTTATAATTGTGTCATATGTGTGTATATTACGGTTTTTTGTCTCCTGAAAAGCATTGTGTTTCTATTAGACAAATATTCTATGGGATGGATGTTGTTAAAGCATAAACAATCAAATAGGATTAATAATGTTGATGGGAATAATGATAGTGGGTTTTTTATGTACAGATATGATAACTGGTGATGTAATAATCATCGAACTATTATGGGTAAAAGGGCATGATAATGAGGGATAGAATGTGTGGGAAATGATTCTGGTGATCCGATTATAATGGTAACTAAAAAACATGGTTTTAAATATTTATATTTTCATGTGAAACATGGAATATTGCAGAAAAGTATATTATATCCTTGGTATCATGGATATAAGAATAAAAAGTACACTTATATCAATATTTTAAATTGATCGTTGATATAATAGAGTAAATATTCATGGACATTCTTAACTACTGTCCTAGTCCCATGGAAATACCCAATTTTTATTGTAGTGTATATATTAGAAAATATATAATTAGTGTATATATTTAATTAATTAATTCATATATGAAAATTTTGGATTATAAGGATTTAATTATGAATGTGGTAATAAAGAAAGATCTGTGAGATTACAGAATGATTTATGAAGGTAGGTTCATTCTATTCTATTATACAGTGGTCTTGATATTTTAATTTATAATTGATGTGATTTCATATATTTATTTATTATATATTCAATTCCATTTATTAAATAAATTGTCTACTGAAGTTGTTTAGATAAATCATAATTTTCTTTAAAACATCAATTATTGATTTCAATTAATAATTATGATAATGAATTTAGATTATTTATTAAAGTATTGTTGATATAGAGATTTTTTTAGATTTTTTTTATATTATGATGTGTTATTTTTAATTATTATTATTATTTATTTATATTATTATGCTACTTTAAAATTTTATAATGTAATTAAATTAAAAATATCAAATTGACATTTTTCATTTTTAATGGTAATGATGTATAGATTGTTAAATTGTGCCAGTTCAAAATATAAATCCATGGAATTAAAGTGATGGTGCACTATATATTTTATTTTAATGTAAACTAAATTCAAGAATATACCTGACCAATTGTTATGGTGGAGAGATAAATCAAAATTAATTGAGAGAAACTGACATGGTAGAATTAATAATAGAGGTTTGCAAGAGAAATATGGGGTTTCATGGGAGAATATTATAGATAAAATGATGTATTCCTTAGAGAAAATATAGTGTATTTTAGATGGGAAACTATATATATAAAGGAAAATCTCGATTAAAATATTTTTTCATAGATCTCTCTGCATTTTCTTGTTAAAAACAATTAAATCATATGTTGGTGAATGCATGTTATAAAACATTTGAGATTGATTTAGAATTAAGGTACATAGAATAACATATTTTATATAAATAATATAATTATTCTAAAAATTAATTAATTTATAATCAACTTAAAAAAAATTCTTTTATTCCAGTTTTATTAAGGATCCAATTTTTTTCATTAAATTTGGCATGGGGTTGTTCAAAAATTCGCGATTTTTCTCCTTAGAATATTCTTTTTTATAACATGATAATGTTGAGTTACACCATGGGTCATTCTATATTTCATTAATCCCATGAAAAAATACTAATTATCATGGAACATTATATTAATTTCCTGTTGTCATTACCTAATTTTATAGGGCTATAAAAAATAAACTCGCGTCATACTATATTCCATAAAATAAAGAATCATGTCTTATTTTATGAATTTATATTTATGAATGATATAGTTGATAGGTCTTGGTAATTTATCTTGAAAGGATTTCCATAATTATAATTTATTAACAATTATTTATTTCTTTTCTAGGTTGGTGTATTTTATCATATATCTAATATTGGGAAACCCATTTGAGTTTTTTATCTAATTATATAATGAGTTTATTAATTTTCTGTGTTTTTTGAAACAATTATTTTATTTAAAATATGGAATTATAGTAAACTACATTAAATAAAGTACCCAATGGAAGGTTTTTATTTTTATAAATAATTTAAATGCTTTTTTCTAAATTTATTGCATTGTGATTGTCATTGTGTGAGTGTGTGTGGAAAATAAAAATTTTCTGGGAATTATGTTAAACTATTAATGTATTGTCAATTGCAAAGTAGACCCATAAAGAGTGTGTATTTAGATGGGAAGTGAATGGAATTTCCATTAATAAAATAAAGAACATGTGTTCTATATCATATTAAATTTGATGGTTCTAATATAATTTTATAATGGTAAATGAATTGGTTTATAATGAATCATTGAGTGAGAGATGCATTTATTTTAGTTAGGTGATAGAAGGGTAATGTATGGATAATAAATTTATTGAATTTAATTAACTTGATTTTATTATGCTCTATATTTCTTTAACATAAAATATTTTCTAGGATAAGTGTATATTTCTAATATTTTTTGGAAATAGAGAGTTTCCATTGGGATTTTAATAGATAGAGATATTTTTAAAATTGAATATTTTTTCCAGAAACATTTGTATTGAATTTTTATTTAAAGAAGATTTTTATTTAATTATATTTTTCAAGATAATTTAATTATTATAATATTTTGATATGTAAGTATTTGATATAATGAATTTAATATTTTTTATATAAACCATTATTTTTAGATAACACTATTTAATTTTTTCTTTATTAATTAAATTTTAATTTGATAAGATTTATAATTCATATATAATTTCAAGATACCATAGGGAATGTGGGATGAATTTATAATCAACCAAAATAAATGAAATTTTTTGGACATGTATACATTATATGAAGAGGTATTATACTTCATTAGTGGAGAGTAGTTGATCAAAATTAGAGATAAAGAAAAAGGATTCAGTGGATCCATCTTTAGTTGAAGGATCCGAGCATAGCTGAAGCTCATGGGTGGATGTGCCCAGTTGGATTTTTGACATTAACAATGAGAAATTTGAGATCAATACGATGATAAACTCTAGTATCCACGGATCGAATCATGGAAAAGGACAAATAAAAAGGAAAGTCTCGAAACCCCAAAGTAGGATCATTAAAAGTTTATTATAATTAAGGTAATCAATTTAAAAGAATTACCTTCTGAGTGTTCTTTCTTCATTGATTTTTTTGATCACGTTCCTATGTGATTCGTCATTGCATCGCTGAAACCAAGTGTAAACTTACTCTTGCAGTGATCCAGATGTGCACCTCGTATCTTTGGGCATCTCCAAATGAGTCTCCAGGTGCTATCATGGAGAAAACATTACATGCATTTTCCACCATAGACCGTCTTCATCCTATAGAAGAGGATCTCTCTCGATCTTGAGAGCGTTCTTTTAAGAAGAGGTTCTTTCAGCCATGAAATAATTCTCTAGAATTGTTGTGCACAATGATTCTATTGTGTAGGAAAAGAGTTGGGGTTCCGAGGATATTTATAATCGGGTTTGAGGTTGTAGATTTATGACAACAAATAAACATGTTATGCATTTTATTTATTTCATTAACTCTTATTGAAAACACCATGTTGAATAATTAATTCCTTGACATGCGCCCACACAAATTATAATAAATATCATTTAATAAAAAAATATTATATCCTAAAAATACTAACAGGAAAAACTACACGGTGTGTAATAATAAATACACAGTGTGTACTTATTTTTCATTTAAAACTACATGGCGTGTACATTCAATGTGCATGGAATGTATATCTTGTTTTCATTTATTCATTTTCTTTCCAAAATAAAAACTACATGAAATATACATTTAATAAGACATGGCGTGTATTGTTTCAAAAAAAACTACATGGTGTGTACTTGTTTTCATTTTATTCTTCTTCCAACATTAAAACAATTTAGGCATCCTTGAATAATTATTAAACCACGTATGGGAATAATTTTTATTCTACTTGAGATACTTGAATACACTTATTGTGTGAACCTCTAGGCCTCTTTCTCATTTGCATTTGGCAGGTTTTCCTAATGTCCAATATTACTGTCTACCAACGGGTCAACGCACCCATGAGAAAGAAGTTGATGCTGCATTGAATTATCACCTCATATGAACTCTTACATTGTAATTTAATCCCTTTGTCTCAATATCTCATCAATCAGGCTTCATAGAAGTGTCATAAACCTATATTCTTGATCAATCATTCTTTGACTTCCTGAAATAAACTCGTCATTTCACCATGTCCATGGAATTTGTGCGTTAGTTCTATTTCAATCAAAGGGCCGAGATATCTACTTCCACAAATGGAAGGGACAAATCCTTCCTCATCTTTTCCATTAACAACATGTCATTCATGACGCACTCAACGTACCCTACTTCCCGCCAACTGTCTTCGTGATGGTTTTCATCAGCAAATCTAAGTGTGCGAGTCATGACATGAGTTAATGATAATCTACCAGTCTAAGGACCATTACACACACTCATATAAAGCAATGTATGATGACACCAAGACATGCAGAATTGCTACTGGCGGGTCTTTTCTCATAATCTCCCATCTTGGAGATTACCAAGTTTGAACTCCATGAGTGAGATTCTCGTCTTCTTAAGAGTACACGCACATGACGGTCTTTATACTATGTGTCCTATCATAGTAATTCATCAAACCTTATAACTTTATTTAAGAATATTATTATACCATTTCAAGGTTCTCATCATAGCAGGGATCTTCCATGACCTTATTGATGAAACAAATATTCCATGACACTATTACATTATAGTAATGTAGAATAATGAAAAATATATAATAAGAGTATATTCATGTAATAAAAGTACAAAACAATTTGTTCTCAAGACACCAACCCTTAAAAACTCCGACTTGGACTAGAGCCAACTACCTATGACTTATAGTCCACTAGACCTCACATGTTGATCATGTTTCTACTGAGTCAAGGTTTTAGTCAAGGGGTCTGCCACATTGTCTTATGTGGAAATACTTCTCACTACATCTTCACCTCTCTGAGAAAAATCCCTCAAGAGATGATACTTCTGAAGTATGTGCTTTTTCCGCTAATGTGACCTTGGCTCTTTTTCATGTGTCAGCACTGCAGTATTATCACAATAGAGTGTGATATGATCTTTACTACTAGGTACTATATCCAATAGCTGGATGAAGCTTCACATCTATACAACTTCTTTAACTTCCTCAAAAGCTGTGATATACTCGGACTCCGCTGTAGAATCTTCCACCACACATTACTTTGAGCTCTTCCAGCACCCAGTACCTCCATTCAAACTAATGATGTATTTAGTATGCGACTTCATGTCATCTTGCTTAGTCTAGAAACTAGCATCTATATGAAATCTGATGACTAGTTCCTCATCTTCTGCATAAACTAGGAACACATCCTTAGTATTCCACATATACTTATGGATAGTATTGACTACAATCCAACGACGGTCTCCTAGATCAGCTTGTCATCTGCCTACTGCACTTAATGCATAAGCAACATATAGCCTTGTGCATTGCATGGCATACATGACTGATCCAATCACGGATGCATATGGGATCCTTGACATTTTATTTCATTATTCATCTGTCTGAGGACACATTTTCTTGGAAAGATGAATTCCATGTGACACTAACAACAATCCCATCTTGGATTGTTCCATAATGAATATCTTCAATATCTTGTCAATGTATGTACTTGGAATCAGGCCCAGCATTATCTTAGTTCTATCACGATGGATCTTGATCCAAAGAATATATGCTTCCTCACCCAAGTCTTTCTTGGAGAAGAATTTATCTAACCATGCATTAACTGACAGTAAGATAGGTACATAATTTCCAATTAGTAATATATCATCAACATATAATAATATGAAAACAACTACACTTCCACTAAAACTTTTGTAGACACAAGGCTCACATTCATTCTTAACAAAGCCAAATTCTGTTATGGCTTCATCAAAACGATTGTTCCATGACCTAGATGCTTTATTTAATGCCTAAATGGATTTATATAGCTTGCATACCTTTTTGGAATCCTTTACAGTTACAAACCATTCAGGTTGTGTCATGTAGAAATCTTCCTGGAGGTTCCCATTAATGAATGCTGTTTTGACATCCATTTTCCAAATTTCATAGTCATGCTAAGCGACAATGGCCAATAGGATTCTGATGGATTTCAGCATCACAACCGGTGAAAAGGTTTCATCATAGTCAATTCCTTGCCGCTTTCTAAAACCTTTGGAAACCAGTCGTGCCTTGTAGGTGCTGACTTTCCCCACCATGTCTAGTTTCTTCTTGAATACCCATTTATTACCAATAGTCATAACATCAACTGGAAGAGCTACCAAAATCCAGACTTGGTTTTGGTTCATGGAATCCATATCAGAATTAATTGCTTCTTTCCACTTCGCGGCATCTGTGCCTTCAACTGCTTCCTTGCAGGTAAGAGTATAATCATTGTTAACCAATAACGAGTCACCATCCTCAGTTACAAGAAAACCATATCATTTTGGTTCTCTCACATCTCTCATGCTCCTACACAGTTCTTGTGTCTTCTGAACAAATTTTTCTTCCATAGGGCTTTGTGGAATCTATTCCTGTACTAACTCATGTGTATCCTGAGCCTCAACTTCATCAAAGTCTATCTCGCTCACACTATCTCTTTTGAAGATGTTCTCCCTCTCAAGGAATTTGGCATGTATTTCCATTGTAACCTTTTTGTCTGAGGGGTTTTATAGGTAACATCCCCTTGTTTACTTGGGATATCCTATAAAGATACACTTTGTGCCTCGGGTGAAAGTTTGTTACCTGAAGAGGACATAACAAATGCTTCTCTACCCCACACATGTAAATTTGATAACATGGCTTTGCATCCACTCCATAACTCGTATGGAATACCATTTATTGATTTAGTTGGTACTTGCTTTAGTATTTGTGTTGCAGTTTATAATGCATATTCCCAAAAGAATAATAGAAGACTCTCATGACTCATAATTGATCTCACCATGTCCAACAGGGTGCGGTTCCTCCTTTCACTTAAAGCATTCCATTGAGGTGTGTAAGGGAAGTGCGTTGAGATAAAATCCCAAACTCCCGTAAGAAATCAATGAAGTCCTGATTAAGATATTATCCTCCTCTATCTAAGCATAGTTTCTTAATATTCTTACCAAGAGGGTTCTCGACTTCATTCTTGTATTCTCTGAACCAATCAAAAGAATCTGACTTATACCTCATTAAGTTAATTTATCCATATCTACTAAAATCATCAGAAAAAGTTATGAAGTATGAGAACCCACCCCTTGCTTCAACTGGAAATGGTCCATACACATCTGTGTGAACTAATTATAGAAGCTCTTTAGCCCTTTCACCTTTCCCACTAAATGGGGATTTAGTCATTTTTCCTTGCAGACACTCATGACATACACCACGTGGTTTTAGTTTGAAAGAATCTAATTACCCATCTTGATGTAATTTTGTCAAACGTTTCTCATTGACATGACCTAGCCGATGTTTCCAAAGTCGGGTGTGGTATGAGTAATGTGAATTAACTTTGTCATTGATTTCCATTACATTGTTTGTGTAGTCTAACACAAATGGTCGTTATATAAATGTACCCTACCAAAATAAATTCTATCTTTATTAAAGTAGCAACATCCACTTTCAAACATGAAGATGAATCAATCAGTATCAAATCTGGATACTAAAAATAATGTTTTTGGTTTCAGAGGGTATATAATAACATCCTTTCAGAACCATGACCTTCCCAGTAGGAAATGTGAGGTGGTAGTCTTCGTCAAGTGAATCAGCGAGTCTGGCTCTGTTGGCTACTCGAAGATCCACCTCACCTCGATCAATCATTATAAATCTACTTGGTTTCTATAATTGGATGAGGATGTGAGCACCACAAGAAGTATCTAATACCCAATTGGTAGAAACAGATATATTGAATTCAATAACAAATGCACCAGAATCTTCCCCTTTCTTCCTTGGCTGGGTGTAGTTTTTCTTCTAGTGGCCATTATTGCCACATGCAAAACATACATCCTCCTATTCTCTTGCCTCCCCTTTGATCTTATTTTTATTGGAAGGCCTTGAAGAATCTTTAGACTTAAAGCTCATCACATCCCCTTTCCTTTTATTCAAAATTAGGACATAAGGATTTTCACACTTAATTTCATTGTCCACTTGGAAAATGAGGATAAGAATATCAGACAGAGACATGTCAATGTTGTTCATGTTGAAGTTCACAACAATGTTTAAGAATCTCTCGGGGAGTGATGCAAGAATGAGATCGATACCCAGTTCTTCAGGGATTTTACACCCTGGAACCTTGATGTGCTCAATGTAGCCAATGAGCATGACTATATGAGGCATAGATGGGGAACCCTCTCCATTCTTGATCTGGAATAGAGCCTTGGAGATCTCAAACCATTCTTACCATTCTCTCTCCAATTATAGACCATAGAGGTGCTTGAGAATGATATAGGCATCCATGTCTTTATGAGACTTCATTGGCTCACTAGACATTGATGATAGCATAAAACATTGAACGTCAAGTTCATCGTTCAAATGTTGATCATAGACCAGGAAATCATCATCACATTCCCCTTAGGCAGGCGAATAAGAAAGTGAGGACACCAGCACATAAAACATTCATTCATGGAATAGGATAACCCGAAGGCGTCTAAACCATTACTGAATGTTACTACCGGTGAGGATATTGTCTTTATACAGAATTGATCGTAGAGAAAATTTGGTTGATGAGTTTTTCATATTGGTCCTACAAATTAAAAGAGCAGATCCAACAGTACATCATTGATTACATTTTACGAGAAATTATAATTTTTATTAATTCTCCAACTATTTTATCAAGTCCCAAAATCTCTCACCATTGAACTCGGAATGTCTAGTTTCTCTGACATTCTAGTGGGAAGGATCCATATTCCCCTTCTCGTAACTCCATCAAGGGTTTTTCAAGATAGTTGAAGGTATTTAGGTAGGCAGGTCTTTGCCACCTGTGAGCTTACAGTTCCATGATCTATTGAGTGGACTCCCCAATCCTGAAATCCTATCTTGGATTTCCTCAACTCTTGCCTCCAATATAATTTGAATTCAATCAAGGGATACTCCTCTTGATTTAATATGGTTATGTCAACCCAAAACCTCTCATAAGGTATTCCTTTATAAAAGTATGTGTCCCAACAAGGGTTGGTCAAACGGATAGTTTTATTTAGTCTTTCCCTTAATCAGGTAACGAAAGTCTTGGTCTGACTTCATATGGTATTGATGTATTTTAATCCTTTTTGTGTTGTTTTTAATTATCACATGCTTGTTAATATTAAGTGATGCTTACCTAAGTGATTAACCATGTTCTTATAATGTGTACGCACAGTCCGGTTTTATTTTATTCCATCTTTTCATGCTTGTTCGTTTTATTAACTATGTGATCTTGACAACACATACATAATATATAAAACATTTAATCAGACAAAAATAAAATAAGACAGAATCATCATGAGCTTTTATTGGTTAGATTATCTAGAGATTTGATAAGATAACCCTGACCTTGGGAAAAACACCTTGAACCAATGGTTCGTGTTTTGCAGCTCCGACCTTTCCACCGTTGTATCTTCTTGGGTTGGTTTCACCTCAGCTTCGGGTTTCGAACCATATCCTCTAGCTTTAGAGATCCTTCATTACATGGGGTTTATAATAAAGAAATCGTGGGCATGTTGGCCCTACGTTTTATTGGAAGAAGGCTCGTAGGCCAACCAATTGAAATTGAACAAATTTTAATGAAACCAAACACACATTCAAAAAGGTATTTGGTCTAGATCATGATCATCCATAGCATGCAATGACATTTAGGAATATTTATAATTCAAATTCTTTTAATCGTTTTATTATTTAAGATAATTCGTGCTTGAATTATATTAAATATGATATTATAATTAATATATTCTTTATCTTAAATTCATTTCTGAATTTACTTTAGATTCTTTTCATCCATATTACTTGTACATGTCTTTTTTAATTTTTGAGGACACCTAGTGAAATTGAATTTCTGGGAAGTACATGGCATGTAGTTTATATTTACGAGATGTGTATTTCTTTTCACCCTTTATCCAATGTACATGCTGTGGGATTTGCCATGTTTTCTATACTTTGGAATTTTTGGAGTACACGATGTGTAGATTAATCATACATGGCATGTACTTTCTTGTTATGGGGTAACTGGACTGGAAATCCCGTGTACATGGTACGCGGTTTCTCTTTTGTACACGGTTTAACTTGGGCCGGATCTGATTACACTGTGTGTTGCTCCAACATACATGGCGTGTATTCTGGTTCCCACACGCCGTTCAATTCTGGTCAACACAGCGTAATAAATTCTAAGTCATACTCAATTCACACTACATGGTTTGGTGGACCAGTGCTGGTTCGTTGAACCTATGTACATGGGGTGTAGTTTTTCATTACACACCGTGTATTCCTGTGTTGTACAGACAGAATGAGCAGCTCCTCTGGATTATTTCCTTGTTTTTATTTTAATCAAAATTAAATCTAAAAGGTCATTTCTGTTATGTGAATCGATAAATAATGGGGGAAGAATAGATCTTGTTTATTTGGATTTATAGAACGATTTATTTCGAATTGTATCAAATAAAAATGTGTAAATTATCAAAGAAAATTAAATTGTTAGAATCAACGTTGTATCTTCGCTCTGATACCATTTGAAGGTTCTGGGAGTAGCGGCAGCTCGTGGGTGGATGTGGCCACATGGCTTTTTGTCATTTACAATGATCAGTCTGGGATCAATATGATGATAAACACCAGTCTCCACAGATCAAATCATAGGAATGGAAAAAGAAAAAGGAATGTCTCAGAACCCCAAAGTAGAATCGTTATAGATTGATTATAATTATTTTAATCAATTGAAATGAAGTACCTTTTGGGTGTTCTTTCTTTGTTGATTTTCTTTATCACATTCTGATGTTATTTGTCGTTGTGTCATAGAAGCCAAGTGTTGAATTCCTATAGATGTGATCCATGTGTGCACCTCGTATTTATGGACGTCACCAAACAAGTCTCCGGGTGCTAGCGTGGAGAATCCTTTACTTGTGTTGTCCTCCTTAGATCATCTTGATCTGATGGAAGAGGATCTCTCTCAGTGTTGAGAGCGTTCTTGGAGGAAGAGGTTCTTTCGGCCGTGAATGAATTATCCAGAATTGTTGTGCACAAAGATTCTCTTATGTAGGACAAGAGTTGGGGTTGTAAGGATATTTATAATCGAGTTTGAGGTTATAGAGTTATGATAATAAGTACACATGTTACGCATTTCATTAATTTCATTACCTCTTATTCAAAACCTAATGTTGAATAATTAATTCCTTGACATGCGCCCACGCTGATTATAATAAATATCATTTAATAAAACAATAATATTTCCTCAAAAACCGGACATGAAAAACTACATGGCATGTAATAATAAATACATGGCTTGTACTTGTTTTTCATTGAAAACTACACATCGTGTACATTCAATGTACACGACATGTATATCTTTTTTTCATTTATTCATTTCCATTCTAAAATGAAAACTACACGGCATGTACATTTAATAATACACGACATGTACTTGTTTTCAAAATAAAATCTAAACGGCGTGTAATATATTATACAAGGCGTGTACTTGTTTTCATTTTATTATTCCTCCAACATTAAAACAATTTAGGCTTCCTTGAATAATTATTAAACGACGTATGAGAATAATCATTATTCTACATGAGATACATGAATACACTTAGTGTGTGACCCTCTAGACATTTTTCTCATTGGCATTAGGTGGCCTTTCCTAAAGTCCATGATTATTGCTAGCAATGGGTCAAGTCACCCATGAGAAAGAAGTTGATTACACATTGACTTATCACCTCATACGAACGCTTACTGTGTAAGATAATCCCTTTTTCTCAATATCTCATCAAGTAGGTTTCATGGAAGTGTAGTAAACCTATATTTTTGATCCGTCATTCATTGACTACCTATAATAAACTCGTCCTTTCACCATGTCCGTGGAATTTTTGTGATAGTTCTATTTCAATCAAAGGGATGAGATATAAACTTCCATAAATGGAAGGTACAAATACTTCCTCAACTTATCCATTAACAACATTTCATTTGTGACACACCCAACGTACCATAAATACCGCCAACTGTCTTCATGATGGTCTTCCTTAGCAAATCTAAGTGTGTGAGTCCTAACATGAGTTAATGATAATCTTCTAGTCTAAGGACCATTACACACTCTCGTAGATAGCAATGTCTGATGACACCAGGACATGCAGAATTGCTACTGGAAGGTCTATTCACATAATCCCCCATCTTGGATATTACCAAATGCGAACTCCGTGAGAGAGAGTCTCATCTTCTTATGAGTACTCACACATGACAGTCTGTACACTTTTTTTCCTATCATAGAATGTCATCCAACCATATAAATTTATTTAAGAATATTGTTATAGCATTTCAAGGTTCTCATCATAGTGGGGATCTGCCATGAACTTATTAATGCAACAAATATTCCAGGACATTATTATATTATAGTCATGAAGAACAATGAAAAATATATAATAATAGTACATTCATGTAATCAATGTATAAAAAAGTTGGTTCTTCGGACACCAACACTTACATTAGTAACATTTACTTATTAATTTCACTTATCATGGATACTTGAATATTAATCTTTGGATTTGTTTTTCATAATTCCTTTTTGGTATTTTACTTATTCAATGATTTCAATAATTTATTTTTTTATCCCATACATTTTTATTGTGTTAGGTTACTCAGTTTGATGAAAAATAAACTCTCTCGTAGTTTTTTATCAATAGGTACAAGTTTATAGCCTCTATAAATTAAGGGAGTTTCCATTAAAACATATGGTACTATGATCTAGATCTTGGTTTCTATGTCCCCATGTCATAGTATTATGTAATAGTATAAAATCTAGGATTTAATTATAGGATATTTTAATTATATTATTCATATATAATAAGATGTTTAAAATTGAAAAATTTACCAATAAAAGGCATGCGCGGCCTCTTTATGTGAAACCATAAGTTACTAGGAAGCTTTTGTAAATGAAAGGTTGATGAAGATTTGGTTAGATAATGTTATTTTTTATATGATTATTATATTTTTCTATTTTTTATGTCATCCCATGATGTTTTGGATAAGATAAGAGGTTATAAATAATGATGGAAATGTTAATGAATTTCATCACAAGATATCACTTTTATGGAAATGATTTAATTACAATAAAATGTATTTTTAATAACAATATAATTTTTTGTTTTCTAATGAATGTCATGAAAACATTTTAAATTTGTTCTAAAAAAGTGTTGTTGATGGGACTAAAAAATGAAAGTGAATGGAAGACACATTAACAAATTATTGAATAAAATTTCTACAAGTTTTTAGAGGCTAGATAGTATTTATTAAATAATTTAATATGATATAGCATTGTATTTTCTATAATATTTCCCATTAGATATTAACAAATAATTGGTGAGAAAATTCATATAGATACTTAGTTATTGACATGAATATTCAAGCTATATATTTGTCGGATTAGTAAAATAATCAGAAAATGTTGAGGGAGAATGATTAAAAATATGAATATTAAAAGAAAAGTCCCCTGTTATTTAGAGGTGATGTTATAATGGAGAACATGGATAAATTGTTGGAGAATAACAACCATATATTAGTATTTTTATGAAAATTATTTACCATGAAGATATTCATTTCATTTTATTTTAAAAAGGATGTCTTAGAAATAGTATATGGCCTTTATAAAAGCATTTCATCACATGGATAATGTCTATAAGGGTTTTAAATGATCATTAACAATCAATATTATCCTAGTAAATCGAAGATGAATAAGACTAAAAAATTATTATAGTTTTATAAGAATAATCTAGGAATTATTAAAATATTAATCAAGGGTTTCAATCTTATGTTTAATGCACCATATCTGGTTATAAATGAAAATCTAAAGGATAAATGGTTCTAGATACAACCATGATGAGATAGTTAATAATTGAAAATCATAAAAAGACAATATTATTATACATAGGTGGGTTGTAAGGTACCTATGGTGGATCAGAATATAATAAATACATAGAGTTTGAGAAAAAAAAATTCCTTGGTCATGTAGTTAAATGTGTTCCTTTAGTGGATGAAAGATATTGTAAAAAGAATTACATATAAAATATATATTATCATATTCTCACCTTTTTCTTGATTATGAGTTCATTGGATTGTTAATATTGTGTGGGAGTGGGAAATTTAATGGTACACTATGTGGATCCAAATATACCATGTATACAATGTGTTAATATGTGTTATTTAATGATTAATTATTAGAGAGTATCACAAATAAATATTGTTCGAACATCCAACCATGTCTGTTGATCATGGTTGTGGGATGATAAATTGACGAATATTATGTTGATTTCTCATGGATGATTAAAGATACCACATCAAGAGGAAATGTCAATATCTTAGAATATTTTTGAAAAAAATGTTATAGATATTCATTCATAATAAAAATCAGAGAAAAATTTTGAGGCATTAATATTCATAAGTACCATTCTGATATCTTTATAATTATTTATATACTTTTGGATTTTGTATAATCATATCATTTATATCTATATTAATTGTCAATAATTTTGGATTTTTAGTTGATTTTATTTGATATTCATTTAAAATTGATTCTCTATTGGGTTAAAATATTTATAAAAGGTTTGTGTTTCTCTATTTCTTGATAAAAATTTGGTATCATATAAATATTAAGGGACCTCTTAGTTCCTAAGGAGCTAATGTATGATGTGATCATCATGATTTATTATATGGGAATATTTAAAGGGAAAATAAACAATTATATTTAAGGATTACTCTTGATGGATCTAAATGTGACAATCCTTTTTTTAAGGGACATTCAAATATACTAGATAGTAGGGTATATCTTCTGATAACTACTGTTTGGTCAATATAATTTATACTTTAAAGGTTTTTAAATATATAAATAAATAATAATTATTAATCTTACCTTATAATTTTGGAGTATTGGTACTTATATTTTTTCTAAAATTATTTTCTATATGATCAACAATTGTGGATAAAGAGTTATTAAAAGATTTTCCGGAAAAAAGAAGAATGGATTAGGGACTTGACCCTTTGACCATTTCCCCACACCCCAACCCCCATGAGTGGGTGATGGAAGAGGAGTTATTTATTTATCAAGAACCTATAATTATAACTCTTTTTACCTTTATATAATTGATAACTAATGGGAATAAGTTAGTTAAAAGGGGAGTTGGATACGATTTAGAAGAAAGGATTGGTCAGAGGAGAATTTATCATCAGGAAATTCCAAATCTATTAACCAAGAAATCATATGATAAAATATTTTTATGTATTAAATATAAGAATATAAACCAGGTGGTTGTAAATAACAAATAAACTTTTCACCCAATAGACTATATGTTTAACGATATACATATAATTAAAAATATTGTTTAAACATTAATGTAAAATTACAAAAAACATATTTAGAGAGGACTGAAGTGGTGTAACATGAGGGAATCACCATTATAAATTTCTACATATTCCAATAGAAGAGATCCAATGATATAATAAATTTTATGTCTTTTTTCATGTTTATATTTGGTGCCATGGAGGTCATCCATCATGTTTCCCTCACAACTGGTGTGTTGGATCACAACGTCTTGGTTTAGATATATTATTTAAGGAATAATAACATTATAAATGGACTTATGGATTGTAGAGTTACCTGATTATAACTTCTCCACAATCGTCATGTTTTATTCTTCACTGTATAGGGAGATCTTCATGAGTTTGAAAAAAGTAATCCTTTTGAGCATCGACCAGGCATCTACTTTGAGTTAATTTCCATCAATTTAAAATGAAAAATATTTGAAAACCATATTTCGAGAAAAATCATATAAGATAAATCCTCTATTAATAATTCCTTTATCTTAGTAAATATCAAAATTAATTACCGAAGACACCCTAATAACATTTAAGAACACTAAATTCCCCTATGAATATATTGATGTTCATGTTTCAGTTTAGATGTTATGTGGGAAATATTTTCATACAGTATGGGATAGATAATTTAATTTTGTTAGAGGCACAAGACCATTATTATTAGATATTTTTTCATTAATTTATTTTTATTAGGATATATATATTATTCATTTCTCATTTTTTCACCACAAAAATGAAATAGGGTCATGAAGTGAAAAACACACTAAGGACCTGACCATTAGTGGATTGCTTGAAAATATTGAGAAACAATTAGATATTAAATAGTAAGGAGACCTATTCTTGGTAATGATCTTTGTACATCCATTAATAAAATAATAAATAATATATATCGAATATACTTCAACTAAATGATAAGTCTATGATTTCATTTTATATTTCCAAATGAATAATAATATTAATGAAATGTTAATAATATTATATTTAAATTTATTATATTTGGTAATTTCATATTTCTAGAATTTTAAGAGAAAAAAATTATTCTTATATTTTATGAATTTTATCTTCATGATTTTATCCCAATAGTTTGATTCCTTATACACATTAATAATCACAAAAAGAAGAAGATTTGTTGAATAAGTATGAACCAAGTGATATTAGTACATAATGATTGAGATCATTTTTAAAATTTAATATTGGATAAGAGTTCCTTTTTATTGATTATAACATTACTGAACCTTATATGATTTATATACATGTGAAAACTCATGTATGGAATTTGGAATGATTCCATGTAAAATAAATTATATGAATAACTATTTATCAAGAATTAAATTTCACTAAAACCAATGATATGATGATAGATATCTAGTAGGGTAAGAAGGAGCCTTGTGAGTTTTTTAAAAAAAAGAGGATTCTTTATATTTTCTATTAGGAAAGGTAGTGAATTATTTATCTTATTTTATATTGTAAAATATCTCCCAAAGAGACTAACTCATAGTACATCCTATACATTAATTACTTATATACACTCCATGGTTTATATATGTCTTCATAAATTAATACCCCATTAACACTTTGTTTATTTATATAATATAATATATCCTTATTATATTTTTCTTCATCATGGATGATCCATATGAATGTATTTTGGATTTTCATGATGTTCTTAATGATGGTTTTGGGAACCCTAATTTGAAAAAACACATTCATTTGATATATTTAACCAACTAAGGGATATAATTAAGATTAAAGGACCAACCATAAGTACGGGAATCACTAATTATTGGTACATGAAGTGTATATTATAAAACAATGATTATAATAACAATAGAGACATTATTAGTTTTTATCACGACTTTAATAGATTCCAAATAATATTCTATAGTTTTTTATATTCCTTTGTGCGGATATTTCAATATCATATCTGAATATAAATTTGAAAGGAGGAAGATCATGGGAGGTACCAAAGTATTATTTTGGAAAAAATATATGATCATATGTTTCATTCAATGTTCTTTAATTGATATGTCTATAATCATTAAGTGAAATTTATATGGAATGTTATTTTTTATGTAATTTTAGATGACCTCAAAACAGTGATGTTAGTTATTTATTTCGAATGAATTTGAAATATATATAAATTGTATAGTTTTCTAGTTTTTATGGATATTACTAAATATTTATTAAGAAATGAATCTTATATCATAGACTTGAATTATAATGGAGAAATAATGGATTAAAATTTAATTTTATAGGGATTATTTAATTAGTTGAAAAGGATATTGAATCAAGATAGTGTTTATGATTCTTCATTAATTGGGTATTATTTATGATCTATGATGTGATTCATATAAATTATCTATAATATATGATTTATTTCACAGAGGAAAGGTTGTTTCATAAGTGCCTCAACAATTGAGTCATCAATAAAATAATTTCTTAATGCCTGATCTAGAGGTAGCTACTACTCTAGTAATAAAGAGGGTTTTTTGAATAAAGAATATTTATAGGATTATGAGTAAAGTTTTATATAGATGTAAAGGTGTGAATTTCTAATGAAATTTTATCTATTGTTAATCTTATATATACATTAATATATTGAGTAAAAGAGAGGTAATTATCTACATATAAATGTTAGAGGATGTGGGATTCACTGTATGGTAGAAGGAACATTGATGGATTTATTATTACAATAGATTCAATCATTTTTCAATGTATGTAAGGATTAATTTGAAATGTCTTGAAAAGAAATGTTCAAATATTTTGACCATTCGTTTTAGGTAGTACATAATGAATCTCGAAAGATGTATTATGTTATATTAAATTATTTTTCGTGGTCTAGGGAAATGTAATATATTAGATAATTTAATTTCTTATGTTTATATAGAAAATGGATAAAGGAATCAAATCTATGACCATTAGGGTTTTGACCCCATTACAAGTTCTAATATAGAATAAAAATGAATTCATGAGGATTTTGTTGTTGGGTTTCTAAGATAAACATAATTTATGATGGTGTATGGGTAGTGATTTATCATCCCGAAAAATAGAAACATTTATTTCCTATTCTGGAAAAATATTCAATCAAAGATCAAGTAAAGAATTATATTAATTATTTTATTAGATGTTGTCAATATTCAAAGTACATTTTTTCGAATAATGATCCATTGTTAATGTCTAGATTATAGAATGGAACGCAAAATTATATAGGTATTTAACTAAGGTTGGTTATAAATTACCAAACTCATCTGTATGGATAAATATAATGTACTATTAAATATTAGATGATACACATTGAGAATGTACGCTAAACATTGGGAAATTATCGGAAGATAATTTATTACATGTAAATTTTAGTTATACATATTTTTTATTCATAATTATGTTTAGAATCATTTGAATCAATATATAATTAATTATGTTAGTCTCTATTGTATTGTATTGAGAATTTTTGAAAGACATTTTTTGGACTAATTTTAGCACAATTGTTATTGGACATAGTAAAATTAATTTACAAATATATGTTTTCGAATATGTAATGATTGTGGTATTACATTGATAATAGATTATGACCCTATAAATTTGATATTGGAGACTGATTATTACGTAATTTTCCTCCAACAGTAGGTAATTTGAGGTAGTGTATGTAAGTGAATTTGATTCCACCATATATTGGAATTTTTAAAACATTGATAAAATTATGTGAGCATCGATTACCATTCGCATAACAATATAAATCAATACATAAAATTTTATATGATCCATAATTGATGAAATAATTTATATATTATATTATTATTTTTAATTGGGAGTTGGTTGAGTTAGGAACTAATTTATATTATATGGAAAAGAAGAATTAAATATGTGGAATTAAATGGAAATATTCATAGGAGATAAACTATTACTTTAGTGAGGTATTTATGTTAACCAAATTTTAATAATTGGTATACTTATAAAATATAGGCTCACATATAATAGGAGTGGCATGATATTTTCAATAAAGATGTTACGAGATGACTTCTCATTGATGAAATGTATTATAGTGGTGAGAAATGTACATGAGTATTTTTTTCCTTGTTGATGGGGATATTTTTTTTTATTTTTAATTTACAATTATAATTAAATGTTATTATATTCTATTTTATAATGATTATTTATTTTTCATAATTTAATTATTATGAATTTAGACAGCTTTTTGGCATGGTAATTTAATTATGATTATATAAATTGAGATGGTATATTTAGAATTAAATTATATTATATTAAATTAAATTATGTGGATTTAGGTTTTTTAGACATATAATTATCATGATGGTTAACCATTGACTATATTGTGAATGAAAATAAATTTAAAAAGTTATGTAACCAGGTGTTAGAGAGCATTGTGAATTGAATATTAATTGAATAAATATGTTATTTTAGAGTTATGTAAATGAGGTTTTGATTGAAATTAGAAGATTTAATGATAAAATATCTACTTATAAAATTGGTTGTTCACACTTTTTTTATTCTAGAGTAATATTCGAAGATTATATATAGTGGAGTGTCATGACACACTATTCTTTTTGAGATATCTCAAAAAAAATTTATTTATGATGATAGAATATTGTGATGAAGGGCTATATAAAATATGATTTGTGGACATAGGTTTCTTGGGACAAGAGGTATATAAAATATTTAATTTTATATAATACCATTTATTATTCAAAGAATCTATTTGTAACACCCTGAGATTTTATGAAAAATATTCTTTTTAATTTCATTAATGTATTGTGTTATACGCTACACCAAAAGGAGCTTGCACAACACGCATCCTTGACTTTCCTTTCATTACACGCAATCACGAACTTCCTTGATAGCGTGTGTAGTACGCAATACCGAGTTTCACTAAACAACGATATGCTATTAAAATATTATTAAAACTAGCCGTTATGAATAGTCATAACCACATTTTAAAATTTTAAAAATTTTATCTCTCAAAATGGACTTCATTTTTGGATTCGGAATATCGAAATTATCTTAGGGTGAAATTTTGGTACTTTTCGGATAACTTTCATATTTTGATGAATAGTGAAAATTACTAAATTTTAATTAAAAACAACTTTTTTAATCGAAATAATTAATAGTGATAAATTATTAATTTGAGTGTTTTTAAGGTATATTTAGAATATATTTTTACAATTTAATACAATTTTGGTCATTGGATGTAATTTCACATTTAAACTAGTTATAAACAAGTGTCAATCTTTTGATAGTTATTATCTCTTAGGAACATGCTATTTGTTTTGATGACGGGAATTGATTTTTAAATTAATTAATGCAACTAATATGTTTTTAATTTGGTAAAATAGACATCATTTTTGAGTTCATAATATCAAATATAGCTTAGGCCTAATTTTTGGTATTTTTTTGGAAACTTTCATTTTTTTGATGAATAGTGAAACCACTAAGTGGTAGTAAAAAAAATGAATTTTTCATAAAACTTAATTTTACCGCTTCTGTGAGTGGAATTTAAAAAATATGATATACACGGTTAATGTCAGTAAGTAAAATGTGGTTCAATGAGTTGAAAATAATTTTTGGTGAATAGTAACTTTTTACTTTTTTTTACCACGGTTAAAAGTAAATAGGGTAATTAAGGGTAAAAATGATATTTTTATTACCCCAACACATGACCTAATTCTATTGGATAATTGTAATTCGACCAAAAACAACCTTAGGAATAAAATATGACCATTTAGGCCCACTTGGATTAGATTAGGACATTTATTATTATTTAATTCAAAGAAGAGTTAAAAGAGTTAAAATCAATGCTTATTTACTAAATCATTTTTAATATAAGGTTATACATAAGATAAATTCGATTGTAAATATTAATTAGAAATCTAATAAGATTTCATACATAATGGAATTTTATTTATAATTTTTAGACATTAAATAAGTTAATTTATTTATGACACAACGATGATGCAGTAATTATCTTATTAATGAAATATTGACATAATTGATGTTATAAATACCCAAATAAATGTAATTTGAGACTTTTTATGAATTCCACTAATTTTATAGATTAATATGACATGTTATTATTGATTTAATTAACTTTTTTTGAACTAATCATTCTTTTATTATTTTCCCAAAAATCAATTACTAAATAGTGTCAAAATTGACATAAAATGGTTTTTAAAACAAATATTATATTATTAATTGTTATTTTATTCTTAAAAATCTAAGGTTCTGCCAAAGGACTTAGATAAGGTTATATATATTAATAAAAAACAACTTGGGGTTCATTTGGCTTGTTATAGTAAGTTTATTAACCTTATAGTGTAAGAACACAAGAAGACACGGTAAAAGTAAAATTATTTACCTTAATGTTAAATCTAAATGATAAGGTTAAAATAGGAACCAAAACTTGTCTAAATTCTATTGGATGAGAGGATTTCGACCCATACCCACCTTAGCTTCTAAATAAATCAATTTGGAGCTATTTAAAACCGAATTTGGCTTTATAATAAAATAATAGTTTTTGTTATTCCAAAGATACCCCTCTCCTCCCTTATAAAAGGGCACCTCCTCCCTCTCTTCCTCACACAAATTTGAGCCTTCATGCTCGCCCAAACCCTGCCAAATTCTCTTCTATACATCCCTAGAAACATCCTAGAGGTTATGGGCTTCCTCAAAGACCAATTTTAGTGCCCTAAAAGGAGATCTCAAAGAGGCGCTTCAAAGAAGAGGTAATATCCGTTACCGATTCTTTGAACTTTATTTCTTCTTCCACTTCTTATTCTTAGGTTGTTTCATTATGAAGTAATAAAATCAGTATCAATAATATACTGATATGTTATTATAAGTATGAAACAACCCTATTTCACCATCTATCCATCCTACGGAAAACGAAATCACCGCGCGTGCGTACGTACGGAATACCGTCTCCACGCCGTGGTGAAATCTATTTTCCACCCCCACCTTACTTGGATGGGTATAATGGTGTAAATAATAACTATATATGATTATTTTAAAGTGATATTGATTCTGAAATAGTATACATACACTCCAATAATGTCCCACGATCATGAGAACGATATCATCGCTCGTGCGTACGTACGGACTACCGTCTCCACGACGCGATGAGATTCATTCTACACTTTAACAATTCATGAATGATTATAAAGTATATATAATAAGTAATCATGAAATATATGACATAATAATGATACTGGAATTATGTGTACATATATGTATGTCATCTACTTAATTCCATTCAACTCAATAAGTAAACAAAAACAGCGTTCTTGCGTACGTACGGCCTACCGTCTCCATGAATGGTGTATTTCTTTCCATTTACTGATTTATTATATATATGCATATTCTGAATATATATTATATATAAATCATGTTTTATATTCTGGAATTAAGTAATCATGATCTGAGTAATCATATGAATAATTACAAGTCAAAACACGGAAAACAAATAAAACAATTTTACCCAGAACGCTCTTTAACATGGAATTTACAAAATAACGTGTAATATAAAGTCATAAATGAACCATATATGATATCATAACAATGCGTATAATTCTGTAATAAGTCAATGACATTATTTAAATCATTATACAGGAGGTTTGAACACTTACAATGAAAATCAGACCTAAGGTAAGGGAAATATCACAATCTCATTTTTATCCGGGATTGTTTATACTTTAGTATTTATTGGGGTGTATTTTATTATCCACATCCATGTTTACTCAATATGTAATATTATTTCCATCCAACTAAAATTTTTTAAATCCAATTTTACCCTATGGTGAGTTTTTAGTAAAGGATATGAAATTAATCTTTTGTCGTTTTTCGTACGAGGTACTTTTTGACTTTTCTGACAAAAGTACGAAAAATGTTTTTTTAACTTATACGACATGAATGGATTTTTAAAACATTATTTAAAAGAAGATTCCTTTTCAAGTTTTCAAGTTTATTTTTAATCAACTTCTTTTAGTTTAATATTTTACGACATGTTAAGAAAGGAAAAATGTTTTTGAAGTAGAAAGGATATTTTCCTCAAGAATGGAGTTCAAGTGTTTTATCAAAAAAAAATTCCATCTAAGATAATATAGGGGTCTGTTTCTATCCCTATTATTACATGGATTTCATTATGTTGTGATGGAAATATTTTTATGAATTCCATTATCTTATATGAATTGTTTTATGATGTCATGTTGTTTAAGATTCCCATTTTTATCACATGGGTTATGCAATGATGTATGATTTATGATTTTTTGGAACACATAAGAATGATATAATTATGAGATGCGTGGGACCTATATCTCCCTACAATTGATTGGGTAAAGATTTTATATCTCATGAGATAGACTTGGCTAGAACGGTAGGTTATACCGGTTTAGTGAAACAGGACTGAAATGAGGGTGACTCGGTTCAGAAAGGGACTTTGTCCACTAAGATAGTCTTGGAAATGAGTCTTGACTAATAAGAAATGATTCTCTATGATTATGTGTGTATGACACAAAGTTTCATGTTTTATGTTATGATTATTGGGATTACATTTCACTACCATGATTTATCCCATGTTATGAAATTATGATCTCTTTTACAGGTTATGATTTCCAAAAGATATATTCTTATGAGTATGATGTGATTGATATTTCTTTTGTTTACCTTTACTGAGCATTTGATCTCACCCTTTTATGTTTTCTTTTCCCCAGGACATAAATAAAGGATTTAGGTTTAAAGAAAAGAAGATATTTATGGGAGATGTTGAAGATGTTTCACCACGATTAGAAGATTATATTCCAAGTTTCCAAAGACACTAAACTATTACGGTCCTTGTGTGTGTGTTTTTGTTAGGTAGTAAGAATTACGCAAAAGTAATGTAATGTCCATGTACGTCAGGCTTTGGGTCTCTACAGTTGGTATCTGAGGAAAAGTTTAGTCATCTTTGGAAACTAGGATGCGAAAACGTTAGTAAGATCCTGAGAGATATTTCTAAGGTATGTCTAGGGATGTCCCTAAGGATAAGTATACATATAGGATATAGTCCTAGAACTATGGTAACGATATTATATTAAACCATAGATGTCAGATATTGAAGTTATTCCCCCTTTATTATGATTTTTTCCTTTCAGACTATTCTTTTTGTGTTTTAGAAAATGGATGGGAACAAGATGATTCATGATAATAAAGGATATGATGGACAATGGAATGATATTCTTCATGAGAAACCAAATGAAATGGGATTTGGAAGTCCAAACATCATTATTATGATGAATCAGTAATCTCATAATATGATCAATAAAGTAAAATTTGTTAAGTTTCCTGACTCGACTAATAAGAGAAAGATGGAGTTTCATGATGATCATAGAGGAAAGAAAGTTCAATTTCCCCTATGTAAATCATATGGGAAGAGGCATCAAGGAGAATGTTTCAAAGGAACTGTAAGATGCTTTGGGTGTGGAAAAGGACACAAATCCAGTAAGTGCAAAGGAAAAGGTTCAGTTAACACCAGGGATGAGGATAATGGTATTGCTACGACATCAAAAATGGTTAAATGTTTTAAATGTGGAATGTATGGGCATTATGAAAACCAATTCCCTAAGGGAAAGTCTCATGAAGAGAATCAGTATGGTCGTATGAGTAGTATTTATATTGATGATGATGAAGAGACTACAAATGATATGTGAGATGAATGAATTTTTGAAGCTCGGTCAACGGTTTAAGAATGTAGTGTAATTATTACATGTTTATCATGTGTAATGTTGTATAAGTAATCTCATGATACTATGGAATAAAGAGACATCTAAGGATTGTTACACTGTTGTCTTTCCTTAAGTTTTGAAAGTGTATGATTAATGGTACCAGTATCCATGAAAGGTTATTCAGATATTTTTGGAATGTAGATGATATGCGCATAATGAAGGGATAAGGAGAAAATTAAATGTTTGATAGTATCATGAGCTCATGACTGATATAAGGAGAAGGTTATATCATGGTTTGAGTATATAGAATTTTTGGATTTTGGTATGTGGAAAGAGTTAACTTTTGACTGCATTCATGTTTTCACTAAAGTTCAATGGGTATTCATTCTTCAAGAGAATACATGATTAAGGTATTCACATTTTTGTAATTTGACCAACAAGATATATTTTATGATATATGGTGGAAAAATGATGGCATTCACGTGATCATTTTCTTTATACTATGAGCTAGGACTGAAGTATTTTAGATAAGCCTAAAGATTGGAATGGATTATGTTGGAAATAAGTTAGTATTGATTAAGGATAAAAAAAATTTGACATTGTTTATGGGATTTTATAGTAATATAGATTTAGAAAAAGGACAACCTGCAGGACAGGTGACAACCCACCGCGTCGGACAAGGCTGTGGGAATCGAACCCACAACCGAAGTGCGATTGGCCTTTATCGCATACCACTGGCCTACAAGAAGTCCCTTTTTAGTAGATACTAGTTTTATTATATTAAGCAGTATGATATATGAAGTATAAGTCCATTTTAGGAACCATATATGATTAATCTCACTATAGATGGACTTATGTATTTTTTGATAACTTTTCTAGCCTTTTGTTTGAGACAGATGGAATGACCCATCATTCTATCACATGATCTGCTAACACATCACAAATGACAAATTCAACTTCATTTCATTAAGAGATGAAGTGTAAATTTTCCAAATAACGACAAATGGTGAGACTATACCAAAATCACAAAAGTATTTCTTCTAATTACAATTTCATCAACTTTAGGGAAATGATCTTGAAAACCAAAAATGTTGTCCTAGTGCTCTTATATCTAATGAATCCGATGGTACCTTAGATCGTCACAAATTTATGGCTTTGTCATTGCTGGCCTTTCCATAGCCATGTTCTCTACCACTCTCCATTAGAACATGATGGTTAGATTTCTATTCCATATCCATATTTTCACCTATGTGGAAACCCAGTGATTAGTTTATTTGGGTAACCATTACGGTTCATACTTTTGTTCTTAAAGATTTGTTTTGGTATTCCATTTTATGATGTGGGTTTCTATTAAAGAAACTATAGAATAGTAAACCATTTATAACCCTGACTAATTTCGATGGTGAAATTCATTTTAAGGGGGGTAGAATGTAACACCCCGAGATTTTATGAAAAATATTCTTTTTAATTTCATTAATGTCTTGTATTGTACGCTAGACCAAAAGGAGCTTTCACAACATGCATCCTTTACTTGCCTTGCATTACATGCAATCGTGACCTTCCTCGATAGCGTGTGTAGTACGCAATATCGAGTTTCACTAAACAACGATATGCTATAAAAATATTATTAAAACTAGCCATTATGAATAGTAATAACCACCTTTTAAAATTTTAGAAATTTTATCTCTCAAAATGGAATTCATTTTTGGATTCGGAATATCAAAATTAGCTTAGGGTGAAATTTTGGTACTTTTCGGATAACTTTCATATTTTGATGAATAGTGAAAATTACTAAATTTTAATTAAAAAAAACTTTTTTAATCGAAATAATTAATAGTGATAAATTATTAATTTGAGGGGTTGTAAGGTATATTTAGAATATATTTTTACAGTTTAATACAATGTTGGTCATTGGATGTAATTTCACATTTAAATCAGTTATAAACAGGTGTCAATCTTTTGATAGTTATTATCTCTTAAAAACACGAAATTTGTTTTGACGACGTGAATTATTTTTTAAATTAATTAATGCAACTAATATGTTTTGAATTTGGTAAAATAGACATCATTTTTGAGTTCATAATATCAAATATAGCTTAGGCCTAATTTTTGGTATTTTTCTGGGAACTTTCATTTTTTGATGAATAGTGAAACCACTAAGTGGTAGTAAAAAAAATGAATTTTTCATAAAACATAATTTTACCACTTCTGTGAGTGGAATTTCAAAAATCAGAGAGACACGTTTGATGTCAGTAAGTAAAATGTGGTTAAATGAGATGAAAATAATTTTTGGTGAATAGTAACTTTTTACTTTTTTTACCACGGTTAAAAGTAAATAGGGTAATTAAGGGTAAAAATGATATTATTATTACCCTAACACATGTCCTAATTCTATTGGATAAGTGTAATTCGACCAAAAACAACCTTATGAATAAAATATGACCATCTAGGCCCAATTGGATTATATTATTACATTTATTATTATTTAATTCAAAGAAGAGTTAAAAAAGTTAAAATCAAAGTTTATTTAATAAAACATTTTTAATATAGGGTTATACATAAGATAAATTCGATTGTAAATATTCATTAGAAATATAATACTATTTCATATATAATGGTATTTTATTTATAATTTTCAGACAGTAAATAATTAAATTTATTTATGACACAACGATGATGCAGTAATTATATTATTAATGAAATATTGACATAATTGATGTTATAAATACCCAAATAAATGTAATATGATACTTTTTATGAATTCCACTAATTTTATAGATTAATTTGACATGTTAGTATTGATTTAATTAACTGTTTTCTAACTAATCATTTTGGTATGATTTTCACAAAAATCACTTACTAAATAGTGTCAAAATTGACATAAAATGGTTTTTAAAACAAATATTATATTATTAATTGTTATTTTATGCCTAAAAATCTAAGGTTCAGAAAAATGACTTAGATAAGGTTATATATATTAATAATAAACAACTTGGGGTTCATTCGGCTTGTTATAGTATGTTTATTAACCTTATAGTGTAATAACACAAGAAGACACGGTAAAAGTAAAATTAGTTAACTTAATGTTAAATCTAAATGATAAGGTTAAAATAGGAACCTAAACTTGTCTAAATTCTATTGGATGAGATTATTTCGACCCATCCCCACCTTAGCTTCTAAATAAATCAATTTGGAGCTATTTAAAACCGAATTTGGCTTTATAATAAAATAATATTTTTGGTTATTCCAAAGGTACCCCTCTCCTCCCTAATAAAAGGGCACCTCCTCCCTCTCTACCTCACACCACTTTGAGCATTAAAGCTCGTCCAACCCCTGCCAAATTCTCTTATCCACTTCCCTAGAAACATACTAGAGGTTCTGGTCTTCCTAAATGACCAATTTTAGTGCCCTAAAAGGAGATCTCAAAGAGGCGCTTCAAAGAAGAGGTAATGTCCGTTACCGATTCTTTAAAATTTATTTCTTCTTCCACTTATTCTTCTTAGGTTGTTTCATTATGAAGTAATCACATAAGTATCACTCATATACTTATATGAAATTATAATTATGAAACAACCCTATTTCACCATCTATCCTTCCTACGGAAAACGAAATCACCGCGTGTGCGTACGTACGGAATACCGTCTCCACGCCGTGGTGAAATCTATTTTCCACCACCACCTTACTTGGATGGGTATAATGGTGTAAATAATAACTATATATGATTATTTTAAAGTGATATTTATTCTGAAATAGTATACATACACTCCAATACAGTCCCACGATCATGAGAACGATATCATCGCTCGTGCGTACGTACGGACTACCGTCTCCACGACGCGATGAGATTCATTCTACACTTTAACCATTCATGAATGATTATAAAGTATATATAATAAGTAATCATGAAATATATGACATAATAATGATACTGGATTTATGTGTACATATATGTATGTCATCTACTTAATTCCATTCAACTCAATAAGGAAACGATAACAGCGTTCATGCGTACGTACGACCTACCGTCTCCATGAACGGTGTATCTCTTTCCATTTACTGATTTATTATATATATGTATATTCTGAATATATATTATATATAAATCATGTTTTATATTCTGGAATTAAGTAATCATGATCTAAGTAATCATATGAATCATTACAAGTCAAAACACGGACGACAAATAAAACAATTTTACCCAAAACGCTCTTTAACATGGAATTTACAAAAGAACGGGTAATAAAAAGTCACAAGTGAACCATATATGATATCATAACAATGAGTATAATTCTGTAATAAGTCAATGACATTATTTAAATCATTATACAGGAGGTTTGGACACTTACAAAGCAAATCAGACCTAAGGTAAGGGAAATATCACAATCTCATTTTTATCCGAGATTGTTTATAATTTAGTATTTACTGGGGTGTATTTTATTATCCACATCCATGTTTCCTAAATATGTAATATTATTTCCATCCACCTACAATTGTTTAAATCCAATTTTACCCTTCGGTGAGTTTTTAGTAAAGGATATGAAAGGAATCTTTTGTCGTTTTTCGTACGAGGTACTTTTTGACTTTTCCGACAAAAGTACGAAAAATGTTTTTTAAACTTATACGGCATGAATGGATTTTTAAAACATTATTTCCAAGAATATTCCTTTACATGTTTTCAAGTTTATTTTTAATCAACTTATTTTAGTTTAAAATTTTATGACATGTTAAGAAAGGAAAAATGATTTTGAAGTAGAAAGGATATTTTCCTCAAGAATGGAGTTCAAGTGTTTTATCAAAATTATTTTCCATATAACATAATATAGGGTTCTGTTTCTATCCCTATTATTACATGGATTTGATTATGTTGTGATGGAAATATTTTTATGAATTCCATTATCTTATATGAATTGTTTTATGATGTCATGTTGTTTAAGATTCCCATTTTTATTACGTGGGTTATGCAATGATCTATGATTTATGATTTTGTGGCACACATAAGAATAGTATCATTATGAGATGGGTGGGACCTATATCTCCTTCCAATGCATTGGGTAAATATTTTATATCTCATGAGATAGACATGGCTGGAATGGTAGGTTATACCGGTTCAGTGAAATAGGACTGAAACGAGGGTGACTCGGTTCAGAAAGGGACTTTGTCCACTAAGATAGTCTTGACAATGAGTGTTGACTAATAAGAAATGATTCTCTATGATTATGTGTGCATGACACAATGTTTCATGATTTAAGTTATGATTATTGGGATTACATTTCACTAGCATGATTTATCCCATGTTATGAAATTATGATCTCTTTTGCTGGTTAAGATTTCCAAAAGATATGTTCTTATGAATATGACGTGATTGATATTTCTTTTGTTTACCCTTACTGAGCATTTGAGCTCACCCTTTTATGTTTTCTTTTCCCCAGGACATAAAGAAAGGATTTAGGTTTTAAAAAAATAGTATCTTTATGGGATATATTGAAGATCTTTCACCACTATTAAAAGATTATATTTCGAGTTTCCAAAGACACTAAACTATTATGGTTCTTGTGTGTGTGTTTTTGTTATATACTAAGAATTCCGCAAAAGTAATGTAATGTCCATGTACATCAGGCTTCGGGTCTCTACACTATTGACGTGAATTAACTATAAACTTTTCTTTACAAACATAATTTCATTCTTATGATTTAATTATCCTATGATGAAAATTTGAATGGTATCATATTAAGCTTAGACATATATGTATTGTTTTTCATATATACTGGGATAGATCAAATGAATATAGTGATTAAATGTATTGGTTAATGATTTAATTCTCATGATATAGAATATAAGGTACAAATGAGTGAACCTAGTCACTGTGTTTATGGGAAGGGGGAGCAAACCCAATCAACAATTTGACACTATTCACTGTGTGATTATGGTAATAGTCATGAGGCTTGATAAAAGATATTATTTTATAATATTTTAATGTGTTTTTTTATATTTAATTACAATTTAATGAAACATTATAATGTTATTTTTTCATGTATTATTATAGTTTTCTCATGAGTTTTAATACCAGGGACCTAACTAAATGAGGAAAATGCTATACCCAAGAAGTTATCCAACAATATAAAATATAACTCAATTGAAACATAATTTTATCAATTATAGATGTTAATTTCAAATTAATATAATCTATATATGATAAAAATTAATTTATTTTTTAATTCAAGATGACAAAATTAGCTTTTAGTAAATTTTGTGAAATTTCTGAAATACTTACTTTTCAATTTCATAGTGAAAAATTAAAATTTTACCAAAACATTAAATTCATATATTTGATATCTATAAGTTTATAATACATTTTAAATGATCAATATGTAAAAATTATAAACATTATAAATACTATGATCAACATTTTGTATACGTCAATAATAATTTGCAACACTATTTATTTTTTCCTTTTTCTAATAATTAAATGTTATTTTTGTAAAATTATGTTTTTGTTATCCCTATAGTCCAAAAAATATCATAATTTAGTAGAACAATTTGATTTGTAAAATTAATATAATTTACAATTTATTATATATATAAATATATATATTATTCCTAAAAATACACTTATTATAAAAAATATTTTTTAACCATTACATAGGGTAATATTAAAATTATTTTTTAATCACATTTTTTTATTGAATCAAATAAAATTATTTTATTATTAGAAATTATAATTTAAAAATTATTTAATATTTTAAATTTCATTTATTGACCAAAAATTAAGATAATAAGTAAATATTTGTTTTTGCGGGTAAAACCGCTATTTTACAAAGAACAATATTTTCCGAAATTATTGTTTTTTTTAATGAATATTTTTTAGAATTAAGACACTAATAATAATTTTATTCATATATAAAAATAAATTATCACTCTTTTATTTGAAAATTTTTATTAAATAATATTAATAATGAAAAACATTTAAAACATATCTTCCATATAAATAGTTTTTCGACACAATATATGTTTTTCTATATTAGTAAATATTATTATATTTAAAATTTTATTTAGTTCAATTTTAGAATAAATCCTGATTCAAAAAGTAATAATATTTTCATATTATTGGTCTTATATTTCAGTCCAAAATAATTACGCTGATTAATATTTAATCAGGTCTAATAACTACTAAAATGTGTAATCTAATATAGATTGAATTTTTATACAACAAATCGGCCAATAAACCTACTAGAAAACCATTGTTAGGTTTTGAATTCATATATAAAGTTTTCATCAACCATTTTTCACATAATGCATCTAACACTGAAACAATTCCATTCTCACCCCATACCAAACATAAGATTCTATGAAAAAAGAACTTGTTTTTTCAAAATTAATATGAGATCAACCCCCGCCCCCATTATCTCATCTCAATATATACCAAAGAAAATGATTATAAATATCCCTTACATCTCTCATTCAAAATCCCTCATAAGTAGTTCTTATTGTACTAAAGAGTCCTCCCAATCAATAATAATATTCATATCAAAGTAATGGTCTCCAAACCTTATCATTCATTTTTAATTGAAATTATTTTCTCATACAACAAATTTAGTATATTTAGTTGATTAAATTTTCATTTTATTACCTCCCTAATGATATATGATTTAATATACTACTTATTCTATGTTTTACTGAAAAACTTAATTTTAAAATAAAATCACTTTCAAGTTAAGGTAGAACATAACAAAATAGATAAAAAGTAAAGCATCGTGCCCATAGGGATCCACCATTGTGAGAACAATGCCAAATAACCCCCAAAACACCAAAAGAGTGGCTTTATAATGAACAAACATGTTCAGTCTTGGAGAAACCAATCATTATTGATATGTACTAGCAGACATCAAGTCATTAACCATTAATCACGAGCACATCACACCATAAACGAAATTTACACTAGGGAACCATAGTTGACACAAAAATAATAAATAACCATACTAAACCATCTATATAAATGATCCCTAATTATCAACACCATTACAAATGTCACCAACACCATCCATATCATTATGGAATCTATCTACTAATATTATCTTTTTATACCCTTTTCCTAGTTTCATTATTATGTTGATATAAAGGGATCTTATGAACCACTTCCCTTTTCCATATAAAAACTCTATTCTAATATAAATATTCTTGTAATTATATAGATTTATTACAAATTGTTATATTTACAATAAGATTTTATATCATTAATGAAATTACCAAACACTTAATATAGCATAAAAATAAAAATTATAAGATATCGATGACTATGTATTTTTACATGTAATGATATCCATATATATAAACTAAAAAATGGATTTATTTGTGAAAAATATAAACCAAGGGGTAATCACCTTATAATGGGTGGGTGAGTTTAAACTTAATATTCACACTAGTGCATGATGAGTGAGACTAAGATTACACACCTAGAAAGGAACTATTTATGGATATCATATGGATAATTAAAATTCTTTTTATAACTGATAATGAAGGGCTTTACTACCCATTTTAATGTATCTTGCTATTGAAAACTATTGAGTTAAATTTTTATTTTCTTGTAATTACAACATTACACTAAATCAAACAGCAACCAAAAACATATATTTTATTTTTTTGATAATGTAACTTCATATTTCATTGGGAATAGCCCATAGCTTTTGTGTAGGTTGTATATCTCTTAACCATCAACTTTATATGTGGTAATTATATTTATTATATCACATTTAATGGACATAAATATTTTTATGTTCAATATATTTGTAGTTCAATATGAGTTTTTATTAATTACCATTGTATGTTTATGATGCATTGTTTTTATACTAAACTCCTTTAGATGAATAATGCATTGGATTAAAGGATGGATTAGTGGGAATCTATAATATAAAGACCTGTGATGCATCCTTTGTTCTCATGAGACAAATTACATGGGGATTTCATTTATACCTACTCAACTGAAACATGATGTCTTAGTAGTGTAATTGATTCTTATAATGATGTATTGGTTTTGGAATTTACGATAATAATGGTGTATTTATTGAAACCGTAGAAGTATTAATAATGACTTTGTTGAGGCATTGGTATTAAATTTCAAGATTTTCAATATATTTTATTTCATTAGAATGATTTATATTATTTTATTACGTGTGGTTATTTTAATTTGAATGTTTTACATATAAATTATTCTTTCTCAATATATTCATTAGATGGCATGTTTATTGATTATTCACTCCACCATCATGTGTATAAATTTTATGATAGATTCTTCTATACTTGTACGCTTATTGTGTGTTTAATCTCACCATTTTTATGTTTCCTTTTCCCCCATTGTATAGGGAATTGATCTATGAATAAATTTAGGGATATAATAAAATTATTACGAATGATTCATTTTTATTTTTGTTATATAATTTTATGATGTAATATAGTATAAAAATCATGTATGTATCTAGATTCCTAAGGATGATAAACTATTTGGTCCTTTGGGATGTGATCCATATATTTTTTACCAATATAATAATGTAACTTTTGACTTATAGTTATAATATTTGTAACATTACATGCTTCCAAATTATTATGCCTCATTTCACATGATATATAAAAATCCTAATGTAATGATTAATTATTTACATTCTATGTTTTATTGGGATTGATTTCCTTATATTATATACATTGACTATGTTATCATTCCCACAAAATCATACTATAATAACTTATGATAATTGGTTTATATATTCTATTAAAAACATACATAGAATATATTATTTCCCTTTTTTATGTTCCCATTCTTGATATAATTATGAAAAATATTATGTTGGATATATCTATAAGAGTTACTAATATAGAAATTATTTGTGGGAGATATTGATTATTTTTTATAAAAAAAGTTTTTTGTGTGTTTTACCTCCAATGGAACTAAACCTATAGATTATATGGAGTCTCTTATTGTGTTATTTAATATATATTCTTGTATCATTGTATCATATGTGTGTATATTATGGTTTTTTTTCTCCTAAAAAAGTTTGTGTCTATCAGACGCAAATTTTGTTGGATGAATGTTGGTAAATAATAAACCATCAAATAGGATTAATAATAATGATGGGAATAATATTTGTGCAGTTTTTATGTGCGGATAGGATCCCTGGTGAGGTAATACTCATTGATTTATTATGGGATAATGAGAATGATAATGGGGGATGGCTTGTGTGGGAAATGATTCAGGTGATCTTATTACAATGCTAAATAAAAACTATGGTAAAAAATAATTTTATATCTAGGAGAAACATGTAATTTATTTGAAAATTAGATTATTTAATTTGTAAAATGGATATAAGATAAATACCTTACCATTATATCAGTATTTCAGATTGATCATTGATATAAGAGAGTAAATATTCATGGACATCCCTGACTACTTTCATAGTCCCATGTAAATATCCTATTTCTATTATAGTGTATATATTATAAAATATATAATTTGGATATATATTTAATTAATTAAAACATAGAGGAAAATATTGGATTATAACGGTTTTAATTATGAATACGTTAAAAAAACTAGATATGCGAGATTGTAGAATTTTTTTTGAAGGCGGGTTAATTCTATTAATTTATATAGCAGTCTTGATCTTTGAATATGTAATTTATGTGATTTTAAATATTTTTTTTTAAAATAAAAACCACATATTAAATTTTATATATGTTAATTAGATAAATTGTAATTATCAATAAAAAATATATTATTGATTTAATTTTAGAATTTTTATAATGAATTTATATTATTTATTAAAGTATATTTGACATAAAAATGCTATTAGACTATATTATATTATGAGGTGTTCTTATTTTATATTACTATTTAATATTTATATTATTATGAAACATTAAAATTTAATAGAGTAATTAAATTTGAAACATCAAATTTAGATGGTTTATTTATAAGGTTAGTGTGGTGTATTATGTTAAATTGGGAGAGTTCAAATTATAAATCCATTGAATTATAGTGATAGTACACTATATATTTAATTTCAATTTAAACATAATTCAAGAAAATACTGGACCATTAGTTATTGTGGATAGATAAGTTGAAATTAATTTAGAGTAATTGACGTGGTGGAATTATAGAATATAGGTTTTCAAGGGAAATATATGGTTTTATGGGAGACAATTACTCATTAAATGATTTATTCTATGTAGAAAATGTTGTGGTGTTATATGGGAAACTATATATACATTGGCAAATATTAATTAAAATATTCTTCCTTATATCACTCCATATTTACATATTATAAACAATGAAATTTTGGGTCAGTGAATGTAAATTTTAAATTTTTTGATATTGGTTTATAATTAATGTAAATAAAAGAATATATTTTATTTACTTATTTTAATTATTTCAAAAATTAATTATTGATTTGATACCTTACAACCCATATTTTATATTCCATTTTGATTAAGGATTAAAAATGTTTTTTCTGCTATTAAGCACAAGGATCTTCAATATTTTGTGATTTTTCTCCATAGAATCATCTTTTTTATAACACTGTAATTTTGAGTTACACTAATGGCCATTACAAGTTTCATGAAGCCCATAAAATATTTCTATTTCTCATGCAACCATATATTAAGTTCATGTTGTCATTACCTAATTGAATATGTCCATGAAAAAATCTATAGTCATACAATATTCCATTAAATAAAGAATCATGACTTATTGTTATGAATTTACCAATTTAGTTTAATCACTATAATGTTAAATAATTTCCCCAATAGTTTTCTTTATCAATTAATACCAGTTTATAGCCTCCAAAAATTAGGGGAGTGTCCTTTAGAACTTGTTTAACTATGATATAGCACTTGGTTTTTATGTCACCAAGTTAGAGGGTTATAAATTGGTATCAAAAAAGGGTTCTAATTATATTATTTAGTAATTATATTATTCATATACAATAGGATGTTTAAAATTAAAAAATGTACCAATAAAAAGGTATAAATGACCTCTTTATATGGATCCACAAGTTACTAGGATATTTTTGTAAATGAAAGGATGATGAATATTTGATCAGATGATGTTTTATGTTATATGTTTATTAGATGTTTCTATTTTTTAATACAACCCTTGATGTTTTAGATCTATTAAAAGTTTATACATTATATCAGACAAGGAAATGAGATTCATCACAAGATCATGGTTTTAGTGAAATTGTTTTCTTACATTAAAATCAAATTTTAATAACAATATTAATTTTGTTTTTAAAAATGATGTCATGATTTTTTTTTCAATTTTTTGTAAAAGGTGTTGGAAAATGGGATTAAAAAACGAAAGAGATTGGAAGAGACAAAAAAATATTGAATACAATATTTATATTTATTTTTTATTGAGAGGATAGATATTTTGGATTAAAATATAAAATTTGATATAGAATTATATTTTATATAAGATTTAATATAAGTTATTAACAAGGATATGTGGATATAAATATAGATCCTACATTTTTGGCATTATTATTCATACTATATATTTATTTGATTGGTAAAATTATCAGAAATTTTGAGTGATAAATATTAAACATAAGAATATTGAAAGCATATTCTCCCATAATTTTGAGGTAATGTTATAATAGAGAATGTGGATTAATATTTGAAAAATATTAACTATATATTACTATTATAATGAACACTATTTACCATAAAGATACTATTTTCATATTATTTAAAAAAAACTGTCTTAGAAATAGTGGGAGATCAAGATAAAATCATTCTATCACATGGATAATGTCTTGAAGGGTTTCCCAATGATCATTTATAATCAATATTCTCTTAGTAAATTTAATATGAATAAGACTGGAGAATAATTATAGTTTTATACGAATAATATAAAGAGTCATAAAATATTAATCAAGGGTTTGCATCTTATTTGGTATGCACCATAGTTGGTTATAAATAAAATCTCAAGGATAAATGGTTTGAAATACAACAATGACAAAAAACATGAGCATTGAAAATCATAATAAGCCAACTATATTATTCATAGGTGGGTTTTAAGGTTTCTATGGTGAATCAAAATATAATAAATATAATGAGTGTGGTAAATTTTTTCCTTTTTTATGTATTGAAATAGGCTATTTCAGAGGATGAAATATTCAGTAGAAGGAATTTTTTATAAAATATATATTACAATATTCTCACTTTTTTCTTGATGATGAGTTCATTAGAGTGTTCATAATATGGGGGAGTGGGATATTTAATGTTACACTGTGTGGCCCCACCTATACCATAAATACATTATATTAATATGTGTTATTTGAATGTTATTTACTTGATAATATCACAAATAAATAGTGTTAGAACATCTATCCATGTGTGGAGATCAAGGATGTAGGATGATAACTTAATTTATATTGCATTGAGTAATAATGGATGAGTTAGTATACCCCATCAAGAGGATACGTCAATATCTTAGAGGATTATTGGAAATCAAATTATAGATAATCATGCATTATATAAATCAGAGAGAAATGTTGAACCTTCAATAGTGACAGGTGCCATTCTGATATATTTTATAATTATTTATATAATTTTTGATTTTGAATAATCATATCACTTATATCTATATTTTTGGTCAATAATTTAGGATTTTAAGTGGATTTGATATCAAATTATTTTAAAATTTATTCTATATTGGGTGAAAATATTTATACAAAGTTTATTTTTCCATATCTCTTGATAATAATATGGTAACATGGAAATATTAGGGGATCTCTTAATTCCTAAGATGCTAATGTATTATGTGATCGACATGATGGATTGGATTGGATGATTTAAAGATCAAATCATCTATTATATTTAAGTATTACTCTTGTTGGATCTAAATGGGACAATCCACATTTTTAATAGAGATTCAAGTATACCGGATAGTTGGGTACATCTTGTGATAATTAATGTCTGGTCAATATCAAGTCAAATTGAATGTTTATGAAATATATCAATAAAGGAGAAAGATTAATCTTCCCTTATAATGTGGGTGGTTTGGTCTCATGATTTTTTCCAAAAGTATTTTTATGTACGACCACCAATTATAGTTGTGGAGTTATAAATTGGTGGGCCTGACAGAAGAAGAATGGATCATGGACTTGATCCCGTGACCAACGCCCAACACCCCAACCCCCTTGTGGTGGGTGATGGATGTGTAGTTAGTCATTTATATATAACCAATAATTATAAATATTTATTTAACTTTATATCATATAGAACTATTGTAAATAAGATAGTTAAAAGGTGACCTTGATATGATTCAGAAGAAAGTCTTTGTTTGATAAGTATTTCTCATTAGGAATTACTGATTCCATTATCCAAGACATCATATGATAACATCTGTTTATGTATTAAATATTATAATATAAAGTTGGTGATATTAAAAAATAAATATCTCTTTCTTTAAATTGACTATATGTTTAACCATATACATATAATTAATATTTTCATTTAAATATGAATGTAAAATTACAAAAATAATATTTATAGAGGATTGAGGTGGTGGAGAATTAGATAATCACCATAAAAAATTTCTTATAATGCAGTAGGTGATATCCAATGTTAGAATAAATTTTATGTGTTTTTTCTTGATTAAATTTGGTTTCATGGGGGTCATCCAAAATTTTTCCCTTGGACCTAGCGTGATTTATAATTATGTATGGGTTTAGAAATATTCTTAATAGAATGACAAGATTAAAAATGGACCTATGGATAGTACAATTAGCTAAGTAAAAAATCACCACATTCATCAAGTATTAATCCCTTAGGGATAGATAGAAGTTCATAATTTTAAAAATAGCCATCCTATTGAGAATCAATTAGGAATATTCTATGAGTTATTTTCCCTACTTTTTTAAGGATAAATACTTTTATACCACATTTCATAAATAATAATATATAATAGATCCTCTATTAATAATTCCATTATCATGGTAAATATCTCTATATATCACAAGACACAACCTAATAACATTTAAGAACACTCAATGCCCCTATGAATATACTCATGTTATTGTGTCAGTTTAGGTGTTATGTTGGAAAATTTTTTATACAGTATGGGGTAGATAATTTCATTTGATTAGAGACACTGAACCATTGATGGTACATATTTTTCTCTATTATTTATTTCTAGTAGGATATATATATATATATAATTCATTTCCTCGTTTTCACCTCATAAATGAAAAACGATCTAGAAGTGAACACCATACAAGGTACATGACCATTATTGGATAGCATGTCAAAATTGAGAATTATGTAGATATGAAATATTCAGGAGACCCATACATGATAATGATCACTTTACATTCACTAAAAAATAGTAAGTTATATTATCCCACTATATATCAATAAAATGATGAACTCGTTCTTTCATTTTATATTTCCAAGTGAATAATAATTTTAAGGATGTTTTCATACCTTGACATTTATCTTTAATGTGACAGGGAATTTCTTAGTTCTAGAATTTAAAGAGCTGAAAATTATTCATATCTTTTGTAAATTTGATCTATAAGATTTTATCCCAGCAGTTTGAGTCTTTCTACACATTAATGTTCTCACAATATATATATATATATGTCGAATAAGTCTAAACATGTTGATATAAATACATATTGATTGATATCATTTTTACAGTATAATATGGTATAAGTGTTCATTTTTACATTGATTATAAAATTATTGAACATTATATGATATATATCCCTTTGAAGACTCATGTATGTCATTTGGAATTATTGAAAGTACAAAAATTCTAATAATAACTATATATCAAGAATGAAATATCACTAAAACCAATGAAATAATTATAAATATATAGTTGGGTATGAAGGTGAATTTTGAGTTTTTTCATTAGAGATGATGCTAGATATTTTCCATTATGAAAGGTAGTGATGTATTTATAGTATTTTATATTGGAAAATATCACCCATGGAGACTAACCCACAGTATATCCTACGCATGAAATTTCTATATAAATATCATGGTCTCCTCAATCCTCCACAAATTATGCCACATTACTATTTAGTTTACTAGATAATATGAGCTATCCTTGTTAAAATTTTCTTCATCATGTATGTCCCATATGAACATATTAAGGATTTTAATGATGTTATTAATGACAGTTTGGGGAACCATAATGTGAAAAACACATACATTTTATTTATTTAACAAACTAAAGGGACCTTATTTCGATTAAAGAATCCACCTCAAGTAAGGGTACCACTGATTCGGGGTACATGAAGTGAATATTATAAAACTACGATTACAATGACAATGGAGACATTATTAGTTTTTGTATCTTGAATTTCATAGAATCTAATGAATGTTATATAATTTTTTACATGCCTTTATGAAAATATTTCAAGATGCTATCTTTATATACATTAGATATAAGGAAGACCCTGGGAGGAAGCTTGATATTATTTTAGAAAAAATATATGTTCATAACTTTCGTTCAATATTATTCAATTGATATGTCTATAATCAACAATTGAAATTTATATGTAATTTTTATTTGTAATTTCCGATGATGTCGATAATGTAATGTTAGTAATTTCATTGGTAAGACCTTCAAATATATTTTAAAATTTCCATTTTTCTAATTTTTCTGGATATTGCGGAGGATTTAATAATAATTTAATATCCTCTCATTGTTTTGTATTATAATGGAGAAAACATGGACTAGAATATAATAGTAAAGGGAATATACATGTAGTTGAAAAGAATATTGAATCTAGACAGAGTATTATATTTATCTTGAATCAGGTTTCATTTAGGATCTATGCTATGATTCAACTAAAATATCAATAACATATGTTATATTTCAATGAGGTAAGGTCGTTTCATATGAGCCTCAATAATTGAGTCCTCAATAAAATAATTTTTGTATGCATTATATTGAGTTAGCTATTTCTCTAGTAATAAAGTGGTTTTTAGAATATTAGAAATTTATTCAATTATATGTAAATGATTATATGGAATTATGGAAATGAATGACTAGTGATTTTTTATATTTTTAAGTTTATATATACATTGATATATTTCTTAAAGGATAGGTAATTATCTAAAGTTAAATGTTATAGGGTGTGGGATTACCTAAATTTTAAAAGGTACATTGATGGATTTATTGTTCAAATAGATTCAATGATTTCTTCAATGTATGTAAGGATTAATTTGAAATGTTATGTAATTAAATGTTGATATATGTTCACCATTTACTAAGGACATGCATCATGAATCCAGAAAGATGTATTTTGGAATTTTAAATTATTTTTAGTGGTCTAAAATATATAAATTTTTTATACAATTCAATTTGTTGTGTTTATATCGACAATGGATAAAGGCATCAAATCGATGACCAGTAGGATTGTTGACCCCATTACAAGTTCTAATATTGAGTAAAAAAATTATTTATAACAATGTTGTTATTGGGATTCTATGATAACCATAAAGTATGATGGTTTTTGGGAAGTGTTGTATCATCCCAAAATATAAAAACATTTATAACATATCCAAGAAAAATATTCAGTTGATGATAATGGAAAAAATTATATTAAGGAATTTATTAGATGTTTTCAATATTTTAAGTTCATTATTTCAAATAAGGATCCATTACTAATATCTATATTATTGATTGGAACCCAAAATTCTATAGGTATTTAAGATAGGTTGGTTATGAATTACAACACTCATACATATGGATAAATGGAATGTATTGTTAAATTTTAGATTATATGCATTGAGAAAGTACCCTTATCATTGGGAAATCATGGGAAGATAATTTCTTACTTTTTTAGTTTAGTTATACCAATTATTTTTATTCATAATTATATATGTAACTATGTTAATCAATATATAGTTAATATTTTTAGTCACTGTTTTATTAGATTGAGACTTTTGGAAAGACATTTCATTGTATAATTTTAGCGTAACAAGATATTTGACCCTGTAAATTTAATGTATATATATATGGTTTTGAAGATGGATTGATTATGGTCTTACGTAGATAATTGATTGTGAACCTATAAATTTGATATTGGTGATTAAGTATTATATAATGTGTCTCCGAGGGTAGGTAATTTGAGTTTGGGAATATAAGAGAATTTGATTCCACCTTATATAGTAATTTTTATATTGTTAATAAAATCAGGAAAGTTAAGACCCAATTATTATTCATATAACAATATTAATCAATTCATAAAAAAGTTTATGTTTCGTAGTTGAAGAAATAATTAATATGTGATATTAATATTTTATATTGGGATATAGTTGATTAAGAAACTAAGTTATCTTATATGGAAAATAATAATTAATTCTATGGATTTAAATAGATATATTCATAGAGGAATAAGTGTTCTTTTAGTGAGTGTTTTATGTGAAACTTATTTAATTAATCAACATTATTAAGAAAGAGAGGCTCACATATAATAGTAGTTGCATGATGATTTCAACAAGGAAGTTACGAAACCACATCTCATTGATAAAATGTATTATAGTGGTGAGAAATGTACGTGAGTATTTTTCTTTTTTATTGATGAGGATAACATTTTTTTATTTTTTGATTAATAATTCTTATGAAATGTTTCTATATTTAATTTAAAAATGAGGATTTATTTTTCATCATGTTATTATTAGGAATTTAATATCTTTATGTCTTGGGAATGTAATTAGGAGTCAATAAATTGACATTTTTGATTTGGAATTAAAATATATTCTATTAAATTAAATTATTTGAATTTAAGTTTTTGGGATATATAATTATCATAATTGTAAAACATTTACTATATTGTGAACGAAACTGAATTTAAAAAGTGATGCAACCAGGGGTTTTAGAGTAGTGTGAATTGGAGATTAATTGGATAACTATGGTTTTTCAGAGTTATGTAAATGAGGTTTTCATATGAAATTATATGATTTAATTGAATATAAAGTAATTATTAAACTGTAATTATCTACATCTATTTATTCTCAAGTACGATTGGAAGTTTATATATAGAGGAGTGTCAAGACATAGTCTTTTTTTATGATATCTCTACTTTTTTCTGTCAATGATGACAGAATATTGTGATGAAGGGCTATATTAAATATTATTAGTGGTTATATGTTTCTAGGGACATGAGTTATGAAAAATAATTAATTTTATATAAATAATTTTATTATTCTATGAATATAGTTACGTGAAATATCTAGAATATATATTTTTTGTATTCTCATGATAATAGATAAAAATTTAGTTATCAAAAAGTGGATAATCCATGAAATATTTATAATTATTGATATTTAACTTGTTTTCTTCTATACCTCCATACCCGGGAGTTACATGGGGGTCATTCCAAGACACAAGGGGTCATGCAACTAATTGAAGGTAATTCAATCAAATATTATTCTTCAGGGGATCATTAAATAATGACATAAATAATTCTTAATAAAAAATATGAAAAAAATCCACTAAATGGAGGGTTGTGACCATTGTTTAATGATTTGAGATTTATTCATATTTTTTTATAGTTTTCAATTTTTTTGATTAAAATTTTATATAAAATTAATGAAATTTAGTCTTGGATATTTCTTTTAATACATTCTATAAGAAATTTTCATTCATTAATCTAGGTTAGAATTTTGTCATTTATGTTTGTTTTTGTTTATTGTGTTGAAATTTGAAGTTATTATATTTGAAAATGGAACTTTATAGTTATTTTCATAACCACCCATTAATCATGATTTATTTCATTTTATTTCATTTTTTATATTGATGGTTTATTAAATAATTTTTTAATTTTATTTGATAAATTTTATTTTCCCTATATTTGAAGAAACTAAGAATTTTTAACATTTAATTAAATGATAAGAATTATTTTTAAAATTATATTTTTCAGTAAATAAGGATTTTATTTTCCAAAATTGTATTAATTTTAGATAATGGTTGGGGATGGTGTTTTTTTAAAATATATTTTATAAATAAAATGGTTTTCAGAAATTATATGAAATTCATCTGGGGAATAACCATAAAATATCTATAATATATGGTAAGGAGGGTTAACTCAATTATATTAGATGTTTCATTATATATATATATATATATGATGATGTATATTAGTTTAAAAAATTTATTGATGATTATCTATAAAACTTTAATTTTATGATTATAGGAAATCATTGATGTTAATTATTTCATAAATCTCATGTCTCTTGGATTTTTCATGTCTATCATGGGATTTTATTATTTTGGGGAAAATATATTATGAGTTGTCTTCAAATTTTTCCTAAATTATTCTATATCGATTTTTATAAATATTAATGTTAATGAACTATTTTGGCTATCTTCAATACCATTGATTAAGTGATTAAAAATAGGTCTAACATGGGATTTCATTAAAATCATTACTTGAAATCCCACTCAATATTCTCAAACTCACCCCAAAATGAACATTTTATCATGTTTATAAATGTATTATAATGTTATACATTAAAGGGAATGAATCATGAAACAAATTGACTAAGGATCCATAATGTTTTGAACATGTTGGATTTGGTAGTGTTTTTTCATGTGAATTTGGAAAATTTGGACAACTAATACTAGATAAGAATTTTAGTATTATGTTTTCTGTTCTGTTTTGGGATCTATAAACATTTTATTTATATTAATTTTTTTTATTTCTATTAATTTAAATATTAATTTTTGTGGTGTTATGAATTTATAAATGAAACTACAATGTGTGTCATATAGTTGGTTTTCTATTTTGTGGTTAAATTATAAACAATAGATTATTATTAACCTTCATCACTTGTTTCTAATATAATGAAATAATTGAATTCCTATAAATCAATTCTAAAATATTGAATTTTTCCTTAGAGATCATCCATCATTTTTATCATAATTACAAAATATTATTTTGGATTTATATTGATGATTTAAACTATGCAATTCTAATAGGTGTGGATTTTATGATTTTCATAATTCAAAAGAAGACCTAGAGGACCTCATTAATTTATAAAATAATTTAATGGGTTAGATTAATATAAGTATCTAAATAATCTATTTTATAATGTTATAAGATTGTTCTATATAGTTATTTTCACATGTATTGTGTTGGTATAAAAATTATGCTAAAATTTTATAGTTATATTGTATATAGGTGACATTTTTATTCATTAGTTTATTTTAAATATATCTACTTTCATATAATCAAATTTTTATGTGGTGTCATGTGGTTTTGATGAAAAAATGAGAACAGATTTGATTGTAAATTTTTTGATTACATATGATGGATTTTATCAATGAAATAATGTACCATTATAAGGTCAAATAATTCAATTAAAAATAGTATAAAAAATAATGTTTAAGTAAATTTAAATTAAGATCTAGTCGGATTGATTTTTTATATAGTTTTGTCACAGGATTTGCTATGTTTTAATATAAGTTTAAAGATACCTCTATGTAGAGTGAATGCTCATAAGAAAGAAGCTATGAATTTTGAGAGTATTCTTATACTATATATTTTTTCTTAATTAAATCTAATAACATCAAATGGGGGTTGATAAATTATGGACTAAGGAAATGGATCATGTTATAGAGTTTTCCAAATATAATCATCTAGTAAATAGGGGGAATGGATGAGTATAAGAGGTTAATTATTTTTTATAGGGGATAAAAAAATTGTTTTATTTGTTATTACTCTTTAAAATTGAACGATCTTTTCACTATATGCATGCATGAAATATTATCTCATATGTTGTTGGAAATTGAAGTGGAAACAAATGTGAATGAAGTTCTAACATGGTTTCGATACCATAATATATCCAGTCTACATTTCATTCCGGAGAAATTTAATACGTGGAAGGTATATGTTTTATTGATTTATATCAGAGTATCACATTGGTTATAGAATATTTTTATTATAATTGCGAGATATTTCACATTAAAAAATATTTTATAATCCATAATAATATCTGGGAATAATGGTTTAAGATATGGTATTAACCTAATATTTGTTCAATGGTGATTATTCATGCTTTACACAAAAATAGGATAGTGGTGAACAATATTATGTTACATAATCATATATAATGATGGAAAATATTATTTATCAATCCTAAAAGAGGGATATAAAATTATTGAGTAGAATAGGGAGCAATATGGCTCTTATTAGGTACGTTTTCATAATAAATTTATACTCTTGAGTTGGCCTCAGGGGAGGTGCGAATTATAGTTTTCCCATTGGGGTATCCTTTCACACCTAAAGAGAGACATTATTAATGAAAATAAGATATTAAATTGGTTATGTAATATTGGATACATAAAAAATTGGATCATTATTGAGTACAGGCCTTATTCACCAACTCGGGTCTCAATATTTTAGTATCTAAGATAGGGCACTACAAGATTGTACATAAACATGTATTATGTTGATTCATGGTACTTATGTAATTGGATAATATAATATATATTACTAACTTTTAATGAACTTATATAAATTCATAGCTAACCTATCTATAACACACTTTTATTTTAATTGATTTTGGTTATATCATAAGAAAAACAAAACCATTATAGAATGTTTTATTTTTGTGTTATAAATTATTTACAACCATGAATTGCTAATAAATATAGTGTGTTGATAAATAATTTTAGAAAGAGACAGAAATGAAATGAATGTTTCATGAATTTTTTATATAATTAATTATTCATTCAAACCATTTTAAATTGTTTAATTTTAATGAAATGGTCTTGAAATATGATTTGTTTAATTTTAATTTTCAAAATGTTGATCAAATGTCTTGAAAAAAGTTGTTTCTTCAATTTTTATGATAAGGTTTGTAAAAAATAGTTGTTAATATATGAAATATAGGAAATAGAATATAGAATATAGGATATATGTTTGAGTATGGATGTTATTATTTGATGTTATTTAATTTTAATAGAACTCTTGTGGTCTATAATGATAATTATATCAGTAACATGACATGGTTATGTTTATTTATAAAAAGTTATTTTATAAAATTATAAAACATTTTATGAGTAGATAATTCATTTTTCAATATGTCTATGATAATATGGACCATTTTTGGAGTTCTTAAATTCATTGGATTGTGATATCCACATAATTATAAGGGGAATTAACCACGATAAAAATGACATATAGATCAAACCTAGGAGTATCATAGTTGCAATATTTTAATAACTTATGGTGAAGGTGTTGTTAAGAAATTTATATATGATCTAGAATGATTAATTTATCTCTTATAGTTATTTGAAACTCTCAAATCCTTGACAATGGAGCTTAATACTAATTTATAGGTATGACATTATTGTAAATGATGGGTGAAAATAAAGAAAGTGTTCATTAATTATGTTTTTTAGAGGATATATTTATATGTTGTTTAGAAAGTAATATTATTATGAGGTATTAAATATAATGAAATATTAGATGTTCATAAATTTGAAGAAATTTACCATTATCAAATTAATGAATGTAAATCATTTTATAGAGATATTATATTCTATAGAAAAGACAATGATCAATGAAAATATTAAGTATAAGTGACTATATATGAATATTTTATTGAACTTCCAATAAAATTTTTAAAATAAAAATTAACTAACAATATTGAGGTGCTAATCAGTGTAGTGATTATAAATTATGAAATAATATGGTAAAGGAGTGTAGGAAAATGTTTCCCCTAACTAATCACTGTATAAAATTGTAATAGTTTATAAAAAATTGAAAAATAAATTTTAAAATTAAATTAAGATGAGTTAAATAATATGTTCAATTACATAAAAAAGGAAAAACTTGAATGGAAGATATAAGTGTATAAACATGATGCATATAAAGAAACATTGACTTACTTAACTTTGGGTAAATCAAAAGTTTGGGGTATCATACATATGTTTATATTTTATACATTAATTAGTCCACGATATAATATATATGAATCTAGGTAGATATATGGGTTGATTATGTTGGTAAAAATGACTGATTTGGTTGGAGTTGGATCTATAACTATGATAGATGGTAACCCCCAGCAATTCCTACTATATAAAAATGATCCACAATTATTCTTTATGGAGGGTCTATAAGAGGATTATAAGCTATAATATCTATTATATGTGTTACCTTGGAAATTATATCTAATAATATATAATTTTTATAAAGTTATAGTACATGATTATTTTATTCATTCACATATACATGAATGATATATTGGTTGGATTTTCAAGATAAATTAATATCATTTTCATTAAGCACCAATATGACTTTGATGAAAAGTATAAGAAATGGATTTAGGTTATTATATAATTATATTTTGATAAGCGATGAATAAATGTATGCATACTTTTCCGTTTATTGTAATGGATTTAAAATGTTATTTTAATTGATTAGATGTTTAGTTTTCATTATTACTATAATGATCAATGTTTTTTCATTATTTGACTAGTTATTTGTATATATACTTTTTGAGGAGAGAGGAATGATGAAAATTTGGGAACACCTTATTAGATGAATCCTTGAGGCACTTTATTTTCATTTAGAATTCATGGATCCTGATATATGGGAATATTCCACCCATGTTTTGAATATTGTATGAAATAGTTTTGATGTATTTCAGAATGAATGTTCAATGTTTCAATAAAAAAGGGGCATGAAATTCTCTTTCGACATATTTCTAAGAAAAAGTCTGATATATTTATATTTTTATCTCACAGTTATAATATATTTGATATAATTAATGGTTAATTTTTATTATATAGTGATAATATATTTAATTTATATAGTATTTTATCATTTAAAACCCATTTCCATTATATGAAAATAGTCTAACGCCAGTTTTTGGTTTTGGATTTGGGGGGCTAATTTCTATTGTTGATTATTGTAATTTCTATCTTAAGTTGTTAGTTTGGATATTTTTCAACATATACTATTTTGGTTCATGATTTAAATTTTACTTTAAAGTTATTATAGTATCATTAAAATTACATTGGTACTTACTTGAAAATATTTATGGATTTCTGCTATAATACAGATGAAAAATCAATGTAAACCCATTAAGATTTTGAAGATATTCTGAGACCTTCAATCATAGAATTAAATAATTTATGGTAGGATTTTATTAAATTGGTTAAATTTTCATAAAAAATTGTTATAAAGAATGAATTCATGTGTATCCTTTTCAATAATTATATGGTAGGACACGTCAATCCCCATTATGTTGGGCAAGGGTGACTAAAAAAACACTTTTGGGCCTGCACTGGTTAAATAAATTATTGACTGAATTCTTCTAATAAGGTAAAATGATAATAAATAAAATTATACTAAAATATTATATTGTTCAACTTTAATGATTTTTAGAGATTTGTATTATGGATGGATTTCTCCCATGAGCGTATCCTTAGATGGAACATTCATAATATGGTAAATTGGATATTCTATCTTCCCATTATATGTGAATCAATAATATCATCAAACATATTATATAATTGGATTAATTTTTAGCTTAAAAACCAAATTATATTTTAGTTTAATACATAATTCACATTTCATTTAAAAAAAGTGTCAAATTAATTCATCACTTGTGTTATATTAGGAAATATTTTATTTAGAATAGATGTGAATTTTTTATGAAATTATTATCTGTTTTCAATCAGTAAGTTACGGTGTAGATAGGATTAATAATATAAATATTTCAGGAGTTATAAAATCTTATAATTGTTCCAGAGAAGTTTTAGGGTATATAATATTATATTACGGAGAAATTTCTAGTGATTTTCAGAAATTTTAAAAATTTATACCTATTTATTCATAGAATGTCTCGTAGTGAGGAGAATTTTGAACCCCAGAATCTATTATATAGTTGAGCTTCAGATATTTCTATGTTTTTAATGAAAATTATTTTTTTAATTGTTTGATATATATAATTATAACAAACCTAATTTAAAATTCATGAAAGAAAATATGTAGGGTTATGAAAAAAGGGTAGTATAATAAAAAAATTAAGAATGATTATTTATTCATTGTGTAAACCACATAAGTTCATTTAGAGGTACATGGTTTATAATGTTTTTAGAAATATTTCTTAACCATGATTAAAATATTTGATAATATTTTTTGTTAATTATTTTTTCAAAAGAATATGTGATTTTCATTTTTTAACAAACGTCGAGCTGTTAAACTAACTTTGACTAAACTTAGGGGTGTTAGGGATATTTTAGGGATTTTTCTCCAACTAATCATTATTTTTTATTGAGGTTTTGATAAAATAAAATTAAGTTATTGTGATAAAAATTTGATATTTTATATAATTTTATCTCTATGATTCACTATTTTCTATCTCTCTTCATGTAAAAGGGGTTATGTCTTTGTTTAAAAAATGTGTTCTTATTTTTACTGATAGCGGTGTAAGATTTTATATGTGATTAATTTCATCATTCACATATTTTCACATAAATAAGCATATATCCATAGTTAATAATTGAAAATGGTGATAGATAATTATCCCTGATAATTGATTGGGGTAGAATAACTATATACACAATTATGAATGATGGTCGCATGCCTTATGTCATGTTATATGAGCATTGAAATGGGTCGTCTCACAAAGTTGATTAATATGGTGTGATGATTTATGTCCTGGTCCAAGACCATGGAAAATATCCCATATCCGTAATCCCTAGATATGAACCTGGAGTAATATATTTTTATTAAAAAATATAGATTTATTATAGTGTCAATTTGTATTAATTTAATGTTTTTACAAAAAAATAATTTAAAAATATTCTGGTAATGAAATTAAATTATGAAGAGAAATTATATATATATTATGTTAATAACTACATATAAGTGGTTATTATAGATATGAATAATGTAAAATTATATATTAATAATAAGTATTAGTGTCATCAATTCCCTATCTAGATCCATGGTTACTCTTAATAACATCTATATCTGCACTGAAATCATTATCACCAATGTGATAACCATGATAAAAATGACGATTATCTTTATCATCTCCAACAAAATAAAACATTAGGATAATTGTAATATTTATCATTAATAACATTTAAATCATCAATTAGATAATGAAAAGTTATCTGAAGAAGAATTAAAATTAATATCCTCAACTAGTTATTAAATACTACAACACTATTATAAATATGAAAATAAACAATAATCTATATAGAAATGATTAACTATCTGTAAAAGCTCTTCTAATATTTTTGAGTCTACTTCACAACTCATTACATTATTTTTTTCAATGAAAAATATAATTTACCCTTAGTATCCATAGTGGTTGTGCTGCTGGAATATTTCTATTCAAAAGACCAATATCTATATGATATATATTTTATTCCAAGATAATAATAAACCCTATAATGATTTTTATAACCCGAAATTTTATATTATTGACCCTGTGAACAAAACATTTGTTGTTCCTTTTATTTTATAGATTTGTGTAGATTCCATTCTCAATTTTATTTCTTATATTTAGTTTATAAAGAATTGTAATAATAAAATATGATCAAATTTAAAAAACAAAATTACTCATATTATATACTCATATACATCATGGTTGTTCTATTTCAATCATTTATCTCTTAATTGAATAGAATATATAAGATCATGAATCACTCCCATGTGTATTCAATAATTTCTTGGGGTGAATGTTATAAAAATATTATCATTATATATATCACAAATAAATATTTTACCTATGTCTATTAATGATTCATATAAGTTCACCCAATGGGGTTATCATGTCCCATGATACTTAATTATTTAAAATAAATTCCACTATATAATATATATATATATATATTATTGATCTATATTGATAATTAAAAAACTATTCATTATTTTAAATTTATGATAAAATAAAAATTTATCTAGTTATAAAGTTAAGGGATACCATAAAAACTAATCTATTATAATATGAAATCATCTCCATTCCATTCATAACATTGAAATCATTAATAACTTTAATTCCCTCATGGTCAAAACGTCTTCTTATCCTACATCATATGTACAAATCATACTTGTATTATCACAATGTTAATCTCATATACATTAATCATAAAATTATTTCATTTTAACCATCAAGGAATATATATTGAATTTGTATTGAAAAAATATTTGTTAAAACAATTTTATATGCATTTTAAATGATAAAATTATAATATTTATGAATATCATTACCCATTCCTTTTTAATTATTTTAATCTATCTTATATCCATGGTGTTACATAAATGACAGTAATAAAACATTATTTGAAAAAACAATTATTTAGAATATTGGTTTTATTTTTCAATATTAACAATAATTTTTATATCTATATTGTTATCAAATATAATTCTTGTATATTTGTTACAAACATCACACATATTATTATGATAAAATCATCTAGTAGTGAATAAATTTGTATATTAAGGTAGTAAACTATATAAAAATTGTTACTAAAAGGGTTAAAAAGAATATATTATGTAATTCTATACATTGGTGTACCCTTTATATCACTGATAAAATCATGTTGTCTCTTTGATAAATATTCCTATAACAATTTGGAAACTAAAATGAATTTATCATTTATGATATAACATTATAAATAAAATTTAAATTTAATACCCATATAATTTATCATAGAATTTATCCCTTACTCTAAAATATTCTACTCATTTTCCTATTTATGTTATTTCAAACACATCTTCCTATTCTGAAATGATCACCAAAGATTCACACTCATTAATTTTATATAGTTATGTATAATGAAAAACATTTATGTACAATATATGATATAAAAAATATAAATGAAAATTATTTAATGTTGTATCAGGATCATTATTCTATCATCTTATTAACGATTTTGAAAATTTCATTCAAATAAAATTAAATTTCTGACATATGGTTTATAAAAATTATTTCAAAAATTCTAAATTAAGACACAAAATTATCATGTATGTTGGTATTGTTTATTTCAAAAACAGAATTAATCAACTTTTAAAGCAATTGTCAAACTCTAAAACTAGATGTTTCATAAAAAAAGTACAAAAATACTTTTTGAAATATGACTGATATTATTTATCCAACCATATGACCTCGTATTCTTATTAATTCATTCAGAACTATGTAGAGTTTAGCCTCTAAATAATGCATTTATTTTTATTTTCACATTATCATTATACTGTTATAAAATATCATATCACATTTACTAATGTATCCTTCTTAATTTTGTGCTTATTCTATTTTTTTATGAAAATAATGCTTTCATATTTGTAAATCATCATTTTCATCATTGGTTAAGGTATAAATTCTTATTTATTAATAAACATAAATTAGATAATGTCGGAATAAATTATTTAAAACATACTAATTACATAAATAATGTATTTAATAAAAATAATATAATGGGTCGCACTTATCAATATATATTAAAAATCTAATGAAAATATTTAAACAACCATCAAAACCAATCTTTATCAAAATAAATTTTATACAATTAATTTTGCATAAAATAATTTCACATTTTGTTTGTGTATTTTAAACTTATGAATACAATTTAATTCTTTTTTATTTAAATTTAAAAGGTATATCTCTGTTAGATATAATATTATCTTCTACAGGATAATTCATTGTAAACTCATATGAGTATTTGTTATCAATGATGGAAATGTTATCTTAAAAGACAAAAATTCCATTATTCATATGAATATTTTTTAATATTATTAATGTTATATAATGATGGATTATAACTTCAAAAATAATAAATTGCTTCTATTTATCAATTTATTATTATTCAGATATAATACATAAGTTTCTTATATATTTATAGTAAATATTTATGTAACATATCAGATGCCAAATTCATTATAAAATTTAAACATACTTCATACATCACTACATAATTTTTATAAAAAATGTTTTCAAACACAATAAATTCTAGTTATTGAATAATTTACATCATCATACAAAATATTTTATGACTACCATAGTCTTCATGAAAAATTCCAATTTCACTCATGCCTTATTCTTAAATATTTCTTTGTATAACATAAATAATTAACCTAAATAGTGTTTTAAAATTGTTATTTTCATAGAATATTGTTTTCTAATGATATCTAAAAATAGTACTCAAATTTAAATTGATAGAACTTCATTTTAATATATATATACTTAAAATCATCAAAAGGTATTCGATAATTTTTAATTTTATAAATTTAGTTTCATTGCATAATAGTGACTTAGACTTTCACCTTGTTGTACATTATTGTTGTTTTCCAAATAACATTATCTAATATTTATTTTTTTATTAATGTTAAATATATAATGAAATTGAAAAAAATATTTTTTTCTCTTCATGTTACATCATTTGGTTGTGTTTACATGTGTTTCCACAATTATTTATAATAATAATAATGGTAATTATGTCTAAGTATTTACTCTTACATGCCACATTACTCTGAAAAAATAAAAAAAATTACATGATATCAATATATGAATCATTCACTAACAAAACATTAAACTAAAATATATTAACATCTTATGTTAAATATGATGTTCCCTTGGAGTTCTCTGTTGATTTTATTTGATTAAAATAATGATTGAGAATAATTTGAGGTTTTTAACATGTTTCTAAAGTTCTGGATAAAAAAATATAGATATTTAGAGATGATATGAGGGGAATTAATGAATTTATATTACAATTTGTTGTATTATATAATTAATTGGGGTTTTCAAATATTTATCTAATTTAAATATTATTTGGTAATCATATGATCTATTTTGGACACCATATACGAAATTTAGTGACCAATGAAATACGATTTAACAATATGTAAGTTATTATCACTCCACATAATAGATTTCTATTAGTAATAATATATTTGGACACATTGTAGAATTATCATTCATATATGATATTTTATAAATTTATAAGATAATTATCCTACATATAAATCAAATTTGTCCCACTTATGAAATTACGCACATATGAAATATTGAAACCAACAATAAGTGGATTAAGTTATGTGTAGAATATTTATAAAATGTAAAAATATTGAGATATAAAAATAATATTTCTCAAATGATCTTTTAATTTGTGGAAAAATATTTGATAAAAATTAAAACATTATAGAGAATTTAAATTTGATATTCAATATCTATCCATCAAAAAATTCACATTTATATTTTAATTCAAGCAACATAAAGAAACATTAATCCTAAAACCAAAAAAAATAATACTAAATTTTTATAACTAAATTATGGTGATCTCAATGATTATAAATTCTGTAAATTTTATTTTCTATAATAATATTGATGTGTTAATTGAATGATATATTTCTTTACATTAGTTACCATGAATTTAAAATACATATTAAAATGGGGTTTATTACGATTGTTATTAATTTATGAGTTATTTGAAGTTGATTTTTCCAAAGATGATTCCTAAAATTATAACAGTCTATTAAATTCATCTTAATGAATAAAAGGAATTTAATTTTTGTTCAGATTTTTGAATCATGAATTTTTTTATCATTTCTTTGGTATGTTGTGAAGTTCAATTAATATACTTTATGAAAATGAATTATAGAAAGTTTCATCAGTAACCTAATTAATAGACTCACTCACAATTTTATATATTTTTAATAAAATAACATATATATGTAAGATATAATGATGTAGAATTTTAGTAATCGCCCCACTGGATAAAATGGAAAAAAGGTTTCATCATTTTCTATTTTATGGTATTGATTACAGTAGAAGAAATATAATTATATTAAATAATGAACATTTGGATTAATGGGGATTAAAAATATTATAAGTGTGGGGAAAATAAAAAATTCGTTATTATTGAATAAAAATTATAAATTATACAAAGTACAAAAGAAGATGAATGAAAGTTTATGATTGTTTCTATAAACAGATCATCAAAATAATAAAAAAAACTGAGTCCTTTGTAAAAAGGTATCTAACATCTGAAGATCATTTTTCTTGATTTCACTATGTTAATATTGATATATTAGGATAAAAATATTCATAAAGTGTATCCATAAATTGAGTTAATATAGAGTTTCACACATATATTTCTATAGAAACCTAAATTTGAAAGATGAATTATCTCACATCTCATTCTTCTTATCATTCATTAGAAATTTTGGTAAATATTTGTAGCTATGAGAGTAGAGTATACATGGGAATCATGGTGTTAGGGTAATAAATTTACCAAACCATATGTATTATTAAAAAGGTTTTATTGTAAAATCTATATCTAGGGATACAAATCTTATATATAAAGGAGAACACCCAGACATTATGGATAATACATGTAAAAAAATGTGTTACTTACTATTCATTCAATTCAAATTATTATGGTATTGATTACTAAAAATCATTAATGATATTGAACTCATAAAAAATAGAGGTAAATCACATAGAAATTAAATATTAAAAGAGAAACTTGTTTATTTACCCCTACCCTCTTAGTGTAACTATTGGATTCACTAGTAAAATCATGTTGTATTAGAGTTCATGGTTGCCTCTATAAGATTAAATATTTTTCTTTGAAAAGGAATAATATCAACACTGGTAATAGAATACTTGTTCACATATTTGATATAACAAATTTCTTGGGTTAGAAATTATGAATTTTGTCTTTTTTATTATCTCAGCACATTGAGGTCTTAGAGTTTAAATAAATAAGATATACAAACAATTACAAGTCATAATAAAATAAAATTAAAAAATAATAAAACATCGGGGTTTATGGGGGAGACTAGAATTTCATTTTTATGTCTATATTTTAAAAGGTGATTACAAAATTGATGTGATTATAAATTAATAAAGTGATTTTGGTATGACTTGAATGCCTTTATAAAGGTAATGTAAAGTAAATTAATCACACTAAAACTTTAGATAATCATGTATGAATATATAAATATTATAGAGCATGAATTAATTTATGATTATCTCACTAGAGAAAATTATATTGTGAGAAACATTAGAGGTTTTGGTTAAAAACAGGATAACTCTATTATTATGAAGAAAATAATTATACCTTTACCTAATTTCTTGGATCCTAAAATTTATACTCTTAAATATAAAAAAGATATACATTTAAGTTAGTTATACAATATCATCATGGCTTTACTACTTGAAATTTACCCTATACCCATGGTTATAAACCATGGGTATAGACTATAAGGCATGGGTATATCATATACCAACATTTTTATGAAGCATGGGTTTTTAAGGAATCAGTATAGGTTTTCTCTATACCCACTGTTCTAAAATCTGAATGTAAAGGTCTTGAATGGCGTAAATTAGGGTATGGGAAATATGGCTCCACCCATGTCTCTGAATCATGGTTATAGTCTTACATCAATTGTTTTACACAAGGGAAGTATGGATATTTCAATGATTCAAAAAAATATAAATAGTAAATTAACATGTAGTCACAGTTTTGAAATGGTGGAATTAGTATTTTCATAAAATGTGCTCTATTGAATTTTAACAATCAGACTTCTTTATATTTTCCAAGAACCTAAAATGAAAACTTATATGATTATAGGTATCTAGAAATATATTTCCATATATATATATATATAACCATGACTTTTGGTGGAAACATGTCTGAAGGTCCTTCCTTATGGGTGTATTTTCCCCCACAGTTATGTGGGAAAACCTATAACCACTATTTTCACATCAATTATGGGTATAAGTCAACCTATACCCAATATTGTCAAAATATCATGGTTATTGTTTATGAAACAAACAAATACCCATTTTTTTCAGAGAACCATTAGCATATGAGTGACCTATACCCATGATATTTTATCGAACCATGGGTATAAATTCTAAACCAAACCTTATCTAAAATTTTTTGTGGGAACCATGGATATAGGGTTACCTATAAACATGTTTTTTATGAATATTTGGGTATATGATTTCCCACATCCTTCCCTTAGGAACTGGTTTTTCTCATGTTTCTGTGGAAAATACATACCCAAAATTCTCTAAATACTATTTGAATGGGCCTACCCTATAGCCACCATTCCCTAACAACCATGGGTATATTTTTTCCTACAACACTCTCATATATATTTCTTTCCCCCGAAAAATATATTTCCATGGATTACTAAAATTGGGACTATTACTTCCAAACCAAACCCCATACTCATGGTTTTTAGAAAACTATGTGTATAGGGGTGAAATATAGTAATGGTTTTTGAATACATTGTGACTATAAAATTATTTTCCAACAGTTCCAATGAAATTATAAAAACAATTTCCTTTAATATGATAATGATATTTGTAATAGCATTTACTTCCATGAGAATGATGAATTTAAAAAAAATAAAACATTGAACCTTCTTTTGAGACTAAAAATGATTATTATCTGGATAATTAAATCGGCAAATTCATTACTCTTATTTCAAAATAAATTAAAAGAAAATTGGAGGTATAAGAAGAAATTTCCATTTAAATACTTTTATTTGGGAGGTATTAAAAACATTTCATTCAAAAATCCCATGAAGAAAAACTACAAGTCTAATTTTAACGATTAATATAAAAACATAAAAACATTAAATGGGAAAATAACACTATAAGAGTGTTAAATGTTACTACTTTCAGGAAAATAGTTCCAATAATAAACAAGATAAATACGATAAATATATAAGAATATAAATACTCTTCATCTATAATCAAATATAGAGATGATCTAGCTAAAAAATCAATAAACAATAATTTTCATCTATAAGACTAAGAAAAATATTTAAGTATTTAAGATAAATATGGTAATGATACTTATATATAGTATATGAACTTATCTAATTTAGATGATTATCTTGAGAAAACTACCAACATTAAAATGGATGTTAAAACAATGAATAGCTATGATTGGAGAAAGTTTAATAAAATTAATAATTTCATTACTGAGAGTTTTAACATAATTAAGAGTTTTTGAATTTCAATCTAAAGGTTGTTGATTACGAATATATCAATAATAATCTTAAGGGAAAACTCATGGTAAAAAAATACCAAATTTCAATAATGGAATTAATACTACTTATCTATAAACAAAAGTTAAAAAATGTTAATTAAAAATTAAATAATTCTATTTTATTCCTGTATAAATCATCTAAAATGGTGGATATTTCTATTATATAATTTCATGTTAAATTTGTTCTTGAATAATCTCTAAATGATTAATCGATTTTTTCTAATATTACTTTCTATATATAAATATTTTCAAAACAATGGGGTTTAAAAGATAATTAGAAACTCTCCAACATATATGAGGAATAAAAAAATCATGAAAAATCATCAAACTTGATGAATAATAAAAATTCATCCATATTTAGAAAGAATAGTAAATATTTTTTAGTCCATTTTTTTTAAAAAATATAATGATATAATATAAGATTTACAGTTAATGATATTTTTTGGTGTTGTGGTATTTTTTCAACAATTATGAATGATGGTTTCATAACATGTCCTAACATAATAGTAGGCATGAATTAATGGGAATGAAGACTGAAATTGAAAATACTCAGTCTTCCAAGAAAACGTTTGTTAATAAAATATTAACAATTATAGCTATTGGAGGAAAGTTTAAATGTTTGAAAGGGTATATAGAAGATTTAATTTTATGTAATTTTATTTTCAAGGGAACAAAATAATATCATGTATAGTTATAATATAGAGAAAAAGTAAATTATGTTTAAAAAACTATGGATGTAGTATTTAAGGTACACAAAATAGAACACCATGAATCCTTGACAGAAGGTATCCTTCTTACATGTCTGGAGACACGAAAACCATGAACATTATTTAACAACATGAAGGGTGGGTTGTTTTAATTTTCAATAATAGTTCCCTTGGAATTAAATGTTTATGATATGGTGAAAGTACGACTAATGGTCTCAAAAAAATATATTTTTATTGTAATAGCTAAAACAAAACATTGTCAATGGTAAAAAAATTATGATTAGGATAAAAGATATATTTTTTACAATAAATTTTATATATTCCAAAATTATAAGGATAAAAATTTCAATATTAGATGTGATATAATAAATGGGAACCTATTTCAAAATTTTAAAGCACCCACTTTATACTACATGAGTGACGATGAAGAGAATGATTTATTTAATAAAAGAGGTATCAACCATGGCAAAAAACATGAGAACAATTTCAAAAAAATGAATTTGTGAGAGATAATACCCATTTAAATGGGTTTATATAATTATATTTTTATACATTTATGAAATATATGATTTTCGAAGGATAATAAAAGAATTTTTATATTTATTTCAAAATAAATTTGGAGCTATTATACAAAAACATTGTAACTCCCATGATTAACCATCAAACCTATAGGGATCTACATTTCATTAAATTCAAAAATTACTACACTCTAATGGATTATGTTCATATTTTAAGGAATAAATCAATTACTCTTCTAGTGCTTTAAAATTCTAAAAAGAAAAGATAATAATGGAATTAATGTATATGTAAATAAGATGAGGTATAATAATAGAAATTATTATAAAAAAAGTTTTTTTATTGGTATATAATAAATAATAAAATACATAATTAACATTTCATAGCATGCAGTCCTCAAAAAATAGTTTGTCTAAGAGAAATAATTAGTGAATTATAAACATAGCAATAACCATGATAGACAAAAAATGATTATTCATTATAAATTTAGAGAAAGCATTTGTGAACTAGTGTGATTATACAAAATAAGCGATTATTGATACTTGAAATAAAAAATACTAAATATGAGATGTTATACCATAAATATATAGTTTCCAATAAAATTGACATACTTCCTAGCTTGTATTATAATTAGAAAAATATTAAAAATCTATGAAATTTTAATAAAAGTGTTAAAGAATGGGAGTGTCTTTAAAATCACGATAAAAATGAACAGAATTTATTTCAATGTTTAGATGTGAAAATCCTATAAAACTATCTTATAAAATATGATTTTATTGGGGATATTGTTGAATCATATATCATTATAAACATGTAGATTCATGAAATATTTATCATGGAAAAAACTAGAGATGATCTTATTGTGGTTTAGGTTGAATCATATTTGACTAATGATGAGGAATATGTTAATGATCAATGTAAATTTCATGATATTATGAAGAAATATTTTAATTTATAGAATATTATTTTCCAAAAAAAATAAACCAGTATAAAATAGAATGATGTTAGACTTTATAACTAATATCCACATCATTATTAAGTTAAAAATCACATTATTTATGTATTAACTATTTATAAATAATGTATTGGTTTCAAATGATAAGAACGTGGAAATGTTGAAAATAACACTACTTGGAGTTGATATTAAAACATAAGAAAAACATCATTGGCACTATGTGGGTTTTTAGAAATATTTTGAATAATAAATTTGAGGACACAAGGAATAAAGAATGGTTGATTTTCAATGGGTAATGATAGATTTAATGATTTGAATTTAGAGATAACATTTCACTTCAGTATAAGAAGTATACTATTAAAATGTTCTTGATAGCTGAAGCACATAAAAACTATAGATTTTATCAAATATGTGTGGTATTTTCCTCCTCAAATGTTGATATTAAATAATATGTTAATCATTAATTAAGAAAGTGTTTTCCACTTGAGAAATATTTTATTATGGAAATAAGTTTTTAAAAATATTATACTGCTTATAACAGTCCCGAAGAGCATTGTTCTCCAAGATGTTTTGATTCTTAAGAAGCCTGAGTTTCAAAAAATAAATATAAATAATAATATTTATGTGGATATTAATTCCACACAATAACTAGTTAATGTAGTATTTTTATGGTATAATTTTCTTTTTGGAAAAGTAAATATTTTTTAGGAGTTTATTATGGATATAAAGAGATGTTTTTGAAACTAATATGCATGGGGATATATAAAACATTCTATGACTGTAAATTATTCTAGTGGATGTAAATATTTTTATATTCCAAGTAAAATAATTTGAATAATTTTAAAATATGTTTGGAGTTGAGTAATTAAAATTGATTTCTCCTCTAATTTTTGTGGGAATCAAGATAAATAAATACGAGTCTAAACCTACTGTGGACTAAAATGATTACAATAAAGAGGATATAATCCATTTCAACCAAATAAAATTAATAAATATCGTTGTTTTTATTATGAAAATGCTTATTTTATTTCATTTTGGTTGAAATGAATCTCATATGTTTAAATCTAATTGGATTTGGATGCCTAAAAAACTCAATTTTGTTACATACAACTATATAAATCGGGCTCATACATGACCATGCATTGCTTTATAGATATTGATTGAGTTAGAGATTTCATTGAGAGAAAGTACACCTCTTGTGTTTCAATCACTCTAGGAAAGAGTTGTATGTAATTGAATAAAAATAATCAATGTTAATTGGAATTTAGAAAATTATAAACAAGTTACATTGTATCTATACATGTTTACACTCAATTAATATGGATTTAGGTTTAACTAATCATATTTAGAGTCAAGGATAAAAGGCCATTATGCATGCCATATGAAAGCTAAAGTGAAATAAATGACTCCAATAATCTAGTTCAACAGTATAGATCAAAACATATAGATCATATTTATCATATTAATTATGGGATTGAGGAAATGGTGTTGTGAAGTTTGCATTTGTGGGAACCTATGAAATTAATTCACATACCTTTACTAAGGAATTTTTGAAGGATTGGTTCTCCAATATATCGTTAAATCATCATGTTTTATCTTCCCATATCACTACAATATTAGGTTTTATCACCCTTATAAAGCCTTAGAATGTATTGATAAAGAATGGTAAATTATGACATAGAACATTTTCTAGTAGGGATATAATTGTTAACAAGAGATAAATTCATTACTAAATAGTGTTTTATATAATGCTTAATGGTGAATAATTTTAATAGCATGATGTTTATGTGAGATATTGATGTATACAATTTGAGGATATCATTTAAAACCCATGGCTATAATTTCTTTTCACCTAGGATTGGAATACTTTTTAAAACATTACCTTATATGAAATTTTGATGGAAGAGGCTAATAATATGAATAAAAATATGATTTCATGATTCTCAAGAGTTTTTTTAGTTTTAAAACAGACCTGATTTTAAATTAAAGATTTGTGAAAATATTCCAATGATGTTTCCAACATATACAAAGGTGGAGATGGATGTTACCAATATTTGTTTTTTGGTTTTCATTTTTTTATCATGACTACAAAAAATAAGACGTTCATACAATGTAGTTTAAACCTTGGAGGAATTTCAATTGTGATTTATTGTGAAGATATTAGGATAATTCTAGAAGTTATATCAGTGTTAGATGTGTTATAGAATTATTTTACTGTATATTGATTATTTGGATAAGTAAAACACATTATGGGCCTCCTAAAACATATTATAGTCTAAGAATTTAATATTTGGTATCCCGAATAAGAATATTTTTATGTATGTAAAATATTTCTTTAATATCTAGGATATTTTTTTCCATCATAAGAAATTTGGAAAAAAAGATGATTCTATTAAGTATATGTTATTTTTATCCATTCATAATATGGTTATCCGGCCCATAAGTTAATTTTGTTGCGCATATGAATTTGTACACATAAGAAATGATTATACCTCCTATATGAAGATTGATGTAAATGTAGGATTTTTTTCTTGTAAGAAAATTTTGTTACAAATCAAATATTTTCCACAGCTTATTTTTCATATCAAAAAATTTGTTCCTGGAATTAGGATCCTCTGAAGAATTTAAATTTAGATATGCGGGAGTTGTTTTTAAAATATCAAAACCTCATAATTAAAATGATATTCAAGAAACTTAATGATCTTTTTGTACCCATATAATATATAATGTGATTTTTAACTAGTGTAACCAAGTGTGGGAGATATTAATAAATCCATATTTCATTTATTATGTTTTCAAGAATAATTCCTATGAATTAATGGGATACTACTTTTCTAGTCTTGAATTCTAAAAAATAAAATTGAAATATTGTAGTAAAATCTTATATGTTCATTTTGTATGTTTGAATTATCTATATTTGTGTTTTAAAAAAATTTCGAGTACCATGAGTACATTATTTAATGATCCTATGTATGAATATGTTAATATAGTTTTTTGTATTTATGTTTTAATTAGTTTTAATTTTTTTAGGTATGTCATAATGGTCATAAATTAACATGATATGGAACTCATTGTTACCAAGATCATGTTGTTCAAAATAAATATATTGGTTATATTTGTTATGTTCTAGTATTGAATGGAAATATATATGTACTTATTGATACTTTTAGTGTATTTATTCATGATTTGTAGGTTTAGTTTACTATTTTGTTTTCCCCAAATGTTAAAAAAATTACAAAATTACCTTATAGAATGGATGATGTATACCATTTGTAATTGAATAAGTTGTTGATATCTGTGAAAGATAAATGATTCAATCTTCGGATCACATCACCATTGGGTTTACCCATTTTATTTTATAAATATAATGATTGTCCCATGAGGATTTCTATTGACTATAAATTCTTGAATGAAATTACTATTAATAGCGTGTGTCCTTTGACTCATATTAATGATTTATTTGACAATCTTATGTGACTGTACTATTTATTAAAGATTAAAAATTGGTTTGGGGACCATCAATTGAAGGATATGGAGGGATATATTCTGAAGATATAGTTTTTTATAGATATGGGCATTATTAATATGTAATTATACATTTTGAATTTTCTAATGCACTAGTTTTATTCATTGATCTTAGGAATATAATTTTAAATTAAAATTTATATAAATTTTTTGGTTTTTTAATCGATGAAAATTTGGTATTTCTCAAAATTCTGGAAAGTCGTGAAATATACCTAAGGATTTTTTTTTACAAACATGAATGGGAAAATATTTATATAGAATATTGTTTAATGTCGATTTTGTTAATAGATTTGTTTCCTTGAGAATATTTCTTAAAAATTTGGTATATTTTTTTGCCTTGATAAAATTAATGTTTCTAATTAATGTTCAAGCTCTAAAATATCACATCGATTCATATTTATTTGGATTTACTAGTTTATACCAATTGTTTTTTGAAAATATTTCTCAGTTTTCATTCTAACTGACTATGTTAACATGAAAATGAGTTAATGTTATCAATCAAAAATATTGATATAGATTTTTCTATAAATTAAAATATTATTGATTAACACTCACTTTTTGTTTCATCGTTCTATAAATTGTTAATTTATCATCTTAGATTTTTCTTCATGGATGGAACATAGTTTACTTCTATTGAAAAATGATCAAGGGATCACGTATACTTTATTTCAACTAAAACCTAATGAGTTCAATTATCATACATGTTATATATAAATAGCTACTATATTTTTTCTTTAAATGTTTTTAATAATCATTTACATGTAGTAAAGTGTAAAATATATACTAGTCATAAAACATTAAAATATATATTTACTAGAAAGGAATTGAACATGTTCTACATAATACTATTGGATATGATTAGGTATTGTTATTTCGTGATTCATTATCATATTGAAAAAAATGTAGTTGATGAATGGAGATGAATATATAATTCATCATCCTCCAGGGGATGTTCAAAATATGATCTTTTGGTAAATATTTCAATGAATGATAGGATACGAATTTTTTATAAAGGATCTTACTTGGATTTATTTTAGGTTTTTGTATACTTCATATTGCCATAGATAATTAATATCATTCATTCTGAAGTCCATGATTTTCAAGAAAATGTGAAACTGGAAATCAAAGGAAATTTACCTAAATTTGACCATAACAGTGAAGGTATTTTGGGATTCGTAAATTGGTTTTTTGTTCCAACTCCCTCCAAGCTGAAAAAAGAGTTATTAAAATAAACTCATATATTTTTCCTATTCCTCATAAAATTACTGATATGTATAGATACCTTAGAGACTATTACTGTTTTATAGAATGAATAAAAATATTATATATTTTAACTCTAAATGATTAAATTTACATTGGATAAATTCAAATGATATCATTTAAATGTATGTTTCAGCCTTTATTTTTTCCTGTGTAGAAATGGGAAAATATAACCTTATATTTCATCAAGGGGTTTAAAAATAAATCTAAATTGTAATAATTCGATTTGGTTTGATATCGATTGACTAGCTATATCTATACATTTATTTTCCTTTTGATTAACTATTTACCTATATATTCATTCTTGATATAACCCAAGGAAGAAATAAGTTTATCTATTGTTCATCTATCAATTATGAATAACCATGATTTGATTTTAAAATCAAACTTTTGACAATAACTTAAGAATTAATAGGGTGTTAAAATATAATTATGTAATTAGTTTCATTCTAAAACTGATGGATTTTTGGATAAAAAATTCATACATCATATTGAATAAATTTCTATGGAATTTGGGATCATCATTTAATATTTGTTTATTTTACTTATCAATAAATTGTCATTTCATTATATAGTCACATCCTTTAAAGTAATTATATGGAATGTGGGGTCAAGGTATATCTTGTTGGGGTGAAGTTGGTCCAAGGATGTTTTTGGGACTATAGTTGGTATAAGAAGTTGATTATAATGTAAGGAAGATTCAAAATTATATCAGTATGACTTAGAGAATATAGTTCCCTTACCCTAGAAGTCCCTAATCTAGTGTCTTATATCATTTAAATTAGATTTATTACAAGTAATTAATCTCTAAATGATCGTTCTATTTTCTAGACATGGTAAACCAGATACATAAATGATTTTTATATTGAAAATGAATATACAAAATGAATCATATGTTTTTCCACTTCATTATAAATATATAAATAACATTGAGGAAAATTCTAATCTATCTATTAAATTCCTCATTCATATTTTGTTTCATGAATTATAGGTGGTATGAAACATAATACGGTTGAGCTCAAATGGGTAGTTTGGAAAAAATATAGTAGAAGAAATAATTAATCAGTGAGAGTAATAATTATGGAATAGAAAATAACAAAACACACATACCATGTAATCAAAAAAATGATAAGGAAGTAAATAAATACTATGGAAAAGTAATAAATAGAAACAAATGTCATTCAAATAACTAGATAAGAATAAATAAAAATCTAAATGTAATAAACATAAAAACAAGACATTTAATTAAGAAATAAAAAATTAAATGTATCCATAGATATATTGATACGAAATCTCAAGGATTAATAAAAAACTAAATGTGAGAATTTTTTAATTATTGGATGTTATTTTTCCTAGGTTCACTATACCATTCCCATCATGACCTATAATAAGACAGTTTACAAAATATCATGTGAAACCCTACCTATGGTGTATAGACAAATAACTCTCCAATGAGACTAACGATGCATAGTGGGGATATCTACAATAATTCCTCACCCATGTCATACATGTCCAAAACAATCTCATATATCAAATAATTGATTTAATAATATTCATTATCAAATATAAATATAGATTATGAGATACATATTTATCAATAATTCTCAAATTAATATAATTACTATCAAAGAAAAAAAAACAATATGTAAAATGATATTTTTTTTTGAAATAATAATATCCATGATAAATTATATGGATACATAGGGGAAATTAAAATACAAATGATCATAATAAATTCAATATTTCAAGTTGACTAAATAAAATTAATGAAGTGAATGTGAATAGTACATGTGGATAAATTAATCATAAAAAATCTCATGGATGATTAAGGATGGTATAATACAATATACCCCATATAGTGTAAAATAATGGGTTATTGTAATTAATCAATGGATACATTATAAATCGATATTTTAATAACATTATTTAGGAAAATGTCATTTAATTTTGAAAAATCTTTTGAAAATCCTTATCTTTGAAAAAAATAATTTGAAAATATTTTCATTAAAAGGTAACCATTTTAACATGAAGAGTAATATTCAAATAAATAATGGTGGGTAAATCTATACAAGTTGTACGAGGAAAAAATGAAATTCATTTTTCATTGTTAAAGGTTAAAGATATGACATTTTAAAATAGTGCTAACAAGATTACATTAAAAACATTAGAAAAATAAAAAGTGGTATATATTTATTTAAAAATCATTTTAACATTATATTTCAATTTTTTTTAATAAAACATGGTTTTTAGAATAAAAAATGTTCTCTGCCTAAATAGACAAATAATGTCAGAATTTCATAAAAACATTTTTAAAACATATTGAGTAACAAGGAGTGGAAAAATAGTACAATTACATGAAACTGGTCATGAATAGATACATTATAATAAAATTATTTATTGAACAATGGTTATTTTTTTTCAAATGTTATTACAATTTAAATATTCTCAGTAACATATTTGAGGAAAATAACCTTTAATCATTCCAATGTTTCCTATAAAACATTGAAAAATATTAATTCATAAGACTCATGAATAAATAATATTAAACGAAAAATATAATATCATTACAATATTGTGAATCATGATATTACTTGTCAAAGGTATTTTATTCCCATATAAAATAAAATATCTACACAACAGTAATTAAGTACGAATGGAATGTTAATTCAGTTGAAAATTCATTACCTTGTGTTTCCATTTGGCTAAATATCCATTAACATTTATTATAATAAACATATGTCTATTTTATTATTTCTATAAAAACACTTTCATGTTTTCCATTAATTTTATTTCAAATATTACTATATAGTATAAAAATACATAATCAGTAATGTTTACATCATGTGTTTTGACAAAAATTATGTTTATGTGTCAAAAACAACATTGGTAAGTCAAATATTTTCAAAATGGTCATTATATAATGTATCCAGAAGAATAATAATTACATAATTCTTACATTAATAAATCAAATGGAAATTTGGAAAACAATCATTATATAAAGTTAGGAAAAATGAATCAATGTTACAATCATGGAGATGATTGATCATATGTACGCAAGAGTAACATTATAATTTGTAAATGATCATTATTTAAAGAAGTAATTTTGTGTTATATCATTACAGAAATATCATTATATCATAAATACCATTTAATTTATCCAAATATAAATATATATAGAATTCTTGTGATGTAAAAATTAATCAAAATCTATCATAGAGGAGGTAGTCGACACATCCATGACTTACATTATCACTGTTTAGTGAGTGAAATGATCATAAGGAAAATGATATATATATATATTGAATGATAATTATTTCATTAATATCATATATTTTTTATTTATATTATGTTTAACTAAATTCAACCCTTATACATTTCATGAATATTTTGAATGAATCACATCGCTTTAAGTGGGTGGTAGTCCTCACTTTAGCAAATAATGTTATCATTTTTACATAAAATTTAATGTATAAATATATTTGCTGTAAAAGAATTATATAAGATTAAATATATAATAAATATAATATATAAATAGTTTTTTCATCATAATATCCAGCATTATAGGTTGTAAAGGAAAAATAAACATTCATCATTTCATGAGTCAGTAGTTCGTTGTACACATTAACAGTTTTTTCGTTACCCAATAGATGAAGGTGTGTGTAACAGCCTGAGATTTTATGAAAAATATTCTTTTTTATTTTACTAATGTCTTGTGTTCTACGCTACACCAAAAGGAGCTTGCACAACACACATCCTTGACTTGCCTTGCATTACACGCAATCGCAACCTTCCTCGATAGCGTGTGTAGTACGTAATACTGAGTTTCACGAAATAATGATATGCTATTAAAATATTATTAAAACTAGCCGTTATGAATAGTAATAACCAATTTTTAAATTTTAGAAATTTTAGCTCTCAAAATGGACTTCATTTTTGGATTCGGAGTATCGAATTTAGCCTAAGGTGAAATTTTGGTACTTTTCGGATAACTTTCATATTCTGATGAATAGTGAAAATTACTAAATTATAATTAAAAACAACTTTTTTAATCGAAATAATTAATAGTGACAAATCATTAATTTGAGTGGTTTTAAAGTATATTTAGAATATATTTTTACAATTTAATACAATGTTGGTCATTGGATATAATTTCACATTTAAACCAGACATAATCAAGTGTCAATCTTTTGATAGATTTTGTTTCTTAAAAACACGCTATTTGTTTTAACAGCGGGATTTAATTATAAAATTAATTAATGCAACTTTTATGTTATGAATTTGGTAAAATAGACTTCATTTTTGAATTCGGAATATGAAATATAGCTTAGGATGAAATTTTGGCATTGTTCTGAAAAACATCAATTTTTGATTAATAGTGAAACTACTAAGTGGTAGTTAAAAAATTGAATTTTCCATAAAACATAATTTTACCGCTTCTGTGAATGGAATTTCGAAAATCCGAGAGACACGGTTAATATCAAGGACTAAAATGTGGTTCAATGAGATGAAAATAATTTTTGGTGAATAGTAACTTTTTACTTTTTTTTTACCGCGGTTAAAAGTAAATAGGGTAAAAATGATGATATTATTACCCTAACACATGTCCTAATTCTATTGGACAAGTGTAATTCGACCAAAAACAAACTTAGGAATAAAATATGACCATTTAGGTCCACTTGGATTAGATTAGGACATTTATTATTAATTTATTTAAAGAAGGGTTAAAGTAGTTAAAATCAAAGTTTAATAAGTAAATAATTTTTAATATGGGGTTATACATAAGATAAATTCGATTGTAAATATTCCTTAGAAAGATAAAACGCATTACTACATGATGGTATTTTATTTGTAATTTTTAGACATCAAATAAGTTAATTTATTTATGACACAAAGATGATGCAGTAATTATCTTGTTAATGAAATATTGACATAATTTATGTTATGAACACCAAAATAAATGTAATTTGAGACTTTTTATGAATTAAACTAATTTTTTAGGTTACTATGATATATTAGTGTTGATTTAATCAACTTGTTTCGAACATTTAATTCTGTTATGACTTTCACAAAAATCATATATCAAATAGTGTCAAAATTGACACAAAATAGTTTTTAAATCAAATATTATATTACTAATTGTTATTTTATTCCTAAAAATCTAAGGTTCGGCCAAATGACTTAGATAAGGATATATATATTAATAATAAACAATTTGGGGTTCGTTTGGCATGTTATAGTAAGTGTATTAACCATATAGTGAAAGAAAACAAAAAGACACGGTAAAAGTTAAATTAATTAACTTAGAGTTAAATCTAATTGATAAGGTTAAAATAATACCCTAAACTTGTCTAAATCTTATTGGTTGATAGGATTTCGACCCATCCCCACTTTAGCTTCGAAATAAGACCCTTTGGAACCATTATAAACCGATTTTGACTTTAATATAAAATAATATTTTGAGATATTCCTAAGGTGCCCCTCTCCTCCCTTATAAAAGGGAACCTCCTCCCCCTCCTCCTCACACCAAATTGAGCACTCAAGCTCGGCCAACCCCTGCCATTTTCTCCCCTCCACTTCCCTAGAATAATCCTAGAGGTCCTGGTCTTCTCCAAAGACCAATCTTAGTTCCTTAAGTGGAGGATTCAAAGAGGCATTCCAAAGAAGAGGTAATATCCATTACCGATCTTTTCAATTTCTTTCTTCTTCAACTTCTTCTTCTTTAGTTGTTTCATGATAAAGTAATAAAATCAGTATTACTTACATACTGATATGTTATTATAAATATGAAACAACCCTAATTCACCTTCTATCCATCCTACAGAAAAATGAAATCACCGCGCGTGCGTACGTACGGAATACCGTCTCCACGCCGTGGTGTAATCTATTTTCCACCACCACCTTACATGGATGGGTATAATGGTGTAAAGAATAACTATACATATTTATTACAACATCATATTGATTCTGATATATTTTATAATCCACTCCAATTCAATTCAATATTTATAGAAATGATATCATCACACGTGCGTACGTACGGACTACCGTCTCCACGACGCGATGAGATTCATTCTCCATGTTAACCATTTAAGAATGATTATAATGTATATATAAGAAATAATAATGAAATATATGACATTATAGAGCTACTGGATTTATGTATATATATACAAATTTATGTCATCTACTTACTTCCATTTCAAGAAAATAAGGAAAGGAAAACATCGTTCATGCGTACGTACGGACTACCGTCTCCATGAACGGCGTTTTTCATTTTATTTATCTACCTATTATATATATATATACTGAATATATATGATATATAAATCATATTTTATATTCTGGAAGTGAGTAAATCATGATATAAGTAATAATGATGTCAAGAACAACAAGTCAAAACACCTACGATAAATGAAACGATTTTACCCAAAACGCTTCTTTAACATGGAATTTACAAAAGAACGGGTAATATAATGTCATATATGATATAATAACAATGAATATGATTCTGTAATAAGTCAATAACATGATTTAAATCATTATACAGGAGGTTCGGACACTTACAAAGCAAGTCGGACCTAAGGTAAGGGAAATATCACAATCTCATTTTTATCCGAGATTGTTTATACTTTGGAATTTACTGGGGTGTATTTTATCATCCACATCCATGTTTCCTCAATATGTAATATTATTTCCATTCACCTACAATTGTTTAAATCCTATTTTACCCTTCGGTGAGTTTTTATTAAAAGATATGAAAGGAATCTTTTGTCATTTTTTATACGAGGTACTTTTTAACTTTTCCGAAAAAAGTACGAAGAATGTTTTTTTTAACTTATACGGCATGAATGTATTTTTAAATCATTATTTCCAAGAAGCTTCCTTTACAAGTTTTCAAGTTTATTTTTAATCAACTTCTTTTATTTTAAAGTTGTATGAAATTTTATGAAAGGAAAAATGTTTTTGAAGAAGAAAGGATATTTTCCTCAAGAATGGAGTTCAAGTATTTTATCAAAATTATTTTCCATCTAAGATAATAAAGGGTTCTGTTTTTATCCCTATTATTACATTGATTTGATCATGTTGTGATGGAATTATTTTTATGAATTCCTTTATCTTATATGAATTGATTTATGATGTCATGATGTTTTAAGAATCCCATTTTTATTACATGGGTTATGCAATGATGTATGATTTATGAATTTGTGGAACACATAAGAATGGTATCATTATGAGATGGGTGGGACCTATATCTCCCTCCAATGCATTGGGTAAAGACTTTATGTCTCATGAGATAGACATGGCTGGAACGGACGGTTATTTCGGTTCAGTGATACAGGACAGAAACGAGGAGTGAACTCGGTTCAGAAAGGGACTTTGTCCACTAAGATAGTCTTGGCAATGAGTCATGACTAACAAGAAATGATTTTCCATGATTATGTGTGCCTGCCACAAAGTTTCAAGTTTTATGTTATGATTATGGGGATCTCATTTTCACTTCTATGATTTATCCCATGTTATGATATTATGAGCTCTTTTGCAGGTTAAGATTTCTGAAAGCTATGTTCTTATGTATATGATGTGATTGATATTTCTTTTGTTTACCGTTACTGAGCATTTGAGCTCACCCTTTTATGTTTTCTTTTCCCCAGGATATAAAGAAAGGTTTTTAGGTAAAAAAAGGGAAGATCTTTATGGGAGATATTGAAGATCTTTCACCACGATTAGAAGATTACGTTCCGAGTTTCCAAAGACACTAAACTATTACGATCCTTGTGTGTGTGTTTTTGTTATGTACTAAGTATTCCGCAAAAGTAATGTAATGTCCATGTACGTCAGGCTTCGGGTCTCTACAGTTGGTATCAGAGGAAAGGTTTAGTCAACCTTTGGAAACTAGGATGCAAAAACATTAGTGAGATCCCTAGAGATATTTCTAAGGTATGTCTAGGGATGTCCCTAGGGATAAGTATACGTATAGGTTATAGTAATAGAATTACGCTAACGATCATAGAATTAAACCTAAGATGTTGGATATTGAAGGTACTCCCCCTTTATTATGTTGTTTTCCCTAGCATGATTTTTGCCTCTCACACTATTCTTTTTGGGTTTTAGAAGATGGCTGGAACCCGAAGGAACCGTGTTGATCAATGCAATGGACAATGCAATGATTGCCCTCCTGAACAAACAAATGTTATGGGAGATGGAGTGCAAAATCTTATTGCTATACTTACACAAGCTATGAATCATTCTGGACTTCCAAATGAGCAGAGAAGGGAACAATATTCTAATGAGTCCTTCATGAGGCAACGTCCACCTTCTTTCAGTGGGTCTTCTGATCCACTTGTGGCTGAACAATGGATCAGTACTACTGAAAAGATATTTTCAGTTCTTCAATGTTCTGAACATGATAAAGTCATCTTAGCAGTATATCGTTTGGAAGGTGAAGCTGATCAATGGTGGAATCTTATCAAGAATACGAGACCAAGAGATGAAATTGAGTCCATGGAATGGGACGAGTTCAAGAACTTGTTTCTCAGTAAGTACTTCCCTCGTATTCTTCGAACAAAGATGGAGAAAGAGTTTCTTGAACTGAAGCAAAGGGACGATGAATCTGTTGGTACCTATGAAGCAAATTTTACAAGACTTGCAAGGTATGATTCTGGAATTATCATCCAACCTTAAAGTAAAGTTGATCGATTTTTCAGTGGCTTAAAACCAAGTCTTCGAAGGGCATTAGCTATAAGAGGCTTCAGTAGCTATGAAGAAATTGTGCGTTGTGCTATCAAGGTAGAAATGGAAGTTGGTGTTACATATCCATCTCATGGTTTTGACAAGAAACGAAAGATGTAGTTCAAGGAGAAATCTCAGAATAATGGTGAAAAGAAGATGAATATTTCCTTATGCACAAAGTGTGGAAAGAAGCATGGTGGAGATTGTCTTAAAGGGACTAGAAAATGTTTTAAGTGTGGAAAAGAAGGTCATCGAGCAGCTGAGTGTCGAAGTAATGGAAAAAGGGTTTCTAATGATGTGAATAAAGCAAACACTACAGAGAACGCACCGCCAACACTTCAATGCTTCAAGTGCAAGGAAATGGGGCATTATGCTAATAATTGCCCTAATCCAAGGGTTAGTGATGATCAACATGAGCAACCACTGAAGACAAAGGACAAAGGGAAATCACATGCGATTACTATTGGCAATGTTGAATATGACAACGATGTGGTGGAATTATTAAGTGTTTATGTAATGGGATTCCAAAATAATGTTGTATCATTGAGTATTGCAATATTTATTGATGTGGTATTCAAAGTGATTGAGATATTTTTTGGAAATAAGATGATATGCGCATAATGAAGATGAGAAAATGAAATGTTTAATAGTATTCATGAGCTCATGATTGATATAAGGACTAAGTGATATCATGGTTTGAGTATATAGAATTTTGAGGATTTTGGTAACTTTTAACTGCACTCATGTTTTCACTAAGGTATTCAAGAGAATACACGATTAAGGACTTTGAATGTTTGGAATGTGACCAACAAGACATATCTTATGATATGTGGGGATCAATGACAGTATTAAATCTCTGGTAATCGTTGTCACTATATTATGAGAGTGGACTGCAGTATTATGTATAAGCCTAAAGATTAGACTGGATTATGTTGGACATAAGTTAGTATTGTTTAAGGATAGAAGATTTTCGATATTATTGATGGGATGTTATAGTAACGTAGTTTTAGAAAAAGGACAACCTGCAGGACGGGCGACAGCCCATCGCTTCGGACAAGGCTATAGGAATCGAACCCACAACCGAAGTGCGACTGGCCTTTATCGCCTACCACTGACCTACAGGAAGTCCCTGTTTAGTAGAAACTAGTGTTATTATATTAAGCAGTATGATATATGAAGTATAAGTCCATTTTAGGAACCATATGTGATTAATCTCACTATAGAATGAATTATGTATATTTAATAACTTTTTCTAACCTTTTGTTTGAGACAGATGGAATGACCCATCATTCTATCACATAATCTGCTAACACTTCACAAATAACAAATTCAACTTCATTTATTTAAGAGATGAAGTAGAAATTGTTCAAGGAACGAACAAAAGTGAGATTGTACCAAAATAAAGTAAGTATTTATTCTAAGAAAATTTTCAACTTTAGGGAAATGATCTTGAAAACCAAAAATGTTTTCCTAATGATCTTATACCTGATGAATCAGATGGTACCTTATATCATCACAAATCTATGGATTTGTGATTACTGGCTTTTCCATAGCCATGTTCTCTACCACTCTCCATCAGAACATGATGGTTAGATTTCTCTTCCATATCCATATTTTCACCTATGTGGAAACCCAGTGATTAGTTTATTTGGGTAATCGTTACATTTCATACTTTAGTTTTTAAAGCCAAGTTTTGGTATTCCCTTTTACGATGTGGGTTTCTATTAAAGAAACTTTCGAATAGTAAACCATTTATAACCCCGACGAATTTCGAGGGCGAAATTCATTTTAAGGGGGGTAGAATGTAACAGCCTGAGATTTTATGAAAAATATTCTTTTTTATTTTACTAATGTCTTGTGTTCTACGCTACACCAAAAGGAGCTTGCACAACACACATCCTTGACTTGCCTTGCATTACACGCAATCACAACCTTCCTCGATAGCGTGTGTAGTACGTAATACTGAGTTTCACGAAACAATGATATGCTATTAAAATATTATTAAAACTAGCTGTTATGAATAGTAATAACCACTTTTTAAATTTTAGAAATTTTAGCTCTCAAAATGGACTTCATTTTTGGATTCGGAGTATCGAATTTAGCCTAAGGTGAAATTTTGGTACTTTTCGGATAACTTTCATATTCTGATGAATAGTGAAAATTACTAAATTATAATTAAAAACAACTTTTTTAATCAAAATAATTAATAGTGACAAATCATTAATTTGAGTGGTTTTAAAGTATATTTAGAATATATTTTTACAATTTAATACAATGTTGGTCATTGGATGTAATTTCACATTTAAACCAGACATAATCAAGTGTCAATCTTTTGATAGATTTTGTTTCTTAAAAACACGCTATTTGTTTTAACAGCGGGATTTAATTATAAAATTAATTAATGCAACTTTTATGTTATTAATTTGGTAAAATAGACTTCATTTTTGAATTCGGAATATGAAATATAGCTTAGGATGAAATTTTGGCATTGTTCTGAAAAACATCAATTTTTGATGAATAGTGAAACTACTAAGTGGTAGTTAAAAAATTGAATTTTCCATAAAACATAATTTTACCGCTTCTGTGAATGGAATTTCGAAAATCCGAGAGACACGGTTAATATCAAGGACTAAAATGTGGTTCAATGAGATGAAAATAATTTTTAGTGAATAGTAACTTTTTACTTTTTTTTACCGCGGTTAAAAGTAAATAGGGTATAAATGGTGATATTATTACCCTAACACATGTCCTAATTCTATTGGACAAGTGTAATTCGACCAAAAACAAACTTAGGAATAAAATATGACCATTTAGGTCCACTTGGATTAGATTAGGACATTTATTATTAATTTATTTAAAGAAGGGTTAAAGTAGTTAAAATCAAAGTTTAATAAGTAAATCATTTTTAATATGGGGTTATACATAAGATAAATTCGATTGTAAATATTAATTAGAAAGCTAAAAAGATTTAATACATGATGGTATTTTATTTGTAATTTTTAGACATCAAATAATTTAATTTATTTATGACACAAAGATGATGCAGTAATTATCTTGTTAATGAAATATTGACATAATTGATGTTATGAACACCAAAATAAATGTAACTTGAGACTTTTTATGAATTAAACTAATTTTCTAGGTTACTATGATATATTAGTGTTGATTTAATCAACTTGTTTCGAACATTTAATTCTGTTATGACTTTCACAAAAATCATATATCAAATAGTGTCAAAATTGACACAAAATAGTTTTTAAATCAAATATTATATTACTAATTGTTATTTTATTCCTAAAAATCTAAGGTTCGGCCAAATGACTTAGATAAGGATATATATATTAATAATAAACAATTTGGGGTTCGTTTGGCATGTTATAGTAAGTGTATTAACCATATAGTGAAAGAAAACAAAAAGACACTGTAAAAGTTAAATTAATTAACTTAGAGTTAAATCTAATTGATAAGGTTAAAATAATACCCTAAACTTGTATAAATCTTATTGGTTGATAGGATTTCGACCCATCCCCACTTTAGCTTCGAAATAAGACCCTTTGGAACCATTATAAACCTATTTTGACTTTAATATAAAATAATATTTTGAGATATTCCTAAGGTGCCCCTCTCCTCCCTTATAAAAGGGAACCTCCTCCCCCTCCTCCTCACACCAAATTGAGCACTCAAGCTCGGCCAACCCCTGCCATTTTCTCCCCTCCACTTCCCTAGAATAATCCTAGAGGTCCTGGTCTTCTCCAAAGACCAATCATAGTTCCTTAAGTGGAGGATTCAAAGAGGCGTTCCAAAGAAGAGGTAATATCCATTACCGATCTTTTCAATTTCTTTCTTCTTCAACTTCTTCTTCTTTAGTTGTTTCATGATAAAGTAATAAAATCAGTATTACTTACATACTTATATGTTATTATAAATATGAAACAACCCTAATTCACCTTCTATCCATCCTACGGAAAAATGAAATCACCGCGCGTGCGTACGTACGGAATACCGTCTCCACGCCATGGTGTAATCTATTTTCCACCACCACCTTACATGGATGGGTATAATGGTGTAAAGAATAACTATACATAGTTATTACAACATCATATTGATTCTGATATATTTTATAATCCACTCCAATTCAATTCAATATTTATAGAAATGATATCATCGCACGTGCGTACGTACGGACTACCGTCTCCACGACGCGATGAGATTCATTCTCCATGTTAACCATTTAAGAATGATTATAATGTATATATAAGAAATAATAATGAAATATATGACATTATAAAGCTACTGGATTTATGTATATATATACAAATGTATGTCATCTACTTACTTCCATTTCAAGACAATAAGGAAAGGAAAACAGCGTTCATGCGTACGTACGGACTACCGTCTCCATGAATGGTGTTTTTCATTTTATTTATCTACCTATTATATATATATATACTGAATATATATGATATATAAATCATATTTTATATTATGGAAGTGAGTAAATCATGATATAAGTAATAATGATGTCATGAACAACAAGTCAAAACACCTACGATAAATGAAACGATTTTACCCAAAACGCTTCTTTAACATGGAATTTACAAAAGAACGGGTAATATAATGTCATATATGATATAATAACAATGAATATGATTCTGTAATAAGTCAATAACATGATTTAAATCATTATACAGGAGGTTCGGACACTTACAAAGCAAGTCGGACCTGAGGTAAGGGAAATATCACAATCTCATTTTTATCCGAGATTGTTTATACTTTGGAATTTACTGGGGTGTATTTTATCATCCACATCCATGTTTCCTCAATATGTAATATTATTTCCATTCACCTACAATTGTTTAAATCCTATTTTACCCTTCGGTGAGTTTTTATTAAAAGATATGAAAGGAATCTTTTGTCATTTTTTATACGAGGTACTTTTTAACTTTTCCGAAAAAAGTACGAAGAATGTTTTTTTTAACTTATACGGCATGAATGTATTTTTAAAACATTATTTCCAAGAAGCTTCCTTTACAAGTTTTCAAGTTTATTTTTAATCAACTTCTTTTATTTTAAAGTTGTATGACATTTTATGAAAGGAAAAATGTTTTTGAAGAAGAAAGGATATTTTCCTCAAGAATGGAGTTCAAGTATTTTATCAAAATTATTTTCCATCTAAGATAATAAAGGGTTCTGTTTTTATCCCTATTATTACACTGATTTGATCATGTTGTGATGGAATTATTTTTATGAATTCCTTTATCTTATATGAATTGATTTATGATGTCATGATGTTTTAAGAATCCCATTTTTATTACATGGGTTATGCAATGATGTATGATTTATGAATTTGTGGCACACATAAGAATGGTATCATTATGAGATGGGTGGGACCTATATCTCCCTCCAATGCATTGGGTAAAGACTTTATATCTCATGAGATAGACATGGCTGGAACGGAAGGTTATTTCGGTTCAGTGATACAGGACTGAAACGAGGAGTGAACTCGGTTCAGAAAGGGACTTTGTCCACTAAGATAGTCTTGGCAATGAGTCATGACTAACAAGAAATGATTTTCCATGATTATGTGTGCATGCCACAAAGTTTCAAGTTTTATGTTATGATTATGGGGATCTCATTTTCACTTCTATGATTTATCCCATGTTATGATATTATGAGCTCTTTTGCAGGTTAAGATTTCCAAAAGCTATGTTCTTATGTATATGATGTGATTGATATTTCTTTTGTTTACCGTTACTGAGCATTTGAGCTCACCCTTTTATGTTTTCTTTTCCCCAGGATATAAAGAAAGGTTTTTAGGTAAAAAAAGGGAAGATCTTTATGGGAGATATTGAAGATATTTCACCACGATTAGAAGATTACGTTCCGAGTTTCCAAAGACACTAAACTATTACGATCCTTGTGTGTGTGTTTTTGTTATGTACTAAGTATTCCGCAAAAGTAATGTAATGTCCATGTACGTCAGGCTTCGGGTCTCTACAGTGTGTGTAGTATTATTAAAAAAATTCATAAAATTATTCTTATTTTAAAGATATTTTATTTTTTATATAATCTTGGAATAAGAATATTTTTTGGGTTGTATAATGGAAATAAAATTAATGATCTGTAAGAAATATGTGACCTCTTAATCGGGTAATTCCTTTTGGTTAACCCAAAAAGACATCCTTGGTTAGATTTCATCTAAATTATAGGTTTAAAGGATTTATTTTGAGATATTAGTGATTATATTGGTAATATTATGTATGAAACTATATTTCTTAAGAGGTTTGATGAAATGGGAGGATAGGAGGAGTTTTATAATGGAGCACGAGTGTCTGTTGTAATATTTTAAAAGAAAGGAACCCCACTAACTTATTTTAAAATTGGATATATAATGGTTAAATGTATATCCAAGGTATTATATCATCGAAATATTGTCATACAATGGATTTTGGAGAATTTTATAGACCGTTTTAGTCATTAAGGTTATTGTTTAGTCCCTTATTAAGCTTAATTTCACCTAAATCATTGTAATTATTTTTATTAATTTGACTAATATATATCGTAAAAATTTATGATAACTTTATTATAAAATATAAATTATTATTATTCCAAATATTTAATCCATCATTATAAATTACAATCATAAAATGGTTAAAAAGAAAATTTAAAATAATCACATAGATGTTACGACAATGTGGCTTCATTACATAAAAATATTCTAATGGTTGCTATGTTTTTTAATCAATTTCAAAGAGAAATTGATTCTGTTGAAATAAATTATATTAACTAATAAAAATATAATATAATTAAAATTTAAAAAAAATTAAATTTATAATCTATCCATATAAATAAATTGGAGGATAAAGCAGTTTTGAATTCTATTTCAGTATTTTCACTATTCATTAAAAAATGAATCTTCACAAAAATATACCGAAACATTACATGAACCTAATATGTTTGTTATGGTTTAAAATATGATTTTTATTTTGACATAATAAATTTATAAAAGGGTCAAAAAATTTATTTTAAATGGGTTCTCCATTAAAAGTAAATTAAAGTGAAATAACAAAAATATTGTTTTTTATATGTAATATTGAGTTTCTTGTAATCTTATGTCTATTAAATATATTGGATAAATATAAAAATTAATTGTTTAGTATATTAGTTATATATTTTATTAATACCATTCACTCATTATTATTAATTTAATTTATTAACACAAAACTCCATTGTGAGCATAAAAATATTAATATTTCAATTATATTTAACTTTATTTTATTATCATTTACAATTAATTGGTAACATATTAATTAATTTTATAATTTTATAAACCATATACATTCACAGGTTAATTAATACTATTAATAACCTTTGATTTGATATCTCATTTAAGTGTTATTATATTAAAAATCAATATTATAATGTTATATTATTAGTCGGTAAAACTGTGTCTTGTGTGTAATGCAAGACATTGAAAAACATGTTGTCACATAAGACATGTGCTAACTCAGTATCTCATAAATCACATGAGACAAAATTGATTGAATTTATTTAAAATTGAAAATATATTATAAATTATTGAGATATTATATTCCATTATGTGCATGGTGTTAATTTTCATACACGCTATTGAATAAAATATTATTATTTAATACATTTAAGGTGTTACATTCTCCCCAATGTAATTAAATTGTGTCATCATTGTTTAAACTATATCCTGATAATATATTTTTTGATATTTCCTCTATGAAAATCCCACATCGTGAGAACGGTTTGTGTGGAACCCTCAATAAATGAGATTGTGGGAAGTGCAAGTTTCAAATAGAATAACATTTAAATAGGTTTCTATATATGATAACATCAGTTGAAAGTAAAGAAATATACTCGGAGGAAATGTGTAAATATTTATAGGGAGTTAATGATGTCATAAATAAAAATAATTGAATGGTCATTGGAATGTTGATGTCCTTAAATCCATAATATATAATGATTTAGAAGGCCATTAGTTAAAAATAAGTTCAGGTATTATGTAAAAAACATTATTTCTAATTCATTTTAATATTGTTTGATACTTATTTTACGGGCTAAGAATATAAAGAAATAATATAAATTGATTGTTCTAATTTATTTATGAAAAATAATACCTTTTGGATTTTCTTTGATAAAATTTTAATTCATCCTTTTACTACCTGAAATTAATTATCAATAACAAATTCTATTTATGCCTAAATCACTAAAAGAATCATTTAAAGAATAATAATTCATAAAAAATAGTTAAAATTCTTAATTTTTTACCATAAATATATTCCAAAACAAATATGGTAAACAAATTAATCTCTAATCCTAAAAGTTGTACTACTGGTACATTAATAACATAAATTCTTCAAATTTTTTAACTAATACAATAATAAATTAACTTGTACATTGCTAGAGTTAGTGAGAAATGTGAAGTAATAATAATCCCTTTTTCATCAGTTGAATACCCACGACCTTGCAATACATTATTTGTTGTAACTTAGAATACATATTTCAATTTTATAAAATCTAAGTAATATAATTTCCCAACTAAATATGATAAAAATAGTTGAAATATGATAAAGATCCTAATAACATTTCAACTATGGACTTCAATACAACCTTAATTCATGAATACATCAACTGTTTTATTTCAAAAAGTCATTTACAGGGTCAATGGAATATATTTAATATCATTAGTCAGATTTATAAATCATGATACCATATCATCAATCCAAAACACCTTACGATTAACCTAGGAAATTCATTTCCAACATCATTCATAATGGTTTGTAAAGAAAATTAGAATTATCATAAGCATATCCCCCATGAGTGTCATACTAGGTGTGTAGTAAGGCCCATTTTTGTGTACCAGTTTACCCCATGTTAGTAACAAAACACCTTATTGGTGTTGTTACTTTTATTTACATCTATGCAAGAACCGGATCCACTTGTAGTGTCAAAACATGGATTTATTTCTGGGAAGACCCACATAATATATAATTTACCCGAATTATATGGTTTTATTCTATACTTATATTCAAATTTTATCTTAGGGTTACATTCTCTAATATATGTTTTCATTAATCTAGTTCTCAGGTATTCTAATAAACATCCTTTAATACCAATTATATCATCTCAAACCCAGAAGGCCCAAATCCAATTTCTGATATTTGTTATACTAGCATGATTACATAGAATCAAGATATGAACTATAGATCAGTTATGTGGTCTTGGTAAACCAAATACCAAAATAATTCATGTATGAAAAATTAATACAATAAATAAAATATTATTTTTTCTGTTCTTTCTATGTAAATAATTAACATTAAGGAACACATTAATCCATCTAGTAAGTCCATGAATATCATTCATAGTACACATTTTTAATTCAATGGGGAAATAAAATAAGGGTTAGGACAAATGCTCAGTAAGGGAAAAATATAGCATAAGAATAACTTATTCAATGAGAGTAAAAATTAAGAAATGGTAAATTACTAACCAAATAAACCATATTGTCAACAAAATAAGAGGAAAGTTCATAAAAAATATGGAAAGCTAACAACAATAATCACAAGACATTTAATACAACTAGATAAAGAAAAATATATATCACAAGCTATGTAACTAAAGAACATTAAATTTAATCAAAAAACGTGAAATTAAATTTATCAACAGCTATATAGATGAAATATTTCATGGATAAATAAGAACTGAAAATAAATGATGGAAATGAAACATTATTGGACGAAATGTTTCCATGGTACATGGTACCTTTAGCTTCATTACCATTCCAAGATGGTTTACCAAATATCAAGGGAAACCCCATATAAAGAATAAATAAAAATGAATCTTCCCATGATACTGTTGATGCATCGAGTGAGTATATATATAATTATGCCCTGCACATTTGATACCATTCCAAAACATTCCTCATATATTGAATAATCAATTTAACAATGTGCGTTATCAAATATCTATATGGATTAAATGATACAGGTTTATCAATAATTCCCCAATCAATCAAATTACTATCAAAGTAAACATCATGTATAATATGTCATATAGTTGATCCAATAGTGATGTCAATGATAAATGAGATGGATACTTAGAAAAATTTCAACGTCAAATGTTCAGAAAGAAATATGAATATATTATTGAAAAATGTGGTAAAAGAAAAAATAGAAATAAATTCCATTACCAAATCATTTAAAAATTATTTTTTGAAATTTTTTTAATAAAACAATGTTCTCAGAAAAAAACACATTCTCTGATAAAAGATAAAAATAATGTCAGGTTTTCGTAAAAATATTTTTAAAACATTTTGAGTACCAAAGAAGGTAAAATGATACAAATAAATTTAAATTTTCATGAATAAATATAGGAGAATAAAATTAATATAATAAAAAATTATTATTTAAATTCCTCAAATAGAAATACAATTGAAAAAATAATAGAATTCATTGTTCGGAAAATTATCTGAAAACATTCAAAAGTGTCCCCTATGAAACAGAAACATTTTATCTCATAGGCTGCATGAAGGAATAATAATAAAAAACATATAATATCATGATAATAAAGGGATTCATGATATATAAAGTCAAAGTTAGTATATATCTAATATAAAAGAATCTAGGTGCATTAAAACAATTCAATCTCAATGAAATGTAAATTGAGACAAAAATATCATTCCTTGTGTTTCCTTTCGGGTGAACATCAGTTAAATTCTTATATAATAAATGTATTTTAATTTTATACTTTCTTGATAATAATTTTCATTTTTTTCATCATATTTATATCGCATATTGTTATGTTCTATTGAACTAATTAGTCAATTGTGTTTACATAGATTTTATTGACTAAAATTCTATTCATGTGCTAAAAACAACATTGGTAGGTCATCTATAGTCAAAAGGATCATTATATAACATATTCAGAATAATATTCATGATATCATAATAACATTTTTAATAAAATATACGTAAAAATTAAATAAATTTTATTTGAAAAAAATGAATCACTATTACGATCATGGAGATTGTAGACCATATGTATGCATGAGTAATGTTATCATTTTTAAATGATCTTTATTGAAAGATGTGATATAGAATTATATCATTAGTTATTATTATTAGATCAAAAATATCAAATTATTTAGTCATACATACTTATATATAATTCTTATGTCGTAAAAAGGAACCACATCTTGTCTAGGAGGTTGTAGTCCATAAGTCCATGACTGACATTATCACTTTTTAGTGTATGAAATGATAATAAAGAAAACTGATATGTATATATGTATATATATTCCCATAATCAAAATGATTTCATTAATATCATATATATATTTTTTATTTACCATATTTTTAATTAAAATCATCTATTAAATATTTCATATTTATTATGAACAAATCACATCACATTGAGGGGGTGTGAGTCAGCACTTCCAGCAACGATATTATAATTTTTACAAAAAAAGGAAGTTATATTATATGTGAAGTAAAATAATTTAAAAATATTAAATATATAATAAATACCATATATAAATAGTGTTTCTATCATAATGGATACCATGAGAGTAGGTAAAAAAATGAATAGTCATAGTTTCATGAGGCGGTAGTTCACCGTACCCATTAACAGTTTATTCATTACACATTAGATAGTGTGAGTAGTGTAGGTCAAACGATTAGCATAAACACATATTAATTTATTTTGTATTATTTTGATTCTATATAAACATGTTATATTAAGAGTTTTGTGGTGCAGATAATTGGAATAAAATTAAATATCTTTAGGAACTACAATACCTATCAGTCATGAAACTTCAATTGGTTTTCATGTAAATAATTCATTGGATTTCATTATTTCCTATGTGAAAATTTCATAAGTATGATAGGGATGTGGGGTAGTTAATTTAAAATAGTTTTGTTGATACTTTTTTCTATGACAGGCATGAGGATTTTGGATGAACCAAGTCCTTTTATAATGGAGGAGTGACTCTAATGTAATATTTTTAATGAAAGAAAAACCACCATGGGTTTTTATTGAATGTGGATAAATTATATTTCAATTCCATTATTGGGGAGGATAGGCTTTAAATATGGTCATCCAATGGATTTTAGACAGGTTTATAGGTCGTTTTGGTCATTAAATATATGGTTTCATCCCTTATTATGCTTAATTTAACCTTATTCATTTTAGTTACTTTTAAATAGTTTCACTAATATTTTTGGTACAAAACTAAATTGAAAATATTATAAAATATAGTTAATGATGATTCCAAATATAGAATCTATTTTTACAAATTTCAATCTCATAATAGGAAGAAATTAAATTAAAATTAATCTTGTAGATGAGATGACAATGCACATATTTAATGTAAAAATTCCTTTTAGTTTGCTTAGTTTTTATTATAATTACAAATTGAAATTCATTACAATGACACATATCAAGTTAATTAAAAATAATATTTTCTAATTAAATACTAAAAAAATATTAATATGAATATTTATAAATAAATTTAATGGAAAAGACGTTTTGAATTAATTTTATGTATTTTCACTATTCATTAAAAATGAATCCTCTCCAAAAAACCATAACATTATCCCAAAATAATTTTTATATTTTTATTTCAACTTTGAAGTTTACTTTCACATGTAATATTTATAAAAGAGTAAATATTAAATTTAAAATGGGTTCTCCATTTAAATTTAGTAAAAGATCATTAATAAAAATATAGATTTTCTGTGTAATATTTAAGTTATTCTTATAATATGTGTATGAAATATATTGGATAATAATTAAAAATATTTTATTTAACATATAATATATATTTTTCATTAATATAATTCACTAATAGTATTTAATTTAATTTATTAAGACAAAATTTCATTGTGATCAAATAAATAATTATATATCCATTATATTCAATTGGTTTGTATTTTCATTTCTAATTAATTGGTAACCAATTACTTCATTTTATAATTTTGTAGACCATATATATTAATAATTTATCTAATAATATACATAACTACTAATTCAACATCTAGATTAAGCATTATTATATTAAATAATAATATTTTAATAATATATTACTATTCGGAAAGAATCCGCCTTTCATGTAACAAAATCCATTGAAGAAACATGTTGTTTTATACAACATATACTAACTTGGTATTCCATGCATTACAAGGTTTATCATAGATTGAATTTATTTATAATTTTAAATTTTTTATTAAGTCTTCAGGTATTATATTCCCTTAATCTAATGGTGTTACCTGTCATACATTATATTGATTAAAATACTACTACATTAGATTATAAGGGCGTAAAATATATGGATTACTATTCTGATGATAATTGGATTAAATATATTTCTTTTTATGTAGGTGGTCATGTTTTTCATATTGTATCTCCATGGAAAATATTATGCATTTTGCTAAAAAAACTAAGGCTATGTCCACGTTTCATTTGATAGAATAAAATCATGGATAATTTTGGATTAGTCAAATATAAATTATCCATACCTCTTAGTTTATATTATAATATCAAAATTTTCGTAGTGTGCAATGTTTTTATTTTTTGTAAAATATTTCAGTGAATAGCGAAAAATACCAATTTTTTATTAAACTATAATTTATTTCCATTAAATAAAATAATTTAAGAGTACTATTTTATCATTAATTAATATAAGTGTTCATTAATTATAGATAACATAATATATTAAATATGAATAAACATTATACCTTATTTTGGTAAATGTTCTTCTTTGGGCTCAAAAGGCTCTTTTCCAGAAATTTTTTTTCTTATGTTTTGGGTTTTACTAATAAATGAATTTCTTCCTCTTCAAGATATCAAAATTTGAAAAATAGTTTCCATACTTATAATAACAGTGTACAATTTTGGTATATTGGTCCCTTTTTTTCAATATGCATAGTAACTATAGTAAATATGTGTCACCTTGGTAAGGGTAAATCATGAAATTAAGGTTTAGAATATTGCGAAAATCCCAATGAATCTCCATAGACTGGTATATATATATATTGGATAAATTTTTTTAGAATTTTTTTAGCGGTTTTAAAATTTGTATATTTATTGTTACATTAATTAGATAATGACCATAATAAAATTTCATGTAAAGAATAAATAAAATGACACTCTCTTTGTTTTAATATCTATAAATTTTGTTCATAGTAATAAAAATAAGTTATTTTTAGTCATAATTTAATTTTTGAAATATAAATTATTTTTTATCCAGTTAATTGACTTTTTATTATTTGAAATGAAATAATTATCTTAAATTCTTCTACTGTGCTGACACAGTACACATACAAGTAGTTGAAAAATCAATAAAATGAATTTAAAACTCCAATAGTAATTTTTTTGGGAAATTTTATATAGATCGAGGATTTTTATAGATGAATATAACCTATTTGGGTTGTTTTAAAGTTTTATATTTGATTTCCATAACTATCATGATACCATTAAAGTAAACATAATTGAAATGATCCAAAAATGACATTAATGTTACTTTTTAAAAAAAGATATCTTTTAATGTGATTTTGATTTCATAATAATCTTATCTAAATCAAAATGAAATTTATATGGTTTTTAATATCAATATTAGTTCATTTATGTGATAGTTTCTCTTCTATATTATCTTTAATGAAATATATTATATAAATATATTTATATCACAAAAATAGTCAAAAAGGTTAACAAGGGTTTAAAACAAAAATATATTTGTGAAAACATAACCTAATATTTTCTAAAATTTATTTTCTTAGAGATTTTGGCATTATACTCATATTTCATTTAAATCAAATAAATTTTCATCATTTTTAATTAAAATTGACTTATATTAATCTAATTCTTTACTAAATAACAATACACCCTCTCCCATTACTTATAAAAAGAAACCTTTTGTCGTCTCATCCTCGAAAATTTTGAACACTCTAGTTTGGTAAATAACTACCCAAGAAAATCCCCAAAAACAATTAAAAACATATAGGACCTTATATCACATAAAAATGCATAAGGGGAATAAAGTGTAATCCCAGAATATTATTTTTGGAGAATTTAATAGTCATAACTGACCTGTTTTATGTTTATTTTTTCTTCATCCACATTAAATATATTTAACCATGATGAAATACTGACATCTTTATCTTAAATATACGTATATTCAATTATGATTATGGTTAAACCTTTATTAATCTATTTTCCATCCTATGGGAGGTGAAAAATCGTACATTTGTATATGTTGATTACCACCTCCATTAATCAATGTTTTTTATTTTCCATCACCACTTCTCAAAGATGTCTATTATAGTGGATATGAAAATTATATGTTATATTCATGAAATAACTAAAATTTTAGAAAGATAATATAGAATCTAATTTCTTACCATTCCATCGGTTTAATAATAATAACATTATTTGTGTGTATGTGTAGACTTCCAACTCAACAATGAAATGTCATAGTTTTTTAATCTCTATATCATGTGGGTGATATATATATTTTTATTTAAAGTTATGATATTATATTTATGACATAATAATTAATATAAATGATTAAATATTACATTTCTTCTTTAAATCAGTATCATTGAAAAATAGAAATGTTACTCGTGAGTAAGTCCTATATTATCTATGATTGTAACGTAGTTAATTTTTCATAACCATATTTCATGGTTATTTTAAATGAATAATTTATTAATAAAAATGATAATTACTTCATTATTATTATTCAAGTGATTATGGAATAATGACCTCATTGACCATAATCATCATATAAAATTCATTTCAAACATATCATCTGAATATCATCAAAACATCTGACATGAACATAATTGATTTGGATATTTTATATAACATGGTAATAAATAAAATAAAACTAGTAAAAAACGTAAAATATTATTAAAAATATAAATAGTTAAAATATTTTCATTATTCTAGAAGATAACTAATTTTTATTATGAGTCAGACTCAATGTAAGAGACACTTCAACATAAATCCTCATTTTAAATTAATTAATGATTAATTTTAAAAAAAAAATTATTCCACTTCTATTTTCAAAAAATTATTTAATTTAAGTATTTTTATGGATATTAATTATTTATATAGTATATATTAAAATGTTATAAATTTTTTATTATCATTTTCAAAGGGAATCTTTTTTCATATTTGATACAAAATGTTTACAATTTCTTTACAAAATTAAAAAGGAATGATTTATTTTAGAGTATTCAATATCCGTAGATTTTACCACCACAAAAGTTACAATTTGATGTTTTAATTCCTTTATAAAAAACATTTTTTAATCACAATAAAAATATCATTCACTTTTTTATTGGTATCTTAATTATATAAATGTTTTTTAAAAAGGAAGGTTTATTTAAATATCATTGAAGGTTTTTAATATGTTCTAATAATAGATTATCAAGGGTTTTAAGATAATACAGTGCAATATTGATATGTTTTATTTATGATATGGTGCATAATAATTATATATGATGATGGGTGATCCCGATACACCTTATATAATGGGTGATCATGATACAACTGCTATTATTGGTGAGCCCAATATATCCCCCTAATTCATTATGGATTGTTCTTTTTATTCAAATAAAAGAAGGAGTAATTTTACCAAGATGGTTTCTCCATTAGATTTAACTAATATCCAGTTAATTGTGATCTAATTTGTAAATATAATTATCTATACTTTCAATAATGTTGTATATTTATATTATATTGTGTTTAATGGTTTTCAAAAACAAAAATTATTTGTTTTCACATGGATATGATTTATATTTCACGTGCTCAATTATTACTTTGATAATGGTAAAAAAATTGTTTTTCATGTTTTTAATTGAATATTTTATTTAGTTATTTTATATATATTAAGGAGAATTTTTTTCTGTTTCTAAATTTTTAAATATGTTATTTACATGGTTCTTCACAAACTAACTTAGATACCTTGATAAAAAACACCCAAGCCGAGACTAATACAGCCTGAAAGTAATTCTTAATACCCATTGGTGGGAAACTATCATCAAGAAACATACAAGATAATATAATAATTTTTTAAAAGATGAATATATATATACTAGCCATTATGATAAAATAAATAATCCCAAAAGAAACTTTTCCAGAAGTCAAATGGATATAAAAAGCCCAACTAATAGATAAAAAATTATATGAAAGATAAGATAAAGAGCCTATGTCCTAATAGATACATCACTCTAAGACTAAAAGAACAACCAAAAATACCACATCCACAAGGAACATTCCTTTTTATCAAATCTAGTAGGACAAAATATACAAATGCATGATGGAAAATGAATTGTGTGATTGAAAATCTCAGTAATATGTCACCAAGTGTTTTATTACAAGATTCTATAATACATAATCCGATTAATATATTAAATTTAAAACAAAATAGGTATGGCAGTACATTTTTATATTTAAAAAAACTCACTTGTCATTTAAAATTAGGAAAAAAAATTAACATCGCTTAAATAAACACTTTATATAAAAGATTTTATATATTTAAACAAGGATGAATAAAATTAGTTTCAGAAAAAATAGAATATTTATAATCAAAAAAATCACGCAATAAACTCGTCTATCATCCAAGATGTCAGATAGGTTCTCGTTATTAGACCATAACAGTCATATATTAGTGATCACGATGATGTGAACATACTTCAATCAATCTCTTACTGAATAGGGCTCATCCGAATTCCACGGTGGATAAGATCCACCAAACTATGTTTTTATAAGAGTTGAAAAGGGTAAATCTATTTCATCGGAATTTCTACCCTAGAATATATTCCCAAAACATATTACTAACATCCTAGGATCATATGTTCTTAATCAATTGAGAAAAAAATGAGAAACTAATTTAATATAAATACAAATGAAATATCCCCATTTACAGTATTAATATTCCATTTGTAATTCGAAAACTGAATATATTTTTCCATTTTATCAACCCATGAAACTTCAAATTAAACCAACCATATATTTTAATTTTTTATTTCAAAAAATTTCCAAAAAAATGGAATCAATTACAATCATTTCACAATTTCAACTAATATCAATTTATATCCAAATACCAATTTAATTTTAATTTGGAGGTTTTCCCACAAATACATAACACCAAAATTCAATTTTCCATTCATATTAGTTGGGTTTTCATAATAAAATTTAAATTTAATTTAAAAAAATTTTAAAATCAATCATTATTAAGTTTCCCATTTTTAATGGAAGAAGCTATCTTTTCACAGAATTAAGACTCTTACAATGGGACTCACCAACAATAAGAAGGGTGTAGAAGTCATAGGAACCTTACCTAGACAAAAGATACAAAAATATAGTGTTTATCTCCATAAATCCACATATTTTCTATCAAACTCTAAGGAGTAAATGAAAAAAATATGTAACACCCAAATCTTCAATGGTACGTTTCACTTTGATTAATGGAATAGCTTGATTTTACGCAACTTCGAGATTCAAACACATGACGACCAATAAATTTATCTGTTATGAATAGTAATACACACTTTTTTAAATTTTATAAATTGTATTTTTTAATATGGAATTCAATTTTAAATTAAGAATATTGAAATTAGTTGAGGGTGAATTTTTGGTACTTTTCTGAAAACATTCAATTTTTGATGAATAGAATAAAATTTTAATTTAAAATAGATTTTTTAATCGAAATAATTTGTTGGGTTAAATTGTATGTTTGAGTTGTTTTAAAGTATCATTAGATTATATTTTTATCATTTAATATAATTTAGGGTATTTTGTATAATTTCTCATTTATACTTAACATAAACAAGTGTCGATATTTTGATAGTTATTATTTATTAAAAACATGCTTTTTGTTTTCACAACATGAATTAATTTAAAATTAATTTCTACCACTTCAGTGTTTTCAATTCAAAAAAATGGATTCCATATTTGGAATCCATAGGTTCAAATCGTGTAAATAGGTGACTTTTATTTTTAATCATTATGAATAATTATTTCAATAAATACTTTATTTACCATGGTTAATGGGTAAATCTGGTAAATAAGGGTAATAATAATAAAAAATAATAATAAATTACCCAAACATGTGTCCTAGTACTATTGGTTGATACATGTCCAACCACTGTCATCTTTGGGTTGATTTTAGGACCCCATGGAGCCACATGGGAGTGATAATGAAATTTTAAATTAATTAATCTAATTTAAAGACATAAATAACAAAATATTATATCTTTTTGTAAAAAAATTTTATATGGGGTTATATAATTGATCTAATCATATATAAATATTCATTATAAATATAAAAATATTTCCTACATAATGGTATTTTATCTATAATTTTTAGATATTAAATAATTTAATTTCTTATGACACAATGATGATGCAGTAATTACCTTAAAAATAAAATATTAAATTAATTGAAATTTTAAATATCCAAATAAATGTAAATTCAGAATTATGATAAATTAAAAATATTTTATAGGTTAATGTGACATGTTAGGGTTGGTTAAATAAATTTTATTATATGTAATAATGTTTATATGGATTTCAAAAAAATCAAATACTAAATAGCTTCAAAATAGACAAAATTGAGTTTTTAAAAAAAATACAATATTTTTAATTGATATAATATTCCTAAAAATCTAAGGTTGGGAAAAAGGTCTTATAAAAGGTCATATATATTAATAATGAACCACATGGGGTTCTCTTGTTTTGTTATAACATGCTTATAAACCATATAATATAAAAATACCAAGGGTCATGGTAAATTTCTATCTATTTAACTAAGAGATGAATCTACATGATAAGGTTAATATGGTGAAATGAACATGTCTATAACCTATTGGATGGGATTTTTTTGATCCATACCCACCTTATCTTTTAATTAATTTAGTTTGGATCCTTTAGAAACTAAAAATGATTATATTATAAAATAATATTTCAAGCTTTTCCTAAAGTGACTACACCATTCTTATAAAAGGGCACATCCCCTTTTATTAATTCCACACCTCCAAATCCTTTTTGATCTACCAAAACCTATCCCAATATCCACCCAACATTCCTCCCTTTATCCTAGAGGCCTTCCTTTGGTCAGAAATCCAACCTATGAATCCCTTTTAATCAAATAAAAAGAATGAACTTGAAGGACAGGTAAATATTTCATCACCTCTTTCAAGTTCTTTTCTTCTTCCACTTCCTCTATATCTGTTGATTCCATTCTAAAATAATATATCCATTTTATTATAAATTCTGTGATGTTATTATAAATATGGTACAACAATATTCACTATTCTATCCATCTTATAATTGAAAAATTCACCATACGTGTGTGTGTACGGCTTAATGTCTCCACCCAGTGATGTAGTTTGTCATTCAAACGCTTCATTATTTAAATTGGTATAATAATGAGTATAAATGATGTAAAATAATAAATATAACAATTTATTGATTCTTCATATAAGATATACCATCCAATTACATATTATTTCACCATCAATATAATGATATTTTCACTCATGCGTACGTACGGATTTCCATTGTAACACTGCACCCTTACCTCATTGAATTGAGGAGTAGGTGAGGGTTACTTAATCATAAGAAACATTAAAAAGGCACCTAAGGATGGAAATAAATGATGAGGGCTTCAAGAATAAATTAGGGTAATATATTCCCTTAAGAAAAATAAACCAAACCATCCACTAACGACCACTATATGATTCTTGTCAATAAAACATTCAAGCATGTATTCCCTAAAGACAACCAAGTTATTCCACAATACAACCCAAAACCAATAAAACCCAACACGATATCAGTGTACTATTTGGAAGACTAAACAAGAGACCCAATATAAACCAAGACACACTCCATGACTCCACCCCATGCTCCCTGCTCCAAACTCCACCACATCTCCCAAGAATCACCACAAATCACTAGAAATGAGATGCCTTAAATTTACATGTGTCTTGGAATACAACATCTGCAAAAGAACCAACATGCCAAAGTATAGGGTGGGTACTAATACTAAGTAGTATTTCCCCAAATTACTTCCCTACATATTCCACTAGGATAAAACCGTTAGAAAATTTATATAAACCATTTTATATAAAGCAAATCCAAGCTATCAATTTTTTATAAGCCAGACATGCGTCACAAAGAAGCCAAATCCACCATTCTACGCAAGGAAGCCAATTCAACCATGACACAAGATGATTACCAATATTTCACTGTAAATCCCCATATACAAACATAACCAACAAATCACACAATAAAACATGGTGACACTTCCTCTCCAACCCATTCATTACCAATCCGCTCAAGTGGGACTTCCCACCCACTTGCTATTGATGGTGGCCCTTCCATCCAATATCCATACCCTTTTTATAGTGGAACTTTCTAAACCACTCCACCACATCCGTACATCATCCACCAAATTAAATCACCAATTTTCACACATTCCACAACAATAATAATGCATTATTTTTAATACCAGCAATACCATGTCCATGTAAAACATATTTCAATATCACCTGTTTATTGAAATCAATAATCATGCTCACTATCATTACCATTTTAAAATTCTAAATTTAAAATTAAACTATCAATTCCATTTAAAAAAACCTCAATTTCTTGAAAAAAACACCCCAATGATCAACCATTTGATTTCCCAACAAAATTCCCATGATATGCATAAAATTAAAATAAAGAAACCAATTTAATGATAAATTTACTTCACATTTCAACCTAGTGGAGTTGAGAGAGAACCCACCTGCATTTTAGGGTTTGGTGAAATAGACCCTTCTCCCAAACACACTCCAAAACGGGCGAACTCCTCCTGGAAACCACCTAAAAACCCTTACCTATAATTGACAAGATCAACTGTTATCCCACAAAGGCAATAAAACCCTATATCAACATGAAACCCTTGTAAATATAGGATACTAAGAGAGGGAGAGGGCTTACCCTGACCAAAACCTCAAAGAACCAAAAGAGAGACTTACCCGAGGTTACCATCCTTCGATCCACAAATAAACCCCATCGATTTTCCTCCAAAACAATCTAATGAGCTCCCAAAACCTCGGAAATCAGGTAGTCCCACCCAACCCACGAGTGGGAGGAAGAATGAGGGAAAATAGAAAATTCTGAGTGGCCTGGGACTTAAAAACCCAAACTTCATGTGGTCGCACGATTACTCCACATGGTTTGGAAAACCGTGTGCCAACCATGCATTTACTATTTTCTCACTCATGGACGTCGCATGGATTTCCCGGAGGGTTTGAAAAAATGTGTGCTGCCAGTGTGGATCCCACTGTCAAGGGTGTATAGCTTCTTGGGTTGGCTGCATGGTTTGTTCAGATTGTGCACCAACCATCCGCCCTTGCACAACCTCCATAAAATTAAATGTTTTTCCTAGAGTTGTCCAAACATCAACAAACCACTTTAAGAAGAAAAAACAAAGTGAGACGAGGGTCACATACCTCAAAACGGGGGGTACTACTATTAGGTCTACAAGGCTGAGTACCCTGAGAGGGGGCGGGGCATGAATCCGGGTATGAATAATTTAAAAATAAAGCGAATTATGATCTTGTTTTGCTATTAAGAAAAACAATATTCTCTCTCATTCCTACTGCACAATATAAACAGAATGTAAATCATGCATAGGACACAAAAAAATTTACTCCGTTCACCCTCCTTGGGCTACATCCAAGGAGCATACACCGACAATGTGCTGATGTACCAAATCCACTATAAGAACACTGTTGTTTACAAGTTTCTGGCTAAATCACTTATATTCCCATTCTCACTACCTTTATGAAGTTTAGGGTCAGCTCAATATTTTACCAAGGGTCACTCCATATTTCTCTCTCTCTGGCTCACTACCGGTGGAGAAGATCACCTTCTTCTACTTACTTTTCTCACTGCTCTAGAAAGGATCAACTCACCGTTTATAGACCTGTAGGTCTCTTTATTATCACTAATGAATACATTCTCTTTTTTTAAGTAGAAGCTCTGTTGAAGTCCATCATTCAACCGTAGATGAATCTCTCTTTGCATCGAAGGTATCGAGTAATCTTCTAGCTTCCACGCAGCCCTCAATCATTACCGAGAATCAACATATTTAGATCTCTTCTCTAAGCTGGCACACATGTCTCAGCACGTAAGTCAAAACTGGCTCACAAGTCCACCTTAACCGCTTGCACGACACAATCTTCTCCAACTCCAATCTTGCGCGACACCCACCCTTTGACACCCAAACCAATATTGGCATGCAACGAACAATTTTCATGATTCTTTAAAACATGGAGCACATGTATCACCAAACAGCTTGCTCGACACTTCCTTCTTCAACTAAAAACCTGTACGACTCTCTTCCATCCTCTCCTAGGCCACATTGGACATGCAACTATCACCTGTCGTGCAACCTCTACTTGCGCGACCACACACCACTTGCGTAACCACCACACATGCACGACGGGAGCTCTGTTTTTTATAAGTTTTTAACTCTTCACTGAATGAAGAGGGGTCGACCTGTATTTATAGGTATATGGACACCCTTCACGATGGTACACAACTCTCCCCTCAGCACACAAGTTTCTGCGCGCAAGTCTCTTCCACTCAAATCACTTGCGCGACCAACTCTAAAACTTGTGTAACCCTTCTTCCTTTTCCATATTTTGATAATGTGATCTTGAAGAACATATGGTGCGCATGTATCATCTCCCACAAGTACATGTCCGTAATTCCCTTTTCCAAAAACCACTTTTCTTCATTTTTTGATTTTCAGGCCCAAATATTTGGCAAACACAAGAAAACAGTTCCACATTGTATCTGGTCTTTTTGTACCACCTCCAGATCATCCATTCATTTTTCAGCATTCTTGAATCAAACATGGATCATTAACCATAGCCCTTGAACTCGACATGCCACCATGAAATCCCCTTTGTGAACAAATTTTTATGTCATGGTTTTCTTTCTTGATAATCACAACACATATGTCCACTTTGTCAACAAAAAACATCACCTCAAAAATTCATCAATGATATCTTGAGGGATTTTTTCCCAACAAAAAAATTCTCCCCATCATTGGACTTTACATCATCGGAAAGTAGTGAACCCACCCTTTTCCGAAAGAGCCCGGGCCACTACTCGACCTTATCTTTCTCCCGCTCCCTAGTCTCCTCTTGGATCTGGCCATGCTACCATAAAACCTGAATGAGACCAATGGTTTTACCCTGAAATACTTCATCTTTCCTATCCACGACACACACTTTCATGTGCACCAATGAAGCATCTGTCTCTATCTCAACATGATCCCATCTAATAAAATGGCCTCGATCCGCCTGATACTTTTTTAGTTGCGACACCTGAAACACATTTTGAAAAGCACTAAACCTAGGTGGTCAAGCCAAATGATAAGCCACCTCACCAACCGACACAAGAATCTCCAAAGATCCAATATACCTTAGAGATTACTTTCCCTTATTCCCATACCGACAATGTCAAAACCTAGGAGAGATCCTCAAGAAAATATGATCACTCACCTCGAGTGACTATGGTCGTCGAAGATTATCCACATACGATTTTTGAAGACTCTGAGCTGTATCCATTATCTTCATGATTAACATGATCTTATTCGGGTCTCCTTGACAAGGGTTAGTCAAACCATCGAGTACATACCCATTTCCACCCAACATAGTGGGAACGACATAGCTGCCCAAACAAAACATCAAACGGAGCCATATGTATGGATGCCTGATAACTGTTATTGAAAGATAACTGAACCAACGACAAGTGCTCCTCCCGTGAGCCACTAGAATCCATGACACCATCCCGCAATATATGCTCCAATATTTTTATCGTCATCCTGAATTGACCATCCATATGAGGTTGATACGCCATTCTCATGGTCATATTAGTTCCAAGGGTTTGCTATAAGGATTTCTAGAAATGAGATGTAAACGTCGTATCATGATCAAATACGATTGAAACTAGAACACCATGCCTCTTTACCACCTCTAGGATGTAGATTTTGGGAAGATCCTCCACTATATGAGATTCAAGAATTGGAATGAAATGGGCCATCTACATTTGGTGATCCACTATAACCTAAATAGCATCTTGCTTTCAGACTGTTCTTGGGAGATCTATGACAAAATCCATCACCATTTTCTCCCACTTCCAAATAGGTATTGGTAAAGATGACAACATTCCCGCTTGCCTCTGATTCTATACCTTTACCTGATAGTAAGTCAAGCATATCAAAACTAACTCATACACTCTTCTTTTTATACCATCGCATCAGAACTGTGCTTTCAATGGTTTATACTTTTTTTAATTCTGTGAGGAACAACCCACCTCGAATGATGAAACTCCCTGATAAGATATTCGTGAAATTTACTTGTACAACAATCTGATTCTGAAAACAAAAAACAGAATCTCCATTAATTTACCAACCATAAATGGTCTCCCCACCATTGAGTTTTGACCTCATGGTTACACACTCAAAATTAGATATTTTTGCCTCATTAACCAGGTTAACCAAGTCATGAATCAACAGAACTGGATAGAAGACCACACTATCATCCTGGTCATCAAATTCTAACTGCATGTCATCTATAATCGACATCAACTACCACTGGTCTGATGCATGTTTCACCACCTGAGCATATGATTTTATACTTAATGCATCCTCTACCGAATTTCCCTTACCCAGTGCATACATAATGTCAAAATCAAACATCTAGAGATATTACATCGATCTCCTTTTCCTCATGTTCAAATCCCATTGTGAGAAAATGTGCTTCAAGTTATTATGATCTGTATATACCGTGAATTTCTAACCGAAGAAATAACGATGCCACACATTCAAAGCATGGACCACTGCTTCCAATTCCAAATAATGAATTGGGTAGTTCTTCTCATTCAACCTCAACATCCATGAGACATACTCCACCACATGATTCCCTGTCATGAAAACACACCACAACCCTGACCTGATGCATCACAATATTCTATGTACCATTTTCTAGGTTCTAGAAAAACCAAAATTGGTTCTAATGTAATGTGACCCTTTCTCTCTTTGAAAAAAAATTGAGAATGTTCATTCCACTATAATGGAACATTATTTCTTTTTAGAGCTGTCATCGGCAAATCCAAACGTGAAAAATCACGAACAAAACGAAGATAATACTTAGGTAGACTGAGGAAAATCCATATCTCAAACACATTATTTGGAAGATTCCATGAGATAACAGCCTCTATCTTTTCACGATTCCATGAAACACACATTTAATAAATCACATGGCCATCAAAACCTACTTCCTGTATACAAAAGTCACACTTTGAGAATTTGGAATACAACCGATGATCCCTTAATATCCCCAACATTGTCTCCATGTGCTCGTAATGCCCCACCCTTGTCATTGAAAACACGAGAATATCATCTAAAAACACCACCAAAAATGAATCCACATATATTTGAAATATCTGATTCATAAATTCCCTTAATACTGCAAGTGAATTCATTAGACCAAAATGCATAACCACATATTCATAATGGCCAAATCTACTTCTAAAAACTGTTTTAGGAATATCGTATTTTCTCACCTGCAATTGATAATATCTCGACCTCAGGCTGATCATGGAGAACCACTGGGATCCACTTAACTTGTCGAACAAATAATCAATTCATGGGAGTGTATATTTGTTCTTTATCATAAATTGGATCTGTCTACTATAATAAAAATAGAGACTCAATGTTCCATCTACCTTTTTTCAAAAACAACACCTGCGTGACCCACGGATACATGCTAGGCTGGATAAACCCTTTGTTTTTTAACTCTTCCAACTATACTTCAAATTCTTGAAATTCATTAATAATCATTCTGTAAGACGGAAGTGAGATAGGACCGGTCACCGGAAGGAGGACAATCGTAAACACCACTTCTCTTACGAGAGGTATCCCAGAGAATTTTTCAGGAAAAATCCATGAGCTGATCCACCACTGTCGGAAGAATAATCTTCTCAACACCCTCTACTGATTTCAAAGGCAACACCACCAACTGATATGATAATGTGCCCAATTCTGGTGCCAACAAACCCATTGCACCCTACCTTTCATGCCTCTCTCCTCTAATGATATGTCTAACTCCATTGTCTATCATAAAACCTACTTTTCATGAATTATAGTCGATGTGGGCCTTAAATGCCACCAGCTAATCCATTCCTAGGATTACATCATACCCATCCATCTCAAGCATTGAGAAAATCCACATTAACTCCAGCTCTCCCACAAAAATACAACATTCTCTACACAAGAAGGCTCGACACTCTCTTCGACCCAGAGGAGTTTGAAGTTTCGAAACCTAAGGCATCATTTCTACCCTTAAACCCAAAAACTCAACCACACATGCAGCAATAATAGAGTGTGAGGCAACCATATCCAATAGCACATGCATTAAGGTTGAATTTTAAAAAATAGTACCTTGCACCGTGGATGCTCCTGATTGAACATCCACCACAACTAGATCGGCTTCGAACAGTGCCTTGGTTTCCACACTCTTCTCTTTATTTCCCTCCAAATGAGTTACGGTGTTCCGAGAATCACCATGACTAACATTGCTCTGCTGGCGAGGGGTATACTGATGTCCCCGTCTCGTCAAAGCATAAGACGTCTGCGATCACTGATGAGTGTCACACGCACCTGACCTCAGAGAATTCCTATAATATTGTTAAATATGCCCCATCATCTAGCAATTATGATATGCTTAAGGTTGTTTTGTACAGTCCCGCTTGATTTGTACTGTAGAGCCACACTGAAAACATTTTGGTTTTCTCTATGGCTTCGGAGGAAGATTTACTTGTCCTTCCATCGGATAATATTCCATATTCCCACCCTTGTATTAAGTGTCCCTCCTCGGCTTGAACCCAGTGTTAGAGTTCCCACTATTCCCCATGGGTACCATCATGCTTCCTTTGTCTGGAGCTCCCAACGGATCCCTCTCATCCATCGATGCTCGATTCACCATCTATGTGTAATATTCGATACACAACACTATTATTTTTAAATGGATCTTATGCCTTGAACCTGCTTCAACGATCCTTGCCTTCAACCACATGCTACCTGCCACATCAGGTGAAAACCACACTATGCTCATATACTTATTTTCATAGTCTGTCACATATATATGCTCTTGCATGAGACTGGAGAAATCAGTTGTATGCTTAATTCTGAACGTATGTGGGATGAATTTTATATTAAACAATTCCTCAAATCTATCCCATGTCATACCCTTGTCCATTCCCACATGGACTACCAACTCCCACAAATTAATAGCATGACCCTTTAGCTTATACGTTTCTATCTTTACATTCAACTCTACCGGCGTCCCCAAGAATTCAAAAATTCCATTCATTCTGGACATCCACGCCTCTGCCCTTTCTGAGTCTGAATCTCAAATAAAGACGGGTTGATCCTACTTTTGAAACTGAGCTGCATAATAAACATGATTTGGATCTTCCTCTCTATTCAGACTTTCCACATCTTGGAAATCGTTCACTATACTTTAGACTAACTGCTGGTTCACCTGGGGCTTAGGTGAAACCATATTCTCATCAGCCACTTCTGGTTGGTCTCTATGATGACTGCTCTATTCCATTTCTATAAACAAAAAACAGAAACCATGAGTCTCACTTCTGTAGATATCAATAATTCCCATTTCAAATCGCATTACACAACACTATCACAATGATGCTTTCCACCTTTGCACATTTTCCATGTTTCACCTTTTTGGATAACCAAACCATTTTTAAAATAACAAATTTATTCACATTATAATTTCACACATTTGAACAACCATTTCTCAATTTAGCCCATAAATAATTATGCCTAATGAAATATGCATCCTAGAGGGAAATCATTTATACCATATATGTCGTGAACATCTCATTGGCTACACCCATGACAATGAGATTTCCAATGCCTATAAGTGTCTCCAAAACACTTTTGTACCCAACTCCCCGATAACTTGATGTTTCTAATAAAATTGTTAGCTACATACTTTTATGAAATACACTCCATGTTCAGACATTCCTACACCTTGCTACCATCCCGACTCAAGAAATATACAACAATGAATGTGAACTCCAAATTGGATAATCAACTCCAAAGGACCGAACAAGATGATACCACTTGTAATACCCCGCCCCTAACACATTGTCTTGAGGAATCGGTGAGGGTTACATGGCCATAAGAGACATTCCCAAGATGCCAATGGCTGGAAATAAATGTCGAGGGCTTCGAGAACAAATTGGGGAACGATTTTCCCTTATGAAAAAAACCAACCAAACCGTCCACTAACAACCACTATATGATGCATGTCAATAAAATATTCAAGCATGTATTCCAAAAAGAAAAAATATTTGTTCCATAATACAACCCAAAACCAATACCACCCAACAAAATATCAGAGTACTATGTTGAAGACTAAACAAGAGACCCAATTTAAACCAAGACACACTCCATGACTCCACCCCATGATCAATGCTCCCAATACAACCACATCTCCCAAGAATCACCAAGAACCACTAGCAATGAGATTCCTTACCTTTACATGTGTCTCAGAATACGACATCTATAAAAGCACCAAAGTGACAAAGAAATGGGTGAGTGCAATTACTCAGAAGGATTTCACGAACTGAAGTCCCTACACATGCCACTAGGATAAAATTGTTACCAAATTTATATAAGACATTTTATATAAAGAAAAACCAAGCTATAAATTGTTTATAAGGAAAATATTCCATAAGTAAAAGAGGCCACACAAGGAAGACTATTCAACCATGCCACGCATGGAAGACAATTCAACCATTCCCGAAGCCGATTACCATTTTCATATTTCACTCACAAGACCCATCTAAAAACATCAACAAATAAGCCCACAAAAAACCATGGTCGCTCTTCCCATCCAACCAATTCATTACAAATCCACTCAATTGGTAATTACCTCCCACTTTTTATTTATGGTGGCCCCTTAATCCACTATTCATTCCCTTTTTATAGTGGCACATTTTCATCCACTCAACCACATCCCAACATCATCCACCAAATGATATCACCCATTTCCACACAAGCCACAAAAATAATCATGCATTATTGTTAATACCAGAAATACCATTTCCATGCCAAAAAAATCAATATCACACGTTTAGTTATATCAATACTCATTCCCACAATCATTACCATTTTAAAAACACGATTTTAAAATTAACCAATTGATCCCATTTCAAAAACACCCCAATTTCATTCCAGAACCCCCAAATCATCACCCATTTTATTTTCCAACAAAATTCACCTAACATTCTTACAATTAAACTAAAGAAACCAATTTAATTTTATATGAACTTCACATTCCAACCTAATGGAGTTGAGAGAGAAGCCACTAACCTCTTACGTTTTGGAAATGTCGACCCTTCGTCCAAAAGAACTCCAAACTGGGTGAATGAATCCTCAAAACCACCTCAAATACCCTTCCCCAACATCAACAAGATCAAAATTTAATAGACAAAGGAAAAACAACCCTAGATCTACATACAACCCTTGTAGATCAAGTAAACTAATATAGGGAGAGTGATAACCCGAAAAAACCTCAAAGTACCAAAAGAAGGATTTACTTGAGGATAATCACCTTCGATCTACCAAGAAACCCCTTTGATTTGCCTCCAAATCGAGCTAAGGAGCTACGCCAATATCTAAAAACCATAACTCTCAGGTGATCCATGAGTGAGAGGAGAATGATAGAAAATTAAAAATACGGAGTAGATCGGGACTTAAAAACACAAACATTATGTGGCCGCAAGGTTACCCCACATGGTTTGGCAAACCGTGCGCCAACTGTGTGCTTTCCACGGTCTCACCCAGAGACTTTACACATATTTCCTGCACACTTTGGATTACCGTGCGCCTCCCGTGTAGAGCCCACTATCATGGGTGTGTTGGGACCAAGTTGAATGGAGAAGAATGTTTGAAGAGTTACCCTTTGCAGAGTGTTGTATTTTGTTGTCAAAGAAGATAAATCAATTCACTTTATAGAAGGATCATAAATCAGATGATTCTTTGCTGGTATGTATTTCACACATATCATGAGTTAGGAGACCTTGTGATGCAAGCCTTATGAAGGAAAGAGGGAGAAATGATGATGCCAGTCATATAAAGTTTTGATTTGAAGGAATGGTGTTGTTGGGAGATAGAGAAGTTTCAGTTCCCATTGCAACTATGACGATGCTAAAGCTAATCTATCAAAGGATAAATATCACAATAGTGGGATTCGTGATAAGAGTAGAATAATGGTTATGGGAAGCAGTGAAGAGAGAAAATGACAATGCAATGGAAAATCTGGGGACGGTAGAAAAGCACAGTTTAAGGTGGCGCCGTTTTCCAGTGTTTGCCAAATTATAAGGCCTGAAAATCGGGAGATGGATAAATGTTCTTGGAAATGGATGTTGCACGCAATATTGAAGATGGTTTATACGCACAAGGAGTTATTCAAGGTCATAATTTTGAAAAATGACAAAGGAATGGAGTGCGTGGAAATTAGGCAGGTTGCGCGAAAAAATATAGCGGTGCGCGAAATAGTAGCGTGTTGCGCGAAAAATCTGCGGGATGCGCGAAATAGTAGCGGGTTGCGCGAAAAATCTGCAGGATGCGCGAAATAGAGGATTGATGTTTTTCATGGAAAATGTGGTTCGAGATCAGAAGCTCGAAAATTGGCAAAGGCATGAAATGCACGAAAGATTGGAGCAATGCGAGAAATATGATGTCGTGGGAAAGATTGGGTTTGCGCGCAATATGGAATGCGGTGTGGAATTTTGCGTACATTTGGTGCTTCATGCTTAAAAGGATGAAAAATGGAAAATGCATAAGGTGCGCGAAATATTGAAGCATGACGCGAAAGATAAAGTTGCATAAAAGAGTTTTTACGGGCATGGAGGAGGTTTTACTCGCGGATTAGGGTTTTTCGTGTGGGGTCAAAAATGCTTATAAATATGAGGCTAACCCTTTTCAGTTGTTAATGCTCGACACATAGAAGAAATCCCAAGCTCTGGTGCACATAAATTATATGCTAAGTGAGTTGTGTGAAAAGAAAGAATTTTGCATGAAAAGAGGATAGCTGCGTGAAAAATTAAGAAGTTGCGCGAAAAGAGAAAAAGTTGCGCGCAAAAGGAAAGTTGCGTGAAAAAGTTTTTCGTGCCCAAAGGGCTCTTTACGCGCAAGCCATTTGAATTGTGCGCAAGGAACCCTAAAGGTTTCACGAAATATTTTGGGTCTTCGGACGTATTCAGTAGTGCGTAAGAGAGTTCTTACCGGCTTCTGGGTAAGAAAGTGAAGATTTGTACTTCAGAGAATACATCTGTTCAATTGTAAAGTAGCACTGAAACATTGTGTTACCCTATTTGTGCTAAGAGGGAGCACACGCACTATTGGATTGTTTTCAAAGTGCTGCACGAGTGTAAGGGTATATCCTACTCGTTGCATTCCACATCAAAGGATTGTTTTCTAGTGGATTGTGTGGTACTGGATTGTTTCCGTACCATACCAAGGACATAGATACTCTTGTTGAGTAGTGAACCTTGTAAATCTTGTGTTCATGTGGTTGTGTGTGTTCATCAGGGAAGAAAATTTTTAATAGGAGGCGAAGGCTGTTTCAAAAAATGGGGAAACTTACAAAGAAAAAGATATCACTGATTCACCCCTCCCCCTCTCAGTGATACTTGGATCCTGATTGGGAACTTCAGGGTGCATAGTTTCATGGGATGACTGCATGGTTTGTTCAGGCCATGCACCAACCGTGAGCCCCTACACAACCTCCACAACATTAAAAGTTTTTCCCAAAATTTCCAAACTTATACCAACCACTTTAAAAAGAAGAAACTAACCAAAACAATGGTCATATACCTCAAAAGGTGGGTACCACAATAGTCTCCACGAACGTGATGAGATTCATGTTCCCATAATAATAATTCAAGAATGATTTCAATTTTATGATTAAAAATAATGAATATGAACATAATATCATTCTGTATATGAATCAAATTCATTCTATCCATAACAAGCATGGTTTACGTAACCAAGAATATAAAGGAAAATTAATCTATTAACACCCAAAATGATGATACTACCAAAATATAACAAATAAAACAATATTAGAGTTTCATATATGTTATCATATTTATATATGTAGTTCTTTTGTAATTTGATAACAAAATTTTAACTATTATACAAGAGGATAAAATACCGTTAACAATGTAAAGGTACAAGGTAATAGTTAATTTCACAATCTCTTTATTTTCTAATGTTGTTTTCATTTATGTATCTATTGGGACCTTGTTATCATCCACATCCATGTTTTCTTAAAAATGTATTTCCTAACATTTTAACTATTTAATAGACTTCTGGTCAAAGTCATTTAAACACTTATTTGACCTTATATGTTTTGAAAGGAATCATTCCTTCATTTTTCCAAAAAAGGTTTTTTATATCCTTTTCAACAAAATTAAGGTAAGAATGTTTTTCTTTAACTTATAGGGCAGGTGCGGCTATTTTCCACCATTATAACATCATTGAAGATTCACATACAATCTTATAGAAATATATTCAAAATAAATTTTTTATTTTATAATTATGTGACTCTTAAATGGTTTCAATATATAAAGAGGTATTTCATTCAAATATTTTTCATTTCATCTATGTCAACATCCTTTGATGGATTTTAAAATTTTTTAAAGTTGATTGTTTAAGACACCAATTTTCCATATTTTATTGAATGTTTTGTGATATGTTTGACTATAGATGTGTTATTTTTATACCAATCTTGGTTTATGGTTAAAGTATTGACATTTCTTATTCTAGTTTTATCACAAATTTTATGTTATGTTTCAACCTTTTCATATGAGGATTGTATTAGACTAGAATGTGACGGGTGGATCCCACTATTCCTCATCGATGCATCGGTAGGTCTCATGTGATAATTAAATGTATAATTGGTCGAGTCATTTTCCATTTTGTTATATGGTTTTTGGCCAAGTCCTTAATCATTTTTACACGTCTTGGCTGAGTCCTTGACAAAAAGTTTCATAATGTTCAGCATTATTGTCACGACCCGCCCTCGGGGTCCGTGCCGTGACTACCCCAAGCCCGCCTTCCATAGGCCAGGGGCTGGCGCCTAGCACCAAGGCGTAAATCCCGGTAAAAAGGGAAGGCATTGCCTTTGTAAAGTAAACAAACACCACAGAGTAAGCAAGCGGAAAGTAAACACAAAGCAAAAGCAGAGTACAACTGAAAGTGCGGAAAAGTAAATGGGCCAGTATACAAACCCAAACTGAAAGTAAAGTACAACTCGAAAGGGAAAACATCAACTGAAAAGTAAAAGCCGCTACACCGAGCTGTCCACTGGAAATCCCACCTGAAGGGTGGGTACAGATAGCTCCACTGCTCCATGGGTCCCGCCGTCCGCTACGAGCACGTCCCGCCCAGTGGTCCACCTCCAGGTACCGTCCTGCTCTGCGAGCCTCACCTAAGATCAACGATGTCCGTCGTCTGCAACCAACACAACGTAGTGTGGGCAAAGCCCGTGCAGGGGTGAGTATAAGCTACTCAGTAGGGACCCTGAGACTCCTGAAGGTCTCTCAAAATCCACAAGGATAAACCACGAAGAAAGGTACAATCACGAAGTAACAACCGACACTGCTTAGGTATATGCCCATACATATACCTAAGTCATCAATTTCAAATACGCTCCAACCTCTGAGCCCAAGTACAACTCAGTCCACACAGGAAAGTAAACGTATTCCACACAGGAAAGCAAAACGTAATCCATATAGGATAGCACAACACAATCCACACAGGAAAGCAACAGGATTCAGCTCACACAGGTATACATCTTCAAAAGACGATAAAGATGATCTCTGATCCATCTAAGTCGTCGGACCCACGAAGGATCGATAGGTAACTAACCCCCGCAAAAGACCCACACAGGATCGGGCCCACGTAGGACCTGTAGGCGCTGGTTCACACAGGACCGCTGAGCGCAAATACCCACACAGGATCGGACCCACACAGGATCGGGCCCACACAGGACCTGTAGCACTGATCCATGTAGGATCGCTGAGTGCTGAAGTCGTCGTCGTCGAATCCACACAGGATCTCTGTACTGTCGTCGTCGCAGTCACAGTAGCAGTAGTAGCAGTAGTAGTCACAGTAACAGTCGCAGCCAACACTAGGGTTCCCGCACACAGCAAGCTCGTTTGGAGGGTCCGCTCCACGAGCCGAGAGGCTGATACATCAACTGTCACAAAGACCAGAGTTGATGTATCCAAAAGTTCTGTATCGTCAACAGGAACTCAACGCAATAGACGGCGCGTTGATCGGACGCCAGGTCTGAGAGTTATTGGCATTTTCGTCCCCAGGGCCCGGTTGGTTTTTAAGGCAAAACCAACCCGACCATACTCCACCTGCGTCCAAACCTCAGTCGGAGTATGCCAAAAGATATGTCTCACTAAGAGGAACACAACAAAGCTGACGGCACGTCAATCGGACGTTCGTAGCTCAAGATATGAGTGTTTCCGCTCCGAAGGCCCGGTTGGTTTCGTGAACGAACCAACCCGGCCGAACTCAAAGTGTTCCGAAACCTTGAGTGCGATATACCGAAACGACTATCTCGATCCAAGGATCGCGTTGCCGTAGACGGTTCGTCGATCGGAGGTCCGTGGCTCAAGTTATGGTCAAAAGACCGAAGAAGTCTCGAAAACGGGGGGTCCGGGTCCGGGCCGACCCGGCCCGACCCCCCCTGGGTCGGCCCGAACCGGGTCGGACCGACCCGGTCCGCTGGACCCGGCCCGGCTGGTGGCGGCGCGGCCCGGCCAGTGGCGGCGCGGCCAGGGTGCCGCGCATGCGCCGCACGCGGGGGGTGAAACCCCCCCTTTTTTCGGATCTCGGCCGGCTTTTGCCAGCCATTTTTAATAAACACACGGGACCCGCGGGTCCCGCCTGCTAAACGAACCGGCGGCCGGCGAGGCCGGCCGCCCCTGGCTGCTCCGCTGCGGCCGTAGGGCCGCGTCCCTTCTTGATCTCCAGCGCCGGCGGCCCGGCTGCCGCCGGTCTTCCCGTCTCGCCGCGGCCCGGAACCGGCCACCGTGTTCGTCGTCCGGCACGGTGCGACGGCACCGCGCCCCTCCTCCGCGCCTTCGATTCCCCTTGACGCTGCGCGAAGACGTCGCGTTCTTGATGATTTTGTTCCACGGCGCGGCGCGACGGCGCCGCGCAATAAAATCGAGCGAATAACCGCGTGGTGCGACGACACCACGCCACCTTGTCTCATCTGCAAAAATAAAACATCAAGAACGAAGGAGGGGGTTCGGCCGTGTTCATGCGGTCCGGCCCCCTCAAGTTAAACAATAACACAAATTTATAATCCTCATGTTAGTCATGCTAGAACCACGAACAAGGATAAATAAATAAACAAATAACAAAAACCCCTACCTTGGGTATAAGGTTCGATGATTTGTCAATGTCCCGCGGAAGACAACGTCGCAGAGGTCGGGCGTCGCGGTAATCGTTCGTCAAATCCGATGACGAAGAGGTACGTCCGAAGAGGTACGTCGTTGGCGAATCTTCGTATGCCGATGAAGGAAGTCCGAGAAGGAAGCGGCGTTCCCTTTCGTTGACACGGAAGACGAAGAAGAGAGGAGCGGCGTTCTTCGTCAGAGCTTGAGCGTTCTTCGTCAAAGCTTGAGCGTTCTTCGTCAAAGTTTGAAGAAGAAGGAAAAGCTCTCAAATCCTCTCAAGATGGCTAAAGAGTTCTAACCCAGCAAAATAAGATAAGAGCATATTTTATTCACAAACTTAACAAATTGAATTTCAAAGGTTTGAAATTCTAATAAGATAACTCCAAAATTAAATAACAATTGTCATGTCATTTAAAGAGGGGTTAAAGGGAGTTTGAGAGAAGATGGAAGGTTGGGTTTCGTGTGGGCCCCACCACACATAATCCTCTCAAGGGAGGTTAAGTGGGTGTGGGTCCCACCCCTAACTTCCTTTGAGAGAATATAACCAACAAGTTTAAATAAAAATTTGTAATCCACAATTTTTATTTAACTTGTTCTAAACTCCCAAAAACTAACTCTCAACCTGAAATAAACGCAACCTTGGAAAAGGTCTCCTTAAGCTAATATCGGCGCTGCGAGTTCATCGGTGTCCTCGGATTTCAATTCCGAGCACCGGATCAAAAGTTAGAATTTCCCGCTCGTTCGTTCACTGAACGTACCCGAGCCAAACTTCGGAAATTGATTCCGGGCACACCGGGCCTCGGAATCAGGTGCCGTCAGAAACCACGCTCTTGAAAAATTCCAAAGAAAATTAAGAAAAAATTTCCCTTGAATTTTACGGGTCTTTACATTACTCCCACCTCAGGGATTTACGTCCCTGTAAAGATACATCAAAAACTAGGGAAACAAATGAGGGTACTGAGCACGCATCTGAGCCTCCCGCTCCCATGTGCTCTCCTAGAGATTCCCGTGCTGCCATCTGATGCGCACAAGAGGAATCGATTGCCCACGTAGGACCCACTCCTGTCGATCCTCTATCTCCATCGGGACCTCCGTAAAAGTCGCCCCATCGTCAACGTCATGCTCCCCATGGTCAATGATGTGTGTCGGGTCGTGCACGTATCTCCTCAGCTGAGACACGTGGAAGACGTCGTGCACCCGGTGCAACTGAGGTGGTAGATCCAGGTGATAAGCCATCTCACCAACCCTGCTGAGGACCTGGAAGGGTCCAATGAAGTGCGGAGATAACTTTCCGCCTCGGCCAAATCTCCAAATACCACGTCGAGGTGAGACCCGCAAGAAGACGTGGTCGCCATCCTCGAACTCTAGTGGCCTCCGCCTCCTGTCAGCGTATGACTTCTGCCGGCTCTGTGCTGTCCTCATCCGCTCCTAGATGACCTTGACCTTCTCTGTCGTGGCCTGGACCATCTCCGGTCCCACCAGTGTTGACTCCCCAGGGTCTGTCCAGCACAAAGGAGATCTACAAGGTCGGCCGTACAACGCCTCGTACAGTGCCATCCCGATGGTGGAGTGGTAGCTGTTGTTGTACGCAAACTCCGCCAAGGGTAGGTGGTCCTCCCAGCTACGACCAAAGTCGAGGACACATGCACGGAGCATGTCCTCGAGAGTCTGAATGGTCATCTCCGGCTGACCATCTGTCTGAGGGTGAAAGGATGTGCCCAGACGTAGCTGCGTCCCGAACGCCTCCTATAACCCCAACCAAAGCCGGGAAGTAAAGCGAGCATCTCGATCGGAGACGATAGATGATGGCACCCCGTGGAGTCGCACAATCTCTTGAACGTAGAGACGTCCCAAGCTCTCCACTGAGCCCTACTCTCTAATGGGTAAGAAGTGTGCCGACTTGGTGAGTCGTTCAACAATCACCCAGATGGAGTCGTGACCTCTGGAAGTGCGTGGATGTCCATTCACGAAGTCCATAGATATGTTGTCCCACATCCACTCCGGAACCTCCAAGGGCTGTACCAAGCCTACTGGTACCTGATGCTCTGCCTTCACCTGTTGGCAGGTGAGGCATCGAGAAACGAACTCTGCTACAGCCTTCCCCATGCCCGGCCACCAGTGCTATCGTCTGATATCCTGGTACATCTTCGCCACTCCAGGATGTACCGCCAAAGGAGAAGTGTGAAACTCTCTCAGAACTTCCTCTCGCAAAGTGACTGGTACCATGGTACATCCTATGAAAAGGATGTCGTGCTCTGATCCAAGGGAGAAACCATCAGGTGTCTGTCCCGAGGATATCTGTGTACACCATGTCTCACAGTCAGCATCCTCACGATGTGCCTCTCTGACCTGTTGTAGTAGAAGAGGGGTGACTATGAGAGACTGGAGGAAGGCTACTCCATCACTATCCACGAAGGATATCTGCAAAGAGGCTAGCTGCAAAGATTTCTCCTTTGCCGAAAAGTGAAATACGGTCTCATCCCCTGGATGAACCATGTTCCTTTCCTAAAACAGTCAATCCTGACATGATTAGTTAATTCATGGCATGGATGACGTCGTAAGGCCTCGACCCTGCTACCAAGAGATCCAACCGTTACTCTCGCCTCCAAGGGTTGAGTCACACTGTCGGCATCAGTGTGTGGTCACTGGGTTTCCTCCAGTACGAATCTCGCAAGTGAGGGTCAAGTCAACAGTTTTTAACCGGCACCTCTTAGTAAAAACAAACAAAAGACAAGAAAACAGAAGTCACCAAGACAAGTGTCTTTTATTACTTCAACTTAAAGTAAAAGGACACAAAGCAACACAAACTACGAAGCTAGAGGAATTATGGGCAAATGCCTCTATTCCTGGAGCTAGTCCCGCACTAGTCCACCCGCTTCCGGAGCTCCATGATCGTAAGCTTCAGCTGCCTGAAGTTGTGCTCTCCCCTGAGGTCGGGGTGGACCTCCTGGTGGTGTTGGTGGTAGAGCCTCAATGCGTCGCCCACCACCTGCTACTCGACCAGCTCCTCTTCCTCATCCGCCTCCTCCCTGCGGACCGCCACGGTCGAACCTCTGCCTCTGCCTAGGTGGTTCCTCAACCGTCTTCTGCTCCTCTGCATGGCGGGTCGGGCAGTCACGAGCCATGTGGCCTTTCCCACCGCATGCATAGCACTGTCTTCCACTCAAATGACTGGCTCCGCGCTGTGTGCCCCGCACTGCTGAGCCAGTGTCCTGAGGTCGTCTGCCCGAAGGTCTGGTCTGCCTGGACCCCTGAGTCATCCGTCGACTGCCTGCTGCAGATGACTCTACCACGTGCCACTCTGCGGTGGGTCGCTGCGCTGGTGTAGACTCAGCAAGGAAGCTCTCGATCAGAAGGGCCTGCTCCAGTACTCCTGTCTGAGTCGGTATGCTGAGGGAGATCAGTGATGCCCTGATCTCGTGTCTCAAACCCTGCTCGAAGGTCCGGGCCTGGAAGAATGGGTCTCGTACCATGTCAGTCGAGTAGCGCGAGAGATCGGTAAATCTCGCCGAGTACTGAGCGACCGTCATGCTGCCCTGCCGCAGCTGAAAAAGCTCCTGGATACGCACCGCACGAAGGGTGGCTGGGACGAACTCCGAGCGGAAAAGGCTCTCAAAGTCCGTCCAATGTAGAGATGCCTCATCGTGCACCTGGAGCATCAAGATCCACCATCGTCCTGCTGCTGCGTGTAGTAGGCTAGCAGCGAGGATCACCATGAGGTCTGCTGGTGTCCTCACTAGCCTAAACACACGTACCACGGCCTCCAGCCAGTCCTCGGCTGCCTGGGGATCCGTCTCCCCGCGAAACCTGGGTGGTCGCTGGCACTGAAACTCATGCAGTGCGCTGAGGCGACGCGCATCGTCAGCTGCTGGTGCTGGAAGCATCGGGGGCTCGGCGGGTAGAGCTACCGCCGGTGCCACTGCTGACAAAGGGCCCTGCACCGAGGCCTCGTCGCTCGGTGGGCTGTCGTCACACTCGACTCTCGGAACCCTAGCTGGCTGCCGTCGTGGGGCCATCCTGAATAGAAAACAGGTGCGCCACGGTCAAACAGTATACTTGGTGAGATGACACAAAGAAATCACAAAGAAAACTTTGAAACACACATGCAATCAATGTTTTCGTGCATTAAGTCGGAAATCAGAAGTCAGGGTCCTGGTGTACGGATACGTCGGCCGCCGCACCAACACTGGACTCCCTGGACTGATAACCACACTCAATACGCTAAACATTATTGCTTCACATTGAAAAGATCAGAGTTCGCGGTAGAACCGAACTCCTCTGATACCAATTTGTCACGACCCGCCCTCGGGGTCCGTGCCATGACTACCCCAAGCCCGCCTTCCATAGGCCAGGGGCTGGAGACTAGCACCAAGGTGTAAATCCCGGTAAAAAGGGAAGGCATTGCCTTTGTAAAGTAAACAAACAGCACAGAGTAAGCAAGCGGAAAGTAAACACTAAGCAAAAGCAGAGTACAACTGAAAGTGCGGAAAATTAAATGGGCCAGTATACAAACCCAAACTGAAAGTAAAGTACAACTCGAAAGGGAAAACAGCAACTGAAAAGTAAAAGCCGCTACACCGAGCTGTCCACTAGAAATACCACCTGAAGGGTGGGTACAGATAGCTCCACTACTCCACGGGTCCCGCCGTCCGCTCCGAGCACGTCCCACCCAGTGGTCCACCTCCAGGTACCGTCCTGCTCTGCGAGCCTCAGCTAAGATCAACGTTGTCCGTCGTCTGCAACCAACACAACATAGTGCGGGCAAAGCCCGTGCAGGGGTGAGTATAAGCTACTCAGTAGGGACCCCGAGACTCCTGAAGGTCTCTCAAAATCCACAAAGGATAAACCACGAAGAAAGGTACAATCACGAAGTAACAACCGACACTGCTTAGGTATATGCCCATACATATACCTAAGTCATCAATTTCAAATACGCTCCAACCTCCGAGCCCATGTACAACTCAGTCCACACAGGAAACTAAACGTATTCGACACAGGAAAGAAAAACGTAATCCACATAGGATAGCACAACACAATCCACAAAGGAAAGCAACAGGATTCAGCTCACACAGGTATACTTCTTCAAAAGACGATAAAGATGATCTCTGATCCATCTAAGTCGTCGGACCCACGAAGGATCGATAGGTAACTAACCCCCGCAAAAGACCCACACAGGATCGGGCCCACGTAGGACCTGTAGCCGCTGGTTCACACAGGACCGCTGAGCGCAAAGACCCACACACGATCGGACCCACACAGGATCGGGCCCACACATGACCTGTAGCACTGATCCACGTAGGATCGCTGAGTGCTGAAGTCGTCGTCGTCGAATCCACACAGGATCTCTGTACTGTCGTCGTCGCAGTCACAGTAGCAGTAGTAGCAGTAGTAGTCACAGTAATAGTCGCAACCAGCACTAGGGTTCCCGCACACAGCATGCTCGTTCGGAGGGTCCGCTCCACGAGCCGAAAGGCTGATACATCAACTGTCACGAACACCAGAGTTGATGTATCCAAAAGTTCCGTATCGTCAACAGGAACTCAACGCAACAGACGGCGCGTCGATCAGACGCCCGGTCTGAGAGTTATTGGCATTTTCGTCCCCGGGGCCCGGTTGGTTTTTAAGGAAAAACCAACCCGACCGTACTCCACCTGTGTCCAAACCTCGGGAGGAGTATGCCAAAAGATCCGTCTCACTAAGAGGAACACAACAAAGCTGAGGGCACGTCAATCGGACATCCGTAGCTCAAGATATGAGCGTTTCCGCTCCGAAGGCCCGGTTGGTTTCGTGAACGAACCAACCCGGCCGAACTCAAAGTGTTCCGAAACCTTGAGTGCGATATACCGAAACGACCGTCTCGATCCAAGGATCGCGTTGCCGCAGACGGTTCGTCGATCGGAGGTGCGTGGCTCATGTTATGGTCAAAAGACCGAAACAGTCTCGAAAACGGGGGTCCGGGTCCGGGCCGACCCGGCCCGACCCCCCCCCCCCCCCCCCCCCCTGGGTCAGCCCGAACCGGGTCGGACCGACCCGGTCCGCTGGACCCGGCCCGGCCGGTGGCAGCGCGGCGGCGCGGGCCGGCCAGCGGCGGCGCGGCCAGGGTGCCGCGCATGCGCCGCACGCGGGGGGTGAAACCCCCCTTTTTTCGGATCTCGGCCTACTTTTGCCGGCCATTTTTAATAAACACACGGGACCCGCGGGTCCCGCCTTCTAACCGAACCGGTGGCCGGCACAGCCGGCCCCCTTCCCCCTCTCCGCCGCGGCCATAGCCGCGACTCATCTGAACTCCGGCGGCCCGGCTGCCGCCGGTCTTCCCGTCTCGCCGCGGCCCGGAACCGGCCGCGGTGTTCGTCCTCCGGCGCGGTGCGACGGCACCGCGCCCCTCCGCCGCGCCTTCGATTCCCCTTGACGCGGCGCGACGGCGTCGCGTTCTTGATGATTTTTTCCACGGCGCGGCGCGACGGCGCCGCGCAATAAAATCGAGCGAATAACCGCTTGGTGCGACGACACCACACCACCTTGTCTCATCCGCAAAAATAAAACATCAAGAACGAAGGAGGGGGTTCGGCCGTATTCATGCGGTCCGGCCCCCTCACGTTAAACAATAACACAAATTTATAATCCTCACGTTAGTCATGCTAGAACCACGAACAATGATAAATAAATAAACAAATAACAACAACCCCTACCTTGGGTATAAGGTTCGAAGATTTGTCAACGTCCCGCGGAAGACAACGTCGCGGAGGACGGGCGTCGTGGTAATCGTTCGTCAAATCCGATGACGAAGAGGTACGTCTGAAGAGGTACGTCGTTGGCGAATCTTCGTATGCCGACGAAGGAAGTCCGAGAAGGAAGCGGCGTTCCCTTTCGTTGACACGGAAGACGAAGAAGAGAGGAGCGGCGTTCTTCGTCGGAGCTTGAGCGTTCTTCGTCAAAGCTTGAGCGTTCTTCGTCAAAGTTTGAAGAAGAAGGAAAAGCTCTCAAATCCTCTCAAGATGGCTAAAGAGTTCTAACCCAACAAAATAAGATAAGAGCTTATTTTATTCACAAACTTAACAAATTGAATTTCAAAGGATTGAAATTCAAATAAGATAACTCCAAAATTAAATAACAATTGTCATGTCATTTAAAGAGGGGTTAAAGGGAGTTTGAGAGAAGATGGAAGGTTGGGTTTCTTGTGGGACCCACCACACTTAATCCTCTCAAGGGAGGTTAAGTGGGTGTGGGTCCCATCCCTAACTTCCTTTGAGAGAATATAACCAACAAGTTTAAATAAAAATTTGTAATCCACAATTTTTATTTAACTTGTTCTAAACTCCCAAAAACTAACTCTCAACCCGAAATAAACGCAACCTCAGAAAAGGTCTCCTTAAGCGAATATCGGCGCTGCGAGTTCATCGGTGTCCTCGGATTTCAATTCCGAGCACCGGATCAAAATTTAGAATTTCCCGCTCGTTCGTTCACTGAACGTAACCGAGCCAAACTTCGGAAATTGATTTCGGGCGCACCGCGCCTCGGAATCAGGTGCCGTCAGAAACTGCGCTCTTGTAAAATTCCAAAGAAAATTAAGAAAAAATTTCCATTGAATTTTACGGGTCTTTACAATTATATATACACTCAATATGAAAATAATATTAATAGTTCATGTGGTTATTCGACTAGTAGAATTCCCATGATTATGTTTTATTATGGAATTATTTATTCATCTCATATTCATGCCATAAAGTGTTCATGTTTATTATTTGTGATGGCTTGTTTTTTCAATTATTCACCATACCTGATGTTTATTTTATCTTCCGCTATATTGCATACTCTTACTAAGCATTTGAGCCCACTCCTTTTTATGTTTCATTTTCCTAGGATATGAAGAAGTTAATTATGAGTGACATTATGGCATAATATTAGAGGATTGGATATTTATAATGGAATAAATTAGTGTTGTATTTCCTTTCAAGTTGTAATGTTGAAGTTATGTGTATATCTTGTTTCTAAGGCTACTAAACTGATCAGTCTTTTGGGATTTAATCCCTTGTGATCAAGCAAATGTTATGTAATAAAGGACCAATTCCGGGTAACTAGGGTCGGGGCATTATAGTTGGTATCAGAGGATGTTTAGTACAAACCTTGGAAACTAGATTTAGAAAAACTCTAATTAGAGCACATTACCCTAAGATAGACTTTGAGGATTAGTATAGAAGAATGTCCTTGAATTTTGGTACTATAGTGATTTTGTGAGTTTTACAAGAAATAAATCCCTATCTTGATACGATCAGGTAGAGGAAGCTCTGGCATAGATGTCTCTAGGGGTAAAACCTGAAAACAACGCTTGGAGCTAGGCTCAAATGGGAACTGGTGCATGAAAATGGGCCTTGAAACACTCTTTATTACAACAGTCTTGGGGGATATGTTTGAGATAATTCTCATATTCTTTACTAACAATTATGAAGGGATTATGAGTATATACAACCTCAATGAAAACATTTTTTCTATTATGGATTATATCCATAAAATATTCAATTTATGTTATGTGTTTTACAAGTTTGGAATTATGTATTGTGGTTCATAAAAAAATCTATTATATTCCATTGTTTAGAAATGGAACATAGTGTAAGGAATTGAAACTATATCAATTCATGTAATCCATGTAGTGATTTCCCTCCTGGTCAAGATAATTATAGTGGAGCAGGTGATGCAACTGGTGCTGATCAACTTATCACCATACTAGGACAACTCACACTGGTTATGAAGAATAACCTTACTCGTATGTAGCACCCTGATCCAAAATGTGGAGAATCAATGTTAGATCGTTTCATGAGGTAAAAAAACTCCAACATTCAATGGGTCTACAAATCCATTTGTAGCAGAACAATGGATAAATTCCTTAGAGAAAATATTTCATGCTTTGGGGAGTAGCGAAATGGAATAACTTGTCATTGAAGTTTATCACCTCACTGGAGATGAGATCAATGGTGGTCATTAATACCAAACAAAAAGAAGGAGGAAGAAGTATCAAGTTTTGAATGGAGATAGTTTAATGATATTTTCAAAGAAAAATACTTCCCTTGTGACCATCGAGCATATATAGAATAGAAATTTCTGAGTCTGAGAAAAAAGGATGATGAGAGTGTCACAAAGTATGAAGCTAACATTACATGGTTATCAAGGCATGCTACAGATTATATACGTAACCCAAGAAGTAAGATTGATAATTTTATAGATGGGTTAAAACCGTTTATCTTTCTATCATTATTCTCTCCATACTTATCATCGTATGAAGATATTATCTCATGTGCTATCAAGACATAAAAGGAATTCTCTATGTCTTACGACTTTAAAGAAAAGCAAGAGAATAAGTTATCTACAGAACACTCTAGGAAAGGAAATAAGGAAACATAGAAGAATGGAAGAGTTGAATTTCCACCCTATGATAATTTTTGAAGGAAGAACCATGGAGCTTATCTAAAAGAAAATGGAGTATGCTACAAATGTGGATATAAATGCCATCTTGCTAGTGATTGTAAGGGGAATAATGAAGCTTACAATGTTTAATGCTACAATTTAAGGGTGATGGAACATTATTCAAATGAATGTTCTAATAATGAGGGAAATTTACCTTAGAAATGTCCAATAGATCAAGTTCATTATTATGCGATCACTAATGCTGAGGTTGAAGCTCATAAAGACATGGTGGCAGGTCATTTAATAGTTTCCTCAAGTTTATACAATACATTATTTGATTCTAGATAATCACATTTCTTTTTATCATACCATTTTGCTAAGAAAATTAGATACTTCCAATTTGATTTAACAACGGAGTTTTCAGAAAAAAAATCTTTAGGAAAGTATCATTACAACAAGGTATTGTGAATCAGTCCCCATTAAGGCATATAAATGATATTTATCTTTTGATATAATTATCATACCCATGATTTTATTTTATATAATCCTTTGTATGGATTGGATTTCAGACCATGATGTGATAATTTATTGTAATAAGTAGGATGTTACAATTCTTGATGATGATAAGGAGTACCTTATCTTTATAGGAGAAGCGTCACCATCTAATTCTTATCTAGATCCACCCCCAGTATTTCAACTAATTTTAATTATTGTGGTGGATGGGAATGAAATAATTTTGGGAGAGGAATAGAATGTTAGAATAGAGGACATACCTTTTATGAAAAAATATGTGGATCAATTTCTAGAGGATTTACCTAGGCATCCTCCAGAATGAGAAATTGTGTTTTCCATTGATATAATTCATAGTTGAAGGACAATATAGAAGACCCTTTATAAAATGGCCACTGTGGAATTCGAGGAACTAAAGAAACAAGTAGAGGAATTGATTAATAAGTGACTTATTCTCCCTAGCGTTTCTCCTTTAGGAGACCATGTCATTTTTGTTAAGAACAAAGAAGAATCTATTAGTTTGTGCATTGAGAACAAGGAGATCAATTCTATAACAATAAAGAACAGGTATCCCCTAACTCAAATTGATGATTTATATATCCAACTTCATGGAGATAAATATTTTTCAAAGATTTACCTTTGATCTAGATATCATCAGTTGTGTGTGATGAAGAAAGACCTTCCGAAAACATCATTTCAAACAAGGTACGAGCATTACGCGATTATAGTAATGTATTTTGGATTGACTAATTCACCCTATATCTTCATGGATCAAATGAAGAGAGTTTTCATGGAATATATTGATGACTTTTTAGTGGTATTTATTTATGATATCTTGGTATACTCGAAAAGCTACGAAGATCATGAAAATCACTTGCGCATTATTCTAAAGACTCTTATGAAGAAATGAGTTATAAGGGATGTTTAGTAAGTGTGAATTCTTGCCTAAGTAGAATTATTTTCTTGGAAATATTGTCTATAAGGATAGAATCTCTGCTGATCCTTCAAAGGCCATGTAAATCCATGAATGGCTAGCATTGACGAGTGTAACTGAGGTATGAAGTTTTATTGGTTTAGCAGGTTATTATCAGCATTTTGTTCCGAATTTTTTCCGATTATCTAACCCATTAACCAAGATCACTTGTAAAGGGGTTAAATTTGTTTTGAAAAAAGAGTTTGAATAATGTTTTCAAGAAATGAAGAGAACATTAGTTAATCCTTTCATCTTTGTTCTACCATCGGGGAATGTTGGGTTTGTTATTTATAGTGATTAATCAAGGAAAAGACTTTGTTGTGTCTAAAGGTAGAATGATAGAGTTATTTTATATGCATCATGATAACTAATAATTCATGATCCAAACTATCCCACACATGATCTTGAGTTAGTAGCTGTATCCTTTATTCATAAAATATAGAGACACTATCTCTGTGGTAAAAATGTGACATTTATACTGATCACAATTTTTTGATGTATATTTTCTCACAAAAAGAACTATACATGAGGCAAAGAATATGGCTTTAACTACTCAAGGATTATTATTGCACAATAAAATACCACCTGGGGAAGTCAAATAAGGTGTCATATGCTTTGAGCCAAAAGGATCATGGAGATTTGAACAAGGTGAGAGTTAAAATGGGTCTTATTTTCATGGATCTTGTAAAGAAGGATATGAGAATAACCATAAAATTTGAAACATCAAAACTTTTTCAAATGGTTTCCAAATAATCTTACTAGATAGGATAAAAAGTTCTTAGATGGCTAATAAGGAATTTTAAAAGAAAATTAAAGCTGTGAACGATGGGAGATTGAGTGACTTCATATATGATGATGAAATTTTGAAATTTTGGAAGATACTTTGTGTTCCTAACATACCAGATATAAAAAAGGAATTGGTGGATGATGGAAACATCTTTAATTTCACTATACACCTTGGGAGAATCATGATGTATTGATATTTTAAGGAACATTTTAGGTGGGACAACATGAAGAGGGAAATTACTGAATTTTTGTCCAGATGTGTGGTTTTTGAACAAGTAAAAGTTGGAAAGCAACAGTCCGGAGGATTCATGAAACCTCTTCCCATACCTAAGTGTAAATTGGATAATATTGCGATGGACATTTTCATGGGGCTACCAAAGACTCTTATAAGTAATGATGTATAATGGTTATTTGTAGATCATCATACCAAGTCAACACATTTTCTTGAAATAAGATAAGATTTACCACTTGAATGTCTCACAAAACTATATATTAATGAATTTGTAAGACTCCATGGTGTACTCCTATCATTTATTTCCGATCATGATCCCAGATTGATATCAAGATTCTGGAAATGTCTTCAGAAATCCCTACATACTGAACATCATTTGAGCACTTCCTACCACACTCAAACTGATGGAAAATCAGAACGGACTATTCAATCCATAGAATACACGTTTAGATCTTGATCATTTTACTTTCAAGGTATGTGGGATCAATATTTACCACTATTAGAAATTTTCTATAACAATATCTTTCTTTCAAGTATTCATATGGAACCATATGATGCGTTATATAGAAATAGATGCCGCACAACAACATTATGGGATGATGTAGGTGATAGTAAACTTGACAGCCCAAAACATTTTGAGGAAATTATGGAAAAGGTGAAGGTTATCCAAACCCACATCAATTCATCACAAAGTAGGAAGAAGATCTATACCAATAACCTAAGGTAAGATTTGGAATTTCATGTAACAGATCATGTATTATTGAAGGTATCTCCATAGAAGGGAGTTATAGGATTCTGTAAGAAGGGTAAATTAAGTCTAAGGTACATCGGACCTTTCTAAATTCTCGACATAATTGGGGCTATAGATTTCCGTATGGAAATTCCACCATGTCTCTCCAAATTTAATGATGTCTTCCAGGTATCACGGTTGAGAAAATAAATTCCTGACCCAACACATGTACTCACCTTTGTTGAAATTAAACTAGAACATGATTTTTCATATTGTGAAGAGCCTATCAAGATTCTTGATATGATAGTACATGTGTTGAGAAACAGGATGACTCGTCCGGTAAAAGTTCTATGGAGAAACGATAAGATGGATGAGGCAACGTGGGATCCAGTGAAACATATGATGAATAACCACCAGATTATTTCTGTGAGGTAGTATTCTAGAAATTTTGAGGATGAAATTATTTGAAGGAGGGACGAATTTAACACCCTAAGCATTTATGGTACCTTTCCCTTTGAAAAATTCAATCGCATGCATTGTATGCAACATCGAGATTCCAACACATCACGACCAATCAAACTAGCCATTATGAATAGTAATACCCACTTTTTGAAATTTTATAAATTTTATTTTTCAAAATGGACTTAATTTTTTAATTCAAAATATCGAAATTAGCTTCTGGTGAATTTTTGGTACTTTTTTGAAAACATGGATTTTTTGTTGAGTAGTACTAAATTTTAATTAAAAACAACATTTTTAATCAAAGAATTTATAATGTTAAATTATACATTTGAGTAGTTTTAAAGTATTATTAGAATTTATTTTTATAATTTAATATAGTTTAGGTCAATGAATGTAATTCCACATTTAAACTAAATATAAACATGTGTTGGTCTTTTGATAGTTAATATTTCTTAAAAAAACACTTTTTTATTTTGACAAAGGGAATTAATTTTAAATTAATTTCTACCACTTAGGTATTTTCAATTAGAATAACTGGATTAAATATTCAGACTCAGGAGGTCTAAAATTTTTAAATAGGTAACTTTTATTTTCAGAAATTATTAATAATTACTTCTGTAAATATTTTATTTACATGGTTAGAGGGTAAATCTGGTAAATAAGGGTAAAAAATAATATTCTAATAATATTAAATTACCGTAACATGTATCTGATTCATATTTTTTGATACATGTCTGACCATAGGCATCCCTGGGTCGATTTATGGAACCCATGGATCCACATGGGAGTGATAATGACATATTACATTAATTAATATAATATAAATAAAAAAATAACAAAAGCATGCATCTTTTAGTAAAACATTTTTTATGGGGTTATATAATTGATCATTTTGACAATAAATATTAAGTATAATGATAAAACTTTTTCGTACATAATTGTAATTTATTTATAATTTTTTCACATTAAATAATTTAATTTATTAATGACACAATGATGATGCAATAATTACCTTAATAATGAAATATTAAACTAATTGATATTATCAATATCTAAATAAATTTAAATTGAGACTTATGATAAATAAAACTAATTTTCTAGTTTACTATGACATTTTAGGGTTGGTTAAATTAATTTTATTCTAAGTAATATAGTTTTTATGGCTTCCAAAATAATCTAATACTAAATAGTGTGAAAATTGAAATAATTGAGTTTTTCAAACAAATACTATATTATTATTTGATATAATATTCCTAAAAATCTTTGTTTTTTCCAACGGAATTATATAAGGTTATATATATTAATAATGAACCACATGGGGTTATATTTTCTTGTTATTGTATGTTTATTAATCATATAATATAAAAATACAAAGAGCCATGGTAAATGTCAAACTATTTAACTAAGAGTTAAAACTAAAAGATAAGGTTAATATGATGACCTAATCCTATATAAAACCTATTGGTTGAGAGTTTTTTGACCCATCCCCACATTATTCTTTAAATAATTTATTTTTGAGGCATTAAAACCCAATATTTATTTTATCATAAAATTATATTTCAAGTTTTTCCTAAAATGGCCCTCACCTCTCTTATAAAAGGGAACTTCCCCTTCTCTTAATTACACACCTCCAAATAATTTTGTCTTGGAAAAAACAAGCCAAAATATCCTCCCAAATTTCCTCCCTTCATCATATAGGCCTTAGTTTGGTCATAAATCCATCTTATGGATCCCTTTTGATCAAATCAAAAGGATGATCCCGAAGAAGATCTAAATATTTCATCACCTCTTTCAAGTTATTTTCTTCATCCACTTCTTCATTTGATGTTGTTTCAATTATAAAATAATATCTCAAGTATATAATATATACTTTGATGTTATTATAAATATATTAGAACCATATTAATTATTTTATCCATCTTAAAAATGACAAAGTCACAATATGTGCGTATGTACAGCTTATCATCTACACGTCGTGGTGTAGTTTGTTATTCAAACACTTCAATATTTGGATGGGCATAATAATGAGTATAACTGTTGTAAATAATAAATATAACATTTTATTTATTATATATATATTATACACCATCCAATTAAATATGATATAACCATTAATATAATGATATTTTCACTTGTGCATAGGTACAGATTGTCGTCTCCACGAATGCGATGATATTCATTTCCCCATCGTAATCATTAAAGAATAATTTTCATATTATGATTAAAAATAATGTTTATAAACATAATATCATTATATATATGAATCAAATGCATCCTATCCATAACAATCTTGGCTTACATAACTATGCATATAAATATAAATGAATCACTTAACACCTGAAATGATGATACTACTGAAATATTATTATCAAAGAAATATTAGAGGATCATAGATGTTATCATATTTATGTATATTGTTCTTGTATAATTTAATAATAATGTTTTACCTATTATATAGGTTGTTAAAATACCATACACTACGGAATAGTACAAGGTAAGGGTTAATTCCATAATCTCTTTATTATCCAAGGTTGTTTTTACCTAATTATTTACTAGGACCTCTTTATCATCAACATACATGTTTTCTGAAAAATGTATTCAAAACATTTTTACTATTCACTAGAATATGGGTTAAATTCATTTATACCCTTATTTGACCTTATATGTTTGGAATGAAATCTTTCCATCATTTTCCAAACAATGTACTTTTTTACCTTTTCAACAAAATTAAGATAAGAATGTTTTTTTTATCTTTTACGGTGGGTGCTTATATTTTCCGCCGTTATAACTTCATTAATGATTCCTTTAGATGATTATAAAAATATTTTCAAAATAAAATTTTTCTATTATAATAATGTGATTCTTAAATGGTTTCGAAATAGAAAGAGGGTTTTCATTCAAATTGTTTTCATTTCATCTATGTCAACATCCTTGGATGGATTTTAAACTTATTTGAAGTTGATTGATTATGATTCAAATCATCTACATTTTACTGAAGGATTTTTCATATGTTTGACTGTGGATGCATTATTTTTATACCATTAATGGTTTGTGGTTAAAGTATTGACATTTCATATGTTAGTTTTAATATAAATTTCTATGTTATGTTTCATCCTATTCATATGGGGAATGAATTGGACTTAGTGTGTGACGGGTGGATCCTACTATCACACCTTGATGAATCGGTAGGTATCAAGAGACAATTAGACATCCAATTGGATGAAGCCTTTCCCAATTATATATATGGTTTTTTATGAGGCCTTAATCATTTTTATGTATATTGGATGATGCCTTGAAAAAATGTCTCAGAATGTTTGGGATTATACATTCCCTCATTATTAAAATAATATTAACGGTTCATGTGGTTATTATACAAGTACAATAAACATTATTATGTTTTATTATGGAATTATTTACTCAACTCATATTCCTACCACAAATTTTTCATGATTATTATTTATAAATTAATTTGTTTTCAATTATTAACCATGCCGAATGTTTATGTTATCTTCCGCTATATTTTTTACACTTACTGAGAATTTGAGCTCACACCTTTTTTATGTTTCATTTTCCCAGGATATGAAGAAGTTAGTTACAAATGACTTTCTGGCATAATCTAGGAGGCTTGGATGTTTCTTATGGAATATATTAGTGTTGTATTTCTTTTCATGTTGTAATATTGAACTTATATATATATCTAGTTTCCATGTGTACTAAATTGATCGGTCTTTCTGGATTTGATCCCTTGTGATCATACCAATGTTATGTAATAAAGTAATGACTTTGGGTAACTGGGGTCAGGGCGTTACACAAGATGTAGAGACATTGAGACCACTTACCCAAAGATAATATTCATATCCAACATGAATATTTGTTACCAAAATGATGATCCAAATGGTTTGGATGGGTCTAAAATCACATGGGGAAGCCCATGGGTCAAGATCAACATATCTTAGAGGAAGGGAAATACAATATTCTTCATATCCACCATTTAAAAACTAGAATTATGGAAATTATATGATTTTTATTCCAAAATCATTCTATTTTATTATCAATTCCCATATATGTTGAAAACACCATAGACTTTTATGAAGAATGTAATTTGTAATTTAAAAACGATGTGTAAATTTAATAAGTCTTTTATCCTTCCATGATGTGTACGAATTTCACAACACATTAAGGGAGACCATTTCACATCATGTAAACACATTACATGGAATTTAATTTCATAGAATACTATAGAACCCATAGGTTTAGATCCGAAAGTTTCAGAAAATCCATCACATAACCATTACAGGTATCCTCCTAATTCTGTCACGACCCGTCCTCGGGGCCCATGCCATGACTACCCCAAGCCCACCTTCCATAGGCCAGGGGCTGGTGACTAGCACAAAGGTGTAAATCCTGATAACTGGGAAGGCATTGACTTTATAATAGTAAAAAAACACCACAGAGTACAAGAGGAAGTAAAACACTAAGTACAAAGAGATGTGCTGAAAGGTAAATGGGCCAGCATACAAACCCAAATGAAAGTACAACTATAACTAAACAAAGTACAACAGAAAAAGACAACAGCTGGAAGAATGGAAGAGGCTCTTGGGTCATCCTCCTCGGATCCTACCTGAAGGGTAGGTACAGATGACGCAGCTCCTGGATCGTCCACCACGGATCCTACCTGAAGGGTAGGTACAGATAGCCTCTACAATGCTATCGCCCGTCAACCTCCTTCGAGTGTCGTCTCGCCATGAATTCCACCTCTGGATACTGACTCGTTGTGTAGTCCACCTCCGGGTACTGACTCGTCCTGTAGTCCACCTCTGGGTACCGTCCAGTCCTCGAACACTCGGCCTCCGTCAGCACTGCCTGTCGTCTGCAACCAACACAACGAGGTGCGGGCATAGCCCATGCAGGGTTTAGTATAACGATACTCAGTAGGGACACTGAGACCCTCAAGGTCTCACTAATACCAACAAGGATAACCACAAAGAAGATCTCAACAGATAACCTCTACTTAGGTATATGCCCATAAATATACCTAAGTTATCAAATAACCCATCTCAATAACGAGGAAACAAAAATATTATGAAATCAACGGATAACCACTACCCAGGTATATGCCCATACATATACCTAAGTAATCAAGTAACCCATCTCAATCATGTGGAAACACAAAGGTCATAGACTTAGCTCAAACTAGGATTTTCATTATCGAAACCGTAAATGCTGAAGAGCCCCGTCTCTGGAGTGTACAGTGGTCCTGTAACGACTCTGAGGTATTGCTCACTAACCTAAGACTTCTAAGGTACTCCTCCTGTTGAGTACCGCAGGTCAGACACCCAAACAAAGTAGTGCTTCCCGCTGTTGTATGCCACACAAACACAGAAGTGCACACCCCCTAGTATCCTGTAGAGGTACTCTCCGGATGAGTACCGCGGGTCTGCACTATCACACAGGTAGTGCTCCATCTTCTATGGGTCTTCACCCAAACAAAGTCGTGCTCTGTCTACTGTGCTAGTCGACTCACTCCAAGTCGAGTCGGTCAAGCAGTTGTCAGGTCTCAGTCGGCTACACGGTCTCCGTACTTCACACGCTCGTCTCTGTGAGGTTCTGCTCCATGAGCTACAGGTCGATACTAAAAGTATCACACGTCCCATGAAGAAGTATTTCAAAGGACCACCTCGTCATAGGGGTCTCAACGCAACAGACGGCGCGTCAATCGGACGCTCGGTCTGTGAGTTATTAGCCTTTTCGTCCTAGGGGCCCGGTTGGTTTCGTGAGAGAACCAACCCGGTCGTATCTCAATTGTACCCCAAACTCTCATAGGGTATACTCATAGGGACCGTTTCTCAATGTGATCACCAACGCCGCTGAAGGTTCGTCAAACAGACGTCCAGTCTGAATGATATCAGCTTTTCCGTTCCAAGGGCCCGGTTGGATTTTGGGTACAATCCAACCCAGCCACTATCCAACAGCAACCAAAACTCAGGCGAAGTATGCCAAAATTTCCATCTCATCAAATGGAATTCAACGAAGTCGACGGCATGTCAATCGGACGTCCGGATCTCAAGATATGAGCATTTCCGCTCCGAGTGCCCGGTTAGTTTCGTGTACGAACCAACCCAGTCGAACCCAAAGTACTCCGAAACATTGAGTGCGATATACCGAAACAACCGTCTCAATCCAAGGATCGCATATCAACTGACATTACGTCAATCGGAGGCACGTAGCACATGTTATGGGTGTCCGACCATAAAAGATTCAGTATTAAGGGGTTCGGGCCCGGTCCGACCCGGCCCGATACCCCAGGGTAGACCCGAACTGGGTCGACCCAATCCGAGTCCGGGTCCGGCTCGCTAGGGCGCGGCACGGCCCAGCCGGCGCGGCCCGGCCTGGCCCGGGCCGGCCTCGGCGCGGCCTGGGCGCAGTGCGCCCAGCCTTCTAGTCAGGCGCTCAGCCAAATGGCTGAGCCATTTGGAGTGGGGGGCACCTTCCCCCCATGGTTTGTAACTGCTGCCCCCCTTAATGGGGGCCGCTCAGCTGGCCAGCCATGGGTTTAAACCCCCGGCTTTCCCCTCGTCCGGTCGGCCCGCCCCGGCGGGCCGGTTTCTGTCACCACGGGACCGGCGACGACAGGTCCCCTCCCTGCTCCGACACCGGCGGCCCGTTTCCGGCCGCCGGTTCCCACGCTCTACCGCGGCCCGGTACCGGCCGCAACCTTCATTCGTCCGGTGAGGTGCGACGGCGCCGCACCCCTTTTCCACGGCCCCGCTCCTGCAGCGATGCTTTTTCGGTTCTCTGGTGTGGCGTGACAGTGCCGCGACTTGGTTCAATTTCACAGTGCGGCGCGACAGTGCCGCACATTCCTTGTCGCACGATCCCGCGCGGTGCGACGACACCACACAATTTCCGTTCCAACCACATTAGAAACAAACATGGATAATGGAGGAGGGTCGGCCATGTTTGTGCGGCCCAGCCCCCTCTCGTTAATCAACAGCAATTGGTCATATTCCATGAAGAATGTCAAAGTAGTAATCACGAATAAAATAAATAAATAAACCCATACATTTTTCCCGCAAACAAGAATTCCCAACCCGCAACATATTATTCGCGGATCAACCTGAAGTTTAGTTGATCGACGTTCTTTGATTTAGGAGGCAGTAACATGGGGTTCATTAATATTCACAAAACAATTTCCTACCTTGACATTTCTTGAACAGAGGTTCGTCGAACGAGGATTTGTCGCGGAAAGAGACATCGTGAAAGAAGACGTTGTCGGTGTCACAGTAAGAGGCGTCGCGGAAGGAGACGTCACGGAAGAAGACGTCGACCTCCGAGGAATCTGGCGTTCTTCGCATTCTTCGGGTTCTTCGTGTTCTTCGACAAAGCAGATGAAGAAACTCAAGTCTCCCTTAGCTTTTCTCCCAAATCTCTCAAGCAACAAGCCTCCATACCAAAATAAAATAAGTCCCTTACTTATTTTATTAACACAACTTAAGGTTTTAAATTCAATAGTATGAAATTCAAACACTCACATTAAACACACTTCATTAATATCATAAGTTATCAAAACATAAGTTATCAAATTAAAATGTGAGTTGAGGGAGTTAAGGAATGTGAAGGGGTGGGGTTCATGTGGGCCCCACCACTCTCATAACCTTCCATGGGATGTTGGGTAGTTACCCAAATTCCACCCAAATCTTAAATCCACTTAGAGAAAATAAAAATTGTATTTAAATTTTTATTCTATCTTACAATATTTTTATCAACCTCTCCCGTGAAAATGAAACACCGGAAAAGGTGTTTCTAAGCAATTATCGGCGCTGCGGTTTCAGCGGTGCCCTCAGAATTCGATTCCGAGCACCGGTTCAAAAGTTAGAAAAAACCCGCTCGTTCGTTCACTGAACGTACCTGATCCAAACTTCAGAAAATGATTTTGGGCACACCGGCCCTCGGAATCAGGTGTCGTCAGAAACTGCGTACTTGTAAAATTCCAAAGAAAGTTGATAAAAAAATTTCCTTGAAATTTTAGGGTCTTTACATTACTCCCACCTCAGGGCTTTACGTCCTCGTAAATCTTCAACATTAACTAGGGTCACAAAAGTAGTATTTAGCGTGCATCTTAGCCTTCTGTTCCCATGTGCTTACCTGGAGATTCCCGTACTGCCAAAGAAGCGCACCCAAAGAATTGACCGTCCTCATAGGATCCGCTCCTGTCGATCCTCGATCACCACTGGAACCTCCGTGGAAGTAACCCCATCGCCATCGTCTTGCTCCTCATGGTCGATGATATGTGAAAGGTTGAGCACGTATCTCCTCAGTTGAGATACTTGGAAAATGTCGTGCACCTAGTGCAGCTGTGGTGGATGGGTCAAGCGGTAACCACCTCGCCTACCCAGCCGAGGACCTAGGAAGGTCCGTTGAACCTTGGAAATAACTTGCTGCCTTGGCCACATCTCTGTAAACCTCATCGAGGTGAGACCTGTATAAGGATGTGATCGTCAACCTCAAACTCTAGTGGTCTCCAATTCCTGTTAGAACTCAAACTCAAACAACTGATGCCACGAGGGTAAGGTTGACCGACTCAGGAGTGATCAGTCACACCCTCCTGTGCATGATTATATCCTGTGCTTCCTGGGGTTTCCTTTTTGCCGACCAAGGAAAACCCATCCCGACGTTTGCCTAAAACCGTCAATTTGAGTATGAACAGTTATTTCCCATTCCATACTCAAACTAACGTCGTAAGGCCTCGACGCTGCCACCAAGAGATTTTAACCGAAACTCTCGCCTCGAGGGTCTGACCACACTGTCGGTGTATGTGTGATTATTGAGTCTCCGCCCAAGGTATCTCCAGATGTGAGGGTCAAGTCCATGGCTTACCAGAAACTCTAGGTCTGGAACAAGATTTGTGAAAGCAAGGAATGATTCATATCGACGTTTGTTACTGTAGCAGCTAGTAGTTGACACAGAATGTCCCTTGAATCTTTTTTAGAGGCATTGGGTCACACTCCTTCACCGCATGCAGCCGCACTCTTCCTCCACCCTCCAGCTCCCTGAGCCTGGCAGGGATAACTAAGGAGGGTGGTTGTAGCATGTTAAGATGTACACCACCTCATGCTGCTCTCCTAGCTCTATCTCCATGTCCGTTGCTTCACAGACTCATCTCTCCTTTAAACTTCCTCTTGAAATATTTAACATGCTTGAGTCTCTAAGACTGGCACCAGTTTCTTGTTTCTTACTGCACTGTGCAGTCTTCATCCACCCCTGGATGATCTGCACCTTCTTTGCCTACGATCTGAAAGAGCTGCAAAAATTTCTCGTTTGCCGAAAAGAGAAACTCGGTCTCATCCCCAGGACAAACTACACCCATTGCATAATATAGTCAATTCTGACATGAACGACACATTCATTCCATGGAGTGAGGGGCGCCTACCCTCTGGTTTGTAACTGCGGACCCCCTTAATGGGGGCTGCTCAGCTGGCCAGTCGGGGGTTTAAACCCCCGGCTTTCCCCTCGTCCGGCCGGCCCGCCCCGGCTGGCCGGTTTCTGCCGCCACGGGACCATCGACGACCGGTCCCCTCCCTACTCCGACACCGGCGGCCCGTTTCCAGCCGCCGGTTCCCACGCTCTGCCGCGGCCCGGTACCGGCCGCTGCCTTCATTCTTCTGGTGCGGCGCGATGGTGTCGCACCCCTTCGCCGCGACCCCACTCCGGCCGCGGTGCTTTTGCGGTTCTTCGGCATGGAATGACGGAGCCGCGCGACGGCACCGCGCATTCATTGCCGCATGATCCCACGTGGGGCGACGTAACCGCACCATTTCCGTTCCAACCACATTAGAAACAAACATGGATAATGGAGGAGGGTCGGTCATGATTCTGCGGTCCGGCCCCCTCTCGTTAATCGATAGCAATTGGTCATATTCCACGAAGATCGTCAAAGTATTAATCACGAACAAAATATATAAATAAACCCCTACAGTTTTCCCACAAACAAGAACTCCGAACCCGCAACATATTCTTCGTGGATCAACTTGAAGTTTATTTGATCCGAGTTCTTTGATTTAGAAGGAAGTAACATGGGGTTCATTAATATTCACAAAACAATTCCCTACCTCGACGTTGCTTGAATGGAGGTTCGTGAAATTAGGATTCGTCGCGGAAAGAGACGTCGCGAAAGAAGACGTCGTCAGCATTGTGGTAAGAGGCGTCACGGAAGGAGACGTCGCGGAAGAAGATTTCGACCTCCGAGAAATCTGGCGTTCTTCGCGTTCTTCGCGTTCTTCATGTTCTTCGACGAAGAAGATGAAGAAACTCAAGTCTCCCTTAGCTTTTCTCCCAAAGATTTCAAGCTTCAAGCCTCCATCCCAAAATAAAATAAGTCCTTTACTTATTTTATTAACACAACTTAAGGTTTGAAATTCAAGAGTTTGAAATTCAAACACTCACATTAAACACACTTCATTAATATCATAAGTTATCAAAACATAAGTTATCAAATTAAAATGTGAGTTGAGGTAGTTAAGGAATGTGAAGAGGTGGGGTTCATGTGGGCCCCACCACTCTCATAACCTTCCATGAGAAGTTGGGTAGTTACCCAACTTCCACCCAAAGCTTAAATCCACTTAGAGAAAATAAAAATTGTAGTTAAATTTTTATTCTACCTTCCAAAATTTTTATCAACCTCTCTCGTGAAAATGAAACTCCGAAAAAGGTGTTTTTAAGCAATTACGGGCGCTGTGGTTTCGTCGGTGCCCTCAGAATTCGATTCCGAGAACCAGTTCAAATGTTAGAAAGAACCCGCTCGTTCATTCACTGAACGTACCCGAGCCAAATTTTGGAAAATGATTCCGGGCACACCGTGCCTCGGAATCAGGTGCCGTCAGAAACTGCGTTCTTGTAAAATTCCAAAAAAAATTAAGAAAAAATTTTCATTGAAATTTCTGGGTCTTTACAAATTCCTTCTCATCGCTATCAAAATCACTGAATAGAAAAACAATGAAAAGGATTAAAATGTTCCTAATATTAATTTCATGGAAAGTAACAACCTCCAAAAAATAAAAACATTATGTCCTGTAATATCCCCTCATCAATAATACATATAGAAAAGGATGAGGCCCATGATATTTCATTAGTGAATTACGCTTCCATGTATGATGAGAATTAGAACTATTCTTCCAAATCATACATACCAATGGTATAATACTACGAGGAAGTAACATGGTATCATAGTTAATAATATTGTCTATATTCTTAATCATGGATAAAACATGATAAACATGAAATCACAATTTCTTTGAAAATTATGTGGATTTGAAATATATTTTCAATGTTGTGATACATGGAATGCACCATGTATCAACATCAACGTTGGAATAGGTTTTAAAAATTAATCTTCTTTCCAACATATGAAGAAAAATGAAAAGGTACCCAAAAAAAGGATAATGCTTTTATAACATCCTAATCCATATATGCCCAAAATTGGTTTAACATTCAAGAACATGTAATTAAAATCTAAAAATTATAATGGTCTGCAAATATTATTAGCATTAGCTTTGTTCTAGCTCTATGTCGTGGACATTCTATAATGAATCAATTTTTTTAGGTTGTGACTTGAACCAATATTTTTGAAACCAAGGAACGTTAAAATATATCAAACCAACATAGTGTAGATTTACAAGTCCATCCATAAAATAGCTCAAAATGATCCATTTAGATCATGGAAAAGTAATTATTGTAATAGAAAAACTCACAAGGAACCAAATACTCATCCCAAACCCTAATAAAAATAGGCCCACATTCATGAATCATAAAATAATGAATTTTTATAGCCCTCTTAGTATAGCCATCTGTCTATGGATAATAAGCTATAATCAAACAAAATTTAGATAATATTGCTTAAAAAAGACCTCTCCAAACGAAATAAGTAAAATGAGGATCTTATTATTAGAATAAAATAGATGGAACTCCATGAAAAAGAAATATATTTATCTCTCATATATATTTCCCAAGTCTTCAACATAGGTTGTATCTCAAATGTGTAATAAGTGATTAAATTAAATCATTTGAATGATCATAAACCATATCAAATTCTTCTTCAGGTGGGTGTGTGGAAACCCAACAACAACTCCATAGAGAACTCATGACACATCATTGTTGGCATTAGAAGGGGATAAAGATAACCTTAAGGTCTCTGGTTCTTGACCTTGATAGGTTTTCATGTTTAACGATGATAGAAAAATTTCTTATTCTCTCCCTCATACCAGGACATGAATATAATTATCTCTTATCTTAGAAACTTTTCATGATTCCTTAGAACACTACCCACTAGGAATTATTAAAATCCCCATATTTCTTATTTTTTTATTGGAAAAGTTACAATGTTCCAATTCCTGAAACATAAAATATCCTCCCTGTAGAATAACCACTCAACAAAGGTCCCCCCAACCATAATGAGATTCACTAATGCAATGAAACACATCATAAAGTTGATGGTCCTAATAGACCATCTCGACATGGGTGGTTCTCATTTGAACACCAGTGAGAAAGACCTCAACCCATGATTCCCAAAATCCAATAAGAAATTATGCAACGATATAAATCAAGTTACACACATCTAATGTTTCTTTAACTACCTATTTTAGAAGTTTCCTACTCAAGAAATATGTGATAACATAAAATTTCTCTGAGTTATAAGAAATTTCAAGTTAAAAATATTTCATTTATTCAACCCAATCCTAAATGCAGAGATTGAAATCAATCAACCAAAAGGTATAACATGTTATTAGGTCAAAACAACATATAAAACATTAATCAAAAAGTTAATTCTGACAACTATTAATATCATGAATCAATAATGTATGTTTAAGAACATGGGTCACATAGTTATTCTCATCATGATTAATCATCCAAGATACATAGGTAATGAAGTGACAACTGTGCATAAGAACACAACCCAAACAAAAACACGATGTCCCATAGAAGTCCACATAGCCATGCCCGGCCTCTAGAATTGAAAAAAACCAATGTAAAAGTAAAAATACATTACATATCAAAAAAATTACTTTGACAATACTCATAAAAATAAAACATCACTCCCTTCTGATTAATAGTCATCATTGAAGAAGCTAACTTTGAGATATCCATTACAAACCAGTGGTAGTACTAGACCAAACCCAATAATCTATTAATCATGAAAACATTCAGTTTTTGTTCTCATGAAATTACAACTTTAGACATATATGGATCAATTTAGATACCATGTTATGACACCACATTTACCTTGAACTTCACATATTGGATCAATAAATTTTATTTCAATCAATTGTTATAAATTCGGTGATTTCAAAAAAATTATAGAACTTCATTAATATTACACACATGATCCTCCTAGAACTTAGAGTAAACAAGGATTTCATCCAAAAATACTACCATTAATGTCTCAATATACTCATGGAAAGTATTTTTCATTTTATCCAAATAGAAAAAAAAAGAATTTGTTATATCAAATAGAAATTAAATATACTCAAAATTGGAATAACTGCTTCATAAGGTGGATTTATTATTTTTATTTTATTATATTCTCAAATATTGAGAACCATATAGCATATAAATCTTCAAAAAAACATTTCTACCCCTTAAACTGGTCAAATAACTCATTAATCCACAGTAAAATATTTTTGTTGTTTACTATGACTCGATTGAGATTTTGATAATAAAAAAAGGAAATGTGACCAATAATATTTCATAACAATGATAATAAGTTACACACAAGGTAACACATTCGATAATATAAATACATTCTCTAAAATACCATCCACTTTATTCTTTAATGAATTAATTTTAGATTGTTCCTTGCAATAAGAAACAATAGATAATGGTTGTGTACAAGGAACTAAATCAATAGAGAAATCAACATTTATAAGTATTCGGCCTTAAAACAATACATTATATTAAGTTAAATTAATAATTAACATTAAGGATCTATTCGGATTTAGAGTTTTAGAGAATTAGGCCATAACATATACATGACGACTTGAATAATACATGTAGACACATCTTCTATGTTTCCATTTTTTTCACAAAACAAAATCTCTTGAAAAAAAGAGTCATGTCTAGTTCCATGTTTTAGACAGAATAAAATTTCCTTGATCCCATCCTTGACCATATTCCACTTTATATCCTGTAAAAAACATTTTGAAAACATGAGATGAGCATAAAAATCTCAATAAGGGATATACATAAAAGGAAAACTGTTATTTTTTCAAAACAACTAGTAAACCATGAATACTTTTTCATATGTAATACTTTTCACCCTTATGAAGTAGTAAATACTCTTCACTGAATAAAATATCATTTCATACCCATTTCTAACCAAAATATTACCATAAAACCCATATAATGTACACATAACATATAAATGTAACTTGGGAAATAAAAATGCTTAAGTTGAATAACAATATTGTCAAGTTGCACACATATCACTAAATGGAATAGGCATTCAACCAACTTCAATACCCATTGCATTGGAAGTTATAATGTAACCACCCATCCTGGTTTATCACAGCACCACCCATCATTTGTTTTATCATGTAACCACCCTTCAAATGTCAAAGTACCATTATAAAATCATAACATATAAAATATAGAAAATTTAAACATTTCACTAAAAATATTTTATTTGAAATCACAAGAAATTATTTCAAGATATTGAAATTATCAATCCATTAAAAAAACAATTTTGTTTTCCAAAACACCCAAAACTAGAATAAGGGATTTCCTTTTCATTTTTGAAAACATTAAGGCTTATAGAAGAAGCCAAATAATGATTACAGCGGGAGAGAGGCCATTATCGCCGCAAACATTAAAAACATTCCACTTTTTATTTAGTAAAATAATTCTTAATAAAACTATTCCCTTTTAATGAAAGTAAAATTCAAAGGGTTTTATTTTATGTCGTGTAAAAGAAGATGCTATATATTATCTAAATATGCCTTCATGAAAGGAGATTGAGATGATGTCCCTTACCTCATGCCTGACATGACTTTTTCGTTCTTTAATCTATTGAATAATAAAATAAAGTTAATTTCTACTTTCTTAAGAACCTTTTTTCAATTTTACTATTCATTTTATATCACTTATTACCATGTTATAATCATTTTATAATCATTTAAGTTAATAATGTTTGTTTTGCCGATATTTGGTACTTGAGTCAAAAAAGGACTTCTTATAAATACAAGTTGTTCACATGGTCAAATGTTCATTATATTCAGAATTATATTCAGGATTTATATTTCATATATCTCATATATATACAATATATAAATGTACTTATAATAGTACAAAAAATTTGGTGGTAAGAAATTAAATGCACTGTTCATAGAGACGGTAAGTTGTTTGTACGCATGAACGCTACTTTCATTTCTATTTATTCTTTTAATGGAATTAAAACAAAATTATACATAGGTATATTATAATTATATTAAAATATCATATAGTATATCATTAAATCAATCCTTTATATGTACCACATATGGAATTAATGAGTCATATAACTTTGAGGGGGTGTTAGTCCCCACATCCTCAAATGAAATTATCGTGCCTACCCATAATGGAAACTATAAAGGTATGCGATAAAAGAAAAATATAGAAGCATAAATAAAATAATAATAATATATATCATATATAAATATACTATCATCTTAATGGCCACCATGAGAGGTGGTTGGACCTAATCGGACAATCATCGTTTCGTGAGGCGTTAGTTTGCCATCCACAGAAACAGTATGTTCTTCACCCATTAGATGGAGGTGTGTGTCTGTGTAGTTATAATACTTCTCATAACAACATTATAGTACATTGAAAATACTTGTGTTGTTATAATATAATGTAATAAAATTATTTTAGGGGTTGTATAATTAAAATAAATGAAAATAAGTTAAGAGGAATTGTTACCTTTAATGTGTGTAACTTCCTTTGGATTAAACCAAAAGGGCTTCTTGAAGAGCCTTCTACAAAAGGTAAGGATTATTGGATGAGGAGAGGGATCTTGAGAGCTTATTTGGTTAGGTTTTGGATGATCCAAGTTGCTTGAGATGTGTGGGGAATGAGTAATAAGTGGGGGATTTTTATAAGGGTGAGGAGGGGCTCTTTAGGAAAGTGTGAAAATATTATTTTACTATATAATTATATTCGGTTTCTAAAGGTCAAAAACTAATAAATTTCAAATATATGATAACTAATGGTCTAAATAAATTCATCCAATAATAATTGGATAGGTTTTGGATGTGATTTTAATATTCATAATCTTATTTACTTAAAGCATTTATTAATGAGGTAAATACTGCATCAATATTCTGTCATAAATAATTTAATTTATTTGATGTGTAAAAATTATATAAAAATTCCATGAGGTATGAAATATTTTTAATTTATTTTTAATATTTATAGTCTAAAATATAAATTATATAACCCCATTAAAAATTAATTTACTAAATGATATTTTTTTGTGTCATTTTTATCATTACTTTTAATTAATCTAATGTGTCATTATCACCATGAAGTGGCTCTATGGGGTCCCAAAATCGTCCCAAAGATGACCATGTTCTTTAATGACTCAACCAATTAGGTTAGGACAATTTTTGAGGTAATTCATATTATTATAATATTCTTTTTACCTTGAATTACCCTATTTACCTTTAACTACAGTAAATAAAAGTCAAAAGGTACTATTCATCAAAAATCATTTTCATCTTATTGAACAAAATTTTACTTAATAATAATAACAATTTATGTTGTATTTTTGAAATTAAATTCAAAAATGTGGTAAAATTTCATTTAAAGAAATGTTAGTTTTTTTAACTACTACTATGTGGTTTCACTATTCAACAAAAATTGATGTTTTTCCGAAAAATACCGAAAATTAAGCCTAAGCTATATTTGATTTTACAAATTAAAAAATGATGTATATTTTACTAAATTCAAAAAAAAGTATCATTAATTAATATATAATAAATTCTCATTGTCAAAACAAATTATTAGTTTTTAAGAATGAATAACTATCAAAAGATCGACACTTATTTATGTTCAATTTCAAAGTGAAATTAATTACAAGGACCATCATTAGATTAGTTGAAAAAATATAATATAATTACACTTTAATACCAATTTAAAGGATATTATAATTATATATATAAATTATATTAAAAGTCACTTTTGGAAAAAAAATTACATTATTTTTCACTATTTATTAAAAAAATGAACTTTACAAGAAAAATACCAAAAACTTACCCAAAGTATATTATGATGTTACAAATGTAAATAATAATTTTATGTTGTCAAATATAACATTTAAAAATGAAAAAAACTAGATTTAATTAGGGTTCTCTATTAAAAGGCAGTAAATCATCTTTTTATCGTAAAATTATTCTTAAAATTAGACTCCTTCATATTTTAATCATCTAATATTTTTTAAACAAACAAGTACAATAATATTTTAGTTAGATTCATTTATTCCCATGAATAAATCATCTAGGTGTTAACTACCATTAAAAAAAATATTATAATATTAGAGTGCAACGTTAGATTTCAAAGAAACTCGTCATTGTGTATCAGGTACACCATCGAACATAGCAACCCATTTAAAGTAAAACTAATATTTAATTAACAAAATATTAATAAAAAAGAGAATGCATTATGTATTTATTTACCCGAGATGTTACAAACTTCCTCACTGGTGGAAAACCAGAGAAGTATGAATGAAAAAGTTTGTTCAAATTAATGAAAAATAGAGGGAGTTAAATTCTCAATGATTCAAAATACTGATTAAAAGAAAACACAAAAATAACTTTCATTAGACATGGATAAAAAGGAGTAATTCTACATGATCTCAGGTCCCATTCTCCCTAAAAGATATTGAACACCCTATTTGGCATACTAAAGGAAACCTATTAATGATAGAAATTAGTTTCTCAATTATTAGAAATGAGAACACTAATCCTGAACATGACATCAATAGGATTCATATTTAGAACCAAGAAATCCAAAGTATGATCAATCTATGATAAATAGGACGCACAAATAGAATAATGAATACCCTTACCTATCTTCATTATGAGGTGTGTACTAATATCTATCACACAAGATAAAATATCAATTGAATTATTTAGAATATTCATAATATTTTTTGTTGTAAGATGAATGAGATAAAATAATATCAAACAAAAAATACCCTAATGATTAATTTGTAGTGATGGTACCTCTTAATATCAGTTGACCCATATATACCTCCTACAGATACTCATCCACTTCATGATGAATTATCATTCTAGATTTATGTGGAAAAACCCCCATTGATTTTGAAGCATCAGATTTTATAGTATTTCTTTTAGGTGATGACGATCCCAAACCACTATGTGAAGAAGAATAGATATGAAAAAACATCTACATGTGACTTGAGAATCCAAAAGAACTACATATCATGGGTGACTCTATGAAAAATCATTTCAATTACCCAAGCATATGGAACTGGTGGTAAATCAAAAGGACCTACCAGAAACTATAAGGGGTCTAGAAGAACCACACTATCAAGAACCACTATAAGACTTCTCAATAATTCTCTTCCACTTATGGTAAATTGCATAGCTGATATAGGTATAATAAGGAACACTTATTAACCCTAACATACCCACCAAGTCATTCTCAACCATCATCTCTTAATCCATCATGTCTGCATGAGCATGGAGCAATAATAAGAAAACATGAAAAAAATATTAGGTCGATGTCCCATCTCAAACCATTGTGCCTTCATATTGTAATTTGATACAATCTTAGGCTCAAATTGAACAAGCTCAAAAATGTAATGTTTATATTCAATCATGAACCTATCAGCCTTCTCATATTTGGAAAAATCTATATCCTTAGCCAAAAAATATGCTATGGATCAAACTATTTAGTGAAAAATAAATTTAATGACCTTACACATTAGTCCATCATGCTTAATTGTAGTCACAATTGAGTCCCACCCTCTAATGAATGGCCCCTCAAGAATAAAGGTATCACACTTAAAACATAATATCTTGAGAGTTCTTCCGGAAATCAAATAAATTCAATTTGACTCAACTTTTCATCATCCAATTGAGGTTCATTAGATCCATGAAAATTATGTTAATAAAGGAACTCCAAAACATGATTCAAAGATTCATTCCTCTAATGTTCCACATATGGAGGACGAATGGGAATTATGGCATGTACTTTCCCAAGATATTTGTTGAAAGACACAATATCCTCAACTGAATTCTGGTATGAGGGATGATTTTCTGAATATGATTCATCATAATCTTCCTTTAGTATCCTATTTTATTGTATTCTTAAATTCATGATGCTATAAAACATTATAATATAACATTAAAGACAATATAACATTACAACGATAAACACTAAAACAAGATCAATAGGGAAATTAATTCTGATAGATAGATAATCAGTATTTATATTTCAATCAATCCTAGTAAATAGTAGCCAAAGGACTAGAAATAATCCTCTTAAAATATTTCCCAAAGAACCATATTTTACATAAGACTCAATAAGATTATATATTCATAGTCACTCAATCGTAACTACCTCATATTTAATAATAATATTACATACTATATACTGACAACACGGAAAGATGCTTAACCATCACCTTTGATACCTTTATTTCATGAACTATCTCGGATACCATTGTAATTTGATACCAGAGCAGGAACTGATATAGCCTGAAGAGAATTTCAAATCCACATGAATTGAATACTAGTGACTATAATCATAAATGATAATTGATATAATGCTTTCTCGAGAGAAAAAAATTTATTAAAGGAAGATAAACAAGTCATTAAATTCAAAGAACACATTATAAAACAGATTAAACTAGAAGATTGATGGTGATGAACAATCAAAATTAGTTGATCCTTGTTGATGCTATTTTTCCTCACAAAGTCCAAATGAATGGAGAAAGGGAATACCGTAAGAACAAAGAGAGTCACCCTTTGCAGAGCATCAAAAATTTACAAAGTCATGAACAAGGAATCCATTAAAAAGGAGCCGCACAAGTTTTCTTCTCACCACGCAAGTCACTTGCTTACCATATATGGGTCGTGAATTTCAATTGCGCACCCAATTACTTTATTAGCCCAAGGTGCCCAGTGGCCTATAAATATCCCCTGTGGGGCCCCCTATTTGAAGGACGAATTTTCCAAAACTCAGATTCAAGCTCTGGTCGCCCAAATCTTTGTCTAACCACTTCCGAACACATCTAAGGCAATTATTTACCTAAAATAGTAGCTGTAAAGAAGAAGAATAAGGCCTAACTGTTGGAACTCATCAATACTTGTGCGCCTAATTGTCCAACATTTAATAGAAATGATGACAATTGCGTGCCGCCTTGCCCACTCAAGGGAACATGCGCGCCAAGCTTCTGGTAGCCTCTAGGGATGATACTAAGGTGTTGAGTTCAATGTCCCCCAAGCATTACCCTATGGATTCTTCATCTCCCAAGGTGACTCATGTCATGAAAGTCTACTTGCGTGACCTGGACATACGCTCCAGAACAATACCTGCACACTTCCTTCCTATTCACCTCCTTTCCTCAAATACACCTCTCCTTTTAAAGACATATCCTTCAAAACACTCTTCAAAGCCATTTATGGCAAAGATCTTTTGTTTCCTTCCTTATCTGAAAGAAATTAGGTGAGAACATTTCCCAAAACCTCGTGACTTACAGGATTTATGTCACCAAGGTTAGGGGATTCCTACATAACCTCATACTTTGAGATGAGATGATCCTTTGACCTGGGCCTCCTTCTCATGAGTAAGCCCCAGTTATAATTTCATTTGATTTGGTCCTCCCTCACAGAAGTAATCCCCACGTCTCAAGACCCCTTATCCGGGGATTTCTTCTCAAGAGTATGCCCTAATCATAATTTTCTTTTTCATTGGGCATTTTTCTCAGAGGTAAGCCCCAGTCATAATTTATTTTGATTTGGGCCTCCCTCTTAAGAGTAAGTCCCAAGTCTCTCGTCTCCTTAACCAGGGATTCCTTCTCAAGAGTAAGCCCCAGTCATAATTTTCTTTTACATTGGGCCTCCTTCTTAGGAATAAATCCCAATCATAAGTCCCTTTTAATTTGGGTCTCCTTCTTAGGAGTAATCCTCAAGTTAAAACTCCAAATCTCCGTAAAGTACAAATACATTTATGGACCCTACTCCTGGGATTCTTTCCTGAAGTAAGTCCTTGTATTCATTTACATGGGCAGTCATACATATGTAATCCCCACATCATTTCTCATAACTGCATCTTTACAGTACCATCGTCAAGTTTATTGATACCTCTTGTTTCTCACACCGAACATGACTCACGTGAGCTTAGAGTGTAAAAATAATCACGACATCTGTTCTTGGGCCATTAACCATGCATAAACCCCATATTTCATTACCCAAACTACATAGAATTTTATCTCTACCTTAAAGGTATAGTACATAGGAAGCCTTTATAGGGTTCAATCCCATCACTCATTAATTCTTTTTCATCCCATATAGCATTAAACTATATCCTTCTAATCAAACTACATGGGTTCTGATTCCTTTTTAATGAGGATACGCAGGTATCCCATCTACAGGTATGATACCATATCTGAAATAATTCATGTCATTATGAATGAAAATAAACATCAATTGCCCCACTGAGTGGCTTTAAAACTAGTATGATCATCATTATGACAAATAGATTTCTATATAATATTTTAGAGGATACCATTTACTAAGAGTCTCCAATACATATGGATGGTTCTCTATCGATGAAGAACCTCAAATACAAATTAAATATTCTATAAATTCCATACATATCAATCATTGATTTCAAAGTATAAAACTCATTTTAGGCTTGGTTAATTAATAAGGATTCGTGAACATAACATAAATCTATATGAGAGTCCTAGAGTAGGAAATAATTCCCCCCAAAATGGTGTGATGAGCCTGACCTCCCATCCTCTCGACCAATGAAAATTCTTAAGCCTCATCGGTCCAAAAATAATGAATACCTACCTCTGGAATGTAAGTCCAAATGGATATAAATTCATTAGATGTTTCTAGATCAACGAATAATCCTATTAGAAATACATTGGAAATTATGATCCATAAAAGAAAAGGTCATCACAATTTCCAGAAGAAACAAAAAATGGTGAACCAGACATCAATCGGTAACCAAATTAAATGATGTTTTACTAATTTGTTAGGCCCATATTAAACTCAATATAAGGGACTATAATGAAATCAAACACATTTGTGTTCATCCAAATGATGTAGTCTAAACAAACCTATATTGATTATGTCTTCTATATCAAATATGAACTCTTTTCATAGATCTCTCTGCAACATAGAATGGCTTCATTAAGTATCACACATGTAAATGGCTCAGATGCTACTCCTACTGGATCCACGTCCGCTCTGAGGATGACATCACCTACTCACCATCTTGAACACTAGTTCTCGAATGCATTGGTGAGGGATTAATGTCAACATGGTATATCACAACTCTATAGGCCACTCGACAAGCCCTCTAAGTTAACAACTCACCATGTTTGTCCATAAGGTGATGAACAGTGGTCAAGAAAAATGTGATTACAACCACCGTCTCAAACCATTTCAGGTCGTTATCCCTAGAACGAAACAACCAATCCCTCCCATATAATAAGGAGGTGAATGAAGAGGTCACTCAAGGCCTTAGTGCAAGAATACTGGAATCCTTTCTGAGGAATCCCACCAACAATCACCGCCAGACTGTTGAGGTAGTACACCCTCAACATGATTAGGGTATCACCTCTAGATGGTCGGATCAGGTCAATCAGACCCAAGAACGCAAGATGAATCCTCATAGGAGAAATTCGGCCAACAAGGAGAAGGTTCTTACCTATACCCCCTCCAGAGAAGTCCATCAACCTAACTTGATGGCAATAAATGAGTGGGCACACACACCCATCCGTTCTAATCCCACTATCTAGCAGACTCTTCTGGTAGAAGGCCACCAATCCAGCAAGGAAATTTCAGTAGAGTACTATAGGCAGACACATAAACCTGTTTACAATTCATCAGCCAGTCAGTAGGCTTGTCTGACTACATCCAAAGGAGCTCTCCAATCAAATGTGGTGACCACCTATAAACAGTCGCATACACCATCTTCCCCTCATCAATTCTTCTAGCAGTCTCATCTGCCAGTCTTGAAAGAAGATAATCAATCATATATGGTGAAGAAAAATCAGCAGCCACATACACATATGATTCATCAAGCTAACCAACAATATCTTTTGGTAGCACCTGAAGATGTCAGTTGGAAATTGCTAATGACAAACAATAGGCAGACACATCTTTCTACCCCCACACATGAGTACTATCATAATTCACTGATAGGAAAAGTTGGACAGAAGCAGGTACACACACCTACTCCAAACATAGAATGGATGTATATTCCGATTCCATCAGCTGAAGTCACCAAGAACATTTTGACAATGGTGAAAGAGAAGAAGCAAATCCCTACCCATATTCTGGATACCTCTCATAATATTATAATAGGTTTAGCAGCATCACAGGGAAAGAATCATAAATATATCCTTATTAGTGGAGTGACTCGTCAACATATCACTCTGTAGTAGATACACACCACTGTTCCAGTCTAGGAGGGTTGTAGGGCATACTCCCCAATGTCATATGGAAAATCAAGTCAGGAACACACATCTGATTTAAATGAAGATAATCTGCCTAACATAACCATTTCTTCTGAGCAGGCACATAAAATTACCCATAATAACCAGTTTTGTTAAAATTTGGTTTCCAAAGTGATTAAAATGGAATCCAAGATAAAGACCCATCCATCACAATGGAAAAATCGAGAGCCAATCTGCAATAAGGCCTTGCTCAACGCTGGAGTTCTTGAAGCCCTCAAACAATTGTCTGTTGCAACTCAAGATTATAATCTATCATTTCCAGATTCCGTATGTAACAACAATAATTTTGATGGTCTTCATCAGACACATCCTCATGAAGGCTTTCTTCATTACAATTCATTCAATGTTGAAGTATCATATTCATATGAGAGCCATGATAACCCTCTACATGGATAAAAGACCAAGGAGTAAGAGGATTCATCTTTTGTTGTAGCCCACCATGGTGGTACTCGCCATGTTGATGAATTTAGATGCAAATGTCATCACTGCAGTAGTAATATGAATTTCTTGGAAAATTATTCAATGGACAATGCAGTAATCAAAAATCCTTCTTGTCTTGTGGCACTTTCAAATGTGGAGCCAGTCACGTCTGATGCCTTACCGCTTGCAGGTGAAATACTTTCTCAATTAGATGATAGACCGAGGTGTAGGTCATTCTCCGAACCACCCCTGGGTCAATCATCTTCTAATTTGACAAATGAATTCTCTACCAATCTTGATGAATCTGATGAAGCAACAATGAAGCACCCGCTTTTTTCTAATCAATTAGAAGAATATTCATCAAATGACAAAGAAGAAGTGATGAATATGAGAAAAAATCATGCAAAAGGTGAAATACTAGTCATGTTTTGGCCTTTGGATGACTCTCAATATGATATTCCAGAAACGTTGATAGAAGATTGTATTCACGATATTTTTCTCAACATATAGAAAACTCATTTTCACTTAAAAGAGAAAATATTATCTTACGATGAATATAAAAATCATGCATGATAATAGAAGGGTTCCAATACCAAATTGAATTCTCATCTCTCTCTATTATCTGACACCCAAATGATGAAAGTCAGTAGACAACCCTTCATCTTTCATGCCTTGGTTTGTTGAGAAGGTCTCTCCAATTAATTACCAATGCCCCATATGGTATTCATATTATGGGATGGGGTATTCATGGAGAATTTCATTTCACTGTGCTCTCCATTCAATAAATCTCGCCAAAAGTGGTCTCATGCAATGTTATTTCCCATGGCTGGAAAATTTAACTAGTTTTGTGCATAATCAATGGTTTTCCCAAGAATAAGCCTCAACTAGTTCTTCCCAAAGTCAGGCATATAAAAACATGTTGTCGAATTACTCTTGCATCAAGAAAATGAGAATATCGAAAAATCTTCTCGTCTAGGGAATGAACATCATCAAGTGAATAAAGTGTCAGAAATAATCCAACGGTCATTTGAGCCAGGTGACTTGAGTGGATGTCAGATGATGAATCCGACCAATTTCAGGACTAAAGTCCGCAAAATCATGAGAGATTTTAAAAATGTTTCAGATGTAGTATCTCAAGAGCCACCCCAGCTTGGAAAACTGGGGAATATTTTAATCCAAACCTCGGGATCAATAGACAGGATTTGATGTATTGAACAAAAAAATCAAGAACCACCCCAGTCCACTGGACTGAGGAATTTTTCAATTTCTCAATCTATTCCTCAGTGAAATTAAGTCTTCTCTCGATTAGGGAAGAAGCAAAAAGAAGAATGTAGGGATTAATTATCATGATATTCCCTCCAAATTACGGTTCCTAAAGATGATCCTGAGATATCAACAAAAAAAAGAAATTTCTCATAAAGGACATGGAAGAAGATAGTATCGTAGAAGCACTGATATAAGGGATGCAATGCATTGTGCATCAATAAATGTCATCAATGATACTTTCACTAATCCCCCATAACATGAGGCTCACTCAGTGTAATTAGATAAAGAAATTAATGTTCATGAAATTGTACACATTGAAATAAATGAAGGAGGTGTTCATACCAGAAGATAGAGTGTTGCATAGTGGAACAACATTACTTTGGGTAATAACCTTCCATACTATAGAAAGTCACATGCCAAAGAAAAGGGTAAAAGTCAGTTTAAATTCCACCCTACCTCTGGAGAAGGCCAGTCACTCTAATTAGAGAAATGATTTTCATAACATGAAGAAGAAATGATGGAATTAAGGAGGTTAAATGTATAACTACTTCAAGGTAGTGTTCCTCTTAAGCATGCAGGAGTTAATCAATAAGAGGAATTTGTTGCAGCTATTGGGATGGATCAAGAATATCACCCTTTACAAGTACACCCACACAGGTCCAATCCTATGGGTCATGTGCGACAGCAACCGGAAATACTACCATCAGTGGCGGTATCGATCGCCACACTTGCCCAATCTCTAGTTATTGCAGTAGCTCAGGCCCAAGATCAACCAAATGATTATTAAAAATAAATGACTACCATTGAGTCATTAATAGCTCGGTTGGATGCTATGGATGGAAAGTGTGAACAATTTCAACCAGAAAAAAGAGCTAACTCTGAATTGGTAAATGCAATCCCTCCCCCATCAAATTTTGAGAATACCACATTCCCAATTTTTAATGGTTTGGGATATCTATAAAAACACTAAACACTTTATGTTTCTCATTGTAATCCTATTATGGGATCTACTCAACAACAAAAAGCAGTTAAGCTCAGGTGTTTTGTGCAGTCATTACAAGGACCTGCTTTTGTCTTCTATACAAGTTTCCAATCACAGACAATTTCCATGTGGGAATATTTCCGTCAAATATTTTTTCTTCAATTTAGCTCTACGTTTCCAAAGACGACAATTTTTTATCTTACTAATTTTAAGAAAAGGGAAGATGAAAGAGTTTCAGACTTCATTGCTAACTTGAAGGGATTAACATATTCCTTAATTTTAGCACTCCCTCAAAAATAATTGTTGCCAATCTGTGTGGAAAATCTATGTGATGAATTACGCACACCGTTGATCCCTGTGAAATATGTAGGAGGGTTTTGAGACCTTACTTTAACTGCCCAGAAAATAGACGATTATCTTACAAAGACTCAGGCAAAAACTCATGTAATTACATTAGTTCCAAGAAGGTGAATAGGAAAATCAGAGACTTCTATAGTTACACATAAACAAGAAAATGTACCTACTTCCACATCAAAACCTTCATCATATTAAAGGTCTCCACCTTCTGAGCATCAACAAGAATGGACACCTCGTCAAGATAATCAAAAAGATCAATGGAAGAGACAGTTTGAAAATTTGAAGAAAAATGTTTATCCATTCCAGAATGAACATTTTCTTGGATACTTCATCTCGGCTCAGGAAAACAATCTGGTTTAGTTTCCAAGGACCAAAATGCCAAAAAATAAAAGAGATGAATACCTCCCCAACTATTTCCCATTTCATCAAATGTTAGGGAATCCCATTCAGTATTTTTTTTGTCTTCAACGACCTCCTTAAAAAGATGGTGGACAAAGGAACAGTAAAGATGAAAGGTTCTTCAGCCTAGGTAGCATGTGTTACTGCTACTGATCCATAAGAAGAAGGCGAGTGGAATGATGTAAATAGTAAAAATGTGCATAAATATGATGACTGGATGGTCAGAAAAATGATCAACTCAACTCATGACATTTAACAAACACAATTGAATCAACCAATTGTCTCTTTTGATATGAATGCCACAACAAAACCCCCTTCATCAGAAGGAAAATCCTCAAAGAAGTGGGGTAATTTTAAGAAAGAAGTGTAGTCAGAAGGAGACATGCTCGTGTCAAAAAATAAGTTGTATTTGACTCCGGTTGATTTTATGAAATTTTTTCAAAAGCACGGGCACCACCCCACCAAACAGCACAGCCTGAACTGGTTAATCAGGCAGAATCTTCATCAGATGAAGAATTGATCATTGGTTGTGTTAACATGATTCATTTAACAGATCCTTATTCCAATGAAAATTTCGATTATGATGAGCCTAAGTTCCTTGTATCTAGAAGAGGAATTATAGGCAGAGAAAGAGGTCTAGGATATAGTGGAAGTCATGGATATTCTAGAAGATACTATTTCAATCCTACCCTTGATAGAACTGTATATACGGCAGAAACTCATGGAAAATCCCTTCAGCGAGCTCAATAGGAACAAAATAGTTCTTCCACACATGGTAGATTCGGTCCTGATTCAGTTATCTTCGGATACCGGTAAGAGGCCACACCATATTCCTTTTAGAAAATAGATAGTCCTAGTCAGTCTAATTTATAGAATCCATGGGTGTTTGAAACTACTACCCCAATACAAGATGAATCTACATCCAAAGCATCAATATCTAAGGACCTGTAAAACCACATTTTCCTGATGGGAAACATAGACCTTTAAACCAAAATAAGGATGTCTTGAAACATTTGGCCCATGTACCGGCCAAGTTATCAACTCTAGATTCATTGAATCTATCAAAAGATCTTCGAGATGTGCTTATTGAGGCTTTGTAAAGTACTCAAGAATTTGAAATTGAAATTGATGCGGATGAAGTCTACCATATAGAGAATTATTCTATATAATGTCATGAAATGTTAGATTTTACACATTAAGATGAAGATGATGTTGTACATTGACTAATCGGACCATTTTATTTAACTGGAAAAGTCAATAATATAGACATTTGACGAGCATTCATTAATAATGGCTCAAGAGTCAATATCATTCCAATTCATATAATTAGTTTATTTGGCCTCACTAAATCTAATTTATATCATTCTACTTTGATGTTTCATGTATATGATAAGAATGAACAAGAACCTCTGGGTGAGATTACATTAGGAATTCATTTTGGAGACCTGGTATTTATTTTAGATTTCATTGTTATTCATCGGGACAAAACCTTCATCATTTATCTTAGAAGACCGTGGCTACATCAACATGTGTCCATACCTTCGTCATACCATCAATGTCTCAAATATTGTTTCAATAGTCAAATTGGGAAATTGTTTGGTGACAAATCCCCATTCAAAACATGTGAATCTCAATACATTGAGGCAGAATTTTATCACATGGAGGGCAAGGGAAAATCCATGGCAAAGAAGGTTACTAAGATTAATGCTCCAAGTGGATTGAAAAAAGATTCCAATAAACCCATTCATACATCTGTGTACAAATTATGTGTTTCATATCAGTCAAATTGACAGGATAGACCTAAATCCAAACACACTTATAGAAACTTCCATAATATCAGTTACGACAATCGAGCCAGACATCATGCGAGAAATTATTGATTCACCAACCAATGATGAAATATTAGATGGAGATGTCTTTATTTCACCCTCTGGAATCCAGAAATTATATACTTCATCAACCAGATCAGAAGAAGTTATAGAAATACTAGAGGATAATAATGATGTGGATTCTCAGTCCAACATCTTCTCGCTATCACCCTAGAAAGACCCTTCATTATCAATAGTGTTATAAATAGAAGCCTATTCTCTAAGATGTTCAAATTTTATCTTCTCCCATGACCATAGACGTTATTCTTAGTTATCTACTAGGCATGTAGAAACTGAGGAAGTAACACATATTGGAGAAGAAGAGAAAGATCTCAGATTTGCTTCACCAACATTTGATGAGGGTATCTCTACCACTGTGGATGAACTCAGAGATATAAATCTTGGTACATAAGAAGATCCAATCCCCACATTAATTAGTGAGGACATGACTCTTGAAGTGAATGAAATTTATTCTTCATTTGTAACGAAAAATAGAGATGTATTTTTATGTAAATATACAGAAATCCCATGTCTTGATCCCAATGTTTCCACTCATCATTTGGGTTTCCAAAAGAACATAGAGAATTCGTACAATCCGCAAGAAAAACACACCCAACATATGCCTCCAAAATTGAATCTGAAGTTGGTAAACTTATCAAGGATAACTTGTCAGATAAGTTCAATATCCCAAATGGATGGCTAATATTATCTCTGTGAAAAATAATAATGGACAAATTAGAGTTTGCATTGACATCAGAGATCATAATCGGCATTGTACCTAGGATGACTTTCCAGTTCCGATCACAAAACTCTTAATTGATACAACAGCTGGCTATGAAGAACTTTCCTTCATGGATGGATATTTTGGGTATAATAAAATCGGAATGGATCTAGAAGTTGAAGAATCTATAGCCTTCAGAGATCCTCAAGGTGTGTTTTCCTATCGGGTAATCCCCTTTTTCCTCAAGTATGCAGGTGCAATGTATCAATGTTCCATGCACCATATCATTAAAACCTTTTTGGGAGAATTTTTTGAATGTTATGTGGATGATTTGGTGGTTAAATCCAGACAACATTCTGATCAATTGTTCGATCTGGAAATCATATTCAACAAACTTCGACAACACAATTTGAAGATGAAGGCCTTGAAATGTGCTTTTGGGGTAACCTCAAGAGAATTTCTTGGCTTTATTGTACGCCATCGTGGTATCTAACTTGATCCTATAAAGGAAAAATAAATCCTTTGTATGTAACCTCCTCAAAATTTGAAATAATTAAGGGTACTTCAAATACACATTTCCTATATTTGACATTTCATTGCCAATTTGGCAGGCAAGTGTTTACCCTTGACCAAATTAATTGTGAAGAATGTCACCAACCAGTGGACCGAAGATATCCAAGAGTCATTTGATACCCATAAGAAATATCTCTTGAGTCCAATGGTATTAATGCCACCTGTTAAAGGAAGACCACTTGTTCTCTACGTGACAGCCTTAGAGTGATCATTGGGTTCCTTCCTTGGAAAAATAATTATGTTGGGAATGAAAACAACATTTACTATCTTAGTCGAACTATGCATGAGGCCAAAACTCGATATTCATGTATTGAAAAGTGCTACCTAGCATTAATCGTTGTGTTTTTGAAATTGATACACTACCTGCAACATCCTGAGGTCCAATTGTTATCTCTCAATAACCCACTAAAATTTATCCTTAGTCATCCAATGATTACAGGATGTCTGGAAAGGTGGGTGGTTATTCTGCAGCAGTTTGATATCCAGTTCATGTCTCACAAGGCAATAAATGGCCATGCTCAGGCCGATTTTCTTGTTGAACACCCATCGGTAGAATATACATCTTTAAATATTGAATTTCTTGATGAGTATGTATTCTATATTCAAGATAATCGTCAATCATAAGAAATGTACTTTGATAGTTCCTCTAAAAGTCTAATAGGGAAGAAAATGTAAGATCCTAAATTCTACAAAGATGGGTTATGCTTATTTCCCCAGAAAAGGCAGTTCTACCCTATTCCTTGTTATTGTTGGAAGGTGGTAAGAAAAATGAATCTGAATATCATGCTCTCATTGAAGGCATGGAATTTGTGCTTCAGGCACAGGTGAGTCAGTTGAATGTAAAAGGTGATTTAGATTTTGTAATCAAACAAATCAATGGGGATTATTCCATTATAAAGGAAGAGTTAATTCTATTGTGTGATTAAGTCAGAGATTTAATGGTGGAATTTCCATTGGAACTTCCATTTTCTTATGTCCCACGATCACAAAATGCCCAAGATGATGCACTTGTTAATATAGACACAACTCTAGAAGATCCAAACCGGGATGAAAAAATCCTATGTATTGGCCACTGTCATGTAGTTTCACCTTTTATTCAAATCAGAACAGATTAAATGAATAAAATCAGTCCCATTTCTGAACTATATGGTCATACTATAGGATTGATGACATCTATCAGGGAATACCTTCAAAATGGAACACTCCCACCTAATAGAGCCAGGAAAGAACATGCCCGGTGATGTGTGGTCAATTTTACTCTTTCTAATAGACCATATCAGTAAACAATTCTCTACAAGCGAGTTTTTTTGTAATTATCTTCAAATTTATTGATAGTGAAGAGGAAATGGTTGTCATGATTGATGTTAATGCAAGAGTTTGTGGTGCTCACCAGTCCGGATGTAGACTTTCTGGTCAAATTTGAAGGCTTGGATACTTGTGGAATTCAATGGTGAAATATTGTGTTGATTTCAAATAAAAGTGTCATTATTTCCAAGTATGTCCCTACTTCATTCATAAACCCACAGAGTTTCTTCATACAGCTAAATACTCGGGGCCATTTTCAACATGGGGAATGGATGTTGTAGGACCTTATCCTCCAACTACATCAAAGTAGTTTAAGTATATTCTTACTGATACTGACTTTTTTTCCAAAATGGGAAGAGGAAATACCTCTCAAAGAAGTTAGTTCGAAAAGAATTTTTATCTTCATCATGTATAACATCATTACCAGATTTGGTGTCCCTCATTCCATATTAATGGACAATGGCATGAACTTTTGTTCATACGAGGTGAGAAAGTTGAATCAAGAATACAACATCAAATCCATCCATTCATCTTAGTATCATGTCGTCGCCAATGGCCAAATAGAAGCCTTTAATAAGACTCTTTCAAAAATACTACAAAATTTGGTGGATAAAGATATGAAATCATGAACTGATAAACATTTTCTTGCTTTATGGGATTATCGGACCACCACCCACACTACTACATGATCAACTCCATATTCATTGGTATATGGAACAGAAGCAGTCTCACCCATTGAGGTTCAATAACCTTTTCTCATAGTATCCATTTGTGATCAGTCATCAATAGATGAATAGTCTCACAAGTGATTTGATGAATTTGAATTAGATGAAAAACATTGTGCACCATGCACCACTTGGAAGTCTATCAGAATAGAATAGCACTTTCTTTCAATAAAAAAGTTAATCTTCATTCATTTATTCAAATATAATTGGTACTGGTTCTCAGAACTCCAATGATACAAGGAATGAAACCTCTAAAGCTTGATCCAAAGTGGGAAGGACCTTACACAACACATAGGGTCTACTCCAATGTATATTATTCTTTAATCTCAATGGATAGAGAACTCATTTCAACTCAAACCAATTCCATATTCTTGAAAAATTATTTTGCATAACTCAAATACACCCTTTATTCCACACTGCAACACTTTAAACTAAACGGTCCCTATTGTTCTTTCTACAGGAGATTAATCTTCATATCTCCCTCCATCATCCAACACGACGTTAAACTGTGTCCTCCTTTATCTTCCTACATGACTTTAAACTATAAAACGTCCCGTATATGTCCTACATGATGTAAAACTATGCATATGTCTTGAAATATGTTAAATTGCACAACAATATGTCCTAGCTACATGACACTAAACTGTACAGAACCCTTTGTCTCACATGACGTTAAACTGTGCATCTTTATGGTTGTTTCTACATCTTGTTTCTCACACTGAGCATGAATCATGAAATATTTGAGTAAGATTCATCCAAAACATCCTCTATAGGCCTCTAAGAATGCATAAGTTCCAACACCATCTTCGAGTCGTTGTCCTAAAGTACAACCTGATCACCAATTATTTCTCAATCGAACTATGCAGACATTCATCCTTGCCTTCTAGGCTAGGTACTAGGCAACCTCTCGAGTTTCAAGCCCAAAACCAATATCTTATCATCGCTTTACCTCCATCTCATATGATGTTGATCCGTGAAGCCCCCCCCCATGAAACCAATATTTCACATTGGTTCACCATCGTTCTATGTGACGTTAAACTATGTATATCCCTTTTGTAACTACTACACGAAATTCAATTTTCCAGCACCATTGTCCTTTCTATATGACGTTAAACTATAAAGTCCCCCATTGTCCTCGCTGGGAGACATTAAACTTCATATCAATATTTCCTATCTATATGATGTTAAACTATGAAGCACTGGTCCATGCATATAACCTTAAACTATTCACACTTTTTTCATGTATTAAAATAAAATACAACAGTCTCTAACACCCTCACATGTGAAAGAATCATTAATGAAATTAATCTCCAATCATGTCATATTCCAAGGACTACGTGCATACATGGAAATTCCCAAACCTTTAATCTTGGTTCCACCCATCATTGCACTAAATTCCCATTTCACCCTTCACATGTACAAACAAAATATGTATATAGTTAATTTCAAGAACTACATATGGCTTGATTCCCATCCTTATGGGATACATAGGAATGTTCGATCATCCCTTGAATATAGCCGCAAGTCTTTGGGCCTAACCCCAAACTCCACTTTCAATCCCTTGGCTGAAATGTCCCCCTACAGGCACATAAATTTGGTATGAAAACCCTGGTCTTTAATCACATTAGGTTTATAAAAAACAAAAAATGTGTCTCCCTCATTATGGTCTGAGCTCTATGACCCTAAACTAAGATATCTTACTCTCTTTTCCCATATGACATTAAACTGTATTTAAAGAACTATGTATTTCTTGATTCTCATCCTAATGACATATATAGTGAAGTCCAGTATCTCAATACAGGACCCGACCACAACATAATTATGGTCAGCATTGGTCTATATATCTCCATTATGCATTGGACAATACCCATTTTTATGTTTCATACTCATAAAGTTAAATGATTCTAGATCTCCATATCCTTTTTCTTGACATTTGGTAACAAAATTTATGATACCCAGGAATTATTTTTCTTGACTAAGCAACACATGCCCTTAGGCGGACTTGCATAAATGTTCTACATAACAGACCATCCAGCAAAAATATGATATTATTTGACTATGAATCCAAAGACCTTAGGTGGGACTGCATAATTCAACACCCCAAATGGGTTTCTCAAATAGTGGTAACTTCATTCTTGGTGGATGAAAACCTATTTTTTCTTTATTGGTCTTAACAACAATATATTGGGATCCGCAAAAACAACCATCTTTAACATATTTTTCCCATATTCTTTTTTATGATCTGAAAGTATTCAAGCCTATAGTTTATATTTCCCTTCCTTAAGCGTGGGTAAGAACTTCACAAGAGTGACATTCATCCAATTATTTGATAATTTTGATTGGGAATATCCTCTTCATATTCAAGTACCAATCTCTATATAGTAGACTATGTGCTTTGGTAAATTTGAATCACCATAAACTTTCACTGGATTTTAGCAATAAAAATGTAAAATTTCTGATAGTTCTTTTTCCTGACTATACTGCACCTGTCTATAGGTGGCCTTAAATAATTAGTCTACATAACAGACCTGTCAGCCAAAAGATACTATTATTTGACTATACAGCCAATACCCTTAAGTGTCCATGTATAATTCAACCCCCTAACGGGTTTGTCAAATAGTGGTAACTTTACTCTTAGGAAATACATCCTCTAATTCCTTTTAGACCTCATTTCATATCATACCTCAGATTCAAAATTTCATAAGTCATTGTTTACATGTTTTCCCTCATACTTGAATATCGTAATATGTTTTCAAACAAATTATCAAGTAATTGAGTCAATTTTAATCCATTCGGTCAAAGATATTCGACCTTAAACATTAGCCTTTTTTATGTCCTACATTCATGAATTTAAACTACCAATAAGGGACAGGGTACTCATTAAATTGGGAACCTATAAAAGGAACACTGAACAAAATTTGAGTCCCAGCTCACTAAACATACATTATTTATGATTTAGGAAATATTGAACAACAAAAAGATGAAAAGTTTGTGGGTTTTTTTTGTATAATCCTAGAATAAATCAAACTATACTTACTAGGCCCTTTGGCTTAAGTAAATAAAATTAATTAAATTCGATATCAATAGAATGTAGGTAAAAATGATTGAAGATGAAATGTCTTTTTCATTGATGCACAAGATTAGAATAAAATCCACAGGTTGGAGTATCTTCTCCTTTTCAAGAATTACAAGAGTCTTTCCACATAACTTTTAATTTGATTTACTGCATCCCGAGCTTCAACAGCAGCCACATGAAGTTCCTTCACTCGATCAGCTTCACTATATTTATCTTGATGGAGTGCTTTATTTCTATCTGTGATGGCTTTCATACCTTCCATTTTGACTCCTTCCAATGAATTATTAAGCTTGTCAAGTTCCCTAGTAACGACATATTGCTATTGCTGAAGGTGAATCTACTGGAAAACGTTCTACTGGATATTATGATTCAGCTCCTTCAGATGTACAGCATGATCAGCCTCATCTTGGGACTCTGCAGCTTCGAATTCACTGATATTGGTTAGCAGCCTTGCTCTGGTCAGATCTTGATGAAACTTTTTCTCCTGCTCCTTCCATAAGATTACTTGTTTCACTGCGGTATAGAACTCTTGATATCCAAAACCGCCAAGTACCACCATGAAAAACTAGGATGACAGTCACAAGATCTTCGAAGATAGCTCTTCAAAAGGCACTTCAGATATGATCTTCCATATATTCTGCCATGCCTTGTGACGTGAGAATTGGAGCGCATTTTTTCACCTTAGGGTCTGATTCAGCATCGCTATCACATGGGGGAATATAGTCTGGGATTAATGCACATATGGAAGATCCATATTCTACTCCTTCCCCCATTATCCTTGGTACTTCACATTCTATTGTCGTTAGGGCTGAGGTTGTGGATTCACCTCCAGATCTATCCAATGAAGTTGACGACCCTGCATAGTCAATTGAAAGCTTTGGTTAGTTTCAAAGGATAAGAAAAGTTGATTAGCTATCATACAAATTATATAAAGGCACAAATATTACCATATTTTACCCAATGGTAGATCAGCATCATGAGAAGGCTCCTCCCTATCTTTCCATGCTCCAATAAGATTGTCAAGATGAGCTTTAGGAAGCTCTACCGGGTTAAGCTCCACTTGAGCTAGCGACTCTAAAATGATAGGGTTGTCTCTACCCCCTTCATGAATTGGCAGATCTGTAGCTTGCTCAGAAGGAACTGCACATTTCAACCAATCTTGGTCATAGATGTAATAAATTTTTTTAATAGGATGAAGGATAACACTCACGTCCAAAATCTAGTAAATCACATCGTAATTTAACATGATCTAAAATTTATTCAAAATACACGCCAAGTTTCATCATTTCATCTAGTGATACCCCAGATTCCTTGTCAGTCTCACCAGTGGGATCATTTAACATGTATTCTTGGTGATCCTCCTCCTGCAACCTCTGACCCCGGATAGCTTCCTCATAGAAAATTGTAGAGTAAGTTGCAGTGGTCGCCAAATGTTTGGGTATATGTGTTGAACCTAAATAATCATAGGATGGATGTCATTTGATGTTTTCATTTCAATGTTCTATGATGTATTGTTAATTTATCAGAAGGAGCCTCTTCTCTCCTTGCAGTAGCTACATGAGTAGTACTGGGAACAGACGCTGGATATTCTTCTCTCATCCTTTCTTCATGAGTATCCAGGTTAGTATGAATTTGAGACTATTCACCAGCACCCTCTGTTATCCTCAGAGGAGGGCCAGTCCTCTCCCTCAAAAGGGTAAATCGAAGAATCCCATGCAATCCCAAGAAGTATGAGCATCCTTTTCATGGGATAGGATTTCTAACTATCGGAAGGACATACCACTACTGATGAAGAGTTTGGTTTTGGTCTTCTTCTTTTGATGAATTTGTTTCTTGGACATTTTGGGTGTGCTTACATCATCACCTCCCAATAAAGGTATTGGATAGTGAAAATACCTATTTAACTCCTCATCCATGGCTTGTTGGCCTAGAGATACCTCCCCTGTCTCATGAGGAGATTCAGTGGATCCAAGTGAAATTCCACCCAGACTATACCATGGTAAAGGGACCTCAGTAGTTCCTTCCTTAACAAGATACATGATGAAGAATGTAATTTACTTGAGTAACAATTCTTCTACTGAAATCTAGTGGAAAATAAAATAAGGAATGAAACTTACATCTTCAGGAGCCACATAATCATGCAACTCCTCATCTACTGAAGCGCTAATCCCCTAAGTGGTGCCACGATCCATCATTTCTTTCACCTTCTCAGTGATAGGAATGGAATCATCAGTGTAATATATGATCATTTCCAACTCTCTGATGCAAGCCCACATTTTGTCAGGGTCATCCTCGAAGCAGATATCAGTAGAATCCCAGAGATTCCCCACTCCAGGGATATTTATCCCTTTGCATAAATCCATCAAGGTGGTTTCGACATCACAATATAAACTCCGCCATGTCTGGACAGCCTCTGGCCATAAATATTCATAATGTGCACCAGAATTTTGTGAGGAGGGTCCATTAATCATAGACTTCAACTTCTTCCCAGCTCCTACAATCATAGACAAAGGATAAGAAAATGATACTTGTTTCTCTATAAAATAATGGATATTAAATTTCCTCAATGATATAACTCACCATGAGTTGATAGAGTAGGTATCTTGACTATGCCAGGAGGATTATAACTGGCATGAGGCCATTTTGACGCATGGCACGCCTCATTGTCCCCATCATGGGAATCTGGTGAATCATCCTCAGGTGAAGATCCCGATTAAACAACTCTAGGTGAGGAAGAGTCACCTTTAAGATGAAAGGTTTATTTCCCAACACTTCCCTTTTACTCCCCACCCGGTAGATAAGAAGATTCAATACCCATGTCGGTTATGATGCTACCTAGTTCTCGGCACACCATGTAGTTAATTGACTCACCGCACCAGCAACTGGTAGATCAAACACTACACCGGTCTTCTCCATAGCTGTCAGCAACCATAATTGTTTGGAAACCATTGGATGCTGCTCTGACCTAACATGCACAACATGGGATACAAAAATCTACTACAAACACTTGAATTGACGTGAAATTCTATATTGATCTTAGGCCTCACATATAATCTATCTATCAATTCTGGTGGACAATACACCATCTCTGCAAGCCAGCATATATGGACTCAATTCCAGGATAATTTTCCATCACTAACAAACCAAATGGTTGGTTGGTTTCCATAAGGAAAGAAATGAAATTCCTTGAACATGCTTAGCCTCACCTTCAGATCAGAAGGATTAAGGGATAATGGAGAAATTCTAGAAAATGCATGTTCTGATGGACGAAAATATCTTCTTGGAAACTGTACTCTGATCTATACAGCATATGTCATGAAGTGAGTGGAAATCCATCCCCATAAAATAGGGAATGATCCCACTATTCTTAAAGGAGACATACCCATATAGAAATTGAGTAAGCTCCTGTGAACCATTTCCAAAACTGGGGTGGCAAACCCAACCATTTTTCTCTCAGACAACTTGGTTGCAACAATGAAGGTCATAGGCCTAACACCTCCCTTCAAACCCCTAACTGGAAGAAGATAAACAATGAGCCATAGGGCTAAGAAGCCCGCTAGATGGGTCTTCTCTAGGATTATTTTATCCTTTTCATAACCCCACTTTTCAAACTCTCCCACTTCTAGAGTTGGCCAGAATGTGCCAGGAGCACCCCTCTTCTCTACTCGGGGGCAGCGTGTAGGATTAGTTAAGGCGGTCCCCTTATTCTTCTTCTTGATCAAAAACATATCCACCCACTCCAATGGATTAATATCCTTTCTAGAATGAGTTTTGGTGGAATTTGAATACTTGATCTTGTGGAAAATTTTGAATAACTCTCGATCTAAAACCAGAGTCTTCTCCGAATCATTCCAGGTCAACTTGAGGGGTGAGTTCATCATACATATCTCCCAGAATTAGAGGCCCCTGAGAACTTGTCGACATCCCACTAGCTGATGCCTACTTTTCTATGAGTCATATTTAAAGAAGTGGTTTTTGGGCTCCAACGACGGATTAGCTCCTGCAAAAAATTATCATTCCTATAGACATATGTCTGCCCGTACTAGACGACTTCATAGATTGAAGCTCCCTTCATATCCTCGACGAACTCTTCATAGGTTAGTCATACCCAATATGCCCACATCCAAGTTGGCTTCACTCCTCCTCTAGGAAAAAATCCCAAATCTTCTTCCATACCTTTGATTGATCCATCTGAGTATGTCGGAAAATAAAGGATTTATAGTGCAGTTTTAGCTCAGGCTTTTGAGGATTCATATCTAGAGCACATGGGCTATGATGCATTATCTATGCCTTCTCCACTATTACAGCATTGAAAAACTATCCTGAAACTGTGATATTTGCTGAAGGGAAATTGGTGTAAGTCTGAAACCAGGAATAAGGAACTTAATTATTTTCCTCTAGAACATTGACTCCGTGAAGATGACTGTGGACATATAAAGGATTGTAAATGATCTATGATAAATTAGAATGATATTTATTCAAATACATAGCCAAATCAGATAGAGTGTTGTTACAGATATCATAACAGTCATGGCCGATGATGTTCATCATATAATCTATTCTTCTTCTGGCCAACTCATCAGCAAATCCAATTATTTTGGGACCTATTGAATCTGCTCAAAGATCAAATAGTTAACTTTTAAGAAATTTTTTAATAAATATTTTGGAAGAAAATAAATGGAAAAAGAATTAAGGCGTGCATTTTTTTCCGTGCAAGTGTTGGCACGCAAGTTTTTATATGAAAGTATTGTTGCGCATGTCAAAATCCTTACTAGGGAAGTGTGACACAAATAAGAGAGATCATCCGAGGAAAGAAAAACCCTTGCGTGATGAGAGCTGAAATGATTTAAAGTCATGATGGTTTGTGTGAAGTGACGCCCATATATATAGGCAATCCCGTAACCCTACACGCCGGATCCTGTGGGCTGGAACCTACGCGCCACAACCTGCGCGCCTAAAACATGCGCGCCGCTGAACAGTGGTTTCTCTTTTTCCTCATAGTCAAATCCTCTATCCATTTTTAGATCCAACTCTGAGGGGGTACTTTTGATGATGCTCTTTTTCATCACATATTCCAAATGAATGGGAAAGGGGAATACCTTAAGCACAAATAGAGTCATCCTTTGAAGAGCATCAATAATTGAAAATGCCTTGGACAATGAATCCGTTACGGAGCAGCGTAAGTTTTCTTCTCTTTTTGCAAGTCAATTCCGCACCACATATGGGTCGAGCAAGTCACTTGAGTTTCCTATTTATTTTTTCTCCCAAGGTTCCCACTAGCCTGTAAATAGCCCCCGTGGGATCCCCATTTCATGGATGAATTTTTCTAAACTCAGATTCAAGCTCTTGTCACCCAAGTCTTTGTCTAACGTCTTTCGAACACTTATAAGGTAATTCATTAAATATAATAGAAGCTCTAAAGAGGAAGAATAAAGCCTAAGTGTTGGAAATCATCAATACATGCATGCCTACTTTAAGGGAAATGAAGAAACTTGCATGTCGCTTATCCCTCTCAAGGGAACTTGTGCGCCATCCTTTTGGAAACCTCTAGGTATGATACCAAGGGCTTGATTTTAATGTCGCCCAAGTATTACCCTATGAACAGTTCGTTACCCAATGGGACTCATGTCGTGCAAGTATACTTGTGAAACCAGGACTTGCGTGCCAGATCAATACTTGCTCACTTCCTTCCAAGTCACCTCCTTTCCTGAAATCCACCTCTCCTATTCAAGACATTAAACACTCTTCAGATCCATTTATGGCCTGGTTCATTTATTGTCTTTATTTATCTAAAAATAATTCTATGAGAAACTCTCCAAAAACCTCATGAATTAAACGAATTATGTCTCCATTGTTAGGGGTTTCCTACATAACCTCATCCTTTGAGATGAGAAGATCCTTCAACCTGGGCCTCCTTCTTAGGAGTAAGCCTGAGTCATAATTTCTTTTGATTTGGGCCTCCCTCTTATGAGTAAGACCCAAGTTTGAAGTCCCATTAACCTGGGATTCCTTCTTAAGAGTATGCCCCAGTCATAATTTCCTTTAATATTGGGCCTCCTTCTCAAGAGTAAGCCCCAATCACAATTTCTTTTTATTTGGGCCTCCCTCTCAGGTGTAAGGCCCATGTCTCAAGTCCCCATAACACGGGCTTCCTTCTCAGGAGTAAGCCCCAGTCATAATTTCCTTTAAGATTGGGCCTCCTTCTTAGGAATAAACCCCAATCATAAGTCCCATTTAATTTGGGTCTCCTTTTTAGGAGTAATCCTAAAGTTAAAACTCCAAATCTCCATTGAGTACAAGTACTTTTATGGAATATGATCCTGGGCTTCTTTCCTGAAGTAAGTTTGGGACTTCATTTAAACAGGTAGTCGTACATACATTAGCCCCACATAATTTCTCATAACTGAATATTTCAAGGAACCATCATCCTGTTTATTGATTCCTCTTGTTTCTCACACCTAACATGACTTACGTGAGTTTAAAGTGTAAAAATAATCATGAAATCTCTTCTTGGGCAATTAATAATGCATAAAACTCATATTTCTTTTCCCAAACTACAAGGACATTGATCTCTGCCTTAAAATTAGAGTACATAGGAAGCCTTTATATGGTTCAAGCCCATATCTCATTAATTATTTTCTGTCCCATATGATGTTAAACTCTATCCTTCTAATCTAACTATGTGGGTTCTGATTCCATTTTAACAAGGATACATAAGTAGCCCATCTGCAGGTATGATCCCAACTCTGAAATAATCCATGTCTTTCTGAATTACAATAAACTTCAAGTGCCCCACTGAGTGGCTTTAAAATCAGTATGGTCATTATAATGACCAAGAGATTTATAGATAATATATTGAAGGATACCATTGAATAAGATTCTCCAATACATATGGATGATTCTTGGTAGATGAAGAACCTAAAATACATAGAAATTATTTTCTAAATTCCATAGATATCATTCATTGATTTCCATGTCTAAAACATATTTCATGCTTGGTAAATTAATAAGCATTCCTAAACATAACTTAAATCTATAATAGAGTCTCAAAGTAGGAAATAATTCCCCAAAAAAAGTGTGATGATCCGGACCTCCCATCCTGTCAACCAATGAAAATTCGAAGCCTCTTCGGTGCACAAAAAATGAGATCCTACCTTAAAAAAGTAGGTCCAAATGGATATAGAATCATTGGATGTTTCTAGTTCTATGAATAAACTTGTTAGAAATCTATTGGAATGTTTGACCCCTAAACAAACATGTTCATCCCCATTTACAGAAGAAACAAATCTAAATTATCAATAATATAATATAAATAGGCCATGTCCCAAAGAACACATCCCTCCATAACCATAATTTCTACAACCATATTACCCACTAACTATCCCATTACCTTTTCTCAAACATGGAAGGATGAAATCTAAAAACTCCCAATGGAGAAGTTGGGGTGTGAGCTAAATTCCTTGTAGTGTTTAACAATGAGTCCATTATATGATTCAATAGTAGGTAAACCTAATCATGCATTAAATTTTAAATGATATAGGCATGACAATACATTTTGATTTAAAAAAACATGCTTTAATGTAAAATGATGGAAAACATTTGAAAAAATTAATAAAATAATATTTTTTACAGAACAATTTATATAAATAAAGAGGAATTAATTAAATTAGTATAAAAAAATTGAATATATGTTATCAAAATAGTCCCAAAAAATATAATGGTCATCTTACAAGAGGTCCAGTTGTTTCCTGATATGAGATTCTCAAACAATTATATTAGTGATTCGGGAAATGGGCACACATTCCCCCAGACCCATGATGAACTAAACCCCTCAATATAGTAATAGGGATAAAATCCATTGAACCATTTTTTATTAAAGAATTAATTCATAAATCCATTTATATGTAATTATAATCCATGTGTGTTCGTATCAAAAATCTTACTAACTACCTAGGCACACAGATGATCTGTTAATAAATCAACAATGGGAAAATAATTTCAAAATAGTTCTAAATGAAATTTCCTCGTTTCTAGTTTCAATATTCCATTTTTATCAAAAATATAATTGGTTTCCGTTACATCAATACATTTTAATCAATTTTCCTAGAATGAAATCATTTAAAATATTTTCATAATTCCCATCAACTAAAACGTACTCCCAAAATCATATTCTATGGGAATTGGAGTTTTTCCCCCAAAATACATACCATTTAAATTAAGATTCTAATTCACGTGAATTGGTTTTTCCAAATTATATTTGGAATAAATTTAAAAAAAAGATAACCATGGTTTAGTAAATATTCTATCTTAAAAAGAACCACCTATATTTTCCTAGAACCAGAAATACTAAAATAGAACTCGCTTTAAATAATGAGGGAAAAGAGTTCCATGGAACACAAACTAGAAATATATTAATCTTCATGGAGATTAGATCCTTCAATCCCTATATGACCTATCAAATTCCAAAAGAGGGAATTGTAAGATATGCAGAGACATGGAGATCTCTTACCCAGAGAGATTCACCAAAACTGACATAAAGATCATTCATTAAATGGGTGATCCAATGGTGATGGAGGTCTCTAAAATTACACAGGAATGATTCTAATTTGAGAGAATAATGAATTGGATAATAGGGAATAAATTTTTCATTTGATAGTCCTATTTGAAACAAAAGTTTGGGACATAACATAAAATGTAACACAAAATATCATCATGTAATTATCAGGCCCCACATACACCGGGAACCACATATTCATTTATTAAAAACTTCCTTTTAAATTTATACACTATGTATAATCTATATATAACGTGTATCCTTTCATGATTTTTACTATTTTATTTGCATATGTTGGGAGATTATTACATTTTATGTGATGAAATTACACGACATGAAAATTTCCATCAAACTAAAAAACCCATATGTTTTTAGCTAAAAATTTAAAAAAATCCATGACATCATAATTATAGGAATCCACATAATTCCATCTTAACCCAAACATGTTAATGAAAAATAAAAACCATAGAATATCCTAAAACCTACCTGATAGGAACATAACAAGATTTTATATGGTTTATGTGTGAGTAATAACAAAGAATATAGCTTTATAAAAGTCATGTTGATTTTTGATGAAACAAATTGTGTATTATTTTGAAAAATTAATATTATGGGAAAACTTTATAGTGGGTGGAATCCTAATCTTTATTTTTTTTTTTGGTTTTTTATTTTTACGATATTACTTGATTCTATAAAACTCTATTCATAAATGATATTTAGGATAGAAATAAAGTAAAATCATTTCTTATGATGTTGAAACCCCAAATATAGTCTCCTAGATATGATATCTAATATATTAAATTGGTATAAATACAAGGGGATATATACCAAGGATAAATTTTTTAATCATTATTATAGAACTAGATATATACATGATACTCATTTTATACTAGGAATAAAATATTATCTTTAAAAAGGTAAACATTTTGTGACATTGAATCTTATAAAAAAAATTCTTCTTTAAAACTTGGTAAAAGGAATGAATAATAATGGTGAGATAAAATTATTAATATAGTCTGTGTACATCAAAATATATCATCATTAAACAAGGAATAATCAATATGATAAGGTAAGTAACAGGAAAAAGTACCCATTTAGTAAAAAACAGGATAAAAAATGAGATCATGGATACTATAAATGGAATAATCTAAATGATAGTAATAACTAAATTCCCAAAAAATTAAACACATACTATTGGAAGACATGATGTCAGAAAAAATGGTATTTCTATAGTTAAGACCTTGTGATAACCGAGTTTAAAACAAGGGTTCATGTCCCATTAAATTTGGATAAGTAATTTTTTTACGGGACCAATCAATTCTTGAAGGGGATACATAATGTCGGGCCTCACTCTCACTACATATCTAATGTATTCATTATTTATTGAATGATCTATTTAATTAATGAAAAATATTTCATATCAATAAATATCATTATTGAGCAATGAATATTGAATATTAATATGTCCCTAGTTAATCAAATAAATTTCTACGTAAAAATCATATGTATAAATGTCATATGGTTGAAGAAATAATCATTTCAATGATATATATTTAATGAAAATTTTAATTTTCAATGACCAGAAGAATTTGAATCTTTAAAAAAATATTCTTATACATGTGATTAATCAAGATATGAGAGATGAACTTAGAAAACGTTGGTATGGTAGTGAAGTTATTTTTTAATAATTATTTAAAATAAAAATTAATCATTGATAATATGTATTAACTAAATATTTTTATTTTTAATGCACTAAAATTTTGTAAAAGTACATAATGTTTTTAAAATTTTTATTGTGGTGGGATAGTTCATTAAAGATTTAGACATTAAAAGAAAACATTCCTTTTTAACATTTTTAAAAATCTTTAAAATGACCCTTTTAGGGAACAAAATTATAAATATTTATTTTGAAATATTTAAAAAGTAAAATATATTTTAAAATTTACATAAAATAATTTGGTTCATATAAATGATTGTTTTAAAACAATTTTGAGAAATATTGATATGGATAAAAAAAGACGCTCAATCAAAAAAGGGAAATAAGATCTCATTTTATTTTATGTATTATTCTTGAAAGATTAACTTGAATTGAATCATTAATAATAATTATTAAATATATATTTTTTAGATACTTAAAATTTGCATGAATTCCACCATATATAGTAAATTGTTTCATAATACTAAATATGTTTAAATAGAATGTAAATTTAGATGGAATCCATTACATAATATTTCTTTTTATTTGAAAACGATTTATCTACTATATAAAAAATTTATATTTATTGTAATTAGATACTATAAGAATATAAATTTATAAAATATCACATATAATATATTTATAATATTTTACCACACTTTAATTAATATTCTTTTATTATTATAATTATTTCAAGTGCGAACTATATAGTTTTTCACGTATTTTTTGATATTGTAGTTCAGGTTCATCTATATTTATTTTTAATACATCAACACCAAAATATTATTCATGGTATTAATATAATATATATGAAATATATATACGTTTATAGTCATCCATTAATTATAAATATTTAAAAATTAATTACACTATTCATTGAGAGGATATTGTGTATGTATACAAGAACATTCTTTTAAATTATTGATAGATGGAATGAAAGAATCCTCAAATATACTTAATCATTATAGAATAATTATTATACTATATTTATCATATATATAATATGTAATTCTACCCTCATTACCATCTACATAAATTGAAAATGGAAAACATATCACATCACGTCGTGGAGGTGGTAGTCAACATGCACGCAAGAGAGACAATGCCATTTTCCAACAGAATAGTAGGTAAGAAATTATGTATTATATTAAAGGTAAAAAATAAAATTTATTTCACAACTTTCATATATATTAATTTTCTCCATCATTATTAAGATATATGAAAAGTGTTCATGAAAAATAAATTACAACACTATGTGTAGATAGTAAGCTATATGTACAAATGAGTGATGTTTTATATTTTCATAAGATGTAAAATGGGATGGAATACTTCAAAATAATAATTATCACATATATATATATATATGATAATATAGTTATTATATTAGGGAGATTACAACATATTAATATCATTTAGAATAAGAAACAAACATGAAAGAGTCAATAAAAATGATTGAATCTACTTTAGTGGATTACTTTTGATCTCATATTAAGGGGCCTAGGTTTGTATTTACTAGTTAAATGACCCATATATAGTGTATAATTATGTTTAAATGTGGAATGGTTAGGTTTTATCGATATATATGTCTTAATTTGGATAAGAGAGTTAAAAGGTGATGTTTCTTTTTATAATTGAGGAGAGAGGCATTCTTTGTATTTCTTATTGTATTAAATTAATATAGTTTACATTTATATCCCAAATGGATTTCAATTGATATAATTATAATCCAATACGGGGATAATTTTAAATCTTCTCATCTAATATTATTTAGATAGGTTTTTTTTTATTTTTTCACCCATATGTTATTTAAACCCATTTTATGCCATTTCACAATGACCTTAATATTAATGTTTTCAAGACATTATGGGTTAATAATTTTACTATAAAATGATAAAATAAAAATAAATTGACCATGGATTATTTTTATAATGATATTAAATTAATTTTTTCTTTATATTATATTTTTAAATAATTTTATTTAATTTAATAAAATATTATTTATTATACAATTTCAATGATTTCATTATTGACAATATTAATTTATATTTAATTTCAATACTTCAATAAAAAGTAAAAATTAAATAATAATAACTTCACAAGTTACTAACATGTTATATTTATCTTCAAAATGTATATAACAAAATAATTATTTTTAAATACATTATTTTTTGTGTTTTCAAAATCATTTAATTTATTTTTCTATTAATTAAATAAATGTTATGTCTCTGTAAAGAAAGCATTTAAAATAATTACATAATCACAGAAAATAGAAATATATTAAATTATAAAAATAAATTAATAATTTTTTAAAATGACTATTTTTATAAAAACATAATATATGTTTATCCCTATCATTTTTAATTATAGATATTAAAAGAAGAAAAGTGAAATTTTTATATATATCTCTCACATAATTATTATGATGGTTAAAATCAAATGAAAATGGTGTAAAATTTCATATATTCTACATTTTTATGTTTTAAGATTACATAAAGTCATCTATGTAAATTAATTTGAGTTTTAAGCTCACTTTTATTAAATGTCTTATAATATTTAACGAAAATTGCCTGATTTACCTCATCCAAGGTGACACAAATATACTAAGGCTAAAATTCATAATTAATTGGAATTAAAGGAACATATTTATTATATTTTTATTAATTTATTAAATTTATTTTATACAAATTCATAACATTAACTCACTATATGTTGTAGACATTAATTTAAATTTAACACATATAATCTTATTGAAATATGTTTTTTAGACAGAATACATTTATGTAAGAAAATATTTTCATAAAAAATTAAATTATAAAATTTATTCCAAATATTATAATTTGATTATAAATAAAAATGATAAACTAATATTTCTCTTGAATAACAATATTAAACTTTTTAAATTCATGAATCACATATAAAATTTTCATTACAAATTTTCCTTTTCACTAATCTTAAAAAAACGTTCAAAAATAAAAACAAAAAATTAAACAAATGATAAATTTAATATGATGAATTAAGAAATTAATTTTATTTCATAAAATAAATTTTACAAATGTATAAATAAAATTATTTTATTTTCTTATTGAAATTAATAAGAAACATTTTTCAAGAAAACATATTTTTGAGGAGTAAAATGGCATTACAAAAAATATCAATTTTTATTTTCTAATAATTGACCCATAGATTTGTATTCAGTGTCACATATATATTTATGATTTTTTTTATTCCTAATTATAACCTATAATTCAATTTCTACGTTATAAGAGTAATATATAAATGATAATATTTTGTGGTTGGTTTAGGCTCAGTGTTGCGTGTTGTATACACTATTAAACGAAGAATTCCAAAACACATGGGATATAACATTATTTCATTATATATAAAATTTAACTAAGAAATTATCATTAATATTTACCTATATAAAAATTAGGGTGGATTTTTCATAACATCCACCAGTTCCCATGTTTTATCCACTACTTTATTATTTCTTCGAAGTACCATTACGAGTCGAGAACTCTGATTCCTCAACACATTCACTCTATTGTCAGAAATATGGATATTCTTATAATACACTTATATATAATGTTCTACTTATATTTCTTCAGAGGTGATCATATGAATTGGTTTTGGAATGTACATATTTAATAATGAGATATGGATCAAATCATATAATATAGAGTGTCTCAATTGAATTTCCAATTACTAATCCTTGACCCTAATTATTTCCATAATTTAAAAAGGTCTAATCTACATAGGGATTATTATGTTCCTCTTTAAGATCCTTATATTTTCATTCCTTGGAGATAATTTCATGAATACATGATATCCTACTTGAAATTCTAATTAATTCCTTGGTTTATCAACATAACTCTTTTGACTACTATTAGATTTTTTAATATGAGTCTGAAAAGAAATTTTCATGGACATTATATCCTCCATAAGATTTATACCAATAGGTTTTCTTTCACCAAAATCATCCCAAATAGTTTAATAATTGAATATCCTTACATATATGGATTCATATATAGCCATTGGAATACATGAATTGAAACTATTGTCATTGGAAAACTCTACCAAATTTAAATATTAGTATCATATACCATGAAAGTCAAGTGATAACTAAAATAATAGTTCATCTAATGTTTAATTATTACATTTATATTTTCCATCAGTTTGAGGCTGATATGTCCAGTGATGCTCACTATTTGAAGCCTTCTGAAGACTTTTCTTGAATTTCGATGTAAATAGTGGTTAATGATTAGAAAAAAATGAAATAGGTGAACCATGGTGTCTGAGAAAATTATTTATCTCAAGCCATGAAAGGATAAAAATAGATAAATCTGCCAATATAGTAAGGATGTATACATATTAGTTTAGGAGTTTGAACATAAGCTATATTTAATTATATTTCTTGGTGTCTTTGGTAATCTAATGAAAATGTCCATAGTAATGTCAAATCATTTTTGTATGGGAGTATTGTATATTTCGTGAATCTTATTTGATTTTTTATCTTAGACTTCATGTCTTGAATAACAAAAAACCATAATAAATAATCCTAAATTTCCCACATTATATTTTCCCACCAAAAATATTCCATTACATATCAATTCATATTTGATCTATCATTGTGTATAGGTAAATTAAAGCTATAAGAATAATATAATATATCCATTTTATTATGAGTTATATATTTAACACATAGAATTTTTTAAAATTTCATAATAATATTTTCTTATATGAAGTCCTCCAATTTTTCTTTCATACATGGATATCATCATCTCTTAACCATTATTATCATTATGATAAGACATTTTTATCTACTCCTATATTTATAGTTTTGAATTCATTTTAAAAAATAATTATGTTCCCCCTTCCTTAATAATTCTCAAATCTATCAATACTAAATACATGAACATAGTGCCTATATTAATCCTTATTTTAGCCATAACTCCATGATTTTCCAATATAAATACATTTTCCAATATATTTTAATTCTATTGGTGGTAGTGTATTTTTAAATCATAATACTTTCGTAGCATGATCAATCAAATATTTCGCATATTAATATACTTTTGTGAGAAGTTTGTTTAGGTTGTTAGAGTCTATGTACATATCACATCATTATCAATAATGATAATGAAACTATATCTCTAAATAAAATATTACATCTTCCAACTCTAGATCTTGATTTGTATAGTCTTAAACATAGTCTCAAAATACCTTATTTCATATGAAATGACATTACAATTCTACACAACAACACTTCCAATCCCCTTTATAGATGCATCACTAAATATTAAATATCAATATTTTCCAGACAGTAGTGTCAAAATCAGATCATTGACTAATATTCTATTTAATTCAAAAAAAACACATCATATTTCATTGTTTATTGGAACCCAACCACATTACATGTGACATTTGTTAATGGGATATCCAATAGTGAATTTGTTTTAAAAAATAAATAGTAGTAAATGATAAAAAATTAAATAAATTTACATAGGTTATGTTTGCTGGTGCATGTCGCTATTTGATGTATTTTTTAGGGTACATGAACTAATATTACATATTTGGAGATAATAATGCAAAGAAAATAAATGTTAGGATACAAGAAATAAAAATTAATATATTTTTCATATAGTTATTTTATTCTAAGACACTCAATTATGATCTTTAATTGTTTCTCATTATCCTTATAATATTTCTATTACACCATTATGTCATCAATAAATACAAAAAAAAATCTTATAAAAATAGTCCTCAAAAAAAAATTCAATAGAATTATAAAATTATTAGGCTAATTAGGTAATCCAAATATAATTATTGTATACTCAAAATACCTATACATAATTGGAAATTATTTATTTTAAATAAATTATTTCGTTACTCGCAATTGGTGATACCCAAAACAAAGTTTAATCTTTGAAAAATATTAACCTCTATTTTTTTGATCATATAAGTCATAAATATGAGGTAGAGGGTAATTTTTAGTTATCCAACTATCATTTATTTTCTATTAATCATTTAATATCGCCATATAACAATTATATTTTTTAATGAAAATAATAAGGGAACCGATAAGTGAAACACTAGGGATTATAAATTCATTTTTATACAATTATTGTAGTTTTTTCTTCAACTCATAAATCCATCAATAGAAATTATAAAGGGATTTTTTTAATATAAATCATTAATTAGGGATTAAATCAATGTAAAACTCAACATCATGTCACATTTGATGTCCAGAAAATTCTTTTGGAAATTCATCAATGTGTTTCAGCATTATAGGAATATCCTTAATTTGAAGATTGTGTTTTTTATCCACAGATTTTGTATTCTATTTCTCCCCAAAAATTACATTCATATGATCTACTTTAGGTGTATCTATATGTGAATTAGTTGATAATTTCTCTCCTTTTAGTATATGTTATTTTATAAATTTATCAAAAATCATAATTTCACTATTCCATTAATAAATTATTCAATTATGTTTGTGAAAATCAATCAAAAAAATTATTATAAAAAAAATAATATATATATATATATATAATAATTGTGTATGTAAATAGAGAATATTTAAGGGTAATTATGGTAACCGACTAACACATCATTGTTGCGGTGATATTTCCACTACGTGTTTTGACTGAAAACACTCTTTTTAAGGTGTTAGGTATATATATAGTTTTCATAGAAAACATAGAAGATACAAAATACTGTGCGGATTCAGACTCAAATAATGAATTAAATTAATGTGGGTAAATTATTAAATTTCATGTAGCCATATCAATTGTAACTTTAACCTCAGTTTTAGTGATAAAATAATATTAGACTTCTCCCCTTTTCCACTTCTATAGTATATTCTCCAAAATATTGGGTAATTTTTATGAATTATTATACATTTAAAAAAAATTGAATCACTTGAAATCATTTATTTTTTTTATTCTTCTTTAATTCATTGGATATTCAACCCTTATCAATGAACCTTAAATAAAATCCCATTCTATTTAATAATTTTAAATGATTTGTTTTCCCACATTTTTCACTTGTCGGGAATTTCATATATCTTATTCTCATCATTGATAATTTACCTTCTTCATAGTTCTCACCTAAACTCTAATGATATTAATTTCCAATAAATATTTGTAATTTAGGAAAATTAATCTTTGTTTCTATGGAACATAATGTAATTTAATCCTATGATAAAAAATATTGAAAATATAGCTTCCTTTTGTGGTTTGAATTAAGCCATTGAAATAAAAGGTAAATATTTATATTTAGATTTTGTATATAATATATTTTCATACATTTATTATCTTGTAAAACTATCATCATACTTTAAAACAGTTTCTTCCTCATATTTCATTAAACTGTGGAAATTTATCTTCATTTCATTTTGTTTCTCAAAATGGAAATATTTATCAAAAATGTTTACATTAAAATATCTCCAACACATATGCTCTAGTTATTCGTCCTCCCTGGTATTTTATTTCAATGAACACCATTTATTAGCGTCTCCCCTAACACAAAAAACATCAAACATAACCATTTACCTGTCATTGCATTCCATGGAATGAAATATAAATTCTTGAGACATGATCAATGTCTAGAATACCACTATATTAGTAGTAACTCTAATATACAGATGCTTCAATCACATTAAACATTCCAATATAGGTGTATCATTCAATGGAACATCATGTTTTTAAATATATGCAACATTTATAGACCTAACCTAGCTTATCTTCATTAATATGGTAATGATCATATTATGTCCAACACCAACAATATTAGCTTTATCTATGGAGAACTCCCTATACTGATAAATGATATAGATTCTCATTCATCTATTAGGAACTACCAATATATAATGACACAGACTGAGTTAGATCATAATCATCATGAATATTTCCCCATAAATTAAAATTTCATCTAAAAATTTCTTAGATACTATTTGAGTTTATCAAAATTCTCATGCTTTATATGTCCATTTAAAATATAGTTCATAAGGATTAAACTACACAAGCCCTAATACCAACTATAGTTATCCAAAACATTATAAATCAAGAAATTTTTCTATTTTACTACATTGGTATAGATATAAGGGACCACAATATAATGGATCAATCAGTTTAACAAACTTAATTAACTAGAACATGATATCCCCATTAAATTTAGAATAAACCATAAAAATAAAAAAGTAAATGCTCTGCATCCTTGAAAATCATTCAAATATTTCTTCTTTATGACCTTGTAAAAGGAAACAAATTAATGAAAAACTTGAATACATAGGAAGGGTTATTATAGTAGAATCAATCACAATTGAATAAGTAATTATTAATATATCTAGCCAAATAACTAGAAAAAAATTCAATTTTTTTATTTAACTAGAGCATCAAATAAACCCATGGAATATGTTAATGAAACAATATACTGGATAATAATAAATAATTTTACAATGACGTAAATTCATATTGTTTTATATTATTATTTCAAAAATCTAGATATCTCTATAGTAAAGTCATTTCACTATGTTAGTTTAAAACTCTTTGTAAATTCCCATTTAATTTGGCCAACAGATTTGTATAAGGAGACCTATCCGTGCATGAGGGGCCATATAATTCTGAGATAAACCCATCACTACATGACTAATGTATTTATTATATATTTAATGATTGGTTTAATTCAGGAATAAAATTCATAATAAAATAAATATTTGTATTAAGTAACGAATATGGAATATCAATGTTACCCCAGTCAATCAAATAACATTTTATGTAAAATAACATGTGTATAAATTAGATATGGTTTAGGCAATATAAATATCTGGGATAGATATTTCTGAGAAAATTACTATTAGATAGTACCTATAATTTGAATGTTCAATATAAATTTTATATCCATGACATTAACTTATTGATTAGAGAAGACCATCAAAAAGGTAATTTTGTTAGTAATAACTTTTTGAAAAATATATGAAAATGAAAATGGAAATTTTAAAAAATTCATTAATTAATGATTTTTCTTTTTAATCCTTTTAAAACATGTAGGTGAACTAAAGCTTGTAAAAATATTATGGAGGTGGGAATGTCTATTAAACCTATAAATGTTAAAAAAACATTTGTTTTGACTTTTTATAAAAAGGATGAATGTTAGCATTTTGGAGAAATTTTAATAATTGTACTTTCAAACCATGTATAAATTCAACTATTATTGATAATTTACTTAATAAATCATTTTAGTAATAAACTAGACTTATGTATATCAATTATTAAAAATATAGATATTAGAGAAAATATACTAAATAAAAAAAGGTAAATAAGTTCAGAATATTTTTTAAATGTTACTTTTTAAATAGTATCTTTAATTGAATCATTAATAATCACGAATAAATAAATATACGTGTTAAATACATCAAATTTTCATTATTTAAACCACATATTGTAAATACATGCATAATATAAAATATTTCTTAATAAGGTAGAAACTGAGATAAATTTAGTTACCTCAAGCATCCCTTTAGTTGAACATGATTTAACAGCCCATATAATTAATATTTTTTACTATAATTACATATTTTAACGTTATATATATATATATTTAATACATTTTTAAAATTTAATAACATTTTTATTAGCATTCTTTTATTATTATCAATATTTCAATGTGAAACAATTAAATTTCATGTATATTTTGATTCACCAGTTCATGTACTTGTGCATTTTGGATGATTATATTATTTAAATAATTCTATATTTTTTATAAATTTCAAATTTATTAAATCTATAAGTAATTATATTCATCCATAAAACCTTTATATAAAAAATATAATACACTATTTAGAATGGCATGAGGTTGTATGTACGCATGAACGATGCTTTTTCATTTTGATGGATGGAATAATAGAAAGTTGAATAATAATAAATATTTTATGAATAATTATTATATTATATATACCATATAAATTTTCAATGAATCAAACTATATTTCCATCCACATAAAACATAAATGAAAAATAGACCACATCGGTTTTTGGTGGCGGTAGTCCACATATACGCATGAGTGACATGATCATTTTCTAAATGAATTATAGGTAAGAAATAATAAATTATACTATAGATATTTTTTTTTAGTTATATAATTAATTACAAATATACTAATTATATCCTTTTTTATTATGATTTATTTAAACTAGTGATGAAAAATTAAATGCACCACTATGTGGACATGGTAATCCATATGTACGGAAGAGTGATGTTTTGAATTTTCATAGAATGGAAAATTAATGGAGTATAGTTATAGAAAAATCACAATAACAAATATTTATATTAATTCTTATGTATTTTTAATTGTATGATGGTTAACCCACTTTATGTTTAAATAGAAGATGATATAAATTTTAAATATTTGTTAAATATGATTAAGTATTCATTGGTGGAATTCTTTTAAAACTCTTCTTAACTGACCTAGAGTGGGTGTTTTGTAATTGAAAGAACCTATGGATAATGGATAAGTATGTTTATAAGAGGAATTGGTATTTTTTAGTAGTGATATATGGCTCAAATTGTTATATCAAAGGAAAGTTATATGAGTCCTTTTTTATTTTTTTTTGATGGGTGAGGGAGTGTTCATGGAATTTCTTAAATTATCAAAATAATATAAATTACAATTAATTTAAATGTGGGACGAAATAAATATATTTAAAATAATTTTTTTTTATAATTATAAAATACATCATAAAATAAAATTCAGACATGTTTTGGGCATGTTTTCATTTTTTTAGTTTTAACCGCATGGTATTCCTTTTGACAATTACCATAATATTATTCATCTATACCCTTTAATCGTTAATAATGTCTCAATAAAATTATAAATATGAATAGATCATGGTTGATTTTTAAAACCATATCCCATTATGTTTTCAAAATATACTATTATTTATGAATTATAAATCATTTAATATTATATTATTTATTATAAAATATCATTAATTTCATTTATTGACATTATTCATTTGATATAACATTAAATAAATGTTTAAAAATACTGAAATTGAATATAATAATTTCATAAATTAAAATAATGATGTATATGTCTAAAAAATTTATGATACACAATGAATCATTCAAATTAAATTAATTTTTCAATTTCATAAATTGTATAATTTTTTAAACTAATTAAATAAATGATATGTTGGATGAACACAATCATTTAAGGTAGATTTTTTATCATAAAACAATGGAATAAGTTACCATGATTAAAAATTAATTTTATTTCATATGCCTATTTTTAACTGCACATATGTTATATTTATCTGAATCATAAAATATTACTGATATTAAAAAGATGAAATGTGACATATTTTACTTTATCAAATAGTTGTGTATTATAATGGAAAAATAATGGCTAAATAGAATAAATTTATAGTATCATGACTTTTATGGAGATGGATCAGGCTTTATTTCTGGTACCCTTTTTCCTTGTCTTGATTACTTTTCATTAGGGTTTTACTTTTAGGTACGTTTGGGAGGAAATTGAGAAAAATTGAAAAGGGGGAAGTGTACGGTTGGAAAACCATTTTTCAAATTGTGGGGCCTATTATGTGAAACTGTTCACCCCTATAAAATACACTAATTAGTATAAAAAATTGTGCTCCTCTATCCATCAAACGATGAAAAAGATTTAGGTTTACCCAAATTTAGTTTGTTAATAACATGGACCCCCAAGATAATCCAAGATCAATGATAATTTGATCCTAGGTGGTCTTTCAGGATTATAGAGTTATATAAATGAATTTCAAGCCTTCTCAATCATCTTTATTCACAATTCAAACCACATATCGAGAATCATCATCCCTCCAAGAAAGTGGATCATGTACTATTTTTTCATTCATCATCCTTTATTCACTTATTATTATTTTGGGATGTTATCATATGTTTTTGTAGATCTATGTCTATATTTGATGAATCTCTATCTAGTATTGTAGATATATAACTATAATTAAGAGATCTTATTTTTGATAATCTTTATTTAGGGTTTTATATGTAGATCCCAATCTATGTGATTGTGATGCTCAATTTTTGGATTTCTTTTAGCAGTTATCTTGTAAACAAATTGAGTTAGATGGTCAATAATTCAAATCTCAGGGTCATGATATTGATTACATATATGAGTGTTATAGAATTGTTAGAGTTTTTTTGTAATCTAAATTCCAAAATTGAATTAATTAATATCATCATTTTTTTAAATTGTGGTAAATGTGAATCTTTAAGATTTAGGGGTTTTTGAAATTGGATAATTAATTACCGAATTAATTAGGAGATATCGGAATTTTTTTTAGATAATTAATTGTTTGATTAATTATGTGGGAATTGATATTGTAAAATTTAACTATTTTATTGATGAATTAAATATCGGAATTTGCAGTTGGTAAATTGGTATAATTAATAGAAGGATTAATTATATGATAATGATATTTTAAAGTTAATAATTAATTGATGAATTAATTGTGGGATTTTGAGATAATATATTTTGTTAATTGGGTTTGGAATTAATTAGAGGATTTGTATTGATGAAGTAATTATTTAATTATAGATTATAACTGAGAATATTAATTAATTTTTTAGTTAGTTAACGAGATTGAGATTATTAATTAATTGTTGAATTAATTAATGATATTTATAGGATTAATTAATTATTAAGTTAATATTTAGTAATTATTATATTGACTAGTAGGAATGAGAAGGTAATTAATTTTTGATTTAGTTATTAGATTTGATATGAATAATTAATACTTTATTTTATTATAGTGTTAGATATTATTAAATAATTGTTGATTTTACTAATTTGATATTGAATAGAAACAATAAAATTCATAGTGAATTGAAGATCACGAATAGTAATAATGGAATTATGAAATTGAGTTGAGATAGAATGGTAAAGTTTCATTCTAGAAGATGACATCTCATGGAGATGATTTAGACTACGATATTTGTTATAGTATGTAATGAGGTTTGGGTGTCCCCAATACTAGGAGAATTTATGTGGTTAAATAAAGAATATTTTTTATATCAATGGTAATTGTTTATTTATAAATTTTGGTTATCTCTTAATACCATTCCACACACTATTATTTCTCTATATATTTTTTTAGAAATTATTTGTAGAGGCCTATTTTGTTGCACTCACACCCTACTGAGGATACCTGATCGTTACTTGGATGAACATCATTTTTTAGAATAGGTTATGGCAAATGGCCGTATGTTATACTAATGGACTAGGGATAATGCATGGATGAGGAAACCGAACATGGATTAGGACCCATTGGGGCATGGTTAGAGTCTTTGTCTGGAGTTTTTAGTTAGAAAAAGGCTCATATTAGAATGGAATATATAATATTTATTTTGGCTGTTATATTTTCAGTTTTTGTTATCTTTTGATACTAGGGTATTCTATTTATGGTTATATGTTATTACACAATTAATTATTCAATTAATTTTTCATATTTTTTGATTGTTTATTAATCTGATAAAAGAAGATATAGTGTCTATATGATCTATTATAGACCCTCACTGCTCGTCGGTATCCTCTCGCGTATAGGTATGAACACTTGAAGTCATGTGACCGATCGAATCGGGGCACTAGTGTGTGGTACCTAATTATTGAAATTACAAAGTGGTATCATAGGGTATTTTTATTTTCATTGTTTTCTTCAACTTACTATTTTTATAATGGATGATATGAGACTATGAAGTGTTGGGCATTTGTAATGAGCTCATGCATGGGATTTTCATACTAATATATGAGGGAAAATCCATTTACCCATGGTGGAATTGCAGGTATTAATTTTTCTTACATTTGAATATTATCTATCCAAGGGTGACACATTTTCTGTGTTATGTGAAAAATAGTTTTGGAATTTTATGAGAATTGTCTCATGGCCTGGTATGGAATGAGAGTTGAGTATGCATGCATAATTTTATGCACTACTAATTATTGTGTGACATGAATCAATTTTTTACAAACTCATGGGAAAATAGGTTTAGTAGATGTTTCTAAACCTGGCCTTATTTTTATTTCTTTGGAAAATTATATGAAAATCAAGTCTAAAATGATTTTAGAAATGAAATATTAGTAAAATTTTGAAAATGGGTGCCCAATGGAAAAAACATGAACAATTATAACACCCCAATATAAAAAATTCATATGAGTAGGATTATAATGGATAGAAATTGCACATAGATTTTGACATCACAGTGAGGTTTTGTGAAAATACTTTTTGTGACTTGTTGTGAAATTCCACTTAGGTAAATTTACTAATGTTGAAAAAATTATCCAAAGATATGTGTTGAGATTGTGGAGTTTTTCCTTCAGTATTACACCTATCGAGAGGACGAAAAATAGACATGTATGTAGACTACCTACTAGTAGTGGTACCTCAGGAACCAATAGTTCTGAGAGATGAATTTTGAGAGCAGTTTCGGTAGAAATTTGATCGATTCATGTTGTTGATTGAAAGAGACCCAATAAGGGCTGTGAAGAGTATGTCTAAATTGATGAGGGTGTTTAATATGCATCAACATATGAATTTTAATTGAGAGGGTGGACCCAAGGGAGATAAAATATATGTTGGGTCTATCGATACTATATTTTACCACCTGGAGGCTGATGTTGAGAAGATAGTCAAGCTGGCTACCTATTTTCTATAAAGATCAGCGAAGAACTGGTGGGATGTTTAGACTCTAATTGGATAGGTTTGATGGTATGTCATGGAAGTACATTATGGAGAGTATCCTCAAGAACATATATATAGGGAAGATGAGGTAGGGAAGAGTAACTAATTTCATGGGAATCAATCAAGGGAGTGTTTTAGTGATGGACTATGATATACTATATACAGATATACAATGATTAATCTAGTATTGGTTATGTATGATGCTACTGTGGAAAAGAGGTTTCATAAAAGAATTAAGTGTATAATTAAGTCTCAATTGATTATATTAAGGCTAAAGAAGTTTTATGAAGTGGTCAATCATTCTCTTATAAAAAATGAGAATCTAAATGATGATTCTAATGCAGGACATATGATTACATATAGATGGTCAGGATTTACATCATCTGATATTAGGAAGCATCATTATAAGGAATTTAGATATATTTGTGTAAATATAGTGGTAGGGGGAGAAGTAAATTTCCCAAGACCAATCTGTAGTGACATTCCCACAATTTTGTAGGACATGACACTATCATAGACATTGTCCCTAACCACCATTAGAGTGCTGATCTTATGAAAATATAGGGAATTTAACAGATTGGTAAGGATGTGGAATATAGAAGGAATTATAGTGTAGTAAGATAATCTTCTACAACATATAAAGCTAGAAGTTGGAGTTTTACTAATTGTGGTGGTAGGTGCATTGGATTTGATACATCTAAGAAAGAGTTCCCGTATAGGAAGGTTGGTGCAACATTTGGGAGTCAGACTATATCACATGGAAGAGGGGTAGTATTGCATCATCAATTTCATCAAACACTGGTGGATAGTGAGGTCAGGTAATCACAGTAATAAGTACTATTCTTATATAATCTACATTATCTAGTTCATTATTTGATATCAATGCCTCTCATTCCCTTATATCTGAAAAAACAAGATAATGGTTTGAGCATGGTGGTGGAATTTTTTTAGTGAAGTGTTGACGATAGACACACCTCTAGGGTACGGTTTAAGGGCATATTCCTGTACAATGGATGTTCTCTTGAGTTTGTGGAGTATCGTTTTTTCTAGGATCTCTTTACTCTCGACATGTCAGGATTCAACCTAATATGGGTATAGATTGGAAAGTTTTATAATAAGACCACCTTAATTGTTTTGGAATGAGAGTGTCTTTTACATCTCTTAAGGGTGAAATTTATATTCTCCATGGATAGTGGGTTATCTAGGCTTGATGATTAGGTCCAATTACTCAACAATTAAAATAACACAAAAACCAAGTTGAAAGTATATTTATAGATTATGGAGGTGTAATGTACGATTTTTTCACCTATTTTGGACATATCTCATGATGTGTTTTATGAATAATTTTGAGGGATGCCACCTGATAGAGATTTGGAATTCACAATTGCGCTTGTTTTGGGTGTCATCCAAGTATCAATTATAGTTTAAGGAATGGCATCTACTAAACATAAAGAGAATAATACAAATCTGTAGGAGTTACATGATAAAGGGTTCATTCATAAATGTATGTCACATTGTTGTTCTCTTATATTTTTTCTACAGATGGTTGAAGGTAGTATTCTCTTGTGTGTTGATTATCATATATTGAGTGGGATGAATTTATATTATTAGTATCCTTTTCCACATGTTGAAGCTTTTATTAACCAATTGAGAGGAGCTTGTCTGTTATCAAAGATTGATTTGAGATCTGGGTGTCATCAACTGAGAGTTCTTATTTTTAATGTAATGGGGGGATGATTTTAGGTGAAGGTATGACCTTTATGATTTTTTAATTCCATTTGGCTTGATGAACAGACCATGAATGTTTATGGCCTTGATTAAAATGATCTTCCATCCAAACCTATTTTAGTTTGTGGAAGTGTTTGTTGATGAAATCTTGGAATAATCCAACACTCTTGGGGAACATGACCAAAATGTTGACATCATCCTAAGTGAACTGAGAGAGAATATACTATACACCCAGCTATCTAAGTGTTAGTTTTTGATTTATCAGGTACACATCCATGTTCACATAATTTCGAAATGAGTCGTGTGTGTGGACCCATAAAATTTTCCAGAAATGGTTTCATGGGAGTATCCAAAAACGTATTCGATATCTATAGATTTTTTGTGTTGGGTAGATATTATTAGGGATTCATTCAGGTATTTTACTGATTGGTAATACCACTTAAAGGCATAAAAGGGGGACAATATTTCAATTTTTGGAATCCTATGATAATTCCATCTAGTTGTTGAAGAATCATTTTACATCGGCACGAATCTTGAACCTACCTGAGACGTGTGAGGAGTATATGGTGTATTATGTTGCTTATTGTGTTAGGCAAGTAGTTGTGTTGATGCCGAGAAATTTAGTTTTAGTGTACGAGTCTCAATAGTTGAGTCCTCATGATCAAAAGTACCCTATGCCTAGATACGTGTAGGATGTAGTGGTTTATAACTTAAAAAATTGGTGGCATTGACTTTTGGTAGAATGTATTACTTTTTATAATGATCATAATATATTTAAGTACATATTTTAACTATGATATTTTAATCTATAATAGTGATGATGGGTTGAGTATATGTAATAATTCAATTTTTAACAATTATATAGCGTGGGAATGTAAATATTGTGGTTAATAGTTGAGAAGGTAAAATTAGACTCAGGAAATTTAGGATTCCAGTGCTATGTGGATGATGATGACTCTTATAGAAGAGATGCACATGGTGGTCTGAGAGAGCAGGAATCCGATATTCCTAGTATTAATTTCTGTGGATTATACTCTTCTGAGTTATATTATATACTAACAGTGTGAGGATCCATAATTTTTTCCTTGATTGAATTCCTTGAAGGTGGGGAGTCACCTTATGGTTGGGGCATCGATGTGGATGATATTATCTATTTCATAAATCTGGATGTTGTGCCTAAAATCATGTGGGAGGAGTTGATGTGGGAATTTCATGCCTCAAATTTGGATGTGCAGCTTGCTGTGACAAAAATATACCATGACCTATAATGATAGATTTGGTTTCTATAAATGAAAAGAGAAATAATCGTATATGTGACACAATTATACTCGTATCAGAAGTTGAATGTCGAGCATGATCATCATGGAGGTTCATTATTATTTTTCCCATTCCAAAATGAAAGTGGGATGACATGGCCATCGATTTAATGGTCGATATCTTGAAGAAACTCAGAATAATGGTGTAATTTTGGATTTTTTGAATCAACTAATAAAGGTAGAACATTTATAGCCTTCATGGTAGAAATTCTCAATTGATTTTTTTGGCGAACTGTATGTTTGAGAGATTGTATATTTATATGGGTTACCAAAGAATATTTTTTCATACTGTGAATGTCATTTTAATTTGTTATTCTAGTACGATTTTTGGAGTTTTCTGTGGAATAGGTATTATAGATTATGGACTTTCACCCATAGACAGATGGGTAGTTGGAACGTACTATATAGGTTCTTGAGGTTCTGCTACAGGCGTGGGATCTATAATATGTTAGGTCTTGGGAGAAGAAATTTCCTTGAGTTATTTTTTCCTTTTAGAGAAGATATCGTGAAACTATAAATATTTCACCATATGTTTCTTTTTGTGGTAGGACATGTATATCACCTTTATGCACACTGAAAGCGGGTTAGTCAGAGTTTTTGGGACTGAATCTCATGCAAGAGATGTTAGAGAACATATAAATTATTCGAAAATGTTTGGATATAGCTCATAGTATAAAAAATAATATAGTGATAAATATTTTTAACCCATAGAGTTTATAATGGGTTATTGTGGGTTCCATTAGGTTTATCTTATGTTGGGTCCCCATAGGATACAGAGGTCAGAAATGTTGGTGCCTAGGTTTGTTAGACTATTTGAGGTTGTCAATGATTCAGGATGGTGGTGTACTGATTAACACTCCAACATAAATACAACACTATGGATGATCATTTACATGTATAGAAATTATTAATGTATTATCCCAACCCTTATCATGTCATTTAAGTGGATTATGTTAATATTGGGAAAAATGCACCCATTGGGGAGCACCTAGTTTGTGTGTTGGATCGTAGTGAGAAAGTGTTATGGGGAAATACCATGTTATGTTTTCTTTATTGTAAAAACAAGGAATTTTCCAAGAAGAAACATCGGAAAAGGGGATCAGTTATGTGGTCCTAGTGGCTTGATCTTTTTGACTCGGAAACAAACAGATTATTGGGAGTGTTTCTTGGGGACAAACTATTATATGGTTAAGAGATTGTAAGATCAAGACCTTTTTTAGAGATGGCTCATGCTTTAATTATAGTAATTAATTCACTTATTCTTATTAATTTTCATTTGGGGTTAATCGTGGGGTGAGTTTAGTTGTGAAATATGAAATATTGAAGAAAATAGTTTAGTTAATGGTTGGCACGGGTGTACGGGAATTTCTGTGTTATAGTACAACAAAATGTGCAATCCTAGATTGTGGGGTTTTAAACATTTTGTACATGTTTTGCCAATATATAATCCATATTAAGATTAATCACTCACCCCTATCAAATGGATTCATGGTTTTGTAACTTTTTTTGGGAAAACCATGTCCCTCTACCTAGAAAACTATGTCTGGGGTTTATGTTGACCAGAATTTTAGTTTTTTAATTACTTGTACCCTTGAAGTGATCCCAAATAGACCCCCATTGTACCCTTGGTTGTATTTCAAGATTATAAGTCTCTATAAAAAATCTCAAAGCCTTCTTGGCCAACATTATGCATGATTCAAAGCCCGGATCATAGATATGTATCCCTCTTAGAAAGTCGATATCATCCCATGGGTATCATGTCCATCCTACATTATTCTCTAATTCATTTTGTGGAATATTATCCTATATTTTTGTAGATATAGATCTATATTGTATGATACTAAATATATGTTTTTCGGATCTTGATCTAGAATTACGATATCTTGTTTTGGTTAATATTGATTTTGGATTTTAGATCTGGATCATGATTTACATCATTGTGCTGCAAAAATTTCAGGATTTTTGTTGGGTGATCGCTCATCAACAAATCATGGAAGGTAGCCTATAATTAAAATTTCAATGTAATTATATTTATTACACATATCTAATTAGTATAATTCTTATAGTTTTCTTGAAATTGATATTTCTAAATTGAATAAATTAATGTGGTAAATTAATTTATTGTGGTAAATGTGAAATTGATTATTTAGATATTGTTTGAATTAGATAATGAATTAGTGAATAAGTTATGACATATTGGTATTTTAAATTTAGATAATTATTTTTTTTATTAACTATATGAGAATTTATATTGTAAAATTAATATAATAAATTAAATAATTAATAATCCTTTATTGAGATTGGGAAATCAGGAAAATAATTTAATGAAATAATTATATAATAGTGAGATTCAAAAGTAAATGATTAATTAATGAATTTATTATGGATTGTTGAGATAGTATATTTGGTTATTTAATTTAGCATATTTTGTGTGATGAACAATTTATTATATCAGTGAGGAGGATTGAGAACATTAATTAATTGTTGACACAATTTATGATATTGGGATGATAAAATAGGTTTTTTTGTAAATTAATGGGTATGAAAAGATAAAATAATTATTTTTTAATTAATAATAATTATAAAATTAATTAATTGTTCTATTAATTAATATTAATGAGAAGGTTCAAAAATTTTTGAGATAATTAAGAAATTTTAGATGATTAATTAATTGTTGAGTTTATTTATGAGATATATATTATTAATTAATTGGTGAGTTAATTAATGTGACGATGAATGATAATAGAAGAATTCATATAGTAATGTAGATATAGAATGGTAATAGTGGATCTCTAATATTAATTTGAGATTGAATGGTTATAATTGAATTCTAAAACATGAAAACCCTTTGGGATAGTTAAGAAATTATCATTGGATGAAGAAGTAAATAATGATTGTGTGTCCCAAAACCTGAGCGAATGTATGTGGTAAAATAATGAATAATTTTATAAATGTGATAACTATTTATTTATTCATTGTGTTTATTTAATTATACCACGGCATAAATTATTATTTGACTTGATATTTTGTGAGACACCATTGTTTATTCCAAATGAGTTGTTCTCACTCCCTAATCAGGCTTCCTAATTAGCACCTAAATAGATTTCATTGTTTGAGTATATGATATAGGGAATGATTCTTTTTGTGGATGGATAATCTAGGGACAAAGGTTGGATGAGGGAAACAAATGTGGTTCGTCACCCATTAGGTATTTGTTTGAGTCTTTGTATTGAATTTCTATTTGGACACTAGACACATACTATAATGGAATACCTACTATTTAGTTTGGATATTTTATTTCTTGTTTTGGTTATCTTTTTAGATTGGATTGTTCTTTTATGGTAATATTTTATTCCACCATTAATTATTTAGTTATGGTTTCTCTTATTTAGATCCTCAATGAAGGTTTTTATCCTATAGAGTATGGTGATGTTCCTTTAAGGTCATGTGACCCACAAGATCAAGAACCAATGTGTTGCACCCAGGATATCGAATTATATAAATGGTAATATATTAAAAAAAATTATGTTTATATATAACATATACTCATCCATATACAATTTTTGAAACTGTTAGAGTAATTTTTTTAGTCATTATCATATAATTTTTATCCAAAATTACTCGATATAAATTAAATGAGGTGACATAAATTTAATATGCCAACTATTTATAATGATTAGAAATAAAAAAAGATTATATTTACCAAATTTGGACCTCTTGGTTGTAATTATCGTTTCTATTTTACATGATTAATTCAATAATGTACAATTTTTTTCATACATAGAAATGTAATATTTTTTTATGAATATTGACTATGTAATATATTGATCTACACTATAATATCATAGGTTTAGTTCCTTTGGAAACATGAAAAAAAAAATCCAATATGTGTCTCCTATGAATTTATTAAAACTATATTACTTCTTAGTCAAATTAAATTTAACAACATTATTTATAACATAGGGAAGTAAAACAAAATGAAGGGTGATCGTAGATTCTTAGTAATGGTAAATAAAGGATACATCATTGACCAAATAAACATATCATGATAATTAGGGTATGAGAACATGAAAAGAAAATTTGAAAATCATAAAATTAAACTCAAAAAAATAATATTGATTCATATAAACAATTATATTTCTCATAAGATAAGAATCTTAAATGAATCAATAAACATAATGCATGAGAGAATAACTTTGTAATAATACATGTAATTAATGAATAAAAAAATGAAGACATTTCCATTGTAGTAAAAGTTCATTAGAAACACTATCATACACAATTGGGTTCACTCTACATTCCATTACAATATATAAGGTTCACTACCAAGATGATCACATTGGAAAAAGTTTCATACTAAACTGGCTTCACTCTCCATTATAGTAATATTTATCTCATTATATATCATTAATTACTAAATTTATTATAGGGATATATAATTATTTTCCAACAATTCACCAATTATAACCTAGCCATTATACTTATTTATAAGGTAACCACCTACCTTGGTTATAAGATAACCATCATCCTTGGTTTATATTGTATCCACACAATAAATAATAAAAAATTACATATTCATGCCATAATATCATATAAAATAATTATATCATCACATCATAACCTTTAAAATGGATGAAATTAAAATTATATCAATTCATCACAGTACAATACATGGGAAATAAATAGATTTCATAAAAATATCATCAAAATAACATTATCCACATAATGAAAGACTAAGAGTGGAATCGTTAGATCATGTCTCAATAAAATCATAATTTTTAACATAGGATGTTTTCATAGATGAAAATAAATTTAAAGGATCACTGGAAAATTTCATAAGGAAAATAAATTTTCTAATTTGAAAATAATATTCAAAATATGAATGTTTCCAAAAGATTATGGTAAAAAATTTCATTAAGAATAACCATGGATACTGTTAGAGAATACTTCAAAACATTTATTGGTTATGATGGTGGGGAATAATTTTCATGTTATAAAATCCAAAAGATATCATTCATTTCAATTTTTTGGTGAAATTTTAAAAATTACCCCATAAATAAATAAAAAAAATGAATAATTTTAAAAAATTCATAAATGGTAAATCTTTTGTAATAATATATTTTAATAATATTTATGTATCATTAAAAATATTTTCTAAAAGTATAAAATTAAATGGATATGTTTGTTATTGATTAATGAAATCAAGGCTATTTTCCATAAAAACAAATTTTCAATATATTGAGTATATAAGAAGATGAAAATGAAATGAAACATGTATTATAAATAAAAAACATGATGATAAAAATTTTTGTTTATAAATAGATATATCAGAATAATTAATAATCATATGCTTTACAAAAAATAATGCTGATAAATAATGAGACTGCAACATCTAACCCTTACCACTATGGATGTTTTGGAAAAGGTATCCCCATGAAGAAATATGACCATTTGAGACATTAAATATCATTACAATGATATTTTTAAGAATATAAAATTTCACAAGGGTAATATATAGGACACTTGAACTAAATGAGTTTTCAATATGGAATAGATCTCCGAGATGTAAAAGTTAGATGAAAACCCCTTACATTTAGTCTAACATATTTTATAAGATTCATAACCTCATGTATAATATATATATATATATACTATATATATACAATAAATAACCATAATCATATAAAAATTACCATTTTTAACCTATAACATTATATCACTCATTTGTTAAGAAGTTTTTACTTATATCACTATTTCTGGTTATATCTACATTATTTTTAATGTATGTCTTGGTTTGAGAGATTTAGTCCTTCAATTTGGATCATGGTTCCATAAACACCATATAGTTAATGATGATATAAATATATTATATATTATTTAAATACATCTTTACTTCCATCCATTAATGATATAAATGAAAAATGATTCACATAACATTGGGGAGGTGGTAGTCTACTTGTACGCTTGTGTGATATTTCCATTTTCCAATATTCATGAACATTAGAATTTAGATATTATATTATCATTAAATAGGTATAATTTTTAATAATTATCATATATATACAAAAAAATTATCTAGATAAACATTCAAAAATGATGGTGATGAGAAATGAATTGTTTCCCAATGTAGAGAGAGTGTATAGTACGTACGAACAAGTGACACTAAATATTCCCATTTCATAGAAATAGTGTGGATAAATGAGGTTTATCAATCGTAATTAAATTTTAGTACAATTATTATACTTAATTTATTATCATATGAATAATATAATCGATTTGGAGGATATAAAAATAATTATAAAATAATCAGTTATGGTGATTACCTCTTCTTTAAAAAAATCCATTATGTCTTCTGTTAAGGGATCAAGGGTTGGTATTTTGGGATGAAAATAATATTAATGATGATTATATGGGATTTTATAAGGGAAAATGTTATATTTTAGTAGATTAATAAGTCTAAAGTTGGTGTTAAAAAGATAAATTAGTTATTCCCAATTATAATTGAGGGGATGAGAACATTTGGAAGTTCAATATAATAAGAAAATATATTAAACTAATTATCAAGAAAAGATCTTCAAAATACTCTATAAATAAGTAGGGGATAAATTTTTTAACAAAATATTATCGTTATTTCTACTTAATTTTTGATATATTTATGTGATTTTATGATATATTATTTTTAGAAAATCTCCTTATTTCCAATTTAGTATCTATTCGTTTAATTTGACTTCAAATACATAATGTAAAATTTATAATTCAAATATAATTATTTAATATGACTCAAATATTTTCTATTAAAAAAATAATTCAAACATTTACTAATTAATGTTATATTATGTTTAATATTATTAATAACATTTATTCTATTTATTGTTCATTGAAGAAATACTACATTAGTGATTCATAAGAATTTAAGGTCATTATATTATTAAAAAAACTATAAATAAATTTTTATAATTAAAATAATTTCTTTAATCCAAATAATGAAAATTTTATTCATTCATAACATTCATTTTTTCTATGTGGACACATAATATATATTTAAAACTAAGAGAGATACATTTTGTAACATTCATTGATTTAAATATTATATATTTCATTTTTATTTAAAAGTGTCCATAAAAACAATATATTATGATACTAATGTGATAATTTTATAATTTAGATTATATGATTATAATTATGATGAAAAATCATGGATTTATCACTTTGTTTTAACCATGATAATCCTGATTTACCCTTTACCAAGGTGATATAATTTACCATGATTACAATTCATATATATTGAAATGGGTCTTATTTACCAAATCTAAACCTCATTATTTCAAATGTGGAATCTATTTTCTCAAATTGTATTTATATAAGTGTTCTAAATATATTTTAAAATAAGCGTGAAACATGGAATGAAAATCAATTATTGGAAAATACATTCTTAAGAATAAAATATTATTTCTTATTATATCATAGATATAACTACATTAAATGAATGTTAATTTTTTATTAACAATATAATATCCACATTTCATTAAAATAATTCACCAAAAGTTATTAATGTAATTTAATATAAAAATTAATTATGCCTATAAAATTGTTCTTTATAAAAATTAATTTTACTTATAAAAATGTTATTATAACAAATTGAGACATGAAATTGATGGAAGGGATCAATATTGTATTATTTAGAAAATAATATACCCAAACATACATTGAAATAATGTTTGATAGAAATGTAACTTTTCTACATTCTTAAAATGATAATATTTTTTTTCAATAAGAGTCACTATGTTTGTATTATTCATCGAATAATCATACTTTTCAACAAATTCCCAAAAATTAATCCCATGATGGAATGATTAAATAAAAAATGAGATTATTTTATAAAATTTATTCTCTAAACATTCCAATTATTAATTTTCCAATTTTTCCTCAATGATCAATACAAACTTGTTTTTTGGGTAAATAATTTTTGAAGATTCAAAGACTTTACTAATAAATGAGTGATTGATTACTTATAAAATCATTGATATTGATTATTGAAACTATATATATTTTATTAATCTATTTATTGCACAGATTCCAGATAATATAATGCTTACGATATAATATTCATATTTAAATAATAATATGTCATGAATCATTTGGGCTCAGTGTTGTTTATCATGTAATCTATAGAACATAGTTTTATTTTAAAATAATGTGGTGTATAATTTAATCATATTAAAATATTTTGTTCAAAAAATTTGAAATTTTTATCAATAATCATGGTTTTTGATATTTTAAATTTCTATTCAAGAAAAACCATATCATGAAAAGGGTTAATAAATCAACATATTGAAAAGGGGGACGGATAAATATGATGATTATATGGAATAACACATATCTATGTTACCATATCATTGAAAATTAATAAGAAGTAAAAAAAATTGATAAATCATTGATTGCCCTATAATAATGGAGATTGGTAGATAATAATGATCCAAAGAATGTAAATGATCATGAGATAGTTAATAACCACAAAACACTGAATATCTGAGGGGAGAAAATACCATTAATTCATCAGAATTAAATATAGTAGGACAATAAAAAATAATATCCTTTTCCAATATTTCTTCACTTTTATTACTACCTAGACAAAGGACATAACAAAATATATATACATGAGAATTATTATTTCATCCATTAAATGTATTTGACTAGAAATCCATCTTTTTCTCCAAACAATGAGTATTCAAGATGGATTTTTTTATGTCGAGAACACTTAAATAAACATCAATAAACTCAAATGGATATTTATATATTCGTTTTTTATTAAATATTACTATAATTTAATGGTTATCAAACGTTAAGATAATATCATAACCTTATAAACATTTTTATTTAACTAAAAACATTATATAATTACAAATAATGAACCACATATATTATTTTATAAATAATACTACAACCCAAATATCCTCTATAATCTCAAAATTAAATAATATTTTATCCTCCAATGTGATATCTTACCTTTAATCTTACATCCCAAAAATTTTAATTACATTCCACGCAAATAATATATCATGTTAAACAACATATTAAACCAAAGTGTAATATTTTCCTCATACTAATGAATCATCTCCAAAAAATAACCATTACCCAATACATATCATTTAATTTAGTAAAAAAACCACTATGTCGTGAATAAAAATTCAATTATATCATTGAGTTTAATCCTTAGAATGTACATATATATATATATCTCTAAAAATCATTCCTTATTGTTGAAACATTTATCAACCATCATGATTTTATATTTCTCAAAGTATTATTTGATACTCAATTTATTTTTCTTTGTGAAACCTAATAAAATATGAAAATAGACTCAAAATAAAAAAACATAAAACATAAAATAGTGGTGAATAGTCTTTATGATAAACTGTAAACCTATAAACCAATGATGGGATCCAAATATCCTTGGTCATCCTCAAATGAATATATAAAATATTGTTATCATTATTACTCAAATAAAACTGTAGACCATATAATATATTCAATAAATAATAAATAAAATATAAATTATGAATGATATCATTAGTCAATATATTATCAAATCAAAAACCTGTTTCGGGGTCACCAATATCATCCTATCAATTTTAATCATTTTCTTATCATAACTAGATATTATCAATTTTCATGGATGTTGGTACCATTCAACATATGTTTTGAAATCATAAAATAAAACTAATATAGACAATAATTAAATATTTTATGATTATTATCTCTAAAATATCATTTATGTAATTCATGAAACCCAATACAAACACACTTATATCCTGTCACTTAAAATATTGAAGCAAAATTTTTCTTTCCCTACTCTATGTGATAAAACTTGGATATGAGCAACAGCTTAAATAATTCCAATATTACCCTCACATGTGACACTAAACCATAAATGGTAACATTGGATGAACATAATTTCCCCCATCAAGATCTTCGTTTTTATCAAAAATAACTTTTTATATAACCTTGATTGTCACATATAAAACATCTACTTATTTCATTGAGACATTTAGTTTATTGATTCTTCTCATATTCATAACAAATAGAAAGATAAGACTTCTTTCCTATATGGTTTTCATGAAACCATATTTTTCTATTACTAGGTTTTTTAAGAAAATATCATAAGTAGAGTTTACTAATCATATAATTTGATTACTGACTGAAAATTACTTTTTTATTTCCAAACACATATGAGGGGAAGTGAGAACCCATATCCGAACAAGAATAAGCAACACACAACAAAAGATACTGACAGATCATTTAAATCATGTTTGAGACTATTGGACACATTATTCCAAATATAATTTGATTACTAATTAGTCATTGAATTAAGGTTTCTTATTAATGCAGCCATTGAATTTGGTGTCTAAGCCATGATACATCCTTTTAAATATATGAATCCTCAGGTGTACCAGGGTTATCCATGATAATCGAGAAAAAATTATGATTTCATCTAATATTTATACATAGCCCTTAGATTATCAATGTTGTTTTCTCATCCTAGTTTCCAAATATCAACTAAACATCACCCTCATACAAAAAATAACATCACGGGTAATTCATTCATATATATACTATCTTTTCCTATTAATATCCATTATATAACATAAATATCATTTCTAAAATAATAATGTTCTACTGCCTTTAGAAAATGGACACATGAACAACTAGTTTATAAGTGTTCCCCCATTATTATAGTCATAACTAGTATAATTATTTTATATATTATAATTAACTAATTTATTCATAACATGTGGAATGGAAAAGTGGGAGAATCATAAAAAATCTTCATTAAGGGTAAAAAGTGGAGTTCTCAAGGATATGATCAAAATAACATGAGCCTAAGGGTATTATAACATGAGAATAAAATTTCAAAACTATAACATTTATATTGAATATCATATTCTTAATTCAAGGAATAACTATTTTTAGTTTATACCATTTTAATCATAAATGAATCAAATAACATGATCCATAACAAAATAAAATATGAATAACACATGAAATTGTGGCTTAATAAAATAAAATAATTTCCTTAGTGTCAAGGATCATTTATAATACAATCATTGATGATTGGGTTCACTATCCATTTTATCATAGTAGTCACAGTTCACTCTCAACACTACCATATTAAATAAAGTCCATTAATTAATTTGTTTAACTCCTCATTCCAGTCCAGTTTATCTTATGACATATAAATAATTACCCAATGTGTTTTAGGGAAATATAACTATTGGCCCACTCATCCCTAGTTATAACTTGAACATTGTCCTTGTTTATAGCATAACCATCATCCCTAGTTATAATGTATCCATTATAAATGGTTTATAAAATAACAACTCATTACATAAATAAAAGTAGAAATATGAGTTCCAAAATATCATAAAAATTCATCATATGACCACATCATTTCCCATACTAAGAATGTTGGTATCATTTCATTAATTCATTGTAGAATAATCCATTTAAAATAAATGGGCTCATAAAAATCATGTCAATATAAACCATAACCATCCAATGAAATTTTAATGAATGGTATCATTGGATTAATTCCCCAATAAATCATAATTTACATTAACGGATCTAATCATATATGAGAAATCCTTTAAAAGAACACTGAATATTTTTTTGGAAAATAACACTTCAACATTGAAAAATACTTTTAAAATATGAATATTCTAAAAGTATTATGGAAAGTGTTTTATTTGAAAAGAACTATAGAAAAATGTAATGGATTTTTAAAAACATTTATCATGAGTTATGACATAAAATAGGCTGCATTTCAGATAAGTTAAAAAACCAGTCATTTTACATTTTTGATTAATGTTAATAAAAAATATTATTCATAAAATTAAAATAACATTATATTTAAATTTTTTTAATTCAAATTAGGATGAATTATTTTTTAAAAAATATAGGATATTATTAAAAACAATATTTCTAATGTTTAGGAAAATAAGGATATATAATAAAAATGTTTTCGCACAAAAAGAAAAAATGATGTTAATTTTACATAAAAATAATTTTTTTCTATCATGAGTATTTAAAATGAGTAAAATTAAATGAAAACATTTATTATAATTGAAAAACTATTGATTAAATGTAATCTATAGTTTATTTATATATAGATAATAATATTTTATCGTTTTAAGCCTAATAAAAAATTCTTGATAAACAATGACATTGTAGCATCTAACATTACCAATTTGGTGACTTTTGAATCATAATACACATAAAGAAACAACCTGAATTTTAAATTAAAATATAATTAAATAAATTTCATTCATGATATAAATAGTCCAAATGAAATTCTATACACTACCAAAATTAAATGAGTTGTGAATATGGAATATTTCTTCTAGAAGTAAATGTGAGATCAAATCCCCAAACCATAGGATTGAAATACTTTGTATATGTTGTAAAATATTTTATAATAAATATATATTTACTATTAATATATTAATAAACCATAAACATATATATATATATATATCATAAGATATATTATTTATTTATAATATTTTATCACCCCTTTATGGAAAAATCTATATTAAAACCACTATTCCGAGTAATATATTATTTGTCTCCCATAAATGTCTTGGATCTATAGTTTTGGTCCCCATTATTTCATCATGATTAAATAATATTTATAATTTTAATAATTATAAAAATATCATATATATTCATTAAATCAATCTTGATTATCATTTAAGTATAACAAAAATGAAAAACAAATCTCATCTCTTCATGGAGTTGATAGTTCACACATAGAGATGAGCAATAGTATAATTTCCAATGTTTGGGAATTTAAGGGGTAGATAATATATTTCCATTATTGAGGTATAAACATGTCATAATTATTATAAATAAACATTAACACCATAAAAATACTCATTCATAAAATATGGTGATGAGAAATTAATTTTATCGCTATGTTTAGATGGAATTTCATGAATATACATAAGATATAAATTAAATTCTTATATAATGGAAATATGGTTGATAAAGGGGTTTTACTAATCAGAATAAAATTTTAATATATTTATGGTCATGACCCATCCCACAGGGACCGTGTCGTCACTACCCCATACCTGTTTTCCATAGGCAAGGGGTTTCTGATTAGCACTAGAAAGGCGTATCCATAAACAAAAAGGCTTTTCCGTTAATCTTGCACAAACACACAATCCAGGAATACAACATGATGCAGCCACGAAGTAAAACTGCAGTAGTAAAAGTGTGTACTGAATGTATAGGGGAAAAATACAAGCCCAACTGAAATATACAATACAACAGAAAAATAGAAAAAAACTCCTGATATCACCCACCAAGGTTCTACCTGATGGGTAGGTACAACTTGTCTCCGAAGCTCTCGCCATCATCCAGTCACCTCTATGTATTTCCTAGACCTAGCTCTAATAGTATCATCTAAGTTGTTCATTATCTGTATAATATATAACAATTCGCAGCTGAATCCCAAAGATGGGTGAGTATAACAATACACCATAGGGACCCTGAGACCCCCAAAGGTCTCTCAGAAGTTGACAAAGGAAACCCACAATGCATGATCTCAATCCCAATGCATAGAAAAATACTCAGTACAAACTAGATATAACTTAATTAAAGAAGTACATATTATTATTCTTAAATCTAGATCATCTTATTCAGTCATGGTGCTTTGCTGCTAACCCACATAGAATCACTTGGTGTTGATCCTTACAGGATCGCTATGTGCTGATCAAAACAAGATTCATAGGGGATGATCGGCACATGATCACTAGGGCCTGATCCACGCAGGTCACTATGTGCAAATCCACACATTATCTCTTGGGGATTATCCACACAAAATCTCTAAACACTGATCTACACAAGATCACTCAGTGATGATCCCAATAGGATCACTATTCATTCTTCCCATCTCAACTAGCCATAAGATTCCCCACACCTGGTGCGCTTGAGTTTCGTAGTATCTACTACTCAATATATTGGTAGTTCCATGACTCCCATGAAGATGCAAAAAGGTGTATCCCAATAGTCTGTCATGTCATAAGGGACCCAACATGAAAGACGACACGTCAATGGAATGCACAGTCTATGAGTTATAGGCTTTTTATTGCTGACGGCCTAGTAGGATACTGGTTCAGTCCATCTCAGGCACACTACAAATATATCCAAAATACTATGAGAGTATCTCAAATGAATAGACTCATTCCAAGGATTCCCATAACATGGACGGTTAGTCAAATGGACGTTTGGTTGTTGAGATATGGATTTTTAGCATTTATGGGCCGAAAAGGGGTCTGGGTCTGGCCCGATCTAGTCTGATTGACCCACCCGCCCTGTCTTTTAGCTGAACGGACTCGGTCTGAGTCCATATCGGGTCTGACCTGGCCAGGCCCAAAGTGGGTGGGGCTGCATGAGTGGGCTAGGCCTCATATCTTTCCGACCCGATGGATGGTGTAGTCCGCTAACCAGGCGGCACGCATGGAGGGGGGGGGTCTCTCCCCCATCATGAATGGTAGAAAAGTTTTTTTGATTTTGAAACAGCAATGACATGTGGTGCCACATCCATGCACGCGTGACCCATGGGGCACAGGTCCCCTTCGCCTCTGTCACAGCTTTGAAGCCCCTGCCTTCTCCCCCCAGTGTTCATCGATGCTTATCCTTTCCTACAACACGCCCGAAAAAGTTCCGGCCACCCTGATGCCACTGAGGCTCATTGTTGTGGCACCCTTATGCATTGTCCGATAGCACACCACCCACTGCTGCCACAGATGGCTGATGTTGTCCACCGTTGTCACCCACCGGTACTGGTAACCGTCCCCTACCAACACTGGTCTATGGCACCAGCATATCTTCAACGGGCCCTAGGTGAGCTTTGGTGGTCCATTTTCCCTTCCAAACATTCCTATAGTCCTTCAGGGTTTATTCTATCACTGTGTGGCTCCCAGATTCAAGCTTCCGCCATGTTGGAAATTCATCCTTGAAGAACGAGATATATACCAAATCGGCAATGGTTTTGAGCCATATTTTTGGTCCCACAACCTCCACGTTAGCATTATAACAAGAAGTAATAATTAATACATCGTGTTATAAATAATGTTAAATGATTTTTCATGCTTCAAGAATGTGGAAAAGAAACAATTCTCATGAATTTAAATATAAACAAATCCTACCTTGAGAACCCTTGGTTGATGTCGCGGATCTATGTTCCTTGAAGCCACCGACATTCCTCGATCCCAGATCATTTCCTTAATGGGCATAATCAAAACCTTTATTCTTCATTGCAAGGGTTGAGTGCCGGCACTTCATCCGATTTGTCTAAAAACATCCCCCAAAATCTGTCTTTTACCATGATTTTAATTAAACTATGGATTCGCAAGAGAATTAATTCTACTCTCAATTACATCTCCATTAATTGATGTAATTAAGGAGCCACATTAATTAAATGATGGGTGGTTACACAACTTATGTGTAACCAGACATTTAATATCCCTTATTAAATGTATGATGACCTCTGTGGTCCCCACCACCACCTCTGTGGTCCCCACCACCACCACTCAAGAGGTGTTAGGAAATTTAAATAACATTTTATGTTACTTTGATAATTCATTCAAAATTCTGAAAAACTATATTTTTCACTCAACCTACTACTGTCGAAGTTAAGCTTCTTTTAAGCGAATCTGAGCACTATGGATTCAATAGTGTCCTTAGATTTCAATTCTGACCACCATTTAAAAATTAAGAAATTTCGCTTTGCACGTTTACTGAAATTACCATAAAAAAAGTTCAAATTTTTTTTCAGGAACACCAAGACTCAAAATCACACACCATAAACTTTCTCAGACAAAAAAAAATCCAAAAATTTTTTAAAAACATTATATAAAATTTCTAGTTCTTTACATTCATCCCAACATAGTGATTTTCATCACAATAATAGACAACAAAACTCGGGAGAAAATGGGGGTATTGAGCACGTTTCTAAGCCTCTTAATCTCATGTGCTCCACTGTAGATTCCAATGTTGCAAAAGGACTCGCCCCAGAGGAATTGACCCCCCACGATGGACCTGCTCTTGTTGATCCTCTATAAAAATTGAAAAATATACAAACTTCACCCCATCATCAATGTCAATCTTTCCCTAGTTGATAATGTGCGATGGATCATGCACTTATCTCATCAACTGTGACTCATGTAAAATATTATACACCAGGTGCATCTATTGGGAAAGAACTAGATGGTACACCACCTCGCCTACACTGTTGATGATCTGGAATCATCTAATGAACCTCGTAGATAGGTTTTCTCCCCAGAAAAACCTATGTAATGCTCGTTAAGGTGAGACACATATGAAGACATGGTCTCCCTCCAAAAACATCAAGGGTCATCGTCTATTGTTAGAATAAGACTTTTGCCATCTCTATGCAGTCTTTATCCTCTCCTAGAAGATCTTTACCTTCTCTGTGGTAGAATATTCCAACTCTGGACCCATATGTTCTTACTCCCCTGTGTCTGTCCAGCATAGTGGTGATTTTCAATTTCTCAGGTACATGTCCTCAAACGAAACCATGCCGATAGTGGAGTTATAACTATTATTATAAGGGAGATCTACTAATGGTATGTGGTCCTCCCAACTACGACCAAAATCCGTGACACAAGCACGAAGCATGTCCTTGAGTGTCTGAATGATCCGCTCCTTCAAACCATCTGTCTGTGGATGGAAGGTAGTGCTCAAGCTTAGCTGAGTCCCAAACGCCTTTGGTAATCCCTTCCACAAACGAGAAATAAAATGAGTGTCTTTATCTGAGATGAACAAAGATGGAACCCTGGGACTCCATACAATCTCTTATACATATAGATATCCTAATCTCTCTACTAATCCCTGCTCTCAAATGGGTAGAAAGTGGGCTGACAAGGTGAGTTGGTCAATGATCACCCAGATGGAATCATGTCCCCTAGAAATACATGGTTTCCCTATCAAGGAGACCATGGATATACTATCCTACATCCACTCTGATACCTCAAGTGGATGATTTAATCATGTTTCTATTGGATGCTTGGACTTCACTTATTGAAAAGTGAGTCATTGTTATATGAACTCAGCCACCACTTTCATTATCCATAGCCACCAGTAATGATGCTGGTGGTCCTAGTACATCTTCACCACACTGGGATGTACCTCTAAAGGGGATGTGTGAAACCCCCTCACCACCACCTCTTGTAGCATCACTGGAACCATAGTGTGTCCTCTAAAAATAATGATGTGGTATACACCATCAGAAAATCATTCTCGAGCCTGTCCTGATGATATCTGAGCAAGTCAAGTCTCGCAGTCAATGTCCCCAAGATGAGCCTCCCGAACTCACTAAAAAAGTGGGGAGTGACATTCATAAACCAAAGTTAAGATACTCTATCTCTATCCACCAATGATATTCACAACACAACTAGCTTCTCTGTCACCTCACTCAGAAACTGTATAACATACCTCAAACTGAGTGCGCATGCCACTATTTTTCTCTTCCCTAGAGTGTAGCCTATCTCAAAGTAAAAGTCCTTTAGGAACTCCATCCATAAATGTTGTCTTGGGATCAGTTCCTTCTGTTAGAACATATACCATAGAATCTTGTGATCAGAGTAAATAGTAAAATTTTCACCCATCAAGTAGTGATGCCACATCTTCAACACAAAGACCACTACTTATTGCTCCAGGTCATGTGTTTTGTAGTTCTACTCATGATTTATAAACTATCATGAGCCATAGGTTATCACCACTCTCTCTCGAATCAATACACATCCAAGCCCCATTCTTGATGCATCACAATAGACTGCATGTGCAACGCCCTTTTCTAGTAGCCTTATGATGGGGGAACTCATCAGTCTCCACCTCAGGTCTTGGAAACTCTACTGGAACTGCTTCATCCATAATAGATTCTTCCCCTTCTTCTTTAATGTTGAAAATGGTGACACTACCCTGTAGAAGTCACGTGAAAATCTTCAGTAGTAACCACCCAATCCCAGGAAACATCACATCTCGATCTTAGTCCTGGGCTGCACACAAGAAGGAAGAACCTCTATCTTCATCAGATCCATTGCATCTCCGTCCTATTAGATAACGTGACATAGGAATTGGAATTCACACATTCATAATTGGAACATTGAGAGCTTACCATAAAGCTAGTGATCTTGATTTATATTGATAATATTCAGTAGATGTCTATCATGCTCCACCTCTGATGTTGAGTACACCAAGATGTCGTCAATATATTATACCATGAAGTGATCAAGGTAAGGCTGGAAGATCCTGTTAATGAGTCCCATGAACATTTTCATTGTGTTGTCTATGCATAAGGCTATCTTCAAGAACACGTAATGGCCGTAAAATCTTTGGAAGGCGGTCTTCGATACGTCCTCATCCTGTACCCAGAGTTTGTGACAACCTGATCCGAGTTCTGTATTCAAAAACCATCATACTCCCTTCAGTTGGATAAAGATTTCATTTATCCTTGGAGTGGATACATGTTCTTAAAATTCACTTTGTTTAGGATTTGATAGTACATGAAAAGCCTCAAACATCCATCTTCCTTATTGGAAAACAAACTCGGGGATGCCTAAGGATAAATATCGGGCCTTACCAACCGCTTTCTCTTTAATTCTTCCAAATGTACCCACACCTCATGTATCTCCATTGGAGCCATCTGATATGTTGTTGAAGATATTTATGTCGTTTTGGGGTATTGATCGATGTAATAGTCTACCTCTCTCTGAGGAGGTAGTATCATAATATCATCGGGAAAGACATCAGCATACTAGTCCCCCACTATAGGATAACTCAAACTCTGTTCGCCCACAACACCGAGGTGAGGAGATCCAATTGATGATTGGTCAGCTACACCCTCCCCCAATATATTCCATCATGTGTTGTAAATGATTCCTCTTCACAGATTAAGGAATACCTAATCCCATCCTTGCAGACACACTGCACATTGCACCTAAAACAGTCCATCTGAGCATGGACTGTAGATAGTGAGTACATAACCAAGATGACTTCATAATGCCTCGACGCTACAACTATGAGATCCCATCCAATTTTATCACCTCTTATATTATTAAAAAACTTTCATCACGAGTTTTTAATTATCAAATCTTTTCCTGTACAAGATTCCATTCGTATGGATCGAGCCAACGTTTCCATCAGAATATCGAATCTCTAAATGAATTTCATTTAAAATAAAACAGTTATCAGATCCAATGTCTATAATAATTACAACTATGGTGGAATAGACACAAATCGTACCTATATTAATCTCTGTAGTGTCATGGTCATAGGTCTCCATCATATAAAGGTGAGCTCGCACCTTTCCACCTACTTCTTATGGTCGGTGTGGACTATCTGTGGGTGGTGGTGGTAGAACCTCAAACCATCGTCCTCCACCTGTAACATGACCTTCTCTTCTTCCATGTTTGCCACCCTATTGACCTCCTCATATGAAACTCATTCACTTCCTCGGCCATCCCTCAGTCATCTGATGATTGTCGATGTAGGGAGTTTTATAGTCATGATCCATGTGTCCCCATACACTGTAAGAGTAATAATCTTTCCTCCTAAGAATACCTCATATGCCTTGAGAGCTTCATACCTCCGACCTTGCGTCCTGGGGTCATCCTTTGGAAGGTCTAGCCTACTTGGACCTCTGTGTCATGTGCCTACTTCTTACTGCAGATTACTCGAATACCTGTCATCGGGTGGTGGCTCTCACTGTTTGTCCCTACTTAGCTAAGAATCTCTCCACCAATTATTCTCACTCTATCCCACCATCCTGCATCTGGATATTTAGTGATATCATCAACGCTCTGATCTCCACAGGATATCCAGATCAACGGTTCGGGCCCTGAAAAACGGAACCGTACTATGTCGGTGGAATAACTTGAGAGGTCAGTGAATATCGTTGAGAACTGGGCCACTGAGAGGTTTCCCTATTGTAAGTGCAACCACTCATATATATGCACGGAGCGTAATGTCAGTGGTATGAAATCTACCACGAAGGGGATCAGAAGTCCAACTTGGAGAGTTTCACCTACTCATTCATATGAAGAGTTAGACTCCACCATCTCTATGTTGTTCCCTCAAGGAGGATATCGGCTTGGATCACTATCAGATCTTCTGGTGTCTCAATTATGTGAAAAACTCTTTCCACTACCTCCAGGCAGTCCACAGCTTCCTGGGGATCTATATTTCCTAGAAAAATGAAAGGCATATGTCTCTGTAACTTGTGAAACACACTCAGTAATCATCTGTGGTCTGTTAGTGGGGTTTATAGAAACTGCTACCCTACGAGTGGTAGTGTTCATGGTACAACACATGAAGGTTCCAACATAGTAAGAAGGACCTACACCGAATCGTCATCTCTCGGTGGGGCATCATCGTGTACTCTCTTTGGAATCCTGTATGGCTGTCTACATGGAATAATCATAGAAAGAAATGGGTGCACCATGGTCAATAAGTTTTACCCGGTGAGATGGCATAAAGAGATCAAAATAAACCAAGGATTTTCAAAACATATGCAATCATCATTTTCGTGTACTTTGTTGGAAATCAAAATTCATGGTCCTAGTGATTGGATATCTCAACCTCAGCACCATAACTAGACTCCTCAAACTGAAACCCAAACTCAAGATACTAAACACTATTGCTCCATTGAAAAAATTGGGTCTATGTTCTTTTGGTAGAACAAAATCCTCTGATACCACTATGTCACAACCCATCCCCTGGGGCCCGTTCTGTGGCTACCCCAAGCCTGGATTCCATAAACTAGGGTTTAGCGACTAGAAATAGAAATCTATATCCCTTAATGGGAAGGCATTGAATATAATCCTATACAAACACATAGTCAAAGAAAACAACAATATGCAACCATGAACTAAAACTCCAGTAGTAAAATTGTGTACTGAATATAAATCTGTCGAAATACAAGCCCTAATAAAATATAAAATACAACAGAAAAATAGAAAATAGCCCTCTATATAGCCCAGCTAGGATCCTACCTGAATGGTAGGTGCATCTTGTCTCCACGTCTCTCTGCGTTAACTAGTCACCTCCCTGTACTTCTTGGTCATGGATCATATTGTCTCAGCCGAGCTGCTCATCGTCTGCAAAAGATACAACAATGTGCGGGTGAATCCCATATAAGGGTGAGTATAACAATACCAAATAGGTTCCCTGAGACCCCTGAAGGTCTCTCATAATTCCACAATGGAAAACCAAAAAGAATGATCTCAATCAAAAAGCACAAAGCAAAAGACTCATCTCAAACATGGTATTACATAAGTATAGAAGTATTTATGATTAGTCATAAAGATATATCATCTTATTATGTCAAGGGTCATTGCTGGTGATCCACACAGGATCGCTCAATGCTGATCCAAACATGATCGCTCTGTGTTGATCCATAGAGGATTGTTAGGTGTTGATCCACAAATGATCTCTAGGTTCTCATCCATAGTGGAACATTAGGGGCTGATCCAAACAAAATCTCTATGTTATGATCCACATAGGATCTCTCTATGCAGATCCACATAGGATTTCTATTCATTATTCACATCTCAGCTGGCCACTAGATTTCCCACACCTACTGTGCTTGAGTTTTGTAGTATCATATCATAATGATTTCATCCATTCCAAAAGTATTACTTAGTTCAAAAAAGGACAATCTCAAAGAACTGACATGTCATAAGGGTCCCAACGATACAAACAGCATATCAATCGAATGCATGGTCTTTATGTTTTAGGCTTTTTAGTGTCGAGGGCCATATTGGATTCAGGTTCAATCCAACTCGACTGCACACCAAAATTCTACAAAACTATGATGGAGTATCTCAAATGGGCTGTCTCGTTCCATGGATTCAATGTCACAGAAGGTTCGTAAAAAGAACACATGGTTTGTGAGATACATCCATTTTAGCATATCTAGGTCAAAAAGGGGGCCGCGTCCGGTCTGATCTGGTCGGACCGACCCACCCACCCAGTCCTGGACCGATCGGACCCAGTTCTGGTCTACTGGACCTGGTTTGGGTCAACCACAAGTCTAAACCGGCTTGGCTCAAAGTAGTTGGGCCAGCCCAAGTGGGATGGGCCACAGACTGGCTCGGCCCAACTTAGCTAGGCACGACCCGCCTGGCAGTCTGGCCCGATGGCTGGCATGGACTTCCAGGAAGGTAACCTACATAGAGGGGGTCACTCCCCCTTCCAAAATGGATGAAATTTTGTTCATCTTTTGAAATGGTGGCCGCACATGGCACCACCTCCCGGCCAGCGGATCCCACGAGGCAATGGTACCTTTAACCTCTATCATAGCCTCCTCCCCGCGGCGCATGACGGTGCCCCGCCCTTCTTCCAATGTGGCATGCTGAGAGCTGGCCACCCTTCTGCCATCGCGGCTCCCCTCCATGGCACATGATAATGCGCCGCATGTTTACATTGTGGCCAGCTGATGCTGGCCACCCCCGTCGCCTGCTGGCACTGGTCTTCAGCACCGCCACGCTGGTAGATCTTATGTGGGCCACCTGGTGAGCTATAGTGGTCCGTTTTCCCTTCTGAATGTTCCTATGGGTCTCTTGGGTTTCTATTGTCACTGTGTGGTTCCCATATTCAAGCTCCACCAAGTCAAAAATTCGTCACCGAAGAACAAAACATATACCAATGCGGCAGAGGGTCAGAGCCAGGTTCATTTGGCACATTCCTTCCACTTTATCATTATAAAAATTGATAGTAATTAATACATCACATAAAAAATAATTTCAATCCCCATTCAACTCTTCCGTGATTTTTCATGCTTCAAGAAAATAGAAAAGAAAAAATTCTTATGAATATAAATATAAACATCTCCTACCTCGTGAACTATAGGGTGATGCTGTAGTTGTAGAGGGATGATCTATGTTTGTTTAATCAACCAACGTTTTTCAACCCCATATCATTTCCTCGATGTGAACCATACAGACCTCCTTTATTCTTTGGAAGGGTTGAGCGTCGGTGCTTCGGCAGAGTTCTCCCACAACATCCCCCAAAATCTCCCTTTTCCCAAGATTTTAATTAAAAAGAGGATGTACTATGGAATTAAATTTCTTGTTAATTATTGGTCTGTTAATTATCATAATTAATGAGCCAAATTATTTACATGATGGGTGGTTACACAACTTATGTGTAATCGGTCATTTAATATCCCATAATAAATGTCTGACAACATTAGTAGTCACCGCCACCACCACTTAAGAGGTAGTAGGAAATTTAAATAACATTTTATGTTATTTTATTATTATTTCAAAAGTACATAAAACTATCTTTTTCACCCAAAATACTACGGTTTATGTTAAGCCTTCCTTAATAAAATCTCAGCGCTGAGGAATCAATGGTGTCCTCGAATTTCAATTCTGATCCCCAGTTCAAAAGATAAGCATTCTCGCTCGCATGTTTACTGAACGCACCTTAAAAATAATCAAAATTCGGTTCCTGGCACACTGAGACTCGGAATCATGTTCCATCAATTTTTTCAGACTCATAATAATCCCAAATAATTTAAAATATATATATGGAATTTTAGGGTCATTACATTTATAATACTGAATTTTTCATTTTATGTAGAATATATTAGATTTATATGAGATTATATTATAATTAAAATATAATTATAGGTTTAGGAAACTAAATATTCATTGAAAAAACACTAATATATCTACTTTTAAGGGCTATAGGGTTGGTTTTTTGGGAAGGAAATGTACAAAACCTCTCTTCTTATACATTAACATTACATGTCATTTGTGAAGTACTTAAAAAATTAAATAAATAGACTCCCAAACACCATATTAGCCTAGTTCCTTTGGAAAAATGAAATCATACTCACTGAAACATAAGTGGGAGAAATTTTCTCCCACTAGGATCTCCATGACTAAAAACCTTCTTAGACACAAAACACATAATACATATTTTCAAAACCAGGGGAAGAAAACATAAAAAGGGGTGAGCCCAAATTCTTTATAAGGATAAACTATGGATATATTTAAGCATTCATATGAGCATAAGGGTATGAGAACATGATCATGAAAATATAAAATCAAAACCATTATATAAATGATTATATACATGATTCATGGAATAAATCTTAGTAGTTTATAAGACATGGATCATAAGTAAAAAATGAACACAATCTATAATGAAAGAACATAGAAATAAAACATGGGATTGTGGTAGACATTTAATCATAAACTATTATTTCAATAGTATCCAAGGAATTGATTATAAAAACACCTTCTTATTATGGGTACGGTCCCCATACCATATTTTTAGTCACAGTTCACTCAGATAGAGTTATTAGAAGCATGATTTATCTATTCATACCATCTAAGTAGTCATGGATTACTCTAATTCCCATCATTGTTATCAAGGTTCATTCCTAAGACTATATTAGTATATATCCTGAGATTTAAACCTTTAACTAATGCATTGGAGTGAGATATTGGTCACCCCAATATCATAGTGAAATAAAAACATATATGTTCCAAAAGGTTATAATTAATTTATCATAACCCGTGAAAATAAATAGGTGTTATAAACAAGTAATAGTATCCTAACTGGTTGAAATATAAGTGTTTTATAGTCATTTAATCATAAAAAAACCTACAAAAAGAAGAAGGTGTCAAAACCATATACCCTATTAAAGAGAAATGAATTTCATCTACATCATGCTATCAAAACAAAATCCATTAAGATATATAATATTGATGGAAATGATGAATAATTTCCATTGACATTGTTTAGTAACACCAATTCATGTTATATTCGATGAGATTTAATTTTGAATGATTTTTTAAAAACATTTTTTGAATAAAATTATTTTCCGTAACAAAAAACTCTTTTGAAAACATAAAAAAATTTCAAAAATATTTTTCTTTGAAAATAAAAATTAAAATATAAAAAATAAAACTTTAAAAACAATAAACAAATTTAAAATTTCATTCTCCTTTAAATTAGAATTTAAATATTATTTGAAAAAAATTGAGAACTTTTTTTAAAACATGATTTCTTAAAGACAATATATTTCTGACCGAAGAGAGTGACAGTCAAATTTTACAAAAAAAATTATATTATGTAATAAATAGAGGAAAATTCTAATAATCAATGATTATATCATGAATAATTATAGGATATGAAAATAAATAATTATTATTGAGATTTGTTTCATGAAAATTAAATAATTGAAGCATGATCATAAAAAATCTCAAAAAGTGATGATATTGTTTCAATGAACTCTTATAACATGGTTATATGGAATCATACTCTACCTATAATAAAATAAATTACATAAAGTATAAAATATTATGAAAATAATAATATTCATTAAATAACATGTTAACTTGAAGTATATTCACCTTGGAAAATAATTTAGGTGTATACCAAAACACGAGTCTCAATGAAGAAAAATTGAGACCAAACTATTTAACTGATTTGGTAACTTTAGAAACATAGACCACATGAACTAAATATTGAAAAACTGATATGTGACTACCCATAAATTTAAATATAATATACATTGAATACATTACTGTGAATTACAAGCACCACAAAAAAGAAGTGAGTGATGATTAAGATATGTACCTCTTAGAAAGAAATGTGGGTTGAAATTCTCTTATGTTGTGTCGTGACTCTCTTCATAATCATTCGAAACAGTGGAATAATAAATATATATTATTTATAGATAAATAACAAAAATATATTCTTATATATAATACCTTATATAGTATTATTATGACCTTATATTACTCTCTGGTTATGAGTCTTATGTTAAGGTCTCACTTTGGGTAATATTTTCTTTGTTTTTTCTATTTTCTTTAATTGGTATATCTTTTTACTTATACATAAGTCATGATATCATGAATTTACATAATTATTGAAATATCATGTGTATTTACAATATTATTGTTCTAATAATATTTAGAATACAGAAATAGTATTTGTAATACACCATTTATAGAGATGGTAAGTAGTACACACACATGAATGTTGTTTCAATTTTTTTATCGTATTAAATGAAAGAAGGATAATGATATATGTGTATATATATTTATATCATTATTAATATATCATTATTATATTATATATATAATTTAATTTCAATAAACACATATTTAATACATTATATGTATTGTGTGAATGAATCACATCATTTTGAGGGGGCAGTAGTCTGCACATCCTAAAACAAAATATCATATTTACACGAAATAGAAAGTATAATGATTTTTTTAACATGATTTAAGAATAATAAATACATAATAAATATAATATATAACATATATAAATATATTTTCCATCATAATTTCTACAATTATAGGAGGTCAATAAAAATGATCAACCATCATTTTGTGAGGATGTAATTCATCGTGCACATTAACAGAATGTTCGTTACCCAATAAATGGGGATGTGTGAAACTTTAGGTCGAACCCTTTGTAGAAATTCTTCTTAATATGTTTAAAATATGGGTTTTTATACCATAATTTTATAAAATAACAATATGGGATTGAGAATAAAAATAAAAAGAATGCATCTAGAGAGAAGTTGTGGCCTCTTAATCTGGTAACCCCTTATGGTTTCTGGAAAAAGGGTTCCTTGGGTTTATATCTATCCAAAGAGAGGCTATTGGGATTAAGGGAAGGATTTTTCTATGCGTATTTGGAAGATCTTATCTGAGGAAATGCTTCTTGAGAGGCGTGATGATGTGGGAAGATATGAGGCCTTTTATAGTGGATTGGGAGTAGCACTCTTTTAAATATTTTATGTTAAATTTCCACCCATATTTTTCAAAAATATTTTGGGTTAAAATATAATTTACCATATCATAAATTAGAAATTATTATTATTTCAAATATGGAAACCATTTTTCTAAATTCTAAACAAATCGGTGGTAGAAATTAATTAAAAATTAATCATGTAGTAGGGTTTACAATGAAGGTTTTTAAAGTAAAAACAATCAATATATTTCCATGTTTTTATATCCATGTTCAAAGTGAAATTAATCGCAATGATATAAAATATAATCATTGATGAAATTATTATTTAATTAAAAATTTTAACCAATATAAAATATAATGTATCATTATAAATAAATTAGATTAAAATGTAGTTTTTAATTATAATCCAATATTTTCACTATTCATACCAAAATGCTAGTTCATAGAAAAATACCATAAATTCAACCTAATAAAATTTTAAAATTCTAAATTCAAAAATAAATTTTATTTAATCAAATTCTATTTTTAAATGCGTGTACAACTGTAACACCCCGACCCCTCTAGACAGGAGATGGTGCGTTACATGTTATATTGGAATGGTTAGAGGGAATGAAAATCCCAAAGGAACGATTACTTTAGTAATCTTGAAAAAAACTAGATACATATATGTAACCCAAATTACATTGTAAATGGTTACAAAATACAATACATAACAAAATCTAAACCTGATTTCACAAGAACTCAATAAGTGATCTCCTCTTTATAACATGTTAAAGGTAAACAAGTGATGGGGGTGAGCTTAAATGCTCAGTAAGGGTTACAAATGGTGAAATAATGAATCAATAATAACTCAATTGTAATCAATTTGAAAAAATCAACCCGGTATGGTGAATAAATGAAAAACTCGGGCCATTAATAAACCGATAATAAAAATACATCCATATATTTTATCATAGTTAAAACCTCATGGATAGTAATTATTAATAACGAATAAAGATAATTATTATTAATTTGACGTCATGTATCTGGAACATGATATCATAATATCATAAAAATTGTTTACTTTTATGGGTATAAACTTCACTGATTTTTTGGAAACAAACTCGAAGGGTTTGTCGCCAACGGATTTGTCTCATGAGACCCACCAACGCATCGAGGGGCTATAGAACGCCCAACCAACCACTGAATTTCCAAATAATTATTTATACATATATTCAACATAAGATAAATATTCCTTTACATTATCTGTATATAATAGATGATACCGATTCATCAATATTTCCACAATCAAAACAACATTGATACTAAATACCGTATTTAAAATCGTATATGGATTAGAAAATAATCATATCCCTGATATGCGAATATGGATATTTAAATGGAATATAATTTCAATTGAAAATTGATCTCAAATTTTTAGTAGGTACACCACATAAGAAAGAGTAGGTTCACAATACTAAGAAAGTCACAATGATGTGAATATAAAGACAATACTCATTACCATGTTGCAATCAGTTGAGTATTATGATCAAAAGTCAATTACCACTAAATAAATCACAGAATACCATTAATATAAAGATAATCATGATAATATATATCAAATGTTAGTACACATATACCACAAATAAAAAATAAGCGGCGAACAACGAAAATCCCAGAGATTTGAATGTGATATGAGAAAACCCCTTACAAAACTTTCAGCAGGGTAAAAAGTTTTCTTGAGAGTGATTAATGAGAGGTAAAGAGGTATCCCATTATTTATATATCATAAAGTCAGTATGGGGGAGATTAAAAAACATACCCCCATGTTAGGTATTAAAAATAAAAGACCACAACATAGCATAGATTCTTGAACAAAAGTGAATGTGAGGATCCCTTACCAAGAACGTATCATTAGATTGAGGAAAAATAAATGATATAACTATGTGTGATAAACATAAACCCACAAAATAAAATTGGATATACATAATAAAAAAATGATCGAACATTCACACATATTCTGGGAAAATAAAAAATAATGACATTGATGTTTAACTCAATGAATTGAAATTGAGTTAAGATATCGTTTAAAAAATATTGTGTCATTACAATGACGGTAAATCAATAAAATATTTTTGTGTGAAAAAAATTCCACAATATATAATTTGATATATAGTATAAAATAATGATAGTTCATTCACACATATTCATGGAATAATGTAACCAATGAAATAGATGTATAACTCAAAGAATGAAAATTGAGGTAAGCAATTTCATACAAATATTATGTATTTAGAGTGATGATAAATCAATGAAATATTTATTTGTGATAAATTAAAATCCAAAAAATATAAGTGGATATATAGTATAAAATAATAATAGGTCATTTAAATATATTTTTGGAACAATTTAATCAATGAAATAGATTTTTAACTCAAATAATGAAAATTGAGTTAAGCAATCCCTTACCTTATGCTCGAAGGTGTTCTTGATTGTTATAAACTACCTAAATAATCAAATTTAGAATCATTAATTAATAATTATAGAACCTCATAAACATTTAATTTATATTTTATATCCTTAATTGGTTCATTAATGGACTTTTTATTAGTTTATGTGATTCTAATTTTTTTTGTTTTTTAATCATTTTCTTGCAGTGTTTTCATGATTTATTTACTTCTATTCACGAAGAGAATCTCATTTTAAATGTTGTTAAACATCTAGAATAATTCATATATATTATCAAAGACCTTATAGGGATATAAACTTCCTTATAAAAATTCAGGTTATATACCATAATGATGACTAATTTGAAGAGTTAATGATAAACGCTTGTATTTGGCTTGTCAGTTTTGTGCACAACTAACTTATTTTGAATTATTACACCATTTTATGAGGGTATAAGTATTCCAGAACATTAAACTTGTTAAAAAACATATATTATGATTTTTCAACCATTTAAATTGTTTAATGACCATCCATAATGATTTTAATGAAAATTTAAAACTCATCTTCCTTGAGTGTGATAAATTAACACATCTCGGATGGTGTTTACATTTATAGTATATAAGGAGGGGAAAAAGAGAGATTATGTTGAAATATTCTATTATCACAATGAAAATCAAGTAGATGTATGGTACTAGAATTATCATGTCATTTGTTTGAGGTGAGGTGAGAATAGAGAACATAATAATGGAACTCTAAAAAGGAATTGGAAGAAAATGGAAGAGTGGATCACCTATTGAGTACTCCTCTTTAAGCCCTTTTTTTGCCTTTTGGTGAGACCATTAGGTCATGGAAATGGAGGAGGAGGTTGGGGAGCTATTTGAGATTAATTTAGTCAAGTATTTGTGCTTGAGTGGTGTGGGAGGAAGAGGGGTGATGGGTGGTTTATATAGTTGAGGGGAGGCGTGTTTTCTTAATATTATAATCATTAATTTGTTATTTCATCTCAAGACAAGAAATAGTGAGTATTAATTGACGTATAATATTAATATATGCATGTGGTTTCAATATTTGTGTGCTTACATCACTCGTGATTCTATGAATTGTTAATTTAAATTATAATGTATTTATTAGATAAATTAGTGTATTTTACTATTCACCAAAAATTCATGTATTTTAGAAAAATAAAAAAAAATCACCATAACAATTTTTAGGCTAGTAGAATCCAAAAATGAATTAAATTTTTTAAAATTAATTTTGTAAATATGATTAATTAAATATTATGTTAAAATCAATATTTAATCAAAAAATATAAACACTTAACATATTCATCTTTATTTTTACAGTTCCTACATTTATTTATACTTTCATGGGTATGTATACCATTCATTAATGGCATATCACTATTCATATGGGTGTGATACTATTCATAATGGTAGGTTACTATTTATAAGGGTATGTTACTATTCCCAGAATATTAATTTTTCCTTATCGGGCTCCAAATAATTTACTAATCACAACCTTGTATGTCATATTTTCGAAATTCACATCATAAAAGTGACAAAATTATGTTTACATAAAAAGGTTATAAAAAATTGATCTTTGTAGAGTCTTAGTTTTTCTATGAATTATATAATAAAAATATTTATAAATTCTTGGGGTGTTACATTATTCCCCCTTTGGAGATTTCATCCTTGAAATTTTTCATTTATAAAGTCTTTCGAAAAGATGTGGGAGGTTCTTTATGAAAACATCCTCAGGTACCCACATTATTTCCTCGATCCAAATACACCTTGTAAAACTTGCGTCGTATGGGTGTTCATAGAAAAGTAGTATCATAAAATAATCATTTTTGAAATATAATTTCAATACATCTGATAAAAATTGATTTTTATAAAACAGTCGGAGCTATTATGACTTGAAACATTCAATAAATGGTCCTTTTAAAATTCCATAAGTATGTTCTGAAAGATTTTATTTTAACATTTATTATAAATAGGTTGTGCAAGGGTCTCCATATTTAGAACCTTTTTCAAAATCAAAATATGCTTCAAAATCATGTGATACAGTAAAATATTTGAAAATTCCTTGATAATATTTACCATTCATGAAAATTTGATAATATTGGTAAAATAGGATTTGATTTAATAGAACACATGATCTACGATGGTATTCAGGTATAATGGAGGTGTTTGATATCTCAAAAAATTGTATTCAATTGAGTAGTATGTTAGAAAATGATTCAAAACTGATAGGATAAGACTTTTCAACGATTATTTCAAGAAATTCATCAGGAAGGGATGATAATGTTATTTGAGATAATTTTCCTCCCATATGTAACTGAATTTACTTGATCTGTACAATTATCAAAAAATCATTTAACTTAAATAATATACATAGAGACTAACAATATGTTTAATGAAAACCCATAATATTTAGTGTTTTCTACGATTATTGATCCCCCATCTTCTATTAGGTGCCATTTCATAATAAAGAAATACACTTTAGTACTTTAAGAATCTAAAATAGAAAATAAATTAACATAGATCAAAATTCTATGCATAGATAATCTCATAAATATGTTTTCAATGAAGAAAAATTTACATTTCAATCACTCATAATCACTTGTAAAGAAACAATGAATTATACTAAGCATATCTCCCAAGAGTGTCATAACCAAGAGTTCTACAAGGCTCGTGTTCGTGTCATAGGATAACACAGGTCAAGCTTGAAACTCGTTGTTGGAGCATTCACACCTTGGTACATCTGTGCCAGAGCCACATCTTCCTCCTCGAATCTATATAGGGATGTATATTCTTAAAAACTTCACATATTATTTTCATTACCAAAATAATCGGACATTATAGTATGTTTTTATTCAAATAAAACTTTAGGTCTTTGTTCCATAATCTATGTTTTCTAATCTAGTATTCTAGATTGTTACTAAACTTCCTATGATACCAACTATAACACCCCGACCCCTCTAGACTAGAGATGGTGCATTAATTTTTATAGTGGCATGGTTATAAGGAATGAAAATCTTGATGGAATAATCATTTTAGTATTCTTGATGAAACTAGATATATAGATGTTACTCAAACTACATTGGAAAAGGTTACAAAATTCAATATATAACAAAAACTAAAACTTCATCCACATGAACTCAATAAGTGATATCCTTTTCATATCATGTTGACGAAAAACAAGTGAAGGGGGTGAGATCAAATGATCAGTAAGGGTTACAGATGGAAGAATCATGAATCAATAATAACTAAATTGTAATCAATTTGACCTAATCAATAAGGCATGTTGAATAAATGAAAAACTCACACCATTAATAAATTTAGAATGAAACTGCCCCCATATATTTTTTCATAGTTGAAACCTCATGGTTATTAATAACTGATAATGAATAATGATAATGATTATTAATTGGACATCATGAATCTAGGACATGATTCCATAACACCTTAAAAAGGTTTAGTTCTGTGTGAAGAAACTCGTTTTATTTTTTAAAACAAACTCGAAGGGTTTGTCAGCAACTAAATTGTATCATGAGACCTACCAATTACTTGAGGGGCTATAGAGAGACCCACCCAACACTACATGTAGAAAGAATTATTCATAAATAGATTCAATAGAAGATAAATATTCCTCTACATTATCGATATAGAATAGAGGATAAAGCTTCATCAATATTTCAACAATCAAAACAATATTCAAAATAAACACCCTTTGTAAAATGGTATACAGACAAGTCAATAAAACATATCTATGATAAGAAAATATAGACATTTAAATGGAATATAATTTCAATTGAAAATTGATCTCAAATGATCATTAGGTACACAACATAAGAATGAGTTGGTGCACAATACTAAGAAAGTCAAAATGAAGTGAAAACAGAGACAATGCACGTTACTATGTTGTTATCAATTGGGTCATTTGACCAAAAGTTAATATCATCCGTATGAATCACATAATTTCATGAATATAAAATTAATAATGATAATATATACCAAATGGAAGCACACCTCTACCACATATAGGAAATAATAGGCAAACAATGGAAATCCCACAAAAATGAAAGTTAGATGATAAAACCCCTTACAAACATTTCACCTTGGTAACAAGTGTTCTTGTCAGGGATTAATGGGAGGTAAAGGGGTATCCCATTATTTATATATCATAAGGGAAGTATGTGGGAGGTGAAAAAACATACCCCATCATTATTTATTAAAAATAGAAGAGCACAATATAGGGGAGATTATTGAACAAAAGTGAGAGAGGATCTATTACAAAAAACGTATCATTATATAGAGGAAAAATCAATGACATAATTATGTGTGACAAAAATAAACAGACAAGATAAAATTGTATATATATAATAAAAAAAATCATTGGTCATTCACACATATTCTGGGAAAATACAAAACCAATGACATTTATGTTTAACTCAATGAATGGAAATTGAGTTAAGATATCCCTTGAAATGATTGTGTCATTAGAGTGATGATAAATCAATGACATATTTACGTGAAAAAAATAAAAATCCAAAAAATATAAGTGGATATACAGTATAAAACAATCATAGGTCATTCAAAAATATTCTGGTAATAATGTAACCGATGAAATAGATGTGCAAATAAATGAATGAAAATAGAGTTATGCAATCCCTTACAAGGATTGTGTCATTATGTTGATGAAAAATCAATGAAATAATTATCTGTGAAAAATAAAAATCCCAAAAATATAAGTGGATATATAGTATAAAATAATCATAGTTCATTCTCACATATTATTGGATCACTATAACTAATTAAATAGATGTTTAACTCAATGAATGAAAATTGAGTTAAGCAATCCCTTATCTTATGCTTGAAGGTGTTCCTGATTGTTCTTAACTTCCTAAATAAACAAATTTAGCTTCATTAATTAATAATTACAGAACCTCATAAAAATTTAATTTATATTTTTTAACCTTATTAGGCTCATTAATGGCTTTTTTAGTGGTTTATGAGATTTAATTTTATTGTTTTGGAAGAATTTTCTTAAATTTTTTTCATGATTTATTTAATTGTATTCATGAATAGATGTTCATTTGAAATGTGGTTAAACATCCATAATCATTAATATATCTTATTAATGACTTTATAAAGCTCGAATTGCTTGAAATAATTCATTTTTATTGATTTTTTGATAACCCCCCTTTCAAGGGATGGGGGAAAACCCTTACAAGTTATTTAGGCTTAGAGATTAAATAGACCATAGGTTTAGGAGGTTACATGACCCAAAGGCCATAAGAAATTCAACCTGACTATCTACAAGGAACTTCCCCTCCCAAGATTTTGAATCATGATAGTAGCTCTTGAACATCTCATGGCTGTCTAGCTAGGCTTTTGTACAATCATAGGCTGGTCCTGATGGCATATCCATACCCTCTCATTCTAACAAATCTATTAGGCTCGGCTCTGGTGAGTGAACCTACTCTGAATCCTCTTCTAGTGCTGCTCCATTTATTGAAGTGTATCTGGGGTAACAACATGTGGCTCGATGGACTTTGAGGTAGCCCAAAGGCCTTAATGGTGGCCTGAAATCCTTGCTGACCTGATGCCTTGGGTGTCCCAAAATCCGTAAGGACTCCAAGCCAAAACCAGTGGCCCAAGGTGAATAGTTCCATCTACTACAGTACCCAACAGTGCCTGTTACAATAACTACTACAGAAGATGCTACAGTACCCATAAAGTGTATAGCTCTGCTATAGTACCTATACAATGTACAGTTATGCTACAGTTCCCACATAGTGTATAGTTCTGCTACAGTACTTCTACACTTCTTGCTACAGTAGTGCTACAATACTAAAAATATTCCTCTACCAGGTTTTGAACCTGGGCCTTGTGGATGCACTTAAAGATATATCACCAAAACGGCTGAGGCTCATGGGCTTAATGACTTTATACAGATGTAAATTATCTTATAATTATTATTATTATATACCAAGAGGATGACTCATTCGATGAGTTAATGATAAACTCTAGGATTTGGCTAGGTAGTTTTGTGCACAATGAAGTTGTTTTGTATTATTATTCCATTTTATGTGTGTGTATGGATTACAGAACATTAAACATGATAAAATACATATATTATGTTCTGTTTCAACCATTAAATAGGTATCATGACCTATCTTGAAGATAGTAATGAAAAATGAAAACTAGTCTTCCTTGAGTGCAATAAATTAACACATCTCAGACGGTGTTTTCATTTATAGTATAAAAGGAGGGGAAAATATTTATTATACTGAAAAAATATATTAGGGGAATTTAAAAGAAGTTCATTTATGGTACTGAAATTATCATGGCATTTGGATGGGGTGAGGTGATAAGAGAGTACAAAATAATTGAACTTGTAAAAAGAATCGATAGAAAAAGGGAGAGAGGTTCACCTCTTGATTGCTTCTCATTGAGAAACTCCTTAAGGACTTTGTTTTTGGCCTTTTGGTGAGACTAGAAGGTCTTGGACGTGGGGGAGGTGGTTAGAGAGCTATTTTAGAAGCATTTAGGCAAGGACTGAAACTTGAGTGGTGTGGGAGGAAGAGGGGGTGAGGGTTGGTTTATATAGTGGAGGGGAGGATAGTTTTCTAAATATTATAATCCTTAGTTTATTATTTCTTCCAAGACAAAAAATTGTGAGTATTCATTGAATTGGAATAGTAATACATGCACGTGAGTTTTAGATTTTTTTTGCTTCAATCACTCATGATTCTTGGAATAGTTAATTTAAATTATAATATATTTATTCGGTAAATAAATGTATTTACTATTCACCCAAAATTCATTTATTTTGAAAAAATACCAAAAATTCCCCCTAACTATTTATAAATGTGTAGAATCCAAAAATGAAATCAATTTTTAAAAAATTATATTATAAATTTGATTAATTAAATATTTAATTAAATTCATTAGTTAATCAAAAAATATAAACAGTAAACTTATTCATTTTCATTTTTAGAGTGCCTAAATTTATTAATACATTCATGGGTATCAATGCAATTCATAAAAGTCATGTTACTATTCATAAGGGTAAGTTACTATTTATAATGGTAAGTTCCTATTTATAATGGTAGGTTACTATTCATAATGTTAGGTTACCATTCACCAAAAATTACATTTTCTAATCAGACTCCACATAACTTGCTGATCACAACCATGTATATCAGATTATCGAAATTCACATCATAGAAGTGAAAAAAATATGTTCAATTGGATAGGTTATAACGAAGTCGTGTTTGTAGAGTCATAGTGATCTATTCATTCTATAAAAAATCTATTTGAAAATTCATGGAGGGTTATGAAAAATAATATCATTATTTTCAAAGAGGGACATTAAAATCATTTTATTTGAGAAAATAGTATTTTAAAATATATAAGGACTTTATCAAAAAAATTATCATTCATTACCAATTTTTTTTATTTATATAAAACAATTATAAAATATATTTGAAAATTATTTTTTTCTATTCATATAATTAAGAATAACGGCTAGGTTATAATTTTCTCATTTAAATAATTATAACATTAAATCGATGTTTCTTAGGGACATCAACCTTTTGTGTGACATACGCAAAGCTGATGTATCATGTAAGGTATGCTGACTAATGTTTCCCTGTGAAAAGAACGCTTGACTCAGTTCATTGAAAAAAATTTAATTTTTAATTTTTTTGGGAAAAAATGTCCAAAATAACTCACGATGTTACATTATTCCCCCATTAATTGGAATTTTTCCATTGAATTTCCACATTTGAGTAAAAAAATTAAGTTCATTCTTCTACATCATATCCGCAGGTTACGACATAAAATCCTATACCCGGTGATTTTTTTCACAAAATATAGAACATGTGAGGGATCTAATTTAATAGAACATTCTCGATAAGATCCATAATTTCAACTGGTTATTCAATATAATAATGATCCTACATGAGTGTTATAACCTCTAATATCAGTACATGTAAAGGTCCGGGATTGTAATTCTATAAGATAGATACAAGGAACCCATCATATACATTAGATATATTTGTAGTAATTTCAATTTGATGTGCTAATATCCTGATACAATCATGAATCTCAAATGGATTGGTATACCTATGGCTTAAGTTTTCCTTATTATTGAATCTTGCAACATTCTTCCATGGTGATATTGTTAAAAACAAATTTTTACCAATGTCAAATTCCAGATCACATCTGTGGTTATCTATAAATATTTTTTTAGAATTTCATATAACATGATATGGTAATGAATGGTTCTATCTTTCTCAGCCATTTCTTCACTAATCTCAGATCACAATATCTTTGTTTCTACATCCTCATTCAACCACAATGGAGCTCCACATTTCATCCATATCGGGATTAATAAAATTCCATCTGAATTATGGAAATAAAGATATTATTTTATTAAAACAAAACTAGAACTATATGTTGATCCCAAAAACATCTGAAATTAATAGATGAATATCTCAACAAATACTCTAGAATTTAATTGATCTTTCAGACCGACCATCTGTGTGAGGATGATAATTCATGCTGAAACTCAAGTCTATATCACGTTCCCACTGAATACTTCTTTAGAAAATTGAGGCAAACCTCTGATCCATATATGATATAATAGAATTTTGTACTATAGGAAACATGACCACTTCTTTAATGCATATATTGGATACCTGATCTAGAGGGAATTCTGGTTTAATAGTAATGAGGTGTTCTGACTAAGTAAAGTGATTGACAGCATCCCTTATACAATTAAACCATTTATAGGTTTTCAGATGTCCAATAAAAATTATAGATATGTTCTCCCATTTCTATTCTGGTATGGGTAATGGATGCAATATCCCCCTTGACTTTTTCTGTCATCATTTAATTTTTGGATTACCAAGAATTGAGATACAAACACTGCAATATCTATCTTTATGTCATCCAACTAAAATTATTTGTTCATGTCCATATACATATTTTTCATATTGGATAAATATATAATGAAAAACTATGATGATCCTCTAGTATCTTCATCATCATATCTGGTATGGAGGGAACCCATACATCGTTACTAAACCTTATCAGTCCATCCAAATCAATTTTAAACTCTAAAACATTTCTATATTTTTTTTAGCCGCATACATATTCTTTCTACACCTCCTTAATCTTCACTTATATATAGGGTTTACCATTCAATTGAGAGTGATATTATTTTTTCCTCTACATTGGTATTTCTCTATCCATCCATTTAAAATCCATAAATATTGAATATTTTATGATACTCATCATGTATAATCTATCTTTATCCTCTAGACTCGTAGCACCGACCACCCTACAAGCTTTCATATAGTATTAATGTATTCAAAAGTCACAATATTTTATCAATTATAACCATCTTATCTAGTTCATGTTCTACTACTTATTTGTGAATATATATTATATATTTTCATTATCGTGTATATATCACACTCTTATCCATAAAGGTAATGCCTCTATATTAATAATTCAAAATTTAGTGATGCTAACTCCAAATCCAGAGTGAGGTAATTCTAGGCATTAATCTTCAACTATCATTAGGAATAAGTGAAAACCATGTTATTATTAACAGGATCACACCCAAATACAAGTATGGATATATATTTATAGATTACAAAACCATATCTACAATAGGGTAATGTAAGAAAAGTTGTATTGACTAACTATCGCTTCAGTTCCTTGAAATTTTCCTCATATTCATCTGTATAGAGAAATATGACACCCTTATCGGTTAACATGGTAAAATGATTAGATAGATGTGATAAATGTTCCAAAACTATCAATAATATCAATTCAAACCATGAAATATATGTATATTAGATATCATTATTTTTCTAGTGTGATGCTCCAAAAAAATAAGTAAGAACGTTTTATTCAATAGCATGTATGACAGAAGTCACCATATGCATAATGAATGATAATATTGGGAAAATTTATAATATATTTACTATTCAAAATAAATTCTATGTATTTAGATAAACACATCACCTATTTTTAATGTGCTATAGGAAGGATAGACCTTCTACTATAGCATTCATTACATTCAAAAGTTACCTTCTTCTATGGATTTCTCTATATTCAATATCAAGTCTTACCAAGAAATAGTATGTAATTAAATAATTATTATTTAGTAAAATAATATATAACCTTGGAGATATATTATTGATTATGAAATTTTTTACTAACTTATGAAAATATATGTTTTATAATAATATATTATCAATTCATAGGTTAAATATTAACTATAAATGAATATAAGAAGTTATTGAATAAATAAAAAAATACATTTGTAGAAAACTATTTTTATGTTCACAAAACTATTTTACACTGACAGATTAAATTAATTTCAATTACTGAGTGATATTAATTTAATATAGATATTAAATATTCATTAAATCATTTTATATATTCATCTAATACATTTTATATTAATAATATTAAATAAACCCCAAAATTTAACCAAAAACCACATATTTTTATTAAGAAATTTTTAGAACCTTTTAATGGATAACATATATTAAATAATAATTTTGAAAAATATATAAATTTAATTTTTTTAAGTAAACAATATTTCTGAATTCATAATGTCCAAATTAGTATAGGATTAATTTTTTATATTTTTTTGAGAAACATCATTTTTTAATGAATAGTTGAAAATATAGTGTTTTAATTAAAAACATTCTTTTCATTTAACAAATTATTATTGTTAAATTATAATATAAATATGTTTTAAAGTCAAATTGGGTCAATCATTAATATATTAATAAAATTTAGGCCATTATAATCAATATAACCTTTAAATATTATGTAAAAACATAATAATCTTTTGAACATTTTTCTTCTAAAACAAGTAAATATGTCTGCCTGTGGGAATAACATTAATCCTAGTTTTTCTGATACTAAGATTTTAATTTTGAAATTCTTAAATACACCATTTTAATAAAGATAATTTTTATGGTCTAATAATATCAACATAATTTTTGAAAAATTTTATTAGTAAATGTGATTAAAATTAATTACGGAGATTAAGGTGTAATTAGAATTAAAATGGAATAAAACACTATGTTTTTGTGCTTAAAATACCTATCCACTTGTCCAAAACTCTTTTTATGAAAATATTTGTGCAATAAAACTTAAATTCATGATATTTAGGGGTTTTTTTCGACATTAATTATTTAATAACATGTTAACCCCTAACAACTTTTCAAGAAAAAAAATTCAATTATTTTGTGTTCTAATAAAAAGAAACCATTTTTACCCATTCCCCACAAATCAAAAACCTCTAGTTACCTGCCAATAACTAACTGAATGGTATCAAAACATCCATCCTCTCAACCGTGAATACTTCTCTTGTGAATAATACCTTACATGGATTCATTTTGGTTTAAAATAAAAGATGTTATCTGATTAAAAGATAACGTCTTTCTCAATATCTCAGAATTCATTTTCCATTTTATAACCACTAAAATGTCATTATTATATTCTTTAATAAAAAAAATTATATTAAAAATAATAGTTTTTTATTCTAAGATATATATCTACAATTACACAGACCACCATCTATTGGGTAAATAACATATTTTTTATGTTAATGGGGAATTACTGCCTAACGAAATGTGGATTGTTCAAATATCCCATACCGCCTCTCATGGTGTCCATTATGATGAAATCATTATTTATATATGTTATAATTTATATTTATTATGTATTTATTCATATTTTATCCTTTGATAATGAATATATTTAATAATTTCCATTTTACGTTATATGTTGACATCATTTGGGGAAGTGTACTACTGCCCCCTCAAAGTAATCTGATCCGTTCACATGATGCATGGAATGTCAAAATGATGATTATAATTTAACATATTCTACATAAAAACCCACTATATTATGTTAATGACATAATTATATTTAATTAAAGTTAATATATATATATATATCATTTTCATTATTACCATTTCACACACTTTAAAAGAGATAGTTCATTCGTGGATGTCTGGACTACGACCTCCTCAACATGATGTGATTTATCATACATCGAAAAAAATATATATATAAGTATATATGATTATATAATATTTAATTTCTTATATAATTATTATTCTTGAAAGTTTTTTATTACTTACCCTGTTCCCACAATGATGTTTTAAAAATTGGAATGTCGCTCATTCTTATGTACGACCTACCGTCTCCATGATTGTAACATTAGATCATTTTCATAACCATATTTAATTATTGATTTTAAAATTATAATTGATATGTAAATATTATTATTATGTCATGGTTATTATTCTGAAGATTTTATATAATGACCCCGCTAACCATAGATGACCAACAATAGTTATTTTGACACATAAACTGAATATTGTCAAAAACAACTAACGTAACCATAATTGTTTATGTAGTCATACATAACATGGTTCTAATTTAAATAAAATAAACTATAAACATGAAAAAAAATTAGGAATTTGTATGATTAATATATGTTTATTATATATGATGTTAACAGCTTTTCACCCGAAAGGAAACACAAGGTAAGGGAATTTTATCTCACATTTAATTTCTGTTAGATAAGTGTTATGTTTTCATACATTCCTTTTGTGTGGAAAATATAGTGACATAATTATAATATATGTATCACATTATTAAATTTAATGGTATTAAATTATCCATTTTATTATCCTTTGTTCATGGGGATTAAGATTCAAAATTTACCAAATTATTAAAATGTTTTATCTCATTTTTAAATCATTGAAATCCTATTTTATTATGAAACTAAATCATTTTTGAGGTGCATATGTTTTCATTTTTCATGATATATAATTAATATAAATATTATCCTGATATTACATAATTCATGTAATTTCTATTTCTTATATAGAGAGCATGATTCTAGTTACCAAGTTATATGAGTTTATGGAGACAATCTCATCGCTTGTTCAAGATTATTTTTTATAATTCCTTTGTTGAAATATTATGATTTCTCCCTCAAGAAAACTCATTATTTTTATTATACTATATTATTTAATAATATAATAATATATTGGTACCATTTTATAATCATTGTTACATAATATAGGTACGAAATTATTTCAATGAAAGCCCAACATTACCCACTCTTTAATCGGAAATATATTTAATAACTTGTTTCCCAGAATGGGTTTACAAGAATATTATTCTATTCACCTATAATATTTAAAATACATTTTTACCCTTTTAACATTTTTCATTCTATAAGAAGGAATCTTCTTATCTCTTTATAAATGAGGTATTTTCTACCCTTTTACCGAAAAAATGAATATTCTATTTACCACATACGACTTGTCTGGATTAATCCCCCTTCATTTCATGGAAACCTCTTTATCAAGCATAAAAGGGTTATTTTGAAAAAAATAATGTTATATCAACAAAAATATTCTTTTACATGTTTTTTAAAAAGAAAATGATATTTTTTCAAAGAATATTTTTAGAAATTATTCATTTCTTTTGTCAATGACAATAACCCTCAATTTTAACCAACATGGGTTTTATAGTGTAGATACCATTAATATTATTCCAATTGATTGTTTATTATTGATTTTTCTAAGTATTTAATTAAAATTTAGTTCCTTGATTTATTTATTTTTCACCTTGATGTTTTCAATTCCACATAATCATTGAGCATTTAATTTCTCTTAATTATCCATTACATTTAATGTGGATATTATTATTACCAAACCCCTATACCATTTGTTCATACGGTGCCAACATGGACAATTTTTTTGATTAATTATTAAATTATTTATATATCACTATTTCTTTATAAATATATTTATTTCATAAGGAATATTATTTATTTTGGTTACTCAATATTAGAAATGCTTTGGAATGGTAATGATGGTTGGATCCTTGACATTATATAGCTCCTCGATGGATCGACAGGTTATAATGAGATGAATAATTGTGAAAATAGGTTTCTACCCTTTGTTTAAAACCATATTGTAAAATCTATTGTAGGTAATAGTTTATATTGTGCCTTAAACATGACGTTCATTAAGAAATCATTACACTCATACTAGTTTCAGTTATTATTCGTCCATTATATTTTGTATCAATATATATATATAAATATGGATACATTTAATTTCATTGAATTTATTAATGTAATCTGTTTTAGTCTCATATCTTCCCATATTTATTTATCCTTATCTAATTGTTTGAATGGATTGTATTTATAGTAATTTACCTTTCTATATTTACTATTCATGTTTATTCATTATTTTGTATACTATATATTTCCCTTCTAAAAAATTTGAGCTCACCATTATCATGTTTCTTTCATTAGGAATTCAAAAAGCATACTATGGAAGGCACAAAGTGTTTTACTATGTATATTTGAGATTATCATTGAATAATATTTCATCGTTTAGAAAAAATATATTTGTATGAATTTGTATATCTATTTTTAATACAACACTAATTTATGTATCTGGTTTACCAAGACTACTAATCTGATTGGTCCTTTGGGGATTTATTTCTTGTATTCATGCCAATGTAATTGATAGAATACACCGACTTCAGGATATCTAGGACAGGTCAACTGTAGTGTGTAGAATATTAATATTAGTCGAAACCTTGGGAACTAAATTTAGGATAGATTATCTTTTAGAACAAATTCCTATGATATAATTCTAAGATAAGTATATATAAAAACCCTATAATTTGGATGATGTGTATATTATGATGTTCTTCCTAGAAATACATCCCTATCTGGTTACTACATGTGGATGTGGTTCTGTAACATGTGTTACTAAGAGTAAAAACTCTGAAAAGGTGTTACGATCCAAACTCAGGGTAACCTGGTACACGAAAATGAGCCTTACTTCGCACGTAGTTTGACACACTTAAGGATATTCGTAGGATTATCAAAATTTTCATCACAAACCATTATGAAATATTTTGATACATAATAAGTTTCATTGTATAATCTTAATGAAAATAAATTTAATATAAGGTTTCTTGATTACTATATTCGACTAATGATATTATTGATAAACACTAGACTAATAAATGTCCTATATGGAAACAAAATGGATGAAGTATTTATTTGTTGAAGATATAGTGTAAAGCATAGTGAAAAGGATATTTATTTTTTCATATTATTTTTAGTATTTTTATCATATATATTTTGGAAATTATATTAAAATGGTTTTAGAAAAGGAAGATCTATATGTTGGGTGACATTCAATAAAATCTGACAAAGTTGCGAGTCCTAAACGCATTATCGCTGGATGGTAAGTGTTTCATGCCAACCACAGACCTATGAAATAAACTTGTCAATATTAGTTTTATAATTTTTAAAAAATTCATGAATAAATATTAATCATAACAGTTTTGATAATTATATGTTAATATATTATATATAGTTAGTTTGAGAGATTTTTAAAGACAAATACTAACACATGACACTATTTTATATGTCTTACAATCCATTAAGAGTTTCTTTTAGTGATTTTGGAATAAAAACAATTATTTTTAGTAATTACATTTTTTTGAGAAAAGGGATGAATTAGAATTTGAACAAAGAATTACCAAAAGTTAAGATTAATCATATGATATTAAAACATATCATGTAATAATATCTATTAATACTCTTGGTTAGTAAAACAAATACCCTACAATAGTAAAATTACATAGAAATAAAATTCTTTTCTAATAACTTAATTTATATTGAACTGATGGCCCTATAAATCATCAGTGAATTATGGATTTGAGGCCCTTATATTTATAATTATCATTCACTTTTTGGTGATTGATGACCTCATTTTCTCCATATAAATATTTATTTTTTTCCTCTAAGAACATATCTCTAAATTCCACTAATGTTCTCCTACATAGAATCATAGATACATGGTATTCCATGTGACCATTATACATTCCATTCCCTCTTTTATAGAGGATTAATTATGGACCCTTCTCATAATATGAACTACTGGAAATACGACCTATACCCACAGTTCAAAACTGTGGGTATTGCCCCCAAACCCATGGGTATAGATTATACTGATGGTTTTGGGAACTATGGTCTGGAAAGGCGTCACAATAGGAGTCTCAGCGTATACCTACGGTTTTCGAGAACCGTGGGTATATGGGAGTCAATGTGTCGCATACCGCTGTACACCGTGGCACATCACTTCCCCCACGGTTTGAAAACAGTGGAGATTTTATATCCAAGAAATGAATCTGGTGGGATTCGACCACGAGATGACCAGCAAACAGACCGCCCTCTCTGACCAACCGATCCAAGCACATGTTCAATATATATATATATATATATATATAGTCGCTTATCTAAAAATGAGGCAGGAGGGAATCGAACACGTGACCCGTTGGATTAGGATATGCCGCCTGAACAACTAAGCTGTGGAAATTCTATTAAAAAATAAATAGATTTATATACTTATATTAACTATATCTCATTTATTAGAAAAAAACACTCACTGTGATTCGAACAACGGACCAATTTCTATAACATAGATTGCCATACCAACCAACCTACAGAAATTACATATATTTATATGTGTATCTTCGTAATTATATTAATCCAAACTATGTTCGTGCCAAATTTATTTTGTTGTCCTACGTAATTATTCTTCCCTCCATAATACGAAAAATCTATACACACAGTTTATCCAATCCATGGGTATAGTTCTTAAAAAAACCCAATGCCCATGGTTTTAAAATACCGTGGGTATATGTATTCCGAAAAAACCCTATACTGACGGTTTGACCAAAATCGTGGGTATACGTCTTGAAAGAAAACATATACCCACGGTAGTAAAAACCGTGGGTATTGGTCTTTAAAAATAATATATCCCCACAGTTTTACAAAACCATGGGTATAGGCCCCCATATTACCCCTATACCCACGGTTTTGTAAAAATGTGGGTATATGGGTACCCTATACCCACAGATTTTGGAAAAACCATGGGAATATTCCCATTTTCTAGTAGTCATGTGACTTCAAATAGAGGAAGTATCATACAATCTATCACTATCATCGAGTTTAAATAGTGATGACAGAATGTAAATAATGTTGGGAGAATTTTATTCCCAAAAAAATATATATAATAACCCAGTATTTGATAGCATGTATGACACACATCACCAAGAGCACAATGTAATATAATATCTTGATATTTTATAAAATATTTACTGATTGAAATAGATTTTATTTATTTAAATTCACCAAACACCAAGTTGGAATCCTTTATGTTTAATATTAATCCTTCTCTATTGCATTACACACAAAAGCGACCTTCATCAAGGGCTTGCTCTATAAGAAATATCGAGACATACTGAGAAATAGTTAATAATTAAAGAATTATTAGTTAAGAAAATAATATAAAACCTTGACATTATATTAGCTGTTATGAATAGTATTAACTATATTATTAAAATATATTGTTGGAAATAATTTCTGACTAATTCATATGCTGTAAATTAATTATAAATGAATGTTAGAACCAATTGAATATAAAAAGATTGTTTTTATAGAAACCTATTAATATGTTCACAAATATATTTTACCCATAAAGATTAAATTAATTACAATCAGTGGGTGATATTAATTAAATATGTATATTATATATTCATTCTAACTTATTTAATACTCATTTAATATATTTCATACAAATAAGATAAGAGTAAACAAAATATTTCACATAAAAACCTATATTTTTATTAAGGAATTTTTACCACCTGTTAATGGAGATCATGTTTTAAATATTAATTTTCATAATATTATAAATTTTATTTGATACAATAAAAATTATTTTTAGATTCATAATTTCATAATTAACATAGTATTAATATTTGGGATTTTTCTGAGATAATTCATTTTAGTGAATAGTGAAAAAATAATGTGTTTTAGTTAAAAACTGCTTTTTCATATCAATAATTATTACTGTTAAATTATATTATAAATTTGTTTTATATTCACATTGGGTAAATTATTTATCTAATAGTACAATTTATTTCATTATAACCAATTTATTATTTAAATTTAATATAAAAACCTAACAATCTGTTGCACATTTTTCTACTAAAACTGGTTAATCTGTGATTCTGTGAGATTTGTGTTTATCCAAATTTTTCAGTGTCTATGATTCTAAATCTGAAACTTTATCCTAATTTTTTTAATAAAGATAATTTATGTATTTATGTTTTATCATATTACTTTTTGAGAAAAATTAAAAGTGAATGTGATTACAATTAATTAAATTAATTAGGATGTAATTATTCTAAAAATGAACTAAATCTCTAAGTTCAAGGTGTCAAATAATCTAGAAACCTATCCAACACATAGTTTATGGAAATGTTACAGAAATTAACCTTCCACTAATGAGTTTGGTTGGTTTTTTATGACTTTTATTATGCAATAACATGGGCATACCGATCTTCTCTTCAAGATTATCAAGTGAGTCCTTTTCCTTCCCTATAAAAGGCCACCACCTCTACCCATTCATCACTCCTCTAAAAACTATTTTGTTCAGACAATATCTTCCCAAATGGTCCCAACAAAGCCCCACTCTAGACCTTTAATCCTACCAATTTTCATAATACCTTACATGGATGCATTTTTCTTTAAACCCAAATAAGTTACCCAATAAAAAGGTAACGTCTTTTCTCAATCTCTCTAGTTTCATTTCCTCTCACCAAACCCTAAAAACCCTTATTATGTTTTTAAATAAGAAAATCCATATAATAAATATACTAGGATGATGTATTCTAATCTTTCAACCAAAAATTAATCACACCACCATTAAATTTGTAATATACCTGATGTTTCTGTTAATGGTGAACTACTACCTCAGGAAACGATGACTGTTAAAAATTACCCTAACACCTCTCATGGAGTACATATTGATAAAAACCTTGTTTATATATGTTATTAATGATATATATTATGTATTAATAGTAAATAAATCCTTTTATAGTACATAAATTTAATAATTTCCATTTTATGTTAACATGATAACATCATTTGAGGATATGTGGACTACCGCCCCCTCAAAGCGATGTCATTCATTCACACTGTAAATTGAATGTATAAATGATGGTTTTAATTAAATATATAAGAGATAAAAAACCTGTATATGATATTAATTACATAAAAACATTTCTAAAAATAATATATTTATATATATATATATATCTTTTTCTTTATTACCCTTTCATACACCTTAAAAGAGATAACATCATTCATGGAAGTTTGGCCAACTACCCCATTGACATGATCATTTACATTTACATAGTTTAATTATACATATATGTGTATATAAATAAATTATATGGAATTTACTATATAATTATAATTCTATAATGATTTTAGTTACTTACCTTTTTTTCACAATGATCATTCAAAAATGGTAATGTTACCCATGCGTACGTACATGACACCATTTTCATGATTGTAATTTTGGATAATTTTCCTAACTATATTTAATGACTGAATTTTGAATTATAAATGGTGTATAAATTGGATGATTATATCATAGTTATTATTCTGTATACATTATATGATGAACACTTTTATCATAGTTGACCAACAATATTTTTTTTATAGATAAACCGAATTTGGTCAAAAACACCCTATATAAACATAATTGTTTATGTAATTGTATAAATAATTTTAATAAGTGAAATTAGATTAATTATAAAAATGATATAAAAATTAAAGAAAAAATAAAATTAACCTATGTATATTATACCTTAATTTTAAGGATGTTCAAATGAAAGGAAACACAATGTAAGGGAATTTCATCTAACTTTTAATTTCCACGAGATACATGTTATGTTCTCCACACATTAATTTTGTTTGGTGTATATAATGAAATGATTGTATTATATGTAACATATACAAAAATTTAAGGGTATTCACATATCCATTTTATGATCTTTATTTCATGGTGTTTACGATAAAATATATACCAAATCAGTAAAATGTTTTGTCTCAATTTTCATTCTTCGAACTCATATTTTTTTATGAACCTAAATCTTTTCCGACATGCATATATTTCCATTTTACATGATATATCATGAATCTAAAAATTTTATTGATATTATAAGATTCAGTTAATTTAACATTCTTAAATGAAGTGTATGATCCAAGTTACCTATTTAGAAGAGCTTATTGAGACAATCTCATCACTTTTTCCAGATTGTTTTTGTTTATGATTACAATGACGAAATACCATGATGCATCTCTCAATAACACTCAAGAGTTTATTTATATTATGTTATTTTATTATATAATCTTGCATTGGTACCATTTTCTACTCTTTGTTACAAAATATAGTTATGAAATTATTTCTATGAAAGCTCATCATTACCCTATATTCAGTTGAAAATGTATTTAAAACCATGTTTCGCATAAAGATTTTACCATAATATTATTCCACTACCCTATAATATATAAAAGTAATTTTTATATTTTTTTTTATTGTACCAATATCATAGATGGAATATTCTTGTCCCATTCTTAAGGATGCATTTTCTACCGTTTTACTGAAAAAAGGAATATTCATTTTACCTTATATAATATGTAAGAATTTATCTTACATCATGTCTTTGAAGCTTTAGTATCATGTTCAGATGTTCTGTTTTGAAACTAATTTAATGGGATATTCAATGGAAAATACTTTTAGTTGTCTTTTATATAATAAAAGGATATTTTTTCATTCATATTTTTAGAAGTTATTCTTTTATTTCATCAATGATAATAACCCTGTATTTTACCCCACTTGGGATTTGTTGCGTTGGTACAATAATTATTCTTCCTCTGGATGATTTATTATTGAATATTCCAAGGATATTACTCACATTAACTTCATTATTTAATTTGATTTTCCCCTTGAATTATTAAATTCCATATGATCATTGAGCATTGAATTTATCAGAATTATCCATAACATTTATCATAGATGTTAGTATTGCCTAAACCATATAACATTTATCACATGGTTCTTACATAGATAGATATTTGATTAATTTGGGAATTATAAATAGATCATTATTCCTCATTCATTACAGTAATTTGATAAGGAATATTATTTATTTTTGTTATTAAATATGTGAAATTAATTAGACTAAAATTATGGGTGGAGGTTGGACATTATATAACTCCTTGATGAATCCACACGTTCACAAGTAATGAATAATTTTGATAATGGGTTTTTACTCTTAATTTTAAACTCTCTTGTGAATGGACTTGACGGTAATAAGTCCTCAAGTGACTTAGACATGAAATACATTATGAAATCACATCCAACATTGTTGTATTAGTTATTATTAATCCATGATATTTTGTATGGACATATCTATGGTTAGATTACATTTTATTTCATTTATTAATATAATGTGTTTAAGATTCATACCTTCCCCACATTAGTTTTATTTATTTATTTATTTGAATTGCATATATTTCCATTTATTTATTTTCCCATGTTGACTATTATGGTTGATTATTTATTTCTTCAACTATATTTTTCTTTTTAGGGAATTTGAGCTCACCCTTTTTATGTTTCATTACATAGGAATCCATGAATCATATTATGAAAGATACCAAGTGTTTTACTCTATGGATTAGGGGTTATATTTAAAGAATATTTCATTGTTTATATGAAAAAATATGTTGTAACTAGTTATCCATTTTTAATACAATACTCATTTATGTATCTATTTGACCAGGGATATAAAACTCATCGGCCCTTAGGGGAATGATTTCTTTTAATCATGCTAATGTAATTGATAGAAGACACCAGATTTATGATATTTGGGGCAGGATCTCTACATATAGGATATTATTCAATATCATTTATCTTTGATGGATCTACACATATACCATATCTTGATATTATGTGACCCAAAAATGAATCATTACGAAATTCCCATATTGTAAAATTTCGATATATTATTTCCTTTATTTGGGACATTATTATTATTATTTATAACCATTCTCAATGCACATCATTTCTATTTGAATTTATATGAATATAATCCATAAATACTACCACAAACTGATTGAGATAATCTCAAAAGACTCAATTCAATATATATTTGATGATAAAAGAGGAATTACTAAGACCAAAAGGAATCATTATATATTAATATTCCCTAAAACCTATATAAAATACAATATTAATCATATACTCATTCATGACCTTCAATTGATGATATCTAAAATTATAGTCAATCATGGAAAGTATTAATCTAAATATTGTTAATAAAATAGGTCATCCATACAAGGGAGAGTATAGTTATTCTTTATCGTGATCTAGTTCAACTCCTAATAATCAATGTAGAGTCGCATTGATTCATCTTTCATTTTCAGAAAAAGAACTGATTCACCCAAGGTGGCACAACTAACCAAATGAATATGGTATCATTGTTTTCATAGAGTTTCTTTTTCAATCCCTACTACTCAATTTGATCCATTATATAAGGAGTATTTTTAAATGTATTGTAACTAGGTATGAGATCAATTGGGAATACAACTATAAATTTTGGTTGAAGGCTTGGAAAATATACATGAAATGCCCCCAAAAATCCCAAACAATAGGCATATCATTTAAGTTCGTTGTCTCCCAAACCATTTGAGATCAAAAAACCCCATGAATGGAACTAAGACCTATACACTGAATTTAATCTCCATGGGAAGTTCATACATATCAACACATTGACACTACTAGAATTTTGGCCATTTTGACGGGACATTTTTAAGGGACAAATGATATGTCGCAACTAGTACCTTTAATGTTACTATTTATGATGGATTATTTTTTCAGTAAAAAATAATGGTTTATTTAGAAGGAATAAATAAATCATCCAACACAAAAAGAAATTTATGAGCTTTCCTAACACCCAGAGAGAAAAGTAATCCTAATATGCATTTGTGACAGATAACAAAATCTATCAAAAATTCTCATAGGATCGGTATTATTTAAGTCAAAAATTATTGTTTGTTGTGAATAATATTAGTGAAAAACTTTTTGTGATGGAATTAATTCCATCATAAAAAGACAATCACCAAAAACTCTAATGTTTTAACACGCACGCGTTCCTCTTTTGTTTCTTACACCTCTTCCCCCTCCCTCTACAACAACAATCCCTAAGACAGGTCAATTTTCCCTAACCTCATGCAGCTACGTTCTTCCCATTATTTACTAATTTTAGATTAGATATTTGTGGTACAATATTCTATTACATTATATGTTGGTGTTTTATCATTTTGGGTTCGATGTTAAATATACTATTTTGGTACCTATGTTGAGAAATTTATCTGATTTTCATTCTGTATCTCATATTTAGGATATAGGCAATTGTATTAATTTTTATTCTAATTTTAAATTGGTTGGGTTTTGTATTCATTCTCGGTTCAATGTAAAATATATTGGTTTGGTAGAACCATATGTTTTAAAATTTAACAAATTATAATTATTTATTTGATATTTAGGATTGACACAATTGCATTTATCTGTATTTAGATTTTAATCTTGGTTGTATTGTTTTTTACAAGATTTTTTAGAATTAGGCTAGTTTATTATTTTTGATATTTATATGTGTTTTGTATTTATATATATATATATAAGTATTCTTATGTACCATGTTACTATTTATATATGTTTTTGTATATATATACATAAATATTAAAATGTTTTTATTTAAATTTGATATTTATATGTGTTTGTGTGTGTATATATATATGATTTAAAAAAATGTGGTTTTTGATATACATATACATATATGTATGTACATTTGTATATTTGAATATATCTATATATAAGTTTGATATGTAGATATATTAAAAAAACCAAAATATATTTTATGTATTTACATCAATTAATAAATATTTTAATATAAATACACACAATAAAATACATTATGATTAATTATGAATTTTTTTTGATATAAATATATTTAAGAAATACATTCTATGTATACATCTAAAAACATTTTAAAAAATTTGTAAATTTTTTAATATAAATTATATTTAAATAAAAAATGTATAAAGTCTTCAATATATATATATATACATGTATGTATGTAGATTAAAATATTAATATATATATGTTTGTGTGTGTGTGTGTTTTAAAAAAACATGTAAAGTTTATGATATATATATACAGACATTCATAGATAAATATTTTAAAAAATGTGTCCAGTTTTTAATATATATATATATATATATAAGTTTGTGTGTGTGTGTTTTATCTGATATATTTATTTGTTTAAAAAACATGTAAAAATATATTTTATTATGAAATTGTGTCATGTATATATATATATATATATATATATATTAACATCTAAATATGTATATATAAATATTATAAAAATATATGTAAGGTTTGATATATATATATATATATTTCATATTTATATTTATTTAAAAAATAACCACACTCTATTTTATGTATTTATATTCATTATGAAATCATGATATACATGTATATAAAAATTGTAAAAAATTAAATAATTATTTAAATAGTGAATATTAATGATTACATACTTTATAATAATAACTAATTAATTATCATATAGTATTAATATATATTAAATTTTTATGTGTATTTATATATATGAATATATAAATTCAATATAAATGTATTGGTTTAAATAAAATTATTAGAATATATTTTGTATATTTATATTAATTTAAAAATGTTTAAATATAAATATATATTAATAATTATTTACATTATAACAACAATAAATACTAAATAATTGTGTAAATTACAAAATAATATTAATAATTTGATCAATAGATGAAAGATTTGAAAATTAGTGTGTCTGTGTGTAGATTTGATATGTCAATTTCCTTGATAATGTATTAAACATAATTTGATGAAAATAGATTTGATTATGTGCTATGTGTGTATATATATATAATGTATGACAAAAATAAAAGGTGTGTTTTTTAAGAATGATGATAAAATTATTTTGAAGAAATCATTTTAAGTAAACGTCATTTGTAGGAATTGTTTTGTTACAAAATGTTAAAAAATTGTTTTCTGGACAAAAATAAAAATTTAAAATATTATCTATTTATTAAAAAATAGTTAATAATTAGTAGGGTAATTTTTAGTAATACATTTAAAAAATAAATAAATATTATAATACTTATTAAAAGTTCATAAAAACAATTTAATTATTAAAAATATACTACTAATTTAAATTGTTTTTAACATTAACAATCAATGAGTCATTATTAATAATAAATTATTTGTATTGTCAATGATTAAAAATTCATAATATTAATTTTTTAAAAAGTATGAAAATATAAAATATTCTATGCGTCTCATATGAGAGAATGTTTGAGAGATATTTTTTTATTCTAAAAAAATAGCATGTGTCTTATATAATATATTAAATATTGTTATTTTATCTATGTCGATCTTCTTTCCACCCTGTAATCTAGTATTAACATAGTGCCTCACTCTAGTCATATTCCATATAATATTTCAATGTTCTGAAATATAATATTAATTTTCAGTTAGTCAAAATGATATCTAATAATTGTTTTTTATTTTGTTATTTTTTAGATAACCATGATCTTGATAAGTAGACACCAGTATCTATGATGTGATTTCTATTAGAAAAACAATCAAAAGAATACCAATGTATACGGTTTAAAACATGTCCACATTTATGGTGTTGAAACCTTTATATCATATTTACCATAAAATAAAAAACTTTTTCTATATTAACAATTAAATGTATGTGTAAGAAATGTGGTCTTAGTACATTCATGAAATTTGAAAATATTGGAATTCATCAGTTACATTATGGTTTTGGAAAGATTATATTTTTGTCTCAAAATTTTTTAAAGAGTTCAATATAGAATAAAAAAGATTCTTCCAAATCCATCATTTCAAAATTTAATACATGAGGTAGCTGGTCTATCTATTCTTAAAACAACAACATAGATTGATATTCGAAATCTTGAATCCAAACATTCACAGTTTTACAATTTGTTACAATCTGCTAATGATTCCACATATCTTTGAATCCAGATGTAAAAATGTCGAGTTTTTATGAAATTTAAGGCTGTTAAATCTGATTTAGAAATATCTAATAGTTGTTTCAATCAGACTTTATATTTTGTTAAGTCATTTTTTCCTGATAGAAATAAATTACCTAAAAGATTATATGAAAGAAAAAAATTATGGTGCATAATTTGGGTCTATGTTATCAGAACATCCATGCATGATAAAATTATTTCTTCTTATAGTATGTTGAATATGAATCTCTGGTTGATTTTACAATATATGGAGAATTATGTTATAAAGAGTCGCAACAAGGATAGACCAGAGTTCCTATGAAATAGTTAAGTTATTTTCCAATTACACCCTGTTTAGAGCCTATATTTATGTCTCGCAGCACATTATGATATATTACATGTCATAAATTAAATACTACAATAAAAAAATATTAAATCATCAATGTAATTGTGACTCGTGGGAATATTTTGATCAGGATCATCATTCCATTTTTGCAGAACCTTTCAACATATGGTTGGGCATTTCTACTGGTGGTTTTTTTCCTTTCCGTCCTTGCATTCGTTAATATTATTATTGGCCTATTTTCATTACTCCATACAACATTCCTCCTTGGATTTTGATGAAGAAATAATATATATATATTTGTTTCTGTTAATTCCATAACATCTAAATATGAATATTGATGTTTATTTGAAACCACTAATTTATGACTTAATTTCATTCTAGAATAATGGCCTGACTATATTTGATATAACTATATATCAGAATTTTATATTGAAGGATTACATAATTTAGACGATTAGTGAATTCCTGGAATATGAAATGTTATTTGGATGGAGCACACTTGATCTAAAATCATGATTGTACTGAATGGCTAAAAAAATAGTTCATGCTTTCTAATGGGATAATAGTTATTTATGATGACTGTCATAAGATATTTCTTCCTACGGATCACCATTTTCGAAGAAGCACAATTAATTTAATTGAGTTTGAATTGAACTTAATGCACCAATTTAATTACTCTAAATAATTAGGTAAAATCTATGTTCTCTCCATTATCCAAAGTCACTTTTGGACAAACCATAAATGAGAAAAAGATAATTGGTTTTTGGAGAGATCATAATCAGATAAAATATTATATTTTTTGGGATCTTCATTATTTTTCTGATTTTATGGTTATTCACATCTTAGATGTAAAAAATATTGAGGAGAATTTTTTCAAAAACATGTTTTATACCATATTGGACAATGAAAATTTAAACCGATTGTTAGATCCTATACATATTTGCAGAAGTCCTGAAATTGAATTACTTGTAGATAACAGATCACACAAATTAATTAATCCAAAAGCAGCTTACTCAAATAGTAATGAAAAGAATTTGTGTTCTTCCAATGGATTATATTTATTAGGTTACCAAATGGTTATGCATCTAATTTGTTTCATTTCATTAGAAATGGTCATATAACGCGGTTTAAAAGTCATAACTGTGATTTCATAATTTAATGACTATGACCTATTGGTCTTATAGGGATGTTGAATTATTCAATCTAGGATGTGTTTTCCAAAATACCATTTTTCCTAAATCATTTTATTGAATTATTATATTATAATTCATTAAATTTCATATAATTTGTTTTGTTTTTATTATATTTAAATTGGATAAAATATTTTCACGGAACTTCATTGATTCTATAGAACATTTAATATTACATATTCCATATTAAGATAATTTTGGATGTCTAGTACAATTTAGGTGTATGTAACCATTTTAGATATGTATAAAAATATTAATAGTTAAATTACATAAGAAATCATCAATTGAAAGGATTATTGAAGAAGAATTATTCCAAGAAGGAAATTTGAAATTTATGCTCTTCTTATTTTCTGTCAGAATATCCATCAAAACATAATTGGATGCATCATAATAAGACAAATGTTGAAGATGTAATAGACCAATAGTTATTCGTTTTTAATAATCATAATCATGGATTCAGCGGTTACGATGAGCTATGTATTACAGATGAATAATTTCACAGAGCACATACATATGTTATGGTTAATTGTAAAGAAATGAAACGATTTTTTCAACTAATTTATAATTTATTTATTACTTCATTAAATATTTATAAATGATATATTTATTTACTTTAACTTTTTTAGACTATATTATGACCATAATAAAAATCAATTACTGTAAATTACAGCTGATGCTCATGAGGAACAATAGAAACAAAATTTTTCATATTGGTTTCAAAGATGGGTAAGTAAAAATTCATTCAATGGAATAATATATCTATTTTTCAATGATATATATTATTAATAATTTATATTGATTATAGGTAACATAACATGAAATAAAATTGTCCATCTATTATGTGAGCTCAAAAAAACCCTCCATTGAAATTGGTAAAATCATATAATGGGTATGGGGATAATGGATTTAGATTTCATACAATCATATATGTTGACTCAATGAAATCAATGAATATTGGTATTAGTTTGAAAGGATACCATCATAAGGGAATTGAGATTAATTTTATGTTGTTCTAGATGAAATAATGTAGTTTTGTTATATGGGACGAAATTATGTTTCAATGTTTAAATGTCATTGGTTTGATACTAATCGGTGTACGCGAATTCATCTACGATATAGAGTCATTGACATAAAATATAATACTTTTCTTGAATTGAATGAACAATTTATATTGTAACATCTAAGAACATCTAGTTTACATTGTGAATTACTATGATTTTTTTGTAGATTTGAATGATTGGTGGAGTGGGATGCTGAAATCACATGACAATCAGTCTATTAAAAATGAAACTAGTTCTATGGAAGTGCAACATATTATATTTTTCAAGAAAAATACCAAAATATATCTCTTAACAATGAGATATTAATATAAATTATGAAACCTCATAGTTAAGTGTTTATGATATAGATAATGTTGGTGAATTAATAAAATGTGATGAAACTGAAAGTCATATAAAATTTGACAATGATAAATATGAGGATGAAAACATTAATGTCAATAAAAATGGTTATGAAGATAATGATTGGGGTATTATGTTTGGGTATTTATTTATAGGTACCAATCATATTATGATATTTATTAGTTTCTCAAATATCATATTTTTTTTAACAATTTGGTTTAGGTAAACTTATTTTATATTTAAATTTATTAGTTTATTATATTTCATGTCTATTTTAGGAATATCTTACTTGTGAGAATATTTGATTCAGATGGCTGTAGATGATCCACATGAAAATCTATTACATTATCTCCCTGATGAAAAAATACCTGATGATGAGCTGGATTTAGTTTCTCCACTTTAGGCTGGTGAACCTATAAGGAGGGGGTGTGGTCATTTCCCAATTACTAATTCCAGATCTTATTCCATAGAGTCAACCATCTGATTATTTTGATCATAATTTACTATGGTATGTCAACTTTTTTACGAAATCTAAATTATATTAACTATGTGTATTAACATTGATAATAATATTTTGATTATATATTTGTTTCAATTTTCACAGTTTTAAACTTTTATTTATTTTCTAGGATGGTTTGATTCTAATAAATTATTTTTCTGAGCCATGGCTGTCATTAGACCTAGTACCCATCGATGTACATGAATAGATGTTCGACCACTGTATTGTAATTTTATAAATAATATATAATTTTTTTATTTTATCTAATTACTATCATATTTTTTTTAATTTTATTGTATAATTTATTTTCTCTGATTTCTAAAATCTATATATGTCCTATCAGAAATGAATGAGATACTTGAATATGTGACCTCTTTCTTTAGTTACTACAAAATATAATAAAGTGAGCTGTTGATAATGCTTTTTCCACTGTATTTGATCAGTCTTGTGTATCCCATCATTCTAATAGTATATCAGCTCAGGTAAGGGATGTGGTTTTCTCCTTCTAGATTGGAGATAATTTTAGGATCAGATCATCAGTTGGACGTCAGAGCCGGGGGAGGGAAGAGGCTACCAATAGGTACTGGAATCGTATATTTGGAATTCATCAATGAGATATCGTAAGTCATATTATATATTAATGTATATTTATTTTACCTATATAATGTTTTTCATATTATACATGATGATTCTGACTATTCTATTATGGAGTATTAAAGTTTATAAGAAGATGTGTTCTAATACCTATATAGGAGAAGTTTTTGGTGAATGAAATTTTCATAATGTGGATAGTTATTTTTTCCCTAATATCATAAATACTAATTTTATTGATATTATAAAATAAAAATACATTTAAAAAACATATAAATCTATAAATTTTAACTCATAGGAGAGGTATGCTTTCAAAGAACAAGATGTCACTTCTGATTTAGGTTTTAATGAGGGGCTTGGATACAGGAGACTTCGTATGGTGTTGAAAAAGGTCGAGTGATTGGTATTGTTTCTCGACGAAAACCTACGAGTTATTATATAACTTCTATGATCGAATCATTGAGCGTGAAGGGATCTCATTAAGAGTCTTCATCGATATTGTCGTCCACTAAAAATTATGAAAAGATGTTTAGAGCTCATGATGAGATGATACAGCTAATGTAGAAGAAGAGGAAGAGTAGTGTGAGCATCATGGCGTGAAAGATGAGGAGATGATGGAGTATTTTCTGTGACTTGGGCATGGCATTAGTATGGAGTTTCCTCCCCATGGTCATTCAAGTGATTCTCCACCACTTGATGACAGTTGAAGATATCTAATGATTTTAGGACTGTTTTTTCATTTTGTATGATATACATATTATATTTGAAATTATGTATTGCATTTATGAGTGATTTAATTTTTAGTTTTTTAATTATTTTTAAATATTTATAATTTAATTTTTTATTTATAAAAATATGTAAATTTTATTATTTATTTAAAAATTGTATTTTTGACAGATCGTTTCAATAGTTTTTATAAATAATTTCTTTTTATTTTTAAATTTTGGATTGTGAATTTGATTCAAAAAAATGGTTTTAGTGACAGACCATCATAATTAATTATATTTTCAACACCTTCTTCCGGGAAAGTAAACATGTGACAGACACCTGTCACAAAAATTCATTTTCGATAATAATCCATCATAAATGGATCATTGAAATTATCTGAAATCCATTTTGTGTGATGGATGATCAAAAAAGGGTTTGAATAATCCAACATAACTTCCCTTTCATGATAATTGATGTTGAATTTATTTAGAGAATTATAATCCATTTCTACGATTAAATGAAATTAAATTTAAATAATAACGACAAGATTTATTGGAATCACCTTACATTAAACTATATTTTAGAGGATTCACATAATTGTGATGAAATCATCATATATTTAGGGGTTTTCCCTGATAATTTCATATATAATGTCTTTTTTTGGAATCATAACACCCTTATAAAATTATTTAGATATGAAATTGTGGGTAGACCCAGAATCAAATATGAAATTAGAAGTTCTAAAGTGTATGGAATGTGTACCGTTCATCATATCATTATCAAACCCCACATCAGAAATAATGATTGTATGATATTTTCCTTTATCCCTCAGTATAAGAAGTTTTTGATGTTGATCACCATCACAAGCCCTTGTGTTTAGGAAATAGGTAGAAATGAATCATAGGAGGATCATTTTTTTCTTTTCAATTTTAAATGTTAGCTAACTTCTTCTCATCAAATAGGAAATCAAATTATTGATTTCATTAAATTACATTCTTAGGAAATGTATAATACCCCTTGACGAAATTTCCTATATGCTTCATACCACACATAGGTCATAAAGAAAATATTATCTTCTTTTCGTTATGATTATTATATTTCCATTTAAATACCATCTTCTATTCTTGTGAAAACGATGGGAGTGGTGCATGACTAAAACCTCCATTTCAACATTTATTTCACAACGAACAATATCTTTATAGCTTATAATGACTGTTATTGACAGTTTTGTTCTGATATTTGTCTTTAATCCACTGAAGAACCTATATACTTTAATTTCATGTTGGATGATAATTCATAATGGATAACTCACATGTCTCTTGAAATTTTCCTCATATGTGAAAATAAATTCATCATTCATTTTCATCAATGAAAATACCTCTTTATCCTACATTGTAACAAGAAGTGGAGGAAGGAACATATTGAAAAAAAATGTTATTTACTTATCCCATTACATTGATTAAATCTCATATTGGTTCATCTTTTTCTTGATTAGAGTATACCATTAGTATACTTCTCCTTCTAACCGATAGACAACTAGAATGAATTTTTGATTCTCCAATACCTTGAGAATGGAGATTATATTTTCATAAATACTGATCCTTTTTTAGAAATAATTGGATATGAAGACCCTCTTAAAAGGGTGGAAATTTCCTCCTTAAATTATTAACAAAATTTTGTTCCATTTTCAACCCATTTGGAGTTCCACCATGATTCATATATTTAGAATTATGTGTGATCATAATAATATGGTCCCATAGCATTCAGTTACATAAGAGGACAATCATGGAATTTTCCATCATAGTCACCAGTAACATGCTCCCTTCAGGTTCCATCCATTTACTAAATATAAAAATGTATTGTAAAAATAGTTATCATATTGAGGAGACACATAATCATGAAATGTAACTTATAGGATGTCTAAATTAAGAAACCATAATTAATTTATTACAACATAGGTTTATCCGATGTTATTAATAGGAAACATCTATTTAAATATTTCTTTTTGGTTCATGACATGATTGTGAATTCACAAAGCATTTCTAATGGGATTGTCAAAGATGGTGTGAAGCATGGTTTGTTGTTGCATATCGGAATACCCCAATTTAGTATTGGATCCTCTTTTCATATTTTTTACCCCAAGGTACATTTTTTTGACAGAAATACACTTTTAGTATATAGATAGAGATTTATTGATTGGAAAACACTCACACTAACCTTTACAATAATTCACAGACATTTTCTTATACTTTTACTTATCCGTAGACATATCCCAAGGCTTTTCCATAGTTTTCTCACAATAGTTTTCTCATCCTTGATTCCAAAAGGGTAACTAAAACTATTCTTTGATACCAACTATAGTGACCCTCACTTTTCATACATTAACATTACATAAAATTTTTTGAAATACGTAAAATATTATACAAACAGACACCCAAAGACCATACTAGACTAGTCCCTTTAGAAACATAAAAACATAAACATAAATACAAAATTGAGAAACATTGTCTTCCACTAGGTTCTATTGGAATATAACCTTTCATTGAAATATAAAACGTAATACATATCTTCATAACATGAGTATGGAAACACTAATAGCGGGGATCTTAAATTCTCAGTAAGGGTAAACAAGGAATACGTATAAATATAATCATTAGTATAATGGTATGATAACATGATAATTAAAATAGAAGATCATTCCCTTCATATCAAAAATCATATACATGAATAATGGCATAAATATTTTCAGTTTATATGGAAAGACTCATTATGAAATAATAAACATAATCCATGACAACACCACATAGGAATAAAACATAGAATTTTTGTAGACCCATAGGTATATAAAATGATTTCCATAGTATCAGAGGCATCACATGCTATAACATCATAATAGTATGGGTTCACACCTAATAACATATTGACAATAATGGTTTACTATCATAGCCATCATATTAGAATGAGTTCACTCCTCACACCATATTGTTAGACACAATTCACTCCCATGGCCATCCTAGTAGTCATGGTTCATTCCCAAGACCATGTTAGTCTATATCATTAGATATAAGTCTTTACTCAATTCATTGGAGGGAGATATATATCCTACTCTTCTGATAGTGAAATCATATATATCTTTCAAAAGATAATAAATAATCATATCATAACATAAGAAATGTAATGGGTATTATGAACAAGTTATTATATAATAACCTCTAAAATTATAGGTTTCATAATCATTTCATGATAAACGTAACCCATGAAAATAATCAGGTTTCAGATGTATATAACCCACAAAAGGGAAACATGTTTCATCGACATCAATCCGTAAAAACATAATCTATTCATAAAAATAATATGACTTGAAAATTTGAATATCTCCCCTATAAGAGAATGATTAATAATAATGGATGTTATATTTGATAGGAAATAATTTTGAAAAATATTTTAAAACATTTCTTGAAAAAAATAACCTTTTGACATTGAAAATTTATTTTTAAAACATAAAAAAATTGAAAATATTTTTCTTTAAAAATAGATTTTATAAATTATAAAGGAATCTTTCAAAACCATAAAACATTTTTAAATTTATTTTTTCTTGTAAATGGTATTAAAATACATTTTGACAATATTTTTGGATACATTATTGAAAACATTGTATTTTGAATACAATAAATTTCATATCGAAGGCCGAGGTGGTAATATTTTAAATAAAATTAATATTAAATACAATAGAATGGGAAAATGGTACTAACACATGAAAATATATTGAATAATAAAATAATAAGAAAACTAAATTTTTTTTTCAAGATATGGATCCAAATTTTTTATTAATTAATTTAAGATTATAAACAATCTCAAATGGTGATCATAGAGTTTCAATAAAATATTATCACATCGTAACTTGGGATAGTACTCTCTATGTACAAAAACAATCTAAAATAAAGCATAGAATATCTTTAAAATAATTATATTATGGAAGTAACATTTCAAATTAAACTATTTACACCTAAAAAAATAATTAATGTGCATAAGAACAACTGAGTCTAAAAAAAGAAAATCGAGATAAAAGTATTTTAATGATTTTATAACATTTTAAACATGGACCACATGATAGAAAGGCCATATAATTGATATGTTAATAAAAATAAATTTAATTATAACATATATAGAATACATTATTGAGTATTACATTCACAATATAATATATTTTAGTGATGATTAAGGCATTAATCTCACAAAAGTAAAACTGAGATTAAATTCCCTTACCTTGTGGATTGACACTCATTTTAATCATTGTATCCTCATATATAACAAATATTAGTTTATTATAAAACTATAATAGAACCATATTATTATATCTAATACCTTATATGTATTTATTATGAACTTATATTTATTGATTGTTAACGATACTGTTTTAAGGTTTTACTTCAGGAAATATTCGATTTGTTCTTTTTATGTGTCTTAGTTTGTTCTATATTTTGTACTTATACATATATAATGTTTTCATAAATTTAAATAATGATTTAAATATAAATAATATTAATTATATGTTTCTAATAGTAATTTATACAACATATAATTGTAAAATGGAATACACCGCTCATTGAGACAGTAATTCACACATATGCATTAATGTTGTTTGTTTTTTCATTGTAGTATTGATTGAAAGATGGTAAATGAAATATTTTTGTATATATGTATATCATAATTATAGTATAATTATTATATCATATATATCCAATAATTTCACTAAACGTATCCTTATTAAATTCCATGTGGAGTGTGAACGAATCATGTCGCTTTGATGTGGTAGTAGTCTACACTTCCTCAAACGAAATTTTCGTGTTTACACAAATGGAAAGTATAAAGATATGTGATTTAAAATTATTATATAATATTTAGGAAATAATAAATATAATATTTAACATATATAAATATAGTTTCTTTAATTTTCATCACGGTTAGAAGTAAAGAAAAATGAACAATCATCATTTTGTGAGGAGGTGGTTTAATACACATAGAAAAAATATTCTCATTTCCCAGTAGATGAGGTGTGATTAAGTGTAGGTAAAAAAATACCACACATAATCCTAGAATATTGAATATAATGATTTTTTTCATCATGGAATAAATAATGTGGATGGGTGGAGAATTAAAATTAAAAAATGATCTTTAGAGAAGTTGTCACATCTTAATCGGGTAACACCTTTTGGTTTATTGGAAAAGACTTACTTGGGTTTAATTCTATACAAGGGGATGTTTATACAAATAAGTGGTTGTTTTGAAGTTTATGGGGTAGATATTGTCTATTCTAATGTGTCTGGATTGGTTTCAATAAGTGGGTGGAGATGAGGCTTTTTTATAGTGGATGTGGAGATACACTCTATTAAATATTTTAATATATAATTCCCCCAATGTTTTTCATGTTTCAATGTAAATAAAATGGATGAGAAGTTTTATATAAGTCAATTAAATAGACTTTGGAATGTTTTATAAGTCATTATGGTCCTTTAGGTTATGGTTTAGTCCCTTATTAATAATAATTTAACCTTAATAATTGTAATAAATTTTATACACATTCCCTAATATTTTATTGTTAAAAATTAAGTATATGTTATTTTTACTATTAAATTATAATGATTCAAAATTTAAAAAACTATTTTTGAAAATTATAAACACAGAATTTATAGAAAATAATTTAAAATTAATCCCGCAGTCGATTCAAGAATATGGTTTTGAAAATAATATACATTCAATATATTGTTAAAGTTTTATGCCCAAGTTAAGAGTGAAATTAATCTCAATGACCTTAATTTATATAATTGATAAAAATATATACTCATTAACCAATAAAATAATTAAAATATAATTTATCCTAATAATATAATTAGATGAAAAATAGTTTTGAATTAAAATCCTATATTTTTAACTATTTATCCAAACATGATTTTTCTTATAAAAATCCAATAAATTCTACCTATGCCAATTTACAAATTATAAATAAAAAATTGAGTTTAATTTCATTAAATTATAATTTTAAATTCTTTAAAAATTTATTTAATTATTTTACATGGACAGACACTAAAGTATTTCATTTTAAAAAAAGGAATTTTTAAACATATAAGGACATTATAAAAAATATATCATTCATTATCAATGTGTTTTATTTATAAAAAATTAAAAAAATAAAATAAAATTAGTTGTTATTATTTACATAACTAGGTTTAATGGATAATTTATTATTTTCTCTTTTAAATAATTATAATACTAAAATGATGTTTCATAGAATAATCAATGTTGCATGTAATGTATGCCAACTTTATGGTCCGTGTAATGTATGCTGAGTTGATTTTCAATGTGAAATGAATTTTTTTCATAATGAATTTCAAGAAATAATTGAAAATTTAATTTATTCGATAAAAAATGGTTTATAAAAAAGTTCTGATGTTATAGTCCAACACAACTACAATGTATCATGGAGATTGTGTAAGAGAAATATTCATCATGTTTTTGATATAGAAGGATGAAAGATGTTTGAAGAAGAGAATGGAGTAGTGACATTTTATAATTTAAGGGGGGGGGGGGTTACTTTTGAAAATTATTTGAATATTTAAATATAATATATTCATTCTCATGAAAAAACGTTTATAATGAATTATATATGGGAATGTTATGATATTGAAGACCATATAATATCCTGAGTACCATCTTTTCTTTTTTGAGTATTTTTATGTAATTTAATAACATATTGTTTTCGTAAAATATCATTATATTCAATGTAGTAACTATTCATTTAATTTCACTTAATATATAAAAAAATTTGAATATAAATCATTAATAGAAAAATATTATGCCATATTCATCTAAAAAAATTGGAACACATTAACTCATTCAATTTATATTACTTTTAATATTTTTTAAATCATTTATTATATATATTTAGTAATTACTAAATTATTGTATTTATGTTGAAAATAAATTTAAGGTAATTATAAAATTACTAAATAATATAAAGAAATTTATTTCATTGATAGAATTTAATTAATATAATAATGTATATTTTGATTCGCAAGAAAATTTCTTTTGTCCATATGTCGACACATGAGAGTCGTCTATAACTAAGAGAGAGACATTTTCTAAAATTCTTTGCTTTAAATATTATATATGTCATTTTAATATAAATTATCTAAAAATTTTTTGATCTTATTCTGACATGGTTTGAGTTACCTTCATTCAAAATAAGTTGGATGAAAAATTAAGGCCTTATAATATTGGTTTATCAGAGATTGACCCAATTTTCCCATTACCTAGATGATAAATTTTCGAACGATTAATATTAATATTGAATAATATGAAAAGGTGAATATTTAGAAAATTTTAATATCATGATTTAGAAAATGGGATCCATATTCTCTAATTCAATTTTTATAAGTGGTACTAATTAATTTGAAAATAACCGTGAAACACATGACAAAAACCACTTTTTAGAAAAATACATTTTTAAGGATAAAACATGGTTAATTATTATCACATTCAATGAAAGGTATTAAATTAATTTAAAACAATTATATTAAGGGTAAAATCCACGTTTAATTAAAATAATTTACAAATAATGAAAATTTTAATTTTAGAGAATGATATATTTAATGTAAATTTTTTTTATAAAAAATCACATTTCATATAAAAATGTTTTTATTCCAAATTCAACCATAAAATTGATTCCAATGAAATTAGTTGTATTATTTATATTACTATAGAAATTATTTTACATTATCCACATTTTCTAAATAATGGAACTTCTTATATTTTTGAAATTAAAATATTATTTTAAAAAACAAGTTGTATATTTTTACTATTCACGGAAAAATCTTAGTTTTGGGAAAATTATCAAAAATTCATAATTATATATTTTAGATTTTATTAAAATTTTAATATCCTTCTATCATATATAAATTAATAATTTTATAGAATTTTATTTTAATATTTTCATTTAAATTGAAGAAAACACTTTTATGATGTAAACATAATTTTAAAAAATTAAAAAAAAAATTGATTTATTATTTATATGTGAATAAATTATTATTGATTATGAAATATATATATATATATAATCTGTTACATTTATCCATACCCAGAATTTAATGGTTATGTTTAAGTGGCCATATTTAAATAATAATATTTCATAATTTGTTTAGTATTGTTTCTGTGTATCTTATGCACTATCCAACATAGTTTTATTTTCAAAACATTGGTTGTTAAAAATTACTATAATTTGTATAGATTAATATAATATTAGAAAATAAAAAACAATGGAAAACTATTTTTCATATAAATGTCTTTTCAGGTATAAAAATTATTTTGTGCCAAATTAAAGTATAAAATGACTTTTAAAGATAATAATATCATTATTAATGTTAGAATTTTAGTTTATTTTATTTTATTTTAAACCATTTTTAAATTAAAAATCATTGTAAATTTTAAAAAAATTCAATATAGAGAAATATTTTCAGTAATTATTCAAAAATTCAAACATTTAATAAACATTGCAAACATTCACCCAATGATAATTTTGACATACTAATTTTAGTAATTATTTTCATTTCAAAATATAATTTTTATAAAGATATAATAATTATTTTATTTTTTAACTAAAATTAATACAAATCTTTTTTAAATAAATCATGTTTTTGAAAATTAAAATTACATTACAAAACAAATGTGTGTTTATATTCTAATAATTTATCAATAAAATATTACTGAGTGCTAGAAATGTATTTAATAATTTGATTATGCCTATTCATACCTTCCAAATGAATATAAAGGTTGTAAAAGTAATATATAAATAATAATATTTCATGGTTATTTTATGCATGGTGTTTTGTGTTATATCTGCTATTGGAATTTAAATTATTAAAAAAACATGAAATTATTAAAGATAATAGATTTTGTAATTTTTATGGTCTATTAATTATATTAATCAAATATTCAGATGGTAAACATTACAAAAATTAAAGAAAAAAGTAAAATCATGAGTTTCTTAATGATATTTAATGATAATTTATTTTTCATTGATATTGAAATCAGAAATAAAAAATAACATAATGTCACAACCTGTCCTCAGGGCCCATTCGGTTACTACCCCAAGCCTGACTTCAATAGGCTAGGGTCTGGCGACTAGCACTAAAGGCGTAAATCCCTAACCTGGGAATCCATTGCCTTTATACAAGTAAACAAACAAAATAGAGTACGCAATAGGAAGTAAACACTAAGTAAAACTAAATACAAAAGAGTGTGTTGGAATGTAAATGGTCCAGTATAAAAACCCAACTGAACAACAAGTACAAGAAAAAAGGGGACAAACAGCTGAATCTAAAGAGTAGATCATGGATTGCCCTCCGGGGTTCCTAGCTGAAGGGTATGTATAGATGGCCACCTCGGCACTCACGTCTGTCAGTCTAATCGATGGGCCGACTCTTCACAAGGTCCACCTCCAGGTACCTTCCAGTCGTGGCACTCTCGGCCTCGGTCAGCACTGTTCGTCGGCTACATCCAACACAATGAGGTACGTGCATATCCTGTGCAGGGGTGAGTATAAAGATACTCAGAAGGGACCCCGAGACCCATGAGGTCTCAAATAATCCACTAAGGATAAACAAAAGATGATAGATAAAATCATGAAGTATCAACCAACCCTACTTAGGTATATGCCCATACATATACATAATTTTCCAATCTCAGTACAGGTCAAACTCTCGAGCCCAAGCACAAACCAATTCCTCAAAAGAAGTAAAATAAATCACCATGATGATATTGGTTGAAAGAAATGACTCAGCACACATAGGTATGAAAATAGTAGAGATATATAGATGATTAGATGTATAAATTGGATCATCTAAGATTTCAGACCCACACATGATACAGGAACAGCGAAGCTGTCAGACCCACACAGGATACCGGACTAGCTATATCATCTAAGCTGTCGGACCCACACAGGATACAGGACCAGCTATAATTCATCTGAGCTGTCTGACCCACACAGGATACAGGACCAGATTTTCTATCGTACCCACACAGGATACAGGAACAGAAGTTAGAACTGTCGAACCGACATAGGATTCAGGTAAAGTAGTAGTCATCGTCGAACCCAGAGAGAATTATAGTATAGTAGTCGTCATAGTGGCAGCCAGCTCTAGGATTCCCGCACACAGCACGCTCGATTCCCGGAGGGTCCGCTCCTTGATCAACGGTTTTGATACATCAGCTATCATGATGTCCTGAGTTTATGTATCCTGAATTTCTATCTCATAAAAAGAAACCCAATGCGATAGATGGTGCGTTAATTAGATGCCCGGTCTGAGAGTTATTGGCTTTTCTCTTCCAGGGGCCCAATTGGATTTACGCTCAATCCAAACCCGGACATTTTCCAAATTCATCCAAAACACACTTAGAGTATTGAAAAAGTACCACCTTGTCTCAAGGGTCCTGGTGCCGTAGAGGGCGTGTCGTTCGGACCCGCGGTCTTGAAGATATTCGCATTTAAGTGAAGTCGGGCCTGGCCCGTCAAGCCCAGTGGGCTGGTGGATCGGCCCGACCCGGTTCTGCAGGTCTAACCCGGTTGGGGGTTCGGCCCAGGTTGGTGGGGCCTGGGCCACCCATAGACCCGGCCTACGTTGCGGGCCGGTTTGGCTTGTCCGACAGCGCCAAGCGGCACCACCCCCTTTGTTGCCCAGCCGGCCATAGCCAGCTAGTTCTATACGGCACACGCGGCCCTCACTGCCAGTCGTGGTTCTCCTCCACGCAGCACATGCGGGTGACGTTGTCTTCTAGCCCGGCCGGAAGGCGGGTATCTAGTTCATCCAGCAAAGCGGCCCATGGTTGCGGGCCGCAGTTCCCTCCTCGCGGCACTCGCAGGTGTTGCGGTTCCCAGTAGGCTGGTCGTATTAGCCGGCTGGTCGTCCCGCAGACCGGGTGACCAGAGCGGCCACTGGTCTCTTCACGTGGCCAGCACGTAGTCACCGCTTCCTCCAGTCAGCATCGCCTTTGATCCCCGCAGACATCGGTCATCGCCTCCTCTTCCGACACCACCTCTGTTGCCAATAAAATCAAGAATCAACGGAGGGTCATCGGGCCATGTTTTTTCGTCCCTCTCCCTCCACGTTGGGCGATAAAACAAATTGGCAACCGTCAATCCAAATATCATCACCAAAGTACGAGGGTATAATTCCCATGTATAAAAAAATAATACAACTTCCTCCCTACCATATATTTGATGTTTCACATTGACGAGCCATGGAAAATGGGCATCACGGAAGTCTGATGTTGCGGATGTCCAGCATCGCAGAAGTCGGGCATCGCGGAAGAAGAATGACATTCCTTCAAGGCCAGAGGGATAGAGTTCAGTGAAACTACATTGAGCCGATGCCCTCATTGTATTACATGGGAGGCGATGCTTCCCTTCCTTTCCCCAGTCGAATATGGTAGAAGATAGTGCTCCACTTTCTTTAAAAACGCAGAATGTTCTTCGTCGAGAGGATGTTGTTCTTCAGGTTCATTGTGGGAAGAAGGCTCTCCCTATTCTCCAAGGCTCCACCAAAACAATATTTTCCAACCCAAAATAATAGCTTGGATGTTATTTTTTCCTGGACATGAATTTCAAAAATATTAAAATTATATTATCCAATTAATAAATTGTTAATTAATTGAGAGAGTGTTGGAATCATTATGGGGGAGGGAGTAAGGTGGAGGGTTTAAATTAATAGAGGAGAGGGGGAGATTTTAAGACTTAAAGGGGGTTTCAAGAGGAGTTTAAGAGTTTAAACTCGTGTGGGTCCCACCACATAATATCCTCCCATTAGAGGTTCTGTGGGGGTCATCCCCACCACCAACCTCCCTTTGGAGGTTTTAACTACCTTATAAATAAAATTGTGCAACACATAATTTAATATAAATTTTACATAGAAACACCAAAAAATAACTTCATCTCTTGACCAAACACAACTGCGGAAAAGGTCCTCTTAGGCGAATACTGAAGTTGTAAGTTCATAAGTTTCCTCAGATTCAAATTCCAAGCAACAGTTCAAAAGATAGAAAATCCTGCTCGTACGTCTACTGGATATACCCTAACAAAACTTTAGGAAATTATTCTGGGCACACTGGGCCTCAGAATCATGTGGCGTCAGAAACTGCGGACTCGTAAAATTCCCATGTATTTTGAAAAAAACCATGAAATGTTCGGGTCTTTACATTCTCCTCACCTCAGGGCTTTATGTCACTGTAAGCTAAAACACACACTAATGGATCAAATGAAAGTACTGAGCATGCATCTGAGCCTCCTGCTCCCATGTCCTCTCCTGGAGGTTCCCGTGCAGCCAGCGAATGCACATGAGAGGAATTTACGGTCCACATAGGACCCGCTCCTGTCAATACTCAATCTCCACTGGGACCTCCGTGAAAGTCTCCCATCATCGATGTCTAGATCCCCATGGTCGATGATGTGGTACGGGTCATGCACGTATCTCCTCAGTTGTGATACATGGAAAAAGTCTTGCACTTGATTCAACTGAGGTGGAAGGGCCCAGAGGTATGCCACCTCGCCTACCCTACTGAGGACATGAAAAGGTCCGATGAATAGAGGAGATAACTTTCCGCCTCGGCCAAATCTACATAGACCTCGTCGAAGTGAGACCCGGAGATAGACGTGGTCGCCATCCTCAAACTCCAGTGGTCTCTGTATCCTATCAGCATAGTAATTTTTCCTGCTATGTGCAGTATTAATTCACTATTAGATGATCTACAACTTCTTCGTTGTAGACTACACCATCTCTGGTCATACGAGTACTGACGCCCCTGGTTCTATCCAGCATAGAGGCGATCTGCAAGGTTGGCCGTAAAGTGCCTCGTAAGGTGCCATCCCGATTGGTAGAGTGGTAGAAATTGTTGTACGCAAAATATAGAAATGATAAGTGATCCTCCCAGCCGTGACAAAAGTCAGGGTAACAAGCATGGAGCTTTTCCTCGAGTGTCTGGATGGTCTGATCGGTCTGGCCATCCATATGAGGATGGAAGGCGGTTTTCAAGTGAAGCTGCATCCCAAAATCCTCTTGCAACCACTTCCATAGCCAGGAAGTGAAACGGGAATCTCGATCGGAGATGATCGTAGATGTCACACCATTAATCCGTATGATCTCCTTTATGAAAGGGTGTCCCAAGATCTCTATTGAGCCTTACTCTCTGATCTGTAAGAATTGGGCCGACTTGGTGAGTCAGTCGACAATCACCCAGATAGATTCGTGTCCTCTGGATGTACGTGGAATCCCCATTAGGAAATCCATGGATATCCCATCCCAACATCACTCTAGGACTTATAAGGGCCGAAAAAATCCTTCTAGAACCAGGTTGTCTTCCTTCACTTGCTGAAAAGTGAGGCATCTCGAGACAAACTCTGCTACTGGCTTCTTCAAAACCGGCCACCAGTGTTGTCGTCGGAGGTCTCGATACATTTTCGCTACTCCAGGATTTACCTCTATAGGGGAAATGTGGAACTCCATCAACACCTCCTCCTGTATTGAAACTGGTACCATGGTACATCCTCTGAGGAGGATAAAGTGATACCCACCTTCAGAAAATCCATCATGCACCTTCTTTAAGGATATCAGAGACGTCACATCTCACAATCAATGTCCCCACCTCTCTGACTCACTGTAGAAGTGGAGGAGTGACTATGAGAGACTGAACAAATGCTCCTCCATCTCTATCTATAAAGGATATCTGCATCACCACCACCTGCTCTATTGCCTATCCTAGCATCTGAATGCCCGATCTCCTACTGAGAGCATCTTCTACAATGTTCCCCTTTCTAGGAGTATAGACTATCTTGAAGTCATAGTCCTAGAGGAAATCGAGCAATCTCCTCTATCTTAGGTTCAGGTACTTCTGCAAGAAGATGAACATGAGACTCTAGAGGCTAGAGTAGACTGTAAAATTATCACCCATAAGATAGTGTCGCCACATCTTCATGGAGAAGACCACTGCTGATAACTCCAGGTCATGGGTAACGTAGTTCTACTCATGTTTTCTCAACTATCGCGATCCATATGAGATCACTTCTCGCTCCTGCATCATGACACCCCCGAGTATGGTCCCTGATGCATCGCAATAAAATACATACCCTACACCCTCCCCCTGTAGCATCAAGATGGGAGCACTGGTCAACCTCTTCCTCAACTCCTGAAAGCTCTGATGGAATCTATTTGACCACATGATGGGTTTCCCCTTCTTTGTCAATGCTAAAAGTGGTGCTGCAACTCTTGAGAAGTCTACTGCAAATCTCTTATAGTACCCAATGAGTTCTAGAAAACTCTGAACCTTTGTCACACTCCTGGGTGGCTCCCAAGAATGTACTGCCTCGATCTTTGCCAGATCCAATCCCACTCCAGCCTCTGAGATGACATGTCCCAGAATGTGAACATCTCGAATCTAGCACTAAGACTTCAAGAGTTTACCATATAGCAGGTGCTCTTGGAGTGTATCCAGTACTACCGGAAAATGGTAGATGTGATTCTCCTCAGTAGTCAAGTAAAAAGGCACAAATAGCTGAAAGTAAATAAAAGCTCCCGGATCGTCCTCCGTGGTTCCTACCAGAATGGTAGGTATAGATGGCCACATCAGAAATCATGTCCGTCAGTCACCTCCGTGTGCCGACTCATCGCAAGGTGCACCTCCGGGTGCCGTCCAGTCCTAGTTATCTCGGCCTCCATTAGCGTTGTCCATCATCTGCATCCAACACAACGAGGAGCGGGCATAGCCCGCGAAGGAGTGAGTAGAACGATACTCAGTAGGGACCTAGATACCCACGAGTTCTTACAATATCCAATAAGGATAAACAAAAGAATAAAGATACAATCATGAAGTATCAACCAACCCTACATAGGTATATTCCTATTCATATATCTAAGTTACCAATCTCAGTCCGGATCCAACTCTTGAGCCCAAGCAGAAACCAATTCCTAAATGGAAGTAAAGTCAGTCACCACGATGATAATGGTTGAAAGACATGACTCAACTCACACAGGTATGATACAATAGTAGAGAGATATAGATGATTAGATGTGGCCACTAGATCATTTAAGATGTTAGACCCACACAAGTTACAGGACCAGCTAAGTTGTAGGACCCACACATGATACAGGAACAGCTATCTCATCTAAGCTGTCAGACCCACACAGGATACAGGACACGCTATAATTCATCTGAGCTATCGGACCCACACATGATACAATACCAGCTATTTTGTCGGACCCTGACAGGATACTTGAACAGAACTCCAAACTGTCGTACCCACATAGGATTCCAGTATAATAATCTTCGTCATCGAACCCACGGAGGATTCCAGTACAGTAGGCGTCGTAGTCGCAGCCAGCTCTAGGGTTCCCGCACACAGCACGCTCGATTCCAGGGGGGATGGGTCCACTCTTAGAGAAAATAATTTTCTAAAGTTTTGTTCAGGTATGTTTAATAGACATACGAAAGGGATTTTATATCTTTTGAACCGGTTCTCATAATTGAAATTTGAGGACACCGATGAACTCACATCACCGATATTTTCCTAAGGGGACGATTACCGCAATTGCATTTGGTCGAGAGCAGAAGTAATTTTTTTGGGGTTCTTGAGTAAAATTTAAATAAAAATATCTGTTGAAAATTTTTTATGGATGGTAGTTAAAACCTCAAAAGGAAGGTTGGTGGTGGGGTCCACCCCATATAACCTCCCATGGGAGAATATTATGTGGTGGGGTGCACAGGAGATTAAACTCTTCAACTCCCCTTGAAACCACCCATTAACTTTTAAACTCTCCTCCTCTTCTCTATTAATTTAAACCCTCCACCTTCCACCCTCCATCATAAAGATTCCAACACTCTCTCAATTAAATTAGATATTAATTAATTGGCTCATCTTATTTGAATTATTTTGAAATTCATGTCAAAGACAAAATAATATCCAAGCTATTATTTTGGGTTGGCACATATTGTTTTGGCAGACCCTTGGAGAATATGGAGAACCTTCTACCCAAGAAGAACACAAAGAACACAATCCTCTCGACGAAGAACGTTCTTCGTTTCCGAAGAAAGTTCTTCATTTCTGATGAACGTGGAGTAGCATCTCCTACCTTCTTCGACCGGGGAAATGAAGGGAAGCACTGCTGCCAACGTAATACACCGAGGGAATCCTCTCAATGTAACTTCACCTGAAACTACTCACTCCGGTGTTGATGGAAAGATGTATGTCTTCCGCGATGCCAGACGACCATGATGCCTGACTTTCGCGACGCCCGACTTCCGTGATGCTCGTCTTCTGCAGCTTGTCAACCTACAACGTCAAATACGATGTTAGAGGAATTTGGATTATTTATTTATACATGGTAACTATACCCTCATACTTTGGGGATGATATTTTGATTGATGGTGGCCAATTTTGTTATTGCCTAACATGGAGGGTGCCGGCCAAACAATCATGGCCCGAAAACCCTCCATTGATTCATGATTGTGTTGGAAACAGAGGCGGGGTCGGAAGAGTCGGCGGAGACTGGATGCCGTTGTACCCGAACGCCATCTGTGTGAAGATATTGGCGACTGCTTTGGATGCCCGGTACCCAAGACGACCTGCCTGCCAATTCGGCCACCCACTGGGAACCACGACACTTGCTAGTACCGCACAGAGGGAACCACAACATGCAACTGCGGGCCGCTTTGCTGGACAAACCGGTCGGCCTCCGGCCTGCCGAGATGGAATACCATAGCACCTGCAGGTTCAGAACGGAGGAGAACTGTGGCCCAGTGTGCGGGCGGCATGCACCAAACAGAACTAGCTGGCTACTGTCGGCCGGGAAAAAATGGGTGTAGCGCCGCTTTGCATCGTCGGGCGAACCAAACCAGCCCGCAATGCGGGCCGGTTCCACGGGTGGGATGCGCCGCACAGTGCTGGGCCAACCCCCCAACTAGGTGGGGCACGCTGAGACGGGTCCGAAGGTGTGCTGCGCTCCACGGGGCCAACCCCCTAACCAGGTCGGACCCGCCGAACCGAGCCAGGCCGACGGGCCAGCTCACTGGGCTTCACGGGCCAGGCCCGACTTCGCATAAATACGAATATCTTCAAGACCGCGCGTCCAAACGGCGTACCGTCTGTGGAACTGGGACCATTGTGAAGAGGCGTTCCTTTTACGATATTCTAAGTTAGTTTTGGAAGAATTTGGAAAATGGACCGGTTTGAATAGAGCGTAAATCCAACCAGGCCCCTGGAACGGAAAAGCCAATAACTCTCAGACCGGGTGTCTAATTGACGCGCCGTCTATCACATTGGGTTTATTTTTAGGAGAGGTAATTTTGGGTTACATAAACTCAGTACTTCGTGATAGTTGATGTATCAACCCCTTTTCTCAAGTAGCAGACCCTACCAGAATTGAGTGTGCTGTGTGCAGGAACCCTAGAGCTGGCTGCGACTGTGACGACTATTGTAATATAATCCTTCGTGGGTTCGACGACGATGACTATTGTACCTGAATACTGTTTGGGTTCAACATTTCTGACTTCTGTTCCTCTATCCTTTGTGGGTATGACAGAAAATCCGGTCATGTTTCCTGTGTGGGTCTGATAGCTAAGATGAATAATAGCTGGTCTTGTATCATGTGTGGGCCTGACAGCTTAGACGAGATAGCTGGTCTTGTATCCTGTGTGGGTCTGACAGCATAGCTGTTCCTGTATCCTGTGTGGGTCTGACTTCTTAGATGATACAGTGTCTACATCTAATCATCTATATCTCTCTACTAATGTGGCATACCACTGTGAGATGATTCATGTCTTTCAACCATTATCATCGTGGTGATTGATTTAACATCCTTTGTGGAATTGTTTTGTGGTTTGGCTAGATATTCGGAGCCGGACTGAGATTGGTAACTTATGTATATTTATGGGCATATACCTAAGTTGGGTTTCTTGATACTCTATGATTGTATCATTATTATTTTGTTTATCTTTAGTGGATATTGTTAGACTTCTTGGGTCTCGGGGTCCCTACTGATTACCACTATACTCACCCCTTCATGGGCTATGCTCACACCTCGTTGTGTTGGATGCAGACGATGGAAAACACTAACTGGATGGTACCCGGAGGTGGATCTTGTAATGAGTCGGCACACAGAGGAGACTGACAGACGTGAGTGCTGAGGTGGCCATATATACATACCCTTCAGGAAGGAAACCCGGAGGACGATCCATGAGATTCTCTTTACTTTCTGCTTTTTTTTCCTTTTTTAATTCTACTTTTTATTCAGTTGGGTTTGTATACTAGCCCATTTACACTCCAACACACTCTTTTGTATTCAGTTTTACTTTTTTTTACTTCCTGTTGTGTACTATGTTGTGTTTATTTACTTTTATAAAGGTAATACCTTCCTGGCTTAGGGATTTACGCCTTTGGTGCTAGTCACCAGCCCCTGGCTTTTGGAAGGCGGGCTTGGGGTAGTCACGACATGGGCCCCAAGGACGGGTCATGACATATAAATTGTCCAAGGGATATAAAATTTAAAGAAATATTAAAAAAAAAATATAATGGGAGAATTAAATGTAAAATGTGATAAAGAAAAAGTTACGATAAAAACTATATTTCATATATGTTATTAAAGAATATTGATTATTATAGGGGAATATTTTCTTTATAAGTTTCATGTTATGAATTTTTTTCATCATCATAATATATCCACTGGTTATAAATTAATAATTATTCAATTGAAGGGTATAAAAACATATCTAAAAAATAAATTATGAAACAAATTATTAAAAACAAATAATTTTTTTTACCTAAATAGATTAAGAAAAAGTCATTACTAATAACTATATTGATTTAGACATTGAAAATACTGGGAACATGAAGAAATTAAAATTAAATTTTAACTAAAATATTCAATGAATAATAGTACATAAAAATTAGATACGAAATTTATATCTCATGATATATATTATTTAATACATTTCCCACTCTTTTAAAGGAAATATTTGTTGTTTAAATAGATTTTAAAAATATAACCCATTTAAGATATGATGATGTGGTGAAAAAATAGATCTACTAAAATAGTTTTGACAATAATCAATATATAATTAAAAAATATTAATTTCATGAAAACTGAGATCCTAAAAAATAATTTAGTTATTTTTCAAACATTCTCAGGAGTAAAAAAAGGGTTAAAACAATCATAATTTTCATATATATTTTCATAAGATAAATTTAATATGATATTATATTGATATAAAGTCACCTTTATTAAAAGGATTCTTGAAGAAATAGTAAAATATTTAATTAAATCATGGTATCTAGTTATTGAAGGTGAATAACATTACATAAATAGAAAAATAATTATATGGCTGAATGTATATATGTGTTCTTGATATTATGGGAAAATATAAATTTTAAAAAACCTAAACTTAATAAATAAATTATGTTTCTATATCCGGGTAGAGAATTGTGAAAAAATACTTCATTATTATTATTTTATATGTTGATGAAATATTATTTTGATATAACTTATAATGAAAACATGACTACGGTTATTGAGATAACCAAGAAAATATTGGATTTTGTTATAATCTCATTTATAGTATCATCATCATCAACATAGAAAAGTTTATTATATTACTTTTTTATCATATTCTTGATCTCTCCCCCTAGTGCCTCAATTTCTCTAATGTCCAACATTCCAAAATTAAAACAATAAAATATTGATGTTACCTAATAGAGAAGATTATTTTCATCAATTTCATTAACAAAACATTTAATTTCTCAATATTAATTATTCCATTATTTACTTTTTTCCATACCCAAAACATATTCACATTCTTCTAATACAATCAAATTGGTGTTTTATTCAATATTATTTGAATATATGAATATTAATCTTTTTCCACTATGGTATCCACCACCATATCACGGAGATAAATCTATCCTTGTATTCTTTTATGATTTCAAGATTCTATTAAGGTGAAAGATGTTAATTATATATCCTGAAAACTAATAATGAATAATAAAAAATATATTTACATAAGTCAACATCCATTTTTTTCTCATAAATACATTTTCTATCACATTAAATGTAAATCCAGTTCCCTCTGGTTCCCACAATTGACTAAACTAATAAAGCATAGTGTAAGAAACAATATTCATAGTGGTAAAAACATATTAAAAAAAATTAATTTCTAATATGTCTAAATAATGAATCCCTCATTTAAAAGAAAGACACCATTACATTAACCTAGTCCATTCATGATAAAATTATACTAAAATCCATTATGATGATTTATAAGGTGGATGTGAATTTCCAAATAATACCCCCTAACAGTGTAAAACCATGTGTGAATCAATCCCCATTGTCATATACCTAGTAACTCTTGAGATAAACCTCACATGTCTTTTTTAGAGTTATATCCCAAAGATAAATTTATACTAGAACCACATCAACTATAATTATCATTAAAGGGTTTTAATTTATTGCAAATCACACACTTTATAATACCTTATGAATCCGGAATACTTTTTTATACTTAGTTTCATTCATAGATGCAAGACCATGGTTCATACAAAAGTTATATCATCCTATTTCTAATGGTTAACTAAATGTTTTCCTATGATACTAACTATAATGAACGAAGCCATTTATAAATATTATTTCATAATTTTTAAACATAATTATATAATAGTTACATCACAAGGATATTAAATTTCAAATATATTTTATTGAATTGGTTTCAAATACATTAACCGTGGAATCCCTAATTTATTTTGCATAGTGAGATTACAAAATATATTCCGAATAATAATTATGCAAGGGTTAACCTATATAATATATTCTTTAAGAGAATTCTAAAAAACCTAGTATAGGAATAAACATGAAAAAGAAACATAAAGTTATATATAACGTGTTTTATAAAAGAGAGGTCACATTAGTAATCAAATAGAATCATAATATAACTAACAAGGAATAACGAGGTAAATGCATCATTGGAAATGTGTAAGTAACATAAAACATGATAGAAAAATAAATCAATGATAATTTTTGATAAAAATTGATATGGTAGAAATATTCCCATAAAGGATTAGGTTCACTCCCAAATCCCACACATGATGTCTCAGTAGATTAAAACATTACCCAACACATTTTAGGGATATATAATTCACATTACAACTATAAAATTAATTTCATGTACAGGAATATGCATGTCACATAAGGATATATATCATAAAGAATAAACATAATAATTTTATATGAAAATAAATGGATTGAAAAATCTTCCCACATGACACATTCAAAAGAGATTACTTAAAGATGTAATTTGATAGATTATATTATAGAATGTGTTACACCATCAATGAAAGGTTTAATAAGTTAGATATATATGTGTTTGTGAATCTGTAAGGGAAAGATATACATAATTTAGAAGCATTCCGTAACATTAATTTTTGTTTTCATTGATGAATATAAATTCTTTAAAAATATTAAAGATATTCATCTGTTAAAAAAACATTACACTTTGAAAATAAATTTTGAAAATAAAATATTCACAAAATATTTTGCAAACAATTTTCATTGAAATTATATCAACAAAATTATAATGTAATTTTTAAGGAAATTAAATTTTTTGAAACAAAAATAATCATTCATGGCATAAAAGATAAAACGACATTTTTTCTCATTTCCAGTAAGAGTTAAAAAGTACTATATTTTGAAAATAATATAGATATTTATTTTAAAATATTTTTTAAAAATTTGTAAAAATGTCTTTAATCAAAAAACTGAAAATTTTACAATAAATTTTGAAATCATTTTTATAAATCATCTATATGTATGAAAAATGTTTTTGACCAAATATAGAACTTGAGTTTGTTTTATTAAAAACATTATCAATCAATTTATATACCAAATAGATGGAAATGATATAATTAATTTAATGGTTCATTGGTAATAATAGTATAATTTAATTGAGTGGTTTTACTAGGAAATGATAAAATAGTATCCCACATTCAAAATTCAAGCATAATAAATCCGAACTAAAATGAGAAGGAAATATAAACCATTACGACTTCAATAACATTATAATCATTAAATCCCATGAAATAATTAGATAAATTGTATATTAAAACATAATTATTTACAAATTATTAATGATATATTATGTAAAGGTTTTGTATATACACCCTTTAAAAAACATTATGTGTGTAAAACAACCTATTTCTTAATAAATGATTTTGTTATTTGAAACCCATACACTATTATTACAATTAAAGTGAGAGAAAATAAACAAAGTGAATATGTGTTTAAATATTACCATAAATAAATAAAATGTAATTTCACACAAAATATTTTCGAAATATAAACTACGAAGAAGGCATATAAACCAATGAATTGGAATTGCATTAAAGAACCCCTTAAATCTTGTTTTGATTTAGTTTCAATATATTTAACATCTTCTATAATGTTTTATAACATTTAATTAACTTATACTAGAATAATATTACTATTTATAATATCATATGGGGCCCTTTTATACCATATTTTTACCTATTTGTTAACAACCATTCAATATTAATATTGTTTCAGGTCTTCATTTCCTTTTTTTCTCTATAATATTCTATCACGATGGATATAGATCCTAAATATTGATTATAGTTACATCATAACTATTTTTATATTAATGATATCAAAATAATGTTTTCATTATATTCAGATTTAGAGTCTTTATTTAATTTTTAACATATATAATAAATCACATTGCTTCATAGAGATTGTAGGTTATATATATGCATGAGTGCTGTAATCATTTCCTTATTAGGTGAATGGGTAAATATTTGGATTTTATATAAATTTATAGAATAAATATAAATGTTATAAATATAATATATATTAATTATATTTATGCTTTTTAACATTATGTAATGATTTAGGGAAAAAATGACATCACTTCATGAAGCAGTAGTATTCCATTCATGTAGGGGAGAAGTTATAATTTATTCAATGGATGTCAAGTAATTAAATTATATGATATATTAATTTCAAATTATTATTGGTATATAATTAAAATTATATAAAAACTTTTATTCCATATTACCTTTCATGAAATGTGTACTTGAAATACAAATCACATCTCTCCGTGAGGCAATAGTCCACTATACAAATGAATGATGTTAATGCATTATTTATAGAATAGAAAATATGATTTTATATAATATATTATAATTATATATATATATAATTATATCATAAATATTATATATAAATATTATATATATCATTATATCAATTCACGAGATGTAGTGATGGAAAAAATACGTTGGTTCGCTGGGCGGTAGTCCGATGTATACATGACCTACAGTTTTCATTTCCAATTAAGGGATTAGTATATGGGTATTTTCATTACCATAATATAAAAACATATTAATATATTTAAGATAATTATGTTATTATATCTTCATTTTTTTATAAAATTTGGATGAGGTGGAAGAAGAAAAAAAATAAAATGCTCAGTTAAGGACATTGCATCTTCTTTGGACAACTGCTTTAGAATTCCAACAAATGAAAATCTATGTTGGATTTATAATAAAAAAATGGAATCAATAATTATGTGATGGAATAATTATTTTTATTTTTGGATTTTATTTTCAACCCAAACTATTGTTGGAATGGTTTAAAGGAGAGAAGTGTGGATGGCATTTTATATGTGGGGTAGATGACATGTTTGGAATTTTTTACAATAAGGAATTCCTCCCACATTTTCTCATAAAAATGGAATAAAATGAACCATTATAGATACATATAATATATAACAAAAATATTTTTACATCCAATATGAATTATAAGTTTTTGAATCATTTTAAACAATTATATTTTTATTTTAACCCCCTCATAATCCCATTTAACATTAACCATGATAAATAATTATTAATGTTTTTACAATTCATTATTGTAAAATTTTATGTCATACATATTATATATATGAATTATTATTATTATTATAAATATATAATATTTTTCTATACAGAATTCATTGATGTGGTATAATTTTTTTTAAAATTAAACCTTCAACCATATAGAAAAAAAATACTTTGAAGAAAAAAATATTCCAATGATTTAAATAATTTATATCGGAATTCAATATGTAATTTATCAAAATGACTAAAATTTGATATATTTTAGTATAAAAGTAAATTATTTTACTTAATTTAATATATAATTTAACATTATAAATAATTTAAATGAAATTTTTTTTTCAATGAAATTAATAATTTTCACAATTCATCAGAAAGTTAATCATTATAAAAATTTTCCAAAAATCATCAAATGATATTTTTAAAATTTGGATTAAAAAATTTAATATTATATTGTGAAATTAATTTTATAATATTTGTAAATTTTTATCTGATATTATTTGAACAAAGAGTGAAAAAACCGTCCTTCAAGAAAATTCAATTTTCAGAATAAAATCATCCACTTTCAAATCATTCCTATATTATTTCTAATAAATTGATAAGAATTTAATTTAAATTATAAATATATGGAACTTATGATTCAAAATCTATTTGTAAGAATTTCTACACAACAATATAACTGATATGTTATAATGATAATTTTTAAATAATCGTATTTTAATATAGCACCATGTTCCATGTAATCCGAGTGTTTCATTCGTCACAAGTTATTGATGAAATTAAAAATATTTTAAAGTTTCAAAGTGTTAAATTAATGATTAAGATAGGTTTTTGGTGTCATATACACTATCCATAATGATATAAAAAAAATTAAAATCTCAAGGTGTTACATTCAACCCCACCCCCCAATTAAATTGTGTCCTCACAATATAATATAGATATCTGTAATAAATATTTTGACAAATATAAAATTACCAAATAATATAAAAGCTCTACAATTTGGAATTTCAATGAAATAATTAGTTTTTTATGTTGTATAAAATCCGTGGAAAATGAAAAAAAACTGGAACATAATAGTAACACATAAGGATTAATAGATTCTAATAGAGATCAAAAATCACTAGAAGCTGATTGATAATGGGAAACTGAAAACCCCAAAATGATACATGTATGATGAATTAAAATTCATTTAATTCATTAGATTTGACTATAATAGGGTAAACAAAATTTCAATATCCATTCCCTAGAGTTTAGGGATTCTAGGGAACACTAAAAATATTCTTACTTGATATTTTTTATTTGGTAATCACAATTTCATTCTCTGTATATGATTTAATAAATTTATACATTTAATCTATATATATTAAATTAATATGAAATATGAATTTTTCATACCCGAAGCACTAATATAAATTTATAAAGTGTTATATCATCTCCAAAAGAACAATAATATTTACCTCTTATATATACAAAAACAAAAATTGTTAGAATATGTTTTCCCATAAAGCACATTTATCACGAATACCATAATATTTATTCCCAAAGGTAAACACAATTCATTCCATAAGTGTCTATACATAAAAATACACATCAAACGACTCCAAAAAAAATATAATTTATTATAAATAATTATTTTCATTAAAACAAATGGTTATATATTCTATGACATAATAAAACAACTCTTAAATATCATAAATTAACACCAAATTGATTTGATCACCTTAATGTTGTTTTATATAATTATTCATGGAAAAATATTTTCATAATAACCAATATATTATATAGTTCAATGGTAGTAAATTCACCCTCTTCACCCTTTTTTGTGGGTGGAATCCCCACGACCTTCCCACAGGTGATAGATTATCACCTGGCTTATGGTTTTCCCTTTACAAAAAATATAGAAAATAATATCTGATAGCCATATTCATAATTTAACATGATCCTATAATGTTCTCAGTAATATATTATTATCCTTAAAGAGTAATTATTCATCAAGTCAACCTTTTTAACCACTATTGTTTTATCTATAACTCACAATTCTCTAATATATCAACTAATTAACTCAACATCAAGAACATATCTATGTTTATCTTTTGCTCGATTATGTAGTCTTCCCAAGAGTATCCATGTTCAATTAAATCAACATTATAGTTCATTAAACATATTCACTAAAATAAATTATGAAAAACACCTATATAAAATCCATTATATATAAATATCATGATTCAGTGAATTATTTTATTCCACTCATCATAAATATTTCATTTTTATTCCCCTTATCATAAATATTAAAACAATTACTCATAAAACAATGTTGGTCATTTTCCATAGAATTACCTCTGGGTCATTGATTTATGGAATATCTATTCTATAAACATTTAAAACAGTAAAACAATAATGATATCTTATGAAGACTGTTATTCGCATTCATTATAATGACCAGACATTAAATTTTCCATTAAAAATCACATTAATTTGTTGTCCTTATTTTACAAATAAAAAACATATTTTTGTTCCATTGATATATTCACTTGGGTGTTTCTTTCCAAATTTTTACATAAAATAAACTACGTCTTGTTTCCGCTATAGTCTCCACCACACAATCACTTAGATAAATCTATTATTCTTTGCATTTATGAGTATGAATGTTGGTTATTGTGAAAGTTTACAATATGAAATTAGTATTAATAAAAATATTATTTAGTATAGTATTCCTTCTATTTTACTTATTATCGCTGCATTTAATATCATATTCAATGTTAATAGAGTTTATTTGAGTTCCCTTCATTGAGTAAATATATAAATTACAATTCCAAAAATTTATATCCATTATGTGAAACAATATAAACATAAAAAATTACATGTGATATTTCAAAATCAGGAAACCATCATATTAGTATATGGAAAAATATTTTTAACCTATGTCATTACAAATTATCATCTGTTAAAATACATCATCATGGTTCATAAAGAGTTTAGTCCCATTTATGATGACAATATAATTCTCAATTCATATCTAAAATTATTTTTTCTAAGTTATTACTCCTTGCCTATATCTATTAAAGAACCAATTCCACTTGTAGTATCATGAAAATGATTTAATTTCTTAGTAACCACTCACTCAATACTTCGCTAGTATTCCAGGATATTTTTATATACCTAGGAATGTTATTATATTTATCCCTATGTTTCTCACTCATGTTCTCTTATCCTCATTCAAATATTTTACTAGTGATTTCCTATGATGCCAAATATAATGTCCCGTGACTTATAAACATAATATTATATGATTCTTAAACATTAATATCTAAAAATTACAACATAATGATCATTAAGTACAAGTGACATTGTAAGACTATATTCATAATAAAAAAGACAAGAAATCCTTATTTTAACATCCACAGTGACCTTCAATGATTTATTCAATCTCATAAATTTTCAAATGATAACCTAAAAATTTTTCAATAAAAGGGGTGATCTAAAAATCCAAGAATGGAAATAAAAATGATAATTAAATATAACATGTGAGTTATTGATATGACATTATATCACAATTGATAAGGCACGTGAGTAATCACATTGAATAATAACACAAAAACATCATGTCATAATATCGTGGGATCATTGGATATGAGAATGTAACATAAAAAATGAAATTAACATTAGTCAAGACTAACTATAGAAACAATATCACATGGTTGATAGAGTCCCATAATACATTGATTCCCCCACCCCCAATCACATACATGACATCTCATGAGACTAAACATTACCTAACACATTAGAGGGATATATAAATTTTCACCCCCCCCAAATCATTTATATTTAAAGGTATATTATTGATACATAAGGATATTAATAAAAATGAATAAACATAATAATTACCCATAAAAATGAATGAGTTATATAATATTATCTCATAACTCAATAAAATGGCATTCCCAAATGAATTAATATGATAGATGGTCATGGGTTATGTGTTACCATATAAAAGAATGGGAGAATAGGTTAGATATACATATGAGAGACACATATACAGAAATTATAATAATCCAAAAATAATAAATTATGTTTTCATTTATTAATATAAACACCATTAAAATTATTAAAAACAAATTTTTTTAAAAAAAGTATTTCCTATTTGAAAATAAAATCTCAAAAAATAAATTCCCAAAATACTTTGGAAATCAATTTTTAATAATATATGAAGAAAATTATTCATTAATATTCATCGAAAATAATGGTGATGATTTTGAAATGTTTTTTTGACATACATGATAAAACAAATATAACATTCACAATTTAATTAAAAGTTGAAAAGTAACTTGTTTGGAAACCAAAATGAAGATTCCTAACAAACAATTTTTGTAAAAAGTAAAAAATGTCTAAAAATAAAACATAAAATTTATAGTATAATAGTAAAAATAATTCCAAAATCATTTTTATAAAACATGGATATAGAAAAAAATATTTTTTGGACCAAATTGTGAAATGAAGTGAATTCGATTAAAAATAAAATTAAATCAGTTTATGTACCAAAGAGACGAAAATTGTACTATTAAATTAAAATATTATGAATAACTAAAGGAGAATAAAATTATAAGGCCCCAGTATTAAACATTACTTAATCTGGAGTTATTATAAGATTACACATTGAGGATCTTTTCAGGATTAGAGTTTTAGAGAATTAGATCATAAAACTTGAATTGTATTCCACATTTAAATAAAGTGGTTACATGAAATAAAGTATTCATTTTTCCCATCAATGGAAACATATTTAAAATAAAACATGGATTCTTTCTTGTCACTTCCTTGACACTATCATCATATCATGTACCCTTCCCTTGACCTGTGAAAAACATTTCAAAAACTTGGGATGAGCATAAAAAAGCTCAGTAAGGGATATAAAAATATGGAAAGGAAACATGAGTACATGTATACATAAGAATGAAATTATACTTTACCCATAAAACAATATCACTTTAACATACCTCATAAAATCATGAATAAATCATAGAAATCATAAGATAAAAATGTAACTTGAGTCATTCATAACATTCATACGTAGGGAGTAACCCACTTGGTTACATTTGGAATACCCATCACAATATATTCCCTAAAACTCTTCGGAAAAACCTTAACGTTTAACCCCTTCACGTTACACAATGCATTGGTGAGCTATATCAGGCTCATACACCCATAGTTTATCACGGAACCACCCATCTTCATAATAATACCCAAGAACCATAACATAATCGTATCACATAAAACATGTATAAAGGAAAAATAACATTTCCACTTTTCAATCACAAGATATCAATACAACACATTGATATAAAAACATTATAAAAACCATTTTCTATACCAAAATATAATAAAAGTAAAAGATGGTATTTATTTTTCTTTTAAAAATAAGGTATGGCTTGTAGAGGATGCCGAAACTCAAATAATGGTCATGGCGGCAGAGAAATCATTGTTGCCGTATACATACGACAAAAATATTCCCTTTTGTCATTTAGTAAAACGCTTTTTATAAAAAATATTCCTTTCAGATAAACATAAAAGTCAAATGGGTTTATACACCGTATAAAAGAAGGTTGTGTATAAAACAAAATATTCCTCAATGAAAGGTGATTGAGACGAAGTCCCATACAAAGACGGTATCCTTGGATTAAGGATAAATCAATTGCATAATTATGTCTGACAAACTAATACACCAAATATAAGTGGATATAAAGTGTAAAACAATTAGAGGTTATCCACACATATTCATAGAATGACATATTCATGTAGTACAAGCTTATCCCAAAGAATCAAAATTGGGTTAAGAAGTTCCCTTGCAAAAATTTGATAGTCTAACGGCATCACTACAAAATTCAGAAAATGAGTTGATGAGAGATAAAAAGGGTATCTCATCACTTGGACATAAAATTTAAATCACTAAGTATATAGAAGAACATATCCCAACATAATTTTATGTGAATTAAAAGACACAACAAAAGATGTATTTTAAAAAGAGGAGGGTGAAAGGTTCCCTTACCGACATGGGTATCTTTCGAAACATGCACCCCGTGAAAGAAGGAAAATACAACATTGATGTAAATACTCATAAATGAATGTATATTACACAATTAGTAAAATAATGGGCAGTACATACACCACTCAAATGATATTGTGGAAAATGTTGCGTAAATCTCCCAGGAATAAAAGTGAGATGAAAAATCCCTTATGAAAACTCAGCAGACTAACGACGCCACTTAATACTTCTAAAAATGGATTGATGAGATAAAATATAGTCTCCCGTAATATTAAAATAAAATTTACCACAATAGGAATATAAAAGAACATCACCCATCATAACAAATAGGATCTTAAAAGAAGTGACATAAAGGAGAGTACTTAAAAAGAAAGAGAGAGGTTAGATCTCTTACGAAAATTCGGTAGCCTAACGGCGCCACTCAAAACATCCAAAATGGATTGATGAGAGAGAATAGGGTCTCTCATCATATGAACATAAATATTACCATAATAGTAATATAAAATAACATCCCAATCAAAAGAAATATTAGCTTAAAAGGAATGACATAAAAGAGTGTACTTAAAAAGAAAGAGAGGAGTAGGATCCCTTACCTCGGGTCCGACTTGACTCGATCATTCTTTAACGTCCTGAATAATGAACTTGATTTAATTTATACTTGATTTAGAACCTTTTTCAAGTTCATTATTTCTTTTTATATCACTTATTTCCATGTTTTAAACATTATGTAATTATTTAAGTTAATAATGTTTGTTTTTTCGATATTTGGTTCTTAAGTCGAATGTGGACTTCTTATAATTACATGTTGTTCGTGTGGTCAAATGTTCATTATATCCATAATTATATTCATTATTTGGATATCATATATATCATAGATATCCAGAATATACATGTATTTATAATATTAAATAATCATTTAGAGGTAAGAAATGAAATGCACCGTTCATGGAGACGGTAAGTCGTACGTACGCATGAACGCTACATTCATTTCTATATTAATGGAATTAAAACTAAATGATAGGTATGTATATTTTAATTCCAGATTTATATTCATCATTTAAATTTAACATACATCATATATAAAAACTTTAAATTCATTCTTTATACATCCCACATATGGCATTATCAAATCAAATCACTTTGAGGGGGCGGTAGTCCGCACTTCCTAAAATGAAAGTATCGGGTTTACCCACAATAGAAATCATAAAGGTATTCCAAAAAAGAAAAATACAGAAGCTTAAGTAAAACATAAAAATATTATATATCATATATAAATATAGTGACATCTTAATGTCCACCTTTTAAGGTGTTATATGAGTGTTGAACAATAATCGTTTCGTGAGGCAGAAACTCGTCATCCACAGAAATAGTATGTTATTTAACCATTTGATGTAGGTGTGTGTACGTGTAGCTCGAATTATTATTATAACAACATCCTAGTATATTTAAGATACTGTAGTTGTTACAAAAAAAATTAATAAAAAGAGTTTAGGGGGTTGGAGAAGCAAAATAAAACAAAAGAACACAAGTAAAGACATTACCTTAAAATCGGGAAACTCTTTTTTTGAGCTCAAAGGCTTCCTTGAGAAGACATCTGCCCTAAGTGAGGCTTCTAGGATTAAGAGAGGGATGTGGAGAGGCAAAATGATCAGGGGTTGTCCGAGAAAAAGGCTGGAGAGGTGTGGGTAAGGTGATAGTGGTGGGGGCCTTTTATAAGAGGAGAAGAGGGGCACTCTTGGAAAGTAAAGAAATGATACTTTATTTAAAAATGATTTTCGGATTTAAAAGGTCCCACATTGATATAATTAGAGGATAAGGTGATAAGGGTTAGAAATATACCCATCCAATAGGTTTTTGATAAGTGTAGGTCTTAGTTTTTACATTATATTTTCATTTTATTTAAACCCTTTATTAATGAGGTAATCGCTGCATCATCATGATGTCATAAATAATTTAATTTAGTTAATGTCTAAAAATTATAAAAAAATACTATGATGTAGGAAATATTTTTAGCTTTCCAATGATTATTTATTGTCAAATATCTGACTTGTATAACCCCATATAAAAATTGTTTTAGTGAAACATCTCATGCTTGTGAAATTTTTATTTTAACTTTAAATAAAAAAGTTATTTATGTCATTTTCGAACCAAAGTTTCTCCATGGGGTCCCCAGGTTGACCCATGGATTTTATTGGTCGGACATGACACATCCAATGAGGGTAGGACATGTGTCTAGGTCATTTCATATTATTAAGACATTATTTTTACCTTAAATTACACTAATTACCTCTAATCGCGATTAAGAACATAAAAGTTACTATTCACCAAAAAATTATTTTACTTCCATTGAACCACATTTTACTTCTTAATGACAACCATGTATGTCGGTTTTTTGAAATTCAGAACACAGAGGTGGTAAAGTTTCATTTAAATGAAAAATCAGTTTCTTTAACTACCACTTAGTGGTTTCACTATTCATCAAAAATTGAAGTCTTTCAGAAAAATACCAAAAATTCACCATATGCTATATTTGATATTCCGAACTCAAAAATGAAGTCTATTTTAAAAAATTCAAAAAATATAAGTTGCATTAATTAATTTAATAATTAATTCCCGCTGTCAGAGCAAATAGCGTGTTTTTATGAAACAATAAGTATCAAAAGATTGACACTAGTTTAAGTCCGATTTCAAAGTTAAATTAATTACAATGACCACAATTAGATTAAATGGTAAAAATATATTCTAATTGAACATTAAAACAAATTCAAAATATAATCTAATCATATAAATAAATTAGATTAAAAAGTGGTTTTGAATTAAAATACAACATTTTTCACTATTCATTAAAAAATGAAATTTATCTGAAAAATACCAAAAATTTACACAAAGTAAATTTTGATGTCCCGATTCTAAAGAAGAATTTTATTTTTTCAAATATAACACATAAAATTTCTAAAAAGTAGATTTAAAAGAGGTCCGCCATCAAAAGGCGGTTAATCGACCTTTTAAAGACTATTGGAATGTTTATGCTTAAAAACTGGATTAATTCGCATTTTTAATCCTCTAAAATTTATTGTAAAGAGTAAAAATATTTGACAAACATACATAATAATTTTTTAGTTAGTTCCGTTTTTTCCCGCCATTACAATGGCTAGGCATTAACTACCATTTAAAATATTGTTATTTTATTATTAGAGTGCAACATAAGATTTTAAAGGAACTCGTTGTCGCGTATTGGGGAAGCCATCAAGCATAGCGTTCCCTTTAAATTAATATTAACACTTTATTCAAAAATAGGGATAAATATAAAGATGTCATATTCTTTATTTACCTGGGGTGTTACATCCTTCCCCCTTTTGGTAATTGCGTCCTCGTAATTTCAAAATTGGGATTGGAAACACCATTGCAAGTCTCGCATCAGAACAAGAGTCGGTAAAACAATCACTTTAAAATAAAGAAAGAGAATTACAAAGGTCACCCGAGTTAACCCATACTAGGATTCTATGTAGGAAAACATGGACATGGAATAAAAAACAAAGGGTCATGTTCTGAGGGAGTGTGATAGTAAACATGTCTAAGATAAAGTTAACCATAAGAAAATCACAAACTGGTGGTGGGTTAAACGGTATTCGATTCCCCAGTAGGAAAAGTTAACATACAACATTTTTGTTTTAAGTTACTCTTCATTGAGGAATTTATTTTTGAGCTCAACTAAATCATAATGAAACATACTTACTTGTCACGTAGACTTTCAACATTTACTAGATTCCTTAATCAAACTCATATTTTCTCCAAAAGTTGAGTATTTAGGAAGACTTGATCACATTAAGAGTACTATAATCAAGTTATTGAGAATCACCTAATCCACAAAGGAGAAATATATATTTTACATATATTTAGACAAAATACATAACCAAAATTGTTAGTATGAGGTCAGAGAATCCACAAAAGTATAACCCTTTATAAAAAGAAAATCTATTCTTAATCTCCAAAATTTTTCCAACAAAACCCAAAGTTCAACGAGGACCATTTGATAAACAATTTGTCCATAAAATTCTTCAAAGTAAACCAAACTAAGATTGAAACCCAAAGATTTGAAGGATTTAGTAACATAGTCTTCCAAGGTACAAATTAACTTTTATCTCCAAATAACATCAGTTTCTCTTAAATTCTCATATTGAATAGTAATTAACCTAATCACATATCCTCAATGATAGGTTAATCATTTCCATATATAACCCAAAATAAACTTACTCTTAATTCCTTAAATCATCCGACTAAAAAGAATTAGTCAAACTAACCAGGGAATTCATGTAGTCCAGTGGTAGGTGATAAATACCAGTCGCACTTTGGTTGTGGGTTCGATTCCCGCAGCTTTTTCCGATGCGACAGGTTGTCACATGGTCTGCGTGTTGTCCTTTTTCCAAAACTATATAATTCTTAAAACATTCCCCAAAACGAGATAAAATCTTCAAAAATGATCATAACATATTTTAACCTCAAGTTTATCTCATGCCTTTCATTTTCTATCATAACATATAATAACCCATAATTACCTCAAAATTAAGGATCATATAAACTCTAATGGTTACCTTTATAATTATTACCTGAACTTCCACATCGATTGATCATCTCGTACATGATGCATTACAGATCATACCAAGGTTCAAGTGGTTGATCATGAATCCTTGATAGTTGGTTAAGAACAACCACGAGTTTCCCCATTGAATCCCCCATTTTATCTAGTATCTTAATCAGAGAACCACCACAGTTTGCTTCAAACCTGTTGTCTCTTTGGTGCCTGCTAGATCCATCCATTCACTGAAAACCGAAATGTCAGTGTGATTATATCAACAAAACCATCATGTACTAATGAGGAAGGTAAACACTAAGATATACTTACTCATTCACTTTATCAAAAACTAGGACTCTTTCTGAAATCCTAACCATTATGGTAATGTCACTTATGATTAGAGAATACCCTAACCTCTAAAGTTATCTAAACCGACCTTTGATACAAACTATAAGGAACCAGCATTAAACCTTACTTAATCTTGAGTTATTACAAGATTATACATTGAGGATCTTTTCAAGTTTAGAGTTTTATAGAATTAGATCATAAAACTTGCATTACATTCCACATTTAAATAATGTGGTTACATAAAAGATAGTATTCATTTTTTCCATCAACAGAAACATATTTATAATAAAACATGGATTCATTCTTGACACATCCTTGACACTATCATCATATCATGTACTCGTCCCTTGACATGTGAAAAACATTTCAAAAACTTAGGATGAGCATAAAAAGCTCTGTAAGGGATATAAAAATATGGAAAGGAAACATCAGTACATGTATACATAAGAATGAAATCATACTTTACCCATAAAACATAATAACTTTAACATACCTCATAAAATCATGAATAAATCATATAAATCATAATACAAAAAGGTTATTTGAGGAATTCATAACATTCGTACGTAGGGAGTAACCCTCTTGGTTACATTTGGAATACTCATCACAGTATATTCCCTAAATCTCTTCGGAGAAACCTTAAAGTTTAACCCCTTCACGTTACCAAATGCATTGGAGAGCTATATCGGGTTCACCTGCCCTTAGTTTATCACGGAACCACCCATCTTCATAATAATGCCCAAGAACCATAACATAATCGTATCACATAAAACATGCATAAAGGAAACATAACATTTCCACTTTTCAACCACAAGATATCAATACAACACATTGATATAAAAACATTATGAAAACCATTTTCAATACCAAAATAAAAGAAAGGTAAAACGTGGTATTTATTTTTCTTTAAAAAAAGGTATGGCTTGTAGAGGAAGCCGAAACTCAAATAATGGTCACGACGGCGGAGAATTCATTGTCGACGCATACATACGACAAAAACATTCCCTTTTATTGTTTAGTAAAACGCTTTGTATAAAAAATATTCCTTTCGGATAAACATAAAATTCAAAGGGGTTTATACACCATATAAAATAAGGATGTGTATAAAACAAAATATTCCTCCATGAAACGAGATTGAGACGAATTCCCATACAAAGACGATATCCTTGGATTAAGGATAAATCAATAACATAATTATGTGTGACAAACTAATACACCAAATATAAGTGCATATTAAGTGTAAAACAATCAAAGGTTATTCACACATATTCATAGAACGACATATTAAAGGAGTACAAGCTTATCCCAAAGAATCAAAATTGGGTTAAGAAGTTCTCTTGCAAAAATTTGACAGCCTAACGACATCACTACATTCAAAAAATGAGTTGATGAGAGATAAAAAGGGTATCTCATAACTTGGACATAAAATTTAAATCACTAAGGATATAGAAAACATATCCCAACATAATTCTATGTGAATTAAAAGACATAACAAATGAAGTCTTTTAAAAATAGGAGGGTGAAAGGTTCCCTTACCGACATGGGTATCTTTCGAAACATGCACCCCGGGAAAGAAGGACAATACAAAATTGATATAAGTACTCATAAATAAAATTATATTAAATAATTTTTAAAATAATGGGCAGTACATACAACACTAAAATGAAATTGTGTCAAATGTAGAATACATCTCACGGGAATAAAAGTGAGATGAAAAATCCCTTATGAAAACTCGGTAGCCTAACAACACCACTTAAAACTTCCAAAAATGGATTGATGAGATACAATAGGGTCTCTCATAATATTACAAAAAAATTTACAGCAAGAGGAATCTAAAAGAACAACCCCCATCATAACAAAGTGGAGCTTAAAAGAGGTGACATAAAGGAGAGTACTTAAAAAGAAAGAGAGAGGTTAGATCCCTTACGAAAATTCGGCATCCTAATGGCGCCACTCAAAACTTCCAAAATGGATTGATGAGAGAGAATAGGGTCTCTCATCATATGAACATAAATATTACAGTAAGATTAATATAAAATAACATCCCAATCACAATAAATATGATCTTAAAAGGAATGACATAAAAGAGTGCACTTAAAAAGAAAGAGAGGAGTAGGATCTCTTACCTCAGGTCCGACTTGACTTGATCGTTCTTTAAAGTCCTAAATAATAAAAATGAGTTAATTTATACTTGATTAAGAACCTTTTCAAGTTAATTATTCCTTTTATATCATTATTTCCACGTTATAAACATCATCTAATCATTTAAGTTAATAATGTTTGTTTTGTCGATATTTGGTTCTTAAGTCGAAAGTGGACTTCTTACAATTACATATTGTTCGTGTGGTCAAAGGTTCATTATATCCAAAATGATATTCACGATTTGGATATCATATATATAATAGATATCCAGAATATACATGTACTTATAATATTAAATAATCATTTAGAGGTAATAAATGAAATGCACCATTCATTGGGAGACGGTAAGCCATACGTACGCATGAACACTACTTTCATTGCTATATTAATGGAATTAAAACTAAATAATATGTATTTATATTATATTTCCAGAATTATATTAATCATTTATATGTAACATACATCATATATAATAACTTTAAATCCATCATTTATACATCCCACATATGGAATTAACGAATCAAATCACTTTGAGGGGGCGGTAGTCCGCACTTCTTAAAATGAAATTATCGTGTTTACCCACAATGGAAAAGATAAAGGTATGCCAAAAAAGAAAAATAAAGAGGGTTAAGTAAAATATAAACATATTATATATCATATATAAATATAGTGACATCTTAATGTCCAACTTTTAAGGTGTTATATGAGTGTTGAACAATCATCGTTTCGTGAGGCAGAAACTCGCCATCAACAGAAATAGTATGTTCTTTAACCATTTGATGGATGTGTGTGTAAGTGTAGCTAGAATTACTCTTATAAAAACATCCTAGTATATTGAATATATTTTATTTGTTACAAAATAAATGAATAAAAAGAGTTTAGGGTTTTGGAGAAGCAAAATAAAACAAAAGAACACAAGTGAAGACATTACCTTAAAATCGGGTAACTCTTTTTGATTTGAGCTCAAAGGATTCATTGGTAACACTTATGCCCAAATTGTGGATTCTAGGATTACTATAGGGATGTGGAGAGGCAAACTGAGCAGGGTTTGGCTAGGAAAAACGCTTGAGAGGTGTGGGTAAGGTGATAGTGGTGGGGGCCTTTTATAAGAGGAGAGGAGGGGCACTCTTGGAAAGTAAAGAAATGTTACATTATTTTAAAAAGAGTTTCGGATTTAAATGTTCCCACATTGATATAATTCGAGGATAAGGTGATAAGGGTTCGAAATATACCCATACAATAGCTTTTTGACAAGTGTAGGTCTTATTTTTTACATTATCTTTTCATTTTATTTAAACCCTTTATTAATGAGGTAATCGCTGCATCATCATGATGTCATACAAAATTTAATTTAGTTAATGTATAAAAATTATAAAACAAATACTATGATGTAGGAAATAGTTTTAGATTTCCAATTAATATTTATAGTCAAATATCTGACTTGTATAACCCCATATAAAAATTGTTTTAGTGAAACATCTCATGCTTGTGACATTTGTTTTTAACTTTAAATAAAAAAGTTATTTATGTCATTTTCGAACCAAAGTGGCTCCAGGGGGTCCCAAAGTTTACCCATGGTTGTATTGGTCGTCCATGACACATAAAATGAAGGTTGTACATGTTTCGAGGTCATTTCATATTATTAAGACATTATTTTTACCTTAAATTACACTAATTACCTCTAATCGTGATTAAGAACATAAAAGTTACTATTCACCAAAAAATTATTTTAATTCCATTGAACCACATTTTGCTTCTTAATGAAAACCATGTATGAATTATTTTTGAAATTCAAAACACAGTGGTGGCAATGTTTAATTTAAATGAAAAATCAGTTTCTTTAACTACCACTTAGTGGTTTCACTATTCATCAAAAATTGAAGTTTTTCAGAAAAATACCAAAAATTCACCCTATGCTATATTTGATATTCCGAACTCAAAAATGATGTCTATTTTAAAAAATTCAAAACATATAAGTTTCATTAATTAATTTAATAATTAATTCCCGTTGTGAGAGAAAATAACATGTTTTTATGAAACAATAAGTATCACAAGATTGACACTAGTTTAAGTCTGATTTCAAAGTGAAATTAATTCCAATGAAAACAATTAGATTAAATGGTAAAAATATATTCTAATTTAACTTTAAAACCAATTCAAAATATAATCTAATCATATAAATAAATTAGATTAAAAAGTGGTTTTGAATTAAAATACAACATTTTCACTATTCATTAAAAATGATCTTTATCTGAAAAATACCAAAAATTTACACAAAGTAAATTTTGATGTCCCGATTCTAAAGAAGAATTTTATTTTTTCAAATATAACACATAAAATATCTAAAAAGTAGATTTAAAAGAGGTTCTCCATCAAAAGGCAGTTAATCGACCTTTTAAAGAATATTGGAATGTTTATGCTTAAAAATTGGATTTATTCGCGTTTTTAATCCTCTAACATTTATTGTGAAGGGTAAAAATATTGTAAAAACATACATAATAATTTTTTATTTAGTTCCGTTCTTTCCCGCCATTACAATGGATAGGCATTAAATACCATTTAAAATAATATTATTTTATTATTAGAGTGCAACATAAGATTTCAAAGGAACTCGTTGTTGCGTATTGGGTAAGCCATCAAGCATATCATTCCCTTTAAATTAATATTAACACTTTATTCACAAATAGGGATAAATATAAAGATTTCATATTCTTTATTTACCTGGGGTGTTACCAAAATGGACTTAATTTATAAGGTAATGATAAAATCATTATTAAAATATAAATTCTAATCTAAACAATCCTGATCGATAAGAGATTTAATATAAACTATTACTACCTCAGTAACATTTGAATTGTAAAATCCCATTATTGAGGATGATCAATCTAAACATAAAATATCATTCAATTTGAATTATTCATTAAATATAATGTAATGTGTAATTATATACACCATTTACAAGATATTAGTTTCATAAAAGAACATGTGTCTCGAAGAGTAATATTTTAAGATAAAACACTTATAGAGTTTGTATCATCAAATTCAAAGTAAATAAATTATGTTATTTTTTGTAACAGATGTAAATACACAAAAATATAATTTTAAACTCATAAATAAATAAATTAATGGTCATTTCACACACAATATTATCATAGTACAATCAATGAAGTAAATATGATACACATTGATTGGAAATTGAGTTATAACCCCCCTGACCCCACACATTCCTTTAGTTCAAAATTTTATAACTACATGTATAGTGGTTTTAAAAATGTTATCATATTACTCTAAAAACATATGATTATATATAGTATCATAAATGATCCTATTATAACATCTTATTATATATTTTTTAATAATATTTCATTATTACTATTATTTATGTGTAAATTTCCTGCTTTTATCTAGCACATTTCATTATGAAATTTCTAAATAATGAGAATAGGTTATTGTTCCATAAAATATAGTATAATGTTAATGTTATAAAAATACCCTTTATTAATTAGATACATCTTTTTAACAATTATTTAATTCTCAACATTGAGAATGAATCACATAGCTACATGGAGACGATAGGTCATACATACGCATGAGTGATGTTATCCATTAAATAACAAGTGAATTATTAAGGGATTGGATTGCATATTAATTTATCATCATAAATAAAATCTGATATATCTCTCACATATTTATTAAATTTATCATTTTTTTCGTTTATGTAAATGGTTAGTTAAAAATGAATTACATCGATTCTCTAGGTGCTAGTTCTCTGTAAACACAAATATCGTTATCATTTACACAAAAAATGATAAAGTTAGAAATTATGTTATATTTTCATTTAAATAATTATTAATTATAAATTAACAACATATATCCAAAAAAATATTACTTATAACATTCTACTTAAATCATATTTGAAAATATATTCGTGTCTCTTCGTAAGGAGGTAGTACGTCATACACAAGAACAATGTTATCACATTCTCTGCAAATGGAAATTAAATAAGTCATATATTCTAGTATAATTATAAAACCATAATAATATAACAAATATAATATATAATAATTATACACATCATTATATTAAGTCATTATAAGCGGTTATCGAAAACAAATTATATCATTTGACAAGGCAGTAGTCCGTCATACACACGATAAATTTTTTTGTAACACCCGAGATTTTTATGGGAAATTTTTTGTTTTAATGATATATAAATTATAAAAGGAATCTTTCACTTCACACAACACTATTTTGGCTTTCTTTACATGCAATCATAACCTTCCTCGATAGCTTGCATTGTACGCAATACTGAGTTTCACTAAACAACGATATGCTATTAAAAAATTATTAAAACTAGCCGTTATGAATAGTAATAACCACATTTTAAAAATTAATAAAATTTATCTTTCAAAATGGACTTCATTTTTGGATTCGGAATATCGAAATTATCCTAGGGTGAATTTTTTGTATTGTTATAAAAATTTTCAATTTTTGATGAATAGTAAAAACAAGGGGTTACTATTTAAAAAACCACTTTTTATTTAAATAATTATTTATTTTATTTAAATTTATTTTACATCAAAAAATTTACATAATACTTATATACATTAAATTTAATTCATTTTAGTCATTTTATAATAATTTTAGATATATAAAAATTTTGTTGAACTTTTCACCATCTTTTACCTACCTCCTAAGAGCATTTTGAAAACATACATAAAACATAATTTTACCACTTATGTGAGTGGAATTTCAAAAACACGAGAGACACGGTTAATATGAAGGAGTAAAATGTTGTTCAATAAGATAAAAATAATTTTTGGTGAACTGTAACGTTTTACTTTTATTTAACACGGTTAAAAGTAAATAGGGTAATTAAGGGTTAAAATGGTATTATTATTACTCTAACACATGTCCTAATTTTATTGGATAAGTTTAATTCAACTAGAAACAACATTAGGAATAAAATATGACCATTTAGGTACACTTGGATTAGATTAGTACATTTAATATAATTTTATTTAAAGAATAGTTAAAATAGTTAAAATCAAATTTTAACAACTAAAACATTTTTAATATATGTTTATAAAAAATATAAATTCGACTATAAATATCTATTAGAAAGATAAAACTCATTCCTACATAATGGTAGTTTATTTATAATTTGTTGACTTTAAATATTTTAATTTACTTATGACACAATGATGATGCAGTAATTACCTAATTAAGGAAATATTAACATAATTGATATTATAAATTCCCAAATAAATGTAATTTGAGACTGTTTAAGCATTAAACTAATTTAATAAGTTACTATTACATAGTATTATTGATTTAATTTACATCATTCGAACTAATAATGCTGTTATGATTTTCAAAAAAATCAATTACCAAATAGTGTCAAAATTGACATAAAATAGTTTTTAAAACAAATATTATATTATTAATTTCCATTTTATTCCTCAAAATCTATGGTTCGGCCAAATAACTTATATAATGTTATATATATTAATAATTAACCAATTGGGGTACGTTTGTCTTGTTATATTATGTTTATTAACCATATAGTGTAAGAAAACAAGAAGACACTGTAAAAGTTAAATTATTTAACTTAGAGTTAAATCTAAATAATAAGGTTAAAATAGTAATATAAACATGTCTAAAATCTATTGGTTGAGATTATTGCGACCCATCCCCACCTTAGCATCGAAATAAATCAATTTGGATCTATTAAAAATCCAATATTACTTTATTATAAAATAATATTTTAAATTTTTCCTAAGGTGCCCCTCTCCTCCCTTATAAAAGGTCACCTCCTCCCTCTCCTCCTCACACCACGTTGATCCTTCAAGCTCGAACAAAACCTACCCATTTCCCTTATCAACTTCCCTATAAAGATCCTAGAGGTGTTGGTATTCTTCAATTACCATCTTTAGTGCCCTAAGAGGTGGTCAAGAAGAGTTGCTTCAAAGAAGAGGTAATGTCTGTTACCGATTCATTCAACTTTATTTATTATTATACTTCCTCTTCCTTAGTTGTATCATTACGAAGTAATAACATCAGTATCACTCATATACTTATATTTTATTATATATATGAAAGAACCATATTTCACCTTCTATCCATCCTATGAAAAATGAAATCACCGCGCGAGCGTACGTACGGAATACCGTCTCCACGCCGTGGTGTAATCTGTTTTCCACCACCACCATACTTGGATGGGTATAATGGTGTAAAGAAAAACTATATACGATTATTTTAATGTGATATTGATTCTGATATATTATACATACACTCCAATAAAATTCCACAATCATGGGAACGATATCATCGCTCGTGCGTACGTACGTCTTACTATCTCCACAATATGATACGACTCGTTGTACATGATCTTCAATGCTTAATTATTATATAAATGAATTGAATGAATAGATATGATATATATTACACTAATACCATTATGTAAATTAGGTATCTAAAACCTAAAAATAATAATAAGAATTTATTCGACAAAACACGCATAAGAACAAAAAGAAATAAACACCCGAATAACAAGTAGCAATGAAATATTACTAATAAGAAGCTAAGAATATGAAAATATATGATATAATAACAATGAGCATGATTCTGGAATATTTCAATGACATTATTTAAATCAATATACAAGAGGTTCGGACACGTAGGAAGAAAATCGTGCGTAATGTAAGGGAAAATCTCACAATCTCATTTTTATCCAAGATTGTTTATACTTTAGAGTTTACAGGGGGCATATTTATCATCTAAATACATGCTTCCTCAATATGTAATATTATTTCCATCCACATACAATAGTTTAAATCTAATTTTACCCATTGTTGTGTTTTTAGTAAACTATATGAAAGGAATCTTTAGTCGTTTTTAGTACGAGGTACTTTTTGACTTGTCCGGCCAATGTATGAGAAGAATGTTTTATAACTTATACGGCTTTAATTGACTTTTAGAAAATTATCTCCATGAATATTCCTTTAAAAGTTTTAATGTTTATTTTTATTCAACTTCTTTTAATTTAAAATTATTGGACATTTTAAGAAATAAAAAAAAATTGAAGTAGAAAGGATATTTTCCTCAAGATTGGAGTTTAAGAATTTTATCAAAATTATTTTCCATTTAAGATAATATAGGGTTCTATTTATATCTCTATTATTACATTGGTTTGATTATGTTATGATGGAATTATTTTTTTGAAGTCATTTTATCTTATATGGATTACGTTATGATGGCATGATGTTTAAGAATCCCATTTTTATTACATGGGTTATGCTATGATGTATGATTTATGATTTTGTGGGAGACAAAAGAATGGTTTAATTATGAGATGGGTGGGGCCTATATCTCCCTCAAATTCATTGGGTAAAGATTTATATATCATGAGATAGATATGGATAGAACGACAGGTTAATTTTGTTCAGTGTAATAGGATTAAAACGAGGAGTGAACTCAGTTCAGAAATGAACTTTGTCCCCTAAGATAGACTTGGAAATGAGTCTTGACTACTAAGAAATAATTCACTATGATTATGTGTGTATTCCACCAAGTTTCATGTTTTGTGTTATGATTATTGGGATTACATTTCACTACTATGATATATCCCATGTTATGATATTATGGTCTCTTTTGGAGGTTACGATTTTCAAAATGCTATGTTCTTATGAATATGATATTTCCTTTTTTTACCCTTACTAAGCATTTGAGCTCACCCTTTTGTATGTTTTATTTCCCCAGTTCTGGAAGAAGGTTATTAAGTAAGATTTTCCAAAAGGGACTCTAGATATGATAAAAAAAGGTAGACAGTGTAGCTGATTTATGAACCCGTTTTTTAGGTTTCCCAGTTTCTAAAGACACTATACCTATAAGGTCCTTTCAAGGTTTTTTTGTACTTCATGTTTGAAGTATTAATCATGTATGCAAAGTATAGGTCGTTATAGATGGTCTCAGAGGAATGGTATAGTCAACCTTTGGAAACTATGATGTGAAAGCCTTAGTAAGAACCCTAAGGATAATTCTAAGCATAGAACACAATCTTAATGTTTTAGAAATGGCCATGATTAACCTATTATAAGACCAAAAGTGTGAAATTTTATTCTTGATTATGTAGTTTTCCTATTATAATTAGTGTTGCTCACACAATTATTCATAGTTTTAGTCAATGGCTGTAACCCTAAGGAACCATGTTAATGATGGATGTGACGGGAAATGAAATGACTGTCCCCCTGAGCGACCAAACTTTATGGCAGCTGGAATGAGAAATATTGTAGCCATGATCACAAAACTTTATCAAGCTATAAATCATGTGGGATATCCAAACAAGAAAATGAATAAGCAATATTATGTTGAATCCTTCATGAGGCAGCGTCCACCTTCATTCAGTGGGTCTACTGATCAATTAGTGGCTGAACAATGGATCAATACCACTGAAAAATTATTTTCAGTTCTTCAATGTTCTGAACATGACAAAGTCATCTTAATAGTATATCATTTGGAAGGTGAATCTGATCAATGGTGGAATCTTATCAAGAATACGAGGAAAAGAGATGAAATTGAGTCCATGGAATGGGACGAGTTCAGGAACTTATTTTTCAATAAGTACATCCCTCGTATTCTTCAAAAAAAGTTGGAGATGGAGTTTCTTGAACTGAAGCAAAAGGATGATGAATCTATTGGTACCTATGAAGAATATTTTACACGACTTTCAAGGTATGCTTAGGGGATTATTATCCAACCTGAGAGTAAGATATATCGATTCTTTAGTGGCTTAAAACCAAGTATTCGATGGTAGTTATCCATAAGGGACTTCAATAGCTATGAGGAAATCATTCAATGTGCTCTGAAGGTTGAGATGGATATTGGAGTTACCCATCAGTCATATGGGTTTGATAATAAGAGGAAAATGGATTTCAAAGGAAAATATAAAGAGCACTCTGAAAAGAAGATGAGATTTCCCTTATACTTAATGTGTGGAAAGAAACATTGAGGGAGTTGTCTTAAAGGTACAAGTTAATGATTTGAATGTGGAAAAGAAGGACATCATGCATTTGAATTCCTCAATGATGGGAAGAAGATGCTAGTGATGCGAAAAAATAAAAGGCTACACAGAGTGCACCTCCTACACATCAATGTTACAAGTGCAAGGAAATGGGGCATTATGCCAATCAATACCCTAATAAAATGGTTTTTGATGATGATCGGCGTCAACAAACTCTTTAGGCCAAAGAAAAAGGAAAGTCACCTGCAATTTCTATCAGTGATGTGGAGTATAACAATTAAGTGGTGAAAAGTGCACATATCATCCACTCTAAAGTAGAAAATGTTTTATTTGATTCTGGATCCATCGACTCTTTTATTTCTGAATAATATTCTATGGGTATCGACATATTACCTCAGCAGTTAAATATTGATTTAGATGTGAGAACCCCTAATGGCACAACAGTCAAATCAAAATTTTATAATTCATTCCGATTGAAGTTTGGGGGAAAGTGATTCCTGCAAATATTTTGATCCTTCCTATATTGGAATTTTATGTGATTCTTGTCATGGATTGGCTTTCTTTATATGGATCTCATATCAATTTCCGAAGAAGAAAAGTCACATTTCATATTCCAGATCAATCTATGATCGTCTATTGATGCAACGATGAACATAACCTTCCAGTGGAAATTTCTTCCATCCTATGGGTCTTCATTCCACTAAATGAAGGTTATTTATCTCAAATTATTGGAGAGAAACTCATGATTAAGAATACACCCATTGTACGGGAGTTTGATGATGTCTTTCTGGAGTAATTTCCTAGTCTTCCACAAGATCATGAAGTTGAGCTTTCAATAGAACTCATACCGGGTGCTTTACCTATTTCAAAGACACCTTTTTGAATGGCCCCAATTGAGTTGAAGGAATTGAAGAAGAAACTCAAAGAGAATCTTGATAAAGGATTCATAAGACCTAGTGCGTCACCTTGGGAAGAACCTGTTCTACTTGTTAAGAAGAAAGATGGATCAGTGAGACTCTTCATTGATTATCGAGAGCATAAAAAGATCATGATCAAGAACAAATATCCTCTCTCACGCATTGATTACTTATTTGACCAACTACACAAAGCTCAATACTTTTCCAAGATTGATCTTTGTTTAGGTGATCATCAATTAAGGGTGAAAAGGGAGGATATACCAAAGACAACTTTTTGTATAAGGTATGGACACTACGAATTTATAGTGATTCCATATGGTCTTACTAATTCCCTTGCTATCTTTATGAATCTATTGAATATAGTCTTTAGAGACTATCTTGATCAGTTTGTGGTAGTCATTATAGACGATGTTCTTGTCTATTAAATGATCAAGGAATAACATGAAGATCACTTGAGAATTGTTTTAATGACCCTAAGGAAGGAGATGATTTTTTCCAAATTTACCAAGTGTAAATTTTGGCTTCAAAAAGTTTCATTTTTGGGTCACATAATCTCAAAAGAGGGGATATCTGTGGATCCAGCAAAAACAAAGGTTATCGAAAGATGGTCGAGACCAACAACAGTGACTGAGATCAAAATTTTTCTTGGTTTGGCATGATATTATCGACGTTTTGTGAATTATTGTTCATGATTATCTAATCCACTCACCAGGTTGACTTGTAAAGGAGTTATGTTCGTTTGGATGGAGGAGTGTGAAGAGAATTTCAAGGAGTTAAAAAGAATGTTATCCAGTGCACCTGTGCTCACACTACCTTGTAGTAGAGAAAGGTTTTTTATTTATAGTGATCCATCCAAGAATGTACTGGTGTGTGTTCTCATGCAAAATGATATGGTGATAGCTTATACCTCATGAAAATTAAAAATTCACGAGAAAAATTACCCAACTCATGATTTGGAGTTAGCTGCGATGATCATTGCATTAAATATTTAGAGGAATTATCTTTATGGGGAAAGGTGTGATATTTAAATTGATCATAAAAGTTTAAAGTATATTTTCACACAAAAGAATCTGAATATGCACCAAAGAAGATGGTTGGAGCTAATTAAGTATTACGATTGCTCAATTCATTATCACCTTGGGAAAGAAAATAAGGTGGAAGATGCATTAAGTCGACAAGACCATGCTAGCTTATCCATGATGAGGATCACAAAAGATCCAAGGATGGATCTTGGAATTATAATGGAAGGGGAAAAATCTTCTATTTCTCAAATAAATGTTCAACCATCTATACATGAGATTATTAAAGACTAAAAGAAAGAATATGTAGAGTTACAAAAGAATGTGAGAAATGCTCCTGAATTCATCCTTGATTGTGATGGGATAATAAGGTTCAGGAATCGGGTTTGTGTTCCTCCCATATCAGAATTAAAGGAGCTCCTGGATGAGGCTCATAGTTCTTCATTCACTATTCATCCTGGAAGCACAAAGATGTATAGGGACTTGAAATAGTACTTCTAGTGGGATGGCATGAAAAGAGATGTTGCTGAATATGTCTCTTGATGCTTGGTTTGTTAGCAAGTTATGGCTGGGTTACAGAATTCTAAGGGGATGTTACAACCATTACCCATACCTGATTGGAAATGGGAAAACTACACTATGGACTTTGTCACTGGACATCTTAAAACATCCAAAGGCAATAATTCTATCTAGGACATAGTTGATCGTTTTACGAAGTCGGCACACTTAATTGCTATTAGAGAAGATTTCTCTCTAGATCATCATTCCAGGATATATGTAAAGGAAGTTGTAAGATTTAATGGAGTACCACATTCCCTTATATCTAATCGAGATCTGAGGTTTACCTCAACGTTTTGGTGAAGTCTTCACCATACTCTACATACAGAGGTGAGGTTCAGCACTACTTATCATCCTCAGATAGATGGTCAGTCTGAGAGGGCAATTCAAACTCTAGAAGATTGGTTGGGATCTTTCTCTATGGATTTCAAAGGAGGTTGGGATCAACAACTACCATTGGTGGAATTTTCTTATAATAATAGCTTTAACTCCCATATTAAGATGGCTCATTATGATGCTCTCTATGTAAATAAATGCCGAACTCAAAATTTTTGGGATGAAGTTGGAGAAAGAATGCTATTAGGACCTGATCTTGTTGATGAGATGGAAGAAATGGTCCGATATATTAAACAACACATAAGAGCAGCACAGAGTCGACAAAAAAGTTATGCCGATAACCGAAGAAAAGACCTAGACTTTGAAGTGGGTGATAATGTGTTCTTAGGAATATCTCCTTGGAAGAGAGTAATGAGATTTGGAAAGAAGGTAAAGCTGAGCCCTAGGTATATCGGTCCTTTCAAAATACTGGATCGTGTTGTGAATGTAGCTTACCGATTGGCACTTCCACCGAATATCTCTCAAGTTCATGATATTTTCCACGTATCTCTCCTGAGAAAATAAATACATGATCCTTCAAATGTACTCAGCTCATAATTTGTACCACTAGAGCAAGATCTTTCTTATGAAGAACAGCCGATAAGGATTCTAGATCGTAGCGAAAAAGTCATACGAAACAAGACCACTCATTTGGTGAAAGTCTTATGGTGGAACCACCAATTGGAAGAAGCTACATGGGATCATGAGGATATGATGAGAGAGAGGTATCCTCATCTGTTTGTTACAGAGTGATGAATTTCTATGGGCGAAATTCATTTTAAGGGGGGTAGAATGTAACACCTGAGATTTTTATGAGAAATATTTTGTTTTCATGTTATATAAATCATCAAATAAATCTTTCACTACACACAACACTATCTTGGATTGCGTTACACGCAACCGTGACCTTCCTCAATAGCGTGCGTTGGACGCAATACCGAGTTTCACTAAACAACGATATGCTATTAAAATATTATTAAAACCAGCCATTATGAATAGTAATACCCACTTTTTGAAATTTTATAAATTTTATCTTTCAAAATGGATTTAATTTTTGGATTTGGAATATCGAAATTATCCTAGGGTGAATTTTTGGTATTTTTCTGAAAACATTCAATTTTTAATGAATAGTGAAAACCATGGGTTACTATTTAAAATCATACTTTTTATTTAAATAATTATTTATTTTATTTAAATTTATTTTAGGTCAAAATTGATACATAATACTTATATAAGTTCAATTTAATTCATTGCTGTCATTTTATAATAAATATATATATATAAACATTTTATTGAACTTTTCACCGTCTTTTACCTACCTCCGAGGAGCTTTTTGCAAAATTACATAAAACATAATTTTACTACTTCTACAAGTGAATTTCAAAAATCCGTGAGAAACGGTTAATATGAAGGAGTTAAATGTGGTTCAATAAGTTAAAAATTATTTTTGGTGAATAGTAACTTTTTACTTTTATTTACCACGTTTAAATGTAAATAGGGTAATTAAGGGTAAAAATGGTATTATTATTACCCTAACACATGTCCTAATTCTATTGGATAATATTAATTCGACCAGAAACAACCTTAGGAATAATATATGACCATTTAGTTCCACTTGGATTATATTAGGACATTTAATATTATTTTATTGAAAGTAGAGATAAAATAGTTAAAATCAAATTTTAATAACTAATATATTTTTAATATAGGGTTATAAATAATATAAATTTGACTATAAATATTCATTATAAATATAAACAGTATTACTACATAATGGAATTTTTTTTATAATTTTTAGAGTTTAAATAATTTAATTTATTTATGACACAATGATGATGCAGTAATTACCTTATTAAGGATATATTAACATATTTGATAATATAAATACACAAATAAATGTAATTTGAGACTTTTTAAGAATTAAAATAATTTTATAGGTTAACATGACATATTATAATTGATTTAATTAAGGGTTTTGGAACTAATAATGCTGTTATAATTTTCAAAAAAATCAATTACCAAATAGTTTCAAAATTGACATAAAATATTTTTCAAAAAAAATAATATATTATTAGTTGATATTTTACTCTTAAAAATCTAAGGTTCTGCCAAATAACATAGATAAGGTTATATAAATTAATAATGAACCTCTTGGGGTTTTATTGGCTTGTTATTGTATGTTTATTAACCATATAGTGTTAGAAAACAAGAAGACACGGTAAAAGTTATATTATTTAACTTAGAGTTAAATTTAAATGATATGGTTAAAATAGTAACCTTAACTTGTCTAAAATATATTTTTTGAGAGGATTTAGACCCATTCCCACCTTATATTCAAAATAAATCAATTTGGAGCTATTAAAAACCAAATATGACATTATTATAAAATAATATTTTATGCTTTTTCTAAGGTGCCCCTCTCCTCCCTTATAAAATGGCACCTCCTCCCTCTCCTCCTCACACCACTTTGAGCCTTCAAGATCTATCAAAACCTAACCATTTTTCTTTTCAACTTCCCTAGAAACATCCTATAGGTCCTATTTTTCTTCAAAGACCATATTTAGTGCCCTAAGAGGAGGTTAATAAGAGGCTCTTCAAAGATGAGGTAATGTCCGTTACCGATTCTTTCAGAATTATTTATTCTTCTACTTCCTCTTATTTAGTTGTTTCACTGTGAAGTAATAAAATCAGTATCAATAATATACTGATATGTAATTATAAATACGAAACAACCCTATTTCACCTTCTATCCATCCTACGGAAAATGAAATCACCACGCGTGCTTACGTACAGAATACCGTCTCAACATCGTGGTGTAATCTGTTTTCGACTACCACCATACTTGGATGGGTATAATGGTGTAAAGAAATACTATATATGATTATTTTAAACTGATATTGATTCGGAAATAGTATACATACACTCCAATACAATTCCATGATAATGGGAACGATATCATCGCTCGTGCGTACGTACGGTTTACCATCTCCACAATGTGATGTGACTCATTCTACATGATCTTCAATGCTTAATGATTATATAAATTAATTGAATTAATAAATATGATATATATTACACGAATACCATTCATTAAATGAGGTATATATAAACTAAAAATAAGAATAATAATTTATTCGACAAAACAAGCATAAGAACAAAAAGTAATAAACACCCGAATAACAAGTAGGAATGAAATATTACTTATAAGAAGCTAAGAATATGACCATATATGATATAATAACAATGAGTATGATTCTAGAATAATACAATGACATTATTTAAAACATTATACAGGAGGTTCGGACATGTACGAATCAAATCGTACCTAAGGTAAGGGAAAATCTCACAATATCATTTTTATCCGATATTGATTATACTTCAGAATTTACTAGTGCATATTTATCATCCACATCCATATTTCCTCAATATATAATATTATTTCCATCCACCATCAATTTTTTAAATCTAATTTTACCCAGTGGTGAGTTTTTAGTAAAAGATATGAAAAGAATCTTTTGTCGTTTTTAGTATGAGGTACTTTTAGACTTTTTTGGCCAAAGTACGAGAAGAATGTTTTTTTAACATATACGGCCTGAATGGACTTTTATAACGTTATTTCCATGAATCTTCCTTTACAAGTTTTCATGTTTTTTTAATAAACTTCTTTTAGTTTAAAATTATATGACATTTTTGTAAAGGAAAAATGTTTTTGAAGTAGAAAGGATATTTTTCTCAAGAATGGAGTTCAAGCATTTTATCAAAATTATTTTGCATCTACGATAATATAGGGTTCTGTTCATATCCTTTTTTTTAAATTGATTCGATTGTGTTATATGAAATTATTTTTATGAAGTCCTTTTATCTTATATGGATTATGTTATGATGGAACGATGTTTAGGAATCCGATTTTTATTACAGGGGTTATGCTATGATGTCTGATTTATGATTTTGTGGCACACATAAGAATGGTTTCATTATGAGATTTTTGGGAGCTATATCTCCCTCCAATGCATTGGGTAAAGATTTATATCTCATGAGACAGACATGGCTGGAACGACAGGTTAATCTGGTTTAGTGAAACAGGACCAAAACGAGGAGTGAACTCGGTTCAGAAATGGACTTTGTCCGCTAAGATAGTCTTGGAAATCAGTCTTGACTACTAAGAAATGATTCTCTATGATTATGTGTGTATTCCACAAAATTTCATGTTTTTGTGTTTTGATTATTGGGATTACATTTCACTACAATGGTTTATCCCATGTTATGATATTATGATCTCTTTGGCAGGTTAAGATTTTCGAAATGCTATGTTCTTCTGAATATGATATTTCCTTTGTTTACCCTTACTGAGTATTTGAGCTCACCCCTTTGTATGTTTTCTTTCCCCAGGTCAGGAAGAATTTTATTAAGTAAGATATGCAAAAGGGACTCCAGATATGATAAAAAAAGGGAAACAATTTAGATGATTTATGAACCAGTTTTTTATGTTTCCCAATTTCTAAAGACACTATACCTATAGAGTCCTTTCATCGTTTTGTTATATGTTGTAATAAGTGTACATCAATTTTGAAGTGCTAAAAATGTATGTAAAGTATGGGTTGTTATAGTTTTCATTCACATTTAACATAGGTGACGATGGTTGTATGTCATAAAAAAACAAAAAAAATCTAAATAATTGAATTATAATATTTTTATAATATCATTATTGTTTAAAAATATTTTAATATGGTTGAAGAAGAAAAAAATTAATTTTTTTGTTAATAACATTACCTATTATTTGAACAACTTTTTTATATTTGTGCCAAAATACATTCTAGGTTGAATATATGATAAAACCAATGATTATATTATGATATTTGAGATTTAGGGAACATATTTTTTTATTAATTTACTTAAAAAATGGTTTTTTGAAGTGTATAAGTGAGAGGAGAGTGGGTGGCCTTTTATAAGTGGGGTAGCACAAACATAATTGTTTTTTAAAATGAATTCCACAAACGTTTATCTCATAAAAAGGCTCAATAAATGACTATTTCAAACACTTTAATCTATATGGTAAATATATGACTCTAAAATAGAAATTAGAGATGTTTTGGTTCATTCTTAACCCTTATATTCTTACTTTAATCCCCTAGTAAACAAGTTATTACTTTTAGTGTGGTAAATATTTTTTTATGTTTTAACAATACATTGGGGTAAAAAAATAATTATACATTATTATAAATCATAAATTTTTATTAATATGATAATTGAACCAATTTTATAATATTAAAATAACATTATTTGTATAAAATAATTAAAAATCAAACATGTTGACGTATCAAAAATAGTTTTTCCCAATAAAACATTTCAAAAATTTAAAACGTTTTCATATCAAAATTAAATTTTAAATTGATTTAGATTTTTTTTAATTAGTAAACATATGAATTTTTTTGACAATTTTAGTTTAAAAAAAATTAATATATGATGTACCTTTTAAATTAATTTAAAATAAAAGACAGTTGTTAAAAATATTATATTTTTCACTATTCACAAAAAAAAATAATTATTTTTTTAAAATTATCAAAAATTCACCCAAATATATTTTGACATGTATATTTCAAGACATATATTTATATTTTCTATTAAAATTTAAAATTTTTTAAACGTTAATTTTAAACATTCTGTGATAAGTGAGATTCAATCGCCTTTATGAAAAAAACATTGTTTTTAAGAATATATTTTTTTCTCCTTTAAAAGACATTTATTTTACTTCTAATCAATTGAAAACTATGGAATTTATTTTATAAAATTTTTAACAAAAGTATAATAATTTATTATTTACTATTCAAACCATCTCAATTAACATATAAGTTATTCTTTTAATTTTAAATAATAATATATTAATATAGTATCATGTTTCATTGAAACCGAGTGTTATGATCATTGTATGATGTCAAAGAGATTGAATTATCATAAATTATTAAGGTGTTAAATTAAATTATAATAATAATTTGTGTCATGTATTATATCCAACATGATGTTCATATTTTAAAATATCTATTTCTTTTACATATATTGTCTATCGTTACATGTATCACTATTATATTGATATATATAAATATTTTTATATTCATATCATATTACATTGAGATATATTGTAATAAATTATTTCATAAAGTATATAAAAATTCAACAACATAAAGCACAAAATATCATATTTTTTGAGTATGATAGATGAACTATATATAAACATATATACCACTTTTGTCATGAATTGTATATTGTGAGGTGACCTCAATTTGAATAAAATTAATTTTTCATGCATCAACGTGGACTCCTGAAACCATATAATACATGTTGCATGAAGATATTTATATGTCATTAAAAATTTATAATCTCCATCATCATGCCATAACTGTTACATGAATGTATCATGGACCAAACTCTAGAAGCAATTCAATGAATCATCTTTATACACATGGTGATAATATTAATCATTTCAACAGAAATGCTATTCCATATTTATATATAAAAAATATCTCTATAGTCATTGAATATGCATCTAGGTGTGACAGCATCATACACACTATCGTAAAATGTCTCAAGTACTAGATCATTCAATTATCTTATAATCAAAGATCCACATTGTTACCTCCATTCACATTATTTGAGAATTACAATCCTATATAAAACATGAACTATCAACATGATTATGACACATTACATATAGTATGAAAAATATGTCATAGTTTTATTTTACAACTCTTATTCACATGAATGTCTATTTTCCCTTTTATTGTGGGTATATCGCAAAATTAATTGGGCTTAATCTTGCTCCCTCGATCTCACGATCACACTCAAATAGAATTTTCATTCATTTTATGAAATCACTGAGTTAATGTTTGTAGCAGAAATGATATGTGTGGGTATTTCCTAATATCAAATATCCATATTGGATCAAACATATCGATCTTTAGCTTCATATTTTCTTCCAAAAATATAATTGAATTATAAAGACATAGTAAGATATTGGTAATTGTGGTTTGAGGTCATCAGAACCCTAGCTGAGGAGGAAGGGGAATCAAATGTCATCATATCTCCCAAGCCCCATTCTTTTTTCACTTATGTACATAGAACCACATTAAACTAAATACCACATCAAACTATACATCATGAGGTAACTCATATATCCACCCAACCAAGGGGATTTTATCCATTACCATTTTGTTGTAAGGTATCATACTATGGACCCCTCTCTAGTGCTTCCCAACATCAAATCTTCGAACATAGTAATATTTTCCCTTGATGGATCAATACCCTCACTCTACCACTCATCCAGGACTGGGATTCAGTTTGTTGGTTACCTCCAAACCATAAACTCCAACTCCTATGGTGATATATTATTTGTCCATACATTCAAAGACCCTTCATAGTTTTCATTTTATAAATTCTATCCTCCATATATAATTATTTATTCCATCATATTTAATCATATTTTCTCACAAATTCCAATGATATCCCTTTATATAAAAAAATTTCAATACAAATAAAATTTGAGGAAAAAATAATTTATTAATTAATAAACTAAGTGAGTTTGAAAATAAAATAGGTATGAATGAAATATATCAATCATATTTCCACATTATAAATTTAGTAAAAGGATTAAATGTATTTTTATTGAGTAAAATTTATTTAACCCTTTATTTTAACATAGATACCTAGATATTCTTTTAGCTATTGTTTTTGTCAAAAAATATTTTTTATCCACTATTATCTCAATGGTATTTATTAAAAAATTATATCCACATACATATTTATCCATATAGTATATAAATTATAAATTAAATAATTATTCCAATACATTAATTGAACTATAGTAATAGTTTCAATACTATATAGACTATTAGATCGTGTTTGATGATATGAGGAACTCTAATATGGAACTTGGTTTTTCAGTACGATGTTTATGATGTTGAAAAATACCAATTCTTGGTTTTCAATGTATGTTCTTGTGAGTTTTATGGGGACTATGGAATAAAAAGATTTAAATTAAAAATTTACCTATAAAAATTCATGTCCAACCTTCATATGTTGAACCTCAAGTTATTGTAATGTTGGAATAAAAAAATGTTAATAAAGATCTTGTTATATGATGATTTTTTCATATCAATCCATGATTTCTGGGAACTAAAAAAATTTTATACATCATAATAGAAATTGTACAAAGATTCATCACATGAAAATTGTTTTAAATAAATGATTTTCTTACATGAAAATGTGTTCTTCATGAGTCTTTTATTTTTACTTTTCAAAAGGGAATTGAGAAAAATATATTGTTGTGAGAAATTATTGGGGAATGGGGTTTTCCATTGAATGGGATAGTGGTACACATAGACATAATATAGATTGTAATTTTTTTATTTGGTGGTTATGTAAATTTTTATTTAAGTATTCTACTGGAAATTTTATTATTTTCTCCAAGAAGAGTATATGATGGAAAATGATAAGTATTTGTGGGAGTTTCTCTTATAGATGTTAAATCAGTGAGGGAGATTTGTAAGATTATATAAGAATTGTATAAGGATTTTTATCTTGATACACTAAGGGATAGATATTTGGCCTCTTAATTTTAAAATTACAGTCCACAATCATTTATAGGTGTTGTTTATATCAAGCCATTTCTTAAATGAATTATTCTGTATCCTTGGGTTTGATAATTCATAACACACATCATATTTCAGTTATCCTAATTTAAATTTCATTTAGTTATATTTATTTAGATTTATTATCTCATTAATATGTTTTTGTTAACTTATTTAGAACCCAAAACATCTAAAATGTTTTGAATTCTCTAAAAGATTTTCAAATAGAAGATTTACTGAGAGAATTCCAGTTTGATAAAATGTGATAGTTGTGTAAAAATTCATTGGATTAAACTAATTTTGATTTTATTACACTATCTCGAATAAATACATAGAAAATATTTGTGAAATTAATGATTTTGTTACACCATAATTTGATATTTTTAGAACCATCAATCGGATTTTACTATTTTTTATTTTATTTCTCTATCTCCAAAAAATAGATACAAAATATTTCTAAAATAGAAGTTATTGTAACACAATAATTTCATTTTATTACTCTATATCCTATAAATTGATAAATAATATTTCTGAAATATAATTTGTTGTAACACCACCATTTTTATGTATTTGTTACTATTCTTTTATAACATATGTTTATGAGTACATTATAATTAAAATTTATATAAATTTACATATTGATTTTATTTATAATCTTGTGTTATCAGAGATATTCTAGGGATAGTAATATGTTCTTCCTAACCTCTAGTTGGAATATATTTTGGGTTAAAGATTCTTATTGATCATATGATTGAAGAAAAACCCAGATGTAGAACTTTATGCTATTTAAATTTTGAAATAAATAGAAGGAGAATACTATTATATTGAAATCTATAATATCATGTATGTTTTGGTGTTAAAAATCATAGTTCTATTGTATCAAGGTATTGATCCCCATGAAACGTCTGATTAAAATATTGAGTATCATTAACTAGAGGAAAAACAGGAATAATGGATTTTAATTCTCATCATTTGAATACACTTCACATGTCGTTCGATTCTTATTATTTTCTCACCATTGTGATGGGATCCCCCTTCTTTGTGGATCTGGTTCCATTTGATTACCTCCCTTTGGAGTCCCCTGATGTTGTGGTTAGATCTTCACAGTTATCTTTTCCATTCTCAGTAGTGATCGAATATGTGCCCGGGATATCTTTTAAAAACTATGTCCTTGATAGTCCACAGAGGTTGGATAAGAAAGTTACAATGTTAGTGGTTTAGATTGTCCTCTCTAGAATTTGATTGACAAAAGGGAACATGATGCTATCATTCCTTTCATCAATATTTATGATGCTTCAGCTCTTCTTGGATGGTCATTAGTAGCTCAATTTGGGATGGAGAAGACTGTATTTGGTCTTTTTTAGATCATTGTTCTTGCATGGAACCAAAATCTCCTTCTAAGATTACTGGACCAAAATAGTAAATCAAAACATATTTTTCTATAGTCACAGGAGGATTTCATCCATGAATAGTCCCATAATCTCTATGGGGTTAGTCACAGGCACTTCAACCTCTATCACTGGTCCATGGATACACACCTAGGATGGGAGCCTCCCATTATGGTATTTTTGGATATGATTCCTAGCATGACACTTCCCTTCCACAACTATTCTATTATGGAGAGAATCAGTGACTCTTTCGATGAGTTTTTGTGCACCGATGAACATAATCTCTCACTTCGAGAAACTTCATATGAAAGATCTGTGTAAAGATATATATCTCGACACCCCCTCTATCTCAACGTCTCATCTGAGTTATTGGGGATTTTATTAGATTCAATCACTACAACAAATAGGGCTTTTTATTAAGCTAAAAACCACCTTTAGCAGCACTAGAAAAGTTCTCTTAATCACAGAGAAGATAAATAGGGATTCTATTTATCAGCACTCAAAATAGTGCTGATGAAGGGTCACCATTATCCATGTTAAAAAAGCACTGATAAAGGTGGTATTTATCAGCGCTATTTTGAGTTCTGGTAAATTTACCCTTTATTAGTGCTATAATGAGTGCGGATAAATTTGTAATATATCAGCACTCAAAATAGTTTTAATAAATACCAAGTTTCTCAGCACTAATAAAGCACCGATATTGTATACATTTATCAGCGCAAAATTAGCACTCATAAAGGCCATGTTCAATGAGGAAACCTACCACATTCACAATACCTGCAACCAGAGACAACAACTGCACACACAGCAAAGACAACACCAACATGCAAAGCACAGAGGAAAAAAGGATACTGTATATATTCACTTAAAATCATTAATAAAAAACACTTCTATATACATTTCAAACAATTTTTAATATGCTTACAATTACAATTGTCCAAAAATCATTTAAAAAATTATTGTTTCATTCTTTTTCATCCATGATCATCTCTAAAAAATTGTTGTCCATGGTATTGGTTGATGAACAATGAATTCAAACTTGGGAAAAAAATTCACCTATATATTAAAACAAATATTATGTTAGTAATACAATAAGTAAATAAATTAAACATTAACATGAAAGAATAAATTCATAAAATGACAATTGTTGTCTGTTATAACCTTTACATGTCCTTCTTTCCTTGGATTGAATGAATATTATAGAAGAAGCTCTACCTGATTCATTGATTAATAATTATTGTTTTGTTAAATTACATAGATGAGAAAATAAGTGGAAGAGATTTCAACAAAAACATGGAATCCAAATGTATTCATTTTTTGACAATAAAAAAAGGGGAGGAATCCGCACATGTTATACAATATGAAACATTCATGATGGTGAATTTAATTTCATTGCAGTATTAAATATTAGAATAAATTGTAACATTTTACAAGTGATTACACCAACCTAGATAGGTTATAAACCTAATAGTTACATATATCTAGAGCCTCTAATAGTCTACTCTCCCATGGAAGGTCAAATAGAATTAGTTCAAGTGCATCTGCATTAGACATTGGCCCCAACCCTGCTTGGACACTAACCACTAATTCATCTCCAAGGACCCATACAATATCTATGGTCTAATTTAAGGTATTGAAATAATTTATTTCTCTGTTTTATAGAAGGGCTGATGAGAACCTACACAATTAGATAGACCATGATCATATCGGTTCACATTTATCTTGATCTCCTTGTTCTTTAGTGTTATTAACCAGACCCCCTCCCTCCCCTCCACGAGAGAGCCCTCCTAGACAGCCCCCTTTCTACCCTTGGACAACCCCCCCCCCCCCCCACACACACCACTCCACCTGAACCCCCTCCCTCCTTCAAGAAATCACCACTCCCTCCCCCTATAGCCCACTTGCATTCTTTATGTAACCCCCTTCGCACCCCTTGGACAACCCCCTTCCCACCCCCTAGACAACCCCCTCCCCTCTTGGACAACCACCACTCCTAGACACCCCCTACCCCTAGACAGCCCCGTCTCTACCCCTGGACAGTCCCCTCCCAACCCTTGGACTGCCCCCCCCCCCACTCCACCTGCAACCCCCTCCCTCCTCCTAGAAAACTCCTTCCCGCTCCCTCCAGCCCCATCCATTTCCATATACATCCCCCTATCCACGCCATGGACAGCCCCCTTCCCACACCCTAGAGAGCCCCCTCCCCTCCTAGACACCCCCCTCCATCCAGGACACACCCTCCTTACTAGACACCCTCCCTCCAGGACACATCATCCCTCATGAATACCCCTACCTCCTAGTTCTTTATTGTGATTGTCCAGAACCCCCCGCCCCCTCCTCTCCCAGAGACAGCCCCCTCCAAAGCCCTGTACCGCACCAGCACCCCCCCTCTACACCACCACCACTCCACCTGCATCCCCCTCCTTCCCCATAGACAACCCCCCCTATAGCCCCTCCATTTCTCGGGACAACCCCCTCCCCCTATATCCCCCTCCCTATCCCTGGACAACCCCCAACCACGTTGAAATAAAATATCAGACAATTAGAATAAAGTATCAAAAAATCATAAAATGATGTTAGTATAAAAGGGATGAATCAAATGTTTACCCATTAATAAACTTCTTTATGCAACTATATTTTCATCGTCTATTTTATAATGGAATAAATATTATTCATACAACATCATTCACTAATAATAATTATAAAAGCATAAATAATATTAGAATTATCCTATGTGTAATAAATTTCTAAACATACATGGTTTTGAATACTTATCAGTTCATAATCATAGAAAAATAATCAAACATGACCCAAATCCATCATCTTCTCATCATATACCTAACATCTTCCATCACATTGGGTATAATGAGATCTAGAACAAGGGGTAGATAAAGTATTTTCTAAGTTAATAAATAGAAATGATGATCATTAGAAAACAAAATTGGTTTCCAAACCATACATGAATAAACTATATCTCCTCCTCTCAACTGATTAAGATATTCAAAATTTTAAAAAGTTATTGGAGGGCTTAGTTTCCTCCCCATGGAATTCATGAACATGGATTAGTACTCTATTTTCATCATTATTGAAAAGATGCAGTTCATCAAATCCCAGAAAAACACTAAAAATATAATCTATCTGAAAAATAGGAAAAAAATTTCATAGAACATTAACAAAAATATAATTTATCAATACATAAATCAGAAACCTAGAGATCCTATAACACAAATAGAAGACACCAATCCTAGGGATTGTCAGAGAAGTGTTATATATATAGGTAGTGGGGATAAATCTTCTAGAATATAGTTTCTAGTAAAAAAACCTCTCATTCCATATATTTCAACCACATTCTAGGACTGATGGTCAAAATTGATATATTTGAGAGTGTCCTTAAAAATCTTCTAGATCATAAATTATTCCTTCCATCAAACTCATATGTCATCAGTAATTTTTCCTGAATATGTATTATACTACAATGTTGGTGTAGATAAAATGTGTTATTTTAGAAATATAATTTTATAAAGGTAAATGATGCATATGTTGGGTCTTTATGAAATTAAATAAGATATATTGGGCCACAAATTCCACCGGAATATAATTAATGGGACTTTACCTGGGCTTAGAATTGGAATTGTTTATTGGATCTTATGATGCCTCACTAGATACCCACTTCTGAGTACCCTAGATGTGATCTACTAATTATATATTATTAGTATTTAATGGAATTTAATGGATCTCTACATGAACACCCCCTCCCTCCTAGACACCCCTTCAGTTCTGGATACCCCTTCCTCTCCTCCTGGACACCCCACTCCTGGAAACCCCTAGACCTCACCCCATCCCTCTTAGAAACCACCACCTTAATGGACACTCCCAACCACCAAGAGACCCCCTCCCTCAAAAACACCCCTCCCTCTTTGACACCTCCCTCCCCTCCTGGACACTCCGCAACCACACTCACACCTGGACACCCCTCCCTCATGGACACCCCTCCCTTCTAGACACCCCTCCCTCATGGACACCCCTCTCTTCTAGACACAGCCCCTACCTCCCCTCTTGGACACCCCACACATGGACACATCCATAGAAACCCCCTCCCTTTTGGACACCCCCACTCCTTGACACCACCTAGAGACCCCCTCTCTCCTAGAAACCCCCTCTTTTCTAGACACCCCCACCCACCCTCCCACCTGGAGACCCCCCTCCCTCTAGGGAACCCCCTCCCTCTTGCACACCTCCCTCCCCTCCTGAACACCCCCCATTTCTGGACACCCACTATCTCTTGTACACCCCCACCCACATATATGGTAAACTAATTAGATAATTTAAAATTCAAGATATCGGTTCCCATCAAGCTTTTAAGATGCTCATGATTGGACTAAATGACTATGCATTGGTCAACATCCATAGTTTTGACTATTGTAGTCCAATGAACAATAGCCTCTTCATATTAAATTCATGAATTCATTGGTATCATAAGAAAGAAAAAATCTCTATTAATTTTTAAAATGGAGGATTTTGGGTTAAAAAATGGACTTGAGTATAAAAAGCGCAGATGAATAATTAGAAATTTCATATTAAGTGCATGAATTGTTCAAATTCATGTGATCACATGACCATAATTGGGTCACATGATCAAATGAACCTGATATATTTATATGATTACATGAACATTGAAGCTTTATGTGATCATGTAAATAAGACAAGAATACACAAATCAACGTTCAAGTGAATTTCCTTAATTGATTAATAATTTTTATGTGATTTGATCATGTGATGAGATCACAGGATCTGTTCACATGAAGAATTCATACAAAAGAGCTTATGTGACATGATCACATGAAGAGGATTATATGAAGTAGAGGAAAATATTATGAGTTCTCATAGAGATACAAAATATTGAGTCATTAGTGAAATATATTTCTTATTGCCTCTGTGATTGAGAAGACATAACGTCATTTCTCTTCCTGTAATGTCTTGTCACATGGATAAAAATATTCTAAAATAAATTAACCCTAAAAGGAATAATGAAAATCAAATCAACAGTTCATTATATAATTTTTTTGTTAAATTATACATATAATATTTTAACATTGCTTTTACATCTTTCCAAATTGTTTATTTGGTCTTGATGTAATCTAATAACAAAACTGATGATTCTTTGTGCACTTTACTACTATTGGTTAACCACAGCTTACCATAGCTTCTGATCTGAATGGGGAAGCCAGATCAGATGTTCAGATCAGATTTTATTCTAAGAAGTAGTTAACCAACAATAGTGAATAATCCTTAGTTTTTTTTATTAAATTTTTGAGTGTTAGAGAACCAATATTTATTTAACACACTAAAATTGCTGAAACAACTACATAAATGGAAAAAATAAAAAATATAAATGATCCATGCCATAATAGTTTAGGTCTAGTGATTTTGGAAACATAAATACATAAAGAACTAGTTCATAAGAGTCTCTCATTAGGTTATGCTTTACTAGAATGACCAATCATTTCTAAAAACATTCATCATAGCCTAATGATATAAAACATAATAAAGTGTGATCATATATGATAAAGAAGTTTAAACAAGGGAGCTATCAACGATCATATAAGGATAACATAAGTAGTATGAATTCACCTTCATCCAATTTTTGTACAATCCTCTATCAGGTATGTTACCCATTCATTTCTAAACACATCTATATCATCTTTTGAATATGAGTTTTTGTGAATGTCATGGTAATACTGAAAAAATATAAATACATAGAGGATTAATAAATATTTTAAATGAACTCATAATTATTTTTGAAAATACCTTTTCAGGGATGCTAGTTTGTTGATGAAATTGGATCTCTTTCAAAAATTTATTGACATAATAACAATAGTACTTTCTATTAGTTTGTTTCATACGTTGTAGAATCATCAATAAAAATAAGTAATTTGTTTTCATATGTGTTTTTATAGTGAAATGTTATTATATATACCAAGATACTTTTACAATTGTAGATCTTATAGGATTTCTTGTCCTTAGGCCCCGAATTCATTCCATGATGTAGATGATATTGATACACTGCCCTATCATAACAGAATACTCATTTAAGGATAATATAAACTATATTACTAGATGTTTAGTTCTAAAATATTGGATCTAGTGTATTTAAAATTAATAAGAACCATTATTCATGGTCGGTTTATTGCATATCCATTCATTGAATCCAGAAAACAAATCAAGGGAGTACCCACATTGACAGCAATAAGCATCCAATGCTTCCTTAAAAAAGAAGTAATAAAATTAATTTAAATATAGTTGATATGATTAAATTGTAGATTTTTACCCCTGGATCGTTGGTATTAATAAGATTTTGTCATCTGTAATTTTGTTTTCTAATGATTTGGGAAGGGATGACATTATGTCATCCTCTTTATTAGAATATATTTCTTCTTTTGAAGAGGTGATGTGGGGACTAATGAGTTGAAATTTCTGTTCATGGGGAAATGCCTTCAATTATTTTTCTTTTATAAAATTGAAATAAATATAAAATTTATTTATTCATAATTATCAGAGTATATCAACTTTTGTAAAATCAAATAACTAAAATATACCGCCTTTATACATTTACAACTATGGCACCTAGCCATTCATACTTGAGGATTTCATTTACATTTTCAAAACTAATTAAATTTGATTCTTCTTCTCCATTCATATTTTTTTCAATATCAATTGTGTGGGTATTTCTGTCTATCAACATTGTATCAACATAAGCCTGCAATGATATTAACTATGGATAGAGAACAGGCGGGGTGAATTTTATCTTAGTAGAACATTTCAATCGGTTGGTTCATCCTGTTGATATTTTTTTTCTGATAATTTATTTCACCTCTATCTATTTTTCATCCTCTAAAAAATTCATTGTTTAAGACATTTATTCATTAAATGTTAAAGATCCATCTTGAAAAATAAATTGTAAATGAATACTTCCTTGTTGACATGTTTTTTAATTGAATTGAAAGCTAGGCGAAGAATGTTCCATCCGTTTGTTCAATCATATGAATTTTTTTATCATCATTTGGAATAAGTATCTCAGAACTTGGCTCATTAGCTATTTTAATTGAAAATCTAAAATTATTTGTTTGATGTTTTTTTGTAGCATGTTGTTCAGCATGTTGAGAACTGTAGCCTCGATACAAGGTGATAGAAGGGAGTTGATAGATATAAATCACAGTCATTTTCACAATGTATAATTTTTTTATAGGAAAGGTACCCATTTCTATGTGATTCTCATTTGAAAGAAAAAATAATTTGAACATTGATTACGTCATCTAAGTTGGGGATTTTAGCGGAATGGGTCACCTCAAAGCTCGTGGGGGTGGGGAGGGATCTTCATGCACATGTTTTTGTTGAGTTGTATCTTCCCTTTTCCGCTCCCACATGAAACTTTCTATCATCTCTCTCTGGTAAGGTAAATATTTTTTAAAAATAGATAATTTTTTATTCATCTCATTCATTTTCTAATATTAATCTTCCTCTTGATTTTGTTTTTTGAAAATATGTTCGGGGTGTCACCGCAAAACCCGCACATATGTCGTTTCCGTACTGTTCTGGATGCTTCAAATCCGCTAAATGTATGTCTGCATTTGTTGCGGTTGTTATTGATTCCTGTGACTATGTCAGATAGAACAAATAGTTAAATAAGTAGTAATTATTATTTAATTAAGATTTAATGAAAATAAAAATTATATTATTCCATACTTAAACATGTTTCCCACACTTTTTGTGTGTTTTCATCTATCAGTATCCCCTCTTTATTTACACGATCCTCCTTCCGTAGCACATGGCATGTGATGGATATGGATTTTGATTTTGATTCATTGATTTTTATATAAATAGAGAAACATGGTTATGGTTTTTTTATATCACATTTATGTAGTACAGTATATTTAAAAGACGTACCAATTTTTTCTCAAGTGAATCGTACCCCATCCTTGAATTAAAGTAGTTGTATGCTGGTTTTGTTTCATGTTCATTATTTTAACCACTCATTTGATGTCTCATAAATAAAAATATATCAATAAAACTGATTATTACAAGCAACGAAAAACAACATATTACCAAACACAATGTAACTAAAAAGTCTGCTCCCCATGACAATTACGAAATGCATCCCACGCTCCTTGGGATATCAAGTGTGAATAAAGAGGATGTGGGTGCTTCTTGATTTTCCCTTCAGCATATTTAAGATCCAATTTCATTAAAATTGTAAAAATTCATCTATGAATCATTCCTGCAACTCTAAATACATATTACATGTGTGAGAAATCTACTATAAATGCACTCTACAATTGACGATGAAGAGTAAGTCAATGTTTTAGTATTTTTTTTTATTTTAATAAATTATAAAAAATGATATCATAATGTTACAGTAATCTCTTCCCACATTAGTGTCTAAAGCCCTGTGAAAAAATGGTGCCATGACTATACACCAATTGGCATGCGTTTCCGAGTGACCAATAAAATGTAGCTACTAAAGATGGATTTTTTGGGGTTAAAATTTTGGTATCACTTATTCCATAACACCTAAAATTTGATGTCTATTTCTTTTGCCTTATGGATTTTTGGTAACACTATCAAACTATGGAGCTCTTGTTTTTTGGCGCCACTAGGGTTTCATTTCTTACCATTTCCTTAGAAGCATCTTCATTGTGTTCCTTTGGAGCGCTAGCATCGGAATTGGGACTAGCAGAAATAGGTTGAAAAATCTGTTGTACCACATAAGTTGGACTAGCAACAATAGTTTGAGAAACATGTTGTTGCTTTTCACTGGGACCAACTGCCATAGGTTAAGAGACCTGTTGTACCTTGGGATTGGGTGCATCAGTAGGGGAAGAATTCATTATCTGTAGATGTTTTTTAACATTTAATTTATATTACATAAAGCAGTCGTGAATGTATAATAACATAACATAACACAATGTATATTATAATAAACAAATCTCATAATTATTGAACTCTATTTGTTACGTGCTAAAGATATTTGACCCCTCTCTCGACTATATAAATCAATTCATTGTGGTCTCCTCTGACATTCAAAATTCTATCTATATTTGGACCACTGTGAAATTTTTGTGAAGTCCCTATGAAATTTTCATCCTTCGTTGAACATTAATCTGACCTTTTGATCGCATTTTCGAGCACGTCAAATTAGTTGTTTAATTTTGACTAGAATTCTTGCAGTATACCATCAACCCTAGGTTGTCTCTCGACAGAACCATAGATTATTAATTTAATAAGATGGTTTTGATTATGAAATTAGAAGTGGAATGAGTTTCTGTAAAACTTTGGAGTTTTAAGATTAAAGATGAAAATAGAAAATGAAAGTGGTAAAATAAAATAGAAATGAACAAGATTAATTAAGTGTGATCATCCCAGGGTACTCTCATGATGTTCATCATTCATTGCTTCAAGATATAGGGTTATGATATTTTAATCCTTGGTTTTTAACACATGGAACCAGTATGTTAATTAGTATATACTATGATACCTGCTAGGTTTCATTCAAAAACACACAATGATTTACCAGACACCGCTGAAGGTTGGGTGATTTGTGTTCGACAACATAACCGAAACTCACCAAGGAAACACACGAAGAAATCGATGTGCTATCCAGGTTTGTGTATTATTTCATTTTGATACCATGAAATAAATTTACATGACCTTAACAGTGCTTATGTGAGTTCAATTGACAAATATGAGTAACACAAACTCCGCAATTGGAAGGGGAAAAATAAAGTGGTGAACGGTGTGTGAAACATCACTTGAATGGGTACCCCCAATCATGATCATATGAGTTGAGCATGACATACCAGTACATAAATCAAAATAATAATAATATAGGATTATGAAAAACAACACAACAATGTGGAATTAAAAAATCATTCTAATATTACAAACATGATGCTTGGGATTTACATGACATTCCACCCCGGGTGATCCCAAGGGGTCTAGAAGCCCATGAGAGGGGAAGAAGAATATGTTGATGTAGCAAATCTAATAGCCTCCATAACTTCTTGGGATGATTAAAAGACCTCTTTGGCCCTCCAAAATTCAAGAACCTTGCCTCTGGTTCAAACCCCCAAATGGGGTGCCCAGGCTGAAAATTTATAGGCAATGTATAAGTTGGTTTTTGGCACCCTGATTTCAATAATCCTCTTGCTCCATTGTTTTATCTGGTCACACAGTCATAAATCATTTTGGGAGAAACTAAAAAGTTATTTTTAAACACCTTTTATTCCACCATGTCCAATTTGGCATCTGAATATGGAATATAATAAGAGATATTGTCGAAATACAGAGGCAACATTTTGACCCCGTGCAGATCCACATTATTGGACAAATCAGTTTTTATGGGCCTCTTAATGAATGAATTGGGACTTTGTTCCTTCATATGAAATAAATCTAATGTAATGTCAAACCCGAAATCAAATGTTCAGCCCATTTTAGAGCATAGTTAAGTAGAAACATGCATTTTAGTCCACTGATGTTGTTGGATCATGTGTAGATTGGCCCATATTTCTTGGACTTCATCATGGGTCCTACAAATCACCTCCACCTACAATATAATTATCAAAAAAATGTAACATTTTACTTTGTAACAGTGTTCAAAACAAAATAATTGAGTAAAAAATTATGTAAATTTATTTATTATACTTTTATTTTTCAATACAATACCAGTTTAATACATTGGTATAATGGTAAAATAAAATAGTGAATCGCGGTACGATCACACCCCCACACCAAAACATTTGAACCCTTGAAAAATGTATAATATATTAATCATGTCCCATTCCTAAATCAATGGTGTGAAAACAACCAATATTCTTTGGAAATGAAATTCATCAGGTCTCATTTATGGAATCAATTTTCCTATCATTTTTATTTCCTCACATTCAAATTTGTTCAACTTCATTTGTTAACCCCAGCAACATGTCACAACCTACCTCACCTAAAAATTTTCCCTCTTCACTCATGGAACACATGAAAGTGGAGTTATTCACTTTTCATAGAGTTCATGCAATCTTACCATATGATTCCATAGATTCTAAGTTCTCTACTAGTCGAAACTAGTGAGCTACTCAAGAGGACTTTCAACAGGTTTTTCTGAGGTTCATGTGTTGGTAGGATTTAATGTTTAAAAATATGATGCTGAAGAGGTGTGTTTAGTCTCATGTGTACAAAACATGTTAAAATTTCGTAAGTATTCACAATTAATATACACACTAAACACTTCAAAAAGTGTATCACCTCCAACTCACTCTCCTTATTGTCCATTTTGTGGGTCACAACCAAACAATGATTAATAATGAGTAAGCATCCTCCTTATCCATTTTTTTATTTTTTTCAATCTCTTTTTTTCTCAATGTACAGAACTATATTATTGGTTGTTTTTTGATTAAATGAGAATCATGTATAAAATAATAATATAATATGGTTTTTGAAACCATTACCCATGGAAAATGTAGGCACCCATTATATCAACACATAACAAATATTCTTTCCCCAGAATTCCGATAAAAACACCCTCTCACTCACACTTGCTAACAATAAACAAGAATATTCACAAGATATGGGTAGGTATAGATAAATAAGATTGTAATGTGGCTACCTAATAGGAATTTCATGGTATCTAAGGCTTTAGAATGATAAAATGTAAAGGTGGTAAAAAATAGAGGATAATTGTACAAAGGAATTTTTAATAAATGATTGCCTCAATCATGAAGGTAGCATACTTGAATCTTATGGATTCAAAAAGAATCAAGGAAAGTTCTAGATTCTTGACATGACCCGAGACTCTCAATAAAGTGATTAAAAGGAAGAATACACAATAAAGGGATTAAAATGTTTCTCGAGTAAGGGATTAAAATATTGGTTAGTGATAATGAGGCATGGGATTCAAAAGTCTATTAAATGCATAAGAATGATTTGAAAATAAAAATTATAGAAAAAGATTTCATATCAACATTCATTGGAAAAATATTTTCCAAAAAACCTTTGATTTTTTACCACAATCAACTCAATCATGAAAAATAATTTTGGATATCATTTTAAAGATCATTTTTTATCTAACAATACAAAATATGGAAAAAAAAATAAAAAATGATAACACTTTGTTTTTAATTTTATTTTTTTATTTTTTTTCATTAATCCTAACTATAACATGTCACCCTCCCCCCAACCTAAAAGTTACATTGTCCTCAATGAAATTATTTGAAATAAATAGAAAGGTAAATAAAAGGTAGGGAGAAGGGACAACTTGCAAAGTTGTGTCATATGTGGCATCTATCAGTTGGATTTCCCCTACGACATGCTTTGGAAAATCATCACTGAAGTGTTTCAGCCTCTTCCCATTGAAAATAATTCTTTTTCCACTCTTCTCATGCATAATATATATTGCACCAAAATGGTAAGCATCAGTAATATTATAAGGACCGAGCCATCGGGAATTAAGATTACCCGGGTGGAGCTTTATCCGGGAATTATACATGAGAACCTTCTCACAAATATAAAACTTCTGTTGATGTATCATGCTATCATGGATATCATTTGTCTTCTCTTTATAGATTCTAGAGTTTTCATATGCATCACGTCGAATTTCTTCCATCTATTGAATCTACAGCTTCTTATGCGCACCTGCATCTAAAAGCTTCGTATTACATTATTTAACAACCCAATATGCACGGTTTTCTACCTCCACTGGTATGCGGTAAGCCTTTCCAAACACAATTCTTTATGGTGACATTCCGATTGGGGTTTTAAAAGCAGTAAGATATTCCCAAAGTGCATCATCCAAGAGAAAACTCCAATATTTCTTATTGGGTTATGCAATTTTTTCCAATATTCGCTTAATTTACCGATTTGAGGTTTTTGCTTGTCCCTTATTTTGGGGGTGATATGCTTTAGGGACATTATGAACAACCCCATACTTATGTGGAAAATGTTTCATCTTGGGATTACAAAAATGTAAACCCTGATCACTTATGATGAATCTATGTAAACCAAACCTACTAAAAATCACAGACCTCACTAAATCAACAACCACACAAGATTCATCGGTCTAGTAGCCTTTTCTTCCACCCATTTAGATACATAGTCAAAAACCAATAAAATTTATACAAAGTAAAACTAATATGGAAAAGTACCCATGAAGTCGATGCCCCATTCATAAAAAATTTCATATAATAACATGTGTTGTTGGGGCATTTCATTCCTCTTGGAGATATTAACTATGAATTTACAACGACTGCATGACTTGAAATATCAATCGGCATCACTACACAATGTTGGCCAATAATGTTCTGAGTCAAGAACCTTTCGATCATTACTTTGAGAGCCAAAGTGGCCCCTAGAAGCCAAGGTGTGGAAGAAGGTCAAAATAGAGTTGAACTCATGGTCAGGGACACACCGACGCACTACTTGGCCACTACAAATTTTACACAATTATTGGTCATCCCAAATATACCACCGAGAATCATTCTTAAGTATATGGAATTATGAAGTCCTATAAATAGTGGGTACCCTGGATGTTGCTATAAATTTACTATGTCAGCATACCATGGGGTAAGGTCCACAACATCACAAATGGTATCATGGGGGAAGAATTCTACAATGGGGAGGGGTGAGTCAACCTGATGGTCCAATGGTGGGGAAATCTTACTAATGTGCTTAGCTATGACATCTTCCACTCCTTTCTTATCTTTAATCTCATGGCCAAACTCTTGGAAGAGGAGCATCAACTGAATGAGGCATGTCTTAGGTTTAGGTTTCTTTAATATGAAATGAAGGGTAACATGATCATAGAAGACAATGATTTCTGACCCAATAAGATATGAAAGGAATTTTTCCAAGGAAAAAAATAGAAAGAAGTTTTTTCAGTGGTTGTGTAGTTCGCCTGGGCTAGGTCAAGGGTATGTGAGGAATATACAATGACATGAGAATAATTCTCAACCCTTTGTGATAAAACAAACCTAACTACAAAGTTAGAGGCATCACACATAAGTTCAAAGGGGAGATCCCACATTGGAGGTTGGATGATGGGAGGTGATGTGAGACTCCTTTTTAGTGAATTGAATACATCCTTACTATTTTTATCAAACAAAGACTCAGAATCCTTTTGTAATAACCGGGACAAGGGAAGTTCGATCTTACTGAAGTCTTTAATGAATTGGTGGTAAAAACCAGCATGACTGGAGAAATATCTCACCTCAAGGACACATTTTGGATATGAAAGTGTTGAAATTAATTCAATTTGTGATTTATCCACTTGATTCATTATTTTTAAATAACATTCCCAAGAAATATCTCCAGTTCAACCATGAAATAGAATTTCTTGTAATTTAATACATGATCTTTTTCTATGATACCACATAGGATATAACCTAGGTGAGAAAAACAATCATCAAAATAAGATCCGTAAATAATGAAATCATCCATAAAAACCTCCATGCATTTTTCTAGGTACACTGAAAATATACTCAACATACAATGCTGAAAAGTACCTAGAGCATCACAAAGACCAAAAGGCTTCCTTCTGTATGATAATGTGCCAAATGGATAGATAAATGTTGTCTTTTCTTGATCCTCAGGGGATATATTGATTTGGAAATAACCCAAATTTCCATCAATGAAACAATAATGGGACTTACCAGCCAATCGTTCTACCATTTGGTCAATGAAATGTAGAATAATGTGGTCCTTCTGCGTGTCTTGATTCAGTCGACGGTAGTCAATACAGACATGCCAACTATTTTTCTCACCTATTGGAACCAATTCATTCCTTTTGTTTGACACAACTATTATTCCTATTCTTTTAGGCACAATTTCCACTGTGCTAACCCATTTACTATCAGATATTGGATAAATGATCCATCAAGCAAGTATTTTACTAACATCCAATTATACCACTTCAAGGAGAGTGGTATTCTAACAACATTGATATATTCCTACGGGCTTCGCCACATTATCCAGAAGTATATGGTGCATACAAATAGATGTTATAATCCTGGGAATATCATCCAATGTACATCCTATTGCATTTTTACATGCTCTTAAAAGATCAAGAAGTTATGATTCCTGCTGTTGAGAGATGTTACTAGAAATAATGATGGGAAATTGGTCAATACCCTCAAGATAGGAATATTTTAAATTAGATGGAAGTGGTTTTAATTCCAAAACCGGGGGTTTTTGGACTAAGGGAGGGGATTTTGGTGGATTGAGGTCCATCAAACTGTCTACCTTCTCATGTTTATTCTCTAAAGATAGAGAATCTATTGAAATGAGATTTGCAGAATCATCTACGGTCATGAGTACCTCATAATGAATACACTCATCAATTAAAGAACAAAATTTAAACATTTCATAACCCACACAAAACTCAAAACATGACTCAAAAATCAAATCATCTATGGGTGAAGAAAAGAAAAATGAATTAGAATTTTGGTTGAGGAGAGAATTGTGTGTGTGTGAATCTTTTGAGACCACTTCTATTGAATAGACAGGAAGAGCGGAGTACTCTTCAATGGGGTGTTTCATATCCTCAAGGATGTTAAAAAAATTCATTTTCTCCACCAAACTTCATGGAAAATGTACCATTGTGAATGGTGATGATCGACTTTGCCGTTTTGAGGAATGGAATCCCAAGTATTAGAGGATCGTGTCCTTGGGTTTGGGTATCTTCCATCTCGAGAATGTAGAAATTAGCGGGAAAGATGATATTCTTCACTCTCACAAGGACATCCTCAATCACTCCTATTGGATGCATAGTACTACAGTTTGCAAGTTTCATGACAATTCTTGTTGGTTGAAGCTCTCCGACCTGCAAAAATGTATACATTTAGTGAGTCGTTACATTAATGGAATAACCTAAATCTAGCATAGCATCATAATATAAATTCTCCCCTATGTTACAAAGTATTATGAATGTGACCAGATCCATGCATTTGGTTGGCATTGCTGGTTGAATCAAGGCTGAGACATTCCTCCCCAATTTGACTCTCTCATTCCCCTTTTGTCCCCTTCTATGGGTGAAAATCTATTTAATAAATTTGACATATCAAGGGATTTGTTTTACTGCATCCAATAATGGAATATTAACTATAACATTTTTAAATGTATCGTTTATTTCTTTATCAATGTCATTATCATAATTTTTCATAGATTTAGAGAGTATTTGTGAGAAAGGAAGAGGAATGGATTGATCATTTGAATCATCAATGATAACTTGGTTACCCTTTTTGTTTTTTTTTTTCATTACATGAAATTTTTTAGGGTTGGGAAAGATATTTTTAAAGAGGGGACATAACTTTTGTGCTGGATCAGTAGAAGGAGAGACTTATATAATACTATGAAGTGTTAATGCAGATACATTACATTTATCCTTATGATTGGTAATGGGTTGGGATGGTAGTTTCCCAGAACCTTGCATTTTAAGCTCACTGATGGAGTTTTCCAGCAGACCCACCTGAGTTCAGAGGTCATGAATTTCTGATTGTGTGTTCTGTTGAAACTAGAGGTTTTGGGTTGCCATTTGTTTTACCATGTCCTCGAGACATGAGTCAGATTTTTGTGGGAGGAGGATTTTTTAGAGATATTGATAGATATAATGGTTTCATACCTTGGCCTTGTTGATACCAATTTTTCTTGGTGTTGCTTGAGTTTCTTCCTTGTCGGTATTGGGGTTGTGATTGCAACCCGGGGTTTGGATTTGGCCTAAATGGATCTTTTTTGAAGGGAGGTGCTTGTGGGAATGGACGCCCTGGGAACACGGCTGCACAAGACTTGGGTGAATCATGAAGTCGTTGGAACTGGTCCGAAAAATGAGTATTGTCAGAACAAATACCACAATGTAATGGAAAAGGAGGAGATTGTGAGTTACCTTGTGAATGAGCTAATTTCCTTAGAAGGTTATGCATCTCATCATGTTTATTATCTACCTTTTTTTCTAGGGCTGAATGAATTACCTCATGAACTCCTCAGGTTAGTGCCATTTCTCATGAATAAAATTGTTGTGCATTTTGAGCCATGTTAGATATTATGTCCCGAGCGGCGAAATGAGTTTTATCAACTAGGACATCACCAGCTGCAGCATCAATCATACCATGATCCATGGGGATAAGACCCTAATTGATGTATTGGATTAATATTTGTCCACTAATTTGGTAGTGGGGGTAGCTTGAGTAATGTATTTTCAATCTCTCCCAGTATTCATGAAGGGTCTCTTCTTATGATTGTCTAATTACATATATTTCATTCATAATTGATGTCGTTCCCGAGGAAGGGAAGAACTTCTCATAAAATAGTCTTTTAAGGTCATTCCAGCCACAAATCATGGTAGGCAAATAGTATATCCAATCTTTGGCTATACCATTAAGGGAGAAATGGAAGGCCCTAAACTTGATTAACTCCTCAGACACATTTTGGGCTTTCATTGTGGAGCACATTATGTGAAACTCTTTAAGGTTTTTATGAGGTCCCTCACCAGAAACGATGGAATTTAGGAAAAAGGTGGATGAGGTCTAATCTCAGCTTAAAGTTGTCTACTTCCTTTTGATATTGGATTTACGCTGGTTGGTACTCAACATCCGGGGTGGTCAGTTCTTTTAAGGTTCTATTATTTGCAGCCATGTTTTCTTCAGTTTGATTGGGTTCAATTTATGATTAGTTGAGTACCACTTGAGGTTCCACAAGGGTTTACTCAGTGTTTCTTGATTAACCTTCTCTAGAAGCCTTGATTTGTGAGTCGTGTGTTTTTTCAATTTCAAGATCAAATTCAAGTACTGTTTCTTTACCAGATCTTGTCATGAAACAATGATGTATAGTTTGTGTGATTGATTGATTGTTTTGTTTTCATTGATTTTAGATGGATAAAATAGAATGTAAGAAGGATGAATAAATAATTTAAGGTTATACTATATAATAATAGAGAGTATGAGAGAGAGAAAACACACAAAAATAAATAAAAACAATGAAAAAAACCCAAAACAAAACCATCAAATGGGGAAGGGGTATTGAAAGGAGTACTAATTAAGAACTATATATATATATATAAGTAAATAAAGAAAAAATGGATCTTGTATCCCTATAATCAAGGTAAAAATTTGATCGCGTTGTTGAGCCGTCAAATTAGTTGTTTAATTTTGACTAGAATTTCTCCATAACTGCAGCAACCCTAGGTCATCTCTTGACAGAGCCTTTGATCATTAATTTATAAAGAGGGTTTTGATTATGAAATTATAAGTGGAATGAGGTTTTGTAAAACTTAGGGGTTTTATGATTAAATATGAAAATAGAAAATGAAAGTGATAAAACCAAGTAGAAATGAACAAGATTAATTAAGTGTGATCATCCTGAGGTGCACTCATGATGTCCATCCTTCATAGCTTCATGATATAGGGTTATGATATATAATCACTAGTTTGTAACACCTTGAACCAGAATGTTACTAATTTTATAATAGGATACCTCCTAGGGTTCAATCGAAAACACACACCGGTGATTGGGTGATTTGTGATCGACATCATAACCAAAACTCACCAAGGAAACACACAAAGAACTAATTCTGTTGTCTAGGATTCTATGTTATTTAATTGTGATACCATGAAAGAAATGTACATTACCATGATAGTTCTTATATGAGTTCAATTGACCAATATTAACCACACAAACACCGCAATTGGAAGGGGGAAAAGAAAGTGGTGAACGGTGTGTGAAACATCACATGAATGGGTACACCCAAACAAGATCATATGAGTTGATCATGACATACCTGTATATAAATAAAAAAAATAATAATAGTGGATGATGAAAAACAACACAATAATGTGGAATTAAAAAGTTCATTCAAATATTACAAACATGAAGCTTGGGATTTACATCACGTACCTCCCCAGGTGACCACAAGGGGTTTAGAAACCCCTAGGAGGGGAAGAAGAAGAAGATTCTGTAGTAGATCTTTCCATAGCCTCCATAACATATTGGGATTATGAAAAGACCTTTTTGGGACTCCAAAATGGTAGAACATTGCCTCTGGTTTGAAACCCCAAATGGGGTGCCGAAGGTGCCAATTTATAAGCAAAGTAGGAAGTGGTTTTGGGCACCTTGATTTTGATAATATTATTGGTCCATGGTTTTGGCCAGTCATACAGTCATAAATAATTTTATAAAAAACTATAAAATTTTTGGGAGGGTCCATTTAGACCTCCATTTAAAATTCGGTTGTCGGATATGGTATATAATAAGAGATATTGTCTAAATAAATAGGAAATGTTTTGACCCCATACAGATCCACTTTATTGGACAGATCAGTTTGTATGAGTCTATTAATGAACGAATTGGGCTTTGGTTCCTTCATATGAATTTAAGATAATGAAATTTTAGACCATCCCACAATTTTTTATCCTATTTTAATGCACTTTTATGTAGAAACATGTGTTTTATTCCACTAGTGGTCTTGGATCATGTGATAATTGGCCCATCTTTCTTGGAATTCATCATGGGTCCTCAAAATCACCTCCACCTATAATATAATTATCAAAACAAGTAACATTTACCTTTTTAATAGTGTTAAACACAAAATAATTGAATCAAAAAATGGAGTGAAATTTGTTATTATACTTTTAATTTTCAATACAATACCAGTTTAATACATTGGTATAAGGGTGAAATAAAATAGTGAATCGTGGTATGATCACCCTTTAGTTGTTCTGGTTGATAAAAGAATAATTGAAGAGTTTCTGTTTGAAGGTTATCGAACATAAAATACATTTATTTATTCTGTTTCCATTATAAATGGTTCATCTTTCTCCGCTTCCTTACTGAAATAAACTTCCATGAATCTCAATTCATCTATTTTAACAGCACTCATATTATCAACCCACTTGCATTGAAAAATAAGCACTTATAATTTCATATAATCCAACCACCATATTTGTTTGATTGTGGAAAATTATGAAATATTCGCATTAATTTGATTTATGTCCTTTTCACCTAAAACATGCATCACTTCAGCCACAAGTGTAACCCCACTATTCTGCATGGTACCATCTTCATCATGTTCTGTACTATAGAATTTATTACCATTAACTACATAATCATCGTACGATAAAACATACAAACTTTATCCTCCCGCTATCTATAAAATTCGTTCTGAAATTGAGTCCATATTTTCATCTAAATTCTTACCAATATGGTTCCAAACCCATCCTATATATTGTCAACAATGTGTATCAGATATCAATTTTTTAGCACTAGATGGATTCAAATGCCTAAGATTTTTTGTGTGTGTATGAATATATGGATAAATGTAGAAAAATTTATGATAAACATTAAGGTAGGCCTACTAATGAACTATAATATTGATTGTGACAACCTATCTTCTAGAAATTCATTCACCCTCAGGCCACCCAGTGTGACAAGATTTCAGTAGGCCAGCGTTTTCCATACAAGAGAGGTATTCGGTGTAGAATTCAAAAACGTCCTCAAAAATATATTTCTCCTAAATACAACCCTCTATCTGAATTCTATTTTTGACATACCCTTTCACAATCTACATATACCATTCAATGGGGGTACATCCATAAATAATGTATAGTACCACATAGTTTAATCTCTCTCACTAAATGAACTATCAAATGAACCATCATATAAAACATTGTCAGTGGGAAATCATTCCAATTAACATAATATAACAACAATTAATATTTCCATAGTTGACAATTTCACTTGGTCTATACCATTGCTTCATATATATTTGAATATGAATCAGAGATTCATTAATGTATGGCAGGCATTCTTTGGAAAAATGAAACATAAATCTATAGGAATTAGAACTTACATCAAAACATGGAAGTCATGTGATTTCAGACCCTTTAATTTTTGATTTCTCAGTGGAATGATGTTATTTTTATTTGATGAATAACCCTATGAATCCATTACGTCATTCAATAATTTAAAAAACTGATATCTCTCTTGCCTAGAAAGAGTGTACGCAGCAGGAGGAGGAAATGTTCATTTTTCTCCCTTCACTAGTTCCAACTCTTCTTGTATTCCCATCTCAACCATGTCTAATATAGCCGTATTTCCATCCTTTTTTTCATGTGCATTTAACAATGTGTTGATGACACTATCACATAGATTTTTTTGAACATGCATAACATCAAGAAAATGTTTGACATTCAGACAATTCCAGTATGGTAATTTAAAAAAAACTGATCTCTTTTCTTAACCGGTATTCGTATGGTTTTCCTAAAATGGTTTACCAAATATAGTGTCCACATATTTTACTTTCTCAAAAAGTTGATCACCTATTAGTGGAGATGGTTTTTTGCATTCTTATGAACTTATGTTGAATTTTTTCATCCTAGATCAGTACATATATCATCGGGGTAGAAATCTGTGATGTCCTATAAACACATTTTTTGAGGAATGAATCAAATTAATTGACTATGTACATTGTTTGCAAATGGGACACCCTTAAGTTCCTTTAATTCAATATCCTAAAAAATATCTATTATAAAGGAACTCATTTTTCATCCTGTACAATATTTATTTCAAGGTGAAATCTTCATTGTTGTATGCATCATACAACGTAACACCTGAATCCCATGATAATTTCAAATCCTCGATCAATGGAGCCACATAAACATCAATAACATTGCCTAGTTGTTTTGGTCTAGATATAAACATAGATGACATTATATATTTTCATTTCATGCATAACCATGGTGGTATTTTATAATTTACCATCATAACCAGCCATGTACGGTGACTACTGCTTTGAAAACCAAAAGGATCCACCCCATCTGTAGATAATTCAAGACGAAGATCTATCAGCTCATTTCCAAATTTAGGATACTCATGATCAATACTCTTCTACTGAGGAGTGTCTGTCAGGTGATGTATATTCCCATATTTAATTCTTTTATCTTCATTCCATCTCAATTGTCTTGCAGTCTCCACAATTCCATATAGGTTCCCAAACCTTTTAATGAAGGGAAAGTTCCATAAAACATTCTTAGTATTGGAATCATCTTTCTAGTATAATTAAGAACCACACTATGGGAATTATTTAAGTAATTTTTGGTCCTTGAGAAACTATATACCGTCATTCGGGAAAGTGTGTATTCATTCAGAAATCATATCAATTGAGTATAGCATTGTTCTAGCATAGTATGTTCGGCTTGGGATCTCATTATCTTCTGGGATCATGTCATTTAGGAGAGAAAGTAGTTCTATAAAATAGGTTTCTCTCCACCCGTTTCCTTCTTTCAAATTATACAGCTTCAATATGGCTGACAATGATGTATATTTAGTACACCTAGCATACAATGGCATTTTTGCACAACTCTTTATCTTCTCAAATAATATTGGTATATCACGAAGTTCATCTTCAAATATCCTTTTCATTTACTCAATATTATCATAATCAACATTCAAATATGTAATCACATTCTTCATATGATCATATTTATTTTTCACACTTTTAATCATATATGATGATCCATAAAACGTCGTGTTAATAGAGCCACTCCCTAGATTCATGTTTTCCTTGTGTTTATTCCAACATGTATGACTTAGATTTATTCCATGATAGAATAGGCATTCTTCCAACTCCTCTAGACTAATTTTTTTTGAATAATAATAGTTTAAACATGGACAATGGATTTGAGAAGGGTCACATGCATAATCTTTTGGAAATTTGACAAATTCTTTCACAAAATCATCATACTCATTTGTCAACTGATTGGAATTCATGAATTACTTATTCATATTCATCCTATCTAATATAGGAATATTAATATTTTATAAAATAACTACACAAAATATGTTCAAAAATATATGATAATCCCTTTCACTAGAATGTTTTAGTTTCACACATGTGATCTATATGCATTCTTGTAAACCAGTTTTTTTGTGCTTCTCTAGAAACATAATGTATCATGTCAATAACTATGGTACTAAACTGATAATAGATGGACTGATTTTCAATAGGGTTCTTGTGGATGAAAATATTAATTACATGTGTGGTTATGGTTACATGACTAGGGTGTCCATAAAGTGTCACATAGAGTCCTCTAGTGAAGTGGTTTTCTAGGATTCAATGGAATTTCACTATTAACGAAGTGGTGGTACCATTGAAATGGGTACTTTTTGGATTTATATTTAATGATGAAAGAACTAACACATTGTAAAAAAGTTTAATATCACTTATTCCAGCAACTCCAACACCATAAAACACACAATCGTTCTCACAATTGCATCACCACACAAACCAAACAATCAAAATTTTAGATTTTATAAAGAATCCCTTATTCAACTTGGTTGGTTAATTCAGGAGTTATCATGGACGTTTTATCATCATATGATGTTCATTCTTAATTCATGTATAAAATAATTACTAATTTTTATATTCAAATGTTCAACTAGAACCAACCAATATGCAATTCATTTAGTTTACAAATAAGAACCACCAACAGCCACGATTTTTAGTAGAGCATTTAGCCCATACATTTCACATTATAACCATCCATATAAAATAACAATAATAAGTGAACTAGGTGAAAACAATGAGTAATAGGAGAAAACTCACTTTGAAAGTGTCGTTCATCGAGCGCAGATGTGAATTCGCGGTAGAGGAGAGATGTGTGGCGGAGGAGATTTTCAACTGAAAAGAAAACATAAAATGAGAACTCATATGTTATACTTATCAAAAATAGGTCCAATGAGATTTTGGAATGGGAAATGTTTGGTTAAACATCATTGAAACCTATATATAAGGATCTATGAAACCCATCAATTCAAGGTCACAAATTTTCACTAAACACATCATCAGGTTCATAATGATACCCACCATGATCCTAATCCAAAGTGCTCCCTACCATCGTAAAATGCCTATAGTAACACATCATCCAGTAGTCCAACAACGTCCTTTGTGTGGTTTAAAACTAACCAAACCAAAACACACATGAAAAAACCCTCCAAAATCTAGTACAAGTTTTCATAATTCATTCAAAATGGAATCAAACAAGTCTCTTTAACTATTGAAAAATTCCCTAACATGCTGACTCTCCCTCAAAAGTCCTATTCACACATTATAATGTACATGTCATACCCAATATAATGTAACCATTTCCATATATTTTCTATGATCTCTAATCTCAGGGAAAACACTACAACTACATTTCTTCGCATGATTCAATCCTTGAATCATGTGAAGAAATAGGTCTACCCCCTAAATATTGTGATGAATGGCTTTCACCCCCAAAATCATATGATGAATCATTATTTACCACATGAATCACCCTTGGATCCCATCAAGATTATCTTGATCATTCTATAAACATGTAAAATTCTTCTAGTACGTCATTTAAAATATAAATATGTCATTTATGTGGGACCAGATAAATCAGATTCACCAATTCATTGACATAAAAATGCCATATCAACCATCAAATAACGAGTCCCATTATACAGAAGACCCTTGTAAAATGAGGGTCATGCTTCCACAGTGAATGATCCATTTATTATCATAGATATTAAATATATATGATCATATTTATCATACCTAATCTCTAACATGAAATATCAAGTGCCACAAATTCCCTGATCACTGAAATATTAAACCCATAACCCATTGAAATTCATCTTAAATGAAAACCACACCCTCAACAACCATTGCTTCACTCCCCACTACATTTTTACCTTATACAACTTATCTAGGATCACCTCAACATGATCTATCAACAAATGAGTTCCTTTCATCCTAATCCATGATCATTTGTCCAAAGAAATACATGGCCGGGATTAACAATCAGATCAAACATGACACTATACATGACGTATCCTACAACATAGATTGAAATTTTTTATTTTATCCAAAACCCCATGAAATTGGGTCTAAAATAATTTATTAAACTCCATTGGTCCTTGGCTCAAATATTACATCCCACAGACATAAAATTTAAAAGGGTAGAATGCATAACCGGCGTGTACCATTCTCACCTCATCTAATATAATTGGTGTACAATATTGTACCACCTGATCAAATTAAATGACTCATGATCCCACAAGTAAAAAACCATTTTGTTATACTAATATACCATATCCATGAGAAAATCTAATTAACATTATCTATAAACATACCGATGTACTCCCCATGCAACTTCATGAGCCAGCCTTCAGAACTGTGATCAACAAGCCTCATTATTGAAATAATGCATGGCTAGATCTAGCTAAATCTCTATGATGCCCTAAATTTTCAACCAATGTGGACTAACCTGAGTCATATCTAATCTTTATTATCCTTATATGCCTAACCGGATGACCATTCTCCATGGCATGTCAATAATGAAAACAAATAACCTCTATACTACTTTCTTTCAAGATTAACATTCTTACAATTTTCATGAAACCCGCACTAATGCCATTCAACCTGTATCGTCTCAAAATCACATGTGTCCATATATAATATAATATTTACTCCACTATGAATAACATCAAAAATAACATAGGTCTAGGAATCACACATATCCTACCCTCTTAATAAACCTTGATACCAAAAACATCAACAATTAAGGCACCCTTCTAAAAAATATTCCACGGAATCTAAATGCATATACAATGACAAGTAAAGTAAATTACCCATATCTTCCAAATTCCTAGTGTCTAAGTAATCACCATGCATATATCCCATACTTGGTATGAAACAACTTTTTCTAATCACAACTCAAAGCATATACCAATGCATCGTGTTTCTAAAGAATTCACTAGCCTCGGAAAACCCCTACCATATTTTACCTTCATAAACTTATTTAATCTCATCCGTAATACCTGAAGCAGACAAAAAAATACCTTTGAGGCAGAGGTAACATTTTTTGATGCAGCAGAGGTAGAGGCAGTAGCGACGAGGTAGTGGCAGCAGAGGCTGCGGTGGTGAGGCAGTGTCGTTAAGGCAGTGGCAGTGGAGGTAGCGATGACAGAGGTAGCAGCGGAGTATGTAGTGGTAGAGGAGGAGGAAAATCATGGCGGAGGAGGAGGAAAATTCAGTGGTGATGGGGGGGCAGATGAGGAGGAGAGGAATGAGTTCCGGTAGAGGATGGGTCTGGTTCAGCTTCCATGAAGGCATGAACACGTGCAATAGAGGATAGCCCTATTATAGTTATTTTATAAAAAACACTAAAACCATTATTAGTGCTAGATAAAAGAGCTAATAAAGGTATTTTTTATCAGCAATAAATTAACATCGTTGATAAAACATACCTTTAATAGTGCTAAAATAGTGATAATAAAGTATCCAGTTATTAGTGAAAAATTAATAGCATTGATAAATAGGTGTATTATTAGTGCTTTTGAGCACTGATAAATGCCTATCTTTATTAGCACTAAAAAGAGCTGATAAAACAGCAACTTATCAGCACTAAAATTATAGCGCTAAGAAATACATATTTTATAAAATTATAGTTTTAATAATTTATTTATATTATTATATATTTATTGAAAATGATATATAGGATAAATATATATATATATTTATAAATAATTATAACGACAAATATTATATATTTATAAATATTGGTATATAATTGTTAATGTATTAAATAAAAATTATCTTTCAATATAAATATAATAATTTTATATAACTTAATAATAAACACTTTTATCAGTGCTAATAAGAGACCTGATAAATGTACCCTTTATCCGCACTACAAAAAGCACTGATAAAGGGTACCCTTTATCAGTGCTTGTTTTATAACTGATAAAGGAACACCCCATTATCATCGCTTTTTATTTAGCACTGATAAAGGGCAGCACTTTCCTTGCCCTGTTTTGTGGTAGTTAAACACTATTCTACCCCTTAGCGCCTCAATGCATCACTAGATGAAATATCCTTAGTCATTCTCTTTCAAAGTGTTTTAAGATATTATCATATCATTTATCACAATGATAATAAAATCCTACTGCTAGAACTAAATCACTAACCCAGGTTATGGATGTATCTCATCCACCTGTTAAAGCTGATCTGGTGGTCCATGTTCCGAGTTGTGGTGTTTCAGATTAATCCCCATCTCTTTCCCATGTCTCTTTGTCTCCTCCTCTATTGTCATGATGTTTCCTTCAATCCATTGTAGGTCTCTTATCCCTTGTGTGCATCAACTACCTTCCCCACTTATAGTACCCAACTCTCTATTATCCTTCCTTGGGTTGGCTACAGGGTAATAGAATGGGAATGAGATATTTTTCTACGATCATCCTCATACCCCCTAACCTTCTCACAATGTTTCATACTTTTCTCTCCTATTTTATTTGTCTAAATTGTTTAGTGAATTCTATTTTTAATGGGGTATCCCCTCTGCGTGTCAATCTATTCATTAGTATGGCCTTAGTGGATCTGAAGTGAAAAGGTTGTGTCAAGGACATCCTCCAATATCACCATTCCCAAAATGGGGTGTGTATTAGATCACAAGAAAGTAAGATGTATGAATCTACAGGTAATCAAGATAAGTTTGTTATTTCTCTTAGGGGAAGAGATTGTAAACTCTCTTAAAATGTTATATGTTATTATATGGAATTCATGGGGCCTTATATCCTTGGTTAAAATGGATTTCTTATCAAATGTGGCATCTAGTAATAGTGAAAATCTCATCATTATTATTGAAACAATTTAGAAATATGCTCAGATAGAAAAATTTTCTATTAGTATTATTAAAAGATTCATTCTTCATAAGGAACCCATAAATTACCACATCTAGTTTTTCTAGAAGGAACTATCATCAGTGGAGAAGATAGTATCTATTGGGCATCATATTTTGGTTAAGGTTGATACGGGTAATCAGTGTTGCCTCATTTGGTTCATGTATGCATAGTATGAGTCTCACCTTCGTAATTAGCTGTGGAGTAATATGGGATATTTCAATCCAAGAGATCTCTCATGGCTGGTCGGAGGCAATTACTATATTATAATGGTGGATTGTGGAAAAAAAGGTTGGAAATCCTTCCCATGTAGCGATAGAGATTCCTTCTCAGAATTTGTAGCCATGGAGGGTCTTCCGGATCTATGATACTCTAGAGACATATTTACAATGAGTAGTTACCGAAGGGGGAACCACTTAACATATTAAATATTAGACAGACTCTTTGATAACCACTATACCATATCATCCTTTATAAACACGGATTTCCATCATCTGGTATTGATGCTATCTGACCACTCACCCTTACTTGTTCGTCTAATGACGAGGAATGACGAGGATAATAAATTATTTTTTCATAATAGTTGGTTGTAATGAACAGTTATCCTTGTTATGATGCAACATTAATGGGAGGCCCCAAATCAGGGAGGGTGATTTATAGGTATTCAAAACTATCTTCACCATTTGAGGAAATCTCCCATGCATTGGGCATCCTCCCTTCCCTCAATCAATGCAAGCATGGAGGATATCAAGAGAGATATTTAAAGTGTTGAAGCTAGATTATAATTCAAAAATAAAGATGGTCTCCTGGAATCCATGGAGATCAAGATGATGTAAATTAATGAAATGGTTTTTCAACATGATAGGTTCCTTAGTTAAAAATATCAGGAAATCTGTTTGAGAAAAGGTTATTGTAACTCCACATAAATTTAAGATTGTTTTAAGAGAAAAATTATGTTCATGCACTAAATATCGAACATGTGGATGGATCCTATACTAATGACATGGATGTGATCAGTGTTATGGTGAATAACTATTTTTACTACTTACTATATCAACCTAACCCATGTATGTAAAACATTTTTACCATACACTAGGCTGATATCATTGATTCTATTACCAAATTTGTATCAAATAATATAAATACAATTAATGGAAGAATTCTGGAGGAGATGGAGGTGTGGTAGTTTGTCTTATATCTCAATTATGAAATCATGTGAGGCCCATATGGATATCCAATAACCATTTCTTTTATTACCTAGAACATTATCAAGAAGGACCTTGTTACTGCTATTAAGGATTTCCTCCAAAATGGGGCTCTTCCTTAGGTGGTTTGTGTTATATCTTTTATTATCATTACCATGGCGAAGGATTGTTCTTCTATAAACCACTATCATCCCATCCTCATGTGCAACATTTCTTATATGATGTTGTAAAAAATCATTAATAATAGGATCTCTTGGTTTATTCATGATTGGGTGTCTAAGGAGCAACATTCATTCATCCATGGAATGTCCATTCATGGTGCAATGGGAATAACCCAATAAATAGTCAAAAAGATAAAAAGGAATGTTGTGAGATCTAACATTATTGTAAAAGGGGATATTGATAATGTCTAAAATTGTATTTAATGGTACTTCATCATCAAGGTTATGTGAATGATGGGTTTCTCTGAGGGGTTTTGGGACCTCCTATTTTGATGTTATAACTTCTTATGGTAAAACATTATTTTAATGGGTATTTAGTGTGGAATTATGAAATTAATTATGAAAATAAGAAATGGTTTCCCAATTTAACATAAAAACTTCATCATGGAACAAGATGTTTTCAACAGATTTGTTTAATCTTTCATGAAGCGAGGCCTTTTTTATCCTTACCATAGTGGGTATCACTTCTCATGAGTGTATCATCTTCTTTTTGAAAATAACATGATCTTGTTCATTAAGGGTCCCGATTCTTCGATTAGGGGACTCTTCAATATATTGAGGTAATAAATCAGTGGAGTGGGAAAATCCGCATTCAAGAAAATAGTTGGGTATTCTTCCCTACCTCTTGCTCAGCAATGCACCAGGACAACATCGAATCAAGACTATGTATGTGTAAGGGGATTGTTCCAATGGAGTACGTAGGTGCATCAATTTCCCCTAGAAAGGTCCACATCAAACACTTATATGGTATGATTAATGAAATATGAGCTCACATTAGTAATTGTAAGACCATCTTCTATCATTTTGATGAAGGATAAACATTGTTAATTGTGTGTTATCTTCATTTACCAAAAATAATATGTCAGTGATCAAGGTGTTAAAATTAATTTATAGTTAAATTGATCACCTATTGAACACTTTTATCTAGGACCCTTTAGGGTGGCCATATTCCACTGGGATTCAGGGAGAAAACTCATCAGACCAGTGGAGCTGGTATGCATCAATGTACGGAATGTGGGGGAGGTGATGTAAAGTATTCATGGAAATATTTTTGGGAGGTTATTGAGGGATAATATATTTAGATTAGGTTTGTCAATTTATTTTTTTGGTTTAAGGGGTAGCTTAATGAAGCCATACCTTCTTGGTAACCATATGTATGGCCCTTTTCCCCTACTATAGGAGTACTCTCATTGGAATATGGGGTGTGGTGACAACATCTTCATGGATTGTAACTAGAGAGAAGGTATCATAGAGAATCAAGGGTGCCTAGTTCCGGACATTACCTTCAATCAATCATTATTTCTTCCCTCTTTTACCAGGGAGATTATTGACCCCATACAAAAGCATGAATTAAATATCATTTGTCTTTGAGAGTCACCATACTAGTGTATTTTCTCAGTCTCTTATTCATGTATTTTCACTACCAATTCTTATAATAAATTTTTTCCTTAATAAGCTAGTGACCCTTGGAGAAATTTTTATTGGTGTAGATAATCTCATTCATGTTTAACATCTATGTCTAGATAATATGTTACTATATGATCCCTTTGGATATTTTTTTTAAGCGTAAGGGTGTTCACCTAGAATCTAAATGTTTTTCATAATCAATTCATATGGAGGATTCCATGTCACACTTATATTTCCAATGTGAGTGGGTAGGTATTTTATGGTGTTAGCAGGGTATGTTCGCTGGTGTCATTGGTAATTTTAAATCCTTTGATACATTCTCCCCTAATTGGATTAGGGGAACATATTGATGTAATCTTTTGGAGGAACCGAGTATGGTTCTTTTCATTGTGGGATACTAGTGCATTTAGAGAGCACATAAATTGATTCGGCACACTGGACACTCCTCATCAAGTTTGGCCTCAATGGATAGGTTTAGGTGTCTTGATGTCGAGCTTGTGGGCCTTTTGAAATGTCATGTTTTCCATCTTTCTCAAGTATTTATTTTCTAGGATCCAATATGTATAGCCTATTACTCATATGGGTCATTGGGTGAAGAATGATGTTGGAAGAATTCAATAAACCTATATTGATGCCTGAGAATAAAATTCCTTCAATGGATTTCCGAAAGAAATTTAATGATGGATTATGGTTGGTAAAATTCCCAATGACCATTAATTATAAATCTGATGAGAAAATGGTATCCTCGTTTGATGATAAATTAATCAGATGTCCTTTATGACAAAAGTGGTTTGGTTTGATGAAGTAATCGTTATCCATTAAATCATCCACAATGGGATCAGATGAATATGTGACGAGAAACCTATCTATAAATTCAGTTTCAAGGGTTTTTACAGAGATTGATGTTTTTCAAGTCCTTCCTTCCAAGATTGGGATACAAAAAAAACATATTAGTTTTTTAGGAGGTGATTTATGTTAATATTATACTTTATTTGATTCTTCTGCTAATGTTTGGCCACTAATACATGGACTATGTAGTTACGGAAGATCCAATGTCAACTCAAAAAATGACATGGTTTAAAAAGGGAAAATAAAAAATGGACGTTGAAGAGTACTTTGACACAGTGGTTACTGGGCCTTCTGGGGTTCAATCTTCTTGTGAGGGCCATAACACTACTGTTTGGAGGCTTGTTGAGGTTATGACTCATTTTGTGGAAATTATGAATACTGGACAATCCAAGAGTCAGAGACCTGAGGTTAAGGATGTTTCATATTTTTTTCATACTGTTCATGGGGTTCTAGGTTCCACATATGTTTCCCTCACTAGTGGGTAAATCAAGTGAAACATGTAAAGGTCATGATTTTTACATAAATAGGACAAAAATAATGTCCAATATTATTTCAAAGATCTGTCACTTGAAATCGGGATTTATGAAAAGAAAAACACCAAAGGTTGACCTCTAAGGTTTTATGATCCCTAATCCATATAAGACATGGAAGATCAAGGACTATTCTAATGTTTAGAGAATAATCATTACTAGTTGTATAAAATATTAAAGGATGATGACTACTATCTTCCTCCCCACTCTGAGGGTTCTAAAAATTCTAGCTCATCCACTAGTGATGATACATCGAGTGCCAATCAAGATTATGATCACTCTGATCTAGTTTTGAGAGATACTTATCAATACTATGAGTAATAGTTAGAAGAATTGGGATATTTTTGGATGACAAAGACACAATTGTATTCCAAAGATACAAGAATAGTGAAATTACTACACTGAACTTCCATCAAATCTAAAAAAGAATTTTCATCCAATCGGTTTTGAAATTTAAACTTAATCATAAAATTAAATTTAGATTCATTCAATTTCAATAACATTCTCTTTTTACGGTGTTAAGGTATTTCAATTTTGTTTTAAAATTCTATTTAAAGGACCGCCGATTTAAATAATTTTTTTGTTCATTCTTATTCTGCTTTTTTCTTTTCATTATTTCTATGTGTTTCGAGTGAGGAATCTATTTGATAATTAATTTATTGAACCATTACCTCTATCCTCCACCCATGACATGATAGTTTCTTGCGTACAAGCTAGATATTCACAACATTTAAATTTCTCAAAAACCTCTAAATATTATTCTATTTAAAACTTTTTGTTCTTGAATAAATAATGATGGCTACACGTTATCATGTACTGGACTTGTTTTTGAATGAGATGTGGGACTTTTCAGACATTTGGATTCATGATGCATTTGATGATGTGAGTTTAGTAATCCCATTCACATGATTGTATAGTTAGTAATAGTGGATCGTGAATGTTTTTTATGAAGTGATATTCTTCTAAATACATATCTTTCTGGAGGTTTTATATGGAGGATTTGACTCATTTCCCTCTTTATTTGATGTTTGTATGTTTTGTTTTTATATACTTTAACTCATGGATGGTTCCTGATCATTTCCCCTCATGTTTTCACTGTATTTTGACCCTTAATTAATAAATTCATTAAGTTTATGGGTTGGTAAAACAACAATTATATCATTATCCAAAAAGAATTTGTTATTGGGTGTGTTGGTTCCCTATTCCCAAACCCTACATGTTCATAAACTCAATACCGATAGTACATGTAGTCAAAGATAAATGTGACGGAGTGCTTCATAAATCTACTACATTAATAATGTGAACCTATAACTCCTTCTATGATGTTTTAAATTAATTAATGATATATGAAGTGTTCAAGCTTAATGGAATTGAGTTTTTTAGGGAAACGAATATCTAGTTTCCCACTATGGAAATGGGCTCTAAGACCAACTATACCATATTCAAGGCTGACTCCTCCATTCCTGGGACAATCACCTATCTGATCTGTAAGAATAGGGTTGTCCTTCCTATTTACATTGACATTATCCATACATGCAATGATGTAATCTATGTGGCAGACTTCTTAGCTTACCTAATTACCCAGGAGTTCCCCTCTATGGACTTTTCCAAATGATGCACACTTCTCCAAGAGGTGTGGGTATAGTTATCAAGGACACTCTCTACCTCCATTTTTATAGGTCATCATGGTGTCTTCACACCATCTTTCCCTCTTCATTTTTTCATAACAAAATTTAAAAATAGATTTTGATGATATGAAAAAAATAATATCTATGATTGGAATTATTTGTATCATTTAATAAAAAATAAATGAATAAATGAATGAATTTTCATCTATAAATATCTTTCACTGTTTAATTATATGTTTTTATCTTTCTAATGGGTTTTTTATTTTATTTTCAATGCATTTATAACTTCTAAACACTAAAATTTAGAAAATTATAACTTTCAAACTATACATTGTCATGATGGGGGACATTTTTGAGTTTATAACAACATCAATTAACACCCCCCACAACATTTAAGTTTAAATAATGGGAAATAATTTCATAATATACCTATTATCAATATTTATTCTATTACATTTATGTTTAGTAGAAAATAGATTTTATATTAAAGGTGTTCTACTAGTTCGTCCTTTGGAGCACTTAAATAAAAACCATCCACCCTCTTTGATTTTGATAATTTTGAATACTGTATATAAATGGGGGAACCGTATATTAGTAGTTCTATATATGATAATTATATCATTCTAGAAAAAGTATAAAATATTCGGAAAAATATATTTTGAATATTAATAATGAAAAAAATATGAGTTTCGTTTGATCTTCAGAGTTTAGGGAACACATTTTTTTATTATACAATAGAAAATATATAATCAAGTGTCTTTTTGTAAAACTAATTGTGATATTTTCAAGAAACCTGAAACTAAAAAATTCAGATCATTGGAGTTTTCTAATACTAAGAGAGATATATTAATAAAATAATAATAATAATTTTATTTTCTACATGTATATCTAGTTTCCCGAATGCATCAAAGATTCAAGAAGATTGTTAATTTCATTAAATCTCTTTGATAGAAAAAAATACAGATTTTCAACTTGATGAAAAAGGAATCTATATACTTTTGATCTAGTGGGATTTAAGAATAAATTTTATTAATGATTCATGGAATATTACTAATTTTATACTTGATTATTAGATCCTAACCTTGATGAAATATCAAACACACATAATTATATATATTCTTAAATAAAAATAGAAGAATAACATTTCCTTCTATAAAAATATTTATTAAGAAACTATATCTCATGAAAATATTCTATTTAATTTTGAACATAGTTTAGATGATATTGAGAATGAAGACACTAAGTGTATACACTGATGGGGAGATGATTTCTTTTGAAGTAAAAAACTCATAACTAAAACAGCTAAAAGATATAAAATATAAACATGGAAATTTTGAATGAAAATAGGATTCATTATATGATTACTGTTATAAATGAAACAAGTCAAGTAATATTAGATATAAATATCTATGATTACATATGAACAGTAAGAAATAAATAATTTCATCATATAATTGAATTTTTTTAAGTGATGAAAATATAATTTTGAGTTTTAGTGATGATCTATCATGTGATACTAGGGATATTGATGGTAATAATATCTAAAGGATTATTATATTTTAAGAGAAATTTTTTAAAAATAAGAAGATCCTCACAACTACGTTAGATAATGAATCATTGATGAATTTTAGATTGGAATATTCCTAAAATTATTCCTTTAATGATGTGGAAGGAAATTATCTATTATATGATGGAATAAAATATAATGTGATGGAATTAAGAAACACATACCATAATTTTTTTTAATAAAAAATGAATATGTAAAATATTATAAAATATATATTTGATATTTTTATAAATGGTGTTATAAAACCTAAGAAAAAAATTATGAATTTTAAAAACCACCATTCCAATTTTAATCCTGGAATAAATAATTTTGATTGTATTTTGATATATTATAAACCATCTAGGATATCTTCTATGACTCAAATTGTCCTCTTCCAATAAGTCAAATTTCTATACTAACTTTGTTTTCTAATATTGAACCTTTTGTACTAAATATTATTGGACAGGTCATTGATAGTATAATTATTCATATAACAAAGGTTAATAATTCAAATATAATATATATTTTATTTAATAGAATAATAATTTTTTCAACATTGAAGAGTTTAAAAGATACGTATTCTGAAATTATTTTTTTATGAAATTTTCAAAACCAATAAAGGGTGGTTACAAAAAAAAAATTTTATGAATGAAAAATGAGTACATATATTTGGAAAAATTAATAAATGTATATATATATATATATATATGAATATATAAAAGTGTCTTTATTTATAAAGTACTATATATGATTGAATCACTTTTTAAGGTTTCATCATAATAAAAAATTGTTATATTTATGCTATGTACAATTGTTTTCATATTTTCTTATAAACATTGAAAATGATACAGTTTTTTGTGCTAATATTAATTTTGGAAGATTAAGTATTTTTAGAAACATTTGATATAATGTAATTGAATTTTTTAGTACATATTAAAAAAATAATTATTCATTAGAATAAGATCATTTGTGTGTATCAAAGGATAATATTTTTTGCTTTTTCTATTTATAGTTATCTTGTGGAATAATTAAGACTATGAAACTTGTTTTTATATTTAATATTATGTTTTGTTTTTACTTGAGCTTTGGAGGTTGAAAATTTTATTTCATTGTGATATTTGAAATTTCTATTTCGATTGGATTCAATGTTCCTCTTTTTGGTGTTAAGTGAGTCCGAATGTTAATAGGATTACAAGACCCTAAATTTTATTTATATTTCCAAATATTAGAATAAATTGTATAATTTTTCATTAGAACAAGATCCAATCACTATTTCAAAAAAACATTTTTTATGTTTGTTATTTTTCATTTTTTACATCTATATTTGGTTAATGATATTGCAGGGGATGTTATAAATATTGTTTTTTACGTTAGTTATTTTAAAAACTACATAAAAAAATAGAAATCTAAAGCCATTTTTATGTCGATACCAAAAAGGCTGACGTGGAAAATGGTTTGTAGTAATGATTTATTATGTCCGTTTTTAAATAACCGACGTAATAAGTTATTTATTAAAAATTTTATTTAAAACCCAACGTTATAAAAAACCCTATCCAAAGTGGTTTTCATGTCATTTTTCTAATAAATGATATGAATACAAGGTAATCACGTTGGTTATTTTTAGAACCGTCATGATAAACAAGTCTGCGAATTAAATTTTAACATCGGTTAAAAAATATGTAATGCGAAAACATATATACTTTGATGGTAATTAAATAACAGGTGTTAAAAAATCATCCCTATTCATTTATTACATCAATTATAAAATAACCAACTAAACAAACAAGTTTTTTTAATAATACAGTTCAACCATTATAGTGTGCTGCAAAAGAGGACATGAAACAAGCAGAAAATAGACCAAAACCACTGGACAATTCCCCACCCCTCAACACCACCTCCTTCCAAAAAATCCCCCATCCCCAAGACACCCCTACCCCCCTGGACACCCAACAACCCCTAGATCCCCCCCCGGACAACCCCTCTCACATGGACACCACCTTCCACCATGGACAACCCCCCCCCCCCCCAAGACACCCCCACCCCCTGGACACCCCCACCCACCTGGTCACCCCCACCCCCCTAAAAAACCCCTCCCACCCATGGAAACCCCCCACCACCCTAGAAACACTCCCAAACACTAGACACCCCCTCACTAGACACCCTCTACCCCATTGAATGACCCCACCCCCTAGCTAGCCCCCCCCCCCCCACAGACACCCCCGACCCCCATGGACAGCCCCACCCCCTGGACAACCCCAACTCCCTGGACAGCCCATCCCACCCCTAGAAACCCCACCCCTCAACACCCTCCCACCCATTGGACAGTACCCCACCCCACCGGACAACCCCCAACCCCACCCCACCCCCTGGACACCCTACCACACACTAGACACCACCACACCCACTTCACACCCCCCCCCCCCAGAACAACCACCACCACCCATAAACACCCCTGCCCTCCATAGATAGCCCCCCACCCACCCCCTGGATACCCCTCCACCCGTGGACAACTCCCCACCCCCTCTGGACACTCTGACCCCCTTGTACAACCCATCTCCCCTAGACATCCCACCCCTGGAAACCCTCCACCCCCCCCAAACACCCTCCCACCCACTGGGAAGGCCCCCAACCCCCAACCCTGGACACCCCTAACCCCTTGGACATAACACACCACCCTGGACACCCCCACCCCCATGGACGGCCTCTCCCCCACCCCCTGGACCCTCCCACCCCCAAGGATAGCCCCTACCCCCTTGGACACCCACCCCCTAGACACGCACTACCCATTGGACAACCCCCCCCCCAGACTCCCCCACACCGCATCAAACCATTACTATGCTCTACCATATTATGAACCAAGCATAAACTAGAACAAAAGTAGACTAAAAAAATACTAGAATCCAAACAAGAAAAAAAATCCAAACTACTCCAAAACAAAAAGAACAATAGAAAAAATAAAAATTCCCATATATACCATTAAAAACTTACAATTTCAACTAAAAAACCTAAATCCAACCAAACAAACTACCAAATAGATAATTATAATTATAATATTCAAAATTACATTTCACGCTAGAAACAAACTAAAATCCAATAAAACCTATAAAATAATTTTACCATTCTACTTGTAAGTGTTTAACCTCCTGATAACTATTGGGTTGAGAGTCATTAAATAGATAAAAACTAATAATATATTAGATAACATGTATAATGAATAAATCAAATGAAATATTATGGAAATTCATATAAAGAAATCATATTTGGTCAAACTTCACAAGTGTAGCAGTTGTAATTATTTCATAGATAAATCATAAAATATAATATCTACATTCGACAATGTCAAATTGTTTATGAAAATTATGTTTAAATGAGTTTCAATTCAAAATATCATTTTTATGTATAACATCGAAAAGTACAAATTATAAATTGATATTTACCTTTACTTTAACATATTTGATCTTGGCACTCTTTTTGTTTGTTTTTTTCGGATATAGACCCACCCCGTGATAGAAAATAATATTAATGGGATAAAATTAAAATTAATTATAGTATAAACAACTATTATGAAATTTAAACATACATTTCCAACATATTCTGAAAACTTTCCCGCACATCACCGTGGACCGAACATATCCAATTAAGTGTTTTCTCCCTTGGACAAAAAACACCTACCATCCAATGATATTGAGATAAATGAAAATTTAATGTTAGTGGTATTTTTTGTTAAAAGACAATGAACACTTTTCCAGATATTTGTTTTATACCCCTCACAAAAAGGCATCATCCAATATAGTATGATTATATTCTGTATAAATCATTCAGCAATATAAAGTGTTCTTGGTTCCTCATCCAATGCATGTCCTTTAGGGGAAATCTACTGTAGTTCTATGAATCCATACACATCTATCCAATAATTTTTATCAAACATGTTATTAATATATCTAATATAGAAAAAACATAAGTATAAATTTTTAATAAATGTGATGTATGGAAAGGTGTTAAAACTTACATGGAAAAAATCAGCACCACGTTGATGCAAAAATTATCTCCAGTAATAAGATCCATGATATCCTTTTTCAGAATCACCACATTGATTTCACATCCAGAAACATGAGCTTCCATTGGAAACTCTTAATGACCTGAAAAAAAATTTACTATCTTGAAAATCGGTCAAGACTACAAGAATCTATATCTAATGTCATAGCCATTTGTCTTTGTGGTCGTCCATAAAATATTTATTTACCTTTTATGTATTCCTGTAAAAATAAATAGAAAAATATAATAGTTTTCAAATGTTAAAATTTTAATAAAAATCAAAATAAAATATTAAACATACATACATGTATGGTGATAAGTCACAATAGTTTGGATGGACAAACTAAAAAGTGCTTGATACTATGTCCAACTATCATCACCTCATCTGTTGGTAATGTTAATCGAGCTCATCTATCTATAATATCATGTACACCGACCCTATTATTCTCTACCTTTAGCTTTTGATGATGAATTGTATCTCATATATAATGTACCAGACCATATGCCACTATTTGATAGTGAGGATCATTAATATACAACTCATAATAAGATGGAAGTAGTGGTGGAGGAATAATATAAAAAATGGGGACAGAAGGCTTGAGGTGGGGGAGTGGTAGGTGATGGTGTAGTTGGGGGGTAAATAATTTGATCTGTTGGGGGGTGGAAGAGTGGGAGCTATAGTCTAAAATTTCTTTTTCATATTTACAATCATAGACTGTACCAACACTCTAATCTCTTCTTCCATCATCACATTAATATTATCAACCTAAGCCTCCAAGGATTATATTTTTTATAAACACCCTCAATTGATGAAGTTGAAGAACGTAGAAACACTTTTCTTTCTGATACACCCATCAAATATCCTCGTACACGAATAGGGTGTTCGGTCTTTCCCAATGCTACAGAAAAAATATTTTACCTCCCAGTAGCTGTAAATACCCCATGTGAGCTGTTCTCCTCAAGAGAATCCCATATTAATTAATTGATCATTTCTCTAATGATTCAAATTATATAAATAATATAATTAACTAAAATAAATAAAATAAATATCTTACAATCATCTCAGCGATGATTATTGATTCTTCTGAAAGAAATTGTCTCTTATTTCTCATCCAATCTCTTTTCCATTTTCATGTCTATATGAAGGGGATGGATGGTAAAATTCTCCCGAGCATAAAGACTCAGCTATCAGTTTTTGTAATTATTCCTCCATATTTTTATCTTTTTATATTGTATACCCTCCCATTGATAATCTATGATGTTATAGATATTTAGATTGGATCTCCTGATGATATTTCCCTGTTTTCTGTCAATTATAAATAATAAATCATTAACAAACTATTAATAATATTATTTTAGTAAGAAATATTATAATAGTTTACAGTTACCTTACCAAAAATGAATATTTTATTCTACTTTCAACAAATTGAATCCATGTGTCTTCATCTATGAATGTATATAAATGACATGGAGTGTCATGATTCTTATGACCAAAAAATGAAATTAGATGAGAGGGTTGATTTGAAATCCCTCCATCTCATGGAAGCAATCGATAAACATTTCTTCCTAACTCCTCCAATGTCAATAATATCAAATTTAAACTTATAAAGAAGAGGTAAAATATACTATACTACAAAGATTTAATGATTAGTAAAATTATAGAAAAAGGTATAACAAAAATAATCTCCCACAACTGAGATATAGTTTATTTTTCCACACTTCTCCAATCATCATACAAAACGTTTACATTAATTTTACCCTGAGTTGATACAAAACTCTTAAAATATTTTGAATTTGGACTGCGTGGAATATTATTCTCTTCAAACTCAACAAGTATCCTCTGGCCCTCGCTACGAGAAAGTGACAATTTATGAAAATGTGTGCATCCACATTTACCAACTCTTGAACTCTTATTTATCATTAATGGAGCACATGAGAAAAATTGGGGAACATCAAGTGGAACATGTTAATGTTCCTTTACAGTGGTATGATCATGATGCTCATCTCTAGAATCATGTGGTTGATCAACTGATTGATCTGTCATTATCCATGAAATCAAAAAAGAAAACATTATTTCACAAATATTCAAATTAAAAAATTAGAATACTAATGTAAACAAAAAATGGAAAACTAAACTAAATTACATAATAGTAAGCATTGTAAAGTTGGTAATCATGATAAACAATGGTAAAGATGGTAAACATGGTAATCATGGTAAACATGGTAAACATGGTAGTGTAATCATAATTCAACAAAATCAATAAATATATAAGTTATGTAATTTTATATTATTGTAAACTATGGTAAACATGGAAAAATGGTAAACATGGTAAATTATTTTTCATTCCACAAAATCAACCAATATACAAGTTATCTAATGGTAACATGATATAATAATCTAAAAAATTAATATAAACAAAAATTTCTACTTATTTGTTTTAATACAAATTTTAATAAAGAAAAAAATTACAATAACTAACATTTTTTTAAAATAGTAAGTGTAAACAAGAAAGAACATATGTTACCTGTAAAATTAGGAATATAAAAATGTATCGTTTTCCAAAATTCCTTCATCATGATCATTCCCTATGGAACAAACTATGTCTTCCACATGCTCATCATTATTTTCTGTAAATATTTACAAGAAAGTAAGGATATCTCATAAATCAGTATCTTCATCAAGTTGATTCCCACTAACATATTGTTTTTTTCCTTTTTAAAACAATAGAACACTACATATCCGTTTGATACACTATAATGAAAATATGTTTTCAATTATTGAGATTATAAAAGAATATTTCGTCTCTTCTAATCTATTCAGATTAACAACTATCATTCAAAATTCATTGTGTCTGACACTGTTGATATCGATAAACCATATGTTGTTAAAAATATGAACTTTAATTTTAAAATAATCATCCTCCCATATTTCTTCAATGACTCCCTAATATGCACTTGACAAAAAAATTGGGTTTTTGAATTTATAACTCAAAAAATTCATTACTTCTACAAACACTAATACACCACTATTCATAACTGCACTTCTGTTGTCTTGAGAATTCGAATGAAATGTATAGCCATTAATGTCATACCCGGATCAGGCTATCACATTTAAACTTGGACCATCCACTAACAAAACAAAGGAATTTTTTTTCTCCTCATTACAAATCTACATTTCTTTCCTCTTTTGGATGACATTGCTTTAACACATTAACATGCAATGTGATATACAGTTGAACATTAGCTATGTTATTCATGATTTATAATTCTCCCTTCTTCATATGTTCAGCTGAAAACGATTTGACTTTCAATCCATGAATCCCCCTACCCTAATTATTAACTCATTCATGGTGAGATAGAGGCAAACTTATGTGCTCTGCTGTATCCATGTAGCTCACACAAATCTTCACAACCTCCTCATAAATATACATCTCAACAATGGAGGCTTCAGGTCGATATGGATTCTTAAAATACCCCTTCAATATTTTCATATAACTTTCAAAAGGATACATCCAACGAAGATAAAGTGGTCCATAACGCTTTATTTCTCGAAACAGATGAACCATTAAATGGACCCTTATATCAATAAAATATGGAGGAAAATACATTTCCAGTTGATAATGTATATAAATTCTATCCTTTTCCAAAATGTTCAAATCATTTACATCAATCACTTTTTTACAAATTTAATTAGAAAAATACCACAACATCATTGTAGTCTTTCTGAAACAGATGGGAAATAGTCCATGCAATGACACCTGTAGATGTTGTTTCATCATGACGTGAAAATCATGAGATTTCGTACCTATCAACTTCAAATATTTCAAAGAGAAATTTTTTTTACATTTGAAGAATAACATTGAGGCACTTTGATATCATAAAGAAACTGAAAAAAGAAAATTTTCTCCCTCTTGAATACTATTTGACATGCCGGGGGAAGAAATATTCATCTTCTATTAAGAGTGAAAACTAACTCCAAACTTATTCCCATTGAATGTATGTCTAATTTTGCATTCAACACATCATTAATCTCTCCATTAATATCTAACAATGTTCCAATAAAAATGCCTCATATATTTTTCTCCACATGTATGGCATTAATATTATGTTTCACTTCATGATATCAATAATTTGGTAGCTCAAACAATATTGACATTTTCTTCGAAATATGTTTATCATTACCAGATTTATGTGTCTTTCCCATTGACACATTAAGGTTTCGCACCCTCTCAAAATACACATCATGGGATAAGGTTCTTGGAGAAATATAAAATTATAGTGAGCCATTGAATTAGTTTTTTAGTCTTTAGTAATAGTGATCCATAGGCAAAAACATTTTTTGACCCATGTATATTTTTTTCCTCTCATGATGCAACTGACATTGTAAAGTCTGTTGTTCAAAAACTGGATATGATTTATTCCACATAACAATGTATCCAAACAAATTTCCATATGTTGGGATGTTATTTATAGTGAACATAAGAACTTCATGTAGTTGAAAATATTCCATTTTATAAAAATTATACACCCTAATACCATCTTCCAATAAAAGTTTCAAATTATCAATCAACGATGACATGAAAAAATCAATATCATTTCTAGGTTCCTTCGAACCATAGATCATTATTATCAACATGACATATTTGGGCTTCATAAAAACTTTTGGATAGAGTTTTTAAATTACCAATAAAACAGGCCATGAACTACGTGTGCTACTGAGGGTTTGGTAGGGATTCATTCCATCCATGCACAACCCAAATCTTAGTTTTCTAATTTAATTTTAAGATATACGATACTGCTCATCAATTTTCTTCCATTGTGGATAATCAGCTAGACGTATTACTTTTCTATGACATTTCTCTTCATCACCATTCCATATTCTCCGTTTTAATCATGTGAATTAGACATTAAACATTTTAAATGATGAATTATAGGAAGATACCAAAATACCTAGGTAGCTATCTTTGTTATTCGTACATCAGTCTGTGATTTGTCTTTCAACATTTTATGGGATGTCCAATATTTTGGAAACAATGATATAAATTCATATTCCTTCCTATATATCATAGATTTATTCAGACAAACATGTATTTTCATGCACCCAAATAAAATTTGTCATAATATTTTCGTGGCCTTATAATGTCAATCTGGAAGATCGTTGTATTTTGGATGAATTTATTTATATAATTAAAGCATCTCTATAAAACTTTTGTCACTCCATACATGTTTCTCCTTCAAGTAAATCAATATTAATATCACTGACAAAACCCTAAAATCTGTACATCAAAGATATAATGGTCTTTCATCATCACAATATCGATGTGAAACTATCAGTTCTATCTATATTTCTTCTGCTACAATATCACGAATCATTTCTTCAATTCCATCAGAGTTACCATCTTGCAAATCATCATCCTCAGTAGATCAAACATTGTATCTAGTTACATAATGCCAAATCCAAGGGTTGTAACTCAGATTAAAACCATGAAAAATCAGACGATATTTTATGTCTCTACTATTAAAAATCTTCATATTCAAACATTTCAGGCATGGATATAAAAACATGTCAATTCTTAGAAAATTTCGTTTAGAAAATTCAAAAAAGGCATATACACCTTCCTCATAATTAGTACACATTGGATGTGTTGTAATCCAACATTGACTCATTATTAACTATAATAAATATCAAAATTTTAAATCTTGTAAATATAAGCCAATTTTATATTTATATGAATAGTATTATATTTTGAAAGTAAAACAATTTGGAAGTATAAAACAAATCAATGTGTATTTGAAAAATATAAGAAAGAAAATGGTTTTAAAAAGATAATATTGTTAGATATAACAGTTTTAAATTGAACTTGCATCCTTTCTTCTTAAGGTACAAAAAGAATACATCCTAGTGCAACATGATACCAAATTCACTCTTCCATAAAAAAATATGAAGTATAAATATTAAAATATTTATACATTAACCACTAGAAATTACAACTATCTCAATGATTTGAAACCATTGGGATATCCCGTGAATCTGTTGAGATTGAATAACCCCATGGTTTTACACACAGTTGGCATGATAGTCATTGCAATAGACCTATACAAACGATTCTATAGGATCAATTGTTATAGACTACCTAATGTTTAAATATGCCAATGGTATTAGTGAAACCATTGGGTTATATACATATGATGGGGGATCCTAAGGGGGTAGAGGTTGATCAGCTAGTGGTGGAGGCAGTCAAAGGGGGTAGGGGTTGTCCAAGGGGGTGGGGGGTGTCCAGGGGGTGGGTGGGGGGCTGTAAAAGGGGGTGGTGTTGTCCAAGGGGTGGGGGAGTGGTGTCCAAGGGGGTGATGGGGTTGTCCAACCCCTGACCCCATTGAACACCCCACCCCCTTTGACACCTCTTAGTCACCACCACCCCCTAGACTACCCCACACCCTAAACAACACCCCCTGGAAACCCCCACACCCAAGACACCCCCACCCCCGGCTACCCCTACCCCCTTGGACAGCCCACTCACCCACTGGACCCCCACCCAGTTGGACACCACCCCCAACCTGACCACCTTTGAAACCCTCTAGACATCTGCCACCCCCCTAGATAGCCCGCTCACACTTGGACACCACCTCCCACCACCTGGACACCCCTACCCCTTGGAAATCCCCCTAACCCTTGGACAAAATCACCACCCCCTTTGACACCACCATCCCTTAGACCCCCCCCCCCACACACACACACACCGAACAACCCCCACCCCCTTGACACCCCAATCCTAATGGACACCCCGACCCCCTTGGACAACCCAATCACCCCACTGAACACCACCACCCCACCCCTTAGACACCCCACCACGTAAACAGTCCCCCACCCCATAAACATCCCCCCTGTACTCCACCCCACCCACCCACCACCATGGATACCCCCAACCCACTTGGACAACCCAATCACCCCCTCTGGACACCACCCCACCCCCTGAACACCCAACCCCCACTCCATACACCCTTGGACACCCCCAACCCCTAGAAAACCACCTCACCCACTGGACACCCCTACCACCTTGGGAACCCGCTCACCCCCTTGGACACAACCCCCAACCCCCTAGACACCCCCTGGACAACACCACCCCCTTGGACAGCCCTCACCCTTCTAGACAGCCCCCACCACCTTGACTACACCCACCTTTCTGTACATCCCTGAACCCCTGGACACCCCTTGGAAACCCATACCCCCTTGGACAACCCACTCACCCCTGGACACCACCCCCACCCAGCTGGATACCCCTACCCCCTAGGATAGCCCCCTCATCCCTCTGGACACCCCCAACCCTTTGACACCCCAACCACCTTTGATATCCCTGTACCCCTAAGACACCACCCCGACCCCTTTGAACACCATTGGACACCCCCACCCACCTGGAAACCCCCCTAGAAACCCCAGCCACCTGGAAACCCCCCTAGACACCCCACCCACTTGGATAGCCCCCACACACTTTAACACCCCATGTATGCATAGACACACATGATAGGACACAAAAAAAAACATAAACTTGCATGATATCACTTCCATGTTTTATTTTACCAAAAAACAATATAGCATGGTATAAATGAACACTATGAATCTTACCATGATAGAAAGAAAAAATATAGAAAAACAACATCTCAAAAATTTATTTTAGGGCATCGCAGAAAATAAAAACTGATACCGAGCTTTGTGAGTCTGACTTGAGTTTTGCAAGGCGACCAGATAGATCTTTTGATATTAAATATGATGAATGATGTTTTCAAAACGAGGCTGGATGGAACCACTTTGATGAATATTTAGTAGGTTTTCCATGTGAGAGTGATGAGTTGCGGGATTCCTGATCTAAAAAACAGAATAACTGAATACAGGGCATGATATATCATTTACAAGATTTATCACATAGGTTATTTAATTAATGATGTAGAAAATAATATATCACGTCGGTTATAAAATATCCGACAATAATGACCCATAAATTACATACATTGTCATTACTTCAGAGTTTAAGCGTACTTATTACAACATATAACAAAACCATAAAAGTACCCTATAGGTATAGTGTCTTTAGAAAGTAGGAAACATAAAAAGATGGTTCATAAAATCAACTACATTGTCTCCTGTTTATTTCATCATATCTAGAGTCTCTTTTTGGCATGTCATACTTAATATCCTACTTCTTCACCTGGGGAAAAGAAAATATACAAAAGGGTGATCTCAAATGTTCAGTATGGGTAAAGAAAAGAAATATCAGTCATATCATATTCATAAGAATAGAACATTTTGAAAATCTTAACCTGCAAAAGAGGTCATAATATCATGTCATGGGATAAATCATAGTAACGAAAAGTAATCCCCAATAATAATAATAACATAAACCATGAAAATTTGTGTCATACACACATAATAATAGAAAATTATTTCATATTAGTCAAGGCTCATTGCCAAGACCATCGTAGAGGACAAAGTCCATTACTGAACTGAGTTCACTCCTCGTCCCAATCCTGTATCACGGAACCGATTTAACTTTCCTTTCCAGCCATGTCTATATCATGAGATATATATCTTTACCCAATGAATTGGAGGGAGATATAGGTCCCATCCATCTCATAATGAAACCATTCTTATGTGTGCCACAAAATCATAAATCATACATCATAGCATAACCCATGTAATAAAAATGGGATTCTTAAACATCATGCCATCATAACATAACCAATATAAGATAAAAGGATATCATAAAATTAATTCCATCATAAAACAATCAAATCAATGTAAAAATAGGGATAGAAACAGAACCCTATTTTATCTTAGATGGAAAATAATTTTGATAAAACACTTTGACTCTATTCTTGTGGAAAATATCCTTTCCACTTCAAAAACATTTTTCCTTTCTTAACATGTCATACAATTTTAAAATAAAAGAAGTTTATTACAAATAAAGTTGACAACTTGTAAAGGAAGCTTCTTGGAAATAATGTTATCAAAATCCATTCATGCCGTATAAGTTAAAAAAACATTCTTCTCATACTTTGGCCAGAAAATTCAAAAAGTACCTCGTACAAAAAACGACAAAAGATTCCTTTCATATCTTTTACTAAAAACTCACCGACGGGTAAAATTGGATTTAAAAAATTGTAGGAGGATAGAAATAATATTACATATTGAGTAAACATGGATGTGGATGATAAAATACACCCTGGAAAATACCAAAGTACAAACAATCTCGTATAAAAACGAGATTGTGAGATTTTCCCTAACCTTAGGTCCGATATGCATTGTACGTGTCCAAAAATCATGTATAATGATTTAAATAATGTCATTTTCTAATTAAAAAATCATATTTATTTTTATGATATCATATATGGTCATATTTGTATCTTCTTAGTAGTAATATTTCATTGCTACTTGTTATTCGGGTGTTTATTGCTTTATGTTCTTATGTGTGTTTTTTTGAATAAATTATTATTCCTCTTTATAGGATATAGATACATCATTTACAGAATGGTATTAGTGTAATATATATCTTATTCATTCATTAAATTCATTTATATAATCATTATTCAATGAAGATCAAATTGAACGAGTCGCATCACATCGTGGAGGCGGTAGGCCGTACGTACGCACAAGTGATGATATCATTCCCATGATCGTGGAATTGTATTGAAGTGTTTGTATAATATTTCAGAATCACTACCAATTTACAAAAATAATATATAGCTATTTATTTACCCCATTATACCCATCCATGTAAGGTGGTGGTGGTAAACATATTACAACATGGCGTGGAGACTGTATTCCGTACGTACGCACGCGCGATGATTTTGTTTGCTGTAGGATGGATAAAAGGTGAAATAGGGTTTTTTAATATTTATAATAACATATCAGTATATTAGGGATACTAATGTTATTATCTCATAATGAAACAACTAATGAAGAGGGAGTAGAAGAAGAATGGAACATGAAGAAACCGGTAGAAGGTATTACCTCTTTCTCGAAGTGCCTCATTTAAACTTTCTCTTAGGGCACTAGAGTTGGTTTTTTTGAGATGACTAGTACCTCTAGTAGGTTTATAAGGAAGTGGGGAAGTTAAATGGCCAGGGTTTGGCCCAGCTTTAAGGCTCCAATTTGTGTGAGGAGGAGAGGGAGGACGTTCACTTTTATAAGGGAGGAGAGGGGAACCTTTGGAAAGAGTGGAAATATTATTTTATAATTAACTTATCTGCAGTTTCAAAAGGTCCAAAAATCATTACATATGAAGATAAGATGACTCATGGTATAAATAAAATCATCCAATCATAATTGGACATGTTTTTGAAAATATTTTAATTGTTAAAATCTTATTTATTTAAATCATTTATTAATGATGTAAATACTTCATTGTTATTGTGTCATAAATAATTTAATTTATCTGGTGTCTAAAAAGTATAAAAAAAATATAATTATGTAAGAAATATTATTATCCTTCCAATTAATATTTATAGTCTAAAATATAATTTATATAGCCCCTTATAAAAATTAATTACTAAAGGATTTTTTATTAATGTCAATTCTGTCTTTACATTAAATTAATTAATCTAATGTGTCATTGTCTTTAATAAGTGGCTCCACGGGGTCCCAAAATCGACCCAAGGATGCCCATGGTCGGCCATTACTCATCCAATAAGGTTTGGACAAGTTTTAATCCAATTTTGAATTATTATAATTTTCTTTTAACCTTGAATTGCCCTATTTACTTTTAACCGCTGTAAATAAAATTAAAAGGTTACTATTCACCTAAAATTATTTTTATCTAATTGAACCAAATTTTACTACATGATATTAATCACGTCTCTTGGATTTTTTAAATTCAACTCACAGATGCGGTAAAATTACGTTTTATGAACAATTGAAAAATCTCCTATGAGGTGGGTAAAAGACGGTGAAAAGTTCAATACAATTTTTTATAAATATAAAATTATTATAAAATGATTCCAATGAATTTCATTGAACTTATATAAGTATTATGTATCTATTTTGACCTAAAATAATTTTATATCAAATAAATGATTATTTAAATAAAAATTTTGTTTTAACCAAAAACTCAGTGTTTTCACTATTCATCAAAAATTGATATTTTTTAGAAAAATACCAAAAATTCAGCCTAAGATATATTTTATATTCCGAATTCAAAAATTATGTCTATTTTTTCAAATTCAAAAAATATAAGTGGAATTAATTAATTTTAAAAGTAATTCTCGTTATGAAAACAAATAGCATGTTTTAAGAAACAAAAACTATCAAAAGATCATCACTTGTTTATGTCCAATTTCAGAGTGAATTTAATTCCAATGACCAAAATTGGATTAAATGATAAAAATATATTCTAATTACACTTTAAAACCCATTAAAAAAATAATCTATCCATATAAATTTTTGCGATGAAAAAAATTGTTTTTAATTAAAATATAGCGTGTTTTTACTATTCATCAAAATATGAAAGTTGCCAGAATAATATGAAAAATTTATCCAAAGTAAATTTTTAAATCCTTAATCCAAAGAAGAATTTTATTTTGTCAAATTGAACTTATAAACAAGTAAAATCTAGATTTAAAATGTGGGCATCATCAAAAGGTGGAAAAACTGCATTTTTTAAAAAATAATTCTTTTATCCAAAAAACTGATTTTGTTTTCATACCTCATTATCGAAAATGTGTATGATGAATTATAATGTTCTAAAATTTAAAATTCAGTTAATACTATTCATAACAGCTAGTTCATAATATTATAATAATATATCATTGTTTAGTTAAACTCGATATTGCGTACTACACACGCTATCAAAGACGGTCGCGATTGCGTGTAACACAAGCCAAGATAGTTTTGTGTGTAGTGAAAGTTTCCTTTTCATATAACATAATAATAAAAATATACTTCTCATAAAATATCCAGGTGTTATATTCTACCCCCCTTAAAATGAATTTCGCCCTCAAAATTCGTCACTTAGTAATAAACAGATGAGGATAACTCTCCCTCATCATATCCTAAAGCTCCCATGTAACTTCTTCTAATTGGTGGTTCATACATAAAACATTCACCAAGCTAGTGTTCTTGTTCTGTAGAACATTTTCGCTACGATCTAGAATCTCTATCGGTTGTTCTTGATAAGAATGATCTTGCTCCAGCGGTACAACTTCTGTGCGTAGTATATGTGAAGGATCAGGAATGTACTTTCTCAGCAGATATACGTGGAACACACCATGAACTTGAGAGATATTCGGTGGAAGCCCCAATCTATAATATAACTTCCCAACATGATCTAGTATTTCAAAAGGACAGATATACCTAGGGATCATCTTTCCCTTCTTCCCTAATCTCATTACTCTGTTCCAAGGAGATATTCGTAAGAACAATTTATCACCCACTTCAAACTCTAGGTCTTTTATTCAGTTGTTGATAGAACTTTTTTGTCGAATCTGAGCTGCTCTTATGTGTTGTTTAATATATCAGAATTTTTCTGCCATCTCATCAACAAGATTAGGTCCTAAAAGCTTTCTTTCCCCAACTTCATCCCAGCAAGTTGGAGTTCTTCATTTCCATCCATAGAGAGCTTCAAAAGGAGCCATTTGAATATTGGAGTGAAAGCTATTATTTTAGGAAAATTCCACCAAAGGTAGGTGTTGATCCCAACCACCTTTGAAATCCATAAAGCAAGCTCTTAACATGTCTTCTAGAGTTTGAATTTTCCTCTTAGACTGACCGTCTTTCTAAGGATGGTAAGCAGTGCTGAAACTCAACTCTATATCTAGAGTATGCTGAAGACTTCACCAGATCATTGGGGTAAACCTCAGATCCCGATCAGATTTAATGGAATTTGGTACTCCATGCAATCTTACCACTTAATTTACATATATCCTAGAAAGATAATCCAGAGATAAATCTTCCCTAATATCAATGAAGTGTGCCGACTTCGTAAGACGATCAACTATAACCCAGACAGGATTATTGCTTTTGTATGTTTTAGGAATTCCAGTGACAAAGTCCATAGTGATGTTTTACCATTTCCATTCTGGTATGGGTAATGGTTGTAACATCCCTTTAGACTTCTATCTCTCAGCTTTAACTTGCTGACAAACCAACCATCGAGAGACATATTCAGCAATATCTCGTTTCATGCTATCCCCCCAGAAGTACTCTTTCAGTTCCCTATACATCTTCGTGCTTCCAGGATAAATAGAGAATGATGAACTATGAGCCTCATCCAGTAGCTCCTTCTTTAATTCTTGGATGGTAGGAACACAAACCCGATTCTAGAACCTTATTATCCCATCACAGTCAATGTTGAATTCAGGAACATTTCTCACCTTCTTTTGTAACTCTACATCTCCTTTTTATGCCTCTTTAATCTTCACATGTATAGATGGTTGAACATTAATTTGATAATGATAATATTTTCCCCCTTACATTATAATTCCAAGATCCATCCCTTTTAAATCCATAAATATTGGATCTTTTGTGATCCTCATCATGGATAAGCTAGCATGGCCTTGTCAACTTAATGATTCTGCCACCTTGTTTGCTTTCCCAGGGTGATAATGAATTGAGCAGTCGTAATCCTTAATCAGCTCCAACCATATTGTTTGGCGCATATTCAGCTCCTTTTGTGTGAAAATATATTTTAAACTTTTTTGATCAGTATAAATACAACACCTTTCACCATGAAGATAATGCCTCCAAATCTTTAATGCAATGATTACCACAGCTAACTCCAAATCATGAGTTGGGTAATTTTGTTCATGTATTTCCAAATATCGTGAGGCATAAGCTATCACAATATCATTTTTAATGATAACACACCCCAATACATTCATGGATGCAGCACTGTATATCACAGACCATTCTACACTATAAGGCAGTGTGAGCACAGGTGCACTGGATAACCTTCTTTTCAATTCCTTGAAATTTTCTTCACACTCCTCCATCCACACAAACGTTACTCCTTTTCTAGTCAACCTGGTTAGTGGATTAGATAATCATGAAAAATCATTCACATAACGTCGGTAATATCCAGCCGAGCCAAGAAAACATCATATCTCAGTTACAGTTGTCGGTCTCAACCATCTTTTGATAACCTCTGTTTTTGCTGGATCCACAGATATCCCCTCTTTTGAGATTATGTGACCAAAAAATGAAACTTTTTGAAGACAAATTCACACTTGGTAATTTTGGCATAAATATTATCCTTTGTCAGGGCCTTCAATACAATTCTCAACTGATCTTTAGGTTCTTCCTTTCTCTTTGTATAGACAAGAATATCATCTATAAATACTACCACAAACTGATCAAGATAGTCTCTAAAGACTCTATTCACTAGATCCATGAATATAGAAGGGGAATTAGTAAGACCAAATGGAATCACTATAAAATCATATTGTCCATTCCTTGTACAGAAATCCGTTTTTGCTATATCATCCCTTTTGAACCTTAATAGATGATACCCTGAACGAAGATCAATCTTGGAAAAGTATTGAGCTCCGCGTAATTGGTCAAATAAGTTATCAATTCGCGGGATAAGATATTTGTTCTTTATCGTGATCTTGTTAAGTACTTCGATAATCATTGAAGAGTCTCATTGATCCATTTTTCTTCTTATCAAACAGAATAGGTTCACCCCAAGGTGACACACTAGGGCTTAGGAATCCTTTATCAAGATTCTCTTGGAGTTGCTTCTTCAATTCCTGCAACTAAATTGGGGCCATTCTATAAGGTATCTTTGAAATAGGTATAACACCTGGTATGAGCTCTATTGAAAACTCAACTTCACGATTTGGTGGAAGGCTCGAAAATTTCTCCAGAAAGACATCATCAAACTCCCGTACAATGGGCATATTCTTAATCGTGAGTTTCTCTCCAACTATTTGAGATAAATAAACTTCATTTATTAGAATCAATACCAATAAGATGGAAGAAATTTCCTTTGGAAGGTTATATTCATCCTTGCATCGATAGATGATCATAGATAGATCTGGAATATTAAATTTGATTTCACTTATTTGGAAATTGATATGATCTCCGTATAAAGAAAGCCAATCCATGCTAAGAATCACATCAAATTCCACTATAGGAAGGATCACAAGATTTTCCGGAAGCACTTACCCACAAACTTCAATCGAAGACGAATTATAAACTTTTGATGCGACTGTTGTCCCATTAGAAGTTTTCACAGCTAACTCGACATCTAATTGTTGAGTTAATATGGCGATACCCTTAGAAATTTCATCAGAAATAAAAGAGTGGCTGGATCCAGAGTCAAATAAAACATTTTCTACTTTAGAGTGGATGGTAATTGTACCTTTCCCCACTTCGTTATCATACTCCACATCACCGATAGTAATTTCATGTGACTTTACATTATCTTTAGCCTTAGGAGTTTGTTGATGTTGATCATCATAAAAAACCATTAGATTTGGGCATTGATTGGAATAATGCCCCATCTCCTTTCACTTGAAACATTGAGGTTTAAGAGGTGCATTCTTTGTGTCCCTTTCTTTGTTCACATCATTAGACATCTTCTTCCCATTATTTCAACATTCAACTGCATGATGACCTTTTTTTCCACACTTAAAAAATTTTCTAGTCCCTTTAAGACAATTCCCTCCATGTTTCTTTCCACAATTTGAGTATAAAGGAAAACTCAACTTCCTTTCAGTGGGGTCTTTATATTTTCCTTTGAATTCCATTTTCCTCTTCTTATCAAACCCATATGACTGATGGGTTACTTTAATATCCATCTCAACCTTGAGAGCACATCGAAGAATTTACTCGTAGCTATTGAAGTCCCTTATGGAAAACTCCTTTTGAAGACTTGGTTTTAATCCACTAACAAATCGATCGATTTTACTCTGAGGTTGGATAATAATCCCAGAAGCGTACCTTTATAGCCTTGTAAAATTTTCTTTGTAGATACCAACAAATTCATCATCCTTTTTCTTTAGTTCATGAAACTCTTTCTTCATCTTTGTTTGAAGAATACGAGGGAAGTACTTATTGAAAAATAAGTTCTGGAACTCGTCCCATTCCATGGAATCAATTTCATCTCTTTGCCTCGTATTCTTGATAAGATTCCACCATTGATCAGCATCACCTTCCAAACGATACACTGCTAAGATGACTTTGTCATGTTACGAAAATTGTAGAACTGAAAATATCTTTTCATTGGTACTAATCCACTGTTTAGCTACAAATGGATCAGAATACCCGCAGAATGAAGGTGGACGCTGCCTAATGAAGGATTCAATATAATGTTGCTCCTTCCTTTGCTCGTTTGGAAGTCCTTCATGGTTTATAGATTGAGAAAGTTGTGTGAGCATGGATACAAGATTTTTCATTCCAGCTCCCATAACATTTGGTTTCTCAAGGGGAAAATCATTTCATTTCTCATTTCATTCAGCATTATCACGGTTCCTTCGGGTTCCAGCAATTGACTAAAACCAAGAAGCATAATGTGAGAAACACTAATCATATTAGGAAAACCACATATTCATGAATAAAATTTCACACTTATGGTCTTATAATAGGTTGTTCATGTCCATTTCTAAAACACTAATATTGTGTTCTATGCTTAGACTTATCCTTAGGGTTCTTACGAAGGCTTTCGCAACCTAGTTTCCAAGGTTGACTATACCTTTCCTCTGATACCAAATATAACAAACCATTAATTACATACATTGTTATTACTTCAGAGTTTAATCATACTTATTACAACATATAACAAAACCATGAATGGACCGTATAGGTATAGTGTCTTTTGAAATTGGGAAACATAAACAACTGGTTCATAAAATCAACTACATTGTCTCCCGTTTATTTCATCTTATCTAGAGTCATTTATGGTATATCCTACTTAATATCCTTCTTCCTGACCTGGGGAAAAGAAAAAATACAAAAGGGTGAGCTCAAATGATTAGTAAGGGTAATGAAAAGAAATATCATTCATATCATATTCATAAGAACATAACATTTTGAACATCGTAACCTGCAAAAGAGGTCATAATATCATGTCATGGGATAAATCATAGTAATTAAAAGTAATCCCAAATAATCATAACGTAAAACAAGAAACTTTTTGGAATATTCACATAATCATATAAAATCATTTCATATTAGTCAAGGCTAATTTCCAAAACCGTCATAGAGGAAAAAGTCCATTACTTAACTGAGTTCACTCCTCGTTCCAGTCCTGTATCACTGAAACGGTTTAACTTTCCATTCCAGCAATGTATATCTCATGAGATATAAATCTTTACCTAATGCATTGGAGGGAGATATAGTTCTCACCCATCTCATAATGAAAACATTCTTATGTGTTCCACAAAATCCTAAATCATATATCATAGCATAACCCATGTAATAAAAATGGTATTCTTAAACCTCATGCCATCATAACATAACACATATTAGATAAAAGGACATCCTAAAATTAATTACATCATAAAACAATAAATTCAATTTAAAAATAGGGATAGAAATAGAACCCTATTTTATCTTAGATGGAAAATAATTTTGATAAAACACTTGAAGTCCATTCTTGAGGAAAATATCCTTTCTACTTCAAAAACATTTTTCCTTTGTTAACATGTCATTCAATTTTAAACTAAAAGAAATTGATTAAAAATAAACTTGAAAACTTGTAAAGTAAGCTTCTTGTAAATAATGTTATAAAATTCCATTCATGCCGTATAAGATAAAAAAACATTCTTCTCGTACGTTGGCCGGAAAAGTCCAAAAGTACCTCGTATAAAAAATGACAAAAGATTCCTTTAATATCTTTTACTAAAAACTCACTGAAGGGTAAAATTGGATTTAAAATATTTATGGAGGATAGAAATAATATTATATATTGAGGAAACATGGATGTGGATGATAAAATACACCCCAGTAAATACCAAAGTAGAAACAATTTCAGATAAAAATGAGTTTCTGAGATTTTCCCTTACCTTAAGTCTGGTATGCTTTGTACATGTCCAAACCTCTCGTATAAGAATTAAAATAATGTCATTGACTTATTACAGAATCATATTAGTTGTTATGATATCATATATGGTCATATCTGTATCTTCTTTGTAGTAATATTTCAATGCTACTTGTTATTCGGGTGTTTATTGCTTTATGTTCTTATGCGTGTTTTGTCGAATAAATTCTGAATACTCTTTATAGGATATAGATACCTAATTTAATGAATGTTATTATTGTAATACATATCATATTAATTCATTGAATTCATTTATATAATCATTATTCAATGAATATCGTATAGAACGAGTCACATCACATCGTGGAGACGGAAGGCCGTACGTACGCACGAGTGATGATATTTTTCCCATGATCGTGGAATTATATTGAAGTGTATGTATAATATTTAAAAATCAATACCACATTACAATAATCATATATAGTTATTTATTTACACCATTATACCCATCCATGTAAGGTGGTGGTGGAAAACATATTACACCACGACGTGGAGACAGTATTCTGTACGTACGCACGTGCGGTGATTTTTATTACCGTAGGTTGGATAAGAGATGAAATAGAGTTGTTTCATATTTATAAAAACATATTAGTATATGAGGGATACTGATGTTATTACTTCATAATGTAACAACTAAATTAGAGGGAGTAGAAGAAGAATGGAACTTGAAGAAAACGGTAGAAGGTATTAGCTCTTTCTCGAAGCGCCTCCTTTAATCTTTCCATTAGGGCACAAGAGATTGTATTTTGAGAAGACCAGTACCACTAGTATATTTATAAGGAAGTGGGAAGTGAAATAGGAAGGGGTTGTCCGAGCAAGAAGGCTCAAATTGGTGTGAGGAGGACAGGGAAGAGGTTCCCTTTTATAAGGGTGGAGAGGGGCACCTTAAGAATGTGTGGAAATATTATTTTATAATAAACTTATCTTTGGTTTCAAAAGGTCCAAAAATAATTAAAGATGAAGATAGGATGACTCATGGTTGAAATACAATCATACAGTCAGAATTGGACATGTTTTGGAAAATATTTTAATCATTATAATCTTATTTATTTAAATCATTTATTAATGAGGTAAATACTTCATCATTATTGTGTCATAAATAATTTAATTTATTTGGTGTCTAAAAATTATAAAGAAAAATATAATTATTTATGAAATCATTTTATCTTTCCAATGAATATTTATAGTTTAAATGATAATTTATATAGCCCCTTATAAAAATTTATTACTAAAGGATTTTTTTTAATGGCAATTTTGTCTTTACATTAAATTAATTAATCTGATGTTTCATTGTCTTTCATAAGTGGCTCCATGGGGTCCCAAAATCGACCCAAGGATGGCCATGGTCAGACAATACTCATCTAATAAGGTTTGGACAAGTGTTATGGTAATTTTGATTTATTATAATTTTCTTTTAACCTTGAATTACCCTATTTAGTTTTAACAATGGTAAATAAAAGTAAAATGTTACTATTCACCACAAATTATTTTTATCTAATTGAACCAGATTTTACTCCTTTATATTAACCGTGTCTCTCGTAGTTTTGAAATTCAACTCACAAAAGCGGTAAAATTATTTTTTATGAACAATTGCAAAAGCTCCTAGGAGGTGGGTAAAAGACGGTGAAAAGTTAAATACAATTTTTTATAAATATATAATTATTATAAAATTATTCCAATTAATTTCATTGAACATATATAATTATTATGTATCTATTTGGACCTAAAATAAATTTAAATCAAATAAATTATTATTTAAATAAAAAGTCGGTTTTAACTAAAAAGTCAGTGTTTTCACTATTCATAAAATATTGATGTTTCTCAGAAAAATACCAAATATTCATCCTAAGCTATATTTGATATTAAGAATTCAAAAATTATGTCTATTTTTCAAATTTATAACATAGAAGTGGCATTAATTAATTTTAAAATTAATTCCAATTATCAATACAAATAGCATGTTTTTAAGAAACAATAACTATGAAAAGATCATCACTTGTTTATGTCCAATTTCAAAGTGAAATTAATTCCAATGACCAAAATTGTATTAAATGGTAAAAATATATTCTAATTAAACTTTAAAACCAATTAAAAAAATAATCTATCCTTATAAATTATTGTGATGAAAAATATTTGTTTTTAATTAAAATATAGCTTGTTTTCACTATTCTTCAAAATATGAAAGTTACCAGAGTAATATGAAAAATTTATCCAAAGTAAATTATTATATCCTAGTTCCAAATAAGAATTTTATTTTTTCAAATTGAACTTATAAAAATGTCAAAAAATAGATTTAAAATTTGTGTGCCATCAAAAGGTGGTAAAACTGCATTTTGTGAAAAATACTTCTTTTATCTGATAAACTGATTTTGTTTTCATAACTCATTTTAGAAAATATGTAAGATGAATTATAATGTTATAAAATTTAAAATTCAGTTAATATAATTAATAACGTCTAGTTAATAATATTATAATAATATATCATTGTTTAGTGAAACTCAGTATTGCGTACTACACACGCTATCGAGGAAGGTCGTGATTGCGTGTAACACAAACCAAGCTATTGTTGTGTGAAGTGAAATATTATTTTGAATATAACATAATAAAAAATATATACTTATCATAAAATATCAGGGTGTTACACCGAAGTTTATAAATGGTGATTTATCATGTAGGTTCTTATGATAATTGACCCGATAAATTGCTCAGATTTGCTGTATCACATCGATTATTTTACAATCGATGTGATAGAGTGCCCAGATTCGATATTTCACATCCGTTATTAAATAAACAACATAAAAAATGGATTCTCGTCAATTTATCATGTCATTTATATAATAACTGACATGATAAATCATTGTTTACAGCTTTTCAGGTCGGTTATATTGAACCTATGTGAAAAATACCAATGTTTTAAATGGTTTTTCCACTTGTGTATATTTTTGAAGTAAGTATATCTATATGGATATGAGAAATTTATGTCCCTGGTATTTAACACCCCAATACTTTACAGTATTTTCCATTCTTAAAAAATTTAATTTTTTTGTTTAATTTTATGCAACACCATGTTTGTCAAAATCCACAAACAACAATGAGTTTTCTTGCGTTACATGAAAGTTCTACTTGTACATAATAATAATATATTAAAAAATATTATTATATAATATAATATATATGACAAAGACATTTAATTAGATTTAATGAATATTATTAACCAAATTTTTAATTATATATATTCCATATAATCTTAACCTTTATATTATGTGTTTTTTTATACATGATATAAGAACAAATTCAATTTTCTAGAACAAATAAGTTGTTCTGAAAAACTGTTGATTCTCAACATTTTGAGGGTGCAGAAATTTAAAATCTAGTTTATGACACTAATTTATATTCAATTTTAAAATATAAATTTCTTATTTGAATGAATAATATCAAAATTTACATTGGTTAAATTACTGTTATTTTTCTCATAAGTTTCATGTTTTGATGAATATTGAAAAATATAAAATTTTAATTAGAAAAAACATTTTTAATGGATATTATTTATTGTGTTAAATTATGCAATTTATGGGTTTTAAAGTATAATAATTATATATTTTTAATATTTTATATAATTTTGGTCATTATAATTATTTTCAAATTTGATATTAGATATAAAACATGTCAATCTTCTGAGAGTTTTTACTTTTAAAAAACATGTTTTATCATTCAATAAATATGATTAATTTTATTTTAATTAATGGAACATCTATGTTTTTAATTTTTAAAAATGGATTCCATATTTTGAAATAGTGGTTCCAAACTTTGTGAATAAGTTTCTTTTTTTTACATTATGAATAGTAACTTTAGTCACTTTTTTACAGTAGATAAGGTTAAATCAGATAATTAAATGTACAAATAATAATATAAAATTAACATATTACCTTAAAAATCTGATTGGATGAAATATTCAACCCTTATCACCTATTTTTTTAATTATATCTATTATTGGGCACTTTTACATGAAAATGACATTGATATTATAAAAATCAATGAATGTGACAAAATGTCACACTCTCATTTCATATAACAATATTAATTTTATTATAGGAATAAACATGAGATAACATCGATTATAAAGAGTATATAGAAATCTAAAATAATTACCTATATAATAAAATTTTATTTATAATTCTTATATATTAAATAATTACCAATAATGATGACACAATAGTGATGAAAAAAATTATGTTGTTAATAGAAATGACATATAAATGTTTACATAAATATTAAAAGCAATATAATATGAATTAATTAAGGTTGTCTAAGAATTTTATAGGTGACCATTACATGTTAGGACTTATTAAATGTTTTGGTTCGATGCTATCTTTTGATATGGAAGTTTTAAAGTCAAATAAATGAATAGTGTCAAAATTGACACTATTTATATAATATAAAATTAAAAATTAATTAAATTATTTGAAATTTAGTAAAATCATTAAAAAAAATTATAATTATAAGTATTAAACTTTTATAAATTATCCATTTATGGAATATTGACACCACATAAGTAAATATTTATATACTTTTAACATTAATAATATTATTACTAAAATTAAAATTAAATAGATTAATTATGGATAAATGAAAATGATAATGTAAAAAATAAAATAAATCATATATAATGTAAATTGGTTTTATAGTATTTAGATTAATTATACTATTATATTCTAAATAACTCACATTGGAAGTATTTGGAATCAAAAAATAAATTTATTATAAAATAATAGATTTAGAGTTCACTAATGTACCCCTCACCTCTCTTATAAGAGGTCACCTATACTTATCTTTTATTCACACGTATAATTGAAATTAGTTCATAAAAACCTTTCCACTTAATTTAAAAAATTCCCCCAAATTATCCTATATTTTATACTTTGGACAGAAAGCCATCCGATAGAGTCCTTTTGTGCAAATCAAAAGGACATACTTGAAGAAGATGCCATTGTTTGGTCAACTCTTTCAAAGTTGTATTATTATTATACTTAATATTACATTGTTGTATTCAAAATAAATTAATAAATATAGTATCATATATATTTTGAGAATTAATTATGAGTGTGGGGAAACAATATTCTTTCTATTACCCATCCCATAAATAACAAGATCACCATGTGTGTTTATGTACGGCTTACTATCTCCATGTTGTTGTGTTATTGATTTTCAATACTACTTTATTTTAATTGATATAATGATGAATGAAATGTAAATAAATAATAAAAATTACATTATAATTATTTTATATAATTAATATACCATCCAATTCTATACCGTTTATACGTTAAAGAAATGATATTGTCTCTTGTGCACACGTATGACCAATCCTCTCTACGACGTGGTGAGATTCATTATCTTCATTAACTAACCAAGAGAGAATATAAAAATACATATTAGAAATATGTATTAAATATATTATATAATAATTCTACTAGGATAATATATATATATATATATATATATATATATTTGATTTACTTTATTCTATTTAATATGATAAGAAAATGTAAAGAATGTTCATTGTACATACAACTTATTGTCTCCATATACTATGTATTCCATTCCATATTATTTATATATATATATATTAAATATATACGATATATATATGATTATTATATTACAAATGTTAGAAAATCATGATCTAATTTATACGATCCAGAATAACAAGTCTAAACATGAACAACGACAAAAGTGACTATTTCCCAAAACATTTCGTTAACAATGAATTGTTAATAAACATGTAATATAATGTCATAAACAAATCATATATGATATAATTAATATTATTATGATTTTTTAAAAAAGTTATTAATATTTTTAAAACCATTATATAGGGGTTTTAGTCATGTACGGCAAGTATCAGACCCTAAGGTAAGGAAATTTCATCTCACGTTTAATTTTTGTGAGATATAAGCCATGTTCACCACCTATTTCTTGTGTGGGGTCTATTTATATCCCCTTTTATATTTGATATCCTGGACACATTAATTTTCCTGATATTTAACAATTCATTTAATGTTATTAGGCTTATTATTTAGATTTTCAATATGGTATTAGATGCTCTGAATCTTTAAAGAATAAATCCTTTGTCTATTTAAATACTCTTATATTAACATACATATTAATCTATTAGTATATAATGGATTATAAATAACTTTTTATCTATATTTTTAATTTCATTCAATCTTTTTGAAGAGGAATATTTTTACAGTTTTATGTATGGGATAATTTCACAATCTCATTATTATCTAGGGTTGTTTATACATAAGTATCTATTGGGACATTTTTATCATCCATGACCATGTTTCATATAATGTATTTCAAAATATTATCGACAATTGTTTAATGTCGTTTTTACACATGTTTTTATTTTTATCAAAAAAAGTTAAAACGACTCTTTCCATTATTATCAAAAAAGGTACTTCATGACCTTTTTGAAAAATTATGTAAATAATGTTTTTCAACACATATGGGGTGAGTGGATATTTTCCATTATTATGACGCCTTAACGTTGTGAAGCACCCCTTACACGATTAAAAGGTTATTTTCAAAATAAATTGTTTCTGTTTATCTTTCTAGGGATTTTGAATTATTTCAATGTAACAAGGATAGTTCTATCAATTAGTTTTAATGATTTTCTTTGATTATTATCATCTATGTCAACATCCATGGTTAGAATTTATGACCTGTTGCGGTTGATTTAATATAATACAATATTCCATATTATATTGATGGTTTCATTATATGATTGACTATGGATGTTCTATTTTGATACCATTCATGGTTTGTGGTTAAATTATAATCCTTTTTAATGCTAGTTATAATACAAACATTTATGTTATGTTTCTCCATTTTAATATTAGAAATGAATTGGACTTAGAATGTGACTAGAGGGCCCCACTATATCTCCTCAATGAATCATTGGGTCACATTAGAAAAACTAGTTATACTTTTTAACTGTTATGTATGGTCTTGGTAGGAGTCCTTGATGATATGGTTATGATGTCTTACATTGTGAATTCTCTCATTATGAGATTAGTTATGGATATTACATGTGATTATTTGACTAGTAGAATATTCAAGTGAATGTTTAAATATAATTATTTGATTTGTTCTTCCTATATTATGTTGAATATTATATTTAAAGTGGTTATCTTTAAATTATATACATTTCCTTAAAAGTTTATGCTTATTTATGAAGGATTCTGATATATGTTTTACCTTAACAATGCATATGATCTCCCCCATTATTATATTTTATTTTCAATGAATTCCAAGATGTTTGTTATGATTTATATGCATGGTTAGGCATGAAGAATAATGGTTTTCTCAACTAATTATCTATGTTTTGTTTTATGTTTTAAATTCTAATTTAATGACTTTTTATGTAATCTTTTTTTAAAGGCTGATAAATTGATCACTCCATTTGAATTTGTTTCCTTGTAATCATGCTAATGTCATAAAATAATGAACAGACTATAGGATTCTGGGGTTGGGGGGTTCATAGAATATGAAAACTAGAATGATGATGGAAGAATAAATTGATATTTATAATTATATTTCATTATTAATATTTAAAATATTAAACATGATAGGAATTCCTATCTAATATATAATACAAAAAATGATGGTATTGAATATGATTTAAACAACGTTTCAATAGAATGATCAGATCTTGAATCTAGTTCTATGATTGATATGACTAAGGATTATTCAATATTAATAATTGATTATATAGAAATAATTTCAGAATCTATATCCATTCTACCGTAAATTTATTCCATTATTATAGATTTATAATATCAGAGTGTGTATTTTCAAGTTTTAAGGTCGCAAAAGTAATATTTTGGATTAAAAGATGGAGTTAAATACTGAAATGTTCAAATTTAAAGATGAATGTCATCAATAATTACAAATCATAAGAATTAGAAAGAAATATATTATGTAATTTTAAATATATAAGAAAAATCTTAATTATTTGATGGGTTCATTGTTGGATGCATTAATTGAGGTTAAGAATTTATCAAAATGACAACATTTGAATCTGAATAACCAGATAACAGGTCAAAATGACTTGACGAATCAGTCAAAATTTATCAAATAAGGTAATAAATATAAATTTTTTATATAATTAAATTTTTATAATGTATTTAATTACATACATAACATCTATAGTTGTTTATATTAGCCAACTCTCCATTATTTTTCTTTTAAAAAATTTCAAATCAGTGATAAATGGGATATATAATGTTTGGAAAATTTCCTTTTAAAGGGTGTATAAATTTTGTGTTGAAATATCATGTTCTATGGATGTTTGAATCTTGCATTTAGGGATCATAATCAAGGTTAGTTTTATTCATTTCATTTAAACAGTACATTTTTCTATGAATTTTGATTATCAAAAATAGTGAAATTTTAGAGTCTTTTCATAAATAGATTATTAGATTTCAATTATTTCATTTTATAACCCATACAATCAGCTAAATACATGTTGATATATAAAAATAGTACATTTTGAATATTAAATTTGTTTTAATTTAACTAAATAATGTATATTCATCACCTCTTCCATAACATTGTAAATGAAACTATTGTTAATATGTATGGTGGACTATAGCCTCTCCAACTGATATATTGGGTTTCCACTGACCATCTCTCAAATCCAAATATAATGATATAATTAGTGTTTACATATAATATTAATGATAATATTATCATTATAAAAATATAATATATCATATACTTCCTTACCCATATATCCATTCAAAAAAGATTATTTTGTTCGTCCTTAGGTGTGGACTACCACATCCATGAAGTGATTTGAATAATTTTCTATCAATAAATCGAATGGTTGATATATATAATATTATTTAACTAAGAAATATTTTATTTATGATATAATGATAATAATTTGATGATAAAATAATTCTTACCTTCTTTATTTCATGATCATTGGAAAATGGAAATGTTACTCATGCGTATATATGGCTTGCCAACTAAATCATTGTAAGGTCGTTCATTTTTCAAAACCATTTTTTATGGTTTGTTTCAAAATTATATATGATGTTTTAAAATGATAATTTTTTATTATTAATATTTTTGATATTATTTAATAATTACATCTTTCATCATATTCAATCTACCGATGTCTTTTTGGTCATATGATCTGAATGTCATCAAAACATTTGATGTGAACTTAATTGATAAAGATATTAAATATTACATTTTAGTAATTGGTAAAAATCAATAATAAAATGGATTAATATTCTTAATCAAGTAACATTTTTACATAAGTTTATTTTTCAAGATGATAATGAATTTACGTAATGAGGGATTGAAGATCATAAGGGAGCCTCTGATCAACCACTCCCATTATTCATTATCATTCAAGGGTTTCCCTCAGTGGTGATTTGGAGGGGAGGCATGAAAAATAATTCACTAAATTTTTCTCAACATTCCCTCATTCCTTCTTTTCTTCCCTTACCAATTCCCCTTTTTCTTTTTCCTCCCCACTCCCTGGTGCATGTTGAGGAATATGGGAGTCCCAAGAGCTGGACTTCCATTCGTTTTCCCCTTTCCAAGTTTATCCCTTTCATGGTGGTTGTTTCTTATACGATGTGTTGCTGGTGTGATCTTATCCTAGGGGTGGATTTGACACTTAGGGTCGGTTTTTTCAATCGAGGTTATTCTTTTTTGAGGAGCCCCTACAGCTTCAACCTATTCTCTAGCATCATGTAACTTAATCACTCTCCCAATATGTCTAATGTAGTGGTTTCAATGTGTCTATGGGATGTGATGTTTTTTTTCAATGGTTCTCCAGGAGTTGTGTGGAACACCAGCTTTGATCTAAGTCATGGTATTTCTCATCAAAATCATGTTGTAAAAAATGGTAGTTATTTTCAATCTGGTGTGTTATTATCTGAGGGTGTTTTGGGATGTTATGTCGAGTGGCCATTGATTTCTAGAAGATAGGTTTGGTGTGTTTCCTTCTCATGTTGATTTGTGTGTGTGTGTGGGGGGGTTGCTTTTCTCCACCAATATTTATTTTTGACCAGTGATCCTAGATTATGTCGAGGTCTTTAAATGGTGAATTTTTTAGATGGTTATCTTATGGATTGTGTATCTATTTATTTTTTTGGATGTTATTTTATACCCTGGATGATGATAATGTTGTAGGGTGTTATGGTTCAATGTTTTTATGATGGTCAATGTGTTCTCACTAGTGAGTGGGAACGGCGAGTGAGCCTGAGTGTCAGAGCGTATGGATCAAGGTGGTTCGATTTTATGGATCACATGTCCCGATGGGGTTAGGAGACATTGAGATCAATGTGTGTTCATGAGGTGTTTTCTATTATTAAATTTGTAGACATTTTCTATATATGTTCCTTTTTTTTAATTTTTATTTTGAAATATGGGAAGGTTTTTTTAAATTTATAATTAAACAGTGTAATTTAGAAAATAGAAAATGGATTTTCCACAATGTATATGACGAGTTAAACTTGGGGTATGGGAACCTTACATTAAATACCCCATTTTAAATGTTTTAAAAAATTATTTTCGAAGTCAGTTTTTTTCATTTCCATATACATAAAATAATTAAAAATATTAATTTATATGAAAATAGATTATATAAAAGTTAATTTTATGTCACTTTTACAATCATTCAATATTTTTTAAAAGGAATTATTTTATGGGACATTTTGACTATTTTTTCATAAGGGAAAAAATTATTGTTTTATTTTAATATATACAGTTTTAATATATTTTCCCACACCTATAACCATTATTAAAAGATCATATTCAATTAAAATATATCCGGTTTTCATCAATTAAAAATAGTATTGCACATCGATCTTTGTATTTTGTCCTCAATGATGGGTTTTTAAAAGGAAATGGTATTTTGATATCTGAAAATGATTATCAAATAGGTTTAGAAGATATTTTCAAAGGTTTTATGATGAATCGATGAAGTATAAAAATGTTTTCTATTTTTACATATTTTATATTATTATTATATATGAAGCTCGAGTGATCTCGATGCAACCAATACAAATTGGTGGTGCCAATACTACTTAAATGAATGGTTGAGGCTGATATAGATTATATAATAGGTATAACCCATTATTGATCTCCATTAAATTTGGTGATGTTCATTAACTTTATAGGTGAGAATGATATAGTTAACTGAATAGTTCTATCTAATGGCTTTAACTAGTATATAGTTACTTTTGACGTGGGTTATACAAAAAATTATCTAGGACAGTTAAAATGAATTTCTATTTGCTTTTTTAAGAGTTTTAAAGTTTTTCTTTGAGAAAATGGGTGTGTGTATTTAATATGAGTATGATTTATTCCTAACTCTCAATGATTATTTGATAAAGGTAAACACTTTAGGGGTTTCCATGTTTTTCACATGACTAATAGATTTTTTCCAGGTCCCTTTGTATTAATTTTGTTCTCATATGAGATATTAAATATTGTTTACAGTTTTAAGAATGAGTAAGAATAAATAAGACATAAATTTAACAATCCTAATGGTTTTTAATAAAATAATATTTTTATTATTTTAAATGTTTTATATTCTAGGAATAATATTTACTAATAATAAGTATAAAACATCTAATATATGGGATTGTTATGTATTATTTAAAACCTAACTCTATAAAATTCTAAACCAAGAAGATCATCAACTATAAAATAATGAATTAATGAATTGAGACATAAGATTATGTAATGTTTAAGGTTAGGTCCTTTAAAATAAGTCCCATGGAGTATATTTGGGATAATAAAAATACTGGATTCATCTAATTAATTACATGTGTGATTCAACATCACATACAGTCCATTTTAATCAATATTGACTAACTAAGGGTTAAAATCCAAAAACTAGGGTGTGATCCTAGAATGGGGGAACTAGTTAGAGTTCCATCATAACTAGTAATATAATATTACTTGATTTTCCCCAATATTACTATTTTTTAACATGACACTAAATAGATATGATAAATAAATACATAACTATAATTAATATATCTCATAAAAAATTAATGTTAATTCAATAAGGAATCCATATAACTTTTCAATTCTTCTATATTATCATAATCACAAACACATTATCTTATTGAAAATAATTGTTCTCATAGGTTTATTTTCTTATGGAAAATTTCACTTCTCTAAAGAAATTTTAATCCTTACATTTATTTTCATTTGTCTCATTTATAATCTCTATAAATAAAACTCATTAATTTTCAATGACAAAATATGAAATCGTATCTAGAACCTCAGAATCATATAATTCTGTGGATATATTATGTTCTGTTTTCAGACATTGAATCCCCGGAAATTTAGACTCTGAATTTCTTAAAATTCAGACTCTGAATTCTCTAAAATTCAGATTCCGAATTCTCTAAAATTATCTTTCCGAATTCTCTGAAATTCGGAATCTGAGTTCTCTTAAATTCTAATTCTAAATTCTCTAAAATTTAGATTGCAAATTCCCTGAAATTAATTTTCTGAATTACTTAGAATTTAGACTCTGAACTCCTCAGAATTCTAACTTCGAACTCCTTATAATTATGACTCTGAATTCCTCAGAATTCTTACTTTGAATTCCTCATATTTTAGACTCTGAATTCCCCAAAATTCTGACTCTAAATTTCTCAGAATTTGGATTCCTAATTATTCATAATTATAACTCTGATTTCTTCAGAATTTAGACACTGAATTATTTTAAATTAATATTCCCAATTCCTTAGAGTTTAGACTTTTAATTAATTGGAATTCAGACTCTGGAATCTATTGATTTCAAATTCTGATTTGTTTTTAAAATAGAATCTGAATATCCATGTTTTATATAAACAGATTGTCTATATAATAAGACTCCGAACATTATTTTTTTCCATAGACTTAAAAAATACATATTTTGTTAAGATACATCATTTTACTTACACATTTTATTATTATAAAATGAGGTTTTTCAATCTATTTCTAACTAATCATTGGTAGAGTGACATGTGTATAGGTCCTTCAGAAATTCATGGAAAAATATTACTATTTGAGGAGGGATCCAACTGTTGTATGTTTTTTAATTAATAAGATCTCATTGGAACGAGCTCATAATTGTTCCATTAATCAAGATATTACATGTTGTGATGTGATTTATAGTGAGAGAGACTCTCATGCCTTGTGTATATCTGAACATCTTGTTCATATTTCTTCGTTCATATCTGATTTTTTTTTGTGTACAATCGAGGGCTTCTGGGGATAAAAAGACATATGTGTCGACTAACATAATATTTGAGGACTACTAGGGATAAGAGGACATAGGTGCTGACTACCTTGAAGATCGATGGCATGTAGGGATAACAAGATATATTCTGATAATCTTATCTAGGGCTTACCCTTGTGTGTGTAGGACATACATTCTTGAAAGTATAAATCAAGGGACATTTATAAAAGCTGATTGGATAATATACTATTTGGGGTAAAAGAATTTCTACTTGTTACTTGTTTGGTTTTATGTTTTATTTCCACTATATTTTGATAAAGGAAGAAATTATAACTTTCTTATAATTTCGTATAATTTTATTCACTCTAATTAATAATATTCTATAAACTTTAATGTAGAATCTTTTCTAGAGTAAACTTTTCTTATGTTTCATTTCTAGAACCATATTTCTAGAACCTAATGTAGTTTGTTTCATAAAACTATTTTAGGGTTTGTGAATTTACCTTGTTTAACTTTGTAAAGCATATTTTTCCTTAAGGATAACTACAAATGTTTTTAAACTTATAATACACTTCCCTCTTGTAATTGAGCATCTACATATACTATTTAGATCCTAAAATAGCTATTAGAGGAGGTCTCTGAAATAATTATATTCACATATATGTTTTATTGCTTATATTTTTTTCAAAATTTTATTACTTAACTATTCTTGATTATGTTTATCTTAAGGATTTTCATCATTGTTTATAAAAATTTTCATATTAACAATTTTTGTGGAAAATATACTTTCTTTTAGAATGGAAGGAATGAATGTTGGTTCTATATAAAATTTTATTCCTACTAGACTACCTTTTTCTGATTGTAATGTTTATGAGTACACGAGAGGTAGAATGAAAACTTTTTTCAGTAACAATATAGTAGATAAGTTTTCATGATAATTAGATATTTTAATATTCTAGACAAAGAAGTTATAACCATTACCGACCAAGAAAAATCTAAATGCCAACTAAACTAAAAGGTACAACATAGTTTATTGTGTTCTTTAACCACGAATATATATAGTCAAGTATCTTATTGTGAAATTTCCAACTGCATGTAGAAGAAACATATGGTTATATAATTGGGTAGTTTAAAATAGATAGAAACTAGAAGAGCTATGTCCTGAGTTGAATATCAGGGATTTCTATTTCCTAATGGATATATTGTTTTCAATGTACAACAAATTTTCATAACTATTGTACACAATATTAAATATTTTGGAGAGAATGGTCTTGGTGAAGAATCTCTTTTGGACAAGATAATTTATATTATACCTAATTATTTGGAATAAAAAAGGAAAGCTATTGATGAAAATAGGAATGTTTGCAATATTACTATTGATTAACTTTTTGGAACTCTTCTTCAACATGAGACAAGGATGAAAAGATGTGATGATAAGAATAAGATGAAAAATGGAAATGGAAGTGTATCTATTACTACTACTAAATCCAAGACTCTGGAAAGGGATACAGGATATAAGTCTATCAAAGACATTGTCAATCTGAGTCAAGTTAAACTAAACATTCTGAGAATGAGTTATCTAATCTTTCTCGAATGATGAACAAGATTTTGGGGAAGAAAGTATTTTTAATTGGTTGGAGGTAGTCACGGCCCTCAAAATTACATTTATTAAGATACACTAGCATAGTGGTGTAGGGTTGATCCACAGAGAAGGCAGGTGAGTGAATTCTACAGTTTTAAAACAAAAACCTCACTCTTGTCAGCAATGAGGTAAACATCATTATAGTTTGCTATAATTTTAAATTTTTTGTACTTTTCTTTAAGTAAAGAGACTAAATCAATTAATAGAATAATGATGAACTATGAACTACTTTTAAGCTAACATAAGAGAACAAAATAATTGAATAAATAAGCAAGTGTGAAGGATTAGATCAAATGTAATACTCGATAATTACAAACTACTAGCTTACATGACATCTTTCCAACTACACATTATTGAATCATACCTAAATAAAAAAAGTGAAAAGTCTCCCTCTCTATGAAACTCAACACACAGTAAACTGATTTTAAGAGTTCACCACTCCAAATTCTGTTAAAATTCATGACAATTATAAAGAGATGACATTAGGAAATAAACTCACCGTAAATTACAAGTGTTAAGACATTAACGCTTCTAAAATGTATTCAAGAACTACCTCACTAGTTGATCATGAATTTATTAATTAATAGAAAAATTGAGTTGTGAAACAACTAAACAAATAATCATTAATCAATCTCTCCAATTGATTGAGATTCTAAAAAAATGTAAAGTGAATGAAGCAGTCTAAAATATTAACCAGCATAATTTAATTCTCGAGCTAAAACAATTCATCATTTGATCATATTTATTATAGAAATGAAAAACAATCGATTACAGATTACTACGAAATTATGTACAATATGGGAAAAGATATTCCTCAATGATTCTCTAATATTGGGCTCCTTCACATCCATGTATGCTCTATCATCTCTCGGAAGTCTTCGCTCTCAAAATGGTGTATTCGTGGAATTAATGAGCCTCGATCTGCTCTCGTATGGATGTGATCATTGAATGAAAAATATGAGAGAGTCCCCCATCCATTTGCTGCTTGCTCTGCTTTTAAATTCTGCTATCACATGCTCCATATCTCCGCTCGCTTCAAAACAGTACATCACATAAGCACCGTACATGTGTGTTTTTTCATGACCCACACGTCGCACTATTGTTTTCACGTAACTATCTCTGGCTGAGTTAGTTAGGTGAATCTGGATGGGACTTCAATTCCTGTATGAACATGCAATAAAAAAAATAATAAATAAAATGAAAAATAAAAAATATTATAGCTATTTTATAAATTAATGTTAAATTTGAAAGTTAATTCATGTTAATTTAAACATACTGAAATTGATAATTATGATTACTAGAATAACTAGTAAAATTATAGTTATTAATTTATTATTAAATATGTAATAAAATATTTAGTTATTTAATTTATTATTGTAAATTAATTTATTTTATTAATATAAGTATTATTAAAAGTTAGATAATAGAATTAATTAGATATTTAAATTGGATCTAATTAAATTGCATTATTATTATATTTATTAATGATTGAATATGTTTATTTTAGTTAAAAATTAATTTAACATATGTAACATTATTGTTTAAATTATAATTTAATAATTTTTTTAGTTATATTATATTTTATTTTATAACTTATCTATTTATAAATATTATAAAAGTTTTTATATTAAAATATTTATATATTAAATTGAATTTATTTGATTAACTTATTAATTATTTACTTTTACTTTTACCTTTGTATCTTTATTATATATATTTTATTTTTTAATTCATCCACCCCATCTTCTTCTCCAGTGCGTCTAAAGTGGGGAGCGTTTTCTCAGATCCTTCTCCGGGAAGGGTGTACGTGATTTCCTGCTTCATCTTCATCCATCAGTTGAGAACACAGGTATAATCCCCCTACTCCTCCACTCAACACTAAAGTAGCAATGAGATCCAGCGAACCACATGTGGTGGTGTGGATCATCTCCTACAACAGAGACACCACCTTGACATAACCTCCTTCAAACTGGCCTCCAACTATAACATTGTTCCCCTCCCTCGCAGCTCACCCCCTCCTCCACCTCAGTTCCACCTCCTTTGAACCGGCCTCAACAAGGTGAATCCATCCCGAAAAAAATGGCAAGAAGTTCACCACATATTCAACTGATGATGAGACCACACCTAGTCAATAGCACAACCCCCCCTCCAACGGCGATGAACAGAAGAATCCAGCGGCAAAGGAAGCGCACTATCTCAACCTTGTGTGATTCTGCGTCAATAGAAGATCTCATCAGATCTAGCAGAAAAAACTCCCTCAGATCGACCTTACCGTAGTAGCAGACTACAGTTCCTCAAGCAGAAGCGATTGTTCCGAAGCAGAAAGCCTCCATATATTAAAACTAGTGGTGGACTCCTATTCTTTGGTAGAAGAAACAATGTGTGAGGTTGTTGTGGAACCGTAACAAGGAAGTTTACGGTGGCACGGTCCTGTGGAGTCACTTTAAATAAGAAATAATGGTAGAGTTTATGGTGAGACCATATGGAGAGGTTACGGTGGCTATGGGTCCTTGAGAAGGATGAGATGGTGGCAAAGAAAAAGCGATCAGGCAGTAAATGGAATTGGTGGAAAAAATGATTCGGTGAGACCGTGCGTGGTGGCACCATAAATTGAAACAGTTCTTATGACACTGTGATACTGAAAAATTAATAGGGTAAATAAAATAAATTAAAATGTAAATAAAAAATAAACAATATAATTAATAAAAACTAAAACATTATTAAAACAAATGAAAATAAAGATACTCATAAATGTAAATAAACTTGTAAACCCTGATAACCATTAGTCAGATTATAAAAACAACATAAATTGTTTTTAATCTAAAACTCAATTAAAAAAGATACTAAATTATTAAAAGTTAATATATAATTTAAAACTTAAATTACAAAGTAATATTATTTATAAAAGTTTACTGTTTCTAATTATATTGGGTAACGTAAATAGATAATTTTTATGTTATTAAACCATTATGTTAATTAATGAAATTAAATTAATTATTTTTTGTGAGTTTATAAACTCAAATTTTAAAAATTATATTGATTAAAAGACAACTAATATTTAGATTATATTATATTAAATTAATTAGTATTTAATACATGGAAAGATAAATCAAAAAAATATTATTTAATGTTCAAAACCAGAATTATTAAATTATTTAATTAATATTAAACTACTAACTAAGCAGACCAAATCATCAAAGTTAATACAAAGTTATTATACTATAATATTAAATCAAGAAATAAAATATTTATTTTAAATATTATAATACAAATTTAATTATAAAAATTGATTAATTAATAAATTTTATGATAAAAAAAAAAGTGTTAATATTTAGTATAATGTACAAAAATAACCAATTAAATCATTAAAATTTAATGAAAAATATGTTGAAAAACATATGTTTTTAAGGCCACATCAAATCACCCCACACATAAGCATTGTTTGTCCTCAAACAATCTCATGTTTTGTTATCATTGAGAAAAAGAAAAATGTTTTTATTATATTGCTCAAAATGTAACTTTTCCTTAACCTTTAGCAGAGGACATCAAGATTGTCATTAGGCATAGAAAATGAATTTCTCATATGAATCTTGCTTAGAACAAATACTCAATGGGTAATATATAAAACTATGAACCAAATAGAAATCAAGATTCCATGACTCATATGTGATACTGCATAGTGACTAACATCAATCCTGACTTATGTCCAAAATCCAAGGGCGACATGAGGTAAATTTTATGGGGAATTAAGAATGTAACCAATGCAATGTTGTACTTCGTCTCATCACCTAGGTTCCAAAAATAAATAATTATATTGTGAATCACATCAATGATACATCCTAAATAACCCCAATGTAAACCAACTGACCCCTTCTTCATTTGGCGTTCATCATTCCACTCAACTTAATGAACTCATTTTTCACCCTAAACACTTAATTTTAATTTTCCCAAGCCATGTATCATTGTGAAGAGCATTGTGAAATGCACTTATTCAAAGTGTATAGAGGGCTTATAGTAAAAAAAATGCACCCATCATCTAGGGTCCTAGAGACTCAGTGTAGGATCCCAGATGCCCAAACAACTCCAATTTTAAAAGATTTATATCAAAATCATTTATATTGGCTCATTAAGGTAATTACTTAAATAAATAAAAGAAAAAATGAGTCACCAATAATCAAAATAAAATTTACAATTCTAAGAGTTATGATCATAACTCCATTAAAAAGTTCACCAATATCACTATCAAGAAGTATTCCTAAACCAAGATCTCATTATACCACTATGCAATACCACTGAGCAATCATCCATCTATATTAATTTCAGATTCAAGCAGTTGTCATCTACCAACAAGGAACTGTCCTTAGGAAAAACTCATTTGAATAACAATGAACAACATAAAATTATGCAAGAATTTTTAAAAAAATTAACCATTGTTTTCATACAATGTTTTAAATTGTAGTGGGAAATGATGGGATTTCATTAAAGCATAGTTTTTCACAGTAAATAATAGACGCCCTACCCAACACTTAAAACTCAAATTTGTCCCCAAAGTTGACTTCTAAAGTGGTGAAGAACATTTAATCAATTATGTTTGAAAATTTATTTTCAGTTTAGTATATTAATGACAGGTTTTAAGGGACTCTATGATGTTCAAAAATGTTCATTGCCACAAAGAATAACTTATCAGCATGTTCACAAGCACGTACATGTATAATCATTTATGTTCAATGACATATATTTTCAATAGAGCTCAAAAGAAGCATATAAGGTGTGAGAGAAAAATTAATTGAGTGTAAAAATTATAACAAATAATGATTCAAATGGATGTTCAATATAGAAGATAGATTCATGCTAAACAACCTATAGACTAATCAGTTCTAATGAAAAACACAACTACCACGAAACATGTACCTCCCACACATAATTTCATCCAGTGAATGGGTTTATAATAATTAATTTCAGTCCACAAAAATAGAAACACGAATATTTTTATAATAAAAATAGACATTTGTAGTGGCAACAAACATGAAACAGAATTGTTTAGGTAAGCAGAATTTATTTTCAATCGAGACATACAGCTGATTTTTTTCTAAAGCATTAAGGAGCACAATAATGAAATAAAAATTAACAAAAAGATACTTCCCTGAGTAGATTTTCAATTACTCCTTCAGCATGGGAATTCCACTCCATATATTTCACCGACAACAACATATGAAAAAACACAAGGAAAGCTAAAAGAGAAAAAAATTTCTAGTAGAGACATAACAAATATATGGTAGTAAAGCAACACTTTATTGAAAGTAAAATAATAACATAAACAAAGGTAAAAACAATGAAAGATCATGAGTTGACTCCCATGATGCACTGAATTTAATGGTTTCAATTAGAATTTATTTAATTACATTTTATTTATTTATTAACACAACAATAAATAATGGGTTGCCTTCCATGCAGCGCTAAATTTAATGTTCCCAGCCGGACTCACCTGGAAACTAACCATAGTCGCTAGGTGGATGTGGTTTCCCCAGTAAGAAAAACCACATGTGTTTGGACCAAATATTTTTAATAGAAAGGTGATATTTGTAGGTAGCAAGACTAAACACATCAATAAATGAATTATCATAGCCTAAAATAACCCCTAAGTAGCACCATTTAACAGTTGTAGGTATAGTGTTGTCCACTTCTAGAATAAGTTAAAACATTTCAAGATTTGAATGCACATGATTGGACAACATATAACTAGGTTCTTCAAAGGGTGTGCAATTATTATCATGTACATATCTCTCAGCTTCATCATTAACGTATTAAACATCAAAGGTTCTTATGGGTGAGTTCTGATTAGCAGGATCAAGAGGGAATTCAATTAAGTGCTGAACTGAATCATGGACAATGGAATACAACTGCGATTCTCTATCTGGACAAATATTAGTGTCATGAAAAGGCTCAGCACCCTTCACAGTTGAGGATGTAAGTGATAGACATGGAATGGAATTTATATTATCACAAACATATTCTGGTCTAATAATGTTGTAAATTTCTTCCAAAAGATCATCATTTGTTAACTCACATTGAACATCTACTGCTTCTATCAAATCAATTCTGCAACCATCATATAGTTGTGCTCCATCTCGTTTTCATGTTCAATTTAAAAAACCTCACATCCTAAAACAAGATATGTACTGTGTTATATAATGTTAAGTGGACGGTCATTTGCCTGAAGTATTGTTTTCTGCACCAAATTTAATTTCACTAACTTGTAACTTGTATAGTGTGTAAGTATGGGGTTGATCCACAAAGAAGAAATATTGGTGTTTTATGACTATTGATTTAAAATAATTTAAGTGAATATACTGAATTTAAATATGTTTGGCTAGTTCATGGTGAAGATCTCAAAAGATAACCAAGTACTTGGAATTTTCTAATTCACAACGAATTAAACATGAAAACTAAAAATTACTTAAAACTGGATTTTGGATTTAAATAAAGATGTGTCGAGGTAGGTCATTTGTGTGGTATGTTAAACCTTATTCCCTATTGTGTTGTGTTGTTCATGATAACTCACATTTCTGGGTTTCACTTGTGTCAGAACTCCCTTGGTCTGGTGAGTTCCATCAAGTCGGTAGGAATCAGTCCCTTGGACTTGAAATTGATTTCTCCTTACTCTTAATTTAAGAACCACCCTCAAAAAACGACAAGTATATCAAATTGTCTTGGATATACTTGTTTTAATCCTCTCATAGATCCCTAGAAACTCCATTATTTTTCAAATATGGGGTTTCTAGTGAAATAAGAAATGTAAGTTGGGAGAATTAGGTGAGATACAATAAACGAACACAATAATAGAGAAACTGGTTCTAACAATCCCATATTTTCCCTAGCCCCAACACAAGGGGGGTTTGATACTCATAATGAGAAGGATAAGAAACACACTACGATTCATCATTGAGTTCATTGCAATAGAAAAAAAAGAATAATCTGAAAAATACAACCGAATTACAAGAACTAGTCCTTAAAAGCATTGATTCCTCCTATTCCTTAGTTCCCAGCCTCTTTTTCCTATCTTCCTTAGTTCTTAGCCTCCTCTACCCTCTTTCCCCCACTCCCACTAATTCTTCATGGTCCCAAAGGGGATTTCATGAATTCTTCTCTAGGAAGGAAGTTCGTGACTCCCTGATTTATCTTCCTCCATCACCGAAGAACACAGGTACCACCCTCCTGCTCCTCCTCTCTACACCGAAGAAGCAACAAGATCTAGTGGACCTCATGTGGTGGTGCAGATTATCTCATATAGTAGTGACACCACATTGACTTCACCTCCTTAAAACCGTCCTCCAACGATAACATTGTTCCCCTCCTTCGCAGCGCACCCCCTCCTCCTTTGAATTGGCCTCAGCAAGGTGAATCCATTCCAGACAAAACGGAAGCCAGTGCACCTCAACATCAACCAATGATGAGACCATGCCCCGTCAACAGCACAACCCCCCTCTAGCGGCAACGAACAGAAGAAACCAGTGGTAAAGGCAGCACACTCTCCCAACCATGGGAGATGTGGTGTCAAAATAATATCCCATCAACTCCAGCGGAAAACCTACCTCAGATCGTCCATACATCAACAACAGGCTACAGTTCCTCAACCAGTGGTGACTGTTATGAAGCATCGAGCCTCGATATCTCAAAACATGTGGGAGAATCCTCTTCAATGGCTGAAGAAATAGTGTGTGAGGTTACTGTGGAACCATACCAATGTGGTTTACAGTGGCACGGTATTGCGGTGAGACTGTAAATAGAAAATGGTTGAAGAGTTTATGGTGAGACCGTATGGAGTGGTTACGGTGGCTTTGAGTCCATGAGAAAGAGGAGATGACCTCAAAGACAAAGCGGTGAGACAGTAAATGGAACCAGTGTCACAAATGATACGATGAGACCATGCGTGGTGGCACCGTAAAATGAAACAGTTGATGTGACATCGTGATGCTGCAAAATAATCAGAGTAAATAAATTAAATTAAATCTTAAATAAAAAAATGAAAAATTAATTAATAAAAACTAATATTAATTAAAACAAATGAAAATAAAGATACTCATAAATTTAAATAAAACTGTAAAACCAAATAAACATTAGTTAAAATATAAAAACAACTTAAATTGTTTCTAAGCTAAAACTAAAATTAAAAAGCTACCAAATTATTAAATGTTAATATAGAATTTAAACATATAAATTACAAAGTAAAATTATATATAAAAGTATAATGTTTCAAATTAAATTTGGTAAGGTAAATTGATAATTATTATGTTTTTAAACCATTATGTTAATTAATGAAACTAAATTAAATAATTTCAGTGAGTTTATAAACTCAAATTTATAAATATTGAATTTTTTAAAAGACATAAAATATTTAGATTATGTTATATTAAATTAATCAATCTTTAATACATGAAAAGATAGATCAAAGCTATTTTATTTAATCTACAAAACCAGAATTTATCAATTATTTAATTAATATTAGTCTACTAACTAAGTAGGAAAAATCATAAAAGTATATAAAAATATATTAGACTATAAAATTAAAAAAAGAAATGAATTATTTATTTTAATTCTTATAATACATGATTAATTATACAAATTTATTAACTAATAAATTTTTAAAAAAAAATAAAAAAGTGTTAATATTTAGTATAATGTAAAAGAATAAACAATTAAATCATTAAAAGTTAATGAAAAATATGTGGAAAAACATATGTTTAAAGGACACGTAATATTTTAGAGAAGATATAAGATGAATGAAATAAAGGACAAGAAATACTTGGATGTAAACTACTATGAATGTATAATATTCAGAGACATAATGATAGATTGTCCCACGATTCAGAGAAAATATATAAAGGAAGATAATTTTGAGAGAAATAGGAAGAAGTATTACAAGAATATGGCTAAGAATGTTTTTAAAAGCTAATGACACCTACCATGCCAGTTGTTGTGACTCATTAGATGAATTTTCAGGCAATGAATCTTCTGGATAGAAGAATATTGGTCTTATGAACACAGTACCTATTGAAAATAACTCTCTTATAGATAAGGCACACAATTCTCAATCCTTAACCTATATTTCATTGAATGAATTTTTTTTATAATAAATAATATTATGAATCTTTAAATGAAGAATATTTCTCATTAGAAGATAATATATTACATTTATTTGAATAAGTTTCAAGATTTTATAAACATCTTGAAAATAAATATTATAAAATAATAATGATGTTAGAGAAAGAAAATTCTAGAATTTAAATTTTAACTAAAAAGTATTAGATCTTTCTAAAGATCTGATTATGAAAAGTTTCGACTTTTAAAGTGTTTCTAAAAACCTTATGTAAGTTAATTTGGAGAAGAATAAATATTCTAAGGATCTTGAAAATGTAATTTCTATGAAAATTATTTTAGAGGCTTACTCTAGTTCTAAAACTTATAACCATGAAAATAAAAACATGGTTATTAAACTAAAGTCATAAATATTTTCTTTAAGAAATTCCAGTAAAAATTTACCACCATTAAGAAAAACATTGATAATATTTATTCCCAAATTATTTCATTAAGAAATAGTTTTGTATTTGGTTATACACATTCGAAAACTATTTTTAGTAATAAATATTTTTTTCCCATAGTGCTAAATTTTTTACTAAATTTTAGTGTGGTGGACATTGGGGAAAAAATTATTTAAACAAAACTCAATATTTAGGTCTTTATAAAGCTTATTTTTATAACAAAATGCGGATTCCTAAAATTTTAATTTTGTAAATTTTTGGATCCATGAATTTTTGTATTCATAAAGTATAACACTTTGATTTCACAGAAAATAATAAAAGTTCCAAAAACAATACATTGAACATGAATAGTTGATGGTCCTAACATATGAGTGGTAAAAAACTATTTTTTGAAAATATTATCAAGGCCAATGGAGTAAAAGAAACTTTCAAAGATAATTCTTAGGGAGAAATTATTGGTATAGGTAACATTGTATTTCTCGGGAAATCATTAATTTCCAATGTTTTATTTGTTAAATGTATTAATTAAAACCTCGTTAGCATAATCTAGTTATGTGATTAAGGATACCGTGTGAATTTTATGAATGATAAGTGTTTAGTAAACAATTCCAAAGAAGAGTGTATTCTTTCTGCCCATAAGAAAGAGAATGTATACCCACTAAACATAGAAGACATTATCTACCAAGACCTGCCTTGCCTTAGTGTAATAGAAAATGAATCATGGTTAGGGAATATAAGTTTGGGACAATGTAACCTTAGTAACCTATAAGAACTCTCGATAAAAAGACTTTTTAATAATCAACCAGAGCATTGATTTGATTTTTAAAAAGATTGTGATCCTTGTAAATATAGAAAGAAACATAAATCATGTTTTAAATATTTTGGTGATGTCTAAACATCTAATGACCATAGTTAGTACATATAGATATTTTTGATCCAATATAAACTGAAAGCATTTGAGGAAAATATCATGTATTCTTCTTAGTTGATGATTATAGTAGATTTACGTGGTTCTATTTTCTAGAAAAAAAGTCTGAATCATTTTCTAATTTTAATAGTTTTAGATCCCAAGTTAAAAATGAGAAAAAACTTCCTCTTATAATTATTCATTGTGATCATAGAGGAGAATTTCAAAATTAAAATTTTGAAACTTTTCGTAGTAAAATATTTATTAATCATAAATTCTCAGCTCCAAGAACTCCTTAAAAAATATTGTTGTTAAAAGAAGAAATCGAATTATTTAAGAGATAACTAGAACAATATTTAGTTAATATTCTATATGTAAACACTTTTGGGATGAAGCTTTTGTTACTTCTTGTTATACTATAAATAGAGTTTTAATAAGACATTTTCTTTAAAAAAATGACTTATGAATTGAGGATTACAGAAAACCTAGACATTCTTACTTCAAAGTATTTGGTTTTAATGTATTAATCTTGAATACTAATGAAAACATACAAACAATTCCACCCAAATTTGATGAAGAAATTTTTCTAGGACACTCCATAACTTCAAAAGTTTATAGGGTTTTTAACAAAAATACTTTTACTATTAAAAAAATAGTGTAAGTTAAATTTGATGAAACCAATTCTTTTATTTCCAAAAACCTCAACCTATATATTCAGATGTGTATTAAAAAACAGATGAAAAATCATTGATATGGAATTATTTAAATCTGGATAATTCTCAAGAAAATATTATTGAAGAATTTACCCCAGAATATTTCATACCATATGTTGATGAGTATGTTTTACAAAACCCAAATCACTTGTTTCTTAATAATCATCCCAGTGATAAAGTCATTGGTGATGTAAATCAACCTATAAGGACTAGTGGTTCCTTAAAAAATGAAGTAGAACATATAACCTTCCTTTCCCAATTAGAACAAAAAAATCACTGATGAAGCTTTAGGTGAGGATGATTGGATTAACGACATGAAGGATGAGTTAAATGAATTCGAAAAAATGTATATAATCTGGTTGAAAGACCTTATAAACTTCTATAATTGGATTAAAATGGATCATTTGAATTATGAATCATGAATATGCAATCATTGTAAGAAATAAATCAATATTATTTTCTAAATACTATAATTAACAAGAAGGAATAGACTATGAAGAAACCTTTGCTCCTATATCTAGACTTGAATCTATTCGCATTTGACATACCTTTGCAGCATTATTAAATTTCAAATATTTTAAAATGGGTATATAGTGTGATTTCCTTAACATATATGTTAAATAGGAAGTTTATGTTTAATAAACTCTTGGTAAAAATGGTACAAAACATCGTGAACATGTTTTCAAACATACCAAATCATTATATGGACTTAAATAAGCCCCTAAAACCTCAAATGATAGACGTACATGATTTTTGATACAAAAACATTATGTGAAGGGAACTGGTAATCCAACTCTTTTTATAAATAATTATCAGAAAAGTGTTTTTTTGTTCAAATTTATGTTGATGGAATTATATTTGGTTCAACTCTACAATCATTAACAGATACCTTTGCGAATATAATGAAATCTGAGCTTGTAATGAGTATCATGGGTGAGTTAACATATTTCCTAGGTTTTGAAATATCTCAAAAACCAGAAGGAATGTAAATATCACAACCCATGTACAATAAAAATATTATTATAAATTATGGATATGACAAACTAAAAGTATAAGAACTCCAATCGGTACCTAAAATTCTCTTGATCATGATAATGGTAGAAAACTAGTGGATCAATCCTCATTTAAAGGTATGATATGATGTTTACTATACATAATATCTATTCACACAGACATAATGTTTTTAGTATGATTATGTGAAAGATATCAGTCTACTCCAATGGAATCCCTTTTTTGTAGTGAAAATAATTTTTTTATATTTAAAGGGAACCATGGATTTCAGAATTTTCAATACTACTGGATATGATTTAGTTTAATTAATTATTTCGTATACATATCATGGTAGATGTAGAATGTATAGAAAAAGTACTTCAAAAACCTTGATTTTCATAGTTTATTCATTTTTTTCTGGGTCATGTAAGAAAGAACACTCTGAAGCACTTTCAACTACATCAGCTGAATACATGGTAGCTGGATGTTGTTGTGCCCTTGTGTTGTGGATGAAACAAAAACTCACATAATATGGCATGAGTTTTACTAAAATATAGATATTGTGTAATAACACTAGTTCTATTTTCCTAAGAAAAAACCATGAACATTACTCCATTGAATAACACATAGATATCATGCATCACTTTCTTAGGGATTATACACTTAAAAGAGATGTTATTCATCAATTTATCAAAATTCAAGATCAACATGATAATATTTTCACAAAATTGTTACCCTCTGATATATTTGAATACATTAAAAAAAATTTGAATGATAAACGTAAGGTAATCTTCCATATTAACTTGATATTTATCTCTTTACATTAAGTAAATTTTTCTCATGGGGGAGTACAATTTTTTTAATTCATAAATTTATTAATCAAATTTTTTGACAATCAAAATTTTCTTAATAATTTATTTTGTAACCAAACATTTATTAAATCAATTTTTTTCATAATAAAAAGATGTTTAATAAACTATTTTTCATAATAATCATTATCTTATCCAATTTGTTGTTTCTTAACCACTATTTCAGAATCAAAATTTCGGAATCCAAAATGTTTCCTTCCTAGATAAAAATTTCCAGAATCTAAAATCTCTCAAGAAGAATATTTTTCATTACTGATAGAGTCCTAAAAATATAGAAGGTATGTTTCCTTAAATAGGTTTTCAGAATTGAATTTTTTACTTGTTGGTATTTTTACCTTCTTTTATGAAAATATTTTAGATTCACTTTCCTGAAATATGAATTTTACCTTTAAAATCAAAAGATCAGAACATTCCAATTCCTTTTTCACCTATCATCCCAACCACCGGATCAGATCGTGCATGTTTCAACCGTTTTATAATTTTGGGAATTCAATCCATCACATAAAAACCTATATAATGGGTTCTCTATTCTGTATCTAACATTGGTTTTCAAGACTTTTTAAACTGAAGCTCTGCCTCTCTTCAAAAGGGTTGTTCCACATTTTGGAATTTTCTTAGATTACATATGTCTTTAGAAGCCTTTCCTCTAATGAAAAAGTCTTAAGTTATTGAAATATCATAATGGAAAATTTACAGAGAAAGGTTAGTAGATCCAAGGATCCTTACGAAGTATAATTCTCACATTACACAAAATATTAAGCTAAATGGATGAAAGATACTCGGTATAGCCAAAATGAAAGGAAATGATCTTGTTTATTTAGAGTTTTTATTATGCTTAATGAGATAGTAAGTTCTTTAAAAGATGGTGGAAGAGATATGGTTTTGTTAAAGAGTTATGGAAATACCTATTCCATTTCTTTCATCATGGCATCTAGTATCAATGGAATATCATATGAAGGATAAGTGATTTTTTGAACCAAAAAGCTACCAAACCAGTCAAGAAGATTTGAGAAGTAGATAGTAATAGAGTTCCATGGACTTAAAGAAGTAAAAACACCAAAGATAAACAATCTCTCAACAAATTTTAGGAAGTTAGAGTTATGGGTTTATGTTTTACTAATTCTGAGAAAAGGGGACCAGGACACCTTGATGAAAATTGATATCTTTACTCTTTATTTTCTATTGAATTTGAGGAAGATAAATTTGGTGAAGTTTATTCTACTGATGATTACTAATATCATGCATGGAACCCCAAAATCTCAAATTATTATATATCAAGGAATTCTATCCAAGATCATAGTCATATTCTTGGATTCATTCAAAATCCCTTGAAATTATAATCCGTGAACATTCCAGATTTTGTTGTTGAGAAACGATACTTTGGAGAGGAAGAAAGCTGGTTTCAATAGTACATCCAGTGAATTTTTGTACTTATCAAAATGTGATATTTAAGCCATAGATAAGAAAGAGGTAGAATCAGAGTCTTCCAAGATATCACTAAACAAAAGAAACCATAAAGAACAGGATGTTATAAAGAACTACAGTTCAAAAGACCCCAACAACATCCCTAAAGACAATGAAGGAAAAATCTTTTCATGATGATGTTGTAGATAAGCAGAGGGAATATAAGAAGAATAATAATTAAAAATATCCTAGCATTGGCCTAGATTATACTAATCCACATGCATTGAAAATTAAGGATTCCCAATAATATAAATGGAATGAAAAATAATGGATGAAAAAGAAGAAAAAATTAGAGGAATAAATTATTCAATCTCTTCTTAAGGATGATGAGAATGCTTCTAAACAGATTCAAGTATCAGAATCTTTTCTACAAGAATTAGTTCCTCTGACTCAGGGTAATAATTTCATTCTTCTAGAACCTAAAATAGAGGAAGAGATAGTCCATGAAGAGGATGTAGAAGAATAAGACGATGACAATGATGATGAAAGAGATGAGATTGATGTTGTGATAAGGCATGTTGAAGAATATAATGATAATGAAATCCCTTCTGAAAAGCCTTCAATTTAGACTTCCCAAGATAAATCAATGAAACATTCTTATCAAGGTTAAGAGAATGATGGTCATGAAGAAGTTAATAAACCATATGTTGATGTTTTCAGTAATCACTACTTCATTCAAAATAGTTATATTAAGGGAGATACTAAGAAGGAAAATGTTGATGAAGATAAAATCAACCAAGTATCATATAGTGATAATAAATCCCCAAAAGATACTGAGAATATATAATGAGTTGAAAATTAAAAATATGTGACAGTTGATAATCCTAAGAAAGATGTGGTAGCAAAGAATGATGCTGGTGGTTCATCCAAAAGAATGGATGTTATGATAGAAAAGGAATCATCACCAGTAGGGGAATTTGATTCGGAATCTTCTTTCATGAGTAAGGACTTAGTAGTACAGTTGCTAAAGAAATTATTTGACACATTATTTTTTTATGAGTATTGATGTGATGTTTAAGATTCTTCAACACTCATTCAATCATAAGTAGGATTATGTTAGCATACTCATGAAAAAATTCATCAACATTGAGGATAATTTTAAAACATTCTATATCGAGTATGATGAACAATAAGGTCTTTTAAAGTGATTACAAACTGGACCAAGAAAAATATTGAAGATATGATAATTCATGATGATCTTTAGTATTCAGTAAAGGAGGATTTTGATAGATCATATGAGAGGATGAAATATCATACGAAAAGTTTTATAGAGAAGACAATCCTTGAATAAGTAGCCCAGAAGAAAAAAAGAAAAAGATCTGAATAGAAATTTTAATTTAGATTCTATAAATTTAAAGAGGGAAATTAATCTCAGAATAGTGTTTGAAGAAAAGTTCAAACAAAAAAAAGATCTAATGAAGTCTCAAGAAGAAATTCTTCAATGTCAGGATGAAAAGGACAAGTCTCTTGAAAAGAAAAATAGGATCATGAAAATTTTCTCAAGCGCATTTATGAATACCATAACGTTCTCATGAAATTGAAGAGTATATTGAAAAGGATCATGTCAAAGGAAAAGAAGAATGGATATTTTTCATTTCAAATCTAGTATTTTAATGTATTTCTTTTCTTGTATTGCTTTTTACAATCTTAAGGTAGATTTGTTTGTTTATTATTTTTTTTGTTGTATAGTTATAATCTTTTAAGTACCATATTTTATATGACTCTATTCCTTTTTTAAAATCACAAAGGGGGAGAAAGGAATTATAAAAATAATAATAGGTTTAAAGATAAGAAATCCCTCTCTAAGGGGGAGTTTTTGTAAGGGGTATTTTATATAAAGAAGTATTTTAAATGGTTTTTATTACTATCCAAAAAGGGGGTGATTTTTGAATCAATATAGTTTCAATATGACTTTTCCATTCCTCTTTTTTTTTGAAATTAAAAAATTGATTATCATAAGGAAAATTATATTTACATAAGGATTATTTTCTTATGAAAACATTCCCTTCATAATATAAACTATTATCCTTACTTTATTTTAATTTGGCTCATTTTATAATATCTCTAGATCAATATCATTCTATTTCTAAGTAAAAAATTCAGATTCATATCTAAAACCTTGAAATCTTATAAGTCCTTGGATATAGAGTGTTCAATTTTAAAACACTTAATTCTTTGAAATTTTGAATCTGAATTCTCTGAAATTTAGATTGAGAATTATTTAAAATTTAGATTCTGAATTTTCTGAAATTCTGATTTGAATTCTCTAAAATTAAAATTCTAATTATCTAAAATTTAGATTCTAAATTCTCTGAAATTCAGTTTCTGAATTCTTTAAAATTATGAATTTAAATTCTTCATAATTTAGACTCCCGATTCCTTAGAAATTTGGCTCTGAATTTCATAGAATTCTGGCATCGAATTCCACAAAATTATGATTCCAAATTCTTCAGAATTTAGACTCAAAATTCATTTGACTTCAGACTCCAGAATATGTAGATTTTAGATTCCAAATTTAGTTTAAAATAGAATCTGAATATCCATGTTATATAGTATTTAATTTTTAATATGATTATACTCTGAATATTATTTTTTCCATAGACAATGAAAATTCAGATTTTTTTAAGCTACTTCATTTTCCTTAAACATGTTATTATTAAAAATAATGTCGTGCAATATGTTTCTAACTAACTGTTGGTTGAGTTACATGTGTATAGGTCCTTCAAAAATTCATTGAAAAATGTGACTATTGGAGAAGGGAGCCGACTGTTGTAGTTGTTCCTATAAATTAGAACTCATTTTAACTATCTCATAACTATTCCATCAATCTAGAGATTACATTTTGTGATGTCATTTATAGAGAGAGACTCTCATGCAATGTGTGGATCTGGACATCCTATATTGCTTGCTTTGTGCGACTTCAATTGTTTCTATGTAAAATTTAGGGTTTCCTGGCATAGGAAGATAGATGTTCCGAATACCTTAAAGATCAAGGAATTTCCGGGATTGGAAAACAGAGGTGACGAATACCTTAAATATCAAGGGCTTTCGGGGATAGCAAGACAGATTCCAATATTCCTATAGAAGGATTACACTTTTGTGGTTAGGATAAACATTCATGAATGTATAAATCATGAGACCATTATCCAAGGTTGTCAGATACCCAACAATTTTATTTAAAATATTTTCAACTTGTTTCATGTTTTTTTTCAAGTTTTATTTCTGTTGTTTTTTGATAAAGGAAGAAACTATAACATTATTATACATTCTCATAGTTTTATTTACTCTAATAAATAAGATTTTATATGATTTAATGTAGAAATGATTCCTATGTAAACATTCATTATGTTTAATTTCTGGAACCATATTTCTGGAACCTAAGAAACATTATTTCATGGAATAATTTAAGGGATTGTGAATTTACCTTCATTAAATTTGTTACAAATAGTTTCCCTTAAGGATAAAAACACATGTTTTTATTTTATAATTCACCCCATCTTGTAATAGAGCATCTAAATATACTATTTTGACCATACAATAATCACAACACACCCTCACCTCTAGTCACCCATCAGAAAAGAGACCTTTTTATTCATAAATAACTTATTATATAATTATAATCTATCCATGATAGATCCATAAATTTTATATAACATCAAAAAAAATACTATGAAATTCATGAAAACATGCAGGGGATTACATCAATGGTTTTCATTTATCAATAGATTCTCTTTTCTAATTGTCAAATTATAATTTAATTACATATTTAGTGAAAATAAAATTATAAAATAGTATTTTTAAATCCACACAATGAAAAAAATAATTTATAAATAATTTTAGAAACCCAAAATCACTTAAAATATCATTTAGTCATAACCAAGACTATGAAATATGAACATATTATGAAATATATCAAATTTATAATGAATTAAAAGTAATAATATTGAAAAATATAAACACTCACATAGTTTGAAAGATATTTTTTAAAAACATGTGTTTAATTATTTGTAATTGGTTTGTGTAATAAAGATACCACATTGTTTCCCAAATTCATAATGATATCCTTTAGAAGTTTTTAAAATGATTGGATTGTGTAATAAACTATGACTTTTAAAATCGTAAAAAATTAAAATAAAACATTATTCCAAGTGAGATTTATTTGTAAACAATATCATTTAATCAAAGAATAAATATATTCACATTTTAAAAACATTATATCAATGAAAAAATGGAATAATTTTTTTTAATAATTGGTATATTTATGTTTAAATGTATATGGATAGAAAAACCAACATTAAATTGATGATCTCGTAAGATATAGATTTATTTCAACATTAAAGTAATGTGGAAACCTTTTGAAACCACTAAAGAACCCTAAATATAGAAATATATCGATTTAAGAGAATGAGGATTGAAAGTGTCTAAATCACATTAAATAAGAGAATAATCATCCAAAATTTCATGAAACCATTTTAGAAACTAGGAAGAAGAGTATAATGATAGAGGATATATATATTGGGTGGATATAAATTTAATGGGAGGAAAAAGGGACCCCAATGGTTTTTAATTCGAATATGGAAATAAGGGAAATTTAGAAATTTTAAAACTCAACATGGAATATCATGGAATTATACATCCTTCATGGAATGAACACCCCTCTAGGAAAATCAAATAACATCCTAGAGTATCCCCCTAGATCATGTTGTGATTACCCCTCTAGACCATTTCACTCAAATGTTATCAATCTCTGTATTATTTGGATAACCCTTATTCACAACTTTGAGAAAACCCTTTCATATCATCCTACATTTTTTAAATTTTAGATACCTTAATAATAAAACCTTTACATACTATTTGAAGTCTATTATATTTCTAAATTCTAAACAAATATGATATCTAATATGTATCCACAAACCATAATGTATCACATGATGATGCTTTTGAAGAGCTAACCCTTAAATATTCCTTAATTTACAATTTTTATTGCAGAAAATATCACCCTATATATATCATATGGGTGAAATTTTTATAATTTATGGTTTCTAATACCTTTTTAATGTACCTACAGAATAACTCCTATACATAAGAGTACTCTTCTGTACCAATTCTTTTACCACTTGTTAATAAAAGGTTACCCTTTTACATAATACCCTCACCTTTATGTAAGAGTACCCTAGCACCAAAGACTTCACCAATTTCAAAAAAGGGTACCTCCCATAATGGAGAATATATATTATAGTATATTAAAAAATTTCGGGAGGGCAAGAAGAATCTTCATCATGGATCTAGGTTTTCCCTTCTACCGCTACTCCCTTCATTCCTCCCCTTCCCATCTTCTCCATTCTCTCCTCCTCTCCTAGAAAAGTCACAATCTTGGTTCATTCTAGGTGGGTTTGATGTAATTGTGTGGTTTTCATTTCAAATACCTCATGGTTTCATTGATAGGCATGGCCTTCATAGCATTATTGATGAGTAATTCATTCACCCTCCCCAGAAGAAAACCAGTATGATCGTATTTGATATTTCCCATGCTATGGCCTCACTCACTTATCTTCTATCTCTATGGGAACCTCCCTTCTGTGTGATCATTGGTATACATAGGTTTCCTTCACTGCTGTTAGAACTAGGCAGGGGCATCGTCTCCTACAAGGGTCATTATGAGGTCACATAGGGTTACCTCAAGAATTATCAAGTCTTGAGGAGTTACCTCTCCCATTCTCATAACCTTAGGTGATGTCTTGTCCTTTGGGGTTATGGTTTTGGGTTCCATGGTTTTGTTATACCATTATATTATTCTCATCAAAACTTTTCACATTTCCCTTTCTGAATTCTTCCACTATGAAATGTTTGGATGTTTTCATTATAAATTATTGGTGGTGTTGGTGGATCATATAATAGAGGGTCTGAACTTATATTCTATAGGGTGTGGTTTGGGGGTAGCTTGTTGTCATGTTTATATCCATTTTTATCTTAGTTTTTGTTGTTTTTTTGTCTTGTTGAATCTCTGGTTTCAATTAAATAACTATTGAGGTTCTTGGTGGATTTTTGTGTGGTGTTGATGGACCCCAGTGATATTACACAGTGGTTTCATATTCCTCGGGTCGTTGAAGGGATGGGTCTCTAGTGGTTCGTGATGGTGTGTGGCCTTAGGGGTGTTGTCGGTGTGACATCGGCACACCTCAATGATGGTGGCATTGAGGTGATTTCTTGGATCATACAATTTTATGGGTAATGGGGGCTCATGCGGGCCCGACTGGTTCCGGATGTTCCCCTCTACCTTTTCCTTCCTTTAGAGTGGGTCTAGTCTAAGACTGGGCTCTTTATGAGGCATACTTTGTCTATGTTCTTTTTGGAGTTTTTTCTTGATTCTCACTAAATGAATAAGTTATTTTTTATGAAAAATAAAAAACACAGTTCCTAGGTGGTGGTGCATAGAAAATTTTCTACCACATGTCTATTCAACACCCATCATGTCTTAATGACCCTTAGTCATAGTGTGACCTCCAACTAATATAAATTTTTATAATACTAAAACATATAGATATTATAGATCCAATTTTATAGATTCTTAACTATACTACATTTATACTATTACAAATTAAATTATTTAAAAACCCCTCCATACCCAAATAAAATAACAGATAACCATGAAACAACTCCCAATACTATATTCTCATCGAATACTAACACCATCATTACCTTGTCATGGTCCACACAATCAAAATCCATATTTTAATACCCATTAATTCATTACATATTAAAAAACCATACACATAATATGATCCCCAAATACTGATAGTACTATTTTTTTTAAATATAGGTACATAAAATAATAACATGAAACATGGGTATAAATTTTTTTAAATACACCACATAAATTACAAAAAATAAAATTGATCATCTAAAATTGAATGGGATAAACTAGTAATGTACATAAAAAAAGGGAAAGATATAACTCCCAATATTGGAATAACGAATACACATCATATTTTAAGTCATTACATGTTATTAAAGATTCATAACAAGGAAACATATGATGGGTGAGAATCATAAAGTTGAACATTGAATCATGATATACGATTATAACAAAAAAGTAAACATAGTAATGTGGTAAAAAATAATACATGACATCATAAATATAATTCAAGGATAACTATGGAATCATATTAAACAGTGATCTTATGAAAATATATTTTCCACCATACCTAGTATCATATGATATAAATACATTATCCAATTCATTTGGGGCCATATATTTTTAGGGTCACCCATCCCATTCATATCATATACATGCATAAGTTATCCTCATAGATTATACAACAGAAAGATTTCATTACTAAATATGAATCCCATGATTAATTTATGTATTAAACAAACATAGAAATATAAATCAATGAGGTATAAATTCATATAGGTCAATACCCTTGAGCAGAAATGGGGATGAGTATTAACTACATAAATATTTGTCATGGAAAATCACCTAATAATTTAAGCATCATTATAGGGATGCATAATGATTCATTGAGTAATTTAATTATTGTGAAAGTGTTCTATCATAACTTGCACATTATAGGGATATTAATAGGGATTTATAAAAAATATCCTATTATGAAAATATTACTGTCAAAATACATGATATAAAGAATTTTATTCAATAAATTGAAGAATAATATGATCCCTTACCTTGAGACAGTGATATTAAAGGATTGGATGGAGTTTCTCATGTTCGTAGGGATCCTTGTGGGATATATATTGATAAAGGTGGATTAAAATATTTATCAACGTTTTTAAGGATTATGAATGGGAAGTTTGTTTCTATTTATATAAAAAGGGAGGGTGAGTCATTATTAATTTATAAACATAGGTATTGGGATCTATATTATATAATAATAAAAACGACAAAATATATAATGATTATTTGTTTTGAGTTGTTTCTTATTGGTCAATTAACTATTTTCGGTGGTTGTAGGTGTTAGGGGGAGGTTTTTGGAGTTTTTAATATAGGTTGGAGGTGCATCAGAGCTATTTTAGGAAATTCATACACTTCAATGTGTACATGTCTTGAACTAATGGTTTACATATTTGGTAGTCGGTTGTTTCAAGGAATGATTATGGGAACAAGGGTAAACCTTGATATAAATTAGATAAATGATAATACAATTCATGACATGTAATAATTAATGGCTGATGGGACATGTTTTCGGTGAAAGATTAATATTTTGGGAGTCATTATTTACAAAAATTGTAAATTTTACATGAAATGAAACTAGTAGGTTTAAAAATTTTAGGTTATTTATTAACTAATTATATTTATTTAATAAAATCCTCTTCACACATGTTTTATTACAACACCTATGATTTTTTGAGGGATATTCAAGACCAATTCATCTCACTTCGATCAAATGATTTTTTTTATCTCCATTGGAAATCCTTGCTAATTTCATCCATATTCATAGGGAATTTATCATATTAATATTTAAGGACACAACTAAGGTGGTTAGTGTTTGGTTTAGGGTGTGATTTGAGAAATACTTTGATTCTCCATTACATTGTTGTATGTTTTTCATGTTGGTTTTGAATGAATTTGTCATTTTTGGGTGTTTATTTTTCACCTTATGGTGCGTAGTGAGTCAGAAAAGCATCTTTGAGGTAGATAATTTTGTATTTCTCATTATTGTATACAACACAAGATTTGATTTATCTTATTTGTCATTGGGTTATGGTTATTCTATTTTAAACACGAATAAATAATTAGTCAACTAAAATTTTAAGGGGGTAAAGGGGATTTATTTTCATGTTTATTAGATTTATTATTATTGTGGATTATTTTCATTATATGAAATTGACAGCCCACTAAAAATTGTGGTTTTGGGGGGATTTGATAGCATTTTGGGATATCTTTTTTGACTACTTATTTTGTTTCTATTGTTTGATATCACCCTGGAAATAAAAATTTATAACTACTTATATTTTTCTAATGAATCATTTTCCCTTCGATTTATTTCATGTGTGTTAACACCCATAAAATAAAGGTAAATGTGATAGTATAGAATTTGTTAATTTTTTAAAGTGATACTTGATGTTTTATGAGTGTGGTTGTGCACTAGGCCAATTATGTTCTATTTATGTGTGGTTGGGGAATGTGGGGATGATGGTTTGAAGGTGAGGATTTTTTAGTGGTGATATGGTTTTTGTTTAACTATTATTTTTGGATGAAAAGTTTTATTATGTTGTATTGTGGTTTTGAGGTTGTGGGTGGTTATTTTTGGCATGGTTTTGTGGTTTCAAGATGTTTTATGTTTGTTTATGCTTTTCGGGTAGTGAGGTTGTTGTTTCTTGGAAATTATTTTTGGGTGGTTAGGTGCTTGATGTTAGGACATTCTCTTCGAACAGTGAGGTGGTGGTTTCGCTGTCCTTTTAGGGATGAATTGTTGGTAAATATTGGATGTAATTTTCTGGAAGCGATCTCTTGGATTTTTTCCATTCTTTTGGGGTTTAAATGAAACTATTAAATGTAAATAGTGAGCTAAATTAAACATGTGGTTTCATTGTACTAGATTACCATGTTGTGACGGAATGAATAATTATTTTATAATAATTGAAATGGTGGGGGTTTGGTTCTATTATTGGGATGGAAGTGTATAATAATGAAATAAATAGTGGTAAGTGTGGTTTATTCTTAATAATGAAATGAATGGGTTTGATAATGTAATTGGTTGGAAATATAAATTGTGTCTTGTGGCTAATGATGTGGTTTTTTACATTTAGAGGTTGGAGAAAAGGTGGCAATGTTGTGAGTTGGTTAGTGGTGGGTTGTAAACACAAATGTTGGGCTTCTTTGTGGTATTTGAATATACATTTATATTTCTTAGGATTTCTATATGCACCCCAAACACATTGATCACTATTCTTTGAAACATGTATAGCCACATGGTGGTCTTTTTTTAGTATCCTGATGTTGTTGATGGTTTTCTGGTTACCCACTATTTTCCTCGCTCTCTTCAAGATGATTAGATATGAATAGACTATGATTTCTAGAGGTCAAATAGTTCACTAGGTAATATACTAGATATCATCATGTGATATTTGATGCCCCATGTGTTTTCATGTGTTGTGTGACCTTGCCTTGGGGTTTTGGCCAATGTGTTATTGTTCGAGATGTGATGACCATGTTTGGGGTGGTGGACCATGTTTCTAAGGCTATATGTGATATTTCCATGTTATGGGGAGGATAAAGGTTGGGTTCGTTCATGGTAGGATGATAGAATTATGTTTATTTCTATCATGTTCATAATATCCTACTACTCTGGTTATGGTTGTGATATGATAGAACAATTATTTTCTGGTGAGTTGATATATAATTGAGCTTTTACCAAAGTGGAATATGATATTTGGATGATATGGGCACTCCATGACATATGAAATTGTGGTGTGAAAGTATAAAATCAATGGGAAATTGTTGTGGGGTACCCATTAGTGATATGATTCTTATTATGTTACAATTTATTTCTTATATTATCCAATGATAATTTATTAGTGAGGTTGAGATAGATACTTTGCCTATTTAGGTGTTGTTCTTCAGTTTTCTCACATGTTCATTAGCATACTTCATTCACATGTTCATGAGTCAGTTTTGTTTTCCTAATGATTAAAATTTAATTCTCACATAACATATATACATTTTTTTTAGGATCAAAAGATAATTACATTAACTATGTTGGACAATACTACCTCAGAAATTATATAGCTTCTATTTATCTTCTTTTTCATCATTTTTGGGTATTTAAGTTGGACCCATTTATCTGTATAAATTTTATGTACACATTCATTGTGGGATAGTTTTGGTTTCTTTTATATTTTTTCATATAGTTATTTTATGATGATTCATCTTATATTTAAATCCTAAATTATTTTAGAAGCTAATGCCTCCTATTTTTATTTTATTCATAAACACTCTGTGCAAGTCACCATCTCAGGGCCTATGCGAGGTGATACATAAGGGATTTATTATATCTATCCCATCATTTCTATTTAATTATTGGTAATGGGTTAGGAAATTTGTTATTATTGGATATGGTTGATATATAAGAATAATTTTGAAGTTACGTATAATGATGGTTTCATGGGTTGTATTGGATATAGTATTAGTTCACCTTGGTGTGTGACATAGGTTACAGATATTGGTTAGGAAATGGGATTAGAGGTCTCTCGGTGATCCATTACATAGACTCTAACCATATTGAATGACCATGTGATGTGGAACTATTTTTATATTACAGACCTAATATAGATACATATATCATGAGTATTTTGGTTTCTGTATAATTTGGGTTTGGATTAGAAGGATGAAATGTATTAAGTAAATTAAAATGAATATAAATAAAATTAAATGCTACCTGGATGTGGATGATCTTCTTGTTTTAAGGAATGGTTTTTTTTCATCATCTACACGTTGATAATATAATAGAGGTTCAGATAAGTGATCTAGTTTATCATTATATGATGTATTTGGTATAGGAAGATGATCCTCAGTAGTGGGATCTATGCGCGTTCTAGTGATGGGTTTTGGGGATGAATGAGGAAATTGTTTTTGATTTGGAGATGGAGAGTGGGATGGAAGAGCATGAGATAGTTTTTTTTTAATTTAAGCCTCATTGTGATACTGGGTCCCTTTTAGATTTATTCAAATTTTTTGTGTTGTATGATAGTGGTGGATATTGTATTTGTGAGAGAATGAGGAGGTACATGATTCATGGGTTTAATTTATAAAATATTTCTGATAATATATCCTTTCTTCATATATGGATGAAGTGAAGTGGAATGAGATTATTTTTCTTTTTTAGGGGATTATTTCAATAAAGGATTTGGGAATCAATGTCACGTACAATTTTCATTTATCTATATATCATTTTCTATATAAGTATTCTCATTATAGATATCTTTATGAGGTGATTCATCCTTCTATCTAGTATTCATTTACTCGTTTTATGTTGCTCAGGTTATTAGAGGTTCAAAAGAAGGAAGAGGTGATTGGGTGGATGTAATCAAGAGTAGGCTTCCATTAGAGGGGAACCATTATGATTACATGATGTGTAGTGTTTTCAATTGAAGTTCTCAGGCACTACGGCCATTAAGGATTTTACTTGAGGGGAGTTTACCTTGGACATATCACTTTCCATCATCTAGGTGTGGTGGTTTTTTTCTTTTTATAGAGATATCAATCTACTTTTTTGTTGTTGTTGGGTTCATGGATATAAACAAAATAAGTGACTAGTAGTTACTTAAGAAACATTTTGAGAAAGTGGAAAAGTTCAGTGCTAGACATAGAAGTAGTTTCGTGTAAGAAATTTTTAGCAGCTGAGAACAAAAGATTATGTTCTATCAAGGGGATATGGATTAGATAGAGGCCTCCTAAGGATGTTCCATAGGTTCTTGTCTTTCACATCCGGATGTTTATTCAGGTGGACATTTTCAAAGAGGTAGATAAGATGGGAATGGTAAGTTGTATGCAGTGTAGATCGAAGTGAAAATGAGTCTGGTTATTTTCATAAGTACAATTAGTTTATTTATTACCCTTTTTTATTCCATTATTTATTATGGATCCTCACAAACCTTTGTTTCACCAACTCTAGTATATTTTCTAAGACTACTTATATATTGGATTTTGATACCCATATTGTTGATGAAACAAGTCATAGGTTATTCCATCTTGTTTGATATGTTGTAGGGGTGTAGACTAAATATAGGGCCACATCAGTATCATAACGTTAGTTTTTTAATTAGTGAATCCATATAATGTTATTCTAAGCATCAAAATATCATATTTCATGCATCATTTTATGTACTTCATTCAAAATAGAGAAATGTTCTTAGTTGAGGATGTCCATCAAGTTAATTTCTTAAGAGAATGGGGTTTTTAGGTTGACTATAGGTTTAAGGATCCCCTTCATTCCAAATTGGATGGGTTTTTGGTTGAATCAGTAGACATTGGGATTGTGGGGGTTCTTAGGGTTGTTGGAGAGTTTCTAGAATTTTTTATAGAGGAGGTCCCGATGCTAGACCCTCGATGTGATGATGGTTTATGGATAGTCATGTAGACTGATGTTCCTTTAATTTCAATTGATCCTTATCGGATTAAACCATGTGAGCTACATGAGTTGAGGATTTAGATACATGATCTGGTACATAAGGGTTTTATTCGACCATGTGTCCCATGTTGGGGTGCCCAAGTTTTGTTCTCTAAAAAGGAATAGTTTAGTCTGAGGTTCATTATTGACCACTTGATGTTTAATCATGTAATGGTAAATAAATATTTCTATTTCCCAAGGATACAACTTTTTTGGAATATCTATAATGGGAGTGTTGGATTTCTATGATTGAACTATGGTCTATATATTAATAATTTAGGATGAAGGAGGGTGTTATGTATGAGGTGTTTCTTACACTTATCATCTGGGCATGGGATGTGGTTTCATGAAGAAAGGGGTTTTGGTCTCTTATTCATATATGATGATATGTCCTACATTTCATAACAGGGACACCCATGATCTAGAGATAATAGAGGTTGTGTTTCAAGGATTTTTTGGTGAAATTACCTCACAGGGGTACACATTATGGTATTCATAGATCAAAATAGCTTGAGGTATATATTTTATCACAATGATATAAATTTGAAGAAGTTTATGTGGATTATGTTTCTTTATGTTATTTATTTTGGGGCCCCCTTCACCTTGTAAAAATGGAATTTTTTTGCTGGTCATTTTAGGATAAAATTAAGGAAGGAAGTTGTTTTCGATTCTAGGATGCTTGGAGATAAATAGTGGAGTTGGAAGGCCTATACTTATATTTCACGGTAGATGATGGTATATGAAATTTTTTTTAGATGATGGTGTATTATTCTCTAATCTGGTGGTTAGAGGTGTCTTAGTGGAGAGAATAATAGGCTATATAGATGCATGATCATGTTGTCCAGGGGGATGCTCTTGATGGGTGGTTGGAGGATGGTAAAGGGTAGATATTGTTTCATGGGAGGTTTTTTATCCAATAACCATTCATGGGAGAATCCCCTACGATTTTCATAGCTTAACATTATAGTTATACCCAATTTATCCAAGATGTAATATAACTTAACGATACAGTTTTCGTGGCACAAGATGAAATAGGTGGTGGTAGAGTTCATGGTGAGGTGTTCATCTTTCAAGTAAATAAAGAGTAAGAATCATCTACTTTCTAGTTTGTTTCATCCTATGGATGTTCCTATGTGAAATTTTTCTTATTACTCAATTGATTTAATTTTAGGGTTACAATGGTCTTAGGGTGGTTTTGATAATATCTGGGTGATTATGGTTTGGATTTTGAAATCATTTGACTTCTTACTAATCAATGAGTCAGGTATAATGGATGCCTTGTCTATAAATTATATAGATTATTTTGTGTGATTTCATGGAGTTACGATGTCCATTATCTCTTATTGAGTTTAATTATTTACCTTGTGAGTATGGAGGGGATGACAGTACGCTTTTGTCACTCAGGTATGCTTTAACACTTCTTTACTCCCACAAAAGGATGAGAAGATGTAGTCGATAATCAAGAAATTAGAGGAAATATTGTGAGTTTATTTCTAGGAAATTGGATGATATTTGGTAAGACATGTTACATTGGTTTTATTTTCATATAATAATAGAGTTCACTCGTGAATCATCATGGCCCCATTTGAGGCTTTGTGTGAGAACTTTTTTAATTCTCCATTTTGTTAGACAGAGGTTAAGGAAGTACAAGTTCTTTCCTACAATGTGGTATAGAAGATAATAGAGAAGGTTGTTCATGTCCCTGATAGGATTAAAGAATAAAATTATTGGAAGAAGAATAATGTTTTTCATAGGAGGAGTCCCTTATAGTTCGATGATATACCATGTATTTTTGAAGGTTTTCCTTCGACTTGGACAGTGGAGGTTTAGAATGAGAAGTAAACTATCTCAGCAGTTTTTTATTTCCTTTGTGGTGTTGGAGCTATTTGGTGTCTAGGTGTATAAGATTTTATTATCATTGTGGCTATAGTGGATCTATGACTTCTTCTATATCTTTCAAAATCATTTCTATCTCCATGATGACTTCAACATAATTGATTTTGGAGAGTTTGATATCAAGGATGATGAAACGTTCACAGATTATCATGTTGAGATCAAGGATCTCAAAGAGAAGGTTCCCTATAGATAGAAAATTAATTTTGGTTTATGTTTTGTGGGGGAATGGAATCTAAAAGAATAGTACATTGGAGAAAAATTTATAGATATGTGCTTAGTAACTAGAGTTGATTTGTGTTTTTATTTGAATTATTTCTTTTTCATCTAATGTTTAGATCATTTTACTTAATAAGATGTCTATTTTACCTGATTTATCATTTCTGATAAACTATTTACATTTTAGATGGGTAGGGACAGCTTCTTAATTGAAAAATATTATACAATTATGTGATTAAAACTATAAATGTGAGTTAGTGTCACCCAAAGAAAATAATATCTTTACATAGAGAGAGAATTAACTAATTATCATTTTCGGGGAAGTGTGGTTTTTTGGTTGAAATGGTTTTTGGTATGGTCTACATGAAGGTTGATATAGTTGTGGTGTAGTGAACTCTAGTGAGATAAGGTGGTTTTTGAATGTGTAGTGATGATTTTTTGTGAGATTATTTTTATCTATTTGGTTTGGTGAGTTTGGCTTGTGGTATAATTTGAGGTATTAAGAGATCATTTAGATATTTCTTGTGGGGGTGGGGCTTCTGGGTTTAATATTTTATTCTTGAGGGATAGAATCATTTGATTTGTATCTGATGTAGTGGTACAAGCCTTCTTGGTTTGTTTAATTTATAGGTTTGGTTAATAGAGGTGTTTGGGGGAGACTCCCTGAATTTTTGGTGGATTTTGGAAGTGCCACAGAGTTTTTATACGAAATTCAGATTGTGTAATGTTTAGAAGACATAAACTATTGTTTGAAATCTTGTGTAGTTCTTCTGGATTAAGGATAGTTCATAGAAAAATTAGGATTAAATTATCTATATTCATGACATGAAAGTTTAATTCATGATGTGTAATAATTAAATGTCTAGGAATATTTTTTTGGAAAATGATGAAATTTTTTGGAAAATTATTCGTTACACATTGTGTTAATTTTACAAGACATTAATCTAGCAGGTTTCCATATTTGATAGTATTTTCTCGTTTGATTCACTTAATTTTTCATAACCATCCTCACCATTATTTGGTGGAAATATCAAGGATATTTGTAGGTATATTCTAGCCCTATTCTTTCCACATAAATGTTTTATTCAGTATTATTCATATTTGAAATCCAAAGGATGTTTATCTCCCTTCTTGGTGGTTCTCTCCTATTCATCTTTTGAGAACCCTCTTCAGTGGTGATGTTTTAGTCTGGGGTGTGATTTGGAATTTTCATTCATAATGCTTTAGTGTTGTATATATTTTTACTTGGGTTTTTCATGGGGATATGGTGTTAGGTATTTAATCTTTTTCTTGTTGTGATTAGTGAGTTGACAAAGCTTCTTTGAAGTATGGAAACTCTCATTTATATTTATTTTATATCAATAAGGATTGTTTTACTTTCTTTCATCAAGAGGTTATGATTGTTATTGACTAAGTAATGACAAATAGTTGGTTAATTTAAATTAAATGGCGAAAGGGGAATGATTTTCTTGTTTTTCCATCATTGTTATTTTTATAACCTGTTATAATTGTTTGCAATTGATGTCCCACATAAAATTTTGGTTGTTGTGGTATTTTTTCCAATATTATATATGTTGATATATGTACTTTTTGTGAAAATTTATATCACCCTGAAAATGGAAATTGTATAATCAATTTTATTTAGATAATGAACTAGTTTCCCTGGATTTACGGCATCTGTGAAAACACACCTAAAATAATATGAAATGTGATAAAAGGACCTTTTTATTATATTAGTTAAATAATATTTAATGTTTTCTGTCTTTGGTTATCATATATGAATAAAATATGAGGTTAATAATTAAATGGTCATTTAGGGATGATAGTTTGATGGTCGTACTTTTTGAGTGGTTAGATGGTTGTCATTATTCATTCATGTGGGGAGAAAATGTGGTTGTTATTTAGTTATGATTTTAGGGTGGCAGGGTGGTTGTTGCCTGACCATGATTTTGGTTTAGTGAGGTGGTTAATATTTGGTAATGATTTTGGGGTGGTGAGGTAGCTATTTTATTGTCATTCTTGGGGGGTTGCGAGGTGGTTAGTGGTTGGTCCTTATTTCGGGGAAGTGAGGTGATTGTTGTTTGGAATTTCGTTTACGGTAGTCTGGTTATTAATGTTTAGTCATTAATTTGGGGTAGTGGGTCTTATTTTTTTGGGGTGTTTAGGTGATGTTTTATTAGTAAAGATTATATTCTTGTGAGTATTGGTTGTTCTGTTCTAGATGCTCAGTTATTGATGGAGTAAATACTTATTTGATTGTGATTGAAATGGTTGTTGTTTGGTTTGGTTAATGAGTTATAAAAATATAATTAAAAAAGAAATGGTGAAAAGTGTTGTTTAATTTGGTTAATTCATAATAATTAAAAGAATGGTTCAGATAAATTTACTGGTTGGAAGTGTGAAATATGTCTTGTAGCTTGTTATACGGTGTTTTTGATATAGACGTGGATGAAAAATAAATTATTTTGGGAGTTGGTTCATGATTGGTTGTGAAACCATATGATGGTGTTCTATGATTATATATTTATATGCATTAATATTCATTTTTTTTCTCAATATACACACCACCCATGTTGAGAACTACATTCCAACACCATTATAGTCACACATATGTGTTTTCCCAACACCCTAGTGATGAGGATATATGGTTGTCTACCCACCCCTTTGCAAATTCCTTTCCAGATGAGTATATATTCAATGGGTTTTTAAGGTCAGAGGTTTGATAGTGAACTAGGTGATTTCCCTGGTGTATTAAGGTTATATTTGATAGCCCATGTGTTTTCTATTGATACTTGACTAAGATGTGTGGTGGTGGCCCATGTTTTTTTTTGAAAATATGTGATAACCATGATACATATAAGTTTACCATGTTTTATTGGGAGAGATATGATTTTTCTGTGATGTGGTCGTCTTATGGTGGGTTATGTGATTTTTATTTTGAGGTAACAGGGTTTATTTTATTCATTTTCATGACCCCATACTACTTTGGTTTTGGTTTTGATGTGATGGAAAATAGATTTTGGAGAAAGATGTGATGTGACCAAACTATATGGATGTGGTATATGATATTCAGAAGAGAAGTTTCCCTAGGACATATAATTATGGGGTGTGATAATAGAAAATTTATTTGAAATTAGTGTTGGGTACCCTTTACTGATATAATAATTATTATGTTTGTACACATGAAATGTATTATTTGGTTTTCGTGCCTTGTTGAGGTTGGAATGGATAGGTGACATGTTTAGGGGTTTCCGGTTATGTTGTTTTATAACATGTGAATTAGTATACTTCTTTCACATGTGAATGAGAGACTTTAATTATCTTACTGAGTATACTTATATGCCCACTATATATACATATTGGTTATTCATGCTTCTTGGAGGATTATGTGGAACATTTTAGAAATTAATTGCACAGACCATTTATAGTTTTTCTTCTACTACTTTAGATTGTTTATGTATTTAAACTGGATACATTTACCTATATCATATTTATTTATGCATACACTAGGGATAGATTTTGTTTCGTTAATATAATTTTATGGCGTTGTTTATGGATGATCATTAATATCTCTTAATGTAACATTATTATAGTGGGTAATTATCCCATTTTTTATGAGATTATTATACCCACATTGTTTTTCCTCATCCCAAGGCCTACTAGAGGCGGGTCTGAGGGGTTATTATCTTTTACACCACATTGTGGTTCCTTGGTATTGAGGGGTTTGTGATAGTAATTTCTATAGTTTCATTTAAAGAGGACTGGGTTTCAATATTTTATAAGTCTATGAATCAAACTCACTAAAATAATACCCTTAGTGATTTTGATGTTAGTCATGTTCAGGATGAATTGATTTTAAAACTAATAAATATAATATTGGTTTTGGGGAATCATTATTGGCTTATAAAAATAATAAAATAACGTCATAAAAATTATTTTAATGGGAAGAATTATTTTTTGCCATTGATATTATTTATAGTGTTTATTAAATCATTTTTCAACTTTTATGATTTCTTAATACCAATCATATTTTTATATCTTATTTTATTTACCCAAAAATCATATAATAATAGAAAATTATGAATAACATATCATAGTATACTTTTTAAGTTCCTATTTCAAAAATAATATTTAATTTTTCAAAATAATATTATAAAAAGGAAATTTTATACATTTTAATAAAAAATCACCATTTTTTGAAAATTATGATTTTTTAAGAATGTAATATTATTTTACCATTAATGAAATTATTTGCATAATCATAAATATAAATTAGAATTTATATATAAATAATTATTAATGAATAAGAATATTTTATCAAAATATCTTTTATTTCAAAAATTTATGAATTCATCAAAATGTTTATCTTGATTGAAACTATATATTTCTCAAAAAAACTATTTTCATTTCATTGTATCAAAATATAATTTTTTTCAAATCATTTTTTTAATAATATATAAATAAATAGTAAAATAATAAATTTAATAAATATTTTATTAAAAATTAAAATATAAAAAATCAAATAATTGGGGTATAGATACCTAACCCCTTATTAAACATGCATATTCCCTAAGGGTAACATGTGTGGTGGTGACACTATATCTTGGTGGTTCACCAACTAGGTTGGCGTTATGATCGTAATATGATAGAACTTTTTTTGTAAATAGTTTTTTTTCATCCATTATAGGATCTAATATTGTGTGCGTTCATAGAAAAATCTTAAAGATTTCATCTCCCTAGAAATCTTTTATAAATGGGATTCATATGGTATGATCCTATTGATTGAGTCCATCTCTTCTGTCATATATATTAATTGTATTTTATTAGAACACTTAATATTCAATAATCATAATGCTTACTATACAATGACTATATTATAAATGGTTATGATGCTTAATATATTTTTAGGTCCAACATGATATAACATATAATGGAAAAAAATAACCAAAGTAGTTCATGTATTTTCCACAACAACTTATCTTAAGAAGGATTTTCTTCATTTTTAAAAAGAATTTCATTGATAAAACATTATGTCATTACACTCCTACCCCATCAATAATTAATCCATTAATGTATTATTACATACACTAAAACAAATGAGGGTACTTTTGTTTCATCGCCTCTTCAGAAACAAAAGATTCTTCCTCACAATTAATATTCCACCAAAGCACATTGACCAAGATATTTATCTTTCTTCATAAAACAATGTCTCTATGATATTTGATATTCACTAGATAATCCACGTATAAAACATATTTCTCCAATTCCCCCCCATTAGATTCAGTATATGTGAGGTGTCTAGTATATACTTTCTAAATCAATATCTATATAGCACATCAAGTGCTTGAGATAGGTTCAGTGGGAGTGTTACTCAATATCCACAAAATAGATTAGATCAAGGATCTCAAAGGGGCTGATGAATCTTTGACTAAGATTTCCCTTCATCCCAAAACTCATGACATTATTCCAATGGTGATATATGATGTAACACAATTTCTTTGACTTTAAACTCTGGGTATCATTGATGATTGTCTTCATAGATTTATTGTTGATTTTGTGTAGATTACATATGATGAATTATGATTTAAATCATCATTATCATTTTTTGGATAAGAAAAGATACCAACATCTTACATTCTATAACATCATCCCAAAATATTTTATTGATATAGGTCATCCCATATAGAGCCTCTTAATGTTCCATTTTAATGCTATAATTGAATTAGTTATTATATGATAACTCTATTAGGGGAAGTTGTTGATTCAAAAACACTTCCTTGGAAGTCCATTATACATGATCTAATCATATCCATTATATTATTAATGGATCACATAGGTATAATATATATATAAGGGTGATGAAAATTATTAAATATCAATGGTGTATCCACCTCTTGCTGAAGGATCTCCATTACATTGAGATAAACATTAGATCTCGATCAGATAGAATGGAGAGTGAAACATAAACTAGTATTAGAATATATTTTATGTATATCATGTAAATTTTGTAATGATATAAATATTCCATGATAGTAATGAGTTACACTCACTTTTAATGGTTATTGACAACCAGATAGATATAATCATTGAATTCACATGTCCCTGGTAATTATAAAGATAAATAGACAGTTTTTTTTCAAATTTCAATATCGGTATAGGTAATGGTTTCATCATAGCCTTATAAATTTTATATTTATTCATACCTTTTTGGAATACTAATAATGGAGTTACCAGATTTTCATTCTCCATCTTCTTGTTATCCCACAAGATGTTTTAATTTAAATCTCTATTAATCTTAACTCATCTAGGATGGATAGAGAAGAATGATCTATAGGAAAAAACCAGAATATCACACTCCAATAATGGTTTTTATAGGAGACGTATCTAGGTTTTATACCTTGTAACTCCACCTTTATAAAATTTGAAATATGAAATATTTTCAACCTTTTTCTATAGCTCCACATAATATTTTTGATCCTCCTTGATCCACTTAACAATGGGTGGATGAGAATATATTTTTCAATGGAATGATGAAGATACATTTATTGTACCCATGTCCATCCTGTATATTAATATGAATATAGGATCCTTTGGAATCCTCATCATAAATATGGATGTAGAAACCATTCTAATCAGAATATATTTCGAATGCTTCTCATTATGAGAATGCTAATTTTTTAACAATATCTGTACATACTCATTATTAACCTCATTCATTGGAGAATGTTGAGATCTTTTTGTCTAAATATATATGTAAAGATTTTATGATATTTATATATTCCACACTTCTCCCTATAGTGATAATGTTAAGAAATAATAGATATGAAGATCACTGCAGCTAATTCTAGATCTTTTTTTTGTGTATTTATTCTCATGGTTAATTAATTACCAGGTTTCATAGGCTACCAATTTAACTTCTAGATTTAGTATACTACTTAATCCCTTTATATATTCATCAATTTTTATAAAACATCTATCTCTTTTTTTGGGTAATTTGAGTATGGGTGTTGTGATTTTCCTCATGTTTATTTAAATCTTTAAACACCTATTCACATTCCTCAATTCATATTAACATGTATCCATTTTAAGTATGCTTATTTATTGGTCTAGATAATCCTGAAAAATTTCTATTAAATCAATTATATTAACAAACAAATAGAAATACATTACATATTTTTTTTCACAGAAACTATTTTGTTCCATCCTTTACATACCTATATTTTTTATGGCTTCATAGATATCCCTTTTTTGGTGATAACATTCCACAATAATGTTTCCTAATATATCTATAAATCATAGTTACTGGACTTGTCATACAACTTTCCCTTTTCAATGTCTACATTATACCCTTAAAATACTCCACATGATTATTTTTGACTTAAGAGTATATAATAATATCTTCTATATAGAATAATATATATTTTTCAAGGATATACCTAATGATTTCATTCATTAATACAATGAAGATTAATAGAGATTCAGTGAGTCCAAATTACCTCAATATTAACTCATAATTATTTCACATTATATGAATACGGTCTATTGAGATATCCTCCTTCACCAATACATGATAAAAGCCTGACCAATGGTCCACTATTGAGAAGTTTTTTATTCCATTAATTTGATCAAACAACCCATAAATCCATGTTGGTTGATACATTCTCTTTATCATGATCTTGTTTAGGTGATGATAATCAACCATTGGGCACATTGACGCGTCATTCTCATTAACACCAGTGCCTCTATAGTGAATGAATTGGCCGTATAAAACTTTTATCTATATTCTCCCATAGATATTTATTCATATCTTCTGGTTCAATACTAGAAATTAAATTTAGTGTCTTAGATATTTCAAAATAACTAGGAGTATGTCTAATCAATAACTCAACCTTTTAGCTCAGAGGAAGACCTATAAATTATTTTGGAAATACATTTGTGAATAAATTTACAATGGGAATATCATCAAGGATGATATTTTCCTTACTCTCAATAATAAGAACAAGATATGATTTCTCATAAATTAATAATATTAATTCTTGATATGATGATTCAAAAGTTGATTTACCCTCTTCCATGAACATTTAATATATCTGAGGGAGATTCATGATACAGTGGTTGATTTCATTTCCTCAAAAATTTATGTTAGAGATATACAAGTAAATATAGTCCATCATCACAATATGATATAATTATAATAAAGGGAGTATCATAATATTTTCTTGGAAATTAATTTTGAAAATTTTGAAATTGTAGGAGTTATATAAATGACATGCATCAATTAACATGTTTTATATCTTCAATCATTTCTCTACTTTATTTTGAGGTGGTATCATAATAAGACAATTACTCATGTATATTACGAATGAATGAATAAAACCTTAATTGAATATTATGTTTGATATCAATGAAGGGATAACTAGTTTTTTAGTTACTAATATGTTGTTATGATATATTTTAGAAATTATGATGGTATGAGCACAACTTTTATATTTAGGCATGGGAAGATATTTATGTTAGTTTCCATCAATTACCCTAGGAATAGTGCATTTATTTTCACAGTTACCATATTATTTTTATTTGAAACATTTCAGAGTTGGATTATGGTTGAAAAGAGCATTTATTTATTCCCCCACATTGGTGGGTTTTTCCCATCGCCAATCACAAGATATATTCCCTTACATTAGAACCTAAATCATTTCTTATTACCCATTAAGTAATTTTCAAGATGATTCATCCCACAAATTTAATTAGTTAGATCCTTTGCATTCAATACCCTAAGATATTTCTCCATTGTACTACCATATTTAAATTCAATTATTTGTTTCCTATCTCGAAACCCATGAAATTATTGATATTATCGATCATCTATTTAAAATTGTAGTTCACATCATAAAATTTAATAATAGAAATCAATGAAATGAATCACAAAGTATTTTTATAGATTATAATTGATCCCATCAATAATGAAGTCAACTTTAGTTTTAGGGATGATGACAAAGCCAAATGAATATTGTCCATGTCTTCTGATGTTTTCCTCATATCCCTAATGGATTTATAATTTTTTCTTGATTCTAATAAAACTACCTCTCCATTTTTATAATTAATTTATTGGGATTAAAATATTTATCAAAAATAATATATGCAATTATTTTCACTTCATCACTTTAACTTCTTCCTTTGGAACTACCTTTTTAGTCAACTTCAACCACTAATAATATTCTCTTTCTATATAATAAATAGACATCAAAACATTCTCATAATTAAATAGTTTAAGTATAGAGACGTTCAATTCAATCTATTTGATCCATTGTTCCATTATTAAGATATCATAATATTAACTAAATGATGTAGGCCATTATCAAATAAATATATCCATTAAAACATTATATTTCTTGTAAAGTTGTTTATTTTCTGCATGAGAGATGTTTTTATTTAGAACATGGTCTAATTGAGAAATAAATATCATACAATTCACAACTATATCTCCCATCTTGTTAATAATCTCATATGGGTAGCTATTAAATTGATCATCAAATTGGTTTTTAAATCAATTTCTCTTATTTATATCCATTGAGTAGAATAAATAAAAAGTTAGGGATAATAATTTTTAAACTATCAAACACATAAATGATAAACAGAGGAAATTAAATGGAGAAATCATAGATGACATATATTCTTCAACCTATGAATTTCTACGTATCAATCTATGTTTTCCACGATATATTTCTTTGTTTAAAACTGTATGGGTATTTTTCCCTTTAATATAGGGTCATAATGATATTTTTAACTCACCAATGTATATCCCCTGAGAATTTCAAACCATGTCTGTTATAAGGATTCATTTTTCTACACCAGTTGTGGAATGCTTTAATCCCAATTCCACATTTTTCAGGTTATTACTTGTAGGAATAACTATTCCAGATCCACATCAACCTGCATTATACTATCAAGGATGCATTTTATTTAAAAGAACTATCTATATAAATAGAAAACTAGTTATATTTTATAATATTTAGTATTATCTGTAAGAATTTTTCTAGGGATTTATATTTATAATCCCTAAAAATAAATAGACATTCCTCTAATTCCATCAAAGAAAACACATATTTTAATACAAATTAAGTCATGATTTCTAACATAAATTTACACATAATAAAATACCATAATATTGTGAGGAAAACTAGAATTGGTAAATTTGGTCAATTTAAAATAAAATGAATCATGGATACAAAAAAATTAAATAAAAACTCCACATCATCCCCTTAAAATTTCTTCTCTCTTTAAAATATGTATGGGATAACCTAGGGATGTACATAAGAAAGTGGTAAGATATAAATTCCTTTATGGGAACAATCATATAATACAATATGGTGATGAATAAAATGTTAATACAGATATATAACAACGTACTATTAGAGGGATGAGAATCATAAACATGAATATTAAAGTATAATATTATATGATTACATAAAATGAAAGTAGGTATGTGGAAAGAACATAAAACATGACACCATAATCATAAGTCAAGGATAGTAGCTAAGATATCATATCGTGTTTTTATTAGGATAACCAACTATTCCACATACTTGGTATCTCATGATATAAAAATATTACTTAATTCAACAGAGTAAAATAATATTCCAGGACCACTTGTCACATTCATGTCGTGTACATACATAATTGTTTCATATAGATCATACAAAATAACAACGTATTTTATCACATTTAATCCTCTTATTAAAGAGTTTGTGTTAAATAAATGGAATTCCTTATTATATAAACCATAGTAAAATCTATAAGAATAAACTTGAATTGAAATTTGGATGCGTATTCACTACCCAAATGTTTCGCATGGGAATTGTAGGATATTTTTGGCAGTATAATGTGGGTGAATAAATATTCAAAAAATAGTTTCATGAGAATTAAAGGTCTATATAATCTCATGAAAATCAAATCTATAGTAATATAGTTCTGTAAAAACGTATCCAAATATGAAAAAACAGAAATAAAAAGCCATAATATAATTAATGTGCCTGAATTAAGAGTAGAATGAGGGGATCCCTTACCCTGATAGAGTGCTTCAAAAAGATTTATAAAATATTATTAAAATGATGAGGAACCTAGGGTGGGATATAGAAATATAAAGGAATAGTTATATCATGTTCTAATGATTTTGAGAAAAGAATAATGGGAGGTTGGGTGGGGTTTTATAGGAAACAAATGTGGAATTATATATTAATTTCTAAACATTGGTTTTGGACTCTAAATAAAAATAATAATTAAACCCCTTCCCATGGGTTTTTCTGTGATTTGGGAAAAATAGAGGTGGTATTCCGTATTTTATATGTCTAAGAACTAAGATCATTAAAATCATACCCTTGGTGATGTGGAAATGAGTCATGTACATTTTGAATTTAATTTAAAATCAAAAAAATATATTATATGTTTTAGAGAGTTCATTGAGGTTTTATTAAATTAACCAAATAAATCCATAAAAAATATTTTAAATGAGAATCCTAATTTTATTAGGATAGTCTTTATAGTATTTATTACATCACTTTTGGTCATTTATGATGTCATATTATGAACTATATATATATATACCATATTATATTTTTACAAGAAAAAATCTATTGTCATAGAAAACTAAACAATGTTCAATGTTGGATAATATTAACATGGTCATTTAAACATTGATATTTATTTTTTCATAATAATTATTTATATATGAAAATTAACACTTTTATAACAAATGTCCCTTTTTAATGAAAAATATGAATTTTTTGCTTGGATGATAGTTTCAAACACTTACAAAAATTACATTTGAGGTCATAAAATTATATTATCGTTTAAATTTAAATAAATTTTATTTAATAAAAATAACTTATTATAATAATATTTTATCAAAAATCATATATTCCTCAAAAAGGGTGTCTTGATTAAACTATATATTTCCCAAAAAAAATGTATTTGTGCTTCATTAAATCAAAAACTAAATTTTATCAAAATCATTATTTAATAATATAATAATAAACATGACAAAAATAATCATAATTATATAAAAAATTAGAATCAAAAAATATACACATTTAAGATTTAAATATGTAACCCCTTATTAAATCAGCGTGTTGCCTAAGGGTAAGTCCTATGATGGTGATACCTTCTTGTAGCGGTTTTATGAACACGTGTAAGATCAATAAAATGATATGTTTGAACTTCTATCATGAACGATATCACTCACACTTAAATTTTTGGATCTCATTAGAGGATTGTTCAAGGATATAGCCCAATGATGTCACCAACCCTCAAAAGATCCTATAATTGGGATTTATAGAGTATGATCCTAATGGTCAAGGTTATCACTTCTTTCTTCTATATTAATTATATTTTTTCCATAACCTTTTTTGTATACTCGTAATTATAGTCACTCTACAGGGGATATATTTTCAATTTTTTGGGTTCATATTGTTATTTTAAATCTATAAAAATTTGACTTATAATGTTCCATAATACCCAAATTAGTGCTTGTTTTTTCCTATAATTTCATTAACTAATAATAAATTTTTTAATTTGAAAAAAGAGAAACATTGAAAAAAAATTATTCCATTATATATAGATATATTGTTAACTTAAATTTTTTCTAAAATGTAGAAATAAAAGAATAAATCAATGATTATTATTTATCAAACCAAAATATAAAATCATGGGTGTTTAAATTTCCCCTATTATAAAAACATTGCATTCCTAGAAAATACTATATACATACATATGGGGAAACTCTTGTTAAACAATAGGTAGTTTTATAAAATTTATCAATTTACATAAAAAAATCCTCAAACCATTTAAAAATACCTTATAGAGATGTGGAGGGGTCAACACTATTAAAGATAATATAAACTCAATTATAAAATTTCAATTTTAATGTTAATAAATAATTAAAATACCTTATACAAAATAAACCACAAAAATATATATAATCTTATAATTATCAACCATTAAAAGAATATAAATCCTTATAAATACTAAAATGAACATCAAAACTCTAAATCCAAAATCCTATGACACTGTGAAACCTGAAAATAATTTTGAAATAACACAGTTTAATCATGTTAAAACCAATAATAAACACTACTTTAAACAACATGATAAAAAATATACATTATAATTTAATAAATCATCAAAATAATAAAATCATATCCAAATTAAATATCGAACATTACTTAAAAAACAAATAGTTTCCAATTAAATAATATTAAATATCGCATGAAAAAAACAAAAAAAAAACATGAACTTAAAAATATTCAATTTTAACTCATTTTGAAATAGCATATAAATATTTTTTAAACCCAAGCCTATAATTTTTAACATTATATCCCCAATAATAAACATCTTACACACAAAAAAATGAGAAACAAATCATAGCTAAAATGTCTAAAAATCATAGAAATCATAAAAACCAAACAAGTTTTACAGATCACCGTTTTCTCAAAAGACAAAACCCCTTTCACTAAATAACCTACAGAAAATTACTTTTCTCTAAAAAGATAATTAATTTAAAGAATCAAATCACCAATGATAGAAATGAAACCAATTTAGGTACTGAAGACCGTTTATTATTAAAAAAAGTAATTTTAATATCCACACACACATTCTAATTTATTCCAAATTAACCAAAGTAATATTCCAGAAATCCTAGAATCAGAAATGATCTTGTTCATCATTTAATAAATATATATCCTTGTTTAATTAATGATTCAGAAGAGAATAAAATTAAATAGAACATTACATTTCAAAACACATGATATATTAATAAAATTATACAATCATGATTAAAGTATCCTAGTCAATATAATGAACTGGCAACCCCTTAATAATTTGGTTTCCCCTAAAATTAATCATCTATCCAAAGTAATGAGACATATTTATTATTAATTAAATTTATTGAATTAAAAACCATTTTATGGCCTCTAACTACAAATAAAACAACATAATATGATAACAACCAACCAAGAATTTCATATATTTAAACTAAACATAGTGGGAATGTAAATATGAATGATAATGATTGAAAATGAAAACCATTTAGTATAGAAAACACAAACACATTAAGATATTACAAAAAATTACACCTGAATAAAAATATTATAATTATAAAATAATAACTTTAAACTAATTCAGTTATATGTATTTACTATATTTATATATTCTAAATAAATTTTTCCATGTGAAACTTTATTACATTATAAATTTTTTTAAGAAATATGAACATAAAATTGATTTCGCTATAGGATTTTAAACACCCATTTTATAAATACCTCATCTATTTATAAAATACTTATATTAAAAAATTAAATCATTGACAAAAAACTTATATATGATATAAAAAAATGGTCTCTATCAAATATTTTTTGGAAAATAATCCAAAAAATAATTTTTCCTAAATTATGATAAGATAACTATAAAATAAATTTTATAGATTAAGATGGATCATTCAATTGTGATATAATTTGACAAATATATTCATTTAAACTCTAATTGTAGATTACTAAAAATAGATTGAAAACAATACAAAATAGTTAAACTATAGAAAATGACCATTAGAATTCATCCACATAAAAAAATATCATAGTGAAAATTAAGGGAAGATTTTATATCCCATTATAATTAAGAAGATTATAATTATAAAATATAATATAAAAGATCAGAACATAAATAATGAGACTGAATATATTTAAAAACAATAATTGATGTCAAAGTCATCTCAATTAATCTCAAATTTGAAATGATCTTAGGTAAAAGAAACATGAGATCATATAAAAATCATTAATATCTAATATAATAAATTACCATGATTAATAGAAATCATTAAGTATAATTGGGAATGTAAATAAAAAAACTCTTCCATGAGGAAAATCCTCTATGCATAGTTTTTAACTTGTGTACATATCTTGTGAAAATTTGTAGTTCCACAGAAAACATTATTCAATGACATTATTCTATGGATAAAGGAAGTATAATTAAACCCTATGACTAAAAATGCACATTCCCAATATCCCATGGAAACCCACATTTCATCACTAAGAGTGTGGTACAAACACTACTTCATACCTTCCACCCGAGTTTTCATAATCATTTCTCTAGTTTTTCATAAGATCCAAAATAACATAAAATAAATATGGAATATAATATCATTTCTCTGGAACTAACCATACTTATCTATGTCCTAGGTCCATGATTTAGATTGCACTATTACCCTAACCTCATTCTCAATTGCAATGGGCTGGAAACCGGTTCTTGGTTATAACATTTTACATTTTTTGGAAATATTTTTTCCAATAAATAAAATAATAAAAAGACTAATTAAACCTAATATTTCATCATGGACACTTCATATTTAATTTTCTCATACAAATAAAAATAATTATATCTCGTATTAAAAAAAAATCATATAATATGAATAAAAAACATAACTTATTTACTATATTTTAAAACAAAAAATATACTCAAATAATTAAATTAAAAAATAACATAGAAACAAATATGGGAGAATAAAAGAATTTATACAATGTTTGAGAGAGTAAAACAATAATGATATATATAATAAAAAATTACCCATATACATGTGTCAATTAAAAGGATCCTTTACTTTCAAATATATACATACCAAAACTGGATTAGCAATAATTATTAAGTTCTAATGAACCTTATAAATTATTATATATATATATATATGGGACAAAAAATGCATGGTAGGTATCATCCCCACACACCATCAATAACCATTAAAATTAAATCCAATTCATATTAGTTTTGAAATACAACTATAGTGTATATATTTTTTTTGAATGAAAATATTAATGAAGGGTTATTTCTCAAAGACAATAATTTTTAGGATATTTATATTCTATGGTCCAAAATAAATAGTACATTGAATATTTGCAAGAAGTAATCAATTAATATAAGTAAATAAACTATTAAAGTTTAAAGATAACTAATTTATCGAAATAAGTATACTTGTAAAAATATTTAATAAACCCTTTATGTTTTTTAATGTATATACATGGGACAAAAATTCACACATTAAAAACTAAATCACTAGATACGTCAAAAATAAACCTAATAAAAAAATTAAATTAATGTCTGATCAACACAAAAAAAACTAATATAATAATGGATTTATCACATTTATTAGAAAATAATCATAGGATAATCAATTAAAGCCTTCCTGAGAACACGTATAATCCCTTGAGATAATCTTTGTAACCAAAAAATAATAATCATATCTAATTGGTTCTTGATTCAATTCAACATCCTACACACTAAATTTTTCCATAATAATCCTAATTTAATTGATACATCCCCTTTGTTGGTTTGATCATAAATTGAGGCCACAAGAATGATATTAAATGGAATTTAAAAATCAACTCATAAAATAATTTATTCCACAAAATAAACCATAATAAAAAAATACCTCTTCTCTGGTCACCCATCACATTAATTGCTCTATTATTCCAGAGTAACTTATAATAACATTAATCTTTATATATTTTAGATTCATCAATTTCATATAACATCTATATTAGTATTATTTATTTGCATAGAAAAATAATGGGGTTCAAATCATGGGTTTACTTATCTTAAGATAATCTCTTTTAAAATGTTTTAATTGAAAATTCAAAAAATATTTTGGGAAAATTAGTTATAAATATATCTCTCCAAAACCAAACCATATAAAAATAATTTTGAAATCATCCACAAAACAAAACCTCCTTTAAAATATAATCCAATAAAAACCAATTCTATGAGATATATAAATATCATTAAAATTCATCAAATAAAAAAACTAGAATATGTAAATGTTTTTGGAGATAAAACAAAAACATAAAATGAAAAATAAATATTTAAAAAATGAATTAGATTCATTGAAAAATAGGTTTAGATTCAAATTATCCCATTTGATACACAAATTCCATAAGAAATAGACCCTTATAATTATCCATAGACATTGTCATGTACAATAAAATTGTTTAGATTTGAAAATATATGATATCATAATAATAACATTATAACAAGTGATATTTTAGAGTAAAATATATTAATTTAATAAAGAATCAATATATATTAATTTTATCTTGTTCGTATCATTAAAAATATAAAATAAAATAAGCAAACCTTCATGTATTTATATTTAAAAGATTTTAAATAGAACAACATATCATGAATAAATGAACTAAAAATAAATAGAGTTATTACACCAAAAAATGGACAATAAGAATTTATAATAACATTATAATCATAAATTGAAAAAATAAATATTTAAATTTGAGTCATAGTAAATCCTTTTTCACTATGATCATCTTCGGGAAGGAAATAAATTGTAGAAGGTAAATATAAGATGATAGGTAGAGGTTAGAATGAATTTTGAATACTTTTACTAGAAGAATATTCATCAAAATAGGTATGAAATATTGGGAGGAATCCTGAAGATCTGGGGGACTCCATAAAATATATACCTAGAGTATATAAAATTTTTATCTGAGGAAAGAGGTATCTTGATGGTTTTAAATTTACATAATGAATTTTGGAAATTTCATAAATTTTAAAACTAGACATGATGTTTCATGTCATGTTCAATGCTTAAAAATTTTATCATCCCATCATGAATATAAAAACAAATTAAATATTAACCCCCAAGGATCATGTAATATTTTACCCTCTAGATAACCACACTCATGTTATACAAAACTCTAGAAAAATTGGTTAACAATTATGAACCACTCTGAGAAAACCCTTACATATCATACTCGTTTTCAAATATTATAAACACCTTTTATTTCCAACCATTATTAACATAGTAACTCTAGTAATTTTAAACATTCAAATTTCTATTATGAACCCTTACATAAAATTTTCTCCCTTATATATCATAGTGTTACCCTTAAGAAGATGTTACCCTTACATATTTCTTACTATAACTTTTTTTATTCTGAGAATTTCAAATCTCAAGTATCATTAAAGTTTAATTTCAATACCATAGGCATTATAACACTTAAGCTATATTAGAATATTAAAACACCCAAATAAATGAGGCAACTTACATACTAGATGTTTCAAACACACATTATATAGGATAAGATTTAGAAATAATGACCCCACCCTTTTATTGAAGTTCCATCATTTTTGGGAAAGTGTATGTTTTTCAAATAATTGGATCTGCACACATTGGTAGTCATACACAAATGGTGTCTATTCTAATTCTATTCAAAACACATCATAGTATGATACCCTTCTTCAATAGTGTACCCTATATCTAACCAAAATTAACAAAGCTCCAAAAGACCCAAATTTCTCTAATTTGATTTCCAAATATAATAACACAACTATATTTGATCTCATTTATATTAAAAGTTTTTTTAATAGCTAAAAACTAATAAAACCTAATCCATTATCCTATAATAACTCCTAATTCTTTATTAATTTCCTACATTGACCCTATCATTTTCTCAAGATTGTCTAAATACAACTCGTCGACTCGAAATCTGATCCAAATAAAGAAATAAAGATACAAATAATTGAAAAATATTTTCAATTACTAAAAATAAATCTATTGTTGTGACATGTTTCATTAACATTAATATTATTAAATGTTTTTAAATGTTTAATTTATATGTTTATAAAAACTAAAATTTTATAAAAAACGTTTAGTTTCTTCATGAGTGAAAGAATTAATTTATAATTGTTATATTTTATCATTTTTTTCTTATTTCCAAAATTTAGTGATTTAGGAGAATAGTTGAGGTGATTGGTATTTAATAAATCCAAATATGGTATTCGAGTACCTGGTTTGGGGTTGTGTATCCTTAAATAATAATAGAAAATTTATGTTCTAGAAAACATTATTCATAGAAAAAGTATAGATAATTATTCAAGGAAGGATAATGATGATAATGATAAGAATTAAGTAAATGATTTTAATGTTTCGGGACTTATAATGGTTTCCTAGAATTTATTTTAAGGAAAAATATGAATATATGAATTCATTTGATAAAATTTTACCCCATAAAAAATATTTTTGAGAATCTATTTTTTTAAAGAAATACATAAAAACCCATAAATGGGTCCATCATGGTCATTCTTTTAATGATGATTAGAAATGAAATATTATTAAAATTATAAATTGAGTTATATTTAAAACTTCAATGGTTTCTCTCATTATATGATAACTAATAAAATGACTGTTACTCAAAGTGTTTGTTATAATTTTTTAAAAAATATTTATGTTATAAAGGAATAAATTCATAAATGTACATCATGCATATTAGATAATATAGGTACACCTTATATTTGGGATAATTTTAAATAGTTTTGATTTATAAAAGAGTAATATATGTGGGAAAAACACCTATGCATTGTAAATGTTCAATACTCTGAAAAAATAATAATATGATTTTTTAAGATACATATTCCATTGGGATTCTCATATTGGTGAATTGTTATGATTGATCTATAATAATAAAAATCAATTTATATTTATTATTTGGAAAATAATTGTTTTTAATTATTATTCAAGAAGAAGAGCCAATATATAATTTTGAATAAAATATATTATATTGGTGTGTTCATTTTGAATGGTTTATATTATTTTTTGGTATTGAAAATTAAATATATTATATAAATGCATAAAAAACAACTTTATAAAGTGTATCATTTCCATTTTATGGAACTGACATAGAGAATAAATAAACCAAAAGTATTCTAGATGTTATTAACTGTATGGTTTTCTTTCACAACTCAATCCCCCTAGACCACCATATTAAAATATTGTATTTGGGGAATAAATGGGAAATTTTTTATTTGGATTATCGAATTAGGAGTCATGATAACATGACTCCAAAATTTTGGTTAATTATACTAAATATAGTTATATGCTATTTAAACACTATTTCATTTAATTTATGTTTAAAAGAAACAATATGATAATGGATTGAAAATTTTTAAACTTTCATTTTATACTGATTTGAGTTTGTATTGTATATGTGAATAATTACCATTATACAAAATTGAAACTCAAATATGGTAGATTTATCTTTTTTTGTAATTCCAAATGAAAAATATGATTGTTTATATAATCCATGACAGGGGATTATGTTTGTGTCTTCATATTATACATTTCTATAACATAATTGTTTCTGTGAAAAATGTGTTAACAAATTTTATCTAGTAGATATTATAAAATAATAATATGACTTAATATTTGAGATGGATGAGTTCTGATGAAAATATTCTGGGGAGAAACAACTAACTCATTATACTCATGAAAAAATGATGATTTAGATTACTCAAGATCTAGAAATGTATGGACTTCACATTGAAAATTATGTGCAGGTTATGGTACTTTATGATGAATCAACCACTTATAATGAATAAAATCTATGTTTAGATTTTTAGAAATTTCTTATTTGAATAAGGATTAAATCTAATCCATACAGCAACCAAATTTGGATTACAATTAAATCACTCAAGGATTCCAGAATAATAAGGCATACAAGTTTGTCTTAGAAAATAATTACATTTAATGGAAAAATAATTAAAAATAAAATATATTTGGTAGCAAATATTTCAATAAAATCATGGTATTCACAAAGAAGAAACATTTTCACCCATTATTATCATTAAATTTATTAATATAATAATAAATATTACAATATTATTAAATTATGAAATGTATTAAATGGATGTGAAAACACAATTATTAATGGTTAAGAACCTTTTAATTTGTATGTGAAATATATTAAGGGTTTTATCGATCAATAGATTATTCTAAATGGATAAATAATCATTGAACAAAAAATATTTAGTTAATTATCAAGATATTCATTGAAAATACCACCTTTAACAATTTTTAATCAAGTTATTTATCAAATTTTGAAACATTAGTGTGCTTCTATGTTACTATATTAATTATGTATTTTTATGAGAAAAAAGAATTTAAAATTTAAACAGGAACTAAATTATTTAAAGGATTTAATAATTTTTAAAATGTTTTATTCATTCATTAAATTAATTAAAAATTAAAAAAAATGATTATATGGAATTTTTTAGTATAATAGTTAGTAGGATATCTTGTAATATTTATTGATTTGTATTATTTTAAAAAATAAATTTTGTAAACCCTACATTTGAAATTATTTTTTAAACTCCCAAAGGTTGTGTGATACTGAGGGGTTGTAAATTGATAATGGCATTAATAATCGTGAACATTTTACTCAAGATGTCTGGATTCAAAATAATTTTAGACTAATCCATTGAAAAGAAAAATTCAACCCACCACATTATTTTTATCTATTTTTACATCTATGTTGTCAATCTGCCTTGTATGAAAATTTTAGAAATACTCCATGGCATTACAACATTGAAGTTGAGATACATAAATCCAACACCTCCAAGTTATCTAATAAATGACTTTCAAGATATTAGATGTGAAATGAAACTAATATATAACAGGATTCCCCATACCCCCACATCCTTCAATTAGTGACCCAAAACACGGTAACATAATCTACCACCAGAATAATATCAAATCGATTGTACATAAGGCCAATAAATCAAACCTCTTCTATAGATAAACTATGATCCCTCTACAAAATAACATATGACTATGATTAATTCTTCATGGACACATAAAATATACTAAATATTTTATTTCATAAACCCCTATGCACCCTCCATGCTACCGTGAAATCCTTGAATTGAACTATAATTCCCTGATATTTCATGATATATTTCTTTACAAAATAATTTATTTTTCCAAACAACTTATGATACATCAAACCTAGAGTCTAAAATAATTTTAAATATTATATTTTAATAACCAAGCCTTTAAATTTATCTTATATGTAAGAATAACCACTTTTTAAAAATACTTAAAAATATTTTATATAAATAAAATATATTTTCATTAAATTCATTATATGCTCTAAAAGATCCATAAAATAGTGTTTGATACTTTCCATAAAATAATAATAAAATAAATTTTATGAAACTTTTCAATAATTATTTTAAAATTAAAAATTAATTATTAAAATAAAAATTTCAAAATTAGCATTGATTTAATTTTTGAGAGACCTCTAAAATGATCGAATTTTTGATGAAATGTGAAATTATGATTTTTTAAAAATATCATTTCGTTTAAATAACATTTATAATTTAATTTTGTATTAATATAGTTTGAAATGAAATTATATTTCATATATATTATTAATAACAAAATTTATGACATTGGAATCAAATTTATGTTGATATTTGAAATAAAAGAAATTTGTACTTGTGAAATTATTATCTTTGGAATCCCACATTTAAACATGTTTGTTAGTTTAATTTTAATATAATAACATCCTATATTCTAAATTTATTTCAATAAAACATATTAATGAATTTTAATTAAAATCATTAATATTAGATAATAAGATAATATTAATTTTTTGTCCTAATGAATGTAAATAATTGTAAAATTTTGTTACCATGGTTAAGGTTTAAACTTGATTATTGGTGGTCAAACTAAATATGTAAGGATTCAATTGACATAATGTTTTTTAGAAATAGTTTTTTATATCGATATTAAAACCCCATATAACTTAATAATCAGTTATATTCTATTTTGGAAATATTTTTTTTGATTAATACATTAATATATATTATTCTTTTCAAAACACCCCAGTGTGTCTTCTCCCGTAATTATAAAATGACACTGCCTATCCTCTCCTCTCTGAACATCAAGAGAAATTTTATTCAGTAAAAACCTTCCATGTTGTCTTCCTTAAATCCCTATCTATAACCTAGATTACTAATTTTTATCATAAAATAATCCTACTATGGACTTTGGTATAACTAAAAGAGGGTTTTTGAATAAGTTGTATTATTTATATCTATGTATTCTCATTTTATTTCTTTTTATACCTCCCTCAAATAATATTAAAACATTATAAAGTTATAAAAATAGTTCCTTCCATAAATTTTGATGTTATTATATTAATTTAAAAAATTATATCCTTCTGCACATCCATCATATGGGAAATGAAGTCATCCATTGCGTGTTCGGCGGTCTACCACGTTGTGAAATAATGTAATTCATTTTCCATCACCACATCTAATTTATTTATATAATGATAAATTTAATATATATATATATATATATATTATATTTTTGACATAATAATACTTCTTTAAATTTAATATCTCATCTACCTCCAAACCATATAAACAATTAGAAAATAATTACATTTCTCATGTGGATGTGTGACGACCACCAGCCCGAAATAATGCCATTTTATTCATTTTTAATGGATGATTTTAAGGATTTATTTTTTGAATATATTTAATTTATATTATATAATAATAATTCCAAAAATTTTGAATCATTATTTACCTTTCATTCATTTCATCGGTTGAAAAAATGGAAATAGTGTTCATGACTATGTGAGGTTGACTTTCTCCATGAATGATGTAATTCATTTTTCTATATCTATCTTTTATATATGAATATAAATATATATATAATTAATATTTATTTTGTTTTTTTCATGATTATAATTTTACTATTATGGAAACATGACCAAATTAAATGTACCAAAACCATTGAACAAAAACATATTTGAAAAATGATGAAGTTATCATCAGGAATACAGATATTAATAATGATTTATTAACTAACATGTCATAAAAGGGTATAAGTAATAATATATGGCATTAAATACCTGATTATTGATCTTGATTATTTTTATAAAAAAATATATTTTTATTATACAATTGTTCAGAGCACGTATGAAGGAAATCAAACGTGATATAATGTTATTATGTTATAATATAGTTGTTTACTAGTATTGTTTATGATTACACTTATGAAAATGAAATTTCATTATATATTTCTCAATAATCTCATATATTTCCTGATAATGTGATTACTTGTGGATAATACATTATTTATAGTCATTTTCCTCTGTTTTATTACTCATCAGTCTGAAGCAATGTTTTAAGTAAAATTGACTTTTTTTCCCTATTTGGTCTCGAATAATTTTTATTCCATATATATTTTTTCATCAAAAATTGTTTCAATAATATTTTAATATTATTATATGATTTTATAAATTAATTTATACCCATTATTAAATTTGATTTTTTTTTAAAAAATGAATCGTTTTCTCATTTTCTAAAATGATACACCTTTTAATTTAAATCATGGTCTGAAGGGAATTATTTTTTAGAGTTATATAACATTAATGGAAAAATTCCAATATGAACACTCAATAATTTTAGGATTTATTCAATATTTTATTTAATTATTCTTTAATAAAATAATTTCCTGAGTTTGTTTCATTATTTGAGGTTTTAAATCACTTATATTAAAATAGAAATGTGTTTTCTTCTATTGAAATATTTCAAGTGTACCTTAAATACAATTTTTATATAATATGACATCCTTTTATGTTACCTAATCTTAAATTGTGAAATGATCTAATGATACCATCCTTATTAATTTCATCTATAGTTTATAATTATGATTATAAGATATTTTTGAAAGTTATTCCACTTCGTGGGTTATGCTACGGTGAACTGATAAATGTTAATGAAACATTTTTATTTTCCACATGTTGTGAAATTATAGAATGACTATAAAACCATTATTATTTCTATGGGATGTGTTATGAATAAATTATGAATTTTTTATTTTCTTGTGAAACACATATACATTTTTTTCATTATTTTATTGGTGGATCATGAATTATATATCCATCCAATATACTAGGTCAAGTTGGATATATAATGATATAAACAAGAAAATAATGAGAAGTGATCCTAATTCTACATGTTACCATGTCTACTATGATATTCATGAGAATGAACATTGACTACTAGGTTTTTTTTGTTAGTGAACCCATTCCATTATTATAGTCTTAGTTGTATCCTTCCCTTCTAAGAATATTAAATTAAATGGTTATGTTTTTTTCCTAAACATATGTAATTTTCCTATATTATGATCTCATATTTCATGTTCTTTGATAAATTTTTTAATTTATATCTTATTTAATTTCAATATTTATACAATAACTCAAGATTATGATCTTTGTTATAAATGACATAGATTCAAAATGTTAAACTCATGCTCTCATACCATTATGATCATATTATGTTTAGTTGATCATTGATATCTCCCCTATTTACCCTTAATGAGAATATGATATAACCCTTATTTAAGTTTCCTTTCCTAAATTTGGGATTAAATTTATTATGTATGATATATCAATTAAGGGGTCGATTTCAAAAAAATCATAGTGGGAGATGTTGTAGCCCACTAATGAACTAATTTATTATATATCAAATTTCCCAAAGATACTAGACTGATATGATTCTAATGTGGATACATATATTATATAATTAATATTAATCTAATAAGATGTAATATGTATGTATTAATTGTTTAGATCATTATAGTTAATACCATAGTTTTTTTTAGTTAAACATTGGATACTAGAATGAGAAAATATTACCTTAAACTATTTGGATAATCCTATTTATATGCTAAAAATACTACTTTATGATAATGAATGTGTGTGTTTTCCTATAAATTAACACTTTATTGATACTACAAGAGGACATAGTTCTGGGAAAGATGTATCTATAAGGTAATAACCCTGTAATAGTTCGTTGCGTATATCTCATTCATTATTCTAGTGCACAGTGAGTGTGTCCTTACTGATCAACTAGTTTGACACTCTTAGGGTATTTTCCTAGGATAATTCCAAATCTATTTATGAACCATCATAAATTATTTAAATAGATAATGGTCATTTATTTCCTATATAAAAACCTAGGTTTAATAGATTAAAATTAATCTTTCATGATTTCTAAATCCTATAAATGATTTTTGATTATTTTTTGGTTTTCTACTGTGATTATTATTTCTTACACCATGTTTTTCTGTTTTAGTCAATGGATAGAACTAAATGGAGTCATATTAATTATTAATGTGACATAAAATGAAATTATTTTTCTTCTATGAAACCAAATTCTATTAGATATTTAATGAGAAACATTATTTCTATGCTTAAGAAAAAAATTCATGTTGTAAATCATAATAAACATAGAAAAAATAAATGGACGGAATAACATTTTATCAAGCCCTTCAAGTAAAAATTTCCATTTTGTATTAGTGGGTCTACTAATCTACTATTTTTGATAGATTTATTTCCAAAATTGGGAATATATTATCCATTTGTGGTGTTGGTATTGTGAAGAATAAATTTTAGTAATATATAATTTAAAAGTAAAAAATATCAATGGTGTGATCTTAGAAAGAATATATTATACTAGGAAGAAATTTAATTCCTGTAGTCTGACGAGTTTATGATCTTATTTTTCAATAATTGCATTACTCCATATCAAAATAGGGAATTAATTCATTTGGATAAATAATAATTATTGATGAATCTTTTGGAACTTATTAGTAAAATGTTACAAAACATGAGAGATTGGATTAGAGTATTATCATCCAACATCAAAGTAAATTTGATCAATTCTTATATTGCATAAGACCAAGTCTATGAAGGGATATATCCATAATGTATTTTAGTAGATATTAATAAATTGTTTCATGTGATTTCAAGGTGGAAATATATATTTTAGTTTCCCATCAATTTTATAGTCTTGATAAAAAAATTAAAATGAAATTTAATGAAATATAAAAAACATAGATGGAAGAAGATGAGACTTGATTTATACTTTTTGTGCCAATGGAAAAATGTAAAATTTTTATTAAGTGTATTGTTAAATTATTTATTTTTGTATTGAAATTCCAAAGAGAAATTTAATAGTGATGTGATATAACAAAGTAAGGTAATGATGCTAATAGAGATAAATATATAAATAATTCACCACCCACACATCAGTGTTTCAAATAAATTGAGTATGGGGATTATGCTAAGAAGTTATCGAAACTAAAGTATAATGATGATATTAGACATTATTAATCTCTTAAAAATAAAATGAAATAGAAATCTCATGTGTTCACTCTTTTTATGGAGGGGTAATATAATGATCTATTGAACGGTAAACTTTGCATCCACTCTACAACAAATAATATCTTATTTCTCTCTGGATCCACCAACTCTTTTGTGACTATATAATTTTCTATGAGTATTAAAATTAAATCATAGTAATTATATTTTATAATAATATTTAAAACACCTAATGGTATGAAGATGGATTCCCAAGTAAATCCTTCTTCACAGATTGATGTTTTGGAGAATATGCTTCTTATAAATATTATTGTTCTCCATCTTGATTAATTTGTGTTATCTTTGTCCAGGATATTATTTATCATAAAAAATCCCTCATAAATTTCCATTCAATTTAAATCACTTTTAATATTTTGAACCAACCTATGATCATCTATTAGTGTGATGATAAATATGAACGTTATATTGAAATCAGATCTATATTATGGGTATTGATTCATATGAAAAATGTTTTTTTTCTTAGATGTTTGGGTAGAAATCCAACATCAATGATTTTCCTATTATGTGGGAGTTTTTTTGTCTTACCAAAATGTTTTCATAGTATTCTTCTAAATCATAAATACGAGTTCTCAATAGACCTTGCACTATGTGTTACTAATATTTCATAAATCCTTATATAATATCCCATATTGAGTTGTAGAAATTAAAGTAAAAACACCAAAAGAATATTGTCAAGGTATTAATTCATCCAATATCATCATGATGGGGTGCACCTATTTTTTAAAATAATAAATACATACCAATGATATTCTACATTTATTATAATGAACATGATAATATCTCAATCATAAATAAATACATTTTATCCATATTAGTGAATTTTTTGATCAAGTATATAATGATTAATACTTATCAAATATTCTGATTAATTCTAGAAATCATTAGTTAAGGGTCAAGAAGGAGGATATAACCAATATCACAATTTATAAACGTTTTGAATAGTATTATTAGATAGTGAGGTATATTGGTGTTATTAATTATCCCGGTTTATTTATAGATTTAATGTATAATTTCTTCAAATATTACCTTGATCAGTCTATGGTATTATTTATAAATTATATTATTAAATTCTAAAAGAGTAATTAATTCATTCAGATCACATTATCATTTTATAAAATACACTAATAAAAGTATATTTGTATTAAAAAGTTTAAAAATTTTAGATTTTCAAAAAATAGTATCACTTCTGGGTCATATAATCTCGTGGTAGGGTATATTGGGGGATCCATCTACGAAATAAGTTACTAGAAATTGGCCTAGACTAACCACTAAGATTGAGATCTATAGTTTTCCTGGATTGTACATTAATTATCCGTGCTTTATGGATAACATTTCACAAATATCTAACCACTCACTATGTTATGTTGTAAGAGATTCATGTGTCTTTGTATAGTTTAATATGAATAAAATCTCAAATAACTGAAGGGAATTTTAGTTGTGGAACATGTACTTACCTAACCCTATAGTGGTTAAGGGTTAATAATCTTGTCGGATGTATCAAAGAAGAGATTAATATGAATTATCGTGAAAAATAATATTTAGATTACTTATTCCTAATCAAAATTGATGTTTCTAGAGAAAAAATAACAAACTCGTGATTTGGGGTTAACAGTGGAAATTTTTTTCATTGATGATATAGAGACATTATCATTAATGAGAAATTACGGACACATTTGCAAAAAATAATAGTGTAAACTATATATTTAAGGATAAAAATTAGAATAGTTTCCATATAATATGATCAGATATGACTGAAGATTATGAATACCCAAAAACAATACCTCCATAGCAAAGAAAAAAAATATTCTGAATGCTTTGAGTTGAAATGATCAGGCTACCATATCTATTTTGATGATAAAAAAATCCAATATCTCTTTATTTAAAAAGTATTTGTCAGAAAATAATTATAAAACGGGAGAAAAATCATCTTATCAAATTATTATCCATCTATATAATATTTTGATGAATTAAGAGGCACTCATTGAGGATGTGGAACTGAAAAAGAAGGTAATAAATGTTATTATGTTCAACCTTCATTGTGATGGAATAATATTGATTAGTATCTATTTGTGTTTTCTGTTGTAAATTTTATATATCCTAGGTTTACCTCAATGATCTAGTGAAATATCTATCATGCACTAGATATAAAGTTAAATTTTAGAATGGGGTGTCATCTTTAGATGGATTCAAATATTATGAGAACCACTAAAATCCTATATGATATGTTGAGATCATTTTTATACAATTAAATGGTTTTTGGGATCGAAACATTCCTATTTTAAAATTCTATAAAAATAATAAATTTCTTTCAATCATTATAAAAGATCCTTGTAAATCCCTATATGAAAAGAAGTGTCGAAATTTAATATTTTTGTATGAATGTTGGTATAGAAATATATTGGGACCTAATCCAGTTATGTAAATAGTAGAGAAAGGTATAGTAATTTAGAAGAGAATAATGGAATATTATAGTTGATGGACATGTTATGCTGAAAATAATTGGAGTTTTCCAGAAGTTGTTATTGGTGAGAATATTTTTATATGAATTTATCCATGGGAAATTATTAAGATATTTAGAAACAATGGAATTTGTACCCCTAGGTATGTTAGATATATAAGACCATTTATCCATTTTTGGTAGTAACTTATCACTTTTTCCTTCCAAGCAACCTCTAAATAGTTCAATATGTCTTTAGTGTATCATTTATGAGGAATTAAGTACATAATATTTCACATGTATTGAAAACATAGGTCATACCACTTTAGCATGATCTTTCCCATGATAAAAAACTATTATAAATATATATCATTATCCTAGTGGATTCCTCTGAACTCACTAGATATAGTTACTCCCCCTCCCAGGGTTTCATGAATTCCATAATCACAAAGATCACCTATGATAATCCTCACCAAAGGAGGTTTCATAGCGGCATTCTTCTCCATCTCTCTTATTAATTGTGTGGAAACCTTTTCAATAAGGACTCTTTGATGAATATCCTCATCCTATTATACTCTAACTCAATTAATAGTGTTGTTTGGTTTTTTATTCCTTTCATGTCCTGCACACTCTCCCACATTCCAAAATGAGGTTCAGATATGTGCCCTCCCAATTTTGATTTATGCCCATGTAATGTTACATGGATCTATTATGTTCCTTCTAGTTGGTTTTCAAGTGGTGGATTTTAGTTGGACTACAACTGTTTGATTCTTTTCATGGTGGTGAGGATTGACAGTCAAGAGTTGGCTTGGATTTCTTGAAGCAGTGACGTTTTGACTTATTTTTGGGAAATTAGGTGACAGCTCAGTATTTTTAAAGAATTATTTTGGTGAAACAGATGGACGATGATAGGGTTTGGTTGGATGATTGATGTGGGATAGGAACACTGCTGGTCATTGGTTAGAAATGGATTTTGGGAAGAAATTAATCAGTTTCATTCATTATTTAAAAATATAGTCTATGGAGGTTTCATGATATATTGATTTTATATGATCTTGGTTTTGATTTGGTGTGGTATTGTTGATCTATTCACTACTTTTTGGGACTGTATGTTTATTTTGGTGTAGATATCATTGAGATCACTAATCTCTTCTTCATTTTATTTGGCACGAAGTGAACCATTTAGAAAAGTTGTTGAGGGGGTGGCCTTATATGTGGAATAGTTGTGATAGTACCCATAACTCTACCATATTTTCTCATTGATTATAGATAGATTTATACCATCCAAATTAATTATTTTTCATTGTCTTCAGTCTTGTTTTTCATTGTTCGATGTTTAAATTCTAGTGAGTTCCTAACCAGATTTGTTGGGTGGGAAGCATGAATGATTGAAATGTGTGTTAGCACAATCTATATATCTCCCTTCCACGTGAAATTGTTTTTTAGGGGTTTGTTCCATATTTCCTATTTTAGCATGCTGAAACATCAAGGCACAATGAAGACAAATCATCATCAGTCGATTTCACTATTGCATTATCTTAGAAGGGGACGCTGAGGTTTTTTCAGATTATTTCCTTTTTCTATTATTCGCTTTAAACTTTTGAGGCCATTAATTTAAATAATCATATTTTATAAATATGTATAATTGTTTTAGTTAAACAAAATATAATTTTAGTAAAGTCATTATATCACTTTAAAAAATATTTTTTCCATAAACTAATTTTTATTGATTTTTGTGAGAAAATATTATTAGAAATTATTTACACTATACGAAAATGTATTTTTAAAAACTATCATAATTTTTGAAATTGGAATTTAATAATTATATTTGAACTGTGTTTTATGAATTTTCTAAAAAGATTAATTTTTCGATGAATAGTCAACAATACTTATTTTTATTAAAAAATTATGTTTATTTAAAGAATTAAAAATGATAGATTCAATTTTTAAATAGTGTTAAAAGTGTATTTAGATCTATAATATAATTATTAATTAAATATAAAAAATTTAACCCATTTTTATATTGAATTTTTATATACAATAAATTTATACTTAAGAAATCTTTTTATTTGGAAACCACTTTTCATCCCATTTTGTAAGTTTAATTTGAAATTAAATCCTATAAATTATTTGAATTTATTTTGATAAAATTTATTCCTTATTTTTTATTATTATCATTATTATTATTTAATTATTTCAAATTAATTGATATAAATATATGTCCTTATGGTTAATGTTAAAATTGATTTACCAAGGGGTAAACTAGAGATATAATTGTTAAAATGAACTAAAAACATGATAAATTATATTTTATGGACTTTTTTTAATAAAATATCAAATAATATTCTTTAATATTCTTTTTTAGTTCCATTTGGTGTTGATATAACATTAATATATTTTATTATTTTAAAAAATTCTTTATCTATCATCTCCCACGCTTATAAGAGGACACAATATCTCTTCTACTATCTGTACTCCAGGAGCCATTTAGTCCATCGAATCTAGCCCAAATCATTTGAATAAATCCCTAACCAATAACTAGGTCCCTAGTTTGATCATAAAATCATCCTATATCGGTTTTATCTATAATTATACAGACGTTTTTGGAAAAGAGGTATGGTTATTAAGAATTCATTTCTGTAATATTTCTTATTCAACCTACATAAATCATTAATTGTCTCTAATTAAATAATATAACATGTATATTTTATACTAATATATTATTATATTAATTTCATAACCTATTTTCATCTCCTCTTCCAACAAATGGAAAATGAATCTACTGATCGTGTGTACATTAGACTACTATAATATGAATCGATATAATTAATTTTCCGTAACTGGCTCTCAATAGAAGATATAATAACTTATTTGATTTATATATATAATAATTATATAATATTTATTATTCTATAATTATAATATCACCACTACCTTCTTACCTCTCAATCTATTTCAAGATGATAATGTCACATGTAGGTATATTTAGACTTCCCCATTCAAAAAGGGATGCGATTTGCTTTTTTTTTCATTTTAAATGGATGGTAATAATGTTAGATATGATAAATATATATGATATAATAATAATTAAATACAAGAAAATTTTTATTTACCATTTATCATTCCATCCAAATAGAGAAGAAAACTATGTTTTTTTGGACCCAGCATTTAACAATAATTATTCTAATCATTTTAAAACTAGAAATCACTTTGTTTTCACAAAGTTCATTTAGGATTATAGATTTATAGAATTAGCAAAAAATCTTAGAATGTAAACCCATACATTATAAGTGAAATCTTATAAATAGTATCTTTTTGTTCTACAATGTATGCCATTCTAAAATAAAACATGATTTCGTTGAGGATAAATATTGACAATTTTATTCTGGGAATTGTCCTTGTCCCCACTCATCCTGAAAACATCATGGAAAATAATTCAAAAAAAAGGTGTGGGAAACCCCTCAATAATGGAAATAAAATAATTTAAATGGTTTTTTTGATGTCCCGACATAGATTCCATAAATCATTTCCCTGAGTCTGTTAGTCACATCCCCCCATGCACGCCTCCTCGTACGCTAGAGGGTGTCGACTAGCAGCGAGGGTCTGGTAAGTCATTCATGGAAATAATATACTCTATTTTGACATAATAAGACACCAAAGGAATAAAAAACAATAAACAAGTGTAGAAGCATATATATAATCAGAACATCCCCATGCCACATGATAGTGAAAATATGAAACATAATACTCAACTGAAAGTGAAATCCTTCAATGATAATAAATGTTTCATGTTTATAAAACAAAACTAAATGTAATTACACAAGGACTCTAATGTGGGACTGGAACAATGTCTAGTTTAATCACCAATATTCCATTCCCAAAGAGAAAATTATCCTATGGCCTTTCCCTTATCCTATCATGAAATAACATAATCTTCTCGGGTGCCTATCACGTGGCCCGTGTAGGGTGTGTGTATGACTCAGTAGGACACCACCAATGATGTGTAAAACAAATCCAGTCAAAATATAGTGTATGAAATTATATGAATAAATAATTACAAATAATAATTAAATAGTTATCACATTGTTAATTTTTCATTAACAGTCACATTAATCCTAGTTTCAACTTATTTCTCCCATTAAAATATTATTTAATTTGTGTCATTAATTTGGTGTTAAATGAAATTTCAAGAAACCCAAATATCATTATATGTTTAATTACACTTGAAGCACCCTAAATCTCATTCGGTGTATATCATCAGGTCTAACACCCCAAATCACAAGATTGGGTTACTATTAGGGAGGAACGTCATGTCCAAGTCCCAAATTCTAAATTGGTTTAGAACTCCATGTCTAGCACCCACAATCTTGATCATTTATGTTATTCATTATTTCAAAATAATTAACCACATATGTAGAGTACATTACATTACTTTTGTGGAATACTTAGTACATAACAAAAACACAAACACAAGGATCGTAATAGTTTAGTGTCTTCGGAAACTCGGAATATAATCTTCTAATCGTGGTGAAAGATCTTCAAAATCTACCATAAAGATCTTCCTTTTTTTACCTAAAACTGTTATTTATATCCTGGGGAAAAGAAAACATAAAATGGTGAGCTAAAATTCTCAGTAAGGGTAAACAAGAGAAATATCAATCACATCATTTTCATAAGAACGTAACATTTTGGAAATCTTAACCTGCAAAAGAGAGCATAATTTCATAACATGGGATAAATCATAGTAGTGAAATGAAATCCCAATAATCATAACATAAAACATGATTCTTTGTGGCATACACACATAATCATAGATAATCATATCTTATTAGTCAAGACTCATTGCCAAGACTATCTTAGTGGACAAAGTCCATTTTTGAACCGAGTCACCCTCGTTTCAGTCTTGTTTCACTGAACCGGTATAACCTACCATTCCATCCATGTCTATCTCATGAGATATAAAATATTTACCCAATGCATTTGAGGGAGATATATGTCCCACCCATCTCATAATGAAACCATTCTTATGTGTTCCACCAAAAAAATCATAAATGATACATCATTGCATAACCCATGTAATAAAAATGGAATTCTTAAACATCATGGCATCATAAAACAATTCATTCAAGATAAAGGAATTCATAAAAATAATTCCATCACAACATAATCAAATCAATGTAATAATAGGGATAGAAACAGAACCCTTTATTTTCTTAGATGGAAAATAATTTTTATAAAAAACTTGAACTCCATTCTTGAGGAAAATATCCTTTCAACTACAAAAACACTTTTCCTTTCTTAACATGTCATAAAATTATAACTAAAAGAATTTTATTAAAAATAAACTTGAAAACTTGTAATGGAATTTTCTTGTAAATAATTTTTTAAAAATCAATTCTCGCCGTATAAGTTAAAAAAAACATTCTTCGTACTTTTTTCGGAAAAGTCAAAAAATACCTCGTACGAAAAACGACAAAAGATTCCTTTCATATCCTTTACTAAAAACTCACCGAAGGGTAAATTGGATTTAAACAATTGTATAAGGATATAAATTTTACAAATTGAGGAAAAATGGATGTGGACGATAAAATACACCACAGTAAATACCAAAGTATAAACAATCTCGGATAAAAATGAGATTGAGATATTTTCCCTTACCTTAGGTCTGACTTGCTTTGTAAGTTTCCGAACCTCCTGTATAATGATTTAAATAATGTTATTGACTTATTCCAGAATCATACTCATTTTTATGATATCATATATGGTTCAATTATGACTTTATATTACCCGTTCTTTTGTAAATTCAATGTTAAAGAGCGTTTTGGGTAAAATCATTTCATTTATGGTCCGTGATTTGACTTGTAATTATTCATATGATTAATTAGATCATGATTTATTAATTCCAGAATATAAAACATGATTTATATATAATATATATTCAGAATATACATATATATAATAGAGAAATAAATTGAAAGAAATACACTGTTCAGGGAGACGGTAGGCCGTACGTACGCATGAACGCTATTTTCGTTTCCTTATTGAGTATAATTGAATTATGTAGATGAAATACATATATATACATAAATCCAGTAGCTTTATAACGTCATATATTTCATTATTATATCCTATATATACTTTATAATCATTCTTTAATGGTTAATATGCAAAATGAATCTCATCGCGTCGTGGAGACGGTAGTCCGTACGTACGCACGAGCGATGATATCGTTTCCATAATTATTGAATTGAATTGGAGTAAATGATACAATATATTAGAATCAGTTTGATTTTATAATAACTATGCATAGTTATTATTTACACCATTTTACCCGTCCTAGTAAGGTGGTATTGGAAAAACAGATTACACCACGGCGTGGAGACGGTATTCCGTACGTACGCACGCGCGGTGATTTCGTTTTCCGTAGGATGGATAGATGGTGAAATAGGGTTGTTTAATAATTATAATAACATATCAGTATATTAATGATACTGATGTTATTACTTAATAATGAAACAACCTAAGAAGAAGAAGTAGAAGAAGAAATAAAGTTGAAAGAATCAGTAAAGGATATTACCTCTTCTTTCGACACGCCTTTTGAAACCTCCTTTTAGGGCACTATGATTGGTCTTTGAAGAAGACCAGAACCTCTAGGATGTTACTAGTGAAGTGTAGGGGATAAATTTTCAAAGTTTGGCCGAGCTTGAAGGCTCAAATTTGTGTGAGGAGGAGTGGGAGGAGGTTCCCTTTTATAAGGGAGGAGAGGGGCACCTTTGGAAATATTAAAATATATTAATTTATAATAAATCTAACCCCACTTAAAAACCTCCAAAAATGAATCATATTCAAATATATGATAAGATAAGGTTTTAATATCATCAATCAATAGAATTTAGACATGTTAGGAATTTATTTTAAACATTATCAACTTGATTTATCCTTATTTAATCAATTTAATTTTATTTTTGGTAATAACATTATAAATTTTAAATTATAACAAATAATTACTTATTTGTTTTGAATTGTACATAATTGGATACTTAATAACATATTAGACCATATAAATTTAAATTTATAATTTGTAAATATTTTTGGGATTTTTAAACAATTTTATAATATGTTTTTTTTATAAAATAACAATAGTGTCAATTTTGAAACTATTCATTTATTTGAATTTAAATAAACTAAATACAGAAGATATGTTTGAAATAAAAGCTTTAATAGATTCATAAAATGTCATATGTGTCTAGAAAATTTGTGGAGTGCATTAAATAGTTCATATAATATTTATTTTATTATTTGTAAAACCATTTATTTGGTTTATCTTTTAATATAATAAATACTATAACATTTTTGCATAATTATTTAATATACATATTTGTTGCATTAAAATTAAAAATAAAATCCTATTATTAAGATAAATATATTAAATTTCACAATAATACTTTTAATAGAATTTATCATCTTAAAATCACAATATTTAAATTGTTAAATTTATTAAATTATGAAGGTGACAACTTTGACATCATTTAAAATAAAATAATATAAGTGTCATAATCGCTTTTATAAGGCTCCAAATGGTCAAATATTCGGCCTTTGGATGATTATAGTTTAAATTTATATGACCAATAATTTTTTGTCAGTGTTTTGTGCATTTTATGGTCACTATTTGTTTAATGAAAACTATATTCTTGATATTTCACTGGATAAACAATTTCTGCATCACTATTGTTTCATAATTAATGATAATTATTTAATCCCTAAAAATTATAAATAAATTCTCCTGATGTATATAATGTTTTTATATTTCTGTATACTATTCATCTTCAATGTTTTATGAAGTTTATCACTAACTTAAGATTATAATACTTATAATATTTAAGAGAGTGACATGTTGTCACTTTCTTTGATTTTAATAATAATTAAATTATTTTCATGGTCAAAAGTCCATTAAATGAATCTAATCCGACCCTTAGGTGATATGGGTAGACTTTTATTCATCCAATAGGATTTTTTCAAGTGTTAGAGTAATTTTACAATCTTATATTTACCCTTAATTACTTGGTTTACCTTTAACCGCAGTAAATAAAATTTACCTTAGTTACTATTCATAATTCCCAAAAATAAAAAGTAGCCTATTTACATGATTTGAACCTACTGATTCCATATATGGAATCAATTTTTTTCAAATTCAATACACAGAAGTTGCAGAAATTAAATTAAAATTAATCCCGTTGTCGAATGAAAACGGATTTTTGTTTAAAACATTGTAGAATATTGAATTGATTTAACCTTTGAATTCAATGAAAAATCAATGCTAATGACATACATTATATTAAATGGTAAAAATATATTCTATTTATACTTCAAAACCATTCAATATTATAATTTAACTATATAAATTATTGCGATGAAAAAAGTTGTTTTTAATTAAAATATAGCGTGTTTTTACTATTCATCAAAATATGAAAGTTACCAGAATAATATGAAAAATTTATCCAAATTAAAATTTTATATCCTGATTCCAAAGAATAATTTTATTTTGAAAAATTAAACTTATAAACACGTCAAAAACTATATTTAAAGTGGGTGCGCCATCAAAAGGCGACAAAACTGCATTTTTTGAAAAATACTTATTTTACCCGAAAAAATTATTTTGTTATTATACCATGTTCTAGAAAATGTGTTAGATGAATAATAATGTTATAAAATTAAAAATTTAGTTAATACTATTAATAACGGCTAGTTCATAATAATATTATAATAATATATCGTTATTTAGTAAAACCTGGTATTGCGTACTACACACGCTATCGAGGAAGGTCGCGATTGCGTGTAATGCAAGGAAAGTCAAGGATGTGTGTTGAGCAAGCTCTTTTTGGTGTAGCATACAACACAAGACATTAATGAAATTAAAGAGAATATTTTTTTTATAAAATCTCGGGCGGTTACATTCTACCTCCCTTAAAATGAATTTCTCCCTTGAAATTCATCGGGGTTATAAATGGTTTACTACTCGAAAGTTTATTTAATAGAAACCCACATCGTAAAAAGGAATACCAAAACCTGGCTTTAAAAACTAAAGTATGAAATGTAACGATTACCCAATTAAACTAATCACTGGGTTTCCACATAGGTGAAAATATGGATATGGAAGAGAAATCTAACCATCATGTTCTGATGGAGAGTGGTAGAGAACATGGCTATGGAAAAGCCAGCAATCACAAAGCAATAAATTTGTGACGATCTAAGGTACCATCTGATTCATCAGATATAAGAGCACTAGGACAACATTTTTGGTTTTCAAGATCATTTCCCTAAAGTTGATGAAATTGGAATTAGAAGAAATACTTTCGTGATTTTTCTATAGTCTCACCGTTTGTCATTATTTGGAAAATTTCCACTTTATATCTTAAAGAAATGAAGTTGAATTTGTCATTCATGATGTGTTAGCAGATCATGTGATAGAATGATGGGTCATTCCATCTGTCTCAAATAAAAGGTTACATAAGTCCATCTATAGTGAGATTAATCATATATAGTTCCTAAAATGGACTTATACTTCATATATCATACTGCTTAATATAATAACACTAGTTTCTACTAAACAGGGACTTCCTGTAGGCCAGTGGTAGGTGATAAAGGCCAGTCGCACTTCGATTGTGGGTTCGATTACCACATCCTTGTCCGACGTGATGGGCTGTCGCCCGTCCTGTAGGTTGTCCTTTTTCTAAAACTACATTACTATAACATCACATAAATAATATCAAAAAAAGGTCTATCCTTAAACAATACTAACTTATTGTTAACATAATCTATTCCTATCTTTAGGCTTATCTAAAATACTTCGGTCCAAGCTCATAGTATAAAGAAAACGATAACTTGAAATGTCATCAACCAAGCATGTGAATACCATCATTTATCCCCCATATATCATGTTGGTCACATTCCAATCATGTGAATACCTAAATGATGTATTATCTTGAAAAATGAATACCCATTAAACCTTAGTGAAAACATGAATGCTGTCAAAAGTTAACTCTTTCCACATACCAAAATCCAAAAATTCTATATACTCAAACCATGATATAACCTTCTCCTTATATCAGTCATGAGCTCATGAATACTATCAAACATTTAATTTTCTCTTTATCCCTTCATTATGCGCATATCATCTACATTCCAAAAATATCTGAATAACCTTTCATGGATACTGGTAACATTAATCATACACTTTCAAAACTCAAGGAAAGACAACCGTGTAACAATCCTTAGATGTCTCTTTATTCCATAGTACCATGAGATTACTTATACAACATTACACATGATAAACATGTAATCATTCCACTACATTCTTAAACCATTGACCGAGCTTCAACAATTCTTTCATCTCACATATCATTTGTAGTCTCTTCATCATCATCAACATAATACTACCCATACAGTCGTACTGATTCTCTTCATGAGACTTTCCCTTAGGGAATTGGTTTGCATAATGCCCGTACATTCCACATTTAAAACATTTAACCATTTTTGATGTCGTAGCAATACCATTATCCTCATCCATGGTGTTAGCTGAACCTTTTCCTTTGCACTTACTGGCTTTGTGTCCTTCTGTTCCACACCCAAAGCATCTTCCAGTTCCTTTGAAACATTCTCCTTGATGGCTCTTCCCACATGATTTACATAGGGGAAATTGAACTTTCTTTCCACTATGATCATCATGAAAACTCCATCTTTCTCTTATTAGCCGAGTCAGGAAAGTTACCAAATTTTACTTTATTGATCATATTATGAGATTTCTGATTCGGCATAATAATGATGTTTGGACTTCCAAATCCCATTTCATTTGGTTGCTCATGAAGAATATCATTCCATTGTTCATCATATCCTCCATTATCTTGAATAATCTTGTTTCCAGCCATTTTCTAAAACCCAAAAAGTATAGTGTGAGAGGCAAAAATCATAATAAAGGGGGAGTAACTTCAATATCTAACATCTTTGGTTTAATCTAATATCGTTACCATAATTCTAGGACTATATCCTATACGTATACTTATCCTTAGGGACATCCCTAGACATACCTTGGAAATATCTCTAGGGTTCTCACTAAAGCTCTCGCATCCTAGTTTCCAAAGGTTGACTAAACCTTTCCTCTAATACCAAATGTAGAGACCCGAAGCTTGACGTACATGGACATTACATTAATTTTGCGGAATACTTAGTACATAACAAAAACACACACACAAGGATCATAATAGTTTAGTGTCTTTGGAAACTCGGAATATAATCTTCAAATCGTGGTGAAAGATCTCCAACATACCCCATAAAGATCTTCCTTTTTTTTACCTAAAACCTTTCTTTATATCCTGGGGAAAAGAAAACATCAAAGGGTGAGATCAAATGCTCAGTAAGGGTAAACAAAAGAAATATCAATCACATCATTTTCATAAGAAAATAACATTTTGGAAATCTTAACCTGCAAAATGGAGCATAATTTCATAACATAGGATAAATCATAGTAGTGAAATGAAATCCCAATAATCATAACTTAAAACATGAAACTTTGTGACATACACACATAATCATGGAGAATCAAATCTTATTAGTCAAGACTCATTGCCAAGACTATCTTAGTGGACAAAGTCCATTTCTGAACCGAGTCATCCGCGTTTCAGTCCTGTTTCACTGAACCGGTATAACCTACCATTCCAGCCATGTCTATCTCATGAGATATAAAATCTTTACTCAATGCATTGGTGGGAGATATAGGTCCCACCCATCTCATAATGAAACCATTCTTATGTGTGCCACACTAAAATCATAAATCATACATTATTGCATAACCCATGTAATAAAAATGGAATTCTTAAACATCGTGACATCATAAAACAATTCATTTAAGATAAAGGAATTCATAAAAATAATTCCATCACAACATAATCAAATCAATGTAATAATAGGGATAGAAACATAACCCTTTATTATCTTATATGGAAAATAATTTTGATAAAACACTTGAACTCCATTCTTAAGGAAAATATCCATTCAACTTCAAAAAAAAATTTCCTTTCTTAACATGTCTTAAAATTATAACTAAAAGATGTGGACTAAAAATAAACTTGAAAACTTGTAAAGGAAGATTTTTGGAAATAATTTTTTAAAAATCCATTCATGTCGTATAAGTTAAAAAAACATTCTTCGTACATTTGTCGGAAAAGTCAAAAAATACCTCGTATGAAAAATGACAAAAGATTCCTTTCATATCCTTTACTAAAAACTCACCGAAGGGTAAAATTGGATTTAAAAAATTTTATAAGGATATAAATATTACATATTGAGGAAACATGGATGTGGATGATAAAATACACCCTAGTAAATAACAATGTATAAACAATCTCGGATAAAAATGAGATTGTGATATTTTCCCTTACCTTAGGTCCGACTTGCTTTGTAAGTGTCTGAACCTCCTGTAAAATGATTTAAATAATTTTATTGACTTATTACAGAATCATACGCATTGTTATGATATCATATATGGTTCACTTATTACTTTATATTACCCGTTCTTTTGTAAATTCAATGTTAAAGAACGTTTTGGGTAAAATCATTTCATTTATGGTCCGTGATTTGACTTGTAATTATTCATATGATCACTTAGATCATGATTTCTTAATTCCAGAATATAAAACATGATTTATATATAATATATATTCAGAATATACATATATATAATCGATCAATAAATGGAAAGAAATACACCGTTCATGGAGACGGTAGGCCGTACGTACGCATGAACGTTGTTTTCGTTTCCTTATTGAGTATAATAGAATTAAGTAGATGACATACATATATATATACATAAATCAAGTAGCTTTATAATGTCATATATTTCATTATTATATCCTATATATACTTTATAATAATTCATTAATGGTTAATATGGAAAATGAATCTCATCACGTCGTGGAGACGGTAGTCCGTACGTAAGCACGAGCGATGATATCGTTTCCATTGTTATTGAATTGAATTGGAGTGAATGATACAATATATAGGAATCAGTATGATGTTATAATAACTATGTATAGTTATTAGTTACACCATTTTACCCATCCAAGTAAGGTGGTATTGGAAAAACAGATTACACCACGACGTGGAGACGTTATTCCGTACGTACGCACGCGCGGTGATTTCGTTTTCTGTAGGATGGATAGATGATGAAATAGGGTTGTTTCATACTTATAATAACATATCAGTATATGAATGATACTGATGTTATTACTTCATAATGAAACAACCTAAGAAGAAGAAGTATAAGAAGAAATAAAGTTGAATGAATCCGTAAAGGATATTACCTCTTCTTTCGACACGCCTTTTGAAACCTCCTTTTAGGGCATTAATATTGGTCTTTGAAGAAGACAAGAACCTCTAGGATGTTACTAGGGATGTGGAGGGGAAACATTGGCAGGGTTTGGCCGAGAATTAAGGCTCAAATTGGTGTGAGGAGGAGAGGGAGGAGGTGCCCATTTATAAGGGAGGAGAGGGGCACCTTTGGAAATATTAAAAAATATTAATTTATAATAGATCTAACCCCACATAAAAACCTCCAAAAATGACTCATATTCTAATATTAGATAATATAAGGTTGTAATATCATCAAACAATAGAATTTAGACATGTTAGGAATTTATTTTAAACATTATCAACTTGATTTATCCTTATTTAATCAATTTAATTTTATTTGTGGTAATAACATTCTAAATTTTAAATTATAAAAAATAATTACTTATTTATTTTGAATTGTACATAATTGGATACTTAATAACATTTTAGTCCATATAAATTTAAATTTATAATTTGTAAATATTTTTGGTATTTTTAAACAATTTTATAATATGTTATTTTTATAAAATAACAAGTGTCAATTTTGACACTATTCATTTATTCGAATTTAAATAAAATAAATACAGAAGATATGTTTGAAATAAAAGCATTAATAGATTCATAAAATGTCATATGTATCTAGAAAATTTGTGGAGAATATTAAATAGTTGATATAAAATTTATTTTATTATTTTTAAAACCATTTATTTGGTTTATCTCTTAATATAATAAATACTTTAACATTTTTGTATAATTATTTAATATACTTATTTGTTGCATAAAATTTAAAAGTAAAGTCCTATGATGAATATAAATCTATTAAATTTCACAATAAAACTTATAATATAATTTATCAACTTCAAATCACAATATTTAAATTGTTATATTTATTAAATTATGAAGGTGACAACTTTGGCATCATTTAAAATAAAATAACATAAGTTTCATAATCGCTTTTATAAGGCTCCAAATGGTAAAATATTCGACCTTTGGATGATTATGGTTTAAATTTACATGACCGATAAGTTTTGGTCAGGGTTTTGTGCATTTTATGGTCACTATTAGTTTAATAAAAACTATATTCTTGATATTTCACTAGATAAACAATTTCTGCATCACTATTGTGTCATAATTAATGATAAATATTTAATCCCTAAAAATTATAAATCAATTCTCATGATGTAGATAATTTTGTTAGCTTTTTGGAGACTATTCATGTTCAAAGTTTTATGAAGTTTATCAATAACTTAAAATTATAATACTTATAATATTTAAGAGAGTGACATGTTGTCACTTTCTTTGGTTTTAATAATAATTAAATTATTTTCATAGTCAAAAGTCCATTAAATGAATCTAATCCGACCCTTAGGTGATATGGGTCGACTTTTATTCATCCAATAGGATTTTGTCAAGTGTTAGAGTAATTTTACAATCTTGTATTTACCCTTAATTACCTGATTTACCTTTAACCGCAGTAAATAAAATTTACCTTACTTACTATTCATAATTACCAAAAATAAAAAGTAGCCTATTTACATAATTTGGACCTACTAATTCCAAATATTGATTCCATTTTTTTCAAATTCAATACACAGAAGTTGCAGAAATTAAATTAGAATTAATCTCGTTGTCGAATGAAAACAGGTTTTTGTTTAAAACATTGCAATAGATTGAATTGATTTAACCTACGAATTCAATTTAAAATCAATGATAATGACATACATTATATTAAATGCTAAAAATATATTCTTTTTATACTTTAAAACCATTCAATATTATAATTTAACAATATAAATTATTGCGATGAAAAAAGTTGTTTTTAATTAAAATATAGCGTGTTTTTACTATTCATCAAAATATGAAAGTTACCAGAATAATATGAAAAATTTATCCAAAGTTAAATTTTATATTCTTATTCCAAAGAATATTTTTATTTTGTTAAATTAATTTTATAAACATGTCAAAAACTAGATTTAAAGTGGGTGCGCCATCAAAAGGCGGCAAAACTGCATTTAAAAAAAATACTTATTTTACCCGAAAAATTTATTTTGTTATTATACCATGTTCTAGAAAATGTTTTAGATGAATAATAATGTTATAAAATTCAAAATATAGTTAATACTATTCATAACGTCTAGTTAATAATAATATTATAATAATATATCGTTGTTTAGTAAAACCCGGTATTGCGTACTACACACGCTATCGAGGAAGGTCGCGATTGCGTGTAATGCAAGGCAAGTCAAGGATGCGTGTTGAGAAAGCTCCTTTTGGTGTAGCATACAACAGAAGACATTAATGAAATTAAAGAGAATATTTTTTTATAAAATCTCGGGCTGTTACAAAATCAATAACTTAATAATACAAGGATTATTTAAACATATGAAATCCAATTAAATAACCCATAAATTAACTAAGCACATAAACCATAAATTAATTCATCAATTAATTAATAAATCAAAAAAAATCATATTCCATAATTAATTATTCACAGTTAATTAATAAAATCAAATCTCATCTTATTATAATTAATTCTCACAATTAATTATCTTTATTCAACATCATAACGAATAATTAATTCACCATTAATTACCTTACTTATCCAAACATCATCTCATTATTAATTTCCCCTAATTAATTATGTTTACCAAACTAATTGAATATATAAATTACAATATATCAACCCATAATCAAAATCTCCAAATCAAATATCTAATTGGGAATCACCCATTGTTCCATGATTAAGGCATTTATTAATCACCTATATCTCCCTGGACCAACATGTCAAATTAATATTCCTAATTACTCAAATTAAGGAAATTAATTATCTGGGGAATCGGGAAAATCAGTAATCTCACATACACATATCAAATCCATGACTATAGGAGTTCGATTTAGACCACCTACCTTGGTTTTTTAGGGATACTAGCCCAATATAAATCCCCAAAATCCAACCAGGACAACAACTTCGATTAAGATCTTGATCTAAATACCATAACCCATAAATTAAGGTCAAGAGAATCAACATATTGCAATTAAATATCTAGATCCATAATCTTGGATCTAGATCTCAACTCATAGGTTTAGATTTGATGAAGAAATGGATATATTATGTTAAAAGATCAATGAGTGATAGATTAAATAATAGAAGAATCATCAGAAAGAAATAAACTTACTGTGGAGAGAGAGGATCTTCAATCCAAGCTTAAGATCTCGAAGAAGGGTTTTTAAATCATCATTGAATCCCATCAGAATTCTCTGAGATCACATAAAATTTGTCAAGCCAGATCCTTGGTTGAAATAGAATTTTACCAGGGTTTTAGGTGATTTTAAAAAAATTATAATTATAACTCTCAATAAAATTTTCCTTGTTAGGGGTGAATGGTTAGGGTAAATTGTGAACCAACTGTGCGGACCATTATATCCAGGTTTTCATGGTTCATGTAGTTACAGAGGATTAGGCGCATGGTTTTTCAAACCATGTGCATCCCTTTATCAATAATGTTTTCATAGAAACTCTCCCAAACGCACAGCAAGCCACAAATCCATAATAATGTTACATAGAAACATCTAGAAGTACCTAAAAATGGGCCCAACATGACATCATAAAATGGTAGGGCTATTAAAATCTCACCACATTATAATAGAGCATCCTCGATCTGTACTCCTGAGTTTTACTAGGATTATGAGACAAAAAATAGGGCCATTTATGCCTCATGTATGATTCTGGTTCCCATGATTCCTCTAAAACACTTCCAGTTTTCCATAACACATGTACTAACAGCACGGTATTTCCAAGCATCACATTATCACTACAATATAAAAAGATATATCGGGAGCTTCTAAAAGGAAAAATTTATATCAAGTTTAAGCTCATCATCATACATCACATGATAAGGGTTGGGAGATACCGCTCTAGTTATGACACATGGAAAACATCATGCATAGCACTGAATAACTATGGAAGAGACAATCAGTATGCCACCAGCCTTGTTCTATCTGCTACCTCAAATGGCCCTACAATCCTGGGTTCCATCATGCCCTGCCTCTATATCATGTAGTGTCCCATCATAGGGAATACCCAAAGGAATACACGGCCACCCTTTATAATCTATAGGGGTAATCTCTGTCTATCATCATAAGACTTCTGCCTATTCTGAGTCATACCCATATGTTTTCAAATTAACAGAACCAACTATGATGTCTCTTGTATGAGTCTCAATCCCAATTACTCTGACTCTCCTGCATCTCTTCAACATAGCTATGATATAAAGGTTGTACCATAAAGGGCCTCATATGGTTTAATTTCTATAGTTTCATGATAACTATTCTTATATGATAACTCCATTAAAACCAAGTGCTTCTCCCAAGAACCACCAAATTCAAGCACACATGCCTGTAATATATCCTATAACACATATATGGTGCACATTGATTGGTCATCCATCTTTTGGTGGAATGTAGTTGTTTACAAAACATGTGTTCTAATAACCATATATAATCCCTATAAGATCTGTGTAGTAAAGAATGAGTCACAATCTAAAACTATATTCCATGTAACCCCATGAAAACAAACGATATCTTAAACATATAGTTCTCCCAACTATTATACTATAAAGGTTTCATTATTGGTATAAATTTTCTACCTTCTTCAGTAAATCTAGAATAACCCAAATTTAATCATTCTTTCTGATCATCTTTGGAAGACCTACTAGAAAATCAATATTTACATCATTCACAGTCTATTTCAGAATAGGAAATGGTTGCAATTGGCCTCCATGTTGTTGATGTTATGATTCCACCTGATGATAGGTGAAACACTTAATTACAAACCCTGCTACCTTCTTTTTCATTCCTGGCCACCAAAACTATCGTCATAGACCATGGTACATTGTTTTCACCCAAGAATGTACCGCCCACTTTGAGGCATGAAATTCTCACATGATATCCTTTTATATTCTTGGAAGCACAACAACCCAATTCTTCACATTGATAATCTCATCCTCTTCCATCAAATAATCAGAATGTGTCTCCCAACCTTCCAGGCTTTCCCCCAAGGCTAAATCCTTTGGATCCTCATACTACCTATCCCTGATCTATCCCAAGAGTGTAGATACCACTTCTAAGGAAATGAGATTCATCTTCTCCTAAATCTTCTAAACCACAACATTAATTTCAGTGATCATAGTCATCATCACCCACTCTTTACTCGACTCATGTAACAATTGAATAATAGTTCTCCAAATCAAGGCATCATCGATACTATTAGCCTATCCAAGTGTATATGCTAGTTCAAAATCAATAGACTGTATACACTCTACCCATCTTCACTACTGATGATTCAAGTAATGTTGTGAAAAGATATATATCAAAATTTTGTGATCTGGAAAAATATAAACTTTTTACCCAAAATATAGATTCACCCACACTTAATATCATAAACCACTGCTGCCATCTTGAGGTCATGTGTATGGTATTCCATTCAGGTGGCCTTAACTACCAAGATCCCTAAGCTACGACTCGATACACTTGCATCAACAAAACTCTATGTCTGATCCTAGAAGTGTCACAATACAATGCGTACTCCACAACTTACATAGGTAATATCAATATTGATGTCAAATTCAAGTGATTCTATAACTCTTGGAAAGAATTATCACATTAACCTATCCATTAAAACATTAACCAATTCTTTTTCATGCTCGAAAGTTACGCTTCCTATTAGGAAAAGACCTTGATAAACCTATTGTAATATCTAATTAATCCCAAAAAATATTAAATATCAAAAAAAAGCATGGGATTTTCCAAGAAACCACTTCCTTTAATTTTTCTAGTTCCATTGTCGCACCTTCTTATGAGATGATATGCCCCAAAAAGTTTACCAAGTCAATCCAAAACTGACACATGGATAGATTAGGGTATAAATAGTTCTCTCTCAGTGTACTCATGACAATGTTAATATGTTGGGCATGATCTTCCTGAGACATAGAGTACACCATGATATCATCCACAAACACCATCATAAACTGATCCTGGTATGGGTGAAAGATCATGTTCATCAAGGCCATAAACACAACTGGTGCATTTTTAATCCCAAATATCATTACTAAAAAAACATGAAGTCCACACATGATTATAAAATATTTCCTCACTATATCATATTTCCAAACTCTCACTTAATGATACCTTAATCTCATATAGATCATTGAGAAGACACAATCCCACTTCAACTGATCAAACATGTCATCGATATGTGGAAGCATATATCAGTTCTTCAGAGTCATTTTGTTCATATTCCTTTAACCAACACAAAAACATAAACTCTCATATTATTTCTTTTCAAACAACACAAGTGTTCCCAAAGGAAACATACTTAGACGTATACCCCTTATCATCCAATTCCTCCAACTGAGTCTTTTTCTCTAGAATCACAGTCACTTAAATTCTTTAAGGTGGAATAGATAATGGCACATCCCCTAACATGTGCTCAACTGTGAAATCTGCATCTCTCTCAAGTGGCAACACTTAGAAGTCTTTAGGAATCAAATATTGAAACTTTTCCATAACTGGTGGAAATACTTATTTCATTCCACTACCATCATCTATAAAAATACTAGAAACTTGGGTTGTGAGATATCCTAGTTGTTGATTAATTAGAATATCTCTGCTCTCTAAGATATCCCAATCTCTACAATGGACATATTGGTCACCTTTAGGAGACACAAATGTCACCGTCAAATGGTAACAACCAGTGTGGGGTCAGTATGTGACTAGCCAATTCATACACATAATCGAGTAAAAGCCTTTCATATCAAGGACATGATAAACCAAATAAAATTATACATTCAAATTTTGGACGAACATCCTGTGCTTAAATATATATCACTAGACCATGTTACCAATGGTGTATTGATATTAATTATTCTAATTTCAGACTCCACCTCCATAATCAATCCATTATTAAGATTTTCATATTTAAAGGATTGATAGGAACCAGTATCAAACAAGGCACTTTCCAAAATAGAAGCTACTTGAATAGTACCTCTCACTATTGATGGCTCATCCTCACTTTCCACAAATGTAGTATGCACTACATGTAACTATCATGCCCGTAATCCCTGTGGAGTCATCTGAATCCCTTCAATATAGACACTATAATAATATGGGCACTCAAACCCTAATGAACAATTTCTAATCCCTCCATAAACTCTGCGAGTGGATATATAGCTTCCAGGAATATAAGGAGTTGAAGACCCTCATCCCACACTCTGACTCTATGCAGCTATTCCCTAAGCACCATATTATCTCTGAATCATGTAGAACATCCATAAGTGACCCATATTTCCACAAAACCATCTCAATACTAGTGGTTAATGACAATGGATGTGATAGTGTCATGTCCTACAACATTGGTGGAAAATCACAAGAGTAAGGTCTGGTATAACTTATCATCATAATTGCCTACCATGATTTCCATTATCCTGACTAGGATATCGTATTGGTGCTTCCTATTCTTCAAGGGAACACTCCATGATCATCAAATTACTACTATATATCTAGTATTAGAATCCTATTTCAGGTTCCCCTCTAAAATTAGATCCAGATTCACCACTTCTGAAGACATTTTCTACCTAAACATATTCAATTTGGACTTAATTTCACACTTAACATAGTCCTAATTTTTTTGTCACTGAAGCTTCATCTTCCACCAATGTATGAGAAATATTCTATAAATATGTGAAAAGTACTATATAATCCATTACAGACATGATCTTAGTGGTCAGATGCATAAACTCTAAATCCTTCTCTTGTATTACTGTTCTAAGAACGTCTCCCGAAATTCCTTCCATAACAATTCATCAATCCATCTTGATCATAAATGAATGTCCCACCAGTGCATCGCTGACCCCCGTAGTATATAGGTATCTAACTTGACCATCCTATCATAGGAAGTGTCCAAATGATAATATATCATCTCTATAGATTCAATCTATTATTTAACTCTCTCTGGTCCTCCCTCTCTAATAAATGTCAGAGTGTGCTGCTACTGAAACTCCCCAGTCAACTCATTCATGTTTTTTAGGTCCCACCATGGGCCTCTCTCCATGAATTTCATTTAAAGAACAATGTTCTCTTGGAAATTTCCCACTTCCTCCTCATCTGGCAGGATCGATGCCACAATTTTCTTTTCTGGAAGATCATTCTGTGCTATAACCCTTGGTTTCCCTCTCAACAAGTATCATGGAGGAATATATATACAAATCAAAACACGCGTCTTAATTCTCATAATGAAACCTTATAACATTTACGCATGAGGAGAAATATATTCAACAAGTTTCAACATGTACTTCCCCATTTCTCACCACAAAGTTAACATTGAGGCCTTATGACTACCCTTAACCATACTACCCCTAGGTATTGGTTAAAAAGGGTATGCACATTATCATTAATTATTTCCAAAAATTAATTAATTATACTATTTAAAATTAATTAATTCATATATTAATTTATCAAACCCATATAATTATTCATGTTTCTCATTATACACCAATTCATTCTCATTTTTTCATCATTATTTCTATCCTATAACAAGGAATACAGTTCACGCTCAACTACCCATAACCCATTTTCTCATGAGTGCCATGAATGATTCATGTCACAAAAAACCTGAGTGCCTAGAAAGATTCATGTAGACTCAACTCTTGTGCCTTTTTAAGCCATGAATAAATGTTCAAAAAAATTTGAAAAAAATATGACCCCACACCACAACTGTCTCACCAAAGTTGAAATCATATACAACTATAACCAAAAAGAACAATAACAACAATTCCACCATGCGTACCCAAATTTTCCCAAATACATGGGTTTAAAACTCTCATGCATAAGCTCATTACCAAGCCCATAATATACCTATTATCATGTCTACCTTTCCCAAAAGAGTAATACAAATGTAGAATAATGAAATGAAAACTTCTACGATACCACTTTTCGACGTCCTGACTCGAGTGCCACTAAACAGTGCCCCAAGCAGGTCAGTCACCTACCCTCAATCACACATCCCCATACACTATAGGGTTTCGACTAGTAGCAAGGGTCTGATAAGTAAGTCATGGGGATAATATACCCGTTAATATTTTAATAAGATGCTAATGGAAGAAAACCAAAATTATAAAGTGCAGAAGTATATATATAACCATAATAATACCATGTCACCTGATAGTCAAAAACGGAAATACAATACTCAACTAAAAGGAAAAAATTCTATGAAAATTCATGATTCAAGTGTATACAATACAACTAAATGTATAGACACAATTTTTCCAAATAGGGTCTTTAACCACATCCAGTTACTACCCCCATTATCCATTCCAAAAAAGTCAAATATCCCATGGCCTTCGCTTTTTCATATCTTACAACAAAAAAATCTTCCTAGGTGTCGATCTGACATGCCATGATGGGTTTGAGTACGACTTAGTAGGCCACCACTAACGGTGTTTAAAAAAAGTACTGTCAAAAGAATATGTATTTAATTCTATGAATCAATAATTACAATGCATAATTAAACTATTATGGATTTTTAATTTGTTCTTTAATCATAAAATTTACCCTATATTCAACTCATGTCTCCCTTTTAAGTCATAATTTATTAGTGTCATTCATTTTTTCTTGAATTATATGTTATGAACCCCAAATATTATTTAGTGTTGAATTCCATGTAAAGCACAACAAATATAAGTTCATGTAGATATCCATGTATAACACCCCACATCACAAGCTTGGTTAACTATTGGGGATGAATGCCAGGTCCAAGTCCTAACTTTGAAATTGGTCTACAATGAAGTTTCTAGCACCCACATTCTCAAAAATTTAAATCTTTCATTAATTAGAAAAAAATTAAAAACATAAATCCTTAACTAATAAAATGATTAGGTAAACATATCAATAACTATTAGTTAACCCAATAATTAACTAAGAACATAACCCATTATCTAATTCATCAACAAATTAATCAATCAACACAAATCATATTCCATAATTAATTATTCAAAATTTATTATCCAAATCAAATATAACCTTATCATTATTAATTCTCACAATTAAATATCTTTAATAAAAATCATGGAATATAATTAATTCACCTATAATTATCTTACATAACCAAAAAACATATCATAACTAAATTCCCCCATTTAATTATCTTAACAGAACCAATTCAATATCTAAATTAAAATGTCTCAGCACATAAAAAAAATCTGCAAATCATAATTCTCATAGGCCAGTCCCCATTGTTACCAGATTAAATCATTAATTAATCAGCAATATCACGAAAGCATCAACAAGTCAAGTTAATATTCCTAACTACTCCAATACAAGAAATAAATTATCATGGCAAGATAGAAAATAAATAATATCATATAAACATATTGAATCCAAGACTATGGGTGTTTGATTTAGACTACCAACCCCAGTTTTTTGACTAATGCTAGCCCAATGGAAATCCCAAAAATCCAAGCAACCGAACTATGTCGATCAAGATCAAGATCTAAATCCCTAAACACAAACATTAATCTCATAATCATCAAGATCATGAATATATATATATAGATCCAAAATCTTTGATCAAGATCTCAACACATACATTTAGATCTATTGAAATAATGGATATATTCCATGAAAATATCATAAAATGGTAGGGGAAAGAATGGGAGAAGCATCGGGATGAAATAAACATACCAAGAAGAGAGGGGACCTTCAGTCTGGGCATTATATTTCAATGAAATGTGTTCGAATCACCCTGTAATCTCTCTAGAAGGCTTCGGGATCACCTAGAATTTTTCAATTCCGAGAATAGTTCTAAATAATAGTGACATAGGGGTTTTGATGATTTAAAAACTAATTTTTGGATAATTAAAACTCTGAGGCATGGTTTCTTAAGAAGGGGCACACAATTAGGGAATTCCATGTGTCAACCGTGTGGACCTCTCTATACAGTTTTTCACGGTTCACACAATAATCTTGGATTAGGCACACAGGTTTTAAACCATGTGCAAACCGTGCACATTCCTTTTTCCATTAATTTTTCTTACATACTCTCCCAAACACACCATAAGACACACCTCCAGAACAAGGTTACTTAGAAACAATGAAAAGTATTATAAAACTATCCCAATATGACTTCATAAAAAGGTTGGGATCTTAAATTTTTATAGTAAAAACCCATAAAAATAATTATTATAAAACACATATTTTTACCTTGAATAGGAATCATTTTCCTTTTAAAATAGATTATTATTTTACCTTTTTTAAATAAAATAATTTTAATGAAAAATCATTTTAAAATATATAAAAGTAATTTAGGTTCCTTAGGACATCATCAACCTAAATCCCTTACACAACCCTTAAAAATGGAATAATCATATGGTTGACTTCCATATCTAGAGTTCCTAATGCGTTAGAGGTCTATAGTGGGGATCACCCTTAGTATAAACAATATCGATCTCACCCATTATTCATGAGCTATCACGGTAATCAACCCTTCATATAAGACATATCATGATCACAAATCACTATCTAGGAACACTAATATTAAATAATTTACAAAGAAAATCATGAATAAAACCCTTCAAAATCTTTTAAGCCTATGTTCAAAACATTTTCTGATATGGAAAAGACTTTTTTGAAAAAAACACTTTAAAAATATAAGCACCACAATCCGAATAATGAAACCATATTATTTTAAAAGAATAGTAAATACATATAAAGGAAACATTAATGTAATATAAATCTAGAATTTTTGATATTATTTTCATGTTGTATATGTTAATAAATTTTATTTGACCTTTGTAAAAAGAGATAAAAGAGAAAAATTTATAGTTGGATTTTTAAAAGAAAGTACTCTACATAAAATATAAAAAAATATATTTTTAAAAAAAGTTGACAGTAATTTATAATTTTTATATTTGAAACATTCATTTTCATATAAATAATTTTAAAAAAAATGGTCATGAAATAAAGGTATTTTTAAAATAAATCTTTATATCATTTAACATAAATCTTTTAGCTAAATGGTCCCATACAATGAGTCTGACTTTCCAAGTATGTTATGTATCATCCTGAATAATAAATGTAGATTAATTATTTACATTATTTATAAATGTTTTATATTTTAATATTTATTTAATATCACTTATTACCATTTGTTACATATACATAATTATTTATGTTTGCGTCAGATGTTTTGAGGACATTCAATACTTGAGTCCAAAATAACATTGGTATGATGTATCAAGTGATTTTTTACATTTTTCCATCATACCCATAATAATATTAGTAAAAAAAATCATTATAATATTTTGATTTTAATTTTAAATCCATCCATTAATTTTGGTTATGAAAAATGAGTTGAATTAAAATCATTGAGATCATAGGTCATACGTACGTGTAACGCCCCGACCCCAGTTACCCAGAGTCGGTGCATTATTACATAACATTTGAATGATCACAAGAAAGATCAAATCTTGAAAGACCGATTGGTTTAGTAGCCTTGGAAACACAAGATATATTCATAATGTTTTTCATTACATCATAAAGTGAAAAACTACTACAACAACAACATATTGTCTCCATAGTCCACACTATTATACCCTCATAATATCCCTATAGGTCATTCATAATTTATTTCTTCACATCCTTGGAAAAATAAAACATAGAAAAGGGGTGAGCTCAAATGCCCAGTAAGGATAACAATATAGCTGAAACATTCATAAATAAGAATAAACAAATAACGCAATGTATAACTAAAACAAAAGCCTTTTAAACATGAACTTCAACATAGTATGGAAAAAATAAAATGAAATAATTCCATTTACTTATTCACATGGATATTCTACTAATCAAATAATCACATGCAATATCAACAACCACTTTCATAATGATGGAATGCATAATGTCAGACTATCATAACCACATAGCCAAGGCCTCGTGCCAAGACTACAACTTATATTTTTTCAAGGCCTTATTCCAAGACACTAGTTTGTCTCATGAGACCTAATAATGCATCGAGGAGCTATAGCAGGCTCCACTCGTCACTTACTAAGTCCAATGCATTCCCATATGAAAAGTTTTAAACATAACATAAACATTCGTATTAAAACTAGCATATGAAATGTCAATACTTTATCCATAAACCATGAATGGTATAAAAATAACACATCCACAATAAAACATATCAAAAAACCTTAAATACAATACAAAATTTTTTTATCATAATAAATCAACTTCAAATAATCCTAAAATCTATCAAAGGATGTTGACATAGATGAAATCATAACTATTTGAGAGAAATATCTCTTTTCTAAAAATCATTGAAAATTCACACATTTATAAAGGAAGTAATTAAAAAGAGATTTTTGAATAAATGTGTCCCATAACACTTTAAAATATTTGAAAAGAAATATCATTTCAAAAACCTTCATGTCCATATAAATAAATCCTTAAAATCTTTTTGAAAACATGGACATTAATTAAAAATATTTAGAAAGATAAATCATTAAAACATGTAAAATTATGATCTCGATAAAGAGTACCTTTCACAAACTCTTAAAATATTCATTTTGAAATCATTTATAAGTCACATAATTATAAAAAAAACATTTAATTTGAAAATATTATTATAATCATGTAAGGGATGCTTTGACGATTTTATAACGGCGGTAAATAGCCGCACCCGCCATATATGTTAAAAAAAGTCATTCTTACCTTAAATTTGTCGAAAAGGTTAAAAGTGCCTTGTTTGGAAAACGACGGAATGATTCCTTTCAAAACACCTAAGGGTATAAATGACTTTAACCCATTGTCTAGTAAATAGTAAAAATGCTTTTAAATACATTTTTAAGGAACATGGATGTGGATGATAAAGAGATCCCAGTAGATAATTACCTATAAACAACCTCAGATAATGAAGAGATTGTGAAATAAACCCTTACCAATTTGGTAACTTACGAAACATACAACCCATGAAAGAGGAATCATACAATGAATATGTACATACACATAAATTAAATTTTATTACACAAAGAATAAAATTATGGGTAGTACATACACAACACAAAAGGTAATAGTGGCAATATGGCATGAATCTCACGGGAATAAAGAGTGAGATGAAAACCTGTTACCTTGTACATTTCCATGGTTGGGGTAGGTTAACCTCCTGTATAATCGTTAAATAATTTTTATTAAATTATACAAGAATATGATATCATATATGATCTTGTAACATTGATTTGTTAATAATATCTTAGTATTATCGTTGTTTCGGATGTTAACTTACTCGTTTTATTTTTTATGTTTTGTTACATAAGCTGTGTTTTTCATGGATAGGTTGTATCATAATCATATCTAAAATGATATCAAGTCCTTAGATATTATTATTAATCATCAAATTAGAATTATACTTGAATGGATACGATGGAGAATGAATCTCATCGCGTTTATGGAGATGGTAGTCCGTACGTACACACGAGTGACAATATCATTCTTTTGATATTAAAATAATATATAATTGGGTGGTATATAATATATACAGAATCATTATCATGTTATATTTATAATTTACATGAATTACACATCATTATTATACCCATCCAAATAATAATTTATTGAATAACAATTACACCACGACGTGGAGACGGTAAGTCGTACGTACGCACGTATGGTGACATGTTATTTAAAGGATTGATAGAATACTGAATATTGTTGTACCATATTTATAATAACATCACAGTATATATAAGATACTGGATTTACAATTTTATATTGGTAATAACATAGAAGGAAGAAGTGGAAGAAGAAAGGAACTTGAAAATGGGTGGTGAAATCATTACCTCTTCTTCAGGTTCTTCCTTTTGATTTGATCAAAACGGCTCCTTAAGTTGGCTTTCTGACTGACTTAAGGCCTCTAAGATGAAGTTACGAAAGTTGAGAGAGTATTTGGGAAGATTTGGGCCGTACCAAAAGGCTTTGAAGGTGTCAGTTAATGAGAAGGGAGAGTTCCCTTTTATAAGAGGGGTGAGGGGAACCTTTGGAAAAGCTAGAAATATTATTTTATAATAAATTCATATTCGGTTTCTAATGGCTCAATAGTGGGTTATTTAAATTTTAAGGTGGGGAGGTGTCTAAAACCACTCAACCAATAGAATTTATACAGGTTTCGGTTACTATATTAACCTTATCTTTAAGTATTAACTCTTCGTTACTTAGTTTCACTTTTACAATGTCTCTTTGTATTTTTATATTATATGGTTAATAAACATACTATATACATACAATAGACCCTCAAGTGGTCCATTAATGATACACCTATCATGATATAAGTCTCGAGGCCGAACCTTATATTTTTAAGAATTTAATATCAATTAATAATATAACATTTGTTTTAAAAACTCTTTTATGTCAATTTTGACACTATTTAATAATTGATTTCTATAAAAATCATAATAGAATGATTACTTCGAAAAAAGTTAATTAAATAAATCCTAACATATCATATTAACCTAGAAAATTAGTGTAATTAATAAAAAGTCTCAAATTATATTTATTTGGATATTTATAATATCAAATATTTTAATTTTTAACTATCATAGTAATTACTTCATCATCATTGTGTCATAAATAAATTAACTTATTTAATGTCTAAAAATAATCGATAAAATATAATTATGTAGGAAAGCTTTTTAGCTTTCTAATGAATATTTACAATCGAATTTTTCTTATGTATAACCCTATATTAAAAAATATTTAGTAAATAAACATTGATTTTAACTCTTTTAACTCTTCTTTGAATTAAATAATAATAAATGTCCTAATCTAATACAAGTGGACCTAAATGATAATATTTTATTCCTAAGGTGGTTTTTGGTCGACCTACATTTGTCCAATATAATTAGGACATGTGTTAGGGTAATATTAATATCATTTTTACACTTAATTACCCTATTTACTTTTAACCGTGGTAAATAAAAGTAAAAAGTTACTATTCACCAAAAATTATATTCATCTCATTGAGCAACATTTTACTACTTTATATTAACCGTGTCTCTCGGATTTTCAAAATTCCATTCACAGAAGCGGTAAAATTAAGTTTTATGAAAAATTTAGTTTTTTAACTACCACTTAGTGGTTTCACTATTCATCAAAAATTAATGTTTTCTAAACAATGCCAAAATTTCACCCTAAGCTATAATTGATATTACAAATTCAAAAATGATGTCTATTTTAAAAAATTCCAAACATATTAGTTGCATTAATTAATTTTATAATTAATTTCCACTGTCACAACAAATAGCATGTTTTTAAGAAACAATATATATCAAAAGATTGACAATTGTTTATGTCCAATTTCAGAATGAAATTATTTCTAATGAACACCATTGGATAAAATGGTAAAAATATATTATAATTATACTTTAAAACCACTCAATAATATAATTTAACACTATTAATTATTTTGATTAAAAAAGATGTTTTTAAGTATTTTTCACTATTCATAAAAATCAGATGTTCTCATAAAAATACCAAAAATTAAAATTAGGATAATTTCAATATTCTGAATCCAAAAATTAAGTCCATTTTGAAAAATAAAATATATATAATTTCAAAGAAGTAGGTATTACTATTCATAATGGCTAGTTTGATCGGTTGCGGTGTGTGTTAGAACTCGAAGTTGCGTACAACACACACTACTGTATTATTCAAAGGAAAGCGAACTATGGAAGCATGTGATGTTTCATTGTAAATTTTTTATATCCCCATTCTAAAAAGTAAATTTATTTAGTCAAATTGAATATAAGTTTAAAATATTGGATTTGAAAAGGGTTCACTATTAAAAGTTGGAAAAAGTGTAATACTGAAAATGAATTTGTTCTTACATTATGTCTAAGAAAGTCATAATATGGATTCTAAAATTATAAGGATTATAGAAAGTTTAAAATTTAGTTAATACTATTCATAACCTCTTTTGAATGGCTTGTTTGGTAAGTCATGGTGTGTTTGATCTCGGTGTTGTGTGTAGTGCAAGTTATTGAATTATTTTGAAGAAATAACACACTATGAAATCTTGGGTTGTTACATTCTCCCCTCCTTCAATAAATTGTGTCCTCGCAATTTGAAAATTTTCTTCGCAAATAAAAGGTTGAATATAGAAAATATCTTTGTGGGAAAACCCACTTTGGAAATTGGGTTAATAAAATTTAGTTTTAATAAGAGAAAAGAGAAATGAAAGGGTCACCACCAAATTATGATCTCCATTCAGAGAAAATTGGTGGAAATTAGAGACATATAATTGGAGGAAAAATATAAATATTTATAGGTAGTGATTGAGGTCATCAATCACAAACAAGTGTAAAATTGAGGGCCTTAAATTCATCAATCTATGATGATTTAAAATACCATCAGTTCCGCAAAACATATGGTATTAGGATAACACATTTTTTTTTGTTTTAAGATCCCTTCAATAAAATATAAGAATTAACTTCTTCATTGAATAAGATAAGAAGAAAAATATATACTTGACAAGTAGAGTCTCATCCATTAACTAACTTCTACCAGAAACTCATCTTTCACTCTAAAAGATAATAGAACTTAAAAATAATATTCTATTTATCCTATTCGTATAGGGTAAAAAAATGAATTTATAATTCATCTAGCAGAACAATAAAAATGAAATTATTCAATCCAGGACATCACTTGGGTCAGTGGTAGGTGATACACCCTTATCGCCCTTCGGTTGTGGGTTTAAGTCTCGCGGCCTTTCCAGACATGACAGGTTGCCGCCCGACCTCCAGGTTGTCCTTTTATGGCAATACAAAATAATCCAAACTAGAACTATCCAAAATACTTCAGTCCAAAATTTATAAGGAAGGTAAACACAATTAAGATCCTTTTTTCCGCGTAATACCATGTGAACACCTTCATCGTGTATTCTTTTAAAACACTGTGACATCCTGAATTACCATAGAACATTATTGATTACATTCATGATCCCTTATTCCTTAAAGAATAGTAGATATACTCCTTCAATCCAGAAATGTTGTAAACCCAAACAATGATAGAATATACAAATCATTAATCAGTTTCAAGGTTGTCCAGAATATCTAAAATAATTTATCAAAATCAATCATGTATTATTCTAAAATCACTACCTCAATATCAGAACCATATTATGGTTTATCTTTCTTTCAACCATATATTTTCCAAACAATTTAACCTGTTATTGAGTAACTTTTCATTTTTCCACACAATCTCAAGTCCTTAATGAAATAGTACTACAGTACAATCCTTATATACTCCATAATTATTATAACAAGTACATTGTTGATACAACACTCAAATGACATAATCAACATAAGAACTCTAATAATTCCTTTTCATCTGTGGTAGTATAATAACTTTATTATTATCCAATAGCATCATTTGTGGAATAGTCTGATGACTGGGACATAGGTTTGTGTAGTGTCCAAACTCCTTGAAAATGAATCATTTTACATTTTAAACCATTTTCTTACCCTTGCAGTCACGTAATTTGTTCCCTTTTCCTCCACACTTATAACAAACACCCATTCCTTTCAGGCAAGTTCCACAGTGTTTCTTCCCACAGTTATCACATATGGGAAAATTCTTATTTTACCTCTTCCCTTTATCCATCTTTCCCTCTCCAACCTTTTCTTCTCTTTCTTCCCTTCAAAGCCATAGGACTCTGTAAACACTTTACTTATCTTATCAACACATGATATTATTTCTTCATATGATGATAATACATGGGAGACTATTTCTCTTATAAATTATGGTTTAATACCATGAAAGATATGATCCTTCTTTCTCTTTGGATCATGTGCATTGCTGGAGTTCTCATTCCTTATACTGGGCGCCATTTCTAAACAATGGCATACACTAGATTAGTTTATGAATAACAATACCTAATCCCAAACATGTAAAACAGATAACACAAATTAAATAGTTTATGGATATAATCCATAATTATAAAAATGTATCCTTTGAGGAATTATATACTCATAAACCCTTCATAATGGTTTGTAAAGAAAATGAGAATTATCCTAATCATATCCCTCGAGAGTGTCGTAACCAAGAGTGCAGCAAGGCCCATTGTCGTGCACCAGTTCCAGTTCGAGTCCAACTCAAAGCGGTGTTTTCAGGTTTTACCCCTAGGTACATCTGTGCCAGAGCCGCCTCTACCTACTCGTATCCAGACAGGGATGTATTGCTCGGAAAACTCACAAACTCTCTACAATACCAAAATTTTAGGAAGTTCTTCTATACTAATCCTCAAAGTCCATCTTAGGTCTATGTGCTCTAATCAGAGTTTATCTAAATCTAGCTTACAAGGTTTGTACTAAACTTCCTCTGATACCAACTGTAACGCCCTGACCCCAGTTACCCAGAGTCGGTGCATTATTACATAACATTGGCATGATCAAAAGAAAGATAAATTCTCGAAAGACCGATTGGTTTAGTAGCCTTGAAAACACTAGATATATTCATAAAGTATTATATTACACCATAAAGTGAAAAACGACTACAACAACATATTGTCTCCATAGTCCACACTATTATCCCCTCATAATATCCCTGCAAGTCATTCATAATTTACTTCTTCACATCCTGAGAAAAATAAAACATAAAAAGGGGTGAGCTCAAATGCCCAGTAAGGGTAACAATATAGCAGAAACATTCATAAATAAGAATAAACATTTAAGGCAATGTATAACTAAAACAAAAGCCTTTTAAACTTGAACTTTAACATAGTATGGAAAAAATAAATTGAAATAATTCCATTTACTTATTCACATGGATATTCTACTAATCGAATAATCACATGAAATATCAATAACCAATTTCATAATGATGGAATGCATAATGCCAGTCTATCATAACCACATAGCCAAGGCCTCGTGCCAAGACTACAAATAATATTTTGTCAAGGCCTTTTTCCAAGCCACTAGTTTGTCTCTTGAGACCTACCGATGCATTGAGGAGCTATAGTGGTCTCCACCCATCACTTACTAAGTCCAATGCATTCCCATATAAAAAGTTTTAAACATAACATAAACATTCGTATTAAAACTAGCATACGAAATGTCAATACTTTCTCCATAAACCATGAATCATATAAAAATAACGCATCTACAGTAAAACATATCACAAAACCATCAATACAATACCAAAGTTTTCTATCATAATAAATCAACATCAAATAAGCTTAAAATCCATCAAAGGATGTTGACAGAGATGAAATCAAAACTATTTGAGAGAAATATATCTTTTCTCGAAATCATTGAAAAGTCACACATTTATAAGGGAAGTAATTTAAAAGAGATTTTTGAATCAAAGTTTCCCATACAACCTTAAAACTTTTGGAAAGAAATATCATTTCAAAACCTTCATGTCCATATAAAAAAATCCTTAAAATCATTTTGAAAACATGGAAATTAAATAAAACGATTTCGAAAGATAAATCTTTAAAAAATTTAAAATTATGATCTTGATAAAGAGTACCTTTCAAAAATTCTTAAAATATTAATTTTGAAATCATTTTAAAGTCACATAATTATAAAATAAAACATTTAATTTGAAAATATTCTTATAATCCTGAAAGAGAAGATTTGATGATTTTATAACGGCAGTAAATAGCAACACCCGCCATATAAGTTAAAAAAAGACATTCTTACCTTAAATTTGTCGAAAAGGTTAAAAGTGCCTTGTTTGGAAAATGACGAAAATATTCCTTTAAAAACACATAAGTGTATAAATGACTTTAACCCATTGTCTAGTAAATAGTAAAAATGTTTTTAAATACATTTTTAAGGAACATTGATGTGGATGATAAAGAGATCCCAGTAGATAATTACATATAAACAACATCGGATAATGAAGAGATTGTGAAATAAACCCTTACTAATTTGGTAACTTCTGAAACATACAACCCATGAAAGAGGGATCATACAATGAATATTTAAATACACAAAAATTAATGTGTATTACACAAAGAATACAATTATGGTCAGTACATACACCACACAAAAGGTAATAGTGGCAATATGGCATGAATCTCACGGGAATAAGGAGTGAGTTGCAAACCCCTTACCTTGTACTTTTCCATGGTTGGGTAGGTTAACATCCTTTATAGTGATGAAATAATTTTTATTAAATTATACCATAATATGATATCATATATGATCTTTTAACATTGATTTGTTAATAATATCTTAGTGTTATCGTCGTTTCGGGTGTTAACTTACTCGTTTTTTTATATGTTTTGTTACGTAAGCCATGTTTTTCATGAATATGTTGTATCATAACCATATCCAGAATGATATCAAGTCCTTATATATTATTATTAATCATCAAATTAGAATTGTACTTGAATGGATACGATGAAGAATGAATCTCGTCGCGTTCGTGGAGACGGTAGTCCGTACGTACACACGAGCGACAATATCATTCTTTTGATATTAAAATAATATATAATTGGATGTTATATCATATATAAAGAATCATTATCATGTTATATTTATTATTTAATGAATTACACATCATTATTATACCCATCCAAATAATAATTTATTGAATAACAATTACACCACGTTGTGGTGACGGTAAGCCGTACGTACGCACGTATGGTGACATGTTATTCAAAGGATGGATAGAATACTGAATATGGATGTACATTATTTATAATAAAATCACAGTATATATAAGATAATAGAGTTATTATTTTATAATGGTAACAACAAAGAAGGAAGAAGTGGAATAAGAAAGGAACTTGAAAAAGGGTGGTGAAATCATTACCTCTTCTTCGGGTTCTTCCTTTTCATTTGATGAAAAGGGCTCCATAAGTTGGCTTTATGACTAAAGGAAGGCCTCTAGGATGAAGTGAGGGAATTTGAGAGAGTATTTGTGCAGTGTTTGGATGAATCAAAAGGCTTTCAAGGTGTGAGTTAATGAGAATGGAGAGTGCCCTTTTATAAGAGGTGTGAGGGTCACCTTTGAAAAAACTAGAAATATTATTTTATAATAAATTCATATTCTGTTTATAATGGCTCCAAAGTGGATTCATTAAATTTTATGGTTGGGATGGGTTGAGAACCACTCAACCAATAGAATTTAGATAGGTTTGGGTTACTATATTAACCTTATCTTTAAGTATTGACTCTTAGTTACTTAGTTTCACTTTTATAATGTCTCTTTGTATTTTTATATTATATGATTCATAAACTTACTATATACATACAAGTGACCCCCAAGGGGTCCATTAATTATTCAACTATCATTCTATAAGTCCTTTGGCCGAACCTTATATTTTTAAGATTTTAATATCAATTATTAATATAATATTTGTTTTAAAAACTCTTTTATGTCAATTTTGATACTATTCAATAATTGATTTTTTTATAAATCATAACAGAATTTTTACTTCGAATAAAATTAATTCAATCAATCCTAACATGTCTTATGGACCTAGAAAATTAGTTCAATTAATAAAATGTATCAAATTATATTTATTTGGATATTTAAAATATCAAATATTTTAATTTTTCACTATTATAGTAATTACTGCATCATCATTGTGTCATTAATAAATTATATTATGTAATGTATAAAAATTATTAATAAAATATCAATTATGTAGTAAAGCGTTATATATTTCTAATTAATATTTACAATCGAAATTATCTTTTGTATAACCTTATTTTAAAAATGTTTTAGTAAATAAACTTTGATTTTAACTCTTTTAACTCTCCTTTTAATTAAATAATAATAAATGTCCTAATCTAATCCATGTGGACCTAAATGATAATATCTTATTACTAAGGTTGTTTTTGGTTGATATAAACTTGTCCAATAGAATTAGGACATGTTTTAGGGTAATATTAATATCATTTTTACCCTTAATTACTCTATTTACTTTTAACCGTGGTAAATAAAAGTAAAAAGTTACTATTCACCAAAAATTATTTTCATCTCATTGAACCACATTTTACTACTTTATATTAAATTTGTCTCTCAGATTTTCAAAATTACATTCACAGAAGTGGTAAAATTAAGTATTATGAAAAAATCAGTTTTTAACTACCACTTAGTGGTTTCACTATTCATCAAAAATTGAAGTTTTTCTGAACAATGCCAAAATTTTACCCTTAGCTATGATTGATATTCCAAATTCAAAAATGATGCCTATTTTAAAAAAGTCCAAACATATCAGTTGCATTAATTAATTTTATAATTAATTTCCATTGTCACAACAAATAGCGTGTTTTTAAGAAACAATATATATCAAAAGATTGACAATTGTTTATGTCCAATTTCAAAATGAAAATAATTATAATTAACACCATTGGATAAAATGGTAATAATATATTCTAATTATACTTTAAAACCAATCAATAATATAATTCATCACTATAAATTATTTTGATTAAAAAAGTTGTTTTTAAGTATTTTTCACTATTCATAAAAATCGGAAGTTCACATAAAAATACCAAAAATTCATCTTAGGATAATTTCGATATTCTGAATCCAAAAATGAAGTCTATTTTGAAATATAAAATATATATAATTTCAAAAAAGTGGGTATTACTTTTCATAACAGCTAGTTTGATGGGTTTTGGTGTGTGTTAGAACTTGCAGTTGCGTACAACACACGCTACTGTATTATTCAAAGGAAAGCGTACTATGGAAGCATGAGATGTTTAATTGTAAATTTTTGATGTACCTATTCTAAAAAGTAAATTTATTTAGTCAAATTGAATAAACGTTTAAAATATTTGATTTGAAAAGGGTTCACTCTTAAAAGTTGGTAAAAGTGTAATACTGAACATGAATTTGTTCTTACATTATGTCTAAGAAACTCATAATATGGATTATAAAATTATAAGGATTATATAATGTTTTAAATTTAGTTAATACTATTCATAACCTCTTTTGAACAGCTTGTTTGGTAAGTCATGGTGTGCTTGAACTCGGTGTTGTGTGTAGTGCAAGTTATTGAATTATTTTGAAGAAATAACACACTATGAAATCTTGGGCTGTTACATACGCATGAGTAACGCTTCCATTTTTGAAATGATCTGTATAAAAATAAGGTAAGAATAATTTTATCTTTAAATAATGATAATAATATCATTTATATCATAATTATTATTTAGTTATACATATATATATCATCCATGTGATGTGGTGATGAAAAAAAGACCACATTACTTCGTTGAGGTGATAAATCATACGTATTTTTGAACGACATTATAATTTTTCAGTTTCTAGAATGACATGAATTTAAATAATATATTAATATTAATGAATGATAAATATTTCATTAATATCATATATTAAAATTATTTCCATCATTATATATATTAATTGGACACTGTGATGTAAAACGAATTATATTAGATTGCAAGGCAGTAGTCATCAATATTCATGAATGATAAATTAGTTTTCCAGTTAATGAAAGTGGAGAGGGTTACGGGGAATTGAACTGAAACAATAACATATAAGTATTTGGATGGTGATATAGTTATTATTTTACATTGTTCTGGAAATAATTTAGGGAAGTGAGATAAAAAATAAAATACAAACAATTGAATAAAAATGATATATCTTCTTTAGACAGTCTCTATTGTGTTACACCTTAACACGTCTAAGGTCAGTGTTAAGACAAAAAAGGCCTTTGGAATCAAGTTAAGGAATATAATAATGTATTTGGTAATATCATGGATGGATCAAAAGTATTTTTATTTCTCAAGAATAAAAAAGAAGATGTTCCCTTTTATAAGAGAGTGAAGGGGATGTCTTAGAATTTGTCAAAATATTGAATTAATATTTTTTAATACTCAAACCCAAATTGATATAAAATAAAAATATTTAATATTATATGATTATGGGACTAAATAACTTCATCAAGTAAAAATTATACATGTTTTTACTATTTTTTATTCTATATTTTTTTAACCCTAATTTAATCTCTTTAACTCTAACCATCACAACCTGTATTTTTAAACATTTATTGTTAATATAATGACTATAAAATAAAAATGAAAAATATATGGATAAATTTTGAATTTTTAATCTTTATAAAAAAAATTTGTTTATATTTTATGTCTATATTTAATAAGGTATTATTTATTTTAAAATACCATTAATGTAAATTTTGACACTATTCAATAATTTGACTTCTAAAAAATAAAAATAAATATATATATATATATTTATACATATATAAAAAATAACTATTTTCTATATAATTTTTTTAAGAAAATAATAATATTAATTTATATTTATTTTAATATTTTTAATATCATTTATTTGATTTTTCTATTAATTGGCTAATTATAACATTAATGTTGTGTTAGAATTTAAGATAATTATTTTGTTACAAAAAATTTTAAATAAATTCCCATGACTAATATAAATCATTTATATTTTAAATTAATATTTATATTTTAATTTATCTTCTAGATAAACCTATATTAATAATTATATATTTATTTGAAATATAAGTATTACATTTTATACTTTTTTTAAATAAAATATTATAAATTGCATACTCTCATTTAATTTGTTTAAAGATGTTATAAATTAAATATTTGGATATTTATGGTAGTTTAAAATACATACTATAATATTTTACCATGAATTATTGCCATTTTAAAGTCCTTGTCATTTTATTTTTATCCTTATTTACTCGATTTAATCTTCAATGTGGTAATAAACATTACTAATGTCAATATTCATATTGGCACAAAATGAAAAGACCTATTTAATAAATTTATTAATTATGATTAAAAATATGGAATCCATTTCAATATTTTAAAATACAAATTTTTTTAAAAATATTTTAAAATTAACCCTTCCAAATTCAAAGGAAAACCATTTTTTTAGAAAAAAATCCCATTAAAAAATAAAATATATTTATGGTATATTGGAGTATAAAATCGATTTCAAAACACATAATTATAATATTTTCAATTTATTTTTCATAATTATATTTAAAAATAATCCAAAACATTATTTTTCATAGTAAATAAAATATAGTTTTTAATAAATACTAATATTTTCAAAATTCAATACAAAAATGAAACTTATCAGAAAAATACTAAAAAATCACCATAAGATAATTATGAAATTATTATTTTAAAAATGAAGTTTATTTTTTCAAATAAATATTAATAATGTATCCAAATTTAGTTTAAAATTAATTTCACCAAAAAATTGGCAAAACTTCCTTATAAAAAATTAATATTTTTATACGGAAAATTGGATATATTTTTGAAACATGTCAATAAAACACGTAAGATGAATTCTAAAAATTATATTTCATATTATATATATCATTAATATGTAAAAAATGTTTTATTTTTTTATTTTTTTAATATGAAACACACTTATGCTCATTTAATTTTATTTCAGAAAAATATTAACTTTTATTTTTTAAAGGGTTTTATTTTCATTTATAATTAATTTCACACAAAAAAATAAATTATATTTGGATGAATAACAAAATAATTTCATAATTTTTTTAGTATTGTTCATAACAACCCTTATAATGTCGCAGTTTGTCACGACCCATCCTCGGGGCCCGTGCTGTGACTACCCCAAGCCCGCCTTCCATAGGCCAGGGGTTGGCGACTAGCACCAAGGTGAAAATCCCCGTAAAAAGGGAAGGCATTGCCTTTGTAAAGTAAACAAGCATCACAGAGTAAGCAAGCGGAAAAGTAAACACTAAGTAAAAACAAAGTACAAATGAAGTGCGGAAAAGTAAATGGGCCAGTATACAAACCCAACTGAAAGTAAAGTACAACTCGAAAGGGAAAACAACAACTGTAAAGTAAAAACCGCTACACCGAGCTGTCCACTGGAAATCCCACCTGAAGGGTGGGTACAGATAGCTCCAATGCTCCTCGGGTCCCGCCGTCCACTCCGAGCACGTCCCGCCCAGTGGTCCACCTCCAGGTACCGTCCTGCTCTGCATGCCTCAGCCACGATCAACGCTGTCCGTTGTCTGCAAACAACACAACGTAGTGCGGGCCTAGCCCGTGCAGGGGTGAGTATAACGATACTCAGTAGGGACCCCGAGACCCTCAAGGTCTCACTAAAACCAACAAAGATAACCACAAGAACATCTCAACAGATAACCTCTACTTAGATATATTCCCATACATATACCTAAGTTATCAAGTAACCCATCTCAATCATGAGGCAAACACAAGGTCAAAAGTCTCAGCTCAAACCAGGATTTTCATCATCGAAACTGTAACTGCTGAAGAGCTCCATCTCTGGAGTGTACAGTGGTCCTGTCACAACTCCGAGGTACTGCCCACTAACTTAAGACTGCTGTAGTACTCCACCTATCGAGTAATGTGGGCCAGCCGCTACCACCAAGCACTCCCATGTGCCACTACAACCAAGCGCACCACTGTCGTGGGCCTGCCGCTACAACCAAGCGCTCCCATGTGCCGCTACAACCAAGCGCACCTCTGTTGTGGGTCTGCCGCTACAACCAAGCGCTCCCATGTGCCGCTACAACCAAGCGCACCTCTGTCGTGGGTCTGCCGCTACAACCAAGCGCTCCCATGTGCCGCTACAACCAAGCGCACCTCTGTCGTGGGTCTGCTGCTACAACCAAGCGCTCCCATGTGCCTCTACAACCAAGCGCACCTCTGTCGTGGGTATGCCGCTACAACCAAGCGCTCCCATGTGCCGCTACAACCAAGCGCACCTCTGTCGTGGGTCTGCCGCTACAACCAAGCGCTCCCATGTGCCGCTACAACCAAGCACACCTCTGTCACACACCGAGTCGTTCGATCAGCAGTCGTCGGGTCTCAGTCAGCTACACGGTCTCCGTGCTCCGCCTGCTCGTCTCCGGGAGGGTCCGCTCCACGAGCTACTGGTCGATACTCCATGTATCACAAAGTCCCTCAATGAAGTATCTCGAAGGACCACCTCGTCATTGGGGTCTCAACGCAACAGACGGCGCGTCAATCGGACGCCCGGTCTGTGGGTTATTAGCCTTTTCGTCCCAGGGGCCCGGTTGGTTTCGTGAGCGAACCAATCCGGCCGTAACTCAACCATACCCCAAACACTCACAAGGTATACTCATAGGGACCGTTTTTCAACGTGATCACCAATGCCGCTGACGGTTCGTCCAACGAATGTCCTGTCTGAAAGATATCATCGTTTTCCGTTCCAGGGGCCCGGTTGGATTTCGGGTGCGATCCAACCCAGCCACTACCAACTGTATCCAAATGTCGGGCGAAGGATGCCAAAAGTTCCGTATCGTCAACAGGAACTCAACGCAACAGACGGCGCGTCAATCGGACGCTCGGTCTGAGAGTTATTGGCCTTTTCATCCCAGGGGCCCGGTTGGTTTTTTAAGGAAAAACCAACCTGACCGTACTCCACTTGCATCCAAACCTCGGGCGGAGTGAGCCAAAAGATCTGTCTCACTAAGAGGAAACTAGCAAAGCTGACGGTACGTCAATCGGACGTCCGTAGCTCAAGATATGAGCGTTTCCGCTCCGAGGGCCCGGTTGGTTTCGTGTACAAACCAACTCGGCCGAACCCAAAGTATTCCGAAACATTGAGTGCGATAAACCGAAACGACCGACTCGATCCAAGGATTGCGTTGCCGCTGACGGTGAGTCGTTTGGAGGCCTGTAGCTCAAGATACGACCATTTGAACGAAGTCCGTCCGAAGACGGGGGGGTCCGGGCCCGGGCGGACCCGGCCCGACCCCCCCTGGTTGGCCTGAACCGGGTCGGGTCCGACTCGGTTGGCCCGGCCCGGCCTGGCCAGGGCCGGTCCGGCTCGGCTCGGCCGAGCGGCCGACGCGGGGGAAAGCCGCCGCCCCGCGTGACACCCCCGCGGCACCCGCGGGGTGTCGCGCTGGACAACCGCGGGGTGCCGCGGGACAACCCCGCGCCACCCGCGGCACCCGCGGGGTGTCGTGCTGGACACCCGCGGGGTGCCGCCGGCGACCCGCGCCACCACCGGCTTCCGCGGGCTGCCGGAATCGCTCCGGTGGCCCGTTTTCCTTCCCGTCTGCGCCGTTGTTCCTCCCGGGTTCCGTTCTTTACTACGGGATCATCAAACACCCGTTGCGGCACGTTCCGTCGTCGCCCTCCAAATCCGCAAAACACGAAGAACGGCGGAGGGTTTCCAGGCCGTGTTCGTTTGACCCGCACCCTCCGCGTTAGTTAAAAACAACGGGAGAAAATAAAATGTTCAACACATGAACCAACAATTTTAATAAAATAAAATTGTTTCTTTGATTCCGGTTCTTTAATTTTTAAAGAACGTTCACGGGAATATAAAGAGGGGTATTCCAAAATTATAAAATCCCTACCTCGTTGATCGACGCGCGCGGGCGTTCTTCGCGGAAAGGCTCGTCGCGGAAGAGGGGGATCGTCGTGTCGTCGCGGAAAGGCGTCGCGTCGTCGCGGAAGAGGATTCGTAGACGAAGACGGAGGTTGTCCGAGGTGGAACGACGTCTCCCTTCCTTTGATGTGGAAAGAAGAATGAGGGGTGGCCCGTCGTCGTTCTTCGGAAGAAGTACGTGACGTCGTTCTTCGTCGGAGACCGATTCGTTCTTCACGTTCTTCGTCATTGAAGAAGATGTTCTTCAAGACTCCCAAATCCTCCCAACGTGACAGGACTCAAAAAAAATAAAATAAGCCGAAGTCTTATTTTATTAACACAAGATAAGAAATTGAATTTCAAAAGAAAAGAAACGATCAATTAATCTCAAAGAATTAATTGTAACAAATTAACAGCCCAATTAAATGGGGCGTTTCTTAACCAGAAAACGCACGGTTGACTTCTTTTAATAGGGGGGTGCGGGTGCGTTACTTAAGAAGAAAAGAAATAGTGGGGCTCATGCGGGCCCCACCTCACAAATATCCTACCAAGGGGGTAGGATATTCCTGGATAGCACCCTATCCAGTTCAACTCAGTTCAAGCCGCCTTTAAGTGGCTTCAAGTGGCTTCCAAGCGGCTTAAGTGAAATAAAATAAAGTTGTCGCAAAATTATTTTATTTCTTAACTTTAAGCCCGAAAATTAAAAACCACACCCGAGCAAACGCAACTCCGGAAGAGGCGTTTATAAGTGAATACCGGCGCTGCGATTTCATCGGTGCCCTCAGAATTCGATTCCGGGCACCGGTTCAAAAGTTAGAAAAACCCGCTCATCCGTTCACTGAACGTACCCGAGCCAAACTTCAGAAAATGATTCCGGGCACACCGGGCCTCGGAATCAGGCGCCGTCAGAAACTGCGTTCTTGTAAAATTCCAAAGAAAATTAAGAAAAAAATTTCCTTGAAATTTACGGGTCTTTACATTACTACCACCACAGGGCTTTACGTCCCCGTAAAGCTTCAACACAAACTAGGGATACAAAGGCGGTACTGAGCACGCATCTGAGCCTTCCGCTCCATGTGCTCACCTGGACCTTCTCTATCGTGGCCCGGACCACCTCTGGTCCCACTAGAGCTGCTATGATTTCTTCCTTGCCGATAAGAGAAATCTGGTCTCATCCCCTGGATGAACCACGTTCTTCTCCTATTACGGTCAATCCCGACATGGATGATACTAATCCATACCAAGGATGACGTCGTAAGGCCTCGACGCTACTACCAAGAGATCCAACCGTTACTCTCGCCTCCAAGGGTTGAGTCACACTGTCGGCATCAGTGTGTGGTAACTGGGTCTCCTCCAGTAGATGTCTCACAAGTGAGGGTCAAGTCAACAGTCAAAACTGGAACCTCTTAGTAACAACACAAGAGAGGACAGGGAAGTAAATGCCACAAGAAAAGGTGTCTTTTATTACTGCAGCTCAAGTACAAAGACACAAAGCATCTACAAACATACATCAACAAAACTAGAAGCAACATGAACAAATGTCTCCAGGTCTGGAGCTAGTCCTGCTCCTGTCCATCTGCTCCCGGAACCCTATGATCGTAGGCCTCAGCTGCCTGAAGATGAGCTCTCCCATGTCCTCCTATCCCCTACGGTCAGGGTGGACCGCCTGGTGGTGGTGGCGGCAGAGCCTCAAAGCGTCGCTCACCACCTGCTGCTCGGCCAGCCCCTCTGACTCGTCCTCCTCCTCCCTGCGGACCGCCACGGTCGACCCTCTGCCTCTGCCTGGGTGGCCCCTCCACCGTCTTCTGCTCCTCGGTACGGCAGGTCGGGCAGTCACGAGCCATGTGGCCCTGCCCGCCGCACGAGTAGCACTGCCTGCCTCTCGGAAGGCTGGCTTCACGCTGTGTGCCCCGCACTACTGAGCCAGTGTCCCGAGGTCGTCTGCCGGAACCCTGATTCATCCGTCGGCTACCTGCTGCCGAAGACTCCGCCACCTGCCGCCCTGCAGTAGGTCTCGCTGTAGACTCAGCCAGAAATCTCTCGATCAGAAGGGCTCGCTCTATAACTCCTGCCTGGGTCGGGATGCTGAGGGAGATCAGTGATGCCCTCATCTTGTGTCTCAATCCCCACTCGATGGTCCGGGCCCGGAAGAAGGGGTCCCGTACCATGTCTGTCGAGTAGCGAGAAAGGTCGGTGAACCTCGCCGTGTACTGGGCTACCGTCAAGCTGCCCTGTCGTAGCTGAAGAAGATCCTGAATGTGCACTGCAAGGAGGGTGGCCGGGACAAACTCTGAGTGGAAGAGGCTCTCGAAGTCCGTCCAGATGAGGGAGGCCTCATCGTGCACCTGGAGCATCAAGCTCCACCATCTGCCTGCTGCCGCGTGTAGGAGACTCGCTGCGAGGATCACCATGAGGTCTGCTGGTGTCCTCACTAATCGAAAAACCCGAAGAACTACCTCCAGCCAGTCCTCGGCGGCCTGAGGGTCCGTCTCCCCGCGGAACCTGGGTGGTCGCTGGTACTGGAACTCATGCAGTGCACTAAGGCGACGTGCATCGTCAGCGGCTGGGGCTGGTAGCATCGGTGCCTCGGCAAGTATAGGTACCGCCGGTGCCTCAGCTGTCAAAGGGCCCTGTACCGAGTCCTCGACACTCAGTGGGCTGTCATCACGCTCCACTCTCAGAATCCTAGCTGGCTGTCGTCGTGGGGCCATCCTGAAAGAAACAGGTGCGCCACGGTCAGGACAGTATACCTGGTGAGCTGTCACAAGTAATCACAATGAAAACGTGAAACACACATGAAATCAATGTTTTCGTGAATTAAGTCGGAAATCAGAAGTCAGGGTCCTGGTGTACGGATACGTCGGCCGCCGCACCAACACTGGACTCCCTGGACTGATAACCACACCCAATACGCTAAACACTATTGCTTCACATAGAAAAGATCAGAGTTCGCGGTAGAACTGAACTCCTCTGATACCAATTTGTCACGACCCGTCCTCGGGGCCCGTGCCGTGACTACCCCAAGCCCGCCTTCCATAGGCCAGGGGCTGGCGACTAGCACCAAGGCGAAAATCGCGGTAAAAAGGGAAGGCATTTCCTTTGTAAAGTAAACAAGCACCACAGAGTAAGCAAGCGGAAAAGTAAACACTAAGTAAAAACAGAGTACAAATGAAGTGCGGAAAAGTAAATGGGCCAGTATACAAACCCAACTGAAAGTAAAGTACAACTCGAAAGGAAAAACAGCAACTGTAAAGTAAAAGCCGCTACACCGAGCTGTCCACTGGAAATCCCACCTGAAGGGTGGGTACAGATAGCTCTAATGCTCCTCGGGTCCCGCCGTCCGCTCCGAGCACATCCCGCCCAGTGGTCCACCTCCAGGTACCGTCCTGCTCTGCAAGCCTCAGTCACGATCAACGATGTCCGTCGTCTGCAACCAACACAACGTAGTGCGGGCATAGCCCATGTAGGGGTGAGTATAACGATACTCAGTAGGGACCCCGAGACCCTCAATGTCTCACTAAAACCAACAAAGATAACCACAAGAAGATCTCAACAGAAAACCTCTACTTAGATATATGCCCATACATATACCTATGTTATCAAGTAACCCATCTCAATCATGAGGCAAACACAAGGTCAAAAGTCTCAGCTCAAACCAGGATTTTCATCATCGAAACCGTAACTGCTGAAGAGCTCCGTCTCTGGAGTGTACAGTGGTCCTGTCACAACTCTGAGGTACCGCCCACTAACTTAAGACTACTGTAGTACTCCACCTATCGAGTAATGCGGGCCAGCTGCTACCACCAAGCACTCCCATGTGCCGCTACAACCAAGCGCACCACTGTCGTGGGTCTGCCGCTACAACCAAGCGCTCCCATGTGCCGCTACAACCAAGCGCACCTCTGTCGTGGGTCTGCCGCTACAACCAAGCGCTCCCATGTGCCGCTACAACCAAGCGCACCTCTGCCGTGGGTCTGACACTACAACCAAGCGCTCCCATGTGCCGCTACAACCAAGTGCACCTCTGCCGTGGGTCTGCCGCTACAACCAAGCGCTCCCATGTGCCGCTACAACCAAGCGCACCTCTGTCGTGGGTCTGCCGCTACAACCAAGCGCTCCCATGTGCCGCTACAACCAAGCGCACCTCTGTCGTGGGTCTGCCGCTACAACCAAGCGCTCCCATGTGCCGCTACAACCAAGCGCTCCCATGTGCCGCTACAACCAAGCGCACCTCTGTCACACACCGAGTCGTTCGATCAGCAGTCGTCGGGTCTCAGTCAGCTACACGGTCTCCGTGCTCCGCCCGCTCGTCTTCGGGAGGGTCCGCTCCATGAGCTACTGGTCGATACTCCAAGTATCACAAAGTCCTGCAAGGAAGTATCTCGAAGGACCACCTCGTCATTGGGGTCTCAACGCAACAGACGGCGCGTCAATCGGACACCCGGTCTGTGAGTTATTAGCCTTTTCGTCCCAGGGGCCCGGTTGGTTTCGTGAGCGAACCAATCCGGACGTAACTCAACCATACCCCGAACACTCACAGGGTATACTCATAGGGACCGTTTTTCAACGTGATCACCAATGCCGCTGACGGTTCGTCCAACAGATGTCCTGTCTGAAAGATATCATCGTTTTCCGTTCCAGGGGCCCGGTTGGATTTCGGGTGCGATCCAACCCGGCCACTACCAACTGTATCCAAAACTCGGGCGAAGGATGCCAAAAGTTCCGTATCGTCAACAGGAACTCAACGCAATAGACAGTGCGTCAATCGGACGCCCGGTGTGAGAGTTATTGGCTTTTTCGTCCCAGGGGTCCGGTTGGTTTTTTAAGGCAAAACCAACCCGACCGTACTCCACTTGTGTCCAAACCTCGGGCGGAGTGAGCCAAAAGATCCGTCTCACAAAGAAGAAACTAACAAAGCTGACGGTACGTCAATCAGACGTCCGTAGCTCAAGATATGAGCGTTTCCGCTCCGAGGGCCCGGTTGGTTTCGTGTACGAACCAACCCGGCCGAACCCAAAGTATTCCGAAACTTTGAGTGCGATAAACCGAAACGACCGACTCGCTCCAAGGATTGCGTTGCCGCTGACGGCGAGTCGTTTGGAGGCCCGTAGCTCAAGATACGGCCATTTGAATGAGGTCCGTCCGAAGACGGGGGGGGTCCGGGCCCGGGCCGACCCGGCCCGACCCCCCCTGGTTGGCCCGAACCGGGTCGGGTCCGACTCGGTTGGACCGGCCCGGCCCGGCCAGGGCCGGTCCGGTTCGGCTCGGCCGAGCGGCCGAGCGGCCGACGCGGGGGAAAGCCGCCGCCCCGCGTGACACCCCTGCGGCACCCGCGGGGTGTCGGCCAGACACCCGCGGGGTGCCGCGTGACAACCCCGCGACACTCGCGGGGTGTCGCCCTGGACACCCACGGGGTGCCGCGGGACAACCCCGCTGCACCCGCGGGGTGGCGCGCTGGACACCCACGGGGTGCCACGCGACAACCCCGCGGTACCCACGGGGTGTCGCGCTGGACACCCGCGGGGTGCCGCGTGACAACCCCGCGGCACCCGCGGGGTGTCGCGCTGGACACCCGCGGGGTGCCGCCGGCGACCCGCGCCACCACCAGCTTCCGCGGGCCGCCGGAGTCGCTCCGGTGGCCCGTTTTCCTTCCCGTCTGCGCCGTTGTTCCTCCCGGGTTCTGTTCTTTACTGCGGGATCATCAAAAACCCGTTGCGGCACGTTCCGTCTTCGCCCGCCAAATCCGCAAAACACGAAGAATGGCGGAGGGTTGTCGGGCCGTGTTCGTTGGACCCGCACCCTCCGCGTTAGATAAAAACAACGGGAGAAAATAAAATGTTCAACACATGAACCAACAATTTTAATAAAAAAAAATTGTTTCTTTGATTCCGGTTCTTTAATTTTTTAAGAACGTTCACGGGAATATAAAGAGGGGTATTCCAAAATTATAAAATCTCTACCTCGTTGATCGTCGCGCGCGGGCGTTCTTCGCGGAAAGGCTCGTCGCGGAAGAGGGGGATCGTCGCGTCGTCGCGGAAAGGCGTCGTGTCGTCGCGGAAGAGGATTCGTAGACGAAGACAGAGGTTGTCCGAGGTGGAACGATGTCTCCCTTCCTTTGATGTGGAAAGAAGAACGAGGGGTGGCGCGTCGTCATTCTTCGGAAGAAGGATGTGACGACGTTCTTCGTCGGAGAACGATTCGTTCTTCACGTTCTTCGTCGTTGAAGAAGATGTTCTTCAAGCCTCCCAAATCCTCCCAACGTGACAAGACTCAAAAAAATAAAATAAGCCCAAGTCTTATTTTATTAACACAAGATAAGAAATTGAATTTCAAAAGAAAAGAAACGATCAATTAATCTCAAAGAATTAATTGTAACAAATTAACAGCCCAATTAAATGGGGCGTTTCTTAACCAGAAAACGCACGGTTGACTTCTTTTAATAGGGGGGGGGGGGTGCGGGTGCGTTACTTAAGAAGAAAAGAAACAGTGGGGCTCATGCGGGCCCCACCTCACAAATATCCTACCAAGGGGGTAGGATATTCCTGGATAGCACCCTATCTAATTCAACTCAGTTCAAGCCGCCTTTAAGTGGCTTCAAGTGGCTTCCAAGCGACTTAAGTGAAATAAAATAAAGTCGTCGCAAAATTATTTTATTTCTTAACTTTATGCCCGAAAATTAAACACCACACCTGAGCAAACGCAACTCCGGAATAGGCGTTTCTAAGCGAATACCGGTGCTGCGATTTCATCGGTGCCCTTAGAATTCGATTCCGGGCACCGGTTCAAAAGTTAGAAAAACCCGCTCATCTGTTCACTGAACGTACCCGAGCCAAACTTCAGAAAATGATTCCGGGCACACCGGGCCTCGGAATCAGGCGCCGTCAGAAACTGCGTTCTTGTAAAATTCCAAAGAAAATTAAGAAAAAAATTTCCTTGAAATTTACGGGTCTTTACACAGTTATTATAGAAATTCTAAATAATAGTATTTAGTGGTTCATTTAAGATCAAAGTGGTGCATCATGTAAGCTATATAACAAAGTGTTTCCCTATTAAAATGTCAGGATGTTACATTATCCCACTATTTAAAAAATTTCATCATCATAATTTGAACTTGTGTGTGGTATCTAGGGTTCATCCATTCAAAATTCAGTTATTGAAATCCATTATCTGAATAAGGGAAAATAAAACATCCATTTCAAAAGAGAGAATGGAATGCATGTAGGTCTTTTAGGATTTCTCAAACTAGGGTTTTATATAGGAAGAAATTTACTTGGAATTGAAAGATAATTACCATGTTATAATGGATACTGAGAGAGAACATGGTCATGAGAATGTTAACCATCACAAAACCATAAGTCTACGATGGGTTAAAAGTACATATATTTCTAGATTAGAAATGTAAATGAATAACGATTTTATTCAAAGATAGATTTTTCAATAGTTGGATTCTTTAATTGAAAACTAATAACAAATGAAAATATAATTAATTTATATGTATAATTTCATCCTTTAATCAATATCCACAAAAACTTTATCTTTTTTTTCCAAATGATGAGTATGTCTTTTTCATGCCTCGAGTTCTATAATAAACCCAAACATATCATAAAATATTGGAAAGAAAAACATTATTTTCCTAATGTACATAGGAATTAACCAAAACCAAAATGGTATATAAAATACGAGATATATCCAAAAATTAATAAACCAATATATGACTACAAACTACATCAATATCTAAAATTCAACAGTAACGCACAAAATTCAACATTGATCATTCAAAAAATAATTATGCTGAAAATTAGACAATAATATTCGTGACTATGATTGATGAAAAAAAAATTTGAAGGATTTTATAATTTATAATTACAATATAATATTAAAATTTATCTCCAAATAACATTAATGACTCTTAAAGTCGCAAAACACAATATGTATTCTCAAATCATTTAATCACCACCAAATGATAGTAATTTCTATAAATAATCTTGATCACTATAATTCCATAATTTAATGTTATTTTACATTAAAATACAATGGATAATATACCCCTAAAAATCTATAATAATATTCTATTTACATTAAACTTATTAGATTCCCAAAATATTGACCTTGTTCCGAAATAACATTAATCACTTACTCACAAAATCATTTTCCAATATCATGGTTTTCTCGATTATAATAAATATTTTCCGAAAATGAATTTAACCATTATATATCAAATAGTTTAAATAAAGATAAACAACTTGGTACTAACCAGGATATCACATAATCTTCTGATAAGAAATTCACCATTTTCTCCCATTAGTTGTTGGTTTATATCCAGTGTCTTTATCGAATGGGGTGTGTTTTCACATAGTCTTTGTGAGGACATTTTTTGAACTATATAATTCTAAAAACATGTCCATGAGTATGGTAATATCCTAAAAATTAACTTAATATGTTTTGACCTCAATTTTTATCTCAAATATATTTCTTTTCAAAATTATCTAATAGGTTTACTATTTAAGAGAACTATTAAAAAACATACAATGAAAATACATACATTAATATTGAAAAATTATACACATTACCCTTTTTTATAATGATGTAAACCCTTTTAAAATATGATAAGATTTCTTTTCAGGATAAATATTCACAATTTTCATCCAGACATCGTCCATATCCCTACTCATCCTAAAAAAATTAATTTCTTTTAAGATCGTTGTATGAACACAAGGATCTTAGTATGGGACATAAATTAAAGTAAATAGTTATACTATTGAAAACCCATAAAAACATTTTATTAAAATCATATATTTTTACCCTAAAAAGGAATCATTTTTTTAGAATATATCATTGTATTTCCTTTTTTTAATAATAATATCCATTAAAACAAATTTACAAAAAATAAAATATTTAATTAGTTTACTTGGGACACCATTATTATAAAACACTTACAAAACACTTAAAAATGGAATTACCATATGATCGACTTCCATCTCAAGAGTATACAATGCATTAGAGAGATATAATGGGGCTCACCCATCATATAATCAATACCAATATCCGCTGTTTCTTGAGTCTAATAATGGGGATCAACCCTTCATATAATGTATAGAAGACTCACTCATCATTATTTGGGTACACACGTCATAAATAATTTACATGGAAAAAATTAGGAATAATAGACAAGAAACTCTTTTAAACCCAAATAAAAATATATTCTGATACAAAAATTCATTGTTTTTTTAAAAATCACATTCAAAATATAAACATTAATCACATAATAATGAGTCAATATTCATTAAAAATTACTATGAAAACATATAATGAAAAGATTAAATTATGAATTCGTCATAAAGGAACGATATTCTACTCATGGTGTACCTTTAAAATAAATTTCTTTTGGACCTTTGTAAAGGGAGATTAAACCGAAACATTAAAAGAGGATTATTAAAATAATGATCTTTTTATAAGACCAAAAAATTACCTTTTTAAAAATATATAAAAGATACTTAATAAAAATTCACTAAAAATTCATTTACATATAAATAAATTATTAAAAATAATTTTCAAAACATAGACATGATATAAAATTATTTATAAAAATCGCCAATAAAACATTTAAAATAATAATTCAGTTAAAGAGTCCCTTAACTAGAGTATGGTATGTCACGTACCGACATCATATTCCTAAATAATAAACTTATGTAAATTATCTACAGGTTATAAAACCTTTTTAAAGTTTAGTGTACCTCTTATATCCCTTATAAACATTTTATTTAAATTAGTTGATTATTTAATTTAATGTAGGATGTTATTATGATATTCGATACTTGAGTCAAAAGTTATATTTTAATGATGTATCTAATCAAAGTGGTCCTTATTAAATAATATGCAGAATAATATTTATTACCTAATAATAATTATTTAAAATAAATTATAATTGTAAATCCATCCACTAATTAAGGTTATGAAAAATTAACTATGTTACAATCATGGAGATGGTAGGTCCTACGTATGCATGAGTAATATTTCCATTTTTCAATGATCATTATGAAAAGAAAGTAAGACTGATTTTATATTTACCTAATGATCATAGTATAATTAATATCATATTAATATTTTAAATATTATTTTTTATATCATCCATTTTATTTTTTAATGAAAACTGAATCGCATTGCTCAAAGAGGTGATAATTCACACAAACACACGAATAATGTTATCATTTTTTTGTGCATGAAAATTTATGAAAGTAAATTACATATTATATTCCAAGAATGATAAATATGTCATGATTATCATATAAAAAATTAATTCTATCATTATTAGTTATGTGGAGATAAGTATATATATTATACTCTATTTATTATTTTATCAAGTTTTAATAATATTTTAAATATGTTTAAGAAGAAATGAAATATAAACAATTGATCAAAAATGAAACCCCTTCTTTGGACAATCTCTTATGATTAACACCGTAACACCTCTCAGGTTAGTGTTATTCCTAAAAGGACCTTAAAATGTAGGGATAAATACTATTAAGGTATTTTAGATTATTTTGGCCAATATAATGTGTTATTAGGTATGAATAAAATGTAAGAAAATGTTCCCTTTTATATGAGAGGGGAGGGAAAGTGATGAAATTTCTCATAATATTAAATTTATGTAAATAAATATTAAATACAAGATTAATATAAATATATAAATATATAATATAATATGATTATTGTTCCCAATTCCTTCAAAAATTAAAAATTATACATGTTTGGAGTTTTTTTATAATCCTTATCTTTTTGTTTAATCACTTTTTATCTTTTTACACTCTTACCGTGAAAATATTGATTTTTACCCATTGAGAGTTAATATAGTTTCCATCAAATGAAATAAATAACCATAAATGGGTCATGGACATAATTTTAATCCTTATACAAATAAATATGGTGAATTTAATATTTTAATAAATTTTTCTATCATTTAATAAACTAATATTTATTTTAAAATATCATTAAAATGTTTTTTTATAATATTCATTACATTTAATTTTAAAAATATAAAAAATATATATATAATCCGTTTAGGAATATAATTATATAAATTAATAATTATTATTTTATTTTTATAATCATTTAAATAATTTTTCCCTTAATTAAATAATTACTACATTAGTGTTGTGTAAGCATTTAGTGTAATTATTTCATCATTAAAAATTGTCAATAAATTTCATTTATTTAGAAAAAAAAAATTTTACCAAAAATTATTTATAGTCATTTTTATATTCTTCATAACCCTATAATAAAATTGTTATATTCATTAAAAATGTGAGTATAATATAATTAAATTTTCTTTAAATAAAATATTATCAAAGTCATACTCTCATCAATGTGTCTTGAAAAGGTAAAAATTTAAAATATGAGATTTTTATGGTCTTTTATTACTCATGAAATAATATTTTATCGGGTTCTATGATCTCTTTATATCCTTATAATCTTATTTTTACCTTTAATTTCCAAATTTACCCATAACTGTGATGATAAAAATTACTAAACTATTCATACTAGCCAAAAATGTAAGAGAGAAACTAAATATTTTTTAATTTATAATTAAAAATATTCATTTTAAATTTAAAAAATCAAAAAAATCAAAACATATTTTTTAAATTAATCCCGAAAAAAGCCACAAAAAATAGTTTTTTAATGAACACTTTTAAAAAATAAATTTTTTTAATAAAAAATTAAATTCTAAAATTGATTTAGAAACTGATTATTGTAATATTTTCAATAAAATTAAACAAATTAAGATTATTAAGAAATCTATACAATAATTTTACTGTGTAAATGAAATTCAATTTTCAATAAAATTAGTAATTTTCAGTATTCATTGAAAATTGAAACTTATGAAAAAACAAATTCACCCTAAGATTATTTTGAAAATTATCATTGAATAATGAATATATTTTTTCCCATTAATATTTTAAATGTTTAAACATTTATTTTAAAACATGTTCTCTATCCAAATGCAATGAAACTACATTTTAAAACAATAAAACTTTTAGTTTAAAATTGTATTTATTTCTATTTCATATCTAGAAATAAAAAATTATGAATTTCAATCATTACATTGAATATTATATATATATACATTTAATTAATTAATAAAATAAAAATGATTTATTTTTTATTTTATTTCAATAAAAGATACATGTGCGCATTTAAATAGTTTTTTGAAAAATATTTTCATTTTTTCACGAGGGTTTTATTTTTATTTATGATTAATTAGTCACAAAATAATTTATTAACTATAAAGGTATAATTTATATTTCTATAATTTTATTAATCATGTTCATACACACCATTCTAGGGGGTTGTTTATAATGGTAACATTTATATAAAAATATTTTTTTGTTTGTTTAAGCTCAATTAGGTGTATCATGTATGTTATCAAACATTGGGTTTTCTTATTAAAATGTTGTGATGTAACAGTGTTCATGTGTAAATATAATCTACCGTATCCATAAATGGTTTAATTCAATTTTATATATCTAAAATTTTAAGATGAGTATAAATAATAAATATATATGTTATTTATATCAGGATTATAAGTATGATGTTAGTGTACCCTATAATTAAGAACAAAGACTAAAGATGTCAAAAGAAAACATACAATAAAAATGAAGTAGTAAACATATAAAAATATCATTTTAATTTAAAAAAATTATTAATAAAATAGTTATAAATGATCACAAGTAATCATATATGGTGTGATATATATGTGTATGATTCTATAGTATATTTATAAAAAATATTTAATTATTATATATTTTTTTCAAATGACTATGAATGGATTCTAATCTATAGTAGGGGTTCAGTATTTCAATCTCATTTTTTCTGATGATTGTTTATGATTATGTTTTTGATGACCAAATTTCAGGATCTACCTCTCAATAGTCACATTAATTATCTCTCCTATTGTTATCTATATAGTACATTATTTCCTTTAATTTTCCTCTCTTTTTGTATTTAATATACCTAATGAATGTTTTTAAGGAAAATAAACTTTCTTCAACCCTCTCTTTTAATCTATGTCTATGTTTTGTCTAAAATATTATCAAGAAGAGTTTACTATTTTATATTATTATTAAATTCGTTTTTACCCATGATTAAATTGTTATAAAATGATTTCAAAGGAATCTTCGTCGTATTTTCCAAAATAATTTAATTTTTGTCTTTTCTAAAAAGGTATGAATCGAATTTTGTTTTAAATTATATAGCATTAATGGAATTTCATTCATCGTAACCACTAAGTACTTTGAATATTCCATTACAACATTCTAATTTTCATTATAAATGACATATTTTCTATAATATTTTTTGATTTTTTAGATTTGAAACAAGTAGTTTCAAAGTAAGAAAATGTTTTTTTCTAATGAAATGTTCCAAATATTATTTTGAATACATTTCCCCCTAATATGAAATCATTTTATGTTACTTAATATTCACTAGGGATATGATACAATGATTCTATCCTTATTATTTCTCTAGATGTAATATTATTATTGTTAAAATATGTTTTGGAAAGTCTTTACTTTCCATAGGTAATTCTTGGATGAATAGATTAAATTTTTATGAAACCCATTTATTTTCTATGGGTTATGAAAAATTAAAATGTTTGAAAACCCTATCTTCTTTACAAGGGATATGTTATAATGATAGAAATAATTTTTTATGATCATTTGGCATACATATTAGAATTTTTCATTATGTTATGTGCGTGGTTGGGATTATATATCCCTCTAATTCATTAAACAATGATTGATATATCGTTAGATAAATAGCACTACAATGTAGATTGAACCAGTTTTTGAAAATAAATTTATACACTATGATATTATTGTGAGTGAAACTTAACTACTATGATGGTTTGGGTAGTGAATAAAATCTACTATGATAGTCTTGTTTGTAATCCTTGATTAGTAAGTAAGTGATTTCAAATGACTATGTGTATAACACAAACTTATGTCTTATTCCAATGTTATACTCTCTTTTATCATGTTCTTTGATTACATTATGATACATGTCTTATAAACTACCAGGATTTATTCCATTAACCAATATTATGATCTATGATATAAATGGTATGTTTTTTGAATGTTATTTTCATATTTTTATACCCCTATGATCATGTCATGTTTATATAATCAATGATATTTCCCTTGTTTCCCCATACTAATCATTTGATCTCACCCATTTTTTAATTTTTTTCCCTCAACATATAATGAAATGTATTAAGTATGATATTTCAATGAATTTTTTAGTTCTTATGTACATAGTGGGAGATAAAATAGTTCATTTATGAACAAACAGAATATATATCTACGATTTCAATGAAATTATATATATAAGATTCTAGAATGAATCTTTAAATTATTTGTTGAATATTCACCTAATAATATATAATTTAATTTTATGAATAGTTTGTGTTTTTAATGAACAAACTGTATCTATATCCTTTCACCTTTCTACAGTATCTCTCCACTCGAGCCTCCCTTAGACAGAAACTCAACATGACCTTGACCCGAATTTTCAATCAGAGTCACCATTTATGTTAATAGACATTGATTGAGGAACATATCATCACCTAGAGACTTAAATTTAAGATCAATAAAGGATGTATGTATATGTCAAAACCAAGGATTTAGGCTATAAGATGGTTCCAAACTTGAGTCTCTCAACTGATATCAATGATCAATAGGAAAGATTAATATAAATTTTATATTGATGATGAATACTTTCAAAAAATACTTGTGTCTATTCCTTGTGATGGAGACTGTCTAAGAATTATGGGGACCATTTTCACTCCGAATACAATTATTTTGAATCTATATATGTATCACACCATGTGCCTGACAATATGTCACAATGAGTACAAGACAACGATACTAATATTTTAATACACAAGAATTGGTGATGTGGTATGATGAATAGAACTCAGGACCATACAATGATCCACTAGGAAACACCTCCACCACTTAAATCACACTACATACAAGAAAAGCACCCATGTTCACAACTCCTTCCATGAACGAGTACCATACCTAGACTGTACTATGTTTTCTATATGATAAGAAGAAACTATAATTGTATTGGACTCGTCTTATTAAATGTTACATTTCTTCTAACTAAACCATATCATCAAAGTATATGTAGCTGATAAAAAATATCTTACAAAAATCAAGAAAAGATATCACATTTCAACTTGATGTTTGACCTTAATTCAAATATGTACATATTGAGTGCTAAATTTATGATTAACATAGACTGATTATGGTTTTTAATTATATTTTCATTTCCATTCTTCAAAACTGTTAGGAAAAAAAAACTAAGCCAATAAGACAAGTTAATCCTAAAAAATTCACACCTGAGTTATTAAAAAACAAATTTCTATGTTTAAAACCAAATGTAATCACAACCAAGATGAATTCTAGGATAATGATCTAATATATATAAGGCCACTATTAATAAGAGACTACTTGAACATGTAATTATTCAAATGAGGTTACAATAGTTAATAAAATTGCTTATGATTCTTCTATATGTTTTTAAAATTGGATCATATAATGGAAATAAATCAACAACCATATTATAAAAGATCATACATAAAATAATCGTGACCATCAACATGTCCTTGTAGAATCAAATTAAAAAAATTGAAGTTGAGCACATGACATTGATTTGGAGGATAATGATGGAGTAATATGAATGATATATAAAATTTGTTACCATTTTACCATTTGAATGTATCAAGATCCTGTTACTTTTAAAAAGGTTTATTTAATTTCCATTTCTAAAAATTATTATTCCATTTTGTTGTGTTTATTATACTCTTTGTTCTATTATCTTCTCCCTTAATTTTTGTTTTGTTTCTTCATCCAATTTTTTTTAAATATGTTCTATAATATCTATAATTATGGTGAAATGACATGATGGATTTTACCTATGTGAAGACCCAAAAATTACAGATATTTTATTTATATTCTTTCGAATTTTTACGAGCCTATAGCTTTTGAGGGTGCTTGATTTTGAGGCCTGGTGTGCCCGGAATCAATTTTCGAAGTTTAGCTCGGGTACGTTCAGTGAACGAATGAGTGTGTTTTCTCTACCATTTGAACCGTTGCTCGGAATTAAAATATGAGGGCACCGATGAACTCGTAGTGCCGGTAATTTTTTAAGGGGACACTTACCGTAGTTTCGTTCTCAAGGGAGGAGAAGATAGTTTTGGGGATTTATTTAAGAAGTAAATAAAAATTGAGGGAACAATTTTTATTTCGTAAAGTGGGTTTCCCTCCCATAGGTAGTTAAGAGCGGGGCCCACAACCACTTAACTACCCAAGTGTGGATGTTAGAGAGGTGGGGCCCACATGAGCCCCATAATTTATTTTCCTCTGATCTCATTTATTCCCCTGCTGTTTGATTTGACTTTTTCCCCATTAATACCCCTTGTTTAATTCTTTGGTAACTCCTCATATTAATTATAATGGAGCCTTCCTACCCCCCTCATCCATTTAAACATGCCAACCAATTAATTTATGTCAGCATAAATTAATTTGGCACCACGTTTAAATTAATAAGAATTTCATGACAATTCTATTAATTTGTGAGCCACCTTAAAACTTGGATGTTGGCAAAAAAACATTTGAGGAAGGCTCTGTAAAGAATTCAAAACTCAGGAGAACCGTTCTTCAACCAAGAACGATGAAGAATGCCGGATCCTCTAAGGACAACGACGCGCCACCAATCCACTTCCCCATGACAAAAGACGAGACGCCCCTTCCTTCTCAGTGCACTCTGATGAAACCTACGAACCCCTTTCCCTGTGATGTCGTCTACCATGATGCTGAAGATTGTCTTCTTGGTTGAGGTAGGGGAAATAATATGTATATTCTTCTTTTAAGAGAATTATACCCTCGGCATGGCGTGTTTTTATTTGGTGGTACTTTGAACCACTAACGCGGTGGGTGCAGACAAACAAATAAGTACAAACCCACCGCTTCTTTGTTCTTGCTGTGTTGAATAATTGGCAACGATGAAGCAGGACCAGAATGGAAATTGGAAGCCTTCGTAGTGATATACGGGATGCGAGACGACCGCTGGCGCAGACGGGAGCGAAATTGGACAACCAAAATGACTCCGGTGTTCCGAGAAAGTCACCGGCGGCACGGGTCACCGGTGTGGCGGCACTCCGGCGGGCCGCCGACCGGTGCTCTCCATGGATTCAGCTGCGACGGCAAGGAATTGGATCTCGCGGCCGCGCGAGATATGGTGGAGATACGGCGTCGATCGCCACGTCCACAGAACACAAAGGGGGGACTACGTCCCCCACTGCTCGGACCGCTGGACGAACCAGCTCAACCCCCATCCAGGACGTGGTGGGTCGCGCCGATCGGGCCGCGTTGCGCCCCGCCGGGTCGGGTCGGGTCAGGCCGGGCCCAGACCCCCCACTTCAGACAATTTTCGGTCTTTTGACTATAACATGAGCTACAGACCTCTGATCAATAGACCGTCAGTTGTGTAGGAATCCATGGATCAAGACGGGTGTTTCGATATATTACACTTGAGGTTTTGGAAAAGTTTGGGTATGGACGGGTTGCTTCGAACTCGAAACCAACCAGGCCCTTGGAGGTGAAACACTTATATCTCAAGGACCACACATCCGATTAACATGCTGAAAATTGTGTTGGGATACATTTGTTGAGACGATCATTTTTTCTTACTCCAGATGAGGTTTGTACGTACCTGGAGTACAGTGGGGTTGGTTTTTGCTTAAAAACCTACCGGGCCCCTGGAACGGAAAAGCCAATAACTCTCAGACCAACCTTCCGATTGACGCAACGTCTGTCACGTTGGGTTTTTTTACCAGACGGAACATTGGGATATATCCACTCTGTACTTTGTGATAGTTGATTTATTGACTCTCTCTCTTGATCGAGGAGCATACCCTCCCGGAATCGAGCATGCTCTGTGCGGGAACCCTAGAGCTTGATGGGACTGCGACGATGACGAATGCACTTGGATCCTCCGTGGGTTCGGCAGTGAGGACGACTGCACTTGGCTCCTTCATGGGTTCAGCAGTGATGATGACCATACTAGAGTCCTCCGTGGGTTTGACAGTGATGACTACTGTTCTTGTATCCTATGTGTGTCCGACAGTATTGACCTATGTACTTGTATCATCTGTGGGTCCGGCAGAGTAACTGGTCTTGTATCATTTGTGGGTCCGACAACTTAGCTGGTCTTGTATCCTATGTGGATCCGACATGTTAGATGAATCAATGGCTACACCTGATCATCTCTATCGCCTTACGAAGAGTATACCTGCGTGAGCTGAGTCATTATCTCAATCATTATCATCGATGTGATTTTCTTTCTTTCCTGTGTAGACTAGGTTGTGTTTTCTTGTGTGGACTAGATTGTGCTTAGGCTCAAGAGTCGGAGACGAACATTAACTGATGACATAGGTATATGTATGGGCATATACCTAAGAAGAGTTTTTGATACTTCAGTATTGTATCTTTCTTTTGTGTTTTATTCTTGATGGATTCTTAGAGAACTTCGGGGGTCACGAGGTCCCTACTGAGTATCGTATACTCACCCCGGTAGGGGCTATGGCCGCAGTGCTTTGTGTTGGATGTAGATGACATACAACACTGATCGAGGTGGAGACTTGTGGAGCTAGATGGTACTCGGAGGTGGGCCACTGGGCGGGACGTACATGGAGTGGACGACCAGACCTGAGGAGCTGAGGATACTATCTGTACCCACCCTTCAGGTGGGATTTCTTGAGGTTGACTCAGTGTTTCTGTTTTAATTACTGTTGTTGTACATTCCACAAGATGTACTATACTTTCGTTTGGGTTTGTATACTGGCCCATTTACTTTCACCACTTACCTTGTACTGAGTTTTTTTTAGTTCTTACTTCACTTGCGTACTCTGTTGTGTGTGTTCTTCATAAAGACAATTCCTTCCCTTCTTTTGGGATTGTCTCCTTTGGTGCTAGTCTCCAGCCCCTAGCCTATGGATGGCAGGTTTGGGTTAGTCACAGCACGGGCCCCGAGGATGGGTCGTGACAAATTGGTATAAGAGGGAGGTTCTACCGTAGAACTCGGGACTCTGATCTTTCCTTTTGGTGAAGAAATAGTGTTAAGAGTATTGAGTGTGTTTTTTAGTCCAGGGAGTCCAGTGTTGGTGCGGTGGCCGGCGTATCCATACACCAGGACCCTGACCTCTGATTTCCGACTCAGTGATCAAGAAACTGAATGTATGTGTTTTTGAAATGTTTTCTTTGTGATTAATTTGTGTCAGCTCACCAGGTGTATTGAATTACCCATGGCGCACCTGTTTCTTACAGGATGGCCCCACGATGGCAGATAGCTAGGGTTTCAAGCTTTGTGCAAGGTGGAAGCCCACCGAGCGATGAGGCCTTGGTGCAGGGTCCCATTACAGCAGAGGCGCCAATGGTACCACTACCCATTGAGCCACCGATGCTACCAGCCCTAGCGGCGGATAGTGCACACTGCCTGAGCGTGTTGCACGAGTTTCAGAGACAGAGGCCACCCAGGTTCCATGGAGAGATAGATCCTCAGGTATCCTAGGATTGGCTGGAGGCTCTCGTCGGAGTCTTCTGATTGGTAGTAACACTAGTAGACCTCATGGTGATCATTTCCGTGAGTCTCCTGCATGCAACAACAGGTAGATGGGGGAGCCTGATGCTGCAGTTTCCCGATGAAGCATCTAAACTATGGACGGAATTCAAGATCCTCTTCCGCTCAGAGTTTGTTCCAACCACCCTCCGTGCAGTGAGCATCCAGGAGTTACTACAGCTGCAGTAGGGTAGTATGCCAGTAGCCAAGTACTCGGGGAGATTTACCAACCTCTCGCGCTACTCCAAAGACATGGTATGAGACCCATTCTTCCGGGCCCGAACATTTAGCAGGGACTGAGGCATGAGATCAGAGCTTCGACGATTCCCATCAGCATCCCAACGCAGGCGGGGGTGCTGGAGCAAGCCCTGTTAGTGGAAAGCTTTCTTGCCGAGGAGCCATCAGTAGTGAGACCCACCGCAGGACGGCACAAAGCAGAGTCTTCAGTGGACAACAGTCAGCAAATGACGCAGGGGTCTAAGCAGACCAGGCCTTCGGGTGGGAGATCTCAGGATACAGGTTCGGCTGTGTGGGGAACACGGCGCAGAGCCAGCCTTACGAGGAGCAGAAAGTTCTATGTATGTGGCGGGCAGGGCCACATGGCTCATGATTTCATGACCCTTCGTGCATACAAGAAGCAGACAGTGGAGTGACCTCCCAGGAAGAGGTAGAGGTTCGACCTTGGTGGTCTGCAGGGAGTAGGCAGACGAGGCAGAGGAGATGGTCGAGCAGCGGGAGGTGGACGACGCTTCAAGGCTCTACCACCACCACCCCCAGAAGGTCCACCCTGACCAGAGGGAGCTTGTGGGCTGAGACAGAATCAACTCCAGGTAGAAGAGGCTTACAACCATGGTGCACCTGAGATTATTCGAGGTACTTTCTGTGTCTACTCCACCCTTTATGAAGTTCCTATAGACATAGGTGTGAGTGATTCATTTATTGTCATTTCCCTTGTTGGAGCTCGGTGATTCTGACGGAGCAGTTGGCTCGATCCATGCGGCTAGAGACTTTTACTTAAGAAGACTCGATGATTACTCACTGGTGCTGGTAGTGTGAGCTTACTCTAAGTGGTGAGATCTTTGGCTGGGAAATTCTTGTAGTGGCATCGAGGCCTTACGACATAATCTTGGGTATGAACTGGTTATCTATAGTCCATGCTCAGATCAAATGTATTAGGTGTAAGGTGCGTCGTGTCCGCACGGATGAGACTGGGTTCACCGTCACTGACAAGATGGGAACCTTTCGCAGCACAGGATAGAATCACACAGAGGAAAGGGTATCCAATCACACATCAGATGGCTAGTCGCATCCTTGGTGTAGTTGGCGTACAGAGTCCGAGTTTCCCTATAGTGGTGGACCAGTATGCAGACGTTTTTCCTGACGATGTTCCAGGACTACCTCCTCATAGGGAGGAAGATTTCTATATAGACATGTACCCCGGGACATCACCAATATCCACTCCAGCATATCGGATGGCTCCTACCAAGATTCATGAGTTGTGGGTATAGCTGGAGGACTTACAGGGGAAAGGTATCATCCGACCATGTGTTTCACCCTGGTCTTCTTCAGTTCTATTCTCCAAGAAGTCAGATGGGGGCTTGCGACTATGTGTCGACTGCCGTCGCCTAAACAAGGTGACCGTGATGAACAAGTATCTGCTTCTGAGGATTTACGACCTCTTTGATCAGCCCAAGGGACCATGTTGGTTATCGAAGATAGACCTTAGGGTAGGCTATCATCAGCTTCGAGTTCGGAATGAGGAGGTGTAGAAGATGGCCTTCAGATGTCTGTATTTCCACTATGAGTTCTTGGTCATGCCCTTCGGTGTGACCAAATATAACGACCCATATTTTACATACATTGTTAATACTTCAAAATTGAAGCACACTTATTACAACATATGATAAAACCACAAAGGACCGTATAGGTATAGTGTCTTTAGAAACTGGGAAACATAAACAACTGGTTCATAAATCTTCTACAGTGTCTCACATTTATTTCATCATATCTAGGGTCCCTTTTAGAATATTCTACTTAATATCCATCTTCCTGACCTGGGGAAAAGAAAACATAAAAGGGTGAGCTCAAATGCTCCGCAAGGACAAATAAAGGAAATAAAAATCATATCATATCTTTTTGAAAATCATAACCTGCAAAAGAGATCATAATATATTAACATGGAATAAATCATAGAAGTGAAAATGAGATCCCCATAATCATAACATGAAACTTGAAACTTTGTGGCATGCACACATAATCATGGAAAATCATTTCTTGTTAGTCATGACTCATTGCCAAGACTATCTTAGCGGACAAAGTCCATTTCTGAACCGAGTTCACTCCTCATTTCAGTCCTGTATCACTGAACCGAAATAACCTTCCGTTCCAGCCATGTCAATCTCATGAGATATAAATCTTTACCCAATGCATTGGAGGGAGATATAGGTCCCACCCATCTTATAATGAATCCATTCTTATGTGTGCCACATAATCATAAATCATACATCATCGCATAACACATATAACAAAAACGGGATTCTTGAAACATCATCACATCATAAAAAAAATCATATAAGGTAAATGACTTCATAAAAATAATTCCCTCAAAACATAATCAAATCAATGTAATAATAGGGATAAAAACAGAACCCTTTATTATCTTAGATGGAAAATAATTTTGATAAAACACTTGAACTCCATTCTTGAGGAAAATATCCTTTCTTCTTCAAAAACACTTTTCTTTTCTTAACATGTCATACAATTATAAATTAAAATAAGTTGATTAAAAATAAAATTGAAAACTTATAAAGGAATATTCTTGGAAATAATGTTTTAAAAATCCATTCTTGCCGTATAAGTTAAAAAAACATTATTCGTTCTTTTGTCGGAAATGTCAAAAAGTACCTCGTATGAAAAAAAACGACAAAATATTCCTTTCATATTCTTTACTAAAAACTCACCAAAGGGTAAAATTGGATTTAAACTATTGTAAGTGGATGGAAACAATATTAAATATTGATGGAACATGGATGTTGATGATAAAATACACCCCAGTAAATACCAAAGTATAAACAATCTCGGATAAAAATGAGATTGTGATATTTCCCCTTACCTTAGGTCCGACTTGCTTTGTAAATGTCCGAACCTCCTGTATAATGATTTAAATAATGTTATTGACTTATTCTAGAATCATACTTATTTTTATGATATCATATATGGTCATATTCTTAGCTTCTTAGTAGTAATATTTCATTGCTACTTGTTATTCGGGTGTTTATAACTTTTTGTTCTTATGCGTGTTTTGTCGAATAAATTATTATTCTTATCTTTAGGTTATAGATACCTCATTTCCAGAATGGTATTAGTATAGTATATATCATATTCATTCATTCAATTCATTTATATAATCATTATGAAATGAAGATCATGTTGAACGAGTCGCATCACATCGTGGAGACGGTATTCCGTACATACGCACGAGTGATGATATCGTTCCTATGATCGTGGAATTGTATTTAAGTGTATTTATACTATTTCAGTATCAATATCACTTTATAATAATCATATATAGTTACTCATTACACCATTATACCCATCCTAGTAAGGTGATGGTGGAAAATAGATTACACCACGGCGTGGAGACGGTATTCCGTACGTATGCATGCGCGGTGATTTCATTTTTCCGTAGGATGGATAGAAGGTGAATTAGGTTTGTTTCATATTTATAATAACATATCAGTATGTTATTACATTATCATGAAACAACTAAATAAGAAGAAGTTGAAGAAGAAATAAGTTGAAAAGATCGGTAATGGATATTACCTCTTCATTGGAACGCCTCTTTGAAACCTCCACTTAGGAAACAAAGATTGGTCTTTGAAGAAGACCAGTACCTCTAGGATTATTCTAGGGAAGTGTAGAAGAGATTTTGGCAGGGTTTGGACGATCTTGAGTGCTCAAATTGGTGTGGGGAGGAGGGGAAGGAGGTGCCCTTTTACAAGGGAGGAGAGGGGCACCTTAGAGATATCTCAAAATATTATTTTATATTAAATTCAAAATCGGTTTATAATGGTTCCAAAGGGACTTATTTAGAAGCTAAAGTGGGGATGGGTCTAAATACTATCAACCAATAGGATTTAGACAAGTTTAGGTAATTATTTTAACCTTATCAATTAGATTTAACTCTAAGTTAAATAATTTAACTTTTACCGTGTCTTTTTGTTTTCTTACACTATATGGTTAATACACTTACTATAACATGCCAAAGGAACCCCAAATTGTTTATTATTAATATATATATCCTTATATAAGTCATTTGGCCGAACCTTAGTTTTTTAAAAATAAAATAACAATTAATAATATAATATTTGATTTAAAAACTATTTTGTGTCAATTTTGACACTATTTGATATATGATTTTTGTGAAAGTCATAACATAATTATATGTTCGAAAAAAGTTGATTACATCAAAACTAATATATCATAGTAACCTAGAAAATTAGTGTTATTTATAAAAAGTCTCAAATTACATTTATTTTGGTGTTTATAACATCAATTATGTCAATATTTCACTAATAAGATAATTACTGCATCATCATTGTGTCATAAATAAATTAAATTATTTAATGTCTAAAAATTATAAATAAAATACCATTATGTAGGAAATCTTTTTAGCTTTCTAATTAATATTTATAGTCGAATTTATCTTATGTATAACTCCAAATTAAAAATGATTTACTTATTAAACATTGATTTTAACTATTTTAACCCTTCTTTAAATAAATTAATAATAAATGTCCTAATCTAATCCAAGTGGGCCTAAATGGTCATATATTATTCCTAAGTTTGTTATTGGTCGAATTAAACTTATCCAATAGAATTAGGATATGTGTTAGGGTAATAGTAATATCATATTTACCCTTAGTTACCCTATTTACTATTAACTGCGGTAAAAAAATTAAAACATTACTATTCACCAAAAAATTATTTTTATCTCATTGAATCACATTTTACTTAATGATATCAACCATGTCTGTCAGATTTTCGAAATTCCATTCACAGAAGTGGTAAAATTAAGTTTTATGCAAAATTCAGTTTTTAACCTACCACTTAGTGGTTTCACTATTCATCAAAATTTGAAAGTTTTCAGAAAAATACCAAAATTTCACCCTAGGCTAATTTCGGTATTCCGAATCCAAAAATGAAGTCCATTTTGAAAAATAAAATTTATAAAATTTCAAAAAGTGGTTATTACTATTCATAACGGCTAGTTTTAATAATATTTTTAATAGCATATCGTTTTTTAGTGAAACTCAGTATTGCGTACGACGCAAGATATCGAGGAAGGTTGCGATTTCGTGTAAAGAAATCCAACCAAGTGTTGTGTAGAAAAAGACTCCTTTGATGATTTATATAACATAAAAGTCTCAGGTGTTACATTCTACCCCCCTTAAAATGAATTTCGCCCTCAAAATTCGTCACTTTCTAACAAACAGATGAGGATACCTCTCCCTCATCATATCCTCAAGCTCCCATGTAGCTTCTTCTAATTGGTGTTTCCTCCATAAAACTTTCACCGAGCGAGTGGTCTTGTTTCGTAGGACTTTTTCGCTACGATCTAGAATCTCTATCGGTTGTTCTTCATAAGAAAGATCTTGCTTCAGTGGTACAACTTCTGAGCTGAGTACATGTGAAGGATCAGGTATGTACTTTCTCAGGAGAGATACATGGAACACATCGTGAACTTGAGAGCAATTCGGTGGAAGCGCCAATCGGTAAGCTACCTCCCCAACACGATCCAGTATTTCGAAAGGACCGATATATCTAGGGCTCAACTTCCCCTTCTTTCCAAATCTCATAACCCTCATCCATGGAGATATTCGTAAGAACACTTTATCACCCACTTCAAACTCTAGGTCTTTTCTTCGGTTGTCGGCATAACTTTTCTGTCGACTCTGAGATGCTCTTATGTGTTGTTGAATAGATCTGACCTTTTCTGCCATTTCATCAACGAGATCAGGTCCTAATAGCTTTCTTTCCCCAACATCATCCCAGCAAGTTGGAGTCCTGCATTTCTTTCCATAGAGAGCTTCATAAGGAGCCATCTGAATACTGGAGTGAAAGCTATTATTATAAGAAAATTCACCAAAGGTAGGTGTTTATCCCAACCTCATTTGGAATCCATAGAGCAAGCTCTCAACATATCTTCTAGGGTTTGAATTATTCCCTCAGACTGACCGTCTGTCTGGGGATGATAAGCAGTGCTGAAACTCAACTCTGTATCCAGAGTATGCTGAAGACTTCGTCAGAACATCAAGGTAAATCTCGGATCCCGATCAGATATAATAGAAAGTGGTACTCCATGCAATCTTACCACTTCCTTTACATATATCCTGGAAAGCTGATCTAGAGAGAAATCCTCTCTAATAGCAATGAAGTGTGCAGACTTTGTAAGATGATCAACTATGACCCAGATAGCATTATTGCCATTGGATGTTTTAGGAAGTCCTGTGACAAAGTCCATTGTGATGTTTTCCCATTTCCATTTAGGTATGGGTAATGGTTGTAACATCCCCTTAGACTTCTGTCTCTCAACTTTAACTTGTTGACAAACCAAGCATCGAGAGACATATTCAGCAACATCTCTTTTCATGCCATCCCACCAGAAGTACTCTTTCAGGTCCCTATACATCTTCGTGCTTCCAGGATGAATAGAGAATGAAGAACTATGAGCCTCATCCAGTAGCTCCTTCATTAATTCGGGGATGGGAGGAACACAAACCTGATTCCTGAACTTTATTATCCCATCACAATCAAGGTTGAATTCAGGAACATTTCTCACCTTCTTTTGTAACTCGACATCTTCTTTCTGTGCCTCTTTAATCTTCAAATGTATATATGGTTGAACATTCATTTGAGAAAGATAAGATTTTTCCCCTTCCATTATAATTCCAAGATCCATCCTTTGTAAATCCATAAATATTGAATCTTTTGTGATCCTCATCATGGATAAACTAGCATGGTCTTGTCGACTTAATGCATCTGCCACCTTGTTTGCTTTCCCAGGGTGGTAATGGATTGAGCAGTCATAATCCTTAATCAGTTCAAACCATCTTCTTTGACACATATTCAGCTCCTTTTGTGTGAAAATATACTTTAAACTTTTATGATCAGTATAAATATCACACCTTTCACCATAAAGGTAATGCCTCCAAATCTTTAATGCAAAGATTACCGCAGCTAACTCCAAATCATGTGTTGGGTAATTTTGCTCATGGATTTTAAACTTTCATGAGGCATAAGCTATCACCATATCATTTTTCATAAGAACACACCCCAATCACTTCTTGGATGCATCACTATAGATCACAAACCTTTCTCTACTACAAGGCAGTGTGAGCACAATTGCACTAGATAACCTTCTTTTCAACTCCTTGAAATTCTCTTCACATTCCTCTGTCCAAACAAACTTAACTCCTTTCCGAGTCAACTTCGTGAGTGGATTATATAATCGTGAAAAATCATTTAAAAAACGTCGATAATATCCAGCCAAACCAAGAAAACTTCGGATCTCAGTTACTGTTGTTGGTCTCGACCATCTTTCGATAACCTCTGTTTTTGCTGGATCCACAGATATCCCCTCTTTTGAGATTATGTGACCCAAAAATGCAACTTTTTAAAGCCAAAATTCACACTTGATAAATTTGGCATAAATCTTATCCTTTCTCAGGGTCTTCAATATAATTCTCAAGTGATCTTCATGCTTTTCCTTTCTATTTGAATAAACAATAATATCGTCTATAAATACTACCACAAATTGATCAAGATAGTCTCTAAAGACTCTATTCATTATATCCATGAAGATAGCAGGGGAATTAATAAGACCAAATGGAATCACTATAAATTCATAGTGTCCATACCTTGTACGGAAAACCGTCTATAGTATATCCTCCCTTTTGACCCTTAATTGATGATACCCTAAACGAAGATCAATCTTGGAAAAGTATTGAGCTCCGCGTAGTTGGTCAAATAATTCATCAATGCGTGGGAGAGGATATTTGTTCTTGATAGTGATCTTGTTAAGTTCTCAATAATCAATGCAGAGTCTCATTGATCCATCTTTCTTCTCAACAAATAGAATAGGTGCTCCCCAAGGTGACGCACTAGGGCGTACGAATCCCTTATCAAGATTCTCTTGGAGTTGCTTCTTCAATTCCTGCAACTCAATTGGGGAAATTCTATAAGGTGTCTTTGAAATAGGCAAAGCACCCGGTACGAGTTCTATTGAAAACTCAACTTCACGATTTGGTGGAAGACCCAGTAATTCCTCTGGAAAGACATCAACAAACTCCCATACGATGGGAATATTCTTAATCGTGAGTTTCTCACCAACCATATGAGATAAATAACCTTCATTTAGTGGAATCAAGACCCATAAGATGGAAGGAATTTCCACTGGAAGGTTATATTCATCCTTGCATCGATAGACGATCGTAGATTGATCTGAAATATGATATGTGACTTCCCTTCTTTGGCAATTGATATGAGCTCCATGTAGAGAAAGCCAATCCATGCCAAGAATCACATCAAATTCCACTATAGGAAGGATCACAAGATTTGCAGGAACCACATTCCCACAAAATTCAATCGGAGAAGAATTATAAACTTTTGATATGACTGTTGTGCCATTAGGTGTTGTCATAGATAACTCAACATCTAATTGTTGAGGTAATACGGTGATACCCTTAGAAAATTCTATAGAAATAAAAGAGTGGGTGGATCCAGAATCAAATAAAACATTTGCTACTTTAGAGTGGATGGTAAGTGTACCTTTCACCACTTCGTTATCATACTCCACATCGCTGATAGAAATTGCATGTGACTTTCCTTTGTCTTTAGCCTTAAGATTTTGTTGGCGTCGACCATCATCATCAACCCTTGGATTTGGGAATTGATTGGAATAATGCCCCATCTCCTTGCACTTGAAACATTTAAGTGTAGTAGGTTCATTCTATGTATCCCTTCCTTTGTTTGCATCATTAGACATCTTCTTCCCATTATCGCAGCATTCAAATGCCCTATGACCTTCCTTTCCACATTTTAAACATTTACTTGTCCCTTTAAGACAACTCCCTCCATGTTTCTTTCCACACTTTGAGAATAAGGGAAAGTTGATCTTCTTTTCAGTGTGCTCTTTAGATTTTTTTTTGAATTCCATCTTCCTCTTCTTTTCAAACCCATTTTACTGATGGGTTACTCCAATCTCCATCTCGACTTTGAGAGCACATCGAACGATTTCCTCGTAGCTATTGAAGTCCCTTATGGCTAACGCCATTCGAAGACTTGGTTTTAAGCCACTAAAGAATCGATCGATCTTACTCTCAGGTTGGATAATAATACCAGAAGCGTACCTTGCAAGTCTTGTAAAATTTGCTTCATAGGTACCAACAGATTCATCATCCCTTTGTTTCAATTAAAGAAACTCTTTCTCCATCTTTGTTCGGAGAATACGAGGGAAGTACTTATTGAAAAATAAGTTCTTGAACTCGTCCCATTCCATGGACTCAATTTCATCCCTTTGCCTTGTATTCTTAATAAGATTCCACCATTGATCAACATCTCCTTCCAAACGATAAACTGCTAGGATGAATGTATCATGTTCAGAACATTGAAGAACTAAAAATATCTTTTTAGTAGTACTAATCCATTGTTCAGCAACTAATGGATCAGTAGACCCGCTGAAAGAAGGTGGACGCTACCTCATGAAGGATTCAACAGAATGTTTCTCCTTCCTTTGCTCGTTTGGAAGTATTGCATGATTCATAGCTTGAGAAAGTTTTGTGAGAATGGCTACAAGATTTTTCATTCCAGCTCCCATATCGTTTGGTTGCTCAGGGGGACAATCATTGCATTGCCTATCACATTCCGCATTAACACGGTTCCTTCGGGTTCCAGCCATTGACTAAAACCAAGAAGAATAGTGTGAGAAACACTAATAGTAATAGGAAAACCACATAATCAAGAATAAAATTTCCCACTTAAGGTCTTATCCTAGGTTATTCATGGACATTTCTAAAGCACTAATATTGTGTTATATTCTTAGACATATCCTTAGGGTTCTTACTAAGGCTTTCACATCCTAGTTTCTAAAGGTTTACTATACCTTTCCTCTGATACCAACTATAACGACCCATACTTTACATACATTGTTAATACTTCAAAATTGAAGCACACTTATTACAACATATGACAAAACCACAGAGGACTGTATAGGTATAGTGTCTTTAGAAACTGGGAAACATAAAAAACTAGTTCATAAATCTTCTACAGTGTCTCCCATTTATTTCATCATATCTAGGGCCCCTTTTAGAATATTCTACTTAATATCCATCTTCCTGACCTGGGGAAAAGAAAACATAAAAGGGTGAGCTCAAATGCTCAGCAAGTACAAACAAAGGAAATAAAAATCATATCATATCTTTTTGAAAATCATAACCTGCAAAAGAGATCATAATATCTTAACATGGAATAAATCATAGAAATGAAAATGAGATCCGCATAATCATAACATGAAACTTGAAACTTTGTGGCATGCACACATAATCATGGAAAATCATTTCTTGTTAGTCATGACTCATTTCCAAGACTATCTTAGTGGACAAAGTCCATTTCTGAACCGAGTTCACTCCTCGTTTCAGTCCTGTATCACTGAACCGAAATAACCTTCCGTTCCAGCCATGTCTATCTCATGAGATATAAATCTTTACCCAATGCATTGGAGGGATATATAGGTCCCACTCATCTTATAATGAATCCTTTCTTATGTGTTCCACATAATCCTAAATCATACATCATCACATAACACATATAACAAAAACGGGATTCTTGAAACATCATGACATCATAAAACAAATCATATAAGGTAAATGACTTCATAAAAATAATTCCCTCAAAACATAATCAAATCAATGTAATAATAGGGATAAAAACAGAACCCTTTATTATCTTAGATGGAAAATAATTTTGATAAAACACTTGAACTCCATTCTTGAGGAAAATATCCTTTCTTCTTCAAAATCACTTTTCTTTTCTTAACATGTCATACAATTATAAACTAAAATAAGCTGATTAAAAATAAAATTGAAAGCCTATAAAGGAATATTCTTGGAAATAATGTTTTAAAAATCCATTCTTGCCATATAAGATAAAAAAACATTCTTCGTACTTTTGTCGGAAATGTCAAAAAGTACCTCGTATGAAAAAAACCGACAAAATATTCCTTTCATATTCTTTAATAAAAACTCACAAAAGGGTAAAATTGGATTTAAACTATTGTAAGTGGATGGAAACAATATTAATTATTGAGGGAACATGGATGTGGATGATAAAATACACCCTAGTAAATACCAAAGTATTAACAATCTCGGATAAAAATGAGATTGTGATATTTCCCCTTACCTTAGGTCCGACTTTCTTTGTAAATGTCCGAACCTCCTGTATAATGATTTAAATAATGTTATTGACTTATTCCAGAATCATACTTATTTTTATGATATCATATATGGTCATATTCTTAGCTTCTTAGTAGTAATATTTCATTGCTACTTGTTATTCGGGTGTTTATAACTTTTTGTTCTTATGCGTGTTTTGTCGAATAAATTATTATTCTTATCTTTAGGTTATAGATACCTCATTTCCAGAATGGTATTAGTGTATTATATATCATATTCATTCATTCAATTCATTTATATAATCATTATGAAATGAAGATCATGTAGAACGAGTCGCATCACATCGTGGAGACGGTATTCCGTACGTACGCATGAGTGATGATATCGTTCCTATGATCGTGGAATTGTATTTAAGTGTATTTATACTATTTCAGTATCAATATCACATTATAATAATCATATATAGTTACTCATTACACCATTATACCCGTCCTTGTAAGGTGATGGTGGAAAATAGATTACACCACGGCGTGGAGACGGTATTCCGTACGTACACACGCGTGGTGATTTCATTTTTCCGTAGGATGGATAGAAGGTGAATTAGGGTTGTTTCATATTTATAATAACATATCAGTATGTTATTACTTTATCATGAAACAACTAAATAAGAAGAAGTTGAAGAAGAAAGAAGTTGAGAAGATCGGTAATGGATATTACCTCTTCTTTGGAACGCCTCTTTGAATCCTCCACTTAGGAAACTATGATTGGTCTTTGAAGAAGACCAGGACCTCTAAGATTATTCTAGGGAAGTGTATAAGGGATTTTGGCAGGGGTTGGAAGAGCTTGAGTTCTCAAATTGGTGTGAGGAGGAGGGGAAGGAGGTGCCCTTTTATAAGGGAGGAGAGGGGCACCTTAGAAATATCTCAAAATATTATTTTATATTAAAGTCAAAATCGGTTTATAATGGTTCCAAAGGGTCTTATTTCGAAGCTAAAGTGGGGAGGGGTATAAATCCTATCAACCAATATGATTTAGACAAGTTTAGGTTATTATTTTAACCTTATCAATTATATTTAACTCTAAGTTAAATAATTTAACTTTTACCGTGTCTTTTTGTTTTCTTACACTATATGGTTAATACACTTACTATAACATGCCAAACGAACCCCAAATTGTTTATTATTAATATATATATCCTTATATAAGTCATTTGTCCGAACCTTAGATTTTTATGATTAAAATAACAATTAATAATATAATATTTTATTTAAAAACTATTTTGTGTCAATTTTGACACTATTTGATATATGATTTTTGTGAAAGTCATAACATAATTATATGTTCGAACCAAGTTGATTAAATCAACACTAATATATCATAGTAACCTAGAAAATTAGTGGGATTCATAAAAAGTCTCAAATTACATTTATTTTGGTGTTTATAACATCAATTATGTCAATATTTCATTAATAAGATAATTACTGCATCATCATTGTGTCATAAATAAATTAAATTATTTAATGTCTAAAAATTATAAATAAAATACCATTATGTAGGAAAGCTTTTTATCTTTTTAATGAATATTTATAGTAGAATTTATCTTATGTATAACCGCATATTATAAAAGATTTACTTATTAAACTTTGGTCGAATTAAACTTGTCCAATAGAATTAGGACATGTGTTAGGGTAATAGTAATATCATATTTACCCTTAGTTACCCTATTTATTATTAACCGCAGTAAAAAAAGTAAAAAGTTACTATTCACCAAAAAAATTATTTTTATCTCATTGAACCACATTTTACTTACTGATATCAACTGTGTCTGTTGGTTTTTCGAAATTCCATTCATAGAAGCGGTAAAATTATGTTTTATGCAAAATTCAGTTTTTAACCTACCACTTAGTGGTTTCAGTATTCATCAAAAAATGAAAGTTTTCAGAAAAATACCAAAATTTCACCATAGGCTAATTTCGGTATTCCGAATCCAAAAATGAAGTCCATTTTGAAAAATAAAATTTATAAAATTTCAAAAAGTGGTTATTACTATTCATAACGGCTAGTTTTAATAATATTTTTAATAGCATATCGTTGTTTAGTGAAACTCAGTATTGTGTACGATGCAAGCTATCGAGGAAGGTTGCGATTTCGTGTAAAGAAAGCCAAGAAAGTGTTGAGTAGAAAAAGATTCCTTTTATGATTTATATAACATAAAAGTCTCAGGTGTTACACCAAAGCTCCCGCAGTGTTCATGAGTCTCATGAACAGGATCTTCCAGTCCTACCTCGATCGGTTTGTTGTAGTCTTCATTGACAACATACTGATCTACTCGACCACTGAGGAGTAGCACGCCTACCACTTACGGTTTGTATTGGATACACATTGAGTGCTCCAGATTTATGGTAATCTCTCAATGTTCCAGTTCTAGCTTCGATAGGATCAGTTTTTGGGGCACGTCATCTCAGAGGTGGGAGTTGCAGTGGATCCCTCAAAGGTAGAGGCAGTAATTTATTGGGAGCCACCCAGGAGCGTGATGGAGGTGCAGAGTTTCCTAGGTTTGGCTAGGTATTACCAGAGATTTCTACCAGACTTCATAAGAGTTGCAGAACCGCTTACAGCATTGACGAAGAAGGGGAAACCCATCGTGTGGTCAGACAGATGTCAGCCGAGCTTCTAGAAGCTGAGGTGGAGATTGACCAGTGCGCCCATATTGAGGCTAGCAGACGAGGTTTTAGGGTACACAGTTTAATGCAATACATCAGGGACGGGGCTCGGGTGTGTCTTCATGTAGGAGTGAGCAGTTATCACTGACGGTTCATGGCAGTTGAGGTCGGACGAGAAGAACTATGCTACCAATGACCTAGTGTTAGCAGAAGTGGTCTTCTCTGTGAAGATGTGGCGACACTACCTGATGGGAGAGCACCTTACAGTCTTCTCTGACCACCAAAGACTCAGGTACATCTTCTCGTAGGAGGACCTGAACCTGAGATAGTGATGATGGCTTGAGTTCCTCCAGGACTATAACTATGATATAGTCTATACTCCTGGGAAGGAGAACGTAGTAGCTGATGCTCTCAACCGGAGATTGGGCATTCAGCTACTTGGAGAGGTGAGAGAGCAATTAGCCACATTTTAGATATCCTTCGTGGATAGAGATAGGGAATCCTATCTTCAGTCCCTCACAGTCACTCCTCCACTACTTTAGCAGGTCAGAGAAGCACAGCGTGGGGACGTTGACTGTGAGGCGCGACGTGCTCAAATATCCCTAGTTCTGGCACCCGATGGATTTTCTAAAGGCGAGGATTATGCCATCCTCTTCCAGAGACGTACCATGGTACCACTTGCACTGCAGGAGGAGGTACTGATGGAGTTCTATACTTACCCTATAGTAGTACATCCAGGCGTATGGAAGATGTATCAGGACCTCAGATGACAGCACTGGTGGCCTGGTATGAAGAAGGTTGTGGCAAAGTTCATTTCTTGCTGTCACACTTGTCAGTATGTGAAGGTAGAGCACCATGTAACTGCAGGCTTGGTACATCCCATAGAAGTATCAGAGTGGAAGTGGGATGGGATATCCAAGGACTTCATGATGGGGCTTCCAAGTACTTCCAGAGGACACAACACTATCTCGGTGATCGTAGACCGACTGACCAAGTCGGCCCACTTCCTACTGATCAGAGAGCAGGTCTCAATAGAGTTCTTGGGACTTCTCTGCGATCAGGAGATCGTATGGCTTCATGGTGGGCCATCATCTATCGTCTTCGATCAAGATGATCGCTTTACTACCCGGCATTGTAAGGGTTTGCAGGAGGCCTTTGGGATGCAGCTACACCTGAGTACTTCCTTTCACCCACAGACAGATGGCCAGACAGAGAAGACCATTCAGTCACTCGAGGACATTCTCCGTGCATGTGTCCTTGACTTTGGTCCACCTGGGAGGATCACCTACCCTTGGTGGAGTTTGAGTACAACAATAGCTACCACTCCACCATCGGGATGACACCTTATGAGGCACTGTACGGTCGACCTTGGAGATCACCTCTGTGCTGGACTAACCCTGGGGAGTTAGCACTCGTTGGACCAAAGATGGTTTAGGCTATGAAAGAGAAGGTTCAAATCTTCCAGGAGTGGATGAGGACTGCATAAAGCAGACAGAAGTCCTATGCTGATAGGAGGAAGAGACCACTGGAGTTCAACGATGGCAACCACCTCTTCTTACGGGTGTCACCTTGACGTGGATTACTGAGATTTGGTCGCAGTGGTATGTTATCTCTACGCTTCATCAGACCATTCCAGGTCCTCAACAGGGTTGGCGAGGTGGATTATCGCTTGGACCATCCTCCTCAGTTGCACCGGGTGCATGACGTCGTCCACGTATCTCATCTAAGGAGATACATGCATGACTCGGCATATATCATTGACCACGAGGAGTTGGACATCGATGGCGGGGTGACTTTTGCGGAGGTCCTAGTGGAGATTGAGGATCGACAGGAGTGGGTCCTACATGGATAGTCAATTCCTCTGGTGCACATTTGTTTGCAGATCAGGAACGTCCAGGAGAGCACATGGGAGCGGGAGGATCAGATGCATGCTCAGTAGCCTCATTTGTTTCCCTAGTATATGTTGTAGCTTTACGGGGACATAAATCCCTGAGGTGGGAGTGATGTAAAGACCCTGAAATTTCTATGAATTTTTTTTAAATACTTTGGAATTTTTACGAGTATGTGGCTTCTGACGACGCTTGATTCTGAGGCTCGGTGTGCCTGGAATCGATTTTCGAAGGTTAGCTCGGGTACATTCAGTGAACGAACGAGCGGGTTTTTCTAACTTTTGAACCGTTGCTCGGAATTAAAATCTGAGGGAACCGATGAACTCGCATCGCCGGTAATTACTTAAGGGGACACCTACCGTAGTTTCATTCACAAGTGAGGAGAAAAAAGTTTTGGGGATTTTTTTAGGAAGTAAATAAAAATTTTCAGAACAATATTTATTTCTTAAAGTGGTTTTTCCCTCCCATGGGTAGTTAAGAGTTGGGCCCACAACCACTTAACTACCCAAGTGTGGATGTTAGAGAGGTGGGTCCCACATGAGCCAGACCATTTATTTTCCTCTGATCTCATTTATTCCCCTGCTGTTTCCTTTGACTTTTCCATCAATAATACCCCTTTCTTAATTCTTTGGTAACTCCTCATATTGATTATAATGGAGCCTTCCTACCTCCCTCATCCATTTAAACGTGCCAACCAATTAATTTATGTGAGCATAAATTAGTTTTTCACAACTTTAAAATTAATAAGAATTGCATGAAAATTCTATTAATTTGTGAGCCACCTTAAACCATGGACGTTGGAAAACCACTTTTGAGGAAGGCTCTGGAAAGAATTAAAAACTTAGGCGAACCTTTATTCAATGAATAACGATGAAGAACGTCTGCTCCTCAAAGAACAATGACGTGCCACCAATCCTCTTCCCCGCGACAAGAGAGGAGACACCGCTTCCTCCTCGGCGCAGTTCGACGATGCCTACGAACCCCTTTCCTCACGACGCTGTCTACCACGATGCCGACGATCATCTTCTTTGTTGTGGTAGGGGAAAGAATTTTTATATTTTTCTTTTATGAGAATTATACCCTCAGCATGGCATGTTTTTATTTGGTGATGCTTTGAACCACTAACATGATGGGTGAGGAATAACGAAAAAGTCCGAACCCACCGATTATTTGTTTTTGATGTGTGGAATAATTGGAGACAACGAAGCGGGACCAGAATGTAAACTAGAAGCCTTCACAATGATGTATGGGACCCGAGACGACCGCTGGTGCAGATGGGAGCGAAATCAGATCACCTGAATGACTCATGTGGCCTGTTGAAGTCACAGGCGGCGCAGACTGACAGAGGGGGCGACCGGCACCGTCCAGCCGCCCAGAGGTGGCTGCTCCCCAGTGCGCCGCTGGAAGGAGCCCACCATGGCTGAAGCAGTGGTAGCGAAGAACTGGATCCCACAGCCACATGGGATCCGGGGGAGACACGGCGTCAGTCTCCGCGTCCGCGGAACACAAATGGGGGACCGCATCCCCACTGCTCGGCCCGCTGGCTGAGCCAGCACACCCCCCGGCTAGACGGGGGTGGGTCACATGGACTAGGCCAGGTTGTGCCCTCCCAGGCCGGACTCGGAACTGGGTCCGATCAAACCGGTTCCGGCCGACCCAGGGTTGGTTGGCCCAGGTCGGGCCGGGTCCAGACCCCCCACTTCGAACCATTTTCGGTCTTTTTCCCTATAAAATGATCCACATACCTCCGATCTACTCACCGTAATTTGCGTAGGAATCCTCGGATTGAGACGGTCGTTTCGGAATATTACAGTTGAGGTTTTGGAAAAGTTTGGGTATGGTCGGGTTGGTTCTAACTCGAAACCAACCGGGCCCTTGGAGCGGAAACACTTATATCTCAAGGGCCAGACGTTCAATTAGTGTTCCGACAATTGTGTTGGGATCCTTTGGTTGTGATGGTTCTTTTGGCTTACTCCTCTTGAGTTTTGGACGTAGATGGAGTACGGTCGGGTTGTTTTTAGCTTAAAAGCCAACAGGGCCCTTAGAATGGAAAAGCCAATAACTCTCAGACAGGGTGTCCGATTGACGCACTGTCTACCAGATTGGGTTTCTTTTGACGAGACGGATCATTGGGATACATCAAATCTAAACATCTTGATAGTTTATGTATCAACTCTCTCTCTGGCTCAAGGAGTAGACCCTCCCGTAATCGAGCATGTAGTGTGCGGGAACACTAGAGCTGGCTGTGACTGCGACGATAACGAATGCACGTGGATCCTCCGTGGGTTTGGTAGTGAGGATTCCTGCACTTGGATCCTCCATGGGTTCAGTAGCGACAAAGATCATACAGGAATCCTCTGTGGGTTCGATGGCGATGAGTACATTTCTTTTATCCTATGTGGGTTCGGCAGTATTCACCTCCGTACATGTATCATATGTGGGTCTGGCAGTGTAGTTGGTCTTGTATCTTTTATGGTTCCGAAATCTTAGTTGGTCTTGTATCTTATGTGGGTCTGAAACCTTGGAAGAATCAGTGGCTAATAATGATCATCTCTATCTCCTTATGAAGAGTATACCTGTGTGAGCTGAGTCTGGATCTCAATCATTTTCATCGATATGATTTTCCTGCTTTCCTGTGTGGACTCGGTTGTGCTTTCCTGTGTGGACTGGATTGTGATTTCGCTCAAGAGTCCGAGACGAACTGTAACTGATGACTTAGGTATATGTATGGACATATACCTAAGAATATTTGTTGATAATTTGTGATTGTATCATTCCTTTGTGGTTTATCCTTCTTGGATCTTGAGAGACCTTCGGGGGGTCTTGGGGTCCCTACTGAGTATCGTATACTCACCCATGCATGGGATATGCTCGCACTACATTGCGTTGGATGAAGAAGATGGACAACACTGATCGAGGTGGAGACTTGTGGAGTGGGACGGAAGTCGGAGGTGGACCACTTGGCAGGATGTACACAGAGCGGACGGCCGGACCCGAGGAGGTGAGGAGAATATCTGTACCCACCCTTCAGGTGGGATTTCTGGAGGCTGACTCAGTGTTGCTGTTTTACTTATTGTTGTTGTACTTTATTTCAGTTGTACTTTACTTTCGGTTGGGTTTGTATACTGGCCCATTTACATTCAGTACTTACCTTGTACTCAGTTTTTCTTAGTGCTTGCTTCACTTGCGTACTCGGTTGTGTGTGTTCTTCATAAAGGAAATGCCTTCCCTTCTTTTGGGATTTACGCTTTCGGTGCTAGTCACCAACCCCTGGCCTTTGGTATGCGGTCGTGGGGTAGTAATGAAACGGGCCCCGAGGATAGGTCATGACACCCCAAGGGGAGATCACCCAAGAATATGGAATCACTAACTTGAATTATATAATTTCTAACTTTCAACCTTAAATATTGAATTGAATGGGAGTGAAGTGGATAAATGATCATAATAATCTATTCATTTTTACTATTGGGTTATCAAAATTATCAGATCAACTCCCCTAACATTTCTTGAACTATGAAACATATGAATGTATTTTTTTATATTGGAGGATAAAATGGATATTATTGCTTAAAGGTTAGGAGAAGTGTATTATCTTTAGTTGGAGAATATTTGTCATATAAAACTATAAAGGACATGATAAGTACATTCATCTGAAGGTATCACATGTATGATTTGTATAATTACTTTTACATATATGGGAAATCATCAAATTGGTTATGAAAAAAAATTTGGGTGATAATATTCTGATAAAGAATAACTCTCTACGATCATACATAAAGATATAACCTTTAACCTTGGTCTTTGTGTGTATTTTTCATGAATTGTTTTTGGAATTATTAGAAACTTAAAAACCCACATCATCATCCTTAATTATATTCATTCAAATTGAATGAAAAAAGCAAAAAAAAAATACAAGTTATCTAGATATTAATGAGATGACTTAGGACACCCTGAGAATAACCCTGTTCAGTGCAAATAGACTACATTTTACATTAAAATAATTTTTTTTGTGAGGTGCATGGTATCCTATAACACATGAAACATATTATGTTATGTTTCACGTAAATACTCTCATTTCATTATATAGTATATATTACATGAATAATGAAGTCTCTTTGAAATAACACTTTCTTATTATAATAGATAGTTATAACCAACCATTAAACTTAAATTTTCCACTTTTCAGTTTTGAATTTTGATAAACGGACATACACAGTTGTGATCAGGATGATATTTGGAGTCTCAGAGAATCAAGTTATTTTTTAGTGAATAGTAACATACCATTATGATTAATAACTTATCATTATGAATAGTAATTTTACCGTTATTAATGGCAACCTTTCCCATGAATGTTTATATAAAATTTAGGCAGCTTAAAAATGAAGATGGTTATTTTAAGTGTTGATATTTTTTGATTAAATAATTATTTTAATTAAAAATTAAAATTCACATATTTAGAATATTATTTTTGAAAAAATTAATTACATATTTGTATTCTACTCATCCAAAAAAGGTTCAAGTGAATTTTTTAGATTTTTCTGAAATACATGAATTTTTTGTGAATTGTAAAATACATTATTTTAGCGTATATATACATTATAATTTTACGACATTGTTCCTGAAATCAAGAGTTATATAAGCACCAAAATATCTAACTCACATGAATTTATTACTATTGTAGTTCATTTTATCGTCACTATTTCTTTTCAATGGTTAAAATTATAAACTAATGGTAAAAATATTAAGAAAACCCTCCTCCCCTCAACTATGTAAACCACCCCCACCCCCCTCTTCCTCCCACCGCAATCATGCTTTGATCCAAGCATATTACTACTTAGTATATACTTTCCAAGCCCTCCCCCAACATCCAATACCTTCTGGTCTCACCAAAAGGCCAAAAACAAAGGCCTTAAAGATATTCTCAAGGAGGAGTACTCAAGAGGTGAACCTTTTATCCTTTTTATTTCAACTTCTTTAACAAATTCTGTTATTTTTTTGCACTCACCTCTCCTCCCCAAATACAAAATGATATGATAATTCCAATATGTTACATGGAATATAAATTTATTATGCTAATTTAATAATTTATCATTAACTCTATCCCCCCCTCTTACAGTTAAAATGAATATACCATCTGAGATGTGTTAATTTATAACATTCAAGGATGAACGCAGTTAAATTTCTTTTACTATCGTCAAGAATGGTCGTGAATCATTTTTAATTTTTTAACAAGATCATAATATATATGTTTTACCTTATTTAAGTTTTATAATCCTTATTAATTCTTAATAATAAATAATAATTCAAAACAAATTCATTATTCACAAAACCGCCAAGTTAATCCAGGCATTTATCTTTAACTTTTATATAATAAGTCATCCAAATGGTATATATCTAAAAAAATTATAAGTTATTTTTAATAGTTTTAATTTTAAAAATAAAATATATTTAAATTTCTTGATTTTTAACCACATTTTAAATGAACTTGTATTCATGAATACAAGTAAAAGGATCATGAAAACCAAGGAAGAAAATTCTTCCAAAACAATAAAATTGAAACTATTAAACCAGAAAAATTTCATGAATTCACCTAATAAAGTTATATTAAATCAATTACATGTAGAGGTGGTTCTGTAATTATTAATTAATGATGCTAAAATTTATTATCCAGGTCATTAAGATCGGTCGAGAACACATTCGGTTATAAGGTAAGGGGTTTCTCATCTAACTTTTACATCTGTGAGATTTCCATTATTCACCAAAAGTATCTAGTATGTGGTGAATGTTTACTAAAATATGATATATAATATAATTTTTCTATTTATATTCATGTTATTTAGTTATTAAATTGTTTACAATATTAGGGGGGACTTTGTTTTAGTTTCCATTTCTATGGGATTTACTTTGTATTTTGCACCTAATCATTCTTATGTGGTGTACCTACTACACATTTGAGATTATTTTTAATTTGAGCATATAAATATATCATATTTATATATTTTTTTACATGTATATGATTATTTTCTTATGTTATATACCGTTTCAAATATGGTGTTTATTTGTGATGTTTTTTTAACTATGGAAATTTTGTTGAATATATATCCTCTACTCTAAAAGGATATTGAGAAGACATATTTTACATCTATTATATATATATATTTATAAATAATTATTTGGAATTTCAGTAATGTTCAGGGCCCACTATAGCCTTGGGATTCATCAACAGGTCTCATGATACAAATCAGTTGGCGACAAACCCATCTAGTTTGTTTCCAAATCAAAATCAAACTGGTATCTACCCAAAGATTTAGGTTGTTCCAAATGTATAGTGGTATAGTGTTCAAGAATCAAGAAATATAATTAATAATAATTCTCTTTATTCATTTTTGTTTATTACAATCCATGAATTTTTCACTATGACAAAAAATATGGATGTATTTTCATTCTCAGTTTATTAATGGCATGCATTGTTCATTTATTCAGAATTCCATATTAACTATGCTAATATGATTATGATTAAATTGTTATTGATTCATGAAGCCACTATTTTTATTCCTTACATATCATTTGAGCTCATCCATTTCATTATATGACTTCATTATGTTATGAATTAGAAACACTTTATTGAGTTCTTGTGGATGTAGTTTATTAGTTTTTGTTATGTATTGTATTTTGTTACCTTTACCAATGTAATGTGAGTTACATGTATGTATCTAGTTTCTTAAAGACTACTAAAATGATCATTATTTTGGGGAATTATTTCCTTGTAATCATTCCAATTTAATAAGTAATTCACAAGCTCCAGACTACTGGGGTCAGAGCATTATAGTTGGTATCGAAGGAAGTTTAGTAGGAACATTGGAAACCAGATTTAGGAAACATAGATTAGAGGACCAAACCCTAAGAATGAAATTTAGGATAATAATAGAGGAACCTCCTAGAATTTTTCTAAAGATGATATTTTTGGTACTTCATAGATAATACATCCATGTATGGATAATACTAGAGGATGCAGATCTAGAACAGATGTACCTATGACTAATAACTCCGAAAAGGATTTTCATGCTTGAACAGGGGTTTCCTGGTAAATGAAAATGGGCATTAACGTTCTCCTAGTTTGACACTCTAGGGATATATTCCTAGGATAATTCACATTTTCATTAGAAACCATTATAAATGATTTTAATGTAAATATAATGAGTGTTTATTTTTATGAGATTATTTTGCCTAAATTTTCAGATTATATAAATTGTTTACTAGTATGAAATTATAAACTATGAACTAATTTAGTGTATGTAATTGTTTAGTGATGGAGGTTAATGGATGAATATGAATCAATACCAATGGAAAATTTAGGTAATTACCCACATATAACATTAACATAATTTGTGATGGTGCGGATACGATCATAACTATATTAGGGGAACTTACTCAGGACGTGATGAATATTCATGTGTTTCCCTCGGAATTCGGGGATGACCTCCTGGATGGGAGATTAAAACATTCTGATCGGTTTCTAGCGGGTTTGTTCGTAGAACCGGAAACATCCAATGATTCCACGTCCATTTGGACCTACTTTACAAAGGTAGGCACTCATTAGCTTCTGGACTGATGAGGCTTAGGAATTTGCATTCGTCGAGAGGATGGGTGGTCAGACTCAGCACACCTTTTTGAGGGGAATTATTGTCTATTACGGAACTCTCTTTATAGATTTAAGTTATGTTCGTGAATCCTTATTACATTACCAATTATAAAATGAGCTTTCCTTCAGTTTAACAATCAATGATTAAATATTTAAGAAATTTAGAGAATCTTTTATATGTATTCGAGGTTCTTCATCAATAGAGAATCATCTATATTTATTTAGAGATTCTTGGTCAATGGTATCCTTCAAAACATTTATATAAAAGTCTCTTGGTCATTATGATGACTAGGCTGGTTTTAAAGCCCCTTAGTGGGGCACTTGAAGTTTATTGTCATTTAGAAGGACATGAATTATTTCAGAGTTGGGATCGAACCCATAAATGGGATACCTACGTATCCTTTGTTTTGGAAAAGAAATCAGAACCCACATAGTTCGAGTAAGGGAGTATGACGTTTATGATTGATGGCTCAAAGAAGGATGTCATAATTACTTTTACACTCTAAGCTCACATGAGTCATGCTCGGTGTGAGAAACAAGAGGTATTGGTAAAAATTAGACAATAGGACCATGAAAGATGCAATCATAAGAAAAGATGCGGGGCTTATGTATGTATGGCTGCCCAGAAGTGGATGAGGATTAGGATTTACTTCAGGGAGGAAATCCAGGAAGAGGGTCCATAAAGGTATATGTGCTTCATGGAGATTTGGATACTCTAATCTTGGGGCTTATTCTTAAGGAGGATGACCAAGTTAGGAGGGGACTTATGATTGGGTTTTACTCCTAAAAAGGAAACCCAAATCAAGGGTAAGTTAGGGCTGGTTAAAGAGAAAATTAAGGGACTTGGGGCTTACTCCTAAAGAGGATGCCCAAAATTTATGACTGGGACTTATTCCTGAAAGGAAGACCCAGGTTAGGGGACTTGGGGCTTACTCCTTAAAAGGAAGCCCAAAATTATGACTAGGACTTATTCCTGAAAAGAAGGCCCAGGTTAAGGGATTATGACTAGGAATTATTCCTGAAAAGGAGGCCCAGATTAAGGATTAAGGTTTGGGGCTTACTCCTGAAAAGGAAGCCCAAATTAGAGGACTTATGACTGGGGATTATTCCTGAAAAGGAGACCCAGGTTAAGGATTCTCACATTTTAAAGGATGAGGTTGAATGAATGAACTCTCCATATTTAGTGACATAAGGATATTTATTTCACTAGTTTTTGAGAGATATTCCACAGAATTCCTTTCAGATAAGGAAGTCAAATCAAGAAATAATGCCATAAATGGTTTTGAAGAGTGTCTTGAAGACTGAATCTTAAATAGGAAACGAGTAATGGCTTAAGAGGGCTAAAATGGGAAAGCAAGGTACCCAAAAAGGAAGGGGCGCGCAAGTCTTGGAAGGCGCGCAGGTACTGCGGCGGTGCGCAAGTATTGGTCGCGCAGGTATACCTGCGCGACACGTGGTGTACTTGCGCGATGGTCAACCAGCATTGAAATCCTTGAGAGACTCTTTATTAAAGACTTTATAATCCTCTTGAGGTTCTTCCAAAAAAAGGATGTGAAAGTTCTATCAAAGGAGTAAGGCGACGCGCAATTGTGACCACTTCCCTTAAGGGCTGGCCACTCAGGCGCGCAAGTGTTGATGAGTTTCAACACTTAGGCCTTCCTCCCTCACTTTAGATCTTCCGTTCTAGGTAAGAAATTACCTTAGAAGTGTTCCGGAAGCTTTGAGAAGAGACTTGGGTGTCGGGAGCTTCAATCCGAGTTTTTTGGAAAAAGATCCTCTCGAATGGGGGGCCCATAGGGTCTATTTATAGGCAAGAGAAGAACCCGGGTGGTTATAGGGAGGTTATCAATTAGGTCGCGCAAGTCACTTGCGTGCCAAGTTGCGTCACACAAGTCTACTTGCACGACTATGATGGAACTTGCGCGGTCTATGGGCAAGGTTTTCCTTGTTCATCCCTTTGTTGATTTTTTATATTTTCATCAAAGGTTGAATCACTTTGAGCTCAGATATTCCCCTTTTCCGATCTTTATATTCTGTGATGAAAGGAGTGTCAACAAAAGTCCCCCCTCAGAGTTGGATCCGGAGAGAAATGAGGATTTGACTCTGAGGAAATTGAATACATTCAAAGGAAAAGGGGGCGCGCAAGTTTTCAGGGCACAGAGGGCAGCACGTAAGTTTGCATCGCGTAGGCTTTGAGCGCACTGTATACGGCGCGCAGATAGGCCTCCAGGCCTATAAATACAAGGCCTCACCTCCGTATAAAGCATCTTGATTCCTGGACTTCAAACTTATCGTGCTCTCGTCGCACAGGTTATCTTAGCCACGCAAGTTGCTCTGTTTTCCAATGTTTTCCTTGATGTCGCGCTATTGTAAAGGTATTTGTACTTGCGTGGTTTACACTTGCGTGTCAAAAACTAGCGCGTCACACAAATACTTGTGCGCCATGTTTAGACTTGCGCGCCTTAATGCCTTAGCCATTTTTTTCAAATTTCTTCACAAATTTTATGAAAAATAAACCCATTTAAGAGTTAGTTTATTCATCTTTTGTGCAGATTCAGTGGTTCCCAAGGAAATTGGAACGGCTGATGAACTGGCTAGCAAGCGGATTGATGACATGATGAACATCATTGGCCATGATTACTATGATATCTGCAACATCACTCTCCCAGATTTGGCTAAGTACTTGAAAAAATATCATCCTAATTTTCCACAGAGCATCTATCTGCCTATGTGTAGTCATGGTCATCTGCAAGGAGTCAATGTTCTAAATGCAAACAATTATACACCTGAGATGCAGCTGCACTGCAACTCCTCTATTTTGGTTATGCTGTGCATTAAGAGCAACAACAATGGTGTGAACTTCCAAGTTCTCCTTCCATGCTATTTCCTTGCAGATATGAAAATGGCAAACCCATGGGCTGAAATGTTTTCCACTGCCGGTTGGTGGAGAGAATATAAACATGGTATTAGAGAAATATCTGAAAAGATTAATCTCTCCAAATGGCTCTTTACTTCCAATGCTCCATTCTCAAATCCATGTATCCATCTTCCAAGTCTCTTGGACAGAAACAGAGTCACTGTTTGATCAGCAGAAAATTTTCTCAAACCGCACTCAAGAACATCCTTTTACAATTGTTCCAAGAAGAGCTAGTATCACTACATCTCTTATTGTATCTAGTTGAATGAATGAATTCCAGGTGGTTGCTGATGAATCTCGGGATTCCGTAAATCAAATGAAGTGTTATGTTGAAAGCCTCTTTTAATTCTTGAAAAAGAGAAGAGACTCCAGTCTGTGGATGTCCTTCTAACTCTTGTGTATCAATGAAAAACACTTTCATCTTCAATCATTTGTACCTGCATTCTTTCACTACCTGCTTCAAATTTATTTAAGACAATGGGCTTAGTAAGCATAGTTTGATTTTTACTAGGATTATTACAAATAACCCTATAAACTTTGAACCTTTTAATTTCTCAATATTACCTAAATCATACAAAAATCAATATTTAGTGAGCTGGAACTTGACTTTTATTCAGAGTTCCTTTTTCTTTTGTGGGCAGTTTAAAGTCATGCATACCGGACATAAAGGGGCTAATGATTAAGGTCGAAATAGATTTGACCGAAATGGATTAAAATTGATTCAATTCCTTGACAATTTATCTGAAAACATATTACCATACTCAAGTATGAGGGAAAATATGTAAACTATGACTTAAGAATATTTGAATCTAAGGAATGATATGAAAAAGAGATAAAAGGAATTAGAAGAAGTAGTTTCCAAAAATGACGTTACTATTATTTAACAAAACCCGTTATGGGGTTGAATTATGCAGGGCCACCTAAGGGCATTGGCTGCATGGTCAAATAAATAGCATCTTTCGGCTGACAAGTCTGTTATGTGGACTGTTTATGCAAGGCCACCTATGGGCACATGCTGCATAGTCAGGCAAAAGAACTCTCAGAAATTCAATTTCCTATTTCTAAAAGCCAGTGAAATTTTATGGAGATTCAAATTTTCTAAAGTATAGAGTTTGTTGTATGGAAAGAGATACTTGAATGTGGAGAAGATATTTTCAGACAAGATTATCGAAGAACTGGATGAATATCACTCCTACGAAAATCCGACCCAAACGTAGGGAAGAAGAATAAACCATAGACTTGAATACTTTCAGATCATGAAAAAGGATATGGGACAAATATGTTAAGGATGTCTATTTTTTTGCGGATCCCTACATACTGTCGTTTAAGACAAATAAGGACAAAAGAGGCATTCTACCCAAGAATGAAGTTACCATCATTTAACAAACCCGTTAGGGGGTTCAATTATGCAGGGCCACCTAAGTGCATTGGCTGCATAGTTAAATAAAATAGTATCTTTTGGCTAACAAGTCTGTTATGTGGACTATTTATGCAAGGCCACCTATGAGCACGTACTGCATAGTCAGGCAAAAAGAATTCTTAGTAGTTTGACATTTTTTTGACTAAAAAGTCATGAAAAGGGTTATGAAGATCTGAAAATATTTAAGGTTAGGATTATACCACATAAAGATGGGTATTTTCCAATGTATATAGAGATACATAGGTCAATGATAACCATAATCATGTTGTGGTTGGGTCCTGAATTGAAATTTTGGACTTCACTACGTATCTCATAAGAATGAGAATCAAGCCATACGTCATTCTTGAAAAGCAGTTTAACGTCGTGAAGGACAAATGTATGAGAGATCTTACTTTAGGGTCATAGGGTTTGGACCATAATAATGAATACACAGTGTGTGTTTTCATGAGGACTTTTCAGCCAAGGGACTAAAAGTGAAATTTGGGGTTAGGCCCAAAAAGACTTGGGGCTGGATTCGAGGGATACTCGAACATTCCTACGTATCCCATAAGGATGGGAATCAAGCCCACGTAGTTCTAGAACTACCCTTTGTACAAATTTCGTTCGTACATTTGAATGGTGAAAGGGGACTTTAGTGCAATGATGGTTTAACCTGAGATAAAAAGTTTAGGCATTACCATGTATGCACGTAGTCTTTTGAAATGAAACATGATTGAAAAATCAATGTCAATAATAGTTCTCTCTCAAATGTGGAAATCAAAGTGTATTGTAGTTTATTGTCGTACCGGACAAAAGTGTTGCATAGTTTAAGGTCATATAACAAGGATGAAAGTGAATCAATGTAAAGATATTGATTCTAGGGGCGGTTTCACAAATCAACATCATATGAGATGGTGGTGAACCGATGTGAAGAGATTTTTTTTGGGCTTGAACCCTTGGAGGTTGCCTACATACCCATCCTGGAGGGCAAGGATTAAAGTCCGTGTAGTTCAATTAATGAATGAATTAATGATCAAATTTTTCTTGGGGTCAATGACCTAAAAATTGTTGTTGGGACTTACACATGATTAGCGGCCCAAAGGGAGTGTTATGGTTGAGGTTTGTTCTAAGCTCATGTGAGTCATACTCATTGTGAGAAACAAGAGGTAGCAACAACCTAACGATGCACAGTTTAATGTCATGTAGCAGGGACAATATGAAGGGACTATGCAGTTTAAAGTCTTGCAGTTAGGACTATTGGTGCTGCGCAGTTGAGTGTCATGTAGCAAGGACAAAATACAGTTTAATGTCATGTAGGACGTATCATGAATTTTCTGTACAGTTTAACGTCATGTAGTTAGGACGATGGGGACAATAAAGTTTAACGTCATGTTGGACGAAAGGGGGACTGCACAGTTTAATGTCATGCAGTAAGGACAAAATAACACACCATTTACGTCATGTTGGATGCATTGAGGATTTTTTTCCATAGTTTAACGTCATGTTGGACGAAAGTGTGAATAGTTTAAGGTCATATGCATGGACCGTGTATGGTGCAGTTTAATGTCATGTTGGACGGTGGTGTAGTTTAAGGTCATACAGGACCTTTGATGATTATATAGTTTAACGTCTTTCCGGACGTAAGGGACTTTTATACAGTTTAGCGTCATGTAGTTAGGACGTCACAGTTTAACGTCTTGCTGGACGTAAGGGACTTGTAAATAATTTAGGGTCATATGCATGGACCGTTGATGATGCAGTTTAAGGTCATACAAGACCTAGTTGCAGTCTAAGGTCATACTAGACCATTTAGGGAACTTTTTCATAGTTTAACATCGTTTGGGACGAAGTTGAAGTTTAAGGTCATACAGGACCATTGCTGTATGGTTTAACGTCATATAGCAAGGTCGAACTGGTGCTGCACAGTTTAGTGTCATGTTGTGGGGACATTGAGGTGACACAGTTTAACGTCATGTTGGACGTATATGCAAATTGTTTAGGGTCATATTCTTAGACCGTTTCTGTATATTTTAACATCATATATCAAGGACGAACTGGTGCCTCACAGTTTAGTGTCATGTTGCGGGGACATCTTCTTTTCTACAGTTTAACGTCATGTTGGACGAAAAAGGGACTTTACTACAGTTTAACGTCATGTTGGACAAATTGTATTAACCAATTGTAAGAATCTTGGTTCTGCGGACCATATTTTGTGTTTATACAAAATATTTCTTCAGAAATATGGCATTGGTTGGAGTCGTGATGAGTTCTCCATCCATTGAGATTAATGAATAAGCTCAATTGGAGTAGACCTTATGTATTGAATAAGGTCCTTCCCATTTTGGTTCAAGCTTGGGAGGCTTCTTTCCTGGTATCATTGGTGTTCTGAGAACCAATACCAATTCTCCCTGAATGAATGAACAAAGACGAAATTTTTTGTTAAAAGCTCGTGCTATTCGATTCTGATAGAATTCCAAGTGGTGCAAAGTGTACAATCTTTTCTAATCTAACTGTTCCAATTCATTCAATCTCTTTTGGGATTTCACATTTGTAGATAACTGATCACCAATGGATACTCTGAGTGAGGGAAATTTAACTTCAATTGGCAAGACCGCTTCTGTTCCATATACCAACGAATATGGAGTTGACCGTGTTGCATTGCGGGTGGTAGTCCGATAAGCCCATAAAGCATGAAAGATTTTATCACGCCATGACCTCTTATATTTATCCACCATCTTTTCCAGTATATTTGAAAGATTCTTGTTAAAGTCTTCTATTTGGCCACTGGCCTCCGCATGATACCGAGATGAATGGTTGGATTTAATGTTGTATTCTTGATACAATTTCTTCACCTCAGAAAAACAGAATTTGGTGCCGTTGTCCGTCAATATGGTATGAGGGACACCAAATCTAGCAATGATGTTAGACTTGATGAAGCTAACAATACATTTAGAACTGACTTCTTTGAGAGGTACTACCTCTGCCCATTTGGAAAAGAAATAAGTAGCAGCAAGAATGTACTTAAACTGCTTGGCCGTAGCTGAAGGGTAAGGTCCCACCACATCCATTCCCCATGTGGAAAATAGCCATGAGTATTTAGCTGTATGAAGCAACTCTGGAGGATGATGAATGAAGTTGGCATGTACTTGACATGAATGACACTTTTTTGTGAAATCAACACAATCTTGTATCATTGAAGGCGAAAAGTATCCAAGCCTTCGAATTTGATCAGACAATCTATGTCTAGACTGGTGGGCACCACAGACTCCTACATATACTTCTTTCATGACAGCCATTGTCTCTTCACCATCAATGCATCGGAAGAGAACTCCATCAAAACCATGTTTGTAGAGAATTTTCTCTAGGTGGTTTGGGCCATCATAAAGAGTAAAATTGACCACATGTCGCCGGATTTGTTCTTTCTCGGATCTATTAGGTGGAAGTGTTCCATTTTGAAGGTATTCCCTGATAGGTGACATCCATCCTGTAGTATGACCATAAAGTTCAGGAATGGGACTAATTTAAATAATTTCCTCTATTCTGTCTTGAACATAAGGTGAAATTGCATGACGGTGGGAAATACTGATGGTTGTCTCGTCCCGATTTGGATCTTCTAGAGCTGTGGCTATATTAGCCAGTGCATCAGCTTGAGCATTTTGTGATCTTGGGACATAAGAAAATGTCGGTTCTGAAGGGAATTCCGCCATTAATTTTCTGACGTAATCATACAATGGAATTAACTTTTCTTTTCTGATGGCATAATCCCCATTGAATTGTTTGATTACCAGGTCTGAATCACCTTTCACCTTTAAGTGATTCACTTGTGCTTGAAGTACTAACTCCAAGCCTGTGATAAGATCTTGGTATTCGGCTTCATTATTGGTACCACCTTCCCACAATAAAATGGAATAAGGTAACAATGCCTTATTTGGAGAAATGAGTACAATTCCTAAACCAACTTTGTTGAATTTAGGATTTTCCATTTTCTTCCCTGTTGGACTTCTGGAAGCACCATCAAAATACATTTCCCATGTTTGAGGACACTCTTGAATAGAAAAAACTTCATCATCAGGGAGTTCAATATCTGAAGATGTTTCTTCCACTAAAGGATGTTCAGCCAGGAAATCAACCAGAGCTTGGACCTTTATCGCCTTTTGATATACATAGTGAATGTCGAACTGTTGCAAAATAACTGCCCACCTTGTTAGACGTCCTGTAAGAATTGGACGACTCAGGATGAATTTTAGCGGATTATTGCGAGATACCAATTGGACCTCGTGATGTTGAAGATAGTGTCTTAGTTTCTGAACTGCAAAGATTAATGCCAGGCAGCATTTCTCAATACTTGAATACCGGGTTTCTGCTTCAAGCATAGTTCTACTGAGATAGTAGAGGCTATTTTCATTCCCAACATCATTATTTTGAGCGAGAAAGGCACCCAATGATCGCTCTAGAGATGTCACATAGAGGATAAGTGGTCTACCTTCAACAGGTGGAATGTGTACTGGTGGACTCAAGAGGTATTTCTTGAGAACATCAAATGCTTCTTGACATTCTTCAGTCCACTGGTAAGTGACTCCTTTTTTCAATAATTTGGTAAAGGGTAAACGTTTTCCTGCCAAATTGGCGATGAAATGCTGAATATAGGCTAAGTGTCCTTGAAGTCCTCTTAATTATTTCAAATTCTAAGGAGGTGACATACCAAGGATTGATTTGGTCTTCTCAGGATCGACTTCAATACCACGATGGCTTACAAAAAAGCCGAGGAATTTTCCTGAGGTTACCCCAAAAGCACATTTTAAGGGGTTCATCTTCAAATTATGTTGTCAAAGCTTGTGGAATATGACTTCCAAATCATCCAAGTGATTAGAAAGTTGTTTGGATTTAACCACCAAATCATCTACATAGAATTCAACCAACTTCCCTAAGAAAGGATTGAAGATATGATGCATGGCGTGTTGATATGTTGCACCTGCATTCTTTAAACCAAAGGGCATCACCCGGTAACAAAACACACCTTAAGGGGATCTGAAGGATGTATATTCCTCATCTTCTGGGGCCATTCGGATCTGATTATATCCAGAATAGCCATCCATGAAGGAAAGTACTTCATAGTCAGCGGTTGCATCAATTAAGAGTTCTGTAATCGGAACTGGGAAATCATCTTTAAGACAATACCGATTAAGATCTCTGAAATCGATGCAAACCCTAATTTGTCCTTTCATCTTCTTTACAGGGACAATATTAGCCAACCACTTGGGATACTTAACTTCTCTGACGAAGTTAGCTTTGATCAGCTTATCCACTTCAGCTTCAATTTTGGAAGCATAAGTTGGGTGTGTTCTTCTCGTGGCTTGCTTAAATCCTCGATGTTCTTTTGGTAAACCCAAATGATGAGTAGCAACATCAGGATCAAGCCCAGACATTTCTGTATAGTTCCAAGAAAAAATATCTTTATTTTTCTTTAGAAAAAAAATATACATCTCTTGCTCTTCAAGGGTCATGGCCGCACTAATTATAGTGGGGTGTGGATTTTTCTCTGTACCCAGATTTACTTCTCTGAGTTCATCCATAGTGGTAGAGATACCCTCTTCAAATGCTAAAGGAGCATCTCTAAGATCTTCCTCTTCCTCTTCATCACGTGCTATTTCTTCCGTTTCTACTTGCATATTAGATGACAAAACGAAATTCTCATGATCATAAGATATGTCAAAATTTTCACATTTTGAAGAAGAAGCTTCCATTTCTGACCCTATTGATAATAAAGGGTCTTCTTTGGGAAATAAAGAGAAGATGAAGGATTGAGAATCGACATCATTATTCACCTCTTATGTTGCTATAACTTCTTCTGGACTGATTGGAGAAGTATATACTTGTTGGACTTTAGCAGATGAAATGATGACGTCACCACTTGTGCTTTCATTACTGTTTGGTAGGTTACAAATTTCTCCCATGTTGCCTGGCTCAATTGCCGTAATTGATATTATGGATCTTTCCATAAGAGTATTTTGATTTGGGCATATGTTTTCAATTTGAATGATTGGTAACACATAATCTGTACTCAGATGTGTAAATGGATTTATTGGAATTTTCTCCAAACCATATGGAGCATTAACTTTGGTAATTTCCTATATTGTAGATTTCATTTTTCCCTTCATGTGATAAAATTCTGCCTCAATGTATTGAGACTCACATGTCTTGAACGGGGTATTATCACCATAAAATGTTCCAACTTGACCATTGAAACAGTATTTGAGACATTGATGGTATGATGAAGGAATAGTTGCATGCTGATGTAGCCAGGGTCTTCCAAGCAAGACGTTGAAAGCTGAGTCTTGATCAACAATCATGAAATCCGAATTGGATACAAGATCTCCAAACTGAGTTCTGAGTGTAACTTCGCCCAATGGTTCTTGTTCATTTTTATCATATCCTTGTAACATCATGGTAGAAGGAGATAAATCAGATTCTGTGAGGCCTAATCGACGAAGTGTACGAATGGGCATGAGGTTGACTCCTGAACCATTTTCAATGAATGCTCTTCAGATATCTACACCATTGACTTTTCCAGATAAGTACAAAGGTTTTATGTGCCCATGCACAACATAATCTTCATCATTATCAGTAAAAGATATCACTGCATGGAATTCTGCAGGATTATTCTCTATGTGATAGACTTCAGCTGCAGCAATTTCAGCTTCAAATTCCTGAGGACTTAACAAAGCTTCGATGAGTGCTTCCTGAAGATCTTTTGACAGATTCAAAGCATCCAAAATTGATAACTTGGCTGGTACTTGGTCCAAGTGTTTCAATATATCATACTTTTGATCTAAAGGTCTACGTTTCCCAACAGGAATATGCGGTTTAGCAGGTACCTTGGAAGCAGATTCTTTGGAAGCAGATGCATCTTGTATTGGGATATAAGTTGGCAATATCAATGGCATTGGAATATTAGACCGATTAGATCCATTTACTTGCTGAGATAAAGAAGAAGGAACCTTCAATCGGTTTTCTAAAATAACTGTGCCAAGATTGAGTTGGCGATTAGCAGAAGAACCTGCTTGTTCTTTTTGAGCTCGCTAAAGGGCTCTACCACGAGTTTCAGCTACATACACAGTGCTAGCAGGGGTAGAATTGGAGTAGTGGATTCGGAAAGATCCACGTCTTCCCCTGTATCCTGAACCTCGGGAACTTCCACAGATTCCCTTATTTGATACAGGGAATTCAGGCTCATCAAGACTGGAATATGGATCTATTAATTGAATCATATTAACAGAACCGAAGATTAACTCTTCGTCTGATAAAGGCCCTGCCTGATTAGCCTGTTTAGTCTATTCCATTTGATGGGGTGGTGCCCGTGGTTTTGAAGTAGATGGCATAATGTCTTCTAGAGTCAAAGACAATTTAGGCTTTAACACATACTCATCTTCTTCTGATTCTTTTTTCTTCTTTGAATCAAACCGTTTCTTTGAGGACTTTCCCTCTAACGAAGAGGGTTTTACCGCAATATTCATGGTAGAAGACACAATTGGTTTCTTAGAATTGTGTTCGCAAAATGGAATGAGTCTGATTGATTGTCTTTCTGACCATCCAATCATCATATTCATGTGCATTTCTTCTTTTGACTTCTTGCCATTCACCTTCCTCCTCTGGAATTTTAGTAGTAACACATGATATCTGAGTCGAAGAACCTTTTAACGTTACTTGTCCCAAGTCGACCATCTTTTGCAGGAGGTATTTAAAGACAAAACACTCCTGGATGGGATGCCCCAACATTTGATGAAAGGGACAATAATTGGGACGGTCATCATCTCCTTCCTTGTTTGGCCTCTTGGGCACTGGTAATTGAACCAAATTATTTTCCAGAGCTGAAATGAAGTAACCAGGAACTTGCTCACTTCGGAAAGAGTATGTTTTACTCTTCAAATCCTCAAATTGTTTTGGTCGTTGATCTCTTTGATCATTTGGATGAAATGGCCTTTGTTTTTGGCGTTCAGGAGGTGGAGCCCTTCGAGAAGATGAAGGTTTTGATGTAGAAATAGGTACAAGTGCTTGTTTAAGCATAACTGTAGCAGTTTCTGCTTTACCCATTATCCTTCCTGGAGCTGATGGAATTACACGGGATTTAACCTTAGCCTGTATAAGGGAATCTTAAATCTGATGAGCGATTGAAGTAAGGTCTTGAAACCCTCCTGTGTATTTCACAGGGATCAATGGCGTGCGTAATTCGTCACACAAATTTGCCAAAAAGATTGGCAACAGCTCTTCCTGAGGGAGTGCTAATCTTATGGAATACGTTAATCCCTTCCAGCGAGCAATGAAATCATAGACTCTTTCATTCTCCCTTTTCTTGCAGTTTGTAAGATCGAAAATTGTCATTTTTGGCAAAGATGAGCTAAACTGAAGAAGGAATTTTTGACGAAAATCCTCCCATCTGATGATTGACTGGGATTGCAAGCTAGTATACCAGACAAAATCTGGTCCTTGCGAGGTTCTCACGAAGCATCTGAGTTTCACTGCTTCTTGCTGCTCTGGAGTTCCCATCATAGGATCACAACAAGACACGTAATGCATCAAATGTTGTTCAGGGTCGCCTGATCCATTGAAAGTAGGGAAAACAGGGTTTCCAAAACTAGATGGAGGAGAAATTGAATCTACCCATTCAAGGTAAACATTCTTTTCTGGTTGAACTTGCGCCCGTTTCCCTTGCATAGTTTCTAACCGAGCTGTTAATGACTCAATAGTAGTTATTAACTTTTGAGAAACATCAGGTTGAATTTGGTTTTGGGTAGGTGCAATGAATGGAGCTTGGATAGACGTGGTGATTGGTGCTGCAACTGATGGTAGCACTGCCAACCGTTGTTGCGTTTGACCCGTAGGATTAGACCTCTGAGGGTGTACTGATAAAGGAGGATATTCCTGATCCATCTCAGTAGTTACAACAAATTCCTTCGGCTGTCAGACTTCATCATTCTTAAGAAGAAGACTACTCTGAAGTAGTTCTTCATTCAACCTTCTTAATTCTTTCATTTCTTCCTCTTGTTGTGAAAACCTTTGCTCTAATGAGAGTGATTGACCTTCTCTAGAGGAAGGATATGTAACCTGATTCTTTCCCCTCCCTTTGTTAGATACTTGTTGGAGAGAAGGAAGTGGATTACCTAGGTTCTGAGTAATCATTTGACTTCATGTATGCACACCTTCTTCATTTGTATCAGCGCATACATTTTCTTGAGCAGGACACTCTTCATCCGAGTCCCCTGAGTGAGTCTCCTCTGGTGGATTAGCAATAACGGAATTGATGACATTGATTGATGTATAATGCATCGCATCCCTTCTATCAACATTTCTGTGATATTGTCTTCTTTCATGTCATTGATGAGACATTGCCTTTTTTTGATTTAATCTTTTAGGAACTTCTTGATGAGCTATAACTTGGAGGGAATCTCCTGATAATTTGGCTCTTCATTCCTCTTGGGGCTTCTTCCCCAATCGAGAAAAGACCAATATTCTCTAAGAAGGGGATTGATGATTTGAAAGAGTCCCTAGCCTCGAGAACTGGGGATGTTCCTGCTGCTTCCGCTCAACTCTTTGAATCCCATTTGTTGACTCTGAGGGTTGGGTTAAAGGAGTCCCCAGTCTGACAAGATGGGGTGTCTCTTGACATGATATGTCTGAGACCTTCTTAAAAGATCTCTGGATCTTGCGAATCTTAGTTCGAAAATTAGGTGGATGCATTAGCCTGTGTCCACTTTTATCACCTGGTTCAACAGACCATTGGATGATTTCTGAAACTTCTATCATTTGATGATGTGTTTGCTCCATACGAGAGGCTTTTGCAATATTCTCGCCTGCTTGATGTAGGAGCAATTCAACAACTTGTTCTCTATATGCTGGATTTTGAGAGGAACTAGTTGAAGCTTGTTCTTGAGCAAAATTTTGATTATGAACAAATCCCATTGACTGTGGCCGGCCATGGGCAATAACATTGCATGAGACCATTTTCGGAGGGCTTTGCTGACTGGAAAGCACTGTGAAATGTAGTGCTCTGTGAACACCCCATCCTCTGATATGAACACCAGATGGAGCATTGGAAATTAACTGACACAATTTTCTTAGTGCGCCAAGGCATGACTGTTGAAGGGTTCTCTGTTGCTTTTCAGCCTTCGGATACCGAGAGACTGGTAGAGATACCAAATCAATCTGACGTTGTAGCCCTTCTATTATCTTAAGATGATTTTCATATTCATCATAAGATAATATCTTCTTCTTTAATTGAAAAAGAGTCTTCCATATGTTGAGACGAATATCATGGACTCCATCTTCCATCAACATCTTTGGAATGTCATACTGGGAGTCATCCAAAGGCCAAAACATGACTGGTACCTCACTTTTCACTAGTTTTTTCCTCATGTTCAGCATTTCTTCTTTATCATTAAATGAAGATTCTTCTACCTGTTTTGACTAGAGTTGGTGTTTCCTTGTTGCTTCATCGGATTCAACAAGATTGGTAGAGATATCATTGATCAAAATAGAAGATTCATGTCTTAGGGGTGGTTTGGAGAATGACCTACACCCTGGGCTATCTTCTGATTGAGAAAGTATTTCACTTGCTAGCGATAAAGCATCAGACATGACTGGTTTCACATTTGCAAGTGCCTCATGATAAGAGGGCTTTCTCAGCAGTACATTGTCCACTGGAGTATTTTCCAGGCAATGTGAATCACTACTGCAGAGAGGACTTTCACAGCGAAATTCATCTTCATGGGGAGGACCACTATAATGGGTTACAACAAAAGATGAGATCTCTTGCTCCTTGGAATTCTGACCACACAAAGGGTTCCTGTGGATCTCATCTGAAGAAGAAACTTCAAGATTGACCGAATTTTCATGAAGAAAGCCTTCATGAGGAAGTGTATGTTGAAGAATTTCGGAATTAATATTCCCGTTATTGGGAACTGGGGGAGTAGAATCTTGAATTCCAACAGATAAATGACTGAGGGCTTCAAGAACTCCAGCATCGACCAAAGACTTGTTGCAGATTGACCTTTGATCTCCTGACTGTGCTGGGCTGAACTTTTTCTTAGATGCCTTCTTACTCGCTTTGGAAACCACTTGTTGACGAAAGTGGTTACTCTGAGCAGGTGTATGTGCCTGATCAAGAAAGATGGTCAGGTTATGCTGACGATCTCCACTCAAATCAGGTGTATGTGCCTGACTTGGTTGTCCGTATGATATGGGGGAGTATGCCCCATAACCCTCTTGGGCTGGAACAGATGTGTGTGTCTGTTCCGGAGTGAATTGTTGATGTGTCACTCCACTACTAGGGATAGATTTATGTGTCTGTCCCTGAGATGATGCTGAAGCTGTTATAATATCCTGGAAAGCATCCAGAATATGAGCCGGAATTTTCTTCTGCTCTTTCACCATTGACAAAATATGTTTGGTGACTTTAGCTGCCGGAATGGGGATATACGTCCATTCCAGGCATGGAGTAGGTGTATGTGCCTGCTCCTGTCCTCCTTTTCCTGTCAGTGAATCCTGACAGTACTAATGTGTGGAGGCAGAGAGTTGAGTCTGCCTCCTGTTTGTCGTCAGAACTTTCCGACTGACTTCTCCATGCGCTACCAATCGAGACTTTTGGTAGGCTTGATTAGTACTAACAGGTGTATGTGCCTGCTGATTACACTTCGCCAAACACGGTTGACGAGATCCATCATATGAAGTTAGGCGAGCCTGCTGACTAACTGATGATGTATAAGAAGGTGTATGTTCCTGCCTATAGTACTCCGCCGGAATTGCCTGGCGGGATTGGCGTGATGCTGCCAGAAGAGTCTGTTGGACAGCTGAATTAAAACGGACAGGTGTGTGTGCCTGTTCATTGTTCGCCATCAAGTTAGGTTGGTGGACTTCTCTGGAGATGGCAGGAATGAAAACCTGCCCATTGTTAACCGGATTCCGTCTCTGGAGGTTCGTCTTGCCTGCTCGGATTCAAGAAACCTGAGCTGAATGCGTGGAGTCGGTACCCTCATCATGTTGAGGGCGCACTGCTGCATGAGTCTGGCGGCGATTTTTGATGGGGGCCCTCGTTAAGGACTCCTGCCTTTTTGAATTAAGGCCCTGAGGGACCTTCTCATTCACTTCCTTAGAGATAGGGAGCGAATGGAAATTGCGTTCCGAGGATAACGACCCGAAACGGTTAGAGACAGTAGTCCGCACCGCCTACCTCTTGATCACTGGTCGTCGTTGTCCAGACGACCTGTGTGAGTTGTTCACTTGGAGGGCCTGTCGGGCAGCCTCCAAAGTTGGGATGGTACCATGTTGACGGTACTCCTTAACCAGTTCATTTGATACCCAGCGTTAAAGACGCTGAGTAGGTGATGTCATCCTCAGAGTGGATGACGATCCAGTAGGAATAGCAGCAGTGGTATTTGCAGCAGCAGTATTCACAGATGTGAATTTGAGAGCCGCCATTATGGAAATACAGAAGATCTTGGAAAAGAGTGCCTATTTGATATAACAGACGTAATCAAGATAAAATTCAGCCACTTCATCCTTTGGATGAGCACACATGTCAATGATTGGTTTTGTTAGCCCTCTTATTGAGTTTTAAATAGGGGCTTAACAAATAGGTAAAATATCATTTTAACTTGGTTAAGGATTCACGTCGGGTTCACCATTTTTTGTTTCCCTCGGAATTCGGGGATAACCTCCTAGATGGGAGATTCAAACATTCCAATCGGTTTCTAGAGGGTTTGTTCGTAGAACCGGAAACATCCAATGATTCCACATCTATTTGGACCTACATTCCAATGGTAGGCGCTCATTAGCTTGTGGACTGATGAGGCTTAAGAATTTTCATTGGTCGAGAGGATGGGAGGTCGGACTCATCACACCATTTTGAGGGGAATTATTTTCTATTCCGGGACTCTCTTTATAGATTTAAGTTATGTCCGTGAATCCTTATTACATTACCAAGTATAAAATGAGCTTTCCTTCAGTTTAACAATCAATTATTAAATATGTAAGAAATTTAGAGAATCTTTTATATGTATTCGAGGTTCTTCATCAATAGAGAATCATCTATATTTATTTAGAGATTCTTGGTCAATGGTATCTTTCAAAACATTTATATAAAATTATCTTGGTCATTATGATGACTAGGCTAGTTTTAAAGCCACTCAGTGGGGCACTTGATGTTTATTGTCATTCAGAAGGACATGAATTATTTCAGAGTTGGGATCGAACCCATAAATGGGCTACCTATGTATTCTTTGTTTTGGAAAAGGAATCAGAACCCACGTAGTTCGAGTAAGGGAGTATGACGTTTATGATTAATGGCTCAAAGAAGGATGTCATAATTACTTTTACACTCTATGCTCACGTGAGTAATGCTCGGTGTGAGAAACAAGAGGTATTGGTAAAAATTAGACAATAGGGCCATGAAAGATGCAATCATAAGAAAAGATGTGGGGCTTATGTATGTATGACTGCCCAGAAGTGGATGAGGATTAGGATTTACTTCAGGGAGGAAATCCAGAAACAGGGTCCATATAGGTATATGTGCTTCATAGAGATTTGGATACTCTAATCTTGGGGATTACTCCTATGGAGGATGCCCAAGTTAGGAGGGGACTTATGATTGGGTTTTACTCCTAAAAAGGAAACCCAAATCAAGGGTATGTTAGGACTGGTTAAAGAGAAAATTACGGGACTTGGGGCTTACTCCTAAAGAGGATGCCCAAAATTTATGACTGGGACTTATTCCTGAAAGGAAGACCCAGGTTAGGGGACTTGGGGCTTACTCTTGAAAAGGAAGCCCAAAATTATGACTGGGAATTATTCCTAAAAATAAGGCCCAGGTTAAGGGATTATGACTAGGACTTATTCCTAAAATGGAGTCCCAGGTTAAGGATTAAGGTTTGGGGCTTACTCCTGAAAAGGAATCCCAAATTAGAGGACTTATTACTGGGGATTATTCCTGAAAAGGAGACCTAGGTTAAGGATTCTCTCATTTTAAGGGATGAGGTTGAATGAATGAACTCTCTATATTTAGTGACATAATGATATTTAAATCACTAGGTTTTGAGAGATATTCCACAGAATTCCTTTCAGATAAGGAAGTGAAATCAAGAAATCTTGACATAAATGGTTTTGAAGAGTGTCTTGAAGACTGAATCTTAAATAGGAAAGGAGTAATGGATTAAGAGGGGTAAAATGGGCAAGAAAGGAACCCAAAAAGGAAGGGGCGCAGAAGTCTTAGAAGGCACGCAGGTACTGCGGCGGCACACAAGTATTGGTCGCGCAGGTATACCTGCATGACACGTGGTGTACTTGCGCGATGGTCAACCAGCATTGAAATACTTGAGCGACTCTTTATTAAAGCCTTTAGAATCCTCTTGAGGTTCTTCCAAAAAAGGGACGCACAAGTTCTATCGATGGAGTAAGGCGGCGCACAAGTGTGTCCACTTCCCTTAAGGACTGGCCACTCAGGCGCACAAGTGTTGATGAGTTTCAACACTTAGGCCTTCCTCCCTCTATTTAGATCTTCCGTTCTAGGTAAGAAATTTCTTTAGAAGTGTTCCGGATGCTTTGAGAAGAGACATGGGCATCGGGAGCTTCAATCTGAGTTTTGGGAAAAATATCCTCTCGAATGACGGCCCACAGGGTCTATTTATAGGCAAGAGAAGACCCCAGGCGGTTACCAGGAGGTTATCAATTAGGTAGCGCAGGTCTACGTGCACGACCATGAAGGAACTTGCGCGGTCTATGGGAAAAGTTTTCCTTGTTCATCCCTTTGTTGATTTTTGATATTTTCTTCAAAGTTTGAATCACTTTGAGCTCAGATATTCCCCTTTTCTGATCTTTAGATTCTGTGACGAAAGGAGCGTCAACAGCATGCTACACCTATATTGGATTATTTCTTACAGAAGAAGGCCCAATATTTTTGTGGGAAAAATAATTTGGTGGTATCTGAGCAGTGGATCAAGTCCCTTGTATTATATTTCAAGAATTAAGATGAAATTAAAATGAAAAGGTTGTACTAGTAGTATATTAACTCATGGGTGATACTGATCAATTGTGGTTATTGATCTAGAATACCATGAAAAAAGATGAAATCGAATATAAGGAATGGAAATAAAATTTTGGAAATATTATTTGATATATATTTACCTCGTGAACAATGAACTGAAATGAAGAGGAAATTCCTCGACCTAAAGAAAATTGAAGAAGAGAGTGTTGTGGAGTTTGATGCTACCTTCACATGATTATCCAGGTATTATGTAGATTATGTAAATTATTTGGAATAAAATATTGATCATTTATTTAAAGGTCTTAAGCGATGTCTTCAAAGGGCACTGGATCCTCAAAAATTTTCATCATATAATGAAACTGTATTAAGTGCCATCAAAATATAGAATAAATCTTTTAAATAAAATTTGTTCAATGGGAAAACTATATAAGAATAAGTACTCTAATAACCATTGAAAATATGAAGCACCAATGAATAATAGTGGAATGAATAAATCCCAATTTTGATTGAATGTTGTAAAGAATCATCTTGGAAAATGTTTGAAGGGAATGAGAGTCTAATATATGTGTGGAGAAAAAGTTCATCCTTCTAATGAATTCATGGGGAAGAAACTATCCAATAATGTTCAATGATACAATTGTTGATAGATGGGACTGTATGTAAATTAGTGTCCAAATAACTAAGGAATTTTTACTCCGAAAATCCCTTACGGTAAAGGGAAAGTCGATTCTATTACAACATTGGAGGTTGAATTTCCTAATTATTTGGTGGCAAGTACATTAATTATTTCCTAAAATATATCCAATTCATTATTTGATTCTGGATCATCTCTTTAATTTATATCATCTCTATTTCCATGAAAATTAGACATTTCCAACTTGATATAATAATGGAGTTTTTAGTAAAAACTACTAGGGGATGTATCATCACAATAACAATGTGTCAATCATTCCCCCTTAGGACACATAAATGTGATTTAGTTGCTAACCTTATCATGAAACCCATGATTGACTTTGATATAATTCTCGGTATGAATTGGCAGTTAAATTATGATGATAACACACAATGAAAGAATAAATTAGTTATAATTTTTGAGAATGGTGTCAAATCACTTATCATTAGAGCAGAAACCTCACCATATGATTCTTATCTGGATTCAGCCTCAGTAACTTTACTAAATGAAATTATTGGTGATGAATTGAACACAATATATATGGGTGAGTAAAGAAATATTCAAATTTATTATGTACCTATTATGAAAGAATACATCGATGTATTTCCATAGGATTTACCTAGACATTCTCTAGAGTAGGAAGTTGAGTTCTCTGTTAATTTATTTCTCGATGCAAGAACAATATCAAAGGCTCCCTATAAAATGGACATTGTGGAATTGGTGTATCTAAAGAAACAACTAGATGAATTTTGTGAAAAATTATATATTCGACCTAGTGTCTCTCCATGGGGAGCCCTTATCTTATTTGTCTAGAAGAAAAATGGATCCTTGAGGATATGCATTGATTATAACAAAATCAATTTTATTAAAATAAATAACAGATATTTTCTACCAACAATTAATGATTTATTTGATCAAAATCATAGAGACCAATATTCTTATAAGATTTTCCTTTGATCTAGATATCATCAACTATGTGTGAGGAACAAAGATATTACAAAGACAGCATTTCGAACTAGTTATGGGCATTACGAGTTTACAATAATTATTTTTGGATTGATTAGTGAACCCTATATTTTCATGGATCTAATGAAAAACGACTTTAAGGAATATCTTGACGATTTTTTTTGTATTTATCAATGATATCCTGGTATAATTCAAAATCTATGAAGACCATTAGAATCACTTTTAGATTATTCTTAAAGATTTAGGAAGAAATAAATTATATGAGATGTTTAGCATGTTTGAATTTTGGCATCAATCAGTTTCCTTTCATGACCATATGTTATATAAGTATGTAATCTTAGTTGATCTTGTGAATAAAAAGGAAATCCAAGAATTTCCCACACCAATGAACATAACTGAGGTGCGTAGTTTTATTGGTTTAGTAGGTTACTATCGGTGTTTCGTTTTGAATTTTTCCGGACTGTGTAAACCTCTAACCATGATCACATGTAAAGTGGTTATGTTTATATAGATAAAATAATATATATAATGCTTTGATTAATTGATATCAAGATTAATCAATGCTCCAATTTTGACTCTTCTATGTGTAAATGATGAATTTATGATATATAGTTATGCATCAAAGAATGGACCGGGTTACATCCTTATGAAAAATGGTAAATTTATTTCAAATCCATCAAGTTAGTTGAAGGCTCGTGAAACAAATAATCCAACTCATGATATTTAGTTATCAAATATAATCATTGCTTGGATAATATGAAAACTTTATCTCTAGGATGAATGTTTTGAGATACATATGGATTGCAATAGTTTGAAATACATTTTTACATAGAAAGAACTCAACATTAGGAAAAGGAGATGTTTCTAGTTACTAAAATATTATGATTGTTTAATACACTACCACCAATATATCAAAATATGGTTTAATATTCATTAATCCGGAATTATCATGGACTTCTGACCTAGATAAGGATTACGAGAGATCCCAAATCCATGGATCTACTAAGGATGGATATGGGAATTGTTAAGGAAGGGGAAACATATTTCCCAATAAATATTATTGATAAACTATCTTACTATAAAATATAAAAAGATCTCAATATAGATATGATAATCTAAAAATGAAAATTAATTATTTTAAGGATGAAATATTTGTAGGCTTAATGTATGAGGATGGAGTTCCGAAATTTGAAAAGAGGTTATGGGTTCCATCAGTACTTAAGCTAATAATAGAATTATTAAATAATGTTCATAGGTTAAATTTCTCTATATACCCTTGTATAAATAATATTTATAGACATCTGAAGAAACATTTTTGTATTGAAAACATGAAGAGAGAATGTACTGACTATGTTTTCAGGTGTCTAGTTTGTCAACAAGTGAAGGACTGAGACAATATCCTATAGGGGTCATGCAACCTATAATAATTCCTATGTGGAATTTGGATGGAATTATGATTTATTTTTTAAAATACTTCTGAGTACACCTATAAAAAATGATGAAATGTGTGTAATTTTTGATCATCACACAAAACTAGTATTGTTCATTTCTATAAAGAGGATTTACCACTTCAGTTCATGGAAAGACATTATATTAATAAAGTTGTAAGACATCATGGTGCACCACTAACTATTTTGTCTGATCAAGATCCCCAATTTATAAAAATATTCTAGAAAAGTATCCAGAAGGATTTAGATACTGAGCTTCATATGAGTATTATTTATCTCCCCTAAACTGATGGACAATCTAAAAGGACTATTCAAACAATGGAAGACATGTTGAGATCATGCCTTCATTACATTCAATGTGTGTGGGTTCAATTCCTACCTTCGTTGTAATTTGAAAAGAATAATAGTTTCCATTTTAGAATCGAAATGGTTCCATATGAAGCATTATATGGTAGTAGGTGTCGAACTCCATCTTGTTGGGATGAGGTTGGAGAGAGGAAACATATAGACCCAGAACTTATCGAAGAGCCAAATGCAATGGAAAAAATTCAGACCCATATTTAAGTATAAAAAAGTAGTAAAATGAGTTATATTGGAAACTAAAGAAAGGATTTAAAATTTCATGTTGAATATAAAGTCTTTCTAAAAGTATCTTCATGGAAGTGTGTCTTATGGTTTGGTAAGAAAGGGAAACTGATCCCCATGTAAATTTGACCATTTTAAAATTCTATATAGAATTGGAGATATAGCATACCATTTTGCAATGTCACCGTGTCTCTTGAAAGTTCATAGTGAGTTCCACATTTCGGTGTTAAAGAAATATATGCCAGACCCAGAAAATGTACTCACCTATGATTAAATAGTACTGGAGCCTGATTTGTAATACTGTGAAAAGCCTATCAATATTCTTGACACTATGGAGAATGTATTGAGAAATTTTACGACTCATCTAGAAATGGATCGTTGGGGAAACCATATAATAGAGGAGACAACATGGGTACCTAAGGATGTGATGATGAAGGACCACTTACAGCTTTTTAAAGAGATATAATTTCGAAGATGAAATTTCTAAATGTGGGAAGAATATAACACCCCAAGCATTTTATGGTATCTTTATCTGAAATATGTTCAATTAATTAGACATAATATATAGCATGAAGCACTAAGAATCTATTAAATAACACATGGTTATTATAGGAGATAATCATAAACTATCCCTCAAACATTAATTTTCCACTTCACTATTTTTAATTTCATGAAATAGAAATACTAGTTTGCGATCAGGGTGATATTTAGACTCTGATAGAATTATGTAAATTTTCATTGAATAGTAACAAACCTGAATGAATAGTGTTATACCATTATTAATAGTATCATACCCTTATGAATTGTAATATTACCCTTATGAATGGTAACCGTAACCATGAAAGTTTAAATAAAATTTAAGCTCCTAAAAAAATGACCATGAAAATTTTATGTATTGATATTTTTCTGTTAAATGATAATTGAAATAAAAATTAAATTTCTCATATTTAGATTTTTTTTAAATGGTGTTCATTTTCGATTCTAAATGTCAAAAAATTTTCAGGGGGATGTTTTGAGATATTTTTGAAATACAAGGATTTTTTATTAATATTAAAATACATTAATTTAAAATATAAATAAATTATAATATTAATCCACTATTCCTTACATCATGAGTGATGAATGCACCCAAATATCAAACTCAAATTCCCTTATTAATATTCATGGTCATGTAATCCACACTATTCCTTAACTTGGGGTAAGATAAGAAACTAATGATTAAAATGTTTAGAAAACCCTCCTCCCTTCACTATATAAACCACCCTCACCCCCTCTTCCTCTCACCACACTCATGATTTTATCCTTTCATAATTTATGACAAATAAACTTCATAAGTGTTCCCAGATGTGCAAGACCTTATGGTCTCACCAAAAGTCCAAAAACACAGTCTTTAGGGGGATTATCAAAGGGGAGTACTCAAGAGGTGAACCTCTCTTCCTTTTTCATTCAACTTCTTTTATAATTTCCATTATTGTGTTGATCTCTTGTAACCTCCCCACATCCAAATTCTATGATAATTCCATTAACCTACATTTACTAGAATTATATTATTCTAATGTAATATTTCATCATAATCTATCTTCTTCCCTTCCTCTTACACTAAAAATTAAAAATATCATCTGATATGTGGTAATTTATCACATTCAAGGATGATGGGTTTTCAATTTCTATTACTATATTCAAGACTAGTCATGAATCATTTTTAATGGTTGAACCAGATCATAAAATATTTATTTTAACTTATTCAATGTTATTTAATCCTTACACACTCATAATATAAAATAACATTACAAAAAACGTTTCTTATGTACAAAACCACCTAGTTAATCCAAGCATTTATCATTAACTTTTAACTAATGAGTCATCCTCATAGTATATAACCCAAAAACATTATAAGATAAATGGTATATATGTAATTCCACTAATAATATATATTAAAAAAATTATAGGTTTAACCACATTTCAAATGAAATTTCGTTCATGAATACAAGTAAAAGGATCATGAAAACCAAGGAATAAAATACGTCCAAAAAATTAAAATTGAACCTCTTTAACCCATCAAAAAGGCTGTGAATAAACCTAATAAAGTTCAAATAAATAAATTAAATTTAAATGAGGTCTTGGAATTATTAATTAATGATTCTAAACATGATTATTCAGGTTGTTAAGATCAATCGAGATCACATTTGGGCATATGGTAAGGGGTTTCTCATCTCACTTTTATTTCTGTAAGATTTCCATTTTTGACACTTAATTACTGTTTGTGGTGTATGTTTAATAAAATTTGATATATAAAAGCATTTTTATATTTATATTAATTCAATTTACTGATGAACATGAATATTATAAACTTGATTGATTATAATATTGGTATGTATATTGTTTCGGTTTCTATTTCATTGTGATTTACATGGTATTGTGAACCTAATAACTCATATGTGGTGTACCTACTGCCCTTTTCAAATACATTTTCATTTGAAATTATAAATAAATTAAATATTCATATTTAGTTTTCATGTATATTTTTATTCTATTAAGTTGTGTACCTTTTTATATACAGTGTTTATTTGGGATTCTGTTTTAACTATTGAAATAATGATGAGTCAGTAACCTCTACTCTATACAGATATTGAGAAGGAATATTGTAAATGTATTAAATCTATATATAAATAATTATTTGGACTTGAAATGATGAATATGGCCCTTATTATCCCCCTGATGCACATATAGGTCTCATGAGACAAATCAGTTGGTTCTAAACCCATTGAGTTTGTTTCCAAAACAGAATCAGACATGTATCTACATACAGACCTTAACCATTTAGACGGTACATGTTTTCTAATTAATATGAATTATATTTGATCATTTTCACTTATTAAAATATTCATCTTCAGTTATTACAATACATAAGGTTTTTTAGTAAGAAAAAATCTATGGATGTAGTTTCATTCTCAGTTTTTAGTGGTGTGTGTTTTTCATTTATTCACCATGCCATATTGATATATAAAAATATGATTGTGATTCAATATTTTTTTATTCATGCTTCCTCTATTCGCAAACCTTATTGAGATTTTTATCTCACCCCTTTCATTTTTATACATTCAATATATTATTAATAGTTTACCTTTTATTGATTTATTGTAGATATAGTTTCTTAGTTTTTATTATGTATTTTATTTTCGTACCCTTCCCAATGTAATATGAGTTACATGTGGGTATATAGTTTCTTCAAATCTACTTAAATGATCATTCCATCCGGATTTCAATCCTAGTTATCATGGAAATTTGGTAATTAATGCACGGACTCTGATCTTCTAGGGTCAGGGCATTACATATTCTCTCATGTCAATGTCACCTCTGTCAGGGATTTTGGATGGGTCATCATGTTTATATTTAATATTTTAAATAATATATTAATCTCAATTTAATAGTTATTATATAATCAATGGATTATTATTTTGAATCACCGCCATACTATGTGTGTGAAGATGAACAAAATAATGGAATAAATTCAATGGTATATTAACTACAACATGTTGATAGATCTAAAAGTAATGGAGAAACAACAAAAACTATAATCGTTGAAGGAAATCATGGCTATGATATCCACCGCACTCTAAGAACATATGAAAAAAATGATTCAAAAATTAAGTAAATGAATTGGTGCTAATGGTCTTTGATCAATTAGATATAGAGGATGTGAGGAAAAACATTAATATACCACTTTTTAAAACATTTCAGAACAAATTAGTGATGTAATTCAAGAAGAACAAGTACATAATGTTGAAAATCATGTGGGATTAGAAAATAAATTATATTAAATTATATATTTTAATCAACAAAATAAAAAAATTACCTACTGCATTAAATTATAATTTTGTTATTACAAACGAATTTTAGATGTTTTGGATGATGGTGGAATAGAAATAGACGAAATGTGTTGTGAATAGAACATATATGACCCAATAAATGGAACTACAAACATGATTATATTAGTAATTAATAGAGAAAAGTACAACTACGAAAATATCATGAAGGGATTATATCGTTCCATGATCTCAAAAATCTTTTGATCATTAATTAATTTAATTTCTACCTAAAATCATTTGTGTTGATGAGACCATGACAAAGCTGTAAGAATCCATGGACATTAGAGATAGATCTGAGGTAGCAACCTTAGAAGACTAACTAGATATATAAATTGAAGTTGAGACTACCTAACTTGATGATAAATATTTAAATGATTATTATTTTTTCAATTTATTGAAGTCAATTATAGAGTGATTTGAATAAGTTGTAGGAGAACAAGATATACCAAACTAGTACGAATAGTAACAGTCCCTATAAAATATCCTTCAAGCCTCACTTTGTGAGTTATATTACACTACTAAGATTTTATAAACACTACCTGATATTGAAAATGGATACCCCTAAAATAATATGAAAGCTATTAAAAGTTGAGAAAAAAAAACAGAATAATATGGGTTTTTTACCACAAAAATCCAATATTCTAATTTACTAGGAATTTCTCATTGTTGTTTTTCTATGGAAATAAAAAAATACTGCACCACATGGGGGGGTTTTAACAAAGACCATTCTTCCCTTTTCTCCAATTTTCCTTTATATTTAATTTTGAGTTTAAATTTTGATGAAATTATTATATTCATCATGTTTTTTACAGAACATATGTGGATAGAAGTTCCCAACAATACATTATGACCATTTAAAGTCACTAAAAAAGAATTTCATATCCCAATATGGATTTCTACATATGAGGATTAACTAAAAAATGTTTTTCTCTTAGCATACTTAATTTTGGTGTTTCCATATTATTTTTTGATTGATAATTTTATAATAGTTTTTTATTTCCATTGAGGATATAGCTAATATTAGATATTGTAGAGGAGGAAAACATTGATTATTCTTTATTTCATTAATTTTTTATTGTATATGATTTTATTAAGTCTATTTATCAAAATAAGAAAAAAGAAAATATCAAATAACATTCAAAAAATATTCAATTATGTTTTGAATAAGTACAAAGATACTTTTTTATAATTTTTATATATATTATGACATTCATTGGTATGAATTAAAAAATCATTGCATTTTTGAACTCCATGTATTTTGTAAGGAGCATAATTTTGTTGGAATATAAATGTTTCAATGATTTTTGACTGAGTTTTCACACTTTTCTCAAGGAAATACGCTCTGAGAACTAGGGAAAGTGGTTTGAGTGAAATGATATTTGTGGAATTAAAATTATAACATGTGGTCTTGGGAATTTTTATCTTAATTCAAGTTTACTTGTCCTTTATAAAAAAAATATATATGGTATCTAAATCATTAGATCTTTATACAATCCCTATGAAACTATAATCAAATGGGAAATTAAGTGATATTAATGACTTTGTGGGTGAGTAAATTTCATATGTTTAATTCAATAATTTCTTTTCAAAGTAATTTGAACAAATCGTGTATGTTGGAAATAAAATAATTTCCTACATGTCAAAAAATAATTTCATTCAGGTGAGTGTAATATCTAACTCATATAAAGATGTGGTAAATTGATATATAAAAATTTAATTTCATAATGGAATTAGAACTTATGATTGGATTTATGTATGGGTAGTGGATTAATATTCATATAACAGTCATGATTAAATTTTCAATGATAATTTAAAAAATGGTCCCTTACTCTTAAATTGATTATATCAATTTTTTAAAAATGTCATTTATTCGTTATTAGTTTATTTTTATAGATAATAAAAATTATACTAATAATTTTTCTTTTATATTTGGTAATTTTTTAAAATATTTTTATGTTGCTGGTTATTTCTAATCAATCAACTTCAAATTTAATAAAATTGAGATTTAAAATTAAAAAAATATCTCTAAAATTTATCTAGAATATATTTCATAAAATGTAATTTAAATCATTTCGAGTATGAAAAATTTAATTCCTAGTGAGTTTTGAGTTTCAATTATGTTTACTCAAGAATTATGCTTCAAATTCTTTGTGAAATCAATGAATTATACTACAATGTGGGGATTTTGATCTAAACTAATTTTTTTTATTTCTTGATGAAAAAATTTTGGTATAAAATTCTAAAATATTTTTTATATAATGGATTGTTCACTATTTCTCTTGAATTATAATCTTTTTCACTTTCTAGAACATATGAAATAAAAATAAAAAAACAATTCTTAGATTTTCAAATATAATGATGTATAAAAAGTTTAATTGGTTTGGAATTGAATCTACTTTGGACACATTAATGAATAAGTTTCCACTAGTGATATAATTAAACATTTTGGAGTGATTGAGTAGATATTTTTAAAAATATTTACTAGTTATTCATTGAAAATATCCAACAAATCCATTTTAAAATTATATATTTATCAAATTTTAATACATTAATTTGTTTTTATGAAAATTTATTAATTGTTGATTTTTCAATACAAATAAATTTTAAATTTAAAAAATGTTAATTATTACTAGTATTCCATCTTATTGTGTGAATATATTATTCATTCATGAAACTAAATAAAAAATGAATATAATGACTCTATTAAATTCTAGTGTTTAATTAAAAATTGTTTGATTTGATTGATTTTTATCATTAAATTTTTTCATATGAATACTATTTGTAATTATTATATTTTAAATTATTTTTTAACCTCACATAGATTGTTTGAGAGTTTGTTGATGGATGTTGACAATGTAATTAATTGCTCATGCACACCCTATTCATGTTATCATGTATTAAAATGCGACCAATCAAGATACCATAAAACAAAATTCAATATACCACATGAAGACAATTTATCATGGATTCTGATAAAAATAAATAAATTATCCATGAACATTTGTAAAATACCCCTATTTTTTCATGTTCTATGTAATGATACTATAATACCACACCTAGTAGAAAATTTATGAAGGATTTTCATGTTTCTGCAAGTGCACCTCCACTAGATTACAACATGAATCCCATCATAGCCATTTCATTTTATTATAGACACACATAAATATGATCAATAAACTAGAAGAATACTCTCATAGTGACTTCACATAAGGATAAACAATCGTGCCTCATCCAATGATTGACCACAATCCCTCATTAACCACCCAGTGAATGTGTGGAATTATTTATGGAGACCGGTAATCAACTTTCCTTTCCACTTCCTAAATCCCTTTCCACACTTTGTGGTACTATTCCATCATTAAATAGAACCTATCACCTCAAGATCCTTTAACCTCACCACTAAATCACACTACTTGTGCCTCACATGGCCAAAAAATAATCTAAAGATAAATGGATGTTTTCCCATATACTCACCATCAAAGTCAAAATGCCAAGTTTATTGAATATAGAAACCAATCCTTATCTGCGAAATTAAAATAAGAATGATCATGAAAGGTAAAATAGGGATGGAATGATGACTTATTATCAAATATTATTATAAACAGAGGATTCATGACATAACATGATTATCCAAGTAAAACCTAAATATGAAGATATATTGATAAAGAATACTATTTCTCTCTACTTGGTTTCATTCCATGAGTAGGATACCTTCCATGAGTTTTTGGGACCTCATGAACTCAAAATGAACTAATTTTAAATCTTTATAAATCCACAAACAATGTTCTCGGTATTATTCCACAACGAATGCTTGAAAAAAACTAGTTAATCCATGAAAAAGACTTGGGGAATAAAAAATTTCTCTTAACTAAATCACATACAGTGTTGTACTAGACAACACCTCCCCCTATATTACATCACTACAACCAAGACCATCACCCATGTCAACAACTCTAGAAATTCTTAGGTTGTAGGACCATACTGCACTAAATTAACCACAAGATAAGATAGAACCAAAAAATTAATACGTCCTCAAACACAACTCCATTTTCCCCCAAATAAATAAATCACATCACACAAAAAACATAATATAAACTAGAGTATAACCAATGGTGGAAAATTGGCTCATTTTATCATTAAGATTTACCTTAATTCAAATTTGTAGAGATTTAAAACTAAAGTTCCATTTACCATGAAAAAATTATGGTTATCATGTAAATATGTAGGACCATGACTGAACATATTGAGGCATTTGAATATTTATTAGAATATCTAATAAATCCAACCAATGTGGAATATAATATGCTCCACATATTTCTATATATATTAAACTAAATGTATTGGTATCTATTAAAAAATATAGGACCATGACCAAATATTTCAAGGCTCAATTTTCCTGAATCCTTTTTTAGTGGAACCTATAATTTGTCACAGGAGATTACTGAAGTGAAGAAAACAATATTCTTTATTCTTATAGAAGTTATAAGTAATTATATTATGGAATGAAAACTATTCGAGAAAAATATTTAATAGGATCCCACATGATATGATCCTTACCCTCAACATGTGAACATGAACAAATATTATGAAAGAGAAGATGAATTATCAACACAGATTTTGAGGAGAATGTAGTAAGAATATATTGGATGTATATGAATGTATTACACTTATCCCATTTGAAATTATTCGACTATTGACAATTTTATTAGGGTTTATTCTATTTCAATTCATTTTCATTAAAATTCTATTATGTTTTTTTATTTTTCAGGATGTTCTTTTCTATTCTTCACTAATTTTACATTTTATTACTTCTTCCTCTTTGTTATGAACATTAGATATATGATTTATATTTATAACAAATAACTTTTGGGATTGGCCAACTTGGGTGATCACAATGGAAACTTGTATCGCTATCTTGAATTATTTATTTTATATTCTTAGTCACTAAGTAAAATAGTAAATGGTAAGGAGGTGGATATATGATCATTATATAATATTCTAATTTTCTATTTTGTTATATACTGTTTTAGCTCATCACTCCATCTCTTTTCATAATCTACACAATATACAAATGGAGATGTGTGGATCATTGGATTAACAATAAGCAACTCAATATATGTTAAGGTTGGTGGATTATCTCTGATTATATAATATTCCCTATCTAAAATTGTAGAGGGGGAGAGATGAAAATTTATAGGGAGGTCTCCAATATATTTTTTTCTCTCAAAAGATTTGTATTGGATAACTATATTATTTTTATGAATTTATTTTTTAGGGTGAATGATTTTGATAATGAAGAACTATATTTTATAAAACTCAAGGTCATTCCCTTTCACCTTGATCTTTGTGTGCCCGATATCAAATTCTAATTTATTTTTAGAAAATAAAAATATAAACACATCATCCACATTAATTACATGAACAAAAATCAATAGAAAATAAAAATAACCTACAAAATTGGTTCAGATGGGGAATAGACAATATGCGACTACTTGAGAATGACCATTATCAGTCCCACTAGATGACATTATCGGTTAAAATAAATTTTATATGTGGGGTTTGATGATATATTTTCTTATAATAAATAGAAATGATTAATTTAGGACTTAGGAAATCTTCCAAAAGATAGAATATTTTTTTAATGGCGCAATGAAACATATTAGATTCATCATATCTCATGCGATTGTAATCTTTTTTTCCTATATTTTATAAAGATGATATATAAATCACTATATATAACATTATCAATAAATAAAAAATATAAAAAATATATAGAAATATGATTTGGAATAATATATATATATATATATATATGTAATCACAAACACACATCAATGGTTTATTGAATGATTATTTTGACGGCTTAATATCTTTTTTATAATTAATAAAATAAATACATGGATAGTATACCGTACACTTTATCTATAAGAAAAATAAAATATTTCATGTTATGAAAGCACTCAAATATCTCATATTATTTTATCATGATGACCATACAATAATTTTATCTCGATTAAGTCACATGAATCTCATCATAATTTTTATTAATTTTTTATAAAGTGTAACATATAACCTTTTTGATCTATATTGTTTCTGATATTAGGGATTATTGCGGAATGAAATTTTATGAAAATTATAAAATTATAATAATAATTAATATATAAATATAAAATTTTATTATTGGGATGAAAATGTGAATTTTTTAGAATAAAATGGTGGAAGATTTATTATAATGAATCCATATTATTTGTTTTCATCTACTGTACTTTTGATAGAATCCCACCAAAGTATTGATTACCTAGAGGTAAAAATTTTCTATAATCTTCTAGCACTATAAATTTTATGTAAATACAAATTACTATTTTTATTTTTATCAATTTAAATTTTTATTAGGGTAAGTTCAAAATTTTTATAGGAAGTGATGATTTAAATTATTATTTGGGTAATTCATTATTTAGGATATTTGATAACCCTTCTTCTATTTTTACCCTCTTCCACTGCTTCTTCATTAATAGATTTGAGATTAATATTTTTATCAATTTGTATCTGAATGCCTCATAATAGTTTACAACTGAACCTCACATGTTTCTTCTCACATTCATGAGGTTCTATAAAAAAATTATGTTACTAAAAAAGTATTGGGGAGAATAAATTATTATATAATAAATAACAAAATAAATAAGGGAACCAAATAAATTGAATATTCTCAGATGGAATACCATTGATAATACCATTGATAACTACATCAACTATAATATATAAAATAAAATAATAATATATTTTGATATAAAAATAATATCATTTTTATATGATATACAACAAGGTGAAATACTTCAAATCAATCATGATAAGTACAAAAATAAAAACCAAAATAATATCATTAGATATCCTCTATGTGGGTTTAAACAAAATACCCAGAACACTAATTGGGATTTTATGAGTATGAACATGCTTGTGTCATTTGACCACATATATAATAAACTCAAATGAAAAAAATGGGAAGAATTTTAATAATTTATACAATTATATACAACAAAATATCAATAATTATTCAACCAAATTTTGTTTTGAATGGGTCCATCACACCACCCCAGTCTCCTGCAATTCTTATTCTGGACTATGTGAAATCTTATATACTTAAAAAATTCAAATAATATAATGAAACTAATGTGTATTATTGATGTTTCATTGATCTATAGATCCTAGAAAATAACATACTATTCTCCTATATTAAATCTCAATCATGATAGATATCTAGTACAATTATTGATGTCATTTTGGAGTCTCGATATTATACCTCTCACATGTGAGTATCATTATAATGTCAGTCAACCATTTTCATTAGTTAATGTTACATCATTAACCATGTATAATTATGAAAACATCAAACAACCTATATCATGTATTATTTACAAGATCTAGAACCCCATATAATGTGTTAATGTAAAAAATTAAAAACACTATTACGAATTTATATCAGTATTGGGTACCTAATTTGTGGTTCTTTTGTCGATTCCCAACACATCTAAAAATGAACAAGTGAAATATAATAAAATTACCCAAATAGTTAGGTTTATAATCCATTTACATAATTTATAACCCACATAAAAATAATCATTTCTTACAGTAGCTCCTATAATCTTATTCATATTAAACTATCTCAATAATCTAAAGAAAATACACTGCTAAGAAACCATATAACAAAAAAAGAGGTGAGAAGAAATAGATAATGGTATTTCCTATGAATGATTTTCATAAATCTATTTGTATATGTATTTCATCACTCCAACTACGAATATAAGATTACATAGAGATATAATGAGATAGGTGTAAATGTGGGGAGTGGAAGATCCCCTTATACCCATGTTTAAATATAAATGGTAAATATGTTGAAACCCAAAACAATAAAAATTTGAGGGGATGGATAAAATTACTCAATGTACCTCTCCTTTTTAGAAACCATCAAAATTTCTATTTTGTAGTTTTCCCATGTTGATACCGAGAGAAATTTTTAGGGATATTGTGTATCCTATGAGGTCAAAGTTGATAAGTAAATAACGATGAGATGATAAGTTTATTGTGTTGTCATTTGTTTTCAATAAAAAAAACATTTTCAAAATCAAGTATTTCATGATATTTCAATTGTTTTGTGCTTCATTACATGGGTTTTTAATGATTGATAAATTATATAAGTATTATTGAGGTTTGTGAATGGTGTTTTAATATGTTTAAGGTTTTGGGGGGAATTCCATTATGATGTTTATACAATAAATGGGTTTTGGGTGGTTTTGGAAGAAAAAATGACACTGATACATAAGACATGATAATTTTAAAAATATATTATGTAAGATTGATTTTAAAACTATATCATTGTATTATAAATATAATGTAAAAGTAAATAAATGATTCAATGATTTTTATGATTGGAATTTGAAAAGGAGTTTTAGTTTTGGAGTTTCTCTTTGATGAATGTTTAATATCATACATGTTGTTTTCTAATTACTAGGCACCGGTGACTAAATTTTGTAATTTTTTAAAATTCATCATATAAAGGTTATACGTAAGATGAAAAATCACATCTTGGCTCACTTAATGGTACTTGGAATAGTTGGATACATGACCTCAAGCCAACCTTCCCATTTGATAGATGTCACTAACTAGTAGTGGGGATCCGGGGTGTTACAATGTGGAGGTTATATCTTAATATTAGAGTGAATAAAAATATTGTAAATAACATAAAATTCGTTATTAGAGAAATAAATTGAATAAAATAAAAAATAATTGAAAAATATAATAAAAATATCTTGAAAACATAAGGTATAACATGTGATTTATCCAATATGTCACATGAGTTAGGCAGACATCACCCTGATCTCCCATGGGTATATCACATACATCATGCCGAGTATAAATATTAATAAGGATCATCATTCCCTAGTCCTATGTCCCACTCCTAGTCCAATATTGAGACTCAATCCATGATATCAAGTTTAACTAACGAAATATAAATATCTTCTATACATGTAACACCTATCATGTGGTCTACACAAATACCAATGTGTTAGGGCCATCCGAATAATGTATGTGTGAGACATAGTAGGAAAACACAAATATTTTTCCTAAAATAATTAAAACAAAATTGTATTGACAATGCTATATTATTAGAATAATAAATAAAACATGGAAGCGTAATAAAATAATCATCATTGATCCTCATGTTCTGAGATAACACATAAGGTTAACCATAATTTCTTCAACTAGTGCGGAATTTCTCTGACAATGTCATGTAAACATAGCAAAGGTTCATATAAGAATATTCCTCCAATACCTTCATATATTATTTTGGGGATAAGTTCCAGCCTATAAATTACATATTAAATATCATTTAGGGTAATTGTCCACTTCCAGGAATCAATTATCATATCATCAACGGGGAATAATTACCCTCCCTGGTAATACATGTCATATCATCAGGGGGAATAATTCCCCTACTTGTAAGAATATATCATATCATCATGCAGAATATCACAGCTTCTTAGAAAAATATATCATATCATCAAGGGGGTATCACACCTCCCAATAAACATATATCATATATTTATGTCGAGTAGCACTCCTCTCTAGAAATATATATCATATTATAAGATAGAATACTATTCAATCCTAGAAACATTGTCATATTAGTATTATGTAATTAAACCGATCTTTAGAAACATATATAATATCAATAGGGAGAATAAAACCCCTTCCTATAGACATATTCCATATAATCATAGAGGAATAGTGACCCTCCCTCAAAACATATATCATACCATCAAGGGGATAACTCATCTTCTTAGAAACCTATATCTTACACCAAGGGGAATAATATATCCTTAAAATCACATATTTTATATTAACATTAGTTATCCTCATTCTTGAAAAAGAAATAAGTTTCCTAGTTTATCATTTTAATCACAGAACCCATACATATCACTATGTCTAATGTAACTTATCGATGCACTATACTCCCCCGACATACCCTTTTTAGGGTCGACCTGATACTGAGGTACCCATTGTGGCCCACTAAGTCAAATAATTTTCAAGGTAACTTTTCTCTATTTCCTAACTCTATGGTAAAATCCAATCACATAGAGGGAATCACGACACTTAGCATGTCTATTATAACATCGTGTAATGAGTTTTCATAATTGATAAGTAATACATGCATCACATATGTGGGATAACATAAGACCCATAAAATATCAATGTCAATTGTTTATATCCTCTTATCATAACTAAACTAGAACATTTCCTTGTTATCACAACCTAGATGAATAATCGTACAACTAAAAGAGGAAATCTCACCCCACATTCTAGTTAACTATCTAAGAGGTTCTAGGTTATATCAAAATATTACATGGTAACTCATATGAGAACTATTAATAATCAAAAACTCATCACAAAATAGATGGGTAAAGGGAAAAAATCAAAATGTTTATTATTCATTAGTTTCAACATTAATACCTCTCTAGGGTCTTCATATCACATAACACAGGTTCATAGTTTTCTTATTTTCAATCAATAGTGAGGGAATAAAAATTGTATCAATGGTTATATTGAAGACCAACACCATTATATTAATTCTATTAGGGTTTAAATAAAAAATTCAACTCAAATTTGTTTGTTTATTACACACATGTTGAAAGACAACATAGCACATGTACATAAAAAATTCATATGCATTAATGAGATCTCTAGGGACTTCCTACTTCATTCGAAATCATTCCCTTATATACATAATCTACCACACTAATGTAATTTCATTGAATCCCATATATTTATTTCTAATCTACTTGAATCCCTAAATCCATTAATAATCATTTATTATATCACAAAAAATATAGTCATTATTATATTTTTTCCATTCTTCATTTAATAATTAATTCAAGTGTATAATATAAATATTAACCACCATCGACTTACTAAGGTCCAATCCTTGAGTAAAGTATTGTGGACCAACCCCAAAATTTACCAAAACCATTAGTGAAAAAATTAAAAATTTATCATCCCAATATGTCCCTTAATTTCACCAAAAACTATATAAATGACTAAATTTTTCAGGGTGGTGGTATACCCCAATGAATCTATAAAAAACATTGTGTGATCAACCGCCCATGATCTTTTTAATCTAAGTCAACCCAAAATCCCTCTATGTCATGATGATTCCACAATTATCTTGAAGATTAAAAATTTTAAACCTATCCCATGATAAAAAAAATCATAATTAATAAAAGGGGAGGAAACATAAGAAGAAAAAAGGATTAATAAATTTACCTTGGGCTATTACATAGAATATGTGGAACATGAATCAGTTAAGAATAAATGAATATATCCATAATATATTAATAGGGGATGCAATGAAGACTTAGTAAAATATTATTTGAATTATAGGATCAAATACCTTATTTATCTCTAAAAAATAAATTTATCATTTTATTACAATTTTGGAAAATCTTAAAAAAAATAAAAATAACATTTTGAGAAAATCTATGGATCGTACTTATACTACACTATAGTCTTATGTATGGACAAACACCATGAGGCTTATCTGAATTTATATGACCCATGAAGAATATTACCTTTACGTTTATATATTAATAATCAACCCTTTGATAAATTTTAATAATGAGAAATACCTTATATGTTACCATAAGTACCCTTATACAGTATGTTCCTCTCACATAACTTGCCAGTGACTCTTACTCATCGCATGTAATGTCCCAACACCATACATAAAATCATGTCTTCCCCAAATCTATAAAACATACAATATTTGAAAAATGACCCAAATGCATCAATAATTACCACAAAAAAATATTATATAGTAGGTAACTACTCTTATGTATCACCAATAGCTGTGTTTGTTATCTTACACATATAGAGTGACCCAAAATATACCCCTAATATAATAATCCCTTGTCACTATTGTTTTATATAGTAAATTACAGTAGAATATTAAATATTTTTTTTGGTGTTTTAACATATTTTCAAAGTGTTATTAACAAGGAAGATAAATGTTTGTGGTTTTTCGTACCTCATCACAATGTATAAGTAGTTGCTACGTCTAGGTGGTGCTTTAATTTGAAGGATTATTCCCCCAAATTTGAGTTACACCATAAAAGGTGTTTATTTAAGAGTGGTATATTCTTCCTTTCTTTCATGATATTTATCAATGTAGGGATACCGATGATGATGGTGGGGTACACTATGCTATGGTGAGGATATTCACTGGAACTCAATGATATGAAGGATGAAAGTCATCTCATATTGTCCTAGGGTGTAGGATACATGGTGTTTACTCAAGGTGGTGCTCTACATTTCAGGCCAAGAGGTTATTCCATAAGTGTACCTGTAGGGGGAGCAATCTCATGGTGCATATAGCGACACTGTAGTGGTAGACTTTCTAGTTTAAAATTTTATGGTTTTACTATTATAACCCTTACCATTTTATATTATTTTAGACTTATCCACAATTATATGATGTTTTTAAATCAAGGGATATACTAGGGTGTTTATGTAATCTTTTCTACATGCATCCAAAATTGTTATTCTTCGATCCCAACAGCATTTGGAAGGTATGTTCCCTTTTTTCCCTCTGTTATCCCTCATTCTTCTATTGAGTATTTATTTATATTTCTCCCTTAAAACATATAGACAATATTATAATAATATAGTGTTTGTGTTGGTCATAATGTTTACTTTTCTTATCATGGTATTTTTTAGTTTATTTACATTTGATATTATGCATCCTCCATCGATGGTGACTTGTTTTTTGTGATTTTGGTAAGGGTTTCTATTTAATTTATTTATATAAATTTTCCTAAATTGATTAATATTTTATTGAGTATTTTCCTATGAATTTTTTCTTATATGTAATAAAAATGTATGATTTGAAAAAAAATCTGACACTTTAGTAATTTTCTTATATGTAATACAAATGTAGGATTTCTAATACAAATGTTGGATTTTATTTTTTCTAGAATCCTAAAGGATGGATGTTTTTTAAATTGATGAAGCATTCTGAGTTTTCAAAAAAATGTTGAAACCCTAGTTTTCAATGATATGGATATTATCATATTTATTATACCATAAAAATAATTACCTGGGAAATGTTTTTTGTGGTTGTTTCAAGGATTTAACTTTTAATATTTGTTTGATGTCCTGATAATTTGTTTCTAAATTGAGGTGTTGATGATTGTGGCCCCTAATTTTGAGCCTCTTGGTTTGTATGCTATTTTTAGGCCCTTTACCCTTTGTGGGCTATAAATTTTTTTTTATTATTATATGACACCTGATTGATGAAAATGAATTTTTTTCATCTGAGGACATTGGAGGTGATATCTAGATTATTTATAATAATCCTTGATGTATGTGTTAATCGTTCTATCTTTTCCCTACTCATCATGACATTTATATTTCTTGGAAACATGGGTAGTAAAGTGAGGGATTTGATTTAGGAAATTCTATTATTTTTGGATCGATTAAGCTATGGGTGTTAGTCAATTTGTCCTGATTAGACCATGGAAGCTAATTTACAATACCAGAAAAAACTATGGGTTATTTTCGAACAATGGATTCTATTGTTTATATATAGGGTGATATAAATTTAGGAAGAAGGTAGTTTCCCATTACACTCATTGGTTAACTAATAATTTTACATAGGATATTTATTATACACATATTATTTCTATCCCCTTATTCTAATTTGATTTTTTTGGAATCTCCTCAATTATTGTTGTTGGATTAGATTTCTCATCATCATATAATGGTGATTTTTTATTACGTTACTTACATATTTTATTATACTATATTCATTTCCACTTGATTTAAAAAGATGTTTTATAAAATAATTTAAAATAAGGAATAATGGATTGGTATTGGTTATGTAGACTAAAATATATACATTTTTTAATTTAGATAATGTTTTTTCATTCCCTAAATGTTGGATTCAACCCATATTCATAACTATGTGATTTTGAAAAGGATTTACATACAATTTTCATTTTTTTAATCTCATTTTCTACATCATTTGTGTAGTCTACTGAATTATGTTGTGTATGTGCTGACTTATAGTTGATCACATGGAGATTTTCTATCGCCATAATAGGTTTTCGTTTTATTTTTATGATGAAAATAAATCATCCAGTTGATCTAGTTGATGTTTTTTTATTCAATTCATTATTTTAGTTTTATAATGTCTCACTTAAACTATATATATATATGGGAGGTTCATAATTATTTTTTCCCAGCCTCATTTGGTTTTTCATTGATTGTTATACCATGTTTCTCTTGTTTATGTATTTATATATTTTTTATTTTATTTTCATGTTAAAAAATGTATATATGCACTATGTTGGATTCTATGTTTGATACTGTTGTTGCTACTTATTATTATAATTATTGGATGATTAATTTTTTCACAGATGGTTTTGTTCGATTCCATGGAACTAGTTAAAAGTATGTGGGTATTGGGAATGGCAATATAACCCAATGAAAGATAGATTTAGTTATTGTTTTGGATGTAGATCAATATGTTTTGTTATAAAATATTTTTGATACAACATCTTGTCATTTGGATTCAATTCAGGTAGTATGGAGACTATGAATGTCTAAAATAATGAATAAGGGAATTATTATGTTTCTAGTCACCATATTTTAGGATGATATAAGATATTCCAATAGAATTTGGAATTCTAATTTTATTATTTTGATAATGGTATTTTGGTACCCATTGAGTTTTATCATATACTTCAGGGTTACCTTTGAGATTTGGGATTAAATTTCGAATAAACCAGACTAATATTGTTAGATAAAATATTCAGAAAAAATATATATATCCCATGCACATGGTTGTCAAATATTCTAAAAGGATACCACTCAATTGTTGCATGGTCAACCGTATAGTGTTTTCAAGTATTGTACAACTCTTAATATCTCTTATATTTTATGTTTATACCTATTTTAATTTCCAATGGCGCTAATTTGATTCCCACTTATTGAGAATTGATTAAGGCATATCTTATGATGTCTTGATGTTGTTTGCCTTTTTTTAAGGACCTGGCCTTTAACATTACATAATCATGAATTAAATGAACAATGAATATTGAGGATCTTTTTAGGTTTAGAGTTTTAGATAATAACCCACAACTATTACATATCAACCTGAAAATTACATGTAGACACTACTACTCAGTATCCATTTTTTCATAAAATATATATTCTTAAAAAGAAACATGTCTTGTTCCTTGTTTTAGACATCATGATTTTTCCTTGATCCCATCCTTGACACTATTCATCTTTATGTCCTATGATAATCATTTCAAACACTTGGGATGAGCATAAAAAGCTCAGTGAGGGTTATAAAAAAAGGAAGGAAAATATTATCTTCTCATTAAATAAAAATCAATTATAGAATACTTTTTAATCATAATATACCTCACGAAATAATAAGATTTTTGAAAAACACACACAACTCATAAATAATAAAAGAAACTTATGGAAATAAAAATATACATACATTATAGTTATCACAACTATATAGGGAGTTTCATTTGGAATACCTATCATAATATATTCCCTAAATCTATTAGGAGAAACATTAACATTTACCTCTGTCACGTTACCTGGGGCATTATAGAGTTATCTTGAGCTCACTCGTCCAAGTTTTATCACAGAACCACCCCTATACATAAATAATTCCCAATATCCATAACATATTCATAACACATAACACAAGAATAAATGAAATCTATCATTTCCACATTCCAATCACAATATATCAAATCAATATACTGAAATTCTTTATCAAATCATTTTCAAAACCATTTAAAACATTTAATAAAGAGATATTTGAATCAAAGTGTCCCATAACACTTTGATGATTTTAAATGAATTATCATTTGAAAACATTAATGTCCATATATATAAATCGTAAAATTCATTTGGAAGACTTGTAAATTAATGAGGTATATGTAGAATAATAAATCTTTATAACATTTAAAATGATATTTTAGTTAAAGAGTTTTTAACAAAATGAGAGACACTTGAATACAAATAATTGAAGAATATCCTTAAATAAGAAAATTATAATATATTTAGAATAAATGGATACATTATATAATATTCTAAAAGACATTATATACACCATATAAAAGAGAATTGGTGCATAACAACAACGAAGTCTCAATAGAATGTAAATTGAGACAAAATCCCTTATAAAAATTGTATCCTTATATTAAAGATAAATAAATTATATAATAATGTTCTAAAACTATCAATACACTAAATATGATTGGATATTCAGTGTAAATCAATCATATAACATTAACATACATTATTATTAAGACAAAACCAATGAATTGGATGTTTAACTCAGTGAATAGAAATTGAGTTAAAATTACACTTATCAAGTTCATATCGATGACTTGAGAATTTATCAACGGAGTGATTATGTGTGTCAAAATTATATCCTCACAAAGTTGAGTGGAGATAAAAACATAAATATATAATTATTTATTCCATACCTAATCATATAATTATATAATTAAGAATTATACAATTAACCGAAGGAATGAAAATTGGGTTAAAAGGTTCCCTTACCGATTTGTTAACTTACGAAACATACAACCCAAGAAATAAGGATCATAAAATGAAGATTTAAATACCAATAAATTTAGTATATTACACATTTAATATAATAATGGGCATTACATACACCACACAAAATTAAATAGTGTCAAATATAGCATGAATCTCACAAGAATAAAAAGTGAGATGAAAACCCCATACCATGTCGTAATCAATCATGTCGTATGACCAAGAGTTAATAACCAAAAAATGATATATATAATACCATGAATATAAATATAATAATGATGATATATATATAATAGTTTTAAAAAATACACCACATTCAATAAATTGGTGGCGAACAATGGAAATATCATGGAATTAAAAGTGAGATAAGAATTCACTTACCTCGTGTCCGACTTGACTCATTTGATCCTTGTTTTTCAAGAATAATAAAATAAAGTTAATTTATACGTTATTAATAAAAATTTTAAATTTTATTATTCCTTTTATATAACTTATTATCATTTTATAAACATGATGTAATCATTTATGGTAATAACATCCCTTTTGTCGATATTTGGTACTTGAGTCAAAATGGACTTCTTATACTTATAAGTTGTACACATAGTCAAAATATAATTATATAAAAAACTATATTCATGTTTTAGATATCATATATAACTTATAAATCCATTATATATATGTATTTTTTAAACTACATAACATTTGGAGGTAAGAAATGAAATGCACTGTTCATGGAGACGGTAAGCCGTACGTATGCATGGATGCTACTTTCATTTCTATTTCTTATTTAAATTGAATTAAAACATAATAATACATATGGATTCATAGGTATATTATAATTCCATAATATTATAATATATAATATCATTAAATCATTCTTTTATACACCCCACATATGGCATTGACGGGTCATATCACTTTGAGGGGCTGTAGTCCGCACTTCCTCAAATGAAATTATTGTGTTTACCCATAATGGAAACAATAAAGGAATGATATTAAAAAATTAAAGGAGAATTAATAAAACATAAACATAATATATATCATGTATAAATATAGTGTCATCTTAAAGGCCACCATGATAGGTGGTATGAGATAATGAAACATCATCGTTTCGTGAGGGGTTAGTTTTCCATTCACAAAAATGGTATGTTCTTCACCCATTAGATAGAGGTGTGTGTAAGTGTAGTCTGAATCCATCTACTAAAAACATTCTAGTATATGGAAAATTTATTTTATAAAATAATGTAATCAAATGTTTTTAGGGGCTGGATAAGTATAATAAAACAAAATAAGTTAAGACAAACAGTTACCTTTAATTTGGGTAACTCCCTCTGGTTTAAACAAAAAGGACAACGTGAAGTTACATCTGCCTAAGGTATGGATTATAGGTGAAATAGAGGGTTATTGAAAGATTATTTGGGCAGGGTTTTGATGATCCAAGGGGCTTGAGAGGTGGGAATAATGAGTAAGAAGTGTGGGCTTTTTAGAAGGGGGAGGAGGGGCTCTTTTGGAAAGTGTAAACATATTATTTTATTATAGAATAATATTCAGCTTCTAAAGGTCCAAAACTAATTAAATTCTAAGATAACATGACTAATGTTCGAAATAAAATCATCAAATAATAATTGGATAGGATTTGGATGTTATTTTAATAATTATAGTTTTATTTAATTAATTCGTTAATTAAAAAGGTAAATACAATACCATATTGTGTCATAATTAATTTTATTTATATGATGTTTAAAAAAAATAAAAAAATTCCATGATATATGAAATATTCTTAGATTTAGAATGAATATTTATATTTTAGAATATAACTTATATTACCTAATGTAGAAGTTAATTTACTAAATGATATTTGTTTGTGCCATTTTTTGATTTACTTTAAATTAATTCATCTAAAGTGTCATTATCACTCCCATGTGGCTCCATGGGGTCCCTAAATGGACCTAAGTATGAACATGGATGGACATGACTCATCCAATAAGGTTAGGGCAACTCTTAAGTTAATTTCTTACTATAATGATATTATTTTTACTTTGAATTACCCTAATTATCTTTATATGCGTTAAATAAAAGCCAAAGTTACTATTCAACAAAAAATATTTGCATCTTATCGAACAAAATTTTACTTACTAATAAAAACCATGTATTTATGATTTTTTAAATTCAATCCACCAAAGTGGTAAAGTTTCATTTAAATGAAAATGTCAATATTTAACTACTACATAGTGGTTTAACTATTCATCAAAAATAGATGTTTTTCAGAAAACTGCCAAAAATTAAGCCAAATTTAATTTTATATTATTAATTCAAAAATGATGTCTATTTTACCAAATTAGAAAATTAAAAGTTTTATTAATTAATTTAAAATTAATTTTCATTATCAAAACAAATAGCGTGTTTTTAAGAAACAATAACTATCAAAAGATTGATACTTGTGTATGTCCAATTTCAAAGTGAAATTAAATAAAATGAACAAAATTGGATTAAATAGTAAAATAATAATATAATTACACTTTAAAATCAATTAAAAAGATAATCTAGTAATATAAGTAAATCATATTAAAAGGCACTTTTGAATTACAATACAGTATTTTTCACTATTAATAAAAAAATAAATTTTATCAGAAAAATACCAAAAATTTACCCAAAGTAAATTTTGATATCCTGATTCTAGAGAAGAATTCTATTTTTCCAAAAGGAACATATAAAAGTGACCAAAACTATATTTAATTATTGTTCGCCTTTAAAAGGTGGAAAATCAACCTTTTAAAGTAAATTATCTTTAAAATTAGATTCATTCAAATTTTAATCCTCTAAATTTTATTGGATAAAAGTAAATACATTTAGCAAACATATATAATACTTTTGTAGTTACTTATGTTCATTCCTTCAATTACAATGGATTTTTGTTAACTACCATTTAAAATATTAAATATATATTATTAGTGTGCAACATAAGATTTTAAAGAAACCCATTGTTGCGTTTCAGGTATGAAATTGAACATAGCATCCCCTTTTTAAAGAAGAATTAATATTTTTATCACAAATATTAATAAATATGAGAAATTTCATGTTTTTAATTTACCTTAGATGTTATAGTTTAAAATTTTGTATTATATAGAAAACATATTTCATAAAATGGTTTTATTTTAAAAAACAATTTTGGGTTAATTTTTAAATGATTTTTATTATCTTTGAATTTTTACAAGACTGTACACTTTTAAAATTAAATTAAAGAAATTATTTGAAATGAAATGGAATTTTATGAAATATTGTTATAATTAAATTGTGTGGTTTAATTAAACTGGTAATTTAATAGGATATTTGTGTTAAAACCGAGTGTAAAATTTATTTTGAATGTATTTTAATTCAATTAAATGTTTTTGAAATGTATTAATTTACTATGGGTCATGTAAACATATTTAAATTGAAAAGATTATCTAGAAAATATTTTTAATAACAAAATATGTGATTTTTGATTTTTAATCTTGATAAATCTATTAAAATCATATATTATCTAGTTTCCTAAATAAAGTGAACTGTTTTCAATGTTTGTGTGTTTTTTAAGATTTTTTTGGAAAAATTATCATTTTATTATTTGAAATAAAGTAATTTTTTTTGTACTTAATTTGGTGAATATAAATCTTTTTTTGATACCCTAACTCTATTGGGATCATTGTGTTTATTAGAAATCATGGGTTGGTCAGTTTATTATTATGTGTTATTTAGAAAATTACTCTTAGAATGGTGTCAGTGGAGGTAAAATATCTATTTCTGTAATGATATTTAAAGTAATCCATCTATTAGTTAAGGAATGGATCTCCTTGTTGTTGACTCTTAAAATACTCTGAGTGAGGTGTTGGAAATAAAATATTTTTCAATCTAGAATTATACCCAAGGAGATGTTTATTTGGTGTAACTATTTTGAAGAACCTAATTGTTATGTCAAGATCATTTCCATTCTGTATCATGTCATTAGTTCCTCTTTGAAAGCATGATATTTGAAATTGGAATTATTTTAGACCTAAGAGTTGTGTTCTTGAATAAGAGGTCATTTAAGCCCGTGTGAAAAGTCATATTTATGGTGGTCAATATTACATGATCATTTTTACTTTTTTTGGGGATAATGTACATGTTTAATTTAGTTTTGATGTTATTTTTAGGTTTAAAAACATTGAGGTTAGAGTTGGTTGGATATTTGAGGTGATTTTGGATTACTGTTCCCTTTAGTTATTTCATACATTTTTAGAGAGGTGTTGGTGATTTTGGTTTTCCTCATTCCCCATAATTTTGGTTTTTCTCATTCCTTATAATTTTGGGATTCTCTATAGGTTCATATATTATGACATACATATGTCAATCCTAGTCCTGGAATAGGTTACTAAGTGAAAAACTAAATTTCCTTATTTGGTGATTTGGATGACCATCCCTAGTTGACATAATTTCTTTTACGAATAGATTGTTTTTAATTAGGTCAAGAGTGCCACTAGGTTTGGTATTCTATCATGTTCATCATGTTTGGGTGCTTAATTACAAAGTTACCTGGTTACATACCCACTTAATCAGTACCTAAGGTTGTATCCAATGTAGTTTTATATTGAGACTTGTTTTTGGATTGGTGCATCCTTCCCATTTTTATTATACAGGTTGTTTCTGAGAATTTTAATTTTGGTTGAGAAACAATTATTGTTTTCACTGAGTTATTTTGACTAAAAATGTTTTTTGTGGTGATGTCCTATTTATAGGTTTGTTTATTCTTTGTATCATCATTGTAGATGAATTAAAAATTTTACGAAGACATCTGAATGTTATCCTTCTCTTGTGGGATACATGTCTCATAAATCTTGTTTTAGATTATGTTTATATATGGTGATGACCATGGAGGATTCATCATATGGATCTTGAGTAATTTTATATTGGTTGTTTCTAACTATTATTTGTGTCTCCTTGAAATTTTTCCAATTCCCATCTCATCTTTATTGGTTCTTTAAACATGGGATCCTATTGTCTTCTACTGTTACCAATAACATTTTTGTGTAGAATATGGAATAGTGGGAAGAATTATTAAACCCTTATGTCGTGATTTAATTATATGTTAATTCAAAATGTGGTATTTTAGTTTTTAGGTTATTATACTATATTTTCTATTGTTTTTAACATTTTGGATTTTACTTTGAGGTCTTCTTGACCACACCAAGTAGTTATTATAAGAACTCTACCAAGGTTGTTCATGTAGGGGAAGGAACACACAACATTATGTGGGTTGTGCTGTAATAACCCAAATTTAGCTCAAAAAATCATTTATAATAATTATTGAATGTAGTATAGATAACATAAATCACATATAAAACCAATATAAACCATATTAATATAAATGAAGAATGATATATTAGTCATCAAACAAACGAATAAGAATTAAAAATGTTACAATATGAAAATAAATATAAAATATGATAATAAATATTAGAAAATTTTGGATATTCATGTTTAACTAGATATATTACACTCACGAAACAATTTGTAGAAATAAAACATAATGGTTATAATAAAATATTCATATAAAATATTACATTTTATATAATAATTGGACAAAATAGATGTGACCAGAGAGAAATTGAATTTTTATTGAAAAGAGACTGAATAACCAAGACCACTCCAAATCATGGAGGGAGAAAATGGTGATGACTGACAGAATCCTTCATTAAAATGACTTTACAATCATCAGGTAGATATTCCATACAGGAATATAAATTAATACTCACTCTTGGAGTTTATGTTTTTGAAAAAACATCCAAACTAAAATTTCATTACCTATATGTGTGTCTATCATCGATACCCTATTTGATATAACTTATGGAATTCTTAATAAAATATAAAAAATACTAATTTCATTTATCATATAATTAGATTATGAAAAAATAATTTCCAAATAAAATTATATATCCATGATCTATAAACATTCTATATTCTACACAATATAAATCTTGAATCCATGGAACTTTTCTAAGATCTGAATGAATTACATGTACCATAATATGTGTTAAAACCCATAAGGTCAGAGCCCCAATTGTATCTTACTAAATCAGAACATCCCATCACCCAATAAATGTCAAATACATACACATTGAGCTTCAGAACATCTGAAATAGGTATCCATTTAATCCATTTACTTGAGTTCTTCTCCCCACCTCTATGTTGTAAATTATCTGTTGAAGCCTTTGTATGGAACCATATGTCACCCCTGTTCTAAAGAGAACACTTATTTTGGAAATGAGATATGGGGTACAAAACTATATGAGTGTGGCTGAACATCGTCTACCCTCTCTAATGTTTTTTCTCACATCACATATGATCCAACAAGTCTTGAAAATGATCATTACTCAAACATTCATTTCCACATTATATCTTAGAAATCCCCAAAACTAGTTCTTTGTGGCTTTATATGTGGTATCACCACTACGCTAAGGCCCAACCTTCTTAAAATATAATTCCAAATATACATAGAAAAGTATCCTATGAATAATACAAGAATTGAAGACTCTTTCTTTGGTGAAGTGCAACAAAGACATCGAGATACTAAAACCATGGCATTATTTTGGATGTTCTCATTTGTTGGAAACATATTGTTCCTTATTCTCCCAAAAATAATATTAAATTTTCAAAGAATCTCTTTGAACCAATTAATGTAATCCCATTAGTTGGTTCCTCATGTCTCACGTAACATATTTCTAAATCCATAGTACTAACGACCCCAGAGGTCGAGCAAGAGAATACCCACCTACCAGGTTTATCAACCAATTATATATTTTTGTAATTATCCTTATGATCCTATTTCAATATGAAATCTATGAATTATGGAAACATTATTTCCTAAATGAATGTGATATTCGGGGATATGCACCCCCAAAAATATAGTTTCCCAATAAACTAGATTTTTTTTCGAAAAATGATATCACAGCAACATAGAACCAAATGGGCTTTATCTTGTAGCTCTTCCAGATAGTCCAACATGCATTGAGAAAGACTAGATTACCACCTTTTCCTTTCAAATCATTATTCCTAGTTATCCCTATACTAATTCCACATGAAATATTCCCATATGAATTAACCATTAATGATTTACCATTTAATACGGTCCTATATGTAGTTAATTTTATCTACAATACAATAAAGGTTAATGAATCCTTAAATGATAGGCCATTCAAACTGATATTGTGCTTCCCAAGGCTATGTTTTGGTTTTATTCCCATCCCAAAGGAACATATTCATATATTTCCCTTCCCTTCAGATATCCGACCTTAGAGGATTGATTATTAACATTAAATTCATAGACAAATAGTTATGTAAAATGTTGCAGCATAATTAATAAAATATTTTTAGAGATCTATATTAATTTTTTAGTTTACTAATAACATTTCTAATATTAAAATCCATATTTTTTTAATAATTTATGATTTTAATTAAAAATTAAATTTATAAAATTTAGGAAATAATTTTCACAAAATTGGGTCCATTTTTTAAATCTACTACTCAAAAAAAATATTTGGGATATTTTATTAGATTTTTCAAAAATATCTGAATTTTGTGAATAGTAAAATATGATAATTTACAATAATTTACAAATACATGCATTTTTTAGTCAAGGAGGAGTCATTGAGTATTTAAGTTACCATTATACAAAAATAAAATTATCAATTTAATGTATTTATTCACTAAAATCTATGATATTGATATCATTAACCTAAAATTATAAAAAAATAATCCAAACACCCCACTTATCGTACCCAAAATACCATATCTCAGCACCACTTACCCTCGCACCTCCAAATCCTTGAAACATCTGTAAATGATCCCTAATCACCATCATAAGCTTTATCCCCATGTTAAGTATATTTTATTCTCAACAAAAGTCCAAACCCATGTACCTTAAGGAGTTTCTCAATTAGCTAATTTCGAAGAGGAAAATCCTCTACCTTTCACTTATAAATTATTACTTTCATCTACAAAATTCATTCCTCCACTACCAAAAGTGACATCATAACACCATATTAATTCATATACAAAAATGTTATTATGATCATGGAATATATATATATATATCTAAAAATCTCTTCTATATCTCATTTATCTTAAAAATGGAAAAATTATCTACGATATGTCGATTTACCACCTTCATGGATGAAAGGTATTCATTTCCAATTACCTTCTTTAAGGATGAAAATAATAAAATTATTAAGGTTAAATACTGTTATAAAATGTAAATTAAAACAAGTTTAATTTTATAAAATTAATATATATCTACTTAATATTAATTAATAATACAAAAATAGTTTTTGATGATTGAAATCCACTAAAATAATCTAACGGTTTATCATTAACAATATATAGAATGAATCCTCATAATGTAAAAAATATAAAATAATGTAGAGAACCATTTCAATATATATTTTTTAATTAAGACCATATAATTTCACATTTGTATAATTATTCAATTTTATTTGAACCTTTATAATTATACAAAATTGATGTGACCACAAAACCATGCTATGAACATTCCTAGAACGACAAAATGAAACCTTGTATAACTCATAAAAATAGCCATAAAATATTAATAAAACTATAATAACTAAAATATGTGTTCAATAGGTTGATAATTAGATAATTAATGAATCTAATTTGATTGCCTAAGAAATTAAGTTAAACTATAGGACACATTCACACCTAAGTTAAGGGGATCTCTATGACCCTTCATTTTTTTCTTTGGTTTATAATTTATATCTCTTTAAACCAATTTATTTGTTAATTATTATAAAATGTTTATTTTAAATTATGTGTATGTGTCGAAAAATTGTGTATCAAGAACAATTAAACCATATTTTATTAGGAAATTCATGTTTTCTACAGTTCCATTCTCAATAACTACTAATAAGAGAGCATGATTAAATGGAACTTCTCCCATTCGTACCCATTTTCATGTACACTCCATTATATATTTTAAGACATTATTATTTTTATTAAATTACTCATTTTATGATGAAAAACAATTACATTATTTTTTATTTTAAATAATCAATTATTACTTTTTTCTATTTTAAGTCACTTTATCATTGTCTCTTAAAATGAACTAAAGTGGCTCATTTATAATGTTTTATAAAAATACATTAACATGTTATCATTACAGTTGTACATCATCAGGATATTTGAATATTTTTTCCTATTCTTGTAAAAATATATTTTATATCCCTTCATTCATGGATGCCATTGTAATAATCCCTTGATTATTCTTTATAAAATGATTAAGATGATCATTTCATTCCATGGGTAACCCTTATGAATATTAATTATTTTTTATTTATTAAGTGGAACACATATGAATGATGATGTTAATATAGGTGTGCCCATATATTTCTCCAATGCATTGGGTGATGTTTAGTCTCATGAGACATCATATATGTTAGTAGGGAGTAGATCTATTCCATTATGGAACTTTGTCCAAGATGTGATATAGACTTGGAAGTTATATTTGAATTATTTTTATGCCATGTTTTGTGTTTCTTTAACATTCCTATGTTACCATGATAATATGATTCCATGTTCTATACTTTATGATTTCACATGTGGATCCATGATCCGTTCCTTTTATTTCAATATGTTATTCCTTCTAACCCATGTGTTATGATTGTATTCCATTCTTATTCCATTAATGAGATGTTTAGCTAATCCTTTTTGTCTTTTTATTCCTTAAGTTATTCTTTTAAAATGTATTATCTCAACATATGTAATGATTTCATTGTAGAGGATTAATATATTTAATTTTTTTGTTTAAAATTTTATGAATGTATTATTATATATACACTAGAATTTACCATTATCAATTAGTATTTAATGGGAAATTATTCTTAAAATCATGTATTAATAGGCGTAAAAGGCTTAGGTCTCTATAGTCTTTATCAGAGGAATGGTCTAGTTATGTGATTAGGAATAAAAGACATTATAAATAACCCTATGGATAATTATATTACCTAGTATAACCTACAATTAATTGTAAATAATTTAAATATTAGAAATAAATTTTATATAAATGTTTAAATATATTTATTAAAATATTTATTTTTGTATCCTTATTAGATATGTATTTCATTTCCCTTAAATGTATTTTATTTTTATTAGTTATTGGTGGTAAATATGATAACATGTTTTAATAATAAATGTGATAGGAAATGTGAATAATTGCCTAATGAGATGCCAAATATGATGGAATTGGTAGCTCCAAACATCATTACAGTACATGATCAACATGATCAAGTTATGAATAATAAATTGAATCATGTGGAATGAACTAATTATCATAAAAAATAGAAAGTCTTGTTCAAATCCTTTTTTCACTAAAATCATCCTAACATTAGTGTGTCTTATATTCCCCACATCACATAACAATGGATTAACTCCATTAGGATGATATTTTTTTCATCCAATGATCGGAAGAATAGAAGGATGTATTTGTTGTCTATAATTTTTATGAGGAGGCTTATTAGTGGTAAAAAAAAATTAAAAATATTATGTCAAAGGAGGATGTTGATTCCATTTATTTATAGTGGGTAAATAATGTATTTTTGAATAAATATTTCCCCTAGATCTCCATATTAAGATTGATATGGACTTACTCAGACTAATAAAAATGAAAAATGACTCTCTTAAGGAATATGGAGAAAATAGCAAAAGTATTTCATGACATTTTTGAAAGGTTCTGGGACTGCACAACGGAAGCCTGTGGGCCGGGATTTTAAAATTTTTCTGCTTCACCAGAGTGACATAACCTTGTCAGCTCCAGTTATCTTGTCCCGACTTGGTCCGAGGATCCCGCAAGGTTCTTTAGGAGCACAAAAATAAACTTGAACATTTACCTCGTTCAGAATTGACGTGCAGGACTCCGACGATCGTTGCTCGACGACTCTGACGACGAAGCCCTCTAGATCGTCCACACACGCCTTGCAAATCTGTACGCGCGCCATTCGTCATGATCTGGGTGCTAGCGCGGATCTTCAATGCACACATTGACGCATTGATGATCACCACAAAACTACTGTCCTCGATCCATGAAGGCGGAACTTGATGAACATGATAGTTTGAGAGAGTCTCTCTCTAGAACTCAAGAGGAGAGAGAGTCTCTCAATTCCAACGGATGAATAGTCACAAGGGGAGATCCTCTCCTTAGATATATATAGAGAATAAATAAATACACGGTAAGGGTTCCCGGCCCCCATGTATTATACATTCACTATATATATATTATAAATATTTATTTATGACAAATTAAATTATTCCATAAATAATATTTATTATTTATCACTAAACTGAAATATATATAATTATATGTATATATATTATGTGATAAACATGAGTCTAACTCGACCCGCACATCCTGATGATATTAATCAAACCCAACATATAAATATATGTTCGATTAATATTTATCTATGTATTTACTTAATCACTCGTAAATACATGTTATAAATAAATTCAGAAAATTATTCCAAACTTGAATAATAAAATAATTTATTTATTACTTGGTGATCGATAGGACTTGGATAATACCCGGACCCCGTGGTGGGGCCCACCAAACCCTATAATCCAATTCATCAGAATAGGGCAGATTGTCAAAGCGCTTTTTTTTTGTGACCCTCTAGGCCCTTATCTCAATAGCAGTGAATAATATCACCATCCTATAGCGGGGTCTAGCAACCCATCGAGGCCCCTATAGAGATAAGGAAAAGTCAAAGCAATGACTACCTTCCCACGAACACAGTCTATGTAATCTAATCTCTTCGTCATCGATATCTCAATAAAAGAAGAATGCATACTCAGTGTCATCATTCTTCATTTTCTTTACATTGTTTGTTGATTTGTCCAGACGATCTTAACTTCCACTACCATGGACATGGATTTAATGAAGGTGCAACCATCCTAATCAACCAGGCCCGAGATATCTCTTCCTAAACTCAGAAGTGACAAATCCTTTCTCGACCATTCAATCAATGCCTTGCCATTAATGATGTACTCGATATAAAATACCTCCCCAAAACTTGTCACCATGGTTTTCGTCTTATATCAAATGTACGTAATTAAATGACATTCATTGATAATAATTTCATGTCAGGAGGCCATTACACATGTCCGTAGATAAGAACGACCAATGACACCAGAAACATGTGGTGTTCCTATTAAGCGTGTCAGTCCTCATGGTCTCGTTAGCTAGAGATCATCAAGTGAAAACTTCATGAGATGAAGTCTCAATGATTATGAGCCCCCACCACCTGATGGTCACACATCATCTGTGTCCTTTCAAAATGATGTAACTAGACCATAGGACGTTACTTTAAGATTACTGTCATGGCATCTCAGGGTTCTCATTATAGCCTGGTACCTGCTATAACCATTTGATGCGATAGGTAATCTAAGGACATTTCCATTAATAAAGTGGATACAGAAGTATCTACACTATCATGGAAAGATAAATACATGTATAAAACAAATGGAATACATGTAACAGTAGTCAATGTATAAAACAAGTTGGGTCTAGGGCACCCACTTTCAACACTCCCACTTGCACTAGATCCAACTGCTAACAGGTTTCAATCAGCTAGTTCTCACTTGTGAATCATGCTTCTACTGAGAAATGGCTTTAGTCAGGGGGTCTGCCACGTTTTCCTCTATGGCTACTCTGCTAACTGTCACTTCACCTCTTTGAGTAAAATCCCTTGAGAGATGGAACTTCTGAAGAATATGATTTGTCCTCCAGTGAGACCTAGGCTCCTTGGCAAGCACCACTACAGCAGTACTGTCACAACATACTAGAACAGGGTCTGCACTGCTAGGTATAACACCAATGTCTGAGATAAATCTACGTATCCAGATTGGTTCCTTTGCTTCCTCAGAAGCTGCAATATATTCAGAATCTGTTGTAGAATCAGCAACCACGGCTTGCTTTGAGCTTCTCTAGCTCACTACACCACCATTCAGGCAAAAGATGTATCCTGACTACGATTTCATATCATCATGATCTGTCTGGAAACTAGCATCAGTGTATCCCCTCACAACTAGTTCCTCATCTCCTCCATACACCAGGAACGTATCCTTAGTACGCCTCAGGTACTTAAGGATAGTTTTAATAGTTGTCCAGTGCAGCTCTCCTGGATTGGCTTGATATCTACCCACCAGGATTAAAGCAAAGGCTACATCAAACCTAGTACATATCATGCCATTCATGATAGAACCCACTGCCGAAGCATAAGGGACTCTACTCATTCTGTCAATCTCCTCTTGTGTTTGTGGAAACATTTTCTTGGAGAGATTTACACCATGTGACATAGGTAACAATTCTTTTTTGGATTGTTCCATATTGTACCTTTGGAGTACCTTGTCAATATATGTACTTTGACTTAGGCCAATCATCCTTTGAGGTCTATCTCTATAGATCATGATCCCTATGATGTAGGCTGCTTCACCTAATTCTTTCATGGGGAAGCATTCATTTAACCAAGTCTTAACTGACTGTAAGACTTTCACCTTGATTCCCATGATTAAAATGCCGTCAACATATAAAACTAGGAAAACGATTGCATTCTCTTTAACCTTTTTATAGACACAAGGCTCTCTTTCTTTTTTGACAATAACAAAATCTCTTATGGGCTCATCAAATCGTACATTCCATGATCTTGATTCCTGCTTCAATCCATAAATTGATCTCTGCAACTTGCATACTTTATTGGCTTTCTTTGACTTAACAAACCCTTTGGGTTGATTCATATAGACATCTTCAACCAACTTACCTTTTAGGAGAGCAGTTTTGACGTCCATTTTCCATATTTCATAATCATGAAAGGATGCTATTGCAAACAATATTCCGATGGATTTAAGCATTTCCACTGGTGAGAAGGTTTCATCATAGTCAATGCCTTGACTTTGTCTGAAACCTTTTTCAACCAGTCTTCCTTTAAAGGTATTAACCTTACCTTCCATGTCTATATTTTTCTTGAATACCCATTTACAACCAATGGGATTTACATTAGTCGGAGGGTCTACCAAAATCCAAAATTGATTTTGGTACATGGACTCCATCTCAGAATTCATGGCTTCTTTCCATGTTGCAGCTTCTTTTCCTTCTACTACTTCCTTGTAAGTCAGAGGTTCATAATCCTCAAGGATTATTGTGTCACCTGATTAGGTGACATGAAAACCATAATGCTCTGGTTCTCTAACCTCTCACGTAGAACTATGCAGTATCTGTGTCTCAGGAACAATTTCTTCTTCCACTTGTTCTTGTAGAGATTGTTCCTCTAACAACTCTTGTGCATCTGGATCATTGACTTCATCGAAGTCAATATTTCTCCCACTATTTCTAGTAGAAATGTGATCCCTTTCTAGAAATGTGGCGTATCTTGCCACAATGACATTTCTATCTAAAGGGTTATATAGGTTGTATCATCTAGTTTCCTTAGGATAACCTATAAAGATGCATTTAGTGCTTCTGGATGCTAATTTGTCACTTGGTAAAGTCTTGAAAAATGCCTCGCACCCCCACACACGCATGTGTGTCAGATTGGGTTTCTTTCCAAACCATAACTGATATAGAATTCCATATGTGTCTCTAGTTGGTACTCAGTTAATGGTATATGCTGCTGTCTGCAAGGAATATCCCCAAAAGAATAATGGAAGAGTTGTATGACTCATCAATGATCTGCCCTTTCAAGAAAGGTCATATTCATCCATTCACTAACACCATTCCATTGTGGTGTATAAAGAGGAGTGAGTTGAGATACTATCCCACACTCCTTCAAATGATCAATGAAAGCTTGGTTAAGATATTCTCCACCTCGGTGTGACCGAAGTTCTTTTATCTTCTTACCAAGTTGGTCTTCTACTTCACTTTGGTATTCCTTAAAGAAAGGAAAGGAATCTGACTTATACCGCATTAAGTAGATATAGCCATACCTACTATAATCATTGGTAAAAGTGATGATGTATAGAAAACCACCCCTTTACTCTACTGGAAATGCACCACATACATCGGTATGTATTAATTCTAGTACTGAATTGTCTCTTTCTCCCTTTCCTGAGAAAGGGGCTTTGGTCATCTTTCCTTGTAAACAAGCTTGACATGCATCTAAGGGTTCTAACCGTACCGAGTCTAGATACCCTTCTTGATGTAATTTTTGTAATCACTTCTCGTTTACATGACCAAGCCTGATGTTCCATAGGTGGGTTTTATTTGAGTCATGTTGGTTATTTTTGTCATTGATAGCCATTACTGAGTTTCCTAGTTCTAGTATATATTAACCATTGTTAAGATGTTCCATACCGTAACATATGTTATCCCTATAAAAGAGACTACTTTTATTTCCAAACTTGAAATAAAAACCCATAGTGTCTAAACATGACACAGAGATAATGTTTCGGGAAACAGACGATACATAATAGCAATTGTTTAAAACAAGAACTGAACCAGTTGGTAAAGTCAAGTGATAGTCTCCCACTACCATGGCCGCCAAACATGCACCATTTGCAGCTTGGAGATCCACTTGAGCTTTTGAAATCTTTATAAATCTACTTGGTTCCTGTATATGAATACAAATGTGTGAGCCACATGCCGTATCCAATACCCAACTTGTAGATAATGATATATTGCATTCAATGAAAAAAATACCTGAATCAGAGTCATCAGCTTGCTTCTTATTCCCAGCTCTGCAATTCTTTTTCCAGTGGCCTTTCTTTCCACATCCAAATCAGACAGCTTCCTACTCATTACTTTGCCTCTGACTCTTTCGCTTCTTGGCAGGATGATGCATTGGTACCTTTGGCCTTGACTTGACTTTAGACCCATTTGCCTTGACATTGTTTTTGTTGTTCACCATAAGGATAGATGTGTTAGTGTTTTTCATGTCCTTATCAGCTCGGAGAACTAAAGCCAAAAGTTCCAGGAGCGACTTTGAGATATCATTCATATTATAATTGACAATGAAAGTCGAGAAGCTTGACGGTAATGAGGCAAGAATGAGATCCACTGCTAGTTCTTGGTTCAGTTTGAACCCAAGGGCTTCAAGCCTCTCAACATACCCAATCATTTTGATTACATGAGGACTAGATTGGTGCCCTTCAGCTAGCCTGCACTTTTAAATCACACTTGATATTTCATACCTTTCGTGCCTATCCCTCTCCTGATATAGTTCTTGGAGATGTGATAGAATCTTGTAAGAGTTTTCTTCCTCATGCATTTTTTGCAATTATCTGGACATGGATGATATCATGATGCATTGTACATCAAGTGCATCATCTACCTGTTTTCTCCACTTATCTTTTTCCATCTTGCATCCTACCTGAGGAGGCTCATCAGGAATTGGGGATTCCAACACATATAACTTCCTTTCTTGGCGTAGTACTATGCACAAGCACCTGTACCACTCCTGGAAGTTATTGCCGATCAGGATATTTTCTTTATCCAAGATTGACCGCAGAGATAAAGTACTAGTGGTGTTGGTGATTTCCATTTCGAATCTACATCATATAAACATTTAGCAGTTAGTACTTTGTATTGATTACCTTTTCGACATTTTATTATTAATAAATTATTATATCATTTAATGTCTCTATCTATTTTAACGAACCATAATAACCCTCACGATTAGATTCAGAATACTCTATCACTTGATCATTCTAGTGGCAAGGATCCTCAAAACCCCCTTCGTAATCTACAAGCTAGGGCTACGACACTACTTGAAGGGTTTGAAGGTAGGCTCTATGCTGGCCAACCACTTGTTCTTGTGGTTCCTTGTATAGTTGAGTAAAGTCCCAACTTTTAGAATCCGTACATGATTCCCTCAACCTCTCGCCTCTAAAGTGATATCAATTTAGTTAAGGCTAATCCTTGACTACACACTTTAGTTTAGTCGACCCATTTCTCACATGGAAACGCCCCGGTAGTAAGAGGCACTCTCAACTAAGGCTGATGAGCACCCAAACAGCCAGTTTTGTTTCGATGTGAGAAATGGAAAGAATTATGACTTAATATATCTTTGAGGGATTTTTAAATATTAATTGACGAATATAATCCTTTTTCTATATATTATGTTCAAACTGGGTTTTCGTGCTCACAACTGAACATTCAATAGAGTATTTATTCTTCACAATATTTATGCATTTTCTCCTGTTTACTATCTTATGTGATCATGGAATAATCATGCAGTCGCATAAAATAATAAACTGTGCATAAATAATATAAAGCATTTTGTCTGGTCTTGAGCATTCTATAATGATTGATCAATAAATAATCAATCATTACCTAGGGGCACCCGTACCTGAGTTGATACAAGACTCGTGTCGCTGCTGGCCCCAGTGAAAAGCGTCCAACTCCTGCCTGGACTACCACCTCATTTTGGCGAGGTCTGCCTCTTGGATCGTCATCAAATAAATACAAATATAATCACACGTAGGATAGGGGGTCTGGGGTAAAAAATACAAGTGGTGCAATAGACACAGACGCCCTTATACATATTTGAATTAAAAGACAATTTGCAAACTGCCATTTATCTAATTAAATATTACAATCATCGCATGCATTGAAGAAATAATTATATAAATAAATACATGCCAGACATACACATGTCCGTCAAAAGATCATGACTAGTCGGGGTAAATTGCAATAAAAATTAAATTGCAATAAATTTAAATCATGCGAGGGTGTTATAATAAATTAAGTAAAATTGAATAAATTCAAATAATTTATTTTTAACAGTTCCATTTGTTTAATTTAATTTTAATTCCAAAATTAAATTAAATTAAACCATTAATTTAATTCTAAACTTAAATTAAATTAATATTTTTCTGATTCAAATAATCTAAACCCCTAAATTAATTCAAATTAGTTTAATTTCAAAAAATAAATAAATTAAAATTAATTCAGTGCAGGTTACCTCTAACAGGAGAGGAGTCTGGCAGGTCTGCGTACCGCCGCGGGATGTCGTCCTGGAACCGCGGCGGGACCGCAGTGTGACCGCAGCCTCCAACGATTCCCGCGACGGTTGCATCTCACGACAGCCCGCTGCTCCGGTGATGATTTCGGGTAGCCAGACGGAGCCGGCCCAGCATGGCCCGGAGGAAGTCTGGCGAGGGGGCGGGTAGTAGGCCGTCCAAAGCGGTCTGGAAGGGAGATCCTCGGCGTGGCCGGTGGCTGCCGGCAGGAGCCGATCCGATGCGGACCGCGTCCAGAGATGGGGAGGCCGGCGGGAGGGCTGTCCGGCGAAGGGGAGGCCGGCGTGAGGTCGGTCAGGCGTGAGGATGGCCAGAGTGAGGTCGGTCCGGCGCGGGGAGGTAGGTACGAGGTCAGTCATGCGCGGGGTCGGTCCAGCGCTGGGAGGCCGGTGCGAGGTCGGTCCGGCGTGGGGAAGGCCGACGTGAGGTTGGTACGGTACGGGGATGGCCGAAGCGAGGTCGGTCCGGAATGGGGATGGCCGGCGTGATGTGCGGCGTGGTGCTGGACCGTCGGAGGAAGGGAGACCTAGTGTTTCGGCCTCCCTTGGTGTGCCACGGGAGAGAAGATCCGTAAGGGTCTTCCTCCCCACTTCCCTTTTTTTCCTTGACAACAATTGTCCAACCCATTTATTTATTTTTTTAAACAAAAGGAGAAGACCCCATTTTGGGGTCTTTTCTACTCCCCCCCATTTTTTTATTTTTATAAATAAAAGGAGGGAGACCCCAAGTCTTGGTCTCCTCTATTTTATTATAAAAAAAATCCACAAACTTTAGTGGAATTTTTTATATATATTTTATTATTATAATAATTTTTTTATAAAATATAATAAAATATTTATTATAAAATTATAAAAAAAATATATTGATGTTGTTTATCTCAATTTGAGATTTAACATCAAACAAACAAAAACACGCGATGTCGATCTGATTAAAATTTTCAAATGATCGTATCTTGATCATTCGAAATAGAAATGACACGCGGTCGAATCCGAATGAACCGTTTTGACACCTGGTAATTAAATTTAATGTATTTTAATGTTTTTGACTCAGAAAAACCTTGTGCTCACTCTCATACCACTTTAAGGTTCTGAGACTGCGCAACGGAAGCCTGTTGGCCGGGATTTTAAAATTTTTCTGCTTCACCGGAGTGACATAACCTTGTCAGCTCCGATGATCTTGTCCCGGCATGGTCTGAAGATCTCGCAAGGATATTTAAGATCACAAAAATATACTTGAACATTTACCTTGTTCAGAATTTTCGTGGAGGACGTCGGCGATCGTTGCTCGAAGACTCCGACGACGAAGCCCTCTAGATCGTCCACACACGCCCTGCAAATCTGCACGCACGCCGTTCATCAAGATCTGGGTGCTAGCGCGGGTCTTCGGCGCACACTTCGATGAAGCGATGATAACCACAAAACTAGCATCTTCGATCCGTGAAGGCAGAACTTGAAGAACTTGCTAGTTTAAGAGAGTCTCTCTCTAGAACTCAAGAGGAGAGAGAGTCTCACAATTCCAACGGATGAATATTCACAGGGAGAGAGCCTCTCTTTAAATATATATAGGGAATAAATAAATACGCGGTAAGGGTTCCCGGACACCGTGTATTATACATTCACTATATATATATATATATTATAAATATTTATTTATGAGAAATTAAATTATGCCATAAATAATATTTATTATTTATCACTGAACTGTAACATATATAATTATATATATATATATATATTATGTGATAAACATGATTCTAACTCGACCCGCACCTCCTGATAATATTAATCAGACCCAAGATATAAATATCTATCTGATTAATATTTATCTATGTATTTAATTAATCACTCGTAAATACATGTTATACATAAATTCAGAAAATTATTCCAAACTTGAATAATAAAAGAATTTATTAATTACTTGGTGATCCATAGGACATGGATAATACCCGGACCCTGTGGTGGGGCCCACCAAGCCCTATAATCCTATTCATCAGAATAAGGAAGATTGTAAAAGTGCTGTTGTGTGTGACCCTCTAGGCCCTTATCTCAATAGCAGTGAATAATATCACCAACCTAGAGTGGGGTCTAGCAACCCATCGAGGCCCCTATAGAGATAAGGCAATGTCAAAGCAATGACTACCTTCCCACGAACACAGTCTATGTAATCTAATCTCTTCATCATCGATATCTCAATAAAAGCAGAATGCATACTCAATGTCATCATTCTTCATTTGCTTTACTTTGTTTGTTGATTTGTCCGAACGGTCTTACCGTCCACTACCATGGCCATGGATTTAATGAAGGTCCAACCATCCTAATAAACCAGGCCCGAGATATCTCTTCCTAAACTCGGATGTGACAAATCCTTTCTCGATCATCCAATCAATTCCATGCCATTAATGACATACCCAATATAAACTACCTCACCACAACTTGTTGCCATGGTGTTCGTCTTATATCAAATGTACGTAATTAAATGACATTAATTGATAATAATCTCAAGTCAGGAGACCATTACACATGTCTGTAGATAGGAACGAACAACAACACTAGAAACATGTGGTGTTCCTATTAAGCGGGTCTGTCCTCATGATCTCGTTAGCAAGAGATCATCAAGTGAGAACTTCCTGAGATGAAGTCTCAATGCTTATGAGCCCCCACCACATGATGGTCACACATAATCTGTGTCCTTTCAGAATGATGTAACTGGACCATAGGACGTTATATTATGATTACTGTCATGGCATCTCCGGGTTCTCATTATAGCCTTGGACCTTCTATAACCATTTTATGGGACATGTAATCTAAGGACATTATCATTGCAAGATAAATACATGTATAAAACAAACTGAATACATGTAACAGTAATCAAAGTACAAAACAAGTTGGGTCTATGGCACCCACTTTCAACAATTTTTATGGATTTTTCATGAACACAGAATGATAAGAGTGTATCTTCTTTAGTGGATTATATTCGATTATATTAAAATCGATGTGATAAGAGACTTTGATGTCTATGAGGATAATATTTTTTATCACATTAAGGTTGAAATGGAGATCGAAAACTGTTTTTTGTCTCATGGACATAGAGAAAAAAATAGAAAAATGGAGTATAATATGTGAGTATAAATATATAAATCCCATAAATGAAATAAATATCAACATCCCACATGTCAAAAGAGTAGGAAGAATAATCCAGAAAACATCGTGAGGGGAATGAGGTGATGCTTCCAATGTGTATGAGGGGTCATCGGTCTAATTTTATCCAATGGGATTTAAAGGATCCCACTAATGATGAATGAAAAAAGTATTCTATAGAACAAAAAACCTCAAGTATTGTAATAATTACACATTAAGGAACATGGGTATTACGCGATCCCATTCTCCATGCCTAGGGTAGTCAAATGAAGTAAAAAAAACACCAATGAAGAAAGGAAAATAATATGTTATTATTAATACTATGGTGGATCTTGAAAATTATGTGGTGACATGTACACTAAATATTCATTCCTTAATATTGAATTTACTATTCTATTCTTGTTTTCTGTATTGTTTCATATCATGAATATTTAGTAGAACTATCCAAACACCACCTCAAAATATGAAGGATGAGTTATCCGTGAGAACAATGAATGGGTAAATTATTTCATCCAAGGTATATAAATCCTCCCTAATTATTGTTTTTGTATTGAACCACTTAGTAAATCCCATATTACTTCCTTTAGTATATTTTGATGTTATACTGGTCATGGATCAACTTTCTTTATATAAAGCCGACATAAACTATCAAGAAAGGCAGATCACTCATCACATCATGGGATATCTACCAATTTTGTACCACTGTATAGAAGAGGATAAATATACTTTAAAATAATCACCTATAATATGGATAATATTTCCTTATTAACAAGAATACATAGATCAAATAATTGAAATAAATGATGGAATCATATTCAATGACATGCCAATTATGAGGGATGACACTGATATGGTCCTTAAATAATTGTATGGTCTTCCTATTAACTAAAAGGCCGAGTTATCAATTGAACTTATTCTTATATATATTCCATTCTAAAATACTCCATAAAAATGTCCACAATTTAGTTATAGGTTCTGAACAATCAGTTATAAGAGAATTTGTACAAGGATTTCATATGTCAGAGTGCTTCACCATGGGTTGATCTAGTCCTCTTCTTCAAGAAGATAGATGGATCAATGTGTCTCTACATTGAATATCATGAGATAAACAAAATCAAAATAAATAATAAGTATCCCCTTCCATAGATATATGACTTGTTTGATCATTTATGAGGGACCCTGTATGTCTCTAACGTGGACCTTTAATAAGAATATCAACAATTAATAATGGGGAAAAAAGTTATTACCAAGACTATATTTCATATGAAGTATGAACACTATGAGTTCATGTTTATTCCTCTTATACTCACTAATTCACTAGAAATATTCGTGGACATAATGAATCATGTCATAAAGCATTACCTCAAAAAAAATCAATCTTTATCAATGATATTTTTCTATACTCTAAGAGAAATGAGAAACATGAGGAGAATTTTAATACTGTGATAAGGAAATTTAAAAGAGATAAACTCTATACATGTAATGTAATTGGGAGTTATGGACTGAGGAAGTATCATTCTTGGGGAATAATATCACTATAAAATTAATATTTTTAGACCCTTCCAAGATAAATACAATTAAAAGGGGCCCATACCATCTTCTCTAATTAGATGTATAGTTTCCTATAATTTACTGGCTATTGTTAATGAATTTTGAATATAATCTCATCATTGTAAAACCCACTATCAAATTTGACTAAAAAAGGAGTAAGTTTTTTCTGCACTATGCAATATGAAGACTGTTTAAAATAGTTATAAAAGAGGATTATCACCACTCTTGTTCTGACAGTACTGATTAGTGGGGAACTATTTTTGGTATATATCAATGATTGAATGAATGTATTTGTCTTTTTACTAATGAAAAATGATAAATTTATAACCTACACCTCAAGTTATATTATTATTCATGAAAAAACTATCCCAAACAAGATCATTAATTGACGGATGTTATCTTCACATAGAAATTATGGCTGCATTATCTCTATGGGGAGAAGTGTGAGATTTTTACTAATCACAAGAGCTTCAAATATATATTCACACATAAGGGTCACAATATTCTCCAAAAAATATCTTCATATATTATTAAGTATTATGACTACTCAATACACCACTATCCTAGTAAAGCCAATAAAGTGGTAAATGATCTAAGTTGAAAGGATCCAATAACGTTATCAAATATAATAATTGATAAGGATCCATTCTTAATATACATGTAAAGGATATACATGGGAAATATTAATGAATGAAAACAACCAATCCTTTCTCATATTATTTCCCAACCCCCACCCCCCTTGTGAAAATAAATGATGTTTGAATAAATAATATAGAAATTCAAAAAAAGGGAATGCTATAAGAAATGGTAAATCCTTAGACTTTAAATTTGATGAGATAGGAGTCAAATATTTGGGTCATGACTATGTATACCATCCAATATATACATAAAGAAATATATATTGAATGATGCACATATCTGAACCATTTGAATTCGCCTAGGGTGAAAAAAGATGTATGGTGATCTCTGGGAGAACAATTGGTGGAAAATTATGAAAATAGAGATCATTGAATACATCAAAGTTAATATTTTTTTGAGAAATTGGTGGCTGAAAGATAAACATCTAAGGGTATGTTCAAACCATTACCCATAGAAACATGGAAATGAGAAAATATCACCATGCATTTTTTATTAATATTCTAAATTAATATAGATTAAATAATTATATTTGGGTTATTATGGATCATCTTACAATAACATATTTGGGTCCCCTTGGTTTTTATTTTGTATTTAGTCAATTTACACCTTTTGGGATATGAATTTATTATCATTATTATTATATGTCACATAATTGAGGAAAATGGTTACTATATTTAGGGTGTTGGTGGTGAGATAAGATTTATTTTTTTCATATTGATCCATCTGTCGATATTTTTTTACTAGTAACATTTTTATTTTACATGTAATGAAAAATAGAGTATATAACTATGTGATTTGTTTAAGTAATACTAACTTTTTTGTTCAGATTATATTTTTTGAGTTAATCAAACAGACATGATCAGACCGTCGAAGAAAATTGATATGAACTACTAAGATAGTGGTAGTTTATAAATATATTAATTCTTTTGGTGTTACATAGGACCATATCATGTTAGATATTAATGATTTTCCCATTATAATTATTTATTAATTAATGGTTTTACTTAGGGTATTTACACTACCCACTATGTATCACCACATTCCAATATGGGTTTTGTGAAGCCTCCTAATTTTTAATTGTTTATTACATTGTGCCCCTAAAAAAGATTGATCATTTGTTTATATGACTCATTTATTTTATTTTATGGATTAATTTTAAACTTTTTTTAAATTTCTATTCGTGAAATGGTTTGAAATAATGAAATATGGATCATTCTTGAATTTGTAAACTAGAAAGTAAAACTGTTAAAATAGATTAATGTTTTATCACTCACTAAATGGTGTATTCCACACCTATTGGTAAGAAATTTTTTTGAAATATATTTTAAATCAATTTTTTAAATTATCATGTTTTAAATCGTGGTTTTCAGTAAGGATATTGTTTTGTTTTGTAAATATATTTTACCTTCATTTTCTAGGAAAGGTATTTTGTATGATTTTTTGTACACCTTTAATTTTTAAAACACTATTTTATAAATATGTTTCTTGTTTAATATATGAAAGGTATAATGAATTTATTTTTATTGAAGGTTTTTTTAATCTTAATAGGACACTGTTTCTCACACCCTACATACACATTAGTGCGTGTTCATATATAATTGTCATGTTTCATATAGGTGTCCAAATTTTGATTATGACTAATAAATTGTTTGGGTAGTTCAATAATAGATGGTGTGTATGTGGTGAGAGACCATGGATCACATAGGGATTGTCGATAGGTTGAGCAGGTTGTATTTTATTTTTTGGATGACTATACATCAGCTTATTCAGCCAGCTGTATTGGATTTTTATTATTTTGTAATTTTTTTTGTATGATGTTTCACATCAAATATATATTAAAATTTTATATATATCATTATTCTTGTGTCTATAATTTATATGATAATAATTAATTTATCTAATTTTTATCTTTTTTATTTATTATTTTCTCTTTATTTCATTTTCATGTTCTTCTAATGTATGGATGTTCCATGTTGTATTCTATTTTTGATTCAACTACTAATTATTATTATTATTAGTAGTATTATTATTATTATCAGTATTCAATGGTGAAATCATTCTATTGTGGGGATTTTTGAAGATCTAGAACTAGTTTCAATCATGTGGGGATCAAGAATTCACTTTTCGCTTTCTATTGGATCAATTCAGGTACCAGTTGGGTTATTGCCTAGGATACTTCATTAAATATACATATTTAAATATCCATTTTCGGAGACAGGAAGTACCCTTACATGTTCATTTTTCAATGGTTTACTCTTATGCATAATGTTTCCCCAATATTTATATTTAACCAAATACAAACCCACATTTCTTAACATTTCCCACGGTTACTTTCATTCATGAAAAAATACAATTACATTTAAATGATTTTACTCTTATGCATAATCCATTATCATTTCCTATCCATTATATATTAAGGGTATCCAAAACATATATAATTTTTTTAACACTCAGGGGGATACATTTTGGTATGTGGTACACATATGTAAGATGAACTCTTTATAGGGTACTTTTAGGACTAATCTGAATTTTCACCAAACTATTACATGATAAATTTTACATATATAGTTTTCCCAACACATAAATACTTTATATTCACGTCATGAACCTTCTACATCATAAAATTTACTGAATAGGGTGTTTAATTTTATTCTTCACTGAGAAAATAACCTTATACATATGTGCTACCCAAATTTCAAGAAAAGAAATACAAAATTTATAACAAAAAAAAAATTTATACTAAATATATAATATCAATTTCATCCCATATAGACCTCCCCCAACCGACCGATATCATAAAATAAAAAAAACAAATCCCCGAACCATTGAACTTCCAGGACACGATTCATAACCATTGTTTACACTCCTAACACCTTTGTGGTGTCTTAATTCCAATACTGATTCCGAGATTTTATACAACTTGTCATTTCTTTATAACAATTTGTTACATAATAGTTAAAAATGACTAAAATATATATATGTTACATCAAATAATAAAATATTTTTAATTTATTAAAAAAATAAGCAATTACATATCCTGAGTAGTCAAGGTTTTTATATTAGAGTCTTATCTTGAATGTGTAAGGATAGTTACATGTTCAAAAATAAGTGTAAATTTATATGAATAAAAAATATTAGTCCAATGTTTTCCTAATTATTTTTTGTTAATTTTTATATTTCCTCCAAAATATTTCGGATATTTGTTCCCTAGAAATAAAAAATCTTGGAAGTTAGTTGAGGTATGAATTATGGTGTACCATGTTGTTGGAAATTCCTTGAAAAGATATAATTATTCTAATTCAAAATGGAAATATGATAACAAATTGTGTAATTATGTGTGTTTAGAGGTCTTTTGAACAATTTTAGATCCTTTGAATAGGAACTTCACACAACACGCCATAATGAAATTTGTGGTCAATGAAATGGAATATAATATTCCTTGGTGAATGTAGTGGTAGTGGACATGGTGTAAAACACACAGTAGTGAAGGATAATCATTAAAGGTATAGAAGAGTTCCCAGATTTCGAGTAGAGATAATGGTGTGGAATAATAGATGTCTCTAAGGGCCACCCTACTCAATCACTAATTTCTCTAACCACATCAATGATGACTAAGATATTTTGAGCGGGATCCCATGAACTATCTCCTATATGTACTTTTATTACCATTAAATCTACCATGTTTTATATATACATGATTTTCTCTTACCATAATACAGAAATATATTTTCCATGTACTATTACTATGGTAATGTACATATATTAAATTTGTTATAAAAATATTATTATAGTTATCAACTATAAAGAGAACCCTGATATATTTTGAAAATCATCTTCAACATAGACTTGTGTTCAAGATACATCATAATTACATGAAATATATAGTGTATGACTAATATGTGGTGGGGGATTATAATCAATCAGAATTAATCTCATGATATTCTCACTTGGTGATCTTGAGTAGAGAAGACCCTGAGGATTTGTCCTCTATTAGAAACACCACATATTTCGGGTTTCATTGGTTGTTCTAATATATGAACATGTTTATTGGTCTCTTGAATTGAGATCATTATAAATGTATATATTCTGATCACATAATTTAATGGAATATTAAGACCACAGAATTGAGGATGTGGTGAGGCTTCTTCTATTTGGTGTATCATTGGTGGTTTGGAATTGGTTTAACAAAAAAGATATGATTTATAGCACTCGAGTTAGGAAGTGAAACATTGGGACTAGTTGATAGGGATGTAAATAACTTTAATTTCCTTCTTCCATTGTGATTTAATGTAATTCAATCTAGTAAGGTCAATGAATAAAAAAATAATGGAAGTATTATGACATAAAGTCTGCATCCTACAATATGATATATGCTGAGATAAAGAGATTATATTACATGAAATGTGTTCATTTGATGTTTTATTATCCTTGACCTTATTTATCTACTTAGGAACCTTGATGTGTTGATAGATACCTTTTTAGAAGTTCATTATGACTAACGTCTATTATGATAAGGAACAACCTGGTAACACACAATGTATAAAAAAGTTCCACTTATTTGGATTAATATGAGTTTAGTATGACATGAATCACACATATGGGGCCGATGAAAATCCTAGTGTGAAAGATAAAATTTAAAATAATTCAATTAAAATATTCATGTTTATAATAATAATGATTCAATTTATTTCTCAAGGTATTCATATTTAATTTAATTATAAATGTGTATAAGGTAAAAATATAATTTTTCAAATGAAGATAACATGTTCCAGTTTTATTAAATTATTTTAAAACAATATAAATACATATAAATTTTTTTATTTTATCACAGCTAATTCTAAATTATTAAAATGGGTGATAAAATATTGATGATATTTATAAAAATTATAATTATGTGATAACTATGAAAATGGGACAACAGTAAGGGTTATTAATTTCGAATGATGTAGGTAGAATTTTTGAAAGATTGAACTATGTATAAATTCTAATATTTGCCTCTTGAATAAAATAAACAATAATTTTTATGAATTCAGAGAGAGTAACACTCGACTCCTCACCTATATTTTCTTAAATATATAGAAGCAAAATGAAGAAAAAGGTTGGATCATTCACACTTTCTTGATTGAGTCTGTGTTCTCTATGTGATCATAAGGTAGTCATATTGAAATTTAATTTACAGTACTAGAACCTCGTATTTAAAGATCAATTATTTTGGATATGTGGTGCATGTGTGGCTGATCTAGATAAATACTATCTTGGTACCATAGATCCATGAAGTGTCTATGGTGAGTAAATCCATTTGGAGATTTCAAAAAAATCAAACCCTTTTTAATTTCATTTGATTTTATTTATTTATGTATAAATTTAATTATACATGGTTGTTGAAAAATTATTGTATTTTTTGTGTATTAATTATTTTTGACATCTATTCAATCTCAAAATTTTAAATTATGTAATTATCATGTGTTATTTTCACCTTAGATTCCATCAATCATAATTGGAGAGAATGTTTGACTATTTAAATCAAAATTTTTAAAATTTTTATTATTTTTTCAAATATTTAGAAATATGTTTTTCATATGATCCCTACGCAACTACCAGAGCCTCTATCTATTTTAATATATCTAATATAAGTATTATCATATATTTATGTTTTTTAGTAATCGAATTAAATGATTAATTTTTATTCCACTTTTATGGATAGTCATGTGAAGGAATTTCAGTTGGGATGTGTTATGAGAAGACTACATGTAAGATGAAAATAGAAGTATTTGGTAGGGATAGTTTTTTCCCTAATATAATTTATCTTCAATAATTTTTTATTATCCTTTTATCTAATAAAAATGGGTCAAATAATATCCTTTCATGTGGGAGGATAAATATTAATAATAAATTATAGTTTATGGCTGGGGTAATAATGCCACCCCTGTAGAAATATTGACCATCCCATTGATTGGGGCCGTCATATATATATATATATATATATATTATAATATGTTATATATTTTAATTTATAATTTATTATATCATATATATAATTTATTATATATTAGTTATATATACACACATCACCCCAAATTAGGACACCCAATTTTTCCCTAACCTATGTCGGGATGAGTTATTCTGGATCCAACTTACTCAAATTATTAACCTATAAAAAGCTGTAAATACAAATTTGAAATCCTTCATTAAGCATATGTTTATCTGAAAAATTTCCAAAACAATCAGAAAAAAACCTAACTATATAAAGTTAAAAAAATTGTATTGGTTATGGATGGACATATTGAAAATTAATTAAAATTATATAAATTCATGTTAAAGAATTAATAATACCATTGAATTGAATTTTTAAAAAATTTATTTTAGTTGTGAAATATAATTTTATGTTCACTAATCATGATTTGAGACCCATCAGAGTATGTATGATTTATTATTTTTTAATATTTTGTTATTACATTTGAATTTTATAATGTAATATTTATTTTTAAATTTTATGATCGATGTATTATCCCTACATCTTCAAAATGTATGTGGTGTTTGTTAACACATTAATGTAATAATATGAAAAATATTACCTTTAGTTCTCATTAACTACTGATTATTATATATTGTATATTTCAGAGGAGCTGATGGTGACACTGTTCAAGTTGAGAGTAAGTGTAAACCAAGCATGTGTGCTACATAAGAGTTGTTGGCACTATAATTAAATTCAGGTATTGAATCAAGGTGTTACCCTAGGGTATTATCTCATCCTCTATTTTTATAAATGGATTATTATATGATTAATTGATCATAATTCACATCATTAATTATGATTTTTTTCTTTTTCATGGTTTATTATTTTTTCATGTTTAAATGTTATATGATATTAAATTGTATAATAATTAAAATAATACATGGATAACATGAAAATGTGCGGTGAATTTCTTATATTTAAATCATGATTTTTACTGATTTTTATAACATATAATGATAATGTTAAATAGAATAGGATTTCATTCACTTATATATGTTACAAAATTCCTAAAGTCTAATATTAAGTCGTTAACCACATTTTATCACTAATATTTTGACACTGCCTATTGTTTGAGTTTCTAATAAACCATAGATAAATGATCCTCTCACTACATATGAGTTATAATGAGATTCATGGATCAATTTAACTAATATAAGAAGAAATTAAGTAGTCAAATCTATTTTACCAAAAATTTATTTGAAATGGATTGAGTAATTCAAGGTATTCATATCCATGAGATGATACTCAACTCAACAGATTGAGGATCCATGAGTTAATGTGGTTAGACTTACAAAATATGACCTTAAACTCATGTTTTAGCTTCGATGCCATATCTCTAAGAATGAATATAGGTTTACGATTCTTTTCCACTAGAATACCGAAGTGAATGAGTATTCTGAATCTAGAAGTTGAGGGCTACTAGGATTTGATAAAATAGTGGCAGACTTTTAAAATTAATAATTTAAATTTTTCTACTAGTAATTAAGATAAATTACTAATCTTATTATATTAGTTATTATAAATCAAATTGGCTTCATTACCACCAATATAATCTCATGTTGACAAAATTTTGATAGAGAGAATATCATGACCAGAAATAAATTCTTGGAGTGGTATATGCACTTTTGCAATGTAAAAAGTCAATAAAAGAAGATTTATGTGCTATATTCCACCACATTATAGATACTCATCGTATATACAGATAGTATTATAATGATAAGTTCAAGATTCATTTATATGATGCAATATATTTCTAGTGTGTCATGTTTTCATATATGTTAATTGAGAAATAGAAAATGCATTCTGAACATTCCTAAAATATTCTATATCATCTCTGAGAGTTACAAAATGAGAGATATCAATAAAAAAGATATGAGATATCATGTGAACTATACAGGTTTATCCTAGAATAAGGGAGATTTTTTAGCCATCATATTTTAAATATGTTTATGTACATTAAGATATTAGAATACCTTTGTCTTATATTGAACCAGGAATGATAAACTAGTGATAAATTTTTTTTCTATTTATGGCCTTCTTTCATGAATTTCATCATTAATTATAATTTGAATAACATCATTAATCCACTACTAGATATATTATCTTTATTTATCCATGTTGATAAAGAAATGAATCATGCAAACTCTTCTATCATTATAGTGGAAAATCGAAGGAAATGTAAGGAAATGATGTCAAATACACAAATGAACCACCCCTCCAAGATGATGAAGATAATGATGTGGAGAAATGAGTATGTGGTAGTATTCTTTTCCTATGTAAATAATTAAAAATTTATTTATAATTACATAGTTTAGAAGAAAAAGAATGAGCATGCTTCTGCTTTTGGAATAAATGTCATTTAATGATGTTTGTAAATATCTACAATTTGGGTATTGGATACGACATTTGGATCACACACTTGTTTTAAAAATAAAAACTATGAATATTGAAGAAAATTTAAATTGTTTGGTGGACCCCATATAAACAAATTATTCCTAATTTGTAGAATTAATAGTGAGATATTTCCATCTCACCAGTACTAGTGATTTTTATATTTATTTAAATAATTGTAATTATCTAACTTTTGTAACAAGAAATATAATTTTAGGGTTAATCTAAGATAGGTGGGGTTTTATTTAATGGTTATAAATAGATTCCATCTCTTGTATAAAGAAAAGTGTATGATATAATATGGAAGATATTAAAATTGGATTGTATATAGTTTCACTTGAAAATCTTGTTTTGGTAATAAATGAAAAAACAAGTGACAATTACTCATATCATACCCACCTAAGGCCCGTCAAGCTAGGTTATGTAAATATAAATTTATTATAAAAGATAAATTATGTATTATAGGTTGTATTTATTGAGCTTAAACCATTTATGGTTTTCCATTCTTGTAAATATGGTAAAATGATTGAATCAACTATCATTTACAGTGGATAAAGATCCATAACAAATTGGATTTGATTAATACTACTATATGTGGGGAATTTCTAATATATTCATTCCAATGGTTATCTTATTTCATTATATATATAAGGAATTATGTATGTATTTTTATAACTAATTAATGAGGTATAATTCATATTCTTGGGGTTAGGATATCATCAATTGTGAGTGTGAAATGAAGATATTCTGAAAATGTCATTCAGATGTAGATACGATCATTATGAGTATGTGTTTATGACCTTTACTAAAACAAATGCACCTGAGGTTATTATGGAATTTCTAAAATAGATATTTCAGAGATATTTTTATTCTTTTGTGGTGGTATTTGATGATGATATGTTGGTGTATTCTAATAAAAATGGTGGATCATGAGCGACAAACAGATATAGTGTTGGGCATCTAGAGATATCATCAGTTATATGAAAAAAATTGATGTGTAATTTTTTTAAATAGGAGACTCATTTCCATGTCCATGTTATTTATGATAATGTTTTCTCAGTTGATCTAGAAAAGATAGAGGTTTTTTACTTCATGGAAATCACAAAAGAATGTTTTTGAAATATGATGCTTCATTGGTCTAGCTGGATATTATCGATATTTTGTTCATGGTTTCACACAATTGGCCTCACCAATGGAACATTTGAAAAGATAAAATGTTACATTTGAATTGAAGAAGTAGCGATATAAATCATTTGAATATATTAAGAGTCACTATACACCAAAACCAATCTTATTTTTTCTAGAATCAGGAAATATTCATGTGGTGTATTGTGATTCATCAGGATCACGGTTGGGGTGTTTTCTTATGCATGCAGATCATGTGGTTGTGTATGGATCCTACCTGTTGAGGGTACTTGTAAATAAATACCCAAATCATTATTTTGAGTGTTCATCAGTAGTTCATGCATTAAAAATGTGGTGAAATTATCCCTTTAGTGATAATTTCACAGCCTTACTAATCCTAAGAGTTTAAAGAAAATTTTCCAACAAAGAGAATTAATCATGTGGAAAAGGAGATGGCTGGAGTATCTTTAGATGTTCAATTTTAAAATGATTTTTATATTAGGTAAGGGAAATTTTATGTCTGATGAAATAATAGTAATTTGTAAGATCAGGTGGTGAAACAAGCATAAGATCAGTGGAAGTTGATGTCGGTAATAGCAGATATGCGGTTGGAATGTGATTCCCAAGGTGACAGAGTAGTCATATTTACAATATCATTAATCTTTGACTCTATTGTGTTGGTTAAATATGCACTAGTGTTTTATTTGGTGTGTATGTAGATGATATCAAAACTCAATGGTAGAGGGACCAGTTATGGCTGGGAACTGAATTGGAATTTAGTTTTATGTTTTCAGAACAGCATGGTTGTACTGGAAACTAGTCAAAAGAAAATTCTTGTGGATTATCATCATTATAGATGGGTTATCCATTCAGGAAATCATAAAATGTATAAGGAATTAAATGCACATTTTCGGTGGTCTGGTATAAAAAGGAATATTTTGCAGTTGGTTTCGAGATGCTTGACTTGTTAGAATATCAATGTAGAGCATCAGTGGCATGGATATATATTGAAATCTTTCTCTATCCCTATATATAAGTGGTAGTATATAGTGATGGATTTTTATACACGTCACCCATGAACAGTCATAAATCACGATTCGATATGAGTGATAGTGGATCATTCAACAAAATAGGCCCATTTCATCACTATTTTTGAATCTCATATGGTGCATGACCTTTCTAAAATATATATCCATGATGTGGAAAATATTCATGATCATACATTTTTGAATATATGGAATAGACATCCAAGGTTCATATCTTATTTTTGGAAGACCTTGTATCAATCCCTTGGACTTAGTTGATGATGAGTATGAAATACCATCCTCAAACAGATGGGATGTCTATGAGAATGATACAAACACAATAATATATTCTATGATCTTGTGTGATTTATTTTTGTGGCTCATGGGAAGATCACATGTAGTTAATTTGTTTTTCATATAATAATACTCATCATGACTCGATACATATGGCTCCGTTTGAAGTTGTGTATTGGTGATGGTGCTGTTCTATAATTTTTTGAGTGGAAATGGTTAAGATTTCAATAGTGGGACTGGGCCTTTTCCAAAATAATATGGAGAAGATCAAGTTGATTAGGATGAAAATGGAGATGGATCAGTGTTCTTAGAAATAATATATAGACAATCATCGATGATCGTTGTCGTTTGAGGTGGGTAATCATTTGTTTTTAGAATCTCTCTTAGGCTTGGACAACATCAGCTCAGAAAGCAGGGAAAGTTGCCTCTGAAGAATATTGGACCTTTTAATGTACATCAGTGGGATGAAAATTTGTCTTATAGGATGTATTTTCCACCACATTTTAGTGTGGTACACAATTTATTTCATGTTTCTCATTTGGAGAAGTATCATTCGGATCCTGGTCATGTGATTCGATGGGATAATGTTCATCTAGAGCAATATTATTTTTTAGTGCATATTTTAGAGTGGGATGTGGGTAAGAAAGATAAATTCATAAACGGTAAAATCATCAGTTATGTTTGTGTTTTTTGGATGCATTTTCTTTGTTAGAGGAAGACTCTGGAGCTGTATAATGGGATGGTCGAGCAATGTCCTGAGCTCTTTTGGTTACGCGATGGGTCTCTACTTTCCAAGGAAGAAATGTCCAATGGTGTTGAGAATGTACCACCCCCATTTTCTGGTATGTAACCCTTATTTATGCATATTTATGTGTATAATATACTTGGGTAATGTTTTGGATATTTTGGGAAGGTTTACGAAATGTTTGGGGATTTTTAAAGGACCGTGGTTTAAGCATTGTTAGGGGAAACTGTGCAACAAACCCAGGTAACCGTGAAACATGGGATAGTGTGTTTTTCAAAGTTCGTCTCACTATGTGAAGAGACAGTTTTGGGTTCCTTTCAAAATAATATGAGGAGTATAGTTAGGGAACAATTTTTCTAACCATGTATGACAATAAAAATTGTATTTGTAAATCTGGTAGCACTTGAGATTTTCCAAAAACTCTTTCTCAATTATCCCAAATAAACCACAAATTTTGTTTTTGGTTAACAGTGGTTATGGGGGTTATTTCACTCATTTTAGATGTAAATTTAAGTGTTTTCAAGGTGTAGTGAAGGTGATTCACTTCTGGTAAGCCTCTTCTCTTGGTTTTTCTTGGTTTTCCTTAGATCAACATCTCTCTCTCTCTCTCTATTTTTTAGATCTACTTAAGTCACATGTAGATTTAGGGTTTTTGTGTAAAATGATGATATTAGGGCTCTTTATGTTAGTAAAAGGGATATAAGTTGGTTTTGGTGGATATTTCACCCTACTCTATGGAGCGGTTTTGAGTTGGCGATTTCACCAAAACCCAGGTAGGTGGCTTCTATCTCAACTCAATTTTTCTATAACAATAAGTCTTGATTGAAATTAATTTATTTTTTTAGATTAATCATGAATATAATGTCTGATTCTGGATTGATCTTCATTTTGATATGATTTTTCGGTTTTAGGAAAAATGAGTTTTACTGTAAAATGTTCTGTATTATTTTATTTTAAAATAATTATTTTTAAATCGGTTTCATGGTTTGTTTTTGTAAATGGTTTGTAAAAATGGGTTTCAATAGAAAGGTTTTTATTGAAATATGAATTGGCATGGTTAGTGGATTAAGGGATGGTTTAGTTGTGATATAGTTTGTTTCATATTGTTGTGGCATTAATGGGTGTATATATGTTTTTATTATCATATGAATTTTATCAATGTGTTGGAATTATGAGAAGTGGATGGGAAGTACCACTATAAAAATGGGTTGGATAGTGAATTTATGATCCACCATCAAGGATAAGTGGGCATGAAGTACAACTAGATTGGGAACGGAGTAAACGGGCTTGGACGATAAGTGCCACCATGATTGGTTACTAGGTTGGGTATGTGAGAAAATATTATTATGCTATATTTTTTTGTGGTTATGAATGGTTGGAAATATTGTGCTAAAATGTGAGGGTAAATGGATTATGGAATCATTGTTTGGATTTCCCTCATATTGTGTGGATTTGGGTGGAAAATGGATTGGTAAGGTTATGATTGGCATGTTGGATATTTTTTTTCACTATTTGATGTTTTATATAAACAATTTTATTTAAATGTGCTAATGGTTATATCCTAGTGGCATGTGTTGGGAAGTCATTTGGGGAAAACTAATGATAATTTTTATTCACCCCAAACTATAAAACTTTGGTGCTTTTGTAGAGGTCATTTTTTAAGACACAGGTAAGGCTAAAGAATCTCATTTTACAAGCAGTTCATCATGACGAATGGGAAGTATTTTTGTTCTTTGAGTATGGATCTTGGATTGGATCCATAGAGTATGACACGATTTCCATTGAGTTTTGTCATATATTCTTCTGGTTTGTACTCTGATATTGGGTTTTTGTGGGGTGTTCTGTTGGTTTATGGGATTATTTTATAAAGCATCTTGGTTGTTTTTTGGTAGGATATTATTTTTTGTGTACTTTATTTAAATTAATCATGTAGTTATGGTTGATAATGTATTGTTTGGTTGGTTGTTTTATTCCAATGGAAAATCATTTCGTAACTGTTCTTGAATCCGTCGACATGTACTGCCAGCCTTTGTTGCTTTGGGAAGATCACCTATGACCATGTAGCATCTCACCTAATTCTCAAGAAAATTAGGGAGGGTAGTGATGTTATATTTTATATAGAAAAATAGGATATTATATATAGATTGGAGTACATTTTTCAATTTTAGGGACAGTAGAGGTTGGTTCTTTATGATCTATTGGTCTAAGGTTTTTTTGTTTGGTTTGATCCACATGCAATATAAGATTAGCAGGTTTCAAATTCTCTCCCCCCTCTCTAGTAATTTGTAAATCATCTATAGAAATAAGTTTTATAACCTCTATTTCATCATTTATAGATTTATCACCATCCTTAATAGTACTTGATACTACTAGTGACGAGAGATGAGTTTAAACCATTTCATGATCATGACCATCTCCATTTTTATCATTTCCACCACTATGACCATTACCAAGATCATGTCTAGGATCATTATAATATTCACCATTTTAATCATCTCCATGATCAGATCTATGATCTTTGTCTCCATAATTATGATCCTCATTATCCTTATATTCATGTCCATTTTATTTTTCATCGTCCAAATCACCATCTTATTCAAAGGATTCATTTTAATTACTTCCATTCACATTTTATTTATTGTCACTTTATTATTTAGGGGAAGTTATATTAAATTTTTCAACTTTGGATACATCCATTTCTTCATCATCATTTTCATCTAAAAGAGACTCTTGGTTACGTAGAGAACATGGTGAACTGACATAATCAATAGTAACATTATATGAAGATTTAAGAATCTCTATCCACTTCCCACTTCCCTAAAAATTATTCTTCTTTATTCATAGCATTCTCAACAATATCGCAATCACCATTATTATCATAAAAATATTCAACTAACTCATCGGGCTCAAGACCAGGATCTTTCATTTCCTTAGGTATGGTTGGACGATCAATAGGGTTAAATTCATCATATAATTTTTTATTTTCTCTTACCCATTATTTCATCCATGGATTCCAGCTCAAATTATCCCTATTTAAAATATACATTGATAAGAAAAAACCACCATACTAATCTTCTTCATATTCTTCTTATTTTACTATGATCGTAGAATCCAATATGGGAGACATCGTCTTAGGGTATATTAGATAGTTGTACCCTGAACTCTGTATTTCAAATATCATGTGTATGGATCATAAAAAATCGACACTGATTGATCATTTTCCCTTATTTCATTAAAATAATGAAATAAACCTCATGATTTCATATTGTATTGAATTATCTTTTTCTAGGACACAATACTTGCTAGAAAACATAAATAAATGTTTACACGCACTACTGAGTTCAGCTTCTGTAGGTATCCTCTGTGTACCGTCCCCATTCATCTATAGAGGATCCTCTAGATAATTGAACTATTAAAAATCACAGGGAATTATTCCTTGAAAATGCATTAATATCATTTTTTGATGTACATTTAGGAATGTTTTATGTTACGTTAAAGAGAAATAAAACTCCACTCTATTAATATGACTTCTTATTCATCCCATTTATTTCTAAAAATAAAGTATTCATTCTGAAAGAAATCATATACCAACCTCAGAAAATACACACAATGATTTAATGTGAACTATTTCATTGATTTATAATGTTCTATTACATTAAATACGATCATATTTCTAATTGGTATCCATTGTGCATCGATTTCCTTTTCTACTTCGACAACCCTTTTTTTCAAATGTGGATTTCCTGAAAGAACCACCAAACTGCATGTATAAAATTTTCATTTCTTGTATTTCCTAATCTCTTTAATATTTTATTCTAATTTTATCTTCACATAGTCTATTCTGATTGGTTTAGGGATTTGGTGGAATGAGATAAGTATGGAAGATGATCAGTCTGAGACGAAGGCAGTGTTTTGGGAGTTCAAATGATTTTGGGTAAAGGAAATATATTATAATTATTCCATAAATTAGATCATTTATGGATTTTAAATATTAATAAATTGAGTATAAAACAATAAAATTTTATTCGAGGAAATAAATAAAAACTTCAATAAAACAATAGAAATAAAAGGAACGACGGCTCATTCAATGGTGACTCATTAACGGTGACACATCTATGGTGACTCATCAACATTGACTCATCAACATTGACTCATAAATAGAGACTCATCAACAGTGAGTCATCAAAAGTTACTCAGCAATAGTGAATCAACAATGGTGTCTTTAAAATGGTGACTCATCAACGGTGACTCATCAGTGACGACTCGTCAAAACTGACTCATCAGTGGTTACTCATAAAGGGTGACACATCAATAGTGACTTAGTCAATCAATGACTTATTCAACAGTTACTTATCATCCCAAAAATTTCATTCCTAATTTATTTTTTGACGTAATCTAATACTATATAATTAAAAGGATTTGGGAATATATCAGCAATCTGGTGTTCAGTTATAATAAATTCTTATGTTACATTAACTTTTTGGTAATGATATCTCAAAAATTAATGTCGTATATCAATGTGGTTTGTTCAAGAGTGAGATACTGGATATGTAGAAATGTTTATCACACTTGTTTTATCATAATCTATAGGAACATATCTAAATTGGTATCAAATGTTTATTAAAGTTTGCTTTATTCACATGATTTGTGATAAAAAACTTCCAGAATCTATGTATTCACCTTCAAAAGTATATAGTGATACAAAATTTTGTTTCATCCTACACCATGATACTAAATATTTTCATAAATGATGACATGTTCCTGGTTTGATTTATCTAACTTACAACCACCCAAATCAGCATCTTAATAACATATTAAATCAAATGGATGGTTTCATGAATATACAAATCCTAAATTAGTTGTATATTTTGGGTATCTAATGATTATTTTGAGGTATATTAAGTCTGGTTCTTTGGGATTTTCATTAAAGTGAGCACAGATACACACACTAAACATAATTTGAGCCCAACTACTAGTTATGTGCCATAAACATCCAATCATACCTATGTAATTAGTTTGATCTTCTGATTTTCAAGATTCATTAAGATTTAGATTAGAGGAGGTACTCATTAGTGTACCACTACATTTAGTTCTATCTATGAAAATATTATTTAAAATATATTCAGTATATTTACATTTATTTGAAATAATTCCTTGTATATTTTGAAAAATATGAAATCCATGAAATCATTTGTGTTCACCCATTAAATTCATTTCAAATTAGTTTTTCATTACTTTTGAAAAATAAAAAATATGAAATCATTATCACATCCACAAATAATATCTTCTGAAAATATTTTTACTATCAAAACATAATTTTAAATTATTTTTATAAAAAAGTTGAATTAGATATAACTTCTGAAAAGGATTTTGAAATAGGAAATGTAGTATGCCTATCATACCAAGATCATGGTGATTTTTCTATACAATATATATATATTGATAATTTGGAAATAGGATTTAGAAATAGTGGATTTTAAAATCCAAGCGTTTGTTTGATAAAAACATCCTCAATTATAAACCCATTTAGGAATGAACTTTTAATATATATTTGATATTGTTTGAAATAAAACTGTGTTATAATGGAAAGAAGTATCCAAATGGATTAAAGTATGGATAAAGGTGAAAAAAATTATTTATAATAAATACATACTCCCTGATTGTAAACTTATGTAACTAATCTATCCTTGTTTCTTACTATAGTACCTAACTCATCAACCTTATTTCTAAACACTGACTTAGTTCTAATAGATAAGGTGTCTTTTGGTCTATCAAAAAGTTCTCAAACATTTGTTGTCTCTATCTAATTAGGTTACTCTTTCATATCTATTACCCATAATTTATCATCAATGGAATCATTAATGTATATAGGCTCAATCTATGAAAATAAGGATAGGGGATCAATTTGATTCCTAATTAAAGTTATAGTTTGTGTACCTCTATCTATATTTCCTATTACATAATCCTAAGTGTGGTATCCAAGAGTCCTAATAGTTCATTGAAAAGATGGGTTAGTTGTCTCAATATCTTTTTTGGGTTCTGGTTCTGGTATTTCACTGGATATGTTTTCTTCTTGATTAATAGAACATTCAGATGGTTTAGAATTTAGATTTAGATTTTATATATCATCTTTGACCTTCTCTAAGATAGTATTTGGTTCATTGGTTTAGTTTAATATAAATTAGCATGGAAATGATCTTAAATTGATTTTCAACCTGTTATCAAACACACTATAAGATTTAATATATTTTTTATATTCAATTAAAATTCATCCATCACTCTTGGAATAAATTTGTTTACTGATTATTCATTATATTTATAATAACAACATTGCAACCTAAAACTATGAAATAATTAACCATTGTCTTTCTAGTATTCTCTAATTATAAGGTGTAATTTTTAAGAGAGGTATAATTAATAATATATTTAAAGTGAGATAGGTTGTGTTAATAGCTTCTTCTGAAAATGATATTGGTAATTCATAATCATTTAGCATAGTTCCTGTTATCTTTTACCGAGTCCTATTTCATCATTATACCACACCATTGTGTTGTGGTGTCCTAGGATCATAATATTTTTTTGATTATAACCATTTTGAGAAAAAAAATTGATTCAATGACTTTATTTTCATATTATATCTCATGATCACCCATTACGGTATTATTTCTTATTCCATATAAATTTTTCTATAGATATGGAATACATAATAATGTAAGAACAAGCTCCACTTTTGTGACCAAGAAAGAATAACAGAGTGTATCTTGACAAGTCATCTACAAGGGAATAGATAATTTTTTTTCCATTTAATCATCAAACACTAAAAGATCCTAATAATCCCATATGAACTAAATCTAGAGGAAGAAAGATTAAAACATATATTTTTATTTAATGTAAAACTTATAAATTTTTCATTTTTGGCGGGGATCCCAAACTATATCATTTCAGAATTCAATATTTTGTAGATCTCAAACTAATCCTTTTCTAGATAGATTTATAGGTGAATGATTATTGTAATTTCCTTGTATATTATTCCAAACCCATGATTCTTTGTGAAAGTCACATAAACAAATAATATTTTTAGAAGATTTAGACTTTAAATAAGTAGAAATGTTTTTTAACATCTCTTAAAGTAGTAAAAATTAAAACATTAGTATCTTCGTAAAAATGGCAGATATTTTTTTTAAATTTTACATAAAATCCATCATCATATAATTGAAAAATTCTAAGAATAATATATTTTAAACCATATGTATATGATACTATAAAAATTATTAGTGAATTAGAATTATCGATTTGGCCAAGGCTGATGATTTTACCTTTACTATTGTCACTAAAAATGACATGACCAACATCAACATTGATTAAATTATAGAAGATTTAATACTCACCAACCATATGTATAGAACATACTCTATCTATAAAATATAATATTTTTTGGTAGGTACTCAAATAAGTTTTCTAAAAAAAATTATGCCAAAAATGATTTTGGCACCAAAATATTCTTGGGTAAAGTTATGTTAATAATAATATATTTTCATACAAATCATTTTATAAAGGGTTTACAATTAAATTATTTATGGATTATTGAAATAAATAGATAATTAGATCTAGTTGAGTATGTATTGGTAGTATATGAATTTTCATAATTAGTACTCGATGTATATCTTATTTTTTTAATTTTTCTCTATCATGGTAGATAACTATTGCTTATTATATACTTTGGAGCTACTTTCTTTACTAGTATTTGAGTTCAGTTTTTATACCATTAGTAAACCTTTCTATGTCATTATTTAGTGGTTCATTTGAAAATTATATTTCATTTTTCACTTTAAAAAATATATCCATTTTCTATTTTTCAATTGTAAGGTTGGTTTTAATATTTACTATCAGAGAACACTATTTATTAAATGAAATTTATTTTTTTAGCTCATGAATGGTATCTTCAAGTATTTTATAATAATCTTACATATATGAATTATTCATAAATTTCTAAATATCATCATTTTTCTAATATTTGGAAATGTTTTGAATATTATTACGAGAATTAGGAAGAATATTTTTTACCTATGATGTGCATGATACAATGCACATATTTTTTCTATTAGACTTATCTTCTTTATTGGTGTCTAAATCACATGAGCTATCTTCTTAGAAACTTTCTGTTTCTTTTGTGAATTTCTTGAATCTTATATCATTTTCCTCTTACTTACTTTTATATTTTAATTTTGACCAGACATCATTAATTTTTCCTTTCCTTTTACATTCATAGTTCATTATTCCAATTTGAGTATCATCATTTTTTCAATTATTGTTCCACATTTCCTTATTTTTATAATTTTGTCTAAATTTTTATTTCATGATTACATTATTTTCCCTATAATGTTTATTAAATATTTTAGCCATGTGGACTTTCTCGTCATCTCTTTCATCAGAAGATTCTTCTTCACTAGTATTTTAAGCTTAAACCTTTTCTCATTATTTATAGGTACAATCCTTGAAGGCTACTGATTTTATTTTTGGTTCATCTTCATAGATAACCTTGTTGACTATATGATCTTATTTATACATTATCATATGTCTGGTCAATTCATTGATAGGTAGTTTACTCACATCATAAGATTCTCTAATTGAAACAAATGTTCCTCTCCACCAGTATCGAAAGCATTTAATTAGTCTTATATCTTGATCTTTAGATGTCACATGTTCCTCAAGTGAATGTATAATATTCACTATTTTATTCAACTTGAGATACATATTATAAATATATTCTTCAGATTTCATTTTAAAAGTATAATAATTAATTTTATGTGTGTTTAGTCTCATTTATTTGACATTTTATGTTCCTTAATGTGAAACAAAAAAGTTATCATATATTTCAAAATAATGGTTTCAATTAGATATTCTCATAATGTTATCATCACCCAAGGCCCAAATTAATTAATTTATAGATTTACCATTATTATTATATGAACTTTTTATAGCATCACTCCATGTGGATCTAACAGTTTGGGGTATTTGTTAATGATCTTCTATTATAATACAAATATTGAAACCTGTACTGTAAAAATTAGTTTTTTTATTTTAAAATGAGTATAATATGTACCATTAATATAAAGAGTTATTTTGGTAGAGGATACTTGTTGTCTATTATCCAAAAATAACTAAAATTTATAATTGATAGAAATTTGTGATCTTTAGAATGCAACTGAAATCAATGATGAAAATATAATTTAAAAATCCTTTGATACCAAATGTTTGTTGGAATGAGTAACTAATGAGGGGGTGAATTGAGTTCCTGATATAATTTTTGTTAAAAATAATGTTAAAAAATCCCCTTTGTGAAATATTTTGTCCAATTAATCAAAATAGCTTATCAATATAACATATTTCCTTCTAAAATATTCCTCATAGAGAGATTATGTATTAGTTAAAATAATGATTAAATTTATCTTTTCTTTTGAAATCAATTTACTTATACAAGAAAAAATATAAACGCAAGTTATGATTACCTTAAAAAGTAATTGTTTTATTTAAAGATTAAAAAAAATCATGGTTTTCATAATAAAATAAAAAAAATCACAGTTTAATAAACAAGAGGTTTAGTCTCAAGATAGGACATAATTCCATCCACTTGGAAATCACTAGCTTCTAAGAAGATTATAATAATAATCAAACAAATCCATATCCTGGATTAGGTAAACAAACAACTTATACAAGCTATATAGGACGAAGTTCCGCTTTCAAACTTATACATGGGATATAAAGATAGCACAATAAACACAAGAGCCTTTTACAAAGACACCATGGAAATAATATGTGATGGAATAATTGAATAATAAGTATAATCGAGTGAGATGTGGTAGACAAAGTGTGTTTGATAACAGAGTAGGAACACATAACTCAAAAGAAAATGTAATAAATAGTAATAGTATTAATGAAAATAATGGTTCTCTTTATAATATGCTCATAATGGTTAAATAATTCGTATCCTCTTGTGTGAGGAGTTAAAGATTTACTTTTATAAGGTTACAGAATAACATGAGATCAAAATAATTATGTAGGAATGTTATAGTTGAACTCTGTCATTTTCTCAATAAATCCCTATAATGAATTATTTACTTATATGTTGTTGATCTTCATAGAATTTGAATTGGTATGATTATAATGTTTCAAATATTAAAACTCACACCATTCCCCAAGATGTTTCAGTCAGAAACATTGATATAGAGAGGGATGTCCATTAAGTAGATTTTGCAACATCAGTTAGAGGATTTCCACAATGCTCATATCATCTTTAAATATTTCACTAAGACAAAATCCATTTATCATTGAATAGAAATAATTTTTGAGCCATTCATGAAAATGTACTTATACAACAATGGAAACCAAAATATGGTAGTGACTCATTAATTGGGGTAGCTTATACTAGCAGTACCATAGGTTAGAACTGACTTAGAGTCCAACTGTGACCAAAAGTCTAATGGTGACAGGTCATGAATGTAGCTCCTTGGTGGTAGAAATTATAGAAGTTACTACCAGTTTATTGGTGACTCCACTAGTGGTATATCTTTACAGATGCTAACAATTCCTAGTGGTGACACTCAGCTTACGGTAACAAGTCCTTACGGTGAATTCCAACCAACGGTGACTCACCATTACACTATCTAAATTATCATAAAAATTATCTTACTATATAAAATGCTATCATTCAACATATAAATAATTATTACTACAATAATCATGTATTTTGATCATTAAAATAAGTAATTTTCAAACATACTTCACACATGGAGGTTCCTATAGAGATGATTTAGTGTCTAATTTATTATGTCCTCAAAATATCAAGTAGTTTTTTACTATGTAGAAATATATTATGTCTAATTATAGAGGTAAAAAATGATGAATTTTACACTTTATAAAATTCTATGGTGTGTGAGAAATATTCATATGTGAAATGGGAGGAGGTATATAATTTGAGGTATAAAGGGTGTCTAAAAATGTTTAAAACTAGTTTAGATAAGACCAACTAAAATGATGTAAAACACACCATCGTGAAAGACATTTTTAATTAAATGGTTTATAACATTTAGTGGTGAAATTTATGGTTAGTGGAAATGGGGCACAAAAATCTAAGGGAAATAATAGTATATCCTTGGTCATAAGATTATCAATATTTTGAGTGGATCTGATATTGTGTGACAGTTTATGGCGAAAAGGGATACCCATAACTAGTCTTTAACATTTCAAACCACATTTTAAGCACACAAAAAATTTGGATCCTTTGATATAAATACAATGTTATATAACATGTCTCACATTAAAAAACTAGTATAGAAAATGATTTCACTTTAAATATAAATTATTAATATAGTTATAATAAGCACTGAGATGGTAAACAATTAATAGTTATTTTCTATTGAAGATAAATAATTAATATGATATAATATTGAAAATTTTATTTATAATAAATGTCACATTATTTAATTTAAAAAAAAGATAAATCTAAAATATTATAATTTAAATTTTATAAATTAAAATTAATTTTTGAATTCCTCAAACCAAAATTAGTTTTGGATGTATTTTCAATATTATATAAAACAATAGTTTTTTTGTTGAATAGTAAAAAAGATTATTCTTATAAAATATCGATTATATTACATAATCATTTTTAGACCTTTTATATATAAAAACTATAAATTTAATTTTAAAACTCATTTAGAAACATTATGGTTATTTTTAAACCACATGAATATAAATTTAGAAAATCAAGTAATATTTTATGAAAAATAATTTTCATTTGTTCCATAGTTAGAATTTTCCATGGGGAAATTTGGTTTTGGATTTAATTTTATGTCACATAAAAAATATTTTAACATGAATAATATTATTTATTTCAATATAATTATTTACATTCAAAATTTATTTCCCACAGCTATTCCTTAGGCTTAAAAATAAGATTTTCATAAAAATAGGTATTTATGCATCACATGCACTAACATTAAGATTAATTTCTGTACACATGTAATGTTAATTTGATAAATTTATTCTTATATTTCATATTATATAGTTAATTTTATTTAATATATCAAATTTTATTATGGTTATAAAATTTAATTTTTTAGGATTAATTATAATTACCAAAGTAATGGTTTATTTTAATATTATTTGTAATTATTTTCAAGGAATTTATGTCAAATCAATTAAATCTAAATTCATTAAATAATGAATATTATATTTTTTTAAAATTAATAAATAACTATAGAATCACGAATTTAATGGGTAATCAATACTAAAAAATATAAATAATCTATAATGTTAAAAATATATTATTCTATAAAAACTGTTTTCCGACATATTACCTTTTTAAATATAAAAATAAATCTTATAATATTTATAATTTAATTGGATTATATATTTGTTAAATTTAGTTTCATAAAATCAACATCTTTTTATAATGGTTGTTTTATATTTTTAACAGGACATAAAATCACAATGTTAAAAACAAGTTACCTAGATTAAATGTATAAGAGTAAAATATAAGAACATAATGGAAAAAACCCTATAACATGTTAAATACATGTTGGGAAGCACTTTTTTGGGTCTTTATCGACCCAAAAATTCCATACACTCCTCCTTTTTCCATATTTTATCCATTGAACGTAGAATAGTCCCATGACATTTTTAAAATATAAAGGTTGTCCCCAAATCTTCATTTTCCTCCTCTATAAAAGGGGATCAATTAAGCCCTTTCAACCACACACTAGTTCTTGGAATTCCTATTTAAAATAATGATATTTTACTATCTCTATATCCCTCTCAAAAATTAATCCTTTTATCTCCCATATATATCATTTGTCCATCAATTTTAAGGACACTTGTATGTAAAAATTCAGTTTGCAATGTAAGTAATATCTCATTTTAGAGTTTTTTTAATATTAATATTCCAAATATATTTTCACCATAATAATACGATTAATTTATATTCAGTATAAAACATATATTTATTTATATTATTATAAAAACCCATAGTTCTTCATTTCTTTCAAGATAGAAAAACAATGAAACATTAATCATGTCTATCTTTGTTTGTGGACTACAACCTCCACAAAGAATAATTTTTCTATTCTAGTTTTTTATTATTTATAAAATAATATAAATATATGGTTCAAAAAACCAATATATATATATATATCAATATTCTTGTTTTATAATGACATCATGGCCAAAGTAAAAAATTCATAAATGTACAATCTGATAGAGTTAATGCATGTTCAAGATTGGGTCAGTTTAATTACCGACATGAATGATGCTATAAAAATATATATAGATTACTATGAGAACATGATAAACAATACCATTATAATATAACTATAAGATAATTATTTATATATTGTTTTTTGAATGTTATATTAATTATTTATAATATTATTAAAGTATCATATTGGTTCGTTAAACTAACAAAATAAGTTGTTATCAATTATATTTTCACATAATGTAACATAAAAAAATTTCAAATAAAATTTAAAAGTTTTACAAAATATATATCAATAATGATATTCTTATCAATTTTTTTATAATCATATTATAATTTTTAAACATGTTTTTATTATTTAAAAATTATTTACACCTAATAGACATAACTGTAACACCCCAAGATTTCATAGTGTGTTATTTCTTCAAAATAATTCAATAACCTGCATTACACGCAACACCGAGTTCAAGCACACCATGACTTACCAAACAAGCCATTCAAAAGAGGTTATGAATAGAATTAACTAAATTTTAAACTTTATATAATACTTATAATTTTAGAATCCATATTATGAGTTTCTTAGACATAATGTAAGAAAAAATTCATTTTTAGTATTACACTTTTACAAACTTTTAATAGTGAACCCTTTTCAAATCCAATATTTTAAACTTATATTAAATTTTACTAAATAAATTTAATTTTTAGAATGGGGACATCAAAAATTTACAATGAAACATCCCACGCTTCCACAGTATGCTTTCCTTTGAATAATACAGTAGTGTGTGTTGTACGCAACTTCGAGTTCTAACATACACCATAACCCATCAAACTAGCCGTTATGAATTGTAATACATACTTTTTTGAAATTATATATATTTTATATATCAAAATGGACTTAATTTTTGGATTCTGAATATCGAAATTATCCTAAGTTGAATTTTTGGTATTTTTATGAGAACTTCCGATTTTTATGAATAGTGAAAAATACTTAAAAACAACTTTTTTAATAAAAATATTTTATAGAGATAAATTATATTATTTAGTGGTTTTAAAGTACAACTGGAATATATTTTTACCATTTTATCCAATGGTGTTCATTAGAATTAATTTCATTTTGAAATTGGACATAAACAATTGTCAATCTTTTGATATATATTGTTTCATAAAAACACACTATTTGTTGTGACAGCGGGAATTAATTATAAAATTAATTAATGCAACTAATATGTTTGTAATTTTGTAAAACAGACATCATTTTTGAATTTGAAATATCAATAATAGCTTAGGGTTAAATTTTGGCATTGTTCAGAAAAACATCAATTTTTGATGAATAGTGAAACCACTAAGTGGTAGTTAAAAACTGAATTTTTCATAAAACTTAATTTTACCGCTTCTGTGAATGGAATTTAAAAAATATGAGAGACACAGTTAATATCAAGTATTAAAATTTGGTTCAATGAGATGAAAATAATTTTGGTGAATAGTAACTTTTTTACTTTTATTTACCACGGTTAAAAGTAAATAGGGCAATCAAGGGTAAAAATGATAATAATATTACCCTAACACACGTCTTAATTCTATTGGACAAGTGTATCTCGACCAAAAACAACCTTAGGAATAAAATATTATCATTTAGGTACACTTGGATTAGATTAGGACTTTTATTATTATTTAATTTAAAGAAGAGTTAAATGAGTAAAAATCAAAGTTTATTTACTAAAACATTTTTAATATGGGGTTATACATAAGAGAAATTCTATCGTAAATATCCATTAGAAACCTAAAAATCTTTCCTAAATAAGGAAGCTTTATTTATAATTTTTAGACATTATATAATTTAATTTATTTATGCCACAATAATGATTCATTAATAACAATAACAGTGAAACATTAAAATATTTGATATTATAAATACCCAAATAAATATAATTTGAGACTTGTTACTAATTACACTAATTTTATAGGTTAATATGACATGTTAGGATTGATTTAATTAACTTTTTTAGAAGAAATAATTCTGTTATGAGTTTTACAAAAAATCAATTATTGAATAGTGTCAAAATTGACATAAAATAGTTTTTAAAACAAAAATAATATTATTAATTGATATTAAATTTCTAAAAATCTAAGGATCGCCCAAGAGACTTATATCATGATAGGTGCATCATTGATGGACCACTTGGGGTTTTCTTGGATATATATTGTAATTTTATTAACCATATAATATAAAAATACAAAGAAACATTGTAAAAGTGAAACTAAGTAACTAACATTTAATACTCAAAGATAAGGTTAATATAGTAACCCAAACCTATCTAAATTCTATTGGTTTAGTGGGTTTAGACCCATAACCACCTTAAACATTAAATAATACACTTTTCCACCATTATAAACCTAATATTAATTAATTATAAAATAATATTTATAGCTTTTCCAAAGGTGCCCCTCACACCTCTTATAAAAGGGCACTCTCCCTTCTCATTAACTCGCACCGTAAAAGCCTTTTGGTTTGGCCAAACTCTACCCAAATACTCTCTCAACTTCCCTCACTTCATCCTAGAGGCCTTCCATTAGTCAGAAAGCCATCTTAAGGAGCTATTTTGATCAAATCAAAAGGAAGAACCCGTCGAAGATGTAATGATTTCACCACCCTTTTTCAAGTTCCTTTCTTCTTCCACTTCTTCCTTATTTGTTATTACCATTCTAAAATAATAACGCAAGTATCTTATATATACTGTGATGTTATTATAAATATGGTACAACCATATTCACTTTTATATCCATCCTTTGAATAACATGTCACCATATGTGCGTACGTACGGATTACCGTCTCCACGTCGTGGTGTAATTGTTATTCAATAAATTTTTATTTGGATGGGTAGAATAATGATGTGTAATTCATGTAAATAATAAATATAAAATGATAATGAATTAGTATATATTATATACCATCCATTTATATATTATTTTAATATCAAAAGAATGATATTGTCGCTCATGTGTACGTACAGACTACCGTCTCCACGAACGCGATGAGATTCATTCTCCATCGTATCCATTCAAGTATAATTCTCATTTGATGATTAATAATAATATCTAAGGACTATATATCATTCTCGATATTATTGACATACAAACTATCCATGACAAACACGACTTATGTAACAAAACATATAAAAGAAAACGAGTAAGTTAACACCCTAAACAACGATAATACTAAGATATTATTAACAAATCAATGTTAAAAGATCATATATTATATCATATTCTTGTATAATTTAATAAATATTATTTCACCATTATAAAGGAGGTTAACCTACCCCAACCAAGGAAATTACAAGGTAAGGGGTTTTCATCTCACTCCTTATTCCCATGAGATTCATGCCATATTGACACTATTACCTTTTGTGTGGTGTATGTACTGCCCATAATGGTATTCTTTGTGTAATACATGCTAATTTATGTGTATTTACTCTTTCATGGTTTTTATGTTTCGTAAGTTACCAAATTGGTAAGGGTTTATTTCACAATCTCTTCATTATCAGAGGTTGTTTATAAGTAATTATCTACTGTGATCTCTTTATCATCCACATCCATGTTCCTTAAAAATGTATTTAAAAACATTTTTACTATTTACTAGTTAATGGGTTAAAGTAATCTATACCCTTATGTGTTTTGAAAGGAATATTTCCGTCATTTTCCAAACAAGGCACTTTTATCCTTTTCGACAAATTAAAGGTAAGAATGTCTTTTCATAACTTAAACGGCTGGTGCGGCTATTTACCGCTGTTATAAAATCATCAAAGCTTCCCTTAAAATATTATAAGAATATTTTCAAATTAAATATTTTATTTTATAATTATGTGACTTTTAAATGATTTCAAAATGAATATTTTAGGAATTTGTGAAAGGTACTCTTTATCAAGATCATAATTTTAAATGTTTTAAAGATTTATGTTTCTAAATATTTTTAATTAATGTCCATGTTTTCCAAATGATTTTAAGTATTTATTTATATGGACATGAAGGTTTTGAAATGATGTTTTTTTTCAAAAGTTTTAAATTGTTATGGGACACTTTGATTCAAAAATCTCTTTTAAATTACTTCCTTTATAAATGTGTGACTTTTCAATGATTTCGAGAAAAGAGACATTTCTCTCAAATAGTTTTGATTTCATCTATGTCAACATCCTTTGATGGATTTTAAGCTTATTTGAAGTTTATTTATTATTATAAAAAACTTTTTTATTGTATTGAAGGATTTGTGATATGTTTTACTATGGATGTGTTATTTTTATACCATTCATGGTTTATGGAGAAAGTATTGACATTTCTTATGCTAGTTTTAATACAAATGATTATGTTATGTTTAAACCATTTCATATGGGAATGCATTGGAATTAGTAACTGATAGGTGGAGCCTGATATAGCTCCTCGATGCATCGGTAGGTCTCATGAGACAAACTAGTGTCTTGGCACAAGGCCTTGACAAAATATTATTTGTAGTCTTGGCATGAGGCCTTGGCTATGTGGTTATGATAGTCTGGTATTGTGCATTCCATCATTAGGAAAGTGGTTATTGATATTACATGTGATTATTAGATTAGTAGAATATCCTTGTGAATAAGTAAATAGAATTATTTCATTTTATTTTTTCCATAAAATGTTGTTGTTCATGTTTAAAAGGCTTTTGTTTTAGTTATATGTATCCTTAAATTCAAATTATTATTTATGAAAGTTTCTGCTATATTGTTATCCTTAATGGGCATTTGAGCTCGACCCTTTTCTATGTTTATTTTTCCCAGGATGTGAGGAATTAAATTATGAATGACCTGCAAGGATATTATGGGGGGATAATAGTGTGGACTATAAAGACAATATGTTTTTGTAGACGTTTTTCACATTATTATGTAATGTAAAACTTTATGAATATGTCTAGTGTTTTCAAAGCTACTAAACCAATCGGTCTTTAGAGATTTGATCTTTCTTGTGATCATGCCAATGTTATGTAATAATGCAGTGACTCTGGGTAACTGGGTTCGGGGCATTACAGTTTGTATCAGAGGAAGTTTAGTACAAACCTTGGAAGCTAGATTTAGATAAACTCTGATTAAAGCACATAGACATAAGATGGACATTGAGGATTAGTATAGAATAACTTCCTAGAATTGTGGTATTGTAGAGAGTTTGTGAGTTTTCCAAGAAATACATCCCTAGTTGGATATGTGCAGGCAGAGGAGGCTCTGGCACAGATGTACCTAGGGGTAAAACACGAAAACACCGCTTTGAGCTGGACTCGAACGGGAACTGGTGCATGACAACGGGCCTTGCTGCACTCTTGGTTACGACACTCCCGAGGGATATTCTTAGGATAATTCTTATTTTCTTTACAAACCATTATGAAGGGTTTATGAGTATATACATCCTAAAAGGAGACATTTTTTGGTTATGGATTATATCCATAAACTAATTAATTTATGTTATGTGTTTTAAAAGTTTGGGATTAGGTATTGTTATTCATAAACTAATCTAGTGTATGCCATTGTTTAGAAATGGCGTCCAGTAGAAGGAATGAGAACTCCAGCAATGCACATGATCCAAAGGGAAAGAAGGATCATATCTTTCATGGTCTTAATCCAGAATTTATAATAGAAATAGTCTCCCATGTATTATCATCATATGAAGAAATAATATCATGTGTTGATAAGATAAGTAAAGAGTTTATAGATTCCTATGGCTTTGAAGGGAAGCAAGATAAGGAAAGGATGGAAGAGGGAAAGATGGATAAAGGGAAGAGGGAAAAGAAGAATTTTCCTATATGTGATAACTGTGGGAAGAAACACCCTGGAACATGCCTGAATGGAATGTGAGTTTGTTATAAGTGTGGAGAAAAAGGGCACAACGTACATGACTGCAAGGTTAATAAAATGGTTTCAAATGTACAATGATTCATTTTCAAGGAGTTTGGACACTACGCGAACCTATGTCCCAGTCATCAAACTATGCCACAAATGATGCTATTGGATAATAATCAGGTTATGATAATACCACAGATGAAGAGGAATGATTAGAGTTCTTATGTTGATTATTTCATTTGATTGTTGTATCAACAATGTACTTGTTATAATAATTATGGAGTATATAAGGATTATACTACAGTACAATTTCATTAAGGACTTGAAATTGTGTGGAACAAAGAAAAGTGACTCAATAGCATGTTAAATTTTTGGAAAATATATGGTTGAAACATAGATAAACCATAATATGGTTCTGATACCGAGGTAGTGATTTTAGAATAATACATGATTGATTTGGATAAATTATATTTGATATTCTTGACTACCATGAAACTAATTAATGATTTGTAAATTCTATCATTGATTGGGTGTATAACATTTTTGGATTGAAGGAGTATATCTATTATTCTCTAAGGAATAAGGGATCATGAATGTAATCAATAAGGTTTTATTGTAATTTAGGATGTTTCAGGGTTTTAAAAGAATACACGATGAAGGTGTTCACATGTTATTATGCGGAAAAAATGTTCTTCATTGTGTTTACCTTCCTTATAAATTTTGGACTGAAGTATTTTGGATAGTTCTAGTTTGGATTATTTTGGATTGCCATAAAAGGACAACCTAGAGGTCGGGTGGCAACCTGTCGCGTCAGGCAAGGCCGCGAGACTTAAACCCACAACCGAAGGGCGACAAGGGTGTATCACCTACCACTGACCCACGTGATGTCCTGGATTGAATAATGTCGTTTTTTATTGTTCTTCTAGATGAATTATAAATTCATTTATTTACCCTATACGAATAGGATAAATAGAATATTATTTTTATGCTCTATTATCTTTTAGAGTGAAAGATGAGTTTGTGGTAGAACTTAGTTAAAGGATGAGAGTCTACTTGTCAGGTATATAATTTTATTCTTCTCTTATTCAATGAAGAAATTAATTCTTATATTATAGTTAAGGGATCTTAAAACAAAAAAAATGTGTTATCATAATACCATATGTTTTACGGAACCGATGGTATTTTAATTCATCATAGATTGATAAATTTAAGACCCTTAATTTTTCACTTGTTTGTGATTGATGACCTCAATCACTATATATAAATATTTATGTCTTTCCTCCAATTATATGTCTCTAATTTCCACCAATGTTCTCCGAATAGAGATCATAATTTGGTGGTGAACCTTTCATTTCTCTTTTTCTATTTTTAGGACTAAATTTTATTAACCCAATTTCCGATGTGGGTTTTCCCACAAAGAAATTTTCTATATTAAAAATTTTATTTGCTAAGAAAAATTTCAAATTGTGAGGACACAATTTATTGAAGGAGGGGAGAATGTAACACCCCAAGATTTCATAGTGTGTTATTTCTTCCAAATAATTCAATAACTTGCACTACACGCAACACCGAGTTCAAGCACACCCTGACTTACCAAACAAGCCATTCAAAAGAGGTTATGAATAGTATTAACTAAATTTTAAACTTTTTATAATCCTTATAATTTTATAATCCATATTATGAGTTTCTTAGACATAATGTAAGAACAAATTCATTTTCAGTATTACACTTTTACCAACTTTTAATAGTGAACAATTTTTAAATCCAATATTTTAAACAAATATTCAATTTGACTAAATAAATTTACTTTTTATAATGGGGGCATCAAAAATATACAATTACACAACCCAATCTTCCACAGAACGCTTTCCTTTGAATAATAGAGTAGCGTGTGTTGTACGCAACTTTGAGTTCTAACACAGACCAAAACCGATCAAACTAGCTGTTATGGATAGTAATACCTACTTTTTTGAAATTATATATATATTATATTTCAAAATGGACTTCATTTTTGGATTCAGAATATTGAAATTATCCTACGTTGAATTTTTGGTATTTTTATGAGAACTTCTGATTTTTATGAATAGTGAAAAATACATAAAAACAACTTTTTTAATAAAAATTATTTTTAGTGATAAATAATACTATTGAGTGGTTTTAAAGTATAATTAGAATATATTTTTACCATTTTATCCAATTTTTTTCATTAGAATTAATTTAATTTTAAAATTGGACATAAACAATTGTCAATCTTTTGATATATATTGTTTCTTAAAAAAAGCTATTTGTTGTGACAGCGGGAATTAATTATAAAATTAATTAATGCAACTAATATGTTTGTAATTTTGTAAAATAGAAATCATTTTTAAATTTGGAATATCAATTATAGCTTAGGGTGAAATTTTGGCAGTGTTCAGAAAAACATCAATTTTTGATGAATAGTGAAACAACTAAGTGGTAGTTAAAAACTGAATTTTTCATAAAACTTAATTTTACTGCTTCTGTTAGTGGAATTTCAAAAATCCGAGATACATGGTTAATATCAAGTAGTAAAATGTGTTTCAATGAGATGAAAATAATTTTTGGTGAATAGTAACTTTTTACTTTTATTTACCACGGTTAAAAGTAAATAGGGTAATTAAGGGTAACAATGATATTAATATTACCCTAACACATGACCTAATTATATTGGATAGGTGTATCTCGACCAAAAACAAACTTAGGATTAAATATTATCATTTAGATCCACTTGGATTAGATTAGAAAATTTATTATTATTTAATTCAAAGAAGAGTTAAAAGAATTAAAATCAATGTTTATTTACTAAAATATTTTTAATACAGGGTAATACATAAGATAAATTATATTGTAAATATTAATTAGAAAGATAAAAAGATTTTATACGTAATTATATTTTATTTATAATTTTTAGACATTATATAATATAATTTATTTATGACACAATGATGATGCAGTAATTACTGTAATAGTGAAAAATTAAAATATTTGATATTATAAATACACAAATAAATATTCTTTGAGACTTTTTATTAATTAAACTAATTTTTTAAGTTAATATGAAATGTTAGGATTGATTTAATTAAATTTTATCGAAGTAATAATTTTGTTATGAGTTTTACAAAAATCAATTATTGAATAGTGTCAAAATTGACATAAAATTGTTTTAAAAACAAATATTATATTATTAATTGATATTAAATTCCAAAGAATATATGTTACAGCCAAGAGACTTATATCAGGATAGTTTTATCATTAATGGACCTCTTTGTGGTCTCTTGGATGTATATATTATGTTTATTAACCATATAATATAAAAATACAAAGAGACATTGTAAAAGTGAAACTAAGTAACTAAGAGTTAATACTTATAGATAAGGTTAATATAGTAACCCAAACCTGTCTAAATTCTATTGGTTGAGTGGTTCTCTACCCATCCCCACCATAACCATTCAATAATCTACTTTGGAGCCATTAGAAACTGAATATGAATTTATTATAAAATAATATTTCTAGCTTTTCTAAAGGTGCCCCTCACCCCTCTTATAAAAGGGGACTCTCCCTTAACATTAACTCACACCTTAAAAGCCTTTTGGTTCGGCCAAACTATTCCAAATTACTTTCTCAAGTTCCCCAAATTCATCCTAGAGGACTTCCCTTAGTCATAAATCCAACATAAGGAGCCCTTTTGAACGAATCAAAAAGAAGAACCCGAAGAAGAGGTAATGATTTCACCACCCTTTTTCAAATTCCTTTGTTCTTCCACTTCTTCCTTCATTGTTATTACCATTCTAAAATAATAAATCCAGTATATTATATATAATGTGATGTTATTATAAATATGGTACAACCATATTCAGTATTCTATCCATCCATTGAATAACATGTTACCATACGTGCGTACGTACGGCGTACCGTCTCCACGTCGTGGTGTAATTGTTATTCAATAAATTATTATTTGGATGGGTATAATAATGATGTTTAATTCATTTAAATAATAAATATAACATGATAATGATTCTTTATATATGATATAATATTCAATTATATATTATTTTAATATCAAAATAATGATATTGTTGCTCGTGTGTACGTACGGACTACCGTCTCCATGAACGCGATGAGATTCATTCTCCATCGTATCCATTCAACTATAATTCTAATTTGATGATTAATAATAATATATAAGGACTTTATATCATTCTGGATATGATTAATATACATCCTATCTGTGACAAACACGGCTTACGTAACAAAACATATAAAAGAAAATGAGTAAGTTAACACCCGAATCAACGATAATACTACGATATTATTAACAAATCAATGTTAAAAGATCATGTATGATATCATATTCTTGTATAATTTAATAACAATTATTTCACCATTATACAGGTGTTTAACCTAACCCAACCATGGAAATGTACAAGGTAAGGGGTTTTCATCTCACTTTTAATTCCCGTGAGATTCCTGCCATATTGCCACTACTACCTTTTGCGTTGTGTATGTACTGCCCATAATTGTATTCTTTATGTAATACACTTTAATTTATGTGTATTTACATATTCATTATATGATACCTCTTTCATGGGTTGTATGTTTTGTAAGTTACCAAATTTTTAAGGGTTTATTTCACAATCTCTTCATTATCCGAGGTTGTTTATATGTAATTATCTATTGGGATCTCTTTATCATCCACAACCATATTCCTTAAAAATGTATTTAAAAACATTTTTAATATTTACTAGACAATGGGTTAAAGTCATTTATACCCTTATGTGTTTTGAAAGTAATCTTTCCATCATTTTCCAAATAAGGCACTTTTAACCTTTTCGAAAAATTTAAGGTAAGAATGTCTTTTTTTAACTTCTACGGCGGGTGCGGCTATTTACTGCCATTATAAAATCGTCAAAGGTTCCCTTACAAGATTATAAGAATATTTTCAAATTAAATATTTTATTTTATAATTATGTGACTTTTAAATTATTTCAAAATGTATATTTTAAGAATTTGTGAAAGGTACTCTTTATCAAGATCCTAATTTTAAATGTTTTAAATATTTATGTTTCTAAATCTTTGTAATTAATTTCCATGTTTTCAAAATGATTTTAAGGATTTATTTATATGGACATGATGGTTTTGAAATGATATTTCTTTTCAAAAGTTTTAAAGTGGTATGAGACACTTTGATTTAAAAATCTCTTTTAAATTACTTCCTTTATAAATGTGTGTCTTTCCAATGATTTTCAGAAAAGAGATATTTATCTAAAATAGTATTTATTTCATCTATGTCAACATCCTTTAATGGATTTTAAGCTTATTTGAAGTTGATTTATTATGATACAAAACTTTTGTATTGTATTGAAGGTTTTGTGATATGTTTTACTGTGGATGTGTTATTTTTATACCATTCATGGTTTATGGAGAATGTATTGACATTTCGTATGCTAGTTTTAATACGAATGTTTATGTTATGATTAATCCTTATTACATGGGAATTCATTGGACTTAGTAAGTGATGGGTGGAGCCCGCTATAGCTTCTTAATGCATCGGTAGGTCTCATGAGACAAACTAGTGTCTTGGCACAAAGTCTTGACAAAATATTATTTGTAGTCTTGGCATGAGGCCTTGGCTATGTGGTTATGATAGTATGGAATTATGCATTCCATCATTATGAAAGTGGCTATTGATATTGCATGTGATTATTCGATTTGTAGAATTTCCATGTGAATAAGTAAATAGAATTATTTCATTTTATTTTTTCCATACTATGTTGAAGTTCAAGTTTAAAAGGATTTTGTTTTAGTTATATATTGGCTTAAATGTTTATTCTTATTTATGAATGTTTCCGCTATATTGATATCCTTACTGGGCATTTGAGGTCACCCCTTTTCGATGTTTTATTTTTCCCATGATGTGAAGAAGTAAATTATGAATGACCTGCAGAGATATTATGAGGGGATAATTGTGTGGACTATGGAGAAAATATGTTGTTGTAGTAGTTTTTCACTTTATAATGTAATGTAAAGCATTATGAATATATCTAGTGTTTCCAAGGATACTAAACCAATCGGTATTTTGAGATTTTTTCTTTCTTGTGAACATGCCAATTTTATGTAATAATGCATGGACTTTGGGTAACGGGGGGCGGGGCATTACTATAAATTTAACTAAAAAAATTACATATGATGAAAAAATATAAAATGGATTATAGATGGTTAATATTTATTGTAAAGTTTCTGAAATATTATATCAAGTGATTTAGTTTTATTTTATATTACTTTAGAGTATTTTCTAAAAAAGAAATGATACAATGTAATGGTTTTTTCATGTAAAAAATCATCTATTTGAGACATGTTTTTTATTAGGAACCTGATTTAATTTATGTGGTGTGAATACTTTATATTTAAGATAAAATATCATGATTTATATTTTAATAATATTATTTGATGATTAACTACCATCCTTCTTTTTGAAGGTATATTTATTTGAATCCTTCTAATGTCCTATGTATTTCTTTGTCTCAAATTTGAGTCCGTTGAAAGATGTTTAATTTATATAAAATATTTTATTTTTAATGGTGTCAATAATATGAAATTTTATTGTGAAGTCACGATTATATTACATTTAACAAATATAATGTTATTTTTTTTATACCTCACATAGTATTTTTATGGAAATGTTACAATGGCTATAATGGGTTTTTATGACTAAAATATTTTAATTGAATCATTATAACTTTTCTTTGACTATAATAGTTCATGATTGTTCTTTTATACATAATGATAATCTTATATTTTGAGAAAAAATAATTTTTATAGTGAAATATTATTTCTCACCAAATTAATCATCGTCAATGATTTAAATATTTCATTAAAATACATTTTCCTACGAATAATTCAAATTTATTTAAATGAATTTGTCCTCCATATCATTGGTTTTTACATCCTGAAAAATTATCCATTATCTAGTTTTAAATAAAATTATTTTTAACTCAATGATATATTCTCTCCCATTTTTCATTTAAATTTAATGGTTTCACAATGTTTTGAAGGATTTTTTTTTCAACATGGTAATTTAAAAATGTTCAAAAGGTTGTTATGTTCCTTCAAAATAAATGTTTCTTGATTCACTCCATGTTTTATTTTAGAAAAAATAATTCATTTTTACTGTTTATATAACTAAAAATTATTTTTAAAATTAAATTATTTTAAATTATTTTCTCTCCCCATTTAGGAAAACATTATGTATATTTGAATTTTTCTTTTATATGTTTTAAAAGTATTTTGAATTTTTTTGAAACTATTTTTTATCACAAGTATTATATATTTGGAATATCTTATAATAAGATTTTGAATAATTATTATCTTTTAATTATTAAAAAATTTGATATTTATTTATAATTAATATTTTATAACAGTGTTTGGAGAGTATTTTTGAAGCCTTTGTTATTTTCACATCATTATTTACTCTAATGTTTATTACTCATGAAGTTATCTTTGGATTATACTATATATGTTATTGTGTTTTCAATACTTTTGTAAACTTATATTTTGATATCATAAGATTTCATTTTTTCATGTTATCTAAATGTTTTAGAAACCCATTCCTTTTCCATGGGTTATTTAATTTTTGAGGATGATTGATTTTAAGTGGAACGCATATGGATGCATGATGATAAATTGGGTCATATACCTCATATAATGATTTACTTTAATTTTCCATCCATTAAGATAGTAATTCATGATCCTAAAGTGTTTTTTCACATAGGCACGACCACCATGGGGTTTCTCACATTTTTTGGCATAGAAAAAAGATTGGATTGCATAGGATTATGCATAATGGAATTTTCTCATACATGTTTTCATATTCTTATTGTTATAACACATTCTCATGATGTTTATTGTGAAATGTATTTTCCATAAATGACATTGACACATGATAGAAATTTCATTCGGTGAATTGATAATGAATGAAGGAGGTCAGTATATCAGAAATCAGAAATCATATTATCCATGAATGTGCCCCCATTCCAAAAGGTATAATTCATTCTAGAAAAATTTTTGAATCCAAATAAGAAATTTTTGTATAAATTTTAAATGAATATTTTATATGAAACTGACAATAAAAATCACATAATGTTGTATGTTCCTTTATAATTCACCATTTATGTTCTTAAAGATATTTTTAGTTTATGATTTTATAAAGTTATGATAGAATTTATAAATATCAACCCACATTACTAAAAATTGTGTACAACTAAAACAATATTTTTTTTCAAAATACAGATTCTTTTACTAAAATATAAAATATTTTCTTCTGTAGTCTTCAAAACATTCATCTAGTATTATCATATTTTCATTGCAACCCTTTAACCCTGTGAAAATTTTGTAAAACATTTCATGAGAAAAAATTATAAATAAGGGACACAAAAAAGGAGATAATCCACTAGTGCAAGATTACTTATAAACATATGAAATCATTTTCACAAAGATGAATTTCTCACCCATAAAGTATCATATACATACTTTGTGAAACATGAGATTTCTGTAAAAAAAATAAAACATAATTAAAATGATAAGGGTATTGTGGGGAATTAGTTACTTAATATTGTAACCCTCATAGTTACCCTATGATTTGTAACCCCTGCTTCTATCTTACAATGTAACCCTCATGGATACCTTTTTGTGTAACCATCATAGTAACACTTGGAGTAACCATACCGATGAACTCCTATATACACATACCCAATGTATAGGAGGGATATATATTCACCACCCTTATTCATAAAGAAATCCGAAGAACTATAACATAACTATAAAACCTTAACACTTTCATAAAAACATTCTTTTGGGATTTTGTAAAAAACAAAAATTTAAAATATTATATTTAAAGAGTCCCTTACATATAACATATCATTGAAGCGAGTATAAATAAAATGAAAGGAATATGTATACTCACTATAAACCCATATAATAAAACATAATATATTAAACATTCATATCAAAAAAATTCTTAGCGTGACAAAATCTATGAAGTGGAAGGTTTTCCAAAAGAATATAAATTGGGTTAATAATTCCATTACCTCAGGTTCGTCTTACTTCCATTGTATTTACAACTACATTATAATGGTAAAAATAGTGTTATTAAAATTTTAAGGAAACATAATCATGTTTATAAAACCTTATATGATAGTTTTATTACATTATTTCACACATTTATTAGTAATATTTCTTTATTTACATTGAATTGGGTGCATTTATTATATGATTTATATGTTATGTTCATAATGGATATACTTTTCAAAAAAAAGAAAAACCACATAAGTGGAAGTAAATGGTTTTAATATGTTTATAGAATATAAAATGATATCAGAAATAATTTTTTCATTTATAATGATAAATCAGTAGATAAAACATTTCTGATTTTCATTTAGATCATTTTGGCGGTTCTTGGATTATCATGAAATACTTTCGTTATATAATTTCATATTATGTATATGTGTTAATTAAAAAAAATAAAAGAGGTTATATAAAAATAATTCAAATATTATTCAACCATTATATTGGTTTTATGTCCATCCATGAATGTGTTAATTAAAATTGAAAACACATTATCCATTATGTTGGTAAATCGAGAGATCACAGATAGTGTTTTTATTTTTAGAATAAGTAGGAGAGGAAAAGAATTATGTTAATGAATTTATCTATAAACATGACAAAGTTATATAATATATAGTATAATAGAGTATTCAAGCCTCTTGGGAAAGGGGAGTTCATGATATTATAATAAAATAAAAATAATTGAGAAGGAAAAAAAATAAAATAAAAGAGGTTTTTTACCTCTTAAATTATCCTCCTTTGAGAACCTCTTTAAGGCCTTCGATTTTGATATTTTAGAGAGTACAATAGGTCTTGTACATGAGAAAGTGTATTGGGACGTGGATTGGGTACAATTTGGTCAATGATCAAGGCTTGAGAGGTTTGAGGAGAAGTGGGGGTGAGGGGTAATATTTAAAGTGGAGGAGACTAGGGTTTTTATTATTTTAATCATTATTTCAGTATTTTTTTAAAGACAAGAAATATGGATGGATATTGTGACTAAATATAGTATCTAGTTCATTTTATATGAAAAAAGGGGTTATTACCTCTGTAGAACATCATCCATGACACAATAATTCATGTATTTAGCTTATTTCCTACATTATCATATTTTGTTATTCACCAAAAATTCATGTATTTTTAAAAAATCCCTAAAATTCACCTATACCATTTTCTAATGTGTAGAATTCTAAAATTAACCACATTTTATATAAATAATTTTATAAATATTAGTAATTTAAATTTTAAATATATTCATAATTTATTCAAAAAAACACAATTTTAAAACTATAACTGATTTTATAACACCATGTGAAATTAACCATGTTCATATAAAATTATTATATAATAATAATAAAACAAAATAATAATTTATGAATAAATTTCAAAAAAAATTAATTTAAATTGTTCATGTATTTATAAAAATGTTAAAAAAATATTTATGACTCAAAAATACCAACACTTAATTTATAATTTAAAAAAAATTTATTTACTTGTTCAATGATATAAATATATCAAATTTTCACTAATAGAACTATTAAATATAATTTATAAATTATTATGTGAGGTTACTATTCTATTTTATAGATTAATCTTCTTAAAGTCATGTTACTATTCCATTATTATAAATTCTTTAATTAATATAAATATGAATTATTTCATTATAAAATCAGAATGAATTTAAAATTAATTTCAACGTAAAAATAAATTATTCTGTAAGTACCTGGGTTGTTACATTCTCCGTACTTTCTGGAAATTTCATCCTTGCAGTTTTTATTCACATATTAGACAAAAGAGGGTACATTTCCTTCATAACATTTTCAGATTCTCATATTCCTGTTTTCAACCATATGGTTTCTCTATAAAATCTTAACTTGGTAGATTACCTTATTTTAAAATACTTTCCATATATGATCAGAAAAACTAATTAGTTTTCCCTTCTTATGAAATATTCTCTTCTAGCTGAACTACTTCTGGGATCAAAATTGAGAAGAATCTAGAACATACTTTTTCAGTATCATAACATTGAAAACATTGTGTACCTAAGATAAACTCGTAAGAAAAAGCTACTCTATAGGAAACTAGTCCAAATCTTTCTATGATTTCATAATGTCTAATAAAACATAAATATATTCATTTCATACCAAAATTCATTACAATTTTCCATGGATAGATTCTAGGAAAAATATTATCACCTACCTTGAAAGAAAATTATTTCACCCTATTATCTACATAGCTTCTCTTCATTATTTGAGCTTCCCTAATGTCTTGTTATATCATCATCACATTATCAGCTAATTCCTCTAGTAATTCTGGTCCCACCAACTTTTTTCGCCAACATTATCCCAAAATGATACAGTTCGACACTACTTCCCATATAATTCCTCAAAATGTGGCATCAATATACAGCAATGAAAACTATCATTAGAAGAATACTCAAAAAAATAATGTTGTTGATCCCATCATCCCTAGTAATCTATATAACATTCTTGAAGCATATACTATAATGTATTAATTGTTATCTCTGAATGTCCATTATATTGAGGATGAATGGTTGTGCTGAAATTTAATTTTTTGGGAAACAAATTATGAATTAATTACCAAAAGACAGAAGTGATCTTGGGATTAGGGTCAGATACAACCAAAAGTGGAACTCCATGTGACCTGAAAATCTCTTTGAGGTATAGTCATGAATTTTAATCCAATGAAAATATATCTTGAATAGTATATTAATGTGCATATTTAGTCATCTAATCAACAAAACCCAAAATCACATTGTTACCTTGATAAGTATTTGGTAGACCCACAATAATGTCGTTGCATATATTTTCACATTTCTACTCTAGAAATAGATAAGGATAAAGCATCCCCATTATTAATTTTCACTCTACTTAAACCAATTAACAAGTCAAACATTTAATCCTAAAATATGAAATATATTTTTCATTCTATCCCACCAGTTATTTGCTTGATGTTCTCTGTACATCATAGTACTTCCAAGATAAAATAAAAATGATGAGCTATGATGTTCACATAACAGGTTTATATTTAACTTTGAAACACAGTTCAAACATAACCTCTTCCCAGATATTAAATAACAATATTTAAAAACGAAAATTTTTAAAAACTTAACATTTTAAACAAATTCTACCTTTTTCTATAACTTATCATCTTCCATTTTTTTTCTTTCTTAATTCTGTATGATTGGGATTACTACACTGACACCTAAAACAAAATAGATTAATTTCATTCATCAACAACTTCTAATCACAAATTCTTCAAATCAAAAATCAAGGATTCATGTTCCAAATGTAACATGGTTAATTTAGCCTGATTTTTTCAGCTCAAGGAATCGACCAGATTGTTTGATTTTATAATATGTTAATTGATTGGAAAATAATAATCCTTTATCTATTCAATCTATCTGCTCTGCCACGTTTTTATTCTTTTTATTGAATATATAATTCAGACTTTTATGGTTAGAATATATTTAAAATTTGGCTCTGTATAAGTGATTCCTCAAAATTTTAAAATAAAAAAACCATATATGTAGATTATAGATCTTTTATGGGATAGTTTTACTCATGGGGTTTAAGTTTTCTTGAATAATAATCAGTTAACATATCATTATTCAACATAACACAACCACATACCTTTAATTAATAATCACTATAGATGAAAAACTCACAATTTCTGGAAGGTTGGGTCAAAACTAGATCATTCATCAATCTCATATTCAGTTCATGAAAACAAAAATCACATTCATCATTCCATATAAATTTAATCAATTTTCTTATTAATATAGATTAAGGTCTAGATAAATATCCAATTATTTAAGAAAGAATTAGTAATAACCTTCTAATCCAAGAGAACTATAAATCTCTTAAACATTTTTATGTATTTATAATTCACCAAAAACATTTGTTTTTAAGGGATATAATATTATTCCATATTTATTTGTAATGTTAATAATAGAAAAATTGTTTATAAAAAAAATCACATTTTTTAAATTATCCATATAACTTATTTTCTTCTAGAGTTTTGATGAATGTTCTGTGATATATTTCATAATCCTCTAATTTTTTTGAAAAGACCATAATATCGTCAATAAAATTTACAATAAACTTATCCAAATATTCACAGAATATTCAATTCATAAGTTCAACAAATAAAATATGATCATTTTTCAAATCCAATGGGCATAATAAAAAAACTCATAATTCTTATATCTAGTAGAAACCTTATCTTCAGAATGTCATCCTCTTACACCATCAGCTGATGGTACCCACATCACTAGTTAGTCTTAGAAAAATATTGATCTCCCTAGATCTAATAAACAAAATTCATCAATATTGGGTAATAGAAACTCATACTTAATAATAATGTTATTAAAATGTCTATAATCAATGAATAGTCTAATGTAACTATCATTATTTTTAATGAAAAAAAAGGAGCACCCCACAGTGAAGTGATAGGATCAATAAATCCTTTATCAAGAAACTACAGAAACTAGTTTTTCAAATAAAGAAGTTACCCATATCCCATTCTATAAGGGGGTTCATAAGTTTAATTCTTATCAAGAATCAATTCAATATTTAATTCAACATTTCAATCATATATAACATTGGTAAACTCATCTTGAAAATTATTTAGGTATTCATTTACCACTAGAACATCATTAATCAGAATAGTTCCCTTATTTTAAATAATATAGGAATGATGACATTCATTTAAATTATTTAATAGTTTCTTATCTTCTTATTATTTTATCAATTGTATGGGTTCATTCTTGTAGAAAAATTGAAAATATTTATAAAAAACAACTTTTTTAGCTCTATAATAAATCATAAAATCATAAATAGAAAGCTAATCCATACCCAGAATGACATCAAAATCTACTAAGAGTAAAAGAACAATGTTTGAAGGTTATTTATTTTTATACATAACTACATGAATATTATTATAATGACTTTTTTTGTAATATTTCCCCTTGTTGTTTTTACCATATGTACTGGACTCAATTATTGATGTGAGATTTCCTATATTCCAAAAACATATCATAAATTAAATAATGTGTTGAACCCATATCAAACAAAACATTAAAGAAATATGAGTAAACCATAAATTAACTTATAATAGTTTTTTGGTTGTCCTGACATCTAATAAGATAGTTGCAAAGGATCTCACTGCACTATTCTTCTTATAATCTGGATACTTTCAATAATTCATTTCTTTCATTTGTCAGTTATTTTTATAATGATCTATCTCACCACAATTGAAACAAATTAAATTTTTATTATCATAATTGATCTTAAGTTCATTTTCATTAAATTATCATCCCATATGTTCAAAAAACCGACATTAAAAACCATTCCCAGATTGGTTATGAAATTCCCCATGGTGATTTTTACCACACATCCCATAAACTAAAAATTGGACTTTCTTACCTTCAGATTTATTTTATTGATTCTTACCCATTGCATTCTATACGGATATTTTCTTCTTATTACGGTCAAAGTGCTCATTATCATCAAAGAATTTTTTATGCCCTCTCATCACATTGTATGAGTTTTTCATAAGCTTTGAATTTACAAGAATCTATTTTCCTTTGATAACATGCATTCAATCCTGAGTAATAATGGTTGATTTTTCTATCAAGATAATAAAATATATTTTTTATCATACCTTTCCAATCAAGGGGAGTTTTCTTAATAAATGGCAACTAAATCCTAAACCTTTTCTACAATTCAATGGATTTATTTTCCATCATATTTTGAAAAACCTTAGAAAAGTATTTTTCATGGTAACTATTCTTAAATTCCTCCCATTCCAAGTCAATGATCTCATTTTTATCCCTAGTATTCTTAACCATTAAAAACAACAAGTCATCTTCACCGTCAAAATTATAATTTAAAATACTAACCTTTCAATTACCAAAACACCCCATGATATTGAATAACATTTCAAGGGATTTAATTCACCCTTAATCAACAACTAGGTTTGAAGATCCACTGAAATAAAATGGTGATTCCTTTTAAAATGATTCGATTTCATCATGTTACTTTGTGTTAGTTCTAGATATTCACTTGAAAAGATACCATTTCCATTTATTTCCTACTTCATCTAAGCCATTACTGTCACAAACGGATCAGTTCCAACCGCAATTATTCGATTTTGTTGTTTCCAAAAGATATCTACTTCTTGGTTCCTTCTAACATCAGCTTCCATGTTTTTAATGTGGAAAACATGTCTAAACAATCATATTATAGATGAAGCAGAAATTTAATCTTAAAATTCTATTTCATTTCAATATATACATAAGGGGAAAATATTTTAAGGTATTTTATTCACATCATCTTAACCCCTACATTTATCTAAACATTGTTCTTATACAAACTATAAAGACTCAACCTGAAACATTAAATAATCACATAAATAACATTTAAATTCACCTTTTACATTCCTAAAGAAAATTTTATTATATATTTTTTGAATGTTAGGAATGAATTCATAAATATCAACACAAATGAATAAAAATATTGTACATATAATTCAATATCTATTTTTTCATAATACTAAAGCATTGATTAAAAACATGAAATGTTTCATGAAAAGTATTCAATACATTTATCATGGATTCTACATTACTATTACCCATACATAAACATAGTGAAAAATATTTTAAAACTTTGGAAGAGATAAAATTTATCAATAAGAGATATAAAAATATGGGGAGGAACTGTTGGTCCATGAACAGTTATAAACATATAAAATCATTTTAACAAAGGAATACTTCTCACCTAAAATTTATTGTATACATACTTTCGAACCAAGAAATTTCCATCAAAAATAGAAAAATAAAATAAATCCATAAGGGTATCTTGGGGAATTTATTACATTATATTTTAAGCCTCATGGATAACTTATGATTTATATCCCTTATGGCTACCTTACAGTGTAACCCTCACTACAACTTTATAGTGTAACCATTACAGTTACGCTAGGACTAATCATATGGTTGACCGCCAACTAACACATACCCAATTAATTATAGTTAGATATAGGTACCACTATTTATCATAAAAAATATCCATGATCTATAACATAATCATTAAACCTGAACTATATATCATTAAAATTGATCACTTTCATAAAAATGTTTCTTTTAGATTTTGTAAAAATATAAATCTAACAGCGTATTTCTAAATAAGATTCCCATATATATAGAATATCATTCAAGAGAGAATTAATAAAATTAAAGTAATACATATACTCTATATAAATTCACATAATAAAAAATAATATACTAAACATTCATAGCAAAAATAATCATAACATGAAAAAATCAATGAAGTATAAGTTTAACACTAAGAAGGAAAATTAGGTTATGAATACTCTTACCTCATCTCAGTGTTACTGAAAATGTGTTTAAACATCATTTATATTGGTTTAAAGATTAATATTAATATTTTAATGAAACATAATCATATTTATAACACATTATATAATCATTTTATAACATCATACCTCCCATTTATTAATAATATTTTGTTATTTCCATTGTTTCAGTGGTGTGCATTACGTTGCTTCTATTATTTGTTAATAATAGATTTTCATGTCAAATAGTAGTGAAACTATAGAATTTTAATTAAATTGTATTAATATGTTTCAATAATATTAAATTAAACCATAATTATTTTTTTATATGATGATTAATCATTCGATAAAACATTAATGATATTCACTTAAATCATTTTGGTAGTTCTTTGATAATTGTTAACTAGTTTCATTAAATAATTTAATATTATGTATATACATTAATTATATTACATTAAAGTGGTTATATATAAAATTTTAAAATCTATTTTAACCATTAAAATGGTTTTATGACCAACCCTAATAGTGGTAATGGAAATTGAAGTCACATCATCCATGAAGTCGGTATATCAACACATAACAGACGATGTTTTTATTTTTAGAATAAGTGGGTGAGGAGAAGAATTCTAATGATTAATTTTTCCATAAACAAGATAAAAATAAATAATATATAATATACTATTATTTTCAATGCTCATGGAAAAGCAGAGAAGAATAGATTATAATTAAATAAAAAGTATTGAAAAAGAAATAAAAGAAAATGAATGTGTATTGTTACCTCTTGAATTATCCTCCTTGAGAACCTCCTTAAGGATGTTGGCATTGGACTGTTAGTGATACAATTAGATATTAGACATGGGTAAGAGGCTTGGGAAGAGTATTGGAAAACATATGGTCAATTATTGATGCTTTATAGGTGTGATTAAAAGAGGGGGTGAGGGGTGGTATTTATATTTGAGAAGAGGGGGGTTTCCATTATTTTAATCAATAATTTATTATTTTTTTCAAGATAGGAAATATTTTAGTTATTATGAATAAATAAATTAATTATTGATTTTGATTTCAAAACAAGGGCTCTTACCACAGTAGGACATCATCCATGACTCAATAATTCATGTATTTAGCTTATTTGATAAATTATCATACATCACTATTCACAAAAATATCATATATTTCTGAAAAATCAAAAAATTCACCCCAACCATTTTTTAACATTTATAATAAAAAACAGCACCATTTAATCAAAATAATTTCCTAAATATGATAAATTTAATTTTTAAATAAAATCACAATTTAGTTGAAAAATAATAATTTAAAAACTATAATTATTTTTATAACAACTTGAAACAATTAATCATGGTCTCATAAAATTAACTTATAACTATAAGACAAAAAATTGAAACACCCCAAGAGTTTAAAATTTTATTTATTATAGAATTCATGAAACATTGAGTCTATATAAAACACCACTTTTTTATAACCTTGTCATGTAAATTTAATTTTTTCACCTCTATTATTTGAATTTCAAAAATCGTACAAACATGGTTTTGATCAGTAAGTTATTTGAACTCCGATAAGAAAATCATAATTTTTGTTGAATAGTAACATACCCTTATGAATAGTAAAATAACCTTATTAATATGGATATAACATAATGAATAGTAACCATACCTACGATTTTATATAAACAATATTTATCTGGAAGTATGATATACCTACGTTTTGGAATAAGTAAATAAATGTTTCAATAATGTTTGTTTTCGAATAAATTATGATTTTAATTAAATATTAATTTAATCATATATAGTCCATTATTATTGAAAAATGGACTTCATTTTTGGTTTCTACACAATAAATAATGGTTTGGGTGAATTTTTTGGATTTTTTAAAAAAACATGATTTTTTATGAATAGTAAAATACAATAATTCACAATAAATACTAAAACCTTAATTTTTGCATCATGCATGAGTCATGGAAGATATAAGCCCACTTGGTAAGAACTCAATTGCATTTATTACAATTATTGGTCATGTAATCATCACTATATATGGTATTGAGGTAAATTAATAAACTAATGATTAAATAATTATGAAAACCCTCATCTCCTCCACTATAACAGCCCTCACTCCCTCTTCTCTCCACTCCTCTAATCCTTGAATCTCCTCAAAGTTCTACCCAATTACCCTTCCCTAGTAACTACCCACATCCAAAAATATCATGGTCATTCCAAAAGAACAAAACCCCTTCTCATAAGGAGGGTCTCAAGGAGGTATTTTCAAGAGGTAAAACACCCATCTTTTTCATTTTGTTTCATTTCAATTTATCATGTTTTGTTAACCTATCCTCACCTCCTTATCCCAAATTTCCATGAAAGATCTAGTATCATATATATATACCTAAATTATATAATTTTAATTAAATAACCATCATCAAAATACTTATTCTGTCTCTCTTTTATTTTATAAATTAAATCAACCTCCATGAGGTTCTAATTTATAACATTCATGGATGATGAAGTTTTGTTCTTCAATTATTTTATTATTGCTGGTCAGTAAACAATTTTTATGGTTTAACCAGACTATAAAATATGTATTATAACCTAATTAATATTCAATAACCATTATACATACATATGATTAAATCATTTGACCGAACGAGTTCCTAATAATCAAAATACTGCTAAAATAATCTAAGTGAATTTCATTACTATTTCATAAAATGATTCATACTATTTTCATGTAACCAAATGATAGAAATGACTGTTAACACTTTTTGAGGTTCATAAATAATTTTTAATTTTAATTATGTAGATTTAAATCATTTCTACATGAACTCCATTAATTTAGAACAAGTGAACCAATTATGAAAATAAAGAAGACAAACAATCCATTACAAAGAAATTCAATATAATAACTTTTCAATAATGACATAAATGAACTAAAAATAATTGTGATAAATTCAGTAAATATCTAATGGGTAATTAAATAACTTAATAAAATGTCTAATTTCATATTCCAAGATCTTATGTTTAGGAGCAGAACCCATTGGGACTTAAAGTAAGGGTTTTTTCATCTTACTCCCTTGTTTGTATGATTTTCTGTATTCACTACTAATACTTGTGTATGGTGTAGTTATACTTCCCAATTATGTAACATAACATGAATATATTTATTTTCATTGTATTAAATGTATAATTTTAATATTATTAATTTTTTTTTCATAAGAATTGATTAATTACAAAGTGGTAAGGGTTTTCCACCGAAACTTCCATTTTCATTCGAGTTACATTCAATGTGTAATTACGTCAATAAAATTATTATGTATTATTATTTACTCCTTATAAATTTGGTGTGATTATTCTATATATGTACACCAACCATAATATTTCTTTATTTTTTGGATGGTTACTCATTTTAAAAGGAACTTTCAAAATTGTTTCCGAAATAAAAGCCAGATTCAAGGTAATTTTTCAAACACATACCTACATTCAAGGGAAATATATAATATTCTTTATGGCATATTTACCTTTATAAAATCACACATTTTAACATGAAAAATAAATTCTGGTTCATTTTTTGGATTTATAAAAGCAAACTTGCATTTGTGCATTAAAATTCGTTAAACTACACTAAAATTTCTTTTTTCTAAAACTTCTTTAAATAATATTTTTAACAATATCACCTCAACAAGAATTTATTTAAGACTAAATTTGAATTTCAATGAAATTAACTTGTATATTATTTTATTTAAATGTTTTAATTCTAATTTAATGACAAATAAAAATTATTTTCCAAAAAAACTTATCTTTCTATAGTAAAAATGATTCTTGTCACCTCATTTTTACTTTCTTGAGATATATACCTTCTTCGCCACATATTTCTTTCATGTTGTGTATGTAATACCCTTTGGTATATAATATAAAGACTCTCCTTTTTCTCGTGGTATTCTAATGGATTTTGATTTTATTGTTTCAAGGTGGTATGGGACACATTGGAATGTTTAAGGATTATTTCCTCAATAATTTGTCAATGGTATCATTTAATAATTTATTGATCTATGTAAACATCCTTTGATGAATTTACTCTTATACATTATTGAATATTATCTATTAAGATATCATCTATGATATGTTTTTTAAGGGTTTCTGGTTATTTTGACAATGTATGTCCTATTTTTTTTATCATTCGCCGTATTATTCTGAAGGGTTTGTGTTTATGTACACTAATTGGGAAATGTTATTCCCATTTCATATTTTAGTTTCAATATGAATGTATATATTTATTATGTTCACCCATTTAATATTAAAGAAGAATTGGTCTTAGTATGAGATGGTTGGGGCCCACTATAACACCTCGATACATTAGTAGGTCTAATGAGATAAATAGACGTAGACATGGTCGAGGCCTTTCCCAATTTGATATATGGTTTTGGATAAGGCCTAAATCATTTTTAGATGTCTTGAATGAGGCCTTGACAATATGATTCAAAATTTCCATAATAAGAAATTCCTTCATTATGAATCATAGTTCATGAGGTTACTCGACTAGTGGAATACCCATGATTATGTTTTATTCTAAAAATATTTACTCATCTCATATTCCAACCATAATGTGATCAAGATTATTATTGTTAGGGACATTTGTTTAAAATTATTCAAAATGCCTAATTTTTATGTTTAAATTATCTTCATCTGTATTGCATAACTCTTACCGAGCATTTGATCTCACCCCTTTCATTTTTTTTCTTCCACAGGTTAAGAAGAAGTTATCATTTATTGAGTTTTCAATGATGTAGTTTATTATCTTTTTTTATTTGTCGTATTTTGTTTCATTTAAAAATGTAAAATGGGTTCCATGTATGAATCTTGTTTCTTAAATATTATTAAAAGAATCGTTATTTTGGGATTCTATTCATTGATTATATGAAAATTTAATAAAATAAGACACCACCTTTAAGAAAATGTGGTTGGGACCTTACAGTTGGAATAAAATGAAGTTTAGTTGGAACATTAGGAACTAGAATTAGAAAAAGCTGGTTTGGGAATAAATCCCTTAGATTGTCTTTGAGTATAAACCAAAAAGAACATCCTATAATTTGGGTAAGGAATATATTATGTGGATATTTCACGAAAATATATCCTTATATGGATACAAACACATAATGGTGGCTCTAGAACAGATGTACCTAGGAGTGAAAATTCGGACAAGGAGTTTTGGGCTTGACTCGGGGTATCCTCGTATACGACAATAGGCCTTACTACACTCTTGGATTGACACTCCCTATCGTTATCCAAAAGATAATTAACATTTTATTTACCACCATTGTAAATGATTTATTCCCCAAATTAAACAATGTTTATTGTTATTGTATTTACGATGCATAAATTTATGCTATGTGTTATACCATGTTTAGATTCATAGAGAACTCATAATGTTAAAAACTAATATATAATATGGAGTTGATTATAAATGGTGCCTAGTTGAAGAAATTAGAACTTAAACAATTCACGAGATGCAATGAGTAAAAATGATTATATCTCTGATGGTCTTTAGCCATCATTTCAAAGGAAAATTTTCTTTCATGTATCCTCATCTTGTGACGAAATAGTATCATTTGTTGAAAATGTGTGTAAATTATTCTCTGAGTCCTACAGCTTTGAAGGGAATCAAAATAAAAAGAATATGTAAGGGAAAACATAGATTGAGGGAAGAATAGAATGATGTATTTTCCCACATGTGATGATTTTTTAAGGAAACGCCTTGGTATATTCGTGAGAGGGAAAGGATTTTGCTTCATGTGTGGTGAAAAAGGCCACCATTCTCACAAAGAAATAATTTCCCTATATTTAATGATTAAATTGCTAGTAGATGGGGCTCTATATGACTAAATGTCCCAAGCATCGAAGGAATATACCCCAAATGATGATTTTGGATAATGATCAAGTTATGATTCTACCATAGATGAAGTAGAATGATTAATAATCCAAGTCAAGAATCATCTCATTTGAATATTTTTCCAGTAATGTACTTGTTATAAGAATTATGAGATATATAAGAATTGTACTACAGTACTATTTCATTAATGATTTGAGCTCATATGTTGAATGGTACAATAGAAGTGATTCGGAAGAAAGTTAATATTTTTAGAAAACACAAGATTTAGGGAATAAAATTCCTTAATATATATCTCATGTTGAGATAATGATGAAGAAATGATTGATTCGGATAAATACTAACTACCTTGGAACTATATATTGACTTGTCAAGAAGTGGTCTATACTATCATTGATGGTGTTTACAGATCTTTTGGGACTATGGACTATATCCAATAACATCTATCTTACTTATGGAATATATGGGAATGCATGTTTCAAATATAGTTTTTATGATAATTTATGTTATTTCCATAATTCAAGAGGATACATGATGTTGTTGTTCACATGTTTGGAATGTGAATTTTAGAGAAGCTTCTTGTTGATTAAGTGTTAATGATAATTTCATATTGTAAATTTAGAGGCTTTCATTATAATTTGTTGAATCAGTTTATTTTGGGATTTTTAACCATTTACGAAATGGTTTAAGGTGATCTTTTTATGGTTTTTAGAGATTAATGTCATTATATGATGGTTTTGATATTCTTAATTAAATTTTTTTTCTAATTAGAATGTGTTGTTTTGTAGTAGCTGATGCGTTTTACCTTCCTTGTATTTAAATAATATTTAAACTATATTCATTATGCGGTTTTCTTAAAAGGGAATTTTCATGTATCAACCATTAACATTCGATGATCGATTTCAAATTTCAAGGAAGAAGTTTTTGTAAAGAAGGGATAATGAAACTCACCATGAATTTAAAAATAGAATTGTTATGGAAATGAAACACCAAGTCTCTACAAAACTCCAAATTTTTATAACCTAGTCAATTAAACATAATTTTTCCACCTCTATAATTTGAATTTCGAAAATCAGACATACACGGTTGCAATCAGTAAGTTATTTGGAGTTTGATAAGAAAGACCTATTTTTTGATGAATAGTTTCTTACACTTATGAATAGTAACATACCCTTATGAATAGTCACATACCATAATGAATAGTAACCTTACATATGATATTATATAATTAATTTTTAAGTGAAGTACGCTATACCTATGTTTTGGAATAGGTAAATAAATGTTTTAAAAGTGTTTATTTTAGAATAAATTATGATTTTAATTAAATATTAAATTAATAATATTTTGATAATTATTTTTGAAAAATGGACATCATTTTTTGATTCTACACATCAAACAATGGGTTGGGTGAATTTTTGGGATTTTTCTAAAAAACATGAATGTTTTAGGAATAATAAAATCTGATAACTCACTATAAATGCTGAAACCTAAATTTATCCATCAAGATTCAGTAATGGATGATGTAATACCACTTGGTTCTAACTCATAAGAATTTATTAATATTATTTTTCATGTAATCATTACTATTTCTGGTCTTAATGTTAATTAATAAATTAATGATAAAAAATCATAAAATCCCTCTTCTCCTCCACTATAAAACCCCCTTACTCCTTATCTTTACTTCTCTATGCCTTGAAGATCCTCAAAGTTCTTCCCAATTACCATTCCCTTGTCACTACCCACATCCATGAATATCTTGGTCTTTAAAAAATAAAAACAACCCTTCCATTATAATGGTTCATAAGGATGTTATTTCAAGAGGTAAAGCACCATTCCATTTCATTTAGTTTCATTTCAATTTATCTTATTTTGTTATCCTCTCCTGACATCCTCAGTATAAATGACCATGAAAGAACTAGTATCATCTATATTAGGTAATTATATCATTTTAATGGAAGAACCATCATCGATATCATTATTCTTTCCCTCTTTTATTTTTTAAATGAAATCAATGTCCACGAGGTTCCAATTTATAACTTTCCCAGACAACGATGTTTCATTCTTCAATTTATCATTTATTACTAGTCATGAAACCAATTTTTAGGGTTCAACCAGACTATAATATATTTATTTTAACCTAATTAATATTCATGAACCACTATACATACATATTATTAAATCATATGACCGTACTAGATTTGAATAATGAAAATACCACTAAAATAATCTAACTGAATGTCATTAATATTTCTTCCAATGATTCATCCTCATTACCTATAACCAATTGATAGAAATGTTCATTAAAACATATGGAGGTTCATAAATAATATTAAATTTTAATTCATTAGATTTACATCCATTCCACATGAACTCCATTACATAAGAACAAGTGAACTGATTAAGAAAATAATGATAACGAACACTCTAGAACGACGAAATTCAATATAATACCGTATCAATAAGGAAATAAATTAACTAAAACTAATTGTGGTAAAATAAATACATTTATAATAGTTTTTTAATAAGTTATTAATTAGTCTAATTTCATATTCCAAGAACATAAGTTCAAGATCGGAACACATTCGGACTTAAGGTATGGGTTTCTTCATCTTACTCCAAATTTTGTGATATTTTTCATATTCACTACTAATACACGGGTATGGTGTATTTATAATTCCCATTTATGTAAAATATCATTAATATATTTATTATAATGGTATTTAATTTATCATTTTAATTTTATTATGTTTTTGGTATATTAATCGATTGATTACAAAGTGGTAAGGGTTTTATACCCGAACCACAGTTTTCATTCAGGTTACTTACATTTTATAATTACCTCAATGAAATTATTATGTATTAATATTTACTCATCATAAAATTTTTGTGATTTATATATATATATACATCATCAATAATCCCTCCTTATTTTATTGATGGTTACATGTTTTAAATGGAACTTTCAAAACTATTTCTGAAATACAAGCCCGATTCAATGGAATTTATCGAATATTTACCTATATTTAAGGGAACTATATAATCTGTTTTATGCCATATTTATCTTTATAAAATAAAACATTTTTACACGAGAAATATATTTTGGTTCATATATGTCTTTATCAAATCAAACATGACTTTGGGCTGTAAAATTCTTTAAACTGCATTAAAATGTCTTATTTATAAAGCTTCTTTAAAAACACTTTTTAAAGGATTTTACCTCAATAAGACTTTATGTAGGACTCAAACATAATTTCATGAATTTACCTTTTATTTTTTGGGATGAAAATTTTTACAATATTATTTCATGAGAAGTAATAATTATTGTCCAAGAGAACTCTTCTTTTCATAGTAAAAATGACTTTTATCATCTCACTTGACCTTTATTAATATATATGCCCTATTCACCACATATATCTTTCTTGTGGTGTATGTATTGCCCATTGGTATTTTATATTAAGAGTATTCTTATTCTGATGCTATTATAAGCAATTATTTTTTGAATTTGTTATGGTTTTATGGGAAAATTTTGAATGTTTAATGATTATTTCATCAAGAATTTGTCAATGGTCTCATTTAAAAATATATTCGCCTATGTCAAAATCTGTTGTTATATCTTGTAATTCATTGAATTTTATCTATTACAATAACATTTAAAAAGTGTTTTTATGGTTTTTTAGTTATTATGACTACGGGTGTTCTATTTTGATACCATTCACCATATTATTCTGAATGTTAGTGTTTATGTTCATGGTTTGGAAATGTTATTTACATTTAATATGTTAGTTACAATATTAATTTATAGGTTTATTATCTTCACCCCTTTTATATAAATAATGTATTGGACTTATTATGTGATGGTTGGGGCCCTATATATCTCCTCGATGCATCGGTAGGTCTCATGAGATAAATAGACATGGACTTGGATGTGGAATTTCCCAATTTGATATATGGTTTTGGCCAAGGCCAAAATCATTTTTAATCATCTTAGTCGAGTCCTTGAAAATATGTTTTAGAATGTCTGGAATATGCACTTCCCTCATTATGATGCTAAAAATTCATAGTTCATGTGGTTATTAGACTACTAGAATTCCCATGATTATGTTTTATTATGTTAATATTTACTCAACTAATATTCCTTCCAAAATGTGTTCAAGTTTATTATTCGTAAAGGCAGTTGTTTTAAATTATTCAACATGCCAACAGTTTATGTTTAATTTATATTCCTTTGTATTTCTTAAATATTACAGATAAATTGAGATCACTCCTCTAATTTGTGTTTTCTTCCCCAGGTTAACAATAAGATATCATTTATTGAGTTTTCAAGGATATTGTCTATTAACTTTTGTTATCTATCATATTTTGTTTCATTTCAAAATGTAAATTGGGTTCCTTGATGTATCTAGTTTCTTAAATACTACTTAACTGAATGGTACTTTTGGATTTGATTCTAGTTTATATGACAATGAAATAAAATAACGCACTGGCTCTGGGAAACTATGGTTGGGTCCCTACAAAAATAATAAATTATGATTAAATTTTATGCAAATAAATTTTCATTTAAAATATTAAATTATTCATAAAATTGAAATTAAATATTTGTGACTCAAAAATACCAAAAATTAATTTATAATTTTCATAATAAATTATTTACTTTTTAAATGATATAAATATATCATATTTTCACTTATAGTATGGATAAATTATATTTATACATTCTTATGTGAGGTTACTATTCTATTATCCTGGTTACTATTTCTAAGGTCAAGTAACTATTCTCTTAATATAAATTACTTAATTTTTATAAATATATATTATTTAATTATAAATTTATAATGAATTAGATTATTTAATTCTAGAGTAAAAAATTATTTTATATGTTCCTCAGTTGTTATACATTTTTTACATTAAATTCCATTTTTAATGACCATGCCATATTTTTTGAAGTATTATGAACTTTTTTATCAGGATCTCAGTTGTTAGGATTTATTATATGTGATTGAGCCATTCCATATTCGTATACCTCATTGATGATCTCTTTATGATTATATGATTCTCCATCAGGTTTATTTATTATATTACTTGGTATTATAATATTGTATCAATATATTTATTTCTTCCCTGTGTTTTCCATCATGCTTTTTATATATAACATTCTAATATTCCATTTATCTGATAGAGTGTCTGATCTCTCAGGTTTCATAGGTTTACATTCCCTAGGTTATGATTATTATTTAATCATGTTAGATGTCTTGAAAGGGTTTAAAATTGAATGATTATGTATAAAAATTTTCACATTTTGTGAAATAATATTTTTATAATGAAAATAGCCAAGACCATACACATTTTGGTCCATGGTATGTGTGACTATTGTGAGATATATTATTTAAATTAGAATATTTCTATATTATTTAAGACATGTTATAATGGGCCACATCATTTGGTAACAGACTAAGGTTTATTAATTTTTTATATTAGTTTATTTATTTTTTTAGATTATTTCAGTTACCATTTCTATTATTGTGATATAACCTTATAGAAAATATAGAGCTGAGTATAAGTATAGTATTATTTCCTAAAATATTGGTAAATAATTGAGTAATTGGTTTTCATAGAAATATGTACGTATCTGGATATTGGAATGTGGATGCATCTGTAGAATTGATGTACCAAAGAGTATTCACCCTAAAAAAGGTTGGTTTAGTATTAACTTGATCATCACCCTGATGCATGATGACTAGACCAGAAATAAGAGACCTATCTAGTAAATCATAGGGGATATACATTGGTTTATCCTCTACTCTTCATGAACCATTATCAAGGTATTATTTTCTAGTTACATTGATGGTTTAGACATACATGTATAATAGAACACAACAATAGTAACCTAGATATAATAATGATATTTATATAATTGTCCATGTATATCAATTTTTAATTGTAATTATAATAGTTTAAATAAATCTATCTTTAATGAGGGTTCCATTAGATTGATATTTTATATTTATATACTCAAATTATTTTTTATATTATAATATAATGTTTAGTTTATGTATTTTTTAGAATCAAGATCAATAAAATGAACATGTGAAATATTTTTCTCTTTGAACTCCTAAGAAGAATATTTGGAATACTTATTTTACTAGTACTTTTTAGGATAATGAGGTGGAAATATCATTATAATATATATATATATGTTATGATTCTCCTGATTATCTTATCTTATTCATTTTGTAAAAGATAAATAAAATTACGTGGATATAATTTATTTCAGGGGTAGATTGTAATGACCTGAGATTTTTAGATCCTTTAAAATACAAACTATGTTCCATAACATCTATTACACCCCACATCAATATTAAACAATAAAAAATATTATGTGGACATAATTATAAAATCTATGAAAAACACTAAAATGGTAAACCATTAATAGTTGTATCTTTTTAAAGGGAAATAGTTAAATTCAATTGATATTGAAAAGGGTTTTTTCAATAAAATTAGTTTTATTTATTTTTTCCATTAAAAATATGAACTCAAAAATTTTAGAATTTAAATTTTATTTAGTAAAATTAATTTAAAAATTCATGAAAATGAATATAGTATATGATTTATTTTTTTATATTTTTCCAAAAAAAGGATTTCTATGTGAATAGATAAAATTGATTTTACAAATACCCTCACTTTTATATCACATAGAATTTTATTAAACCATTTATATGAGAAAAACATAAATTTTTCAATTTATATAAACAATTTTAAAAAACTATTTCAATTTATGAAACCAATGAAGATCATTTTGGAAAATCAAGTAATATTTTAAAAAACTATTTTTTCTTTTTCATTAATTAAATTAACTCATAATAAAATAGCGTTTGGGATTTATTTTGATTCATAATAATTATTATATGAAAAATATATAAAAATATTTGTATCACTAGAATCGACATCATTTATAAATACATTTTATATATAATATTTATGGATAAAAATACACTTTTCCTAAAAATAGGTTTTAATGTGTTACATGTGAAAATGTTATTATTATTTTCTATATAAATATAATGCTAATTTGATAAAAATATTCTTATATTTCACATAATTTTGATCATTTAATTTAATATGTCCAAATTTATTTTTGATTAAAAAATTTAGATTGTTTGTATTGATGCCAATTACCATGATAATGATGAAACTATTACATTAATGTTATTGTTTTATTAATATCAATGAATTTATATAAAGTCAATTAAATTTAAATACATTAAATAATGAATGTTAAATTATTTCTATACAAATAAACAAATATTTTAATGATCATTTAGTTGGAAATTAATACTAAATAAATTATGAATATTTAATGGTCAAGATGTATATTTCCACTAAATGAGTTTTCCTCTACATTATCTACTAAAATTTGAAATATTATTTTAAAACATATAGAAATAAGACTGGATATAATAGATGTAATTAGTATTTATATAAAGAGAAAAACAATTATATTGGTTATTTGATATGCTTAATAAAACATAAAATAACTTAGTTAAAATCTTGTTACAGTGTTTAAATGTAAGAATTTATAATTTTAAAAATTGATGGTAAAAACCATATAAACCATTTAAAACATTTGATGAAACCATTTTGTGTGCCTCATTTTTCCCAAAAATACTGCATTTTTCCAATTTTTTATCCATTGGCCTGGAAATAGTATTGTGGAATTATTAAAATAAAGAGTGTGTTTCCAAAAAAAAAATTTCTTCTCTTATAAAAGGGGTTCACATTCACCATTTCAAATATAAACCTCTCATAAAACATTATCCTTAAAAATAAGAAATTATAATCCCATTATAACCCTATATAGTAAAATTAATCCTTTTGTCAATCATAGTCAACTTATGACCATTAATTTCTAGGGGAATTTCTATTAAACTTTACTCTATCTAATATCTAATCCCCATAATTATATGATTAATTTAGTATCATTGTTTTTATGTTTTTTTATTAATGGTACACCCCTTAGTTATTCATTTCCACTACATTAGAAAAACATAAGAATCTCAATCGTGTGTGTGTATATACGCACTACCACCTCCACGAAGAACCATTTATTTATTTTATAGATTCTCGTTATTTATAAAAAACAGAAAATATGGTTCAAAATAATAAAAAATAAAAACAATTATTTTTTATAATGATATTATGTCCACGAAAACGCCTCCTTAAACAAACACACCAGTTAAGTTAAAGCATGTTCATTTTTGGGTCAATTTAACCACATAAGAGATTTATTATATATAAATTTATAAGGATGGAAATTGAAAAATGATATATAAAATTGTTATAATATAAAATGAAAATATTTATTGATAAATTTATTTATAACAATTATATTATTTATATCACTTTTTATTAAAATATCTTTTCTATTCATTAAACTTATCAAAATAATCCATTATCAATTCTATTTCCAGATAAGGTAACCAAAATAATATAAAGAATGAAATAATAAAATCATAAATAAATATAAGTTATATATTATTTATCATGAAATGATATATCAATAATTAACATGATATCAAATTATGTTTTACGAAATCAAAATTAATAAACATGTGTAAAACAATTAATGTTATTTACACACTGGTTAAAATATGCTATAACAAATTACTATACTCGTGATAAAAAATTATAATAGTTACTATAAAGGGGTAATATTTATTATAATGGATATGAAATATGGTATTATTTTAGTTATAATTTTTTACAAGAGGTTAGATTTTAATCTATTAAGTAAGAAAACATGGTAGGGTTTTTCATCCCAAAATTCCTCTCTTTTAGGACATGTTTGGTATGATTCACCTAATTCCATTTATATGGTGTATATATTTATTATTTTAGATATCATATAATGAATTATATTTTTATATTTTTTTCAAGTTTATTTATAAACCATTTTTTAAACAAATGTTGATTTGGAAGTTTCCTATAGAATATGAGTTTTATTATCTCTAAATTGAACCAATATAGAAGTTATTAAGTTATAAATCATGTTTCATTTTCTATCATGTAGATAATGTGATATTTTAGTTTTTTCAATGTTATCGTATATTTCACGATATTCAAAAAAATTATGTTTATGCTTATAATGGTTTTTATTCAAATGAAAAAAGTTTTAAAGGGGTTTATGTGGCTCAAATTCTCTTCCATGGAGAATAATATATTTATTTTGACTATAATATTTCAATATTTTTCACTTACACCCTATAAATTTGTTATGTTTTATTTATACATATTTTTTTGGTAAAATAATTATTCCCACCAATGTATTCTTCCTCAATGACTCTAACTATTTGAAAAATTATATTATATTAAGAATAATTATGATTTCATTAGACGGGTTTTTACACTATATTCATGTTTCTTAGATCACGTTTATTTTATAATTATTCTAGTATGAAATAATGTTTTTTTATCTCCATTGATCATTACCCACATATTCATTTTTGAAGAATGTTTTTAACATCTTTCTAATGATGTGGGGTTTTAAAATTGTTATTTAAAAATGTTCAAAATGTTTTTATATCATTTAAAAGTATAAGGTTTTATCATCCACTACACATTTTTAATTTAATTTTTCACTTTTTTATGTTTTAATTTTTATAAATTCATTTTAAAATTTAAATTTAAAAATTATTTTCAATTCCCTCTCTGGAAAATATTTTATCTCTTTTTCATGTTTCCATTATTAAATTTTCTTTTCAATGTAAAAGTATTCAATGTACTTTCATTTATCCTTTATGAAACATTGTATATATTCAAATATATTTTACATATAACTCTATATAATAAGGTAATAAATAAATATTTTATATTCCCCATATAAAAATATTTTGAAATTAATTTTTATATCCACTCATGTAAATAAAATAAAAAATTCTTTATGAAAACTTGTGTAATTTCACTTCCAAAATTAATCTGAGGATTATCTTCTATTATGTTATGTTTAGGTACTCCACAATATATTATTATACATTGAATTTTTTTTTAAATTTGATTTTGAGATCCTATTATTTCGTATGATCTTGTTATTTTATGGTTTAAGAATCACATTATTTTTCCATGGGTTAATTAAGGTATGATATTGACTGATTTTAAGTGCAAGACATATGTACAGATGATGAAAGGTGGGTTTATATATAACAATTTAATGAATTGGTTAATGTTTATATCTGATGGGATAGTTAGGAATGTATATACTTATTATTTTTTACAAAATAATGTTCATGTTGGGTTTTATCAAAATTGTATGTGTGGATATAATGAGTTTTTCATATAGGCATGGGCATAATGGGATTTCTATCAAGGGTTTTCTTATGTTTATAGTGGTACCACATTCCCACATTTTTTATCATGTTATACCTACTTTAAAATATTCATTTAATTTACATGAAATTCTAATTATTTAGGATGATGATTTGTGGTTAATGTATTATTCACTTTTATATCATGCTCTTATATTTCAGGATTAATTATATTTTTCTGAGTCATGTCATATCTTTAATGATTTTTTGACATTCTTAATATGATCTTATAGTTATTCATCTACTAGTATGATTTTAATATGAGTTATTATTATCTTGTAAAATGATATTTATATCTTCTACATATTCTCCTTCATTATAACGAACAAAAACTTTATGTTATGGATTTTACCTTAGAGAAAAATCAATATCACTCCATTATTATGGTTATATTACGTAGGTTGCGAATTTTTTTATATCATGTGAGATGTATTTAATGGGTCTAGAGGAGCCATATTATGAAAACAAATTCAAGTGTTAAAGAATAAGATGTTTACATAACTAATATGTTGGACACTAAACCTTTTAATACATGGATTTTGAGGCTATTGTGGGATTGTTTATTTAAATCATGATATTTTGATATTTTTTATGTCATGTTAAGAATGGGTTACATTAGATGAAATATTAGTAGGGTTTACTTGTATTTTAGTTTATTTTAGTTATTTTTTGAGATTATTTTAGGGACATATGGTACTATGGTTAGATAAAAATTGTAAAAAATCTATATGTTTTCCGAAGTATAGGATAATAACATCAAATATTGAAAAGTCTTCATTAAGTGGTTTTACAAGAAATAAAATCATTTAAAGTTACTTGAATGTCGATGAAATCGGGAAACATATTCACCTATTGGAAATGACCGTGAAATGGGTTAGGTGGGAATTAAATCAATCATCACCTAGATTCACGATGAGTATGCCGAATACTGAAAACATGTCTAGACACTCCCAGGTTATATACTTTTTTTATAATATTTTTCTCAAACTAACCCAACTATACTGGTACATGAGTACCTGATCTTGTACTAACATGAACATAATAGAATTTTGGATCCCCATGTGATGTAGTATAACACATAAGCATCAACCAAAAGGTCATAGGGAATGATTTCACCCCATGAAAAACAATTAATATTTAATTGTGGAAGATGAATCCTGGTATGTTTTTAATTCCAAACTCTCTTAAAGGAGAAAAGAGTAGCACCAACAAACATATATCCTAAGGTAATACATTATCTAAATATAAAAACATAGAATGCATCAAAAGAAGATAACACAACTTCATGCAATGGGTGGAGAACATAACCATTGGTTATCATCATCACCTTACGTCACATTGATCAATAACATCATCCCCCTCTTATTGGAACTTTCCCATTTTCCTAGACCTAGAATAATATAAACTATATATCTTAAAAGGAAAAGGTAAGGCATGAGTAAAAACCAAAGAGTTTTATTTTAACGAATATTTCAAAAGAAACTATATAATAATTAAACCATTTCAACATAAATTTAAATAAATATAACACAATGTAGATAATTTTCAAAAATTCGGTAAACAAAATATTTTTGAAAAAATATATGGATGATATAAAAAATGGTTTTAAATGAACATTTTTCACAAAAAAATGACCTTAGTAAATTAGTTCAATAAAATGATGGAATGTAATAGTAAAATAAAAATAGAGGACCACAGTCTTATATAATGAGATTAGTTATCTTCTAACTCAATGATCCTCACACTACCCAGTCAACCAACACTTCTCAAATGTGTTCAAACATCCCTATGGTGAAGGAAATTAGGATAAAATCAAACAACACCCCATCCAGGGAGATCATTTTGAATTTAGTTTAGATAAAGTCATCATATTCAATTCATTTTTATGGAGACAAAAAACTAGAGTACAAATATTAATCTCTCACAAACTACACAGGATCATATATTCTTTCAATCATCTTATCAATTAGTAAATCAATGGGAAATCATGAATTTTAATTCAATTCATCTTTCACAATCCTAATTTCCAATTTCAATTCAACATTCCATTTCAATTTTAAATCTAATATAGTGGTTTTAATGAAATCCATGAAATTATAAATCAACAATAATTTAAATATTTTTTCTTTAATCAACATAAAATTATTTAATAAAATAAAAAATCATTTCATGCCATCTTTTCTCAAATCCATCCAAAATTTCAAAGCTTTTGAAAACAAGTTATTTTCACAAATCTAATCCCTTTTAAATAAGACATAAAATTAATTCAATTCATGGAAGTTAATTTAGAATAAATTCTATTACATTAATTGAAATCACGGTTTCAAATTTCAGGAAAATCCTTAAAAATCCACTAGCAATTAATCAAATGATTAATAAAACACCTAAAATGGGTACCAATAATAGAGAGTTGAAGGTTAGGATGATCAAGAAGTAAAATATAGAATCATTAAACATCAAATAATGGTTTAGATCAATAAAAAACCCAATGATATGTCACTCTTAAATTATAAGAGAACAAAAAATGACAATTAAAAAGCATGGGAGAAAACACATATCATAGAGAGATTAGTCACATCCATTGGTGATTTAATTTGAGAATAAGGGTGGTTAAAGGTGGTGATTTTCCACTTAATAACCTCTAAAAAGTGTAGGGACATATTATGTTCAAATATGATATATACATATATAAGTTATAATTATGTTTTTGTAATTTTAATTGAAATTCTATGAGAATTATAAACTCATTTTAATAGTTTACAAGGTTATCCCCATGGTTAGTACTAACCGTATACCTAACTATGTGACCTCATTGAGTTTATGGAATGGTTGAATAGTTTTCCTCATAGTCAGACTAATCATTCACCAACTGGGAGAACCCTCACTATCTCAAGTCACATGGTTTCAATGAGAGGCTGTAAATTTTGGTCTAAACATGAATCACCAGCCAAAACCACCACATCATATGAACAACATCCTAGTCAAAACCACATTGTCCTTTAAAACCATGCACAAAACCTCAACATCCCAAAAAACATATAAAAAATAATTAAGCCTCAAAAAATCCCAAACCAAGAACTGAAATAAACATGATCAAAACCATGAACAAGAAGTACCTAAAATCTTCTAACAGTAAACTATAATCTCCCCATGATAATCAATTACTACACTTAGTAATACTATCAAGAAGACCCCATAACAATCAGATGAGGCCACTATTCTCTCATTAGTTCCACATACTCGCAAGTCTCATGTGAATCCTAACCATGCTACAAAATCCCAAGAACCAATGGAATATAAGTTCATATAAGAATCATCATCTCATAATCAGAATGTTGAACTAGCTACTCAGCCTTGTATAAATAAAGTTCCACATCCAGATCCTCCAGACTCATATCATTAGTTTGGTCAAATAGATATTTTCTAAGATGAAACACAAGGACAATGTTATGAGTCTATGACAAATGAGTTGTAAATTCCAAATTATAATCCACCATACCAATCTATTCAACAACATAAAAAAATCCCATGTGTCTGGGTAAAATTTTACCATGTTATCCTAGCTATTGGTTACCCAACTGAGGTCAACTCTCAAATAATCCTAGTCAATAACCTAAAACTCTAATGGGAACTGACGATGGTCAATATAGGACATGATGTTCTTCTATTCCATCACCATTCTCTAGTGAATTCACTATTTCATAGCTATCATATATTCAACCAATGATGGTCCAACAAAAAAATATGCCTCAATCGCTAAATAACAAAATTGAGATTTACATGGTTATTTATACAATGCCTCAAAGCGTTTAATCCTTTTGGAAATCTGGTAATTATTGTAATAGGAAAAAACAGTCCCAAGTGGCTATCCTGATCTCTAGAAAAATTATGTATTTTTACAGTAAACATGTCTTCGTGAATTGGTATGTCTCATTATTTTTGGAAATTCATCTTTGTATTATATTTCCTGATCAATCTAACCTAATAAATCATTACCTCCAAGAGTCCTCTCCATAAAATTATAAGTTAACCAAGGATCCTTATCAGAAACTACAATAGATGGAACTCTATGAAATATAACAACCTTCAACACAATCAAGATACCAAACCCCTCAACTTTTATTGTATCATAAATTGGGATGAACTAAGATTAATTTTTAGACAATATATCAATACCCACATCAAAACCGTCTTTAAATGGGTATAAAAAACAAACCCATGAAATCCATCAAAATATCAATTATACTCTATGTTGGCACTATATGGGGATAAAGTAATCCAAAATCAGTCTTGTTCTTAGCTTTGATCTAATGACATAACTAAAAATGATAAATTAAATCAATAATGTCTTGTTTTATATATGGAAAACATAATATTCACTACATATCATAGAACAACTTGTTGGTTTTATGTGTAACATCCTAGGTAAATAATGAATAAAACATTTTCATATTTATTAATATTTACGAATTAAATATTAATTTTATTTTAAAGGGGTTTCTATGTTCGATAGCATACCTGATACGCAACGATGAGTTCCTTTGAAAACTTACGTTGCACACTAGTAAAATAGTAATATTATTCTAAATGGTAGTTAACATGTAGCTGTTGTATTGGTGGGAATGGATAGAAATAACTAAAATATGATTATATATGTTTTTTAAATGTTTTGACATTTATCCAATAAAAGATAAAGGCTTAAAATACGGAAAGAATTCAATTTTAGGCATTTATACCCTAATTTTCACTAAAGGTTCACTTATAACCTTTTGATGGTGAACCGTCATTAAATATAGTTTTGATAAATCTTATAAATTCTATTGGACCAAATATAACTTTTCTTTATAATCTTGACATCAAAATATACTTTGTTTAAATTTTTTGTATATTGCCAATAAAGTTCATTTTTTAATGAATAGTGTAAAATGTTGTATTTTAATTCAAAACCTCTTTTTAATGTAATTTATTTATATGATTATATTATCATTTTAATTGGTTTTAAAGTGAAATTAGAAAATATTTTTACCATTAAAACCAATAGTGGACGTTTAATTTCACTTTGAAATCGGACTTAAACTAGTGTCAATCTTTTGATACTTATTGTTTCATAAAAACACGCTATTTGTCATGACAGTGGGAATTAATTATTAAATTAATTAATGTGACTTATATGTTTTGAATTTTTTAAAATAGACTTAATTTTTTAATTCGGAATATCATATATATCTTAGGGTGAATTTCTGGTATTTTTCTGAAAAACTTTAATTTTTGATGAATAGTGAAACCACTAAGTGGTACTTATAAAAACTGATTTTTCAGTTAAATTAAATTTTACCAGTTCAGTGTTTTGAATTTCAAAAATCTGACAAACATGGTTGTCATTAAGAAGTAATATGTGGTTCAATGAGATTAAAATAATTTTTTGGTGAATAGTAACTCTTAAGTTCTTAATCGCGATTAGAGGTAATTAGTGTTGTTTAAGGTAAGAATAATGTTTTAATAAGATGAAATGACCTAGAATAATATCCTACCCTCATTGTATGTGTCATGGCCGACCAATAAAATCAATGGGTCAACTTGGGGACCCCATGGAGCCACTTTGGTTGGAAAATGACATAAAAACCTTTTATTTAATGTTAAAGTAAAAAATTACACAAACATGAAATGTTTTACTAAAACAATTTTTACATGGGGTTATACAAGTAATATTTTTGACTATAAATATTAATTGGAAATCTAAAAAGATTTCCTACATCAAAGTAATTTTTTTATAATTTTTAGACATTAAATAAATTAAATAATTTTTGACATCATGATGATGCAGCTATGACCTCATTATTTAACGATTTAAATAAAATGGAAAGATAATGTAAACTCTAAGAACTAAACATGTCCAAAACCTATTGGATGAGTGTATTTCGAACCCTAATCACCTTATACTCGAAATAAATCAATGTGGGACCTTTAAAATCCGAAACCCATTTGAAAATAAAGTAACATTTTGTAACTTTACAAGAGTGCCCCTCCTCTCCTCTTATAAAAGGCCCCCACCTCTACCACCTTACCCACACTCCCAAAGCCTTTGGCTCGGCCAACCTCTGCCCATTTTTTCTCTCGACTTCCCTCTCTTACTCCTTGAATCCTCACTTTGGGCAGAAGGCTTCCCAAGGAAGCCTTTGATCTCAAACCAAAGTGAGTTACCCAATTTTAAGGTAATGTCTTCTTTTGAGTCCTTTTGTTTTATTTTGAATCTCCAACCCCCTAAACTCTTTTTATTAATTTCTTTTGTAACAAATACAGTACCCTCAATATACTAGGATGTTTTTATAAGAAGGATTCTATCTACACTTACACACACCTAAATCTAATGGTTAAAGAACATACTGTGTCCGTGGATGGCGAATTTTTGCCTCCCAAAACGATGATTGTCCAACATTATTTTAACACCATCAAAGGTGGCCATTGAGATGAAAATATATTTATATATTATATATAATATGTTTATGATTTCTTTAAGTTTCTGAATTTTTCATTTTGGTCATACCTTTATGGTTTCCATTATGGGTAAACGTGATATCTTCATTTAAGGAAGTGCGGACTACCGGCCCCTCTATGTGTTTTGATTCGTTAATGCCATATGTGGGATGTATAAAGGATGGATTTCAAGTTATTATATATGATGTTATACTGAAATTATAATATACCTCTATATAATTATTATTTATTTCCATTAAAGTATGATATAGAAAGGAAAGTAGCGTTCATGTGTACGTACGTCTTACCGTCTCCATGAACAGTGCATTTCATTTCTTATCCCCAAATGTAATGTACTATTATAAGTAAATGTTCATAATGGATATATATGATGAATGATACATCTAAATGATTAATATAATTCTGTAATTAAAATATACATACCTCTCATTTAGTATCAATTCCATTATTATGACAAAGAAATGAAAGTAGCATTCATGCGTACGTACGGCTTACCGTCTCCATGAATGGTGCATTTCATTTCTTACCTCTAAATGATTATGTAATATTATAAATACATGTATATGATGGATATATATGAAATATATGATATCCAAATCAGGAATGTCATTCTGGAAATAAATAACCGTTGACCTCACGAACAACATGTAATTGTAAGAAGTCCACTTTCGACTTAAGAACCAAATATCGACAAAACAAACATTATTAACTTAAATGGTTACATATTGTTTATAACATGACAATAAGTGATATAAAAGGAATAATGAACTTGAAAAGGTTCTTAAGAAAATAGAAATTAACTCAAGTTTATTATTCAGGACGTTAAAGAACGATCGAGTCAAGTCGGACCCGAGGTAAGGGACTTCATCTCAATCTCCTTTCATTGAGGAATATTTAGTTTTATACACAACATTATTTTATACGGTGTATAAAACCCTTTGAATATTACTTTTATACCAAAGGAATCTTTTTCTACGAAGCATTTTTCTAAACGACAAAAAAGAATTTTTTTTTAACGTACGCAGTTACAACGAGCTTTTCTGCCACCACGAGTATTATTTGGTCTTTGGCTTCCTCAACAAGTTGTAATGTTTTTAAAATAAAATAAATACCATATACGCTTTTATGTATTTTGGTATTGAAAATGGTTTTGATAAAGAATTCTATGATGTCAATATATTTTAATTATATATTGTGATTGAAATGTGGAAATGTTATCATTCCTTTATATTGGTTTTATGTTTTATGATTTTATATTGGTACTTGGACATTTGATAGGTGGTTACGTGATAAACCATATGACGGATGGTGCCGTGAATACCAGGATGGGTGGTTACGTTATAACCTCCAATGCATTGGGTATGGAAGTCGGCCGTATGGCTATTCCATTAAGTATGTATGGAAGTTGTCCGTATGGCTATTCCATTAAGTGATATGTGTGGGAAGTCGACCGTATGGTTATTCCACTTAAGTATGTTTATATCCAAAGTTACCTTTATATGTTATGTGTTCTTTATATGTGTTTTATGGTAATCCTTTGGTTACAAAAGGGTAAGTAATGATATTTTATTCAGTGAAGAGTTTTTACTGCTTCATGAAGGTGAAGGTATTACTTTGATAAATTATACATGGTTTACATGATGTTTGAAAAACTTACAGTTTTCATTCATTGTGTATCCCTTACTGAGCTTTTTTAAGCTCATCCCAAGTTTTTTTGAAATGTTTTTCACAGGACATAATGTGGAATAGGGTCAAGGACGGGATCAAGGGAAAGTCATGCAATTTAAAACATGGAACTAGACAAGTCTCTTTTTAAGAGTTTTCTTATTTTATGGAAACATAGTAGAAGTGTCTACTTCGTAATCTTTTGATATGTAATAGTTATGTTCTAATTCTCTAAAACTCTAAACCTGAAAAGATCCTCATTGTGAATTATTCATTTAATTCAATATTAAGTAAGGTTTAAGGCCGGGGCCTTATAGTTGGTATCAAAGGGATGTTTAGACAACTTTAGTAGTTATAAAAGTGTAAAATTATAAGTTAATTTATGGTATGATTGAAATGATATAGCATTTAAAGATTACCATGTTGCTTCGCCTAAGATATTGCTGTGTTCAGAATGGTTTTCCGCAGAGGAAACAAAGCAGCTATGTTGGGATGACATCAGGAGGAAGACAACCTTCCAAATCAGCAACATGAGATGGTTGGAATCGGAACTGAACAGTTCGTTGTAGTGATGGCACAGTTGAATCAGGCTATAAATGGTGGTGGTATACATGCACGAGATCATCCAGATCAACCGTAGAGGAACATGTCAGTGGTGGAACATTTCATGAGGCAACATCCCCCATCATTCAGAGGATCATCTGACCCCGTGCAAGCTGAAGGGTGGATTAAAGCACTAGAGAAGATTTTTGATGTCATGGGGTGTTCAGAACATCAAAAGGTTAGACTTGTTGTTTACCGTATTGAAGTTGAAGCTGATCAGTGTTGTTCGATGGTGAAAAATATCAGGGATAGTGATGAGATTGAGGATCTTCACTGGTACGAATTTAAAGGTACGTTTCTTGAGAAATATTTTCCTAAGGTGGTTCGCCTTAGGATGGAAAAACAGTTCCTAGAATTGAGGCAGGAGGATGATTCAGTGGCTGCTTATGAAGAAAAGTTCACTCGATTGGCAAGGTATGCTCCAAACATCATACAAGATCTTGATAGTAAAATAAACCGTTTTTACTCAGGGTTAAAGCCAAAGTATCGAAAGGCTTTAGCCTCTCGTGAGTTTAAAAGTTATGAAAAACTTGTTCGATGTGCGGAGAAGGTGGAAATGGAGTTTGCCGATGATCAGGTGTTCTATGACAAACAACATAATAAGAGGTCTAGTTGGCAGGAAAAGGGGAAGAATACATCAAAGAAGCAAGGAGGTAAGAAAACCAAATATCCATCCTGTGAGAAGTGTGGTAAAATGCATCCTGGGGAATGTTTATCCAAGTCTGGTAAGTGCTTTCGGTGTGGTAAGTCTGGTCATATTGCTCATAACTGTAAGGAAGATGATCAAGCAGGCAATGAAATGCCAGTGGTAAGATGTTTTAAGTGTAATGAAATGGTTCACTATGAAAATGAGTGTCCAACTAAGAACTCAACTGGGGGAATGTAGCCAGACTACAAGAAGAAAGGGGTGGTGAAATCCTTTGCAACAACTTCAGAAGATGTTTGGCCATCGAATGAAGTAGTATCAGGTACACTGTTTGTTTGTTCAGATTATGCCAATGTATTGTTTGATTCAGGGTCTACACATTCTTTCATTTCTGATAAGTTTTCTAGTAAATTGGAAATTCCATCTCAAGATATGAATCCTGAACTTATGGTAAAAACACCTGGTGGGAACGTTGAGACAAAAAGGAATTATAAGAACCTTCCTATCCTTGTCTGTGGAAAGAATCTACCAGAAAACCTTATTGTTTTTTCTCTAGTAGAGTTTGATGTTATTTTGGGCATGTATTGGCTTTCTGTTTATCAAGCTAAGATTCACTACAGTGCTAAAATGGTTTCTTTTCAAAATTATTTTCAGTTTGTGTACAAGAATGAACCCTTGATTTTGATAACATATCAGGAAGTTGAGAAACTAGTAAAAGATGGAAATTAATATTACTTTGCACATATTTTTAAAATAAAGGAACTGTTCAGATTAATGATGTGCTAGTGGTAAATGAGTATCTTGATGTTTTTCCTGATGAGTTTCCTGGTGTTATTCATGATCGGGAAGATGAATTTACTTTTGACTTAGTTCCTGATTCTAAGCCAATTTCAAAACCCCGTTATCGAATGGCTCATGTTGATCTTTTAGAGTTAAAGAAGAAATTGCATGATTTATTAGATAAAGGTTTCATTCAACCTAGCACTTCACCATGGGGTTCTCATGTCTTATTTGTTAAAAATAAAGATGTCTCAATGAGACTTTGCATTGATTATAGATCCTTGAATAATATTACTATTATGAACAAGTATCCTTTGCCTCATATCGATTATTGGTTTGATTAGATCCAGGGAGCTTAGTATTTTTCAAAGATTGACTTGAGGTCGGGGTACCATCAGTTGAAAGTAAAAGAAGCAGACGTTCCGAAGACTACGTTCCATACTAGATATGGCCATTATGAATTTTTAGTTATGACTTTTGGGTTAACCAATGCACCTGCTATATTCATGGACCTTATGAATATAAATTTCCATGACTTCTTGGATAAGTTTGTGGTTGTTTTCATTGATGATATTTTGGTGTTTTCTAAAAGTAAAGAGGAGCATGAAAGTCATTTAAGGGTTATCTTGCAAACCTTAAAAGAAAAGAAACTATATGGAAAATTCAGAAAATGTGAGTTTTGGTTACAACAAATTTCTTTCCTGGGTCACATTGTTTCAAAAGATGGCATAACTGTTGATCCTGCTAAAACAAAAGTTGTTGAAGAATGGCCAAGACCTACAAATGTCACCGAGATCCATAGTTTTCTTGGTTTGATAGGATACTACCGAAGGTTTGTTGAAAATATTTCACGGTTATCTAGTCTAATGACTAAGCTAACTCGTAAGGGTGTTAAGTTCATCTGGACAAAAGAATGTGATGATTGTTTTTAGGAGTTGAAGAGAAGATTGGTGAATTCTCCAATTTTGGCACTTCCTTCCAGGAATGTTGAGTTTGTTATATACAGTGATGCTTCATTGAAGGGACTTGGTTGTGTCCTTATGAAGAATGATCAGGTAATTTCTTATGCTTTACATCAGTTGAAAACTCATGAGGTAAATTACCCTACACATGATTTGGAATTAGCTGCTGTTGTATTTGCTTTAAAAATTTGGAGGCATCATTTGTATGGAGTAAAGTGTGAAATATATACTGATCACAAAAGTTTAAAGTATATATTCACTCAGAAAGAATTGAACATGAGACAGAGGAGATGGCTATAATTAATCAAGGATTATGATTGTACAATTCACTACCATCCGGGAAAAGTAAATAAAGTGGAAGATGCTTTGAGTCAAAAAAGTAATGCTTCATTAACCATGCTATGTTTTGAATGAGATCCATTGGTTTTTTATTTGATGAACTTTGGCATAGAGGGTGTTGGTGCCGGATGTCCTTCTGTTTTATTTCATGTATCAGTGAGATCTTCTCTATCAGACAGAATCAAAAAATCACAAAAGCAAGACAGTGAATTGCAGAAAAAGGTAGAGCTGGTTCATAAAGGTAAGTTGCCTGAATTCAGCATTGATAGTGATTGTGTTTTGAGGTTTGGGAAGAGATTTTGTGGGCCATGTGATTCACAGTTGAAGAATGAGTTGTTATGTTAGGCTCATAGTTCCCCGTTTTCAGTTCATCCTGGAAGTACTAAGATGTACAGAGATCAGCGGGAGTATTACTGGTGGGATGGAATGAAAAGATATATTGTTGATTTTACTGTGAAGTGTTTCACTTGTCAGCATGTTAAAGCAGAGCGGCAGTTACCTAAAGGGATTCTTCAGCCTCTACCAGTGCCAGAGTGGAAATGGGAGAATATATCCATGGAATTTGTAGTGGGATTACCGAAGACATCTCAAGGTAATAATGAAATATGGGTTATTGTTGATCACTTGACTAAATCTGCTCATTTCCTTCCTATACGAGATAATTTTTCCCTTGATCAACTTTCCCGTTTGTATCTTATGGAGATAGTTAGGTTACATGGATTTCCACTCTCCATTGTATCTGAACGTGATCCTAGGTTTACTTATAACTATTGGAAAGGCCTTCAGAAGTCATTGGGTACTGAATTAAATTTTAGTACAACTTTTCATCCTCAATCAGATGGAAAGTCAGAACGAACAGTTCAGACCTTGGAGGATATGCTACGAGCTTGTTCGATGGAATATCAGGGAAGTTGGGACCAACATATTTCTTTGGTTGAGTTTTCATATAATAACAGTTTTCATTCCAGTATACAGATGGCACCATTTGAGGCATTATATGGGAAGCGGTGTCGAACTCCAGCATTTTGGGATGAAGTGGGTGAAAGGAAGATGGTGGGACACAAATTTATAGAAGAGATGGAAGAAAAGGTTCAGTTGATTCAAAAACACATGAGAACAGCTCATAGCAGGCAGAAGTGTTATGCGGATAACCAGAGGAAGGATCTATCTTTAGAGGTAGGTGATCATGTTTTTCTCAAGGTTTCTCCATGGAAAAGTGTGATGCGATTTGGTAAGAAAGGAAAGATGAGTCCAAGGTTCATTGGACCATATGAAATTCTGGAGAGAGTTGGATCAATTTCATACAGAGTGGCATTACCTCTGAGTTTATCTCAGGTACACAATGTTTTTCATGTTTCGATGTTGAGGAAGTATATGCCAGATTCATCTCATGTTTTGAGCCCAGAGGTAGTTCAGTTGGAAGAGAATCTCACTTATGAAGAACAACCAGTCCAGATTCTTGACCGAAGAGAGCAAGTGTTGCAAAATAATGTAATCCACCAGGTAAAGGTTTTGTGGAAAAACCATATGGTTGAAGAGGCAACGCGGGAATCTGAAAATTCTATGAGGAATAAATACCCCCACTTATTTTGATAAGTGAATAAAATTGCGAGGACGCAATTCCCAAAAGGGGGGAAGGATGTAACATCCCAGGTAAATAATGAATAAAACATTTTCGTAATTATTAATATTTACGAATTAAATATTAATTTTACTTTAAAGGGGTTTCTATGTTCGATAGCGTACCCGATACACAACGATGAGTTCCTTTGAAAACTTACATTGCACACTAGTAATATAATAATATTATTTTAAATGGTAGTTAACATGTAGCCATTGTATTGGTGGGAATGGATATAAATAACTAAAATATGATTATATATGTTTTTTTAAATTTTTCTAAATTTAGCCAATAAAATATAAAGGCTTAAAATACGGAAAGAATTCAATTTTAGGCATTTATACCCTAATTTTCACTAAAGGTTCACTTATCACCTTTTGATGGCGAACAGTCATTAAATATAGTTTTGATCAATCTTATAAATTCTATTGGACCAAATATAACTCTTCTTTAGAATCGGGACTTCAAAATTTACTTTGTGTAAATTTTTGGTATCTTTCCGATAAAGTTAATTTTTAATGAATAGTGTAAAATGTTGTATTTTAATTCAAAACCTCTTTTTAATCTAATTTATTTATATGATTAGATTATCATTTTAATTGGTTTTAAAGTGAAATTAGAAAATATTTTAACCATTAAATCCAATAGTGGTCGTTGGAATTAATTTCACTTTGAAATCGGACATAAACTAGTGTCAATCTTTTGATACTTATTGTTTCATAAAAACACGCTATTTGTCATGACAGTTGGAATTAATTATTAAATTAATTAATGTGACTTATATGTTTTGAATTTTTTAAAATAGAATTCATTTTTGAATTCGGAATATCAAATATAACTTAGGGTGAATTTTTGGTATTTTTCTGAAAAACATCAATTTTGATGAATAGTGAAACCACTAAGTGGTACTTATAAAAACTGATTTTTGGTTTAAATGAAATTTTACAACATATTTATTTTGAATTTCAAAAATCTGACATACATGGTTTTCATTAAGAAGTAAAACGTGGTTCAATGATATTAAAATAATTTTTTGGTGAATAGTAACTCTTAAGTTCTTAATCGTGATTAGAGGTAATTAGTGTAGTTTAAGGTAAGAATAATGTTTTAATAAAATTAAATGACCTAGACACATGTCCTACCCTCATTGGATGTGTCATAGCCGACCAAGACTATCCATGGGTCAACTTGGGGTCCCCATGGAGCAACTTTGGTTGGAAAATGACATAAATACCTTTTTTAATGTTAAAGTAAAAAATGACACAAACATGAAATGTTTTACTAAAAAAATTTTTACATGGGGTTATACAAGTAATAGTTTTGACTATAAATAGTAATTGGAAAGCTAAAATGATTTCCTACATCATAGTAATTTTCTTATAATTTTTTGACATTAAATATATTAAATTATTTATGACATCATGATGATACAGCGATGACCTCATTATTTAAATATTTAAATAAAATGGAAAGATAATGTAAATTATAAGACCTACACAAATACAAAACTTATTGGATGAGTGCATTTCGAACCCTCATAACCTTATCCTAGAAATACATCAATGTGGGACCTTTAAAATCTGAAACTCTTTTGAAAATAAAGTAACATTTTGTAACTTTACAAGAGTGCCCCTCCTCTCCTCTTATAAAAGGCCCCCACCTCTACCACCTTACCCACACTCGCAAAGCCTTTGGATCGGCCAACCTCTGCCCATTTTTTCTCTCCACTTCCCTCTCTTACTCTTTGAAGCCTCACTTTGGGAAGAAGTCTTCCAAATGAAGCCTTTGAGCTCAAACCAAAGGGAGTTACCCGATTTTAAGGTAATGTCTTCTTTTGAGTCCTTTTGTTTTATTTTGCTTCTCCAACCACCTAAACTTTTTTATTATTTTCTTTTGTAACAAATCCAGTATCCTAAATATACTAGGATGTTTTTATAAGATGGATTCGAGCTACACTCACACACACCTACATCTAATGGTTAAAGAATATACTGTTTCCGTGGATGGTGAATTCCTGCCTCCCAAAACGATGATTGTTCAACATTCTTTTAACACCTTCAAAGGTGGCCATTAAGATGACACTATATTTATATATGATATATAATATGTTTATGTTTTCCTTAAGCTTCTTTATTTTTCATTTTGGGTATACCTTTATGGTTTCCATTATGGGTAAACGCGATATCTTCATTTAAGGAAGTGCGGACTACCGCCCCCTCAAAGTGATTTGATTCGTTAATGCCATATGTGGGACGTATAAAGGATGGATTTAAAGTTATTATATATGATGTTATACTGGAATTATAATATACCTCTATATAATTATTATTTCTTTCCATTAAAGTATGATATAGAAATGAAAGCAGTGTTCTTGCGTACGTACGGCTTAATGTCTCCATGAACGGTGCATTTCATTTCTTATCCCCAAATGTAATGTAATATTATAAGTACATGTATATAATGGATATATATGATTAATGATACATCTAAATGATGAATATAATTATGTTACTAAAATATACATAACTCTCAATTAGTTTTAATTCCATTAATATGACAAAGAAATGAAAGTAGCATTCATGCGTACATACGGCTTACCGTCTCCATGAATGGTGCATTTCATTTCTTACCTCGAAATGATTATGTAACATTATAAATACATGTATATGATGGATATATATGATATATATGATATCCAAATCAGGAATGACATTCTGGATATAAAAAACCTTTGACCCCACGAACAACATGTAATTATAAGAAGTCCACTTTCGACTTAAGAACAAAATATCAACAAAACAAACATTATTAACTTAAATGGTTATATAATGTTTATAACATAGAAATAACTTATATAAATTGAATAATGAACTTGAAAAAGGTTCTCATGAAAATATAAATTAACTAAAGTTTATTATTCAGGACATTAAAGAATGATCGAGTCAAGTCTGACCCGAGGTAAGGGACTTCGTCTCAATCTCCTTTCATTGAGGCATATTTCATTTTATACACAACTTTATTTTATACGGTGTATAAACCCCTTTTAATTTTACTTTTATGCAAAAGGAATCTTTTTCTATGAAGCGTTTTACTAAATGACAAAAAGGAATGTTTTTTTAACGTACGTGGTGACAACGACCTTTTCTGCCGCCGCGAGTATTATTTGGTCTTTGGCTTCCTCAACAAGCCGTAATGTTTTTAAAATAAAATAAATACCATATACTCATTTATGTATTTTGGTATGGAAAATGGTATTGATAAAGGATTCTATTATGTAAATACATTTAAATTATATATTGTGATTGAAATGTGGAAATGTTATCATTCCTTTATATTGGTTTTATGTTTTATGATTTTATATTGGTACTTGGACATTTTATGGGTGGTTACGTGATAAACCATATGACGGGTGGTGCCGTGAATACCAGGACAGGTGGTTACGTTATAACCTCCAATTCATTTGGTATGGAAATCGACCGTATGTCTATTCCATTAAGTATGTATGGAAGTTGGCCGTATGGCTATTCCATTACGTGATATGTGTGGAAGTCGACCGTATGGTTATTCCACTTAAGTATGTTTATGTCCCATGTTTCCTTTATATGTTATGTGTTCTTTATATGGGTTTTATGGTAATACTTTGGATAAAAAAGGGTAAGTAATGATATTTTATTCTTTGAAGAGTATTTACTACTTCATGAAGGTGAAGGTATTACTTTGATAAAGTATACATGGTTTATGTGATGTTTGAAAAATTAACAGTTTTCATTCTTTGTGAATCCCTTACTGAGCTTTTTATGCTCACCCCAAGTTTTTTTGAAATTTTTTTCACAGGACATAATGTGGAATAGGGTCAATGACGGGATCAAGGGAAAGTCATGCAATTTAAAACATGGAACTAGACATGTCTCTTTTTAAGAGTTTTTTTTTATTTTATGGAAACATAGTAGAAGTGTCTACTTTGTAATCTTTTGAGATGTAATAGTTATGTCCTAATTCTCTAAAACTCTAAACCTGAAAAGATCCTCAATTTGAATTATTCATTTAATTTAATATTAAGTAAGGTTTGAGTCCGGGGCCTTATATTATGTCTCACATACCACTAAAAAGTTTATAAATCCCCCATTACATGATTTCTCAAAAGAAAATGTACAATGTACCCGTTTTGGAAGCATAGGGTGCCCTCATGAGATGAAAATTACATAGTGATGATATCCCCGACATATATAGGGTTACTAATACCATGTAAATCATCATCATGATATTATTCTTGAAGATCCATCAAAATAGGATGGAATGTTAGCTAGAAAATAGTCAAAAAAATATTATACTTATTCTATATAAATCCCAAATTCATATGATAAAAGGTTGATATATTTTTAAAATGGTTTAAAACCTCAAAAATGGAATCATTATTCCAATGATTCCTTGGGAGACCCACCACATGATCCAATGTATTGGCGTCTGACTTCTCTTATGGAATAGGATATGGCTTTAGTAAACCTCTAGGTCATTGATACTCATCATTCACCTGTAGAAAGGTGTATCATCAAAACAAAAACCATGATATCTCCTTTTTCATGCCTATATACCAAAACTATGGTCATAGGTTGCGGTACATTTCTATCACACCTAGATGAACCTCTCACTTTGAGGAGTAAATATCACGCATTAGTTCATAGTGAATATTCTTAGGAATAATATACCAATTCTTGACATAGATGATATCATCCTCATATGTCATCCATTATAATGGTGACTCCCCATCTTCATGGATTTCCCTAAAGGCCAAAAATTCTAGATCCTCATAAATCATATCCCTAATCAACCTAAAAAAGTGAATAATCCACTTAAACTGATATGAGATTAATCTTCTCCTAACCCTCATGAACTACAACATGCATCTCTGCCATGAAATTTTCCATCATTCACTCAGATCTAGACTCTTGAACTACCAAAGTCTATTTTTTCTTACTTATAGAATTATCAATATTATTTTCCTTCCATATCATATATTCTAGCATAAAATAAAATGAAAACATATAATCAACCCACCTATTCAATCATATATTCAAATATTTCTATGAAAATAGGTACTTTAAGGTCTGGTGATTAGTATACATAGTTGAATTCTCACCCAGAAAATAATTCAGCCAACACTTCAAATCATAAACCACTTGAGTCAACTCGAAGTCACGCATATGGTAATTTTGTTCATATGGACCCAAATATTGTAACCCATACACGAAAATTTGATCTCTATACATCAAAACCACCCCATGTCTGATCCCAGAGTCATCATAATACATTGTATACTCCTTACCTTTCTAGGGTTACATCAAAATTTGTGAAAATGTCATGTGATTATTAAACACCTAGAAGGAATTCATTAATTCTCTATTATATTAAAATATTACTCCATTCATGTTCAACCTGGGAAGTGGTGATTCTAAATGGTAAAGGTCCCAAATTAACATTTTATTGTATCTATTCAACCCCAGAATGCTATGAATTTTGAAAATATTCATAGGATGCTCCAATTAAACTAATGAATACACCTTCTCTAGGTCCACCTAGACACATTAATCAAAGATGATGAGACGCAATTAATGTACTCAATCAATACATAAATGAAACATAGATATCATGGAATATATTTGGGGCTCTCTCAATGTCAACAGATAATTTTGTGATGTTTGGACTGATCATTAGAAGTCTTGGAGTATACAAGACGTAAAACATAAATAATAATAATAATCAAGGTATTAATGAATTAGTTTGTTCATAAAGTCCATAAACACTACTGGTGGGATCAGCATACCGAATGAAAACATGGAAAAATTATATATGCCACAGCTGCTTCAGAATGCAGTCCTCAGTATATCAACTGGTTGAACACTCACCTAATGATGTCATAATCTCAAATAAATTATCTATAAGATATATGATCCTCTAAAATGGTCAAAAATATGAACGATTCATTTTAGAGGACAATAATTCTTCATATTCATATGGTTAAAAATCTAGTAATTGATACACAAGTTCGACGCCTTTCCATGTTTATTTGTAAACAAAACTGGGGAACCCCGTGATGACGTACTCAAGAAATTAAATCCATTATTATCTAAATATTCAATTTTATTCATGGGAACTTGAATCTCTTTTTTCTCCATTATGTGTGGTGGAATAGAAACTGGATCACCCACAAGCATGAGCTCAGTGGTCAATTAAACATCTATCTCAAATGATGTACCTGAGAAGTCTTTTGGAAACACATCCTAAAACTATTCCAATTTAAGGGGAAATACATCATGTTTAAAACCCCATTAATCATGAAACATAACAGATAAATTGGTATTATGATCCCTCAAATTATGATGAATTGGACCTACACGTCTTTCTTATATATCCCATTCTTCATGTTGGATATATTTTTTCACCCTTTGGAAATGTAAATCTCACTCGACTTGGGTATCAATCAATGAAGGCTTTGAATGGAACCAATAATACCCTAGACATAATTAGGTTTAAGCCTAAAATTTCTTGGATTTATATAACCTAAATGAAATGATACTCACCAACCTCATGAGAACACCCTTTACACAAATATATGTCTCTTGATCATGCCCCCAAAGGTGTATCTATCGTTATAACTACCATCATGAACTCCACCACCTCGATCAAACCATTCAAAAGTTGTGAAGAAATAAAATTATGAGAGGAAACAATATAAAATAAGGAACTATCTAGAATATAATCTACAAGAATAGTACCTCTACCTACTGAGGTATCAACCTCACAGTCCACTAGTGTAGGCTAAACTACATCTTACTATCATGCCCCTCTTACCTATAATGTAGTATGATTCCCCTGAGTTCCACCACTCTCCTGATACATGTGATCTTGGACAGAAACACCTCATTCACTACCAGTTTAACCACATCTGGTATAGCAACAACTACTATAATGATATAGAGTTGACTACCTCCTTCTATTACTCATATTCTGCTTATATCCCACATCACTAATCACATGTCGTGGGTTCTTACCAAACCACTGTAGATGTTCCATTATAACTCAACCTCAACAATGTACCAATGTATGGGGTAATTGTCTATGATAGTGTTTTGACCAACCACATTGGTGATAGACCACTCAAGACTTGTCTTTTGTAACTGAAAAATCTATCTGGACACTCTTCTTTCCACTACTCTGGAAAACATTTTTTTAATGAGACCTCCTGTTCATGAAATATTATCACCCTAAATGTCCAATAAAAAAACATGTCCACCACATGAATCCTCCCTCAAATTCCTCTCATATATAAGAGCCAGATTCACCAATTCATAAAAATTATTCAGTCTGAAGTGATTCACATAGGAATTAATTTTTCATATAAACCAATACTAAAACCTTTTTTGAATCATTGAATCATCTCCTACAAACACTGTAGAAAATCACATTAAATCATTATGGGATAAATAATAGTCCATCATAGACATACCCCCTAATTCAACCTCATGAACTTAGTTTCTCTCTCCTGCCATTGAATCTCCAGATAAAAGTGCTCCAGGAATTTCTCAAAAAATTCATTCTATAACATACCATATATATTTCCAGTTGGATCCTAAACATCCCACCAACATTTCATTAATTACGAAAGCATATAATCATCACACTAGACTATATTCTCATTTGGAGTATTAAATGGTCAATAATTATATGGTTGGAACCAATTCATAACTCTACTGCCTCATGTACACCCTCTCTTTTAATCATCAGAGGGTGATGTAACTGAAGCTCCTATGTATGTTATACATACTCTTAACCACCTGATCTGGGTCTCTCTACATTAACTACATGAGGTAAGAAAATCTCTCAGGGTAATTATCTCATGCCTCCTCCCATATCATTCTTCTAACATAGGTCTCTTTCCCATAACCGATCCTACAAATATTATATCTATCCAGGTGCTGATTAGGAAGCCCGAGTATGGTGTGAGTTCAACTTAGTAGGCCGTCACCAATGATGTCTATGAAAATATTCAGTCAAAGTAGTTTATGTAGTTGTATAAAGAAATAAATAAATTTAATAACATAAATTTTTTACATTTATTCAGTATTTCATTATTTGACCATATAATCATTTGGGTTCCTGAGGACACCTAAGCTCTCTGTATCTGCTTCGGCCTATATCAAAGTCTAAAATATCCCCATGGGATATTAAAGGATCCAGGCGTAGTGGAAGCCTGGCAGTTATGAGGGACTACATTTTCTTTATTCCATAATTAATTACTAATCTGAGAACAATACGATAATTTATATATGTATACATGAAATAAAATCAAATATTTTGAAAAAAAGAATAATAGAGTCAGATTTGAGAAAGAGAATCATGCACATCATGTTTAAAATTAATTTAATAATTTATGAAGAAATTAGAGGGCAGGGACATCGATACATTCTTCATTGATGATCATTGATCATCCTAAATGACCCTTTAGGGTTTCCATTATTGCGCTTTCAAGGATCCAAGGTAGAATAAATCTAGTGATGATCCACAAATGCTCCAATGGTCTTTGATCAATGCCACTTGTTCTCTGAGTGCTAGTGTGGAAGAACGAATTTCTAGTGTTGATCATTCTCAATGGCTTGTTCTTGAGTCCTAAATAAATTCCACTATTCATGGGAAGGATAGATAATAGGATTTGAGAGAGAATATTTTTGGCACCACAATTCATAATTCACTCTTGTTTTTCACAATAGATATACCTACCTGTTAATTTATATGGGGTTTCAGTTAATATAATTAAATGAAAAACAAAAATAAAATTCAATTATAACTATTATAGAAAACCCATTGTACATAATAAAATTAACAACACAATTATTTGTTATGCACTAGCTTGCTCAAAATTGAACCATAAATGAAATCAACGTCCACATAATTATAACAGAATTATTATTATTTCTTGCACCAACTGGATAAACATTATTTACCAACTTGTAAATAATTAATTTATCCACAGACACGTTATTGTTCCATTCAAACACCACATACATTTATTTCACACCCAAATAAAATATTTTATTCTCTTAAATAAATATTCTTATTTTCAAAGTAGTAAATAAATATTTATTAAATTTTCAAAAAAATAAAAAAATATATTTTATTCACAATATGGTGATTAATATTTATTTAATTTATGCTATAAATTTAACTTGGATTAAATTATTCCTTAGCTTTGAGAACAAAATTTATTCCATTAATGAAATTCATATAGAATTTAATTGAGACCACCAAAAACACATAGTGTGTGACCCTCTAGGATTATCTCTCATTGGCATTAGGATGTCTTGTCCAAATTCTATGAATACTGTATTGAAATGGGTCAAGGAACCAAAGAGAAAGAACTTAATTTTGCAGTGATGGCATCCACATATGAATTCTCACTGTGTAATATAATCCCTTTCTCACAATATCTCATCAAGCAGGTTTAATGATAGTGTCATCAACATATATGCTTGATACATCATTTCTTGACTACCAAAAATAAACACATCATTACACCATGGCCATGGAATTTTGGGCGATGGTTCTATGTCAATAAAAGGGCGAGATATAAACTTCCCTAAATGGAAGGGATAATTATTCCTCTACTTATCCATTAATAAAAAGTCATTTTTGTCCCACCCAACTTACCCTACTTCCAACCCACATATGGTCTGATAGTTTTCATCAGAAAATCTATGTTCATGTGTCATGAAATTTAATAATGATAATATTAAATTCAAAGAACCATTACAAATGCTCATAGATAAGAATATCTGATGACACCAAAACATGTTGAATTCAAACATGCAGGTCTGTTCTTAAAATCACTCATATTATAGATTTCCAAGTGTGAACTTCATGTGAAAAAGTCCCATCTTCTTATGAGTACTCACACCAGACGTTTTTTGTACTATGTGTCCCATAAAAATATGTCATCCAACCACATAACTATATTAAATAATAATGTCATAACACTTCATGGTTCTCATCATTATGGAGAACTTTTATGACCTTATTAATGTGACAAATTTTCTATGAAATTATTACCTTATAATCAAGTATAATAATGAAGAATATGTAATATGTTATTTAATATTTAAATACATTAAATATTCTTGTAATCAATTTACAAATAGTTTTTTCTAGGACACCGACTCCAAAAAACTCCCACAAAGACTATAGCTGACTGCCTCTGAAATTTAGTCCTCTAGACCTCTTATGATTATAATGTTTCTACTAATTCAATGCTTTAGTAATGGGATCCACCACATTGTCTTCCATCGAAATAATGCTCATTGTAACTTCACCTCTCTAGGAAAAATCCCTCAAGAGATGATACTTTTGTAGTATGTGCTTCGTTTACTGATGTGACCTTCACTCTTTTATGGGAGTTGTCGTTTTAGTGTTATCACAGTAAAGTGTGTTGGGATATTTATTTCTAGGTACCACATCCATCTCTAGGATGAATCTCCAAATAAAAACTACTTCTTTAGCTAACATAGAATCTACATACTCATACTCTGCAGTAGAATTTGTGACCAAACCATGCATTGAGCTCCTCTAGCTCATAGCATCTCCATTCAATGTGAAGATGTATATTGTTTGTGACTTCATGTCATCTTCATTTTTTTGGAAACTATGATATGAATATCCTCTTATAGCTAGATCCTATTCTCTTCTATAAACCAAGAATATATCCTTAGTATTATTTAAATACTTATTGATAGTCTCGAATACCATCTAAAAGGGATTTCCTAAAACAACTTGATATCTTAATACCACACTCAACACATATGAGATATATAGCCTAGTAAATATCATATCATACATGGATGAACCAATCGTAAATGTGTATAGAATCATTTTCATTATCATTCTTTCATCATGTGTTTGAGGACACATTTTCTTGGAAAGATTAATTCCATGTAAAATAGTAAAAAATACAGTCTTGGATTGTTTTATACTAAATATATTCTATATCTTATCAATTTATGTACTTTGTCTTAGGCCCAACTATCTCTTTGATATGTCATGATGGATCATGATCCGAAGAATATATATTTCCTCTCCAAATCCCTTCATAGAGAATGATTTTTTCAACAGTTACCTAACTGACTATAAGACTGGTATTTCATTTCTAATACATAACATGTCATCATAATATACTATTAAGAAAATAACATCACTCCCATTTAACCGTTTGTATATAGAAGGCTCACATTCGTTCTTTATAAAATAAAATTCTATTATGGATTCATGAAATCAAATGTTCCATGAATTGGTTTCTTGGTTGGATATATAAATGGATTTTTGAAGTATTATTATCGTATTGGAATCCTTTAGTGTCACAAACCATTGAATTTGTGTGATATAGACATATTTTTAAATGTTCCTATTGAAGAAGTCTATTTTGACATCCATTTTTCAAATCTCATAGTCATGGTATGTAGTAATGGCTAGTATAATTCTGATCTATATTAGAATTGAAACTAGTGAAAAGGTTTCTCCATAGTCAAATCATTGATGATATATAAACCATTTCGTAAATAGTCTCACCTTATTGGTATTGAATTTTCCTTCCATTTATAGTTTCTTCTTGAATATATATTTATACCAACATGCTTTACATCTACAATTTGATATACAAAAATACATACATGGTTTTTGGGCATGGAATCTATTTCAGAATTCATGTATTTGTGCCACTTGTAAATGTGTGTTCTACTTACTACTTTTTTATAGGTTATAGTATCATTATTATTCACTAATAATGAGTTACAATCCTATCCAACTCAAAAACCATACTGTTCTGGTTCTCTGACCTCTCCTATACTTCTATAGAGTACTTATATCTCTAGAAATGATCATTCTTCCACAGGGCTTTGTGGAATCTACTCATGTAAAAACTCTTCTGTATCTTGATCCTCGACTTCATCGAAGACTATCTCACTCCCACTATATTTTTGGAGATGTTCTCCCTCTAAAGTAATATGGCATGTCTTTCCATGATAACATATTTGTATGGGGGTTCTCATAGGTAATATCCCCTTTTTTCCATGGGGTGTCCTGTAAAGGAAAATTTGTGCCCTAAGGTGCGAGTTTTATACTTGAAAAGTCCATAACAAATGACTTTTTCCCCACACATGTAAATATAATAACATGGCTTTTCTTCCACTCCAAACTCATATGGAAGACTATTTACCAATTTAGATGGAACATGATTTAATTTTTAAGACTTTTTTTGTGACATATATCCCCAAAAGGATAGTGGAATACTTCAAATACTCATTGTTGATCTCATCATGTCCAATAAGGTGTAGTTCCCCATATCTCTTACACCATTCCACTAGGGTGTGAAAGGAGGAGTGAGTTGAGATAGGATCCAAAAATCCCATAATTATTAAATGAATACTTGATTAATATATTCTCCACTTTGATCAGAGTGGATATTCTAAATAATATTACCAAGATTGTCCTCAACTTCATTCTTATATTACATAAACATGCCAACAGAATTTGACTTATAACTCATTAAGTTGATATATAAATATATTGTAAAATCATCAGTAAAAGTTATGAAGTATGCGTATTGAGTCCTTACAACAACTGAAAATGGTCAACACACATTGATATGAACCAATTCAAGAAGCTCTTTTGCTCTTTAATGTTTCCCACTAAATGGGGATTTGGTCATTTTCCTTGTGAACATTTGTGATATACACTATGTGATTTTATATCGAAAGAATATAAATATTCATCTTGATGTAACATTTTTAATCATTTCTCATTTACATGACCTAGTTGGTGATTCCAATGTTGTATGTGGTATGAGTCATGTAATGTAATTTTTTTTTATCAATTTCCATTACATGGTTTGTGTAATCCAACAGGTAATAACCATTATATAAGTGTTGCATACAAAAGCTAAAGCTCTATTTATAAAATAATTGACATTCATTTAGAAACATGGTAATAAATCCATCTATATCTAGTCCATATCCACAAATAATATTTTTGGTTACAAAAGGAACATAATAACAACTTTTTAATACCAAGATCAACCCAGTCAGTAACGTGAGGTGTTAGTCCCTGACAGATAATTCAGAAATTCTACTTCTATTGCAAGTTCATAGATCTACCTCCCCTCGGTCAATTTTCATGAATTTACATTGTCCTTGTATTTGGATACATATTTGAGCACCATAAGATGTATCTAATACCCAATTTCTAAAAATATATAAATTTCACTTGATAACCAAATCACCTGAAGATTCCCCTATCTTTTTTAGCTAGGTCTAGTTTTTCTTCCAGTGGCCTTTTTTCCACATGAGAAACCAACCTCTTCCAATTCTATTACATCCCAACTAATTTTCCTTTTCATAGAAGGTTGTGACGAATATTTGGGCATAATTCTCTTCGCCTTCCATTTCCTCTTATTTACCATAAAGACAGAAGAATTCTCAGGCTTCATGTCTCTGTCAACTTCATGAAGGAGGATAAGAAGATCTTATGGATACCTCTAATGGTTGTTCGTATTGAAATTTACAAAAAAATAGGATAATATCTAAGGATGTGATGTGATAATGAGATCGGTACCCAGTTCTTTAGTGAGTTTAAACCCTAAACCTCCAGATGCTCAATGAAGCCAATGATCTTTACTACGTGAGGCCTAGCTAGGGATCCCTCTCCATGATTACTCTAAAAGAGTGCCTTGGATATCTCAAATTGTTCATATCTTTCTCTATCTTGGTAATGACCATGGAGGTGCTCAAACATGCTATAGGCATCCATGTTTTAGTTAGACTTCGTGAGTTCACTAGATATTGATGATAACATCAAACATTGAATTTTGACTGTGGCATTAATATGATTTCCATAGACCAAGAACTCTTCATCACTCAACTCTTGGGTAGTAAAATCATGTAATCACTAATATAGAACAAAATAATTTTTTTCATGTCATAGAATGACTTGATGTCTTCTAAACCATTCCTATAAGTTACTACTAGTGAGGATGTTATCTTTATCTTGTATTGATTGTAGAGATAGTGTGGTTGACAGGTTTATCATTTTTTTATTCTACAATTAAAAGAGTATATAATTATTAGTTTCTTGATTACATTTTATAAGAGATAATAAATTGATTTTATTAAGTATCTCAATATTTTATAAACTCACAATTTCCCTCGCCTTTGAACTTGGAATGTCTAGTTAATTATACATTATAATTCCAAGATCCATATTCCCCTTCACATAACCCAAAAAATTGTTGGTCAAGCTATTTTATTGTATATAGTTTGGTAGGTCTTTTCTAACTATAGGCTTGATGCTCCTTGATCAGTTAAGTGGACTCCATAGTCTTGAAATCCATACATGGATTTCAACAACAATTTCCTCTAATATTACACCAAGTCTAGAAAAGGCTACTCCTCTTGATGTAAAATTGTAAAGTCATCCCAAAACATTATGACGTCTTCCTGCATAAACATATGTCTCCCAATAGGGTTTGGTCAAAAAATTAATTTTATTGAGTCATTCCATTAATCAAGTAATGGGAGGCATAGTCTAACTTAAAAGTTTATTGAGGGATTTTATGTCTTATGTGTAAAATTATAATAATCATTTTCAAATGCTTGTTACTATTAAGGGGAAGTAACTGATGTGATTAACCATGTCTTGCTAATATTTACACATAATCCTTGTTCATTTTATTTCCATTTTTCATTCTTGTTTAATTTATTAATTATGTGACCACGACAACACGTCAATAATCATAAACCATGAAACTGATAGAAATAAAATAAATTAATGGGAATGAACATGATCATTTGTAATGGATAGATTATCTACTGGTTCATAAACAAACCCTGACCTAGTGGAGAAACACCGTGAACCTCTTGGCTTCGTGTATACAGCTTTCCACTTGTCCACCTTTGAATCTCTTAGTATTGGTTTAGTCTCAGCTCTATCTTGAACCGCCTCCACATGATTGGGAACTCAGTCGATTACATATAATTTTTCACTCACATGATGGTGGGGGGTAAAAGGGGGGTTTACATTAAATAAACAATGGGCACACATGCCCTACATATTAATGAAGATATATGGCTTGAAAACAAACAATTTAATTTAAAATAAAATAAAAAGAAACTAATAACATACAAATGTTTTCTCTACCACATGATCATACACATACATTAAATGAATCATGCATTTAATAAAAATAGAATTTAATTATTTAATAGATATTAATGAGATAAATGGAACATGAATTCATTAATTATTATGTTTAACTTATAAATCATTTCAACTTAATGCTATTCTACATTTCCAAGATATTATCATCCTTAACCATGGAGGTAACATGGTGAATACCTATTCAAATTTACATGATATGTAATTATAAACATTACAATATCATTATTGTTTTAATTCTGTATAATTTATTAAACTACACAACATATAGTTCTGACTACAAGGTGTGTACATCCTTCATTTCCTTATCCAAAGTACATGCCTTGGTACTTGGTGTGTGAAGTGTATATAATAAATCTTATAGTACACGGAAAGTCCAATTGGCCACAAATCATGATGTCTTTGGGTTACACGATTACCCATCATCTTAGCCGTGCATGGGATACATGTTTTGGCCCTTGACCTAAAGGGACTACACGTCATGTCTAGTGGGTCGCACAGTGTGTAATTTGGCTAACAGTACATTAGTATATCGTGGTCAACACATAGTGCAAGAATTAACTACAATGTGTTTTATTAATACACATGGATTGAGTAATTTCTGAATTACTCCTGATCCACTAAACACAACTACATGGTGTGTAATATAGAATACATAATGTGTAAAGATGATTACATGGAGTGTAAATCTGAATACGTGAAATGCCTTATCATTTTTCCTAGAAAGAATCATCGGTGCCTTCTGATGATATCTTTGATTTAATATTATTTGAAAAATAATTCAAATAAATTAGATTTGTGAAAAATGATAATAGGAATAATAAATCTCAAATTCCAATTTCAAGGATTATTAAACATTAATTGAAAAACTAAATTATTCAACCATAATTAATCAATGAATTATTTAAATAACTATAAACAATGATGTAACCCACTTTGATACCACATTAAGGACTCAGAATTAGTAGAAGTATGGAAGTTAGGAGGGCTCAACATTGCTTTTTCCATAACCAATGACCAATTATGAATCAATATGATAATGCATTCCAGTATCATTGGATTTTAATTAAATATTTATACAAAGAGATGAATAATTTGGGATTAGAGAAAGAGGATCTTGCACATCACATTTATAATTATTTTAATGATTTTTGGAGAAATTAAATACCTGGGTCTTTGGTAATTTTTTTGGTGATGATCGTTGATCATCCAGAATGACCCTTCTGGATTTCCTTCATTGAGGTTGTTAGGATCCAATGTAGAATACCTGTAGTGGTGATAAACATGTGCTCTAATGATCTTCAATCAACACCACTCATTCTCTAAGTTCTAGTGTGGGAGAATTAGTGTCTTGTTTCGATCATTAATGATTGCTCATTCTTCGTTCTTTAACAATATATCTCATTCTTAAGAGGGAGATATGATAGGAATCAAGAGGGAAAATTTTCGGCTCAACAATTTTAAATTAATCTGGGTTTGGCACAATAGATATAGCTTCCTATTAATCAATAATGGGATTTACGTGTGAAACAAAAATTACATACAATTATAACTATTATATAAAACACATTACACATGATAACAATAATAGTAAAATTATATGTGGTGTGCAAACTTGCACAAAACGGAACCATAAATGAAATCCCGTGACAGATGTTGATAATAGTATTATTATTATTTCATGATCCAACTAGATAAACATTATTTACTAACTTTTAAATAATAAATATATTAACAGACACTGTCTTGGCCCGTTTGAACTCCTCTTCCATTTTCAGAACACCTGAATAAAATATTTTATTCTTTTAATAAATATTTTTTTACAAATTGGTAAATAAATATTTATTAAATGTTCAATAATATAAAAAAATATATTTAATTCACAATATGGTGAATAAATATTTATTTAAACTATGTGATCATTTTAACTTGAATAAAATTATTCCTTGGTCTTGAGAATAATATTTATTCAATTAATTGAATTTAAAGAGAATATAATTGAGACCATTAGAAACACTTCTTGTGTGACCCTCTAGGATTTTTCCTCATTGGCATTAGGTGAGATTACCTAAAGTCCAAGATTACTATCTAGCAATAGGTCAAGGAACCCAAGAGAAAGAACTTAAAGTCACAATGATGAAATCCACATATGAACACTCACTTTCAAATATAAACCCATTGTCACAATATCTCATCAAAAACTTTTTGTGATAGTGTCATCGACCTATATGAATGATACTTCATTATTTGACTACTTGAATTAAACTCTTCATTTCACCATGAACAAGGAATTTAGGTTGATATTTCTATTTCAATTAGTGGGTCAAGATATCAGATTCCATAAATGGAAGTGAAAAATTCTTCCTAGGTTTATCCATTAATAGCAAGTAATTTGCAATTCACCCAACATACCCTACTTCCCACCAACATATGGTGTGATTATTTCTGTTAGTAAATATAAGGGTGAATGTCAGGACATGTATTAATGATAATTCTAAATTTTATATACCATTACGCTTGTTCGAATATAGGAATACTAGATGACACCAAAACATGTAGAATTCCTACAGGAAAGTTTTTTCTCATAATCTCATTTCATAGAGATTACCAAGTGAGAACTTATTGAGAAGAAGTCTCATCTTCTTATGAGTAATCGCACTTGATGGTCTATATACTATGTGTCCCATCATATAATGTCATCCAACCACATAAATATATTTAAGAATATTGTCATTGCACAACAAGGTTCTCAATATAGTGGGGAACTGCTATAATCTTATTAATGCGACAAATACTATTGGAGAATATTACATTATATTCATGCAGAAAAATGAAAATTTATTAATAAGATGTTGAATATTTATATAAATTAAATATTCATGTAATAAATATACAAATAGTTTTTTCTAGGACACCAACTACAATAGATAACACATATCACAATACCATTATTATCACATGACATATCATCTCAATTCATAACACATCCAATTTAAATCGTGGACCATTTCCAAATCATAGGTGTAGAACTTTGTGTCTAATGCTTTGTGGGGTTTGGGGTTATGATGTAGTTTTCCCTACCCCATACTCGTTTATCAATTTATCAATATGGAATTCTGATTCCGAAGACCATGTCCCCCACATGAATATCAATATTTATCACTATGGGCATTTCATGTAGTACACCATGTCACACACAAAAATATCATACATTCACATGAATCAAAATATCAATATTTCCCATGTATCAAAATATCAAAAGTATAGTGATATCTAATTAATTATTTCTCTAACTAATTAATCAAACTCAACAATTTCATATTCACATCATTCCATTAATTAATTCAACAATTAATTGATCACATCAATTCAATTAATTAATTAAATAGGCAATTAATTAAATAAATTATGTAAATTAATTCATCAATTAATTAATCATATTCATTTGATGAATTAATTCAATAACTAATAAATCACATGAATAATTTGATAATCACAGAAGCTTCATTAATTAATCCATTTTAATCAATCACATAATCATTATATTTTATATTAATTAATTAAAACATTAAATAATCCAATTTCAAAATCAAAATATCCCCATAATTTATTTATCTTATAATTATTTTAATCCAATCAGTTTAATATCCTTAAATTCATTATAACTGAATTAATTAATTTACAAAATTAATTAATTGATCATAAGAAACTGAGTAGAAAATAATCTAGTAGAATTATAAAAACCCAAAAATGTAATATGAATTAAAAAATTTTTATTTGAATAATAGAACACCATCCTAAAAGTTTATGAAGAAAACCCTCCAATAGAAATCCCCAGTTCAAGCAGAACGATCATGAACATGATAAAGAATGATATCCAGATCTGAATCCCAAGTACTTGATCAAATGGATTAAAAATATTAAGCCTATATATAGATATATAAAAATATAGGAGAAAATTCCTCCAAGGTATGAGAGATCCATGTGGGAGTGGAAGGAAACCACACAGGATTATGATATTTTACCAGGACAGGTTTATATCTTTAATCTGGGCTTGAAATCATCAATAACATAGTTAGAGAGCCCTTGGAATTCATCTGGGAGCCCCCAAAAATGAGGTGAATCAACTATGTCTAAGTTAGGGTCAATTTTGGATTAACATGTGGAATTATATCATTTGAAATCAAATTTTTAGGTTAATTAAAAACTCATTCATTATTTCTTGGGCCGGGGATCATGGTTTGCAATGTGGTGCACCTTAACAGTGCACCTCTTCTAGGTGGGGGTTTTAAGGATCACCTTAATAGTATTTATGATTTAAAAAATTATAGTCCATCCTTGAAATACCTCTCTATGAGGGGTTTCATAGTTTTCTTGGCCAGGTCTCATGGTCTTGGAAAACCTTTCATCAACCATGCACTACCCTTCTTCCTTCTAATTTTTTCAAATTTTCACCCAAACGCACCCAAGATACATCCCAATTAGAAGGTACTCAAAACATAAAAAGGGTACCTATAAACGAGAAAAAACATCTCTATAAAAGGCTGGTATATTTCAATATCATCTATTTAACCCCATATAAAAAATAATATAATTATTAAAAGTAAGAGTTTGACATTTTGTCACTCTCTTTAATTTTAATAATATCTATGTAATTTTCTGAGAAAATTGTTCATTTATAATCAAATTTATAACATTATATGATAAAGGTAAAATTAACTTCATCCAATATTGTTTGGGCATGTGTGAAGATAATTTTATAAAATTTATAATATTATTTTTACCCTTAATTATCATATTTACCGTTGACCATGATAACAAAATTTTAATAAAGATATTATTCATATTGACCAAAAATAAAGGGGAACTATTAACTAAATTTTTAAATTATGATTTATAATTTGGAATCCATTTTTAAAAATTCAATTTGTAGAAGATTCATTAATTAATTTAAAATCTATTCCATAGATGGGATGAAATAATTTGTTTTTAAAGTGGAATTCTTCAAAAGATTGATACATTTTTATAAATAATTTAAATGATAAATTTATTAAAATGACCCAAAATGTATTTATTCATGTATAATTGAACTGTTTATACTTTAAAACAAATTTAAAATATAATATAATTAAATAAATAATTTATATGAAATGTTTGGTTTAAATTAAAATGATTTATTTTTCACTATTCATCAATAAATGAAACTTATCAGAAAAATATGAATAATGAATCCTAAGATAATTTTGACATTCATAATTCAAAAATGTGGTTAATGATTCTCAAATATAATTTATATAAGTTAAAAAAATATTTTTAGAATAGTTTCACTAAAAAAGGTGATAAAACTCTTCTTAGAACATTAGATTATTTAAGATGAAAACTAGATTTATTTTTTATAACATGTCTATAAATAACATAAGATGAATGTTATAAACTTTTTTGAATATATATTTCATTAATATAATCCAAAATGGTTTATTTTTTTATTTATTTGAATAAAACACTCTTGTGTGCATTTAAATATTTTTTGAGAAATTTTGTTATATTTTAAATAGGGTTTGATTTAAAATATAATTAATTATATATACATGGATAAACTATATACTCATAATTTAAACAATCCTATTAATATATTTCATTCTAATGACAATGATATAATCTTTCTTGTATAAATAGTTTCAATAATAAAATGATATTTCCATGAAACTCAGTGTTACATGTAATGAAGGGTAAAATGATGTTTCATATAGTAAATTATTTAAATGTTTTAGAATTAAATGAAATCCATCAAAGAAGTTTAATTTAATGGAAAAAAAATCATAAAAACATAAGGTGTTACATTATGGGATTCACCAGATCAATTTGTAATGAATGTTGATAGGGGCCTCTAAATCTGTATATACAATTATAAGCATAACAAGGTGAAAAAAATAATAACTACATTTTTCCTAGGATTTATTATTTATTTTATCATCTCCAAAGATCCCATTCAGTTTCAAATATCAAATTAATAACCGGGTACCACCAGTTGATGTTTTGTGAAGAGAATGCTCCATTGAACACATTTTGAATCCAATATAGAAATTTCGAGTGTTCAGTTATGTCTTTTGTGCTTACTAATTCTCTATAAGCCTTCATGAATTCAATTAACAAGATCATCAAAATCGCTCTCTACTCTTTCGGGGTCATGTTTTTGGATGATTTCTTGGTGTAATAGAAGAAAAAATGAGGATAATGTTTACAATATAGAGGATGTTTTGGGGTTTTATTAATAATACTTTTATATGGCATCCTTTCTATGTTACAATTTTGGATTCATGAATTGATGATTTTTGGACCATCTTATTTCTGAGGTAGAAGTTTTATTGTTACCAAATATTGTTCTAATAGTCATGTTTTCAAAGAATAATAAGAATACGTCTAACATTCACATATTTTTAGGGTTCTCTAAATATTATAGGTGCTTTTTCCTTGAATTATTAATGATAGCTTCTCCATTGTTGTATTTCACTGGTGAAGTGGTGATTTTTGAGTTGGATGAGAAGTACTAACATGTTTTTTTAGAATTTAAAGACCCATTTCAAATCCACACTATTATTTATTATTTATTAACCCATGAGGTATTATGCAGTATATCTTGATTATTTTTATGTGGTTTGGGATGATTATTTATATATGATGACTATGTGGTGGAATATTTCTCATGAAAACTAGGCCACCAAGAGTGTTATTATCCCACCCATGAACTGGAATTATATGTTGTGATGAACATGTTGAAGATACTACAACATTTCCTCTTTGGGATGATTTTACAGAGTAGTCGGGCTATAATGGATAGAATTATATTTTCACCCATAGGTAAATGAACCCTTTGAATATATTTTGGATTGAGTATCTACAAAAATATGATTTTTGGATTCCTTATACACCCTATTAGGGGAATACAATTTTTTATTATTTGAGTTGGAATCTTTAATATAATGAAATTTAGGAATTAGTGGATGATTTCAGTCGATAGAATTTATTTTGGCTGATCTGGGGATATAACTGAGAGTGGATAAATTACAAGAGTTCATAGTTAGTATAAAACATAAACCCTATATTATCATTCAGTTTAAGAGTGAGTAGGAATATAACTCTATGTTCTTTTACATAAGAAGTAAATTAAATTTTGTGGAGAACTCAGGTGATTGGCTTCAGTCTCATGATCATTATCTCTTTTTCCGGAATTTGATGGTGGTTCTTAAGATCATGAGGTAGGAGTTGATGTGTGAGTCACATCATGCTAATTTTTCTATTCATCCTAGGGAAACTAATAGGTTCTATACCATGAGAGGTTGGAGTTGGTGAATTGATATGATATTTGTAGTAGATGATTTGGTTTCCAGGTGTCTAGCTTACTAAATGATCAAATATATATTCAAAAGAAAAGATTTATATTTCAAACCATTTCCCATTAATGTTTGAAACTGGGATAAGATCTCTGTAGAGATTATGTTTAACTAACCTCATACATTGAGTGGGAAAAATTCCTTAGGGGTATCTTTAATCATTTGATGAAATCATCCCACATCCATATAACTAGGGAATTTATGAAGGTAGTGCACCTCATACACTTTTATGCTTTAGAGGTTTTTAGGATTCTTGGAGTACCCTTAGAAATATTTTTGTACTAGGATCCCAATTTTACTTATTGATTTTGGAATGTACTAAAGGAGGATTTGGGATAAAAGATGAAATTGAGCACCATGTATCACCTATATTTTGATATCTATTATGATGAGGAAAATAGATACCCAATCTTAGCAAGAAAAAGGGGTAGAAAGAAAACAGTGAATTAGGAATTTGTATTCTTCTGAAAAAAACAAAATTTTAAAGGATGCAAGGACTAATCATACCTACTTACAATGATGGAGACATAGTTTGATGACATGTCTAGGTCAAAGGAGAATAAACCTGAAACTCAAGATAAGGTTATGGATTAGATAGTGAGTTTTATGGTTCAAGGTGGAAACCAATGGACTTCCAGTGGTGAAAAAGAATATGGAAGTTTGTTGAGAGAGACATGTTTGATTTATGAATCCATGGTGTTGGTGGTTAATAAGCTCACTGACCAAGTTTATCTCATTAATGTTTCACCTAATGGAAACCATAGGTCAGCATGGAAAGAGGTTAAAAATAGTTTCAACCACTGGGAGCTAATTTGACACTCTAATAGAGAAATTAAGTAGGAATAACTTTTGATTAATTCCTCTCAAGAGGATAAATATAACATGAATGGGTGACTACTAATTTTGGATAATAATAGTAGAAGACCTAATGGATAAACAAGAATGGCCTTATTCAGGTAATAGGTTTCAATGTTTAGATGATAAAAATTGAGGAGTAAATTCAGACGTGAAAAAATATGGTGTATTGGTTTGGAGATATTTTAAAATATGACCTAGTTAGAGAGGTAATAAAATATTCACCAGAAATTATTTAAGGATTATTGTTAAAGTAGTTTCAAATTAGACTTTACTAGTTCATCCATATCATATTGTGTTTGATAGTTTTTATCTCTTACTTTCTTGGGTTCTCAATTTTCACTTTATTGTGTTTTAAAAATTAAAAAAATACTAATTTTTAGTCATTTTATGTGTTGTGTCAACATCCATGACAATGCCGATTTTGTTGGGATGAGTTGTGTGATCATTCTTTAGATAGACCTATCCAAATTCAGATATAGACCAAGATAGTTTAGCAAATTTAGAAATGGTTAGTGACAATGCCGATTCCCCATAAACAATATCAAAATTTTCTTCATCACTCCTTTGATTTTTAGTTTGGTGAGAACTTTTCTATATGTGTGTTCATTTAGATGTGATACCATAACTTCCATATATATGTGGTGTCATCTCTTCACTATGTCGGGCATTTTCTAGTTATAGATATTATTTTGAAGGTGTCCTATTGGTTAAAGATTCAACTATGTCTGACCTAAATTGATGACATCTCTTTAGTTTCCCAGAATAAGAGATACTATGAAGGTCCATATGAAGTGACTGAGTTTGATAATTAGGAACATGATCCTAATACCATCATCATGAAGAATCATATTCCTATCTAGGATTACTAGAACAAGGTACTTCATGGTATGTCTATAACACTAGTCCATGTGCTCTTGAAGTATAGTGGTAATAGCTAGAATGCATTTTTTTGTGAGGATTTGGTGAGGGAGTAATTTCCTCAAATATTTTCTAAAAGGGATTCCAAACAACATTATATGGGAATAAAATTCTATAGTGGGGATTTTGTGACACCAATTGGGTCACTAGTGTGATTAATTTTGTTTTGTTATTTCATTTTTTGGTTCACACTATGACTTCCATATTTTATATGGTCAAAATGGGAATTTTCAAGAAGACATACCACTGTATAGGGAAACAACATAGTTTTTTCTATCCCCAAATATAAATATTTTAGGGTGTTTTAGGTATAGAAAGTTGGGGTTTTCATGGTTTTAACATGGTTTTTCAAACCATGTGACACAATGTCTAGCATGTTATTTGGGGAAATAGTATTCCTGAATGGTTGGAACATAGTGTGTATAATCTTTCTCCCAAACCATGTGTCATGTCCACGTCAAATAAAATTTTACTTTTACAATTTTTACGCATTAAATATTATAGGGATTGTCCCCTATTTTTCTTTCACCATCTTGTAGATCCCCTTTAACATGGTGGTCTAGCTTCCCCTCTCCATTAATGGTCTATTTACCCTTTTTTAAAGGTTGTTTGGCTTGAGGTAATTCAATTTCATAGGTTTTAATACTCTTTTCCCCTTATCTATGTTTGTTCTTCAATTTCCATGGAATTTTGTTACCCATGGAGTGTTGGATGAATATAGGGTTTTGAAATGGTGAAATGGTTATTTTCATTATGGAACAAGTGTTTGAGGCCTTGATCTTCCTATTCTATGTGGTTACCATTGATGTAAATGAGGTTAGAGGAATATATGAAATAGTTATCTTTATTAAAATGGTTTTCCATGAATTAACTTTAAATTTATAATTAAATTTAGTTTCATTTTTTAATTATTCATTTTCATAATTTTTTAATGAAGTGAATTTAAATTTTGGTGCATTTCATGGTTTAGTTTGGTAACATTATTATTTAAAGAGGATTTAAAGAATGGGTGTCTATCATGTATAGACAATGATATTATTTAAATGGATTAATTAGATCTAATTTATTAAAAAATAATTTCTAGAATGTTTTGTAAACTTTCTTACCTTTTTTGATCGAGTCTAATAAACTAGGATTGTTAGTTGTGAAAATTGTATTTCAAATGGATTCTTTTTAAATGGGGTGGGTTTTGGATTTTATGGGAATAGTGTAGAAGAAGGGTTTATCGAGGTGTGATAAAGGGTTTTTGGGGAATCATGAGAGACTTTAGATAAAAGAAAATGTGAGATCCCATTTTAGATTCCATGAGACATTGAGAGCCTTTAGTTTGAAAGACTAAAATATATTCCATGTCTGGATTCCAAGAGACTATTAGAGCCCTCAGAGTTGATCATTGGAAAGATCATTGGACCTTCTGATGCTAAATATCCAACTAAAATACTTTATTATACTCACTCACCAAATATATGATGATTAGAGACCTTGGTAAACATTACTCAATCCAAATTGGTTTATATTATTTGGTCATTTAATTAGTATCATGTTTCTTGAGTTGAAATATGTTATGCACATTATTAATTATTTGTTATGTGAGGATCAGGTTATTTTGTTTTGTTTTTGGGTATATTGATAATTTTCTACAATTGTATATTTATACGAGGCATGATGATAGTTGTTTTGTAAACCATGTTTTATTTGAAAATGTAAAATAAAAGGGATTTCACATGTTTATTAGAAAATATAATTTTTTCAAAGAGTTATAGTAGTGAAAATGTTTTTCCTACTAGTGTTTTGCTTAGAATGGGTAAAATTGTTATATAGATTCATGGTGGTATCCTAATGGGCTTTTTGGGTCACACACTTCTTAGTCCATTAATAATTTGTGGACATTATTTGTTATAGCACTAGTTAAATCTTGGTCACTATGGACTTGGGAGGCTCTTCATGATTACTATCTTTTGACATTTTGTGGTATAGATGTGGCCTCATAGGGAATGAATCATATGCTTTTATTTTGGAGATTATTTATCCATTTGGATTTTATAGACATTTTTTGGAATTTTCTCCTCCATTTGTGTTTTGGTATATGACATGAGATACCATTTATATTGAATTTTGTTCAAATACATGTGTATATATGATGCTTGGATTTGTTTATGGTATATTCTTATCTTATATTGTCATTAACTATATGTTTTATTTGGGTTATTGATAGAAATTATATTGTCCTAGATATATTATTTAATTTATTTTTCATGCCGATTTACCTTGGGGAAAACTATTCCAAATATATTGTTGAATATTCCTAGTTATTATGTCCATCCATGGAGATTGTGAATGTTCTTTGGGACTTATGGCGGGATGACTCGTTTGAGGTATTTGATCAATCTATGTGGTTTCATTATACAAATAAGATTCTAAGTTATCCTAAAATCATACCTCTAATAGTCTATAATGTGTTGACTATCAATGTGGTATAAACACATCTTATATGAGGAATTGTTTTTTATAAAATTGACAATCTCAATGGATACAACCTTAGTAAGTATAAAAAAATAAACAAATCAAACTAATATTATTGAGTAAATTAAATAGAAAATAATGTCTAAAAACCAATTCAATATAGTATAAGTAATGAAACAAAATTGAAACAACAATTAACCTGATTATGTTTAACTCATTCTATAAATAATTTCACCTATTATCTCACTCAACCTAAAATTGTATGTTAGAAAACCAGAATAGAATAATTTGGTGATCATATAAAAATAATTAGTATGTTCCTCCTCCATCAACTTTCATTTCTAGTGGAAAGTCATACAAAATCCTCTAGGATTGAATTTTTTAATTATTAATCATTTTTTTAATCTATACAAAAATTAAATTTATAAACCATAATTATATGTCATTAATCACCTCGTCCACTTCAAAAAAATGAAAATAAGTTAACCTATTTAATAATATACAACATCTTCCACCGAAATCACTAATCACAATGTCTTCAACTATAATAACTACTTATCAACATAATGTGGACCATAAAAATAAAATAAAAAAATTATATAGATATAAATAAAAAATAAAAAATAGTAGTTCTTTCAATAGAAATTATACAAGTTTTATAAAAATTAGTTAATACCACATTCTATGGACTTATTTTTCCATCAAAATCTATATAAAAAATGGGAATACTAACTACCTCATGAAATCTCATAAATATAATGGAATAGCATTCCCCCACCATGAATGATTAACAAAATTATTGTTATATAATATCAACACTATATTCAACCATTGAATAATTAAAATTACAACATAAAAATAATAATAATATTATCCTCCACATTAACCCATATATAATCAGAAATTCCACATAGAAATAAACCCACCCTAAAAACAAAAAATTCCAATCACTATTACATATTTTTATAACATCAAATTTTATTACAAGACAATAAAATTTAGAAACAAAATATATTTTAAAATCACAAAAATATAAAATTATCTTATAAAAAAAAAAAAATTATACCATTCTATTTCTAAAAAACCATGTATTTTCAATTACATTATATTCATAGTCTCACATTATATATTTTTATTCATGTGTCCTTTTTCATACAATATTTTCATGACTATATGAACATAAACAAATTCACTTCCCTTTTTAGTGCTTTCAAATATTTTTTTAATACATGCCCATCAATTTTTATTTGACATTATACGATGAAAACATGTTCAAATCATAACTCATAAGTTTTAAGGAATGATGAATAATGTCACAACATAATGATCATGTATTATAATCATTTAACATCTCATGGAATTAATTATTTATGATCCCTCCATTATATTCATTATATTAATTTGAATAAACATTTATCCTTTACTCATGTTTCAACCATTTTGATTATAATTAAATTTTATAAAATATTTCAGTGAGATTACCCATCACCCTCTCAACTAAATAGTAAAAATCATATTATCATACCATAATGTGAAAGTGAAATTAAAGTTTTTTTTATAACCAGGATTAAATAAAATAATTTAATAAGTATTATTCAATAATCCAATACTCAATCAAACCAATGTCAATCCTCCATCAAATCCACAGACCCACTAATCCATTAATAAAATCAATGTTAATGGAATAGTTGAAATGATAATATATAGAATATAGAATACCATAACGTGTTTTAATTTGGAACAATAATATTAAAATAAAATTGATCTATCTAATATAATAACAAACCAACATATAGATCGTCATATTCTATATAATATACCAATGAAGAGTGAAAAAAATTATAACAGACTATTATTCAAATTCATATTTTAAATTTGGTGGACCAAACGAATTGGTGTTGAAATAAAAAAAATCAACGGTTTTGTTATCTAACCTAAATCATATGTCATTTATTTTTAAACCATTCTTGCTAATAAATGTCTATAATTATGTTTTGATAAATTCACTCCATTTTATAAAGACACAAATTTTTTTGATAATAATTTCATTTTTTACCTATCGCCTTTACAATGTTCAAACTGAATCCATGATCCCTTAATAAAACCAAAATTTTTTAATTAATCTAAGACAAATAACCATGAAATATTACTTTTCCAACATAATATTATTTCTCTAATAAATATTAATCAATTCTATAACATGTATATTTAATTTTGTTATAAAACATTGTTAGAATGACCAAAATAATGTCTTAGTTTCCTTTTATAGTGGAAGAAAACAACTCAAAAATGAATACCCTAAACCCTAAAATATTTTCCCAAATTTATGTGAAACACCATTAATAAAATAGGACACAATGTTGTAATATGTTTATACCAAGACATGGTTTATTTTACTGTCCAAAATGTAAACAATCTATATTCGACCTCAAATTTACTCCTTCCCCATGATAGAAATTGTTATCCCAATAATGTTAAATACATTGAAAGGGGGTGAATCATGGAATGGAAAGTTAAAATAATTTCCCCTTAAGAAATTTTTTCATTTTCATACAAAACACTCTTCTCTCTTGTTCCAGTAGCAATATACGAACATAAATGAAATCATACAAGAGAAAAACTGATTTTTATGTGGTTTACCCTCAATGGAACACATAAAACGAGCATACAATGGAAATGTTCTGATTTTACCAAATACACTAAGTATCATTGCCAAATTAAAAGTTTTGGGATAGATCACTTCTATCACTAGTATCACTACCTTTACAATATTAATGGTCTTCTCACTACCTTCCAATATGCCACTTCCCATGTCTCTTTCTCTAGATCACTACTAGTGGAAAGGATCATAGTATTCCTCTTCCATTGTGTGATGCTATTTAAAAAGATACATTAACTATTTATGGACTCATGGGTCACTTTATTATCATGAATTCAGGAATCCTAAACTGTAGGTAGATGATTTGTGGAATTATATTTTTCACTTTTAGATGATATCAACTTTTATCCATACTATTAGTTTTTGGAAATCTATTTTGCAAATGTTTTTAGTTTCTTCATGAACTTCCTTATGTCCTTTGCAGACTACCATACTTAATCTGCAAACTGTATTTCACTCTATAGTAGGTATTCTTTGCAATCCACCTCTCCTCTATGAACCATCCCTACTTCATGGAAGAATTATTATTCCACAAACCACATTTCTGTGATGGAATATTTCTCCTCTATGTACCTCTTCTACATTTATATATTTTATTCCTTTAACAGATCATCACCTATTCAAAAAATGTTACTCCTTTCATGGATGTGTTTCCTTTGTGATCTGCAGAGTCCTTCAAACCTCGTTTCAGAAAATCTTCTTGAAAACCAGTTCACACTTCACTGAATTCTCACTCATGAACTCCTCTCCTTCATTGATTCCCTTGAGAATGATTTCAGACTAATCATAATTCTTCTCAAATAGAATATTTCTTTTAATGAAAATGGCTCTATGTAAATATGATATTAGTCGTCCTTATTTTTTAAAATACATTACAATATCTCCCTAATTTGTTTTACCTAGAAATTTTATATCGTAAAACCTTCACTATAGAATTATACTCCCACAAACAATTTTTCTAATTAGGTATGTATACCAAAACTCCTCATTTATGGTTGTTAGTCTCTTCCATGAAAGAAACAATCCATGGCTCAATAAATCAACACCTTCATTTTGCAAACGATGAGCCATCTTGCATTCCACAAGCCTTACACAAACATATTTTCTCTCACAACCCACAATACTTTCCTCAATTCATTTTCCCTATGCAGTTCGTGCACTACGCCATGCAGCCTATATAGCATTACTATGTTTAAATATACCTTTTCCAAATTTCCATTATTATTCTACATAATTTAGTAATTTTCTAAAAATTACGCTTCATAGTCCATGTTCTTTTTACTCCTACAAGGAAAATATTCCATTTCCAAAAACATACTCCTGGTTATGGGGACCAAAAATTTGGAAAACCTTGGGAAACTCAACCATCTAAAAAAATGCTATGTAGAACACCAACTATACTCATTCTCATTCATTTCTCTTTATCACAAAAAATAATCACACACAAAAACACAAACTAGATTTATTAAGAGGTTTTTTACCAACAAACCTCAAATATATAATTATTGAAGGTTGTAAATTTTTGGTCTAACACAACCATCATCCAAAATAACATTTTAAGAAAATTTATTAATTAAATTTATTAAACCACTTAATTCAACTAATATTGATATACTTAGTATATCCCTTGAATAATTAGCATAGATTTTAGAACCCTCATATTCTCTTGGGAAACATATTAATCCCATGTGATTTAACACTATTTATAAATTTAATAATGTGTCATATATAATATTAAGATATTATATTATATATTTAAATAATTGATCATTTAATGTGTTTAACAAGATTAGAAATTCAATCCTTATAGGGGATTTCCAATATGAAATGTTAGTTATTGATGCATGTAACGACCCGAACATTTTATTTAAATTTATTTCCTAAATTTGTGTGTTATTTTATTTTATACTCCCAAAAACAATATCCTTCAATTAATGAAGTGGGTATAATTAAAATGGGACCATTGGGGTTTGACAGTTATATGACCGTTGGTCAATATGACCATTAGAAACTATAATCTTTAAAATGTGTGTTCATAAATTAAAATTATCTTGGTTAATTAATACAAAAAGAAGAGTTGATGTAATTATCTAGTAGGCTCAATCAATATGAAGCCCATCGTTCGGAGCTTGTGAAGGAGGTACCATCACTGGGCTTTTCTCCGGACCAAGCCCATGTAGAACATCAACATGTGAAGCTTGAAAAAAATAGCCTATGCTAGAAGTTTAAGATGATAGAAATCACCACTCAAGAAATGTTGTCCATGTCTCCCCAACATTCTATCACTATAGAACAACTTACACTTAGGTCCTATGCTGGTGTTACATGGGGATATGCAATAAGACCTTAGCTACTTTGTGTCATGCTTTTATATAAATAAATTTTTTATTTCTTCTTATGGTAAAGTTTATGAATTTCAAATATTCGGATAAATGTATGATGAATTTATGGTTCCATATTACTGAGGAATATTTATAAAAAAGGGTATTCTAAAATATATATGCAAATTTTAATTAATTAATAATGTGAAATGATTTTCAAAAAATGATCGTCAACAATTGTCTTCAGTAAAAAATTTAGAGTCTAATAAGATCATCTTGATTTTTAGTGAATAGTATTGTATGAATGTAACATACATGTATGAATAGTAGTGAATATTAAATTGGCCAAAAAATAGAATCTTCACCATGATTGTAAGAATACAATTTAAACTTCATAAAAGTGAAAAAATGATAATAGTATAAGTTTTGGTATTTTTGTATGTCATAAATATTTTATTTACAATTTTATAATTAATTTAATAATTTAAAATGGAAATATTTTTTTCATAAAATATAATCATAAATTGTTACTTTATTTTATTATGGTTATATTATAATTTTATGGGACCTTGATTACTTTCTTAAGAAATTACAAAACGAGTTATAGTTTTAGAGTTGTTTTTTTAAATAAATAATTATTTTATACTAAAATTTAATTAATAATATTTAGAAAAATATTTTCATAAAATGGTGTTCATTTTTGAATTCAGAGCATGGATTTTAGGTTGTGGTGAATTTTTGGGATTTTTTCTGAATAGTTGAATTTTTGGTGAATAGTAAAAATATGGTTTTGAGTTTCGGGTGTTTAATGACATAATTAATGATGTAATAATGATGTTAGACTTCTAGTAGAAATATTAATAGTGATATGTGCTATTGTTTTCCCATGTGGCCAATACCATGGGCTAATACTGTAGAAAAACCCATGGGTTTGCAAATACCACCGATGAGGTGTCCCTTGGAAATTAATAATCTATTCCTTCACTTTTCTTATAAATACCAAACCATTCCCTCTATAATTTCATTTCTAAATTCTCCCCAATGATTTTCTTGTATCTTTACCTCCCAAGGAGTCCTCCTATGGTTCCCTCAAGCCTCCCAAGCTCCGGACCTTCACGCTTTCGAAATTACTCTTCAAGGTAAGGGAATCTTTCACCCACCTCTTTTAATCCATGCCTTATTTTATGTTGTGCCTTCTAGTTTCCATCTCTTTATATAGATGGTATGTTCTTATATGTTATCATTACTATCCATTTTATGTCTAATTATTGATATACTTTTTCCACTCTCATAAATTTATTTTCTTAATTTTTTAGTGACGTCATTTGGATGATTAAATTGTTTTAAAAATTACATCTTATCTTTCCTCTCACGATTACTCTTCTTGTGGTATGTCATTAAATTTTCCATACCATGTTCCTATATCCATGAAATTATATCTTTATACCATATGATAATTTTTCTTATTAGTTTTTTACCCTTTTAACCTCTCTTTTTAATGTTTTCTAAAACCATCTTATATAGTAGTTATACTGTAAAATTTTCGTCTCAAATCTCTCTCTTTTTCTCAATAAATTATCTTGTATTATTTATGAAATACCCAAATAAATTTTCATTTCTAGGGGTATTAATCAATACAAAAAAATGATCTATTTTATTCTGGAATTGAGATAAATATAACCCTCACTCCCTTTCCACGGTTTATAAATTACGTAACGATCATGTTTTTATGAACTTTTAAAACGACATCATTTTTAAATGAATCTCATTTCTTTTATTCTCTATGAATAATTTATGAAAGGTTGGATTATGATCAATGTGGATCAAATGATAATAAATACAGCTTAAGTTTTTGACCTGATAGTGCTCCAATGTATTGGGTAAAAAATTAATCTCTAAAGATGACATGTTTCAAGATACCCTCGTGAATAACCTTGTTAATTTTTTAAAGCCTTAGGGATTAATAATGGTGATATGTTCGTGAATGTCTAAATGAAATGTTGTAGCCACATATTCATGTTATTAATAACTTTATTGTGATTATTATATGCATCTTTTTTCATTGCTCTTGTCTTAATATTTTTCATCAAGTTCTTATTGATATCACAAGTAAACATATTCCCTTGTTTACCCCTTACTGGTACTTCTGCCCACCCTTTACTTTGATGTATGTCTATAGGATATGAGATGTGGTAAATGTACATACGATAAACTTATGATGAAGCCTTACATGTGGTTTTTAAGAATTATTTACTTTTTTCCTGTATTATGTTCCTAATTTTCATGACACTAAACATTCAAGATCCTCTACTTGTAAAATGTAATGACAAGTTATGTAATAAATAGGTGGGATTACATAGTTGGTATCAGAGGATAGTTTAGTTATTTAGGTAAATTAGGATATAAAAACATTATGATGAACCCAATACAAATGTTTAAATATTGCAAAACTTCCTGGTATTTTGGTGAATATTGAGAAAATGGTTTATCATGCAAATACATCATTGTCTGGATACGACCAGGTAGAGGCGGCTCTGGAAAAGATGTACATATGGGTAAACCCCAAAAACATCATTTTGAGATAGACTCAAACATGAACTATTGCAGGACAATGGGCCTTGTTTTACTCTTTGTTATGACACTCTTGGGGGGTATGTTTGGTTAATCGCGTGATTTTTATGAATCATTATGAATAAATTATAGGGAAATTTAATTTTTTTAAGAATAATTTTTTAAGAAATAAAATAATTTATAGTTATATGATTCATAAAATAAATAAGTTTCTCACTAGGGTTTTATTATTTTAGAAAATGGGGGGCAATATGAGGAACCATGAAAATGGTGACAGCAATAGACCATGCACTGACGGTCCATCAACGGAAGCTAGAATGGAAACATTCATGCGAATAATGGACCAACTGACACAAGCTATGGGAAATAACTTGAATCCAGCTGATAGAATGATCTTACCACGAAGGGAATAACATTTTATTGAGTCATTTATGCGTCAATGACCACCAACATTCAATGGATCAACTGAACCTTTTATTGGTGAGCTCTGTATTGTCTCCATCAAGAATATCATTTATGTGATCCACTATTCAATGTAAGAGAAGGTCACCCTGGTTGTCTATCGCTTTGAAGAAGAAGTTGATCAGTGGTAGGAACTAATTAAAAACACAAGGACAAGACTGCAAGTGAAATATATGGAGTGGGAAGAGTTCAGAGGGATATTTTTTTAGAAATTATTTCCCTCATTCCATGAGAGCAACAATGGAGAAAGAGTTTCTCAAGCTAAAGCAGAAGGAGAATGAATCTATTGGAAGGTATGACATGAACTTCACTCGGACTCCATGTTACACCTCTATATTTTCTATGGATCAAAATGGTAAGGTTGATAGATTCTTTGGGGGACTGATACCCCATCTACGGAAGAATCTAGCCAACCAAGACTATGATAACTATGAAGAGATCATGCATAGTGTGATGAAATTTGAGCTCGAGTTTTGTGAGACGTAGTGGTGTCATAAATCAAATGAAAAGAAGAGATCGATGGAGCCCAGCATATGGAGTATCATTGATTAGGTAAGAGGAGGAAAGTAAGTACAATGTCCCACGTGTAATAAATGTGGGAAGATGCATTCAGAGAACTACCTACTCGGGGGCGGAAAATTCTACAAGTGTGGAAGAGATTGCCATATTGCGAGGAATTGGAATAGTGTGGTGAAACCTCAAATTCTAAAAACTAACGACAATGGGAAGATGGTGCAGGCCATAACTGATGTCTAGTGTTTTATGTGTGGACAACATGGGAAAATTTACAATCAATTTCCAATCCGTGGTCAGTGGAGGGGAACACCCATCAGCCTAAGCAATGGACAAGGGAGCAATGTTGTGCTTTTTCTATCACGAAAACTGAAGTTGAAGCTCTGAATGATGTGGAATCATATACACATGTTGTTATCTTAAAGATAGAAAGTAATTTGTTTGATTCCGATTCTATGCATTCCTTTATTTCCTCCATGTTTGCAATGAATTTAGAATCAAACCCTGATTTTATATAAGTGGACTTATTAGTCAAGACTCCTGGTGGGATTTTCCAAGTATCATTATTGTTTAGAAACTCTACTATTTTAATTATTGAACTCAATCTTATCACAAATATAGTAGTCACTCCAATGCTATAATTAAACATTATACTAGGGATGGACTGGCTCTCAATGTATAATGCAAATATCAAATGTAGGAGTAAGAAAATCTTAGTATTCATGATTGGAAAACCTATAGTTATCTTATAAGGAGATATATCCTAACCTGATCTTTGTCTAGAAGAACCACATATATCCTTATTTATTGAGTTGATCAGTTAAGAAGGATATGAGAGTTTGAAGATATAAAATGTATCCATTATCCAAGAATAAATTGTCGTATTTCTGGTGGAGTTACTCGGACCTCCCCCAAAAAGATAGGTAGAGTTCTCCATTGTACTCGTACCTAGATCTCATCCGATATCAAAGACCCTCTATAGGAAGGAAAATGGTGTTCTAATGGAATTAAAGAAAAAACTACCATATCTTTTGGATAAGGCGTTTACCTGACCTAGTGTGTCTCCTTGGGTAGGATGAGTTCTCTTTGTAAATAACAAGGATGGATCGATGCGGTTATGTATTGATTATAGGGAACTAAATGGGATCACAGTGAAGAAAAAATACCCTCTTCCTTGAATTTATGACTTATTTGACCAACTTCGTGGGGCTCAATTCTTCCCTAATATTGATCTTCAATCTGTTTATCATCTATTAAGGGTGAAGAAAGAATATATTCTAAAAATTGCCTTCTGATAATGATATGGTCATCATTAGTTTGTTGTCATGCCCTTCAGACTGACTAATGAACCTATTATTTTTATGGATCTACTGAATAGAGTCTTTAAGGACAACCTTGATAACTTTTTTCTCGTTTTTATTGATGATATTATGATATATTCCAAATGTTTTGAGGAGAATGAAGATCATCTAAGGGTTATTTTATAAACTCTACGAAAGGAATAGGATTTTTGGAAAGTTCAGCAAATGTGACTTCTTGTTACAACAGGTTGCCTTCTTGGGTCACATTGTTACAAATGAAAAAATCATAGTTGACCCTAAAATGAAATTTTTTTTAAGGGAGTGGCCTAAAACTACAACAATAACTGAGATTTTATGTTTCCTTGTATTATTAGGTATTATAGGCAGTTTGTGAAAATATTTTCCCGACTTTATAATACATATACCATGTTAACTCAAAAAGAGGTCAAGTTTATCAGGACAAATAAATGTGAGGAAATTTTCCAAGAGATGAAGAAGATATTGATTACTACACACATTATAACTCTGACATCAAGTGGGGAAAGATTCATTATTTTTAGCGACGCTTCTCTGAAAGTGTTTGGGTGAGTCCTCATGAAAAATTACAAGTTCATTGCTTATGCATCTTGATAGTTGAAGACTCATTAATAGAACTATCCTATGCATGATCTAGAGATAGTTGCTGTCGTTTTTGATATGAAGGTATGGAGGCACTATCATTATTGAGAGAAATGTGATATATACCTAGACCATCAAATTTTGATGTATATTTTGAAACAAAAGTAATTGAACATGAGACAAAGGAGATGGTTGGATCTTCTTAAAGGCTATGATTGTTCAATAAATTTTTATCCTAGAAGAGAAAAAAAAGTTACTCATTCATTAAGTAGTAAAGACCCAATTGTTCTTTCCATTATGAGGTTTGAAAAATATTCTTTGATCAATCACATAGTAAAGCTATAAATGAGAATTATAGGGGAAGGGACATCATCAACCCTAACCCAAATTGTTTCTCAACTGTCATTACTATAGAATATCAATAAATCTAAGAAATAAGATAATTTATTATAGAATATGTTTGAAGATATAAAGGATGGGATGTTTCTTGTGTTCAATATTGATCATGAAGGTGTACTAAAATTTCATACACAACTATGTATTCCATCTATTCCAAAAATAAAGAAGGAGATGATGGATGAATCCCATAGTTATACTTTCTCTATAAATACTGGAAGAACAAAAATGTATAGGTACCTTCATGATCATTACTAGTGGGATAATATGAAAATGAATATTGTTGACTACACTTCATAGTGCCTAGTATGTCGGAAAGTGAACGCAGAGTGACAACTTCCTGAAGGAGTATTGCAACCACTGCCCATACCAGTATGGAAGTGGGACAATATCACTATGAACTTCGTCAGAGGACTTCTAAGAAATTCCAATGGAGACAATGTGATATGGGTTATTGTGGACTGTCTCACCATGACTTTCCATTTTATATTCATTTGGTAATATTTATCTCTTTCTCAACTTGCTAGGATTTATGTGAAGGAATTGGTAAGGCTGCATGGAGTTCGACCTTCTATCATATCTGATCATGACCAAAGGTTCACATCAAAATTCTAGAGATGTCTTCAACATGCTCTAAGCACTGGATTGAATTTTAGTATGGCCTATCACCCACAAACTAATTGTCAATTTTAAAGGACTATTCAAACACTTGAGGACATGCTGAGAAAATGCTCAATGGAATTTAAAGTGGATGGGATCAACATCTCCCATTAATTGTGTTCTATTACAACAATAGCTTCCACACGAACATTCAAATGTCACCCAATGAAGATATATATGGGATGCGATGTAGAACTCCTACTTTTTGGGATGAATATGGTGATAGAAAGCTTCTTGGGCCTGATCTTGTGCACGATATGACCAAAAACGTCCTTTCCATCCAGCAACACATTAAGGCTACTCAGATTCGGAAAAAGAGCTATGAAAAAAAACCATTAAAGGGACTTGGAGTTTGAAGCTGGTGATAGGGTATTTCTTCTAAATTCACCTTAGAAGAGATTCATGAGGTTTGGGAAGAAAGGTAAACTCATCCCTAGGTACCTTGGCCCCTATGAAATCCTTGATCACGTAGGAGGAGTGGCCTATCGACTTTCACTTCCTCTAAATCTAGCACAAGTACATGATGTCTTCCATTTATCCATCTTGAGGAAGTACATACCTAACACTTGACATTTACTAGAACCATAGGTGGTACAACTGGAACATGACCTCTCTTATAAGTAGCATCCGGTGGAGATATTGGATTGTAGAGTAATGGTTCAATGCAACAAGACTACCCACTTTGTCAAGGTGCTATGGAGAAACAACAAATGAGAATAAGCCACATGGGAACCAGAGGAGTTTGTGAGGCAAAATTACACACACCATTTCTCTTCATAGGGTACGAGTTAAAATTTTGGGGATGAAATTTCTTAAGGGGGAAGAATGTAATGACCCGAACTTTTTAATTATATTTAATTCATAAATTATTGGTTTATTTTATTTTATACTCAACATAAATATATCCATCAGTTAATGAAGTTGGTATTATTAAAATGAGACCATTGGGTTTTGACAATTTTATGACCGTTGGTCAATATGATCATTGGAAACTATAATCTTAATGTTGTGTGTTTATAAATTCAAATAGTCTTGGTTAATTAATACCAAACGAAGAGTTGATGACATCATCTATAAGACTCGGTCATATGAAGCTTATTTTTCAGAGAATGGGAAGGAGGTTGTGTCACTGGTCTTTGCTCTAGACCAAGCACTAGCTGATTATTCAACATGTGAAGATTGAACGAAATCACCTAAGGGAGAATTTCAAGAAGAAAGAAATCACCACTTGAGAAGTGTTGTCCGAGCCACCCCAATATTATATCACCATAGCACACCTCACACTTATGTCGTATCCTGGTGTCATAAGGGGCTATGTAATGATACCTTAGCAACTTTTTGTAATCCTTTTATATAAATAAAATTGTTATTTCTTCTTATGGAAAAGTTTTTGAATTTAAAATATCCGAATAAATGTACGATGAATTTATAGTTCCATATTAATGATGAATTTTGGGAAAAAAGGGTATATCAAAATATTTCTGCAAACATTAAATAATTAATAATGTGAAATGATTTTAAAAAAATGGTATTATACAGTTGTGTTCTGTTTGAAGTTTAGAGTCTAATAAGATCAATTAGATTTTTAGTGAATAGTAAAGTATGAATAGTAACATACTTGTATAAATAGAAATGAATAATAAATTGTCCTAAAAAAAGAATCTTCACCCATGAATGTATAAATACAATTTAAACATCTTAATAATGAAAAAAGATAATAATATGAGTTTTTGTATATTTATATGTTATAAATATTTTATTTACAATTTTATAATCAATTTAATAATTTTAAATGGAAATATTTTTTCATAAAATGTAATCAAATATTTTTAGTTTATTATATTATGGATATATAATAATTTTATGGGAGCTTGATTACTTTCTTAATGAATTACAAAAAGAGTTATAGTTTTAGTGTTTTTTTAATAATTATTTTATTTGAAAATTAAATTAAAAATATTTCAAACATTATTTTCATAAAATTTAGTTCATTTTTTAATTCAGATGATCAATATTAGGTTAGGGTTAATTTTTGGGTTTTTTCTAATACAATTCAATTTTTGGTGAATAGTAAAAATACAGTTTTGAGTTTCGGGTGTTTAATAATATCATTAATGATATAATGATTATGTAAGCATTATGGTCAACTTATTAATAGTGATATATGCTATTAGGTGTCCCATGTGGCCAATAACATGGGAAAATATCTAGGACAAGCCCATGGTTTTGCAAATACCACACATGAGGTGTCCCATGGAAATTAATAATTTATTCCCTCAATTTTCATATAAATACCAAGACATTCCCTCATTAATTTCGTTTCCAAATAATCCACAATGAAATTATGGTCACTTTATCTATCAAGGATCCCTCCTAATGTGCCCTCAAGCCTCCTGAGGTCCCGACCATCATGCTTTCAAAGTTACTCTTCAAGGTAAGGAAATCTTTCACCCTCCTCTTTGAATCCATGACTTCCTTTATATTGTGTCTTATAGTTAACATATATTTATGTTTAGGGTTTGTTATTATATGTTTTACATACTAAAAATTTCATTTCTAATTGTTGAGATACTCTTTCTGCTCTCATCAATTTGTTTTCTAAATTTTTAACTGATGCAGTTAGGTTGCCAAAATTTTCATAAAAATAGCATCTTCTCTTTCCTCTCAAGTTCCCTCTTCATGCGGTATGTCATTAAAATTTCCATACCATGTTATTGTCACCATGTTATTCTGCCTTTATACTATATTTTAAGTTATTTATGTGTTGGTTACCCTTGTACCCTCTCATTTTTAATGTTTTCTAAAACCATGTTATATTGCCATTATGATGCAGAATTTTCATTTCAAATCTCCTTTCTCTAAAGAAATTCACATGTATTATTTATGGGAATACCCAAATATATTTTCATTTCTTGGGGTATTCATAAATACATAAAATGGATTTATATGATTCTGGAATTTACATACATATAACCCTCACTCCCTTTCCATGGGTTATAAATGACATAACTATCTATATTTTAAGAACCTTTAAAACGTCGCGATTTTGAAATGAAACCCATTTCATTTATTCTGTATGTGTTATTTATGAAATGTTTGATTATGATCTATGTGGATCACATGAAAATAAAGGCATATTAAGGGTGTTCCATGATATTACTCTAATGCATTGGCTAATGAAATTAATCTCTATAGATGAAAAGTTTCACGATACATTGGTGAATAACCTTGGTAATTTTTATGACACCTCAGGGATAAACCTTGGTGATATGTTCATGAATGTATAAATGAAATTTTGTATCCACATATACATGTTATTATTCATGTTCTTGTTATTATGATATGCCTCTTTTTCCATTGCTCATATCTTCATATTTTCATCAACTTCTTATTGATACCACAAGTAAATTGATTCCCTTGTTTACCCCTTTACTGGGCCTTCTACTCACCCTTTCCATTGATGTATGTCTGCAAGATATGAGATGTTGTAATTATAAATAGGATGAACCTATGATGAAGCCTTTCAAGTGGTTTAGAAGAATGATTTATGTTGTTTTCGTGGATTATGTTCTTGATTTCCAAAACACTAGACTTTAACGATTCTATGTTTGTAAAATGTAATGAAAAGTTATGTAATAAAAAGGCGGGATGCCAGAATGAACCATTTTAAAAATCATACCATTAATTTAATTAAATAAATTTTTTCATTTTTGTAATGTCCCTGTTCCGGGTTCCACGCAACGGGTTCCCCAAACCCGGTTCGCCACATGACCTCAAGTGCATTTCCCTAAACGCCAGATGCTGCTGACTAGCAGTGAGGGCCTAGGTCTGATAGTGGGGAAACTCTGCCCTCATTTGTCAAAGTGTAGTGCATCGGAATAAAAAATAAAACATACACCAAACAGCAGAAGTAGTAAAACATACACAACTTAAATAAACAACAGGAGTGGATATAACCAACAGTATATAAATAATGATGCGACATGTCACAAGTTCTAAGAAAATATCCAGAACAGGTTATACATCAATACAGTGCAACAGAAAGCTGAGTACAGTAAACAACACAAAAAAAGTGGGCGGCGGCATCGCGAGCCTAGGCTCGGTCCCATGCCCTCCTACTCCTCAGCGTCAATCGTGTACCTGTATATGGACTCTTGCCCCTATCCACACCTACAGCAACATAATCTTTTTGGGTTGAAAAGAGTGACCCAAACAGGGCGTGAGAAATATATCTCAGTAGGCACCCACCAAAGGCCCGTGCTAATCTGCGTGTAAGCAAGCAATAATAGTGTGTAATAGTAAAATGAAGTAACAAAGTAGTACTGAGAAGTAACTAAGTTAGAAGTTGAATTTCAATTTTATTATTTATTTAATCCATTAAAATATTAGAAATCGCCCCAATGCATTTCTAAGTAAACAATCAACGTCCTCAAACAAGAAAAACCTTACCCTGAGGTAATCAGAACCCAACCCAAAGGTATTGCCATCAGGCATAATATAAATTTCCCTCAGGCTTAGGAAGTGTCGCCCTCAGGCACAAAAGTCACGCCCTCAGGCACGAAAGGTTTCCCTCAGGTGAAAATAACTAGTACCCTCAGGATAAATAGTGCAGTGCCCACAGGATAATCACAATAGTTCCCTTAGGCTAACAGGTAATCAGGCCATTCCCAATATGTAAACAAGTAGTAAACAACCAATTCCTCTCATTTAAATTCTACAATTACTACTTTAAAGGCATACCCTAGGGTATCCTGGCCACATGGATAAACAGGGGAACACACCCCTTGGGTGGTTCTGGATCCAAGAAATGATCCGAACTAGTAGTTTTACAATTTATTCAATTACCTATACAGTTCTAGGTCATCAAAATAGCCACGGACTCATCCAAATGACACCCCAACATCGGTTCGTGGCACGAAAACACACAAAACACACGGTAGTTGGAAAACTAAACACTAAGCCACCTACCTCATACACCAACGAGCGCTATACCAGAACGTTGGTTCCAAAAACGCCCAAGTACGACATATATTAGACAATGAAATAAACTCTCTTAACCACAAATAACTCCCATTAGAGAAATAATTGTTAATTGACCCGCTATGAGAAGAGAAGGCTTACCCGTGAAGTTCCAATGTGATCGACAGAAGTGGGATCTGATTCCCGATGCTCGATCGGTGGATCTCCCAACATTCGGCCTCCCTCTTCTACTTCTCTCGTCCGGTTCTAAGCCTTCCCTATGAACAGTGGAGGCTACTGCCCATTTATGCAAAAAAAAAAAATTACACGGCATGTGATTCCAAGTACACGGTGTGTACTTCCGTCATTTAACTATTCCTCCGGCGGCACCGCCATGCTGTTCATTCGTCGACTTGAGTACACGACATGTACTCCGGACTACACGGTGTTTACTATCGTCCAGCTGGCGGCTGCTCCACCGCTATACTATTTTTCCCTGACGACTGACTACACGGCGTTTAAGGGACCTCTACACGGTGTGTAGTAGGTTCCTACACCCTTCATCCCCGGCTTGGACACACGCCCCATGTACCCATCCGACATGGCCAAAAGTAAACAGCATGTGGACAAAGTACATGACGTTTACTTTCCAAAATTCAGGATTTTTTGGATTTTCCATATTTTCTCAAAAACACTTAAGGAAAAGAGAAAATAATAAACCAGTACCTCAATATAAGAACTGGGTTCTTACAAACATCCCCCCTTATAGCAATTCGTCCCCGAATTGCCCTTCCAAGGGTGCTGAAGATATAGCTGTGAACAACACCGTCCACTGAGCACGTACGTCAGTCTCCTACTCCCATGGTTCGTCTTTCACTCGTCCATGCTGCCATAGCACCAGTACGTGAGGAACTGAATGGCCTCGCAGAACATTCATGCTCTGGTCAATGATAAGAATCGGATGCTCCTCAAAGGACGCGTCCATCTGAAGCTCAAACTCCTCTGGCTGAAAGTTGTGAGATGGGTCTGAATGATAGCAGCGCAACTGAGATACATGGAAGACATCATGCATGGCTCGGTACCTCTGAGGTTACTGCAACCGATAAGCAACCAGCCTGACTCACTCCAGAATCTCAAATGGACCCACATACCTCAACGAAATGTCACCCTGTCTTCTGATTTTCTTGTGTCCCAGTCTCGGTGAAACACACAAGAAAACCTGATCCTCGACAATGAACACCAAAGGTCATCTAAGGAGATCGGAATATGACTTCTGACGAGACTGTATGGTAGCCATCTTCTTCTAAATCAAATAGACCTGCTCATAAGTCTCCTGCACAAGATGTGGTCCCAGTAAAGCTGTCTCACCTGCCTCTAAGCATCACAAAGGTGATCGGTATGGCCCACCATATAAAGCCTCGTATAGTGCCATATCAATAGTTTCCTGAAAGATATTATTATAGGAAAACTCAACTAATGGTATATGCTTCTCCCAAGATCCCCCAATGTCTAGGATGCATGCATGCATCATTTCCTCTAGCACCTGTATCGTACGATCTGACTAGCCATCTGTCTGAGGGTGCAATGTTGTGCTCAGAAGCACCTGTGTACCCAGTGCCCTCTGGAAACTCTACCAGAAATGATACGTAAAGCGGGTGTCCCTATCTGAAACGACAAAATGGGGGACCCCATGGAGACGCACGATCTCTCGAATATACATCTTTCTGAGCTCGTCAACACTGAAGGTCTCCTTGATTAGCAAGAAGTGAGATACCTTGATGAGTGTTTCCACAACAACCCATACAGTGTCATTGCCACGAGGTGACCATGGAAATATAGTCATGGAATCCATCACAGCATCAACCCATTTCCACTCATATTGGGTAACTACTGTAACAGTCTAGCTGGTCTTTAATGCTCTGCCTTCAGCTGCTAACAGGTGGAACCCCTTGAAACAAAACCAGCTATATCACTCTTCATGCCCGGCCACTAGTACTGACATCTCAAGTCTCGGTACATCTTGGTCACCCCTAGATGAACTGCCCAAGCTGAATCATGAAACTCCCGCATCAGATCCATGCGTGTATCCCCTGGAACCCACACTCGTCCATCGAAACACAAAACCTCATCATCGCCTATCGTCCACCCAGAAGAAGGGTCCCCACTTGCCACCGACTCCCGTAGAACTAGTCCTTCTGAATTAGATAGATGTCTCAGATTCAATCTTTCTAGGAGGATAGATGTCACAGCTAACAAGGAAAGATATGTCTACCCCTAACTTTTGTGCACCTCCAGATGCATCTCAGTGAACAAAGCCATGAGCTGCCACTCATCATTGGCCTCTTGCTCTGCCTGTATCTGAGTCTTCCTGCTCAGTTCATCAGCTACTACATTAACATTACCAGGTGTATAGGCAAGCTCAAAATCGAAGGACTGTAGAAACTCGACCCACCTTTGCTATCTCAGATTCAAGTCACGATGAGTAAAGTTGTACTTGAGACTTTTTTGGTCCGTGAAAACCACAAAATGTTATCCTAATAGGCGATGTCTCCAAGATCACAACGCATGAACAACTACGACTAACTTGAGATCATGCGTCAGGTAATTCTTCTCATGTGGCCTCAACTGCCGAGAACCGTTTGCAACAATTCAATCACCCTGCATCAACACAGCTCCCAGCCCAATACCTGATGCATCACAGTAAACTGTATAGCTCTTCCCCTGCTCTGGGAGTATCAGAATCGGTGATGATGTCAACCTTCCCTTCAGGTCCTAAAAGGCTGTCTCGCAAGCTTCTGACCAAACAAACATCACACCCTTCTTAGTCAGACCCGTCAGCGGTGCTGGTAAGCGGGAGAATTCTTGTATGAAGCATCTGTAGTAACCATCCATCCCTTAGAAACTATGTATCTCAAACACGTTCTTTGGATACTCCCAGGAAATTACTGCTCTCACCTTCTCAGGGTCCATAGCAACTCCTACCTCTGCGATGATGTGACCCAGGAAATGAATCTGGTCCTTCCAAAAGTGTCACTTTGAGAGCATAGCATATAGTCGATGCTCTCTCTGTGTACTCAATACGATCTCAATATGGGTGGAATGGTCGTGTCGAGTGTGAGAGTACACCAAGATGTCTTCCACGAATACTACCACAAATGAGTCAAGATACGGATGGAACACTCGATTCTTCATATCCATGAAGACTGCTGGCATGTTCGTGAATACAAACAGCATAACAATGTACTTGTACAGACCATATCTGCTCCGAAAATCCATGAGCGGTATATCTGATCGTCTCACACACAGCTGATGATATCCAGATCTCAAGTAAATTTCTGAAAACACTCGTGCTCCTTGAATCTAATCAAAAAGATCATCTACCCTCAGCAAAGGATATCGGTTCTTGATCATCAACTAGTTCAGCTTCCAATAATCCACGTAGACTCTTAGGGTACCATCTGCCTTCTTCGCAAAAAGGACTGGCAAACCCCACGGAGAAGTACTGGGTCAGATAAAACCATTCGACTTTAACTCCTCTCACTGCCTCTTGAGCTCCTACAACTCAGGTGTATCCATCCTATAAGGAGGAATGGACACCAGTGCTGATCCTCGCACAAGATCGATGAGAGAAATCCACCTCTCACTTCAGAGGTAGACCTGAAAAGTTGTCTAGGAAGACATCCATGAAATGATGAACAACATGAGAGAAATATGTCTAACATTTCCCCTGATCATCCAGATACAAGATCGTAATCTGGTTTGTGACCCCACCTCGCCCACAATGCTCTAGTCGAGCTCGACATTCTTGAACATCCCACTAACCCTTCTATAGAAACTCTCCACCCTCTGGTGACGTGATACGCACCCTGCGATGATAGCAGTATACAAAGGCTCAAAATGGAACCAAACATTCCATTCCAAGAATGATGTCATAGCTCGTCATATCTATGACATAGGGATCCCAACTAAAGTGACACCCACCAACCTCAAGGGGGCACTTCTTGCACTAACACACAATAGTCGTTCTAGTTCCCAATGGAGTGTCTAGCATCATGATATCAGAAGAAGTAGAAACACATAGCCCAAGGATCTCCACAACGGGTACAGATATGAAACGATTTTTAGCACCCGTATCGAAAAGTACTGAAGATAAAACAGAAGCTACTAGAATATTACCTCGACTGTAGAAGGTGCGGGATCCTGCTCCTACTGGGTTTGTTGCACCTGATAAGCCTACCCAGTGCCACGGCCCTGCGATACAGCCTGGCTACCCTGAGCTGTCTCGCCCTGCTGCCTCTAAGATCATGGTGTCTGGCTACCACGGCCACAACCACCATCTCTACCTGCACACCATGACGTATTACAGTTCCCTGACTGGTAAGAAGCCACTGGTCCTGCTCCAGCATGGGGAGTCTACATAGAACCCATCTCACTAGCCACAGGTGGAAACACCCTGTAATAGTGCTGCCGATGACCCATCTTGCTGCAAGATCAGCACTCAACTGGGTATCATGGACACTGTGGTCTCTTATTCCCCTCTCTACCACATTGGTAGCACCTGATCGGGCCACCTGAAGAAGCTTCCTGCATGGTACTGCCGCCCTGAGAGAAGCACATCTGCCTCTTCCTAATGCCAACAATAATAGTACCAGTAACTGGTGCTGAACCACCCTGGCCCACACCACTAGATTCCCGCACGTTCCTCTCTGTAATTAGCGCCTGGTTCACAATAGCATGTACAATAGGAAACCTGAAAACATTCACCAGCGCTCGGATGTCATAATGAAGACCATCTTGAAAACATATGGCCCTCAGCGTCTCGTCACCCACCAGCACGGGTGCAAAACACTGAAGCTCGGTGAAACGAGCAGAATAGTCCATCACTGACATAGCGCCCTACTACAGATTCATGAACTCTCGAGCTCTATCTGCCTACAACGTCTCGGGAATGAAGAAGTCATAGAAGACTGCCAGAAAATCCACCCATGCCATGTCTCTATGATGCTCTGACTGGATGGTGACATCCCACCAGCTCTTGGCAAAATCACGCAACATGAATGTCACGAGCTTGATCCTCCACCCAGGAGGCATCTCAAGATGCTCGAAAATAGTCTGCATCGACCCCAGCCAAGACTCCACTGCCTATGGTCCTCCATCCCTTAAAAACATAGGCGGATGCTGCTACTGAAAGAAACGGACAAGCTCCGCCATAGATGTGGTAGCCTGCGGTGCTCCCTAAAAGGTCTGCATGAACCGAATAAAGCCTTCACAGAACTACGCCTCTATTCCTGTGTCCAGTATAACGGCGGGCGCTGCATCTGGCTCTACTGGAGGATCAACTGGCAGCCCATGGCCAACCATTTCTGGAGTATACTAGTTGCCACTCTTCTGGAGAACAATGCACGGTCGTCTAGGAGGCATGACACTACAAGGTCAAAAACACGCCTTAGAACAAGATTATCAAAGACTGAAAACAAAGAAACCCAAAAGGGAACAGGAGGAAGAAGGAATTCAAAATTTTCAAAACAAGACTACATGGCGTGTATACTGACTACATAGCATTTACATGACTTCCCATCCCTTCCTGAGTCCTTCTACACAAACGATTCATACGTCTCTTATTGAACAAAAACTATACGGCGTGTATAACATCTACACAATGTGTATAGTGAAATTTTTCCAACTACCCGTGTTGTCTGTGACACGGCCGACTACTCTGCTTGAAACTACCTGGCGTGTTACGCAGACACACCGCGTGTATACCACCCCATTCCCAGTCCCACGGCTAACTCTACACAGTCTATCCTCGGACTAGACTACACGGTGTGTCCCACGGTTACACCGCGTGTTCAGGGAGAGGTGACACCAACCTGTGTTGTTAGTTACATGGTTGTGTCCCCAGGTCGCACTACACATCATTTCCATCATAGAAACGGCATGTTCTGTACAAGAGTTCACCGACTCGTATTGTTAGTTACACGGCCGGACTCTGAGTCAACAATACACTGTGTGTAAAAAAGCTACATGGCGTGTTTCCTCCAAGCTATTCCCTTCCCACGTCGCCTCCAACACGGTTTGTGACACGGGAAGAGACAACACAACATATACTCTGGGTACACGTTGTGTACTCAAAAATTTCATTTTTCTTCCTAAACAGAAGTCCATACACGGTGTGTTTTAAGTACTATATGGTGTGTATACTAGGTTTCTAGATAGTATGCTTCTGAAACACCTCCGGAACCTAGAAAATGCCGAAAAACAACACCTAAGTGTCAAATTCCGACCCGTGAGGGCCCATACTCCCCACTAATCAACGTTTGACATCTTATCTGTGTTATAACAAATTAAACAATCAATTATCCACAAAATTTTGGTAAATGGGGGACTATACTCCCCAAAAAACCATAGTTTGGTGTTCATTCTATAGACAGGCTCACACAAGAAAATACCCTATCACAAAGCAGATATTTATTAAGCAGCTATCACAACATCATGCTTTACTAGAACAAATACTATCACAACAACATGAAATTTCTATTGCAACTACATGGCATGGAAACTATGCCTGACATGTGATTTCTAGAATTTCTTAAATGACGCATGAGATGGAATACCCTCATCTCATCGGGTTGCAACTAAATAGAACCCATTGATAAAATATAACCAGCACGATACAAGTGTGTCACCTAACAGTGAAATCCAATCAACTATAAATTGAAAAATCAGTAAAATTGCAATATGAGGTAAATTGGTTTTTCCCTGTACACAGGTTAGCTACGCTCGGGCACAGCTTATTACCAACTACTGTTCATCCTATCCTTGACTACGACTCCAAATAGTAAGTCAATGAAAAGAACTCCTCTGATACCACTTTGTAACGTCCCGGTTCCGGGTGCCATGCAACAGGTGCCCCAAACCCGGTTTGCCACATGACCTCAAGAGAATTTCCCCAAATGCCAGAGGCTGCCGACTAGCAGTGAGGGCGCAGGTCTGATAGTGGGAAAACTATTCCCTCATTTTTCAAAGTGTAGTGCAGACGAATACGAAATAGAACATACATCAAACACCAGAAGAAGTAAAAGATACACAACTGAAATAAACAATAGCAGTGGATATAACCAACAATATATAAATAATGATTCTATAAGTCACAAGTTCTAAGAAAATAGCCAAAACATTTTATACATCAACACAGTACAACAGAAAGCAGAGTACAGAGAAACAAAGCAAAAACAGCGAGTGGTGGAATCACGAGCCTAGGCTCGGTCCCATTCCCTCCTACTCCTCAGTAGAAATCACGTACTTGTATATCGACTCTTTCCCTTATCCACACCTGCAGCAACATAATATGTTTGGGCTGCAATGTGTGACATAAACAGGGTGTGATAAATATATCTTAGTAGGCACCCACGAAAGGCTCGTGCCCAACTACATGTAAGCATGCAACAATAGTGTGCAATAGTAAAATGCAATAAAGTAAGAGGTAATGAAAAGTAACTAACATAGCGGTTAAATTTCCATTTTATTATTTATTTACTCCATTAAAATATTAGAAATCACCATAGTGTATTTCTAAGTAAACAGTCCACACCCTCATATAAGAAAAACCTTACCCTGAGGTAATCAGAATCCAACCCGAAGGTATTTCCCTCAGGCGTAATAGAAATTTCCCTCAGGCGTAGGAAGTGTCGCCCTCTGTCAAAGAAGTCAAGCCCTCAGGCACGAAAGGATTCCCTTAGGTGAAAATAACTACTACCCTCAGGCTAAACAGTGCAGTTCACATAGGCTAATGACAACAACTCCCTCATGCTAATAGGTAACCGGGCCATTCCCAACATGTAAAAAAGCTGTAAACAATCAATTCTTCTCATGAAAATTCTACAATTACGACTTTAAAGGCATACCCTTGGGTATCCTAGCCAAATGGCTAAACAGTGGAACACACCCCTGGGGTGGTTTCAGATCCAAACAATGATCCCAACCAGAAGTTTTACAATTAATTCAATTACTTATATAGTTCTTGGTCATAAAAATAGACACGACCTCAGCCATAAAAAACCCCAACATGGGTTCATGGCTCGAAAATGCAAAAAACGCACGACAGTTGGAAAACTAAAGACCAAGCCACCTACCTCATACGCCAATGAGCGCTTTACCCGAACGTCGGTTCTAGAAATGCCCAAGTATGATGTAGATCTGAAGAAGAAATAAACATGCTTAACCTCAAATAAATCCTATTGGAGGATTAATTGGTAAGCAACATGCCAAGAGAAGAGAGGGCTTACCCGCACAGTTCCAACGTGATTGACAGAAGCGGGATTAGATTCTTGGTGCTCGATCGGTGGATCTCCCAAGGTTCGACCTCCCTCTTATACTCCTCTCATCCGGTTGTAAGCCTTCCCTGTGAACAGGGGAGGCAACTACCCATTTAAGCGAAAAAAAACAAAGTACACGGCGTGTACTTCCAAGTACACGGTGTGTACTTCCTTCATTTAACTGTTCCTCTGGCGGCACCACCACACTGTTCATCTGTCGACATCAGTACACGTCATGTACTCCCGACTGCACTGCGTGTACTATCGTCCAACTGGCGGCTTCTCCACCGCCTTACTGTTTTGGCCTGCCGACTGACTACATAGCGTGTAATTGACCACTACATGGCGTGTAGTCAGTTCCTGCACCCTTCATTCCTGGCATGGCCACACGCCTTGTGTACCCATCCCACACGGCCAAATGTACATGGTGTGTGGAAAAAGTACACAACGTGTACTTTCCAAAATGCAGCATTTTTCTAATTTTCCATAATTTCTCAAAAACACTTAAGGAAAATAGAAAAGAAGAAACCCGTACCTCAAAATAAGAACATGGTTCTTACAATTTTCAAAATTTATTTTTGTTTTTATATACCTATAATATAATCAATATATATATTAACAAATTAATTTTCAAAGAAAAATATGAATTTTTTAAAAACTAATGAACTGAAAGAATGATTTAATAAATTTTTAATTCCCTTTTTTATAAAGAATAATATTTTCTAAAAAAAGTTACATTTTATTAATTGATTCACTCAATACAGTCACGTACTTATATATCTTTGGGAAATTTCTATAATTGATTAATAAATATGTTTTTATAATTATGTATTTAAATTATAATATATATTCTAAAAAATGAAGAAATTTATTTAATATTAATTTTTAAAAATATACGCATTCACATTATTGATTAATTTTATGGAATAAAAAAACATTTGTATTCTTGTTATTATTTTACACTTATATCAAATTACTCTTAGATATTATAATTTAAAATATTTGTTTTGAGAAAATAATCATTTGTTCTATTTTTTTTAAAAAAAGTTGAAAAACAATTCTTTAGTAAACAATTATGAACATTGAATTCAACCGTTCAAGATTAATGATTCTTATAACTACTATAGAAGTGGTTTGTCGTTATATCTAGTGTTATTTTTTAATGATTCATATGAATAATTAAATTTTTTTTAAATTAGTGGAAAACATTATTTTATTCGTATTACTACTAATATAAATAATTATTCATCCATTTTATATTTACTAACATGATTACTTATTATAAATACTTTTCTAAAAAATAAAATAATAATTTCATTTATCATATTTACAATTCTACTATATATATTCATTTCTATTTTCTAAAAATTTCTGGTTACTTCTTGTTATTTTTTATAAATTTCATATGTTATCATTGAATAAAGTTTATTTTAGAAAAAATGTTCATAGTCAGCTTTAAAAATATTTATATATTTTTTCATTTAAATTATATAAAAGTAGATATCTAATTCATATTATTAATCACCCATTTAAAAAAAATAAAAAATAAAAATTTTATTATGTTATTAATTTTTTATCATCCAAATTTATCTTTAATATTATATATATATATATATATATTCGAATTTTTAAAAAAATTTATGATGATAATACATTGTTTAAAAAAATATCCACCCATTAGGAATTGTGAAGATGTGGTATACATGAATGTTTAACCAATAAGAGAGATCATAGTAAGTGTTAGATGAAATAAAATCATCACAAACTAATAAATACGATGGAACTCAACCTTGATCACTGCATAAGGACTCCTATGGAAAGAATGTTGAGTACAAATAGTAACCAAACATCTTCAATGGCATGAAAAATTGTAAAAAATTATATATGTTGTCATAAAAACCCATCCCACACACACACTATCACCCATCCTGGGCCAAAAATGAAGAGAATGGGTGAAACATGAGTACTTCCACTATCAGTCCAACATTTTTTGATTATGTTCGAGGATATAAAACACTCAAATGTGTGGAAATTCCCTTAAAAAACTTTAGCATAAAAAACCACTAATTATTATATCGTGATATAAAAGAAGTAACCACAAAATACCATATTTAAATATACCACATGAAAGCATATATAATAGAGTAAAACATCTCTAATGATAAAACATTTCTAGATAAAGTAAAATATTTTCGTATGAACCCAACATCCCAAGATTTGAGCTAGTAATATTTGTCTTGATCACAAAATGAATCATGGAAACCTAAAAAATATAGGGTTAGAAATACATTTATAATTAGTTGGATTATACCCAAGATCTCTCATGAAAACATTAAAATAGAATAATAATACCATAGTGAACAAATAGTAGAATTAACGTACACCATGCTTGATCAAGTAGTCCTCCTACCCCACCATGGATTATTTGTTAAAAAATCATCAGATATTAGACAATAATATCATAATAATGTTGATAATGGATCCCCATAAACCCTTCCCCAGTAATTATTTTTTCTCATCCAATGAGAATATATGATTTCTATAATCCCTTATATATCCTTCAATGACAACACCAACAAAATATAATGTCTTTCATAGCCAACCACTAGTCAAGATTGGAACCAACCACACATCTCGCATCTGGTAACCCGGGTAGTAGTGTATCGTGACAACATATAAAATCAAATATATTTCCCCCTCATTGAACTCATGACCCCAAAAAATATCATCATCCATCACCAGTATCTCCTAATTCTATTGCTAAAATGGAGTGGTGGAGATGGGGTAGTCATCCACGTATATCCTCCAAATCCTAAATGTTAGGGAAAACACCCCCGGAGTCTTTTGGTGTCTATAAGGATACATGAAATGGGTGGGATGCATATAGAATTCATAAGATAATGTGTGTGTATTGTTATATCTCACATGCCCAAAACTATGTGTACAGAATAGCAACACCAGCATAAGCAGCATAAAGTCATTATAGCTATCACACCCCTTTGAAGTACATATAATAAAGAAAAACCAAACAGTATCACCAATAAAAGTTCAACCACCTAATTTTCATATCCTATTATATTATATAAAAAATAAAACATTATAAAATATTCATTTATTTATTATTTTAAATTCTCACTAATGAATTATTTATCTATAACCACCTTTTTGTATGAAAAAATTATTCCATTGGTACCAAACCACTATCATGAAACCGATACATCCAACCTATAATGACCCGTAATTTAATCAATGTAAATTATATTCTTATAATTATTTCATAGAGTATAAATCTCATATAACACATAGATAACCCAATGAAAAATGCATTCTAAAAAATTAATAATGAAATAAGTTTTATTTATAGAAATTACGGAACGTGTACCAATGGTATGATAACATGGTAGTTGCAATAGTAATGTGGAAATTAGGAATAATAACCTAGACAATAGAATAGAAACGTAGCTTATGAAAGTATAAATAATATTTTTTCATCTTAAAAATTAAAATATGATATATTTATATCCTATAATAAGTAAATAAATTTTTCAAAAATAATAAATTATGTGTTGGTATTTTGAATAAAAGGTAAATATTTGATTATAATTTTACAATTAATATAATTATTTAAAAGACAATTTATTTTCATAAAATAGACTTATGATCTATTATATTATTTTATTATAATTATAATATTTTTTATGAGACCACAATTAATTTTTCCAACTGTCCTAAAATAAGTAATAATATGAGAATCAATATTTGTTTGATAAATGATAATTTTAATTAAAATAAAAAATATTATTTTAAAAAATTACACTTATATAATTGGGTCATTTTTTGAAATAAAAATATCAGAAAAAATTAGGGGTAATTTTTTTTTATTTTTCTAAAAGTCTTGATGTTTTTTTGAATAGTGAAATACATTAATTTACGGTATTCAACATTATAAGTAAATAATGAATTTTCGGGTCATGATTGAGTCATGGATGATGTAAATATCCATTATATCTAAATAAAATTATCTAGTTACTATAATTTGGGACACTAATCAACAATATTTATATTATTGAGTCAAAATAATAAATAAATATATAAGATAATCAAAATCATTTATCTCATCTCCTATAAATATCACCCTAGACCACTAATTATCATTACACATTACAAGATTTGTATGTTTTTAATATTCTAAAGAATTCCTCTCCAAAACCTCTTAATTTTACTATAGGCTTTTTGGTCATACTAAAATACCTTTTCCATGTGACTTAAGGGCATTCTCAAGAAGATGACACTCAAGAGGAAAAACCCTCCCTCTTTATCTATTAATTTATTTTCTTCTCTTATCATGACCTCACCTCCCTTATCAAATGTAAAATGATAAATAATGTATTGTATATAAACTGTAATTTTATTATGTTAGTGGAATATCCAACATCAAATCTTTTCTCCTTTCCTTTTTTTCTAAAAATTGAAAACATCATTCATGAGGTGTCGATTCAACACCTTCATCGATGATGAGTTTTTTTACATTACCACCATCAAGGCTAGTAATCATACAAAATTTATGGCTAAATGAGATTATAATGTTTTTATTACAATGTATTTAATATTATGGATCTAATATATAAATATATTATTAAATAAAATGATACTAATTCATGGTGCTATTAAAAAATGGACAAAATAAGCTCTCTAGTTTTTTTAATCAATGTTTTATCAATTGAATCATCCTCACTCCAAAAAATAAAATGATATATGGGAAAAATTAAATTTATGGTATTAAATCAATACCATATCATTCTATTTTTGGGGGTTTTCGTTCCATTTGATAAGAACTCCAAAAATTAAACTCAACGGAACCAATCATAAAATCATGAAACAAACGCTCCTAAAATGATGAAATATAATATTTAAACTTACCAAAAGGCCATAAATGAACATAAAAAGATTATATTAAATCAAATAATTATTTAAATAGTTATGAATTAATTCTTTATTTATTTTGATTTGATTTTCTAGGACATTAATTCCATGTAGAAAACACTTCCAGACATAAGGTAAGAGATTCTCTCTGAACCTCAACTTTTCCTTCAGGTCATTATTTCTCTCTCCTTAACTCAACATAATTAATAATTATTCTATTTTAAACCTCAAAAATTATTATTTTTATTTCCCAATCATATGTATGTATCTCAATTATTTTTTATTTGATAGACCAATATATTTTTTATATGGTTCCCTTTTTAATTCCTTCAAATAAGTAAGCTCGATTAAACAGAACATCCAAATTTATTACCCATTTAAAATTAAAATACATAATCAATATTAATAAACCAGTATATATATAAAATTAATAATTTTATCATTAAAACCATCTTCTTCAATTTCCAGTTTTATATAAAAAATTTATTCTTTTTTCCTTTTTAAAGACCCTTTAGTATTTTCCCTTAAACTGCAATAACCGACTCATTTCTAATGTTTTATAAACACTCTTTTTACATTTTTTTACATTAGTTATAAATAATTTATCATTATTTATGACTGTTTTCCCTTATAAATTCCCTAATGTGATTTAAATTCATTCTCTTGTACACCATTTTGATACACACATTGGTTATTCCTTACGACATGATTACGATACCCATTTATTTCTATGGGGAACCACTATGTTAATTCCATATGTTTGATTCTTCATATGGAACACATATTCATGAAACTTTTATGATGGGTGGGACCATATATCACTCCAAAAAATTAGGTAATTTTTAGTCTCATGAGACATCATGTTGGGATAGGGAGTAAACCTGATTGGGTTTTGGGACTTTGTCCACCATGTGATATAGTCTTAGTGGTTAGCCTTGACTAACATTTATGTAATGTTATATGATGATTCCAAATTCATATGTTTCTATGTTTACATGATCCCAAATTCTATATTTTTTCTTCTTATATTTTATTCAAGTTTCATTCCTTTTTATGTCATCACGTTATGCCTTCTAACCCATGTGTTTTTCTTTGTTTCTATGTTTATTCAATTATTGGTATTCCTAGATCATCACATTTTTTTATGTATTCCTTAAGTTATTTTATGAATATATAATAGATCAAAGTAACTTATAGAATAATTATGGATGATTAATATAAGTATTTTTATTCTATTTCCATATTATCAATTTTATATACCTAATCTTCTAAGGAAAATAGACTTTACGATCCTTTATTTTTATTTGTTGTTTAATTACACTTAAAATCATGTAATAATATTTATAAAAGGATAGGGTCATTATATATGGTATCAAAACATGTTCTAGTTATTATTTTAAATTAGGACTAAATAATTAGTAATAACCGTAGGGATAATTCTATCACCCAGGATAACATAGATTGAAATGTAGTGAATCACAAGATAGAATATACTATCCATTTACATGTTTATCCTTCTATGTTCAATGTTTCCTTTTTAGATGATTATTATATAACTATTCAATATCCCCTAATTTTTCTTTATTTTTAAGTTAATGAATGGATATATGAGAACACGTTCCTACTATCACTGTGATGATTTCCCTAAATGAATTCAAGAAATTATGGCAATGGGAGCTCAAAATATCATGATAGTACATGATCAATTGGCTCATGTTATGAATGATAACATGAGTCATATAAAACACCCTACTTATCGAAAGAAATATCAACTTGTGGTTGAATAATTTGTGCTAAAAGGCCTCCAATATTTAGTAGATCTTATGATCCCCTTATTAAGGAATAATTTATTAACAACTTTGAGAAGATATTATTTGACTACTAATGATTCGAAGAAAAAAAATTCATATTGGCCGGATATTTTTTTGTTGTGTAATCTATTCAGTGGTATAAATATACCAAAAACAAAAATTCTATGGTGGAAATTGATTCTATGGAATGGGAAGATTTCAATGAAATATTTTTTAGTAAATATTTTCCTTAAACTCTCTTTATTAATGTGGAAAGGGAGTTCTTCAGTATGATTCAAATGGAATAAGATTCTATTAGTGAAAACATGGAAATATTTACAAGTATTTAATGATATGAATTTTTATTTTTCGAGAATACTAAATGAAAATGGATCACTTATTTAGATAATTAAATAAAAGTATTTAAAAAGTGTTAGATATTTGAGACTTCAAAAACTATGGGGAGATTGTCTATTGTGACCATAAGGTAGAAATGTATATTGGATAACCTTAGTGGTCTCATTGAACTGGAGATAAAAATTGGAAAATGAATTTTAATATGGAGCGATCAATATATAAATCCCATGTTAGAATGAAAAATAAACATCCCCTGTGTCAAAAGTGTGCGAATAAGCATCCTAGGAACTACCTAAGGGGAACCATAAGATGCTCCAAATTTAGAAAATAGGGGCATATATCAAAGAATAGATGAATATATCTGACGAATCCCACTATTATGGAAGATTAATGGAAGGTTCAGATCAACAATCAGCATGTAGTACAGTCTTTAAACCTCATGGGACATGGTAATTATATTATCCAATACCCTAATCCATAGGGGTTCAAATTAAATCAATGAAAAACTCCTTTGTAGGAAATAAGGTAATATGTTATCACTATCAATGAAGTGGATCCTAAAAATAATGTGGTGACATGTATTCTGGTTATTCATTCATGAATAATTAATATACTATTTGATTTTGGTTCATTTCATTCTTTTATATCATTCGATTTTAGTAGAACTAATAAAACATCACCTCAAAATATGTGGGATCAGATATCTATGAAAATAGAAAATGGGTAAACTATTGCATCTAATGTATATAACCCATTTCTCATTAATTTGTGTGGACCTAAACTCACAAAAAATCATTTAATTCTTCTTTTTTCGAGTTTTATGGTATATTGGGCTCGGTTTTTCAGTCTTTACATAATTCCAACGTCAACTATTGGGAAAGGGATGTCACTCTCCACATCATGATGCATCCTCCAATTTATTACATGTATAAGGATGACGATAAATATTCTTCAGAATAATCATGTCAATTGTGGATATTATTGTCTTATGAGAAAGAACATATAGCTCAAATTATTGAGGCAAAGGAGAGAGCCTTGATTTAATACATGCCAATTGTCAGGGACTATACTATTGAGTTCCCTAAATAATTTTCTATTATTCTTCTAGACTAAAAGGATGAGTTATCAATTGAACATAATCTTGGATATCTTCCTATATCGAAGACACATTATATAAAGGACACCATTGAGTTGTGGGAATTTAATAAAAAGTTACAAGAGAATTTGGACATGAATTTTATGTGCCTGACCTCTTCACCATGGTGTGAATTAGTCCCCTTCCTCATGAAAATGGTTGGATTGAGGTTTATATTCATTGATATTCTTGAGAAAAAAAACATGATAATGAAAAAATACATCCTTCCAAAAATAGTTTACTTAATCTATCAACATTGTAAGGAATATTATTTCTCTAAGGAGAACCTTTAGTTAGAACATCACCAATTAAAGGTGAAGAAGAATGATTTTCCAAATATTGTCTTTCACACATGGTATGGATACTCTAAGTTCATAGTGATGCCCTTATAACTCAATTATACTCTGGAAATTTCCATTTAATTAATGAATAGAGTCTTTATATATTACCTTGATAATATTTTGGTAGCCTTTATTTCTGATATTATATTATACTCCCAAAGAAAGAAGGAACAAAAGGGGAATTTGAATACTGTGATAAAGAAATTGTGAAGTCATATTCTATATTAAATTTTCAATAAATGTAAGTTTTGGATGAATTATCAATATTGGGGCATGTTATCACTGGAAAAGGAAAATCTGGATACCATTCGAAGATAACAACAATAAATGAGTGTCCCAAGCCTAAATCTATAATATAGACCCATAGTTTTCAAGGTATAGATTTGTTTTACGGAATATTAGTGAAGAAATTATTATGATTTTAAGAAAACCTAATAAATATGAATCGAAAGGGTGTAAATTTTATTTTAACCAGTTAACGTGAATACTATATCATATAGTTGAAAAAATGATTATCACCTCTCCAATACTCACACTTCAAACAAGTAGGGAACATTTAATGGTATAAAACAATGATTAAATGAATGTATTTGGTTTTTTACTGATTAAAAATTATAATTTTATAGTATAAACCTCATGTGAGTTGAAAATAGAGGATAAAAATATCCCACGCATGATCTATAGTTAGCAGTTATGATCTTCATGTTGAAAATCTGGAAGAATTATCTCTATGGAAAAAAGTGTGGTATATATAATGATCATAAGAGCCTAAAATATATTTTAATACAAAATAAAAATAATATTTTCTAGTTAATGTGGTTAGATATCATCATGCATTACAAGTTCACAAACCACTACCATCCTAGTAAAGATAATAAAGTGGCAGATGAGCTATGTATAAAGGATCTTGCAACTTTATTGATGATGAAAATTAAGAAGGGTGTAATATTCTTAAACCTGAAATATATAGATATGATAATCATTAATTAAGGAACATATTAAATACTTTATCGAATGACTTTCGAATCATTCCTTATGGTGGAATTAAATGATGATCAAATAAATGATTAAGAAATTCCGAAAATGGGGGAAGCTATATGAAATGGGAAATCCTTAGAGTTCAAAACTTATGAGTAAGGAGTCATATGATTTGGGTTGTGACTGTATGTACCATTCAATATAGATAAAATGAAATATCTTTTGAATGATTCACAAAGATAAAATTTATTTATTCATCACATAATCACAAAAATATATTTAGGTATCTAATAGAACTATTAGTGGAAAAATATGAATAAGGGCATTGATAAACATTCATAATGGTTAATTGTATTCCATCATGTGTAGAATTAAAGGAAATACTCTAAAGGAATGATGCAACCATTACCAATAACAAAATGAAAATGTGAAAAAACACAATGGATCTTTTCACTAGACATCCAAATACATCCAAAGTAAATAATGTTATATGGGTCACTATGCATCGCCTTACAATACATATCAATTTATCACAATTCGAGAGAATTTATCACTCAATAAACATGTATGAATATACATTAGAGAAGTGGTATGGTTGGATTTTCTACCACTATCTATTATATCTAATCAAGACTTGATATTTACCTTCAAGTATTGGAAACAGCTTCAACATGATCTAAGAACTAATTTAATCTTCTATGCAGATTATCATCCACAAACTAATGTTCATTTTAATCAGACTATTTGGACACTCTAGAAGTTATGTTGAGAGAAGCTTCTATAAAAATCAAGGGAGGATGGAACCAAAATATAACTCTATTTAAGTTATTGTACAATAATATTTTCCACTCAAGAATCCATATATATCTATATCAAGAAATTTATTGGAAAATATGTTGAACACTAGCATGCTGGGATGAAGTTAGTGAAGGGAAGCTGATGGGACAAGAAATGGTCCAAAAAATGGAAAAAGGTGATAACCATTCAGCAGAATATCTAGGCGGCCAAGGTCTATATAAGATCTATGGAAACAAATTTATACAGGGAATACAGTGTAATGTTTGAGGCATGGTATTCCGCCACATACCTCCATGGAATATGATTATGGGATTTTGGAGGAAAAAAAGTTAAGTCCCTTGTTAATTAACCCCTTTGAGATTATTGATCGTGTCAGAGATATGGCTAACCAACAAGCACTCCCATAAACCATGTATCAATTGAAATATTTATTCTATAAATCCCTCTTAAGTACATAATAGATCCCTCACATGTAATGAATTTATATTTGGTACAGTTGGAAAATAATCTCTCTTTCATCGAGCAGCTGGTGATGATCCTTGACAGTATAGGTAATGTTCTAAACAAAAAGACAACTCACCAGGTTAAAGTATGATGGAGGAACCAAAAGTATGTAGAGTAATCATGGGAATCATAAGAATCAATTATGGATAAGTGGCCTTACTAATTTTCACTATAGTATGTAAAATGAACATTCGAGGGACAAATTTCATAATGGGGAAAGAATGTAATGACCCATAATTTTATCAATGGGAATCCCTTTATTATAATTATTTCATATATTATGAAGCCTATATAACACATAGATTTCCCAATAAAAAATGTATTCTCATAATAAAATATTCAAATAAGTTGTATTTATAGATATTAATGAACATATACCAATAGAGTAGTAGCTTGACTCCTTGAATAGTAATGTGAGACTTAGGAATAATATCTTGGCCAATAGAATAATAACCTCACCTATGAAAGTATATATAAATTTTATGAATCTTATGAATGAATATATGATATATTTATAACATAGAATAAGAAAATATTTTTTTATAAAAGATAAATTAAGTGCTTGTATTTTTGTTAAACATAAATGTTTATTTGAACTTTTACAATTAATATAATGATTTAAAAGAAACTTTATTTTCAGAAAATATATTTATAAATTAAAATTGTGTGTCTGAATGATAATAATATAATTTTATGGGACCCAAATTAGTTTTTGAAAGTGTAATAAAATGTTTTATAATAATAAAAACATTATTTTTTAAAATAAATGTTGGTTTTGATTAAAATATAAATAATCATATTTAGAAAACAATTTTCATAAAATAGATTCCATTTTGGAAATACATATGTCTAAAAATCGATAAGATAATTTTCTGGTATTTTTAAACAAATAATTCAAAGTTTGGTGAGTTCTAAAATACAGTAATTTATTGTTTTTAACGTAATAAGTATATAAATGAATTTTTGAGTCATGGTTGAGTAATGGATGATGTAATTGGACATTAACTAGAAATTAAATGATCAATTTCCCTTTTTTAGTCATAATAATCAACATTATTTATATTCATGATCTAGAATAATTGATAAAAGAATAAAATAATCAAAAACACATGTCTCCTCCCATATAAACACCACCCATAACCACCATTTATCATCACACAATTTAAGATTTGGATCATGATAATATTCTACCAAATTATTATCCCAAAACTTTTCCCTACATTTGGTCTTTATGTTCTCCCTAAAATTTCATTTCCAAGTTCCTTAAGGAGGTTTTCAAGGATGCGACACTTAATACATAAAATCCTACCTCTTTATCTTTTAGTTTGTTTTATTTTCTTACGGTTCCCTGACCTCCCATATAAAAATTTACAAGATAACTCTTGTATCATATATATATATATAATTATTTTATTATGTTAATAGAATATTCTTCATCAAATATCTTATAATCTCCATTTTTTTATAAAAAATGAATACAATGTTCGTGAGTTGCCGATTAACCACCACCGTGGATGATGAGTTTTTATTTTTAATTAACACCTTCATGGATGGTAACAAAACAACTTTTATGGTTAAAAAAGATTATAATATGTGTATTACAACTTATATTATGTTTTAAACTATTATATAAACATATTATTAAATAAAAACACCCTAATTTGTGATGGTCATAAAAGCTACCAAAATGAACAAATCCTTTTTTCAATAATGTTATATCTAAAGAATCATACACATATAAAAAAATAAATTGGAATATAGGGAAAATAAATTTTTTAAAATAAATTTATACTATCTCATTCTAGCTCTGTATTTTTCTTTCCATTTTAAAAGAACTTCCATTATTAAACTCAAGGGAAAGGATCATAAACTCATTAAAAGAATGCTCCCAGAATGATGAAATTGAATAATATAACTCATAAAAAATGCCATAAATAAACATATTAAAATTATAATAAATCAATTACATGTATAAGAGGTTCTGAATTAATTAATTATCATGTTTAATTTAGTAAGACAGACCATTAAATGCATTTATATAACACTTTCGTAAATTATGTTAGGGATTCTATCTAAACCTCCAATATTCTTTTGGGTTATGGATTCTCTCACATTTGACCAAATTAATTCATAATTATTCATATTTAATATAGAAACATTCTGTGTATATTTTCCAAACATATCTACCTATCATAATTCTTATTTATTTTATGAGGAAATACAATTTTTATAAGGTTCTCTTTTCAATTCCTTCTGATAAGCAAGCTCGATTAAATAGAACTTCACAATTTTTCCCCATTTTTTAATAAAATACATAAAATATTTTAATCCAAATTTATTTTTCTAAAATAAATCATTTTATCATGAGTTTTTTGTAATATTTTGTTTCATAAAAAGAAATATACTTTTTTCTACTTTCAAGACTATAGTAACTTCACTAATGTGGATCATTTTTAAAGTTTATAAAAAACACTTTTTACATGTTTTAACATCAGTTGGAAATCAGTTATCATGATATGTGCCTATTTTACCCTAAAAATGTCAATGTATGATTTAAATTCATTATTTCTTATACACCGTTATGATACACCGAGGTTTATGCATTATGAAATTATTAAGATACACAATTCTATCTAGGGGTAACTATTATTTTTATCCCTTATGATGGATTCTTCATGTGGAACACATTTTCATGAACATGTTATGATGGTTATAACTAGATAAAACTCCAATGAATTGTGTAAGGTTTAGTCTCATGAGACATCATTTAGGGATAGAGAGTAAACTTAATTCCTTTATGGGACTTTGTCCATCATGTGATATAATCAAGGAATTTATCCTACAATAATGTTTATTTAATGTTATTGTTTTCTTATACATTATTATGTTTCCATGATTATATTATCCCATGTTCTATATGTAATTATTAAATATGTTTATTCACATTCCATGTCTTTTTATAATGTTATGTATTCTAACCCTTGTGTTATGCTTTAATGAAATGTTTAGTCCATTAATAGGATTTTTACATCATCCCTTTGGACTATTTATACCCCAGGTTATCCTATGTAGATGTAAGAACTCAAAGGAAGTTAGGGATCATTTTGGATTATTAATATAAATATGTTTTAATCTATTTTTATTCATTCATTTTTATGTTCCTAATATTCCAAAGACATTCGACTTTACGATTCTTGGTATGTATTTTATGGTTAATAATTATTAAATCATGTAGTAATATGTGTAAAATGATAGGTCCATTATAAAACCATAGCATCATAACTATGGAATCGAAGCCATATAAAACTAAGGCCACCATGTTGCACATCACTAAGGCCACTATGCCACATATAACCAAGGACATCAAGAGACACACACGAAATAAATCATAAAATTGACGTATCAATATATAAATTCAATTAAATGAATTTTTGTGTCTAAATATTTAATGGGTATTCTAAAATAAATCGACCAATACAAGTAACAAATCCATTATACGAATATAGCATGAAACAACATCAATAACATTATGAAAACAACTAACAACATGCCCATTATAGTTTTATATACTAAAATCAATTGTATGGTTATGATATTTATTATCCCAATTCATATAACTCACTTAATGGAAAAAAAGTCATAATCTTGCAAATGCACATAAAATAGGGAAATCATAAATCCCCTAAAATAATAAAATCCCTTCAAATTTCTCAACAAATCCAAAGCATGAGAGAACGAACAATGGGGACACAAACATATAATGGATCCTAAAATAAATCTAAAATGAAATTATTTCTTATCAAGATAATAAATAAATATATATCAAACTGTAAATATATTTTTTTCAATATCCTAAAAGATTCAATGAGTATCATAGATATAAGGAGATGGAGAAGTCAAAAAAATCCCCAATATCACACCTTCAGAAGTTGCTGGTGAAAGATAATGGTTATAGTATTTCATGGTTCCCAAAAAAACCAATAAATTCCCAAAATCCTACAAGAATCTACTGTACAAAGAGGAAAATTAATGGTAGGTTAGAAATTATTGATAGAATCTAAATTTTCTCATCAAAGTTATGAATATTGATTCCACTCTATAAACCACATGTGGTTTAAATCCACCAAAAAATAGTTTTCTTGATCAAAAAATATAGAATTATTTTCGATCTTTAATTTATACATTGTTGATGTAAAACATTGGAAGAAAGGACCTATGAAAACCCCACATGAAATATTCATGTCATGAATATTGTTTCATGCCATTAATCAAACTAATCCACCAAATCAGAAAAAATATGAAAACAAACCTATGATGAAATTCATGCAGTGAACTACTTATTCAAAACATAAATTAGTAAAAGGATTTATTTAATTTATTCTAGATCCTCCACTCCCTTTTCCAAAACCATCCATAGGATTCCAACACCCAAAATTCACAATATAGGGTCATAAGTGTCATTGAAATTAAACTAAATACATCTCAAAGGCTGATTATCCCTAACAATTAAAACCAACAGGATTAGTCAAGAACCAAACCCCATAAACAAGAAACCCTCCTCAAGAGATGCCACTCAGAACATGATGAATTCATATCACAATCAAATATAGTTTCAAAAACACAATAATAAGAACCAAAATAACCAACCCAAAATTCTAAAATTAAAACGACCAAAACATCCATGAAGAAATAACATTGGGTACTGGTCAACCATATGTAACTCCCACTCCCATGTATTCTCTTTTAGGATATTATGCCTCAATAATACTTAATCCAAGGGGATTTCAGTCCCTCATATAACTTTATCTTGATGGTACTAAATAATCATCAGTCATAAGAGGAATTTTCTGTCATCCTAAATATCTTAGGGTCCCCAATTGTTTTCATGGGAATAAACATAATGTTATCAGTGGATCAAGGAAACATGGAATACATCATGTACATAGTATATAATTGGAGGAACATTCATTTTATAATCCACCTTTCACATGAACTCAAACACCACAATGGGTCTAAAAACTATGGTTATAGCTTCTTTATTTTACAAAAATATCATTGCATGTGTTAATGGAGAACCATTAAAAAATGATTTTTCCTGAACCTCAAACACAAAAGTATTCATGTTTCACTTGAAATAAGCCTTCTTATGGTCCTGTGACACCATCGTCTTTTATGAACCCACCTAATTCTTCCCTATTGTGCACTTTACCACATCTTGAAAATGAATAGCTACCTCTACAATTTTTTTATAGCACCAAAAGGTTAAAAATATTCTCCTATACAATTCCATAAATGGTTTCATATTACTGAAAAAGAGGTAATAGTTATTGTATGATCACTCAACCAATAGTTGGTGTCATACCCCTGATTTACCAAAATCCATGAAACATGCATGCACCATGTCATCAATTTTCCAGATGGTTTTCTTCATCTTCTTATACTTTTGTGGGTGTATGGTTGTGATAAGTTATAACTAAGATATAATTAGATATTATAATATCCTCTAGACTTGTGATCTATACATAGGGTTTTAGTAGGAAATGATGGTCCTCATAGCTCCATAAACCCTCTAAACATAATCTACACATTTTCTCAAAATTATTTCAGTTATACTAGATTCAAAGATTTTCATATAGTGGGCCGAATTATTCATTAAATCTTTTATAACTTAAGTAAAATCATATCCCCAATAGAACTAGGAAAACTCATGAAAAATCCATCATTATTTCCTCTGACATCCATTTAATAAAAACCAACGAATGTAATAAACCCCTAGGGATATAGTATTCTACCATTACCTAGTATTATACTCGCATCACACCCTTAACACTTCTAATGACTAAACCATTTCAATCAAACAAACAACATAATTTAGCCATGATACATCTTAGGTATTCTAGGGTGAACCACCATAGGTGAGATAAAAAAATCCATGATGGAAATCCTTAGGAATAACCATCAGAATACATCTACATTCATGTAATGTAACTTGATGATGAACATCCACTAAACACCACATATTGGTATCACCATGTATGATCTTTTCATGAATCACCTCATCCACTGAGCCCCCCCACTGAGACTCTTCCACCAAATACTATATAGAGTGATCTACTATCATATATAATAATTATCTCAGCAATCAAACTCATTTGTAAAAATATAGAAGGTATCTAACTCGTACATATCCCTAAATGATTCATTATTTTCTTCAATGTATCATTATGAAATTATTTTTAGGGTGTCTATTATGAAATTTACCATTCCTAGTTTAAATAATATTTTGAAATCATACTATTATATAAACATCATCCAACTACATTATCATATATTTAGGCCACATTAAAAAAATTAAAATAGGATTTCTTAATCAATGAAGACAAAAAAACGTTCACTAATGAGGTAATGTCACTATAGTTTCATAGAAAACATTATTTCTGACATATTTAGGTCATTGGTGGCACAGTCATGCTCATAGAAGAGTAACATTCTAGACCAATCAGATATCACTTCTCATATATTTTATAAATCCCCACATTAGTTCCATGTGTGTTGGATTGAAATATAGATGTATATGTATAATAGATGGTACAATGAATGAGGGGGTGAATTTTATACTTAAAAACTATGTGTTGGAACACTTAAGAATTGACATGGTTTAAGATGTATTGAACTAATAAAATTCACGATCAATACAATAGACCATATGAATCATGGATCCGATGGAAATAAGAAGGTGTAATACTAATAGTAATATAAAACAAATGTATTTGAATTGAATAAAATTATTGGAGTAATATAGATGTTATTTATTCTACTATATATCATATATAATCTCTTAATACAATGTGAATCATAATTGAAACAATTATAATTGAATTGAATATGAAAATAAATAGGAAATAATAAAATTCCCTTTCTAATACAGATATAAGATAAAATGTAGAAGTATTAAAATTATTTTATACCAAAGAGTAGGTTATCCTTTCAACTAGGATAAAGGTTTATCTTACAACCAACTTGGTAGGCCCTTAATACAAATATCGATATGATTGTGTTCTTATCCCTATAAGACCTCGATTTAGAAAGTAATCGACACCTCTATATTTCAAGAAATTAAAAGAGCTTGAAACGATGATTGGAAACACGTTTTCCTATCCTCGGATGACCTCAATCTTTATCACAATGATCATTTACGCAAATAAGAAACAACATGCTTATAGAAAAACAAGAATGTTGAAAAATATATTCACCTCTTGTATATTTCAAGGATTTCACATGAATAAAGAGAGAAGTCATAGTATATCTCTTTAGAACTTTATATAAGAAAAAGTTATCTATTCTTATTCGAATAAGCTCTTATTTATGGACATTAGGTTCCAACGGTCATATTTCCTCTGATGGTCATATTTCTCCAACAAACTCAGAGGGACTTGGACAACAATCATTACAATGGTAAAAAATAGTATACACACCATTTTTTTAATTGGTAAATAACCAACTCAATTACATCATTTTAGTTAGAACGTACTAAGTAAAAAATTATGAAACCATGAGTGTGAGTAAAATGAAATCGATATAGAAGTTATGATAAGAGTGTAATGTATTACAAAAATACAATACATAACTAAGTTATTATGCTTATAAAGAAAACAATGCATATCGAGATTACACTTTATAACCTAGTTATAGTTCTTAATAAGGTTATGATGCAAGATATTTAATCTGATTACGATTCTTGAATACAATACACAATAAGAGTATGATATATAACCTAGTTATGATACATAACCTGGTTACAATTCATGATTATTATACAAATTATTAATCTGGATACGATGTATGATTACGATTTCATACTTAACCTGGTTATGATACATAATTATGATGTGGTAATAACCTAATTACAATGCATATTTATGATTTGGTACTTAACCTGATTATGATTACCTTCTTACGATACAAGTTATTATAATGCATGATGATACAATTTATGTAAAATCAATGTAGTATATAATCTGGTTATGAATAATGATTACGATGATATACATATTTTCGTTATGATAACTGATTATGATGTAAGGCATAATCAGGATATGATTTATGATAACAATGTAAGACATAATATGAATCTAATTTCTGATTATAATGCAATACACAATCTGGTTATGATTCCTGGTTACGATGTAATACATAATCTGGTTACGATTGTGAGTCAATATACAAAACAATGTGAGTGAACAACATACATGATTATAATAAAATAAAACATATAAAAGTGACAATGGGAGGTATTATGATTATTAAAAAAACACACATGATAAATAATATATATGATTACAATATGTTTGGTTTGTGATTTTCAAACAAATGATTTATGGGAATGTCGAAAGACATTTTGACTAAAAATTCTCCCCATTTTCGGAAATCACAAAACATTAAAAAAAACAATAAATAATTTATCTCCCACTGAGTTTAATAAATCATCTTAAAGAAATAGTGAATATGACTAATTCCACCCTTAGTTTAAAAACACACACAAGGGATCATATTCTCTTTACATTTACTTGAATTTACCCAACATTAAGAAACACCTTTTCACAACCATTATTCCCCTTTGTGATTTTCTAGAATAGTAAGGGAATGAATTCATTTCTAGAAAAAGGTTAGAGAAACATAGTACAAAACAATAATTGTTACTTGAAACACAAGTTTATTACAACAAGATTTCATCCATCATTATTTTCCCGTTTTTTTTTTCAAATGATTAAACAATGAAAGTATCATCTTCTTGGACACTTTTCTATCCTCCCTAATCTTCTTAAGATAATATTTCTATGCCTTCAGCTTCTCATCCTATTTATCAATAATAATTTCTTGCTTCCGGAGCCAATATTCATGATGTTTATTAATATCTTCTGGAGCTTTATGTCATACTTCCTAGTTTTTTAAATCATTCATCCTGATTTGACTTAATTTTTCTAAGATTAAAACTCTATTTTAGTGTAAAACAACCACATACTCTTTTATTTGAACTTTTCCTTTAAACTGTCAATCTCTTTTGAGGCTACCTCTTTTGAGGTACCGAGTCTTTGAAATTCATCAAAATTTTCATTAAAATGATCGATCAACTTTAGATAGAGAGAGTTGAGTTATTTTACATGATGTACCAATTCTTACTACTTGACTAGGTGATTTATTAGGCTTTCATCGATGTTATAAGGCCACTTCAAAACCTTATTAAAATCCTTATAGTTTTTAAGAGAACGTTCTTTAGAAATAGTGAAATTAGCTTCAAGACATAGAATCATATCCATCAGAACCATGAAAGAATTTGTTCTATCATTATGGAAATTTGAAAGAATTTCCAATCTGGCATCAATTTTTTTCATAAAAGGTAACAGATTATCTAATATATTCAAGTGTTATTCAAGGTACTAAAACCCTTTCACAGTGATGTTTCTTTCAGAATCCGTGTCCTCAGTGAATTGTGGAAGATCACCAAAATGAGTCCTAGTGTCTATTACATGAGCAAGACAGTTCTGATTCTTATCGGATTATTCCTCCACTTCTTCTTCCTTTTATTTATCATAAATATTATTGAATCTCATGGAGGAATCCTTTTTAGATACTCTCTTGGAGGTATAAGGATCCGACGATGGATAAAAAAGATGTTAATTCTGATGACTCTATTGTATACCCTTTGTTGTTTGTATATTCTTTTTTTTTGACTTATATTTACTCATTTCCATTTTTTTCTTGATCATGTTTCTCTTTTTTCTTTATTGTTCATGTTATTCTTACTCTTATTCATGTTATTTAGCAATAGATTGTGTATCTGGTTGATCAAAATTTTTTTCTCCTTGCCTTTTCCTACTGAAAGTGATTGAGTTTTTCTAGATGGCTCCTTTATTTCAATTCTAGATTTTATATTCTTAGATATTATAGGAAGACTATAAATGTCAATAGTATCTTCCTTTATCTTCTTAATTCACTTCTTTCTCTATTCTTCTTTCAATTTTTCTTCAGACCTTACTTTCAAATCCAACACTTCAACCAGATCTAATACAAACTGAGGATCCCCTTCTTTTCTTTCTTGCTTCTTCTTCCCCCACTCAGAAGTTACTACATTGGATACAAAATTTTGTTTATTTAATGTTTTTAAGATGTATTCTAAACTTCCATTATTTTATTTAATGTATGAATTTGTGGCATATAATGTTTCTCACTACCTTCAACAACATCCTTTTCTTTCTCAGATTCATGATCTTTTTCAAAAAAATTTAATTCTGGATTGAATCATAACATGATTATCCTTATTGTATCCTTACTGATTAAAGGATCCTTTAAGGAAGTGGTATATGAATTTATTGTAATATTACACGATCCCAATAATTCTTTAAGAAAATTACTAATAATAGTGAAAAGCATTATCAGCTGCGATTTTATACCATCGTATTTGAGCTTCATAATTGTTTGGAATATAAACCCCATAATGTTAAACATCCTCATGATCACCAAATAGTCATGAACATACACATTTATATATTTTAAAGTTTCCTTATCACCCTTTCTCAGCACCAAAAACCCTTGCATCTTGAGGGTAATGAGCCTATTATATCTTAAAAATAACTTACATTTCTTTTGTCTTCATGAATTTCAAAAAGTGTTTCTTTATCATTAGACCTATCTAAAGTTCCATCAGCTTCCGATAACTTATGAGAAGGATATAATGCATCACCCTCTAATGCAACTCTTAGAAACTTAGATACTTGTTTTGGGGAGGTTGTATACTTCTTATCATACAATATAAATGAAATTTTAAGATCCTTTCCTATTTATACTGATTCCTAAAAATGTTACACCTTATCATGATAGACTTTATCTTGTTCAGAACATGGTCATTCCCCACAAATTGATTCCTGTCCTTGAAAACTTATAATCCTTCTTAAATAGGAATCAAAATAATTATAAATGTATAGGGATACTAAACTTCCACCCTAAAATATCGTAGAAGAAAATTATTTTGGAACCATTTCTTTCGAATAAGAGGTAGTAGACTTGGTCATGAAAGACTAACTCACACACAGAAGATCCTATTGATTATGAAAGATTATTAGATCTCTAGTTTTGAAAACTGAAGTAGGAACCAATTTCAAACCATGTTGACTACTTATAGAATAATTGAACTTGAGAGATAAATGGATGAGTTTGATGTGGGATAGGTTCTTTTAAAAAGAAATAAATGATAAAGATTATATGTGAGAGGTGAAATGGTAAATAATGATTTCAAACTCTTGAGGTTTTCCATGAAAGAAAAATGTATTCAGACTACAACCATTTTGGAGTTAAAAGAAAAGAGAAACAATTATTGAATCAACCAAAATAAGGCTTTAGATGTTATACTTGATAGAGTACCTGGATAGATGTATTGGTTTTGATATATTGTTCTTATAATACAAACAATAATAGAAATTTGAAACTAAAATGAATTATAAAACCAATATTATCAAATAGGAAGGTACTAATTACTTGATACAAATAGAATAATCCAAAATCGATAGTCTAGTACATGTATGATAATCCAATACTAAAACATTAGTACCGATAATGTATTTTAATACTGACTATATAATCTAGTAATGATAATCATGAAACTAATAAAAACATTAAACAAATAAAAACAATAATAAAGTTAAAAATGAAGATTAAAACCGATTATAGAGAAATCGAAAAAAATGAAATCGATAAAACGTAAAACAAATAAGTGAAAAATCGATTAACTATAAAACAAAAAGAGAAACCAATAAACTTTAAAACAAAAATAGAAACTGATTAAAATAATAAACATAAAGAAGTGAAATGTTTACTCCCCCTTTGAATAAGAGTAACTAAATGTAAGGATATTGGATACACAAAAAATATATTTGAATGATTACTTTACGGTGATCATTCCAAGTTTCTATTAAATATATTCAAATCTATCAGAAGATAATGGTATTGTGAAAATGTTAGCAAGTTCTTCGTGCATTCTGATAAATTTTAAGGCAATATCTTATTTTTGTGTGTGATCCCTACATAAGTGAGGAGTAATATCAATGTGTTTTTTATGTGGGTGGTGTACAGGGTTTTTACTAAGAGAAATTGCACTAGTATTGTCACATAGTATTTGAGTTTTGGAAAAACACAATCCACATTCAGTGAGTGTGTATTAAATTCACAAAATTTGAGCACAACAACTTATAGTTGCTACATATTCATCTTTAGTAGTGTAAAGTGATACTGATTTTTGTTTCTTAAATGACCATGAAACTAGAGAGTCTCTTATGAAATAACATTTTCTTGATGTACTATTTCTATCCATTCTACATCAACCAAAGCAAGCATCTGAAAAAATCTAAAAATAATAATTTTCAGAAGAATAGAATAGTCCTAAATCCATAGTTCCCTTTAAGTAGTGAAAAAATCTTGTCATTGCCTTTAAATGAGATTATTTTTTATTTGATTGGTATCTTGAACATAAGAATATAGAAAATATTATGTCCGGATGACAAGTTGTCAAGTATAACAAGCTTCCTATAATACCTATAATTTTTTTGATCTATTGTTTTCCCACCGTCATCAAGATCAAGTGTATTTAATGTACCAATTGGGGTGACAATAGTTTTAGTGTTGTTATATCTATAATTTTTCAGTAATTAATTGATATACTTATTCTGATATATGTAGGTTCTTTCTAGTTTTTGAGATATTTTAAAACTTAAAAATAATGTTAACTCGCCCATCGTACTCATTTCAAATTCATATTTCATTAGATTCACAAAGGAATCAGTTAAGGATTAATGAGTTGACCCAAATATAGTGTCATAAACATAGATTCATAAAATCAAAACATTTTATTTTTATTTTTATAAAGATATTTGGGTCAGCATAACCATTTTCATAATTTTATTGTTAAATAAATAATTTGAGTCCATCATAGCATGCTATTGGTGCTTGTTTAAGACCACACAAAGATTTGGTATTTTTGAAAACATGATTAGGATGTTTTGAATCTATAAAATCAAGGTGTTTTTCTACAAAAAACATCTTTTTGTACAAAACCATCGAGAAACGCACATTTTACATCAATTATAAAAAAATTTAAATTTAAATATTGTGCGAAGGATAATAGAATTTGAATGGATTCAAGTCTATCTATTAGAGTATAAGATTATTCATAGTCTATTTTCTCTTGTAGATTATTTCCCTTAGTAAAAAATCCTTGATTTATTTCTTATGATGACTCCATTCTCATCACACTTGTTTCTAAAAAACCATTTTACACCAATTACAGTTGTTTATTTTGGTCATTCACCTAAATTTTGGACTTTATTCCTTTCAAATTAAGTGTGATTATATTTCATTTCTTTAATCCAATATTCATCACCTAAGGCCTCATTCAGGGTTTTAGGTTCAAATTGAGATAGAAAATAAAGATGTTCTATTTCATTTATTAAGGAATTTCTCATCGTTAAAAGTTGATTTACATCACCAATGATACTTTCAGTAGTTTGATTATTAGGAAAAAATTTGTTTGGATATTGTAAAACCCTATCATCAACATAATAAATAAAATATTTTGGGGTAAATGTTTTAGAATCTATTTCTGGATAATTCCTCTTATCGGAATATTTTCGATCAAAATTTGATAATCAGTTTGTGAAAATACATCAGTTGATTTAGGTAAGGATTTTATTTAAACAATGGGGTGAATTTAATCAAAAATAACATGTACTATTTCTTCAATAGTACAATAGTTTTTATTAGAAACTATATAGGCCTTAGAAGTTGTGGAATAACATAGAAATATTACTTCATCGGATTTGGGTGAAAATTTATATAAATTCTCTTCTGTATTCAATATGAATACTTTGTAACCATACACTCTGAAGTAAAAAACATTAGGTTTCTTTCCAGTCTATAATTCATAAGGAGATTTATTATGAAAAGGTCTTGTTAAAACACGATTTATAAAACAACATGATGTACTAAAAGCTTCATCCCAGAAATGATTACCAATTGAGTATACACTCAACATAGTTCTTGTCATTACCTGAAGAATATGATTCCTTCTCTCAACAACACCATTTTGTTGAGGGGTTCATGGAGATGAAAAGTTGTGGGTAATACCGTTCATACTACCAATGGTTTCAAATTTGTAATTTTGAAATTCCCCACCATGATCATTATGTATAATTATCAATGGTTGGTTTTTCTCATTTTTAACATGGGATGTAAATTTTTTTAAATAAATAAACGCATCAGATTTAATTTCTAGAAAATAGACCCATGTAAATATTGTGTATTCATCCACTAAAACAAATACATAGTACTTCTCACAACCCATCCCCCAGGGCCCGTGTCATGACTACCCCAAGCCCGCCATCCATAGGCCAGGGGAAGGCGACTAGCATCAAAAGGCATAATCCGTGGAGCAGGAATGGCATTTCCTTTATAACCTATAATCACACGCAACTAAGAACACATCAAGATACATTCACAAGTAAACTAAATAGTAAACAGAGTGAGTACAATAAGTAAAAGGGGCCAGAATACAAGCACAACTAGGAAGTACAAGAAACTGAAACTAGATTTAAACTGGAGCAAAAAAGAAAGATAGTTGTTGGGTCATCCTCCAAGGTTCCTACCTGAAGAGTAGGTATAGATCACCTCCTCATAACTCCACATTCGTTCGCCTCCTCCATGTACCGACTCGTTGTAAGGTCCCCCTCTGGGAACCTTCTAGTCTTGTTGCCCTCGGTCTCGATCGACGTTGTTAGTCATCTGCACAAAACACAACAAGTTGTGGGCATAACCCATGCAGGGGTGAGTATAATGACTCTCAGTAGGGACCCTGAGACCCTCATTGTATCACAAAATCCACAAATGATAAACCTCAAATCATGATGTCTATTGTCAACCCTACTTAGGTATATGCTCATACATATACGTAAGTTATCAAGTATATCAATCTAAATCCTGAGGAACCACAGGTTCCAACCTAAAGGCCCAAAGCTCAACTATTCCACATAGGAAGGAAAAACACAAAGGCAAGTACCACACAGGTACACCGCACAATAGAATACAACCAAGGTATTACCATGAAGGAAATCACCACACAGGTGTGAACTCAGCTCAGCCCAGGTATAACTTAAGTACATTAGAAGAGATGAATTGATGTAACTACTGAATCATCATACTCTGTTAAGAGGCACACCCACACAGGATCATACTGTTTTGACCCACACAAAATCCCTCGGTGTTGAAACACAGAGGATCTCTAGGTGCTGACCCATACAAGATCGCTTGGTGATGACTCACATAGATTCGCTAGGTGTTGACCCACACGGTATCGCTTGGTGCTGACCCAAACATGATCACTCTTCATTCTTCACGTCACAACCAGCTACAAGGTTTATAAACTATGCTCTCTTGTCTCTGGGAGGGTCCGCTCCACAAGCCATGGGTCGATACTCCAATTTCTACTTAGCTTCGTTAATAACTATCTCAAAGTAATGCCAAGTCATATGTGTATCAACACAATAGACGGTGCATCAATCAGATGATCGGCCTGTGAGTTATTAGCCTTTTAGTCTCGGGGGCCTGGTTGGATTCCTGCTTGATCCAACCCGACCATTTCCTAAAATTATCCAAAACATCAGTGAGATATACTCAAAGGCACTGTCTTGCTCCAAGGTTTCCAGTGTCACTGATGGTTCGTCAAATGAACACCTTGGGCCAATGTTATGGTTGTTAGGGCGAAAAGCTCGTAGTTAGTCAGGGTCTGGTCTGACTAGGTTGGACCGACCGGGCCCGTTGTGTACCGCCCGGCCCGCTGGGCGGTCCAGCAGGCCATGAGAGCTGTGAGGCGCCCCAGAGGGACGTGGGTCCATGAAGGTGGTGCGAGGCAGTGGGGGCCGCAGAGCGGCGGCACAGAGGTCATGAGGCCATGAGGGAATCACGTTTCCACAGGGTCCATGAGGCCATGGGGTGGTTTGGTCATGGATGGTGCAAGGCCGCAAGTCGACTCAGCCGCAGGGGGTGCTACAAGGGTGCGGGGTGGCTCGGCCTTGGACGGCGCAAAGACGCAGGGCGGCGCAGTAGGCCATGGGCGACGGAGCGCCATGGAGCGCAGAGGCTGTGGGCGGCGGAGCGTCATGGGGCGCGGATTCCATAGGCAGCGATGGCAGCTGGGCAGCGCTGGTGCCTTCATCACCTTTATCATGGTTCTTGATTTCCACTAGTTCCAACCGTCGAGTCTAATCACTTCCTTCTTCCATTGTGAAGAACACACAAAAAAGAAGAATGGTAGAGGGTTTGGGCCATGTTTGTTTTGCCTACACCCTCTGCATTAGAGTGGTAGAAAGAAACTCTACAAAATCATGATTCAATAATGACAAACTCTACAATTTAATAAGAACCTTGGATTCACTCATTTTGGTTAGTCCACATTCTCCATGCTTTCCAAGAATGAGGAAATTAATTAATATAATTCAAGTATTAAATAATAACCCCATACCTCATTTGATTTGTCAACAGAGGGCGTGACGAAGGAGATGACGTTGTTGGGGATAGACGGACGTCGGTGACATCATCAATCCCTTGATCGTCAGTTTTTTAACATTGAATATGTTCCTCATCAATGAATGTTCCATAGAAGAATTCGAAGTCGAAGTTTGCGTTCTTCTTTGGAGAAAGAAATCCTACAATAGCTCTCCCCTTTTCCAATAAATTCCCCCAAAATCAAATAGCCAACTGTTGCATTTCCCCAATTTTAACTATTGGAACAATTTCAAATTGGATTAAATAATTACATAGTGGTTGGCACAATAAATTAAAGGGGGTGTCTCCATTAAGGTGGGGGATGTTTAAGAGGATTCCCCGAACATAAGAGGGATTTCAAGGGGTTTTAGCCTCAGGTGGTCCCCACCACCATAACCTCCCATGGGAGGTTAGTTCAGGTGGTCCCCACCACCATAACTTCTCATGGGAGGTTTAGTTAAGGTGGTCCCCACCTATGAAACATCCACATGGGAGATCATAAAGAATAATAAAAGAAAATGTTACACCACTTTTTTTATTTTATTCTTTCACGAAGAACCCAAAAATTTTCTTTCACTCTCGACCAACTGTCATCGAGGTGAAAGTCCCCTTACGAGAATATCGGTTTTGTGAGTTCAACGGTGCCCTCAGATTTCAATTCTATGCACAAGTTCAAAAGTTAGGAAAACTCACGCATACGTTTACTGAACATACCCAAACAAAAGTTCATAAATTAATTCTGAGCACTCTGGGCCTCGAAATCACGCGCCATTAATTTTCACAGAATTGTAAAATTCCCATTTAATTAAAAAAAATACACATAATTTCTATGTCTTTACATTATCCCCACCTCATAGCATTATGTCCCCATAAGCTAGAACTGAAAACTAAGAAAACAAGTGCAGGTACTAAGCATGAATCTGAGACTCCCGCTCCCATGTGATCTCCTGGAGGTTCTCATTCTTCCAATGAACACACACCATAGGTATCGACCGACCATCAAACACCTGTTTCCATCAATCCTCAATCTCTACAGGAACCTCCATAAAACTCTCCCCATTGTAGATGCCCAGCTTTTCGTGGTTGATGACATGAGAAGGGTTGTGCACATATCTCCTCAGTTGGGATACATGGAAGAGTCATGCACTCGGTGCAATTTAGGTGGAAGATCTAAGAGGTATGCCACCTCTCCAACTCTTCTAAGGTCCGAAAAGGTCCAATAAACCTTAGAGATAACTTTTCGCTTGGCCAAATATCTGTAAACCTCGTCGGGGAGAGACTCGTAGAAAGATGTGGTCTCTATCCTCGAACTCCAGAGGTCTCCGTCTCCTGTCGGCATATGAATTCTACTTGCTTTGTGCAGTCTTCATCCACTCCTAGATGAACTACACCTTCTCTGTTGTAGCTCAAACCATCTCTAGTCCCACGAGTGCTGACTCACCGGGGTCAATCCAACACAATGGTGATCTGCTAGGTCTCTCATACAATACCCTGAAAGGTTTCATCCCAATGGTGGAGTAATAGTTGTTTTTGTATGAAAAATCCACCAAAGGAAAGTGATCCCTCCAGCTGTGACAGAAGTCGACGACACAAGCACGCAACATGTCCTCAATGTTCTGAATGGTCCGCTCAGTCTGGTCGTCCGTCTTAGGATGGAATGCAGTGCTCAATCGAAGTCGCATCCCGAAAGCATCATACAATCCCTTCCATAGCGGAGAAGTAATACACACATCATGATCAGAGAAAATCATCAAGGTTACTCCATGTAGCTGCAAAATCTCATAAACATAGATGCATCCCAAGCTCTCTTCTGAACCCTACTCTTTGATCGGTAGGTTGTGGTCCGACTTGGTGATTCAGTCGACGATCACCCAGATCGAGTCATGACCTCTGGACATACCTGGAAGTCCAGTCACAAAACCCATGGTTATCCTATCCCACATAAAATCTGGGACCTCTAATGGCTTAACCAATCCTGTTGGTACCTGATGACTCTTCTTCACTTGTTGAGAAGTTAGGTATCAAGAGAAAAACTCTGCTACTGATTTCATCATTCTCAACCACCAGTGTTGTCATCGGAGATCCTGGTACATCTTTTCCACTACTGGATGTACCGCTAGAGGGGATATGTGGAACTCCCTCAACAGTTACTCCTTAAGAGACACTGGTACCATGGTACATCCTCTGAAGAGAATAGCATGCTCCCCACCTTCAAAAAATCCATCAGGTTCTTGTCCTGTGGATATCTGAGCATATTGTTTCTCACAGTTAGCGTCCACACACTGCACCTCCCTAACTTAGTGAAGGAGTGGGGGAGTGACTATAAGATACTGAAGAAAATATGCTCCTTCTTTATCTATAAAGGATATCTACAATGTGGCTAAATACTCCGTCACCTCTCTTAGAAGTTGTATACCAAATCTCCTTCTGAGTGAATATGCTAAAATTATCACCTTCCCATGAGTATAGACTATCTCAAAGTTATAGTCCTAGAGTAACTCAAGCCAACATCGCTGTATCAGGTTCAGGCCCGTCTGATAGAAGATATAACTGAGACTCTTGTGATCAGAGTACACTGTAAAACGTTCACCCATTAGATAGTGTCACCACATATTCAAGGAGAAGACAACTTCTACAAACTCCAAGGTATGGGTAGATTAGTTATGCTCATGTTGTCTTAGTTATTGAGAACCATATGTGATCACTGCTCGCTTGTACAGTAGGACACATCTGAGACTGGTCCCTGATGCGTCGCAGTAGACTATGTACCCTATGCCCTCCTTCGGTAGCCTCAAGATGGGAGTGCTAGTCAGCCTCTACATCAGCTCCTAAAAACTCGGATGGAATATCTCCGACCACATGAAGGGTTACCCCTTCTTTTTCAACGCTGATAGAGGTACTGCAACTCTAGAAAAATCTGGCAAAACCTCTAGTAGTATCTAGCCAAACCCAGGAAACTATGTACCTCTGTCACACTCGTGGGTGGCTCCTGAGAAAGTACTACCTCAATCATTGCTGGATCCACTCTAACTATAGCCTCTGATATGACATATCCCAAAAATTGAACCTCTCTGATCCAAAACTAGTACTTGGAGAGCTTACCATAATGTTTTTTCTCTCGGAGTGTTTCCAGTAATAACTGCACATGATATTCATGCTCCTACTCAGTAGCAGAGTAGATCATAATGTCGTTGATGAAGATTACTACATAGTGATCAAGGTATCGGTGAATGTTCATGTTCAGGAGTCCCATTAACACTACTGGAGCGTTGTTCATGCTAAATAGAATAACCAAGAACTCTTAATGGTAGTACCAACCTCTGAAGTCATCTTCTATATATCCTCATCCTGTACTTTGAGCTGGTGATAGCCTGATCTATGGTCTATCACCGAGAACCACTGTTCTCCCTTCAGTTGATCAAAGAGGTCGTCAATCCTAGAGAGTGGGTATATGTTCTTCATGGTCACCTAGTTTAGGCGCCGATATTCGACACAAAGTCTCAAGCTCCCATCCACCTTATTGGAGAACAAAATCGAGGCTGACCAAGGAGATACATTGGTTCGGATGAATTCCTACCCCTGAAATTCCCCCAACTATACCCGCAACTCACGAAGCTTTGCGGGAGCCATCTGATATGCTGGTGTAGATATCAGTGTCATCCCGGGGTACATGTCAATGTAAAAGTCCACCTCTCTATAAGGAGGTAGACCAGGATCATCATCCGGGAAGACATCTGCATACTGTTCCACCACTATAGGATAACTTGTACTCTCCGTATTAACTGCACTAAAGGTAAGGCTAGCGAACTGATGAGTGAACGGCTGCACTCTCCTCTGATTAATCTCATCTTATTCTATAAAGGATCCATTCTCACTTATGATGGTAAAACTAGTCCCATCCATGCAGTCACACCACACTTTGCGCCTAAAACAGTCAATCTAATCATGGACTGAAGAAAACTAGTCCATACCCAAGATGATATCGTAAGGCCTCGATGCTGCTACTAGGAGATCCCAACTGAAGCTCTCGCCTCCTAGATTAATCTCACACTCTCAGCACCAGTGCGTAATCGTCGAATCATCTCTTGTAAGAGTCTCTAGCCGTAAAGATCGATCCAATGGCTCTATCAGAATCTCCTAGCTCCAAACAAGGGTAGTGGTAGTAAAATAATGTCCAGCATCTGTGTCTACAAGTTCTACGGCTAAGGAAGAGTAGACATAGATCATACCTCGTATCATCTCTGAGTGCTTTGATCGTAGGCCTCAACTGCTTGAAGCTGAGATCGCCCATGTTCTCATGCTCCCTATGGTTAGGGGTGGACCACCTGGTGGTGGTGGTAACATATCAAATCGCCGCCCACCGTTAGCTGCATGGCATTCTCCTCTGCCACGTCAACCTTCTCCTAGTGGACCACCTCTATCGAACCTCTATCTCTGCTTGGGCGGTCCTTCAACCATCTTCTGATCATCTGTATGATGGTTCGGACAATCAGGAGTCGTGTGACCCTACCATCTGCATGTGTAACACTGTCCGCTCCATGCATGACTGGATCTACATTTTGTGCCCCACATAGCCGACCTTGAATCATGCGTTCGTCCACCTGTAGGTATGGTCCTCTTAGACCTCTGTGACATCTGTCTGCTACCAGCTACAGAAGACGCTGCTACGTGACCACTGGGGGTGGGTCTCATTGTTGGTGACTTCTCATAAAGGAATATCTCCACTAAGAGGTCTCTCTCTAACACCCCCACCTATGTCAGGATGCTAAGAGAAATCATTGAAGCCATGATCTCTCACCTGACCCCCTGCTTGATGTTCTGGGCCCTAAAGAATGGGTCTGGCACCATACCAGTGGAGTAGCATGAGAGGTCGATGGATCCCGCCGAGTACTGAGCCACAATCATGCTTCCCTGTTGTAGATAAATTAGCTCCCGTATGCGCACTACACAAAGAGTCGCTGGAAAAAACTCTGTCTGAAACAGGCTTTAGAAGTCTGACCAGAGAAGCGTCACCACGTCATGAACTTGGAGCATCAATCTCCACCATCTGCATGCTACTGCCTGTAGAATTCTAGAGGCAAGGGTCACCAGGAGATCAGATGGTGTCCCTACTAGTCAAAAAACTCTCACCACAGCCTCCTTCTAATCATCAACTTCATGTGGGTCCATCTCTCCCCTGATCCTGGAAGGCCACAGGAACTTGAACTCATGCAACCATCTCAGGCAGTGTACATTGTCTTCTGCTGGAACCAGTGCCATATGTGGCCCAATTGGTAATGGTAGCCCTGGTGCCTCCACTGGTGCCTCTACTAGAAGCGGGCCATGTACTGAGGCCTCATCGCCTAGTGGGCTATCATTGCATACAACTCCCAGAACTGTATATGGTTGTCTGCATGGAGGCATCCTGAAAATAAACAGGTGTGTCATGGTCAATAAGTTATACCTGGTGAGATAACTCAAGAGATCACAAATAAAACTCTTGGAAACACACACCCATTTATTGTTTTCATGAACTGAGTCAGAAATCAGAAGTCAGGGTCCGGGTGTATGGATATGATGGCTGTCGAACCAACACTGGATTCCCTAAACTGATAACAACACTCACCACACTTAACACCATTTCCATTAAAATGATCAAAGTCCTATGTTCTAAGATAGAAATGACTCATATGATACCAATTTGTCACAACCCGCCCCCTGGGGCCCAGGTTGTGACTAACCCAAGCCTACCTTCCATAGGCCAGGGGCTGGCGACTAGCACCCAATGGTGTATTCCCTAAAACTGGGAAGGCACTGTCTTTATAACCTGTAATCACACAAAACCAATCACAGAATAAGATACGAACACAAGTAAACTAAATAGTAAATAGAGTGAGTATAGTAAATAAAAGGGTCTAGAATACAAGCCCAACTAGAAAATACAAGAAACTTAAAATACAAGTAAACTAGAGGAAAAAAGATGTCAACTATTGGGTCATCCTCCAAGGAACTACATGAAGGATAGGTACAGATTGCCTCCTCAACACTCCATGTCCGTCTGTATCCTCCGTGTAGTTACTCGTTGTATGGTCCTCCTCTAAGAACCGCCCAGTGCTGGTACCCTCAGTCTTGATCAATGTTGTCCGTCATCTGCACTGAACACAACAAGATGCGGGCATAGATCGTGCATGGGTGATTAAAACGATACTCAATTGGGACCCCGAGAACCTCAAGGTCTCACAAAATACAAAAGGATAAAGATCAAAGCATGAAGTAAACTATCTACCCTACTTAGGTATATGCCCATACATATACCTATGTTATCAAGTATACCCATTTCAATCATGAGGAAACACAGGGTCCAACCCAAAATGCCAAAGCTTAACTATTCCACAACAGAAGGTAAACCACAAAGTCATGTACCACATAGGTACACCACACAGGAGAATACCACCAAGGTATTACCATGAAGGAAAGTACCACACAGGTACGAACTCATATCACACCAGGTATAACGTAAGTACAGTAGTTGAGATGATTAGATGTAACTACTAAATCATCTTACTCTGTTAAGAGGTAGAACCACATAGGGTTTCTCGGTGATTAGCCACAAAGGATCACTTGGTGCTGACCCACATAGGATCACTAGGTGATGACCCACACAGGACTTCTCGATGCTGACCCACATAGGATTTCTAGGTGCTGATCCACACAGGGTTGCTCGGTGCTGACCCACACAGGATCTCTCATCATTCTTCACGTCACATCTAGTTACAGGGTTCCCGCACTATGATTGCATGCCTTGGGGAGGGTCCACTCCATAAGGAAATGGTCAATACTCCAACTTCCATGTAGTATCGTGAAGAAGTATCTCAAAGGACCGCAACGTCATATTGGTATCAACACAACATTCGATGTTTCAATCGGATGCCCGGTCTATGAGTTATTAGCCTTTTAGTACCAAGGTCCTGGATGGATCCATGCTTGATCCAACCCGGATTTTCCCAACATTATCCAAAAAACTAGTGGTATATACTCAAATATAACATCTTTCTCTAAGGTTTCTATCTTCGGTGACAGTTCATCAAACAGACACCTTGTGCCAAATTTTTGGCAGTTAGAGAGAAAATCTCGTAGCTGGTCCGGGTCTGGTCCAACCTGACCTGGGCCGAACAAGTCTGGGTTGACCTGGCCCATTGGGTTTGGCTCGGCCGGATGGGAAGTCTAGTAGGCCGTGAGGGCTGCGAGGGGCCGCAACGGCGGTGCGAGGTCACGGGGGCCCCGGAGTGGCGTTGCGGAGGACTTGGGGCCATGAGGGAGGTATGTTACCATGGGGTCGTGAGGCTGTGGGGAGGTTCAGCCACGGATGGTGTAGGGCCGCGGGGCGGCACGACCCTGGACAACGTGAATTCGCAAGGTGACGGATGGTTGTGGGGTGCGGAGGCCAATGGCAGCAGCACCAGCCACGGATGGTGGAGCGCGGTGTGGCGAGGAGGCCGCAGGTGGTGGCATGATCCACAAACAGTGGAGCCGCCGGTGGCGGGGGCCACGGGGCAGTTCCATTGCCTTCGTTGGCTTCATCACATTCATCACCTTCATCATGGTTCTTGAGTTCCACTAGTGCCATCCACCGACACCAGTCACCACCTTCTTCTATTGCGAGCAACAAACCAAAGAAGCAGAACGACGGAGGGGTCAGACCATGTTTCTTTGGCCTGCACCCTCCACGTTAGAGCGGTAGAAAGTGGCTCAACAAAATCTGGATTAATGAACAGAAAAATCTACAATTTAATATGAACCATGGATCAACTCATTTTGGTTGATCCACATTATCCATGCTTTCCAAAAAACAAGGAAATTAATCGAGAGAATTCAAGTATTCAATAATAACCCCTATATCGTTTGATTTTTCGACCGAGGTCATGAGGAGGGAGATGACATTGTTGGGGATAGATGAACGTCATCGATGTCGGTGTTCCCTCGATCATCAGTTAGTTGACGTTGAAGACGCTCCTCGTCAATGAATATTCTGAGGAAGAAGTCGAAGTCAATGTTGGAAATCTTCATTGGAATTCTTCATTGGAGAAAGAAATCCTCCAAGAGATCTCCCCTTTGCCAATACTTTCCCCCTAATTCAAATAGCCAACTATTGTGTTTCCCCAATTTTAATTGTTATAACAATTCAAAATTGGATTAATTAATTACATAGTGGTTGGAATAATAAATTAAAGGGGGTGGAACCATTAATGTGGGAGATGCTTAAGAGTCTTCCCCACACTTAAGAGGGAGCTCAAGGGGTTTTAGCCTCGGGTGGTCCCCACCACCATAACCTCTCATGGGAGGATAGTTTAGGTTGTCCCCAACACCATAACCTATCATGGGAGGTTTAGTTCTGGTTGTCCCCACCTATGAAACATCCATATATGAGACCCTAAAGAAATATAAAATAAAATGTTACACAACTTTTATTTTATTTTATTCTTTCACGAAAAAACCCAAAAATTATCTTTCACTCTCGACCAACTGTAGTTGTGCTGAAAGTCTCCTTAAGTGAATATCAGTGCTATGAGTTCAAGGGTGCCCTCAGATTTCAATTCCAAGAACCAGTTCAAAATTTAGAAAAAATCACAAGTACATTTACTGAGCGTACCAAAAAGAAGTTCAGAAATTCATTCTCGGCACTCCGGGCCTCGGAATCATGCGCCGTCAATTTTCACAGACTCGTAAATTTCACATTTAATTTCTAAAAAATTACATGGAATTTATGGGTCTTTACAGTACTTTCTTCTAATTCTTCCAATTTGTGAAGGACCAAAGGGATCCATGTTCTCTAACTGTAAGGCATTAGAATTTGAAAATTCATTTATTCATTTAAATCTAGTTTTATGTTATTTTTCATATTGAAAAGGGTAAAAAAACTTTTGAATAATCATACCTTATATCCAATAGATCCTTAACAAGTATTTTTTTTAGATTTTATAAAGGGTTCATAGGTTACAGTGTCCTAAAATTCTATGCCATAACCAAGATTGGTCTTCCATGACACTTAATCAAGGTAATTATTTTATCATAAGGTCTTATAAGTAAATTTTATATACATTTTCATTCATATGGGTAGAAATGAAGAATCCATCCTTGGAATTGTGATGTCAAAATTTTTTGTTCCTAAAATTCACAAGGTAACCCTTATCACATAATTGACTTATGTTAATAAGGATTATTTTAAGACCTTTAATAAAAAAACATTTGAAATTAAAACTTTTCCATTTAGAACAATATTACCTTTATCAATAATATATTGATAAGCATTATCTCTAAAGGCCACTCTTCCACATTTCATTTTAATAATCTTTTCGATGAAATATTTGGTTCTGGTTGATTGTTGTGAACAACCATTATCCATGTTCCAAATGTTCTAGTTTTTGGTACACTTATTCTTTTCTTGAAAATGAAAAATTTAGTTTTTTGGAACACAAATAAGTTTGGATCTGTAAATGATATATAAAAGGATTTTATGAATCCATATTTGTTTTTCAAAATGGGATTTAAGAAATACTTATTATTTTCTTCTATTAATAGAATATATTTTTTCAAAATTTCCACCATAGTGTCATTTTATACAGAATGGGTCACTTTGAGGAAAAAAATTGTTATGACTAAAAATTTGTTTTGAGTGATTATTACAAATTATAGAACTATTCCTAAGAGGATGAATTATAGAATAAATTTTATCAAATTATTTTCCTCCTGGGGTGGATTTTGATTAAATATTCATAGGAGATATGATATCAGATTTTATTCTAATGAATATATTATCAATCTCACATGATTTTTTTGGAATTTTTTTCAGTTTCAAAGAATTTTTTATTTAAATCCATTTATTCGACATCATTATAAAACTTATATTTCTCAGAAATCAATTCCTTAAGGATTTTTTAAATATTTTAAAAATAAAGAGTTTTCATATTATGATATTTTGAATGATCTGGAACTTATTCTATAAGAATAGATATTATAGAATTTTGATTGGCATGTTTCTTCTTGAGTTTAGAAATTTAATACTCATGTAACATAGAAAATCTTGAAACTTCTTCAAAGGAAGGTAAATTATCCTCTTATAAGGAAGATTATTCATCTGAAGAGTAATAATGTTTATCATTATTGTAATTTTCATTTAATGATACATTTGTAAGTGATTCATCATTGTGTAACTTATTTATGAAATTATGATTCTCAATAGGTAGTCTAGCTATAAGTCCTATATTATTTTGACCAGACGATTCATATTACAAGGATTAGTCTGATGGATCATCACCACTTTCACTCTAAGTATCATTTTCCTTCATGTCTTTATTTTTCTTTGACTTGTAATAATTTTTCTTGTTTATTTCATAATTTTTATCCTTTCTGTCTTTTCTTTTTAGTACAGTAAAATATGGTCTAATATGACCTACTATTTTGCATTAATAACATGTTACTTTTGAGTCATTATTTTCCTTCCTATATTTATTATTGAATATATATTTTAATAATTTAATTCCAACAAATCTTGTTCCTCATTCAAGAACGATTGGCTAACTCATTCTATGAGTGATCACTATCACTTGGTTCTGATATGACAATGGGTTTCTTATCTTTGGATTTAGTTATATTTTCTGGTGTCTTAAATTTGGATGTAGTAGTAAAAGATACACTCTTATTACCATTATTATTCTTATTGAAATTATCATATATTTTCATTCTTGTCTCAAAATGAATAAGATTTCCAAATAACTCATCAAGAGTAATTTGAGTAACATTCTTATTCTCATCAGTAGCTAAACTTTTTTATTCACATTCTTTGGTCATTATATCAATTATCTTGTCCACAAGTTATTAATCATCAAAATCATTTTCACCCATTGATTTTAGACTTTGGAATATTTTCACGAATCTTTGTTGAACCTTTCATACTAGTTCTACATAAAGAAAAATAACCCCATTATATTCTGCTCAATGCATTTCTCTTCTTGTTTCTATAACATTGATTGTAAAAAAAATGTGTGACTTCCTATTTCTTACAGATACAATTGGTTACATCACATGATGATATCTGGCTATATATACTCCAAAGCATGGAATACAACATATTATTTCATACCTTTTAGTTTAATTGATATTCTTATTTCTATTGATTGGTGATGGTACTGACATTCTTTTCTGGGATATTGTAACCACTAGTAAGCTTGCTAAAGTTGTCTACTCATGTATTAATAACAATAGAATTCATTCGATCTCTCTAGTACTCATAATAATATCCATAAAAAATAGGTGGTCTTATTAGATTCGGATTGTAAATTGATCTAATATTCATTCCCGCCATCTTATAAAACAATACTTTTTCACACCATAAGTTAGTGTAGTAAAAAGTTATAGACAAAATTTTAGTAAAATAAATATAGATATATTGATAAAATAAATAAATATAGTAATAAAAAATAGTGTATAACTCATATGATACCAATATTTGGGTTTAAATATTAATGTACACGTATATTAAATGGCCGAATATAATAGGGGTAAATTATAGATTAAAAACTATGTATTTAAACACTTAAGAAATGACTTATTCTAAGAGGTATAAAACTAATACAATTCATTATCAATATAATAGACCATATGAATCTTGGATCTGATGGAAATACCAAGAAGTATAACTACAAGTAATGTAATATAAGTGTATTTAACATGAATACAATGTTCATAGAAATAAAAATGTTATTGATTCTACCATATAGTGTATAGAATATCTTAAAAAAATATGAATCATAATTAAAACAATTACAATTGAATTGAATATGAAATGAAAAGGGAAACAATACAATTACCTTTATAATAGAGATAATAGTGGAAATGTAAAAGTATTAAAATTATTTTATCCCAAAGAGTAGGGTATCCTTTCACCTAGGATAAAGGTATGTCTTACCACCACTATGGTAATCCATCAATATGATTATCAGTACGACTGTCTTTCTATCCTCGTAATCCCTTGATTAAGAAGTTTATTGGATCCTCATTCATTTATGAAGTTAAAATCCCTCGATAAAATGATCGACAACACGTCTTACTATTCGTAGAAGCCCTCGATTGTTTTCATAATGATCGGTTTCCCAAAGAAGAAATAAAGCACTTATAGAAATACAAGAACATGAAACTAGTTGTTCACTACTTGTATCTTTCAAGGATATCACACGAAGCTAGAGATAAGTCACATGATCTCTCTCTAGAACTTGATAAAAGAAAAAGTTATCTATTCTTGTTTGAATGACCTATTATTTATAGTCTTCAGGTTCCAATGGTCATATTTCCTCCAATGGTCATATTTCTCTGAAAAAATTGGAGGGACTTGTAAATCTGTTATTACAACGGTAAATAAATATAATACACGACATCATTTTAGTTGGTAAATAACCAACATAACGACATATTTTTAGTTTAAATTAGTATGTACAAAATTATGAAACAATGAGTGTGGGTAATATGTAATCGATAATGATGTTATCATAAGAGTGTAAAGTATTACAACAATACAATTAAAAATATGTTACTATGCTTATCATGAAAAAAAATCCATATCAAGATTACACTTTATATCCTAGTTATAGTTCATAACAATGTTGCAATGCATGATATTTAATCTTATTACGACGCTTCAATACAATACGTAATAAAAGTATGATACATAACCTGATTATGATACATAACCTGGTAACGATTCGTGATTATGATACAGATTCATAATAAGGATATGATATATTATTACGATGTTTTACTTAACCTAGTTACGATACTTAATTATAATGAAGTAATTAACCTAGGTATGATGCATAATTATGATGTGGTACTTAACCTAATTATGATTTCCTAGTTATTATACAAGTGATTATGATTCATGTGGATACAATTCATGTGAAATAAATATAGAATATAATTTGGTTACGAATCCTGATTACAATTCAATACATAGTCTGATTACGATTCCTGATTACGATGTCAGACCTAATCTAGATCTAATTTCTGATTACAATGTAAGACATAATCTGAATCTATTTTTTCAATCTAATTCAATACGCAATCTACTTATGATTCTTAATTACGATGTAACACATCATCTGGTTATGATTTTGAAACAACATATACAACAACGTGAGTGAACATCATACATGATTATGATAAAATACAACATGTAAAAAAAGCAATGTGATTGATTAATATTTTCAAACAACACAGAAGGTAAATAATATTTATGATTCTGATTTGTGTGGTTTATGGTTTCCAAAACAAATGATTCATAGAAAATTTGAAGCACATTTTGACTCAACAATTCAGGAAGTGGGAAAACCCCCAAATATCAAACCAGTATTATCCAACTATAGAATTTCTAAACTGTCCAATTACTCTATTATTTAGAAGAACACAACATGATACTAACCAATATAGACAAACACTACCACCTTCATTGTAATGGAGATCAACATTGATACAATCTAATATACATAAAATTAAAACCACAAATAATAATCCACAAGACTAAGAGATCCATAGACCTATCCCATATTTTTATGTACATCCCTAGAAAAATTTGCCTCATCTATTTCAAGAACTACCCCTACTTTCTTTTGTGACACCACATATCAAATTAAATGAAATCCTAGAATATAGAAAATAGACCCGAACAATTTCCCTAATAATTTCACGTATTATAGTGTATATAAATATTATCATATTCTCGTAATCATCTCGCTCTAGTATCATGTATATGAGGATGTTGTTAATGAACCCAACTAGGAAATTGTTTGAAAACTCATGATATAAATTGTTTGTGAGTCCCTTCTAAAAATGTGGTGAAATAGGGACACTGAATAGTATTAATGAAAATGTGAAGTTAAAAAAATATAATCGACAAGTAGTCTACATGATATCTAACTCTTTCACCCACGGATCAAGATATCAACAAAAAATTTTGATCTTAGAAATCCATCTACCTCCACTCAACTGTTCAAAGATATCATAAATTATTTATGTGGGTAAAAACCCATTATAATCACATGATTAAATATTCCATATTCTATGAAAAATCTTATACTACCATCCATATTCATGGAAAACAAAATTAGTGATCCCTATGCTAAAACGCTAGGCCAAATAAATCCTTCCTTTATGAGATAATTAATAAAAGTTATCAACTGTTGTAACAATAGGTATTTCATTTGATATGAATCCATAAAAATCATTTTAGCCCCATAATTTAACTCTATTACAAACCCAACATCCCATTGAGTGGGTATTTTCTCAACATCCTTCGGTAAATCATTGAGAAAATCTACAAAAACATGAGTCATTTCCACCTGAATATCCTTCATTGGATATGTAAATATTGAACCCATAAATTGAAGAAGGGGTTTTGCATTCCTATTACCTGTAAAGGCACAAAGCTTGACACACATGTTCATTAAATTAATTTTGTGGAATACTTAATACATAACAAACACATGCACACATGGACCGTAATAGTTTAGTGTCTTTGAAACTCGGAATTTAATCTTCTAATCGTGGTGAAAGATCTTAAACTTCTCCCATAAAGATCTTCCCCTTTTGTTTTCTTACCTAAAACCGTTCTTTAAATCCTGGGGAAAAGAAAACATAAAATGGGTGAGCTAAAATTCTCAGTAAGGGTAAGCATAGAGAACATAAAACAATACATAAACATTTGAATGCAAAAACGTGAACATAAAATATAAACATCAAAATCTTCAGCAAAGACATAAATCATGGAAGAACATAAGGAATATATCATAATGGAACCTCAATCATGATAAAATATCATGGGAATAAATCATGTAATTGTGGCAATAATTAAGCACTTCTTATGATTTCTATACTAGCCAAGGCATTGCTGCCAAGACCATCTTAGTGGAAAAGGTCCCTTTCTGAATCGAGTTCACTCCTCATTCCAGTCCTGTATCACTGAACCGGATTAACTTACTATTCCATCCATGTCTATCTCATGAGATATAAATCTTTACCCAATGAATTGTAGGGAGATAGAGTTCCCACCCATATCATAATGAAATCATTCTTACTTGTGCCACAACATGAACATAAATCATTCATCATTACCCAAAGTATAAAATGGGTTTCATAAACATCATCCCATCAGAACATAATCCATACAAAAAATGGATATCATTCCATCATATGAAAATTGAAAACATGTAAATCATAGAAAAAAATTATACTTGAAACATACACATATGAAATAATTCCATCTTATATGGAAAATGGGTTTGATAAAACACTTGAAATGAATTCTTGAGGAAAATATCCTTTCTTCTTCAAAATCATTTTCTTTTCACAAAATGCCATGCAATTTTAAAAGAAAAGAATATTTTTGAAAATTGTCATTAAATCTTGTTGAGTAAGCTTCATGAAAATAAGGTGTTATGAAACTATAAATATTTTTTCATGCCGTATAAGTTAAAAATAACATTCTTCTCGTACTTTTGTCGGAAAAGTCAAAAAGCACCTTATAATGTAAACAAAACAAATATTCCTTACATACCATGTAGTAATAGTAAAAAATGGTTAAAAAAGACTTCAAACATACATGAAACCATTTTTAGAAAAAAGGGACATGGATGATAACAAAACCCCCAGTAAATTCTTACGAATAAATAATCTCGGATATGAGCGAGATTTGAATAGTTATCCCTTACCATAGGTCCGATATGATTCGTACTTGTCCGAACCTCCAGTATAATGATTTAAATAATTTCATTGAATTATTACAGAATCATATTCATTGTTATGATTTTATAAATGGTTCACTTATGACTTTATATTACCCATTCTTTTGTAAATTCCATGTTAAAGCAATGTTTTGGGTAAAATCGTTTTATTTATCGTACATGTTTGGATTTATTTTTCTTGATATTACAACTCATATCATGATTTACATAATTCCATAATATAAAATATGATTTATATATAATATATATTCATTATATACTTATATATATTATAGATCGATAAATTGAATAAAATACATCGTTCATGGAAACGGTAGGTTGTACGTACGCATAAACGCTGTTTTCATTTCCTTATTTAATTGACTGAAATTCAGAAGATGAAATACATATATATATAAATAAATATAGTATCATTATTATGTCATATATTTCATGATTACTTATTTTATATAATTTATAGTCATTCATGAATGGTTAACATGGAAATGAATCTCATCGCGGCGTGGAGAGGGTAGTCCGTACGTACGCACGAGCGATGATATCATTCCCATATTTATTGAATAGAATTGGAGTGTATTGTATAATAAATTATAATCAGTATTCTGTTATAATAATCATATATTTTCATTATTTACACCATTATACCCATCCAAGTAAGGTGGTGGTGGAAAAACTGATTACACTACGGCGTGGAGACGGTATTCCATACGTACGCACGCGTGGTGATTCCATTTTCCGTAGGATGGATAGAATGTGAAATAGGGTTGTTTCATATTTATAATAAAATATCAGTATTTATGTAATACTGGTATTATTACTTTTTAATGAAACAACTAAACAAGAAGAAGTATAAGAAGAAAGAAACTTGAAAGAATCGGAAGAATAGATTACCTCTTCTTCGATGCACCTCCTTTAAGCTTCCTGTTATGGAAGTAGAGTTGGTCTTTGGAGAAGACCAAAACCACCAGAATGTTGCTAAGGAAGTGGAGAAGAGAAATGGGCAGGGGTTGGCCTATCTTCAAGGCTCATAAGGGTGTGAACAGAAGAGGGAAGGGGTTCCCTTTTTATAAGGGAGGAGAGGGGCACCTTTGGAAAACTTAAAATATTATTTTATAATAAAGTCATATTCAGTTTTTAATAGCTCCAAATTGATTTATTTCAAAGCTTAGGTTGGGATGGGTCTAAATACTCTAATCCAATAGAATTTATACAAGTTTAGGTTTCTATTTTAACCTTATCATTTATATTTAACTTTAAATTAAATAATTTTACTTTTACCGGGTCTTCTTGTTTTCTTACACTATAAGGTTAATAAACTTACAATAAAAATAGAAAATAACCCCAAGTTGTTTATTATTAATATCTAAAACTATAACTAAGTCATTTGGTTGAACCTTATATTTTTATTAATAAAATAACAATTAATAATATAATATTTGTTTTAAAAACTATTTTATTTCTATTTTGACACTATTTGGTACTTGATTTAAGTGAAAATCATAACAGAATTATTAGTTCAAATAAATTTAATTAAATATATAATAACATGTCATAGTAACTTATAAAATAGTGTAATACTTAAAAAGTCCCAAATTACATTTATTTGGTTATTTATAACATCAATTATGTCAATATTTCATTAATATGATAATTACTGATTCATTATTGTGTCATAAATAAATTATATTAGTTAATGTCTAAAAATTATAAATAAATCACTATTATGTAGGAAATCATCTTACCTTTCTAATTAATATTTATAGTAGAATTTATCTTTTGTATAACCCTATATAAAAAATGATTTAGTTATTAAACTTTGATTATAACTATTTTAACTATTCTTTAAATAAAAAAATATTAAATGTCTTAATCTAATCCAAGTGGTCCTAAAAGGTCATATGTTATTACTAAGGTTGGTTTCGGTCGAATTAATCTTATCCAATAGAATTAGGACATGTGTTAGGGTAATAATAATATCATTTTTACCCATAATTAGCCTGTTTTCATTTAACCGTGGATAAAAAAGTAAAATGTTACTATTCACCAAAAAATATTTTAATCTTGTTGAACCACATTTTAGTCCTTGATATTAACTGTGTCTCTCAGATTTTCAAAATTCCACTCACAGAAGCGGTAAAATTATGTTTTATGTGAATTTCCAAATTCACCTAGGAGGTGGGTAAAAGACGGTGAAAAGTTCAATAAAATTTTTATATATATAAAATTATTATAAAATGACTCCAATGAATTACATTGAACTAATATAGGTATTATGTATCAAGTTTGACCTAAAATAAATTTTAATTAACTAAATATTTATTTAAATAAAGAGTTGGTTTTTAAATAGTAAACCAGTGTTTTCACTATTTATCAAAAATTGAAATTTTTCAGAAAAATACCAACATTTCACCCTAGGATAATTTCGATACTCCAAATCCCAAAATGAAGTCCATTTTGAAAGATAAAATTTATAAAATTTCAAAAAGTGGGTATTACTATTCATAACGGCTAGTTCATAATAATATTATAATAATATCTCATTTAGTGAAACTCGGTATTACGTACTACACACGCTATCGAGGAAGGTCACGATTGCGTGTAATGTAAGCCAATTTAGGGTTGCGTGTAGTGCAAGACTCCTTTGTTTTTGTGTATAACAAAATCCACCAATATTTCATCTATACATTGAATATATATATATATATACGCACGCTCAATGTTGTGTAGAATAACAACTATCAAATGAACTTGAAATTGTGTGTAACGCGATCCAAGAATAGTTTTGCGTATAATGCAAGCTAATACGGTATTGCGTATAGCGCAAGATAATCTTGGTGTAGCGTACAACAAAAGACATCAAATAAATTAAAAAGATTAATTCTTATAAAATCTCGGGTTGTTACATTCTACCCCCTTAAAATGTATTTCTCCCTCGAAATTCGTCGGGGTTATAAATGGTTTACTACTCGAATGTTTCTTTAATAGAAACCCACATTGTAAAATAGAATACCAAAACCAATCTTTAAAAACTAAAGTATGAAACGTAACGGTTTCACAAATTAACTAATCACTAGGTTTCCACATAAGAAAACAGAGGTGAAAATATGGATATGGAAGAGAAATCTAACCATCATGTTCTAATGGAGAGTGGTAGAGAACATGGATATGAAAAATCCAACAATCATAAAGCCATAGATTTTTGATGATCTAAGGTACCATCTGATTCATCAGATATCAGGGCACTAGGAAAACATTTTTGGTTTTCAAAATCATTTCCCTAAAGTTGATGAAATTGGAATTAGAAGAAATACATTCATTATTTTGGTACAGTCTCACTGTTGGTCATTCCTTGGACAATTTCCACTTCATCACTTAATGAAATGATGTTGAATTTTTCATTCGTGAAGTGTTAGCAGATCATGTGATAGAATGATGGGTTATTCCATATTTCTCAAACAAAAGGTTAGATAAAGTTATCAAAAATACATAAGTCTATCTATAGTGATATTAATCATATATTGTTCCTAAAATGGACTTATACATCATATATCATACTGCTTAATATAATAAAACTGGTTTCTTCTAAACATGCACTTCTTGTAGGCCAGTGGTAGGTGATAAAGGCATGTTGCACTTCAGTTGTGGGTTCAATTCCCACAGCCTTGTCCGACGCGACGGGTTGTCTCCCGTCCTACAGGTTATTTTTTTCTAAAACAACATTATTATAACATTCCTTAAATAATATCTAAAGAAATCCTACCCTTAAAAAATTCTATCTAATGTCCAACATAATCCATTCCAACCTTTATGCTTATCGAAAATACTTCTGTCCAATCTCATTGTGTAAAGAAAATGATTACTTGAGAGGTCACATAAGAAGTACGTGAATACCATCATTTATCCCCCATATATCATACAATATATCTTGTTGGTCAAATTCCAAACATTCGAAGGAATTAATCATGTATTCTCTTGAAAAATGAATACCCATTGAACCATAGTGAAAACATGAATACAGTTAAAAGTTAACACTTTCCACATACCAAAATCCCAAAATTCTGTATACTCAAACCATGATATCACTTAGTCCTTATAATAATCATATGCTCATGAATAATATCAAACATATTATTTCCTCCTTATCCATTCATTATGTGAAAATCATCTTCTTTCCAAAAATATATGAATATCCTTCCATGGTTACCTGTACCATTCAACATATACTTTCAAATAATTTAAGAAAAATAATAGTTTAAGAATCCTTCGGTGTTTCTTTATTCCATAGTTCCATTAAATTACTTATACCACATAACTTTTGATAAACATACAATCATTCCACTTCATTCTTAAACCGTTGACCAATCTTCAACACTTCTTTCATCTCATATATTATTTATAGTCTCCTCATCATAATCCACATAAATACTACCCATATGACCATGCTGATTCTCTTCATGAGATTTTCCCTTGGGGCATTGGTTTTCATAATGCCCATACATTCCACATTTAAAACATCTAATCATTGTTGATGTTGTAGAAATACCATTATCCTTATCCATGGTGATTAATGAACCTTTTACTTTGCACTTACAGGATTTGTGTCCTTCTTTTCCGCACCCAAAGCATCTTCCAGTTCCTTTGAAACATTCTCCTTGATGCCTCTTCCCACATGATTTACATGATAGAAATTGAACTTTCCTTCCTCTATGATCATCATGAAACTCCATATTTATCTTATTAGATGAGTCAGGATACTTACCAAATTTGAGATTATTTATCATGTTATGAGATTGCTGATTAGGCATAATAACGATGTTTGGACTTCCAAATCCCATTTCATTCGGTTGCTCCTGAAGAATATCATTCTATTGTCAATCATATCCTCCATTATCGTGAGTCATCCCATTCCCATCCATTTTCTAAAAACCCAAAAAGAATATTGTGAGAGGACAAATTCATAATAAAGGGGGCTTACCTTCAATATCTAACATCTTATGTTAAATTCTATGATCGTTACCATAATTCTAGGACTATAACCTATACTTGTACTTAACCTTTGGGACATCCCTAGTCATACCATAGAAATGTCTCAAGCAATCTCAATAAAGTTCTTACATCCGAGTTTCCAAAGGTTGACTCAACCTTTCCTATGATACCAATTGTAGAGGCCCAAATCTTGACATACATGGTCAATACATTACTATTCCAGAATACTTAATACATAACAAACACAGACAAACAAGGACCGTAATAGTTTAGTCTCTTTGGAAACTCGGAATTTAATCTTCTAATTGTGGTGAAAGATCTTCAACTTCTCCCAAAAAGATCATTCCCTTTTGTTTTCATACCTAAAACCTTTATTTATGTCCTGGGGAAAAGAAAACATAAAAAAGGTGAGCTCAAATTCTCAGTAAGGGTAAGCATAAAGAACATAAAACAATCCCTAAACATTTGAATTCAAAAGCTTGAACATAAAATCTAAACATCAAAATCTTGAGAAAAGACATAAATCATGGAAGATGTAAGGCATAGATCATAAAGGAAAATAAATCTTGATAAAATAGCATGGGAATAAATCATGTAATTGTGGCAACCATTCAGCACTTGTTATGATTTCGATAGTAGCCAAGGCATTGTTGCCAAGACCATCTTAGTGGACAAAGTCCCTTTCTGAATCGAGTTTACTCCTCATTCCAGTCCTGTATCACTGAACTGGATTATCATACTGTTCTAGTCATGTCTATATCATGAGATATAAATCATTACCTAATGTATTAGAGGGATATATAGGTCCCACCCATCTCATAATGAAATTTTTATTACTTGTGCCACAACATGAACATAAATCATTCATCATCTCCCAAAGTATAAAATGGGTTTCATAAACATCATCCCATCATAACATATTCCATAATAAAATGGATATCATTTAATCATATGAAAATTGAAACAATGTAAATCATAGAGAAATTATACTTGAAACATACACATATGAAATAATTCCCTCTTATATGGAAAATGGTTTTGATAAAACACTTGAAAACAATTCTTGAGGAAAATATCCTTTCTTCTTCAAAATCATTCTCTTTTCACAAAATGCCATAATATTTTAAAAAAAAATAATTTAGTTGAAAATTTTCATTAACTCTTGTAGAGTAAGCTTCATGAAAATAAGGTGTTATGAAACCATAAAAATTCATTCACGCCGTAGAAGTTAAAAATAACATTCTTCCTGTACTTTTGTCAGAAAAGACAAAAAGTACCTTATAACGTAAAAAAAAGAAATATTCCTTACATAACATGTATTAAAAGTAAAAAATTTGTAAAAAGGACTTCAAACATACATGAAACAATTTTTATAAAACAGGTACATGGATGATAACAAAAACCCAAGTAAATACTTACAAATAAATAATCTCGGATAAGAGCAAGATTTGAATAGTTATCCCTTACCTTAGGTCTGATATGCTTCATACGTATCTGAACCTACTTTATAATGATTTAAATAATGTCTTTTACTTATTACAAAATCATATTCATTGTTATGATGTCATAAATGGTTCACTTATGACTTTCTATTACCTATTCTTGGGTAAATTCAATGTTAAAGCAGCGTTTTGGGTAAAATCATTTTATTTGTCGTACGTGTTTGGACTTGCTGTTCTTGATATTATTACATATATCATGATTTACATAATTCCATAATGTAAAATATGATTTATATTAATATATATTCAGTATATACATATATATATATGATATATCAATAAATGGAATGAAATACACCGTTCATGGAAACGGTAGGCCGTACGTACGCATGAACGCTGTTTTCGTTTCCTTATTGAATTGAATTGAATTGAGTAGATAACATACATATATATACAAATAAATCCAGAATAATTATTATGTCATATATTTCATGATTACTTATTTTATATACTTTTTAATCATTCATTAATGGTTAACATGGAGAATGAATCTCATCGCGTCGTGGAGACGGTAGTCCTTACGTACGCACGAGCGATGATATCGTTCCCATATTTATTGAATGGAATTGTAGTCAATGATATAATATATTATAATCATTATGATGTTATAATAATCATTTATTGTAATTATTTACACCATTATACCCATCCAAGTAATGTGGTGGTGGAAAAAATGATTACACCATGGCGTGGAGACGGTATTCCGTACGTACGCACGCGCGGAGATTTCATTTTTCGTATGATGGATAGAAGGTGAAATAGGTTTGTTTAATATTTATAATAACATATAAGTATTTAATTAATACTTATGTTATTAATTTATAATGAAACAACTAAATAAGAGGAATTATAAGTAGAAAGAAACTTGAAAGAATCGGAAGAAGAGATTACCTCTTCTTCGACGCACCTCATTTAAGATTCCTCTTATGGAAGTAAAGTTGGTCTTTTGAGAAGACTAGAACCTCCAGAATGTTTATAGGGAAGAGGATAAGAGAAATTTTTTGGGTTTGGACTAGCTTCATGTCACAAAAGGGTGTGAATAGAAGAGGGAAGGGGTGCCCTTTTTATAAGGGTGGAGAGGGGCACCTTTGGAAAACATAAAATATTATTTTATAATAAAGTCACATTCGATTTTTAATTGCTCAAAATTGATTTATTTCGAATATAAGTAGGTAATGGTTCGAAATAATATCATAAAATAGAATTTAGACAAGTTTAGGTGTCTATTTTAACCTTATCATTTAGATTTAACATTATGTTAAATAATCTTACTTTTACCGGGTCTTCTTGTTTTCTTACACTATAAGGTTAATTAACATACTATAACAAGACAAAAGAACACCAAGTTGTTTATTATTAATATATATAACCTTCTCCTAGTCATTAGGAATAACCGTAGAGTTTTAAGAATAAAATGAAAATTAATAATATAATATTTGTTTTAAAAACTATTTTATGTCAATTTTGACAATATTTGGTACTTGATTTTTGTGAAAATCATAACAGAATTATTAGTTATAAAAAAGTTAATTAAATAAATACTAACATGTCATATTAACCTATAAAATTATTTTAATTCATATAAAGTCTTATATTACATTTATTTGGGTATTTATAACATCAATTATGTCAATATTTCATTAATAAGATAATTTCTGCATCATCATTGTGTCATAAATAAATTAAATTATTTAATGTCTAAAAATTATATATAAAATACCATAATGTAGGAAATCTTCTTAGATTTCTATTTAATATTTATAGTCAAATTTATCTTATTTATAACCCTATATTAAAAATGTTTTAGTTATTGAACTTTGATTTTAACTATTTTAACTATTCTTTAAATATAATAATATTAAATGTCCTAATATAATCCAAGTGGACCTAAATAGACATATTTTATTCCTAAGGTTGTTTTTGGTCGAATTAAACTTATCCAATAAATTATGACATGTTTTAGGGTAATAATAATATCATTTTTACCCATAATTTCACTATTTAAATTTAACCGTGGTAAACAAAGTAAAAAGTTACTATTCACCAAAAATTATTTTCATCTCATTGAACCACATTTTAGACCTTGATATTAACCATGTCTCTTTTAGTTTCTAAATTCCACTCATAGAAGTGGTAAAATTTTGTTTTATGTGAATTTCCAAATTCTCCTAGGAGGTGGGTAAAAGATGGTGAAAAGTTCAATGAAATTCTTATATATCTAAAATTATTATAAAATGACTCCAATGAATTACATTGAACTCATATAGGTATTATGTATAAATTTTTACCTAAAATAAATTTTAATTAACTAAATATTTCTTTAAATAAAAAGTCAGTTTTTAAATAGTAACCTAGTGTTTTCACTATTCATCAAAAATTGAATGTTTTTAGAAAAATACCAAAATTTCACCCTAGGCTAATTTCGACACTCCGAATCCAAAAATGAAGTCAATTTTGAATGATAAAATTTATAAAATTTCAAAAAGTGGGTTTTACTATTCATAACTTTTAGTTCATAATAATATTATAATAATATCTCGTTTAGTGAAACTCGGTATTGTGTACTACACACGCTCTTGAGGAAGGTCACGATTGCATGTAATGTATACCATGTTAGGGTTGCGTGTAGTGCAAAACTCCTTTGTTTTTTCGTATTACATAATCCAACCATATTTCACGTATACCTTGAATATATATATATATATACACTCAATGTTTTTTAGAATAACTACTATCAAACGAACTTGAAATTGTATGTAACGCGATCCAAGAATAGTGTTGCATATACTAAAAGCTAATACGGTGTTGCGTATAGACAAGAAAATATTAGTGTAGCGTACAACAAAAGACATCTAAGAAATTAAAAAGAATAATTCTCATAAAATATCAGGTTGTTACATTCTACCCACATAAAAATTAATTTCTCCCTCGAAATTTGTCAGAGTTATAAATGGTTTACAACTCGAAAGTTTCTTTAATAGAAACCCACATCGTAAAAATGAATACCAAAAAAATCTTTAAAAACTAAATTATGAAACGTAACGGTTACCCAAATTAACTAATCACTGGGTTTACACATAAGAGAACATAGTTGAAAATATGGATATGGAAGAGAAATCTAACCATCATGTTCAGATGGAGAGTGGTAGAGAACATGGATATGAAGAAGCCAACAATCACAAAGCCATAGATTTGTGATAATCTAAGGTACCATCTGATTCATCGGATATAAGGGCACTAGGAGAACATTTTTGGGTTTCAAGATCATTTCCCTAAAGTTGGAGAAATTGGAATTAGAAGAAATACATTCTTGATTTTGGTACAGTCTCACTGTTGGTCATTCCTTGGACAATTTCCACTTCATCTCTTAATGAAATAAAGTTGAATTTGTCATTCGCGAAGTGTTAGCAGATCATGTGACATAATGATGGGTCATTCCATCTTTCTCAAACAAAATGTTAAATAAAGTTATCCAAAATACATAAGTCCATCTATATTGAGATTAATCATATATGGATCCTAAAATGGACTTATACTTCATATATCATACTGCTTAATATAATGAAACCGGTGTCTACTAAACATGTACTTTCTGTAGGCCAGTGGTTGGTGATAAAGTCCTATCGCACTTCAGTTGTGGGTTCGATTCCCACAGCCTTGTCCGACGCGACGGGTTGTCACCTGTCCTATAGGTTGTCCTTTTTTCTAAAACTACATTATTATAACATTCCATTAATAATATCGAAAAAATTATACCCTTAAACAATTCTATCTAATGTCCAACTTAATCCATTCCAACCATTATGCTTATAAAAAATACCTCTGTCCAATCTCATAGTGTAAAGAAAATGATTACTTGAGAGGTCACATAACAGGTACGTGAATGCCATTATTTATCCCTCATATATCATACAATATATCTTGTTCGTCACATTCCAATCATTCAAAGTCCTTAATCATGTATTCTCTTGAAAAATGAATACCCATCGAACCTTAGTGAAAACATGAATACATTTAAATGTTAAAACTTTCCACATACCAAAATCCCAAAATTTTGTATACTCAAACCATGATATCACATAGTCCTTATAACAAGCATGAGCTCATGAATACTATCAAACATATTATTTCCTCCTTATCCATTCATTACTTGAAAATCATCTTATTTCCAAAAATATCTGAATAACCTTTTATGGTGACAAGTACCATTCATCATATACTTTCAAATACTTTAGAAAAAACATCAGTTTAAGAATCCTTAGATGTTTCTTTATTCCATAGTACCATTAAATTACCTATACAACATAACTCTTGATAAACATACAATCATTCCACTGCCTTATTAAACAATTGACCAAGCATGAACACTTCTTTCATCTCATATATCATTTGTAGTCTCATTATCATCATCCACATAAATACTACCCATATGACCATGCTGATTATCTTCACGATATTTAACCTTAGGGAATTGGTTTTCATAATTCCCATACATTCCACATTTAAAACATTTAATCATTTTTATGTCGTAGCAATACCATTATCCTTATCCATGGTGTTAACTGAACCTTTTCTTTTTCATTAACTGGATTTGTGTCCTTCTTTTCCGCACCCAAAGCATCTTCCAGTTTCTTTGTAACATTGTCCTTGATGGATCTTCCCACATGATTTATATGATAGAAATTGAACATTCCTTCCTCTATGATCATCATGAAACTCCATCTTTCTCTTATTAGATGAGTCGGGATACTTACCAAAGTTGAGATTATTTATCATATTATGAGATTGCTGATTAGGCATAATAATGATTTTTGGACTTCCAAATCCCATTTCATTCGGTTTCTATTGAAGAATATCATTCTATTGTCCATCATATCCTCTATTATCATGAATCTTCCCGTTCCCCACCATTTTCTAAAAACCGAAAACGAATAGTGTGAGAGGCCAAAATCATAATCAAGGGGGATTACCTTAAATATCTAACATCTTATGTTAAATTCTAAGATCGTTACCATAATTATAGGACTATATCCTATACTTGTACTTAACCTTAGGGACATCCCTAGACCTACCATAGAAATATCTCAAGGGATCGCACTAAAGTTCTCGCATCCTAGATTCCAAAGATTGACTAAAACTTTCCTCTGATACCAACTATAGAGGCCCAAAGCTTGACGTACATGGTCATTACATTACGTTTGCGGAATAATTAATACACAACAAACACAGAGAGACACGGACCGTAATAGTTTAGTGTCTTTGGAAACTCGAAATTTAATCTTCTAATCGTGGTGATCGTTATTCAACTTCTCCCATAAATATCTTCCCCTTTTGTTTTCTTACCTAAAACCATTCTTTATATCCTGGGGAAAAGAAATTATAAAAAGGGTGAACTCAAATACTAAGTAAGGGTAAGCATAGAGAACATAAAACAATCCAGAAACATTTGAATGCAAAAGCTTGAACATAAAATCTAAACATCAATGTCATGAGAAAAGACATAAATCATGGAAGTATGTAAGGCATATATCATAACGGAACATCAATCTTGTTAAAATAGCATGGGAATAAATCATGTAATTATGGAAACCATTCAGCGCTTGTTATAATTTCCATAGTAGCCAAGGCATTGCAGCCAAGACCATCTTAGTGGACAAAGTCTCTTTCTGAATCGGGTTCACTCCTCATTCCAGTCTTGTATCACTGAACCAGATTAACATACCAATCCAGCCATGTCTATCTGATGAGATATAAATCTTAACCCAATGCATTTGAGGGAGATATAGGTCCCACCCATTTCATAATGAAATCATTCTTACTTGTGCCACAACATGAACATAAATCATACATCATTACCCAAAGTATAAAATGGGTTTCACAAACATCATCCCATAATAACATAATCCAAAAAAAATGGATATCATTTCATAATAAGAATATTGAAACCATGTAAATCATAGAGAAATTATACTTGAAACATACACATATGAAATAATGTCATCTTATATGGAAAATGGTTTTGATAAAACAATTGAAATGAATTCTTGTGGAAAATATCTTTCTTCTTCAAAATCATTTTCTTTTCACAAAATGCCATGAAATTTTAAAAGAAAATAATTTTGTTGAGAATTTTCATTAAATCGTGTAGAGTAAGCTTCCTGAAAATAAGGAATTATGAAACGATAAAAATTCATTCACGCCGTATAATTTTAAAATAACATTCATCTCGTAGTTTTGTCAGAAAAGTCAAAAAGTACCTTATAACGTAAACAAACAAATTATTCCTTACATAACATGTATTAAAGTCAAAAAATGGGTAAAAAGGACATAAAACATACATGAAACCATTTTTATAAAATAGGTACATGCATGATAACAAAAACCCCAGTAAATTCTTATGAATAAAGAATCTCGGATAAAAGCGATATTTGAGTAGTTATCCCTTACCTTAGGTCTGATATGCTTCGTACGTATACGAACCTCCTATATAATGATTTAAATAATTTCATTGAATTATTACAGAATCATATTCATTGTCATGATGTCATAAATGGTTCACTTATGACTTTATGTTACCCGTTCTTTTGTAAATTCCATGTTAAAGCAGCATTTTGGGTAAAATTGTTTTATTTATTGTACGTGTTTGGACTTGTTGTTATTGATATTATTACTTATATCCTGATTTAAATAATTCCATAATGTAAAACATGATTTATATTAAAATATATTCAGTATATACATATATATATGATATATTGATAAATGGAATGTACTACACCATTCATGGAAACGGTAGGCGGTACGTACACATGAACGCTGTTTTCATTTCATTATTGAATTGAATTGAATTGAGTAGATGAAGTAAATATATATATACATAAATATAGTAACATTATTATGTCGTATATTTCATGATTACTTATTTTATATACTTTATAATCATTCATGAATGGTTAACATGGAGGATGAATCTCATCGTGTCGTGGAGATGGTAGTCCGTATGTATGCACGAGCGATGATATCGTTCCCATATTTATTGAATTGAATTGGAGTGGATTATACAATATATTAGAGACTGTATGATGTTATAATGATCATATATTGTCATTCATTACATCATTATACCCATCCAAGTAAGGTGGTGGTGGAAAAATTTATTACACCATGGCGTAGAGACGGTATTCCGTACGTACGCACGTGCGATGATTTCATTTTCTGTAGGATGGATAGAAGGTGAAATACAGTTGTTTCATATTTATAATAACATATCAGTATTTACATAATACTGATGTTATTACTTTATAATGAAATGACTAAATAATAGGAAGTAGAAGAAGAAATAAACTTGAAAGAATCGGAAGAAGAGATTACCTCTTCTTCGACGCACCTCCTTTAAGCTTCATCTTATGGGAGTAGAGTTGGTATTTTGAAAGACCATAACCTCTAGAATGTTTATATAGAAGTTTATAAGAGAAATTTTCAGGGTTTGGCCGAGCATCAATGCTCAAAAGTGTGTTAAGAGAAGAGGGAAGGGGTGCCCTTTTTATAAGGGAGGGGAGGGGCACATATGGAAAACATTAAATATGGTTTTATAATAAATTCATATTCGGTTTTTAATAGCTAAAAATCGATTTATTTCGAAGATATGGTAGGAATGAATCACAATACTCTCATCCAATAGAATTTAGACAATTTTAGGTTTCTATTTTAACCTTATCATTTAGATTTAACTTTAAGGTAAATAATTTTACTTTTACTGGGTCTTCTTGTTTTCTTACACTATAAGGTTAATAAACATACTATAACAAGCCAAACGAACCCCAAGTTGTTTAGTATTAATATATATAACCTTATCTATGTAATTTGGAAGAACCTTACATTTTTAGGAATATAATAACAATTAATAATATAATATTTGTTTTAAAAACTATTTTATATCAATTGTGACAGTATTTGGTACAAGATTTTTGTGAAAATCATAAAAGAATGATTAGTTTGAAAAAAGTTAATTAAATCAATAATAAGATGTCATATTAACCAATAAAATTATTTTAATTCATAAAAAGTCTCAAATTACATTTATTTGCGTATTTATAACATCAGTTATGTCAATATTATATTAATAAGATAATTATTGTATCATTATTGTGACATAAATAAATTAAATTATTTAATGTCTAGAAAAAATAAATAAAATATAATTATGTGTGAAATCTTATTAGCTTTCTAATGAATATTAATAGTCGAATTTATCGTATGTATAACCCTATATTAAAAATGTTTTATTTATTAAACTTTGATTTTAAATATTTTAACTATTTTTTAAATAAAATAATATTAAATGTCCTAATCTAATCCAAGTGGGCCTAAATGGTCATATTTTATTCCTAAGGATATTTTTGGTAGAATTATACTTATCCAATAGAATTATGACATGTGTTAGGGTAATAATAATATCATTTTTACCCATTATTAATCAATTTATTTTTAACCGTGGTAAAAAAAAGTAAAACGTTACTATTTACCCAAAATTATTTTCATCCCATTGAACCATAGTTTAGTCCTTGATATTAATCGTGTCTCTTGGATTTTCTAAATTACACTCACAGAAGCCGTAAAATAATGATTTGTGTGAATTTCCAAATTCTCTTAGGAGGTGGGTAAAAGAGGGTGAAAAGCTCAGTAAAATTTGTATATATCAAAAATTATTATAAAATGACTCCAATGAATTAAATTGAACTCATATAGGTATTATGTATCAATTTTGACCTAAAACAGATTTAAATTAACTAAATATTTATTTAAAAAAAATTCAGTTTTTAAATAGTAACCCAGTGTTTTCACTATTCATCAAAAATTGAATGTTTTTAGAAAAATACCAAAATTTCACCCTAGGCTAATTTCGATACTCCGAATCCAATAATAAAGTCCATTTTGAATGATAAAATTAATAAAATTACAAAAAGTGGGTATTACTATTAATAACGACTAGTTCATAATAATATTATAATAATATCTCGTTTATTGAAACTCGGTATTGCGTACAACACATGCTATCGAGGAAGGTCACGATTGCGTTTAATGTAAGCCAGGTTAGGGTTGCGTGTAGTTAAAGATTTCTTTTTTTGTGTATAACAGAATCCCACAATATTTCATTTATACATTGAATATATATATATATATATACACTCAATGTTGCGTAGAATAACTACTATCAAATGAACTTGAAATTGTGTGTAACGCGATCCAAGAATAGTGTTGCGTATATTGCAAGCGAATAAGGTGTTGTGTATAGTGAAAGATAATCTTTGTGTAGCGTACAAAAAATATACATCAAAGAAATTAAAAAGAATAATTCTTATAAAATCTAGGGTTGTTACATTACCCATCTAAAAACCTCACTCGGGGATGGACAACACAAGTTTCTGATGTACATCAAAAAATTTATCTATCTTCTAGAAACAGTTAACTACATGTGAATAAAATACAACTATAACATTTTGTATATCACATAATATGGATATATCTATATATATACATATAATATAAGATAATATCACAATCAATTATGTTTCCCTATAATCATTTTGTATCCTAAAAAAAATCATATAATCTGTCTAGATACCTAACTCGTGTGGATAATAAGTGTGCAGAAAGAATCTCTATCATTTCCTAAATATCTAAAAAAAACCAGAGTAATAAATATGTGTGAAGATCATGAATTAAAAATAATAATAAACCAAGGTCAATAAAAAATTACTCATACCTCAAACAACCTTTTTGACTAATGCGAGAGGTGCCTTTATCAATGTATATGCCATCAGGTGACTCCAATTCTTTGCTATAGATGAAATCTATATCCATACCCAGGTCTGTCTCCTTGATGTTGAGGGACATCCTAGGGCTTCCATATAAAATCTACACCCCCTCTTAGATGAATTAAGATCATAGAACATTCTATTAGGGATAATATAATAGGACCTCTTATTGAAACGTCCTCTGGGTAAGCTATCATTCTAGTTAAAATAGATCCCTAGATCCAAATATAGGTTGAACATTTAGGGATTAAGTACAATGGAGATGATAGTGACCGTAATAACTACTTATAAATCATAGAAAAGGTGATATCTAGATATAAATATGGGATCATCGATCCATTGATAAACAAAATACATATTGTTGGATCAGTATATCTTATGATTGAAAACATGTCTACCACATCATCCCTAACACCCTAGCTAATTCCCTTCTCATTGGATGTTCATTATGACCCTCAAATAGGTTTTATGTAGCCTATGCATAGACGTTCTCAAAAAATTTCACCATCTTATGGACATACAAATAATTTTGAAACCTAAATTTTTAATTACATGGTAAAGAATTATATAAAACCCCTCCTCTGATAACAACGATTGGAACTAATATTCAAGAAAGAAAAATGGAGAGAGAAAAAAAGTCCCTTATAATTATTAATTGTCTCACAACTGATCATGTTGTCCAAAAGAGGGGACAAAAACTCATACCACTATATCACCCTTTACATAATTGAAAAGAAATCGACCCTAAACTATTTCTAGAAATAATACCATAACACACCACCCTTCTTCCACTCCATGAGATAAAAAATTAACCATTTATGCACCACTCACCTCAACTAGATATATTCAATGTTAACCAATTACTCTTATTAGGATTGAATCAAGGTGAAGGAAATCTCCAATGATTCCAGTAAACTATACATCTACATACCCACCATTCTTCCACCATTACTTTCTATACTCTAATGATGAATGGTTATCCATGTCTACTACAACCACTCATCCTTCTGATCAGGGTTAAGCCTATATCATTCAATACATTCATCTAGTTGAACCTCTATAACTAAAAAAAATCGGGTGATTACTAACCAACAACACTGTAAGGAAAGGAGAAACACCTAATCCTTATAATATTGGATTTATTTAATTTTTATTTATAATTAATTTGTTCCCTTTGAAAACTATCTTTTCCCCAATATTTCTCAATAAGGAATGATGTACATACCTCTGCTAGGTCTCTACAATAAATGTTTAATCACTTTAACTAGTTTATTTAGAGATTATTAGGTCCTTGCATTGAATCATAGGTGTCCCTAAATGCTCTTTTCCTTATCATTATGTTTTATTATCATCACATGAAATGTTCGGAAAATATTATTTCCTTATAAATACATGATCTTTTAACTAGAAATTAACTCGAAACACCACTCTATATATGAAATAACACCATTTATTCAACTCTATCACAATACCACTCCATTGATATTCATTATGGGATGGAAGAGAAAAGAGGGTGTGACCCCCTTGTCCACCCCTAAGTAGCCCTTGGGTTGGTGAATAACATTGAGAGTAAAAAAAATAAATAAAATGGGAGTAATTATGCTCAATATCCCCATATCATAACATAAAACTACCAAAAAAATACTCAATGATATTAAATAAACAGCTAAAAATCCCTTATATAAAATATACTACATGTATGATTATAAAATATATTAACAAAATTTAAAGATAAAATAATACCAAATAAAATAAAATTATTTCTCCACAATCGCAACAACCCATGCTAGGAGCTTATACTATATATATTCATCACCAAATCCCACTCGTCAACCATTAAATAGTATATATATAAATAGTTTGATAAAAACATGTATACTCAATATGATCATCCTAAAAATAACTTCTAAAAATTTTAAAAATCATTTTAATACATCTATAGAAAAACTACAGAACCATATATTACCTACACAAGTCAACTAGACACCAACCACGCCATATATTGCTCACTAAATAAAACATCTTAGAGTTTAATGTAATGTCATAATAATGTTGAAAAGGGATCCTTACAATAACATACCCAATAATTTTCTACTTCCTCATAATGAAAAAAAATATTTCCTCCCCCTACTATATATGATCAACAATATATATATCATTATACACAAATAGTATTTTAAAAATCTATTACTCAGGGTAGGGTGAGGGATATGGGTAGTCAACCATATATATCCTCCCCATTATGGATGTTATGAAAAACACTCCCATAGTATTTGTGTATCAGTTAAGTTAACTAAATTGGGTTGGATGTATGAAATAGTGTTAAAATATTATGTATATAATAGTACCACATTATCATAGACTTATAGTTTCACAAATTCAACACTAACATAATGGAAAAGTCAAAATATCTCTTTTTATATTATGTACTTAGCCTAAAATAATCATGGTTTACCATTTAATGTTTCCTTCATACATAGAAATACTTTCCTATTATTTTTGTCTTAGACTCAAGAAATGTCTTTCAATATCTTCTCATTGGCCATTATGAAAATTATGTTTTGAATTATATTACCTTAAAATACATTCATTCCATTTATTTAATTTATTCTTCATCCTTAGTGTTTTAAATCAATAATCGCTATTGATTTGTATCACCAAAGAGACAATAAACATCCAAAGCAACAATCTCCCTTTCAATACTTCCTCGAAAGAGAGATATATTTTCAAAATAAATTATCCATTTCATACATAAAAATGTATTTTTAGTATCATTTGATGAAAGAGGATACTATAACATAAGGTCTTATAACATTGTTACACTCTGAGGTGGATCAATAAGACATATTATACAAGAAAAATTATTACTCATAACCTGTTTCATCTACCTTAAATATGACTATAATCTAATCAGTTCTATCTACCTATATTGAGTATATTCATTGATAGGATTATCATTCCTTATATTAGGCACCATTTCTAAATAATGGTATACACTAGATTATATATTAACATTATGAAACATACTGTATAATCCCAAAACTAGTGACATAAATAAAATAAATTGAAAAACATATACATAGATAATATCATAATCATAATCATGGTTTATTTGGGTATATCATTAATTTAAAATCCATTATAAATATTTTTAAAAAAAATGCGAATTATCCTAAACATATCTACTGGGACTGTTAAAAAAGGTGTGCATTACGGGTCATTTTCATGCACTAGTTAATGATCAGGTGAATAATGCTCCCTTTTAATACATATTACACCTAGATACAACTATTAAATAACCAAAACCATTTATAATATCCATACATTAATGTATTTATAGGATAAATCGCATAATCTATTCCATTCCAAAACATTAGGATGTTATTCTATATTAATATTTAATGTTTTTTCCATAGGATAATGATTACTAATATATGTTTTTATTAATATTATTACCAATGTTTCAACTAAGATTTATATAATACCCGTTGCAGTGACCATGACCCTAGTAACCCCAGTGATCTACTTTATTACATTGCAATAAGATGGAAGGAATCAAATCCTGAAGGAATGAATAGTTTAGTAGTATTTTTAAACTATAAAAGAACATGAAATTCTCATTAAAATATTAAAAAATAATTTTCATTATTTGGTAACACCATTATTCGTCATTGATTATCCATGTATATTATTAAAAAACTCATTGGTTCCTATGGATAATAAAATAGAGTAAATGCGTGAGCTCAGATTCTCAGTAAGGGTTAGGGTACAATAGAAGCTTTGAATTAATTTAAAATAATAAATATAGAAAGTTAATTAATCATAAAATATTATATTTATTCAATATATTAAGAATAATGTAGTAAAAATATGATGAAGATCAAATATTCCAGTATAAATAATCACATGAGCTTGAAATATAGCAACTAATATTACAACTAGTTAAGTAATCAGATGGAACATCGATGAATGAATTGATAATGATGAAAGACATAATGTTACACATTTGAAACATACTTTCAAGGCCTCATGCCCTTAATTCTTACTATGAATACTTCATGAAAATAAATCATACATAAATGGGTAAGGCCTCATCCAAATATCAAAGGTAATTTCTCCCACGAGACATACTGATGCATCGAGGGGACATGTAATTCTAGGATCCAACCATAACGTAATAAGTATAATTTATTCCTTATATGAAATGGGAAAAACAAATTCAAAATAATATTTTCATTGAAAAACTAATATATGAAATGTTAATACCTACCACAATCAATAAATTTAATCATAAACCGTCCAGAGAAATTTGTTGAATGGTATTAACATGGTACATCGCTAGTAAAAATGGTCAAAAACCATATAGAGGGATAATAAGTATCATATCAATACAACATATCCAAATTTTATTATAATTAAAACAATGGGTTTATGTCATTAATAAATAGAAATTCCATTGAAATTCCAATAAATGTTTTTTTTGAGATAAATAACATTTTTACTTGGAAAATATTTTTAAAACTAAAATTTAAAAAAATATTTTGAATTTTAATTTCATTGAAAACAACCGTTTATAACTTAAAAAATGATATTTAAAATATTTATTTATCATGGTTTTGTAAACTATTGTTTATTCTATACACATTGAAATTATGATTTCATTAATATTTTAAGAAAAATACCAATAGGCCTTATTTTGAAATTGATATGAAGATATATTATAAAACATTTTTAAAATAGTAAAAAATGCGTAAAATATTAATGTATAAATTATTCATAAAATAATAAATAATTTTTTTTAATTTTTTTAGAAATCATTGATTTTATTGAATTTTTATTTTCAAACAAAGAGAGAAGTAAAGTCATATTAAAAAAACATTTTCCCAATCATATTACATAACAAAGAGGGAAAATGCTTTACTATTACATGAAACATTTCATCACTGAATATATTAGAATATAATAGATTGATTTTAATATAAAAAATATCAAATAATTCCTCTAATGGATACTTAAACATAAACAATCCTAAATAATTGTGAGATTGTTAAATAAACCATTACCACTTTGGTTACATTTGAATCATAAGCCCCCTGAAATAAATAAGGTAAATAGAAATTTTTAATTAAATTATGGGAAAAAAATTCATGAATCTAAAAAATAAAATGTGATAATATATACACCACCCAAAATATAAAGTGTTGATTTTTTTGTATGCTCATAAAAGTAATAGTGAGATAAGAAACCCTTACCACTTGTTTGAATTCTTTCATATGTGTCTGAAACTCATCTTTAATAAATATAGGTTTATTAATAATCTCTTCCCTAACCAAAATAATATATATTAATATATATATTTTTTACTTATAGTAATTTATCAGTCACTTATTTTAAATTAGTATTAAAATCATGTTTTCCAATTATAATTCTTTTATTGTTCATGTATGTTTTGGTTCATAAATTTTGATTTATTAAATTTTTTCATGGTTATATTATATAAATAATAATAATAATGATATAAATATAATATTTATTCATTATATATTTATTTATATTGATCATTAAAAGTTAAGGATAAAAAAAGTATTCCACTATTCATAGAGGCAGTAGGTCGTACGTACACATGAACATGTTTCGATTTTTCTCCATGGATGGAATGAAAATAAAATAAAAACTAATTAAAATATAAAGAATAGTTACTATTATATATATATCATTTATATTATTAATATAAAACCTTCTTACCATTAATGTAAAAAGAAAATAAAAAATATTTTACATCGCTATGTGGAGGTGGTAGTCCACTCGTACGCACAAGTGATGTTATTTTTATCCAATGGATTGAATGGTAAGAATTTAAATGTGAAATTATATATAAATAAGTATGGTGAGATAATAAATATCACATATATTTATTATGGTTTATCCTTATAACATTCTATATAAAGTGTAATAAAAATGAATCGTATCGCTTCACGAGGATTTAGTCCACCAAACACACAAGCGACATTATAGTATTCCACATGGATTAGAAAGTAAGATGATATATGTGATAAGATAATTTCAGAAGTATAATAATATCTTTAATATCATATAAATATTTTTAATCCATTATTACATCTATCCTTGAATGGTGGTGAAGGAAGATGATCTACATTGATTAGTGAGGCGGCGGTTCGCCATACAGATGATCGACAATTTGATTTTCCTTTTCATGTAAGTGGAGATGGATATAGATTATTTCAGTGAAAAATATCATCTCATTATATATGAGATAATATTTCTATTATTTGGTCTTTTTTGGAAAATATTATAATTAGTTATGATAATATGTAAATTAAAATTAAATAATTGAAAACATTACCTCTTCTTTGAGAAATCTCTTTTGTTTTAATCTAAAGGATTCCAAGATTATATTTATGATATAACCAAGTTTATAATATATGATAAGATATGTAAGGAAAATATTTCGTCAATAATTTTTTTAACCCCATGGATTAGAGAGTTTGGAGGGGGAAGGAGAGTGGGTGGCCTTTAATAAGTGGGGGAGTGGACACACATGGTATATTATAAAAGAAACAATCACACCCATGTTTTTATCATCCCAAAATCCACAAAAATGGTTTATTCACAAACTATAGATGTTATATGTATGAAATGATTCCATTTAATGATTGTTGGAAAATTTTATAGGCCATATTAATCCTTATCGTCTTAGTTTAATCCCAGATAAACTCATTTATACCTTAATAATGGTAATTAATTTATACTTTTATTATAATTCATTATCGCAAAACATTATGTTGGACATAAAAGGAAATATAAATTATTATGATTCAAAATATGGAATCAATTTTTCCAAATTATATTCATAGATACGGTACAATCCAATTCAAAATTCTACACAGAGATGTCACAAAAAAGAGGGTTTTTAAAGATAAGATTCATATAAGTATAGAATTTATTAATATAAAAATTCTAATTAAATTGATAAAAATGATAGAACATACTTAATTGTAATATAATTCATCTATTTTTACTAAAAAACCAATTTAATAAATTAAATTACTTTATAAATAATTTAAATTAAAAGGCGGTTTCCAATTATAATTTATTATTATTCACTGTTCCACAAAATAATTATCTTCTTGTAAAATTATATAAAAATCATTGAAAGATAATTTTTTTATATATATTTGAAAAAATGAATTTTATTTTTTCTAATTATTTTTTTAATGTTGATAAATCAAATTTAATTTTTTGTACGAAGCGTGAATAATCAGCCATTTAGAAAAACAATTTTTTGGAAAAAATTTCTTTATCATTAAAATGGTTTTTTAAATTTCTAATCAATATTTAATCATTGAATTTGTTTAAAAAAATTTGTAAAACATATAATTTATGTTATTTCTTTATTCTTGTTCACAACTTATAACTTAATTTCTATTTAATAATGGTCATTTTTATAGAATAATATTTTAATAAAGGGTTTTATTTTGTTTAAAAATGGTGTTGCGTCTATCACAACATATTAAATTTATTGAATTTATTTTCAAATAAATATATCTAAAAGTATTGGGGTTTTATATTTTCTTATGATCTTGGTGCTATATGTCATACATGATATCGAACATGATGTTAAAATATTAGGGTGTTATAAATAACCATAATAAATATAATTTCATTATTCACAAAATGGATATTAATATTTATTCCTAAATAGTTTTTCCCCATGTGAACACATAAATTATATTTAAGATAATGAAATTTTGTGACATTATTTTATTTAAATAATATAGAAAACATTTTCATATATAGTTGACTGTTAAACTAATCAATTTTGAGCTAATAGTTATAAGGGTTAAATTACATTAATCCATTATGAATTTGGATGAAATATTACGGCGTTATCACATGTTTATAATCTAGATTGAACTGATTCATCTTTTTTCGATGTAGTAAAATTTAAAATGATTACTATTCATATTGAACAAAAATAAAAGGGTCATGTGTAAGAACCCAGATCTACTTTTATGTATGTTTTTCATTTATGGTTGTTTTCAAGAAAAATATAAGTTTCTAGAAATTTTAGGAGTACAAACTGTGTACTCGGTTACCGCAGGTAGCCATGTGTTGGCTGTGTAATGGCCGAGCACATGACCATGTGTGGTGACCTAGATAACACCTAAATTAGCGACCAGAAAAGGCAAGTACATGTCGCTTACTTTTAAAGAACATGCAGTGTACTTTTTTTTTCCATTTAATAGACTGAGGTCACATCTAATAGATATAACCATCTTTGTCTTGACCTATCTCATCTGGGAGTGAATGAGACTGCTAGATCTTCACTGAGCCCCCAACTCATTATTCCTTCTCCGAATCAAACTCTATCTGTTGCATTGTAATCACATCGGTGAGTTCTTCCTACTTCTGGAACTTCATCTCTTGATTTCTCCTCTTTCTTGAGATATCCTCAGTTTAAAATTTTAACATTTGTGAAGATCTATGGTGCTCTATGGTGATTCAAGGGCTGAGGATCACATATATCAATCTGACAATGTAGAGGTAGGTGATTTGTGAATTTATGTTGATAGTCATTGAATTTTATGTGCAAAAGTGCCCAATACCCAAGAACGGGGTATTGTGTGTTTATGGTTTTAGCCCTATTATTAGATTTTATGCCTTGTCTATTTGGATAGAAGTTAATTATTTTTAATAGGGTTATCTTTTCCCTGATATTGATGTTTTACCCTTGATTTCTTGTTTTGACCTTTTTTTCTATCTTGCCTGTTAGGCTTCTTGCTTTCCATACCTAGTATTTTTAATATGGAGTTATTATTATCTAACATGATATGAAATGTTATAGATTGTTTAGATAAATAGATATTGAGGTTTATTATTTCTTTCATGTGTTATTTGTGCATGATTGACTTAAACAGGGCTTTGGTATCCTGGTGTAGAAAACAATAGGGGGAATGGATGGTCAGGGCTTCCCTAGTGTGTTTCATTTTCTGTTACGTTGCGAGACATAGGGGGGATGGACTTTGTGCTCCCCCAAAGTGTTTTTTGTTTTCATAATATGTTCCTTATGGGAAATTGGACATTAAGTGATTCCTCTAAGTTCCTATCAGTTACTGATATGAGATGATAAGTGGAATTGACGGTGAGTTCATCCTCAGAGATTCTTTGTTAAAACTAAACTAGAGGGGTTAGACTGTGAGTAATTGCCAGAGGGTTTCTTAACTTTTTTTGGTTAAACAAGATGGGTTATGCAGTGAGTACTTCCCATAGGGTTACTTACTTTTTATAAGCATCTTACTTGATATATGAAAAATAATGAAATTGAATTTTTAGGATTGTTACTATGTGTACATTTTTTTTTACAGCTTCATTTTGTTTATTACCTATAATATATAGTCACTGACTATTAGGCACAATTATTTGGGTGGTTTCCTACTATGATTAGTCTCAACCCCTATTTGGGTCATGATTTTGGACCCAAATAGATTATATAGTTATAGGTATAGATAAGGGAAAATGCCCTTCTAATTCTGGTATATAATTGTCATAGATCTGGGTACCATGGGACCAAGGTGAGGCTTGAAATTCTATGGAGTTGTTTACGTGTTTCTATTTTGTACTTTGTTTTAGTACTATATTCCATCATTTTTATTTGTTTGGATTCTTTCCCAGATATATGTAGTATTCATCATATGTGTGTGTGTGTGTCCTCAATTGATATTACTTCTAGTCCTCCACTATTTAATATTGTAAGGTATTATTACTACATTCTCTATTCCTATATATTTTACTTCCACTATGTTACTCTCCCAATGAGGGCATAGTTTCTCCACCATCACACCCAAGGCCCTTTCAGCTATTCGGCAGCATCTAGCATTTGGGGAAATGCACTTGAGTCCATGTGACCAAGCGTGTACAGGGCACCTTTGGGAAGCTTCTAGAACCGAAATGTTACAAATGGTATTAGAGGAATTATTTTGTTCTTTATTTAATATTCATAGCCTTCATATAGGTATAGTAAGGAATAGGTACTTTTAAATAAGTTGTGCCTAGAGTAGCTAACTCATGTACAGAGAAAAGCCAATTTACCTCATTATTGAAACTTTTCTAGTTATGCAATTTTATTGTTTATTTGATTCACCATTGGGTGATTCACGTGTTTTGTGCAGTTATCATTGATATTATTGAGGTTATATTTTAAATTTCAACCTGATGAGATGAGGGTATTCAATCTCATGCATCATGTAGGAACTTGTTAGAGATCACATGTCATCCATTCTTTCCATTCCATTTAGGATGCTTTATTTATTTCATGTTTTTGTGATAGATGTTGTGAAAGAGATACATGTTGTTGTGATAGATTACTTGATAGAATACTTCCTTTTTGAATAGAATATTTAATTGTGTAAGGTTTTGTATGAATGAACGCCAAACATTGGTCTTGAGGTGTTATAGGGCCTCATGGACCGGAATTTGGTGGATCATTGCATTGTTATGATTTTATATGACATGTATAAGATGAAAAGATTTGATTTTCATGGAGTATGAGCCCTCACGGATCGTAATTTGGAACTTTAATGTTCGTTTCAGTGTTTTTTTGGGTTTTGGAGTAGTTTCTTTAGGCTTATTGTCTAGAAAAAAAACAAGAATACACAGCTTGTTATGATAAATTCTCGCCATGTATCCTTCTTCTTAGGAAGGAACTGTTTTACTTGAGTACACACCATGTACAGTATGTACACTCCGTGTAGTCTCTAACCGTGTCACTAGCTGTGTGGTCAAATACACGGGGTTGGGAAATTTCTGCGGGATCATGTCGTGTACCTGTTGTACATACCGTGTTGTGTAGACCATGTGTCCAACCATGTGACTAACGACACTGATGGAAAAAATATATGTTATACATTCCATGTCAATATTGAACACGTCTCATGGTATGACCCTTGTATTCAACTGGGTAATGATAAACTTGGGTCAGTGAAATCGTTCTAGTACATGCTGTTTCCATCTAAAACACGTCGTATAGAGTGAGTCATGTAACCGGTCGTGTGACGAAAAACTCAGGTCGGTGAAGTTCATCTAGTACATGTTGTGTTTGGAACTAACATGTCATACAGTCTTAATCTAAGGGAAACCTATAAGGCCCCATCCTTAAACATTACTTAATCTTGAGTTATTTCCAGAATACACAATGAGGGTCTTTTCAGGTTTAGAGTTTTAGAGAATTAGATCACAAATCATGCATTACATTCCACATTTAAACAAGGTGGTTACATCAAAGATAGTATTCAATTTTTTCCATCAAAGGAAATATATTAAAAAAAACATGGATTCTTTCTTGACATTTCCTGGACACTATCATCACATCATATACCTTTCCCTTGACCCGTGAAAAATATTTCAAAAACGTGGGAGGAGCATAAAAATCTTAGTCAGAGATATAAAAATACGGAAAGAAAACATTAGTCCATGTATACGTAAGAATCATTGAAATCCTACTTTACTCATAAAACATAAGCACTTTAAAATTACTCATGAAATCATAATATTTATGAATAACTAATAGAACTCATAAAACATAAAGGTAACTTGAGGCATTCATAACATTCTTACGTAGGGAGTAACCCTCATGGTTACGTTTGGAATACCCATCACAGTATATTCCCTAAATATCTTCGGAGAAACCTTAGAGTTAATTCTTTCACGTTACCCAATGCATTGGAGAGCTATATCGGGCTCACCCACTCTTATTTTATCACAGAACCACCCGACATCATAAACAATGCCCAAGAACCATAACATAATTGTATCACATAAAACATGCATAAAGTAAACATAACATTTCCACATTTCAATAACAATATATCAATATAACACATTGATATAATCAAAACATTATCAAAGCTATTTTCAATACCAAAATAAAAGTAAAGTAAAACATGATATTTATTTTTTCATTTTAAAAAAATTAATGGCTTATAGAGGAAGCCGAAACTCAAATAATGGTCACGATGGAGGGGAAGTCTTTGTCACCACATACATAAGAAAAACATTCCTTTTTTCATTTAGTAAAATGATTAATATAAAAATATTCCTTATGAATGAATTTAAAAGTCAATGGGGTTTATACACCGTATAATAGAAATTCTTGTATTAAAACAAAATATGCCTCAATGAAAGGAGATAGAGACAAAGTCCCTTACCTCGTGTCAGACTTGACTCGACCGTTCATTAATCTCCTGAATAATAAAATAGAGTTAATTTATACTTTCTTAAGAACCTTTTTCAAGTTCATTATTCGTTTTATATCACTTATTACCATGTTATGAACATTATGTAATCATTTAAGTCAATAACAGTCGTTTTGTCGGTCTTTGTTACTTGAGGCAAAAATAAACTTCTTATAATCACAAGTAGTTCATGTGGTAAAATATCCATTATCTCCAGAATTATATTCATTATTTAGATACCATATATATCCTTTATATCTAGAATGTAAATTCATTTATAATTTTACATAACATTTAGAAGTAAGAAATGAAATGCATCGTTCATCGAGACGGTAAGTCGTACATACGCATGAATGATACCTTCATTTCTATTTCATATTTAATGGAATGAAATAATAATGATATAAAGGTATATTATAATTAAATTATAATATCATATATAATATCATTAGCTCCATCCTTTATACGTCCCACATATGGCATTATCTATTCAAATAACTTTGCGGGGGTGGTAGTCCACACTTCCTAAAATTAAATTATCGCATTTATCCATTATGGAAACCATAAAGGTATGCCATAAATGAAAAATAAAGAAGCATAAGGAAAACATTAACATAATATATATCATATATAAATATAGTGACATATTAATGTCCACCATGGAAGGTGTTAAAAGAATATTGAACAATCATCGTTTCGTGAGGTAGTAATTCACCACCCACAGAAATAGAATGTTATTTAACCATTAAATGGAGTTGTGTGTAAGTTTATCTCTAATACTTCTCATAAAAACATCCTAGTATATTGAATATTATGGTGTTGTTACAAAAGAATGTAATATAAAGAGGTCAGGTGGTTGGAGAAGCAAAATAAAAAAAAGAATATAAGATAATACATTACCTTTAAATTTGGTAACTCCCCTTGGTTTGAACCAAAAGGGTTTCATTAAGAGCTTTCTGCCAATTTTAAGGCTTCTAAGATTAAGAGAGGGATTGTGGGAGATTATTTGAGTAGAGGTTGGACGATCCAAAAGGTCTTGAGAAGTGTGAGAGATGGGTAGGAAGTGGGGTCTTTTTATAAGGGATAGGAGGGGCTCTTTTAGAAAGCGTGAAACTATTATTTTATTATATAAGGATTTTTGGTTTATAAAGGTCCATAAATCATTAAAGTCAAAGATAAGGTGACCCATGTTCGAAATAAAATCATCCAATAAGAATTGGACAAGTTTTGGATATTATTTTAAACATTATATTCTTATTTATTTAAATCATTCATTAATGACTTAAACATACATCATCATTTTGTCATTAATTATTTTATTTTTTTGATGTCTAAAAATTATCAAACAATTACCATGATGTCGGAAATAATTTTATCTTTCTAATTAATATTTATAGTCAATCATATAACTTATATAACCCCATGTAAAAATTGTTTTAGTAAAATAATACATGTTTCTAACATTTTTTTTACTTTAAATAAAAGGTATTAATGTTATTTTCTTACCCAAGTGGCTTCATGGGGTTCCAATAACTATCCCATGTATTTTCTTGTTCGGAAATGACTTATCCAGTAATGTTAGGACATGTTTCAAGGTAATTTAATATTATTATAACATTATTTTTACCTTAAATTACACTAATTACCTTTAATTGCGATTAAAAAAAACATAAAAGTTACTATTCGCCAAATATTATTTTCATCCAATTGAACCAAATTTTACATACTAATGAAAACCATGAATGTCAGATTTTTTAAATTCAATTCACATAAGCCTTAAATTTTTGTTTAATGAAAAATTCAGTTTTTTAACTACCATTTAGTGGTTTCACTATTCATCAAAAAATGATGTTTTTTTTAAAAATACAAAAAATTCACCCTAAGACATATTTGATATTCCGAATTCAAAAATGATGTCGATTTTAAAAAAATTAAAAAATATTAGTTGAATTAATTAATTTTATAATTAATTCCCATTATCAAAACAAATAGTGTGTTTTTAAGAAACAATATCTATCAAAAGCCGTACACTTGTTTATGTCCAATTTCAAAGTAAATTTAATTCCAATTAAAACCATTGGATTAAATGATAAAACTATATTCTAATTACACATTAAAACCAATTGAAAAGATAATTTAACCATTTAAATAAATTATATTAAAAGGATGTTTTGACTTAAAATACAACATTTTCACTATTCATTAAAAATGAACTTTTTTGGAAAAATATTAAAAATTTACACAAAGTAAATTTTGATACCCCGATTCTAATGATAAATATTATTTGGTACAATAAAATTTATAAGAGTGACCAAAACTATATTTAAAGAGGGTTCGCCATCTATCATAGAAACCCTATTAAAGTAAAATTAATACTTAATTAATTTTTTTAATAAATATGAAAATGTCTTATTCTTTATTTACCTAGGATGTTACATCCTTCCCCCCTTATGAATATTGAATCCCCACAATTTATTTACTTATCAAATAAGTGGGGGTACTTATACCTCATTGCATTTTCAGATTCCCATGTAGCCTCTTCAATAATTTTGTTTTTCCAGAAAACCTTTACTTGATGAATCACCTTATTCCGCAACAATTTATCCCTATGGTCAAGAATCTGAACCGTTTGTTACTCATAAGAGAGATTCTCTTCCAACTAAACTACATCTAGGCTCAAAACATGATATGGATCTGGCATGTACTTCCTTAACATTGAAACATGAAAAACATTGTGTTCTAGGGATAAATTCGTAGGTAGTGGCACTCGGTATGCAACTGATCAAACTCTATCCTGAATTTCATACGATCCAATGAACCGTGGAATCAACATTTCTTTATTACCAAATCGCATCACACTTTTCCATGGTGAAGCATTGAGGAAGACAAGATCACCCACTTTAAAAGAGAGATCTTTCCTCCTATTGTCTGCATAACTTTTTTGCCTACTCTGAGCTGTTCTCATGTGTTTCTATATCAGCTGGACTTTTTCTGCCAACTCTTTTACCAAATATGGTCCCATAAACTTCCATTCACCCACTTCATCCCAAAAATCTAGAGTTTGACAACACTTCCCATATAATGCCTCAAACGGAGCCATATGTATACTAGAATGAAAACTGTTACTATAATAAAATTCAACCAAAGAAAGATATTGGTCCCAACTTCCCTGGTAATGCATCATGCAAGCACATAAAATATCCTCCAAGGTCTGAATTGTTCATTCTGACTGCCCATATGATTGAGGATGAAAAGCTTTACTAAAATTTAATTCAGTACCAAACGACTTCTGAAAGGCCTTTCAAAAAGATAGAAGTTATCCTAGGATCACGATAAGATACAATGGAGATAGGAACTCCATGTAACCTGACTCTCTCTATAAGATACAACCGAGAAATTTGATCTTGGGAAAAAGTATCTCTAATATCCACGAAATGAGAAGATTTATTCAAGCGATCAACTATAACCCGGATTGCATTATTACTTCAAGTTGTCTTTGGTAATCCCACAACAATGTCCATGGATATATTCTCCTATTTTCACTCAGGCATTGGTAAATTCTGAAGCATCCCATTCGGTAACTACCACTCTACATTAACCTGTTGAAAATTAAAACACTTCATAGAAAAATCATCAATATCTATTTTCATTCCATCCCACCAGTAATACTCCCGAAGATCTCTATACATCTTAGTACTACCTGGATGAACTGAATATGGAGAACTATGGGCTTCACATAACAACTCTCTCTTCAAATATGAATTAAAATGCACACAAACTCTCTTCCCAAATCTCAAAACACAATCATTATCAATGTTGAATTTATGTAACATACCCTTTTGAACCATCTCTACCTTTTTCTGAAAATCAATGTCTTGCTTTTGTGCTTGCATAATTATGTCTGATAGAGAAGATTTCACTGATACCTGAAACAAAACAAATGAATTTCTTACACCATCAACTTCCAAGCCAAAATTCATCAAATCCTTAACCAAAGGATCACATTCCAAATGTAACATGGTTAATGAAGCATTATTTTTTCAACTCTAAGCATCTTCCTCTTTATTTTATTTTCCTGGGTAGTAGTGAATCATGCAATAATAATCCTTGATTAATTCTGTCCATCTCCTATGTCTCATTATCAATTATTTCTGATTGAATATATACTTTAAAATTTTTTCAACTGTATATATTTCACACTTTACACCATACAAACGATGCCTCTAAATTTTTAAAGTGAAAACATCATCAGTGAATTCCAAATCATGGGTAGGGTAATTTATCTCATGAGTTTCAACCAACGTGAATCATAAGAAATTACCTGATTATTCCGTATAAGGACACAACCAAGTCCTTTCAATTCATCATCACTATAGATAACAAACTCCCCATTTCTGGAAGGAAGTTCCAAAACTGGAGCATTCACCAATCTACTTTTCAATTCCTAAAAACAATCATCACATTCTATTTTCCAAATGAACTTAACACCCTTCCGAGTTAGCTTAGTCAATGGGATATACAACCATGAAAAGGTTTTGACAAAACTTATGTAGTAGCCTTAAAAACCAAGAAAACTGCGAATCATAGTTATATTTGTGGGTCTTGGCCATTCTTAAACAACCTTTGTTTTTTCAGGATCAATAGTTATTCCATCTTTAGAAACAATGTGGCCAATGAATGAAAGTTATTGCATCCAAAACCTACACTTTCTGATTTTCCCATACAATTTATTTTCTTTTAAGGTTTGCAAAATAACCTTTAAATGACTTTCATGCTCCTATTTACTTTTAGAAAACACCAAAATATCATCAATGAAAACAACCACAAACTTATCCATGAACACATGGAAAATTATATTCATAAGGTCCATGAATACAGCTGGTGCATTAATTAACCCAAAATTAATAACTAAAAATTCATAATGGCCATATCTTGTACGAAACGCAGTCTTCGGAATATCTTCTTCCTTCACTTTCAACTAATGGTACCCCGATCACATGTCAATCATTGAAAAATACTGAGATCCCTAGAGCTAATCAAACAAATCATCAATATGAGGCAAATGATATTTGTACTTAACAGTGATGTAATTAAAGTGTCTATAATCCATGAAAAGTCTCATTGAACCGACTTTCTTTTAAAAAATAAGACGGGATCACCCAATGGTGATGTGATAGGTCAAATGAAACTGTTCTCTAATAAATCATTTAATTGCTCCTTCAACTCTAAAAGTTCAATTTGATCCATTTGATAAGGGCGTTTTGATATTGGCTGAGCATCATGAACTAAGTCAACAGTAAATTCAACTTCCCTATATGGTATTATTCCAGGTAACTCATCAGGAAAAACATCAGGATACTCATTTACCACTGTCATGTCATTAATCTGAATGATTCCATTGTTTTCAACAATATGTGCAAGGTAAAATTAATTTCCTTCTTTTACAACTTTCTCATCCTATTGATATATTGTCAACAGTAAGGGCTCATCCTTGTACACGAACTGAAAGACTTTCTGAAAAGAAAATTCTTTGGCTCTACAGTCAATCATAGCATGGTAAACAGAGAGCCAATCCATACCCAGGATAACATAAAACTCTACTAGAGGTAAAAAAATAGGGATTGAAAGTAGGTTCTTTCCATGGATAAGGATAGGAATATTCTTATAAATTATTTTTGCCTCAACATTTCCCCCCATGTGTTTTTACCATAAGTTTAGGAGTCATTTCTTGAGATGGATTTTCCAATTTACTAGACAATATTTCAGATATGAAAGAATGTGTAGACCCTAAATCAAACAAGACATTTGCGTAATCTGAGAAAACAAACAAAGTACCTAATACCACTTCATTTGAAGGCCCATCATCTGCTGAAGTAGATGCAAATGACTTCAACACACCTTTTTGCTTGTATTCATACTGCTTCCCATCATTCGATCTCTTTGTTGAACACTCATTTTCATAATGACCCATCTCATTGCACTTGAAAAATTCCACTATCAATAAATGAAATTTGGTCTTACCATCACCCAGATATTTTCAATTACAATCATGAGACTTATTTCCCATCTTACCACATCAGTATAACTTTCAAGAATTCAAAAGACATTCTCCAGCAAGATTTTTACCACATTTATCACAAACTGCAATCTTAGTTTTCTAACCATCAAACCTTATTGACGGATTCTTCCCTTTCTACCGCCACCTCAATCTCTTATCTTGTTGGTTGTCATAGAACACTTGATCATCGGAAAACTCCATTTCCTCCTTCTCATCACATCAAACAAGCTTTTAATAACTTTTGATCTCACAAGAATCCAATGCCCTTCGATATTTTGGATTTAATCTTGAGTAAAAAAGATTGATTTTACTATCAAGGTCTTAGATAAATTTTGGAGCATACATTGCCAATCGAGTGAACTTTTCTTCATAAGCAGCCAATGAGTCGTCCTCTTTCCTCAATTCCAAGAATTATTTTTCCATCCTAAGTCGAACAGCCTTAGGAATATATTTCTCAAGAAACATACCTTTGAATGCATCCCAGTCAAGTGCACAAATCTCATCAACGTCCCTGATATTTTAAACCATCAACCACCACTGATCTGCTTCACCCTCCAAATGGTAAATAGAAATACTAACCTTTTGATTTTCTGAACACCCCATGACATCAAAAATCTTCTCCAGTGCTTTAATCCACCATTTAGCTAGCATTGGTTTAGTCAATCCTCTGAATTATGGTGAATGTTGCCCCATGAAATGTTCCACCACTGACATGTTCCTCTACGATTGATCTGGTTGATCTCGTGCATGGATACCAACACCATTTATCACTTGAGTGAACCATGCCATTATTGCAAAAAAAATAGTTCTAATTCTGACAATCTCGGGATGATGATTTGGAAGGTCATTTCCTTCTGTATGCCTTCCTAGAACGGTTTCCCTATTTCCTCTATGGAAAACCATTCTGAACAAACATGTCTTAGATGAAGCAACATGGTAATCTTCAAATGCTATATCATTTCAATACTACCGTATATTAATTTATGGACATGAATTTACCAATATCCTACCTCTTAAATTTGTTTAAACCAACCTTTGATACCAACTATAAGGCCCCAATCTTAAAAATTTCTTAATATTGAGTTATTTCAGGAATACACATTGAGGATATTTTCAGGTTTAGAGTTTTAGAGAATTAGATCATAAATCATGCATTACATTCCACATTTAAACAAGGTGGTTACATCAAAGACAATATTTATTTTTTTTCCATCGAAGGAAACATATTTAAAATAAATCATGGATTCTTTCTTGACACTTCCTCAACACTATCATCCCATCATGTACCTTTCCCTTGACCTGTCAAAAAAATTTCAAAAACATGGGATGAGCATAAAAAGCTCAGTAAGGGATATAAAAATATGGAAAGAAAACATTAGTCCATGTATACATAAGAATCAATGAAATCATACTTTACTCATAAAACATAAGCACATTAACATAACTCATGAAATCATAAGATTTATGAATAACTCATAGAAATCATTAGACATAAAGGTAACTTGAGGCATTCATAACATGATTACGTAAGGAGTAACCCTCATGGTTATATTTGGAATACCTATCACAGTATATTCCCTAAATCTCTTTAGAGAATCCTTAGAGTTAAACACTTTCACGTTACCCTATTAATTGGAGAGCGATCTCAGGCTCACCTACCCTTAGTTTATCACGAAACCACCCGACTTCATAACAATTCTCAAGAACCATAACATAATCGTATCACATAAAACATGCATAAAGGAAACATATCATTTTCACATTTCAATTGAAAGATATCAATACAACACATTGATATAATCAAAACATTATAAAAACTTTTTTCAATACCAAAATAAATGAAAAGTAAAATGTATTATTTATTTTTTAATTTAAAAAAAGTTAGGGCTTGTGAGGAAACTGAAACTCAAATAATGGTCACGGCGGAAGGGAAGTTGTTGTCGCTGCATACGTAAGACAAATACATTCCTTTTTTCATTTAGTAAAATTATTAGTATAAAAATATTCATTTAAATGAATTTAATAGTCAATGTGGTTTATACAACGTATAAAATAAATTCTTTTATTAAAACAAAATATTCCTCAATGAAATGAAATTGAGACAAAGTCCCTTACCTCGTGGCCGACTTGACATGATCATTCTTTAACCTCCTGGATAATAAACAAAAGTTAATTTCTAGTTGACTAAAAACATTTTTCAATTTAATTATTCCTTTTATATCACTTATTACCACATTATGAACATTATGTAATCATTTATGTTAATAACGGTCGTTTTGTCAGTCTTTGGTACTTGAGTCAAAAATAAACATCTTATAATCACAAGTTATTCATGTGAAAAAATATCCATTATCACGAGAATTATATTCATGATATAGATACCATATATATAATGTATATCTAGTATGTACATTCATTTATAATATTACATAACATTTATACGTATGAAATGAAATGCACCATTCATGGAGACTGTATATCGTACGTACACATGAACGCTACTTTTATGTCTATTTCGTATTTAATGGAATGAAATCATAATGATATAAAGGTATATTATAATTCCAGTATTATACAATATATAATATCATTAACTTCATATTTTATACATCCCACATATGGCATTAACGATTCAAATAACTTTGAGGGGGCGGTAGTCCGCAATTCCTAAAATGAAATTAAAACGTTTATCCATTATGGAGACCATAAATGGATGCCGTAAATGAAAAATACAGAAGAATAAGGAAAAATAAACATAATATATATCATATATAAATATAGTGACATTTTAATGGCCACCAAGAAAGGTGTTAAAAGAATATTGAACAATCATCGTTTCGTGAGGCAGTAATTCGCCACCCACAGAAATATTATGTTATTTAACCATTAGATGGAGGTGGGTGTAAGTGTAGCTCGAATCCTTATCATAAAAAAATCCTAGTATATATAAGATACTGGTGTTGTTACAAAAGAATTGAATAAAAAGAGGTTAGGTGGTTGGAGAAGCAAAATATAACAATAGAACATAGGAGAAGACATTAACTTTAAATCAGGTAACTCCCCTTGGATTAAACCAAAAGGGTTTCTTGAAGAGATTTCTGCCTAGAGTAAGGCCTCTAGGACGAATATAGGGATCTTGAGAGCTTATTTGAGTAGAGTTTGGTTGAGCCAAAGGGCTTGAGAAGTGTGAGAGATGGGTAGGAAGTGGGGTCTTTTTATAAGGGAGAGGAGGGTCTCTTTTGGAAAGCATGAAACTATTATTTTATTATATAATGATTTTCAGTTTTTAAAGGTCAAAAAATAATTAAAATCAAAGATAAGGTGGCCCATGATCGAAATTAAATTTTCCAATAATAATTGGACTAGTGTTGGATATTATTCTAAACATTATGTTCTTATTTTTTTAAAACATTCATTAATGATGCAAACACTCCATCATCATTGTGTAAAAAATAATGTTGTTTTTTGATGACTAAAAATTATAAAAGAATTACCATGATTTAAGAAAAAAAAAATTCTTTCTAATGAATATTTATAGTCAAAAATATAACTTATATAACCCCATGTAAAAATTCTTTTAGTAAAATAATTCATGTTTGTGACATTTTAATTTTTACTTTAAATAAAAGGTATTAATTTCATTATTTTACTCAAGTGGCTCAATAGGGTCACAAAAATTGACCCATGGATTTTCTTGGTCTTCCATGACTTATCCAATAATGTTATGACATGTTTCAAGGTAATTTAATATTATTATAACATTATTTTTACCATAAATTACACTAATTACCATTAATCGCGATTAATAAAACAGAAAATTTACTATTCACCAAAAATTATTTTCATCCCATTGAACCAAATTCAAAAATGATTTCAATTTTAAAAATTCAAAACATATAAGTTTCACTAATTAATTTTATAATTAATTCCCGTTGTCAACACAAATAGTGTGTTTTTGAGAAACAATATCTATCAAAAGACCGACACTTGTTTATGTCCTATTTCAAAGAGAAATTAATTTCAATGACCACCATTGGATTAAATGGTAAAAATAAATTCTAATTACATATTAAAACCAATTAAAAAGATAATATAACCTTATAAATAAATTTATTAAAACCTGTTTTTGACTTAAAATACAACATTTTCTCTATTCAATAAAAATGAACTTTATAGGAGAAATACCAAAAATTTACACAAAGTAAATTTTGATTTCGCAATTCTAATGACGAATTTTATTTGGTCCAAAATAATTTATAATAGTGACCAAAACTATATTTAAATAGGGTTCTCCATTGAACATAGAAGCCACATTAAATTAAAATTAATACATAATTCAAAAATATTAATAAATATGAAAATGTCTTATTCTTTATTTACCTGGGATGTTAAAAAACCATATGGCATAGACAGGTATAATAACTCAGGAAGAAGAAGATGATTCAATTACATGTCATGTGTGAGGAAAACATATCATGTGTAGGGGGTGTTACGCGACCTGCATTGGATAGAGTACACACCCATGTGAATGCTTAAGGGAATATGTTGTGTAGGCATTATTTATACAGTATAAACATGTTTTAAAAAACATGAATTCTTTCTTTCACTTGTTCCCTTATAGAAATTTTATGTTTTAGTCCTTGATAATCTTGATCTAAGGTGTGTGCTTAACCTTGCATACTCATGACATAGAAACGTCCTCCGATTGTCTACCAGTTACAAGGCAGTGATCAGACATCAGATATAGATGACCGGAGACTACCATCAGATCCTCCAATTATTCCAATCTTACCACCAGCTATCATTCCAGACACAGTTATTGATGCATAGTTCCAAGAGGGCTTTATGAGGTTCTTGAATAAATTCTAAGGAGTAATGAATCATTCCCCTTCTATGGTAGAGTTGATGCAAGTTTTCTAGATGTAGCATCCTCCCTCTTTCACAGGGGAAGGAGGACCTTAGTTTGCTGAGTCATGGTTAGAATCCATACTTTCTATCTTCAACCATCTGGAGATGCCTCTAGAGTGGAGGGTGAATCTCACTACCTATATACTTCTAGATTCCTCCAAGATATGGTGTGATGTGATCTCACAGGTAGGATTCCAACATATTTTGTCTTAGGATATATTCCCAGTTCCCTCCTATTACTACTTCTACCCAGAGACTTTGATGGTTGATTGAGCCTGAGAGTTCAAGAGTTTGGAGTAGTGTACTCTCTCAATCATGGAGTACACATCTCATTTCACTGAGCTACATCACTTCATGCATATTCCATGAGGTGATGTGTTATTCTTGGAAAGAAAGTTTGAGGATGGACTTAGGAACAACATCCGATCTTACGTGAATATCTACACTTTGACTTCCATCACTTCTATAGTAAACCAGGCGCCGATCATAGAGTGACATATATGGGATTCTGGAGTTGTGAGCCAGGGCAGCTCGACATCCAGAGTTGGTACCCTACTACTTACAACAGGAACCACCATATGATATCTTCACACAGAGACCCAAGGAATCATGATACATCATCTTAGTGGCCATGTGGTGTGATACCAGAGTGGGAAGAGAGGGAAGACGAGGCCTTATTTCCCGAGAGACCTAGTGGAGTGCCAATATTATGGTAAGATGGGTCAACGTCAGCATTTCTGTTGGTTTTTCTCACCAACAACTGGGGATTTGACTTTTTGTATGACACCGAGTTCATGGGGAAGCACCACTAGTATCATAGTATTCTAGGAACTAGATTTCATCTCGTCGTTTAGGCCCAAGTGGAGGTTGTGGTTGTGGTAGCCAGTTGGCAGGATTTCAGTGACAATAGGGTGGATCAACTCAGTGAGTTTGGGCAGGGTCATAGGGCCATAGTATATGCCAGGATTTTGAAGTGGAGAACACCTAGTAGGAGAAGGACCTCGTACCCTCTAATGTTTAAGTTACTATTCTTCTTGCTTTAGTTTTAGCTTTTTCTCTTTTCAAAACAGGGGATTCCCTTAGATTTATATTTTTTGTTGTTGTAGAGAGACTTGGGCTCAGTATATTTACTTATTCTAATGCCTTGATGCTGGAAACTCAGTTGATTACAAGAATGACTAGTGCACATCTATATAATGAGTTCCCTCTAGAGGTGGGTGGGTGTCACTTCTTATAGGACCTCAATGTCTTAGAGATTACAGGCTATGATTTCATTATCGGAATGGACTAGTTAGTTTCTTTCTAGGTAGTTGTTGACTACTATCGTCATAGTATGAGTTTCACATCACCAGAGGGAAGATTATTTCTTCACAAGGGCGAGTGAGATTTCCAGGAGAGCAGAGAAGGGCCCGAGCATCATGGGTTGTGAGGAGTAATATTATAGATTTCTAGTCTATATCTGTATGTCTAGGAGACTCTATAGATGGACTACTCTCCAGCGGTGGATCGTTTTAGGGATTTCATTATAAATGAATTTTCATGTTTTCCTAAAGACTGATCAGTGGACTTTTCTATTGAGGTTTTGGTAAGAGAAACCTTGGTGTTCATTCCTCCTTATAGGATGGCTACACCAGAGTTGCAAGAGCTCAAGAAGTAGTTGGAGAAGTTGCAAACAAAGGGTTTCATCTGACCTAGTACTTCTCCTTGGGGTTCTACTGTCCTGTTTACGAAGAAGGAAGACGGTACACTCAGATAATGTTTGGATTATCAAAAGATGAACTAGTTGATGGCTAAGAACTGATATCCCTTGCAAAGTATTGATGATCTCTTTGATCATATTTGTAGATCATGGGTGTTCACTAATATTGACTTGAGGTCCGGTTATAATCAGTTGCACATAAGACCATCTGATATACCTCACATAGCCTTTCAGAGCACGTATTGTAAAGACCCAAAGCTTGATGTACTTAGACATTACATTAATTTTGCGGAATACTTGATACATAACGAAAACAGACAAACAAGGACCGTAATAGTTTAGTGTCTTTGGAAACTTGGAAAAAATATTTCTAATAGTGGTGAAAGATCTTCAAAATATCGCATAAAGATCTTCCCCTTTTGTTTTATTACCTAAATACTTTCTTTAAATGATGGGGAAAAGAAAACATATAAATGGTGAGGTCAAATTATTAGTAAGGGTAAGCATAGGGAACATAAAACAATCCATAAACATTTGAATGCAAAAACTTGAACATAAAATCTAAACATCAAAATCGTGAGCAACGACATAAATATTTGAAGTACAAAAGCCATATATCATAAAGGAAAATTAGTCATGATAAAATAGCATGTTAATAAAACATGTAATTGTGGAATCCATTATGCACATGTTTTGATTTCTGTAGTAGCCGGGACATTGCTACCAAGACCATCTTAGTGGACAAAGTCCCATTCTGAATCGAGTTCACTCCTCGTTCTAGTCCTGTAACACTGAACCAGATTAACATACCATTCCATCCATGTCTATCTCATGATATATAAATATTTACCCAATGCATTGGAGGGAGATAGAGGTCCCACACATCTCATAATGATATCATTCTTACTTTTCCCACAACATAAACATAAATCATTCATCATTACCCAAAGAATAAAAATAGGTTTCATAAACATCATCCATCAGAACATATTCCATATAAAACAAATGGATATCATTTCATCATAAGAATAGTGAAACCATGTAAATCATAGAAATATTATACATGAAACATAAACATAAGAAATAATGTCATCTTAGATGGAAAATGGTTTTGATAAAACACTGAAAAAGAATTCTTGAGGAAAATATCCTTTCATCTTAAAAATTCTTTTCTTTTCAAAAAATGCCACACAATTTTAAAATAAAAGGATTTTATTAAAAATAACCATGAAATATTTTTGAGTAAACTTCATGAAAATAAGGCGTTATAGAACCGTAAAAATCCTTTCATGCCGTATAAGTTAATAAAACATTCTTCTCATACTTTTTTCTAGAAAAGTCAAAAAGTACCTCATATGGTTAACAAAAAATAGATTCCTCCCATATGATGTGGTAAAAGTAAAAAAGGCTAAGAATTACTTTAAACATAGATGGAAGAAAATTAAACATTTTATGAAAACATTTTGAGAACATATGGACATGGATAATAAACATAACCCTAGTAAATACTTATGAATAAACAATCTCGGATAAGAATGAGATTGGAATAATTATCCCTTACCTTATGTCTGATATGCTTCGTATGTATCTGAACCTCCTGTATAATGATTTAAATAATTTCATTGACTTATAAAAGAATCATATTAATTGTTATTATATCATATATGATTTACTTATGACTTTATATTACCCGCTCTTTTGTAAATTTTATGTAAAGGCTGCGATTTGGGTAAAATTGTTTCATTTATTGTACGTGTTTCAACTTGTTGTTCTTGAGATTATTACTAATATCCTGATTTACGTAATTACCTAATTTAAAAAATGATTTATATATAATATATATTCACCATATACTTATATATATATATGATAGATCGATAAATGGAATGAAATACACCGTTCATTGAGACGGTAGGCCGTACGTACTCATGAACGCTGTTTTCATTTCCTTATTGATTTGAATAGAATCAAGTAGATGAAATACATATATATATACATAAATCTAGTATCATTATTATGTAATATATTTCATTATTATTAATTATATATACTTTATAATCATTCATGAATGGTTAACATGGAGAGTGAATCTCATCGGGTCGTGGAGACGGTAGTCCGTACGTACGCACGATCGATGATATCATTCTCATGATTGTGGAATTGTATGAAAGAATATATATAATATTTCAAAATAAATATCACTTTACAATAATCATATATAGTTTCTTATTTACACCATTATACCCATCCAGGTAAGGTGGTGGTCGAAAACAGATTACACCATGGCGTGGAGACAGTATTCCGTACGTACGCACGCACGATGATTTCATTTTCCGTAGGATGGATAGAAGGTGAAATAGGGTAGTTACATATTTATAAAAACATATCAGTATATTATTAATAGTGATGTTATTAATTTATAATGATACAATTAAATAATAATAAGTACAAGAAGAAAGAAACCTGAGAGAATCGGAAGAAGAGATTACATCTTCTTCGACGCACCTCCTTTAAACTTCCTCTTATGGAAGTATAGTTGGTCTTTTGAGAAGACCAGCACCTCTAGAATGTTTCTATGGAAGTGTAGATGAGATTTTTCCATGGGTTGGCCGAGATTCAAGGCTCAAAAGGGTGTAAAGAGAAGAGGGAAGAGGTGCCCTTTTATAAGGGAGGGGAGGGGCTCTTTAGAAAAAACATAAAATATTATTTTATAATAAAGTCATATTCGGTTTTTAATAGCTCCAAATTAATTTATTTAGAATATAAGGTGGGTATGGGTCGAATTCATCTCATCCAAAATAATTTAGACAAGTTTAGGTTTCTATTTTAACCTTATCATTTAGATTTAACTTTAAGTTAAATAATTTCACTTTTATAGTGTCTTCTTGTTTTCTTCCACTATAAGGTTAATAAACATACTATAACAACCCAAACGAACCCCATGTGGTTTATTAATAATGTATATATCCTTATATAAGTCATTTGGCCGAACCTTATATTTTTAGGAATAAAATAACAATTAATAATATAATATTTCTTTTAAAAACCATTTTATGTCAATTTTGAAACTATTTGGTAATTTATTTTTGTGAAAATTATAACATATATAATAGTTCAAAAAAAGTTAATTAAATAAATACTAAATTGTAATTTTAACCTATAAAGTTATTTTAATTCATAAAAATTCTCAATATACATTTATTTTTGTTTTCATAAAATCAATTATTTTAATATTTCATTAATAAGATATTTACTTCATCATCATTTTGTCACAAATAAATTAAATTATATAAGGTCTAAAAATTATAAATAAAATACCATTATGTATGAAATATTCTTAGATTTCTAATGAATATTTATAGTCTAATTTAACTTATGTATAACCCTATATTAAAAATGATTTAGTTATGAAAATTTGATTTTAACTATTTTAACCCTTCTTTAAATAAATTATTAATAAATGACCTAATCTAATCCAAGTGGACCTAAATGGTCATAATTTATTCCGAATGTTGTTTTTGGTCAAATGAATCTTATCCAAAAGAATTTGGACATCTGTTAGGGTAATAATAATATCATTTGTACCTTTAATTACTGTATTTACTTTTAACAATGGTAAAAAAGTAAAATGTTACAATTCACCAAAAATTATTTTCATCTCATTGAACCACATTTTAGTTCTTGATATTAACCATGTCTCTCAAATTTTATAAATTCCACTCACAGAAGCAGTAAAATTACGTTTAATGGAATTTCCAAATTCTCCTAGGAGGTGGGTAAAAGACTGTGAAAAGTTCAATAAATTATATATATATATATATAATTTTTATAAAATGACTCCAATGAATTAATTTGAACTTATATTGATATTATGTATCAATTTCTACCTAAAATAAATTTAAATAAAATAAATAATTATTTAAATAAAAATTTTGTTTTTAAATAGTAACCTAGTGTTTTCACTATTCATCAACAATTGAAAGTTTTCAGGAAAATACAAAAAATTCTCTCGAGGCTAATTTAGATATTCTGAATCCAAAAATTAAGTTCATTTCGAAAGATAAAATTTATAAAATTTTAAAAAGTGGGTATTACTATTCAAAACGGCTAGTTTATATAACATATCGTTGTTTAGTGAAACTCGGTATTGCATACAAAACACGCTATCATGGAAGGTCGTGATTGCGTTTAATGCAAGCCAAGACAGGGATGCATGTAGTGCAATCTTCTTTTGGTGTAGCGTACAACACAAGACATCAATAAAATTAAAAATAATATTTCTCATAAAATCTCGGGTGTTACATTCTATCCCCCCTTAAAATGAATTTCTCCCTCGAAATTCGTCGGGGTTATAAATTGTTTACTACAGGAAAGTTTCTTTAATAGAAACCCACTTTCTAAAAAGGAATACCAAAACCAATATTTAAAAACTAAATTATGCAACATAACAGTTACCCAAATTAACTAATCACTGGGTTTCCACATAGGAGAGCATAGGTGAAAATATGGATATCGAAGATAAATATAACCATAATGTTCTGATGCAGAGTGGTAGAGAACATGGCTATGAAAAAGCCAACAATCACAAAGCCATAGATTTGTGATGATCTAAGGTACCATCGAATTCATCGGATATAAGGGCACTTGGACAACATTTTTGGTTTTCAAGATCATTTCCCTATAATTGAAGAAATTGGTATTAGAAGAAATACTTTCTTGATTTTGGTACAGTCTCACTGTTGTTCATGCATTGAACAATTTCCAATTCATTTATTAAATAAATGAAGTTGATTTTGTCTTCCATGATGTGATAGTGGATCATTCAATAGAATGATAGGTCATTCAATTTGTCTCAAACTTAATTTTAGCAATAGGTATATACATAAGTTCATTTATGGTGAGATTAATCCTATACGGTTCCAAAAATGGACTTATACTTCATCTATCATACCACTTAATAAAATAAAACTAGTTTATAATAACCAGGGACTTCCTGTAGGCCAGTGTTAGGCGGTAAAGGCCCGTCGCACTTCGGTTGTGGGTTCAATTCCCACAGCCTTGTCCGACGCGACGGGTTGTCGCCCGTCCTGCAGGTTGTCCTTTTTCTAAAACTACATTATTATAACATTCCTTAAATAATATCGAAAGAAAATAAATTATGGCCTTAAAAAATTATATCTGATGTCTGACTTAATCCATTCCAACCTTTAAGCTTTTTGAAAATACTTCTGTCCAATCTCATAGTGTAAAGAAAATGATTACTTGAGAGGTCACATAACAAGTATGTGAATTCCATCATTTATCCCCCATATATCATACGATATATCTTGTTGGTCACATTCCAAACATTCTAAGGCCTTAATCATGTATCCTCTTAAAAAATGAGTACCCATTGAACTTTAGTGAAAACATGAATGCAGTTAAAAGTTAACACTTTACACATACCAAAATCCCCAAAATTCTATATACTCAAACCATGATATCACTTAGTCCTTATATCAATCATGAGCTCATTAATACCATCAAACAATTTATTTTCTCCTTATCCCTTCATTATGTGCATATCATCTACTTTACTAAATATTTGAATCACTTTTCAAGGTTACCGATACCATATACTTATAGAAAACCACAATGGACCAATACAAAGATATTTCAAAATTCTATGATACTATAAATGAGATTCCATGATACTATTTTGAAATCCCATTACATAAACACTTAATCATTACACAACATCATTATCATACTCAACATCACAAATAGTGATCGCATGTGACTTCCCTTTATCCTTTACCTTAAGAGGTTGCTCACGTTGATCATCATTAACCCTTGGATTAGGGCATTGATTAGCATAATTCCCCATTTCCTTGCACTTGAAGCATTGAAGTGTTGGTGGTGTTTTCTCTGTAGTCTTTTCTTTATTGACATCATTATTAACCCTTTTTCCATTACTTCGACACATAGCTACTCGATGACCTTCTTTTACACACATAATACATTTTCTAGTCCCTTTTAGACAATCTACACCATGCATCTTTCCACAAATTGAGCATAAGGAAACATTCTTCTTCATTTCACCATTATTCTGAGATTTCTCTGTGTACTTCATCTTTAATTTCTCGTCAAAACCATGAGATGGATATGTTGCACCAACTTCCAGTTCTACCTTGATAGCACAACACACAATTTCTTCATAGCTACTGAAGTCTCTTATAGCTAATTCCCTTTGAAGACATGGTTTTAAGCTACTGAAAAATCAATCAACTTCACATTCAGGATGGATGATAATTCCATATGCATAATTTTCAAGTCTTGTAAAAATCGCTTCGTATATAACAACAGATTTATCATCCTTCTGATTAAGCTCAAGAAACTTTTTTTCCACCTTTTTTCAATGAATACGAGGGAAGTACTTACTGAAAAAATAGTTCTTGAACTCGTCCCATTCCATGGATTCAATTTCATCCTAGGGCCTTGCATTCTTAATTAGAGTCCACCACAGGTCTGCTTCACCTTCTAGATGGTAAACAACTAAAATGAAATTTTAATGTTCTGAACAGAGAAGTATGGAAAAAATCTTTCCAATGGTACTGATCCATTGTTCAGCAAAACCTGGATCAGAAGACCCGTTGAAAGACGGTGGGCATTGCCTCATGAAGGACTCATTAGAATATTGTTCCCTTATCTGATCATTTGGAAATCGAGAATGATTCATAGCTTGTGTAAGTATAGAAATAAGATTTACCCTATAACTCCCATCACATTTGGTTGCTCGGGAGGACAATCATTGCATTGTCCATTACATTGATGAACACGGTTCCTTCGGGTTCCATCCATCGTCTAAAACCCAAAAATGAATAGTATGAGAGGCAAAATTCATGCTAGGAAAACAACATAATAAAGGGGGAGTACCTTCAATATCTATCATATTAGGTATAATCCTAATATCATTACCATAATTCTGGGGCCATAACCTATACTTATACTTAACCTTAGGGAAATCCCTTGACAAACCTTAGAAATACCTCTAGGGATCTCACTGAAGATTTCGCATCCTAGTTTCAAAAGGTTAACTAAACCTTTACTCTGATACCAACTGTAAAGACCCAAAGCTTTACGTACGTGGACATTACATTAATTTTTTAGAATACATGATACATAAAAAAAATAGACACACAAGTACTGTAATAGTTTAGTGTCTTTGGAAACTCAAAAAATAATCTTCTAATCATGGTGAAAGATCTTCAACATCCCCCATAAAGATCTTCCCCTTTTCGTTTCTTACTTAAAACATTTCATTAAATCCTGGGGAAAATAAAACATATAAAGGGTGAGATTAAATGCTCAGTAAGGGTAAGCATATAGAACATAAAACAATCCATAAACATTTGAATGAAAAAACATGAACATAAAATTTAAATATCAAAATCATGAGCAATGACATAAATCTTTGAAGTACACAAGGCATGGATCATAAAGGAACATTAGTCGTGATAAACTATCATGGAAATAAATAATGTAATTGTGTCATCCATGAAGAACATGTTAAGATTTCCATAGTAGCCAAGGCATTGCTGCCAAGACCATCTTAGTGGACAGAGTCCCATTCTGAATCGTGTTCACTCCTCATTCCAGTCCTGTAACTCTGAACTGGATTAACTTAACATTCCATCCATGTCTATATCATGATATATAAATCTTTAACCAATTCATTGGAGGGAGATATAGGTACCACCCATCTCATATTGAAATCATTCTTACTTTTTTCACAACAAAATCATAAATCATTCATCAAAACCCAAAGAATGAAAATGGGTTTCATAAAAATCATCCCGTCATAACATATTCATTATAAAACAAATGGATATCATTTCATCATAATAAAAGTGAAACCATGTAAATGATAGAGATATTATACTTGAAACATACACATAAGAAATAATTTCATCTTAGATGGAAAATGGTTTTGATAATACACTTGAAAAGAATTCTTGAGGAAAATATCCTTTCTTCTTAAAAATTATTTTATTTTCAAAAAATTCCACATAATTATAAAAGAAAATGATTTTATTGAAAATAACCATGAAATATTTTTGAGTAAACTTCATGAAAATAATGCGTTATGAAACCGTAAAAATCCGTTCATGTCATATAAGTTAAAAAAACATTCTTCTCATACTTTTTTTCGGAAAAGTCAAAAAGTACCTTGTATGGAAAACAAAAAATAGATTCCTTCCATACGATGTGGTAAAAGTAAAAATATTGTAAGAATGACTTTAAAAATACATGGAATAAAAGTAAAAATTTTATGAAAAAAATTTTAGAATGTATGGACATGGATAATAAACATAACCCCAATAAATACTTATGAATAATCAATCTCAGATAAGAATGAGATTGAAATAATCATCCCTTACCTTATGTATGATATGATTTGTATGTATCCGAACATCCTGTGTAATGATTAAAATAATGTCATTGACTTATTACAGAATCATATTAATTGTTATGATATCATATATGGTTTACTTATTACTTTATATTACCCGTTCTTTTGTAAATTTGATGTAAAACCAGCGATTTGGGTAAAATCGTTTCATTTATTGTATGTGTTTCGACTTGTTGTTCTTTATATTATTACTTATATCATGATTTACTTAATTACAGAATGTAAAACATGATATATATATAATATATTCAGCATATACATATATATATGATATATCGATAAATGGAGTGAAATACACCGTTCATGGAGACGGTAGGCCGTACATACGCATGAACGCTGTTTTCGTTTCCTTATTGAATTGAATGGAAATAAGTAGATGAACTACATATATATATATATATATATATAGTATCATTATTATGTCATATATTTCATAATTATTCATTATAAATACTTTATAATCATTCATGAATGGTTAACATGGAGAATTAATCTCTTCACATCGTGGAGATTGTAGTCCGTAAGTACGCACGAGCGATGATATCATTCCCATGATCGTGGAATTGTATTCAAGCGTATGTATAATATTTCAGAATCAATATCACTTTACAATAATCATATATAGTTATTTATTTACACCATTATACCCATCCATGTAAAGTGGTGGTCGAAAACAGATTACACCACGGTGTGGAGACGGTATTTTGTACGTACACACACGTGGTGATTTCGTTTTCCGTAGGATGGATAGAAGGTGAAATAGGGTTGTTTCATATTTATAATAACATATCAGTATATAAGTAATACTGAATTTATTACTTTATAATAAGACAACTAATGAAGAAGTAGTATAAGAAGAAAGAAACCTGAGAGAATCAGAAGAACAGATTACCTCTTCTTCGAGGCACCTCCTTTAAGCTTCCTCTTATGGAAGTAGAGTTATTCTTTTGATAAGAAAAAAAAACCACCAGAATGTTTCTAGGGAAGTGGAGAAGGGAAATGGGAAGGGATTGGACAAGATTCAAGGCTCAAAAGGGTGTGATGTGAAGAGGGAATAGGTGCCCTTTTATAAGAGAAGAGAGGGGCACTTTAGAAAAAACTAAAAATATTATTTTATAATAAAGTCATATTCGGTTTTTAATAGCTCCAAATTGATTTATTTATAATATATGGTGGGTATGGGTCGAAATACTCTCATACAGGGTAATTTAGACAAGTTTAGGTTTCTATTTTGACCTTATCATTTAGATTTAACTTTAAGTTAAATAATTTCACTTTTACCATGCCTTCTTGTTTTCTTACACTATAAGGTTAATAAACTTACTATAACAAGCCAAACGAACCCCAAGTGCTTCATTATTAATTTATATATACTTATCTAAGTCATTTGGCCGAGACTTAGAAATTTATTTAAAAAATAACAATTAATAATATAATATTTGTTTTAAAAACCATTTTATGTCAATTTTGAAACTATTTGGTAATTGATTTTTGTAAAAATCATAACAGCATGATTAGTTTAAAAAAAGGTAATTAAATCAATACTAAAATGTCATATTAACCTATAAAATTAGTGCAATTACTAAAACATCTCAAATTACATTAATTTGGGTATTTATAATATCAATTATGTTAATATTTTATTAATATGATAATTACTACATCATCATCGTGTCATAAATAAATTAATTATTTAATGTCTAAAAATTATAAATAAAATACGATTATGTAGGAAATCTTATTATCTGTCTAATTAATATTATTAGTCTAATTTATCTTATGTATGACACTATATAAAAAAAAATTAGTTATTAAACACTGATTTTAACTATTTTAACCCTTCTTTAAATAAATTAATAATAAATGTCCTAATATAATCCAAGTGGACCTAAATGGTCATATTTTATTCCTAAGGTTGTTTTCGCCGAATTAATCTTATCCAATTGAATTAGGACATGTTTTAGGGTAATAATAATGTCATTTTTACGCTTAATTTCCCTATTTACTTTTAACTGTGGTAATTAAAGTAATAAGTTACTTTTCACCAAAAATTATTTTTATCTCATTGAACCACATTTTAGTTTTTGATATTAACCGTGCCTCTCGGATTTTCGAAATTCCACTCACAGAAGTGGTAAAATTATGTTTTATGTGAATTTCCGAATTCTCCTAGGAGGTGGGTAAAAGACGGTGAAAAGTTCAATAATATTTTCATATATATAAAATTATTATAAAATGACTCGAATGAATTAAATTTTACTTATATAGGTATTATGTATTAAATTTTTACCTAAAATAAATTTAAATAAAATAAATAATAATTTAAATAAAAAGCCTATTTTTAAATAGTAACATAGTGTTTTCACTATTCATCAAAAATTGAATGTTTTTAGAAAAATACCGAAAATTCACCCTAGGATAATTTCGATATTCCGAGTCCAAAAGTTAAGTCCATTTAGAAAGATAAAATTTATAAAATTATAAAAAGTGGGTATTACTGTTCATAACGACTAGTTTATATAACATGTCGTTGTTTAGTGAATGTTAATATTGCATACAACACATGCTATCGTGGAAGGTCGCGATTGCGTGTAATGCAAGCCAAGTCAGGGATGCGTGTAGTACAAGCTCCTTTTGGTGTAGCGTACAACAACAGACATCAATAAAATTAAAAAATATTATTTTTCATAAAATCTTGGGGTGTTACACATATGGTATATATGAGTATGTGGTTATGTTGTTCGGTCTCACGAACCTGCCTGCAGTCTTCATGGAACTCATGAACCGAGTGTTCCATCCATGCATGGATTAATTCATGGTGGTCTTCGTGGATGATATATTGGTGTACTCTCACAGTCGACAAGACCACTCTAACCATATTGATATAGTTTTTAGTATATTGAAAGATCATCAGTTATATGTTAATCTCTCAAAATTCCACTTTTAGACAGACCAGATTCACTTATTGGGTCATGTTATCTCGTAGTTTGGAGTATCAGTAGACCCAGACAAAGTGAGAGCAACAGTTTCCTCAGAGAATCCAAATAATGTCATTGAGGTGTGGAGTTTTCTAGGGCTTTCTGGTTGCTACAGAAGTTTTATAAAAGACCTTTCATGCATAGAAGCGCCACTGATGGGCCTAAATAAGATGGTTGAGAAGTAATTTTGGGTATATTCTTGCGATTCAGCCTTTTAGGAGCTGAAGGGGAGGTTGAACTCGGAACTGATAATAGTTTTTTTCAGATCTGGAAAAAGTGCTATATTGATTATTGGGATGCATCAAGTATCTGGCTGGGAGTAGAGCTTACGCCGAGAGAAGGGATTGTTGCATACGGGTCACGTTAGTTGAGTCCACATGAGAGGAATTACCTGATGCATGATCTCGATTTGTTGGCAGTTGTTCATGATTTATGCTATTGGAGACACTACCTTCTGGGAGAACATTTTGTAGTTTTCACTGACTAAAAAAGTATCAAATATATCTTCATGCAGCACTATCTAAATCTGAGATAGCGAACGTGGTTCGAGTACCTTCAGTCCTTTGACATTGAGCTTGCCTATACACCTGGGAAGGGCAATGCAGTTGCTGATGTAGTGAGTAGGAGGACTCAGATATAGGTAGTTCAGGAGTCCAGTAGTGAGTGGATGCTTATTGATCTGTTCTCTGAGATGCATATGGATGTTCACGACAGACAGGGGTAGACGTTTCTTTCATCTATAGCCATTTCCTCTACTCTACCTGATCGACTGAGAATAAGGTATCTATTAGATTATTAAGGCCTAGTCCTATAGGAGAGTGTGTCAGGAGAAGACCCTATTACTGGTTGGACCATAAGCAAGCATGATATCCTTTATTTTCAATGGTGTGTAAGGGTGTCAGCAGACATATGCAAGGTGCTGTTGCAGTACTTTCATTCCCCAATTTGGTCAGTTCATCCTGGTATCCTGAAGATGTATCATGATCTACACCATCAGTATTGGTGTCTAGGTATGAAGATAGATGTTACTGGGTTTGTCATGAGATGTTACTCCTGTTAGCAGGTGAAGGCAGAGCATCAGTGACCAGTAGGGCTTTTCCATCAGTAACCTATTCCCAATTGGAAATGGAATGATGTCGAGATGGATTTCGTGATAGGTTTGTCGAGGTCACCTCGAGGGAATGGTTAAATATGGGTTGTTATAAAAAACTCATGAAGGTTTCCCACTTCTTGCCGATCATGGAAACCATCAGTATTGATGATCGTGGGAGGTTGTACATCCGAGAGATTGTACATCTACATGGGGTTCCACAGTTCATTGTTTTAGAAAGAGATGCACGTTTTACTTCTTTGGATTGGGAGGACCTTTAGAGGGCTTTTTGTACATAGGTACTTCTGAGTACAACATACCATCCCCAAACTGATGGTTAGTCCGAGCGTATGATCAAGGTGATGGAGGCTATGCATTGAGCATGCGTCCTAGACTTTGGAGGATCATGGGATAAGTACATACCTCTTGTGATTCTTTCCAATAAGAATAGTTTTCAAGCAACTATTCAGATGGCACATTTTGAGGATTTGTACGGTAGTCTATGCGGATCACCATTATCTTTGTTGGAGTTAGGAGAGGTAGCTATATTGGGACCTCCTATTTTCTAAGAGACCACAGAGCAGATAGTGTTGATTCAAAAGAGAATTTCTACTACATAGACATGACAGATGTCCTTTTTTGATCGACGGAGATGACCTCTGCCGTTTGAGGTCAGAGATCATTTTTTTTCTACATGTAACAACAAGGTTGGGACATAAGAGGATTAGGATACAAGGTAAGCTTTCACTGAGATATGTCGGGGTTTTTGAGTCGTTGGGGAGTGTCAGGCCAGTTTCCTATCAGTTGCAATTACATCAGAGGTATGGGCTATGCATGACATCTTCCACGTTTCTCATATACAGTGTTACTTCTCAAACCCATCTCATGTTTTCCAACCCAAGGGGGATAATTTATAGGTGGATGCCTCATTCGAGGAGCATCCTATCAAGATTGTTGATCGAATTGTGAAGGTTATCCATGGTTGTCTTGTTTCTCTATTATGATTTCTATGGCTACACATGTGAGTACAGGACAAGACCTTGGAGAGGGAAGCCGATGTACGATCACAGTGGCTGGAGCTATTTGAGGATTTTTCATCAATACCACCTTTCTTGGGAATTTCGGGGACTGATTTCATTAATGGAGAAATATTTTAAGAACCTGAATCTTTTTTAGGTATGTTTTTCTTTTATACATGATTTTGGAAAAAAGAGGAGTTTCTAGAAATTTTAGGACTACACTCCGTGAAGTTATATGTACAGGGCATGTACTCAGTTTCTGCAGGTATCCATGTGATGGCCGTAAAATGGCTGAGAACATGGCCATGTGTGATGACCTAGAGACCACATAAATCAGAGTCCAAAAATGTCAAGTACATGTCATGTACTTTTAAAGAACACGCCGTGTACTATCATTTTTTTCATTAAACGGATAGGAGTCACCTATAATGGAAAAAACCATCTTCTTCTCAAATTATCTCATCTATGATTGAATGAGACCACCAGATATTCCCTGAGCCACTGACTCACCATTATTTCTATAAATCGAACTCTATCAGTTGTGTTGGAATTTCATCAGTGATTTCTTCCTTCTTCTAAAACACCATCTTCTGATTTGTCCTCTTTCGTGAGATATCCTTGGATGAACCTTTTAACGTTTTTGTAGATCTATGGAATTCAAGGGAGATTAAAGGCCTAAGGTTCACATATATCAATCTCAATATGAGGAGGTAGGTGGCTTATTCATTTCCATAGATAGTCTTTGATTTTTATGTGAAAAATTTCCCAATACCCATGAACATGGTATTGTGTATTTATGGTTTTATCCCTTTTATTACCTACAATGCCTTGTTTGTTTGGATTGAAGTTATTGGAAGTGAAAAGGGTTAAAATTTCCATAACATGGAGGTTTTTACCTTGATTTCTTATTTTCATTGTTAAGTCTAGCTTGCAACGGTAGGCTACTTGCTTTTTGTGCCTAGAATTGTTAGGATGGAGTGATTATTATCTGACATGCTATGATATGTTTCATATTGTTTATCTAAGTAGTTTTTGAGGTTTAATTTGGATTCCATGTATCATTTGGACATGATTGACTTACACAGGGCTATGGGAACCTTGTGTAGTAGACCATAGTGGGAATGGATACTGAGGGCTTCCCTAGAGTGTATGTTTTACTGTTATGTTGTGAGACCATAGGGGGGTGGACTTTGTGCTCCCCCAGAGTGTCCTTAGTTTCCTCGATATGGGACACATGGGGGATTGGATGATGAGTGATTCCTCAGAGTTTCTATTAGTTAATAATATGAGACCATAGAAGCAATTGATGATGAGTGATTCCTCAGAGTGTCTTTTTTAAAGCTGGACCAGTGGTGTTATACTGTGAGTACTTCCTTGAGGGTTGCTTGTTGGTGAGTCATTTCACTGAAGGTATGTTTTCGGTGTCCCAAATTACTTTTACCCTAAGATGTATATCACTAGTAATGGTTCATTCGATAGGGAAAAAGGAGTTATTTTTACCTTGTTTTTCGTAGTTTGTATTTTTTAATGAAGTTTTCTGAATTTAGAGTCGATTGTTTTTGTTTGGATAAAAAAGAACATTTGGTACTATGTTTTTTTAACAAAGTGCTTAACAGAATAAAAGTTAAATACAAGAAATTTATTTTGAAATAGATAAATAGATACGTGCAATGGGGTTATGGGTCAATGATAAGTCCTTTATTAAATCAAAATTTTTATGAGGTTGTGTTGTTCATGATAACCCCACACTCTGGTTTTAATTTGTAATAATGTTCCCTTGGTCTAGTAAACATAATATTTAGAGCTGAAGTAACTAACTCCTTGGCCTAATAGTTATTATTTAACAGATCTTTATTTGGGTTAGTCCATTTTAAGTCAATGAATACTTTTAATGGTCATGAAATTATTCTTCGGTATTCTTCTTTTGAATCCCTAAAAATTATGCCCTAGGGCTAGTACATAATTTATAGTGATAAGATGTAATGATTTAAGAAGAATAATAAGAGGTCAGTAAAAGAAACACATTCATAGATACTTAATTCAAATTACAACTCATCATCTCCCACAACCCCAATACATGTGGTCATTAGTTACACATTGAGGAAAATATAAACACAAGACTCTTGATACCTAATTTGATCATGATTGACACTTCTATGTGGAAATTATTCTTTGTTAGACGGTGGAATGACAGTAGTACAACTACAGAGCATCTCTCCTTGGGAACATCAAAAATTTTCTCCGCACAATACAACCACACACTCATTTTTGGTCCGGAGGCCATGGTTTACATTTATATAAAAAATAAGTACACTGCATGTGGACTAAGTACACAACGTGTACTTTTGTCAATGCATTTTTTTCTCATTTTTCCCCACTTGTAGATGGCCTAACTGTAACAGCCCGATATTTTATGAAAAATATTCTTTTAATTTTATTAATGTCTTGTGTTGTACGCTACACCAAAAGGAGCTTGCACAACACGCATCCTTGACTTGCCTTGCATTACACTCAATCGCAACCTTCCTCGATAGCGTGTGTGGTACGTAATCCTGAGTTTCACGAAACAATGATATGCTATTAAAATATTATTAAAACTAGCTGTTATGAATAGTAATAACCACTTTTTAAATTTTAGAAATTTTAACTCTCAAAATGGACTTCATTTTTGGATTCGGACTATCGAATTTAGCCTAAGGTGAAATTTTGGTACTTTTCGGATAACTTTCATATTCTGATGAATAGTGAAAATTACTAAATTATAATTAAAAACAACTTTTTTAATCGAAATAATTAATAGTGATAAATTATTAATTTGAGTGATTTTAAAGTATATTAAGAATATATTTTTACAATTTAATTCAATTTTGGTCATTGGTTGTAATTTCACATTTAAACCAGACATAATCAAGTGTCAATCTTTTGATAGAAATTGTTTCTTAAAAACACGCTATTTGTCTTAACAGCGGGATTTAATTATAAAATTAATTAATTCAACTTCTATGTTATGAATTTGGTAAAATAGACTTCATTTTTGAATTCGGAATATGAAATATATCTTAGGATGAAATTTTGGCATTTTTCTGAAATCCTTCATTTTTTGATGAATAGTGAAACTACTAAGTGGTAGTTAAAACAACTGAATTTTTCATAAAACTTAATTTTACCGCTTCTGTGAATGGAATTTCAAAAATCCGATAGACACGGTTGATATCAGTAAGTAAAATGTGGTTCAATGAGATAAAAATAATTTTTTGGTGAATAGTAACTTTTTACTATTTTTACCACGGTTAATAGTAAATAGGGTAACTAAGGGTAAATATGATATCAATATTACCCTAACACATGTCCTAATTCTATTGGACAAGTGTAATTCGACCAAAAACAAACTTAGGAATAAAATATGACCATTCAGGCCCACTTGGATTAGATTAGGACATTTATTATTAATTTATTTAAAGAAGGGTTAAAATAGTTAAAATCAAAGTTTAATAAGTAAACCATTTTTAATATGGGGTTATACATAATCTAAATTCGACTATAAATATTAATTAGAAAGCTAAAAAGATTTCCTACATAATGGTATTTTATTTGTAATTTTTAGACATCAAATAATTTAATTAATTTATGACACAAAGATGATGCAGTAATTATCTTATTTATGAAATATTGACATAATTGATGTTATAAACACCAAAATAAATGTAATCTGAGAATTTTTATGAATTCCACTAATTTTCTAGGTTACTATGATATATTAATGTTGATTTAATCAACTTGGTTCGAACATGTAATTCTGTTATGACTTTCACAAAAATCATATATCAAATAGTGTCAAAATTGACACAAAATAGTTTTTAAATAAAATATTATATTATTAATTGTTATTGTATTCCTAAAAATCTAAGGTTCGGCCAAATGACTTAGATAAGGATATATATATTAATAATAAACAATTTGGGGTTCGTTTGGAATGTTATAGTATGTGTATTAACCATATAGTGAAAGAAAACAAAAGACATGGTAAAAGTTAAATTATTTAACTTAGAGTTAAATCTAATTGATAAGGTTAAAATAATATCCTAAACTTGTCTAAATTCTATTGGTTGATAGGATTTCGACCCATCCCCACTTTAGCTTCGAAATAAGACCCTTTGGAACCATTATAAACCGATTTTGACTTTAATATAAAATAATATTTTGAGATATTCCTAAGGTGCCCCTCTCCTCCCTTATAAAAGGGCACCTCCTCCCCCTCCTCCTCACACCAATTTGAGCACTCAAGCTCGGCCAAACCCTGACAAAATCTCTTCTCCACTTCCCTAGCAACATCCTATAGGTTCTGGTCTTCCTCAAAGACCAATTTTAGTGCCCTAAGAGGAGGTCTCAAAGAGGCACTTTAAAGAAGAGGTAATTACCGTTACCAATTCTTTCATCTTTATTTCTTCTTCCACTTCTTCTTCTTAGGTTTTTTCATTATGAAGTAATAACATCAGTATCACTCATATACGGATATGTTATTATAAGTATGAAACAACCCTATTTCACCATCTATCCATCCTACGGAAAAAGAAATCAACGCGCGTGCGTACGTACGGAATACCGTCTTCACGCCGTGGTGTAATCTATTTTCCACCACCACCTTACATGGATGGGTATAATGGTGTAAAGAATAACGATACATAGTTATTACAACATCATATTGATTCTGATAAATTGTATAATCCACTCCAATTCAATTCAATATTTATAGAAATGATATCATCGCTCGTGCATACGTACGGAATACCGTCTCCACGACGCGATGAGATTCATTCTCCATGTTAACCATTTAAGAATGATTATAATGTATATATAAGAAATAATAATGAAATATATGACATTATAAAGCTACTGGATTTATGTATATATATACATATTTATGTCATCTACTTACTTCCATTTCAAGACAATAAGGAAAGGAAAACAGCGTTCATGCGTACGTACGGACTACCGTCTCCATGAACGGTGTTTTTCATTTTATTTATCTACCTATTATATATATATATATACTGAATATATATGATATATAAATAATATTTTATATTCTGGAAGTAAGTAAATCATGATATAAGTAATAATGATGTCAAGAACAACAAGTCAAAACACCTACGATAAATGAAACGATTTTACCCAAAACGCTTCTTTAACATGGAATTTACAAAAGAACGGGTAATATAATGTCATAAGTGAACAATATATGATATCATAACAATGAATATGATTCTGTAATAAGTCAATAACATGATTTAAATCATTATACAGGAGGTTCGGACACTTACAAAGCAAGTCGGACCTAAGGTAAGGGAAATATCACAATCTCATTTTTATCCGAGATTTTTTATTCGTAAGTATTTACTGGGGTGTATTTTATCATCCACATCCATGTTCCCTCAATATGTAATATTTTTTCCATCCACTTAAAATAGTTTAAATCCAATTTTACCCTTCGGTGAGTTTTTAGTAAAGAATATGAAAGGAATCTTTTGTCGTTTTTTCGTACGAGGTACTTTTTGACTTTTCCGACAAAAGTACGAAGAATGTTTTTTTTAACTTATACGGCATGAATGGATTTCTAAAAAATTATTTGCAAGGAGTTTCCTTTACAAGTATTCATGTTTATTTTTAATCAAATTCTTTTAGTTTAAAATTGTAAGACATGTTAAGAAAGGAAAAGTGTTTTTGAAGTAGAAAGGATATTTTCCTCAAGAATAGAGTTCAAGTATTTTATCAAAATTATTTTCCATCTAAGATAATAAAAGGGTTCTGTTTTTATCCCTATTATTACATGGATTTTATTATGTTGTGATGGAAATATTTTTATGAATTCCTTTATCTTATATGAATTGTTTTATGATGTCATGTTGTTTAAGAATCCCATTTTTATTACATGGGTTACGCTATGATGTATGGTTTATGATTATGTGGCACACATAAGAAAGGATTCATTATAAGATGGGTGGGACCTATATCTCCCTCCAATGCATTGGGTAAAGATTTTATATCTCATGAGATAGACATGGCTGGAATGGTAGGTTATACCGGTTCAGTGAAACAGGACTGAAACGAGGGTTACTCGATTTAGAAAGGGACTTTTTCCACTAAGATAGTCTTGGCAATGAGTCATGACTAACAAGAAATGATTTTCCATGATTATGTGTTCATGCCACAAAGTTTCAAGTTTCATGTTATGATTATGGTGATCTCATTTTCACTTCTATGATTTATTAAGATTTTATGATCTCTTTTGCAGGTTATGATTTTAAAAAAGATATGATATGATTTTTATTTCCTTTATTGCCCTTGCTGAGCATTTGAGCTCACCCTTTTATGTTTTCTTTTCCCCAGGATATAAAAAAAGGTTTTAGGTAAAAAAAAAAGGGATGACCTTTATGGGAGATATTGAAGAACTTTCACCACGATTAGAAGATTACGTTCCGAGTTTCCAAAGACACTAAACTATTACGATCCTTTAGTGTGTGTTTTTGTTATGTACTAAGTATTCCGCAAAAGTAATGTAATGTCAATGTACGTCAAGCTTCGGGTCTCTACAGTTGGTATCAGAGGCAAAGGAGGTAGGAATGTATCCGATCCTTGGGAACTCTCACATGTGAGCGTTGGACGAAGCATGGCTCTCCGCCCAAGGGCTTCATGAGGAAATGGCTGCCACTGGGGATGGTGGTGTGTCCCGCCCAGGGGGTGTAGCCACCCATGGAGTGCCCTGATAGGTATCAATTGTAGTCCACTGGAAGTAATTCCAGACCGCTACAGTTGGTATCAGAGGAAAGGTTTAGTCAACCTTTGGAAACTAGGATGCGAAAACGTTAGTGAGATCCCTAGAGATATTTCTAAGGTATGTATAGGGATGTCCATAGGGATAAGTATACGTATAGGTTATAGTAATAGAATTACGCTAACGATCATAGAATTAAACCTAAGATGTTGGATATTGAAGGTACTCCCCCTTTATTATGTTGTTTTCCCTAGCATGATTTTTGCCTCTCACACTATTCTTTTGGGGTTTTAGACGATGGCTGGAACCCGAAGGAACCATGTTAATGCGGAATGTGATGGGAAATGCAATGATTGTCCCCCTGAGAAACCAAACGATATAGGAGCTGGAATGAAAAATCTTGTAGCCATGCTCACACAACTTTCTCAAGCTATGAATCATGTAGGACTTCCAAACGAGCAAAGGAAGGAGCAACATTCTGTTGAATCCTTCATGAGGCAGCGTCCACCTTCTTTCAGCGGGTCTACTGATCCATTAGTTGCTGAACAATGGATTAGTACTATTGAAAAGATATTTTCAGTTCTTCAATGTTCTGAACATGATAAAGTCATCCTAGCAGTGTATCGTTTGGAAGGAGATGCTGATCAATGGTGGAATCTTATTAAGAATACAAGGCAAAGGGATGAAATTGAGTCTATGGAATGGGACGAGTTCAAGAACTTATTTTTCAATAAGTACTTCCCTCGTATTCTTCGAACAAATATGGAGAAAGAGTTTCTTGAACTGAAGCAAAGGGACGATGAATCTGTTGGTACCTATGAAGAAAATTTTACAAGACTTGCAAGGTATGCTTCTGGAATTATCCTCCAACCTGAAAGTAAAGTTGATCGATTTTTCAGTGGCTTAAAACCAAGTCTTCGAAGGGTATTAGCTATAAGAGACTTCAGTAGCTATGAAGAAATTGTGCATTGTGCTATCAAGGTAGAAATGGAAGTTGGTGTTACATATCCATCTCATGGTTTTGACAAGAAACGAAAGATGGAGTTCAAGGAGAAATCTCAGAATAATGGTGAAAAGAAGATGAATGTTTCCTTATGCACAAAGTGTGGAAAGAAGCATGGTGGAGATTGTCTTAAAGGGACTAGAAAATGTTTTAAGTGTGGAAAACAAGGTCATCGAGCAGCTGATTGTCGAAGTAATGGAAAAAGGGTTTCTAATGATGTGAATAAAGCAAACACTGCAGAGAACGCACCGCCAACACTTCAATGCTTCAATTGCAAGGAAATGGGGCATTATGCTAATAATTTCCCTAATCCAAGGGTTAGTGATGATCAACATGAGCAACCACTGAAGGAAAAGGACAAAGGGAAATCACATGCGATCACTATTGGCAATGTTGAATATGACAACGATGTGGTGGAATGATTAAGTGTTTATGTAATGGGATTCCAAAATAATGTTGTATTATTGAGTATTGCAATATTTATTGATGTGGTATTCAAAGTGATTGAGATATTTTTTGGAAATAAGATGATATGCGCATAATGAAGGCATAAGGAGAAAATTAAATGTTTGATAGTATTCATGAGCTCATGACTGATATAAGGAGAAGGTTATATCATGGTTTGAGTATATAGAATTTTTTTGGATTTTGGTATGTGGAAAGAGTTAACTTTTTACAGCACTCATGTTTTCAATATGGTTCAATGGGTATTCAAGAGAGTACATGATTAAGGCCTTTGAATGTTTGGAATGTGACCAACAAGATATATCTTATGATATATGGGGATCAACGATGGTATTAAATATATGAAAGTGGACTGCAGTATTATGGATAAGCCTAAAGATTGGAATGGATTATGGATAGAAGTTTCTTCGATATTATTGATGGGATGTTATAGTAATATAGTTTTAGAAAAAGGACAACCTGCAGGACGGGAGACAGCCCATCGCTTCGGACAAGGCTGTGGGAATCGAACCCACAACCGAAGTGCGACTGGCCTTTATCGCCTACCACTGACCTACAGGAAATCCCTGTTTAGTAGAAACTAGTGTTATTATATTAAGCAGTATGATATATGAAGTATAAGCCCATTTTAGGAACCATATATGATTAATCCCACTATAGATCGACTTATGTATATAAATTTTGCTAACCTTTTGAGACAGATGGAATGACCCGTCATTCTATCACATGATCTGCTAACACTTCACGAATAACCAATTCAACTTTATTTATTTAAGAGATGAAGTGGAAATTTTTCAAGGCACAAACAATAGTGAGATTGTACCAAAATAAAGTAAGTATTTATTCTAATTCAAAATTTTCAACTTTAGGGAAATGATCTTGAAAACCAAAAGTGTTGTCCTAGTGATCTTATATCTGATGAATCATATGGTACCATAGATCGTCACAAATTTATGGCTTTGTGATTACTGGCTTTTCCATAGCCATGTTCTCCACCACTCTCCATCAGAACATGATGGTTAGATTTCTCTTCCATATCCATATCTTCACCTATGTGGAAACCCAGTGATTAGTTTATTTGGGTAACTGTTACGTTTCATACTTTTGTTTTTAAAGATTGGTTTTGATATTCCTTTTTACGATATGGGTTTCTATTAAATAAAATTTCGAATAGTAAACCATTTATAACCCCGACGAATTTCGAGGGCGAAATTCATTTTAAGGGGGGTAGAATGTAACAGCCCGATATTTTATGAAAAATATTCTTTTAATTTTATTAATGTCTTGTGTTGTACGCTACACCAAAAGGATCTTGCACAACACACATCCTTGACTTGTCTTGCATTACACGCAATCACAACCTTCCTCGATAGCGTGTGTGGTACGTAATATTGAGTTTCACGAAACAATGATATGCTATTAAAATATTATTAAAACTAGCCGTTATGAATAGTAATAACCACTTTTTAAATTTTAGAAATTTTAACTCTCAAAATGGACTTCATTTTTGGATTCGGACTATCGAATTTAGCCTTAGGTGAAATTTTGGTACTTTTCGGATAACTTTTATATTCTGATGAATAGTGAAAATTACTAAATTATAATTAAAAACAACTTTTTTAATCGAAATAATTAATAGTGATAAATTATTAATTTGAGTGATTTTAAAGTATATTAAGAATATATTTTTACAATTTAATTCAATGTTGGTCGTTGGTTGTAATTTCACATTTATACCAGACATAATCAAGTGTCAATCTTTTGATAGAAATTGTTTCTTAAAAACACGCTATTTGTCTTAACAGCGGGATTTAATTATAAAATTAATTAATTCAACTTCTATGTTATGAATTTGGTAAAATAGACTTCATTTTTGAATTCGGAATATGAAATATAGCTTAGGATGAAATTTTGGCATTTTTCTGAAATCCTTCATTTTTTGATGAATAGTGAAACTACTAAGTGGTAGTTAAAAAAACTGAATTTTTCATAAAACTTAATTTTACCGCTTCTGTGAATGGAATTTCAAAAATCCGACAGACACGGTTGATATCATTAAGTAAAATGTGGTTCAATGAGATAAAAATAATTTTTTGGTGAATAGTAACTTTTTACTATTTTTACCACGGTTAATAGTAAATAGGGTAACTAAGGGTAAATATGATATCAATATTACCCTAACACATGTCCTAATTCTATTGGAAAAGTGTAATTCGACCAAAAACAAACTTAGGAATAAAATATGACCATTCAGGCCCACTTGGATTAGATTAGGACATTTATTATTAATTTATTTAAAGAAGGGTTAAAATAGTTAAAATCAAAGTTTAATAAGTAAACCATTTTTAATATGGGGTTATACATAAGATAAATTCGACTATAAATATTCATTAGAAAGCTAAAAAGAGTTCCTACATAATGGTATTTTATTTGTAATTTTTAGACATCAAATAAGTTAATTAATTTATGACACAAAGATGATGCAGTAATTATCTTATTTATGAAATATTGACATAATTGATGTTATAAACACCAAAATAAATGTAATTTGAGAATTTTTATGAATTCCACTAATTTTATAGGTTACTATGATATATTAATGTTGATTTAATCAACTTGGTTCGAACATGTAATTCTGTTATGACTTTCACAAAAATCATATATCAAATAGTGTCAAAATTGACACAAAATAGTTTTTAAATCAAATATTATATTATTAATTGTTATTTTATTCCTAAAAATCTAAGGTTCGGCCAAATGACTTAGATAAGGATATATATATTAATAATAAACAATTTGGGGTTCGTTTGGAATGTTATATTAAGTGTATTAACCATATAGTGAAAGAAAACAAAAGACATGGTAAAAGTTAAATTATTTAACTTAGAGTTAAATCTAATTGATAAGGTTAAAATAATATCCTAAACTTGTCTAAATTCTATTGGTTGATAGGATTTCGACCCATACCCACTTTAGCTTCGAAATAAGACCCTTTGGAACCATTATAAACTGATTTTGACTTTAATATAAAATAATATTTTGAGATATTCCTAAGGTGCCCCTCTCCTCCCTTATAAAAGGGCACCTCCTCCCCCTCCTCATCACACCAATTTGAGCACTCAATCTCGGCCAAACCCTTCCAAAATCTCTTCTCCACTTCCCTAGCAACATCCTATAGGTTCTGGTCTTCCTCAAAGACCAATTTTAGTGCCCTAAGAGGAGGTCTCAAAGAGGCACTTCAAAGAAGAGGTAATTACCGTTACCAATTCTTTCATCTTTATTTCTTCTTCCACTTCTTCTTCTTAGGTTGTTTCATTATGAAGTAATAACATCAGTATCACTCATATACTGATATGTTATTATAAGTATGAAACAACCCTATTTCACCATCTATCCATCCTACGGAAAAAGAAATCAACGCGCGTGCGTATGTACGGAATACCGTCTTCACGCCGTGGTGTAATCTATTTTCCACCACCACCTTACATGGATGGGTATAATGGTGTAAAGAATAACTATACATAGTTATTACAACATCATATTGATTCTGATATATTGTATAATCCACTCCAATTCAATTCAATATTTATAGAAATGATATCATCGCTCGTGCATACGTACGGAATACCGTCTCCACGACGCGATGAGATTCATTCTCCATGTTAACCATTTAAGAATGATTATAATGTATATATAAGAAATAATAATGAAATATATGAAATTATAAAGTTACTGGATTTATGTATATATATACATATTTATGTCATCTACTTACTTCCATTTCAAGACAATAAGGAAAGGAAAACAGCGTTCATGCGTACGTACGGACTACCGTCTCCATGAACGGTGTTTTTCATTTTATTTATCTACCTATTATATATATATATATACTGAATATATATGATATATAAATAATATTTTATATTCTGGAAGTAAGTAAATCATGATATAAGTAATAATGATGTCAAGAACAACAAGTCAAAACACCTACGATAAATGAAACGATTTTACCCAAAACGCTTCTTTAACATGGAATTTACAAAAGAACGGGTAATATAATGTCATAAGTGAACAATATATGATATCATAACAATGAATATGATTCTTTAATAAGTCAATAACATGATTTAAATCATTATACAGGAGGTTCGGACACTTACAAAGCAAGTCGGACCTAAGGTAAGGGAAATATCACAATCTCATTTTTATCCGAGATTGTTTATTCGTAAGTATTTACTGGGGTGTATTTTATCATCCAAATCCATGTTCCCTCAATATGTAATATTTTTTCCATCCACTTAAAATAGTTTAAATCCAATTTTACCCTTCGGTGAGTTTTTAGTAAAGAATATGAAAAGAATCTTTTGTCGTTTTTTCGTACGAGGTACTTTTTTGACTTTTCCGACAAAAGTACGAAGAATGTTTTTTTTAACTTATACAGCATGAATGGATTTCTAAAAAATTATTTGCAAGGAGTTTCATTTACAAGTATTCATGTTTATTTTTAATCAAATTCTTTTAGTTTAAAATTGTAAGACATGTTAAGAAAGGAAAAGTGTTTTTGAAGTAGAAAGGATATTTTCCTCAAGAATAGAGTTCAAGTATTTTATCAAAATTATTTTCCATCTAAGATAATAAAAGGGTTCTGTTTTTATCCCTATTATTACATGGATTTTATTATGTTGTGATGGAAATATTTTTATGAATTCCTTTATCTTATATGAATTGTTTTATGATGTCATGTTGTTTAAGAATCCCATTTTTATTACATGGGTTACGCTATGATGTATGGTTTATGATTATGTGGCACACATAAGAAAGGATTCATTATAAGATGGGTGGGACCTATATCTCCCTCCAATGCATTGGGTAAAGATTTTATATCTCATGAGATAGACATGGCTGGAATGGTAGGTTATACCGGTTCAGTGAAACAGGACTGAAACGAGGGTTACTCGATTTAGAAAGGGACTTTTTCCACTAAGATAGTCTTGGCAATGAGTCATGACTAACAAGAAATGATTTTCCATGATTATGTGTTCATGCCACAAAGTTTCAAGTTTCATGTTATGATTATGGTGATCTCATTTTCACTTCTATGATTTATTAAGATTTTATGATCTCTTTTGCAGGTTATGATTTTAAAAAAGATATGATATGATTTTTATTTCCTTTATTGCCCTTGCTGAGCATTTGAGCTCACCCTTTTATGTTTTCTTTTCCCCAGGATATAAAAAAAGGTTTTAGGTAAAAAAAAAGGGATGACCTTTATGGGAGATATTGAAGAACTTTCACCACGATTAGAAGATTACGTTCCGAGTTTCCAAAGACACTAAACTATTACGATCCTTTAGTGTGTGTTTTCATTATGTACTAAGTATTCCGCAAAAGTAATGTAATGTCAATGTACGTCAAGCTTCGGGTCTCTACAGTTGGTATCAGAGGCAAAGGAGGTAGGAATGTATCCGATCCTTGGGAACTCTCACATGTGAGCGTTGGACGAAGCATGGCTCTCCACCCAAGGGCTTCATGAGGAAATGGCTGCCACTGGGGATGGTGGTGTGTCCCGCCCAGGGGGTGTAGCCGCCCATGGAGTGCCCTGATAGGTATCAATTGTAGTCCACTGGAAGTAATTCCAGACCGCTACAGTTGGTATCAGAGGAAAGGTTTAGTCAACCTTTGGAAACTAGGATGCGAAAACGTTAGTGAGATCCCTAGAGATATTTCTAAGGTATGTATAGGGATGTCCATAGGGATAAGTATACGTATAGGTTATAGTAATAGAATTACGCTAACGATCATAGAATTAAACCTAAGATGTTGGATATTGAAGGTACTCCCCCTTTATTATGTTGTTTTCCCTAGCATGATTTTTGCCTCTCACACTATTCTTTTGGGGTTTTAGACGATGGCTGGAACCCGAAGGAACCGTGTTAATGCGGAATGTGATGGGAAATGCAATGATTGTCCCCCTGAGAAACCAAACGATATAGGAGCTGGAATGAAAAATCTTGTAGCCATGCTCACACAACTTTCTCAAGCTATGAATCATGCAGGACTTCCAAACGAGCAAAGGAAGGAGCAACATTCTGTTGAATCCTTCATGAGGCAGCGTCCACCTTCTTTCAGTGGGTCTACTGATCCATTAGTTGCTGAACAATGGATTAGTACTATTGAAAAGATATTTTCAGTTCTTCAATGTTCTGAACATGATAAAGTCATCCTAGCAGTGTATCGTTTGGAAGGAGATGCTGATCAATGGTGGAATCTTATTAAGAATACAAGGCAAAGGGATGAAATTGAGTCTATGGAATGGGACGAGTTCAAGAACTTATTTTTCAATAAGTACTTCCCTCGTATTCTTCGAACAAAGATGGAGAAAGAGTTTCTTGAACTGAAGCAAAGGGACGATGAATCTGTTGGTACCTATGAAGCAAATTTTACAAGACTTGCAAGGTATGCTTCTGGAATTATCCTCCAACCTGAAAGTAAAGTTGATCGATTTTTCAGTGGCTTAAAACCAAGTCTTCGAAGGGTATTAGCTATAAGAGACTTCAGTAGCTATGAAGAAATTGTGCATTGTGCTATCAAGGTAGAAATGGAAGTTGGTGTTACATATCCATCTCATGGTTTTGACAAGAAACGAAAGATGGAGTTCAAGGAGAAATCTCAGAATAATGGTGAAAAGAAGATGAATGTTTCCTTATGCACAAAGTGTGGAAAGAAGCATGGTGGAGATTGTCTTAAAGGGACTAGAAAATGTTTTAAGTGTGGAAAACAAGGTCATCGAGCAGCTGATTGTCGAAGTAATGGAAAAAGGGTTTCTAATGATGTGAATAAAGCAAACACTGCAGAGAACGCACCGCCAACACTTCAATGCTTCAATTGCAAGGAAATGGGGCATTATGCTAATAATTTCCCTAATCCAAGGGTTAGTGATGATCAACATGAGCAACCACTGAAGGAAAAGGACAAAGGGAAATCACATGCGATCACTATTGGCAATGTTGAATATGACAACGATGTGGTGGAATGATTAAGTGTTTATGTAATGGGATTCCAAAATAATGTTGTATTATTGAGTATTGCAATATTTATTGATGTGGTATTCAAAGTGATTGAGATATTTTTTGGAAATAAGATGATATGCGCATAATGAAGGCATAAGGAGAAAATTAAATGATTGATAGTATTCATGAGCTCATGACTGATATAAGGAGAAGGTTATATCATGGTTTGAGTATATAGATTTTTTTTGGATTTTGGTATGTGGAAAGAGTTAACTTTTTACAGCACTCATGTTTTCAATAAGGTTCAATGGGTATTCAAGAGAGTACATGATTAAGGCCTTTGAATGTTTGGAATGTGACCAACAAGATATATCTTATGATATATGGGGATCAACAATGGTATTAAATATATGAAAGTGGACTGCAGTATTATGGATAAGCCTAAAGATTGGAATGGATTAAGGATAGAAGTTTCTTCGATATTATTGATGGGATGTTATAGTAATATAGTTTTAGAAAAAGGACAACCTGCAGGACGGGAGACAGCCCATCGCTTCGGACAAGGCTGTGGGAATCGAACCCACAACCGAAGTGCGACTGGCCTTTATCGCCTACCACTGACCTACAGGAAATCCCTGTTTAGTAGAAACTAGTGTTATTATATTAAGCAGTATGATATATGAAGTATAAGCCCATTTTAGGAACCATATATGATTAATCCCACTATAGATCGACTTATGTATATAAATTTTGCTAACCTTTTGAGACAGATGGAATGACCCGTCATTCTATCACATGATCTGCTAACACTTCACGAATAACCAATTCAACTTTATTTATTTAAGAGATGAAGTGGAAATTTTTCAAGGCACAAACAATAGTGAGATTGTACCAAAATAAAGTAAGTATTTATTCTAATTCAAAATTTTCAACTTTAGGGAAATGATCTTGAAAACCAAAAGTGTTGTCCTAGTGATCTTATATCTGATGAATCATATGGTACCATAGATCGTCACAAATTTATGGCTTTGTGATTACTGGCTTTTCCATAGCCATGTTCTCCACCACTCTCCATCAGAACATGATGGTTAGATTTCTCTTCCATATCCATATCTTCACCTATGTGGAAACCCAGTGATTAGTTTATTTGGGTAACTGTTACGTTTCATACTTTTGTTTTTAAAGATTGGTTTTGATATTCCTTTTTACGATGTGGGTTTTTATTAAATAAAATTTCGAATAGTAAACCATTTATAACCCCGACGAATTTCGAGGGCGAAATTCATTTTAAGGGGGGTAGAATGTAACAGCCCGATATTTTATGAAAAATATTCTTTTAATTTTATTAATGTCTTGTGTTGTACGCTACACCAAAAGGAGCTTGCACAACACGCATCCTTGACTTGCCTTGCATTACACGCAATCACAACCTTCCTCGATAGCGTGTGTGGTACGTAATATTGAGTTTCACGAAACAATGATATGCTATTAAAATATTATTAAAACTAGCCGTTATGAATAGTAATAACCACTTTTTAAATTTTAGAAATTTTAACTCTCAAAATGGACTTCATTTTTGGATTCGGACTATCGAATTTAGCCTAAGGTGAAATTTTGGTACTTTTCGGATAACTTTCATATTCTGATGAATAGTGAAAATTACTAAATTATAATTAAAAACAACTTTTTTAATCGAAATAATTAATAGTGATAAATTATTAATTTGAGTGATTTTAAAGTATATTAAGAATATATTTTTACAATTTAATTCAATGTTGGTCGTTGGTTGTAATTTCACATTTAAACCAGACATAATCAAGTGTCAATCTTTTGATAGAAATTGTTTCTTAAAAACACGCTATTTGTCTTAACAGCGGGATTTAATTATAAAATTAATTAATTCAACTTCTATGTTATGAATTTGGTAAAATAGACTTCATTTTTGAATTCGGAATATGAAATATAGCTTAGGATGAAATTTTGGCATTTTTCTGAAATCCTTCATTTTTTGATGAATAGTGAAACTACTAAGTGGTAGTTAAAAAAACTGAATTTTTCATAAAACTTAATTTTACCGCTTCTGTGAATGGAATTTCAAAAATCCGACAGACACGGTTGATATCAGTAAGTAAAATGTGGTTCAATGAGATAAAAATAATTTTTTGGTGAATAGTAACTTTTTACTATTTTTACCACGGTTAATAGTAAATAGGGTAACTAAGGGTAAATATGATATCAATATTACCCTAACACATGTCCTAATTCTATTGGAAAAGAGTAATTCGACCAAAAACAAACTTAGGAATAAAATATGACCATTCAGGCCCACTTGGATTAGATTAGGACATTTATTATTAATTTATTTAAAGAAGGGTTAAAATAGTTAAAATCAAAGTTTAATAAGTAAACCATTTTTAATATGGGGTTATACATAAGCTAAATTCGACTATAAATATTCATTAGAAAGCTAAAAAGATTTCCTACATAATGGTATTTTATTTGTAATTTTTAGACATCAAATAATTTAATTAATTTATGACACAAAGATGATGCAGTAATTATCTTATTTATGAAATATTGACATAATTGATGTTATAAACACCAAAATAAATGTAATTTGAGAATTTTTATGAATTACACTAATTTTCTAGGTTACTATGATATATTAATGTTGATTTAATCAACTTGGTTCGAACATGTAATTCTGTTATGACTTTCACAAAAATCATATATCAAATAGTGTCAAAATTGACACAAAATAGTTTTTAAATCAAATATTATATTATTAATTGTTATTTTATTCCTAAAAATCTAAGGTTCGGCCAAATGACTTAGATAAGGATATATATATTAATAATAAACAATTTGGGGTTCGTTTGGAATGTTATAGTAAGTGTATTAACCATATAGTGAAAGAAAACAAAAGACATGGTAAAAGTTAAATTATTTAACTTAGAGTTAAATCTAATTGATAAGGTTAAAATAATATCCTAAACTTGTCTAAATTCTATTGGTTGATAGGATTTCGACCCATCCCCACTTTAGCTTCGAAATAAGACCCTTTGGAACCATTATAAACCGATTTTGACTTTAATATAAAATAATATTTTGAGATATTCCTAAGGTGCCCCTCTCCTCCCTTATAAAAGGGCACCTCCTCCCCCTCCTCATCACACCAATTTGAGCACTCAAGCTCGGCCAAACCCTGCCAAAATCTCTTCTCCACTTCCCTAGCAACATCCTATAGGTTCTGGTCTTCCTCAAAGACCAATTTTAGTGCCCTAAGAGGAGGTCTCAAAGAGGCACTTCAAAGAAGAGGTAATTACCGTTACCAATTCTTTCATCTTTATTTCTTCTTCCACTTCTTCTTCTTAGGTTGTTTCATTATGAAGTAATAACATCAGTATAACTCATATACTGATATGTTATTATAAGTATGAAACAACCCTATTTCACCATCTATCCATCCTACGGAAAAAGAAATCAACGCGCGTGCGTACGTACGGAATACCGTCTTCACGCCGTGGTGTAATCTATTTTCCACCACCACCTTACATGGATGGGTATAATGGTGTAAAGAATAACTATACATAGTTATTACAACATAATATTGATTCTGATATATTGTATAATCCACTCCAATTCAATTCAATATTTATAGAAATGATATCATCGCTCGTGCATACGTACGGAATACCGTCTCCACGACGCGATGAGATTCATTCTCCATGTTAACCATTTAAGAATGATTATAATGTATATATAAGAAATAATAATGAAATATATGACATTATAAAGCTACTGGATTTATGTATATATATACATATTTATGTCATCTACTTACTTCCTTTTCAAGACAATAAGGAAAGGAAAACAGCGTTCATGCGTACGTACGGACTACCGTCTCCATGAACGGTGTTTTTAATTTTATTTATCTACCTATTATATATATATATATATACTGAATATATATGATATATAAATAATATTTTATATTCTGGAAGTAAGTAAATCATGATATAAGTAATAATGATGTCAAGAACAACAAGTCAAAACACCTACGATAAATGAAACGATTTTACCCAAAACGCTTCTTTAACATGGAATTTACAAAAGAACGGGTAATATAATGTCATAAGTGAACAATATATGATATCATAACAATGAATATGATTCTGTAATAAGTCAATAACATGATTTAAATCATTATACAGGAGGTTCAGACACTTACAAAGCAAGTCGGACCTAAGGTAAGGGAAATATCACAATCTCATTTTTATCCGAGATTGTTTATTCGTAAGTATTTACTGGGGTGTATTTTATCATCCACATCCATGTTCCCTCAATATGTAATATTTTTTCCATCCACTTAAAATAGTTTAAATCCAATTTTACCCTTCGGTGAGTTTTTAGTAAATAATATGAAAGGAATCTTTTGTCGTTTTTTCATACGAGGTACTTTTTGACTTTTCCGACAAAAGTACGAAGAATGTTTTTTTAACTTATACGGCATGAATGGATTTCTAAAAAATTATTTGCAAGGAGTTTCCTTTACAAGTATTCATGTTTATTTTTAATCAAATTCTTTTAGTTTAAAATTGTATGACATGTTAAGAAAGGAAAAGTGTTTTTGAAGTAGAAAGGATATTTTCCTCAAGAATATAGTTCAAGTATTTTATCAAAATTATTTTCCATCTAAGATAATAAAAGGGTTCTGTTTTTATCCCTATTATTACATGGATTTTATTATGTTGTGATGGAAATAATTTTATGAATTCCTTTATCTTATATGAATTGTTTTATGATGTCATGTTGTTTAAGAATCCCATTTTTATTACATGGGTTACGCTATGATGTATGGTTTATGATTATGTGGCACACATAAGAAAGGATTCATTATAAGATGGGTGGGACCTATATCTCCCTCCAATGCATTGGGTAAAGATTTTATATCTCATGAGATAGACATGGCTGGAATGGTAGGTTATACCGGTTCAGTGAAACAGGACTGAAACGAGGGTTACTCGATTTAGAAAGGGACTTTGTCCACCAAGATAGTCTTGGCAATGAGTCATGACTAACAAGAAATGATTTTCCATGATTATGTGTGCATGCCACAAAGTTTCAAGTTTCATGTTATGATTATGGTGATCTCATTTTCACTTCTATGATTTATTAAGATTTTATGATCTCTTTTGCAGGTTATGATTTTAAAAAAGATATGATATGATTTTTATTTCCTTTATTGCCCTTGCTGAGCATTTGAGCTCACCCTTTTATGTTTTCTTTTCCCCAGGATATAAAAAAAGGTTTTAGGTAAAAAAAAAGGGATGACCTTTATGGGAGATATTGAAGAACTTTCACCACGATTAGAAGATTACGTTCCGAGTTTCCAAAGACACTAAACTATTACGATCCTTTAGTGTGTGTTTTTGTTATGTACTAAGTATTCCGCAAAAGTAATGTAATGTCAATGTACGTCAAGCTTCGGGTCTCTACACTAACATTCCATCATTGAATTAGAACACAACTCTACCTTATAGGTGAATGTACTTGACGTTTTTTTCCTCCATACAATGAATGTAGTCTCTTCTTTCAGTCACCAACCGCTTCTAGATATGTATACATGACATGTATCCGTAGAACATGATGTGTCACCTTCAGCCGGCCACATGGGCATGTAGACTCTTCTCGTTCACCAACTGCTGCTAGAATGGTATATGTAGAATGTATATTTTGAACATGGTGTGTACCAGATTCTAGTTACCTGGGCATGTACTTGTCCTTGTCAACCCATGTCTCAGATTGAATGTACACACTATGTATATAAGTACATGGCGTGTATAGAAGTACAGGACGTGTATATAAGTACATGTCGTGTAGTTGTAAATTTTTCTTAGTTTTTCCCTGTTTTGTGTAATTGGCCATAAACCTCCTGTAAATGAACAAAATCACAAAAATAAAAGTATTTTTTCCCTAAGCAGTAGGTAATTGATAAAAACTTGTTCTTATTTTTCAATAGATTATATGGAAATTATTTCACAAATCGGGTGCATCAAAATCCCCCATACATAATCATTTTCTTGCCCTCAAGAAAATATCAACATCTAATTAAAAGAGTCTATATTTGAAAAGAAATGAAATGAGTTAATCATTAATATAAATAATAATTTACAAGAGAAATTTTCAAAAATAATACGAAGCATTCTCAATCTAGGAGATATTCTAATCATGAAACATATATAATTCAATTATATACTTTCATCCTCTTTTAAAACATGTTTCATCCTGTTAAAAATAATAAAACCACTTGATGATTTACGACATCAATAATATAATCAACACTCAAGAAATTTAAATAAATTTTTTTCCCAATCAATGATATATACACTATATCTATAGGTTTTCAATAAATCTAGTTCTCCACTTCTGAAAATTGACTTACAAAAATCATGAGGGCTTTTCAATAAGGATCAGATGTTTCTGTGGCTAAAGGATGGTAAGTAAATATGGGAAAATAACTTCGAGACTTGAAAGAGGAGGTTAAATTCTTTAAATAATAATGGATGATATTTAAAATTATGCTCTATGTAAAAATGTCCTCAACAAGCTCAAATGATCTCACAATATCCTTTAGATGAGAATGTAGGGTTCACAATCCAACAAGTAATTATAAGGTTCCTTTGTTTGTACCCTTTTTTTTATTATAACAAAGGGGACCTCTCATATTTTCCATGAATAAGGGTTTGGAACCCTTGTTTGTTTGAATGATCAAGAGGCTTTACCCCATACTTAATTTGTGAACAATTTACAAAATTGTGAAATGTGTTTCCAATCCCATCTTTTGAGCTCAAATGATTAATCATGAAAAATCATAAATGAATTAGGGTAAGAAGGGAAATAGTCTTGTATTATGTCTTCTTATAAAGGCTATTCATGGTATCTAAGGGCTTTACGAAGATAAAATGAAGGGTAGGTCTCAAGATATAGTGGTTTAAAAAATATAATGCCTTAGTCATTTTAATGTAACCCAATATCTCCTCATGTTTTTAAAAGAAAACATGAAAATTCTTGTAGTTGTGTATATTATATGAATCTCTCAAAAAATAGGATATTAGAAAGAATATGAAAAAGGGTTTAGAATACCTCTCGGGAGTGGGAAACAACAAATAAGAGGCAATCAGGTCATGACTTGCAAATAATTGATTAGTCTGATTGATTTAATTATCCAAGGATTATAAGATGCAATTTAAATTATATCTGCAATCATTTTAAAACACTTCAGAACCAAAATGAACATAAGTTTTTTTTAAAATTTCTAACTTTCATCTTATAATTTCAAAATTTGATTAACAAAAAAAATGTCCTCACATATTAAAAAAAACTTCTAATAGTAATGACTTTTATAATCTTGAAAGGGAAAACACTAAAGAGGTCAAGAGATGCCCCCCCCCCCCCATACTTAAAATAGCACATGGACCACCAAGTGCCCTAAAATAAGAACAAGGAATGATGGGGACACAAAAGTGGACCAGAATGAGGGGAAGTAAGGAAATAAGCAAACCGTGAAAGAAAAGTAAAAAATGAAAAAAAAAATATAACATCATGTCTAGGCATAGAAAAGCGGAATGTGATGAAAAAGTGCATCCCAAAACATGCCAAAGTAACTGTGAGGGTGGAAGAAAGAGAACACTACAAGCAGCCCTAAAAACACAAGGACAAAATATCATAAAAATATATATACAATGAAAAACATGTGTCCAGAAACTAGTTAGGGGGTTTTCTCAGAAGAGGCATCATCTAGTATATAACCAGCCGGGCAAGAAGGTTCAGGAGCTATTGAAGCAGGAGGCTCAAAATCTGCACCTAGAAGGGAAGTTGTAGAACTAGGAGCTGCAGGTGCTGGACTCGGTAAAGTAATCTAGGAACCCCCCTTCTAATGGCAGTAGTGGTGGATGTTGTAGTAGAAGTAATGGGTCCCACTGTATATAGAAGAACAGAATCAGTGGCCACCATGGGAAAGGGTGATGGATCCACAGAATAGGGGCTAGGAACTGAGGCAGACACAGTTAGTGGGGGCATCAGAATACCAAGATGCTGATGATTAAGCCCCAACATATTCTCCAGGTGGTCATGGCGGCTGTCGATATGAACCAAGTGCTGCTCCATCATATCGAAGCTGAGGGAAAGGGAGAGACTGACCGAGGGTGTGGGGGTAAGTGGGGTAGGTGTTGGGTTAGAATAAGGAAGGCTATAAGAAGTGGGGTCAGATGACGGGGGTGGGGTGGGGAAGCTGGAGGGGTGGGGAAGGAGGAGGAGGTGAATAGGTGGGTATAGAAGGGTCAGTATGTGCGCGGGGTGGAGTCGGGGCAAGGATGTAGGAACCCCCTACTTATAGACCCATCCCATGTGAATAAGCATGATATTTTCCATCTTCTTGGGGGAACCTAATATGTCATGGGGTAGGGAAGGCTCAAAGACACCGAGGTGATGGGCAAGGCATGTGCTGTAAAACCTAACGTTCAGGTTTCCTTGACAACCGGTAAACAGGGAATGGATGTCGGAGGCGACGAGGTGATGTATGTTCGGGTTGTTTTTCAGGATGAAATAGGTAAGAAGATCCATTTCATGATCAGTCATGACCCCCATATCCTCATAGCGTTGGAAAATAATGGCTCTAAAGCACTGGTGGGTAGAACATAGTATAGGGTCAGTGATAAGGGTACTCATCTATGAGGTACGGGTGTAGCAGTTGTCAGGCCCAGCAATCTCCCACCACATAATAATGAGCTTAGAGTTCTATGGCCTATTCATGGAAGAAACAGGGGTTGGGGTGACATGATTGAGGTAGAAACCACACCCTCAGCTGAACACGGTCATGGTGAGGGAAAATCTCAGGCCGCCCAACCAGAAGTATAACACCACACAATACCACCACATGATCCTCTTAGTTGGTGTAGTTGATATGTGCATCGTTGAGTGTCATGTTGGCATAATATATAGGTCGGAATATCCATTCAAGCCGCTAGCCCAAGACTGCTCCAACTGCATAGTCAATGAAATCACACATCACCTCAAATTGTTCCTCCCAGTTGGGAGAAATCATTACTAGAGCTTCCACTAGGAGCTGCTTCAGATGCTCAAAATCTCTGGTGCATGTCTCATCGAACTCAAATATGGAATCCTTGGTTAGAAGATTGATGAGGGGATGGGCTATTTTAGAGAAGTCATGGACAAACTGCCTGTAAAAACTGGCATTCCCCAGGAAGCTATAGATGAGTTTGACAGAAGTCGGAATAGGTAGTCTTGAGATGTCTTCTATCATCTCTAGGTCCACCTATATCCCCCTTGCTGAGATTCTATGCTCGAGGACGAGGCCACTTTTCACCATTAAATGATACTTTTCACAGTTCAAAACAGTTTTAGTGTTTTCACATCGTTCCAAAACTAGATTCATGTGTTGTAAACAAGTGGTGAATGAATTCTCGTAAACTGAAAAATCATCCATGAATACCTCCAGGATCTGTTCTATCATGTTGTGGAAGATTTCCAACATACAAAACTGGAAGGTGGAAAGGGCATTGCACATTTCAAAAGTCATCCTTTGATAAGCAAACATACCGTAGGGGCAAGTGAATGTTCTCTTTTTCTGATCATCTGGAGAAATGGAAATCTGGTTATAGCCTATATAACCATCGAGGAAGGAATAGATTTTTTTCCATGATAGTCTCTCTATAATTTTTCCCATGAATGGAAGGAGGAAATGATCCATCCTTGTGGCATCATTTAGCTTCAGGTAATCCACACAGTCTCGTCGGCCCGTGATAGTGAAAGTAGGGATGAGCTCATTTTTTTATTTGAAATCACAGTGATACATCCCTTTTGGGTACCAGTTGGAGGGGACTCACCCATGAACTATCTGAGATGGGATAGATGATGCATGCATCCAACAATTTGATCACCTCTTTTTTAACAGCTTCCTTTATGGGGGGATTCAAGCGCCATTGTGGTTGCCAATATTTCTGGGCACCTTCTTTAAGTAGCACCTTGTGGGTGCAAATTGTAGGGATATTGCCCTTAAAATCAGCAACTGTCCACCCAATAGCGTGCTTACATTATTTAAAAACTTATATAAGTGCATCTTCTGGCACCTATGAGAGTTCTATGTTAAGTATGACAGGGAAAGATTTATTAGATCCTAAATACCCATACTTTAGAGAAGATGGAATAGGCTTTAGTTCGAGTTCAGGTGCCTTCAAAATTCAAGGTACAAGTGGTTGGAACTTTTCCATTCTAGAAAATCAAGAACAATATTACATTTACAATAGTTTCCTCCTTAGCCTTCTAAGAATTGCAAATATTCTGGTTCTTCTTCATATGAAATGTCTGGAATAATAATGTTATTTGAAGTTAAAGAACATGCCAGATAGTTCTCTATTTCTCTCAAATGATAGTCCATGGTGGTTATAGTGTAACAATCGTCACGTTCAGATAGTGATGCATGTTTGACAGCCTTGAGGACATTGTAGGAGACTCTTTCATCCCCTACCTAGAAAATCAGCTCTCTTTGGTGCACATCGATTAGTACATTCCAGGTTTCCTAGAAAGGTCTTCAAAGTATAAGATGTGCCTCCTAGTCATCCACCATCATGAGGATGATGAAATCAGTGGGGAGGATAATACTACTCACATTGATGAACACATTTTCCTACATTCCCTTCGGATGTTTGATGGATTGATCAACATGTTGAAGGGCTACTTGGGTAGGCTTCAAGTTATTGAGACCTAGATTCTTAAAAACTCCAAAGGTCATGAGGTTTATGCTAGCCCCTAAGTCGCAAAGGGAATTCCCAAACTCACAAGGTCTAATGGAACATAGAAGAGTGAAACTACCAGGATCCTGGAGTTTGGGAGTAATTGAATGCAGGATGATTGTGGAACACTCCTTGGTTAGGGAAATGGTGCCCATATCATCTATATTTCTTATGTTGGAGATTATTTCCTTCATGAATTTCACATTAGTGGGAATATGCGTTTGTGCCTCTAAAAATGGAATATTTATGTGTAGCTACTTGAATACTTCTATGAATTTAACGAACTGGTGGTCTAGCTTTATGTGCTTCAATATTTCTAGGAAGGGTATGTTAGGTTCAAAGGGCTTGACAACCTCTTTACCTGTATTCTGCAAATAATCCTTCTGTGGGATTTTGGTTGAGGAGGGGTCAGTAAAGGTACCTTCATCATCAACAGGGGGTGTGGATACACCTCACTGTGCTGGTTGGTTCTATTGTACCGATTTTCCACTCTGATGCATGACAACATGGCCTTCCTCCATCGGGTTCTTCTCTGTGTTTCCCAATAGAGTACCGGGTTGCCTTCCTGAGAGTTGGTTTCCCAATTCTCCAATCATGTTTTATGGGCCTCAAATTTAAGCCTCCTAATTTTGGAACCTTGTCTCAGTAGTAGATATAAATTCGGTCATGAGATCCTCAAACCTTGAGTTATTCTCCGCCTTAGGTGGTTGATGAGCTAGTGGAGGTGGTGGTTGTCATGGCTGCTGTGGGTGAGGGTTCTGGTACCATTGCTACTGATAAGGGCCCTGTTGGGGTTGTTTCTACCTTTGGTATTGGTTCTGATAAGTAGGCTGCTTGTAGACAGGCGGTCGCTGGGGCGGGGGATTCTGTTGTTGTTGGCCCCACCTTATAATTTTTTGATCATTCCATGTCGTATTCTGGTACATCTAGTACTGGTTGGGCCCTTGATTTTGTGCAACATATCTTAGCTCCCATGTCGATGGGCCTCCATTAGAAGCTGTTAATTATCCCATGATGTGGTTATCACTACAATCGCTACACATCCAATGGTTTGTCGCATGTACTTGGGACGTGCCCTTCAGATTGAGTGTGTCGATCATCAAGGATACAACGTCATACTGGGTAGCTACCATGGTAGTTCCATCAATGTTAGTCATACCTTGTTTATGTGTTCCCCAGTTGGAATTCCCCTAAAAGCTGTTGGCAGACATGTCTTCCAGTAGTTTGAAGAGTTCTTCGGGGGACTTCCTCATTACCGTACCTCCAGTAGCACCATCTACCAAGGACTTGGTATTAGTCAATAGACCTTCGTAGAGGTTTTGGACTTTCATCCAAAGTAGAATTCCAAGGAGTGGGTATTTGTGAAACATCTCCTTGAGGTGCTCACATGATTCATATAATGATTTTGCATCATATTTTTGGAAGTTGTTGATCTCCTTCCGCAATGTCAACATCTTGAAGGGTGGGAAATATTTAAACAGGAACGCCTAGGAATGGTCCTCCCAGCTATCATGGTATTTGAATCAATGTTATTAATACCTTATTTCTGTGTGCCCCGCCCTAAATGCCACTAGAAGCTGTTAGCAGACATGTCTTCCAGCAGTTCGAAGAGTTTATCGGGGGACTTTCTCATCACCTTACCTCTAGTAGAGGCATCTACCAGGGACCTGGTATTACTCGTCAGACCTCCGTAGAAGGTTGGGACTTTCATCCAATGAGTAATTCCATGGTGTGGTCATTTGCGCAACATCTCCTTGAAGCACTCCCATGATTCATATAATTATTCCCCATCATGTTGTTGGAAGTTGTGGATCTCATTCCGCAATGTCACATTCTTCGAGGGTGGGAAATATTTAGATAGGAACGCCTGGGCTAGCTCCTCCCATGTGAGGATATATCATTGCAGCAAGCCTTTAATATAGTCTTTCACCTTATACCTTATAGAGAAGGGGAAAAGGTGAAGATATATGGAATAGATGGACACACCGTGGTAGCAGAATGTGTCCTAGACCTCCCTAAAATTGGAGATATGGGCATTGGGATCCTTGCTGGGCAGGCCGCTGAATCAAATAATGTTCTGGGTAAGGTGCATGATAGAAGGTTTCTTCTTGGAGTGTTGGACCTGCACCGGTGGATGAACGATTCATGTGTCAGCTCCATGAATTGATGGTTGTTCGTACTCCATGCGAGTATGGCATGGAGGTGGTTGCTGAGGAAGGGGAACCCGCATGAATTTTTTTTCCTAAGGGGCGTAGAATGGCCCCTAACCTTGGTTAAAATAAGGAAACTGCTCTGGTTGGAATTGTTGCAGCTGCTGATATTTGTATCCTTGAGCAAGTGGAGCTTGCTGGTTCGGATTGTCATCTAATCCAAATTTTTTTCTAGCTCTATGGAAAACAGCTAGATTGCCTTCCTCGTTCTGCGCCAGTGGAGTGGTTTGGTTGTGTTTGGACATTAATTCTCGTTGGTGCCTAAAAAACGTTCGTTCGATCTCCGGGTCAATTGGGAAAACCATTAATGACTCAGTGTTCTTGAAACGCGTGAGGTGATCGCTCATACACCTTAAAGGATTCACAAACCAAAACAAAACACAAAGTATAAATGAGGAAAAATATATATAGATAGAAATGAGAATAGGAAAGAAATTCATCTTAATTTATGATTTTTATTTCCAATAAAATTTTATACAAATTTAATTAAAACAAGAATAAAATTAACTCCATGTTCCCCGACAATGGAGCCAAAATTTGGCGAGTCATTTCACCGAAGGAATGTTTTCAGTGTCCCAGATTACTTTTACCCTAACATGCATAGCACCAGTAAGGGGTCGATCCACAGGGAAAAAAGAATTATTTTTACCTTATTTAACTAAGTTTGTATTTATTTAATGAAGTTCGATGAATTTAGAGTTGATTATTGTTGTTTGGATAAAAATAACAATTGGTTCTATGTTTTTATTAACAAAGTGCTTAACAGAATAAAAGTAAAAGGCATGAAAATTGATTTTGAAATAGATAAAGTGAGACATGCGTTGAGGTTATGGGTTAATGAGACATTTTTTATGAAATCAAATTGCTTATGAGGTTGTGTTGTTCTTGATAACCCAAAACTCTAGGTTTAATTTGTAATAATTTTTCCATGTTCTGGTAAACATTATATATAGAGGTGAAATAACTAACTCCATGGTCCGGTAGTTAGTATTTAACAGATCTTTATTTGGCTTAGTCCATTTTGAGTCTACGAATACTTCCAATGATCATGAAATTATTCATTGGTATTCTTCTTTTGAATCCATGAAAATTATTCCCTTAGACTAGTACATAATATCTAGGGATAAGATGAAATGATTTAAGAAGAATAAGAAGAGGTTTTTAAAACAAACACATTCATAGCAACTTAATTCAAATTACAACTCATCATCTCCCAAAACCCCAACACGCTAGGTGTTTTGTTACACATGGAGGTAAAGATAAACACAAGACTCTTGATACATAATGTGATTATTCTTGACACTTCGAGGTGGAAATGATTCTTTCATAGATGGTGGAATGATGTTAGTACGATGGCAGAGCATCTCTCCTTCAGAACTTCAACGCTTTTCTCCACACAATACAACCACACAATATTTTTTGGTCCATAGGCCATGGCCTCCTTTTACAGAAAAAATAAGTACACGATGTGTAGACAATGTACACACCGTGTACTTTTGTCAACGCGTTTTTTCCTCTGTTTTCTCTATTTGTAGGCGGCTAAACACGCCGTCATTGACTTGGAACACGGCACCGCCTGGTAGGTGAATGTACACGGCATGTAGCGCCGCCATACATGGCATGCATTTTATTCTATTGGTCACCAACCACTTCTAGAAATGTATACAGGGCTTGTATCAGTAGAACATGGCGGGTCCCCTTTATCCAACCACATGGGTATGTAGACACATCTCGTTCACCAACTTCTTCTAGAATGGTATACAATGTGTGTATATTTTGAACATGGCATATACCAGCTTCTGGTTACATGGGCATGAACTTGTCCTTGTCAACCCGTGTCTGAGCTTGAATGTACACAACGTGTATATAATTACATTCCATGTAGTTTTAAATTTTTTCTTAGATTTTCCATGTATTGGGTATTTGGCTATAAACCTCTTGGAAATGAACAAGATCACAAAAATCAAAGTATTTATTCCCTATGAAATAGGTAATTGAAAAAAACTTGTTCTTATTTTTTAATAGATTATCTGAAAATGTATACACAAATCAGGTGAATCAATTGTGTTTCTTTGGTTTAACCAGACGGGTTAGGCTGTGAGTACTTCCCATAGGGTTACCTAATTTCGATTATCTACTTACATGATATATGAAAATGAATGAAATTTAATTTCTAGGATTATTACTATCTGTCCTTCCTTGTTCACTGCTTCATTTTTATTATTACCTACCATATATATTCACTGATTTTTATTCATAGTTCTATGGGTTGTTGCCTGCTGGGATTAGTCTCACACCTTTTTGGGTGTTTGTTTTGGGTCCAAATAGATTATATTTCTACTGGTATAGATAAGGAAAGTTCCCTTCTACTTCTGGAACATGATTTTTGTGGAGTTGGGGAGCATCGGATCATGCTGAGGCTTGCGATGCTATGGAGAGTTTTATATTCCATTCATTTGTACTTTGTTATAGTACTATATTCCCACATTTTGATTCGTTTGGCTTATTTATTAAATATATGTATCATGCATCATATTTATATCTGTGCTCAGTTGTTATTACATCTAGTCTTCTGTTGTTTACTATTATATGATATTATTACTGCTTCCGCTAATTCTATACATTTTGCTTTCGTTGTGTTACTCTACCAATGAAGGCATTGTTTCCCCACCATAACACCCAAGTCCCTCACTGCTAGTTGACAGCCTCTAGAGTTCGTGGAAATGCGCTTTTGGACATGTGACCAACTGGGTACAGGGTGCCATTGGGCAGCTTTTGGAACTGGGATGTTACATCATGTTTATCAAATTTGAACATCCTAATTCTAAATATTTAATTTATTTTATCTAATTTAATAATTATAAATGTTTGAAAATAATTATAATATAATATAAAGTTTTGAAAAATTAATTATTTTAAAAAATATTCACTTTTAAGTATAAAACTATATTTATTCAAATCATTTTCCAAGAAAATTATATTTTGAATGTTTAAACAATTTGATAGTGGAAAATCTATAAATTTTATTAACAACATTCAAAAAAGTTATTTATTTAATGTACTAATAAATAAATACATATCACACATAAAAATAGGATTTTATAAAAAAATTATCATTTTTATTTCCAAATGTTGTTTTAATTATAATCATTTGATAACTAATGAATTCATTTTTTAAATTTCTAGAATGTATATTTTTCATAATTTAGTTATTACTAGTTATACATTCTAATACAACAAACAATGGATAATTGATATGTGATATTTTAATAATATTATGCGGTTATTTATAAATCATTATTGTGTGTAAAAAAAGATATCAAGGAAATAAATTTATTTTAGGAAAATATTTTCTTATAAATATCTGATGAATACATTCTACCCCCTTAAAAATTAATTTTTCCTTAGAAATTGGTCACTCATATTTAAACATGAGAGCATACATCTACCTTATAACATCCTAAAGTTCCTATATGGCTTCCTAAATTTAGTGGTTTCACTAGAGAACATTAATAGGGTGAGTGGTCTTAGTTTATAGAACAGTAACATAATGATACATAATCTCAAGTAGTTTTAATTTATAAGAATGATACTTATCCATTATTATGACCAATGAGTTCATTAAATGTGATATATCTGGTATGTACTTCATTGGGAGAGATACATGGATCATGAGAGAGAATTAGTGCAAGTGAAAATAGATAAGCTACTATCATGATATGATCAATAATTTCATAGTGGATTATATGTATAGATCTTATCTTTATATTTTTCCCAAATATTATCACCCACTTCCATGGAGATATTAATAATAATACATTTTCCCCAACTTAAAACTGTAGAACTTCTTAACATTTGAAATCATAATTTTTTTACCTTGAATTTTGCTTATGTGTTGTTGAATGGATCAAACATCCTCTTACATTTCCTTAGTTAGATTGGGTCTCAATTACTTTCTTTCCGTAACTTTATTCTATCATGTTGGTATTTCATATTTCCTTATATAGAGGTTTTTATAAGGATCAATATGATTTCTAGAGTGAAATGAATTATAATAATAAAATTAATACAAAGGTAGGTTGTGATCAAAAACCCTTTTATGTACAAATGTAATGATCATAAAATTTCACTTCACACTATATTAAAATCGTGTTGAAGACTTGTCGCAAACATAAATGTAATTCCTGGATCCAAATTAAAGAAAATGGAAAATTTTACACTATTAAATATTACCACTTCATGCACAAGAGCCTTGTATCGATTCGTGGGGACTCAGCCAATGCATCAAAGAGACCCAATATCAAATCTGGGCAGAGACATTTTTCTACTGTAGTAGTAATGTATAAGGTATTATTTGGAAATATAGTAGCTAGAACCAGTCACCTATCTAGAATTTTGGGCCACCAGTTTGGGCCTTGGATCCTTCAAGGCCCTTTGGCCATGCAAGGACTTCAGGCCAGTAAGGATTTTGGGCCACCTCAAATCTTTCGTGCCACCTAAAGGGCTTCATTCCACCTCAAGGACTTCCAACCACATGAAATTATTGTTAAATGAACTATGTAGACTCTATAAGAAGTACTCTCTAGATGATCATTCAAAGTAAGGTTTATTTACCAGAGAAGATCTAAAATGATTTTAAATAATTACAGGTTATGGAAATTGACATCGGGACCAGCCTATGCATTCACGAGATGCCTAGCCGAATAGTCATGAAAATTTGGTGAGCTAGAAATGGTATAGATGCTGGTGAGGAGCAGTTCCAAGTAGTTATAGTCTAGTATATTTCCTCTATGACCTTTGGGTAATGTAATGTCATGAAACCTACGGGCCATATAAGGGCTCCCATTTATCCCTGAAAATGGGTATGATCAAAAATGAATAAAAATAAAAGGAATTCAAGCCATTTGGAGGAAATATTACCACTTCATTAATGTATAACTGACTATTTTGATCAATTGAAAAATCAACTCTTAGGTAAATAAATCATTTTGGAAATTTATAGTTATTGACTACAATCTATATAACATTATTACATTAGAATGTTTTGTGATTATGGTGGAAAAATATGTGATGAAGTTTTTCAATTTCCATTATGGTATTGGTAATTATTCTAATATACCCATATACATATTTATCTTAACCTTAACTATAATACATATAAATCACCATGAAACAAGCTCTATTAAATCTATATCCATGTTATCACACCATAAATACTCTTTAAAATATGTATATATCTCTATAATTCCATTATGAATAGATAATGAATAACTATGAAATTTATTGATTATCTCCATTTTCTAATATAGAACCAAAGGTACACATACATAGTTCTTGAAGCATATTATTTTATCATAACCAACATTGAACTCAAGAACATTTCTCACCATTTTGGTATTCTTACATATTCATTTTATGATTATTTAATCCTTAAATGGATAGATGGTTGAACACTCATTTGAGAAGGATAATATTTTTCCCAATTCATATGTATTTCAAGATCCATAATTTTCAAGTCCATAAATATTGGATATTTTTTTATCCTCATCATAGATTAACTAGAATCTTCTTTCGACTCACATCATCTTATACCTTATTCTCTTTCCCATGGAGGTAATGTATGGAAGATTTAAATTCTTTAATTAATTACAACCATCTTAATTGTATCATGTTTAGCTTTTTGAGTTAAAATATAATTTAATTTTTTTTATCACAATAAATTTCACACCTTACATTATATATATAATTTCATTATATCATTATTTCATAAATTAAAACATATAATTCTCAATCATGATTTTGGTAAATTTTTTATGGACCTTCAATTTCTAGGAGGCATAAGCTATAACCATTTTTATTTTCCAAATTATACATCCTAGTCCCACCATTGATGGATTAATATTAATTAAACACCCTTCTCCGTTATAGGGATGTGTAAGCATATGTTCACTGACTATCCATCTCTTCTGTTCCAGAAAATATTCCTCACATTCATCCATCGAAAATAACTTGACACTATTTTTAGTTAACATGGTGAGTAGATTCATTACCCATAAAAAATACTCCATAAAGTGTTGAGAATATCCATCAAAACCATGACAACTATGGATCTGATTCATAGTAGTTGGTCTAGGCCAATGTTTACTAACTTCGTATATTGAAGGGTCTAATAATATACAATAACACGAGATTATATGACCCAAGAATAAATCTTTTAGAATCCAAAATACACACATGGTAATTTTTGTATTATTTTTATACTTCCTTATAATCTTGAGCACAATTCTAAATTTATCTTTATACTCTTCCTTTATCTTTAAAAAAAATAAGAATATAGTATATAAAAATACCACAAATTGATCAATGTAATATCTAAATTCTATAACTATTAAATCCATGAATATTTTGGGGGATTATTAAGACCAAATAGAATCACTAATGATTCATTGTGTCTATACCTAGTACAGAAGGCCTTATTGGGTATATCCTCCTTCATTGCCCTCAGTTGATGATATCTATAATGATGATAAATCTGGGAAATGAATTTTTCTATGTGTAGGTGTTCATAAAGTTATAAAAATGGGAAGAGAATTCTCTTTCTTAATATTGATATGGTTATATTGTTAATAATAAAAAAAAGCCACATTGATCCATATTTCTTGTTAACAAATAGAATAGGTGTTTCCCAAGGTGATTTGCATGAATGAATGAATCCATTTTCTATATTCTAATAATAATTATTTTTTATTATAACAACTCAATCAGTGACTTTCTATATGGAGTCATGGAAATTCTTGTTGAAAAAGTAATGAGTTTTACAAAACACAAAACATCATGATTCAATGTAAGACCAAGTAATTATTCTATAAAGGCATCAATAAAATGTTTATCAATTATAATACCATTGATCTTTCTTATTAACCGAATAATATAAGATAAATACCAACTTTTAAATATGAACCATGACTATATAAGGGATGTAATTTCAATCAAAAGTTTATTTTTTTCATCACACTGATAGGAAATCATATATTGCTTTGGAATATCAAATGTAACTCCCCTTCCCCAGAAATTTATATTGGATTTTGGTAAATAATTAAAATCTATTCCCAAAAAAAAATTTAATTAATCATTATGAATAATTATGATAATTTCATGAAACAAATTCCCAGAAATATAAATCACTAAAGAATAAAAAACTTGGGATGTGTTCATCATTCAATTAGGATTTTTATTGAAATTACAAAATCTAATTTTTATTGTGGAGATATAATAACTAAAGAAATATATTTAGAGATAATATAGTGGGTTAATTCAGAATGAAATAAGAAAATAATTTCTATATAGTGGATAGTACGTGAACCTTCAACACATCGTTATTATACCCCTCATTAGAAATAATGATAAGATGAGATTTACCTATGCCTTTAATATTAAAAGGATTTTGTAGTTGATAATCATCATTAACCATAAAATTGTGTCACTAATTAGAATAATTCTCATAATCTCTAAATTTGAAACACTGGAGTGTGGAAGTTTCATTATAGGGAGTTAACTCTCTATTCCCATAATTATTTGAATTATTCTCATCAATATGGAATTTAATTTTTTGAGGAACTTCCTTTCGTCAATTGAAACATTTACCTGATCCCATAAGAAAATTTTGACTATGTATCATTCCACACTCTGAGAATAAAGGGATTATCATCTTATTATATCAATAATTTTTTTAATTCCATTTTAGTTCCATTTCTATTTTGTTATTATAAGGCCCCAGCCTTAAACCTTACTTAAACTTGAGTTATTACAAGATTACACATTGAGGATGTTTTTAGGTTTAGAGTTTTAGAGAATTAGATCATGAAACTTGCATTACATTCCACATTTAAACAAGGTGGTTACATAAAATACAATATTCATTCTTCCCATCAATGGAAACCTATTTAAAATAAAACACAGATTCTTTCTTGACACATCCTTGACACTATCGTCACATCATGTACCTTTCCCTTGACTTGTGAAAAGCATTTCAAAAACTTGGGATGAGCATAAAAAGCCCAGTAAGGGTTATAAAAATATGGAAAGGAAACATGAGTTCATATATAAATAAGAATTAAATCATACTTTACCCATAAAACATTGGCATATCAAATCATGAATAAATCATAGAAAACATAAGACATAAAGGTAACTTGAGGCATTCATAACATTCTTACGTAGGGAGTAACCCTCTTGGTTACATTTGGAATACCCATCACAATATATTCACTAAATCTCTTCGGAGAAACCTTAACGTTTCACTCCTTCGCGTTACCCAATGCATTGGAGAGCTATAACGGGCTCACCCACCCTTAGTTTATCACGGAACCAACCGTTTTCATAACAATGCCCAAGAACCATAACATAAATGTGTCACATAAAACATGCATAAAGGAAACATAACATTTCCACATTTCAATCACAATATAACATTTTAGTATATTGAAATATTGAATCCATTCAAAAAGAAACCATTTCCAAAACCATTTAAAACATTTAATAAAGATATTTTTGAATCAAAGTGTCCCATACCACCTTGAAGCTTAAAATTTTAAACCATTAATATCCATATAAATAAATCCTTAAAACTATTTTGAAAACATGGATATTAATAAGAACAAATAATTAAAACATTTAAAACGATATTTTGGTTAAAGGGGTTTTACCAAAATTAGAGACACTTGAATAAAATAATTGAGGAATAACAATTAGTCAAAACTTTATAATATCATGAGAATAAATGGATTCATGATATAATACTCCAAAGGACAGTATATACACCATATAAGAGTGAATTGGTGCATAACAACAATGAACCCTCAATAGAAATGTCAAATGTGGTGAAATCCCTTATAAAGAAGGTATCCTTAAATTAAGGACAAATCAATCTCAAAAATATGTGTGAAAAATATAAATACACCCAATATAAGTGGATATTAAGTGTAAAACAATAAAAGTTCATTCACACATATTCAATGGACGACATATTCAATGACTACATGTTGAACCCAAAGAAATCGAAATTGGGTTAAAAAGTTCCCTTGACAGCCTAACGGCATCACATCAAAAGAGTTGATGAGAGATAAAAAGAGTATCTCATCACTTGGACATAAAATTTACATCAATAAGGATGTATGAGAACATATCCCAACATAACAATATTTAAATTAAAAGACCCAACAAAAGAAGTCTTTTTAAAAAAGAGGAGGGTGAAAGGTTCCCTTACCGACTTGGGTATCTTTCAAAACATACACCCCATGAAAGAAGGACAATAGATCATTGATGTAAATACTCATAAACGAAAGTATATTACAAAAAGAGTAGAATAATGGGCAGTACATACACCACTCAATGGAATTTGTGGCAAATGTAGCATAAATCTCACGGGAATAAAAGTGAGATGAAAAATCCCTTACGAAAACTCGGCAGCCTAACGACGCCACATAAAACTTCCGAATATGGATTGATGAGATCAAATAGGGTATCTCATCACATTAAAATAAAATGTACAGAAAGATGAATGTAAAATAACATCCCCCGACATTACAAAGAGGAGCTTAAAGAAGTGACATAAAGGAGAGTACTTAAAAAGAAAGAGAGAGGTAAGATCTCTTACGAAAGTTTGGCAGCCTAACGGCGCCACTCAAAACTTCCAAAACGGATTGATGAGAGAGAATAGGTTCTATCATCACATGAACATACAAATTACAGTAGTATTAATATAAAAGAACATCCCAATCATAATAAATATTAGCTTAAATGAAATGACATAAAAGAGTGAACATAAAAAGAAAGAGAGTTGTAGGATCCCTTACCTCGGGTCCGACTTGACTCGATCGTTCTTCAATCTCCTGAATAATAAACTTGAGTTAATTTATACTTCCTTAAGAACCATTTTCAAGTTCATTATTCCTTTTATATCACTTATTACCATGTCATAAACATTTATGTAATCATTTAAGTTAATAATATTGGTTTTGCCGATACTTGGTTCTTAAGTCGAAAGTGGACTTCTTACAACTACATGTTGTTCGTGTGGCCAAATGTTTATTATATCCAGAATTTTATTCATGATGTAGATATCATATATTTCATATATATCCAGTACATTCATGCATTTATAACATTACATAATCATTTAGGGGTAAGAAATGAAATGCACCGTTCATGGAGACGGTAAGCCGTACGTACGCATGAACGCTACTTTCATTTCTATTTCGTATTTTATAGAATGTAATAATAATGATATAAAGGTATATTATAATTCCAGTATAATATAATATATAATATCATATTTCCATCCTTTATACATCCCACATATGGTATTTAACGAATCAAATCACTTTGAGGGGGCGGTAGTCCGCACTTCCTTAAATGAAGATATCGCGTATTCCCATAATGGAAGCCATAAAGGTAAGACACAAATGAAAAATAAAAAAGCATAAGTAAAACATTAACATATTATATATCATATATAAAAATAGTGACATCATAATGGCCACCTTTGAATGTGTTAAATGAGTATTGAACAATCATCGTTTCGGGAGGCAGAATTTCACCATCCACAGAAACCGTATGTTCATTAACCATTTGATGTAGTTGTGTGAGAGTGTAGCTCGAATAAATCTTATAACAACATCCTAGTATATTTAAGATACTGGTGTTGTTACAAAATAAGTAAATAAAAAGAGTTTAGGGGGTTGGAGAAACAAAATAAAACAAATGAACATGATAGAATGAATTACCTTTAAAAGTGTAACTCCTTTTGATTTGAGCCTAAAGGCTTCCTTTGAAAGGATTCAGCCCAAAGGGAATCATCTAGGATGAGGAGAGGGATGTGGATAGAGTAAATGGCCAGGTATTGGCCGAGCCAAAGTCTTGAGGAGTGTGTTAAATGAGGTAGAGGTGGGGGCCTTTTATAAGAGGAGAGGAGGGGTACTTTTGGAAAGTAAAGAAATATTAATTTATTTGAAAATGTGTTTCGGTTTCAAAAGGTCCCACATTGATATAATTCGTGGATAAGCTGATAAGGCTTCGAAATCCACTCATCCAATAAGTTTTGGACATGTGTAGTTCATAGAATTTACATTATCTTTCCATTTTATTTAAATCGTCAAATAATGATGTCATCGCTGCATCATTATTATGTCATAAATAATTTAATTTATTTAATGTCTAAAAAATTATAAAACAAAATACTATGATGTAGGAAATCGTTTTAGCTTTCCAATGAATATTTATAATCAAAAAATATGACTTGTATAACCCCACTTAAAAATTGTTTTAGTAAAACATATCATGTTTGTGTCAATTTTACTTTTACATTAAATAAAATGTTATTTATGTCATTTCCCAACCAAAGTGGATCCATGGGGTCCCCAAGTTGACCCATGGATTGTCTTGGTCGGCCATGATACAAACAATGAGGGTAAGACATGTTTCAAGCTCATCTCATTTTATTAAAGCATTATTTTTACCTTAAACTACACTAATTACCACTAATCGCGATTAAAAACTTAATAAGTTACTATTCACAAAAAAATTATTTTTATCCCATTGAACCACATTTTACTTCTTAATGACAACCATGTATGTCGGATTTTTGAAAATCAAAACACAATGATGGAAAAATTTCATTTAAATGGAAAATCAGTTTTTTATAATACCACTTAGTGGTTTCACTATTCATCAAAAATTGATGTTTTTCAGAAAAATCCCAAAAATTCACCCTCAGCTATATTTGATATTATGAATTCAAAAATGAAGTCCGTTTTACAAAATTCAAAACATATAAGTCACATTAATTAATTTAATAATTAATTCCCGCTGTCATGACAAATAGCGTGTTTTATGAAACAATAAGTATCAAAAGATTGACACTAGTTTAAGTCTGATTTCAAAGTGAAATTGATTCCAACGACCACTATTAGATTTAATGGAAAAAATATTTTCTAATTTCACTTTAAAACCAATTCAAAATATTATATAATCATATAAATAAATTAGATTAAAAAGAGGTTTTGATTTAAAACACAACATTTTACACTATTCATTAAAAAATGAACTTTAACGGAAAGATACCAAAAAAATTACACAAAGTAAAATTTGATGTCCCGATTCTTAATAAGAGTTTTATTTGGTCCAAAATAATGTATAAGAGTGATCAAAACTATATTTAATGACAGTTCTCCATTAAAAGGCGATAAGTGAACCTTTAGTGAAAACTAGGGCATATACACCTAAAATTGAATTCTTTCCGTATTTTAAGCCTTTAGATTTTATTGGATAAATGTAAAAACATTTGAGAACATATATAATCATATTTTAGTTATTTCTATCCATTCCCGCCATTACAACGGCTACATGTTAACTACCATTTAAAATAATATTATTTTATTATTAGAGTGCAGCGTAAGATTCCCAAGAAACTCGTTGTTGCGTGTTGGGTACACCATCGAGCATAGCATCCCCTTTAAAGTAATATTAATATTTGATTCACAAATATGGATAAATATAAAGATGACATATTCTTTATTTACCTGGGGTGTTACATCCTTCCCCCCTTTTGGGAATTGTGTCCTCGAAATTTTAAAATTGCGCTTGTAAACATCCTTGAAAGTCCCACATCGGAACAAAGGTCGGTAAAACAAACACTTTAAAATAAAGAGAGATAAGTACAAAGGTCACCCGAGTTAACCCATACTAGGATTCCAAGTATGAAAATATGGACATGGAGGAAAAAACAAAGGGTCATGTTCTGATGGAGAGTGATAGAAAACATGTTTAGGAGAAAGTTAACCATGAGAGAATCACAAACTTGTGATGGGTTAAACGGTATTCGATTCCCCAGTAGGAAAAGTTAATAGAAAATATTTTTGTTTTAAGTTACTTTTTATTGAGAGATTTATTCATAAGGAAACATAATCACTTATCATATTGACTTTCAACTTTTATTAGATTCCTTACACAAACTCATATTTTCTCCAAAAGGAGAGTATTTAGGAAGACTTGTCCACATTAAGAGTACTATAATCAACTTCTAGAGAATCACCTAATCCACAAAATAGAACTATATACTTCCCATGTCTTTAGACTTTAACCAAAACCAAAACCAAAAATGCTAGTACAAGATCAGATAATCCAGAAAAGGATAACCCTTTATAAAAAAAATATATTCTTAATCTCCAAAATTTGTCCAACAAAACCCAAAGTTCAACGAGGACCATTCTATAATCAATTTGTCCATAAAATTATTCAAAGTAAACCAATATAATATTGAAACCGAAATATTTGAGGGATTTCGTCGCATAGTCTTCCAAGATAAATTGTAACATTTATCTCCAAACAATATCAGTTTCTCCTAAAGTCTCATTTTGAAAAGTAATTAACCTAATCACATGTCCTCCATGATAGGTTAATCATTTTAATAAATAACCCAAAATCAACTTACTCTTAATTCATAAAATCATATAACTAGAATGAATCAGTCAAACTAACCAGGGACTTCACGTAGTCCAATGGTAGGCGATAAATACCAGTCGCACATTGGTTGTGGGTTCGATTCCCGCAGCTTTGTCCGACGCGACGGGATGTCACACGGTCTACGTGTTGTCCTTTTTCCAAAACTATATAATTCTTAAAACATTCCCCAAAATGAGATAAAATCTTCAAGAATAATCATAACATATTTAAACCTCAAGTTTATCTCATTCCTTTCATTTTCCATCATATCATAGAGTAACCCATAATTAACTAAAAATTAAGTATCATATAAACCCTAATGGTTACCTTAATAATTATTACCTGAATTTCCACATCGGGTTGGCCATCTCGTACATGATGCATTAGAGAACTCACCAAGGTTGAAGTGGTTGATCATGACTCCTTGATATTTGGTTTAGAACAACCACGAGTTTCCTCATTGAATCCTCCATTCTATATAGTATCTTAATCAGAGAACCACCACAATATCCTTCAAACCTGTTGTCTCTTTGGTGCCTGCTAGATCCATCCATTCACTAAAAATAGAAATGTCAGTGTGAGAATATCAACAAAACCATCATGTACTAATGAGGAAGGTAAACACTAAGATATACTTACTCATTCACTTTATCTAAAACTAGGACTCTTTCTGAAATCCTAACCATTATGGTAATGTCACTTATGCTTAAAGAATACCCTAACCTCTAAAGTTATCTAAACCGACCTTTGATACCAACTATAAGGCCCCAGCCTTAAACCTTACTTAAACTTGAGTTATTACAAGATTACACATTGAGGATCTTTGCAGGTTTAGAGTTTTAGAGAATTAGATCATGAAACTTGCATTACATTCCATATTTAAACAAGGTGGTTACATAAAAGACAATATTCATTCTTCCCATCAATGGAAACCTATTTAAAATAAAACACGGATTCTTTCTTGACACAACCTTGACACTATCGTCACATCATGTACCTTTCCCTTGACTTGTGAATTGCATTTCAAAAACTTGGGATGAGCATAAAAAGCTCAGTAAGGGTTATAAAAATATGGAAAGGAAACATGAGTTCATATATAAATAAGAATTAAATCATACTTTACCCATAAAACATTGGCATATCAAATCATGAATAAATCATAGAAAACATAAGACATAAAGGTAACTTGAGGCATTCATAACATTCTTACGTAGGGAGTAACCCTCTTGGTTACATTTGGAATACCCATCACAGTATATTCCCTAAATCTCTTCGGAGAAACCTTAACGTTTCACTCCTTCGCGTTACCCAATGCATTGGAGAGCTATAACGGGCTCACCCGCCCTTAGTTTATCACGGAACCAACCGTTTTCATAACAATGCCCAAGAACCATAACATAAATGTGTCACATAAAACATGCATAAAGGAAACATAACATTTCCACATTTCAATCACAATATAACATTTTAGTATATTGAAATATTGAATCCATTCAAAAAGAAACCATTTCCAAAACCATTTAAAACATTTAATAAAGATATTTTTGAATCAAAGTGTCCCATACCACCTTGAAGCTTAAAATTTTAAACCATTAATATCCATATAAATAAATCCTTAAAACTATTTTGAAAACATGGATATTAATAAGAACAAATAATTAAAACATTTAAAACGATATTTTGGTTAAAGGGGTTTTACCAAAATTAGAGACACTTGAATAAAATAATTGAGGAATAACATTTAGTCAAAACTTTATAATATCATGAGAATAAATGGATTCATGATATAATACTCCAAAGGACAGTATATACACCATATAAGAGTGAATTGGTGCATAACAACAATGAACCCTCAATAGAAATGTCAAATGTGGTGAAATCCCTTATAAAGAAGGTATCCTTAAATTAAGGACAAATCAATCTCAAAAATATGTGTGAAAAATATAAATACACCCAATATAAGTGGATATTAAGTGTAAAACAATAAAAGGCCATTCACTCATATTCAATGGACGACATATTCAATGACTACATGTTGAACCCAAAGAAATCGAAATTGGGTTAAAAAGTTCCCTTGACAGCCTAACGGCATCACATCAAAAGAGTAGATGAGAGATAAAAAGAGTATCTCATCACTTGGACATAAAATTTACATCAATAAGGATGTATGAGAACATATCCCAACATAACAATATTTAAATTAAAAGACCCAACAAAAGAAGTCTTTTTAAAAAAGAGGAGGGTGAAAGGTTCCCTTACCGACTTGGGTATCTTTCAAAACATACACCCCATGAAAGAAAAACAATAGATCATTGATGTAAATACTCATAAACGAAATTATATTACAAAAAGAGTAGAATAATGGGCAGTACATACACCACTCAATGGAATTTGTGGAAAATGTAGCATAAATCTCACGGGAATAAAAGTGAGATGAAAAATCCCTTACGAAAACTCGGCAGCCTAACGACGCCACATAAAACATCCGAATATGGATTGATGAGATAAAATAGGGTATCTCATCACATTAAAATAAAATGTACAGAAAGAGGAATGTAAAATAACATCCCCCGACATTACAAAGAGGAGCTTAAAGAAGTGACATAAAGGAGAGTACTTAAAAAGAAAGAGAGAGGTTAGATCTCTTACGAAAGTTTGGCAGCCTAACGGCGCCACTCAAAACTTCAAAACGGATTGATGAGAGAGAATAGGTTCTATCATCACATGAACATAAAAATTACAGTAGTATTAATATAAAAGAACATCCCAATCATAAGAAAGATTAGCTTAAATGAAATGACATAAAAGAGTGAACATAAAAAGAAAGAGAGTTGTAAGATCCCTTACCTCGGGTCCGACTTGACTCGATCGTTCTTCAATCTCCTGAATAATAAACTTGAGTTAATTTATACTTCCTTAAGAACCTTTTTCAAGTTCATTATTCCTTTTATATCACTTATTACCATGTCATAAACATTTATGTAATCATTTAAGTTAATAATATTTGTTTTGCCGATACTTGGTTCTTAAGTCGAAAGTGGACTTCTTACAACTACATGTTGTTCGTGTGGCCAAATGTTTATTATATCCATAATTTTATTCATGATGTAGATATCATATATTTCATATATATCCAGTACATTCATGCATTTATAACATTACATAATCATTTAGGGGGAAGAAATGAAATGCACCGTTCATGGAGACGGTAAGCCGTACGTACGCATGAACGCTACTTTCATTTCTATTTCGTATTTTATAGAATGTAATAATAATGATATAAAGGTATATTATAATTCCAGTATAATATAATATATAATATCATATTTCCATCCTTTATACATCCCACATATGGTATTTAACGAATCAAATCACTTTGAGGGGGCGGTAGTCCGCACTTCCTTAAATGAAGATATCGCGTATTCCCATAATGGAAGCCATAAAGGTAAGACACAAATGAAAAATACAAAAGCATAAGTAAAACATTAACATATTATATATCATATATAAAAATAGTGACATCATAATGGCCACCTTTGAATGTGTTAAATGAGTATTGAACAATCATCGTTTCGGGAGGCAGAATTTCACCATCCACGGAAACCGTATGTTCATTAACCATTTGATGTAGTTGTGTGAGAGTGTAGCTTGAATAAATCTTATAACAACATCCTAGTATATTTAAGATACTGGTGTTGTTACAAAAGAAGTAAATAAAAAGAGTTTAGGGGGTTGGAGAAACAAAATAAAACAAATGAACATGATAGAATGAATTACCTTTAAAAGTGTAACTCCTTTTGATTTGAGCCTAAAGGCTTCCTTTGAAAGGATTAAGCCCAAAGGGAATCATCTAGGATGAGGAGAGGGATTTGGAGAGAGTAAATGGCCAGGGATTGGCCGAGCCAAAGGCTTGAGGAGTGTGTTAAATGAGGTAGAGGTGGGGGCCTTTAATAAGAGGAGAGGAGGGGTACTTTTGGAAAGTAAAGAAATATTACTTTATTTGAAAATGTGTTTCGGTTTCAAAAGGTCCCACATTGATATAATTCGTGGATAATCTGATAAGGCTTCGAAATCCACTCATCCAATAAGTTTTGGACATGTGTAGTTCATAGATTTTACATTATCTTTCCATTTTATTTAAATCGTCAAATAATGATGTCATCGCTGCATCATTATTATGTCATAAATAATTTAATTTATTTAATGTCTAAAAAATTATAAAAAAATACTATGATGTAGGAAATCGTTTTAGCTTTCCAATGAATATTTATAATCACAAAAGATGACTTGTATAACCCCACTTAAAAATTGTTTTAGTAAAACATATCATGTTTGTGTCAATTTTACTTTTACATTAAATAAAATGTTATTTATGTCATTTCCCAACCAAAGTGGATCCATGGGGTCCCCAAGTTGACCCATGGATTGTCTTGGTCGGCCATGATACAGCCAATGAGGGTAAGACATGTGTAAAGCTCATCTCATTTTATTAAAGCATTATTTTTACCTTAAACTACACTAATTACCACTAATCGCGATTAAAAATTTAATAAGTTACTATTCACCAAAAAATTATTTTTATCCCATTGAACCAAATTTTACTTCTTAATGACAACCATGTATGTAGGATTTTTGAAAATCAAAACACAATGATGGCAAAATTTCATTTAAACGGAAAATCAGTTTTTTATAAGTACCACTTAGTGGTTTCACAATTCATCAAAAATTGAAGTGTTTCAGAAAAATCCCAAAAATTCACCCTAAGCTATATTTGATATTATGAATTCAAAAATGAAGTCTGTTTTACAAAATTCAAAACATATAAGTCACATTAATTAATTTAATAATTAATTCCCGCTGTCATGACAAATAGCGTGTTTTATGAAACAATAAGTATCAAAAGATTGACACTAGTTTAAGTCTGATTTCAAAGTGAAATTGATTCCAACGACCACTATTGGATTTAATGATAAAAATATTTTCTAATTTCACTTTAAAACCAATTCAAAATATTATATAATCATATAAATAAATTAGATTAAAAAGAGGTTTTGAATTAAAACACAACATTTTATACTATTCATTAAAAAATGAACTTTAACGGAAAGATACCAAAAAAATTACACAAAGTAAAATTTGATGTCCTGATTCTTAATAAGAGTTTTATTTGGTCCAAAATAATGTATAAGAGTGATCAAAACTATATTTAATGACATTTCTCCATTAAAAGGCGATAAGTGAACCTTTAGTGAAAACTAGGGCATATACACCTAAAATTGAATTCTTTCCGTATTTTAAGCCTTTAGCTTTTATTGGATAAATGTAAAAACATTTGAGAACATATATAATCATATTTTAGTTATTTCTATCCATTCCCGCCATTACAACGGCTACATGTTAACTACCATTTAAAATAATATTATTTTATTATTAGAGTGCAGCGTAAGATTCCCAAGAAACTCGTTGTTGCGTGTTGGGTACACCATCGAGCATAGCATCCCCTTTAAAGTAATATTAATATTTGATTCACAAATATGGATAAATATAAAGATGACATATTCTTTATTTACCTGGGGTGTTACATCCTTCCCCCCTTTTGGGAATTGCGTCCTCGAAATTTTAAAATTGCGCTTGGAAACATCCTTGAAAGTCCCACATCGGAACAAAAGTCAGTAAAAAAAACACTTTAAAATAAAGAGAGATAAGTACAAAGATCACCCGAGTTAACCCATACTAGGATTCCAAGTATGAAAATATGGACATGGAGGAAAAAACAAAGGGTCATGTTCTGATGGAGAGTGATAGAAAACATGTTTAGGAGAAAGTTAACCATGAGAGAATCACAAACTTGTGATGGGTTAAACGGTATTCGATTCCCCAGTAGGAAAAGTTAATAGACAACATTTTTGTTTTAAGTTACTTTTTATTGAGAGATTTATTCATAAGGAAACATAATCACTTATCATATTGAGTTTCAACTTTTATTAGATTCCTTACACAAACTCATATTTTCTCCAAAAGGCGAGTATTTAGGAAGACTTGTTCACATTAAGAGTACTATAATCAACTTCTAGAGAATCACCTAATCCAAAAAATAGAACTATATACTTCCCATGTCTTTAGACATTAACCAAAACCAAAACCAAAAAGGCTAGTACAAGATCAGATAATCCATAAAAGGATAAACCTTTATAAGAAAAATATATTCTTAATCTCCAAAATTTGTCCAACAAAACCCAAAGTTCAACGAGGACCATTCTATAATCAATTTGTCCATAAAATTATTCAAAGTAAACCAATATAAGATTGAAACCCAAATATTTGAAGGATTTCGTCGCATAGTCTTCCAAGATAAATCGTAACATTTATCTCCAAACAATATCAGTTTCTCCTAAAGTCTCATTTTGAAAAGTAATTAACCTAATCACATGTCCTCCATGATAAGTTAATTATTTTCATAAATAACCCAAAATCAACTTACTCTTAATTCATAAAATCATATAACTAGAATGAATCAGTCAAACTAACCAGGGACTTCACGTAGTCCAATGGTAGGCGATAAATACCAGTCGCACATTGGTTGTGGGTTCGATTCCCACAGCTTTGTCCGACGCGACGGGATGTCACACGGTCTACGTGTTGTCCTTTTTCCAAAACTATATAATTCTTAAAACATTCCCCAAAATGAGATAAAATCTTCAAGAATAATCATAACATATTTTTACCTCAAGTTTATCTCATTCCTTTCATTTTCCATCATATCATAGAGTAACCCATAATTACCTAAAAATTAAGTATCATATAAACCCTAATGGTTACCTTAATAATTATTACCTGAATTTCCACATCGGGTTGGCCATCTCGTACATGATGCATTAGAGAACTCACCAAGGTTGAAGTGGTTGATCATGACTCCTTGATATTTGGTTTAGAACAACCACGAGTTTCCTCATTGAATCCTCCATTCTATCTAGTATCTTAATCAGAGAACCACCACAATATCCTTCAAACCTGTTGTCTCTTTGGTGCCTGCTAGATCCATCCATTCACTAAAAATAGAAATGTCAGTGTGAGAATATCAACAAAACCATCATGTACTAATGAGGAAGGTAAACACTAAGATATACTTACTCATTCACTTTATCTAAAACTAGGACTCTTTCTGAAATCCTAACCATTATGGTAATGTCACTTATGCTTAAAGAATACCCTAACCTCTAAAGTTATCTAAACCGACCTTTGATACCAACTATAAGGCCCCAGCCTTAAAACTTACTTAAACTTGAGTTATTACAAGATTACACATTGAGGATCTTTGCAGGTTTAGAGTTTTAGAGAATTAGATCATGAAACTTGCATTACATTCCATATTTAAACAAGGTGGTTACATAAAAGACAATATTCATTCTTCCCATCAATGGAAACCTATTTAAAATAAAACATGGATTCTTTCTTGACTCATCCTTGACACTATCGTCACATCATGTAACTTTCCCTTGACGTGTGAAAAGCATTTCAAAAACTTGGGATGAGCATAAAAAGCTCAGTAAGGGTTATAAAAATATGGAAAGGAAACATGAGTTCATATATAAAGAAGAATGAAATCATACTTTACCCATAAAACATTGGCATATAAAATCATGAATAAATCATAGAAAACATAAGACATAAAGGTAACTTGAGGCATTCATAACATTCTTACGTAGGGAGTAACCCTCTTGGTTACATTTGGAATACCCATCACAGTATATTCCCTAAATCTCTTCGGAGAAACCTTAACGTTTCACTCCTTCGCGTTACCCAATGCATTGGAGAGCTATAACGGGCTCACCCGCCCTTAGTTTATCATGGAACCACCCGTTTTCATAACAATTCCCAAGAACCATAACATAAATGTGTCACATAAAACATGCATAAAGGAAACATAACATTTCCACATTTCAATCACAATAAAACATTTTAGTATATTGAAATATTGAATCCATTCAAAAAGAAACCATTTCCAAAACCATTTAAAACATTTAATAAAGAGATTTTTGAATCAAAGTTTCCCATACCACCTTGAAGCTTAAAATTTTAAACCATTAATATCCATATAAATAAATCCTTAGAACTATTTTGAAAACATTGATATTAATAAGAACAAATAATTAAAACATTTAAAATGATATTTTGGTTTAAGGGGTTTTACCAAAATTAGAGACACTTGAATACAATAATTGAGGAATAAAATTTAGTCAAAACTTTATAATATCATGAGAATAAATGGATTCATGATATAATACTCCAAAGGACAGTATATACACCATATAAGAGTGAAATGGTGCATAACAACAATGAACCCTCAATAGAAATGTCAAATGTGGTGAAATCCCTTATAAAGAAGGTATCCTTAAATTAAGGACAAATCAATCTCAAAAATATGTGTGACAAATATAAATACACCCAATATAAGTGGATATTAAGTGTAAAACAATAAAAGGTCATTCACACATATTCAATGGACAACATATTCAATGACTACATGTTCAACCCAAAGAAATAGAAATTGGGTTAAAAAGTTCCCTTGACAGCCTAACGGCATCACATCAAAAGAGTTGATGAGAGATAAAAAGAGTATCTCATCACTTGGACATAAAATTTACATCAATAAGGATGTATGAGAACATATCCCAACATAACAATATTTAAATTAAAAGACCCAACAAAAGAAGTCTTTTTAAAAAAGAGGAGGGTGAAAGGTTCCCTTACCGACTTGGGTATCTTTCAAAACATACACCCCATGAAAGAAGGACAATAGATCATTGATGTAAATACTCATAAACGAAAGTATATTACAAAAAGAGTAGAATAATGGGCAGTACATACACCACTCAATGGAATTTGTGGCAAATGTAGCATAAATCTCACGGGAATAAAAGTGAGATGAAAAATCCCTTACGAAAACTCGGCAGCCTAACGACGCCACATAAAACTTCCGAATATGGATTGATGAGATAAAATAGGGTATCTCATCACATTAAAATAAAATTTACAGCAAGAGGAATATAAAATAACATCCCCCGAAATTACAAAGAGGATCTTAAAAGAAGTGACATAAAGGAGAGTACTTAAAAAGAAAGAGAGTGGTTAGATCTCTTACGAAAGTTTGGCAGCCTAACGGCGCCACTCAAAACTTTCAAAATGGATTGATGAGAGAGAATAGGTTCCCTCATCACATGAACATAAAAATTACAGTAGTATTAATATAAAATAACATCCCAATCATAAGAAAGATGAGCTTAAATTAAATGACATAAAAGAGTGAACTTAAAAAGAAAGAGAGTTGTAGGATCCCTTATCTCGGGTCCGACTTGACTCGATCATTCTTTAATCTCCTGAATAATAAACTTGAGTTAATTTCTACTTCCTTAAGAACCTTTTTCAAGTTCATTATTCCTTTTATATCACTTATTACCATGTCATAAACATTTATGTAATCATTTAAGTTAATAATATTTGTTTTGCCGATACTTGGTTCTTAAGTCGAAAGTGGACTTCTTACAATTACATGTTGTTCGTGTGGCCAAATGTTTATTATATCCAGAATTGTATTCATGATGTAGATATCATATATTTCATATATATCCAGTACATTCATGCATTTATAACATTACATAATCATTTAGGGGTAAGAAATGAAATGCACCGTTCATGGAGACGGTAAGCCATACGTACGCATGAACGCTACTTTCATTTCTATTTCGTATTTTATAGAATGGAATAATAATTATATAAAGGTATATTATAATTCCAGTATAATATCATATATAATATCTTATTTAAATCCTTTATACATCCCACATATGGTATTTAATGAATCAAATCACTTTGAGGGGGCGGTAGTCCGCACTTCCTTAAATGAAGATATCGCGTATACCCATAATGGAAGCCATAAAGGTAAGACAAAAATGAAAAATACATAAGCATAAGTAAATCATTAACATATTATATATCATATATAAAAATAGTGACATCATAATGGCCACCTTGGAAGGTGTTAAATGAGTATTGAACAATCATCGTTTCGGGAGGCAGAATTTCACCATCCATGGAAACCGTATGTTCTTTAACCATTTGATGTAGTTGTGTGAGAGTGTAGCTCGAATAAATCTTATAACAACATCCTAGTATATTTAAGATACTGGTGTTTTTACAAAATAAGTAAATAAAAAGAGTTTAGGGGGTTGGAGAAACAAAATAAAACAAATGAACATGAGAGAATGAATTACCTTTAAAAGTGTAACTCCTTTTGATTTGAGCCTAAAGGCTTCCTTTGAAAGGATTATGCCCAAAGGGAATCATCTAGGATGAGGAGAAGGATGTGGAGAGAGTAAATGGGCAGGGGTTGGCTGAGCCAATGTCTTGAGGAGTGTGTTAAATGAGGTAGAGGTGGGGGCCTTTTATAAGAGGAGAGGAGGGGTACTTTTGGAAAGTAAAGAAATATTACTTTATTTGAAAATGTGTTTCGGTTTCAAAAGGTCCCACATTGATATAATTCGTGTATAAGGTGATAAGGCTTCGAAATACACTCATCCAATAAGTTTTGGACATGTGTAGTTCATAGATTTTACATTATCTTTCCATTTTATTTAAATCGTCAAATAATGATGTCATCGCTGCATCATTATTATGTCATAAATAATTTAATTTATTTAATGTCTAAAAAATTATAAAAAAATACTATGATGTAGGAAATCGTTTTATCTTTCCAATTAATATTTATAATCAAAAATATGACTTGTATAACCCCACTTAAATTTTTTTTAGTAAAACATATTATGTTTGTGTCAATTTTACTTTTACATTAAATAAAATGTTATTTATGTCATTTCCCAACCAAAGTGGATCCATGGGGTCCCCAAGTTGACCCATGGCTTTTCTTGGTCGGCCATGATACAACCAATGAGGGTAAGACATGTTTCAAGCTCATATCATTTTATTAAAGCATTATTTTTACCTTAAACTACACTAATTACCACTAATCGCGATTAAAAACTTAATAAGTTACTATTCACCAAAAAATTATTTTTATCCCATTGAACCACATTTTACTTCTTAATGACAACCATGTATGTCGTATTTTTGAAAATAAAAACACAATGATGGCAAAATTTCATTTAAACGGAAAATCAGTTTTTTATAAGTACTACTTAGTGGTTTCACTATTCATCAAAAATTGAAGTTTTTCAGAAAAATCCCAAAAATTCACCCTAAGCTATATTTGATATTCTGAATTCAAAAATGAAGTCCGTTTTACAAAATTCAAAACATATAAGTCACATTAATTAATTTAATAATTAATTCCCACTGTCATGACAAATAGCGTGTTTTATGAAACAATAAGTATCAAAAGATTGACAGTAGTTTAAGTCTGATTTCAAAGTGAAATTGATTCCAACGACCACTATTGGATTTAATGGTAAAAATATTTTCTAATTTCACTTTAAAACCAATTCAAAATATTATATAATCATATAAATATATTAGATTAAAAAGTGGTTTTGAATTAAAACACAACATTTTACACTATTCATTAAAAAATGAACTTTATCGGAAAGATACCAAAAAAATTACACAAAGTAAAATTTGATGTCCTGATTCTTAATAAGAGTTTTATTTGGTCCAAAATAATGTATAAGAGTGATCAAAGCTATATTTAATGAGAGTTCTCCATTAAAAGGTGATAAGTGAACCTTTAGTGAAAACTAGGGCATATACACCTAAAATTGAATTCTTTCCGTATTTTAAGCCTTTAGCTTTTATTGGATAAATGTTAAAACATTTAAGAACATATATAATCATATTTTAGTTATTTCTATCCATTCCCGCCATTACAACGGCTACATGTTAACTACCATTTAAAATAATATTATTTTATTATTAGAGTGCAATGTAAGATTTCCAAGAAACTCGTTATTGCGTGTTGGGTACACCATCGAGCATAGCATCCCCTTTAAAGTAATATTAATATTTAATTCACAAATATGGATAAATATAAAGATGACATATTCTTTATTTACCTGGGGTGTTACACTTATCGAAAACAATATATTGATGGGTAACTCCAATCTCTCTCTACACCATGATAGCACATAAAACGATTTATTCAAAGATAATAATTTTTTTTATGGGTAACTCTATTCAAATACTTTGTTTTAAGACACTGCAGAATTTATCAACCTTACATTTAGGTTGGATGATAATACCCAATGTATACCTTGAAAGTCTTTGGAAATTTACCCAATAAGAATGGATTTATTCTTCATACTTTTAGTTTAAATAAAGGAATTATTTATCCATTTTAATATGAATAATATTAGTAAACTACTTGCTCAAAATAAAATTTAAAACTCGTAACACTATATAGATTCAATTTCTTCTGGATGTCATTTGTTCTTGATAAGATCCCACTACTAGACTGATTCACTTTCCAAATTATAATTATCCAAAATAACTTTATCAAGTTTCAAACAATGAATAACTTAAAATATATTTTCAATGATACTAATCCATTTCCCATTGACTATTTGATCAGTAGACCTAGTAAAATAATAAAAAAGTCGACTCAGGAATGGCTAAACAAAATAGGGTTCTCTTCTTTACTAATTTGGAATCTCTTATTTATTAATAATTTCATTAAGTTATTTGTTCATAGAAACAATATTTTTCATTATATCTCCCATAACATTAAATTTCTTTAGGGAGATTATTACATTGTCCTTCATATTTAACATAAAGATCATTCCATTGGATTCTATTCAATTAATAAAACCAAAAATCAATGTATGAGAAAATATAATCATTATAGTATACCAAATAATCTTGAAAAATCATTGATATGATTTTTGAATTATGAATCTTTGTTCTATAACACCTAGGCTTAACCTAGGTCATTTATTATCATTACTAAAAACATAGGAAATAATCCTATTCATAAATTTATACCTAGAGTTCTTACAAATGTTTTCTCATACAAGTTTCCAATGGATAGCTAGAAATTTGTATGTTCATAACTATAGTGACCCATAATTTTCATTTATAGATATTACATAATAATATATTAATATTCATTATATATAAATTCAATCCAGGTTAGAATCTTTTAGGTGTATTATCTTTTGAAAATTATAAATATAAAAAACTTATTCAAAAAATATCTTCATCATTTACCATATAATTATTTATAACTATCAAACTTCTAAGATATATCAAAATTAATACCTCTCTTTATAAATTTGGGAATGGTAACATACGAAAAGAGAGATATCAGATTCTCAGTAAGGGTAAACAAGGGAGATATCAATGATCATATAATCATTATGTGAGAATAAATATATAATAACATTATATTAATTTTTTAAAAACATACCATGTATATCAAATATCATAATCCTACGTCACAGAATAATTCTTTCGAGTTTATGGAGTCAAATAATGTGATCCATAATATAATAACAATGATATAAGACATGGAATTCGGGCATACACACATGAATTTAAAATAATTCTCATATTAATCAATTCTCATTTCCATGGATATCATAATGGAATGACTTCACTCTCCAATCCAGCATTGAATCAAAGTTCCAATATATCCATTATCATAGTAGATGAATTACTTTATGAAATTGGGTTCACTCCATATTCCAATGTTATTTATCCCAAGAAATTTTAATCTTGTTCCAATCAATTTATGGAAGATATGTGAACCATTGGTCACATAATTATAATAACACATTTGTGACCCATAATATTATAAAACATTTATCATATAATAACACATGACGAGAATGGGGTTTAATAAACATTTCACCATAGAATAACCCATGGAAAAGAAATGGTTTTCATAAACATCTTATCATAATGAATATAAACCATATATAGAAAGAATAAGGACGGTATTCATTGATCATATCCCTAATAAATCATATGTGATATCAAGAGATATTGTATATGATGAATATAAATACCATTAAAATATCATTAAAACATTATTTAAGAAAACATTCTTTCCATTTTGGAATCACTTATTCAAAAAAAATAAGAAATTTTGAAGGAAAAAAATTTATTTGAAAAGAAAATGTAAATGAATATTAAAATAAAATATTGGTAATGATGTCCAAAAAATTCATTCATGTCGTATAAATTTAATAAACATTATTTCAATTGTTTATTCAGAAAACTCCCAAAGTACATTATTTCAAAAATGACAAAAATTTACTTCATAAAATTTTATAAAAATTAAAACATTTGTAAAAAAATAATTTTAAAAAACAAATGAAAATAGTTTAAAACTTCTTTAAAATGTTTTTTTATAAAACAAGGATATGGATTAAAAAAATTGACTCAAGAGAAAATAATGTCGATTTTTCATAGAAACAAATATATAGTCTCTTGAGTACTTGAGGTATGGAAAATGAAAAGAAAACTTGTTTTATTAAGAAATAACTAGAGTAAATGAACCATTGTTAGTATCATGAGATCTTGATCATAATATTTTATCATTAGAACATAATTATAAACAACCATTATAAACAATGAGATTGTAACATAAAACCCTTAACATGAGTTTTTCTTACATTGAAATCAATCTATAATCATTTATAATAAATTTAAATATATTATAATTCAAAAAAAAATTTAAAACATATAATATCATATATTATAAATTTATTTCATTTTAACACCATTTATTTTCAATAATTCTTTATCAACATAAAAATTTCAATGTCTTACGAATTTTGTTTATTATGAGTATTTATGTTCTATAGTTATGGTTCTCATACATTTATCTTTGTAAAAATAAAATAATAATATTTATCATGACAGAAATATCATATATATTAATTATATAAAAAAATTTATTCCTCCATAAAATTTATAGATATGCAAATTAATTACATCAGTTATAGAGAATGTAGGTCTTACGTACGCATAAACGCTATTATCATTTTTTGATAGATGGAATTAAGGAAATGTTAATATTTAGAAACATTTATTTGATCATTTTTCTATAATATATATCAAATATAATCAATAAATTCTTCCACATTAACATCCAATGAAAATATAAATTAAAAACAAATTGTATCGCTTCATAGTGGTAATAGTCTACATATATGCACAAACGATGTAGTAATATCCCAATTGACTAGAAGGTAAGTATGTAGATATTATATTATAATTTAATATGTATAATAATGGTATAAATGTCATATATGACCATTAAAATCTGCATAATGTCCATACATGTCATATTTTTTATGAGACATGTATTGTATCACAACGGGGAGACGACAAGTCGTACGTACACATAAGCGATACTTTCACTTCTATTTTAATTTGAAGGTTGGTTTACAATGGTTTTTTAATTATTATAAAAACGTTTATGAATATTTATTACATGTGTGTTATTATTTTATGATAAAAATTATATATTAAAAGGAATTAAATATTATTAAATAACTAATCTAATAACCTAATTACCTCTTCCTTCAAACAATACTTCTATATCTCCTATAATAGGGTCATGGGTTGGCCCTTTTGGATGAATAAAAACTCAATAATGTGGATGGGGAAGCTTAAAGGCAAAACATGAATATTTTGGTTCATCTAAAAGGCTCTATGTGGTATATAGAAGTATAGGAGGTTGTGTCCTTTTATAATTGAGGTGAGGGGTACTTTCAGAATTTCTCAAAAGTATAATTGATAATAAATGAATTCTCAATTGAAATGCCTCCAAAAAGAAAATAATTATAATATAATATAGTATATGGTTGCAATATAATTAACCAATTTAATTAACAAAATTTTTAGTGTCATTTAAAACCATATTATTTTGATTAACCATATGTTAACCAATTTTTATTTTATCAATATTAACACCTTTTTCAATAATTATGTGTTGAATTTTTATTTATATGGTGAAAATTTGCCCATAATAGCCATTAAATAAAATTTTAGATAATATAATATCACCCTTATCATATTTAAATATTTTTATGATTTTCAAATAAAAAATTATAATATTATATTGAAAAAATATCATTATTTTCAATTTTAACACTATTCGTTTAATTTGATTTAAATGACATAAATAAAATGTTCTAATTCTCATAAAACCATTTAAAATAACAATAATATTCAATATTCACCTATAATAAATTTTTACCATTATAAAATACTCAATTTATATAAATTTTAATATTTTCAAAGTCATTTACATTATTTTTCCACTAATTGAAAAAAATACTAATTTTTCATTGTGTTAGAATTTAATGAAATTATATAATAAATAATAACTTTAAATAAAATATAATAATTAATATAATTTAATTATTCATAAAATTTCTACTATTTTTCATTTGTAACTATTTTGTTCCCTATTAGAATAGATATTGGATATTTAAAACTAAGAGAGTGGAATATTTTAACACTCTTTATTTAAATAATATATAAATCAGTTTCATGAATATGTGCCCATTAAAATAATAAATTTCAATAAAATGTTTATAAGTTATTAATTACATTAATAAAATAAAAATTATAATGATAAGATATAGCCTTTTATCTTTTTTAACCTAGATTAACCTTATTTACCCTTTTCGGAAATGCTAAATTTTACCGTAGTTGCTATTCATATTGAAAAAAAATAAAATAGTCATTTTACCAAATTTGATCCTCCTAATTAAAAATATTTAATTCAGTTTTTTAATTCAATTTCATTAAGTGGTATAAAGTAATTTTTTTTGAATTTTTTAAAATGTGGCAAAGAACGTTTTTTAGAAAAAAATACATTTTTCAGTGTAAAACTAGATTTCTTCATGACCTATCCCTGGAAAAATATTTTCTAAATGTTTAAAACATTTTAAAAATTATATAATATATAAATATTATTAAAATAATTTTACAATATTGATGAATTTTTTTATTAATATAATAATTCATTTCCCACTTGATAACAATTTTTCAATAAAAACATCACTTTTATTTTCAATATTTTTTTGAAAGTTATTCATTTGAAAATTAACGAATTTATTTTATAAAAGTGTATACAATATATTTTAAATAATTTAGTTTTTACTATTCATTTCATCAAATCTAGTTGCAAGAAGATACTGGATTTGTATTATTTTAATAATGTTATGTGTCTTGTCTCTTCTAATTGTTGGGTGTAATGTAAGCTATCAAATAAATATAATTATTTAAGAATAATTGTTTCCTAAAAATAGTGGGAGGTTTTACAAACATAAAATACACTAAATTATTGTATATAAATTGTGATTATATTCCAAATAATGAAGTCAAAAAATGGTTTCAAATGTATGGTAAATCATTATGAAACTATAAACCCTTAATCACATTCTCAAATAAACACTTGAAATGGGAACTACCAATATTGATTTGAAGGTGAGTATATTAGAAATGAATCTATAGAATCATGATATATTAAATCATGGTTTATAACATCCAACAACTCAATTATCTATCCCACTTATATAATTATATAATAGATGAGATGAGGATTGAAAAAAAGGGAGAAAACACTTACCAGAGATAGGTCAATCACATCCACTGATTCTTCGATCTAAGAAGAAGGAAGTATGGAAGAGAAACATTTCCTCTTTAGATCCTCTAATAGTTAATGGATCTAATTATGGTATAATGGGAGGTTAATATAAGTTATAATCTGGGTTTTAAGATATTAATTATACTATTCTGTGAATTAAGAAGTCAATTCATGACTTAATGGGTTAGGTCGCATAGTTAGTACTAACTAATTTCTTAACCATGAAGCCTCATTAGGCTTATATATATAGTTTACATATTTTATGCATGGTTAGAAAAATTATTCACCAACCATGAAAAACCTCACTATCCCATGATGTTAGATTTATATGGGAATTTATAAGGTTTGGACAAATACTTGACCAACTATGAGACACCATCTATATCCACCACATAGGGTACCAATTTATCTAGGAGTACCCACATGGTCGTCCTTAATAATGTTCTAATCATGAACTACCTCAAAAAACTACCAAAAGTTTTAAATTTTTTATAAAGACCAAAAAATACCCATATAAATGATGATAAATATAGGGTCAATATTTTTTAGTTAGCTTGTTTCTGGATTTTATAATATTTTCATTTTGAAAAATTAAGAATAATTTATTTCATAGCCACATTGACGGATTTGGTTGAGATATTTTAGAGAACATGACTTAATGTAACATAGGTAAAGCAAGAGATTTATACGATTAACCAAGTATGACATAGTTTAAATGAAATTATTATATGTCTAAATAAAGGTATCATTGGGGAGGATATCATCAAATTATGATTTCATTTTCATGTAATCAAATTATTTTGGATACTATCCTAAGATTTTTTTCTAGTATTTGGTAGAAAAAATATCATGTAAATGAATATATGAATGGTTTTTCCCTAAGAACTCATAATAATCACATTCGGTAAAAGTATTTTCCGACCCATTCTAAGGATAATGTGGTGGATATATTTATAAAATATATATGTTTAGTTTCTTATGGATTACATAGCTTCTTCCTTTAGTAAAGTTTAATAAACATTGTGAGGATGAAATTTATTTAAGTGGGTGTAATGTAATGCCCTGAGATTTTTAAATATTTTAAAATACATACTATGTTCTATAAAGTTTTTCACATGCTACAACCAAAAATAAAATATATTTATTAATAATACAGTATAAATAATGATATAAAAAACATTGTGATGGTAAAACCTCAATATTTATTACCATTAGAATGTAAATAATTAACATGAGTTAATATTGAAAAGGTTATTTTCATACACGTAATTTTTGTTTATTTTTTCTTTTAAGAAGATAAATTTAAAAAATTTAGATTTTAGATTTTAAATAGTGAAATTTATATATTAATTCCTCATAAAAAACTAGCATAAAATGTATCATTGAGATTTTTATAAAATAATCAATTTTTAAATGAATATTAAAAAATATCTATTTTTCTCATACCTTTACATTTATTTCATATGGAATTTTTTGAAATATTTTTGATAAAAAATAAATGTAAAAATTTAAATTAATTATTTAAAAATACTCAATCAGTTTATAAAACCCATGGATATCATTCTAGAAAATCAATTAATATTTTATAAAACTATTTTTCATTTGTTTCATTAATTAAAAGTACACATGAGGAAATAATATTTTGGATATATTTTTGTGTCAAAAAATTAATATTTGAGAAAAAATAATATTACTAATATTAATATAATCAATAACATTGTTAATTTTCATATATATAAACCATATGCTAAAATATATACTTTTATTAAAAATAGTCATTTACAAGTTACATGAACAGATGTTAAGAATTCTTTCCCAACTCAATGAATGTAAATTTAATAAAATTATTTTTATATTTTAGATAATAATGTTCTTATTATTTAATAAGGAAATTTTGGTTTTAAAATTTAGACCGTTAGGGTTGATGCCAATAACTGTGATAATGGTAGAACATTTATTTTAAAATGAATTTTGTATTAATATCAAGAAAGTTATATCAAATAAATTAACTTTAATAATATAAATACAGAACCAAATATGATATTCAAATACATAAATAAATATATTATCACTTATTTTTTGTAATAATTTCTAAATTTGATTATGAATCCTTAATTGAAAAAATATCTTTTTTTACCAAAATATATTTTCTTCACAATCTCTATTTTTTTATTAAATTTATTTTTATAATATTAAGATATTTAATTATTTTAATTATATTATATTGTTATATTCATAAAAACGAAAAATGTATATGGCTTATTAGATATTCTTAATAAAACATAAAATCACGTAGTTAATAATTAGTAACCATGTTTAACAATAAAAGTGAAAAATATAAAAACATAATGGTAAAACCCATATGAAGTGTTAAAAAATGTAAGGGAACAATTTTTGAGAAATTATTGTACCCAAAAATACCCCACACTCAATATGATACCATTTATTATCAATTTAACTTGTACTGGAATAATGGAATTATTAAAATATAAATGGTGTTCCCAAAAGTGGAATTTTTCTTTCTTATAAAAGGGGATCACCTACACCATCTCAAACAAAAAACGCTCATTAGAATCCCTCCATTAATCTAATATATTTTAATCTCACTAAAAATATATCCCATATAATTAATCCTATTTTCACTGAAAGTTATACTAGGACCTTCAATTTCAATTGGACTTCTAATTTAAAATTAAGCCCCCAATATAAGTATTATCTCCTTCTTAAGTGTTTTTTCTTAAGAATAATCAGAAAAATAAATCATCACCAAAATGATATGATTAACTAGATATAACAATTGTACTTTCATTTTTTATATTATGTTTACAACCCTTATCTATTCATTTCCATACACTTATAGAAACACCAGAACATCAATCATGTGTGTGTGCATTGACTTCCACCTCTATGAATAACCAGTTTTATTTATTCAAAAATAATGAAATATGTTTCACCATAATAAAATAATATCAAAATAATTTCACTATTCTTATATTATAATTATATTATTTCAAAAAAAATACCTCCTTCATCATACTCACCATTTGAGTTAATGTGTTTTCATGTCAATATCGGTTTATCTACCTAAAAGATCAATTATATAAAAATATATATGAATGATAATGGGAACATGATTGCTAATATTTTTGTTATCTAAAAATAAAATCACACTTGGTTAGTGTCTCTAGAATATTATACTAATTATTGAACTTATTACAAATCTCCATTTTCATTCGCGAAAATTTCAAAATTTAACTATTACCATTTAAGTTTTCAAATTACATAAAACAACAAATATATAATTAAATAATAAAAATTTAAATAAATATAATTTATATATTAAATAAATTTAAATTAAATATCTATAATAATCCTAGAATCAAATTCTGGGTTTTGATATCAAAATTATGAAACATGCGCAAAACACTAAAATTTATTAACACCTAAGTTTTAATGTGTTATATCTATTCAATGTACTCATAATATAAAATTATAATAAGGATTATAAATGAGTAATATTTGTAATAGTGGTTATGATATTGGGTATTAAGGAATTTTTGATTGTTTTATAGGAGGTTTGAGTGTGATCTACTGTGAAATTAAACAATTTAAGGGTTTTTAGTTTCAAATTGACTCTCTTTGAGACATGGTTATTTTATGAGACTAATTTCATTTATGTGTTGAAAATATTTACTATTTGAGATATAATAAAATGATTTTTTTTATTTTATTACATGGAAATGTATCATCTCAAAACCAATGAGAAAAATTATACCTATGAAATAATAATATATCAAATAAGTAGATTTCTTTATATTCATAAAGAGTAAATTAATGCATCAAATATAGATAATAGATCCTGAAAACAAAATGTTTTCATGCTATCCCAAATTTTTACGATATTAATTTACTTTTTACACAGCTGTTTTAAGTCTTTATGGTCATTAACTTCTATCTAACCATGTTATCTATCACTCTCCATTAATATTTGGTTCTTAGTTTTCTCTTTTATGTCCATGTTTTAAAATCCCACATTGGTTCTCCAATTTGGAAACCTATTAACGTGATAATTAAAAATGTAATTTTTACATTCATTTCTCTCTTATTAATAGTATTTTTTGTTCACTCTCTTTATGATGTGGGTTTTCAACAATGGAATTTTCAAATACAAATCCCTTATTTTCTGAGAGCAAGATCAAACTATGAGTAGAAATTTTATTTAATGTAGAGAGAATTTAAGAACCCAAAATTCTAAAATAATTTTTTTTATTAAATTTCATACCTGAAACACAAAAATGTCCTTAAAACCCCATTAAATTTACTTATTTAACTTTAATCTCTTTTATAGCTTTGGGAACACAGATTCCTTGGTCTAAATGAATTGTAAAATAGTATACCATTATAATCTAGACATTATATAAGTTTTAATAAATTGTAATTACTCAATTATGGATATTATTTTATATAAATGTGTAGAAAATAGTTGTTTATCTATTAATTAGGAAAAAATAAGGACCATTTAAAAGAAAAAGAAATGGATTCTGAAAAAAAACACATTTTTTTAAAAGACCATTTACTAGTTTATTATTCACATAATTTAAAACTAATTTATAAAAAATTTGGAAAATTTCTCTGAAAAAACATCATTTTTTAAATTATCATATCAATATTATCATAGAGTTATTTTTTTTTTATTTTACTAAAATATTTCATTTTTCAATGAATAGAGAAAGACACATAATTTTTATTAAAAACTACCCTTACATTAAAATTATTTATAATTTTAAATTATATTATATTATTTTTAAATTTAAAATTAGATAAGTAATATATTAATTTTTAAAATTTATTTTATTGTAACTATTTTCATAATTAATTTTGATATTAAAACTTTGTCAACTTTTGAACATTTTCTATTTAAAAATATTTTTTCTTATTGCATCTGTGGAATTATTTTAAATTAAAATTTTCCAATTATATGAATTGAATATTGAAAATTGGATTATATATTTTTAATCATAATATATTATAATTTATAGTATATTAAACATAATTTATGTCTAAAATTAATAGTGAACACAATAATAATTAATTACCACGATCAAGTTAAAAATGTATTTATCGAGATTTAAATTAAAACAATAGGGGTTAAAATGACCAAACAAATAAGTCTAAAATATATTTTATAGACATATTTCGAACATATATCTTCAAGGTTATATAATGGATCCATTTAGATTATTCTTTAATGATAAAAAACTTTTTTATTATTGAATATTGTCAAAAACAATTACAAGTGTGTTGCTCAACTCACTAATAAAATTCCACCATAGATCCTTTCTTCTTTACACCTTCACACCCTTTTTTCATCCATGACCTACCAAAATTACATTTCTAATCACCACATATCATCTGAGGTGACTAAATTTTATCATAAATCCAACCAAGTAAGGATTTGGTGCAAACCTAACGAATATTCCCAAAGAAGAGGTAATACTCTTCAGTGAGTGTTTCTATTTTATTTCTTCCTACACCAATTTATATTTTTCTAAACCAATTAGGATAAAATAATATCATTATATTAAATATTTTTGGATTATTTTTATAATTATTTCTTAACATAAAATCGTATCATATTCCATAATATAGGTTATGAAATCAATATTCATGTGTAAGGTGGACTACAGTCGCTCGAACTAATGTCATTCGTTTTTACATTACCACCTTTCGAGGTTTGGTATGATGATGTATATACTATATATATTTTATTCATAACATAATTAAACAAATTTAGCTATTATATCATATATATATATATATATATTATTTATTTATTCCTTAGGGGATAAAATAATGTCTCTCTAGTGTAAGGCAGGTTACCGCCTCGTAAGGCAATGTGATTCTTTTTTACTAATGCATGACATGGAAGGTTATAAGGATACATTAAATTAATATATGTGATATACATGAAAAAATTATGATATTTATGACATATTTATCATTCTAAAATTATAATAAACCATTTTATTTCTTGCACTAAAAAATTATAACATCGCTTGGGTATGTATGGACTACCACATTTAAGAAGCAATTTGACTCTGTTTTCATCACCACACCACATGGATGATATATATAAGTATATTTAAAGAAAGTATATTTTATTTATTATATAACTATCATTCTATAAGGTTAGCATATTAATTACGTCCCTTCCATAATTATCATTGAAAAATGGAAATGTTACACGTGCTTACCTATGGCCTATCGTCACCATGATTGTATTGAACATAATTTTTCGAAAACATCCTTAATGATTGGTATTAAAAGTATATTTGAAGTTTAAATATATAAATATGATAATTATTTCATGATTATTATATTATATATTCTGTAACTAAATAATATGCATAATAACCATAACATTCATAATAAAAGATGAATTAGAAAACAAGGTGATTAACACATGATGTAATGGAATAAATTAAATATTAATAAAAAGGTGGTAAAATGTTATAATAGGTTCATATATAATATTATAAATATTATTATGGTTCTTTTATATATTGATTACATTATTATAACCATTATACAAGAGGTAAATCACATTCAACAAAATGAAAATGCGAGGTATGGGATTTCATCTCAATATATATTTCATTGATACTTATTTCATATTATACACCAATTCACATTTATGATGTGTATATAATTCCCCTTGGAAATTTAATATAATTATTAATTCATACATCATTTTATCTTATGTTTCACTTAAAATCATATCATCCAAATATATTTCACTTAAAAAATTCCAAGTGGTAAAATATATTGTGCAATCTTGATTTATTTTGTGATTGTTAACTTTCTCTTGAGATAATCACCATATTATAATACATTTTCATTAAATATTACATTTTTATCAAATATCCCTAATATTTCCCAGTGGATATTATTATTACCAAAATAGTAAACCATTTTTAGGTATAGTGTTTACCCAAAGGTTAGTAGATTAACTGGGGGAATATTGATAAATCAGTATGATTGACTCAATAATGTTATTTAATGATTAGGAATATTGATTCACTAATTACATCAATTATTTGATATATGATGAGTGATTTTGGATTATAGTGTATTGGAACCGGGAATCTGGTGGATGGCCCAAACAGGTGGGTTTTTAAAATTTTCCCACTAACGATCAACGTATACTTGTCGACGTCGGTGAACAGCATCCCAGTCTTAGCTGAGGACCACACATGATGGATTTTAAGCACAAACATAATATGTAAAATACATGATTTATATCTGAAGTTGCGCATGATGTCTATATGTCATTGTAGATCACTCCTCGAAGAATCCAATGTCGAATTCCTCTATATCATCCACATGCACTTCAATGAATCTTCGGGAGCACCGTTCGTTGTAATCCATGTGATAGAGTTGATTTGCGATGATTCCTTTGACGATCCAATGACCAGCACATCACTTAGCTATAAATTCCCGAGAGAGAGCTCCATTCTATCCCTTTGGATCCAGAGCATCTTGATCTAGGTCATGGGAGAGAGAAGAGAGAGAGAGAATCTAAATGAATAGTAGTTGGAAATATCCTCTCCTCTAATATTTATAGTGGTTAATTAATTACATGGAAATTCCAACCTAGCCCTCGAATACCTAACGCACTGTCAAAGACATTTTATAACTACTAAACTGTGTCATAAATATTATTATCACTTTTTTGTAATATATTAAAATATATTACATGATAATAATTAGGTCATTAACTCGAATCATCACCCCCAGAAATATTAATTGAAGCTTGATTAATTTAATATGCATCAATTAATATTTTCATATATTAACTAAAAATCATAAATACATTTAATAAATAAATTCAATACACAATATTGTAAACTCAAATAATATGAATTTATTTATTGCCTTGGTGACCATTTAACTTTAGACAAATCCCGGACCCCTATGGCGGGGCCCAATATGTCCAAATCTCCTATTCAACTGAATAGGGTAGATTCTTGAATACACTATTGTGTGTGACCCTCTAGGCCCTTATTTCGATAGCAAGGAATAGTATTTGCATGCCAAGAGTAGGATCTAGTAACCAATCATGGCCCCTAAAAAATAATGATTTTCACAGCAGCGACAACCAACCTACAAACAAGCACTGTGTAATATAATCTCTTTGTCAGTAATATTTCATAAAGCAGAACACGCTCTCGTGTCATCGCTGTTTCCTTGATTTTTTTTATGTAACTGGATGGATTTACCCTCTACTGGCATGACCAATGTCTTATAATGGTACTACCATCCCTTTCAACATGGCCTGAGATATATTACTTCCATAATTTGGAAGCGATAAATCCTTTCTTGACCATTCAACCAATGTCATTCCACCAATGAAGTACCTAAGACAAACTACCTCACCATTACTTCATTTCCATGGTTTTTTCTTGCATCAATGTACGTAATCAAGTGACATACATTGGTAATGATCTCATGTCTGGAGACCATTACACACGATTGAATATAGGAACATCCAATGACACCCAAAACATGTGGAGTTCCTATTGGTGGGTCTATCCTCATTATCTAACTTCTAGAGATCACCAAGTGTGATCTTCATGAGAAGAATTCTCAATTTTTATAACCCCCGAGCAGATGATATTAAAACCTCTAATGTGTCTAATTAGTAATATGTATCAAGACTATAGTACATATATTTAAGATTAATGTCATATTATCATGAGGCTCTCATTGTAGCCTGGGAACTACTATAACCATGCGATTTGATAATTAACCATTCAACAATACCATTTAAATTGTGGACGTTGAAATGTCTACACTATAATTGTAAGAAGATATCATGTATGAAAAACTATATACATGATATGGTAATCTAATGCACGAAATAGGTGGGTCTAGGGAACCAACTATTTCAACACTCCCACATGCACTAGAGAGAGCTTTATAACCAAACTTGTTAGCTAATCACATGATGACCATCATGTTTCTGTTGAGTAACGAATTTATCCACGGGGTCCGCCACGGATCCACCGCTTGAATATTATGCTATTGTGACCTTATCTCATGGCTTAAAACATCTCAATAGATTGTATCCCGAGTATATTCCTTTTTTTCACTATCATATCTTGACATCTTGAGTAGTAAGAATATCATAATTTAGATTATGATAATACATTTCTCACCAGGTGGATTTCCAAGAACTGGAAGAGATCATTGCATATCTATTTCTTAGGTACCTCAGAAGCTACAACGTACTCGGTCTTTCTAGGTATGGCTACCACTGTCTTATATGAGCTTAACTCACTCATCAGCATTAGCCTAACTGCCATTCTAGATCCCATTGATCTATGGAAGACTATTTAGTATCCCTGAAAACTAGAATCATTTCTTCTCCACTTACTAGGTACATATCTGTTGTAGTTGCCTAAGTACAGTTAGATTGTTCTGACTACATACCATATAGTTCTCCTGGATATAACTGATATTTTCTAACTATAAAAGATACCTTGGAATATCAGTTCTTTTACATATCATGGAATACATGATTTATCCATCAATCTGATGTATGTATTTCAACTCACTGTATTTATCCCTTCCCATGTCACAGACCGATCAACATGGAGAGATTATGACCTGTGACATAGGCAACAATTGAACTCTTGAATTGTTCCAACATGTATTTTTCAATACTATGTCACTATATATATTATTTCCTAGGACCAAGAAACCTGAAGATCGACCTTAGTATATTCGGTTCCCAAGAACTTAGGTTGCTACTTTAAGTCAATCATTGGAGAGTAAATGTCATTTTGGTCTTAACTAATTGTGAGACCAATGTTTGTTTTCCATATGTTTCCAAACATATTTTTTTTAGAAAACATTGATGCTGCCACTACCCTCATATAGACACATGGAAAAAAAATTCAAATGAATTTTGTATCATCATGTTGCTTACTTTAATCATAAACTGAATTTTAGTAACTTGAACCCTTTATTATCATTTTGTGATGTGACAATCCCTTTATGGTTGTGTCGTATAGACACCATCCACAATTGGTGGTCATGAAATCCAATGCTAAATAAATTGATCATAGATATTAGCTATTATAAGTAAAATTCTAACTGATTTAGGCAAAACAATGTGGTGAAACCAATCGAGCCTTATTGGTACTAATCTTGTACCATCCATGTATCAACTCACATGAATACCCTCCGTAGTATTAAAAATAATATCCCCTTTTCACTTTTCTATATGGAATCCATTAATTTTATTTTAGTTGGTCTTATCATATACTTGTTAATTGTAGAAAATATTATTCACATTGAATATGAGATCACCGTCCGTGGTGAATATAAAAACCATCACCATGGTTTTATCCTTCCTATGCAGTATGTGTCTCTAGAACATAGTTTGTTCCACATGCGCTTGTGGAACTAGTTCCTCTACCAAATGTTTGGTGCATCTTGAGCATTGACTAAAAAAAGTCAATATAGCTCCCAATATCTCTAATAGAGATGTGCACCCATATATAGATATGTAGTCCCTTACTTGAATACAACTTTTTTATCTTAGGTATTTGTGTAATATCCAAAGAAATCATTAGGATAAGTACCTTAGATGCACAATGTGTTTATAATTATGTAAGTTTGTTTGTATCCGAACAAACTATTTTCTTCCTATCACATGTCCTTATGACATAATGGATTTATATCATACTATGACTCATATTATATCCATTTTTCATCATAGTTTTCATATGGTTGTGAGATATCATTGTTAGTTTCAAAACATTTCATGAAATATAATGGATTTTTCTTCTTGTTGCAAAATTAATATTGCGTACATCAAAAGTCTTCTGTATAACATTTGCGTTTAAGAATTTCTCAATGCTATATGTTTATTGATCAATGTTGATGTGTAATACTTGATCAAAAATCCTCCTCTTTAACATCAGTGTCGTGATGTCAATAAGGTAATGTGCATTTATGAATTTATCCCCGCTACATTATCATGATTGATGAATGCTTGGTCGAGGTATTTTTTGGTATCCCAACCCGAAGCAACTCATATCTTCTGATAGTGAATATATTTTACTTTATTATTCCTTGATTAGTTAAATTAATCTTATGAAGTATATATACATCTAGCTTATACTTGGAATAGTTCATGCATACTAGGTGAACTATATCCAAATGCATTGTGACATACTTTTCATTCTAAAGGCTCCATTGTCCAAACTAAAGGCGTTGATAATACAAATAGTATTTAGTTGTGCCGAGCCTAAATATCATACTTGGTATATTGATGAAGTTCACTTTTAGTATTACTTTAAAATGAAATATCTTGTCAAAACTTGGAATAAATCTTACATTTATATTCATCATTAATTGTTTATGATTCATGTATTACTGAACTAGAGATTTAGTTTACCAAAAAGAACATTAAATTTATAAACTGAAAGAATGTCTCCTTGTTTCTAAGGACACATGAGAATAATGTTTGTGGTTATACTCAATAATAGTTCAACATGAATCTTTTACCTGGCAATTAAAGAATTCGTGTACTTCTCACCACTGGCCTAGGTATCACCCATTCACATCCAAATGGAAAATACCCCATACTTCAATTAAGGTTTCTATACTAACTTGTTTATCCTATTATAATACACATATGTTACTAGAATATTGTATCTAATACCTAAGTAGTCAAAGGGAAACATTACATTGATGAATATTCCTGATGTAGAAGTGGAAAATTGATCCTTGAAATCAGGTTATTGATTTTAAACTTCTATAGTATTATTTTATCATATGAAATGAAAATAACCTCTATTAATATCTCATTAGTTGAAGGACATCATGAATGTGTCATTTTCATTAAATTCCTTTGAGCTTTCCACAATTTATTTAAATTAATTTTCCATAATGATTAAAACTTAATGTCTTTTATTCTTATCCACTTGTTAAACCTTACGTAGATAGGTAATGAAGAGTTTACTCAATATTTGTTCATTTTGTAACTTAAAATGAGACTTCAGTAAAGTGGTTAAAATGATATGAGAAAGGGATAGATTTAAATATCATGATCAATCTTTCAATTTATACATGCCCATGTAAATTTCGCCTTATTCGTATCATTGCTTCACTTTCTCCATGAAAACTTCTCAGATATGAGACATTATGTTATATCATCTATGTCCTGGTGTAGTGACCACAACTAACACTGGAAATTGATGAAACCATAATGATATAACTATCATATGCTTTGTACATTATTCTCGTGTAAGAAATTTTCACCCTCCCTTTCAGAGGTATTTTCACAGTGTTGGGGACACTGACACCTTGCGTTTCCTATATCATAGCACTATGCGCACGCACCTGTACTATTCATGGATACTCATGTTAGTATGGAAATTTACATTGTCCATTATAATATAATTGTCTCAATCATGTGTTATAACTTTAACTTTTTCTAAAAAAATTAATTTTAGAATATTAGTGCCTTTTATCTGAATTACTAGTATAGACATATTTCATTGATTACTTAAATCATTTAATGTCTCCCACTATTTTATTGGATTCTAGGAACCCTCTATGCTTGAATCAGAATACTATGTCACTTGAGTATTATAGTGTCAAGGATCTCAGAACCACTCCTCATATTCTATATGCTATGGCTACACAACTACTTAGAGTGTTCTAGGTTGACTTTTGGCTGGCCGACTTCCTTAACTTGTAGCTCCTCGATCTGTTGAGTGAAGTCCTAGCTTCTTAAAATTAGAACTTGATTTACCCAATTCTTTCCTCTAAAATTAAAACAAGCTAGATATGGATATTTAATTACTGAAATTTTAGTTACGTCAACCCTTAATTATTATAAGAACTCCCCAATAGTAAGAGGTACCCTCAGCTATGGCATGAATGACACCTCAAACAACTGGTTTTGTACAAATTTGAATGACGGAAGGTGGTTATGACTAAATATATATTTTGAGGGTTTTATTAATTTTAATGTGATAAAATAAATCAGTTTCTATTTTATATGCATGTATTATGTGATTTCACTCACAACTGATCATGCAATAAATAGAAATTTCTTTATGTCACATGTTCAGTTTATCTTGCATGCTTCTTTATTATTATTCTATGTGACCATGCAAAAAATTACACATGCACAAAAATAATAAATCATGAAAAAATAAAATAAACACCTGATCATGAGCTAGTACTATTGGTTGATCTGTTGAGTGTATAACAGATAAACCGAAACCATAGGGGTAAGTACCATTTAGTCATGTGGCTTTCAACTTGAACAGAAATGTATTCTCATCCATTGCATCCAACTCCTGTCTGGTGCGTCACCGTCACTTGGAGTGAAGTGCGCCACTGGTTGTCTCATCATTATACAACTGTACTTGCACGAAGGTTAGGGGTTCTCAGGGTATTAAATAAAACTCTAAGAATAAGCGGGCATGCCCTCATACATATAATGACCCTTGAGACGACATGCATATCATCTTTTATTTAATTAAAATAGATATTAAAAACCATGGAATAATTAAATAAATAAATTAAATAAATGAACAAAACAAACATCAGTTAATCTCCAACTCTTGATCAGCATAAGCTTTAAACTCAAGTATATTAAATAAATGTAGAATAAAAAATAAAATGGAAATAAAATAAACTTGAGAACATTAATATTATTGAATTAAAATTTCACTCTAATTGTAATTCAATCTTAATAAGTCGTTTGGTCCCCATTAATTAATTTAATTTTCTAAAACTAAATATTAAAATAATTAATTAATTAATTTAATTAAACACAAATTAAATTAATGTCACCAAATTCATTTTTACTAACCAAGAGTAATGTTTAATTGATTTAATTATCAACTGAAATTAAATTAATGTCATTAATTAGTTTTGACTAAATCAAAACACCCGGGCCCTCAAAACATCGGGCAGGGCTTGTACGGGTTGGGGTGAACCTATGTATGCCCATTCTAGGTAGAACTGACCTCATATGATGGAGTCCTAGGTGGGTCCGCCCAACCAATCCCGTTCTGGGCTAGGCGGACCTTCTCGAATGTATTTTGGGGTATTTTGGTTACCTGCCCATGAGGAAGACCTAGCGGTGTCCCGGATGAGGCAGGTTTGGTGCAGTCTAGCGTAGTTGCTTGTCGGTGGTGTGATGCGCAGTCTGGTTTGTGTGGAGTCACCACAGTTGGTCGGCGCCTTGGCTGGGTGCGGTTCAGTGTGAGGGGGAGAAGGAGGCGGTTGTCCACTGGTCCGATGACCAGGTGTGGTGCACCCTCCTAGAGAGGGTTTGCCAGGACGGCTCCCCTACTGCACATCCGCGGGGAGGATGTGGCTCATGTGGGACCAGTATAGGGGGTTTCTATTTCGGTAAAATGGTGGTTAGGGTGCGGGGAATCACTCTTGCTGGGGTGGGGGTGTTGTCATCACAAGGGGAAGGAACCAGTCCAGCCACGGTGGCTAGGGGAGATGCTCTAGGGAGAAAGCAGCTCTGTGCGAGGGAGAAGATTTGACCTACTGGGCATGGGAGGCTGCTTCAGCAGGGATGCCAAGTGCGGGGCTGGTGGCTGTGGTGACCAAGGAGACACCAAGTGTAGGTGACTCTAGGGTGGCTGGAGGCACCAGGTGTAGCACCTGGTTTGGGTGGAGAAGGAGAGTCCATGGGTCCACTGCACCGTAGAGTAGAGGAGAAGTCCTGGAGGGCTACTAGAACACTTCTTTCGTGGGGCGGGAGGATGTGGTCTCTGGGGCGCCTCTCACTAGTGCTGCTGCTGATTAGGGAGGAGGAGGACATAGGTTTATGCAGGTGCAGGGCAGTTGGAGCCGACCTTCTACAAGAAATGGAGAGGCAGCCTCGGTGGGTACAAGCACTGTGTGCCCCGGTGCTACTGGGAGGAGGACCAGAGGGAGGGGCATCCGTTTCCTGTTGGTAGCAAGGGGAGGCAAGATGTGGGCGGCCTGCCTGGCACCAAGTGGAAGATAACCCAATTTTTCCCTTTTGTTTTTTTTATTTTTTCGGTGGACCTACTAGTCACCCCTCCACCTTTACTTCTTTTTTTAACTTGACCCACATGGTTCAAGGTCACCCTTTTTTATAAATACTATCATCTAGGCTTGAGAAAATTATATTATTATTTTATTATAATAATGTTATCATTATGATAAAATAAATAATTATATAATAATAATATAATATAATAATAATAATTATTATAAGACTATTTTATTATAATAAAATTAATAAAATGATAATAATAATTAATATTTTTATGAAGAATCTAGTCTTGGAAAACACTATTTCGTCAATCGGAATTCAATCGGGGTGAAGGAGTTCTTCTGATTTAAAAACATCGGATAGCCACAGATTGGCTATCTAATATCGGACATAGGTGCGACATGCTGAATTGGAACCAAAACGACACCCTCTTCATTAATTAATGACAATTTAATTTATTTGCCCTAAAATTGACATGTGTCTCTATGATAACACTTTTTGGAACCAGGAATGCAACGGAAGCCCCAAACAGGTGGTTTTTTAAAAAAATTCCATCAAAAATCGACGTAAACTTGTCAACGTCGGTGAATAGTAGCCCAGTCTTATCAGAGGACCACGTGTGTGTGATTTTAAGCACAAACATAAACTCTAAAATACATATTTTATATCCAATGTCGCGCACGATGTCTGCTCATCATTGGTCATCACTGCTTGAAGAATCTGAAGTCAAATTCCTCTAAATCATCCACATTCCCTTCAATGAATCCATGGGAGCATCATTCGTCGTAATCTGGGTGCTAGATAGGATTTATGAAGATTCCTTCGACGCTCTAATGTCCACCGCATCGCTTCACTAGCAATGCATGAGAGAGAGCTCCATCTGAGCTCCTTGGATCTAGAGAATCTATCTCTTGAACATCAGAGAGAGAAGAGGAGAGAGAAGACCCATGAATAGTAATTAGAAATATCCTCTCCCCTAATATTTATAGTGGTTAATTAATTACATTGAAATTCCATCCAGGTCCCCGAATACATAACGCACTATCAATGACATTTTATGACTACTAAACCGAGTCATAAATATTATTATCACTTTATTGTAATAAATAAAAATATATTACATGATAATAATTATGTCATTAACTCGACTCGTCGCACCCATAAATATTAATTTAACCTTGAATAATTTATCATTTGTTAATTAATATTTTTCATGTATTTACTAAAAATAATAAATAAATTTAATAAATAAATTCAATACTCATTATTCTAAACTTGAATAACATGAATTTATTTATTGCAGTGGTGATCATTTAACTTTGGACAAATCCCGGACCCCTGTGGTGGGGACCACTATGCCCAAAACTTGTTTTCAAATGAATATGGTAGATTCTTGAATACACTATTGTGTCTGACCCTCTGGGCCCTTATTTAGATACTAGTGAATAGTTTTCACATACCAAGAGCAGGATCTAGCCACCCATCATGGCCCCTGAAAAAATAAGGATTGTCACAATAGCGACACCCAACCTACGAACACGCACTATGTAATATAATCTCTTTGTCAGTAATATCTCATAAAGAAGGAAGCACTCTCATGTCATCACCATTTTGTTTCATTATTGTTTGTTGATGTAACTAGATAGATTTGCCCTCGACTACTATGGCCATGGTCTTATAATGGTACTACCATCCATATCAACATGGCCTGAGATATATTACTTCCATAATTCTGAATTGAAAAATCATTTCTTGACCATTCATCCAATGTCATGCCACCAATGACGTACCCAACAAAAATTACCTCTCCATGACTTCATTGAATTGTTTTTTGTCTAGAATCAAAGTATGTAATCAAGTGACTTACATTGGTAATGATCTCATGTCAAGAGACTATTACACATGATCGTAGATATGAACATCCAATGACACCCAAAACATGTGGAGTTCCTATTGGTGGGTCATTCCTCATGATATAACTTATATAGATCACCAATTGTTAACTTCATGAGAAGAAGTCTCAATGTTTATGAGCCCCCAACACTTGATAGTAAAACATATACTATGTCCAATCAGTAAGAAGTATCTAAACTATAGAACATATATTTAATATTAATGTCATATTATCTTGAGGTTCTCGTTTTAGTCTGGGAACTTCTATAAACATTCGATAAGACAATTAACCTTTGGACATTACCATTTCAATAGTGGATGAACAAAGGTGTACACTGTAATTGTAAGAAGACATCATTTATAGCTTACTATATACACAATATGGTAATCTAAAGCATTGAATAGTTGGGTCTAGAGAACCAACTATTTCAACATAGTGAGGGGTGTGGACCATTATAATATACCCCTTGATGCATTTCTAGGTCTAATGAGACAAGTCATATAGCCAAATTAAAAAGGTTTCTACTGGTAGTATTTCAATTATCTTGGAAATGGTCTTAAGAGTAGATGTATCATGATTTCTGATATCGTGCAATCCAATAATTAAGAATTTAATTTATTCAGATTTTTTTTAATAATATCAATGTTATTTTTAAAATTATATAATCTATGGATGAATTTAATTCTTAGTTTATTGATTAAATGACATGTGTTTTCAGTTATTTACCTTCCCATATTTATTATGCCTTATCTATTCATTTATTTGATTTGTTTAAATGGAATGTGTGTTTGGTAATTTTACATAGATTATTGAATTTTTTTTATTTATCCATGATATCTTATATTGTACTTATCCCTTATTGAGAATTTGATCTCACCCTTATTTTTTTCATTCCACAGAATATGATGACGATATCTTTTAATGATATTTCAATGATGTAGTTTTTTTTATGTCTTATGTTTTACATTATTTTACCAATGTAAAATGGGTATCTTGGGTAAATCTGGTTCTATAAATCTACTAAATAAATCCGTTCTTCATTATTTTACCATTTGTATCCAAGATAATTTAATAAAGTTTACACATGATCCTGTTTAATATCGTAAGGGACATTATATTGGGAAATTTCAAGGTATCATAGTTGGATATGTTGAACTAAATTTTATGGTAGGGAGCACAATAGACTAAGTGATTTGTTGTATTATGACACATTAGTTATCTTGATATGGACCAGTATAGTTGGACATTATCTTGGAGTTTTTTAAATGAATTTTTGTGGAGGATCCTATTATGGTGGTTCGAGCACCATGGATTTGGATAGTTCTTTGGAATAATGGTTGATCATACAATAATGGAATAAGTTATTTTAATGTGAATTAGTTACCCAAGTAGGTCAACACCACTAATAAAATGTGTAATGAGGATTCTTGTGGATTATTGGTTTTATATTTGGGGGATTATAAGACCTTGTTCTCATATAAGAATTTTAATTTCAAGAGATATTTGAATTTTTTATTTAATATATGGTCTTGTTTTTGATCCTGGATTTCAACATAGTTTTTGAATATGGGAATACCTAAAAATAGGTACATTGGATGAGTAATGGATGATAGATGGTGTTCAGGATTAGTAGGTGGACTATGAAAATAAGTCAATTTATCTATATGGTAGTCTGAAGTTGTTGGTCAAGTGATGGGGTCAAAAGTTCTCTAGTTCCACTACAAGGGCCACTGGCTTGCTGATGGAGTATTTAATGGGGGGTTATAATTTTTGATTTGTATTTTTAAGAGTCAACCCCCCTATCCCTCTCATTTCAATCATGCAATCAGAGTCTCACATCCCCTTCCACTCCCTCTTATCATGTGATTAAGGGGTGGTCTTCATGGGTGTTTTCCAATGTTTTAAGGTATGATTAAACCACCTCTTGTCTATGTTTGTATTCCCCTTCCTTTTTTCATGTTTTATCTTCACTTTCTTAGGTTTTATATTTGTATTCGACCATATCATGGGTGAATTGGAAGATTTTCTTTGGTTTTGGTTCATTATAACTTATGGTCATCCCCATATGATGTTTAGGAACCACCAATTATTGACTCGATAAAGGGACGTCACCATATCAATGTTTTCATAGGTTTAAATTTAAAATTATATTTTAATTATTATATAATTGGTGGTTTGTGTTGGGGATTTTTTTAGGGTAGATTTTTGGGTCTGTTGTGGTCCTCCAATTTTTTCTGTTCATGGTTCTCATGTGGAAAATATATTCATAATTTATGGAAAATTTAATTAATATGGAAATCAATTTTAAAATGGATGAATCAATTATAAATTGATTTTAAAAAATTAATTAATGATTTTAGTCATGACTTAGAGCCTTGGTATGGTTGCACATGCTTGGATGAGGTTGGTAAAACATTAAAAGCAGTATCTGGCCATTAACAATGATTGAAAATGCCTCAAAATAAGGCTGGTGGTCCTAAATACATGAAATATTTCTTAATGAAAGTTATTTTTTATGCATGTGATACTCCATAACCCCTATAATACTTGACCCACATATTTATTTAATTGAATTATTAAATTAAATGAGAAAATTTTATCATAGTGAAATTATTTACGATGGAGGGAATGAATTTTTGAGTCCACATTGGCCTCATGAATCATTTTATTTCCAATGTATCTAATGGATAATGAATTGTGTCGTTTAGTATGCCTTGAAACATACATGCCTTTTAGGAGTGTTACTAAGGTAAGATTTATACGGTGGTCATGTGTAACATCCATGGTTGTCTCTATGTAGGGTATGGCCTGACATGAATTAAGTGACAATAGTAGGTTGTGTGAGGAACTAGATATGTGGGGATCTGTTAATCTCATTAACATTTTTTTGGGATAGGGACCAACCTTGAGAAACTATTGTGTTTGTTATGGGATTTATGTTATACCTTTTGTGTCTTTTCAATGTTGTATGACATGGTAGGCCTATAATGTAATGCCCCAACCCCAGTTACCCAGAGTCGGTGCATTATTTTAATACATTGGCATTATTACAAGGAATCAAGTACCAAAAGACTGGTCAGTTTAACAGTCTTGGAAAATAATCACATGCAATATCAATAACCACTTTCATAATGATGGAATGCATAATTCTAGACTATCATAACCACATTTCCAAGGCCTCGTGCCAAGACTAAGAATAAGATTTTGTCAAGGCCTTGTGCCAAGACACTAGTTTGTCTCATGAGACCTACCAATGCATCGAGGAGCTATAGCGGGCTCCTCCCATCATCTACTAAGTCCAATGAATTATTATATTAAAAGGATTAAACATAACATAAACATTCATATTAAAACTAATCATACGAAATGTCAATACTTTCTCCATAAACCATGAATGGTATAAAAATAACACATCCATAGTAAAACATATCACAAAACCTTCAATACAAAAAAAAGTTTTGTACCATAACAAATCAACTTTAAATAAGCTTAAAATCCATCAAAGGATGTTGACATAGATGAAATCAAAACTATTTGAGAGAAATATCTCTTTTCTGGAAATCATTGAAAAGTTACACATTTATAAAGGAATTAATTTAAAAGTGATTTTTAAATCAAAGTGTCCCACACCACTTTGAAACTTTTGAAAAGAAATATCATTTCAAAACATTCATGTCCATATAAATAAATCCTTAAAATCATTTCGAAAACATGGACATTAATTAAAAAGATTTAGAAAGATAAATCATTAAAACATTTAAAATTATGATCTTGATAAAGAGTACCTTTCACAAATTCTTAAAAGATTCATTTTTAAATCATTTAAGAGTCACAAAATTATAAAATAAAACATTTACTTTGAAAATATTCTTATATGATTGTAAGGGAAGCTTCAATGATTTTATAATGGTGGAAAATAGCCGCACCCGCCGTATAAGTTAAAAAACATTCTTTCCTTAATTCTGTCGAAAAGGATAAAAAGCACCTTGTTTGGAAAACGACGGAAAGATTCCTTTATAAAGCTCTTATAAAAATTCTAACAAGGGTATAAATTACTTTATCCCATATTATGTAAAATAGTAATAATGTTTTGAAAAACTTTTTGAAGAAACGTGGATGTGGATGATAAAGAGATCCCAGTAGATTATTAAGTATAAACAATCTCGGATAATGAAGAGATTGCAAAATAAACCCTTACCTTGAATTTTTCCTTGGTTGGGGGAAGTTTAACCTCCAGTATAATGGTGAAATAATTTTTATTAAATTATACTAGAGTCATATACATTAATATGATATCATATATGATCGTTTAACATTTTTTTTGTTAATAATATCTTAGTATTATCGTCGTTTCGAGTGTTAACTTACTCATTTTATCTTATATGTTTTGTTACGTAAGCCATGGTTGTCATGGATAGGTTGTATCTTATTCATATCCAGAATTATATCAATTCCTTAAAAAATATTTTTAAATCATCAAATGATAATTATTCTAGAATGGATACGATGGAGAATGAATCCCATCGCGTTCGTGGAGACGGTAGTCCGTACGTACGCACGAGTGATAATATCATTATTTTGATATTAAAATAATATAAAATTGGATGTTATAACATATATACCGAATAATTATTATTTTATATTTATTATTTACATGAATTACACATCATTATTATACCCATCCAAATAATAATTTTTGAATAAAAATTACACCACGATGTGGAGACGCTAAGCCGTACGTACGCACGTATGGTGACATGTCATTCAAATGATGGATAGAATACTGAAATATGGTTTTACCATGTTTAAAATAACATAAATGTATATATAATATACTGGATTTATTTTTTTAGAATGGTAACAACAAAGAAAGAACAAGTGGAAGAAGAAAGGAACTTGAAAAAGGGTGGTGAAATCATTACATCTTCTTCGGGTTCTTCCTTTTGATTTGATCAAAAGGCCTCCTTAGGGTGGATTTAGGACTAAAGGAAGGCCTCTAGGATGAATTTAGGGAAGTTGATAGAGTATGTGGGCAGGGGTTGGCCGATCCAAAAGGCTTTGAATGTGTGAATTAGTGAGAATGAGGAGTGCCCTTTTATAAGGGTGTGAGGGGCACCTTTGCAAAAGCTAGAAATATTATTTTATAATAAATTCATATTCGGTTTATAATGGCTCCAAAGTGGATTATTTAAAGGTTAAGGTGATGATGGGTAGAAAAACCCTCAACCAATAGAATTTAGATAGGTTTTGGTCACTATATTAACCTTATCTTTAAGTATTAACACTTAGTTAATTAGTTTCACTTTTACAATGTCTCTTTGTATTTTTATATTATCTGGTTAATAAACATAAAATATACATCCAAGAGACCCCCAAGTGGTCCATTAATGATACCTCTATAATTATATAAGTCTCTTGGCAGATCCTTAGATTTTTAGGAATTTTATATCAATTAATAATATAATATTTGTTTTAAAAACTCTTTTATGTCAATTTTGACACTATTCCATAATTTATTTTTATAAGAATAATAACAGAATGATTACTTCGAAAAACGTTAATTAAATCAATACTAAAATGTCCTATTAACCTAAAAAATTAGTGTAATTCAGAAAAAGTGTCAAATTATATTTATTTGGGTATTTATAATAGCAATTATTTTAATTTTTCAGTATTTTGGTAATTACTGCATCATCATTATGTAATAAATAAATTAAATTATTTATTGTCTAAAAATTATGAATAAAATACTATTATGTTTTAAATCCTTTTATCTTTCTAATGAATATTTATATTCTAACATCCAACATATTTAACCCTATGTAAAAATTGTTTTGCTAAAATATATATGCTTGTGTCATTTTTGTATTCATTTTAACTTAATTAAAATAAAGTGTCCCTATCACTTACAAGTGGCTCCATGGGGTCCCAAAATCGACCCAAATATGCCCATGGTCAGACATGTATCAAAAAACAAGGTTAGGACACGTTTTAGGGTAATTTTTTATAATTATAATATTATTTTTTAACCCTTATTTACTGAATTTACCCTTTAACCATGGTAAATAAAATATTTACCGAAGTAATTATTCAAAATGTCTAAAAATAAAAGTTACCTATTTACAAAATTTGAACATCCTGATTTCAAATATGGAATCATTTTTTCCAAATTCAAAATACAGAAGTGGAAGAAATTAATTTAAAATGAATACTCGTTGTTAAAACAAAAAGCGTTTTTTAAGAGATAATAACTATCAAAAGATCGACACTTTTTTATGACCAGTTTAATTGTGAAATTTTGTCCAATGACCAACATTGTATTAAATGGTAAAAATATATTCTAAATATACTTTAAAACCACTCAAATTTATAATTTATCACTACTAATTATTCTGATAAAAATAGTTGTTTTTAATTAAAATTTAGTAATTTTCACTATTCATCAAAATATAAAAGTTATCTGAAAAGTACCTAAATTTCACCCTAGGATAAATTCGATATTCCGAATCCAAAAATGAAGTCCATTTTAAGAGATAAAATTTATAAAATTTTAAAAACGTAGGTATTACTATTCATTATTTCTAGTTTGATTGGTTGTATTGTGTGTTAGAACTCGAAGTTGCGTACAACACACGCTACTGTATTATTCAAAGAGAAGCATTCCGTGGAAGCTTGGGGTGTTACATTGTAAAAAAAATTTATGTACCCATTCTAAAAAATAAATTTATTTAGTCAAATTGAATATATTAAAGTTTAAAATATTGGATTTAAAAAGGGTTCACTATTAAAGTTGGTAAAAGTGCATTTTCAAAAAATAATTTTTTTATCCGAAAAAAGGAATTTGTTCTTACATTATGTCTAAGAATCTCATAATATGGATTCTAAAATTATAAGGATTATATATGGTTCATAATTTAGTTAATACTATTCATAACGTCTTTTGAATGACTTGTTTGGTAAGTCATGGTGCGCTTGAACTCGGTGTTAGGTGTAGGGCAAGTTATTGAATTGTTTTGAAGTTGTACATACTTTGAAATCTTTGGGTGTTACATATAAGGATGTACTTCGATTAAGACCATATTAAGGTAAGTGATACCCTTACTGATGGGTGTCGGACCTAATGGTTTATTAAGTTAAAATGACCCCCAAAGTGGTTTCTTATAATGTTTTTGACCATGGGGACCCAGTAGCTACCTTGGCGACTGATAGAAATTGAGCAGGTTTGTTTTGTGAATGAGTAGAGATAGTAGTGGGTGTTTTCTTAGAACCCATGCTAAACTATGGAGCAGTAGGGGTTGTAGATAATAGTAGTGGGAGTGTGAATTTTTCAAACTCCTCTCTTATAATTATGATTTCACTTATTTATTGTTCATGTAGCTACAATACCTAGAAATACATTTTGTGACCCCACTAATGGGACTGATGTGATAATGTCATGGTGTGTATACCAAAAGGTTCTGCCTTGGATCTGGTTTACAATCCTTAGATTTTTTATGTTGAATTTGGGTTTATAGAGGTTATTCGGTGGATCTATTATTGGTCCTCATGTGATATAGATTTAAGAGGGATCAGATGTATTGAAATCGTCATTGATACCTAGTGACTCCTAGGATCTGGTTGTTGACCCATGTAAGTAATTCTTGTGATGCTCTATTTTGACCTTGGGTATATATGGGATTCCTTGTATTCCATGGTTGATTGGGATTCCCTTCCATTATATTTTACAAATATTTATTCTCGGGGGGATTTTCATGGTGAATTTATTTTTATTTTATTCTTATTATTCTTGAGGATGTTGTTGTTGTTGTTGATAATGATTAAATATTCATAGGTTTCCCCTAGGATTTATCCTATTGATCAAGATTAAATTTATCACACCTGATGTGGATTCCTTTAATTCTTTTGGTTGGAATAGTGAAATGGATTATGGCCTTTGGTTCAATGACTTCTCGGGATACCAATGCAATGGGGGTACCTGAGCAGTTTTAACATGGTTATTAGAAAAGTATGGTCATAGACCCAATATTTCATGATCTTTCAGTATACCACAAATTGTTGTGATATTGGATGAGGTATTTTTTATCCTCTACTTCATTTCTTTGTGAGATCATAAAATCGTTAATTTTTTTTGTTCTTTATTTCAATTGTTTATCATGTGTTCTTATTTATTTATACTCCTTTTCTACTCTATTATTTTATTTCTTATATTTATCGCTCTCATATAAGGTTATAGTTACCTTAGTGCAGCACTTTAGACCCATCTTGTTAATCAATAACCTCTAACTTGTGAGGTAGAATTCCAGAGGTTATGTGGTTTCCAATACAATCATTATTCATAGTGATTAGGGGTGGGGTGTTACACTTCTCATACCCTATAAATATCAACAACCATATTCAATGATACTTTGACCACTAAAACTACAAACATTCTTCTCATACCTATTTCCATGGATAATGTAAAACTAATATTATATCTAAAATCATGCAATTATCCCAAAATCACTCATCAAAAAGCATAATTTAATCACTAATGTGTTACTAACGCATCTAGTATCTATCTATCAACCCTAGGTTAATTGTTCTGATATATTCCTAACATTTAAATTCCTCATATAAAACATTTCCCCTTGTTATATTCATAATTGCTAAACTTTATTCAAATTGAAATGCTCAAACTTAGCATTATAAATAAATTCTATCATAATACCATTAAATGATACATTTCTACACACCATTTTTTATACATGCAATGATTCCATTATTGCTCATTATTCACTGTATAACATATATTAATGTACTGAAATTTTAGAGTTAAATCTTATAAACATCCCAAATAGTTCTCACAATTATCATACATATTTATATCTTAAAAAAAGTCTAAAAACAATATTTAAATTTAAAAAAATAATACACTAATCATCCCTGGGATCATAACCCAATTATCTATCCTAATGAATTATTACATACTGTCAAAAATATATTTTCTAATTTACATACGTAAATTCACATCACTATAGCATGAATTTAAAATTAATTGACCTCCATTGTTTATATCATACATTTTTATATCTTTAATATAAATCTCACAGTATCTGTAGAGTGGACTTGGAATACCAATTTCAATAGGCCTCGTTTACCATATCCAATGTAATAGTTTTGAGTATAAATCACATTTCACTGGTATTCCAATATAAATAATTTTTATCATGTTGATAGATATTAAATCACATCATAGGATCCACTTTCCAAGTACTGATCCTATTAACAAGGATATTTATAGTTGAAATAAATTTTATAATCATGATATAGCATCACATAATCCTCTTACTCATATCACAAAAATAAGTCTCCAAAAACTATTTAATATTTATAAACAAAAATGAGTTTATGATTTATATACCTATATAGAGTAATTAATTCTTCTAAAACAACACCGACTCATCTTACACCCCATAATACATTTATTGATGATCACGGACTTCATATGTTTTTGTATCACATTTTCTATACTCCTAGAAATAATGTATTATACAAAAAAACAATTAAATTCTTAAAAATTGTATTTCAATCATGTACTGAGTCAAATCCTAGATGACTTATCTCTCTGATCTTTGAATTTTAATTTGGATTCTCTTCAACTAACAATTGATTAGTGTAACACCTGGAGGTATAAATCATACATCACATCCCATCAATCAACTGAAACTAATGTTGGGGACTTCATTGTACCACATCATCCCAAGAACAAATCCTATTCTCATATCCTAACACATTGGTAGGTGAACACTCCAAGCCTACCTACACTAGGTCAAGGCTGGTGACAAGTGCTACTATACCATAAAAATATGGGAGTATTTACATCAAGTCAACTTATCACCTATTATCACACACCAACATACACAAAGTCAAATATGGTACATGATCGAAACAATATAAAACATACATATAAATACAAAATAATTGACGATACAATGAAATGATAAACAAATAAAAACCCCTATATACAAATCACATATCCCAAATAGATACATGCCTCATCAGTTATGATAAAATAGTGGTCATCACTTTAAAGACTCTACTCCACAAAATATCCACATAAATCACATGGCTCTAACATCTATGGTGATCCATAATATTTATATGTTGATATACATGGAAACACTAAATGTAATTCAAAATTTCATATGGAGGGGTGAGTATAATAATACATATTAAATTCATTCGATGTAGTGAGAAGACCACATAAATATCTAGACTATATTTGTATTAATAATAAGTATATTTTAAACTATATAATTCCACCTAAATTAACCTCCATACATATACATGATCTGTCATGAAAAATCTATCAATAGACCACATTCATCATGTTTACCAAATAACAATGTTTCCCTATTAGGAAATATCAATTATACCTCAAAGGCATCATAGATTTTTTCTCGATAATTTACCTTATATGAAATGGTCTTTAGATATTGTAGAAATATAGTTCTCATCCTATCTCAAAATAACTATAGGAAATACACATACCTCTATATCTCTAAATTACTAGAGGGAATACACATATACAAAGATAGAAACCAATATATTTCCAGATACCAATGTAAATGCACATATCAAGGGATAATTCTAGAGGAAATACACATCTCTAATGCCATAGATGAACTCATAAGTCTAAGAGACATGGGTAGGATGATAGATAGTATTTATAACATTACCATTCACCTACATCATTATATTATGGGTGAGATGGGGTGTTTCCAGTCCGGTGAATTACCATTCATTATGTTCCCATATTGAATGTTTAAAAGAATTACCCACTTATTCTTATCTATTCCATCGTGTTATTTTTCCACGAATATTGGATGAATTTCCCCTTATTCATCTATCATAAATTAGAGATATTTGTTTAATTAATGGTCTATAAATATCTCCAAAATATATCTGATTTATCTCATCATAAGGGAAGTGGTTATATAGAGGAAGATACAAGAATACATCATCATTTTTTCCTAGAAAAATGGTTGCAATCGTCATCAATATTCACTCATCAAAAGTTAAATCACATCTCGAGGTACTAAATACACACAATAATTAGCTTAATAACAATCAAGTATCATAATACAAGAATCCTCACACTCCCATATAAAAATCAATAACTTCTACATCATTCCCATCACATTCTATCATCCCTATCTCATCAAAATATATTGAAAATTCAATAACATATCACTGATACTTATTTAAATATTTTTCTAGTCACATCATTTCAAAAATGATCATACATTCATCCAAGTAACCAATACAATTCATGACCTCCTTAATGGATTTTCACTTTCACAACTTATCACATTCTATAAATAATAATTCAATTATGATATTTTTTGAATTAATCAACATAACACATCATAATGATGTCAGTACCACTTTCTTCTCTTATATTTTCATCCAAACCATCTCAAGTATCTATGGTTACTCCACTATATTACCCAATCGCTCTTCTAAATTATAAGACCTTTATTATGCACTTCTATTTCCTTTATAATTATATCACAGCATTTTATGAATACACATTCTTAAAATTACATCATTGTTTTATTCTCATTATTAACATATTCTATTATTCTTTACTAACCCCCAATTTAGCCACTTAATCTTCATCTATTATCATAATAAAATAAATTCCATGCATTTATATAAATGTTCCCATTTATATCATCTAGTTTGATTTGGGATGTTTCACTCAAACAAATATTAATAAAAAAAATCAATTTCCTTAAGTAATACATTATTAATTAAGTTGTTATCTTACATAATTCGAACATTATCCAATATTGTGAGATTTATCTCTTATCATCAGCAATTCACATAATCATTTTAATTCCACTATTGATTTCTATCTATAAAAATCATTTAGGTTCAATATCTATTTTTTTCATAATTAATTTATAATATCGATAAGGGTTTTCAATATGTTTTATGCGAAATCGTTACAAAATGAAATGATTATGGTCCCCTGGTTATAACATTGATTTATAGCCACTGATTCAATAACAAGATTCATTGACCACCTAATATGGTTATGTACCTCATCCAATTGAGTAATCCAAGTTCCTTATATAATGTTCCATCAATATTTCTTAAAATATTATTATTATTTTATAACAATAATATTTTTATAACCACCCAATTATTGTTGACATCATGGTATAGTGATAAAACAAGCAGTGAGTACATTCCTCTCAAAATGTCATTTAAATAAATTAGGGGTCATATAGCTATTAATCACTTTGTTTAATAGAGTTAAATTATACATATTTAATAATAATGATTTTCCATGTTTAATTATTCAAAATAAGATTTATTCACCCTCTAAAGATTCTAAAAATATACAGACATGGTTTTAATGGGTCTTTGATGTCATAATAAGTTGACCAAAACAGTTAGTGTCTTTTTTGCACCCTCCAAGATCACCATTTTGACTTATATATCTTTATATAATATTATTTTAGTGTGGAACCGCTAAAAACATCTACATGTGGCTTATGTCTCGGTCTCCCTCAATTTTATTCTCATCCTTTAGATTAGTGAACCATGCAGATCAGATGGTCGGAGATGGGTGACACCATGCTACCTCCTCTCTTGTCCAGTCAAATTAATACAATTTCTCCCATTTATTACAAGTTGTTCCCCTATACCACATTTATTATTGAAATCTATATTCATATGATCATCTGAAAATACTTACATGACCAACACGACTTGCCCTTCTCTGGATTTCATGTCAAAGGATACAATTGAATCATCATTTAAATCACAATATCAAACATATATTGTAGCTTTCCAAGATGTATCATTTTCTATATCACCTGTGATAATGTCAATCTATGGGAACTATTTTATTAGAAATTAGATTACTCGATTCTGTTTTCTATACTCTTATTTAGTCCCTCATTCATGTAACATCTACTTCACTACCCATGACCAAAAAAATATGGTTGAACACCATTAATCACAACCAAAATACATACCCTAGTAAAAAAAGTCCCCTTGATTATAAATTTGTGCTTGGTTTAAATTATTCAATCTATAACTACCTCAAATATTAGAGAAAATGTAAAAAGGTAGAAACCTCTCTCTAGGTTTTCGGATAATCTTTAACTATGTATAGATTTATTTAAAATGTATTGGATTTATCTACACACCAAAAGATTATTTCCCTTATATAAAAAGGTGAAACAAATAAAATCTTGGTTTAAGGGGGTCTAAAGTTGGGGAGAATAAGGGAATCACCATAAGAAAAAATATTAACAATGAGAATGGGAAATAAGCGAGATAAAAATTTGTAGAGGAATATTACGATCTTATTTGGAAACCAACATATAATCTACCTTATTTACCTCATGATAAATATAAACAATATCGATATCATGACCAATCTATTTCATACTTTCTCAAATGTGGTATATGGTTGACCAATATTACTAATTAGATCCTATTAAGAGTTTGATAATCAGTATTGAGTTGGATTTCATTAAAAAGGAGATGATATTGAAAACATATATATGGGGATCCTTATGTGTATAGTTGTGCCTATACAATATAAATATTACAAAATTTTTAGTTGTTTTTGAAATATAACACAAAAGTGACTCAAAATTCATAAATAATATCACTATTAGGTTCTAAAGGGGTGATGGGAATAAACCAAATGGGGTGAATTAATATTCCTTAAAATTTATGAGAATTTACAATTTTTGAGTAGAAAAATATTGGTTTAAATATTAAAAAACTAAACCACATCAATATAAAAAAGTGAGATAAAATAAAATATAATAAAGTAAAACATGAAAACAAGAATTTTATAGTAGTTCATATCAAAATTATCTTACTAAACTACTCAAAAATAAACCCAATAAATAGAACTCACTATGGAATATAACGTTTAAAAGTACGCCAACATTCTTTATCCTCATTTTAAAACTTGGAGTATTAACCCGATTCCCTTGTCTTTTATGAGTTTATACAAAACCCAGCCTTTTATAGGAGAACACCCAACTAAAAAAATTATATGCTCAATCCTAACCTCTTTCCCTTTTAATGTTCAGATTAAAACCATTATTTCATGTTTGGAAACCTAACAATATAATTTTTAGGTATATAACCAACCAAAAAAATTAAAGTAAAATTCTTAACATATTATATGTTATGGTTCAAGAGCATCATATTTATATAAGGGGATTGAATAAACATGGAATATTATATGAGTGGTCCTTTATTTTATTATTTTATAGGTTAAGGGGAACCCAATATTATAAGGTTATAGACTAAAAGAATATTATAAGGATACTAAATAAACCCATATAAACCATTTTTAAGTAGTATAACTCTATATAAGATAAAATAAGTGTGATGATATTGAATAAATAGTTATGACACAAATAATGTATAAAATAAATAAAAATGTTTATTAAAGAATATAATGGTGTTGGGATCAGGTGGTTCATAGGGCCTTCAAGATATTGAAATAAATATGTTCATCCAACCAAAACATTACATCAGTATGTAGTTAAAGGATGAATCTCTATGACTCGGTTTCAAACTATGCTACATGTAATGGTAAAGATGATTCATGCTTGTATTTCCTCACTACATGTCTCAATAATTTTATACACTAAAATAGAAATATCTAAATTCCAAAAATAATACCTTCATCTGGAAGTGGGTTTTAATTATCTTTGAAATACTGTAAATAAGGAATCCATGATGTACACAAAAAAATAATTATAATTATAAATATAAAATTAATATGGTTGTAAATATGTCCATAAAATTTGATATTATGTTATTTGGAACACTCCATGAATTATTTAAATAACAAATCTGAATATTCCCAAAAAATTATAATTTGAACTTAATTCTTTTTCAATATTGTTTTTCTACTCATGTTTATTTACTAGATAAATGATTCAGTTGAATTTTTAATTAAAATGAGAAAATTAATATCCACATGAGTTATCTCTAAATATTCTATAAAACTAAATACATTTTATTCAATGAATCAAGTTTTGAAAAATTAATACAATAGTTAATAATCAATATTATTATCCGTCAAAAACACTAGGGAAACAATTTAGAAAAAAATTTCACATTTTGACCAATAAGATTTTGAATAGTAAATTTTCTAAAATATCAGCATGAATATCAATAAAAACTTTATCCTATGTTTATGTCATTTAATTCCTCATAAAATAATCAATAACCTATTCACATGGATTCAAATTAATTAAGGTGTAATTTCATAACAAATAAAACATCATGAATATTCCAAATAAACATCTATTAAAATTAAATATTTAACATAAGATAAAAGAAGGTATTTCAATCTATAGGAAAATGAATGTATCATAGATCACTTATATGTTTTTAATACATACTAAATTGGATTTTTTTTAAATTAAATTAATGATACGTGTTAAAAAGATAAAACTAAATTTGATCCATGAAATAATTTATTTATATGGATTGAAATATCATTTTTCGGGATAATATATTTCACGTTATTCAATTATACTATATAAGAAAACTTATCTACATAGATGATTTTAATGTACCTAAATTCAAGTAAATGAATTTATATAAATGAATTCATGTATGTGAATTTAGTTTTCTGAATTCGTGTAAGTGAAATCATATAACAGAATTCATAAAATTGAACCCACACACACAAATTGATCATGTTGTAAAATTCTTGTGTCTAGATTCTGAAAATAGTTAAAAATTTAACTTATTAAATATCATACATAAAAAATAAATATTCATAGAATAATAATATTCTGGTCTAATTGAATTATAGTTGAAATGTTTCCTTGTATTTCCAAAAAATCCATAATTATATTAATCAGACTTCTATAACTCAATTTATAATTAAAATACTATAGGAAAATAGTTCTAAAAATAGTAAAATTCATATTAAAAACCACCATTTATATTTAACCTAATTTATGACTTAATAAATTTTTATTCATATTTTTATGTCTTCTAATGTAATTTGAGAAATTAGATTATCTTTTAATGTCAATATGAATCACTCAATTTTGAGTTTGGTAGGCCACCTTATGGCTGAAATATAGAACATAATATAAAAATTTGGTTATATGCATTTGAAATTGGATATAAGGATTTGAAATTTGATACATGTATTTATATTTTGAAACATTTGAACAGTGAAAAGAAACACGCACACACACACACACACACATATATATGATATTTAAAGGTCCTAAATTAATTATTTATCATAATAACTCAACATGAAACTTGATAAAATGTTTAAAATAATCAAAATATGAAATTTAAATATAATTTAATTAAATAAATATAGGGGTAAAATTATTTCATACCTTAATCAATTTATAATAAAAAAAGCTGAAAATGTCACTTAATTATGAAATGTGAAATTTTAGTTAAAAGAATCAATGTATTAAGACTTATGCTAAAGGGAATAAAATAAGTAATGGTTTTTAATTATTTAAAATTGAAATGCTTCAAGGGGCCACTCAAATATCACATCAAACCATCATATTGGCAGTGCATGTTCCATCCCTATTAATTTTAAAACATGTGTTTTGTTTGCTACAGTTCATAAAATTTCCATGCCAACTTTCTAATGCATTTATCAAGGAATGTAATAAAACCTAAATTGTGGTCCTAGTGGTATTAATTAGATATACATTTAATAAATCTTATATATATCAGTAACCATATATAGAAATTTAGTTTTCATTTTATTAGAATTGGATCCATAACATGAGTGTCTTCTATAATTAAACATATCTCATAACACCTACCACACAGAGGGCCAGAATGTGAGATCATCCTTCAAAAGTGGAAATATCCAAACTAAAAAACTGATACATTAGGAATTGGTCATCATAACCAAGATAAATAAAGATATAAATATAATTGTGGAGATTAGTTAAAATGTTTCATTCCCATTCCACTTCGAATAACATATGATTGATAGACTCTATGGAATAACATATACATATAAAATTAATATGGTTCCTTTTGAAATGAATTAAATTATCCATAGTTACGGATATTCATCTAATATCATACAAAAAAAATTATTTTTTATTATAATGGATTTTTCTAAAAAAAAATCACCCAACTTATTGAAACTATCATGATAGTGAATGGTCTTGTAAAAGTCAGTAGTGAAAATTTTTCCCGATATGATGGATGTAAAAACATAATGATATATATCATATATTATAATGGTATTATAAAAGAGGAATTTATGATCCTCATACAGGAAATATCTGAGACAAATTGAGTATTAAACAGCATCACCGAAGGTCATTCTTGGGTGCATGAAACCAAAAATGTAGAGATCACAACCAAAGCATTTATCATCACAAAAAAAATCACTACAACATATGCGAAAAAAATAAATACATGAGGATACTATGAATATATCCCTATAAAATAATATATATATATATATATATATATTTGAAGAGTTACAATTATGAACACCTTTGTAAATCCTATCAAAACATTAAAATTATGAATATGTACCCTCCTATTAGACAACATGGCACAAATATATAATAGTGGGAGACCCTCTTTCTCAAAGCCTATCCAAAGTTTAGTATATTATGCTTGACTTTATGAAATTTTTTAGGATATGTGAATACTACTTTTACAAGCATTGATTTTATAACCCCTCCATGTATTGTAAATCAATTATATATTATTGAAACTTTTGATGGAGTGCATCCTACAATTTAAAAAAATCCCATCATCTACCAAGGAGACAGATGAGATACCTGAAAAAATATCTCTCTCTCTCTGATTGGTTGTGCTTCTTAGTAGGTATTTATTTATTCAGATTCCTATTATGAATAACATATTCTGCTGAAGGAGACTTGGATAAACAAGATATCCTTATCTGAGGTTGTGTATCAATTATCAAAAACAAAACTTCCTCCCCATAAGATAGAGATAGAATCAAATAGAGGAGTAGCATTGAAAGATAAATTCTTACGCCAACTCAGAGAATCCATATTTCCTCATGGCCTTCAAGAAAAACTTCCATTCCATAATATCATGTAATTTATCTATAACAATCTTTAACAAGATATTGGTTCCCCATACCTTCCAGTCAAGGTTGGATATCATGTCGTATGTTAGTACAATGGAACCCTAAATACTCATTTATTTAAAATAAATATTTTTTTTTCTGAAAGTAACAATGCTAAAACATGTGAAATAATTTCATTCATGTTTTTTTTGAGGATTTTATAAGAAACATTATACACATAAGCTGGCCGATAATAGTCAAAAGATCACAGGTGATAGTCCTTAATAATAATGACAATAGAGTTTACACAAGTTAGTATAGGGAGAAATACTCCATTTATGTAATCATTTGTGTATTGAATGAAATATCATTTGATAATTTCTAAGGATAAAATATAACATTATATCGGAAAACTATCAGTGATCAGGTAACTATTCAGATTGAAATTTTGGATAGTATCATTTATCTCCTCCTATGATGTAATTTATTTCATTAACTTATATTCACAATGAACTATAATATGTGGGATATTATTAAATAAATGGTTGTCATATAATGCATTTGGGTACCTTTCCATAGTACACATCCATAAAAATTTGATTACATAGGAGAATGTAAAACAATAGGGCCATTAACATCAAAATCACTAGAATGTGAGATATTTTTTAGCTTCGAACTTAGACTACCCAAAAGATTCCTTTTATAATGCCACTATGGTTACTTCTTTATCTATCCTCTCTTATTCTTTCAATTTTACCTCTATAATTCTCTTTTAAGAGATTGATTCAAAAACATATCCTTGTCTCATCTTTCCTTCACACTATTAACATATAGAATAACATACCTTTTCAAGTGTTCCATATTATTATGATTTTTATGACTCATATTAACCTGATCTAGGATATTGATTTCAACTATTTTGAATTTATTTTTTATTAAACACCATGGATGTGATTGAAATATTTCACACTTTGAGGATTTCATGTTTTATTGAATTTATTATCCGATATCCAAAAATTTGTGAAATTGAAATGTTGAATCACCTTAATTTATTATTGTATATTGATTAGTTTTGTTGGGTGATTTGAAAGGGATTTAATAAAATCATTAATTGATTTTTTGGGTAAATTATTGATCCTTTGTAGATTAAAAAAGACCATTTTTAGCTAATTATGGATCCTCTCAATTCCACACCTATTATTACACAAAGCATAGTGATCACTAGAGAAACTGATATATAAAAGGTTATTATTTGAAATGATACTTTTAAAATAATTCACTAATTTACTTGGACAGAATCTTCCACCATTCTTATCTTTCTAGAAAATTATAATTTTTATGTGTCCTCCAATTAACCAACCATGGAAGTCCTTGAATTATTGAACACCAAGAGGGTTGCATTTTTATAGATATTTTTTCTTAAATCAAAACCATGGAAAAAGAGAATTGTCGAAACTCATTCCTCAATTCGTGTATATTGATTAGTGTTTTTGTTTAATATGAAGGGGATCTAACAAAATGAGTAACTGATGTTTTGGGGAAATCAATGATCCCTTTTATGGTGGAAAAAAATTCTACCCTCCAGCTCCGGGTCCTTTGATTTACACACCGGTTATTAAATAAATAATAATTATCACCAGAATTTTTTTATCTAAATGGATTTTGTTCAAAAGTAAGAATTTAAAATCATTCACAACTATCCTTTTGTAGAAACTAAAAACCTTATTCTATTTTTATGATCATGTATCTAGTGCGAGTCTACTCTTATAAACCATCCATGAGGTCCTATTTTGAAGGATAAAAGTGAATTATGTAGACTCTTTCTTTTAAGGGAATAATATTTAGAATAAATTATTGACCAATAAGTAAATAAAAACATTGTACTAACTTCCATTATGATGTAATGAGAATATGAATTTACTTGGTTATCCTATATATTTGTTTTATAATATTAATATGTGGGTTGTTTTTTTAAATAATTTATATATTTTGTACATATTTTTTAGCCAAAGAATGTTTGAGGGATTCATGATTATACTTTATCTATAGTATATTTAATAGAGATATATTCTTTTTCATTAATTAATTATCAAGGAAATAACATTAATCCAGGGAACCTATGCCCTTGGAATTCCAAAAAATCAAGGAGGTCATTATGATGTAGTAAAATAATCATTAAAGGAGATGGATTTTTTATATTAGGGACTCACAGAGCATAAGTGATGTTTCTTGTGTAATATATAGAATGCGATATTTTATTCATTCCATAGGATATGTAATACCTTTCTTCTTTCTACCCTATGATTCTTAAGAGAGTTGATTCTTGTAACACATAAGTATCTAAAGTTAATGCCTCAATATAATTGGGAGACTGAAGTAGATAGAGATCAAGGAAATTAGACACTACAACTTATAAGGAATTCCGTACTAAAGAATCCTTTAAAGGAAATATTTAGTATCCCACATCCATGTTATCATATCTATCAAAATGTGATTCCTTCTTGAAGAAGTTTCTGCCAAAAACACCAACCATCGATGTAGAAAAATGGATGTTTTCCTCTATGATCATAATATGATAGGCCCGATAAGGAAGGTCGTTTCTATTATAATAATACTATAAAGGAACCCCTCTTTAACTCCATCACTAAGGGAAGGATCATTATCACCTGAGTCAGAACATGGAAAACATCCAACTGATAGAGCTGGTGAATGGAGCTTAACAAACTCAACTTCTATAGGGTCAAAGACATAATGAGGAGTATCTAAAAAAGAACATAACTAGGATACATGATATCTCAATATATTTTCAAAATTCTAGTATAAAACTTTAACAAATTAATATTGGGATAGGGGATTAAAATTAAACTACATGTTAGCCTGAAAAAATGATAAAAACAACCTGGAGGTCATCTCAAATGGTCGGTGGAATAAGGGTTATGTATAATCTTCCAATTAGATTATATTTAAAAAAACATCTATATAAGTCTTATACATGATATTATTATAAGGTAATTCTTAAAAACAGGATCCCTTTAATTCCCTGAAAAATTCTTACTAAAGCTCTACCCATGACAAGAGGATGTGAAGTGACCTTGAAGGTGGAACCCGAGATAGAATCCCTACTTAGAGGAAAAAATATTATTTTTATATAATGTAATATTGGAACCCACATATATGACAATGCATTAATGGAATTAACAATAAATTTTAACTTAATCACATGTATAGTAAAACATGGTAAGGTTCATCTAAAGCATACCTTTATCCACACAAATAAAGTACCTAGATGAGTCACTAATGCCCTTCAAAACCATTAGGTTTTGGAATATGATTGTAAGCACAATAAAAAATTATATTATATTAGTCTTAGGACTCATTTCTAAATAAAACTCTATTTACTATCCAAATATCAAGAACTAAAATCTTTTATAAGAAATAAATTTTCATGCCCACGTGAAGGTGGAATATTCCCGAAAGAATAAATGGATTTATAAAATTTTCTGATGATGAACTGGTACTACCTTGGGGGAAGTGATATTAAATTTCACAAAATAATATATAACAAAATGAAGATAATTAAATCCCCCCCCCCAATTAAAAACTAAAATCTTGTATCGGCAGCCCTTCATAGCCTCAAACTCATCCCTTCATAACAAGAATGTAACGTTACCATAAAAACCATTTGACTCCTTAGAAAAAACTATGATAACCAGGATCATATGAAATTAAGTAGACATCATATAGGTTTTATGTACACCATTTAATTTACATGAAATATATAATTTAGTTTGGAATAAAAGTATACTCAATTGATTTTTAACACAAAACACCGTGAATTAAGTAAATTTAGATATATTATTAAAATGTTATTATTTAAATTTGATCATTATAAAATATTACTTGAATTAGTATTTATGAATATGAGTAAAAACATTATGAAATATATTTATACTGATCTACTGAATATAAATGTAAAAATTAATTCTTCGGAAATAATTAATCAATTTTTTGTAAAGTCATTTATTCTTTAAAATGGGGTTTTATTCAAAAATATGTTTTAGCCCATTTTATTCGTGAATATTATAATCCTTTTCTACCAATTTTTTAAATTTTATTTCATAAAATATTAATTATTTTTTATATCATAATGTCTTACTTCACTTAGGGTGAATGTTTGGTATATCTCTAAAATGATTGATTTTTCTGTGAATGGTAAAAAATATATATTTTCAAAATAGTCTAATTTCATTTATTTCAATAAAATAAATTAAAAATCAATTTATAATTTTAATATGGTATTAAATTTAAATAATTTACATTTTAATCATAATAATATAATTGGTTAGATTTGAATTACTCATATTCGTTATTTTGATATAAGTAATTCTTCAAATGTATTTTTCTAAAAACAATTTTTCTTTGTTTTTTACATATTTATATTAAGAAATATTTGTCCCACTTATGGAGATTAAATATTAAAAAATGGATACCATATTTATAATTAAGTGATTCATGGTTTAAAAATAGTACCATTTTAATTTTTTTCATTATGAATAGTATCATTGAAAAATATTTATCTCCTCAGTAATGTTAAAATGGGTAAATTAGGGTTACAACCAGGATATAAGGTCATAAAATTAACCAAAACCCTGAAATTATTTTATTTTATTAAATATATTCAAAAATATAAACAATAAATTCATATATATATATCATTTTGGTTCAATTTTACTGTGATAAGGACATTTATATTATTTTAAGTAAAGAAAATTCCCAAATTTCACCATATCGACTTTAAGGTATATAAATTTTTACATAAGGATGAAAAGAGGATATGTTAGGTTATAAATATATGGTTTAAATAATTATTAATTCTTATATGATGTTAATTTATTTATAATTTTTAGTGAAAGAATAATTATCTTAATTGTTTACACAATTCCCAAAAAAATATTTATTAAATTAGTATAAAATATAATAAATGAATTCAAAAAAATAAAAAGTAATACTATTTCAGTGAATTATTGAATTGCAAGAATTTTTTAGTTAAATATAAGATATCATGGATTTTTTAATGTTTTATAGTAAAATTTTCATAACCATCTTGATGTCTTTCAAGTCTAACTAAATGAATAGTTTAAAAAATGACATTGATGATATTTTATAAAAAATATTTATCTAAATTATCTAAAACTAAATAAAAAATTGAAATAGAATATTTAGGGTGAGAAATGATATAAAAATCTATAAATTGCTCATTTGATAGCTAATTGATAACTTTTATGAAAAATTATAACCTTTTAAGTTTGAAAAATTCATATTTTTTTCATGGTTAAATTCAATTAATAAAGGTGTTAACCCAAACGATAAGGTTTAAAATGACACTATAACCCATAAAAATTAATATTACATTGAAATTTAAATATTATCCTCATTTTATTAACATATTGATCCATTTGAAAGTATTTTTGTAGAGAATGAATTAATTTTATAGTAATATTTTTTGGCAATTCCAAGTGTATCCTTTTCTTCCCTATTAAAACGATACATATTATCAAATTTAGTTAGACCAATTTATTCCATATTTATTACCCAACCCCTACCCAATTCCATTAAAAATTTCTTGATTCATTAATTATATGTTTTATTATTCTTGAAATCTTTATCAAAATAGTGCCTCGCAATAGTGGACAAAACACCTCATGTGCGCCTCCATGTACACCAGAGGATACAAACTAGAAATAAGTTCCAATGGTGTTTATGTGGGGATATTATTACCTCATAGGTTATAGTTATCACAATAGATATATAGTTGAAAAATATATGAATTATAAATAATATGGCGAATAATAAAAAAAAAATCCAAACAAGAGAAATAAATAACATAAAGAAGTAGAATAACATTTGATACCAAATGATGATGATGTTCTTTATTTTATGAAAAATGAAAGTACAAGAGTAGTAAGGGACACAATAATATACCACATACTATCCAAAATATATATAAAAGAAAAAACTACTATTACAAGAATCTCAAGCATCGGTTCGGTTCTCTACCCTATACTCTAACCTTGAAGAACAATTTAGCATCAAAAGATGATATCTTCCTTCTATCTATACCTGCAATAATGAGGTCTTCTGGGGTGCCATAGGCATCCCTAACAAGATTTTAGATACAATCACAATCATACAACACCAATGGTGTCGAGATCAATATATTTTATTGAATAAATGAATGTGTAGCTTGTTATAAATGATAAATATCATAAAATTACAAAAATACTCTACTCTGGGTATCAAATTAGACACCCTCTCAATACCACTTGTTTCAACATAAGTTATATGTATGACATAAGATACCATTAAAAATTACATTGTGAAAACATATACTAATATAAATTTTTTAACCAAGGATCACGAACCCCAAGTTTGTGCTCTGGTTTAGCGATCATAACTCAATGATATCCTAGAGGAATTTTCCAGATGTAAATATGAAACATCACATGTGAAATAAGAAACAAATTATTAATATCCAATAATGCATTCCCAATTCCATCCATATCAATCTATACAAAATCCCAAGGGTCACTATATGAGTATATGATATAAATAATACCACTATGTTTGTCCAAATAAACCCATATTGGAATCCCTTGTATCACTCATGGCATGGTGAACTATGAGCCCATACCAATCATCTCACATAGAGGATTTCGTATCACCTAAGGCATGGAATGACCATATTTTCAATGATTTCATCCACATTTTCTCCGTTAGGGAACCAGTGTCACTCACGAGTATAAAACAACCCACCCAGAGAGCCCGTACAAGGTAATACAAAGTATCACTCCTGATGTGTCTAGTTTATCAATCCAAGCACAACAAGTCCATCCATGGTGTCAATAAGTCCCTATACTATCCCAAAATCAATTAATACGTATATACCAAGTAACATATCACAATATGGAATTTACAATCACATGTCATCAATAATAATATCAACACTACAGGATAAACAAACTATCTTAGTGAAAACATTCAAGGATATAAACTAGATCAAAAAACAATAAGCACAAAATGAGGCATGGGGCACAAGGTTTGTGACACAAGATATTTCATGAGGCAATGAGACATAATGAATAAGTCATAACCACAAGGTACTAGGCAACAAGCTCAATTATAAGGCACATTACATAGAATAAATGAATGAAATGATGTAAGGAATAAAACTTGACACAAAACAATAATCATATAGAATTTGGAATTTCCAAAGGGGCCTAACTCAAGGATCAAATGTAATCTTAATTTAGTTGGTAAATTTAGAGAATTTCACAAAGGATAAGTACACCTATATAGTTGTTAAAAATTTAAGGCCTGAAATTTATGCCATCAAGGTTGGAACACAAAAAGGGGTGGAAAACGTCAGGGTTAGCAACCCACTGATGGTTTTTGTATATAAGGTAATATCACATAATACAAGACGAACCCATTAGATTAATTTATTTTACTTTTTTTCCGAATTTATAAAAGGTTACAACATATTGCATAATGACATGTAAATTTAAAAACAACAAAACACATAGGAAATACCTAAACCACGTACCTCTACTTATTATCACTCAACCCATCTATTTTACACAATTGAATCAAGCTAGAATGGGAGAAAATAAAGGAATCATTCAATTACATGAAAATAGTGAAAAGTATTTCACATATAAATACTTCAATAGAAGATTAAATAACATTGAAATATATGTGATAGTGTGGAATATATTACAATGATAACTCCAACACTGTAGACGGTGGGTGATTTAGATGAAGAATAGAGGAGATTGTAAGGAAGCTAAGAGGAGAGGAGGAAGAGGTTCACACATAAGGAGAGGGGATGTTCCTATATAAAGGTAAGGTATAAATTAAAATAATATTTAAAACATTCATTAAGAGAAAAATTGAAATTTTACCCACACTGAGTGGGGTGCATGTTTTTTCTGCTTGTTGGGACAAACCATACACCAACTGTGTAGCAGGATCTCCTACCTCGCGTGGGATACACACATAGTTTGGAAGACCATGCACTGATAATGAAAAATTAACTTTTAATGGGTCTAAAATCCTTCACGGTCATGTACCTAGTGTCTCACGATTCCATACCTACCATGAAAACCCCAACACCCCACCATCTGTAGTCACATGGTTTTGGGAAACTATATTGGCTGAGATACACGGCTCTAAGAAACTATACAGCCCAGTCTTCCTCTTTCAATTATTGGGTCCCATGCCCAAACAGATCCATAGACACATCAAATATATACTTGACTTCATTAGGAATCATTGTTTGCTCCAAAAAATATATTAAAGCTAAAAACTATATATCCATATTTTTTAGAAATGTCGAGTTGTTACAACCTACACTCTATAAGACAACTCATATCTAAGTTCCCCTTCCAAGTGTGGTAAAATATTTTCATAGATTTCTTTTAGCCACTAAGAATGTACATCTGCCTCCTACTCCCATGTCTCATCCTATATGTGTCAATGCATCCATATCACTTAGAACATTTGAACTGACCAACCTTGGAGAGTCGTTGTGCTCTAGTGTACGATATGTATTGGATGCTTCTTGAAGGATGTATCCCTCACCAGCTCAATATCCTCATCGAAAAGTTATTAATAAGAGTCTGTATGATAATAATGAATATGTGATTTGTATAAGACATTTTGCAGTGCACAATACCTCTAAGGTAATAGTAACCAATAGGCTGCTGATCGACTCTCTCCACTATCTTTATGGTCCCAACATATTGAAGTGTTAAAATTCCTTACCTTATAAATCATTTATGTCAAAAACTAGGTGATGCACATTAAAATACCTGATGTCTCATCTCGAAATCTATAGGTTTAAAGTGAAGGTTGGTATATGATTTATTCCTAGACTTGTTGTACCCATTTTCTTCTGAATATGTTGGACTTAGTATGAAGTATCCTAAATGATACGATAACCCAGTGGATCTCCCTCACCTTCTATAAGCCATTATAGCAGTAAAAGTAATAGTCTACCATAGAGGGCCCTGTATGGATTCATTAATATCATTGCCTTAAATATATTGTTTTATGAAAACTCAATGAGAGTAAAATGATTTTTTCCTTGAACCTCAAAAATCAAGGACATAGGCCTAAATCATATCCTCTAATACCCATATTGTCTTCTATGACTGCCCTCCAGTCTGAGGGTTATAAATTTTACTCAAGAGAACCTATGAACCTAGCTCCTATTTCAACCCTTTCCGGAACTCTAATTTCATGTAGGAGGCTTGGTCCAAAATGATATAAGAGTTTAAACCATGAAGTTACATTATCTATTGGATATAAAGAATTCTTATCTTATCTATATAGATGGTATCCTAAATCAGTAGGAAGTTTGAAACCTTGTTCAAACTGTTGACGATCACTTAAACTACATCTCTACATAGATGGGTTCTCTAAAATCCCACCTTGAAATACATTGTGACATCAATCCATTTCCACTCAAGAATAGATAGAGGCTGCATAAGTCTATAGGCCACTGGTGTTCTGATTTCACCTAATTACAGTTATATCACCTAGTGATGAAACCTGAAATATGACTTTTGAAACCTAGCCCCCAATACTAATGAAATATTTCTTTTTACATCATGGTAATCCCAGGATAAACAACCCAAATAGAAGGATATTATTCCCTCAAAAACTATTCCCATATATCCATTGGCACCCATACATGTCCATAGAAGAGTAGTGTTTCACATCTATCAATAACCTAACTAGGAGGTGGGTTATCTCATATTATTATCTCCCTCAGGACGAGGCCCTCAAAATTGGATAGTTGTCTCATCCAGACCATCTCTAGAAGAGAGGATATCACAACTGGAGATTCTAATACTGGTTGATTGTGTTTCTGCTAAAACATAATATGTATCTTATAAAATAGATCCCTCAAATTCCTTTCAACATTTGCCACAATGAAATCTTTTGTCTATGTCTTCCAACTCTAAGCTTCAGCTGCTACATTTCCCTTTTTGAGTATGTAAGAAGGCTCAAATATGAAAAACCATATTTATTCCACTAACCTATGTTTCCTTAGTTTCATGTCTCGCTTCATGGATATATATTGAATACATTTATGGTCTATGTAAGAAATGAAACATTCACCCAGAAAATAATTCCTCCAATAGTGAAGATCATGGGTCTCGATAGCTATCTCAAGGTCATGTGTTGTATAGTTCCACTCCTAAAGCCTCAACTAGAGGGATCTATAAGATATAACACAATCACCCTAAATAAGAACATCTCCCACATTAGTACTTAAATAATTACAATAGGGAGTTTAGCCTCATCCTATATTATGAAGAATCGGGATTTGTGATGAAGTGATTCTTCCCTTTCACTCCTATAAATATATTTTTACAAGGTTTAGTCCAATTGAATTTCATAGCCTTCTTGATCATGATTTTAAGAGGTTCATTTAGGCATGATAATCCTTGATTTAATAACATGTAATATCCAACCATCCCTAAGGATCTATATATGACAAACAAATTCTATGTCTGAACCTAGAAAACTATGGTTATCACCTTCTTCAAGTCAATTGATACACCTGACTCTTATATATTATTACCCAATAAGTGAACCTTACTAATCCAAAAGTGGCATTCAATAAGATTCTAATATATTTGGTGATCACTTATTGTATTCTTCACAATATCAAGATGATCATCCCGATCATGGTTGGTGCCCAAATACACTAAGATTTGTTCTAAAAAGACTATCACTAAGCAATCAATATATAAGTGGAAATATTGTTTCATCAATCCCATAAAGACTATCGACGTTGTCGTTAGACCGAATGGAATAACCATATACTTTTACAGGCCATAACTAGTCCAAAGTTGTATATAGTATATATGACGGCCTTTCATGCACCTAGTGGTAGCTCAACCTAAAATTGATCTAGGAGAAAACTATTGCTCCCCAAAACCGGTAAAAGAGGTCATTGATACAGGGTAGTGGATATCATTTCTTTATCATAATGTGGTTCATTCAGTGGTAATACATGAACCAATGAATGGACTATCTTTTTTCATGGAATAAATGATAGGTTAACCCCATGAATATGTGATGGGTCTAATAAAAATCTTAGACTCTAGATATTCAATATGTTTCTTGATTTCATAGAGATCCATATATGTCATCGTATTGGGAGAAATGGACATAGGTAACTCACTTGGAACCATCTAGATAGTGAACTCAAAACCTCTCATAAGATTTAAGTAGGAGAAATATTTAGGGGAGACAACCCTGAAATGATCCACAGCTAAATGGAGTTCTACTAACTGGATCCCCTGATCACTCCTAACAAATAGGCCATCTATGTTGACACTTTTCTGAGACTAGTTTTATTGGGTCCATTTAAACATTCCTAGATATTCCACTCTCTCTTATAGATATATGTGTTTCCCATGGGTTATTTGAAGTATATTCATTAGATATATTATTTCACTTGGGTATGATAAGGCACAAGTCAGTCCATGGTGAAAATAATGTTGAAACTGGTCATCTTTAGGATGAAGATAACCCACAAGAAATGATACCCACCTATCATATAGGAAAATCATAGAATTGGAATAATCCCTATGATATGAACCCTATAATAATGTTAAGGGACATAACATCATATAATTACTCTATAGGAAGGCCCAAACATTCCATAAATGTAGAAAATATTAAAGAATGTGATGTAGTTTTATCAAAAATGGTTGAATCTAAAGTTGAGGGTACTAGAATAGTGCCTCTAATTGTAAATATAAATATAATCTAATCCTTAGGATCAATATGAAATGAATATATGTGGCCCGATCTGAGACCCTGAGTTTCTTCTTCACTAGCTTAAGAAGATTCACTCAGCTGGCATTGAATATTTGGGGCCTGAATACCCCAATCACATAAACTACCACCTGGTCCTAATTGAATGGAATAAGACCAAATCCCAACCTACTGTTGATTAATGGATCATGTACCTAATATAGATACCAGTAATGATCCCCTCTCACTGAATGTTAGAGAAAAAGACCGAAAGAAGCACTATAGGTGACCCATTTTACCACAAGATCATCACTCGATTGGGATTCTAATTTAATGATGCATCTTATATCTTGACATTACAGGCATGTGAAACACTACATAGCTTCAATTTTGTATCACCTAACTAGAAAATCCCTCACATGAACTCTTTAAAGGGAGCTTCTGATAGTCAGATGAATCATCTCTCTAACTCTAAACTAAACTACCTTGGCTCACATTTCCAGCTTCTCTGATATTTTGTTACATAGTAAGGGAATCATTCAATATATCTATAATGATAGTCAATAGTAATTAATTCAAATATGAGAAGAAATCATATACAAGATCAACCTCAATTCACCTCACACTTTTCAACTCATCATTGGTCAAATATGGAGTAAAATAGTTAATCATAGTGAAGTAAGAAGAATACTGTAGCATTGTTATAGTGTCCTGCTGAAGATTCATAAACTCCGTAGAGTGTTCCTCCCTTAGAGTCTTGAAAAAAAATAAATCAAGAAGGATTTTTGGAATTCCACCGAGACCATACCCTAAAAATCTCTTCCTAATAGATCATTTATAACAAGTGCTTTTTGGAATCATGATATATATACCTAGAGAACTTGACCCTCGGCTTTGTACAAATATCATGATGGTTGAGGATTGATACCATGAATTTTAACCATTAATCGACATCCTAAGTTCCACTATACCCTAATAAGGTGGGAGGATTATTTGGCTGAAATTATCGAGTCATCTCTATCATATTCAAGGTAGGACAGGAAGCACTTTTAATAGACTATGTGAACCAACGAAAAATAGCATGGAACAAAGAAATGGTTCCTTGTGGAGGATCTACACGAGGTGCCATATATAGAACTATAGGAGGTATTGTGGGTGTCTCAAGGACCACCACATCCAGAGTTTACTCATTTTCACTATCTTGGTATACATCATTATAACGTCACATTGACATATCTATATAATTTCCAAGTTCATTTTTCAGAAATGATTTATATCAAATAGGAACAAGTAGATAAAGAAAAGGATAACTAGAAGGGAAAGGTACAAGGCCTCCCTATATAATGAAATACACCTTAGCCTGCACTTGGAACTAGGTATAGGTGATATGAAAATGTCACATAAGGATCTCATGTTACAAAGCCTACTTCCCACTCCTAGGTCGAGTTGGGTTCAAAGCCCTTGTTACACCTATAGGATTCCCCTTTTCATTTTAAAGGTCGTATTCATTTTAATTATTTTATGTATATAAAATATCATTAAATGGTTAAATTATAAGGATATCCATTTATAATTTATAAGTGAATATAAAACTTATAAATTGAAAAATAGAATCCAAAACATCCTAACCAAAATATTTTTCAGCCCACCCCACTAATAGTCACTGGCTCAACATTCCACAACTGACTACTTAAGTTGTCTGTTTTAACTTATGCATAGGAAAACTAAAAGGTTAAGGCATGACCATTATGTTTTAGTTATGTTTTTATGCCCAATTATTTTACACATTTCTATATATAGAAATTAATAATTATGTCATGCACAAGAAATATATAAAATACATGATGAAAAATTGATATGGCATAGAATAATGCATGAAATTTTAATCCTATGGTTCCTAGTATAATGAATGATTTGATACACCCTCATATCATTGGTATATGGTTGGATAAATTCCATAAGGTTAAAAAAATTATCAATAATATTAGAGGAATAAAGCATGTGTTTCACGTGATAGTGAAACCCATAAAACTATAACACTGAAAACATAAACATTATTTAACCATCCCCGATAATTTGGGTTTCCCCAGTATGTGGGTGAGCTAATATTAGAAAAAAATTTATTAATAAATTAAAATATCCCAAGTCTCCTATATAAACTAACCAATAATCCAAAAGTAATATAGCCTATGATACCACTTTGTAGCACCCTGCCCCATGTGCCACTTAACAGTGCCCCGAGATGGTGGACACAACCACTCAAGCACACCACCCCATTCACCAGAGGTTGCTGACTAGTTGCTATGTAAAAGGGTAAGTATATTGGGAGAGTATTACCTTATAGGTCATTGTATGATCGGAAACAACCAATGGTTAATAAATATATTAAGTAGAAAAAAAAGCATCCGAACAATAAAAATAAACCAAAAGACTGAAATAAATAACTAGCTGATGAAACATAACATTTCATACCAACTGATAATTATTTTCATGATTCTATAAAAAATAATTGTACATGGGGAATAAGTGACATAGCCATATACCATATACTGGCCAAAATATAAAAACAAGTCAAAATCTACTACAATAATAATTTTGAACATAGGCTCAGTCCTCTTCCCTGTACTCCAACATAAAATATCAACCAATAATTGGAAGTTGTTTCTTCCCTTTTACCATTACTACAATCATGATGTCTTCCTGGGTGTCATAGGTGACCTAAGTATGGTGTGAGATACAATATAAATAGGTGACCACAAATGATGTCTAGATTGATCCATTTCGTACAATAAATAAATGAACAGTGTGTCATAATTGATGACTGTAGTGTAATTAATTAATTAATTGATTGATACTCCATTCTAGTTTTTTAAATGGACACCCACTCTATACTTACTGATTTGTCATAATCTATATTTATAAACTAATATATTTGTACAAGTTATATGGTTAAAACATAGGCTAACATTAATTAAACAACCAGGGTTTCCAAACCCCCTAGTTATGTTCTGTCTTGACATTCACATCCCCATGACATCATACAGGAATTATCCAAATATAAATAAGAATCATCACATATAACATTGGAAACTAATCTACCATATTCAATGAGGGATTACCAAGCCCTTCCATGTAGAGATATAAATAATCCCAAGGGTCTCTATAGGAGTATCTTATATAACCAGTACCAATGAGTCCATGAAAGGTAACCCATAAAGGTGTACCTTGTATCACTCATGGAAGGGTGAACTCTGAGTCCATACGAATAATATCACAAAGGGGATATTTATCACTCGAGCCATCGCGTATCCATATTTCCAGAAATTCCATCCATGGTTGCTCCCTGAGGGAAACTGTTTCACTCATAAATATAAAAAAAATCTACCTTGAGATCTCATACCAGTAAATATAAAGTATTTATCTATAGTTATAAAGTAGATCCAACCATGAATGGAGATTCCAACCTTGACATCCATATATAGGTACCTAGTTCTCTCCTACCCTACAAGTAAGTCATATAAACCATGGCACATATCACAACATGGAATTTAAAATCACATTTCATTAATAAGAATCACAACACTACATGAGAAATAAGGTATAAAAGTCATAATATTCTATACAATCAACTATAGAATAAAATAATAAGCACAAAATGTTGTATGAGGAACAAGACATATGGTATAATAACTAGAATGAGGAAATGAGATATAATGAAAAAGGAATAACCACAAGGTAATAAGAAACAAGATTAAGTATAAGGCTCATAGAATGAAATAAATATAAATCAATTATATATGGAATAAGACCCGATTGCAAATAATAATAATGTAGAATTAAGAATTTCCAAAGGGGCCTAAATCATGGATCACAATTCATATTCATTCAATTGATATATTTAGTGAATTTCATAAAGGATAAACACATGTAGATATAGTGGTTAACGAAATAAACATCATATTTAGGCCATCAGGGTGGGAATAACCAAAGGGGTGTCCAAATAAAAATAACAAACCCACTGGTTGTTTCAAATATAAGATAATATCACTTAAGAGACAAGGAATTCATTAAATTAATTTATTTAATATATTTCAAGCATCGTTATAAGGGTTTGGTGCAGAAAAAAATAATTTATTATTAAAAAAAATGAAAAAAGAATGAGGAAATAGGTAGAGCATATACCTCAATATAGTACCACACCACTTGTCTATTTTCGAGGCATGAATAAATAAATAATAGAAAAAACAAATTAATCTTCCAATTCTATAAATAAAGGGAAAATGTGGTTACACATAAATAGCACAATAGAGGATGGAAGACACATGAAATAGAAAGAATATGATATTATATCATACCAATAGTTTTTCAAAGCTTTATACGGTGATCTATGTTGATATATAATGGAGGAGATAAAAAATTAACCTTGGAGGAGAGTATGTACAGGCTTAAGCTTGGGGTAAGGGGCTAGTCTACTAAAGAGGTAAGGGAGAAAAGAGAAAGAGGTTTTAAAAACGAATTAAGGGAAAATTTGGTATTTCACTAATAGAGATAGGGGTTAATGGTTTGGTCACATATTCTTCCAATCTATAGTCCAACCATGTTTTAGGATATGCTCTAAGAATCACCCTACACAGGCTATATGAATGTCTTTTCTAACCGTGTGCTAACCGTGAGAAATGCCACTATCATGGGGGCCTACAATCCCACACAACAAAGTGCCTAGGGTTGCATAGTATCAGAAAAAATGTGTGGCCCCCATTACCCCACATTCTAATTACCTGTATTTTATGGAAACCATGCAACTTTTTCATCATCGTTTCTACTAACTGTGTGACCCAGTCTTCATCTTTCAATTTAGGTTCTTCGAGCCTTGAACGAGACCCAAACACACCTTAGACATCCTTGAATTTATTTAACATCATTATTGGGTCCAAAAAATAGATTCAAGTCAAAAACTGGTGGTCTTTAACTTTGATTAAAGTTGATACATTACAAAGGTCCATTATAAGGGTCCTTATGAATAGATGAAAAGGAAGCCTACTGAAGAAGAGGTAATCGTCTTACCCACCCTCATTCAATTTATTTCTCATTCAACATCCTCAAAATATATTGTATTTATTTTGAAATAATAACTTTAGTATCCTAAATATATTGAAATTTTATTAGTATTATATAAACACTAATTTCCTCTCTCTATAATATCAAATGGGAAGTGAAAGTATCTCTCATGTGTACATGTGGACTACCACCTCTATGTAGCAATATAATTAATATTAGATTAGCATCCTCCGTGGATGTTTTTTAAAGATCATAAATGATATTTATAACATTATTATTCTTCCATAATAATTATATCATATAATCCTTCTTACCATCCAATTCATTTGAAAACAATAATTCCCCTCGTGTGTATATATGGACTGCCAAATACACATAGTAATGCAATTCATTTTTCATTTCTGATTTATAGGGATGTTAATAAGGATATATTTAAGGAATAAATTATATATATATATATATTTCATAATAAATATTTTATAATGGTGAATTTTTATTTACCATTCTCTTGTTTCATCCATCAAAAAGTGAATACAATGTTGATGATTACATATGGCTTACCATCTTCAAGAACGATGTAACATATTTTTCTATAACTAAATTTTATAGATGACAATAAATAAAAAGAACATTTATATATATAATGAATATATATGATATTTATATCATTTTTAAAATTTCCTTAGATAATGTAAACATGATCCAATTACAAGGACCAAAACCATTAAATTGAAATTCTTCTGATAAATGAATTAATGAACACCCAGAGATGATGATTTTAATAAGGAGTTATTAATAAATGGGTATTTAAATGTTGTAAGTTAATCATATATGATATAATATTTATGTACATGAATATTTAATAAAATGATATTAAATTTAATCTTATTATACATGTGGCTAAATCAATTTTTAAGAAATTTGAACTCATGGTTAGAGATTCTCATCCCACATTTATTTCTATGAGACACATGCCATAGTCAGAAATTATGTCATTTATATGGTATATATGCTTCCCATGAATTTTATTTATAATATTTCTATATAATTTATTGGGATATACATATCAATCTAAGGTTCTTTCTTGTATGGATCTTTTGATTCAAATATTACAAAAGAGGTAAGGGATTTATGTTTCAAAATCATTTTAATTTTAAATGTTTATGATTGAATTTCCATTAAAGAAAATTATATAATCTTTTACAGATGAATACATTCAATTTTATTCTCTTAAATTTAATTCATAATAATACTAGTTTTATTTACATTTTAATAACTTTATGTAATCAATACATCGATATTATATTTTCAATCAAAAATTTATTCATTTATCTCTTCAATAACGAAATTTTCATGTTATAACCATATTTTCTAAAAACAACTAAAAAATATATATTATTATATGAATTTTTAAATTCATTATTAATCATGATTTTTTTTATTTTGATTAAAATGAACCTTCTTGTCATTTTTTAGTGATGATATTTTTAATATTAATCGTAAACGTGAAAGGAAACATTATTTCCACATACACGGTATAAAATTTTATGTTTCCATGACTGCTCAATGATTTGAATATTCCATTACATTTTTTTGAAAGTTATTTATATAGGAAATATTTCCTATATATTATTGGTATGTTTTTAAATTTTAAATATGTTATTTAAAATTAAACTTGTATTTTTCTTATGAAATATTCTAGTAATATTTTAAAGGATTATTTCATCAGTTATTGCTTCATTTACTGATACTTATTATTTAATGGGAATTTGATACAATTATTACTTATTTATTAATTATAGACATGGTTTATGGTTATTAGGATTAAATATCAATGAAACAAATTTCTCTTTCCATGGGTAAAATAATGATGAATGTTTTTGTGATCTTGTGGAATAAATATTAATTAATTTATTAATAGAAGATGTGTGGACAAAGAATATTATAGTACTAAAATATATTTAGTAAATATAATTTTTCTATGATCTCAATGGGTAAATGAGATTTTATCCCAATCCTAAAAAAAATGGTACACGGGAGGTTATCCAAAGACCCAAAAAAGAGGGTACACTTGAGGTTCCCAATATCAAAAGAGGGTATATAAGATGTCATTCCAAGACCGAATCAGGTACACATGTGGTTATCCAAATCCTAAAATTTTATAAATGTATATGTGGATAGCCTCAACATAAGATTTCTCTGATTTTTATTATTCCCTATATTGTGGCGCTCTTTTATGAAATGATATTATGTCAATGTTCTGATCTCATTCATCATATTCGTTGATCCTTTTATGATTCATGTCTTATGAAATGAAAATATTTGTTTCATAACTCAATATTATGATATTTTATATATATATTGTTGTTTTAAAATGTTAACACGATGTTATTATACCCTTATTCTCATATTATATTTAATTGATCATTATTATCTCCCATGTTTACTCTTAATAAGAATCTAAAATCCCCCTTTTTATGTTTCATTTCCCTTATTTATGAGTAATGATTTTTAGAATGGTATGTCTAATAATGGTTGTATTTATGAAGAACATAATGGTAGATGATGTATATCTCTGATGAATTTTATTTATGTATCCATGTTTCCAAATACACTAAACTTATGTTATTCTAGCATTGATCATAATTTTATATAATTAATATTCATCTTATAGGATGTAATATTTATATAGGAAAAGTTTGGTTCACTATAGATTATATCAGAGAAGAATTATGGATCTGATCCCTAGGAAGTCTCACATTTTAATATTAGGTGAAGCATGACACTAATCCTAAGTCCTTCATGAGGAGATGGAATCTAATGGGGATAGTGGTAAGAGTTCCTCCCAAGTGTTGTAGCCACCCATGGAGTACTCTAAAAGGTATCAATTATTACCCTATAGTTACAATACCAAGCTATTATCATTGGTATTAGATAAATAATTAGCTACCTTTAGAAATAAGGACTATAAAACTTTGGTGAAAACCCATAGGATAAGCCTATATATAGAAAAACATATTTTTTATGGTAATGAAAGGATTCTAGCTTCCTAGAAAAATATACATTTATGTATACTATAAGTTTATTTTTTTGGGAAAATATCATCTATGCATAATAACCCCCCAAAAGATTCATTCAATTATATCACAATAATCATTCTAATATATGTTTTGTGTTCCTTAATACACATCTGATTTGTAAATATTGAGCACTATTCTTAGGATAAGTCACATTTTATTTAAGAAATATCATAAATGATTCGAATAGACAATGATCGTGGATTTACAATGTTAAACCTAAGGTTTCATATATTTGGAAATAATTTTTAATGGTTTAGATATTATATACATGATTTTTCCTAAAATCTCACTAAGATGATTAATTCTCACACAATGGTTTTTAGTTTTTGATAATGGCTAGAACCAAGAGGATTCATGTTAATGGTGAATCTAATAGATAATGTAATGACTTTACCCAACAGAAAATAAATGAAATAGGAACTGGAAGGATAAACATTGTGATAGTACCTAATTATATGTCCCAATATATGATTAACAACTTAAACATTAGTGAGTTTCATAATACATCAAATAAGAAGGAAATATATTTTTCTGCAAGTTCATGTTGTAATGGTCATAATGGAAAGAAATATTTATTTTCATCTTATCAATAATTTTATAAGAAGTACCAAGGAGAATAAAGGAAGGGGATATTATTTATTTGTATAAATAAAGGTCCTAGAGATATGAATTCATAGGGAATTCAATTCCTTATATAAGGGAAGCTTGGGTATTATCTTATTTAATTTCCCAATCTAAGGGATAACTCATAACCTAATGGATTACTGGTGATAAAAAGTAATTTAAGTAAAAGGATCAAAGCCTGTATATATTGGGAATCACGAATTATTATTTTTAATTATTATATAAATGATATAATAAAAATAATAATGAAACTTCTCTGTAATTTTATAAAATGGTTTTCTTTTTGGATCTGAAAACTGATGTTATTAATATTTTAATAACTTTCTTATATTCTCCCTTAACTGATTTTATATGAAATGTTCATAATTCGTGTGAAATATTATTGTTTAAATGTTAAATATAATTTTAGAAAACTATTTGAATTAATCCATATTAAAGTATGTTTAATATTTTAATAATAAATATCACCCAACTGATCCAACATGTATTGTAATTATTTTGTTGGATTCATTATTCAATTTTGAACATATCATTATAAGTAATCATTGGCCAATTATTCCATTGGAAGGGTCATAAGGACCACACACGAAGGCCCACAGAATCTGTGAAGAAAATGGACCATCCATGAAGTTTGAATTACTATTTTCAATCCAGATGTGAAAATTTATTGATTATCCTCAAAAACTAGTATAAAAATTCAAGTATTCATGAATAAAATTTTCAAGGCCCAAATCCAAAAACAAGGGGCCCAAATGAAGACTTTATGTCCAGTCCACAATTTTGGATGGGAATTAAAATCAAGACACTATTCCAGCACTTTCTCTTGATTTATTCATCAAATAAATCTATTATTTTTTAGTGTTAATTATAATATATGGGAATTAAACTTGTTATAATAAATGTTTTTTATTTGAAGGCATATTCCTATTCAAAAATCCATTCACATTTCAGCCATCAAAAAGCATAGATTGAAATTGATAATTTTATATTGTTTATTAAAACCACTATAAATTTGGATAATGAAGTCCAATAGCCCCAAATTATTTACGGATGATTGTAAACATAAATATATATAACTTGGAAGAAAATATTAGTTCAAGATTTAGTTGTCCTAATGGCCAAATTGGTGATGTAAGTGGAGGGGATGATTTGGAATAACAATTTTCGACCTCCTTTGGCTATAAATACAATACCCTCTTCTCCTTGCATGTGGTAGGAATTTCAGAAGAGAGGAGCATATAATGGAAGGACCAAATCCTTGAAAAAGTCTTGGGAGGAACTTTTATAATCATGTTTTCACTTAGGAGACCTTTCTTCCTCTCTTTGTTTTCATTTACTATTTTGTTCTTCAATGTTGTAATCTTGTAAGTTTTTTTCTTGTAATACTGTTTCAATGAATGTTTCTTCTTTAATATATATTATTCTCATCCACCTTAGGTACTTTAATATTAATTCTCTTAAAATGTTTTAAATAATTTTAAAACCCATTTTCTTCTTTTTCATCCTCATTCAATCAAAATTCTATTATTAATTCTCATCACTGTTTGTGTGTTTTTGTTCGGACCACAAATCTTTTCTCATCCCATTATTTTTCTTATATTATTAACTCATAATCATAAACATAATAAACCTAATTTCTAATAATCTTAATGGATGACTAATTCTTTCATTTTTTTGTGTCAAAATTTAGGGATGTTAAGTGATTGAGAGTATTTTCTCGATGAGTATTCTTTAATTTAACATTGTTTATGTTGGACTTAATATGTCATGGATTAATGATATGTTTTTCTTAATATGTGGATTACATGGATTATTTGAACCACAAATACAATACCTTCAATAATTAATGGTAATTATTAGTACCCTAAGTTATGATACGGCTTGTCTTAAAGCCTTAACACATAGGAATTTTAGTCAACGTTTTCTTGTGAAGTGGTTTTTAAATTAAATGCAATATAATGAAGAGATCAAGGATATCACAAGCTTAACACCCTAAAAATATACTCAACCCAATATTTATCAAATTATTAAATAAAACACCAATCATTAATCACTTCATTTAAGCTCTGAAAACAAACCCCCCAATCAAAATAAAATCAACTAAAACAGTTTACTATTAAAAAGTATCATCGTCGGGGATTCAAGCCGAGTACTGCTATACACATTAGCAGAGCATCAGAAAGTTGAATGGTCGATAAGAGACAATTGGATGTACTTTTAAATGGAATTTTTTCCAAGGATGGTGCAATTAAGTATTCATTAGATTCTGGTTATTGTCAAAAAAGAAAAATTTAAAAAAATGAAAAAAACACAATAGAAAACCTACCTTCTCATAAAAATCATTACAAAAATAGAAAAAAAAATTCCTATTTGATCCAAAATATCTCTAAATGACTCATGGCATCCCAAAAAATCTCTCATATTTGTTTTAACATGAAAGTGAGTGACCAATTCACCAACTTAGTAGGAACATAAGTGATAATCAACTCATTCAAGGACCAGTCCTTGTCCAACCAGTTTAATTAGAAATGGCCAATCCTAGGGAACAAACACTTAAAAACTGATTTCCACTGATATGAAATACTAAACTCTTAGTATTCAATATCTAAACATAGAGGCTGACTTCAAACTCAAATTGGGTCTGATTCATCTTCTTTCTCATTTCCACAGGCTAGCAGATGTGGAGTCACATCTCCACCGTAAAGAGTTAAATGTGGTGTGCTTTTCCATGAAGCCTCAAGGAGTTTCTAAAGAACAAATCAAACTCTAAGAATTTAATTTCCCCTTATCTATCTCTACTAATTCATGGCTTTACTAAATCCCTACTGGTTATATAACCATATAGAATGACAATGAGTGACTATTTCTAGGGAAATTCTTTTTTGTTTCTCATACTACATCTATCTGAATGAAAATAAGTGGTATTTATCAATTCCCAAGTGAATAAATACATGGGTAATAATAGAGGTTCAAAAATGTTGTTTCAACCTTCCCACACGACCAAATCCATGACCATCTCTTGATCCAATACTTCTATGAGGGTTTATTGTCTATGGAGAGAACTCTCATTGATGTCGTAAGTGGTGCTACTCTTATTGATAAAACTCCTACAGCTGCAAGAGATCTCATAAGTAACATGGATGAAAACACACAATAATTATATACTTCAGCACATGATCAATTCAAACAAGACCATGATAGTCAATCGATGGAGCTGTAGAAGATCACAAAGTGGATATGTGAACTTACAGGTCATGTGATACAACTAGATAGGGCATCCAAATACCAAACCTAATATTCTCCAAAATCTTTGTTCCTTGGACCTATCAACAACTGTGGAATCTATATCTCATCATCTCATCCAATTGGCACATTTCCACAACATCAAGAGGATCAATCCAATATATCCAGACCAATGGAGCTCAATGCATCATATGCTCAGTAGAACCCCAACCCTCGATAATTAGGTTTGTTTGATAGAAACATTAACCGACCCCATTCAGAGCCCTTCTCTTTTACATATAACCCTAACCTAATATATGGGAATCCTATTTCCCATCCCCCTCAATACTTTAATCAAAATTCAAAAACCAAATCCAATATGGTTAAGGAATTGGTATCTTCCAACAACCTTACCCATCTGTTTCTCAACCACAAAGGATCATTCTGCTCTTCATACTCCTAGATTCCACTATCCTAGTGAGCCTTCCCAATTCCCAAACAAATAAAATCTCTTTCCCAAGAACCAAAATAAAGTTAATCCTAATCCAGGAGAATCCTCTTCATCCAGAAACCATGGGAAATTGCAGTGGAAGATATTTCCTCCACCCATTCCAGCCTCAAAAATATTTAAACCCAAATGGGTCAACTTTTATCCCACCTGAGCTAGCAACAATAATAAAATTCTTTACAACTACCGGTTCAACAACTACCCAACCCCAAGGGTAATTGTAATGCAATTTCACTAAGATAGAGGAAGAAAATTGATATTCCTCTTGATGAGACCTCCCACTCCCCTTTAAATGTTGGCCCAGAAAATGAAAAGAAAAAGAAACTTGAAAATGAATCTCAACCCATTCCATAGCCTCCTTCCATTCCACTTAGGAATCTAATTCCTTTTCATCAAGTTGTTTTAAGAAAAAGAAGTCCTTTGAATCTGATCCTGAAATGATCGACATGTTTAGACGTGTTGAAGTTAATATTCCCCTCTTAGATTACATGAAAAAAATTCTTCATTATTCCAAGTTTCTCAAGGAGTTGTGTGATAAAGGGAAACTTAAGACCTTCTAAAATTTTTCCACACATCTGTATATTCTTATAAAGTGAAACGTTCCTCAATCCTTTACGATTATAGGAAAAATTCGGAGTTCCATCTTGGATTATGCACTCATAGACCTAGGAGCCTCAATTAATTTCATGCCCAAATCCATTTTCTCCAACCATGGTCTTGGTACCTTATATCCAATAGGTGCTATCATTCAATTGTCCAATCAAATCAATACTAGTCCTGAGGGTATAATCGAGGATGTCCTCATTTGAGTGAATGGTCTTATCTTACCTGCTAATATCTTAGTTATTGAAATGGATGCTGAGACGAACTCTTCTCGATCTCCACTAATTCTAGGAAGACCATTACTCATGAATGCTAGAACCAAGATTAATGTATATTCAGGTATCTTATCCATGGAATTTAGTGACCAAATGGTAATGTTCAACATTCGTTAATCCATGCGATACCCATTTTTTGACCACTCTACATTCTCAATCCATGCTTATGAGGAAACTTTTGGGATTCAATTGAATTCCAATCCATAGAGTTCTTCATTTTCCAATGACAATGGATCTTGTGAAATCCACATCATGATTAACCAAGTAAAAAATGGGGAAGTGTATGTAGACCATACATTCATAGACTCCATCTATCTAGAGGAACTTGAAAACTCTCTTGAATGCCACATAAACAATAATCTATACATCTCCATCTTGGACAATGTTATGGAAAATTAATCTGAAGCAACTAAAGTCCCTTCCTCTAATCTTGAGTTGTCTAACCAACAAATAAAAGATAATATTGATCTGAACACCTAAAATATGCATTCCTTTTCCATGATCACTCATATCCTGTCATTATCTCTACTTCACTTACTAAAATCGGGGAGTCCAAACTATTTCAGATGATAGAGGAAAGAAAAAAAAGGCCATAGTTTAGACCCTAGATGAAATACCATGAATCAACCCTTCTCATTGAATATGTCACATACATCATGAAGAATCATCCAAACCAATTAGATAACTATAAAGAAGACTAAATCCACGCATACTTGTGGTATTTTGGGAAGAGGTCACCAAGATTATTCAAGATAGTATTATCTACCCAATTTATGATATTGAATGGGTTATTTCAATTCATGTTGTACCTAAGAAGGGTGGGATAAATATTTTTACAAATGAACATGGGGAGGTAGTCACAACTCAATTAAAGACCAAATGACGTGTGTGCATTCATTACTAAAAATTGAATTTTGGAACACGAAAAGATCACTACCCTCTTCTATTCCTTAATCAAATGTGAGAATTATTAGCTGGAAGTTCGCACTATTATTTTCTTGATGGATACCCCAGCTAATTCCAAATCCCAATCGCACCTCAAGACATAGAAAAGTATACATTCACTTGCCCCTTTGGAACATATTCATATAGTAGAATGTATTTTGGCTATTTTATTTATCCTACTGCATTCTCGAGGTGTATTATGAGTATCTTTTCGGAATACATTGAACACTAAATGGAATTATTCATGGATGACATTACCATTTATGGTGAGTCATTTAAATCATGCTTGAATTGAATCTCTCTAGTCCTTCAAAAGTGTGTCAAGTGAAACCTTGTGATAAATTTTGAAAAATGTCACTTCATGGTTGCAAATGGGATTGTTCTAGGTCACATATTTTATAAAGATTGTATTGATATTGATCATGAAAAAATTGATGTGATCCAATCACTTATTGAACCCACCTTTGTTCGAGACATCCATTCATTCCTCAATCATGCCAGTTTCTATCGGTGATTCATCTATAACTTCAGTATGATTTCCATCCCACTCCCTCAGTTTCTCCAAAATGATTTCACATTCCATTTCAAGGAGGTTTTCAATAGAGGCTTCATTGAACTCAAAACTACTCTTATATATACCCGAATAATCCGACCCCCAGATTGGTCCTTACCCATTGTGTTTATGAGTGATACTTATGATAGATCCATGGGGGATATTCATGGTCCAAGAATAAAAACATTCCTCATGTCATCTATTATGCCTCAAAAAAATTTGATGAAACTCATTCTCACAACATTGTGACTGAAAAGAAACTTTTAGTAGTGGTTTTTTCCTTAGTAATATTTCAGCAATATCTCTTAGGTTACAAAATCATCATCTTCACAGACCATTATGCTAAAATGTTCATACTCAAGAAAATTGATTCTAAAACAAGGCTAATAAGATGGATCCTAATGCTCCAAGAGTTTTAACTTGAATTCAAAGATAAAACAAGAGAAGAAAACCTAGTAGATGATCACCTATATAGAATTCCTAATTATTCACATTCATAAATCATTGATTCTAAACTCCCCACTGAGCACCTTTTATCTCTCACTACAATGTTACCATGGTATTCCCCAATTGTAAAATATTTGATTACTGCTGTTATTCTAAAATTTTCTTAAAATAAAAAAAATAAAACTGAAATGTGATTCAAAATTCTATTTTTGTTAGATAAGAAACATTGGAAAACTGGGGAAGACATGGTAATTAAGAGATGTGTTTATGAAGATTAACATTCCTCCATCATAGAATTTTGTCTCTCAATGCCTGGTGGTGGACGCTTTGGACCACAATGGACCCCTTTAGAGGTCCAAGGCATTGGATTCATCTGTACTTCACTCTTCAAGGACTCACATGTGTTCCTCCAATCATGTCACACTTGGCAAAAGTTTGGCACAATTTCAAGGAGAAATGAAATTCCGTAAAAGAATTTAATTTTATGTGAGATATTTAATATTTGGGGAATCAATTTCATGGGACCATTCCCCCATCCAATGGATTCTCATACATTCTTCCTGATGTTGATTATAATTCTAGGTAGGTCGAGCGAAACCCACTAGAAAGTATTATTCACATATTGTTAGCGAGTTCTTAAAGAGACACATCTTCCACTGATTTGGCACCCCACGTGCCTTGATAAGTGACTTAGGAACCCATTTTTGTAATAAAACCAGGTAATGCATTTTTAAAAAGATTGGTGTTGTACATAAAATATTTTACTACATGTCAACCCTAGAAAAATGGAATTGCTAAACATTCTAATAGAGAAGTGAATAGAGTTCATGAGAGAATTGTAAAACCCACCAGAATAGACTGGCCTGAAAGAATTGGTGAAACACTATGGGATTATCAAACAAACTATAAAAAACTCATTGGGATGTCTCCATTTAGGAAAGTATTTTGTAAATCATGTCATTTACCAATTTTAATCTAGAATAAGTCTTTTTTGGGGTGTTAAAACATGTAACTTTGATTGTGAAAAATCTGGTGAAGAAATATTGTTGCAATTGGCTGAATTGGATGAGCTTCGACTTGATTCCTACGAGAATTATAATATCTAAAAAGAAAAATCCATGTCACTCCATGATAAACACATCCTACGAAAGGTATTTTATGAAGATAAAAATGGAATTCTCTTTAATTCATGATTTATACTTCACCCAATTAATCTTAATTCTCGTTGGTAAGGTCTATTTGTTATTAATAATGTTTACCCATTTGGTGCAGTGAAATTCCAAGACCCCTCTTCTAAAATGAAATTCATGGTAAATGGACAATAGTTAAATCATCACCATGACAGGAAATGCATCCTAGGAACCACATTGAATTCCATCGGAAGCAATACTTTTATAGTAGACCCACCACCAGATAGAGATAGCGACCTACCAAATCCAAACTAGGGGCCCCTCTATCCCTTTAACTCTCTATCAATCTCTTCCTCTCTCTCCAAAATTCTTCTTCTTTCTATATCTTTTATTTTTTTATAAATTTATTTATAAAACACTATTATTTATATCTGTCACTTTTTTGTTGGTGTTTCTTTATATAAAATATAAAAAAACCTAAAAAACAAAAAAAAATCATTTTAAAAAAAAATATGAAAAACCAAGAGTCATAATTATTAACCTTCCAAATTTCTAATTTTTTCCAACCATTTTGGGGAGTCAAAAAACGTGGTTTTATCTCTAAAAAAAGTTCTTATTTCTTCATATATTTGAATAATGAATATTGTGTCAAAACCAACATATATTGAGTGCTCAATTTTTTTGAGTTTGAAAATGATTTCCCCGCCCATGAGGAACAAAATTTTCTTTCATGACAAGGATACCTATGTACATCTTTTCAAGATGTGTGTTCGTCACCCCCATTTGTGAATCTTGAGTTTGTAGGCCCTCAAGCTGAATTTCCAACATTGGTGTGCATTAATATGATAAAGGAATTTTTTGAACCATATGAGAATCACAATATCCAAATATCCTCTTGCTTCCTTTAAAATAATCCTCCTTGTTAAGGCACATCAATCCTATGAAATCATTTTCTTTGATATCCACCTTACACGACCAATACCTTATCCCACCCAATATCAACATGTATTTTCATTACATAATTTTTTGAAATTTATGTGTGGGGAGAATTGATTTTATTTTTGGGTACCCTTTTGTTGATTTTTACCATGTTATCACATTCTTGAGGGAATGAATCAATTAAAGTGTGAGGGATAGGTTGTTTTTAGTGGGTTTTGGAATTTTATATATTTATTTGTACAACTGATATTGAAAAGTGTTCAAAAAATGAAAGAAAATAAAAAAAATTAAAAAATTAAAATACTGAAAATAAGAATGGGTTGTGTCTTGGGTGGGTCAAAAATCACTATTATTAAACTTTTGATCTTGTTATAACCATTATAATTAGTGTCTTGAGATGATCAACCATGGGTTGAGATATGAGTGTGTGATCTATTTCAAGTTAAACTTTTAAGAAAATAAAAAAAACGAAAACAATAAATACTTATTTCATTGGGAGATGTTTGGTGGTTAGTAAATATTTAATCCTCTCATACACTTAACATTTATTTTCTTTTTTGTGTCTTATTTCACATTTTAATTCCTTTCACAATATTGATTTCCATTTCCATTCATGTCTCATTTAATAAAATGGTATTTCTTTTTCCATGTTGGTGATTTACAGCCTTTTTCCTATTTTTTGGACATCATTATCCTACCATACCATAGCCACAAAACCCCTTAAAAGAATCTAGATATTTTGTCACTTTATTATAGATAGTGGAAGATGAGAGATATTAAAAACTCTTATATTTTCACTTTTGGTTGGTGATTGTGTGATGCTCCATAAATTAATTTTATCATCTTCAGAGGAGTAATCTTTCTATGCCACCATTTTCCATTTCTAAATTTGGGCATGAAAAAATGATTTTTTTTTTAAAATGATACTATAACTTCTTGAGGTGGAATTCAATATGGATGAGTGAAATTATCGAAACCTCCCCTGATTGGGGAAAACAAAATTTTAATATTTGTTTGTGAGTAAAAATGATTTTGTTATGTTTTTTATATTTGTTTCACATGAAGACATGCACAAACCTATGTGTGGGGTATTTGATGTTATTAATATTTTCATAGCTTTTTATATACATTATTTACTTATTTTATATGAAATGTGAATAATTCGTGTTAAATATTAATTTCTAAATATTAAATGTCATTTTAGAGGACTATTTAAATTAATCTAGATTGAAGTCTTAATAATGTTTTAATACTAACTATGACCCTACTAATCCAAATTAGGTGGTTAATGTTTTTTAGGATTCCCTATTCAATTTCCCAAATATCATTAGAAGTAATCATTGGAAAATTATGCCATTTAAAAGGTCATATAGACCACACATGCATGCCCGAAATATATCTGAATAAACTTGACTGCTGATGAATATTGATTTACCAGGATCAATCTAGAAGTTTAAATTCAATAATTCTCCTAAAAAATCAGATAACATTTCAAGGAGTCGTGAATAAAAATATCAAGGCCCAAATCAAAAAACAAGGGACCCAAATAAAGCCTTCATATCCAGCCTAACATTCTATCTGGGAATTAGAATCAGGACACTATTCATACATTTTCTCCTTATTTAATCATCAAATAAGGATGGTATTTTTCAGAGTTAAATCTAAGGTATGTATATATTACTTTATATAATAAATTATTTTTATTCTAAGTCATATTCCTATTTCAAAATCCAGTCACATTTTAGCCATCGAAAAAGCATGGATAGAAATGGATAGTTTAATAATGTTAATTAAAACTACTATAAATTGGATACAGAATTCCAATGGTGGCCATAATTTGAGGTATAATAGTACACATCAATATCTATAACTTGTAATAAGATATTATCTCAAGATCCCAGTGTGTATATGGAAAAGTTGGGGAGGCAAGTGGAGGGGCAGATTTGGTTTGAAAACTATCCACCTTCATGGACTATAAATACAACCCCCTCTTCCCCATGCATGTGTTTGGAATTTCAAAATATAGGAGAATAAATTAGCATGACCAAATACTTGAATAATTATTAGGAGGTCCTTTGATACTCAAGTATTCACTTTAGAGACCTTTCATCCTCTCTTTTTTTCATTTACTTTTGTGTTCTTTATTGTTGTAATCTTGTAAGTATTTTTTTAATTATATTTTTATGAATGTTTATAATTAAATAACTCTTATTCTCATCCACCTTATGTAGTTTAATATCAATGTTCATAAAATGTTTTATATCATGTTAGAAACACATCCCTTATTTTTCTTTCGCATTCAATCGAAATTTTATTAATAATTCTCATCACTGTTTGTGTATTTGACTTCGGTGCACAAATCTTTTCTTATCCCATTATTTTTCCTCACTTATTAACTCATAATAATATACATAATAAAAAATCTAATCATCTTAATGGATGAGTAAATCTACAATTGTGGTGAGTCATAATTTAGGGATGTTAAGTGACTAAGAGTATTTTCTCAATGAGTATTCTTTAATTTAACATCGTGTATATTGGACTTAATATGTCAGGGAATAATGACATGTCTTGTTTAATATTTGGATTCCCTAGATTATTGAAACCACAAATACAATACCATAAATAAGTAATGGTAATTATTAGAATACTAAGTTATGTTATAACTTGGAGTAAAACCTTAACACTTAGGAATTCCAATCAATGTTATCTTGTGAAGTATGTGTTAATTTAAATGTAATACAAAGTAAAGCTTATGGATATAACAATATTAACTCCCTAAAAATAAACTCACCCTAATATTTATCAAATTTTTAAATCAAATAACAATCATTAATCACATCATTTAAGCTCTTCAAAAAAAACCCCAAATCAATATACACTCAACTAAAAACAATCGACTATTAAAAATTATCATCACCATGGATTCAACACGAGTGCTTCTATACACATTATCAGAGAAATATAACATTGAACAGTCGATAGGAAACAATCAGCTATGCTTTCAAAAACCAATGTTGGATTGTACTGATTAACAAGAAAAGTAATTTAGTAATAAGTTGAATTTATTTAAAAACATGATTAAGGGAAATATAACCATTAATATTTTCCTATAATTTATTTAATAATGTATATTTTTTATAAATATATTATTGAAAATTATAGAGTTAGTGGTATTGTATTGGTAACCTTTAAATTGGTTAGTGATTTGATAACAAAGGTATTTATGTCATATTTAATGAATTTTGTTTCATTTTTTTATTTATATAATATATTAAATAATAATTTTTTATTTAATGAATATGGATGTGGTTAATTTTTAGAAGAAAAGTTTTTATTGAGATTTTGTTGTGATTAAAGCTATTAGTATGTTTTAAGGGAATTAAGGTCTTTAGCAATTTGGTACGTGACATTATGTGCAACATTATATTTCATGGGGGTAAATTTAAATTTTGGTTTTTTAAAAAATATGATCAAATATTCTTTATTTTTGGGTTTTATATTTGGTCAATCATATTTTAGAGGAGTCTGATGATAACTATTTATGTAATATATTATGTTTAATTTTTTATGAAATTTTTAAAGTTTTACTGATTCGTGTATTGTTTTAATCAATATTGGATAAATGGTGTAAAAAAATTTAATCTTTATGATAACTAGAGATATAAGGAATTAATTTTCTTTAATTTATGGATTTTATGATTTTTTAAAATATAATTTTAGTGCTTCTGAAATGAAAAATTCATATGAAATATTCATTTCTTGGAATATGAGATGATGTTCAAATTCATCGAAGCACATGAAAAATATTAAATTGTACTAATGAAATCGGGGTAAATAAATAATGTGCATTTTTTGTAATGTATTTCATAAGTGTAAATTAATAGATAAATTTTCTTAGAAGTATCATGTAATAAAAAAAATTTATGTTTAACTACATTTTATATGGACATGTAGTATTTTTCCAATCATAGATTTAAATTTTTGGGGTTGTTAACATTCTGAGGACAATATTCTATATTACAATTTATTACTCCATGAACCCTAGTTTTATCCTCTATTAATATAATTTAACTTTCTATCAATGTTCTACTTATCTGGTAATATTATCGTGTTCTATTTTAGTTAAACATTATGTTTCCCTCATTCACTTTTTAAAAGATGTTTTATTATCCCTATATATGATTTGGGTTTTCAATAATGTATTTTCAAATATTGAATATTTTATGTCTGAGAAAAATTAAAATGGAAAAAAATTAGGGGGGGAGAATATAAAACCCTGGTAAATTAGAATAAAATAATAATAATGATAATAGTTATCTTAACATGTAACATTAAGCATTAAGCGTATTGAGATAAATTATAAAAATATTATTATTTATATGTGACTATTATAAAATATTCATTGAATTGGAGCATATTATTATGTGTATCTACATTATGAAATGTATGTATAATGGTCCTACTAGATGAAAACATGTTGATTGTTTATTTGTAAATAAGCACCCAATTGTTAATAAAATATTTTTATTCTTTAAAAATATATTATAATCAAAAAATATTTTTACTACATTGTGTGCAGGGAAATTATATTTTATATTTTTAATCTCTTTAAAATTTTATTTTTTAAATTAAAACATATTTTTAAATTAGGATACTATAATTTACCTAGGATGAAATTTTTGTATTTTTCTGAAATGGTTGATTTTTATGTGAATAATAAATGATACTGATTATTCATATACTGTTATTTATATTCATTAAATAAAATAATTTAAAATTCCTAATACATTTTTTATTTGATATTAAAATTAAATATTATATATTTTATTTATAATAATATAATTAATTCCATTTGAAATAGTAAAATTTATAATTTAGATACAAGTTATGTTTTAAAATGAATGTTTCTAACAAAATTCAGTGTGTTTTATTAATTTATATTATAAATGGATTTCATCAATTTCTAGTGACTATATTTTGAAAAATGAATTCTATATTTTATATAAGGATATTCAAATTTTTTAAATCATTTCCTTTTTTTATTTTTATGAGTAGTTATAGTGACAAATATTTATCATATTGATAAGGATATAATGGGTAAAACATAGAAAAAACCCTGAGATATGGTCTCCAAATAAGCCAAAAGCATTCCCTTATTTCATTTTAAGTAATAAATTCAGCCATATATATCCCAAATTTTTATATATTTCATTTGGATTCAATTTACCATGATAATTAAATTTATATTATTTTAAGTATAGAAAATTCAAAAATGTCACTGTCTGGATTTTTATGTCTATATTTTTTCATAAGGCTAAAAGGACGATATGATTAGTTTTAATTTTTTTATTTGAAGATTAATTAATTTTTTATCATAATAATTTATTTATATTTTTTAGTTATTTATTGATTTCCATTAATGTTTTCACAGCCCCAATACATTATTTATATATATAATATTAAAAAAATTATTTTAAAAATATTAAAACATATACTATTTTGGTGGAATTTGGTGTTCTAAAAAACAATTGGGATAAATATACCCAACATCTTTCCATTTATTTCTTATCTACCTCCCCTAAAAAGTTATTATTAATAATATAATAAAATTTATAATTTCCTTCATATACATAAATGTGATTATAATCATTTTACCACCAACATTAACCCACCTTTTCATCAAATATGAAGATAAAATATTATTTCTATGTATGTGTGAACTATCACCTCTATATAGTGATAAAATATGTTTTCCATCATTATATTTTGAGAATTTTTATTATTATGTGTTTGAATTTAACATATGATATTTATAACAAAATTAGTCTTCTATATTTTAATATAATGTCTTCCATCTTACCTTAAAATCAATTGGAAAAAGGTAATATTACTCGTTCATATGTTTATACAAGCACCCCCATGATGTGATGTAATTCATTTGTCATTTCCTATTCAGATGGATAGTAATAATGATATATTTAATAAATAAATATGATATAAATTATATAATACTGATTCCATAAATGTTATTTATTATATATCTTCCTTTGGTTCTATATTTTTAAAATTGAAAACAACATTTGTTTATATGCATGACCTACAATCTCCATGAATTGTGTAATTCATTTTTCAATATTTACCTTTGATTGATATATATATATATATACTAAATATATATAAAATTTATATAATGTTTAGCACTTGTCATATGATGGAACCATGATCAAAGTATAAGAACTATAACTAACAACCCTAAATTCTCATGAAAAATGAAAGAATAACCACCCAAAAAGAATGATTTTAATGTGTAATTAATAAATGGGTGTTAAAATGTTAAAATTGAATATTATATGATATTATAAGTTTTTAAATGAAACCATTATATAATTATAATATATTTAAATTTAATATACAATATGTTAAATAACTTTCAAATCAATTCAAACTCAAGGTATGTGATTTTCAACTCACATTTATTTCTATGAGACACATGGAATATTCACCACTTATATATTTTATATGGGTATATACATCCCATTAATTAATTTTAAAATGTTTTTCATTTAAATTATTTGACATTAATATCCATATATGGTTATTTATTTCAAGGTTATTATGATTTGAAATATACCGATGTAGTAACAGATTTATATTTCTATCTCATTTTAATTATGATTGTTATGCTTGAATTTTCATTGAAGAAAATTATATGATATATTATATATAAATCCAATTAATGTTATTCTCTTATAGTTACTTCTTTAGAATACATATTTTCTTTTTTTATTTAATTACTAATGAAAACCAAAATGTTTTTATGGAAAAATGACATTATTTATCTTGCATCAAAACTCATTTTCCTTTTATATCAATATTTTATAAAATAAATTAGAAAATATTTTTATATATTTATATATGATTTTGAAAATTAATTATTTCCAATAATTTAAATTTGAAAATGGTTTAAAATAAATCTTCTTTTCATTTTAGAATGGAATATTTTGAATTTGTTCTATAAAATTGTAATGATTGTTTATTTTAACAGAAACAACATTAATAGAATTTCTAACCTTCATGATCACTGAATGATTGGAACCATTATTTAAATGTTTCAAATATTATTTTGAAAGAGAAAATTTTCCTTAATATTTTGAAAATTTTATATTTTAAATATGTGATTTAAACATGAAAATGGTATTTTCTTCAAGAAGTATTCCAGTGATCTTTTAAAGTAATTTTTCATCTTTGATAACATCATTTGGTGTCAATTGTCATTTACTATGGATATGATTAAATGATACCATAATTATTATTTCTCTAAATTTTTTATGTTTGTGATGATGAAATAATTCTTAAACCCATTTTCCTTTCCGTAGGATAAATTATGATTAATTTTTTTATGATCATATGATATATATAAAAATGAATTTATGATTATGATATGGGTGGGCCAGAAATTATATATTCCTCCAATTAATTGGGTAATGATTAATATTCTATGATTTCAAAGGGTACATGGGAGGTTATCACATGCTTGTAGGTGGGATAATTGGAGGTTATCCCAATCCTGATGTATGAACATGGGAATTTATCCAAATAATAATATGTTATAAATGTATTTGTGGGAATCATTGAAACCGAATTTCGATAATTATGATTATGCCACAATTTATTCCACTCTCTTTTTAACATGATCTTATGCCATTGTTATGATGTTGTCACTCATATTCATTGATCCCATTAAGATTCAAGTCTTATGACATTTCATGTTTTATACCAAGAGTAGTAGCTTTGATATTTGATATGCACAGTATGGTTTTCAAGTGTTATTCTATTATTATTATAATCTTATGAAAATAGTATTTAAGTGATCATTATTACCGTCCTTGATTACCCTTAATGATCATCTCATATCACCCATTCTTATGTTTCATTTCCCCATGTAGAGAATAAATGTTTTTAGAATTATATTTTTATTAAGGGTTCTAGTTATAAAGAACTTAGTGGCAGGTATTGCATATCCCTTATGAACAAATTATTTATTTATCTACGTTTCTAAAAAGAAAAACACGTAAAATTCTGGCATGTATCATAATGTTATTTATTTAAAATTCATCAAATAGGATTTAATATTTATGTATAAAAATTATTGGTCACTATAGTTGGTATCAGAAAAATGGAAGGGTCATCATCCTTGGGAACTCTGAAATGTAATCATTAGGAAAAGTGTCACTCTCCACCCATGGGATTCATAGAGAAATGGTTTCCACTGGGGATGGTGGTAAGAGTCTCCCCCGGGAGGGATATCCCCCCATAGACTGCACTGTTAGATATCTATTATAACCCACTACATATGACTCCAAAAGGTTATAATAACTTTAAAGGATGTATAATATAGTCCAGGACCAGGACCCTCTAGGACAATGTAAACCATATGGAGGGTATGATCCACACCCACATACACTATCAAACCCTTAACACACATGGAAGGGAGGCGTGAATGGGGAAGAAAGTCCCAAATTACCTAGAAATAGGTTCGACCATCATAGTAAAAAATAATAATTATATCTGACCCCACATAATAATGATGTTTCGCCATCTAATAGGATGTTCTAATGTGTAAATTTCTCCCATCCAAATCAAATTTTTATTTAATAAAAGAAGCTAAAAACATGGAAACCCCAGGATTAGGGTGGTTTAAAATAGATATGACCAAGGTAACCCCATATGATAAAATTTAATCCTTATGGTTTCAGGCTGTTAACATATAGATGAAAAGTGTTGATGGAATTTTGGTCAGTTAAAGAAGCCATGTAATATTCAACCTTATTCCCCTTATTCCATGTGTGAGTCACTTGGATATTGTGTCAAAGGATAGCTCAACATATCCTAACAGTGTTGGATAGGGACCAAGGGATAATGCATTTACCATTCATGGAGTCACAAAGGATCAAGGAGTTAGTCTCCACTAGTGAAATAACTATATTCTTCTAGATGCAGAGAGATAGCCCAGTGAGCAGAGCTTTGGACTTGGCCAAGAGAGTGGTCCCGATACAATATGATGAAGTGAATGCCATCACCACCTCTCCCCCACTACCTAGACTCAAGTCCACATTGATATTAAACCCCTAGAAGATGCCCCATTTGTGTTCAATTTATAACTGAGAGTAGGAGGATTACAACTAACCCATTTTCCTTGAATTCTATCTAGGGAGGGATGACACAAATATGCCCTACCATGCAAGCACTAGAAGAATGGAGTCTCCTTCTACTCAATGTTGAGAAAAACCATATTCATCAGCAAAAAAACAGGTCCTTACACTGATTGACCTCACAAATGGAGCTTCTCACTCGAATCATGCCTGATTTCTAGCTTTCCACAGTCACTAACACACAACATTAAAGATTGCAGCTCAAGCCAACTGATCATTCTTTGCACCCGACGTACCGTGGAACCATCTCTCCAAGAAAGGTAAATTTACTTTCTCATAAAGGGAGATTGAAAAGTGGTCTCCTAAAAAATACCAAGCTTCATGGGCCTAATATCCCTCGAAGAACAAGTGAACAGAGCCCTACTACAAATTACTACAAAAAAAGACACCCTAAATCCGTGATGATCCTCAGTTTCTTAATGTTCTCCCATGTCGTAAGAGTAAGGTTATAGATGTTCCATGTACGACAATTGAACTTCATATTTATATTCTAACACCAGACCACTTAATTCCACTAATAAAGATGGTCATGCTAGGATATAATCCTCTTAAAATATCTAGTTGAAAGGACACCCAAAGAGGATTGTGTAAAGACACATTTGTCCATCTACATATTTAACACAACAGAATCCATCATAGCATGTTAGTCCTTGATCAAAATAAACATTGTGAAATATGAGTGTTTTCGCACTTATTTAACCGTGATCATTGGAGTTGGGTAGCCTGGGAAGGTGAGAATAGAGCCTACCCAGTTCTAATTCTAGAAAAGGATGTCCACAATGGAAATGATCCAGCGAGAACTCTGATAAAGGGTCTAGACCATGGGGTAAATTTTTAACCATAAGGGAGAAGCATACCCAAATTTGTCCTCATTGTCACTCCTATAGATTTGATACATCAAATGACCCTAGTGAATCATTTCATCATGTATTTACCATGAAATCTTGGAACTCATTCCATTGAGAGTGCTCTGTAGGCTCCTACAATTGAATCCCACGTAGTGGATGTGTCTCTCCGGCCTTCCCCACGAGGCCTAGTGCCTCATTACCTATATTGTTTCATCCCAAAAAGGGCATCATAAAACCTTGGAAACCGTGTTAATCACTACTTTTAGGACATTAGTGGAATCCAAATCATGAATGGGAATCACAGACAGCACGCTTTTGAACACAGATATACAACCCCCTACTGAGAGAAAATGGTTTTTCTAGTTGATAACACGACTACTTATTCTACTTAAAATATGATCAAAATCTCACATGAGGTGTCTCCCTAAATAGATTGTCTCTCCCAGGTACTTCATCTGGAAGAATCCTCGCTGCATGTTCAGATGACTACACAGGGGGGAGACCCATCAGGACAAGCATTTCTGGGAGATGAAGATTTCCCTCTTGGAGTTTCTTATTAATTGCCCAATCTATAAGCAATAAACCCCCAGTAGTTTCTTGATACTCAAAATATATCTCCACCCACCATAAATGAGCATAATTATTTTATCTGCCAACATCAGGTGAGAGATTGAGGGGATTTTCTATTTCCTCATGTAAGGGAGTGTTCCTCCTGGAAGTATTCCTCAGTTAACGAGTCTGTAGAAAGTGTTCTAGGCCAGAATGAATAAGCATGGAGAGATCAAGTCACCCTTTAATAGACCTCTATTAGCCTTGAAAAAATAATGGGTCTTCCCCATAAAATATACCATTATCCACGAGGAACTGATGCACCATAATATAATGTCTGCTACCCTACCGAGAACCCCATCACGGCATGAACTCTATTCAAGAAACTCCATTCAATCATATCGAATTTTTTCTTCATATCCACCTTGATCACTATATTAGATCCATGGGTCTTAAACTAGATGTCCCTTACCATCTTCTGGGTGAGAGCTATTGCACCCCATATAGATCCACCATTCACAAAACTATATTGCTCTATTAAAATCCATCAAGGAAAAATATTGGATAGCCTCGGGTTGATAACACACGGTAGGATCCTATAGGGGATGTTGCATAGGATTAATTGATGGTATTGATAAAGGGAGGAGGGATAATTAACCTTGGTTATGAGAATTAGAGATATGGAACTAGAAATTAGAGGAAGGATCTGTCCTTGGAAAAAATACTGAACTGCTTCCACAATGTCCTTCTTGACCACCTCCCACGACCCCCTGTAAAATGATCCATGAAATTCATCAGGGCCAGGTGCACTCTCAGGGTGGAGATTTTTCATGGCCATGGTAATTTCATCCCCATTAATAACAGCCTCTAGACCCACATTATCAAGATCAGACACTCTGGTTGGAATAGCCTCCTAAAGGACAGTGTTTCCCCTGGGATACCCACTAGGAATTCCTAGGATCATGCCTTGAAGGAGGTCCTCAAAGAACAAGTGTTCTATACTCCCGACTATTTATATATCATTATTATATGAGTTTTCCTCTATGAATATGTTATGATTGATAAAAAGTTTATTTTCTCTAATACATGCATGGATTTAGGCAGTTTTTTTGCACCCTCTTTTAACCACATTACCCTGCATGTCCTGCGCCATATTCTCCTGCTTGAGAAGCAGCTCTTCCTATAACATCATCTTAACTATGAGATCTTCGAACAAAAAGTCACTCCAATTGTCCTACTGATTCATTTATAGAGTTTCAAAACTCTGTTTTAGAACATAATATTGCTGATCTAAATGGGTGAGATTCCTAGCCCACTTTGTGAGCCCCTTCTTCATCCTTCATATTTTATTATTAAGGGACACCCAAGTGTTCCCATATGTTGGAGTATCCCACAAATCCCTCATAGTCCAATGATAGTCATTCATGTGTGTCTAGTACTGGTAGAACCTAAATGACTCATGATAGTCATATTTGGGGAAAAGGAAACCATAATTAGAGAGTGATTAGAAATACTACGAGCGAGATTCTTGACCTCAACAGTTGGGAACACATTAAGATAATTGTTATTAGCCATGCATTGGTCATGTATTATCTAGATTCTCCTCCTCCAACATTGGTTATTACACCACGTGAACTGATCTCTACTATAACCCATGCCAAATAACTGATTTCTAGCAAAAACAAAATGGTGCAAAGTCTCAGATTTCCCTCCGTAGGAAATCTCGTCTCCACTTATTCTCATTCGTGTCCAAGATAGTGTTGAAGTCCCCCAAAACAACCGATAGGAGGTCCTCCAGATCAAAAGACCTGAGACCCTACCAAAATCGATTTATTTTTTGAGAATCACAACTACCATACACAAATGAGACTATGAAGAACTTTTTATCTTCGATAATTTTATGGTGATGTATTGATCATCTGCCTCTATCATTTCCCGGGACAACTCTTTAAATCAAAATAGCCAAATGCACCTGTTAGTCAGATAAGAATGCATAGATACACGCATATGGACTTGATGCCAGAAATTCATGATCATACATGGCTATTTTTTATGTCCCACGACAACAACAATGCAAGTTTTGTTTTTCCTACCTTTTGAAACAATGAGATCTCCCTTCACCTTGGAACCCAGGCCTCGGGCATTCCAGATTAACATAGTCAACATTTAACAGAAGGGAGCGATGATTTAGCCCTAGGATCGATGCTCATCATACATAGGAAGGAGGATCCTTCCCTGAGGAGTCTCTTTTGGGATTGAGTGCACATACATGGGCTATGAGTAGAGGATATTTATGCCATTGGAAACTCATAAAGTGGGCACTCAACTGGAATCCCCTTCAACCACCTTTGGGGAGAATGAAGGGTAAAAATACGCTGCTCGAGATTCTTAACCACATTGCACACTAGTTCATCCACATTGACCATTCTAGGTCTAGCTTTATCCTTGACCTTATAGAGAGAGAGAGAGAACATGACAAGCTATATGATTCCACCAAATCTGCAAGGACAACAGATCGGTCTTCAACCATGGTGGGAAACATCGCCTGATGGGGTGAGGGCAGATGAAGGAAATACATAAACTAGTCCCATAACCACTCAACTAATTTCATTTGGAAAGTAAAAGGCCACTTAACCTTGAGACTGAGCACCGGATTCGGGGTCTATGAAAATACAGACACCAAATACTTACAGGGGTGATACCGCTCATAATCTCACCAAAATCCTAAGAACCCCACTAGAGAGGGGGAGAACACCATGAGGAAGATCCCTCAGAACATAGCGTGAACCACCATTCTTATGATTTCTACACAATACTCGTGAATGGCCTGAGATGCAGTATGAGGAGCAAAACCTAAATAATACATGAAACAGAAGAGGTTAGTCCCAGGAAACCACATATGTCCCTTTGACCACTATCTTATCATGGATTGGTAGTGAGAGAAATAACTCAACGAACATCTTAGGCAATCGGATATCATCACAGTAGAGATTATGGTCGTCCGTGCATAAGAAACCTCCAAGAGAGTCTTTGATGGACCTGAGGAAAGCTTCATTTTGTAAAGGTATAGGAAGCACATGGAGACCGATCAAATCTACCATGTTAGGACTTTCCTTCCCATTATCACCCTCCATCAACTTGGGATCTAGGCTGAAATTCCATCACCCAAAAGACTGCAGATCTTTTCACCATGTGAAAATTATATCTTCCACAAAATCCAGCACCCAATAGAATGAATTATGATGAATCACGGAGATTCAAACCACACCCAACAAGTCCCAAGAGTCTACAAAACCCTTGGAATCCTCGAAAGAAGGATTTTATTCCCCAAAACTAGCAACCAGTGTCCACTAGAACCGAATGATATCCTCTTTGTAAGCCACTGGGGACACATCCAATGAAACATAGACTCTATTCCTCAAAACTGTGGGAGAGATAGGCCTCAAAGCTGGAAATAAAGACTTATGGAAAGCACGAGATGATCTTAAAAAACAATTGAAAGAAGAATGTGGTGACTGACTAGGACCAGGAACAAATCAAGGGGACTCTAGAGGCCACTCAGATGCACTGGCACCGGAGACACCAGGTTCGAAGGTCCTCGAAACAAGAATCACCACCTTTGAGCCTCTAGCTAAGGAATCAATGGTTGGAAATGTTTGAGTTCCAACATACGTTTGAGGTGCGTTCTTAAGGGGAAAATATGAAACCATTTTCACTATGTTAATACTTTAATTAGTGTCTCTTCTGGTTTATTCATCATCTTTGGACATTCATAAGTGTAAAATTCATCTACTAGTCAATAAATTTGAAAAACATAGAGGATACATGTGACGTGAGCCCTTAGTAAGAGAAAAATCTATCAAACACGTTAACAAATAAATGAAGTGAATTTAACATAATAATAACCTTCCAAAAATAATTGTTAGTTTTTTTCATCAACCAAATTTAAATTTTATAAAAATGATTCCAAAAATAGTGTGTATCAACTCAGACAAGTTTAATATGAAATATGTCAATCAGATTTAAATTAATCCAATGTCAGTGGATCCATTATGAAGTAGGGTGTCGTATAATTTAATTTATTTCCAAGATTCAAAGAATTTATATTAATAAAGGATAGGATTTGAGATTGAAATGAAGGATTCTAATCAAGGAACCATAACCATTTTCACACTTTGGCAAGCCTCAAGGGACAAATCTTTGATTTTTGATAGCACCATGATCCATGGTTGTTTCTTTCTACCATAAACCTAGATTCACCTATAATTATTTACTAAAAGGAGTTTATAAAGGGGAAATTATGTAAATTTCCCATATATGCCAAAATGATAAAAAAATATTCATAAAAATGAATCACTACCAATACATGATGTCCCAACATAAACTAATAATTAGAGAACACCTACTCAATGATAATAACACCCTTCCTGATTTAATAATGTAGTCCATTTTCCAATACAACACTCTGATATAGGTGAATTTACATTTTTTTCATTTTCAATTAAACAAATATATTTATATGAAAATTCACCTATTATGATAAACAATTTGTTTAAAGAACCTAATTTAAATTCAATTGATTTTTAATAAATATATCAACACTAAATCATTCATTTGATCCCAAAAATTATAAAGTCATTCCCTTGTAATAACTCATACTATTACATCATCCCTATATTATAAAGGTTCATTATCCAAAAGAAAAAAAATGACGCACACTAATTCTTTCATCTTTCATCCTAGAATAATGAGCTTGCCTAAAAATTTATAACTAATAATTTGATGCACAAATAAATATGGTAGTCAGCTGAAATTAACACAAAAACATTTTATGATATCAAAAGAACATAACAATATTTCATCTCTCCTAAATGGAGGAACCCTCTCAATAATTTATTTCAATATAAATTATATTATAAAAAATAACACAAGATTAATGTAAAATTGTTAAAACCCATGATAATGATTTATCATATCCATAACTAAGATCAATAACATCAATACGACTAAATAATAAACCAAAATAAATAACTACAACTACATAAAAATTTAAATTTATATACTCAGGACTTCATTCCTCTATTTTGTGATACTAACTCAAAAACATATTTCGTATATAAAAACAGTTGTCACATATCCCTATAATTAGTTTCAAACTCCACAAAATTAAATAAATGATCATGGTTTCTTTGAAAATACATTTGAACATAGACACTCTATTTATTGAAATCTAATGATTCATTAATAAAGTAGTCAAGATTCATCCATAGTCATTGAATATTGAATTATTGTAGAAAAATAACCATAATAATGAAAATGATTATAGACTAACCAACAGATTAAAAAATCATATATTTATATTCAAATTGAGTACCAATTAAAATTTTACAATATTTCTACAACAGGTTAGCACAATCTAAACATCCTTTAAATAGTCCCTTTTCACATACATCCTATTTAAAACCCCAAATATATATGTATTCAATGGTGCTTCTAGATGTCTTATAAAGGTATACCATTTAAGAAATAGTGTATATTTTACATATTTTAATGAAAAAATTAATAAAATGTGGTCACACAACAAAATAATTTAATTTCAGGTGAATATTATTAACAATGAAGTCATAGATGGTCACATCATTTTCTTCGTTATTGTATCTTTACCTATGAAAGGACTCAACATAGAATGGATAATCACAAAATATATTAAAAAATCATTAAACACAATAGAAAATCCATGTCAAATCCCCCAAATATTATAAATAATCCTGTCACACTAGAAACATTCATTTCACATTAATTCACCATAAAATACTGATAACTGTTGAAGGTTATAACATGCATGCACAACTTATTAAAAATTATATTCCTTTATAACTAGTTATAACCATAATACCACTAGTCATGATGATTTTACATTGTTTATGAATTCCAAAAAAAAGAAAACACTGAATACATCACCTATTCACTTTCATCACACTAACACATGATGACAACGGTTATGAAATCACATCATATATTCTAATTTTTTTTAAATATATTCACCACTAACTTAGGTGAATTATGTTTTTTTAATAACCATAGAAAACGTATGATCTAAGCACTAGAATAATTCCTAACAAGAGAAGATTATCTCTAATAAAATTGTAAAATAATTAGGCCTCAACCTTTTTATTATCCTTGCATGAATTTCAATCATAAATTCCCAAAATAAATATTAATCATAAATCAATAGATAGTCTTGGACTATATGTGCAGCATCACTCTACATTCCTAATTGGAGTCCTCTCATATTAAAAATATGTATAAATACACTTTTTGATTTCCCTTCATATATTTATATATATATATTAACCATATATAATTCCTCTATAATGTGTGTTTCTGAGATCACATCCATTACTATAAGAGATATTCCAACACTAATTATGCTTCCCTAACACAACTCTAATAAAAAAATCTATCAATACTATAAAATCCTTTAGTGGAACTCAAATTAGTGAAATATTAGTGGAATATCACCCACATTCACATAGAATCCTGTAAAGTCTCTAATATATTGTAGTAACAAATTAAAATTTACAATATACTACTAGAAAATAAATTATAAATTCAAATTATATCAATTAATTTGTCCATCTTCTAATAGGGATTAAATATTTCCACATAGAAAGGCTAACACCCATATCTTCTTAGGTCCCTTGAAATTATATATCTAGTGCTCTTCCATAACATCCCATATATTTTCCCAATCTATATTCACTATCAAAACCAATGAATCATAAAACAACATCCTAATCTCTAAAATAACTATCTAGTATCTATTGTACAACATACCTCCCTCAAACTAAAAATAAGGGTGATAGAGTCCAAAAATCATCCACTATCCAGGCCCACATAGACTATCCATGGAACATGTAGATAAAATCACAAAATCATAACCAGGTTCTATATGATATATTATTCCACCTTCTTAATACTCGTTCACATACTAAGGTATCAATTATAGTGGCTTAAAATTTTCATACATAAATATCACATCTTATTATATTAATATTCATAAATTATCATTAAAATAAAAGATATAATTTTTTAGGTCTAGTGACATTAGGAACATGGATATATAAACAACTTGTTCATAAGAGATCTACATAATCTACCACTTAGTTCATTAAAAATAATACACTATATAAAAATATGAAAATAAAATTTACCTTTATATCTTTTTGAAAGTAACCAAAATAATGGTTTACATAAGATGCATAGAAAGGGTAAAAATGTATATTTCATTGATCTCTTAACCATAATAAGAGCATAAGGGTATGAAAAAATGAGTTTAACATTTTAAAATAATACCATTTATATCAAAGGTGGTAATATTGAGTCATATAAAAAATCATGGAAGCTCATAATACATGAATTATAAAGAAATCAAATAATATGATCAATGAATGAATAATTTTGGCATAACACATAGGCTTATATCATAAACATAATCATAGATAATCAGTTCCTTAGTCATGTTTCACTACCAAAAATATAATAGTGGATTTGATTCACTACCCATTACATCATATCATTATTCAATCCCAATACAATCAAAGTATCCAAAGTCCCTTATTAAACTTGTTTCACGACCATTCTAGTCTTTATTGTCTCTTGAGATATCCATCTTTACCTAATTTGTTGGAAGGATCTATAAATCTCATCCCACCCATTAAATAATCAGAATAAATTAATTTTTATTTCATAATATCAAAAATTATTAATCATATATCATAACACATGGAAGGGAAAAAAATTTCATAAACCTTTCAACATTCCATCATATAATAACCTATGTAAAATAAATGGGTTTTGTTAAAATATTTTCATCATAATGATAAAACATATATATAAAGGGTAATTAATGTATCCTTGGATCCAATACCATTTCGAGAGTAAGTGACATCGAATGATGTTATCATAATTATAAATTCCTTTAAAATAACATTTGAAATATTTCATGAAGAAAATACCCATATCATTTCGTAATCACTTTTTAAAAATATAAAAATGTAAAAAAATTATTATGAAAACTGATTTCAATTAAAAAACATCAAAAAAAAATAGATTCCTAAAATCATTCATTAGTCATGGTGGTGGTAAATTTCCTTCATTTCGTATATGTAAAACCAAAGATTCCTATCACATTTTCTATAAATGGTCAAATGTACCTCATTTGTAAAATTATAAGAATATTTATTTTTAACCATTTTTTAAAAAATTATGTAATAGTTAAAAATGATTACAAAAATTCATAGATAAATATTAAAAATTTTCTTAAATACGTTTCTAAAAAACATGGATATGCATAAAAATGTATTTTCAGTCAAACAGAAAAATAATGTATTTTTTCCTAAAAATATCATTTAGCCTCTTAAGTTCATGAATTGAGGAAAGTTAAAGGAAAAGATGTAATCTATATAAATTACCAAAGGAAAATAAAATTCATGGGATTCAGGAGAGGTATATCATGAAATATCATCATTATAAACTTATCCATAAAAAATCCGGATAAACATTGAGATTGTAAAATAAAAGCCCTACTTCAAGTTCAACAAATTTATAATGAACTTTATCCTCATGTATAATAAATTTAAATATATTATAATTATATAAAATATCATTTATATATTTATAATATCATTTTTGGCCTAATTATATGATTTTAATGCCCATTTATTATCAAATCCTTATTAAAATTTTCATTTCTGGGTGTTAAATATTTCTTTTATTAGGAGAATTTTATTTCAGTGGTTTCGATGAATGTAATTTGGTCATGGTTATTTTATCTCTATAATTTTAATCATGATATAAATATAATATAAATTAAACCATAATATATATATATAATAAAAATTTATTTACATTGTTCATAGACGGAGTAGATCATACATACTCTTGAACGTTGTTTTCACATTACAATAGATAGAATGAATGAACGGTAAAAAGTAATTAACAGTTAAAAAATAATTAGTATAACATATTTATCATATATATTCATTAAATATATCCTTATTATAATTAATTAAAATAGTATGTGAAAAATGAATCATGTATCTTCATGGCAGTGGTAGTCAACACATACGTACGAGTGAAGTTATCATTTTACGATGGATTAAAATTGTTATTCTATTAACAAAATAATAATTATTAATATTAAAGGTACTGAATTGATTATTATATAATACGTAACTTGAATTTATTAGAAGAATAATAAGAAAGAAAATTTCAAATTCTCTGTAAATATTTATACCTACTGATTGAGAATCCACATTTGGATTACGACTTAAACCATAGAGAAATGGTCTTTTCATAATACCATAATCTCTAGGATGTGGTTAAAAATTAAATTATGGTCTTATATTAGAGATATCCTATTCTATAAGGGATTATATGTGTTTGGAAGTATGAAAAGCCTCATTTTTTAGACATACAAATTACATATTATTATATCAATATTTATTACATGACATAGAAATCCACACCAGAATCATATAGGTCTAGTATATTTGTAACTTGTATACCGAAAAAACAGGTTCCTAATTAAACTACATCACAACCTACTGACATATTTATAAATAACACCCTTATTAGGCATATTATACTTAATTTTTTTTAATAAGATGGGGAATGGAAATATAAGAAATGTTCGTCTCATAATCTCATTACGGGTAAACAAGGGACATATCATTGATCAATTATACAAAACATGAGAATAATAGTATGATAAAAGAGAATGAAATTTCAAAAAAAATACCACATGTATCATAGATAAATTTTTTGATAATTGTAAAATCTTTGTAATTTCATAATACATGAATAATAAAATTATAAAATAACATAAGTCATGAGAGGATAACATTTTCTTAAGATTTAGAATTTTAGAATACACATAATCAAAGAAAAAAATTTCCATATTAGTCATGGATTATTATTGAGAGTATCTGATTATATTGGTTTCACTCCCCAAACCATTGTAATAGTCAACGTCCACTCCCAGGACAATATTAGTGGATAGAGCCCCTTATCGAACAAGGTTAACTACCCATTGTATTCCTATTTATCTCATGAGATATACATTATTACCCAATGTGTTAATAGAAGATAAATTCTGGGCACGCCCATCTCATAATGAAAATCATACAGATTTGTACCACTAGATCATGAATAGTTCATCAGGGTATCGTAACATAAACTGTGAAAATGGAACATGTTTCATAAATATCTTACCATTATAATTATAAACCATATAGTGAAATTATATGTATGGTATCATTGGATCATATACTTAGTGAATCATATGTTACATAAAGTGATTATATCCTATATAAAAATTGATTTAAAAGTCAACATGGAACTATTATTGATGAAAATACCATTTCACATTTAATTTAACTATTTAAAGTATAAAAGCATACCAAAATATTATAAAAACCTGTTATTTAAAAATAAGTACGGGTAATATTAAAGTAATAATTAAATTATTTAGTTTTTATGATGGAAATAATTATGTTCATTTCCTATAAGTTAAAATAAAATATTTCGTTCATAATTTGGTAAAAAAGAAGAAAATTACATTATTATGGAAGATTAAATGAATATTAATTTTTAATTTTTTTAAAAAACTAAATCATGGGTAAAAATGACTTTAAAAAATAATAGAATACTTTCAAAATATTATTAAAACCCATCTTTGAAAATTTTGACATAGAAGTAAAATGATTATAGATTTAAGAGAGAGAAAAGGTATATTTTCCTTAAAACATTTTTTCGGTATCATGACTGCTTAATAAGGGAAAGAAAAGGGAATTAATTTATTATCTATAAATAACTGTATGATAACAAAAAAATTCTATACTATTTTGAGGTAGATCATGAAATTTCATCATTATAAACATAACCATATACAATGAGATTATAACATAAAACCCTTACCTCATGTCTGACATCCTTAGTAAATATTTGAAAATATTGTACAATAAATATGGATTTATTATAAATATATTCTCGAACCAAAATCATATATATCATTCCATATATAATTACTTATTACCTTTTTACTTGTTTGTTAAAAAGTCTTCATTAAAATCACTTTTTTGGGTGATAAAAGCTTGATTTTTTATATGTGTTTTGGTTCTTCATTTTTGGTACTTGTAGAATGATCATGGTTACAAGAAAATTGTATTTTAATCATGATATAAATGTAATATATATACATTATATACATATTTATAGTAATCCTTAAAATGTTGAGATATAAAAATGAATTACACGATTCATAAATATATTAGGTAGTACGTACACAAGAACATTAATTTCCATTTCTGACAAGTGTAATAAGATAAAGGAAAATAATATTTCACTATAATAGAATAATTATTATAACATATAGTTCATATATATTCATCAAATTTGACCTTATCACCATCTATGTATAAATGAAATTGAAAAATGAATCACATCTCTTTGTGGATGTGCTGGGCCCATGTATGAATGTACGACATGGTCATTTTATAACGTATTTTAACGTAAGAATGTACATTTTACTTTATAGTTTCGAAAGTATAATTATTTGATAAATATAATATATAGACATAAAATCCATCATTATATCCAGTCATGTGAGGCAGTAATGGAAAACTAATTACATCAGTTCATGAGGCGGTAGTTCGCTGAACACACGATAGACGGTTTCATTTCCCATTTTATAGAATATGAGGATGACATAGGTTATTAAAATAAAAAAAATAACATATTAGTATATATAATACAATATTTTTTTATTTGAGTATGGTTTTATTTGTTTTTAAGGAGTTAGAAGAATAAATAAAATGGAAACATGTGATTATGAACTATACCTATTCATCGGACAACCTCTTTAGGTTTTAACCCGAATCCTTCATAGGATGGTTTTAGGATCATATAATGGGATAAAAATCATGGTTATTGGTGTAATTAAGGTATATATATTAGTATTGGTGGGGAAAATGACTATTTAAGTGTGTATAGTAGATGAGCGGGTTGTCCTTTTATAAGTCGGGAAGTAGAAACACGTATATTTTTTTTAAAAGATTAAAATATAATAATTTTTTATTCCCACAAAATTGATAAAAATGGAAATTTAATGAATATTAGAAAGTATAGTTTCTAATTATGGGTATAAAATACAATTTAGATAAATTTTGTTGTCATTTTAACCCTTATCTCTTTAGTTTAAACACTCATAAATTTGTTTTGACATGAACTATGGTAACTTGTTTTTAATTTTGTTACTATCCATTATGGAAAAAAATTAATTAAATAATATTAAATAATATTATATTCATATAATAAATATTTAATCAATTTTTTAAAATTCAATTCAAATTAGTGGCAGAATGAAAATTAAATTAAACCCACAAATGGGATGAAAAGCGATTTTACAAAGAAATTTTTTTATAAGTATAATATATTTTTATATCAAAATTCCACCTAAAATTTATTACAATAAACATAAATGAATTAATAATATTATAATTGAACAAATTTTACTTCTAAAATCATTTTCAGAAAAAAAAATTATCTTTTAAAATTCATTAGATTGAAATAAAATTTTAAATAAAAATTAGTATTTTTCACTATTCCTCAAAAAATGAATCCCTTTAGAAAAAATTAAAAAATTCACACAAAGATATATTTTACATGTTAATTTCAAAAATGAAATTCATTTTTTCATATAATGTTTCAAAATGATGAATAATTATTTATATTATTTTCTCAAAAAAGTAATTAATACTATTTTGAAGGAAATAATATATAGCATATAATGACCTTACTAAACATATATTTTATTTAACTAAAATAATTATAAATATTTTAATATATGGTTATTAATAGTAACTCCACTAATTTAATGGGTATATTATAATAGTAAACTACATTTTGGTTCATTTGGACTCAGGGTTGTGTGTATTTCAAGCTATCAAAAAAATAAATTAATTTATATGGAATGAAATATATACTAAAATGTCATAGTGATACATTCCACCCAATTAAAATGAATTTAACACTCAAAAATAATATACTTTGATACAAAAAATGATAATATTTCTATCTTATCACATCCTTGGGCTCCCATGTGACTTATTTTAATTATTGATTCCTCCAAATTACTTTAACTAGATGAGTTATCTTCATCCATATGACTTTATCACTATAGTAAATGATTTATACCTATTTCTCTTACTAGGAAAGATCATGATTCAATGGTATAACCTCTGAGTTTATTAAATTTTAATGATTAGGGGTGTGCATCCTTAGGATATATACATAAAATTCATCCATAACTTTAGAGAGGTTCAATAAAAATTCCAAGAAATGAGCTACCATATCTAATCGATCACGATTATTGAAAAAAAAATTTACCTAGGGGTTAACGTCTCCTTATTTCCTAATCTTATAACAACCTTGCATGAAAAAATTACAAAAGAACTTTTCACCGACTTTAAATTATATATCACCTTGATGATTGTCATCAGAACTTTTCTGTCAACTATGAGCTTCCATGATGTGATACTAAATATAATAACATTATCCATCATTTCATAAACTAACATATGTCCCAATAGCATTACTTTTATAATTTCAACCCAACCCATTGGTGTTCTATTCTTCATTCAGCATTGGTCTTCTTAATGATCCATCAAAAAACTCTATCGAAAGCTATTTATAAACCAGAATTATACTTGATAAATGTGTTGATCCTAACCAAATTTTAAATCCATAAGAAAATTATATCATCATAAATAATAGGGATTGAATGGATATCATATACTACCTTTATTTATATGGATGATACATTATTATGAAACACATCTCTATATCCAAATTTTACTGAATACTTTACCAAAAAATTACGGTAAAACTTTGATCCCTATAATATACAATAGAATATGGTACTCCAAGAAACCTTACCACTTCCATAATATATATATTGAAATAATAATCTATATGGAAGTATTATCTAATGGTAATGAATTTTCCTCACATCATAACATGACCAAATACGACCCAAATAGCATTATTTCCTTTATATGTTTTGGGGATTTTGAAAGAAAAATAAATTGTGGTGTTTTCCAATTTAAACACTGGAATATTTAATGTTTACAATATCCCCTTAGATGTCTATCTGTAAGGCTTAACTTTCTGTTATACCAATCATCGATATACATACTCTTCAAAATCTCTTTTTATTGTATCACACCAAAAATACTCCTTCATTTATAAATGAATCCTTGTACTTCCAAGATGAATATAGAATGGTGAAATATAAGACTCATCTAATAGATCTTTATTCAAATCTATTATATATGGAAAAAATAAATGATTATTTATCCTTATCTTTCTTTCAAAATCAATTTTAAACTCTGAAACATTTCTAACCTTAGTCTATAGTTCCACATCTTCCTTTTATGCCTATTCAATCCTCACACAGATAGATGGTTGAACACTCAATTGAGAAATATAATATTTCTTCCTTTCCTTTAATATTTTCAAATACATCCTTTAAAAATAGAGAAATAATAGATCTTTTGTGATCCCCATCATATATAATCTATCATGATACTTTCGACTCAATACATTATCAACTTGTTCACTTTCTCAAGGAGATAATGTATTGAGAATTCATACACATTAATCTATTCCAACCATCTCCGCTGTCACATATTCAACTCGTTGTGAGTGAATGTATACTTTAAACTTATATGATTGGTATATATGTCATCACTTTTCCTATAATTATAATCCCTCCATATGTTCAATTCAAAAATTTCTGTAGTTAAACCCAAATCATGGGTTGGGTAATTTTTATCATGAACAATCAATTATGACGATAAATAATATATTAAAAAATCATTATACAGGAGAATACATCCCAATACATTTTACAATCAATAACTATATATAAAAAACCTTCATCAAAGTAGGTTAATAAATCATAGGTTCACTTACTAACCCTCTCTTTAGTTCCTTGTTAATTTCTTCAACTTCACTTATCGAAAGGAACTTGGCTCTCATTAAAGATAACATATTGATTGGATAATATATATGTGAACAATTCTCACCAATGTTCCTATGATATACTTCCAAACCAAGAAAAATATGGATCTAAATCACAGAAGGTGGTCTGTTACAATGTCCAATAACATATTGTCTTTGATGGATCCACTGATATACCCACGATTGAGATTATATGACCAAAAAATGAAACCTTTTATAACCTAAATCATATATTATAATTTTTTCATTCATATTTTTTTGGTTCTTTAATACAATTATCAAGTGACATTCATTCAATTCCTTACACTATTAATATATAACAATATCATTTATGAATACTACCATAAACTAATCAAGGTAACATTTATAGACTATATTCAATAAATCCAAGAATATAGTAGGGGTTTGAAGTGAAAAAATTAAATCACTGTGTACTCTTAGTGTATATATATAATATGGAACGATTTCTTGGGTATATACTCCTTCTTGAAAAAAAATTGATGATATATAAAATGAAGATAATTCTTGGAAATGTATTGAGTTCCACATAGTTTGTCAAACAAATCATTGATATGAGGAAAAATATACTCATTCGTGATAGTGATCTTTTTTTGTTGTATAGAACCAATAAAAAATATCATTGATATATATTTATTATTAAAAAAATAATAGGTACATCCAAAGGGGACACACTCGACCAAATAAATCCCTTTTCACGATTCTCTTGGAGGTTCTTCTTTAATTCCCAAAACATAATCAGGGTCATTCTATATGGAGTATTTTAAAAAGGTGTAGTCTCATGTTTGATTCCCTTTTAAAAATCAACATACATATTCATTGGAATAATTGGAAAATATTCTAGAAAGACCTCAAAAAAGACCCACACAATAGGTATATCATTTATGTTGAGTTTCTCCCTAATAATCTAAGATAAACAACATGTTAGATATAAATCAAGACTCATAAAATGGATGTTATTTCCATTAGAATTTCATATTTATCACCATTATGAATGAAAATCATAGGATAGATCAAAATATCAAATGTAACTTCCCTTACTTGGTAATTAATGTGGAATTTATGTATAGAAATCCATCACATGCCTAATATGACATTATGTTCAACTAAATGAAGAATAACAAGATTTTTGGAAATAATATTCCCAATTACTTCAACTATATAATAATTTTATACTTAAGATGTGATCATCTTACCATTATGTTTTTTCACTAATAATTCAACATCTAATTTCTAGGTTGTAATTTTGATACCCTTAGAAAATTATTTAGATTAAAAATTATTTGGTATAACAATAGTCAAATATGACATTATAAATTCTAGATTGGATGATGTGTGTACATTTAACTATTTCGTTATCATTCCCTTCATCAAAAATGAGGATCACATGATATTTTAATTTATCTCTCATCACTAGAGGTTTCTGATGGTGATTATTATCATTAACATTCAAATTTTATATTTGGTTAGAATAATTCAAATACTCCTTGCATCTGATTCACTAGAGTGTTAATGGTGCACTTGTTGGAGAGTTCTCTCTATTATCATCAATAGATAACATCCTCCTATTAATTTTGTATTCAATTTCATGATATCGTTCATTTCCACACTTAAAAAATATTTTAGTCCCATTAAGAAAATTTTCATGATGTTTCCTTCCAGACACTGATCATGTAGGAATGTTCTTCTTTTTTTCTCCATTGTTTCTAAACTATCCTTTAATTTAAATATTCCTTTCCTTATCAAAAGATGTTATTTACAAAAAATAAAATCTATATTTCCATATTGAATGCACATAGTTAAATTTCATTAGTGCTACTAAAATCCATTTTTTATAATTCCCTTCAATGGCCTAGTTTTATTCCATTGGTGAAATGATTAAAATTACTTTGCTATTGGATAATAATATCATTACTGTATCTTTCATGAATTAAAAAAATCATCATAGGTACTAATGGATTCATCATCCTTTTACTTGAGATCAAGTAAATCCTTCTCCACATTCATATGAATAATATAAGGAAAGTACTTGTTTAAAAATTATTTCTTATAATCATCCTAATATAAGGATTAAATTTATTCATGTTTACTTATATTCTTGATAATATTACATCATTAATATACTTCTCCTTCTAAATGATACACAACCAGAATGGATTTTTCAGGCTCTGGATAGTGGATAACAAGAAAAAAAATTAAGGGTACTAATCCATTTCCCAAAATTTAATGGATTAATATATATATTAAAATAATTTCTTTATTTCCTCATGAAGGACTCAACATAATGGTGTTCTATCATTTTCTCATTTTGATGTTCATCAGGATTTGTAACTTTTAAAATTTTTGTAAAATGGAATTAATACCTTTCATTCCATATCCCAAAAAATATGTATTATCAAGAGGATAATAATTTCATTATCCCACATATTAATCATTAATATAGTTCTTTTGTTTTATATTATTGACTTAAACCAAAAAACATAGTATAATAAATTATAATCATATAGTAAAACTATATCATCATGAAAAATCATTTGCATTTTGTCTAAATTGTGACTCATTTTTTCACCCTATCCAACCATCATTTTTACAAGGGTCCCTCACAATAATTATCTATTAAAAAATTTTAGGATGGTTCATGAAGAAAATTTTGAATTATCATGATTATATCACTTTTGATTTTCATACCAAGTATGAAGTAATGGCACACTCATTATGCACCTGAATAATTGATGAGATATACTCAATTGATTAATTTCTTTATTATTTCCCCTAGGTGAATTTATTTCAAAACAACATCCACTTGCAGTATCCAGATATTGTTTCTTTTCTAGGAAACTGACACTCCTTTCTTGACCATAACATAGAATTTTCTACCATACTTAGGATTATACGAAGGGTTCTTAATGACGTTTTCACAACTGATTTTCAAAAGTTTAACTAAACATTGATCTGATACCAAATATAACAACCCAAAATTATCATATATAGATATTAAATGTTATTATATGAATATTAATTTTATAACATTGCAATATATAGTAGAATCATATAGGTTTAGTACATTTAGAAACCTTTATATGTAAACAATGGGTCTATATAATTGAACAACATTTTCTCTAACTAATTTCTTCCTAATTATCACCTTTATTTGACACATTATACATAATAATTTTATTCATGATCTATAGAAATGATTCATGGGAAAGGGTGAGCTTAGATGATTAGTAGGGTTAAACTTGGGAGACATCAATCGTAACATAAAAATAACATGAGAAAAATGGTAAGACAACAAGAGACAAATAATTTTGAAACCAACCCCTTCAAATCAAAGATCAAAATGTTTAATCATGGTATAATGTTTGGATATTCATTAGATTTGAAACGTAAAAGAATCATGTAAACTAATTTATGATAGAAAAACATTGGAATAAGATATAAAATTTGTGAGTATACATATGTATTGAAAATAATGTCCTTTCTAGTCAAGTATTGTGGCCAAGAATATCATACTAGATTGTTTTTATTCCCCACACTATCATAGAAATAAAGTTTCACTCTAAAGAATATTATACTAGAAAGGGTACTTTATTAAAATGTGTAACTCCCAATTAATTTTCTTATTATATCATGATATGTACATATTTACTGAATTCATTAAAGGGATATATAATTCAGGTCCCACACATCAGATAATGAAATTCATACAGATGTATTCCAAAAGATCATGACATTTTCATCAATTATTCATGGAATAAGCAATTAAAAAGGAACATGTATTGTAGATTTATTCTAATCATAACAATAAACTATAAAGAGAAAGAAAAATGATGTTATCATTGGATTACATCCCTAGTGAATTTTATGTAACATCAACAGATGTATTCATAAAATTAAAATGTATGTAAAAGATAACTTGGAGAATTTCTTAATAAAAATACCATTTTTAATTTGGAATCACTTCTTTATGTTAGGACTAATCTGAAGAGGAAGGTTTTTATTTTCAAAAAATTTCTTTTAATTTTATGAATGTTGAAGATGATAGATTAAAGGAAAATATCTTTACTTTTTATTTTCAAGATATTGTATCCCTTGTTTTTATAATAAAAGGGCTCACTTTACCCCTCGTAATGAGGGGATGTTGTTCTTAACATACATACCTTGGGATCGAAATGGGAAAAATATCGTATTGAGGAATGGATTATAATCTGTAATGAGAGAATATGTCGCATGGATAATTAATATTTCTGGTAGTAAATGGTCAATAGGTTCACTCTAGATCTGGTATGAATAAAGTTATCAAATTAAAGTCCGTACAACTATGATAAAATAAATTTGATGATGCTTTGGTTTTTTTTATTTCACATAAATCGTATACATTATTAGAGAAATTATGTTGCACGATTTATTGAATAAATGTAAAACAAATTTTATTGATCGAAATGGAATTATACCAAGATTAATCATATCAGGGTGGAAGATAAGGAATGGATGTATCATTTCAAAAAGGTATCGTACCTAGTACAATCATATCTTGGGGGAAGAGAAGAAATAAGAAGATGAAGATCATACCTAGAATCAATGTTCATAGAATTATCATATCCTGTGTGATTGTTATCAAGATGATCGTATGTAGGACAATCATACAAAGAAATATTGTACTCATAAAAATTTGATTTGGGGTGAGAAGGAATGAAAAATGTTACTAGAGGATTGGAAAGTTTGAATAATTTCAATTATAATTCAGGAATTGTATCAACTAATACTATAATGTATTTAGGGCCATGTAAATGAAGTTTATGGGAAAAGAGAATGAATTTTTATGTGGTATCACTTTTAGAAAAGAAACATGTTTCTCATTGGACTCAGATGCCATCTTATTCAGAGAAGGAACTAGATGAGACTGATGAATGAAAAGAGAAGGAATGAATTAGATCAATAATGTAGTAAACCATTTCAAAAGGGTTAAATTACATTGTAGGTTTCCAAATAGGTCAAGAGTACAAGTGAAAAATTAAAAGTAGTTTTTAAGCAGAGTTTATTAAATGTGTTGTCTAGGGGGAGCTTTCCATTGAAAATAATGTTTTTATTCCATATTTAGAGTAATATCCATTTATTTATAAATATTTATTCAATTGATACAGATAACTATATTAATGAAATAAGATTTAACAAATATAAACATGAAAATATGACCCATGAATTGAAATTGGACAAGAAATTGAAATGAAAGTCTAGAGTGTAAGTGAAGATTATAGAAAAATTGATACACTTCAAGAAACATTGAAAATGTCATAAATTCACCTGATATTTGAGTGGAAATTGATATTTGGGGTAATTTATGTGAGTGGTAAAGTTTTTTGGATTCTTTGAAAAACCACTCTTGTGTCACCTATAAAGGGTGAGAAGTACACTGTACTTTTTTAATGACTGCTGTACTATTCACTGTAAGAGAGAGATAAGATTTGAGTTTTTAGAGAGATAAAGGGGATTTCTATATTGATATTTTTTTAATAATGTAATAACGATTTAAAGTGCAAGATAAGAGACAAGATCACAATGTTGTGTTCAACTTGTCATCATACTCAGTGATTTTCATACTTAGCTAATTACTATATTCAAATAGTCAATCGTATTTAGCTGATCATCTTATTGAGATGGACAATCAGATTTGGGATTTTGCAATGAGATTTTTGGATAAAGAAATAACTGCATAGGTAAAATCATATTGAATTTTTTATACTCATAATTGAAGTGGTTTTGATTCAACTCTATTGTATTCTATCAAAGTCATATTTTTGTATTGGGGATAATCTTACTTGGAAGAATCATATCATGGAGAATCGTACTCGGAGGGATTGGACTGGGTAAACTGGACGGGGGTTTTCCATAACAAATTAGAAGATGTTTTTACCATATTTTTTGTATGAAATTGGAGAAGTGGTTTCAATTGAATACTTTTGTGGAATTGAAAATAATCATAGGTATCATCAGTTGTTACATAAATTTTTTATTACCATATTTTTTATAATAGGTTTTACATTCACTATTGTAATTGTTTACAAAGTTCTATATGAGTATAATTATATATCCTACTCATTTTAATTCAAGGATTTATTTCTAGTAGATTTTTTGGTATTTTATTACTTCAAAAACATACAAAGGATGTAGCTATTTTTATTTAATAGTTTCCCTTCTAAATATGTGTGTTCCTTTGGATGTGTGGATAAATAGTTTTCACTGGGGAATTTAATATTTAAAAGTAGTAAAAGGTTGTTTAAAGGACACATAAAAGTTAAAATTGTCCTTGATTCACCCCTTCCCCCTCTAGTGATAAAATCATCATGACTGGTAACCTTCAACTAGTATTAGAGAACCGATTCCCTTCACTTATTCTTTTCTGATTAAGATTTTAAATTGTGTGAATAGTTAATGTATTCTAATTTTTTATGGGAAGAAATATAATATCAATAATTATAGAATTTCTCCTTGTCTTTTGTATATTGGACATTTTTTCTTAAATTCACAATATATGAGTTTAATACTAGATCATCTTACATCCGTTGATAAAAAGAATCTGGATAATTATGGATGCGTTAGGAATGCTATATTATCATCACTTTTTGAATGTGAATTAATAAGGGTGAGTGGTTTTTACACAATCAAAGATATAAGGGATAAATTGAAAAAAATTTATGAAGGTAATACAAAATTAAATAAGGAAAGGTTACAAATATGAAAATTGATATAATAATATTTGAATATGGGTGAGTATGAATATGTTCGGGGCATCTTTATCAGGGCAAATAACATTGTGAGTACTATCATATTTCATATTTAAAAGTAAGATGATTCTACATTTTTTAATAGATATTCAAAATCCTTACAAATAAGTTTTAGGAAAAAGATTCTTCATTGGAAGATAGATATCCTGAAACAGTTTCACATGATTATTTTCATAGCACTCTCAACACTTTTTGAAATGAGAAGATAGAAATATATTAAAAGAAAAAAAAGTTGAAAGAGAAATGGAATTCAATGATATAAATAAAGAAAATTCAATGAATATTCATATTTAATATGAAGTTAGAGAATATGATTATGAAGATGGGGTATGTGAAAATGTTGATAATATGTTATCTGTGTTTTCTAAAAATGTGAAAATATGTATAGGTAAATACATAGGGAAGCTTCTATTGAACTTTTCGGAATATGGAGGCATTAGTGACGTTGCTAATAATTTTCGTCAGAGAAAGAAAGAAGAGGATAATAAATATGAATAAATAAAGCTAATAATATTATAGAAAAAAAGGGATAAGAAAAAAATTCAAAATTCACAGGGATATAAAGAAATTTCTTCAAATACAAAATAAGAAGTTTGTTGTCTAAATATGGAGAAAAAGAAAGTTGTGATGATGAATCCAAAGAAAATTTGAATATGGTATTGAAAATAATTTCATTACAGTATTAAATGATTAATAATTCATAATTAGTAGGTCTGTAGAATAAGAATCTCAACTTGAACATCATTTAGAAGTTGAATGGAAAGAATGACTAAGAATGTTTTGAAGGCCTGAAAACAAATGCTAGAAGATGAATATACCTTAAAAATAGTCAATATTTTTTGGCTGATGAGAAATATAAGTTTTTGAAAGTTAATGATGATTTTTATAAATCTGTTAAAGAAGAAAGGAATCATAATGAGCATATGGAGGTGAAGTTTAAAGTAAAATAAGAAGAGTTATAAATTGTCCAAAGAAACATTCTAAATCTGAAAAAAGTACAAGTTTCAAAAACTCTATCACTGATGTTGTGGAATGATCTCAAGAGGATAAACCTGAGAAGGATCAATAAAATAAACATTCAAAATTTGAGAAGAAATATGAAACTTATTTTCAAAATACGAAAGATGGGAAAGTCTTGTATGTGGCCAAGGCCATCAAAGTTGGAAATTTAGAAGTCTCAAAGAACAAGGAGTCTGATTTTGTTTAAACAATATTAGTTAGAAAATGTTTTAAGCGCATATGGTTATAATAAAGAGGAAAATAAAAGGAACACTTTTATTGATAAGATAAATGTTTATGTCATAGAAAACAGAGAGAAGGATGTGGGTGAGAAACATATTCACAATTCCAGATAGTATGGTAGTATCATAGAAAAATACCCATTTTATTGATATTGTTGGTATTGTGGGGGCTTTGGACACACAGTTAATATGTTTTGGTTCATCAAAAAACATTACTATTATACAACAGGTTATTAAAAGAAATGTTTAAGGGGGATTCAATCTCCTCAAAGAAATAATTTTGATAATTATTTTTTAAAAAAACTTGAAAATTATAGGGTAAAGATTGAAAATGGGTTTCAACCCCAAAAACTTATTTGTGAAATATTTGAATAATTCGGAAATCTTGCAAAATTATGTCAGTTTTTTTATTTTCATCACAAATGTTTCCAAAAAATTATGAGAAGTATAAGGTTAAGATAGAAGGGGTATAATTAATAGCTCATGTTGTGGAAACTACATTGAAATCAGAAAAAGGAGAACAACCTTGGATCTTTGATTGGGGGTGTTCTTCTCATATGATTATAGATTTTAAATTTTTTAAAAATGTGAAACATTTAAAATAAGGAATAATGAAATTTGGAAATTATGAATCCCTAAGACTTAAATGTATTGGTTCATCCATCATTGGGAAAGAAAAAAGAAATCTATGAAATATTTATATATTGATGGGTTGAAACACAATTTTCTAAGTGTTCTAAAATTGTGTGATGGGGGTGAAAAAGTCATCTCTAGAAAATATGGATTTTCATTGAAAAGTAATGATGATGGAAAAAAATTTATAAGATTCCAAGTCACAAAAGGTAACTTATTTTAAATAAGTGAAATAGAGAAATATTTTTTCATGAGTGGGGTGGGAGAAAATCAACTATGTCATAAAAGGATAAGGAACAAGTGTAAATTGATCAAGAGAAAGTTATATAAAAGAGATGGTGTTTGAGACATTCTTGATTTTCCAATAAACAAATATTGGTGTTTCACTATTTGTAAAAAAATGGAAAATTTCAAACTCAATGAATAAGAATGTAGAGATTTGTTCAAGATAACCCCTATAGGTGATTAAATCCAATATTTATGGTACTATGAGAAAATAGTCAATGAATAGAGATAATTAATTCATAAAATTAATTGATGATTTTACTCGCATTAATTGTGTTATATATATATAAAATAAATCAGATGCTTTGAATGTTTTTAAAAGTTTCATAAGGAAAGAAGAAAAGGAATGTCAGTATTCAGTGAAAAAGTTGAGAACAGACAATGGTGGTAAATATATAAGTAACTAATTTAAATGTTATCTTGAGAAATATGGAATTTTACATGAGTATAGTTCCCTATACACCCCCAAGAAAAATGGGTTTCTAAAATAAAGAATAAAAGTATGGTGGAAATTGGAAGAACTATGTTACATGAACATGGTCTTTCTCATTTATTTTAGAGAAAATACATGAGTACTACTATTTAAATTCATAACCATTTCTCTATATGAATCAATCATATATGACTATAAATAAATTTTTTATGGAAAAACACCATGTTTGAAACACTAAATAGTTTTCAACAGTCCTTGTGTTCTTAATAATAAAGGTGGAAACAATAAAAAGTTTGAGCATATAGGTGAAGATGTAATCTTTCTTGATTGTGATCCAGAGGGAAGTGGATATAGATTCTTTAATGAAGAGAAAAAAATAATTTTTGATTCTATTGAAGTGAAATTAAATGTTAGAGGAGAGAAATAAAAATATATTTGGGGAAAAAAGATTATTAAGTTAAATAAAACAATTCTAATAATGATGAAAACAATTGTATTCCTACTCAAGAAGAAGAATAAAACTCAGCCATTACAACTGATGATGAAGAAAATCAAAAATATCATCGAAGGAAGAGGAAGAATGTTGAAGCTTAGAAAAATATTGGTGATGAACATTAGATGTTTTAAACAATAAGAATAATAAATTCCCTTACACATGATTTTTTATATTCAAAAGTTTTTCCAAATGATGTAAAAGAATCTTTTGAGTATCCTAAATGGGTTCATGCCATGAATGATGATTTGGGTTAGATTAAAAGGACTGATACATGGGAACTCATACCCACGATAGAAAACAAAAATATTATTGGCCCAAAGTGGGTTTTTTAGAACAATATAAATAAAGAAGTTAAAGAGATAAGAAACAAAGAAACCTTGGTGTGAAAGGGTATTCAGAAATTGAAGGTATTTATTTTGATGAAACCTTTTCTCTAGTGGAAATACATGAATAAATAAAAAATATTTATTTCTATTGTTCCACAATGTGGCTATTAGATCTTTCATATGAATGTAAAATATGAATTCATGAATGGTGATCTTAAAGAGGAGGTTTATAATGAACAACCCCATGGCACAGTTGTTGTTAAAGATAAAATTTATTCGAACTGATTGAAAGATCCTTTATATGGCCAAAAACATGATTTTAGGTAATGGTATACAAAATTAAAAACCTACTTATATAAGACAAGATTTAATAATTAGTGGATAGAAATCTCTACAAAAAATAATGTCAATAGTGTTCCCTCATTGTAATTGTTTCTTGATGATGAATTTATCATTATTGTTAATGATAAAAGATGTTTTGAAATGTTTTCTGAAGAAATTTATATGGGGTATTGAAATTTCCATGTAGTGTGAAATAAAAGACTTTATTGGGATACAAATACAACAAAGGAATGAATAAAATTATCCTTCTCAATAAAATTATGTTATGGAACGTCTTAGGAGGTTTAGTATAGAAAAATCATAACCTATTTTCACATTGATATTAGTGGAAACAAACTGTTATAAATATGGTGAAGTAAAATAAGTTTATGAGAAATAATTTCAAGAGAAGATCTAATGTTTGTTGAATTCGACTACCTCAAGACCCGACATTGTTTATGCTGTTACTCTATTTCTGTAGGATTTCAGAGTGATCCAAATGAATCAAATTAACTTTCTAGAAAGAGAATTCACATATACATAGAAGAAAAAAATAATTCTAGCATCATGTATGATTTCTCAAATAGTATTTAATTGTCTGGGTATTATGATGTTGATTGGTTGAGAAATGGTAATGATAGAATATCCACATCTAGTGAAGTATTCTTTTTGGGAAAGAATCGTGTCTATTGTAATTCAATGAAATATAATTCAGTAACTCTTAGTATGGATGAATCTGATTATGTTTCTTCCACTCAAGACACCAGTCAAATTCGGTGGATGAAAACTCAATTATTATATTTTCTTGTTATAGTGAATTTACCCTTTCTCTTGGGTTATGATAATCAAAGCACAATTAACCTCACCAGGAATCCTATTCAACATTATCAGTCATAAAATATTGATATCAAATATTTTTTCATCAAAGATAATATAGAGAAGTATTAATTGATTCTGGAGTATGTTCTAACATTGTAAAAAGTTACTCACATTTTCATAAAACACAAACTAAAAGAATCATTTTCTAAATTGGGGTTGAACATTAGTTTCTAACCTATTTCCCATCAAGCTTAAGGAATGTGTTTTTTCCCCTCTCGAATTTTAGCTTTAGATAGTGATTTCAAGGGGGAGAATGAATTGTTTCATAAATATATCCATTTGATGCCTATAAAAATGGGGAGTTGTGGGTAGGTTGTGAATTTAGAATTATTTTCTGAGTGAACTATTCTAACTATTTGTTGTGGTTTTTGTCATGAATGAAATTGTTTTGTTCTCCGGTGCGGTTGAAGAGGATGTAATGAAGAAGAAAAAAGTTTTCATAATCACTACTTCTGGATAACATGGGTTTAATGATAATGATTCTTGTTTCAAACAATGAGTTATCCAATATAGTCTTATAATTATTGATATGTAGTTCATTTCATAAGGACGCAAATTTCAGAGATTTATGAAACTTGGTTGGCAAAAAAATATAAATGGTGAGATTGTTAGGACTATGCTGAAGAGGGTGGTTTTTTATTTCAAATTTCATCATTTTTTATCAGGAAATTTAAAGATAGAATATGAGTAGGAAATCACCTCAATTTGTATTTGGTGCAAATTGTAACCATTTTACCAAATAATAAGACTCACTTTGTCCATCGTAATGTAGAGAAGCTATTCTAATTTGACATACCATGGGTATGGAAAGGGAAGAAGATCATAATGTGGAATTGATAGTAATATTGAATGAGAGAATCGGTGGCATGGAGAATGAATATTTTTGGTAGTAAATGGTTAGTAGATTCACTCTGGATCTAGTATGAATGAATTTATCATATAAGAGTCTATATAAATATGATAAAATAAATGAGGTGATTTTTCTCCGATTTGTATTTCACGTAACTCATAAGATGATTGGAGAATATATGATTCATTATTTATGGATGAAAAGGTAAAGAGATTATGTTGATCAAAAAATAATCATACCCAAATTAATCATATATGGGCGGATTAGAAGAAATAGATGATGATGATAAAAAATGAATCATAACCAGTACAACCATATCCTAGAGGAAGAGAAGAAAATTGATGGTTAACATCGTATGAAAAATGATCATATCCAAAATTATTTTTATCTGGATGATTATATCCAGGACAATCATACTCATAAAAATATTACTCATGAAAATCATATTTGGGCCGAGATTGAAAGAAATAGGTTATTGGAGGATTGGAATGTTTCAATCCCTTCAGCTAATAGTCGGGAACTAAATAAGGTGGTCCCGAAATGTATTCAGAGGAATTGGAATGAATTTAATGGGAAAAGAGATAGAAGTTTAAAGTGGTATCATTTTTATAAAATTAATATGTTCGTGTTTAGACTTATATAAAATTGTATTCATAGAAGAAACTTCTTGAGGACAATTTAAGAAAAGATAAGAAAAAATGAGATAAAAAATGTATTCAACCATTTCAAAAGTTTTGAAATACTTTTTAAGTGTCCAACTAGTTCAAGAGTATAACAAGAGAAGTAAAGTTGTTTTGTACGTGGGCTTTGTTGAATGTGAGTTCATGGGGGGATTGTAATTCAAAAGAGTTATTTAATTCATAATTTATGTTGGTATCCACTTCTTCAAAAATTTACATTTAATTTCTACAGATAACTATATTGAAGAAGTAGGATTTAGAAAAATGGATTCATGAATTATAATTTGATTTTACTGGAAATTGAAATAATGTCTAAAGTGGAAGTGATGATTTTATAATAATTGAAGAGCTTATATAAGAATTAATTAATCCAAAAATACAACCTATATTTTAATGGAAAATGATATTTTGGTGAATTTATGTGAGTGAGAAAGATTTTGGAATTCCCACCAAAACCACTCGCGGGTCACCTATAAAAGGTGAAATGTACATTGTACTTTTCAGATAACTAATTTATTGTTCACCATAGAAGAGTGAGAAGCATTGAGTTTTTAGAGAGAATAAAAGGATTTTTATATTCATATTTTTGTTGATGAATGTTTTGTGGATTGAAATGAAAGAGAAGATAAAATATCAAAATTTTTTATTCAGCTAATCATCGTATTTTGTGATTATCATACTCAGCTGATTACTGTATACATATTTTCAATTGTATTAAATTGATCATTATATCTGGTAGGGTAATCATATTTTATATTTTTATTTTTAGATTTATGGACTGAGGAAGAATCATACATGTAGATTTGTACCGATATTTCCATAGTTGTAATTGAAGTGGTGTTGATTCATCTTTACCATATTCAGTCAAAGTCATATTTCTGTATTGGGTAGAATCATACCTGGAATAATTATATCAAGGATAATCATACTCAAAGAAATAATACTGGAAAAATAGATTGGGAAAATAGGATTGGGTTTCCCTTAACAATGACTAGGAATTTCTTACCATATTCTGGGTTATAAATTGAATAATTATTTTCTATTTAATACTTTGTGGAATTAAAAATAAGAATAGGTAACATGAGTTTCTACATATATTTTTTATTACTTTATTTATGAAATGTGGGTACACATGACCTATTTGAATTGTTTATATAGTGTTACATGAGTGAAGGGGTATATCCTACATTTTTTAATCTAAGGATTAATTTCTATTGGATTTTGTGTTATTGTACTACTTCTAAAACATACCAAGGATGTATCTATTGTTATTGAATAGGGATCCTTGTAAATAATTCTGTTCCTTTCGATGTGTGGTTGATTTTTTTCATTATGTAATTAAATATTTAATTAGAGAAATTTTTTTTAAAGGAAACTTTAATGAAAAAGGTATCACTGATTCATCCCTCCCCTCTAAATGATACAATCATCCAGACTGAGCACTTTCACTTTAAAATATTAAAATTTCAAAAATGTTACATAACAAATTTTATTTGTAAACAAACTTGTATATTTTAAATGAATCATCATGTTATTGAATTCTCTTAGTGGGATAATTTTTTTTGACATATAAGTTATAAAGAAACATTCATTACATACTATGGTAAACAAAGTCAAAACATACCCCATTTTGAATAATGACAAGAAGATTCATTCTAAAACATTTTTAAAAATAATTAAATCATTAGTAAAGATGAATTTGAAATATAATATTGTAATATTAATGAATTCTCCAAAATATTTTCATGAAAATATGTATATGGAAGAAAAATGATTTTTGATTGAGGAGAGAAGTAATGTCAATTTTCATCAAAAACATTCTCTTATCCCATTGAGTAATTTAAGTGATAAAAAATAAAATTAATGCATATATTGTTTAGAAACAACCATATTAGAAGAAAATTCATGTAATTATTTAGATTAATATCATAAAATTTCATAATTGGAAACATAATCATAAACAATCCTCAAAAATAATGAGATTGTTACATAAAACTCTGACCTCGTGCCCAACTTTTTTCGTTCAAGTTTGAACCTCTGATATATTAAATATATAATTATTATCAGATATATCAAATCATATATTATTACTTATAACCTTTTATCACTGGTTTATCAATAATTCTTTAATAAAATCATTCTTACGGGTGATAAATGCTTCGTTTTTTCATGTATGTTTTAGTTTAGAACATATGGTCCCTATATTTGATCACGGTCCCATTATATTAAAAATATTAATAATTGTATAAATATAATATATATTAATTATATTCATATTTACATTCATCCCTAAAATTTATATATAGAAAAATGAATTACAATGTTGATGTTGATGGTATGTCATAAGTACAGATGTATATTATATTCATTTTATAATGAATAGAAGGAATGAAAGGTAAATAATAAATAAACTTCCAGAAATTATTATTATTATTATATAAAATAAATCATATATAATCATTAAATCTATCGTTATTACCATCCATGTAAAACATAAACACAAAAATGAATCACATCGCTTCGTGGAAGTTAGAGTCCACATGTATTCAAGACTGACATTGTATTTTCATAACGGTTGGAATTTATAAACGTATATGTGATATTATAATTATAGAAGTGTAATTATTTCATAAATATTATATATATATATATATTAAATAAATAATTATATCTATTTTTTATTAGTAGTGATGGAAAATGAATTACTTCGTTTCGTGAGATGGTATTCCACCATATTCACAATATATGATACTGTTTCCCATTTGATATTAGTGAAGATGAATATAGGATATGAAATAAATATAATAAAATATAAATATATTGAAGATACTATTTTTTTTATTTCATCAGGGATAAAAATGTTTAAAGGAGTTATAATAAGAAATAAATTAAAAATATATGGTTAAGTACTATACTTCTTCTTTAGACAAGCTCTTTAGGTTTATTCCAAAATACATCATATGATGTTTTTATGATAAAAACTGGGACATAAGTCATTTTTAAGGATATAAGTCATAAATTTAATCAAATGTTTGTGAAACAAATGGATTTTATGTGTGTATATTAGAGGAGAGAGGGTTCCCATTTATAAATGTGGGAGAGGACTCATTTGGAATTTTTTTAATGAATAAAATATATAAATGTATTATTCACACATAATGGATCAAAAATGGACCATTACATATGATTATATGATATAATGTGGAACTATATCCATAAAATATAATTCATACTTCAGTTTCGTTCTTTTTAAAACTTATCTATTTAGTTTAACCCCTGGTAAACATGTTTTACATTTAAACAATGTAAAATATTTTTATATGTTTTACTATCCATTATAACCAAAATTAAGATTATTTGATACATAATATTAATTTTAATGACTCAAAATTTTGAATTCTATTTATCAAATTCAATTCAAATAATTTATGATATATTATTTAAAAATAAACTCATAAACTTGATGAAAAGTAATTATTTGATAAAAATTTTTTTCTTTAAATAAAAAAATTTCATATATCAATTTTCAATATAAAAATTATATTAAATACATAAATTATATTAATAATAATATAATTGAAAAATATTTAATTTCAAAAACATTTTTAAAAAAATAATGTTTTTAAATTTATTGAATTAAAAGAAAGGTTTTAATAAAAATCAATTATTTTCAGTATTCATCGAAAAACAAATATTTTCAAAAAATTATCAAAAAAATAAATATAAGATAATTTTAACATGTTTATTTCAAGAATTAATTTCATTTTTTCGAATAAATTTTCTAATCATGGAAAAATTTATTTATACTATATTCCTTCAAATTAAATAATAAACAATATTAAGAAAGAGGAATTTTTAAAAAGCATATAGACAATTTACTAGAAATATATTATCTTTATGTAAAACTTTAATAAATATTTTTTAAATATTCTTATTCATATTTATAAATTCAATTTAATGGCTATGTTATAGTAGTATAATATATTATAGTTCTTTTAGACTCAGGGTTTCATGTATCACATGATATTGAAAAATAAATAGATGTATCTCAAAATAAATACATCATAAAATATTAGTGTGTTATAGTAAGATAGTATAAGAGATACCTTTTATATCTAATAAGAGGGGTACTCTTGAAATTTCATAAATCATTGAATTAATATAAATTAAATTTCATAGAAAAATGGATACAAATTGATCGATTTGGATATAATATGAGTGTTTTTTTAAATCATTACAAACAATAAAATCTGGAAAGTATTTTGTTATGTTTTATTATTCATCTTTTTTTACCCTCCCCATCCTAATTAACCCTTTTTATAATTATATTAATATCAATTTTCTTTACTCTTTAACGTCAAAGAACGTTACCATAAAAGAGAAGTAACCTATAAATGAATCTTGGTTGATCTGTTAAACCATATCCAATTCACTTGGATGAATATAAGAGTTATATGAATTTTAAATCAATTCATAAAATTTTGATTATTATAAAAAATCATTATTTTAATTTTTGAAAAAAAAAATTTAACATGATTTTAAATACATCATTAAAAATATGAAATCAAGTATCAAAAAAAAATTCTTGTATGTTATATTAATCTAAAAAATTAATGTAACACAATAATTTATCCTTAATTTATTAATTTTAACATTTTTAAAATTATTTAGTATGTTTTTCAATTAATTAATAAAATATTGTATCAGTGTTGCGTAAGCATTTAAATAAAATATTCAAAAAATAAAATTTATAAAAACCCATTGTAAAAAAATTAATTCATATTTTAAATAAACATTTATAACATAACATCCCATATTATATCCTTATGTAAAAATATTTAAGATATTAAAGTTAAGAGGGTGATATTTTGTATTTATTCTTTTCTTAAATGAATATATAGGTCATCATCAAAGAGAAATGTAACCATGTGTCTATATATTCATTACATAGATGAAAATTTCTAAAATCCACTAATAAAATAGGATAATTCAAATCTATAAAGAAATTTCAAATACTTATTCAAAATTTATGACCAATTTTTACCCATTTTATTCATACTGGGGTGACAAATGTTTAGAAAGGTTACTATTCATAATGACAAAAAATAAAAAGGTAAATATTTACACTATTTGAGTTAATTGATTCCAAATATTAGATCCATTTTCACTATTAAATTTATAAAATTGAGAGAAATTCAATTTAAAATAAGTTCCCAAAATGCGATGTAAACTTTTTTTTAGGAAAATAAATTTTTAAGAGTAGGAATTGATTTATTCTTAACTCATGACTAAAACAATTAGATGAATGTTAAACAAATATTGAATATATAGAATTTAATTTTAATTAAAATAAGGATCCAATAGTTGTTAATTTAATTTATTAAGATAAAAACACATTTCATGCATAAAAACATCTTCTTTGGAAAAAACATATCTTTTACTTTCAAATGATATTTATTTTCATGTCTAAAAAAATTATAACTAATGAATTAATTTAATAAATTTATAGACCTTGAATTTTTTATAAATTAATTATTCCTATTCTTAACAGTCAAACTAATGTCTAGGTGATGTCTTTCTTGTTAATTAATAATATTTTAGTAGTATATTGAGATTCACTAAAACTCATGGTTGTGTGTAAAGAAACATATCAAAGAATTGAAATTTAATTATTGAAAAATATATCATTAAATATCATGATGTTAAATTCAAGACCCACCCCCAAAATTAATTTTAACATTAAAATTCCATCACTCTTACAAAAAAATGAGTATATCTCTATTTCACCACATCCTCAGGTTCCCAGGTAGATTCTTCAAATTTATGATTCCATTTGATAACATTAACTAGTTGATTAGTCATGATCATTCAAACATTATCTCTATAATTGAATATTAATGTAGTTTTTATTTATAAGAAATAAAATATTCTATTAGTATTATATCTAATTTCACTATATGTGATGGCTATGTTATTTACTTCATCAAGAAAGATACATAGAACACATCATGTTCTTGAGAGAGGATTAGTGGAAGCACTAATCTATAATATATAATCCATACTCAATTAAAAATATTTAATGGTAAAATATGCCTAGGGATTATATTTACGTTCCTTTTGAATATAAAAATGTTCATCCATGGATAAATTCATAGGAATATTATCTCATTAACTTTGAATTCTAGATTTCACCAATGATTGTAAGTATTAATTTTCTATCGATTTGAAGTTGCTTTATTATGCTACTGAATAGATATGATGTTATCTTCCATTTTCTCAGATATCTCAGGACCAAATATATTTCTTTTTCCAATCTTATACTTGTATATTTGTTTTCTACACTTCCTTAAATAATGGTCTTTATAATGATCCATCATAATTCTTAAGTGTGAGCTATTGTTTTAAGATAAATGAACTACATTACGGTGTTGATATCAGCCTTCATTAAAATACATAGAACTAGATATCTGCATATCCTCTAGGGATTAAATGGTTTTCTCAAAATTAACATATGTTTAAGGATGATAAGAAAAACTGAAACTTAACTCTTTATCCATTTCTTATAAATGACATCACCAAAACATTGAGGTAAACATTAGTATCTAATCAAATTCAATTCAATTTGATACTCCATGAGGCCTTACTACTTCATTAATTTATATTTTGGAAAGTAGATCAAGAGATAAGTACTATATGATAGCAATAATGTGAGATGACTTTGTAAGATGATCGACTAAAACCTAAATGGAGCATTGTCCTTTGGCCATTTTGGGGGGTCTGATGACCAAATATGTGGTGTTGTTTTCTCATTTCTATTCTTATATGGGTAATGGTTGAAACATAGCATTATATTTTTATCTCTTATTATTAAATTTATGACATATCGATCACCAAGAGATATACTTTTTTATATCTCTCTTCTTATTTTCCACTAGAAATAATCCTTCAGATATTTATATTTATTAATACTTCTAGGATTAATAGAGAATTATGAATTATCATCCTCATCCAACTGCTCCATCGTTTGATCCATTATATAAAAAACAGATACATGGTTCCTAAAAATTATCATTCTATCTAAATCAAGGTTAAACTCAGAACCATTTCTTAATTTCTTCTATAATTACACATAATCATTCTATGCCTCATTAATCCTCGCATGGATAAATAGTTCAAAACTCTTTTTTGAATGATAATATTTCTCCCCTTTTTTAATGATTTCTAATAAATCCATTGAAAATCCATAAATTTTTGATCTTTTTTATCCTCATCATAGATAATCATGCTTGATCATTTTGACTCAAACCACCAACCTCCTTGTTCACTTTCCCATGATGGTAATATATTGAGAAGTCATAATATTTAATCAAATCCAACAATATTCTTATTGAGAATATTAATCTCTTCTTGATTAAATATATAAATTAATCTTTTATGATCAATATATATCACCTTTCTCTAAAAATATAATTATTGTATATCTGAAATAAAAAAATGACCACAGTTAACTCCAAATCATTAGTTTGGTAATTATTTCTCATGAACATTAAGTTATTGTGAGGTATAAGCTATAACTATATAACTCTACAAGAGGTAAATCCCAATCCCTTCATTAAAGCATCACTATTATTAAAAACTCACCTCCACTATAGATTATTATAATAATATGTTTATTGAATAAATATCTATTTAGTTCCTTGAAATTTTACCCAGATTCATCTATCCAAAGGATCCTGACTTCTTAATGAGTCAACATGTTGAGTGGAATAGAACTTCATGATAAATTATTCACAAATTATTGATAATATTCTTCCAAATGAATAAAACTACATATCTCAATCACAGTTATTTGGCAGGACCAACATTCAATGACTTTAGTCATTGATGGATCTAAATATATTCCCTATATTCAAATTATATGACCTAAAAATAAAACTTTTTATAGAAAAAATCCTCACTCGTAGATTTTTCAAAAAAAAATTCAATTATTGAGGCCCTGAGTACAATTATCATGTGATATTTATGATCTTCCTTTCTCTTTCAATATATAATAATATCATCTATAAAAATTTCCATAAATTGGTCAATTTAATCTCCAAAGACTCAATTCATTAAATACATAATGATAGGGGATATATTAGTAATACCAAATATAATAACTATAAATTTATAGTGTCCATACCTCGTATGAATGGATGTATTAGGTATATCTTCGTTGTTGACCCTCAAAAGATGATATACAGAATAATCTTCACTCTTAGAAAAGTATCGAGCTGCATATTATTGATCAAATAAGTCATCATTATTATGTAGAGGATAAATTTTATATATTTTTATATTGTACAATTATAAATGATCAGTGATGATTCATATTGATCTTTATTTATTCTTAACTAAAATAATAGGTTTAGCCCATTGGGATGAAAATTGATGAATGAATCCCATATAATTTTTTTTGATGATTCTTCTTTAATATATGAAACTCAATCAGGAAAATTATATAACGGGTATTTGAAATTGGTGTAGCACCAAGCATAAGTTTTATTGAAAACATAGATTTATGATTTGGTTCAAAATAGACAATTATTTTGAAAATAAATCAAATATTTCTTAAACGATGGACATAAATTCAATGGTGAGTTTCTCCCCAGCCATCTACGATAAATACCACTTTTAAATAGTAATTAAGACTTTTAAAATGGATGAAATTTCCATCATCTGATCATATTTATCATCACATGGATAGAAAATGATAATTTGTTTATAAATATCAAATTTTACATCACTTCCTTAGAAATTGATATTTGATTTATGTAATAAAATTTATTCCATTCCTAAGATAACATAAAATTCAGATATATAGAGAATAAAAAAATTATAGGAATCACATACCCAATAAATTTACCTAGAGAGGGATCATACTTGAGATTTCATCATTATAACATTATGATTCTTTACTGCTAATTTAAAATCTAATCATTGAGGTTGTATTATAATACCATTAAAAAATTCTTTAGGTATAAAAGAGTTTCTATATCTAGAATCCAATCCTACATTAGTAGTCCTATAGTATAAGGTTAGTGTACCTTACACCATGTTTTTATCATATACCTAATCAAAATTAGTTTTAACATGAGATTTCACATTGTAATTATGATTAAGAGGTTCTTATGTCAATAATCATCATTAAGAATCATATTTTAGCAATGGTTAGTATAATTCCAATACACATTTAATTTGAAACACTAGAGTGTGGGTGGAGCATTATGTGTTGATTATTATCTATCATTATCTAACTTATTTTTTCCACTACATTGGAACAGAATTTCTTAATGGTGTTTATTTCCACACATAAATATTTTTACCGGTTCCCTTGACATAATTTCCTCTTTGTTTTCTTCAACACATAGAGCATAAAGTAATTCCCATATTCTTCTCTCCACCATTTTTATAATTTCAATTAAATTACAAAATTATTTTATTATCAAAACTATGATATTTATGGTTACCTCTAATATACATTCCTCCTTTGAAATAACAATAAATGATTTCATCATAGATATTGAAGTATCTTATGGATAATTCTATTTGGAGACTTGGTTTCAAGAAGCTATAAAGTCAATCAACCCAACATTCAGGTCAGATGATAATACCATAAGTGTACATCACATGTGTTGAAAAAGTTTCATAATATGTTATAATGGTTTCATAACCTTTTTGATTTAGATCAATTAATACCTTATCAAATTTTTTATAAAGAATATGAAGAATTGACTTGTTTATAAATAATATCATAAAATCATACCATTCAATAGAGTAAATTTTCTCATGTTTTTTAATGTGTTCTTGATAAGATCCCACCATGGATCTGTTTCACCTTCTAGATGATAGACATTCAAAATAAAATTTTCAAGATCCAAACACGGTAGAGAATAAAATATTATTTAGTGCTACTAATCAATTATTTAGAATCTATTGGATCATTATACCCACAAATATAATAAGTATGATTCCTCATAAAGGAATCAATATAACATTGTTCCCCCCTTTTCTTTCATGTAATATTTGAATGATTTGTTTCTTTAAAAAGATTCGTAATCATAGAAAAAAGTATTTATCATTCCATATCCAATAACATTTGATAACTTATGTGGATAATAATTTAATTTCCCATGACATTTTGTATTAACATAGTTTCTTTTGGTTCTATCCATTGAAAAAACTCATAGTTTAGGACATAATAATCATATTGTGAAACCACATAATCATGAAAAACCATATTATGGAATGTCTAAATCATGAAATTTTATTTTATCATATGACACAATTGGTTTTAACTAGGATACCATGATCATTATCTTTTCAAATCCTTTATAGAGGTTCATTATAAAATTGTGAATTTTACTAAGGATATACCTTAGGAGTGTAAAAAGAGGTGTATAATAAGGGAAGACTAATATTTCACTATAATGATAGATTATATGAACCCCTAGATACATCTATTCTAAAACCATGTCTAGTTATATAATCTTGATAGGGATATTCTTATCGAAAACTCACACTCCTTTAATTATCATAACTAAGGATGTTATCTTATTATTAGGATTATCACAAGGGTTCTCACTAATGTTTTCACATCCTTGTTTCCAAATTTAACTAAACCGTTCTATTATACCAACTATATAAAACTATACTTTCCATACATGAATATCCCTTCTTATTATAAGAATATTCATTAAATAATATTATGATACCTGTTATAATCAGATAATAATAGTGTCTTTAGAAACTAGGATACATAATAAAAATTATTCATAAGAGATATAAATAATTACCCCCTTAGTTATTCATAATTATAACCCTTGTAATATTTTTCACACATAAAATATTTCTTCAGATCATTGGGAAAGTGAGCATAAGAAATGGTGAACTTAGATGATAAATTAGGGTAAAGTGTGAGATATCAATGATCACTTAAACATAATATGAGCATAAGGTTATGAAAAATTGAGTTTAGCATTTGAAAAACATACCTTATATATCAAATATCATAATCATGAGACAAGAAATAAATCTTGGTAGTCCATAAGACATTAATCATAAAGGAGTTAAAGAACATGATCCATGGAATAAGATATAAGTTTTTGGAATAAAAATAATCATCGAAAATAATTTCATTGATCATGGATCATAGTGGAGACTATCATGATTTATTTTTTTTACTATTCATTTCATTATATATTTAGTCTAGAATCATTCCCAATATTATTATTGTGGATAAACTCTGTTACTAGGCTGCGTTCACTCCCCATTCCAGTCCTTATTATCTCATAATATATCCAAATTTACCCAATTAATTGGAGGGATATATAATTCTTGTTCAACCAATCACATAATCATAATCCATTCATATTTTTTTCAAAATAATGTAAATAATTAATCATACATAAAAACCCAGGGAAAGGAAATGGGTTTCAAAAACATTTTAATATTTCATCATATCATAACCTGTGCAATATAAATAGCTTTCATAAACCTATTTTCATCACAATCATAAATTATCATGGGAAATAATAAGGATGGTTTCCATGCTTCATATCCCTAGTAATTAATAAGGTTCTTAAAATGATGTTATCATAATTTCAAGTTCCTTTATAAGATCACTTGGAATATTTCATCAAGAAAATACCATTTTAATTTTGGAATCACTTCTTTAAAATATAAAAATTTCCAAAATATTATGGAAAATTATTTCTTTGAAAAGATACTTTGAAGAATTTAATGAAACATTAAAATCAATGGGTTGTCAAGATTTTGATGTAACTATTCATGTTGTATATGTTAAAACAAATATTTATTTTCACGTTTTCGGTAAGAATCCAAAAGTACCCCATTCATAAAATAATAAGAAGACTAATTTTTAACTATTTTTTAAAAAATAAATTATGGATAATGATTACTTTAAAAAATAATAGGTGAATATTAAAAACATTCTTCAAATTAGTTTTTGAAAACAAGGATATAGATGGAAATGGATTATTGATTGAAGATATAAATAAATTCTGTTTTCTTTAAAAACATTATTTTGATCTTTTGAGTTCTTAGATAGAGGAAAATGAAATTAAATCATGTAATATATTGAAATAATAAGTGGATAATATAATTCATGTAATTATAGAGAATTATATTATTCACTTATTATTATAAACTTAATCATAAAAAAATCTTAGTAATCATTGAGATTGTAACATAAAACCCTTACCTTGAGTTTTAATTACTTCAAAAATACATCGAACTATAATATATTAAATTTAAATTTATTATAATTATATTCTAGGTAATATTTATATACATATAACATCATATATATTCCACTTATAATATTTTTGTTGATATTGATTAATAATTCTTTATTAAAACCATCATTTCTAGGTGTTAAAAATTTCATTTTTCATGAGAATTTCAGTTTAGTGGTTCGGTACTCATACTTTGATCATTGTTTCATAACCTATATAGTTTTAATCAAGATATAGATATCCTATATAGTCATTATTTGTATATATATAGATTCATCGATAAATGATATGTGTGTGTGTGTGTGTGAAAATTAATTATATTGTTCATGGAGATGGTAGGTTGTATGTACACAATAATATTGTTTTCATTTTTAATAAGACGGAATTAAAGAATGGAAAATAATAATTACCTCTTAAATAATAATTAATATATCATATTTAATATTTATATTCATTAAATATATATTTAATAACATTCATATAAAGTGGAAGGGGAAAATGAATCACATCGCTTCATTGAGGTGGTAGTCAACGCAGATGCACGGGGGACGTTATCATTTTCCAATGGATGGGAAGAAGGCCCATAATGTTTATTCTATTCTCATAATAAAAATTAATAATATATATTACACTGAATTTCTTATTTTATAATTGGAAGCATTAATTTATAGGATGTAGAAGAAAAAATAAATTTAAAATTCCTCAATTAAGAGTTATACATCTTCAATGAGAATCCTCTTTTATATTACACCCTAATCCTTGAAGTGGTGGTATATTGGTAAGAACATTGTATATGGGGTGTAGTAATGGAATCTAGTAAGGCATTATGATATAGATTTTCTGGTTTATAATGCTCTAAATGTTTGAGGAAGAGAGGAGAAGTGGTTTCCTTCTATAAGATAGCGGGGGAGCACTCTTCGAATTACATTAACTGTTAAATTAATATAAATTTATTTTCATTAAAAATTTGATTAAAAATGATCTAATTATAATAATATATGATTGTGATTTTCAATTATCTCATGTATTAAATATTTTTTAAGATTGGTTTTATGTTTTCACCCTTTTATTTTTTTAACCACTCTTTACCCTTTTGAAAATTACTGTGATATCAATTGTTTTTACATATTAATGGTTAGAAATGTTACAATGAAAGTAAAATTGACACTTAAATGTAAAAATTTAGATATTCTATAAAATACACAATAAAATTTGGCAAATATATAATTTTTATGAATTTTTAATCAATTAATATTATATTGTTTTTATAAAATATCATTAATGTCATTTCTGTAACTATTTATTTACTTTGATTTTAAAAACATCATGAAAGAAAAGGAATTTGAATATAAACATTAAAAAATATATAATAATTTATATTAATCTATAAAATTAATGGAAGTAATTAATTTAAACAAATTTTATTACTTTTAATATTTTTTAAAATAATTATATTATTTTTTTATTAATTGAATAAATATTATGTTGGTGTTGTGTATCATTTAATGTAATTATTCAAACACATAAAATTTAAAATAAATTACCATATTATAAATTCATTTTAAAATTAAACATTTATAACCAAACTGATCATATTGTTATCTTTATGTAAAAATATTAAAGATATTATAGTTATGAGAGTGACATCTTGTATTTAATCTTTTATTAAATTATTATAGTGGTCAAAACAAAATCATAATAGTATCCAAATGGCCATAAATTTTTTAGTTTAATTTCATAAACGAAATACACTTATTAAATAGGAAAAATTAATGATTTAGAGAAATATTAAATCCTGGTCCCAATGTTTTAACCCAATTTCACATGTTTTACCCTTACTAAAGTGACAGAAATTAACAATGGTCACTAAAAATTATGAATAAATATAAAAAGTAACTATTTAATACATTTTAATCTCTTGATTAAAAATATGGGATCCATTTCTCATGAAATATTTTCTATAATAGGAATAAATTCATTTTAAAATAATTGAACAAAACGTGATAAAACAAATTTTTTTAAAAATATATTTTTAAGCATAAAATTGGTTTCATTTTTATCTTACCCCTAAAAAAATTAAAAGAAAGTTAAAATATTTCATTGAAAATATAATATATAAATTTATTTAAAATAATTCATTAATTGTGATTAATTCAATTCATTATGATTAAAACACATTTCATGCATAAAAATAGTTATTCGTAAAAGCATCTCATTCATTTTTAATGATTTAAATTTTAATTCCAAATCAATTGAAAAATAATGAATGAATTTTATAACTGTGAAAACAATAATTTTTTCATAATTTATTTAGTCCCATTAATACCATCTAATTTAATAACTATATGATAACAATCACATTAAAAATTAATATTTCAATAGACAAACTAGAGTAACCATTCCATGTCTAGCTTCAAATAAAAATTCCATTAACTTCTTTGATAAATGAAATCCCACAGTTATATTTATGAACATCACAAAAAACTGTAAAATATTTTTTATCATAAACCAACATCGATCATCATTCCAATTAGAAAACAATAAACTACATAGATATCTGAAATAGAGGAATGAGTTATACTGAGTTATCATCTCATATATCACCCTAGACTACTCTACCAAAACATCCTTAAACCTTATAGAAACCCATTTTTTGAAAACAATTGAATAATTAATCTAGAGTAAATATTAAGCTAGATAATGGCTTCAACAATTACCCATTCCAAGACTCAAACTCCTACATTAAAATCTTGAACTAGGAGAATAATTCCTAAAGACCCACTAATAATGATAGGTGGGGAATATCTATCATTAATGAACCATATGAAAACTAGTACACACATCATGAAACGCCCATGGAAACATACTAGGTATTAAATGACGAAAAAAAGAAACAAAATATCTAGATCTATCCGCAAATCCATATTCACATACCCAAAACCTCCTTTAACATCAAAATAATGTATGGTAATTGGGTATTTCATGGTGGTATAGAAAACAAGTGAGAGGTTTAGGATGAATAAAAAAAATTTAACCATCAATATTGAGAACACAACCCTTGATGAACAAACAGAAAAATGATGCTACTGAAACACTCAATACACTCCAACAATACAAACCTAATACAATATGAATACTATAATACCAGACTATATATGGATTCTAGTATGATGGATCATATAGAAAGAGTGGATGTGAATAGAAGATGATTCCCAAAACTATGAGAACCATATAAGATTCATATAATGTAAGAAGAGAAATTAAAAATGGGGAAAAAGACAAGCTTAAAGATGTAGAAAAGAGACAAAGGTAAATTTATGAAAACCTACCAAAACCTAATTGGGAAATAGAGATTATACATATGAGTCAGACCAGTATAAGATAACTGAAGGATCAACTTCATCACGTCTAAAAACCCTTGGGTGGGAGCTCCCAAGATTAGAGAGTTCATGTGAACAATAAAAACATATAATAAAAATTCATAATAAGACTATGTCTAGAATATTTTAACCAACCTCAAATATTCATAATTTAATATTCCATTCTATCACTATGATACTAATATTTTATGTCTTTGATCACCTGTATGTAAACTCCCCAAACATTCTACCACTATTCCATGGGTTGGAGACTTGTGTTGAGGTATTCACACAACATGGGAAGAATTACCTCTAATAAATATTTCACCTACTATAATACATAATGATCAACCATTTCATGCATGAGACATAAAATGAAAAATATTTTAAATGTATTAATATTAAAAGTGACCACCATATAGTGGATGATGATACAAATGAAAACCCTTTTATACAACTCACCCATCCTAAACAAAATCAACCATGATCACTAAAGATGTGATGGTGGTTGTCATAACTGGATTTCCAATCCACCAGATATCAACCTCAATTGGTTAAATCTAGCTTCCACAGTCATCCATCATCTATCTACACTAATCTTTATGGTCATGAGGAGAAAAAATGTATGTTTAGATACATGGGAGAGTATAGAAATAACTGATATACCCATCCCATGTTGTGAGACAACCCCAAAAACATCTACTGTCTATGTCCAACAATAATAAGTGGAGTTCAAAAAACATTACATCACTCAACATGATCACCACAAACATCCATGATCAATCTACCATTGGATAATTATAATTATTCTCTCCAAATTTTAAGGTTCTAAAATAAGGAATTAATAATCATATCTCATAATCTATCACATATTTTTTCCACAGTAATTCCACAGAGATGTTATAGTTATGAGATGTTGGAGTAAATTTACATATCCACTTACCGAAAAGTATTTGAGTAAATGTATATCATTGACTATCTCTGATTCTATAAAGGAAATAAATGTATCTAACTATATCTGATGTAATTGGGAAAATAAAAATCATCATAACTATGAATATATACATGTCGGAACACCATAGGGAATATCCATCCCAAGAATAAGGTTGTAAGTAGGAATATTGGAGGAAATACATATATCTAAGGTTATATTTGAATATCAACTCCACAAAAGTCCTATAGTTACGTATTGGAGGATAGATAATATCTAGTTCACAACTTCCCTCCTCTAGCTATGTGATATGGGAAATAAGGGGAGTCACTATTAAAGAAAATTATCATAATTTAAATTCTTATATTATGGAAGATGAAATAATTACCCATCTCCACCTATCATATATATCTTATTCTCAATCAAGGATACTTGAGGAATTATCCATATATATCTATCTAAAACCAAAGATACTATGGGAATTACTCATCTCCAAATATCATCTAGAAATTTATGATCTATATTATCTCAATGTAGTGGCTAATTATAGATGGATACTTGCATACATTATAATTGAAATCTATCTACGCAAATGGGTGACACCGGGAATGTTCACCATTGACCCACTACGAACCCAAACTAGGGGTTAGAGTATAGAAGTTCTTATATTATATCCCATCACCACTGATATCCACCTCTCACAATCTATAACACATCTATAGCTATGGAATAAACATAATAATCAACTCAATCGCAATCAAAGATCCACTATCAGTATATTTAGAGTTTATTATATAAATATATAGGTGCAAAAACAGCCCCATTTAATTCCCACATATCAATATCATAGAAATATAATTATTTTAAAAAACATATTGATGAAATTTATTGAATTTTTCTTCTAGTCATATCATAGTACAGATGATCATAATTTCTTACTCATCACCACTAGAGGTCACAACAACCTCAATTAGTTTATATATTCACAACCAATCATAATATAATTATAATAATTTGAGAGTGATAAATATTATTGAATTATTTAGTTGGGAACATAAAAATTAGGTTAATACCATGTTCTTCCCTTAGCGCTTCATTTACATCATCTCATGTAACTGAGCTTACCCCAATAAATTACCAATATATTATCATTATATAATGTACATTCATTATGCTCCTCAATTTCCATTATTATCATGTCACTCCATTTTATGAAATACAATTCCATATCATTATAACATTATTTAATTCTCATTACTGACTTATAAATTTATTCTCTGTTACCACACATTGTAATTCAATCACTTAATAAATATATATTATCATGATAAAATTCATTATATTTTTTGATATAAATGTTCACATTTATATCTTATAATTAAATATATATAGTTACACTATAACAACACCATTTTAGAAAACACCCATCAGTGTTAATTATTATTTAAATTGTTATGTTACCTTATTCACACATTATCCAAAATTTAGATATGTATCTCTTATCTTCACCAATGAACATCATCCTTTCTATTTTTTAAAATTACTCCCATATATTTTAAATATTTATAATCAAAATATGAAATTAAATATTTCATAATGAAGTTTTATTCTCCATAAGGGTTCACTAAATGTTTCAATATAAATCCCTAAAAAAATAAATTATTATCTTCTACATTCTATAACATCAAGTCATATTCAATTACATTAACATGAGAATCATTTTCTACCTCCCATGGTTAAGTACCCTATAAAATTGATTAATTAAAGTTCCCCATCTTATGAATCCTTAATATTTATTGAATTATTATTATTATTATTATTATTTAATGATAATAATATTTATATAATCACAGAAGCATTATTGACATCCTTATCAAGAAATTCACAATTCAATGAGATCATTTCTCTCATAACATAATTATTAAAAATTAGGGTTCACCTAGATATTAATAACTTAATTTAATAAAAATAAATTATTTTTATTTAAGAATTATTATTTTATACATTTAATTATTCACAAGTAGCTTAATTAGCCCACCAACCATTATCAAAATGCACTAAAATTTGATCTATTTGGTTTTGGATGTCACAAGGATATCATTGTAATTTTCTAGGTCTAATGTGGTCCCTCTTTGAACCACCACTTTCCCTATATTGTTTTCTTATAATAAAGGAACCATATAAAACCCCTACGTGCCTCAAGGTGTATCCAACAACCATGCCTCCCTCACTTCGCTTTTTAGCCATTTGATTGACATCTCTATAGGTGAGACAATCATGGTTGTGTAATGTCATGCTTCCAATTCAACAATTCAATCAACACGATCAAAAAATTATTTTCAGTCCAATTCATGCCAACATATCATCTCTTTACCCAAATCGTAGAGTCATTTGATAAAATGATCAAAGATCCACGACTAACGTGGATCGTGGGTCCATGTTTTTTCCAACTATAGATATGAATCACCTATATAACCATATAATATATATAATTGGAAGTTTTTGTTGTATTTATTGTATCTATCACATGCCATGGACACATGTTATATATGGTTCTAGACAATCCATCTGGTCAAAAAATGGATGAACCACCGCCTTGTTTTCAGTCCTCACCAAACCTATGTTTTCACCTCTATTCCACACCACCCATTGAATATAACAACTAATTACCACCTCAAAAAAATTATAAAATATCTTAAACTAGAAAAATGTTTCCCCTTGATTCAAAATTCAACACTAATTTACATGATTTTAACTCTAAGAATTTCAAATATTTGATAGAGAGTTAAATAGTAATAAAATTCTATAAATGATTTCTTGTATTATAAACATCTAATTTTAGTCATCAAAATTACATTTTATTTACAAAATTGAGAAATTTTTTTAAAATTGTTTAGGGTTTATTATTCAAATAGGAAAATTCAATAAATGATTTACCATAAATTCCCCTATAAATTATATTTATTTTAACTTGAAATATAGTTTTTTAATTTCAATTAATCTTAAGGTATTGGATTCATTATGTAATGTAGATTAGAAAATAGGAATTTCATTCCCTTTTTTGATATTTGATACTAAAACAATAGGATAAAATTTAGACCTACAATAAAGGAGTAAAATCAAATAATGATTCCTATTTTCATTCTTTAATGATCTTTATAAATTGAATCATTAATCCTCAGCGGATCCTCCCACAATAGAGGTTTCTTCAGCCATTAAACTGATCTCACCCTCTTGTTATACTGTAAAATTTTCTAATAAATTTAGATATTATGTAAACATTTCAGGTCCATAAAAAATATTTGTATTCATCAAAAATGAATCACGGTCACTGTGTGATTACCCAATGACGCCCAAAAAGTATTCAACATCTACACTGGTGTAATAACCCCTTATGGTATCAACAGAATAATCCATTTTTAATATAATACTCTAATTATAAAAATCATTCTCTTTATTACACACTTAAACATGATTTATTACATAAACTTCACATTATAAAGCATAGAATATGGAGAGGTCTAGTTTCTTCAGGGCTTAGGATCTTTACATAACAGCTTATAACATAAAACACACAACATCTTTATTGAAAACTACCTTTACATGACAACTACATTCCCTCGTACATAGCATTGCATAAGATAACCTGAGGACATGCATGAGGAAAGGGTGATTTATAAAGCCCAGTAGGGGAATAAACATGGAATAACATGAGGAATACAGTACATGTAAGATAATAGGCATATAAATGAAGCACAAGAGAAACATTAACATAAATGCGTGATAAAGCATGATAATATTAATATGGAAATGTGGCACAACATTTACCATGATTTTTTCATGATCCAAGGTTCATTTCACATGGGGAATGAGTAAACCCTCATTGAACATGATTTATCATGAGTAAACCCTCATTTCACTTGATTTATCATGATACTAATCTTTACATAATGCATTGGAGCGCTATCAGTGCACACCTTTCTTAAACATTTCATTTCATGCATAAGTATTTCACATGGATCATGGAATCAATCAACATCATAAGTAATTCCACAATTAAGTAATTTCGAATAAATACATGAAATTACCAGTTAATGTGTATATGTGTATAATGGTGAATTACCTTGATAGAGACATGGGTATGGTATTCACAACACAATGATCATGTCATGGAAAAACGCGGTGCAAATTCGGCAGTATAATGAAGAGACATAAGGATTCATGAAAATGGTTTATGAGAGAAAAAGGGTGTCTCATCATATATAAATTAAATGGATGGTAAGGGGGTCATATATATACATGTCTCAACAAACTTAATGGAAATTAGATGCATAATAGAAAATAATTACTTGGATGTAAAATAGGAGAGATAAATTCCTTACGGAATTTCAGCATGGTAACAGGTGTACATGAGGGGAATTTAATGAGAGATAAAGGGGTCTCTTGTCATTTAAACATAGATAGGGCAGTATAGGGAAATAGAAAAATTATACCCCCAACATTTATAATTGAAAACAAAAGATAATAACAACATGATGAAATTAAGACATAAATGAGAAAAGAGGAAATCCATTACATGGTAGTGTGATCCCAAAGGCTTGGGAGAGGCTTGAGAGAGGCTTATTGAGAGTTTGGGAACCTTGGGAGGATTCTATGGAGAGGAGGGAAGAGTTTGGTCGAACTCCAAAGGCTTTAAGTGAAGATAATACGAGACCTTGGGTGGGATTATATAAGAAAGGAGAGGGAATTCGTTATTATTTAGGTTTGGGTCACCACATATTAAACTAGTCAACACCACAAACCATCCCATCACTTTTGAAAATGGATTTTTCCAAAGTTAAGTAGGAAGAAATATTGTATATGTCCAATTTCCGAACTTCTTCAAATATTGAGGGTGCTTATGTGGAGGTGAGTCACACTCTCGAGGAAAACAATTAAAAAAGACAAAATGTTTTATAAGTCTTGGAGGGTCCACTAAATCATTGTAAAATAAATAAAACAAACCTAAAATCACATTATTTTGATGGTAAAACATATATTGGAAGAATATATCATTTATAGTATTTTATTACATAACTATTGGGTCATTATGATGTCATAAATTGCATTATATATTTAAACAGTATTTAATTTTTAACCAAAAATTCGTCTGTCTCAGAAAATTATGAACAATTCTCCATTGGATAATTTCAATGTCCTGATTCCAAAAATAATATTGATTTTATTTAAATAATTTTATAAATATATGAATTTTTACTTTTAAAATAAAATCCAACATTCATCGAAAATTCATCGGTTTGAAAAAAACAGCTTTCAAATCATAATAAAATTTACAATTGAATTCATAAAATTATATGATCATTTATATTTATTAAAAAATAATTTAATTATAATAATAATTTATTAAAATATTATTTAATTCAAAATTCCATTAATTCATGAAAATAGATTTATTAGTTTAATATTAACTAAAAATATTATATCTGCTTTAAAACTATTTACAATGTAACAATAATAAAATGAATGCACATTATTTATACCAAAATAATGTACATAGTAATAGTTCAAGGGTCTTGTTAGATAACCCTTTATAAAACCTACATTAGGCTGATGGGTATGGTGTGTGATGGTGACATACTCTTGGGGTGGCTCAGATAACAATGCTCAGGTGGTAATCTCTATTAACTTCCACTTCTCCCATTATCGGTTCCGCTCAAGATTAACATGTTCAAGCTCAGCTTGGGCTTGGTAAAAAGAGAATCCCAATGAAGCCACCTCCTTTCAGAGCTTTTCCAAATGGGCTTTGTATAGGGAAATTATATTGGATGAGGCCATCCCTTTCTTTCTCTAAGTAAATTAGATTTTTTAAACCCCTATATTTATACTATTCATGTGAACGCTGTTCAACAGCTATAGTACCAACAGTCACAATTCATAATGGTATTTTAAAATCCAGAAACATAAAACCATTGAAGATCAAATTTTATATAACCATAAAAAACAATTAATTTGATCAAGAGGAATTTCCATTAATGAATGTTTGGGTCGTTACAACCTCCCCCCTTAAAATAATTCCATACTTGCAATTTTATTACATACAAAAAGAAAATTGAAATTTAACCACCACTTCAGGGTTGCCTACCAGCAACCATTAAGAATTCCCAAACCCTCGTTATCACATTGATCATGAAGAGATAGGGACCACCTAGTGCAACAATGCCTCAATCCACTTACAAATAATTCCACTCCATTAGTCCAAACATAGTTCATGCAACTTGGATTGCACTAATGAAAAATATAATGCACTTTTCGAGAATAATTGTTTCTAAAATAAATTTTTAAAACAACACCATGTACCATGTTTTTGTAAAACAGTTTGATAGAGTCATGTTTGAAATATTCAAAATATGGGTCTTCTAATATATATATTAAGTTTCAAAAAAGACTGAAAGCCAAGACTATATACAGATATATTTATTGTAGTTCTACCTCTCTGAAAACTATCCTAAAATCAAATAATGAAACATACTCTCTGGACAGTGTGAATTATTCGAAAATATCCTAATAGTACCTCCCTTTTTGAGATAGGTGATAAAGTTGGGAGATTATGATTTGATCACAAGTGTTCCATGATCCTTGATGATTCAGTATAATGGAGGAGGTGTTTGATATTTCATTGGGCATCTTGAAAGAAATTTGGACATTAGAAAAAGTTTCAATGTTATGTGTTGACCTCACCTGGTTTGATAATCCCAATCGTGTATTTATATGTTTTGATAATCCCAATTATGTGTTCATATATTATGCTTTTATCAATCACTGTTGATCTACATTTTAATTCATTAAAATAAGTGATCAAGTTAATAATAATGTTTAAATAATCTCCGAATTATGTTAATCTCGATTATCCTGTTTATACAAGCTTTGAAACAATTCTAAGTCAGTTAGATGTGGTTTTCATAAGACCCAGAGCTACCGATATCTAGAGATACCGATAGCCAAAGCTACTGATAGCCAGAGCTACCGATAGCCAGAGCTACCGATAGCCAGAGCTACCGATAGCCAGAGCTACCGATAGCCAGAGCTACCGATAGTCAGAGCTACCGTTATCCAGAGCTACCGATAGCCAGAGCTACCGATAGCCAGATCTACCGATATCTAGAGCCACCGATAGCAAGAGCTACCGATGCACAGAGCTATCGATGGATAGAGAGATACCGATGCACAGAGATACCGATGGATAGAGAGCTACCGATGCACAGATCTACTGATGGATAGAGAGCTACCGATGCACAGAGCTACCGATGCACAGAGAGCTACCGATGCACAGAGCTACCGATGGATAGAGATCTACCGATGCACAGAGCTACCGATGTATAGAGAGCTACCGATGCACACAGCTACTGATAAGAGCTACCGATAAGAGCTACTGATACCCTACACCGAGTCAACCGTTCACATCTACAAACAAACGGCTACCTATAATGAACTGCGGAGTCAAATCCTATATCCTTGACACTATTTAATTATTACACTAACGGCTACATTTGTTACTTTTGATGCATTTAAGGTTATTAAATGATTTCTGTTGCCATTTCAGGAAACCGTACCAAGTACGATTTAAAAATACAATCATTCCTTCTTCTCAGCAAAAAGGCATAAGGTTATAAAGAGGGTGAACGTAAAAAAAAGGAAGGAGAAAAACCAAGAAAAATGGGTATGTATCAGTAAGAGAGACAATAGACTTGAAGAGATCAAGCACACAGAACACACTTGCGATCAAGCTCAAAACGTGCCAAGAACAACTGGAGAACTTGCACTCACGATACTACTACTACCAGCCTCCAGAACATAGAGAATGCGTCGAGAAATCTATGCTAAAGAAGAACTACACAAAACTCTTCATTCTTTGAGCCGATAAGCAAGCTGAACCTGAACTTGAAAGTTAAGGAAACAAATGATACTTTGTTTTCCAGACAAAAACCAGAAGAAGACTCAGAACGAATTCTAATCAACAAAAGGAGTCAAGAGCTGCATGAAGATCACTAGAGCCATTTCTAAACTCTAAATATTTATCTCTGTGATTTACTTTTTACATTACAAGCAGTGTGTGTCATCTGTTGTATTTTACACACACAGTGTCTCCTGAACCTTAACTGGATGATTTGTAAATCCTCACTTACTATCTTTTCATTCATTTTCCCACTGTGTATAGTGGTAGAGGTCACGTGTGACCTGGACAGCTAGTTTCTGTTGTTTTGTTTCCCACGAATAACAGTGGTAGATGTCTTGGACCTGGACAGTTGTAAACTGTGGAACCCCGATCCAGGGTGTGGATCATCTTTATATAAACATTTGAGAGGACTAAGTCTCGGCTTGAGACTGAACCTCTTGGTTAACTCCTCTATGTTTTTAGTTAATGATTATATCAATACAGTACATATTTATTTCATATTCCGCTGCTATTACTTTGAAATATAATTTATCTTCAAAGCTACTTTGATAGTTAAACTCGAAAGTGTTTATATTTATTATAAACCAGTAAGTTAGTTTCAAAAGTTAATTTAATCATAAGATTAAGTCAACTGAGAATTAATCAATCTTTGAGAAACTAATTGAAGCTTTATAATCTGTATAAATTCACTAAAGTTTAATTTGTTTTTTGAAATTGGTGAATTTTAATAGAAATTGTTTTTAGCAGAAATTTTAATTGGAACTCAATTCACCCCCCCTCTTGAGTGTCCACTCCGACCAACATTTGGTATCAGAGGATGGTTAATATCTTCTAAATTACTCTGTTTTCAACTGTGATTTTAGTTATATTTTAAAGTTCTTAAAATTTCTGTTATTTCTAAATTTTTATCTCTTTAAATTTTGTTTATAATGGATAATATACTTGAGGGTGCTGCTACTAACCGGCCACCTTTCTTTAATAGAAATAACTATGCTCAGTGGAAACATAAAATGAAAATTCATCTAGAAAACATGAGTTTTGATATTTGGACTGCTATTGAATTTGAATACAAAATTCCCACTACTGATAGATCTACTTGGGATGAACCTACAAAGACTGCTTAAAATAATAATTGTAAAGCTATGAATGCTCTGTACTGTGCTCTAGGATATGAAGAATTCAACAGAATTTCTGCATGCAAAACTGCTTTTGAAATTTGGGATACCTTGGATGTTTCTCACGAAGGAACAACTAATGTTAAAGAAATGAGATTAAACACTTATACTATTAAATATGATAATTTCAAAATGAAGCCTGGTGAACCTATTTCTGACATGTATCTCAGGTTCAAGGAGATAGTAACCACAATGAGATCACTGGGAAAGATTGTTCCTGTAAAAGAACAAATTATGAGAATACTGAGATGTTTGCCAGATAGATGGAGAGGTACATCCGTTTCAATTAGAGAATCTTGTGACATTGGAGAACTGCCTGTCAAGGAGTTAATTGGTAAGATGATGATGTATGAATAAGAGCTTAATGTAAATAAATAAGAAGATGAGGAACCCAACAGAAAATCTGTAGCGTTTAAAACTACTGCCTTTAAGAGTAAAGACAAGGATAAACTACAAATGGAGACTGAGAGTTCAACGAGTGAAAATTCAGAATCTGACAGTGATGCCGAGATGGCTCAAATAGCCAGGAGATTCAAGAAGTATTATAGGAAAAAGAAATTCTTTAGGAAACAAAATTACAAAGGAAAGTATGATCAACAAGGCAAATGGAAAAAGGATTGGAAGAAGGCTGACAGAACTGATGAAGTTGTCTGCTACGAATGCAAGCGAAAAGGACATATCAAAGCAGACTGTCCAAAGTTAAAATTCAAAAAGAAATATGATTACAAAGACAAGAAGTACAAGAAAGCCATGAAGGCTACCTGGAGTGCTTCAGAAGACAGCACTAGTGAAGCCGAATCTTCGGACTCTGAAAGAAATCGAGCCAACATGTGTTTCATGACAAATACTTCTGAGGTAACATCTCACACTCCTGTTTTAAATTCATATTATTCTGGAGATGATTCTGATTTGGAAAACATGTCAAAATCTGAACTATTTGAGTACTGTGATATGTTGGAAGAAACATGTAATGAGCTTAAAGACAAATACAAAGGTTTAAAGAAACAGTATGCTTTAAGTGTTAAGCATAAATCTGATATTGATATAGAAAAGGAAAAGAATGCTCAACTACTAAAGGAAAATATAGAACTGAAACTGTTAAATGAGCAACTTAGAAAGGATTTAGAAAAATTCACAAATGGAAAGGATGCTCTAACTCAAATTCTAGGAAAGCAAGTTGCACCTAGATATGCTACTGGTTTAGGATACCAACCTGGACAGAGACAGTTCACCAGAACCCGATTTATTCCTAAGTCTGAAAAAAATATTGCTAGTTCCAGTTTTGGAAATTCATATGCTTCAACAGGATATTCATATGGTTATAGACCAAATAAAGTCTATCTTTAAAAATCTGTGACTTCTGTTAATTGTATAAAACCAATAAAACAAATCTGGCTACCTAAAGCCCTAATTGCTAACCTATCTGGACCCAAGAAAATCTGGGTATCAAAGTCATTTCCTATTTAAATTTGTTTTATAGGAGACCTGCTTGAAGAGCTGTCACAAGAAGATATGGTATTTAGACAGTGGGTGCTCAAGACACATGACTGGAGATTATTCTTGTTTCAAGAGCTTAATAAAGGTTGATGGAGGTCACGTCACCTTTGGTGACAAATCTAAGGGAAAAATAATCGGCCTAGGCCAGATTGGTAACACTGACTCATTATTAATTTATAATGTTTTATTCGTTGATGGACTTAAATATAAATTTCTCAGTATATCTCAATTATGTGTTGATGGTTTCAATTTCAAGTTTGAAAATGATTCGTGTGATGCTTTTAACTCCAAAAATTCTTTAGTATTTTCTGCTCTAAGGAATGAAAATATTTATGCTGTTGATTTAAATTCTTTAGCCAAACAAAATATTTCTTGTTTGAATGCTTTTCATAAAGAATCTTGGCTATGGCACAGAAGATTAGGACACGGCAACATTCACTCACTTAGAAAACTGGCTAGGAAAAACTTAGTTAGAGACTTACCTAAGTTAGAATTCCCAAATGACAAAGTCTGTAATCCCTGTCAAAAGGGAAAACAACACAAAATTTCTTTTAAATCAAAGAAAGAAGTCTCAACTTCTCAACCACTTGAGTTGGTTCACATGGAATTGTTTGGACCATCAAGAGTTTCTAGTTTAAATGGGAAGCATTATGTCTATGTCCTTGTAGATGACTTTTCTAGATATACTTGGGTATACTTTCTAGCTCACAAAAGTGAAGCTTGTCCTTACTTTGTTAAATATTCCAAGTCTGTAGAGAACCTTAGTGGACTTAAGATTAAAACCCTAAGAAGTGATCATGGTCGTGAGTTTGAAAATCATGAGTTTGAATCTTACTGCTCACACAATGGCTATAGTCACAATTTCTCTACCCCTAGGACACCCCAACAAAATGGTGTAGTAGAAAGGAGAAACCGAACCCTTCAAGAAATAGCTAGAACCATGCTCAATGAATATGAAATGCCTATTTACTTTTTGGCTAAAGCTGTTAATACAGCTTGTTATGTTATCAATAGAGTCTTGATCAGACCAGTTCTTAAGAGGACTCCTTATGAGTTGTGGAACCATAGGAAACCTAAGGTTAACTACTTCAGAGTTTTTGGCTGCAAAGTCTTTCTTCTCAATATCAAAGACAATGTTGAAAAATTTGCATCCAAGAGTGATGAAGGAATTTTTCTGGGCTACTCTATTTCAAGTAAAGCATATAGAGTTTTCAATAAGAGAACCAAATGTGTGGAAGAATCTGTTCACATCAAATTCGATGAAACTGATCCATATGAGCCTAAAACCTATCTTGAGAATCTTGAAGAAGATTTTCCTATTCTGGACCTTAATGATAAATCTAAAGAACCTGTTATAAAAACATCCAGTTCTGGACTTTTTCCAGAATCAGCTTCTGTTGAACCCGAACCTATAGATGAACCTGAAGTTTCTAGTCCAACCATTACCAAATTGACTAAGATTCTAAAGAATCATCCTTTAGATGCTGTTGTTGGTAATCTTGATAGAAGAATACAAACTAGAGCTTCTCTAAGGAACCAGGTTGAACATCAAGCTTTTCTGTCATAGCTAGAACCCAAAAATATCAATGATGCTATCAATGATGAATTCTGGGTAATAGCCATGCAAGAAGAGTTAAATCAATTTGAAAGAAACAAAGTCTGGGAACTAGTTGACAGACCCAAGGACACCTTGACAATAGGCACAAAATTGGTTTTTAGAAATAAAGTTGATGAATCAGGAAACATAGTTAGAAACAAAGCTAGACTAGTTGCACAGGTATATAGTCAAGAAGAGGGTATAGACTATGGATAAACTTTTGCACCTGTAGCTCGACTGGAAGCTATTAGGATCTTACTTGCATATGCATCACATCTGAGTATCAAGTTATATCAAATGGATGTCAAAAGTGCATTTCTAAATTGTTTTATAATTGAATATTTTTTTGTGGAACAACCACCTGTATTTACAAACCCTCATTTTCCAAATCAAGTTTTTAAACTTTCTAAAGCTTTATATGGTTTAAAACAAGCTACAAGATCTTGGTATGATAGACTCGGCAATTTTCTTATTTCAAAAGGTTTTACTAAATGGATTGCTGATCCAACTCTTTTTATTAAGATAATTTCTAAAGATGTTTTAGTTGTACAAATCTATGTTGATGATATTATATTTGGATCTTCTAAACACTCTTTATGTACTGATTTTTCAAAAAGTATGCAAAATGAATTTGAAATTAGCTTAATGGGAGAGCTTAAGTATTTTCTAGGTTTTCAAATTTTTCAAACTAGAGATAAAATTATTCTAAATCAAAGTAAATATACAAAAGATCTTTTAAAACGTTTTGGATTGGATAGTATTAAGGAAAATGATACACCTATGAGTACTACCTGTAAGTTGGATACAGATGAAGCTGGGAAACCAGTGGATCAAACCAATTACAGAGGTATGATTGGGAGCTTACTTTATCTTACTGCTAGTCGACCAGACATTATGTTCAGTGTATGTATGTGCGCTAGATTTCAAGCTAATCCTAAAGAATCACACTTACTGGCTGTTAAACGGATTTTTAAATATCTTAAGCATACTATAAATTTAGGTTTGTTTTATCCAAAAGGACAATCATTTGACCTCACTAGCTATTCAGATGCTGAATTTTCTGGATGTAAGTTAGAAAGGAATAGCACATCTGGAACATGTCATTTACTTGGAAGATCCCTAGTGTCATGGTGTAGTAAGAAACAGAACTCAGTTGCATTGTCTACTGCCGAAGCAGAGTATATAGCTGCTGGTAGTTTCTGTGCACAAATTCTGTGGATGAAACACACTTTATTGGACTATGGATTTGAGTTTAAACATGTTTCAATTAACTGTGACAAAACTAGTGCAATAAACATATCTAAGAACTCTGTATCTCACTCTAGAACCAAACACATAGATGTAAGACACCATTTTCTGAGAGATCATTACAAAAAGGTGATATTACTTATGAATTTATTGGCACTGAACATCAATTGGCCGATATTTTCACTAAACCATTAAGTTCTTATAGGTTAAGTTACATTAGGCACGAGCTGGGGATGTTTAATTCTCACCGATGTTGAAATTCTCACCGATGTTTAATTCTCACCGATGCTGAAATTCTCACCGATGTTGAAATTATCACCGATGTTTAATTCTCACCGATGTTGAAATTCTCACCGATGTTGAAATTCTCACCGATGTTGAAATTCTCACCGATGTTTAATTATCACCGATGTTGAAATTCTCACCGATGTTGAAATTCTCACCGATGTTTAATTCTCACTGATGTTGGAATTCTCACCGATGTTGAAATTCTCACCGATGTTGAAATTCTCACCGATGTTGAAATTCTCACCGATATTGAAATTCTCACCAATGTTGAAATTCTCACCGATGGTGAAATTCTCACCGATGTTGAAATTCTCACCGATGCTGAAATTCTCACCGATGCTGAAATTCTCACCGATGTTGAAATCCTCACCGATGATCAATTCTCACTGATGCAATGTTTTAAAACTTCTGCCTGCCGCCAAGAATATGAATCGTTTTATTTTTATGTTATTTTAATTTATTTATTTATTTATGATTCCTATATGATAAAACTAAGCCTAAGCCGCTTATCACTCCACCGGACCCAAAACCTTTCACCTTCGAATCTTAGCTCCCTAATCGACTGAGAACCCTAAACCCGCGATGGAAAAAACCAAGATTCCTGCCAGCAGAGATGACAGTGTAGAGCCTAAAACAAGGATGCAGAAAGTACAGCAAGAAGCTAGTGGAAGTAATGTCAGAACTAGGTCAGAAAAGTGACCAGTAAACCCTCATTTGCAGAATAGAGATATTGTGATTGAAAAGGAGCTATGCGTAGATTGGCTACTACCAAGCAAGTCGTTGGTGCTTGCAATTCTGGAAGATCAGAGATGGGTAGAATGTTTTTCAAATAACAATGGTCCCTACTACCCGAAGTTAGTGAAACAGTTCTACGAATACGTAAGCTTCGAGAAGTCTGAGAATGAGAATAGGGTAAGTTCTTTTTTAAATGGAAAAGAAATGTCGTTTTCTTCAGTAGAGTGGGCTGAATGTTTAAAAGTCCCACATGAAGGTGTATCCGGGTATGTCTCAAGAGAAATTCCACCTACTAGTAACATCTTTGACTATGAGACCACTTTAAAAGAACTAATGGGTAGTGGAAGTAAAAGGCAAGTGGTTGCTACTGAATTGGATGGAGAGAACAGATTGCTTTTCAAATTTGTTCAACATGTTTTGATACCGAGGAGAGGAGATTTTTCTAATCTGAGATATCAAGATATTTTTTTTCTACATCTGTTAAGACATGGTGTGAAAGTTAATCTGTGCAGACTACTGTTGAGTCAAATGGAAGACATGATTAGGCCGAAATCAAAGACTAATGCTTTATTCTTTTCCAAAATGATCTCTGTGATGATAAAAGTGAAAGGGATAGATGAGTCTCAAGATGAGACAGTTGTAGTTAAGAATAACTTCTGTATCACTACTACAGTTTGTAAGTACATGAAAATCAATTGGAACCCATGGAAAGGAGAATGGGTCAGTGATGACCAGAAGGTGTATGATAAATTTAATCCTGTGGATTATCCTTCAAGGCCAAAGGATAAAAGAGATCCAGGTTTAAGACCTGATGAAGAGGAACCAGAGTACAGTGATGAGTCAGAAGAAGAAGAAGAGGAAGAAACTCCTATGGATATTGGATGAGATAGAGACTTGCCCCCAAGTCCTGTTACTGAGTTTGTATACTCAAGAAAAGGAAAAGTAGAGGAAGTGTTATCTATTCATGAGGAAGACCAGCCAGTTCCTCAGCAAGAAGGAGAAAAAGAGAATGTATCTAAATCGTCTGATTCTGCTAGGCTGAGTCTGAGTCCATTGATTGAAAACTAAATTGTGCCTACTGTTGAAGTAGAAACAGAAAGAGAATAAGTTGTGTCTTTTTGAGAAAATCTCATTACTGCTGCTGAAATGGAAGTTGTTGTGGATGATTCTGATGAAGAAAAACCAGCAGAGAATTTAGTTGTTGTACAAAAGAATGCACCCATTGATGGGGAGCATCATTCCAATCTTGGAAATGTTACAGTGACTGTTGAGGTTGAAGACTGGGTAGAAGACCCAGGTTTTATAGTCTATGGTTTGGATTATCCTGATTCTGATAATTAAGTATCGTTGAATAGACCAAAGATCAGCTATGACATCAATTCTGAGTTATTACCTGATGATGTGGTCCGAGTACATGATTTAGATGTGCTGAAAGAAAATCTCAAAGTCAGTTTTATAGAAGACGTAAAGACAATGGAATCTTGTTTAGTATCCTCGATTCAATCGGTCATGAATGACTCTGTAGTCAGTTTAGATTCTGCAAGAGTATCTACTACAGTTTCTCCTTCTGATTTTGTTACAAAGTCTGATCTCGAATCCCTAAAGCATGAGCTGAAAGAATCCTTCAGTTCCTCAGTTGCTGAGATGAAGCACTGTTTTAGTGAAGAAATGAAGTTGTTAGAACAATCTTTTGAGCATTCTCTTGGTTTCAATCTGTAAACTTTTATGGGTGAGCTGTTGGAAGCAGTCAAAGAGTGCTAGACCCAATCTTCTAGAATAGAAGCAGATCATGAAGCCTTAAAGAAGTCTGTTACTGCTTTAGATTCTTACATGAGCTCAAAGCCTCAAGCTAATAAGGATTTAGCCTATGTGAAAAGTGTTGTAAGACAAATGGTCTCAGTATTTGAAGATTTTAAATCTTCTATAAAAGATCATGTTAAAAATCAGGACTCTCAACTGCAAACTCTGATTAGTGGTTTGACCAAAAGTTTCAACGAAATTGTATCTTTCTCAGTTGGTCCTCTAGCTTCAAAACCTGCATTTGATTTGAATCAATTACGAGCTATGATGAAGGAGGAGCTTGGTTCTATTTCAACCAGTGGCTCTGTGGACTCATCAGATCTAAACTGAGTAGTGCTCTCTACAAGAGATTCAGTCAGGGAAATAGTGAAAATCGTCCACAACCATATGAAAGAGGCCTCTTCCTCTCAGGAGGAAATAAAGAACAAGGTGAATTATTATTTCCAAAGGATTTTTACCAAGTAACAACTCAACCATCGTTTCAAGCTGATTTTAGAAAACATGAAGTTACCCCCTGTAACTCAAGCCTTCCGAGAACAAGTGAGCAAGCTAAGGCATCTGACTCCTGCCTTAGAAAAATTCATGGAGAACAAAGATGATTTTATATCTGCTATGGAAAGAGGAGGAGGAATCATTATGGATTTCAGAAATATGTTGCTGCCCTTTTTGCATGTTGATGCCAGACCAGTTATTGTCCCTCCTGCCTTACCTGCCTCTGCCTCTACTGAGTCTCCCGTCCATATGACTCTTGCTCAGGCCATTAGAAGCCTCACACCTATGATCACTCAACACACTTCCCCATAAAGGCCCGACACTGTATCAATGGCTCACCCTCCTGTGATCATTTCTGGAATTCCAAATCCCTCACCCACATCCTCACCTCCTGCATCCACTTCTGATCCACAAGGAACATCTCATGTTGAAGATCAGGATTGCTAAAGTGGCCAGGCTATTTGATAGGAATTTTTTTTCTTTCTTTCTTCCTTTTCTATTCTGTTTATGTATGTTTTGTCTGGTCTAATACAAATGCTTTTCTTTAAACTATCTCTGCTTATCAGTTTTCTATGTATGCTTTCCCACTTTTTGATTATCACAAAGGGGGAGAAAAATATAAATCAACGGGAAGAAAGGGGGAGACAATATCAAAGGGGAGAAATTTGAGCCTTTGATACTATTTCTTACATTTCCTTCTTTGGTACCAATTCTTTCAAAGCTTATCTCTGATACTATTGTATTTAATACTAACTATGATAATTTTTGATCTATCTCATTCTATTACTATTTCCTCTATTTCCTTTGATACTGCTTTCTTTGAGAAATTCGAATATAAATGTTATATTCTCTTATACTATATTTTCATTATTTTTGGTCATATCATAAGTTGTGATTATCAAAAAGGGGGAGATTGTTGACCTCACCTGGTTTGATAATCCCAATCGTGTATTTATATGTTTTGATAATCCCAATTATGTGTTCATATATTATGCTATTATCAATTACTATTGATCTACATTTTAATTCTTTCAAATCAGTGATCAAGTTAATAATATTGTTTAAATAATCTCTGATTTATGTTAATCTCGATTATACTTGTTTATAGAAGCTTTGAAACAATTCTAAGTCAATTAGATGTGGTTTGTATAAGACCCAGAGCTACCAATAGCCAGAGCTACCGATAGCCAGAGCTACCGATAGCCAGAGCTACCGATAGCCAGAGCTACCGATAGCCAGAGCTACCGATAGCCAGAGCTACCGATATCCAGAGCTACCGATAGCCAGAGCTACCGATAGCCAGAGCTACCGATAGCCAGAGCGACCGATAGCCAGAGCTACCGATAGCCAGAGCCACCGATAGCCAGAGCTACCGATGCACAATGATACCGATGGATAGAGAGCTACTGATGCACAGAGCTACCGATGGATAGAGAGCTACCGATGCACAGAGCTACCGATGGATAGAGAGCTACCGATGCAGAGAGCTATCGATGGATAGAAAGCTAACGATGCACAGAGCTACCGATGCACAGAGAGCTACCGATGCATAGAGCTACCGGTGGATAGAGAGCTACCGATGCACAGACCTACCGATGGATAGAGAGCTACCAATGCACAGAGCTACCGATAAGAGATACCGATAAGAGCTACTGATACCCTACACCGAGTCAACCGTACACGTCTACAAACAAACGGCTACCTATAATGAACTGCGAAGTCAAATCCTATATCCTCGAAAATATTTGATTATTACACTAACGACTACATTTGTTACTTTTGATGAATTTAAGGTTATTAAATGATTTCTGTTGCCATTTCAGGAAACCATACCAAGTACGATTTAAAAATACAATCATTCCTTCTTCTCATCAAAAAGGCATAAGGTTATAAAGAGGGTGAATGTAAAAAAAAGGAAGGAGAAAAACCAAGAACAACGGGTATGTATCAGTAAGAGAGACAATAGACTTGAAGAGATCGAGCACACAGAACACACTTGCGATCAAGCTCAAAACGCGCCAAGAACAACTGGAGAACATGAACTCACGATACTACTACTACCAGCCTCCAGAACATAGAGCATGCGTCGAGCAATCTATGCTAAAGAATAACTACACAAAACTCTTCATTCTTTGAGCTGATAAGCAAGATGAACCTGAACTTGGAAGTTAAGGAAACAGATGATACTCTGTTTTCCAGACAAAAACCAGAAGAAGACTCAGAACGAATTCTAATCAACAAAAGGAGTCAAGAGCTGCACGAAGATCACTAGAGCCATTTCTAAACTCTAAATCTTTATCTCTGTGATTTACTTTTTACATTATGAGCATTGTGTGTCATATGTTGTATTTTACACACACACTGTCTCCTGAACCTTAACTGGAGGATTTGTAAATCCTCACTTACTATCTTTTCATTCATTTTCCCACTGTGTATAGTGGTAGAGGTCGTGTGTGACCTGGACAGCTGGTTGCTGTTGTTTTCTTTCCCACGAATAACAGTGGTAGAGGTCTTGGACCTGGACAGTTGTAAACTGTGGAACCCCGATCCAGGGTGTGGATCATCTTTATATAAACTTTTGAGAGGACTAAGTCTCGGCTTGAGACTGAACCTCTTGGTTAACTCTTCTATGTTTTTAGTTAAAGATTATATCCATACAGTACATATTTATTTCATATTCCGCTGCTATTACTTTGAAATATAATTATCTTCAAAGCTACTTTGATAGTTAAACTCGCAAGTGTTTATATTTATTATAAACCAGTAAGTTAGTTTCAAAAGTTAATTTAATCATAAGATTAAGTCAACTAAGAATTAATCAATCTTTGAGAAACTAATTGAAGCTTTATAATCTGTATAAATTCACTACAGTTTAATTTGTTTTTTGAAATTGGGGGATTTTAATAGAAATTGTTTTAGCAGAAATTTTAATTGGAACTCAATTCACCCCCCTCTTGAGTGTCCACTCCGACCAACACTATGAGAGAATGAATTCACAATAATTTTAGCTAATAATTCCACATGAAGGGAAAAGAGTTTTTTATGAGGTTCTTCCCCTTCCATCTTGAAACTATACTTTATTCTGGCAACGAAACATATCCAATTTTGAGTTACCCTCTACACATGATAAAATTGTGATATAAAACTACTTGAAGTCTAACGATTTATTATTCTTTATTGAATGTAAGATGAGGGGTAACACATAAAGGGTAATCCAAAAACATAGGACTTATAAACAGATTTTATTTCCTTAACTTATGAATCTATAGGCTTGAATCTTTGTTATCCATGATATAATTTATAACATATATTCATAGGGGCATTTTTTTCATTCCCTTAATAAGGGTTCATACTAAGATTTTGAATTTACAAAAGTATATCCCCCAAGAATGTTGTAACTAAGAGTGCAGCAAGGCATGTTATCGTAGACCAGTTCCCATTTAAGTCTAGCTCAAAGTGGTGTTTTCGGTTTTTACCCCTAGGATACATCTGTGCTAGAGCCAGCTCTACTTGGTCATATCTAGGAAAGGATATATTTTATTGATAAACCACTTACTCAATACTCACCAATAATTAGGGATGTTTTTATTATACTTATTTTTGTCTCTATGTCTTCACTAGGGTTTTCTAATGCTAATCCCAAAAATAACTAAACCTATCCTCTGATACCAACTATGAAAACCCTGGTCTTTATTACACACATAAACACGATTTATTATGTAAAATCCACATGATAAAACATATAAGATCGATAGGTCTAGTGTCCTTGGTGCATAGGATCTTTACATAACAACTTATAACATAAAACACAAAACATCTTTATTAAAAACTTCCTTTACATGAACACTATATTCCCTCGTACATAGCATTGCATAAGATAACCTGGGGACATGCATGAGGAAAGGGTGAGATATAAGTCCCAATAATGGAATAAACCTGGAAAAAATGAAGAATACATTACATGTTAGACAATAGGCATAACAATGGATTAGAAGAGAAACATTTACATAAAGTCATGATAAAGCATTATAATCTTAATATAGAAATGTGGAAATAACATTTAACATGATTTTAGCTTGAGCCAAGGCTCATTTCACATAGAGAATGAGTACACCCTCATTTCACATGAATTATCATGAGTAAACCATCTTTTTACTTAACTTATCATGATACTAATCTTTACCCAATGCATTGGAGCGCTATCTGGGCGCACCCTTATTAAACATTTAATTTCATGAATAAGTGTGCCACATGGATCATGGAATCAATCAATATCTTCAGTTATTCCATGATTTTGTAATGTTGAATAAATACATGAAAGTACCATTCAATATGTATATTTGTATAAAGTGAATAAACTTGATAGAGACATGGGTATGGTATTCACTACACAATGATATTGGCCTGGAAAAATGTGGTGCAATTTCGGCAGCATAACGGCGTGACATAAGGATTCATGAAAATGGTTGATGAGAGAGAAAATGGTGGCTCATTATATATACATGAAATTTACAATAAGGGGTTATATATATACATGTCTCAATAATGGTAATGTAATTCAGATGAATAATACAAAATAATTACTTGGATGTAAAAGAGGAGAGGGAAATTCATTACAGAATGTTGGCATGGTAACAGGTTTACATGAGGGGAATTTAATGAGAGAGAAATGGGTCGATCATCATAAAAACATAGAGAGGGAAGTATAGGAAAGGTTATAAATCATACCCCTACATTTATTATTGAAAACAAAAGGGGATAACAACATAATTAAATTGAGACAAAATTGAGAAAAGATGAAATCCCTTACTTGGAAGTGTGATCCCAAAGGCTTGGGAGAGTCTACAAAGAGGATTATTGAGAGATTAGGGAACCTTGGGATGATTCTAGAGAGGTGAGGGTAGGGTTTTTTCGAACTCCAAAGGCTTTGAGTGAAGAGGGAGTGGGAGCATGGTTGGGTTTATAGAGGAAAGGAGAGGGAATTATTAATTATTTAGGTTTGGGTCACCACATATTAAACTAATCAATACCACAAACTAGCTTATGTTTTTTCACATGTTTTTGCCAAAGAGGAGTGTAAAATAATATTTTATAATTCCAATGGCCTAACTTCTTAATGTATTGAGGGTGCTTATGTGGAGGTGAGTCACATGCTCAAGGAAAACAATTTATAAAGACAAAATGTTTTAAAAGTCTTAGAGGGCCCAATAATACTGTGTAAAATAAATCATTCAAACCTAAAATCACTTTATTGTAAGGGTAAAACATATATTGGGCGAAAATATCATTTATAGTATTTTATTTCATCACTATTGGGTCATTATGATGTCATAAAATACATTATATATTTAAACCGTATTTAATTTTTACCCAAAAGTTTGACAGTCTCCGAAAATTAAGAAAAATTCACCATTGGATATTTTCAACATCCTGATTTAAAAAGTAATATTCATTTTATTTAAATAATTTTCTAAAAATATTAATTTTTACTTTTAAAATAAAAACCAACATTTATCAAAAATTCATGGGTTTTGACAAAAAAGTCTTTCAAACCATAATAAAAATTACAATTGCATTCATAAAATTATATAATAATTTATATTTAATAAAAATTAATTTAAATATAATAATAGTTTATTAAATTATTATTTAATTAAAAAATAAATTAATTCATTAAAACAGATTTCTTAGTTAAATATTAACTAAAAATACTATTTGTGTTTTAAAAACTATTTACAAAGTAACAATAATAAAATGAATGCACATTCTTTATACAAAAATAATATACATAGTCATAGTTCTAGGGTCTTGTTACATAACCCCTTATAACACCCACATAATACTGAATGGTAAGGTGTGCGATGGTGACAGACTCTTGGGGTAGCTTGGATAACATCGCTCAGGTTGTAATCTATATTAACTTCCACTCTTCTATAGTCAGTTCTGATCAAGCTTAACGTGTTCAATCTCGGCTGGGATTGATTATGAGCAAATCCTAATGACAACACCTCCTTTATGATCTATTCCAACTGGGCTTTGTATGTAGCAAGTTAACTAGATGAGGCCATTTATTCCTTTGTATAAGTAAATTGGATTTGTTAAATCCCTATATTTATACTAATAATGTGATCACTATTCAACAACTATATTAGAAAAGGTCACAATTCATAATGGTATTTTAAAATCAAGAAAAATAAAACAAATGAAGTTCACATTTTATATAACCATAAAAAACTTTTAATTAGATCAAGATGAATTTCCTTTAAGGAAATTTTGGGTCGTTACACTAATGTTTAAAACATTTTAATCAAAAAGATTATATTTTTATGCAAATTATCCTATCGTGATCAATAGAGCTACAAAAGAACCACATTTAAATTAAATTGAGGGATAATAAATCTGTAAATATTGAATCGTGTATCATATTCACAACACATGAAAATTAATTCATGGGTGGGATCCTATAATTTTATATCTACTTCTTTCCATTTGAGAACAAATTACACATTGAGTTACTTTTAAGGTGTGTCGCCAGGTGAATTTATATATAAAATCAAAATTAGACACTTAAATAAATATTCATGAATATACCATCCATATCACTCCCATTGAATTAAACTCTAGCCATAGAAACACCTACTCTATATGGACCACCATCTTGTTGAATCTATGTATCCATCATACAGTTACTCAACCCAATCATTACCCAAAAAAATTTCAAAACCATTCACACATCCAATAAGGATATAGAGAATGAATCAACAATATTCTTAGATATACTAGATCATGTTTAATAACCTAAATCTTCTTGTAATACCCTTGGTCTATTCTAATGTAAACTGTATAAATTTTAACTAACTTAATCATCTTTTATCATCCTATTGTGTCATCATTAAGTGTTTATTGGTGGTGTTTCCTTCATTTGGAACAATCCTACTTGAAAATTTACTATGGTATTTATTAATGATCATGTTGTTAATTACTCATTTAATTATTTATTAAATATTAGTTACTATTTTTAAATTAAATCATGATTATTTCCATTTTAACTCACACTTTAAATTATATGGAAAATCATTATATAAAAATAGTATAATACATTAATATATATCCCAATATAACATATCATATCATAATATTTGTATATTGTATACATAATAAATCATACAACATGATTTTTTTCAAATACTATGATTAATTTAGTTTCTATTTTTTCAAAAATCAAAGCACCAAAATGAAAAAAAAACCCTTTCTAAAAAATATAAAAATAAATTTATTATAAAATCGTTTTAAACATTCTCTAAAAACAATCCCCTAATTCTCCAAAAAACATTCATTTAAAACTTAGTCATATCCACTTTAAAATCAATCATGAAACATTCATTTCATTGAAAACTAACCATCACCACATGGAATTATTTTTTAGTGAATAACAACATACTCATAATTGATAAAATATTTATAAAGACCTAGCCTTAAAACATTACATAATCTTAACTTAAGTTTATAATTTTACTTTATCTCAAATTGAGGATCTTTTAATGTTATGAGTCTTGGGTAATTAGTCCATAACTCATATATAAAAAATCCATAAAATAAAAATTGGAAACTTCTGATCAATATCCATTTTTTTACCACAGAAAACTCTTAGAAATAAATCATGATCGCTTTTCTGAAAACTCTTCATGAATTTCAACATGGCTTATTTGAATGCTTTAATCATACTTAAGTCAGATGTAAATCATTAAAAATGTGGGATGAGCATAATATCTTTATAAGTGATATAAAAATATAGAAACAATTATTGAATTTATAAACATTAAAACTAATGAAAACCTTATCATAATGAAATAATTATTCCCTCTAAGTAAGTAGTAAGTATTTTCTACTGAAAATAAACTCATTTCATATCATTTTTTAATCCCAATATTACCACAAAACCCATAGAAAACATAAAAATACATAATGGTATATTGGGAAATTATTATACTTTTAACACTCATAATTGGAATTATCATGCGGTCGACTTCCATACATGTCACTCTTACAAATAGAATATCCATACATCCAACTTTCATACCTAATGCATCAAAGGGATATCATGGACCCACACATCTTTAGTTTATTCTGGAACCAATCGTCATTGGTTTATTATTGAACCATCCCTCAAATGTCCATGTATTATTATGAAATCATAACACATAATATATTTCAATTTTAAATATTTAACTCATAAAATTTCATTTTCATTCTCAAGAAAAAATTTCAATATATTGAAATAACCAATCCATTTTCAATAAAAAAATATCCAAATAATGGGAAAATGGGGTTTCTTTTACTTTTAAAAACAGAAGTCTTGTGGATGATGTTGAATATAAAAATAAAAATAAAAATTACATTATAATACTTTTATAACCATATAAATAAATATGAAAAATAATAGAAAGAATACTGAAATAGAGGAAAGGATTAAATATTTTAACATTCAAAGCGTCTCTTTCAACTTTGAACATTTGAATTATAATCCCCATTAATGAATAAATTTTTAAAAAATATTAAATACAGTGTGAATATATAAAATAATGATCTATAATTACAACATTTTTTTATATACAACTTATAAAATAATAATGGTATACATCATTAAGAAATGCATCAATGAAAGGATATTGAGATGAAATCCTTAAACATGAGTCCGACTTTTCACATGTTTATTTATATTGAGGAATAAAAGATTTATGTTAATTATTTACCAGATTAATAATAAATTAAAATTTTATCATTACTTTTATTTCACTTATTTTAATGTTTTAAAAAACTACTTAATCAATTATGTTTAGATCATATTTTTTTATTGTATTCAGTTTATGTGTCAGAAATGAATTTGGTACGATAACTATGGTCAAAGGGGTCATTATATAAACATATACAGAATAATAATCATTAAATATTTATCATATTTATACATAATTTATAACTCTAATACCAATAATGGAATATGGTTATAGAAAATGGAACAATAATACAATCATGGAGATGGTTGGTTGTAGGTGCACATATGTATCATTCCCTTTTATCAATGATCATTATGGAAAGAATATAAGTAACATTTAAAATTATAGAATGATAACAATGTCATATATACCATTTTATTTATTCTTATATACTTATATATATAATTCTTTGGATGTAAAAGGAATAGAATCATGTAGAAGAGGCTATCGCCCACACGTCCATGAATGATGTTATCACTTTTTTAGTGTGTGCAATGGTAATAAAGAAAGTGATATATTATATTTATATAAATTTAATTATGTAATTAGTAGGATATATATGTTATTTATGTCACATATGTTTAATTAAACACATCTTTAATACATTCTACGTAATGTGTGAACGTATCACATCGCTTTGAGGTGGCGGTTGTCCAAACATCCACAAACGATGTTGTCATATAAATACAAAGTGGAAAGAATGAAGTTATGTCTATATAAAAACTATAGAATAATATAAACATAAAAAATATAATATATATATATATATATATCATATAAAATGTTTTTTACATAACAATTCCCAACCATGGGTGGTGGTATGGGAAAAAATGACATCTTTTATTGAGGCGGTAGTTCGTTGTACACAAATAGTAATTTCATTACCCATTTGATAGAAGTGTGGGTAGGTGTAGGTATAAAACTAAAAAACATCTACATAAATTTAGGATAATTATTTTATAATATAATGGTGTAATAAAAATAAATTAAGGTATGGAGAATGAAATAAAACATAAATGGATATTGATGAATGTTACCTCTATTCTGGGTAAATCATTTTGGTTTGCACCAATGGGCTTCCTTGGTTGAATTTATTTCCTTTATGAGGACTATATGATGAATTGAAATATGTTGGGGATTATATTTTCAATGTTTTTATGAGAAAAATTGCAAATATCGGATTGGATAAATGGGATGTGTGAGTGCCTTTTTATAGTGGAGGGGGAGTGGCATTCTTGTAAATATAAATTGGTAAACAATATTGACAGGTCTCTCTTACATCATTTAGCTAAAAAAATGGTCTATATTCGATAAAATAGGTTTTATGGACGAATTATGTCTAGAAAATAGGTTCTTGATATGTTTCTAGGTTATTTTGACTCTTAGTATTAAATTTTTTCCACTAAGTAGACATAATATTACATTAATTACTTTAATTAATTTTAATACCTTTCACTAATAATTTTGATCAAAAACAAATTTTACCTTCTAAAATTGGAAAACAATATTATAATTACAAATATTGAATTCATTTATAAAAATTCAAATCAACTAAGTGATAGAAATTAATTAAAAATTAATTCTGCAAATGGGATGACATAATGAGTTTTAAAGTAAACATTTTCAAGATTATGTACCATTTTTACCTCTAAATTCAATGGGAAATTTCTTCTAATGAAATAATTATTTTAGAGGATATAAAATGGATCTAATTATACATTAACCCCAATTAAAAATAAAATTTATTTATGTAAATATATTGGAAGAATATGCAGTTTTAAACTTAAATTCTGTATTATTCACTACTCATCAAAATATGAATGTTCTTATAAAAATAACAAAAAATAACCCTAGGTAAATTTTGATATTTTAATTTTAAAAATGAATATTATTTTTTCATGTAAAATTTATAAAAGTTTTAAAAAATTATATTTATAATAGATACATCATTTAAAGGTGGTAATACTACCTTTTAAAAATATACATCTTTGTATGCTAAAAATTTGATTTATTATTTTTTATGCCTATAAAATTTATTATATTGATGTAAAAAAATTATAAACATGTGTAAACACAATATATTTAGTTTTATTTATTTTTTTAATATAAAACCAGGCTGATAACTGCCATATTAAATATATTGAAAATATATTATTATTTGGTATATCTCAATAATTCATACAACACAAGATTTCAAATAAAATCATTGTTTTATGTCATTTATGCTATTATAAATATCATCCATTTTTATGTAAAATTACAATTAAATTCATAAAAATTAATTATTATGAAAACTAATTATTCTATCCTTACCTGGGATGTTACATTCTTCCCCCCTTTTAGAAACTATTTATTCACAATTTTATTCACTTATAAAATAAGTGAGGATACATTACCCTCATAGAATATTCATATTCTTAAGATGCTTATTCAACCATACTACTTTTCCATACAACCTTAACCAGATGAATAAAAATATTCTACATCGCTTTTTTCTTTTTAGTCAAGAAACTGAACTTGTTGTTCCTCAAAAGAAATATTCTCTTCTAACTAAACTACTTCAGGGCTCAAAACATGAGATGATTGTAGTATATACTTCTTTAACATTGAAACATGAAAGTAATTTTTTAACTGGTATAAACTCAATGTTAAATCGTCTCAATAGGAAAGTGATCAAACTTTCTCTATAATTTCTTAAGTTCTAATAAACTATGGACTCATCTTCCACTTCTTACCAAAATGCATCACACTTTTCCATGGAGAAACATTTAAAAACAAATGACCACCTAACTTGAAATAAATATATTTTCCTTGGTTATCTACATATGTTTTATGTCTACTCTGAGCTATCCTTATGTGTCACTGAATCAATTGAACTTTCTCAGCTGTTTCCTCTACCAATTATGGTCCCATCACATTTCTTTCTCCTACATCATCCTAAAAAACAAGTTTCTGACATTCATTTAAGTATATTTTCTCAAATAGTATCAATTGTATACTATAATGAAAATTGTTATTATAATAAAACTAAACCAATGAAATATGTCAATCCCAACATCTATGTTAATCAATAGGGTAAGAAAGAAGTATATCATCAGAGGTTTGAATCCTCTACTCAGATTGTTCATCATATTGAGGGTAAAAATTTGTACTAAAAATTAATTTATTACCCAATAAATTATAAATTCATTTTTCAAAAAATGAATTTGATCCTAGGATCAAAAACTAATAAAATCGAGAGACTAACTCCATATAATCTAAAAACCCATATCAATATAGTCGTGAAAAATGGTTTAATGAAATTTTATCTGGAATGGGAAGGAAATATATAATATAGTTAATCAGTAAAAAATAACCCAAATTGAATTATTACATTGAGAAGTTTTTGTAAATCTTACGATGAGTTCAATTGTTATATTTAACCACTTCCACCCTGTCACTTGCAAAGGTTGAAGCATTCCCTTCAGTAACTGTTTCTCAACATTAAACTATTGACAAGTAAAACACGTTATAGTAACTTCAAAAATACCTCTTTTCATTCCATCCCACCAGTGACACTCACATAAGACTCTATACGTCATAGTTCTGGTCAGATGAATAGAAAATGAATAACTGTTAGCTTCAGTCAACAAATTTATTCACAACTATGAATCACAAGGAAAACGTAATATTTTTTCAAATCTAAAAATGCATTCTTCATTTATATAAAACCTAAGAAACTTAACATTGTTAATGGATTAAACATTTTCATTCAAATATTAATCCACCTAAAAATATCTCTTAATTCCTTATGAAAAATTAAAATTTACTGAAACCTGAAACAAAATAGAATATGTCCCTAAATCCACAACTTCTAGGCCAAAATTTAACAAACTATTAACCAATGTTTCATGTTTCAAATGTAACATTGTTAATATAGCATTACATTTTAGACTCAAATCATAGACCACCTTGTTTTCTTTCTTAGGTTGATAATGAATCATGTAATCATGATCCTTGATCAGTTCTATTCATCATCTCTGTCTCATGTTCGATTAATTCTGAGTAAATATTTTATTCATAATTTTTATTATCAGTATATATTTTTAACATTATTCTATAAAAATTATTCTTCAAATTTTTAAAAGGAAAAACAATAGGAACTAATTCCAATACATGTGTTGGGTAATTTAACTCCTACATTTTCAACTAATGTAAAGCATAATCAAATACCTTTTCATTCTATATTAGCACACAGCCAATTCCTTCTAATGAATCATCACTGTAGATGACGAATTAATCATTTATGAAATTCAAGTACAAAATAAGAGAATTGTACCATCTTATTTTATTTTCCTAAAAACAACATCACATTCTTTTATCCAGATAAACTTAAACCCATTTCGGATTAACTTATTAAGTGGTCTAGATAACTAAGAAAAAGTTTCAAAAAAACATCGATAATATACCACTAATATGAGAAAACTATGAATCTCTATGACATCAGTATGTATTTTCCACTCTTCAATAACTTTTGTTTTAGCAGGATCAACATTTATTACATCTTTAGAAATAATATGTCCAATGAATGAAATTTTTAATAACCAAAATTCACACTTATTGGAATTTCTATATTGTTTATTTTCTTTTAATATTTTCAAAAAAAACCTAAAGTTCCTTTAATTTTTGTTAGGTATTTTTGAGTATACTAAAATATAATCTATAAAAACAACCAAAAACTGATTTTTAAAACTTATAAAAGGATATATTCATAATATTCTTAAACATAATTGGTTCATTTAACAACTTAAAGGGAATAAATTCAAACTAATAATTCCCATATCTTTTTTGAAATGTGGTCTTTTAAATGGCATCCTCTTTAACCTTCATTTGATGGTACTCAGACCTCATATTAATCTATGAGAAACACTATGCTCCATAGAACATATCAAACAAATCAATTACATGTGGAAACGGATAATTGTTCTTAATAGTGAAGTAATTAAAGGCTCTATAATCAATACAAACTCTCATGGAATGACAATTAAATTTCAAAAATAAAACACAATAACCCCATGGTGAAGTGATAGGTTGAATGAAACATTTGATAAGAAATTCTAGAAACAAGTTTTTCATTAATAATATTTCAACAAGATCCATTAGATAAGGGGTTTTAGAAAATTTTGTGGAATCATGCACTAAATTAATATTAAATTTAACTTCCTGGATAGAAACAACGCCAAAAAAATCCTCAAGAGAAACACCCATAAATTTATTCACTATTTGTATATCACTAATTAAAACTATTTTATTCTTTTCAACAACATGAGATATATAAATTTAATAATATATTTCATCAATTTTTAAACATCATGATATGTTATTAATGGAATGAAATCATGGAATAAAACATTCTTCACTTCATAATCTATTTTAAAATGGTAATCTTAAATACAATTCATATCCAAAATGATATCAAACTCTACTCTGTGTAGTTGAACAATATTATTATTAAAATACCTTCTTACTAATGAAAATATTATGATTCCTAGAAATTTTGGATTCTATAATACTCCAACTAAGAGTTTTTTCTAAAAATTTTATCTTACTTTCATGAGTTAATATTCCTAATTTACATTCAAATTTATCAGAAATGAAAAATATAATGATCTAGAGTCAAACAGGGTATTCTTATATTTGAATAAACTATTAAAAAACCAATTACCACATCATTTTATAGACCAACATCAAGTGAAGTGGTGGAAAAATATTTCCCCCTCCCATTTCCTTTTGATATTGATTCATTACAACCTAGGTGATCAACTTGGAGGAAAATCATATTTACCTAACTCATTGAAAATAAAACATCTTACCACTGGATTTTCATTACTTTATTGATTATCTTCCTTGTACTAATGAGATATATAACCAAAAATACCACATCAAAATCACTTTAATGATTTTTAAAGGAATTATCTAGGATACTTTTTACCACACAACTCATACTATAGGAATTTCATTTTCGTACCTCCAATCTTCATTAATAAATTCATTCCCATATCCCCCCAATTATACCTCTTATTTTTTCTTATTTTCATAAGATAGGTGACCATAATCAAACTCCATTATTACATTATCCAAACATTGAAGAAGTATCTCATCGCTCTGAACTCACAAGAAGCTAAGGCCCTTTGATATATTGGATTTAATCTTTTGTAAAACTAATTCTTCTTAATATCAATATCTGAGATAAAATTTTGGATGTACATAAATCATTGAGTAAATTATTATTTTTAAATATCCATTTAGTATTCGTTTTTTTGTCTCAATTCCATGATTTTTTCCCATCCTTAGTCAAACAAACTAAGGAAAATATTTTTCAACGAAAATATTTATATATTCATCCTATTCCAAGGATTAAATCTCTTTACTTTCTTTGATTTTATTAACTATTGACCACCACTAGTCAGATTATCCTTCAAAAATATAATTTTTAAGAATTTAATTTTTATGATCTGAGTGACTAATAACATCATATATCTTTTCTAGTGCTTTAATCCATTATTCATCTATCAAGGGTCCAGATGATCCTCAGAATAATTGGTATGTTGTCACCTAAAATGCTTCACTATCATAATTTTCATCAGTGGTAGATCTAGTTACACTCAAGCATGGCCACCAACACCATTTATAGAAAGTTTAAAATGAATCATCAATGAAACAAACTATACATTTAAAATTACAACCATCTCGGGATACTGATTCGAATGGATATTTTTATCCTGGTCCCTTCACACTGTAGCTTGATTATTTACTCTATAGAAATCCATGTTGATCCAATATACTTTACATTATTAAATATGGTAATCTTAAAATTATGTATCATTATAACTTATACATAAATTAAAATCTTCTAAGGGAATTATATTAAGACTACCCTAACCTTTATAGTTGTATAAAACTTTCCTTTGATACCAACTTTAAGGAAATGTCCTTAAAACATTATGTAATCTTGAGTTAAGTCATGAATTTTAATTTCTCTCATGATGGGTGTCTTTTTAGGTTTAGTGTTTTTAATAATTAGGCTATAAATGATATATATAAAAGACATAAAATATAATGCAGACACTTCTGTTCAATAATCATTTTCCACCATATAAAACTTCTAGAAAGAGAGCATGATCTCTATTATGAAAAATCATTAAATATTTCAATAACAATTCTTCCAATCCCTTACTCATCCTTAAGTCTACTGAAAAAAATAACATGGGATGAGAATAAAAATATTAATATGGGGTATAAAAAGAAGAAAAAAATATTTCATTGATAAAGATTAAAACTCATGAAAACGTTATCATAAATTAATACTTTTCAACCTTAATAATTAGTAAATACTTTCCTTTTAAAATAATCTCATTTCATTAATTTTTTATAATCCAAAAATTACCATAAAACCAATGGAAATAATAGAAAATAAATAATGGTATATTAGGAAATCATTATACATGTCACTCTTATAAATGGAATAAATATGTGGTCAACTTCTATACATTTCACTCTGACAAATGTAATAATCATACAGCTGATATCCAAACCCAATGCATTTGAGTTCTATCATGGAACCACCCATCATTAGTTTAATACAAAACCACACATCGAATGTCCAAATACCATTATATAAACATAAAATATAAAATATTACAGTTTTGAACATTTCAATCATAAAACCTAATTTTAAATCACAAGAAAACATTTCATGATATTTAAATAATCAATCAATTTTTAAACCCCATTTTCAATAACAAAATACCTTAAAAGGAAAATATGTGTTTATTTATATTTTAAAAACATGAAAGATTATAGATAAATCCAAATACCACAATAGACATAAAATTTCATTTATTATAATTTTATATCCATATAAACAAATATTTAAAATAAAATCAAGAATATTGATATGGAGGAAATGATTAAATCTTAAAACATTAAAAGCATCTCATACCACATTGAACATTTAAATTATAATCCCCATGAAATAATAAATTTTAAAAAAATTGTAAATAACATGATAATAGATAAAATATGGATCCATAATTTCAATGTGTCTGTATATACACCTTATAAAATAATAATGGTTCATATCATTAAGAAATTCATCAATGAAAGGTTATTGAGACGAAATCTCATACCTTGAGTCTGACTTGTCACATGTGTAATTATCTTATTGAATAATAAAATTGAGTTAATTATTTAATTTCATCATAACATTTTTCATGTCTATCATTACTTTTATTTCACTTAGTACATTTTTTAAATAACTAATTAAATAATTAAGTTTACATCTAACATTATTACCATATTCAGTTAGTGTGTCAAAAATGACATTGGTAGGTCAACAATGGTCAAAGGGGTCATTATATAAACATATAAATATTATTAATAATGAGATAATTATAATATTTAAATTTAATTTATTATTTTAATACCAATAATAAAATCTGGTGATGAAAAATGAACTAACGTTTCAATCATAGAGACAATTGGTTGTACGCTTGAATGGGTAACGTTCCCATTTTTCAATGATCATTTGGGAAAGAAGGTAAGTGAAATTTATATTTCCATAATGATAATTATGTCATAAATAACATTTCATTTATTTATATATAATTTTTATATAATTCTTGGGATTTAAAAGGATATTCATTATGGTGAGGATGTGGTAGTCCACACGTCCACGAACTACTTTATCACTTTTTTAATGTGTGAAAGAGAAATAAATAAAATGATATATTAAATTTATAAAAAAGTAATTTTTTAATTAATATCATATATATATTATTTATGTTACATATTTTTAATTAAATACATCTTTAATACATTCAATGTATTGTGTGAACGTATCGCATTGCTTTGAGGAGGCGGTAGTCTACACGTCCACAAATGATGTTATTATATTTACACAAAATGAAAAGCATGAAGGTATGAATATATAAATATTATATAAGTATTGATAAACCATAAATATTATAGATATATATATATATCCTATAAATACATTATTTTCATCATAATTCTCAACCATTAGTGGTGGTAAATGAAAAAAATAGCATCATTTCTCAAGGCGATAGTTCTTCAAAAATGAACGGTAATTTTGTGACCCATTTGATGGAAGTGTGTTTAGGTACATGAATAAAGGTTAATTTAAAAACATATCAGTATATTTAAAATACATGTTTTATTATATAATAATTTATTATAATAAATTAATTGGTGGATAGTGAAATAAAACATAAATGGATGAATAATGTAACCTATTTTTCAGGTAACTCCTTTTGGTTTTCCCCAAAGGGATTCCTACAGTGAGTAATATAGGGTGAAAATTGGTGTATCGTGAGATTATTCGGGTAGGGTTGTTATTAGGAAAATTGGGTTGTGAGTTTTCAATAAATGGGAATGGTGGATGCCTTTTTATAATGTATGGGGAGTAGATTTATTATAAATATAAAAGGTAAATACTATTGAGAGGTATACCTTACATTATGTGACCCTAATAATTGTCCCAATTATATAAAATGGTGTCTATGGTCTAATAATTTCCATAAAATTGGTTTTGGAAAAGTTTCTAGGTCATTAGGACTCATAATATTAATGTTTAACAACTATGTAAAGAAAATTTTACATTAATCATTGTAATTAATTTTAATTACATTGGATAATTATTTTTAAAATAAACTATGTTGAAATTATTATTCAATATATATTATTTAGATTCGAAATATTTAATCCATTTTTTCAAATTCCAATCACAAAATATCAAGAAATTAATTTAAACTTAATCTCGCATATGGGATTACACATCGGGTTTTTAAAGTAAAAATGTTTAAATGATTGCAATGTTTTGACATCAATATTCAATGTGAAATTGTTTCTAATGAACTAAATTGGTTTCTCTTATATATAATTTATCTAATTATGATTTGAAACAAATTAAAAAAAATATTGAATTAAATTGGATGAAAATACAATTTTGAACTAAAATTCACTTTTATTCACTATTCATGAAAATATATAAGTTATCTGAAAAATAATAAAGATTAACCCAAAGTAAGTTTTGATATTTATATTTTTAAAATGAATAAAAAAATTTCTTATAAAAATTATAAATGTGTGAAAATTTATATTTAATATAGGTTCTTTATTAAAAGGCGGTAAAACTTTCTTTAAAAAATATACAACTTATTATGCATAAAATAAGATTAATTGTTATTTTAAGCATATGAAATTTATTTTTTGAATGTAAAAAATTTTATAAAAATATATAATAACAATATACATAGTATTATTCAGTTCATATAATAAAATGGCTAGGAAATAACTTCCATATTCAATATATTGACAACATATTATTGTTTCTTATATTTCAGTCTTATATGAAATGAAACTAATTGTCATATATGTAGTTAGAAATTAGAAATAGTGTACCTCTTAAGATAAAATTACTATTTTATTTTTAAATATTAATAAATATTAAAAATACTTATTTTATCATTTCCTAGGAAGTTATAATATTCTTTTTAGTTTTATAAATACTAATATTACATATCCATCATGAAAATTAATATCAATAATATAACTTCTTGAATATTCATTGAGTTGAAGAAAATATATAACCAAATAAAACATAATTTTTAATTATTAATTAAATGAACACTATTATGTAATTTAAAAACATCATTTTTTATAGTGATATTTAATTAATATGGAATCATTTTATATTTTTTCCATCATAAGAAAAATAATTATATTTTACCAATCAGAAACACATGAATTTTAAGTAACTAGGTATCTTGTAGATGAATAAAAATAAAAAAACATCAAATTATTACAATAAATATATCCTAAAATACATTATTTGGTATGGTTATACTTTATTCATGCTAAGGATCTCAAGAAATTAATTTTATGTATGAATAATTAAATAAGAAAACACTTTAGTGGAACGGTGAAATCCATATTTTATCTACTTGTATCAAGATCATAATAACTAATACTCACTAATATAGGAAACTTATTTATCCACCAAACATGTTTCACAACACTTATAAGACTGATATTTGGTTATTAAGTGTTGTTATATAAGATCAAAGTTATTTTTTATGTCTCTTGAATTGTGTGAAGAATGGGTTAAAAACCCTTTTAGATGTTTTGTTTAAATGGTGTTTTTGTATTTGATGAAAAATATACTTTTTTAAAAGAATTTTTTTGAAAAAATTGTTACATTTTCTGAATGTTTGAACCCAAACACAAAGGGGGATAATTTTTTGATAGCGTTGTTTTCAAGACTGAGGATCAGACTGAGCAGCAGTGGATGGAGTGTATTGAATTGATCATCACCGATCTTAGAATTTAATGGAAATAAAAATTAATTGATCATATTCTCCATTAGTATCATTTTAATCGAAATGAACTTCAAGATTAATCAGAAACTGTTGTTATTAGAAATTCATAATGTAAATGAATAGGTTTAATAATGAAAGTAATGTCCGGAGTTAGAATATTCTTAAACATTCTAACCTAAAGTCAGATGATGATTTTCTAATTATTTTGTTCTCATAAATCAAGAAAACTCTTCTGATAAAATAATTTTAAGAAATTGAGGAATTGTGAAGACTATATCGATTCAAAGAATGAAGAATTTGTTTGTATTAGATATAGAATTACAAGCCATAAGAGTTTTCAAAAGTTTGAATGAGTTATAATTTATAAGGTTTGAAGAATTTCAATGTTTTATAGTGAAGTCTCATTCACAATTAGAATTAAATTTTAATGATAATTCTATCATTGTGAGGATTTCATGAGACAAATGATGATAAGTAATGTTAATTAGACTATAATTGAGGAGTAAAGTCAATTATAATAACTCTACAAAGGAAATTCAATCAGAATGACTCTAAAAAAAATTTAATATAACTGTCTATGAGAAGGAAATTCAATGATAATAAATCTAAGAAATAAATTCAATCGAACTCACTCTAAGAAGGAAATTCAATCAGACTAACTCTGATGATGAAAATCATTTTAGAATGATTTGATGAAGCTCAATCATAATGAGGTCATGAAATTCCATCATAATGAACTGAGGAAGTTCCATCATAAGAATATAAGGAAGTTAAATAATACTGATGAAATTATTTGAATTTATAGAAGTCTAATTACTATAAAAACTCAGTATTAATAAAAAATGTTATAGAATAGTTCATGTTTTCGAATATGAAGTCCAAATATGAGTAAATTTCAAAAGTTCCTCAATTTGAGTAACTGATAAATATTTTTAAGTTTCATAGATTTTCTATTATGGGATTCCTATAAATAAATACATAATACATTATTAATTTAAAAACATTTCACATGAATAAAAAAGATCACTTTAGAGATTGAGTAAGAGCAATTTCAATATAGAAATCTCTTTATAAGTTTAAATAGATAAATGTATACTTACCATATTGAAAAAGATAAGACTAAGGAAGATCAAACTGAGGGAGATTAGATTGATTAGATTGATCAGATTTAGAGAAGTGAAATTTAATAAAAGAAGTCATCATAATGAGTTCATCAGACTGAGCCTATTGGACCTTGGGAAATCAGGTAGATGTTTTGAACATAGGTTTTTAGAGATTTTTTTTGTGAACTTTTATTTTATGCTTCATTTTTAAAAAAAATTATTTTAATCATACTATAGTTAGTATATTAATTTATATTTTGATATACAAGGTGTATTTAATGAGTTTTCAAATGTTTTATTCACTTCATTATTATAGAAAATTTACACAGACCCATAGGAGTGGCTATAGAAAGGATGTAGGTTCTCAAAGTGAGGATGAAACTTATAAACCGCATTTTATTTAATTTCATTCCTAATTTTTTTTCATGAGTATTTACTAAAATATTATAGGGATATAAACTATAACAAGTTATATGGTTTATTATGTATTGAAACTTATAAAAGTGATGAAATAATTCAACCCCCCCCCGTCTAGTTTGTTTTTTGATCTATGGGAATTTCAATTGGTCTCATAGTGAAGACTCTATTGTTGAATCCTTACTATGGATAATATGAATTCTATAAATAGTATAGTAATTACAACATTTTATGGAAAAAATTATTATAGATGGAAAAATAGGATGGTTCCTTATCTCCTATGTCTTGGATTGGAAGTAATTGATGCTGCAATTATTGTTTTTTAAACTATTGAAAAGTTTGACCAAATATTGATAGCTAATAAGATAAATATTAATATTTATAAAAAATATATAAATGTTATTCTAATTTCTAGATATGAAAAGTTTATATGCAGGTTATTGTTCTTAAAACTTTAATGATTTTATTGGACAATATAGAAATTATTTTTGAAATGAATGCTAAAGTAAAAAATGAAAAACATAAAATATGGTGTAGTATGATTTTGAAAAGTTATAGAAGATTCAAAAATATTGAATAAACTTATGATAAATTTTGTAAACAAATTGCATTCTAAAATTTCCTCTTATGAAGTCAAATATGATTGATCTCTTAATTAATTTCATTACATTAATATTGATTATGAAATTATAAAGTCCCTTAGGGTAAAAAATAATATTAAAGATGAAATGCATTTTGAAGAAATGAGAAACATAAAAATTCAATATGTTGAAGATGTTGATTCTAGTGATTCTAAGGATAAAGATAATGATGATTGGAATAATAAAATCATGTCTCTTATCTCTGAGAACAATCATGGGAGAAGAATAAAGTATGGAGGTAAGCTTTATCTCAAATATTTTGAGTGTGGTGGAGTTGAGAAATTTTCAATGAATTCCCCTAATAAGAAGGTTGAATAGTATTGAGATGATTCTTATAAAAACCCTCACTAGAATAAGGTTAAGAAAAGTTATAAAGAAGAAAAGTCATCCATCAAAAAAAGAATATGGTTACATTAAACAAGAGAAGTATGTTGAGTAAGAAAGAAGAATCAGACTCAAATAAAAAAATGATTGAGAAGATGAATGTTCAAAATTTATTTGAACATTAATTGAGAAGTGTAAATAAAATTGATGACTCATAAAATCGTGATGAAGAAGGAAGTAAATAATATTATGGATAATATTAGCATAAATCATAACTTCTTTCATGCCTTTAGAAAATTAAGTCACTCGAGAATGAAACTATAATGGTAAAGAAATATAGTGGAAATGTTTTAAAAGGTGAAAAATATATTTTCAAGAAAGAAGAATAATATATACAGAAAATCTTCAATTAAAAACATAGAATTTCTAAAAATGGAAATATGTTTGAAGGCCTTAGTAAGAATTGTTTATCTATGGAAGAGGACCTTAACAAGTTACAATAAATACTTCTTGAGTTTGAAAGTAACTTGATGAATATGAATTAAAACATAAAAAATCCTTCAAATTAAAACTTGATACTTCTGATATTTCTAATAAATCTCAGAGCAAGAATAAAATGAAATCCTCACCCTAAAAATATTTCATTTTATTTTTATAAAATTTTAGGTGACAATAAATGTATTGGGAAATTTGTGGTGGATAAAAGATGTGGGAAGTCTATCGGATCCACAAAAGATGAAAACTCACTTATAAGGAAAGATATTACACACCTAGAGTATGTTGTAGTATGAATAAATCATCAACCTCAAAAAAAATTCTATATAGAATGATCTTCCATCAATAGAAAATCAAAATTTTTTTTTTTTTTTGGTTTTGTGTAATCTATGGTCACAAAGCTCCTAATTATTGGTATAATAGGTCCCTTCCATGAATATGGTATGATAAAAGTGAAATAAATGGTGGAAGATGAATGAGTAACTTCTATAACCCACAGGAAGTTAAAAAATTATACTGATGTTAAAAAAATCAAACAAAAAATCAATTAGAATATCTAGAACATGTTTCTGTGACATGTGTACAATATGGTCATCATGCTGAATGATGTATGACACTCCTTCTGTAACAAGTTTCTTATGTTAATAAAGAAAAAGTATTTAGAAATAAGAATGTTTAGGAAAGATATTTTTTTATGGAGATGACGTTGAAAGAAAGTAAAAGGAACAAATCAATGATAATTGATAGTGGTTGTTCTTCACACATGATAGTTTATATAAATATCATGAAATATGTTAAAAATCATGAGGTAGGTTCTATTACCACTAGTAATGATAGTTCTCTTAAATTCATATAAATTAGAACGGTTGAGGTTTAGGTAGAAAAGTTAAAATCTAAGGAATTTTTATTTTTTGATGGACTAAAAAATAGAAAACTTAGTGTAAGCCAATTTTCTGATGATGGAAAACCTTTGATTTTTGGAAAATATTCTTATACCATCAGAAGTGTGAAATATGGAATAATTATTACAAAAAGGGAAAGAACTAGTGGAAGTATTGTATATATTAGATAACTTAACAACTCATGTAATCTCAGTGCTGAATATGAGAATATATTGTGGCACTGGATAACTGGACACCTTGGGATGAAAAGTATGAACAAACTCTCTAAAGATGATATTATACATATCTTTCCAAAATTGAAAATAACATAAGAATATATTTGTGAAAATTTTCAGAATGGGAAGATGACTAATAAAATTCATATGAAAGGTAAGATTTAGTCTACCAGACCTCTTGAGCTTATTCATTTCAATTTATGTGGGCTGATGAGACATTAATAAATAAAAATGGGTTTATACTTTATCATATTCAATTATTATTTCATTAAATTAAACAACATGTTTATGTAGAAAAATTAAGATGTAGTTGAAAGTTTTAGATTAATTAAAAAATATTTCATGAAAGAAATTGGGGTTTATATAAATAGGTTGATAACAGATAATCATACGGTTTTTACATAAAATACCATTAAAATTTATTTAATAAATTATGGAATTAAACTTCAGTATAGTACTCCTTATACCCCATAAAAATGGAGTTGTAAAAAATAATACTTTGTGTTTGGTGTAAATTGGAGAAGCATGATGGAGAATACAAACATTAAAAGTAATATTTGAGAGATTCTATTATGATTATTTTACATGTTCAGAACATATGTTTATTGAGGTCGGAATCATACATGACTCCCTATAAAATGTGGTAAAAAAACTTCATTGAAATATTTCATGGTTTTTGGTAGTCCATGTATGAAAAAAATTAAAAATAAAAATCTTTTAATTTATTATGAGAATGCTGAAAATAGAATCTTTATGGGATATTAAACTAATAGAAGTTATAAATGTTGGGAAAAAATTTTATAAAATTTTTGGATTAATATTTTTTGAATTTTGTGAAAAATATAACCAAATTTATTATTAATATTGAGAATTATACACTGAAGGTTCCCAATAAAAATTAAAATGATAAAACAATTCCTATCAAGATGTTGAAAAATCGAGTGAAGAGGGAACTTAAACTCAAAAAATAAATATTGAAATTTCTTACATTACAAAATCATGTTGAAACTAAAAACATCATTGTGAAACAGATTGATTCAGTATAGTCCATAAGAACACTAATAGTAGTGAATCAAACTTCAATTATCATGAAAGATTAAACGAAATTAGTTTTAAAAGATATTAAACACAAATAATGAGAGCATAATATGGGTGAAGAGTTAGATTAGATTGAGAAAACGTAAACATGGAAACTTGTACCACATCTGAAATTTGAAAATGTTATCAGAAAAAATGAGTTTCATAAACAATTTGAAATTACATGGAGATATTTCAAGAAGAAAAATAAATGTCTGTTCGTTAAGGATATGCATATGTGAAAGGTATGGAATTTGAAGAAACTATTTCCCTAGTAGTATTATTAGAAACAATTAGAATGTTTCTATAAGAGGATTCACCTAAAAATTAAAAACAATTATCAGATGGATGTAAAGTCATTTTTTCATAAATATAGATATTAAGGATGAAGTTTACATTGAAATAAATTGTGGTTTCCTACATTATTATGATGAAAACAAGGATTCTATATTGAATAAATTTTTGTAAGGTTTGAAATAGGCCCCATGTTCATGGTATTCAAAACATGATTTCTTGTTTGAGAATGTTGAATTTTTCTATAGGAATGGCTGATAGAAACATTAATGTTAGAGAAGTTTACTCCAAAACACTAATATTTATTTTTTATATGCATGATATATTATTTAATGGGGATAAAGAAATATTTTATACATAAATTTCTTAGGAAACACATAAGAATTTTAAAATTTCAGTTTTTAAAGAATTAACATTCTTCCTTGGCTTACAAGTTCAACAAAACGATAATAAAATTTTCATATCTCAAGAAAACTATTACAGGGAATTATTAAAGAATTTTGGGATGAAAGAATCCAAATAAGTTTCTACTCTTATTTAAATAAGAATTAAGTTGATTAAATAGTAATTTGGAAAATGGTTAAATCAGAATGAATGGTAGAAGTTGATATGATGTTTTCATTATCCCACAAACTATAGCATCCCACCTTTTTATAACATGAACTTTCATTACATTACACAAAACTGAGGATCTTTAAGGTTTAGTGTCGTGGAAACCAGGAACATAATACATGAAAACAACATAAAGAATTCTTCTTAAACACTTGAAAGACTTCTCCTTAAGTTCATCCTAGGTTCATTACTGCATCTCATAACCTGGGGACATACATCAAAAGAAAGGGTGAGCAGAAGGCCCAGTAAGGGAAACAAGGGAAACATTTTACATGTGAACTAGAGATACTTCAATAAGATCATGAAAAGAACTTTAAAGCATGAGAAAGAAATCATGAGATATATCATAATAAAAATAACATTTTTCATAACTTGAAGATGTGGCTGCAACATTTAATATTGACAATCATTTCATTTCACCAAGGTCCATCCCCATGGTGTCATTAAAAATTACCAAGGTTATTCACCAAGGCGTCGTTAAAAATGGTCCTCTCTAGAGATTAAGTCTTTACCCAATGCATTAGAGCACTATCTAGGCGAACCCTTGACATGACTTTATTATCATGTGAGACACATATATCATCATCAATCATTTCATAAACAACCCATATAGCATAAAAGAAATGGGTTTCATTTCATAATCATAACGTTTTAAAATCTGCTTTAAAGACATGATCTTTATGTCACTTTAAACCCACAGAAAGGGAAAGTGGGTTTCATGAACGTAAAACCCATAATTTAAAATAGAACATTTTGGTATATATGTGAATACCCATATATAAGAGAGAGCTTTGAGTATTCACTTAATAAAATCAAATAACTTTAGAAAAAGAGAGAGACATTTTGAGATGAAAATTCAGCAGCATAACGGCTATGTTACAGGGTTTTAGAAAACATTGAAAAGAGAGGGGAAATGGGTCAAACATTCATAAATGACCCCTAAAATAGTATAGGGACAGAATATAAGGGATTTAAGAACATGGTAATGAAATTTGAAAATATACCATATGAAATGAAGAACATTAAAGAAAGACAAAACTAAGATCTCTCGTATGAAAATTTGGCAGCATAACGACGTCCCATAAACTTCAACCAAAAATGAATTAATGAGATCAAATAGGGTATCTCATCATATGAACATAAAATATCAGTATGATAGATATAGAGATCATACCCTAACATAATAAAAAATAACTTTCAAGACTTGACATGGAATTAGAACTTTGAAAAAGGAGAAATGTGAAAGAACCACTTAAAAATTGAGCAGCCTAATGACGCCACTTAAAACTTCAAAATGCTGAATTGAAGAGATAAAATGGGGTCTCTCATCATATGATCATAAAAGATAAGTATGATAAATTTAGATATCATACCCCAACATAATAAAAAGGAACTTGAAATACTTTACATGAAAATAGATCTTGAAAAATGAGAAGGGAGAAAGAATCTGTTACAAAAATTTCGGCGACCTAATGGTGCCACTTAAAACTTCATAAAACGAAATAATGAGAGTAAGAGGGGATCTCTCATTATATGAACATAAAAATGGAATTAATAGGAGTATAAAATAACATCCTCCAACATAAGAACAAGGAGCATGAAAGGAATGACATAAAAGAGATCACTTGAAAAGAAAGAGAGGGGTCGGATCCCTTACCTTAAAATGTAACTCTTAAACCTCAAATGTTGGGACATTGAGGGCTTGGGGGCACCTTGGGAGGACTCCTTGGGAGGTAATGAGACCAGAACTTCGTTGGGGAAGAGTGGGGGGTCGAATGGATGAGAGGAGGGCTTGGTATTTATACGGAAAGTGAGGGGACAAGGCATTAATGGCCAAGGGACACCTCACATGTGCTTTTCTCAAACCCATGTGCTCTCTCATGATATTTCCTATAAAGTTAGGCCACATGGGGCCCCCAATACAAATATCCATCACCTTAGGTCGGCCAACCCTTAAAATATATCATGACATCACCATGACACAGTTATGATGTCATTAAACAAACTGAAACCCTAAAACTGTATTTTTACTATTCACTGAAAATTCAACTTTCTCAGAAAAATCCGAAAATTTCACATTAACCAGATATCAATTCTATGATTTCAAAAATTAACTCCATTTTATAAAAATAATTTCCTAAATATTTTTAATTTTATTTTTAAATAAATACACTATTCACCGAAAATTCATTTTTTCAGAAAAAAACCCCAAAAATTACCTTAACATAATATCGATGCTATGAGTTCAAAAATAAAGTCCATTTTATAAAAATAATTTTCTAAATATTTTAATTTTAATTTTTAATCAAAAAAAACTATTCACCCGAAAAAATTAATACTTGAATAATAATTTATGAAACAGTTATTTAACCATTTTATTGAATCACGTTACTTAATCAAGGTGCCTAGATTATTTTAAAACTTTCATTAAGTGAGATTACTAATCCATTTGGTCACATTACTAATCCTAAGCGTAAAATCACTATTCACAATTTACTATTCATCAAAAATCATGTTTATCTTATTAGACTCTAAATTTTGTACTGGAAATAATTGTAGAAGAACATTTTTTGAAAATCATTACACATTTTAAATTATTTATGGTTTACATAAACATTTTTTTAAAATATCATTTTGAAAATTCATAAAAAATATGCATACTATTTTTATCCGATCATTTGAAAATTCATAAACATCATCATAAGAAGAAATCCCAATTTTTATTTAAAACATGTATTACACAAGGCAGTTACGGTCTTGTTACATAGCCCTTTATAATACCAGCATAGGACCTAAGAGTAAGGTGTTTTAGGGTGATAGAATCTTGGGGTGGCTCGGTCAACATTTCCCGAGTAGTAATTTCTATCAGTTTGAACTTCTCGCGAAGGCAATTCTGTTCTAGCATCACATGATGAGGTTCGGCTTGGGATTTGTCTAGAGAAAAGCACAATGGTGCTACCTCCTTCCCAAGTTCTGTTAGATGGTCTTCGATCGGTCCAAGACTACTAGGTGAGGCCATCGAATCTTCTTTCTATAATAAATAACCAAGAATACTTATATTTAGAAACAACAATCAAGACATTTTGTTCACAGCGGTCATATTGACTGATGGTCATATAACAGTCAAAACCCAATGGTCTCATTTTAATTATAATTATGTTTATCAAATAAAACATTTTTGGTGAGAATAAAAATAAAATAAAATAACACATGAAATTAGGAAACAAGATTTATTCAAAATTTCGGACCGTTACAATCTTCCCCCTTTAAGAAATTGCGTCCTCGCAATTTTTAAAATTGGGTTTTGAAATTTCATTGAAAGTCCCACAACGGAAAAAGAGTCAGTAACACCATTACATTAAAAGAAAGAAAAGGAAGTACAAAGGTCACCCGAGTTTACTCATACTAGGATTCCATTTAGGAAACATGGACATGGAGGAGAAAACAAAGGGTCACGTTCTAAAGGAGAGTGATAGAAAACATGATTAGGAGGAATTTAACCACCAAAAAATCCCAAAATTATGATGTGTGTAAGCGGTCTTTGATTACCTAGTAGGAAATGTAAACCAACAACATTTTTGTTTTACGTTCCTTTTCATAACTTTGAGGAATTCATTTACAACATAGAACAAAAACATAAGGAAATATATCTACCTTCATGTAGAGTTTCATACTATAATATGTTTCTACCAAAACAAATCTTTTCTCCAAACGATGAGCATTCAAAACTACTTGGTCTCATCAAAACACAAGAATCATCTTCTAGAGAATCACATAATCCACAAAAGATCAACTATCTATTTCTTCTATCTTTAATCATTATCCCAAAAATAGAAAGGGTAAGGTAAAACAACTCTTCAAAAAGAATCCCATAGGAATGGAAACTACTTTTAAATCTTCAAAGTTCCATGGTACTACCCAAAGTTTATCATAGACCATTCCTTAAATAATGGTCCTTACGATTCCTCAAAATAAACCAAACTAAGATTGAAACCCAAATCAAATACATATTTGATAACATTGTCTTCCAAAATAAACTTCATTGTTCATCTCCAAACAACATCATCCACTCCTAACATCTTATAACAAAAGTAGCTAACCTAAACATATTTTACCCAAGATAGGTTAATCATTCCTGTAAGTAACCTAAATTACTATAATTCCACCTTAAATTCATCTATTCTTCAAAATATAAGTCAACCTTACTCCTTAATTAAAATACCGTAGTAATCTATTTACCTAGATCAAATATGGTTCCAAAAATAATCAACATCTTCCAAAATAATAATCAGCTTTTAATCCCCTAATCATCTCTGTCATATTAATATGGCAATCATCACATTTCCTATCACATTGGTTGTTGGGACATGTTCTTCCATTTCCCACCATTAACTACAAGAATAGGTACAATTAGAGGCTTGAATACGTAGCCAATAATCATGAAAAGGAACTTAAAGCATATAAGGATAACTTGTAGAAGATAATTATACACTAACTTATGATCCCCTAGGTTCCCATCTAGGTTATCCATGATCATATATTCTTATGTGAATATTTATTTTATTTTATCTTTGTTCCATTAACAATGGTTCATACTAAGCTTATGAATTTACCAAAGCATATCCCCCGGGAGTGTCGTAACCAAGAGTGCAGCAAGGCCCGTTGTCGTGTACCAGTTCCCATTCGAGTCAATCTCAAAGCAGTGTTTTCGGGTTTTACCCCTATGTACATCTGTGCCAGAGCCACCTCTACCTGCTCGTATCCAGACAGGGATTTATTTGCTTGGAAACCCCTTACTCAATACTCACCAAAATACCAGGAAGATTTCCTATATTTAAACTTTTCTATAGGGTTCTTCCTAGAGTTTTAATATCCTAATTTCCACAAATAACTAAACTATCCTTTGATACTAACTATAGCATCCCGCTTTTTTATAACATGAACTTTCATTACATTACACAAAACTGAGGATCTTTAAGGTTTAGTGTCTTGGAAACCAGGAACATAATACATCAAAACAACATAAAGAATTCTTCTTAAACACTTGAAAGTCTTCTCCTTAAATTCATACAAGGTTCATTACTGCATCTCATAACCTGGGGACATACATCAAAAGAATGGGTGAGCAGAAGGCCCAGTAAGGGAAACAAGGGAAACATTTTACATGTGAACTAGAGATATTTCAATAAGATCATGAAAAGAACTTTAAGGCATGAGAAAGAAATCATGTGATATATCATAATAAAAATAACATTTTTCATAACTTGAAGATGTGGCTGCAACATTTAATATTGACAATCGTTTCGTTTCACCAAGGTCCATCCCCACGGTGTCGTTAAAAACTAACAAGGTTATTCACCAAGGCTTCGTTAAAAATGGTCATCTGTAGAGATTAAGTCTTTACCCAATGCATTGGAGCGCTATCTTGGAACACCCTTGACATGTCTTTATTATCATGTGAGCCACATATATCATCATCAATCATTTCATAAGCAACCCATATAGTATAAAATAAATGGGTTTCATTTCATAATCATAACGTTTTAAAAACTACTTTAAAGACATGATCTTTATGTCACTTTAAACCCACAGAAAGGGAAAGTGGGTTTCATGTACGTAAAACCCAGAATTTAAAATATAACGTTTTGGTATGTATGTGAATACCCATATAGAAGAGATAGATTTGAGTATTCACTTAATAAAATCAAATAACTTTAGAAAACGAGAGAGACATTTTGAGACGAAAATTCAGCAGCATAACGGCTATGTTACAGGGTTTTAGAAAACATTGAAAAGAGAGAGGACATGGGTCAAACATTCATAAATGACCCATAAAACAATAAAGGGACAGAATATAAGGTATTTAAGAACATGGTAATGAAATTTGAAAATATACCATATGAAATTAAGAACATTAAAGGAAGACAAAAATAAGATCTCTCTTATGAAAATTTGGCAGCCTAACGCTGTCACCTAAACTTCAACCAAAAATGAATTGATGAGATCAAATAGGGTCTCTCATCATATGAACATAAAAGATCAGTATGATAGATATAGATATCATAACCCAACATAATAAATAAGAACTTTCAAGACTTCACATGGAATTAGAACTTTGAAAAAGGAGAATGGTGACAGAACCACTTTAAAATTCAGCAGCCTAACGACGTCACTTACAACATCAAAGTGCTGAATTGAAGAGATAAAATGGGGTATCTCATCATATGATCATAAAAGATCAGTATGATAAATTTTGAGATAATACCCTAACATAATAAAAATGAACCTGAAATACTTTACATGAAAATAGATCTAGAAAAATGAGAAGAGAGAAAGAATCTGTTACAAATATTTCGGCAGCCTAACGGCGCCACTTAAAACTTCATAAAACGAAATAATGAGAGTAAGAGGGGATATCTAATTATATGAACATAAAATGGGATGTAAGAGTATTATAAAAGAACATCCTCCAACATAAGAACATGGAGCATAAAAGGAATGACATAAAAGAGATCACTTTAAAAGAAAGAGAGGGGTCGGATCCCTTACCTTAAAATGTAACTCTTAAACCTCAAAGGTTGGGACCTTGAGGGCTTGGGGGCACCTTGGGAGGACTCCTTGGGAGGTAATGAGACCAGAACTTCGTTGGGGAAGAGTGGGGAGTCGAATGGATGAGAGGAGGGCTTGATATTTATAGGGAAAGTAAGGGGACAAGGCATTAATGGCCAAGGGACACCTCACATGTGCTTTTCTCAAACCCATGTGCTCTCTCATGATATTTCCCATAACGTTAGGCCACATGGGGCCCCCAACACAAATATCAATCACCTTAGGTAGTCCAACCCTTAAACTATCTCATGACATCACCATGACACAGTTATGATGTCATTAAACATAACGAAACCCTAAAACTGTATTTTTAATATTCATTGAAAATTCAACTTTCTCAGAAAAATCCCAAAATTTCACATTAACCAAATATCAATGCTATGATTTCAAAAATGAACTCCATTTTATAAATATAATTTTCTAAATATTTTTTATTTTATTTTTAAATAAATACACTATTCACCGAAAAATCATTTTTTTCAGAAAAAAACCCCAAAAATTACCTTAACATAATATTGATTCTCTGAGTTAAAAAATAAATTCCATTTTATAAGAATAATTTTCTAAATAATTTTAATTTAATTTTTAATCAAAAAACACTATTCACCCGAAAAATTTAATACTTGTATAATAATTTATGAAACTGTTATTTAACCATTTTATTGAATCACATTACTTAATCAAGGTGCCTAGATTATTTTAAAACATTATTTAACTGAGATTACTAATCCATTTGGTCACATTACTAATCCTAAGCATAAAATCACTATTCAAAATTTACTATTCATCAAAAATCAAGTTGATCTTATTAGACTCTAAATTTTGTACTGGAAATAATTGTAGAAGACCATTTTTTGAAAATCATTACACATTTTAAATTATTTAAGGTTTACATAAACATTTTTTTAAAATATCATTTTGAAAATTCATCAAAAATATGCATACTATTTTTATCCGGTCATTTAAAAATTCATAAACTTCATCATAAGAAGAAATCCCAATTTTTATTTAAAACAAGGATTACACAAGGCAGTTACAGTCTCCTTACATAGCCCCTTATAATACTATGATAAGACATAAGAGTAAGGTGTGCTAGGGTGATAGAATCTTGGGGCGGCTTGATCAACATTGCCCGAGTAGTAATTTCTATCAGTTTGAACTTCTCACGAAGGCGATTCCATTCTAGCTTCACATGATGATGTTCGGCTTGGGTTTGGTCCAGAGCAAAGACCAATGGTGCTACTTCCTTCCCAAGTTCTGTTAGATGGGCTTCGATCGGTCCAAGACTACTAGGTGAGGCCATCGAATCTTCTTTCTATAATAATTATCCAAGATTACTTATATTTAGAGACAATAATCAAAACATTTTGTTCACAGTGGTCATATTGATCGATGATCATATAACAGTCAAAACCCAATGGTCTCATTTTAATTATAATCATGTTTATCAAATAAAACATTTTTTTTGAGTATAAAAATAAAATAAAATAACACATGAAATTAGGAAACAAGATTTATTCAAAATTTCGGGCCGTTACACAAACTCTAGACCTGATATTTTTTATGTTGTGACTTTATGTTCCAGATATCATAGTGATATTAAAGAATCTTATATGTTCTAGTAAATAGAATTCTATTGTATGATAAAGGAAAAACCTCACTTGGTATTTTATACAAAAAAAGTTCTAATATAACATTCATGATTATACTGATTAAAATTAGGATAAAGATTTTAAAATAAGAAAATAAAAATTGTAGGGACATTTTTCTTTGGTGAATGTTTTGTGAGTTTCATGGTGAAAAACAAATCCCATTAACATTGAGCATAATATAATCTGAAAATGTTTTAGCTAATAAAACTTTCACTCAAATTTTGTGGATTAAAATTTAGCTGGAAGATTTGAAAATAAAATTTTCTAATCTATTATAGATAATTTGTGATAATCAGAGTGTAATTGATCATTATAAAACAATTACAACATTCAATAGAGAAACAAACTGATATAAAGATTCACTTTATAAGAGGAAAATTACCCATTGGATATTTTTTTCTAGATTATATCTCAACAAAACATCAAATTTTTTATATCTTAAAAAAATCATGCCAACAGAAATTTCTGTTCAATTCATGCTACAAATTCATATTCATCTTCCTCTAATTACTTCCTAATCCATATATTGTAGTCCATAATCGGGATTTGGATTGTGCTAAAAAAGGGGGATAAAGACCAACAAATTTTTTACTTTGTAATATGTTTTTTATCTTTATTTCTTGAATCTGATGTTATGGTTATCGAATAATATGGGAGAAGAAAAGTAATGTGAGAGAAAAAGAAAAGCGATAAAAGATAAAAGTTACGGAGAATATATCTTTGTATGGCCAAAAAAATTTATTATCATCAAGGTATGGAATTACATAAAAAACATTACATTATCTAGAGGGGTAGTGTTTTTACATTCTCTTCAAGGAAATGATTTATTTTTAAAAAAATAAAAAAAACATGAGTTGTTTACAAAAAGTTGATTTGTAAATGTAGTTAATGTAAGTTGTCAAAAAATGAAAATGGGGATATTGAAGAACCAGTGTGATGTTTTTATTATTAGAGCATTTTTATTTTTTGACAACTAATATTTTTTGAAAATGTTTTTTTAAAAAAAGTCTAAAGATTATAAATGTTCAACCCTAACACAATGAGGGGAGATAATTGTTTTATGTAGAGAAATGTTTTTTCCTAGACTCATAGGATTGGACTAATAAGCACTATATGAAAAGTATTCGACATAGTAGTATCATTAATAAACATTATCAGAAATACAATTTTTTGATCAAAATCTACATGGATCTTTGATTCATCCTCATTATTTTTAAGATTCATCAGAAAGAAAGGTTTTCGAAAGTCATAATATTTCTGAATAGGATGAATAAATAAAGTGATAGTAGAAGATAGAATGTTATTTAACTTAATAACCTAAATTCTAACGATGCTTTTCCAATTATGATGTTCTCATAAATCATGAAAATTGTCATGATAAAATGTTTTCATGAAATGTAAGAATCATAAATATTGTATTAGTTTTAATAATCAAGATATTGTTTTCATTTGATGCAGAAGTATTGGGAACAAGAGTTTTTAGACAAATGAATGAGTTATAGCTAATGAGGTTTGAATAATTTATATGTTTTAGATTGTATTTTCCATTATAATTATAAATCTATCATTATTAGGATTATATCAGAAAAACATTGAGAAGTAAAATTAATCATACTGACTCTAAAGAGAAAAGTCAATCGGAATGACTATGTTTATAAAATTCAATCAAACCGACTCTAGGAAGGAAATTCAATTAGACTGTCTCTAAGAAGGAAATTCAGTAAGACTAAATTTGAGGTGGAAAGTTAACCAAACGAACTCTGAGAAAAAAATTCAATCAAACAAACTTCTATGAGATAATTAATTTTAGAATGAGCTAAGGAAGTTCCATTGTAACGAGCTGATAATGTTCCATCGTAATTAGATAAGGAAGTTTCATCATAATGATATAATGAAGTTCTATCGTATTGAAGAAAATATGAGAATTTAGAGAAGGTTAATTACTAAGAAGACTCAATTTGATTCTAGAAAGTCTCATAAGATTCGAACTGGTCAAACATAAAGTTAAAATATTAGTGATTTTTAGAGTATTTTGAATTTTTGTAAGAGGGAAATGTTTTTAATTTTTGCACCTTTTTTATTTTGTGATGCCAATAAATAGATGAAAATTCCATTAGTACTTTTAAAACATTTCACACGTACAATCGTCAAAAAAATGTATACTTGAGTAAGATATATTTTCGGACATAGATATCATTGGAATATCATATAGCTGGAATTTTTCTTCATGGATTGAAGATGATCCAACTAAGAAAGATTAGATCGAGGAAGAAAAGATTGAGCATACTTAGTAGTGTTTGGGAAGGAATGTTTGATAAAAAAGTAATAGAAAATAATCATTATAATGATAAATAAAATCGAGTTAGTCAGAATGAGTAAATCAAAATAAGGCAATTAGATATAGGGGAATCATATTGAGGTTCTGGTTAGAGTTTTCTATAGATTTGTTTTTGTGTTATTTTATTTTATGGATCATTTTTTTGTTATAAAACATCGTAAACTAACGGGAGTCGTAATAATCAAAATATTTAGATATATAACTTGTCCAATGGTATTTTGAACAAGTTTTATTCACTTATTAATTATATTGAATTTTAATAAACTCATGGGAGTGGCTATAGAAGGGATGTAGGTTCTTACATAGAGGATGAACCTTGTAAATCTTACATAATTTACTTAAATTTCTAATTTTTCAAGCATGACGGTTTTCCAAAAGCTGGTAAGGATATCAAATTTAATATATTATAGGGGTAATGCTTTTAAAAGTATTAAAACATATAAATGTGATCAACTAAATCACCTCCACCCCATAGTTATTATTTGATCCTTTGGAACATCACGAGTGATATATTTTTTTAGATAGAATCAATGAAAAAATACTTTTTAAAATTTTCATTCTAGAATATGGGAGATTAATTAAATTCATGAAAATATATTATCACACTATTAATGGGTGAAAATTTATCTTAAATAGCTATGATTAACTTAAAAAAATTTACTTAATCCCTTGGATAATTTAAACCTCATAAACTATCTCAAAACAACATGAATAACTATTAAAATGAACCATAAATTTCATGATTTTTTTACCATTTACATATGAAATTATTAAATTCCACATGAAAAAATAAGATCCAATATCTTAACTAATTACTACCAATACTATTTAAAAATCCTTTAATGATTAATATTCACTTGAAAAATAATATTTTATCTTGTTCTATTTTAAAATAAAATAACTTATAAATACCTAGTGAAATAAATTCAATTATGATTATTGTCAAATTTAATAATTTAATTTAATTAATTTACATGGTATATTTCACACATATATGTTCATAATCATAGAATGTGGGTGTATCTTCATCCTATTCTACATTCAATAAATTTGGTGGAACTGGTGGATACAAATTGTGTGTGACCTACAATGTCCTTATCTTGATAGTAGTGTTTCATACCCATAGATAAGTAATCATATTTATCAACACATCATGGACCATAAATGGAAGGAATATGTCATAGTTATGATAACCTCTTTTAAACATTCACTATGTAATATAATCTCTTTGTATAATGATATCATATAAAATAGGAAGCATAATTTCTGCCATTACTCTTTAATTCTTTATTTATCTTTGTTTACTATATTGGATAGAATTTCCTCCATACACTATTTTTATAGATTTAATAATGTAATTATGATCATAGTCAAGTTTACAATGATATATTGTTACTTTAAGAAGTGAAAAATAAAATATTCATCATTCAATAAATTCCATAACACCAATGACACACCAATTCATGTTATATAGCATAACCATACATTTTAGGGTTTTCATCATGCCTAAATGTATATGATCAAATGATACACATTGATAATGATATCATGTGTTGAGATCAATATAATTATCATAGATATGAACATATAATGACACCCAAAACATGCAGTACTCCTATTCATAGGTCGTGATAGATATTATGGAGACAAAGACACAAGAGAGGGGTGAATTGTAGTTTTAAAAACATTTATAGATTCAGAAGACCTCTCTTGGTAATTAGTGCTTCTTTGATTTTCTCTAAAAGATTGTCAAGCACGAAAATAAGTAATGGAAATGAACATAGTAATATATAGTGGTTTAGGACACAAAGATGCCTTACTCCACTCCACCAACACTCAACTCCATGAGTTTGGTGTTTTTCACTAGGTTCTCTTATCCTAACACCTTAAAAACCCACAACATAGTGTAGGTAATTGACACCATAAAATAAGACTAATTAAAGTCTCATGTATTTTATATGGAATATAATATATGAATCTTAGTACTAGAAGCTTAAACATTACTAAGACTAAGTATGGGAAGTCAAAACTCAAATAAATCAAAAGAGTTTAATTTGATTGATGGTGAAAGTTAAAATTTACAACTTTTAATATAAACTAACAGATGGAATAAGTTCTCAAACATAGCACAACAACATAAAGATATTCGACGTTTTCATAGGATTTCATCAACTGCAAATAAATAAAACACCATTATGATGTTTAATAATATATGAATCCAAATTTTATCTTTACTGAAATCATCATCATTCTTACATAAGAAGAAATAACAAATAAATGCAGTAGTAGTGACGGTAAATAATGTGAGTAAATCATATAAATCTGGAAATATTTTTCTGTAAAGTGTATCTCTAAGGAAAAAACATACATTTTATTCTATATATGAAAAACTATATATATATATATATATATGATTAATTACATCTTCATATTTATACAGTAGGTCAAATAGCTCTAGGTCAAACCAGCTCCAGAAATTATCGCACAATAAATCATGAATATTTGATTTCAAAAAGACATTAAAGATTGTTGAAAATTCCCTTAATAATAGTAAAATTTTACTCCACTGAATATAATCCTTTAAAACAATCATAACTAGCCTTTAAAGTAGTTGTAAAATATCTATGAATCTGTATTTATTTTCAATGAAACCATTTCTTAAATCACAGATAATATCACTAATTTAAAACTATGTTGTTGAATAGTCAAATGTGGGGTTCCTTCATGTAAATAAAAAACATATAATGTAGACTTGAAAACATGTGATTGATTATAAATTTAGGGTTTATATAAAATATGTTTGTTTTCTTGAATGAAGGGTTTTTTTCTGACGATCATGTTAACGTACTATACTTTTCAAATTCACAAATGTTGAGTTCCGTACTAATGTATGGTTGATATAACATACATTATAATATCATTTGATTTATTCATTATAGTATACTTACTAACATATGTTTGAGAATAGTGTTTCCAAAATAAACTAAATATTTGTTTCATGTACATTAAGGAAAATTACTCACGAATCAAATTCTTTAATAAAATTTCAGAATAAATATTTCAATGAATATTGATTTCATGAAATTCATTAAAATTACATTAATTAGTAACAAAAATGTGGGTATTTATGAGCATCAAAATAAAAAATAAATTAAATAAATTGTTAAATCAACACATGCACAATAATTTACCCCCTTTTTATGATCACAAAACCCATAACTACCATAATGAAAATAAATAAAAAAATTTAAAAATCATGGTAAAATACAAAAAAAAGTTTCCACTTTTCTATTTCTATAATATTTCTCCCACAAAGAAACATATCCCCCAATATATGGATTAAAATTTCTCATATATTAACTTAATGAATCAAATTCATAAAAATGAGGCTAAAAACAAAATCTTAACTTATAAACTTCTCCCAATTTAAATAACTATAAATGTATCCCCCTTTAAAGATCCCCTCTTTAGAGAAATAAAAACATTAGAGAATTATAAATTTATCTCATTTTATTATTCATAAGAATTTTATAAAGAATAAACTTCTCTACCATTATGAACATAGAATAACTTAAAAAATTTAAAAATAAAATTTCTCCCCATTTTGTAAAATCCAAAAGATAATATAAGTATTTAACTCCCCCTAAATTTATGCATTCCTTTATGTAGATAATGAGAAATTTAAAAAATGATATTTCAATAATAAAATTATTATTCTTCTAAAACTCCCCCAAGATCACATCAGGTTGAATTATTTTATCAAAAAAATTTCAAAAGAAACAACAAAATTTAGGATCATTATTGAATAGAAAATACAATATGTAAAGAAATTACAAGGAAACTAATTGCTTTTAATTAAACAATATATTTAAAACTGTTATATAACATTGATATTTATATTAATAGAATAAATTTTTAGTGGGTAAAAAAAATTTAACTATTCATCTGAACCTTCCAAATTGTGAATTTTTTCTCTTAAATCATCCAAAATTCTTGAAAGTTCTTCTAGTCTATTTTTATAATCTAATGTGCTTTGATATGATAGATAAGAAAACTATTAAACTAGAAACAACTTCAGTTTATCAATATTGATCTTTTTAGTAGGATATTTTTTTAGAATCTCCATTTTATTTTGTATTTCTACTTTGAAACATCAAAATATGCCTCTGAGATTGAACAATATATAGTATTCTGATACTCCTTTTGCAATGAATCAAAAACTACATTTGATAGTAATGATTTTTTTAGATCGTCATTTGACATCATAGATGCATCCAACCCAACCTTTATATTATATTTTTCATTATTCAGTTATTTAAATTTATATATATTACTTTCATAATATATTTGAAAAAAATAAACCAATTATTTAGAACTATGAACTTCTTTAATAATTTCAATCGACTTTGTACTTTAATATTAAACAAATAACACTGACTGATCTTTCAAGGGGTCATAAGGGTTACCTCTTGTATTTTTGTGAAAAATACAATCTTCTATACCTGAAGTACTTGATCTCTTCATTTTTCTATGAATAGTTTTTAACAATTGTTTGAAAAAGATATTTCGAAGAATAAGAAGAAATTGTTTCATGAGGAAGAAGATGAATTTTTTTTCTAAAAAATTATAGATTTCATTTCATTTTCTTGATCCAAAATATATAAAAAAAATCATTTAAAAATAAATGTTATATAAGAATATTTTTTCATTAATTTTGTAACCCAAAAAAATAATAATAAAAGATAAATTAGTTTTCAAGCTTTTTTATAAATAGATTTATTTTCAAAATAAATATTTAACTAAACTTTTATATATTAAAAATGGATGAAAAAACAATTTATATTAGAAGGAAGAATATTTTATTAAACATTTACAAAAAAGATTATTTTCCGGAAAAATAAAATTAATATAATAGAAGTATGAAAATTTTAAAATGAAATACATCATAGATTATTGACTTTAGTACTAAGGATTATTTATAAGGAACTATTTAAGAGTTATTAAATCCTAATATAGATACATAAAAATATATCTATAGATCATTCAATTAAATATTTAAAAATATATTTTAGTGTTATAATCCATCAAAATGTCATAATCCAGTTCTTTTTGGCACAAATATTATTCTGGGTCCAGCAGTGTTAGCAATTAAATTTTTAGGTAACCAAGCATTCTTTTTATTATGAATTATACAATTTAACAATTATTTTGGGCAATAAGAACTTATAATACCTGAAATGTTTGGTTTTAGTAAACAAAAACGATTTTCATTAGTACCATTAGTAGAATAAAATAAACATTTATTAGAAGAAATATTTTTACAATTTAAACTATGAACAAAATAATTTTTATAAAATATAATTATTTCACCATTTATTTCTATTAAAAATTTTCCTTTTGGTATTTTATTTTTTCCAAGTATTTGGATTAAATATTTTTCCCATTATATTAACATACTAGAAATTGTGTTTGAATAATCAACTTTAGCTATTAATATTTTAATCGTAATGTTATATAAATCATAATAAATTTTTGAAGCATTAGATTTTAAATCTATTATCTGTTTTGATACATTTTATTTATCTAATATAATAGTATCATAAGATTTATTACATTTTATATGTTCTTAATTTAATGATTTTTTAGTTCTAATGATCAAATAACAACTGAAAAGGGGGTTGAATTAGTTGGTCACTATTTATAAGTTTCAAAACATTTAGAAATTGAACCCCTTTATTTTATTTAAGATTTATTTTATTATCTACTTTTAGTAAATAATCACGCATAGAAATGTAGAAAATCAAGAAAATAACACAAGATTTACAAGTTTCATCCTTAGTGTGAGAACCTATGTTCGTTCCATACCCACTCCAATGAGTCTATGGAAATCCACTATTATGAAGAAGTTAATAAAACTTTTTCAACTCCGATTAGACACCTTCTATATCATGATAGGTATGATTATAATAAATTCCTTCAGTTTACAATGTTTTCTTTCAAAAAAATTGATCCTATCAAAAGAATAAAGACTTTTCTAAAACTGCTCCAAAAATGATCAGTCTGAATCCTCAATCCGATTTGGTTGTATCTTATTTTCTCAACCCAATGATGTTGGATCATAGATCATGTTTTTTAATAAAAAGATGCTAGATTATGGATCTTATTTCCACATAGTACTGGAACAAATATTTGTATAATTTTGGATCTGATTTTATCAGAATTATGGTGTCGATGTTTTGTAGAATTTGGGGTCTAATTTTATCATAATTTGTTATTGATTTTTAGAGAATTTTGGATCGTATTTTCTCAAAATATCGGTGCTGATTTTTGAAAAAATAAATGTAAAACACAAAGTCGGATAGAATTATAAATACAAGTATTATTAAATCATATAAGAAAATTTACTTCGATTTATCCAGAGCTCTGCCTTTATAATGTATGTGGAATGTTTTCTTAAATGATCTGTGAAAGTATTTATAGAAAACTCTGAAAACAAAGGGGGAAACATTAAATAATTCATACTTCCTCAAATATCAAAACTCTGAGAATATAAAGCATTTAAAAGATTAACTTTGATTTCTTCAGGCCTCATTATTTTTCCTTGATATTTATGCTAAATTGAAATTCATGTTTGACCAATTCAATTCATCTTACCTTTTTAAGATAATTGAAATCTATTTATTTCCTAGAATTCTTACGATCTATTTCATTCTCATCCCATTATAATATTTTGATTGTCCTGGACACAATTGTCATTATCCCATCATATTTCCATATAGTATTGATCAATATAATGTTGATCAATCTAGATATAATCATTTTCCTCCTGATTATAAGTATGATCATCCTAGGTACAAAATGTTTTTTATTCTTCAGATTGAAAATTTGATGTTCTGATACCTGATGTTGTTTAATCTCAATACGATGTAAATCTTATTACGATGGAATTATCATTATGATGAAATTGTTATTAAATTGGAATTAAAATTATGATCAAATTCCCATTACTTTGGAATTCTCATTATGATGAAATTGCAATTTTTATGGAATTATCATTACGATAAATTTCTCATTATGGTGTATTTCTAATTATGATGAATTTACCATTATGATAGAATTATAATTATGATGAAATAATCATTATGATGGAATTATTCGCTCTATAATTCTGAATTTCTTCAAACATCTCCATCATTTCTTCATAAGATTTTATCATTAATGGTATTATGATTTGTGAGAACGTATTGATTAGAAAATCATCATCTGATATTTTAGAAAGTATGAATATTTTAGAACTTCTGAATTCACATTATCCTTTCAAAACTACTCATCAACTTTATTATTTCTCAATTATAGCAATGATAGACTACCATAAAATAATAAATTCTATCTCGGATTATTTGGTATCTCATGATTGGAATACAATGAAAATGAATCTGATTCCTAGGAAACAAAACATTACAATACAAAAAGGATAGTTTTCCACAAATAAAAAATTGTTAAAACAACCTATCATAAAGGTACTACAATATCCCTCTTAGGATTTGTTGACAACCCTAATTTTTTGAAATTTATCAAAAACATAGACTTTCACAAAAGGTAGTTTCCTCACACCACAAAACTGGATAAATAATTTTTTTTGAAGGAATTCTATCCCTCAGTGGTAAGAAAATATTGTGTCCATGTATGGATAAAATATCTTTACATTTATTTTTGTACTTTATTTTTCACTCCCCCATTCTTTATTTTCTCACTTTATTTTTCATTCTATCTGTTGGACTCCTCATCTATTAATCATGATTTAATGATCAAAAATATTATTTAATAATGTGTTAATGATTCCAAATCTTATTCAACCTAGTTAACTCTTATAAATTATATCCAATCATGTGTATTTATATTTATTGTTTTCTCATACTTTATGAAGAGCCTTGCAAGTCCTAAATTGTTCTATTTACAATTTACCTACTTTATACTATTGTTTATCTACTCTCAAAATACCTTCTCTCACAAATACTTAAAGTCTAATAATTTCTATTATCATCATTATTTAAGTCTGAACATAGTCACTTTGAAAAGAATAAGACACTGTGAGTCTACCACTAGCTATGTATTTCTAACACCATGAAGTAGACACCGTGATGCAGAAACCATGAGCCAGACACCGTGAAGAAGTCACCACGAACCAGATACCGTGGACAAGACACAGTGAAGAAGAAACCGTGAACCAGACACCGTGAACAGGACACCATGAACCCAATACTTTGAACAAGACATCGTGAACCAGACACTGTAATGAAGACACTGTGAAGCTAGACACCATGACCATGAGACACCGTGTGAAGGAGACATAGTTTTCATAACTCACTGTGAATATGATTCTTAAACTATTTTTTCATCATTCAATTTAATTTCCAACGGTCATATTTTGTGCTTTTAATACAAATGCAATTAATTAATGTGGGTTTTTGGCATGTCTAGTAATTGTACCTCGTACTTTTAAAAAGATAATTGTTAGAATGGTATGTCTGAGTATGATATACTCTATTATACCAAATGTAGGATCAAATATGTAAAATGAGATACAAATAAAAGAGGGGTGAATTATATACTTTAAAAATTCCTTTGAAACATTTAAGGATAACCAAAATTCACAACACTTCAATATTCTAATAACATTCTTGATTCTAGAAAAGTGACTCCAAAAATGAAACTTAACAAAAGTTAACACTAATGGTGTCTGCTTCACGGTGTTAGAAATACTTCCACTAGCTATATATAGAATCCAAGGAAGTATATGAAATTTATACTTTCTTTATGCGTATAGAATCTAACTAAATCAGAGTACAAGTATAAGGAAGTATATGAAATTTACAATTTCTTTAACAACACAAATACACAGCGGAAAAAAAGTAGTAAAACTACAAGTAACAAATAGAAACTCTTTTAACCAAAAGAGGAGGGTATCCAATATCCCTTGAAAAGAGGTCCCTTGAATTATACTTTCAAGAAATTCTATCTTACCCAAACCCAGGTAAGCCCTCAATCCTTATGCATATAGAATCTAACTAAAATAGAGTACAAGTATAAATAAGTATATGAAATTTATAATTTCTTTAACAACACAAATTCACAGCGGAATACAAAGTAGTAAAACTATAAGTAACAAATAGAAACTCTTTTAACCCAAAGATTAGGGTATCCAACATCCCTTGATAAGTGGTCAATTGAATTTTTTCTTTCAAGAATGTCTATCTTACTCAAACCCAGGTAAGCCCTCAATACAATGATTGGTATCTGTCTTGTTATCCCTTCAAGCCCTCTATTTGTAAAGAAATCGGCACTTCTAACTTCATAACTCGAAGTCTCTAATTTTAAGGAAATTGAACCTCTGCACTAAGTAAATCTGCACGAAGAAAAGTTTGAATGAGTTGTTCAAAACATTCTACATGAATCCTGAGGGTTTATAAGATCCTATCTCTCTATAAATCCTTCAACAGCATTTAAGCATAAATGTGAAAGTTGTGTCCAAAAAAATGGCGAGCCCTTTCAAATGAGCTCATATTTATAGGTGTGGCTCCAACGGTCAGCTCCCTCCTCCAACGGTCATATTCTTCCTCAAATTTCATGGGGCCTATACATGTGTCACTCAAACAACAGTTATTGAGTAACTGAATGCATGACGTCATTTTGTAAGTAAATAAGTTTAAGAATAACTAAAATATGATATTTGTAAAAATTGTAAATGAAAGTTTGGAGTTTATGTGAAAACTGAATTTGGAGTATACAACACAAGGATATTCAGATTTTGTTTTTTAGGAATTCAGAACCTAAATTCTATAGTGTTTTAGAGTGTGAATTTCAAGGAAATTCAGAGTCTAGATTCTCAATAATTAGAAACCTGAACTTACAAAGTTCAGAGTTAGAGTTCATGAGAATTCAGAGTCAGAACTCATAAGATCTTTAAGTATGTATTCAGATAACTCGGAGTCAAAACATGGAAAAGTTTGTAATCGGAATTCTTAATGAGAAATATGAGTTAGAAATCTGTAGATTTTGCATCCAGAATTCGTTATCAGATTTCACGACCAGATTTTGTAGTTGTTCTTTTCATAAACTCATCATCAGAATTCGGAGTTGAACTTTAGGAATTTTCGTATCCAGAATTCGGAGTTGAACTTCATGAGATTTTGTATCTAGAATTTGGAGTTGAACTTTATGATAGTTCATAACTAGAATTCAGAGTCTAAAACATAATTCTTTATATCTAAGTATTATATTATTCTGAGGTTTTAGTTTCAATCAGAATTTTACACATAGAAAAAATATGATATAAGCAATGAAAACATGGTAAGGATAAATATCCTTGGGGAAGGAAAATTTTCCTCATAGGGGTAAAATGAAATTTTCCTTAAGATAAGGTGTTTGTGATTTTCAAAACAATAGGAATGGTCAAGTCATAAGGATACCTTAATGACTCAACAATCTCCCCCTTACATAAAAGAATGGATGATTTATAAGGAAAACCTTATTGACTCAACAATATACCCATTTTTGGAAAGCATAAATTTTTTTAAAAAAATAATATAAGGACTCAGAATAAATTTCTAGACATTGAAATTAAAGCTTATCTCCCATTGTGTATGAACAATGTTGAATACTACTAACTCCCAATTAGTCTGCGGAAATCTAAGGATCATATTCTATATTTCCAGAATGAGAATTTTTCAGTTGTATGTGGAAATATTCGTAATGAGAACTCCCACTTGGATAAACTCCCCCTTACATAGGGATAGTACATATTAGAAAATTTCCCTTCTCCTCTTTAGAATTATTTTTCCTTCTCCCCCTTTATGATTTTCAAAAAGAGTTTGAGGGAATAGAAAAATAATATAATACCTGAAATATTATTATACACATCCAAACAATCCACCATAATTCCATTACGATTGAAAAAATTGGTATAAGGAAAAAAAATACAACAAAAGATCAGAGTGGTCTATTTGGTTCTTTTTCCTTGGGCTTGAGATTTTTTACAATTGTCTTCAACTTCTTCAGCTCTTTGTGATCTTCCTCGTCTTTCTTTTCTAAGGCTATGATCATGTCCTATTGAGCCTTCAGGGCCTCTGCCTGGGCCTTGATAAAATCATCTGGATTGAAAAGCTTTTCTTCCATCTCAATTTGAATATCCTTTTCACTCATCCAACATTGAACAAAATAATTCATCTTTCCATTCAAATATTTCACCTCTTGAATCTGATTATTTTTTTCATGATTTAGCTTCTCTTGAAAACAGTCTGAAAGATCTTTGATTTTGGAATATTGGGTACCAAATTCATTCTTAACATATTCTTGTAACTGATCAAGATCTTCCATATCTTCAACAATCTTCTTAGACCATTTTGTTATTTTCCTCAAAGAGCTTATGTGGGCTTCATAATTGATCATGAAAATTTTATGATCAGCCTCAATCTTAACACATCTATCCATAACAATGGATAAAGATTCTGACTTCAGATTCATACTGTGCTGAAGCAAATGGAATCTAGACTCAATTTCTAGAAAAATTGGAATGGTATCCACCAGCTTTTTCAAGGACTGAACAACAAAATCATGCCTTAAGGTAGATGACTCTGAATCAGACAATTTACTAGGAGATGGTTCTTCCTCTATCTCTATCTCTATCAACTTCCTCTTAGAGGTTCCTATAGATTCTCTCTTTCTCAAAATATCTTTTGTTAGAGTGTCAAAAACTATTTTTTCCCCTTACTGATTTTCAGAATGGTTTCTTCATCAGGTCACCCATGCTCACTCTCAGATAATTGGAAAATCTTGTCTTCATCAAATTTTTCTTTCTGAGATCCAACTTCAACATCTTCAGGATGATTAAAGTCATGATTGCGAATCTCTTCTTCAGATGGCTTGTTGAAATCTTCTTCATCCTTCTCATCATCTCTAGGTGTAGCAAGTTTAGAAGATTCATCTTGAGATGTCTGGAGTGAAAATTTCTTGGAAGCACTTTCCTTATCCTGAAATTCATAAACTTGCTTTAGAAAATAGGCTATCTTTTCAAAGCTTTGAACTTGCTGGAATTCCTTCACAGATTATTGAATTTTCTCCACAGATTCCTTCTCAACATCCTTCTCTTGGAATTTTTCTAGATACATAAACATCTTTCCCGGAGTCTCACGCAATTGTTCCACCAGAAAAGACTTCGGAACAGTAATAATCTCGGAGGAAAATTCAGTATCCCTCAAAAGGTATTGACAAATTTTGGCCTCTGACATCTTTTTCTTGAGATTCTTCTCTTTGTCCTACTTCTCTAGCTCATTAGTAACTTTTTCTTTCAAGGCCTTAGACTCATTAGGATCCAAACCGAACGGTGCCACCCCTGCTATTCAATTTTTCTTATCTTCCCTCCACATTTCTACCACCTCATGTAGGTAGGATTTTTTCTTCTTAGGTTTAGGAGGTGATGATTGAACTTCCTTAGAGTTTGGGGTTTTTTCTTCAGATTCCACTTCCTTTAACTTTCTTTTCTTCCCAGATTTCTTTGAAGGTTCGGCTTCATCAGCAATCTTCAGAATAGCCTCTGCCTCATCCTCAGGTAAATCATAAAACTCACCTGAATCCTTTGAAAATATTTCCTTCATCCTCTATAGAGTGCCATCATTTGTCACCATCACTTTGCAATTCCTCGGCATGGAGCTGCAAAGTATCTTGAAGGATTCAAGGCATAGAACTATTAGCTTGGAAAGTAATGTCAGATACATGATAATCTGAGCTCTCAGATTCCAATTTTTGATATTCTCAATCGTAATGAGAATGTGCCTCATCAAATTGAGTTTCTTTAGATTTCCCAAAAAATCTAATATGTACATGTCACTTTTCTTGAGGGTGTCATTATCACCATTCCTCAGTATGATAATACCTTGAACCTATAACTGTAGAATCATATTTTTAGTAGATAGATGGGAAATCTTTATTTTCTTCACTTCTGTAAGACCAAGGAATTCCCTGGCCTTCAACTTGACGAAACTTCCTTGAACCATTGGGTGTTTTTAGGAGAAAATATTATCTCCCCCTTCATATTCCATCCCCACCAAGCTCACAGCCTTGGTGTAAGAATGATTTTAAGTCTTCCCATAACTCTTTAAAGAGAACTTTTCCCTACCTTCTTCCTTAAACAATGAAACTATTTCATAGAATTTTATAAGAAGATCCAGATAGACTACATCTTGAGCTGATGTCTTATAAATATCTACACATTCCCACCTATTGAGCCTAATATTCTTGGAAATAATTGAATCATACTTATTGAAGAAGTCTGGATGAACTAACCTCTCCCTATAAATAGGCCACTCCGAAATTGGCTTAACAGTAGTCATATCCTGAGAAGGAGCTTCTGCAGATATTCGGACTAGAGAACTTATGAATAATTCGGAATGCGCTTCTATAGAGATGAAAATCATTGAGAAGAAAAATCTTGATAACTGATGTGGTAAAACCCTTTGGGGGTCCTTTATATAGGCGATGGAAGTGACGGTTGAACTTCCCATTTCAATCCAATGGCTGATAATTCTTCAGATCTGATCTGATGGTTTAAATGATAGCCTCACGGAAAAAATTTGGTTGAATTAGATCTTTTGAGGTTTTAAAAAGATAACATTCAGGTTTAAGGAAACATCAATCCGAGAAATTTTAAAAATAAAAGAAACTACTAGTAAGTAGAAGTGATTACGAAAACATAGGAAAGAATCATACCTATCAGATTGATAAGTATTTTCTTTGTACAGAGGAATATTCTTCTTGAAGAACTCTTGATTCAAAAAAAAACTTGAATACGAAAAAAAACATCACTATGAAAATTTCAAATAGGAAAATATCCATTACAAAAATTTCATGTCTGAAGATTTTCATTATGAATGTTTGAGGTTTGAAGATTTTTCATTATGAAAAATGTCAATTCCGAAGATTTTCATTACATAAAATTTATGTCCGCATATTTTCATTACAAAAAAATTTGAAAACCCAACTAGAAAAATTTTGAAAAACATTAATAACAGATGTACTCCTCCTATGAAAAGGAGTTTATTATTGTAAGGAGATTAGTTCAATAGAAAGTTAATGGATGAATATTGCCTTACGATTATCATTCCAAACTTCTAGTTATTGTATTCAAATTTATCAGAAGGTAATGATTTTGTGAAAATATCAGAAAGGTAATGTTGCATTCTGATGAATTGAAGAATGATATCTACTTTTTGTGTGTGATCCCTAAGAAAGTGATCCCTAATATCAATGTTCTTTGCATGAGATTTTTGTAGATGGTTTTCGCTAAGGGAAATCTCACTTGTGTTATCACACAAAATTTGACTCCTAGTAAAACTCAAGCCATAGTCTCTGAGTGAGTGTTGCATCCACAATACTTGAGCACAACAACTTCCAGCTACTACAAATTCAGCTTCAGTAGAGGAAAGTTCTACTGAGTATTTCCTTTTGAAAGACCAAGAAACTAATAAATATCCTAAGAAATGACAAGTTCCTGATTTACACTTTCTATCCATTCTACATCCACCAAAGACAGCATTCGAAACACTTTTTAAGAAAAAATCATTTCCAGAAGTATAAAACAGTACCAAATCAATGGTTCCATTTAAGAAGTGAAAAATTCTTTTCACTACCTTTATATGAGATTCCATAGGATTTTATTGATATCTTGATCATAAGAATACTAAAAACATTAACTCTAGATGACTAACTGTCATGTAATGTAGACTTCCTATCATACCTCTAAAAGTTGATTGTTCTACTAGTTTCCCAGCTTCATCAAGATCAAGTGTGTTTGAGGTACCAATTGAAGTAATTATACTCTTAGTGTTGCTGTAATGTCTCGACCCGGCTCACCACTAAACCGGTGGCAGGAAAGTGGTATCAAAGGTTTAGTTTTTATTTCTTTTCCTGTGTCTTTCTATTTTGGGGTTGGTAGATAAGGGACTCGGAATGTGTCGACGCTTGGTTTAATAGCCATGCTTGGGACTGATCACCTCATGTATGGGAAATAACCTAGTGGCCACGGATGGGAATTGATTTTTGTACTATTATATGTTACAGTTGATATGATTTCACCTTGAGTGACTTTTTTATTTTCTGTTGTTTATTGATTTTGAGAATTTTGAAAAATAATTGTCTTGGCCTAATATGGCTAGGAATATTCATACATGCATCATCTTAGTCACTTAAAGATTAACATGTCATGCATATAACATGCCATGTAGTTGAATTAGTAGTATTTATGATAATTTGGATTGTGTTCCATGGGTGCAATGCCATGTTTTGACCTGCTTTAGCATTCCTCTCTACATAACTTGTTCTGGTAATAGATTTAACAAGCTTGAGTGATTATATTCCATATTGTTTCAGTTATTAGCTTGTTTTTTTGTTGTACCATGATTCTGTATTATAGAATTTTATTTTTTACTGCTTATGATAACATGTTAAAGATGTTTTGGAAATGTGAATGGGGTGCTAAAGATAAAATGTTAAATAAATGTTGATTGTGATAACTGGGAGCGAAATTCCAGCGATATGTTGTATGGGCGCCTTATTGATTGGTAAATGGCCGCCCATGTTTTTCAACCTTATACAACCATAATATGTTTGAAAATGGTTACAAATGTTAAACTGCAGAGTTTTGATTATAATGAACTATTTTTGGGTTTCTTTTGGCAGAACCGATATTGAATAAATGTGAACTTTGGAGGTTTCCTTTTCTGTAAAAGGAATTTAGATGCTAAATTGCTTGTTTATATTTGAATAACTTTTAATTATGATTAAAGAGGATGTTTGTTATAACATTCCTATTTTTCCAGTATTCTTTTTTTTAAAACCAAGTGACTTGTTGTGAATATGTACTTGTTTGTATGTTGAAATTCATTCAAATGTTAAAAGGTTGAAATTAATTAATTAAAATGGATAAAATGAAAAATGGTCTATTGAATTTTGTGTTTTTGGTTTTGTGTGACCAAGAGAGATGGTCGACGTTATTTATCATAAGGGGATAACCCATGTTAGGTAGTACCCATAGAATGTTCTAGGATATTTAAGTTAGTTCGTCCCACTAATTAAGAGGACTTCTTAGGACTTAGCTGTCTTGGCACGCCGATAAGTTTGTATTACACCTTTTATGATCAATTTTTGACATAGTGATCATGGATCAAGGAATGTCACATGCATGTGTTAAGTCATTCTAAAAACACACACTGGTGAGCGGCTAGTATTCTCTTGAGACGTCAAGAAAAATCCTAATGTGGGTATTATTACATCATTTTTTATAAACGTGTCAGCAGGTGATGTCGAGCTTTTAGAACGGAGTATTCCGGTAAAATTTTGACTGATCTTTTTAAATAACCTAGGTAAGTTGGTTGATTTAGTAGTGGTTCCTGACGGCTTCTCAGGGACGAGAAGGTTTTAAGGTGGGTATATTGTAAAGTCCCGTGTTTTTGAACTTGGATAAAATACAAATGGATTAGAATTTTTTTTCGATTTATCAACGGTTATTTTTTTAATTGAGCTCTGGAATTTTATTCTGAGTGTTGGAACACCTAATGGTGTCATTTATGGTATTGTGTAATTACCCGATATATTTTAGAGGGTGTCCCGATGAGTTTTGGGTGTACCAGATCTGGAAAAATCCACTTTAATGGATCTTCATGGGCAACGCATAGTTGCGGTCCAACATGTGCAGTTTATCTTATTTAATAAATTATTATTATTATTTAATTAAATTTGATTATATGAGAGTTTTGGATTAATTAAAAGAAATCTTTAATAATAATAATAATAATGAAGTTATTATCACTATTATCGTGGTTGATAAATTTATTGAATGTTAAAGAATTAATTAAATGGTAGTTGAAGGTATGGATGTGGCTTTTGGGTTTATCAAAGAACTGTTTTATTTAAATGAAGAGTTTTAGAATTATTAAAGGAACATTTTTTATTGAATAAAGGAATGTGCTAATAATAATAATGTCATTGTTATTATTATGGAGTCATAAATTATTTTGATACTTTGAGATTTTAATTGCATGTTAAAGGAGTGTATCATTTATGAGAATTAAATGTGGATTTTGAGCTTTTCAAAGAAACTTTTAATTAAACGAGGGGTTATGGGTTGGAGTTTTTATCCTATTAATGATATTTTGATAAATTTCGGGTTTGGGTTTTTAAATAAATGAATGTTTTAATATTAATAATAATGATGTAATTATTATTTTTGTGGTTGTTTTGTTAAATAAATGTTAAAATAATTTAATGTTCAATAGGGATTTTTAATATTAATTAAGAAACATTTATTATGAGAATAATAAATGAAGGTTAAAAATGATTTAGATGATTTAGGTGAATTTAATGAGGCTATTGGGTATCTCGATGAAACGCTTAATTAAATAAGCAGTTTCGAATTTGATGATGAAGTGTGGTTATTTAATAGAGTTGTTGGGTTATATCAAAGGTTTGAGTAATAATAATTATATTTTTATTATTTTGGTTTTACGAGTGTCATAATTATTGATCGTTATGGATATTATTATTAGAAATAATAATATTAATTAATTGGGGAGTTTTGGTTGGAATTTAAAAAAATGAATGTTTTGATAAAAATAAAAATAATGATTTATTATTATTATTATTATTTTATCAACTAATTAAATTCATGGAATTTTTTTTTATTAATTGTGGGGAAGGATTTATTTTTTTATTGCTTTGAAGTCAAATGGATTTTAATTTAATTGAGGAGTAAAGAGGAGTTTGAGTTTCTCAAATGAAACGTTTCCTTTAAGAATGATTAATTGGGGAGTGTTTTTACTTTATAGATAAGTGTTTAATGTGTATAATAATAATAATAAAATGAATATTATTATTATCTTTTATTATTATTATTATCGCATTAATGGTAGTATTATTATTGGGTTTTAAGAGTTTAATAATAACTATTACTAATGGAAATTAATTTAGGGGTTTGAAAAAGAAAATAAAGGGAATCGAATTCCCCTCTGCTTACTCCCTACGCACAAGCTGCAACACGCATGCAGCAACGCACCCCATGACGCAGCCCCTTCCTCCCTCCTTCGAGCACCATCCTCAGCGTGAGCTCCTTCCCACGGTGCGACCAAGAGGCATGTGAACCCCCAATCGACCCTCCCTACAGCAGGGTGACACCCTGGTGGAGCTCCTGCAGCACGAAATCTCTGTGGCGTAACCCCCCTCTGGGAAATACCTAGAGGCACACCACCCCTCTACCAAACTCCACTTTGTGTGCGGAAATTCCCCTCAGACTCCTCATGAATCTTGTCCAACTCATCAAGGTGAGTTTGTCTGCATATAACTGGTGATTCACATCGATCATTTGACTCCTCTCCCTCGCCATGTTTTCTTAGCTAAAAACCAAAGGTTCGTGTTTAATATGATCATTGTGTTCCTCTATTTTTAGGATATGCGGATGTTGACTCGGGTCCCATTGGTCCATAATCTGACATCGGCCGCCAATGGCGAGGCAGATGGTCTCAAATTGTCTTTCCACCATTGGTTCAGACAACGCGCACATATATATATAGATATATATATATATATATAATGGTGTGTACATGTGATATTACGGACCAGCTGTGGACTCATTGCTGGCAAGTACATTAAAGCACTTCGGATTTAAAACGGTGCCACCCGGAGGTAGGGTCTCAAATCCTTAACACTTTAATTTAATAATTATAGCTTCTTTAAATAAATTGAGAGTGTAAGTTTCCTTGATTATGATATGTCGATGCATGACACTTTTGAAGTTATTAAATGATGCCTCCCATGGGAGATAAAAGAGGGATTGAACATGTGTTGTTTTTAAGCATGTTTTGCTAATTTGGTTAAATTTATATGACTAAACAATTAAATGATTTGAATGGGAAGAATGTATAATAGGGTAATTAACTATAGAATTAATCATCAAGTCATGAGTTGGAATAATATTTGTGGATTTTAATGATGGTTGGGAATATTGAATATTTGACATGTTCAAAAGTATAAATTGGAAATTGGTAATAATTAATGGATGGATTAATTATTACATGTTAAATGTTAAATGGTTAATTAATTTATGATTGGTTTAAGAGATAATATTTAATTAATTTACTTTTGAATTAATTAATCTGCATGCATTAAATTAATATTGTGATTTGATTGTTTTTTACGACTATTGGCCAATGGTAATTTTTGATACATGATAGATTTCTATGAATTAAGTTGTCTTGGATAGAGTTGTTCTATATTATGAGATGATGCATGACATGGTTGGTAAATATATGGGCATTTTCAAAATGTTTTGTGATGATTATGTCATCCATGTAAATTTTTAATATCCTAGAAGTATCATTATTTGAGTGTATGGGTACAGACTTGTTAACTAATTTGGATAATTAAATGTTGATTTAATAATTGATTTGGCTTGCTAAGAACAATGAATTGTTAATTAATTATTTACTATTGAGATGTTGAATGGATCATTAAGGTTTGACTTTTGACGGGTGATTTATGTTGTTAATTAGTTGTTGAATTAATTAACGGGTTGGATTAATTAATTTATGAATTAATTAATGGATGGTTTTGGGGTGTTAGACATGGTGTTCTACACCAACGATAAATATATACGTATGAATGATAAATGGGTTATGAGACAAGGAATGAAGCTCTGAATACTCATGGGGTGATAGACATGGTGTTCTACACCAATGATAAATATATACGTATGATTGATAAATGGGTTGTGAGACAAGGAATGAAGCTCCAAATACTCACAGGGTGCTAGACCTTGCGTTCTACACCCAGCATGAACGAAAATAGTGTTTTATGGGTCATGGATTGATTCTCCAAATACCCATGGGCTGTGAGAAAAGGACTAACACTCTAAATACTCACGAGGGTGCTAGACATGATGTTCTACACCTATTAATTAACATTTGATTATGGGTCCAATTGTTCGTGCATGATATGAGTTAATGGTTAATGAAGGCTATTGAGACATGATGATTTGTGAATTATTTATGAGGAAGGTTTCAGAATTATTTCTAAATTGGGTGAACAACTTTTACTGGGTGGGCTCAGAATTAATATATGAATATTTGAACTGAATAACTTATGATGTGTTATCAAAGAAAATGTAGAATCTTGGAATTAGTCTTTACTTTGATTACTTAGATGGTCTTTAGAGACATATGTGGTGAGTGATATATACATGAGATTTTTGGAATAGGCTGAATCTCAAGACCTTCATAATTTGTTAAGATTGGAATAATTAATAACTGATGAATGAATATGTAATGAATTTTGAGTATGTATGACAAAGGTATAATGCAGGTTCAGACACTAGTTGAGGGCTGAAGCAGGTACTTGGGTATATAGTTACATTGTACCGTTTACTTAATTTATGCATGCCTTCACATTTTATAAGTTATTTATTAAATGTATGGTTTGTGGTAGACACCAGTGGTCTCGGCCTATGGAGATTTATATCTCACACCCTACTCGGGCCGCCATTGCACTGGATACCCGAGTAGATTCTATTTGGTTTCAGGACTATGTTGTTTGAATTTACTTGGGAGCTAAGAGCACAAGACCGAGCGGAGGGTCGGGATGCTCGAGGAGATCACCCTTGGGGATTTGAGTCATTATTTATTTAGTTATTCATTGAAATGTAAATCCTGATGTTTTGTTCACTATTTTATACTTTTTTATCATTAGCATGTCATGCATGCATCTGCTGTATAATTTGGCATTGGCCATTTGTTTTGTACAAGATTTATAAAATCTGATTTTGGCTACTTATTCATTTATTATACCATTTCCACTATTTATTGTCTTTTTCTATTTTTGAACACTAAAATGAGGGTATAGTCTCCCCACTAACTATCCTTAGACCCTCCCTACTAGTCGACAGCCTCTAGGGTATGTGGAGGCGCGCTTGTGGTCATGTGGTGACCGGTCCAGGCACCGGTTTAGTGGTGAGTCGGTTCGGGACATTACAGTTGTCATATCCATACGTTTTAAGAAGATCTTTAATATAATTATGTTGAGATATATATATTTCTTCTGGTTTTTCATAAATATGAAAACCCTGGAAAATGTTAACTCACCCATCATACTCATTTTAAACTCAGATTTCATTAAATCTGCATAGGAATCAGTTAAATATTTCTGAGTTCAACCAAATATAATGTCATCGACATAAATTTGAACAATCAAAACATTTTTCTTATCTTTCTTTATAAATAGGGTAGGATGTGCATTTCCCTTAACATAGTTATTTTAAAGCAAAAATCATGTATTCCTATAATATGAAGCTCTAGGTGCTTGTTTAAAGACATATAAATCTTTGGTAAGTCTAAAAACATAATCAGGATGTTTTGTATCTTCAAATCTAAAAGGTTGTTCAACAAAAACATCCTCTTGAACATAACTATTAAGGAAAGAACATTTCATACCCATTTGAGAATGTTTTAAATTGAAGAATTTTACAAAGGAAAGTAAAATGTGAATAGATTCAGGTTTAGCTACTGTAGCATAGGTTTCTTCATATTCTATTCCTTCTTGTTCATTATAGCCTTTATCAACTAATCTAGATTTATTCCATACAATGACTCCATTTTCATCACACTTATCTCTGAAGACCCATTTAACTAAAATAACATAATTTTTCATAGGTCTTTCAACCAAGGTCCAGACTTTATTCCTTTCGAATCTATTTAGTTAATCTTGCATAGCTTTAATCCAATCATCATCACCCAAAGCCTCATCAGTATCGAGGGCTGCCGGGGATAGGCAGACAGACGTATTGATCATCGTATCGAGGGCTCACCAATGTGTTGGTGAGATAGACCTTTTTATCCTAGGTGAAAGGATAACCCTTCTCTTTGGTTTAAAAGAATTGTAATACTTTTACATTTCTGGTGTTACTTGTATTAGAAAGAAATTTGTATTGTTTCCTTTCTTCTTTACATATTCAATTGTAATTGTTTCAATTACAATCACTCTATTACATTTTGTATTAAATGATTCTATACGCTTTAAGGTAGAATCATTCATCTTTGTATTACTCTGATTATTGTGTTCATCTTGAATACAATTGTTTTACATTTCAATTAGTATTACATTATATCATACCTTTTATATTCAATACAATTGTGGGTGTTTGTATTTGTATTAGTATAAGATCATTTAAACTAATATCTTAAGTGCTAAAACTCAAAGGTTTTTTAAATCTACAATTCAACCCCCCCCCCCCCCTCTTGTATTGTTCCATCTAATACACATATACATCTACTTATTCGATCCATCATTATCCATGTACCATGTATTGTTGTTGGTATCTTCTCTATTTTTCTGAAAATAAGAGTGTTTGACTTTTAGAATCCAAAATTTCTTGGATCTGGAATTGTTAGACCACAAAATTTTGGGTATCCACTTTTGTTTAGAAAAATATGTTTTATGAAGCCCAAGAGATTTATCTTTGTTCAAGGAGAAATTTTTCTTCCAATGCCCACCACTTTGACAATTTGTACAAAAAGTGTCTTCAGAAGGAATAAAATAGTTTTTTTAACTGGTTTTTGGTGAGTATAACCTACACCAGTAGTGTTTACTTAAGGTGTAAATTGAGAGTAAATCTTGTCAAAATTTTCCTTCCTAGAGGTAAAGTTTGCAAGATTCATCTTGAGATAAAATATTTCGGATTTCGGTCTGATGACTAAATTCTTATCCTCGGGAATCATTTCCTTATAGTTATATTTTTCCTAAAAAAATTGGATCTTAGAAATAGCATTCTTAAGATCTTTAGAAAGTTTTTCCTTGGAATAATTTGCTTTCTCAATGTCTTTAGAATGTTTTTCTAAAATCTCATCTTTATCTCCGAGATCTCTAGAAAGATCTAAAATCTCTTTTGTAAGAATTTTTTTATTAGTATTTTCCGTGCCTAATTTCATTGAAATTTTATAATTTTTTGCATAAAGTAACTTGGAAAATCTAGATACTTCTTCATATAAAGGATGTTTATTTTTTGAAGATGAAGTATCTTCATTATAAGTATTATTTTTGGAATAGTAATTCTTATCAAGAGATAAATTTGTTAAAGCCTCGGCAGAGCGTACCTTGGCCATAATACATGTATTAGGGAATGATGTAGTAGAAATAAATCCAATATTCTTCTATACTAATGAATAATATTTAGAAGATTCACTTCCTGAAGAGTCTCCACAGCTAGCAGTCCAAGTATCATTATCTTTAAGACTTTTCTTGTGCTTTGATCGATAGAATTTCTTCTTGTTCCTTTCTGAATTTCTTTTCTTCTTATCCTTAGTTTTTAACAAGGGACAATCAGGTCTGATGTGACTTATTATTCTACATTCATAACAAGTAACTTCTCCATATTTCTTATCTTTGTAGTATTTCTTATTGTAATTATTCTGATGATTCTTCTGAGCTACAATCTCGTTCATTCTCTGAGCATGATTAGAAAATTCATTCTCAGACTTTTCTATATCACTAGGTTCATACTGAATAATGAATTTCGTTGAATTTGATCTAGTTACCCTTTCTAGGGTCTTGGCTTTCATATGTCTATAAGTGGTTGTAAAAGAAAATCCTCCATTCCCATTCTTCTTCTTAACATTTTTAGCATATCTCTTCATTCTGGTTTTATGCTGAAGAAGATATCCAAACAACTCATCTAAAGAAATATGAGTGACTTTCATGTTCTCATCAATAGTTGTCCTCTTGGACTCTCATTCTTTTTTCATGATATCTATGATCTTATATACAAGAGCCTCATCATCGATACCTTTTCTCCCATAGATTGTAATCTATTCATGATAGTCATAAACTTTTGATGCACCTTACATATGGGTTCTCGATAAGGAAAATTAAAACCATGATATTAAACTATGAGCATGGCTCTTCTTGTTTCAATGAATTTGGAAGTTCCAAAGTGAGTAACATTGAGTTTCTTCCATATAGAATTTTCTGCTTCATAAGATGAAATCTGGATATGTATATTTCTAGTCATTGAACAATGTAAATTATTGTGTACCTTATAATTCAGTTGATATTCATGGTTTTCTTGATTAGTAAATGTAATAACTTCCTCGTCAGAAATTTTATATCCTCCAGTAAGCATAAAAGAATTATCAACACCAGTATTGATAATGAAAGTATTCATATGATCTCTCAAATATTTATAATCATTTCCATCAAAGATAGGTGGTCTAGTCAGATTGAGATTTTCTATGAAACCAACATTGATTCCTATCATCCTTTAGAAAATATTTGGCACAAAAACTTGTTAATAGAATAAGTTTGTAAATAAGGAAAATAATCCTAATCATGAAAAATATAAAACAATTGTATCTCTAAGAAAAAAGTGAATCCGAACTATATGATTCTGGAAAAACAAATTCTGAGAAAGTTACAATCCAAATATATAAATCTGAAGATTCTATTATGATTAATAATTCTCTTCTAAATCTATTCATGAGATTAATTCAGAGGTAACCAATCCTCTGATACCAATTGTTAGAATGGTATGTCTTAGAATGATATACTCTATTTGTAACACACCGAGATTTTATGAGATATATTATTTTCTTTGATGTATTATATTACACACTACACCAAGATTAGCTTGTACTATACGCAACACTGTATTATCTTGCAGTATATGCAACACTATTCTTGGCTCGTGTTACACACAATTTCATGTTCTTTTTGGGGAAATTATTCTACGCAACATTAATTATAGATTTTGTTTAATGTATAAATGAAATAAGTTTTGATTGTGTTATACGAAGCACCCAACTAAGGTTTCACTACATGCAACACTAACTTGTCTTTCATTACACGCAATCAAGACTTTCTTCGATATCATGTGTAGTATGCAATAATGAGTTTCACTAAATGAGATACTATTCTAATATTATTATGAACTAGTCTTTATGAATAGTAATACCCTATTTTTGAAATTTTATAAATTTTATCTTTCAAAATGGACTTCATTTTTGGATTTGTAATATCAAAATTATCCTAGGGTGAATTTTTGGTATTTTTCGGAAAACTTTCAATTTTTGATGAATAGTGAAAACACTAGGTTACTATTTAAAAACCGTCTTTTTATTTAAATAATTATTTATTTTATTTAAATTTATTTTTGGTAAAATTTGATACATAAAACATATATAAGTTCAATTTAATTCATTTGAGTCATTTTATAATAATTTTAGATATATAAAAAATTTATTGAACTTTTCACAGTCTTTTACCCACCTCCAATGAGAATTTGAAAATTTACATAAAACTTAATTTTACCGCTTCTGTGAGTGGAATTTCAAAAATCCAAGAGACATGGTAAATATCAAGGAGTAAAATGTGGTTCAGTAAGATAAAATTTTATTTGGGTGAATAGTAACTTTTTACTTTTATTTACCACGGTTTAAAGTAAATATGGTAATTTAGGGTAAAAATGATATTATTATTACCATAACACATGTTATAATTCTATTGGATAAGTGTAATTTGACAAAAACCAACCTTAGGAATATAATATTATCATTTAGGTCCAATTTGATTAGATTAGGACATTTATTATTATTTAATTCAAAGAAGAGTTAAAATAGTTAAAATCAATGTTTGATAACGAAAACATTTATAATATAGGGTTATACATAAGATAAATTCAAATATAAATATTCATCAGAAATCCAAAACTATTAACTACATAATGGAATTTTATTTATAATTTTTAGACATTAAATAAAGTAATTTATTTATGACACAATGATGATGCGGTAATTACCTTATTAATGAAATGTTAACATAATTGATGTTATAAATACCCAATTGAATGTAATTTGAGACTTTTTGTAAATTACACTAATTTTATAGGTTAATATGATATGTTAGTATTTATCCAATTGACTTTTTTTGAACTAATAATTTTGTTATATGTTTTACAAAAATCAATTACCAAATAATCTCAAACTTGACATAAAATAGTTTTTAAAACAAATATTATATTATTAATTGTTATTATATTACTAAAAATATATGGTTCAGCCAAATGACTTATATAAGGCTATATATATTAATAATGAACCACCTGGGGTTCGTTTGGCTGGTTATAGTATGTTTATTAACCATATAGTGTAAGAAAACAAGAAGACATGGTAAAAGTTATATTATATAACTTAGAGTTAAATCTAAATGATAAGGTTAAAATAGTAACCTAAACTTGTCTGAAACCTATTATTTGAGAGTATTTCGACCCATCCTCACTTTATATTCTAAATAAATCAATTTTGAGATTATATTAACCGAATATGACTTTATTATTAAATAATATTTTACGTTTTTTCAACGGTTCCCCTCTCCTCCCTTATAAAAAGGGCACCCCTTCCCTCTTCTCTTCACACCCTTTTGAGCCTTGATGCTTGGCCAACCCCTGACCATTTCCCTTCTCCAATTCCCTGGAAACATTTTGGAGGTTATTGTATTTTCAAAATACCAACTCTACTTCATTAAGTGGAAGCTTAAAGGAGGTGCGTCGAATAAGAGGTAATCTCTTCTTCTGATTCTCTCAAGTTTTGTTCTTATTCTAGTTCTTCTTCTTTAGTGGTATCATTATAATGCAACAAAATCAGTATTACTTATATACTGATTTGTCATTATAAATATGAAACAACCCTATTTCAAATTCTATCTGTCCTACAGAAAACGAAGTCACCGCGCGTGTGTACGTACGGAATACCGGCTCCACGCCGTGGTGTAATCTGTTTTCGACCGCCACCTTACTTGGATGGGTATAATGGTGTAAATAAATAACTATATATGATTATTTTAAAGTGATATTGATTCTGAAATATTATACCTACACTTAAATACAATTCCAAAGTCATGAGAATGATATCGTTGCTTGTGCGTACGTACGGACTACCGTCTCCACAACGCGATGAGATTCATTCTCCATGTTAACCATTCATGAATGATTATAAAGTATATATATAATGAATAATAATTAAATATATGACATAATAATGATACATTAATTATGTATATATATATTTATGTCATCTACTTTATTCCATTCAATTCAATAAGGAAACGAAAACAGCGTTCATGCGTACGTACGGCCTACCGTCTCTATGAATGGTGTATTTCATTCCATTTATTGATCTATCAAATATATTTGTATATGATGAATATGTATTATATATAAATAATTTTTTACATTTTGTAATTAATTAAATCAGGATATAAGTGATAATATCATGAACAACAAGTCCAAACACGTACAATAAATGAAACGATTTTACCCAAATCGCTGCTTTTACATCAAATTTACAAAAGAACGGGTAATATAAAGTCATAAGTAAACTATATATGATATCATAAAAATGAATATGATTTTGTAATAAGACAATGACATTATTTAAATCATTATACTTGAGTTTCAGATACATACGAAGCATATCGGACATAAAGTAAGGGATAATTTTACCGATCTTGTTTTTTATCCGAGATTGTTTATTCGTAAGTATTTACTAGGGTTATATTTATCATTCATGTCCCTGTTTTATAAAAATGATTTCATCTATGTTTAAATTTATTTTTGCCCATTTTTTTACTTTTACCACGTTTTATGAAAGGAATCTTTCTTTAGTTTACCATACAAGGATCTTTTTGACTTTTCCGGCAAAAGTACGAGGAGAATGTTTTTTTAACTTATACAGTATTTACGGATTATTACGGTTTCAAAAAACCTTATTTTCAAGAAGATTAATCTGAAATATTTCATTACTATTTTCAATAAAATCCTTTTATTTTAAAATTACATTTCATTTTTTTAAAATAAAATGATTTTGAAGAAGAAATGATATTTTTCTCAAGAATTCATTTCAAGTGTTTTTTCAAAACCATTTTTCATCTTAGATAAATTTATTTCATATGTGTATGTTTTGAGTATAATGTATTTATGATTTACATGGTTTAACTTCTCTTATAATGAAATGATATCCATTTTTATATGAATTATGTTATGATGGGATGATGTTTATGAAACCCATTTCATTCTTTGGGTTATTATGAATGATATATGTTTATTCTGTGGCATAAGTAAGAATAATTTCATTATGAGATGGGTGGGACCTGTATATCCGTCCAATGCCTTAAGTAAAGATTTATATCTCATGAGATTGACATGGATGGAACAGAATGTCAATACGGTTCAGTGATACAAAACTGGAATGAGAAGTGAACTCGATTCAGAAAGGGACTTTTCCACTAAGAAGGTCTTGGCAGAAATGCCTTGGATACTATGGAAATCATAACATGTGCTTAATGGTTTCCACAATTACATGTTTTATTCTCGTGCTATTTTATCATGGATAATGTATCTTTATTGTCTATGCCTTACATACTTCCATTTTTATTTCATTTCCCATCATTTTGATGTTAAAACATTATGTTCATGTTTTTCTAAGATAAAATGTATATGATTTGTTTTATTTTCTCCATGCTTACCATTACTGAGCCTTTGAGCTCACCCTTTATATGTTTTCTTTTCCCTAGGATTTAAAGAAAGGATTTAGGTTAGAAAACCAAAAGGGGATGATATTTATATGAGATGTTGACGATCTTTCACCATGATTAGAAGATTATGTTTCGAGTTTCCAAAGACACTAAACTAATACGATCATTGGGTGTCTGTTTTTTCCATGTATTAAATATTTAGAAAAAGTAATGTAATGTCCACGCACATCAAGATTTGGGTCTCTACATTTGGTATCAGATCGAAGGTTTAGTTAACCTTTGGAAACTAGGATTCGAAAACTTTAGTGAGACCCCTAGAGATATTTCTAAGGTATGTCTAGGGATGTCCCAAAGGATTAGTATAACATTAGGTTACAATCATAGACTTATGATAACAATAATGAATAACATAGTATTAAACATATGATTTTAGAGATTGAAATTACTCCCCTTGATTATGTTGTTTTCCTAGCATGATTTTTTCCTCTCACACCAATCTTTTTGGGTTTTAAAAAATGGATGGAAACCAGAAGATTAATGTTATTGGATAATATGATGGACAATGGAATACTATTATTGATGATCAATCAAATGAAATGGGATTTGGAAGGAAATACATCGTTTCACTCCTAATAAAAAATCTCATAATATGATTAATAATCTCAACATTGGTATGTTTCTTGACTCAGTTAATAAGAGAAAGAAGGAGTTTCATGATGATTATAGTGGAAAGAAAGTTTAATTCCCCTCATGTAAATCATGTGGGAAGAGGAATCAGGTATAATGTTTCAAAGGAACCAAAAGATGCTTTGGGTGTGGAAAAGAAAAACACAAATCTAGTAATTGTAAAGTAAAAGTTTCAGTTAACACCATTTACAAGGATAATGGTATTGCTAAGACATCAAAAATGGATAAATGTTTTAAATGTGAAATGTATGGGCATTATGCAAACCAATTCCCTATGGGAAAGTCTCATTAAGAGTATCAGCATGGTCGTATGGGTAGTATTTATGTTGATGATGATGAAGAGACTAAAAATGATATGTGAGATAAAATAATTTTTCAATCTCTATCAATGGTTTAAGAAGGTAGTGGAATGATTGTATGTTTATCAAGAGTAATGTTGTGTAGGTAATTTAATGGTACTATAGAATAAAGACACATCTAAGTATTATTACACTATTTTTTTGCTAAAGTATTTGAAAGTATATGTTGAATGGTACTGGTATCCATGAAAGGTCAATTCATATATTTTTGGAATGTAGCTGATATGCGCATAATGAAGGGATTAGTAGATAATGAAATGTTTTATAGTATTGATGAGCTCGTGGCTGATATAAGAACAATGTGATATCATGGTTTGAGTCTATAAAAATTTTGGGATTTTGGTATGTGGAAAGAGTTAGCTTTTGATAGCATTCATTTTTTCACTAAGGTTCAATGGGTATTCATTTTTCAAGAGAATTCATGATTACGTTATTCACATGTTTGGAATGTGACCAACAAGATATATCATATATGGGGGATAAATGATGGTATCCACATGCTTGGTCGATGACATTTCTAGTAATCATTTTATTTATACTATAATATTGGATAAAAGTATTTTAGATAAGCTTAAAGGTTGGAATGGATTAAGTTGGACATCAGATAGAATTGTTTAAGGCTAGAACGTTTTTTAATATTATTTATGGAATGTTATAATAATGTAGTTTTAGAAAAAGGATAGCCTCCAGGACAGGTGACAACCCATCTCATTGGACAAGGATGCGGGAATCGAACCCACAACTGAAGTGCGACAGGCCTTTATCACCTACCACTGGCCTACAGGAAGTCCCTGGTTAGTAGAAACTAGTTTTATTTTATTAAGCGGTATGATAGATAAAGTATAAGTCCATCGTTGGAATCATATACAATTAATCTCACCATATATGGACTTATGTATATTTAATAACTTATGGAAACCTTTTTTTGATTGAAACAGATGGGATGACTTATCATTCTATCGCATGTTCTTCTAACACTTCATGAATGAAAAATTCATCTTCATTTCTTTAAATAGAGATGAAGTGGAAATTGTTCATGGAATGAACAAAAAAGATATTACAATAAAATCAAGTAAGTATTTCTCCTTATGTAAAAGTTCATCATCGTTAGGGAAATGATCTTGGAAACCAAAAATGTTGTTCTAGTACTCTCATATCTAATTAATCAGATGGTACCTTAGATCATCACAAATTTATGGCCTTGTGTTTGTTGTCTTTTTTCATAGCCATGATCTCTACCACTCTACATTAGAACATGACAGGAAGATTTCTCTTCTATATCCATATTTTCATTTATGTTCTCCTATGTGGAAACCCATAGATAAGTTAATTTGGGTAACCGTTACGTTTCATACATTAGTTTTTGAAATTAAGATTTTGTATTCCTTTTTACGATGTGGGTTTATATGAAAGAAACTTTCAAGTAGTAAACCATTTATAACCCCTGACGAATTTCGAGGATGAAATTCCATTTTAGGGGGGTAGAATGTAACACCCTAAGATTTTATGAGATATATTATTTTCTTTGATGTCTTCTATTATACACTACACCAAGATTATCTTGTACTATATGCAACACTGCATTATCTTGTAGTGTATGCAACACGATTCTTGGCTCGTGTTAGACACAATTTAAAGTTCGTTTAGTGGAAATTATTCTACGCAACATTAAGTATATATTTGGTTTAATGTATCAATGAAATAAGTTTTGATTATGTTATACGCAACACCAAATGGAGCTTTCACTACACACATATCTAACTTTGCTTTCATTACACGAAATCAAAACTTTCTTTGATAGCGTGTGTAGTACGCAATACTGAGTTTCACTAAATGATATATTATTATAATAATATTATGAACTAGCCTTTATGAATTGTAATACCCTATTTTTGAAATTTTATAAATTTTATCTTTCAAAATGGACTTCATTTTTGGATTTGAAATATCGAAATTATCCTAGGGTTAAGTTTTGGTATTTTTCTAAAAACTTTCAATTTTTGATGAATAGTGAAGACACTAGGTTACTATTTAAAACCCGACTTTTTATTTGAATAATTATTTATTTTATTTAAATTTATTTTACATCAAAATTTATACATAATACCTATATAAGTACAATTTAATTCATTTTATTCATATTATAATAATCTTAGATATATAAAAATTTTATTGAACTTTTCACCGTCTTTTACCCACCTCCTAGGAAAATTTGAAAATTTACATAAAACATAATTTTACCGCTTCTGTGAGTGTAATTTAGAAAATCTAAGAGACACTGCTAATATGAAGGAGTAAAATGCTATTCAATAAGTTAAAAATAATTTTTGGTGGATCGTAACTTTTTATTTTTATTTACAATGGATAAAAGTAAATAGGGTAATTAAGGGTGAAAATGATATTATTATTACCCTAACACATGTTATAATTATATTTTATAAGTATAATTCGACCAAAAACAACCTTAGGAATATAATATTATCATTTAGGTCCACATAGATTAGATTAGGACATTTATTAATATTTAATTCAAGGAAGAGTTAAAATAGTTAAAGTCAAAGTTTAATAACTAAATAATTTTTAATATAAGGTTATACATAAGATAAATTAAACTATAAATATTCATTAGAAAAATAAAACTATTTCCTACATAATCATATTTTATTTATAATTTTTATACATTAAAAAAATAATTTATTTTCAACAAATGATGATGCAGTAATTACCTTATTAATTAAATATTAACATAATTGATGTTATAAATACCCAAATAAATGAAATTTGAGACTTTTTATGAATTAGAGTAATTTTATAGGTTACAATTGCATGTTATTATTGATTCAATTAACGTTTTTCGAACTAATAATGTTGTTATAAGTTTCACAAAAATCAATTACCAAATAGTCTCAAAATTGACATAAAATAGTTGTTAAAACTAATATTGTACTATTAATTGTTATAATATTCTTAAAAATCTATGGTTCGTTCAAATGACTTAGATAAGGTTATTTATATTAATATTGAACCAATTGGGGTTTTTTTGGCTGGTTATTGTAATTTTATTAACCATATAGTGTAAGAAAACAAGAAGACACTGTAAAAGTTTAATTATTTATCTTATAGTTAAATCTAAAAGATAAGGTTCAAATAGTAACTTCAACCTGTCTAAAACCTATTTTTTGAGATTCTTTCTACCCATAATCACTTTAGCTTCTAAATAAATGAATTTGGAGATATTATAAACCGAATATGACTTTATTATTAAATCATATTTTAAGACTTCCCAAAGGTGCCCCTCTAATCCCTTATAAAAAGGGCACCCATTCCCTCTTCTCTTCACACCATTTTGAGCCATAAAGCATGGTAAACACCTGCCCATTTCTCTTATAAACTTCCCTAGAAACATTCTGGATGGTCTGTTTTTCTCAAAAGACCAACTCTACTTCCTTAAGAGGAAGCTTAAAGGAGGTGTGTCGAAGAAGAGGTAATCTCTTCTTCCGATTCTCTCAAGTTTCTTTCTTCTTCTACTTCCTCTTCTTTTGTTGTCTCATTATAAAGTAATACCATAAGTATTACTTATATACTGATATGTTATTATAAATATGAAACAACCCTATTTAACATTCTATCCATCCTACGGAAAATGAAATCATCGCACGTGCGTACGTACGACATACCGTCTCCACGCCGTGGTGTAATCTGTTTTCGACCACCACATTACTTGGATGGGTATAATGGTGTAAATAAATAACTATATATTATTATTGTAAAGTTATATTGATTTTTAAATATTATATATACACTTAGATACAATTCCATGATCATGAGAATGATATCATTGCCCGTGCGTACGTACGGACTACCGTCTCCACGACGCGATGAGATTTATTCTCCATGTTAACCATTCATGAATGATTAGGAAGTATATATAATAAAAAATAATGAAATATATGACATAATAATTATACTGGATTTATGTATATAAATATGTATGTCATCTACTTAATTCTATTCAATTTAATAAGGAAACAAAAACAGCGTTCATGCGTACGTACGGCCTACCGTCTCCATGAACGGTGTATTTCATTAAATTTATCGATTTATCATATATATACGTATATGATGAATATATATTATATAAAAATCATGTTTTACATTCTGGAATTAATTAAATCGGGATATAAGTAATAATATCAAGAACAAAAAGTCAAAATGTGTACAATAAATGAAACGATTTTAACCAAATCGCTGCTACTTCATAGAATTTACAAAAGAACGGATAATATAAGTCATAAGTAAACTATATATGATATCATAAAAATGAATATGATTCTTTAATAAGTAAATGAAATTATTTAAATCATTATACAGGAGGTTTGAATACATACAAATCATATCAGACATAAGGTAAGGGATAATTTTTCAAATCTCATTTTTTATCCGAGATTGTTTATTCGTAAGTATTTACTGGGGTTATATTTATCATTCATTTCCCTATTGTCTAAAAATGGTTTCATGAATGTTTAAATTTATTCTTTCCCATTTTGTTAGTTTTATCACATGTTATGAAAGTAATCTTTCTTTTGTTCACCATACAAGGAACTTTTTGACTTTTCTGACAAAAGTACGAGGAGAATGTTTTTTTAACTTATACGGCATGAACAGATTTTTACGATTTCAAAACACCTTATTTTCAAGAAGCTTAATCTACAATATTTCGTGACTATTTTTAAAAAATCTTTTTCTTTTAAAACTATATGGAATTTTGTCAAAATAAAATTATTTTGAAGAAGAAAGGATATTTTCCTCAAGAATTCATTTCATGTGTTTGATCAAAATGATTTTTCATCTAAGATGGCATTATTTCATATGTGTATGTTTCAAGAATAATGTATCTATTATTTACATGGTTTCACTTATCTTTTGAGGAAATGATATCCATTTGTTTTATATGGATTATGTTATGACGGGATGATGTTTATGAAACCCATTTTATTCGTTGGGTTATTATGAATGATGTATGTTTATTTTGTGGCACAAGTAAGAATTATTTCATTATGAGATTGGTGGGACTAATATCTCCCTCCAATGCATTGGGTAAGGATTTATATCTCATGAGATAGTCATGGCTGGAATGGAAAGTTAATCTTGTTCAATGATACAGGACTGGAATGAGGAGTGAAATCAATTCAAAAAGGGACTTTGTCCACTAAGATGGTCTTGGCAGCAATGCCTTGGATATTATGGAATTCATAACATGTGCTTAATGTTTTCCAAAATTACATGTTTTATTCCCATGATATTTTATCATGGTTAATGTTTCATTATGATCTATGCCTTACGTACTTCCATGTTTATTTCATTGCTCAAGATTTTGATGTTTAAACATTTTGTTCGTGTTTGTTTAAGATGAATTGTATAAGATTTGTTTTATTTTCCCCATGCTTACCCTTACTGAGCATTTGAGATCACCCTTTATATTTTTTATTTTCCCCATGATTTAAAGAAAGGTTTTAGGTATGGAAACCAAAAGGGAAAGATCTTAATGGGAGATGTTGAGGATCTTTCACCATGATTAGAAGATTGCGTTCCTAGTTTCCAAAGACACTAAACTAATACGATCATTGGGCGTCTATTTTTGTCATGTATTAAATATTCAGAAAAAGTAATGTAATGTCCATGTACGTCATGCTTTAGGTCTCTACATCTGGTATAAGAGCGATGGTTTAGTTAACCTTTGGAATCTAGGATTCGAAAACTTTAGTGAGATCCCTAGAGATATTTCTAAGGTATGTCTACAGATGTCCCTAAGGGTTAGTATAACTATAGGTTACAGTCCTAGAATTATGATAACGATCATGAATAACCTAGGATTAAACCTATGATGTTAGAGATTGAAATTACTCCCCTTGATTATGTTGTTTTCCTAGCATGATTTTTTCCCCTCACACCATTCTTTTTGGGTTTTCAAAAATTTATAGAAACCAGAAGATTCATGTTAATGGAGAATATGATGGACAATGGAATGATATTATTCATGATCAAGAAAATGAAATGATATTTGGAAGGAAAAACATCATTATCATTCCTAATCAGAAATATCATAATATGATCAATAATCTCAACTTTGGTAAGTTTCCTGACTCAGTTAATAAGAGAAAAAAGGAGTTTCATGATGATCATAGAGGAAAGAAGGTTCAATTACCCTCATGTAAATCATGTGGGAAGTGGCATCAGGGAGAATGTTTCAATGGAACCAGAAGATGCTTTGGGTGTGGAAAAGAACGACACAAATCTAGTAATTGTAAATGAAAAGGTTCAGTTAACACCATGGACAAGGATAATGGTATTGCTAAGACATCAAAAATGGATAAATGTTTTAAATGTGGAATGTACGGGAATTATGGAAACCAATGCCCTAAGGGAATGTCTCTTGAATAGAATCAGCATGGTTGTATGGGTAGTATTTATGTTGATGATGATGATGAGACTACAAATGATATGTGAGTTGAAAGAATTTTTCAAGCTTTATCAATGGTTTAAGAAGGTCGTGGAATGATTGTATGTTTATCAAGAGTTATGTTGTATAGGTAATTTAACGGTACTATGGAATAAAGACACATCTAAGGATTGTTACACTATTGTTTTCCTAAATTATTGAAAGTATATGTTGAATGGTACCGGCAACCACGAATGATTAATTCATATATTTTTGGAAAGTAGATGATATGTGCATAATGAAGGGATTAGGAGATCATGAGATGTTTATAGTATTGATGAGCTCATGGATGATATAAGTACAATGTGATATCATGGTTTGAGTATATAAAAATTTTGGGATTTTGGTATGTGTAAAGGGTTAACTTTTGACAGAATTCATGTTTTCACTAAGGTTCAATGGGTATTCATTTTTCAATAGAATACATGATTAAGTTATTCAAATTTTTGGAATGTGACAAACATGATATATCTTTTATGGGGGATAAATGATGGTATTCACATGCTTGGTTGATGACATTTCAAGTAATCATTTTCTTTATTCTATAATATTGTATAGAAGTATTTTCGATAAGCTTAAAGGCTGAATGAATTAAGTTGGACATCAGATATAATTGATTAAGGATAGAAATTTTTTCGATATTATTTATGGAATGTTATAATACTGTAGTTTTAAAAAAATGACAACATGCAGGACGGTCGACAACCTGTCACGTCGGACAAGGATGCGGGAATCGAACCCACAACCGAAGTGTGACATGCCTTTATCTCCTACCACTGACCTATAAGGAGTCTATGGTTAGTTGAAACTAGTTTTATTTTATTAAGTGGTATGATAGATAAAGTATCAGTCCATTGTTGGAATCATATACGATTAATCTCACCATAGATGGACTTATGTATATTTAATAACTTATGCTAAACTTTTTTTGATAGAAACAGATGGGATGACTTATCATTCTATCGCATGATCTGCTAACACATCATGAATGAAAAATTTATCTTCATTTCTTTAAATATAGATGAAGTGGAAATTGTTCATGGAATGACCAACAAAGATATTACACTAAAATCAAGTAAGTATTTCTCCATATGTAAAAGTTCATCAGCATTACGGAAATGATCTTGGAAACCAAAAATACTGTTCTTGTACTCTCATATCTGATGAATCAGATGTTACCTTATATCCTCACAAATTTATGTCTTTGTGATTGTTGGATTTTTCATAGCCATGTTCTCTACCACCCTCCATCAGAACATGACGGTTAGATTTCGCTTCCATATCCATATTTTCACATGTGTTCTCCTATGTGGAAACTCGGGGATAAGTTAATTTGGGCAACCATTACGTTTCATACATTATTTTTTAAAATTAAGATTTAGTATTCCTTTTTTCGATGTGGGTTTCTATGAAAGAAATTTTCAAACAGTAAACCATTTATAACCCTGATGAATTTTGAGGGCGAAATTCATTTTAAGGGGGGTAAAATGTAACACCACAATATTTTATGTGATATATTATTTTCATTGATGTCTTCTATTATACACTACACCAATATTATCATGTACTATACACAACACTGTATTATCTTGCGGTATATGCAACACTGTTCTTGGCTTGTGTTACACACAATTTCAAGTTCCTTTTGTGGAAATTATTATATGCAACATTAAGTATAGATTTTGTTTAATGTGTGAATGAAATAAGTTTTGATTATGTTATACGCAGCACCAAATGGAGCTTTCACTACACACAGCCCTGACATGGCTTTTATAACACACAATCAATACTTTCTTCGATAGTTTGTGTAATACGCAATACTAAGTTTCACTAAATGAGATATTATTATAATATTATTATGAACCAGCCTTTATGAATAGTAATACCTGATTTCGGAAATTTTATAAATTTTATCATTCAAAATTGACTTCATTTTTGGATTCGGAATATCAAAATTAGCCTAGGGTGAATTTTTAGTATTTTTCTAGATACTTTCAATTTTTGATTAATAGTGAAAATACTGGGTTACTATTTAAAAACCGACTTTTTATTTAAAAAATTATTTATTTTATTTAAAATTTATTTTAGGTCAAAATTGATACATAATACCTATATAGGTTCAATTTAATTCATTTGAGTTATTTTATAATAATTTAAGATATATAAAAATTTTATTGAACTTTTCACTGCCTTTTACCCACCTCCTAGGACAATTTGAAAATTTACATAAAACTTAATTTTATCACTTCTGTGAGTGGAATTTAGAAAATCCAAGAGACATTGTTAATATCAAGGAGTAAAATGGGGTTCAATAAGATAAAAATAATTGTTTTGGAATAGTAACCTTTTTCTTTTATTTACCACGATTAAAAGTAAATAGGGTAATTAAGGGTAAAAATTATATTATTATTACCCTACTACATGTTAAAATTATATTGGATAAGTATAAATTGACCAAAAACAACCTTAGTAATATAATATTATCATTTAGGTCCACTTGGATTAGATTAGGACATTTGTTATTATTTAATTCAAAGGAGAGTTAAAATAGCTAAAATCAATGTTTAATAACTAAAACATTTTTAATATAGGGCTATACATAAGATAAATTCGACTATAAATATTAATTAGAAAGCTAGAACTAGTTCCTACATAATTTTAATTTATTTATAATTTTTAGACATTAAATAAATTAATTTATTTATGACACTATGATGATGTAGTAATTACCTTATTAATGTAATATTAACATAATTGATGTTATAAATACCCAAATAAATGTAATTTGAGTCTTTTTATGAATTCCATTAATTTTATAGGTTAACATGACATGTTATTATTTATTCAATTAACATAGTTATGACTAATAATGTTGTTATAATTTTTACAAAAATCAATTACCAAATAGTCTCAAAATTGACATAAAATAGTTTTTAAAACAAATATTTATTATTAATTATTATTGTGTTCCAAAAAATCTAACGTCCAGGAAAATGACTTAGATAAGGTTATATATCTTAATAATGAACCACTTGGGGTTCGTGTTTCTAGTTATAGTAAATTTATTAACCATATAGTGTAAGAAAACTAGAAGACACGGTAAAAGTTAAATTATTTATCTTCGAGTTAAATTTAAATTAAAGGTTAAAATAGTAACATAAACTTGTCTAAAACCTATTGGTTGAGGGGCTTGAGAACCATACACACTTTAGATTTTAAATAAATCAATTTGGAGCTATTATAAACCGAATATGACTTTATTATTAAATAATATTTTATGTTCTTCCAAAGGTGCCCCTCTCCTCCCTTATTAAAAGGGCACCCCTTCCCTCTTCTCTTCACACCCTTTTGAGCCTTGAAGCTCAGCCAACCCCTTCCCATTTCTCTTATCCACTTCCCTAGAAACATTATGGAGGTTCTGGTCTTCTCAAAAGACCAACTCTACTTCCTTAAGAGGAAACTTAAAGGAGGTGCGTCGAAGAAGAGGTAATCTCTTCTTCCGATTCTCTCAAGTTTCTTTCTTCTTCTACTTCTTCTTCTTTAGTTGTCTCGTTATAAAGTAATAAAATCAGTATTAATTATATACTGATATGTTATTTTAAATATTAAACAGCCATATTTCACCTTCTATCCATCCTACGGAAAACAAAATCACCGCACGTGCGTACGTACGGAATACCGTCTACACGCAGTGGTGTAATATGTTTACGACCACCACCTTACTTGGATGTGTATAATGGTGTAAATAAATAACTATATATGATTATTGTAAATTTATATTGATTCTAAAATATTATACATACACTTAAATACAATTCCACTATCATGAAAATGATATCATCGCTCGTGCGTACGTACGGACTACCGTCTCCACGATGTGATGAGATTAATTCTCCATGTTAACCATTGATGAATGATTATAAATTATATATAATGAATAATAATTAAATATATGACATAATAAAGATACTGGATTTATGTATATAAATATTTATTTCATCTACTTAACTCCATTCAATTCAATAAGTAAACGAAAACACCGTTCATGTGTACGTACGGCCTACCGTCTCCATGAACGGTGTGTTTCATTCCATTTATCGATCTATCATATATATATTTATATGATGAATATATATTATATATAAATCATGTTTTACATTTTTTAATTATGTAAATCAGGATATAATTAATAATATCAAGAACAACAAGTTGAAACACGTACAATAAATGAAACGATTTTACCCAAATCGCTGCTTTTACATCACATTTACAAAATAACAGGTAATATAAAGTCATAAGTAAACTATATATGATATCATAAAAATGAATATGATTCTGTAATAAGTCAATGACATTATTTAAATTATTATACAGGAGGTTCGGATACATATGAATCTTATCGGACATAAAGTAAGAGATAATTTTTCCAATCTCGTTTTTTATCTGAGATTTTTTATTCGTAATTATTTACTGGGGTTATATTTATCATCCATGTCCCTGTTTTCTAAAAATGGTTTCATGTATGTTTAAATTTCTTTTTGACCATTATTATACTTTTACCGAGTGTTATGAAAGGAATATTTCTTTTGTTTACCATACAAGGAACTTTTTGACTTTTCTGATAAAAGTACGAGGAGAATGTTTTTTTAACTTATACAGCATGAACTGATTTTTTTGGTTTCAAAACACCCTATTTTAGAGAATATTAATATACAAGATTTCATGACTATTTTCAATAAAAATTCTTTTAAAATTTCTTTGCATTTTGTGAAAAGGAGATTATTTTGAAGAAGAAAGGTTATTTTCCTCAAGAACTCATTTCAAGTGTTTTATACAAACAATTTTTCATCTAAGATAATATTATTTCATATGTGTATGTTTCAAGTATAATGTCTCTATGTTTTACATGGTTTCACTTCACTTATTATGAAATTATATCCATTTGTTTTATATAGATTATGTTATGATGGGATGATGTTTATGAAACCCATTTTAATCGTTGGGTTATTATGAATGATGTATGTTTATTTTGTGGCACAAGTAAGAATGATTTCATTATGAGATGGGTGGGACCTATATCTCCCTCAAATTAATTGGGTAAAGATTTATATCTCATGAGATAGACATGGCAGGAATGAAATGTTAATTCGGTTCAGTGATACAGGACTGTAACGTGGAGTGAACTTGATTCAGAAAGGGACATTGTCCACAAAGATGGTCTTGGAAGAAATGCCTTGGCTACTATGGAAATCATAACATGTTCTTAATGGTTTCTATAATTACATGGTTTATTCCCATGCTATTTTATCATGGTTAATGTTTCTTTATGATCTATGCCTTACGTACTGCCATGTTTATTTTATTGCTCAAGATTTTGATGTTTAAACATTATGTTAATGTTTTTTTAAGTTAAAATGTATATGATTTGTTTTATTTTTTCCATGCTTTCCCTTACTGAGCATTTGAGCTCACCCTTTATATGTTTTCTTTTCCACGGGATTTAGTGAATGGTTTTAGGTAAGAAAACCAAAATGGGGAAATCTTTATGGGAGATTTTGAATATCTTTCACCATGATTATAAGATTTCATTCCGAGTTTACAAAGACAATAAACTAATATGATCTTTAGGCGTCTGTTTTTGTCACGTATTAAATATTTTGAAAAAGTAATGTAATGTCCAGGTACGTAAAGATTTGGGTCTCTACAATATTATACCAAATGTAGGATGGAATATTTAAAATGAGATACAAATACAAGAGGGGGGTGAATTGTATACTTTAAAAATTACTTTGGAACTTCTAAGTATATCCAGAATTCACAACACCTCTAAGTTCTAATAACATTCTTCATTCTAGAAAAGTGACTCCAGAAATGAAACTTAACAAAAGTTAACACCAACTAAGATTCTTCCTTAAAGCGAGTAGAATCTAACTAAATCAGAGTACAGGTATAAGGAAGTATATGAAAGTTATAATTTCCTTAACAACACAAATGCACAGTAGAAAAAAAAGTAGTAAAACTTCAAGTAACAAATAGAAACTCTTTTATCCTAATGATGAGGGTATCCAACAACCATGGATAAGAGGTCCCTTGAATTATAATTTCAATAAAGTCTATCTTACCCAAACCTAGGTAAGCCCTCAATACAAAGATTGGTATCTGTCTTGCTATCCCTATAATCCCTCGATTTGTAAGGAAATTTGCACCTCTGACTTCACAACCCGAAGTCTCTAATTTCAAGAAAATCAAACCTCTACACTAAGAAAATATACACAAAGAAAAGTATGAATGAGTAGTTCAAAACATTCTGCACGAAGCTTGAGAGTTTATAAGAGCCTCTGTCTCTAGAAATCACTTCAATAGCATGTAAGAATTGATGTCAAAGTTGTGTCTAATGAAATTGTTACCCCTTTCAAATGAGCTCATATTTATAGGCGTGGCTCCAAAGTTCAGCCCCCTCCTCTAATTTTTATTTCTTCCTTGAATTTCGGAGGGACCTGTACATGTGTCACTCAAACAATGGTTAGTGAGTATCTAAATGCATGACATCATTTTATATGTAAACAGGTGTAAGAATAACTAAAATATGATATTCGGAATAAAGGTAAATGAACGTTCGGAGTTTATGTAAAACACTGAATTCGGAGTCTACAACACAAGGATATTCGGATTCTGTTTTGTAGGAATTCGGAACCTGAATTATGTAGAGTTCCAGAGTCTAAATTTGAATTAAATTCAGAGTCTAGATTCACAAGAATTCGAAACCTGAACTTACAAAGTTCGGAGTCAGAGTTCACAAGAATTCGGAGTCATAACTCATAAGAGCTCAGAGTCTGTATTCAGAGAACTCGGAGTCAGAACTTGGAAAAGTTTGTAATCAGAATTCGTAATGAGAATTCAGAGTCAGAACTCTGTAGAGTTCATATCCAGAATTCGTAATCATAATTCATGACCAGAATTCATAGTCAATCTTTTCATAAAATCATAATCTGAATTCGGAGTCAAACTTCTTGAATTTTCTTATCTAGAATTAGAAGTTTAACTTCATGAGAGTTTGTATCCATATTTCGGAGTTGATCATTATGAGATTTCGTAACCATAATTCGGAGTTTAAAACAGAATGCCTCATATCTAAGTATTATATGATTCCGAGGTTTTAGTTTCAATCTGAATATTACACATAGAAAAAATATGATATAAGCAATGAAAACATGGTAAGGATAATTATCCTTGGGGAAATAAATTTTTACTCATAAGGGTAAAATGAAATTTTCCTTAAGATAAGGTGTTTGTGATTTTCAAAACAAGAGGAATGGTCAAGTCATAAGGAAACCTTAATGACTCAACAATCTCCCCCTTACATGAAGGAATGGAAAATTCTTAACGAAAACCTTATTGACTCAACAGTAATCATTCCCATTGCCAACGAAAAAGAAATAAAAGGAATATCTAAATACTCAGAGAAATATACACTAGAAAGAACAGAAGATACATACAAGACCAATACAAGGAGATACACACATACATGCAGTGAAGAAAACATGAATAACTCAAAGAACACTCATACGCATCAAGAAGAGAAGTTCAAAGAGGATGTTCAAGCTCTACAAGGAATACTCTCACATTCAAGATGAGCACATGTACTGGAATTGAAGAAACCAAACCACAACAATCTGTTTTCCAGGAAACTTCCAGAGAAGGACCCAAAGATTACTCTTCTTCAATCCAAAGGAGTCCAGAGCTGCATTGACATCACACAAGAGAAATATAAACTCATCTCTAAATTTTATCTCGGTTGTAATCATCCTTTTTACATTACGATCCATGTGTGCTTCTATCTATTTTTTACACACATTGACACCTATGCTGAACTGGAGGATATTGAAATCCTCAAACTAAAATCTTTTACACCTTTGTGTATCCTACGTAGAATTTTAGTAGAGGTCAAGTGTGACCCGGATAGCCTGTGTGTTGTTGTTTAGTTTTCTCACATAAAACTATGGTAGAGGTCTGAGGACCTAGATAGTAAGTTCACTGTTGTAAAATCCCGATCCAAGGTGTGCATAATAGTTTATATAAAACTGTTTGAGAGGAATAAGTCTCATCTTGATATTGAACCTCTTGGTTAACACTATTGTGCATATTATTTTAGTTTAAACTATTTTCAATATTCCACTGCTATTTACATTGAATATAAATCTATTTTAATTTTACTCTGATACATAAACTAGAAAGTGTTTGTATTTACTGTAAACTAGTAGGTTAGTTTCAAAATCTAATATAATCCTTAGATTAGATTAATTGAGAACTAATCAATCTCTTGAGAACATAAATGAACCATTATTGTATTAAAAATTCACTACCAATTAGCTTTTCATTTAAATTGGGGGATTTTAATAAAAAAAAATTAAATAGAAATTTTAATTGGAACTCAATTCACACCCTTCTCTTGAGTGTCCACTCTGACCAACATTTGGTATCAGAGGTATTAGTTAAAATTTTTTCAAAACTCTCTGTTTGTGGAAATTTTTCAACTATGATTTTAATTTTATATTAAAGATCTTAAAATTTCTATTATTTCTAAATATTTATCTCTTTAAAGTTTGTGATTCAAATTAGTCATTAGGGATAACATATGAGAAGGTGTAGCTACCAACATTCCACCCTTCTTTAATGGTGTCAAATATTCCCAATGGAAAATTAAAATTAAAAATCATTTAGAAAGAATGGGATTTGAAATCTGGACTGCTATGGAGACTCAGTGTAAGATTCCAGAAACTATTAGAACTACTTGGGATGAACCAACTAAAGCTACTTACAGTAATAATTTTAAAGCAATGAATGCCTTGTATTGTGGTTTAGGAGATGAAGAATTTAATCGGATATCAGCCTATAATACTGCTTACGAAATATGGGATACTCTAGATGTTTCCCATGAAGGAACAACCAATGTTAAATAAATGAGACTAAATACATAAACTATAAGTATGATAATTTAAAAATTAAATCTTATGAATCTATTTATGATATGTATCTCAGGATTAATGAGATAGTCAATACAATGAGCTCATTGGGAAAAGATTTTCCAGCAAAGGAAAAAAACATGAGGATACTAAGATGCCTACCAGACAGATGGAGAGGAACCTCATTTTCTATATGATAATCATGTGACATTGGGAAGCTACATGTCAAGGATCTAATTGGTAAGTTTATGATGTTTGAATAAGATTTGAAGGTAAAAAAATAAGAAGATGATGAACCTATGAAGAAATCAGTTGCCTTCAAGACCTCTACTTCAAAAATCAAGGACAAAGAAAAAATTCAAGGTGAAAGTGATAGTTCAAGTATTAAAGAGAGTGCATCTGACAGTGTTGCTGAAATAGATCAGATAGCCAGATGATTTAATATGTTTTATAAGAAAAATAAGTTTTTCAGAAAATCAAATTATAAGGATAAATATGACAATAAAGGTCACTGGAAGAAGGATTGGAAAAGTATTGATAAAAGTGATAACATAATCTATTATGAATGTAAAAGGAAAGGACATGTGAAAGCTGACTTCCCAAAGTTAAAGTACAAGAAGAAATATGAGTACAAGGACAACAAATATAAGAAAGCTATGAATGCAACATGGAGTGCTTCAGAAGACAGTTCAAGTGATTCTGATTCTACTCAGGATGAAAAATCTCAAAAATCCAATATGTGTTTCATGAATAACACATCTAAGGTAACATTGGATACTCCTTCATTAAACTCTTATTATTCTGGAGATGATTCTGATTCTAATGCTGAAAACATGTCTAGTGAAGAATTATTAGAATAATATAATATTTTATAAGATACTTACAATGAGCTAAAAGATAAGTACAAATCCTTAAAGAAACAACATGATTTAACTGGCACTATTAAATATGCACTAGAATTAGAAATGGAAAAGAATGCTAAACTACCCAAAGAGAATACTGAACTGAAATTTTATAATGAGAAACAAATGAAATATTTTGAAAAATTTACTAATGGAAAGGACACACTTATGAAAATTCTAGGAATAAAAGTGGCACCTAAGTATACTACTGGTTTAGGTTATCAGCCTGGACAAAGACAAATTACTAAGAATAAATTTATTCCAAAATATGGACTGTATGCTGCTAGTTCATGTTTTGGAAACTCTTAAGCTTCATCTAGGTATTCAAATTATTATAGACCAAACATAGTTTACTTATCAAAATCATTTGAATATGTTAATTATAGTAAACCCATTAGACAAATATGGGTACCTAAAGTTTTACTTTTTAACCTTTTTTGACCCAACAAAATCTAGGTACCAAATTTATCTACTTTCTAAATCCGTTTTGTAGGAAACTTTCTTGAAATGTTCATGTAGGAAGATATAGTAATTAGACAGTGGATGTTCAAGGCATATGACTGGAGAATACTCATGATTTAAGAGATTAATCAAATTTGATGGAGGACATGTCACCTTTGGGGATAACTCAAATGATAAAATCATCATCTTAGGCCAGATTGGTACCACTGATTCAGTTTTAATTTCTAACGTACTATTTGTTGATGGATTAAAATACAACCTACTAAGCATTTCTCAATTGTGTGATGATGGTTTCAATGTAAAATTTTAAAATGATTCATGCAATGTTTTTAATTATAAAAATGTTTTGGTATTTACTACATTACGAAATGAAAATTTTTATGCTATAGATTTGAAATCTTTAGCTAAGAAAAATTTTACATGTTTAAATGATTTTCATAAAGAATCTTGGCTATGGAACATAAGGATAGGACACTGCAATGTGAACTCACATATCAAACTGACTATGAATGGTTTAGTTAATGACTTACGTAAACAAGAATTCCCAATCAACAGTGTGTGTAATCATTATCAAAAGGGAAAACAAAACAACGTTTCTTTCAAATAAAAAAAATACGTTTTTACTTCTCAACCTCTCGAGTTGGTTGACAGGGTTTTGTTTGTACCATCAAGAGTTTAAAGTCTAAATGGGAAGGACTATGTTTATGTTCTTGTAGATGATTTTTATAGGTACACATGGGTATACTTTCTTTCTCACAAAATTGAAGCATGTTCTTATTTTATCAAATATTCCAAGTCTGTAGAAAACATTAGTGGACTTAGGATCAAGTCCTTGAGAAGTGATCATGGCCGTGAGTTTGAAAATCATGTGTTTGAATCTTATTGCTCACATAATGTCTATAGTCACAACTTCTATACTCCTAGAACACCTCAACAGAATGGTGTACTAGAAAGGAGAAATATGACTCTTCAAGAGATTTCTAGGATGATACTCAATGAATATGATTTACCTATTTACTTTTGGGATGAAGCTGTCAATATAGCTTGTTACATTATCAATAGAGTCATTATTATACCAATTCCTAAAAAGACCACTAATGAGCTTTGGAATAATTGGAATCATAAGGTTAATTAATTTAGAGTTTTTGGTTGAAATGTTTTTATCCTCAATACTAATGATAATATTGAGAAATTTTCATCCAAAAGAGATGAAGAAATTTTCATAGGTTACTCAATATCTAGTAAATCCTATAGAGTATGTAATAAGAGAACCAAATGTGTGGAAGAATATATACACATCACATTTGATTAAACTGATACACATGAAATTCAGACCCCTCTTGAAAATATTGAAGATGATATGTCCATTCTAGACCTTAATGATAAAGATAGTGAACCTGTTGTTGAGGAAAACAGTTCTGGAAATTTTTTAGAACCTAGTTCTATAGAACCCAAACCTATAAATGAAACTAAAGTTTCTAGCCCTATATTTTATTTACCAACTAGGACTCTTAAAAATCATCCTTTATATTCTGTAGTAGGAGATTTTAGATCTTCTCTAAGAAATTAGGTTGAACATCAAGCTTTGATTTCATAGTTAGAACCCAAAAATATCAACGATGCTATCAATGATGAATTTTGGGTGATGGTTATGCAAGAATAATTAAATCAATTTGAAATAAATAAAGTCTGGGAATTAGTAGACAAACCTAATGACACTTTGAACACAAGAACAAAATGGGTTTTAGGAATAATGTTGATAATTCTGGTAATATAGTTAGAATCAAGGCTAGACTAGTTGCACGAGGCTATATTCATGAAGAATGAATTGACTCTAAGGAGACCATTAAACCAGTAGCCAGACATGAAGCCATCAGAATCCTGATTTCCAATGCTATACATTTGAATTTCAAACTATATCAAATGGATATTAAGAGTCCATCCTTAAATGGGTATATATTTGAGGATGTTTTTGTTGAAATACTCCCTGGATTTACAAACCCCCATTTTCCAAATCATATTTTTAAGTTATCAAAATATTTATATAGTACAAAGTAAGATCTACAAGCTTGGTATGACAGATTGAGTACTTTTCTTATTTCTAAAGGATTTACAAAAGGAATAGATGATCCTACTCTTTTTATAAAACGAATTTCTAATTTTGTTTTCATCATTAAAATTTATGTAGATGACATTATTTCTGGATCTTATAGGAATTCTTTATGTGTTGATTTTTCTAAATTGATGCAAAACGAATTTGAAATGAGTTTAATTGAAGAAATCAAATATTTTTTTGGATTTCATGTTTTTAAAAATGAAAATGGTATTATTTTCAATCAAAGTAAATATACAAAGGATCTTCAAAAACCTTTTGGATTGGATAGAACTAAAAGTAGTGGCACTCCATCAGTACCACTTGTAAGTTGGATCTTGATGAAGATGGAAAATCTATTGATCAAACCACTTATAGAAGAATGATTGGATGTTTACATTACTTAACTGCTAGTTGTCCTGAAATTATGTTTACTGTGTGTATGTGTGCTCATTTTCAAGAAAACCCTAAGGAATATCATTTAAATGTTGTGAATAGAATTTTCAAATACCTCAAGGAAACACCCAATCTGGGATTGTTTTATCCTAAAGGAAAATCATTTGAATTAGTTAGTTATTCTGATGCTGACATCGGTGGTTGTAAGTTTTATAGAAAAAGAACCTCTGGAACATGTCACCTTTTAGGCAAGTCACGAGTATCATGGTGCAGTATGAAACGAAATTCTGTTGCATTTTCTACTGCAGAAGCTGAATACATAGTTGCTGGCAGTTATTGTGCACAAATTTTAGGGATGAAACACACATTACTAGATTATGGATATCAATTTATACGTGTACTTATAAATTGTGACAACATAAGGTCTATTAACATATCAAAAAATCATGTTTCTCATTCTTGGACAAATCATATTGATGTAAGGCATCACTTTTTCAGAGATCCTTATCCAAAAGGTGATATCACATTAGAATTAATTGGTACTGAAAATAAACATGCTGATATATTCACTAAACCATTAAATTATAAGAGAATAGACTACCTCATAGAAGATATATGCATGATAAATCTCAAATAGATTCCTTACATGTTACTGTTTCAGGTCTTATTGTCTAATATCTTATTGTGTTATACTTTACTGTTTCATGATTATGGTTTCTCTATTACGGTCTCTCATATTTACTGTTTCACTGTAAAGCATTATGTTTATGGTCTCACCATTACCATTTTTTACATACAATCTGACGTTTACAATCTTACTATAACGCGCATTGAAATGTTCACTCACGGTCTCACCGTGAAACTTGTTTACTATATCACTCTAATGATCGCTCATTGTCTCATCGTAATTACCACTCACAGTCTCGCCATAAAATGTTCTTTATGTTTTTCATTAAACCCGTATCATGGTAATTATTATTTCACCTCTTTTATGTTTCTTGCATTTTTATTTTAGCGATGTTTGGTATTCTAAAATGATAAAACAAATCTAGTATCACTTAATTCATTACTCAAGGTTTCTTCTACATTCCCTTTTGAAACCTTTATTCATCCTTGCACCCCTTCTGTCACTCGAACCTTCAGTGAATGACAAGAATGAAACGTCCATTATCATTGACACCTGAGAAGTGCATCTCGAAGAAGAAGAAGATTGCACCTAAGCTTACACCTGAATGACCTTTAAATACAAATCTTTTAAACCGTGTTGTTGCACTTGAGAAATAGATTTTCCCCAAGTGGATTATGTCTAGTAAGTCACTGGTATTGAAAGTGTTAGAACAAAAAGTCTAGTTAGAATGGTTCTCGAATGAGGATAGTCCCATCTATCCTAGGTTAGCAGCTCAATTTTATCAATACGTACTATTCTCATTTGATTCTGGTGAAATTTATGTTTTGAGGAGCTGGGTAAATGGTTATAGATGCTCTTTCTCTTCGATGTTATTGTTTGCATGCATTAGGATACCTCATGAAGGTATATGTTAGGATTATCATAGAGGACCTCCACCTTCAACCGAATTCTTTGATCTAGAAGATACTCTAAAAACCCTAACTGGAAATGGCACCCAGAGGAGACCATTGCTATAAAATTAAATGGAGAAACAAGGCTTCGGTTTAAGTTTTTAATGAATCTGGTATGTCCAAGAAAAATTGATTTTGATGTGTTACAATATCAATATGTGTTTTTGATTCACCTCATGAAAATGGACATAAGATAAACTTGTTCAAGTATATCATTCACCGTACGTGTGAGTTGATCAAAGTAACATCCAAATCAACTTCTCTGTTTTACTCTCGGCTAATATCATCTGTGCTTATTTCAAAAGGTGTGGTTGGACCTAATTAAGAGGTGAGTATATACTATGAGTACTGCCTCTCAAAATCAAATACCAAAATAACTAAGAAAAACTGGAATACATGGAAAAAGGAATGGGTGGAAGACAATGATAAAGTGTATGAGAAATTCAATATGGTGGATTATCCCTCAACACCAAAAGACATTTCTGATATAGGTTTGGAACAAGATGAGATTTTTGAGTATTATGAAGAAGAGGATGAAGCGGATGAAGCACCACCTAAGGAAGCAGTTATTGTTGAGTAAGATAGAACTAATGTTCCTCATGTATTTCCTGAAGAAGAAGTCCCCGCTCCTAAAGTAGGTGAATGTTTAGAAACTCAACCCGAAGTTGTAACAGATTCAGTTGCCAAATAATCTGAAATGCATGTCATGGAAGCACCTATAGTGGAGGAACCTATAGTGGAAGAGCTATCTATTTTGCAAGAAGTCAATCTTGTGGAAGTCCCTATGGAAAAATCTATTCCTAAAATCAAACCTTCTGCTAAAGAAAGGATGGAGCTAGCTTTTCAGATAGCTATATAGGAAATGAATGAAGAGCTTAGATCTGAGTTTGGAGAGTTAGGACAATATCCTAAGCCTATCATTCTTGAGAATGAGGAACCTATTGAGGGGGAGAAAACCCCAAATCATTAGTATGATTAAGCCTCACATCCAACTGAGTCATGTCCTATAGACACTCAGTACAAATTACCCAGTTTCTATGATGTGAATGATTCTCAGCAGGTTACAGCAACCGAACATGACATTTCCTCCCTATTTCAGTTAAAATCAGTCTCCAATTTTGCACCTGAGAAGGAACTTGAGTATGAACCAGTTCCTACTTGTGAAGCCTTATCTGAATAGCCATCCTTTGTGAGTAAGGATGGTCTGAAGGAATTTGGTGCTACTTCTTTATTCGGAGTTGAGAAACACAAGAATAACCAACATCGTGTTTTGACAAACATAAGTGAGAGAGATGAATCAATATTATTGGAGAATATTATCTGGAAAATACAACCTAAGATGCTCCATGAACTTCAAGATGTGAGAGTTGAAAATGAGCTACTTAGTAATGAATAGAAGACCCTAAGAAGTATGGTTGATGACTTGTAGAGAGAGCTGCAATCGAGATTTGAATCTGTTGTTCCTCCTATAGAACCTACTGCTTCTCAAATACCAAAAGTTGGTGTGTCTCAGATTAAACCTTATCTATCATCATTAGATGAAAATATTACTGAAAGGAATAAGAAAATGGTGAAGGAAATGAAAGAGTTTGTTTCCAACCTCAATAAACTCACTAATGAGTACACAGGATGTCTTCAAAAGGTGTTGAATCAACTAAAATTCTTGACCACAACTATCAAAGCATCTGGTCAATCCACTAAACCCTCCTTCGACAGTGATCTGTTTAGAGCTGTAATCAAATAAGAGCTTCAAAATGTCTTCAGTGGTTTTAATGATTCTTCTTTAACTGAAGTAGTCAACAACTATGATAGAGTTCTTTACTTAGTACAAATCCACTGCAAAATATCAAATGATGCTCAGCAAGATATTTCCAAAAAGGTGGATTACTACTACAATAGAATTTTCTCCAAGATAGATATGAAAAAACTTTTCAAGTACCTTGTAGAAAATCTACGGATTACTCCTGTGACTGAAGCTTTCAAAAACCAAGTCCAGAAGATCACAGAGTTTACAAGATTGTTGGAAAAGTTTATGGAGAAAAAGGATGATTTTGTGAAATCCATGTTGTATGGTGGAGAGATTATTACATATTTCATCAAACTCCTAAGGCCCTATCTTCATGTCCAGAGTACATCTATTTTTTCTCCAGCGGCTGTACCTCTCAGACTGAGGCTGCCTACCTTCACCTCTACTCTAGCCTCACCCACCATGTCTGTTGGATAAGTACTCAGTCAGGTTAGGCCTGTGATTATTGATCAGCAACTGCCTAGATCTTCTACAGCTCCTACCTTCTCTCCCTCGATCTTTGAAGGACACCCATTACCCTTTTTACCAACAACTTCTCTACCTTCTTCTACCTCAACCACTGCCCCAATGGATTCCTCTTCTGCTACTGCAAAAGGAAAAGAGAAAGCCAGCCCTTGAGGAAGAACAATTCTTACTATTTTTTATAGGGATATTATTGTTTTTGTATCGTTTTTTTATATTGTCCCTTATTTTCTATTAATGGACTTTGAACCTTTTTTCCCTCTCTTATTTTATCTTTTTGATAATCCCAAAACGGGGAGAAGATTCTATATGTTAGCCTTTTATCTCTAAAGTTGCATCCAATATACATTTTAACTGTACATGATTTGTGATCATCAAAAAGGGGGAGATTCTTGGGCTCCTCATGTATTAATCATGTTTTAATGATCAAAAATCTTATTTAATCACGTGTTAATGATTTTAAATATTATTCAACTTAGTTAACGTTTCTAAATTATATCCAATCATATGTATTTATGTATAAATTTTTCTCATGCTTTAAGAAGAGCCTTGAAAGATCTAAATTGTTCTATTTTCAATTTACCTGCTTTATACTATCATTTATCTACTCTCAAAATACCTTATTTCACAAATACTTAAAGCCTAATCCTTTCTATTATCATAATTATTTAAGATTGAACATAGTTACATTGAAAAGTATAAGACACCATGAGTCTACCACTAGCTATGTATTTTTGACACCGTGATGTAGAAACCGTGAAGCAGACATAGTGAGCTAGACACCGTGAAGCAGAAACCGTGAACCTGACACCGTGAACAAGACACCGTGAACAAGACACCATGAACCAGACACCATGAACAAGACACTATGAAACAGTCACCGTGAACAAGACACCGTGTGAACCAAACACCGTGAACAAGACACTATGAAGCCAGACATTGTGACCATGAGACACCGTGTGAAGGAGACACTGTTTTCATGAATCACTATGACACTATTTCTTAACTATTTTTTCATCATTCAATTTAATTTTTAATGGTTATATTTTGTGCTCTTAATAAAACTGCTATTAATTAATGTGGGTTCTTGGCATGTCAGGGAACCATATGTCGTTCCTGTAAACAGTTAATCATTCCTATTGCCAGAGAAAAATAAATAAAGGAATATCGAGATACACAGAGAAATATATGCAAGAAAGAATATAAGAAACATACGAGAACCATACAAGGAGATACACACATACATGCAGTGTAGAACACACGAAGAACTAAAAGAACACTCATACGCATCAAGAAAATATGTTCAAATAAGAGGTTCAAGCGCTATAAGGAATACTCTCACGTTCAAGCTGAACAACTGTATTGGAAGTGAAGAAACAAAACCACAACACTCTGTTTTCTAGAAAACATCATGATAAGGACCCAAAGCTTCATCTTCTTCAATACAAAAAATTACAGAGCTGCATTGACATCAGACAAGATAATTTTAAAATGATCTCTATATTCTCGCAATGCTATGATCATCCTTTTTACATTACGAGTAGTGTGTTCTTCTTTCTATTTTGACACACACTAACCCCTAAGCTGAATTGGAGGATATTGAAATCCTCACACTAACTCTTTTATACCTTTGTGTATCCTAATTAGAACCGTAGTAGAGGTCAAGTGTAACCTGGATAGCCTGTGTGCTATTGTTTAGTTTTCCCACGTAAAACTATGGTAGAGGTCTGAGGACCTGGACAGTAAGTGTACTATTGTAAAACCCCGATACAGGGTGTGAATCATATTTTATATAAAACTGTTTGAGGGGACTAAGTCTCATCTTGAGACTGAACCTCTTGGTTAACACTGTTGTACATATTTTTTTAATTTAAACTATTTTCAATATTCAACTTCTATTTCTTTAAATATAAATCTATTTTTAATTTAATCTGATAGTTCAACTAGAAAGCGTTTATATTTATTATAAACAAGCATGTTAGTTTCAAAGTCTAATATAATCCTTAAATTATATTAACTGAGAATTAGAAAATCTCTTTAGAACCTAACTGAACCGTTATTGTATCACAAATTCACTATAGTTTAGATTTTTATTTAAATTGGGTGATATTAATACTAATCTTTAAAACAAAATTTTGAATTGGAACTCATTTCACCCCCCCCCCCCCCCCCTCATGAGTTTCCACTCTGACTGACACTATCCCCTGTTATTTCTTTTCTCACATACTTTTTCTCTACCCCACCCATTATTTCTTTTTTCAGTTTGTTTTTATCTCCCCTGTATTTGAGAAAGGATTTGTTTTTGATAAAATTCAATCTCTTAGTGGAATGAAATTTTTCTATCCATGTAAAGATAATCTCTCCTCACTTTTATTTCCATATTTTTTTTCTCTCCCCAATTCTTTATTTTCTATTTTTGTTTTTATTTCTCTCCCCCATTGTTTGTTTTCTCACATTATTTTTCCCTCAAACCAAATTCTATATTTTCTAACTTTATTTTTCTCTCGACCATTATATGATAGCCCCATATTCATATTCATAAAATATATATAAGTACAATCATCTAAAAATATAAAAACATACTTAATTTATCTCCCCCATTGTCAATATAATCCAATGAACAATGGGGGTATTCTTTATGAGGTATAGGAAGATATGGTAGTAGGATGAACATGAAGATTCAGCCTCTATTCCACAAATCTTTATTTAAGAATTTCATTTTTAATGATATTAGCCATCTGATACTTTGTCAAAATTTATTCCAAACAAATTTCTTCAGAATCAACTTTATATTATTTAAATTGAAACATTATGACACTGTGTTTCTGTCTATATTTCACAAGATTCTCAAAAATATCAGTTTCACTTTGATTATGAAAAAGTATATTTGATGTTTTAGAATCTTTTACTTTCAATTATTTAGCTGAACTTCCATCCACATCATTTCATTACAATCCTGAGTAGCTACTTTAGGATACAAGTCCTGTTGAAGAGTAAGATAGGTGGGTACCCAAAATTGAAAATTTTCATAATCAATGATTAATCCAGGATCAATAATATGATGAATTATAGTATCCACAAAATTTAATCAAAGATAAAATACAAAGTAGAGAACCCAAGACTGAGAAGAGAGGATTGATATATTTTGATCATAATTACATTAATAAAATTATAGAATTACCACCAAGGTGATGCTTTCATTATTGATGATTTTGACCATGGGTCTAAGGTGTGTATTAGTTTTCATGTAATGTACTTGGATATTAAACCTCTAGTGGTGATCCGCATGTGCTCCATGTATCTCATGGCGTCACCGATGAAATATCTACATGCCAGTGTAGAAGATCCTTGCGCTTACGATATCCACCTCCGATCTCCTTGAGAATCACTTCCAATGAATTCTCCTTGATCTGGTGGAAGAGGATCTCTCTCATTATTGAGAGTTTTCTTAGAGAGGGAAGATTTTTCTAAGCATGAGAGATTTTTTCTCCAAGGGTTTTGTGCACAACATGATCAGTTAGCTGGTTTAATGATCCCTAATCTTAAATAAATAATAATAACATCACGAGGTATTTAATTCACCCAGTAATAACAAATAATTAGCACAGGTGGTGTTGCTTAATTTATTATTCCATGTGAAACCCCATTTTAATAGCAATGCTATTATTTCCATGACATGTTCTTAACCACCACTTTATATATTTACATATTATTTAAACAGATAATATTTAATATTATTTCTCACTTGACCCATAAATTAGTCCGCCAATTGTCCTCAATATTTACCAGGCCTTGAATAATGAAACTTTATTTATAAAATAGATATAACTACATTATTAACTGATAAATAAATATTTCATCTGCAATATATTCACTCTAATAACTAACGATTAAATAAATGTGATCAGTTATAAATGAATATTTATTAAACCAAAACCAAGAATAATATTTATTTAAATCATAAAATAAAAAACTTATTTAACTGAGATACTGGATACACTTAGTCTGTGACCCTCTAGGCCTCATTCTTGTTGGTATTAGGTAGGATTACCTAAAGTCCAAGATTAGTGTCTAGCAATGGGTCAAGGCACCCAAGAGAAATAATTTGATGTCAAAATGACATGTCACCTCATATGAATGCTTACCATGTAATATAATCTCATTTTTTGATATCTCCAATCAAGAGGGTTGCCTGAAAGTGTCATCAACCCATGTGCTCAATTTCTCGTTATTTGAATTCTTGGAATATGAAAAGCTTAGAAAATACTATGGCTATAGATTTAGTTAGGCTATATCATTTCCATCAAGGGGATTAAGATATCAACTTCCATAGAAGTGGAAATCATTTATCTCATTATTCATTAACGTAGTATTACTCATGATGCACCCCCAACATATCATATATCACCGCAAACAACTATCATCATGGTTTTCTTCAATATATCTAATTGTGTGAATCATAATACCCATTAATAATAATCATAAAGTATAAGGAAAATACACAAATCCGTATATTGTAACATTCAATGAAACTTATGAATGAGTATTTCCTACTGTCGGGTCTTGTTCTCATAATATCCTCCCGGATAATACCAGGGGTGCACACCCAGAGAAGGTCCCTCAAAGTTTCATAACTCCCCAACCCTAATTGCTTGTTTAATTTGTGCCCCTTCAAATAATATCATCCATCCAGAGAACATATATTCAAGAATAGTTTCATGGAACTTACGGGTTCTCATCAAAGAATGGATCTTCTAGGACCATTTAATGAGACAACAATTCTTAGTAAATTATCACATAGTATGTAATAAAGAATAAAAATCATGATGTAATAAGTATTTTATTAATATTCATCCAATGAATACAAGTTTATAATACATAAAAGGAAGTTGATTTCTAGGGAACCAACTCCAAAAGACTCCCAGTTTCACTAGAGCCAACTGTTAACAACCCTCAATTGTATAGCTCTCACATTATATTCATGGTTCTACTGAGATAGGCCTTTAGTCATGGGGTCTACGACGTTCAGTTATTTCAACACTCTGCTCACTGTAACTTTACCTTTTTATGGTAAATACATCAATAGGTGAAACTTTCAAAGTATGTAATTTTTCTGTTGATGAGAACTTTGCTCTTTTTCAAGATCCACCACTGTAGTATTATCATAATAAAATGTAATTGGATATTTACCGCTATGAACCACATCAAGCTCTAGGATAATATTCTGAATCCAGATGGTTTCTTTCGCTACATCAAAAGATGCTATATATACAAAATCCATTGTAGAATCAGCAAAAACTAGATTCTTTGAACAATTCCATCTCACAACTCAACCATTGAGGCAGAAAACATAAACTAATTTTGACTTCTAATTATTTTCATCTGTCAAAAAACAGGAATCAGTATACACTCTGATGAAAAGATCCTCATCGCCTCCACACACAAGGAACATATCCTTAGTTATTCTAGGATACTTAAGGATAGTCTTACCAACTATCCAATACTTTTCTCCTAGATCTGATTGATATCTCCCTACCATGATCAGTGTATATGAAACATCAAGTCTGGAACAAAACACAACATACATGATATGTCATATCACTGAAGCATATGCAATATTTCTTATATTATCTTTCTCATATTCTTTCAGGGGAAACATTTTCTTGGAAAGATGTATACCATGTGAAACTGGAACTAATCCCCTCTTGGATTGTACCATACTAAATCCCTATAGTATCTAGTCAATGTATGTACTTTGACTTAGTCCAGGAATACTCTTGGATTTATCACGAATGATCTTGATCCCTATAATTTAAGATTTTTCTCAAAATACTTTAATGGAGAATCACTTTTTCATCCTATGCTTGACGGACTTCAAGATTGGTATGATGTTTCCAATAAAAAATATGTCGTTAACATACTCTACTATAATAATTACCATGTTCCCATTAAACCACTTGTAAACACATGGATCACATTCATTCTTAATGAAACCACAATCTCTTATGGATTTTTCAAATTGTATATTCTATAATATGGATTCTTTCATTAATATATAAATGGATCTATGCAACTTTTATACACATTTAGAATCACCTTGAGTCAAAAACCATTATGTTTGTATCATATAGACATCTTCATGAAGGTTTCTATTAAGGAATGATGTCTTGACATCCATCTTCCAAATATCACAGTCCAGTAAATCTACTATGGAAAGTATGATTCTTATGGATTTAAACATGGAAACAGGATAAAAGGATTCATCCTAGTCAATTCCTTGAAATCATTTAAAACCCTTATCCACTAGCCTTTCTTTATAGGTACTTACTTGACCATCCATGTCCAGTTTATTTTTGAATAACCATTTATACCCAACATGCATTACATCAACTAGCACATCAACCAAAACCTAGTCATGCTTTCGATAAATAAAATATATCTCAAAATTTATAGCTTTTATCCATCTTGTATTTTCTGATATTTCTACAGTTTCCTTATAATAGAGAGGTTCATCATTGTCTAGCAATAATGATTCACCATCCTCAGTGATAAGAAAACCATATCTCTTTGGTTTCCATACCTCTCTTGTACTCCTATGCGGTACTTGGGTTTTAGGAACTAACTCTTCCATGAGGACCTGTGGAACTTGTTCTTGTACCAACTCATGTGTAACTTGATGATAATATTCATCAAATTAAATCATTATCTCACTATGATTTTTGAGGATGTGCTCCCTCTCATTAAAGACAACCTATCTAGTAACAGTCACTTTCTTTTCTAAGGGATTGTATAGGTAGTATCCATTTGTTTTCTTGGGAAAACCTATAGTGATATAATTCATGCCTTGGGGTGCTAGTTTTTTTCCTAATAAAGCCATAGAAAATTCCACTCATCTGCACACATGTGTATGCAACAAAATGGGTTTTATACCACTCCATAAAATGAAGGTAATCCCATTTTCTACCTTAATTATTACTTGGTTTGATGTGTTTGCCACAGTTTTCAATTCATATCCCCAAAAGGATAATAGAATATCATCATGACTCATCATACACCTTACCATGTCCAACAAGGTAAAGATCCTCCTTTAACTAACACCATTCCACTATGGTGTATAAGGTGGAGTGAGTTGAGATAGAATCCTAGACTCCCAAAAAAGGTCGATGAACTCCTGGTTATGATATTCTCCATATTGATCCTACTAAAGCTTATTTATCTTCATACCAAGAATAATATACAATTCATTCATGAACACCTTGAATCTCTCAAAGGACTCATACTTATACATCATTGAGTAGACATAGTCATATCTACTCAATTCATTTGTAAAATTGATGAAGTAAAAATATCCACCTCTAGCTTCTACTGGAAATGGTTTACACACATCAGTGTGTACCAATCCTTGAAGCTACGTGGCCCTTTTACCATATCCACCAAATGGTGGGTTGGTCATTTTCCCATGTAATCAAGTGTGACATATATCAAGTTGTTTTATCTCAAAAGAGTCTAAAACCCATCTTGATAGAGATTTGTCAGGTGCTTCTCCTTTACATGACCAAGGCGGTGATTCAAAACTGGTTGTTGGATGAGTAATGTGAATTTAGTTCGTTATCAATTTCCAAAACATGGTTCTCATAATTTAATTCATATAGAACTTTATTTAAATATGTAATACCGTAATATGTGTTTCCATTATAAAATTACAAACATTTATTTCCGAACGTGAAAAAAATCCATATATATCTAAAATTGATACAGAATTTATGTTCTTGGTAACACTATGTTCATAATAATAGCCATGTAAAACCAAAATCATTCGTATCAGCAATTTTAGTGATAGTCACCAATGGAAAGAGTATCTAGCCTCACACCGTTGGCATCTCATAGATCCACCTCTCATTTGTAAATTCTCTAGAATCTTCTTTGTTCCTGCATTTGAATACATATTTGATCCACACAAGCTATATCTAACACCCAATGTGTAGAAATGGAATGATTGACCTTGATAACGAACACTCCTTTGGATTCCCCTTACCTTTGGGTTTAGTTCTTCTACTAGTGGCATGACTTTCCACATGAAAAGAATACTACCTCCTTTTTCATTCCCTACATGTGTATCTTCTTCTGTGTGGTCTGACAGTGCTCAGAGGCATTAGATTGTTTAAAAAATTAATGCCCTTATTTATTATCTTCCCTCTTCCTATTCAACATAAAAACTATGGGTTTTTTATAACCCATGTTCTTATCAACATGGAGAATCAGGGTAATAATATTTGTTAGACTCTTCTCATTAATACTCATATTATAATTCACAACAAAATTAGAGAAGGTCTTATGTAGTGATGATAGTAGGAGAACTGTACACAAATCATCTGAGAATTTAATCCCTAATATGTCCAAATGCTCAATGATGCCAATAATCTTGACTACATGTGGTCTAACTAGAACAGACAATCCAATCTTAGTTATGAACAAATCATTAAAGATCTCACACCTCTCATTTATTTTCTTATATTAATTGAGACATCGAGGGTAAGACATCATTCTATAAGAATTAATTTCCTCATGTTTATTTAAGAGCTCAGTGGTCATGGATGATTACATGAGGCACTGAACATCTATAGCATAATTCAGATGTTTCTCATATATAGACTGTTACTTGTCACTCATCTCATTTCCAGGAACAACTGGTAAAGGATCTTCCAGCATATAACTTTTCCTCTCATGGAATAGGATAACAGAAGGCTTTCTTTTCCACTCATGGAAATTAGTGTTGGTAAGAATGTTTTCATTCGGGATTATAGATCACAATGATATGTTTAATGTTATTTTGATTTTTGTTTCTAAAAATTAATATGAACCAATTTTTAGTTATTTATCGTGATAAATATAGACAAATAATTAAATTAATATTTATTAGTATCCCGCTATTTTTTTCGAAAACCAATATCCATTTCCATTAGCTTTGGAGTATCCTATTTCTAGGAAATTCTAGCAATAAGGATCCATATTTCCCTTCTCATTACCCCAACTAGGATTGGTAAAGGAACATGAATGGTTTTAGTTAGGCATTCCAAATGACAACTACCATAAATCACATATCCTTGATCTGTTGAGTAGACTCCCCTACCATGAAATCCTTAATTTTGGATTTCCACATCCATTGCCTCTCAGTTACACCTAGTAATTATAAGGCAATCAACCCAGGATGCAAACTAAGTTAAGTCAACCCGAAACATTAAATTATAATTCTCTAATAATTGTATGCACCCCAACTAGGGTTGGTGAAGAACTTTAAACTATGGTTTGATTCTAACTGAAGTAATGGAAGGCTATGCTGACTTAATATTTAATTGATATATTTTATCATTTATGTGTAAGTTACCAATTATTATCTTTTCACATGCTTCATAATGTTATGTGGGATATAAATAAGTTATTAACCTTGTATAGATAATATGTATGCATATTCCATTTTTTATTTTAGTTGCATATTATATTCTGGTTAGTTCAATAATTATGTGATCACATCAAACATCCATAATGAATAACCATACAATTAAAAAAAATAAAGTTTATGATCATGAAATTTACTATTAGTGATTTTATCTAGCAGTTGATAAAATAACCCTAACCTAGGTGAGAAACATAATGAACCGTTTAAGGTTCATGTTAACAGATTACCTCCTATCAACCATTGTATCTCCTAGGATTGGTTTCACCTCAGCTCCTAACACAAAACTCCTCCACTATCTTTGGAGCACCATCCATTACATATTATTTTATCTCACATGTAGTTGAGACGTAAAATGGGGTTTACATAAAAAACCAAGGGCACACAGACCCTACATATTAATGAGGAGAAGGAACGTAGGCAAACAATTTTAATTTAATAAATAAATTAAAAGGGAAACAATCACATACAAAGGTCTGGTCTAGATTAGGTTCATCCACATACATGAAACTAATTATAAATTTAATAAAACTATCATTCAATTCTTTAACTGTTCTTATTATGATAAATTATGCTCGAATCGATTAATCATTATCATTAATTATTTAATTTTTTTATCTTGTTCCTTTTTTTAATTTCCTTAAAATTCTCATCCATAAACTTGTACATAACGTGTACCTTAGATGAAAATCTGTGAATACCCATCCAAAACTACCCATCATGTATTTCTACTTGTATACAATTTATTCTTTGTGACATGTATAATTCATGCAGAATTATAATTTTAATACAACTCATATATGTTGTGTAGATATTTGAAAATTATGTAGATGTTAATTAAACATATATATATGTATATATCAAACAACTATCACATGTTGTGTCCCAGTTTTACACCCACACGAATGTACATGTGTAACACCCTAGGTAAATAAGGAATATGACATTTTCATATTTATCCATATTTGTGAATAAAATATTAATATGACTTTAAAGGGGACGCTATGCTCGATGGCGTACCCAACACGCAACAACGAGTTTCTTGGGAATCTTACGTTGCACTCTAATAATAAAATAATATTATTCTAAATCGTAGTTAACATGTAGCCGTTGTAATGGCAGGAATGGATAGAAATAACTAAAATATGATTATATATGTTCTTAAATGTTTTTACATTTATCCAATAAAAGATAAAGGCTTAAAATACGGAAAGAATTCAATTTTAGGCGTATATGCCCTAGCTTTCACTAAAGGTTCACTTATCACATTTTGATGTTGAACCATCATTAAATATAGTTTTGTTCACTCTTAAAAATTCTTTTGGACCAAATAAAACTCTTATTAAGAATCGGGACATCAAAATTTACTTTGTGTAAATTTTTGGTATCTTTCTGATAAAGTTCATTTTCTTAATGAATAGTGTTAAATGTTGTATTTTAATTCAAAACCACTTTTTAATCTAATTTATTTATATGATTAGATTATATTTTTAATTGGTTTTAAAGTGAAATTAGAAAATATTTTTACCATTAAATCCAATAGTGGTCGTTGGAATCAATTTCACTTTGAAATCAGACATAAACTAGTGTCAATCTTTTGATACTTATTGTTTCATAAAACACGCTATTTGTCATGACAGCGGGAATTAATTATTAGATTAATTAATGTGACTTATATGTTTTTAATTTTGTAAAACGGACTTCATTTTTGAATTCAGAATATCAAATATAGCTTAGGGTGAATTTTTGGGATTTTTCTGAAAAACTTCAATTTTTGATGAATAGTGAAACCACTAAGTGGTACTTATAAAAACTGATTTTCCGTTTAAATGAAATTTTGCCATCATTGTGTTTTGATTTTCAAAAATCTGACATACATTTTTGTCATTAAGAAGTAAAATGTGGTTCAATGAGATTCAAATAATTTTTTGGTGAATAGTAACTTATTAAGTTTTTAATCGCGATTAGTGGTAATTAGTGTAATTTAAGGTAAAAATGATATTATAAGAATGTGAAAACACCATGACACTTGTCCTACACCTATTGGGTGCGTCATGGCCGACCAAGACAAGCCATGGGCCAACTTGGGGACCCCATGGATCCACTTTGGTTGGGAAATGACATAAATAACTTTTTATTTAATGTAAAAGTAAAAATTACACAAACATGATATGTTCTACTAAAACAATTTTTAAGTGGGGTTACACAAGTCCAAATTTTGATTATAAATAGTCATTTGAAAGCTAAAAGTATTTACTACATCATAGTAGTTTTTTTATAATTTTTAGACATTAAATAAATTAAAATATTTTTGACATAATAATGATGCAGCGATGATATCATTATTTGACGATTTAAATAAAATGGAAAGATAATGTAAACTCTATGAACTACACATGTACAAAACATATTGGATGAGTGGATTTAGAAGCCGTATCACCTTATACACGAATTATATCAATGTGAGACCTTTTAAAAACGAAACACATTTTCAAATAAAGTAATATTTCTTTACTTTCCAAAAGTACCCCTCCTCTCCTCTTATAAAAGGCCCCCACCTCTACCTCATTTAACACACTCCTCAAGCCTTTGGCACGGCCAACCCCTGCCCATTTACTCTCTCCACATCCCTCTCCTCATCCTAGAGGATTACCTTTGGGCAGAATCCTTTCAAAGGAAGCCTTTAGGCTTAAATCAAAAGGAGTTACACTTTTAAAGTTAATTCATTCTCTCATGTTCATTTGTTTTATTTTTCTTCTCCAACCCCATAAACTCTTTTTATTTACTTCATTTGTAACAACACCAGTATCTTCAATAAACTAGGATGTTGTTATAAGATTTATTCGAGCTACACTCTCACACAACTACATCAAATGGTTAAAGAATATACGGTTTCCGTGGATGGCGAAATTCTGCCTCCCGAAACGATGATTGTTCAATACTCATTTAACACCTTCAAAGGTGGCCATTATGATGTCACTATTTTTATATATGATATATAATATGTTTATGTTTTACTTATTCTTCTGTATTTTTCATTTGTGTCTTACCTTTATGGCTTCCATTATTGGTATCCACGATATCTTCTTTTTAGGAAGTGCGGACTATCGCCTCCTCAAAGTGATGTGATTCGTTAATGCCATACGTGGGACGTATAAAGGATGGATTCAATGTTATTATATTTGATGTTATACTGGAATTATTATATACATCTATATCATTATTATTTCATTCCATTAAAGTATGATATAGAAATGAATGTAGCGTTCATGTGTACGTACGGCTTACCGTCTCCATGAACGGTGCATTTCATTTCTTATCCCCAAATGTAATGTACTATTTTAAGTACATGTATATAATGGATATATATGATTAATCATACATCTAAATGATGAATATAATTCTGTAATTAAAATATACATACCTCTCATTTAGTTTTAATTCCATTAATATGACAAAGAAATGAAAGTAGCGTTAATGCATACGTACGGCTTACCGTCTCAATGAACGGTGCATTTCATTTCATACCTCTAAATGATTATGTAATGTTATAAATGCATCCATATACTGGATATATATTAAATATATGATATCTACATCATTAATACAATTCTGGATATAATAAACTTTTGGCCACACGAACAACATGTAACTGTAAGAAGTCCACTTTCGACTTAAGAACCAAATATCGGCAAAACAAATATTATTAACTTAAATGATTACATAATGTTTATGAAATGGTAATAAGTGATATAAAAGGAATAATGAACTTGAAAAAGATTCTTAAGGAAGTAGAAGTTAACTCAAGTTTATTATTCAGGAGATTAAAGAACGATCGAGTCAAGTCGGACCCGGGGTAAGGGATCCTACTCCTCTCTTTCTTTTTAAGTACACACTTTTATGTCATTCCTTTTAAAGCTCATCTTTCTTGTTATTGGGATGATCTTTTATATTACAATTACTGTGATTTTTATGTTCATGTGATGAGAGACCCTATTCTCTCTCATCAATCCATTTTGGAAGTTTTGAGTGGTGCCGTTAGGCTGCCGAACTTTCGTAAGAAATCTAACCTCTCTCTTTCTTTTTAAGTACTCTCCTTTATGTCACTTCTTTTAAGCTCCTCTTTGTAATGTTGGGGGATTTTATTTTATATTCCTCTTTCTGTAAATTTTATTTTAATGTGATGATATACCCTATTTGATATCATCAATCCATATTCGGAAGTTTTATGTGGCGCCGTTAGGCTGCCGAGTTTTCGTAAGGGATTTTCATCTCACTTTTATTCCCGTGAGATTTATGCTACATTTGCCACAAATTCCATTGAGTGGTGTATGTACTGCCCATTATTCTACTCTTTGTGTAATATAAATTCGTTTATGAGTATTTACATCAATGATCTATTGTCCTTTCATGGGGTGTATGTTTTGAAAGATACCCAAGTCGGTAAGGGAACCTTTCACCCTCCTCTTTTTTAAAAGACTTCTTTTGTTGGGTCTTTTAATTTACATATTGTTATGTTGGGATATGTTCTCATATATCCTTATTCATGTAAATTTTATCTCCAAGTGATGAGATACACTTTTTATCTCTCATCAACTCATTTTGATGTGATGCCATTGGCTGTCAAGGGAACCTTTTAACCCAATTTCGATTTCCTTGGGTTCAACATGTAGTCATTGAATATGTCATCCATTGAATATGTGTGAATGAACTTTTATTGTTTTACACTTAATATCCACTTATATTGGGTGTATTTATATTTTTCACACATATTTTTGAGATTGATTGTCCTTAATTTAAGGATACCATCTTTATAAGGGATTTCATCACATTTGACTTTTCTATTGAGGGTTCATTGTTGTTATGAACCAATTCACTCTTATATGGTGTATATACTTTCCTTTGGAGTATTATATCATGAATCCATTTATTCTCATGATATTATAAAGTTCTGACTAAATGTTATTCCTCAGTTATTGTATTCAAGTTTCTCTAATTTTGGTAAAACCCCTTTAACCAAAATATCGTTTTAAATGTTTTAATTATTTGTTCTTATTAATATCAATGTTTTCGAAATGGTTTTAAGGATTTATTTATATGGATATTAATGGTTTAAAATTTTAAGCTTCAAGGTGGTATGGGACACTTTGATTCAAAAATCTCTTTATTAAATGTTTTAAATGGTTTTGGAAATGGTTTCTTTTTGAATGGATTCATTATTTAAATATACTAAAATTTATATTGTGATTGAAATGTGGAAATGTTATGTTTCCTTTATGCATGTTTTATGTGACACATTTATGTTATGGTTCTTGGGCATTGTTATGAAAACGGGTGGTTCCGTGATAAACTAAGGGCGGGTGAGCCCGATATAGCTCTCCAATGCATTGGGTAACGCGAAGGAGTGAGACGTTAAGGTTTCTCCGAAGAGATTTAGGGAATATACTTTGATGGGTATTCCAAACGTAACCAAGAGGGTTACTCCCTACGTAAGAATGTTATGAATGCCTCAAGTTTCCTTTATGTCTTATGATTTCTATGATTTATTCATGGTTTTATGAGGTATTTTAAAGTGCCTTTGTTTTATGGGTAAAGTATGATTTCATTCTTATGTATATATGAACTCATGTTTCCTTTCCATATTTTTATAACTCTTACTGAGCTTTTTATGATCATCCCAAGTTTTTGAAATGTTTTTCACAGGTCAAGAGAAAGGTACATGATGTGATGATAGTGTCAAGGATGTGTCAAGAAAGAATCCGTGTTATATTTTAAATATGTTCCCGTTGATGGGAAGAATGAATACTGTCTTTTATGTATCCACTTTGTTTAAATGTGGAATGTAATGCAAGTTTCATGATCTAATTCTCTAAAACTCTAAACCTGAAAAGATCCTCAATGTGTAATCTTGTAATAACTCAAGATTAAGTAAGGTTTAAGGCTGGGGCCTTATAGTTGGTATCAAAGGTCGGTTTAGATAACTTTAGAGGTTAGGGTATTCTTTAAGCATAATTGACAATTACCATAATGGTTAGGATTTCAGAAAGAGTCTTAGTTTTAGATAAAGTGAATGAGTAAGTATATCTTATTGTCTATCTTACTCATTAGTACATGATGGTTTTGTTGATATACTCACACTGACATTTCTATTTTTAGTGAATGGATGGATCTAGCAGGCACCAAAGAGACAACAGGTTTGAAGGAAACTGTGGTGGTTCTCTGATTAAGGTACTATATAAAATGAAGGATTCAATGAGGAAACTCGTGGTTGTTCTAAACCAAATATCAAGGAGTCATGATCAACCACTTCAACATTGGTGAGTTCTCTAATGCATCAGGTACGAGATGGCCAATTCAATGTGGAAATTCAGGTAATAATTATTAAGGTAACCATTAGGGTTTATATGATACTTAATTTTTAGGTAATTATGGGTTACTCTATGATATGATGGAAAATGAAAGGAATGATATAAACATGAGGTTAAAATATGTTATGATCATTTTTGAAGATTTTATCTCGTTTTGGGGGATGTTTTAAGAATTATATAGTTTTAGAAATAGGACAACACGCAGACTGTGTGACAACCTGTCGCGTCGGACAATGCTGCGGGAATCGAACCCACAACCAAAGTGCGACTGGTATTTATCGCCTACCACTGGACTACGTGAAGTCCCGGGTTAGTTTGACTGATTCTTTCTAGTTATATGATTTTATCAATTAAGATTAAGTTTATTTTGGGTTATTTATGAAAATTATTAACCTATCATGGAGGATATGTGATTAGGTTAATTACTTTTGAATATGAGACTTTAGGAGCAACAGATGTTGTTTGGAGATAAATGTTACGATTTAACTTGGAAGACTATGTGACTAAATCCTTCAAATATTTGGGTTTCAACCTTAGTTCGGTTTACTTTGAAGAATTTTATGGACAATTTGTTTATCGAATGGTCCTCTTTGAAATTTGGGTTTTGTTGGAAAAATTTTGGAGATTAAGAATAGATTTTCTTTTTGTAAAGGGTTATCCTTTTCTGGATTATCGGACCTTGTACTAACCTTTTTGGTTTTGGTTTTGGTTAAATCCTAAAGACATGGGAATTATATAGTTCTCTTTTGTGGATTAGGTGATTCTCTAGAAGTTGATTATAGTACTCTTAATGCGAACAAGTCTCCCTAAATACTCGTCTTTTGGAAAAAAAATATGAGTTTGACTAAGGAATCTAGTAAAAGTTGAGGGTCAACATGATAAGTGATTATGTTTCCTTATGAATAAATTCCTCAATAAAAAGTAACTTAAAACAAAAAATGTTGTCTATTAACTTTTCCTACTGGGGAATCGAAGACCGTTTAACCCATCACAAGTTTGTGATTTTCTCGTGGTTAACTTTCTCCTAAACATGTTTTCTATCACTCTCCATCAGAACATGACCCTTTGTTTTTTCCTCCATGTACATATTTTCATACTTGGAATCCTAGTATGGGTTAAATCGGGTGACCTTTGTACTTATCTTTCTTTATTTTAAAGTGTTTGTTTTACCAACTTTTGTTCCGATGTAGGACGTTCAAGGATGTTTCCAAGCGCAATTTTAAAATTGCGAGGACGCAATTCCCAAAAGGGGGGAAGGATGTAACACCCCAGGTAAATAAGAAATATGACATTTTCATATTTATCCATATTTGTGAATAAAATTTTAATATGACTTTAAAGGGGACGCTATGCTCGATGGCGTACCCAACACGCAACAACGAGTTTCTTGGGAATCTTACGTTGCACTCTAATAATAAAATAATATTATTTTAAATGGTAGTTAACATGTAGCCGTTGTAATGGCGGGAATGGATAGAAATAACTAAAATATGATTATATATGTTCTTAAATGTTTTTACATTTATCCAATAAAAGATAAAGGCTTAAAAAACGGAAAGAATTCAATTTTAGGCGTATATGCCCTAGTTATCACTAAAGGTTCACTTATCACCTTTTGATGTTGAACCATCATTAAATATAGTTTTGTTCACTCTTAAAAATTCTTTTGGACCAAATAAAACTCTTATTATGAATCGGGACATCAATATTTACTTTGTGTAAATTTTTGGTATCTTTCTGATAAAGTTCATTTTTTTAATGAATACTGTAAAATGTTGTATTTTAATTTAAAACCACTTTTTAATATAATTTATTTATATGATTAGATTATATTTTGAATTGGTTTTAAAGTGAAATTAGAAAACATTTTTACCATTAAAACCAATTGTGGTCGTTGGAATCAATTTCACTTTGAAATCAGACTTAAACTAGTGTCAATCTTTTGATACTTATTGTTTCATAAAACACGCTATTTGTCATGACAGTGGGAATTAATTATTAAATTAATTAATGTGACTTATATGTTTTGAATTTTGTAAAACGGACTTCATTTTTGAATTCAGAATATCAAATATAGCTTAGGGTGAATTTTTGGGATTTTTCTGAAAAACTTCAATTTTTGACGAATAGTGAAACCACTAAGTGGTACTTATAAAAACTGATTTTCCGTTTAAATGAAATTTTTCCATCATTGTGTTTTTATTTTCAAAAATCCGACATACATGGTTGTCATTAAGAAGTAAAATGTGGTTCAATGAGATTAAAATAATTTTTTGGTGAATAGTAACTTATTAAGTTTTTAATCGCGATTAGTGGTAATTAGTGTAATTTAAGGTAAAAATGATATTATAAGAATGTGAAAACACCATGACACTTGTCCTACACCTATTGGGTGAGTCATGGACGACCAAGACAAGCCATGGGCCAACTTGGGGACCCCATGGATCCACTTTGGTTGGGAAATGACATAAATAACTTTTTATTTAATGTAAAAGTAAAAATGACACAAACATGATATGTTCTACTAAAACAATTTTTAAGTGGGGTTACACAAGTCCCAATTTTGATTATAAATAGTAATTGGAAATATAAAAATATTTACTACATCATAGTATTTTGTTTATAATTTTTAGACATTAAATAAATTAAATTATTTATGACATAATAATGATGCAGCGATGATATCATTATTTGATGATTTAAATAAAATGGAAAGATAATGTAAACTCTATGAACTACACATGTACAAAACTTATTGTATGAGTGTATTTAGAATACTTATCACCTTATCCAAGAATTCTATCAATGTGGGACCTTTTAAAACCGAAACACATTTTCAAATAAAGTAATATTTCTTTACTTTCCAAAAGTACCCCTCCTCTCCTCTTATAAAAGGCCCCCACCTCTACCTCATTTAACACACTCCTCAAGCCTTTGTCTCAGCCAACCCCTGCCCATTTACTCTCTCCACATCCCTCTCCTCATCCTAGATGATTCCCTTTGGTCAGAATCCTTTCAAAGGAAGCCTTTAGGCTTAAATCAAAACGAGTTACACTTTTAAAGGTAATTCATTCTCTCATGTTCATTTGTTTTATTTTTCTTCTCCAACCCCCTAAACTCTTTTTATTTACTTCTTTTGTAACAACACCAGTATCTTCAATATACTAGGATGTTGTTATAAGATTTATTCGAGCTACACACTCACACAACTACATCAAATGGTTAAAGAATATACGGTTTCCGTGGATGGAGAAATTCTGCCTCCCGAAACGATGATTGTTCAATACTCATTTAACACCTTCAAAGGTGGCCATTATGATATCACTATTTTTATATATGATATATAATATGTTTATGTTTTACTTATGCTTCTGTATTTTTCATTTGTGTCTCAACTTTATGGCTTCCATTATGGGTATCCGCGATATCTTCATTTTAGGAAGTGCGGACTACCACCCCCTCAAAGTGATTTGATTCGTTAATGCCATACGTGGGACGTATAAAGGATGGATTTAATGTTATTATATATGATGTTATACTGGAATTATTATATACATCTATATCATTATTATTTCATTCCATTAAAGTATGATATATAAATGAAAGTAGCGTTCATGTGTACGTACGGCTTACCGTCTCCATGAACGGTGCATTTCATTTCTTATCCCCAAATGTAATGTACTATTATAAGTACATGTATATAATGGATATATATGATTAATCATAAATCTAAATGATGAATATAATTCTGTAATTAAAATATACATACCTCTCATTTAGTTTTAATTCCATTAATATGACAAAGAAATGAAAGTAGCGTTCATGCGTATGTACGGCTTACCGTCTCCATGAACGGTGCATTTCATTTCTTACCTCTAAATGATTATGTAATGTTATAAATGCATGAATGTACTGGATATATATGACATATATGATATCTACATCATGAATACAATTCTGGATATAATAAACTTTTGGCCACATGAACAACATGTAATTGTAAGAAGTCCACTTTCGACTTAAGAACCAAATATCGGCAAAACAAATATTATTAACTTAAATGATTACATAATGTTTATGACATGGTAATAAGTGATATAAAAGGAATAATGAACTTGAAAAAGGTTCTTAAGGAAGTATAATTTAACTCAAGTTTATTATTCAGGAGATTAAAGAACGATCGAGTCAAGTCGGACCCGAGGTAAGGGATCCTACTCCTCTCTTTCTTTTTAAGTACGCACTTTTATGTCATTCCTTTTAAAGCTCATATTTATTGTTATTGGGATGATATTTTATATTAAAATTACTGTGATTTTTATGTTCATGTGATGAGAGACCCTATTCTCTCTCATCAATCCATTTTGGATGTTTTGAGTGGCGTCGTTAGGCTCCCGAACTTTAGTAAGAAATCTAACCTCTCTCTTTCTTTTTAAGTACTCTCCTTTATGTCACTTCTTTTAAGCTCCTCTTTGTAATGTTGGGGGATTTTCTTTTATATTCCTCTTTATGTAAATTTTATCTTAATGTGATGATATACCCTATTTGATCTCATCAATCCATATTCGGAAGTTTTATGTGGCGCCGTTAGGCTGCCGAGTTTTCGTAAGGGATTTTCATCTCACTTTTATTCCCGTGAGATTTATGCTACATTTTCCACAAATTCCATTGAGTGGTGTATGTACTGCCAATTATTCTACTCTTTGTGTAATATAAATTCGTTTATGAGTATTTACATCAATGATCTATTGTCCTTCTTTCATGGGGTGTATGTTTTGAAAGATACCCAAGTCGGTAAGGGAACCTTTCACCCTCCTCTTTTTTAAAAGACTTCTTTTGTTGGGTCTTTTAATTTACATATTGTTATGTTGGGATATGTTCTCATATATCCTTATTGATGTAAATTTTATGCCCAAGTGATGAGATACACTTTTTATCTCTCATCAACTCATTTTGATGTGATGCCATTGGCTGTTAAGGGAACTTTTTAACCCAATTTCGATTTCTTTGGGTTCAACATGTAGTCCTTGAATATGTCATCCATTTAATATGTGTGAATGAAATTTTATTGTTTTACACTTAATATCCACTTATATTTGGTGTATTTATATTTTTTACACATATTTTTGAGATTGATTGTCCTTAATTTAAGGATACCTTCTTTATAAGGGATTTCATCACATTTGACTTTTCTATTGAGGGTTCATTGTTGTTATGAATCAATTCACTCTTATATGGTGTATATACTGTCCTTTGGAGTATTATATCATGAATCCATTTATTGTCATGATATTATAAAGTTCTGACTAAATGTTATTCCTTAGTTATTGTATTCAAGTGTCTCTAATTTTGGTAAAACCCCTTTAACCAAAATATCGTTTTAAATGTTTTAATTATTTTTTCTTATTAATATCCATGTTTTAAAAATGGTTTTAAGGATTTATTTATATGGATATTAATGGTTTAAAATTTTAGGCTTCAAGGTGGTATGGGACACTTTGATTCAAAACTCTCTTTATTAAATGTTTTAAATGGTTTTGGAAATGGTTTCTTTTTGAATGGATTCATTATTTCATTATACTAAAATTTATATTGTGATTCAAATGTGGAAATGTTATGTTTCCTTTATGCATGTTTTATGTGACACATTTATGTTATGGTTCTTGGTCATTTTTATGAAAACGGGTGGTTCCGTGATAAACTAAGGGCGGGTGAGCCCGATATAGCTCTCCAATGCATTGGGTAACGCGAAGGAGTGAAACGTTAAGGTTTCTCCGAAGTGATTTAGGGAATATACTTTGATGGGTATTCCAAACGTAACCAAGAGGGTTACTCCCTACGTAAGAATGTTATGAATGCCTCAAGTTACCTTTATGTCTTATGATTTCTATGATTTATTCATTGTTTGATGAGGTATGTTAAAGTGCCTTTGTTTTATGGGTAAAGTATGATTTCATTCTTATGTATATATGAACTCATGTTTCCTTTCCATATTTTTATAACTCTTACTGAGCTTTTTATGCTCATCCCATGTTTTTGAAATGTTTTTCACAGGTCAAGGGAAAGGTACATGATGTGATGATAGTGTCAAGGATGTGTCAAGAAAGAATCCGTGTTATATTTTAAATATGTTCCCGTTGATGGGAAGAATGAATACTGTCTTTTATGTAACCACTTTGTTTAAATGTGGAATGTAATGCATGTTTCATGATCTAATTCTCTAAAACTCTAAACCTGAAAAGATCCTCAATGTGTAATCTTGTAATAACTCAAGATTAAGTAAGGTTTAAGGCTGGGGCCTTATAACATGTCTCAAGGGTTACATATTAAAATAATTATTTTTTAAATCTACATAATCTAGAACTAGTACACAACACGTAGATCTGACTACATGGAGTATATCCCCTTAACTGTCCATCTAAAGTACATGCCTAGGGAAAGGACCTATGACGTGTACTGCAAAATTATTCAGAGTACACAGTGTGTCTAGTGGGCCAAATTCCATGTAGTCTCCGTGTTACACAGTCACCAGTTGGGAAATCCATATATGGGTTACACAACAAGACCCTAACCCAAAGGGACTACACACCATGTCTAGTGGGCCAAATGGTGTATAATCAAGTTGACCGTGTTCCAGTCTATCATAGTCAATATGTGGTGTAAGAATTAACTACATTGTGTGTCATTAATACACATTAATTGAGTAATTTATGAATAACACCAAATGTATTGAACACAAATACATTTCATATAGATCCAAATACATGGTGTGTATTCTTGTGTTTTCTAGAAAAAACCGACAGTCCCTCTTGATGAGATTCTTGATTTAATTTTAATCATAAAATTATTCATTTCTGTTAGATTGGCAATAATTGATAAGGCATGAACAAATCTCAAAATTCATATTACAAGAATGATTAAACATTATTTGAAAAACTAAATTATGAAATAATAAATCCTCAATTAATTATATAAGTAATTATAAATGAAAATATAACCACTGTTTGATACCACTTATAGGTTTTGGGTGCAGCGAAAGCACAAGATGGGTGGGTACCCACCTTTTAAAATTTTTATAATCAATGATTAATCTGGGATCAATACGATGATGAATGCCAATATCCACATAATTGAATCAAATATAAAAAATATATTAGATAACCATGAATGAAGAAGAGAGGATCTAAATATTTTGTTTTTAATTAATTTAATTTAAATATAGAATTATCTCCAATGTGATTATTTATTCGTTGATACATCCAACCACGGGTCCAAGGTGAAGCTCCGTTGTGATGTAGAATCCAAGGATATGAATCCTCTAGAGGTGATCCACATGTTATCCACATATCTATAGATGTCTCCAAAAGAGTCTCTGGGTGCTAGTATAGAAGTTCCTTGAACTTGAGATGTCTACCTTCAATCGCCTTGAGAATTTCTTCCAAATAATTCTCCTTGATCCAGTGGAGGAGGATCTCTCTTTTTCTTGATAGCATTCATGAAGAGGAAAGAGTTCTCTCGGATTAAGAGATTTTTCTCCAAGGATGTTTGTGGAAACCATGATTGGTTATCTAGTAAAACGACGCCTTGTCTTATATATAGAATAATAACATAAATATAAATTTAATTCACCAGGTGATAATAAATAACTAGCACAAGTGTCATTACTTAATTTATTATTCCATGTGAAACGCCATGTTAATAGTAATTCTATTATTTCCATGATATTTTCTTGACATGCACATTATATATTTAAATATTATTTCTCACCAGACCCATAACATGGTCCGCCAATCCTCCTAAATATTTATCAGACCTTGAATAATGATTATATATTTATAAAATAAATATAACTGCATTATTCACCAATAATTAAATATTATGTCTACAATATATTCTCTTGAATAACTAGAAATGAAATAAATGCGAACATGAATACTGGAATAATTATTAAACTACAAGTAGGAATAATATTTATTCAACTTGTTAAATAAATAAAATATTTAACTGAGATACTGGATTCATATTGTGTGTGACCCTCTAGGCCTCTTTCTCGTTGGCATTAGGCGGCCTTGCCTAACTTCCTAGATTACTCTATAGAAATGGGTCATGGTACCCAAGATAAATAAGTTAATGTTGTAATGAAATATCACATCATATGAATTCTTATCATTTAATATTATATTTTTGTCCTGATATCTCCAATCAAGAGGGTTTCATGCAAGTATCGTCAACCCGTGTTCTTTATTTCTCATTCTTTAACTTCTTGAAATTGAACATTCCTGTAGAAAACTATGGACATGGATTTACTTAGTCTATTTCATTTCCATCAATGGGCTTCTGATATATACTTCTATATAATTGACAAATCATTTTTCGTGTTATTAATTTATGTAGTATTACTCATGATGCGCCCAACATATCCTACCTCATCGAAAACATATGTCGTCATGGTTTTTTCAATGAATATAAGTGCACTTTTCCTAATACCCATTAATAATAATCATAAATTCTATGGACCAATACACACATCCATAGATAGGAACATCCAGTGACACATATAAATGTTTATTTCCTACTAGAGGGTCTTGTTCTCATAATATACTACAAGATATTAATAAGGGAACACTCTATGAGGTGGTTCCTCAAAGTTTCATGAGTTCCCACCCTTGATAGCATATATAATTTGTGTCCCTTAAAATGATATGATCTAGCCATAGAACATATGATCAACAATAGTGTCATGGAACATCTGTGTTCTCATTATAGTAGGGATCTGCTATAAACTTTTAATTTTACAACTATTCTTAAGACATTATCGCATACTATGTCACATGGAAGAACAATCATAATGTAATATGTAGTTTATTAATATCTATCAAATGAATACAATTTTATCATAAAGTAAAAAGAAGTTGGTTTTTAGGGAACCAACTCCAATAGTTTCAACATATTCAGATTTAGTTGTGCTCAATGTTACTGAGCATTATTTCTTACTATTATAACTCACAGAACATTTACCCAAGAAAAATATTCCTGCTGGGGTTGATTTTATATCGTTTCAATCTCCAACCTAATAAGCATTAGTATAAACCTGAAACTTCATCTCCTAATTTTTTTTATATAACAACCCATGGGATGTTGTTCCACTGAAAAATCTAAGAATTATTCTTTCTACTAACATATATGATTCCTTTAGATTACTTTGACACCTAGAACTCAAATTCATGGCATAAAAAATATTAGACCTTGAATCTATAAGTGATAGAATACTTCTTGTCATCTTTTGAAATTCTTTCTGATTCACACCTATTTTGAATTCATCTTTTCTCAACCTTGTTCTTACAAAAATAGGAGTTGAAACTTCTTTAGATTCAGACAACCCATTCTTTTTTATCAATTCTATTAAACACCTTTCTTGATAAAATAAAATGTATTTTTTCTTTTTTTGATCTTATAAGAGAAGGAATAATGTTAATCCTCCCAACAGTGACATTTTAAAAAACTTATTAATTACTTTAGAAAACTATTCACCAAGCTTTTAGTCATCCCCAACAAAAATTATATCATCCACATAAACAATTACCATTAATGTTCTAGAGTCAATATCTTTCACATACAAGTTTCTATCAAATTTTCATTTAGAAAAGTTCATCATTATAAAAAAAAATTCATGATTCAAATACCAAGCATGTGGAGCTTGTTTCATACCATATAAAGATTTCATAAATTTACAAACATTGTTTTCATACTCATCAAGTAGAAACCCACAAGGTTGCTTAATGTAATATTCTTCATGAATCTCACCATTTAAGAACGCTGATATTACATCCATTTTATGAACATTCTAATTTTGATGTGTGGTCAATGAATGAAATTTTCCAATAATGTACAATCATAGAATAGGGGAAAATGAGTCGCTAAAATCCATACCTTTCACCAGTGAATTTCATTTCCAAACAAGTCATTATTTGTAACTTCAATCATTTCCATGCTAATTCAATTGGTTTCTATAAACCCACATGCTTTCGAAAACATTTTTGTTTTATGTCCTTGAAATTATTTCCCATGTTTAATTCTTCTCAATCTAAATGAACACTTCATTCATAGAATCCACCCATTATTTATGTTGAATAGACTCTAAAACTAATTATGGTTCAGCTTTTGAAATAAGTGATGTCTGATTTTCTAACCTCAAATTTCTTCTCGGCTGAATCAGAGCCATCTAATTCACAATAATTTTTTCTAATTCAACATGTTGTTTTAAGGCAGGAAATCACAATGTTTTATTCCCGGCTGGAATTCCTCATCACAAGATTTTTTTGATCTTGATATGAATGTTTTGAATTACTTTCACTATTATTGGAAATCTCCCATTTTTCTTCCTCTAACTTCTCAATTACCTTTGTTAGGGAAATTTTATTTTCAATTACCTTCACATTATATGAGTGGACCAACTTTTGTAAACATTTTCTCAATCATTTTTATCTTCTCTCATTTAGTGAATAACCCAAGAAATTTCCCACCTCATATTTCTCATCTCACATTCCCAAATTTATTTTTCCGATTTTGAGAAAGCATTGAATTAAAAAAACATTACAGTATTTCAATGAGGGTTTTTTGATCTACCACATTTAATAAGGAGTCATGTTTGTTTTCAGCCTCAACAAACAATTATTTTAAAATTGTTTAGTAGTACTAATATCTTCTCCTTATTATAAATATTAAATTTGTACTCTATTAACAAACTCATTCCCATTTCATCCAAGATTCTATTCTATTCTTTCTACAACTCCATTTAGTTTTGGTGTATAGGGAGAACTATACTGATGTTTGGTGCCATCATTTCTGAAATATGTTTCAAAAAAATTGTGAATTCAGTACCATTATCGGTTCTCATCTTTTTGATAGAAACCCCAAATTATTTCCCAATATCTTCTCTGAATAAGTTCAACAATTCAACAGAATCAGACTTCTTCTTCCTGAACATGATGTTTTTCATCTAAGTGAAATCAACAAAAATAGTTATAAAGTATAAATATCCTTTTGTTGATTGATGTCTCATTGGCACACAAAGTTCGGAATGAATAATATCAAGTGGTCTAGTTGAAGTGACCTAAATTCTATTATAGATTTTGTTAGTAATATTTCCTTTCTGTAAAGTAATAAAATCACCTTCATCACTTATTTTCAATTCTAGAAAATTTTAGACAACATCAAATTTAGAATGTTTACTCATGTTTTTATTCCCAAGGATCCCAAGTATTTTGTGCCACAATCTATTTTCATATTCATCACTCAATTAACATGAGTTATTGAATTATTCTATTTGAATGATATTCTCATTGGTTATTTCTCTTTTTCTAATGAAATTTCCATATTTCACACTTTTGAAAATAAAATAATCCTTTCTAAATATTACTTCTCTTTTATCATCACTATTTTGACTCACGCTATGTAAGTACGGTTTTACCCCATCAAAAAGTAAAACATCCTTAGATTTCAATTTCTCTAATTCAATCTCTATCATTTTGATTCCTCTAATTTTTAAGGAACTATGATTTATAATAGTAAGTGTTCCTCTATTATGACTTTCATCATATTTCAACATGTTTCATATGTGAATAGAAACCACCATCATGAATCAATAGTTTATTCTTCTTACATTCTTTCAAAGTTGTATCAACAAGAAAACTTCTTTCCTGAACCTTGTTTTTTTCAGTATTTCTTTCTTCTCTATCATAAGAAACATGTTCTGTAAGGATTGTCATACATATTTTGGCTTGATGACTAGACTGATCTCATTTTCCACAAACTTCTTTCGGACATTCAATGTGAATCTTTTTTGGAATGTTTCTAACATCCTGAGAATTCACCTTTCTAACTTTATATATGTTAAGAGAGTTTCTCATTATTCTTTTATTATTGCTTCTACTTTTCTAAAACTTTCTTCCAAGTAGAGATACGTTGATCCGATAATTATATGTTATATGCCCATAAATTACACATCAACAACAATTGCCATTAAATATTTATTTTTAATTCAAGTAAGATATTTCATTATATAAATATTGTTAAGGTTGGTAACTTCTTTTAGTTATAACATAATTAGGATGTTGACCATCATTTCTTTTGAGTGATTTTTCTACTTTTTTCAAATTGATAGGTTTCTCACTTCCTTTATCCACCCAGGATGTATTGATACTTTTATTGAACATGAAATGTTAAAAGAATCAGATAAAACATTATTTTTGGTGAGAAAAGATTTGAACTAATTTTCATGTTGTTCCTTCCCAGAAACATTAGAAGTCTCTTATTTTACTTCCCTATCTTTGTTGAAGTTTTCATTGATCATATTCAAGGTACTTTTGGACTCGATGAGTTTTGATTGAAAATTTTAACCACCTCTTCCTTATATAATAGATTTTTTATAAGATATTCAATCATATTTCCCTGTTCATAAATTCTAGGTTTTTAGCTTAAAATATCTTGAATGTATTTATCCTCCTGCTTAAAAACATCTTTTCTTTCATTAGAAACTTCTTAATACTCTATCTTAATTACTCTATTTTCATTCTTGATGGGGTTTTTCCCAATATATGAAACAAGTTCATTTCTATATTGATACAATCTATAAGATTCTTCACCACCTTCTTCTCTCTCTGATGAATCTTTTGATTTCTCAAATTTTTCAATAAAGGTTCTGATTTCTTATGAACTTTTATCTTTAGATGAATTGTTATTAGTTGATTCTAATTCAATTTTATTAATCAACATTATTATTTTTTTCGGTAAACATATTCTTCTGTCTCATGGAATACTTTTCTTTATCATTTTTCTTCCACTTTTTTCATTGAGGTTCTTCATCAGAATCATCTCAATATTCTATAATATTCATCTTGGGGAAATTCATAACAAAGTGTCTAATTTCAACCACACTCAAAACAATTGAGGGGACGTTTACCAGCATACTTTCCTATTCCTCTTAAGTATTTATTTGATATAAGAGATGTTATGTTTTCATTAAACTCATCATATTACTTGTCATCAGAACCACAAGGATCAGCTTCATCAGCATCATGGATTTTCATATTTCTCATGGGTTTAAAAGAAAATTCATATTTAGCCATATTTTTAAAGATTGTATCTTTCCTAATATCATACAAAATAATAAAAGTATCCAATTAATCATGAGATAAGTCATCCTTATCTTCTAAAGAAGATATTTTAGAATCAAAACTTTTTGGAATGTTTCTCATAAGTTCCTTTAAAATTATAGAATCTTCCAGGATATATCTAAAACCTCTAGTGTTGCAAATAAAAAATTCATTTACTCTGGTGAAGTACAAATAAATTGTTTCTTCATCCCTCATTATTATGTCTTCATGCTTACTATGCCAGATTTGTAGATTTTCTTCCTTGACTTTTGTGTTCCCTTTGAAATCAACTTTCAGATTGTACCACATACTTTTTGAGATTTGAGACCCATCACCTTCTGATAATCATTTTATGATAAGGAAATGATAATAGAATTTCTAGCCATTACATCAACTTCTATATTTCTATTATCAGCAGAGGTCATTGGGGAAACATTCTTAATAGGTGGAAAACTAATAGTAGTGGAATCAAAAACATCCAATCCAAAAGATAAAATTTAAGGAATCTTTATATTTCCCCTTCCATGAAATTTTTTTTCATTAAACATTGGAATTCCTATACTATTAATATAGTTGATATTATCCACAATAAAGATTCAACAAGGGAGACATCCAGTGATACCAATTGAATTTCCAAGAATCAAATAACAATTGAGTAGGGGGTTTGAATCATTTTATCAATTTTTATATGTTTTAAAACTTTTAGAAACTTAACCCCTATAACCTATTATGATTTATTTCCCTTCCAAAGTTCAGTAAATACTCATGCATGAAAAAGTAATAAAGAAAGAAAAGTATGAATGATTTACTAGGTTTAGCTGTAGTGTTAGAACGTACATCCTTTTCATAGCCACTCCCATGGGTCTATATAAATACACTATTATGAATAAGTGAAGAAAACGTATTCCAACTCCCATTAGACACCTTCTATCATCTAATATGAATGATTATAATGACTCCTATCAATTTGAAATGATTTCTTTTAAAACAATTGAGTTAATCAAAAGGAGAAAGACTTTGTTGAATTTGTTACACAAATTTTCAGTCTAAATGATCTGTTCAGATTACCAAGATATGATTTTCTTAGCCTGATGATGTAAGATCCTAGATCAAATTTTTTAATACAATTATTTTGAATATTGGATATGATTTTCATAGAATATTGGTAATTATTTTTAATGAATTTTGGATCCAAATTTCACAGAATGATGGTACATATATTTATAGAATTGTGGATCCAATTTTCTCATAATGATGGTTCTTATTTTTGAATACTTTTGGATCCAATTTTCTCAGAATGTTGGGGATGAATTTTTTTAGAATTATGGAACCGATTTTCCAAGAATACTTGTGCTGATTTTTCTTTGAAGAACTGTAAAACTAAAACTCTGATATATTTCTCAAAAAAATATTCTTCAGTTAGATGGGAACGTTTACCATGATTTCTCCAGCACTATGCCTTTATCTCATTTGTGGAATGTTTGTTTTTTAATGAATGATCTAAGAAAGTATTTATAGGAAACTTGAAAACCAATGACGGGAAACATGAAAACATTCCTTCTCCCTAAAATATCAAAACATCAAGAATCTCTTGAATTTAAAACATCATCTTTATCTTATTAAAACCTCTATAGATTTATTTGAGATTTATATAAAATTGTAATTCATGTTTGACCACTTCATTTCATCATACATTTCTCTACTCATTATAATTTGTTTCTTTCACAGATTCATTATGATCAATTTCTTTCTCATTCCATTATGATTTTTGATTGTCCTGGATAAAATTTTCAGCATCCCTTCCACTTTACATCTAGCTATATTCAATCAGATATCAATTAATCTAATGTTGATCAATTAGGGTATGATCATTTTTCTTCCTGAGTCTCTGTACGATCATCCTAGGTTTTAAAATTATTTTATGCTTTTGATAGAAAACAAGATACTATAGTTCCTGATATTGATCAATCTTAATGGGATGTAAATACCATTACGATGTAATTCCCATTAAGATGAAATTATCATTATGATATAATCCTCATTACGATGAAATTCCCATTACGATGGAATTCTCATTATGATGAAATTATCGATACTATGGATTTATCATTATGAGGAACTTCATATTATAATGGTATTCTTATGACAATTAATTTTCCATTATAATATAATTATCATTACAATGGAATTATTCACTGATTAGTTCTGAATTTCTTCAAACCTCTCCACCATTTCATCAAATGATTTTATTGTTAATTTTTTCATGATTTGCAAGAACTTATTGATCATCAAATCATCATTTGATTTTGTTTTTGAATGTATAAAAAACATCCAAATTCCTGACATCACATTCTTCTTTCAAAAAAAATTAGTTACTTCATTATTTATCTGATTATAGAAAAAAATAGACACTATGAAAACAATAAATTATTCCTCTGGTTATTTTGGATCTTCGGAGATCAATACAATATAGATGGATCAGATTCCTAGAAAACAAAACATTCTCATATAAAACGGTTACTAGTCAATAAATAAAAAAACATTGATAAAAAATTTATCATAAAGGTAGTTTATTTTTGTATTTGTCTTTTAACATAAAACAATAATTATTTAAATCATCATAGGATTGCATTTCATTGCTACATTTTTTAGAGTAAGACTAATTTACCTCTTCAGTATCAATAATTAGATATATAACTTTATGCTCAGCTTATGATTTTAATGAAGATTCACCATAGGAACTATAAATATTACTCCAAGTATATTTTATATATTTATTTACTTTCCTTTCATAATTGGGTTTCTATTGAACTTTGAGTAATGGAAAGTTACCATTTGTATGAGTTATTTCCTTATATTCACAACATCTATCATATACAGTGCCTTTATTTTTCTTTATGTACATCTTTTAAAAATATTTAGTAATATATAATATATATTTATCTTGATATATAAAATTTTAATACGATTATTCATCATATATAGTCATTAGAGGGGATTATTCATTTTTCATATGAATTTTAACTTCAAATTGATTCTCAACATCAAACACCATAAATGTCTTAACCAAGTCCTTTATTTTCAAATTATTTACTGATGAATACTTATATATTTTATTAGATATTATATTCCACTTAGTTGGTAATACATTGAGTAATTTTAATGTTTGATCTAATTATGAAATTGAATCTCCTAAATAAAAAACATTATTGACAATATCTATCAATATTTCATCTAATTGGTTTATGGTTTGATTCCCATCCATTCTAAAATTATCAAATATTATCTTTTCAGCAATGTATCTTAATTGTCTGACTTTTTAGTTTCTTCATTGGTAATATTAATAGTTTAACCCATCATAAATATAGTATAAAATTGGGAAACTCAATATAATTATAATTACCAAAACCACAAACAATAGCATTCATAGATTTTGAATTGTGATTATATTCTTCTTCTTGATCATTATTCCAATCTTCAAAATCTTTTTTGGGAATCCCATAAGTCTTATAAATATTTAAATAAACACTTATTATAGTATTTTTCAAATAAATTATCATACGGACTTTTCGTAATTCATAATCATTACCATTAAGAAATTGATCACGAATCATAGACATAACATCTAAAGAATCATCCATTCCATAATATCTTTGTATAAATCTTGAAATAAAACATGTCAGAGAAATTAAAAGAATACATATAACCTTTAAATAAAAAATATTAATATCTAATATGAAAAATATTAATATACTAGTAGATAAGTTTCTTTGATACGAAATTTTATATTGATATAGATATAATGAAGAAAAGACGCAATAGGGGGTGAGTTGTGGTTTTCAAAATATTAACAGATTCAGAACATATCTCTTGGCATGAATCGTTCCTTTCTATTTCTCTTAAAGATAATTCAGATAAAAAAATAAATTACGTAAACTAACATACTAATACATAGTGGTTTAGGGAAAAAAGAACCCATAGTCTGATCTATTATCTATTAACTCCACAAGCATGGTGATTTTCATTAGGTCCTCTTATCCTAATACCATCAAAATTCACAACTGAGTGAAAATGGGTGACCCCTTGCATTAAGACTAATTAATTGCTTCTAGTTCTTTTACAAGGAATTGAATATACACAACTTAGTACAATAAGATTATACTTAACCATGACTGAGTATAAGCAGCCAAAACTCAAATAAATCAAAAGTGTTTTATTTATTTTATGGTATGGGTTAAAATTCACAGCTTACAGCAGTAACCAACATATGTAATCATATCTTTAACATTGAACCACAACATATAGATCTTCATTGTTTATACATGATTTATTCAACTAGGAACAAAAAAACACTAGACATATATTTAAACATCTTTCTCTCAAAAGTGTATCTTCACAAAATGTCTATTCATTATTTCATAAGAAGATATAAAATATGATCTAATAGTGATGAAAATTGTAGTGAGTAAATCAGATATAATTATACATGTATGTCTCCAAAGTAAAGCTCTGACGTAAACAACACATAGTTTCTTCAGTATATTAAAAAATACATATATATTTCTTATAAAAGAACATCTCTATATTTATAAAGTAGGTCTAACAGATCTAGGTTAAACCAGCTCATGAAATATCAGACAATAAATCGGGAATATTAAAATTCAAAAAAAATTCCAGAGAGTTGTAATTGTCCATAAGAATAGTAAGATTTTACTCTGTTAAATAAGGTCCTTTAAAGAATCATAACAATCCATTCAAATAGTCTTAATTTTTTTTAATTGATATTTTTTTCTTTCAAATCCATTTCATAAATCTTAGATAATATTGTGGATTTAAAAAACTATTATTGAAAAGTAAAACATAGGTTTCATTCATGTGATGACAAAATATAGAACGTAGGGTTGAAAATTTAATTTTGATTACCAGAGTAGGGTTAATGTGCCATACGTTTGTTTCATCAAGAATTGGATTACTTTTGAGTATAGGGTTAATGAAGTATACTTTCTGATTTCATAAATGTCCGGTTCTATAATAATGTAGGGTTGATATACCATACGTTTTGACAGTATAGGGTGTATTCTATATACAATGTTTTCTAATGTAGGGTTGATAATAGTGTTTTTAGAATATTATGAAGAGACATTCTGATTGCTTCAACAAATATTCCTCACTAATAAGAGCCATTAATGTAACTCTAGAATGATGTTTTCATAGAAAATTAATTTCCTAAGATTCACTTAAATTAATTTCAATAGAAACAAAAATATGGGTGTTTGTGAGCATCAAAATAAGTAAATTAACAAAAAATTTGAATCGACACATGGTCAACCGCTATTATAGGGTCCATAATCAGGATATCTTATACTAAATATCACCAAGTAATGAATTTATGAGAAGAATAAAAAATTCATATAACCTCTAAGAACTAAATATATTGACATCATATGTGTCACATCATTATGATATATCTTGATTATATGATATATGTTTATGATTACAATCCTAGAATCTCATGGTTTTTATTATATTTGAGAAAAATTATAGACTTTTTATAAGACAAGTAATCTCCGAAAATTACCAAGTTAACAGTCTAAAATAATTAATAACACTATTATAGTAAGAATATATCATGTATAACATTATGTTTTCTGGATATGTTAATCAATAATTATTGGTCATGTTGGGTATGGGAACCCACACTTATAACATTCTCACTTTCAGTAGAGAAAAAATTATAAACATCAACTATTTAACTCTCATATGATAATATAATTTTTCTACATAGTTATGGATTTAGTCATTATTCCATCCCTATTTCCCTCAATGGATACACAGTTATCTATGACTTCTCATCTTTGAGTAAAAACTCTCACATGAGATGATATCCTCAAGTATACATCATATTTAATCTAATATGACCTTGACATCTTTGATAATTCAATTATTGTAAGCTTATCATAATTTATATTATGATAATAATTTTATTTCTATTTATTATTCCTAGAATTGAAAAAAAAATCATCACATATGTTATTGTACTTCTTTAGCTATATCAGAGACTCCAATATACTTGGTGATTTTTTATATGGATAGCACTGGATTTTATGAGATTCAATTACCCATTTATGTATCTTAACTATGATATTAGATAAAAATTTCCAAACAAATACTAGTTTTATATCCCATTGAAAACTATTTTTCCCTCCCTATGTACAATGTACATACCACTTTTAGATTCTCACGTTGTACTAGATAGTTTTAACTACTACCTCTAATATTATCCTAGAGTTATTTAATATTTTCCAATCTTAATTTATGCATTGGAAATATAAAATCAAGTGCATAGAATTAAACATTTAATATATCCATCATTAATGAATAATAAATTTTATTTTTAATTTTAATCTCTTTTTATGTCTTATATATGTATTCATGAAGAACTTTTTGCCACATGGCGTTGAAAAAATGACTCTCACAAATTATTCCATTTGGTATATTTCTATAACTTGTTACTATCTATAATTATAATTGGTATAAAAAACCCAAATATCTATCCTAGTTGATATTATTCCTAGAAATTGGGTTTACTAAATAAATTCATTCTATAGATGGATCCTTTTAACCTATTGTTAACTAATTGTAAGAGTGAAAACTATATTTCATATGTAATTAAAAGATTTTACAATAAAAACTATAGTTCTCCCACAAAACATCTATATACATAAGGAAATATAATTTTCCAATGATTTATTTCTTTAATTGATTCATAAATAGATCCGTGAAATATTAATATAATAATAATGCTAGTTACTATGAAAATTTTAATATTTATGGATTTCGATATCTCTATTTATGAATATTTTTTGACATGGTAAACATCATAACAGATCATAGTCCATTAAAAAATCATGATTTATAGGTATTATTTTTACCACCAATGAGATGTTCTCCATTTACTACCCATTTTAGCCCTATGAGCTTTATATCAACTAGAGAAATTACTAAAATACAGACTTCATTCTGGCTTATGGAATCCATTATTGAATTTATATCAACTTTCCAATTTAATTTATTAGTATTTACGAAATAATTATAGAATAAAGATTCATCATTATCAATAAATAATAATCACCTAAGTTAGTGATAATAAAACTAGCTTACTTTAATTTTATATTTAATTTAAATTATGTGTCTTAGAAGATTATAGTTTCCATAAAATCTTATGGTGCTAATTCATACACAAATTAATTATTCATTCCATTCCTTTACTTTATCTATATATCTCTTTCTCACATTACTTCTAATAGATATGTTGACCCTTTCATTGAAATATATTATTTCACTTAACCAAAACATTTTTATCTTAGGGACTTATATAATATCGTTTGAAACATTTATGATAATTAGTTGATATGCACATTTTTATTGATTCATGTTAATTTCTTGACATAGCCTTATCAAAAACATTAAATATAAAGAGAATAATTATGGAACAATTTATTTATTTCAATTTATATGTTATATGATATCTAGTTTTCATCATAATTGTAATAAATTTAAGAGTTAATGACAATATTTTTTGAAGTATTACTCAAAAGGTTAATATAATCCAAGAATGATATATCATTGATCCTCATTTTACTAACATTAAATCTCTTATTTTTATAATGAAATTAAAATTTAAAAATTACTCAACTCTATATTTTAATGATTGATGATATCTTGGTTAAGATATTCTTGACTTATTTTTCTAATGCATCTCATATCTTCTAACCAAGCATATTCATTTCATCCATTTTTTATTTCTTAAATTTCATAAAGTAATATTAGAATGTACATGAATTTTCATCAGTATATTACTTGAAATAGTTCATATTTATATTATTGAACAATTTATAGATTATTTTTATCTTTTTCACCTTTAAAATCAAAATGTGTCATAGTCACATTAAACAAGATAAGAAATCATATCAAATAACTCAAATTTTTAAATAAAAATGATTATAAACACCCTGATTGGTATTTTCTAATCATTCTCTTCTAAATTTACATGACCGATAATTATCTTACCATAAACAAGTTTTGCTTGAGTGTTATATTTTTTATTAATCATTATTTGTTGATATAGTACATATGTAATCCAAGTACAATTCTACTATTAATTATGTATTTAATACCATAAAAACATTACATAAAAATAGAAATAAAATCTCAGTGTGTACAAACTCAACACAAGATAATTTATTTGGTAACATATATTGCATAATAATATTTTTCAAATGCAATAATCATTCAACTTAATATGTGATTTTGTTATATTCTCTAGCCAATGTAAAATTAAATCTCTATTAGTAACATAAAGATACACTTCACTCTTGTATATTTTATGAAGTTAATTCATTAACATATTTAAATTGAAATGTGTGGGCCGGATATTGCCTCTAATACCTAATAATTCAAATCAAAAATATTATATTCTATAATAAATATACTCAAATTTAAAGATTATTCTTTATTATTCTTTAATTATTTACCAATTCTTTTCCATTGACCAATTATTCACATGAAATGAAAATAAAATCATTTTCTATGTTATTAATCTTTTCCAATGGTTTTTTAGAATGTTTTATTAAGGATCATTTGGAATCATACCTATCATTTAAATTTTCACCTTCTCTTTCCTCTTTCTCACCGTAAGAAAAATAATATCTAACTTTATATTAGTTATTATCATCTCGGTGAACATTAACCAAAATATATTGAATTTATTCCTCTATATTGTATATTTCATAGTTATAGAAAATAGTGTAACTTGGTGATAAGGATGATAGAATGATATTTTTTGGAAGATTTTGATTCATATTGAATCCCAGTCCTAATAATTGATCAATATAATTCATCATCATGAGTATATAAGGAAAAACATTAATTCTATGTATCATTTTACATAGGTCTAGTGTAATTATAATATAATTATTTTCTTACTTCAATTTATCATCGCATAATCCTTGTAAATGAGACAACATGGTGTAGCCATTCATGTACTCTTATTTTTTCACAACTCATTAGAAATTGTTCAAACCATTTTTATGTAAACATACAATGCATTATCTATGAATCTCATGTCAGATTCATTTTTTACCTCACTGTATTCAAAAGGTAGATCATTAGATATTGGGTAATATGGGGTATACAATTTCCTTTCATATAATAGGACTATGTGAAATATCATATACCACTCTTGTAAATTAGTACTCGGAAAGATGTTTTCATTATTATGTGTTGTTCATAGTTAATTTTCAGTATTACATAAAATGTTCTGTAAAATAAATCCTATGCAGATTAATACTTACCTCTTGATTACTCGTTATTTGACATTATAAATTTATTAGTCTTAAATTTATCCCACTATTTTATTCAAATACTAGCATCTATCAACTAATAGATTCAAAATAATTAGTTTCTTTAGTTTATTAGTGATAAAGTATCCTTATACTTCTATTTATATGCCAATATATGGTAATGTCACTACTCTGAGTGTCTAAGGTACAATTTTAGCTTTATATCCACACTAACTATATATAGGAAATTTATTTCATTTTAATTTTAATTATTTCAACCAACCAATATTGTAATAACTCTCTGATAAAAGGTAACTCCCTCAACTTTGGATAACAAGAACACAAAACTAGGGTTTCATACTAATTTAAGGGGTGGAATTTGTTTATGACTTAATATTTTTTATGGATTTTAAAAGATATTTATTTCTATTTATGATAAAAATATGATTATTTTTAACATTATTATTATTATATGATCATTCTCAATGATTAACCATGAATAAATATAATTCATTCATGACAAATTCATTTATTGTTATGTTTGATTTCATTTTAACTATCCTATGTGATCTTATAATATCCATGAATTCACATAATAATATAATTGACCATGTAAGAAAAAAATAAATAAATGATGATGTGATCATGGTTTTTTTATACAAGTTGGTCTATCAAGAAGATTATGGATCAACCAAGATTCTAGGAAATTCCATGAGTCATATACCATCTCAAATTTTTGTTTCCAACAAAATAACTTGCATTTAATTATTTGGTTCCATGATGGTTCTAATACATTAACCTTTTCATTTAAAACAAATTAGATATCTATATTTTATACCCACTCACAAGTAAGGGAAACTCATATTGCAGTTATTAAATTTTACCGTATAATGTTCCCACATCAGCCCTTATATATATATTAAATATAGAAAGACGATACATATATTTTTAAAAATTATATTTAACTAATAATTATTATAATCATTCACCATCAAAATAATTATAACTAAATTAATAATAATGAGACATACATGGGTTTGTTCCCACCTCATGATCAGTAAAAATTAATTAATATTACATAATAAAATTTAATTATACCAAAAATTTAACATGAGGAAATTTTTAATAATTAAAAGTTACATTAAAATATTTTTAATTGAAAAAATATGTCTTGTGGTATAAAAAGTATTTATAAAATTTTTATGAAATTTATATTAATTTTCTAAAAAATAAATTTTTATTGGTCATTGTGTGTCTAAAACGGACCCCTAGACGTTTATCAAGACCTTAATAAACCTAATTTGTTCAATTAGGTTAAGTATCCCTAACCCTACCCAGCTTAGGTGAGGAGACCCAGTTGTGATTTGGTTCTTTAGTTGGAGACACCCCATTGTAGGGTACCTATGTATAGTAGGTTCCCACATATGTGTGTAACATCATTCAAAAAAAATTAATAGTGGGTGGACCTATGTTTCCTAAAGGTCCCTATATGTAGTTCTACCCGAAAAGTTGGGATGTCCACTGGGCCAACATGCCAAATTTTGCACCCATGATTTCAATTTTCTGTCTTCCCCAATGCATTAAAACACTACCTCATCCCCCTATCAAACACGTTTTTAGATAATAATCAACATTGTACACAAATCTTTAAAAAAATTTCATTTTAGGTAAATTAAATTAAATTACAATCAATAGAAAAAAATAAAAATTTTAAAATAACCATTTAATGGTTATTTGAAATCAGATTAATTCTCATTTATTGGATTTGGGACAATATAGAAGGCCTTTATCTGAATTGTACCAAATTTAATTGAAATTCAAAATTAAATGAATACTTGTTTTTATGGATACCATTGAAGTGACTAGTATGTTGTGAAATATTCAAAATAGGAAAAAAATATTTTTTATCAAAAATGTCCTAAGATACCTTATTTGGTATGGATATACTTGATTCATCCCAAGGATCTCATGCAATTAATTTTGAGAACAAAGAACAAAATAAAATAGTACCTTGATGGAACAGTATGGTACCAATTTTATATACATGTGTTTGCATCATGGTAGCTTGAAGGAACCATGCAAGGCACTCTATATATAATCCATAGACATACCACATACCCTTTAACATTTTTCATTAATTCCCATGTGCAATCACAGAATAGTAATTTCATTCACAATGTCTTTTGGGTCATGAGAAGAATAGGTCATCAATATGAGAAGAAAAATTGATCCAAACATGTTCCTCCTTCTATTTATCTATCTAAAATGTAAATGAAAATTTGATAGAGATATGAAATTCATGACAGTGATTTAAAAAACTATTCAATGATCAAAATGGGTTTAAATAGTTTATTTAACTGTGACAATTTTCACTTAATACCTTGGATAAGTTAAATATCTTAAATGGGATATAAATTAAAGGAATAAGTAAGTAAGCCTATCAAAAGAATGTCATCAATACTTCACCACTAACTTTTGAAATTATTAAATTACATTTAATGAAATAACATCCACTATCATTGGTAATTATTACTATAAATCTTTATTGAACCTTGAATGTGTAACATTGTGATCACTATATTTATGGCTCAAAATGATCTTATATAGTTATATTTAAATTTTCAAAATTAAACATAATTCATTAGATAATTTAAACATATTAAATCAACCTATAACAACTTGTATAACCTAATAATTGTGTTTTAAAGTTCATGAATATTTCACCACTGGCTTGTGACATTATTAAATTCAAAAAGCTAAAAAATGGATCACTACCTCAGCTCGATCTTCATGTAATTATTTAATGAACCTTGAAAGTGTAACATTAATTTGAAAAATACTATTTTATTATATTATCTTTTATAATAAAATATCTTTTGGATAACTTCAGAAAAAAAAATTCTCATTTTTCTAACATTTAATAATATAAATGAATTAATTTACTTGATATAATTCCCACTTGTGATTTCACCAACCCACACATGGGTCCAACTTAGTTCTAAACTCCAATTCCTTTTACTTATTGGAATTTATGGACACACTTTTTGTATAACCCCTCAAGTCATTATCTCAATAGAATTGAGTCATACTCACATATCCATATTGGTATATAGCAATATATATTAGCCCATAAAGAAACAAGTATTATTCATAGTTATGACAACCTACTAAGAATTCATATTGTGTAATATAATCTATTTTTCTATTAATTTCTTATAAAGAAGGATGTATATTGTATTTCATTATCCATTAATGATTTTTTTATTTTTAAATAATACTTAGTGTACTTACCTTTATTTACCATGGTTATAGATTTAGTCAAGACACTATCATTCTATTCATGTGAAAAAATATATCATGTTCCTCTCAAAGGTGATAAATCATTTCTTGGTAATTCAATCAATGTCATGATAGTAAAGATGCACTTGACACATGGGACCTCCCCACAAACATAAATTCCATGGGTTTTATCTTATATCAATGTATCTTAATAAATGATTCACATTGATAATGGTCTGAATTTATGAGGCTATTATAAATGCTCTAGAATAGAAAAATCTAGTAACACCAAAAACATGTGGTGTTCTAATTGCTGGGGAATTTCTCATGATCTCTTATACTTAGTATTAAAAACTATGGACTTCATGAGAAAAATATCAATACTTATAAGCCCCCAAAACCTGATATTCAAATATTGTATATTTCTCTTTTATAGAGACCCAAGATAAACATGCCTTTATTTTACATCTTCTAAATGACAGAAACATTAAATTACATAAATAATAGTATTAATATAAAATGGATCAATAGGTTTAGTGTCATTTTATTTTTAATTTATAATCACCTTATTTTAAAATTTGTTTGATCAATCCTTCTTATTTATTCCATACTGAACTAACATCTAAATGTTTAATTAGAAAAACAAATCCCTACAAGCTAGTGAATGAAAACATAAGAACATGGGTGGGATCAAATTATCAATAAGGGATTAATAATAAATTTATCAAGGTTGAGTTCGTAAGTATAAAGAACATAAGCATAATAAAATTATCATATCATTATGATTGATAATAATAACACAAAACTGAGCTTCAAAGTATATGGAATTAGAAAATACAGCCACAAAAATCAACCTGGAAATATAACTTTCATAACATAGCTTGATAATACATAATATAAACCATGAATTATTAGATCAAAAGAACATAATTCTTAACATCTTTCGACTATGTCACCATCATTAACATAGGGATACATTTATTTCATGATTCACACACTTATACCCGTGATTATAAACAACTAAATCATGAATGCATATACATATATCATGATATTTGACCATTTAACCAATGCATTAGAGGGTGATATAGGACCCAATCTTAATTCATTAAATCATAAGTTTTCTAATATAAATTCATCCACTTATCACATCATAAGTATCCCATGGAAATAAAATGGGTTTTATAAAAACATTAAATGAAAATTATTTAAATTATATAAAAAACACATGGATATAAAAAATGGTTTCATAAATATTTCTAATGAAATTCTTTCAAACATTAGAGAATAATGAAACTATAGGGATTAAAATTGGTTTCATAAAACATTCAAATTAAAATAATTCATCCTTCAAAACATAAATAACCCATGGAAATGAAAATGGGCTTCATGACATTTTCAAATACTATAAAATAATAACATGATTTAAATTGATTGAAATAAAAAACTTAATCATCAAAAAATAATGAATAAATACAATAAAAAGGATAGTGAAACATTAAATATAAATTAAATAGATATTTCCCTTTTCTAAGATATATAAAAATGAAAACCAAATCAAAAAAATAGTTTTTAGGGACATTTTGTAAACTGTTTATGTAGAATTCAATGTCATGAGTCTCTTTTCAAAAAATTTATTTTTCTATCTTAAAAAGGTGAAAGAAAGAACTTCATGAACGTGTTTTCAAATAAAAAACTCTTCTATAAAAATATATAAGTCTAAAAATAATTTAAAATGAAAAATATATTGAACTTGGGGAAAATAAATTCAAGATTAAATTATATAACTCAGAGGAAGAAGGTTGAGTTACAAAAACACTTATCTTTGTCATTGATTTCCAAAAAAGTCATGTAACCTCAAATATCATAAAGTCAAACATATTACATACCTATTTTATTACCCTATTTATATGAATTTATATTTATACTCTTCATTAAAAAAATTCGTCATGTTTTATATTTTTATAAGCACTTTTCAATATCAAGTGTAAATAATCTTGACCGTTTGAATTACCTTCATAAAAGAAGTTTTTATATTCCTTCTTATTTCAACTTTTATCATTAAAAATAGCTTAAATTAATATAATTTTTATTTCATAAATAAATATAATGTTTAATTCCATCACATGGGAGTTTTATTTGTGTTTTGTGAAGATGAAATTAGTGATGAAATGGTTTCAGGTTATTTACTAATATTGATGGATTACCTAATAATGATAATTATTTATTTTGTCAATGAAGAACCATTTTCATGATATATATTACCTATATATGTCATATGTTCTCATCAAATATAAATGTTAACAATATATTATTCTTGTAATGAATAATTCAATACATCATTCAATGGAGGTTGAGTTTGCACGTATGTAAGGATGATAATTTCATTTTTCAAAGGGAGAAAGAAAGAATCCTCGTAGTTAATACTTTTATAGAATTAAATATAATATATATATAATATTTATGTTATTAATTTTTATGTTATAACCTCTAGTTTAGATGTTTAATGGAAAACAAAACACTTTTCTACATGTATTTATTATTCACGTTTTGGTTTTTCTTAAATGAAGAGGAAGATGAGGTCAATGATTTTACCATAATCCTAATAACATAATAGTATAATATGGATACTAATTGTATAATTTTAAAATTTTTTATTGTAACATTATGTAGACTATGTTTATATAAATAAATAAAAAAGATAAAATAGTGGTCAGAAATTTATACCTTACTTTTTTGATTTTCTCCTTTACAAAGGGTTAAGCATTCGAGAGTTGGTATTTTCGTAAGACTGGTACCTCCTAAATATATATAGGAATGTTTATAAGATGTTGGTCCAAGTTTTTACTAAAATACATCGGTTTTTTGAGAGGTTAGTGAGAATCAGTGATCCTGTTTTATAGTTAAAAAAGCAATGATATCTTTTTTCAATACCAAAAAAATTAATAATGGAAAGTCACCCTTAAGGAATGCAGCTTAAAAATTGGAAAATAATTTATCATTTTAAATTAGAAAATCATTTTAAAAATTATAAATCCACTTATAAATTTTTAATTTAGTCCTAAAAAATGTTTCATGAATTTACAATTCATATTTATATAGAAGTAATGTCTTAAAACTCTTTTTATTTTTAAAAACGGTATTTTCACAATTCATGTAAAAACTGATATTTTTGAAAAATATCAAAATTTTATCTCAAGATAACACTTATATTATAATTTAAAAATGTAGGGTTTTTTCAAATTCACATCCTATTATTTATAAATTTATTTTATTTAAAAACATAGATTATAATGAACAATGGTTTTTATAGGAAAACGACTATTAATATATTAATTTTTCATTTTTCCTCTAAATTAAAAATTATTATAGTATAAAATTATTATTCAAAATATCAATATATATTTTTATTATTAAATCATAAAAAAATTAGTTTCCTAAAATAAAATGTTATTTTTTGGAAAATAAAAATTTTATGCTTAATGTAAATTGAGAAAAAATTACATTTAAAAAAGCATAAAAATTCATGATAAATATATTAATATAAATATATTTTTATATATAAATATAATAATTATCTATACACACATAACCCCGATAATATACCCATAATACATAAGCAAAATATAAGCTCTGGTTGAAGTTTTGAGTTGTGGTTCAGCTTGCATGGTGCTTGTAGAAATCTCTAGAATCTTTAACTTCACCTGTACTCTATTTTTATTCAAATGTAATTCTTGATTTTTCCTTAGGATTAGTCTAGTGAAAACATATAAAATATACCTCCCTTATATTCATGGACAAATTAGATTTATAAGGAATAATTCTTCTTATGGATATTATTTCATCTTACTAATTTATTTATTTTTTAAATTGGTTACTTCAATTTATACAAGATAATTTAATAGATATGATTTAAGGAAAATATTTAATACTAATAATATATCAAGGTTTTTTATTTTATTTAGGAATAGTGTATGAAAAAAAACTATTTAATAAATTAAATATTTAAGGAGAATATATAGTGATATCATGGGTTGTTACAATTCCCCCAATAAATAATTTGTATCCACGTAATTTTAATTATCAATTTATAATAGAAATTTTTATGTGTATATAAAATATAAAGATTACTTATTGTTTGATCTAGAGATATATCAACCATATAAATTATGAAACATATCTTTCATCTAAAAACAATATTAACCCTAATATTGATTTTTTATCCAACCATTTGAGCAAATTGTCTGTCTCTAATCATTATTAATACCTAAATTATATAATTCACTTATAAAGGGATCTCATAATAATCCATACATTTATATACAATCATAGGTTGATATGAAATTAAATCTCGGTATTCCAGACAACTTTCCTCTTGGTGGAGACAACCATTCTATTTCTAAAAAATAATTAAATATATTTAAATGATAATAATAAGATTTTCATGAATCATATTTTCAAAAACATTTACTTAGGATATAATATTCATAAAACTAGAAGTTTAATTCAATATTAAAATCACTTGGGTGATTAGTTAATATTATTATAATACATTCTAGGCTAATTAGTTTGTATAGAAAATATTATAATAAACAAAAATCTAAAGTGGAGGGTGATTTTTCCTTTTAACCATTTATTCTATGACCTACTTCCAATAGTAGAGTTGTTCCCATTCTCGATGAGGTCATTGATTTCTATTTAGCTTTGCAGTACATGTATAGGGAATCTATTTTCATAATTCTAAAACTCCTCGAATTTGAAGAATTAAAGAGTGCGAGGAGCATTAGTGAGTAACTTGTTCTCTTTGGTTGGAATTTTTTGCATCATTTCATCATTTGAAATCTTCATGTACAACTCTACAACATTTAAAACAACACTCTAAACCAATTATAAAATTTACTTGAATATTTCCATATTTTTGACATATATGTTACCGAAAACTTCTTCATTCATCATCTTCATTAACATAATTTTCATGATTCTCATCCAGTCACTTCTTCGTTTCACTAAGTAATTAAATTATGGTTACATATCTAATCATATTTCTTTATTATTAGTTTGGAATAATCACAATATTTATCAGCTCATCTCCCTTTATAAAAGGTTGATCATTGGGATAGTTACTAAATTATCCCTCACACCAATTGTAATCTTGCTTCCTTCTTGTTCCATCCACCACTAAAACAAAAAAGGAAAGAGTGATTAAAGAATAAAAATATGGGATAATCATAATATTCATAAAAGTAATTAAACCTTAAAATTTCTTGTCCTTTTACTTTATCATGTTAGCCTACAATCCATCTAATTCAACCTATAACATTCTTAATTTAGCCTATTTTTTCTTATGTTGAGTTCTCTCATTATTATTAACCATATCCCTCAAAGTAAAGCAAAAAAAATCCATCATAGTGGTTCATAAAGAGAATATGATCAACTATATAATATCCCTCAGAGGTGTCTTGCTAGGTGTGTAGTCTTAGGCTCACTCATTCGGCATTGGAGTGATGATCTATTCAATGCACAACCAACCCTTTTTAGAGTGACTCCCCTAGGTATATTTATGCCACAAATCCATTCACTGTCAAGTATCTAGACAAAGATGTATTGCAATGAAAACATCATACCTAAGACTTTAATAATTCTTCAGGATATAATCCTATATATAAACCCATATCTACAATTTGTAATAAGGTTCTATAACCCAAATTCAAAAGGTAACTAAAATAATATCAAAAAAACAATTAAAACATTACTTTTATACCATCTATAATGACCCAGGTAAAAAATGCCTTTATTTTACAACTTTTACATGATAAAAACATTACATAACATAAATAAAAATTATAGTATCTTGGAAATTAATAATATCAGTGTGTTTGGATACTAGCTACACAAAAACATTTTTTATAATACTTTTGACTGCTTCTACATATGTTTTCCATACTATACCATTTTCAAAATGTATTATCTGATAAAATCATCCTCATTACATGGGGAATGAAAACATAAGAAATGGTATGATCTCAAATGGTCAATAATGGATGAAAAATATTTTATAATGGATGATTCTATTGGAATTAAAAATATGATCATTGTATAAATATCATATCATTATGCGTGATAATAAAAATAAATATGTTATCTTAAATGGACATTCTATAAGAACTTAAATCCAAAAAAGACAACAAGGAAGCATAATAATCATAACATGTATTAAAATTATTATTCATGAGTATATTAAATAATATATTGGAAAATTATATACCCCACCCATCCTTTTTTCATAAATATGTGTGCCACTTTTAAATCATAAACTTATCAAATTTTAAAGAGCTCTTGGAAATGAAATGGGTTTTATAAAATATTTAAACGAAAATCATACACATTTCATAAATTAACAAAATAAATAAAAATGGATTTCATAAAGCATTAAAATGAAAATAATCAACCTTTCATATCATAAATAATCCATGAGAATAAAAATGTGTTTCATGAAACATTAAAATAAAAATATTCCAAATTTCATAACATAAAGAACCCCTAGAAATAAAAATTGGATTTAGGAGATTTATAAATGATATAAAATAACAATATGAATTAAATTGATTGATATAAAAAACATGATCACCAAAAAATAAGCACTTAATAGAATAAAAATGGAGGTGAAACATGTGAAATAAATCTAATATGTATTGATCTTTTTTAATATAGGGAAAAATGAAACCCAAAACACACTAAAATTGAAAAACATTTTGTGATCATAATTGTAAAAGTCTTCTTCCGGAGTATCTATTATAAAGTATCATTTGTTTTATTAAAAAAATAAAAAATTAAACAATTAATAGACGTGGATTTGAATTTAAAAACACTTTCTTCTAGAGATATAAGGTTGAACATAATGTAAACTGAAAATTTTTGGGAATATATGGGAAATAAATTGAAAACAAAAATGTATATCTCAAAGGAAGAAGTTTAAGTTACCAAAAACCCTTACCTTTACCCTTAATTTCCAAAAAAAATTATTTAAACTCTTGTATCATAAATATAAACACCTAAATTTCTAATTTTATAATTTTATTCATATAAATATTCACTTATACTCTACCTTAATAACAACTCTCTTCTTGTATTATATTTTTACAATCTCTTTTCATCATCCGGTGTTAATGATATTGAGAATTTTGAAATATGTTCATGAAATAGGTGTCAATATTCCTTATCAATTAAAATTTAAACATTACCAAACCATTAATGTAATTATAATTATTTTTAAAAAAATATTATAATGTAATTATTTTATCAAATGGGAGTTTTTATCACATTTCATTAAGACAAAATCAGTGAAGAACTAGTTTCAGGTTATTGACAGATATTGATGGATTAGATTATAATTATCATTAATGTTTTTTTAATCCACAAATAACCATTTACCATAAATTTATTATGTAAATATATCCTAACCATAATGGTGGTATTGAAAATAAAATTAATCATTACATGGAGGCTATAGTCTGCTTCTACGCAAGGTTAATGATTTATATTTCGAAGGGAGGAAAAAAAATTTAACCTGGATAATCATTTAATGAAACGAAATATGATATATATATATATATATATATATTATAAATATCTATTCAATTCAAAGAAAAATCAATCAAATATTGGTTATTAAAAAAACAAAACATTTTTCGTCTTGAAGGCGGTATTTTTAACGTAAACACAATTAATATTTTTATTTTTCTTAAAGGAAGGAGAAAGTTAGTTAATTATTGCACCATCATCATAATAACATAATTATTTAATAATTATACATATGTTATCATTTATATATAGTGTTATTTAATTTTAAGTATATTAAGTTCACCGAAAGAAATACAAATTAGAAACGACACGTTTGAAATCTATGCCCCACTTCTTGGATAATCCCCTTTGCAAAGGGGGTTATACAACATCTCATATTTTATTGTATTATTTTTGTATATTTTATGGATTTATTTTGAGACTAGGCATTGATATGGAATGTGATTCCAATGCTCGATGTTCCAAAAAAAATTGTTTGAAAAATTTCAATCTTTTTAATAGAATGTGCACATGGTTTTCTATAAAAAAGTGGAATAACTCTTAAAAAGTTGTTGGGATCAGAAATATGAGGATACTATTGAACATATAATGGAGGTTTTACCCTATGAGTGACTTACCTTCAGTCATCACGGTTTTACTTTTAAAATGATGTCACGGGACATAGCGAAGATAAAATTATTTAATAAAAAATATATTATTTGACACAATGATATATTTTTTATTATTCTCTTCTAAAGAATTCAGGGTTATCACCATAACCTTTGAATTCCTCTAAGACATGGATAAAGATATCTCTCAAAAAAATGTTCATGGATTATGGATTGATGATCAATATGTTGTCGATCCGAGGGAAGCTCACCGACGATGATAACATATCAATCATCCTTCACCAGCGATTGATCTGAATCAAGATAGATATGTTGTATCTTTGTGATTTTTCTATGGTCCTGATTTTTTATGATGAACATGAATCAATCAACAAACAGACTAATCCACAGTTTGATTGTTTTGTGGGGAGGGACTATTTTTGTGGGTTATCAATATTTATCTTACCCAAATTCCATGACCTTGATCATTAGACAAGAAAACATATCCAACAATGATAATCCATTATTATTGTGAATTTCCTCCTTTTATTGTTCATTTTATTTTTTGTTGGACCCCCATGGTTGCAGTTTGATTTTTCGGGAGGCTTTGAACACGATCTGACCCTCAGATTGGAGGGAAATTAGAAACATAGGCTGGAACTATGTAGATTGGGACACGATGAATCTAGATATACAACCTCTTTTAAATTCATGCATCAGAGGAAGAATATTGTCTCATGGAAGTGGAGGTGGCGGCATCCTATGCTGGTGGCGCCATGTGGGACACGATAAAGCCGTGGGATGAGGTGGGGTGGCCGCATGATGCGGTGGGATAGCTGCGTGGAGTGGAAATATTCACTATGGGAAACCAAATGGATCATATGGGTCATGTTGGGGAAAATGGTCCAGGTTGGACCCAGTGGGTCGGATTTAACCTAGCAGGTCTGGTTGGACCTGGGGTGATCGGAGCTGGACTGGGCCCCAGTCGACCATTGCAGTTGACTCTTAGCCATGGTGACTCCATTTTTCACATATTTGTGGCAGTAGGTGATCATGTTCAAGGTTGCATGAGCTCAATCTACCATGGTGCGGTCAACCACCATGGTTAGTGGACCGACCGTGTAGTTGGTCCGCAGGCCGAGTGACCCCTATGTAAATTTCAAACAGCCATAAATTTAAAATTGTAAATCTATTTGATGAGAATTTTGTGGTGTCGGTACCCTAACAAAGAGAATGTCATTTTGAGATATTGTTGTGAGTTTTTAAGTTAGACTAAATTAGGTTGAGAGCATTTCCTTATTCCTTTCCTTGAGTGTTGATTACATAATTAAATCCACATTAATGGATTATAGTCCTTTCTAGAGGCTATGTTCCAGATAGAGTTATAGTATCCCTCCTTGGTATTTTAGAGATCCTTTACCACCCTTAGTAGAGTTTTGTGGGGAGGATGTAATGCCCAAGATAAGGGAATTTTTCCTCCATCATGTGGGACATATCAGTAGGGTAGGTGGTATTCTCTAGCTAGGATCCCCTATGTTATGAGCCACATCAGTATGGTTAGTGGTATTATCAGGGAAAGATCCCCTATGTTGTGACATGGTCTATACTAGGTTATATCTATTCTCTGGGAAGGATCCCCTCTCTATGTATCATACTCTTCATTTACCATTGTGTTCTCTTTGGGTGGGGCCCAAATGATCTAGACCTCTTAGTGAGTGTCTCTGATTATATCCTGGCTTGAGGAGTGAGTTCTCTCGGAATGAGTTTTATTCAATTTGAATCTTGTGTCTATAAATTTTTTGTGACTTACCTCTAGATTTTGTGACTGGTATTGAGTATATCTGAATGTTCTTATTATATGTGTTATAGAAATATACCAATGTAGAGCTGAATGTACATTCCTTTCTTTTATTTTATTTTCTGTATTTCTTGTTTGGTATTTCCTTTATGGTTTTGGGGTGTCCTACTGAGTATTCTTGTACTCACTCATGCCTGTTTTTTTCTTGCATGCGTGTAAATGCCGAAAAGTGCTTATGTATTGAAGGAAGATTTGAAATGACAATGAGAAGTCATATTCAGACCCGGAGACCCAGTCCGGAGGACCCGGAGGAGTTTCGTGGAAAAAAGGGTGAAGTGCGCGAAACAATATGTGCCGTGTGGAATGTACCGGGATTCACGAAGAGTCCCCGGCACAGGCGCAAAATAATTTCATGCTCACGCCCTGCGCTGTTTATATTTCACACCGCCCCCTCTGTCACACAATTATTTCACATAGACCTGAATTCTGCACCACTGAATTCCCAGAAATAGAAGGATATCCCCTTCCTTTTCGGTGCTGAAGAATTTGAACCGCCTCTCATTCGTGAAATTCTCCTTCCGCACGTGCGCAATATGGCCATCAGGTATGGTTATTTTTCATACCAAGTCACCCCAGGGTCTGCCTTCACACGAGATCCCCATGGCTTATACTAAACTCCAAACCCCTTTGGGGTCCACCCCTTGTGTGAAATCCCTTCTGTGGCATGACATCCAAGTTGCGCGCAATCCTTCCTTTGCAAACACACCCCTTCCTTTGCATGTAATACCTTCCCTTCCACGCAATCCCTTCCCTTGCACGCAATCCCTTCGAGTAATACACAAGGCCTCAACCCCCTATTTCGCACAAGCATCACTGACTTCTCTCTGGCCCCATTAATTAAGCACAAACCTCAACGTTTTCACGACATCCCCTGGGGCCCATCACCTCGGTGCTCCCCGGGCGCCCCTTGCACGGGCGCACAATGCCCTTCTTCTAGGTGCCATTCGCAGGTGCCTTGTGCACCCCAGGAATCCACATCATACATGGTTTTCCCGTATGACCTTCTAGGCTTGTACAATGTAACTTCAAAGTCCCCTAGACAATCCTTCCTATTGTGCTGCTTCACCTCATGCTTCTTTTCATAGGCATGCTAACGGCTATTGCTTCTTCGCATAGCCACGCTAATGTGGACCCCTCGATGGGTTGCTCCGTGACACCAACTCGCTACGGCCTTGACGATTCCTTCCCTCATTTAAGGGGAAGGGGGTACCGGTTATGTAATTCTTAGGGCTATGGAGAGAACCCACCTCGTCCGAACTACAGGACAGTAAACTGCCAACCACTTCGTCCTCAGCACATGACGTTAAACTGTAACCCGACCTCGTGCCTCGCACACAGGGTCCCCCCGCCTTGGACATTCTCCACACCCACTCATCGTCATGGGGATGGGATCCCTCCTCACAACGGTTGATTTATTGGATTGGTGTTTTTCTATGGGGAAGGTCAGCCACCTTGGTGTAAACACCTATCTTTCTTTGTAGGAGGTAGCACCCCTGCTCCTCCTCAATTCCTTGATGCCAAGGCCATTGGAGGGCATGATACGGATTGGAGATCTTACTCTCTTCCTGGGTTCTGAATCCCTCTCCCTATGTGCTTTGTCGCCCACGGGCCTCCATCCTAGAGTAAGTCCCAGAACCATGGGCCACTCAACGCATAAGCCCCTTTCCATTTCTCATAGACGCACCCTTCGTGACGTGATCGTAAGGTCTCTGCTCTCCCTTATTTCTCACACCGAGCATGACTCCTGTGAGCTTAGAGTTAGCACTGGCCATGTCAAACTTGGGCTGCCTCAGAGTGTAATCCACAATCAACCCAAACTACGAGGACTTCCATCTATGCTAAGGCATGGTACGTAGAAAGCCTCCATGAGGTTCAAGCCCCCCACCTTGGGCCGCCTCAGAGTGTAATCCCCATTCCACATAAACTATAGAGACTTTGATCCATGATAATACATGGTACGTAGGAAGCCTCCACGAGGTTCAATCCCCACCACCATGGGCCTCCTTAGAGTGTAAGCCCCAATCCACCCGAACTACGGGGACTTTGATATGTGCTAAGGCATGGTACATAAGAAGCCTCCATGATGTTCAAGCCCACCACCCAGTCATTCTGACCCCATTCACGTCAGTTCACCAGCACCATGGGCCACCATAGAGTTTAATCCCCATACCCGTCCACATGAAGTTAAACTACATTCACCTGAACTATGTGGACATTGATTCCCTACCACGGGGATACATAGGAAGCCTCCACGAGGTTCAAGCCCAACACCCATATATCATCCTTATCTCTCCCTCGAGCCCATGTGTTTCGAGAGGATCATTCCCTAACCCAGAGGTTCCACTTCTTCTGGGTCCCATCCATGCATCCATTCTCAAATATAACTACAAGGACTTTGATCTATGCTAAGGCATGTTATGTAGGAATCCTCCATGAGGTTCAAGCCCCACCACCTTGGGCCGCCTCAGAGTGTGAGCCCCAATCCACCTGAATTTCTGGGACTTTGATCCGTGATAAGGCATGGTATGTAGGAATACTCCACGAGGTTCAATCCCCACCACCTTGGGCCGCCTCAGAGTGTAATCTCCAATCCACCCGAACTAAGGGGAATTTCATCTGTGCTAAGGTATGGTACGTAGGAAGCCTCCACGACGTTCAATCCCACCACCCAGTCGTTCTGAACCCATTCATGTCGGTTCACCAGCACCATGGTCCGGCTTAGAGTGTAAGCCCCATACCCGTCCACATGATGTTAAACTACATTCACTTGAACTACTTGGACATTGATTCTCTACCACGGGGATATGTAGGAATACTCCACAAGGTTCAATCCCAACACCCATGTCTCATCTTTATCTCTCCCTAGAGCCCATGTGTTTCGAGAGGATCATAACCTAACCCAAAGGTTCCACTTCCTCTGGGTCCCATCCATGCGTCCATTCTCACAGGCCACCTCTTAAGGTGTCCCATCATCTCACAGAACTACACGGACAGTGATTCCCTGCCACGAGGGTATATAGGAAGTCTCTTTGGGACTCAATCCCAGAGCCATCGTCCATCCTAATTCTTACCTGGGCCACCACATCCCGGTGATATCATTCCACTTCACACCCCTCCATAGCATTCGGGAAGCCGCCCACGTGTTGGCCCCAATACTGGTGTCCCCTCCGTGGGTTGCGCCCATCTGATCCACTCTAACCAGTGTTCCGATCAGTCTGATCCACCTCTGCTAGACGTTAAACTTGTGGCATACCCAGTGTTAAACATGGGAGGCTGAGTAAAACCTCAGATACATTCCTATGGCATAGGATTCCCAGCATTCTATATGGGATGCCTCGGGCTTCCGTGCCCTCGAGAAGCCCTGTGATAAGGGAAAAAATACAGACATGTCAATCCCCAGCGTCAAGATGTGCCAGTGATGCCCCAACATGACTACTCTCTTAACAGAAGGATTCTGCCCTAACCAGACTCCTTGGAAGGTCCTAACAAAAGAGGCATAATTAACTGGCATCCATGAAGATATGGCACCGAGAAGAGCTTTATGAACTATGTTTTAAATCTATGAGTGAGACCTGGACTAGGTGATGAGCTTCAAGGAGGAATCCAAGGAAGGAAGAACTGTCATACCATCATCCCGTTTTGATCAAAGAGAAGACTTCCCTGAATAAGGAACGGATGTCGCCCGCCTTTGGAAAGTGGGAATAGAGGGTAACTGCAGTGCGTCCCCTTCGTGACGGATGCATGCGCCCCGGCGAAAGTGTCGGAATCAAAAAATGGTGAACCCGGTGTGAATGCTCCTCTCCTCAGCATGGAGGCTAGCAGTTCTTGGGGAATTGGTGGTTTAGCATGTCATCTGACCCCATCATCTGGTACCAGGTCCCACTAAGTAGGCCTGACGTGAAACTCGCCAGAATTTGGGACAGTCAGGACGTTGAGCATTCCTTCCTACGATGTTGTCAGTGTTGATCCCTCTTTCCAACCATGAAAGAGGGAATGATGCTGGGCAACTAGGTGTCGATTTATTTTCCTAGATGTATTAATGAGTTCATATCCCTACTTTCAGGAGTCAAGTTGTTGCACCCGGATCTTTTTCACAATCCCACGGGTGTAGGAGTAGGGGCAATCTTGACGTGGCTACCCGGTGCGGTTTTTCCTCTTCCATGATAGCCTTGACCGCCAAGACTGTTGGGCACCCACGCCCCCTCAACCCATCAGAAATTATTCAGTGAAGGGTAATCAATGACCTTGTACAGAGGTACGAGGAAGAGGGGATCATCCTCACCAGGGACATGGCCCACCTAGATCTCGAGGCAGTTGCACCTCACCGTCAACTCCACCCCCTAGGGTCGCACAGGGAGCCGTTGCTCCCCACCCCAACATTCAATCGCTACAAGACCTTGTCTCCGTAGTGCCATGACAGCTCCCTCCCCTACGTCAATGAGGTAGGAGACATTTGGTCCGGCCCCATCAGAGTCCTGCTTCAATGGATCTCGGTGACGGACCCCACCAGGCTGCATCAGCACCGCCTCTAGGTTTCCTGAGATGAGGAGTAGGTAATCCACGTGCCTACACCACTGGATCCATTCCATCTGACCTGATTCCAGCATCAGGCACAAGCATAAGAAGATGCTCGTCACGGGGTGTCAACACCAGCGATTACTGTGGCCTGAGCCACCACTGATTCATATCCCCAACTCCCTGCATACATTAAGTAGTGTCAGCCGTATGCCTGACCTGGATCAAGGCCCCAACTTCCCCAGGGTTAGGTTTGGACAACTCTCCCAGTCGCTGACACAGGAGATGGACACCACAGACCAATTCGCAACAGTGCCGCCCAGCGCTGAGGCTCACTCCGCACCACCACTATAGAAGGTGCGGGAACTCCCTGCTTCCATCCTTGGCTTGGAGGTCTGTACGGTTCAACATTCAACTCTAGAAAGGGTCTTCCCCATGATAGCAACAATCCGTGTGCGGGTCTCTCCTGTGATCACTACACTGGGTACGGGGTCACTCCCCCTATCGTGGACCATGAGTATGGAGACATTGCATGTCCGATCACTCGCCAACATGGAGGTCCTCCCCACGTCCCTGTACCAATCGGTGAAGGTCCTCCTCACCCCAACAATCAGAGTGGTGGAGGCCAACCCCACTTCACCAATGCCCAACACGAAGGTCATCCCCGTGTCCCTTTCGACATTTTTCACGGTGCCCTCACACCCAGGATTTCTCGAGTGGAAACCCTTTCCACCGCAACACTAGTGCGGCCAGAGGACCTCGTGTCAGAAATCAGCCATATATCGAGGAACCACCGATCGGTAGGAAGGTGGGTCGTTTCTACTGCGAGAGGAATTCTGGGGAAGGTCAAAAGGAAATCAGACTAGTACACTTGTCAGACTCCGAGGCGGAGTACGACTCGACATGAGAACCATCTCCTCATTCCTCCCAATCAAGGGTTGGGGAAGGAACAAGGCGCATCAGCCTCGTACTCCCCAAATGAGAGATCCATAGGATCCTTTCCTCTCTCTGAAGGTATATCCAGGAGGACGAGACCTTGGCATGTTCCCCAGGACTGACCGCACAGTCTCCACCGGCATCTTTCGGAGCACCCTCTTCCTTGGCTAGAGATTACGAAGAACTATTTTGGGGGTCAATGGCAGGAGAGTCGCAGTATGGCCCACCCTCGAAAGATGCTGATTTCATGTCAGTATCCCTGGTCACCGGTTCATCCTATCATGATATAGCGGCTAGGTCGCTTCAACACTCAGAGGACATCCCAAGATTTGGTGGCCACTCAGCCCACTCGTTGTATTCTCCATCAGCCATTCGGCCATCCCAGCGGCCCGCCTCAGTGCCGCTGCCAGTTCCTCAGCTAACCTCAGTAGACGAGTGGGGAAATCAAGGGCCAGACCCAGAATCAGATCCAAGGAGCTTATGGACCATCCTTGCAGCAGGCCACTTACCTGAGAAGATCTGGTCGGTCACAAGATCGAATTTTGGTACGCCAGAATCGCTCAACCCGAAGGAGTTTGATTGTTTCCGATGAACCCTTTGGGAGACTCAACTCCGTCTTCACCATCGACATGTGACTTATCCTGGGAGCCAAGAGAACCTCTAATACATTGGCAAACAACACCGTCTGGTTGACCTAGCCACACTGCCCGTGGTCCGGCACCCTGAGTCCCCTGGCCACCACAGGGCCCTCCAACGACAATGCATTCAGATTTTCCAAGTACTCTGTAAAGTTATCGAGGAGGATACCCCCATGCGCATGTATGTGGATGGGGTCAGTATGCTGCCCTCCTCTTCATTGTGATCCGCTAGCAGCCTGACCCACTAGGTGATAGTGAGGACATGCCCCCCGAGAAGAGTTGCGGTTAGCATGACCGATCTGTCAGGAGGGGAGAATGAGGTGGGACTTCTTTATGGGTTTGTCCCCCCTTAGGACGTGCCAACACTGGACCTATCAGGGAGGATTAATCGCTAGTAGAGGAACCTCCTAGGTCTCCCTCCACCCACCAAGGCATTAGTGCTGAGCCGGAATGTCAGTAATGGAAAAGAGCATGTTGGAGCTTTCAAGCTCTCTGACCCGTCCACCTCAGTGCAAAAGACAGAAGAACATCCCGAGAAGGCCATGCTACTCCAATATCTCACTAATAAGAAGAAGTTAGTCGACAATCTTCTGGCTGAACACGTTGCAGAACAGCGACCCGACTACAACAATCCTAGGCTAGGTTAGCAATGGTAGGACCAACTACCCCTCGGTGAGATTCTCCCAAGAAACCCTGATCATACTGTATTTGATGACAGAGGAGAGGCCGGAGCTCAAGGAAAAAGGTCACGGTATGTGTTGATGAACCCTTCCAAATAGCACAAAAATACAAGGAACCCCGCTCGGGATCCTCCGGCCACCCCAAGGGTCACTCCACCAACCGCTAGGCTTGGATACCGCATCGAAGAGCCCGGAAATGCGCTCGTAGTTAGGGATCCCTATCAGGATAGGGACCCATGTCTATACGATCCAATGGTGGCGCTCATTTTCCACCTAGAAGCTTTTCAAACATGACAGGTGGTTATCCTGCCTAATAGAAATCCATACCCGGCATGGGTGGATAACATATCGGCACCCCTAGGAATTGGTAATCCCACTTTCTCCCCATTTAATGAGACGGGGGACCTGCCGCAACACCTGTACCACTTCAAATGGAGGGGTGGGCCTATGTTAGGGACCCTAGAGCAGTAAGAGGCCGCCAAGCTCCTCTACTTTGTTCAGACACTGGAGGGGTCGACACTCATTTGGTATAGCCATCTCCCTGTTGTATCCGTGACTAGCTGGGAAGACCTTCACAGGAAGTTCCTTTACCAGTTCAGCTCTACCACCCAGAAGATGAACATTGCGGACCTCTTCAAGTGCAAGAAATGTCCCGATGAGCGATTCGCAGACTTCATCGCCTGATGGAAGGGTTTCACATACTCCCTTGATATGCCACTGACTCAAGAGAAATTACTGACGATGTGCATGGGGAATGTCAAGACGGAACTAGTTCCCTCTCTGGTCACCCAGAACTATCTTGGAGGGTTCCGAGACATCTTGGATAAGTCCCAGCGCCTTGAAGAATCCCTGAAACTGGCTAGTTAGGAATGATTGTTGCATCCTGTAACACTGGAAAGGAGGGATACCAGAGCCGAGCCCACCATGGTGGCCCAGATAGAGTCCCCCAAGAAGGTTGAATTTCTACTGGTAGAGCCAGCTCCGTAGCCCCATAGAGGTCCACCACCACGGGTGCAGCTTCCAGCCTAGTAGCATCCTCAGAATCAGCAGGCACCCCTACGTAACGTGCCGCCACCGCCTAGGTGAGATAATCATGTTTCGCCTCCTCGGTATTCTTATCTAGCCCCCCGTTAGGGTCAGACTCCTAGATCCCCCCTTCCAGACAGAAGGAATTAGACCTACTCGGTCAACGAGGCTCATGTCCCTGGTTACTTCCACAATGCCTTGGAGCAGAGGATTGTATGACTTCCTCAGTGTCGAAATCCAGAAGAGGCGCATCTCACTGATCACCCCAAATACCAACCTTATCACTAGATCCTAGGGCACACAATAAAGCGATTTTATGGGTTCAAGGACTGGCTCAAAGACTAGATTGACAACAACATAGTCAGGTTGGGCCCAACCCCGGCACAAGTGGCGGGTGTCTTTGTGGGATCAGATAGTAGTAGCGACGAAAAAGGTGAGTGGAAGAAAGTTTTTGACCGTGGGTCCTATAAGTATAACAACTGGATGGATCGTAAGATAGTCTCCCGTGCCCATGGAATCATTCGGGCATGCCTGAATTAGACGGAACCCCAATATTCTACGGCCACCACTCTTGCATCATCACATAAGTCGGTCTCTTCTCAAAAAGGCAGGCATCGGTGACGCAAGAATAAGAAATGCACCCTGCCAATTCCATCGTCTTCTCACACTCTCGGTGAATTCATGCCCTTCAGATGGGAATCCTTCCCAGAATCCGCCTAGTTGTGGATGGTTCGTAAAGTGACAGTCAAGGGTACACTTCGGTTAACACTGTTGAGTTGGCAAATCCCTATATTACTCCTGACAAGGGGGAACACTAGGAGAACCTCCCCAATGTCCCTATTCAGCACCATCATCGGTAGAGCCGTGACCATATGGACCGTTGGGGCACATCAGTTGGAACCTTCAACCAGGCTGTGCATGCCGCTATGACCAAATAGCAGGCCCATCACAGAACTCAGCATGCATAGCCTCTTCATCCGGTGTCAACAGGTCCGCCTCCACCACCGCTTGTGCTACTAAATCAGGCAGAGCCACTTCAGCCATATGGCGACCAGCTTCGTCCTGCTACAGGATGATCTCAGTCACCCGGTCCTCATCCAACAGTGTCCCTCTGAGATTATACCAGTTTGTAGCAGGATGTACCCAGTACCAGTCTGCCACCAATCTGGCAGGTAGGGCCCGTAGTTCCTCTAATCACAGAGCAACTCCCGGCAAGCATAAGTTCGCACATAGTGTGGAAGTATGATGTTCTCAAGAATCTCTCTGGCATCCCAGTGAGGCTTTCCAACCTTCAATCCCTTCTCCTGTCTCCGGATATGCGTGAATCGCTCGTTGAGATTTTATGGAGCCCCATTCAGTTTGCAATGGATATAGCAGCTGCAGAGGCCTTCAATGCTAAAGCAGTTGAAGATGCTGAATGTCAGGCCATCATTTCGTTCTCAGGAGAAGATGAAGGATCTCTTATACAACGGAACATCCTCCCACTATATATAACCAGAAAATTCAATGGTGTAGAGGTTCATCATTGTCTCGTTGACACTGGCCCCATGATCAACCTTATCCCAATGCGGACACTACGTAAGCGAGGGCTATCTGAAGATGACCTGACTCCCTCCGACTTTAGAATCCAGGGATATGACAGGACAGAGCAGACACTGGTTGGAAGGTTCTATTTGTAGACCCAGTCCGGTGGCCTAATTTCCAGCACCGAGTTCATGGTCGTCTCCCAAGACGTTGCGTATAATGCATTGATTGGAAGGCCATGTCTCCCCCTACACATGGTGGTCTATTCATCATATAACCAATGCCTAAAGTACTCTATTAATGGTCGAGTAGGCATAATCCATGTTGATGCATCTCATTTCACCTCTAGCGAAGCCCGCTATTTTGATGCCGACTATTATAAGAGAATGTATAAACAAGTTCAGACAAGTGAAGTTGATCATGTCGCTGGTACGACGGACCCTTGGGAAGGCTTGAATGAAACCTATGACTTTTCGATCCATTGGATGGAGGCCACAACCCCTGATATGGGGCAGTGTTTTGTTATTTTCGAGAAAAGAGGGAATCCTTCTCCCAAATCCAGGTAGCGTTGGGATATAACTTCGTATTCATATACGAATTAGGCCCTAGTGATCCCGGAGCCTCCCACTCCCGTCGGGTATCGGGACATCCAACTCATTGAAATGGTAGTACGTCATACTTGTCTATTTTACCGGGCTAGAATAAGTCATCTTCGGCCAACACGCCACTACTAGTTTGATATTATCAAAAATGGCCCCTTCGGTCAGAGACCAGATGGGATCAGGTTGGCAGCCTTCATATCCATGGTCTTGGCAGCACCAGAGTTTCCCGATGCAATAACCACTATCTCACAAGCTGGTACTAGCCTCCCCTTAAGGTTTTGTGGCTCAAAAGCAGCTTCCCCAATAAAATATCCCTCCATAAGAGGAGAATAATATATAGAGGATGCTCCCCTGCCATTGAAGATGGCGTCTCAACCACGGTCGATGAACTGGTACTGGTGAACCTCAGTATCGAGGCAGACCCAAGACCCATGTTGATAAGTGTCCCCATGACCCTCGAGGAGTATCAGCAGTACGTGGTCTTCCTTAAACAGACCCATGAAATGTTGTCCTAGAGCTACGATGAGATGCCCTAACTAGATCCGCAGGTAGCCATCCACTATCTCGGTCTCCCGAAAATCCATTGCGGATTCAAGAAGCCTCCCAAAAAGATGCACCCTATTCACGGTGCAATGGTCGAGGCCGATGTTGGAAATCTCATCAAAGCCAAATTCATCAAGGAGGTCCAGTACCCCAAGTGGTTATCCAATTTTGTACTAGTCAAAAATAAGAATAGATAGATCAGAGTCTGCATCAAATTCCGTGATCTCAATCGTCACTGTCCGAAGGATGATTTTCCCCTTCCTGTGATAGAATTGTTTATCAATGCTACGGGCGGGTTCCAAGCCCACTCCTTCATGGACGGTTACTCTGGATATAATCACATCTGGATGGCCCCCGAAGATGAAGTGTCCACATCTTTTAGGGTGCTCCATGATACTTTCTGTTACCAGATTATGCCCTTCGGCCTGAAGAGTGCATGTGCCACCTATCAGCGGGCCATGCATCGCATATTCAAACGGATACTCAGGACGTTGGTGGAATTATATGTGGATGATCTAGTAGTCAAATCTCGCTAGCATCAGAACCTTGTCAAGGACCTTGAGAAGGTGTTTGGCTTCCTCCACTCCAGCCAACTTAAGATGAACCCGTTGAAGTGTGCCTTCAGGTTCACCTCCATGAAGTTTCTTGGATTTGTTGTTAGGTACCAGGGCATCACAATCAACCCAGATAAGATCAAGGAAATCAATCAGATGCCACCCCTGATAAATATTCGGGAGAATAGTGGTATCAAAGGCCACATAGCCTACATACTCCAATTCATTGTGAATCTGGCTGGCAAGTGTAAGCCCTTTTCCCTTCTCATGAAGAAATAATCTGCCAACTAATGGTACGAAGAGTTCCAGTACACCTTTGAGGAAATCAATCAATATTTTCTCTAGCCTCCGGTCTTGATGCGCCCCATCTCCCGGAAGCCACTGATTCTATATGTCATCGCCCTAGAACAGTCCCTCGGCACCCTTCTTGCCCAGAAGAATAATGAGGGGGCAGAGAACAGTCTCTACTACCTCAACTGCATGCTCCACGATAAGGAAACTAGATACTCCACCATTAAGAAGAGGTTTCTTGCACTCGTATTTACTGTGCAGAATTTTCGACACTACCTATAACACCATGTGGTATAATTGGTGTCCCAAGTAGACCCGTTGCAGTATATTCTGAATCACCCGATTTTGACTGGCCGACTAGCACGGTGGGTGGTGATCCTCCAGCATTTTTACATCTGGTTTGTTCCCCAGAAGGCCATCAAAGGGAAGGAATTAGCGGACTTTCCGGCTGCCCATCCATCCTCTGCGGACCAATCCTTAGACTAGGATTTTCCTGATGAGGAAATCCTCTCAGTCGATCGGGTCGTTCCATGTTGGCATATGCACTTTGATGGTTCCTCCCAGAGTCCCACTGGTAGGAGGCACAATGATTCTAGGGTCAACAGAGTAAGCCTGGGTATCATCTTTATCACCTTGGTGCAAGCCGTATTTCCAAATTCATTCTTGTTGGTAGAATGCTTCACTAACAATGAGGCAGAATATCAGGCCATCATTACATGTCTCGAGCTGGCCCTTGAGATCGGCGTGCCCCATTTGCATGTGAAAGGAGATTCTGAGTTAGTCATCAAGAAGGCCAAAGAAGACTACATTTTCAGAAATCCAGAGCTCGTACCATTGTTAGAACTCACTCTCTAGCAAATGGCACAGTTCCCTTCGTGGCCATAGGTTATCCATGTTCCTCGAGCGCAGAACGGTTGAGCAGATGCTTTGACTAGCCTAGACGCATCACATGGAGATCCTGAGTAGTATGATCTAATTATCCATGTGGCGCATTGGAGGTTCATTTCTCCCGTCACCCCAGAGGATGATGACGGCCCACGGGTAAGACATATTACGGCTGGGGCTTCCACGTCGGGAGCCCCATGTTCTTCAGGTGTAGTGGTTGAATCAATTCCCTACTAGAGAGTCCCTTTTTTTTATTAACTCCAACACAGTAATCTCCCATCAGACCGAGCCGAGCGTGAGCGAATTCGACGTCACGCGCTGCAGTTTACTCTCCAGAGTGGTCCCAGCCTTGAGAAGATCCTCTATAAATGCAGATTTTATTGTGTTCTCCTCTGTTGCATCCAAGGGGTAGAGATTACACAGGTCATTCAAAAGGTCCATTCAGGTTCCTGTGGTGCCCATCCGGCCGGGCCCAAACTGTATCTCTATATTTTGAGATTAGGGTATTTTTGTCCTTCCATGATCCATGACTGCATCGAGTTCTCAAAAAGGTGTCATACATGCCAAGTTCATGATAACTTTGTGCATCGGCCCTTGGAGCCTCTGCATTCTACCAAGTACTCTTACCCCTTTGTAGTCTAGGGGTTAGATGTCGTGGGACCGTACCCACCGGCAACAGCTCACCAATGCAAATTCATTCTGACCGCTATGGATTTATTATCCAAGTGGGCATAGGTGATTGTGATCATGGAATTCAAGGCCCATACTATCGTGTACTTCGTGAGTTCCAATATCATCCATAGATTTGGATTACATCACGCTATCCTCACCGATAATGGCACCAACTTTCGAGCAGCCAAGATGAAGAAATTGTATGCAATGTACAACATTTGCTCTAACCATACCTCCCACTATCACGTGCAAGCGAATGGACAAATTGAGGCGTTCAATAAAACCCTCTCTAACATTATTTAAAAAATGGTTGGTCAAAACAAGAAGAGTTGGTCGGATCAGCTCACCAACACCCTCTGGGCTTATAAGACGACGACCCTTAATTCCACCCAAGTGACCCCATATTTGCTGGTGTACAGAACTGAGGCCGTCCTGCCCATTGAGACTCAATTTCCCAGATTGCTCACAGCGTTCTATGACCAACAAGCACCGAATAGAGTGGCTAAGATCTGACTAGCAGAATTTGAAGAACTGGATGATAATAGGCTTTGTGCCCTGCACAACTTAGAAAGGCATCAGAGCAGGATGGCTTGAGATTTCAATAAGAAGGTTCACCTCCTCTCTTTCCTGCAACATGATTTGGTATTTTCTCTCCAGGATCCAATGATCCCCGGCAGGAAACCACCCAAGTTAGAGCCCAAATAGGAAGGACCTTTCATTGTTCATAAGGTTTATCCCAATGGAGGATACTCCCTAGTCACCATGGATGGTGAGCGTATAAGTCCTCCCACCAATTCCAAGTTCCTCAAGAAATAATTTGCCTTAGTACATGGTCCTACATGACCGTAAACTGAATTTTGTCCTATATTTGTGCCCTTACGATCCCCCATGAACTTAAACTGGATTACGGTCTCGCATGACTATAAATTGCACACTCATCCCGCATGACTTTAAACTGTATGTCATCCCGCATGATGTTAAACTGTATGTCGTCTCACATGATGTTAAACTGTATATCATCCTGCATGACGTTAAACTGTATATCGTTCCACATGATGTTAAAATGTATCTTCGAGAACTACGTGTGACTTGATTCCCATCGTTATGGGATATGTAAGACCACCTGAACAATTAGATTTTGGGTCCAGCCCCATCTCTTAGAGATCTCCCAATCTCTCGGTCACCTACACCACTTGGCTTGTCCCTCTCCATGAGGGGGATATATAGGTGTGGTACAGGGTTATTTCATCCTTCGTGTTGGGTTTTTGGCACCATTCCCCCCTTTTTCTGGGATTCTAGCATCTCTTGGCTAATCTCAAGAGGAACCCCTCGACCCTTTGCAGTGGTCCACCAATGTGTTAAGAGTACTCTAGTCTAGGACCTGGAGTGTCATATTCAACTTAGGCAAGTTCCTTCCACTTTTCAAGCTCATGTCTCACTCCATTTGGGCCCCGTTATCTTTCACTCCTGAAGGGACCCACAAGAATGGCATGGATACCATGCCTAAGGGGTCTCCTAACATTATGGTCCAATGCCCCCGAGGGTTTTGGACAGCAAATTTATAAAAATCCCGCCTTGTGAACATGGCCAGCGGTCGATGATCAGTTGTTTGTCCCCATTTGAGGCTAACGTGACAGGATGCTGTGTTGCAAACATGGTCAGCAGTAGTCCTACATTGTAATGCCAGTCTCTTCAGGCCTTGAATTTTGGTTACATGATTCACACTACGTTCCACCCCATCATGTCTAGGAGGAATATCAACACTTTTGGCACTATCCCTCAGTGCACCTCCACACGTCAGGGGGACAAAGCTACAATACGACGTCTCTCAGGGCTCCCGTGATCTGAGTGCCATGAACATAAACTGGGATCCTGTCTAAGAGCTATGTGAAGCTTGATCCTCATCCCCATGGGATACGTAGGATCACCCTGACATTATGCTTCTGGGTCCATCTCAGTTGGGAGCTAGTTTCTCCTACCCCTTATCCTCTTACCCATGTTGGCCTTTTGGCCTGAGGCTCTTTTCCCAATGGTGTGTGCAGTGACGATATAGACCTTGTCCTCATTCACATCAGGTATGTTTTATCACTTCGTGTACATTCCCCCATGTCCATGCCATATGACTTTAAACTATGTTTTTTGTCCAATCACATGACCCAAAACTATGATAATATCATCTCAGCCACATGACGAAAAACGACATTGCATTGTGATGACCTCATCATAGAGGACATCACATTGGGTATCGGTCTTTTACCATACAATTTTTCAACACATTTATATGGCTTGATTATTGTGGTGATGCTAGGAATTTGTACCCTAGGTCGATCACTTCACAAAAGAAAAACCACTCACCTTAAAGGACAAACAAGATACATCAAATGCCGCTTCTTTTGGTGTGAGGGAAAGACCCGCACACCCCTTTCATCCTTTGCACTGGTACATTACCGTTCCATGTCACCATTTTCACTCTCCCAAGAACTATGTATGGATTTATTCTCATCCTCGTGAGATATGTAGGAGTGCCCAGGAAATTCCCCATAGGCATAGCCTAACTTTCATGTTCGATCCCTCGACCTAAGCACTTCCCCAGGGAACACATGGTAAGTAGGACTAATGTCCTCATTCACGACGTGTTTCAAAATCACCTTACCATGTGTCTCTTGCCCTCCAAATTTATCCTTGGTCTGAGTTCTAAAACCTAAAACTATGACCCTTTCCAGAACTACGTGTGGATTGATTCTCATCCTTATGAGATACGTAGGAATGCCCGGACATTTCGTCTCAGTTCCAGCTCCAGGATTCAAAAATCCCATCATTTTCCCCACTTTCGGCATCTTGGAATTGCCCCACCCTAGGGAGTTGTGTAACTGCAACACTTGCCCTAAGCAAGTTTAGGATGCCCCATAATGACATTGGGAAGAAACAGTTCCCTCTCCACAAAGGTCCTATCTAAAAGTAGGGATGATCCATGATCAAGTTAATGCATCCTCCTAATGTTCCTCTACCATGGTGGGGTAATAAGGGGATTGTTGGTTTCTATTTGAACAAACCACCACTTCACTCTTCACACCATTCGTAACCCTTTATTTGGATACTCAACATCTTTCATGTTTGAAAGGACCCCCTAACCATACGGATGCTCGACCTATGGTCTGCCTGCTGTCATGGGCCAATGTTCGGGAAGACTGATCAGATTTGAAGGGATCCCCTAATAGTATAGATTCTCGACCTATGGACCACCTGCTGTCCTGGGCCAACGTTCCGGAAGACTGATCGATGATATTTGAGTTAGGCCCCGTGTTGCGAACATGGTCAGTGGTCGGCCCTCATTTGTTGTCCCCATTTCAGGCTAGTTCAATGTGGATGTTGTGTTTCAAACACAGTTAACAGTCATCCTTTATTAAAATGCCCCTCCCATAGTATTCCGAATTTGGGCACCGTGATTCATATTTTCCATTCCCCTATGTTCGGACTGATTCCAATGCCCCTGGCATTTCCCCCCTCGGGCGCTAGAGCACATTGAGAAGATGATACATCAATTGGTCTGTGGTCATCTTCCTTTGGATGGTCCTCCCTCTTCTCCATGAAAATCCAGGTTTGAATTTTGAATTCTCGAAGCTTGGTTGATGCTCCCACGATCAAACGAAATGATAGTATGAGCCTCTTTTGCTTCTCACGACCCACGTGAGCTTATGGATGGATTGAAATTTATTTCAGGATTATGATTGAGCATATTAAACCAAAGGGACAAGTATGTTAAGACAAGGGGAACGTAAGTAAATTTTTCCATAAATATTGTCCAGAAGAACAAGAAGTAGTAAAGCGTGACAAGTATATGGGTTTGGCCAAATAAGGGCCCCTAAGGGTCGGCTTCTTGGATAGATCTCCCCAATGTCACCACCTTTTCATGGGTGGCCTCCAAGACTACCTTTCGTCCCCTGAGGACCCTTTCTTCATCGGTGGCCACAGAGTGTAGTTCACTGACCTTGGCCCCTACCCACACCTGTTCATTCCAGAGCTTGGTCATCTGGCGGCTCACTTCTATGAGTTGATATTGAGCATCCGCCCGCTGGGCCCTCAACTGCTCCACGAGCTCAGAGCAGTTTGCATTGAACACCTCTTATTCTTTCACCTAATCCTCGATGCGTTGGACCTCCTACTCTGCCCTTATAAATTCTTGGGTTCTCTCCGACTCCTCTTGGCACTAGGTGATGTTGGCATGCCGGATACTCTCACGCATCTTCTCGGCCATGTAATCATGGACCGTCAGGTCAAGGCGTTGAGCATCCGCCCCTCCAACACACAGGAAACGCTGATAGGTGTGGAGTGACCCAATCCTCTTCATCCATTCTTCCTGATTCATCCTGAGAAAACACCAAATGCATTTACATCCCTTGTGACACGTCATCTGACTCTCCTCGGCCGCTTCCGACTCTGAATCATCAATTTTTTCGAGATCAGCGGGCCGATAAATAGGGAAGACAACCAACAGGGTAGCGACATGGTCTTTCTCAGAGATTCCTCCCAGTGGAATAGGCTCCTCAACATCAAGGTGGCCTTCCTCTATCCCCTCGATCCTGGTGACACCATCATCAACTTTCAGCCCTGACCCAATGGCAGCACCACCAATGTCTGCCTCTCCGTACTCATCAATATTCGGAGCCATCTCCGATTGGGAGGCATGTTCTGGGTGGGGCAGTATGTTTTCCATCAGCACACTCATGGATGGTCCGGGCTCAGCAGCCTGATGAGCCCCCAATGCCCTGATCATTGTATAGACAAGGAGCACCCTAATCAGTTGAGTTCTTTGACAGTGAGTACTAGAATCGAAGCAAGGGAATTACAGGTACCCAAGGAATCAACCTCTAGTGCTCTGGCCGCTACAGGAGCTATCATGGCGGGGGACCCCTCGGTACTCGTCAGCTTGATAACGAGCATCAGTTCCCCAATTTTCCCCATTGGCACTTCCTCCCCTCCTTTTACTGGAGATGCTTGATCAGCACCGATGTGTTCCTGTGTAAGATAAGGAAGGTGTGTTAAGGATTGAAAAGGAACGAGAATACAAGAGAAGATAAGGGTCGAAGCATACCACGAGTATCTCAGTTACATCCATATCGGAGCTGACGATCTCGCTGATTTCCTGGAGACTCCCTTGCTGGGATGCCCCCTGAGACCCTTCACCTTTGGGCTCCTCCTCTCCTTAACCTTCCTCTTTTCCTTCTGCGTCCTCTCTACCTCATCTCCCTCTGACTCATCGCTATCTTCTTCCCCCGGTAGCATCCTTTCCGGATCATGCTCATGGCTGAGAAACACCTTCACTATGAGAGGTGGCTCCACACGCCAACCTCGTTGTCATGCGTACGTGTCCATGGCCATTATGTATGCATGTCGTCGGTGGAATTTCACTTTTTCGGTGACCCGGACAAGCCTGACTTCTTGAAACTGGATCCCATTCCGCACTTTCTTCTGCCAGAGGGATTCAGTACTCAATGACTGCGTAGGGTTATCCAAGCTGACCATAGCACAGGAAAGATCACGGTGTGGGAAGGATGAAGCAGGTATCTTATCTGATTCCCAGGAAGTTCTCTGGGCACTTCATGGGGCCCTCTTCATCCAGGAAATGAAGACACAGTCATGCCTTACGACTCCCTCGCTGCTGAGGTTCCGGCCTGTGTGGGCCCTGTTGCCTGAGGCGCTTCTGATCCTCCTCCTCTAGCGGCACCCTGCCTTCTCTCTAGCTGCTGAGGTTCCACATTGGAAACATTGAGCTACCGAAATTACTTCCGAAGAAGCCCCTCAGGGTGTTCTGTGGTCCAATGTTCAACATAATCAGTCGAGAGGCCATCTTCGATGCGAGTGGGAGGAAATGTGACAATGTCGCCAAAAACGTAAGTCGTGAACATCATCCAAAACTGATGGAGAACGAAGGGATTCCTCTCCCTCTGGAAATATGTGAATACTCTCTTTGGAATTCACTAGAGGAATCTGAATTTCCTGGTAAACCTGGATGGCACGTAAGGCTTACAGAAAACCTTCCCATCAATTTGGGCTACAAGCACCCTACCTATGATGCTCTGGAAGTACACATTCTACTATAGTGAGCCTTTGTCGTCGTCTATCAGCTGACCAGTTGGGGTGGGGAATGGGATGAAGGCGATTTTTCAATGGTTACTGATCCTGATCTGTAGTCCCTTCTCATAAAGCGTCATTGGCATGACCCCGGAAATATCCAGCAGAGAGGGTTGCAGGCCATTTCCTGGAGGACGAACTACATTTGGGAATGTGTATCCACCGCAGTGACCTGCAACCCATCCATGGAAGATCTGTAAGGGGCTGCATACTCTCCTAGGAAATCCCCCTCTCGAGATGCGTCCCAAGATGGCATACAGTCGAGCCAGTATGGAGTCCCCCTGGTTGAACCTCTTATTAGAAACCATGATTTCTGCTATTACTAGATTCATTGGGCGGACGCTCATCCTTACATCCCACATCGGCAAGAGCCACCCACTCAGTAATGTGGCTAGGAATCTGGCATACCGATCATTTGGGTCCCAGGCCTCATTTATGCTATCGCCCCATGATTGTTATTTCCCCACCTCTAGAATCATCAAGTATGATCCGCTCTTGCTTCTCTGAGCTGTAGTTAGACACCGTTATCCCCACCCAGGCATCTTGACCTCCAGATCCTTCTCCAGGAACAGGCTAAACTAGTCCTTATAGGCGATGTACTTCAGGAATTCCTTGACTCCCAGCTTCTCCTTGGCCATCTCCAGTAGATGCCACATCAATATGGGGGTTCGAGACCTATCACCCCAGATATTCATTGCTGGGATGAACTCATCATATTGATTTCCCTCCAACGGAATACCCCCGATGCTATGGATTTCCCAGAGACTGATGCTGACTTCCCCGTGGTGGATATGGAATGTGTTGGTTTCTAGGGACCATCAGGTGAACAGATCCGGCCCAAGCTTAGGCTGCTGGTAGAAGTGGAACTGCGATGTCCACACCACCTCAAAAAGACCAATGTGCCGCATCTCGGCCCCAACTTGTTCGCACGTATGGCGAACCCAGTATGCCAAGTCCCACTCGCTGATGAAGTTGCCTCCAGACCACAGGTCCGAGTCCTGCAGCCAAACTTTGGTCTCATCAGTAATGCTATGATCGAAAGTGCTCATGTAGAGTGCTGGTGAGCTCTCCGCAATAGGATCACCCCCATAAATGGTCCTGGTCCTGGGGTTCATGACATAGACGTCCATATGCCTGGTTTCCCTAGAAGGATGACCGTTGTTGGTGATGTTATATCGAGGAAGGTCATCATCGCGGGTCACCCATGACCGTAGTGTATTAACCTCGAAACCCCGCAGAGAACCTCCTCTAAAGTGCTGAAGTTCCATAGCGGAAGGTTTTCATAAAAGGCGTACTCTTTCTGGGCAGGGGTTTGCATGTTGAAGAGGGTGTGTTTATTGGAGACAACCCTCTTTGTGCCATAAACCTCTGGGTTCACAACCATTTCAGCTCTACGATCAGCAGTTTACCCCTCATTAACCTAGTTTGCAGACATCTTCTAACGACAAAGTGTTTCAGGAGTTTACACGAAAACTGGAAGGTTGGCGTGAAATCTGGGAGGTTGGCATGAAAAATGGATGGTTGGCATGTATTTTGGGATTCTGGAGTAAAAATTCAGTGGGTGGTGCGAAATATCAGGATATGGTGTGGAAAAAACAAGGTTTACATGTAGAAGTCCACCAAATCTCAGTGGAATTACACGTTGCTAAGAGATTTTTCACACAGAAGTAGAAGCAATTCCACGAATGAGAGCTAAATGCTTATCATGCGAGAAATGTTGTACGGAGCATGGGACCTGCGGAGGCTTTTATAAGCTATGCCTAGGTTCTGTGCCTGCGCAAAAAGCGGATTCCGTGCCTAGAATAGTTTTGTGTACCACTTCAGGTTTTTGCATGCAGGGGACCCACGAAGTTATACACTTCAGCGTTTCCCTCAGAATCTGATCGTTGTGACCCCTCACCGATCCAATTCCAAGGGGGACATTTGTAGATGCTGAAAAGTTCTCTGTATTGAAGGATGTTTCAAAATGAAAAAGAGAAGTCATATTCAGACGTGGAGACCCAGTCCGGAGGGCTTGGAGGTGTTTCAAGAAAAAAATGGTGAAGTGTGTAAAAAAATATGTTCCACACGGAATGTACCACGATTCGTGAAGAGTCTCTGGTGAAAGCGTGAATTAATTTCGCGCTCGCACCCCTCGCGGTTGATATTTTTTCCCAGCACCTTTGTCACGCAATTATTTTACGCAGCTCTGAATTTCGTGCCGATGAATGCCTATAAATTGAATTATACCCCCTTCCTTTTCAGGGTTGAAGAATTTAAACCACCTCTCATGCGCCGAATTATCCATATACGCGCGTGAAATATGGCCTTCAGGTATGGTTCTTTTTTGCACAAAGTCACCCCATGGTCCGCCTTTGTGCGGGATCCCCATGGCTTAGACTAAACTCCAAACCCCTTCGGGGTCCGCCCCTTGCTCACAATCCCTTCCATGGTGTGCAAGCCATGTTCCACCCAAACCATCATTTGTGCGCACACCCCTTCCTTTGTGCACAATCCCTTCCCTTGTTCTTAATCCCTTCCCTTGCACACAATCCCTTCAAGTCGTACGCAAGACCTCATACACCTATTTTGTGCAAGCATCACTGATTTCGCGTTGGGACCCTTTATTTCACGCAAACCTCAATGGTTGAATGCAATCCCCTGGCGGCCTTCACCTCGGTGCACCCTGGGTTCCCCTTGCGTGAGCACCTGTTGCCCTTCTTCTGGGTGCCATTCGCAGGTTTCTTTGTGATCCCCGGGCATCTACATCATACATGGTTTTCCCGTACAACCTTCTAGGATTATACAAAATAACTTCAAATTCCCTTGGACAATCCTTCCCGTTGCGTTGCTTCGCCTCATGCTTCTTCTCGTAGGCACACTAACGACAATTGATTCTTTGCATAGCCACACTAACGTGGTCACCTCAATGGCTCGCTCTGCGATACCCCCTCACTACGGCCTTCCCGAGGACTTCCCTTTTCTCAAGGGTAAGGGGGTAACGGTTTTGTATGTCCTAGGGGTGCGGAACGAACCCACCTCTTTCGAGCTACAAGATGTTAAACTGCCAAGCACTTCTTCCTTAGCACATGACGTTAAACTGTGACCTGGCCCCGTGCCTCGCATGTAGGGTGTCCCTGCCTCGGACATTCTCCATGCCCACTTGTCTCCATGGGGATGGGATCACTCCTCACAAGGGGTGATTTATTAGAGTGGTGTTTGTCCATAGGGAAGGGCATCCACATTGGTGTAAGAACCTAGCTTTTCTTGCCGGAGGTAGCACCCCAGATCCTCCTCACTTCTTCGGTGCCAAGTCCAGCGGAGGGTATGATAGGTAACTGAGCTCCTCCTCTCTTCCTGGGTGTCGAATCCCTATCCCACTGCACTTTTTCTCCCACAGGCCCCCATCCTAGAGTAAGTCTCCGCACCATGATCCACTCAACGCGTAATCCCATCGTCATTTCCCACGGACGAACCCTTCATGACATAATTGTCAGGTCTCTGCTGTCTCTTGTTTCTCACACCGAGCATGACTCCCATGAGCTTAGAGTGAGCACCGATTGTGACAAACTTGGGCCACCTCAGAGTGTAAGCCCCAATAAATTCTAACTACGGGGAATTTGATCTGTGCTATGTCATGGTACGTAGAAATCCTCCACAAGTTTCAAGCCCCACCACCTTTTTCTACCTCCGAGTGTAATCCCCAATCCACCCGAACTGCAGGGACTTTGATTTGTGCTAAGGAATGGTACGTAGGAAGCCTCCTCGAGGTTCAAGACACACCACCTTGGGCCACCTCAGAGTCTAATCCCCAATCCACATGAACTACGGGGACATTGATCTGTGCTAAGGCATGGTACGTAGGAAGCCTCCATGAGGTTCATGCCCACCACTCGGTCATTCCGACCAAATTCACGTCAGTTCGCCAGCACCATGGGCCGCCTCAGAGTGTAAGCTCAATACCCTTCAGCATTATGTTAAACTGCATTCACCTAAACTACATGGACTTTGATTCCCTGCCCTAGGGATACGTAGGAAGCCTCCAAGAGGTTCAATCCCAATACCCATGACTCATCCTTATCTCTCCCTCGAGCCCATGTGTTTTGGGAGGATCATTCCCTAACCCAGAGGTTCCACTTCCTCTGGGTCCCACCCATTCGTCCATTATCATCCTGAACTACGAGGACTTTGATCCGTGCTAAGACATGGTACGTAGGAAGCCTCCACGAGGTTCAAGCCCCAGCACCTTGGGTCGCCTCAGAGTGTAAACCCCAATCCACCCATTCTTCTGGGACTTTGATCTATGCTATGGCATGGTATGTAGGAAGCCTCCATGAGGTTCATGCCCCACCACCTTGGGCCGCCTCAGAGTGTAACCCCCAATTCATCCAAACTACAAGGACTATGATACATGCTAAGGCATGGTGCGTCGTAAGCCTCCACGAGGTTCAAGACCACCACCTAGTCATTTTAACCCCATTCACGTCAGTTCTCCAGCACCATGGTCTTCCTCAGAGTGTATGCCCCATACCCATCCGCATGACATTAAACCAAATCACCTAAACTACGTGGACTTTGATTCACTGCCATAGGGATATGTAGGAAGCCTCCACGAGGATCAAGCCCAACACCCATGTCTCATCCTTATCTCTCCCTCTAGCCCCTGGGATTCGGGAGGATCATTCCCTAACCCGGAGCTTACACTTCTTCTAGGTACCATCCATGTGTCCATTCTCACGGGTCGCCTCTTAAGGTGTCTCATCGTCTCAACGAACTACACGGACTACGATTCCCGACCACGGGGATACATAGGAAGTCTTTTCTGGACTCCAGCCTAGATGCATCGTCCATCTTGATTCTTACCCCGGCCACCACATCCTAGTGAGATCATGCCACTTCACTCCCCTACATAGCATTCGGGAAGCCGCCCACGTGCTGGCTCCAATATCAGTGTCCCCTCTAGGGGTTGCGCCCATCTCATCCACTCTAACCAATCTTCTGATCAGTCTGATCCGTCTCCACTGGATGTTAAACTTGCAGAATACCTTGTGTTCAACATGGGAAGATGAGGAACACCTCAGATACATGCCTATGGCATAATATTCCACGCGTTCGATATGGGATTCCTCGGGCTTCTGCACCATCGAAAAGCCCTATGATAAGGGAAAGAAGACAGACATGCCAATCCCTAGCATCAAGGTGCGCCAGTGATGCCCCAACCTGACTACTCTCCTAACCGAAGGTTTCTACTCTGACCAATCTCTTTGGAAGGTTTAGACAGAAGTAGCGTAATTAACTGGAGTCAGGAAGAGCTTCACAAAATATGTTTTAAATCTATGAGGGAGGCCCAGACTAGGTGACGAGCTCCAAGGAGGAATCTACGGAAGGAAGAAACGACATCGCGTCATCTAGTTTCAATCAAGGAGTAGATGTCCCTGAATAAGGAACAGATTCCACCCACCTTTGGAAATCAGGAATGCGGGGTAACAGCAGTGCGTCCTCTGTGTGACGGATGTGCGGGCCCAAGCGAAAGAATCAGAAACAATGTGCCTTGTGAAAAAAATTGACCTTTTGATGGAGCCATAGGTGGGCCAAGACCAGGTGGTTCTTAGCAATGTCAATAGATGAGGAGAGTTCCTACAGTTCATACAGTAGTCCAAGTACCTCTTTCTGTACAAGTTGGACTTGTGGTTACAGACTCCTTCAGGGTGGTCTTGTTTTGGCCTTGTTTACTTTCCAATACATTCACTATTGTAATCTATTGTGATATCGTTTTGGAATGCCAAAATTGTTCACTTAGTGATTTTACATTTTAAAATTTTGTGGATTAGAGATGTGTGTGTGTACAGGTACTTACAAAATGCTTCCCATTTGTGGGATATGCCTACTCAGTGTAAGTCACTCTCCCCCTGACTATTAGAGGTAGTCTTGGGAAAGTCATATCATGGACCCCTTTTGGATGGATCATGAAAGAGTTGTATTGAAGTAGGTTTGTTCTACTTTTGGATTGGGAGTCTTTTAGATTGGTTTTCGGAAATTGTGCTAAGTATTTCGAGTATGGATTTCAATCCAGGGACTCCAGTGTTGGTGTGGTGGCCAACGTATCCTTACCCTAGGACTTCGGGTACCTTTTTTTGACTTGGTATATGAAAACACTTGTTTCATGGAATAAAAAATGGTACATGCATCATATAGTAATGGTTCTATTTTCCATGCCCTTCTTGAGTCATCTCTCTAGATATACTCTATTGACCATGGTACATATTTTTTTAATTTAAAGATACCTCCATGTAGACAGCTATCCAGGATTTCATTATGTGATCATGAGGATGATCTTCCTGGTGACATGGCATCGGTATAGGCGGGGATGTACTTAAGGCAGCACTTATGGATGGTTTACCATCTATACCACCACCCACCAAGCAGTAGCTACTACTATAACTACAAGCTAAGGATGCATGAAGACTAAGTGAATTTCACACATTTCAGAGGCAGTGACCACCCAGGTTTCAGGGTGATCTAGACCCTAAGGAAGGTGAGGATTTGATAGAGGAAGTCACTCTTTTTTTCCTTCTTTTTTAGGATTCCTACCTACTATATGGATGTCCTTATCATGAGTCTTTTTCAGGGGTATATAGGGTGATGGTGGAGCATAGTGACTCAGAAACACGATGATAACACTCTCTCCTAGACATACCATTAGAGTCTCTTTATAGAGGATTTCTTTTTGGAAATATTGTGTTTGGTATGAATACAAGATCTTATGCATATTTAGTAGGGCATTATAAACATGGTAAATTTTTAAGTGATTTTTATATATCATCCATGCTACTCTTTAGATGTGGTGCGAGTTGAGTTCATCAGGGCTTGGACCTTCTAGAAGGGATTCTTCCAAGACATTAGGGCATCAATTTCATCCCTTAGAATTCATACTTATGCTGGGGTACTTGATCGATCTCCTCTAGTAGAGATATTTCTAGTGGATAAGACACCAATAGTGGGAGATAGAAGTGAGCACTGAGTAGCTAAGACCTCAATAGTAGTTAGCTGAGGATAGTTGTTAGGACCCAAGTAGGCCAGAAACTGTAGGAGGGAACCCCAACACTCAGGGATAATAAGTAAGGGGCTCCTAGGGTGGCTCAAAATAGCATAAGGATTGAGGTTGTTACACATGAAGCACTCAGAGACATCTGGGACAAGATTTCTTGACCCGTCATAAAATTCATTAGGGGATGGTTGAGGGAACGTCGAGGCATTGATGGTGATAGGAGCAGGGTGTTCCAAAGGATGGAGAAAATTGAAGAGGATAGGTAAGGAAGAAGGAGGTGGACAAAGGTTAGACCTATTACTACCACCACCCCCAGCTGGTCCATACTTGGTTTAGGGATATGGTGGACATAGATGAGGTTAGATGTAGGTGAGGAAGGCTTATAGCCTTGAGGCTCTAGGGATTATTTGAGGTATGATCTGGGTCTTTTACACCATCTCTATAATTTTTATATACACAAGTGTTAGTCGTTCCTTTATTTCCATGGATCTTGTTTGAGAAACTAAGATTCCTATTTATCTATTTACTTGACCCTTATGCTTGGAGACTCCTATGATAGACGATTTGATTATCACACACTGGTTTTGATAGTGTAACCTAACTCTTGGAGGTGATAGTTTCAGTTGTAATCTCTTGGTAGTGGTCTCGAGGACTTATGACATCATTCTCTATATGGAATTTCTATCTACATTTCATTCTCAGATTGACTATTTTAGGTGCAGAGTGTGGTGTGTCCAAAGTGATGGAACCAGGTTTTCCTTTGTTGGTGAAAACAAAATTTAGGAAACATAGGATGGACTCAGACATAGGAGGTTAAATACAATTACTTATTAGTTTTTAAGCCTCACCATCCATGTAGTGTATGATATGAGTCCTCGGTTTCCAAGAGTGGTAGCAGATTATGAGGACCTCTTCCCTGAGGATGTTCCAAGCTTCCCTCTTCATAGATAGGTAAACTTATACATTGATCTATAACCTGGGACCACACTGATATCTACACTTGCCTATAGGATGGCTCCTGTAGATATTTGTGAGCATACAGTATAGTTGGAGGACTTACAGAGAAATGCCTTTATGAGAACTAGTGTTTCACCTTGGGTAGGCTCAGTTTTGTTTGATAATAATGTAGACGTGATCTCGAGATTATGTGTAGACTTCTAACACCTAAACCAACTGTCTGTGAAGAATAAGTATCCACTACCGAGGATCTATGACATCTTTGATCTGTTGAATTTGACATGGTGGTTCTCAAATATTGACCTCAGATATGGCCATCACTAGTTATGAGCAAGGGATGAGTATATATAGAATACAACATTAAAATACTGTTACAAACACTATGCATACTTTCCGATTTTATTTGGTGTGACAAATTCTCTAGTAGTGTTCATGGGACTCAAAAATAGGATATTTCAGCCTTACATAGACTGGTTCATGGTGGTATTCAATGATGACATCCTAGTGTACTCAGTGTCTGAGTTGGAGTATATGAGAAACTTGAGGATGGTCCTAGACACATTATAAAACCACCAACATTATAGTAATCTCTTAAAGTGTAAGTTCTGGATTCAAGAAATCTAATGTTTTGGACACATCATTATAGAGTATGGATTTTAAGTGGATCTAGTGATGATTGAGGTAGTTCTTGCTTGTGAGCCATCCAAGAGTGTTACATAGGTGTGTAGATTCCTTAGTTTCTCTAGGTACTATCAGAGGTTTGTACCTGACTTATCTGGAGTGGTATCATCCTTAACAAATTTTACATGAAATGGGAAACCTTTTGTGTGTACAGAGGAGTCCTAGTAGTCTTTTCAGAGTATGAGACAGAGATTGAAGAGTGCTCCAATCTTGAGATTTCCATAAGAGGGTGTCGAGTATGTATTTTTCTGTGATGCATTAGGAACCAGTCTTGGTAGTGTCTTGATGCAAAGGAAAGTGGTGATTGATTAGATTTCACACCAGTTTAGACAATACACGTAGAACTTCAAGACCCATGAACTTGATTAAGTACCGGAAATCTTCACATTCAATATGGGACGACACAACTTGATGGAGAGTGGGTTATTATCTACTCTGACCACAATATGATCAATTATATCTTCTCTCATAAAGATCTGACCATGAGATCGATATGATTTCTATAGTTCCTCGGATTCCATGACTTTGACATTTTCTATACTAATGGGAAGGGGATCGTCATGGTCGATGCTCTCATAAGAGATACAGTTTGCAGTTTTTGAATACAGCATCAATGTAGTTGGCATTGTTATTATTACCCTTTATGGATCGATATGAAGAAGCTAACCTTCAGTAAATGGGTTTCAACCCTACACTCTTATAGAGTGTCCCGGAGGTACGACATGGTGATACTGACTGAAAGACTTTACATACTCATATCTCCATAGGTAATTCCTCTGATGGATATTCGAAAGGTGCAGAGAACATCATTATTTTCATAAGATGCAGAGTAGTACCCCTGGTGTTGTGGGAGAATGTTTTTAGGGAGTTTCATATACCCCCATTGGTGGTACATCAAAGTGTGGAGAATATGTACCAAGACCTCAGATATACATTTCAGTGTCCACGATTAATTAAGAGAGTGGTAGAGTTTGTTTCTCGATGCCTTACTTATCAACAAGTGAAGGATAACCACCGGGTTCAAGTTAGTTTGACTCAACCCCTTGAGGTAATAGAATATAAGTGGGATGGGATATTGAATAACTTCATGATGGGTTTACTATGCACCTCTAGGGGGCATGATACCATATGATTGATCATTTACTAACTCACCAAGTCGGCACACTTCCTAGCTATCTGAATATAGAGTTCATTAGAGAGCTTGGGACTCCTCTATGTGTAGTATATAGTTCGACTCCATGGGGTTACATCAATGATACATTCAGATCATGATGATCTATTTACATCTCAGATATATAAGGTTTTTAGGAGGTAGTTGGGACTTAGTTACATTTAATAACATCATTTCACCCACAGACAGATGGCCAGACTGAGCAGGAAATTTAGGTTCTGTAGGACATGGTACGGGCGTGCATGTTAGACTTTATCCATGGTTGGAAAGATATCCTACATTTGGTTGAGATTTCATATAACAACAACTACCATTTCACCATCGGTATGGCACTATTCGAGGCCTTGTATGTGGGACCCAACAGGTCATTGCCTTTCTAGACTGACCATGGGGAGTCAGTACTCATGGGACCAGAGTCAGTGAAAGATACTACCGAGAAGGTGTATACCAACCGTGAATAGATGAAGACTACATATATATATAAAAATCCTTACACTAGTAGGCAATAAAGGCCTTTGGAGTTTGATTAAGGAGACCACGTGTTCATTTGGTTCTCACCTTGATGCGGATTATGGAGATTTATATAGGGTAGAAATCTATCTTTTAGGTTAATAATACCTTTCCTGATACTACATAGAGTAGTTGAGGTGGTGTACCACTTAACTCTACCTCCGTAGTTAGAGTGGGTACACGATGTCTTCCACGTGTCTCAGCTGGGGAGGTGCATGCATGAGACATCCCAAGTCATTGTCTAGGACAAGCTGGACATTAGGGATTAGGTGTTATATATGGTGTAACTAGTGTAGATCGATAATTGGTTGAATATGATCCTTCATGGGTAGTTTATTCCTCTGGTGCACGTCCGATGGTAGTATGGGAATCTTCAATAGAGCACCTGGGAGTGGGATGGTTATATTTGTGCTTAGTTACCTCATCTATTTGAGTATCCCTTTGTTTTGGATTTCAGGGATGTAAAGCCCCATTGTGGGGAGAATTTAACATCTCAAATTTTCCATTATTTATTTTTAGATGTTATATGGACTAATTTCGATTTTATGAGCTAATATGGAATGCAATTCTAAAGCCCAGTGTGACTGAAATAATTATTTAAATAATATTATACTTTTTAATAGAACGTGAGCACAGTTTTTCAAAAAAGAGTGGAATAACCCTCGAATAGGTACCTATATGAAAAATATGAGGACACTATTTAATAGATAATAATGGTTTTACCTCTTTGTGTGATTTAACATTGGTCGGCGCTAGTTGACTATGAAAAAATTTTCACGGGACGTAACAGGGATAAAATTATTTAATAAAAATTATATTATTAGACATAACTACATTTTATTTTTATTAGTATCGTTTTAGGAATTAAGGGTTATCACTATAACCATGGAATTCCTCTGAGACAGGGAGAAAGAGATCTTTCCAAAAAAATGGTGAAAAAATGTGGATCAATAATCAATGTGTATCTGATTCAAAGGAACCTCACCAATAATGACACATCAATCTTCCTTCTTCAAAAAAGTAACTTAATTGAGGTAGGGTGGTCGTTTCTTTGTGATTTTTCCCATTTCTTGATTTTCTATGATGAATTCAAATCAATCAATGAATATATTGATACAAAGATTTATTATCTTGTAGGATGGGACTATTTTTGTAGGTTATCAAGATTTATCTAACCCAAATTTCTCATCCTTGATCGTTGTCCAATAACTCATGTCCAATGATGATAAACATTTTCTATTGTTTATTATAACATTTAATCCTTTGTGTTCTTCACTTTTGGACTATTGTGGTTGAAGCTCGATTTTCAAGGAGGCTCCTAACAAGATCAGACCCTAGGATTGGAGGAGAAGGGAAAACCAAGGTCATATCTATGTAGATCAGGACCCAAGGAAACCAAATCTGTGACCATTTCGATACTCAGTCATTGGAGTAAGAATGCCCGCGGCCCACAGTAGAACTATGGTGATGTGGTGGGACACAGTGGGCCGACCACATTGAGTGGTGGCGGTCACCCCGAGTGACTATGTGGAGTGGACGAGTCAGCCCGAGTTGGACCCAGGGCAACAGGAGTAGGAACGGGTCATGATCATCCACCACAATACCTCGAGTTGTCACGGCATGGTCGACCATGGGGTGGATGGTCCAGAGGCCTAGAGACCCCTCTATAATTTTCAAATGACCATAACTTTCAAATGGTATGTCCATTTGATGTGATTCTTGTGGCATTGGGACCCTGATGAGGAGTTGGTAATTCTAAGATATTGTGGTGAGTTTTTAGCTTGGAATAGTATAGTTTGAGTGAATTTCCATAAACCATTCAATTAGGGTTCGGTACAAAATTACATCCACATTACTAGATTATAATCCCCTTTAGAGGATGAGTCTCATATAGAGTTATGGTATCCCTCCCTAGGACCAGAGCAATCATATATCATCCCTAGATGAGTTTTGTGTAATATTAGTAACCTCTGAGAGCTGGGCATTGGTCCTCCATCAAGCGGGTTACTTCAGTATTGTAAGTGGTATTCTCCAAGAAGAATCCCCGATATTATGAGGCCCATTAGTAAGGATAGTGGTACTCTCTAGGCAGGATCCCCTATGATCCGTTTTGATCCGAATTGAGTTAGTAGTATTCTCTAGGAAGGATCCTCTCTCTATGGAACATATTATTCATCGACCAATGAATTATCTTAGGGATGAACCCAAATTATCTAGACCTCTTAGTGAGTGTCTCTGAGTACATCATGGCTCAAGGAGTGACTTCTCTCAAAATGATCATGTTTAGAGAAGAATCTTGTGGCTGGTAATTGGTTGTGACTTACCTCGAGATTTTGTGTCTTGGATTGAGTATATCTAGATGTACTCGTTATATGTGCTGTAGACATATACCTATGTGAATCTAACTATACCTTCGTTTTGGATATTTCCTTTGTGGTTTTCCTATGTGGTATTTCCTTTGTGGTTTTGGGGTGTCCTAATGAGTATTATCATACTCACCCCTACACGAGATTTTCCCACATGTCTTGCGTCTTCTACAGATGATTGACCCTTTGAAAGAGTCCTAGCTGGACCTAGAATAGGTGGTTCTTAGTGAGGTCCTATATAAGAAAAATGTTCATGTTTTTTATACAACATTCTTAGTACCTATTATCGTACATGACATAATTTTGATTACAGAATCCTTTTTGGTGAGCTTGTTTTCGCCCTATTTACTTTCCAATACTTTCACAATTTTACTCTGTTGTGAGATCGTGGAGGTATGAATGCATTTTTCACTTAGTGTCTTTATATTTAATAATTTTGTGTCTTGGGGGTGTGTGTGTGTGTTGGGATTTAGAAAATTCCTCCCATTTTTGTGATATGCCTACTCGGGGCTAGTCACCAGCCCTTGGCCTATTAGATGCATTCTTGGGGTAGTCATGGCATGGGCCCCTATGAGATGGGTTGTGACAGGTTAAAGCATTGAAAAGTGGTATTTTGGGAAGAACCTATTAAAGGTGGATTGGAATGATTGGGATACTTTTGGATAAACTATTTGGGTTGTGGTGTGAGAAGAATTGTGGAGAGGAGTTCCCCTTTTATAAGTCAAAAGGCATGGAATTTTTATAAATAACCAAAAAATTTTAATAATGGGATGTTACTATCATAGAAATTTGATTTATAATTTTGAATTAATGGATACGTAGAGGGATAAGGATGATAAATTCCAAAACTTCCCATTCCATATATGTTTTAACCATGTTTTTTTCATTCTTACTTTTTTTAAAAAAAAATTAACCCCTTTTATTTTTATCAAGGTAACTAGTTTTAACCCCTTTTAAATTTTGAACCTAATTTATTATATAAATTATATAAAATTGTTTATAATTAATTTTAAAATTCTACTTGTATAATTAATTATAAAAAAACAAGATAACTTAGGTTATAAAATTCCATATATGGGTTAATAAATTAATACAAAATATATTTAAATTACAAGGTAAATTATGGAATAAATATTTATTATTATAAATAGGGTTCATAAATTTCCCATTGATACATATATACCAATAATGTAAAAAAAGTCATATTATTTGTAAAAATGATATTTTTCAATATACACCTAAAAATAAATCCTTTTATAAAAATAAAAAAACTAATTATAAGATAATTATTTCATGATAAATCAAAAAATGAATTTATTTTTTTAACATTCACCTGATAAAATTTACAAATTTTATATTTAATTAAAAACATAATGTATTTTGAAAATATGTTTTTAGGAAAATTAATTTTTGTATATTAACTATAGTTTTTTATAAATTTATAATTAATATAGTGTTAAATTATTATTCATATGATCAAATTTATATTTATATTATTTATTCATTATTAACATAGTTCCCTAAACTAATATTCTAATTTCTAGAAAATGCATTTTCTAAACATAAAGTTAATCGAGCCAAAATGACCTTTAGACAAGTATAAAAATTGATTATATATAGATACATATAAATACTTAATTCTATTATGATATAATTATTATTTCTAATCATATAAACCCTTCTGATCTATATTTACTACCTAAGTATCAGATAAAATTTGGTCGTGGTTTTGTATGGCGATTTAGCTAGAATATACCATGTGGAAATATCCGGGATCTTGAACATCTCCCATGTATTGTTTTTCTAAAACCATAATTGATTGAGTACATCATGGGATAGGTCCAGGGAGAACATTATTAAAGCTACCTCCCTTACATGCTCAAAAAAATAGGCCTTATAAGGAAGACTTTTTCTACTAGATGTCATTTCTTCATACATTCTTTATTGATTTTATATTATGGTAACTTTAATTTATACCAGCGAAATTAATGGATATATTTTATTGGTCATATATAATATTAAAAATACATCAAGTTATTCAATTTTAGTTTAGTATAGTGTTTGAAACATTCTATTTAATATAATGTTTATTTGATATGAATATATAGTGAAATCTCACATTGTCACATCTTCAGCATGATTTATCTAGACAATAAGAAATATGTTTAATATTAGAGATATAGTATCATTAGGTTCTCATTATAACTGGGAACGAAGATAGAATTTCTATATAAAAATTATCCGAAGGAAATTTCTATGTATATAGTGTATGGAAAATGAATAACCCTATTATAGATTAATGACCTATAATTTCATGAATATAAAGATTTTTATTTTTCTGATTTGAATTATTTTTTTATATTGGAAAAAATACCCTATTGAATAAGTATGGTTTTATGATATTCCAGATCTCTTTCAGATCCCAGAGCTTCAAATATTTTATAAACAGAGTGGGATTCAATTTCAGGGCATAGTTAATGCTAACTATGTGACATAACCATGCGGGGAACTCAAGTGTAGTAAAAACTAGCTGATTTGTCTGCAACCATGTGATCCAAGATGAATGTTCTTGAAAAACAGATGTTTTAAAAGGGTAATTTTACATGGATTTCACATGGTTAGTTTAATTGTGCATCTATCTAGTGTAAGTCATGTGCAAAGGGAATGGGTTGGCATGCATTTGGTATATGGTTTAACAACCATGTGGCCAAACCGTGTGACCCATTTTTTAGGTTGAATTTACAATTTCCCATTAAATTAATTATAACCCTCACCCATCTTTTACTTATAATTTACAATGGATAGAGCCTTCATTTAGCCTCCCATGGAGTTCTTAAAATCTTAATCTTTGAATCTTGATAACTCATATGTCATATCTATGCTTCCATAAACATCGGTCACATTAGATCTATAATGGTAATATCCCTAATCATATTACTTCCTATCATACTTTAGCTTCCCATCTCATATTATATTTTGGTGATAGAAAATTTTCACAATTTTCAAGTAATGTTTCTATTTTTATGTTTTCTTCTGTTCTTATATGAACCAAATGTTGACATTATATGAGTGGTCATCCATGTACCTAAGATATGTGGTCTAGAAATATTCTCCAAATGTTTAATTATTTTATTAGTATTTTCTGATGTTCCACACATGGGACATTTCCATATGTTACATAAAACTATTAAACCTCTTTAATTAATTATTCCCTATCTAATTACACCCATGGACCATACTACATGATTAAAGGATTTCAACCTTGTTGTTTTCTACCACCTTGGGTGTCCTAAATAGAATACCCGCTTCTATGTAAATGTTTAATTGACCAAAAAATATTTTATGTGTTTGTATTGACACTAAGTTAGAATTGAAATAACTCTTTAATTAATGGGAATTAATTAAATTGAATGGATGTTAGTGGAAAGCACACACCACAAGTCATATATTTATCAATTTTTATTATATGAATTGATCACCCTTAGTTAATTATGATAAGTGATGATAAATATTTTGGAGGTAAATACATTTTTTTATTTTTATTATTAATCGAAGGTTATTGGTTGTTAAACAATGGTTAAGATATTTTTTGAGCATTATGTTTCATGTTCCTTTATGTTGGGGGATGGGAATGATGTCTCACACTATTATACATTTATCTGGGTGATGGGAATTACATTTTATGTCTTTTATATCAGGTCTATGGAATGAAAACTCACCCAACCATCTCAAGTAATGATCATGATGTCTCACATTTATATGACATTTAGGGATTTTATCCTCTATTGGAGTCTATAGCTCGTTCAAATAGTTATGTACGCCGGAATTACACCCCGAGTCTAGTTATAACCTTGTATCCATGTATATGACTATATTTTTCCTCACGTATATTTTTTATATACATGTAAACATATTATATGTTCATAATAATATCTATATATATGGATACACATGGTTACTGAGATTAGAAATTATAGCCTATGCCAAAGTAGGTAGAGACTTCCAGGTGTCCCATAGAAACCTGTGCAGAATAGTATTTATTTTCCAGCATTATTCATTATTCATTTTACCTGTACACTTTTATGCTATATACAAATGATATATTATTATAGAATCCATTTGTGGTGGCCTACTAGTTTTATATCACATCCTACTTTGTCTCTCTTTGGTACTTGAGTACAATTCATGACTACAAGTGTGGACAAGGGAAAGTTCCCTATCATAGATGCTTGATTTATCTCACTTATAATAGGGAGAATACGATAAGAGGACTAGGCATATAATCATGATTATAATGGAGTTGTCTTTGGGATTTTTTTTTATTTTTGTATAACATGTTTTATATGATAGTGACTTTAATCCCTTGTTTACCATTTTTATATCATTATTCCATGAAATCATCATGTATGTGACTCACCATATGAGTTCTGATTGTTGTTATAGTTTCTTGGTTGTTTATTCCTCCATGGTTTATTATTATACTAGTTTCCATTGTTATATATATTATTTTATAATTCAAATACTTATATTTATTCATTATATCCATTTATCCACTTGGATATGATGGTATAGTCTCCCCATTATACCACCTTGGACCCTCACTACTATTTGGTAGCCTCTTGAATATGGGGAGGCATGATTGTGGTATTTTGACCCACTAGTTTAGGGCACTGTTTTTGTGGATCCATGTTTTGGGAATTATAAATAAATTTCAGAGATAGGTTTAAATTATAGGACATGCTGGTTATGGGCCAATGGGTTTTATGTGTGGAAATGATTCTAGTTGATTTTGGTTACTTAAATGAAACAGTTGAATATTGGTAAATTACTTATATATTCCCAAATGGTGATTCAAGTAAACAAATCACTTCTTATGACTGGTTACATCCTTATACCAAATTTAAGGTCCATGTCCCAGTCAAATGATATTCCAATTTCAATTTATAATATGTATGACTTTTATAAATTGAAAATGATAATAAATCTAACTAGAAAATGATATATATATATATATATATCAAATATATTTATGTAAAAGAGTATGAACACATTCAAATTTAAACATTTAAATAAAATGTTTGATGCAAAATGGGATGTTGATATCAATGTAAAGGGTATTTTCCTCTATTTCTTGTAATTGAAATTTCATATATTAGAACCTCGATTGTGTTATATGATACCTAGTCCAAAATTCGGCCCTAGTTGTGTGTATTTGGGAGTGTATCCTATGTTCTTATGGCTATTTATTATTTTCTTTTATCACATATACCTAGTTTTTGGGGATGGGAGAGTGGTTTTATCCTTTTAATATGAGGGAAATGTATATATCCTATTGTTTATCTATAATATTTCAAATGTTAAATTATTCTGTATGCATAAATTTACCACTATATAATCTTTCCACTCTGAAAACCTAGATTCATATTCCATTAAGGCAGTGATGAGCATTCACTAAAGCAGGTGGGCCTTGAGTTAGCAGGGATAACTATAAAAGTTCCACCTAAGGCCCCACCTATTATTCCTAACATGGGCATCGATTCCCTATTTTGACAAGGTTCACTTACCACGATAAAATCTTTGCAAGGAATTAATCATCCTAGCCCGACTATATCCATGTTTACTTGGGAGTTCCAATAGTAGGATCCTCCCACATTTTCAGTGAATGGAAAACCTCAAGATGCAGATTAATGGCTTCAGGTCATGCTTTCTATATTTTATCATTTAGATATATCTCTAGAGATGAGGGTCAAACATTCTATATATATACTGTGTGGATTAACCAAGAGATTGTGGGATGTCATTGCCTATGGAAACCAACATCAGGGCATGATCTAGATGGACTTACATATGATCCTTATATGATTAATTATTTCCAAAGACTTCGAGGGAAGACCAAGCTTGAGAGTTCATGAACATGTAGTATAGAGCCATTACTTTCATAAAATATTCTTCTTTTTTAACCAAGATAAAGCGATTAACTCTCACTATATCTAGTGATGTCTCATGACTATAAGGTGAATCAAAAATGGTATATTTTATGTCATCCAATCAAAAGTAAACATTTTCTGGTAGACCACTATTCTAGAGATAGTCAACCATGACCTCATTACTAAGTGAAATTTTACGAAAGCCGGTGGTGAAATCTTGGGTGTTTCAACACCTAAACCTAGTAGTGGTTTTTCTAGTTGAATAAAGTGGTGTTGCGAGGTTTCATATAGTTGTATTAGTAGTTTGTAAAATCATACTAACAGTTTCCTTATATGTCGCTAGTGCAAGAAGCTATGACACATGAAAACCCAATGTATGAGATATCCAATTGATTGTAGAGGATATAGTAGGATGGGTTATATCCAATTCTTCTATGGGACATTACCATTGGTGAAAAGTGATATAGGATCTTCACCTACTCCATGTTTTGGATAGGGGATTATAGTATCTCTCAAGGTAGAAAGCTATAATTCCATTAGTTGTTTAGGCTAAGGATATTGTTGAGGAAGAGGTCTTTAGACTAAGAACATGTAGAAACTAAAGATAAATCTTATTCAGGTAGTCGAGTTAGGAATCTTGACCACAATATAGTCTAGTTATATATAGTGAAACCTATGTTGGATGGTCAGATCACAAAAATTTCTACTGTTTGAGGAACTATTCTAGTAGCCTTTATGCTAGTGTATTGTTTATTTGATATAGGTTCATAACACTATTATATATCTGATGAAATTATAGGGAGTTTTGGAATCATGATATAGTACTTAAATCTCATCATGACACTCTAAAACCCATTGGGTATCTAATAATAGAGATTTCACCAATTTAAGGATTCAATCCTTGAGATAGGCATATATCTCGTTGTATAGAATATTTTCATCCCTAATATGAAAGGGTTTGATATAATTTTTAGAATTTACTATTTATTTTCATATAAATAACATATTAAATGATATCATTTGTGGGTTAAATTGGCATTACCAGAGGGTGGTTGAAACATTTATAAGGGAGAATGGGATGTCCATGCATCTTGAGAAATACCTGAGCATCAGAGGCGGACTAGAGTAACAGTCAAAATTTCCAGTCTCTTCATGGATGATCATATGAAACTACCTACTATTTTCCCTCCTTGGGTGGATTTTTTCATGGATTTATTCCCTGATTATTTTTTGGTATTCCTCCTGTGATATTTGTAGAGTCCATTATTGAGCTAGTTCTAGGTGTGGAACCAATTTCAATTCCAATTTATAGGATGGAACCGATGGCACTTCTAGACTTCAAGAACTAGTTAGAATACCTTAAGACTAAGGGATTAATCCAACTTTTTACCTCACCATATAGTTCTTTGATCCTTTCTTCCACGAAGATAGATTTTACCCTTAGGCTTTGTTTAGATTACCGACAATTGAAAAATCAAACGATAAAGAATTGTTATCCACTACCTAAAATAGATGACCAATTTGATCATATTCAGGGATCAAGGGTGTTTTCAAATATTGATTTGATGGAAGTCTATTGTTAGGCACATGTATGGACTTCATACATACCTCTTATAGTTTTTTGAAAAAGGTATGGTCTTCATGAGTGTATAGTAATGTTGTTCGTTCTCATGAACACACTAGCATTTTTTATATCTCTGATGAATCATATTTTCCACCCGTACTTGAATTTATTTTTGATAGTATTTTTGGAAGACATATTAGGGTATTCTGGTTCTCAAAAAGACCATTCCAAACATATTTAGATAATGAGTAATACACTGACAGAGCGCCAGATTTATGAAAATTTCTTCAAATTCCACTTTTAGATCAGTAAATTCCACTTCCTATGACATATCATCTCAGAGAAATAAGTATCATTAGACCTAGATAAAGTGATATCTATAGTTTCCAGGGATCATACCAGAAATTCCATTGATATATGGATTTTCATAGTATATTCCAGTATTTTAGATGATTTATCTAGTATTTTTCACTCTCAGAAGCACCTCTAATAGGCATGACTAAGAAGGGTGTGAAATTATTATGGCTAGAATCTTGTGAAAGGTCATCTCAATAGTTGAAGGTAATATTGACTTCAGTTCCAATAATAATTATACCAGGTCTAGGAAGAAGCTATAATGTTTATTTTGATGCATCATGTATCAGGATAGTAGCAGTTTTAATGCAAGATGAGATATTCATGGCATATATGTCTCGTCAGTTGAGACCCCATAAGTGAAATTACCTGATGAATAACCTCATTATAGTTGTATTTCTAAAATAGTTATGTTTTTTGTGGAATTGTTTTCATGGGGGGAGTTTTTTGTTTTTCACTGATCACAAAAGCCTTGAGATTTCTTTGCACCGTGTGATTCGAATCTCAGGTAGAGCATGTGGATTGAGTACCTGAAATATTTTGATTTTGAGCTTTTTTTCATGCTTGGGAATGGAAATATAGTTTCCATTTCTCGGAGATAGAATACTAAAATATATATGGTTCAGAATTCTAGTGGCGCATGGGGTCTTATGGCCTTGTTTTCATAGATTCATGTTGAGGGTTAGGAGGATCATACCATTCTAGAACATGTAACAAAAATAAAACTTTTTAATCCCATGGGACTAGTACTAATGTAATGTATCTAATATAATGATTCATCTTTAGTTTGGACTTTAGATTAGAATGATACCTTAAACATACATGGGAGTGTCTAGAATTCATCAAAAATGATAGGAGATGATGTGATAATTTCATGCCTCATATTGGTAAATAAATCATGGTGTCACCATGATGTATCAATCCTCACATAATAAGTATTTTTTCCTAATATGAAATGGGATATATCTGGATTTATCCTTCAGTGTTCCACATGTCATCAGGTGAATGTAGAACATCAACGATCGGTAGGACCTTTTCATCCATTTTCCATTCCTAAGAGGAAATTTGATGATGTCCTTATGGACATCATGAATTTTGTTCCTAAATTACCTTTGGACAAGAATATATTTTGGGTAGTTTTTAATTGATTTATGAAGGTCTCAAATTTATAAACTATTGTAGAGACATTCTTGGTAGATGAGCTAGGGAGGTTGTACATCAAGGAGGACATACATCTTCACATATCTCTACATTATATCATATCTGATAGGGATTCTTGATTAACATCTCTATTTTAGAAAGGATTAAAGAAGGACTTGGGTACATAGGTTCTTCTAAGCATGTAAATTCACCCTCATACCAATGAAAAGATAGAGCACATGATTCTGGTGTTAGAGGACATACATTGGCCATGTGTCCATAACTTTGATGGTTATTGGAAGAAACACATACCCCTATTTGAGTTTTCGTATAATAACAGTTTTAATTAAAAAAATCTATATTGATACTTACAAGTCCTTATATAGTAGCCCATTCCAATCACCTCTATGTTGGTTAGAGATAGGGGAGTCAGCTTTTCTTTAACACACCTCATTTAGGAGGCTTCTAAGCAGGTCTAGTTGAAATCACATGTTGATAGCTCTATATAAGTCGTAGTCATATTCTAATTGATGCCCATGAAGTCTTGATATTGAGTTTGGGAATGATGTTTTTTTGCATGTTTCTCCTAGGTTGTCCCATCGACATATTTAGAGGTAGGGTGAAATTTCACCTAAATTTTTCAAACCCTTTGAGGTTTTGGAGAGAATCAGACCAGCGGATTACATGATTTCCCTTCCTTATAAATATCAATCTATGCAAAAAAAATTTCACATGTCTCAACTGATTTAGAATTATCAAGTCATGATTCTTATTTTAAAGGTTGAGGAGGTTGATTTATATGAAGATGCTTCCTTCAAGGTGTACCCAAGGCCTATCATGGACCAGAGTGTAAAGACCCTCAATGTTAGGTCAATTTTATTAGTATGGGTTATATGGTAACACATTTGAGTATAAGGAGAAACTAAGGAGTGGGAATCTATATTAGAAGACCAGTGGTTAAAACTCTTCTCAAATGATCCATCTTTTCCCTCAGAAGTCTAACTCGGGGATGGGTTTCTTTAAAAAGGGGAGGTTGTAATGACTCAACTCTTTTTAGGTATAGATCATTATTTTCCAAATTTAATATGATTCATTATATTGTTAAATGTTTCCTATGTCCTAAGAATGGTTTTGGGGCATCATGAACTTTTTTGAAGCCTAGAACTATGAAAATTGGATGAACATAGTGGGTTTCATAGTTAGCGCACTATTAGTGCTAACTGTGTGAAACAATATGAATGGAAATGATTGAATAGTAGGTGACACATGGTTTTTATACAACCATAAAAGCCATGTTGTGTTCCCATTAAAAAACTAAAAATGTTTTATAGAGTTATTTTTCATGGGTTTTTCATGGTTAGTCAAACCATGTGCCTTTCCCATGTGAGTGAGGTTCTTAGGTAGTGGCTAGAGAATGATTGGTGCATGGTTTGGCCAACCTTTGGTGAAACTCCCCAACCCTAGTTACCCAGAGTCGGTGAATTATTACATAACATTATCATGATCACAAGGGATCAAATCCCAATAGACTGATCAGTTTAGTAGCCTTGGTAGTACTAGATACATACATAAGTTTTACATTACATTAGAAAATGAAAAACAACAAAAAAAATTTCTCCTTGAACAAATTAATATCCCTTCGTCTACCCCTTCTAGTCAGTCAAAATATACTTATTCGCATCTTAGTAAAAATAAAAGATGTAAATGGGTGAGCTTTGGTAATTAGAAAGGATAGCAATATAGCAGAAACAATCATAAATAAGTTTCAACATTTAAGGCAATGTATAAGAATAAAACACAATCCATTTAATCTTAAAAATTATCATAATATGTAAAAGAAAAATAAAATAATTCCATTTAGTTAGTCACATGGATATTCTACTAATTGAATAATCACATGTAATATCAATATCCAATTTTATAATGATGGAATGCATAATCCCAGAATTGATAACCACATAATCAAGGCCTCGTGCCTAGACTACAAAGAAGATTTTTTCAGGTCCTTGTGAAAAACCACTAGATTAACTCATGAGACCTATCAATGCATTGAGAAGTTATATCAGGCTCCATGTATCACATAATAACCCCATTTCATTCTGTAACGCCCCAATCCCAGTTACCCAGAGTCGGTGCATTATTTAGTAACATTGACATGATCACAAAGGATCAAGTCTCGAAAGACCAATTAGTTTAGTAGCCTTGGAAACCCTAGATACATTAATAAGTCTTACATTACATCATAAAGTAAAACAAAACTACAACAACATCTTGTCTTCATATCCCCTCATACTATCTCTATAGTTCATTCATAATATACTTCATCACATCCTGGAAAAATTAAAACATTGGATGGGGTGAGCTTAGATTCTTAGTAAGGATAACAATATAGTGGAAGCTTTCATAAATAAACATAAACATTTAAGGCTATGCATAACTAAAACAAAATACTTTTAAAACAGGAACTTTAGCATAATACGGAAAAAGTAAAATGAGATAATTCCATTTACATATTCACATAGATATTCTACTGGTCGATTAATCACATGCAATATCAATAACCACTTTCATTATGATGGAATGAATAATGACAGACTATCATAACCACGTAGCCAAGGCATCGTGCCAAGACTACAAAGAATATTTTGTCAAGGCCTCGTTCCAAGACACTAGTTTGTCTCATGAGACCTTCCGATGCATCAGGGAGCTATATCGGGCTCCACCCGTCACTTATTTAGTCCAATGCATTCCTCATATGAACAGGTTTAAACATATCATAAACCATAACATAATCGTATCACATAAAACATGCATAAAGGAAACATAAAATTTCCACATTTCAATCACAAGATATCAATACAACACATTGATATATTAAAAACATCATCAAAACCATTTTCAATACCAAAATAAATGAGAATTAAAACCTTGTATTTATTTTTCATTTAAAAAAAGTTATGGCTTGTAGAGGAAGCTGAAACTCAAATAATGGTCACAGCGGCAGAGAAGTTGTTGTTGCTGCATACGTATGACAAGAAAAAAATTACTTTTTTTCGTTTAGTAAAACAATTTTTATAAAAATATTCCTTTTGAATAAATGTAAAAGTTAAAGGGGTTTATACACTGTATAAAAGAATGTCATGTATTAAAACAAAATATGCCTCAATGAAAGAAGATTGAGACGAAGTCCCTTACAAAGATCATTTTTAATATTAAATATATATATTATGTGTATTCACTATAATTACACATAAATAAAGTAATAATACAAGATAGGACATAATAATATCATGACATAATTTTAAAGTAGGAGATTAACCCAAAGAACGGAAATTGGGTTAAGAAGTTCCCTTACCTCATGTCTGACTTGACTCGATTGTTATTTAACCTCCTGAATAATAAACTAGAGTTAATTTCTAATTTCACAAGAACCTTTTTCAAGTTAATTATTACTTTTATATCACTTATTACAATTTTATGAACATTATGTAATTAATTAAGTTAATAACGGTCATTTTGTCGATCTTGGGTACTTGAGTCAAAAATAAACATCTTACAATTACACGTTGTTCATGTGGTAAAATATCTATTATATCCAGAATTATATTCATGATGTAGATATCATATATATCATATATATCCAGTATATACATTCATTTATAATATTACATAACATTTAGAGGTAATAAATGAAATGCACCGTTCATGGAGACGGTAAGTCGTACGTACGCATGAATGCTACTTTCATTTCTATTTTGTATTTAATGGAATGAAATTATAATTATATAAAGTTATAATATAATTCCAGTATAATATCATTTATAATATCATTTACTCCATCCTTTATACATCCCACATTTGGAATTAACGATTCAAATCACTTTCAGGGGCGGTAGTCCGCACTTCCTGAAATGAAATTATCGCGTTTACCCATAATGGAGATCATAAAGGTATAACATAAATGAAAAATACATAATCATAAGGACAAAAAAATAATATATATCATATATAAAAGTATTGTCATCATAATGGCCACCATGATATGTGTTAAAAGAAGATTGAACAATCATCGTTTCGTGAGGCAGTAATTCGCCACCCACAGAAACAGTATGTTCTTTAACAATTAGACGAAGGTGTGTGTAAATGTAAATAAAATTATTCTATTAAAAACATCCAAGTATATTTAGGATACTGTTGTTTTAACAAAATAAAATATAAAAAAATTAGGGGGTTGGAGAAGCAAAATAGAACAAAACAACGTAAGAGAAGACATTACCTTTAAATCGGGTAACACTTTTTGGTTTGAGCCAAAGGCTTCCTTGGGAAGACTTATGCCCAAAGTGTGGCTTCTAGGAGTAATATATAGAAGTTGAGATAGTATTTGGGCAGAGGTTGGCTGAGAAAAATGGATTTTAAGGTGTGAATAAGCTGGTAGTGGTGGGGGCCTTTTATAAGAGGAGAGGAGGGGCACACTTGAATGTCATGAAATGGTACAATATTATAAAGTTCTTTTCGGATTTCAATGGTCCCACAATTATATATTTTGAGGATAAGGTGATAAGGGTTCGAAATATACCCATACAATAGGTTTTTGATAAGTTTATGTCTTATATTTTACCTTATCTTTTCATTTTATTTAAATTGTTAATTAATAAGGTAATTGCTGCATCATCACGGTGTCATTGCCAATTTAATTTATTTAATGTCTAAAAAATTTAAAACAAATACCATGATGTAGGGAATCTTTTTATATTTCCAATAAATATTTACAGTCGAACATTGAACTTTTATTACGCCATGTAATAATTGTTTTAGTAAAACTACACATGTTTGTGACAATTTTATTTTTACTTTAAATAAAAAGTTATTAATGTCATTTTCTTACCCCAAGTGGCTCCATGGGGTCCCCAAGACGACCCATGGAGTGTCTTGGTCATACATGACTCATCCAATAAGGGTAGGAAAAGTGTAAAGGTATTTTCATATTTTTATAATATCATTTTTACCTCAAATTTCACTAATTACCTTTAATCGCGAATAATTAAACTTAAAAGTTACTATTCACCAAAAAAAATTATTTTAATCCCATTGAACAACATTTTACTTCCTAGTGACAACCATGTATGTCGGATTTTTGAAAATTAAATCATAGAAGTTGTAATGTTTCATTTAAACGAAAAATCAGTTCTTAACTACAACTTAGTGGTTTCACTATTCATCAAAAATTGAAGTTTTTCAGAATAATGCCAAAAATTCACCCTAATCTATAATTGATATTCCGAATTAAAAAATGATCTCTATTTTAAAAAATTGCAAACATATAAGTCTTATTAATTAATTTTATTATTACGTCCAGTTGTCAAAACAAATAGCGTGTTTTTAAGAAAGAATATCAATCAAAAGATTGACAATTGTTTAAGTCCAATTTCAAAGTGAAATTAATTCTAATGACCACCATTGGATAAAATGGTAAAAATATATTCTAATTATACTTTAAAACCACTTAGTAGTATAATTTAACACTACAAATTATTTTGATTAAAAATGTTATTTTTAAGTATTTTTCACTATTCATCGAAATATAAAAGTTATCCGAAAAGTTCCAAAATTTCACCCAAGGATAAATTCGATATTCTGAATCCAAAAATGAAGTCTATTTCGAATGTTAAAATTTATAAAATTTCAAAAAGTGGGTATTACTATTCATAACTACTACTTTGATTGGTTGCAGTTTCTTAGAATCTCGAACTTGCGTACGATGCAAGTTATTGCATTATTGAAAGAGAAGCGTATCTTGAATGATTGGGGTGTTACATTCTCCCCTCCTTCAATAAATTGTGTCCTCACAATTTGAAAATCTTCTTCGAAAATAATAGGTTGAAAATAGAAAATAACTTTGTGTAAAACCCACATCAGAAATAGGGTTAATAAAAATATAACATTAAAAGAAAGAAAGATAAGTTCAAAGGTCACCCGAGATAGCCCATACTAGGATTCTATGAAAATATAGATATAGAGGAAAAAAACCATCTAGGTCTGATAGAGAGTTGTAGAAAATAGGGTTAGGAGAAAGTTAACTAGAAGAAAATCACAAACTTGTGATTGGTTAAACAATCATTGATTCCCCCGTTGGAAAAGTTAACCGACAATGTTTTTGTTTTATGTTACCTTTCATAAAGATAAGGAATTTATTTAGGAGATTTAATAATAACATAAGGAAATATACATACTTGTCATGTAGACTTTTCATTCATTAATAAATTTTTACCACAAACCCATCTTTCACTCAAAAAGACAATAGAACTCAAAAATATTATATTTATCCTAATCGTACAAGGTTCCAAATATTAACACATACCATTCAGATTAGGAAAACTATTTTTTAATAACCAGGGACTTCCTGTAGGCTAGTGGTCGGTAATAAAGTCCTGTCGCACTATAGTTGTGGGTTCGATTCCTGTAGCTTTGTCCGACGCGACGGGTTATCCCCCGACCTACAGGTTGTCCTTTTCCTAAAACTATAGTTTTATAATATTCCAAAAATAATCTTCAGAAATGTTTTAACCTTAAAAAATACTATCCAAAGTTCAACATAATCCATTCCAACCTTTATAGTTATCCAAAATACGTCTGTCCAGACTTTCTCTAAAAGGTCTCTAAATTCCAAAATCAATTGTAACATCAGATTCCCCAAATAAAGTAAATTTTCTCTTATTGTCACATAAAAATATATGATTACCTTCATCATATTAAAACTTTAATGAAAACAACAAGTATTGTAGTACAATCCTTATATATATCACATTATTTTTGTAACCAGAATATAATCCTTGAGTCCAAAAGCACCAATACATTAATTATTCCACTTCAACTGTAGTAACAGCATAAGATTGTCCTTGATCCCTTTGCCTTTTCTGAGGTAAGTTTCCATGACGCTTAGGACATTCATTTTTATAATGCCCCATTTCCCTACAATTGTAGCATTCAACATTGATAGACTCTTTCTTTCCCTTGCAATCACGAGCTTGGTGACCTTTTTCTCCACATTTATAACAAACTCTCATACCTTTTAGGAATGTACCATGGTGATTCTTCCCACAATTATCGCATAATGGAAAATCATTCTTTCCCTTTTTCCCTTTATTTGTATCTTGTTCCACCATTCTCTTCTTCTCTTCCTTTACTTTATTGTCATAAGATTTAGAGAATTCATTTTCTGTCTTGATAGCACATGAGACAATATCTTCATATGATGAGAAGGTTTGTGGTACTAATGCTCGATGGAGAAATGGTTTTAACCCATCAAAGAAATGATCGATCTTACTTCTTGGGTTACATATATAATCTACTGCATGCCTCGCTAACCTTGTAAAGTTAGCCTCATACTTTGCGACATTCTCATCCTCCTTTTGTCTTAAACTCAGAAATTGTCTTTCCATATCTGCTTGATGGTCACGAGGAATGTATTTTTCTAATAAAATATCTTTGAACTCTCTCCATTCCATACTTGATACTTCTTCATCTTCCTTTGTGTTTTGAAACAGCGACCACCATTGATCGACATCACCAGTAAGGCGGTAAAATGCCATGACAACCTTCTCCATTTTTATACTCCCCAAGGCATGTAATATTTTCTCAAAGGAGGTTACCATTTCTCAGATACTAATGGATTTGTACCCCAATAAAATGTTGGTGGTTGTTACCTCATGAAACGATCTAACATTGATCCTCCACGTTGCAGATCAGGGTGTTCCATACGAGTAAGTTATTATTCATAACCTGAGTGAGTTGTCCCAGTATGGTGATAAGTTGATCAGCACCAGTTGTATCACCAACTCCATTATAATTATCTTGAGCAGAAGGGATATCCCTACATGGAATGTGTGCATTGATATGGTTTCCATTCCTTCCACTAGGTACCATTTCTAAACAATGTCGTAAACTATATTAGTTTATGAATCAAAATACATAATTACATACTTGTAAAACACTTAACATAAATTGAACTATAATCATAAAAATGTTTTCTTTGGGGAAGTATATACTCATAAACCCATCATAATGGTTTGTAAAGAAAATGAGAATTATCCTAAGCATATCCCCCAGGAGTGTCGTAACCAAGAGTGCAGCAAGGCCTGTTGTCGGGCACCTTCGAGTCTAGCTCAAAGCGGTGTTTTAGAGTTTTACCCCTAGGTACATCTGTGCCAGAGCCGCCTCTACCTGCTCGTATCCAAACAGGGATGTATTTCTCGGAAAAATCATAAAATCTCTATAATACCAATATTCTAGGAAGTTCTTCTATACTAATCTTCAAAGTCTATCTTAGGGATATGTGCTCTAATCAGATATTATCTAAATCTAGCTTCCAAGGTTAGTACTAAACTGCCTCTGATACCAACTGTAACGCCCCGACCCCAGTTACTCAGAGTTGGTGCATTATTGCGTAACATTGGTATGATCACAAAAGATCAAGTCTCGAAAGACCGATTAGTTTAGTAGCCTTGGAAACACTAGATACATTTATAAGTCTTACATTACATCATAAAGTAAAACAAAACTACAACAACATCTTGTCTTCAAATCCCCTCATACTATCCCTATAGGTCAATCATAATATACTTCTTCACATCCTGGAAAAATTAAAACATTGGAAGGGGTGAGCTCAGATACTCAGTAAGTATAACAATATAGCGGAAGCTTTCATAAATAAACATAAACATTTAAGGCAATGCATAACTAAAACAAAAGCCTTTTAAAACTTGAACTTCAGCATAATATGGAAAAAGTAAAATGAGATAATTCCATTTACTTATTCACATGGATATTCTACTGGTAGAATAATCATATGCAATGTCAATAACCACTTTCATAATGATGTAATGCATAATGCCAGACAATCATAACCACGTAGCCAAGGCCTCGTGCCAAGACTACAAATAAGATTTTTAAAAGGCCTCATGCCAAGACACTAGTTTGTCTCATGAGATCTTCCGATTCATCTAGGAGCTATAGCGGGCTCCACCCATCACTTATTAAGTCCAATTCATTCCTCATATGAATAGGTTTAAACATATCATAAACCATAACATAATCATATCACATAAAACATGCATAAAGGAAACATAACATTTCCCCATTTCAATCACAAGATATCAATACAACAAATTGATATAATAAAAACATCATCAAAACCATTTTCAATACCAAAATAAATAATAATTAAAACATGGTATTTATTTTTCATTTTAAAAAAAGTTATGGCTTGTAGAGGAAGCCGAAACTCAAATAATGGTCACAGCGGCGGAGATGCTGTTGTCGCCACATACGTACGAAAAGAAAAACATTCCTTTTTTCGTTTATTAAAACAATTTGTATAAATAGATTCCTTTTGAATAAACTTAAAAGTTAAAGGGGTTTATAAACTGTATAAAAGAATGTTTTGTATTAAAACAAAATATGCCTCAATGAAATAAGATTGAGACGAAGTCCCTTACAAAGATCATTTTTTAAATAAAATAGATCTATTATGTATATTCACTATATGTACAAATAAATAAAGTAAAAATACAAGATAGTACATAATAATATCATGACATAATTTGAAAGTAGGATATTAACCCAAAGAACCGAAATTGGGTTAACAAGTTCCCTTACCTCGTGTCCGACTTGACTCGATCGTTATTTAACCTCCAGAATAATAAACTAGAGTTAATTTCTACTTTATTAAGAACCTTTTTCAACTTCATTATTCCTTTTATATCACTTATTACAATGTTATGAACATTATGTAATTATTTAAGTTAATGGTCGTTTTGTCGATCTTATGTACTTGAGTCAAAAATAAACATTTTATAATTACACGTTGTTCATGTGGTAAAATATCTATTATATCCAGAATTATATTCATGATGTAGATATCATATATATCATATATATCCAGTATATACATTCATTTATAATATTACATAACATTAAGAGGTAAGAAATGAAATGCACCGTTCATGGAGACGGTAAGCCGTACGTACGCATGAACGCTACTTTCATTCTATTTCGTATTTAATTGAATGAAATTATAATTATATAAAGGTATACTATAATTTCAGTATACTATCATATATAATATCATTTAATCCATCCTTAATACATCCCACATATGGAATTAACGATCCAAATCACTTTGAGGGGGCGGTAGTCTTCACTTCCTGAAATGAAATTATCCCGTTTACCTATAATGGAAATCATAAAGGTATAACAGAAATGAAAAATACAGAATCATAAGAAGAACAAAAACATAATATATATCATATATAAAAGTATTGTCATCATAATGGACACCATGAGAGGTGTTAAAAGAATATTGAACAATCATCGTTTCGTGAGGCAGTAATTCGCCACCCACAGAAACAGTATGTTCTTTAACCATTAGACGAAGGTGTGTGTATGTGTAAATAAAATCCTTCAAATAAAAACATCCAAGTATATTTAGGATACTGGTGTTGTTAAAAAAGAAAATAATAAGAAAACTTTAGGGGGTTGGAGAATCAAAATAAAACAAAACAACATAAGAGAAGACATTACCTTTAAATCGGGTAACTCTTTTTGATTTGAGACAAAGGCTTCCTTGGGAAGCCTTATGCCCAAAGTGAGGCTTCTAAGAGTAAGAGAGAGAAGTTGAGAGAGTGTTTGGGCAGAGGTTGGTTGTGCCAAATGGCATTGATGGTGTGAATAAGGTGGTAGTGATGGGGGCCTTTTATAAAAGGAGAGGAGGGGCACTCTTTGAATGTCATGAAATGTTACATTATTATGAAGTGATTTTCGGATTTCAAAGGTCCCAGAATTATATATTTAGAGGATAATGTGATAAGGGTTCGATATCTACCCATAAAATAGGTTTTTGACAATTTTATGTCTTATATTGTACCTTATCTTTTCATTTTATTTAAATTGTTAATTAATGAGGTAATCGCCGCATCATCATGGTGTCATTAAATATTTAATTTATTTAATGTCTAAATATTTTAAAAAAAATACCATGATGTAGGAAATATTTTTAAATTTACAATTAATATTTATAGTTGAAAAGTTAACTTTTATAACCCCATGTAATAATTGTTTTAGTAAAATGCACATGTTTGTGACAATTTTATTTTTACATTAAATAAAACGTTATTAATGTCGTTTTCATACCCACGTGGCTCCAAGGGGTACCCAAGAGGACCCATGTATTGTCTTGGACGGAAATGACTCATCCAATAAGGGTAGGACAAGTGTTAAGGTATTTTCATATTTTTATAATATCATTTTTACCATAAATTTCACTAATTACCTTTAATCGCGATTAACTAAACTTAGTAGTTACTATTCATCAAAAAAATTATTTTAATCCCATTGAACCACATTTTACTTCCTAATGTCAACCATGTATGTTTTATTTTTGAAAATAAAATCACATAAGTTGTAATGTTTCATTTAAACGAAAAATCATTTTTTAACTACCACTTAGTGGTTTCACTATTCATCAAAAAATAGGGGTTTTCAGAACAATGCCAAATATTCACCCTATGCTATAATTGATATTCTGAATTCAAAAATGATTTCTATTTTAAAAAATTCCAAACATATATGTTGCATTAATTAATTTTATAATTAAATCTAGTTGTCAAAACAAATAGTGTGTTTTTAAGAAAGAATATCAATCCAAAGATTGACAATTGTTTAAGTCCAATTTCAAAGTGAAATTAACTCTACTGACAACCATTGGATAAAATGGTAAAAATATATTCTAATTATACTTTAATACCGATCAATAGTATAATTTATAACTATAAATTATTTTTATTAAAAAATTTGTTTTTATGTATTTTTCACTATTCATCGAAATATAAAAGTTATCTGAAAAGTTCCAAAATTTCACCCTAGGCTAAATTCGATATTCCTAATCCAAAAATTAAGTCCATTTTGAAGTTAAAATTTATAAAATTTAAAAAAGTGGGTATTACTATTCATAACTACTACTTTGATTGGTTACGATGTGTTAAAATCTCGAACTTGCGTACAATTCAAGCTATTGCATTATTGAAAGAGAAGTGTATCATGAAAGATTGGGGTGTTACACATTCCTCATATGAAAAGGTTGAAACATAACATAATAATTCATATTAAAACTAGCATAAAAAATATTAATACTTTAACCATAAACCATGAATGGTGTAAAAATAACACATCCACAGTCAAACATATCACAAAACCTTTAATACATTATGGAATATTGTATCATAATAAATCAACTTCAAACAAGTTTATAATCCAATAAAGTATCTTGCCATAGATGAAATCAAAATTATTTGAGCGAAATATCTCTTTCTATTTTGAAATAATTTTAAAGTCACATAATTATAAAAGAAATAAATTTTTTTTAAATGTTCATGTTATATTGTAAGGTAAGCTTCAAAGATTTTATAATGATGAAAAATAGAATCATTCGACATATAAGTTAAAAAAACATTATTTCCTTAATTTTGTCGAAAAGGGTCATAAAGGATCTTGATTTGAAAACGACAAAAAGATTACTTTATAAAAAATTTACAAAAAATAAAATAATGGTATACATTACTTTAACCCATAGTCTATGAAATAGTAAAAACTTTTTCAAATACATATTTAAGAAACATGGATGTGGATGATAAACAGGTCCCATTAGATACTCATGTTTAAACAACCTCAGATAATAAAGAGATTGTCAAATTAACCCTTACCTTTTACTTTTACTTGATCGAGGGTAATTTAACATCCAATATAATAGTTAAATCTTTATTATCAATTTATACATGAACCACATACAAATGTTTTATATCATATATGATAATCTAATATTTCATTGTTAATAATATTTCAGTAGTATTATTGTTTTGGTTGTTAACTGATTCATTTTCCTTTATAAGTTTTGTTATGTAAGTCTTTCTCTTATGGATATGATGTATTTGATTCATATCCATAATGATATTGAGTTCTTAAACATTATTTTTTATCATAAAATAAAAGTTTTTCTTGAATGATTGTGATGGGGAATAAATCTTAACGCGTTCGTGGAGACGGTAATCTGTAGGTATGCATGAGCGATAATACCATTCTATTGACTATGGAATCATATGTAATACGATGTTATATGATATACAAATAATCCTTAACATGTTATATTTATTATTGACATCAGTTACACCCATTATTATTCCCATCCAAATAATTAAGTGTTTGAAAAACAAACTACACCACCACATGGAGGCAGTAAGTCGTACGTATGCACGTATGGTGACTTGTCATTCATAGGATGGATGGAATAATGAATATGGTTGTACCAAATTTTTAATAAAATCATTGTATGTATAAGGTTCTGGAGTTATTATTTTGGTATGGAAACAACAAAGAATGAGTAAGTGGAAGAAGAAAATAACATTGAAGGAGGTGGTGAAATTATTATTTCTTCTTCAGGTGTTTCCTTTTGAGTAGATAAAAAGGGATCCATAGGTTGGATTTATGATAAAATTAAGGCCTCTAGATATAATTGAGGGTTGTTGGTAGGATATTTGATCAGGGTTTGGCTGAGAGAAATGGGTTTCGAGGTGAAAAATTAAGAGAAGGGTAAGTAACCTTTTATAAAAGATGTGATGGTCACTTTAGGAAAAGGTTGAAATATTATTTTATTATACAATCCTATTCGGTTTATAATGGATCCAAAATTATTTATTTCAAGGATAAGGTGGGTATGGGTCATAAAAACTCCCAACAAATAGGTTTTAGACAGGTTTGGTTCACCATATTAACCTTATCTTTTAGATTTAACTCTTAGTTAAATAGTTTAACTTTTACCATGTATTCTTGTATTATTATAATAAATGGTTAATAAAATTACTATAAAAATACAAGAGAAACCCATGTGGTTCATTATTAATATATATAACCTTATCTATGTCCTTTTGTCAATCCTTAGATTTGAAGACATATTATATCATTTAAAAATATAGTATTTATTTTAAAAACTCATTTAAGTCATTGTTGACACTATTTGGTATTTTGTTTTTGTGAAAGTCATAACAACTTTATCAATTCGAAAAAAATTATTCAATCAACCCTAAAATGTCATATTAACCTAAAAATTAGTTTAATTCATTAGAAGTCTCAATTTACATTTATTTGAATATTTATAATATCAACTATTTTAAACTTTCATTAATATGGTAATTACTGCATCATCATTGTATCAAAAATAAATTTAATTATTTAATGTATAAAAGTTATAAATAAAATACCATTATGTAGTAAATATTTTTATATTTCTAATTAATATTTATGGTCAAAATTAGATTATGTATAACACTATATTATAAATGATTTAGTTATTAAACTTTGAATTTAACACTTTTAACTCTTCTTGAAATAAAATAATAATAAATTCCCTAATCTAATACAATTAGACCAAAAGGATCATATTTTATTCCAAAGGTTTATTTTGGTCTAAAACACTTATCTAATAGAATTAGTACATGTTTTATGGTAATTATAATATCATTTTTACCTTTAATAACCCTATCTACTTTTAACAATGTTAAATAAAAGTCAAAAATTACTATTCACCAAAAATTATTTTCATCTTATTGAACCAAATTTTACGTATTTATATCAACCATGTCTCTTGGAATTTTTATATTCAATTCAAAGAGGCGATAAAATTACATTTAATGCAAATTTGCAAATGCTCCTGGAAGGTGGGTAAAAGACGGTAAAAAGTTAAATAAATTGTATATATCTAATATTATTATAAAATTAATCTAATGAATTACATTGAACAGATATAGGTATTATGTATCTATTTTTAACTAATATAAATTTAAATAAAATAACTAATTATTTAAATACAAAGTCAGTTTTAAATAACAACGCAGTGTTCTTCACTATTCATCATAAATTTAATTTTTTTAGAAAAATACCAAAAATTAACCCTGAGATAATTTGTATAATCCGAATCCAAAAATGAAGTCCATTTTGAAAAATAAACTTTATAAAATTTCAAAAAGTGGGTATTAATATTCATAACTGCTAGTTTTATTGGTCATTGTGTTCTAGAACTCGAAGTTGCGTATAACTCAAGCTATTGTATTATTAAAAGGAAAACGTATAGTGGAAGCTTGTGGTGTTACATTCTACCCTCCTTCAAATAATTTTTTCCTTGAATTTTATTGAAAACTACTACATAAAATTATTTGGGTGTTTCTTCATTGTAGGTTCCTTGGGTTCCCACATTGCCTCCTCCATCTGATGATTTCTCCATATAACATTTTCCAGATGAGTCATATGGTTTCTCAACACTTGTTATCTTGTATCAAAAATCATGAAAGGATCTTCACAATAAGACATATCATGTTCTAGTTCAATTTCCTCATAGGTGAGTACATGCGTTGGTTCAGGCTTGTATTTTCTCAATAGTGATATGTGAAACACGTTGTTAACATTGGAGAGACTTAGTGGCATTGACAAATGATATGCTACAACTCCAATTCGTTCTAGAACTTCAAATGGTCCAATGTACTTGGGACTTAATTTACCCTTCTCAGTGAATCATATAACATCCTTCCATGGAGATAACTTCAAGAAAACATGATCACCTACTTGAAATTCCAAATCCTTCCTTCAGTTATCGGTATATCTCTTTTGCCTACTTTGACATGCTTTGATATGGATTTGGAAAACCTTAACCTTTTCAATTGTTTCCTCAAAAAGTTTTGGTCCTACAGGTTTTCTTTAACCTACATCATACCAACAAGTTGGTGTGTGAAATCTCTTTCCATTTGACACTTCATATAGGGCAATCTGAATGCTAAAATGGAAGCTATTGTTATAGGAAAATTCGACCATAGGTAAATATTGTTCCCACATACCATGTTAGTCAAGTGATCAAGATATCAACATGTCTTATAATGTTTGAATAGTGTGTTCTGGTTGTCCATCAGTTTGAGGGTGGTAGGCACTGCTCAAATGAAGTTTAGTATCCACAACCTTTTGAAGACTTTTCCAGAATCATGATGTAAAATGGGGATCACGATCAGAAAAATCGATAGGGGTACTCCATGAAGTCTTAAAATGTCATTAATATATATTATTTCTAAACGTTCAAGTGGTAAATCTTCTCTTATAGTAAGAAAATGTGATGACATGGTAATATGATCAATAATGACCCATACTACATCATTCCTTCTAGGAGTCTTTGTTAGTCCCATGACAAAGTCCATCGAAAGAACATCGTATTTCTACTCAGGTATGGGAAGAGGTTTCATGACTCCTCTAGGATGTTGTCTTCTGGCCTTCACTTGTTTACAAACCATACATCTTGACACATAATCAGTAATCTCCCTCTTCATGTTGTCCCACCAAAAATGTTCCTTCAAATCTCTATACATCATAGAGATACCAAGGTGTATAGATAAATTGGTGCTATGATAATCACCCAGAAAATCCATTTTTAGATCAGGTATGTCAGGAACACAATTTCTCTTCCCAAATTTCAAAATTCCATCTTTATATGTGAAGTTAATCAATCTCCCATCATTCACATATTTAATTTTCTTTTGAAACTCTTCATCATCAGTCTGAGAACTTTTTATCCTTTTCAATAAATATTATTTGGAAACTATTTGAAAAAGTATTGATGTCTCACCTTCCATGATTATTCCCATCTCCATATTTACTAGATCCATGAACATAGGATCCCTTTCTATTCACATTTTGTTCAAAACTCCATGATCCTTTCTGCTAAAAGCATCAACCACCTTATTTTCCTTCCCTGGGTGGCAGTGTACAGTGAAATCATAATCTTTGAGTAGTTCAATCCATCGTCTATGCCTCATGTTTAGTTCTTTTTATGTAAAAATATACTTTATTCTCTTGTGATCAGTATATATCTAACATTTTTCACCATAGAGATAGTGTCTTCATATTTTCAAAGCAAATATTATTACTGCTAAATCAAGATCCTAAGTAAGATAGTTTTTCTCATGAATTTTTAGTTGTTGTGATGAATAGGCAGTAAATCTATCATTTTTCATAAGGACACAACCAAGTCCTTTCTTTGAAGCAACACTATAAATATCAAACCCATCATTCCCTAATAGTAGAGTCAATATAAGAGAGTTTACTAATCTTCTATTTAGTTCTCCAAAACATTCTTCACACTCTTTTTTCCAAAAAAAATTTAACCCCTTTACGTGTGATCTTGGTTATTGGGTTAGTCAATCGGGAAAAATTCTGAATGAAATGCCGATAATAACCTGCTAAACTAATAAAACTATGTACCTCAGTTATAATTGTTGGTGCTAGCAATTATTGTCTTTCCATGGTCTTTGAAGGATCAGTAGAGTTTCCATCCTTAGAGACAATATGTCCATGAAAAGAAATCTCTTGAAGCCAGAATTCACACTTGCTAAACTTCCCATAATATTCATTTCTTATGAGGGCTTTCAGAATAGTGTGCAATTGATTTTCATGATCTTCGTAGATTTTTTAGTAAACCAAGATGTCATCATAAATACCACTACAAATTCATCAAGATAGTCCTAGAAAACTCTATTCATTAGATCTATGAAAATAGAGGGTGCATTAGGCAGTCCAAAAGGAATTACTATAAACTCATAATTCCCTTACCTGGTTTGAAATACTATTTTTGGAATTTCTTCCTTCTTCACACACAACTGATGATATCCATATCAAAGGCCAATATTTGAAAAATATTGAGCTCCATGAAGTTTTTCAAATAAATTATCAATGTGTAGCATGGGATACCTGTTCTTTATTGTTATAGAATTAATCTCCCTGTAGTCAATGCAGATCCTCATAGATCCATCTTTCTTCTTAACAAAATGAATAGGAGATCCACATGAAGATACACAAGAGATTATAAATTCTTTATTACTCAATTACTCTAGTTTTTTCATTAGTTCAACTAATTCTGCAATGACCATTCTATAAGGGGTCATTGATATGGGCCTTGAACTAGGAATTAAATCAATGGAAAACTCAATTTCTCGTTCCAGAGGGTGTCCATGTAAATCCTATGGAAACACATCAACATATTCTTTCACAATAGGTATGTCCACTATCTGAACATTATTTTCCTCGCCAATTATTATTTCATTCTCTTCCTACTCAATAATTGAATTTAGTTGAGCTACTAGGTGTGGATATAGATAAGAATCAGGTGGTGACATTTCTTCTCTAAATTTAAGGTACTCCTTATCATCATTGAAAATTGTAACCTCCTTCTTCTTACAATAAATTTTTTCATCATGGTCTGAAAGCCAGTCCATATCAAGGATTATATCAAATTCAATCATGGGTATGACGATGAGATTTGCAGATAAAGAACATGTATATGACCTAATGGAAACTGATTCACAAAACATTGTTCCAATGATACTTCCCTTAGGATTTCTGACTGACAACTCCCTTGTTCAATAAAATTGGAAATATCTATTTTTATTATCAAAATTGGAAGATATAAAAGAATGATATGATCCATAATGAAATAATTCATTGTCTAAATTTGATGAAACCATTAAATTACCTACCACCACATCTTTCAGAGATTCAAACTCAGCATTAGTGATCACATAAGCTTGGATTTCTCCCTTGGACTTTTCTAAGGTAAGTTTACTTGGTATTAGGAAATTCATTTTCATAATTCCCCATTTCTCTACAATTATAGAATTTAACATTGACATCTTATTTATTTCCCTTGCAATCACAAGCTTGGTGGCCTTTTCAGCACACTTGAAATAGACTCCCATTCACTTCCGGAAAGTACCAAGGTGTTTCTTCCAACATTTACCATAGGATAGATATTAAAATTTTCCCTTATTCCATTTATTTTTAATTTCTAGAGTGTTCAGTAGATCTCTTCTTCTCTTGCCTTTCTTTAAGGTCGTAATACAGAAAGAATTCCTTTTTTATCTTGATAGAAAATGATACAATATCTTCATACGATGAGAATGATTGTGAGAATAATTCTTGACAGTGAAATGGTTTTGAACCATTAAATAATTGATCAATATTACTCCTTGGGTTACACATATTATCTTCTTCATGCCTTGCTAACCAGGTAATGTTATCTTCATACTTTGTGACATTTTCATCCTCCTTTTTCCTCAGATTGAGAAATTTAATTTCCATATCCACTTAATGGCCAGGAGGAAAGTATTTTTCTACGAAAATATCTTTAAACTCCCTCCATTCCATATTTGATACTTCTTCATCTTCCGTTGAGTTTGGAATTAATGAACACCATTGATTTGCATCTCCCATGAGGCGATAAACTGTCATGACAACTTTTTTCCTTTTACTACTCCGCAATGCATGAAATGTTTCTCTAAAGAACTTATATATTTCTTAGCTGCAAATGGATTTGTAGTACCATTGAACTTTGGGGGTTGTTTCCTCATAAATCGGTCTAACATTTATCCTCCCTGTTGTGGACTAGGGTGCTTCATATGGGTAAGTTTATTATTTATAACCTGAGTGAGTTGTCCCAGTATGGTGATAAGCTGATCAACACTAGTTGCATCACCATCTCCACTATAATTACCTTGAGTAAGAGGGAAGTCCCTTCATTGATTACATGCATTGATATGTTTTCCATTCCTTCCACTGGGTTCCATTTCTAAACAATTTCATACACTAGATTAGTTTATGAATCACAATACATAATTCCATCTCGTAAAACACTTCACATAAATTGAACAGTTTATGGATATAATCCATAATCATAAAAAATTTATTTGAGGAGGTATATACTCATAAATACTTCATAATTTTTTGAATATAAAATTTGAATTATCCTAAGCATATTTCATGGGAGTGTCATAACCAAGAGTGCAGCAAGGCCAGTTGTAGGGTACTAGGATACCCCAGGTCAAGCCTGAAACTACTTGTCATAGTTTTCACTCTAAGGTACATTTTTTTCATAGCTTCCTCTACCTGCTCATATTTAGATAGTGATGTATTTCTTGAAAAACTCACAAGATATATACATTACCAAAATTCTAGGAAGTTATTCTATACTAATCCTCAATGTTTATCGTATGGTAATGTTCTCTAATCAGAGATTTTCTAAATATAGCTTATAAGGTTTGTACTATACTAACTTTGATACCAACTGTAATGCCCTGACCCTAGTTACCTGAATTCAGAGCATTATTACATAACATTGGCATGATCACAAGGGATCAAATCCCTAAAGACTGATCAGTTTAGTAGCCTTGGAAGTACTAGATACATACATAAGTTTTACATTACATTATATAATGAAAAACAACAACAACATTGTATCCTTGAACACATTCATATCCCTTAGACTATCCCTGCAAGTCATTCATAATATACTTGTTCACGTCCTGGGAAAAATAAAACATAGAAAGGGGTGATCTTAGGTACTTAGTAAGGACAACAATATAGCGGAAAATTTCATAAATAAGTATAAACATTTAAGGAAATGTATAAGACTAGAACACAAGCTTTTTAAACTTAAACTTCAGCATAATATGTCAAAGATAAAATAAAATAATTCGATTTACTTATTCACTAGGATATTCTACTAGTAAAATAATCACATGTAATATCAATATCTAATTTTATAATGATGTAATGCATAATTCTAGACTTCCTAACCACATAGTCAATGCATCGTGCGAAGACTACAAAAAATATTTTTTTTCAAATCCTTGTGCCAAGACACTTGTTTTTCTCATGAGACCTACCGATGCATCTAGGAGCTATATTGGGCTCCACACATCACTTACTAAGTCCAAAGCATTCCTCATTTGAAAAGGTTGAAACATAACATAAACATTTGTATAAATACTAGAATATGAAAGGCTAATTCTTAAACCATAAACCATGAATGGTATAGAAATAACACATCCATAGTAAAACATATCACAAAACCTTTAATACAATATGGAATATTTTATCTTAATAAATCAACTTCAAAAAAGTGTAAAATCCATCAAAGGATGTTGACATAGATGAAATCAAAACTATTTGAGAGAAACATCTCTTTCTATTTTGAAATCACTTGAAAGTAACATAATTATAAAAGAAATAATTTATTTTGAAAATTTTATTATAATATTTTAAGGGAATATTCATAGATGCTATAATGATGGAAAATAGCTGCACTCTCCATATAAGTTAAAAAACATTTTTTGTTTAATTTTGTTGAAAAGGGTAATAAAGGACCTTTTTTTGGAAAATGACAGAAATATTCCTTTATAAAAAATTTATAAAATTTAAAACAGGGGTTTAACTGACTTTAACCCATACTCTAGGAAATATTAAAAATGTTTGAAAATTATTATTATGAAACATGGATGTGGATGATAAAGAGGTCCCAGTAGATACTCATTATAAACAACCTCAGATAATAAAGAGATTGTAAAATTAACCCTTACCTTGTGCTTTTACTTGATCGATGTTACGTTAAACTCTTTTATAATATTTAAATAAATTATTTAATTATTCAAGAACCACATACAAAAATATGATATCATATATGATCTTAGAATAATGCTTTGTTAATAATATTTCAGTAGTATCATTGTTTTGGGTGTTAACTAGTTCATTTTCCTGTATATGTTTTCTTACGTAAGTCCTATTTGTTATGGATAGGATGTATTTGATTCATATTCATAATGATATTTAGTTCTTAAACATTATTTTTAATCATAAAATTAAAATTATTCTTTAATTATTATGAAGGGGAATAAATCTCATCGCGTTCGTGGAGATGGTAATCTGTATGTACGCACGAGCAACAATACCATTCTATTGATGATGGAATCATATTTAATTGGATGGTATATCATATATAAATAATCCATAACATGTTATATTTATTATTTACATCAGTTTCACACATTATTATACCCATCCAAATAATTAAGTGTTTGAATGACAAACTACACCACGACGTGGAGACGGTAAGCCGTACGTACATATGTATTGTCACTTTTCATTCATAGGATGGATAGAATAATGAATATGGTTGTACCATATTTATAATAACATCAGAATATGTGTATGTTACTGGATTTATTATGTTGGTATGGAAACAACAAAGAAAGATAAAGTGGATGAAGAAATGAACTTTGAAAGAGGTGGTGAAATTATTACCTCTTCTTCGGGTGTTTCTTTTTGAGTTGATCAAAAGGGATCCATAAATTGGATTTATGATCAAATTAAGGACTATAGGTCTAAGTGAGGGTATTTGGGAGGATATTTTAGTAGGTTTTAGCCGAGAGAAATGGATTTGGAGGTGTGAAATTAAGAGAAGGCGAAATACCCTTTTATAAGAGAGGTGAGGGTCACTTTTGGAAAAGCTTGAAATATTATTTTATTGTAGAATCATATTGGGTTTATAATGGATAAAATGATTTATTTCTAGAATAAAGTTTAGATTTTTATAAAAACTCTCAACCAATAGGTTTTAGATAGGTTTAGGTCACCTTATTAACCTTATCTTTTGTATTTAACTCATATTTAAATAGTTTAACTTTTACCATTTATTCTTGTATTATTATAATAAATGGTTGATAAACATACTATAAAAATACAATAGAACCCCAAGTGTTTCATTATTAATATATATACCATTATATAAGTCCTTTTGCTGAACCATATATTTTTAGGAATATTATATCAATTAATAATATAGTATTTTTTTAAAAACTCATTTATGTCAATTTTAACACTATTTGGTATTTTGATTTTGTGAAAGTCATAACAACATTATACCTTAGAGAAAAATTATTTAATAAACCTTAGCATTACATATTAACCCAAATGATTATTTTAATTCATAATAAGTCTCAATTTACATTTATTTGTATATTTATAATATCAATTATTTTAATCATTCATTAATAATGTAATTAATGCATCATCGTTGTATCATAAATAAATTGAATTTTTTAATATCTAATAATTATAAATAATATACCATTATGTATGAAATATTTTTAGATTTATAATTAATATTTATATTTGAATTTATCATATTTATATTCCTATATTTAAAATGGTTTAGTTATTAAACGATGAATTTATCACTTTTAACTCTTCTTGAAATAAAATAATATTAAATGTCCTAATATAATACAATTGAACCAAAAGGATCATATTTTATTCCTAAGGTTTATTTTGGTTGAAAAAAAACTTATCCAATAGAATTCGGACATGTTTTAGGGTAATTATAATTTCATTTTTTACCTTTAATTACCCTATTTTCATTTAATCGTGGAAAATTAAAGTCAAAAGTAACTACTCACCAAAAATTATTTTCATATTCTTGAACCAAATTTTACTTGATATATCAATAGGGTATCTTGTAGTTTTTAAATTCAATTCATAGAATCATTAAAATTACGTTTAATACAAATTTTCAAATTCACCTAGAAGGTGGGTAAAATGCGGTAAAAAGTTCAATAAATTTTATATATCTAATATTATTATAAAATGACTCCAATGAATTAAATTGAACATATATAGGTATTATGTATATATTTTTGCCTAATATAAATTTAAATAAAATAACAAATTATTTAAATAAAAAGTCAATTTTAAACAATAACGCGGTGTTTTTCACAATTCACCAAAAATTGAAAGTTTTCAGAAAAATACCAAAAATTCACCCTAAGATAATTTTGATGTTCCCGATCGAAAAATAAAGTCCATTTTAAAAAATATAATTTATAAAATTTTAAAAAGTGGGTATTACTATTCATAACGGCTAATTTCATTGGTCTTGGTGTGCTAGAACTCAAAGTTGCGTGCAGCGCAAGTAATTGTATTATTTAAAGGGAAACATACCATAGAATATTGATGTGTTACATTATGGACCAAACATATAACCTAGTTTTTAAGGGAGGATTAATTATTTTTCCAATAAAATAATTAAAACACTCAGACCTCTTTTCCTTCTCATTTCCAATAGACATCCCCCTCATTTCTCATACGATATAGTTTCACCTAGCCTAATATAAGAATATCGATAACTCTTACATATGATCACAGATTCCATAGCCATTATTCATGTTGGATCCAAAATAGTAAAATCTATAATCATCATACTTCCTATCTTATTTTATCTTCCCATATCTTGTGTTATTTTGGTGTAATCTCTTTCTCCCTATTTTAGTGGAATTTGTCTATTTTTTAATTGTTTTCCATTGTTATTTATATAAAAGCTCGGAACCGGATGATTGGTCATCCACGAACCTAAGGTATGTGTTCTACTAATATTTACCAATATTTTACGTGTTTTCATAGTATTTTATTTTGTGCCTCAAGCCATACATTTCTACAGAATGTTATAAAATGTGTTTAAACTTATTTAATTATTTATATAATGTCTAATTCTTCCCATGGACCATACTGAATGATTATAGGATGAAAAACTCATTTACTTCCACTCCTATGGGTTTGATAAATATAATACCCTCTTTTATGTAAATTTTTTATTGACCAAAACACCTTCTATGTGTTTGGATTGACCCTAAGATGAAATTTACTTACTTCTTTAATTAAGATGACTTACTTTAATAGAATGTAAGTGCATGGAAATTCCACACCACATGTTATATATTTATAAATTTTAATTATAAGAATTGATTACCCTTGGTTAATTGTGATACGTGATGATAAATGTTTTAGAGATTAACCGTCATTGCTATTTTTATTAGTATTCAATGGTTATTGGTTGTTGAACAACGACTAAGGGACTTTTTGAGCATGACATTTCAGGCTACCTTACATTGGGTGATGGGAATGACATATCACACTATTATACATTTATTTGGGTGATACGAATTATTTTCTACATACTTCCATATCAGGTTATGGGAAGGATGAATCACCTAACCATATGATGTGATGAGGATGATATCTCTCATTTATATGTGATTCAGGGCTTGTGCCCTATATTAGATCCTATACCTTATTATATTAGTTATGGACTCTTGAGTTATGATCTAGGTCTGGTTATCACCTAGTATCCCAGTATATGCCTACATTTGTTTTCTATTATATAGTTTATATGCAATTATAAATATTATATATGATTACTTATATATATTTATGGATACACATGGGTACTAAGATCATAATTGTTTTCCAAGGCTGATGAAAGTATAGTTTGATTGATGTCCCATATGAACTTGATTCAAGTGGTATTTATTTTCTAAATTTTTCATTATTCAATTTACTTTCACACTACAATGCTTTGTAAATGGGTTGGATTATTCTAGACACCAATGGTGTCCTACAGAGTTTATCTCACACCCTACTTATTCTTCCTTGGGTACTTGAGTACAATTCAAGATTTTAGGTGTGGAATAGGGAAGCATGATATCTTGAGTGCTTGATTTATTTCTCTTATAGATTTTATAAAGGGATATGAGGAAAATTTATTTTATCATGATGATAGTAGTGATATATTTTGGAATTTTCCATTTTTGTGTAGTATGTTGTATAAAATTGTGCCCAATATCCCCAATTTTTCCTTTTTTGTATATCATCATTCTAGGACATCATCATGTATATGACTCAGCCTATAGATTATTATTATTATTATATTTTCTTGGTTTTTTATGATTCAAAGGTTTATTATTATACTTATTTCCCCTATAAAATTTCTTATATTATGTTTCCACCATTTTTAATAATTATATCAGTTGTGCCACTATGATATGAGGGTATAGTATCTCCACTATACCACCATGGAACCTTACTACTAGTCTAAAGCCTCTAGTATATGGGTAGGCATTCTTGAGTCCATGTGACCCATAGGTTGGGGGTTCCGTTTTAGTGGAACCTTGGTTGGGATATTAAATATGATTAGAATTCATCATGCATAACTATCTGTAATCCGGATATAGCAATCGAAAAGAAGTTCTCAACTTTGGTCTAGGGAACCTCCTTTTACAATAATTACACTATAAGTATAGAAAACTTGCAAACCATTTACCTATTATCTCTCACATAATAAGATCATGCTTCTACTGAGTTATGGATTTAGTCATTGGGTCAACCAAATTTTCCTTCATGGTTACTTTTCTATCTATTAATTCACCTATTTTAGTAAAACCTACCTTATATGATTATATCCTCTAGTATACACATTTTTCATCTATCATAATCCATGCATCATAGACAGTACAACTACTATAATATTATCATAATTTATATTATGATAATGGATTACTTTCTAGGAAAAATTCCAATAATTAGAATAAATCATTACATGTATTATAAGAATTCGTTAGCTACATCAAAATTCAAACCAGACTCAGTATTTGTGGATATTGATACCACTAGCATTATTGAGCTTATCATTCTAATTTCCTTATCCAAAATTAAATATTATATTTATTGATCCATAAAATACTATTTTTACAATAGCATACACTTATGAAAATATCCCTCATGTGCCTATTCATGATTCATGTGACTCAGCAACACTCTAGAATCTTTGTCTTGTAAGTGGCATAAAATAGAAACCAAAATACAAGGATAATAGTATCATTTATATTACATTCCCAACCTCTCATAGGAAGTTGAGATTATAATATAAATATGTTAATCATTTTAAATATGTTCTAATACCATTTTGTAACAGTATAGCCTAGTGATTAATTGTCTATCCAGCACTAGACCACCAAAAAAATCCTCAAACATGCCTCCACATGTTCTAGAGTTTACCAAATAGAAACAAGAGACTAAACCAATAATTATTACATTATTATATCAAATAAAAAATAACAAACTAAATAATGAAAATTAATAAATAAAATATTATCTTGCATAATCTAACGGGATAATTCATTTACACCAACAAGTAATATGAAATATTAATATAAATAGACAATTAAATAATCTCATGTCCATGTGATATACACCAAGGTGACCAATATCTATCTGATCATGATAAAACAATATAAAAAAAATAAAGTAGACAATCTATGACCCTTTTTACATCCCAAGTAACATCTCTAGAAATTTCACTATCATAACGTCATAAAATCTTCATTTCAAAATGTTTTGTTTTCAAGACATCTATCCAACAAAAATAATTAATCAATAATATTTTCATGTGTGTTGAGGTGAACATGTAGGTTGTGATCATAAAGAATGATTATGTACGGCTAAAAGACTCAAAAAACATGTATGAATATCATGTGAAAGTATGGGATCATATTATGGTAACACATGTATTATAAACCCAAAAAACACCATTGGAATTGTATTAAAAAGATATCAAATAATATATAATATTCCAACAATAATTAAATATCCAAATAAAATCCCAAGTTGGTCTACCATGACACCATGGTTCAAAACCGTATTTGGTTTGTCTTATGTTAAATCATCACACCTATGGATAATGTTGGATCATCTAATAAAATAGAATATAAGAATTAATATTGAAATGACTCCAATTTCCTAGAGAATGAATTCATATTATAATAATTTGAGGGGCCCACAATGATTTTAAATCATCGTTTCTCTATGTATGTGTGTGTGTGTATCATTCTTGACATCCCCATATCACACCCCTATTTTATAATTATCTTTAGTGTGCTAGATGAATCATATCATATATGGACTCATCCTTAAACATTACATAATCTTGAGTTTCATGTCAATAATTATTTCTCTTACATTTGAGGATCTTCTTAGGTTTTGAGTTATTGAGAATTAGGTCAAAACACATACACAAAATATACATAATTAAAAGCGTAAAACTCATACTAATATCTATTTTTTTTCATAATATAGAACATTTAAAATAAAACATATTTTTCATCAAATATCATCATGAATTTCAAAATTATTTATTCCTTGTTCTTACTTATCCTTAATCCCTATGAATTTTTTTTAAAACATGGTATGATCACAAAAATCATAGAAAGGGGCATAATAAGAATTAATCCATAATTCCACTAAAAACCAGAAAACCATATATATTTTTAATTTATATTGAAATTTATTTTATTTTATGAAATAAAATAATTCCGCATGAAAAACAAAAAAAGTTTTCTCTCAAATAAAACCTTTAAAACCGATATTGTGATTTCTTAAACTAGTTTTCACTAAACAGTTAGCAGAGAAGGTGTCTCACATGGCCTCAAGTATACCTCCCGATATGTTAGATTATGTCGACTAGCATCGTGGGTATAAGGTTGTACGATGGGGAGACTATACCCTCACAATCAGAGTAGCATAGTAGTTAATAAATATATGAAATAGATAAACATACTATCAACTAACATCAGAAGGTAACGAATCCCTGTGTATTAAATAATCAACATAAACAACTATTAATTACATATAAAAAATGATGTAACTTTCTATAGCTATCAAAAAAAGGAAGACCTGGTAGAAGAAATCATTTAAAACATATGTATAAAAAGGAAAAAATGACCAAAAAGTATATTTTTCAAAGAATCACAAGACATAACTTAGTCCTTTTATTCCCCACTCAAATACTATAAAAACTCAAGAATCAATAACTATGTGATTTCCCTTATCCCCACCTACATCCAAAAAATCTATCTTGGTTCAATCGATGGCTCGAATAGTGTGTGATCTTAACTTAGTAGGCCACCACCATCAGTGTCTAAAAATACATAGTTAGTGAATATATTATGATCAGTGTGTAGTAATAATAAATTATAAGCAGTAATTAAACTAATTAAGGGGTAAACTCTAGTTCCTAAAGGATACAAGTATCACACTACCTACTTTGGCTCGTGTTGTATAATCTCTGAAAAAGTAACCAAATGTGTACAAATATATGGTATGTATATTTATTGACTCATACAGTCATATGTATTTATACTACTACTAGTATGGATTTGAGGATTAATTCAGGTGTCCTTGGTTATTAGTATGAATCTTTTGTGTGTCAAGGGATTTGATGCTCGGTATTATGAGTATAAGTGACACCATGATTGATATCATAACATTGGGGTCTCTATGATCATTTTTCATGATTCAGTTAATTTTTCATTCTTATTCATCATAATTCATATGGTTCCTCATTAGAATTCATCGTAATTCATATGGGTCTCTACACCCATTTATCATAACTATCAAGGTCTCCAGACACATTAATAATTAACTTTGAGGGAGGTCATTCCCATCAATCACAGTGTAGAGACATCATGCATATATCACAATATAAGAAATCCATAAATTTGTCTCATAAAGGTTGGGTCATCATTCTCATATATCATAAAGTAGGGTTTTCATTCCCATACAACAATTTTGGTAAGTCATTCTTGTATAACAATGTTGGGAATCTATTACCATATATTATTGTTGGGATGTCATGTCTATATCTCATAAACATGTTTCATCATGCTAATTTATCAAAAACCATAAGAGACTACATACCCATTTATCATAATAGTGATAAGCAGACCAAGGATTTAGAAAGAGATGATGATTAGGGTGTGAAAAAAATAGTTAATTGATGTGGTTGTACCACTCAATTATATTCTATTCATTAGTCATCACAATTAGGAATCACTCCAAAACCATATAGAAGATGGTTGGTCCTTTTAATCATTTATAATAATAACATAAATTCTATTGTCACACCTCAAGGTGTGAAAATTTGTGATGGTGACCTATCCCAACATGAATAAAGAAATACTTGGTTATATCTATCAATTATTTTGAATTTAATATGGTTCATGGGTATTTTTAGGGTAACTTACCGAGAATCGAGCTAGTTGAATCACTATACATACTATAAATGAACAAAACTCAAGGGATAAATACTAGACCAACTAACTTATGCATGTAGACAAGAAATAATCTTGTTTGGACTTTCAGTTTGGTCTATATTGGAAGAAAATGAAAAAAGCGATGAACTCTGTGAATATAGGACATAAGATCCAACACCAAAATAGAATCACTAATATGAAAACAAAATTAAAAAATTATCTCAAAGAGTGGGAAACATACTAATAATAATCTAATGTGATGATAGGATCATGAATCAAAGTCTGGATAGAGGAATAACACTAGCGCCTAGGTTGGGATTGAGGATAGCTTCCAGCATAAGGAAATAGATATTTTTTTCACTGTAAATAATAAAAAAGATAGGGTTTAACCAAATTTTTTCTTAATGGAAAAATAGTAATTTTAGCCCAATTTAAATGTGTATCATGGTTTATCCAAATGGTTGGATAAACCGCATGCCTAATAGTTGTTTCATAATATCCAAATATGTCAATTTCATGATTCAAGGACACAATTTTGGAAAATGTGTTCAAACTATACTTCAAGGATCTGTAAAAAACTATAAAGAATTCACATAGTCATGTAGCCTAGTTTTCATAGTTAGGGAAAACTATTCAGACAAATTATGATCACTAAAACTCCCTATATGGTTAGGATAAACCATATGAACTAGGATACATTTTTTCTACTAACCATCATTCATAGCTATTACTTCCACTAGCTGGGGTTCTAGGCTCTGAACAAGCCCTGGACTCCCTTATTTTATCCATATCCTCAATAGGCATTCATATAATGCTCAAAAAAAAGAATTAAACTAAAAATAAAATGATTTTTACCTCATTGAAAACCAAAGTTCATACAACCTCCCCCCATCAATGGAAGTCATCATTGAGTGTCCCTTCTAGGTTTGGTGAAGCTTCTTTTGAGAATAATTCCAACCACTTAGTATATAAATCGGCCTCTATCAACCAAGTCGCATTCTATACCCATCCATGTTTCCATAACACATTCACTAAAGGGAAAAACTTTCCTAAGAGAGACTTCATGCTCCAATTAATGATGTATATGGGATCATCCTCAAAATAAGCATCGACATCCAATTATATATGCTTGGGATCAAATGTATGAGACCATTATACATGATAATAATGAAGATATTAAATGTGATATACTTCATGAAAGACATGGTACATGTGAGGTAATTAAAACTAAGAGGCTACTATCATGACTCTTTCCAATATTCCTAAATGTCCAACAATGTTATTCAATGGCTTCTAATTCCTCGGTATACATCTATTTCCATGTCTGGGTGATACCTTAAATAAAACATGACCCCCATCATCAAACTTCTTTGGTCATCAATGGTGATTGGTATATTATATTTTTCTAGGATGAAAAGTATCCATATATGTCATGATCAAATACACCTTCTTCAAAGTCTACTGTACAAGATGGGGACCTAGTAACAGTGTTTTACCTTCCACTTTCCATCACAGAGGTGAATAGGGTTTCCTTCCATATAGAACCTCATATTGATCCATCTAAAACATTACCTAAAAGATATTATTTTTGGAAAAATCAATGAAAGGTATATAATTATCCTAAAAACCTCTGAAATTAAGGATTCATACTTGGATAATGTCTCCCATATCCAATATCCTCTATTCCAACGTGTCATAGGTATAGTTGTGAAAAGTTATATTCAACAGAACCTTTGTACTGAAGTATTTCTATAACACTTCTCAGAACCTCGATATGAAATGAGTGCCCCTATCATAAATGATAGAATGAGTGACATTGTGTAAACTTATAATCTCACATAAATATAGTCCTCTAAACTCATCAACTGATAAATTATCTCAAATATTAATAAATTTGTCTACCTTCATTAGTTGATCTATTAATACCTAAACTATGTCACTAACTCAAGGATACCTCTATAAAACGGCCACATAATTCATCACAACATCTTACCATTCCTATTCATGGACCGGTAACTACTATAACAAGATAGTGTTAGATTGGTGTTTTGTATTCACCTACTGACTGGTGGAAAACCTATTGATAAAACTTACAATATGATATTTCATCCCATTCCACCAATATAGAAGTCCCATATCTTGATACATCTTGGAGATGGCTAGGTGCACTATCCACTAAAAATGTTGTGATTCTTGCATCATCTCCTGTCTCATGTCTGTAAAAACACAGATACAACCATGTGTATATAGGATGTCATCTCCATCAATAAACTAGTTTGAAGGTGTATCCTCACCAGAAATACACTCCTATAAGACCAAACTATCAGTGTCTGACAAGGTAGCAAGAAAAGGATTCTCATGACTCTGTTGAAAATCCAAATTCATATTAGAAAAAAAAGGCCATCAATTTCTATTAATCATCAGCTTTCTAAATGGCTTGTTCTAGGCTTTTCCTACTCAACAAATTATCTTCCACATTTCCCTTTCTTGGAATATAAGCAAGATCAAATTCAAAATAATGAAGGAATCATACCAATATTTATTATATGAGATTCAATTCATGATGCGTAATGATATATTTAAGGATATTGTGGTCTATAAACACCACAAATTTCTCACCCACCATATAATACCTCCAAATACGCAAGGCCTGAATGACTGCTGCAAGGTGGAGAGTGTACATCAGGTAATTATACTCATGAGACCTCAACTGGTGAGACCTATACACAACCATTTGATCATCCAACATCATTATTACACTCATATAAATTCTTGATGCATCACATAACACTACATAGACTCTTCCAGGATCTGGTGGAATCGGTATCAGAGCCAAAGTAATCCTTTATTTCCCCTTATTAAATTCCTTCTTTCACACTTTATACCACATGAAATTCACACCCTTCTTAGCTATACTAGTAAGAGGTGATGCAAGGAATGATAATTTTTAATGAAACTCTTCTAAAAATATTCTATCCCAAAGAAACATCATATATAAAAAATGTTTTGATAGGTTTCTTCTAGGTAACTACAGCACTCACGTTCTTTGGTCCAAATGATACTCCTACCTAGGAGATAACACAACCTAGGAAGTTCACTTTGTAGATAAAAATGTTGAATTTGCTAAGGTTAGAATACATCTAGTCATATCTCTAAGTATTAGGAATGATCTCGATATGTTTGTAATGGTCTCTACAAGAATGAGAATTCACAAAGATGACATAAATAAAGACCACCAGGAATTAATCCAAAAACAGGTGGAAACTAGATTCATCAAATCCCTGAAAGAGGTAAGTGTATTCATGAGATCAAATGACATAACTATATAGTCATACAAACCATACCTACTATAAAAAGTCATACATTGTATTTATAAAGCTCCAACACACCGAATGATATCTTGACCGCAAGTCAATCATTGGGAACACTTTATCTCCTCATATCTTGTAGAGGCCCAAAGCTTGACGTACATGGTCATTACATTACTTTTGTGGAATACTTAATACATAACAAACATAGACCAAAAAGGACTGTAATTGTTTAGTGTCTTTGGAAACTCGGAACTTAATATTCTAATTGTGGTGAAAGATCTTCAGCTTCTCCCATAAAGATTTTCCCCTTTTGTTTTATTACCAAAAATCATTCTTTATATCCTGGGGAAAAGAAAACATAAAAAGGGTGAGCTCAAATGCTCAGTAAGGGTAAGAATAGAGAACATAAAATAATCTATAAACATTTGAATGAAAAAGCTTGAACATAAAATCTAAACATCAAAATCTTGAGCAAAGACATAAATCATGGAAGTATGTAAGGCATATATCATAAAAAACATCAATCTTGATAAAATAGCATTGGAATAACTCATGTTATTATGGAAAACATTCATCACTTGTTATTATTTCTATAGTAGCCAAGTAATTGCTGCCAAGACTATCTTAGTGGACAAAGTCCCTTTCTGAATCGAGTTCACTCCTCGTTCCAGTCATGTATCACTGAACTGGATTAACTTACCATTCCAGCCATGTCTATCTCATGAGATATAAATCTTTACCAAATGCATTTGAGGGACATATAGGTCCCACCCATCTCATAATTAAATCATTCATACTTGTGCCACAAAATAAACTTAAAACATTCATCATAACCCAAAGAACAAAATGGGTTTCTTAAACATCATCCCATTATCACATAATCCATATAAAACAAATGGATATTTCATTATAAGAAAATTGAAACCATTTAAATCATAGAGACATTATACTAGAAACATACACATATGAAATAATTTCATATTATATGGAAAATGGTTTTGATAAAACATTCGAAATGAAATCTTGAGGAAAATATCCTTTCTTCATCGAAATAATTTTATTTTCACAAAATGCCATGAAATTTTAATAGAAAATGGTTTTATTGAAAATAATCATTCAATATTGTATAGGAAGCATCATGAAAATGAGGCGTTATGAAATAGTAAATATCTGTTCACTCCGTATAAGTTAAAAATAACATTTTCCTCGTACTTTTGTCAGAAAAGTCAAAAAGTACCTCGTATGGTAAACCAAATATTACATACATACCATGTAGTAAAAGTAAAACATGGTTAAAAAGGACTTTAAACATACATGAATCCATTTTTAGGAAACATGGACATGGATGATAACAATAACCCCAGTAAATACTCACGAATAAACAATCTCAGATAAGAACGAGATTGGAATAGTTATCCCTTACCTTATGTACAATTTCTTCCGTATGTGTCTGAGACTCCTATATTGTGGGTTTAAACAAATTATTAACTTGTAACAGAACCATAATAATACTTATGATATCATATATGATTCACTTACGACTTTATATTACCCGTTCTTTTCTAAATTCCTTGTTAAAGCAGCGTTTTGGGTAAAATCGTTTCATTTGTCGTCCGTGTTTTGACTTGTAATTATTAATATGATTACATAGATCATGATTACATAAATCCAGAATATAAAACATGATTTATATATAATATATATTCAGAATATACATATATATAATAGATCTATAAATGGAAATAAACACACTATTCATGGAGATGGTAGGTTGTACGTACGCATGAACGTTGTTTTCGTTTCCTTATTGAATTGAACAGAATTAAGTAGATGACATACATACATATATACATAAATCCAGTAGAATTATTATGTCATATATTTCATGATTACTTATTATATATACTTTATAATCATTCTTGAATGGTTAACATGGGGAATGAATCTCATCGCGTCGTGAAGATGGTAATACGTACGTACGCACGAGCGATGATATCGTTCCCATATTTATTGAATGGAATTGGAGTGGATTATATAATATCTTATAATCAGTATTATGTTATAATAACAATATATATTTATTCTTTACACCATTATACCCATCCATGTAAGGTGGTGGTGGAAAAACTGATTACACCACGGCTTGGAGACGGTATTCCGTACGTACGCACAGGCGGTGATTTCATTTTCCGTAGGATGGATTGAAGTTGAAATAGGTTTGTTTCATATTTATAATAACATATAGTTATATTAGTGATACTGATGTTATTAATTTATTATGAAACAACAAAATAATTGGAATTAGAAGAAGAAATGAATTTGAAAGAATCGGTAAAGGATATTACTTCTTCTTCAACACGCCTCTTTGAAACCTCCTCTTAGGATACTAAATTTAGTCTTTGAAGAAGACCAGGACCTCTAGTATGTTTATAGGGAAGTTTAGAAGAGAAATGGTCAGGGTTTGGCCGAGCTTTAAGGCTCAATGTTGTGTAAAGATGAGAGGTAGGAGGTTCCCATTTATAAGGGAGAAGAGGGGCACCTTTGGAATCCTCAAAAATATTAGTTTGATATAAATTTAAACCCCACATAAAAACCTCAGAAATGATTCAATTAGAATATGATATGAGATAGGGTTGTAATATCACCACCCAATCAAATTTATACTTTTTTTATTTTATATTAATCCTTATCATTTTGATTTATCCTTATTTAATCTATTTAATTTTATTTTAGGTAATAAAATTCTAAATTTTAAATGGTTACAAATAATCACTTATGTGTTGTGAATTTTCCTTAATTGGATAATTTATGACATTTTATACTATATAAATTTCAATTTATAATTTTTAATTATTTTTTGTGTTTTTTAAACAATTTAATAATATGTTATTTTTATAAAATAACAATAGTGTCAATTTTGACACTATTCATTTATTTGAATTTAAATAAAATCCACACAGAGGATATATTCGAGATAAAATATTTAATAGGTTCCTAAAATGTCATAGGAATCTATAAAATTATTGGAGCACATTAAATAGTTCATATAATATTTATTTTTCTATTTGTAAAACCAATTATTTGATATTTTTCTTAATAAAATAATTCCTACAACATTTTTGAATAGCTATTAAATATTCTTATTTGTTGCATAAAAATTAAAACTAAAATACTAGGATAAATATAAATCTTATATATTGAATAATAATACTTTTAGTCGGATTTATATTCTAAAACACATAACTTTTAAAATGTTATATTTATTAAATTATGAAACTTACAACTTTGACATCATTTAAAATAAAATAATATAAGTGTCATAATCACTTTTATAAGACTCCAAACGGTCATATATTCGGTCATTGGATGATAATGGTGTATATATACACTACCAATACGGTTTGGTCAGGTTTGTGAGCCATTTAATGGGTATTATTTTTTCAATAAAAACAATATTACTTATTTTTCACTAAATAAAAAATTTCCGCATCATTAATTTATAAGCTATTAAGGTAATTAAATATCTCATAAAAATTATAAATAAATTACCATGACAAATAAAAACATTTTATATTTCAAATTATTATTTATAAATTAATTTATAATCTATATAAACTTATATTAAAATAATTTAATTATTAAAGTTGAGTGAGACATATTTAACTTTCCCTTAAATAAAATAAACTAAATGTCATAATCACCTCCAAGTGGGTTCCAATGAATTCCATTTCGACCCAAGTATGACTTAGGACGAAATTTAAGCATCCAATTATATTAATAAAAGTGTTAGGGTAATTTTATAATATTATATTTACCCTTAATTACCCGATTTTCCTTTTACTATGGTAACTAAAATTTACCGTAATTACTTTTCATAATGCCCAAAAATAAAAATTATCATATTAACATAATTTTTACCCACTTATTCCAAATATTGAATCCATTTTTCTAAATTCAATACACAAATTTTGCAGAAATAAATTTAAAATTAATCATGTTGTTAAGAAAACAAGTTTTTAAAGTTAAAACATTGCAAAAGATTGAAATGATTTTACCTATGAATTCAATGTAAAATCAATGCTAATGACATAAATTATATTAAATGGTAAAAATATATTTTATTTATTCTTTAAAACCATTCAATATTATAATTTAACCATATAAATCATTATGATGAAAAAAGTTGTTTTTAATTAAAATATAGAGTGTTTTTACTATTCATTAAAATATTAAAGTTATCAGAAAAATATCAAAAAAATAATCCAAATTAAATTTTTATATACTGATTACAAATAATAATTTTTTTTTCTCAAATTGAACTTATAAACATGTCAAAAACTATATCTAAAGTGGGTGCACCAATAAAAGGCGGCAAAACTGCATTTTTTGAAAAATACTTATTTTACCAGAAAACTTTATCTTGTTCTCATAACATCTTATAGAAAATGTGTAAAATGAACAATAAGGTTAGAAAATTAAAAATTTAGTTAATACTATTCATAACGGTTAGTCCATAATAATATTATAACAATATATCATTGTTTTAGCGAAACCCGGTATTGCGTACAACACATGCTATCGAGGAAGGTCGTGATTGTGTGTAATGCAAGCCAAATCTGTGTTGAGTGTAGCGCAGGAATCTTTTGTGGTTATGTATAACAAAATACAACCGTATTTCATTTATAAATTTAATATATATATATATATACACACACTCAATGTTGTGTTGAATAACTACTATCAAACAAACTTTAAATTGTGTTTAACATGATCCAAGATTAGTGTTGCATATACTGAAAGAAAATACGGTGTTGTGTATAGCGCAAGATAATCTTGGTGTATCGTACAACATAATATATGAATGAAATTAAAAACTTATATCTTATAAATTATCGGGTTGTTACATTCTACCCCCCTTAAAAAGAATTTCGCCCTCGAAATTCGTCAGGGTTATAAATGGTTTACCACTCGAAAGTTTCTTCAATAGAAACCCACATTGTAAAAAGAAATACCAAAACCAATCTTTAAAAACTAATGTATGAAACCTTACAGTTACCCAAATTAACTAATCACTGGGTTTACACATAGGAGAACATAAGTGAAAATATGGATATGGATGGAAAATCTAACCATTATGTTCTGATGGAGAGTGGTAGAGAACATGGCTATGAAGAAGACATCAATCACAAAGCCAAAAAAATTTGATGATCTAAGATACCATATGATTCATCGGATTTAAGGGCACTAGGACAACATTTTTGGTTTTCATAATCATTTCCCTAAAGTTGAAGAAATTGGAATTAGAAGAAATACTTTTTTGATTTTGGTAAAGACTCATCGTTGGTCATTCCTTGGACAATTTCTACATTGTATCTTAATGAAATGAAGTTGAATTTTTCTTTTGTGAAGTGTTAACAGATCATGTGATAGAATTATGGGTCATTCCATATTTCTCAAACAAAAGGTTAGATGATGTTATCAAAAATACATAAGTCAATATATAGTGAGATTAATCAAATATGGTTCCTAAAATGGACTTATACTTCATATATCATACTACATAATATAATAAAACCAGTCTCTATTAAACATGGACTTCCTGTAGGCCAGTGGTAGGCGATAAAGGCATGTCACACTTCAGTTGTGCGTTCGATTCCCACATCCTTGTTCGACGCGATAGGTTATCATCCATCCTACAGGTTGTCCTTTTTCTAAAACTACATTATTATAACATTCCAAAAATAATACCGAAAAAAATTCTACCCTTAAACAATTCTATCTGATGTCCAACTGAATCCATTCCATTCTTATCGAAAATACTTCCTTCTATTCTCATAGTATAAAGAAAATTTTTACTTGAGAGGTCACATAATAAGTACATGAATACCATCATTTATCCCCCATATATCATACGATATATCTTTTTGGTCACATTTCAAAAATTCGAAGGCCTTAATCATGTATTCTCTTGAAAAATGAAAACCCATTGAACCTTAGTGAAATCATGAATACAGTTAAAAGTTAACACTTTCCACATACCAGAATTATGTATACTCAAACCATGATATCACTTAGTCCTTATAACAATCATGAGCTCATGAATACTATCAAACATATTATTTCCTCCTTATCCATTCAATATCTGCATATCATCTTCCTTCCAAAAATATCTGAATAACCTTTCATGGTTACTAGTACCATTCAAAATATACTTTCAAATACTTTAATAAAAACAATAGTGTAAGAATCCTTAGATGTTTCTTTATTCCAGAGTACCATTAAATTACCTATACAACATAACTCTTGATAAACGTACAATCATTCCACTGCCCTCTTAAAACATTGACCAAGCTTCAACACTTCTTTCATCTCATATATCATTTTCAGTCTCCTCATCATCATCCACATAAATACTACCCATATGACCATGTGGATTCACTTCCTGATATTTTCCCTTAAGTCATTGGTTTTCATAATTCCCATACTTTCCACATTTAAAACATCTAATCATTGTTGATGTCAGAGAAATACCATTTTCCTTCTCTATGGTGTTAACTGAAGCTTTTCCTTTGCACATACAGGATTTGTGTCCTTATTTTCCACACCCAAAGAATCTTCGGTTCATTTGAAACATTCTCCTTAATGCCTCTTCCCACATGATTCACATGGGGGAAATTGAACATTATTTCCTCTACGATTATCATGAAACTCCATATTCCTCTTCTTAGATGAGTCGGGAAACTTACCAAAGTTGAGATTACTAATCATATTATGAGATTTATGATTAGGCATAATAATGATATGTGGACTTCCTGAGCCAATTTCATTTGGTTGATTGTATAGAATATCATTCCATTGTCCACCATATCCTCTATTATCATGAATCTTCATGTTTCCAGCCATTTTCTAAAACCCAAAAAGAATAGTGTTAGAGGTAAAATCATGATAGGTAAAACAACATAATAAATGGGGAATACCTTCAATATCTAACATCTTAGGTTTTATTATAATATCGTTACCGTAATTCTAGGACTATATCCTATATGAATACTTATCCTTAAGGATATCCCTCGACATACCTTAAATATTTCTAGGGATTTCACTAATGTTTTCGCATCCTAGTTTCAAAAGGTTAAATAAACCATTCCTCTGATACCAACTGTAGAGGCCCAAAGCTTGACGTACATGGTCATTATATTACTTTTGCATAATATTTAATACATAAAAAACACAGACACAAAAGGACCGTAATAGTTTAGTGTCTTTGGAAACTCGGAATTTAATCTTCTAATCATGGTGAAAGATCTTCAACTTCTCTTATAAAGATCTTACCCTTTTGTTTTCATACCTAAAACCTTTCTTTATATCCTGGGGAAAATTATACATAAAAAGGGTGAGCTGAAATGCTCAGTAAGGCTAAGCATAGAGAACATAAAACAATCCGTAAACATTTGAATGCAAAAGCTTGAACATAAAATCTAAACATCAACGTCATGAGAAAAGACATAAATCATGGAAGTACGTAAGGCATATATCATAAAGTAACATCAATCTTGATGAAATATCATCGGAATAAATCATTTAATTGTGTCAACCATTCAGCACTTGTTATGATTTCCATAGTAGCCAAGGCATTGCTTCCAAGACCATCTTAGTGGGCAAAGTCCCTTTCTGAATCGAGTTCACTCCTCGTTCCAGTCTTGTATCACTGAACCAGATTAACTTACCATTCCAGAGATGTCTATCTCATGAGATGTAAATCTTTACCCAATGAATTGGAGGGACATATAGGTCCCACCCATCTCATAATGGAATCATTCTTACTTGTTCCACAAAATAAACTAAAAACATTCATCATATCCCAAAGAATAAAATGGGTTTCATAAACATCATCCCATCATCACATAATCCATATAAAACAAATGGATATTTCATCATAAGAAAATTGAAACCATGTAAATCATAGGGACATTATACTTGAAACATAAACATATTAAATAATCTAATATTAGATGGAATATGGTTTTGATAAAACATTTGAAATGAATTCTTGAGGAAAATATCCTTTCCTCTTCAAAATAATTTTCTTTTCACAAAATGACATACAATTTTAAAAAAAATGGTTTTGTTGAAAATAATAATTCAATATTATATAGGAATCTACCTGAAAATTTTCCATTATGAAACCGTAAAAATCCGTTCACTCCGTATAAGTTAAAAATAAGATCCTCCTCATACTTTTGTCGGAAAAGTCAAAAAGTACCTTGTATGGTAAAAAAAGATTCCATACATACCATTTAGTAAAATTAAAAAATGGTTAAAAAGGACATTAAACATACATGAAACCATTTTTAGGAATAATGGACATGGATGATAATAATAACTCCAGTAAATACTTACGAATAAACAATCCCAGATAAGAATGAGATTGGAATAGTTATCCCTTACCTTATGTCCAATTTCTTCCGTATGTGTCCAAGACTTCTGTATAGTGGGTTTAAACATATTATTAACTTGTAACAGAACCATAATAATATTTATGATATCATATATAATTCACATACGACTTTATATTACCTATTCTTTTGTAAATTCCTTGTTAAAGCATCGTTTTGGGTAAAATCGTTTCATTTATTGTCCGTGTTTTGACTTGTAATTATTAATATGATTACTTAGATCGTGATTTGATAAATCCAGAATATAAAACATTATTTATATATAATATATATTCATAATATAAATATATATAATATATCGATAAATGGAATGAAATACACTGTTCATGGAGACGGTAGGTCGTACGTACGCATGAACGCTGTTTTCGTTTCCTTATTGAATTGAAGGGAATTAAGTAGATGACATACATACATATATGTACATAAATCCAGTAGAATTATTATGTCATATATTTCTTTATTACTTATTATATATAATTTATAATCATTCTTGAATGGTTAACATGGAGAATGAATCTCATCGCGTCGTGGAGACGGTAATCTATACGTACGTAGGAGCGATGATATCGTTCCCATATTTATTGAATGGAATTGGAGTGGATGATATAATATCTTATAATCCGTATGATGTTATAATTACCATATATATTTATTCTTTACACCATTATACCCATCAACATAAGGTGGTGGTGGAAAAACAGATTACACCACAGCATGAGACGGTATTCCGTACGTACGCACGCGTGGTGATTTCATTTTCCGTAGGATGGATTGAAGTTGAAATAGGGTTGTTTCATATTTAGAATAACATATAAGTATATTAATGATACTTATGTTATTACTTTATTATTAAACAACAAAATAATATGAATTAAAATAAGAAATGAATTTGAAAGATTCGGTAAAGGATATTACCTCTTCTTCGACACGCCTCTTTGAAACCTCCTCTTAGGATACTAAAATTGGTCTTTGAAGAAGACCAGGACCTCTAATATGTTTATAGGGATGTTTAGAAGGGAAATGTTCAAGGTTTTTACGAGCTTGAAGGCTCAATGTTGTGTAAATATGAGAGGTAGTGGGTTCCCTTTTATAAGGGAGGAGAGGGGCACCTTTCGAATCCTCAAAAATATTAGTTTAATATAAATTCAAACCCCACGTAAAAACCTATAAAATGACTCAATTCGAATATGAGATGATATAGGTTTGTAATATCATCAACCAATAAAATTTAGGCATGTTTTTAGTTTATATTAAACCTTATCAATTTGATTTATCCTTATTTAATCTATTTAATTTTATTTGTGGAAATAAAATTCTAAATTTTAAATGGTTACAAATAATCACTTATGTGTTGTGAATTTTAAATAATTAGATAATTTATGACATTTTAGACTATATAAACTTCAATTTATAATTTTTATATATTTTTGTGGTTTTTAAACAATTTAATAGTATGTTATTTTTGTAAAACAACAATAGTTTCAATTTTGACACTATTCATTTATTTGAATTTAAATAAGATCCGCACTGAGGATATATTCGAGATAAAAAATTTAAAAGGTTCCTAACATGTCATAGTAATCTATAAAATTATTTGAGCACATTAAATAGTTCATATAATATTTATTTTAATATTTTTAAAACCATTTATTTGATATTTCTCTTAATAAAATAATTACTACAACATTTTTGTATAATTATTAAATATGCTTATTTGTTGCATAAAAATTAAAACTAAAATAATAGAATGAATATACATCTTATAGATTTCATAAGAATAATTTTATTTGGATTTATATTCTAAAAAACCTAACGTTTAAAATGTTATATTTATAATATTATGAAGGTGACAACTTTGACATCATTTAAAATAAAATAATATAAGTGTCATAATCACTTTTATAAGACTCCAAACGGTAATATATTCGGTAATTGGATGCTTATGGTGTACATATACACTAAAAATAATCTTTGGTCAGGTTTTTGATCATTTTAATGGGTATTATTATTTCAATAAAAACAATATTACTTATTTTTCACGAAATAAATAATTTCTTCATCATTAATGTATAAGCTATTAAGGTAATTAAATATATCTTAAAAATTATAAATAAATTACCATGATAAAGAAAAGAATTTTATATTTCAAATGAGTATTTATAAACGAATTTATAATCTGTATAAACTTATATTAAAAATAATTTAATTATTAAAGTTGAGTGAGACATATTTAACTTTCCTTTAAATAAAATAAACTAAAGGTCTTAATCACCTCCAAGTTGGTTCCAATGGATTCCATTTAGACCCAAAATATGCCTTAAGAAGAAATATATCCATCTAATTATATTAAGACAAGTTTTAGGATAATTTTAAAATATTATATTTACCCTTAATTACACGATTTACCTTTTACTATGGTAAATAAAATTTACCGTAGTTACTATTAAAAATTCCCAAAAAAAATTAGCCTATTAACATAATTTAGACCCACGAATACCAAATATGGAATCTATTTTTCTAAATTCAATACACAAAAGTTTCAGAAATAAATTTAAAATTAATCCTATTGTTTAGAAAACGAGTTTTAAAAGTTAAAACATTGCAAAAGATTGATATGATTTTACCTATGAATTCAATGTAAAATCAATGATAATGACATAAATTATATTAAATGGTAAAAATATATTATATTTATACTTTAAAACCATTCAATATTATAATTTAACAATATAATTTTTTACGATGAAGAAAGTTTTTTTAATTAAAATATAGCGTGTTTTTACTATTCATTAAAATATGAAAGTTATCAGAAAAATATCAAAAATTTATCCAAAGAAAATTTTTATATCCTGATTCCAAAGAATAATTTAATTTTGTCAAGTTGAACTTATAAACAAGTCAAAAACTAGATTTAAAGTGGGTGCGCCAATAAAAGGCGGCAAAACTACATTTTTTGAAAAATACTTATTTTACCTGAAAATTTTATCTTGTTCTCATACCATCTTCTAGAAAATGTGTAAGATGAACAGTAAGGTTATAAAATTAAAAACATAGTTAATACTATCCATAACGGCTAGTACATAATAATATTATAACAATATATCGTTGTTTTAGTGAAACCCGGTATTGCGTACAACACACGCTATCGAGGAAGGTCGTGATGGCATGTAATGCAAGCCATGTCTGGGTTACGTATAGTGAAAGACTCCTTTATTGTTGCATATATAAAAATACAACCATATTTCATTTATATATTTAATATATATATATATATATAAATACACTCAATGTTGTGTTGAATAACTACTATCAAACAAACTTTAAATTGTTTTTAACACGATCCAAGATTAGTGTTGTGTATATTTCAAGCTAATACGGTGTTGCGTATTGCACAAGATAATATTGGTGTATTTTACAACAGAAGATATGAATCAAATTAAAAAGAATATATCTTATAAATTATCGGTTTGTTACATTTTATCCCCCTTAAAATGAATTTCGCCCTCAAAATTCATTGGGGTTATTAATGGTTTACTACTTGAAAGTTTCTTTAACAGAAACCCACATATTAAAAAGGAATACCAAAACCAATCTTTAAAAACTAAAGTATGAAATGTAACGGTTACCCAAATTAACTAATCACTAGGTTTCCACATAGGAGAACATAGGTGAAAATATGGATATCGAAGAAAAATCTAACCATCATGTTCTGCTGGAGAGTGGTAGACAACATGGCATTCAAAAATCCATCAATCACAAAGCCATAAATTTTTGATGACCAAAGGTACCATCTGATTCATCAGATATAAGGGCACTAGGACAACATTTTTGGTTTTCAAGATCATTTCCCTAAAGTTGAAGAAATTGGAATTAGAAGAAATACTTTCTTGATTTTGGTACAGTCTCACCGTTGGATGTTCCTTGGACAATTTCCACTTCATCTCTTAATGAAATGAAGTTGAATTTGTCATTCGTGAAGTGTTAGCAGATCATGTGATAGAATGATGGTTCATTCTGTCTTTCTCAAACAAAATGTAAGATAAAGTTATCAAAAATACAAAATTCAATCTATAGTGAGATTAATCATATATGGTTCCTAAAATGGACTTATACTTCATATATCATACTGCTTAATATAATAAAACGGGTTTCTACTAAACAGGGACTTCCTGTAGGCCAGTGGTAGGAGATAAAGGCACGTCGCACTTTAGTAGTGGGTTATATTCCCACATCCTTGTCCGACGTGATGGGTTGTCTCCCATCCTACAGGTTGTCCTTTTTCTAAAACTACATTATTATAACATTCAATAAATAATATCGAAAAAAATTCTACTCTTAAACAATTCTATCGAATGTCCAACTTAATCCATTCCAACCTTTAAGCTTATCGAAAATACTTCTGCCCAATCTCATAGTGTAAAGGAAATTATTTCTTGAGAGGTCACATAACAAGTACGTGAATACCATCATTTATCCCCCATATATCATATGATATATCTTGATGGTCACATTCCAAACATTTGAAGGCCTTAATCATGTATTCTCTTGAAAAATGAATACCCATTAAACCTTAGTGGAAACATGAATACATTTAAAAGTTAACACTTTCCACATACAAAAATCCAAAAATTCTGTATACTCAAACCCTGATATCACTTAGTCCTTATAACAATCATGATCTCATGAATACTATCAAACATATTATTTCCTCCTTATCCATTCATTATGTGCATATCATATTCTTTCAAAAAATATCTGAAAAACCTTTCATGGCTACCAGTACCATTCAACATATACTTTCAAATACATTAAGAAAAACAATAGTGTAAGAATCCTTAGATGTTTCTTTATTCCATAGTACCATTAATTTACCTATACAACATAACTCTTGATAATCATACAATCATTCCACTGCCTTCTTAAACCATTGACCAAGCTTCAACACTTCTTTCATCTCATATATCATTTGCAGTCTCCTCATCATCATCCACATAAAGACTACCCATATGCCCATACTGATTCTCTTCCTGATATTTTACTTTAGGGAATTGGTTTGCATAATGCCCATACATTTCACATTTAAAACATCTAATCATTGTTGATGTCGTAGAAAAACCATTATACATCTCCATGGTGTTAACGAAACCTTTTCCTTTACAAGTACTGGATTTTTGTCCTTCTTTTCCGCACCCAAAGGTTCTTTCAGTTCCTTTGAAACATTCTCCTTGATTCCTCTTCCCACATGATTCACATGGGGGAAATTGAACTTTCCTTCCTCTATGATCATCATGAAACTCCATCTTCCTCATATTAGCTGACTCGGAAAACATACCAAAGTTGAGATTATTGACCTTATTATGAGATTTATGATTAGGAATAATAATGATATGTGGACTTACAGAGACAATTTCATTTGGTTGCTTATGAATAATATCATTCCATTGTCCATCATATCCCCCGTTATAGTGAATCTTCATGTTTCCAGCCATTTTCTAAAACCCAAAAAGAATAGTGTTAGTGGAAAAAATCATCCTAGATAAAACAACAAAATAAAGGGGGAGTACCTTCAATATCTAACATATTTGGTTTAATCATAATATATTTACCCTAATTCTAGGACTATAACCTATACGAATACTTATCCTCAGGGACTTACCTAGACATACCTTAAATATTTATAGGGATTTTACTAAAGATTTCGCATCCTAGTTTCCAATGGTTAACTAATCCTTTCCTCTGATACCAAATGTAGAGGCCCAAAGCTTGACATAAATGTTCATTACATTACTTTTTTGGAATACTTAATACATAACATACACAGACACCCAAGGACCGTAATAGTTTACTGTCTTTGGAAACTCAGAATTTAATCTTCTAATCGGGGTGAAAGATCTTCAAATTCCCCCATTAAGATCTTCCCCTTTTGTTTTCTTACCTAAAACCTTTCTCTATATCCTGGGGAAAAGAAATCATAAAAAGGGTGATCTCAAATTCTAAGTAAGGGTAAGCATAGAGGACATAAAACAATCTATAAACATTTGAATGGAAAAGCCTAAACATAAAATCTAAACATCAAAATCATGAGGAAAGACATAAATCATGGAAGTACGTAAGGAATATATCATAAAGTAACATCAATCATGATAAAATATCATGGGAAAAATCATGTAATTCTGGAAACCATTCAACACTTTTTATGATTTCCATAGTAGCCAAGGCATTGCTGCCAAGACCATATTAGTGGACAAAGTCCCTTTCTGAATCAAGTTCACTCCTTGTTCTAGTCCTGTTTCACTGAACCAGATTAACTTACCGTTCCATCCATGTCTATCTCCTGAGATATAAATTTTTACCCCATGAATTGGAGGGACCTATAGGTCCCACCCACCTCATAAGGAAATCAGTCTTACTTGTGCCACAAAATAAACTTAAACCATTCGTCATAACCCAAGGAATAAAATGGGTTTCATAAACATAATCCCATCATCACATAATCCATATAAAACAAATGGATATTTCCTCATAAGAAAATTGAAACCATGTAAATCATATATACATTATACTTGAAACATACACATATGAAATAATTTCATATTAGATGGAAAATGGTTTTGATTAAACATTTGAAATGAATTCTTGAAGAAAATATCCTTTCTTATTCAAAATAATTTTCTTTTCACAAAATGCCATGAAATTTTAAAATAAAATGGTTTTGTTTAAAATAATTGTTCAATATTGTATATTAAGCTTCATGAAAATGAGGCGTTATGAAACTGTAAAAATCGGTTCACTCCGTATAAGTTAAAAATAACATCCTCCTCATACTTTTGTCAGAAAATGTAAAAAGTACCTCGTCTGGTAAAAAATGATTCCTTAAATACCATGTAGTAAAAGTAAAAAATGGTAAAAAAGGACTTTAAACATACTTGAAACCAATTCTAGGAAACATGTACATCGATGATAACAATAACCCTAGTAAATACTTATGAATAAACAATCTCAGATAAGAACGAGATTGGAATAGTTATCCCTTTTCCTATGTCCAATTTCATCCGTATGTGTCCGAGACTCTTGTATAGTGGGTTTAAAAATATTATTAACATGTAATAGAATGATAATAATATTTATGATATCATATATGATTCACTTACGACTTTGTATTACCCGTTATTTTGTAAATTCCTTGTTAAAGCAGTGTTTTGGGTAAAATTGTTTCATTTATCGTCTGTGTTTTGACTTGTAATTATTAATATGATTGCTTATATCATGATTAATTAAATCCAGAATATAAAACATGATTTATAATTAATATATATTCATAATATACATATATATAATAGATCGATAAATGAAAATAAATACACCGTTCATGGAGACAGTAGGTCGTACGTACACATGAACGTTGTTTTCGTTTCCTTATTGAATTGAATAGAATTAAGTAGATGACATACATATATATATACATAAATACTATATCATTATTATGTCATATATTTCTTTATTACTTATTATATATACTTTATAATCATTCTTTAATGGTTAACATGGAGAATTATTCTCATCGCGTCACGGAGACTGTAATCCGTACGTATGCACGAGCGATGATATCATTCCCATATTTATTGAATGGAATTGGAGTGGATGATATAATATATTATAATTAGTATGTTGTTATAATAACCATATATATTTATTCTTTACACCATTATACCCATCCAAGTAAGGTGGGGGTGGAAAAATATATTACACCATGGCGTGGAGATGGTATTCCTTACGTACGCACGCAGGGTGATTTCATTTTCCGTAGGATGGATTGAAGTTGAAATAGGGTAGTTTCATATTTATAATAACATCTAACTATATTAGTGATACTTATTTTATTAATTTATTATGAAACCACAAAATAATATTAATTACAAGAAGAAATGAATTTGAAAGAATCGGTAAAGGATATTACCTCTTCTTCGACATGCCTCTTGGAAACCTCCTCTTATGATACTAAAATTGGTCTTTGAAGAAGACCAAGACCTCTAGTATGTTTCTAGGGATGTTGAAAAGGGAAATGGTCATGGTTTGGCCGAGCTTGAAGGCTCAAAGTTGTGTAAAGATGAGAGAGAGGAGGTTCCCTTTTATAAGGGAGGAGAGGGGCACCTTTGGAATCCTTAAATATATTAGTTTAATATAAATTCAAACCCCACATAAAAACCTAAAAAAATAACTCAATTAGAATATGAGATGAGATAGGGTTGTAATATCATCAACCAATCAAATTTAGACATGTTTTTAGTTTATATTAAACCTTATCATTTTGATTTATCCTTATTTAATCTATTTAATTTTATTTGTGGTAATAAAATTCTAAATTTAAAATGGTTACAAATAATCACTTATGTGTTGTGAATTTTATATAATTGGATAATTTATGAAATTTTAGACTATATAAATATCAATTTATAATTTTTAAATATTTTTGTGATTTTTAAACAATTTAATAATATGTTATTTTTATAAAATGACAATAGTATTAATTTTGACACTATTAAGTTATTTGAATTTAAATAAAATCCACCCAGAGGATATATTTGAGATAAATCTTTACTAGATTCCTAACAAGTTATAGTAATCTATAAAATTAGTGGATAACATTAAATAGTTCATATAATATTTATTTTACTATTTCTAAAACCATTTATTGGATATTTATCTAAATAAAATAATTACTACAACATTTTTGTATAATTATTAAATATAATTATTTGTTGCATAAAAATTAAACCTAAAATACTAGGATGAATATAAATCTTATAGATGTTTTGAGAATACTTTTAGTAGGATTTATATTCTAAAACACATAACTTTTAATATGTTATATTTATTAAATCATGAAGGTGACAACTTTGATATCATTTAAAATAAAATAATATAAGTGTCATAATCACTTTTATAAGACTCCAAACGGTCATATATTAGGGCATTGGATTCTTATTATGTATATATACACTAAAAATAATCTTTTTTCAGGTTTTTGATCCTTTTAATTGGTATTATTGTTTCAATAAAAACAATATTACTTATTTTTTCACTAAATAAATAATTTCTGAATCATTAATGTATAAGCTATTAAGGTAATTAAATATCTCTTAAAAATTAAAAATAAATTACCATGATAAAGAAAAACATTTTATCTTTCAAATTAATATTTATAAAATAATTTATAATCTATATAAACTTATATTAAAAATACTTTAATTATTAAAGTTGAGTGAGACATATTTAAATTTCCTTTCAAAAAACTAAACTAAAGGTCTTAATCACCTCCAAGTGGGTTCCAATGGATTCAATTTAGACCCAAATATTCCTTAGGACAAAATATAAGCAACAAATTATATTAATACAACTGTTAGGGTAATTTTATAATATTATATTTACCCTTAATTACCCTATTTACCATTTATTATGGTAAATAAAATTTACCGTAGTCACTATTAATAATGACCAAAAATGAAATGTAGCCTATTAACTTGGACCCACTAATTCCTAATATTGAATCCATTTTTCTAATTTCAATACACAAAAGTTGCAGAAATAAATTTAAAATTAATCATGTTGTTAAGAAAACGAGTTTTAAAAGTTAATGCATTGAAAAATATTGAAATGATATTACCTATGAATTCAATGTAAAATCAATGCTAATGATATAAATTATATTAAATGGTAAAAATATATTATATTTATACTTTAAAACCATTAAATATAATAATTTAACCATATAAATTATGACGAGGAAAAAAGTTGTTTTTAATTAAAATATACCGTGTTTTTACTATTCATTAAAATATGAAAGTTATCAGAAAAATATTAAAAATTTATCCAAAGTAAATTTTTATATCCTGATTCCAAATAATAATTTTATTTTTTCAAATTGAACTTTTAAACATGTCCAAAACTAGATTTAAAGTGGGTGCACCAATAAAAGGTGGCAAAACTGCATTTTTTGAAAAATACTTATTTTACCTAAATATTTTATCTTGTTCTCATACCATCTTCTAGAAAATGTGTAAGATGAACAATAAGGTTATAAAATTCAAATTTTAGACAATACTATTCATAATGGCTTGTCCATAATAATATTATAACAATATATCGTTGTTTTAGTGAAACCCGGTATTGCGTACAACACACGCTATCGAGGAAGGTCGTGATTACGTGTAATGAAAGCCAAGTCTGGGTTTCATATAGTTCAAGACTCCTTTGTTGTTTAGTATAACAAAATCCAACCATATTTCATTTATAAATTGAATATATATATATATATACACTCAATATTTTGTTGAATAACTACTATCAAATAGACTTGAAATTGTTTTTAACACGATCCAAGATTAGTGTTACGTATACCGCTAGCTAATACGGTGTTGCGTATAGCGCAAGATAATCTTTGTGTATCGTACAACAGAATATATGAATGAAATTAAAAAGAATATATCTTATAAATTATCGGTTTGTTACATATCTAGTCAAAGAGATCATCTATACTAGGTAAGTGATATTGGTTCTTCACAATAAACTGATTCAACTTCAATAATCCATACAAATCCTAAGGGTTTTCTCTTCCTTATTGGCTAAAAGGACCAGAAACCCCTAGGGAGAAGTATTGGGTTGTATAAAACCCCTAGCTTTCAAATCACCTAACTCTATCTTAAACTCCTAAAAATCAGTAGAAGACATCTCGTAAGGAGTAATGGATAACATTACTACTCCAACAACTATGTGGATAGTAAATTCTAACTCTCTCTTTGTAGGTACTTTAGAAAAGTCATCAAGTAAGATATCCTTGAAATGGTCTACTACAATAGGAAAACCAGCCTAATGTAATTCTTTATCATCCATATAAAGGCTATAAATCTATGTAGTCACTCCACCTAACCCAATATTATCATGTCGGTGAAGATAACTACCTCCCTCATGTGATTTAAAAAACACCTTAGAAAGATAGATGTCCACATAGTTTTGATAGTAGACCAACCACTGCATCCCAGGAATGGCATGAAATCCCGTAATCTTGGGGATAAAGATATCCCCTAAGAAATTATGGATACCTACATCATGGGGGAATTCCATTAAGTGTAGTGTACTTTCTAAATGTATACCCAACGAGGTTTCTAGCATCATCACGCCATATTAATACATAATATCAAGCCCAAGGCTTTCCATGAAATCCATAGATATACAGGAATGAGAATAACCTGTATTGAATAAGGTTGAAACAATAGTATATGATACCAGAATTGTCCCTTAAATAGTGGATGGCCCATCACCGAGATCCTCTAATATAGGCTTCATTGAATAAATCTAGTATGATCCATGTACATGTGCTAAAACACGAATTCCCTAAGTAAGATCGCTCTATTGGGGTTGTGTATGTGAATCATGGATACCTCATCCATGACCTCCTATTCTACGTATATAGATGGAATTCCTCCAGCTACCTACCCAGAAAGGTGATCCTAATCCCTCCCTTGAAGGTAGAGATTATATAGATAACATATCACTATAAAAAAATTGGAAGGTCCTATAACGATGTTGAAGATTACTTAAAATTTCATATACTCGGCCATCAATATGGTCTCTGAAAGACTAGGTATTATTATTCCCTGACTTCCCACATTGGTGAAAAACCCAAAAATTTGAAATGGGTGTCACCTAAAAACCAATTCTCTCTCGTGAAGTCTCAAAGAATCACTTCTAACATCTAGTTAAACCAATTCCTTATCTCGATTCTAAAATTCTCTATCCCACACCATAGACTTTTCTAAAAAAATGGTGATGAGATTCTAATTTACTATATCACACATGGTAGTGAACCTAAAAATATTCACATGTGATTGAATAGGATGTCTAAGCTCTTCCTTAAATCGTCCAACTTTTTTGGGATCATCAGTATAATAAATAGGAAAAATCACTAAATATATATAAAATGAGATGATTACTTCATAATGTATGTAGAAACCTATTGTCAGATTATTAACTCTCATTCATTATCAGGCCTTAGGGTTTTAGGGATGAAATATCCATAGAAGCTGGATTGGAAATCCTTTTGAGTCACTTCCAAATATTGGTCTGCCTAGTTCAAAATATCCTACCAACATTCGATGGATCCTATAATCATATTTTTAGATAGCTTATCTCTAATATAATTAGGTTTCTCTATGTGATCAAGGATATATAAGACTTTCTCAACCCATAACTCTCCATCTCGAGGGGGGGGACCATCCCCTAAAAAAAATTGGTGTATTTTCCTGATGAAACACTTGTTCCAGCTCATCCATAGAAGGTGAGGGTTGTGGAGATCCGTATATAGTCATCATAAGACCTAGAAACACCACTCTAAACTGAACATCATAACCTAAATCAGGGATAACAAGGGTTCCATAGGTGTCACTACCTGTGGTATCACTAGTGGATCAGTGCCCACCACCTCCGGAGCATGTTTTCCACCACCCACCCTGCACATGACAAGAGGACTTCATTGTGGCATAGATATAAATATTATAATCAAACTCCTTAGATATAATTTAAAAATGGTAACATCATAGATAAAATAATATTATAGGTATTTAACTTCCTATAAAACAATCGTACCCATCTACCTGCTCTTCTTTCATGGTTTAGGGCATAGGAATGATCATATAGAACAAAAGAGATGCTACCTCTTGTCCACAACTATGTTTGGGTCTTGGTCAAGCATTATGTTTCACTATAAAGGTATGGTTATATAGACTACCACTGTAACTTATTGGGGAAAAAACCCTTTAATTTTCAATTCGCATCCCCATTTAATGGTGGCTGTATTTAAATTAGATATTTATAAACCTTATCATTTACATAATATACCAGTTTTATGAAATACCATTACCAATTTATACAAGTACATGCTTGTCAAATTGAAACAGGTAGTTCATTTAACTACATAAAAACTCTTACACTTTGTAGTAGAATTTACAGGTAATATGAAATGATTTTACTATATAAATCATAATTCTCAATATGTATAGGCACCTTAACTCTTTATATGTGAAATAAAATTTACAAATTTCAAAACAGAATAACATTTCATTCTATGTAACATCAATTACCTAACTCAACCTTGGGATTATATGTTAGTTAAAGGTTCATCATAAATCTATATGGGAAAACATTTTTTAGGTTGATGTAGCTGATTTAATATCATTTTTTCAAATTTCCTTTTACCAATATAAATGTTTCTTTCATAACAGATATCTCATTCAAGTAAATGTCAACAAATATCATGTAGTCAAAAAATTATACAACATGGAATGCAATAATACAAGACATATTCATTCTATAAGCACCTAAAATGATGCATGATAAATGATTCCATTAAATACCAGGCCAAGGGTAAATTATAACAAACATAATAATAATAATAATATCACAAATATTGTTTTCCACACAATAGTGGAATCAAATCAATTGTAACAAGAATAAACTAGAAAATGATATCTCATCCCAAGTAATTTAGCTTGTTTTCCCATTATGTGGGTCATATACTCCCATGTATATGATCATTAACAAAGTCCAACAAATTCACAAACTATTGTCTAATATTTAAAAATGATAATACAAAAGAAAATAAACTACTATGATACCACTTTGTGGAATCCCGACCTGGGTTCCACTAAACAGTTCCACAATCTGGTGGGTCACATGGCCTCAAGCGCACCTCCTCATACACCAGACGCTTCTGAAAATAATTGAGGGTACAAGATTGTATAATGGGTAGAATATACTCTCATCATTAAAGTAGAATAGATATTGAATAAATAAATGTAATATTGTAAGAATAATATCAAATCACAACATAAGGCAATGAATCCAGATGTAATAAATAATGAACATCAACAATAACCATTACCATATATAAAATGGTGCAATGTCTTGTATCTAACAAAAATAAATAGGTGGACATGGTAGAATAAATATAGTACAACATGTGTATCAAAAGGATAAAAAAGACAAAAACATCTATCTCTAATGGTATCATGATCCAAATCTCAGTCTTAGGCTTCCCTAATACAATTCAATAAACACTAATGCATTAGAAACTAGGTGCTTTCCCCTATCCCTACCTACATCCACTTAATATTCTCAGGCACTATTGGAGGTCCTATAAGGTGTGAGATAAACTATGTAGGTCATCACCAACAATGTCAATAAATACCAATTCATTCTATAGAATATGAGTAGTGTTCAGATATAATATATGATAAGCAGTGATAAAAACATTAAAGGGGTTGGATCTGGTTCCATAATGACATCGGGATAACACTACCTACTTAATCCCATGTTGTATAATCTCTGAAAAGGTAATTGTATGTATACATATGTATACTCTCTGTACATATTTTCATCAACATCCATACATATGTATTTTGATACCTGGCTAGAACTGAGGCCTAACTCATGCATCCTAGGTTAATATCATGAGTTTATCCTGCTTCAAGGGTTTACATGTATGATACCATTGGAATAAGGGATTTGATGACTGATATCATATAAGTAGGATCAGCATGCACATTTCACATAATCCATATGGGTCTCCATTCACATTCATCGTAATTTATATGGTTCTTCTTTCTCATTCATCATAATTCATATGGGTCTCCATTCGCGTTTTCCATAACCATCAGGGTCACTATGCCCATTCATCATAAACAATAAGGTTCATAATTACCATGTGTCATAATATAGGTATTCCATTCCCATATCATAGTATTGGGATACCATGATCATGTCTCGTAAAGGTATGTCCACCATGATCATAAATCATAAGGTAGTGTTTCCATTCCCATATAAAAATATTGATATTCCATGCCCATATAATAATGTCGGGATGCTATACCCATATAAAAATTGTGGGACGCCATGCCCATATCTCATAATAAAGGTTTATCCTGATTAGTTATCATAATTCATATGGGACACCATTCCCATTTATCATATTTGTGATAAGTAGTCAAATTCTTTAGTAAGAGTTGATAGATTGTTATTAGTTTATTAACATTACTCTTTAATAAGGGTGTGACCATTGTTTTATTATATAAAGAGGCATGATTTTACCACTCACTTTTATTCAATTCATTAGTCATTGCAATTAAAATTCATTCCAAAACCATGTGGAATATGGTTTTCGATTAAAGAATTTATAATAGAAAAGGCAATTTAATTGGCTTGCCTCAAGGGGTGTAAATAGGTGACAAGGACCTATTCCAACATGAATAATGGAATACTAAGATATATCTATCTAGGATATTGAATTTATCATGGTTGTGGGTAATTGTATGAAAATTTTTAGAGAATCTAGTGTGCAGCATCACTACACATAGTATAAATCAACAAAACTAAAGGGATAAAAACTGGACCACTTACCTTATTCTTGTAGATGTGAACTCATCTAGTATCGACATTTTTTCATTCATATCAGAGGAAAATAGAATAAGAAAATAATTCCACGAAAATAGGGAATAAGAGTCTTCACCTAAATAGCATTGTTGATAGGAAGCGAAATGATGAAAGGTTTCTAAGAAGTGTATCACATACTAAGATGAATCTAAGGAGATGATCAAATCATGAATCAGAGTATGGATGGGGGAATAGCACAAAATCCTAGGTTAGGTTTGAGGAGAGTACCTAAAATGAAGAAATGGATTGTTTTTCCACTAGTTTTATGAATATAAAATGGAGTTTAAACATATAATATCATAAGTGAAAAATATAAATTTTACTCAACTTTAATGGGGATACATAGTTTGGCCACACGGTTGGCCAAACCATGTGCCAACTGTGTATGGACTACTGGAAAAGAGGCATATTCCAGGGTTTATAATCATTGTTTGGGAAACCATACACAAAATGAGAATTATTGATATGTTAAAAAATACAGATCATTCGCACGAGCCTGCGGCCTTGGTCACAATGTTAGGGAAAATTATACATTCCACTTCTGCACACTGAAACACCATTTTCGATTAGGATAAACTGTGTAGAATATGATGTACTATTTCTACTAACCATGTGGACCAAATATTTCTCCCACCATCCAAGGTTCTGAGCTCCGAATAAGCCTTAGACACCCTTTTTTCTTCTATAGCCTCACTAGGAATTCATATTAGTCTCAATATATGTAATTAAATTAGAAATCAATCGATCCTTACCAAATATAAAATTAAGGCTCTTACATATAGTATGAAAATAAAAACCGTTTTTGAAAAAAAAAGATTATCATATTTATAAAACCTTTTCAGAACCCTTGTAATTGGAATAACCATACTTCTGAATTCTAATATAATTCTATAGATTAAAAAATCATTAACCAATACATTGGATAGATATAATGGGTCCCACATTCTATATAATCTATATCGATCTCACCTATTTTTCATGATCTATAATGTGGTTCAAACATTCATAAAAGATATATCGAGCTCACCTATGAGTTATAATAGGGATAAACCCTTCAAATAATCTATATATGGATCACTAATGTTTTATATAATTCTTAATTACCATATCATGAATAAAACATTTTGTGAAAGAATTATTCATCATTAAAATGTTAAAAAAATATTTTAAAATTACATATAAAACAAAATTTTTATCCAAATAACATTTTCTTTTAAAAGAAATTAAATACTAAAATACCTGAAAATGGGGAATTAGGTTTTTTTAATAAAATATCATTAATAAAATTCTTGAGTAAAATAACCATTCAATTTTGAAATTGCTTATTTAGAAGATTATGTAATTACAAAGAAAAAAAATATTCTTTGAAAAGAACCTTGTAAACATATAAATAAATAATCAAAGAAATTATTTTTAATAATGGTTGGAAAATTATCTCTTTTCGTATAAGTTAAAAAACAATTATTTCATACCTTTATAATAAAAGTCACAATGTACCTCATTTTGAAAGAAAACAATATATTTATTTTGAAACATTTGAAAAAAGTAAAAATTGGGTAAAAACAAATTTAAAATATCATAGTAGAATATTAAAAACCTTATTTAAATTATTTTTAGATTATATGGATATGGAATATAAATGTAGTTTTTAAGGGAAACTTTAGAAGATGATTTTTAAAGTAAAATCTCTTACATTGAATTCTACTTATCACGTACATTATTTATCTTCATTAATAATAATTTTAGGTTAATTATTCACTTTATTAATAAACTTTTTAATGTTTATTATTCCCCTTATATAAATTATTTCCATGTGATATAAAATTACTAGATAATTTAAGATCATGTTAGATGTTTTTTTATGATATTTGGTATATAAATCCAAAATGAATTTGGTATGTTGACTATGGTAAAAGGGTTCATTATTCCATAATATCTAGAATAATAATCATGAAACAATTATAATTTTTATATATAAAATATTATTTTAATAAAAACTATTAAATACGGTTATGAAAAATTAAATACTTATTAATCATGGAGATGGTATGTCATACGTACGCATGAGAAATGTTTTCATTTTTCAGCGATCATTATGGAAAGATGCAAAGTATTATTTTATATCTCCAAAATTATCATAATATAAAAAATATTATATTCCTACAGTAAATATACTTATATATATCATCCATGGGATGTGCTTATGAAAGATGATTCACAACACTTTGTGAAGATTGTAGTCTACATGTACGCACGAACGATATTATCATTTTCCAATGTATAGAATGGTAAGAAAATTTATATTATATTATCATACTAAAATCATAAATATGCCATCAATATCATATAAATAACTAGATTCCACAATTATAATCCATCCATGGGAGATGTAAAACTAATTACAACTATTTGCGAGGCGGTAGTTCATTGTACACGTGGATGATGGTTCTCTTTCCCATTTTATAGAAGATGAGATGGATATAGTGTATTATATAAACATAATAATATAACATTATATGGAGGATTTTTTTTAATATATTATAATTTTGATGAATATTTGATGGAGGTAAAAGAAGAAATGAATCTAAAACATGCTATGAAAAATTATACCACTTCATTGTAAATGCTCCTTTGATTTACACATTAATCCATCTAAGGTTGGTAGTTTTCCAAAAATAATACCTATATAATTAAACGATGTATACTAGGAAAATATTTTGGAAAATATTTTGCTAAACCAAATGTTTTTTTAAGTTTTAAGGAATGAGAATAAGTGTTCACATTTTGTAAGAGAGGGTAGGGGAACTCTTGGAATTCATCAGAATATTAACTTAATACAAATTAGTATTTTTTTTAAATGGATCCAAAATAATTTATTTAAAAATTTGGATACATAGGGGTCATGTAATCTCATATAATAAAAAAATTTCATGTTTTTTCTATTTTTTATCCCTGTCTTTTGGTTTTAACCCATTGTTAACCCTTTTTAAACACACCTTTACTACAAAGTGTTTTATACATTAATGGTAAATATAGTTACTATAAATGGAAAATGAGACCATAAATAGACCATTGTTGATATTATAAACCATATCATAGTCACTTGTATAAATATAATATTATTATAAATTTTATATCATTGAAAAATATTATTTATTACAATGTATCATTAATTACAATTTTTAGAACTATTCATTACATTGATTTTAATAAAATCGATAAAATAAGTAAAATTCAAAATAAATATTTTATTATACCTCTAAAATGTCATTTTAATAAACAAAAGTTTTTTGACACATTATTTTTTCAAATTATATTATTTTTATTATTTTTAATATCATTTATTTTATTTTTAATTAATTTAATTGTTATTTCATAAGTGTTGTGTAAGAATCTAAGGTAATTATTTATTCAATAAAAATTAAAAATAAAATACCATAATAAATAAAAATATTTTATCTATCAAAAAAATATTTTTAACTAAAATTGTCTTCTATTTATCCATGTTTTTAAAATATTGTAATTATGAAAGAAAGAGAGTGTGACATTTCTTACTTTTCGTAAAATAAGGTATTATAAAGGTCGTAATGTCATTAAAATGACAAAAAAGTTAACATAATTGACCATTATATTATTATGGATGAGCATTGCTCATCCGATAAAATTTAGCTTCCTGATAGGGTCATTTTCCTCATCATTTTATTTTTAACCCATAATTATCAAATTTGTCGTTTACCATAGTAACAATTAATAATTTCGCTATTATTCATATTGAAAAAAATAAACAGATATTATTTACTAAATTTAGACCCATAGATTCCAAATATGGAATCCATTTTTGAAAATTAATAATATAGAAGTGGCATAATTTATTTTAAAATTAAACTATAAAAACACAATGAAAAACAATTTTCCGGAAAAATAACCTTTTAAGTATAAAATGTTTTTATTATAAATTCAAGTATTAAATTAATTTTAAAAAACTATAATTGGGTTACTATTATTATTATTAATTATTAAAATTTTAAATTTTAAAATTTCTCTAAAATATAATATTAATTTATGAATACTTTAAAATAAAACGTATATTTCAATTAAAAAGCAGTATTTTTCTCTATTTGTTGAAAAATCAATTTTTTCATAAAATGTTGAAAAATTAATTCTTTCATTATTTTGAAAATATTAATACAAAAAATGAAATTAATTTATTCACTCAAATTTAAATAAAATTCCAAAAAATATATAATATTCGCTCATAAAATAAATTACAACCCATTTTTGAAGAAATCATGTTTTTAAAGAATAAAATGAAATTTCAAAAAAAATCAATTGATTGTTTAAAAGAATTAATTAATACATTTTAAATTATTAGTACCATTATATATTTCATACTGTGGTTAATACTATTCACTCCCTATAATTTAACAGCTAGGTTATAACAGTCATATTTAAATAATATTATTTCATTGTTTGTTTTAGATCAGTGTTGTGTATCTTGTACACTATTGAGCATAGTATTTTCTTTTATAATCCTAAGTTATTACATTATCTCCCCATATTAAGAAACTTAATCCAGGAAATGTTATTTTATGCTCAGTAATAGGATTTGGCTTCCAAAAATGCCTTTTTTGAAAACCCACTTCAAAAAAAAGGGTCAATAAAACATCATATTGAAAAGAGATAAAGAGAAGTATGAAGGTCATGTCAAATAAAATATAGTAGGCTTACAAATATAATATCATAAGTGGGAAGTGAAATCATTGATATAGAAAAATACTTATCCCCTAAGGACTGATATAGAGTGATATAGAACATGGTCATGGGAAATATAACCATTACAAACCCGTAAATCTGTGATAGGTTAAAAGGCCAATTATTTACAGGTAACAATAGTAATCAAGAAAAATTTGAGATTCAAAATAATTTTCATATATATGAGGAATTATTTTACTGACTAAAATAAGAACATAAGGAAATATACATACTCATCAATTATAATTTCTTCTTTAATAAATTCCCACCACAATTTCATATTTTTCTCAAAACTATGAGTATTAGAGATGAATTTTCCATGAATTAAGAACTAGAATCAACTTCAATAGATCAAAAAAACTAGAAAATAATAAAAATATATTCCTTCTATTTTTAGGAATGAACCAAAACTAAAATGGTTATCAAAACATAAGAATTTACCAACAATAATGAACCCTCAATTGAATAAAAACTACTTTAATCGCCAAAATTCAATAGTGATACCCAAGGTTCAACAAAAATTAGTCAAAAAAATAACACTCCATAAAATTACTAAAAAATATTCCATAATAATATTGAAACCCATAAATCAAAATTATTGTATTATACAGTCTTTCAATATTAATTTAGTATTTTTCTTTCAAAATTACATCAATACTCTTATTTTCGGATACCAAATTTTTAATTACCCAAATCACATAATCTCTAAGATATGAATGTTATTTATATAAATAACCTAAATCACCATAATACATAATAAAATCATCTATGATTATAAAATATAATTCAACATTTTTTTCACAAATAAAATCCCACAGTGTTATTTTTTACCATCCATCCAACATTATATTTTTATTATTTTAAAAATAGAGAAAGAAAAAAAAGATCGCCAACCACAACCACTCGACTAAGGAGGCCGAAAAAAGTGAAGGCCGAAGGCATCCCCTCTAACCAAATCCACCTCCTTAGGTTTCATGGTTTGCACATTGTGGATGTAAATAGGTTCATAGTCGAGGACATAAAGAGACGCTGGATAATATGCAACTTGATTCCCCTCCCTCCATGAGTGAAGCACTTTGGTTTTGTTATTGAGGGTGCCTCTGCACTTTCGAATGATGTAGGTAATCGACCAAGGGGTAGTGCACAGGCCATTCATTTCATCATGAAGGGTCTTTGGGTTAGTTTCTACTTCCGCCAATGTAATTTTTTTCTGTAGGCATAGGTTTTAACCCAGAAGCATGGCCTTCACCTCGGCCTGAAGAGAGGAACCAAGACCAAGGTGAGAGGAAAACACCAAAATAACTGAACCATGTGAGTCATGAATAGTCCCACCTCCTTGGATCACCTCCATGATGCACGACCCATCTGTGTAAAGCTTAAAGCCTATTGGGGGAGGATTCCGTCTTACCCAATGGCTGCTTGAGTTGTTGTCACTGGTCTGGAGTGGGGGGGAGCTCCCTTGAAGGCACCCAAAGGAGGGGGCTTCCAAAAATAGTAATCTTTATCCAAAATAACATTAATCACTTACTAACTAAATAACTTTTCAATATCACTATACATAATAAAACATATGTTCCCAAAATAAATTTAATATTTATTCTAAAAATCATTTACATAGAAAAAAATCATACTAACTAGGATATCACATAGGCCAGTTGTACATTTTGTGCCTTTATCTCCCTTTGATTGTGGGTCCAACCATAGGGCCTTACCGGATATTATGGTTTATCAATTGTCATGCACGTTTTCTATTGTATGAAATTATATTAATATATTCCATATAAATGTTTCATAAACATGATAAACAACTTTAAAATAACTCTTATATATTCAACATTAAAGAAATTATTAACCTCAATGTTTCCCTCATGAATTTCATTTTACATTCCCAAAATTCTAAAAACCAATAATTAACATAAAATTAAAGATCATAAAAACTCTAAAGGTTATATATACATTCAAACTTATATTAAATTAATGAAAATAGATTTCTTCCTCAAATAATATTTCCATAAGATAAAATCAAGTTTTTCATATACCTCAAACATATATCAAAACTCAATAAAAATCTCCCAAATTACTCCCATAATGAAATTATTATTAATGATTTTAAAATTATGTTCATCCTGAAATATATCATTGTTTCAAAACATTTGAATATAGAAACCTTAAGAATTCTGCATTCTTCATAATACCTTGACCATTCATTTCTATCTTATTCATTAATACTTATTTCCTATAGAAAAATTTTAATCATGTCCTCAGATTCAATAATGTCAAAACATGAGGTAATAAATAATACATTAATTTCATATGTCATTTTTAGTTTCCACATATTAATTTTAATTGGATTTATTTATTTCTAAAAATATATTTTTATGGTCTTGATGATCCTATTGGTGAGCCTTCCCCCTAGAAAATCGATTTACATAATAACCATTATCCACAATTTTAAAAAATTAAATTGATTACTTGAGAAATATTGCATTCCCCTTTATTGTGTTAATTGAATTATTCCTTTTTACTTGGAAGATTACTTCATTGTGATGTTCTTTACCATATATAAAAAATATTCTAGTTTTATTAATACATTTTCTTGTGGTTATATTTCAACATTATTAACCCCTAGATTATTGAATATATTTAATTTTATGATCATTATCTTATGAAAATTCATAGGGATTCTTTCCTATAAAATTTTATGAATTGGGAATCTCACCAAGGTTCAAGATATTAATCATTAATCTAAATAAATGGCTATGAATTACCAAAAAGGTTCTCACTACACCTCCAATCCTCTTTGGTTCCCATTCATAAAATGACCACATTTTCCTTCACATTCATTACAGTTTGGTTCTTGTTGGATCTATCCATTTAATAAAACCAAAAATGGTTAGTGTGAGTATATCAATAAAATAATAATATACCATCTTAGAAGGAGGATAAACACTAATATATCCCCATTAATGTCGTCTAAAATTATTAAATTTATCCAAAATAATTATGAGTGTTCCTAACATACTAACCATTTCAGTTATAAATAATTTTAACTTATACTCAAATTACACCCTAACCTCTAAGGTTATCTAAACCATTCCTGTAAAATAAACTATAAGGACCTGAACTTAAACATTACGTAATATTTTTTTAATTCAAGAATTAATTCTTTTATATTTGAGTATATTTTTAGTTTTGATGTTTTATAAAATTAGTTTATAACTAATACAATACAAAACAATATAATACAAAGTGGAGACTTCTGATTAGTATCCATTATTCCTATAATATAGAACTTTTAAAATAAAACATAATCTCTTTTCATGATAAATATTCATAACTTTCAACTTGATTTTTTCTTTATTATTACCCATCCTTAAACCATGTGAAAAATAATTTTAATTTTGTTTAGCACAAAAAACTCAATAATTAATAGAATAAAGAAGAAATACATTAGTCCAGTGGAAAAATTAAAAACCCGTGTAACTTTTACCATTATCTTTAATCTTATTTGAATTAATGAAATAAAATATTTCAATTTGAAAAACATATACATTTTTTCTCAAATAGAACCATTAAACCCCATATAAAGTAAATAAAAACCCTTTTTCGGAAACATAGAGCATCATATTCATAAAACCCTTAAAAAACACTTATAATAGGAGTGACCATAAGGACGAATTTCAATATAATTGTCCAAAGAAGATAGTCATTACCCAATGAATTGGTGAGAAAAAATGAGGCTCACCCTTCACATAAGATATATCGGGATCACCCATTTTTTGAGCTATGACAGAGATAAACCCTTTTTATAAGTTATATCAGAATCTACCATGATATATAATTGGGATCATTTCTTCATATAAGTTGTACATGGATGATACAATTTTCATATAATTCTCAATTTCCATATCATGAATAAAAAAATTATGATTTCATTTTTTTCATAAAAACATTGATAAACTATTTTAATTCCAAATAAAGAAAAAGAATTTGGATATCAAAATACCCTAATCTTTTAAAACCCAACTTTCAATACTAGAATACCCTAAGAAAGAAAAGTGGGTTTTTGAATGATGGATCATTAAAAATAATCATGAGGAAAATAACCTTTCCATTTTGAAATAACTTTTTAAAAAAAATTTGTAATGCAAAAGGAACATATTTTTTAAAAAAACAACCTTGTCAACATGTAAAGGAATATTTAAATAAAATATTAGTCATGATGGTAGAAAAATATTCTCATGTGGTGGTTAAAGATCATGTATTGATTAATACCCTAAGAGAGATGCGATAACATGAACATCATAGGGTTAGGTAAAGGGACAAGGTGAAGTGGATAGTATGCATCAAGTCCCACTAAGCCCCTATTGACAAGTCCTTTTACTCTCACAGTGGCTCTTTTGAAATCTGATGATCATTCAACCACAGTAGGATAGGCTCCCCTCATCTATGCAGTTTTTCATCTATGAGTTCCTAACAACCCATCCTAAAATCCTTTGAAAATGGGAGGAAATTTTCTTAGTAGTGGATGCCTCAATCAGTCATAAAGATCTTGAAACACATCCATGATGGGAATAGAAAATTTCCTTGACAACATTCAAATAGACTCACGAGACCGCTAAAACCTTGTGGAATAAAAACAAAGAAAATAAAATAATATGAGGCAGGAACTACTCGCAACCATAAAGACATGTGACACACCCCTAATGATACAGAAGAAACTATAAGTCCCTTTCTATATTCTTGGATCATCTTATAAAATCCCTTTGGATTATCAACCTCATCATTTGAATGGACTTGGGTATGTCCAAGAATCCTCACACCCCCCCTTTGGCTCCGTAAGTATGAATGGATGTAATTTTCCATGAAGTGCTTGTGAATATTCATAAGACCTTTATTGATCATGTGAGGCATTATCAAGAGGTATAGTAATTATAATTGTTAATACTTATGCAATATCACATGAATCTCAACCATTAAAAATAGAAAATAAAAAAATAAAAAGTGAGGTGGAATGAACCTTTCAAGATTGTAAAATGACTCAGATATATTGACGGAGTCTGAAGCATTGTCAGGAGAGACTCCTGGACAAGCTGCCCAGATCTCGTAAAGACCCCAAACAAGCCATAGTTATCTCATGAAACATCCCTAAAAAGTCATTTGAGATCATTTTAATTCCCTTAAACAAGTGATATGATCTCTCAGAGGCACTTGGACATGTCAATATGACAAAAATTAATCCCTTAAACATGCCCACATGATCATACAAGTCCTAATTAATTCAAAATAATCCAACAAAGGAAAATTTTACAAGAGGGACTCACTATCACTGAAAATCAGGAGACACCCTCATAATTAATACATGGAAGAGGATAAAGAAGACATGTAGTTACAGATTTCTTGGTTGATTCCATCTTAGATCTTCATTAGATACAATATGAAAACTGGGGAACAATCGAGGTGTAGATGGCTATAAATCTCCTACCCATATTCAAAGAAAGGGTTGTATTTTTCAAATTGAGTTGCATTGACACCGCCAAGAACTAGAATATATTTCTCAAAGCAGATTCTCTCACAACCTAAAATTATTCCATTAGGTAATATATTAGAGAACAGTCAATGAGATCATGTGCCACATATAATTAATTTCATGTAGCCACTCATAGATCACAAGAAGGACTTATAGTGCGACATACAAAGAACATTCCATAAAAATTCTAGATCTTTTGATACATAAAAAAATAACACTGAATAATTATAAGGAATTCACTTTATAAAGGTTATAACAAAGACTAATGTTTTAAGAGTTAGGTGAAGAACATGTTCATTGACCATCATGTTCTTCACATGAACCATCCAAGGCACATGAAAGCACCAAGACATGTCACCTAGATCTTGCGATGCTTTTTTTGTATCCTATTTGTGTCATCTGATGTATTAAGGATGTGTCTAATCAAGCCACATGGTATCCCCTAGGCATGTCCCATTAGTATCATGAAACCCTCTGGGTTCATGGTTCAAGTCTTGTGATGTCCTTCATATATATCTCCTGAATCACATATAAGTTCCTGCTATTGTCATCCAAGCCGCGCATTAACATCTAGACATGTCAACTATCTTCTATGACACCCTATAAGTAAGTAAGTCTGGACTCACACGGCCATCCAGACATACGTTCCATGACATGTGGTACCCTCAAGACATGTCATCCAAGACATGCGACCCCCTATAAGGCATGTCTCATTGAATCTCCTAAAACCCTTTATATGTGTCATCCATCTCTTGAGATAACACATAGGGAAAGTGATCTAGATCATGTGAAACCCTATAAAAAAGATATCAAGGTCATGTGATGGCTTCCAGGACATATCATCTGGGTTTTGCGATGTCCTCTACAAAATATATCCTTGATCGTGTAATAACCATCGAACATGCCATTAAGGTTATGTGAAGTCCTCAAGACAAGTCAACTGGATAATTTTATTATCTATGAATATTCTAGGTATATAATCTCTTACATATCAGGAAGATAATCAAAACATGATGAGAATTTTATTAACACATGGAAGATAGGAATGTGATCCAGATCAATTAGGGAATCCCTAGATTTGATAATTTCATTCATCCTCAGTGTGTAAAACCCGGATGCAAGGGAAAACTTAGAGATTAAGCCTTGATTAGAAGAATAATATAGTATTACCCTATCAATAAGGTAATCTCTAGATTTGATATCCTTATTCATCCTCAGGGTGTAGTCCCTAGATACAGGGGAAACCTTGGAGTGCAATCCCTGATCAGCAACATAATACAATATTCCCCAATCAGTAAGAGAATCTCGGTACATGATAACATTGTTCATCATCGGTGTGTAAACCCATATCAATAGGGAAACCTCAGTGTGTAATCCCCAATAAAGGTAACTACAATGACTCTAATTTCTTCCATAACCAAGATACATAAGACACCTCCTAGATGTCCAATAGCTATATTAACCTTCCATGGAAGATATGAGTGCCTAATTCGCACATCCATAAGAAATTACGTTGATATATTGCCATCCCTTATTTATCACAATGGGAATGGTTCACATGGGATTAGGGAGCTACAATAATCATATAATTTTCATCATAATCATGTACATATGAAAGGGTGAGGTCATTTTTTAATCTCTAATTAAGTAAACCATGAGGAATTTTATTCCTGTAATAACCAGGATAAGTATAATTCTTTTTCTAAAAGCCCGATTGCAGAATAAAATTGAAGTCCACCTCAAGTTTACATATTGTTATTTAAACCATCGAGACCCAATCATTATATAGGCTAACAACTCTACCTCGTCCATTAGAGAACTAAAAAATAAACTAAACTAAAATGAATCTGATTCAAGCCATAAGTAGGATATGTATTATGCTTCCCTGAATACCAAGTTTGAAAATAAATCCTCTTTGGAATATCACAGCGTATAAACACTTAACCCATGTGTAGTGATACCAATTACATGTTATCCCTTATTTCTCACACCAATCATAGGTCACATCATCTGATTGAGGTTCAATAGTCATACCATTCGCATCATGAATCTCCAGCAGCTAGGGAAATTACAACATATAATTCTGATTGAGTGGCATGATATATTCACCTCAACACTAAGGCATCTATCAGGGAGATAGTCCCAAGTATGTGAATGAACTATGAAAAATATGATTCTCTCTATAATTGGGATATATAGGAAGTATCCCAGGGACTTGATCTTGAATACCAAGTTCCTCAAAGCACTCATGTATGTCCCGTTTTTTATGATGTTAAACTCCATGGGTCTAATGAACTATGTTGGTTTTGATTCCTACAATAACCAGGATATGTAGGATGTCTCCTAATGGTCCAATACCATCTTCAAAATATTAACATCCTTTTTATGTGGAAGAAAATTCCAAATCTCTTGGTCACATTAATTTAGCACATGGATAAACATCCATTACTGTAAATGGATGGAAAACCTCCAATAGAAATAGATGGATTTATATATGAGTCCCCCATCATTAGTATAAAGAGATATAATTAACCTATAGTTTCATTAGGGTAACCGGCCCCATATTGGGATTAGGAAAAGATTCATAAACATATCTTAAATCTATAAAAGAGTCTTGTAAAAGGAAACAATTCCACCCAAAATGGTTGGATGAACCTGACCTCCAATCCTCTTGACTAATGTGATTCTTTATGTTCCATCAGGTAATAAAACCCAGGTGAATTCTTTCCTTTGGAAAGCAAGTATGTACCCAGTTACATATGGTTGAACCATCAGGGATTTCTAGGGAAGGCTGAAAAAATGGAAAACTCAAGGTGATCAATTGAACAAAGACATAAACCCATATAGTTAATGAAAACCGTCAGTGGAAACCCATCCACATCTCATTTTCATAAAAAACATAAATGATAAACCGAACATGAGTCTTTAAAATAAAAAATTATTGTTTAATATTCATCGGGAAATTTTTCCATCACACTATATGCAAACAGAAATGATGAGCCTAACATGAAACTGTCTATTAAAAAGTTATTACATTATTATCCATCGGGCCATTTTATTTTTACATTATACACAACCAAACTAAAAAAACCCAATGTGTATATATCAAATGATAGGATAATCATGCATCATTCCACTTTTTCATTTATACCCTATAAAAACAACATAATATGATAAGCCTAATCTTATAGATGGTCCTCTATAACCAAGGTTCTCTCAAAATAAGTCCAACCTTGTTTTGAAAAGTCAAAGCGAGCATATTGGATGAATTGGGAATAAAATAACAGATTTGTTGACCATGTACATATATTTTAGCATATTATACATATGAAATTGCACTAATGAGTATCCTTTTTCTTTTTTTGTCTGAAAAACTACCGATAATACTCTTAGTATCCCAATTTGAGACAATTTATTCATAATCTAGTGATCACTTTGGTAAATCACAAACATCTGAAACCCCTATGGGTCACAAAATGATCTCACCTGCTCGACAGTTACAGTATCATGTGGAAAACATGATGGTCCATGAGTACCACTGACATGGTACAATCTCGACCCTATAATTTTCCCATGATGTTTTCTAAGAAAGGAAACTGATAAGACCACATCACCCAGGGAGAGTTGATGTTAAGCCAATAGCCATTATATCTACAGTTATCCACTTTGAGAGTTTTTCCTCAGGGAAAAAAACTACCACCTTTCATATCTAATAATGGTGGACCTAGAAGGTAAATAAATCTCCCATCTAGTTTATGTGATAGTTAAGAAGTCACTTGTCAACCGTTATCACCAACACCATCCCACCAGTACCCAATAGTCATCTGATGAGGGTACCACAAAACATGATACCACCTCTAATGACCATGAATAGGTAGAAAGAAATATGCTTCGGTGAGGAAGGTTTTGGAAACCCAGTAGTGGGATCATTTACCCAATCCCACTGAGGAAGTCTATCAGCATATTCTGGCAGTAACCATTGAGAAGGATCATATCCCAAATCACTCAGAACAAGCATATGGGAATATTCCTACAGCAAGCATGGGGGAGGTGCATATCCCTACCCCAATGCGTGAATTATATCATTATACTCTTATGGAACAAAGAGGATAGTAGTGGTCACATGTTTCCACTTAAATTGAAGATATAAACTAGTTTACAATGGAGATATAAAATGTGTAGGTTTCCATTTGTGTATACACATCACTAAAATGACAACATATTTTAGCAATATATGAAGAACGTTTCTAACATATTTCATCATTATTTCAGATAAAGGGACAGGTTCATACTTCTATCCCTACATCCAGGTCAACTCAACACTCTAATCATTATGAACATGTGGTTGTACCGGAGAAATATCACAATATTTCTCTTATCTAGGAGGATTATTAGCACATTATAATTAAGTACAAGGCATCGAGCCGAGACCATACTCTTCTTCCAACTACGGATCACTAGGTGAGAGTGAAACATGCCTTGGGATAGGGGAATATGTCTGTCGAAAAAATCTAACGGTATATTTCAAAGGCCCGAGATTACACTCATATCATCATTCTAGCTGGGGTTCACCATGTGAGACAGACACAAGCCTTGGTACATACTCTTATTCATGTTAAGGAAGTTAAGTGGAATACTAAAAAATACCTAGCTCTGGCTTATATCCCCATTCTGGATGGGTCAGACCATGTGATAATGGCACAAGCCTCGGGATAGGATCTCATTCCTATCAGTGAATCTTCTTATAATATTCTAGTATATCACGGAATTTAGGTCCATATTCCTACTTCTGTCAACAAAAGATGACACCATAATTATTCTAAGTCAATAAAATTGGATTATCATATCCCTTCTCCCAAAAGAGGGGATGGTTGGAATATTCTTGTGTGGAATTCATATTCATACAAGTCTCATATTCCTGATCCAACCATGGATCCCCAGGTGAGAGTGGCACATGCCTCGGGAAAGGATCATATTCTTTCAAAGAAAGAAATACAGAATATCCCAAAGACATAAGATTAGGCTCATAATCCCATATTGAATGAGGCTCACAAATTAATAATGGATCAAGCGTGATTACATTCTCATTTTCTTTTCAATAATGAGACTACTGAACAGGATACTTCTACAGCTTCTCAGTAGTGGGTGTATATTCCCATTGCACAAGAAAGTTATATCCTTATTCCAAAAACCTTTATACAATAGAGTCATATCCCTACCCAATCATAAAAGGTAGATTGGAATAATTTTAACATGACACATATCGAGACCCATATTCCCAATATGATCAATGATAGTGTCCTTGAGGTTGCTTGAGACACATTCCAAACACTATAGGGGACCATAAACTCTTCCACTGATGCAAAAAATGATCATTAATATGATATTACTCCTCATGGTAGTGTGGATATAGATCATAGGTACTCTACTTCAAACATCTACTGTGGTCAACCTCTACACAGTGATATCTCCCATAGACAATGAAATCCTCCCCTTTCCTATACATATTTGTATATAGTGTTGTTAAAAACTAGGGAACCTTAATATAAATAGATTCTAAAAACATGACAGTTAACGATATATAGTTACCCCTCAACATCCAATAGCACTCCACTCCATTTAGAAGGAAATAATCAAAACCATATTCTATGGTCTGACTAAATGGAGATGTGTAAGTATGATGAGAAGGATGTTGAAATTCACATACGAAGAGTGTTACTTGGAAACAACACCACCTTCATGTTTTTTCCCCATGACACTTCTAACTATGAGATCCTAGATAATATAGAAAAGGATTGTACGCATAATCTATTCCAATATATGTGGGCTACTCATTAGTGACTGAAGGGTCGACTTCTCCATTATCCATGATATGAGTGTAACCTTCAGAAAATCAATATATTATGTTGTTTGTTAGACCTGGCCACTATCTCCTTAGCTCAGGATCCAAAACTAGAAAATAATAGAGAAAACCTAAAACATGCTTGCCACCATTTCATCATGACCCTTTGGCAGCTAATATCTAAAGCTACATCATGCATCTATATTGAAGGATTGGGAATTTATGGAGCATTAAACTTTCCCATACCCCTTGAATAATAGATCCCATTAGATTTGGCGCCCTGTAATGTTATAGCCTCTAGACAATTATGGGACTAGGTAATACTTAGGATAGTTTGTCGCTACAATAGAATGCCCTCAATTTAATGATTCCCAGACATCATGAAAATAGAGAGAGGATATCTATGAAGACATCAAAGTGGGCCCCTATAATCCATGAGAATGAATTTTGGACAAGTAGAATGAATTTTTTATCATCTTCCAAACTTCCCATAAAGAATGGATCTCATCATTTCTACCATCAAACCTAGATCATACGCAAGCATATATGTGCCCCCATCAAATGATTTGTAATAGTAGCTGCCATAACAGCCATCTAGGAGCGGACTCAACTCACCAAACTGGGGTACTGTCTACCACCTTCCCCACCCCACAAATAATAATTTCTTGAGAGGATTAACGAAATATTCTCATTAGCTATAAGAAAACTCCAGCCTACTGGACTGGGAGAATTTATATCTCTATCATTATCTACAAGTTCCTCATCCCCTGATAGGGTTCTGGGGAAATAATCATTGATTCCAAATAACACCACCCCACTAGGATGGGTGCATTTATAAATCAATTTTCATCCCAGTAATTGTCAAATACCCCAATGGAATCATTAGATCCTCAACAACATGATCATTCAATGCCAATTATGTCCCCAAATGACCCCCATCCTTAAGGTTGGGTGAATTTTCATCATAATCATTTCTATAGATATAATAATTATTATATATATTGAGAGGGAAAAAATAATGGTTGGAATCCTACCTATTCCTCCCACCAAAATAAAAACCTTTACTGGTTGGGGCCCATTTGGAAATCACAATTAGAAACTCCCTTAGGGTTACTATTTATAGACCAGGAAAAGAGGAACATACAGAAAAGACGATCAAACATCACTGGGATTAAAAGATGAGAGATAAAAACATGTCCAATTGTTAGAATAAAAACTTGATGAAAGTAGTAAATAATCATCACATTATATTGAAAATAATGGCGCAACAACCATTTCCCAGCATGCTTCTATAATTTTCATCACTATCAGTATGGTTGCTATTGTGGATAAAGAAACAAATTCAGAGGGTCTCAACATGGAAAATTTATCCTGAGAGGTGGGTGATCATGATTCATTAACATAGGCTATATTTACCTAGAACCAAAGAATGCTCCAAAACCCGGAATCCTCAAATAAAAACATTCCAACTCTCCAACAGAACACTCCCAATGAAATGGTTAAAGGTGAGACTGCAACCTAATCACTACCTAGAAGACTTGAGGTTCCTACTCTATTGGAACAGTTTTCATAATATGAGAGTGAAATATAAAATCTCTAACAACTAAATGTGAAAATACTCAGGGGAATTATCCCTACTAGGTTTCGTCTTCAGGCAGAGGAAAATATCCATCCTTCTATAAGAGTTGATCAACAAGTAAAAGTGGAATCTGAGTGTTAAACTGGCTCTGTATCCCTGAAGCTATTCTATGTAGATTTGGAAGTAGAAAATGATCATGAGTTTCTACTGTTGTGATGACAACCTCTCCCTCATCAGGGTAATCATTCAATCATGGGATGAATTGAAATTTAGAGGGAGACAAGAGTGGGTTCACCTCATCAACCCACACATGTTCCCTATATTTGGGAGACAACTCAAATAGAAGTCCATTAGTATTTTCCTAACATCATCGATTCCCTGGATACTTGAATGGATTCCATCGAAGGGTGACACGTGCCTATGCATCCTAAGGGGAATCCATATCCCTAATGGGTGGATGAAACTATTCCTCCACCAAATTGCATCAATCATACTTTCTCTACCTTTTACAGTGTAGGTGACCCCAAAAAATATCTTACATAATTTTTATCTGGATGAAGACCAATAATGGTCCCTCGAGATCAACAAGAGGAACAATGTTGAGGGGTTTCATACAGAATATGGCAGGGCCGACCTTTATTTGGTACATTGTTCTACCAGTGGGATCTGTTGTTGGGTGGGAATACCTTCATCAACAGTTATTTTATCTGTTCATGGCCACAATGAGTAAAATGACAATTGATGACCAAAAAACCTACAAGAAACATGAAAATTAAAGGTTTTTTTGACATTATAGAAATGTGAAATGGTTTAACGTACTCACTCATCATCCCTCTCTATCAAGAAAAATTGTTGGAACATTGTGATGAAAATATAAAGGATGAGTTATAGACACTATTGATTCTGATGATGTTTCCTAGTGGATTCTGCATGCATGAAAAAATGGTCCAACATTTGGAATAATACCTTCCGAAAACATGATCCAAATCTCAACTCATACCCCTAGCACAAGGTAAAAGTATAAGAAAAGTAGAAGTTGTAGTTGTTACTCTCAATCCATTAGTAGTGTAGTTCCAAGAACCTAAGGAGACCCTGAACCACCCATCACCTCCTATAGAGTGGTGAAAACCAATTAATCGCCATGGAATAGAAGCACAAATAATTAATGATTTCCAAGGATTTTAGGAACAGATGAAAAATGCATACTCATTCCAAAATGAACAAGTTCACATTTATTTCTTGTCAGTCATGGAAAATAACCTACTCAGGGTCCCACAACTTAGGAAGCTGATGAGGTCAATATCATAGATCATCTCGACTGCTTCCCTTGACAAATAAGTTTGGGCCATAATATAAAGGACTACATCATCTTAAAATATTTCCTCCAAAGCATGTTAGATTATATATAGGCAGTGTTAGACAACTACCTAGAATAAGAGGCATGCATAATCGTTGTCCGATTAGAAGAATAATATGGTTACTAAAAAGTTATGGCTAGGAATGGGAAAAATTTTGACAACCGGATGACTCAAAAAATAGTTCATTGAGATCATTCCATCATGAATGCACAGTTATGTAAACCATCAATAGCTCCACCACCTAAGAGAGAGACATCATATGTGCCTCCCAAAGGGGGAGTGAAAACCTGAAGAAGGTGGAAATAGAAGAGGAAGAATCATAGACTGCTCTAATGTAGGCTCTTACTCTGGAAAATTTCATTCCTATGACATTCGAAGCATGGGAAATAAACCCTTAATGGGATCCTTATTGGAAAAATACCTCATCTTTTGTTTTTTCAGTGTAATACGCTTGGAAGACCCCTTCTCCAATAATAAACATGCCTCATAATATGAATTCCATGTATATACTCAATGAATGATAGGTTTCATGTGTAGGAACCAAGGATATAGGGGAAATCATGGGCATAATTGAACCTAATATTTTGATCAAGTCCCCCATGGAAGACATATATGAAGCTGAAAACCAAATAAAGACACTCCAGCGAACCCAAAAGAGGCACAGAGGTGTCTCAGAACCCTCCAATAGTTTCCCACAACCAAATGTCTTGCATGAAATCTTATAGAGGGTTAGATAATATAATCCTCCAAAACAATAGGGAAGGTTGGTGTGACTTTCTCTATTAGAAGAAGATACCCCAACAACCACTACACAAGCACCAGGCTCATCATCCTCAAATTCCTACGTTCCATAGTCACATGTGTAGAAGCAACACCACATTGGGAAGCACCGCCCTCTGGCTCAAAATTTAGATATTATGGAATTGTTAGTGGAATCCCCACCCAAGATATCAATCCTATATTTTCTCCATCATTCAAAATAACTTAGTGAGGCACTCTTTGAAGATTTATAGAGCCCATAGAAGTTTGAGATAGATGTTTTTGTAGCTAAGGTTTATCGAGTGGAGACCTTGCAACCAGAATTTCATGTCACTATCTCATTCACCTAACAAGATCAAGAAGAGGACATCCAAGGTAATGTAAGGCCATTTAATTTTTTGATAAGGCTCAATAACATCAAAATCCAATGGGCTCTATTTGATAGAGGTTTAGGAATCAATATCATCCCTGTTAGAACCCTATGAAATGTTGTATATGGATAAGGGGACTTATATCCCACAAATATGGCCATTAAATATTATGATAAGTGTGGAAAAATACCTCTCACAAATATCAAACTCGAATCCCAGTTTGGATAGATCACATATGATGTTGAGTTTATGGTTATCTAGCAGGACACTTCATACAATGTCTTACTTGGAAGGCCCTATCTCTATAGACATTTGGTGGTACCATCAACATTCCATCAGTGTTTGAAGTACTCCATTAATGGAAAAATTATCATACTGCATGGTGAAAAGTCCCCCTTCGAGAGTTTCAAAGTCACATATATTGAATTACATTTCTATAAGAGGGAAGGTAAGAAACTAATAGTGGATAATGATATAAATGTTACAGACCCTAATGTATTGGGTACTACCCTGCAAATCCAGGGATTATGATCGACAAATAATTTGTGATCCAAATAAATCTAGTCAATGTAACATATCTAGTCCCAAAGTTCTAAGCCCCTTCAATCCTTAGTGACTGTGTAAAATAAAATCCACTCCAGAATCTTTATGCAATGAATCAGTTAGAATGGTATGATAATGTCTCTTCTCATGGCATTCCTCACCCCATAGTGTTATAGAAGCACCTAAATTTCCTTCTTCACTAAAAAATATCCCCACAGACTCAGAGATGGAAAAAGAGGATGACCTTAGAAACACCCCTTTTACATTCAAGGAATTTTTCTCCACCACCATTAATGAGGTCCAGAAGAAAAATGTGGGAATAGAAGAAGACCCATAACCTAATCTGATTAGTGATTCCATTCCCCTTTAAGATAAAGATATGTACATCTCATTTATAAATAAGAAGTGATATGTGTTCTCTTAGAACTACATAGATATACTCTAGATGCATTCAGATTTGGATATGAAACATCTCATCGTTACCGATGAGAATCGAGGCATCATGTAGAATGTTATGAGAATGAACCTATCTCATTCCACCAATTTAGATGTGGAAGTTGACAAATTTATCAAATCCATCTTTGTCTAAAAAGTTCAATACCCAAGATAGATCACCAAAACTATCCCCATCATGAAGAAGAATGGGTAGATTAGGTTATTCATTGGATTTAGAGACCTTAATCATAATTTCCCATGGCTTTATTTCTCATTATTGATCACAGAACTCTTGATCGATGAAACTGTTATATTCCACACTATTTCCTTCATGGATGGGTCCTCAAGGTACAATCAAATAAAGATGACCTCTGAAGAGGACGTCCATTAGGGTTCTTTAGGAGAGCTTTTTTTGTCAATTAATTCTCTTTAGGATAATAAATTCTACTACTAAATACCAAAGTGACATGATTTAAATCATTAAACCATTCATGGGAAGGATATATGAGTGTTATGTTGAAGGACTTTTTGTTAAATCGTAATAATGATATGATCACTTCAAAGACCTTCAAACATTATTTGGAAAGCTATGAAAACATATTCTGAATATGAATCTGGTAAAATATTCTTTTGGGGTAATATTCGGAATGTTCCTTGGCTTTGTGGTATGCCACCACATCATTGAGGTTAACCCAGAAAAGACTAGTTCCATTTTAGCAATGTCACTCCATCGAAATCTCAAACAACAAAGGGGACTCCAAGGAAACCTCGCATACATCTAGTGATTCACTTCCAACCTATATAGTAAAGATCTCCCTTTCACTAGATGAATAAAGAATTTAATTCTCTATTAATGGGATGATGAATACCAAGAATCCTTCAAAAGTAAGAAGAATTAATTACTACACCAACTAATTTTGATACCTCTAGTGGAAGGGAGGCCACTCATCTTGTATGTGGCCACCATAGAGTGCTTACTGGGTGCCCTCATTGCACTGCAAAAATGATATGAGGAGTTAGAATAATCTCTACCACATCAGTTAGATGATGCTAGGTATTGAGACTATATATTATAATGTTGAGAAGAACTTTATTGTACTCATATTTGTTGTTCAAAAGATGAGGCATTACTTTCATCACCTCGAAGTCTATATGGTCTCTCATATTGATCTACTCAAGTAAATCATTGGCCTCCCTATGCTTACTTGTAGATTTTCCATATATGCATCCAATCTGTTGCAATAAGAAATTCAATTTATATCATAGATGATAGTGAAAGGGGAAACAATAGCTAATTTATTCATATAAATTCCAACCCCCAAAAATGTACCATAATACACCGATCTTCGAGATGAGGAAGTCTTCTATGCCCATGACACTCCCTGAAATTGGGAGATATATTTTGATGGCACCTCCCAGAGTCGCCTCAACACAAGGATGGAAAACCCAAAACATAATATGTTTAGTCTAGGGATTGTATTTTTTACTCCAAACAATGTTGTTATGCCTTAATCTTTCGCACTATCTGAAGGCTTCACAAACAATGGGGATGAATACCAATCCCTCATCACTGGATTATAACTACCCCTAAAACTACACATAGTCTTCCTGAAATGAAAATGGTATTTGGAATTAGTGATAAAGACAATCAATAGAGAATATTCCATCAAAAAGAATGAACAGACCCCTCTAACTGGATATATTTAGGGGCCTATGGAAGAGTTTATTTTTTAGCTCACATTTCATCATGTTTCCCAAAAAAATAACTATTGTTCTAACACACTGGCTAATATATCCACTTTCCTAGATTACCCTAATCAAGAGGGAGAAATATTCTATATCACACATCTAATAATGGTATCATCAATCTTCATATGTGACATGGAAGAAATAAATTAGGTCTACACAACCCTAGAGCATGATGAACTAATGACCGCCCCTAGATGGATAGAGCCTATAATTAGTTGTCTCCAAAATAGTACTCTCCTAATGTACTAATCCAATGGGAATATATTCAGTGTGGTGAAAGAAACTTCACTCTACAAGATTTCCTAAATGAGAATAAAGTCCTCTAAAAACAATGTTTGATGGAATCCTCCTCATTTGTATAGTATAAAGAGAGATTTGTGCCATCATGGAGGATGTCTATAAAGGCTCCTACGGTGCCCATCAATCCGGGACATGGCTCTCCCACCAAATAAAAAGGTTGGGATATTACTAGAAAACCATGATACAGGACTGCATTAAATTCACCAGGAAATACCATGCATTCCATATCTATGAAAACTCCATCCATCATCCCCCAAAATTGTGGCATAAAAAAATATTTCAGGGTATATTTTATTTGGTTAATGGATATTATGGAGCCTTGTCCAATAACCATAGTTGTGAAATTCAAGTACATACTTACTGTTGTTGACTTCTTTTCCAAATGGGCTGAGGAAATACCCCTAATGGAATTCAGGATGAAGAATATCATCAACTTCATGATGTCCCATATCATCACCAGGTTCAGGGTACCTCACACAATATTGATGAAAAAATTCACAAATTATGGTTCTACTGAGTTGAAGAGACTATACCATGAGTACAATATCAATTCCAATCACCCATCTCGCTATCATATAATAGAAAATTGAAAGATATAGGACTTTCATAAGATTCTATCAAATATAATGCATAATATTTTGAACAATGATAAAAATTCATGGTAAGAAAATCTTCTACATGCTTTGTTGGCCAACTATACCACCATATATATAGCCACACCGAAAACTCCATACTTATTAGTGTATGGTATTGAAGTAGTGTAACCCATAGGGGACTATATTCCTTTACTCCGAATAGCCATTTTCAATAAAATCATAGATGATGAGCGATCAAAAAAGTGGGTTGGAAAATATGAGTGGGTCAATGAGAGAATAGTGTGCATGTTTCACAACCTGTGGGACCATCATAATTAGATATCATGAGATTTTAACAATCATGTTCCACTATATTCATTCATCCAAGGAGAGATGACGTTTTCTATCACAAACCCAATTATATCAGGGACGACGCCTAAGAAACTGTAACATAATTGGTAAGTTCCTTATTCCATAAATAAGGTATATCATAATGGAGCCTACTCATTGGCCACAGTGGATAGGGAGAATTTTACCCCCCCCCCCTAAATGTGAGATTTATCAACAAATACTTCTCATAGTTATCATAAGATGGGCATCCACATCAGTGTAAATCCAAAAAATCTTCCTAGTATCAATATGATAAACTATTTGGAATCCGAACTCCAAAGAGTAAGACATTAAACTACACAGTATTTTTTGTATGGACCACATTAAGATAAACTATATATATTTTTCCTAGTAGAAATATGATAAACTACGCAACACATAAAGTCCTAACAAAAAGACTTTCAATTTCACATTATCCTTCATCCTGACCATAACATGATAAAATGTATGGATTTTTTTCCTAGAAGAAAGATGATAATTTTTTCATCATATAATGTCCTAATGATGAGACTTTAAACTATACGATATCCTTTTTCTTGACCACATGATGATAAACTGTACGAAATTAATCCTAGAAGTAAGATGATAAATTTCATGACATATGAAGTCATAATAAAAATACTTTAAACTTCACAATATCCTTCATACTAATAACATGATGATAAAATGTATAGATTTTGTCCTAGTATTAAGATGATTAACTACACAGCATCTGAATTCTTAATAGAAAGACTTTAAACTGCATGGTATCCTTCATCCTGACCACATGAAGATAAAATGTATGGATTTTTTCCTAGAAACAAGATGATAAACTACACGACATATAAATTAATAATAGTAAGATGTTAAACTGAATAGTACCCTTCATCATGACAATAAGAAGCTAAAACATCATGGCCAATATACTCTCCACATGATGATAAACTAAACATGTTTTCCAAAACTATGTGTGTCATGATTCCAACCATTGCAAGATACATAGTGACACCTGAACTTTTATTCATGGTTCTAACAATAATATTCTTGTTCATTCATGTCGGATGATCCACATATTTACTAGAAGACGTTAAATACTTGGAAAACATCATCACCACAAGACATTAAACTATAGGTCTAACGTTCTCACCGCACAACGTTAAACAAGACGACCCATCTAGAAATACATAAGTTTTGATTATCATTAATTAATGGGATATGTATGTATGCCTCAATCCAATATCCTGGTCCAGCCACTTCATGATACAAATTACCTATGTTGTACCTTCAATTACCTTAGTATTGTGACAGAAACCCTTGTTATTCTTTATTTATCCCACCAAGTGTATCTCACATAGGATAAGGAATTGCAATAAATGATTCCCCACACAAACAAGGAATAGAATTACATAATTTTTCCATCCTGGTCCATAATACAAGACTGTAAAAGTCCTCCACTCCATGACGCTAAATTGTATGTTCAATGTCCTTTCTGTATGATATACCAGTCTCTCAATAACTATATGTAGATTGATTCCTATAATCACATGATATATAGTGATTTCTGGATCTCTAATCCCAAGCCTAGCTATAAAAATCAATATAAAAAATTCATACCATTATGTATAATCCAGATCGACGAAGAGAGAGTTTCTCATTCAAGAACTAAATGTGACTAATTCCTATCCTCATAGGATATTTGCCGATGCATAGATTTCTAACAATGGGTCCAGTTACAATAGATAAGTATAAAACTTCCCTTATATCTGTATGGGTCAGACCTGCATAGGTATCTTCAATTAAAACAATATATGGATTAATTCCCACCAATATGGGATATGTACTGACATCCATAATTCTATTCATAGGCTCAGCCAAAATATTAACATTTCACATTGAGGGGCCTACATCCTCCCCACATGATGTTAAATTGGATAGACCTTCATAACTATATGTGGTTTGATTATCATTTTCATGAGATACTATGTGATGCATGGACTTCCACCATTAGTCCCAACCACATGATTTTTATTCTTCTACAATTATTTATCTTCATCATCACATCATGACGAAAAAATGTAATGGATTTCAAGAACTACATGTTTCATGATTCATATCATCACAAGATTCCTAGTGATTTTTGGATATCCAATCCTAGATCCATCTATAACAACTGATGAAGAATTCTCCACAATGTCATAGAAACCATGTCACTGAGAGGACCAGTTTGGGATATGTCTGACACTGAGAGGGGGGGTGAATCAGTGTTGGGGACTTTTTTAACCAATTACAACTTGTATCCCTGTACCTGATGACCTATTTGGATCTTGATTCTCTTAATCTCTTTTCTCTGTCGCATGCAATAATAAAAAGTAGTAAAAATATGCACATGATATTTTTACAAGTTTCACCACTCAATAAGAGTAGATTCGTCCTTTCCATGCATGGGTATGACCACTGCATGGATTCTCTATTATAATGTGATATGATTTTACAATGGAGTGGCTAGGAAAGAAATCCTCTAGCCCGTGTGAGTCCCTACACTTTAGAGGGGGGTGGGAAACAATCCTCTTCCCTGGACTGGTGATGACGTAGCCCAACTTGCAGTGTCAAGTTGGTTCTTTATACTGCCTATAGAGATAGTCTTCTTCCTTCTTCAAAATGTAGGTTCTGCTCTTGATCTTCTTCAGTTCTCTTCACTTGATTACTTGCAAAGCAGTAGGCAAGAAATTCTTCGTGTCTTCTTCTTTTCTTCTTCACTAGTGCAAAACCAGCTGCACTAGGACTTCTTCTTCTTCTTTAGTGTAATAACAGAATGCACTAGGACTCCTTATTCTTTCTTAGTAGGAATCACATATACCAATGTGATTAATCAGGAAACAAAGACCAGCTTACTTGTAATCCTCAGAGTGAGTTCTCTTCTTGTTCATAAATGCATGTGATCATGCATATAGAATGTAGTTGAACTCTTTTTCCTTCGTCTTCATTCCTCTTCAAAATGTGGAAGGAACTCCTGGAACAAAAACATCTTGCGCGCCCACTTCCACTTGGGCTCCCTATACTTGCACGCCTACAACATGAATGCCTCTTCTTGCACGCTGCTACTTGCGCACCACAACTTGCGTGGTAAGACTTTCCCAAAAGACTTGCGCGGCAGACTTGGCAGAAAAATCTGTATGGCAGACTTGCGCGACAACACTTACACGACAGACTTGCGTGACAACACTGACGCGTCCTATAAATAACCCTCATCTTGTGCGCCACTTCAGCTTGTGTGCTGCTTTCTACACTTTCGCATTCAGAGCTCAAATTTTTCTCTTAAGTGTTGAGCCTTTACAAATGAGGAGGCGAGTCGTCTATTTATAGGCAATTTGGTGACTTGTGTGCCCATACACTTGTGCGCCATGACTTACGCACCAATACTTGTGCGACACTCTTGACTTGTGCGACACTTTCAAACATGCGCACCACCTTATTTCCAATGTCATATTTTGAAAGGATGATCTTTGAAATAGGACTTGTGTGCCAATTAAACTTCCGCGTCAACACTTGCATTCCAATACTTGCACGCCAAATACTTGCACGCCATTCTTGACTTGCACCCCACTCACATTCCTTTTCCATATTTCTGATATAATGCTCTTTTGACATATGACTTGCGCACCTCTATATACTTGCATGCCTATGGCATACTTGCACGCCTACTGCATACTTGCGTGCCTACTGCATACTTGCACGTCTACTTCATACTTTTGCGCCTACTGCATATTTGCGCGCCTACTGCATGCATGTGCGCCTACTTCTTTCCTTTTCCATATTTTTGATCTAATGATATTTGTGATATGAATTTTCCAAAAACACTTCTTTGTCTCTCCCTTTCCTTCATGAGGCTTGCATCACAAGTTCTCCAAACTTATGATATTTTTGAAATACAAATCAGTAAAGCATCATCTAGTTTCTCCATTCATTTTGGAATATGAATTCCAAATTACTACTTTCATCCTCACTTCAAATCCTGAATTCTTCTTCAACCATCCTTAGATAGATGATACTTCACCATTATACTCCATTCATCATCAAATGGATGATACTTCTCCATTATTCATTGTTGTAAACAATGTGTCACCTTTGACACAAGTTCTTTGAACATAGGATCAGTTCAATAATCGTCTGAATTTATCTTCATAGAGAATTACTCAAGTATGACATCCAATGGTATGATTTCATATTAATTCTCCAAGCATTCACAATTCATCCGATATCTATTAACATTGGAGTCCTTCTTTATCTATTTCTTCATTTTGACCAGCATTTACTATTGTTGACAACAAATACAATCTTCACACACAAAGTGGTCCCAACAATCTCCCCCTCTATATTTTTTTGTCAATACCACAAAGTCTTCTCAAATGATTGTGTCAATGTCAAATTGAAAATCTTATCTCTCCCTTTTTCTTATGTCTCTCCCCTAGACATTCATTTCATTTCTCTCCCCCTTATTGACAAGAAATACAATGTTCATGGTAGAGAGGTTATCATTCTATACTTAATCAATCTACCATCAATCATTTCACTCTAAGTCTACCTGAGCAATGCTTGGCGTAGAAAACAAGAGGATTTGATTTAGACAACAAAGTTGTCCATTAACCACATAATATGACACCTCATGATATGAGAACTCATACACTTGTATTAAATGGTTTTTCACATTCATTCTAGACCAAAGATATTGAGTCTGAAAGAAATAATCTACCTAAAATTCCTGCACGCACTTCAACAAATGGTTCAAAAACAATCATGTGCAATTAGATGAATAAGTGGCCTTAGATCACATTCACTCTTCTTATTTCATTGATTATCTTTGTTACTCCCCATTTGTAGAATGATATTTATTTTTAGTAACCAAGTATGAATGATTTAGAAATAGCATACCATTTACAATGACATGATCTTCCAACAATCTTCAGAGTAGTTGAATTTAGTACCAACTGAAATTGATACTTTTTGAGATAATGACTCTGGAAGCTTCTTCATGTGTATCCCTCTATAGAGAACACTTCTCACCACTAAATATCAGGTTCTCCCCTTGAGATCTTACATCACCTTAAATTCCCAGTATTTAAAGAAAAAATTCAATACACAAAGATTTTAGGGAATAGGGTGGATCCTCAATGCTTCTTCAATGTGAGCAGGAGGGCCGAGATGATTTTCTCAACCAAGATGCTCCATTTTCTCCACTCCTCACACTTTCACATTTGATCTTTAATTTTTAATGTAGCTATGTGGATCTCAATAATTCTTCTATCTATTTGTGTGTGAATCTTCTTTCTTCAGGAGAATTCCAAGCACTAGAATCTCTCAGGGCAATATTCATCCTCTTCATGAATTCATGTTGGGATGAAATAAATTCATAGTACTTTCTGACAGTGGGACCAGCCTTGTTTCACCTCACACATAGAACTTATTTGTCTTAATGTAGAATCTTCTTTTTGTTTTTAGCACTAGCCTTAGCTTGTGAATCTTCCATCTTTCTCCTTCTTTCCAAATATTCTAGCCAAATCACCAAAATATCATTTGGGACTGAGGCATCAAGATTGGATCTTCAACATGGATTCTTCTGAGTGGATTCCTTCATAGTAGTTCTTTTGGATGAACCACCCTTCACCTTCTTGGACATGGAATACAAGGAGTTCTCAGTTTTCCTCATTGTAATCTTCTTGGGATCATTTTCTTTTTCCACATACTTATGATTACATACCAAGATATATTCTTCATTATTCTCCAGATTTTGTGGTCTTTTGTTCTTATTAGCTTTGAATACATCATGAGATAGGCATCCACCATTCTTGTGACCGCTCCCATTACATACATCACAGAAGTTTTCCATCATTCCAAATATATTTGTAGTATACATATATTTCTGGATCTGTGGATGTTGCTTCTTCTTCTCTGGATTTCTCCCCCTTGAGATGGGCTTTCTCTGTGATTTTACATTTAAGGGATTGTACCAACAATCCAGTGCACAATGCCTAAACATGTTGCAGCACCAACATTGTCCAACAAAACTTAACTTCTTGTCATCTTCTTGATAAGTTTGTTGAGTCTTCTTCTTCTTGGTATGTTGTGATTTCTTTGGGGATCTATCTTCCACACTCTTTCCCCTATCCACCCTATCCATGGTTGTAGGTTTCATCTCACTTTTCGTTATTCAAACATGTTTATAATTGTTCTTCCTACCTGTACTTTTTGTAGGAGCAATTTTAGAAACATTAATACAAGTTGGTATAGATGATACCTTTACTTTCTCAGCTACTTGTGATAGATCAATGAGTGAAGACATGATCTTCGTATCACATGTTGTAGGTATTTTGACAGTAGAATCCTCTAGTGAGTATTGAGTAATGGCATCAACTATTTCCTTCTTTTGTGGAGACTCAATATGTGTCTTCTCAAGATTGGATAGTTCATCTTCCAATTCTAGACATCTCATATTAAGGATGACTTTCTAGTTTTCAATCATATCCATCTTCTCTTCAAAAGACTTCTTTAATATTTCAACTTCATTTTCATGCATCTTTACATTGTTTTGTAACAAGGATTCAAGTTCATTGATCTTCTTGGAGTTATCTTCCAAATATAACTTCTTGACTTCATTGGCCCTTTTCAGATCATCTTCTAGTGCATGGATCTTCTCTTCCATAGTCTGGTTGACTCCCTCCTTTTCTTCAAAATCTTTGAGCCACATAGAAGAACATTCATCAAATCCCCTCTTTGTTGCTTCAAAGGTTCCAACCTATCTAGAGAGCTTTAAAAATTCAACAATTTTTGCTTGTAAGACTTTCTCAAAAACATCAGTTTCTTCTTCCAGCTGAGTGATATTTTCTTGCATGCATTGAAATACCCCGCAATCCATGGATACACTCACTTCAGAAATACCATGAAAAATCATTCTTAATCTATCAACTGATATTTCTTGTGATGTCATAGATTTTTCATCACCACTTGTGCTAGCATTTTCATCATGAGGGTAATTTCCAAATGTACTAACACATACCTCTTGATCAGTTGACGTAGGAAGGTTGTCCATATTCTTGGTGGGTACTTGAGCCACCATCTCATTACTTTCCAAATATGATGTGTCTTCAATGTCATCCATATATGGAGAACCAAATGCTTCCTCTTCTATAGATAAGAGGAAATTCTTCTTCAACTTTATCTTATCTTTCTTTTTCCTGTTCATCATCATCGTGGTAGATATAAATAAATCTTAACTAACACTTCTCTTCATTGTTGACTCAAGAATGGAACTCAAGTTTTCAAAAGAGAATAACTTCACTTTAGAGAATCCAACAGAGGTTAAACATTCCCTCTGATACCAATTGAGAGGACTAGTTTGGGATATGTCTAACACTGAGAGGGGGGTGAATCAGTGTTGGGAACCTTTGAAACCAATTCCAAATTTTATCCCTATAGCTCGTGACATGTTAAGATCTTGATTATCTTATTCTCTTCTATCTGTCGCATGAAATAATAGAAAGCTGTAAAAATATGCACACGATATTTTTACAAGGTTCACCACTCAATAAGAGTAGCTACGTCCTTCCATGCGTGGGTATGACCACTGCATGGATTCTCCATTATAATGTGATTTGCTTTTACAATGGAGTGGCTAGGAAAGCAATCCTCTAGCACGTGTGAGCCCCTACACATTAGAGGGGGGTGGGAAACAATCCTCTTCCCTGGACTAGTGATGACCTAGCCCAACTTGCAACGTCAAGTTGGTTCTTTATACTGCCTATAGAGGCAGTCTTCTTCCTTCTTCAAAAGGTAGGTTCTACTCTTGATCTTCTACAGTGCTCTTCACTTGATTACTTGCAAAGCAGTAGGCAAGAAATTCTTCGTGTCTTCTTCTTTTCTTCTTCACTAGTGCAAAACCAACTGCACTAGGACTTCTTCTTCTTCTTTAGTGAAATAATAGAATGCACTAGGACTCCTTCTTTCTTAGCAAGAATCACATATACCAATGTGATTGATCAGGAAATGAAGACCAGCTTACTTGGAATCATCAGTGTGAGTTCTCCTCTTGTTTATTAATGCATGTGATCATGCATATAGATTGTAATTGAACTCTTTTTCCTTCTTCTTATTTCCTCTCCAGAAGATGGCATGAACTCCTGGAACAAAAACATCTTGCCCGCCCCCTTCCACTTGTGAGCCCTATACTTGCGTGCCTACAACTTGCGCGCCTCTTATTTCACACTACTACTTGCGCGCCACAACTTGCGCAGTAAGACTTTCCCAAAAGACTTGCACAGAAGACTTGTGCGGAAAAACATGTGTGGCAGACTTGCGTGACAACACTTGCACGGCAAACTTGCGCGACAACACTTGTGCGTCGTATAAATAACCCTCAGCCTGCACGCCACTTCTGCTTGCGTGCCGCTTTCTACACATGCACGTTTGGAGCTCAAATTTTTCTCTTAAGTGTTCAGCCTTTACAAATGAGGAGGCGAGTCGTCTATTTATAGGAAATTTGGTGACTTGCGCGCCCATACAATTGCGCTCCATGACTTGCGCGCCAATATTTGCGCGACACTCTTGACTTGCGCGACACTTTCAAACTTGCGCACCACTTTATTTCCTTTGTCATATTTTGATTGGATTATCTTTGAAATAGGACTTTCACGCCGCTTAAACTTGCGCGTCAACACTTGCGTGCCAATACTTGCGCGCCAAATACTTTCACGCCATTCTTGACTTGTGGGCACTCTCTTTCCTTTGCCATATTTCTAAAATAATTCTCTTTTGAAATATGACTTGCGCACCTCTACATAGTTGCGCGCCTACTACATACTTGCACGCCTACTGCATACTTGCGCACCTACTGCATACTTGCATCCCTACTGCATACTTGTGTGCCTACTTCTTTCCTTTTCCATATTTTTGATCTGATGATATTTTTTATATAACTTTGCCAAAAACACTTCTTTCTCTCTCCCTTTCTTTTATAAGGCTTGCATCACAAGTTCTCCAAACTTATGATATTTGTGAAATACAAATTAGCAATGAATCATCTGGTTTCTCCATTATTTTTCGAAAATGAATTCCAAAGTACTACTTTCATCCTCACATCAAATCCTGAATTCTTCTTCAACCATCCTTAGATAGATGATACTTCACCATTATGCTCCAATCATCTTCAAATGGATGATACTTCTCCATTATTCATTGTTGTAAACAATGTGTCAACTTTGACACAAGTTATCTGAACTTAGGATCAGTTCAACAATCATCTGAATTTATCTTCTTAGAGAATTACTCAAGTATGACATCCAATGATATGATTTCATAATAATTCTCTAATCATTCTCAATTCAGCCGATCTCCATTAACTTTGGAGTCCTTCTTTATCTATTTCTTCATTTTGACCAGCATTGACAACTGTTGACAACAAATACAATCAACACACACAAAGTGGTCCCAACAGTCACACAATCTCATTTTTTATTAAGAACAATCCAAATCAACGTACGACATACTTGTGTACATGATATATCATTCATAAATTTTTCACAATAGTTCCCACATATTTACCGCCTTATGTTAAACTACAAGAGATTATATCCTTACCACTTGATAATAAACCGAATGGAAGTAATTCTTTACCATAGAACATTAAACTACAAGTAAAATGTCTTTACTTCATGATGTTAACTTGAAAGGAATATGTCCTTACCGAATGATGTTAAACTGCATGGAAAAAATCCCCATTATATGATGAAAAATTGTGTAGTCCATAACCCATTTTTCATTCCTTATAAAAGGAATAAAACAACCTTACCTCTGTTATCCAAAGTACGGGGTACTTCTTCCATATTTTAAAAGAACCTTAATCCATGTACCACACTTCATGTCTCGAGTACCTCATGTTTCTACAAGGCTTTCATATCCCTTGTAAAATAAAAGAGATCTCTTAGTTTGTCCATGGTATTGATGTACAAGGGCTTAAGACGCAACATCTAGAGATATATAGGCCTAATATAAACTGATTTCTAATTATTGTGAACTAGATATCATCATGTAAGAACCCATCACCTCAGCCTATTTTCAGTCATCCCTAGTATGACTATTCCATATCATGACTAATGACCTGAAAACCTCAAGTCATGATTTATATCATTTGCATCTCCCTCTCATAAGTGTGTTGTAGTTCTATTGACCCTAGGTATCCTAATTGGTCTCTTATTTATTACCCAAATATCAATTCCATGTGTTTTATGACATTAAATTTCCTACACTTTGGTAAAAAATTTACGAACAAAAGCTCTATACTGTGATGGTCCAAATCGAAAAACCTTAAACTGCTAGAAAAAGAGACAAAAAACTTGTCATGTTGAAAATCTACAAAGGGATACCTAAGAAAAATTCAATTCTTCCCTCTCTAAACACATAATCTCTAGATTTTATGAAAAATTTACAATGAAAATGTGCATGTAATAAAATATCGTATGGTATACATTATAGCCCTAGAAAAAGACAAGCTATCTTTATTGGAACCCCTGGTCTAGGAAAAAGTTAGAGTAATGATTTTTCAAATCTCATCACCATGATAATATGTTTTCTAGATGGAGAAAAAACATTTAGGGTTCTTGAACCCTTCATGAATAATACATTCTCTATAAATCACACTTCGTTATTTGAGCACTTCGGGTCACCGCAAACCCTATATAGAAAGAGATCTATCTGTTTTTTTTAAGATATTGATATAGAAGGGATTAGATCGATGAACCATATATATCTTGTATCAATATAAAGGGCTTTAAAATCACTGTGATCTTGGTGTCACCATGTCAGAACTCAACACGTTAGTTTCATATGAACCTATCCTCGTATGATTATCCCATATCATCTTCCTAATCCATGTACTTTGGCCTGTGACTTACAATCTCAGTACCAAACTATCTGATTATATTTGAAATCCTTGATTCTAAGTCACAAAATTTTGTAACATTTCTCAAATAAGGAATGTGACACTCCATTCTGGAACCTTTGATAACCCACAACCTGTGATTTTAAACCACATAGCATAGGGATATATCTTTACAATCAAGTGCTAAACTACCCTAGTGTTCCAGAACCATTCCTAGATAGATTTACCCTATACCCAACCACATCATCTAGACATTTGAGTCTTTATAAATCTTTTATGAACCTCAAAAAGAAGTGAAGTCCATCTTTCTCTTGACCATTCTACAGATGCATAAAGTCCTTGACCCACCAAGTAAAGGCATAGTCTCCTTACAAGAGAGGATCTTCAATCGTTGTGAGACCTAACAATAGAAAGGTGGAACCCAACACCCCGTAATGTTATATTTCATCCCCAAAATTTCGTACCCATCTCATTTTCATGACTCAATCTTTTGTGTTTTGACTTACATCACCCATATTATAACTATCTGGGAATACCTTGCATCACTGGTATTTCTCCATCAACTAATATTACCTCTATAAATCGTTCATAACCCCTAGAAATGATTCCCAGCTTCATGAACCCTTTGCATGACTATTCATGTATGCATATGTCTCTTGAATATGTGCCTATGGTCTCCAACTAAATGAATCACTTTGAAAAAAGGGATTTCTAATCCTTATGAGCTTCTGAAACACCTTAGTAGAACCGAACACATCAGTGTGTTTTGAGTCATTCCAAGTATGAATGAATTGTATCCCACTATCATATATCATGTCCACTGTAAAAGACCCTAAACTAAAAAGATATTAGGATTGATTTAAAAGGCCTCAAACTAATGTGATATAAGGTCTGAGCTAAAATACCCTAAACTAAATCCATTCAAGGTCCAAACTAAAAGACTGTAAATTAAATAAATAAAAGGTCCAAGGTAAAAGACTCTAAACTAAAGTAATTTATGGTCAAAATTAAAAGACCATAAACTACTTCAATATCATGTATAAGTTAAATTTCATTAAACTAAAGTGATATCAGGTCTGAGCTAAAAGACCATAAATGAATAAAATAGAATGTCTGAGCTAAAAGACCCTAAACTAAAGTAATATAATATTTGATCAAAAACACACTAAACTAAATAAATATAAGGTATGATATAAAAAAACCCCTAAGCTTATCAATATAATGTATGTGCTAAAATACCATAAACAAAATTTATATTAGGTATGACCTAAAATATCCTAAACTAAAGTGATATAAGGTCTGATCTAAAAGACCCTAATCTAAAGAAATATCATGTATAAGCTAAAAGAACCAAAACTAAATCAATATAATGATCGATATAAAAGGCCCTAGACTACATTCCAATAGTGATTTTTCCTATAATAATGAAAAATATTTTATGGGCCATCACATTACTTTAGCATAATCAGGCTACTCTAGCCAAGACTATCATATTTGGATAATGAATATCACTCTCTCTGTGAGACATGAATCCTCCCCAAGAAATCCTTCCTCAAATCAGGTGATCATTATATAGCTAGAACATATTATCGATAAAGAATCTCATGTTGGTGGGAATTCATGAGCATCTATCAAGGGGAATCTATTAGAATTTTAACATTCAATTATTGGAATTCTTGTTTATTTGATATGATGCAAAGGATGGGTATCTTTAGCATTAAATAACATATCAGAGAATTATAATTCATGTCAATAATGAAATAAAACTAGATTTTAATGTGAAAGGTTTGTAAAATTTATTTATTCATATTGTGATAAAAGGGGAGTAATATCCCCATTTAGAGTCTCTCTGAAGTCTTATAAAAAATAGAATACATCATAAGGGTCAAAATATGATAAAATTAAAATAGACACAAATAGAAAGATTGGAAAGGATTCAACAAGAATAATCAACCGAACACTAAAGTACCAATTTCCCCACTTCTTCAGCTTCTACTCTGAGATGAAGAGTATTGACCAAATACATTGACTCCACAACCCACTTTTAGGTAGTTTATAGGGAAGATGAAAATATTTAAGGATCAGACCTCATATAAGCCATGTTTTCCTCGCATATCCCTATATTCATTGTCCAAGAATCCATCTAGCCCTATAATTTGGATATCAACTAACGATCCTACTACAATTCCTCTGATGTTTCCCTCATCTTCCTAAAAATATGATCCTTGTCTGCAACATCATGCAAATATATTTCACTTATTTCCCAATCTTTCCAGATCAAAATGATCCATTTCATGATTTCATATAGAGGTTGATGGTTAAAACCACATGTTTTTAAAACATGAAATAATATATGAAGGTGTTCACATTGATCAAGAAATAATTAAAAAGGGGTATCAGTGAACAAGGTATGAATCTATTTCTAGATCGTCCTATCTTGAACTTGATCCCCTATGAATGATGGAGTAGGCATGGTAGGAGGAGGAATAAACAATTGATCCAATGAAGAAATAGGAATGGAAGCCTCATATTCTATTCTATCAATAGGGGTATCCTCAATATCCTATATTGGCTGAATAATTTCCTTAATATCGTCTATTTCACCATCAATATAGACATCACTCGAAAAAGGTAACATTCTTGATGTCTCACCCAAATCATCAATCAATTCAATCAATACCACAGATAGAGGGGTTTGTGAGTAAAAAAGATTGGCCACATGATGGACCAATTGTTTTATCACACCACATGAAAACGTTTCTACTCAAGACTATGCATAATCCTTGGTAAGGAGGGTGGAAGAATCAATATTTGTAAGTATACTCTCATCCTCAGTATCATTACATGACATCATCTTCTAAATTTATTGGATGACCTTAGGGTATCGTTTCCCTCAAATGTTATCCAATGGAAGAGGGGTGAACTTTTGGGTATAACCAAACTGAAAATTAAATTGATATGGTGTATAAAATTTGTAGATAATTATCTCTTTCACCCTGGATGTGAGAACCCCATCCCAAAGATAGATCATGAACAACCTTTAATCAAGGGACCACTAAAGTTATCGATAATAAATCCATTCGGTGAATAGAATGAAGTAAATTACAAGCTATCAGATTGTATCATCACATCTTTAACCTTGATAGGGTTTATTAACATAGTTAGAACCCCCGATATATTCAAAAGTCTGGGGCGGGATGATGCACTGTAGATCCAGGTGGTGTTTTAATATTCCTAACAATGAAAGGGATCCCCTACCAAGATAAAAAAAATAGATAGGAACATAGATTCCATAAGGGGTAGTACCTTTTTGATGTGGCCCAAGATATGATAAATACATGTGAGGTTTGACACTACTAGATTAGGGTATTTTCCTTCCGCAAGTCATGTTTTCATTCCCAATGTGATAACTCAGATCTCTGAATTTCTATCCCCATCCAAGAAAATCCACTCATTCAAAAACATTTCTATATAGACATCTAACCTCAGATATAAGGAGGTATATGAATTCACTCATTATCCCTAAGATGTAAAATTCCCAACTTCCAAGAATTCCCAAAACAAGACAGTACTATTGTGGACTTTCTGACAAGTGAACCAATGAGGGGATACGGTAGTTGGTATTTTTCTTCTAAATAAATGAGAAATATCAATCCAATCCTTGAATGAAATGATAAAATGAATTTTTAGATCCATCATTAATTTATATTTCACAATAACAACCATCTCCTTCTCAAAAAATAGTGTCTATAAGGGATAATCCCAAATGTCTATAGTAGAGAGGAATTTATCTTACATCTCTCTAAGGGGGGAATCCCACCTAGTTAGTATATTTCCCATAGGCTAATTACCACTTCACCATGGGAAATATGGAATATGTTGGTCCCAAGGAACCAATGGCTGATATTATCTCAATTAATAGTGGGATGGTGATAAATGAATAACTATTAAATCTACGTGGTTTCATAAGGATGAACCATGTATAATTCATTTGAAAACTCTATGCAACTTTTTCTGACCCAAAAATTCCATGCCCATTTATCAGAAAAAATTGTCGTCAGGACGGAGATCCCACATAAATCCCCATCCACAACTAAGATTGTTTATAAAGGAATAAAATATACTCAAATAATTCTGAGTGATAGGATAAATGTATAAATCCCATCCATCTAAACCCAAAAGATATTTTTCCATCATATAAGACAATATATGGCATGGAACTGGTACCTGTTGGACTTCCTCTACAATTTTCATCTGAACACATGAAAAAAAAGTTGAAACCTAGTGAGTGGGTAGATTGAAATCCATTGGAGGGATGAAAACATCATCCACCAGACCAAACTGGCATAGAGGAAGTCATTGAGATATAGCATAGTCCTGAAGCTCAAAGGATAGTAATTTATTTGGAAACTCGTTATTAGAACAAACATGATAGTGGGTTTCAATGCTTTAATTTTTATAAATCATAACCCTATTATTGTCTAAAACTAAGGAATATTTAAAAAAATGGAAGCCATCTATATAAACTAAGTGGTGTATTTTAGACAACGACATAATGATCTGGTAGCAACTTTCGCATCGCAAGAATTTTCAATGCATTCAAGAACTGCATATTCATTTTTTCTATATCTTAACCTTAAATGGTATAATGGGTCACACAATCCCATAGATCATCATGAAATCACATGAACCCTTTTATTCTCATGATTCTGTGACCTGAAAATGGTCACAACAAACACATGATAATCAGTTGACCAAATGATCGAGCCAGCTGATCTCGTGAAACCCATAAAACAATCTCAATCCTCAGAGATAAAGTTTATGAAATTATTGAAGAATGGTTTTTAATGGGATTGAATGGAATCCTGAGCAAGAGAAGTCTCGTGATGTAATTCCCATGATATAGTCTCACGATGAAGGATCGCGGAGGGGTCTCATGATCGGGTCTTGCGGAACGGTATTGCGATAATGACGTGCGATGGAGGAAAGGTATGAGATCAATCAAAGAATGGCATCTAATAGATAATGTCTCCTTAAATTCCTCTATATATATTGGTCATTTAATGGAATACAAAGAATCACCCCAGACACTGATTCATGACAATTCTAGATACTCATGTGGGAATTTATTTTCCTAAAAAATAAGCCCTTGTCCCCATGGAAATTGTTTTTGAGGGGTGCAATTTTTTGACACCCACTAAATGAGAATCATAAAATTCAAAAAGGAAATAATAACTGAATATTTTTATTACTTAATCCACAAAAATAAAATTAATGAGGATATTTTCAAATTCCTGACAACCCATCTGAAAATCCATTGAAAATGGGATAAAACTATCTAAAAGGTGGAAACCTCTAGCAGACATAAAGATCTTGTGACACATCACTGATTGGAAGAGAACATTTCCTTAACAACATTCAAGTGGACTCGTGAGACCCCTGAACAATAGTAGAATAAAAAAAGAAAATAAATTAATATTAGGTGCGAGCTACTCATGGTCATAAAATAAATGTGACACACCACTAGAAATCTACACGAAAATGTGTGTCCCTAGAGCTATTCTCTCCTTGTCTCACAAAATACATTTTTCTTTTCAGTCCCATTGTGTGAATTTCCTTGTGTATTTTTAAGAAACCTCACACTCCCCCCTTGGCTCCTTAAGGATGAATAGATGGTGTTTTCTATGAAGTGATCACACATCTCCATAATACCTTTATTGTTCATTTGATTCCTCATGAAGAATTAAATTGATTGTCAATAACATTAACTATAAAATCTATCACGAATCACAATCTTTACAAAATAGACAAAGGAAATATAAATAGGGAGAAGGTGGGAGCCTCTCGTTGTCATAAAATGCTTACGACACATTATGGAAGTCCACAGAACTGTCTCACAGGACTCCTGTACAAGATGCCAAAATCTTGATAGGACACCTGAAAAGACATCATTCTCTCTCAAAACATCTATGAAAAGCCATCTAAGTTCACATGAATGTCTTTAAAAATAAACCCTAATCTTGCGAAGGCCCTTGGACATGCCAATATGAAAATAAGGAATCCCTTCAACAAGTATTCATGATAAAACAAGTCCACATTAATTGGAAATAATCCATTAAGTATATCATTTATGGGATGTTCTTTTGATCTCTAAAAAATAGGATATACCCCCAGAAGTAGTACACTAAAGTAGATCATGAAAACTCATAGAAAATGATCCCTTAGTTAACTCTAACCCAGATCTGTGTGAGATATGACGCAAAGACTTGTGAACAAATGGTGTGGTGAGGCCTATAAATCCCCCACCCCATCCTCAAAGATAGGTCTAGATTTTTCCCATCTAAACACATCAGAACACCCAAGCACCGGATCATATTTCTCAGAGTGGATTATCTTGTGACTGATAAGTCTTCTATTAGGAAATATATTAGTGAAAAACTAGATCGATCATGCACCATGAATAAATCACTTCTCGTGGTCACTCAAAGATCACATGAAGGACTTATGGCAAGACCTTATAAGAACATCCTGAATCTCTACTAGACCCCATGAGATGTAAAATTAATTGACAGTAAATAAATCTATATATTTCTCAATATAATGGCTATAACAAATATTAAATGTGGAAGACTTATGCAAAGAACATGTTCATTGACATTCATGCACTTCACACGAACCATCCAGGGCACGCGAAAGCACCAGGACATGCCACCCAGATCCCACAATGCATCTTTAGTATACTATTTGGGTTATTAAAATTCATATGGTCGTATTGGAGAAAGTCACATGGTACCCCCTAGACATGTCACCCTAGTCTCATGAAAACCTCGGGGTTTGAGGTTCATGTCTTGTGATGTCCCTTAAATATATCCAATGACTCAAATAATGGCTCATAATCATGTCATCCAAGCCTCAAAAAAGTAACATTTGGGCATATCAAATAGCTCTCATTGCTCCCTTTGGGTATGTTAGCCGAGACTTGCACTGCCATCTAGACTTGTCGTTCATGACATCTGATACCCTCAAGACATGTGACACCCTCTAAGGCATGTCTCACTGACTCAGATGACACCCTCCATATTTTTCATCCATATCTTCTGATGACACCTAGGGAAATTCATATATATCATGCACCACCCACTAGACATTCCATCCAGGTCATACGATGGATTCTAGGATATACCATCTTGGTCTTGTGATGTCCTCTGGAAAGTTATTCTTGATCATGTGATAACTTTAGTACATGACATTGAAGTAAAAAAAATAATCAAAACTATTCAACTAGATCATTTGACTATTTTGGATATGATAGGCAGATACTCTACTCCATATCAAGAAAACAATCAAAACCTGATGAGTGGATGATTATCACATTGGAGGAAGGTGAGAATTCCAATCAATAAGGGAATCCCTAGATTTGATAGCATCATTAATCCTCATTAAGTCCTAGATAAAGGAGGAACCTTAGAGTGTAATCCTCATTTAGTGACATAATAAAATATTCTCCAATCATCAAGGGAATCCCAAGATTTCATAACCTCATTCATCCTGGGTGTGTAAACCCTATATTAAAGGACAACCTCAGAGTGTAAGCCCCAATCAGTGGAATAATACAATATTCCCTAATTATCAACGGAATCTAAATATTTGATAACATTTTCCATCTAAGTTTTGTAATCCCCTATCAATAGAGAAACCTCAGTGTGTAAACCTCAATCAAGGGAACTATAGTGACTTTGATTCCTATCAAAACTAGGATATGTAGAACACCTCCTAGAGGTTCGAGATTTATATTAACCTTCCAAGGGAGATCTCAATATATAAATTCCACATCCAAAAGCAATGTAATTTATTACGTTCCATCCCTTGATTCTCACAACGATCATGGATCACGTGGGCTTAGTGAGATGCAATAATCATATCATTTTCATTCTATGCCCATACAAAGGTAAGTGAAATGTCAACATGTAAGCCCCAAATAAGTGAACTGTGGGGACTCTGATTCCTTCCATAACCATGATACATAGTATTCATTTTCTAATGTCTTGATCCCAAACTAAATTGGGAATCCACCTCCAGTATAAGTTGTGTTATTTCAACCATCAGGATAGAATCATTCCCATGGTTTGACCACTCTACCACATCTATCAGTGGACTAAGAAATCAACCAAACTATGATGACACTGATTCTTTCCATAATAAGGATACAAAGGACTCTATCCTAAGGCTTGTATTCTATAATCACTACTAGATAAATAGGCATTGAAGCCCCCTAACTTGGGGGACCGCCAAAGGCGGTCCCTCGGCTTTGAAAAAAAAACCCTTTAGAACCCATCCCCCAGCGATTCCCCTACACCCTCGATTCTCCTAACCATCCCCTCACCGTCGCCCATCCACCATCCCCTCGCCACCCTCCACTCTCCGTCTATCCCGCATCCCTCATCCCCCCCGCTGCCCTCCACCCCCTCGCTCATCCCCCATCCCATGTCCCCTTTCCACCCTCTACCCATCCCTCATCCCTCATTCCCTCTATGCCTTCCAACCCCTCTCCACCCATCCCCCGTCCTCTCGCCGCCCTCCGCTCTAGATCCCCACCATCCCTCGTCCCCTCCCTCACCGCACCGCCACTGCTCATCCCCTCATTCACTATCCCCTTCCTTGCTACACCGCCATCGCCTGGTCCCGTCCCTCCCCACATAGTCGTTTCCTGTCTCCTCATCGTTGTTGCCCATATGCTTTGGCTCCCCACTATCCTTCATCCCCTCCCTCGTCCTCACACCCTCGTTGCACCATTTCCACCTCACTTCCTCCTCCTCCATCTCACTGCCGCTACGGCCGCCCGTTCCCTCTCTCACCGCACCACCTTCGGCTCTAGCACCCCTCTGTTGCATCTCCTCTCACTCACATCACCACCTTCAACTCCCCTCCCTTCCATATTCATAGCGTAATTAGGTATTCCATAATTTCTATTTATGATTTTTTATTTTGGAAAATTTACAGAACAAATTTGGCATGCATAGAGATTATATGAATATTCTGTGTGAATAGAAAGTGTGGAAATGGAAGTTTGTGTGTATACAGTCTTCTGTGCACATGAAACAATGTGTCTTGATAGTATTTGTATGAGAGACTTCACACTTTACTTGAGCTTTGGAAGTTACATACAATGTTTGATTCCATGTATATGTTTACTGAATTAATATTAAGTTGTGTTGTTATTTTATTTATATGATTCATGAATTTTATCACATGTCTTTGTGTGTGTTTATCCCATGAGAAATTGTTTTAGGGTTGACCACATGTTTGTGCTTGCATAGCCCATGAGACACATGTTTGAGTTTGATCACATATGTGTGTTTCGATACTATATGTTATTATTAATATTATATGTTCTGCCTCTATATGATATTCCATGTTTCTATGTGACGTACTTTGTATATATTTTATATTGTGTTTTTCTATGCATGGCACCAATGTTACGGGTGTACATATTGTGGCTCGGTAGCCCTTAATGGGGAGCATGATAAGATGATGTCTGTTCCATGACGATTGGACTGAGATAACACAATTCTTGATAGATTGGTATTATTTTGTTCTGGAATTGTATATATTTGATGTCATCCTGGATATATATTAGTTAGTTATCAATAAATTAGAGATAGGTTGTTATCATTGATGGTTACTTTGTACTAAATCTGATGGCACAAAGGAACTATGAATCCAAGAGGTAGTGAGACATTATTTGTACAAAGATACAGTTTCCCTGAGTTTGGGAGGACTATACATATTCTTGATTAAAGTATTCACTATTTGATAAAATATGATTAGGGACTCTTGAATATAGAATAATCATTAGATTTACCATACCAAATGGTGACGATGACATGGCCATTCACTTACATCCAATTATTGATTCTCTTGTTTATTATTCAGAGATATAATTTGATTATTTTATCAATGGTCTATAAGAAATTGGTTAGTATTTATTTTAAATATATTTGATATGAAAAATTAATGTAATAATTCATGTGTAAATGTTTGTTATACAGATATTATTATGGATTAGAGTGGGATTGAGCTTCCAAATCGAATGTATAAGGAATATTTCAATGGCATTATGTAGTTTATTGAGTTCACTAGAGGATTTGAAAGAGACTATGTTAGTTTTCCATGTAGAAAATGTGCTAACAGATAACAATTTACATGAGATACTATGAGGGAGCACCTATTCTTTAACATATTTCTATGAAATTATAAGAGTTGGACTTATCATAAATAATAATATGTTCATTTTGAAAATACAGATGCAGTTTAGATGGATTTTGATGCAAGGATGAATGATCCAATGCATGAATTTCATACTTAAATGGTACGTGGGTTGGATCTTGGAGGCATTGACATCCAGAATCTTGAGACTGGTGAGATAAATCTTCGCTATGGTGTAGATTGTGATTCAAGGAGGTTTTATGAAGCACTTGATGATGAAAAAACATAATTATATCCTAGATGTACTTCTTATAGTAAATTGTCACTTATCGTGGAGCTGTTTCATTTGAAGACTTTGAATCATTGGGCATACACATCATTCGACATGTTGTTGGTGTTATTGAAAAAGGTTCTTCTTGTCGATGCTAAGATTCCTAAGTCATATTACTATGATCGTAAGTTGACAGAGAGCATAGGTTTTACATCTGAGACCATAGATGCATGTGAAAAAACATTATGTTGTTTATAAAGGAAACTACCCATTTGGATATTTGTTCAGTTTTTGGCACTTCTAGATGGAAAGAGAATAGGGGAAATCAGACTAACCAAAGATAGATTATGATATAGGGTAAACTGATTTTCGTAAAGCAAATGTGTTACTTTCCCCTTAAACCAAGGTTGAAAATATTTTTTATGTCATCTAAAGTTTCTAATTTAATGAGATGGCATGCAGAAATAATTCATTAAAGTGATACGTTAACCCACTCTGAAGACTCTTATGCATGGAAGGATTTTGATAAGACACATCCTGACTTTTCTAAAGATGTTTGTAATGTCCGATTGGGGTTGGAAGTAGATGGTTTCAATCCATTCAAGTCTATGGTTTGTGAAACACATAGCACATGGCCGGTGGTGTTGGTTCCGTATAATCTTCCTCCATGGATTTATATGAAGCAATGATTTATATTAGTTTCCACTCTTATTGATGGACCTAGAATTTCGGGGGATAAGATTGATGTTTACCTTCATCCATTTATTGTTGAGTTGAATGAATTTTGGGGTGATGGTGTGATTACTTATGACTGTGAAACGAATGAAATGTTCAAACTGCAGGCTGCTTTATTGTGGACAATCAATGATTTCCCGGCTTATGAAAATTTATCAGGCTGGAGTACGAAAGGGGAATTTTATTCCCCTTGTTGTAATAAAACTAAAAAATATGTATGGCTTAAACATTTAAAAAAATGGGCATACATGGGTCATAGAAATTTTCTCCCCCCTCAGTACAGGTTTAGAAAGGATAGAGTGGAATTTGATGGTTCTAGAGAGTCCAACCCGACACCAAAGATCATGATAGTATGAAAAATGTTATCGCATATTGAGGAAGAAAACATCCACATGGTATATAAAATTCATGATTTGGTGGCACATCCATTACATAATATTCGTGTTGTGGGTAGGCAGTGCTATCACAATTGGAAAAAGAAAAGTATTTTTTATAGTCTTCTGTATTGGAAAACTAACATGCTAAGGAATAATTTGGATGTCATGCACATTGAATTTTTTTTGTGATAATATATTGTGTACTATTTTAGGTGTTAATGGAAAATCAAAGGACCATGTAAATGTATGTCATGATTTAGAAGAAATGGGTTTAAGGAAACAACTGCATTTATAGTTAGTTGAGGAAAACAAGGCATATATGCCTACTGCACAGTATACGATGACTACAAATGAGAGAGAGTCATTTCCTTCCGTTTTTAAGATACTCAAGGTGCCTGATGGACACTTTGTATAGTCCCCTTACTAATGTTTTCTATGACTGCAGGCATGTCATGGGAAGAGGCAGAAGATCCACATCATCCATCTGAGCCATCTACGTCTCAGGTTCGAGGTATGTTTGAATGTAATTGTGTTTATTTTTTATGTAATATATATATATATATATATAACATCTGTCAAATTATATATAAATTTTTTTCAATAGGATCATACTCGACCGCTTCTTCCTCTCGCAAGCAAGGCCTTGTGTTGTGGCATTTTATCATGGAATTCTGACATGATGTTTGATGTTTCCTTTGATGAGATATTTCATCCTAAGGGACAAAATTCCCCTGAATTTATTCTTCATCTAGGTCATATCATATGTGACCCACATCAATTTCCATTGACCACACGTGATAGGGCTTCTATCCCTCAGGACACATTTTATCATCTTTAGAGGGAGGTTGAGGTGAGACGACCATTTTAATTTCATCCCTATGTATAAACAATACTAACATATGTGATTTTTTTCTTAAATATAATAATCAGTATGTATGCCTTGATGAGTTTCGGGCCATGTTTATGAGAAAATCTCAAAATATATGGATTTATTATAAAGGCATAGTCATGAGGGCCCACTGGGTACCAAATGTGGGTGCATGAGACATTGTGGAAAAAGTCTATAGAGGTGTTCTCTTAGCTTAGTGGCATGAATTAGTTGCGTATTGGTCTGCTGAGGTTGTTGTGGTTTGTATATTTATTTTTATATATATATTTTCAATAATGTGTGATTGGTTTGAAATTTGAATTAATTGAATGTAGGAGGTGATAGCATGCCATTCTGAGAATAGAGCATTGCAGGGACCACCTCACAGGCTCGGGACTCGTCACATGTCTTAGATCCGACATGAGGTATTTATTATTTATTTTTTAATTTATTAATTAATATGGTTTTGTGTTTATATTCTGTTCATATATAGTTTTGGGAGCAATGTGCACTGACTGATTAAATGTCGGTGTGGATGAGGAATCATGATCGAAATGATCCAGAGGCTACAACATTGATAGTAAGTGCTTGTACTCACTACAAATACTTACATAAATCTATATATTAACATATCTATGTGTATATATTTAAATATTGCGTAGGATCAATTTTTATCTTAGTTAGAACAACTTCCAGACAACCAACGACAGCTTTCCATGCGAAATGATGAGATCTTCCATCGCATTATTGGTCAGGATGGGCATGGATGTAGTTTGACCTATTGAACAAGGATTCATCATTATATAGTATCATTCACTATGATTTTTGGTCCTTCTATTTCTCTGATGACATAGTATTTATCATATTTCGAGGCATGGTTATGTGCTTTTGAGGAGGTAAATGCGCAATTGGTCGTTGAGGTTGGAACATTTCGGGAATATGTGCATCCAGGTGATGGTGCAAGGGATCATACGATGAAGGTTTATACTGAATTTATTTATTTAATTTCTATTATTTTTTTTATTAAAATCTTCATAATTTTTATTTGTGGTAGGCCCCTACCCCACCAGATGGAGGTAGCAGTCATGAACACCCATGAAGCATCATATACATGAGGTGTGTTTATTCTTTTATTGGTGGGGTTGTTATTGATGTTTCAAATGGTAAATTTATTTTTCTTAGTGATAATCAAGAAGAATTTAATTTTTTTAGGAAGCCCGTACTTTTGGTTAGTTTCACGTTAATTGATGTGGTTGAATATGTCTTTAGATCCAGGATAAGAAAGGATACTCATGGACATTTTATCTGGGGGTGTTGGGAGTTTCCTGGGGGGTATGGAGTGTGTTGTTCTGATGGGTGGGGGTTGGGAGTTTTCCAGGGGATATGGATTGGGATGTTTAGTGGGTGAGGGTTGGGAGCTCTCTGGGTTGGTTGGGAGGGGTCTGTTCAGGGTTGGGGCTATCTGGGGGGGTAGGGAGTGGGCGGTCCGTGAGCCGAGAGGGGGGTGTTTAGGGAGGTTGAGAGTAACGGGGGTGGGGGTTGCAAATTGGTGTTGTCCAACAAGAGGAGGCTGTGGAGGGGGATATCCGGTGGGAGTTGTTTGGAAAAATTATACATTAGGCCATTAGGCTAATTTTACATTAGTTCACTGGCCATTATGCCATTAGGCCTATTGGCCAATTAGTCATTATTCCATTATTCCATTAGGCCAATTGGCTAATCGCTCCATTAGAAAAATTTTCCATTAGGCCATTAGGACATTGGATATTTGTCCATTTTTCTATTTATCAATTAGTAAACTTGTCTAAGAGACTATTAGATCGATTTGAAATTATATCCTTCTGCCATTTTATACAGGAGTTCATTAGGACAATTTACCATTAGTTTATTAATGAAATTGTTCGTTAGGTTGTGAGTCCATTAGGGAAATTGGACATTTGACCAATTGTCCAATTGGATGTTAGGTGATTCACTACTATGCATAAGGTGTTTCCACTTGGTTTAATATCTATAAAATGGTTTTTTGATGGTTTTGCATGAATTTCACAATTTTGATGTACCCTGTTCTTTGTATTTTGATCACCAATGTATAAAGCATGGAGTCTATGAATTCTGGAGATTCAGAAGGGAATTAGTGGCTTATGGACCCTTTTCCCCTAACTATACCAGAATGAGTCACCCAGATCAAGCACTAAATGTGAAGGATGGGAGAATTCTGTAATTTCAATGACAGAGGCGACCGGCACGGTCGCCACATGGTTATTCAAACCGTGTGAAAACCATGCGGGAGAAGATAAAATTGACAGTGCCCTCTACACGATTGGTGCACGGCCTATCCAAACAATGCAGCCCATCTAGGAAAACCATGTGGCTCAAGGATATGAGATAGTAGCATCTGCACGGTTGGTGCATGGTCTACCAAACTGTGCGCCAAAATTATGCAGACCACTGTAGCCTTTCTTTTTTCTTTTTCAATTTTCACCCACTCTTTGACCCGGGGTTCCCTTTTCTACCTACTTTTGGAAAACTCATAGAATTCCCTTTCTGGCCAATAAGACTTTGGGGAGTGAGATGGAACAAGGGGGGATTGGGGAAAGAAGAAGAAGCAGGCTGGAAACTAAGCTTAGAGGGGGGAAGGAAGGTTTTTAGGCACTAGTTCTTTTAGTTTTGTTGTACTTTGGATTCTTTTATTTTATTTTTTAATGAACTCTCTGATGAATCTTTTTAAGTTTCTTATCATTTTAATTATGAGTAGCTAACCCCCCCCCCCGGTTGGGGATGAGGAAAATGTGGGTTCATTAGAACCAATTTTCTATTATTGTGTTTTTTCATTGTCTCTCACTTAATTCTCCCAACTTCCGTTTCTTATTTCACTAGAAACCCCATATCGGACCAAGAATGGAGTTTCCATGGATCTTTTGGAGAATGAAAACAAGGATATCCATGAACATTGCATATACTTTTCATTTCTAGAGGGCGGTTCCTAAATTAAGAGTTAATAGAATTCAATTTACAGACCAAGGGATTGATTCCTACCGACTTGATCGGAACTCACAGGACCAAGGGAGTTCTGACACAAATGAAATCCATAAATGTGGTTTATTATATATATCTACTACAAAACGGGGCAAGCAGAGCGCGCCACATTTATCAGCGCTTTTTAAAAGCGCTGATAAATGTGGTCTTTATCAGCGCTTTTTTTAGCGCTGATAAAGACCCCCCCTTTATCAGCGCTAGTAAAAAAGCGCTGATAAAGGGGGAGTTTTATCAGCGCTAAAAAAAGCGCTGATAAAGACCCCCCCTTTATCAGCGCTTTTTTAGTAGCGCTGATAAAAGGGGGGTCTTTATCAGCGCTTTTTTTAGCGCTGATAAAACCCCCCCTTTATCAGCGCTTTTTTACTAGCGCTGATAAAGGGGGGGTCTTTATCAGCGCTTTTATGAAAGCGCTGATAAAGACCCCCCCTTTATCAGTGCTTTTTATAAAAAGCGCTGATAAAGGGAAAATTTAAAAAATATATATATTAATATATAAATCTATTAAGCTATTTATATTGATATAATTATAATATTTATTTTATAAATACGTTTTAGAAAGGATCTATGGAAATATAATATTAATTTATAAGATGTTTAGTAAAAGAGGGTTATAAAATAAATTAAAAAATATTTTTAATTAGTAATTATGTAATTTTTACCAATTAATAGTCATTTAATGACACTTTTAATATAAAAAAAATAAAAAAATTAATGAAAGATCCAAAATAAGTTGAAAATGAAACCCAAACTTCAAACGGTCATAACTTTTGATCCGGGACTCCGTTTGAGCTCCACAGCATATCAAATCGAAGCCTGCGACGAGCTCTACAGCGCTATGGACCGGTGTAACCCGTCCAAGGTTGTTTCAAGGCCAAAAAAGGCCCAGAAGGCCTCCAAAACTGAGTTTTTAGTCAGGGTACCCCGGTTTTTCACCGTTCAAACAGCTATAACTTCTGATCCCGATGTCCGATAAACCTCTACCATATATCATATCGAAGATCATTTCATTTTCTTCGATTTGACTGATTGTGGAGCTGAAACGGACTCCTGGATTATATGTTATGGTCCTTTTAACATTCAAACGGCTATAACTTCCGATCCGGATGTCCATTTGGCATGTACCGCATATCATATCGAAGATCGTTTCATGTTCTTCGATTTGACTGGTTGTGGAGTTGAAACGGACTTACGGATTAAAAGTTATCTTCATTTTAACATTCTCATAGGATTTTCACCCCCTCATTTCTATGGATTCATTCATAACTATATATATATATCTATGTATATATATATATCTCTCTCTCTGTTTGTGTGCGTGTATTGTATCTATTTATATATGTATGTATTTATTTATTTATTTAAAAACACACATAAAAACACATATTCTATAAATGTATTTGAAATTAACTTTATAAATATATATATTAATATACAAATAAATATACGGATAAAAAATTATATATATATATATTAATATACGAATATATATATATATATATTAATATAACTAAATAAATTTATTTTAATATGGATCTATATTAATATACGAATAAATATAACTATATATATATATATATATATATATAACTAGATATATCATCAAATGGAGAACAAAACAAAATGGCTAAGTGGTAAAGTGGCAGCGCGTTAGGGTGGAGGTCCTGTGTTCGAATTCCAGTGGCAGCAGGGTTGTGCGGGATGCAAGGGAGGTGGGGTGCAGCGTGCGGAGCGTGAGGGAGTGGGGTGCGGGTTGGGGGGACAAGCGCTGATAAAAGGGAGGCGGGGTGCAGCGTGCGAAGCGTGAGGGAGTGGGGTGCGGGTTGGGGGGACAAGCGCTGAAAGGGAGGGGTCAAGCGCAGTGAAAAAACCCCTGACGAATTATATATATATTTTTATTTTTTCAATTTTTTAGACACCTTTTATCAGCGTTAAACAAAGCGCTGATAAAGAACCCTTTTATCAGCGCCTTTTTTAGCGCTGATAAAAGTACCCTTTATCAGCGCTTTTTGAGCGCTGATAAAAGGGACCCCCCTTTATCAGCGCTTTTTGAGCGCTGTAAAGCGCGGCGCTGATAAAGGGTGCTTTTATCAGCGCTAAAAAAAGCGCTGATAAAAACCCCCTTTATCAGCGCTTTTTAAGCGCTGATAAAAGGGACCCCCCTTTATCAGCGCCGCGCTTTACAGCGCTCAAAAAGCGCTGATAAAGGGGGTTTTTTAGCGCTGATAAAAGCGATTTCTGTAGTAGTTATGAACAACACAACACAATAGGGAATAAGGTTTAACTTCCCATACGAATGTCCATCCCTGGCACATTTTCATTAAAATCCAAAATCCATTTTTAAGTAATTTTCAGTTTTCATGTTTAATTCGTATTGAATAAGAAAAGTCCAAGTAATTATTTATATTTTTAGATCTGTACCATGAACTAACAAATCTAATTTAAATTCATCATCTTCAGTTAAGTGATTTTGAATCAAGAGAGTGGCGGGGGTGGGGATGGGGGGGCTATGGATTGGTGTTGTCCGGTGTGAGGGGGATGTAGAGGGGGCTGTTCGGTGGGCATTTTTTGGGACAATTATCTATTAGGCCATTAGGATAATTTTACATTAGGTCATTCTCCATTATACTAGTAGGCCTATTGTCTAATTAGTCATTATTCCATTATTCCATTAGGCCAATTGGCTAATTGTTCCACTAGAAAAATTGTTTATTAGGCCATTAGGTAATTAGATGTTTGTCCATTAGGCTATTTATCAATTAGGAAAATTTTCTAAGATACTGTTAGATTGATTGGAAATTATATGCTTAGGCCATTTTTATAGGAGTTCATTAGGACAATTGACCGTTAATTCATTAGGGAAATTGTTCATTTGGCTGTTAGGACACTAGGGAAATTGGCCAGTTATTCAATTGTCCAATTGGACGTTAGGCCAAATGGCCATTAATACATTATTCCATTATTCTAATTGTACAACTAGAGAATAGTCCATTATTCGAATTGTACAAAATATGCAGTGTGCGTGGTACGGCCAAATATATTGTTTTTAACAGTTTGGCATGCTCTAGAAGGGAGAATTGGGTGGTAAAAACCAGGCAAAAGACCTTGTAATGTCATGAAATCATACAACAACAACTGTGGTATGAATTTTGAAATGTTTAGGTAGACATTACATTAATTGGAGGTGTTGTTTGACCGTGGTGACTGGAAACGCATTTCCAAAATCATAAAATGCCAAAATGATGTGTAACAGTCAAATTCAAAGAAAATGTTCTCATAATTACTTTATATCCCACAATAACAATAGAAATATTATATGTGACATGTAGGAGGAGACGACATGTCAATTGGTTGTGCGGTGTGCACGATACGACCGAATATGTTGTTTTTAACAATTTGGAATGCTCTAAAAGGGAGAGTTGGTGAAAAAAACCATCCGAACGAACTCAAAATTCCATGGAATCATATGATAAAAAACTTGGTGTGAATTGTAAAATGTTAGAGTAGACAATACATCAATCTAAGATGTCGTTTGACTGCGGTGACTGGAAACGCATTTCCAGAGTCATAAAACACCAAAATGATGTGTAATGGTCAAATTCAGAGCAAACATACGCCGAATGACATTCAATCAAATGAAAGAAACATAAATATTATTCATGATATGTAAGAGGAGACGGAATGTCAATAGGACGTGCGGTGTGCGTGGTATGACTGAATATGTTGTTTTTAAAATTTTGATGCGCTCTAAAAGGGTTTTTTGGGTGGTCAAAACCAGCCGAACGAACTCATAATGCCATGAAATCATACTAAAACAATTTTGGTGTGAATTTTAAAATGTTCTGGTAGACAGTTTGTTAATCGGAGGTGTCATTTGACCACGGTGACCAGAAACACATTTTTGGAGTCATAAAACACCAAAACAACGTGTAACAGTCAAATTCCGATAAAACGTCCTTATAATGACTTTAAATCACATGAAAACAATAGAAATATTTTTTTGACATGTAGGAGGAGACAACATGTCAATCGGATGTGCGGTGTGTGCGGTACAACCGAATATGTTGTTTTTTAACAGTTTGGCACGCTCTAAAAGGGTGTGTTGGGTGGTAAAAACTAGCCGAAAATCCTCGAAATGTCATTAAATCAAACGAAAACAACCTTTGTGTGAATTTTGAAATGTTTTGGCAGAAGTTACATCAATCGAAGGTGTTATTTGACCGCAGTGACCGTAAACGTATTTCCATAGTCATAAAACACAAAAACGATGTGTAATGGAGAAATTCAGAGGAAGCGTTCTCATAATGATGTGAAATCACACAAAAACAATAGAAATATTATTCGTGACATTTATTAGGAGAAAAAACATCAATCAGACATGCGGTGTGCGCGGTACGACCAAATATATTTTTTTAAAAGTGTTGTGCGCTCTAAAAGGGTGTGTTGGGTGGTCAAAACCATCCAAACGAACTCAGAAAGCCATGAAATCATACAAAAACAAATCTGGTATGAATTTTGAATTTTTTGGGTAGACGGTACATCAATAGAAGGTGTCGTTTGACTGCGGAGACCGGAAATGCATTTCCAGAGTCATAAAACCCCAAAACGGCGTGTAACAGTTAAATTTTGAGCAAGCATCCTCAGAATGACTTGAAATCACCTAAAAAAATATAAATATTATTCATGACATGTAGGAGGATACTTCATGTCAATCAGACGTGTGGTGTGCGCGGTACGACCAGATATTTTGTTTTTAATAGTTTTGCATGCTCTAAAGGGGTGTGTTTGGTTGTCAAAACCAGCCGAATGACCTAGGAATTTCATTAAATCATACAAAAACAACTGTGGTGTAAATTATGAAATGGTTGGGTAGATGGTACATCAATCTAAGGTTTCGTTTGACTATGGTGACTGGAAACACATTTTTGGAGTCATAAAGCACCAAAATGATGTGTAATAGACAAATTCATGGAAAACATCCTCAGAATGACTTGAAATAATAGTAAAAAATAGAAATTTTAATGGTGAAATTTAGGAGTAGAAGACACATCAATCCGCTGTGTGGTGTGCACAGTATGACCAAATATGTTATTTTTAACATTTGACACACTCTAAAAGGGTGTGTTGGGTGGTCAAAACCATCCGAATGACCTCAGAATGCTATGAAATCATACGAAAAAAAATTTGGTGTGAATTTTGAAATGTTCGGTTAGACGATACATCAATCGGAGGTGTCGTTTGACCGTGGTGGCCGAAAAGGCATTTCCAGAGTCATAAAACACCAAAATGACGTGTAATAGTAAAATTCACAACAAAAATCCTCAGAATGACTTGCAATCACATGAAAAAATAGAAATATTATTTGTGACATTTAGGATGAGACAACACATCAATCAGACGTGTGGTGTGTGCGGTACAACCTAATATGTTGTTTTTAACAGTTTGGCGTGCTCAAAAAGGGTGTGTTGGGTTGTCAAAACCAGTCAAACAACCTCAGAATGTCATGAAATTAGACTAAAACAACTATAGTGTGAATTGTAAAATGTTATGGTAGACGGTACGTCAATAAGAGGTGTCGTTTGACTGCGGTGACCTGAAATGAATTTCTGGAGTTATAAAACACCCAAACGTCATGTAACGGTCAAATTATGAGATAACATTCTCACACTGACTTGAAATCACACAAAAACAATAGAAATATTATTTTTGACATGTAGTAGGAGATGTAATGTGAATTAAATATGCGGTATGTGCGGTATGACCAAATATGTTGTTTTTAACAATTTTCTGGGCCTTAAAATGATAACATTTCTTAAAATGATAAAATTTCTAAAATTGGGGGTTTAAAATTATTATATCACCCATGATTTGATGTCAAACATAATTTTATTATATATATATACTCACTGAATAAATATTTTTAATTTACATTTTTTTGTTTAGTTGTTTTTTTGTATCTTATTGTAGTTTTATTGAATTAGATGATTGAAATGGATTGGACCTGTTTGGATCGTTGAATATGAAGAACCTCTGTCAATTATGATTTATGAGGATCTTGTTGTTTTTTTTGGAATTGGTTTATTTTTTTTATGATTTTTACCCTATTTCTACTATTTGGGAACTATCGGTGAAATTTAAAAAAAATATCTAGGATAGCGACTACTATTGGCGGTTGCTATAGGTCGGTCGAGCAGCAGGACAACGACCGCCATTGGCGATCTCTCTTTCTCGGCCGATCATGAGGTCAGCAACCACCATTGGCGGTATCTATTTCTCATCCGAGCAAGAGGTCAGAAACCGCTTGGCGGTCGCTGCATGCCAAATTTTTGGCCCCCTTCATCGAACGCCATGGGCGGTCTTTGTAGGTCTACAATGTCGGGCCTAAAGCGACCACCATTGGTGGTCGCTTTGCAGTATCTAAATACCATTATTGAATCCCAATGGCGGTCTCTAATGACCAAATTTTTAGTATTGAATAAATCTTATTAGGGTTATAATAGTGTATAATCTTCATAGTTATGTGCATTGAGACAGATTACATGTTATTCTTTGTTTATCACATCGAACATAGATCATGTGGTCTTTGGGAATTTCAATAGTCTTATCATTTGGATCTTGAATCTCCACCATCTAGGGTAATGTCATTATGTAAGCCATGGTGATTAGAATGATATATTTTCCTCAAAACAATGGCATCTACCTTTGGGCCAGTCCAAAGGGCATGAATGGACTGCAAAAACTATGATTCTCACTATACTCAAGATACATAGGACATCACCCAAGGAATTGGGATTGAATACCCAGTTACATAGAGCACTCATATATGTCCATTAAAAATGAAGTTATACTACAAGGATTTCAAAAACTATGTGTGTTTTGATTTCTAGAATAATGAGGTTATGTAGGGTGCCTCATAATGTCTTAATCTCATCCATGGAATATTAATAATATCCTTGCATGGCAGAAAATTCCAAATATCTTGGTCACATGGCTTCAGCACATGGGAAGCCATACATTTTTGGAAGTGTATAGAGAAACTCAAATATAAACAAATGGATTCATAGATAAGACCCCTATCTTCTGTAAAAATAAATAGTCTTAACCAATAGTTGATTTTTAGGGTAACTGATCACATATCAGGATTATGAAGATATTCTTGAACATATCTTAAATCTATAACTGAGTTTTGGAGTAGGAAATAATTCCCCCCAAAATGGTGTGATTAGCCCAAACTCCAATTTTATCAACCAATGTGATTACCTAAGTTCCATAAAGCTTGAAAACCTAGGTGATCTTCTACTTTGGAAAGCACTTCCGTACCCAGTTACGTATATGGGAACCATTGGGAGTTTCTAAGGAAGACTGAAAAAATTTAAAACTCGATGCGATCAATTGAACAAGGACTTGAACCCCCACAGTCAATAAAAATCATAAGTTGGGACCCATCCACATCTCATTTACTGATGAAACATCCATATAATTTAAGAAAACATTTCTTACATACTTATTTATGAAAACTCTAAAAGTACCTCATTTAAAAAATAACAACAAGATTCCATTCCAAACATTTTTAAAAATTAAATATTGGGTTAAAATTTCATTAAAATATAATTGAAAATTATTTAAATCCTTATTTGAATTTTTTTTATATAATATGGATATATAAGTGAAAGATATTTTTTAGGGAAACTTTATAAGATAATTTTTAAAAGAAAGTCATTTTCCCTATGTCTGAATCATCACGTACGTTATTTATATTCCTTGATAATAATAGTTGGTAAATTATTTAATCTGTCAATAAAAATATTAAGGTTTATTATTCCATTTATATAACTTATTACCATGTTATATAAAATTAATAAATCATTTAAGTTCATGTCAGACATTGTTTACAATATTAGGTATATAAGTCCAAAATGACTTCGATAGGTTGACTATGGTAAGAGGGTTCATTGTTCTATCATCTCAAACATAATAATAATTAAATAATTATCTTTATTATATATCAATTATACTTTTAAAACAAAATATGAAATGTTTTTATGAAAAATAACCTACGTTGTAATCATGAAGATGGTAGGTCATATGTATGCATGAGTAACATTTCCATTTTCCAATGATCATTATGAAAAATATTACAATAAAAAAATTACATAACTATATTAATATATCATATATTATATTACTCATTTAAAATATATTTATATATGTCATCCATGTGATGTGGTGATGAAAAATGAACCACATCGCTTGGTTGAGGTGGTAGTCCACACGTATACATGAATGAAGTTATCATTTTTTTAGTGTATATAAAAGAAAGAAAATATGTGTAATGTTATAATAAAAAAATTTTTAATATTTATTGAATATCATATAAATAACATAAATCCATTATAAAAATCCATCCATGAGATATGGTTATGGAAAATAAATTACATCGATTCGTGAGGTGGTAGTCCACTGTACACATGAGCAACGGTTTCATTTCCCATTTGATGGAAGAGGAGATGGGTGTAGGTTATGTTATTACAATAATAAAATATTACTATATAGGGAATAATGGTTTTATAATTTTATTATGGATTAATAATATTTGAAGTAGATGGAGGAAGAAAAGAAATTAAAACATAGAGTTAAAAATTATACATCTTCTTTGGAAGGTCTCCTTTGATTTACACCTTAATCTCTATAAGGATCGTATTATTTATAAAATAAGACATATATAATGATGGGAGAATTCAAGGAAGGATTTTTTTGTTATTTTCTTAACTAATTATTCTTTTAAATGTGAAGGACTTAGAAGAAGAGGTTCCATTTTATAAGAGAGGGTAGGGTCACTCTTGGAATTCCAAGAAATATTAAATTACCACAAATTAATATTCAATTAAAAATGGATCTAAACTAATTTATATATAATATATGATGATTTTGGGTAAAAAACACTAATATAATAAAAATGTTACATCTTATGACTATATTTTATCCTTATATTTTGGTATTAAACCTTCTTTAACCCTTCTTAAACTTACCATGACGAAAAGGTTTTGTATACATTATTCATTAATATTGTTAGTATCAATAGATAAAATATATTAAAAGATATTGGTTGATATTTTAAATCATGTCCTAGATACATGGATGAATGTAATATTTTTTATAATTTTATATCATTTAATAAAATGTTATTTATTATAATATATAATTAATGAAAATTTTTAGTACTTCTCAAAACATTGATTTTTATAATATCAAGACATCAAGTAAAACATGAATGAAAATATTTTTATAAATAATTTTAATTTTAATTTATATAACTACTGGACCACATTATTTATCAAAAATTATATTACCTTTACTATTTTAAATATATTTTATTTTATTTTTCATTAACTGAATAATTTTTGAATTGGTGTTGTGTAAGCATTTTTGGAAATTATTTCTTTAGTAAAAATTAAAAAAATGATCATGATTAAAAACAATATTTTAAATATATAATTAAAATTTATAACTAAAAATATATTTGTCATATCCTCATGTTAAAAATATTATTGTTATTAAAAACAAGAGTTTGACATTTCTTACTTTTCTTGAAATAAAGTATTATAACAGTCATGATCTCTTCCAAATGGAATAAATCCCATATCATTGATTTTTGAATAATTATGGATATTTTTTACTTATAAAATAAAATTTATTTAGTTTTTAGGTTCATTTTATAATTCTTATCATTTTACTTCTAAGCCTTAAATACTTGATTTCCCTATATACTAGTAATAAAAATTAATAAAATTATTATTCATATTGAATAAAAATATAAAGGCCCTACTTACTAAATATGGACTAACTGACTCAAAATATATAATCCATTTCAAAAAATCAACACATATAAGTGGTATAATTTAATTTAAAATTAATCTCAAAAAATGCAACAAAATATAGTTTTTTTGAAAAAAACCCCCTTTTTAAGTATAAAATGTTTTTATAAAAATATCAAGTATAGAATTTATTTCATAAACCAAAAATTGATTATTATTAATAAAAATTAAAAAAATTAAATTCTAAAACTAATAAAAATATAATTTTAATTTTCAAATACATTTAAAATTAAATTCAGGTTTCAATTAAAAATTTGTATTTTTCATTATTCATTAAAAATCAAAATTTTAGAAAAATTATAAAACATTAATCCAAGTATAATTTTAACATTCTGAATTCAAAAATTAAATTCATTTCTTCTAGTAAATTTTCTAAAATCTCAAAAAAAAATTAATATTCCCTCATAAAAAAATGAAACCCCATTTTTGAAAAATAAAAGTATTTTAAATGAATGAAATGGATTTTATAAAACAATAGAGTTATTATTGATAAATAAATAATTAATAAATTATGAATGAGTTGGAAAATTATATATTTCAAAATTCAGTTAATACTATTCACTCCCACTATTTAACTAGAAGGTTGTAATTGTCAATTTTAAATAATAATATTTTGTTTTTCATTTTAGCTCGGTGTTATGTATCTTGTATGTTATCAAACATAGTAATTAATTTGAAAATATAAATATATTACATATCCCATAAAAATTCTATTTCAGGAACCCAATATATTGTATTCATTCTAATTTTTTCCACCCCAGATCAATTATTGATACCGACATAGTGCACCGCGTGTAATGTATCAATGTCAACATTGATTAAGAATAATGAAAGGTACCACGTATCTCTAAAAACTATTGGTTAAACATAACTAAATAATTTTGACATGAAACTTAGGTATGAAATAAAAATAGACCCATCATATTTTCCTTTGTCCTAGAGAACTACAAAAATCCCTCACAGGGGCTTATAATCTTGGGCACATAAAAATATCATTATATTTGTACATTTATTTAGAAAGAACCTATATCACATCAAGAATATATACATAAGTTATCTTAAACAAGTTAATAACCCATAACCTCGATTGAAAAATTCCCTACTATCTATCTCAATAATCTAGCATCAATTTCAACTCATTGAGGAGATACTTTTCATCTAGATTGAGCATCATTCTCCATAGATCGAGGATAAATACATTAGAATCATCATTTCATAGGTGAATTAATCAACATATCATCCCATGTGATCTAAAAATATCACTTAATTCTCATTTAATTTGAATAATATAAGAAAATCAAACTCTAATAGGGTGTAATTGATAATAAACCTCAACAATTGACAATTAGGGAATAAAAGTGGGATTAACTTATAAATAACATAACACTATCCACTATCGGTGCATAACCTATATACCACTAGTAAGTGTTTTAATCACTCATCTTGTATTATTAATATTTTTATTATTTATTATACAGGTCATAAACATTTATAAAATATAAAAAAAATATACATGGAAATTCAAAATAAATACAGATTAATGGTATGACCAAGAGCTGATTAAGGGAGATGTGGAGATCTAAATTTTTTGTGACCATAGGGATATTTTTTGGACCTATTGGTTTTTTATAAGTTTAGTAGTTTCTAATGAATTATATACCATTATCAAATTTTTAAAAGGAAATATAGGTGAGAGAAGAGATTAATTGGATATGTTTTTTGTTGAGTTTTGTTTTAAATAGATAAATCATGTTCAAAATAATATAAAATTGAGTTAAATGTGAATTGAAATATATTTTTATGTCTATAGATGGAATAAATAATTTTCCATTTGATAAGTTGATGTTTTTAATGGGTTATGTTGAATAATTTTTAATCACATGATAAAAAATTTCATCATGGTGTGATGAAGTCTATGTATCATTAATTCATATGAGAATAAACTCTTTGTAATGTTAATATTTATTCAAAAAAACATTATATAAGTATAGGTAGATTCTAGATATTTTATGAGTGTTTTGATCACACCACAAGTGTATTTGTGTGAGATTAAGTGATTTTTATTTAAATTCTATATAAGGATTTTGTCTACTGGATGAAGATATTATCACACCATGACATGGTTTTTTACACTATAAGTAAAATTAATCTAATGATATTATAAACTACTCTTTCATGACGCAGAAGCCACATTATGAAGTATTATCAAGATTTTTTTTCATTTTTTCACTATTTTAAGATGTTATTTAAATTCACACCATAATGTTTTATCCCACACTATAGTATAGGATGAGTTATAACATGTAGGATGGTGTTTCACTGTGACAACAAGGCATGAGCGTTATGATCTATTCTATTTTGTGGTAGAAATTTGGATAACACCAAGATATATAATATTATATGAAAATAAATTAGACTTATTTAAAAGAAGGGAATTATTTTTTTAGGCAAAATTGTTTTCACACCACAAATGGAATAATGGTTTAAGAAGTAGTTAAGGAAAACAACTTTATTACACCACAATTATTGAATTCATTTTATGATTTGTGCTGGGGTCTATAATTCAAGATATTTGTGATGTGGATAAATTAGTAATTCATGAGATACTAATAAAATCATTAATTATTATTATTTTTTCCAATGATGGATATAAGGCTTTGATAGATCAAAATACTAAAGAAAAATTTGGATAATTTGATAAAAAGGTAAAAGGGGTTGTGAGTTTGAATTAAAATTTGAAATTTAGTATTGAAATTGAACACAATTAACTTATTGTGTAAAATAATTTGAGTAGGGGTCCTTAATGAACATGGTTGAGTAGAATAATTATAGTTTATAGAGAAGAGTATATAGATGCGGTTAGAAGAGAAATAAGAAGATGGTGAACAATACACATGAAGTTTTTATGATGGAAGAGTAATAATTACACCTATATTATATATTGAGGCAGGAGGAAGATTCCAAATGTTTTATATTATGAATAATTGTGGGAGAACTATAAATTTTCTAGAGAAATTAATTTAAATTTAAAGGATAACCCCTAACTTAATGAATACAAAACAACATGATCAAAAAATATTATCATGGAATAATTCTTACTTATTTCCCATGAAATTATTTTGTTATATTATTATAAAAATATCAAAGGATATTCCATGATTATTGTATCAACAGTGGTGATTCTTGTTAACAATGTTTTATTTGTTATTTATTTGTAACTCTAAGGATATATCTACTCATCTTGAGTAGGTATTATTGTATTTTTATTGTTTTTTATTTTTTTGATTTCCTTAAGTGTGTGAAATGTTCGACATTTAGGTCACTCACTCATACAAGTAATGGAGGATGATTTAAAAATAAATAATTGAAAATAATATAAATTATTTTTTAATAATTCACCCCCCAAGTAAACCAATATTATACATTGAGGACATCTCAATTATTATCAAAACATACGATGTTTCCTTTGAATATTGTCAACCATTTATGAGATGTTTTTCTTATATGTTTAAAAATTCAGGCTCTAAATTTTTATTGTTCATATAGATAAAATTAATCCAATGAATAGTAAGCTGGTTATCCCTTTTTATGTGAATAATTGTTATATTAATAATTATTAGAGGATACCATTTCTTCTATATATTAGTCTCGATGTTTTAGTGGCTACTAAATATGGGTTTACTCCTTTTTTGAGGGTTATTAAATAATGAAATTTATTAAAATTGATTTATAGAATGATGGCCATGCTATAAATTCCATCTTTTCAATTATTTTAGAAAACAATTTTATCATGTTTAAACGAATCAATACAGTAAAATGTATTTCCAATAATTGAAAATAATATATAATAGTAATGATAAGTTGACACAAGGAAATCAATATGTTTAGAGATTGAGTTATGAATACATCGAAATGAATGATGATGAAATAGTAGTAATATTTATAGGATTTAATGAAGTTGTTAATATAATCAATGTTTTTACGAATTGATAGAAGATTATCTTGTTTTTGAGAAGATACTATATATCTTTCCAGACATATTTGATGAAGTTATTTAAGCACTCAAATATTATGATTGAGGTACACTTCTATTAGATGATTTTTAAATCATTCTAATTAATTATGAAATATGAATAGGAAGTTAATTTAATAATAATATTATTAATAATATAGAAATTTCCATTAAATTTATAAATTAATAAAATTTATAGAATTTAATTATTAATGATAATGAAGAATATGTTGATGAAGAAAATATTGAAATGAAATTTAGAAAAAATATATCACTCATTAAAAGAATTGTAAAAAGATGAAAATGAATGTTTTCTAGAAATTTATCCCTAAATTGATATAATTTTAGAGATATATAAAATTTTATATCCAACATTACAAGTTTTAAGGAAGGTGATGTTTATGATGATAAGCCAAATCAATAAGTACCTCAAAGAAGAAATTTTCAAATTTTATTCGAAGGGGAAAGGTAATAATTTCTCTAAATTTAAAAAGATAAATTTATTATCAAATAATAAATATTATGATATATATGGGATAAAGTTGAATACGATAATTGAAGTGATGTTTGACGAAAAATTATAATTACAAGAGTTAATGATAAATAATTCACTATCAATGAAAGTAATAATAATGAATGTTGTGAGGAAAAATAAATAAGATCATGGTGAAATGGGAACCCAAAGAGTGTCTATTGATGATATTTAATTTAGAAAATAGTAATAGAGGATTGAATAAGGATTATAAACTATCCATCAAAAATGATATATTAAATTATAAAAGGCATCCAATGCTATAAAATGAGACTAAAAAGTTAAAGAAGTTTAATTTTGACATAAAAATGACATTTTATGTAAAGGAGAAATATCTCGAAGTTGTTAAAAATATATTTATGGAAGATGAAAGAGAATATGAAATATAAAAATATAGATTTAATAATTCTGTTGAAGAAAGTTTATAAATTTTAAATAAAATGTTGGTTGAAAATTTTGATGAAAATATAAATTTTTTTAAAATAAAATTTGTGTCAAATAAAACCAGTTATAAAAAATATAAAAATTATAGTAATACTGACTAGAAATTGAAATATTCTAATAATGGTGATAATAAATCGTCAAAAAAATTTATTTAATTAAAAAAAAAATTTGAAGTCTTCCATATATGTTTTTTGAATTATTTAATCCAAGATTAATGTTCAATTAATGAATGAACTATATTAATATACTTTAGAATAATGAGAATTCTATACTGGAAAGTATGATTTTTATGTTTATTATTGGTACTGTGGAGGATTTGGGAACATTGAAAGTAAATGATGGTTTAATTAACCACATAAATATAGGTAAATATATTATGGGAGACAAATAATAATGGTAATTAAACACACTCAAAATGATAAGTTCTACATCAATCAAAGAATTATGGACTGAATGTAGATAACAGGTTCCAACATAGGATGAGGCTTGTGGAAGATGTTCCATCCAAGTCACTTTTCAGATAATTATATCAAAAAAAATTTATACCTGACTGACTATAAATTATAATACTCAAATTTAGTATAATAATAAATATAAAATAAAAAATAAGGCATTGGTTGTTGAAGTCATACTAATATTATATCAAAAGAAACAATTCTAGATCATTGAAAATATGTGATCATCACATATGAAAGGATACTTAAATATCATTAAATATGTATAAAAACTAATAAAATGTTTGGATACCTTTATAAAATATATAACTCTAAAAATAAAGGGTTTTAATTCCTTAATTTTTATATAAGAAAAGATAATATCAAAGAACACTCTATTTTGAGGTGGGATGAAACATAATGGGTTGAGTGTATATCAATTATGTGATTATTTTAATGAAGTGGAATTATAAAAAGAAAAAAAAATTCTAAAGAGAATGTAATATATATATTTATTTATGTAAGGAAAACAAAAACAAGGTAACTAGTATATTTCTGGTTATGCTGAAAATTCAAGCTACATAAGTTTAAAAAAAAATAGGTTATGGTGTCAAATACTTGGGAACATTATTTCAAGAAATTTGAGTAATATTATGAATGAATGTTTTTGGTGTTACTATATTAAATATAGAGTGGAATTGGATATTTTATACATTCCAAAAGGATGTGATTGTTAATTCTTCACACAAGAAATTAGAGATTCAAACATCTCACCCATTGGATATTATTAATTTATATGATTTTTTTCCTATAAGGAATCAATAAACTAATAGTGTATGTTTTGGTCTTCCAAATACATACCTTTTCATTTATTTATGGAATCCTGGTTTCAAAAGAGATTTTATATGTGAATAGGATGTAATAGTTGAACTTTTATCCAACTAAAGGTCCCCACATCATAGAGGTAGGCATAGTGTTGTTTTGGTAAGAATATTTTCCTTTTATCTCATATAGAAGGCCATTTTTATTGATTATTTTGAATGATTGGGCACATTAAGTCAGTGTTGTAGTTTTTGATAAACCAAATAGAGTGAAACACCTAGGGTGGCCATTTTAGAGGTCATTTTATGAGTAATTCTTCCCTATAAAGAATATGAATGACTCTATTTTATAATAGATAGAATGGTGTCATGCGGATCTTGGTGTGTTTTTTTATAGTGAATTGGAAGTAATAAAATGTCATAGTGATGGTTGTAGTGGCATGCATTCAAGAAGATTCTTGGTAAGGTTCCCAATGATTCTCTCTTAGGGAAATGGATGGAGCACTATTCCTAGATGTTAGGAATGGTTTTTCTAGGATGATAAATGCTCAATTATTATATAGAGTAAGGGAAATAGTGGCTAAAAACATACCACTCCATGGTAATTGGTGTGGTGAGACAAAATGACTGAGGATTCTCTTATATTACATAGAGGTTATCTATGGGGTTCTTATAGGGGAATAAAATTGCATCCTTCATGATATGGATCGTGGAGTTTTGTTAATCAATGGTGTTTAATGTGGTTTTGAAGGATATTCAAGCTTAGAGATTCAAATGCCTCAAGAAATATAGATCACTTTAACTAGAGGTACCAAAGTCATGATGTAAGTCACTTTACCATGTTGAAGGCCATTTGTTCCATCTCTATATGGGTTCTTTTCCCCCTTGGTTCAAATTTTTATCTCTCCCTTAAAACCCTACTCAATCTATTACTCTTTATGTTCTCTTTAATAACTTCTCTTGATAGTTTATACATTTTTGTTCATCAGGATCAAACTCTCTTGATTCAAGGTACTTTATAACCCTATTTTCTTTATTTTCCTTGACCTATTTAATTTCAAAGTTTGTTGTGATCATTTTTATCTTTTGGTGATTATTTTTTAGTATGATCTAATGGTGGTTTTCTATAGTCAGGTTCAGAAGCGGTTTCCTTAGAGTTTTGTGGTGGTAGATCCTTGTTCTTCCATTTATCCTCATAGTACTTTGAAATATTCATATGAAGGTATCGAATTCATGATTTATAATATTTTTTTATTTTATAATGTGAATGTATCGTGGTTTATATTCTTTACATAATGGTGGAATATGACTAATGAAGATAATACTATAGAATTATAAGGAAGAATAACTTATGTAAGTGTGTTGCATTCACATGTAGTGATTCTATGTTTATGATATATATTGATATTTTATAGACTATTTGGTATATATTTTATATGATTTCATTAGTTGTTTAGAAATACTTTAAATTGGTAAAATAACATAATTTTATTAAAGATGTATTGATTAATTAAAGAGTCATATGAATCTACTAATTTTTATTCCTTGAAAATTATTGAATATGAAAATATTTCTTGATGTATGTTTATTGATGATTCTTAGATATTGTTAGTTATTGATTATATGATTATTATTTATAAAACATATGCCTCATGAAATAGTTAATTAATGATTGTAATTAAAACATTTGTTTATTGAAATTAAATTTTTGTCCCTTATGAGAACTTATCCATAATTGTTATAGGACTGTTTTTTGAGTGTAATGGACCTGGTTTCCCCTTCAATTTGTGTGATAGAAATAATTTTTTTTCATATATTCATGATTTAGGTTGGTAGAGCCATTTTTTTGATTTTTTGATGAACCTGGAATGGTTATGATATTTTTCAAGGGGTGGACTTCATAAGTAGAGAGAAGCTTTCTTTTTCCCATTCATTAAGATGAGTTTGTTGTTTGATTGACTAATTCTGGTTGGGAGTTAGTATTACCTATTATTTGGATATTATGTGAGGTTTTTCAATTGTTATGGGTTGAGAGATTAGATATCCCATTTTTCTTGGTGTCTTATTTTATCGGTTGGTTTACCTGATGGTTGATTTTTTTTGATTTTTAACTACCTACTGTAGTTTTCCAATAATATATAAGTAGGTTTCCCTATTGTTATTATAGGTCAAGTCATAGAATACCTAGATTATAAAATGTTGAATGAGTTAATAGTGAACTCTTGGGATGGGTGTCGATGTTGAAAATATTGAATAATAAAAACTATGAGGTGCTTGGAATGAATGCTTTGAGATCATAGAATGGGGTCTAGGCATTGTAATATAACTAATAATGTATGTTGGTTTTTAATGTACTAGATTGATTAAACCTAGATTTTTAATGGAATATAATGAATTAATGATATTTCCAAAATTACGAAATGGATATAGTTAGCAATGTTTAATCTTGATGCTTGTATTCTTGTTTGAAATATGGTTTCCTAGACTATACCCGTGGTAGTAGGGTTTCATGTGGGATGACAGATAAGTCTAGGTAGTTTATTTTGTATTGATTTTGTGATATATTAATCCTTATATTTTCTAATTTCATACACTCCACTACTTGATTTGGGAGGTCAGTCGATACTTAAATGTTTTGGGTTCCATGTGTTTTATATAACATCCATGTTAGTGAGAGAATAGATGGATGAATTCTACCTATTAACTAATCTCCCTTTAGATGTATCATGATGAGTAAGAACATTTAGGTTTTTATGGATTAAGCTATTGGATATTTACTTATACCTGTTGCGATGTATATTAGTTTCATTATACATGTGGGTGTTGGTAGTAACAGCTTGAGGTTATAATGCATAATTTTATTTTAATTTTGGTGATTTCATGTGTACATGACCAGTATTTAGTGGCTCAAGGTATAGATCATGATACATGGTATGGAATGGGTTTCAGACTTCTTACTTAGTTGTGTTATGTAGTTGAGATATGTGTACATGTGGTGCAGGATAAGATGATACATGTATTTATAAAGTGCAAGATATCTTATGGATGGAATTGTAGCAAGGAATATTTGGCATTTGGGTGTGAGAGAAACAAACTAGGAGAGAAGCATGTGTGGGGTACATTTCTTAAGTATAAAATTTTGATATATAATGGCCTACTTGTATACATTTCATTGTGAGTAATACTTTGTGGTAAAGCCTTGGTGAGGATGGGATTTAGTCTTATCTTCTTAGGTGATGAGTGGGTTTCATTGTTTTATTCACTTGGATTTAGTATTCGTCTTTCACATTTTCATGAGAGGATTTAGGGAGGATTTTATTAATTATACCAATATAACCAACCCATATAAATATACATTATTGGGTTTTTATGTCTACAGGATCTGGTTAATGATTTATCTTGGTGTTACTTGCTTGAAGTGGTTGTTTATGACCTGTTAGAGTTTGTGGTTGCTGACTATGATTTTTCATTTGGTATTTTCAGTTTTTTTTCTTATATTGAATTATGTTCATTTATTATGATGGATTTTTTATATATTTAATGGTGTTTATAGGTGTATTTAATCTCATACATTATCCTTGAAATTTATATAAATAGGTCAATACCACCAATTTTTATGCATTCTATACCATTGGTGTTAGTCAATAACATGTGACCTATTGGAGGCAGTCTTTAAGAGCTATCCTTGTATATACTATCAGCCCATGAGGAGTACTGGTGGAGGGGGTATTGAAAAATGGATAAAAGTATTTTATTTACATTATTGATGAGGTCACTCATATTTCATGTATTATATTTCTGAAACATAATCTATAGGTCTTAAATATGTTTAAGAATTCTAAAAGTGTAGAAAAGGAAAATGGATTTCCCTTAAAGAATTTTCATATGGAAAATAATGTTAAATACACTAGTGGAAACTTTGAAATACACCTTTGAAATCAATCTATTTTTCATAAATTTACTATACCATATACCCCACAACAAAATGGTTTTGTTGAAAGAAATATTTTTTTTTTTGTTGAAATGGATTACACAATGTTCGTGGGGTATGATGTATCTTCATTTTTCTTAAATGAAGAAATTGGTACATTATTTTATATTAAAAACCATTTTTTGTGCCAACCCAAGACAAATAAGAAATCCTATGAGATGTATTATAATAATATCACATGATTGTAATATGTTAGGTTATTTTCCTTCCCTTGTATTATCAAGGTGAAAGGTGAAAATCTATGTAGGTTTGAATAAATTGGAATAGAAGGTATATTTATTGGTTGTCCTAAATATTCAATATCATGTCATTACTACAACAAGAATACATGTAAAATGTGGATCGTTATTATGTGAAGGTACAGAAATGTAACACCCTGAGATTTCAATATATAATTACCCATTAAATACTATGTTTTATTGCTCAAGTTATTTACAATACCGAACTAAAATGAATCAATATATATGATAATAAAAATTTATATAGTAATAAATTATAATACATAAATTTCATTATTATTATTTTACTCATGAAATTTAATGATTTGAAATAAAAAATTAATGTGATGTGATTAAAATCATTCAAAGTAAAAAGGGGGTATATTTCAAAGAATTAATATTAATGTTTTTTTATTAAATTGATAACTTTATGAATTCTATGTATAAATTAATTAATTAACAGTCATTTAATTATAAATTTACATTAAATAATATTGTCAGCACTTAAAATTTAAAAAACTCACTTTTATATAAAAGTGTTTTTGCTTATATTTTTTGTATTTTAATTTAAAATATAAAATTATGAATTTTATAGACTGAATCTTGTGAAATTATATTTATTTTTTGATTCATCATATCAAAATTGTATTAGTGTGAAATTTTTGGATTTTTTAAAATAGTTGCATTTTTTGTGAATAGTGAAAATTTCCGACATTAAAAATATTGTCGTTTTTATGACATTATTGTGATAAAATAATAACATGAAAGTTTAATCAAACATTTTTCAATATAAAATATATATTAATTAATAAATATAATTCATTTAAAAATATAATTTAGAACTCAAAAATCAATGTTTTACATTTTGGAAACCTATCTAATATTTTTATTAAAATAAATACTATTTTGGTTCTTCTCTGTTAATAAAGTATTCCCAAGGTTGAATTAATTATTATTTTTTGATTTAACGACAAATAATTTTCCTTTTTTTTAAAATAATCCAACTAATATCATGGGAATAAATATTATACAATATTTGGTTATAAAATCATTTCTATTCTTCAAACAGATATTTTTTTCAAAATGGTTTTCATTGCCTTTGGTGAACAAATATTAAAAGTAATTATTACCACTCTTAGTAATTTAATAAAAGAAAAATTGTTTCATATTTGGGATCAAGATTTCCTAATTTTTTAATCTATTAAATTACATTTTTTTTATAATGAATAGTTATTGTGGTAAATATTTATTACCATGATAAATTTTAAAAGGGCTAAAGTGGGGTTTAAACTAAGATATAAGGCATAAAATGTCTCTAAAACATGTATACATGTAATATTTTGAGTGTATATAAATATTAGTTGATATTATATTATAATTTGACTAAATTGTATCCACTTTACATCAGAGATTCATTTTCTATATTTTCAAGTTCTTAATATTGTCAAAGGTGTTACTCCCCAACCCCACTTATAAAAAGGCACACCCTTATTCTCACTTATAAAAACATAAAAGGATACATTATTTAAACCTATATCTACCCAAATATCCTCCCAAAAACCTTATGCACATCCAATAGTCCATTCTAAAATCAAAACATCAATCTTATAAGGATTAATGTGTATGTCAATGTAAGATATATTAGGAGGAGGTATATACCTTAACAGAATTCTTTCAGCTTTATTTCTTCTTATACCTCATTCAAACCTACTATTAAAATAATAATATAATTATTTAATTATATAAATAATAATTTAATTTTCTTATTTTTATGTAAAAAACTATTATCTACCTATATTCTATATAATGGGAAATGAAAACACCTCTCATCCGTACACATGAACAACCATCTCCATAAAGTGATGTATTTTTTTCATCATCGCATCACATGGATATCTATAAATATGTAAAAAAATGAATATATTTTAAATTTTTTACATTATTATAAATCTATAAAGATAATAAATAATCTACCATCTTACCCTCCCATCATTTATAAATTAGAAACATCAATCGTGCGTATGTGTGGAATATCACCACCCTAATGAAATGTAATTCATTTTTCATCACCACCTTACATATATGGTTGATTTTTTTAAAAAAATATAAATATGATATATATTAAATTATTAACATTCTTTAGGTGATTAAATAATTACATAGGTTAAAGGACCATAACCACTCAACCAATTTATGCATGATAAAGAGAATAATTAACTCCTAAATAATTGATTTCAAGAAAGAATTATGATTAAATGGGTAGTAATAAGTTATGAATAATATATATATATATATATATATTTGGATCTAAAATTTATGAATAAAAAATATAATTTTACTATAAATAAGGTTGGAATACCTCCAACCAACAGAAATCCATGGTAAAGGTATCTCGTTTCAAACTTCCTCCTTTGAGACATATTTTGAATTACACACCGCTTTCCATTATATGGTGTATAAAATTCTTCTTTGAATTATTATATCATAATAAAATATTTAATCATACTAATTAACATTCAATTTAAATTTATCTATTTCAATAGATTTTTATTCAACTATAATAAAATTTGTATGGTTTCTTGGTCTCAATTTAGATTCTCTAATACATAATTCATATTATGCACCATACATTCATTTTTAAGTTGTAATTAATAACCATTAATATATTTTGAGATGATATTTTATTTAATATAGGGTATTTTTATAACCATATCATTATATGACATTCTCTGGCATTTGATTTGAGGGTTGCCAAAGCAGTAATAGTTTATTTTATGATCTCATTTTGATTTAGGATTTTTTATGTTTAAATTTACATTAGGGAAATTATATGATATTTATCACTTAAACCACATATATTTTATTCTACCCATGTTAATTTTGTGGTTTTCATGTATTATATCTATTGTACCACACTTTGGTAATAAAAAAACAAAAATAATGTCATTAAGAAAAATTGACCTTTTTCCTTCTTCTAGGTAGAAAATATTTTTCCTACACATACATATTCCTTAATTTACTTACAAAATGTTCTTTAATATAAGTAAACAATTTATTGAATAAAAATTATATTGTATATTAATTTTCTATTAAAATTTTTTCAATAAATCTTTCCATCATTTTTCATACGGGTCATTTTTTACTCTCTTTAGAAAAGTGTGAAAAAAATTGTTATTTTAATGTTTACCACTTGACCCCAAATTTTTCTATCCTATAAATTATTTATTATAAACATTAATTTACAATATTTTATGTTTTTTCATAGAAATCATAATCTCATTGTTCTAAAGAAAATTCAAAAGCTTCCAAAAATGGGATATTATGTTCTCAAAAAAACTGAAAAAGGGGTTTAATTTAATTTATGTATATTTTATCTTCCAATATAATTTTTTATATTTAAAAATTTATTATTTTAAATATTAGTTTTAAAAATTATATTATAAACTATTTTTTTAAAATCTATTTCAAACGTTTCGAAAAGAGATTTGGAAAATGTTTACAATGTTTCTTTTAGTAAAATGTTTATAATGTTTCTTTTAGTAAAATAATATAAAAATATCAAGAAAATTATTGTTATCATTTATATTCTATTTTTAGCTGTAATTCTCAAAGAAACTAATTTTAATTCAAATCTTTCATTCTTTTATAAATGGATAGTTATATTTCATCAATGAATAATTTATGGTTTATACTATTTTTTTCAAGGAATATTGTTAATTATTTAAAGTTATATTCTCTATCACTCTCCAAAATTTATTTGACATTAAATATTTATTGTTTTATATCATTTAAATATTGTCTTTACCATATATTATTTCTAAACATGGTATTATTTTAATTAATCTCACAAATATATTTATTCAATTAATTTGGGAATATTTACATTATTTATTCTTGATTAAATATGGCTATTAATTTATTTTTAATGAGTATTTATTTAATTTTTTATTTGTCATTAAATATTTGAGTAATTCATTGGAAATGTGTTATTGATGAGTATATATAAAAATTATATATCCACTTGAAGCATCAGCATTTCACATGAGATAATCAATTTGTAATTACTAAATTAATATTTGGTTATTAGGAATATTACCTACCCAATTATAGAAATAGTTTTTAATGAGGCCTTGATAGTATATTTAAATGTCTAGAATTTTGAATTCTAACATTATGAAATCAGATATTTTTTCCCATGTGATTAATAAATTGATATTGTCCATTAATTCATTTAATGCTCAAGTTATTGATTAATTAGAATGTGTATTGATTATTCACTCTGAAATGTTGTTTGTTCCTTATGTATTCATGGTAACTTTATTGTATTTTTTCCATTATTGAGTGTTTAAGATCACCCTTTATTATGTTTTCATTTCCATTGGTTATGATGAAGAGTAATATTTATGATATGTTAATAAGGGTATCATGTGTGGCGACTTTTATAGGAAATATTGAAGGATTATCATGGAATAAGAAAATATTGGTATAATGGGAAACATTTTCGTTAAACGAGAAAGACACAATTATTTTTAAGTGGAATTTTTTACTAATCCTATAACGATCTAAAATTTAAAAGGTCTTTAATATGTAAGTGACTCAATCATTCCACTAATGTTGTAATTATGGAAGATTAAATTGGTTCAATTGAGATGGGATCAAAGATACTATATAAATATGTTGTTTTTATCACTGGATCCTAGAGTATGGATTTAGGATAATATATGAAACAATCAAATAATGAATTTACTCATTATAAATAAAGGTTCAATTTTTAAAATAATACATCATAACTGATTGATATTCTGGATTATATTTTTGTAAGGGATTTGAATTTAGAATATGTGTAGGTTGAAAATGATGAAACAACCATTTCTAGTTATGGATATAAATCGTGATTGAAATATTTAACGATTAGAAAGTGAGTGGAGGTATATAATATTATTTTAGATCAAGGAAAATATATTAAAACTACTATAACATTGATAATATAAACTCATAACTAATTGGTTTCATTAGTCAAACCAAATAATGTGAAAAAATATTTATAACTATAGAGATTTGATTTTCAACTTATATACATTGAAATATTACTATATATATTTCTATAGTTTGGTGTTGAAATGGAATGAAATTCCAAGTCCTAATGTTCCCAGAATTAATTTTTTAAAAATATTAAGTATATTTTATACTATATTATTGAAGGAAACTGTATAACTCATAAAAGGTAACCTAGATCAAAAATCTGAGGGTGCGGTTGAGTCTAAAATGCACCATTTACCCTAGGTGGGGCATAACTTCTATGGGTGTGGGACTTTTGTGGAAAAAGACACCTAGAGGAAAATCATAATTAAAATAATTATAATTAATTATTTTACCCCTAGAATCATATTAATAACTTTCAATCAAGGGCTTGTATTGAAATTATCGGATCATTGTTATGTTCGGAATGTGGTGTTTTACCCAAGCACAACATAAAAATGAAGGGTGTGAGAAATTTTGATTTCCACACCAAGTGGGATTCCTATAAAAAGAGATTTAGGGATTTGGGATTAGGGTTAGCCCTAATCCATTATCTCTCTAAAAAGTCCCTCTCTTTCTCTCTCTCAAATGTTCTTCATCTAATCGAGGAGTAATCTCCACTGAAATCTCAACAGATTGATGTGGGTGAAGATTTATGTCATCAATGAATGGAAATAAAATCAAAGTAGTATTTCTCTTATTTTTGAGTTTCATTTCAAATTTTAAATTGAAAATAATTTCCTTGAGTTTTAAGTTCATCATTTTAATGGTGAATCATAAATGGTCGCACAAACACATCCATCGATCTATGTTTAAAACATCGTTCTTTATCCATTATTCACTGGTATCCACCATCTCCTTTTGTGTGTATCAAACTATCACATGATCATTAATAAGAGAATGGGTATATGAATCCCTCGTCGCTGGGGTCCTCGATCCACTGACAGATTAGTGATCGGGTGACCGGCTAGAGTCGGGTGGTCAATGGAGTGGACCACTGAAGTGACACTGGTGCAGTATCTTATAGTGGAGAACAGCAGCCACGACCATGAAATCTGGTCTGCTAGGTGTGTAGCATAGGTGGGGCAGAAAGTTACGGGTGTGAGGAAGACCTAGATCATAGAGAATGGCTAGCTAGTAAGGTAATTAGGTGGGGGACAGAGGGCCTACTAGGAACCGAGAAACATGGGTCTCCACGTCGATGAGGGGACAGTGGGGGAGCCAGGGCATTCAGCTTGCTAGTGAGTCAAGAAAAGTGGGCTATGGAGACCAGGCTGTGCTGGTGGAAGAATGGGTCGGGTCGCATAGATGTGCTATGGTCCGGTGAAGCGGGCTAGCACAGGTAGAGGGGTCAGGCCATAATGGGTCAGACCAGTTCAAAATGGGATATATAGATTTAAATATTTGTATCTCTTAATTCAGGCATCTGATTGATGTGTCATCTATAACCACTTTTTCCTCTCATCAAGACAGATATTTTTAGACTAGTTTAGTACTTTTAAGATGTTGTCTTTGTATATTGATGCATAAAACACATATTTTGGATAATAATAATAAAATAATTATAAAGAAATCTTTAATTAGACCTATCTTTTAAAAGGAACATCCATTTGATGCATTATTAGTGTCATAATGACACTAGTCTTTGTGTTTAATTTTAAATACTACTTTAGGGTGTTTAATCTAAAGTTATGGTGTGGGCCCCATGATGCCTGATTCGCACGCGTAGCAGTGAAACACAGATTTCTCCCCATGTATCTGTTTTGGATGAGTGTGTAGTTTATCTCGTGGGTTATTCATAAAGGATCATAATGGTTCATTCCAAATAATTAATTTTGAGAGTGAGGCATGGACCCCATGAGACACCTTTCGATAGTAATGTGGTGTTACTCAAATTTTCCATTAGACGTCTGATTGGGGTGAGTGAATATTCTACCTCACGTGTTTTTTAATAAGGAACAAGATGATGTGACCTGCTTATATGTTTTGATCATTATTAGTGATCTCATTAAATGTAGAAACATGAAAAGAATATCAGTGAAGAGTATTTTTACATGTATGAAGAGAATCCACTGTGGCGATGATCGGGTGATGACACCAGGGAATTTTGAGTGGCATCCTCTAGTTGCGCTAGGCAAGGTTCCTCTATGTAACTAGAGTGGAACCCTCTATTCAGGCTAGGTATAGTTCCTCAACCTATTCCGAGTGTCACCCTCTAGTCGGGCTAGGCTTGGGTCCTCAAATTTGAGATGACCGCTTGTCTCTACAAATTAGTGGAGAGAGGTACTTTGATGTTACTTTGGACTCATGAGTAAGAGGGGTGATTTCTCCACCATGACTCATCCTTACGACATGACCTAAAATCGTGTGGGAGAGACAGAACCACCCACAGTAGATAGTATCGAGGTGTGGTGTTTGTTCCTCTTTGACTATCGATTTAGGGAAGTTGTGACGAATGATGGGTATCAATGGTGGTTACTTATGGGACTGTTGGATACTCTTTTACCAAAATAATTTATGATATGGGGATCCCCTTACTCCCTTGTTTGGGTTTCTTTGACTGAGCATTGATATATACATCCTATTACAGTACTCACTCCTTGGGTTCTAGTTACTCTCCTTACAAGATATGTAAAGACACAATCGGTATTCTATGTGATTTTTGTGCCTAGATTCTTTTGGTTGGATGAGTCTACTCTCCTAAGATAAATACAGAAGACTCGATGAGAAGTTTACCTTTTTTTGTTTCTATATCCTTGTGTTCGTATTAGCTTATTTCACTCTCTTTTTGTGTTGAGTTTTACTATTTCATTGAACTTTGTTCCATCTTATTTACTTACATTACTCTTGTATATCATACTTATCCCCCTTCATTTTAGGGAATCTTACTGGGTATGTTTATACTCACCCCTGCATGGTCTTTTCTTGAATGCATCATTCCTTATATAGGTGAAAGACAGGTGTGATTGTGACTCCTCAAGAGCTTAGGGGTATGGGAGCTTGGACCATGTCTGTTGGTCGTAGTTGGGGGTTCAGGAATGGTGATTCCTCACTAGTTTTGCTTTCTCAATTTTCTTATCGGGTAGGGACACTTTTATGTTGGGCATGTATTTTTTCCTTTTTCCATTCAGCTTACTTTTCTATATCTACACCTTTCTATTGTTCCATTCATGTGTGGTTTAGTTTTAGAGCAGGATTCATCTTTTACTTCTTTCCATCTTCACTACTACATCATGTTGGCTTTGTGTGTGTGTGTGTGGGTACTTTAGAAAACGCATCCCTTAGTTATTGTGACTTCAGCACTTGTCGCCACCCCTAGCCTATAGAGGTGGGCATGGTGTAATTACAGCTTGATCCCCAACATGGGTTGGGTCATGAAAAAGTGGTATCAATGGTGGTTCGACCATTCGGATGTTGTTCATAATTTTTCCTAAAAGTTCTTGGTTAGATTTAGGGAAACAATTTAAATGTGTCTCAAGAGCAGATCTCAGGCCATAGAGTCCAGTGATGGTATGGTGGTCAACATATACATTCATGAGGACCCTGATTACCCTCTTATCAACTTGGAATATTGAGAAATTTTTTCCAGGGAACTTTGGAACATGCATATAGGTTTGAGACATTGAATTTACATATTTATTCAAATAACCTTTTTTGTATTTTTTGTAATATATATTTTCTCATCAGTCTAAGTTGATCCTTGATAACATTCAGAATGCCTATGTGATAGCAGCAAACAATAATACCTACTCTGGTTCATGATGACAACCTTGTGAGAAATGAACCCTCAGTTTAGATCCCACCATTTGATCCCCTTCCTCCAGGTGGATTAGTAGTGGCACCTCCACCTATGGAGAAGAAGATAGTTCCATCAAAATAGGATGAGGATGAGCATAGGATGAGCATTATCCATTCGTTCTAGCACCAGAGGCCATTGAGGTTTCATGGTGATCTGAACCCTCAGCCGGAAGACGACTGGTTAGAGTCTGTGGTCCACCTCTTCAGGGTTTTACGGAAACCTGCAGATTAGAGGGTGGATTTAGAATCCATCCTTTTTAAATGGATGGATGGGTTGTCATGAACCGAATCTCATCACTACCAAAACCAGCATCACACCCATCCTGTGACACGACCTGAAGGGTGTTCCCAATACCCACGGGTTGGAAGAAGGGGCTGGGTATCATAAACCAAAAATTGGGAATGATTTACCCAAGATTATACACTTAAATAAACAAATGAATCAAATAAAACGAATCAGGATTTTTCTGACCAAATAATCTTTTAAAAAAATCAGAACTGAATTACATAGTTTAAAAAAACTAAAAAAGACCATCACAATGTTTCAAAACCAAAAATAAGTAGCCCATGAACCATCATGGAAAGAGGCACCTCCCTCAAGCCATCTTCACAAGACATCACCACCATGAACCTTCTAGAAACATGAACCACCAGCACTATAAACTGTACATAACCTATGACATCAAAAAAACAAATTCTACTTACACAAAAAGGTGTAAGTAGGGTTTGAGACAAATATCAAATTGATACCACCACTAAGAGATTCCATGCAATAAACATTCAAAGATGAAAGGGATGCAAGTTTTCAAAAACATGTAATTTCTAGTTACAATTTCTAAAAGATGAAACTTAAAAAAATCAGTTTTCAAGTGGGCTAATTTAAAGAATCAACACTTTAAAATAAATTCCAAAAACAACTGAATTTTCCAGAAAAATATTCTGTATACCGATGGTAATTATAAAGTATCTAATGAGCACAAGCAATAGAAAATAACCCCTAGGAAATAGCTAGTTGTGGGTCCCAAGTACCTCGTATCTCGATGAGAGTAACCAACATAAATATTTATTCTCATGCATGATCCACTAGTAGGGAACATAACCATAACCTAGTGGTCCCCAATCATCATAATCATAGTTTAGTTAAATTTGAAATCGCCAATCTTTCTAAGTGAAACTGAGGCCAAACCCCATAAATTCACTAGCATACTAGTACATGTCCACCCACCTAGATACCCGGGTTTTCCCCTTGTGCTCAAACAAGTTCAACAAGTCAAGAAACATAATTTTCACATGAAAATATCATTTCTACATCGAGAATTCACCAAACAGCCCACATGTATACCACACAAGTCACAAAATTCCACTTTTCATTCTAATTGATTTTGAAATCCGACTCACACTAATATAGACCACAACAATTTTCACATTTCATTAACAATTCCACAAATCCATTAAACAATTTTATGAAACCATTCTATATATTACAACTCACACAACATCCCACTCACATTTTACATAATACCATTTTCATAACCAAAATCCAATTTTCAAATCACACTCAAACAAAACATCCCACATCACTTTCATATCTCTTACACAATTTAGTAAATCCTTCAAAAAATTTATAAAACATTTCCAAAATTGAACACATCAAAAAACATCCCCTTTCACATTTAAAATGTTCCATTTCAAAATATACACACTCCAAAATAGATTTCCAATATGGTTTCACCTCTTACATAAATCATTAAATCATTCAAATCTTTCATAAAACAATTCTAAAGAGTACACCCAAAATTTCCACATAAAACCCATTTCAAAACCATATTTCAAGGAAAAAACCACACCAAAATACTACCAAAGTTGAATTGGTAGCCCTATATACATTTATAAAACCACTTTTAATTGTTATAAAATTACCCTGAATAATACAACAAAAGACACAAATGAAAACACCCTTTTTCATAAAATGCTATCAAGAAGTATAATAATGTTTTACACACAAAAACTATTCCAAAACCCCCCTTACAAGGCCCACATGACACTAAGTAATTAAAAAAATGGAATTTTCATTCCCTTTCAACAACTGATAAATCAATTTCATATTTTGTAAAACTAACACAAAAGATACCACATGTGTTACATTCAAAAATTTCACAACTTCAAAAAATTGAAATTATAAAATTAAATGCTTAACCAAATCCCCCAAAAATGGTTTTAACACCACACACAGTATATGGGTAACCTGAAAAAATAGTAAAACAAGCAAACTAACTCATCATGGAATGGTTAACCATGGAATCACCTACCTTTTGGGTCGAAACCCTCAAATCGTTGTCTGAAACATCAAGCGAACCACCCCTGTACCACATGGAAGTGAATAGAAACCTAAAATCTCAATATTACACCAAAAGGACACCATTTTAAACCCTAGGTTCGAACCCTAACTTCTGGACACTTTGGAACATCAAGAAAGATGGATAAAACCCTAAGGAAATTGAAACATGGAAGGGAGGAACACTTACTTGATGGAATCATGGATAAATCAAACTAAATCAACTAATATATGAATTTTAAAATAAAAAACATTCATGGGAAGCTTGTAAAAGGATGAGGATATCATTTAGGAACTATAATGGGGGAAAATAGTGAGAAATTAAAGAGTTGTAAAGGAATCAATTACCTCTTCAAATCTAGCCGATTTTAGAAATTCAGAGAATGTTTACCTAAATTCTCGATTCAAATGATATTCAATGAGGGGGAGGAGAGCATGGGAGATCGCCTTAGGTAAGTGGTCTAGGGATAGGTTGAATCATGGAAAAAAATTAAAAAATTAATGAGATATTAAAGAATTAAAAAATAATTTTAATGAAGGAAATGGGCTTTCGGGCTGGCCCACCACCTTAATAAAAACTCCAAATCCATCATTATTATGGATTCCTATGAATTCCAAATTAATATGGTGATTTTAATATACCAGGTTATTCCATTTGGGAAGTGAATGGGTGTAAAATGTTGAAAAAAACGAGTTATAAAAGAAAGAATAATTTATTTTTAAATTTGGAAATGGGTTTACGGTTCGGCCCAAAGTTCAAAAACCCACCATTTCCACCAAAATGCATGGTAAACCACCAAAAACAAACCAGGAATGGAAATTAAATGAAAAATGACTTTAAAAGAATTCGTGTATGTGAAAATTATACCCATCATAAATATTTCCTCTCTTGGAAATCCATAACAAGGACAAAAGAAAAAACTATCCCCAACTGAAAGGCCGAAATGGACTCATTTTCCAAGCTTCTCCCCCAAAGGCCAAAACACCTCCAGTGATCAATTAAAGAAGGAATATTTCACAAAAAAACATACACTACTTTAGTGAAATTATCAATCACATTTAGGAATTATCCCAAAAGAGAAATCCATGAACACTACCCGAAAAAGGATCAAGAAATTTACCCAAACAAACAACAACATCGATCAAGGTTACACTTATATTGATATAACTAAATCCTTGGGCACTCTCCAATCCGAACGTTTTCCCAAGGAATATGTAGGTAGTTAGATATAATAGAATGAGACTACCCACTTCTAAGACAAAACCATGGGAAACATTCAGTTTCTAATACATGGAGACAAAAATGGGATCCCCACCATAAGAGAAAACATAAATTTTTTCCAAGACAAAATCGGGACACTAACAGGGGAGGACCAAACTGACTCCCTGGTACAAGGGGTATAATTTCATCCAAATTTTACAAAATAACATACATGAGACCCATGGTGGGTCTCCCCACCATAAGAAGCAACCATCTTAACTGATCAGCATGGGTCGGCACAAAAATACCCAAAACTCAAAGAGTTGGGATGACCGCACAGTAAGTCTGCACAGTTTGGGAAATTGTGTGCTAACCATGTGAATCCTTATATCTGCATTGTTTATTGGGGAACGGTTGCAACTCACCAAGTGAAAACTGTTCCCTCAACCTATCTAGCCAAATTTTAAACCTTTTTCAAAAAACTCAATGGAAACTAAAGGGGGGAAGGAAAGACATTAGGCGACAAACATGAGAACAAGGTCATCCACCAATTTTCATCGAATGAGAATAATATAAGAAAGATGATGACATCAGAGGTTTTAACTCTTCATATCACTCATACTTAGGGTAGGACTTGTACAAGGGTTTAAAAAACCTTGGTATTTTCCCTAACTATTCACCATCTTCTCTCCAGGACCTATGCGTGGAGCTCAAAATATTGAAGAATCTTCAGCCTAGAAGTTAGGATTTGAAAACCCCTATATAGAACTTCGTCATTTGGTTCCACAAAAAACTACACCTCATACCCCTATGGGTTCACCAAGACATAACACACTCTAGAACTCACTTTACCGAAACATGACATTTCACTAATACAGGGGATCAAAAGATGCACACACATCGCACCTTGTTTCTTCAAGTGAGAAACAATAGAAGGGGAGGACACATATAACAACCTTCCTCAAAGATAGAGTATTTTAGGTTTTTCCTAAGGGATACATACTCCCAAAATAATAGAGGCCCTCATAGGATGGTATGACCTTCTATTTTACAACCCAATGAGCACACAACATCACAAGGCATCACCGAGCATGACCATTGCGATTGATAGAAACAATAAATGGAAAGGGACCTTATGCCAAGTCCCTAAACAACACACAATTCAAGAAGTTGGCCATAATGACCTCTCATGAACATATTTCCCTAAATAGTGGTTCAACAGGAACTCCTACTTCAAAGAGACTATCAAGGACTTAGAGGCCCTCTTAGACACCATCAAGACACTCATCCACACTAAAACCCCAGACCACTTAAAACTTAAACTAATCCAGAAACATAAAAAACTATGGTCCCTTAAAACCTTCCACAAGAATTATTATACTATAATAGTATCCTCAAAACCAAAAATGAAAGGGTTTAGACTCATTCTACAAATCTTGAGAAAATATTACACACATTGATCAACTGGAGGATTCCCCAATGGAGAAACAATTCAGGTTGCACTTCAGTTGTCTAGTAACCCTTAATGGGGGTATACCTTATCCAATGAGAGAACCCAATGACCAAACCAAGCTAGTTTATTTTTTATGAAATACTTCAACCATATCCAAACAGATGAGGGGAACCACCAAAATGGCTTCCCAATATTTTCTCAAAAGGGACCACTAACCATCCCTTCAACCCAACTTATCAACCAAACACAAACCCAAAACACCGTTCAAATAAGAGGGGTTCTTGGCCTCAAAACATTCCACAACATCAACATTTACAGAAAAACACACAATTAACACCATCCCAAAACACTCATCAAGAAATCAAGTTTTCCTTTTAAAAACATTTCTTAGAAAACATATGGTTCATCAGTTAGAAAATCCACCAATGGTACCCCATGGACCCCACACATGCATGTTTCCATACCCCACCAGGCACCCTCCTCATATCCATCCTGACACTCATCCAATCATTCCATTAACCATCCATCATCCCATATAACCCCATGCATGTGGTCACTCATGAAAACACCAAAGGTTAAAACACAAACTCTTTCCACTTTTCAAAACCAAAACAATCAACTGATACTTTCTTTTTCTCAATACTGAAAACCAAAAAATCGAACCCAATTTACCGATTACAAAACTTTTCAGAAAGGCACAATCATTCAAATGAAAACCCATATTCAAGTTATACACAATTATTTCAAAACATCTCATCCCATTAAAACATATTTCAACAGTTTAGAAAACCTTATTGGAAACACTTTTTCAAAACCAACTTTACCATAGTTCTTGGTTTCAAAAGATGCATAAAGACACCATTTTACTAATTCAAAAAAAATCTGAAATGTTAGTTCCACCATTTCAAAAAAAAACCCTTCCCTATTTATTTTAAAATTATTTCACAAAAACCTTACACTTCATAAAACCATGTCATTCTTAATTTAAAATCGAACTACAAAGATTTTTTAAACTAAAGAACACAAGACAATGAGAGGGGGAACTAGCTTCGGTGGGTGACTTGGACATAGGGTTGGTGTCCATATACCAATCACTTCACGATCATGGATAGAGTTCTAAGAAAATATCCCTGGCTCCACATGGATTTTCAGGACCTACGACCTCACTAAAATCATTTCCTAACACTCTTTTCATTTCCCCTAATCATCATCAAACCAAAAAAACCACAGGAATTATGTAAGTCCTGACCTCCAATGGTGACTTGAATTCCATCATGAGGTGTGGTGATCGGTCACACTACCCATAACCAGAATTCCAAGTCTTGAAAATTCTAACTCCATGCTACCTCGATTTTTCCCAAAATAGCATGGCCCAAACAGTTAACATAAACCTCCTCGGATAACATTTTGTCACGAACTGAATCTGTTTGCCCCCAAAACCAGTGCCAAACCCGGCCTGATACATGGCCTGAAGGGCGTTCTCAGTCCCCATGGGTTTTTACATGTTCCCGGGTATCATAAAATAAAAATTTTGAATGATTTACCCAAGTTTATAAACATAAAACAACAAATGAATCCAATAAAATTAATCTGGATTTTTCAAACCAAACAATCTTTTGAAAAAATTCAAAACTGAATTATATAGTTTAAAATGACTCAAAAAGACTATAACAAAGGTACACAACCAAAATAAACTTCCTATGAACCCTCATGGAAAGATGAACCTCCCTCAAGCCATCTCCACAAGACATTACCACCAAGAACCTGCTAGAAACCAAAACCACTTACACTATAAACTGTACCCAACCTGCGACATCAGAAGAAACCAAGTCTACATACACCCAAAGGTGTAAGAATGGTGTGAGAAAAAGCCCAGTAGGATACCACCAATAAGATATTCCATGTTATAAACATTAAAATACAAAAATCAAGCATGTTTTCAAAAACATGTAATTTCTAGTTACAATTTCTAAAAGATGAAACTTTAAAAAAAATCAGTTTTCAAGTGGGATAATTTAAAGAATCAACACTTTTAAAATAAATTCCAAAGCTACTGAATTTTCTAGGAAAATATAACATATGCTAAAGGTATGTATAAAGTATTTAATGAGTACAAGAAATATAAAATAACCCCTAGTAAATAGCTTGATGTGGGTCCTAGGTACCTTGTATCTCGGTGAGCGTAACCATCACAAATATTTGTTCTCGTGAATGAGCCACTAGTAGGGAACATACCCATAACCTAGTTTTCCCCAATAATCATCATGATAATTTATTCAAATTTGTAATCATCAATCTTGCTAGTGTAAATCTGATGCTAAACCCCATATATTCACTAGCATACTAGTACACCTCCACCTACCTATATTCCTAGGTTTTCCCCTTGTTCTCAAACTAGTTCAACAAGTCAAGAAATATAATTTTCACATGAAAATATAATTTCCACATCAAAAATTCACCAAAAATCCCACATGTATATCACACAAGTCACAAAAGTCCACTTTTCATTCAAATTGATTTTGAAATCCGACTCACACTAAAATAGATCCCAACACTTTTCATATTTCTTTAAGAATTCTACAAATCCGTTAAAAAAATTTATAAAACTATTCCAAGGTATTAAAACTCACATAATATCCCACTTACATGTTACATAATACCATTTTCATAACCAAAATACATTTTTCACATCACAATCTCTGAAAACATCCCACATCGATTTCACATCTCTTACACACTTTAGTAAATCCTTCAAACATTTTAATAAAACATTTACAACATGGAACACATCACAAACTATACCATTTCACATTTGAAATGTATCATTTCAAAATATAAACACTCTAAAATATTTTTCCAAAATGGTTTCACCTCTTACTTAAATCATTAAATCATTCAAATATTTTATAAAACAATTCTAAAGAGTATACCCAAACTTTGTTCATAAAACCCATTTCAAATTCATATTTCAAGGAAAACCCCACACCAAAAAAATACCAAATTAGAATTGGTATCCCTAGATACATTTATAAAACCACTTTCAAGTGGTATAAAATCACATTGAATATTACCATGAAAGATACAAATGAAAACAACCATTTTCATAAAATGCTCTCAAAAAGTATAATAATGTATTAAACACCAAACATATTCCAAAACCCCCTTCCAAGGACCACAAGAAACTAAGGAATTAACAAAATAGAATTTTCAGCCCATTTCAATAACTAATAAATCAATCTCATATGTTATAAAACTACCACAAAAGATACCACATGTGTTACATTCAAAAAGTTCACAACTTCAACAAAAATGCAATTATAAAATTAAATACTTAACCAAATCCCTCAAAAACGGTATTTTCACCACACACATCATATGGGGAACATGAAAAAATATTAAAAAAAGACAAAAAACTCATCATGGAATGGTTAACCATGGAATCACCTTCCTTTTGGGTCGAAACCCTCAAATCTTGGTGTGAAACATCAAGAGCACCACTGCTTCACCACAAGGAAGTGAAGAGAAAAATAAAATATCAAGATTACACAAAAAAAGACACAATGTAAAAAACCTAGGTTTGAACCCAAACTTATGAAAACATTGGAACATCAAGAAGGAGGGATGAAACCCTAAGTAAATGGAAGAAATGGAAGGGAGGAACACTTAATTGATGTAATCTTGGATAAATCTTCCTAAATCCACCTATATCCGAATTTTAGAATATCCAAAAATTCAAGGTAGGTTCAAAAAGGATGAGAAGATCATGTAGGAACTGGAATAGGGGAAATAGTGAGAAATGAAGGATTTATGAACGAATTAATTTGCCTCTTAAAATCCAGGTGATTTGTGAAATACAGGGAAGGTTGGCCTAAATTTATGATTCATATAATCACAAAAGAGGGCGAGGAGATCATAGGAGAACACCTTAGGTAATTGGTCTTGGGTGGGAGTTGGGATCACCGAAAAAAACATCAAAAATTGAAAGAGGTATTAATGAATTAAAAAAATTAATGCAAGAAATGGGCTTTCGGGATGGCCCACCACCTTAATAAAAATTCTAAATCTATAATTATTATGGATTTATATGGATTCCAAATGTATATGGTGATACTAGGGGATTCCATTTGGGAATTGGAATGGGTGTAAAATATTGAAAAAATTAGTTATAAAAGAAAAAAATATTTTTAAATCTGGAAATGGGCTTATGGTTTTGCCCAAATTTCGAAAACCCACCATTTCCACCAAAATGTTTTGTAAACCCCCAAAAATCATGAATAAAAATTAAATGAAAAATGTCTTTAAAATAAGTCACGGATGTGACACGGGCATTGGTGGAGCCTAGTTACTCAGATGCACTATGAGTCAGGACTCTCGTGGGATGAGTTCCAACAGTTATTTCATGAGGAGTACTTCCCCTCATGGTTAGGCTCTATCAGGATTTTGGAGCTTATGGGTCTTCTCTAGGGAGGTATAATGCTTTATGTATGATGGGTGAGGCCACATGGCATGAGACTGCCTAACTAGAAAAGCTGATCTTCCCGAACATGAAGGAGGTGGACCACCATGATAGAGGAAACACCATAATCAAGGTGGTCCCCAGGGAGGTGGTGTTGGTAGAGGAGAATGAGGACCCAAAGGATGTGGATGTGGGGGAAACTCTATGAGATCCTCCCACCACCACCACTGGGAAGTGCAATTTAGGCTTAGAGAGCTGTCACCTGGGGCCACACATAGTTCCATGCTATGGATGTTCGTTATTATCCAGCAAACGATATGATATTAGGTATGCTCTTTGTTTATTATATGCTTTTTTTAGTATTAGTATCCCTAGGATGCATTAACTCTTTTATCTCATTACGCCTAGTATAGGGGTTGGAGTTCCTAGTAAATGTCATATCACAGTGTCTTTGTCTTGAGGTTCCTACGAGAAGTGCCTCTTCTGCATCTTTTATCTGTTGGTAGTGCAGGCTATAATTTGGAGGAGAAATGATCATGTGGGAACTATTAGTCATCATGATGGAACCTTATGATGTCAAATTTGGAATGTATTTTATTTCTATTATTTGATCCCAAATTGACGGTTGTCAAAGGTTATTCAAATTCCTACACATTAATTGGATGACATTCACCTTTCTTGGAGAACGAGGCCTCGTAGAAAGGTAGGAGAGTGTTGTGAGAAAGACTCTACAACCTTATTACCATTATATATAACTATTGACCCTTGGTGTAGCATACTCTTCATGTTCTCGGGTTCCTTCATTTGTGGTGTATTTCATATATTTCTTCCTCGAAAATGTCTTTGTAATACCTCCAGGGAGGGAGTTGTAGTTTTTTCTTGATTTTCAACAAGGTACTATCCTAATATATTCTTTGGAATATTGGAGGGAACCCACAAATTTCTGAGAGAATCATTTATAGTTAGAGGACCTTTGTGACAAGGGTATCATCATACCTAGTGTGTCCCCCTGGGCGGATCAAGTTCTATTTGTGAATAAGGTAGATAGGTGATTATGAGTTTGTCTAGATTATTTTCACCTAAAACAGGTCTTCCAACCATACATGGACCGGTTTTTTATTTTCTTCATCAATGACATACTCGTCTACTCTGCATGAGAGGAGGAACACACACAGCACTTGAGGATGTTCCTTGATCTACTTCAAGAGAATCAACTTTATGGAATGCTCTTGAAGTGTCATTTATGGATACATGAGGTTATCTTTTGGGGGAATGAAATATCTATGGAATTTTTAGATATTAATCTAACAAAGATCTAGGTTGTATATGCTTGGGATCCTCCCATGGATTCTTTATAGGTGTAATGATTTATTATTTTGGCAGGGTACTACATGAGATTTCTGGTAGACTTATCTAGGATCATAACCCCTTTGACTACCTTGACATGAAAGGAACAATTATTTACATGGTCTATGTAGTGCCAAAGGTCCTTCAAGGAGTTGAGGCAGAGGCTGACGAGCGCTCTAGTTTTGAGACTACTAGAGGAGGGTGTTGAGTTCATAGTGTATTGTGATGCCTCAGGAGATGGACTCAGTTTCATTTGATGCAACAACAAGTAGTCATCATATATGGGACAATATTATTGATACCCCATTAAAATAAATATTTGACTCATGAATTAGAGCTCATCGCAATAATCTTCAACCTGAGTATGTGGAGACATTACCTCCTAGGAGAGCACTTTTTTGTTTACTCAAACCACGAGAACCTCAGATATATCATCACCCAGAAAGATCTGAATCTAAGGCAACAATGTTGGTTAGAGTTTCTACAGGACTATGACTATATTAAAGTCTATAATTTTGGAAATTGAAACGTTGTAATAGATTCCATTAGTAGTAAATATCATGCTTTCCTAGTTTAGGAAGCTTTAGAGTAGTTAGCTTTCTTGGAGCTAACCCTGGTGGAGCATGAGGGCTCAACTTTTCTACAATCAATGGTGATGACTCCTTCGCTCCTCAAACATGTGAGAGAGTCTTTGCTTAGAGAAATCGACTGTGAGGTTCTACATGACCAAATAACCATAGACGATGCACCTGATGGGTATTCTAAAAGAGATAATCATGAGATCTTTTTCATGGGGTGTACAGTGATTCTAGTCATGCTGCATGAGGGGGTGATGTGGGAGTTCCATACTTCTCCCTTAGTTCTGCATCCAGGTGTGGGGAAGATCACTACTAGAAATTTCACTACTTGTGACAGGATCCCGTCGTAAAAACTCTTTTTCAACAGGTGCCCATTGCAAATAGCCCGTTACAGAAAACGACATCGCAACTACTATCTTTTGTGACGGGCCCATCGTAAAAAATATTACTTGCGACAAGAAGTGGGACTGTCGCAAATAGATGTCCTATTAAATACAGTATATATACAAGAACCATTAGCAACAGTCCCATCACAAAAAGTTTTTGTCATGGGATACCAACCCATCGCAAATAGCTTATTTGTTATAAACCTTTTGCAACAGGCCCGTTGCAAAAAATCTATTGCGGCAGTAAATAAACTCATTGTGAAAAACTTTTAAAAATTATATATAATCTATTTTCGATAGAGCCCATGTCGCAAAATGCCTCGTCGCAAATACTTAATAAAATAAAAATAATAATATTGATATTATTAAAATGACAAAAATATTAAAAAAATATTAAAATTCTCAATATTTTCAAATACATAATAAAATAATAAAAAAATTATGATTAATGAAAAAAATAATATTAATATTATCAAAATAATAAAAACACAAAAAATATTAAAATTCTCAATATTCAGAATAAATATATAAAAAATCATAAATTATTATTATTATTATTATTATTATTAAAATAAAAAAATATTAAAAATATATAATACTAATAATATATAATAAAATATAAAAATATTAAAAATACTAAAAAAATTATGCAATATTCACACCAATATAAAATAAAAAAATTGTAAATAGTTCATATTACATAAATGTTCAATTCAAATGTTTTTAGTAGAACAAAAAAATCACTAGGGGGAATTGTCTTCTGGAGGAGATGGTGGAGGAAACTCCATACCTAATCTACAAGTCAGATGGTGCATGTACTTCATCTGATTGTGCTACTCCTACTGCCATTGACGAATTCCCTCCTCATGTTGGTGCTGCTACTGCAGCTGCTGACGCATCTCTTCCTGATACTTCTGCAAACTCTCTATATGCTTTGTTTGAGCTCACAACTACTCCTGACACTATGAGCCAGAAGATGATGCCTCTTCATGAGCTCCTCTCAAGAAGTACACCGACATCATAGTAGTACCATAATAAGTCTCAAGAGTCAAATGAGAGATGATACCAACTACTAGGCCTTTCTCAAAGGCATACTGGGTCACCTGCATCCATGTAACCTCATCAAAATAGTGGGCACTAGTCTGATCAGTCATCTTGGCCTGAATCTCAGCCCCTGTCTGAGAGGTCACGGCCTTATACGATTCTTTCAGTTTCAATTTGAAATTAAAATAGTGAAAATATTATATTCAGTTAACTTTCGAATGGAAAAATGAATAATACTTACCACAATAGGACACGGGGGATCACCTCTAATCTCTCACGTGGCTTGATCACTATACATCCTCTGATAAACGTCATACTTCATAATATCATGATGCTCGACTACCTATATGAATATAAAATACACTTTTTATATGTAATGTTATATATAATATCTTAAAAAGATACTTACCAGATTCTCTATATGCGTACTGCATTTACGACTACCAGCTCGATGTGTCACCTCTTGTCTCCCCCGATTTTGCCAACCCAATGAAGATCTCCATTTAAATCCACTACTCAACCAGTGTGAACATAATCCATCTCACACGTGAGATGAAATGTACTTTGGTCAGTGGGCTCTACATGACTAATCAAATACTTTCGCTCATGCTTTCTTAATGGTTTTCCTTCTCAAATTGTGCAAAAACTAACAGAAACACTCATGAATAGACATCTTTTATGCCTCATGGATAGCACCACACAAGCTATCATCGATGGGATACCATAAACCCAACAAGTAATTTAAAATATCAAGTTATTAATGAAATAAATTTCGAAATAAATATTATTTATTTATGTACCATCCAACAATTGAACATTATATTCCACACATCAATGGGAATCTGTTCCCATGTGATCTATGGCTGAGAAAAAAAATTTCACAAGATAGCACTCCCCTGTCCAACAGCTACATGGGAAAACGATGAAAAAATAATAAATAATCAAACAATTAGTATATAAATAAATTAATGAAACCTAACTAAAATTAACTTGCTATCATACCTCCATGTGTGTGGATCAAAACCAGGATGTGGACGTCGCTCAAGGATAGGGTCAGGAATCAAAAGTCGCACATGACTATTCCCCCTCCATGTACACCCTAAACTGCCAGTAGCTTGAGGTTCAAATGATCCCAAATCCTCCTCATCCAAAGGTTTCTCACCCTTCTCCAACTCACAATGTAGATTCAGGTCCATCTAAAACATAAAATGATTGTTGTTAGTAGATATTTGAAATTAACTAGCATATATAGATATATATTAGTTATGATTATAACCAGAATTTGACTATGTCAATGTTCACCTTCACCATAATCTTCATATCTGACAATGTCAATGTCTTTATATTCATCATCGACATCATCAATATCCATATGTGTTTTGGTTTAATCTCCTGCAATTTCAAATTCATTTGTAACATCATTAACATCATCATCACCATCAAACCTTAATTATGGGGTGTGATCATCGATATTCATGTATCTTTGTTAAAAGGATGTATTTTGAGTAGTCTCTTGAAAAAATCCATTACCTTGTACTTCATCGAAACCAAATTCAGTTTGAGTAAATTGATTTCCCCATGATTTCATTTTTATTATTCTCCAACAATCACTCAGGTCTCTAGAAGTAGCATAGTACATTGCATAATATATTCTATGTGACCACTGATCTATTAAAAATGGTTCATTTACTGCAAGAAAACTTTTATATTTAATATCTACGATTCCATGAACCAGATGAAGATGCAAGCCTCTCTTATTATCTAACCACATACATTTAAATATTGTTATGTAATTTTTTCCTAGATAACACAGTTCAATAATTTCATCCAGCATGACTTATAAGTCAACTTTAGTTTATCTATGATGTGATCATCTCAAGAAAACTCCAATGTTCATTGTTTTTTTTATTACAAATATGCACGTGTAAGAAATAAAAAACCATTCATCCCACACGGATTGTAATATTTAACCATTTTTGGATGGTGGGTTCTCAATATGCACATTTTCTTATTTATTTTATCATCATGTTGATACACCTGAAAATTTGTAAAAAATTATCAATATAATAAATAATAAACTGAATTGATATGTTAAACCATCAATAATTTATGTTACTGGTTTTTGAAACCATTGAGAAAATTTTTTCTGTCGACGTTCTTCAAGAGTAGCTGTTGTAATTTGTGCAAGCTGTTTCTTGATATGGTTATCATATAACCTACAAATAAAAAAAGTTTGCTTACTGTAACATAAATTATAGAATAAGGGATAGTATCACTCATAGTACAAATGATGTCATTTCTTCATAGTTGAGCAGAACATATGTATGAGCTCTGTGATGTTCATCATCTGAAAGCCATCGTTGATGAACTCCACCAATGAAAAGATTTGGATGATTAGAAACTGATAATTGATTGTCCATTTCATCATCATCATTCCTCTCTTTCTATCCCATGTAGTTTTGTTTTGAGGGATATTCAGATTCAAAATAATGAGAGCAGAAAAAAGTAATTTCCTCTTGAAAATAAGATTCAGTAAATGAGGCTTAAACTGATGCTTTGTTGCGTACTTTTTTCTTCAATTTCTATATGCATTTTTTGAATGGGTACATACATCAAAACTATACTAGACCTCCACATTTAGATTCATGTGGAAAATTTAATATTATATGTTCTATAGAGTCAAATAAAACTGGCGGAATGATTTTTTCTAGTTTACATATAATGATAATAAAATCATATTGAAGTTTACTTAGTGCATCATAGTCTGTTGTCACCCCACAAATGTCTCAAAAAATATGATATGTCTATTATCAAATCTCAATTCATAGAATTCAACAAGCCTCTAGATCCAATCAGCATAAGTCTTTCCAATATAACATGACAATCATGACTTTTAAATCCAGTAATATGACCTTTATTAACACATTTTCCCAAATTGGAAGCATGGTCATCTCGAAGTCTCAAATATGAAATCCACTGAAAAAATAATAAGCGACTCTCTTTGGAAAATGTATAAGATTCTTTTGGCTTCACTAACCTCTGTGATCTGACATTTTGAAACAGTTCGAGTTCCTGTCACCGGAAAATTTGGGCAAGATCTAATTATTCCGTTACATTATCTTTGGCCTTAGCTGGTGTATCAAAAAATGAATAAAATAAAATATCAAAATAGTTCTTCTCAATATTCATGACATCCAACATGCTAAAGACCAACAAATCAGACCAATATGGAAGATCCCGAAAAGTGCTCTGTTTTATCCTATTATGCTCTTTTCCCAAATCCGTGAATTATCTGTTGGTTTACTATTGGCCCAAATGTGATGGGAGGTAATGAAAACATAACTAAATTTAACATTGTACCTGAGATCATTTTTGTAGGTTCATCCCTTCTAATTGTGCCTTTTCTAAAATGAGATTTTTTCCTATGAAAAGGATGATCGGTTGGATGAAATTTGCAATGACAGTCAAAATGGAATTTTTTTTCCATTTATTAGCATAAAGGCTTTGTTGTCTTTCATGTAGTAAGGACTTGATTTCGGGCCATGTGTACTCCAACCATATAACTTGTCATATGTCGGGAAGTCAAAAATCGTCCACATAAATTTAGATTTTAATATGAAATTTTTTTCACAACAACATCATATGTACTAACACCATTACTCCACAATGAATTTAACTCATCAATCAGTGGTTTCATATAAACATCAATATTCTTTTTCAGATGTCCTTGAATTAATAAGGTCAAGAATATATAGGTCTCCTTTATCAACATCCATATAGGTAAATAGTACAGAGTTATAAAGACAGGCCAACATGAATACTGACTACCATAAGAACCAAACAGATAGAAATCATTAGTAGAAAGACCCAATCACACGTTTTGGGCTTCCAAAGCAAAAGACGGATGTAGCCGGTCAAAATGTTTCCATGAATCACCATCAGAATGATGATTTGATATTTTATTAGTTGAAATCTTGGTTTTGTGTCATGAAATCATTGACTCTGTGTTCTGAGATATAAAAAATATTTCAACCTAGGTGTGGGGGGGAAATATCACAACTGTTTCACAGGAATCGATCCAGACATCCCCAGTTGAGCTTCTTTATACCCCAATTGTCCAAATGTGGTATAACTATCCAATGACTCATTTTCAATAGAATATAAGATGTAACGATTTTCACATGCATGAATATTCTGATGACTAAGGCCCAGATTGCGAACCGGCCTCTTACTCTCATAGTAATTTGCAGGAAACACATTTCCCTAAGGTAACTGTGTTTTAACCAAAGAAAATATCATATCAAAACTGTTTTTTGACACTTCATTATCTGATTTAATAGCCATAAATTTTGCAACCACTTCTAAATTTCTTATCTTGAAACCAGGATATAATGCATCCTCAGCAGACCTCAAAAACTCATAAAATTCAGATGGTGCCAACTCAAGAGTTAAATCAATAGCATCTTGATTTTTAGTTTGTTGAACAGATGGACCTGCAACATCATGTAATAAATTTTGAAACTGTGATGGATCCAGAATCAAGTTATTAGAATATTCATTGGAACTTCCTTCACCGTGATGATACCAAAAAACATAGTCTAGTTGAAAACCAAACTGCAAGAGATGTCCCCCAACCATTTCAATTGTGTCAAACGTTCTCAGAGCACATTTTTTACAAGGACACTTAATTGTACCTTCTGAAATAAATTCTAGTTTTGATGATGCAAACGATAAGAAAGATTGAACACCTTCAATATATACAGGATTTCAACCAGAACTGTTTGGATTTCAACACTGATTTATCCAAGCATGATCATCTAATAATGACAGTCATCGACTTCCTTGTTCCATATTTTTCTACAAAATATAAAATCATTACTATTTTTGACCAATTAGAAATTATAAAAACAATATCCAAAAAAAGAAGATAAATAATTACAACTACTTCTTAATAATTACTATTAGTTACAGGCGACAAAATTTCTAGTGGATTGAGTGCTACTCTTTTGTCCGACGGCTCATTTACATGCAACTTTCTCACACTGAAATCACAGCGAAGAATCTGCTCAAAGGTGTGCTTATTCATTCTCGTGCATACAAAAATGCATAAGCATACATCTAAGAAGATTCTACTTTGTGATTTCAGTGTGAAAATTATGCAAGTAAATGAGTTGTCAGAAAAAAGATCCCTCTTTTCGTCAATGAATCATCTTCTTATAACTATCACCGCCTAAACAATTATGAAAAATGTGGTCCAATGAATGCATATTCAAACCCGTGCATACAAGAATGGATTTACATACGTAAAAGCATACTTTTCATAATGTTTTGATTTAGTGAGAGTTGGATGAAGAAGAGTCGTCGAGAAAAAGAAGTGTTATCAATCCACTGAAAATTGTGCCAATTTATTACAATTCATTACAATTTATTACAATTGATTTTATTGATAATTATTTCTAATTATTGTTATTTATTTCTATTTATTACTAATTATTGATAATTTTTTCTAATTGTTACAAATTATTGTCAATTAATGCTATTTATTTCTATTTATTGCTAATTATTGCTAATTATTTCTCATTATTGCTATTTGTTGGTAATTATTACCAATTATTTCTATTTTATTGCAATTTATTTCTATTTATTTCTATTTATTGCTATTTATTGCTATTTATTGCTAACTATTGCAATTACTGGCTAATTATTTCTAATTATTGCAATTAATTGCTAATTGTTGATATTTATTGCTATTTATGGATAATTATTACTATTTATTGATATTTATTTCTATTTATTGCAAATTATTTCTATTAATTGCAATTTATTGCAATTTATTATTATTTATTTCTATTTATTGTTATTTATTGCTATTTATTGCAATTAATTGCTATTTATTATTATTTATTGCTAATTATTGCTAATAATTGCTATTTATTACTATTTATTTCTAATTATTTCTATATATAGCAATTTATTGCTAATTATTAGTATTGATTGCTAATTATTAATATTTATTACTATTTATTACTACTTATTCAAATTTACTAGTATTTATTACTATTTATTACTATTTATTAATATTTATTACTATTTATTACTATTTATTACTAATTGTAATTAATTATTACTAATTATTAGTATTTATTTGTATTTAGTAGTATGTATTAGTGTTTATTACTAATTATTACTAATTATTACTATTTATTAGTATTTATTAGTATTAATTAGTAATTATAATTATTTATTACTAATTATTACTAATTATTACAAGTTATTAATATTTATTAATATTCATTACTAATTATTACTATTTATTACTATTTATTACTATTTATTACTATTTATTAAAATTTATTACTATTTATTACTACTTATTAGTAATAAATACTATTTATTACTACTTATTAGTAATAAATACTATTTATTACTATTAATTACTATTAATTACAATTAATAACTATTAATTACTATTTATTACAATTTATTACTATTTATTAGTAATTATTAATAATTATTACTAAGTATTACTAATTATTACTATTTAGTACTATTTATTACTATTTATTAGTATTTATTTCTATTTATTACTATTTATTACTATTTATTATTATTTGTTACTATTTATTAGTATTTATTAGTATTTATTAGTATTTATTACTTTTTATTTGTATTTATTTCTATTTATTAGTATTTATTATTATTTATAAGTATTTAGTTCTATTTATTAGTATTTTGTACTATTTATTAATATTTATTACTATTTATTAGTATTTATTACTATTTATTAGTATGTGTTACTATTTATTATTATTGTTTACTATTTATTACTATTTATTAGTATTTCTTATGATTTATTAGTATTTATGACTATTTATGACTATTTATTAGTATTTATTCCTATTTATTAGTATTTATTTCAATTTATTACTATTTATTTCTATTTATTACTATTTATTACTCTTTATTACTCTTTATTAGTATTTATTACTCTTTATTACTATTTATTAGTATTTATTAATATTTATTAGTAATTATTACAAATTATTGCTATTTATTACTAATTATTGCAATTTATTAGTATTTATTACTATTTATTAGTATTTATTACTATTTATTAGTATTTACTACTATTTATTAGTATTTATTACTATTAATTAATATTTTTATAACCAATTATTATTATTTATTACTAATTATTTCTAGTTATTACTATTTATTACTAATTATTAGTATTTATTAGTATTTATTAGTATTTATTACTAATTACTACTAATTAATACTATTTAGTACTAATTGTTTATATTTATTTCAATTTTTTTCTAATTATTACTAATTAGTGTAATTAATATTAATTACTACAAAATACAGCTACTAATTACTAATTACCACTAATTATTTATATACATTACCAATTATCGTAATAATTACTAATAATTACTAATTATTAAGAATTAATACTAATAATTTTATTTTATTATTACAAATAAATAATGTTGACAAAACAATTTAAATCTAACTTAATTACAACTAATCAACAATAATTAAAATTAATATAATGAAAGGAAATAAATACTAAATTAAATAAAACATAAACACCTTTAAACTTGATATCTTATAATTGTAGGCGGGTTCACAACTTCGTAAAAAAAAGCTAACTCTCAAAAAATTTCACTCTAAAATTAGAGTTTACATAAGCAGAGGAACACGAAATTCGGGCCGAGAGAAGAGAAACAGAGGGGGTATATATAGGTTAGATTAGTTGTGACGGGAAATTAGCAACGGGAATACCATTGCGAAAATTTCATTCTATGACGAGCCCTGTCGCAAATATCGTAGGCCACATTAATTATCGTTGGTGGTTAAAATGTTATTTGTGACGGGGATCATCCCAAAAAGTGACATGCCAACACACTTTTTGCGACAGGACAACATCACGTCGCAAATATGTTTTTACCGGTGCCGGTTATTTGCGACGAGACACGTCGCAAATACCCTTCGGGGGTCAAACTAGTCGCGACTGTGGATCCCCCTGTCGCAACTAGGTCTTACCACCTCCTGACATTTGCGACGGGTGGTGCCAACCCGTTGCAAATACTCTTTTGCGTAGTTTGGCGCAAAAAACGTGCCAATCCTCACGTAACTTTTTGTGATGGAGCGCCTATTCCCATTGCAAATAATTGGTTATTTGCGATGGGTTGGCCAGCCCGCCGCAAATAACCTCTTCGACGGACTATTTGCGATGAGATTTATTCCCATCGCAAATAGCCTGTCGCAAATAATGGTTTTTCCCATAGTGGATGTACATAGATCTTCTTTCGAATTTTTGGTGGCCTGGAATGAGATTAAGCGTAGTTGAGTTAATCTCATGATGCATTACCTTTCATCAGGTGAAGGCTGAACATTAAGTTCCAGTGGGGGTTTTGCGGCCGCTCGATATCCTGGAGAGGAAATGGGATGGAATATCTGTGGACTTCGTCATAGGGATTCCAAAAATAGTGAATGGCATTGACTCCATCTGGGTGATAGTGGACCAACTCACCAAGTCAGAACACATCGTTGCTATCAGGGAGCAGAGTTCGGTGGAGGGTTTGTGGCAGTTGTACTTACATAAGATCGTATGCCTTCACGGGATTACCTTAACTATTGTCGTTGATCATGACGAGCGGTTTACATCACATTTATAGAGAGGCCAATAAGAGTCATTCGGGACCCAACTCTAGATGAGTAAAGCCTTTCACCCCTAGACTGATGGATAGACAGAGCACACTATCTAGGTGCTGAAGGATATGCTGAGGGCTTGCATGTTAGATTTCATCCAGAGTTGGGAGGGTCACCTACCCTTGGTAAAGATTGCATACAACAACAGATACAACTCTACCATCAACATGGCTCCTTTTAAGGCCTTATTTGAGAGACCCTTCAGGTCACCTCTGTACTGGATAGAGGTTGGGGAGTCATCCCTAATGGGCCCATAGTTGGTGCAACCGACGATAGAGAAAGTGTAGGTCATCTGTGAACAGATAAAGACAGCCCAAAAAAGACATAAATCATTTGAAGTTCATCGTCATAGGCCCTTGGAGTTCGACCAGGGAGATCGAACGTTCTTGAGAGTCTCCCCATGATGCAGAATGCGGAGGTTTAGCCAGGGAGGAAAGTTATCCCCAAGGTTCATCGGACTATTGGAGATCGTGCTGAGGGTTCTCGAGGTTACCTACCACCTTACCCTATCCCCATAACTGAAGCGGGTTTATGACATATCTCACACGTCATAGCTGAGGAGATACATTCCTGATCTCAAGCTCATCATCAACTGGGGAGATCTAGACATCGCGGATGGATACACCTTTACAAAGCACCCAATGGTGATCGACGATCGACAGGAGCAGACCTTTTGTGGATGGGTCATCCCTTTGGTTCTCATGCTGGGGCATTATGAAAATGTGCAGGAGGGTTCTTGGGAATGGGAGTGCCAGATGCATGTTTAGTATCCTAAGTTGTTTTCCTGGATTTTTCTTTTCTGAAAAAAAAATCTTGAATGAGGGAATGATGTAGAGACCCTATTTTTTTATTGTAATAATTCTAAATATTTCAATATATATTTCCAGAGTTGGGCACTGAGACGACGTACAATTATGAGGCACGGTGTTCCTATATATAATTTTATAAAAATATTAAGTATATTTTATACTATGTACATGAAGGAAATGGGATAACTCATAGATAGATACCTAAATTAGAAATATTAGGGCATAGTTGAGTCCAAAATACATCGTTTACCCTAGGCGGGGAATAACCTTTGTGGGCACGGGCTTTCTATGGAAAAATCCACCAATGGGGAAATCATAATTAAAATAATTAAAATTAATTATTTTAACCTTGATATTGTATTAAATAAATTTTAATGAACGGATTAATATGGAATTCTGAGACTATTTCTGAGTTCAAAATGAGGTTTTTTACCCAATCATGACATAAAATGAGAGGGTGTGGGAGATTCAGATTTTCACACTGAGTGGGATTCTTATAAATAAGGATTTATGGATTTGGGATTAGTGTTTTCCCTAATCCCTTCTCCCTCTACTAAGTCCCTCTATCTATACAAACTATTCTTTATTGGATCGAGGAGAAATCGTTACCAAAACCTCGGTGGATCGAAGAGGGAGTGCAGTGGATACGTCGTCAATGATGGGTGATCAAATCAAAGTAGGATTTATCTTATTTTTGAATTCTATTTCATCTTTTATATCAAAAATAATTTCCTTGGGTTTTAAATTTGTCATATTATTGGTGAATCATTGATAGAAACATAAACACAACCATTGATTTAATTTTAATACTTTGAGATTCGTTTGTTCTTTGTGGGTATCTGCTATATGCTTTTGGACGCATCAAACTATCGGTGGATCATTGATCAAATGATGGTGTTGTGAATCCCACATCATAAGGGTCCCCAATCCAATGACTGAAAATTAAATTTTTATTTCAAAAGAACTTTTGAGAACAAAGTGGGAAACCAAGATGACATCAAAGACATAAAAACAAGCAGAACTCCATGACCAAGATCATCAAGAACAATTACAATCCAATACAAAAGCAAGGAAAATACCCACCCTAGAAACAAACACAATATGATCAGCATCCACCTTTCCATCGCTGTTCGGCTAGCTGTCTCGTGCAAGGATGCATGGGCCCGGTACCAATGGAAAACACCATAACCTCTCAAAACATCCAATTCCGGATAGCAATGAAAAAGAGAATGCTCTCCGCTCCAAACATCTTCTGGAACATACCATTAAAAATAAACTAGATGCAATATCTCATGATCCAAAGCCACAATGACACAAGAGAATACAAATATTTCAAACCACAAAAGCCTCATCCAAGCAAATAAACCAAATCAACCCAACCAACACACTGAACCATGGATCGCAGGACAACGACAATAAAATATCCAAGAAAAGAGGATTGATCCAATGAAAAATTCACAATCAGGTGAACGGATGGAGCCTGATGGTCTACAGAATGGACCACCAGAGTTTCATCAATGTGGTAACACATGTTGGTGGTGGGCCGTATAGAGGCAGCAGCCGTGGGAGCCAGCCAGCTGGGCATGTGGCGTCAGCGGGGTGGCAATCCATAGTTGCAAAGTAGAGATGGAGCGTGACGGAAGGAAATATAGTAGGGTAATCGTGTGGGGGGCAAGGGGAAACTGGGAACCAAGAAATACGGGTTGCCTCATTGATGAGGGGATAGTGAGGGAGCCAAGGTGGTCGGCTCTCCAGCAAGGTGATGTAAGTGGGCCGCAGAGACTGGGTTGGTCAGGGTAGGTGGGTATTTTCGATAGAAGAACAATCAGGGCCACACAACTTTCCCACAGGCCAGTGAAACAGGCTAGGTCAACATAGGCGGGCCAGGATAGGCATAGGGGTCTAGCCAAAATGGGCTAGACTAGTTTAAAAAGGGACACCTTAAGTAAATGTATCTCCTAATTTGGGCTTCTGATTGACACGCCGTCTATGTCGACACATTCCATTAATTGAGATGGTTCTTTTTAGACTAGTTCAGGACTTTTAAGACTTGGTATTGGTGTCCAGTCACACAGAACACCTATGTTGGATAATAATAATTTAATAATTATTATTCAAAAATCTTATATCAAACCTATCTTTTAAATGTAATGTACGTTTTATGTTCCTTCAGCAGTGGTGAGACCCTAGTATTTTTGTGGAATTTTCAAGACTAATTTTGTGTGTTTAAACTAAAGACATGGTGTTCACTCAATGAGGCCCAGTTTGCGTGCGTACTGGTGAAATGCATAATTCTCACCAGGTATCCATTTTGTACGAGTTGTTAGTCAATCCCGTGTATTTTTTAGAGAGGATCATACTAGAGTGATCTGTAAATTTAATTTTGGAACCGAGGAGCAGTCCCCATGAGATGCTTTTCAATCATAATGTGGTGTTACACATCTTTTCCATTAGATGTCCAATTGGGAAGAGTGAATAGTCTACCTCATGTGTTTTTATATGAGGATCATGGAGGTTTGATCCATGAGTATGTGTGGATCCTTATTCATGATATAATTAAAATTTAAAAGATTATAGGAATATTGATGTAGAATCTTTTGACAATTTTTAATAGAATCCACTGTGTTGATGATCAGGTGATGGTACCAGGGACTTTTGAGTGCCACCCTTTAACTAGCCCGGGCATGGGTCCTTAAAAACACTAGGGTGGAACCCTCCAGCTGGGTTGGGTATGGGTCCTCAACCTATTCTGAGTGGAACCATCCAACCTAGATGTTCATGGGTCCTTGATGACACTAGAGTAGCACCCTACAGCTGGGCAGGGCATGGGTCCTCAACCTATTCTGAGTGGAACCCTCCATCCGGGTTGGGCTTGGGTCATTGACTTTGATATGACCTCTTATCTCTATGGATCAGTTTTGAGAAGTAATTTGACTTTAATTTGGACTCATGAGTAATATGGGAGATTTCCCCACAAATAAGAATCCTTTTAGCGCAACCTAGAATTGTGGGGGTGAGACAGACCTGCCCAAAACGGGTAGTATTGAGGTGTGGTGTTTGATCCTCTTTGACTTGCAGTTCAGGGAAGATGTGTGGAACTTTGGGAATCAATGGTTGTTACTTATTGGATAGTTGTATAATCTTTTCCTAAATTGAGTAATGAGATGTAGGTCATATTACACTCTTGTTTGGGTTCCTTTGATTGAGCATATATGTATATACATCCCATTACTGTACCCACCCCATGGGTTCCGGTTACTCTCCTTCCATGAGATGTAAAGAGGCACTAGGTATGCCATGTGCTTAACATGTCTATATTATCTTGGTTGGATGGTTCTACTCTCCTACTATAGGTATCGATGACTCGATGAGAATTTAACCTTCTTTCTATTTTTATCTCCTTGTGTTTTGATGAGCTTACATCACTCTCATGTTGGGTTGAGATCCACTCTTTCACTATACATTGTTCCATATATTTTTCTTCCTTTACTCTAGTATCTCTTAATGCTCCCCTTTTTTAAGGTAGTACTACTGGTATGTTTATAATCTCCCTTGCTTGGGATTTTCCCACATGTATCGTGCCTTATGTTGGCGACAGACAGCTCTAATCATGACTCTGGAGAGATTAGGGATACGGGAGCTTGGACCGTGTGTGGTGGTCATAGCTAGGATTTAAGAGAAGGGATTCCTTTCGAGTTTTACTTTTAGTTTTCCTATCAGTTTGGTAAACATTTCTTTTGGGTGTGTATTTTTCCCCAGCATACTTTACTATATCCATACCTTTTTAATGGTCCATCCATGTATGGTTTATTTTTACATCAAGTTGCATCTTTTAGTACTTTACCATTACACTACTATATTGAGTTTTGTGTGTGTGTGTGTGTGTGTGTGTGTGTACTTAGGAAAAGGCCTCCCCAAGTTATTGTGCCATCAGTTCTTTTCGCCAACCCCGGGCCTATAGAGGCAGACTTTGGGTAGTTATGGCTCGAGACCCAGCATGGTTTGGGTCATGAAAAGAACATCATGAGTGTATATGTTCTATAAATGAAAAATTAGATTATATTGATAAGAATGATATATGGGAGTTGATACCCAAGACAACAAATAATAATATCATAGGTACAATGTGGTGGTTTCCTAATAATCTAAATTAGACAAGGGTGTTAAGGAAAAACATATAAAGACACATGTGAAAATGTTATTCATAGGTTGAAGGAATTTATTTCGATGCTCATTTTACATTGGTTTCTATGATTGAGACCATTAGAATATTTCTTGATATTATGGAAAAAAGAAGATACAATATCTTTCACATTAAAGTAATTTCATCTATTCTCATGGTTAAATTAAATGATGAAGTGTACATTAAGACACCTGATGGATTGTTACATGGATAAAACAAAGAATATGTTTTAATGTTGGGGAAATAATTTTATGGATTATCCCAAGCCCAAAAATAGTTGTATGTGAATATTTATTCATACATTAAGTAGATGAATTATTAGAAAGTAATATTAGATAGTAACCTATACATAAAATTATATAAAGAGATATTATTAATTTTTATCATCAATATATATAATATCATATTTTATTGAAATGATGAAGGTATTTGTAAAAAAAATTCTTTAGATATGAAGAAGATGTATGAGATGCCAATTTTTGGTGAGATTAATTATTTATTAGGTTTGATAATTTATTAATAGGATAATCAAATTTTAGTTTATAAAGAAACATATGCTAGGGAACTTTTGAAAAAGAATGGTATGGAAGATTGAAAGTAGTTTTCTACACCAATTTTTGTGGGAATCAATCTATAAAATGATGGAGATAAGAAATATAGTAGATTAAGGGATGTTTAAAAACTTATTAAGAGTTTAATCTACATTAAATCTATATAACAAGATATTTTTTATATTGTTACACATTTTATGAAATTTTAAATTGCACCGAATGGATCACGTATTATTATTTCCAAGAGAACACTAAATTATATCCAATGTACTGTGACTTTGGTCTTGAAATATTATAGAAATTGAGAAATTCATATATTTAGATATACTGATGAGGATTGGGAAACAAATGTTGAATATTAAAGGTCCACATCCCATGGAGTTTTATTTTTAAGATAACGGTGTGTTTCCTATAAAACAATGAATAAACATTTTATTACCTTGAATACTTTTATGGAATATTATGCTTCTACAACTGATGAAACAATACAATTTATCTGATTCATAACTCAATTAGAAGATCATAAGAATAATATAAGTTATCACCACACATTGGTTTAGATCATCAAAGTGATGTAAATATATCATGAAATTTGATTTAGCATTCTTGATAGAAACACATTGATATCAAGTATCACTTCATTAAGGAGTTTGTATAGCAAGAACTATCGAAGATGGAGTTTTTTATAATAAAGGATAATATAGTGGATGTGTTCACTAATCTGTTGTTGGAAGTATAATTTAAAATTTTGAGTTTAATTATGGGGCTTAAACATCACTACACTCAATAAAAAGGTATGGTGACTCAACCCTACCACTTAATATCTTCAGATTTTTATTTTCAAAGGGGTCTCAAAAACATAAATTCAAATAACATTACTTTTGTTAAGGAGGAATACATATTTAGGGTAATTTTTTTAAAGGTTTAATAAATGAAGTCATTGTGTGTGTGAGTGAGTTATGAAGTGGTTTAATTTTTTTAGAATATGGGTAGAAACTTATACTCAAAAGTTCAAAAAACTAGTTTTTTGAAGTAGAAGAAGAGTTGTTTTAAATTGTTGATCGTAATTGGTTTTGACTGTAGTAAATAAGTGTGTGTAAGTAACTTCAATGGAAACCATGAAATTATTATGAATGTTATTGTTTCCAACATAAATATGTCTTATATAAAATTATACTTATTGAATAATGATTCATTTTTATATATTCCCAGTTTAAATAGTGATTTATGTACAATAGTTTCCAAAAAATCCAAATGGGGGATTATTAATACAAAGAGATGATTTTAGGATATGTTGATATCTATATTTTTTTGACCTTGGGGATATTTTTGAGGCATAATGTGAGTTTATGATTATAAGATTTGAATAGGAAATTTTTATCATGATAAAGTGTGTTAAAGAGAATATGAGTTGGTAAAAAGATTAAGTGGATATAGTTTTTGTGTTGGATTTCATTTTCAATACTTAAATCATGGTAAAACTCAAAAAAATCATGTTTATTGTGAATAAAGGTTTTTTGAAATTATATATATGTATAGAATAATTTTTTAGTAAAGAAGTTGGTGTTTCGAAGATTTTTTGGAGCTACATATTTAATCAGGAAATTATAAATATCATCACTTTATAATGAAGTATATGTGTGGTTAATTCATATAATAATAAATTATATGTATGTTTAGTCACACTACAACTAACTATACATATAGAGATTATAATTTTGGTCACAGCATGGATGTTATGATCACACCAAAATTGGATTTCTATGAGATCAAATAATTATGATTTAAATGTTTCATAAGTTGTTAGTTTACTTGAGTAAGGAAATATCACGTCATGACATGGTGCTTCACATTGTGAACAAAATTAATCAAACAATGTCTTAAAATGGTCTATCATTACCTGGAATTTACATGATGATGTATTACTAGTATTTTATAATTATTTCACTATTTTATAAGTTTCTAAGGATTCCCATGACAAAGGTATAGAACACTCCACATTATAGGATGATCTGTGACTTATAGGATGGTGTTTTGCTATGATAAGAATTCATAATAATTGACCTTTGAATTGTTTTGAGGTGAAAAAATGGATCATTCCAAAACATATTACATCACACCACAATCCTTTAGGCATATAGAAAATTATATAATACTTTAACTATGATTAAGTTTATCATGCTATAAAGGGACTAATAGTTTAAGAAGTGATTAGAGGAAAATTGGTTAATTATACCACATTTATTGAAGTCACATACTGATTTTTGATAAGGACAATAATTAGAGATGTTGATAATTTTTCTCATTTAGTACTCAATGGGATACATAAACTCAGATAATTAAGTCTTTTTATCATATCAAAGGATGGATATAAGGATTGGAAATATCAAAATACTAAAGAATAAGAAGTAGGAAAAGTTGAAGATAACTTAAAAGAAGTTGAGAGTATGAATTTGAATTCTTAAATAAAAATTAGAACTCAAATAAAGTACATTTATTATGTAAGAGTTTGTGAAAATGGGTCTCACATGAACAAGGTAGAATAGAATAAGTGGAGTGTGTAAAGAAGAGTGTACGAAAGAGGATAAGAGAAGAAGAATCATAAGAGTACACATGAATTTTTTATGTTTTGAGAGTCATAATCACTCATGTGTTTCAAAATGAAGAATAAGTATGTTTACAAATTTTATAAAATTTCAGGAAGTATAGGATCACTATACATTGTTATTAGATAATCATTCAAAATAAAATGATAACCCCTACTGTAGTAAAGACAAGACAACATCAATGAAAAGATTTATCAAGGTGAAATCATTTATTACTATGTAAATAGAATGTTATGCTGTATTCTTGACATATGTAAAAAGATATTCCCAACATGTTGTATCCATAATAGTGAGTCTAGTGAACTGAGCTTTATTGGGGTTTTTAGATCATTCTAAGGATGCAGCTACTTTTCTTGAGCATTGAACCATGTAAATTGGAGTTTTTTTGTTTGTTTCCATTCCTTTTTGCATTGGATGTTTATAAGTATGGTATCACACAATAAATAGTTATGGGGTTTTATTTGTAAATAAAAAATATATATATATATATATCATTGTTCACTAATTTACCTCACATCCCTAATTGAACCCAAACCATGAATTGGGACCATCTCAATTACTATGCTCATAAATATAATATATAAATTTAAAATACACTTCATTAAATTATTTTAATAAGAAATATATGTTTTGACCCCTATGGTAATACACATCATTGGGAAACCCGATACTCATTTCTCCTGGTGTAGTATGATCATCTCAATTGTATTAGATGATGTTAATTTAATTATAATATTTTTGATACCTGAAATTCATGTTAAGGATTTGCTTCTCAAAAATACTCTATGAATCTAATAATCAATAGTGTCATTGATCTATCCAAAAAATATATTATATGTGGTGGAATGTCTATTTCATCCACCAAACTATCAATGAATTATTTTATAAATTTTACAGTACTTAGAGAATCAATTTAGACCCCATTTTTATTAATTTCCAATAGCATCCCTTATTGATTTCATTAAGAGATATTCTAAAAATTAATTAAATATGAAAAATAAGTTATGCTAGATATCTTAATTTAAATAACCCATATTTGGCCACCAAAAGTTTGATGGTTATTTTTTAGAAGGTAATGGTATTACATGATATTGTATTGTGGCCATTAAGAAAGTAGATAAAAACACATTTCATTAAAACATAATATATTAAAATATTGGAGGATAAATAATTATTATTTAATGTTATACATAGATCTAATCATACTTAGTATTACTATTTATTACCTAGGGAAATGTAAAACATAATGAAAGGGTGAGCTCAGTCACTCAGTACGAGATTGAGTATGGTGGTAACTAAAATGGCATAATAATGGAATAAGAAATATAATAAATAATTTAATTAAAATGAATGATAATATCATAATCCATGGATTTGAAAGGAAATAAATAATTAAATAGATAAAAATAGATAATCTCATAATTATGAAAAACATACAAATATAAACTTTCATTCATCATAAACATACTATCAACGATTTATGCTAAGACATCACCCATAATGGCTAAAGATGCTCCCATTACACAATCTTAGTTGTCTCATGAGACCTACCATATAAGGACCCAGTCATATTACATACATAAAATTGAATTTAGTCAAGAAAAAACATCCTTTTATATTTAATATATTATCATGTTTATAGCTTTATAGAATTAGGACAATACATTCATAACATTACACGTTATTACAAAGTGGATACCATAAAAACAGTTTCCATTGTTTTCAAAATATAAAACATTAAAACATAAAACAAGACTCCATGAAAATTATTCAAAATTTATCAAGGCTTCCTTCATTGTATTTCACATCCATTAACCTGTTAAAATCACTTAATAACTTGGGATGAGAACAAAATCTTATTAAGGGATGAAAAAGAAGGAAAGAGCACATTAGTCCATGAATACTCGTAATGTATGAAAACATTTTCAATAGACATTATTGTCACCCATATATACATATTTTATGTAACATGATATTTAAAAGAGATCCAAAAAAACATGAGAACATAAATATAATAATAGAGTTATCTTGGGGCATTACATACATAATCTTGTAACCATTCTGGGCTACTTTATAATTTGTAACCATAACAACTACCTTACTTTGTGTAACCGTCACAGTTACACTTGGAGTAACCATGTGGCCGACCTCCAACTTACACATTACCAATGAATTTGAGGGAAATATAGGTCCCAACCTTCATCATAAATAATTTCCAAGAACCAAAACATAATCATACAACATGAATAATTCTATAAACTAATATTTTGGAATTTCGTAAAACGGAATTCAAAAAGAAGATTTTTAAAGAAAATACCCTTATAAAAATCATAAAATTGAAAAGAGACTTAATAGAGTGGATAGAGTATGTATATATACTGTAAATACACATAAAAACATAATATAAATAGAACCTATCACAAAAACAATTTAAATATCACAGAAATGATGAAGTACAAGGTTAACCCAAAGAATGGAAATATGGTTGACAATTACCTTACCCCGGGTTTGTCTTACTTAAAACTTGTTTAAACATCATGTATAATGGTAAAAATAGTGTTATTAGTATTTTAAGGAAACATTTTCATGTTTATAACATCTTATATTATCATTTAATAACATCATTTCACCCTCTAATTGTTAGTATTTTGCTCCTTGCACTATTTTTGGGTGAGTTCTTAACATGGTTTCCATGATTGGTTCATGGTGGTTGTTCTTGTTGATTGGAAGTGAAATTATAGAACTATCATGGAAAGTTATCTTAATATTTACAGTACCATAATTTATACCATTTATCATTTTGATGTTTAATATGAGGATGATTCATAAGTTAAAACTTTAATGATGTTCGTTTAGATCATTCTAGTGGTTCTTTGATAATAACAACATCATTTTGTCTTATAAATTAGAACCATGAGTAAAAAAGAATTCCAAAACCATGGGTGAGTCATAACACATATATTATAACGTGGTTCAACTATATAAATGTTTTCAGGACCAGAAGTGAAAGAATTAATGGAAATTGAAATCACATCATCCATGATGTCGGTAATTTGACACATCACGGACAATATTTTTAATTATTTGAATAAGTGAGAGAGGAGAAGAACAATGATGATGAATTTCCCTTGAACATGAGAACATATAGAATATAAATTACTCTAGATATTTCATGCCTCTTGGATTAAGAATAGATGAAGAAAGAATGATAAAGGAACTCAAAATAAAAGAATAATTGAGAAATCCATTAGAAAAATTAGGCAGCCTAACGACTACACAACATCGTTTTAGAAAATATTAAAAATATAGGGGACAAAGGTCACCCATCCAAAAATGAATCATGATATATAGTAGATCCAAAATAATAAAGAAATAATAACATGGTATAGAAACATGAATGTTATACCACATAAAATATAATTTGAATAGAAAAAGAAGAAAGTTTAGAATTTTATTACCTTGTATAGTAACCCTTAGAACTTGAACGTTGGGACCTTGGAGGCTTTGTGAAACCTTGGTAGGACTACTATGAAGGTAAAGAGGCCAGAACTTCGTTGATTATGAATTGGGAAGGATGTTAATGGAGGAATGGGTTGGTATTTATAGGGAAAGTAAAGGAATTTTTTAATAATTTTCAAGGGACACCTCAAGAGTGGTATTTGAAAAACCATGGGCTTGACCACGGTATTTTCTCATGGTATAAGCCAAATGGTACACCTCATATTTTATTTTAATATACACAAGTCGAACATATTTATGACATCATTATTGTATCGTTAATGATGCCATTAACACACTGAAACTAAAAACTATATTTTTTACAATTAACCCAAATATCAATTATTTCAGAAAAATTCCCAAAATTCACCCTAACCATTTATCTACGTGTAGAATTAAAAAATGAATTCCATTTTTTGAAAATAAGTTCTAAATATTATTAATTTAATTTTTAATTAAAATAATACTTAATTAAAAATTAACAATTCTAATTCTATAACTACTTCTATATCACGATGAAAAATTAACCAAGATGTTATTATCTTATATCCTTAATAAAATAACATAATAATAAAATATACTATTCATTAGGGTCATATTACTATTCATATTACTTTTCATAAGGGTATGTTAATATTCACCAAAAAACAATTTGGTTCTAATAGACTCTAAATAACATACTGAACACAATTATAGATGACAGTTTCTTGAAATTCAAAACATAGAAGTGGAAAAGTTATGTTTTAAAGGCTAGTTAAAAATATCTACTAAAACAAAGTTCCATTCATTTCTATTAATTTTGAGAAAAAATTGGGGTGTTACATTATCCCCCTTCTTGAAATTGTGTCCTCACAATTTTATTTACTTATTAAACAACTGAGGGTACTTTTCCCTCATAGAGTTTTAAGACTCCCATGTTGCTTCTTCAACCATGTGGTTTCACCACAAAACCTTTACTTGGTGGATTACCTTATTCCGCAATACATATTCCCTTCGATCAAGAATCTAAAATGGTTTATCTTCATAAGAAAGGTTCTCTTCCAGCTGAACTGCTTCTGGGCTCTAGACATGTGATGAATCTGGCACAAACTTTATCAGCATCAAAACATTAAATATATTGTGTACCTGAACCAAACTCGAAGGCAAAGCTACGTGGTATGCAACTGTTCCAAATTTCTACAAGATTTACAAAGGATCGATGAATCATGGACTTCGATTCCCTTTCTTAACGAAATGCATCACAATTTTCCAAGGAGATATTTTAAGGAAAACATAGTCACCTACCTCGAAAGAGAAGTCATTCCTTATATTATCTACATAACTTTTCTACCTGCTCTGAGCTGTCCTTATGTGTTGCTGGATCATCCTTAATTTCTCAGCCACTTCATCTACTAATTCTGGCCCCATTAACTTTATTTTATATACTTTATCCCAAAACGCTAGAGTTAGACACCACTTCCCATTCAAGGCCTCAAAAGGTGCCATCTAAATACTCGAATGAAAATTGTTATTATAGGAAATATCAACTAAATAAATATGATGATCCCAACATCCCTGATAGTCCATTGAACAAGTTCGAATCATATCTTCCAAATATTGAATCGTTCATTCTGACTGGCCATCTAACTGAGGATGAAAACTTGTTCTGAAATTTAACTCTATACCCAAAGACTTCTGAAGTCCCTTACAAAAGTTAGAAGTGAACCTGGGATCTCAGTCAGATACAATGGAAAGAGGAAATCCAAGTAACCTGACAATATCCTTGAGGTACAATCGAGAAAGTTGATCTAAAGTCATTATATCTTGAATAGAAAAAAAATGTGCAGACTTTATTAGTCGATCAACAATATCCCAAATCGCATTGTTACCTCGAGAAGTCTTTGGTAGTCCTACCATAAAATCCATAGATACATTCTCCCTTTTCTACTCTAGCACTGGAAAAGGATGAAGAATCCCCTTCGGTAACTACCGCTCTGCTTTAACCTGTTGACACGTCAACCATTTCATGGTAAAATCAGCAATATCTCTTTTCATTCCATCCCACCAATAATACTCACGAAGGTCTCTGTACATCTTAGTACTGCTATGATGAAAAGAAAATAGAGAACTATGAGCTTTGCACAACAAATTTCTCTTCAACTGAGAATCACGAGGCACACACAACCTTTTTCCAAATCTTATAACACAGCCTTTTTCAAGGTTAAATTCTGGAGACTTACCCATTTTAACCAATTCTACCTTTTTCTATAGCTCACGGTCTTCCTTCTATGCTTGCTTAATCATGTCTGACAACGAAGACTGCACTGAAACCTGAAACAAAACAGAGGTATTCCCTGCACCAACAAATTCTAAGCCAAAATTAATCAAATCATTAATCAAGGTATCATGTTACAAACATAACATGGTTAATGATGCATGATATTTCCAACTCAAGGCATCCGCTACTTTATTTTATTTCCCATGATAGTAATTTATCTTACGGTAATAATCCTTTATCAGTTCTAGCCATCTTCTTTGCCTCATATTTAATTCCTTCTGAGTGAATATATACTTTAGACATTTATGGTCAGCATATATTTGGAATTTGGATCCGTATAGATGATGCCTACAAATTTTCAAAGCAAAAACCACAGCTTCCAATTCCAAATCATGTGTGGGATAATTTATCTCATGAGGTTTATGTTGTCTCAAAGCATAGGAAATTACATGATCATTCTTCATCAAAACACAACCAAGTCCCTTCAAAGAAGCATAACTGTAGAAGACAAACTCACCATTTCAGGAAGGTAAGTCCAAAACTAGAGCATTCACCAATCTCTTCTTCAGTTACTGAAAACAAACATCACATTCCTCTGTCCAAACAACATTAACCCCTTTTTGTGTTAACTTAGTTATCGGGATATATAACCGTCCAAAGTTCTTAACAAACCATCAGTAATAACTTGCTAATCCCCAAAAACTACGAATCGTTGTAACATTTGTGGGTCTTGGCCATTCATCAACTACTTTTGTTTTGGTTGTATCAATTGTTATTCAATCCTTATTTAAAAAGTTACCAAGAAAATAAATATGTCGCAACCAAGAATAACACTTGAATAATTTTCCATATAGTTTCTTTTCTTTTAATGTTTGTAAAACAACCCTTAGATTTTTTTCATGATCCACTTTATTTTTAGAAAATACCAAAATTTCATCAATAAATACAACCACAAACTTATCCAAGAACTCATGAAATACTCTATTCATAAGATTCATGAATACATTAGGTGCATTATTTAATCAAAATGGCTGAAAAACAAATTCATAATGCCCATATCTAGTATGAAAGGCTTTTTTCGGGATGTCATCCTCCTTCTCCTTCAGCTGATGGTATCCTGATCTCAAGTCAATCTTGAAAAAGTTATGACCTCCCTAGAGCTGATAAAAAAACTCATCGATATGAGGAAAAGGATACTTGTTTTTAATAGTGATGTTATACAAAGATCTATAATCAATGCAAAGTCCCATGGAACCATCTTTCTTTTTAACAAACAAAACAGGATCTCCCCATGGTGAAGTGCTACGTTGAATAAAGCCTTTGTCAAGAAAATCCTACAACTGATTTTTCAATTCAAGAAGTTCTATTGGATTTATACGATAAAGGGGTTTTGAAATTGGCATGGCATCAGGAACTAAGTCAATTGTGAAATGAAATTCTTGATTAGGAATGACACTGGGTAACTCATCAAGAAAAACATCATGGTATTCATTTACCACTGACACATCATTAATTTGAATAGTTCCCTTGTTTTCAGAAATCTAAGAAAGATAACATTAATTTCTATATTTCAGTAGTTTATCAGAATCCTGATATGTTATTAACTTTATGGGTTCATTCTTGTATAAAAACTGAAACTCTTTCTAAAAAACAACTTCTTTAGCTCTTCAGTCAATCTTATCATGATAATCAGAAAGCCAGTCCATCCCCAGAATAACATCAAACTCAAATAAGGGTAAAACAACAAGTTTTGAAAGTAAAGACCTTACACAAACCAAAATATAAAGATTATTATAATTCCTCTTTTCTATAACATTTCCCCGTGGTGTTTTAACAACAAGTATATGTCTCATTTGTTGAGGAGATATTTCCAAATTACCAGAAACTTTCTCAGAGGTGAAGGAATGTGTAGACCTCGTATCAAACAAAACATTAGAAAACTCTGAGTGAACAAACAAAGTACCTAATACAACTTCATTGGATGGCCTGACATCTGCTGACATAGTAATAAAGGATCTCACTACACCTTTTTTCTTGTAGTATGGATTCTTTTCATCATTCAAATCTCTCTTCGAGCAGGCATTTCCAGAGTGACCCATCTCACCACATTTAAAAAACATTACAGTTTTCTTATCAGGATTAGTCATAAGAGAATTTTCATTGCAATCTCAGACCATATGTCCAAACGTACCAAATTTAAAACACTTCCCATTTTTTCTAAGACATTCCCCAGGGTGTTTCTTTCCACACTTTTCACAAACTGGAAATTGGATTTTCTTACCATCAGATTTCTTTTGTTTGATCATACCCATTTCATTCCAACTAGACCTCTTCTTCTCTTTGATTCCAAAATAAAATGTATCATTAGAAAACTCCATCTCTACCCTCGCAGAACATTGGACAAGTTTCTCATAACTTTTGAATTCACGGGTGGTCGACGCCCTTCGATACCTTGTCTTCAATCCTGAGTAAAAGCGGTTGATTTTTCTATCAAAATCCAGAATAATATTTGGATCATACCTGTAGATACCCATAGCATGACGTATATAGAAATTACATTACATTTGCAGAAAAATTAATACCTGAAAAAAAAAGACGCCCAAAGACCGTATTAGTTTAGTGTCTTTGGAAACATGGAACATAATATTCTAATCATGGTGAAAGATCTTCATTATCTCCCATAAAGATCTCCCCCTTTTGTTTTCTTACATAAAACCTTTCTTTATATTCTGGGGAAAAGAAAATATATAAATTTTGAGCTCAAATGCTCACTAAGGGTATGCATAGAGAAAATAAAACAAACCATATCCATTTGAATTTAAAAAACATGAACATAATGGTTAAGCATCAAAATCTTGACCAATGTCATAAAACATGGGAGTACCTAAGGCATAGATTATAATGGAACATAAATCATGCTAAAATAGCATGGGGAATAAAACATTTAATTGTGGAAATGTATTAATCACATGATATGATTTCCATAGTAGACAAGGCAATCCTTCTAAGACCATCATAGTGGACGAAGTCCCTTACTGAATCGAGTTCACTCCTTGTTCCAGTCCTGTATGACTAAACCAGATTAACATGTTGTTCCCGCCATGTATATCTCATGAGATATAAATATTTACCTAATGCATTAGTGGGAGATATAGGTCCCACCCATTTCATATTGAAATAATTCTTACGTGTTTCACAAAACAATCATAAATCTTTCATCATAACCCAGAGAATAAAATGGGTTTCATAAACATCATCCCATCATAACACAATCTATATAAAACAAATGGATATCATTTCATCATAAGAAAAATAAAAACATTTACATAATAGAGACATTATACTTGAAACATAATCATACTAAATAATTTCATCTTATATGGGAAATAGTTTTGAAGAAACACATGAAATTAATTCTTGAGGAAAATATCCTTCCTTATTCAAAATCATTTTCCTTTCTGAAAATTCTATGATATTTTAATAGAAAATGATTTTGTTTAAAATAATCATGAAATTTTGTAGATTAAGTGTCATTGAAATAAGTCATTATGAAATTGTAAAAATCCATTCATGCCATATAAGTTAAAAAACATTCTTCTCGTGCTTTTGCCGGAAAAGTTAAAAAGTACCTTATATGGTAACCAAAGGAATGATTCCTTCCATAAAATGTGGTAAAAATTCAACAAAGGGTAAAAATTACTTTAAACATACATGGATGAATTGTAAACATTTTATGAAAACATTTTTAGAAAACATGGACATGGATGATAAACATAACCCCAGTAAATATTTACGTATAAGCGATCTCGGATAAAAATGAGATTTGAAAAAGTATCCCTTACCTTATATCCAATCTATTCTCTATGTGTCTGAGACTCGTATATAATGGGATTAAACATATTATTAACTTGTAAAAGAACAATAACAATATTTATGATAATATAAATGATTCACTTATGACTTTATGTTAACCTTTCTTTTGTCAATTCCATGTTAAAGCGGCGTTTTTAGTAAAATTGTTTCATTTATCGTACATGTTTTGACTTGTAATTATTCATATGATTACATAGGTCATGATTAAATATTTCCATAATTTAAAACATTATTTATGTATAATATATATATTTATCATATAATAGATCGATAAATGGAATAAAATGCACCGTTCATGGAGACGGCAGGTCGTACATACGCATGAACGCTTTTTTCGTTTCCTTATTAAATTGAATGGAATTAAGTAAATAACATATAAATAAATCCAATATCATTAATATGTCCTTAATTTCATGATTATTTAATATATATACTTTATAATCATTCTTTAAGGCTTAAATTGGAGAATAAATCTCATCACGTCATAGAGATGGTAATCTTTACGTTTGTATGAGTGATGATATCGTTCCCATAATTATTGAATGGAATTAGAGTGGATGATACAATATCTCATAATTAGTATCATTTTATAATAACAATATATATATATTCTTTAAACCATTATACCCATCCACGTATGGTGGTGGTGGAAAAACAGATTACACCACGGCGTGGAGACGGTATTCCGTACTTACGCACGTGCGGTGATTTTTTATTCTGTAGGATGGATAGAATGTGAAATAGGGTTGGTTCATATTTATAATAACAAATTAGTATATTATTGAAACTGATGTTATTACTTTATTATGGAACAACAAAATAATAGGAATTAGAAGAATAAATGAACTTGAAAGAATCGATAAAGGATATTACCTCTTCTTCGACCCGCCTCTTCTAAACCTCCTCTCAGGGCACTAAAGTTGGTCTTTAAAGAAGACAAAAACCTTTAGTATGTTTCTATGGATGTGGAGAAGATAAATAGGCAGGTTTTGGCCATGACATAAGGCTCAATTTGGTGTGAGGAGGAGAGGGAGGGGGTTCCCTTTTATAATAAAGGACACATACACCTTTGGAAACATAAGAAATATAAATTTATAATAATTTTCAAACCCACTTAAAAACCTCAAAAAATGACTCAATTAGAAGCTGAGATGAGATAGGGTTTTAATCTAATTAACCAATAAAATTTAGACATGTTTTTAATTTATTTTAAACTATATCAAATTGATTTATCCTTATTTAATCTATTTAATTTTATTTGTGGTAATAATATTCTAAAATTTAAATTGATATAAATAATTGCTTATGTGTTGTGAATTTCCCATAATTGGATAAATTACGACATTTTAGACCATATAAATTTAAATTTATAATTGTTAAATATTTTTGTGATTTTAAAACAATTTTATAATATGTTTTTTTATAAAATAACAATAGTGTCAATTTTGAAACTATTTATTTATTTGAATTTAAATAAAATCCATACAGAAGATATATTCGAAAACAAATATTTAATAGATTCCTAATATGTAATATTAATCTATAAAATTCGTGTATCACCTTAAATAGTTCATATAATATTTATTTTAATATTTTTAATTCCATTTATTTAATATTTCAATCAATAAAATAATTTCGACATCACTATTATGTCATCATTAATGATAATTATTTAATCCCTAAAAATTCTAAATAAACTCCAATGATGTAGTTAATTTTATTATATTTTTGGAGACAATTCATTTTCGAATTTTATGAAGTTTATCACTAAATTAAAATTATTACACTTATAAGATATAAGAGAGTGACATGTCGTCACTTTCTTTGGTTTTAATTATAATTATATCATTTTTCATAGTCAATAGTCTATAAAACGAATCTATTCCGAACCTTAGGTGACATGGGTATACTTTTATTCATCAAATATAATTTTGTCAGGTGGTAGGGTAATTTTATAATCTTATTTTTATCCTTAATTACCTGATTTACCTTTAACTGTAGTAAATAAAAATTACCGTACTTACTATTCATAATGCCAAAAAAATAAAAGTTACCTATTAAAATAATTTGGACCCACTGAATCCAAATATGGAATCCATTTTTCAAAATTCAAAACACATAAGTTGCATTAATTAATTTAAAATTAATCCCATTGTTAAAAAAAGGGTTTTAAAAGTTAAAACATTGTCAAAGATTGGAATGTTTTTACCTATGAATTCAATGTAAAATTAATGGTAATCATATTAATTATATTAAATGGTAAAAATATATTTTATTTATACTTTAAAACCTTTAAATATTATAATTTAACCATATAAACTATTACGATGAAAAAAAAAATTTAATTAAAATATAGCGTGTTTTTACTATTCATTAAAATATGAAAGTTATCTGAATAATGTGAAAAATCTATCCAAAGTAAATTTTAATATCCTGATTCCAAATAAGAATTTTATTTTCTCAAATTGAACTTATAAACATGTCAAAAACTATATTTAATGTTGGTGCACCGGTAAAACTGCATTTTTTTTAAAAATACTTATTTTACCTGAAAATTTTATTTTGTTCTCATACTATGTTCTAGAAAATGTGTAAGATGAATAATAAGGTTATAAAATTAAAAATGTAGTTAATACTATTCATAATGTTAAGTTCATAATAATATTATAATAATATATCATTGTTTAGAGAAACCTCATATTGCGTATTACACACGATATAGAGGAAGGTCGCAATTGCGTGTAATGCAAGCCATGTCAGGGTTGCATGTAGTGGAAGATCCCTTTGGTGTTTCGTATAACATAATCAAAACTTATTTCATTTATAAATTAAACAAAATCTATAATTAATGTTTTGTAGAATAATTTCTACAAAACGAACTTGAAATTGTGTGCAACACGAGCCAAGAATAGTGTTGTGTATACTGCAAGCCAATATGGTGTTGCATATAGTATAAGCTAATCTTGGTGTAGTGTATAATAGAAGACATCAAAGAAATTAAAAAGATTATATCTCATAAAATATCAAGGTGTTACATTCTACCCACCTTATAATGATTTTTTCCCTCGAAATTCGTCAGGGTTATATATCATTTACTACTTGAAAGTTTCATTCATAGAAACCCTCATCATAAAAAGGAATACTAAAACATAATTTTAAAAAGTGAAGTTTGAAATGTAATAGTTACCCAAATTAACTCATAACTGGGTTTCCACATAGGATAACATAAGTGAAAATATGGATATGGATGAGAAATCTAAACATCGTGTTCTGATGAAGAGTGGTAGAGAATATGGCTATGAAAAATCCAATAATCAAAAAGCCATAAATTTGTGATGATCTAAGGTCCTATCTGATTCATTGAATATGAGGGTACTTAGACAACGTTTTTGGTTTTTAAAATCATTTCCCTAATGTTGAAGAATTAAAAGAAATACTTACTTGATTTTGGTACAATCTCAATGTTGTTTCTGCCTTGAAAAAATTCTAATTCATCTTATAAAGAAATGAAGTTGAATTTGTCTTTCGTGAAGTGTTAGTAGATCATGCGATAGAATGATAGGTCTTTCCATCTGTCTCAAACATAAGGTTATAAAAAGATATATACATATGGCTATCTTATGGTGAGATTAACCGTATATGATTCCAAAAATGGACTTATACTTCAACTATCATACTTCTTAATAAAATAAAACTAATTTCTTCTAACCAATGACTTTCTGTAGGCCAGTGGTAGGCGATAAAGGTCTGCCGCACTTTGTTTGTGGGTTAGATTTCCGAAAACTTGTCCAACATGATGGGTTGTCGTCTGTCCTACAGGTTTTCCTTTTTCTAAAACTTCACCATTATAACATTCTAGAAATAATATCAAAAAAATGTTTTATCCTTAAACAATACTATCTGATGTCCAACTTAACCCATTCCAATCTTTAAGCATATCCAAAATACATTTGTTCAATCACATAGTATAAAGAAAACGATTACTATAAAGGTCACATAAAAATCATATGAATACCATCATTTATCCCCCATATATCATAAGATATATCTTATTGATCGCTTTCCAAACATGTGAATACATTAATCATGTATTCTCTTGAATCATAAATTACCATAGAACCTTAGTGAAAACATAAATTCTATCATAAGGTAACACTTCCCACATACCAAAATTTGAAAAATTCTATATAATTAAACCATGATATCACTTTGTCCTTATATTATTCATGAGCTCATTATTACTATCAAACATTTCATTATCTCCTTATCCCTTCCTTATGCACATATTAGGTGCTTTCCAAAAATATTTCAATCACTTTTAATGGTTATTGGTACCATTCAACATATACTTTCAAATACTCAAGGAAAAACAATAGTGTAAAAATCCTTAGATTTTTCTTTATTCCATAGTACCATACATTATTCATGATAAAAATGAAATCATTCTACTAGATTATTAAACCATTGACTGAGATTCTTGATTTTATTCCTCAACACTTCTTTCATCTCATATATTATTTGTAGTCTCTTCATCATCATCAACATAAATACTACCCATATGACCATGCTGATTCTCTTCATGATATTTTCCCTTAGGGAATTGGTTTTCATAATGCACGTACATTCCACATTTAAAACATTTAACCTTGGTTGATGTTTTAGTAATACCATTATCTTTGTCCATTGTGTTAACTGAACCTTTTCCTTTGTAATTACTGGCTTTGTGTCTTTCTTTTCCACACCCAAAGCATCTTACAGTTCCTTTGAAACGTTCTCCTTGATGCCTCTTCCCACATGATTTACATGAGGGAAATTGAAATTTATTTCCTCTATGATCATCATGAAACACTATCTTTCTCTTATTAGAAGAGTCAAGAAACTTACCAAAGTTGATATTATTGATCATACTATGAGATTACTGATTATGAATAATAACGATGTTTCTCCTTCCAAATCCAATTTCATTTGGATGCTCCAGAAGAATATCATTCCATTGTCCATCATATTCTCCATTAACATGAATATTCATCTTTCCATCCATTTTCTAAAACACAAAAAGAATAGTGTGGGAGGAAAAAATAATTCTAGGAAAACCACATAATAAAGGGTAATAATTTCAATCTCTAACATCTTAGGTTTAATTCTATGATCGTTACCGTAATTCTGGGTTTATAACCTATACTTATACTTAACCTTAGGGACATCCCTAGGCAAACCTTAGAAATATCTCTTGGGATCTAATGTTTTCGCATCCAAGTTTCCAAAGGTTAACTAAACCTTCGCTCTGATACCAACTGTAGAGACCTATAGCTTGACGTACATAGACATTACATTACTTTTTTGAAATACTTAATACATGACAAAAACTGACGCCCAAAGACCGTATTAGTTTAGTGTCTTTGGAAACTCGAAACATAATCTTCTAATCATGGTGAGAGGTCTTCCAAATCTCCCATAGATATCTCCCCCTTTTATTTTCTTACATAAAACCTTTCTTTATATCCTGGGGAAAAGAAAACATATAAAGGGTGAGATTAAATGCTCAGTAAGGCTAATCGTGGAGAAAATAAAACAAACAATATACATTTGAATTTAAAAAACATGAACATAATGTTTAAAAATCAAAATCTTGAGCAATGACATAAAACATGGCAGTACGTAATGCATAGATCATAATGGAACATAAATCATGCTAAAATAACATTGGTAATAAAACATGTAATGGTGCCAAACCATTAATCACATGATATTATTTCCATATTATCCAAGGCATTTTTGTCAAGACCATCATAGTGGAAAAAGTCCCTTACTGAATCGAGTTCACTCCTCGTTCCAGTTATGTATCACTAAACCAGATTAACTTTTCATTCCAGCCATATCTATATCATGAGATATAAATCTTTACCCAATTAATTTGGGGGAGATATAGGTCCAACTTGTCTCATATTTAAATCATTCTTACATGTGCCACAAAACAATCAAAAATCTTTCATCATAACCCAAAGAATAGAATGGGTTTCATAAACATCATCCCATCATAAAATAATCCATATAAAACAAATGGATGTCATTTTATCATAAGAAAAATAAAACCATGTAAATAATAGATACATTATACTTGAAACATAATCATACTAAATAATGTCATCTTAGATGGAAAATAGTATTGATAAAACAATTTAAATGAAATCTTGAGGAAAATTTCCTTTCTTCTTCAATATCATTTTCTTTTCTCAAAATGCCATGAAATTTTAAAAGAAAATGATTTTTTTGAAAATAATCATGAAACTTTTTAGAGTAAGCTTCATTGAAATAAGTCATTACGAAACTGTAAAAATCCATTCATGTCGTATAAGTTAAAAAACATTCTTCTCGTACTTTTGCTGGAAAAGTCAAAAAGTACCTTATATGGTAACAAAAGGAAAAGATTACTTCAATACAATGTAGTAAAAAGTCAAAAAAGGGTAAAAATTACTTTAATCATACATGTAATAATAGTAAACATTTTATTAAAACATTTTTAGAAAACATGGACAAGGATGATAAACATAACCCCAGTAAATACTTTCGTATAAGCAATCTCGGATAAAAATGAGATTTGAAAAATTATACATTACCTTATATCCAATTTCTTTTATATGTGTATGAGACTCCTATATAGTGGATTGAAACATATTATTAACTTGTAACAGAACCATAACAATATTTATGATATCATACATGATTCACTTATGACTTTATATTACCCGTTCTTTTGTTAATTCCATGTTAAAGTAGTATTTTGGGTAACATTGTTTCATTTATCATACATGTTTTGACTTGTAATTAATCATATGATTACTTAGATCATGATTAAATATTTCCATAATGTAAAACATTATTTATATATAATATATATATTGATCATATAATAGATCGATAAATGGAATAAAATACACCATTCATGGAGACGGTAGGTCGTACATACGCTTAAATAATGTTTTCGTTTACTTATTAAATAGAGTTGAAGTAAGTAAATAACATATACATAAATCCTTTATCATTAATATGTCATATATTTCATTATTATTTAATATATATACTTTATAATCATTCTTTAATGGTTAGCCTGGAGAGTGAATCTCATCACGTCGTGGAGACGGTAATCCGTATGTACGCACGAGTGATGATATCATTCCCATAATTATTGAATGGAATTAGAGTGGATGATACAATATCGCATAATTAGTATCACGTTATAATAACCATATATAGTTATTCTTTATACCATTATAACCATCCAAGTAAGGTGGTGGTGGAAAAACAGATTACACCACGGCATGGAGACGGTATTCCATAGGTACGCACGCGCGGTGATTTCATTTTCTGTAGAATGTATAGAAAGTGAAATAGGGTTGGTTCATAATTATAATAGCATATCATTATATGATTGATACTGATGTTATTACTTAATTATGAAACAACAATATAATAGGAAGTAGAATAAGAAATTAACTTGAAAGAATCGGTAAAGGATATTACCTCTTCTTCGACGCGCCTCTTCTAAACCTCCTCTTAGGGCACTAAATTTGGTCTTTAAAGAAGACCAGGACCACTATTATGTTTCTAGGGAAGTGGAGAAGAGAAATGGTCAGTGTTTGGCCGAGATTGAAGGCTCAAAGTGGTGTGAGGAGGAGAGGGAGGAGGTTCCTTTTTATAAGGGAGGAGAGGGGCACCTTTGGAAACATAAGAAATATTAATTTATAATAAATTCCAACCCCACATAAAACCTCCAAAAATTACTCAATTAGAAGATGAGATGAGATAGGGTTGTAATCTCATAAACCAATTAAATTTATACATGTTGTGAATTTATTGAAAACCTTATCAAATTGCTTTATCCTTATTTAATCTATTTAATTTTATTTGTGGAAATAATATTATAAATTTTAAATTATTATAAATAATTACTTATTTGTTGTTAATTGTCCATAATTTGATACATTATGTCATTTTAGACCATATAAATTTAAATTTATAATTTTTAAATATTTTTGTGATTTTTAAACAATTTAATAATATGTTATTTTTATAAAATAACAATAGTGTCAATTTTGACACTATTCATTTATTTGGATTTAAATAAAATCCATAAAGAGTATATATTCTAACTAAAATATTTAATAGATTTATAATATGTCATATTCATCTATAAAATTCTTTTATCACATTAAATAATTCATATAATATTTATTTTAAAAATTTTAAAACCATTTATTTGATATTTAAATCAATAAAATAATTTCAACATCACTACTGTGTCATCATTAATGATAATTATTTAATCCTGAAAAATTATAAATTAATTCAAATTATGTAGATACGTTTATTAGCTTTCTGGAGAATATTCAGGTTTGAAGTTTTATGAACTTTATCACAAAATTATAATTATTACACTTATAAGATATAAGAGAGTGACATGTTGTCACTTTCTTTGGTTTTAATTATAATTATATCATTTCCATGGTCAATAGTCCATAAAACGAATCTATTACGACCCTTTAGTGATATGGGTCTACTTTTATTCACCCAATAGAATTTTGGCAGGGGTTAGGGTAATTTTATAATCTTATTTTTACCCTTAATTACCCGATTTACCTTTAATTGTAGTAAATAAACATTACCGTAGTTACTTTTCATAATGTCAAAAAAATAAAAGTAAAATATTAACATAATTTGGCCCAACTGAATCCAAATATGGAATCCATTTTTCAAAATTGAAAACATATGAGTTGCAGTAATTAATTTAAAATTAATCCCATTGTTAAAAAAGGGTTTTAAAAGTTAAAACATTATCAAAGATTGAAATGTTTTTACCTAAGAATTCAATGTAAAATTAATAGAACTGACATAAATTATATTAAATGGTAAAAATATATTCTATTTATACTTTAAAACCCTTAAGTATTATAATTTAACCATATAAATTATTACGATGAAAAAAGTTATTCTTAATTAAAATATAGCGTGTTTTTACTATTCATTAAAATATGAAAGTTATCAGGAAAATATGAAAATTTTATCCAAAGTAATTTTTTATTTCCTGATTCCAAAGAATAATTTTATTTTTTCAAATTGAACTTATATGCAATGACCTGTAAATTTCGAGGAAATTTTTTTCTTAAATTCTTTGGGATTTTACCAGTACGCAGTTTCTAACGGCACCTGATTCAGAGGCCCAGTGTGCCCCGAATCAATTTCCAAAGTTTAGCTCAGGTACGTTTAGTGAATGAACGAGAGGATTTTCCTAACTTTTGAACCGGTGCTCGGAATCGAGATCTGAGGGAACTGATGAAACCGCAGTGCTAGTAATTGCTTAAGATGACCATTTCTAGAGTTGCGTTTTCTTGGGTGGTGTTGTTAAATAGATGGGTTAACTGAAGGGTGAAATAAAATTTGTGCAACAATTTTATTTCTATTCCAAGTAATTATAACCTATGCATGGAAGTTGGAGTGGGACCCACTACATCCTAACTCTAGTTGGTTGGATATTAGTGAGGTGGGTCCCACACGATCCCCACCTCTTCAATTCCCCTAAACCCCCTCTTAATTTTGGCAACCCCCTTTTAATTTGTAACTCACCCACTCTCCCTCTTTAATGGCATGTCAACTCTCGCATGAAATTGATTGATTAAAGTTATGCAATTAATTTAATATTGAGTTTGGGTTTTTGAAAACACATGGCAAGTGTTAATAAAATAAGGAATCCCTTATTTTATTTGGGGTTGTTTAGTTGTGTGAGGATTTTGGGAGAGGATACACTAAGTCTTGAGGATCTTCATCTTCTTCATTGAAGAATGTGAAGAATGCCAAGACTTCGACGAAGAACGACATCACCGCAAGGAGAGATCGACGTGTCGTCTCTTCTCCTCTCTGTAGCCGGTGTGTGATGCCTTTCCCAAAGAACGACGACGTGCCTTACTTCGTTCTTCTTCTCGTGTAAAATGTAGGGAGACGTCGCTCCTCCTTATACGTTCTTCATTATCATATGTGGAGCTTCTCCTCACGACACCGTTTCCACGATGCCATTTTCCACGATGCAAGCTTCTGAAAATCTCTTTGAGGTAGGGGTTGATTTTTACATTTGAGATTATTTTGTTCTCATTAATTTATGGCCGCCTGTTATCAATATAACGGGAGGAGTTCGGACCGCATGAACACGGCCAACCCTCCTCCCCTTTGTTGTCGAATTTTTCTTCGTGGTTTGGAATAGAGGCGGCGCGGTGCAACGACACCGCGCGGGGACGAGGGAACCGTGGCCGAAGCGGGCCGCGGTGGAGGAGCGCGGCACCGTCGCGCCACTCTGGAGCGTCAAAGGGACCGCAGCTGGGGCGGGCCGTGGCGGAGGGGCGCGGCGCCGACGTGCAGCGCCGGACGGGCAAGAGCTGCGGCCCTTGGCCCCGGCGGTTCAGCAGGGAGGCGGCCAGACTCAGACGGCCGCCGGCGGATAGCGAGGCGGGACCGGCTGGTCCCCCTATAGGAACACCGGCCTGCCTTAATGGCCTGCCGTTACCAGAAGAAACAGGGGTTTTGAACCCCTGACCAACGCAACAAGGGTGGACCCCCGCGGGTCCGCCGTTTCAAAAGCAAGGGAGGCAGCCCCCCCCCCTTCCGCGTCCGCTCAGCGAGCGGACTCCCGCACGGGACCGGACCAGCCGCACGGGGCCGGACCACCCATGCCGGCCTGGGCCGCCCGCGCCGGACCGGGTCCCCGTGCGAGGCCAGGACGTGCCCAACCGGGCCGGACCTGGACCCGGGTCTGGTAGACCCAGGGGGTTTTGGACCGGGTCGGTCCAGGCCCAAACCCCTGTTTTTTGACCGATCCGTTCAAATGCCAATAACATGTGCTACTGACCTCCGATCGACACACCGTTAGTTGCGTAGTGATATTTGGATCGAGTATTTTGTTGTGGTATATTACACTCAAGGTTTCGTAGAACTTTTGGTATGGCCGTGTTGGTTCGAACACGAACCGTGCCCTCGAAGCGGAAACACTTATAACTTGAGCTTCGGATGTCCGATTGATGTGCCGTAGACTTTGTTGGATTCCTCTTATTGAGACGGTTCTTTTGACTTACTCCGCTCAAGGTTTGTATGCAGTTGGAGTATGATCGGGTTGTTTTTGACTTAAAAACCAACAGGGCCCTAGAACGAAAAGGCCAATAACTCTCAGATCGGGCGTCCGATTGATGCGACGTCTATCACGTTGAGTTCCTTTTGACGAGACAGAACTTTGGGATACATCAACCCCGTACATTGTGTTAGTTTATATATCGACCCCCCTTTGATCATGGATTAGACCCTCTTGGAATCGAGCATGCTGTGTGCGGGAACCCTAGATATGGCTGTGACTGTGACGACGATGACGACTGTACTGGGATCCTCTGTGGGTTCAGCAGCGACGATGATTGTACTGGGATCCTCTGTGGGCTCGATAGTGATGAAGACCATACTGGAATCCTCCGTGGGTTCGACGGCGATGACTACTGTTCTTGTATCCTACGTGGGTCTGACAGTACTTAACTATTATTCTTATATCCTACGTGGGTCTGGTAGTATTTGACTCTGTACTTGTATCTTACGTGGGTTCGGCAGAGTAGCTGGTCTTGTATCCTTTGTGGCTCCGACAGCTTAGCTGGTCTTATATGCTATGTGGGTCCAACAGTTTAGATGAATTAGTTGCTACATCTGATCAACTCTATCTTCTTATGTAGAAGTATACCTGTGTGAGCTCAATCTTGACTTTCAATTGTTATCTTTGATATGATTGTTTGTTATCTTGTGTGTATTGGGTTGTGTTATCCTATGTGGATTGGATTGTACTATCCTGTCTGGACTAGAACAAACATGGGCTCGGATGTTGGAGCCGAACTGGAATTGATGACATAGGTATATGTATGGGAATATACCTAAGTAGGATTGGTTGTTACTTCGTGATTGTAACTTTCCTTTGTGGTTTATCCTTCATGGATTTTGGGAGACCTTCAGGGGTCTCGGGGTCCCTACTAAGCAGCGTATACTCACCCCTACACGGGCTATTCCCGCACTACATTGTGCTGGATGCAGACGACGGACAACACTGATCGAGGTAGGAGCTCGTGGAGCTGGAAGGTACCTGGAGGTGGATCACTGGATGAGATGTACATAGAGTGGACGGTTGGAGCCGAGGAGTGGGGGAGACTATCTGTACTCACCCTTCAGGTGGGATTTCCAGAAAATGACTTGGAGTTGTTGATTTACTTTTCTGCTACTGTACTTTTTTCAGGTGTACTTTACTTTCTGTTGGGTTTGTATTCTGGCCCACTTACATTCCATCACTTACTATTGAACTCAGTTTACTTAGTGTTTACTCAGCTTTTGTACTCTGTGGTGTTTGTTTACTTTATAAAGGCAAAGACTTCCCTTTTAATCAATATTTACACCTTGGTGCAATTCGCCAGCCCCTGGCCTATGGAAGGTGGGCTTGGGGTAGTCACGACACGGGTCCTGAGGATGGGTCGTGACATTATAAACATGTCAAAAACTAGATTTAAAGTGGGTGTGCCGGAAAAACTGCATTTTTAAAAAAATAATTATTTTACCTGAAAATTTTATTTTGTTCTCATACCTTGTTCTAGAAAATGTGTAAGATTAATAATAATGTTATAAAATTCAAAATGTAGTTAATACTATTCATTATGGATAGTTCATAATAATATTATAACAATATATCATTGTTTAGCGAAACCCGGTATTTCATACTACACACGCTATCGAGGAAGGTCGTGATTGCATGTAATGCAAACCAAGTCAGGGCTGCGTGTTTTAGAAGCTCCCTTTGGTGTTGTGTATAACATAATCAAAACTTATTTCATTTATACATTAAAAAAAATCTATACTTAATTTTGGGTAGAATAATTTCTAAAAAACCAACATGAAATTGTGTGTAACACGAGCCAAGAATAGTGTTCCGTATACTGGAAGCTAATACGGTGTTGTGTATAGTACAATCTAATCTTGGTGTAGTGTAAAATAGAATACATCAAAGAAATTAAAAAGATAATATCTCATAAAATCCTTGGGTGTTACAATGCCTCGCCAGTCGGGTGAAGTTCGCTTCATACACGGCCACTGAATCTTCCTCCTTTTGTTTCAATTCAAGGAATTGCTTCTCCATCCTAAGTCGCACCACCTTAGGAAAATATTTTTCAATGAAAAGACTTTTAAATTCATCCCACTATAAGGCATCAAAATCCTCTCTACCCCTGATATTTCTTACCACTGACCACCACTGATCAGCTTCCCCTTCAAAATGATAAATGGAAAGACTTACCTCTTGATTGTCTGAATATCCCATAACATCGAATATCTTTTCAAGGGCTTTGATCCATCCTTAAGCTGCTACTGGATCAGAATATCCATTGAATTCAGGAGGATGGTGTCTCAAAATATTGTCCACTACTGACATGTTCCATTGCGGTACCTCAATTGGTTCTCTTGCATGGATTCCACTACCATTTATTTCATGTGTCATCTGAGCCATTACTATCACAAATTGCATGGTTCCAGCCCCTACCATTCCTGGTTGTAGTTCTGGAAGGATGTCATTATGTCGGTGCCTCTTCTCTTCAGCATCCATGTTCCTTCTACGGATAACCATTCTAAACAAAAAATTCTTAGATGAAGCAACATTGTAATACTTAAATTCTAAAACATTTCAAATTAAACATTGAGTGAAAATCATTTATGGTATTCTATTAACATCACCCTAACCCCTAAAGTTATCTAAACCATCCTATGATACCTACTATAAGGACCCAGCCATATTAAATACATAATATTGAATTTATTCAAGAAAAAAATTCCTTTTATATTGAATATATTTTCATGTTTAGATCTTTAGAGAATTAGGACAATAACATTACACATTATTACAAAGTGGATACCATAAAAACAATTTCCATTTTTTTCAAAATACAAAACATTAAAACATAAAACCAGAATCCTTAACAATTATTCAACATTTATCATGGCTTCCTTCCTTGTCTTACACATACATTAAACTGTGAAAATCATTTAAAACCCTGGGATGATCACAAAAGCTTCGTAAGGGATGAAAAAGAAGGAAAGATCACATTAGTCCATGAATACTTGTAACGTATGAAAACATTTTAAAAAGACATTATTGTAACCCATATATACTTATTTTGTGTAACATGAGATTTACACAAAATTTACCCAAAACATGAGAAAATAAATATAATCATAGAGGTATCTTGGGGCATTAATTACATAATCTTGCAACCATTACTGGCTACCTTATAATTTGTAACCCTCACGACTACCTTACTTTGTGTAACCATTGCAGTTACACTTGGAGTAACCATATGGACGACCTCCAACATACACATACCCAATGAATTTGAGGGAAATATAGGTCCCACCATTCATCATAAATAGTTCCCAAGAACCAAAACATAATCATACAAAATGAATAATTCCATAAAACATTACTTTGGAATTTCATAAAACCGAATTTAAAAAGAGGATTTTTAAAGAAAATACCCTTATAAAAATGATAAAATTGAAGAGAGACTTAATAGAGTGGATGGATTATGTATATATACTGTAAATAAACATAAAAAAAATTTATAAATAGAACCCATCACACAAACAAATTACATAGCACATAAATGATGAAGTAGAAGGTTAACGCAAAGAATGGAATTCGGGTTGAGAATTTCTTTACCTCAGGTTTGTCTTAATTCAAACTTGTTTAAACTTCCTGTACAATTGTTTAAAGAGTGTTATTAGTAGTTTAAAGAAAAAAATTCATGTTTATAACATCTTATATTATCATTTCATAACATCATTTAACCCATTAATTGTTAGTATTTTGCTCCTTGCACTGTTTTTGGGTGAGTTCTTAACATCATTTCCATGGTTGGTTCAGGGTGGTTGTTCTTGTTGATTGGAAGTGAAATTCCAGAATTGGAATGAAAAGGTATTTAAATATTTCCAGTACCATAATTTATAACATTTATCATTTTGATGTTTAATATTGGGATGATTCATAAGTAAAAACATTAATGATGTTCGTTTAGAACATTTTACTGGTTCTTTGATAATAAAAACATCATTTTGTCTTATAAATTAGAACCATGAGTAAAAAATAATTCTAGAACCATGGATGATTCATAACACATATATTATAACCTGTTTCAACCATATAAATGGTTTCATGAACAGACTTGAAAGAATTAATGGAAATTGAAATTACATCATCCACGATGTCGGTAATTTGACACATCACGGAAAATATTTTTAATTCTTTGAATAAGTTGGAGAGGAGAAGAATAATGTTGATCAATTTCTCATGAACATGAGAACATGTAGAATATAAATGATTTTGGGGATTTCATGCAATTAAGAGATGAAGAAAGAATGAGAAAGGAACTCAAAATAATAGAATAATTGAGAAATCCCTTAGAAATATTCGGCAGCCTAACAGCTACACAACATGGTTTTAGAAAATATTAAAAATAGAGGGGACAAGGGTCATCTATCTAGAAATGAATCATGATATATAGTAGATCGAGAATAATAAGGAAATAAAAACATGGTATGGAAACATGAATGTTATACCACATAAAAGAGAATTTGAATAGAAAAAGAAGAAAATTGATAATTTTCTTACCTTGTAGAGTAACCCTTAGAACATGAGGGTTGGGACCTTGGGGGCTTGAGAAAACCTTGGGAGGACTACTTTGAAGGTAAGGAGGCCATAGCTTCATTGAGGAGGAATTGGGAATGATGTTAATGGAGGAATGGGGTGGTATTTATAGGGAAAGTAAAGGATTATTTTAATAATTTTCAAGGGACACCTCATAAGTGGTATTTGCAAAACCATGGGCTTGCCCATGGTATTTTCTTATGGTGTAAGCCACTTGGGACACCTCACATATAATTTTACTATACACAAGTAGACCATATTTTTGACATCATTATTATCTCATTAATGATGTCATTAATACACCGAAACTAAAAACTGTATTTTTTACTATTCATCGAAAAATCAATTGTTTCAGAAAAATTCTCAAAATTCACCCTAACCATTTAACGACATGTAGAATTCAAAAATGAAGTCCATTTTTTGAAAATAATTTTACAAATATTATTAATTTAATTTTGAAATAAAATCATACTTAATTCAAAAATTAACAATTCTAATTCTATAACTACTTCTATATCACGATGAAAAATTAACCAAAATATTATTATCTTAAAGCCTTAAGAAATTAAAATAATTATAAAATTTACTATTCATTAGGGTCATATTACTATTCATATTACTATTCATAAGGGTGTGTTACTATTCACAAAAAAAACAAGTTGGTTCCAATAGACCCCAAATAACATACTGAACACAATTGTAGATGACAGTTTCTTGAAATTCAAAACATAGAAGTAGAAAAGTTATGTTTTAAAGGCTAGTTAAAAATATCTACTAAAACAAAGTTCCATGCATTTCTATTTATTTTGAGAAAAACATTGTGTGTTACATACCAGTTCACTGAGTGGATAAATAATTCTAGGATGCACCATTTATATAAAATTACAATCCATTCCATCATATACTAAAAAACAATAGGCAATACATGGCATAATGTTCAAGAATGAACAACTTAAAAATTCATAGCATAATTTCTCAATAAATCTTATATTATAATATTTTCATGCATAGAACCAAGGATTATAGAGGCATGTCAGTAGATTTACCTAGAAAATAAATTAATAAGTATATACAAGAGGATTTTCCTAATCTATAAAATAGATTATTAAGGATTTAAAATATTCAAATAAGTACCCTCATCAATAGAAGAATATGGAATTTTAGTTATTGAGTACATATTAAGATCAAAATTGTTAATGTATTTTTTAAATTGAATATTAGTATTTGAAATAGTGAGATACCAATGTAATTATTGATAAATCTTCTATAAATATTTGTAGAATGCAATCATGCATATTTTATAAGAATTAGGGATATAAATGTTTCTTAATGAAAGACTTCCCGATTGGCATGCAATGATGGAAAAAGGTGAACTTATACCAAAATCAAGTTTAATACACTTGGGACATAATAGAGGATCCACTAGATACATATAAATAATCCTTATAAAAAATACACCTCTTAGAAATAATATATCCATAATTCCAAAAATGCATGTTATACATGGGGATTTTGAGAATGGTTTTTTGGAAATGAGAAAGCTTATGTATAATAATGAATAATAAACAAAGTATAATGTGAGTGAAATTGGGTCTCACATATATAGTATATCATGAGGGTATAACTTAAATTTATATCAAAACAATATTGGAATATAAATTTTTAATTTGAATAGGAAGCTATAATAGAAATGTAAATTATTGTAGAAAAGATAGAGAGAGAGAGAAATGACTCTTACTTTTCTATGGTAATGGATTTGGAAAAGGGTCATATGAGTGGTATTGGATAATATCTAAAGGAATGAAGATAAAAGTGATGATATTATACTAGAAATTAATTTATAGAATCAAATAAAATGAAATTTTAGAATATTTTATTTTAAAAGTAATTGAAATATGAATGTTAAATGAGAGGAATAGAAACTCTTACTTCTACTGAGCTTCTTAGCCTAGAGTCTAACCTTAAAACCAACCAAACTCATAAATATAGAATAGATATATATATAATACACTACGGGAAAAACAAAATTTTGCGATGGGCTATTTGTGACGGGATTATTTCATGTCGCAGATAGTCCAGTTCAGAGATTATTTGCGACAGGGGGGGTCGTCCTGTAGAAAATAAATTGTTATTTGTGACAGGTTTTGGTGGCCCGTCGCCAAAAGTAATGCGCGGTTTGGCGCGGTTTGAAAGTCAAAGCATGGGTAGGTTATTTGTGATGCGAGGAATATTCTCGTCGCAAATAATTCGTCGCTCGGAGATATTTGTGACGGGTCCCGTCGCAAATACCGTCGGCAGTAAATGAGTTTTTTGCGACGGGTGGGTTATTTGCGATGGGGGAATTCCTCCGTCGCAAATAGTTCGTCGCTCGGAGGGTATTTGCGATGGGTCTTGTCGCAAATACCCATAGGCGGTAAATAGGGCTTTTAGGATGGGAAGGTTATTTGCGACGGGGGAATTCTCCCATCGCAAATAGTTCGTCGCTCGGAGGGTATTTGCGACAGGACCCTTCGCAAATACCCGGCGGTGGTAAATGGGTTTTTGCGACGGGATGTTGCCTCGTCGCAAAACGTGTGTTGGCAGGTACCTTTTGCGACGGGTCCCGTCGCAAATACCCTTTTAACTGCCGACAATAATTAATGTGGGCAAAGGTATTTGCGATGCGCCCCATCGGAACAGAGACCAGTTGCGACGGTATTCCCATTGCAAAAGGTCTCGTCACCACTAATCTAACCAATATATACCCCCATCTATTTTTTCAAATCCTCTTTTCAATTCTCACTTTCTCTCTCCCTCTCAACCTTATTTTCAGAGTGAGAATTTGTTTGAGTTAGTTTTTTTGATGAATTTTTTTTGAAGTCGTCTACATCAATAGAAGATCAAGTTTAAAGGTATTTATATTTTATTTAATTTCATATTTATTTCATTTTTTTATGTTTATTTTAATTATTTTTGATTGGTTTTAATTTAATTAGATTTAAATTGTTTTGATAACAATATTTATTTGTAATAATAAATTGAAATTATTAGTACTAATTTTTGATAAATAAGAATAATTAGTAATATATATGAATAATTAGTAATAAATAGGAATAACTATTAATAAATATGAAAAATTAGTAATAAATAGGAATAATTAGTAATTATTAGTAATTATTAGGAATAATTAGAAACAATTGGAAACAAATATTTATAATTAGCAATAAATAAGAATAATTAGAAATAAATAGGTATATTTTGCAATAAATATTAATAATTTGTAATAATTAGAAATAATTAGAAATAATTAGTAATAATTAGGAATAATTAGGAATAATTAGTAATAAATAGTAATAAATAGGAATAAATAGTAATAAATAGGAATAAATAGTAATAAATAGGAATAAATAGTAATAAATAGGAATAATTAGTAATAAATAGGAATAAATAGTAATAAATAGGAATAATTAGTAATAAATAGGAATAATTAGAAATAAATAAGAATAATTAGTAATAAATAGGAATAAATAATAATAAATACTAATAAATAGGAATAATTAGTAATAAATAGGAATAATTAGTAATAAATAAGAATAATTAGTAATAAATATGAATAATTAGTAATAAATAGTAATAATTAGTAATAAATAGGAATAATTAGTAATAAATAAGAATAATTAGGAATAAATAGGAATAATTATATATGAATAGGAATAATTAGTAATAAATAAGAACAATTAATAATAATTAGTAATAAATAGTAATAAATATTAATAATTAGGAATAATTAGTACTAATTAGGAATAATTACTAATAATTAGGAATAAATAGAAATAGATAGTAATAATTAGTAATAATTAGAAATAATTAGAAATAATTAGGAATAATTAGTAATAATTAGTAGTAATTCGTAGAAGTTTGTAGTAATTAGTAGTAATTAGGATTAAATAGAAATAATTAGGACTAAATAGTAGTAATTAGGTATAAATACTAATAAATACTAATAAATACTAACAATTAGTAATAAATACTAATAATTAGAAATAAATAGTACTAAATAGGAATAATTAGTCATAAATATGAATAATTAGTAATAAATAGGAATAAATAGTAATAAATAGTAAAAAATTAGTAATAAATAGTAAAAAAATTAGTAATAAATAGGAATAAATAATAATAAATAATAATAAATAGGAATAATTAGTAATAAATATGAGTAATTAGTAATAATTAGGAATAATTATTAATATATAGGAATAATTAGTCATAAATATGATTAATTAGTAATAAAAAAGAATAATTAGTAATAAATAGTAACAAATAAGAATAATTAGTAATAAATAATTATAAATAGTAATAAATAGAAATAATTAATAATAATTAGGAATAATTAGTAATAATTAGGAATAATTAGGAATAATTAGGAATAATTAGAAATAATAAGAATTAATTAGGAATAAATCTTTATAATTAGCAATAAATAGGAATAATTAGAACAAATAGTAATAATTAGATATAAATAGTAATAAATAGAAATAATTAGTAATAAATAGGAATAAATAATATTAAATACTAATAAAAAGAAATAATTAGTAATAAATAGAAATAATTACTAATAAATAGGAATAATTAGAAATAAATAGTAAAAAATTTGAATAATTAGTAATAAATAGAAATAAATAGAATTAATTAGTAATAAATAGAAATAATTATGAATAATTAGGAATAAATAGAATAATTAGTAATAAATAGAAATAAATAGAAATAATTAATAATAAATAGAAATAATAAATAATAAATAGAAATAATTAATAATAAATAGAAATAATTTGAAATAATTAGGATTAAATAACAGAAATTAGGATTAAATATCATTAATTAAGATTAATTAGCAATAATTAGGATTAATTAGTAGTAATTAGGATTAATTAGCAGTAAATAAGAATAATTAGAAATAAATAGTGATAATTAGAAATAAATAGTAATAAATAGTAATATTTAGTAATAAATAGGAATAATTAGTAATAAATATGAATAATTAGAAATAAACAGTAATAAATAAAAATAAATTAGAATAAATAAGAATAAATAGAAATAAATTATAATGACTTGTTATAACTTGGAACAATTTTCAATGGATTGATGGAACTTCTTTTGCTCGATGATTCTTATGCTTTCAAATTTCACAAACTCAAAACATTATGAAAATTATACTTCTACGTATGCATATCCAATCTCGTATGCACGAGTTTGAATATGCATTCGTAGGACCACACTTTTTATAATTTTTTTAGGCTTTGATAGTTATAAGAAGATGATTCATTGAAGAAAAGGGGGCCCATTTGTCCGATAGCCCAGTCATTATCAGATGATCACGCTTTGATAAATCAGCATTGAAATAAAAATAGTTATGGTTTAAATCCTTTATATATTGAGGGTGTTAGAGCTTTCTTATCATTTATATCATAAAAACCAGAATATATTTCAGAAGTCACAATTAAGTGTCTATATATAAAATGTGCTCTAAGAACATTTGACACATTTAACAAGGTTGGGGGATATCTCTTGCGGTTTGGTTTTCAACTTGATTTTGTTTTTTGGTATCAACATGGTGAAAGTAGTTCTAGAGAAGAAACTAATAACTTGATTCTGGATCCATCATGGTTTCAGAATTTAGTACATGATATTGCAGGTCCATCTGTTTAACCAAATGAAACTCAAGATGGTAGTGATTTAACATCAGAGTTGGCACCATCTAAATTTTATGAGTTATTGAGGTATGTTGAGGATGCATTATATCCTTGTAGCAAGATAATAAAATTAGAAGCGGTTGCAAAATTTATGGCTATTAAATTAGATAATGTAATATCACACAACTATTTTGATCAAATATTTTCTTTGGTTAAAACACTGTTACCAACAGGAAATATGTTACCTGAAAATTACTATGAGATAAAGATACTGGTTCGTAATCTGGGCCTTATTTATTAGAAGATTCATGCATGTACAAATGATTGAATCTTATATTCTAGTGAAAATGATTCATTGGATAGTTGTCCCACATGTGGAAAATTGAGGTATAAAGAAGCTTAACCAGGGAAGTCTGGATCGATTCCAGAAAAACAATTTTAGATATTTACCCCTTACACCCAGGTTGCAGCATTTATTTATGTCTCAAAACACATCGTCAATGATGTCGTGGCACAAGACCAAGATTTCAACTGATAAAATCATGAATCATCCATTTGAAGGTGATTCACGAAAACATTTTGACCGTCTGCATTTGTCTTTTTCTTTAGAAGCCTGAAACGTGTGATTGGGTCTTTCTACTAACGGTTTCTATCCATTTGGTTCTTATGGTAGTCAGTATTCATGTTGGGATGTCATTATAACTATGTACAATTTACCTCCCTGGATTTTGATGAAGGATCCCTATATCTTTTTGACTCTATTAATCCTAGGACATCCGAAAAAATAATATAGATGTTTATTTGAAGCCATTGATTGATGAGTTAAATGCATTGTGGAGTGATAGTGTTGGTACATGTGATTTTGCTGCAATAAAATTTTCATATTAAATAATGCATTGATGTGGTTTATTAGTGACTTTCCAGCATATGGCATGTTATCTGGTTGGAGTACACATGGTCCGAAATCATGTCCTTAATTTATGAAATACAGGAATGTCTTTATACTCATCAATGGAAAAAAACCATGCTATTATGAATGTCACCGTAGATTTCTTCCAACTGATCATCCTTTTCGAAGGAAAAAATCTCATTTCAGAAAAGGTACAATTGAAAGGGATGAACCTCCAAAGATTATCTCAAGTATAGAGTAAAAATAAATTTTATTTTCATTACCTACCATCACATTTGGGATAATAGTAAACCAACAGAAAATTGATGGCTTTGGGAAAGAACATAATTGGATAAAATAAAGCATTTTTTGGGATCTTCCATGTTGGTCTGATTTGTTGGTCCGCCACATGTTGGATTTAATTCATATTGAAAAGAATTGTTTTGATAATTTATTTCATACAGTTTTGGATACACTAGGTAAGACTAAAGAAAATGTAAAGGCGTGATTAGATCTTGCCGAAATTTACAGGCGACGAGAAATTGAACTATTTGAAAATTTCAGATGATAGAGGTTAATGAAGCCATAAGCATCTTATACACTATCCAAAGAGATTCATGTATTATTTTGTCAGTGGATTTCATATTTGAGACTTCTAGATGGTTCTACTTCCAATTTGGGAAGATTTGTTAATAATGGTTATATTACTGGATTAAAAAATCATGATTGTCATATTATAAGTGATGTTATTAATATTTTCATGACTTATTATATTCCCCATTAACTTATTTTATATGAAATGTGCATTATTTGTGTGAAATATTAATGTTTTAATATTAAGTATAATTTTTGAGCATTTTTAGAAGTAGTCCAATTGAGTTAGTTTAATGTATTAATAATAACTGTCACTATACTGATAAAAATTGTGTGGTTCTTGTTTTTTAGGATTCTCCTTTCAATATACAACATTTCATTAGAAGGTACCATGAGACAATTATTTCATTTGAAGGGTCATATGGTCCTCACAAATAAGACCAAAGAATCTGTGAACAAAATGGACCAGCCTTGACGATTGATTTACTGGGCTCAATAAAGAAGTCCAAAAACATTAACTCTCCACCATAATTTGGGGGACACTAAATTTCATCTTGTATAAAAATTTCAAGGCCCAAATCCAAGTACAAGGGGCCCCAATAAAGCTTTTAAGTCCAGCCCACCATTCTGTCCAATAATTACAATAAGTATAGTATTCATGACATATCTCATGATGTAAGCATCAAATCGAGATGAGATTTTTCAGTGTGAAATAGGACATATAGGCGGCCGACTTTGTTGAATAAACCATTCGTATTTGAAGGCATCTTCATATTCAAAAACCCTTTCACATTATGGACTTCAAAAATACTGGATTGAAATGGACAGTTTAACTTTGTTTAATCAACCGGCCATAACGTTTGATCCTTAAGTGAAAATGACTCCAAATTTTTAGAGTAGTAGGCCAAACTTATTGTCTACAACTTTGAATAAGGATATATTTAAAGATTCGGCTTTCTGAATATCCAAATTGGAGATTCAAGTTGAGGGAAAGATTGGGAATGCAAACAGTCCACTCCTTGGGAAATAAATAATCTCCCCTTCTCTCCTTGAGAGAGGTGGACATTTCAGAAGAGAGGATATCATATTGGCACGGCCAAAGCCTTGACAAAGGCTTGGGAGGACCTGCCGAACTCAAGTTTTCACTTGAGAGACCTTTCCTCCTCTATTTGTTTTCACTTAATTTCGTGTTCTTCATTTTTGTAATTTTGTAAGTCTCTTTCTTTGTAATTCTGTTTCAATGCAAGTTACTTCTTCAATATCTCTTATTCTCTTCCACATTCTGTAGTTTAATATTAATTTTCTTAAAATAGTTTAAATTCAGTTCAATCCCCTTCCCTTTTTTTGCTTCCTCATTCAATCAAAAATCCTTTTTTAATTATCATCATCGTTCGTGTGTGTGTGTCAACGTACCACTCTTTTATAATCCCTTTCTTTTTCTTCTATTCTTAATTTATCATCATAATTATTTTAACCAGAATATTAAACATCCAAATGGCTGAGTAAATTTCTCATTGGGGTGAGTTATAATTCAGGGATGTTAAGTGATTGAGAGTTTTGCTCGATGAGTACTCTTTAAATTAATATTGTGTATGTTAAACTTAATATGTCATGGATTAATGATATGTTTTGTTTAACGAGTGGTTTCCATGGATTATTGGAACCATAAGTACACTACCATAAATATGTTTTGATTGAGATTAGAACCCTAAGTTATGTTAATACTTGTATTAAATCCTTCACTCTTAGGAATTCCAATCAACGTCAACTTATGACATGGGTGTTAATTTAATGCAATACCAAGTAAGGCTCAAGGATATCACATGATTAACTCCCCAATGATGAACTCACCCCAATATTTATCAATTTGGTAAATAAAACATCATCCATAAATCATTTCAATTAATCTCTGCAAACAAACCCTCCTAATCAAAATACAATCAACTAAAAACAAATGACTATTACAAAGTATCATCGCCGAGGATTCGACCCAAGTGCTACTATACACATTAGCAGAGCATCGGAATTTTGACCGGTCGATAGGTGACAATCGGCCGTGCATTTCAAATGGCGCCGTTACCGGGGATGGTGCTTTAATTAGTCATTAGTTTCTGGTTATTGTAAAAAAAACCAAAAATACAAAATTCTTAAAAAAATTTGAAAAAAAACACACACAAAAACCCGTCTTCCTCTTAAAAATCATAAACTGAAAAAATAAAAAGAAAAACTCACCTTACTCATCCTTTATAAATTTATTTGAATGCCCCGCAGCCTCCCAAACAATCCCTCAGATTTGTTTGACCCTGAAATTGATAGAACTCTTTGTCGACTTAGGAGGACCATTAGGGATAACCAAATCACCCAAGAACCAATCATTTCCCTACCAATTGAATTCAATATGGCCAATCCTAGGGAACAAACATTGAAAGAACTCTCTGCCCCTGATATGAATTACCAACCTCTTGGTATTCAATATCCAATCATAGAAGCTGACTTCGAACTCATATCAGGTTTGATTCATCTTCTCCCTCATTTTCATGGGCTAGCCGGTGAGGATCCACATCTTCGCCTTAAAGAGTTCCAGGTGGTGTGCTCTACCATGAAGCCTCAAGGGGTTTCTGAAGAACAAATCAATCTCCGAGCATTCCCTTTCTCCCTAGCTGGCTCTACCAAGTCATGGCTCTACTACCTCTCTCCTGGTTCCATAACTACATGGAATGACATGAAGCATCTCTTTCTAGAAAAATTCTTTCCTGCTTCTCGTACCGCTTCCATCCGAAAGGAAATAAGTGGAATCGGTCAATTCCCAAATGAATCACACCATGAGTACTGGGAGAGGTTCAAAAAGCTTGTTTCAACCTGCCCACATCATCAAATCCCTGACCAACTCTTGATCCAATACTTCTATGAGGGGTTATTGGCTATGGAGAGAACTCTCATAGATGCCGCAAGTGGCGGTGCTCTTGTTGATAAAACTCCTGCAGCTGTAAGAGATCTCATAAGTAACATGGATGCAAACACACAACAATTCCATACTCAAGCACATGCTCAAGTCAAACAAGCCCAAGATAATCAATCCATAGAGCCTAACAAGATGACTGAGTGGATGAGTGAACTTACAGGTCTTGTGCGACAACTAGTTGTGGCTACCAAATCCCCAACCTCGTCTTCTCCGCAATCAATGTTTCCTAGACCTGTCAAAAACTGTGGAATCTGCAACTCTCCAGCTCATCCAATAGACACATGTCCACAACTTCAAGAGGATCAATCTGATTCATCTTGACCAATGGAGCTCAATGTAGCATACGCTCAACGGAACCCCAACCCTCAAAGATCAGGTCAGTTTGTTAGAAACTTCAACCAACCTCACTCTGAGCCTTTCTCTTCTTCCTATAACCAAGGCCTTAGGTATGGTAATCCCATATCTCACCCCTCAATTCCCTCCTCAAAACCCAAACCAATTCCAATATGGTCAAGGTGGTGGTAACTTCCATCAACCTTATCCTTTTGTTCCTCAACCTCAAAAGAACAATCCTCCTCCAGGATTCCATTATCCTAGTGAGCCTTCCCAATTTCAAAACCAATACAATCGATCTCCCAAGAACCAAAATCAAGGTAATCCCAACCAGGGACAATCCTCTTCTTCCAAGCAACCATGGGAAAGTGCAGTGGAAGATCTTACCTCCTTCACCCGTTCTAGCCTTAAAAACATTGAAACTAAAATAGGTCAACTTGCATCCCATCTGAGCCAGCAACAACAATCAAATTCATCCAAACTCCCAGCTCAACCATTACCCAACCCTAAGGGTAATGTAAGTGAAATTGCACTTAGATCGGGAAAGCAAATTGCTATGCCCCATGCTGATTCCTCTACCTCCCCTTTCGATGTTGATCTAGAAAATGAAAAGAACAAAAAGATGGAAAAGGAACTTGAATCCACTCCTTCACCTCCTTCCATTCCTCTAAGGAACCCAATTCCTTTTCCTCAAGCCATATCTAAGCCTATGAAGTCCTTTAAACCTGATCCTGAAATGCTTGACATGTTTAGTCGTGTTGAAGTGAACATCCCCCTCTTAGATTCCATCAAAAAAATCCCTATGTATGCCAAGTTTCTTAAGGAATTGTGCACCCATAAAGGGAAACTTAGGACCGTTGAAAATGTTTCCACCCAGCAGTCTATTCCCATAAAGTGCAAAGATCTAGGGACCTTTACAGTCCCATGCCAAATTGGAAGTTCCAACTTTGATTATGCACTCATAGACCTAGGAGACTCAATTAATGTCATGCCCAAATCCATCTTCTCTAACCTTGGCCGAGGTCCCTTGCACCCAACGGGTGATGTCATTCAGTTAGCCAATCGAAGCACAACTAGTCCTGAGGGAATAATTGAGGATGTCCTTGTTCGAGTAAATGATCTTATCTTCCTAGCAGACTTCTATGTCCTTGACATGGAAGGTGAGACAACTTCTTTCAAATCTCCTCTGATTCTAGGAATACCATTCCTTATGACATCTAAAACAATAATTGAAGTCTACGCTGGCATCTTATCCATGGAATTTGGCGACCAAATGGTCTGGTTCAATATTTTTCAATCCATGCGATACCCATTAGAGAATCAATCTGTATTCTCTATCCATGTTTCTGAAACTCCCTCTGAGAGTGTGTTTAATCCTAATCCATCATGTTCTTTATGTTCTACTAATAGAGGAGTTTGTGAATATTGCATCCTCATTAACCAAGTGATTAATGGTGAAATTTATGTTGACATTACAAATGCAAACTCCATTGATCTAAAGGATCTTGAAAACTCTTTAGAATCTCATCTCACCTCGGACCTCCAATGATCCAACATGGATGTTAATGAGGAAAATGATCTAGAATGCTCATTTGTTGATTCAGATCAGATAATCCCACATTCATCCTTTCCTATCCATGATTATGAAAATTTAGTTATATGTGAAGTGAACCCTGAACCAATGTGTTTATATTGTCCTGATGGTAGTGATGTTTGTGACATTTGTTCCCTAATTAATAAAGTGATTACTGGTGAGGTTGAAATTGACCATTCTTTGGCGAACAACATTGAAATAAAGGATATTGAAAATTTTAATCAGCCTTATGACTCCACTGATCCTTATTAGTCTACATCGGTAAGTGATGAAATAAATGAGTCAAAAACAATTGGGATCTCATACTGTAGTTCTGTGTTATCTGATCCTTACATAAATGAACTATCAGAATTGAGCCGTCTTCCTGAATTTACAAGAATAGAAAACCATCACTTTCTGAATAAAATCATTCATCAGGTTGAAGACCAAAGTGAGGATAGAAATATTCTCTTTCCAACCCCACTGAATTTCAAGCACACCAACAAGGATGGGAAGAAATTATCCAATGAATCATCAGGCCTCCCAAAGAAAAAGTTTTTCTGGAAGCACACTGGAGTTGAGAAAATATGATGTCCACCGTCAGACTATGGGTAGTCCACTGCACTTGTCCAGCTATAGACAAATAAATTCAGCGCTTCTTGGGAGGCAACCCATGTTTTCTTTTACTTTTATGAAATTTCAATTTCTTTTTAGTTTTTCATTAGATGAATAATGAATTTTATTTTTTAGGTAACTTCCCACTGTCCTGGAACCACCTCGACTTCCACTAAATCTCCAAATTTTCTAGCCGACCCACCACTAGATGGAGATGGAAACCCACCAAATCCAAAACAGGGGGCACCTCTTTACCTTTAAATCTCTCTCTATCTCTTCATCTCTCTACCTATTTCTTCCTCTTCTTCTTCTCCCCTTCATTTTTTTACTACTTTTTTCCAACCCTTTTTTCTCTTTCTCTCTTTTGAGGGCGTGTATTTTAAAAAAAACTTAAAAACTAAAAAAAAACAAAAAACACAATCACTTAAAAAAAATAAAAAAAAAGAGTCATGCTTACTCACCATCGAGTTTTGAAATTTTGTCCAACCATTTTGGGGAGTTAACAGACATGTTTTCATCTCAAAAATTTTGTATTTTCATCATGATTTTGGATAAATAATTTTTTGTCAAAATTAACAAATTTTGAATGCTCAATTTTTGATTTGGAAAATGATTTTCCCAAACCATGAGAACAAGCATTTCCTTTCATGCCAAGTCCACCTATGACCATCTTTCCAAAATGTGTGTTTTCACCCCCATTTGTGAGTCTTGTGTTTGTGGACCTTCGAGCTGAATTTCCTGCCTTAGTGTGCATTAATATGATAGAGGCATTTTCTGAACCACATGAGAATCACAATAGCCAAATAGCCTCCCATAACCCTTACATTAATCCTCCTTTTGAAAGCCCTGTCAAGCCTATGAAAACCTTTTCTTTGATAGCCACATTATAAGCCCAATACCTTATCCCACCTAATATCAACATGGATTTTCATTTCATAAGTTTTTGAAATTTAAGTGTGGGGGGGAATGGATTTCATTTTTGGGTATTATTTCCTTACTTTCTGGTGTGTTATCATATTCTTGAGGGAAAGCATCCATTTTAGTGTGGGGGGGGGGGGGGGGGTTGTCATTCGGTGAATGTATTGCACAAATGATATTGAAAAGTGTTAAAAAAATTCAAAAAAAATCAAAAAAAAAAGAAACAAATGGGTTGTGTCTTGGGTAGGTCAAAAATCACTCTTCCTAAACCTTTGGTCTTGTCATAACTATTACAAGTAGTGTCGTGAGGAGATCAAACATGGGTTGGGATATGAGTGTGAGATCTGTTTCAAGTTCAACTTTCGAAAAAACAAAGAAAAAAAGGAAAAAAAGGAAAAAAAAGAACACGTGCATTATATTCTTATATCATTGGGAGAAGTTTGGTGGTTTGTAAATATTTCATCTTCTCATCCCCTTCATATTTTCTTCCCCTATTGTGTCTTTCTTCACAAAATCATTCCCTTGTAAATATGTGTTTTCATTTCCTTCTGTGTTTTATTTCAAAAAAATGTGTATTGTTTTTCTATGTTGGTATTTTAACCCTCTTATTCTCTCTCTTGGACATTATATTCCTACCGTCCCATAGCCACAGAAAAACCCCTTAAAAAGACCTCTTGATTCTTGTGCACTTTGGATAGATATTGGAAGCTGAGAGTGCTTTTCAAACTCTAATATTTTCACTTTTGGTTGGTGAAAGAGTGAACCTCCACAAATAAATTTTATCATCTTGAGAGGTGTGAGTTTTGAGTGTCCACATTCTCCATTTCTAAATTTGAGCATGGAAAAATGAATTAGTTTTGGAAAATTGTTTCTGTAACAACTTGTGGTGGATTTCAAAATGGATGAGTGAAATAGTCTAAACCTCCCCTGATTTGAGAAAACAAAATTTTAATATTTGTTGGTGAGTGAAAATGATTTTGTCATTTTTTTATATTTGTTGCACATGAGGACATGCACAACGCTAAGTTTGGGGGAGTTGATGTTATTAATATTTTCATGACTTATTATATTCCCCATTTACTTATTTTATATGAAATTTTCATAATTTGTGTGAAATATTAATGTTTTAATATTAAGTATAATTTTTGAGCATTTTTAGAAGTAGTCTAATTGAGTCATTTTAATGTTTTAATAATAACTGTCACTATACTAATCCAACGTGTATGGTTATTGTTTTTTAGGATTCTCTTTTCAATATAAAACATTTCATTAGAAGGTACCATGATCCAATTATGCCATTTGAAGGGTCATATTGTCCTCACAAACAAGACCAAAGAATCAGTGAACAAACTGGACCAGCCTTGAAGATTGATTTACTGGGCTCAATACAGAAGTCCAAAAACATTAACTCTCCACCATAATTCTGGGAAAACTAAATTTCATCTTGTATGAAAATTTCAAGGCCCACATCCATATACAAGGGGCCCAAATAAATCATTGAAGTCCAGCCCACCATTCTTGCCAAGAATTAAAATCAGTATAGTATGCATGACATATCTCATGATGTAAGAATCAAATAGAGATGATATTTTTCAGTGTGAAATAGGAGATATAGGGGGCCGACTTTGTTGAAGAAACCATTCGGATTTGAAGGCATCTTCATATTCAAAAACCCTTTCACATTATGGACTTCAAAAAGACAGGATTGAAATGGACAGTTTAACTTTGTTTAATCAACTGCCCATAACATTTGATCCTTAAGTCCAAATGACTCCAAAGTTTGAGAGTAGTCGGACAACATTATTGGATACAACATTGAATAAGGATATATTTGAATATGAGGCTTTCTGAATAGCCAAATTGGCGATGCAAGTGGAGGGACGGATTGGGAATGCAAACAGTCCACTCCTTGGGCTATAAATACTCTCCCCTTCTCTCCTTGAGAGAGGTTGGCATTTCAGGAGAGAGGATATCATATTGGAACGACCAAAGCCTTGACAAAGGCTTTGGAGGATCTTAAATACTCAAGTTTTCACTTGAGAGACCTTTCCTCCTCTCTTTGTTTTCACTTAATTTCGTGTTCTTCATTTTTGTAATTTTGTAAATATCTTTCTTTGTAATTCTATTTTAACGCAAGTTACTTCTTCAATATCTCTTATTCTCCTCCACATTCTTTAGTTTAATATTAATGTTCTTAAAATAGTTTAAATTAAGTTCAATCCCCTTCCCTTCTTTTTCTTCCTCATTCAATCGAAAATCTTTTTTTAATTATCATCATCGTTCGTGTGTGTGTGTGTCAGCGTACCACTCTTTTCTAATCCCTTTATTTTTCTTCTATTCTTAATTTATCATCATAATTATTTTAACCAAAATATTAATAATCCAAATGGATGAGTAAATCTCTCATTAGGGTGAGTTATAATTCAGGGATGTTAAGTGATTTAGAGTTTTGCTCGATGAGTATTCTTTAAATTCATATTGTGTATGTTAAACTTAATATGTCATGGATTAATGATATGTTTTGTTTAACGAGTGGTTTCCATGGATTATTGGAACCATAAATACACTACCATAAATATGTTTTGATTGATATTAGAACCCTAAGTTAATTTAAGGCTTGGATTAAAGCCTTCACACTTAGGAATTCCAATCAATGTCAACTTATGACATGGGTGTTAATTTAATGCAATACAAAGTAAGGCTCAAGGATATCACATGCTTAACTACCCAATGATGAACTCACCCCAATCTTTATCAATTTGGTAAATCAAACATCATCCATAAATCATTTCAATTAAGCTCTGCAAACAAACCCCCCTAATCAAAATACAATCAACTAAAAACAAACGACTATTACAAAGTATCATCGCCGAGGATTCGACCCGAGTGCTGCTATACACATTAGCAGAGCCCCAGAATTTTGACCGGTCGATAGGTGACAATCGGCCGTGCATTTCAATAAGGTAAAGACTTATGCTGATAGGATTCAGAGGTTTTTTGAATTCTATGATTTGGGATTTGATTACAGACATATCATATTTGTTTTGAGACATTTGTGCAGTGAGAAAAGACTACGATGCCCTAAGAAAAATTGAAGAAGATGTTTCTATAAATTTATGTAAACTGGAAAAAATCTTTCTGCCAGATTTCTTTGAATCAATAAAACATCTGATATTACATTTTCCACATGAAGCTAAATATGGAGGTCCCATATAGTTTCGATGGATGTACCGATTTGAGATATGCATGCATAAATTGAATAAAAAAGTATATAACAAAGCATCAGTTGAAGGATCAATTGTTCAAGCTTATTTACAAGAGGAAATTGCTTTTTTATACTCTTATTATTTTGAATATCAATATCCCTCAAAACATAATTGCATGGTAAAAAATGAGGGGAATGTTAATCAAAAAATGGGCAATCAATTATTAGTTTTTATCATCCAAATATTGGTTTTGGTGGAGTTCATGAATGGTGGATTTTAGATGATGATCATCAAAGAGATCATAAATATGTTCTGCTCAACTGTGAAGAAATGACATCAATTGTGCTATAAGTTCTTCTATCACTTATTCTATAATTTATGTTACATTATTTAAACATATTTTATTTGTAGGGTATATGATAATCATATCAAGAAACAACATCCACAAATTACAGAAACTACTCTTGAAGAACGTAGACAAAAAAAGTTTTCTCAATGGTTTCAAAAACTAGTAACATAAATTATTGACATTTTAATATCAATTTTGTTTATTATTTATTATATTGATAATTGTTTTACAAATTGTAAGGTGTCTCAACATGCTGATAAAATTGATAAGTGACTTTGTATATTGAGTAACCCACTATCCAAAATAGTTAAATATTATAATGCATTTGTGGTGAATGGTTTTCGATTTCATACTCATGAATATGGGGAATCAAAAAAATAATGAATAGTGGAGTTTTCTTGAGAGGATCACATCACAGAGAAACTGAAGTTTACTTTCATGAAATTCTGGATGAAATTATTGAGTTCTGTTATCTAGGACAAAATTACATAACGATGTTTAAATGTTGGTGGTTGGATACTGAGAGAGGCTTGTGTGTTCATCCGACTCAGGGAACCATCAATATTAAATATAAAATACTTCATGTAGTAAATGAACCCTTTTTACTAGATCAACAGGAAAATAAATTTTATTACGCAAATTACTGTGCTACTTCAAAATACTTGGGTGATTGGTGGAGAATAATAAAAATTAAATCTCACAAAAATCAGTTTACTCAAACTGAATGTGGTTCCGCTGAAGTGAGAGGAATTGAAATTTTTCAAGATACTACTCAAAATCCTCCTTTTTTTACAAAGAGACATGAATATAGATGATGACACGCCACAATTAAGGATTGATGATAAAGAGTATGTTAATTATGTTACAAATGAATTTGAAATGACAAGAGATTATGAAACTGAAACTCATATGGATATTGATGATGCTAAGGAGGAAGATGAATACATTGACATGGAAAAATATGAAGATGAGGATGAAGATGGACATTGACATAGTTAAATGCTGGTTATAATCATAACTAATATATATCTATATATAATAGTTATTTTAAACTATCTGCTAACAATAATCATTTTGTGTTTCAGATGGATCCTGATATATTTCGTGAGTTACAGGATGCTGATCTACCTTTGTATGAGGGGGATTTTGGATCATCTGACCCACATCCTATTAGTGGTTCAGGGGGTATGCAGAGGAGTGTGATTGTGCGTGACTGATGATTCCCGACCCTATCCCCAAGTGACGTCAATGTCTTGGATTTTATCCAAACACATGGAGGTATGGTGAACTGTATATTTTAGTTAGCTTTTATTAATTTATTTATATATATAATAATTGTTTGATTATTTATTCCTTTTTCACAGTTTTACGCATTTAGCTATTGGATAGGGGAATGATATATTGCACAATTATTTTTCTCATCCATGGATCACATGGGAACAGATTCCCATTGATGTGTTGAGAGACATGTTCGATCATTTGCTGGTACATAAATAATGGATATTTATTTTGAAATTTATTTTATGAATAACATGATATTATAAATTATTTTTAGGGTTTATGGTATCTCGTCGATGATATCATGTGTGACGCTATCTACACAGGATGGAAGGTGTCTATGTGTGACCGTTTCTGCCATTTCTTGCACAATTTTGAAGAGGACAACTGTTAAGAAAGGAGTGACAGAATTTGATGAGTTGTGTAGAGCCTACCAACCAGAGTACATTTTATCTCACGTTTGGGATGGATTCTGTTTACACTAGTTGGGTGGTGAATTTTAGAGGAGATCTTCAGTGGGACGATAGAATCAGGGGAGAAAGGAGGTGACACATTGAGCTGGTAGTCGTACATTCAGTGTGCATAGAGAGAATCTGGTAAGTATATTTTTTAAATATTTTATATAACTTTAAATATAAACAGTTTATTTTATATTTTTGTAGGCAGTCGAGCACCCCGATATTGCGGAGTTCAACATTTATCAAAGGATGTACAATGATCCAGCCACTGGAGAGATTAGAGGTGATAACCACCGTTGGATTTTGGTTAATATTGTTTTTTTCAGTTTGACAATTAACTGCATATAATATTTTCACATTTTTAATTTCAAATTGGAATTGAAGGAGTCATATAAGGCTGCAACCTCTCAGACACAGGATGAGAGTCAGGACGAGACAACTGAGCAGACTAGTGCCCACCATTTCGATGAGGCGGCAAGGATGCAGGTGACTTAGTGTGGCTTTGAGAAGGGATGAGTAGTTGGTATCGACTCTCATTTGATTCCTTGTACTTATTATGGTACTACTGAGATGTCGGAATCCAGCTTGAGAGGAGCTCGTGGAGAGGCATCATCTTATGCCTCACAATATTATGAGAAGTTATGAACTCAGGCTAAGCTTATAGGGAGTTTGCAGAAGCAGCATGAAGAGATATGTCTATGGTAGCAGCATCAACAGCAACACGAGGAGGACATGCGTCGATGGGAGCAGCAGCGGCTGCAGCAGCATCATGAGCAGATAGAGTACATGTGCCATTTGACTCGTAGTTTAGGGATGGAGTTTCCTCCACCATCTCCTCCACCTCCTCTACCTCCTCTAAAAGACAACCCCCATTGATTTTTTTTATGTTAAAAACATTTGAATTCAAGATTTGTAGTAATATGAACTATTTAGAGTTTCTTCGTTTTATATTGGTGAAAATATTTCATAATATTTCTTATTTTTAATACATTATTATTTATTATTAGTATTATATTTTTTAATATTTTTTTTATTTTACTAATAATAATATTTTTTTATAATTTTTTTAAATTTTTTTGTAAATATTTGGAATTTTAATAATTTTTTATTTTTTATCATTTTAATAATATTAATATTAATTTCATATTAATCATAATTTTATTAAATATATTTTTTGGGATTATATTTTTTAATGTCTGTTTATTTTACTAAAAATAATATTTTTATTTTTTTATTTTTTTACTAATAAAAATATATTTTTATTATTAATCATAATTTTATTATTATTATTATTAGTATTTTATATGGGACATTTTGTGATGGGATTCTGTCGAAAATAATCTAAATATAGTTTTTTATTATTAGTATTTACGACGGGACGGTGGGGCCGTCGCAAATACTATTTTCGACGGACCCATCAAAAAATGTTTTTATATATATAATGTATATAATCAGATGGTTATTTGCGACAGGCAAGTTTCCCATCGCAAATACAATTTGTTGTGATGCCATTTTCTACAACGAGCTATTTGCAACGGGCCCCCATCGCTAAAGCTTGTTTGCGACGGGATCCTGTCGCAAATAGACCATCACAAATATCTATAATTCCAATAGTGATAATATAATTAGGATATCTATGAATATATTAATTTAATATTTCTATGGGAGAAATGAGAATAAGTGGGGGGGTAATTATAGGTGTGGTATGTGGAATTTCATGGAATAAATTATTGAATGTTCTTTTTTTTCCATTATCTTAAGTTCACTAGAACCCCCCATAGTGCCCCATTTCCTCCAATAATTCTATAATATAATTTTTTGTGCTAAAATTAGGTAAATGGATCTACTTTAGCTGAGATAAATCTTTCTTACTCATATATGATGACATATTTACAATATTTCATTATTTTAATCGTAGTAACCTTATTTTACTTTTTTTAACAAAAATAATTAAATTTCATCCCTTGGATGATTTCAACATAATGATTCCAAATTATTCCGTCCATTTTATGAAATTAATCCTCTAATTATATAAATTTTAAATTATTTAAGTATTATACATTTGATAGAAATGTGATATTAAAGTAAACATTATTTCATTTTTAAAATAATTTACACTTTAATTCTACTTAACACTATGATATAATCCCTTATCACACCATATTAATATATAATAATAAGGTGTGAAATTGTAGAATTTTCCTGGGGTAGTTTGGCCAACATCAATTAGATAGAGATTTCCACTATCTTGAACTTACCTTGTTTGTAGTTTTTCTAAAACCATAATTTTTGAATTTCTACTTGGGATTGGTTTAGGGGGAACCCCAATGATGTTTCACCTTACCAAAAAATGGTAAATTAAATTCATAATGTATGTTTATTCTTGTTGAGGCCATGTTTTCTCCCTTATGTATCAATTATACTTTCTCATTACCCTTAATATACACTAATTCTAATGGTTACTTTATTATGGCTATATTACCAATGATCACACCACCCAACTGTCATAATTACAAATGGTTATAGTGAAAAATGGTCACGTAATAGATATATTTCCTCTTAATTACTTTATATTCATTCAAAAAATTTCCTTAAATAATACTAATCATTTTTTTCTTTCAATATATTGATTTTGTGGATTTTATTATTTTTATTTTTATTTTTCTTATTGAAACTATAATGTTTATTAGAGAATATGATCCATAAGACATATATATTTTAATTGTATGGTTTCTTTTTCTTATTCTCATTTACTTATTATAGAGGTCTTCATAAATTTGTAATAGAGATTTCTAATTAAATACTTTTTTAAAAAATATGTTCATTCCATACTATAATTTTCTCTAATATTACATTCTACCATATTTATAATAATTTCATCATCAAAATTGTAAATCAATCCATAAAAAATACAAATAATATGGATCCCATGTTTCCTCATCTAGTAAATGATACCTCCAAAGAATATTTACCATTCAGGTTATCTAATTTCATAGTCCTTTCACTCTTATATCATTAATCTTAATCAACTCTTCATTATATGATAATTTAGGCTCCAAATGAATTGGATCTGCCTTTAGAAAATGAGAAGTTTTATTCATATAATTAATTATATGTTATAGAAGTATGGTTTCATGAATTTGATATAGGTTTACTAGCATAGTTTATAACATCCCTGAACCCACACTCCCTCATTTAGTGAAAAACACCATCTTTACATTTCTATAATTCAATTTTGATAAATATAAATGAATTTTACACATCCAAAACATAAAAAATAAAATTTAAATATTAAATCACTTAAATAACCATGGAAATTCTAGATTTATGATTTTATAAAAATCGGAAAAACTCTTTCAATGTGTAAATTTTCACACAATACCCATTTTTCAACAAAGCAATTTCTTTATAAAGACACACGTGTTTTGTTAAAGGTAAATTTTATACTTATAATGTTAACTTTTATTACTTTTATACACATAATTATGATATATGAAAAATTATTTTAAATTATGGCTTTATCAAAACAAATATTATTAATGGACATATATAAAAAATAAAAGAAACTCATTAGTCTATTTCAAAAACATGAGATCATACAAGAGAGTTTTCCTTTAACAAAATAATATTTGAGCTAAAATAATAATATACTTACACGTGAAATCATATTTAATGTCCAACTTTTTTTATACAACACTTCATAATAAAACATGAAGTTAAAATCATAATCATTTTGATTTCTCAGAAAACAAGAGAACCCAATTATTTTACTAAAAACTAATCTTTTACCAATTAAGGTAATAATAACTAATTTAATAAATGATCATTATATTACCTTATGAAATAAAAATATTTTCATAAAAATAATTATATATAATATAAAATTCATATATTTTCCGTGGGATATCATATTTATATAATCTTTATAGGATCCCTTATAAATGGAACAACCTTTTAGGTTAATTCCAATATAATTCTCTAGAAAATATAATCATTTTACAGAGAATTGAAGAGTTATATCATGATCAACCATCATCATAAATAATTTAAAGTAATATAACATTCATGAAATACATAAAATATTACATTTAAATCATCATACTCATAAAAATACACTTTATATTCCATAAATAAAACATTTTTGGATATTGATATATTCTTTTCCATTAAACCCCAACTTTCAAAAATAAAATACCAAACAAATTGGAAGGATAGTTTTTCTTTTTAGAAAAAATGAAATATTATAAATGAATAAAAAAACCAACATCATTTTCATTGGTGGGAAAATCCATCAACATCATATATGTTAAAATATATGACTCCTTTTTCTATTTGGAAATAAATTCTAAACAACCAATATAAAATAAGTAAAAAAGATTCATTTTTGAAAATCTCAGAATAAATTTAAATGATACATAAAATGTGATAAATAATTTATTAATGTAAATAAAAATAAATATATAAATTATTTTTATAATAGATACATGGAGGAAAATATTTAATAATTAAATCTTTAAAACATTTAAAAAGGGTCTTTAGGTAAAGTTTTCCATGAAAATTAATAACTTTTAAACCAATGAAATTTTGAAATAAAGAAATTTGAATGGATTTTAAAACATATTATTTTTTATAAAATAATAATAAAATAAATCCATAAATTATTTTATACACCACAAAAAATAAAACATATGGTGAAGATAGCTTAAGTCTCGAATAAAGGTAATTGAGACTAGAGATCCCTTACCTTAATTTTGAATTGTCATGTAGGTTCTTCAGCTTTTATATAAAGAACTTATATTAATTATTTAATTTATTAAAAAATTATATAGGTTTCATATTATATAATTAAAAAATATATTTCATTTATTTAATTGTAATATTTAATTTTCTTAATCAGTTAATTCTATATTGGGTGCTTTGAGAATGTTCGGTTCGTAATTTAAAAACAACTATGGTATGTTAACCATGGTTAGAGTGGTAATTGTTCTGGAATATCTAGAATAATAATAATGAAATATTTATAATTTTTATGCCTTAATTATACGTCTATATCCAACTAATTATAGTGGTAATGAAAAAATTAATTACAATACAACATGGAGACGGTTGTCCATATGTATGCATGAGTAACGTTTTCATTTTTAAATGAAACGTACGGAAAATAAGTTATATATTTTATTATATTACAATAATAATAATAATTTTATAAAAATAAAATAAATTTATGCAATTTAGCCCTATTACATTCCATGAGAGGTGGTTTTTTAAAAATAAATTACATCGCTACTTGGAGACGGTAGTCTGTACGTACATACGTGTGATGATTATTTTTTATTAATTTGAATGTTATAAAGATTGATTATATATTTTATTTAAAGAATAATAATTTTTTAATTAATATCATATATATATATATATATATATATATGAAATTCTTCATAATTACGAACAATGAAAGATGGTGATGAGAAATGAAATACATCGGTTTCACAAGGCGGTAATCCGAATATACTCACAAACAATGGTTTCATTTTTCATTTAATGTAAAAATAGATGAATAAGTTTATGAAATTAGCATAATAACATATAATTATATTTTAGATACTAATGTTATTATATTTTAATGGTTAGTATATAATTTATGAGGTATAATAAAAAAAATAATGAAAATGCTCGATTGAGACGATTACCCCTATTTGAAGAGCCACCTTTGGATCTCTCCATAAGGAAACTAGGGGTGGTATTTAAAAGATTGCATAACCTATATAACATGGATATGAAAGTTTAAGAGATTTTTTTAGGGTTTAATATAGATATATTTTTCAAGGTGGTGTGAATAATAGAGGATAGGTGGTTTCCTTTTATATTGGAGGAAAGTAGACACTTGGAATTACATAAAATATTTAAAAATAATTAATAAATATTCATAGAAAGTGAAAAAAGTGGATAAAATTGAAATATAATATAGTTTATGTATTAAATCCTTAAAACTAATAAAATTTGGTTAGTTTGGTGTGGAATTTTAAAAAAATATCTTTGGGTTTAGCCCCTTATTTAACAAATTTTATCCTTAACCATTATAACAAAATTTTCATTACTAAAGTGTTATATAATTTATTTATAATTTAAAAATTGGATCAATAATGATCAATCGATGACATATTAGGCCATATAACATACCCCTTATCCTATTTCATTATTTTTATAATTTTTAAAACAGTTAATATTATATTATATAGCATGAAATGTCATTGAATTCATTTTACGAACTATTCAATTATTTTGACTTTAATGGCATCAATCCAGGTATGTAATTATAATATAAAATTACTAACCACTAATAATACATTATTATTAACAATGAAATTCATTTTACACACTAATTAATCCAAAAAATATTAATTTTAATGTTTTTAAAATAATTTACTTTTATTTTTCTATTGCTTGCATAAGCACCATGTTAGTTTCATGTGAAAATTTAAGTTAATCATAACATCAATAAAATTTAAAAATAAATTAACATATAAAAAATAAATAAATTAATTTAAAAATAAAATTTTAGATTCATTCCTAACATCTTTTTATCACTATGTTAACGTATATGATAAATTAAAAGCAATAGAGTAACATTTTATAATTTTACTTTACTTAAATTAATATAATGGTCATTATCAAAGATAAATGGAATAAAACTATTTATTTTACAATATATAAATGGTTCTGACAAAATAAACTCACCATGAAGAAATATTTCTGTTTTAGAAAAATTTAAAATCCTTATTACATTATTTTTTTAACATCAATTACTTGATTTACCCTTGTGAAGCTGAATAATATTTACTAGGCTTATTATTGGTTATGAACAAAAATAATGTTTACCCATTTACTAAATTTGAACCTCATAATTGAAAATATTTATTACAATTATCAATATTCAATAAAACATTGTACTTTATGAATATAAATGAGAGTTTTAGAGAAATTCGCATTTTTTACTATTCATTGAAAAATTTATTTAAAAAACACAAAATTTCAACCTAAGAAAATTTTGATATGTTGATTTAAAAAATATTATCCTTTTTGTCAAATAAAATTTTTAAAATTAGGAAAAATTCATTATAATATTCACTCATAAAAATAAATAAAATCGAATTTTTATGAAAACATTTTTCTGAAGTATGAAATGACTTTATTGAAAATTGAGTGCTTATTTTCTAATAATTAATTAATAAATTTTGAATCAGTGAGACCATTATATATATTTTATAATTTATTTTATACCATTAATATTCATTAATTCAATGGATAGGTTATAACGGTCATATTTAAATAATATTATTTTGTATTTAATTTAATCTGATTATTGTGTGTCCCATATTCAATAAAACATAGTGTTATTTTAAAATTTAAAATGGTTACATTCTCTACCTTTAATAAATTTTATCCTTGAAGATTTATCTTGATCCATGTAATTAAGGGTTTAACATTTGAAAATAACTTTTTTGAAACCCTGCATCATAATTGTTTTTAATAAAACATCATTTTTAAAATAAGTTAAGTGAAATGTGAAGGTTGTCTAGAACAACACGTAACATGGTTTCCAAATAGGGGAAAAGTGGGAAGAAAAAATATAAAAATAGAGGAACAAATTAATGTTCAAACAATGATGGAGAGTGATAGAGAACCATAATCATAAGAAATTGAATGATCTTGAGAAATTTAATGAACACAAAACCGTTAACCAATGAGTTGTGAAAAAGATCATTAATTCATCAAAAACGAAGCTAATATGATAAATTTATTTTCATGATACTTTTACTGGAGTTGAGTAATTCCTTTACCATATTTACTAAAAACATAATGAAATATACTTAATTTATTTTACTCAAATCCAAAAATTTAATTTTATCGTGTGTCTATGTATTTAAATCAGTTTCCACCTTTATCTCATCTTTGACTCCAAATATTGAGTATAAATTTTTAATTAATTAAGAACTATAATCAACTTCTTAGTAACCATGAGATATATAAATGGATAAAAATATTATCTTGCTATATTTTAAAAATCTAAAAAATTTATCATAAGGTAATATAATACCCAAAATGAATAAACCTTCATATGAATAAATAATACATTTATCTCAAAAATTCAATAATAATCCCCAAAGATTAAATTAAATCATTCTACAAATAATAAATCACATATCCCAAATAAACTAAATAAGAATATATTAACCATAAAATTTATCTTATAATATTAATCATATATTGCAAAAATGTAAAATCGTTTTTTTTCAAAATAATCCTTCATATTAAACCTAAGTGTTAAATATACCTCAACCCAATAAAATGTCTTCCAAAATGTCATTAATTATCTTAAAACCCCATCATTTTAAACCTCAAATGGTGTGTCTATGAATTTAAACTTATGAGCAACATTAAACTTATAAAACCATGATGTATCCATAACCCTTAAGTTAAAATCACATGAAAACATCTAAATATATTAAGTTATCTAACCTAACTCTAATACCAACTATAATATCACTAAACCCACACTCCTATATTTGTCACTAAGGAATAATATTTATATTTATGGATTTGATAATAATAAATGTGGGCCAATTTTATGCATTTTAAACATACAACATCAAACAAAAATAATGTAAAACTTAAATACCCAAGGACTTTTTAGGTTTATAGCTATATAGAATTGGGATAAACTCTTTCACAGTAGTTATTTCCATATAGTATCCATTTTTTTCATGAAACATGTTCTTTAAAAAGACACACTTTCTTCATCAGGGTAACTCCCATATATAAAAATTTAAATTTATTATACTTTCTACGCATCCTTTAGACCTTTGATAATTTAATTTAATGAACTGGATTAGTAAAACCAAGATCATAAAGAAAAATATAGAGAAAAGAAAAGAAAAATGTTTATCTATTTCAAAATTGTGTGATCATACATTAGAGTTTACTTTTAACACAATAAAAATTAATCTGAATTAATAATTTACTTATACATGAAATAATATTTACATTCCAATTTTTTTCATAAAACAATTTATAAGATAATCTAAAGGAAAAATCATAATCATGGGAACCCATAAAAACATTTTCGTAAAAAAATAAATTTTACCCTTAAACTGAATAATAATTATTTTAAACAAAATATCATTCTTATTCCATATAAAATAAAAATATTTCCATGGAAACTAATTATAAAGTATATAAATTTCATGTAGGTTACTTTGGACATCATACTCATATAACCTTTATAAGAACCCTTATAAATTGAATAACTCACTCAATGAATTTTATATAATTATTTAGAGATCATAATCATTACCCAATGCATTAGAGAGCTATTTTATGATAAAAAATATTCATGAAAAATATATACGGACCATAAAATACATTAAACACTTAAAATATTTAATTTTCATCATCAATCTCATAAAAATATACTTTTGAACCCACTAGAAAAAAATTTCAGATATTTATATATCCCTTTCCATTAAAACCTAATTTTCAAAACTAAAATACATAGAATAACAGAAATTAGGGATTTTAATTGAGTAAAACAAGGATTATTATAAAAGAATAAAAAAATAATAGTTTTGATGTTATGAATATTCATTGATGTTGTATATGTTATAACTGAACATTATTTCTACCTTTTAAAAATAAATTCAAAACATCCCATATAAAATATGTAAAAAAATTCATTTAAAGGCCCTTTTAATTAAATCCAAAATATACAATAAAATCCTTTATAATTTATTAATTTCTGCATAAATACATCCATTCAATTATTTTAATAATATAAACATAATGAAAAAAGGATTTATAAATTTAATCTCTAGAACATTTAAAATGAGGTTGTAAGGTGAAGTGTCTAGTATGACTAGAAATATTTTGAAACAATGAAACATTTATGGAAATAAATTAGAATGGATTTATAAAAAAATTAATTTTTAGATAATAAAAACAAAATATATCCATAAGTTATTTTATACACCACAAAATAGAAGACTTTTTTCTAGAACATATTAAGTCTCAAAGAAAGAGAATTGAGATTTGAAATACCTTACCTCAAGTATAAGTTGTCACATATAGTATTTAACTCATTTATAATTAAATTAAATTCATAATCTAATTTCTTGATAACCTTTTATAGTTTTAATTCCTTAAAATTAAACCATTTATTTAATTTACTTCAATTACATTTTTAATTACTTTATCAGTTAATTCCACATTGGGTGTTTTGAGGATGTTCAGTTCATAGTTTCAAAAAGACTTGGGTATGTTGATCGTGGTAAAATATTTCATTATTACATAATATTGAGGATAATAATAATGACCTAATTTTCAATTTTATAATTTATTTACACATTTATAACAAACTTTGTATGGTTTTTATAAAAAATAAATTATGATACAAGATAAAGATTGTACTTCGTACTTGCACATGAGTATCATTTCTATTTTTTAATGATTAATGAAGGAAAAAAGGTAAGTATTATTTTAAATTTATTTAATAATTATAATTATATAAAAATAAAATGAATTTATTAAATTTACCCCATGTATATCAATGATAGGTGATTTTTTTTTTAAAATGAATTATATCATTATATAGAGACAGTAGTCCGTACGTACACATATGAAAAGATTCATTTCTTATTGATTTGAATGGTATAAAGAAATATGATTTATTATATTTCCATAATAATAAAATTTTCATGAATATTATATATATACATTATATCCAACATCATAACCAACCAGGAAACACGGTGATGAGAAATGAAATACATCAGTTTCATGAGGCGATAATCCACACATATGCCTAAAAGATGGTTTTATCTCCCATTTGATAAAAAGGGAGATGAATAAGTTTATTAAATTAAAAAAATAACATCTTATTATATATTATAAACTAATTTTATTATTTTGGAATGGTTTTGATATAATTTAAGGTGACAAAATATGATGTAAAATGAAAATGCTCGGTCGAAATGGTTACCACCTCTTTGAGGAACCTCCTTTGGATATCTCCATAAACACCTTTTGGATGATCTTTTAAAGAGAAAAGAAACTATATAAAACAATTAAGTATTTTTAGAACTGTCTTTTTTAGGTTTTAATTTTTCTCCATTTTTCAAGGTGGTCTGGATAATAGAAGGGAGGTGGTGTCCTTTTCTAGTAAAAATATATTATGGCTCTTTTCTACTCTAATATTTCAAATGGACCAGAATACCTTGGACCTAGCTTTATTTTATTTCTAATCTCATAACCCCATTCAACAGAGATATATTTAGGAATTTGTGGTCCCCTACATATAATTTAAGACATTTCCTTTGATTTTTTATCATAACATTTACATCTACGTTTTTCTTTTGTGGTTTTATACTAGATAGATCTTACATTCTTGGATGTATCTTACACAAGTTTTGGTCCCAATAAATTAATTTCTCCAAACTTATCCCAACATATCATAGTTGGACATCTCTTTCAATATAAGTCTTCACATAGATCCAATTTATAATAGAGTTTTAACATTCATTATATAAAAACTATACTAGAGGTGAATAAAACTAAAAAAATACTTTGAAGTTAAGTGATAATAAACTTATTAGGTTATACAATGTTTGTATAGTTCTTTCTGACTATTTATCCTTTTAAGGGTGATATGATGTTCAAGGATTAATATATGAATTTAAATTTTTTATTGAATCCCCATAAATATTATGTGAACCTTGGGTCATATTTAAAAACAATTGATAAGGGTGTGCCATAAAGTCTCACAAATTATTTTTTATAAAACCTTGGAAGATGGTCAAGAGAAATATATTTAAAAAAATTGGAAATGAGATGAAATTGTAAGACAATCTATAAAGACCCATATTTCACTATAACCCTTGGATGTATTAGGTATCCCAATGATGTAATATATAGAAATATCATACCCTTCAAACTTTGTTACATGTATATGTTACGTAACTCCTTTTGTATGTTATCTTTCAGCCTTTACATATTAGTATACTAAGAATCTTTTGGTGTAATATACCATATCTTACTTTATATTTCCCAAAAACAAATTCCCATAGATGTCCATATACATCTTTGTGTTTATAGGATGTAGAGTGAATTTTTAGTTATGAGACTCATCCAAAAGACATTTATTCACCAGTGGTATTGATGGAACACATAACATCTTATCAAACCATTAAAATCCAACATTTCCAATGTTAAACACTGATAATTACCTATTCCATGCATCTTCCATCTCCTTTTGTAGGAACATAAAATCATATTTTTCTTTCTTAATACTCTCCAATAAGGATGTTTATGTAATTACATATAATAAGAATGATTTTTCCTTCTATTATAATATCTAGGTTTATTCAAACTAAATCCTTGAAAATTAGAACACTCACCACCATCGACATGGATAAAATACCATGGCCTTTTTTATTTAATTCATATGTTACCTTTTCATTTTTTCAATATGATAATGTATGGAACAATTATAACTATTGAGTAGTTCTGACCATATACTTTTCCTCATATTAAAATATTTCTATGTAATATTTTTCCATACTCTTGTGTTCTATGTATATATAACTTCTATCTCAATAGTTATGATGTCTACATATCTTTTGTAAAAAAATCAATGAAACTAACTCTAAATAATGAATTAGATAATTAAACTCATGGGGTTCCAAATTTCAAGATTCATAATCCACCACTCTATCATTTTCCATTAAAACACTTCGAATACCTTTCTTTGATTCATGAATATAAATAAAAAATCCTTATTTACCACATATAAGAGTTAATATAGTTTAATTTACCATTACCCTCTTCAATTCCCCAAATATATCTCCATATTCCTTTTCCCATTTGAATTTTACCTCATTATGAGCTAAATTGGTTGATAGATTTTATAGTTGAGTAAATTTTTCAAGAAAAAGCGGATAGTACCCTTATAAGAAGTAAAAACTGTGTATTTTAACAAAATTATTTGGTCTTATTCATTAATTTACAATATTTTTTATGGTTAGATAAAAATACCTACCATTGAAACAATACGACCAAGGAATGAAAATTTTTTAAACTAAAATTTACATTTACTAAATTTCCCATATAACTCTTTTTCCCTCAAAACCTCAAGAAAAAATTTATAATATATTCAATTATAATCATAACATTACAACTGTATAATAATATCATTAATAAATACCACCAAAAATTTATAAAAATCATTCAAGAATAATATTTTCATCAAATTTGTAAGCACAAATGGTACCTTTTTAAAAAAATGCATTATTTTAAACTCATAATGTTTATAACATGTACAGAAGTTCATATTTGGGATATCCTACTTATAAGAAACTGACTTGGGATGACTCAACTTGTCCCCTAACCAGGATTTCCACTAGGACCAAAGTTAATACTTACTCCCCATCAGCTGAAAAAATAGTGTTTTGGCATCAAAGAAACACTTTGGAACTAGTTTCGACCAAAAATATGAGTTAACACAAAGTGTAGACCATAAATACTGTGAACATCCATGAAATATCATTATGAAAATCAAAAAATTAACTATCCAATTAGGATATAATTAATGTATTTGATTCAACCTATTTATATTAATAAAAAAAATAATCAAAAATTGAATAAATAACAATGCATGACATGAGAAAACCAAAAAAATGAGAGTCTACCTTGGATAATACATCACATATAAAAATAAAAACAAACCGAAACCAGTCTACATGAACATCTCAATAAAACTATTGATTTATCACTATGTATCAACTCAATAAAAAACAATCTAATTAAGTTATAAATAATATTAAATGGAACTCAAAACATATAAAAAACATGATAACTTTATACGCACACAAAATAGTTTGTGTAGGGTGTGAAAAAATTGCTCTTGTAGGATCTCACTAGGGATTTTATGAAATTTTTTTAATAAAATAAGTGATAAATGATACTTTTAAAATAAAATATAAAATATTATTTTCTCTTTTTTAAGGAATCATCTAAGAACATTCATTGTCCATTTTTTGGCATGAAAACTAACTATTTTCCTTTTTAATGAAACCTTTCAAAAATTCTTAAAACCTAAATGTAATCAATTTATTTAAGTAAAATCATAAAAACCCTATTTTAAACACATCATTAAAATTCACTTTAAAAACACCTAATTTTTTCACTTTAAGAACAATTTTTTGAAATGTGCATTGTTTGTCGAATTAGACAATTAAAGAGGGGAGATAATTTAGTTTTAAATAAATATTTATAATTAAAAATATTTATAAACAAATATTTACATTTATAATATTTAACTCATTTAAAAAATAGTAAAATTATATAATTTTATCTTTCAAAAATATTCTCCAATTTTTTATCACCACTCATTCACAAAAAGTTTTAAAAACTCTTTAACATTAAAAACAATTTTATCTTATATCAAGAACCACATATAAAAGACTTATTAAAGCTAATTATCAAAGTCATTTTTTATATATTGTTTTTAAAACTAATACATTTTTAAAAAAACATAGTAAAAAAAAATTAAAATCATTTAAGAAAAAAAACATGAGGATTGTATCAAGTAGAGACACAGTCTCCTCCACTTGGTAATCACCTTATGAAAAGTAGTTTATTAAGGAATAAACTGATCCACAATCTGTATTGGATTTGCATAAAACAATTGTACCAAGTTATTTCTTAATATAAAAAATAGTACACAATTCTACATGGTATAAAATATGTTAAATAATGAAAAATATATTTTCTATAACTCTTCAATATAATACAGGCGGCAGTGTTAATGATTAAAAAGATAATCCCAAACACATCATGAAATGTAATTTAAAAAATAGAGAGAAAGAGATAGATAGTGAGAAGTTTTGACACAACTAAATCTATTTGGATTCAATAGATAAATTTCCTTTATATCTTTTATCAACATTTTTCAACATATTTTTCACTAAGAAGTTATAAAAACATAATGTCATGGAATGTTAAGTGTTGCAGTATGGAATGTTAGTGTTTCAGTCAGGCATGTTCACGGATATTCTTGTAGTTTTTCGTTGAGATGATATTCTTATTAAATAGAATTCCTTCTCTAATTATTCACTAAAGGGTATTAATAATTTAATACTCAAAATTATTTCATTCTTTAATGAATTGTATTTTTAATGTCTTCTTTAAAATACAGTCATTGTATATTTGAAAAAAGTCTCACTACATAAGTTAGAGATGGTTACTTGGTCTACACTTAGGCATGGTTACTTTGGCTCATAGTCAGTTGGCATGGTAACTTGGCATGATGAATTTCCATGGTCACTTGGAATGGTAAGTTGGCATGGTAACTTTGTTTCTACTTTTGGTCACTTCTTTTCATCCTTTGGTCACTTCACTTCTTCATGCGGTGACTTGAATTTTTACTAAATATTCTTTACTTATTATAGTCACATAATTTATTCTTGAATCCACTTCTTTTTTTCTTGTGGTTACTTCATTTATTCTAAAAAATAACTTTTTTTCTTTTGGTCCCAATATTATACAGACACAATAATTTCAAGACTTATAAATATTCAAATCAATTATCGCATGGTAACTTGGTTGTTCATGTGGTAGGTTGAAACTTTCATAAAGTTTCTTGAGTTTAATGTGTAGTAGGTTTAGTACACATGAATTCACTTGAAATTCAACACATGATCACTTAATGATTTGGATATAATTTTATCATCTAAAACATGGTCACTTGAATGTCTATGCATTAACTTTGATCATAATTTGGGGTTACTTGGATATCATCATTAGGTCACTTTTACACTCTTACTTGACTTTCACTATTGGTTTACCTTATTCATGTGTTATGTTCAGTACACATATCATAGGTTGTTGCGGTTACTTAAGGAATTAACCATTTTTATCTTTTTTTCTAAGAAAACTTTTGACTACCATAAAAAAATCATTTGTAACATAAGAAATATGATTTCTGGTCCTTAAAATAAAGAGTTTATAGACTAAGAAAATATAATTTAAAACTATTTTTAAATAACACATCCACTCTTAGATGAGAGAAAACATAATAAAACAAAGTTTTTGTATAATCATAGAGTGCAATGAATGTAGACAACAAGAAAAATTAAAATAAAAATAACCATGATATATAAATCACATACAAACAACCAATAACCATGAAATAAGTATCATGGGAAACTCTCTAGGTCTTAAGGTGTTATAGTCATACCCTTCAACAAAAACATGGGTCCCAAAATAGGAATATATTGCATCCAAATAGTCGAATCCACCTGACTATCCAATGTCCATCCTCATCAGGGGAACTCCCCACTAGCCTTGAAATTCATCACTACTAAAGGAAAACTATTAGAATGAAACTATATAGTGTATCATAAATCTAGACTTACAACTTGGCCTCCTAGATCCCTTGAAAACAGTTAGGTGATTAATCAATTAATAGTGATTAATATAAGAATTACTAATAATGAATTAGTAGTTGGGGTTTGGCTTAGTGGTAAGCACCCCTTAAATCTACATGAAAAATGGGGGTTCAAAACCCATTGGGCGCAGGCTACTGTAGCAGTACTGTAGCGTACTGTAGCAGCGGCGGGCACTGTAGCGGCGGCGGGTACTGTGCAGTACTGTAGCAACGCGGGTACTGTAGGAGTACTATTCACAGAATGGTCTTTGGGCCAAAAACATGGGCCTACGGGTCATGTAATGGGCTAAATGCCCACTGGGCCTTCGGGCTATGTAATGGGTCTCCCTCTACCCAGTTAAAGAGGTATTTGCTTTGCTTTAATAATAAAAATGAGGCTTCGGCCCCAACCTTTTAAAAAAACTAATAGTGAATTATAATACACCCTCACCACTAATGTCCTCATATGAAACAACCCATTTTATATCTGTCACCCAATTTCCACATACATAAATCCCCACCTATTAAAATGGGTGAAAGAACACGGGGAATAATGAGGGTCTCACAATATTTATAAATTCTTTTTTTATAAGATGAAAAAAATTATTTAAAGGAAATCCCACTCCGTGTTTCAAAACTCATTCATTTTTCTAAAATCAGCACATTTAAAACATTATTTAAAAACCATTTTAATCCAATATATCTTACTATAAAAACACCCTTTAAAACAATGTTCTCTGCCTTTTTAAAAACTAAAATTGGGATAAAACTATTTAATTTTCATAAATAAATTTTAAAATAACTTCATAAGAATTTTCATAAAGGGGCTTGGCATGATCCAACATTCATATAAAAATATAGGATTTTTATAAAATGGTATTACATCTTTTAGTTGAATATTCATTACATTAAACTAACATACTCCATTACTATATAATATATTAGGGCCTTTGGAAACTTGGAACACAATAATATTAATTCATTAAATATTTTCAATGTCTCCCAAAAAGATCCTCTCCTTTAGTATTGCTACTTAAAAACCATTCTTCATAAATTAGGGAAAGTAAACATAAGAAAGTTTCAGATTTGATGATCAGTAAGGGTAAATAAGTGTGATATATATGAATACCATGATAATAAGGGTATAGGGACATGATAATAACATGTTAAGACCATACCAAACATTTCAAATATCATAATCTTGAATCATGTAATAAATATTTGTAGTTCATAATACATGAATCATAAATAAATCAAAGAACATAATCCATGAGAGAAAAAAATAGGAATAATATATGGATTTGTGGAATACACATCAACTTATAACATTTTGAACATATATAAATACAAACAAGTTCACTCATTCAGTTAAGGTCATGAAATACGACCCCTTATACACTGATGGACATGAAACCAGGTCCATGCATAGCATTATGAACATGAAATATAGGTCCAGGAATAACATTGTGAACATATAATTTAGTTGATGCATAAAATTATGGATATGAAATATAGGTCTATGCATAACATTATAGTTGTCAAGGTTCACTCCCAATACCATCATAGTGGAAAAAGTCCCACACTGAACCCCGTTCACTCTCCATTCTAGTCATGTCTATATTATGTGATATAAATCATTAACCACTACATTAGAGGGATATATAGGTCTCACTGGTCTCAGAATTAAAACCATATTTATTTGTGCTATAATATCATAAACATTCATCATATCATAACCCAAGAAATGAACAAGGTTTCATAAACACTTCATTATATCCTAATATGTGGAAAAGAGACATGTTTCATAAACATTTCATCAGTTCATCACAGAATAACCAATTAATAGAAAAGGGTTTAATAAAATTTAAATCACGAAATAACACATATAAGATAAATGGTTTTCATGAACATATTTTCATAATAAACGTAATACATTCTGAGTAAGAATGAGAATGGTATCCTTGGTTCGTATCTTGAGTGAAGCATTATATCAAAGTATTTCACCTTAGACAGAGAATCATTTTGAATGATCACTTTGAAAATTTTATAAGTAAAATAACCTTTATTTGAAAATCACTTTTTGAAATATAAGACATTGTCAAAATCCTTTTCATTAAAAATGGCCTTGAAAACTTATAAAGGAAGCTTTAAAATCATTTAAATCTTTTATTGAGGAAAATATCCTTCCCACACTAAAAACATTTTAAAAAATAAATAATTTTTAAAACCTTTATAATTTAAAATTAACTTGAAAACATATAAAGAAATCTTCGAAGAAATGATTGGTCATGAAATTGGAAAATTTCTTCCATGTTTTAGAAGTAATAATGAATATTCCTTTAACATTTTCAATAAAATAAAAATGATCATTGTTTGGAAAATTAACAAAATATTTTTTTAAAAATGTAGAAATTCAAAAATGGGTCAAATATTATTTTAAAAAACAAAATATAATAATAAATAAATTTTAAAACAATTCTAGAAAACATGGTTTTGGAATGAAACAAATTTCCGGCCAAACAGCGAAATAAAGTCAGATTTTCCTAAAATAATATTAATTATTTTAAGTACTAAAAAGTGGAAAATTATACCATTACACAAATATATAATTAATAGACTAAGGATAATAAAATTAATGAGAATTATTGATAGGTAGATCATTAGATTTCACCATTGGATATTTAGTCACAAACAATCCTAATAAATGACGACATATCAACATAAAATCATTACCATCTCGGTAACATTGAATCATAATCCACATGAATGAATTACATAAATTGAAAATTAAAATATAATTATTATGAATAAATTCATGATATTAAATTTCAAATGGGTTTTATATACACATCATGAATTAATATAGGTGCATACCATAACATACCTCTCAAAAAGGAAAATTGAGACAAAAATACCCTTAACTTAACTCCTAAATTCTATCATACTCATTAAAAACTCATGTATAATAAATATATGATTATTATAAATATATTACATAACCATATTTATATATATCATAGAATATATTATTTCCTTATGACCTATTATTTCCTATTTTTCAACAAGTCCTTGTTAATGTTATGTTTCGGGTAATGATCGCTTTGTTTTTCGTATATGTTTTAATTTGTTATATTTTTTCTCCTATTTCATTGATAATTATTCCATAATCTCCAGAGTTATAAATATGATATAAATATCTTATATATTCAGTATATATGTATTTATAGTAATCCAAAACTTTTAGTGATTAGAAATAAAATACATTGTTCATGAAGATGGTAGGACGTACATAAGCATGAACATTGTTTTCCATTTTCTTGTCAGTTTGTAAGAAAGAATACTAAATTATATATATATTTATTCCAGAATCATGTTTATTCTATATATATCAAATATTTTTATTAAACACATCCTTAATACATTCCATGTAAAGTGTGAACAAATCACATCACCTCATAACTCGGTTGTTCGTCGTAGACAAGAGCAACATTAGAGTATTCCCAAGAAATAGAAAGAATAAAGGTATGTGTGATATAAAAATTAAAAAAACATAATAACATTATAAAGATAATATGAAAACAATTTATCCATTATTAATTACAACTATGATAGTTGGTAATGGAAAAACGAACGACAATGTTTCCCGAGGCGATATTCCTTCGTACTCATGAATGATGATTTTTGTAACCCATTTGATGGAATTGGACATAGTTGTAGATCATGAAATTAACATAAAATAATATAATTATATGTAATATACTTATTTTTTATATAATTATGGTATAGTAATAATTTAAGGTGGTGGAGGAAGAAATAAAACAAAACCACTCGATGAAAGTTACGTCTTATACAGGTATCCTCTATAGGTTTTCACTAAAATCCTTAATAGGATAGATTTATGACCAAAATAATGATTATAGGATTATTTTAAGTAGTGTTTGAGATATTTGGTAATTTATTGGATGAAAAAAAGAGTTTGAAGGTGTGAATAATATATGATAATGGTTGGCCTTTTATAATTGTGGGAGATGACATATTTGATATTTTTACAAATAATTGAGTGCTCCATCATTTTCTGAATGTAAAAAGGATAAAACATAAAAAATTATAAAAATTAGAGGTTTAATTGTAGATATATTGCAACATAATATTTTTTGACATGTTTATTTGTTATTATTACACTTATCATTTTAGTTTAACCCCCCCAATAAACTCATTTTTACCCTAACCACTGTAATTAATTTTTACTGCATTATTCAATTGTTCAAAACTTAAGTGGAAATTATTAGAAATTATAAATTGTGATTATTCCAATTAAGGAATAAATTTTTCCAAATTCCATTCACATAATTGGAAAATTTTAATTTGGAATTAATCTATCATGCGCGTTGAGAAATCAGATTTTAAAGAAAAGATGTTCAAAATTTTGAAATATGTTTATATAAAAATTAAATATTAATTTGATTAAAATGACCTAAATTGGATTAATTGATATAATATTTAATTGATACATATTTATAACCAATTAAAAATATAATTTAACATTATAAATCATTTAAATTAAAATAAAGTTTTCAATTAAAATTAAGAATTTTTCATTATTCATCCAAAAATGAAACTTTTCAAAACAAACCCCAAAAATTCACCCAAAGATAATATATAAATTTTTATTTAATAATATAGTTTCATCGTATCAAATTAATTTTCTAAATATTTCAAAAATTAATTTTATTATAATTTCAAAAAATGTGATAAAACTAATTTTTAGATAAATATTTTTTTAAATGTAAAATTAGATTTATTATTTTTTTATCTAGAAAGAACATAATATGAATGTTAAAAAAATTAATATATGATATATAAATTTAATTAAAATTATTAACCAAAATATATTTTGTTAATTTATTGATATAAAACAAACATAATCTTATAGAAATATTATTTTAGAGAAATATTTCTATTTATTTTCAGAAGAGTTTTATTTCAAATTATAATTAAATCATCACCAAATAATTAATTTTATATACATGTGTAAGTTCAATATTCATAATTTAGTTAATCATATAAAAAACCACTATTCCAACAGATTGGTTAAAATAATCACAACATTATTTTAATGATATGTCATGTTTCATTTAAACTTTGAGTTATGTGTATTGAAAGCTAAGATTGGTTTTGTATGTAAAACAAGGTAAATTTAGTGTTTCACATAACTCAAGATAAGAATACTGCTTCATGTAAATAAACATATCAAAAATATGAAATTAATTTTAAAAAATATTTTTCACAAAATATGGGGTTGTTACATTTTACTACCCTTAAAATGAAATTATCACTCAAAATTCATCACTTTTTTATCAAAACCTAAGGATGATTATTCTTAATTACATCCTCAGGTTCCCATGTATCTTATATAAGTTGGTAGTTTCACCATAAAACATTTACCAGGTCAGTGGTTTTTTCATAACCTTCTCTACTCTATCTAAAATATCTATTGATCATTCCTCATAAAAAAATCATCCTTCAATGGTATGACCTTTAAGTTTAGTACATGTGATGGATAAGGTATGTGCTTCCTAAGGATTGATACATGGATCGTGTCATGAACCTGTTAGCTTTTTTATGGAAGAACCAATTAGTAAGAAATTATCCTAATAAAATCAAGTATTTTTAAGAAACCAATATACCTAGGGGTTAGTTTTTCCTCCTTTCTTCCACGGATAAATTCTTAGAAAGACCTTATCATGAACCAGAAATTATGCATCTCATTGATGATTATCTTCATAAAATTTCTATAAAAATTTTCAATATCTTTATATGTTCATGAATGGATCTAACCTTCTTTTCCATCTCCTCATATTTTATAGGTACCAAAAGCTTTTGTTCTACAACTTCATTCTAGTATATTGGAGTTTTAAACATCATTCCATAAATAGATCTATAAGGATCCATCTAAATTATAGGGTGAAATATATTGTTGTAAGGAAAATCAATGGAATGAAGGTGTGATCTCAACCACATTTTAAATTCATTTAACAAGATCTTATCATATTCTTGAGGTTTTGAATTATTCTCATGGTGATGATAATCAACTCTATATCAAGAGATTTCTAATGACATCACCAAAACATTGAGGTAAACTTTTGATCCAGATAAGATACAGTTAAATGTGGTACTCCATTCAACCATACCACTTACAAAATGTATATATAGTCAATATTTTCTAGGGATAAGTCTTATTTGATAGTGATGAACTGTGTTTACAAGGTATGGTGATCAACTATAACCCATTATTATATCAAAATAAAAGATAACGTAAACCATAAAGGTTACTATTACCTTTAGTCTTATGTCCAAGAACTGTAAAAAAATCATCCTCAAATAAACATTTAAAAATATAAAAACTCTAAAGGTTTCATTTATATAAATATCTCTTAAAATATCTTTAATATTGATAAAATATCATCACATAAAACCTAAAATTGTCGCATTAATGACTCTAATATTATGATAAACCTTAAAATCATTAACCTATGATGGTATCCCTAACTCCTAAAATTTTATACTTGGATACATATATACTTGAAAAATATAATTCTCCTCATATTCCATAAATAATATCTTTTCATTTACAGAAACATTTTCATTTGAATTCAGGGTTAATCCTTATACTGATAGAATATAAAATGTGATTTTATTATTTAATAATATTTGTAGAGTGATATAATCACATAAATTTTCAATAAAGTTTTAATAATATTTTCTTCATATCACTACTTCATAAAAAATAAAAAATATAATTCAAAACGAAGGAGGAGAGGATTTGTGTGCCCTAATTATCCTGATTTACTTGATCTATAGTGATTTCATAAGATTTCCCTTTTTTACATTGTCTTTAGAAGTTTTTGTTGTTTATCATCCATATTATCCACTATATTGGCGCATTGATTTGCGTAATTCCCAAACTCTTTTCCATTGAAACAATGAATCCTGAGTAGTGCACTCCGTTGAGATATCTGTCCATTTATTTCATTAACTGGTCTCTTCACATCACTTTTACATTTTCTTGCTCGATGGTTAGGATTACCACACATGAAACACCTTCTCATTCATTTAAATCACTCACCTAAGTGATCCTTACCATGATTTTGGTATGTACGAGTTTGAAACATTTTCTTCCCTCAATGTGACATATCATTAGATTTTCCATGGAACCCTATTTACATTTCCTTGTCACCAGAACTAAGAGGGGTTCTAGCTTCAATTTCCACTTTTAGTGAATATCAAATGATTTATTCATACCATCCAAAGTCTCTTATGGATAACACCCTTCCAAGATTTGGTTTCAAGCCACTAAATAATTGGTCAAACGTAATTTTAAGTTGAATCATCATACCCTGAGAATACCTTACAAGTATTGTAACTTTTTCTTCATAGGCCCCTATTGATTCATCATCCTTCTTCTTAAACATTAGGAATTACTTCTCTATTTCTGTATGAAAAATATAAAGAAAGTACTTATTAAAAACCAATATTTTAAACTTATACCACTTCATGGATTCAATATATTCTCATTACCTCATATTATTAATAATATTACACCATAGATCTACCTCATTATTCAGATGGTAGATAGAGAAAGTGAATTTTTAATGTTCTAAACATTGGATAATGGAAAATATTGTTTCATTGGTGCTGATCCATTTCTTAGAAACTAACGAATCAGCAGTACCGTTGAAATTATGTTGTAATTTTATACTTAAATACTCAATAAAATATTGTTCCCTCATTTTCTCATTTTGATGTTTACCATGATTAATATATTAATAAATTTTTATGAGAATATCAATGTTTTTTTATTTATACTCCAACAAATTTTTTTTTTAAGAGTACAGTCATTACATTTTCCATTTCATTCCTCATTATCATAGTTATTTTAGGTTATATCCATTGGATAAAACTAAAAACATTGTTTGAGAAACACTAATCATAGTTTAGAACAACATAATCATCAAAAAACATGTACAGGGTGTCTAAATCATGACACCTTATTTTCAATATATCACACCTTAAGCTTAACCTAGTACATTAATTGTCATTATCTATTTAAATCCATAATTATAATTCCAAAATAGTTTTAAAATTTCCAAATAATACCCCATGGGAGGGTCAAACCTGGTGTGTATTAAGGCTCATTGTCAAGCACCAGTTCTCGATTGAGTCTAGATCAATAGGTTGATTTTGAGGCTGTTACCTCTAAGTACATATTTTGTAGAGCCTCATAAACATACCTTATCCGGACAAGGATGTATTTCTAGGAAACCATTCACTCTATCCTTTACCAAAATTTTAGTATTTTTTTCTATACTTTGACTCATCCTTATAATTATACTTAAACATTTCCTTGGGGATGTCACTAAGTTTATCTCATCCTAGTTTCCAAAGGTAAACTAATAATTTATTATGATACCAACTATAGCGACCCAAGCTTCTAATGCAAGGATACTACATATTTTAGATGAATATTCATTACATTACACAAACACATGCCTACAGACCATAATATTTTAGTTCCTTTGGAAACTTAAAACATAATATTCTTAATTCATGAAAGATCTGTAATGTACCCCATAAAGATATTCCCATTTAGTAATCCTACATAAAAACCCTTATTTATAACCTAGGAAAAAGTAAACATAAGAATGGTTGATCTCAGATAATTGTTAAGGGTAAAAAAGGGAGATATATAATAATTATAACCTTGGAATAAGGCTATGAGGACATGAGAATAACATCTATAAACCATACCCCACATATCAAAGATCGTAATATTGAATCATGGAATTAATATTAAAAATTCATAAGACAAGAATTATATGGAAATAAAATAACATGATCCATGAGATAATAACATTGGTATATAACATGTTTTTTTATACACATCATCTTTTATAATTTTGAACATGTATAAATAGAAACATTTTTTCTCATTAAGTTAAGGACATGAAATAAGACCCTCACCTAAAATTTTGGACATGAAAACTGGTCCACACATAACATTATGGACATGAAAGATTGGTCCACACCTAGAATTGTTAACATGTAATCTGGATAATATAAAACATTATGGATATGAAAGTCGGGACCACACAAAACATCATAGTAGTTAAGGATTACTGCCAAGACCATCATGGAGGACAAAGTCCCTTACTAAATTAGGTTCACTCTTGATTCAAGTCATATATATATGATGATATATAAATATTTACCCAATTAATTAGAGGGAGATATAGGTCCCAAACATATAATAATGTAAACCATATTTATGTGATACACATGATCGTAAACATTATTCATATCGTAACCCACGAAATAAAATGGTTTTCAAAAACATTTCATCCTATCATAAAAAGTTGAAAAGATATAGTTTTCATAATAACTTTATCATTTAATCATATCATAATCCATGAAAAAAAAATTTCATAACATTTATTTCATTTTATAACTTTTGGAAGATAAAAATATTTTATAAACATCATTTCATCAAAAATATATACTATTCAGAGAAATAATAATAATGGTATCCTTGGTTCGTATCCCCAATAAAGCATTATATCAATGTATTTGATATTATATGGAGAATTATATTGAAATATCACTTGAAAATTTTTGTATTTAAAATAAAAATTCCTTAAAAATAACCTTTTAAAACTAAAAACATTATCAACATCTTTTTCATTGAAAAAATCCATGAAAACTTATAAAAGAATGTTAAAAAATAATTTATAACATTTCCTGTGGAAGATATCCTTTTATATTTTAAAAACACTTTTAAAGACATAAAATATTTTCCAAATATTTTTTTTTTAAAATAAAAATGAAAACTTAAAATTTAAGCTTCGTGCAATGATTGGTCATGACATCAGAAAATTCAATTCATGCAATACATGTTTAAATGAGGATTCTGTTCAAATTTTTGGTAAAATACAAGCATGAATCATTTAGAAAAGGAAATGAATATTCCATTCAATTAATTTTTTAAAAATTAAAATATGGGTAAAAAATTCATTTAAAATCATAATATAGTAGTAAAACATTTTTAGAAAACATGGTTTCAGGAGAAAACATATTGCTAATCAAAGAGAGAAATAAAGTCATATTTTCTTAAAAACAAGTTATTAATCATCATGAGTACCAAATATTTGTAAAATGGTTTTATTAATTGAATATATCATGAAGAATAATTGGATAATAAAATTAATTATAGTTATTAAGAGTTAGATCTTGAGATTTCAACATTGGTGACTTAATCATAAATAATCCCGATAAATTATGAGATTGTAAAAATAAATCTTTAACATCTTAGTGACATTGAATCATAATAGCCATGAAATAATAATAAAATATTATACTTAAAATATATTTATGATTAATAAATTCATGATATTACATGTAAAAGGGTCTGTATATACACATCGTAAAAGAATATTGGTGTATAACATAACATATGTCTCATGGAAAGAAAATTGAGAAAAAAACTTGTTACCTTAAGTATTGACTTCCATCATACTCATTAAAACGTATTTTATAATAAATATAAGTTAACTATACTTATATTAAATAAAAATATTCAAATATATAATGCCGTATATGATTTTCTTATAACCTTTTATTCCCCATTTATAAACAAATTCATGTTAAAGTTATGTTTCAGGTAATATTCGTTTTGTTTTTCATGTAAATTTTGATTTGTTATTTTTTTTATTACTTTGATCATGGTTCCTTAATAAAAATAATTATAACCATAATATAAATATCATATATTTTCCATATATATGTATTTATTGTAATCCATAAAATTTATTAATAGGAAAGTAAATGCACTATTAAAATAGACAGTTGGCAGTACGTATTCATGAATTTTGTTTTGCGTTTTCTTATCGGATTGAATGAAAGAAAAAAGTAAATGATATATATTATAATTAAATAAAACATTTTATTATATATAAGTCACATATTTTTATTAAACTAATCCTTAATACATGTCATGTAATACATGAATGAATCAAATGGCTTCGCGAGGTAGTAGTCTGCTGTATACACGGAAAACATTATCATATTCATACAAAATTTAAAGAATAAAGATATGTGTGATATAAATATTATATAATAATAATAAAATCATAAATATCATTTATAAAAAATCAATTAATCATTTATTCCATTCATCTGAGGTGGGAATAGAGAAACAAATCACACCAGTTTGTGAGGGGGAAGTCTTCTGTAAACACGAATGATGATTTCATAACCCATTTGAAGGAAGTAGAGGTGGTTATAGGTCATGAACATAACATAAAATAAATATCATTATATAAACTATTCTAATTTTGTTATATAATCATACTATAATAATAATTCAAGTCATTGGAGGAAGAAATAAAACAAAAATGTTTGTTGATGAATTTTACCCCATCTTCGGGTATCCTCTTTAGGCTTCACTAAAATCCTTCCTTGGATGGATTTATGGAAAAATAAGTATGTTAGGATTAGTTTATGGATATTTTTAAATAATTTTTGTAGTTATTTTTATAAAAAAATGTTTTTAATGTCTGGGAAAGAGAGTAGAGGCATGGTCTTTTATAAGTGGGGGGGAGGAAACACTTGGTATTTTTGAAAAGAATTGAGTTCTCCAATATTTTTCTTATGTAAAAGGGGTAAAAATAGAATATTAAAAAATAGAGATTTAATGCTATATATATTTAAATAAATTATTTTACTTTCATTTTTATAGGTTATTTTTTCACTTATCGTTTTAGTTAAACTCCCTAGAAAACTAATTTTTACCTTAACCACGGTAATTAATTTTTACTTAACTCACTATTATTTATGATCAAAAATTAAGTTAAAATTATTAAATATTATAAATTATTATTATTAAAAATCTTAAATACAATGTCCATGTGTATTTTATATAGTTTTCAAAATTCTATATAAAATTAATCCCGCAGATGCGATGAGAAAGCGAGTTTTTAATGAGAAAAGGTTCACAATTTTAAATTTTTGTATATAAAAATTCAATATAAATTGATTAAAATGACCTAAATTAGATTAATTGATATAAAATTGAAATTATTTTACTTTAAAAAAAATTAAAATTATAATTTCACATAATGAATAATTTAAACGAAAAAGGAAATTCTCAATTAGAATTCAGTATTTTTCACTATTTATTAAAAAATGAAACTTTTCAAAAAAAATTTAACAAAACATCACCATAAAATAATTTTGAAATTATGATTTCAAAAATTATTTTTATTTTATAAAATTAAATTTCTAAACATTTTAAAAAATAATTTTTTTATAAGTGAACTGAAGGATATAAAACTACTTTTTAGAAAAATATAGTGTTTAAAGGTAAATTTGGATTTATTCTTATTTCTTATCTATGAAAACACATGAGATAAATGTTAAAAATTTGGTTTAGTATATAATATATAAATTTCATTAAAATCATTAACCAAAATTTATTTGGTTAATTTATTGATTTAAAACACACTTTTGCACATAAAAATGGTTTTTTAGAGAAACATCTCCTTTTATTTTCAAACGGTTTTATTTTTATTTATAATTAAGTTTTCAAAAAATAATTAATTTCATATACATTTTTAAACCATATTTTAAAATTTTAGTTAATATTATTATTATATTCCATTATAATGGCTATGTGGAAACTTTAATAATGATACATCAATGATATGTCACATTTCATTTAAAGTCGGTGTTATGTGTAATGTAAGATAAGCTCTATGTTCCATGAAACATAATAAAAACCCAATATTTCATGTACCTCAAGATATAACTTTTTTTTCATGTAAATAAAAATATTAAATTAATATGAGAAATATATATTTCACGAAATATTAGAATGCTACGATTCATTTCAAGAGGAAACCAAAAATCTGTGAAAAGACACATTATGCCACAAAAAATATGAGGAAACAATCTAAAAATCATAATACGGGATCATATATAACTGTAATTTATATAAAAATGAATTTAAAGAACATAAGGATCTCATTAATTTCATAATAAAAGAGATTAATAGAAACCCCTACCTCCAAATGGGTGGAATCAAGTTGCAATGTGTCACCTTCCATGAAGAACACCCATATGAGAAAGGGAAACACTTCTAAAGGCCCTGGAAAATCAATAACGTAGGTTTGAATAATTTTGAACCAAAACCCTAACATTCATGTACATTTAATTATCATATATGAGTAATAACCTAAGGTAAATAGAATATGAATGTAAGGATATGAGAAAAGTAGGGAAAAATGGAAATGTTTACCTCAAATCCACTTCAAATCTAACTAGATGAGGCAAAAATGAAGTTGTGATCAAGGATAACATCTCTTTAAGTCACCAATGGTTCAATAAAATAAGAGGGATGTGAGGTGAGAATAAAAGCATAAAAGTTTTAAGGTTTTGTAAGGGTAATTTCACATTTACGTGAATTATAGGATGCTCACATGGCTTGATAACACAGATTTTTAAGTCACACATTAATCGTGTGGATTTAACTAGACAAGAACTGGGAACCTTTATGGTTTGGATGAATTGTTACTCCTAACCATGCACCTAACATGAATTTTACCCTATAATAAAAAATATCTCATACAGCTTACTGGAATTCCCTACACAGATTGGAGAACCATAGGTCCAATCAGGAAATATCACACTATCAATAATTTCATCACTATCACATGTAAACTTCATAATGACCACTAATCAAGTGAAAACTATGTGATGTCTGTAAACATCTTAAATTTGAAAATGAAAGGTCCAAAATTTCCTAAAATACAAATTAACGGAAAATTAAATAACAAATATATTATAATAGTGATACAAGGTGTTATAATATCTCCACTATTCCACTTTATACCCCTAAAATTTCTAAGTTGAAAATTGAAGGTGATGAAATGATTTAACCTCTATACCTCAACAAAGAGGTGGTTGGGTTAGGGAATGATTCAGAACTTTCCTAACAATGGGGTGACCACTAACCATGATCTATTATAAACCCATACAAATCATCAAACAAACCAATTGACATCATCCGACCAAAAGTTATAAAGGAATTGAGATTTATTATTGGTTTCCCACCATTTTGAATTTATCTAAAATTTTGAAACAGTAGAAAAACACTTCTTGATGGGAACCCTCACCTAATATAACATGATCTACTAACCACAACCAACCATTCTAGGGAAAATAAAACTAAGATACCAAAATAAAAAACCAAATATCATCCAAATAACCATAAAATGAAACTGTTCCCACCAATACCATCAAGGAAACCATCAACACCTTTCTACACAAAATGGGAAAGGAAAAAAATCACTACTATGCTTTAAAAATAAATAGCATGGTATTCTACCTTAGGTTATCACTACATAAGGGTGAACTAGGACCTCATCCCTAGGATACTATCTCACGGTGAACCCATAAAAAAAATAAAACCCTTATGTGGTTTCTAAAAAGAAACATCAATCCTAGTTAACCATGTAAAAACTGAAAGGTCTCCAATGCTAAAACCACTAATGACCAGCTTTATCATAGCTATCACTACTCACACAAAACTCAAGAAATAATATTTAACCAAAAAAATGAATTCACATACACAAAAAGTAATATCCACAAGAAATGATCAAAGATACATCCCAAAAGTCATCAAATGAGAACCTAAAAGACTTAATAAAATCTGAATACACAAAAAGGAAACCAGAAAACAAACCACCACCTCAACCCAAATCAACCCTATGATTTATTCTGCTAACCAAACTATGAAATATTTTAGGACGATGGAAAATCTACACTTTATTGCATAAAATATTTCCAATTTCCAAAGGAAAACATAAAAATATAAATTAAAAAATTCACCAACATGAATATATAGTTTAAAAAACCCATCAATGAAATGAGATTTATAGGATTCATTAATGACTCACTTGGAATTAAAGGCCACCACTCCAAGAAATTATCAACAACTCATTATTTTTGTACACGCCCTAATAGACTCTCACAAACTCAAGTTCTTTCTTCACTTCTATGCTCTTAGTATAGAACCACTAAATTAACACCACTCTAGGGAACTCCCATGAAAAATTTCATAAGAAAATATAGTTTTGATTCCACCATGATATACAGAGTCTAGGTGAAATATATTATTAGAGATATCTACTACAAGGGATGATAGAATTCACTATGAGGGTCATCCTAAAATATAATCCTTATATATTATTTATTTACCTTTATAAGAGTCATACTATAAATGAAACAAGACATTAAACCATCTAACTCATCCATCCAAACTTAATCCAAATAGTCTCTTTACAATTAATAAATACAATCGAAAACATAAACTCCATCCAAATAAAACACACCAATTTTACATCATAAAAAATTTAGTTCCATAAAAAACTAGTTTCCAGTTAAAATTTAAAACTCATTTTACCAAACCATAACTTTTAAAAAAAATAATTTAGTTTCTAAATTCAATCAACCTAAGAAAAGAAACACATTATAATTTTTAAATTTAATAAAAGTGAGAATCATTATTTAATTAAAGTGTGAGAATTTTAAGTCATTTAAAAATAGTGGTCACTTATATTTCAAGTAATTTCATCCAAAAACTATATTTTATCCAAAAAATATAATTAAACCAATAAATTTGTAAAACACCTCATGAAGAATATGAAAATTTGTTTCAAATCACTGAAAAAACTAGTTGTAAAATAAATACTTTTCAAAATTCCCCTTATTTATTCAAATTTAATCCTTAAAACATGATGTATAAACAAAACATAACAAAAAAATCAAGTATAAACCATTTTAATAAAATCCAAACACTATCAAATATAAATTAAACCCATTTTCAACATGTGTGGAATCAATTTTAGAGAAATATGAAACTAGGATGGATCAATGAAACAAATCCAATAGGTTTTTAGATTTCTACAAGTCTTGGACACAAAGTTTGGTGGTCTATGCACCAACCGTGTAAAAACTCTATGAATCCACAAAATCCTTCTTCATAGGCTCTGTATGGTTTACCATGCCATAAAATATAGTGATGCACCTCTAGTTAATCATCTACATTTACCCTAAAAACACTAAATAACTTCAAAAATAACTAAAATAACTCATTGGGGATAAATAATACATAATTCTTCCCATCAAAATAAAATAAAAATAATTAAGAAAATAATAAAAATGCAAGACTTAAGTACCAAATACCTATAAAAATCTAGGTTCAGAATGAGAAAGTTTCAGTTATACTATTACCATACCTACCTCTCGAGTCTCAACACACTTATATCCATGATACCTAACTACCCAAATAATAAGTGAGATTTCCAAAAACTATTACCTTTATTTGAACTCAGGTTATAATACCATTTGTAACAAACTGGCCTAGAAAAACCTAACATGTCACCCAACCAATCACATCACATGGTTCGAAGGGAGTATTATGTCCACATGAATTGGAAATAATTTCCTAGGTATTAAAGAAAAAAATTTGGAAATGGTCTTTTTCTAAAATTATATTTAATACAAAAATAATCATATATCGAAATTCTAGTGTAGACCATTCATACAATGGACATCCAAGAAATATCATTGAGAATAACCAAAATAAATAAACCAACCAAATGATTCATAATCAATAGATTGTATTAGACCCTCTTACATCAATATAAAACATCATCAAAAATAGAATGTATAATAAGGAATGATAGGAAAAAACAGATAATGATTAAAATAAATTCCAGGATTTTTTTTCATAATATCTCAAAATAAAAACAAACTAAAACCATACTACTTGAACACCTCAATGAAACTATTAGTTTCTCACCACACCTCAACTCACCCTTTGATGACATAAAGAAGAAAAAAACTGAAAGAGAACATAGAATATATAATAAAAAATGATAACTATATAAAACACATATTAGTGTATATGTAGAGTATGGGTGAATATTAATAGTAGTATCACAACATATAGTTTATGAAATTCATTTAATAAAGTATTTTATGGATTCTAGTTTGAAATAAAATAAAAAAATATGATTTTCCATTTTTGACCACATCAACAAATAACAATTAGAATCCCTTTTTAATCATTAAAACTAACCCTTTTCCTTTTTCAATAAAACCTTCCAAAAATGATTCAAAGCCTAAATGCAATCCTTTGATTTTATTAAAACAAACAAAAAAACTTTTAAACACGTTTTATAAACATCACATTAAAACTCATCCATAAATAAAAAATATTATATTTAAAAAAATTCTGAAATATACTTTAAATCCATTTTTAGAAAACACAGTCACCCATGGATGAGATGATTCACAAAAAATAGTCACACAACAAGATAATAGAGTATAATGAAAGTGGAAAAAATAAGGAGAGAAATATAAACAATTTTGAAATATAAAACCCTTATAAAGAACCACCAACTAAAGAATATGTGTCATCAGAAAATACCTAGTCCCTAAGGTGAGGTAGTCTAAAACCTTACCAAAAACATGGGACGAACCATTGGTATATGTTAAATCTAAAAAACACAAACAACCAGACTATCATACATCTTACCTAATTGGTTTAACTCCCCACTAACCCAAGATTATATCACCACATGGGGGGACATTATTATCATGTGAATATCTAGTTAATCACAAATCAAGAGCTCCCAACTATCTAACCAATTTATCATGACAAAAATAATAGTCTCGTAATAAAATAATTAAAAGTTATTAATACAAGCATCCATAAGTATGAATAATAAATCACACTTGAATCCAACACTATCATTAAAAAATTCCCTTTTACCAACCATAACCCAATCACCACGTAAAAAATCACCAACCATAAAACAGAGAACAAGAAAAAGGGGCACAACGAGAGTCTCACAATTTTTATAAACCACACTTCCATATAGTGAAAAAATGGAATTTAAAGGAAATATGACTCAAGGTAACAAATAAGTTTCATTTTACTAAATTCAAAACATTTAAAACATTCTTTATAAACCAATTGAAACAAAAAGTTCTACCATTTCAAAAACCACCAACTAAAATAAAGTTCTTTCCATTTAATAAACTAAAATGGAAATAAAACTCTTTAATATACATCAATTAATTTTAAAATAACCACTTACTAATTTTCATAGAGGCTCTTTTAATACTAAAATATTAAAGGGAAACCAACAATCTATGATAAAACACTTTATTTAAAGCCAAAATTGATGGAAACAACATAAAAACATGTCTGACAGTTTATAAATATAAATAATTTGATAAATATTGAATCTATAAAACCTAATAATATCTTGAATAATAAAATAAAAGATAGTTATAGAAACCCCTACCTCAAAATATATGAAATAAATTCAAAAAAATTCAACTTCAATAGTGAACAACCAAATGAGAAAGGGAACACCCTCTATGGGTCCAATAAAATAAAAAATCTAGGTTTGAAACTCTTGAATCCAACCCCTATAATTCATATATATTTAGGGTTATGAGAGGATGAATATCCTAGTAGAAATATAATAAGAAAGTAGGGATAATATAAATGAGGGGATAGAGGGAGTTATTTACCTTAAATCCACTTATCCTCTGGTTGGATGAGGCCAAAATCAATAGTGGACCAAGGTTGATCTCTTCTTATTGGTAAAAGGAGTGGACTGAATGATATGAAGGAGAGAGGATAGGATAAAATTAAATAGTCTAATGGAGATAAGGGTAATTTCAATTAAAATTGAAATATAGTAACCTCACATGGTTTAACTATATGATTTGGTAAATTGAGTAACAACCAAGTGGATTCCATTGGAAAATAATTGGGGACCTATATGGTTCAGCTTCCTGGTTACTCGTAACTATATTATAACCATGCAGGTTTTTCCGAGAAAAAATTAGGTTTCATGATTTTTTGAAATGTCATATATGTCTTAGAGAACTATGCTCCAACTATTAAAAATCCCACAGCCTAGAATTGAAGCACTATCACATGGTTACTGCATAGTTACTAATAACCATGTAAATACCTTGGGACACCAAAAAAAATTATAAAGTTTTAAAGAAAAGACAAAAAATTCCTAAAAAAAATTAATCTAAAATAAAATTATGAATAAATATTATAATAATGATGTGACTTTTTGAAAGTTTTAAATTTTAATTATTGATAACAATAATGAAGATAAATCCTCCTGAATTTTTAACCCCCTTTAATCATATCAAGGACCTCATCAATAATTGTACGTCGATATTTATTATTTATAGTAATTACATTGATTTCCCAATAATCAATTCATAACCTCAATGATGTATCCTTCTTCTTTGTTAATAAAACAGGTGATCCCCATGGTGAAACACTTGTATTAATGTAAACTTTTTCACTTATGTTTTCTATGTTTTTATTTAACTAAACTAACTACATTGTATATATTAGATATTGTGGCTTAGATGTGGATTTTCTATTAAGGATAATACCATTAGAGAAATAAATTTCTCAATAATCAGGAAATCTAAGAAATTCCTTAAAAAATACATTAATATATTATTTTTAAATGGGTACATCTTTTATTCTCAAAATATCTTTACCCTTTATAGATTTAATTTCATCCAATTATTCCCCAAGGAATTTATTAATATGAGCTATTGGTATTAGTTATATAAAATATTCAAGTAAAGAAATAGCTACTAAATAATGTGAAATTACATACTTGTCTCACCAATTATAACCTATTTCAATCTATATTGAATTATTTTTTTATAAATTAGAGATCTAATCCATCCAAAATATTATATAAAAATTCACCATAGGTAAGATGATAATATTTTCAACTAGATAACACCCATGGATTATAATTTTAATTTTCTATTATATCTTCAAAGTAATCAACGTACCACTCGATGTTATATTTAATAAATAATTCTTTAACATATCAAGGGGTGATTGAATATACTTTAAAAACATTCAAGATATAAAAGAGTTTATAGATCCAAAATAAAATCATGTATAAGTAAAATTTGAGTGTATAATCAAGTCACATATCTCATCATTTGAATATTAAAATTAAGCTATTATTATTGAAAAATATCATTCTTGATCAATATGCCTCTTTTGGGGTATATTTCTATGGTACTTGTGACTTTGATAAGAGTAATGTTCTACACACTTTAAATTAAAAAAAATTCATTATTATTGCTTTTCTCTTGCCTTTTTACACTTGATCTTGATAAAATTTCTTCTCATATTTGAATCATAAATCCAATCATCATAAGTGGGGGCCTAGGTGTTTCTTACCATATTTATTAAATATAGAGAACTCTAATATTGCCTTATTTTCAATTATGGTAGTTATTTTCACACAAAGATCAACTATACTCCTCTTCTTATGGTCCCTTTTATAAATAAATTGTTGAGAAAACTCATTATTAGACTAGATAAAACTTTCTAATATCTCATTATATAATGAAAATGTTTGATAAAAAAATTATATTCAAATACATATATATAAACCATCAAATAAGTGATAAATCTTTATTTTTGAGTATATATTATTGATAACATACCTTTTTAACATTTTAAACTTAGCCTTATGGACAACCATCATCTCTTTGCCATTATTTCATAAAGTCAAGAATTATATTTTTTTAAAACCTATACTCCAATAACCTAAGGATGGTTTTTATTGTATTGGTATAAGTTACAATAGATCACATCTCAATAGATCTAATAGTTTATCATTCTTGGGAGACTTGATAAATGTGTGATTTCTATTTTTCATACATAGATTATAAACTTATTTAAAATTTATTCCTTTTACTATATCCTAGATATTATTCAAAGATCCATCCTTTATCCAGGAGAAATTAAAACAAATAAAGTGTGAGATCATATGATCAATAAGGGGTTGTATACAATGCAAGGTGTCATGAATATATAAGGCATAAAGAATATGGTAGAGTCAAAAATCAATAAATGGGTCATCTAATCAATAACTGGATCATTAAATATTTCCATGGATAACAAACTTACATGGAAGATAATAAATGATTTTATAATGATGGAATGTATAATGCTAAAAAAATAATCTTACCATCACGACCTCACCTAATACGCTTTCAATAATTGGATAGGTATACACTAAATGCAACAAAAATTCTTAGGGCATGACAACTTATTTTTCACATGAGACCATACTTGATACATTGGGGGGATACAATAGACCCCACTCATCACTTACAAGTGTAAAAGGGTTATAACATACCCCAACTATCATTTACATATGTCCAATTCAATCCACATGTATTTAATGTTAAATGAAATATATAATAAATATGATTTAATAGTCAATAAAAAACAATATTAAATCAAATATATATATAATAAATATTTAATAATTAAATTTAATAAATTTCTTCGTAAGATTAATTCAATTCGAACCATATATAATAATGGGTATTTCCATGACCATTCCTAATAGGTCCCATTTAGTAACTTGCTAAGCATGCCTCCAATAGGGTAGAGGTTGTCGACTAGCACCGAGTAGGAATATCACTCACATGGGATGCCTTATCATAATATACATATACACATGAACATATATACATGCCCTTAAACTATTGAAATGTAAAAAAACTGATAAACATGAATGAATACATCTAAATCCTACTATGAGAGTACAACAACAAGTACTAATTGAAAAAGCACCAAATACAGGGCCACTACAAAGAGTCTGAAAATAATTCCAACCTAAAAGTAAGGAAAGGGACTACTATTAAGGTGAATTTTGAAACACACCATGGTATTTATAGCTCACTAATATTCCTATAGTTTTTATCCCTCTAGGACACCATCAAAAGTTCAATCATTTGCATAAGACATGACATATGCGAGCAAAGCCCTTGCAAGGGTGAGTATAACAATACCCAGTAAGACACTCCAAATTCACTAAACATATAAAACAAGAATAATAATCATCTCTATACTGGTAAACTTATACAACACATATAACAAGAATATCCAGATATAATAAAAAATGACACATAGTCTCAACATGAAGTCACAACCATAATTTTAGCCTAGGAATCATGCTCAAATTTTCCACATAGAACTCATCTAGGAGAACACACTGCATGATATAGATATAAATGATGTTGTCTGTACGAGATGTACTTCTAATTGGGTCCTACCATAAGAAGGATATGATTTAAGTATGAATAGAACGATACATATATGAGGATCACACTAAAGACCATGGGGTATAACAATAACTTGATATGGAATAACCTACTATGTAGAGGAGTAGCACCAACATAGTGATTGTCACAAAGATACCAAGAAACCCACCTACGGAAATAATATGATAGAGTACCTCACATCGGACCTTATATATGGATTCCACAACAATATCCATGAATCCCCATTAAAGGGATCAATGTCCTGGGTATAGGATGTGAGTCCATGCCAACCCTCAAGGAATTGATATTGGGAATGAAACCTAAAGAAACTTCTCCAAATGAAGACTATAAGTGCTCAAAAAAACTTTGAAGGATTACATGGCATGTCCCTTGGACATCAGTTTCCATCCGTGTATTATGGCATGTGCTTGTGTTCGTGTCAGAGTGCATAGCGTGTCTGAGCCATTTTACTCCTGATCATGTATGTGTATGTATTGTTATGTCTATGTAAATCTAGTCATTTCTATTCCCATGTATCATACCAGGTACATAATGATCCAACAAGGAAGGGTCACATGCCATGTGATAGTGTCACATATTGTTGGATACTTAACTTCTCTATGGAACCCTAACACCACACCAGGGTGGTTCCCACACAATGTGTGTTCCCTAATTACATGTCATGTGTATTGGGATTTTACAGATTCCTAGATCTGGATTGATCATATTTAGATGCTTCTCTGGCCCTTGATCTGGAAATTCATCTTACTGGAAAATCAAGAAACAAAACCGAATGAATCATAACATCATCGATCATCATATTCTATCCCTTTAATTATATTCGATAATCGTTTGCATATGTCATCCATCATAGAACACCCAAGAACATGAAGATAGGGTATCATTAAATTTGTTTGATAAAATTCCACTTCCATCATATCTCAATTTCTTCATCGATCCAAGATCTACTTTTTGATATTAAACCATTGTTCCATGAAATGGGTTCAGAATAGTATATTTATTCACATTTTGGTTAAACCATTGTTCAAATTATGAACCTATAATGAACAAGAAAGAACAATGGTAGAAATATAGATAAAATGGCAAGAGTAAAAATCCTTGTCCGTGTTTAGTTGTCCAGGTTTCATTGTTTTTAGAATAACGAATGAATAACCATTGATTAATAAACAATTATCCAAATAAATACGCAAAAAGAAACCCATTCCACAATATGATTAATCCATGAATAAATAAATTGGTTTATTGATTTACATTATTTATATAAATAGAAAACTAAAAAATAATATTAAAAAACATCATCCTACCTCAATTTGGATCGATCATTGATGAAAAATGAATCTATATCATATTCATTGTAGTGATCCTTGAATTCAGTTGCACACCAGTTTTCGATCTCTGAATAGCTTATCATTCACCAACGGAAGCTCCTCCAATGGCTCTCAATAATTTGTAGGGTTATGTGGATAACCCTAAATATTTTCCATAACAAGGGTTATATAGATATCTATTAGTTCGAGAAAATTAATTAAATTAATCTATTTATTTAGTTTATTTTAAACATCCTCCCACGAACATGACTCAACCTGAATGCCTAATTTGTTCCATGGTTTTTTCATGTCTTGTGTAAAACTCATGTTATGATCTTAATGGTGACCTTATATTTATTATCTAGATCTCAATTTAAAATTTATTCTACTTTTTTAGGAAAAATACATGTTCATGACTTTAATGTATATAATATATTTCCCATATTTATTATGCGGTCATCAGGCCTTGAAATCACATGATGTCTCTGTTCTTATTCTCAAAAATATTTCTAGATATCTTCTAAGATTTTAAATGAAAAAAACTAGGATGTTACATTATCCCCACCTTAGGGATTTACATCCCGAAAATCCAAACAAAAGGCAACACAAAGAGATGTGGGAACTGAGCATGCATCTAAGTCTCCTTCTCCTAGGTGGTATCTAGAAGATTCATGTGCTACCATCATACGCACACTAGGGTAAGATATTGCATTTGAAGGATCCTCTCATATAGATCCTCAATCTCTATTGGGTACTCATCCAGGATAGCTCCATCCACGATGCCCATCTCACCCGATTAGATAATGTTAAATAGATTATGAAAGTACCTCATCAACCGCGACACATAGAAGATGTCATGTACCTATAATAACTGCAGTGGTATAGATAAGTTGTATTCCACCACACCAACACTCCACAGTATCTGGAAAGGTAAAATGAATCTCAAATATAGCTTACCACCCTATCTAAACCTACATAATTAACATTGAGTTGAAACCTATAGGAACACATGGTATCCCTTCTTGAACTCCAAATTCCTCCATCATCATTCATCATATGACTTCTGATGGCTCTATGCAGTCCCTATCCTCTCTTGGATGATCTACACCTTGTCAATAATGGTTCATACTAACTCTGGTTCCGTAAGCATTTCCTCCCCTAGGTCTTTATCTCTTAGTGGTGACCTACAGGGTCACCCATATAAGTCATTCAATAGTGCCACACTAATGTGGTAATCGTAGTTGTTATTGTATCCAAACTCTGAAAATGGTATATCATCCTCCTAAATATATCCAAAGTACAAAATTAATTCTCAGAACATGTCCTCCAAGACATGAATGGTCCTATCAGTCTTCCTGTCCATCTAGGGGTAAATATTCATTCTAAAAATAGTTTAGTCCCAAAAGCCTCAACAAACACTTCCATTACCAATATGTGGAGCGAGCATCATGGTCAGAAATAATCATCGAGGGAACTCCATAGAGTTAGACTATCTTATTCTATGAGCATATACTACCATGTTCCATTTTCCATGAGTATAGAGAATATAAAATTCATAATCTTATAGGTACACTAGACATATCCTCTATCACAAGTTAGGATCCTTATATGATAAGATATAATTGAGACTCTTGGGTTCATAATAGATGATAAATCACTCACCCATCATGTAGTGTATCCAAATATTAATAAAAAATACTAATACTTACAACTATATATCATCGGTGGAATATTTATGATCATGTTGTCTCAAATGAAGTAAACCATAGGTAATCACAACCTACCTTTACATCAGAACAATACCAATCCCGGTTCATGATTCATTACATAACACTACATAATCCACACCCTCTTCTAGAAAAATTAATATGGGAGGGCTCATAAATCTATACCTCCACTCATGGAAATCCTATTTTCGCATACTTTTCCACATTAAAGGCTTTCCATTTTGGGACAAAGATATCAAGGGAGTTGATATCCTAGAGAAATCAGATATTAATCTTCAATAGTTCCTTGCTAACCCAAGGAATCTCTACACCTCTGTCACACTCTTAGGTGTCTCCCAAGCTAACACTACTTCAAACTTCACTGAGTCCACTACCACAACATCTTCTAAGATAACATGCCCCAAAAAGTGGACCTCTTAAATAAAAAAATTTAATTTTTAGAGCTTCCTAAAAATATAATTCTCCAGGAGTATTCTTGAACCACCATCATGTGTCTCACATGCTCTTACTCAGACACCGAGTACATTAGGATATCATCAATGAATACTACCATGAACCAGTCTAAGAAAGGCTGAAATACCTAGTCCATGAGTCCCATGAAAACTTATAGGTAATTCTTAAGGCCAAATAAAATCACCAAGTAATCATAGTTACCATTAAAATATATTAATGTTGTCTTCGGTATATCTGCATCCCATACATGCAACTAGTGATATCCTAAACCGAGGAAGATCTTAAAAAACCATTGTGCCCCTCTCAACAGATCAAATTGGTCATAGATCCTTGGTAAAGGATACCTATTCTTTATGGTCACCTATTTTAGGCAATGGTTGTCTATATATAACCTCATGATCTGAACTACCTTCTTATCAAACAACAGAGAGACTTCCCAGGTTGAAACATTGGTTTTAATAAATCCCTTACTCTACAAGTCCTTCAACTGCACCCTCATCTCATGAAGATATATGGTATCCATATAATAAACTGGTATCGATATCATGTTCATATTAGGGTGTAGTTAAGTGCATAATTCCAACTATCATAGGGAAGGTAATCCTAGAACATCCTTAGGATAGACATCATCATACACTTCCCCCATTGAAGAGAACTCAAACTCCAATCATCCATTGCACCAAGGGTCATTATAGCCAACTATTGAGTAATCAGATGCACCTTCTTATTCATGATTCCATAATATGCTTAATGGGGTTCCCTTTCACCCAAAATGGAAAATCTAATCCCATCATTTTGAACACACCCCATCCTCCACCTGAAATAGTCTATCTAGGATTGAATTTTAGATAACCATTACATACCTAAGATATCATCATAATTCCTCATCAACAATATAAAGAGATCCCAATAGAAACTCTTACCTCTAAGATTCATGTCACACTATCGACACAAGTGTGTGATCCCTGAGTCATCTCTAGTAGGAGTCTCCAAGAAAAAGGGTCGATCCAAGAGCTCAACCAGAATCTATAAGCCTCGAACCCGATACGTTTCAATAAAGGAATGACTAGAACATGTGTCTATAGAAATAATATATAAGGTATAAAACACATATATCGTACCATGTATCATCCCTATATACACTATTTCATAAGCCTCGACCACCTTGAACTACCCCCACCCTTGTCCTCCTACTCCTAGAGCCTCACATGGACCCCCTAAGGGTGGTTGTGGTAACAATTTGTAGCATCTACCACCTCCAACTGATCTCATGTCTCATATACCACAAACTCCACCTTAAAAACATGTCGTATCCTATCATTTACTCTACCTAGGTGGCCCATCCTCTATCTACCTATAAATTGTTGGTTGTGTTGGAAAATCTCTTTAAAGATTTCCTCTACCATCATAAGAGTAGCACTGATGCTCCCTAGGCTGAATAGACCCATCATGGAAGCCCAGAACTGTATACCATTTCCCCTAGGACTACTTAGTAAAATGTTTTGTACATATTGGTCCCTAATAATGATGTCATAACCCTACTGTCAAAGTCTAGGGTCTTATATTCCCACTTCTAGTAACCATTTAATGAATCTGCTCACCTAGGAAACCTTTAACTGAAAAAGAATGATCTAGCACCCCTAGTATAGGTATGAATTCATATATGTATAAAAATGGATTAGATGTCTCTTTGTAGTACTACCTCAAAGGTATGATCCCAAAATAACTAATCCCAACTCACTTCATTTGAGTACCTAGAGGTGTTAATATACCTTGATGAATACTCAACCACTGTTGTATTGCACTGTTGAAGCTATATAACCTTCTATAAGCATTGAACACTAAAAATAGATGAAGATAAATCCTCTCTAAAAAGGCGCCCCAAATATAACAATTCGAAAGTTTCCACATCATAAGACTGGGTCACTAAACCCCATGATCTCCCTGCACATCCATAAAGAAATATCACCATCAGGACCACCATATGATCGAAAAATGTCCTCAAAATATGGAAAACTCTTCTAAACACCTTAATCCAATCCTCGACTTCCTATGGGTTGGGTTAACCTTGGGGCCTAAGGGTTTTCTTCCCCTAACAGTTATGAAGTTTTCTCAACCATCACATCTCATCTATATGTATTACAGGTTCATTATACTATTTAATAAGTAGTGATATCACTAGTGAAACACCTAGAAGTAACACTGCTTGAATATGACCATTTATCAATGCCTCGTAACTTAGGAAATCAACTTCATGATCATGATGTTGATTCTTATCAAAAATACATTGCTGAGGCATCAAAAAATAGACAAGATTTACCATGGTCAATGAATATATCATAAGAGATAACTCAAGAAGGATATATAAACCACAAATAGTTCCAATATAATGTGTATACCAGTGTTTTTCTTATAACTGTTGTTCACATATATCGAGTCAAAAATTAGGTGGTCATAGTTATAGTGTATGGATACATTAGTCATCGCACGAACAATAGAGTCTCTATCCTGAAAGTTAAAATTGAAACCCTTAACGTGGTTACCCCAAACCAATCTCAAAAAATTGGTCCTAAGGTAGAATCGATTGTAATTGATACCTCTCTGTCAAAACTCATCGCAATGGTTACTGTGTCGTGACTCCCCCAGCCCACCTCAAATTGCCTAGGGGATAGCGACTAGCACTGAGTAGGCATGTCACTCACATGGGAGGACATAGCCTAATGTATCAATAAACAGACACACATATCCAAACCCATACACTTATGAAATGTAAAATAATTGATAAACATTAATGTGTACATCTAAATCCCATTACTATAGTACAACAATATGTACTGAAAGCGAAAATGGTCAAATAAAAGGCCACTATAAAGATTCTTTAACCCAATCCAATCTAAAAGAAAAGAAGTGGAATAATGTCAAGTTGTATATAGGAACACACCATGTTCTATCTCTCTCAATAAGATCCACCTAGTCTTGTCCCCTCTAGAACATCTTAAAAGATTTAACGTATGCATATGACACAACATGTGTGGGAAAATCCCATGAAGGGGTGAGTATAAAAATACATAGTATGAAACCCCAAAATCACTAAGTATATAACAACAAGAATAACATTAAACTCCACAAATTTATATGTCTATAGCACATATAACAAGAATTTTTTGATATACACAATAAAGACACATAATCTTAAGGTAAATTCACAACCATAATTCCAGGATAAGAATCATGCACAAAGGTTTTACAAAGCACTCATGTAGTAGAACACAATCCACGAGTCATATGGAACCGATGGTACCTATTCGAGATGTATTTCTCATCTGGTCCTTCCATACTAAGGACACACTAGATGTATGAATAGAACGATACACAAATAATGATCATTCCCAAGGATATGTGATATACCAACAACTCATTCTGGAATAAACCACTAAGTAGAGGATCAGTGCCTATGTAGTATTGGTCATGAAGATACTATAAACTCCACCTAAGGTAAGGAGATGATAGAGGATATCACTCTGGAACTTATAGAAAGATTGAACAACTCTATCCAAGATGTCCCACTAAAGAGATCACTATCATATGTGTAGGATAAAATTCCATACTAACCCTCAAGAAATAGATATACGGAATGGACCCTAAAGAACCTTGTCCGAGTTGAAGAGGAAGATGTCTCTAATTGATCTTTAAAGGACTATAAAATGTGTACTAGTAATACACACCATGTCTCTTTGGAATTGGGTAATACCCATATATCACAACACAAGCCCATGTTTATTTCAGAGTACAAGGTGTGTCTGAGCTCATGTAAACCTAATCGAATCGATGAAGCCAAGGTCATTTCCATGCATGGATATATGTGTCTATTCCCATGTACAATCCAAGGTACATGATTATCCAATAAGTAAGGTTCAAACACCATGTGAGGGTTTCACATGTCTAGTGATACATAACTTCTATGTGGAACCCTAACACTGCACCCGGGGGTCCCACATGGCATGTGTTCCTGAATTATACAGCATGTGTATCACGATTTTCTAGAGTCTTATATTTGGATCTCTCATCTTTGGTCTCTCCTCTAGACCTTGATCTAGAAACTCATCTCATAAAACAATTGAGAAACAAAATATGAAGTGTCATTAAATCTTTGATCATCAAGTTCCAACCCTTTGATTCTATTTAGTAATTGCCCACAAGTGTCATTTTTCAATGCAATCCCAAGAAAATAAAGATCGGGTATCCTAGAATCCATTTTATCCAATGTTTCTTCCATCGTAGCTCAGTATTGTCTTCGATCCAAGCCCATATATGTGATATCAAACTGTTGCACAAAAAAAATGGGTTCACAATGGTTGATTTCTTGGTTTTTATGAACCACCAGTCAAATTAAGAACTGATCATGAACATGCAAGGATAGTGAGATAAATCTATAAATAATGAAAAGAGTAAATAACCTCATCTATATTTGGTTGTCCCTGATTCATTGTTTTTCTAATGAATAATGACAATACAAGATAAATAAGAAATTATCCCAGTTAATCCCAATATGTAAACTCATCCTACAACACGATCGGCCCTCAAATCAATATGTTGGTTGATAGATTCGTGTTTGTCATATAAATAAACAATTGGAATGAATCCAAATAAAAAAACCTCATACCTCAATTTTTATTGATTTCTGATGAAGAAAAAATCTATGTTATCATCATTGGGAAGATTCTTGAATTCTATTTCGCACCAGTTGTCAATATCTAATCTTGTTGCCATTAACCAAAAGAAGTTCTTCCAATAACTCTACATTATTTTTAGGGTTATGTGGATAACCCTATAAAATTTATATAAGTGTGATTATATAGAGATCTATTAATTTAGGGGAATTAATTAAATTTATTTATTAATTAAATTTATTTTAAATATTCTGCTATGACCGTGCCTCAACCCGAATGCCTGATGGTTTCCATGGTAATGTCCCAACAAGGGTAAAAATCATGCTATAAACTCAATGGAGGCCTCATATTTCATATGTGTGACTTAATTTATAATTTATTCAACTTTTTTAGTCAAAATATTTGTGTGTTTATTTAATATATATAATATATTTTAAATATCTATTTTGGGATCACTAGGCCACGGAATCACACTCCTTCTCAGCGCCTTGTCTCGAAAATATTTCTAGATATATTTCAAGACATTATATGGAATAAACAGGGAAATTAAAAGTATACAATTTACTCAATATGAAAGTGATTCAAAATATATAAATGGTATAAAATAACTTGGATGTGATGGAGAAAATAATTTCAACAAATGATGAAGAGTATTATAGAACTTAATATCACGGAAGTGAATAATCTAAGAATAAATTGTTGTATGAAAAATATGTTTTAAACCATAAATTAGTAATGGATGAAATTAGAGAATCAATTAATCAAAAATAATGGTTTTATAGTAAAGGAATATATTTTGTAAAACAGTAGTTCAACTTTTTGAATAATTTATGTATCATTTTGTAACAATATTATAAACAAAAATTTTAAAATCACTTAAAAAATTCATTTCATAAGGTTACATAGATAACTATAAAAAATAATTTCTAAAATAATTTAATATAATAGAATCATAAAAATATTCCATGGTTAAGTAAAAAAAATTGGAGTATAAGATAAAAATACACATAATGGAAATGAAATAGCATTACAAACTTTATGGAAAAAAATATCCTTATAGTTTAATATATAAAATATAACAAAATAATTGGAATATATAATACTTTTTTCACCATAAAAAATTGTAAATGAAGAGAAATATTGATGAATGGTAATGATAGTGTGAAAATTCATTCATTTGGAAAACATTAAAAAGATATTCTATTCACGATTTTTTAAAGAAACTCAAAAATGGATTATATGAAAAATGTTAAGAAGATACATTTAAATTGTTGAAAATAAAGGAAAATTTTATATAAATGTTCCGGTTTAAATCATTCAAATATATAAAATAACATTCTTAAAAAAATAATATATACATTAAAAATATATTTCCAACTAAAAAGGATAAATAAGGTCAAATTTTCTTATAAACATTCTCTCAGTGGTTTTGATTACCATAGAGAAGAATAATTGGAAGAATGTTTATGAACCCAATAATTAACCAGAGTAGTATAAAACATAAGGTTTTTATGAGATTAATAAAATAAAATTCCCTCAACGTAAATTGAAATATAATAAACGAGTAAAAAGTGAGATTAGAATATAAACCCTAACCTTGGATTCCCAATTGGTAAGACCTATTACATACATTTTTATAATAAATTTATATTTATTATTCATATATATTATATTAATATATATATATATTATTGTATATCATTCATTCTTAAAATATTTTTACCCATTTACACATTATTATTTATTGAAATCTATTATTTTAGTGTTAACTATTTTTTTCTCTAATATGTTTTAAAATAAAATTTATTTTGATAAATTAGATTCATAGATTAATATTTTATTGTATTATTATTATATGATTATTTTATGAGACCTTAATTAATTTTTCAATGTTTCATAAAATCAGTTATAATTTAAAAATAAATATTTTTCCCAAAAATGAGGATTTTAATTAAAAATTTAATTTATCATATTTAAAAAATTATTTTCATAAAATGGAGATCATTTCTGAATTATACATTTGGAAAAATGTTTTGGGTTATTTTTTAGTATTTTACTAAAATAGTTGATTTTTTGTGAAAAGTAAAATATGGTAATTTACGATATTTAACAAATACTTGAATTATTGATTCATAGAAGATGTATGGATGATATAATCCAATAATAATGAAATATAATTTTTTGTTTAATATATTTGTTTATAATTCATAGTCTTGAGCCAAAATAATAATCTAATGAACAAAATAATAAAAAACACCCCTCTCCTCCACTATAAATATCACCCCTTCTCCACATTCCAAAGCCTTGATTATTGACCAATTTATTCCGAATAATCTTTACAATACCCTTCCACACTGCTAATATCCTTTTATCTATTCAAAATAACATATCCAATTTACCTAAGGAGGATCTCAAGGAGGATAAATCAAGAGGTACAATCCTATTTTATTTTATTTAATTTATTTCCAATTTATTTTCTTTTCTTATTCTATACTCAACTCACCATATCTAAGTGGAATGATAACTATATTATATTATATATACTAGAATTTTATTTTTTGACTTAATAATTCATTATCAATCCTCTTTTACTCTCCCATTTTTTCTAAAATGAAAATATCATCTGTGATGTATAATTTTATTACCATCATAGATGATGCATTTTCATTTTCTTTTACCACCATAATGGTTGGTAATAAAACCATTATAATGGTTAAAATCAATTTTAAAATTAATCCTTTAACCTTTTTTATGTTCTAGAACTGACATATATATGTTATATGAAATAATGAAACAAAACTAGTTCATGATTGTTGAAAAACTGAAAAATTAATCTAAACAATTTTCATTAAAAATATATCAAATGAATCATGATCATATCTAAATAAAATAAAATATAAGACAGCATAAATATTGTTATGTTAATTAATAACATATAACATCAATTATGGAAAATTATTCCAATTTACATGATCTTCCATACATTTATACAATTGAACTTATCATGGAAACCAAGAAATTGAACACTTACAAATGATGATATTTAACTCTATAACTTATCATAATGGACATAAAAAAACTTAATAAAATAATAATAAATAAAATAAATGTATAATAGGTTATTTATTTATTTATTAATGAATCTAATTTGAATACAAATTATATTAAATTGAATAAATCATTTGTACATAAGGTAACGGGATTCTTGGACCCCATTTCCTTTCTTTGGGTTATTCATCTTTGGTGCTAAATTTTAGTATGTATATTCCTTTAATATTACTCAAATATAATTTCATTTTCCTTGTCTTTTTATTTACGTGATAAAAAAGCTTCCAATCTGATTTTATAACAAATTCAATTATTTTTTCAAAAGAACTATTCCATCTAAAAAAACTTGTTTTACTTCTCTTGAGATTGTTTCTTCTTCACTCAAGATTATTGATTGTTACACCATGTATGTTATTCCATTTTTATTTTGGGAACCCCAATGTTTATTCATTAAATTTTTCTTTATGAAATTCTCATGAAACCTATTTCTTTTCCATGGGATATTTTATGAGGCATATTTTTATATGTTCTATGTGGAATGCATGATTATGTAAATATTATGATGTGACGGGTCTTCCCAGAATTATAAAGCTTGATAATGAATTAAGTAATGTGATATATTTCATTAGATAATGTGAAATATCAATGAACATGATTCCTTATTTTTTCACAATGATTATTTTATGGTTATGCACATATGTTATTTTTGAACATAATTCTAGATTTGTTCACAAATATGTGTGGGTATTTGACCACTAAAACATGATGTTTCATTTTTATGAATTGCCACATTTCATGACTTTATATAATTTTACCTATCATGATTATGATGATGATCCTATTCTTATATTTTGATGATTATGATTATCCTTAAAATTGTTTTATTCATTCATGTTTTTATCTATCCTCTTACTGGTCTCTTAGCTCACCCATTTCTTATATGTATATCCTGAGGTGACTATATATAATAAAGAGTACATTAGGTCCAATAATAATCTAGAGAATAATGAATTTAATAATTTTTCTATTTTATTATGTAAAATTTATTTATGTTTCTTATTTTCTAAAGATAATAAACCCTTGTATCCTAGTTTTTTATTGATTTTACGTTTTTTACCATTAAAATGATTTAATAATCATGTAGGAAAAGCAGGGTCTCTATAATTCCCTATTAGCCATCCTAAAAATGAGATTCCAAATCCATTTCCTCATATATGTTTTACATGGGTGTAAATATAAGGAAAAAATCCTTCTAAAATGGCCATAAAATATTTTTCATTCATAGTATTGCTCTATAACTCTAAATATCCCACTACAAGGCCAAACTCAAAACACCCAAGGCCAAAATAACATACCCCATGCTCAATTATCTAATCAAGATTCAAACATCATATACCATTATTGCTACCATAATTTGGTAACCTTTAAAAAGACCTAAATTCTATGATAACCTCCATAAATCCTATGAAATTCCTCACAAAACCTCTAATACTTGGGAAAATGAAAAGGAAGGGGGTTTAGAAACACAATACCTTACATCAAAAACCTCTCAAAAAAATTAAAATCCTTTAAAATTTATTGAAAAAACTTCAAAAAGAGAAAAATGGGTCCAAACGACCAACTCGTGAGATACTTATTGAGGATATCAATACAATAGTAAAACAACCCACACAACATAAGGAAAGAACACGTGAACATAAAACCTCACCCAATAGGGAAGGAAAACAAACATATAAATCAAAAATAGTCTGATAAAGTAAATCAACAAAGATCAACCAAGAATAAATATAACTTATGATACTGGGTGCACTTCTGTGACTCCTGGTCTTAATTTATATCTTCCGAGATAACATGTCATCATAAAAAAATAAAAAAATATAATTTGTGTGCATCACCTTCACCTGATGGTCCCAAATCTTAAAATTTCACTCCTCAAAGGTCACACCATCTTCAACATCTAGTTCAACCAATAATTGACATGTGAATCATTATGAATACATTGTTGAAGCTATAACACATTCAAGACTTCATGGATCAAGATCATATGAAAGGGTAGTGCTACCAGATATTCCACACCTCCAACCTATGCTAACACCATGAAAATCCATACAAACCTAGGAGAAATATCACTCATGAAACTGAATCTTTTCTTCCCATGATGAGGATATTCCTTCATAAACATGTGATCTCTAACATCAAAATCCAAAGGCCTCCTATGATCATCATATGAATTATGATGATCATGTACCACATTCATTCACTCTCAATTAATCATTTCTATCTCTTTCATACTCTAAAACAATTTATACAATGACTTGAGAGTTCATTATGTATTTTCCTTAAAAAAATATTGAGTTTGATAACTTTCTTTACACGCAACACCAAAACAAAATGAACCATAAAACATTTTATAGAAATTAAAATGTATCTATTGAATTGGTGGGTAAATATACAGGTAACCAAATTATGAAATATATGTATAAATAAAAATAAATTTCTTTTTTATTACTAATTCATTGATAAAATTAAATTAGTATAAATAAATAAAAAATAAAATCATTTTATGCAGAAAAATATTATCTTAAATAATAACCTTTATAATATATGAATTTTATTATATTATGGTTAATTAATTTTTTAAATGAATATTTTTGAAAATATATGAAATAATTAACTTAGAAATTATCTAATATTTATTACTATGTTTGTAATAAATTCATTTTATTCTTATAAGATACTTGTTTCTTAAAGTTGTTTTTATGCATTATACATGCTTATATTAAAATTAATTTTTTTCACTTTTAGAAATTGTATAATATAAATTGATTTAAATATTTGTATCATAATTTTAAAATTATTTAATGTGTTCAATTTCATTTTTAGGCATGAAATTAAGTTATCAAGGTAAATATTAGTAACAATGATAAAAAAAATTTAATGAAGAATATTTTTCTATATATTGTGTTTGTTTGAAATTAATAGATGTATTTTAAATTAATGATTAAGTATTATTTTTCTGAATATATATAAATTAATTAAAACTCATTTAATTGATAATCAATGTTAACTAATATTAAGAGCACTTGAGGATTAAAATGATTTTTTTACTAAAATAATGTTTATCAATACATTATATGTTAAAATTTAAAATTTAATTTCATATTATTTAGAAATTGAATAAGATTAAATGGATACCAAATTCATATACATTGTGTAAAATTTTGGTTAGAAGGATGGTCTTATTTTTTAGTGATAAAATAATAACTGTGATTAATATTTAATCAAGATTAATAAATATTAAAATGATCAATCTAATGTGGCTTGAACTTTACTAAATCAATTTTCCACTTAGACCTTATATAATATCTTTTTAAGGTTTTAAATTCATACCTACATGTATCACTAATATTTACCCACCCAAATCACCTAACACTCATGCAATTCCATTCTTTCCCCTTACTTAACATTCTTTTCCAATGATATTTCCCTTCTTTTCACCAATAAATGGAGTTCACTTCTACCCACTTAAATACACACTACTAGTTCAAAATTTTCTTAAAATTCTTACAAATATACCTATTATAGAGAAAATATATACATTTTCAGCCTATATTCTCAAAAAAAGTACCTCAAGTACATCGTTTCCAAAGGATACTTCAAGATAATATCTGAATTCTCAACATAAGTATTTCTTACACTTTTACTTCTTTTCATTATCATTCTCATCCAAAACCCTCCAAAAAATTCCAAAAAATAATTTATAATGGTATAATTATAGATAATATATTGAAAATTTACTTTATTTATGGTATAACTACTGTTTATTCCTCTCCCATACAATAAGAAAAATGAAAATGTTGCTCATGCATGTATGAGAACAACTGTCTTTATAAACACCATGTTATGTTTTTGTATATCCACCATTAAAGTATGGTTCTATAAATGATTATAGTAGATGTATATGTTTGTTATGTATTAATTTATATATTTTTTAATATAAATTATTAATTATATAATTAATATTATCAATAATCAATCATTGAAAAACTAACCACCTAAAATAATCGTACCAAGAGAAAAAGCGATTTATTTATAAGGGAAAAAATATTTTTCATTTAAATTATTCTTATAAATATTGAAAATTAAAATTTATCACCTTAATTCCATCTAAATAATTTCATTATAATTTTTTGTTAATGATATTATAACAAAATAATATTTTCCTTAGCCATTCTCACACACCGATTATAATATATTCTTGTTGGGTTGCTTTAACCAAATAAATGAACAATAATATAAATTTTTATCAAGGATGGAATTGGAAACTAAATAATAGATATTAATAATTTAATGTTAATTTTTTTCTATAATGTTAATAAATAATTTGAATCATTAATTAACACAACATCGTTCATTCGTTATAAATTATAGAAACAAACACTTCAATGATTTTTTTCATCCAAAAAAATAACTAAAATAATTATAAAATTAAATTATAAAATTATAAATAATTGAAAATAAGAAATCCTAATTCCTTTTATGATATGTTAATATTAAAATTTTGGCGAAAATTCATAAAAACACCATGATTACGAAACTAGTTCAAAATGATCAAGATTACTCACACGTGATATCTAAAATAGATAATAACATACTAATATGAATGTAAAGAATAATTATAAATTATGTTTATAAAAGTTAATATATATGAATAAGGTTATGAAATATATTATTAAGATATTTTTTATATATAGGATATTCAATAAAATTAGTTGAAGTCAGTAATTTAGTTAAGTGTTTCTTGTCGTAAATTTTCACCCCTTAAGACATGTTTCTTATTATACACCATGACGTTTTTAAAATAGTTCATATACTTACCATTTAATATATTTTATATCATAATAATTTCATTATTAATGTTTTTAATATTTTATTTGATGTTTTATCCTTCAATTGATTTTACCTATAATGTTTAAAAAATTTAAAGGGGTTCTTTGTCTCAAATTTAAATTTATTGAGGCATGTTTTATATTTCACACTATAATTTCTATTTATGGTGTATTAAAAACCCTATTTACTTCAATTATAATGAACACATTTCATCTCATTATATTTTAATGGCCAGTTAAAGGTAAATAGCACTCATGTTGTATTGATTCTTAAGATACCTTTATTTTAAGGATTTTTGTTAACTCAACTCCCTTCATTGAGTAAAAATAATTCTTCTTGAAATTACTTCTTATTATTAGTATATTACAACATAAGATTTTATAAAATAATATTTTCCTTTCCTATCAAGTGTAAAATTATATTTTAATTCAAATAATTTACCTTGATAACATTTTTTTCCCAAAAGTATATCATTTTTTATATTAATTATCATCCTCTTTAATGATGGTTTCCTATCCTCATCCATATTTTATTTTCATTCTAATTTTCTCCATTATAATAAAAAATTTAAATATGGGTTATCTCATGTGACCTGCATATTTCCCTTCTATTATTTTAAAAAATAATGTTTTGTTACTCTTTTTATTATGTGGGTTTTCAATAAATATATTTCAAAATATTAGAAATATTTTTCATCCTTTAAAGATAAAATATTTTATCTTCCACCCCAAATTTGTTTTGATAAAATTTTGTGAAATTTAAATTATCTATTTTTGGAAAATATTTTTTAACGGTAAATATTTTCAATTTTTTCACTTCACCTTTTAAAAAAATAACTCTTTAAAGTGACTTGTAACTTTTTCTATTTATAATAATGTTTAGAATGTATTATAAAGACTCTTTTTAATATTTTATTCTATGTGAACACTTATTTAAACAACCTTTATAATTTTATACGAAACATTTACTCTATATTTTAATCATTTATAGAATAACTTATATTTCTCTGGTTTTTATAATATATTTCTTTAAATTTTTTTCAAAAGATCAAGGATATTTTTTATTCACAAAGTGATTTTTCTAAAACCCCTAAAAAGTGTTTTCCATCTAAATAATTATTCTTGAACATTATTTATACATGATCAAGGAAATTTTTCAAAACATATCATCCACCTTCTATCTATAGTAGATTAGGTTGTATCATTCTCTTTTAGTGGAATGATCTATCACTACCTTTGTCTTTCTAAATCGCCTTCTGTGTATAAGTATAATTTTTCATATAATGTTTTTCCTATATGAATACTGTATTTTTATCCCTTTTATTCAATTACATTCACCAATATTTCATACATAGATTTATTAGGTCAATTTTCAGCTTAACTATATTACTTTTACCTTTATTTTGTAAATACCATATACATTGATATCATGATTGAATGAAACTTACTTACAAAGTTATTAAATATATTTGGATACCCAATTATTTTCCATGGGTTTATCTTTTTATGGTTATTAATTATTTATTTATGATATTCCATTTGAAAATGATATGAAACTTATTTTCTTTACATGGGTTCTTTATTCTATAAAAAGTGATTTATTTTCAGTTGTTATCTTTATAAAACCCATTTTATTTCTATGCGATATATATGAAGTGACAATTGAATTTTTTTCAAGTGGTACTCATAATTATGGATGATAATGGTTTGATTCATATATCTCCTTCAATGAAAAAAATTTATAGTTCTTGAGTTATGTATACAAGGAAATAATCTAGTTGTTTTCCAGCAAGGGTGCTAGTGTGTGAGTCACAAAGGTGATGTATACACAGGTACGATTATGTTGTCTCACAATAATGGGTGTAAGTGTGTGACTTATGAAATAAAAAATTCCACTCTACTAATGTTAATGTCATATTAGAATGATGTCACAGTTTTGTGCTTATTCTCATTCTTATGTTATATTCTCAAGGATCATGTTTGTTTAATCATCTTTCTAGACACTTTGGATTCATATCTTATGATATTACTATCTTTATTAGTTGATTTTGTATCTATTTTTTAATGGTTATAAATTTTCATATGTATCTTGATTATACCCATATACTCATCTTTTTTCCACTTATGATATTCAATTATTATTTCTTATATTTATCCCTATTGATAATCTAAGTTTACCCCTTTATTATGTTTCCAATTCCCTAGGTTATGAAGGTTATTATTACTTATTATAATTATATAAGGATTATATTGTGGATAAATTATGGAGAAATGTAAACAAGTATTGTAAAATAAATTTCTTATATATCTATTCATCAAAGGCAATAAACCTTTAGTTCTCTAGTTTATGAGATTATTTTTGAGATGGAATAATTTTTAATGTATTTTATTCAAATTCATTTATTTTTTTATCTTGGGTTTCTATAATTATAGTCCAATAATAGCTCACTCTATATCCTTGGCCTAGAATAATAGAGATTGGTAAAGTTGGTCATACAGAGATTTTGAACAAGGAAATACCAAGACTAGAGTGATAAATGTTGTTGTAAGTGAACTCCAACAAGGGTAGGTTCCTCACCTACTAACCTACAAAATATATAATACACTTGAACAAGAGGTGTTTTAATGTTTTGATATTCTACTCTATTTGACCTTCTTTTTTCAAATAAAAAGTGATTATAAGGGATAACTAAAATCGAAAAGTACATTGGATACCTCTAAAAACCCTATAGATAAAATGGAGATCATGGACGAATATGATCATATTCAAAACCTCATAAATACTATAATGTCTCATTTTTTCTATTTTAAGGCTTAAAATATATATCTAGTAATATTTTTGGATATAGGAGCTGATGTGGTATAAGATTCTGAGGCTCGGTGAGCTCATAATTAACATTTGAAAAATATCAAATATATTCATAACACACACCCATATGTCTCCTAAAAAAGTGGAATAAATATTAAACCGAGTCTCATATTAGAAATATTATAATGTTTTTGAGTCTATAATGTAGATTTTTACCTAGGTATGACATAATATTTCTCTGAATCGTGCATTTTTTATAAATATTTCATGAGAACAAATAACAAAATAAATTTATTTAATAAATTTATTTAATTATTTTGAGGAAATGAACTAAAACTCTTCTATAAATACCCAGTTATGTTTGAGTACTAGGGTTAAATACATAACCCTATATTTCTAGAGATTATAGCTTCTAGAGCCTTTGATAAATGACATCAGATATAAGGATCGAATTGTTATCGCAAGGATCACCAACAACATTGGAGTGTGTGGATCACACTGATGATTATAAAATAAGATTTTTATTATCTATTTATCAATTTGAACTCAAATTTTGTCATTAATTATATTTTAATTTATCCTTGTTTTCTTATCCTATAACAAATGTGATTCAATAAACTAATTAATTGATTCACAGATTAATCATAGTGTCGGTATGAGATTATTTTCTAGGAATTTTGGGTTTTATCTTATGGTTTAATTTATATATCATAATTTTTCATTCTAGGGGAAAATAATTAGGGCTAACACAGATATTGGCTAAGGTTAAATCATTATATTTTTTGTGTATTGATTCCTCCATTCTTCATTCAATCATCACTGGCATTCTTTTTTGTTGGTGGTTTGAAAAATAAAATGTAATAAATCATTGCACACTTTTTTTCTAGCACAATGGATTGATACCATAGATCTAGGTTCATTTGGATTATGGGGTTGAGTTTTTATAGTGGTGGTGATATATTTGGACCAGATCATAGGTCCATTATTCCCCAGTTTGGTTCATGATGATGGACCTCATGAGGGTGGTGTTTCCCAATTGAATCGAACATCTGGATTATAGTGAGTGGGGATGATAAGGATTAGTTAGGCATAATATAGATTTACCAGTATGATTCATGGTGGTATCAATGGCTATTGTAGTAGGTAATTATTTTTGTAAGAGATCCATGGTTTCTTTAAAATCCCCCACTACACTGCATGTGATCCAAAGAAACAAATCATGTGGGGTCCTAGCTCTGGAACAAGAGTTTCCATGGAGAATAAAAGTATCGCATATCATGTGACACATGTCACATGCCATATGACACATGTAACATGTTATGTGTCCTCTACCTATCATCCTGGTTTGTATCAAGAGGGATACATGTCCATTTACCTGGCCAGATACACAGACATGGGTAGAGTACACGGGCACAGCTAAGTATGCCAACATAGTCAGGTACACAACATACCTCAGTATATAGTCATATCAATAAGTACATGGGAATAAGTATAGGTAAATGGGAATGGACATGGATAGGTTTTTGATTATAAGTACACACAATTTACCCTACATTCACACTATTTACCCCTTTGAAAATGACTTGGAGACCATCTTCCCATCAACACGGACTAGTTTTTTTAAGGATGTGTGCACTCAATCAATCCACGTGTGTTCATAGTATGCAATTATGTCCTGGTCATAGGATTTTGATCCTCTCTAAGGTATTATTTTCAGATAGAGTTATAGAAATCTATCACATAGACTAAGATTGGATCCTCTATCATTTTTTTCTATATGTGGTTCTCAAAATCGGTGTGACCAACTATGCATGGGCTTTTATACCCTGCATAGTAGGTTAATCTATATGGGTTTGTTGGTATACAAAATGGTCCTAGGTTTGATACCAATATTTTTAATTTTATCTTCATAATTCTAATGTGTACTTTCTTATGGGAATACATGATGAGAACAACATCACGGATAGACTCCATCAGTGCTATCAGACTCATAGATTGATTTCTCTTAGGTGATTGTGGTTGAAAAATATTGAGTAGAATCTTAGGCTTATAATGTAGTTTTAATATTACCTTGATACATAGTTTCTACCATGAGTATATATAGATTCTTTACTATATGTCTCCAATTCTGATTGACGTATCCTGTGATGATCTAAAAACTCTTGATGTTTTATGCTTAGGGATTTTTGGGGTGTTGAACTATGTATTGTTATACTCACCTCTATATGGATATACCCACACATTTCATGTCTTATCTATATGACCAACCATTTTAATGTATTCTTAGTGGACTAGAAAAAAATGAATATTATATTTAGTCAAGACACACCATGTATCATACCATGAATCACATTTGTTTTTCCCCACTTTCTAGCAGGTTGTACTTCTTTATAGTTTTTCATGGGATTATATTTAGCCATTTTTCTTTCCATTATTATTCATCATACACTAATTATAATATTCAGATGTGAAAATGCATTGGTATCAGTTTTATTTTACATTTTTTCATTGTATAGGCTTTGAGATCTATGTGTTTTTGTTTCTATTTGTGTATAGGTTCCATAGGATAAGTCCTCCCATGTGAGTGTTATGACTTCTTAGTGCTATTATCCATCCCTTGGCCTATTAAATGTGGTCCTTGGGTAGTCACACTCAACTTATCACTAGATAGGTATGCCCTGATGGATTGGTTCTTAATAGATTTGAATTAGAGAAGTGTTTTATATTAGGAATAGAGGTTGGAGTTTTTTTAAATATGATATTAGTATGGGTTTTATAGAAACATTGTTAAGTGTTTCAAGAAGTAATTTTGGGACTGATTTGGACAATACTAGCTGAGTTGGAGATGTTGTTGTGTCACTACTGTAGAATTTTCTTTTGGTATATTGGAGACATTAATTGGTAATGATTTTTTCTTTGTTCATTCATTGTGGGTTGATTTTTGGTTTCACTTTACATTATTTTTTAGAGTTTTTTGGTGGTTTCTTTTTCTTATCTTCTAATCCTATTTTATTTATAGAGGTTAATGCCTCCCATATTGTGAGTTTTTTTATACCCTTGGTGCTAGTCACTAACCTAGGGCTTACTAGAGGTGGGACTCGGTGGGTCATTATATCTCTCCCTCCATTGTGGTATCATTCATGGGAGGGGTTATAAAACCAAAGGATATGGTTAGTTGGAGAAGATTCTAGGATGAATAAATTGGAAGAGGTTCATTAATTAATTCAAATGAGAGGTCAAGTATAGAAGGGGTGTAAAATTCATACTTTTATAAGTGAAGAAAAGGGGTCTTTCCATGGAAAATAATAGTAAGAGGTAAGAATGGAAGGGCATGAAATTTCAGTGATTTAGGTGTGGTATAGTTGTTTATACATGTGGGTATGACATTACAACCTAAAAAACGTTCCTAGAAGGTCTATAGGTTATGCAATCTTAGGAAAACTGGTTCCATATTAGATTACTCCCTTACACACTAATTAGTCTTAATTAAAAAATAATTATTGTAATTATTTTATTTCTAAAAATATAAAATGACCCTTCCCACAAAAATTTTACATTTTTAAACCAAAACCACATTTATTCTAGTTCTATTTATGAATAATAGAGAAATTAATAATATATTAAAAAAATTAATTTTATAATAAAATAATTCAAATATTCAAAAATTCTAACCATGGGTTTATGAACATGACATATTAAATATATTAAATAAATATTTAAAATTTTTAGAGAATAGGGGTTTCAAAAATATTTAATTCATTCTTATTATATGATCATATTGTAATTAGCAATAACATTTTCAAAGACCGGTAATTTTCACTCTTCACCTAAAAAATAAACACTTCAACAAAATACCAAAAAATCATACTAATATAATTTTGGAATTTAAAATTTAAAAATATATTTAGTTTTATCAAATTCTTTTACTAAGCTATATTTATTTATATTTTAATTTAGAGCCTTAATATACATATAAAACCCTTTTATTAAGTGTTTTTAATACAATTTTATACAAATATTCCAATTAGAATGATTTTAATATATTAAATCATAAATTTATACACAATAATATTTTATGGGTAACCAATATTAATTTCTTAATATATCATAATTTTTATTTTAGTGAATGTGAATAAATATGTTGAAATTATGAAAATATATTTACTAAAATCATAATAAGTTATAATTATTTATTATAAACCTTTGATACTTCACATTTTAATATTTAAAATTTCAAAAATTATAAAATAATTATTATCATAGGAAAAAACAGTTAACAATATATAATGTGATTATTTTAATTTCAATCATTTAATTTCGTAATTATGGAAGCTTGACTCTTTAATCTATAGTATGTGATCCAAGATCAAATCCAATTTTTTAATTAGTTACTATAACAACTTGGACCCAGATTACATTGAATGATACCCCAATACCTATTGGACACATTGCCTCAATCACATCTCCCCAGATGCCGGAGGCTTACAACTAGAATGAGGTCCTATGGTGTATCAGTGTGGATATTATGCCCTCTTGTCAGAGTGTAACATAGTGGTAGCAACATACAATCAATATTGGAAGTATAAATTTAATATGAAAATAGATAAACACCATAAGATAGGTAGTTGTATAATAATTCCAAAATTAATATCACATATAATGGTGATCACGTCATTTATCTATAAAGAAACCAAAATAGGTATAAATAGGAATTTTAAAATAAATCTCAAAATACGAAAAAGGCCAAAAACTATCCCAACTTGGATCACAAGACTTGGCATAGTATTATTCTCCACTGATCCTAAGAATTAATCAAAAACTTGTATCAGGGTGCTTTCCTTAATCCATAACTATAGTCACAAAACATATGCACGTACCAATAAGACACCACCAATGGTGTCTAATTCCATCTAGTTAGTGAGTATATATATGTTGGCGCCAAAATATAGCCCGAAAGAAAAGAGAAAAAAGTAAGGAAGGCGCACCGCCTCGCGAAGCCCCGACGCAAAGCACCCACGTGAAGCCCCACCGCGAAGCGCCCCGACCCTCGCGGCCTCGTGAAGCTCCAGAGGAGGTGATGCTCCGCGAATGCATTTGACGTTCGCGAGCCGTTGCGAAGCTCTAGAGGCGGTGATGCTCCGCGAACGCATTTGACGTTCGCGAGCCGCCACGAAGCTCCAGAGGCGGTGCTCCCCGCGGGCGCCGTTGACGTTTGTGAGCGCGTCGTGAAGTACTGGAGGTGGCGTGCGAGTTCAGCTTCGTGCCACCCCTTCCCTATAAATACTAACCTCCCCCTGAGTCCCGCGGATGGACAATCTGACCTTTCGGCTTCTCCTCTCCCGAATCGCGAAGCACTCTTTGCCCCGAGAATCATGAGCTCCGCGAGGTATTCCTACTTCGCGAGACGACTATGCTTTGTCTCGTTTTGAGCCCCTCTTCCGAGAGGGATCCCCTTCGCGAAGCTCAAGGGCATTCGCGAAGGAAGGGGATTCCCAAGGGAACTCAGGCAGCCGTGGAGCACTTATGCTTCGCGAAACACCCAACTCATACTAGTGATCCCTATGCTAAGGCAGGATCGCTACACATCGCGAGGCACACTGCTTTGCAGGACCCTGCTTCGAGAGGCACCCCTTCTTCACAAGGCAGTTCTCCGCGAACACTGTTCCACTTCGCGAATCACCTTCCATTCGCACCCATGCCCCGTGCTAAGGCCAAGGCACTCCAACTTGCGAAGCACACTTCTTTGCAGGACCCTGCTTCGCGAGGCACCCCTTCTTCGCGAGGCAGTGCTCTGCGAACACTGTTCCACTTCACGAAGCACCTTCCATTCCCACCCATGCCCCATGCTAAGGCCAATGCACTCCACTTCGCGAAGCACAGTCCTTTGCTTAGAAATTCCTCTTCCCGTGCAACCCTCCAGGTTTGCACAATGTGATATCAAAGTCCCATGGACAATACCACTTGTAGCGTTGCTTCGCCTAATGCTTCTTCGCATAGGCACGCTAACGGCTATTGCTTCTTCGCATAGCCACGCTAAAGTGGACCCCTTGATGGTTCATCCCACAACCCACCTTGGCCATGGCCTTGCTGGTACCTTCCCTTCCCCATGGACCAAAGGGTACCGGTTATGTAAGTCCTAGGGTTGCGGAGTGAACCCCCTTCGTCCGAGCTGTAGGACGTTAAACTGCCATGCACCACGTCCTCAACACATGACGTTAAACTATGAACTGACCCTGGGCCTCCATCCTAGAGTAATTCCCAACACCATGGGCCACCTAACGCGCAAGCCCCTCTTCGCTTCTCATGGACGCATCCTTCGCGACGTCATCGTCAGGTCCTTGCAACCTCTTGTTTCTCACACCGAGCATGACTCACGTGGGCTTAGAGTGAGCATCGACCCTGACACCCATTCCACAGCGAACTACGAGGACTTTGATCTATGTCAAGGCATGGTACATAGGAAGCCTCCATGAGGTTCAAGTCCACCTGTCATTTACTCACGTCGGGTCCCATTCCGTCCAGCATGACATTAAACTACACATCCCCTTGTCCCGCATGACATTAAACTGCACACCCATTCCATAGTGAACTACGAGGACTTTGATCCATGTCAAGGCATGGTACGTAGGAAACCTTCCCAAGGTTCAAGCCCACCATGAGTGGACCAAGGTCCGCCTTCACGTCGGTTCGCCGACAAAGACCAACCCGAACTACGAGGACTTTGATCCATGTCAAGGCATGGTACGTAGGAAACCTTCCCAAGGTTCAAGCCCACCACAAGTGGACCAAGGTCCACCTTCACGTCGGTCCGCCGACAAAGCCCCATTTGAACTACAAGGTCTTTAATCCATGTCAAGGCATGGTATGTAGGAAGCCTCCACGAGGTTCAAGCCCACCCATTATCCAATTCACGTCGAGTTCTACCTGCGTCCAGCATGACGTTAAACTGAAATTCCAGTCCGACGGCAAGCAGTTGTGACCAACCTGAACTACGAGGACTTTGATCCATGTCAAGGCATGGTACGTAGGAAGCCTCTATGAGGTTCAAACCCACCATCCGGTCATTCCGACCTCATCCACGTCAGTTCACCCTCGTCCCGCATGACGTTAAACTATATTCCACCCGAACTACGAGGACTTTGATCCATGTCAAGGCATGGTACGTAGGAAACCTTCCCGAGGTCCAAGCCCAACAATCATTGGCCCAAACCATCTCTTTGTCGGTGTGCTAAGACCCCATTTTCACCCGAACTATGAGGACTTTGATCCATGTCAAGGCATGGTACGTAGGGAGCCTCCTTGAGGTTCAAGACCACCTGTCATTTGTTCACGTCAGGGTTCACTACCATCCTGCATGACGTTAAACTGTATTTCACCCAACCCGAACTATGAGGACTTTGATCCATGTCAAGCCATGGTACGTAGGAAACCTTCCTGAGGTTCAAGCCCACCACTAGTGGACCCACGGGTCTACTTTCACGTCAGCTCACCGATGAAACCCTCTGAACTACGTGGTCTTTGATCCATGTCAAGGCATGGTACGTATGAAGCCTCCCTGGGGTTCAAGCCCATCTCTCATCGGACCAAGGTCCACCTTCACGTCGGTTCGCTGACGATGCCCATCGGACCAAGGTCCACCCTCATGCCGGTTTGCCGGCACCATCCCGAACTACACAGACTTTGATTCCCTGCCACGGGGATACGTAGGAAGCCTCTTCAAGGCTCAATCCAAACTCCACCGTCGCCCCCTACAATGGTCCCATTTCACTCCCCTCTGTTCCATTCATCCACCATCCACCCCGATCCTCACCCGTACCGTCATATCCCGGTGAGACCATGTCGTTACACTCTTCACAGCCGCCTATGGGCTGGCCCCGGTATCGGCATCCCTTCAAGAGAAATCCCTCGATCCGATTCATCCTAGATAATGCTCTGATCGGGCTGATCCGTCTCCGCTGGATGTTAAACTCGCGGCATACCCTGCGTTAAACACAGGAATCTAAGGGAAACCTCAGATATGTGTCTATGGAATATAATTCCCCACGTTCGATGTGGGATGCCTCGGGCTTCCACGCCCTCGAGAAGCCATGTGACCAGGGACAACAAACAAACACGCCAGGTTCCCCAGCATCCAGACACGCTACTGATGCCTCAACGTGACTACTCCCCCGACTAAAGGTTGCTGCCCTGACTGGACCCTTTGGAATGTCCTGACAGAAGCAGTGTAATTAACCGGCGTCCATGGAAACATGGCACTGGGAAGAGTTTCATGAACTACGTATTAAATCTATGAGGGAGACCCGGACTAGGTAATGAGCTCTGAGGAGGAATCCACGGAGGGAAGAACCGACATCCCATCATCCCGTTTCGATCAAAGAGCAGACGTACCTGAACAAGGAACGAATGTCGCCCGCCTTTGGAAAGCGGGAATGCGGGGCAACAAAGTCACGCGTCCTCCTCCACGGACGGACGAATGCGTGCGTGCCCCGGCGGAAGCGTCATAAACAATATAAAAATAATGTAAAGAAAGTAATTGAATATGTAAAGAAATTACTGAAAACAAACAAAACCTAATGGACTCGCTTTGCATGGACACTTGTCCTTTGGTACCTACTTCAGCCTTATCTGGAAGTCTTTCAATAAAAATTCACTCCTGTATTAATTTATAATTAAGTCTCAGAATAGGAAGTGTAGAGAAGTGTTATCTATAATGATATGTGACCAAGAGATACCTAAGCTGGCCATCAATAAGGTATAAGTCTCTAACTAAATCCAAGCTTGTGCTCTATCTTGTAATATGCATCATATAAATCATTTCATTGATTATTCTATTAAGAACCTCATCCAATCCCTGGAATTCATTATTTTGAATCTAGGTATGGCTTTGGCATAACATGAACCAAGTACCTTACATGTCTAGCCTAGTTACTTTTCATTGTAATATTGGTATCAATATTGGTGTTATATAACATCATTTCTATTTGAGTGTATCCTTAGCAGTCCACCAAGGGAGCCCATGTCTTACTCCTGGTATATATAGAATTGTCCCTCTGAGTTCTTCATTGGAAATATATAAGGAGGTATCACTCGAGTGTACAACATCTATCCCCCTAATTCCATCCATAGTATTCGTCTAGGGAGTTCAAGTGCCACTCGAGTGTATGTAAGGAAGTATCCAAATGATTTCATCCATGTAATTTCTATATTAACCCATGTTTCCTCCAAGGAATATAACAAACACTCAAAAAAGATAATTTAATTATTTAAAAGTTCATCACCATGATCATTTAAATTAAACCATGCCTAAAAAGGTGGCTCAAGGCATGGGATAATTTTATAAGACTTCGAATCTTGACTATCTCATGTGGGAAATATCAATAGAGGAATAAATTCATTCTTAAACAAACAATTTCATGCCCATATTCTAAGTACATGGTCTATCATTCCCTTACATTAATTAATTCAAAATTATAATTACAATTCTTCATTTAATATCCCATATCATAGGGTAAAGGATGCACTTTAAAAGTGATAAATTCATATACCACCCATGGTGGTCCATTTAATTAGACAAATCACATAAAGGGTGATTCAAATTCTAGGTCCTTAACCTTTAGTCATTTATCAATAGGTCTCGTTAATTACATAGGTCATATCTATCCATTTTAATTGAGGAATAAATTCCATTTCAAGGACATCACTGGTAAAATCGAGTGCACGACACAACATCAGATATATAAATATCCCCACTTTAAGGGAACAACATGAGACCTCTTACTATAGGCCCTTAGTGGAGTTCTTGTCCAGTATCAACTCTTAATTTGACTCAGATCAGGAGTAAAATGAAGAATGGATGAAAAGTATACAAATAGGTCATATTAGGTTACACTTAAATAGTATAGTTGATAACAACAGAAATGAATAAAGACACAAAAATAATTTATCACTCACTAATGTGGGTCCAACAAGACCAATGGCTCTTAATTACGAGATCAGATGGAGGATAGGGATCAAAATATATGATTTAGCTGGGAGGAGCTCCAATGGGTGAGGAAGTTGTGTAGAGGAAGAAAATAAAAAGATTTATGTTATAAGTTTAATTAAGGTAAAATGTTCATTCTTCCCCAAAATTCTAGGCTTCATGGTTTGGAAAACTGATTGGACAAATCGTATGCTAATCGTGCACCCTTCACTATAAGAAGGGGCACCTCAAATGGTTAGTGTGCATGGTTTTCCAAACCTTGTGATTAGGATATAATAAAAATTGAAGGTTCCCCACATGGGTGTGCACCTCCATTATCATTGTTTCCTTGAAACATGATGCATATATCTCCCCTATATCCATCCTCAAATGTTTAGCAATAAGTGTGCATCCTGCCCTACATGGTTTATATTAATCATGTGGCCTTCCCCTCAAGGTTTCTACTAACCATGCATCCTACATGATTTTTCCAAAAAGGAGGGTTTTGGGCTATGAAAAATCCATAGAAACCCTTGATACCTCTAATACCTAAAAGTACATTCACATTAAGCTGTAATTAATCATTTAAACCTAAAACAAAAATATTTTTACCTTAATAAAGAACCGGGTTTTTACAAACATACCCCTTTAAAGTAATTTGTCCCTGAATTTCCCTCCAAGTGTGGTGAAGTATATTTTGTGAATAACTCCATTCACTCTGCTCATATATTAGCCTCCCACTCTTAGGTATCATCCTGTACATGGTCGTGTAGCCATAGAACTCAAACAAGAGGAACTGATCAGCCTCAGTGAACCTTCATTCTATGATCCATAATACGAATATGATGTTCCTTAAAGGAAACATATACCTATAACTCAACATACATACGTTTAAAAGTATGATATGGTTCTAAATGATAATGGAATAGTTGAGATACATGGAAGAAGTTGTGGATATATTGGTACCTCTAATGTAACTATAACTGATAGGCTACCGGTCCGACTCTTTCCAGAATCTCAAACGACCCAACATATTGTAGGACCCCAGGACACACTGAGAGGGGAGGGGTGAATCAGGGTGACAACATTTTATTTTTAAAACAAGTATATTATTCCCACGTTGGTAGGAACAAGTTAAACCTATATGATGGATATAATCAGAAATGCATCATTCAAACGCAAAGAGATGACATAACAATTTTTACTTGGCTCACCGCAAAGGGATAGGTCCAAGGAGCATACGCCGACAAGTTTCCGGTCATACCAAATTCCACTATCCTTCACTATTTTTTATTACAAAGGTTCGGGTACAGTCACTTTGTCCCAGGATCACTGATTTTACAAAAGCTCATCTATAGCTCACTGCATCCCTCGGGTCACTCCCGTTGAATCCACCTGGCTCACTACCTTTGGTGAAGTCCTACTCAGTTTATAGTTGTGAAGGTCTCTTCAATAGATAGACATGAAGTTCTTTGTCTACTGTTCAGAATGAGACTTTTCTTTCATTATGGTTTAGATTTGATGCCGTTTTCAGTTCAATACTTATTCTTTAGTGCAATGACTTAATGCACAAGATCCTCTTGCCTTTGTTTTCCTAAATCACAACCACTTATGTGATTGCTCAATTAATGAAGCTCAACTTACATGGAATTTTTATAATCAGTTCTCCATGTATGCATGAGATCATGCATTTATAATTTATATTTCCTCTTTAATCTCACTTTGCACTGAAGGAATTGGACAATCTTCTGTCTTTTATGCAGCTCCAAAAAGATCAGTGGGCTTCAGTAATACCTGGAATGCTTCCCCAAGCCCGGTGCGCAAGTCTCTTGATGGTACGCAGGTGTCGACGCACAAGTCCAAACTAGCACACATGTTCACCTCAACCACTTGCATGACAGTCACTCCTTCAACTTCAAACTTGGGTGACCCAATCCCTTTCTCTCCCAAAACACCTTGGACACGCAGCAAACAACTGTCGCGCAACTTACACTTGTGCGACCTACACACCACTTGCGCGACCAGCACACCTATGCAATGGGAGCTCTAATTTTCTCTAAGTGTTGAGATCATCCAGAATTTGGAGGGTTCTACCTATATTTATAGGAATTTGGACACCCTACACGACGGCGCGCAAGTCTCCCCTCGGTGTGCATGTTTCGGTGCGCAACTCCAACCGCTCGAGCCTCGATCGTGCTACTCACTTGCGCGACCAAACCAATACTTATGTGACCCTATTTCCTTTTCCATATCTTGAAGTTATGATTAAGAAAAACAATAGTCGTGAAAGTTCCCAATCCTCCAATTAATTAGTGTCCAAGTCTCTTTTGTCGCGCTAGTCACTTGCGTGACCTAACCCAAAACTTGCGCGACCCTTATCCCTTTGACATATATTCATGTTCTGATTTTAAAAAAAATATGGCGCACAATTTTCCAAGCCTTCAAGTACATGGCACACAATTCCCTTTCCCAAAAACCACTTTTCTTCATTTGTTGATTTTCAGGCCCAAAAATTTGGCAAACACTGGAAAATGGTTCCACCTTGTATCTGTTCTTTTTGTACCGCTTCCAAATCATCCATTCCTTTGTCGAAGTTCTTGAATCATACCTGTATCATTAACCACAACCCTTAAACTTGGCATGCCACCATGAAATCCCATTTTCTAACAAATTCGTGTGTCATTTTTTTCTTTTTCAACAAGCACAATCACCTAAAAAAACATCTTTTTTGTAATTTCCTTCCTCAGCAACTCTTCTTCTTTCATCACAAACTCCACTATCGTGATATATATCCTTAGATAGATCATCTTTAGCATCATCATATTTTTATACAATGTGAAGTGCATGTCCATCTCATAATTCTAATCCCTTGCACTTTGTATTCTTCTTCCATCGTCATTCTCTACTTTATGCAAATCATACGATTCTATTCTTTAATAAGTCTCTTGCATGGTTCTCATTAAATCATGAAGGATTTAATGTTCTTCATCAACCATCATGTCTTCTTCTTCATCTGTCATTCTCTACTTCATGAAAATCATACGATTCTATACTTGAAGAAGACTCTTGCATGGTTCTCATGCAATCATGAAGAATTGCATGGTCTTCATCAAATCCCCATTCTTCTTTAATCATCCTCAGATAGATTATACCTTTTTTTAGAAAAGTGGTGCCTTGTTCAAAGACCTAAGCACATTTTATTGAATAAAAAAGTATAAGGAATTACAGGAGATAGAAATAATGGATTTGTTACAATCATTATCAAATAGCTGAAGTAAATCTGGGGGGAGGGTGTCCATTTAGGTCATGGTATGATGAACACCTTTGTTGGAATGGGCATCAGCAACAGTGTTAGCCTCTCTAAGGTATGCATGGAAATGTAGTCTATTTCATGCAGAGAGTCCAGGAACTCCATCCAAAGATTGGTTAAAGGCCAGGCAAGGTGAGTCACACCATTCCAGATTACCTGGAAAATGGTGGTAGAATCACTTTCAATCCATAGTTTCCTCTAGCCTTTTTGAATGGAAAACTTGACCGCATGAATTGCTCCCATAATTTCGTCCTCAAATGATGAAGATGTGCTGCAATTACCAAAGAAACACCCATGAAACTTGCCAGCAGAATCTCTCAAAATGGCTCTGTAGCGGGAAGGTCTAGGATTTCCCTTTGAGGCACCATCAACATTGACTTTGATCCATCCCTGCATTGGTATTTACCAGAAAACTTCAAAGGTGTGAAGAGGCTGACGGTATATGCCAACAATCAAAATCTTGTGCAAAATCTCCCAGTCATAAACAGAGTTGTTGCAGTGAGCTTTTTGGATCGATGCAGCTTCTCGAATCACAATGAGGATTTGTTCTTTCCCTTCATTAAGATATAATGAGAATTTATTGTGTAGAATATCATTTCTATCATACCATATCACATGTAGGAGCTCAGCAACAACATCTAGAAAATTTTTCTTAATTATATGAGAGACTTGGCGCTACACACAACATTTACGAAGGGTGAAAATTATGTTAGGGGTATTCCATCTGCAATCAAAAATGTCCAAAATATATTTCCAAAGCGCAGAAGATATGGAACAAGATAAAAATATATGGTTAGTGTCTTCCCTATGTTGATTACATAGGTGACATTTAGAGCATAGTTGGATACCAAAATATTAAAAGCAAACCTCAGTGGGAAATAATTCATGAGAAATGTGCCAAATTAGAGTTAGTCTAAAAGGCTTAATCCATGTCTTGTTAAAAGAATTTAACCATTGAAAGCAAGATTCAAATCCAAGAAAGTTGTGCATATAGGAATTTTTTGATTCAAGAATACCATTCGGAGTGGGTTCCCAGACAAGAAAATCATCATAGTTAATAAAAGGACAGTTGTTAATGTTCTGGGAGACATTGTTAGGGAAATTATCCCTTAAAAATGGAGAACATCTTTTATAGTGTGACTAGTGTCCACTAGATTAGAATTAGGGGGAAGCATCGATGTCAGTGGGACACCAGTCTAATTTTCATGCTAGAAATTTATATTGGAGTTAGCGCTCACTATCCATCTAGAGTTTTCCATAATTTTATGATAAGTGTACCTAATGGAAGGCCATATCGAGGAGGAGATATAATTTAAGTTCCCCTTGCTAAGTTTGGAGATGAATCTGCGTTTAAGGATGTCAATGGAATTCAAGCCAGTATTGACCAGTCTCCAAGTAAGTCTAGATTGAAGAGCATCATTAAACAAATTTAATTTTTTAATAACAATACCCTATTTTCCAATGGTTTGCAACAGGTTTCTTAGGGAATGGTGATAGGTTTTTTTGAAAGATACTTCCTGTCCAGATGAAGTTATTAATATAGTTGTTAATTATTTTGAAAGTACCAGCAGGCCATTTTTAAATCATAAGGGAGTAGACCATTTTAGAGACAATGGTTGATTTGACCAAGCAGATTCTGCCAGCCATAGAGAGGGACTTGCCTTTCCAATTAGAGAGTTGATTAAAAATTTGATCCACTATGTTAGAAAAGTAAATAGTTTTAGGTCTTCCCCAAAAAATAGGAACCCCCAAATAAGTGGAGGGGAAGCAACCTTCTTTAATACCAAGATTATTGGTAATAGTTTTTTTCCATTGCGTGGAAAAGTTTTCACCCAAAAAATGTGCGATTTATGCCATGAAATGGCCTGACCCGAGACGTTCTCATAGTGAGTAAGGGCCTATTTAAGAACATGAATATTCTTTTGGTCCCCTTGAAGAAACAATATGATGTCATCAGTATTTAAGAGATGAGTAGGGACTCTACAATTTCTGCCCTCATTTATAGGTTTGAGTTTGTTTTGGTTTACCAAAGGAGTGAGGAGCCTGCTGAGTTAATCTTTGGCAATTACAAATAGAATTGTCATGATCGGGTCACCTTGTCTTACCCTTTTTGTGCATTTGAAGAATTGATTGGGGGTTCCATTGAACAAGATGGATATAGATGCAGATTTGAACAAAGTTTTTATCGTCTTGATAAAAGTATCATTGAATCCAAATCCTTTTAGAACCTTAAAAATAAAAATCCAGTCAATAGTATCAGAATCCTTCTTAATGTCATGTTTGATAGAAACATTTCCTCCTTTGGTAACTTTATTTAGACTGTAGGTGAATTTCGAGGCAAGGAAAATACAGTTTTGTATAGACCTTCCCTTAATAAAGCCAATTTGATTCCAAGAAACTATTTTGTTACATATAGGGCAAATCCTATTAGCAAAAATTTTGGCAATGATTTTGAAGAGAGTGTTTATCAACACAATCGGCCGAAATTGATGAATCTTGGATGCATTGTCCACTTTAGGGATTAATGTAAGAAATTTCTCATTAAGCCCATGAGGGATAAAGCCATTATGAAATAAAGGCTTCACAATATTATAGAAATCTATATGAATAACATCCCAATTTTACTAAAAGAATTTGTTATTGAAGCCATCTGGACCAGGAGCATTGTCTGGTTTTAAACAAAAAATAGTGTCTCTAATTTCATGGTCCCAAGGGATACATATGAGAGATGAATTATCACTTTGATCCACCATCCTTGGGATGATATCAGGTCGAAGATCAATATTTATGTCCGGACCATTAAAAATATTTTGAAAATAAGAAACAACATGGTTGGAGATAGCTTCCTTAGAATCAATAATCACATCATTGTGTAGAAGTTTAGTAAGAGGTCTACTAGCCTTTCTAACCCTTTGGAGCGAATTATAGAATTTAGTGTTTCTACCTCCATCGGTTAACCATTTGGATTTGAATATTTGTTTGCACATGGTATCTTTGAATGTGAGAAGAGAATTGAGTTTTAAAGATATACTTATCTCAGTTTCAGGATCGATGTTAAAGTCCAAGTTGGTTTTATGATTTTTCAATTTATCCAACTCTTTTTCAAGAGAGGAGATATCAATGTCAGTTTGCTTACTTTTATTTCTACAACGGCCATTTAAGGACTGTTTTAAATTTTAAAGTTTAAAAATGTAGGAAAAAGAATCCTGATGATGACTCATAGTATCCCAAACATTTTTTATGAGAGACACATATTTACGATCTGTAGACCAAGAATTGTTATATTCTAAATGGAGAATAGGCTTGCGTTTGATAGTGTGAATACTGGCCAGAATATGGTGGTTATCCGAATTCAACCTCGGTAGAGTAATAATAGAGACATTATCCCATTTATCTAGAGAATCCATATTAATGAAATCTCAATCCAGTTTACTGGAAACAACTTTATTATAATGCCTCCTATACCAAGTATATTTATCACCGGTCAGGTTTATTTCTACAAGGTTATTATCATCAATAGTAGCTCTAAACTCCCTTGAAGAAATTTATAGATGAGTGGGACCAATTTTTTCATTGGAAGTGAAAATGGAATTGATGTCACCCATCACAATCCAAGGGACATGAATATTATTTTTCAACATAGATAGATCATTCCAAAGGGTTCTTCTTTGTTGATATCTATTTTTGGCATAAATCATTGTACAGAAGGAGTGTTTCCCTTCCTAGTAGTAGTCAGGAGTAATATGTTTCTCTGAACATGAAACAATATTCACGTTTTTTAGGGAAGTGTGATAAAAATTCCATGGAGATTCAACCGAGGATCCATCTTTGAAAGCACCTAGAAAGACATATATAAGAGCACAAAAATTCTTGAATTTAGAAGTAAAGTTTATATTATGTTCTGAGATAGAGAAAATCTTGGGTTTATGAGTGTTTAAGATCCTCTTAAGAACAACTAATGTATCATCATTAGCGATACCCTGACAATTTTAGAAGAGAATATTCATTTTGACTTGTGTTTTGGGTTAGAGCCCTTTTTTTGTTTTTCCCAAACCTTTATTCCTCTATGATCTTCTAACTTCTTGAGAGGGGCTTGGTTTGGGTTTCTTATCAATAAGGTTAATCTCCAAAATAGGAGAAGATGCCTCATTCCTAGAAGTAGTTGAAGTCTTCCCAGGGCCGGTGTGGGTAGTGATTATGATGTAAACAAGTGTTGTTTCAGAATTCTGTTCTGAAACAGAAACCAAAGTAGCCACCATATCTTTCTTTTGTATAGTAGTATGAGAATTTATTGTTGGAGGGGTTTTGTGTCTAACCTATCCATTTTGAGAGGAGTTTGGTGTGAAATTTTCATGTCATATGTTAAATGGGGATCATAAATGTGATGTTTCAAAACAGATTCTGTCTTCAAAGAAGGAGAAATAGATTGAATAGGTTCTAGTGAAACAGTATTGCATATAACAACAGATTTCACATAGTGGGAATTTAAATTAGCAGTAGTAGGGGGCATGCAGTTACTTGTTTCAGTATGCAGAATGCAATTATGATGTGGTTCAGATGAAAAATGGGTAATAAAATTAATAGGATACTGAGAAGGAGGAAACTAGGCAGTTACCAGACCCCTACTAGAGCTGGTAGGGGAAATTTCATTCAATTCATTCCCTCGATCAGTCCCACAATCAGTCCCTTTCATAGCCAGAGAACCATCAGAAGAGCCTGCACAGTCCATTGAGATAAGACATACCTCACCTTGTTCATCCAAAGATGATTTCTGTTTTGGGTCTATTCAAATTGGTTCTGAACAATCACTTGAGCAAGGGTCCTGCAAAGTGTTATTAGAAAAATCTAGAGCATGGGAAATGTAAGTCATAGTAGTAGTACTGTTCAGATTCCCAGATTTCTCTGGTAGATTTGAACTGTTGTACTGCTCCTTGGCTTTATCAATTGGGGGGGTGTCCCTACTCTTCCTATAATAAGAATTAATCATTTTCATGGTTATGAAAATCAGAATTATCCATGTAATGAGGATGTTCAAGGATTTCTATAACATCTGATTCAATAACATCTTTACTGTTTTGATCTATGATTTCATTTTCCTGTTTATCTACAAGCTCATCCCATGATTTCTCAGGGTCAGTTTGTGCTAGTGTAATAGGTTTGGAAACCTATTTTCCACCATTTGATTTGTTGTTTCAGGTTTATCAGAGGTAGTATCCTTCCCCATCTTATTATTTTTAACTTCTGTCAATTCATAATAGGCTACCTGTGGTGGATGTTTATGAAAAATCCTACAATTTTGTATTGAGTGTTCCACAATTTTACAAAAATCACAGTATGGGGGCATCTTTTCATATTCAACTTTCACTAGAGATTTATAATCTCCAGCATTGAAGGCAATATATTTGGGTAGCTTTTTTCAAAATTCACTTCAATTTACACTCTAGAAAACAATCCCAGTTCACTATTAAGTGTTCTCTGGTAAATATTCAGTGGAGTACCAATACATAATTCAATATCATTTAGGATTTGAGGGTGCCCGAAGAACCAGTTCAAGTTGTGAAACCTTACCCATACTTGGGCAGTGTTGTTTTTGTGATTATTGGGATTGAAAGAAAAATACCATTCTGAAAGTTGAAGCAGACCAGCTTTAATATGAAGATTACATATTTAACACACTTTATCAAGGCCATTTTTCCAGGTAAACAGTATATGAAAATACCCTTTCCCGAACGGCACCAGTTTCCAATTGGTAAAACCCCGTACCACAGCAATATGGGGCTTCAGATCAGCATATGCCTAGGATTTATCACCCTTTAGATATGATATACGACCCATAATGGAGTACTTATAGAGTTCATATCTTTGTTTTAACACATCTGGGTCAGCTTCCACAATGAAACTTCCATCATCGGATTTTAAAATCATTGATGGCTTCTGTACTTGAGATTTTTCAGGATTAGTACCCTTCAAGGATTCAAGAAGGTAGATTCCTCTTGTTCTAAGACTTGATTTTGTCGATGGCTCCATTTTCTATGGGTCTTCCACCTCTGTTTTCCTCTGTATTTCCACCTCATTTTGCTTTAGTGTTTCCACCTCCTTCTCATGTATTTCCCATATCGGATCCAGGAAGCACATGGTTTGAAGATTGAGATAAGGGTCAATTAATATTCCTCAGGTTTCTGGAAGCAAGGGTTCATGTAGTAGGGTTTCACATACGAGATCCCTTCCATCTTTCTCCCCCTCATATGGATTATACATCACCATTATTCACTATTGTAAACAATGTTTCACCTTTAACACGTGTTCTATGAACTTATGATCAGTACAAAAATCATATTAATTTCCATCCCTCCATTTCATCCATCATTTTTGATCTCCTTAATTTTGATCTTCATTGAAAACTATTGGCAAAAAATACAACCTTATATGCAATGTGGTCCCAACACATATCATGGTGAAATTTTACCCTTTCTCTTGATCCTTCTATGTCCCAACCTCAGCGAGACACATAAAAGACCAAATCCTTAACCTCAAAATCTAGAGGTCATCAAAAGAGATTGGCGTAAGATTTCTATTCAGACTATGTAGTACACATCCACTTCTGAATCAACTAAACCTACTTTGTAGTATTCTGTATGATATGAGATCCAATCATATCAACCTATCCTATATCTAATTAGCACAAGCATGATCAACATGTCCAATCGTACAAATATTCATATGGGGACATCTATATAGTATCTTGAAATATATTATTTTAGGTGAATTAAACCAGGGGAATGAGCCTCTCCTAATAGTCCCCAAAATCTATAATGCTTGCATGCAACATGTCCCCAAGCACCTATATCATGAGTTATGACTAGTCATCGATATGTGGTTGGTATGTTGTTCCTAAAAGAACATGTTCACCCAATGAACTCTACAACCCTTTCCATAATCATGAATTAAACTAGTAATTCATTTCTAAAATGGTAGTATAGGGGACCCTATGAAGTCATGAAATCTCATACATATTCAACCTATAAAGCCCATCTACTGAAAAGGTCTTATTAATAGGTAGGAAATGATAAACCTTTTTGTATCTTCAAAAAAACAAATTAAATCATTTCCTCAAGTTGACCTTGGTAACCCAATTTTGAAATTCATCACAACCTCATCCTATTTCCACTTGATAATGGGTAGTTACTATAAAAGTATGGTTGTTTAATGATGTTTCTCCTTCACTTGTTGACCAGTTGAACAAATCATGAAAAAAATAGAAACATATATTTTCATACTTTACCACCAGTATTATTGATGAAAATCTGGATGCGACTTGGTGATGCCAAGATTCACTTCCCAAGATGAATCAGGATAGTCTCACATCATCTCCTAACACATGTCTTATTAAACCCACACGTTACCATGTCTACATGGAATCTTGTCCTCAATTACAATCCAATTATGAGGAGGGTCCTCAAATTCCTCACTCTCCCATAGCACTAATCCCTCAAAATCTGATAGTTTCCTCATCATTACTATATCAATAAGGGTATATTTCACAGCCAAGGATGAATGAAAATTATACCCTTGACTGTCCTACACCTCCAAGTGAATCTCAGAAAAAAATCCATAATTTTTCACTTTCTAATATCCTCTTAATCCTTCTGAATCTGATTCCTCATACGCAATGCATCAACCACTATATTTCCTTTACCTGGAGTATAGGAAATACTGAATTAAAAAAGACTATAGGTACTAAACCCAAATACATTGTCCCAGACTAATATCATGCTATGTAAAAATATACTTGAAGGGTTTTTGGTCTATCTACACCAAAAAATTCTCTCCCAATAAATAGTGTCTCTAACAATACAAAGCATGAACAACTGTAGCTAATATGAGATCATGTGTTAGGTAATTCATCTCATGAGGACTCAACTACTAAGACCCTTATTCCATGAATCAATCCCCATTCACTAGCACTACTATATTCCCAATACTTGATGTGTCATAATACACAATTTAGATTCCTCTAAGTTGTGTAAAACCCAGTATTAGAGCTGAAGTCAATCTCCCCCTATGCTCCTGAAAGGCTGAATCACATGCATCTGATCATAAAACCTTCACAGCCCAACTTAGTCAATCCTATGTGTTGTGATACTATGCATGATATGTTCTATATGAAATGAATTTAATATCCATATATCCCCAATAACCTCTATATATCAAATATATTCTTGGGATACTCTCAGGAAACTATAGCTCTCACCTTATCTAGGTCATTTGATGCTACTATCTCTAAGATAATGTGGCCCAGTAAGTGAATTTGATCCATCCATAAGTTTAAATTTTTTATCTTATCATATAAATGAATCTCTCTCATTATATCCAATATGATCTTCTGGTTTTTATCATTGTCAGTTCAAGTGTGAGAATAAACCAAGATATCATATATGAATACCATGACAAACGAATCTAGATAAGGATGGAGAAATAATTTAATCTATTCAATGAAAACTATTTGTGAGTTTCTGACACCAAATGTCATGACCAAATATAGATAAATATCATACCTTATAAGAATGTTTTTTCATAGTATGTCTGATGGTATAACATGCACCTGATGAAAACTTAATCTCAAATCAATCATTGAGAATACCCGAGCTCCTTTGATCTGGTCAAAGAGATAATTTACTCATGGAAGAGGATACATATTCATAACTGTTAGTTGGTTCAATTTCTATTAATCCACACATAGCCCAAGTGTACCATCCACCACTATTGTAAAATGAACCAGTTAACCCCGTGGTGAAGTACTAGGTCGAATAAACCCCTTTTCCTATAAATATTCTAGTTCTCTCTTGAGATCTTGTTTCTTAGTATTAGTCATCCTATAAGGGGGAATGGATACTAGTTTAGATCTAGACACTCTTTTGATATAGAACAATACCTTTCTCAATGGAGGTAGTCCTGAAATGCTTTCAAATAAAATTTCCATAAAATGATCAACCACTGGATGTAAATCTTACAGATTTTTTACCTAATCATCCAGATATAAACTCACAATCTAGGTTTTCATCTCACACATTCCATGTTTCTCAATTCTATCTCGGATCTCCTTTACATCCCATTCACCTTGTGAATAAACTCTCCACCCCCTAGTGATTTGAAGTTCTCCCTTCAGAAATATCAATTAATGAAATAATGAAAGGGAACCAACCAATCTATCTTGAGAATGATGTAAAATCCTTTCATATCGAGGAATAATAGGTCATATATGAAGTGAATCCCACCAATATCAATGGGGTACTCTCCTTGCTAATATATATCCTCCATATGAATTCCTCATAGAATATCAAGCTCCATACATCCATCAAAACCCTAAACACTGAGCCCAAGGCTCTCCACAATGAGAACATATATAATTAAATGAGAAGTACCTATATTGAAAATAGAATATACTGAAGTAGATAATACTAGAATAGTTTCTACCATAGTAGAAGTTCTAGGACTATAATCCTCATGGGTCAGTTTCACTACATATATTTGGCCTGATCTATGGCCTTATGATATATCCTGGATACCATGGGAATATCTTCTATACTGCCATTGAAAATCTAGTTTTAGAATATCATGGCCACAACCACTGCTTCAGCCTGATTGGCTAGCTATAGTCCCTCTCCCTACTTAAGGATAAGTTGTTGACCCAAATCATGCAAATGGAGTTGATTTAGAACCTATCTCACTGGTTTTCAGAGGAAAAATTCTATAAATGGACTGTATATAGACCATCTTGCCGCAGGATAAACACTCGACTGGTTATTTCATGCACAGAGGTATCATGAGTCCCAGTATACTACACAAATATCACCTCATCTTGCTACCTGAGTATATGATATAGATAATAATATCATCATATGGAATCTCCATATGACACGTACTACTACAGGTTGATGCAATACTAGATCTAGGGTCCAAACTGCCCTGGATCACAACCCAATCCTCTCCCATGTAATGATCTTTAATAAGAACTAGATTCATTATTTAAAAATGATAGTTAGCTGAAATACATTCACATATGATCAAATGTTATACCTAATACCATCCTCTAATTTCTTAGCTTTCATAACTCATCACCCATCATAATAGGTGTAAATCACTAGAGTTCTATAAAATGGACTGGGTAATCCATAACTCATAACATGATTTTCTCCAAGTGCATAAAATTATAGGCTCTATCACCCTCAATATATCAAGCTATAATTAATCATATAAGGCCATATAAAAATCCCTCCAATCCATCTCCCTATGAAGATCTATCTATGTAATGACATCTCACCATATTTTTGTGGAATCACACATCATATAAGTAGCGATATTTAACCTCTTATTGGGATGTGTGTTGATATTTTTAAAGATAGATATCATGGACTCTAGTCATGACTCCATAACCAATGGTTCATCATCCCCTGAAAATCTGGGTAGATGCTATTGTTGGAATTCATGCTTCAACTCAACCATAGACAAGACATGTTACGATGCTCCCTAAAAATTATTCATAAAGTAGAAAAACCCCTCATGGAACTGTGACTCATCACCTATGTCCATAACAATTCTAGTTCCATAGATGGAAATATAAGAAGATCCATTGATAAACCATGGCACACCAGCTTTAGAGCATGGTAATCGCCACCCACTGGGTGTATAACTAGAGGTCGTCATGGTGTAATGTCTCTATAATTCCAAATGAATGCGTTATAAAATAAATATATCAAGGTTCATAGATGAAATTGTAGGATAGATCAAAACATTCCTATAACAAGGTTGTACCACTCTTCCTTTTCCTAAATCTAGGAATATTAAAAAGAAATAATCACAACATTACTAGACTCACTACCTATTTCCCACTCAAAAGACTAATCTAGGTCAATCTCTTAATTTTTAATTTCAATTTATATTTCCTTTTCATATTCATTTTACATTTCTTTTTAAATGGTTGAACTAAACGATTCACCAATTCGGATCCATAAGGGCTTATACCCCTCATGAACTAAAATATATCACCTAAATAATCCACACCACAACATGTTCAAGTCCATATGACTCATGGTTGATGACTCCATGTGAAAAAATTAGATGCCTAGGGTTTCTGCTATATCCAAATTAGGAAAATACTACTTAGGTTATGATAGTAACTCTAAGTAACAACCATGTTTTCTAATTCCATACATAATCATTTATCAAGAAGTAGGTATATCAATCATAGAACATATCACAACAACATATAATAAAGAAATTCATCCTATATGGAAAATCATAATTCATGGAAGGTGAATTCTAACATGTTCCTAAAATGATTCATGAGATGGTATACCCTCATATCATCAATTTGAAACAAAATAGACCCCACAATTAAATAAATTATAACATCACAATTCATGTTCATTAACTAATGGTGGAATCAAAACAACTGTAATATCTAATATCCATAAAACAAAAAAATTCATTCAATGAAATTTGGATTCATCCTATAAATGGGTTATAAACACCCAGGAATAGATCATTACCAAATTCCAATTCTTCCCAATATTCCTTCTATTATCTCAAAATAGTAAATAAATTCAAAAAAAAACCTTATGATACCACTTTTTAATGTGCCATACGTAAATTCCACTGAATAATTCCCTAAGTGTATTTTTTTACATGTCCTCAACTACTTCTCCGTAAATTATAGAGGTTTTCGAATTGTAGCAAGGCCTAGGGTGTGTCTATGGGGACACTATTCCATATTGTAAGATTGTAACACGGCGGTAGAAACATACCACAATAGTTGAAGTTGTAATTTAATCAGCAATAGATAAACACCACAAGACAAATATATGTATAACAATTCCAAATGTAATCTCATATATAATTATGATCATATCATGTGTATACAAAGAAGAAAAAAAGGTATACACGACAGGTGTACAATATATCTAAAAATACCAATAAGACCAAAAAATATCCCAGCTAGCATCATGAGCCTCAGATCGGTCTTCTGTTCCCCTGCTCCTAAGCAGTAATAAAAAACCTATAGCATGGAGATTTCCCCTGTCCATACATGCAGTCATTAAATATTCTTAGAAACCAAAGACATCCTAAATAAGGTGTGAGATAAAATACCATTAGGACACCACCAACAGTGTCTAATGGTGTACAATCAATGAGTATATATAATAAAAGCATGAATTTAGTAATATAATATGTAAAGGAAGTGTTGAAAGTTAACATCCCATAATGGTACAGGTTTTCATGGACACACGTCCTATGCTAACTACATTGTCCTTAGATGGAAGTTTCTGAATAAACATTCAGTCTTTTATCAATTTATAATTAAGTCTTAGGACATGGTGTGTAACTCATCTTTCCCCATAACAATATATAATCAATAGCTACCTCATCAATCCATCATTAAGTTATAAGTATCTAAATGAATCCAATATTGTTATTTGGCTTGGTATATGTGTCATATAAATCATTCCATTAATTATTCAATTAAGAACATAATAATTTCCTTGTAATTCATTATTTTTAATCTAGGTATCACTCTGGAATATCATAAACCATGCACCATACAAACTTGTCCTAGGGATTCATCATTAGAATCATTGTATTTCTATAGGTGTGGAATAAAATTATTTCCATTTGAGTTTTCCTTTAGGGTTCACTAAGGGATCCCAAGTCTCACTCTTTGTGTATATATAATCATCCCTCTGATTCCTACCTTAATAGTCTATAAGGAGTCCAAGTATCAATCAGGCACACAACAGTTATCCCCCTGAGATAATACCTGGTAGTCTTCTAGGGATTACAAGCATCACTCAGGCATAAGTAAGGTAGTATCCAAATGATTCTATATATGGAATTCATATATGAACCCATGTGTCACCCAAGGCATATAACAAAAATTAAATAAATATCATTTAATTATTTTAATGTTCATCATCCTGATCATTTAAATTAAATCTCACCTAACAAGGTTGCTTAAGGAATGGGATAAGCTTAGAAGAATTGGGATCCTGACTATATCACATGAGAAATATCAATAGAGGAAGCAAAACATGGTTAAACAACCAATTATGTGTCTATATCCTAGGGACATGGTATTTCATTCCCTTTAATCAATTCAAAATTATAATTAAAATTCATCATTTAACATCCCATGGAAAGGGGTAAATGATACACTTTAATAGTTATCAATTCATATTTCACCCATGGCGGTCAATTTAATTAAGAAATTCACCCAAAGGGTGATTAAAATTCAATGTCCTTAACTTTAATCATTAACAAAGGATCTCATTAATTATATACTTAATACCTATCCATTTTAATCAAGGAATAAATTCAAATTCAAGGAATTAATTTGTAAAATCTAGTGTGCAACACAAAATCATATGTATAGACACCTTGAAATTAAGGTGAAATCATGAGACCACCTAATATAGGTCTGTAGTGGATCAATCGTACAATATCTGCTTCTGATTTGACTCAGATTGCGTGAAAAATGAAACATGGATGAAAATCATGAAAATAGGACATATTAGAATACACCTAAATAGTGCATTTGATACCAAGATAAATGAATATTGGAAAAAAAATTATTACTCACTAACATCATTCCAGAAATACTGGCGGTGCTTGATTCCATGATTAGACAGAGGAGAGGGATTGAAAGCTGTGATTTAGCTTCTAGATGAGCACCAATGGGTGAGGCTATTGTACGGAGGAAGAAAAGAAATAGAATTAGGTTGTAATATTAATTAACATTAAAATAGTCATTTATCTTCAAAATGATGGGCCACATGGTTTTGCCGCAATGTTGGCCAAATAGTGCGCCAACCATGCACCCTTCACTACAAATAGGGGCACCTCACATGGTTAGTGCACATGGTTTCCCAAACTATGTGTAAACCATGTGGTTAGGATCTGCTAAAAAATGTATGTTCCTCTTTGGTCCTTACACCTCCATCAACATAGTTTCCTCAAACTGCATAACTTGTAACTCCCCTCTATCTAGCCTCACATAGTTTGTAGTAACTATGCTGCTTTCCCCACACAGTTTCTACTAACCGTGGTTCCTGCCTGATTTTTCTAAAAATATAGGTTCTAGGATCCGAACAATCCCCAAACACCGCTGATACCTCCAATTCCAAAATTTACATTCACATTATCCCCTAATTAGGCATTTAAAATAAAAACAAAAAATAGCTCAATAAATAACAAGATTATTACAGTGAAAAAAACATTAATCTATGGCATGTGATTGATTCTAATGAATAAATTAAAAAAATCACAATTTTTTTTGCATAGAAATTCTAGTTTATTGAATAATCATTCAATATGTGATTCCCATTTTTTATTATCTTATTGAGGTCAATCATTATCATTTAGAAAATGATCTAAATCATGATTAATTCACACTTACACATAATGATAAATAATAGATCCTTTAATTAAAATATTAATGTTCTTTGAGAAATAAAAAAAATGAAAACCAACCACAAGAAAATGAAATACAACAAAAATAAAATGAAATTCCACCATAACCTATGAATGGAAACCACCTTCAAGTAATACTTGATTTCAATCCCAAAATAGAGGAAATCCCCAAAAACAAACTTCTAAAAATATGGATAAAAATGGAAATAGAGAGAATAAGATAGGAAAAAATATCTTGATCATTAAAACACCACTCCAAATAAACCAAGGGGTTGTAAACTCAAAAATACATATCTATAGGGTTTTTATATGTGTGGGGAACAAATAGGGTTTGAGTGAGGGAGTGAAAATATGAACCAAGGGATCATGGGGCCTCTATTTATGGAGGAAACTTAATATCCTTCCTGATGATGTGGTGAAATCCCAAAACACATGTGGTGACTTTGTTCAAATTATTATCCAATATTCAAGGAATTTTATTCTCAGGGATCATGTGCATTTAAAACTCTTGTTGAACTATTTTGACTATGAACATGTCATTGTATAAAATCCCATGACATTTTCTCCCACCATGATTAGAACTATGGAATGGAGACCTCCACGCTACTTATTTTAGAGGTTGGGACTTTCCAATCACCATGCCTTTCCATCCTTCCTCAAAATTATCTACCCATGAAATATGATTCTCTTTGTTTTTCACAATGTTAATTGCAGGTAAGACACATTATAAAATATCTTGAGATGCCTTTTCACTCACTAAGGTTCTCCCTAGAAACAAATATCCAACTCTATGGCAAAACTCAAAACACCCAAGGCCAAAATAGTCTACCACATGCTCAATCCTCTAATAAGGCTTCAAATAGATAACAACACACCCACTACCATGTCATAGATACCTTTAAAATTCCAAAACTATTTACTAACCTCTATAAATCCTCTAAACTCTCTCAAGAAAACTTCTAGCCTTGGTAAAACACAATGTAAATTGATTTTGAAACTCACGACCTTACAATAGTGCTACTAATAAAAATATATCTTTTATTTTTAATTCATTAATTTTTAATAAAAAAATTCAGACTATAATTTTCTTAGGAATTACACTTACGGTCTTTAAATTATATTATCAATATATGGACACCTATTTGGGTCCTCTATGTTAGTTCCTAACATTTATCTTACCTGAAAAATGAATATATATGAAAATAAAAGAAGAGGGTTAGGGTTTCCAACCTTATATGTCATTGATAACTCCTATATTGAGAATTGTTGGTTAATCTGATTCTATAATCCAGTTCAAATAAACATAAATCAAAAACACCCAAAATAATTTGATAATTAACTCAGCAAAAAAAATAGGGGAAGATCAAATATATATGAGGCTCCATCATTATGGTAGATATAGACACGTTTTCATAGATGGGTTTTCATTCTAAAACTCAATGGATCCTTGGTTAAAGGGAGAATGAGATATTTATTGGATAGAAATAACTTACTATCTCCCTTTCCACTATATGAATGTTCAATAAATGGCTACATTAATCCATTCAAATCATAAGGTTGGGGTAAAGTTACCTTCTTACACATCCATTTTTTAAAACTATACAAAAACATATCTGGTAGTCAGTGCACCCCCACTGAGTACCCATTGGCAATGTTTGGTAAATGGTACTCAGCCACTAAATACCAGATGGTTGTGGTATTAATCACTACAATCACTCAGAATCTATACCATGTATCTAGTACATTTCCACAGGGTATTCATTCACTTGTACTACTTAATTGAAATATTACACATCTAAAACTCCAATAAACTCAACATCAACTCATCTAACCTATTTATAATTGTTTTAGTATGAAAATTCACCAAAAAAATCATAAAAAATATGGAAATTTCAACACCCTATGTTATAATAAATAGGGATCTATATGATGGATTTCATTAGGGTGTGACAAAAACCCATATTTTGGAGGACGTTTCTCAATGTTTGAGGTTATAGATGAGCGATCTGAGGCAAATACATGTAAACGAAATAATTATAAATACTGAATCTTTTTTGGTGAATGGTTTAAATCTTGATTGATGTAAGGATCTTATGAAAAGGATTTTATAATATTGTCTAATATATTTTTAATTAGATTTGGTTAGATTTGGTTCCCTATAACCAACTTTTACGTACCTTATGATAGCAAGTCTTAATATTTTTGAATATTAATAAAATCTTTATTACATCATGATTGTTCTTCTACATAACATACTATATGATAATTTTCTATGAATAGTTATCTCACTAAAAGTTCATAGTGGTTCCCTGCTATGATGAGAACTCAAAAGTTCTTTGACACTATTCTTAAATATATGTTCTATAGTCAAATGATATAATTCAAGACACAAATGATATAGGCTATCATGGGGGGAGACTCATAGGACTTTGAAGCACCTTCTCATGGTGTACACCCTTGGTAGTATCTAGTGTAGGATATTAAGAGAATGATACCAATAGTAGGAAATCCACATTTATATTTGTCATTGGATGTTCCTATCTAAGGATGTATGTATTGATCCTTAAACATTAATATTTTTATTAATGAGTATTATGAGCCACGTAATTTCATATATTAATTAAAAATGTGATGACATATGTTCATCGCGAGGTAGGATATATTGGGTGTGTCATGAATAATATTGCCTAAATGGATAATGTCAAAAAGTATTTTTCCTATATATTCTTTAATGAAAGTTAATATCTCATTCCATTTTATGGACATGATATCGCCTAAATAAATCTATGGGCATGGTGTTATATAGGAAATTTAAATTTCTAAGAAGTCAAAGAAAGATACATCGAGCATATAGGTTGATGGAACCAGTATAAAACCTACTTGATTAGAGATATCGTGATAAAGGGATTATATTACATGGTAAGAATCTGAATGAGCTCTTATTCATTACTATATTAACTTCTTTCTCTATGGGTGTCTTTGCATGTTGCTAGTGGCTAATCTTGGACATTAATTGGATTCTCCTAATTCCATTGAGAAAGAGGCCTAGAGGTTCACACACTAAGTGTATCCAAAATCTCAATTAAATAATAATAATATTATTTATTATTTGTCAAGTTGAATAAATATTATTCTCGTATATAGTTTTATAATTATTAATGTTTGCTTGATCGCATTTATTCTGAAAATGTGAGTGGAATATTTATTAATTTTTTATTTTTTATTTAGTGAATTAATTTTTATTTATTTGTTAGAGAATAATTCAGTGGTATTTATTTAACAATTAAAGAGTAATTATTCAAGGTTGGATAAAAATTATGATGGAATGGCAGACCGAGTTTAATGGTCTAGTGAGAAATAATAAATATTGATTAATATTTGATTAGATGATGTTTAATTTAATTCATAATTTAAGAACATGTTGATAAATAATAATATTATTATTATTATTATTATTATTTAACATGGGGTTCTAAAAGGATTAAATAAATAATAAAGGGAACTTTTGAAAGTATTTTTTTTAACCCTACGAGTATATGAATCCAATTATTTGAGTATATTCATTTGTTTTGTTGTGCAGAATGGATTTAGATAATCCTCTCAAGCCTTATAGAGCTCCATTCTACAAGAACTCTCCCAACAATGGAGAGAGATCTTCCTCCATCTCCCACTATCATATCAAGAATATCATGGAGAATGCTTTGGAAGTGGTTCTCAAGGCAATCAAAGGTGGATGACGCAAGTGATAGGATTTTTAATGCATTCACTCAGATATTCATATATCGATGTTCAGAGATTTTTAGAACATGTACGGATCACCTTTAGAGGGAATCTTCTCTTGATCCCTATAATGAAACGATGGTACAATGCAGATCTATTTTCAGATCCATCAATGAAGAAATGATTCAAAAAAGGTAAATGTTTAATTAATTAAATTGATTATAAATAATATGTTATGATCCCCTCCCTAGTCTCTTAATTCTATCCCTTGCCTATATTATTTTATTAAATTCCATAGATCATAATTTTTATCATTATTTAAACCTTTTATTCATCATCGATCATGAAAAAAAATAGATTTGGGCCCCACTCATCGCATGCTTCCACTACTCTTGGAACCTACAAGTGGTGTTAGAGGGGCCACATAATTATTTACAATTATTTAAAAATCCTTTATTTACTTATGTACATTGTGATTTGTTTTCAATTCATGTTTAATCATTCTTTTAATCTGAATTGTGTGGTTTTATTCTTATTCCTTCATTTCTCATGAATCTAATATGTACGATTAATTTTATAAATGAAATAAAATTGAAGAAATCATCTAAAGGTACCAAGATTTATAGCTAGATAACACATGATTACACTCTCGGTTTCCAAAGTTACACACCATGTAGTTGTGTTAAATTCATCATGAATTAATTCATAAATTAATTAAAACTATATGCATTCATGACATCTGGTGTATTTATTTCTTACACCATGTGTTTACCAGACTAGGATTTCACGCAATCAATGGGAGTACATATTGTGTAACCCATGTACATGGTATATAGTCCCTTTGAGTCAAAGATGGGTCGTGTCTTACTATACATAGCCTACTTGACTAGTGACCATGTAACAAGGAGACCACACACTGTGTAGTCAATTATACACACCAGGTGCTCCAATTTTCTATGTCATGGTTTACACACTGAGTCCATAGGATTCTTACTCAGATACATGGTGAGAGATGTACACACTGTATACTTATAACAAATTATTCATATTTAAAATTCGTTTATTATACTATGTAAACCTTATCAGCATGTGATTTTATGGAGTCATTAAATTGATAGGACACACCATGTGATAGGTTTTAATATAAATATGTGTGTGTGTGTGTTTAATTAATATCTACATAATGTTCACATGTTAATATTATGTATGATTAGTATTAACAGTTGTAACTCTACATGCATTGAAGTATAACATGTGACTAAAAAGTCATGTAATTCATGTAATCATTAAGTTGATAATACATGTCATGAAAGTACATAATAGGTCATGTATTCCATATGTCACAAGAGTAAATTTTATATTAGTATAATACATGGTGGGTAGATTCATATGGTTATTAACTATGTTTCTTCCATGTTACATTTATGTACACAGATAATTTTAAATAAATTTATTTTATTTGTTTAAAATTATAATTGATGAGAATATTAAGAAAAATTAGATTAAAATTAATATAAAATAATTGATTAATTAAATATGATAATTAATTGATTCATGTATGATTTATCTTAATTAACAATGATTAGTAATTGAATGCTAGTTTTATTAAATGCATAATTTATTTCATTCATGTGGATGATCATGATCATAGACCATACCTTTGTATTTCATTAGTTTTATTTAATTTATTATTAAATTAAATTGTTGGCATGTATTCCTTCTCTCCTCTTATTATGTAAGGGAATTCATGCCCATGGTTTATTTTATGTAAACCATTTTCCCTTCACCTACATGTGAGTAAAATCATATGTCATGGATGAAGCTCCCAAGATGGTGGAGGCATTTTAAGTATGGATTTGAGGGGAAACCATCCCAATAGAGATACATAGGTGGATAGGTGGAAAGCTTCAACCCGAACCTTAATTAGTTCAAGGTGTTTCTCCCCTAGGTTGATGGTTAGTTTATCAAAATCTAGATAAATTAACCATTAGTAAAATCTTATGATCATACCACTTTATTATTTTATTTCTTCCAACTTTTACGGTTATTTCATTATGGATGTTTTTCCACAATCACATGAATTAATGAAATTAATGAGAATGCAAGATAGAAAAAAATAAATTGTATTATGCGTAAATATTATCTAAGACATGGTTAATCACTTAATTAAGTCCAATTAATATTAACAATAATGTGATAAATATAATAATTTTTATTTTACACATAAAGGATATAGTTTCTCAATTACCTATATTATGTTGGTATAATCTTCCACTCCTTTAGTTAAAATCAAACTATAGTTCAAAGTGTGTGACCAGTCAAAGTTTAGGTTCTTTTAATTATTAGGTAATTTTATCATGAATTTTTTAGGTTGACTTAACTTAGTTCACATCAAGGGTTGACTACTAAAGCAGGACTTGGTGTAACTAAGAGAAAAGGGTTGAGTAAATCAAATTTAAGGATTTAAATATTGGGGAGTCCACTCAATAGATCAAGGAACTGTGAGTTAATGCAGTTGGCATTTGGAATGTCTACCTAAAACTTTTCAAGTTTCTTGACTAAACAAATTTGGGGTAATTAAATGGTAATATGGATCCTTTCAACTAGAATTTCCAAGCAATAGGATATTCTTAAGAAAATGGTGGGCGATATTGGGTTTCAATAAAAAAGTGAGAGACCAATAAAATTAAATTTTTTTTATTTTTCTAAATTTTATTATTACAAGTACTAAAATTTTTATCATCTTATTTGTAGAAACAACATTAAAATTAATTCAAGAATATTGTTGCGATTCATACTTGATAAGGATATCATTCTCACCAGAAAAAATTTAAAAGAGTTTAAAAGGCCCTTAAACATTATCCCTCACCATGAAAGGAAATTATATGTTTTGGAAGAACCTATTCTTAATGTGTTTTGTAATAAGGCAAGTGACAAAGAGTTATCACTCTATGAGAAACATTTGAATGATTCCATTGATGTTTAATGTTTAATTCTACCATCCATGCCCAATTATTTTTGGAGGGAACATGAGGACATAGATGTGTATAGCTTGATGCATCACCTTTAGGAACTATATCAAGAGAAGGAGAGAAAGGATATGTATGAGAGATCTAATTATTTGTTTATAACTAGTTTTCCAGAGTCTGTGCTATATGGGCCTCATGTAGTCAAGATTTTTGGCCATATTGAACACTTAGACATGATAGGGATTAAATTTCCGGATGAGTTTTGTATAGATCTCAAAATTTTATCACTTCCCAAGACCTTCTCTTGTTTTATTTTTAATTATAATATTAGGAATAATGAGAAGAGTCTTTCAAAACATCGTACTTTGATTCTTCAAGTGGATAATGAAATGGGGCATGATAGACTCACAGTCTTTGTGGTGAGAAATAAAATGAAGAACAAGTAAATGGGTCTAAAGACACATAAAAATTATAAAGCTACCAGGGAATTCCATTCTAAGAAGAGGAAGATCTAGAGGTAATGAAATGAAAAGGAGGTAGTATGTTTTGCATGTGGAAATCCAGGCTACTTGAAGAGGAACTGGACCCTAAAGCAATGGGAAGCTAAAGGTTCGTTTGTTATTGAGTGTAATATTTCCATATCAACACATTTTTTATTAGATACAGCTCATAGTTCTCATATATGTATCAAAATTCAGGAACCAAGTATATTTAGAAATATCTCTAGAGGAAAGGTGGATCTAAGAACTGCTAACAATGTGAGGTTGGTTGCACTATCCATTAGTGAATACCACCTTTCATTTCTAACATGGATTATTTTGGTTTTAAAATATTGATAATAAGTACCTACAATTTCCATGAACATAATTTCTATATCATTCCAAGATAAATATGGTTTTATTTTCATGTTTGGAAATAAATGTTATTTATTTTAAAAAAAACTGTAGATGTTATGGTATAGAACATTTAAATAATGGTATTTATGTATCAAATTAAAAAAACTAGTATTGTAAATTGATAGAAAATCATGTTCAAATGAATCATATAACACCCAACTATGAAATCACTATGATGGTCATGTAAACAAGAATAATTTTAAAAAACTCTACCAAGATGTTTATTTCGACACTTCTAAGCAAAAACCACTTGAAGGATTTCATTTTTATTTACATGAAAAATAAAAAAACATCTATTTGGTGGAGTGGTTGAAAGGACCACAAAGCTTATAGGATTTCTATACACATAAGTGTGTGGACCATTTTCTATAGAATATAGAGGTGGATATTCTTACTTCATAACTTTTACATATGAATTGATTAGATATGTATATGTCTACTTGATGAGGTATACATCTTATTCCTTTGATAAATTCAAGGAATTTAAGAATGAAGTTGAGAATCAACTAATAAATAAGATAATGAAGATTCGATCGGATTGAGGTGGTGAATATATTAACCAAGATTTTATCAAATTTTTGATTAGAGATTGGGATTCTATATCAACTCACTGCACCTTACACACCATAGTAGAATGGTGTTAGTGAAATAAAAAATAGTAACTTGATACACATGATAAGGTTGAAAATGAGTCATATGGATATTCCATTATCCTTTTGGGGACAATCATTACAAACTGAAGCATGCACATTTAATTGAGTAGAAACTAAAGTAGAAAATGGAATTCCCTTGGAGCTATAGAGTAGAAAGAAACCAATTTTGTCACACACATGTATGGGGTTGTGATGTGCTTATTAAGGCTTTCTCAGTAAATAAACTAGCATCCAAGGGAAAAATGGGTATCATTACTGTAAATCCAAAGGAAATAATGGGATACTATCTATACCACCCCTTAGATAAGAAAGTCATTTTCCCCAGATAGTCAATATTTTTTGAGAGGGAGCACATCCTAAAAAAGTATAGTGAGATATATATTGAATATGATGAATTTGATGCTCAAGATACATAAGAGTTGGTATAGGAATAGATTTCATAGGTACCCATGTAAGAAGTATTTCTTGAAATACCAGTATTGTATAGGAGTGTAAGAGATTTAAGATAATAAAAGATATATGTTTTTCTAGTCACCAAATATGGTGACTCATTATTGGTTGAAAATGATGAACCAATTTCTTATAAAGAGCTAGTAGAGATCTCAGAAGTTTCATAATGGTAATAATCCTTGAATTCTGAAATGAATTTCATGTATTAAATCTAGGTTTTAGTTCTGGTTGATGTGTTGTATAATATAAATACCATTGGATAAAAATGGGATTTCAATAGGAAAGTAACCATATAAGGTAAAGTAAATACTTATAAAGAAAGTAAAGTGTCTAAATTGTTTAAACAACACTAGGAAATTGATTATGATGAAAACTTTTCTTTAGTTTATATGTTTAAATCCATAAAAATTATACTTTCTATAGAAGCTTACCATTAATATGATATTTGAAAGATGGATTTCAAAACTCTATTCTTTAATGGGAACCTTCAGGAATATGTCTATATGATAAACCATATGGTTTTTTGGCTCCAGGGGATTCCATAATGATTTTTAAGTTGTATAGATCCATTAATGGATTGAATCAATCATCCATGTTATGAAGAATTAGATTCAATGAAGCTATAAAATAATTTCATTTCATTAAGAATGAATATGATTCATATGTTTATAAGAGGTTTATTAGAAATTTAGTTGTTATCATAGTAGTATATATTGATGAAATATTAATTATTTGAAATGACATATCAGTCTTACAATCTGTTAAGGAGTGGTTAAACAAGTTTTTTTTTCAAGAAGGACATAGGTGAAGTAGTCTATATTCAAGGGATCAAGATTATTTGGGATAGATTTATGAGGCTTCATGAACTACATCAAATTACAAATGTTGACCAGATACTAAAGATATTTAGTATGGAATAATCCAATATGGGATTGGTTCCAGTGTCACATGGTTTACATATTTCTAATAAAATGTTTCCTCATAGACAATATGAGAAAGATATAATGAGTAATATCTCATATTCTTAGGCGATAAGATCAATCATGTATGTCATGTTATATACTATACTTGATATTAAATATGAATTGAGAATGGTATACAGATATCAAGATAATCTATGAGAACATCATTGGTATACTTTTAAGGTTATCCTTAAGTATATATGAAGAACTAAGGAAATATTCCTGGTGTATGGAGGAGAGGAGGAGATGTTCATCAGGGGATATACAAATGTTAGTTTTTAGACAGATCAGAATGATCTAAAGTCATAGTCAGTATATTTTTTATGTCTTAACATATGATTTGTGAGCTAGGAGAGTTCAAAGAATCCAGTTTTCACTGATTCTACAGTGAATTCAGAGTATATTGAATCTTATGATTCAGTCAAGGAATCAATTTTAATACATAAATTTGTCTAGGATATTGATGTGGTTACTAGTAGTAAAGTCTATATCACATTGTATTGTGATAATACTATAGTTATAGATCCTAAAAAACATCCAAGATCACACTAACGAACAAATCATGTACTCCAGAAGTATCGCCTCTTGAGGGATTTTTATTAAAGGGGTGAATTTTCAATAAGCAGAGTACCCACAGAAGAGAATGTGGTGGACCCCTAGGTGAAATTCCTATCTTAGAAGAAGAAATAGTATCATGTGAGAGCTAGTGGACTGAAGGTTGTTAGGAGTTGTCTCTAGTGAAAGTGAGAGTCTTTTGGAGTTGGTGCCCAGGAACCAACTTCTATGTAATTTATGATAATTGGTATTCATTTTTTTAATATTAATAAATTCATTATTACATCATTATTATTATTATGTGTATCATTGTCTGTGATAATGTCCTAAGAGTAGATGTCTCACTAAAAGGTCATAGTAGATCAATGTAATGATGAGAACCCAGAAGTGCTAAGACACTTTAAATATATGTTCTATAGCGGGATGATATCATTTGAGGGAAAAAAATGATATAGTCAATCATGGGTGGAGACTCATAGGACATTAATGCACCTTCTCATGGTTTACACCCTTGGTAATATTCAGTGTACAATATTATGAGAATGAGACCCACTAGTAAGAAATCCACATTTATATTTTTTATTGGATGTTCCTATATTTGGATGTTTGCATTGATCCTTAGACTTTAAAAATATTATTAATGAGTGTTATGAGTTATGTACATTGATGTATTGATGAAAACTATGATGAAATATGTTTAGAGTAAGGTAATATAAATTGGTTGCATCATGAATAATATTTCATTAATGAATAATTCATGAAAGGATTTGTCCCTTCTGTTCTTTAAAGGAAGTTAATATCTTAGGCCTTTTTATGGAAATGATATAGCCTAAATAAATCCATGGACATGGTGTTCTATAGTCAAGTTAAATTTCTAGGAAGTCAAAGAAAGATACATTGAACATATATGTTTATGGAACAAGTATACAACCTGCTTGATTAGAGATATTTTGGAAAAGGGATTATATTTTACAATGAGTTTTTGTATGAGGTATTGTGTCATTAAACCATTAAATTTTTCTACATGGGTGCCTTGGTGTGTTTCTAGATTCTAACCTTGGACTTTAGTATGCATTGCTTAATGCCACTGAGAAAGAGGCCTAGAGGTTCACACACTAAGTATATCTAGAATCTTAGTTAAATATAATTATTATTATTTATTATTTAACAAGTTGAATAAATATTATTCCCAAATGTGGTTTAATAATTATTTATGTTTTCTTGATCTCTTTTATTCCATCACTAGTTATTCTAGAGAATATAATGTGAGCATAATATTTAATAAATATTTATTTTCTTTTTAGTAAATGTAATATTTATTTATTTTTTAAACAATAATCCATTGATATTTATTTATTAAATAAATATTCATTATTAAAGGATCAGTAAATATTGTGGAGGAATGGTAGAACAAATTTAATGGTTCAGTGAGAAATAATAAATATTGAACACTATTTAATTAAATAATATTTAATTAAATTTGTAAGTTAAAAGCATGTTGCGAAAAAAATATTATTATTATTATTATTTTACATGGCGTTTATCAGGGATTAAATAAATAATAAAGGGAACTTGTGAAATTAGTTTATTTTAACCATAATAGTATATAAACCCAATTATATTGTTTTATATTTAATCCAATTCATTTGTTTTGTTTTGCATAACGGATTTGGAAAATCCCCTCAAGCCCTAGAGATATCCCTTCTCCAAAAACGCTCCCAAGACTAGAGATAAATCTTCTTCCACCTACCACTTTCAAGTCAAGAGATATTAAGTAGAATTATTTAGTATCTATTCTCAAGGAAATCAAAGGCAAATGATGAAAGTGATATCACCTGTAGATTCCAATAGTGATGTTTGAAGATTTTTTGAACACATGTGGATCACTCTATAGGGAACCTGCTCTTGATTATTACAATGAAATGATGGTATAATAGAGATATGTTGTTAGATACATCAATGATGAAATAATTTCAAAAAGGTAATTCATTAATTAATTAAATTGATTCTAAATAATATGTGATAATCCTCCCTCTAGTTCTGTAATTTTATTCCATGTATATATTCATTTAATCAATTTTATAGATCATGAAATTTATTGTTTTTTAAATATTGGATTGATAATTGATCATGGATAAAAAAATTAGGGAAGACCCATCATTTAACATCTTAACCCGGCTCACCTCTAAGATGCTGGTTGGACCGATGGGTTACATCACCTCAAGCACATCTCCCTGAATGACCGAGGCGGATGACTAGCAGCGTGGGCCTTTTTGTGTTCGAGGGGGATACTATGCCCTCATAGGTAATAGGTATTATCACAGTGGAAGTAAGCAATAATTAATAATAAATATCATAAGCATATAAATGAATAAACTAAAGCAGAATAAATATAAATAATCCTACTGAATAATACTCAAGTGCGGAAGCACATAGAATGATGTCGTGCCATGATATATGTCTAAACTGAAAGTACAAAAAAAAATAGAACCCAAGAATGCCATCAACTAAAAAGAATAGAAACAAACTGTGACAACTGCATCATGAGAGATGCTCAGTCCTCTGCCCCAGTCTCCATCTATGCAGTAACAATCAATCAAGGATGGGAAGAAACACACTTCTCTTTGTCAATATCTGCAATCATATAATCTACTCGGGTGTCGACGATGCCCGAGCAGGGTGTGAGATAAAATCCCAGTAGGTCGGCACCCAAGATGTCAAAACCTTTCCATTTTGAGAAATAATAAAATGAAGTGTTCTATTATATAAAAATTGCATATAATTTATTAAGTGCAATGAAATAAATAACTTGGCCTGGGTTCTAAGAGGCACCTGTGCCTAATCACCTACTTCAGCCAAATCCAGAAGTCTGAAAGGAGTACCAATATGTAGAATACACATATTCATATATATAAATCCTAAAAGAGTAAGGTAAAACAGGGAAGAGTCATACCCCTAAGCTTGTTCTTTAACTTGGGGTCTAAGTCATGTGTCACCCAGGTGTGCTTCAACATACCAGAAAATATCTCAAGTCTCAAGAGACTAATAGCGACATTTATATAAACGTTCAGTGCATCATTATTAAGGTTCATGTTGAGATTTGGAGTCTGAGCCCATCCCAAATGTATCTCTATGAAACATCCTTCAATTATCCAATACCACTGAGACCGTCCAAGGAAATCTTTCAAAAGGCCAAGTATCGCTCGTGGCCTGGCTTCACCCTGAGTTCGTCCTGATCTTGCAAAAAGGGGTCGAGTGTCATCTGAGGCTGGCTTAGCCACATTGCCAATGAATCTGTCCTGATGGGCCCTTTTGGAACCGGTATCACTCATAAGTATTATAAAGCTCGAGGAAGTCACAGTCTGAAAAATCCCAGAACACCGCCCGCGGCACATAGAGGTAATTGTCAGGAACGAAGGGTCTAAGCGTGGTCCTTAATATGGGATCCACCTCTTTTCCCCACCCTGAATTTAATTAATGTTTTCAAAGCAACAGATATGATATCAACATTTGTAATTGCATCTTCAAACCAAACAGATACACACATGCATCACAAGGTACAAATTAAATATTGCGGCATAAAAATATTAACAGTGCAAGATATTTCATCAACATAAGAAGACAAATGCACTTTTAAATAAATAAATAATTCAGCACAACAAACTACCAAGAATCCAATAATTCAAGGTTCATGATTAATCTAAATTAATTATTTAAATTGAACACAACAAAAATAGGTTGCGCATCACATGCAGCTAATTAAATTAAATTCCAGAACATACGCATTTAAATAAATAAATAATTTTGTACAAACAACTACCAAAGATCCAACAATTCATGGTTCATAATTATTCTAAAATAATTATTTAAATTAAATACTACAAAATAGGTTGTGCAAACACATGCAGTTAAATGAATTAAATACTCAGACTAAAAGAATTTATACCAACCACATCAGCACATCCAAAGAGGTGTCTGACCACGTTGAAACAATTTAAACAATTTAATTCATGATAAATTGGGTTTCAACAACTAGGTGAAACAAATTAATTAATTAATTTGGGTGAATTTTCACAAAGCCGGTAGGCACCGACAAACAACACAATGGTGTGTTTCTATAAATCGCAACAAAAAATAGGGAAAGAGAGTAGATTCCCTACCTTATGGTCATATATGATCCTATGATCTGCGGTTGGAATTAATTTGACCTAAAATGGAAGAAAACTGAAGATTTTAGAAAACCCCCAAAAAAAGGTAAAATCCTTCTACGGCGAACTGTGTAAAGGATTTGGAATGAGATCACACGATTTAGGGTGTGTGGGATAAGAATTACTAAGATGTTCACAGCACACCTGATGACGGAGAAAATGGATGACTAATTGAGGTGTGGTGATCTTTCGAAGGGAGGAGAATGTGGTGCACATCAAATAGGGAGAGGGAGTGTTCCACTCATAGGAGAGGGAGGAGAGGAAGAGAGGTGAAAAGAAAAAAAGGAATGAAAAGAAAAAGGAAAAATAAAAAGGAAATAAATAAATAAAATAATAAAAATAAAATGGTGGAAGAAATGAAATATATAATTAAAATGAGTTTACCTCATTTTAATTGTTTTTAATTTTTCTCCAACCGTATATATTTTATTATTTATTTTTTCCTTCTTTGAATTCCATTAATCCTTTTTAAGTATTTTTAACCTAAACGCTACAGTATGGCACGACAAAATATTTTACATAACTCCTGGACAATAATTTAATTAATTTTAATAGTTAACCGGGACCCCAACAGGGTGCACAGGCGCGCACCCTGGGTCACATTAAAGATTTGGACAACAGAAACATAAAAGATCCACATATTTGTTTATGTAGAGAAGTTAAAAGAATTTATGTGGGTAATTAATAATATTTTATTTAACCCAAAAATAAATGTCCACCCATGTATATACATGTTATATATATACACACACACACATGTATATTCATATATATACACCTGCACATGTATATTTAACTATATATATAGATATACCTCATATATATATATACCTCAATGTTTTTGTCCCAAAATAATAATAATAACAATAATTAAGATAATTATTATTATTTAATTCAATCCATCAATTGCACAATTAATAACTTAAAAACAATAACCATAAAAAAGGATAACGGTTATTAAATAAATATTAACTGTGCATTTGTATTTAATTATAATAATTAATAATATCACATTTATTAAACTGTGCCATTATTATTTACACTACAACATGATTAATTAATTGTTCATTGCATTTTCATTTATTGTTTTCCAAACAAATAATAATATTACTAAAAAAATTATTAATATATCTAATTACCAATAAAATATTTAAATCGCAAATAAATTATCTTCGGGTGTGATAGGACTAAATGTCCAATGCTCCCAAAGGTTATACCTTGCCTAGGGTAAACCCCATGCCTCAGAACTATTGGTGGTGTCAGATTTCTCAATTGACGCACCGTTGGAGAGAAAAAAAATTATTTATTATTTAAAAAAGCAGAATAATTAATTAATGAAAAATAAATATGGAATTATCATGTATGAGGGTTCCAAACACCTGATGCAAATCAATGTTATACCCTACCTAGGGTAAACCCGTTGTTCTGAAACTAACGGTGCTCTCATATTTCTTGTATGACACACTGGATGAGTGTTATTTCATTTTTTTAAAAGAAACAAACATGTGTATCAATAAAATAAATGTAATATTTTTATTCTATCAGCTTCGTAGTGTCAACTATCGAAAAAAAAGTTCTGACACTCAGTTTTAAAACCGACCTGCCTAGTTAACTGAAAATTTTTATTTCCTGCATTTTTTCATTTGGTTCAAAACACATAATGTTACAACCTTCCCACCTTAGAACATCTTGTTCCCAATAAACCTTCGGGAACAACGTAACTCTCACACGATATACAAGGCCCTAAAGTCTCATAAAAAAGGTCTTCAAATACTCAATGCACGTTCAAACTTTGGTTATGAATGCGGCACATAAGCCTTTAAGATCTGAGCCAATGCTTATTTTCAAACTGATACACCGAGACAGTACTTATTCAAACTCTTTTAGCTAGAGACACGAACATGTCATCATCTCATTAAACATTTAGTAAAAGTTACTTCCCACCTTAGGTTGTAACATTAGAAGAAAGAAACTTTCATGTCACGACACCTTCAACCATCATAATTTTGTAGAAGACACACCCTTAAGCATTTTAGTGATGCTTCTTACTTGATTTCTAACACAGATGAAATGGTCGATCCTCTATCACCCTTAAAGCCCAAGTCGAGCCATATTTTTATGAAAAGCCGTGGTCAACCCAAACTACACTTGTCTTATCTGATGACGTGTCAGAAAAAGGTCCTTCACTGACCGCTTTGTTGAACAAGAGAAAGAACTTTCCAAGACACTTCGAACGACCATTTAAGAAGATGATTGGCTTGGATGATAAGTTTTTTATAGACTAAATTGTGATGTCTTCTTCAAAGGTATCTCACATTTACCGTGAACACATCCACCGAACTTCATACCTGACCTCCAGCAAAGTTCCTTGATTTAGGTATCATTGAGTCCAACAACGAGTCTAGGGTAACCTCAGATTGGCACAACAAGAGAAAAAGGAACTAAAAGAAGAGAGTTCATACTCCATGTTTACGAGTGAGATGTTGATACAAGGGAAAGATGACCATATCAAAACATTGACCGAGCCCAGAGCGGTATTGGCCTGGTGGTTAAGTTAGATAAAATAGATGGTGTACAACAGTTCATCCGGAATTCCTACACAGAAATCCAAGGGTCACTCAAGACTAAATAATCCTCGATAAAAATGATGCATCGGTGTGAAACACTGAGAAAAAAACCCTAAACATGCCAAACAACTTTTAAAGCTTTAGCATGGATTAAGACCGATGCTCTCTTAGTGTATCAAGAATTAAATCAAGATATGGGACATGATCGTCACTTAAGGAAGAGTACACTAAGAGGATTATAAGATTACCTGAAGGGAAACATTTAAAAAACTGGAATAAAATACCTACCAAACCGACCGGTGTGTCAAAACACTTGAGTCTCTAGAAATCATCCGGGAACTGGGACAAACTTGATTATTTTAACAGAGATGTCATTGTACTACATAGATTACCCAAAACATATTTAACAATGAAAAAATTAATTATTACAATGAACTCAACTTGTTCATCACAACATTAAGTACTTGACGTCTCCGCGTATGTGAACGCATACTACCCTAAGGAGATATAGAAGAAAGATAACTTTTAACTCTAATCTCAATATTCTAAGTCATCAATCACTGTGGAGGAGAGAGGATCAAATGGATTATGGAGAAACTGACCATTATTAAGGCATGCCTAACATGATGAAAATGAGCATTACCCGATGCTCAAGCATGAAACAAAAGTCAAGGAAAATATGACCACCTCGTCTAAACAAGGGTGTTATTTTAGGAAAGGGGGTCTGACTGGGGACAACAACATGAAAAAGGCTTGGTTCCCAAGAAACTTAAGGAGAAACCCAAACTATCCTTATACTAGGGTCTTAAACAGAGGACATCACTACAGGTTCTATAAACAATCCCTTTATATTTAATCACATTTTATCTTTAAACATCAAAAGATTTAATCAAAACATTAAGTACTATTTTTTCAAAACAAAACACAAGGTACTTGATCTTAACCAAATCCTCAAGGGAAAATGGGAAAGTATTATAAAACTGTGTTTTAAAACATTTTACGTCAATTGACATCATGTCCTTAATTAGGAATTTTATCACATGAATTCCTTTTAAGAAGATAAGGCGACCTACAGGGGTCCCACTAAGCAGACCTGGGTTCATTAGAATGCACCCAAAAAAATAGTTGATTAATTATTAAGAGTCACAACAGCCATATTAGGTTGTCTCATAAATAACATACACCAACTAGCCTACTTGGTCCTAGTTGTTCCTTTAGGTAATTAACCAATTAATTTGAAATTATGACATGCTCAAACACATATAAGCCTATATATATGGGTGGATATCAACCTAATAAGTGACTGTACACTTTATAGTTTTTGTAATTTGGATCCCATTCAAAGAAAACCAATAAATTTTAATAAAGAAACCAATTAAATAACAACCAAGCTAGGATGTCACTACAAGAAGCTAACCGAGAGAGACATGATGTAATCACAGAAGCATAACATTTTAATCACAAAGACATGCTAATAGGAATAGAAGCATGATATAAGGAAAACATGGTGTTAAACAGGTAGCATGGAAACATGCTAACATTCTAAATATATCACTAAAACATGGTATCTAGAAAGACATGCTAAATAATTACAAGACATGGAATACATTCAAGGAACACAATTTGAATCAAAAGGCAGCCTAAAATGTAACGTCATGGCATGACAATATGCATGGAATTTGAATTCTTATATGCCTATTATGATGCATGAAATGCTTCATCCTTACCTTAATAAGCCAAGGGTAAAATATCATAAATTCCATAAATTCATAAGCAAAACAAATTACACCAAATCACTCGAGGTGAAATCATATTAATTGTAATATCAAAAAGCATGAAAAACAATCCCCACCTTGGCCACTTGGTCATTTCCCATACCTGGGTGGATCAGTCCCAGATGCGGCTATTAACCAAGAACCGACACATTCCTAGTATTCTATCTACCAACCCAAAACAGTAAGGCAATGGAAAATAAGGCCACTAATACCACTTTGTAACATCCCGACCCGGATCGCCTATAAGACAGGGGCCAAATTGGTGGGTTACATGACCTCAAGTGCATCTCCCTGAAGGCTATAAGCTGCCAACAAGCAGCGATGACCTTTTTGTGTCTGAGGGGGAGGTTATCCCTCATAGTTAATATGTATTATCATTGAGGAAGTAAACAATAATTAATAATAAATATCAGAAGCATATAAATGAATAAAATGTAGCATAAGGAATATAAATAATCCTACTGAATAATACTCAAGTGTGGAAGCTCACAAAATGATTTCATGCCATGATGTATGTCTAAACTAAAAGTACAAGAAAAACAAGACCCAAATATGCTATCAACTAAAAAGAAAAGAAACAAAGTGCGACAACTGCATCCCGAGAAAGGCTCGGTCCTCTGCCCTAGTCTCCATCCAAAGCAGCAACAATCAATCAAGATTCTGAAGAAGCATGCTTCCCCTTGTTAATACCTTCAATCATATAATCTACTCAAGTGTCAACGACGCCCGAGGAGGGTGTGAGATAAAATCCCAATAGGTCGTCACCAGTGGTTTCTAAACCTTTCCATTTCTTGCAATAATTAAACATAGTTCTCCATTATATAACAATTGTAGATAATTTATTAAGTGCAATGAAATAAGTAGCTCAGCCCGGGTTCCAAGAAGCACCCATTCCTAAACACCTGCTTCAGCCAAATTTGGTAGTCTGAAAGGAGTACATATATGTAGAATACACATATTCATATATATAAATCATGTAAGTGTAAGGTAAAACAAGGAAGAGACATACCCCCAAGCTTGTGCTTTAACTTGGGGTCTATGTCATGTGTCACCTAGGTGTTCTTCAACATACCATAAAATATCTCAAATCAAAAGAGACTAACATCAACATTAATATAAACCTTCAGTACATCATTATTAAGGTTCAAGTTGAGAGTTAGAGTCTTAGCTCATCCTGAATGTATCGCTATAGAACATCCTTCAATTATACAATAACACCGAGCACGTACAAGGAAATATTTCAAAATACCATGTATTGTTCATGGCATGGATTTACCCTGAGTCCATCCTGATCTCGTAAAAAGGGGTCGAGGGTCATTCGAGGATGTCTTAGCCACATTGCCAACGGATCTGTCCCAATGGGCCCTTTTGGAACCAATATCACTCATAAGTATTAAAACTCTTGGGGAAGTCTCGGTCCAGCAAAGCCAGGAACACCGCCCCCGGAACATAGAGGTAACCGTGAGGAACGAAGGGTCTAAGAGTGGCCCTTAATATGGGATCCAACTCCTTTCCTAGCCCTGAATTTCATTAATGTTTTCACAACAATAGATATAATATCAACATATGTAATGGCAGCTTGAAACCAAACAGATACACCCTTGGATCACAAGGTACAAATTAAATTTTGTAGCATAACAATATTAACAAGGAAATATATTGCATCAACATAAGAAAATCAACGCAATTTTAAATAAATAAATAATTCATCACAACAAACTACCAAGAATCCAACAATTCAAGGTTCATAATTAATCTAAATTAATTATTTAAATTAAAAACAACAAAAATAGGTTGAGAAACACATGCATCTAGTTAAATTAACTGATAGAACATACACATTTAAATAAATAAATAATTCATCACAAAAAAATACCAAATATCCAACAATTGATGGCTCATAATTAATCTAAAATAATTAATTAAATTAAACACTACAAAATAGGTTGTGCAAACACATGCAGTTAAATGAATTAAATACTCGGGCTAACGGAATTTATTCCAACTACGTACCCAAAGGGTTGTCTAACCATGTTGAAAAAATTTAGAAAATTTAATTTATGATAAATAGGGCTGCAACAACTAGGTAAAAAAAATAAATTAATGAATTTCGTTATATTTGCACAAATTCTGTAGGCACCGACTAATGACACAACGATGCATTTTTATAAATCACAATGAAATGGATGGAAAGAGAGTAGACACCCTACCTTATGGTTATATATGATCTTATGATCAGCGAAAAGCATTGATTTGACCTAGAACAGATGAAAATGAGAGATTTAAGAAAAACCCCAAAATAGGGTAAAATCCTTCTGTGGAGAACTGTGCAAAGGATTTGGAATGAGATTGCACGATTCTTGGTGCATGGGATAAGCATTACCGATAGTTTCACAATGCACTTGACGATGTAGAAAAAATAAAATGAACTGAGGCGTGACGATCTTCTAAAGGGAGGAGAAGGTGGTGCACACCACATAGGGAAAGGGGGTGCACCACACACAGGAGAGGGAAGAGAGGAAGAGAGGAGAAAATAAATAAAAAGGAAAGAAAAGAAAAGAAATAAATAAAAATAAAAAGGAGATAAATAAATAAAATAACAAAAATAAAATGGTGGATGAAAGGAAATAAATAATTAAAATGAGTTTACTTCATTTTAATTATTTTTAATTTTTCTCCAACCAAATGACATTAATTTCCATCAATCCTTTTTAATTATTTTTAACCCAAACGATGCACAATGGCACGATATAATATTTTACATAAAGTCTGAACAGCCATTTAATTAATTTTAAAAGCTAACTGGGACCCACAACTGGGTATGCAAGCGCGCGCCCTGGGTCACTTTAAAGATTTGGATAGCCGAAACTTAAAAGGTCCTCACATTAGTTTAATACGAGAAGTTAAATGAATTTATGTGGGTAATTAATAATATTTTATCTAACCCAACAATAAATATTCACCCTTGTATATATGTGATATACATACACACACACACACACATATATTCATATATATACACCTTCACATGTATATATAACTATTTATATATATTAAATCTCATATATATATATATAACTCATATATATATATATACCTCAATGTTTTTGTCCCAATATAATAATACTAACAATAATTAAAATAAAAAATATTATTTAATTCAACCCATCAGTTACACAATTAATAACTTAAAAACAATAACCATAAAAAATGATAAAAGTTATTAAATAAATACTGATTGCACATTTATATTTAATTAGAATAATTTATAATGTCACATTTATTACATTGTACTCTTATTATTTACACCAAAACATGATTTATTAATTATAGATGTGCATTTTCATTTATTGTTTTCAAAATAAATAATAATAATAATAATAAAATTATTAATATATCTAATTGCTAATAAAAAGTTTAAAACTCAAATAAATTATCTTCAGGTGTGATATGACTAAAAGTCCAATGCTCACAAAGGTTATACCCTGCCTAGGGTAAACCCAACATCCCGGAACTATTGGTGGTGTCAGATTCCTCATTCGACGCACCATTTGAGAGAAAATATTTATTTATTATTTAAAAAATTGGAATAATTAATTAATTAAAAATAAAGATGTAATTATCATGTGAGAGAGTGACAAACACCCGAGGTGAATCAAGGTTATACCCTACCTAGGATAAACCTATCATTCCAGGCCTAACTGTGGTCTCGAAATTCTCATACGACACACCATTTGAGAGTTATTTTATTTTTTGAAAAGAAATAAACATGCATATCAATAAAATAAACATAATATTTTTATTCTATCAATTCTACAGTGTCGACTATCAGAAACAATAATTTCTGATGCTCAGTTTTAAAACAGAACTTCCTAGTTAACTGAAAAAATTTATTTTCTTTATTTTTTCATCCGATTAAAAACAGAGAAGGTTACACATCACATTCTTCTATTGTTCCCAGAACCTATAGATTTAAATTCTAGGAAGTGTCATATAGATAATTAGATGTCTTCATGTAAGGGATTTTTTTTCTTCATAAGTTAGATTTTATCATTTATTTTACGTTCTTTAATTAATGTCTATACCTTTGAATTATTCTAGGGTTTATTTAAAAAAATTTATGATATGATATTTATTTTTATTTTTATAGAAAGTTACATGAGTTTTAAACTACTAACATGATTACTTAATCTATGGAAAATGGTAGTGACTGAATTTATTGTCATCAAACAATATTTAATGATGAATTAAATGGTTTCATCAATATTGAGTTAATTGATCAGATTGACTATGAACATGTAGATAATGGATAATACTTTATTTATTTGATTTGTCTTTTCTTGTAGTGATTTCATTATTATTTAAAACCTATAACATTTATATAATTCTTGTGAGAAAATTTTTTCATAAAAGATAAATAAGGTAATTATTAATAACTTAAAGTTAAATGGAATGGGTATAAGTTAATGTGGCTATGAAGTCTAGTTCTATTTGACCTTTAAAAATTGACTTTTTATATTATTAAATATGATTAGAAATATTATAAAGTGGGTAATGAGTAATATGACTACATATTATTTAAATAAAATGAAATAAATATGAATTAGGAATGAACCTAGAGGATTCATATAATATATATATATCTGATATAGATGTCCAATTTAATTTTTAAAAAGTGAAAATGGTTATAAATGATATTGAATAAGGTTGAATAAATAAAATGTTGGGATAAGCTTTATGAAAATTAATATATGATTTAATGTGATTTGAAAAATAAATCATCAGATGTTATATGAAATAGTATTGTGTACTACCCTAAAGGATAAAAATGGTCACTCTTGATCTTTATTGAAATGGATAAATTTTATAAATGAAATCATGGACTTTGAAAATTAATAAACAATGATGCGATATTGGTATAGGATTCACATTATATGTCGTGTGACATATTGAAATTAAAATGGAATATGTAATTAGATATAGATTGTAGAATGATTATTGAACTAAAATTTAAATAATTAAATTAATATCATAAAGGAGTGATGGATGCATATGATAAATATTATCTATATATGATGTGTTCAATTGAATCATTTACTATCATCCCTCCAGACTACAGTAAGTAATACTATTGATGGTTGGGCACCCGATTAACTTTTAGTTATTTTCCCTATTAACTCTATAATGAACCAACTTAGGTGGATTTGACATGTCCCCCAAGATATAATTCTACAAGGCCCGAAGCACATTCTCTATTTCCACTAACTATCGACAAGAAACTATGTATCAACATACATAACTACAGGAATGATTTCACCCTAAAATCACAACATAACATGTCTCATGTACAACAAGATAAGATTAAAAATAGTATATAATGTAAGTTAAGTTACAAAAACCATCATACACAACAAAACAATGAAAAAAATACAATACCCTTGAGATTTTATGATATATTTTTCTTTAAATAAATTTGTTTCTTTAATACCTCTCTTTACATGAAACAACAAGTTGAAAAGAACCATGGAAATATATTGAAATATTATTATGTGATAGTTATATAATTTTTTAAATCATTGTTTCATTATTATATTTGGTTTTTTCTATTTTTCTAAAAATATTTATTTTTTTGTGAATAGAGAAATATAATATTTTTTGTAAAATTTATTATTTATTTTATTTAAATAATTTAATTTAAAATTATTATCCTATTTGGGATTTTGTATTAAATTTATATAAGTTAAATATTATATAAAATAATCTAATAAATATCATTAGGATCATCATTTTACTATAGTTTAATATAAGTTAATTTTTTAAATTAAAAAGACATTTTTCTAAAAACAATTTTATTGCATTTTATGTATTTATAACAAAATTAATTTCTAACACTTAAAAAATTAAATCATTAAAAATTTAACCCATATTTATAATAATTATATTCAAATTTATTAAATTTTTTCATTCTATTTTAGGTCATTATTATTAATAACCATAGTAAAAATAATCACCTCAATAATGGAAAAATCAGGTAATTATGGTTAAAAATAATCTGATAAGGCATTAAAAATATATAAAACACTTGAGTTTATGTAATTGGATGATATAAATTCTACCATATTCATCATAAAATTTAATATATGGATTTTAGTTATATATTTCTTTGATAATGACATTTATATTATTTTTAATTAAAGTAAAATACAAAATGTCACTCTTTTTCCTTTAATTTTCTCTTATATATTCACACAGGGATAAAAATAAGTTTTTAATAAATATTTAAATTTATTTTCATAATAATAAAATTATCTTTATTATTTTAATTTATTTATAATTTTAGTGATTATATAATTACATTAAACACTTATAAAATGATGACACCGTGCTTGTACAAGTCATGGAGAAATCAACGTAAATAATTTTGAAAACATTAAAAGTAATTAATTTAGGGCGAATTATTGTACCATAAGAATTTTATAGTTAATAATAATATATTATTTATGGTTAAATTTATTATATTCAAATTTCATCTTTTTATTTATTTATTTAAATCCAAATTTTGTGAATAGTTCTTAAAATTACTTTAATGATATTTTCTGTTAATTAATATTTAATTATATTATTTAAAACCCATAAAAATATTAAAATAGGATAAATAGTGTCATAAAGGGTCAAAACAGTCATCAATTGTTCATTTATGAGAAAAATTTTACCTTATAATTAAAATTTTAACCCATTAAAATTGAATAAATTGTTACTGCGGTTGAAGTGAAAAATTGGTTAACAAATAGATTAAACAAAAATATTTAGTTTAAAATGTAGTTAAAACCAATCCAAATTTTATTTATGTTAATTATTTAAACCATATATTATATTATATTTTAAATAATGGTCATATGTTTCCACTTTCACATGAAAATGAATTTATTATATTTAAATATTTTTATTAATTCCATGTGTGCCCATTCATTCGCAATAAAAAGGGACCACCTCTCCTCTCATCTATACACCATATGAAGTTTCTTATATCAAATTAAAACCAAACAAACCTATTCTAAAAATCATTACCCAAGTTATATAGGTTATTTTCTTTTCAAAATACAATCCATTTTCCAATTAAGAGGATATCTAAGTGATCTGTTTCAAATAAGAGATAATCATCTTCACCGAACACATTCATTTTTCTTCTTCTTCTACCACCTTAAATTATTTCCTAACCATTAAAATATAATTACACCAGTATCTATCATATAAAAATATTGTATTACGTTTATGTAATAATATTTATCCATCTATTTCTCCATCAAATGTGAAACAAATCCATCATCCGTGTATATGGAGGACTACCGCCTCACGAACAAATGTAATTCGTTTTCTATCACCAAATAACTTTGATTGTTATAATTATGAAAATAATGAATATATATTATATTTATGATATGATTATAATTATTAAAATTTAATATATCATTTAGTTACCTACCCTTCCACCCATTAAAAAATTATGTTGTTGCTCATGCGTTTGTATGGACTTCCACCACCACAAAGTGATTTGATTGAATGTTTTATGTATTCTTTTCACGGATGATTGAAAATATATATAATGAATATATATGATTTTTATATCATTATTAATATTCTATAGATAATATTAATATGACCAGGAAAGAAGGACTGTTACCACTAAATCAAAATGTACATGAAAAATGAAGTATTTAACAACCAAAAAAATAATAAAATATTGTTAAAAAATAGCTGATAAGATGTTTTAAGTTGACCATATATTATATTATAGATATTTATATGGTTATTTTATATAATTATGAAAAATATTAATTTATTATATAGTTTCTAAAAGTACTTACAAGGAAATAAGGACTTGAGGTACAGGATTTCATCTCAATTTCCATTCAATTAAGACATATTTAGTATTATGAACCTATTTAGTTTTATGTGGTATAAAAAAAACCATTGATATGTTTAACATGAATTTATTTGAATTAATTGTGATTAAAGTTTCAATTCAAGTTCACTTTTTCATGGGGTTATAATTTAAAAGTTACATGTAACATCATATTACTATTTTTAGGTATTCATAAAACCCTCTTTTAAATTTTATTTGGTTGGGTTTCATTTGGGATTGTTTTGGGTGAAAAAATTGGAATTTTTTAAATTTTCTAGGTTTTGCAAGGTTGTCACATGGTTTACCTAAACCGTGTGCCCTGCTAGATCAAACCATGAAAAATGCGGTAATGAAGGTTTTCATGGTTGGTGCACGGTTTGGAAAGTTGTGCACATATCTAAGAGAAATTATGTAACCCATTAAAGGGGGTGCATGGTTAGGGTGCACGATTTGGTCTAACTCTATAGCCCTTCCCAGCTACCCATTCATATGGGTTGTTTTAATCTAAAATTAATTTTTAAAATCCCATAACCTAATTATTATGTTCCCAATGGGACTATATGACCCCCATTCAATTTCTTCTTCAGTACAGAATTCATTATCCACTATTCTTTCATTTTATTATTAAAGAGAAAAAACATCTGGTACACGAAACAACAAAATCAAAAAACAGGAGGCTACGGAGGCCTGAAATGGTGAAGCCCAAGGGCGTCCCCTCTAATGAGATTATTCCCATTATTAGATAAGGAAAGAAAGTCTAATGGGAGAAATATGTTGAGACCCTATGAAGCCAAAGAGGCAAGATTATCTGAAACCATATTACCCTCCCTCCAAGTATGAACGATGTCAGTTCCAGCACTGAGAAAATATCTTCACCTTCTAATAATATAAGAGATAGACTAGGGAGTTTTAAGGTCGTTGTGTAAGGAGTCATGAATAATGACACAGTCGGTTTCAACTTCAGCTAGCTTGATACTCCTAATATTGAAAATCTGTAGACCATTCATCATTACAAGATCCTCATCTATAAAATAATTACCCCTACCAAAGTGAACACTGAAGGCTAGAACAACACTGCCTTCTGAGTCCATGACCACACCACCACCTTTCAGGTCATTCAAGCAGCAGGATCCATCAATATGAAGCCTGAGGTCATGAAGGCGTGGGAACCATCTAACCTAGTTACCAGTATTCCATGGACATTTGTCAATGGAAACCACATAGAAGTGTCTGAGGGAAAGAGAATCAATCTAGTTCCTATAGGAGTAGACCATATCAACCTTCGGGAATTTCATCCATTCCACCAGTGCCTGACTCGAGCATAGAATTCTTTCATACCTAGCCTTGTTCATTTCCAACCAGATACACTAACATCAAATTTCTATATTGATGGCCTGATCTTTGTTTTCTGGACCAGCATCCCCCATCCTGTGGAACCAGTGACCCAAGAAAGTAGAATCTCTTAATTATGGAATAGAGAATCCCGTGAAGTCCCTGAAGGATCGCCACACTTCGAGATCCCAGTTACTGCAGAAAAACAGATTCTCCAAGATCTCCTCATTATAGCCTCTACAACATAAAAAATGTGAAACCAGACACACACCAGTCTTCTTGAAATTCTCATCCATGGGAATGACATGATTCATGATGTGACACACCAGAAAATTAATCTTAATGAGAATCTCCTTGATCCATAGAGCTGAATCCCAATTACCCAGTTGAGATGCTGTACTGGTCACCCTATAATAATCCTTGGCTGAGAAAGCACCTGAGGAAAAAGTAGTAAAAATACGTCTATCCAGTTCATTCGTGAGCTCAATAGCATCAAATACCATATATTGGTCCATGTTCAACACAACACTGACAAAATTTGGAAACATACTATCATTCATGAAGGTGATTTTGGTAACCGGGAAACCAGAGAACTCCAGAGGAACACTAGTCCAAATTTTATGCCAAAAGAAAATCTCACTGTTCCCCAAAATCCATCTAATGTGGGGCTATATGGATTGAATGAAGGAGGGAACCGCAAACCGTGACGAATCCCAAATCCTGTTAGCTCCACTACCACCACTGCTGATTTTATTGGCCATAAATTTACCCCACAAGGAGCAGCCCTCAATAACCTCCCATGCCAGCTTCTCCCGCATCCCTTTCAGCATCTCAGAGATACTCTTCACATTGATACCCCCTCTTGAAAAGGTCTTGTAATTCTGCTCCATGAATCCAAATGCCTCCTTCCTTCCTCATGGGAATCCCATATTATTTTAGGGAGAATAGTGTTATTTTTTTTTATCACCCCCTTTGGGACTTTGGTGGCCGAGAGGGAAAGATGCGTGATAGAAGAAAAGACATAGTTGGACAAGAAGATTCTGCCACCAAAGGATAAAAAATTATTCTTCTAGTTGTAAACACAGCCAACTATTTTCCCAATAATCATATCAAAGCATTGAATACATATACTTTTATGGGAAACAGGAGCACCAAGATATTCCATGGGAAAGTGGCCATGTTACATCTCCAACCTACTTACAAGGGATCTAATCCTTCTATATGGGAAATGTCTTGGGAGATATAAGTGGATCTTATTCCTGTTAATCTTCTAGCCACTCCAGAGGCAGTAATCATCCTGAATTTTATTAATACCATGAATAGGACTCAAACCAGCATTCATAAAAATAACTGTATCATCAGCAAACATGAGATGAGAGATACCAAAAGGCCAAGAATTTTTGCGGTATGGCAGGATGGATTCATGCATGATGCCTTTATTGATGAGGAAACTAAAAACATCTTGGGAAATAATAAAAAGGATTCAATATAAGGGATCCCCTTGCATCAACCCCCGACCTACTTTGAAGAAGTCAAAACATCTTCCCATGAAACGAACAACCAACCATGAGGAACTGAAACACCTAAAAAGTAGGTCAATAGCCCAAGAGGAAAATCACATACCTGTAAAGACTTTGATAATGAAGGACCACTCCAGCATGTCATATTCTTTATCCATATCTAGCTTGATCACCATATTGGAACATTGGACTTTAGTGTTAAGATAATAAATGACCTCTTGGAAAATAGTGATATCCCATTGTATTGATCTTTTCTTGAAAAAACCATGTTGTTCTGGGGAGATCTATTGAGGGAGTGGGATACTTATTCTGATGTTGAGGATGGTGGAAAGGACCTTATAAGAGAAGTTTCACATACTCACAGGATGATAGTGTTGTAGGAGAGAAGTATTATTAATCTTTGGGATAAGAACCATGTTGGTAGTACTAGAAGCCCAAGGTAGGGGCCCTCCATGGAAGAAATCTTGAAAATCTGCCACCACGTCAGCCGTAACAATGTGGTAAGATACTCTAAAAAAGGATCCAGGGAACCCATCCAGGTTAGAAGCACTCTTCTGGTTGAGGCTTCTCACATCCCATAAGATTTCATCCTCCTACAGCATGGCTAAAATCTGCTCGTTATCATACTGAGACACCACAGTAGAAACAACACATGTAACCTCTTCATGACCCCCTGGGTAACCATCCGCCATAAAAGGGTTGGGACCAACAATAAGATCATTGAAAAAGTATTCTTCCATGATACCAACCATGTTGATATCATCAGAGTTAGGAATCATCTTCCAATCAGATATTGGGATGAGGCAGTCTCTAGTTTCCTTGATACAAGCATGGAATTGTGTTGTGTTCTGATCCCCCTCACGCAACCATTTGACTCTGGAATGATCGTGAGCTACAAATTCCTGTCTTAAAATCATTTCAGTCATCAAGTCCTTATTAACAGCTAGCTCCCCAAAGATGGAACTGTTTTAGTCAGATTCTATCATGGATTCAAGATGGTCAATATCCAATTGGACCTCATCCAGATCGCGTGAAGAAGGCAGCTAGTTACTGACCCATTCTTGGAGATCAACCCTGAGACGGTGAATCTTGTTATGAAAATGATCCCAAGAATTCCCCTGCATTGGTTTCTTCAAAGATTGTTCCATTTTATAGTGATAACTCAGATATATGATCCAAAACTGGGAGAAATTAGTATAATCCCCCTGACCAGGCTTGGAAATATGTCAATGAAAAGGGGGGAATGGTCTGAAATACTACGAGCCATATGACAGACTCTAGTGTTCTGGAAATTAAAAAACACATGAATGTTTTCAAGACAGATATCTAGGAGACTCCAAGACCATTTCACACCTATCTGATTATTACACCAAGTGAAATGCTTCCCTGAGAAACCCAGGACTAATAGCCCTGCTCAAGACATCAATTGAGAGAATTCCAAACTAGCTCTATGAGGTAAACATCTCGTACCCTTTTGTCATCGATATCAATAACCATGTTGAAATATCCCCCCCACAAACCAGGGGGAATCCTTAGGATCAAACACTTTGAGTTCATTTCAAAGAATGCTATGTTCCCTGATATCATAAATTCCATACATGAAGGAGAAGAATAGTACATGGGATACATTCTTGATTTCAATAGTGGTTCATTAATCCAAGTCCTGAACCCAATTCACACTAATTCTCGAATTCTATAAGATCTAGATGGAGGGGTTTTGAGACTCAACTTTCATGAAGCCTTTAATTGCAATTATTTGAGAAAAATAAGCAATCTTGGTTCTTCTTTTCTTGGGTTCCATCACTGAATCAAGAGACACTGATTTGGACCGAACCACATTGATTATATAGTCATTTTTAACCCAGGACCCCAGGCCGTATGAATTCTAGATAAGGAAAGATACCATTAAAAAGGATGATGTCTATCTTTGGCCCCAGTCTTCCTAACCACATTGCTCTGAATAGAAGGAAGGATTCGATGCATTGACCGATATCCGGTCCTTACACCAATGTGGTCCAAAGGAGGAGACCAAGGAGGGGTGGATGGATTCCAAGGCCTAAAAATGGCTATGAGGGATACATGATGAAGAGGATAGGGCCTCCTAGCTTCTCACAAGCAGACCTTCTGAGGAGGCTAGAACAGAAGAAGGAGGAGGGGAATGGAGGGGAGAAACTTGATTGGGGACCAAAGAAACTAGGGAGAATTCATAGGGGGTGGGCCACAAAATAAGAGTAGGTAGAGGAAGATGAGGGTCCTACCTAAAGTCCATAATCACCTTGGGAAAACCCTAGGTAGGGCATTGAGAAGGGGGGTCCTCATAAAAGGGTATCAACATAGCAAGTGAACCCTCAGTTGAGGAGGATCAAGGAAGACCTAAAGGGGGACCAAAACAAACATACCTTCAGAGAGTTGCGAGATCTAGGGACAAAGGAGGTTAACTGAGCATTAGAACTAGGGCACATCAACAACAAAGGGGTTATGGAAGACTACCTACGTGCCTCCCTAGAGGTAGAGGCAATCAAGGACAACATCTACATTGTAGAAACTATGGAAGAAGGATCTAGAGGGACAGACAAGGGAGAGCTAGAAGAGGCCATAGGTGGCAGATCAGCCAGCAGACTAGATGACGAGGCACAAGAACCGTACCTAGGGATCAGGAACAAGGAGGATGGGATACACTTTCCCTTTTCCTCAAGACGCTTCCGCCTATAGATGGTGAGAGAATTCCCTAGGAGGTGATAGAAAGAACAGAACCTGGGTAAAGATGGGTAGACTAGTCCTTCAAACCAGTTGAAATAATCTTGGACATAGAAGATGATCTTCGTTGTTAGAGGTGAAGAAAATTCCATGTCAACACAGATACAATCCATCGAGGCCTCCTCTATAAATAAGGTCAGGTAATCCATGAAAAAAACACCTGAGAGAGGTACAAATGGCATGAATAAAGGCATCGTTCTAGAAGGGGAGAGGAAGCTCGAGAAGCCACACCCACATAGGTGCATATGAAGAGTCCCTTCTACGATGGATCTCTATGTCCCACCACATCAGGGTGAAATTCCACTTCTCCATGGACCTAAGATTTTTGCACCATGCAGAAATGAAATCCACCTCTAAGTTCAGAATGATGCAAAAGGACTTGTAGTTCAGAGAAGACACTTTATCCAAAACAACCATATTCCACGAGCCGAAAAATGATCGGAAGGAGGCGAGTGGTGGTCAATAAACCACAAATATAACCACCAGCGTCCATTGGAAGCACTTCAAGGTAGAATTCAAATAATCTGATGGAATAACCAGTGACAGGCCAGAAACATCTCCCAAGGCCACTCGATCAAAAAAATGAACATCAGGAAAGCAAGGCTGGGGATGCACCCGGGGCATACCACATAGCGCATCTCTTAAGGAACATCCCTTCTCAAATGGGATTGATTCAGCGGTCAGTGGCAGAACAAGGGGATCCAGATCCAACGAAAATGAACCTGGATTGAAGGTAGTTAGAGGAGGAAGTGCCGCCTTCAAAGGAACCTGCAAAGAGGGGGTAATGGATAGGAAATTCAAAATGCTCAGAGGCGCGTGCAGCGTGTCTGAGGTAGCAGCGATGGCCATACCTTAGAGGACCCCAAGAGCAATTTTTTACCCTATACACCCATCTAGAAGTAAATTTATTCTAGGAGAATAACATTCAATATTATTCTAGTTTTTTTCTTCTTCATGTTCTCTATCTCCTACTATCTCCTCTTTCCTCCCTTTGGTTTTATAGATCTCCATGTTCTTTGGAGAATTTAATCCCCTGTATTTTGGATCTTGGATCTTGGTTTGATTTTTTGGATTCTATTATCTTCATTATTCATTAGTGAATCTCTATTAGGGTTTAGAGTTTCTAGTTCCCATGATCCCTATGTAGGTGGTTCCATTATGATGGCTAAATTTTATTAACCATAAATTTCTTGATTTAAATTCAATTGTTTTATTTAAATTCAATTTCTTTAAATTGATCTCAATTAGTTTATTAAAAACCCTATTCCATTGAATAAGAGGATTTGGATTTGAAATTGGATATTTTTATTGGAACGATGGTTGTTCTTTACTATAAATTGAGTATGATTTTTTTTGTTGACAATCCTCATATAGAAGAATAAGGATTTTGGAAAAAGTGTGATCTTACGATTCAGGATGGCATTAGTGTTGAAGGTGGCATTGTTTCCTAGTGTTCACCGAATTATTTTCCCTTAAAATCAAGTGTTTTTTACCGATAGAATATTTTCCTTATAGGATTACACAATTTTCAAACCATGAAGGATAGTCCAAAAACTGCATATTAGGTAATTGGATTAGTGATAAAAATTAGAAAAGGGAAGGATTCAACATAACAGTGCTATGTGGACCACAAAGCGTGGTATGCGGACTGTGTATGGAAAACATATTTGGGAGTCTTGTAGTACATGGTATGGATCATCATTTTTATAAACAATGAGGTGATTTGATGAGCCATGGAGGAAGAGAGGTGGTACATGGACTGTGGAGGAAAAAAGAGTTCACGGGATAAGTAGTATATGATGAATCTTCTACCGCATCGAATGTTTAAGTAAAATTGATTAGAAAGATTTTAGGATATATTTTTATATATAAGTATTAATAATCCTATCTTTAGGAACATATATTTTTATTAGAAATCTGGGAGGAATTCAGTGAAGTCCAAAGTGATTTGCAAGATCAAAACTCTGTTAATGATAAGAATTTATCGAGGAGGATTATGTTAAAGGAAAAGTGGTTTAGGAAGATAGTTTGCAGAAGAGTTTTTGAAGGACTCTGTAGCCTACAAAGTAAGAATGATCTACATAAGAAGTTTTGGTCCATGGAAGAAAAGGATGCTTACAGAGGAGAAACAGTTTACAAAGTAAGGATGGTTCATAAAATAAGTTGGTCTGTGGTAGGAGAAGAGGTCTACATAAGGATAGAAGGCACATGGGGGAGTAGGTGGTTCATGGAGGAATAGGTGCTCCATAGAGCATAAGCACTACATAATGCATTTCTATTCACAGAGCAAGTGGGTCAGTTCACAGAGAAATAGTTCACAAACTAATAGTGCACGTAAAAGTGGATTAAATCTATGGGTTAAAGTGGGACTTTAATAAATAATCTATATATAGTTTAGTATGCATGGTTTAATGAAAATGAAGGGACATAGAAATCCATAAACTGTGTGTGGATCTCTCCCAAGGTATTGAGCTTGGGGGATTTGTCAAAAGTGTTCTAAGGGATATAGTGAGTGCTCCCAAAAATATTGTAAAGTTAGTGTGCCTAGTATAGAGACATTGTTTCTAATATTTTTCACTTAAAAAATAGTGAACCTTAGTAGATTTAGGTTTGACCGACACATTGTCAGTGTATTATACTTGGAAATACCTTAGTGGTGAACCAAGTAAAATTGATGTGTTGACTCTTTTCATGTGATCATTAGATTACTTCCCATTATCATCAGACAGGATTAACAAGTTCCTATCAATATGGGAACAAGATCTGTCACTTTTAAAGAAAAAATTTTCACCCTGATTCAACTCTCCTCTCTTAGGGTTTTCCGGGGTCCTTTAGTTTTGGCATGAAATTGGGAATACCCCCCCCCCCCAATTCCATAAAATTGGGGTGTATTTCTAAAATTAATGGAATTATGTAAAATTTAAATTTTTGGATTTAAACTGTGAAATTAATTTGATGGAATTGATTTCAAAATAGTTTTTTGGAAATATGGCTTAAAATGTTTTTCATATAAACATCTAGGTTTTATCTTAAAAAAAGCACGTTTTGATTAAAAATATATTTTTATTAAATTAAATATTAGCATATATGAAAAGGATAATGGGGTGAATTTTATTCTAAGTAGTATTGAAATAAATTTCCCTTTTTCATTAGAGTACATGTTAGACTTAGGTAGTTAGTGAATTATTCGAACATCACTCTATGATTTAAAACGTTCCAAAACATAAATGCAGCATGTCACATCTCCGATGGGATGGTGATGATGTATACTTTGGTCACAGCAAAGGGGTGTGTCTGTATAAACATATTTCCAAGTCAATTTGAGTTTGTGGATTACTATATCCTAGAACTATGATACTTTTCAAATATGACCATGTTTCTCAGTTGTTTGTATTTGAAATGAATATATGCTATTGTTGTAAACTATTTAGATTGATTCTAATTTATATAAATTATTTTATATAAATAAATTATTAATCCATTTGTTTAAATTATTTCAATCATTTGAAATTTAAATCATAATTTGTTTCAATATTCTTTTGAAATTCCAAATCTCTTTATTTAAAAACTAAAAGATTTATTTGGTTAATAAAATTTTGGAATCTTATTATGGAATCCATGGTCAGACCCTACTAAGATTTTAACTTTCACCCTACATGTTCTTTTGGATGTTTTTATATTATAATCTTCTTGGTTTGGGAAAAGGTAAGTCACCACTTGGAGGTGGCAGTAGGTGCTGATCCTTGGGCTTGGTGAGTTGCGTCCATTGGGACTTAGGTAGTTAACTTGTTTTTTTTTTGAACTTTGTTGCAGTACTTTGGGTTTTAATACATGTTTTACTTTTGGTTAACTTTTCCCTATGGAGTTTCTTTTATATTCATAATGACTTTTTTATCTTTCTTCTATTGTGTTTGTGAAAAATTTGTATTAACATTCATATTGAATGACACTTGGTGTTAGTCACTAACCTATGGGTATTTGGAACACCCTTCCAGCTATGTTAGGACCAATTTAGTTATCGGGTTACTAGGTTATCATGGATGGTTTGTGACAAAGTGGTATTGGAATTGTTGGTTTTTCATATTTCCTTGATGTCCTTATGTAGTTGTGCAAACGTTTTGGGACTTGAGAGGTAGTTGTGATTGAGTTCCTAAAAATCTCTCACGATAAAAAACCGTAATTTTCTATGTGTTCTTTGGGAAAGATGAATTGGGGATTTGTTATAGTATTTTTGATGGTTTGGATTTGGATAAACTGAAATCCAAATCTGGTTTGTCTATTTGTTAGGATTAATTTCCCTTGTTTCTCAACTTGAGTGTTAAATCTGAAGCCCTACTTATTGTATGTTGATGTTGTGTAGCATCAGTCCTCGGAAAATATGTTTGAATAAAATCTAGGTGGAAGGTGCTGTTGAACCTTGATGATCGAGTCCTCTCATGGAACTGAGTCTAATTGATGTGATATTTCATATTGTCTAAGATCTGGGGCAGGCTCCACCACCAGTACCCATTCAGGCTCCATTTGTGGAACCTCAAAAGAAGGATATTCAGTTTCCTTCTCATGAGTTAATTCTCCAAAATACACCAGTGTTCATAATCTCTAATGGTCTTAAAGAGGCTAATTAATGGTTGCGTAGGATCGACCATTTGTTTGGGTTCCTAGAGACCCCTATGGAAATCAAGGTGAAGTGTGCCACCTTCATACTGGAACGACCGAGAAGTAGATGGTGTGACACAATGGTGATGGAATAGAACCATGAGGTATTAGAGTGGAAATAATTCAAGGTTATTTTAACCAACCAGTTCTATTTAGATTCTATATCACTTTCCAAGGACCCTGAGTTTTTCAAACTTGAGTAAGCTGAAAAGTCTGTGAAGAAATGATATTTTGTAGCTTACATCAGATATAGTATCGAATGAGAAGATGAATAATCGATGATTGGAGTTGGGACTATGATATAATATTCATTTTTATCTTTTCTAATTGAAGATTTATTCTTATATTTATGTGTAAGATAGATATTTGATGTTTAAAATGGGATTGTTTGGAAAACCAGGTTTGTTAGGAGTTCCTTTTTCTTCTGGTGGAAGTGTGAATTCCTCTAAGGGAAAGAGGAAGCATGATGATTCTCATGGTGGATCTCAATAGAAGGGTTTTTCCAAAACTCCTATAGTGCCAATTAAAGGCCCTTTGATTTTCTAAAAGTGTGGAAATAATGGGCATTCTAATCAGGTTTTTACTAAGGTACCCAAGGTATATAGCTTCCATGGACAATCATGTCACCTATATAAGTTATGTAATTTTTATTCCACTAATAAAAGTAAAATGAAATGTTATTTTTCTATTAAAAATATGGTACAATAATATTCTTCCTTTAAAAATGGGTTTTGGCCATAGGAGTTAAGAAAAAATCTTCTTAACATGGTGGAAGAGTCTCCATAGGAAGGACATACGGGTCCAACAACTATGACAGGTACCATCACTATAGCTTCCTCGTTAGTGACTACTTTATTTGATACTGGTGCATATAATTCATTTATTTCAACCCGTTTGGTTAATCTACTTAATATTCCAATGGATATTTTATCTTATGTGATGAATATTACTATTCCCCATGGAATAAAGAGAGACCAGGTTCTCTGTAGTCCTAATTGTGTTTTCTTCTTATTAGATGTTGAGCTTTAATGGAGTTTTATAGTTCTATAAATGAAACCTATTGACATCATATTTGGGTGGATTTTCTCATTAACAATAAATCCTAGATTGATTATTATCTTGATGGGTCTTTTTAACTACACCTAATGGTGTATATCGTGTCTTTCAAAGAGAATGTGACCCAAGGTCGAGTATATCTAGGCCTTCTTATCAATAGTTTTGGAAATTGAAATATGTGTTTACCTTTGATCTGGAGTGGGAATCTTTGAGTGGAGATCTCTCTCCAGTTTTTGTTGAGTTTCCCATTGTTTTTCCTTCAGATTTCTATAGGTTGTCACCAATAAGGGAGGTAGAGTTTTCTATCGACATAGTTCCTAGTGCTCAACCAGTGTCTATTCCTTCTAATCACATGGAACCAACTAAAATGAAAGATATGATGACTTGATTGGATGATCTTCTTGAGAAATTCTTTATACACTTGATTGTTCCACCTTGGTTAGTGTCGGTTCTCTTCACTAAAAACTGATGGTTCACTTCACATTTTATTATTATCGAAAAGTAAATAGATTCATGGTATGTAACAAGTATATGTTTCAACATATTTATGATATTTTTGATTAGTTGAAGGGGAAAAGTGGTTCTGGAAGATTGATCTTCAATTTGGTTACTATTAACTAAAAATAAAAGAATTTGACATTTAGAAAACCATCTTTTAGAGAATATATGACCATTATGAGTAGCTTGTCATGTATTTTGGTCTAACCAATGCTCTAGTAGTATTTATAGATTTAATGAACATTGTTTTGAACATTAATCTTGATATCTTTTTGGTATTATTTTTGGATGACATCCTAGTTTACTCTAATTCTGAGGAGGATCATGTGCGTTGTATAAGAGTAGTACTGGAATTGTTGAGAAATCACTGAATTTATTCCAAGCTATCAAAATGTGTTTTTTGTATTTGGGAAGTGAATTTATTAGGACACATGGTGTTAGAACATGGTGTTTTAGTTGATCCTAAAAAGGTGAAGGATATTATGAAATTAGAATAACCACGAAATGTTTTCTAGATTCAGAGCTTCTTGGGTTTGGCTGGGTATTATTGTTGGTTCATTAAGGACTTATACATTTTGGATTCAACAATGACTAATCAAACTCATAAAGGAGTAAATTTTTATGAGGATAAGAAATTTTATTATTATTATTTTGAGATAAAACACCTTTTGACTAATGAGCTGGTGTTGACTCTTATAGAGGCCAGTTTGGGCGATGTGGCCTTTTTGTGATGCATCAGGTTCATGTTTGGGATGCGTTATTATATTGGAAAATCAAGCCATTTCTTATAGATCTTTTTATCTTAGGCCATGTGAGAATAATTATCTTACCCATGACCTTGAACTCATAGTTGTGATGGATTCACTTAAGAGTTGGTGACACTACCTTTTTAGAGAAAGGTTTATCATGTTTTCAGACCACAAGATCTTGATTTATATCATCTCTCAAAAATATTTGAATCTTCACCAGATTCATTGGGTGGAATAAATATAATATTTTTACTTTTAAATCACCACTACCTTAGGGAAAGTGAATTCTTTTAAATTTTATTTGAGCAGGAAACATCCAACCCAGACAGTAAAGAATCATCAGAATAGTAGAACTTTATGGATCCTTCTATATAGTTGAATATTTGAGCTCAAGAATCAAGGTCCAAGGTTTTTTTGGCCAATTTTCAATTAACATATACACTTCTCAAGATGATACTTTAGAAGAAGCAACTTAATGAGGAGTTCTATAGAATTAGAGACTCTCTTTATGGTGTGGAGAACAATGATGAATGGTCGTTCACAACAGAGGGATATCTATGATACAAAAATCATTTTTTGGTACTGATGTCAGTATGAAAATATGTGATGGTGGGTTTACATAATTCCCAATGGTTTTTTCACCCAGGAACCCTGAATATGTTCTATGACATGAGAAACATATTCTATTGTTGATGTATGATACATGGAATTGTTGAGTTTTTCTCTTATTCTAATACTTTCCAACATGTTAAGGATGAGCACTAGAAACCATTGGGTTTTCTTCATTCACTCTTAGTGATGAATTGAAAGTGGGATGAGATATCTATATACCTTTTTTTTGTTTTCCATGTATCCAGATAAAGAAAAATTTGTTATTGGTTTTGATTGATCGGCTAACAAAATTAGATCACTTTATACTTTTTCGTGGAACAACCAAGGTTGAAGAGTTGGGAAATATCTATGTGAAAGAGATTATTCATTTTCATATAGTTTTATTAACCATAGTTTCTAATAGAGATACTCGGTTCACCTATCTCTTTTGGAGAGGTATTCAGGAGGCACTGGGATCTTAGGTCTTTTTTAGCATGAGATATCATCTGTAGTCGAATGGCCAAAAAAAGTGCTATATAGATTATTGAGGATATGATACACACTTGTGTCCTTTACATTTATATGTTCTGGGAAAATCACTTGGGGTTCATATTTTTCCTTATAACAATATTTACCAATCTGTTATTAGAATGTATTATTTTGATGATTTATAGAGACTTCCTTACAGATCTACATTGTGTTAGTCAAAGATTAGTGAAAGTTCCTTGGTTGGACAAAGATTGTTTCAAGAGATGAAGAAAAAGATTCCGTAGATTCATTGGAGGATGTTGATGGCATGGATCTATTATAAATCTTATGTGGATCATCATCACAAATATTTGGAATTTTTAGTTCGTGACCAGGTGTTTTTGAATGTTTCACCTCAAGCGGGTCATTGATGTATTTGGAGGAAAGGGAAGCTTCATCTTCATTTGTGGGACCTTTTGAAGTTATTGAGTAGTTTGGTAAAGTTTTTTACCATTTAAAACTTTCACCATAGCTAACATTGATACATAAAATGTTCCTTGTATCTGATCTATAAATATATCTATCTAATCCATCTCAAATTATAAGAAAGATTAATCCTATGGTTGAACCTAGTTTATCAGTGATTGAAATTCATGGGAGGAATACTCCTTTAGTTTTAGTGTTACCACGCCATAGTTCTAATAATCATTATATGTGGGAGAGGGAGACACTGATGAAAGAGAATTAGCCTCATCTTTTTGGCATGGAAGCTTATGAATAAGATTTATAGGGGTAGAAAGTTTTTATAGTGGCAAGGTTGTAACATCCTGTTACTATTTTTTGGTATTCCTAAACCCATATTTTAAATTTTCTTTGTTTTTGTTTCTTTTGGGGTTGTTTCTGGTGAAAAAATTGGAATTTTTGAATGTTTATAGGATGTGATTGGTCGGCACATGTATTTCCCAAACCATGCATCCTTCTAGATCAAACCGTGTAAATTGGGGTAGGGAGATTTTTCATGGTTAGTGCATGGTTTGATAATCCATGTGACCATCTAAGATAAATTTTGCAACCCATTAAAAGGGGTGTATGTCTTGGGTACACAGTTTGGTCTAAACGTTCATCCTTCTCCATCTAACCATGTGTATGAGTTTTTTTAATCCAAAATTAATTTTTAAAATAACAAAACCCCTCTTTTAGGTGCTTGATGGGACTATACAACCCTCATTTTGGTTCTTCTTCCATAGAGTCTCCCAAGAGTAGTTTTTAGCCCCTATAAACCCCTCAAAAGGGAATTGAATCTAGGATAATGTTATTTTATCTTCTCCTAGTAGGTTTCTAATTACCATTATCTATATCTTTCTATCTCCTCCTTCCACCTTAGGGTTTTATAGAACTCTATGTTGGTTGAAGAATATAATCCCTTCTATTTTGGATCTTGTATATAAGTGTGATTCCTGCATTCCATTATTTTTTTTCTTTATTGGTGAATCCTGATTAGGGATTAGAGTTTTTAGATCCCATTATCTCAAGGTAGGTGGTTCCATTATGATGGAAAAATTTTATTAATCCTAATTTTCTTGATTTAAATTCAACTGATTGATTTAAATTCAATTTATTTAAATTTATCACAATTAGTTTATAAAAAACCCAATTACATTTAATTGAGGGGTTTTGATTTGAAATTAGATATTTTGGTACGAAATTATAGAAAACCCCCAATTCCATTATATTGGGGTGTATTTATAAAATTGATGGAATTATGTAAAATTTAAACTGTAGGATTTAAATTATGAAATTAATTATATTGAATTTATTTCAGAATGGTATTTAGTAAAAAATGGACTAAAATGGTTTTCATAGAAATATTTGGGTTTTATCTTGGAAAAAGGCATGTTTTGATTAAAAATATTTTTTGGTTTTTAAATATAAAATTGGAATATTTGAAAAATTATAATGACATGAATTTTATTTTAAGATGTCTTAAAATAAAATATCCATTATTTTTTGTTATTAGAGAACATGAAAGACTTAGGTAGTTATTGGTTTATTCGAATAGTACTCTATGATTTACAACGATCCAAAACATAGATGCATCACAATACATCCTCGATTGGATGGTGATGAATTTTACTTTGGTCATACGAAAGGGGAATTTATATTAACATATTGTCATGTCACTTTGAGTGTTTTGATTCCTATAGCCCAAAACTATCGTCCCTTTTGGAAGATGATAATTTTTATCACTTGTTTGTATTTGAAATTAATATATATAATTGTTTCCCAATTCTAAGCATGCCTTCTGATTTATATAAACTATTTTTTATAAAATGGTTTATTAATAAATTTTTATAAATTACCAGCACCGTTTTAAATGTAAAGAATGATTTGTTTAAATATTATTTTAAAATTACAAATTGATTTATTTGAAAATTTAAAGCATTATTCTCTTAATAAATTGTTGTAATCTTATTATGGAATAATTTGTGAGACCTTACTACTATTTTAGCTTACACTCTACCTATACCTTTGGGTGTTTGTACATTATCTTCTTCCTGGTTTGATAAAGGGTAAGGCCCCACTGGGAGGTGGTAGTAGCTGATCATCCTTGGACTTAGTGAGTTGTGTTTTTTGGGACTTGGGTAGTTATCCTATTTTTATATAACTCTTTTATAGTACTTTGGGTTTTAATACAATTTTTACTTCTTATACATATCTCCCTATGGTGTTTCTTTTGTATTAATATAGATTTGTTTATCATTCCTCCATTATGTTTGTGGAAAATATGTTTCCCCTTTTATATTTTATGATTCTAAGTGTTGGTCCCCAACTTGCAGGGATAGGAAACACCCTTTGGGATATGTCAGGACTAATTTACTTATCAGGTAACCAGGGTATCTATGATAGTTCATGAAATTTCCAAATTGGTAATAATTTATTTTACAATATCATTTATTTTAGGATTACTTATATTTTTCATTGAAGGAATAATATAATATATCCTCTATAAAATAAATGATTTTTATTATCCCTTTGATATAAAGGAGTTATTATGTTTCCCTCCAAATTTTTTTCTCCTTTTAACTTTATTCAAGTAAATAAATGTTTAGAATAAAAACTGATCTTATTTCTCTTTTTTATCGGGTGTATTTTTCTTCCATGTGATTATTTTTCAAAATTATTTTTAAAAAATTATTTTTATTTATTCAAATGATTTATTAAGAAAATCTTATGTCATCATTGAATTTTTTTAAAAAAATTTAAATGAATATTTATAAGGTTTTAATAAAGTTTCTTTTCCAACTTTCTTTAAAAATAGTCAATGTAATGTTTCTTTTTAAGGTATATGACGTTAACGGATTTTCCCTTCATCATAATGAGTTTATTTTATTTAGATTATTATATAATTTTACAATGGTTTTATAAACAACCATAAATAATGAAATATAATTTTAATATTTATCTTCCATTTTATTTTATTCACTAAAGGACATGATTTTATTAAAAATATAAATTTCTGATGAATTGATGGTCACCTTTTATCACTTATTAATTTTTTGGTCATTAACTTTATCTTGAGAAATCCATTTTCTTATGATAATATTTTATTTTATATATCCATATTATTTGTATCATGGATATTCTTATTTCCTAAACTATATACCATTTATAAATATAGTGTTTTAAAATGCAATTTATTTTATTTACTAAGGAAATTATAATTTCCCATATTTTTTACTCAACATAAAAATTTATTATTATTTTTTAATAAGTAGGGGGAAACACTACCTTTTTATGAAGGAATGAAATCCCAATTTTAAATAGGGTTTAGATATAACTCATAGATGACCCATAGGACCAATGTCTTGAATACAATTCTAATTGTATGGTCTGAAGGCCCTATGGCTTGAAAGCTAAAGTAGATGCCCCCAAGGCCCATGCTGTGAAGCTAAACATCGTATCATGATCCCATTATTCTTTATGCGACCCCCCCCCCCCCACCATCAAGCACATTATTTTTCTTCCCCATTATGAATTCATGATAGGGAAAACTTCTTTAAACCAATGTCTAAGTATAGGATCAGATGATAAGTTTCATTTCACCCTTCACTCTTTCGATCTTCCCACCCAAAAATGTCTACATGTCCCCATGCCATGATGCCTACAAAGATTCATAAATTTACTTGTTTGGTAGCCATGATTCACATGAATCATCACCCACACTTCCAAGAATCATAAAGATATGATTCCATTTTCAATATCATATAATATCACCCCTTTATCCTAAGAAATTAGAGTTCAATTTGATAATTGATAACACACTTATCACTCTTTCAAGTTACACACCTTGAAATGATACCTGAAGCTAGGATACACAACCTACCTAATGCATTTCACTTATAAAATAGTCACTCCACATAATCTATTTCTCAGTGGTTTCCCAAAGGCTCTATGGTCACTCTATATATTTTTTATGAATTGAATTTATCATTTAATATATAAGGAATTCATTAGACATGCATTGATGGGTGGTTCCGGGAATTACATATCCCCTCAATGCATCGAAAAATCTTGTGAGACAAATCATTTGGTTAGACTTATTAAATGGGTTTTTTTTATACACCTAGTCATTAATTAATTTTTTTTATAGAAAGGCCTTGAAGGTAAATATTTCATGATATATGATATCAAACATCAAATATTTAGCATTTCATTCATTCAAGATTCAACTATTATTATCCATGAGAATACTACATTGATATTTTATATAGATGCATTTTATAATCAAGTTATTGATAAAATGGAATGTTTTTATTGTTATTTACCATTCCATATTAATTATTCCTTATTACTCAAGATATATTTCATTGTATATAAATCTTACTAAGAATTTGAGATCAGCCTTTATATATCCTTTCCCCAAGATGTGAAGGAGGATAGTATGAATGATATCAAGGATACAAGAATGTTTCTTATGCTATGTTTTTTATATGTCCAAATTAATATGGAAACCATGTGTGTATATGGTTCTTTAAGAATATTAAACTGATGAATCCTTGGTGATGTTATCCCTTGTATCTTATATAAATGTAATTAAGTAGACACTGACTTTGGGTTACTAGAGTTGGGGTTTTCATAATTGGTATTAGAGAAATTTTACTGAAAACCATGGAAACTAAATTGGAAATTAAAATTTCTAGCATGAGAATTATGAAAATCCCTTATAGTATTTGATAACATTTACCATTATAAGGATTTTTATTTTATTTCACCATAATCATGATAATTATAAGATGACTCATTATATTGCATTATTTAGTGATGGAACTTAATGAAATAAATAGAATCAACATCAATAGTTAATTTAGGTATTTACTTATTAAGAAATGTAATAAATCTAGTTTTTTAACTGAAAAAATAACGGCCATATTAGGGTTGGAAAATAGTGTTATGAAAAATAACATTTCTTGTATAGAGAAACATGTTGTAAAATAGCATGACTCACCTATGTTGGATCACTTCATGTGATAAAATCCTATAAATTTTAATAGATATACTAATACATTGATAGTTGAACAATGGATTAAGTCCCATGAAAAAAATATTATTGGATTTATGAAGTAATGAAATGTAAAATGTCATTCTAGTCGTAAATATTTTAGAGGATATGTCGATCAACGGTGGACATTAATCTTGAACACTTAAATTAGTTGAAGAAATACAATGCATAGAATGGACAAATTCTAAAGTGATATTATTTTAGAAATACATACATTGAGAACATTTATCTTAAATAGATAATATGTTCCTCACTTTAAGCTAGAAGTAAAAATAGGATGTGTAAGAGTATGAGGATAGCTTTACAATATTATATAAGCATGTTGCAGACAACATACGTAATCTAGAATGTAAGATTGTTCTTTGTTTTATAATCTTAAGATGATTCTCCTAAGGTCTCTATCTTTTAAAAAATCATCATATGATGATATAGTATAACGTTCCATTACGATAAAGAAGGAATTTTCTAGATCCTATATATTCAATAGAAATCAAGAGAATAAGAGATTGACTGAGCACCAAGAAAAGGAATGTGTCAAATAATAAGGAAATAATGAAGCAATTTTCATTATGTAATAATTTTGTAAAGAAACATCCTATAAAATTATTGTAGGGCATGGTAGTTTGTTATAAGTGTGGATATAAAGTTCATATTCCTAAGGAATTTAATGAAAATAAAGAAACCACTTTTGTCAATAACTTAAACTATAATGATATAGTTCATTATTCAAACTAGTTTCCAAAGTGGTAAGAGAACTTATCATAGAATAATACAAGGGAGAAGGAAAAGAATATAGAATTACTACAACCAAAGCATAAGTTCCATGAAATGTAGTAAAATATACACTTATCATCTACTATATAAGTTCTAATGTTTTATTTTATTCAGGTTATACCCATTATTTTATATTTGAATAATTTTATATGGTTATCAAAACACCACCTCAATGACTAGATGTTTATTTGGTTGTGGAAACTCCTAATGGTATGATGATCTAATATCATTTCTATAGATCCTATCTAATAGAATTTTTTGAGAATATGCTTTCTGAAAATCATGTTATTCTATCTCTAATTTAATTAGATGTAATTTTTAAAATTTATTGGATATCTTGTTATATATCCCATATCAATTATTGAGGAAGGTAAGTTACATTCGATATTCTAAATCAACCAGTGATATTTTAGCGATATGAGGATAAAACTAAACCAAAAATGTAAATTAATTCCATTATATGGGTCTTACAACATATAAATGAAGTATATTTATCTCATATGTTTGGGGAGAAACTCAACATTATATATTTTTCTATTTTATGAAATTTAGATGATGTATTTCCAAAAGAGTTTCCTAGTATTCTCGTGAATCATGAAGTTAAGTATTAAATAGAAATAATACCCAGTGATAAAACTATTAAAAATACTCCATATTAAATATCCCTTACTAATTTGTAATAATTGAAGAAGAAAATCCACTAGAATCTACATAAGGTATTCATTCAGACTAGTCTTTCACCATGGGTTATACCTATTCTTTTTATCAAGAATAAATATAAGTCAGTGCATATTTTAATTTATTTTTTGGAACTTAAGAAAAAAACTATTAATAACAAGTATGTTATACCGCATATCGTTGTTTTATTTGATCAATTACAAGGATCCCAATATTTTTCCAAGCTTGATATTCATTTTGGATATCATCAGCTAAGAGTCTAGAAGGAGGATATACCCAATACATCCTTCCATGTGAGGTATGGTCTTTACTAGTTTATAATAATTCTATTTCGACTTACCAATGATCCTATTATATTAATTTATTTAATAAATATATTTTTTATACATTACCTTAATTAGTCTTTGGTAGTCTTTAAAGATTATATTATTATATATTCTAAGTGCAAGTAAGGGTGTGAATAAAATTTAAGGATTGTGCTGATGACCCAGAGGAAGAATAATTTATATGTTAAATTTTCCTAGTGCTAATTTTAGAAAAAAATTCTCATTAATAGGTCATATGATTTAAAGTAATGTTATATCAGTTGATCCATAAAATATGAGAGTTATTGATCAATATCTTAGACGAACCACAGTTACCTCAATTCATAGTTCTTTTAGGATGTATAGATACTATTGATGTTTTGTGAGATATTTATAATGACTATGTAATCCACTAACCAAGTTGAATTATAATATAGAAAAATTATTATAGATAGAAGAATGTCAGTAAAAATTTAAAGAGCTAAATAGAAGGTTGTTTAGTGGGCATATGATTACACAACCCTTTAGTGGAAAAGGGTTTGTGATATATAGTGGTTCATCAAATAAGGGAATGGTATGAATCCTCTTGTAGAATGATATTATTATTTCTTATTCCTATCACCAATTGAAAATTCATGAGAAATATTACCAGATTTATGATTTGTTTCTAGAAATGGTAATTTTTTCATTGAAGATAAGGATGCATTATTTTTACGGTGAAATGTGTAATATATATATTAATCATAAAATCTTGATGTATATATTTACGAATAAAGAGTTGAATATGTACTAGAGAATATTTTTGGATTTGATCAAATATTTTGATTTCTCAATACATTACCACCCTAAGAAGGAGAATAAGGTTGTTGGTACTATTTATTTGAAACACCATGTTAGTTTTTTTATGATAAGGATTTAAAAAGGTCCAATGTTTATGGATTTTAGATTATGGATCTTGAAATATTTAGGAAATGGGACATATCTTATCTTTCTCAGATGAATATTCAACCATCCATCATGTAAAGGAATAAGAAGGCACAAAATGAAGATGTGTAATTAATAAAGAAGGTGTGAAATGTACCTAATTTCAACCATCATCATACAATAATGATAAGGTTTAGAAACCAAGCATCTATTGTTTCAGTACCAGTCTTGAATAAAGATATCTTTAATGAAGCATCCTAGAAGTATGAAGATATATAGAGATCTGAAAGAGTATTTCTAGTGGGATATCAAGAAAAAGAATATTATGAAGTATGTAACCTAATTCTTCAAGTTTCATCAAGTTAAGTTGGAGAGAAATAAGAATAATGTAATGATAAAACCATTACCCATTCTAGAATGGAAATGGGAAAACATTACTATAGATTCCATCATTGGACTCCATAAAAAATATAAAGGGGATAATTCTATTTGGGTTATATTCAATCACCTTACGTATTCAATTCATTTTTTTGCAATTGGAGATGATGTTTCTTTTAATTATCTTTCTCATTTATAAATTAAGGAGGTTTTGAGATTTCATTGAGTACCACTCTCAATCATATATGATCAAGACCAGAGGTTTACCTCAAAGTATGGAGAAGCATTAAGTGGTATCTAGATACATAGTTGAGTTTTAATATTAATTATCATTATTATATATATGTTCAGTCTTATAAGTATATTAAAACTCTTGAAGATATTATGAGATATTTCTTTATGTATTTCAAAGGTGGTTCTGATCAACTCCTTATTTTTGTATTATTTTATTACAATAATAAATTTCACTCAAGAATAAATATGTGTAATGCCCCGACCCCAGTTACCCAGAGTCAGTGCATTATTACATAACATTGGCGTGATCACAATAAAGATCAAGTCTCAAAATACCGATTAGTGTAGTAGCCTTCAAATAACTAGATACATTAATAAAGTTTACATTACATCATAAAATGAAAACTACAACAATATAGTCTCCATAGTCCACACTCTTATCCCCTCATACTATTCCTGCAGGTCATCCATAAATTACTTCTTCACATCCTGGGGAAAATAAAACATAGAAAAGGGGTGAGCTCAAATGCCCAGTAAGGATAACAACATAGCGGAAACTGTCATAAATAAGAATAAAAAATTAAGGCAATGTATAACTAAAACAAAAACATTTTAAACATGAACTTCAACATAGTATGGAAAAAATAAAATGAAATAATTCCATTTACTTATTCACATGTATATTCTACTAATCGAATAATCACATTCAATATCAATGACCACTTTCATAATGATGGAATGCATAATTCCAGACTATCATAACCACATAGCCAAGGCCTCGTGCCAAGACTACAAATAAGATTTTTCCAAGGCCTTGTGCAAAGACACTAGTTTGTCTCATGAGACCAACCGATGCATCGAGGAGCTATAGCGGTCTCCACCCATCACTTATTAAGTCCAATGTATTCCTCATATGAACAGGTTTAAACATAACATAAACATTCGTATTAAAACTAGCATACGAAATGTCAATACTTTCACCATAAACCATGAATGGTATAAAAATAACACATCCATAGTCAAACATATCACAAAACCTTCAATACAATATGGAAGTTTTGTATCATAATCAATAAACTTTAAATAAGCTTAAAATCCATCAAAGGATGTTGACATAGATGAAATAAAAACTATTTCAGAGAAATATATCTTTTTTTAATCATTTAAAAGTCACATAATTATGAAATAAAACATTTACTTTTAAAATATTCTTATAATCTTGTAAAGGAGGCTTCAACGATTTCATAATGGCGGAAAATAGCCGCATCCGCCGTATAAGTTTAAAAAAACATTCTTTCCTTAATTCTGTCAAAAAGGATAAAAAGTAACTTGTTTGGAAAATGACGGAAAGATTCCTTTATAAACCACTTATAAAAGTCAAAAAGGGTATAAATGACCTCAAACCATATTCTAGTAAATAGTAAAAAAAATTGAAATACATTTTTAAGAAACATGGATGTGGATGATAAAGAGATCTGAGTAGATTATTACGTATAAACAACCTCAGATAATGAAGAGATTGCGAAATAAACCCTTACCTTGTACTTTTATTTGGTTGAGGGTAGGTTAGCCTCCTGTATAATGGTGAAATAATTGTTATAAAATTATACAAGAATAATATACATTAATATTATATCATATATGATCTTTTAACATTGATTTGTTAATAATATCTTAGTCTTATCGTTGTTTCGGGTGTTAACTTACTTGTTTTCTTTTATAGTTTTTGTTACGTAAGACATGTTTTTCATGGATAGGTTGTATCTTATTAATATTCAGAATGATATCAGGTACTTAAACATTATTTTTACATCATCAAATTATAATTATACTTGAATGGATACGATGGAGAAATAATCTCATCGCGTTCATGGAGACGGTAGTCCGTACTTACGCACGAGCGACAATATCATTCTTTTGATATTAAAATAATATTTAATTGGATGGTATATCTTATATACAGAATCATTATCATGTTATATTTTTTATTTACATGAATTACACATCATTATTATACCCATCCAAATAATAATAATATATTTAATAACAATTACACCACGACGTGGAGACGGTAAGCCGTACGTACGCACGTATGGTGACATGTCATTCAAAGGATGGATAGAATAATGAAATATGGTTGTAAAATGTTTATAATAACATAAAAGTATATATAATATACTGGATTTATTATTTTAGAATGGTAATAACAAAGAAAGAAGAAGTGGAAGAAGAAAGGAACTTGAAAAAGGGTGGTGAAATCATTACCTCTTCTTCGGGTTCTTCCTTTTGATTTGGTCAAAAGGGATCCTTATGTTGGATTTCTGACTAAAGGAAGGCCTCTAGGATGAAGTGAGAGATGTTTTGAGAGAATTTTGGGCAGAGTTTTTCCGAACCAAAAGGCTTTGAAGGTGTGAGTTAATGGGAAGGGAGAGTGCCCTTTTATAAGAGGGGTGAGGGGCACCTTTGGAAAAGCTAGAAATATTATTTTATAATAAATTCATATTCGTTTTCTAATGGCTCCAAAGTGTATTATTTAAAGTTTAAGATGGGTATGGGTTGAAAACCACTCATCCAATAGAATTTAGACTGGTTTGGGTTACTATATTAACCTTATCCTTAAGTATTAACTCTTAGTTAATTAGTTTCACTTTTACAATGTCTCTTTGTATTTTTATATTATATGGTTAATAAACTTACCATATACATCCCAGCGACCCCCAAGTGGTCCATTAATGATACACATATCATGATATAATTCTATTTTCCTAACTGTAGATTTTTAGGAATTTAATATCAATTAATAATATAATATATTTTTTTAAAAACTCTTTTATGTCAATTTTGACACAATTCAATAATTGATTTTTTTGTGAAAATCATAAAAGAATTATTACTTAGAAAAAAGTTACTTAAGTAAATCCTCACATGTCATATTAACCTAGAAAATTAGTGTAATTCATAAAAACTCTCAAATTATATTTATTTGGGTATTTATAATATCAATTATTTTAATTTTTCACTATTATGGTAATTACTGCATCATCATTGTGTCATAAATAAATTAAATTAAAAATTATAAATAAACTATAATTATGTAGGAAGTATTTTTATCTTTCTAATGAATATTTACAATCGATTTTATCTTATGTATAACCCTATATTAAAAATGTTTTAGTAAATAAACTTTGATTTTAACTCTTTTAACTCTTCTTTGAATTAAATAATAATAAATGTCATAATCTAATCCAAGTGGACCTAAATGATAATATTTTATTCCTAATGTTGTTTTGGGTCGATATACACATGTCCAATAGAATTAGGACATGTGTTAGGGTAATATTAATATCATTTTTACCCTTAATTAACCTATTTACTTTTAACCGTGGTAAATAAAATTAAAAAGTTACTATTCATAAAAAATTATTTTCATCTCATTGAACCACATTTTACTACTTGATATTAACCATGTCTCTCGGATTTTAAAAATTCCATTCACAGAAGTGGTAAAATTAAGTTTTATGAAAAATTCAGTTTTTTAACTACCACTTAGTGGTTTCACTATTCATCAAAAATTGAAGTTTTTCAGAATAATGTCAAAATTCCACCCTAAGCTATAATTGATATTCCAAATTCAAAAAATATTTCTATTTTAAAAAATTCCAAAAATATAAGTTCCATTAATTAATTTTATAATTAATTCCCATTGTTACAACAAATAGCGTGTTTTAAAGAAACAATATATATCAAAAGATTGACAATTGTTTGTGTCCAATTTCAAAGTGAAATTAATTCTAATGAACACCATTGGATAAAATGATAAAAATATACAATAATTATACTTTAAAACCAATCAGTAGTATAATTTATCACTAAAAATTATTTTGATTAAAAAAGTTGTTTTTAAGTATTTTTCACTTTTCATAAAAATTGGAAGTTCTTAGAAAAATACCAAAAATTCAACTTAGGATAATTTCGATATTCCGAATCCAATAAAATGCAGTCCATTTTGAAATATAAAATATATATAATTTCAAAAGGTAGGTATTACTATTCATAATGGCTAGTTTGATTGGTTGTGGTGTGTTAGAACTCGATGTTGTGTACAACACACGCTATCACATTATTCAAAGAGAAACGTACCGTAGAAGCTTGGGGTGTTACATTCTCCCCTCCTTCAAATAATTTCGTCCTCGAAATTTCTAAAATACTGCCGCATGAAAAGACTCGGGCGGTTCTTCATCATAAGTTCCTCGGGTTCCCACGTTGTCTCTTCCATCTTATGGTTTCTCCACAAAACTTTTACCAGACGCGTTGTCTGATTTCTCAGCACTTGTTCTCTCGTTTCAAGAATCTTGACGGGCTCTTTGTAATAAGACAGATTGGGTTCTAGTTCCAATTCCTCATAGGTGAGTACATTCATTGGATCAGGGATGTATTTCCTCAATAGAGATACGTGGAACACATCGTGAACTTTGGAGAGACTTGGCGGCATTGCCAGTCGGTAAGCTACAGCCCCAATTCGTTCTAGAATTTCGAAAGGTCTGATGTACCTGGGACTCAATTTACCTTTCTTACCAAAATGTATGACTCCCTTCCATGGAGATACCCTCAGGAAAACATGATCACCAACTTGAAATTCCAAATCCTTCCTTCGATTATCGGCATAGCTCTTCTGCCTATTTTGAGCTATTTTAATGTGATTTTGGATTACCTTCACCTTTTCCATCGTTTCCTCCACCAGTTCTGGACCTACAAGTTTTATTTCACCAACTTCATCCCAACAGGTTGGTGTGCGACATCTCTTTCCATATAATGCTTCATATGGTGCCATCTGAATACTCGAATGGAAGCAATTGTTAGAGGAAAATTCTACCAGAGGTAAATATTGATCCCACATACCCTGATAGTCAAGTGAGCAAGATCTCAACATGTCTTCTAAGGTTTAAATAGTTCATTCTGATTGTCCATCTGTCTGAGGGAGGTAGGCAGTGCTCAAATAAAGTTCAGTATCTAGGGATTTCTGAAGAATTTTCCAGAATCTTGAAGTAAAATGGGGATCACGATCAGAAACAATCGATAGGGGTACTCCATGAAGTCTCACAACGTCATCAATATATAGTCTTACTTGACGTTCTAGTGGTAGATCTTTTATAGAAAGAAAATGGGCTGACTTGGTAAGACGGTCAACAATAAACCATATTGAATTGTTCCTTCTAGGAGTCTTTGGTAGTCCCATGACAAAGTACATTGTGATATTATCCCATTTCCACTCAGGTATGGGAAGAGGTTGCAATACTCCAATAGGCTATTGCCTTCCATATTTCACTTGTTGACAAACCATACATCTTGACACAAAATCGGAAATCTCACTCTTCATGTTGTACCACCAAAAATGTTCCTTCAAATCTCTATACATTTTGGTGCTCCCAGGGTGTATAGATAAATTGGAACTATGAGAATCATCCAGCAATTCCCTTTTTTGATCAGGTATATCGGGAACACAAAGTCTCTTCCCAAATTTCAAAATTCCATCTTCATACACAAAGTCTCTCAATCTCTCATCATTCACAGCTTTAATCTTCTTTTGAAATTATTCATCATCAGTCTGAGAACTCTTAATCCTTTCTAGTAAAGATGGTTTTGAAACCATTTGAAAAAGCATTGATGTTTCACCTTCCCTGGTTATTCCCATGTCCATCTTCACTAGATCCATAAAAATTAGATCCCTTTCAATTCTCATCACGTTCAAAACTCCATGGTCTTTTCTGCTCAAAGCATCTGCCACCTTGTTTGCTTTCCCTGAGTGGTAGTTTATCGTACAATCATAATCCTTGAGTAATTCAAGCCATCTCCTTTGCCTCATGTTGAGTTCTTTTTGTGAGAAAATATACTTCAAACTCTTGTTATTAGTATAAATCTCACATTTTTCTCCATAGAGGTAGTGCCTCCATATCTTCAAAGCAAAGATCACAGTTGCTAACTCGATATCATGAGTAGGATATTTTTGTTCATGAATTTTCAACTGTCATGATGCATAGGCAATAACCCTATCATTTCGCATAAGGATACAACCAAGTCCTTTCTTCGATGCATCACTATAAATAACAAACCATCACTCCCCAATGGTAGAGTCAATATAGGAGCATTGACTAATCTTCTCTTCAGTTCTTCGAAACATTCCTCACAATATTTTGTCCAAACAAATTTAACCCCTTTACGTGAGAGCTTTGTTAATGGGTTAGCCAATCGGGAAAAATTCTGGACGAAACGTCGATAATAACCTGCCAAACCAATAAAACTGCGTACCTCAGTTATACTCATAGGTGCTGGACATTCTTGAATTGCCTTGGTCTTAGAAGGATCAACAAAGATTCCATCTTTAGAGACAATATTGCCATGAAAAGAAATCTCCTGAATCCAGAATTCACACTTGCTAAACTTCCCATATAATTCATGTCTTATCAGAGTATTTAGGATAATGCACAAGTGATTTTCATGATCTTCATAGCTTTTAGATTATACCATGATATTATCAATAAATACCACCACAAATTCATCGAGATACTCCTTGAAAACTCTATTCATCAGATCCATAAATAAAGAGGGTACATTAGTCAATCCAAAATGCATTACTATAAACTTGTAATGCCCGTACGTGGTTTGAAATGCTGTATTCGGAATTTCTTCCTTCTTCACACACAACTGATGGTATCCAGATCGAAGTTCAATCTTTGAAAATTATTGAGCTCCATGTAGTTGGTCAAATAAATCATCAATACGAGGTAGGGGATACTTGTTCTTTATTGTTATAGCATTGATCTCCCTGTAGCCGATACATAACCTCATAGATCCATCTTTCTTTTTAACAAAGAGAACAGGGGATCCCCATGGAGAAACACTAGGGAGAATAATTCCTTTATTACCCAATTCCTTTAGTTGTTTCTTTAGTTCGACTAATTACACAGTGGCCATTCTATAAGGGGTCTTCGATATAGGCTTTGATCCAGGAATTAAATCAATGGAAAACTTAACTTCTCGTTCGGAAGGATATCCAGGTAAATCTTCCAGAAATGCATCTACATATTCTTTCACAATAGTTACATCCTCTATTTCAACATTCCTTTGCTCACCTACAGTCATTTCATTCTCTTCCTCCCCAATAATTGAATTTAGTTGAGCTACTGGGGGTGGATCTAGATAAGAATTAGGTGGTGACGATTCTTCTCTAAAGATAAGGTGTTCCTTATCATCATCATCAAAAATCATAACCTCCTTCTTCTTAGAATAAATCTTCACATAATATTATGAAATCCAGTCCATACTGAGGATAATATCAAACTCAATCATAGGTATGACGATGATATCATCAGATAAAGAACATTTATGTGATCTAATGGGGACTGATTCACAAAACTTTGTTACAATGATACTTCCCTTAGGAGTTTTAACTGACAACTCCCTTGTTAAATCAAATTGGAAATATCTAATTTTCTTAGCAAACTGGGAAGATATGAAACAATGTGATGATCCAAAATCAAATAATGAATTTTCTAAACTTGAGGAAACCATTAAATTACCTGCCACCACATCTTTCACAGCTTCAAACTCAGTAGTAGTGATAGTATAAGCTTGGCCTTGATCCCTTGGCCTTTTCTGAGGTAAGTTCCCCTGATACTTAGGACATTCATTTTCATAATGTCCCATCTCCCTGCAATTGTAGCACTGAACATTGGTAGATTCCTTCTTCCCTTTGCAATCACGAGATTGGTGGACTTTTTCACCACACTTGTAACAGACACCCATTCCCTTTAAGCAAGTACCGGGGTGTTTCTTCCCACATTTACCATAGGATGTATATTTAACCTTTCCCTTATTCCCCTTATTTTGATTCCCATATTGATCAGCAGATCTCTTCTTCTCTTTCTTTGCTTTAAAGTCATAAGACTTAGAGAATTCCTTTTCAGTCTTGATAGCACATGAGACAATGTCTTCGTATGATGAAAAGGATTGTGAGACTAATGCTTGACGGAGAAATGGTTTTAACCCATCAAAGAAACGATCAATCTTACTTCTTGGGTTACGTATATAATCACCATCATACCTTGCTAACCTTGTAGTGTTAGCCTCATACTTTGCGACATTCTCATCCTCCTTTTGTCTCAGACTCAGAAATTGCCTTTCCATATCTGCTTGATGGTCACGAGGAAAGTATTTTTCTAAAAACAGATCTTTGAACTCCCTCCATTCCATATTTGATACTTCATCATCTTACTTCACGTTTTGAATCAATGACCACCATTGATCAGCATCTTCAGTGAGGCGGTAAACTACCATGATAACTTTTTCCCTTTCACTACATCTCAAAGCCTGAAATATTTTCTCTAGGGAACTTATCCATTTCTCAGATACTAAGGGATTTGTACTCCCATTGAACATTGTTGGTTTTTTCCTCATGAAGTGATCTAACATTGATCCTCCATGCTGCGGATCAGGGTGCTCCATATGGGTAAGGTTATTATTCATAACCTGAGTGAGTTGTCCCAGTATGGTGAATAGCTGATCGGCACCAGTTGCATCACCAGCTCCACTATAATTATCTTGAGTAGGAGGGAAATCCCTACATGGAGTGTGTGCATTGATACGGTTTCTATTTCTTCCATTAGGTTTCATTTCTAAACAATGGTATAAACTAGATCATTTTATGAATCAAAATACACAATTCCATACTTACAAAACAGTTAACATAAATTGAAATGTTTATGGATAAAATCCATAATCATAAAAATGTTTTCTTTGAGGAAGTATATACTCATAAACATTTCATAATGATTTTTAAAGAAAATGAGAGTTATCCTAAGCATATCCCCTGGGAGTGTCGTAACCAAGAGTACAGCAAGGCCCGTTGTCATGCACCAGTTCCTATTAGAGTCTAGCTCAAAGCGGTGTTTTTTGGTTTTACCCCTAGGTACATCTGTGCCAGAGCCACCTCTACCTGCTCGTATCCAGACAGTGATGTATTGCTCATAAAACTCAAAAAATCTCTACAATACCAAAATTCTAGGAATTTCTTCTATATTAATCCTCAAAGTCCATCTTAAATCTATGTGTTCTAATTAGAGTTTATCTAAATCTAGCTTCCAAGGTTTGTACTAAACTTCCTCTGATACCAACTGTAACACCCCGACCCCAGTTACCCAGAGTCGGTGCACTATTACATAACATTGTCATGATCACAAGAATGATCAAGTCTCGAAGGGCCGATTAGTTTTGTAGCATTGGAATAACTAGATACATTAATAAAGTTTACATTTCATCATAAAATTAAAACTACAACAATATATTCTCCATAGTCCACACTCTTATCCCCTCATACTATTCCTGCAGGTCATTCATAAATTAATTCTTCAAATCCTGAGAAAAATAAAACATAGAAAATGGGTGAGCTCAAATTCCCATTAAGGATAACAATATAGCAGAAACTTTCATAAATAAGAATAAAAATTTAAGGCAATGTATAACTAAAACAAAAGCCTTTTAAACTTGAAATTGAACATAGTATGGAAAAAATAAAATGAAATAATTCCATTTACTTATTCACATAGATATTCTACTAATCGAATAATCACATGAAATATCTATAACCATTTTTATAATGATGGAGTGCATAATGACAGACTATCATAACCACATAGCCAAGGCCTCGTGCCAAGACTACAAATAAGATTTCTCCAAGGCCTTGTTCCAAGACACTAGTTTGTCTCATGAGACCTACCGATGCATTAAGGAGCTATAGCGGGCTCCACCCGTCACTTATTAAGTCCAATGCATTCCTCATATGAATAGGTTTAAACATAACATAAACATTCGTATTAAAACTAGCATACGAAATGTCAATACTTCCTCCATAAATCATGAATGGTATAAAAATAACACATACATAGTCAAACATATCACAAAACCTTCAATACAATATGGATGTTTTGTATCATAATAAATAAACTTCAAATAAGCTTAAAATCTATCAAAGGATGTTGACATAGATGAAATCAAAACTATTTGAGAGAAATATATCTTTTTTTAAATCATTTAAAAGTCACATAATTATGAAATTAAACATTTACTTTTGAAATATTATTATAAGCTTGTAAAGGAAGCTTCAATGATTTTATAATGGCGGAAAATAGCCGCACCCTCCATATAAGTTAAAAAAACATTATTTCCTTAATTCTGTTGAAAAGGTTAAAAATAACCTTGTTTGGAAAATGATGGAAATATTCCTTTATAAACCACTTATAAAAGTCAAAAAAGGTATAAATGAATCTAACCCATATTCTAGTAAATAGTAAAAATGTTTTTAAATACATTTTTAAGAAACATGGATGTGGATGATAAAGAGATCCCAGTAGATTATTACATATAAACAACCTCGGATTATGAAGAGATTGCGAAATAAACCCTTACCTTGTATTTTTCTTTAGTTGAGGGTAGGTTAACCTCCTGTATAATGGTGAAATAATTGTTATTAAATTATACAAGAATCATATACAATAATATGATATCATATATGATCTTTAAACATTTATTTGTTAATAATATCTTAGTATTATCGTTGTTTCGGGTGTTAACTTACTCGTTTTATTTTATATGTTTTGTTATGTAAGCCATGTTTTTCGTGGATAGGTTGTACCTTATTAATATACAGAATGATATAAAGTCCTTAAACATTATTTTTAAATCATCAAATGATAATTATACTTGAATGGATACGATGGAGAATGAATCTCATCGCGTTCGTGGAGACGGTAGTCTGTACGTACGTACGAGCGACAATATCATTCTTTTGATATTAAAATATTATTTAATTGGAAGGTATATATTATATACAGAATAATTATCATGTTATATTTATTATTTAAATTAATTACACATCATTATTATACCCATCCAAATAATAATAATATATTGAATAACAATTACACCACGACGTGGAGACAGTAATCCGTACGTACGCACGTATGGTGACATGTCATTCAAAGGATGGATAGAATACTGAAATATTGTTGTAAAATTTTTATAATAACATAAAATTATTTCTAATATACTGGATTTATTATTTTAGAATGGTAATAATAAAGAAATAATAAGTGGAAGAAGAAAGGAACTTGAAAAAGGGTGGTGAAATCATTACATCTTCTTCAGGTTCTTCCTTTTGATTTGATCAAAAGGGCTCCAAAAGTTGGCTTTTTGACTAAAGGAAGGCCTCTAGGATTAAGTGAGGGAAGTTGAGAGAGTATTTGGGCAGAGTTTGGCTGAACCAAAAGGCTTTGAAGGTGTGAGTTAATGGGAAGGAAGAGTGCCCTTTTATAAGAGTGGTGAGGGGCACCTTTGGAAAATCTAGAAATATTATTTTATAATAAATTCATATTCAGTTTCTAATGTCTCCAAAGTGGATTATTTAAAGGTTAATGTGGGTATGGGTCTAAAACCACTAAACCAATAGAATTTAGACAGATTTGGGTTAATATATTAACCTTATCTTTAAGTATTAACTCTTAGTTAATTAGTTTCACTTTTACAATGTCTCATTGTATTTTTATATTATATGGTTAATAAACTTACTATATACATCCAAGAGACGCCCAAGTAGTCCATTAATGATACACCTATCATGATATAAGTCTCTTGGGCTAACCTTAGATTTTTAGGAATTTAATATCAATTAATAATATAATATTTGTTTTAAAAACTCTTTTATGTCAATTTTGATACTATTCAATAATTGATTTTTGTGAAAATTATAACAGAATGATTACTACAAAAAAAGTTACTTAAGTAAATCCTAACATGTCATATTAATCTATTAATTCAGTTTAATTCACAAAAAGTCACAAATTATATTTATTTGGGTATTTATAATATCAATTATTTTAATTTTTCACTATTATGGTAATTACGACATCATCATTGTGTCATAAATAAATTAAATTAAAAATTATAAATAAAATATCATTATGTAGGAAATCTTTTTATCTTTCTAATGAATATTTACAATCGAATTTATCTTATGTATAACCCTATATTAAAAAACATTTATTAAATAAACTTTGATTTTAACTCTTTTAACTCTTCTTTGAATTAAATAATAATAAATGTCCTAATCTAATCCAAGTGGACCTAAATGATAATATTTTATTCCTAAGGTTGTTTTTGGTCGAGTTACACTTTTCCAATAGAATTAGGACATGTGTTAGGGTAATATTAATATCATTGTTACCCTTAATTACCTTATTTACTTTTAACCGTGGTAAATAAAAGTAAAAAGTTACTATTCACAAAAAATTATTTTCATCCCATTGAACCACATTTTACTACTTGATATTAACCGTGTCTCTTGGATTTTCAAAATTCCATTAACAGAAGCGGTAAACTTATGTTTTATGAAAATTCATTTTTTTAACTACCACTTAGTGGTTTCACTATTCATCAAAAATTGAAGTTTTTCAGAACAATGCCAAAATTTCACCCTAAGTTATAATTGATATTACGATTTCAAAAATGATGTCTATTTTTCAAAATTACAAACATATAAGTTTCATTAGCTAATTTTATAATTAATTCCCGTTGTTACAACAAATAGTGTGTTTTTAGGAAACAGTATATATCAAAAGATTGACAATTGTTTATGTCCAATTTCAAAGTGAAATTAATTCTAATGAACTCCATTGGATAAAATGATAAAAATATATTATAATTATACTTTAAAACCACTCAATAGTATAATTTATCACTATGAATTATTTTGATTAAAAAAGTTTTTTTTAAGTATTTTTCACTATTCATAAAAATCGGGAGTTCTCAGAAAAATACCAAAAATTCAACTTAGGATAATTTAGATATTCCAAATCCAAAAAAATGAAGTCCATTTTGAAATATAAAATATATATAATTTTAAAAAGTAGGTATTACTATTCATAACGGCTAGATTTATTGGTTGTGGTGTGTTAAAACTCGATGTTGCGTACAACACACGCTATCACATTATTCAAAGAGAAGAGTACCGTAGAAGCTTGGGGAGTTAAAATATGGATATTTATGAATACATAAATGAAAGGAAGTGTTTAACTCAAGTATATTGGGACAAATTTAGAAAATTAAATCTATCTTAACTTGATCTAGCTAAGGAAATGGAATAGAATGTTATAACCATTCAACTTCACATAAGGGCATCTCGGAGTTGAAAAAAATGTTATGCTAACAATTATCAATGAGATATATAGTTTAAAGTTAGTGAAAAAGCATTCCTTTGAATATCACCTTGTAATAATGTTTTTATATTTGTAAAAAAAATTCAATCTAAGCCCTCGATATATTATTCTATTTAAAATTATTTATTGTATTGGGGTTACAGCTTATCGCTTAGAACTTCCATTGAATTTCTATCAAGTTCACAATGTGTTCCATATATCTCTCCTAAGGAAATACATACCTGATCCTTCCCATGTACTAAAATCTAATATAATACCACTAGATTAATATTTTTCTTATAAGGAGGAACCAATGGAGACTCGAGATCATAGAGAGAAATCTCTATAAAAGAGGACCACTAATCTAGTCAAAGTTTTATAGAAAGACAATAAATATAAAGAAGCTACATGGGAACCTGATATTATTATAAGGCATAAGTATCCTTATTTTTTATTTTTTAATAAAGTAATTCCAGGAGAAAAATTCTTATAAGGTGGTATAATGTAACACCCCAAGATTTTATGATATATTTTTCTCTAAATAAATTTAATTTCTTTAAAATCATTCAATAAACATAAAAATGAGTTTAAATGAGATAAAAAAACTATTAAAATATTATTACATGAAATTTATATCATTTTTTACTTATAATTTCAATATTATACTAGATTTAAAATTTTGTATTTTTCTAAAAAATATTATTTTTCTCTTAATGGTGAAAATGCCAATTTTTATAAAAGTGTCATTTATTTTATTCAAATAAAGTAATTTAAAAGTATCATCATATTTTGTATTTCATATTAAAGTGATATGAGATCCATTTTATTTATAATAATATAATTAATTCCATTAAGATCATCATTTTACATGATGTTGATATAATTTAATTTTAAGGCTTAAAATGAATTTGTTTGAAAACTTTTTTTATTTCATTTTAAGTATTTGTATAAAAATTAATTTCTACCATTTATAAAAAATGAATCATGGAAAATGGATTCTATATTTGGATTCATGAGGTTAAAATTTGGTAAATATTTACCTTTTATTTTTATACATTATGAATAGTAACCTTGGTAAAATTTATCACCTTGGTAAAATTTATCACCTTAGTAAAGGGTAAATTGGGTAATTAAGATTAAAAACAATGTTATAAGGATTTAAAAATATATAAAAAATTATTTATATAATTTGATGAGTTTAATTAATCCATATAAAGTGAAATATATGGAACTTTAGTGATATTTTTCTTTGATAATGACATTTATATTATTTCATGTAATGAAAAATGCAAAAACTAACTCTCTTACCTTTAAACTTCTCTTATGTATTTACATGAGGAAAATTATGTTTTGAATGAATATTAAAGTTAATTTTTATAGTAATTAAAGTATTTTTATTATAGTGATTTACTTATAATTTTTAGGGATTATATAATTACTTTAAACGTTTATACAATGTTGACACAATGCTTGTTCAAATTGTGAGAAAAATCAAAGTAAATATTTTTGAAAACCTTAAAAGTAATGTATTTAGGAAGGACTATAATACCAAAATAATTTTATAGTTAATAATAATTTATTATGGATGGTTAATTTTTTTTATTTTAATATTTTATTTTTCATCATGCCTTTAAGTAAAATTATGTGAATAATTCTTAAAATGACTTTATTGGTATTTTATGTTAAATAATATTTTATCATATTATTTAAAAATAATAAAAATATATCAATAGAATTAATAGGTTCATAAATGGTCTAAAATGTTATATAATAGTCATTTATGATCAAATTTTTACCTTATAATTATAATTATATCCCTTTAATATTGAAAAAGGTGTTACTATTGGTAAGGTTAAAATTGGTTAACAAAGGGGCTAAAAAGAAAAGATAAATTTTAAAATACCACTAAATCCTATCTGAATTTTATTAGTTTAAGGGATTTAAACCATATACTGTCTTATGTAAAAAGTTATTTCCAAATTTTACTACTTTCTCATGAAAATTAATTTATAATATTTAAATATTTTTATTTATCCCAAGTGTGTCCTTTCATTCTCTATAAAAACGTATAGCCTCTATTCTCTTATATACACCACCTAGAGCCACTTATCTAAACCAAAACGTTCCAAAAAACTATTTCAAAAATCCCTATTCAAGTTTCAAATGTTTTGGTATTTCTAAAAGACCAACCCTAGGGCCCTTTAAGAGGATTTTTAAGGATCTCTTCCAAAAATAAGATAATCATCTTCACGAAACACTTTAATTTTTCTTATTATTTTACCATCTTCAATTATTACCTAACAATTAGAATATAATAAAACCACTATATACCATATAATAAAATGTTATTATTTTTATTTCATAATATTTATATGTATCCTTGTTCATCAAATGGGAGACAAAACCATCGTTGATGTGTATAGTGGGCTACCGTATAGTGAACTGATGTAATTTTTTCCATCATCACCTCACATGGCCTATTTTAATGGTGTAAATGATGAGTATATAAAACATAATTATGAAATAATTATTATTATTCAAATTTAATATTCAATATACTTCCTTATCCTTCTAACCATTAAAAAATTATAACGCCTCTGGTGTATACGTGTGGACTACCACCTCCCCGAAGTGATGTGATTCATTTTTTCATTATGCTTTTAATGGGTGATTATAAATATATATATAATGAATATTTATTATTTTATAACATTATTAAAATTATAAATATGACATAACCATGATCAAGATACAAGTACCGTAACCTTTTAATCAAAATATACATGAAAAATGAAGTAGTTAACACCTGAAACAGTGATAATAATAAAATATCATTAACAAATAGGTAATAAGACGTTATAACTGGATAATAAATGATATTATAGATATTTATATGTTTTTTTATTCAATTATAATATGTCTAAATTTATTATACAATATTTTAAAATCACTTATGAGGCAAGTCAAAATTGGGGTATTGGATTTCATCTCAATTTCCACTCCATTGAGACATATTTAGTACTATGCACCTTTTTTCTTTCATGTGGTATATTTAACCATGGTAATATTTAACATGAACCTATATTTATTCATAGTGATTAAATTTTAAATTCAATTTCACTATTTCAAGGGGTTATAATTTAATTTTTATCAAATAGGTAATAAATTATCTTATAATGTCATTTCTTTTGGGATTACTTATATGTTTTATTAAATAAATATTAAAATATATCCTTCTCAAACTCCATAAATTTTTTATCCAATTTATATTTAAGGATTTTAAATATTTTATTCCAAATATACCTTTTTTCACTTGAATCAATCAAATAAATTTTTAAAAGTAAAACTGATCTTATTTTTCCCTTTGATCGGGAATATTTTTCTTCAATGCCTAGATTTTTACGAATTTATTTAAAAAAATTAGATTTTTTTACTAAAATGGTTTATAATTCACATTTTATATTATAATTTACTTTTCAAAAGGTTTAAAAGAATATTTATAATTCTCTCAAAAAAATTAAATTTTTGAGTTTCTTTATAAAAACTCACCAGTAATGCTTCTTTTTAACATATATGGAATTAACAGATTTTCTCACCACCATACTGGTTTTATACTATTTAGATTATTCTACAAGTTTTAAATGGTTTTAACAAGAAAAATATTTTTTGAAATATTGTTTTATTATTTTGTTTCCATTTTATTTTATTCTGTAACGGACATGATTTTATTACAAAACCTAAATTTCTGATGAATTAATGGTAATGTTTTATATCTTATTAATTTTGTGGTCATTATATTTCTCTTTAAACATTAACCTTCTTGTTATCATATATCATAAGATATATCATATTATTTGTATCATGGAAATGATTATTACCTAATCCATTTACAATTTATACACACAATGATTTACAATGATATTTATTTGATTGATTAGGGAAACCTTATTATCCCATATTCTTTACTCAGTATGAATATTTATTGATAAGGCATATTTTTAGTAATTAAATTAATTATTCAATATATAAGAATTTAATTGGAAATACAGTTAAGGTATAGGATCATAATTACATAATCCCTTGAAACATTGATAGGTCTAATGAGACAAATCAGTTGGGTTTCCTTATTAAATGGGTTTTTTTGGTGTATACCTACCCATCGATTAAATTGTCATAGTGCATGTCCTTCATGGTAAATATATCATGATGCAAAAGATTATAACATCCAATATTAATAATTTACTTCACTATTGATTTAATTTTTATTATCCATGAGATTATTATATTTATATTATCTATGGATGCATTTTATGACCATGTTATTGATTAAATGGAATTTGTTTTAAGTTACTTGACTTTCTATATTAATTATACCTTATTTAATCATGATATATTCTGATATACATAACCCTTACTGAGCATTTGAGATCACTCTTTATTTTTTTTCATTCCACATGATGTGAACAAGGATATTATAAATGATATCAAGAGATGAAAAAACGTTTCTTATGCTATTATTTTTTGTATTTCCAATGTAATATGAGTATTTTGAGTCTATCTGGTTCATCAAGATTACTAAAATGATCTATTTATAGTGATGTGATCCCTTTTATTTTATAATAATGTAATAAAGTAGGAATTGACTCTAGGTTACTAAAGTTTGGGTTTTTACACAATAGGATAATCTTGGAAACAAAAGAATACAAAACCAAAACCAAGCCTCTATGTGACCATCTGCCACTACTATCCCAACCACCCTAAAAGATACACTAACCAAGAGATGTTTTTTATATACACCAAACTATTTCCTTTACCTGTATCATAAAAAATCATCATACACCCCAATAAATGTGTACGGTGTAGGGAAAACATCCAGAAGGTTACCACTATGAATCAATATAATTTTTCTCATCATACAACCATTAGTTGTATATTTAAAATGAAACTAGTTTTATAAATAAATTTCCTTTGAACAACTTATCCATAAAATATCCTTTGGTTTCATTTGAGACATTCCTTATCCAAATACACTAAGAATATGAAAATATTTCATGAAATATAAATAGAGTTAAATAATTAATCCACTCATAAGATAAACATGTGAGAATCAAATCATGAAACAAGGCCATCACAAATAAAACTAAGTGCACAACACAAGTGGACTCTAAAATATGAAAATATATAACTAAGACATTCAAGGAACACTGTATTTCATAAATGTGAATCCTAATGATATAGATTCCTACCATATTCTATATAGATCATAATCAAAATCCAACATGGTGACATAATAACTAGAAATGTGTATACGTCCACAACTCGATGTGACCATGTTTTCCATGTTCTATGTTTTTTAAAAACATTTAAGTAAATCATTACCAAAATTTAATGAAAATTTCCACAATAAAGTCATTACCAGTCCCTGTTCTTAAAAAACCATTATAGAGTCAATCATATCTTTGATGTATTTCATTTAACACATGAATTGTGTCTATTTTTTTTTTAAATAAAAACACTTTAAAACCATTTTTCACAACACCAAATATGTAATTACACAAAATAGAACTTATAGGAATTAAATAAACAATTTTAATAATCCAACCCAATGTAAAACTCAAGAGTAATAAGGTTTTCCATGAGAATGAACCATTGTATAGAGACACCAACCTTGATAATTGAGGAAAATTAGATGCATGTAAATATGGTTTTTGGAAATGAAGTTATCTATTCCTATTAAGCCTATATCTATAAGAACAAGAATAATCCGGAAGGAATCACCCTAAGTCTCTTCTTAAGGAAGGATGAAAATTCATAACCCTTCCCAATAATTTACTGGATTAGAATCCTGAGCAATGGGAGGGTAAACGACATAATAGAGTGTAAATAGAGTTAATAATACATTTAAAAACCCATATTAATAATCATATGTGACTTCACTAATAGTTTTAACTTCTCCACATAAGATCAAAAGTTGAATTGGAAATTTAAAATTTTGAAATAACCCTCACCATATGATAGTGATGTCCATTATGGTCATGGTTGCCTTAATTATACCATGACCAGGAAGCCTGAGATAGACACCATCAACATTATAGTGTAAAAACCATGTTCATTTATGACCCTCTGTTCCCTCCACCATAGAATGGTGGTGGATAATCTATTCATGGTCTGTAAAAAGACCTCATGCATCCAATGCCTAAGACCAGACATGTTTCTGAGTGCGTGTCCTTACTCGTGTCACATAAGCAGGTTACATGCATAAGACGACTTAGACCATAGAGTAGTCTTACCCATGGAACACCCGGAAAGACCCAAAAGTCACCCGAATCCAATGAGAACCATTCATAACTTCCCAAAAAACTCTAGAACCGCAATAGAGACAAATAAAATCCAAAAACACATAATTTTTACCCAAATGGTGTCACAATCCTCCCCACCATACAACATTCATTCGCTATAAAAAACTCAATATTTTGGAATCATAAAGAGATAAGGCCACTACTGCATAATCAGTGATTCACTCTCCCATGTATCATAGTTATCTCATCCATAATATTAAAATACATGAACTAAGGGAATATTTTTACCCTAAAACACCTTATTATAATGATCCATTATCTAAATTTGTTGATCAACTACTAAGGTGAAAAGATCAAGATAAACATATTAACATTATATCACATGATAAGGGTCTAGTAGATACACCTTCATATTTGAAAAACATGAAACACATCATGAATAAATTTAAATCAATGTAGTAATTCTAAATATTATTCCGCCATTCTATGATATTTGATAATCTAAGAAGGTATAAAAACCATAGATTCAGCTTAACCTATTTTACTAAATAATTATGTCCCAAACGAGGTGAAACACTGAGAAAAAATTGATCGCCTACCAAAACTCTAATGGGTTATAAAGATGGATCGTATAATATTTTTGTTGTTTCAGATCTATTATTAACAAATTTCAGATTAACTATACCATCTCTTTCATCTCTTGAATAAGACTTGGTCCAATTAAATACCACTCTACCAACCATTCCATACATAAATGATATCTATATGGTCGTCTATACAATTCCTCAAAATTTTCCATTTTAATTGAATCATGATAACTATTTTTATAGGACAACTCAACCAATGGAAGATTTTTTTCACATGAACCACCAAAATAAATCTAGCATACCCAAATCATATCCTTAATATGAATGGATCACTCAATTTGACTATCCATATGGGGGCGATACATCATGATTAACTTTAATTATATACCAATTTACTCTTGTAATCCTTTCCAAAACTAGTATGTAAATCATATATCTCTATTAGAAACAATATTATAAGGAATTCCATAGAGATTCATGATCTCTCAAATATACAGGTGTCCAGGATCATCCACCTTCATCACCTCCTTAATAGGAAGGAAATGAGTCGATTTCATGAGTTATTAAATGATCACTAAAATTTAATATTTCCTTATATGATTCTATGATAATCTAACTACAAATAATATGGATATTTAATTAAAATTCCATAACATAATGGGTAAAGTCTCCAACAACTTGGTAGGTATCTGATGTACCACCTTAATCTTATGTCAGGTAAGGTATCATGATATGAATTCCAAAATCAACCACCTCATCCCTATCCACCAATATTGACATCTTAAATCATGATACATATTGAAATACCCATGTTGTATAGACAAAATAAACTGATATCCACTATCCATCAACTCCTACCTTAGAGTTATCAAAATTTCCAATCTACCTCAAAAACACAAGACCTCATCAAGAGACAAAGACTAGTCACACAAGGTCTCCCCACCATAAATGATTTCACTAAAATACTAAAAATCAGTTTTTATTACTTGTCCATGTGAAATATAATCATCAAATGAAGAATCGTTTTTCACACATGCTAATTACACCTAACCAACAACTTCTTCTTTTTCAATCTTACATATCCTATTACAGAGTTGACCTATAGGGGTGTTATGTTTGAATGGAATGATAAGTGTTAAAGATAATTTGAGGAAATGAAGGTGGAGTTTCATTTATCTTGTAATGAACCAACCATTGTTGATTAGACATGTCACCCAAGATATCTCTCCACAAGGATCTAAGTGTGTTCATGATCACTACGGGCTATTGAAAAGCACCTAGGTATCGACATGTATAACCATGGAAACTATTTCACCCTAAAATAACAACACAAAATGTTTCATATTTAACAAGATAATATAAATAAATAGAATACATCATATAATATAAGGTACGCAACCATGAGAAATAATAAAATAATGAAAAAAATTCTAGTCTCAGAAAAAAAATCCAAGACCCAAAAAATCTTTCATGAAACCATATTTCACCACCATACTAAAACACCAGGAAAGTGACATCAACCAAGATAATTAGTTGAGATAAATTACACCCCATACCTTTACCTATATCCTACAAAACTAAATCTTAATATTCCCTATGTCATTTACATGGTGTGTGGAAAATTCTCAGTGGGATACAACCATGAATCTATAAAATTTATGTCACCATGAAACCGTTTGTACTAAATTTAAAAAAAAATCATAAATTAGTTTAATTTGAAAAAAAATTCTATAAAATATATTTTTTCCTTTTAAAACATTCCATATTAAAATAAACCATGAATATGAAAAAAATTCATGAAAGATAAATAAATGGAAATAATCAAACCATTTATATGATAAACATGGGGGAATTAATTCATGAAATGTCACCATCATGAATGGATCCAAGAAAAAATAAGACATGAAATATAGCCTATGGGAATACTGAACTAGGACATGAAAATAAAATTATTCAATTAAAATATGAATCTTAATGATATTGAGTAATGTCATAATTTATCGATGTCACAACCAGGATCCCAAGTTGTGTCACACCAACCCGAAATGAGAATATGTCTAAACTTAGTGTTCCTAAGGTTTTTATGTTAATTGTTTTTCAAAATATTTAATTAAAACATTCCATTGATTTAGTAAAACATTTATATAGGTAAATCATTTCCAATCCCATGCTTGAAAAAACCTTTTAGATTCAAAACCATATTTGAGGAATTTCATCAAACATATGAAGTGAATAAACAATTTTTAAAGAAAAACACCTTTAAAACCATTTTCCATTCCACCAATGAAGAAATTATGCAAAATATTCCTCATTTAAATTAAATAAACAATGTTGATAAGCTAAAAAAATTAAAACTCGAGAATAATAAGGTGTTCCATGAGAAAGAACTATTTTATAGAGACACCTACCCCACCAACGTAGGAAACATAGATACCTTTGAAGATGGTGATCGGAAATGAATATATGGGTTTTTATTAAGACTAGATCGATAAGAATAAGCCTAAAAATAATGGATCACCCTAATTATTTTCTTTATGAAGGGGGGACATCCATAACACTTCCTGAAATTGATTGGATCAGAACCCCTTAAAAGAGGTGGATGTTGAATGTCTTAATAGATGGAAAATCAAGTTAGTAACTGACTAAACATACCCTCTTAATGATTGAATTCATCTTTATTATGAGTAGTAACTTCCCCATAATATCCATGGTTGAATTTTACATTTCAAATTCTGAAAAATAGTCACAATGGAATAGTGATGCCCACCATGGTCATAGTGGCCTTGATTACACCAATCCCAGGCAGCCTCACATAGTGACCCTACTTGATGAGGTGTAAAAACATTGGATATTTTTTTACCCACTATGCCCTCTACCATGTTGTGGTTGTTTCCATTTTGTTCAAGGTCCACAAGAAGACTCTAATATTTGAAACTTAAGACTACACCACGCCATGGGTGTATTATCCCTACTCATGTCACATAGGTGGGTTTTGTGCATAAAATAGCTTACACCATAATATGACCCTACTCATGGTCCACTTGAAAACATAAGTAAGTCACCCTAAGACACTAGGAACCATTTAGGACTACCTAAAAACCTTTAGTGCCATAATATAGACAACAAAGTCCAAAAATAAAAACATACACGTGACCCATAAGTTATCACAAAGACTCATGATAGTGTTTTATCTCCCTACCACCAACACAATAGAGTAATTATGGTGATTTTCCACTCATATAATAATAGTAACATGTATCATAGGTTATAGGGAATCTATGTTATTATCTCACTATTGAGGGATTTAAGCCATGAAACATGGTATGAGCACTCATCAGAAGTTATTAAGGATTTATTTTATTAGTTTTATCTATAAAGGAAAAAGGAAATAGTGGAGGAAGAAAAAAATAGGTGAAGGAAAAAAAAGAATAAATCAAATAAAAAATGATATTGTGATAAATTAAATAACATAAAGTTATGAAATGATTCAAAACATGTTGTTCATATATTTATGGAAAGAGTGTCACCCCCATAGTTTCTTATTATGAAAAAATGAAATAGGAAAGCATACAATAGAAAACATGATAAAACCTTGATAAAATAGGTGACATTGGTCAGATGTTTCATGAGTAATTAACATGAAATCACATCATAGAAAAACTCACACATGTGTGAAAAATGGAATCTTACAATGAATGAAAAAATGAAACTAGACAAATGAAAGAAAATTTTGATGGGGATTAAAAAATAGATCTTACACTAAGAACACATATTCTATTGAGTTAAATAACTCTTTTTCATCATGTTTTAATAAAAATATACATTATACTGAGTTTTATATTACTTAATGTTATATGTTAAAGTTTTCTGTTGTGAATAATTAATTTTTGATTGTTTTAATTTATAATGAACTGAAGAAAACCATCTAAATTTTGGAACTTTGAGGATAAAAATTGAAATACATTATCAAAAGCTAGATATAAATTCATTGAACGATTTTTTTCCTCATCTAATGCTATTATAAATGAAAAAAATAACATAATTAAGTTAGTTACATAAATTCCTATAAATTGAACCAAGTGCTTTAAAGAAATGAACTTGTGATATTGTTGATCTATACATTATATCACTACCTTGGTTGTCTCTATTCTATTGTTTCTGTTGTGGTTTTCTATGAGATTCAATTTGTGATGATTCCTTATAAAATCTCTTAACGTTCCTTTTGTAATTATTCATTTTCTAACTAATATTCTCAATGAGATTCTGATTGTGGAATCTGTATCTTTTGAATAGTTTATTCAATAAAGTCGAAAAATCATAAACTTTCTAATAATTGTTCTAATTAAAAAGGTGCTCAAGGCTAGAGTTTCAGGCTTCCAATACTTCTATAGAATAAGTTCTTTATTCGGAACTTGTACCTTCCAAATGTTGAGTCTATATAGTACTTGATTGAAAATTGGGTATCTTGGTTTAAGTTATCAAACAACTATAACTTTGGAATAAAAGGTAAGTGTTCCCTCAATATGAACTATTTGGTTCTATAATATCCTTTATAGAAGTATTTAAATTATTATCCAATACTATGTGTTTTGTTTCATTTAGTTTGTTGAATTAATTTTCAGTTGTTTATTTTTATAGGTTTATCTATTTCACTATAGATTATTCTATTTTCACTACATTTATACTTTTATATACTTTGATCATTTAAAAATTATATCTTCAAAGTGTTTGAGCTTTTTGAGTGGGTGAGATATTAACTTGGTATTTCAACCTCTATTCAACCCTTGAGGTTTCCATTTTTTAACCTATACAAGAAACACTTGGTATCAAAGTTGTAATATATTTTTACACTTTTATATTTTTTGTTTACTTATCAAAACATATATCAGTTTCCTTACATTAACATGTTATTGAGAAAATATCTCTTGTTTTTTTATATGGAAAACATTATTCTAGTCATAACTCTTGAAAAATTAAATCTAAACCATCAACCGATTATTGATAGAGTGGATTATGTATGTTAGATTGAATGGATGGAAACATATGTGATTAATACTGTTGTTAAAAATTTTCTTATACTAATTGGAAATTACAATATTCTGGAAAAAGAGGTTAAAAATTTCACCATTGAAGAGAATTTAAAGTTACCACTTAATATTTAACTATATAATACATTTCTTTTTGAAATTCAAATGAATATATATATATATATATATAAGTTTCATCTTATAAAATGGATTATACAAAATGGAAAACATTATATGTTACACACATCAAAACATCAAAGTTTCTAGAAACTAAAATAGTGATGATGACTAAAAATTATGAATAGTTTAACTTTATATTTGGTTATTTAGTTTCCAAGATGCACTAGAGATTCATGATGTTTGTGAATAGCTTGAAATAACTTGGTTAAAAATAATTATTAGATGATTATTTGATCTAAAATATCATTAACATTTTACCTAAATAATGAGAATAAAAGATAATGAAATTTGATGATACTAAGAATATTGGAAAGATTATTTTTGTTTATTTTATCGATACACTTATACAGTACAAAAGTTAATTATAGAGAGATATAGAGAAGGAAATAAAAAATAATGGAGTTTCATTTGAAACTATAACTATTTAACGGTTAACTTCCAAAGGAAATACTTCAACCCAAAGTTCATCCAAAATAACTTTCAAAAGTCTTTATAATAATACTTACATAAAAATTAGAGAGGCTGTGACTATTAAGTGTACTAGGTAGATAAATATATATATGGTAAGGAAGGACTGCTACATACATAATTAGAAGAAAGGAAATGAAAAGTATGAATGTGTGGATTCTTAAAAAATTATATGTTTTGAATATAAAAACATAGAGCACATCATATCAAATTTCACAAGATTAAAAAAATAATGGGAATAAATTTAAGAGATAATTAAAGAGAAAAGGAATAAAATAAATTATTTCTTTGGTAGATACATAGATAAATAGTGAAGATACCTCTTTAGATGATATGAGTTGATCATTTAGCAATGAAAACCAAAATATAACCATTTTTATGATAATATGGTGAGGAATAAAATGTTCTTTATGGGAAATATAATGACAAACACACATACTAATTTATAACTAGATTGGGATCACCCATTTTTTCAGAAGATGAGTTTTAAGATGATGATGATGATACATTATCACTTGAGGAAAATTTTAGATATGTTAGAATCATGGATAAAAGAAATAAATAGTTAAAGGAATATTATTAACAAACTAAGGATAGTATTTAAAATTCTAAAAATTTGTTAGTAAAATTTAATATTCAATTTGTTAAGTTAGAAGAGGAATTTTCTTGACTATCTTCCAAAATTAATGAAAATTATACTTCAGTTACTACATCAAAATATAATATTGAAGTGATTAGTCTAAAAAAAATTTGAGACATTGAAGAATCTTGTCACTGAAATTACTTCTTGAAGAAATAATTTTGAAAAGTTGTACAAGAAAATTAAACAAAATGGGACAACTTAAAAACTCGGTAGCAAATCCATTAGAAAATTTCAAACTCATTCAATCTAATTTGTTCCAAATATAACGTTTTTTTTTCAAAGTTTCAAATATTATCTTATTGGAAGAATAAATGTTCAAATTTCAATATTTTATAATACACCAGGATTATATTTCAAAGTAACTCACAATAGTTGAACATAGGTAATTTGGAAAGATATGGGTTCCAAATGTTCTTTTTTTAATATATCTAGATAGAAGAAAGTCTGGATTCCTATATCTGTAAAGACCCATAAATTCTGTGGAAATAGTTTTCTTAAATACATTCAAATTTTACGATTCCGCGAAAATTTATAGCTCATGATTCTGAGGCCCGGTGTGCTCAGAATCAATTTCTGAAGTTTTATTCAGGTACGTTCAGTAAAGATACGAGTGGGTTTTTATAACTTTTGAACCGGTGCTTGGAATTGAAATATGAGGACACTGTTGAACTCACAACACCGGTATTTGCTTAAGCAGACATTCACTTCAATGGAAGTGGGTCGAGAATAAAAGACAGTTTTTGGGTTTTTAGAGAGTGAATTACATAAAAATAAAGTGTGTGGCTTAATTTTAATTTGATGGTTAAAACCTCCTCATGGAAGTTGGAGGTAGGACCACCACACCTTATCCTCCAATGAGAGTTTTTGGTGGTGGGGCCCACCCGAACCTATTCTTCTGTGAGTGGTTACGATGTGGGGACCACATGGGACTAAACCCACCTATTAATGGTAGGAGAGGAAAACCTCTCAAATCCCCTCATTAATGAGGGAGTGTCTCACCCCCCCCCCCCCTTATTGGTGCCAACTCCCCTAATTTAATTGTGTCAAATCCTCCACATTAATTAAGGAGGTAAAAGTTAATTAATGATTCCATTTTAAATTTTGAAACTAACAATCTAAAATAATAGAAAATCTATTATTTGGAGGGGGATATCTTTTTAGCTTGGCATATTCATCTTGGTGGTAACTTAGGAGAAGAGGGAAGAACACTCACTAACGATGAATGAAGAAGAAAGAACACTGAGCTTATTCGAATTCTTCCTCGGAGCTTCTACCAACGTGGGATGGCTTCAACTGACCTTCCCTCCATATCGTCATCAATGAGCCGACACATGAGCTCGAGATTGAAAGCTTGCGGCGGTCGCGACGTACGCCGATCTTCTCTATCATCTTCCCAGCAACTCCATCATCTACCAATGATCATGGTAGAGGTTGTTTTATTTTTATGCCATTTTCTTATTTTCTTTCAAAACAAAGAACCAGGATATGTGTCCTTTGATGGGTGAGTTGTTCATCGTTCTCCTACCTTGATAAACCAATTGATATCACCCTAATAGCGGAGGGTGCGGGCCAAACTAACAGGGCCTGACTCCCACCGTTGATATCTTTTTTGATGATCTTCGGCATGGTGACGAAGCAACGAGGCAATGAAGGCAGTGAAGAAAAAGGATGAGCTACCCTCATCCTCCGTGATTCGTGCCCCCCCCCCCCCCCCGCTGTCGGCCGAACAGGCCCCGGGCGAGCCCTCGTCGGCTGCACCGCTCGCTGAGCTGCGCCGCAGCCACCCGCCGGCCTGCCTTCCAGCCTACTCGGCCACTCGTCGGCTCACCTGGCGCCCTGCCGGGCTGCCTGTCGGCCTAGCTGCGCCCTGCTCGGCCGCCCGCTGGCCCGCCTCCCGGCCACCCGAGCCTCCACCCGACTGAACCATCTCCCTAGCTGCATTGGCCTCCTGAGCCGACTTGTGGCCCCATCATGGTACCCTGGCCGAACCGACCCAACCGCGACCTCTGTGCCTAGCCACATCGGGACGCACCCTCATGGTGCTCTGGGCCGAACCGGCCCCGACCCCATGCCAGACCGCCCACACGGCCTGCCGGGCAGGGCCCAGCGGGCCGAACCAAACCTAATAGGTTGGCCCGGCCAATGGGTCGGACCAGACCCAATTGGTCCTATTGGGTCAACTCATACGAGGTCATCCCAGACGAGTTTGGACCGATTCGGACCGGACCCAGGCCCATTACCGACCCTTTACTTTCTTTGGCCATATCTTTGGCACCGGATGACCATTTGACGAACCGTCAGTGGCGCTGGAATTCTTGGAACGTGGTGGTCTCTTTGAGTATACCCCACATGAGTTTTGGTTATAGTTGATATACGATCAGGTTGGATCGAGCCCGAATCTAACCGGGCCCCTGGGACTAAATGGCTAATAAGTCACATACTGGGCGTCCGATTAACACGCCGTCTATTGGGTTGAAACTCCTATGATGTGTAGGACATTTGAGGTACTTCTACATGGGACTTAGTGATAGTTGAATTATCGACCTGTAGCTTGTGGAGAGAATCCTCTTGGGGACGAGCGAGCATAGTGCAGAGACCTAGTAGTTGGCTGAGACCTGACGACTACTGACCGATTCAACATGGAGTGATTCAACTAGCCCAGTGGGGTGCACCATGGTGTCATGATAGACCCACAGTGGGGTGTTCCTTGGTGTCACAGCAGACCCATGAGGTGCAGGCATAGCCCGTGTAGGGGTGAGTATAATGATACTCAATAGGCACCCCAAGACCCTAAGGTCTCACAAAATCCAACAAGAATAAACCACAAAGTCTAAATTCAACAGATAACCTCACTTAGTTATATTCCCATAAATATACCTAAGTTATCAAGTAATCCATCTCAATCATGAGATAAACACAAAAGTCACTGACTCATCTCAAACCAGGATTTTATTCTTGGGGTAGTATCAAGTAACATCCACAGTCACACTGTCGAAACCTCAGCTGCTGGAGAACTCCCCCTCTATAGAGTACAGTGGTTCTATTGCAATACCAAGGAGCTTCACACTAACCTTGGACTGTTTAGGTACTCCTCCGATTGAGTATCGTGGGTCTGTTGCATCACCAAGGTGCTCCCCACCGTGGGTCTGGCACGTTACCAAGGCACTCCCCCTCATATCATGATGAGGTACTCCTCTTGTCGAGTACCGTGGGTCTGCCACGACACCAAGGCACTCCCCATTATGGTTCTACCGTGACACCAAGCCGCTCCCCATTAGGCCAGTCGAGTCACTCTGAGTCGAATCGGTCTGCAGTCGTCAAGTCTCAGCAAGCAACTAGGTCTTTGCTCTATACTCGCTCGTCTCCAGGATGATCTGATCCATGAGCTACTGTTCGATACTCTAATTGTCATGAAGTCCCATGTAGAAGTATCCCAAAGGTCTGTCATGTCATAGGGTTCTCAACGCAACAGACAAGGCGTTAATCAGATGCTCAGTCTGTGAGTTATTATTCTTTTAGTCCCGAGGTCCTGGTTGGATTCGTGCTCGATCCAACCTAACTATATCTCAACTGTACCCAAAACTCTAGTTGGGTATACTCAAAGGGGCCATCATGCTCCAAGAATACCAGTGGAGCTGACGGTTCTTCAAACGGTCGTTCGGTGTCAAAGATATGGCCAAAGAAAGTAAAGGGGTCGGTAGTGGGCCCGGGTCTGCTCTGACCTAGTCGGACCGACCCGGTCAGACCAATTGGGTATGACCTTGCCCATTGGGTGGGCTGGTCTATTTGGTTCATCCCGGACCGCAGGGCCTAGCCCAGTAGGCCGTGTAGGCGGTTCGTCCTGGAATCGGGGCCGGTTTGGCCCGGAGCGTCGTGAGGGTGTGGCTTGGGCGGCACAAGGCGCGCAGGGCGCGCGGGCTGGCATGGTTCGGCCGGGCGCACGGGAGGTGGCCGGCCAGGCCAGCAGGTGGGCCAACGGGCGTTCGGCAAGGGCGCGTCCAGGATAGAACACATCCTGGAAGGGCACGGCCAGGCCGGAAGGCGGCCGTGCAGGGTGCCAGGTGGGCCAGCGGGAGGTCGGGCAGGGCGCGGCTAGGCCAGCAGGCAGCCGGGCAGGGCATCAGGCGGGCCGGTGAGCAGCCATGCAGGGTTCCATGAGGGCTGGCTAGCAGCCGGGAGGTGGTAGGGTAGGCCGGCGGGACGCGGGCTAGCTTCGGGTAGTGGCTCGGCTCTACGAGCGTCGTGGATGGCAGGGGCTCGGCCGGGGCCGGTTCGGCCGGTGGTGGTGTGGGACACCGCGGGGGCAGTGCAGATCACAGAGGTTGTGGGTAGCGCGAACTTTGTCTTCACCACCTTCGTCGCCTTGTTTCTTCGTCTCCATGCCAAAGATCATCATAAAGAAGAACGGTGGAGGGTTCGGGCCATGTCGGTGTGGCCCACACCCTCCGCGTTATGGGTGGTAACATTTGGCTCATCTAGAAGTAAGAAAGATGAACTTCAATTGTTTCACAACCTCTGCAACAATTCCATTCTAACTGAAGAAGAGAATAACGAAGGTGATATAACTCAAATTAACCCCATTCCTTGATCATTGGTTGTTGATAGAGTCGCGGGGAAGATGGTGGAGAATATTGCCGTTCATCACGTACGCCGCACACTTTCAATCTCGAGCTCATGTGTCTGTTCATTGATGACTATGTGGAGGGAAGGATGGTTGAAGACGTCCAATGTCGGTAGAAGCTCCGAGGAAGAAGTCAAAGATGGTCAGTGTTCTTCGTTCTTCATTGGTGATAGTTCTTCCCTCTTCTCCCATGTTTCCACCAAGATGAATATGCCAATCCAAATAATAATAGATTGTGTTAATTTATTATTTAATTTGTTGGCACAGTACTCAGCAAGGTTCACCGACCTCTCTCTCTACTTCACTGATATGGTATGTGACCCATTCTTTTGGTCTTGGACCTTCGATCAGGGGCTCAGGTGAGAGATCAGGGCTTCAATGATATCACTAAGAATTCCGACATAGGTGGGGGTGCTAGAGAGAGCCCTCCTGGTAATGAGTTTCCATGCTGAGTTGTCCCCTGCAGTGATATCCACCACCAGTCGACACGTAGAAGATTCTTCAGTAGCTGGCAGCAGATAGATGTCACAGAGGTCTAAGAAGACCAGAACCATGGGTGGACGACCGCATGACTTAGAATCAGTTGTGTGGGGCACCCAGGGCAGTGACATACATGCCAGGAGAGGACAGTGTTACTCATGCAATGGGTTGGGTCACATGGCTCGTGACTGTCTGACCCACCATTCGAATGATCAGAAGATGGTCAAAGGACCGCCCATGCAGATATAGAGATTCGATCAAGGCAGTCCGCATGGAGTAGGGAGACGTGGAAGAGGAGCTAGTCGTACAGCTGGTGGTGGGCGACGTTTTGAGTTGTTACTACCACCACTACTAGGAGGTCCACCCCGACTGCAGGGAGTAGGTGGACATGTGAGAGCTCAGTTCCAGGCAGCTGAGTCTTATGATCACAGCGCTCCAGAGATGATTCGAGGTACGATCTGTGTCTACACCACCGTACCTATAGTTCTTACAGAAACAGGTTCCAGTCACTCTTTCATTTCCACTGCCCTCGTTCGGAGCTTTGAGATTCTGACGGAGTTGTTGGCTCGATCCTTATGGCTAGAGACTCCTACGGAAGCAGACTCGATGATTACCCACTAGTGTCGACAGTGTGAGCTTACTCTAGGAGGTGAGAGCTTCGGCTGGGATCTCCTCGTAGTGGCGTCGAGGCCTCACAACATCATCTTGGGTATGGACTGGTTATCTACAGTCCATGCCCAGATCGACTATATTAGGTGCAAAGTGCGGTGTGTCCGCATGGATGGGACCAGGTCCACCTTCACTGATGATAAGGGATACTTTGCAGCATAGGACAGACTTACTCAGAGGGGTTTGCAGTCGACCACTCATCAGTTGGCTTGCCTTACCCTCGAAGCAGTTGATATGGAGACTCTGACTTATCCTGTAGTGGTAGACCATACACAGATGTTTTTCTGGATTATGTCACTAGTCTACCTCCTTGCAGAGAGGTGGACTTATACATTGACTTGTACCCTGGTATGACACCGATATCTACACCAATGTTTCATAAGGGTCTCATGGAGCTTCACGAGCTATAGGTACAGCTAGAGGACTTAGAGGGGAAGGGATTCATCCATCCTCATGTTTCTCCCATAAGCAGCCCCGATTTTATTTGCTAAGAAGGTGGATGGAATCTTGAGAATTTTTTTCGACTACCCTCAACTAAATCAGGTGTCCGTGAAGAAAACGTACCCACTCTTGAGGATTAAAGACCTCTTTGACCAGCAGAAGGGAGCACAGTGGTTCTCAAAGATAGACCTCAGATCAGTCTATCACCAGCTCAGAGTTCCAGATGAGAATGTGAAGAAGATGTCCTTTAGATGTCAGTACGGCCATTAGGAGTTCTTGTTTATTCCCTTCGGTGTAACCAATTCTCCATCAATGTTCATGGGACTCATGAACAGGATCTTCTAGCCATACCTCGATCACTTTATCATATTCTTCATCGATGAAATTCTGATCTACTCAACTACTAAGGAGGAGCATGTCTACCATTTATCAGTAGTACTGGACAGACTCTAAGAGCCCTAGCTTTATGGTAAGCTCTCGAAGTTCCATTTTTGGATCTGAGAGGTTAAATTTTTGGTACAAGTCATCTCGGAGGCTGGAGTTGTAGTGGATCTAGTGAAGATTGAGGTGGTACTTTCTTGGGAGCCACCCAGCAGTGTGAATGAGGTATGAATTTTCCTGGGTTTGGATAGTTAGTACTGGAGGTTCATTCCAGACATCTCCAGGGTTGCAGCACCACTATCATCCATGACGAAGAAGGGTAAACCCTTCATGTGGTCGGAGAGATTCCAGCATAGCTTCCATAAGCTGAGGTAGAGGCTGACTAGTTCCCCCATCTTGATGCTTCCAGAGGAAGGCGTAGGGTACATAGTCTACTGTGATGCATCAGGGACCAGACTCGAGTGTCTGCTGATGCAGGAGTGACCAGTGATCGTGTGTGGTTCTTGGCAGCTGAGACAGCATGAGAAGAACTATGCTACCCATGACCTAGAGTTTACAGTAGTGGTCTCCGCCTTGAATATGTGGTGACACTATCTGATGGGTGACTGTTTGACCGTGTACTCTGATCATAAGATTCTTAGGTATATCTTCTCTTAGAAGGACCTGAACATGATACAACGAAGTTGGATTGAGTTCCTCCAGGACTATGACTTCAAAATAGTCTATACTTTTGTAAATGGTAACGTTGTTGCAAATGCACTCAGCAGGAGATCTATTATACAGCTGCTAGGCGAGGTGACAGAGCAGCTGGCTGCTTTACAGATATCCTTTGTGGATAGAGATGGGGCAGCTTTCCTTCATCCCCTTACAGTTACTCCCCCACTTCATCAGCGAGTCAGGGAGGCACAACATGGGCATGCCGACTACGAGACACAATGTGCTCAGATATCCATAAGGCAGGCACCTGATGGATTTTCTGAAGGTGGGGAGCACATCATCCTCTTCAAATGACATACTATGGTGCCAGTGTCACTTTAGGAGGAATGTTGAAGGAGTTCCACACATCCCCTTTAGCAGTACATCCATGAGTGGTGAAGATGTACCAGGACCTTCGACGACAGCACTGGTGGTCGGGGATTAAGAAGGAAGTTGCAGAGTTTGTCTCTAGGTGCCTCACTTATAAGCAAGTGAAGGAGGAGCACCATATACTTGAAGGCTTGGTTCAGCCTTTATAGGTTCTAGAGTAGAAGTGGGATGGTATATAAATGGACTTCTTGATGGGTCTTCCACAAACATCCAGGGGTCATGACTTGAATTGGGTGATCGTTGATCGACTCACCAATTCGACCCACTTCCTACCGATCAGAGAGTAGGGTTCAGTAGAGAGATTAGGATGACTCTATGTGGAGGAGATTGTGCGACTACATGGAGTACCTTCTTTTATTTTCTCTGATCGTGACGCATGGTTTACTTCCCAACTATGGAAGTGGTTGTAGGAGGCTTTTGGGACATAACTTCATATGAGAACTTCCTTCCATCATCAGATGGATGGCTAGACTGAGATAACCATTCAGACTCTCGAGGGCATGCTCCATGCATCTGTCCTCGACTTTAGTCATAGCTGGGAGGATCACTTACCTTTGGTGGAGTTTTCATATAACAACAGCTATCACTCCACCATAGGGATAGAACCATTTGAGGCGTTATATGAGCGACCTTGCAGATCACTCTTGTGCTGGAATGAACCTGGGGAGTCAGTACTAGTGGGACCAGAGATGGTACGAGCTACCACGGAGAAGGTGCAGATCAACCAGGATCGGATGAAGACTGCATAGAGCAGACAGAAGTAGTATTCTGATTGAAGACAGAGACCTCTAGAGTTCGAGGATGGTGAGCACTTCTTTCTATGGTTCTCACCTTGATGATGTATATGGATATTTGGCTGGGGTGGCATCTTATCTTTGAGATTCATCGGACCTTTCCAGGTCCCCAGTAGAGTAGGTGAGGTGGTTTACTGCCTGACACTTCCACCTCAGTTGCATCGGGTGCACAACGTCTTCCACATATCTTAGTTGAGGAGATAAGTGGATGACCCTTCTGACATCATCGACCATGGCGATCTGTATATCAACGATGGAGAGACTTTTACGGAGGTCCCAGTGGAGATTTAGGATTGACAGCAATGGTTCCTACATGGATGGTCGATAGCTCTGGTGTGCGTTCGCAGGCAGCACGGGAACCTCCAGGAGAGCACATGGGAGCTGGAGGCTCAGATGCATGCTCAGTACCCCAACATGTTCGCCTAGTTCGAGTTGTAGCTTACGGGGATGTAAATCCCGGAGGTGGGGAGAATGTGAAAACCTAGAAATTTTTTGGAAACTTTTTTCTTAAATACTTGGGAATTTTATGAGTCCGTGAAAATTTATGACGCATGATTCCGAGGCCCGGTGTGCCCAGAATCAATTTCTGAATTTTTATTCAGTTACATTCAGTAAACGTACGAGCGGGTTTTTATAACTTTTGAACCGGTTCTCAGAATTGAAATACGAGGAAACCGTTGAACTCGCAGTGCTGGTATTCGCTTAACGATACTTTCACTTCAACAGCAGTGGGTCGAGAATAAAAGATAGTTTTTGGGGTTTTAGAGAATGAATTAAATAAATATTAAGTGTGTGGCTTAATTTTTATTTGATGGTTAAAACATCCTCATGGAAGTTAGAGGTGGGACCATGACACCTTAACCTCCAATGAGAGTTTATGGTGGTGGGGCACACCCAAACCTAACCTCCCACGAGAGGTTACGATGTGGGGACCACATTGGACTAAACCCCCTAATAATGGTGGGAGATGAAAACCTCTCAACTCCCCTCATTAATGAGGGAGAGTCTCACCACCCCCCCCCCCCCCTTTATTGGTGCCAACTCCCATAATTTAATGGTGCCAAATCCTCCACATTAATTAAGGGGTGACAAGTTAATTAATCATTCCATTTGAAATTTTAAACCCAACAATATAAAGTAATAGACAATCTATTATTTGGATGGGGCTATATTTTTGTCTTGGCATATTCATCTTGGTGGAAACTTGGGAGAAGAGGGAAGAACTGTCACTAATGATGAACTAAGAATGATGAACACTGACCTTCTTCAATTTCTTCCTCAAAACTTCTACCGACGTGGGACATCTTCAACCGACCTTCCCTCCACATCATTGTCAACGATTTGACACATGAGCATGATATTGAAAGTGTTGGGTGGAGGTGACGAATGACAATCTTCTCCATTATCTTCCCCGTGACTCCGTCACCGACCAACAATCAAGGTAGGGGTTGTTTTCTGCTTGTCTCATGTTCTTCTTTTCTTTAAAAACGAAGAATGAGGATATGTATCCTTTGACGGGTGAGTTGTTGTTCATTGTTCTCCTACTATGGTAAACCCATTGATATCATCCTAATCACCGAGGGTGAGGGACAAACTAACATGGCCCGAATCCCTCTGTCGATCTCTTTTGTGATGATCTTTAGCATGGTGATGAAGCAACGAGGTCACGAAGCTTGAGAAGATAAAGGTCGCACTACCCGAGGCCTCTGTGACCTGTGCCGCCCCCGTGGCATCCCACACCACTGCCGGCCAAGCCCCCACCATCTATACTGCTCACCGAGCCGAGCCGTGGCTGCCCACCGGCTCACCGGCCCACCTGTCGGCCTGTTGTGCCCTTCTCGGCCACCTTTTTTCCTGGCCACGCCATGCTCACCCGCTCGCTGGCCTGCCCGGCCGCCTCCCAACCACCCGAGCCACCACCCGACCAAACTGAATCCCTGGCAGTTTCGGCCTCCTGAGCCAGCTTACAGCCCCCTTCACGGCGCCCTGGCCGAGCCGGCCCAGCTGCGCCCTCCAAACCGAGCTGTGCCGGGCCGCACCCTCGCGATGCTCTAGGGCGAACTGGCCCTGAGCCCAGGAAGAACCGCCCACGCGGCCTTCTGGGCTGGGCCCAGCAGTCCAGGCCAAACCTACCATGTTGTCCCACCCAATGGCCCAGGTCAAACCCAATTGTTCTGACCAGTTCGACCCAGACCGGGTCAGATCGGACCTAGGCCCACTACTGACCCTTTGCTTTCTCTGGCCATATCTTTGGCACTGGATGACCATTTGACTAACTGTCAGCGGCGCTGGTATTCTTGGAGTGCGACGGTCCTGTTGAGAATACCTCACTAGAGTTTTGAGTATAGTTGAGATACGATTAGGTTGGATTGAGCACAAATCCAACTGGGCCCCCGGAACTAAAATGCTAATAACTCACAGACTGGGCGTCTGATTGACATTCCATCTATTACGTTAAGACTCTTATGACATGGAAGACCTTTGAGATACTTTTATGTGGGAATTCGTGATAGTTAGAGTATTGACCTATAGCTCATGGAGAATATCTTCCCGGGGACGAGCAAGTATAGGGAAGAGACCTAGTAGCTAGCTGAGACCTGACGACTGCTGACTGATTCGACTTACAGTGGTTCGACTAGCATAGTGGGGAGAGCCTTGGTGTCATGATAGACCCACGGTACTCTACAGGATGAGTACCTCATCAGGCTATGAGGGAAAGTTCCTCGGTGACGCGGAAGACCCACAGTGGGGTGCACCTTGGTGACGCAGCAGACCCACGGTACTCGATAGGAGGAGTACCTCAGCAATCCAAGGTTAGTGGGAAGTGTCTTGGTGTCGTGGTAGGCCCACTTTACTCGACAAATGAGGAGTTCTTTAGTAGTCATGGTTTCGATAATGTGAATAAAAGTCCCGGTTGAGCTGAGTTAGTAACTTTTGTGTTTTCCTCATGATTGAGATGGATTACTTGATAACTTAGGTATATGTATGGGAATATACCTAAGTGAGGTTATCTGTTGAATTCATACATTGTGGTTTATCCTATTTTGATTTTGTGAGACCTTGAGGGTCTCGGGATCCCTACTGAGTATCATTATACTAACCCCTGCAAGGGTTATACTCGCACCTCGTTGTGTTGGATGTAGATGACGGACAGTGTTGACTGAGGCTGAGAGCACCAGGATTAGACAGTACCCAGAGGTGGACCACACGGTGTGACGGTGCACGGAGGAGATGGACGAACATGGATTGTTGTGGAGGCTATCTGTACCAACCCTTCTGGTAGGATTTCCAAGTGGATGATCCAGGAGCCGTTTTACCTTTTTCCAGTACATTTACTTTCAGTCTCCTTGTACTTTACAGTTGGTATTGTATTTTTGGCCCCCCTTTTACTTTTCAGCACTCTTTTTTTATATAATTTTATTTAGTGTTTTGTTTCCAACTCGTACTATGTTGTGTTCATTTTCAAGTTATAAAGAAAATGCATTCCTAGTTTAGGGATTTACACCTTTGGTGCTCATCGCCATCCCCTGGCCTATGGAAGGCGGGCTTGGGGTAGTCACAGCACGGGCCCCAGGGGACGGGTTGTGATAATATCATTATTTTTTATCAAATAAAGAAAGGTTATTTCATTCTAGAAGTTAAAATAAAATATATAGTACCTAATATAGTTCACTTTTACCTATATATTTTTACATTTAAATATGGTTTTTTTACTTTTGTGTCTTTCTTTTTGATGTTTATATATTAATAGTTTATCAGGGATATACTTTAATGTATGATTGTTTTACTCTTAAATTTTATTTATTTATTTTACATAAGATTTTATTTTTCTTCCATAAGATTGTTTCCTATATTCATAAGATTTTATAATTAGAAAGTTTTTCTTTATATATTTATTAACTCATTGTGAGAGGGTTGGTGTGTTTTTTTGGAAAACTTCCATGTAGGAAAAGTTTACATTTTTCAATATATTCAATAAAAAATAAAAAATTTAATTTGATAACAACTTCTATAATGATATTTGTTTATAAGAAGATCATATTAACATAATAAGATAACTTTTGGTAGGTTCATTTCTATTTATTCATTTCATAAGAAATATTTAAATTTTTTTGTTTTTTACTTTTAATTCATATATTTTTGTAAATTTTTCAAGATTAATGTTCTTTTCTTTAATAATTTTAATTGTTCAGAAGTAACCAAATTTTATTTTCAAAAATTAAAATTTTATTATTTTAAAATATTTAACATCATTATACTTTATTGTGAATTATTTTGGATCAAAAAATCATATCAAGTCAATGGACGAGATAATTCCCTATATAATGGAATGTGGATTTAGAGTAGTTTATTATCATTTAATGTGATGCACTGCTAATTTAAAAACATAATTTCTAATAAACTATTGATAATTTTTATTTTAAATGGAATAATCTATTGAAGTTATAATAAAATATATATTATTCAAGAAATATTTATTGATTTGTATTTGTACTAAAATAATGAGTCTTTAAAAAAATAATTAATCAGATTTCAAGGATGTGAATAAATATATTTACCTAGTAAGGAATATAAATTATTTTATCCAAATAATTTCATTGAATTAAATATTTGATGATTCATATTGTTATATAAAAGTCATATTAATAATACATAACCATCAGTTCATTATTATATTGAATTATTTTTTGAAATCTATTGAGATACCACTTGAAGGTGAACATCATTTTTTCGCATTGGCTTTTATAAATTTCAAAATATTTTATCAAAGAGGGAGAATTCAATAACATTTTTAAATTAACGAAAAGGTTGCATAAGGATATCCATCGACATCCATAAGTTATAATTGTCTTCTGGTGTGTTTAAGTATTCTTAATCATAACGAATATAAGGATATGATAAGGATTCTAGAAATATATGTGCTTGACTTTCTCTGCATCATGAGAAATTTTATTCTTGTAAAGTTCATCTGCGATGATAAGGAAGGTGTAGGTACCTGTATAGTGAGTTTGAATATCCTACCATACTCAAGGACTTCAAATAGAATCTTATTAAAATATTAGAGAAAATGGATCCTGGGAACTCAGGACTCTTAAAATGGTAATGAAAACCCTTATAAATAGTGAAATGATGGTAAAGATGAAATTGTTTAATGATTCAAATAAAAATAAATTTTTTAATAGGGGATAAAAGTTACACTCCCAATAGTTTAATATAAGAAAAAAAAATATTATTTAGAGTAAAAGGAAAGAATCCTGAAATGTTTTGATGTATTAATCCTCCTCATTTAAAAAATAATAAATTTTTTGATGAAAAACATGAAAAATGTTTTGGAAAATGTGGTGATGTTTTTTAAAGAAATTTTGAGGAATTTACAAATAATATTAAAGAAAGAGAGTTAAGGAAACCATTTTTTGGGTTTATAAAATCGAAAGTTAAATCAATAAGACTGGAAGAAGACAAATTTAAGTAGTCTAAGAATAAGAATAAATATTTATTGAAAATTAGGAAGTATCAAGTTTCTCTACCTCCATATTCTATCAGAAAACCTAGTACTAAAATATTGAGGAAAAATATAAAAATTTCAGAAGTTATTTTTGGGAATGTAAAATAAAAAATAAAAAAATTTATTAATCAAAATTACTCAAAATCTTCCCCACCTTTGAAATCAATTAAAGAAGATATAATAATAAAATAAGTAGGGTTATAGTTCAAGCCACCCATAGACCCTCAACACATCAGGAGGTATCATTTTTATTATCTTTTAAAATTTCATCATCTATTTCATTAGATTTTGATAGTTTGTTAGTAGGTGAAATATTAAAGTGACATTTATTTTCTTCTCATGAAGCAAAAAAGTTGAATAAATCGTGTACAGAAGATGCACCTTAGTAGTCTAGGTCATTGGAACCACCAAAATTTGAAAAATATAAATCTCTAGATGTTAATAACTTGAATGGAATTGATATTGAAAATTTAAAAGAATATCAATCCTCTCATCATATTAATATCATAAATATCTCACCTAAGGAAAAAAACAATTGAATATAACTTTAAGAACTAAATATTAGAGTTGAGCCTCAATGTTATTCAAAATATAGTTCTTTATAAGATATCCTGAAAAGTAAAAGAAATGATAAGAAATAATTCAGTATGGTAGAAAAACTACTAAGAGTATTGAATATCATATAAATCATTTATTATATTGATTGAAGGTTAAGACTTATACAAGACAGTATTTTGGAAGCTTAGATATCTTGGATGTTAATAGAATATTATTAATCCGTAATTGGAGATAATATTTGGTTTATCAAATTCTACATAAGAATATGAGTTGTAAATTTGGATCATAAATAAATTATCTAAGTATGAAAAAATATCATAAAATCAAAATTCAATATTTTATTGACTTGAATGTTTCCTTAAGGAAAGAACTAGATGGAGCAGATATTTTTTTTGGACATCAGGATCATAATTTAAAATAGTAATAATGGAAGATAAAATAACAAGAGTGTGAGATGAAGGAGAAATATAAAATTTCAAACTAATTTAATAAATTTGAAAAAGATCAAGATAAGAAGTTGAATAATATAAATAAGTTGGTTTCCAAATCACATAAGAGATAATTAATTTAAATTTTATTTTTATTTTCTGTAATATTTCAAAAGATATGATTTGTTCTGAATATTTCAATAGATTAATTTACTATTTATTATTATATATTTTTAATATACTATATTTCATTATTTTTTTTAAAATCCCAAAGTGGGTGTAGTTTTTTTTCTTTATTTAATTTACTCCAAGAGATACTTTAAAAAATTAAGAATAAGATAATTTTTTTACTTTATCATTCATTGTAAATAATAAAGGGATATTTGTATCCCATGGGGTAAATTGGATGATAAAATGAGATGCCTTACTTATTTTATCTTTTATATTATAATTATTATTTAACACTTTATCATCTTCAGTTTTTTCTCTATTTTAGTTTCATTTTTAAAATAAAAAATGGGGAAATATAAAAATAGTAATTTTCTTTTTTATTTAGGGGAGATTTTTTAATATTTTCTTTTTTAAAATTATATTAAATGGGGAAAAAAATAAAATATTGAAGATTTAAAATCTTATAGATGTTAAAATCAGATGGGAGATTCATCATAAGTTATAGTGATCTTGCTATTTTTATGTTTTTTCAAGATTATCTTATCTTATATATCATTTTTTATCAGAAATGGGGATATTTTTTAGTCAGATGACTCATTTGAATATATTTTTTTAAAATCACAATACACTTTATACTAAGTTCGATCTAACTTGATCCTTTTGTTTATTTTTTGTGTTATATTGACTAAATTTATGATTGTTTTAATTTTCAATGAACTGTAGTGAACCATTTAAATTATATAAATTTGATAAGATATTATGAATAGATTCCTTATAAGATAGAGTGGGATCCATTATTACATGGTGTGTTTCTTCTAATGTTATTGTAACTGAACCCAAAGAACTCAGAAAAGTTACTCTAATCATTGATTATAAATTGGATTGAGGACTTCAATGAATGAAACATACGATATTTGAAACATTTAATTGATTCATGAATCATATCACTACCTTGAATGTCTCAATTTTAACATTTTTCTAGTTTTTTTCTAAGTGATTATTTTTTTGAAAATTCATTATAAAACCTAGTAGTTATATTTTTGTAATTTTCCATTCTCTAATCATTATTATTGATGAGATTTTAGGTGTGAAATTTTTATCTTCTAAATAGTTTTTTAATTAAGTTAAAGGTACATAAGATTATTATCTATCATTATATTCGAATAAGTTCTCTAGGAAAAATTTACAAATTTTCTTCAATATTTTATAAGAATTTGTTCCTAAAAAACATGTTCCTACCAATGCTTTGAGTAAGTGAAATTCATGTTTGGAATGTAGATACCATGGTTTAAGTTATTGAACCTCATACATCTTCATAATAAAATCAAAGAGTTCTATTAATAGAAACTATTTAGTAATATAATATCCTTTATAGGAGTATTTGGATTATTATCCAATACTCCATGTTTTTTTAATTTAGTTTTTTGTTCAATTTATAATTGTGTTACTTTAATCATTTTAGTTTTTTAACTATTAAATATTTTATTTTCCACTAAATTTATAATTTTATATACTCTAATTGTTTGGAAATTTTATCTTCTGAATGTTTGACCATTGTGAGTGGGTGATAAATTATGTTGATATTTCAACTTCAATTCACCCCATCCCCTCACCTTAAATAGATATATGTTTACCTATCTAGGAAAATAGTTTCTTCCTCAATAATGGATTGTTACTGTTTTATTCTTCATATTATATACTCAATATATCCTTGTATTCCTTGTTCAATATCAAAAGTGGTGAAATCTTACACTAAAAATGATCAACGATGAGGCACTATCATGGGGATGTAGAATTTTCCATGATCTTTATCTTCACTTCCTATTTAATATCTTTGATTCAATGAGATAATAAGTCAAAATTACCAAGTAAAATAGAAAGTTTTGCATTAGTAAACTAAAATGAGTGTAAATAATGGCTTATTGGTAAACTAATGGAGCATTGATGACATATAGAGAGTCAGAGTGGGTAACAACCGTTGACCAGGGATCATTCCAAACCAAAGGGAAAATAATCATATGAAAAAACATAATAAGTTTCTATAAGCATAGTCTAATATACAAAATTGAGGGATTAGATTTCTCCCAAGAATAAAATTATAATCATGCCAACTTAACACTGAGAGAAGGACTAGAAAAAGGAATTAGGTCAAATATTGAAGAAACATTGGTCAATGAATGGGGCATCACAATGCCCAGTAATGAGAATCCTGAATAGAAGAACAATAAGTTATATCATTGATAAATACATCCAAAAAAATAATACATTTTTATAATAAATAAATAAAAATAGTTTTTATAGAATAATATAAACTAAAATAAAATAAAAATTTAACAAATGGAATAAAAAAATGAATGAAACAATTTAATTTGTAGAAAAAATACAATTATCACACTCATAGTCATGACTCCCTCTCATAGTTCTGGAGACCTTGACCCCAGTATCCCAGAGCTGGTGGTTATTTTATTACATTGTCATTAGAAATAAAGAATATCATACCAATTGACAAAATAGTTTAGTAGTCCTGTTAAATATGATAGATACATGAATTTAACATAAATTTTAAAACATAAAATAAAAAAAAATGTGTTTTTTTATAATTTCATTATACCCCTTAGTATATATCTACATATTAATCACAAAACACTTCCTAGTAACCTAGGTAAAATAAATCATAAGAATTTTGTGAGATCAAATTATCAATACAGGAAAGTATATGTTAAACTATATACTGAATAAATAAGTGTAATCAATATAAAAAGGTAAATAATTGAAAAACATCCCATTTAATCAATAAAATGAGCATAATATGGCATAAATAAATGATGATCAAATAAATCCCTATAAATAATAACATGCTTTTGAAACATATAAATGGATATTCTAACTAATAAAATAATCACATAGATATCAATAAATTATCACATAATGATAAAATTTAAAATCATGGACATATGAAACATACTGTCAAGACATTTCAAAAGACCATTTAAAGTTGTAGTTAAAAATTGATCTAATTTAGTCAACTGATTTATATCACGATACCTATTAATGAATCAATGGGATATCTATGAATGGACCCCACCCATCACTTACTAAGTACAATTCATTCCACATATGAATGTGGTGAAACATAATCAACATAAAAATTCAAATTGAAAATATAACATATGAAATATTAATACTTACCCCAATAAATTAAACATAATCATAAACCATATAGAGTAATGTAGTGAATGGTAATAAAATTGCATAGCCTCAGTTAAAATGATCATAAAACATCAAAATAAATAACAAGGATGTTATCAATATAACATATACCCAGTGGATCATAAGTATAATAAATGGTTTATGTTGTTAATGAATATAAATACTATAAAAATTTCATTAAAAACATTTTTGAGGAAAATAAGCTTTTCACATTGAAAATATCTTTCAAATAAAAAGTTCAAAAAAAGTGAAAAAACACTTCATTAAAAATTTTATTTTAAAACTTTTAAAATAGGATTTAAAACATTGATTGGTCATGATGGTGGAAAATTATATTCATGACATATAAGATAAAATAAATATTCATTTCACATTTTTTATAAAATCCAAATGATACGTGTATTGAAAATGACATGAATATTCCTTTAAAAATATTCTAAAAATTCAAAAATGGGTAAAAATAAATTCAATAAATCATTTTTAAAATGTTAAAAACATTTTTGAAAACATTTTTATAAAACATGGATTCTGATGTAAAAGGATTTTTGACTAATGAGAGAAATAAAGTTGAATTTTCTTCAAAAAAATTAATAATTTTAAGTACCAAAGAGAGGGAAATGGTATTATTACTTGAAAGGTTCATTAATGACATTGGAGAATAAAATAAATTGATTTTAACACATAAATATCAAATAATTCCCCAAATGGAGACTTAAAAAACAATCTTAAATAATGATTAGATTGTGAAATAAACCATTACCACTTTGGTATCTTTTGAATCATAAGCCCCATTAATGAGATAATTTCAAATGTAATTTTACATAATATAAATATAAAATTTATTCATGATATGAAATATAAAAATTATTATTATATACACCACAAAAAGGAATAAGTGGTGAATATGGTGTTCGTATCATGAAATTAAAAGTGAGATGAGAAACTCTTACCTTGAGTTTGACTTCTTTTTTATTTGTATGAACCTTCTTTATAATAAATATAGGTCCATAAAAAATCTATGATTGAAACATAATCATGTATATCATTTCATATATTATTTACTTATATTATTTTTGTCACCCATTTATTAATAAATCTGTTAAAATCACTGTTTCATGTGATAATTGCTTCATTCTTCATGTATGTTTTAGTTTAGCAATTTCGGTACTTTTACTTTTATCATGGTTACATAATATCAATAATTTTAACTATAATATAAATATAATATTTATTAATTATATATGTATTTTTAGTAATCTATAAAAGTTACAGATAGAAAATGGATTACACCATTCATAGAGATGGTAGGTCGTACATACGCATGAACATCGTTTCCATTTTTCTCAATTCATGGAATGAAAAGAAAATAAATAATAATTCACCTTTATATAATATTTATTATCTTATTTTTTTTATTAATAAAATTAATTCTTATTATTATCCATGTAAAAATAAATGAATAACATTTCACATCACTATGTGGAGGCAGTAGTCTACACATACACACGAGTGAAATTTTTTTTACAACCGATTGGAAGGTAAGGAGTTATATGTGCTATTATATTTAAATAATTATGTTTAGATAATAAATATAAAATATATTTATTATATTTATCCTTAATTACTTTCACGTAATGTTTAAGCATAAAAAAAGGATCAAATCGCTCCACAAGGTGATTATCCATCGTATACATGAGTGATGTTATCGTATCCCCCATGAACTGGAAAGTAAGAAGGTATATATGATAAAATAATTTAATAAGTATAATAATTTCATAAATATAATATAAAAATATAAAATATGTTATTATATCAACCCTTGATAGGTGGTGATCGAAAATTAATTACATCGGTTCACGAGATGATAGTCCACCGTACACACGATCGACGGTTCCATTTCCCATTTGATGGAAGTGAAGATGGATCTAGTTTATGACATTAAAATAATATCATATCAGTATATAGTAGATACTTTTTTATTATATTTTCATATTTTAAAAAGGTTTTAAGGATGTGGAATAGGAAATAAAACAAATACGCATGTTTAATAATTTGACCTCTTCATTGGAGAGTTTCTTTAGGTTTATACCTAAAGCCTTCAAAGGAGGGATTCCCAATAAAACTAGGGCCTCCAAAGTGGGTCATTATAAAACCATATAGGTTTTAAGATTTAAATATGTCATTAAAATTATTTTTTCCATGTTTTAGGTCATTTTTAACCCTTATCTTCTTATTTTAACCTCTGGTAAACACATGTTTTCCTGAATCACTATAATTAATTTTTACTGTATTCAATATTCATTATGGTAAAAAAAATTTGTTTACCCAATTAAATAATATAAATTATTATGATTCTAAATATGGAATGCATTTTTCAAATTCTAATCATTTAAGTGTTAGAATTCATTTTAAAATTAAATTATGGATGTTTCGAAAGATCGGTTTTCCAAAGAGAAAATTCTCATAATTATAGAATGCATTAATATCAAAATTCAATGTTAAATTTATTATGATGACATAAATTAGAAAGATTTTAATATAATTGAACTAATTTTTATTTAAAAAAAATTTAAAATATAATAACTTTTTAAATAATTTAAATGAAAATAAATTTTTCAATAAAAATCAGTACATTCCACAATTCATCAAAAATTAATCCTCTCATAAAATAATTAAAAAAATCACCCAAATATAATTTTTACATGAAGATATAGAAAATGATTTTTATTTTTTCAAAAAAATTTATAAAAGTGGTAAAAAGATAATTTTAAATTATGTGCTTAAAGAGAAACTAATTCACATTTCAGAAAAATACCATTTTTAGAAAACACATCTTTATCTTTTCAAATGGTTTTTATTTTATTTATATTCAATATATAACCATTGAATTTATTTTATACATTGTTAAAACATATAATTTTTCTAATTTATTAATTTCTATTCATACTCACCATCTTAATGTCTAGGTAAAAATGTTCATGTAAAAATAATAATATTTTAAAAGAGTATCATGTTTCGTTTAAACCAGGTGTTGTGTGCATCATGGTATATCAAAGAGATTGAATTTAAATAACTATATAATAAATTCATTGTGTTTTATATTCTCTTATAGAATTTTTTTATGTTTTGTGCTTGTTATCAAACATGATATTTATCTTAAAATTTTGAGGTGTTACATTTTTTCCTCTATAATAAATTGTTTCGTCACAATTTAATCTTGATCCCAGAAATAAAGGGTTTGAAATTTCAAAATACCCTTTTTTACAAACCCACAAAAAAAGGGGGTTATAAAAATTCCACTTGATAAGATATAAAATAAATCTCAAAGTTCATCAAGAATAACACATTACTAGGTTTATAAGTAGAAGAACAGTAATGGAAAGTGAAGATATAGACATGGAATAAATAAAGAAATAATTATAGAGAGTAATATAGATCATTAATCAAAACAAATTGAATTATCAAGAGAAATATAAAAATTATAAAGCCATAAATATATTATGTAAATGAAGGTAATAAGATACCATTGACATTTCAATATCCTTTTCCAAAATTGGAGTAATTATTTTACAATCTAGAATAATAACATAAGGAAATATAATTACTTGATATATTTATATTTCATAGGAATAATATCATATTTTTTTCTTTGATCATTTTTTCACTTCATTTCTTACTTGAATAAATGAATATCCAAGATGAATTGTTTATGCTTGAAGTGATAAAATTAACTTTTAACAGGTCATAAGATCCATAAATATTTTAACAAGCTATTTAGTATATCTTTCCTAATACCAAAATGTTTAGAAAATATTTTCCTATATAATACATTAATATCTAATACCTCAATAGTAACTCCAAAAATTCAACTTAATCCATTTGTCTTATGATACATATAAATGCATCGAGGGGTGATATATAAATATTCCCCACCCATAACATACTATGTCTAATAAATTTCTCATATAAAAGGGTTTAAAATAATAAATGTAAATATTCATATTGAAAAACTAAAAAATGATATGTTAATACTTACCCAAATCAAATAAACATAATCATAAACTATCTAGAGTAATATGGTGAATTGTAATAAAAGTGTAAATCCTCATTCAAACTGATCATAAACCATTAAAATAAATAATAAATTTGATATCAATACAACATTTATTCAGTGGATTATATATAAAAAAAGTGTTGATTTCATTGACGAATATAAATACCATAAAAAATTATTTTAAAAAAAATTGAGGAAAATAACTATTTCACATTGAAAATATTCTTAAAAAAAGCAAAAAAATAATTTGAAAATACAGTTATTTTAAAATATACTTTTCAAAATTATAAAATAATCTTTACTAAATTTATTGTTTATAATGGTGGAAATTATTTTTTCATATATTACACGTTAAAATAATGATTCTTTTCACATTTATGGTAAAATACAAATAAGCCTGGTATTGAAAACGACATGAAAATTAATTTCAACAAAAATTAAAAATTAAATAATGGGTAAAAAACTATTTAATAAATAATTTCTAAAAAGGTTTAAAAAAATGAAAATATTTTTAGAAAACATTGATTTCGATAAAAAAATGATTCTTTGACCAAAGAGAGAAATAATTTATGATTTTTTAAAAACATTTTCTTAATTATTTTAAGAACCAATGAAAGGTAAAATATAACTATTAATGATAAACTACATGAATAACCATAGTAAAATAAAATATATTGATTTTAATATATAAATATCAAATAATTCACCTAAGGAAGACTTTAACATAAACAATCTCGATAATGATGAGATTGTAAAATAAACTCTTACCACTTTGGTAACTTTTGAATCATAAACATCGTTAAAGAAATAATTTTAATTTAGAATTTAAATATCTTAAATTTAAATATATTCATTATATAACATATCAAAATGGAAATTATATTCACCACACAAAGGAATAAGTGTTTAATATGGCATATGTATTATGCAAGTAAAAGTGTGATGAGAAACCCTTACCTCATGTTTGACTTTCATAGTATGTGTATAACCCACATTTATAATAAATATATTTTTGTCATAATTATTTTACGTAATCATACTCATATATCATTCCATTAGTGATTTACTTATAGTCTTTTATCACTCGTTTATTAACAAATCTTTGTTAAAATCACTGTCTTCGGGTGATAATTGATTCGTTTTTCATGTATGTTACAGTTTGATAATTTTAGGCCTTTTAATTTGATCATGGATAAATTATATAAAGAATTTTAAACATGATATAAATATCATATATATTTATTATATATTTATTTATTGTAATCCATAAATGTTAGAGATAGAAAATGGATTACACCATTCATGGAGATGGTAGGTTGTCTGTATGCATGAACATTGTTTGGATTTTTCTTTATAGATGGAATAAAAAGAAAATAAATATTAAATAACTATTCTGGTGCCATTATTATTTTATATATATAATTTATATTAATGAAATCCATCCTTATTACCATACAAGTAAAAATAAAATGAGAACATTTAGCATCGCTACGTAAAGGTGGTACTCCACACGTACGCACAAGAAACATTATTATTTTTCAAAGGATTGGAAGGTAACGAGTTATATGTGGTATTATATTTCCATAAGTGTATTTATATGATTAATATCACATATGTTCATTAGCTTTATCTTTACTACCTTCCATGTAAAGCATAATAAAAAATGAATTGTATCACTTCATGAGGCAGTAGTCTGCCGCACACACGAGTAACGTTATTGTATCCCCCACGAAATGGAAAGTGAGAAGGTACATGTGATATCATAATTATATAATTATAATGGTGTATTAAATATCATATAAAAATGTTAAATACATCATTATACTAGGCCTTTAATGGTGGTGATGGAAAATGATTTACATCGGATCATGAGGCGGTAGTCCTCCATACATAAGATCGATTATTTCATTTCCCATTTGAAGGAAGTGGAGACTGATCCATATGGGTACATTAACATAATAAATTATTAGTATATACTAGATACTTTTGTTATTATATTATCATATTTTAATAATGTTTGAAGTAGTTGGAATAATAAATAAAAAAATACACACGTTCAATAATTTTACCTCTTCTTCAGAGAGCCACTTTAGGCAGATACCTAAAGCCTTACTAATAGGTATTCCTATAAAAAATAAAGACTATAGGATATTTCGAGTTAATTAATGAAGGTATTTTGATAGTTATTGGTATAAAAAAATTGTTTTGGAAGTGTGAAGAGGGGAGGAGAGGGGGTGGTCTTTTATGTGTGGGGGAGAGGACACACATGGAAATTTAAAAAAGATAAAGGGATACTAAGGTTTTTATAATGTAAAAATCCTCCAAAATGGGACATTATCAAACAATATGGGTTATAAGGTCAAACTATGGCTATATAATTGGTTTTTGAAAAGTTTAAGGTCATTTTTGAACCTTATTTATTCATTTTAACCCCAGGTAAACCCATGCTTACCTTAACCGTAGTAATTAATTTTATTATTTCAATATTCATTATGGTAAAAAATTATGTTGAACTTATCATAGAATATAAATTATTAATATTATAAATATTTAATCCAGTTTTTCAAATTCAATTAATATAAGTTTTATAATTCAATTTAAAATTAAACTATAGATACGATGAAAGAGGGGTCTTCCAATGAGAAAATTCTCCAAAGTATAGAATATTTTAATATAAAAATTCTTTACTAAATTAATTAAAATGACATAAATTCGTTAAATTTTAATTTAATTGGTCTAATTTTACTTTAAAACCAATATAAAATATATTTTTACTTTGTAAATAATTATAATGAAAAAATAGTTTTCAATAAAAATTATTATTTTTCTTTATTCCTCAAAAAATAATTTTTTTAAAAAAATTATCAACAATTCACCCAAATATAATTTTTACATTTATATTATAAAAATAAAGTTTATTTTTTAAAATAAATTTTATAAAAGTGGAAAAAAAAATTTAAATTATGCATGTAAAGCACTGTGAATCCACCTTTTAGAAAAATATAGTTTTTTAAAAAAAATTCTTTCTCTTTCAAATTGTTCTTATGTTATTTCTAAAAAAATATATCACCGTTGAATTTATTTTATACATGGTTAAACCAAATAATTTTAATAATTTACTTTTTATTATTCATACCTTCCATCTTAATGGATATGTTATAATAGTCATGTTTAAAAATAATATTTTAATAGTGTATCATGTTTCGTTAAAACCCAATGTTGGTTGGATCATAAGCTATCAAAGTGATTGAATTTAATGAAATTTATCACAAAGTATGAGGGTGTTATTTACTCTTATATTCTTGGTTTTTTAATTCATATATCCTATTGAACATGGTGTTCCACTTTTAAAATCGTAGGGTGCTATAATATGTGTGGGTGATGATTTTGGTTTACCAATGATCCTCTCTCATATGTATAATCCACAAGTGAACCTGATTCCCCACCTCATATAGGTGATCTTTAGGATAAATATGTATTATATTTACCTATACATTATTAAGGATAAATATTTATTATATTTACCGAAACTTTATTAAGGATAAATATGTATTATATTTTTCATAGGGTGAGGTTACATATATTTCTTTGATTATGATTTGATATATTTCTCTTAGGGTAATGACTATCAATATTTTATCAGAGATCACAATGTGTCATATTTCTTTAGAGTTTGAGGTTACATATGCTTTCTATAGAAGCATAATAAAATATATTCCACTCATATGTGATGTTATCTATAGGGTAAAATACATTTATAATTAAGCTGGGGATGAGCGGCGCGCAGGTGGTGAATGGGGCCCAGAATAAGTGTGGCGTGGCAATCACCAATACCTCATTACCCATAACTCGTTTATCTGACTGAACTTTCCTGGTAATGAAAAGTTATATTATAATTAAATTCATGGCATGATAAATATTGAATTATTAAATTAGAATAAATTATTATTCAAGAGTTTCCTTTTAATCCCCCTTATTATATTTTTATAAAATCACTCATAATATAAAAATAGTTAAATTGAGATTAAAAAGGATTATTAATCCCAAGAAGTAGCAAAAAAAGAATATGAAGAATAAAAGTGGGAAAAACCACTACACAATAAAAAATCCCCAGGTCATAGGGTTGGATAGAAATGGGTAAAAATTAGAGGGTGTGAAAAGATCCAGTCATTAAGAAATAGGAACTATCTAACCTTGATTTGCACAAACCTTAGTAACCCATGAGATACCTTGATCTATATAAAACTTAGGACCTTCTAATATAGATCTTTGACCTCTTTATCTATGACCGTGAACCGTAACACACTAAGCTCCATTAGTGAAAATTAAGCCAGACTCACCACTATCATCGAGATGGCAACAAAAAATGAATTCCATAAGGTTGAATCAATAGAAAAGAAATTTTATAGATAAAATTAGGGCCAAAAAAAATGCGATTAAATCAATAAGGGATATCACCAAAATAAATATCACATTAATTTTTACATCTATGAAACCATATGATAGGTCACCAAAAATAATCACTTAAAGGCATAATAGTGTTGCCACTATTGGGGAGAACTTTTCATCATCATGGGAATTCATAGGTATAGAAATCAAAGACATTCTAAAGAAAAACATAGATTAAAGTCTATAAATACACCATAAATGATTCCATCATGAGAAAACGTTGATATTGTGGATAGAGAAAACATGGGTGTGAGATGACACTAAAGAAAAATAGGACCCGTGATCATCACTGAACAAATTTATTTTCAAAAATAATAGAGAAGTTTTATATTTCAATGAATAAAATAGTGAGTGATGAAAAAGGAGATGAAGAACAGATTTTCAAAAATCAAACATGCCACCAACTCCCATTAACACTGAAGCACCTTCCAAAAATCACCCCTACTACCACCATTACACTGAGGGGAAAAACTAACAGAAATTATAGACACCTTGAGGATAATTAAGACAATACAATGCTACTTTGGTTTGGAATTCCTACTAATAAGACTAAGAGATAACAAAAAATAAGGGACAAATTTTGACAAAGAACCAAAAATTTCACTCAGGGTTTATATCACTGTATTCCTTAACACCTAGGAATAAAAAACACAGTGGGCTTAACAGGTATTTAGAAAACTTATAAATGAAACAAAACTATGGAAAAATTAAAAAAAGGAACACTAAAATAGTGATTCAGAAGTAAGTAAAGGCTGATATACACCCATAAGAAAAGGACAAGAATGAAGAAACAAAATAAAGACAGAACCCAAGGAAAACATCACTAATATGAAACAAAAGGGAGAGTTTGGAGAAATAAAAGAGGAAAAGTAGAACCCTATAAGAAAATAAGAGAACAAAATATTAAATAATATGGTGTAAATGGATGAAACATCACTATCTTCTGAAGAAACTCAATTAAAATACTAGAAAACCTCACTAATATAATAAGGCTCCCTAAGATAAAAAATATCCATCGCTATGGAATAATATTATTTTTTATTAAAACGGGGCTACTTTTTTTAGTAATTTTCTTAATAATTGAAATAATGATTATTACATATTTGTAATTGTCTAGAAAAAACCAATACTAAGAAAAATGGAACCCAAAAACCTCGTGATGGTAAAGGGATTATATTACTATTAGATATGAAAAATTCACCTTCACATACATCCACTAAATTTCACTCACTTGTGAGATGAGATATTATAAGACCTGATATTCTACTATAGTAATTAAGTACATCATTACAATAATTATTTCATAATGAACATCCTATTATTTTATCTTAATAATATAACACATATTAGTAAAACAAAAAACTAAAAAATTACATTTATAATAATAGCCCCAATTTTGGTTATATATAACATTACAATATAGGTCACTACCATGATCTTGAAATTTGGAGGATCATAATCGAAAAAGAATAAAAAATATATTAGATAAATTTATATTATAAAAAATATTAAGCAGTGGAATGAATTTGGTATAGTAACTTAGAGAAGGATGTGAGTGATTTATATGTTAGAATAATGTGTATATATAATTGGTAATATGATCATTGGTAGGGTAATATGACCGTTGGAATTTGACCATTGAGAATCAGACTGTTATAATTATAGCTTTCATCTCTGAATGATGTAATAGTAATGTAACCCTTATACATATAACTATCTAATAAAATACATAAAATAATTTAGTAATATTAAAATTAATAATTACTAATAATATATATTGATCAATTAATAGTAATATAATTACTTACATATTTATTAGAATAAAATATGATTTATTAAAGAAGATTATTTAAATTTTTAGTGCAATGCGTGGTTTTAAAATCGACTTAGGGTTTTATTTAAAAAATAAATTTATTATATATAAGAAACTGTTTTTATAAAAAGGAATTCAAATTTATAATAAACACATTGAAATTTGATAATTGTTAATTTTTCGTAATTTTATGAGATATGAAAATTTTGGGGTAAATGGTACAATACAATATAAATATATGATAAGTATTATAAAATCATAATAATTTAAAATGATTTAATAAAAAAATAAAAAGTCTTTATCAACTAAAAACATGTCTATTCATTAAAATAATCTATTTTAAAATTATAAAATTAGTTTTCTAAACCAATAAATAATTTTCCAAAGACTAAAGTATACATTAAGATTAAAAAAATATAAAAAAAATATATTTTATTTATCCAAAATAATATAATTTAAGGGATACCAATTCATAATATTATAAAAGTTAAAAATTAGACCATAAATTTTAAAACCCATTGTTTTAAACCATAAGAAAGATAATGATTTTCTATTCTTTCAAAACCTAAAGTCTAAGGCCTACATTTATAAATGCGTAGACACCTCATTTTCTATAAATATTCACCCATACTCTCATTTCTATCCACTCTAAAACCATTAAACATGTTTTTTGTCTCAATTTCCTACTCAAGAAGCTTTGGGAAGAGACTTTTTGAATCAAAAGCCTATTTCTGTATCCTTTTTTTTAAATCACATAACACTTCATTAAAAAAATTAAAACTTAAAAATTATATTTATGTTCTATTTATGATGTTTATAAATTCTGATTGTCTAAGTTATAGTGAAATAACATGATCATATAACTTATTAAACTTTGTGAAGTCACGCTAAACATTTTAATGGAAGAAGCAAAGTTACTACAAATGTTTTTATAAATAAACCTGAAGATCTCAAAAAATACCATTGAGATTTTTTTATGACTATTTCAATAAATTGAACTAAGGATTCAAAGAATATAAGATACTAGAAACCTTTAATCGAGTGATTTTTCATTATCTTAGATCTATTGCGAGATTATATTCTATTGTTTTCTAATGTAATTTACTTGGATCTTCTGTTATGAGGCGTCTGTTGTAAAATATATATTTTTTATTATTTCAACTATTTATTATGTTATTTTTGATCGAAAATATTTTTGGAAAAATAATCTAGGTCATTTACAATCCTTTCAGAATAACAAGGTTTTGGGGATAACAACCTACTCTTTATTAAAGTGTGAAGTTCAAAAAAATTTGGGGTTGGACTTACTGTGAATCATTCTAATAAAATAGGAACATGAGGATATATTTTTCAGAAACTGATATATTTCTCAAGGATTTTCCAAGCTCAAAACATGTATCTTATAATATATTTTTCAAAAACGTTCAACATGTATAACTTGTATACCTTAGTTCTAGTTACTAAAACATGTATTTCATTGTGATAAAATCAAAGAGTTCTATTAATCATAACTTTTAGTAATAATTTATTTTAAAGGAATATTTGGATTGTTATTTAATAATTTGTGTTTTGTATTTACTCTACTTATTTTAATTTCTAATTTTATTTCTTTCTCAGTTTAGTTATTTTAACTTCAAATAGTTTAATTTCCAATGTGTTGTTTACTTTCATATACTTATATTTTTTTGGAAGTTGTAACATTTAGATAACCTAAATTCTAGAGTGGGAAGATTATGATTTCAATTTATAACATTAATCCCCTCTCTTGGAAATTCTATACTAATATTATCTTAGACAATAGGACTCATGTGGATAAGGGTTTTGAAACTATCATGACCCCCTCCCCCAAAAATGTACCCTCCTTGGTCGGTATTGAGAGAAGGGAGGTGGTGACTACACGAGTCCCACCTCAAGTAGAGGACTATAACTGGGGTATAATAAATATGCATATGGGAGGTATTACCCTCTAAGAGAACATTTAGAAAAGAGAAATAAGACAAATACCTCAATCAACACCTACTTAGACATATGTATAACAAGATCCCAAACAAAAACATGAAATTCCATACAGAACTATAACAATTAAGAGGAAAAATAAAAGTACCAAAAGGGAAATATGGAAGTGACTATAAAGCCTAAACAACTCTTTAAAAATCATGAGCTAGTAATATTTATCCTGATCTCTAACCTTCTTTAGGTGAACTAAAAAATAGTTTATATATATATATGTGGGTGAGAATAATAGTATACTCTATAAGATCCTCCTTGGTGGATCTCATGTAAAAGATAAATAAATAATGCTAAATCATAGTGAACAGCAATGAAACTAACTCATCACCAAAATAGGTATACTAAGTTCCCAACCTCACTATGGCTAACTCTCACCAAGTGTCGCATGCAAAAGAGAATATAATATAATAATGAATATCAAGGGTACCCTACTCCAGATTTCCCACTTCATTGTTGTTCTTCCCCAACATCACAGTTCCTGATCAATCACTCCCAAAAATAAGCCTTCTTAAATACACCTAGTAAAGGCATCACAACATGCATTTCATGTGTCACATCATCACATCATCCCATATCACATCTCCATTTATAGTAACCAAGTAGTATTTGGGATCCACCAAAACCTATATGGCATGTATCATTCATCGAGTATTATACCTCAAGCCATTATATCCTATACACTGAGTAAGGTACCACAATTAATAATAGTGTATACACATCATACCTATAATAATCCTTTAGATACTATACCTTGGGATACATGTGAGTGATTCACCACAAGCCATCACATACATATACACATATATATGGGGGAAACTAACTACCATGCATAGTAGCACAAGTAACTACCAATAGAAGAAAGTGGAGCCTGAGGGGGTAGTCATCCATCCATCTTCCCACTAGTATAATGGGGAAAACACCCTCTCATAGTCCATTTGGTGTTATTCTCCCTAACCGACATGGGTGGGGTAACATATGAAATCAAAAAATTTATAGGCTATAATATAGCTCACAACCACACTATAGGCATAACCTAGTCTTAAACTCATATATATCTCATGTTTCTTGGACTCCCGAATGCCACTAATCATACCAGATATTTTTTTAAGAACACAAGAATTTAAAGGATCTACCTTAATTACTTATTTCATTTTTTATTTTATTTTATTAATTTATTTATTATTCATTAAATTAACCATTAACATTATTTCAAGATAAATTTATTAACCACCATTTTGAATTAAATTCCCTAAAAGAATAATCTAAACTAAGCATATGGTTTATCATGATTAACATCTTTTTATAATTTTAGTTTCATAAACACCAACCCTATGTTTTAAGAATTATTTTTTCACTATTAGAATCATTCAATAATCTAGGTACTCTGATAAAATCATCTTAAGCTACCATTAAGAGGAAACATGAAACTGAGAAAATCCATGTTCCTTAATTAGTGGGGAAATGAATGTAGATAAAATAAGAAACCTTACCATCATCCATTTAATATATTCATAAGTGAGCATCCCATCTCTTAGCATCACATTAATGGGTAATCCCACCTTCAATATGTTCTATCATCTCTGATGTCATCCTCGATACCCACATTCATATCTCGATGCATCTCTCCATCATAGGCATCAACTATTACGACATAAAATGTGCCTCCCTATCCACATCACATCAACCATCTCAGGATCATCCATCCTGGTCTCATATCACACTTGGGCCTCCCCTACCCATATAACATCACATAGTGAAGATCACACCCATTTCACACCGCAAAAGTAGTAGGAATTAAACAATAATTCACAATAGGTAAATCTAAGACCTAAAATAATACATCCATCATTCACAAAAAAAATTATCTCTCAAAACTCCAAACACAAGGAACTCATCCTTCTTAAGAATAATGAAAACATAATCCCTAATAATTATCTTTATCACACAACTAGTTCTTACTCTATCTTGGAATAACTGATTCATTACAACATTCATATTATATAATTATTAATACAATTAATTAATTAATACTATATTTATTATCTTTATAATATTTCATAAAGAACAACTTGTTAATCCATAACAGAACAAGAAATTATAACAACCATAACATAGATAGAACGTATTTAGAGAATGAATAGGAAAACTGTTATCATGGTAGAAAGAAACAACATGAAATTACTACAACCAAGTATTTATTAATACATTTCAATAATTATTAGGTTATTTCCATTACTATTCAAAGGGATAACCCCTACTAACTTTATTATTTCATGTAAATAAATAGGAGAAGAAACCAAACCCCTACCTCAAAGGTGTCAACATTATTTACATGAGAACTAACCAAAGTCCTGGATCCCAATCACCCCTCACACAAGAGTTGTATCCCTCCAAGGATACCACACCACAACCAAAAAAACAATAAACCAAGAAATATCTATTATAATGCTATAGAGAAATATCCATCACATAGGAAGAATAAGTAGGAGGATTAGGATCAAAGAACTACAAGATTATGAAATTACCTCGGATCACCATGGATTGAAGATGGAACAACAAGAATTCGTCCCCATAAAAGGGATTCCAAAAATCCTATAGATATCACCTTAAATCAAGAGATATCCAGTTGTTCCAAGAAAACTTGAGGCTCTATGTCTTATAAAGGCATGTAGCATAATAAATTTTCACAATGTGAAACCCTTTCTTATCATGTTAGTATTGGTTTTTAAATTATATTGAAAATTTTGTTTCCTCAAACCAATTAACCATGATTTAATTCAAGTTATGAATCACCCCATGAATCATCCTAAAAAACACATGAACCACACATTCACAGCATAAATCCCTTACATGTCATGAATTCTCCCTAATTCCATATTTTAGTATCCAAACACCTCTAGACCTGCTATAGGACTCCTTGGGTACCATGGGCTTCAGAAACATGAAAAGTATTTGACTATATAGAACTAGTCCCTTACACAAACTCTATCTCCATTTATCTCTTGATATTATCCATAAGAATTTTTGTTAAGAGACTTAATGAGATAAGGATTCCTAAAACACATATCTATATTTCTCTTTCAAGAGCTCAAAATATAAGGATCTAAGGAGTCTATTATCTGGATTTAGGAAGGGATATAGTGTGGTAAAGGTTTATATACCTTTTTCTTTATTTTAATTAAAAAATTAATTTAATTCCTTTACATTACTTTATGTAATGATGTTTTCTTTCATTATTAAAAATCCATGATTTTATCAAGAAATTATCTTTACTTATTTTTATACTTCCCTCATAAACTATTTTAATTCAAAAATAATTCCATATTATAATATTCAAGAGGGTGTTTCTTTTATCCTTTATTTTGTCTCTAGCCATTTTACTCATTTAACTAATTCCTAATAATAACCATATATAATGAAAGTATCCCACTATACTACAACATCATCAAGGATACTTCACATTGCATTTGTATATCCAATAATTCCTACTAGATTGAAGGATAATCACATAGATAGCTATGAAATTCAATTTATTGGGGAAACTTTGACAGTTTGTATACCCATTTCTTCTATAAATACAATATTGAATAAAAAGACATGTTTATGTGAATGATTCCTTTTAGAACATTATGATATGAATTTTAATTCTAACTAATTCATATGAGGGATACATTGGAATGTTTATATGATATATCGGGTTCATAGTTATATATACCCTTGATTAAATAAGAGGTATAATGAGACAAAATATTTAGTGTAATTTGTTCATTCATGAACTATTATATATTATTTTTGGGCATAAGGCCATGATAGTATGGTTATGATGTATTTTTCAAGGCCTTTATTACATGATTAAGATGTTTGTAATTATGTGTTCAGTAATTATGAAATAATTTATTTTTATATTTATTTATTCCCTTTAATATGTGTTCCATGGGTTTATTTTATTTTCTATAATCCATTTTATTTTATATATATATCATAAAATTTATTCCTTAATTATTTCATGTTACTTTATGTTGTACATTGCCGTTTCTTAATCATTTTATCTCACCCCTTTATTTTGTTCCCTTTTTCCTTAGGAAACTAATAAGATTATTATACATGATTTGAGGATAATCTTAGAGTAATCATAATGTTTCAATAAATTTTATGTTTTATTTTATGTTTTTGAATATAATGTAATGGTTATGTATGTATATACTATCCTAATACTACTAAACTATTAGATTATCTAATTATGATATCTTTTATTGTGAACTAATGTAATAAAATAACCACTAATACCATGTTATTAGATTCAAGGTTATTATATTTTATATCAAAGAAATTTTGGTAGAAACCTTGGGATCTAGATTTAGAAGAATAATGTTATACAAACAAAACATTATGATACAACCTTAGGATATTCATGAAATTTAGATTCATATGAATTGTATAATATGGTTCAATATTGACAGTTTTATAAACTAATTAATTATCTGACATTTTCCACAAATAGTTCCTAATGGAATGAATGGAAATAGTTTCATCACCTGTAATTAACGTAAATATTACCCATCAGATCAAGTCAATGAGGTTGGTTATAGAGTTGATAGAATTATCACTATATTAGGGTAGTTAATTAATTTTATGAATAATAATATTTTCCCCATGGAATAACCTATTTCCTATCAACATGGTGTAATAATATCGGACTTAATCATGAGGTAGAAGCATTCATCCTTTAATGAAACCATGAAACCAATAGTAGCTGAATAGTAGATCAAGCCCCTATAGAAGATATTCTTCATATTGGGATATAATGAGAGGTATAATGTTATCATGGAAGTATATCATCTAAATTAGATATATTGATAAATGTTAGTCATTAATTTAAAACACTAAAATTATTATGAAATAGAAATCATGGAATAGAAACGTTTTAAGGTGATATTCCTTGAAAAATATTTTTCTCATGGGTAAAGGGATGACATGGAATTACAATTTATAGATTTAAAAAAGGTTTAATTTATTATTGAGAATGAGGATAACATTAAAAGGTTATAATGAGATGTTTAAAACTACATATAAAATCTAGAAAGAAAACTTTATCACTTTTTATGGACTAAAGGCAAGCCTTTGAAGGGAATTTCTCTCTCAAGCATTTTTCTCATATGAGGATATATTGAAAAGTGTTATTAAGATTGGGAAGGATTTATCAAGGTGTTATATTTTCAATGTAAACCAAGAGAAGAATAATACGGTTAGGCACTATTAATAGAGACATTTATATAAGTAAAAGAGAGGAAGCATGGAGTTTCTAACATCTAATAATTTCAGTAAGAAATTCCTTGGGACTTTGTTAAAGGAAATGGAAGTTTTCTACAAGTGTGTTAATAAAGGCCATCAATATTGTAAATTTAAATGACAGATATAATCTACTAGTATCTAATGATTCATACACATGGATATAGGACACTATTTTAATCAATATCCCAAGCATCAAATAAATCTACCATAGAAAATGCTAAAGGAGAAAGGCCAGAATTATATAATTTCCACAACAACAGTTGGAGAAGTGATTATAGGTACTTTGATCACAAATTCAAATTTATTTAATTCATTATTTGATTCTAGATCAACACACATTTTTATCTTGTATATTTTTCTAAGAACATTCAATCATCCCTTGATACTTTAAGAAAGGAGTTAACAAGAAAAATAGCTAGTGGAAATATTATTGAAATGAACATACGTTAGATAGTTTTTATTAATATTCATAGAGATTACTTAGTTTCAAACTTTATTTTTATAATTATGGTTTACTTTTATATAATCTATAGGATTTATTATCACTCAAAGTATAATTTGATAATTTACTATCGAGACAAGGATATTACAATTTGAAAAGTATGCATAATATATCTTATTTTTATAGGAGATACTTTATAATATGATTCTTGTCCAGATCCACCTCTAATTTATCACCTTAATGAAAATATGGGGGAATAAGAAGAGAAAATTAAATCTATAAATTGGGAGGATATATTAAGAATTTAGGATTTAACTATTCTGCAAGAATATATAGATGTATTTCTTGAGGAATTAATAGGAAATCCACCAAAATGTGAAGTTGAATTTTCTTTTGAACTTTCCCTTCATGAAAACCCCATAGATAATCCTCCCTTAGAATGGAATCATTATAATTATTGGAGTTGGAGAAAAAAACTACAAGATTTATGTGATGAGAGATTCATATTCCTTAGTGTTTCACTTTGGGATAACCTTGTAATATTTTTAAAGTATAATAATAGGGTTATGAGTTTATGTGTTTATTATATAGAAATAAATTCCCTTACTATTAACAAGTTTTAGCCTTTACCAAACATCAATGATTGTTTGATCAACTTCTATGTGCTCAATTATTCTAGAAGATTAAAATTTTTTCTCGTTATCATTAGTTAAGAGTGATTAAGGATTATATACCAAAGATACATTTTTATGAGGTATAGACATTATGAGTTTGCAGTAATTCCTTTTTTATTAACTAATACGCCCCTAGTGGTTATGGATTTTATGAATATAGTTTGCAAGGATTATATTAATAAATTATTTATTGTATTTATGATGATATAGTGATTACACTAAAATATATAAAGATCATGAGAATAATTTTTTAATTTTTCTTTTGAATCTTAGAGATAGTGATTTATATGGTAAATTTAGTAAATGTGAATTTTTTTTTAGAAATATTCTTTTATAGGATATATTATCTTTGAATATGTAATATTTGTTTATATTCCCAAGATAAAGGCAGCAATATAATGAACCATGCTAAAGAATATAAATGATATGTGTATTTTTTTTCTTTATAGGGTTACAATTAAGGATTTATTTATAGAAACTACAGATTGGTCAAATAATTAACCAAGTTAACATATAAAGAGTTCAAATTCACCTAGAAAAAAGAATATAAAGAAAATTTTGAGGGACTGGAGAAAAAAAATTTAATTACTCAATATTACCTTTACTATCAGCAAAGGAAGGATTTATGATATATAATTATTCATCCATGAAAGAATCAGGGTGTGTCATTATATAAAATGATAGAGTTTTTTATTATGAATCACAGAAATTAAAAATATATGAATAAAACTATTCAAATTACAATATTGAGTTGGTGGTGATAATATGTTCCTTGAATATATGGATACATTGTCTCTATAGTAAAATATATATCATATATATAGATTTAAAGGATTTGGAGTACACATTAACAAGAAAAGAGGTCAATATGAGACAAAGGATAAGAATGGAACTACTCAAGGACTATAAATGCATGATACGCTACCACCCTAGGAAATAACACAAGGTGGATGATTCATTAAGTATGAATGATCATGGTGTTCTACCTATAATGAGGATAATCAGGAATCTAATATTCATGGTCTTAGTAAAATTTAGATATAAAAATACTAGTTAATATGAAGCATTATTATTTTTCCCAATGATTTACTAACTATATTTACTAGAGAAGATAAAAAAATCCTAATAATATGATAAGGATATATAAAATAAGGATAGATCCATGAATTATGGGACACCTAAGGACATCATCTATGAAGATGAGGTTTTTTGTTTTAGAAATTTTCTATGCATTTCAACAATACCTAATCTAAAGAGGGAATTTATATATGAATCTCATGGATCAAATTTCTCTATACACCCTAGTAGTTCTAAGATGTATTGTTATTTAATGTAACATGTCTCATGGGAGAACATGAAGTGAGAAAATAATAACTATGTTTCAAGATACTCACTATGTCAATAGTAAAGGATAAGTGACAATATCATAATCATGTCATACAATCTCTCCATATACCAATGTGTAAGTGGGAAAATATTAAAATATACTTTGTTACTAGACTTCCCAAGACATCTAAGAAGAATGATGCAATAAGGGTGATTGAAGATCACCTTAAAAAGTATACACATTTTCAATAAATAAGGTAGGATATACCTTTTTAGAATCTTAAAATGTTCTATATCAATGAATTTTTTATATTTCATGGTGAACCTATTTCAATTGTAATTGATCTGGACCCACATTTCACATCGAAATTTTAGAGTATTATTCAGAAGGATTTGAATACCAAGATTCATTGGAGCATTTTTTATCATCATTAAAATGATAAATATTCTAAAATGACTATCCAAACATTATAAAACATGATTACACCATATTCACTTAACTACCAAGTAACATAGGACCAATATCTATCTTTGTTTAATTTTTCATATAATAATATTTATTTTTCAAGCATTCAAATGGAACATTACAAATCCTTTTATGTAAATATATGGCCATTGTGACCCTAATTTTTCTTACATAAATATTAAACCATTTTTAAGATAAATAATATAAGAGTGTTAAAAAACCAAGATCTAAAGGTTTAGTTTCTTTGGAAAATTAAAAACATACATAACTTTCAAAATAATAAAACATAAAAATTTATTAAAAATATTCTTCTTTATCCATTTAAATATCAATTTCTCCTTAGTACACGTAGTAACCTAAGGATATACATCAAAGAAATGGTTGATATAAAATCCTAATAAAAGGATAAATAAGAATATGAATCAATATAACATGGTTGAGCATAATAATAATAATCATAATCATGATAATAATAGTTATATAAAGTCATGGAATGTGTAAATGTATAAAAATGAAACATCATGACTTAGTGGTCAAATACCACACATAGTTGTGAACAAAAATAGCATTATGTTTACCCATAAAGTATGTTCATAATCATAACATCATCATTGTGAAAGTAATATATCATCATGTTCATGAATAATACACATAATCTCATGAGATACATAACATTACCCAATGGATTGGATGGTTATATAATTCTAGTTTGACCTGTCACATCTTAACATTTACCTAATCATGCATGCCACATAGAACGTATAACAATGTTAGTCATAAAATAAACCATATAAATATAATGGGTTTCATGAAAATTTCATGAAGAATATATTTAGGAATAAAATTTTATTTTCCCAAATGAAAAGGGAATAAAAAATATGGTATAAGAATCATCACACTTGAGTGAGGAAGAAACAATCTCAAGAGAATTCAAGATGTGAATTTTAAAGAAGAGTTATTTTGGAAAACATTTACGCATGTCAAAAAACGTGGTTGGAATCATGTTTATCCTAGAAAATAAAAATGTAATAACAAATAAATTATATTTAAGTAACATTAAAGTAATATCCAAAGTAAAATTTGGTATGAAATAGGTATAACCTAAAGAAAGGGAGTTGGGTTCAAGAATCTGCTTACCTTATGTCAGAATGCTTTCTACACTTGTACTTAATATCCTAGATAATCAGATTAGATTAATTAATTACATAATTCATAAGCTCTTATACATTTATTTTATTTATTATAATTTATTAGGTTCTTTATGTACATTTTAATGATTTATAGATATTAATATTGTCATTTTGGGAGTGTTTGTTGCCATGGTTTATGGTCGGTTCCCTTGAGTATACGTATGGTAGTTCTTGTAAAATAGGGATAACTTCTCTAGATGTAAAATTATTTAGTATAAATTAAATTATATAAGTTTAAATATTCTCGTGTATAATTTTATTATATGGTATGAGTATGATTCACTAGATAAAATTTTGACTAAAATGTTTTAATTTATTTTGGTGGTTTTTACAACCATCATGAACTTGTATCATGTTATTTAATATCAAGTCTATATATTGGTTAAAATATATGATAAAAGATAAAATATGTATATTAAAACATTATTTATCTATAATAATTGTTTTATAACCATCCCTGAAGGCAGTAATGGAAATGAAATCCCGTTAACCATGAAGGCGGTGAATCGACACGTCATGAACAGTGTTTTAATTTTTAGAATAAAAGGATAGGATAATAGGTTTGATGATTTATTTTATATTAACATAATAAAATTATAGTATATATAAGATATTTGATTCATAATTCCAATTTGGATAGGGTATTTAAGAATATGATAAGAAAATAAATTAAATTAAATGAGAGGGATTGAGGATTTTACCTCATGAATGTTATCCCCTTGGGAACCTCCTTAAAAAACTTGGGATTGGTATTTTTTCAATACCATAAGATCCTAAATGTGTGGAAGAGTCTTGGGAAGGGAATTGGGTAGAATTTAGATGGGCTTAAATTCTTTCTAAGTGTGGTGATAAGGGGTGATGAGGGGTTGTATTTATAGTGGGAGGATTGTGGTGTTTTTTATTAGTATATTCATTAATTTATTATTTTGGCTAAATACTATCAATGGTGTTGATTAATATAACTAGATATAGTAAATGGTTTTGGATATTTCTAAATAATGGATTATTACCTCTTCCATACATCATCCATGAATCAATAATTCATGAATTTTTTAAATTTCATAAATTATTATATTTCACTATTCATCAAAAAATCAACTATTTTAGAATAATCTCAAAAATTCCCCCTAATAATTTTTTGATATGTAGATTTTAAAAATAGAATCCATTTTATTGAAATAATTTTCAGAATATCAAAATTTTTATTTTTAATTAAAATCATTATTTATTCAAAAAATATCGATTTTAATATTATAACTAATTTTATAACACTTTGAAAAAATAATTAAGTCCTTATAAAATTATCTTATAATTATAATAAATCATGATGTTAATATATTAATCTATGTTATGAAAATAAAAAAAAATTAAATCATTATGTTAATTATAAAATTTTAAATAAAAATTTTTGTTTTACAAATTTTCCAACATTTATTTTTTCGTTTTTAAAACATTTATTTAAATATACCATGATATAAATATATCATATTTTCGTTTATAAGATTCAAAAATTTTATTTATAGTTTCATAGGTGAGTTTAATATTCTATTTAATGGATTATTATTCCCAATGGTCATGTTAGTATTCCAATGGAAGAGTTATTATTTCATCGGTATAGGTTCCTTAACTTCTATAAATACAACTTATTTCATTATTCATTCATTATTATATTGATTTTATTAGGGTATTTTTGTAATATATGTGTTTTATAACATAAATATAATAAGTAAAAATTCCATGGATAAAAGTTTTAGCCTTTATAATAGAATACACTAACCTATTGGGATGGAGTTAGAAAAGGAAACTAGTAGGTTCAGAACTCATTGAGGATATAACTATGAAATTTTGAGCTATTTAGAATCATATCAAGTTGTCTCAAATCATACAGAATATGTATTCAAATAATTAAATGGAGGAAATTTAGTTATAAGTAGAAGATCATTTCTTCTTAAAATTGTCACCATTGAAATAAGTTATAAGGTTTTCTAAGAATGGGAAAATAATTTTATAGAATATTGAGTTGTTTTTACATTTTATAGAGAATTATATATATAGATTGATTTTTAGTTATGTCCCCTAATCATTCTAAATATATTTATGTATTCCATATCTCTCTATTGAGGAAGTATATGTTGGACCCAGTGCACATAATCACTATTGAACAAATAGAGTTGGAACCTAACTTGTCTTATAATGAAGATCTTATGTGGAATCTTGACACTGAAGAGAAAATGTTTCAAAATTAGACAACATGATTAGTCAATGATCTTTGGAGGAATAAAAATTTAGCAGAAGTGATGTGGGTAACCTAAGGATGCAATTATGAATAATTGACCACACCTTTTTATATACTAATGTATACCACAATTTTCAAGGACTAAATTATTTAAGGGGGAGAAAGTAAGACTTGAGATTCTAATATAGTAAGTAAAAACATCATGAAAATAAATATTTCACAATACACACTATTATTTTATCATAATAGTATAAACATGGTAGTACAACACAAAACGATAAAATTACATTCACAGTAACAACCGTAACTAGTGATACGAAACACATTACAATATAGGGAACCACCATAACATTAAACTCTATAACATAACACTCTAAAAAGAATAAATATATATAAAAAATAATTTTTTTTGAATAAAATAATAATAAGTATAATATACATAGTATAGTAACCAAGATAAGGGTGTGAATGATTTTAGATGTTACAATGAAATTCTTATATAAATAGTAATATGACCATTGGAAGGGTAAAGTGACCATTAGTATCAGACCATTAGAATAGTAACTTTCTTATATGACCATTGTAATAGTAATGTAACTCTTATACATATCAGTTTATAATAAAATACATAAAATCATTTGGTAATAATATAATTAATAATTATTAATAATATATATTGGTCAATGGATATAAAAATTAGATTTACTAAAGAATAGTATTTAAATTGTAGGAACCAAATGCATATTATTAAAATATATAAAGGGTTTTATTAAAAATTTAAATTTATTATATATAGGAAATTATTTTCATAAAAAGTAATTCAAATTTAGAATCATCAAGTCAAAATTAGTTAATGGTGAATTTTTCATAATTTACTGAGAAGGTCAAATTTTAGGGTAAATAAAAAAATACAGTATAAATGTATAGTAAGTATTGTGATTTCATAATGACTTAAAAATGATATATTAAATAATTTAATGGATTTATTGAACAAAATTACATTTCTTCATTAAAATAATGTATTTTAAAATAATAAAAATAATCCTTCCAAACCAATAAAGGATTTTCCAAATCCTGTAGCTTATATTAATATTTTAAAAAAATTATTTATGATTAAATATATTTTTTATGTCCAAAATAATATAATTTAAGGGGGTTTGGTTATTAATATTATAAAATAAAAAAATAAAAAAATCCCTAAATGTAAAATTTAATTTTTAAAACGCATAGTAAGGTCGACGGTTTTCTATTTTTCAAAAATCTAATATCCAAGGCATGTGCTTAGAAATTAGAAAATAATTCCCCCTCATTTTCTATAAATATTCACTTATCCTCCCATTTACCTATAATATAAAATCAAGGATAACAATTTTTTCTCTCATTTTCCTTCTTAATTAACCTTTAGAAGAGGCTTAAGTAGATAAGGGTTTCAAAACTCTATCTCTATTTTTCTCTCACTGTTGGTCCTAAGAGTTTTTTTAAGTGAAATGAGCTGGTAAGGGTTGCTAAAACACTTATCTATATCTCTATTTCAATATACCAAACTCTAAGGATTTAGGGATTCCATTTTCAAGATTTTTTAAGGGGCATATAAAGGTAATTATTTCATTAACTTTTTTCTAAATTTATTTTTTTAATGTAATTGAATTCCTTTACATTTTCTTATTTAATGATATTATCTTTAATTGTTACAAATCCATTATTGTATTGATAAATTATCTTTACCTATAATTATAATTCACTAATAAAACATTATAATACCAAAAATATTTCCATATCACAATATTATATAGGGGATTTTTTTCATCACTCCTTTGGTCTCTAATTATTGAATTCATGTGACTGATGTAAAGACCCGTAAAATTCAAGGGAATTTTTTTCTTAATTTTCTTTAGAATTTTACAAGAGCGCGGTTTCAGACAGCACCTGATTCCGAGGCCCGGAGTGCCCGGAATTAATTTCCGAAGTTTGGCTCGGGTACGTTCAGTGAACGAACGAGCGGGAATTCCTAACTTTTGATCCGGTGCTCGGAATTGAAATCCGAGGGCACCGATGAACTCGCAGCGCCGATATTCGCTTAAAGAGACCTTTTCGGGAGTTGCGTTTGTTGCGGGTTGAAAGTTAGTTTTAGGGGTTTTTAGTTTGAGTTAAATAAAATTGTGTAGAACAATTTTATTTTTAACTTGTTAAAACCTATCAAAGGAGGTTGGGAGTGGGACCCACACCCACTTAACCTCCCTTGGGAGGATTAAGTGTGGTGGGACCCACACGAACCCCTAATCTTTTCAAAATTCTCTCAACATACTTAACCCCTAATTAATTGACTTAAGTTACTTCATTAATTTTTGGGAGTTAAACCTTTTTGAATTTCAACTTTTGAAATTCTTGTTTGTTTTGTAATAATAAAATAAGATGTTATCTTATTTTATTATGGGTTGTTTGTTTGTCTCCTGGCACGACCCGCCCTCGGGGCCCGTGCCGTGACTACCCCAATCCCGCCTTCCATAGGCCAGGGGTTGGCGACTAGCACCAAGGCGTAAAATCCCAGTAAAAAGGGAAGGCATTGCCTTAATAAAGTAAACAAGCACCTCAGAGTAACAAGCGGAAGTAAAGCAGTACACAAAACTAGAATAACTCGTGCTGAAGTAAAGGGGCCGTAATACAAGCCCAACTGAAAGTAAAGTACAACTCGAAAGGGAAAACAGCAATTGAAAGTACAAGCGGCTCCTGGGACGTCCTCCTCGATTCCTACCTGAAGGGTAGGTACAGATGGCTCAGCTCCTGGATCGTCCACCACGGATCCTACCTGAAGGGTAGGTACAGATAGCTCACAACTCCTCGGGTCCAACTGTCCGCTCCGAGCACGTCCCGCTCAGTGGTCCTCCTCCGGGTACCGACCTACTCCGAAAGCCTCATCCACAGTCAGCGTTGTCCGTCGTCTGCAACCAACACAACGAAGTGCGGGCAAAGCCCGTGCAGGGGTGAGTATAAGCTACTCAGTAGGGACCCCGAGACCCCTGAAGGTCTCTCAAATCCACAAAGGATAAACCACGAAGAAAAGTAACAATCACGAAGTAACATCCAGTATTGATTAGGTATATGCCCATACATATACCTATGTCACCAATTTCCGTTCGGCTCCAACACGAGCCCAAGAACAATCCAATCCACAAAGAAGAGTAAACAGTAAAATCCACATAGGATAACAGTACAAGTCCACACGGTTTATAACAAGTTTATGAAATCAACGGATAACTATTACCCAGGTATATGCCCATACATATACCTAAGTTATCAAAAGGTCCATATCAATCATGAGGAAACACAAAGATCATTGACTCAGCTCAAACCAGGATTTTTATTATCGAAACCGTAGCTGCTGAAGAGCCCCGACTCTGAAGTGTGCAGCAGTCCTGTCACGACTCCGAGGTACTGCTCACTAACCTAAGACTGCTGAAGTACTCCTCCTGTCGAGTACCGCGGGTCTGCTGCCAACTACCGGGCGCTCCGTCCGCTGAGGGTCTGCTGCCAAATACCGGGCGCTCACCCAAATAGCCTACTGAGGTACTCCTCCTGTCGAGTACCGCGGGTTTGCTGCCAACTACCAGGCGCTCCGTCCGCCGTGGGTCTGCCGTCAAATTCCGGGCGCTCCGTCCACTGGGCTAGTCGACTCACTCCAAGTCGAGTTGGTCAAGCAGTCGTCAGGTCTCAGTCATCTACACGGTCTCCGTACTCCACACGCACGTCTCCACCGTCGCGGGTCTGTCGCTACAACCAAGCGCACACACTCCGTAGAGTATCGTGGGTCCACCGCTACAACCAAGCGCTCCACCACCAAGGGTCTGCTGCTGCTTCCAAGCGCACCACCACTGTCAAGTACCACGGGTCCGCCGCTACACCCAAGCGCTACACCGCCCAAGGTAAACAGAAGATTCAGCTCACACAGGTTCGGTAGCACTGTTCCACGTAGGATCGCTGAGTGCTGTAGTCGTCGTCGTCGAATCCACACAGGATCTCTGTACTGTCGTCGTCGCAGTCACAGTAGCAGTAGTAGTAGTCATCACAGTAACAGTCGCAGCCAGCACTAGGGTTCCCGCACACAGCAAGCTCGTTCGGAGGGTCCGCTCCACGAGCCGAGAGGCTGATACATCAACTGTCACAAAGACCAGAGTTGATGTATCCAAAAGTTCCGTATCGTCAACAGGAACTCAACGCAACAGACGGCGCGTCGATCGGACGTCCGGTCTGAGAGTTATTGGCATTTTCGTTCCCGGGGCCCGGTTGGTTTTTAAGGCAAAACCAACCCGACCGTACTCCACCTGCGTCCAAACCTCGGGTGGAGTATGCCAAAAGATCCGTCTCACTTAGAGGATTCCATCAAAATCGACGGCACGTCAATCGGACGTCCGGAACTCAAGATATGAGCGTTTCCGCTCCGAGGGCCCGGTTGGTTTCGTGAACGAACCAACCCGGCCGTACTCCACCTGTGTCCAAACCTCGGGCGGAGTATGCCAAATGATCCGTCTCACTAAGAGGAACACAACGCGACTGACGGCGCGTCAATCGGACGTTCGTAGCTCAAGATATGAGCGTTTCCGCTCCGAAGGCCCGGTTGGTTTCGTGAACGAACCAACCCGGCCGAACTCAAAGTAACCCGAAACTTTGAGTGCAATATACCGAAACAACTGTCTCGATCCAAGGATCGCGTTGCCGTAGACGGTTCGTCATTCGGAGGTCCGAGGCTCATGTTATGGGCCAAAAACCGATTCTGGTTCGAAACGGGGGGGTCCGGGTCCGGGCCGACCCGGCCCGACCCCCCCCTGGGCGGCGCGGTGGCCGGCGGCGGCGGTCGGCGGCGCGCGGAGGCGGCGCGGCGGCGCGGCGGGCCGCGGCGGCCTGGCGCCGCGAGGGGCCGCACGTGGGGCGGCTTGTCGCCGCAAGGAGGTCACGCGGGGGGGATCAAACCCCCGCGGTTTTCAAAAGGCGGCGCGGCTATGCCGCGCCGTTATTTTATAAAAGCGCCCCCCCCCCCCACGTGGGGGGCCTACTGGTGCGGATCCGGGGGGGGCCGGCTGCCCCCCTCCCTTCAAAGAACCGCCCCCCTCTTAAAGAGGGGGGTTTTATATTAGGTGGCCGGGGGATTAATTCCCCCGGTTTTAAAGATATCCGGCCGGCCAGCTGGCCGGCCGGTTTTCTCTAACGGGACCGGAAATTCCGGTCCCCCTTTCGGCTTCCGACGCCGGCGGCCCGGCCGCCGGTCTTCTCTTCCGCCGCGGCCCGGAACCGGCCGCGGTCTCCTCGTCCCGCCGCGGCCCGGAACCGGCCGTGGTGTTCGTCGTCCGGCGCGGTGCGACGGCACCGCGCCCCTTTCGTCGTGCCTTGATTCCTTTCAACGCGGCGCGACGGCGTCGCGTTCTTGAAGATTCTACCTCGGCGTGGCGCGACGGCGCCGCGTAAAATAAAGTACGATCATCCGCGTGGTGCGACGGCACCACGCCACTTGCTTCCATCCGCAAATATAAACAAGAACGATGGAGGGGGTTTCGGCCGTATTCGTGCGGTCCGGCCCCCCTCGCGTTAACAAAAACACTTATATAAAATATTCAAAATCCTCACGTAGACATGCGATCCACGAGCAAGAAATGGAATAAATTAACAATATTCAACAACCCCTACCTCGAAGGAAGCTCGCGGAGCTCATCAACGATCCGCGAAGGACGAGCGTCGCGGAGGTCGGACGTCACGGAAGAAGACGTCGTCGGCATCGCGGTTATGGCGTCGCGGTAGACGGACGTGGGTTCGTCGCGAGAGGCACGTCGCGGAAAGTGCGTTGCGGCGTCGGACGTAGGTTCGCCGCGGAAAGCACGTCGCGGAGAGGATGCGTTGCGGCGTCGTGGAGGAAATCCAACGCGTTGCAGTCCGACGTCGTGGAAGAAGGACGCCGTGTTCTTCGTCGTGGAGGAAGAACTCACAAAAAGCCTCCCTCTTTTCCTCTCCGCACAGCAAATGCCAACCCGCAAAGGAACCGACAGACCTGCGACGGTGATCTTCACATAGAAAAGATCAGAGTTCGCGGAAGAACCGAACTCCTCTGATACCAATTTGTCACGACCCGCCCTCGGGGTCCGTGCCGTGACTACCCCAAGCCCGCCTTCCTTAGGCCAGGGGCTGGCGACTTGCACCAAGGCGTAAATCCCGGTAAAAAGGGAAGGCATTGCCTTTGAAAAGTAAACACACACCACAGAGTAAACAAGCGGAAAGTAAACACTAAGCAAGCAGAGTACGACTGAAAGTGCGGAAAGGTAAATGGGCCAGAATACAAACCCAAACTGAAAGTAAAGTACAACTCGAAAAGGGGAAAACAGCAACTGTAAAGTAAAAGCCGCTACTCCGAGCTGTCCACCGGAAATCCCACCTGAAGGGTGGGTACAGATAGCTCCTCTGCTCCACGGGTCCCGCCGTCCGCTCCGTGCACGTCCCGCCCAGTGGTCCACCTCCGGGTACCGTCCCGCTCTACAAGCCTCAGCTAAGTCAACGCTGTCCGTCGTCTGCAACCAACACAACGTAGTGCGGGCGAAGCCCATGCAGGGGTGAGTATAAGCTACTCAGTAGGGACCCCGAGACCCCTGAAGGTCTCTCAAATCCACAAAGGATAAACCACGAAGAAAAGTACAATCACGAAGTAACAACCGACACTGCTTAGGTATATGCCCATACATATACCTAAGTCATCAATTAAAAATACGCTCCAACCTCCGAGCCCAAGTACAACTCAGTCCACGCAGGAAAGTATACGTATTCCACATAGGAAAGCAAAACATAATCCACACAGGATTGCACAACACAATCCACACAGGAAAGAAATAGGATTCAGCTCACATAGGTATACTTCTTCAAGGACGATAAAGATGATCACTGATCCATCTAAGTCGTCGGACCCACGAAGGATCGATAGGTAACTAACCCCCGCAATGACCCACACAGGATCGGGCCCACACAGGACCTGTAGGCGCTGGCTCACACAGAACCGCTGAGCGCAAGGACCCACACAGGATCGGGCCCACACAGGACCTGTAGCACTGATCCACGTAGGATCGCTGAGTGCTGTAGTCGTCGTCGTCGAACCCACACAGGATCTATGTACTGTCGTCGTCGAATCCACACAGGATCTCTGTACTGTCGTCGTCGCAGTCACAGTAGCAGTCGTCGCAGTAGAACAGTCGCAGCCAGCACTAGGGTTCCCGCACATAGCAGCTCGTTCGGAGGGTCCGCTCCACGAGCCGAGAGGCTGATACATCAACTGTCACGAAGACCGAAGTTGATGTATCCAAAAGTTCCGTATCGACAACAGGAACTCAACGCAACAGACGGCGCGTCGATCGGACGCCCGGTCTGAGAGTTATTGGCACTTTCGTCTCCGGGGCCCGGTTGGTTTTTAAGGCAAAACCAACCCAACCATACTCCACCTGCGTCCAAACCTCGGGCAGAGTATGCCAAAAGATCCGTCTCACTAAGAGGAACACAACGCGACTGTCGGCGCGTCAATCGGACGTTCGTAGCTCAAGATATGAGCTTTTCCGCTCCGAAGGCGGGCCGGACCGCATGAACATGGCCGAACCCCCCTCCATCGTTCATGTTGAATATTCTTGCGTGAGGAAGCAAGCGGCGTGGTGCCGTCGCACCACGCGGATGATCGTGCAAATATTTTACGCGGCGCCGTCGCGCTACGTCGAGGAAGAATCTTCAAGAACGCGACGCCGTCGCGCCGTGTTGAAAAGAATCATGGCACGGCGAAAGGGGCGCGGTGCCGTCGCACCGCGCCGGACGACGAACACCGCGGCCGGTTCCGGGCCGCGGCAGGACGAGGAGACCGCGGCCGGATCCGGGCCGCGGCGGGATGTGAAGACCGGCGGCCGGGCCGCCGGCGTCGGAAGTCGAAGGCGGGACCGGAATTTCCGGTCCCGTTGGTAAAAACCGGCCGGCCAGATGGCCGGCCGGATGACATAAAACCGGGGGATTAAATCCCCCGGCCGGTTCAACAAAACCCCCCCTTAATGAGGGGGGGCGGTTCCTTGAAGGAGGGGGGCAGCCGGCCCCCCGGTTGCGCTCCAGCAGGCCCCCCACGTGAGGGGGGTCCGTTTGTTTACTTAGGCGCGGCACAAAGGCCGCGCCACCTTGATGAAGCGGGGGCTTAGCCCCCCGCATGCCACCCTCGTGCGGCGCCAGGCGCCCGCCGCCGTGGCCCGCCGCCGTGCCGCCCCGGGGGGGGGGGGGGGGGGTCGGGCCGGGTCGGCCCGGACCCGGACCCCCCCGTTTCGAACCAGATTTGGTTTTTGGCCCATAACTTGAGCCTCGGACCTCCGAATGACGAACCGTCTGCGGCAACGCGATCCTTGGATCGAGACGGTCGTTTCGGTATATCGCACTCAAGGTTTCGGTTTACTTTGAGTTCGGCCGGGTTGGTTCGTTCACGAAACCAACCGGGCCTTCGGAGCGGAAACGCTCATATCTTGAGCTATGAACGTCCAATTGACGCGCCGACAGTCGCGTTGTGTTCCTCTTAGTGAGACGGATCTTTTGGCATACTCCGCCCGAGGTTTGGACGCAGGTGGAGTATGGTCGGGTTGGTTTTGCCTTAAAAACCAACCGGGCCCCGGAGACGAAATTGCCAATAACTCTCAGACCGGACGTCCGATCGACGCGCCGTCTGTTGCGTTGAGTTCCTGTTGCCGATACGGAACTTTTGGATACATCAACTTCGGTCTTCGTGACAGTTGATGTATCAGCCTCTCGGCTCGTGGAGCGGACCCTCCGAACGAGCTACTATGTGCGGGAACCCTAGTGCTGGCTGCGACTGTTCTACTGCTACGACTGCTACTGTGACTGCGACGACGACAGTACAGAGATCCTGTGTGGATTCGACGACGACAGTACAGAGATCATGTGTGGGTTCGACGACGACGACTACAGCACTCAGCGATCCTACGTGGATCAGTGCTACAGGTCCTGTGTGGGCCCGATCCTGTGTGGGTCATTGCGGGGGTTAGTTACCTATTGATCCTTCGTGGGTCCGACGACTTAGATGGATCAGTGATCATCTTTATCGTCCTTGAAGAAGTATACCTGTGTGAGCTGAATCCTATTGCTTTCCTGTGTGGATTGTGTTGTGCAATCCTGTGTGGATTATGTTTTGCTTTCCTATGTGGAATACGTATACTTTCCTGCGTGGACTGAGTTGTACTTGGGCTCGGAGGTTGGAGCGTATTTTTAATTGATGACTTAGGTATATGTATGGGCATATACCTAAGCAGTGTCGGTTGTTACTTCGTGATTGTACTTTTCTTCGTGGTTTATCCTTTGTGGATTTGAGAGACCTTCAGGGGTCTCGGGGTCCCTACTGAGTAGCTTATACTCACCCCTGCACGGGCTTCGCCCGCACTACGTTGTGTTGGTTGCAGACGACGGACAGCATTGACTTAGCTGAGGCTTGTAGAGCGGGACGGTACCCGGAGGTGGACCACTGGGCGGGACGTGCACGGAGCGGACGGCGGGACCCGTGGAGCAGAGGCGCTATCTGTACCCACCCTTCAGGTGGCATTTCCGGTGGACAGCTCGGAGTAGCGGCTTTTACTTTACAGTTGCTGTTTTTCCCTTTTCGAGTTGTACTTTACTTTCAGTTTGGGTTTGTATTCTGGCCCATTTACCTTTCCGCACTTTCAGTCGTACTCTGCTTGCTTAGTGTTTACTTTCCGCTTGATTACTCTGTGGTGTGTGTTTACTTTTCAAAGGCAATGCCTTCCCTTTTTACCGGGATTTACGCCTTGGTGCTAGTCGCCAGCCCCTGGCCTAAGGAAGGCGGGCTTGGGGTAGTCACGGCACGGACCCCGAGGGCGGGTCGTGACAAATTGGTATCAGAGGAGTTTGGTTCTACCGCGAACTCTGATCTTTTCTATGTGAAGCAATAATGTTTAGCGTATTGAGTGTGGATATCAGTCCAGGGAGTCCAGTGTTGGTGCGGCGGCCGACGTATCCGTACACCAGGACCCTGACTTCTGATTTCCGACTTAATGCACGAAAACATTGATTGCGTGTGTGTTTCAAAGTTTTCTTTGTGATTACTTATATCAGCTCACCAGGTATACTGTTCTGACCGTGGCGCACCTGTTTCCTTTTCAGGATGGCCCCACGACGGCAGCCAGCTTGGGTTCCGAGAGTCGAGCGAGACGACAGCCCACCGAGCGACGAGGCCTCGGTGCAGGGCCCTTTTCCAGTAGTGGCACCGGCGGTAGCTTTACCCGCCGATTCCCCGATGCTTCCAGCAGCAGCCGCTGACGATGCACGTCGCCTCAGCGCACTGCATGAGTTTCAGCGACAGCGACCGCCCAGGTTTCGCGGGGAGACGGATCCCCAGGCAGCAGAGGACTGGCTGGAGGCAGTGGTTCAAGTGTTTAGGCTAGTGAGGACACCAGCAGACCTCATGGTGAACCTCGCTGCGAGCCTACTACACGCAGCAGCAGGACGATGGTGGAGCCTGATGCTCCAGGTGCACGATGAGGCATCTCTTCTTTGGACGGACTTTGAGAGCCTCTTCCGCTCGGAGTTCGTCCCAGCCACCCTTCGTGCGGTGCGTATCCAGGAGCTTCTACAGCTGCGGCAGGGCAGCATGACGGTCGCTCAGTACTCGGCGAGATTTACCGATCTCTCGCGCTACTCGACCGACATGGTACGGGACCCATTCTTCCGGGCCCGGACCTTCGAGCAGGGTTTGAGACACAAGATCAGGGCATCGCTGATCTCCCTCAGCATACCGACTCAGACAGGAGTACTGGAGCGGGCCCTTCTGATCGAGAGCTTCCTTGCTGAGTCTACACCAGCATAGAGACCCACCGCAGGGCGGCACGTGGCAGAGACATCTGCAGCAGGCAGTCGACGGATGACTCAGGGGTCCAGACAGACCAGACCTTCGGGCAGACGATCTCAGGGCACTGGCTCAGCAGTGCGGGGCACACAGCGCGGAGCCAGTCTTACGAGAGGCAGACAGTGCTACTCGTGCGGCGGGCAGGGCCACATGGCTCGTGACTGCCCGACCCGCCGTGCCGAGGAGCAGCAGACGGTTGAGGGACCACCGAGGCAGAGGCAGAGGGTCGACCGTGGCGGTCCGCAGGGAGGAGGCGGACGAGGCAGAGGAGCTGGACGAGCAGCCGGTGGTGGCCGACGCTTTGAGGCACTACCACCACCACCACCAGGAGGTCCACCCCGACCACAGGGAGCTGGCGGGCAGCGACAGGCACAGCTCCAGGCAGCAGAGGCCTACGACCACGGCGCACCCGAGATGATTCGAGGTACTATCTGTGTCTATTCCACCCTTGTTGCAGTTCTTATAGACACAGGAGCGAGTCATTCTTTCATAGCCGCTGCCCTTGTTCGGAGCTCGGAGATTCCGACAGAGCCGTTGGCTCGATCCTTACGGCTAGAGACTCCTACGGGAGCAGACTCGACGATTACGCACTGGTGCCGGCAGTGTGAGCTTACTCTAGGAGGCGAGAGCTTCGGCTGGGATCTTCTTGTAGCAGCGTCGAGGCCTTACGACGTCATCTTGGGCATGGATTGGCTGTCTACGGTCCATGCACAGATTGACTGTTTTAGGCGCAAGGTGCGTTGTGTACGTACCGACGGGAGCAGGTTCACCTTCACCGGCGAGAAGGGAGCCTTAGCAGCACAGGATGGACTTCCGCGGAGGAGAGGACAACCCATCACTCATCAGTTGGCTAGCCTTATCCTTGGAGCAGTTGACGTGCGGAGTCCTGGTTTTCCTGCAGTGGTGGATCAGTTTGCAGACGTTTTTCCTGACGACGTTCCAGGGCTACCTCCTCGCAGAGAGGTAGACTTTTATATTGACTTGTACCCTGGGACAGCCCCGATATCCACTCCAGCATATCGGATGGCCCCCGCCGAGCTTCGAGAGCTACGGGTACAGTTGGAGGACTTGCAGGGCAAGGGGTTCATCCGACCCAGTGTTTCACCCTGGGCTTCCCCGATATTGTTCGCCAAGAAGGCGGACGGGAGCTTGCGACTTTGTGTTGACTATCGTCGCCTGAACCAGGTGACAGTGAGGAACAAGTATCCGCTACCGAGGATTGATGACCTCTTTGATCAGCTCAAGGGAGCACGGTGGTTCTCGAAGATAGACCTCAGGTCAGGCTATCATCAGCTCAGAGTCAGAGACGAGGATGTGCAGAAGACGGCCTTCAGATGTCGGTATGGCCACTATGAGTTCTTGGTTATGCCTTTCGGTGTAACCAATGCTCCAGCAGTGTTCATGGCTCTCATGAACAGGATCTTTCAGCCATACCTCGATCGGTTTGTCGTGGTCTTCATCGACGACATTCTGATTTACTCTACGACAGAGGAGGAGCACGCCTATCACTTGCGAGTTGTTCTAGACACACTCCGAGAGCACCATCTTTATGGTAAGCTCTCTAAGTGCCAGTTCTAGATACGTGAGGTCCACTTTTTGGGACACGTTATCTCTGAGGCGGGAGTTGCAGTGGATCCCGCGAAGATTGAGACTGTGTTAGCATGGGAGCCACCCAGGAGCGTGACTGAGGTTCGGAGTTTCTTGGAACTAGCTGGATACTATCGGAGATTTGTGCCAAACTTCTCCAGAGTTGCGGCATCACTCACAGCTTTCACAAAGAAGGGGAAACCCTTCGTGTGGTCAGACAGTTGTCAGCAGAGCTTCCAGGAGCTGAGACAGAGATTGACTAGCGCACCTATCTTGAGGTTGCCTGAGGAGGGAGTAGGGTACGTAGTCTACTACGATGCATCAGGGACCGGACTCGGATGTGTTCTGATGTAGGAGCGGGCAGTGATCGCCTATGGATCATGACAGTTGAGGCCGCATGAGCAGAACTACGCTACCCATGACCTGGAGTTAGCAGCAGTGGTCTTCGCTCTGAATACATGGCGACACTATCTGATGGGCGAGCGCTTTACAGTCTTTTCCGATCATCAGAGTCTCAGGTATATCTTCTCGCAGAAGGACCTGAACCTGAGACAGCGACGATGGCTCGAGTTCCTCCAGGACTATGACTTTGAGATAGTCTATACTCCTGGGAAGGGGAACGTAGTAGCCGATGCCCTCAGCAGGAGGACGGGCATTCAGCTACTCGAGGAGGCGACGGAGCAGCTAGCCTCTTTGCAGATATCCTTCGTGGATAGAGATGGAGTAGCCTTTCTTCAGTCTCTCACAGTCACTCCTCCACTACTGCAGCGAGTCAGGGAAACACAGCGTGGGGACGCTGACTGTGAGACACGGCGTGCACAGATATCCTTGGGACAGGCACCTGATGGTTTCTCCCTTGGAGCAGAGCACGACATCCTTTTTAGAGGACGTACCTTGGTACCAGTCGCATTGCGAGAGGAAGTGCTGGGAGAGTTTCACACTTCTCCTTTGGCGGTACATCCTGGAGTGGCGAAGATGTACCAGGACCTCAGACGACAACACTGGTGGTCGGGCATGAAGAAGGTTGTAGCAGAGTTCGTTTCTCGATGCCTCACCTGTCAGCAGGTGAAGGCAGAGCATCAGGTACCAGCAGGCTTGGTGCAGCCCTTGGAGGTTCCGGAGTGGAAGTGGGACGGCATATCTATAGACTTCGTGACTGGACTTCCACGCACTTCCAGAGGTCACGACTCCATCTGGGTGATAGTTGACCGACTCACCAAGTCGGCACACTTCTTACCCATCAGAGAGCAGGGCTCAGTGGAGAGCTTGGGACGTCTCTACGTTCAGGAGATTGTGCGGCTCCACGGCGTGCCATCATCTATCGTTTCCGATCGAGATGCCCGCTTTACTTCCCGGCTTTGGAAGGGGTTACAGGAGGCGTTCGGTACGTAGCTACGTCTTAGCACAGCTTTTCACCCTCAGACGGATGGTCAGACGGAGAGGACCATTCAGACTCTCGAGGACATGCTCCGCGCATGTGTCCTCGACTTTGGTCGTAGCTGGGAGGACCACCTACCCTTGGTGGAGTTCGCGTACAACAACAGCTACCACTCCACCATCGGGATGGTACCGTACGAGGCATTGTACGGCCGACCTTGTAGATCTCCTTTGTGCTGGACAGACCCCGGAGAGTCAGCACTGGTGGGACCGGAGATGGTCCAGGCCACGACAGAGAAGGTCCAGGTCATCCAGGAGCGGATGAGGACAGCTCAGAGCCGGCAGAAGTCATACGCTGACAGGAGGCGGAGGCCACTGGAGTTCGAGGATGGCGACCACGTCTTCTTGCGGGTCTCACCTCGACATGGTATTCGGAGATTTGGCCGAGGCGGCAAGTTATCTCCGCGCTTCATCGGACCTTTCCAGATTCTCAGCAGGATTGGCGAGGTGGCTTATCGCCTGGCTCTACCACCTCAGTTGCACCGGGTGCACGACGTCTTCCACGTATCCCAGCTGAGGAGATATGTGCACGACCCGACGCACATCATTGATCATGGGGAGCTTGACGTTGACGATGGGGCGACCTTTACGGAGGTCCCGGTGGAGATAGAGGATCGACAGGAGCGGGTCCTACGTGGGCGATCGATTCCTCTTGTGCGCATCAGATGGCAGCACGGGAATCTCCAGGAGAGCACATGGGAGCGGGGGGCTCAGATGCGTGCTCAATACCCTCATTTGTTTCCCTAGTTTTTGATGTATCTTTACGGGGACGTAAAGCCCTGAGATGGGAGTAATGTAAAGACCCGTAAAATTCAAGGGAATTTTTTTCTTAATTTTCTTTAGAATTTTACAAGAGCGCGGTTTCAGACAGCACCTGATTCCGAGGCCCGGAGTGCCCGGAATTAATTTCCGAAGTTTGGCTCGGGTACGTTCAGTGAACGAACGAGCGGGAATTCCTAACTTTTGATCCGGTGCTCGGAATTGAAATCCGAGGGCACCGATGAACTCGCAGCGCCGATATTCGCTTAAAGAGACCTTTTCGGGAGTTGCGTTTGTTGCGGGTTGAAAGTTAGTTTTAGGGGTTTTTAGTTTGAGTTAAATAAAATTGTGTAGAACAATTTTATTTTTAACTTTTTAAAACCTATCAAAGGAGGTTGGGAGTGGGACCCACACCCACTTAACCTCCCTTGGGAGGATTAAGTTTGGTGGGGCCCACACGAACCCCTAATCTTTTCAAAATTATCTCAACATACTTAACCCCTAATTAATTGACTTAAGTTACTTCATTAATTTTTGGGAGTTAAACCTTTTTGAATTTCAACTTTTGAAATTCTTGTGTGTTTTGTAATAATAAAATAAGATGTTATCTTATTTTATTATGGGTTGTTGGTTTGTCTCCTGGAGAGCTTTTGGAGAGCTTTTGGAGAGCTTCTTCTTCATCTTCAAGCTCTGACGAAGAACGAAGAACGCCCAAACTCCGACGAAGAACGACACCTCTCTTCTTCGTCCTCGGTGTCAACGTGAGGGAACACCGCTTCCTCCTCGGATTCCCTTCTTCGACATAAGAGGTTTCTCCAACGACGTATCACATCGGACGTATCTCTTCGTCAGCGGAATTGACGAACGACTACCGCGACGCCCGATCTCTGCGACGCCGTCTTCCGTGGAACGTAGACGAATCTTCGAATCTTAAACCCGAGGTAGGGGTTTTTGATTCATTATTTATTTATTCCATTTCTTGAACGTGGATCTCGCATGTCAAACTTGAGGCTTGAATGTTTAAGTTGAGTTATTTATTTAACGTGAGGGGGGGCCGGACCGCATGAACACGGCTGAACCCCCCTCCATCGTTCATGTTGATTATTCTTGCGTGAGGAAGCAAGTGGCGTGGTGCTGTCGCACCACGCGGATGATCGTGCAAATATTTTACGCGGCGCCGTCGCGCTACGTCGAGGAAGAATCTTCAAGAACGCGACGCCGTCGCGCCGCGTTGAAAAGAATCATGGCACGGCGAAAGGGGCGCGGTGCCGTCGCACCGCGCCGGACGACAAACACCGCGGCCGGTTCCGGGCTGCGGCGGGACGAGGAGACCGCGGCCAGATCCGGGCCGCGGCGGGATGTGAAGACCGGCGGCCGGGCCGCCAGCGTCGGAAGTCGAAGGCGGGACCGGAATTTCCGGTCCCGTTGGTAAAAACCGGCCGGCCAGATGGCCGGACGGATGACATAAAACCGGGGGATTAAATCCCCCGGCCGGTTCAACAAAACCCCCCCTTAATGAGGGGGGGCGGTTCCTTGAAGGAGGGGGGCAGCCGGCCCCCCGGTTGCGCTCCAGCAGGCCCCCCACGTGAGGGGGGGCCGTTTGTTTACTTAGGCGCGGCACAAAGGCCGCGCCACCTTGATGAAGCGGGGGCTTAGCCCCCCGCGTGCCACCCTCATGCGGCGCCAGGCGCCCGCCGCCGCGGCCCACCGCCGCGCCGCCCCGGGGGGGGGGGGGGGGTCGGGCCGGGTCGGCCCGGACCCGGACCCCCCCCCGTTTCGAACCAGATTTGGTTTTTGGCCCATAACTTGAGCCTCGGACCTCCGAATGACGAACCGTCTACGGCAACGCGATCCTTGGATCGAGACGGTCGTTTCGGTATATCGCACTCAAGGTTTCGGTTTACTTTGAGTTCGGCCGGGTTGGTTCGTTCACGAAACCAACCGGGCCTTCGGAGCGGAAACGCTCATATCTTGAGCTACGAACGTCCGATTGACGCGCCGACAGTCGCGTTGTGTTCCTCTTAGTGAGACGGATATTTTGGCATACTCCGCCCGAGGTTTGGACGCAGGTGGAGTATGGTCGGGTTGGTTTTGCCTTAAAAACCAACCGAGCCCCGGAGACGAAAGTGCCAATAACTCTCAGACCGGGCGTCCGATCGACGCGTCGTCTGTTGCGTTGAGTTCCTGTTGTCGATACGGAACTTTTGGATACATCAACTTCGGTCTTCGTGACAGTTGATGTATCAGCCTCTCGGCTCGTGGAGCGGACCCTCCGAACGAGCTGCTATGTGCGGGAACCCTAGTGCTGGCTGCGACTGTTCTACTACTACGACTGCTACTGTGACTGCGACGACGACAGTACAGAGATCCTGTGTGGATTCGACGACGACAGTACAGAGATCCTGTGTGGGTTCGACGACGACGACTACAGCACTCAGCGATCCTACGTGGATCAGTGCTACAGGTCCTGTGTGGGCCCGATCCTGTGTGGGTCCTTGCGCTCAGCGGTTCTGTGTGAGCCAGCGCCTACAGGTCCTGTGTGGGCCCGATCCTGTGTGGGTCATTGCGGGGGTTAGTTACCTATCGATCCTTCGTGGGTCCGACGACTTAGATGGATCAGTGATCATCTTTATCGTCCTTGAAGAAGTATACCTGTGTGAGCTGAATCCTATTGCTTTCCTGTGTGGATTGTGTTGTGAAATCCTGTGTGGATTATGTTTTTCTTTCCTATGTGGAATACGTATACTTTCCTGCGTGGACTGAGTTGTACTTGGGCTCGGAGGTTGGAGCGTATTTTTAATTGATGACTTAGGTATATGTATGGGCATATACCTAAGCTGTGTCGGTTGTTACTTCGTGATTGTACTTTTCTTCGTGGTTTATCCTTTGTGGATTTGAGAGACCTTCAGGGGTCTCGGGGTCCCTACTGAGTAGCTTATACTCACCCCTGCACGGGCTTCGCCCGCACTACGTTGTGTTGGTTGCAGACGACGGACAGCGTTGACTTAGCTGAGGCTTGTAGAGCGGGACGGTACCCGGAGGTGGACCACTGGGCGGGACGTGCACGGAGCGGACGGCGGGACCCGTGGAGCAGAGGAGCTATCTGTACCCACCCTTTAGGTGGGATTTCCAGTGGACAGCTCGGAGTAGCGGCTTTTACTTTACAGTTGCTGTTTTTCCCTTTTCGAGTTGTACTTTACTTTCAGTTTGGGTTTGTATTCTGGCCCATTTACCTTTCCGCACTTTCAGTCGTACTCTGCTTGCTTAGTGTTTACTTTCCGCTTGTTTACTCTATGGTGTGTGTTTACTTTTCAAAGGCAATGCCTTCCCTTTTTACCGGGATTTACGCCTTGGTGCTAGTCGCCAGCCCCTGGCCTAAGGAAGGCGGGCTTGGGGTAGTCACGGCACGGACCCCGAGGGCGGGTCGTGACAACTGATTTCTAATAATCTCCCTTTATAGTGAAAGTATCCAACTTTTCTACACCATCATCAATAGTTTTTCAATTTTATTATAATATCCTATAATTTCTACTATATTTATGGATATTCACCTATATGTGAGTGTAATTTAATTGACTAGGTAAATTTTAACTATCCATATACCCATTACTTTTGTATGGACAAGTAGTGATGACAAAGACGTGTATGTTAATGGTTCATTTTAGAAAACATTTCTATGAATTTTTATCCCAAATATTTCATATGATAGATTCATTAGTATTTTTATATGATGGGTGGGACCTAGAACTATATATCCTCTCAACACATCGGCAGGTCTCATGAGACAAACTAGTTTAGGGTAATTGGTGTATGTATTCCTTATTTTGTATGATGTCTCAGAACAAGGACTTGATTGTGTGGTTATGGTGTATTAGTTCAGGTGTTGATAGTATGATTACAATGTAAAACATTATACATTCCATCACTTTGAATTCATTTATTTTTATACTTATTTATTCCCTTTATAATGTATTCCATGCATATTTATTTCTCTTTTGGAATAAATCTGAATATATATTTCTACAAAATTATTTATATCTAGATTGTTAAATGTTAGCTTTTAATGGAATCAACACCTTATTGAGTATCTAATATCACCCATTTATATTATTTCTATTTTCCCCAAGAAACCAAGAATAGTTCTATACATGATATAAGGTTAACCTTGGATGAATAATAAATTTTCACATGTGGATTTTAAGTTTCTAAATGTAATGTAAAGATCATGTATGTATATAGTATCATAAGACTGCTAAACTGGTCCTATGAAATTTTATCTATTGTTTTCCCTTCTAAAGTAATAAAATAACAATTTTTCTGGATTACTGGAGTTAGGGTTATTATCAAGATCTCTTAAAAAATTATATAACATTATTTTTACTTAACCATTACTCATAAATAGTTTAGTTTCCCATTTATGAACCAGAAGACTTTTTTGATGATAAAATTTCAATAATTCCTCAAAATTAAAGTTCTTAGGACTTATGTAATCATTTATAGTTATGGTGAGTAAAGTTTTGATATAAGGATTTAATTAATCATGGGCCTATTATTTTTTTATTAAAAATCGGTATTATTCAAAATAGTTATGGAGTTATAAAGTTATTTTCATTATGAAATTTTGTATATGTTATAATTTCATTCATAAAATTATTTTAATTACATGTTGTTGCAGCATCCATCATTTATTCATGTGTATTTTATTTACAGGTTTCACTTTTTTCATATTTTTTTATAGTAATGGTATGTTTGATTTTTAATAAAAATCATGTATGCATCAAAAATAGTTTTAAAAGAGAAAATAATAATTCTTCAATGATCTATATCCACCCTCAATATTTTTCATTAACCACAAAAAATTGGGATCACACTAGAGGTCTGTGGAAATTTGGAACTAATTTGGGCTTCTCAAGTTCGATTTATTATATGAAGGACAGTGGATACATTATATATAGGGGTACAAAATAGATTTTTGCAAAGTTTTATAAATATGAAATCTTCCAAATAGAAAGATGTATCATCTCAACTTATATCACTATATAAATAGTAGTCTGACTAGTCACCACATGGCCTTATGTGTGCCTCCCTGTATGCTTGAGGCTGCTAACTAGAAGTGAGGGTCCAACAATGGTCCGGACAGGAGACTATACTCATATGATCAATGTAGAATAGTAGTAAATAATAAATAAAACCAATATAAAATAAATTTAGTGTAAATAAATAAGAAAACCTGGAAAATATAAATAAAACAACTATGCATGTCCATGTGATGCTAAAATACACAAATCAGAAAAAATACATTAGGGAATAATATAAAAAATACACAGAAGAAAAAAAATTCCCTAATTTCTTTATCTATAAGAATCCTAATATTTTTATTAGTCTTTTTCTCTTGAGATTCCATTTCCAAGAATAAGTACAAAAAAATTATATCTAGCAAGATAAATAAAAAATTTAGCCTTGTAACCATGAGGTCTATCCAAGTACCTAAAGGTAGATCAAACATTATTCCACCATTAATGGTCTCTAATTATATCCATTATATGAGTATAAAATAATTAGGTTATATATATAATAAATTATACAGTAGATAAATAGTTGTAAATAAGTAGGGCTCAGATTCGAGGACACCTAGCCGACAATACATACTTCGGACTAAGATGGAGTACCTCTATATATGTGTCACCATGTGTGTATATATGTGTGTGTTTTTGTGTGTGTGTGTGTTTTTTTTTATATATATTCACTAAATACATAAGAACATATTTAGACATAAATATAAATTTGTGGTACTAGCCAATACCTGAGGTGTAACTCAGGCGTCCATGCATAATCATAAAGGCTCTACAAGTTTCAAAACATTAAGAGATTATAAATCAAGTGTAAACAAAATATAAACAAGTATAATATAATCCAGAATAACCTACGATCCCATCAAATTCATTCCATAATCAATAACCCAAGTGTCACCCAATAATTATCATAAGTCATTTACCCTCTAAGCTAATCCAAGGGGTTCCATATATGGAATCTGATTGTTTCTCGTGGTACATATAATCTCAAACAACCTATGATCACATCCAATATGTTCAATATAAGGAACCCAAGTATCTCTCAATAAATACATAATTTATTTAACCTATGATCCCATCCAAGGAAATTGTAAATAGAAAACCAAGGTTCTCTCAAGGTGTAATATTTCATCTAACCAATGAGCCCGTTAAAGGAATTCCTACTTGGGAAACTAAGGTTCACTCAAGGCATGATATAATTATTAATCATGTGAATTTTAATAAATAAACACGATCCATGATATATATTCATACCATTTATCAATTCAAGTGATATAAAGGGGCTAAGTGATATTCCCATAAGTACTTAGCACCATACATATAAAAATGGTATATCATAGGCCAAGTAATAACACATACAAGAATGTATACGATTTAACTTAATCGTCTAATTTTCAATTCAATTTATAAGGAATAAATAAGGACATGCAAGCATACATGGAACTTTCAATTTATCATGTGATACGAGTCAAGTATTAGATTTATTAATTTCTATTGAAAAAGTGTAGATCATTTCCATTAACATTTAATTATATTTTAATTGGTCACTTAATCTAATAATCTTGGCTCTATAATAATATAAAATAATTTTATTAAGTTATGGGGGAAGCACCCACACTACTTTTCATTCATTTAATTTCATTATGAATATCATTCTAGGAGAGTCAATTCAACACACATCATATGGTGGTTTTAATTCCAATACAAAGTATAAATATCAAGTTGAATGAGAGACACTCCCAAAAATGGTAGTTCACGCCAAGGTATACATCCTCTAATGGTTCAATTTAAATGTACAATGTTAATATAAATTAATTCATTAACATTCACAAGATTGATTTCATTGTTATGAGGTGATACAAATAAATACTGGTTCATAAAATGAAATCATATTTTATAAACATTCTATAATTTTAGGTAAGATCACTAGACCACCTAACTCATTATTAGGGTGCTTCACGCATCCACTATCAAGTTTTTATTTGATCTGGTTCGATTGAAAATGAATAAATTAACAAACGCAATAAAAATAGGGCATACATGATCACATGGATTTATAATTACATATAGAAAGATAAAATAAAGATTAGGGAAAAAGGAATCATATACTAACTGGTACTCTTCCAACTCACCTGAAAGTACTCTATTATAAGTCCAAACAAAATAGAATAATCCATTCCAAGAAGGAAGAGAGGATAGATCCTTAGGTTGGGATATTTTTTCGAATGAGTGGGGAGAATAAACGGAGATGGAAGGTTAAAATTAATTAGGGGGAATAAAGGTAATTTAACCCCATTAATGAGGTGCATAGTTTGTCCGCATCATTGGACAAATCATGTTCTAACCATGCATCACCACTATCAAAGGGGACGACCCCTCACATGGCTAGGTGCACGATTATTCTAATTGTGTGCATCCCATGTGATTCTACTCTATAACATGTTTGAAATTTTATGCATGGTCAAGTTTCCATGGGTTCATGGGTTCATGGTTCAAAAATAAATGTGGCACCCCCTCAAGGCCACATGATCTGGGTGTAAAATTTACACTAACCATGTGCAAAACATGTTTCCCCTTTACCATTTCGAAAAACTGTGTTTTTTTAGTCGGGTTCTCCCAGAACTCCACTAAACATGCAATTTCAATATCATACATTAAACCCTATATAAAATAAAAATTTAAAGTTTTCCAATACTTTAAATTATACTCCAAAGCTCAATTTCATATTTTGGACCATCCACCAAATGAAAAGTGAAAAAATCCTTTATAATTCCCTTATTCAAAAATATGGGACCTTAAAATCTCCTCAACTTAGAACATCCCATCCTTTAGAATCCTTAGGGGAAAACAGAACATAACCCAAACTACACGGGTCATGAAATTTATTCTAAAACATTCTCATTGTGTTTTAAACATCCAATGTGCCTACAAGAACCACTTTTAAGTGCACGGTACATAATCTTCTAAAAACTCGATCCAATTATTTTACCTAAAAAATAACATAGATAAAATTCTCACCTGAGCCTATTTAACTTGAGACATGACCACATCATCGTATCTTTTACCAACCAGCCTATGGAACTTCTCACATAAGGTTCTAGATTGAATGTCCAATTATGAGTCATGGTACTCCCACCATTATAATTTCCTGTATAAAAACACTATTATAATTATAACAATGATCCTATCATGTTCCCAACATGAAAAACTTATTCACCCATTAGGATTCTGATATTGGTCCTTTTTTAACTTAAAATGGTTTAATTCTAATTGACCTGGCTTATACTAGTCATTCTAGATTTTCCATGAAAATGACTTATATGACCTTTTCACTACACTCATCTCATCCCAATGATGTGATAGATCTAGTTACTCGTCATCTATATTCATCCAATAATGGGGGAACAAATTCAAGCCACTACCAGCTGAATTTTTTTGAAGATTCTTGGACTTAATAGCCGATACATACTAAACCTAATCCTAATACCTTCAATCCATGACACCTTGAGACCACTCTGACCATGCTCACTAATGCCCATAACTGGATTCTGGTGACATCTTTATCCAAATAATTATTTTATGTCATAATTCTTCAAAATGAACATAGGGGTACACCTGATCCAAACCCCATGGATCATCACACTTTAACCATGTCAACTGATCCTAACTGTAAGTCTTGGGTAACCATAAAATAAACCATTGGAGTCCAAGGAGCCCATACAAGGTATTTTATAATCCATAGTTTACATGTGATATATGAGAAATCCAACTATATAAAACACTAACTAATCCCAATAGTTGTATGTCACATGGTGATTGAGTCCAAGAATCAGTTGGTGTCCATGATTCTATCCAAGGCCTTTTATATATGGGAATCTTGGTATTACTCAATACATTCCATGACTCTATGATTTTCCATTCTCCAATAGTGAAACTCAAAAGGATCCTATTAGATAATCCAACAATACATTAAATTCTCTATTTATCTTGGAATATAACTAATGCTCTATTAATGCACCCTATATGATGTAAATATAAAAGGAATGGTTGTTAGTAAGACTATAGTGAACTAAAAGGATATCAATGATTACCAATAAGACCCAAGACACTCCTATCATATTCAAGACAAAGTTTCTGGAAAGGTTTAAAACTAATTGTATCCAAATACTAATAATAAGAACATTCAAACCATTGTTGGTGAAATTATTTTGACAGATCTCGACTATGCCTACAAATGCATCATCATTAACCAACCATGATTCGCTCACTATCGATGTATTACTTGATTATTTAAAAAACCCACCATAGTTTAACCTCCACTAATGGTTTCCTAAATTGTTTCACACAATCAAACCATTTTTTCATCGTTAAACCTTGAAGGCACTGTCATCCATAAAAAAACATTACTTTTTTGTCTCTAAAAACCCCAAGTCTAATTCTATCATATGGATTTGAGCACAAACAAAAACTAGTTTTTATCTCGAGTATCATTTCAAGGTATAGAAACTTGAACTTACTAGTTTCAAGAGTTTACAAAATCCTTTACAAGCATGTACAAATGGCCTCTTTTAGTTTTTCTCTCCCTAATTGGAAAGACACACTAAACACATTTTACATGATGATCCCCACTTGAGGAGTATCCTAGTCATATTTTTCTAAGAATGGTAACTCATTCCACAGTACACGATCCATCCACCACTAAACATAGGTTATAGAAGAAGCCAAAATGCTTTTACCAAGTTCCAATTTTAATGGATAAGAAATCCAACTGCTTACAAGAATTATAGATCAAATTTACTTTAGATTTATGCATGAATCTCTCCCAATAAGTTTCCATGAACTTCATTATAATCATGTATATAATTCAAAACTAAAATGATTGGTAGTGTTACAACACCCAATAATTTTGTAAAAATTTCCCTCAACACTAGGATAACTCTACTACCTTGTAAATCCAGGTCATTATACTTTGGAAATGACCCAATAATGTATCATAACAACTCAAGGATTAAATTATTTCAACCAAACTCAAATAACTAGTTGTACCATTTCACCAACTTGGTGGGGGCCACGTGTGTCGATGCGTAATACCCCAATATTTCATTAACACACTGGAACAAAATTCGATACTATCTATAGGCATACAATCTCTATGATATTAGTATCTGATGGTCTATAAAAAATATTTTTCCTAGACTCATATTATCCCATATGACTATTAATCTAGAAAATGACCTCTTGATTTATCCATCATTGATGGAGAAGAAGGGTCACATGACCACCAAAGAAGTAGACCATGCCCTAGGAATGTCTAACCCATTCAATCCAATAATTTCTTGATGATGACATCCTTAATAGGGATCAACTCATCACATGAACATCTATCCAACCTAGGTTTTATCCTCTCACTAAAAATTCTATATCATACTAAATAGTATAAGGGCAGAACTTCCTATTCCCATAACTCAAGCAAGAATAAAATGGTACTTTTCATTTTTGAGGCACTTACAAAATATTCTATCCCTATCCATGAGGAAACAATTATAAAAAAAAGGATAGAAGAGATCCATGGATAACATCCACATTACCATTCAATGAATGTCTCAAGAAAATAATTAAACTATACCTACATGAGGCTTGAAGCTAAGAACACCACTTTAAGTTTTGATTATAGCCATTTTCACTAATTAAAATTTAATTTTTAAATATTTCAAGGGATAAATTTAATAACATCAAGTACCGATTAGGAAATAAAATGATACTTACTAATTTATTTAGTTTACTCTTCAAGGAAACAGAGGAAATTTATAACAAACTTCCAGTCAAAAATTATTTAATTAGCTAACATCCTGTCACAATTTTGGTAATTTTTCTTATAAATTCTATGTATCCATTTTATTTATCCATAAATATTATCATATCTAGATTAGTTAAAGATAATTTCAATTCCAAGATATAGAGTAAAATTCCGTTTAGGTTTTAGCTAATAATACCAAAATAAAATAAAAGGTCTTTTATTGACATAAAATGTGATAGTTCAGTAAGATGCCACTCTAAATTTATAAGTAACGCCATATAAGTGGATAATGAACCTTTAAATTACCATACCTATGTAGAATGAGTATTCCCCAATGGGGTAAATTATTGAGTCATATTAAAATATAGGAAACCTGTGAAGGTCCCATTATTCCAACCTGGGTCCATCTAAATGAAACCCAAATCATTTTAAACATTATTATTTGAAACACCCTTAGTGGGTTTATCATAAGAGAATACATTGATAAAACTCACTTTAAAGTTCCAATCGAAGCATATAAAGATCTGTTCATATGGGTAATCAACCCAAGATATAAAGGAACATGCCTTTTATGTTTTTACTCACACCCATTTAACCAACATCCATAAGCAAAGGTTTGAACTAATTAAATAAAACAAAATTTATTGAAATTTTAATTCAACCATTTAATGTATATATAAATATATATATATATCATGGTTTATTTAGATGAATTACATTCCAAAGTTATAAATTTACTTTCCTTTATAAGTTAAATTGGCATTCATGTAGTTAAAATCAAGTTTTTACCTTTTATTTTAGAATATAACCAGTCCATTAAAGATGGTTAAATTATGTGGGTCACCCTTTCCAATTTATAAAGGCTCATACTCTTTATAAATTTTAGTTGGAATCCATTTAATCATAACAACTAATTTTTCAGCCTATGAAACCAATATTCCATGGATAAAACATGTCATGATTGGCTAGTTAAGGTTCCACCATCATGATATATGGGAAAATGTCATTTAAGTTGATGCACTCACTTTAATAAACAATCATATATCATAATTATAACAATAAATTCAAAATAATCACATAAAAATAGTATATAGGTCATTATTCTAAATAATCACCAAAACATGGTATATATGTAAGCATAATGTTAATTACACAAGGCACATTCAACATATATTAGGAATTCCATAAATGAAACCTACATGGCATGGAATATACATGGAATTTGAATCTCTATGTGACTATAATGATACATGTAATAATAATTCCTTTCCATATCAGGCAATGGTTAAAATACCATATGTCTCATAATTCCATAAGTAGTTGAAATTAAATCAATCAATCATGGTGAAATAATAGTCAAATATAATAACAAACATCATGAAAAATAGTCTCATCCTTGTACACTTGGTCTTTTCCCCATACATGGGTTGATCACTCCCAAACATGGATATTTATCAACTATTGAAACATTCCTAGTATCCTATCTATCAACCCAAATAGTAAGAAAAAGGAAAACAATCTCTAATACCAGTTTGTAATGAACCAACCAATCTCACTATATAAACAGTAGCCGGACCAGTCACCACATGGAATCAAGTGAACCTCCCTGTATACTAGAGGTTGCCTACTAGTAGTGAGGTTCTAATAATGGTATTATGGGGAGACTATACCCTCATGATTAGAGTATCATAGAGTTACATAATAAATAAATAAATGGAATAATAAGTATAAAATAAAGGTAGTAAAAATAAATTAAATATCCTAAAAAATCCAAATAATACAATAATTCATGTTTATGTGATTCTAAAATATAAAAATAAGTAGACATGCATTAGGGTGTACAATAAATACTACACAATGAAAATAAAAATCATAAAAGGTTATATCCATAAGCATCCTGAACACCATATCATTTTGATGCTCTTAATATTCCATGCCTAAGAATAACATCATAAGATTCCATTCCTAAGAATAACATCATAAATTATTGTAAATTAGTTGGGATTAGGTTCCTTAAGGAGAACCGTCTAACCATACCTACTTTAACCTAAACTATAATACCTCTAAATTTGTATCACCATTTATATAGGAATATATATATATCTATGTATTTATATATGTATGTATTTGTGTGTGTGTGTGTGTGTGTGTTTGTATATATATGCACTATATATGTGAGAAAATATATATATAAATATATAAATACAAAGTACTATCTAGGACCTAAGGTGTAACTCAGAAATCCATGCATAATCATAAAGGCTCTACATGTTTGAAAACATTAAGAATTTAGTAATCAAGGGTAAACTAAATAGAAACAATAATAATGTAATCAAATATAACCTATGAGGCCATCCAAGGAATTCCATATTTTGGAACCCAAGTGTCTCTCAAGGATTTTTATAATTCATTTAACCTCTGAACCCATTCAAGGTGTTCTGTATAAGAAACAAGAGTGTCAATCATGGTATATATAATATCAAATAGACTATGGTCCCATCTAAGGATATCTATATAAAGAACCCATGTATTGCTGAAGGTATACTAAATTCATTCAACCTATGAGCCCGTAAATGGAAATCCTACTTGGAAAACAAAGGTTCTCTAAAGGTGTAGTAATTCATCTAACCAATGACCTCATCCAAGGAATTCTAACATGGGAAACTAAGGTTCACTCAAGGTGTGATATAATTAGTAATCACCTAGCTTTTAATAAATAAACATGGTACATGATATATATTTATTACATTTATCAATTCAAGTGATATAAAGGGCCTAAGTGAACTTTTGATAAGCCGTTAACACCATACATGTAAAAAAGGGTATATCATAGGCTACAATCACTCCAAAACAACTTTTTTATTTTCAAAACACTTTTAATGGGGGAGAGAGAACCCTACATAAAAACAGATTAAGCATCAAAGGTTATAGTTGACTTATTAAACATAATTCTAAGATGTTTAGCATCTCCTTCCCTAAATAGTTTCCAGGGTAGGTAATTTACCTGGCAATCTGGATCTTCCCCTATGTTATCTTCATAGTGCCTTACTAGATGCTCCCAAGCCTTCATGTATTCTACTTTACTGATCTTCCTCCTATTGAAGCCTCTGATAAGTATGCGATCTTTCTTGTCAATCCATTTAGCTTTATCCCTATTAACTGCTACTTGGATCAGTCTTCCCATCATCTCATCAATGTCTTCCCTTGCTGCCTTGATCACCAGGACATCCTCCTTCATTTATTCGACATAGTGCATAAGGAGTTCCAACTAAGTATCCAAATCTTCATCCTTCATGCCCTGAAATCCATAAGGGGTTCTTGATTCACATTGTTGTCTGGGGGAAAGTGTATCCTCCCTATCTATCATTTCCTTAGAGTGCATATGTGTCTCCTGATGCTAGTCATCTTCCCTTGAGTTTCCTTCCACTTTCACTTGGGACACGGTGATAACATCCTGCTAAACCACCTCTATTCCCTCTTTCTTAATCCCGTGTTCCTTTAGTTTATCCTCTTTTTTGGCCGACCGAGTCGCCATCGGTTTAGGAAGATAAGAGCAGCCTTTAAGGCCCTTATATTTAGGCTTCTTGGAAATAATATAGCTCCTTGGGTCCTTGTTTTCCTTATTCCTTTCTTATTCCTTTGGTTGTGAAAACCTTTGTCAACCCCTACCAAACCGCTATCATCTGAGGGTTGTTCATTAGATTCGGCCTCATAGGGAAAATTGGAGTTGCCTTCTTTATTACATATACTATTGAATCTGTTGTTCATATTGAGAAAGGACAGTATCCTTATCAAGTTGGTTCCCTGACTAGTTGTCAGCGGCTTGCCAACCTGAGTAGGCTTCTCCCACCCCTATCCATCCTTGAACATACTCTTGCCAGATAAATGAAACCCCATGTCAGAATTGTTTCTAGCACCATCACGTATATCCATCGCATAAGTGCATGGCCCCAGACTAGCCACACCCTTTTAGGTTGGTACAACAGCTCCTATAGATCCTCCTGAATCCTGATAATGAACACAGTTTACATCTGGAGATTCCTCGACCACCACACTAGCTTGGGAACCCCTACAAACAACTTCTTACCAGGAGGGATCGCCAAATCTCTCTACATCCTGTTGAAGATCTATGATACACTGGGCTCTGGGTGAGAGCGCCTTATAGGTTTTTGTACCATTACTCTAGCTGAACACGAGGTCACCTCGTCCTTACCTATCCCCTGCCCAAAACACTCACAACCATATCCTGGTCCTTCTACATCCCTAGCACTAAGTACATCGACATCACCTGGAGGACCACCCTGGACCCGATCCGCCTGGACCTCCCAATTAATATCATGTTGCCTCGCCCTTCTCCTGCATATCACCATACTATGCCCAAGCATCTTGCACAATGAACATTAATCAAACCGTGATTCAAAAATGATGTTCTGCTTATACCTAAATTCCTCTTCTATGGAAATCCAGAAGGCTTCAACTGGAGGCTTTGCAACATCAACCTCGATACACACTCTTGGGGAAATTAGGTGACACAATGCATGAGTCCAATTATCGATGCAGAGAAACCGCCCGACCAGATTTCCATGCAACCGAAGAATCGAGGGATTTTGAAAAGGAATAAGAAGTTCTAGAAAACTTACCCAAACCACCAGCTTTGTAGGGTCACGTTTTATGTGGATATCGTATGACCATTTAAATAGGAGAAACAAATCACCGTCCTAGGAGCAAGGCACACTCGACCATACAAAAATCAGGTCATCTTCAAAGGCTATCCGAATCATGAAGCTTCTGGATTCAAGGAGGAAAACAATAGCACGCTCCTGCAAACCCCATTTTTCAAAAATGAAGTGGTCGAAAGCATCCACCGAAGGCCAACGCCGCTTGAATCAGGTGACCAGGGTCGGGTCTATCAGGGAAGATGCCTCCATGAATTCTATGTTCATGATTGGTAGAATCGTAATCCCTTCGAAGCTTTCAAGGACTTTCAAGCTGATGAAAATCAGAATTTCCCATTCTTGAATGGATACGATTCACCTTAATCATCCAATTTTCATTTCAATTTATAATGAATAATGAATTACATGTAATAATACTTTCCACTATCAATTTAACATGTGATAAAACTAAAACATTTCATTTATTAATTTCTACAGTTCAATGGTGGATCATTCACTACTACAAAATCGGCCTTTAACGGTGCTAGAAATGGCCTTTATCAGTGCTAGAAAAGTGATGACTACATGAGTGAGGTTAAAAGCCCTAATCTTTTATCATTTTGGAAAAATTGATGATAAAGTGGTCCTTTATCAGAGCTAAAAAATCACTGATAAATGGGACCTTTATCAACACTTTAATTTAGCACCACTAAAGGAACCATTTATCATCGTTTTTATGAGTGTTGATAAAATAGACCTTTATCAACACTTCTATGAGCACTAATAAAGGGCCCTACTTTAGTGTGTTGTAACACCACACTGCATCACCAAAAACACACCATATATCAGTGAAAACAAGTCCCAATATAGGAATTAAATGAAATAAATTTAAAATATGAAAATATAAAAAAAACTATATTATAGAAATTTCAAACATTGGTTCATACAATTATAAAAATAAAAATTATTACATACATTCAAAAAAATAAATGTTCCTTTATATTTTAATCCTGACCCAACTCATTCTATTTCTGAACAAACCAACCATTATCAAGAAAAATAAGACACCTATATAACAAAACAATTCTTAAGTTAGTAATAATTTATAGAAATAAATTAACAAAAATTGTTAATTTTACTAAAATTGATTTCAATATTAAATAAAAAGATGCACTTCAAGTCATACCGATCACACCATGCATCGGATTGTGGTGTGGCTGATTATTAAACATAAAAAATGACTTATGAATCTTTTTCCTAAAGTATTTAAACAATTTTAATGTATTTACATAGTTTTGAGTAGGTTAGTTATCATTTTTACTAAAATTAATGTCCATTTTAAATAAAAACACACACTTGGAGTCATATTGGTCACACCATGTGTCAGATTGAAGTGAGGCTAATTCATGCACGTCTCAAATCACTTATGGACCATTTTTCTAAAGTATCAAAACAATCTGAATGTGTTTGTTCAATTTTTAGTAGGTTGGTTTGTTTTTTTTACTAAAATTGATTTTAATTTTAAATAAAGATGCACTTAGAGTCATACCGATTACACCGATCATCGTATTGAGGTGTGAACGATTCCTACAGGTTTCAAATCACTTTTCGATTGTTTACCATGAGTATCAAAACAATTTGAATGTTTTTACTCGGTTTTGAGTATGCCATAAGTGTTTTTTAATAAAATGTAATTTTAAACATGAACCATGAACTTTGAATCATATGAATAACATTATTTATTAGTTTTATGTGAGACCAATTCCTACATGTCAAAAATGATTTATGAATCAATTTCCTAAATTATCACAAAAATCTGTGTGTTTTCTTAGTTTTCAGTGAAACTTTTTAAAGTCAAATGTTTATTTTAAACTGATAACAGATACATTGATTCAATTGTCTTATTTACAAAAATTAATGTCAATTTAAAATATAAAGAATTTCTTAGAGTCATACTGGTCATATATTGTGTTGGACTATAGTGTGGTTGATTCCTACACATCCCAAAGTTTCAAAACAATCCTAAATGTCAATGTTACACAATTTTCATTGACTTTATTTGGAAAATTTCCAACACTGCATTAGCAACTTTGAACAAACCACATCAACTCGAAAAAAAGAATCCACCTATATAAGAAAACAATTATTATGAGTAATAATAAAATAAATAAATTAAACAAAAATATGAAATAATAAATTAATTATAGGGACAATTATTTTACTGTGAAAATATTAATATTACCTTTTTGATTGAGCAGTGGAGGGAACTTGAAGGAAAGTGATAATTTTCAACACTGTAGGGATGAAAGGTTTTGAGGGATAAGAATTATGTGGATGTTTTGGTGTAGAAAGGGATGAAATATGGATAGAGCACCACAAATCGAACAAAATAATCCGCTTGTATAAGAAAAAAATTATTATGTGAGTAATACTTAAAATAAATAAATAAAACATAAATATGAAACAATAAATTAATTATATGGAAAATGATTTTACTATGAAGACAACAATATTACCTCTATAATTGAGTAGAGGAATCATTGTTTCTCTTCCTAAAAGAGAAATGGAGAGATCTTTAAAGAAATTGATAAATGAAACCCTGCAAGGGTGAAAGGGTTTTGAGGGAGAAGAGTCATGAAAGTTGGATATAGAACCCCAACTCAAACAAAATAATCCACCTGTATAAGAAAACAATTATTATGTGAGTAGTACTAAAAATAAATAAATTTATCATAAATATAAAATAATACATTAATTCTATGGACAATGATTTTACTATAAAAACATCAATATTGCCTATGTAATTGAGAATAGGTAGTGTCATTTCTATTCATGTAAATGCATTAGAGAGAACTTGAAAGAAAGTGATAAATGCAACGCTGTATGGGTGAGAAGGTTTTGAGGGAGAAGAAGCATGAAAGTTGGATAGAGCACCCCCAACTCAAACAAAGGAATCCAAATGTATAAGAAAACAATTATTATGTAAGTAATACTAAAAATAAATAAATTAAACATAAATATGAAACAATACATTAATTATATGGAAAATGATTTTACTGTGTAAATATCAAGATTACCTCTGTGATTGAGTAAAGACATCATCATTTATCTTCCTAAAAATACAAGACACGTGGAAAAAAATCTTCTAAAATATACAAAATCTTCAAGGAATAATGAAAATAAAATCAACATTTCATTATATAATTTTTCAATAAAATAGATAAATTATATCATAACATTACCTTTACATATTTCCAAAGGGTTTAATTCATTATAGTTTGTTCTTCCATCATGTACAAAAGACATTTTTTTCATGAGTATTCAAACATTTAATGTAGATTATGTTAATTCAATAGAGAAGATATAATATTACGAGGGAAAAATCTTTTAAAAACATGTTTACCTTCTCATTGAACTCTCTTTATTTTATTTAAGGTTTAAAGGATTTAGATCCTCTATCAAGAATCCAAATCCCCTCTTTGTGGTCCCCTATAATGTATAATACATTTTATACATTGGGACTGACATGAACTGATTTTGATGTCCCAATGAAAGGTTCATCCTTAATTGAATTTTCATATGACTCCACATTTATTTTAGTCACCAGTAGGCCAATCGACCAATTATTTTTTACTGGATCAGAGATATAAAATACTTGAACTACTTGTGATGTCATTATGAATGGATCACCATTTTCCCCTTCCATACATAAATTCACCTTCACAAATCACATTTCATCAAATTCACTCCATTGATACCATCAACCCATTTTCAACAGAAAATAAATACATGAAATATTGTATAATATAACTTGTATATCTATTTGATAATGAAAAAATATGACATATTTTCATAAATTGTATTTCTATACTTGGAACCAGATATGTGAATCACTTCATCCACAAGCATAACACCACTATTTTTCATCATACTAAATTCCTCATGTCATTTTGTATAGAACTTATAACCATTGATTAAAAATCTAGTGTAAGATATAACATTTAAATTCAGTCATTTGTCTATCCATTGAATTTGTTTGGTAATTGAATTTGTATTTTCAAATAAATCATTATAAATTTGATCTTTGAACCATCCTATAAACTATTGATTATGTGTATTTGATATCCATCCTTCAGCCCTTGATGGATTCAAATTTCTAATAATTTATTTGTGGGATTCAATGTATAAATCAAAATATTCACTGTTATGTAATATGTAAATATGTTCTTTCTCCCACTCTGTAAAGGTAATTATAAAAACATCTCTTTCAGAAAAATCTTCTCCCATAAGGAATTTTTTGTGACGAGACTTTGGGAGACTGATGCTTTCAACATCTAATAGGTAATCATCACAGAATTCAATATCTTCTTCAACAATATATCATTCTGTAATAAAACCTCATGGTCAACTTCAATTACTGATATACCCTTTAAAAATATTCATATAACATTCAATGGGTTACATCCATCTATAATCAATAGGACCACATAGTTTAACCTCTCTGACCATGTGAACCATTAGGTGGACCATTATATCAAAGAATGGTGGTGGGAAGAACATCAATAATTCACATAATATGACTAAAATCTCCTTATTCATGATGGTAAACTTCATTGATTCTAAAACTTTACTACATGTGGCTTTGAAAATGTTGTACATTCTGTTTAATGTATCTTATCAAGTTTGAGGCAGAATGCAATAGAAAGAAACAGACATTAAATCTTGATTCAAAACATGACAGTCGTGTGATTTTAGTCCTTGTAACTTCAAATTAGTCATTGAAATGACATTATTAATATTTTTTTAATACCCCTATAAAATTTTTACACTAGTAAGTAAAAGGAAAAATTTCAATTTTTCCTAACTGGATAGTGTGTAAGATGTTGGAGGAAGAAAAGTTTGCCCTTTACCTTTTATCAGTTCCAACTCTTCCCTTGTCCCCATTTTAATCAAGTCCAAACTAGCATTGATTCCATATTTCATTTTTCTATGAAACTTTAGTAACATTATAATAAAATTATCAAATAATTTTTTTCTACATGAATAACATCAATAAAATTTCCAAAATAAAAATAATTCTAATATGGTAATCCAAATAAAATTAATCTCTTCTTAAAACTAGATTTTGTAGGGTTTTTTGAAAATGGCTTACTGAAATCAGTTCCAATATTTTTTTACTTTTTTTAACAGTTGATCGCCCACTACTAGAGATGATGTTTTACCTTGTTTGATAATCCTATAGAATTATGTCATCCATGATCTATATTTATATCGTTGAGGTAAAAAAAATTGATTTCCTGAAAATACAATCTTTGAGGAATGTTTCAACCAAATTGAGTATGTGAATTTTTCACAAATGGGACACCCCAACATTCCATTAATATTATAGACTAATAAATTTTTATAAGTAAGGAATTCATTTATCGTTCCATACAACATCACCCTAAATGTGAATTATTCACTTCTATGAGTATCATACATTGTAACAATTGTATCCCACATTAATTTCAGATCTTCGGTCAATTTATCCAAATAGACATCTATATCATTAGTGGTATATAAGGAGTGATAGCATAATTTATTTTCACTTCATGCATAACCATAGAGGAATGTTTTAATTTACCAATATGATAGGCCATGTACTGTGAGTACTACTCTATACACCAAAAGAATTTATTCCATCTGTAGATAATGTAGTATGAAATTTTCTCAACTCATCTCCAAATTCATGAAACTCATAATCAATTTTGTTCCGTTGAGGAGAATCTAATGGATGAAATAGGTTCTCATATTTAATTCTTGTATCTACATTATATGTTAATTATCTCACAGTTTCCTAACATCCATATAGTCTTGTAAACAATGGAATGATATTAAAGTACCATAAAAATTTTAAAGGACTTGATTCATTTTTCTTGTATCGATATGTTCAACACTTAGTGAATTTTATGGGTTATTAATTGTCCTTGTGAAAAAATATGCTATCATTTAGAAAATAATGTTTTTTAGAGATCATTCCCATTGAATTTAACATTCTTTCCTCATAATATGTTCAGCATGGTAGTTAATTTTCTTCAGGTAGTATATCTCTTAGAAGACCAAGTAGTTCTATAAAGGTGGTGTCACTCCAACCTCTATCAGATTTCAAATTATAGAAACTTTAATACATCTAGAAATGTTGTGTATTTAGTACAACTGGTATACAATGGTTTGTTAGAATAGTTATTTAACTCATAAAAAAATTTGGACAATCATGAAACTCGTATTCAATTTCCATTGTAATTTCTTTAATGTTATCTTCATCACCTGATACAAAGGTACTCATATCAAATGATTCATAAACCAAAGTATCATCCCAATGAATGTCCACATTCAGTTTTTTCTAATGTTTAGTTCAACATTTAAAGCTTTGATCTATTCTATATTAATTAAAATGTTCTTCCAACTCTTCCAGGATAATTTTTCTTGAATAACAACAACGTAAACCTGGGCAGGGCATTTTAGAAGGGTCTTCTTCATGGTATCTTACAAACTTGATGAACTCTTTAACTCCATATTCATATTCATTTGTCAAAAGATTAACATGAATCTATTTTCAGTTCATGTCCATCCTATTGGGTTTATAAAATATTAATTTTATACAATATATAAATTAATACATATATAATATTCATTATCAAAATTGAAAGTTATAGAAAATTATAATAAGGGAGACTCAATATTTGATTGTTTCAATGAATTTCAATATGTTGAAGAAAATGGGTAATTTAATTTAAGAAAATAATTACTCCACTTAAAATCTTTTTTAAATCCCCTAAATAAATGAAAATATAAATGGGAAATTAATGAGTAATAATAAAATCCAATATTCTAAACAATAATAATAAACTCTCATTCAATCAACTGGAAGATATATAAATGTATTGTAACACGTGATGTAGAAACCTAATGAATTATTAAATTTAAAATTAATGGTATATCAATATTTGAAAACATCTCATGACTCTTGGGATTCCATATCACCACACCGACCCATCCTAAGAAAATTCAAGGTACTTTAACTAGATTTAAAATTATCATTTACTAATCGATTACATGAATATGAAGTTTACATCAAACAAACAGATAGTTTTCTCATTATTTAATAAGAGAATAATTTTTGTAAATTGAAAAAGGTGATGTATGAATTGCAATAAGAACTAAGATCTTGGTATTGAAGTTTAGATGAATTATTAAAGAAACTTTAATTTAGAAAATTATAAATTGATCAAAATCATTACATAAAAAATAAATTTATGGATAGATTGAAAGTTTTTATCAATGTGGATGAGATAATATTTAGGGTTCCAAGAGATAAAAGATGATAATAATTTTCTACATTAATATTGACTAATGTTTAAATGTTGATGATTAGTGAGTTGACATTTTCCTTAGTTTATAGGTGAATCATATAATTAATGGGATATTTATTTCCCAATCCATGTATGTGAGGGAAGTATTTTATAGATTTTATATGGAATATTGAAAACCCGTGTTACAAACATTGAAAATTGAATAAAACTTTCAAATGTTTTCGATGAAATGTCAATATATATCATGGAGTGTGGGAGAGTCATTATATGCCAATTTTTTTAAAGTAAAAGGTTTGAAATACTATCATTCTATATGTCATATATCTAGGTATCAAATTGATTCCTTTGAAATCCACATGCTATTAGTTAAATAAATACTCAAAATGGGGGTGGGATTCTTGAACATCTGCATTTCTGATAATGAAATTATAATGTCTTATAGTGGTATATGGGTCTCAAAAAATTGGTATAGCTAGAAAGGGGTAATCTAAAAATGATTTTTTTTTTTGTAAATTATTGATAGGGGGAGTAGTATTATGATGAAAAATTATAATGTAGTTAGAAAATAGTATATATCATCAAGGTATAATATTTCATATATTAATATTAAAACAATTTATAAATAATGATTAATAGATCTAAAAGGTGAGACAAATTAGATATATTTTTTTAAAGTGTAGAGACATAAGAAGTTTGATTATAGAGAAAAGTTACAACACATTTAACAATAAATATAGTTTCCAAAACAAACCCAAGATAACCATATATCAAACACCCAAGCTGGCCCATGATAGTGTCCAAGGGACATTCTCGATCCCCCTCTGGATAGTAACAAGCATTAGGGAATGAAAAACAACACATTGGGAATTATTTGGATCAAAAAATAAATAAAACTACTAGAAATAAAATTTAAATAAAAATTTCCATTATGAATCCATACGTTGGATTCCCACACCAACCCACTTAAGTATAAAAAAGAAGATATAAATCATTATGATATAAAATAAATCCATTAACCTACCTTAAACTCCCTCACACACAAAATCCCAAATTTCAATTTCTAAAATTTCACATGTATGGAATACCATTGATAAAATAAATAATGAAAAATATGTACGATGAATTTGGGAATTCAATTTTGGAAATGTAAAAAAAATAAAACAACCAACTAAACTCCATGTGACTCTATGTGTCACCATCAAGTCCAAAAACAATAAAATCTCCATGATCGATCAAGAGTTGAATGAAAATTGGAAGGTGAGAAAATAGAAGATCCAACCTCACTATTATACAATCACTAGACCAGAAATAATGACATCATTAAAGAAGAAATCAAAAACAAAACCAAAAATACACAAAGAAAATCGGATGGCCTACCTCACCAGGTTGAAGAAAATCAAAAACCCTCTTCAGAAACCCTAACTTCAATCAAACACCGGATGTTGGAAGAGATGTTAGAGAGGTAGCTGAGTGGTGTGATTTGAGCTTTGATTCGCCAAAGAGGAGCACTGAAAATGGGTGGCTTCCATGGAAGGATTTTGATACCATGATGAGTTTGCAAATAGTTAGGGTTTTTTAATTAGATCGGAACACTTTGATCAAAACTTACAAATAAGTGCTGAAAAAGGTAGGTATTTATCAGTGCAAAAAAAAGCATTAAAAAAATCAATATTTATAAATTCTAAAATTATAGTACTGATAAAGCCACATTTTTATCATAGTAAAAAAAGAACTAATGAAGATGCTTTTATCATCACTTATTACTTAACCACTGTGAAAGGATTTATAATTATAATTATAAATAAAAAATTATATATATTTATATATATATTTTTAAAGGTTGTGTTTGAAGCCTCATTTTATTATTAAAGAAAGGACCACTTTTTGGCTGGGTAGAGGGAGACACATTACATAACCCGAAGGCCCAAGTCCAAGTGGCCTGAATATAAGGTTTGAAAGCCCATTTTTTATCCCAATGGGCCCTCTGGTGAACAGTACAACTACAGTACCTGGGCTTCTATAGTACCTTCTACTGTACTGCTGCCACTATAGTGCCTTTTCCATTACAATGTCAACACTGCTACAGTGCTGCTACAGTACTACTACAATGCCTAGAAAATTCATCCCTACCCTAATTTGATCCGGGGTCTTTTGGATTCCAAGTAGGAGCATGTACCACTTGGGTATAGGCTCATTGGCAAATGCGTTGTTGGGTAACGGGGTATTAGGGTGGCCTCACCACCTATGCGCCGCACATCCCTAATGAGGCCTAAGGTGGCCAACCCTTGGGATTAGTCTAGTTCCCAATGGGGTAGATGGGCCCACGAGATGTTTTTTAGTATATAGTATGTGTTGCCTTGCAAGGACTCGAACCCGAAACCTCGAGGTAAGGACGCCACCACCTTTAACCAACTCACATGTTCCCCATGGGCAATATTTATATATAATTAATAAATATATATAAATATAAATATAATATATATATTCCTTTTAAAATATATTTATTATAAGTTTATAATTATTTATTTATAATTATAGAAATGTTTTTTAAAAAACATTATTTATATAGTTATATATATTTATATAATTATACATATATATATTTAATAAATATATAAAAATATAGTAAATATATTCATTATTTAAGTAAATTTATTATAAATTTAATAATTATTTAAATATATATAATTATTTATTTATAATTATATATATACTTTTAAAAAAAATTTATTTATTTATAATTATAAATATATAATTGTATAAATATAGTAATGTACATTTTAAAATATATTTATCTATAAATATTTTTTACAAATATATATTTAATATTATTAATGAATATCTAATTTTATGTGCATGCATATATGTTAAAACTGAGTGAAATTGAATAAATTAAGAATAAGTACACTATTACAATATTGAAAAAATGATTAATTTTTATGTGTGTGCATTGTATATAAAAAAGAATTAATTATGAATATTTGAAATCAATATAACACGTATTTGATCTAAGTTAAATTGAAAAATCAAACATTCAATCATATGTCGAGTACTGTGCAATTGGTTAATATTTTTAATTCATGTTAATTTTTAATTATAAACCATTATTCAATAAATATATGACTATTTAATGTAAATCACATTAATATTTTTATATATATAAATCATATTTATATACATTAATATATATATCTATATATTTAATATATAAAATTTAATAACATTAATTATCATAATTATATAATTAATAAAATGTTTAATATTTAACAATGTATAATCAATTTATTCATTTTTATGATCGACTAAAATCATCTTGCAGAGCTACAAATAAATTTTTCATTTTCATCTCGCTTTTTGATTCATTCATTTGATGCATGCGACCACTTTGGTTCTGCTTTGGCACATTCCTCTTCACGATTAATGTACAGTATATGTCCATGTTTCCAAATCCTCCACACAAAAAAAAAAAGCAATAACCCTATAAATATATTCTAGATTATTTAGTTCTGTTTGGTATTCATTGTTGTTCTTGTGCCCTTCAGTATCTTTGGGCTATGAAACAAACATTTTATGAGTGTCCCATCTTTCTATAGTAATGACACCTGGTTTGAGGAACTTTCATGTGTGTCACTTCTACACCACTGGTTTTCCTTTTGGTTCTTTAAGTATTCTGGTTCTTCTTCATACCCAAATCAATCTTTAATATCAGATTGCGTGCTTTTGGTATGAAATTATTCATCATAGATTTTTCTTTTCAATCAAGCCCCTTATCAGTTGAACTTGGTGGTTTCTTATTTTCCATTGATCCTCTATGCTCCATTTTTGGATTTTCTATAATCCGAATAATCTGTTTTCCCATTGACACACAAAGAGTCAAGATTTTTTATTGAACCTTAACTTTTCTCTTTAGGATAGAAACTTCCTCTTCAATTTCTTCAATGCGTTTGATTTGTTCTTTTATTGTGTAATTAAAATCATCGATCAACTTTTTCTATTCTTCAATTTTGATTTTATTCCCACTAACCATTTCTGAGTCCTCTAGAAATGATGACTTGAGATTATCAATTTCTTCCATTAACTCAAACTTCTCTTCTTCATAATACTCCATATAGAGTTTTTTATCATGAACCACTTTGTTGGATTTCTTCTTTTTTCTCTCAAAACATCTATCTCTTCAAGAGAAGCTTCCAATTCATCCTACATATCAAATATTCCATTGATCTCCTTTTCATAAATGTTTTTTAATTCCTTTTCTAGGAAGTAACTACAACTACAAACATAGAATTCTCTGCACGATCTTCACATTTCTCCACCTCTTCAACCTTAGATCTATCTGATCTGTCATTTTCTTATGAAAGAAGATACTACTTTTCAAATAATTTTTTCTTAAACTATTTCATTCTTTTAACATAGTCTGAATACGTCTTCATAGTAATTTCAACCACATCGTCGTCATCATCTTGAAAATTCTTAGGGAACCTTGTAGTAGGATGACCAACCTCTTCACATCAAAAGAATGTGAGTGGAAGTTTCCCCTTGAAATTTCTTTTTTATTATTTATAAATTTGAAGAATGGAATGAAATCACCTCATCCATCTCATCTTCTTCCCGGACATCTTCAATAGTGAGATTATTCATGTCCTTGAATACCACCTCTTTGGAATTCCTTTTTTCCACAGACTCAATGCTTTCATTTTTCCTCTCATATGCAACAAGAGTACTATAAAAAATTAGTTAATGTCAGCTCCTTTGAATATTTATCTTCCAACACATAAAATTTTGAATTTAATTAAAGTGGAATTCTTCTCAATATGCACTTGACAATCTTTAAATCTCAATAATTTCTCCAAGACCATGCATGTCTTCTACAACAACATTCACTCTATAAATGAATGAATCAACAGACTCATTTGGGTTTATTCTCATATCTTCATACTTGTTCCATAGAACCTACATCTCCGCCTCTCTGAACTTTGAATCACCTTTATAGATATTTAATATCTTTTCCCATATTTCATGTGATGTTTTACATGACATCACCTTTGTATAAATTTAATTGGATAGGGATCCCCCTAAATCATTAATTACTTTGGATTCAGAATCCAATTATCTTTACTCAACATCTGATAAAGCACCACTATCAATACTGGCTAAAATTCCATGTCTCACTACTGTAAATACATCCATTCCCTAAGATTGGAAGTAGTTCTACATCAGATTCTTCCATAACTAAAAATTATTCCAATCGAATATCGGAATCCATTTATGATTGGAAACCTCTATTTAACCCATTGAGATAAAAACACTATAATTAACCTTTTATCTAATAACAATTATAGCTCTTACATCAGGGTTTTAGGAACCTACATCAAAATAATGTCCGCTTTGGTTCACTAACTCATGGGTTTGTTCTTCAATAGGGATCACTGCCCACCAGGGTGGCTCACTTCCATCCCTCTTGTGAAAATGCCTTGTTATGATAACTGGGTTCATGCCATGAATGATGAGTTTGACCAAATTGAGAAGAATCGAACATGGGAGATTATTTCAAGACTAATAGATAATAATTTCATCAGGACCAAATAGATCTTTTTCAATAAGATGAATGAATATGTCACAATGACTTGAAAAAAAATCATGAATCATGTGCAAGGAATACTCTCAAATAGAGTGTATCATGTTGATGAAACATTTTCACCTATTTCAATGATTGAAACAATAAGATTATTCCTAGACATAAAAGTCCAACGAAAGTTAAAAGTTTTTTAGATATATTTTAAATCAACATTTCTTAATTGGGTTTTGGAATAATAAGTTTATATTGAGTAGCCAGAGTTTTTTCTCCTTTGTAAAGATGATAAAAAAGTTTTTTATCTAAAGAATTATATATATGGATTGAAGCAAGCACCAAGATCATGGTATTCAAGACTAGATCAGTATTTGAAGAACCTCGGTTTCCAGTGTGGTGTATTTGATTACAACATCTATGTCAACAATGATAGTATTCAAAGGATTATGGTGATGGTGTATGTCGATGACATAATATTTGGTGGATCGGATGAAGCGGAATGCAGATATTTTTTCAAATTCATGAAAAGTGAGTTTGAAATTTCACCGATTTGTGAACTAATGTTTTTCTATGGTTTATAGGTGATACAAGGAAATAATGGCACATTCATTTATCAGTCTAAATATTCCAATGAGGTCTTGAAAATATTAGGAATAGAAAATTCCAAGGATATGACGACTCTGGTGGCTACTCGAATAAAATTATCATGGGATGATGAATGCAAAGCAGTTAATGTCCTAAAATATAGGATGATCATTGGAATCTTGTTTCACTTAACAGTGACATGACCAAAAATTGTGTTTTCCACATTCCAGGTAGCGATATATCAAATCAATCCCAAATAAAGACACATGCTTTCATTAAAAAGAATACTTTGGTATATCAAGGGAACAGTGGAATTTATTTTATTTATAATGAAAACTCTCAACTAGAGTTGTCAAGATATACTTATGTAGATTGGTCTGGATTAGAAAATGATAGAAAATCAATGTTAGGTGGTTCTCTATATCTTGGTAGGTTGTGTATTTATTAGTTAAGTAAGAGAAAATATTTTATTTCATTGAGCACCATAGAATCTGAATACCTAGCAACCACTCAAGAATTCACACATTTAATGTGGATGAAGAAACATCTTGATGATATGGGAGTTATATTAAAGCCTCTAATCGAAATCCATTGCGATAATTCAAGTGCTATAAATATTATAAAAAATCAAGTTCATCACTCAAGGAAAAATCACATTGAAATCAAGTATCATTCTATCAATGAGAAGGTGGAGTAAGGTCTTGTGAAGTTGGACTATGTGCCTATAGAATAATAGGTTATAGACATTCTGATAAAGGCCTTACCCAAAGAATCATTTGAATAGCATTGACTGGCTCTTGGAGTTCAGTCGACTCCCCGCACTTGAATAAGTGTGGATTTGGGAACCCTCTCCCTCAGGTATGGATTTTTTTCATAATGTACTGATATGTGTTTTTTTCCCTATTGTAGACCATAATGAAGTGACCTTCAGGTTTCTTGTTTAAGTATCCTTCAGGTATTTTGATAAAGGGGGATAAATTTTAATGGATAGAAATATATTGGTCAAGACATGAGGAGAATCTAATAAGTGGTGTAGTGATATAGGGTATTTTTAAATCTGATTATGCTAGAGGTGATCGATCAAAGGATATATATCACAAAATATAGAGCTTTTGATGAAAGTAGTTAATTGGATTTAGGAATGAAGTGGTTAATTGATGAAATTTTCATGTTACTCTTATTTTTCATGTTGATCAAGGGTCATGTGGTCTTAGAGTGTGTGTTTAGTAAATCTTTGATCATTATCTCAATCGCATTAAGGGAATGGTGTTATAATACAGAATAATCTTCAATAAAGTATCAAATTATTAAAGAGTCTTCAATAAACCCAAAGGTGGAGATTGTTGGGAAAAAATCCATCAAGGTATCATTGCATCATTTTTAGGATGATTGTGTTTGTTGAAAAAGAAAGTTTCCTTGATAAATTGTGTATTCCAGAGATATTTTTGAAATGGTATGTTTACAAAGATCCAAGATGAAGAGATGTATGCCTTTTAAGTGGTATAAAAGATATTTTACATAAGGTGACATCGTTTCCCAGTGTTTGCCAAACATTTGGCATCTAAAATTTGTATTTTGGATTTCCTTACGAAATTTGGTTTTTCTTGAATTCCATATGAAAATATGGTAAAGACGTGAATTTCATGAAGATGGGCTTCATGAAGAATTTTTTCTCTAAGGATCAAAGAATTCTGACAGTGATCTCTGTGATTATGATGAGCATCACAAATGGAGAAGGTGAAGAGCATCGTAAATAGGGCATTGTGGAATTGTGATGGTTTTCACAAAATGCTCCGTGATTACGAAGATAATCACAAATGGGAAATTTCCATGGAGCTTCGAAAAATAGGGATCTCCTTGAAGGAAATAAAGGAGCTCTGTGAAATGGTTCTGACATGGCCAAAAGGTTCTGATGTTGGTGGGAAACACTTATAAATAGGCCTCTACCTCCTTCAGAAGATTCATCAGGACTCAATGAGAATTATAAGTCTCCAGGTTCACAAAGGTGGGTCAAAAATATGGTTTGAGAATGTGTATTATGTGAAGAATTTCTAAAAGTCTATAAAATCCAATCAAGTGTATTGATCATCATGAAAGAAAATAATTCAAAAATTCTTTAAAAATATGACAAAAACTTGTGATTTTCCTGAAGGCTAGTTGATCTTCATGAAATAAGGTTCCTCATGAAGGCTAGTTGATATTCAAAAAATAATTTGCTTCACAAATTCTATTTTAGAATCATGAAATAAGGTGCTTCACAAAGGCTAGTTGATCTTTTCAAAATTAGGATCTTTGTGAAGTTAGTGAGAATTTTGAAAGTGTTAAAGAAAGGATTTCCAAGTAAAATTGTGGTAATGTGGTATTCATCATTTGGATGAAAGTGAAACTCAATGATACACTAAATAAGGTGTAAAACATATTGATTCAATAAATAAAAGGAGTATCTTCTAAAGAAGTAGTGATCGCACTTTAGTTGAGAGAGTAGTGGGCATTCAAATTGTGATTGGTTGTAAACAAAGAGGGATAGTGAGTCCACTCTAAAAATTATAAAAAAATAATGCACTTTTATTGGATTTGGTATATCAACATATTTTCATTGTATTCTCTTTGGATGTAGCCCAGTGATGGTGGAGCAAGTAAAAATTTTTTGTCTCGTTCTTGCTTTAAATATATTTCTACAGGAGAAAGAGAGAATAGTGTTTTATCTAACAATGAAACAATATCTGAAGGGTAAGTTGTATTAATCTTTCATACCACGATTCTCCCCCCACACCCCACCCCCTCAAGGTATTTACCAAGTTGGGACTAACAATTGGTATCAGATTTGGTTAGGAAAACCTCTGATCATAGGGAAATCACTGGGGGATAGATTGTTTGAATCCCAAATGAATGCAGTGAATCCCTAAGGGTCAAGATTGTTGTGTTTAGGGACCATTTCCCACATCATAGACTGTAGGGTGTTGGAAATCATATATAATCCATAGTCATCTCCCCTCCCATAATTTGTCCTTTTTAGAAGAGGGTTGGCAATGAGCCCCTTGATAGGTAGTGAGCCCTACTAAAGAACAAACCTTTGAGGTAGTGAACCAAATCAGACAATATTTTGAGATAGGGTTCTAAAACCCTAATTTAATCCCTATAATTGGTGTCAAAGCCGAGTAGGAAAGCCTTTGGTCATATCGAAAGCACTAGGGGAGATATTTTTGGAGTCCCAAATGAATGCAGTGCAACCCTACAGGTCAAGGTTGTTGGGTGCAAGGACCTTGTCCCACATCAGAGAGTGTAGGGTGTTGGGCATAATATATAATCCCCAGCCATCCCCCACCCATCACAAGGCCTTTTTAGAAGACGGTTGAATGTGATCCACCTTGGTGTGCAGTAATCCCTACTAAAGAACAAACCTGTGAGGTAGAGAACCAAAGTATACAATATTGTGATGTATGGTCCTAAAGCCCTGATGTAAGCCCTACAATGGTTTTTTTAACCGTGCACATGTTGTGTGGTTCTCCTATGAAATAAGTTTAAAATTTATTACATGTTCATGTCGCCTTAGGTGAATAGTTTTAAAAACCATGTGAAACCCCCTTAGGGAGAAATGGTTTGGGTGCACAGTTTGTGAAAACCATGTGAAAACTATAAACCCTATTTACACTTTCCAAATACTAGGATTTAAAATCACGGTGCTCTTAAATCTTCATCGAACACTCTTGTCACCTATAAGACCTTAAACCCCATCTAAAAATAACACTTTTAAGTTTTATAATTATCTTAATTTCACTCTTAATCTTAGTTTAACATTTAACCCATCCACCAAATTAAAAGTTTACAATTCCTTTATAATTCCAACATTCAAAAACATATTACTTTATAATAGTGGTTATTTCAAATAATAATGTAGGTTTTTTTATACTTAAATGTACGTACTAGTAATTGGAAAATAATTAATCAAATAATAGTGGTCGGTATTATAAATTAAATTAAATACATTATAGTTTCAAATGTAATAGATGAGATTGTTTGGATTAATAGGTTTATCACTAAACTTGATTTTGTCTCTAAAATTATAGATCTCACTAAATTTAAGTTAATTTCACAAGATAAAGAACCTCAATCTCACCAAAAATCCAAACACATTCTTAAAAAATATTATCTCATTTTTGTGATTATAAATTGTGGCAATGTATAGATATAAAATATTTCTACTCAAAATAATATATAAAGTATTCTAATTAGTCCACTTATGAAATAGAGGCATTGGGTTTGGGTATGATATTTTGGTATGAGATACTCAAAATATTGGTGTGTGGTCTATACATATGAGATACCTTATACATTATCCCTAGTTAAATTGGGATATTTCAAAAAAATATTTAGTAAAAAACCATAGAATGATGTTTGGGGATAATAGTTTTATCATGTATCACTTTTTTATCATCATTATCTATCACTATATAATGATTTGTTATTTCATCTTTATATGTGTGCTATTTTATCCCACAATATTCCAAAAATTTCTCTTGACCAATGTGACCCTTGAAATTATATAAAGAAATATATGTACATTGAAAATAAATTTTTCAAATTCAAAATTTTTTATGGTTTCTTTATCAATAGAATATAAATTTTTACAATATTTATACTCAAAAATTATTTTCCCTTCATCCATTTTTTGGTATGTTCTTCTCATATGTGAGTATCCTCCTAGACTGATGTCCATGTTTATCTAATGATATTATATTTTTCTTACACTTTTTCACAACTCATTTCATTTTTTACAATATTTATTAGTGTCAGTATTCTTTGAATTATGTTTCACTGCTAGAAAACTATCCTACAATCATAGTTTTATAGGAATGTTTCATAGAATCATGGTCATAGAGAAGCATACATCCATAGTAAAATTTGGACCATGGTCACAGGACTACACACATTAGACTATGACCATGGTATATGAGGACTATGGATATAGAACCACATGATAAGGTCCTATGTCCATGGATCCACATAGTCTTTGGTTGCAGAAGATGTGTGAAACCCCTTCACGACATAGGAAATGTATGAGAATGGCATGAAAAAATGATACATCTATGGTCCCCATGGGATATGGAAGTAGGAATATAAAAATATAAGCTACGACCATATTCCACGTGGATCATGATAGTAAATCCCAAGACACAACATATTTTTTATTTTATTTTTAAGTATAATAATTATAATTATATATATATATATATGCATATTATGCATCATAGGTTTTTGGTAGAATCTTAAAGGTAATATATAATAGGTTTTGTAATTAAAACTCCCTAGATATAAAATTTTAATTTCTAAAAGCTCTATGACCATGGTTAGTGACCATGGTTGTGGACACCCTAATTCCATGGTTGGGACCATGATCGTAGACACCCTACAGCCATATTCGGGACCATGTCCATAGATACCCTATGGACACGATTGGTGATTGGGTATATAAACTCTATAATAAAATGTTCTATACCATGATCATAGCCTATAAACTAAGCCAACATCAATATCATCCATGATCCAAGGGTATATTTCCTTGGTTTTGGCATGTAGAAATAGGTCCATTTTTTTTAGTTCTTTCTTCTGAAGTTTATTTTATAACATGGATCGCATGTCTTCACACATGGATCTTTAAGGAAACTAATATCTTATTTCCTCATGTAATGAGACATTTGAGATTTTAAGCACCAATAAAAATTTTCATGAACTAGACCGAATACCCTGGTACTATGATACCTAAGCCGACATTTAAATGGCCCAATGGGAATTCCTGATCCCCATGAGTTGGAGAATAGAACCAGGAATCATATAAGATAATGGTAGGAATGGTTTCTTCACATTATACAATGAAAGAAACAGACATAAATCAGTATGCTCAAAAAAATACTTTATAGGGATAACATTAGTATAATTCAAACATGTATATAAACCCAAATTACCAACACAAAGTACCAGAAGAACAATATAAAATAGACCAAGTCCTAACAGACACAACACTCTAAGTCCAAATATCAACAACCAACACCTCCAAGTGGTTCTTTTACATTTCTTGAACCTGGATGAAGGAAATATATAAACACCCAAAGGCACAGGTTTAGTGTGATCTAAAATCCTAGTAGGATCTCACCAAGGACTCCATAATAAGATTCCAATAAAATAAACAAATATGTTCTTTCAATTTTAAATAAAATAGGCATGGAAATATGGTTTATTATTTCAAACAAAACATGTTATTCATTTAAATAGATGGAAACATCTCAAAATAGTGGTTTAATAATCATTTTATATAAAACAGTTTATATAAATTCACCATGCATGTGTAGAGTATTTTTACAAACAATGAAATATATATAAAATAAACACATATGAGAAACATGGTCAACTAAAAATTGGTGTGATAGTTCTAGGTAATGGGTTCCACACACTCTTATATGATGATAATGTAAATATGTGCACACATTCCTTAGACACTGGTTAGAGTGGACTAATCAACATCTTACTAAGGAAAATATCTATCAAGGTATGTTTTTAGAGTTGTAAAGCACCAATATGTTTCTAGGGAAATTCCAAAAAAGCATGTTTTTTTCTAAAATCACAAACTACCTAGGATTTAATGTTATAAAAAAACAATCCATAATGGTAATATTATTTCAAAACTGTTCAAAATGGAATTTCCCAATTTTCCATTTCAATATGCTAATTTCTGTTTAAAACCCAATACAAGTTTTTTAATCAATTCATTCCTTTTTTCAAGGTAAAACTATTTAGTTATTATCAAAACAATTAAATTCATTTTCTAAAAAACAATTTCACTATTCAATTTCCAAAATTCAAATTCCATAATTTCCATAAAATCTACATCACACCCTAATTCACTAGAATTGGGGGTTTTCCCCAATTTTCATGCCAAAGAATATTAAAATCCCAATTCGACGAGAATTGGGATTTTCATAATCAAATTGAAAGAAATTTAATTTAAATCAATTAATTTATTATTAAATAAATTTTCCAAATTATACATAACCACATACCTTGGGATCACGGAATCATGTAACACAATTCCCATAATGGGAAACTCTAATGAAGAAAGTCAACAATAAAGATCCAAGAATAAATCCTATATTAAAGATCTAAAACAAATGGGATTAGATCCTCCGACAACACTGATATCTAAAACCCCTAAGGAGGAGAGAAGGAGAGAGTTTAAGATAGATAATGGGATAATAACTCTTATTAGGGAGATATTGATCAATGTTATCCAACATTTTATCCACCTTGGAAAGGGTTTGAAGGAGCCAAAATGGGTCCTTTTGACCTTCTAGGAACTAGGAAATCAGGCCATGTGGAGTTGGGTCTATGTAAGAGGTAAAAAGGGGAATTATAGAATTTAAAAAAATGTAATAAAAAAATCACAACGTGCACGGTTAATTGGGTAGGGTGTCACGGTTTGTCAAACTATGTGCCTTAACTATAACAAACCCAGTGGGTCTAAATCCCAAAGAACTTGGTCATGCCCGAGCCCAGCCCTCTTGTAGATAGTAGACACCCACCCTCAGGTAGATAACAGGACACCACCTCAGACTATCCTTGATAACATGTGGCAGGAACTGTCCCCTTCCTGGTGAGGATTTAATATGCCTCCCCTGCAACTCGAACTCATGACCACAGTCTTAAAGGCCAACTGAGAAGTGTTATGAGTACCACTAACAAACTTGGTGGGCTAAAGCCCAGTGAACTAGGTTGTTCCTAATCCCATCCCTAGGGAAGATAACAAACCCCCACCCTCAGGAAGATAAAAAGGACCCCACATTAGACTGTCCCAGATAACACGTGGTAGGAACTGTTCCCTGCCTAAAGAGGATTTAAATCGCCTCCCCCTCAACTCGAACCCCTGACCACGGGCTTAAATGCCAACTCGGAAGAGTTATGAGTACCAACTCAATGGTACTTGTAACGCATCCCAGTTTTCCTTTAAGCTCGTGGTCACCGGTTCAAGTTATTGGGGAGGTGTATTAAATCCTTGACAAGAAGGGTATAGTTCTTACCATGTGTTATCTCAGATAGTCTGAGGTGGGGGCCTGTTATCTGCCTGAGGGTGGGGGTATGCTATCTGCCAAAGGGATGGGCTCTTGTGTGGCAGATTTTGTTCGTCTTTAGGCCCACCAGGTTTGTTAAATAAAAAAGGAACCTTTTTATGTAACAAACATGGTGGGCCCAAATACCAACTAAATTGGCCATGACCGAGCCTATCCCTCAGGCAGATAGCAGACCCCCACCCTCAGGAAGATAACAGGCCCCCACCTCAGACTATCCCAGATAACACATGGCAGGAACTATCCCCTGCCTGGAGAGGATTTAATACGCCTCCCCTGCAACTCAAACACGTGACCACAGGCTTAAATTCCAATCGGGAGCCTTATGAGTACCAACTAGTTTGTAGCTCAGTTGGTACTCGTAACGCTCCTGGTTGGCAGTTAAGCCTGTGGTCTCTGGTTTCAGTTTTGGGGGAGGCCAATTAAATCCTCAGCAGGCAGAGGATAGTACCTTCCATGTGTTATTTGGTACAATCTTATGTGTGGATTATTATCTACCAGAGGGTGGGGGTCTTCTATCTGCCAGAGGGCTGGGCTCGGGCATGGCCTAGTTCATTGGGCTTTAGGACCACTGAGTTCATTAAATTAACTATGAAACCCTCTGATGGGGTGAAAATTTTATACTAGGTGGGCATATAGTTTATAAAACCATGTAAAAACTATGCAAACCCCCACTATCTAGGTGTTCACAGTTTTCCCTGGGTAGGTGCATGGTTTGGGAAAACTATGTGCCAACTATGCACAGCTTAAAAAATTACAAAATTTTCAAATTTCCTCCTAAAATCACCCCAAAAACCCCAACTAAATCATAAAATGATTAGGGATAATAAGTACCTAAAAATAGTAACAGTATCTTACAACCACCCAACCATTAAAACTTTTTATTCCCAAAAATCATGTTAAGAAGTCTTTATGTCAAAAATATGAGGTCACTACTCTCTCATTAGTGTCTCTCTCTCCCACATATCATGAGCATCATAACTATACTTCCATAGCACTCAACCCAAAGGTATTATCATCCCATGAAGTAACATGGTTTTAGAATTAACTATCATAATTGGATTCTCAATCATAGATAAATCAATCTTGACATCAAGATCACTCCAGCTCAAAACATGATATAGATTAGAAAGATACTTTGATAGATGAGATACATAGAACACATTATGTATCAAGATCCATAGGTAAATACGTGATCACCCTACATAAGAACATAACCCAAACCTGAACCTAATGCTTCATAGAAGACCACATATCCCTACCCAACATTTGAAAGAGTTAACATCAACATGTTAGTAAAAATAGGTTTCATCTCAAAAAAAATCTGACATTTATCATCCCAAGAAAACCTTAATCCCTTCTGAGTTAGAGTAATCATTGAAGAATCCAACTTTGGGAAGTAATTTACGAACTGATAATAATATCCAGCTAAATACAAGAATATCCTAATCTTAAAAAAATATGTGATTTTCCCATGTCATAACAGTTTTCACCTTCTTATGATCAATTAAGATACCATGTTCTGACACCACGTAACCTAATAACTTCACTTCCTAAATCCAGAAATCACATTTTGATTACATCTCATAAAGTTGGTGATTTCTAAATAATTCTATAACTACTATCATATGATTCAAATGATCCACTCTATACTTTGATTAAAAAAGGATGTCATCCAAAAAGAACACCAAGAAAGTATCAAGATACTCATGGAAAATCCTATTTATTAAATCCATAAAGACTATAGAAGCATTTGTTAGACAAAATGGCATGAAAATGTACTCATAATGGCCATACTTACTCTGAAAGGAAATTTTTTAATTTTATATCATTTTATTCTCAACTTATGGTAACCAGATCAATGATAGATCTTTAATAAACACGTCTCCCCTTTAAAATTGTTAAAAAAAATCATCAATTCATGGAAACATATACCTACTACTTATCATGACTCTTGTGTTTTTTTTAATCAACAGATAGGTGATTTAGTGCCCTTAGTTTAAGGTATGTAACCTTTTTTATGCCTTTTTATGTGTTTAAAGTGGTTGGGTAATGTTTGGGAGAGTTCTAAAAGGTTTTGGGAAGGTTTGGAAGATTCTATATGGGTGTATGGTTTGATCATTGTTAGTAGAAACTATGAAACAAACCCAAGTAATTGTGTATAGTGTGGTAGAGGCAAAGGGGTGGGTTCATGGTTAAGGTGCACAGTTTCCAAATGGGTGGGAGCATGGTTGTGTGGTGGGTCGATTTCTCCAAACCCTAAGGTAAGTGGATTCACTCTCATCTCTATTTTGAGAGAACTAGAAGGTTTTAATTTCAAATTAATGTTTGTTGCTTGAAATTGATGATATTTCTAATATGTGAAGCTTGTTTAACACCCTTTTTTTGAGGTTTTTTGGATTTGGGTAAAATGGGTTATTATTGTGTATTGTTCTTAATGTTGGACTTTAAAATGATTATTTTAAAATCATTAGCATGGAAGATTTTTGGGATGTGGTTTTTGAAAATAATTTTCAACAAAAAGGGTTGTTTTATTTAAGTGATATTCATAATGGATGTGGTTTGATGGTGTTTTCAATAAATTTTGACTTTATTGAAATGGTTGTGGATTGTGTGTAAATTTTTGAGTTTCTTAAGGGATTTTTTGGTTTGAAAATTGTGTGTTGATATGGTTTTAGTAAATATTGATTGTTATGATTCATTGGATTATGTGAGATAAGCATGGGTTTGATGGGATGGATAGTGGGAATGGAGGACCACCATCAAGATTGGAATTTGGATGTGAAGTGACACTATAAAAAGAGTATGGGGTTGGATGTGAAGTTCCACTATCAATAGTAACATTGAGCTCATTTGGAAAAGTATTAGTATGGTTGTGGTAGGCATGTGGATGCATGTAATTTTATTGGTTTTGAAAATATGGAATGAGTAATGACATGTCAGGTTTTTTTCCATGGAATTGTGTGATTTCGGTGAATTTATTTGGGTAACAATGTGTTTGGCATCCAATAAATTATTTAACTGATTTAATGGCTTTATAAAAATTGTTTTATATAATTTTTCTGACTTGTTCTATCCTAGTGACATGTGTAGGGAAGTCATTTGGGGGAAAACTACTGAGTATTATTACTCACCCCCTACATTTTCACTTTGGTGCTTTTACAGATGTTGTATTATATGAAACAGATAAAGGTAAAGCTTCTCATTTCCATAGTAGCTCAGCATGATTCTTGGGAGGTATTATAGTGTTTGGAGCATAGATATTGGAGTAGAGCTGTGGAGTTGTGTCATAGCTTCAGTGGGTCTTTTTTTAGTCTTCCTCTTCGTACTCTAATCCTGGATTATTGTGGTTTAGTTTTCTTGGTCTTTAGGTATTGTTATATAATTTTTTGGTTTTATTTTTTTCTCTAGGTGATGTTTTGTATTGGTTCACATTGTTGATATGAATAATATAGTTGTGGTTGTTATGGTCTTCAAGTTTTTTTCTTTTATTCTAAGGGAAAATCATTCCCCAATTGTTCTTGAAGCCCTCAAAATTTATTTCCTACCTTTAGCACCTTGGGAACATCGCATAAGGTTGGGTAGCATTCCACCGCCTTCTCAAGATAATGAGAAAGGGTGGGATGTTATAGGTGAAGTGTCTCATCATATTTATTATCAAAGAGAATGGGAACCACCCAAGGTGACACACGTAGGAATATAAATCATTTCTCTAAAAGCTCATCCAATTGAGTCTTTAAATCTTTTATTTTAGCTGGTTCCATGTGGTAAAAACAAATAGATACCGGTTGAGTACTCAAAACTAAATAGATATAAAACTATACCTCCCTTACTAATGGAATACCATAGAAATTAGAAGTAAAATCATCAGGAAACATGAAAACAACTAGATGGAGATCCTCACTCAAAGATTATCGATCCAGATCTAAAGTGAACATAGATATCACTTTCCTCAACTTTGGATAATAAGGTCTGTCTCTACACAATCTCAGTTCCCATTCTCTCTAAAAGATACAACAAACACCATCAGGTGTAGTAAAGTATACCTATTGAAGATAGCTATCAATTCAAGATTTATTAGCAATGGTCCAATGCATCATGAAAATGACATCAATAGGTTTCATGTCAAGAACTATAAGATCCCAAGAAAGATCAATCTCTAATAAAGGGAAACACAATAAGGACAATGGATACCCTTCTATCATTTCATTCTAAGGGGTGTAGTAATATCAATTAAATAAGATAAAAGCACTATATAAATATTTAACAGACTCACAATACAGGTTGAAATGAACAAATGAGATATACCAATTGTTTTCGACTCTTTCTCCGGGGTGCACATCGTCTATGGTGATGTGATGATTATTTCCCTGCATTTTTTATTTCCAAAGGTGGGTGTCATTCATCAATTCTTAAAAGATGTTTTCTCTTTTATTGAAATGGGATGATGGGATGTCGGTCTCTCCTTTTATGTAATACTCCTCATAATTAATCACCTAGTTCAGGTCTCCATTAAATATTAAGGCATTTTTCATAAATTCTTCTCAGTGCCATATCATTGTGGACACTGATAATTTACAATGCTTCTATCATGACATTATAATGGTTCAATTCAGGGAATCAACCTTAGTCAAGGATTGTAGTCATGTTGGGGCATCCCTGGCATGTCTGGATGGTGAAACACTGGTACCCCTATATTTTCCCTTATTAAAGGGATTGTCAAGGGTGTGGAAGCCTGAGGCATCCCACTTCTAATGTGGGGAATTATATTCTGAAGTTATGTCTCTGAGGTTTTCTTCATCTTACTATGTTTAAAAATATGGTACGTCATGAGTTTAATGTCTATAAGATATGGATCAGACTGATCGGAACACTGATGAGAGTAGAGAAGATGGGTCAATCCCTAGAAGGGAGCACCTAGAATGTTTACCAGATGGATGGATCATAACTCTGAATTTGGATAGACCCTAGATGGAATGTCCCAAAAAGGGAAGGTTTCACACCATAAAGACTGATTTGGATTCCATAAAGGGTGGATTTGAGAGTAGGATGGGTCCATGCAAAGGGGACACCATGGTTTACCATTGGATAGGATTGAACCTCAAAGATACTTCATATATACCCTATGTAGAAGATAAAGATCAAAACCCACATAGTTTGAATGGTTGGGGGAAGGAATCAGGTTTTATACAAAGGACAACAACTCGGGATCATGTCGGGGCTTATGCATGGTTAGCGGACCATATGGACAACATGATTTTACTAGAAGGTGGTGGCATGGGTGAAATCCTGATGGACATGTATGAAGTTATAAAGGATGGAATTAATGGGGATAGAACCGAAAACTAGTGTGAAGGTGGTGGTACTAGGCTTGAACCTTAAAGTGGTTTCTTACATATCCTCATGGTAGGGAAAAAGTCCATGTACTTCTGGGATGGGGCAATAAGTCACATGAGGAGGCGACTCTTGAGAATGGATGCATGGATGGGGAACTGAAGGAAATGCAACCCAATGGTTAAGGCATGATATTCTTGAGGAAAAAAGACTCAAGGGAGAGACTATGATGGGACATGGGAGATGGTATTGAATCTCAGGGAGTACTCCAATATACCTTTCTCAAAAGGGGAAAATATCAAATTCCAAGTAGTTTCAGAATGGGGCACAGAATTGGGGTGTACACAAAGGAAAACAACCCAAAGACATGATGGGGATTATGTGTAGTTAGCATCCCATCATAATAGGTAAAATCTTGGTTGGAAGACTATGTGTTGATTATGGGGCTTATGCATGGTTAGATACCTGAGAATTGGTCTCACACAACAAAGGGGTCGACCAAGGATGTTGGTCCCCCAAAAATGACACCTAAGTTTACAATTGTTTGGGGTTGAACCTCATGGAGGATTCCTAAATACCCTATTTAGGAGACAAGGATAAAAACCCAAAAAGTTTGAATTCATATAGGTTAACATCATTTGGGATGAGGGTGAACTGATGTGAAGTGGTTGGGATTGATAGGTGATGGTCTTGAACCTCATAACGGCTTCCTATGTACCTTTATCAAAAATATAAAAGATAAAAGTCCTTGTAGTTCAGTCAAGAGGGAAATAGGACTTATATGATAAGGTGAACCATAGAGGATGTCATGTTAGATGCTTACTCTAGTACCACATGAGTCATTCTTGGTGTGAGAAACAAGAGGCAATAATAGACATGAAAATTATATCGCAAAAGGTGTTTCTGTGAGGGATGGTGTGGGTATTACACATGGATAACATCCCAAAGTGGATATAGTGGCTTAATCTGAGAGGGGAGCATGAGTAGGATGTCCAGATATATGAGGATTATATTATCTTCATATAAGTATCACCCTATCAAGTTGGGTCAGGTCTTATGCAGAAACTGCCTGAGGTTCACATAGCGACAAAGCGCAAAGGGAGAGGGGGAGTGAGAGGACATTTGTGCACATCGCCTTTGTGGTCCTCTCGAGGATTTCCATTTATATAATGATAAAATTTTAACATCATGTGTCAATGATGTGGATTTTCTTGGCAGTTTAACATCCTACATCTTGGATGACGAGGATTTTCTCCTCACCCCCTAAACTTACATAACTGATGTGATTTAACCCTCAGTGAAGGAAATGCACCAGCAATGTCGTTGGTGAATAGGGTTGTGGATTGATCCATTGGGGGGTCCATGTTATTGTGGTTATGCAAATAATAAATACCTATTAGTGTTCCTATGTGAAGAAGAACAAGGTAGGGAAATGCCACATGAATCACTCCTCAGGGGACCTTAAAATCACTTCATACAAGCCTAGAGGTATGCACATAAGAGGGGTTTTCTAAGTAGGAATCCTTGCATAGATGGGATTTGTGAATTTATAGTGCTTCGCAAAGTGAAGGGGATTCATAAAGAAGGGTACTTCACAAAGCATAGTGACCCATTCTAGGTTTGGAGTCTACATGTTCTTGGAGGGTGCTTTGCGAAGACTGAGTGCTTCACAAAGTTCCAAATACCCAAAGGGGTCTCCTTCCTTCACAGTGGCCAAAAGGCTCCATGAAGGGAATCCCCACTTGAATTGGAGGTAAAATGGAACAAAGGGAATGTTTTTTTGAAAATCTCAAGTACCTTGGCTGATTAATTTTCTCAACGAATCATAGAGTAGAAGATGCTTCTCGATTCGATAATTCAGAAGGTTAAAGGATGGGGTCCCATTTTTTAGAGTGAGGGGAGACGGGTATTTATAGGTGCCCAAGTGGGAATGATGTGTTCAAGGTGTTCTAAAAAGAAACTCGTGCACTGTAAATTGAGGTAGATATGTAAAGTTTCTTTGAGTTGAAGAGGAGTCTGTCATTTCCTCTGTGGCGGTCGCAGAGGAACCCATCTACCGTCAAGTTCCTCATACTCACAGAGGAGTCATTAAATTCCTCTTTAGAAGTCGCAGATGCTCCCAACTCCCGTCAAGTTACTCAGACTCATATAAGAGTCTATCACATACTCTAAGGCGGTTGTATAGGTGGCATCTAGGCAGCTTCATGGCTTCATAGAACTAGAGGCTTTATGGAGGATCTTCACAGGGAATCCCTTCTTTGAAATTTTTATATTTATTCCAAGGATTGGATTTTTTACGCCAAAAAATGCTCCCCCCCCCCTCAGAATGGGATCCAAGAAAAAATTAAGGGTTTCATTCTGAGGGTAGATCGCCAAAATTAGGCAGATCGCAAAGCAGAGTCATGATGCGGGTAGGCGGTGAATGGAATTAGAGCACTATAATAATCGTAGTAGTCAAGAGCATTCTGGATCTCAGGGGGGGTTGTGCCTATAAATAGAGTGGTAGGACTCCAATTTTTTCCACATCTCTCCTTGCGAACTCACATTCTTATCTCTTGGTTCATGAAGATCCATCACTCTGTGAATTCTCATTACGAGTCCTTAGGCTTTTTGATCCATTTTGGCTCTGCATCATGTAGTGAGTCTTTAGACTCAGCAAATGTGTGCTTCATGACTCTTGATATTGACAATGTTCTCTATGTGGTATCTCTATGACTGTTATCTATGATTGGTCTATGTGATAGATCTCTACAATTAGGCAAGAAAAATTCCAATGTATTTGGGATGGAAGGTCCAACCAAGAAGCTACTCGGGAGGTCCTTACAGATGCTTCTCAAAGGGAAGAGTTGGAGGATAATATAGGGATTAAAATTTTTGTGTGAATCCATTCTGACCACAGGTACCTTGTGGCATTACTATCGTAAGGGAAAAAGAACTACCCCCTCTTCAAGACACTTTCACTATATGGCTTTGGCTTGAGGGATGATGTTCTCATCCATGAAGAAAGTAGGGATGAACCAGCATACAGGTTCAAGAGTACTCCATGTCAGTACTAGTGGTTTAGGAATGCTTAAAATCATACATGGGAAGACCACATGTCTTTCAATGCCGAATAACTATACAACCATGTCAAAAATATTGATTGGAAGGGGTTACAGCTATAAGTATCTCCACCACAGTAACACACCATCCTCAAGACGCCTTCAAGGAACCCAGAGAAGGGGTGGACCAACAACTAGGATCTACGCTAGGGTGGAAACTTCATAGATGACTGGTCCTGGGCCTCTTGGGTTTGTGCAACCTTTGAGGAATTCGGGTCAGATTTGAAGCAGGTAGGCCTATATGAAGCTGTGTGGGCTTCCCAATTCCATATATGCCAACTGAAACACATGATTCCAGTGTTTCTAAGTAAGTGGTCATAGAGTACCAACACTTTATATCTTCATCATGGGGAGTTCAGAATCAGCCTCTAGTATCTCCATCAAATCTTAGGGATTCCCATTTTGGAGGTGATGTATGATGAGTTCCTCTGTACAGAGAACACTTGGGAGGATCTGTACATGTTGTCATGACTAGAAAAGGCACTGATGGACTTGGTTCTAGGAAGTGACAAACATTCAGTGAGGGACTTCCATTTGAGGTTGGGGTTTTGGATGTTTCATAAACATCCCACAAAATCACACTAATGAAGTGGAGGAGGCACCTAAGAAGCTACCAGTAATGCCTCCCCCATGTCCCAAGGGAGATCAGTAAAGTAAATAGAATTTCAACTGGTGAATTCTGGAGGATAGTCAGTGGACACTATGAGGGTATAGTGTCAACACTGAGAAGTAGCCAATGGTTAGGCTGGAAGGATTTATCACTACACTTATTTGTAGCTAGATGCTGCTAGTCCAGGGACACGAACATGGGAATATGACCAAGAACGTTATTTATGGTGTCTATGATAGCGATGTGGGAACATGTCAAACTTGGGATCCCGATGCTAGCAAAACTGTACAAGGAGTTGTGGCACATCAGTGAGGGGAATAATCCACAAAGGGTGTGTGAACCGCTACATTTATTGTATGGATGGATAGTGGCACACATGGGAATATATGAATACCAAAACCCCATTTCTCACCTCGGGTTAGATTTTCAATTATCCATCTTGAATGTGGTTGGGATATTTCCAGTCAAGATAAGTTCACCACTAGTGATGAACAGATCATGGAAGGCAGATGAATTCAACTTCCATCTATTTCCTCTACTGATAGGGGTATTTACTAATGATGGTCCGAGAAATAAGAAGAATTTGTCTTATCTCCTGGCCTTTCTGAGTAGAGTTCTGGTGGCACTGGTCGACCGCGTACCCATCTGTGATCCATATACCCCACACCACATTGCGAGGTAGTTCCGATGAATGTATAGATTAACCCCAAAATTATACTAAGGGTTACTCCATGAGGATTATCCAATAATGATGAGGCAGATGTGGTTCATGTTTACAAGATAGGACATCAAAATTTGGAATGAGCTACCTTTGCACACATCTGTCTATGGGCTAGTCAAGGAATAAGCCAAGATCTGGGAGGTAGCCTACTCAGGGAAAATGTTGAAGTGATGAACCATCCATGCTGATGATGGGTTTTCTCCTCCACCTCAAGTTCGGGGTCATAAAATGGTGATAACACACCTTGATGGTGGGGTTGTGACAGTGAGAAGTCAAACAACTCTAGGGAATGCACCAAGAAGGAGGAAAGTGGCAGTGACAGACCCAAAAATCCCAAATGAGCGGAGTTACTAGGAAGGGAGGCCACCAAGGGGGTTCTCCAAGATATCCACTCAAGCTCCTGGTAAGCGGTTGTGCCACATAGACATGCCTGAGGATGTTTTCTTTCCGAATTCTTTGGACACCTGGGATATCACCTGAAAATTTCTCAGTCCTTCCTAGATGTGGGACTACCTAAACCATCTTAATATGGATTTGTCATAGATCGGCCATGCTAAGTCCAGATCTCTGGTGTCTCGGGAGGAAGGGGAGTAATACATCGTTGAGCTGTAGGACTTCATGCATTCTCAGGGTACTCCACATCCAATGACAGACTGGTTTAAAGTACTCTTTGATCAAATAGTCCCACCCCAACCATCTACCACTGAGATGAGGGAGTGTTTCCCTTTACCTGAGGAATCTGAGGGGTCAACCTAGGGATAAGAGGCTAACAAAGGGAGCCCTTTGGAGGAAGGTGAGGTTGAGACCTCAGATCTAGAATATTTTACTAAGACTCTTGATGTAAAATTTAAATCATTACATTGTGACACTTACTTAGGTCATCTAGTCTTTCTCAACAAAAATTTCTCATGTACAAGAGAACCTTATATGAAAAACCAGTTCATGCATGATATTGGAAGTAGCTTAGGGGTCTTTTCCTAGGATGATGGTGAGTACAGAATAGAGGTGGGCTACAATACCAGGGTGACCCTTCTGAAACCATCAGAGCTTAAAACCATATACGGGGGCACGCTATAGGGTTTCGACGACAATAACTCAAAGGAGAGACCAATTATTTGATCATTGTAATCCCTCTCCCTCACCAAATTTGTGTTGTTTTCCATTGAACTAGATCAACTGACATTTATGTATTTTTTTCTAAATAGTTCTTCAAATGGAATGGGTCATACTAGAGAGGATGGTTAGGGATCCTGGCACTCCTCTACTGAGGAGAATGCTGATTGTCATGGAAATGGATGCCCAATCTAAAAAAATCATGGAAGTTATGGCCACTGGTAGGGTGAATGGAGGGGAGGAACTGAAGGCTATTGGGGTGAAATGTAGAGATGAAGACTAACGGTGTGATATGGATCCAAACCTATCTAACAAGACGCCATAAGTTTACCCTGGAGATGAATTCATGGAGGTGTTCCCAGAATATGAACTTGCTGACCCAGTATATTTATACAAGATAGCTTCTGATGAGTAAGATCGTATGGTTTTCCATCATCGGTCATAGAAACTGATCATGTACTTTATCAAGGACACCCGAAAAGAATAGTGGGTAAGCCATATGGGGAGACTTCTTTCCCAGCTGTGAGAACTATACGCTAGAGGAGTGGATGTGTGATGCCCACATATGCTCATTTGAGATTACATGGCAGAGAAGATATAGGAATACGACCGTGGCCTCAGTGTCATATGGAAGTGGAGGAAGTCTATCAATACCAAGAAACATCAAGAGTCTGAACGATATATCCAATTCTTGAGGTTGTGGGTGAATGAACACTTTTCTTTCATCAACACACAATCGCAACTCATATTGTGATTTAAGTCACATTTGGTAGAGGTCTAGGTGTAGATGAGGAGAGCATCCCAAGATATGGCTAATATCTGAGATGATGAGGATCAGGCATGGATTGGGGCCAATGAATTTCACCCCACATCCAACAAAGAAGAGAGGAAGTTTAACATGCGATAGAAAATCCAAGAGGCTACAAGCCATAGAGTGGTAGAGTTGAGATTATTTATTGAAGAGGTTAACCCATCTATAGGAGGGTTCAATCCACGGGAGTTGTAATTTTCCCAAACCTGAAAACATACTTTCAAGCTTTCTTGCTTATTTTGGTTTCATGCATGAGTCTTGTTATCAACTTCAATTACTAAATCTCAATCATAAATGTGAAATAACTAGCGATCAATCTCTAAGCTCACATGGGTCATGCCCATTATGAAACAAAAGGGATGAACACATAATTATTTAGCTTAAATATGAGAGTTTCAGCCACTCACCAGGCCTCTAGGGTCTGAATGACCACTCCATGTTTCCAGAAGGAAAGAAAGAAGATTTAGTTAGAGATAGAGTTCTCAAAATAGCTAGACTGCTCTTTTTACACATGCTCTGGCACACAAGAATGATAATGCTAGGTGTGTTGGAATAAATTTGAACTAATGGGAATGGAAAGTGTGAAGTATGATACCCAAAATTCATAACACAGTGAGGGTGGCATGATGATGGAGGATAAATGTTGACTAAATTTGAAACACAGCATTCAAATCACGTTAACCTAAAATGGGAACAATTAAATGAGGGAAAACTACTGATAGTATTTGAAAACATGGGGACAAACCTGAAGTTCAATTCAATCTATTTGGGAACGTTGGCCCAAGACAGTAGGTGATCCTTAAGGCCAAGTATCCTAACCATTAAGGGGTTCCTTCAAATTTGAAAGGGAATATGGATATGAAAATATAGGGCACACAAAGCATGGTTATTGAATTATGGGTTGTCTGAATGAAGTAAAAAGTTATTGAAATTACACCACCATGATGAAAGTACATTGGGGGAGAATATTGGTCTGAAAAAAGGTCAAATATACTCCAAATAGGACTTCATTAGCATGGTCCAAGAATGCCTCTCAATTTTATGTCATGCAATGAGGATTATAGATGCATAATTTAGCATCGTACGGTGAGGATGATGTGAAGAATATTTTAGTGCAATATAACTAGGATGTTGTACATAGTTTGAGGTCATATTTCCTAGACCCTAGTTAACAATTTAAAGTCATGTCACATGTACTTGGGATTCCTAATTTAGGGTCATATATTTTGGACTGTAATTAGGGGCGAATAGCCGGAGGGGTTAATGAACCTGTGGTTGGGCCCAAGGTGAGGTTCCTGGAAATCCCTACATATCCTGTAAGGGTATTAATTAACCTGCATGTAGTTCTTGAACCACAACGTGATTAGAAACCAACACAAGTGGGGGTAATCCTCTCTAGAGAGGAAAAAAATCATCCCGTAATCATTATTGGGGAATCCTGAACTTATCCAGGGTGGGTTTGCAGTTTAAGGTCATGCATTGAAGGACATGGGCACCTCAAGGGAGGTATGTTTGGTGTAGTATGTAAACCCAACATGAATGGTACAAATAATTCAACACTACACCACACATTCTTAAAAGGGGTCTAGGGCCAAGAGGATAGAAATATAAAAGGGGTTGCAGCTGAACCTTAGATAAAGAGTCTAGGCGTCACAATGTATCTCATGAGAATGATAATCAAGGAACACATAGTTCATGAGGATGATATGGTAGATGACCAATACCAAAAGAAGTGATATCCTCTCATTCGAGTAAAATTATAGTTATTACATATGTTATTTTCATGAGAACTGGAACACTGGAATTATTAGTTTAAAGGTCATAGATTTTGGACCAAAAGGGGAAGATTCCCAAACTGAAAATATGTGATGAAACGCCATAAAGAAACCCTATGTGAATGAGGATAAGGTATTCTGCACTGCATTATAGATTTCCAAGAGAACAAATATAGTTTAAAGTCATTATGCCTAGAATATGGGACTGGAGGTCTTAGTTTAAGGTAATAGAGTTTGGACCAAAAGGAAGTGTGACTCTTCCATGCAGGCACAAATCTTACCCAAATCCCTATGATCACATGATACATGCTCGGTGTGGGAAAAAAGGGACGTGAATATCTTTGAAATGCCTGAAATCAAACTGTAGGGGATGAAGGTATGAAGTCAAATATGATCCCATCACACTGGCTCTTCCTCTCAACACACAAAGGTGCATAGAGGGATAACACTGACGGTGTCGAAATCATGTCTGAAAATGATGAAATGGAATGTGATTTGAATCATGAAACTAATATTCAGGGCATAATGGGTTTGGAATAATGATGTAGGACAATTATTTACCATATTTGAAGCACAATATCCATATAATATGACCCGAGATGGGAACAAACAATTAAGCATTGACCTTTGACTGTATTCTCTATATGGGACTTATTTAAAATGTCTTTCAAGATCCTCCAGGATGTTGGCCCAAGATGGTAGGCAACCCATAAGGCCAAGCATTTGTACTTCCTGAGGGTCCTTTCATATGTGAGAGATGATGGAGACCTAAAAAAGGGATGCATGAAGAGAAAAAATGGAATGAAATCATGTTTGTGAAAGACCCAACACACTAGGTCCTAAACCATAGTGCATGTGAGAACACTGATGAGGCATAACATAGGTTAAGGGACCTAGTTAAGGGTGGATAGCTCATGAAGGCTAGTGGACAGAAGGGGTAAAATGGGCAAGTAAACTTGGTGCTAAACCTGAGGGGAAATTCTTTGACATTCTTATGTATCCTACGTGGGTGGGAATCAGGCCACACATAGTTCTAGAATGTTGTTCATTTTACCTTCATGCAGTAAGGATGTTGAAGAAAGGAATTTCTAAAAATGGGAATAAGTATTCCATTGAAAAAATAGCTCAATGTGAATAATGACAAAGAAGTCACAAACCACACCATGCACTCCCAAAAGGAGACTCAAGACAAGTGTACAAAATAAGGGGATTTTGGAAATGTTCCAGGCAGTTTAACATCATGCAGGATGAAGGGGTTCTTACCTTTTAAAGTCATGTATAAAGAACCATGAATGATTTTCTGTTTAATGTATTGAAAGAAGGATAGAATATTTTAAATTAATATAGGAAGGGTGAGATATTAGTTTAAGTTCATAGAACTCAGATGGTAAGATAAGGATGAAAGGGACAAAAAGGTTTAATAACCTAGGGATGGACCCAGAGGTGAAATTTTCAGACATTCCTATGTATCCTATGAGGGAAGAAGTTAATCCACATTTGGTTATAGAATTTTTTGTAGTTTAAAGTTATTTGGTAAGGAACAAAAACAAAAAAGGGTAAATCCCATAGGGGGTACATGGTGTGACCATTATAAACCCAATGTGAATGGGGACTAAAGAATTCAACATGCCACACCACGTAATCGCATAATAATCATGTCCAAGGGGATGAACAAAAAAGATAATATGTGGAGCCTAGACTGGATCCAAAGAAAAAACGTCAGGGTGTTCATATGTATCTTGCGAGGGTAGGAATCAACCCATATGTAGTCTTAGAGATGATGTGAAGTTTAACATAATAAAGTAAGGAAAAATATGGGAGATCCCTAAAGGGGAAAACATGGCGTTGTAATTGTAAGCTCAATGTAAATGGGAAAAAAGTCAACACTGCGCCACGTGCTCCTTGATACTTAGGCCAAGAGGCCAAAAGGAAGGTAGAATCTACAGTACCTGGGGATAGACCTAAAGACAAAATGTTCAAGCGTTCCTACATATCCCATAAGGATGGTAATCAACCCAAACATAGTTCCTGAAATTTTTTTGTAGTTTAACATCACGCGGTAAGGATGTAGTAAAGAAGGATGTTCTAGAGGGAGTGGCACATGCTATATCTATTATAAACCCGACATGAATAAGGACAAAATTTTCTGTACCTCATCACATACAACCCTTGAAGATAACTTAACCCAAAGGGGGAAACCAAGTAGATGGAAATATTTGTTGGTCTGGACCCAAAGATGAAATTTCTAGGCATTTCTACGTATATCATGAGGATAAGAATCAAGCCACATGTATTTCTTTAATGTTGTGTAGTTTAACATCATACGGTAAGGATGTAGAAGAAAGGGTGTCTCAAGGGGATGTGTGTGGACTGAAAAAAATGGCCCGACATGAATGGGGAAAAATATTTTGTTCCACACCACGCAATCCCAAGAGAGAGCTTGGGCCAAGGGGTTAGAAAGCATGAGGGACCTAAGGATGGGCCACAGACGAAAGGCTCGGGTGTCTCTATGTATCCCATGTGGATAGGAATCAATAAATACATAGTTCTCGAAATGTTTTTTAGTTTAATTTCATGAGACAAGGATGAAAAATATTTTAGTTTCAGCTCATAGAGATCAGGTAGTAGATGCCCAATTTATTATCATTTGTGAGGGATAGAGGGGTAGAAAAATGTGACTCACCACAAACAATATTTGTGACATTATTGGGATGGTCATAATAATATAAGATAATTGTTGAACATGTTCGCAACACAATATCCATATCATGTGACCTATAATGGAAAAAAAATTGATCATTGACCACTGACCATATTCGTAATGCGAGACTTGTATCAAATTGTTGTCCGGGATCCTTTGGGATGTTTTCCCAGAATGGTAGGTGAGATAAGGTGGCGCAAGACTAGGCCTCTAGGGGGGCCTTTTTGATGTGAAAGATGATAAATACCCAAATGAAGGGACACATGAAGGGTGGTTATACCCGTGTAGTTTAGCGACTTACAGCAAGGATGAGAGAGATCTTAGGTTAAGGTCATAGAGCTCAGACAATTTGTCATTTATCATCTTACAGGATTAAATGGATCTTTGTTTAAGGTTATAGAGCTTCGACCATTTTCAGTTTATCATCATGCCAGATGAATGGGATCTTAGTTTAAGGTATCGTATAGGACGATAGGGACCACTCATGAAAATCACTATTTGAGTAATTTATAATTGGTGGGAGGAGTGATATTCTCACCATCCATGGTGACTAGGGAGTATGTACTATTAGAATAAACCTTTTGAATGATGTAATTTCCCTCCCATTAGGGCTCTAACTTTGGTGGATTCCTTCTAGGTATCATTGGTGGTCTTAGGACCAATATCGTGTCACCTTGAAGGAAATAATGGAGATGAACTTTATTAATGAATTCTCAAGATATCTTGTTCTGATTCCTCTCTAGATTATTCAAGGAATGAAGCCTATTCTCATAGAGGACTTCCAATTCATCTTGATGGAATTCTGTTACCTTTTTGGATGTTTTCTGATTGTAAATGGATATGTGGAGTGACTAAAACTAAATCTCAATGGTTAGGACTGCCTATGTTATGTACATCAGGGAATATGGGGTCACCTGGGTGGAATTATGAGTCATCATATGGTAATCCCAAAGAGTATTGGGGAGATTGTTCGGCCAACTCTTATTGGTCTGACCAACCATCTTATACAAGATGTTAGAGATGTTTTTGTTGAACGCCTCGATCTTCCCATTTTCTTGTTCTTGATAGTGAGAGGTATTATTAGAAATTATATTGTACTTGGCATAAATTTCTTCAGCTTAGCTACCTAGAAGTTGGTTCTGTTATATTTGAGGATGGTGTGAGGGACTTTGAATTGGTGGATGCTATTGGAGCTCCCAAAGTTAATAATGGAATGGGCCTTAACTTCCTTGAGAATAATTACCTCTTCCCACTTGGAAAAAAAATCTGTAGTGGTCAGGATGAACCTTCACTAGAGAGCTATTTCTGGTGGATATGGCCCCATGACATTGAGTCCTAAGAATGCAAAGTGACAAGAGTAATTGGTAGTGTGGAGAGGCTCTGGTGTACTATGCACAAAATTGGCCTAGATATGGAATGAATGTAACCTTTTGAAAAAATCTATACAATCATGGTTCATGGTGGGCCAAAATTATCCCAACCTTCATATCTGATGATAGAGTTTTAACCCTGCCTGATGATCTCTATAGGAACTGGAATGAACTTCCTGCATAACCTTTGGAATTTCATCTCCTTGAATGAAATGGAGGATAATCCCATCAAAATCACGTCTGTAGAGGATCTTCTCAAGACTGAGGCCACTCTGGAGGGTGAACTGCACTGTGTTTAGCCAGACTCGCTCATGTTTGGCTTGGTATGTAGGGAGATTACCGTGATGCGTATACTTGATAAAGGGTTTTTTTCAACCAAGGGTCTTCACTACTATGATTGGGGGAGTTGGGGGTCTTGGTGTGGATGCACTGGTGGTGAGATGAGTTACCTGATGGCTAACATCATCATATGGTGTGACGAGTTCAATGACTCTTCAATGCGCTACATGGATAATCAAGTCACCCTGGTTAGGCTCTACAAGAGATACAACAAGGCTAGCGAAGGCATTATCTCTTCCATTATGTGACCAAGGGACATGATTAACTTTTGGCTGAGAAGGGAACTTATCCATCAACTGGTGAGTGTGCTCTAGCAAGGGTATGATCTATGGCTTCCTGGAGACATAATCTCCATTGATCTGCTTGATGACCAGCTCAAAGTCCCCCTTCACATGTAGGTGGGGAACATTGATCTCGAGGTCTATATTGAGGCTACTGATGAGAGTTTGATACTCTTCTGCATTGTTGGTCCATCCTTCTGACAACATGAATGAATAGGGAAAAATAATCTATGTGGGTGTTGTAAACACGATACCCAGTCCTACCCTATTAAGCCTGGGATCATTGAGCCTTCTTCCAATTGTACTTTGTGAGGTTTCATCGAAGTGAATTTTCCAACACGTAATAGATTGATCCACTATGAAGATTACCTCATCTAGAAATCATGATCTAAAGACCACTCTATGGGGGTGGATGGGCAGAAAGTAAGTCTTCCAGTTCCTATCCTATGATAGCATTCTAGAGGAAAAACCTGATGTCAAATTGTTGAAGGATCACTACCCATGGAGCTAGAAGACCTGTTAACATGGTGCAATTCAGAATAAAATTTATTGGATCCACATGAGACACTAGCTATATCTCATGGTGCTATAAGTAATGTCACAACTTATGGACCATGAATACCAGTGCAAGGAAACTCTTCTTGATATAAGAATATTTGGTCTCTGTATCATGGATCATGCAGCTATGATAGTATAAATTTTTCTCTATTCCCTCATTGGTCTTATGGGTGAGAAGGGCACCAAGGGATCATTCTAGGGTGGTCATATAAAGGACCTGTGGATTTCTAGATATGGGTGGCATCAAGACCATAGGTTGTAGTAGGTATTTCTTGATCTTCTTAAAAGTATATGAACACTCTTCATCCCACTGGTAATCAATAACTTTCTTCATGAGTCGAGAAAATGGTTTAAACTTACCAGCCATATTTGTGATGAATCAGTGTATGTAGGCTAATTGGACTTCAAAACCTTGAAGCTCTAGAAAGTTACTTGGAGGAGGCATTTGACTGATAGCCTTGATCTTCTACGAATCGATCTTTATGCCTCTATATCTAATGATGAATCAGAGAAACTTTCCAAAGGTAACCCCAAATCCACACTTCAATGGGTTCATCTTCAGATTGAAGGAGTGGATTAAGCTAAACACTTTATTAGGATCTCTGAGATGGTCCTAATGCTGGAAGGATTTAACCACCAAATCATCCACATAGAATTCCACCAGTGTCCTAAGGATCTTCTTGAATATGTGGTGCATGGAACACTAATAGGTGGCACCTGCATTATGTAGAACAAAAGGCATCATATGATAAGAAAATGTACCTTGTGGTTCTCTTAATTTTATAGTCTTTTCCTCCTCAAGATCCATTTGGATTTGATTATATTTATAATACCCATCCCTAAAGGAGAGATCTTGGAATCTAGTGGTAGAATTAATCAACAGCTCTGTCATAGGGATGGATAAATCATCCTTCGAACAGTGATGGTTGAGATCTTAAAATTCAATTTAGAAACTAATTTGTATGTTATTCTTCCTAACAGGCACAATCTTGGCTAGCTATTTTTGGTATTGGACTTCCTTGATGAATTTGGATTTAATGAGCTTATCAACCTCAGGATCGACTATAGCAACATGAGAAGGATGAATCTTTCTAGGGGGTTATTTGAACCTCTTATGGTTTATCAGGAGACCAAGCCAGTGGACGAGACCCGAGGATCCAGTCATAGCATCTTGTCATAGCTCCAGAAAAATATATCTCAATGATACTTTATGAAACCCACATATCATTGTTGCTCTTGTATAGGCATAGCTGCATTGATCAGTGTTGTATTCGAATCTATCATGGTGTCAAGGTTCACCAGCACCAACTCATCAATAGTGGTGGAGAAACCTTCCTTGAACATAGGAGGAGTGTATTTCAAATCCTCTTCATCGTCTATAGTGAGATAATCATAGGAAGGGGTCCATTATTCTGATTCAGTTGATCATGAAGGAATGTTGGTGCCAGTCTAAGTGGTAGTGGAATCTTCATTAGAGGGATACCGCACTCGTGAAACCATAGTGACAAAATATATCGATATGATCCCATCAGGCCTTCGACCAAAGGGGCCATGCATAATAATATCAAAGCAGTAGTGGTGCGTCAGCTTGATTCAGTTCATCTCAGCTCGGTGGAACAAGAAAGTATGACATATTGTTGTTACCATAGGGAAAACATCATGATACCTTATAGTGGTAAGGATCTCTGTAATCACTTGATCTTGATTTGTGTAGGAGTAAAAAGTAATCTTATGGCATTCCTTATGCCTAGGAATGCACTTTTCACTTCTTATAGAAATGAAGAAGCAATTCCCCAGGAATGGGGTCATGGACTTCAACTGGTGGATTATGAGAATGAAGGAATTTCCATGTTTTTCCATGGGTTGGACGCATCAGTAGTGTGCTCAACCTCATTGGCCTAATCCTAATTTTCCTTTCTCTTGTAATACTCATCATCTAAGTAGCGGGCTTTTCAAGAAGAAAAGGGAGATTCATCAACATGAAGTACTCTCACTCGACCATTAAGGGAGTACTTGTGGCACTGGTGATATGAGGAGGGGACCTCCACGTGCAGATGGAGATAGGGTCTACCCATAAACGCATTTTAAGTAGTGTCCTGAGATACAACCATGAACTCAATGATAGAAACTAGGCCACCATACTGAGTCTTCAGGTGGATCCTGCCAACTGGTGTTTGCTCAGTCCTATCATAACCTTGAATCTTTTGGTAAGAGGGACTCAAATCAATTTCATATAGTCCCATATTGAAGAGTGTCCAATTCAGAATAAGATTGATCCTAGAACCTGTGTTGACAAGACAAAGGTGGACTTCAATGCCGTTAACTAGACAGTGATGTACAGTGGATGGATATACCCCTGTATAGGATAACCTTCATCTTCTTTTTGGAAAGAAATGATGGTCTAACATTCTACATGCTCAACTTCCTCAGCATGGAAGGATTATGTGGCTGCTAACATTTTCTCATACAAGAGTGGGATTATTAAATCCTATAATAGGGATTCGCACATGTCTGTAGATAGGAAGAGATCCCCGAGGATTGAGAGCCTCACAGGAATGCTGGAATGGTGCTTGAGCACATCATAATTCTGTGCTAGGAATGAATTTCTACTAACAGGATTTTGCTCAATGGTAGAAGGTACGATGGGTGATGCTATTTGAAATGGAAGATTCTGGATGGTGTTGGGAATTTCCCATTTCTCACTAGTCGAACCATTTAGAGTGACCACTATATGACAGTTAGATGACTGAGGTCTGTCTACAACTGAATGCGGTTGATCGTGGTGCAGTCATGGGGGCTCTGCCTGACTGATCAATACATATGGAGGTGGGGTGAATCTAAAGAAATAATATGAGAAGGTTGTGCATGTTGAGCTTTGCATTGGTCCTACTGTCTAGTCTTGGTGGCATTCATAGTTTGGCTGGGACCACCGGCCTAAACATTCTGTCAATTCGTATACCCATTCCTTAGTTGACACTGGCATTAACTGGGGATGTTAAGAGGGTCTTCCTGGAACTCTTTGTCATCGGGTATCATGTAAGGGTCCACTAGTTCGACAGTATTACTGAGGTATACTTATGATTTTCAGTTGAAGAGTCCTTTAATAATGTCCAGATTTTGGGGACAATCCTTGTATCTTAGGGCATGAAGTATCCAAGAGTATGGGATAGCTTCGACACTAGAGGAAGAATTTTATTTCTCTAACTTCGTCGATGCTTCCCCTCCTGAGAGGGAGAATGCCAAGATGTCAATGCAGATGTAGTAGCCAAAAGTATCATTGCGACTTCTAAAGGACTGAGATGATTTAAACATGCCCAAATAATACCATGGGCACAAGTGACTAACCTATGAACTATCCATTTTTCATAATTTTGAGACCCGTGGCTAGAAACATGCTGTCATCCACCCTTGCTATCACCATCAAGCTTTGTAGACACACATGCCATATGTTCCAGGGAAGGACCCAACCTAACTATGTTGTTATTGACTTGGTCCTAGATCCATTCTTTGAAAACATAATACTTCTTGATAGTGTGTCCAAGGAATTAGTGATAGGGGCAGTAATTGGGGTGATCAGTGAGATCTGCCTCTTTGGGCCTCCTACATTCTGGAAACTGAAGTATTCCCTGATCCAAGGCACTCTGAAAATAGTTTGGGACCTATTCCTCATTGAATGAGTAGGTTATGTTTCTCCAAAATAGTAATGGGGCTCTAGTATCATGTCCCTAAAGAGGGTTTTGAGGATCCTGAGTAGGAGGTGGAACCTGGTTGTCTCACCTAGGTGGTGGTGATGCGTTACACGGTCGTACCTGCCGATTCTGAGGTGGGTGATTCTGAGCTATAGGCTAAGTCTGAGGTAGTGGACCTTATAGAGGTTGTGAATATGGCTCTACCAATAATAATTCCAACTATCTAGGGGCCTCTATTTGTGCAACAATATTTGTCTTGGACTTGGCATCTCTTCTTGCGGGAGTTGAGGGAGGCAATGGGAATACCTACTTGGATTGTTGTAAAGCTTCCTCTAGACACTGAGCTTTGTCAGAGAAATCCTAAAATGCACCTGAGAAGTTCTGAGTGGTGAGATAAGGGGGAAGTTCAGTCTTCACATTCCATATGCACATCTTTAGCAGTTATTCCTAAGTTAGCGGCATGTTGAGTGAATATGTGAGGCCCTTTCACCTGGTGAAAAACTCTATGACACCCTTATCCAGCCTTTTCTTGTACTTGAAGAGGTTGGAAATACTAGTCTTCCAGGTGGTGAAACTTAACTACTAGAGAAACTTACTATGAAGATCCTTCCAACAAGCTATAGACCCAATGGGTAACTAGCTATACCTGACAAATGCAGGCCCCTCTAATGTCTATACAAAACAATGGATCTTAGCAGCCTCCTACTACGCTGGAGTTCCTAGCATGGGTACACACCTTGAAATAAAGTGGTTCATATAATGCATCAGATCATCCATACCATTGAAAGGGGAGAAAGTAGTATTTCCAAAACTAGAGGGTGTTGGCATATCATCCACCCATGCTGGATAAGGATCCTTAAGGGGAGTGATAATAGAAGCCATCAGATTATCTTAATGAGGATTAATATCTTGGTAAGGGTCCTTGACCATCAATTTTTTGGCTTTTTCTTCAACATGGTAAGCTAGATAAAAGGCATTGTCATGGGTTCTCTCAAATGATGTTCGCTTTTGGGTTATTTAGGTGCAAAAGAGTGACCAAAATCATCTCTCAAAGGAGGAAGTAATTTAAGACAACATATTGAAGGTATTTTGAAAATAAAATTAAATAACTCAAACACACTACTTGAAAGGATGGGGGATTGTTTAACATTTATAAAACTATAAGAAGTTTTCTAGAAGATTATTTCATTTTTTTTGTTTTTGTTTTTGAAATGATGTTTGATTAAGAAGACACAACAAGAAGATCTTTTTTTAGAAAATATTTTAAAAGGTGTAATCGATCTAACTCCACCTATTAAATTATTTATTAATCATTATAATTTAAATTAACATCCAATTAATAATTATTCCCTAAATTTTTAACCCTTGAACCCTACTAGAATTAACTTTACCACAAATATGAAAAGAGTTATACCCTAGGATAACTTTGGAACATGCAATCACCGCACCCTGTTTTGATTGTCATTCTAAGGCTAGATTATGGTCAGTGGTAAATTAAGGTATAAATAAATTCTAGAAATAAGTTTTTAATTGCGTTTAGAGACTATATTTTATCTCTACAAATTTATCCCATATATATTTTTTTCTATTAAGGTCCTGCTCTCACAATTTACACAAAATCTCAACCTCATGTGTTTTTTGTTAATTGTTTAGTTTCCTGATTATTTTCTTCCAATTTAAAAACTCAATTAAAGGATAATATTAATTTAATACATTATCTCATTGATTCAAAATATATTAATGAATAAGGTGAGAGTAAGATCAATTACTAAAAATAACCACTTTTCTAGGAGTGGTGCAGTCATCATAGAAACATATTGCATTTGCAATGGTTTAGAAAGGGTATAACCCAATATTTTCTATACTCTTGATTTCCAAACCAAATATGTTGATAAGGAAAGAATAAAATAGAGCAAAATAGAGGAATACAGAAGAAAATATAATAATTATAATAGAAACAAAGAAGTTTATTATGAAAACATAAATATTAGAAATCAAGAAAGAGAGGAAGGATTCGATGAAGGGATCCTTGCTTCAAGAGACACCCCTATGAGTATAGGAGTTCCAGAACCTATAAGGTGGTGAGAGGACTCCTATATAACTCCAATACGGCAGCAATTCACTCCTTGGAAGAACTTCTAAATGGGTGGCCCAGGGTGTCAATTTATAGCCAAAATGGGGAGTGGTTTTGGGCACCCAATTTTCAAGATACGACCCATGTATATATTTTTAGTTGTTAAATGGAATTATATAGATTTGGATAAAAATATAAAAGTTGTTTTCCAACATCTTTAATATATCCATGTCAAATTTTGAGGCCAATTGAGGATTACAGTGAGAGATATGAATGAAATGAATAACCAAATCATTGACTTTGTGTAGATTATGTCCCCTGGATAGATTGGTTTAGATGGACCCCTTAATTTGAGATGAGTTTTATCTCATGAAGTTCTAGATATTACCATAAAATTTCAACCCCTTTAGAGGCATGTATTTTGATAAATGTAGAAAATAGTGGACATATGTCCTTGGGCTTCCATGAAATTTCACCCATTTCTCTTCTGGATCATCTCCGACCCTTTAAATCACCTCCTCTCACAACAAAATCACCGAAACAAGAATAATTACATTTTTATAGTGATAATGATTTAATAATTTACTCAAATTGGATGTGAAATTTGATAAAATATTTGTAATTTTAAATACAAAACTAGTTTAAAACAGTGGTGTAGGGGTGAAATAAAGTAGTGAATTGTGATGCGATCACACCCCCACACACCCTTTTACACTCCTGGGAAAAACCTCATATCATGTATTCTAAAAAAATTGAAAATTAAACATCAATATCAAATCAAAAATTATTTTTAAGACATATATCCTTAAGATCCAACAATTCCACACCAAGAAACAAAATATATCATGCCTCATAAAAATCCATTATTTCAAGTTCTCCATTTATTTCATTAAATATATTTCTACTTCATTTTCCCTCCCATGAACACAAAACACTTACCTCACTTTTATTTTATCTCATCACAAAAAAGTCAATTTTTCAAAAATGTCTTTCTCATCAAACTCATACAAGGGTCACCATAGGCTTGATAAATTCTTGCATTGCCACCCAATGTGAGTCAAGGACATATGTTTATCATGAGGAAATTCTAGGGTTTTTCTGTGGATTTTGGTTGGTAGGATTCAGATGTGAAAAATTCTAAGGATGAATGAGGAGGGCTTGACTATTTTTGAAGGAAAATTGCATTGTTCTTATTTTCACTCAAGTATGGTCTCCTCCTCACTCCTCTTAGTATCAACTCAGCTCCATCATCATGAAACTCATGGAAAGTTTACACCATTCATCATTTCAGCAATAAAAATGTCAATCTTTTCAAACATAGTTTTTTCTTGAATGCTCCAGATAGGCATAACTTTCTTTCTTCAGAGGAATATCTAGAAAGGCACAACTTATTTTATCATGAAAGCTTCAAAAAGGAACAGATTTCAACAGAATTATTTTTTCACTAGCAAACACATCTCTTTGGAATTGAATTTTCTACCCAAATTATCAAAAAATGTGGTATCACAACACAATACAGCTTCCCCCACACTTAAGTTCAACTAGATTATGCAATTTCACTTCAATAGTTGGTTGGATTAGAAAATTGGTTGGTAATGTGGCTATCCTAATAGGTTATTCATGGATTATAAGAGATAAAATTATTAAATGTTCAAGTTAGTCCATTATAAAAAATTATTATTATGAAATAGGGGATTTAATACCAAATAAATGCCTCAATAATTTAAAATATAAGTACCTCAAACCCTCCAGTTTTGAAAGGAATAAATCAAATTCTGGTTAAATCAAGCATGGTTTGGTTCTCTCAAGAAGTGAGGTAAATGTAAATAATATGAAAACAATGGTTCAAAATCCTCACAGGAAAGTGATTTAACATATAAAGACAGTGATATGTGGCATGGGATTAAAAACATAGAGTACATTTCATAAAATTACTAAAGATTTGAACTTGAAATGAAGTCATTTTTAGCATTCATTTAAGCTCAATTTCATGGGATAAATTATTTCACTTCTTGATATGGATTTTAAAATCATGATGATAATCATTTCATCTCAAAAGTTTCAAAAACATAAAAAAAATTGAAAAATAAACACACAATTTTTGAAAAAAACACACTGTTTTAAAAAAACATTGAAAAATAGAAAAACAATTGAAATTACTAAACTAAAAGGATCCCTCCCCCACACTTAAAATATTACATTATACTCAATGTGAACCCATGAGATGATATGTGCACATGCAATTCAAAATTTTAAATAAGACAAATAATATAAAAATGAAAGGGTTAGGAATAACTTGACATGCTCAAGTGATGATATGGTCATGCAGTGTGATGAAATCCAATGCATTAGTAGGAAGTCCCTCAATGTATTTATTTAAACATTTTCCATTGACTGTAAATATCCTTCCTATGTTCTCTTGTGTGATCTCCACTACACCATAAGGAAAAACATTAGTCACACTATAAGGTCCTAACCACCTGGAACATAACTTACCTAGCATCAACTTTAGTCTTAAACTATAGATAAAGAATTTATCTCCAACTTGAAATTCTCTTTTCTGGATCATTTTGTCATGAGCTACTTTTGATCTTTCCTTGTAGAGCCTTGAGTTCTCATATGAAGATAATAGAATCTCATCACGCTCTTGAATTTTTATCTTCTGTTGAATTCCATATTGGGATAAATCCATGTTTTATTTCTTTATATCCCAAAAAGATGGATGCTCAACATCCAAAGGGAGATGACAGGCTTTCCCAAAATCAATCCAAAATGGGGACATACTTATGGGAGTTTTTTATGATTCCCTATATTCCCATAGAAAATCATCCAAGTTCTTCCTCAAATCCTTCCTATTCGTTTGCACAGTTTTCTCCAAAAAAAATTTCAACTCACAATTTGAAACCTCATATTGGCCATTTTTTAGGGGTGGTATGGTGTTTATGTTTTGTGTGTCGCCCCATACATTCAAAGGAGGGAAGATAAATTACTATTGCAGAAGTGTGTCCCTTATTCACTGATTATGGCCTTTGGTACTCCAAACCTACAAAAAATCTATGTCTTAAAAAATTCTACTACAACATGAGAATAATCAGTCCTAGTGGCCCTGGCCTCCACCCATTTACTCACATAATCAACAGAAACAAAAATATAAAAAAACTAAAGGAATTAGGAAGAGGACCCATAAAATCGATTACCATATATGAAAAATCTCAGAGAATAGTATGGGATGATGGGGCATCTCATGTCTCCTAGAAATGTTTCTAGTGTGTTGACAACTTGAGAATGACTTTCAAAACACATGAGTATAATGAAAAAATCTAGGATAATATGATCTAGAGTCTGAGACTTTCCTAGATGTCTGTTGGGGTCCAAAGTTTCCACCATAAGAAATTGTATGAAAAAAATGTAAAACAGACTCAAACTCATGATTAGGAACACACCTCCTAATAACTTGATCACTACACATGAACCAGAGGTATGGATCATCCTAAACAAAAAATCTTGAATCACTCTTTAATTTTTGGACCTGATGTTTCTTTAAATTTGTTGGGATTTCATATGTAATAAGGCAGTTCACTAAATCAACATACCAAAGATGTGCACCTAAGATGGAATAAAGATGGTCATTGGGGAAAGTGTCCTGAAGTGTTACATGGTCCAAGGTGTAAATATATAGTGTGTGACTAATCCTACTCATGTGGTCCGACAATAGGTTTTATGACCCCTTTTTTCCTTTATCTCGATATCAAATTCTTTAAGAAGGAGCATCCATCATATTAGCCTAGGCTTTGCATTTGACTTTTTCATGAGGTACCTTAGAGCTGCATGGTAAGAAAGAAAAACTACTTTATAGACCAATAAATATTAAAGGAATTTATCTAAAGAAAATATGATGGAAAGAAACTCCTTTTTGTTGTTTTGTAGTTTGATTGGGCTGAATCCAGTGTCCTTGATGCATATGCAATCACATGTGAACGTCCCTCCACCCTCTGAGATAAGATAGATCCAACCATGAAGTTGGAGGCGTCACAGATAAGCTCAAAAGGAATCTCCCACTATAGAGGTTGTATGATAGGTGGAGTGGTAAGACGTTGTTTTATCTCATCAAAGGAATTCCTTCAAGAATCATCAAACACAAAATCAGAATCCTTTTGAATTAATCGTGACATAGGAAGTGAAATCTTACTAAAATATTTGATGAAGTTCCGCTAAAATCTTGCATGCCCTAGGAAAGATCTAACATCATGCACACATGAAGGATAGGGTAGGGATGAAATAATATCTACCTTAGATCTATCAACCTCTATCCCATGTTTTGACACTATATTCCTGAAGACAATGCCATTCTCTGCCATGAAATGACACTTTTAAAAGTTCTAGACCAGATTCTTCTCAATACGATGATCCAAACCCTTTCCCAAACTATAGATACAATCATCAAATGATGACCCATACACTTTAAAATCATCCATAAATTCCTCCATGTAGGACTCAATGAAATCTGAAAAAATACTCACTATGCATCTCTGGAAGGTACATGGGGCATTGGAACGTCTAAATATCATCCTTCAATCGTAAAATGTACCAAATGGACAAGTTAATGTTCTATTATCTTGATCCTTCAGAGTAATAGGAACCTAAACATATCCAGAAAATTCATCCAAGAAAGAATAGTGTGTTTTCCCAGCTAGTCTCTCAAGCATCTGATCAAAAAATGGGATGGGGAAATGGTCTTTGTGAGTGGACTGATTTAGTTTCCTATAATCAATACACACATGCCAACTGTTTTGTAACCTCATTGGAACTAACTCATCATTATCATTTTTAATAATAGTGAAACCACCTTTCTTAGGCACAACCTGAATAAGACTCACCCATTAGGAATATGAAATGGGGTAAATTATACCTGCCTCTATAAAATTTTCATCCTTTTTTTAACAACCTCTAAAAGTGTTGAATTGAGTCTCCTTTGTGGCTACCTAAAAATTTTAGCCCATCCTCCAAAATAATCTTATACATGCAAATGGAGGATCTAATACCTGATATGTCAGCCAAGGTCCACATGATTTTCCTAATGTTATCCCTCAAAAGATTCAAATGTTTTTCTTTATGTTCAAAAGGGAGATTGTTACCAATTATAACAGGTAATTTATCACCACTTAATAAGTCTAAGAATTTTAGATTTTGTGGTAATGGATTGAGTTCCAATGCAGGGGGTGATGTATGGATGGAGAAATTTAAGGAACTGAAATATGTGAGCAATGAACATCAGTATCTGAATATACATCATCAGAATTATAGAATAGAGCATAAAATCCATCATCATACTCAATAGCCATGTCATAATTAGAGTTCACATGATCAAAATCATAATATTAATCCATTTCAAAATAAAATATAAGAGAGTTGTGCATTACAAATTTTTGTGGAAGTACTCTTATACATCAAACTATAACCAATAATCATAATCTCACTAAGCATAGGACGATCAAATTTCATGGGGTTTGGGAGATAACAAATGCAGAATAGTCCTCTGAGGGGTACTTCATGAAGTCAATAACATTAAATATCACAACTTCATCCTCAAAATCCATGTAAAGTGTACCTTCATTGAAATTTATGATAGTTGTTGTAGTTTTGAGGAAGGTCCTACCTATGGTAATGGGATCATGAGAAATTATCTGATCATCCTACATGTTATTCACGTAGAAATCTTCTAGAAAGATCATGTCTCTTACCCAGACAAGTACATCCTCAAGGACTCCCGCTACATATAATGTAGCTCTATTTTCCAACTTCACCACTACTCTTTTTGGATTCAACTCACCAACCTATAAAGAAGAAAATATATGGTTATTAATTAAATTTATGGATACTCTTAAATAACAAAGTCCATTAGAAAAGTGTAACACCCCTATGGTGCATGGGATGGTGAATGTCCCCAGATCCTTGCAATTTGTTGGAATTGCTAGAGTTGGTGTAATAAGTGCTAACACATTCTTTCCAAGATTGATCCTCTCATTTATATGTATCCCTCTTCTATTGGTACAGTGTTCTTTTAAAAATTTGTCATACCTTTGGATTTTCTTTATTGCTCCAATTATAGGGATGTTGATCTCAACATGCTTGATTGTGTGCAAAACATCTTTTTTGCATCGCCTCTTCATTCATATTTTGGATTGTACACCTCTATTTGAAAATGTAAGGGGTTTGGGAGGAATATCATCAATCTTTTTCTTAACTTTATCTTTCCCCTTGGAGTTCTCACCATTTTGTGTGGAATGAGGCTTTTCTGGAGTTGACGTGAATACCAGTGGAATGACGGGTGTAGATGTATCAGTTGCTTTCTTACCACTTCTAAATGTATTGGTACTGATATTCCCCTTGGTATTTGGAGTAGTTTGGGAAGGTAGATTTACAGAATTCTTACTTAGTAGTTCATAGAGGGTAATGGAAATCTCGCTCATTTGAGTCTTCAACTCCCTCAGCTCTGAACCTTGACTCTTCAGATCATTCTGTTGATTAAGAACAATTTTTTTCAAAAGATCATTAGTAATTCAATATACCTTGGGTTTGGGATTCTCTTGTTGTTGTCTTGTTGATTATTGAGCTTCAAATCTTCTTTCGGGTTTTTGGAAACCCTGATGGTCAATTGGAGGCTGCTGGAAGTTTTGCTTAAAAGGGGGCCTTTGTTTTTGTCCAAATCCATACCTCATGTCTGATTGATCCTTCCACCCATGGTTATATGTTGGAACAAAAGAATAAAACTTATTTTTGGGATATGGTTGTTGTTGCTGATGCTGATATGGTCTCCTAGGAAACATTTTTGCACAATCTTTTGTTTCTTGTAGTTGGGGGAACAATCAGTTGGGTGTCTTGTCTCAGTGAAAATGCCACAAGGCCTTGAAGGAGGGGGGTGGGATGTTTTTTGTGTCAAAGAAATTTGTCTCACCATATTTTTATATTCTTATAACTTGGTATCAATCAAATGAATTTCAAGAGAAGATGGATATACTTGATGCACTCCTCTAACATATGGGGTACCTTGATCACCAAATTGTTGAGAGTTTCTTGCCATATTGTCAATAAATGCATGTGCGGATACTGGTGTTTTGTCAACCAATTCCCCTCCAACCCCAACATCCACCATTCTCCAATCCATAAGTGTGAGTCCTTCATAGAAGTATTGGATGAGGATTTTCTCATTGATTTGGTGATGCTGACATCTTGCGCACAAATTATTGAATTGCTCTCAGTACTCATACATTTATTTTCTTTGTGCTTTATTGATCCCCAAGATATCATTAATAATGGAAGTGGTCCTTGATGATGGAAAAAATATCTACAATAAAAGAAATTCTAAATCATTCCAACATGTTTCATCTTCAGGTTGTAAATAATACATCCAATCCATTGTAGCTCCATCAAGTGATAATGGGAATGTTCTTAGTTTTAGTTAATCTTAAGAGAAATTTCTTGGTTTTAGGGTTGAGAAAACCACATTAAATTCAGTAAGGTGTTTGTTTGGGTCCTCACCAGAAAATCCATGAAACATTGGAAGAAGGTAAATTAACCCAAATTTTAGTTCAATTTTTAATTTGAGATTTGGGTATGTAATAAAATTTGGTTGATAGTTAATATCTGGTGTAGCCAACTCTTGAATGGTTCTATTAAGTTCTTTGTTATTGTTTCTGCCATTGGTTCTTATTTTATGTTTGAATATGAATTTCTTCCAATTTCAATGTTACTATAATGGAGGAATTCCTTGGCTGGTTGAATGTTGAAACTTCCTATAGAGTGAGGATGTATGATTCGAGCCCTAAAGTTGCGTTCAATCTCAGGGTCAAGATATAAGAGATCCTGGGGATTAATTCATGTCATAAATCAATAAAATATAAACAATTAATGAATAAAATTGGTCCATAATAAAAATAAAAGATGTTTTAGTTGGTCCGATAAAAATAAAAGAAGATAATTAGAGAGAAAAAACTTTAGAAAAGGGAAAGAAGAAATAAATAAAAGAAGAAAATAATTTAAAAAATAAAAAAATACCTCTAATTGGTTGAATAAATTACCTGCCTCCCCAAAAAAGGTTCCAATTTGAAAGGCACTATCGTGGGCACTCTCAAATGATGTTTGGTTTTGGGTTATTTAGGTGTAGTAGAGTGGCTGACTAATTTCGTCTCTCAAATGAGGAAGTAATTTAACAAAACATGTTGAATATATTTTGAAAATAAAGTTAAATAACTCAAACACACTACTTGAAAGTATGGGTGTCTTTTTATCATTTATAAAACTAGAAGAATTTTTCTGCAAGAATATTTTTTTTTTGAAATGAAGTTCGATTAAAAAGACACAACAAGAAGATGTTTCTTTAGAAAATATAAAGGTGTAATCGATCTAACTCCACCACTTCACTTATTTATTAATCATTATAATTTAAATTAACATCCACTTAATAATGATACCCTAATATTTTAACCCTCTAACACTATGATAATTAACTTTACTACAAATATGGAAAGAGTTAAACCCTAGGCTAACTTTGGAACATGAAATCACAGCACCCTAATTTGATTGTCATTTTAAGGATATCTTATAGTCAGTGGTAAATTAAGGAATAAATCCATTATATAAACAAGGTTTTAATTTATTTTATGGACTATATTTGAACTTTACAAATTTATCCCATATGGTTTTGTTTTTCCGAATAAGGTCACGCTCTCGCAATTACACAAAATTTCGACCTCACGTGTTTTTGTATTAATTGTTCAATTGCATGATTAGTTTCTTAAAATTTAAAAACTAAATTAAAATATCATATTGATTTAATTACATTATCTCATTTATTCAAAATAAATTAATTAATAAGGTGATAGTAAGATCGATTACTAAAAATAACTACTCTTCCATGGGTGGTGTAGTCATCGTAAAGACATATTGTATTTGCAAAGGTTTGGAAAGGGTATAACTAAATCTTGTTTCTAATCTTGATTTACAACCCAAATATGATGATAAAGTAATAATAAAACAAATTAAAATGGTTTAATACATAAGGAAATATAATAAATATATGAGGAACAAAGAATTTTATTATGAAAACATAAATATTACAAAGCAAAAAAGAGAGGAAGGCTTCGATGAAGGGATCCTTGCTTCAAGAGATCCCCCTATGAGTATAAATAGTTCCAGAACCTCTAAGGTGGTGATAAGACTCCTCTATAACTCCAAAATGGAAGCACTTCACTCCTTTTCCGAACTTCCAAACGGGGTTCCCATGGCGTAAATTTATAGCCAAAATGGGTAGTGGTTTTGGGAACCCAGTTTTCAAGATACCAATTGTGTATCGGTTTTGAGTTATTAAATGGAATTATCTCGAGTTGTAAAAAATATAAAAGTTGTATTAAATCATCTTTACTATATCCATGTTAAATTTGGTGGCCAATGGAATATTACAGTGTGGTATATGGCCAAAATAAAGAACCAAATCATTTACTTCGTGCAGATTATGTCTCCAAGACAGATTGGTTCGGATGGACCCCTTAATGGACGAATTGGGATTAGGTTCCTTGAGATGAGTTTTATCCCATGAATTTATAGAGTTGAAAAAACATTTTAGCCCATTTGGAGGAATTTATATTTAGAAATGTGCAAAACAGTAGACAGATATCCTTGGGATTCCATGCAGTTTGGCCCATTTCCCTTTTGGATCATCTCCGACCCTCCAAATCACCTCCTCCAACAACGAAATCATGAAAACAAGAATAATCTACCTAATTAATTGTGATAAAAATTTAATAATTTAATCAAATGGGATGTGAAATTTGATATAATATTTTAATTTTAAATACAAAACTAGTTTAAAATAGTTATGTAGGGGTGAAATCAAGCAGTGAATTGTAATGTGATCACTAGCTGAGCAGCTCTTGGAGTGGTTGGTGGGATGACCTGAGGCCCCACTGTAGGAACCTATAGAGTGACCAATAGAACTTGAGGATTTTCCAGAAGAACCTGGGTCGAGTTCTGAGGAAGGTTTTCGCACATCTTAAGTGGGTTCAGCGACACATACCATACTCGCTTTCCATAAACATTGTATTCTACCTGATCTAGATGGGAAGGGTTGTTGAGATCACCAGGAGGATCCTCGCCAAAGGAAGCAGTTCATGTCCCTACTACCCCAGTTGAGGGTTACCATAATCTGGTCGTTTTTCCACCACATGTTTTACAAGGAGTTCAACATTAATATTCTTTTTTTCAGTGATCTGTTGACGTAACGTAGCCTTTTCAAGATCATCCTTCATCTTATGCACTGGTCCAAATGGGTCGAGGGGTTTGACAGTCCTAGAATTCTCTTAACTTTTTTTGGGGTCTCGAGAGAGAGGAAACGACTCATTAGGTTATCTGACGCCAAGTTTTAGCATTTTTTGGTGAGTGTGAACACCCACAGGGTCTTCTGGGTGATGTGATGCCCTAGTTAGTTGTTCATCTTCTCCAGACCATGTGTCAACTCCCCCTTCCGAGTCTATCTCTGTAATAACCATATTTATCGTGACGATGGTTGAAGGCATGTCCTTAATATCACTGGGTGATCCGAGTTGGTGCAAGATAGGACTGAAATGCAGGGTAGGGTAGTGCCCCTAGCCACAGATCTATACATGTGGGGAAACCTACTTAATAACTCTATAGAGCAATGTAAAGCTATGAATGCATATTTTCTAGAGGGTCTGATGATATCCAAGTGCCGCAGGGTGCTGAGAAATAGAGAGTGTGACCAAATAAACTAGGTGACACTGTTGTAAAATGTCGTTGAAGTGTTCTTGGCTTTTTGGGTAAGCTAAACATCAATTAAGGAGATGGAAATTTATCATCCCTAATGTTTGGAATAAGCACATAACCTCATCTCGAGTGAGGGTCTTTGGAATTTTGAAGCTCATAGTTGTAATCAGCCAGAACATCTCAAGGAAATGGTCCTCTATGAGAATGTCTCACAAACCTATCATCTCTGACTAGAGATCTAGCCATTGGTTTCCCCATTCATCAATTAGGGGTGGTTGAGGGATTAGTAGAGGAACTGATATAGACCGTTTCAGTGGTAGACTGGTCAGTGGAGATTACATTGCATGAGTTGATAAAACACTACATCTTAGGTTGTCTTATGTAGAATGCACAGGTTGTATCACCACATCCATGTATTATGGGGTGCTAATCACTATTTCTTACATAAGATGGGAGGTCATTAGTGGTGGATCCGGATGGTTCTTTTCATAGACCGGTCCCCATAAAAATTATATGTGATATCTTTTTGAGATAGATAATTATCCTGGTTATGATATGGAGGATTTCATAGGAAGACCATGGAAAGGATTCAAGTCTTCCTACTACTGTATGTATCTATGGAGGGATTTAGGGATCTGGTGCATCTCACTCTTCGGGAGGACAAGGATGACAGGCCTAGTTCCTACCCCAGACCCTGATACAAAAGATCGGGGTGAGGGTTCCATCATCAAGTCTCACTCCGCTTCAGATTCTGAAAAGCGAACGGTCTTGATTTTGATCCAAGGTTTCTTGGGGTTCTTCCTCTAGAGGCGTCGACCCGCCCTCTTACCCCTAAATGGATCTTAGGGGAAGGGTTGATCTTTAACATGGGGAGGACCTCCTCTTTGATGATCTAGGGTGCAAGTAGAACCTGATCAAATGTTGAATGGAACACGGGGAGGACCTATGTGGCTGGGAATGCTGGAGTGGGGAGGGCCTCCACTTGTGTTGGTGACTATGTGAGGAGGATCTTCATGTTGATAGCTTGATATATGGGGAGAACCTCCATACCTAAGACCATGGTCATGAGGAGGACCTCTGTGTCAAGGGTTAATAAGATAGGGAGTACCTTCACCTGGAATGATGATGGTATTATGGGGAGGACCTCCATACTGAACACATGAGTGGGGGGACCTCCACTCTAGTTGGTGATGGTATGGGGAGGGCCTCCATATTGACGTCCTCATCACGGGTTTGCCCACAATAGATATTGGTCACGCCAGTGATCAAAAAAGTCATCTCGGCCTTCCCAATGGGTGACTGGGATCTCAATACCAATTGGGCGTAGTGATTCCCCAACTCTATACTAATAGGGAGCTAATAACACGAGTCAGTGGTGGATCATGCCATTGAATTCATGGAAGATTATGCCCATTGGTGTACATCCTCCTAATCTTGCGTCTGATGTTGATGTTGGGTCAACTGAGCTGGAGCTGGCTATGCAGGGGTATGGACCACCTGTTATTCGATTTGTAGGACCAGCTGGGGGAAATATCATGTCCTGGTGGGATCCCACCTTGGCAGTCCCATGGTCGAAGTCACGACTGGGTGGAATCGAACACCCCTCACTTCATTGATGCAAGGGAGTGAGTCATAAGATCATTCCAAGGAGAGGCCCCCAAAAGGATTTAAGGTTAGAGTAGGGATCAGTGACTCCCTGTGTGGACCTTGGGGGTAGTGGTGTCGATGGGGCACAGAAGCCTCCAAATCTTGATGGTCCATATCCCTCTTTGAGATGATCCCCTCCTGTTCGTATCGTTGAACAAGAGTATTGATCACCCTCCTATGAATAAATTCGGAGAATGACATGGGGCGTAGGAACCTGGTAGTTGTGTTCATGGGGGTTGTCATAGAAGAGGTGAAGCTGTGCGGGATTTCGGCATTCGTATTACCCCTTCCCCTATGTATTTGGATGGGAGGTGATCAGTTTCAGGCATCTGTATCTTGGGTCCTACAAGGTATGAAGATTTAAACATCTGTACAAATAATAGGAACGTGATTCTCAGTGTTCCAGCACTGTTCAATCTTCCATGACTTGTAACGCCCCGAACCTAGTTACCCAGAGTTGGTGCATTATTTTAATACATTTGCATGATTACAAGGAATCAAGTCCCAGAGGACCGATCAGATTATCATTTTGGAAAATAGATTACATACATGAATGTTACATTACACTTTCTAACATACATTATATCATATATATTTCTTTGAGAACACCATTTTCCCTTATCTTAACCCCACATCTCAATCATAAAACACTTCTTGGGATCTTGGGAAAATAAAACATAAGAAAGGGGTGAGCTCAGATGCTCAGTAAGGGTAAATAATTTAGCAGATGCTATAAAATTTTAAGGCAAGATGTGTAATAAAAACAACAGCCTTTTAAACATAAACATGAACAGAATATGGGAAAAATAAATCAAAAATTACCATATTAACATGCACATAGATATTCTACTAGTCGAATAACCACATGTAATAACTATTTTAATAATGAATTAATGTATAGTAATGGACTTTAATTTCTGTGTCATGGCCTCGTGCCAGGACCTAGGGGCTAACTATAACCAGACCCAAACCTGGAGCGCCTCTGTAACTGGACTCCAACCCAGAGAGCCTCTGTAACCGGACTCCAACCCAGTGAGCCTCTACAACCGAACTCTGACAAGGAGGGTTTTCTATAACAGGACCCCAACCCGGAGGGCTTACTTTTACCGGTCCCCAACTCGGAACATACTAGTCCAACACATTCATCTTAAGAAATGTTGAAATATAACATAAACATTCATATTAAAACTAGCATACGAAATGTAAATACTTTAACCATAAACCATGAATGGCATAAAAATAACTCATCCAGAGTCAAACATTTCACAAAACCTTAAATACAATATGTAAGATTTTTATCATAATAAATCAACTTCACACAAGTGTAAAATTTATCAAAGGATGTTGACATAGATGAAATCAAAACTATTTGAGAGAAATATTTCATTCTATTTTGAAATCATTTAAGAGTCACATAATTATAAAAAACATTTATTTTGAAAATATTCTTATAATATTTTAAGGGAAGATTCAATGATGTTATAACGGCATAAAATAGTTGCACCTGTCGTATAAGTTAAAAAAAGACATTCTTACCTTAATTTTGTCGAAAAGGTTCTAAAGTACCTTTTTTGGAAGACGACGGAAAGATTCCTTTCAAAAACATATAAGGTAAAATAAGGGTATAAATGACTTTAACAAATTTTCTAGTAAATATAAAAAATGTTTTTAAATAAATTTTAAGAAACATGGATGTGGATGATAAAGAGGTCCCAGTAGATAATTATGTATAAACAACCTCATATAATGAATGGATTGTAGAATTAACCCTTACCTTGAACTTTTCCTTTGGGTGAGGGTACGTTTAACCTCCTATATAATGAAAATAGTATGTTATTAAATTATACCAGAACTATATTCATATTTATTACATCATACAAGATTAATTTATTACTTTATACTACCCATTTAATAAATATTTCCATGTTAAATTAACATTTCGGGTAATAATCGCTTTCTTTTTTCATACGTATTTTAACTTTTTATTCTTGATAGTATTATTTAGATCATGATTTAAATACTTACAAAATATAAAAATGATTTATATATCATATATATTTAGAATATAAATATTTATAATAGATAGATATATGAAATGGAAAACACCGTTTATGGAGACGGTAGGCTGTATGTACGCATAAACGTTGTTTCTGTTTTCATATCGTATTGAATGGAAGTAAGTGAGTGAGAATGAATGTAAATACATACATATATATATATACATATTTCTAGTAGAATAATTATTTCATATGTTACATACTTATTAATAATATATATTTGTATAATCTTCGTTGAATGGTGAACGTGGAAATGAAACTCATCGCATCATGGAGACGGTAATTCGTACGTACGTACGAGCAAAAATATCATTATATTGATGATAGAATTGTATGAAATTGGATGGTATATTATATATAAATAATCATTAACATGTTATATTTATTATTTATGTCAATTATACTCATTATTATACCCATCCAAACAGTGAATTGTTGAATGACAAACTACACCACGACGTGGAGACGGTAAGCCGTACGTCCGCACGTATGGTGACTTTGTCATTTATGGGATGGAGAGAATAAAAAATATGGTAGTACCATATTTATAACAACATAATAGTATTCAAAAGGTACTGGAGTTATTAATTTATTATGAAAACAACAAATAAAGAAGAAGTGGATGAAGAAAGGAACTTGAAAGAGGGTGGTGAAATTAATACCTCTTCTTTGGGTGTTTCCCTTTGAGTTGATCAAAAGGGATCTTTAAGTTGGCTTTTAGACCAAAGTAAGGCCTCTAGGTTTATGTGAGGGAAGTTGGGAGGATATTTTGTCAGGTATTGGCCAAGAAAAATGGCTTTGGAGGTGTGAATTTGAGAAAAGGGGAAGTGCCCTTTTATAAGAGGGGTGAGGGGAACCTTAGGAAAAACTTAAAATGTTATTTTATTATAAAATCATTTTCGGTTTATAATGGATCCAAATTGATTTATTTTGAATATAAGGTAGGGATGGTTTAAAATAATCTCAACCAATAGGTTTTAGACATGTTTCGGTTACCATTTTAACCTTATCTTTTATATTTAACTCTTAGTTAAATAGTTTAACTTTTACCATGTCTTCTTGTAATCTTACACTATATGGTTAATAAATTTACTCTAAACTTATAAAAGAATATCAAGTGGTTCATTAATGACATATATAATATTATTTAAGCCCTTTTTTCCAAACCTTTGATTTTTAGAAATATTATATCAACCAATAATATAGTATTTGTTTTAAAAATTAATTTATGTCAATTTTGACACTATTTAATATTTTGTTTTTGTGAATGTCATAAAAACATTATCACTTCGAAAAAAAATTATCTAATCAACCCTAAAATGTCATATTTACCTATAAAATTAGTTTAATTCATCAAAAGTCTAAAATTAAATTTATTTTGATATTTATAATATCAATTATTTTAATATCCCATTAAAAAAGGTAATTACTGCATCATCATTGTGTCATAAATAAATTTAATTATTTAATGTCTAAAATTTATAAATAAAATACCATTATTTATGAAATATTTTTATGTTTATAATGAATATTTATAGTTGAATTTATCTTATGTATAACCCTATATTAAAAATGTTTTAGTTATGAAAACACGAATTTAACACTTTTAACTCTTCTTTAAATTAAATAATAAAAAATGTCCTAATCAAATACAAGTGGACCTAAAGGATAAAATTTTAATCCTAAGATTGGTTTTGGTTTAATTACACTTATCCAATAAAATTAGGACATGTGTTAGGATAATTATAATATCATTTTTACCCTTAATTACCCTATTTGCATTTAACCGTGGTAAATAAAAGTCAAAAGTTACTATTCACCAAAAATTATTTTCATCTTATTGAACCACATTTTACATACTGAGGTTAATTTAGTCTCTATAATTTTTGAAATTCAACTCAAAGAAGCGGTAAAATTAAGTTTTATGCAAATTTTTAAATTCTCCTAGAAGGTGGATAAAAGACGGTAAAAAGTTCAATAAAATTTTATATATCTAAACTTATTATAAAATGACTCCAATGAGTTAAATTGAAAATATATAGGTATTATGTATATATTTTAACCTAAAATAAATTTAAATAAAATAATTAATTATTTAAATACAAATTCAGTTTTAAACAATAACGCAGTGTTTTCACTATTCGTCAAAAATTGAATGTTTTCAGAAAAATACAAACAATTCACCCTAAGATAATTTTGATATTCGGAATTAAAAATTTATTTTATTTTATCAATTTGAAAACATATAAGTTTCATTAATTAATTTAAAATTAATTCCCGTTGTCAATACCAAAAAGTGTATTTTTAAGAAATAATAACTATCAAAAGATTGACACTTGTTTATGTCCAATTTCAAACTGAAATTACTTCCAATTACCAAAATTGGATTAAATGGTAAAAATATAATCTAATTATACTTCCAAACTATTAAAATGTATAATTGAACACTATAAATTATTTTTATAAAAAAGTTGTTTTCAGTTTAAATATAGTATTTTTTACTATTCACCCAAATATGAAACTTATCAAAAAAACACAAAAAAATTATTGAAGCTAAATTTTTATGTCCTAATTCTATAAAAGTAGTTTATTTCGTCAAATTGAATATATATAAGTTAAAAATATTGGATTTAAAAAGGGTTCTCCATTAAAAGGTGTAAAATTGAATTTTTTGAAAAATACTTCTTTTATCTGAAAAAAAAATGAATTTGTTCTTACATTAGGTCTAAGAAACACATAATATGGATTCTAAAATTATAAAGATTATATAAAGTTCAAAATTCAGTTCATACTATTCTTAACCGCTTTTGAACGGTTAGTTTGGTAAGTCGTGGTGCGCTTGAACTCGGTATTGTGTGCAGTGAAAGTTATTGAATTACTTTAAAGAAATAACGTACTATGAAATCTTGGGGTGTTAAATTTTACCCTCCTTCAATAAATTTCATCCTCGAAATTTGAAATTGTTCTTTAAAAAGAAAAGGTTCAAAATAGAAAATACCTTTCTGAAAAACCCACATCGGAAATTGGGTTAATAAAATTCAGTCTTGATAAGAGGGAAAGGGAAACGAAAGGGTCACCACCAAATTATGATCTTGATTAAGAGAACATTGGTGGAAATTAGAGACACATAATTGGAGGAAAATTTAAATATTTATAGGGAGTGATTTAGGTCATCAATCATAATTAGGTGTAAAATTGAGGGCCTCAAATCCATCAATCTATGATGATTTAAAATACCATTGGTTCAACAAAAAATAAGGTTTTAGGATAACACATTTCTGGTTTTAAGATTCCTAAAATAAAGATTAAGAATTAATTTATTCATTGACTAAGATGAAAAAATATATATACTTGACAAGTAGTGTTTCATCCATCAACTAATTCCTACCAAAAACTCATCTTTCACTCCAAAAGATTTCAAAACAATATTCTATTTATCCTAATTGTATAGGATTCTAAAAATAATTAATTTATAATTCACCTATCAGACGTTTAAAAAAAATAAATTACATTATACAATCCATGAAATCACGTATGACAGTGGTAGGTGATGCACCCTTTTCACCCTTCGGTTGTGGGTTCAAGTCTCGTGGCCATTTCGGACGCAACGGGTCATCGCCCGACCTCTAGGCTGTTCTTTTTATGACAATCCAAAAATAATCTCAAGAAATGATTTATCCTTAACAATAGTATCCAATGTCAAACTTAATCAATTCCAACCTTTATACTTATCCAATATACTTCTGTCCAAACTCACAGTCCACAATTTATAAGGTTAACAAAATGGAGATCCTTTTTACTACATAATAACATGTGAATGCCTTTATCATGTATTCTTTCAAAACATGGTAACACCCTGAATTATCATATAACCATATTGGTTACATTCATGCTCCCTTTTTCCTTATAGAATACTGGATATACTTCTTATATCCAAAAATATTGTAAACACCAACAATTATGGAATAAACAAACCATTAACCAATTATAAGGATGTCAATAATATCCAAATAATTTATCCAAATCAATCATCTCTTATTTCAAATAAATACCTCGATATCAGGAACTTATTAAAGCTTTTTCTTTCCTTCAACCATATATTTTACAAAAAAATTAACTTTCCATTGAGTCACTTTTCTTGGTTCCAAAGAATCTCAAGTCCTTAATTAAATAGTACTGCAGTAGAATCCTTATATACTCTATAATTATTATAACATGTACATCATTAATACAATACTCAAATGACATAATAATTTAATAACCACCTAAGAACTCTTAATCATTCCTCTTCATCTTTAGTAGTATCATAACTCGATTATTATTCAATAGCAGCGTTTGGGGTATACTCTGATGATTTGGACATTGACTCACGTAGTGTCCCAACTCCTTGCAAATGAAGCATTGTACATTTGAAACCATTTTCTCACCATTGTAATCATGTAATTTGTGTCCTATTTCTCCACACTTGTAACAAACTCCAATTCCCTAAAATAATTTACCAAGATGATTCTTTCCACAGTTATCACATATTGGAAAATCCTTCTCCCTTATTCCCTTTATCCATATTTCTCTCTACAATCCTTTTCTTCTCTGGCTTCCCTTCAATTCCATAAGACACAGAAAATTCTTTACTTATCTTATTAACACATGATATTATTTTTTTCATATGATGATAATACGTGGGAGACTATTTCATTTCTAAATGTTGTTGTAATACCATGAAAGATATGATCCTTCTTACTCTATGGATCATGCGTATTGTTGGAGGTATCATTCTATCTACTGGGCGTCATATCTAAACAATGAAATACAATGGATTAGTTAATGAATCACAATTCATAATTCCAAACTTTTAAAACAATTAACATAAATTGAACAGTTCATGGATATAATCCATAATCATAAAAATGTTTTCTTTAAGGTAGTATATACTCATAAACCCTTCATAGTGGTTTGTAAAGAAAACGAGAATTATCCTAAGCATATCCCCCGAGAGTTTCTGTTGACACTCCTTTCTGTTACAGATTCTAAATGAATGAAAAAGGGGAATACCTTAAGCACAAAGAGATTCATCCTTTGAAGAAACATCAAAAATTGAAAAAGGCATGAACAAAGATTTCTGTAAGCATGGGTCACGCAAGTTTCACCATGGCTGAGAAAGTATAATTGCGGGCCACATATTGGCCGCACAGGTGACTTGCATGCCCTATTTTATTTTCACCCAAGGTCATAAATAGCCTATAAATACCCCATGTGGGCCCCCCATTTCGAGGACGAAAAATTCCAAAAGTCAGATTTAAGCTCTCAGTGCCCTAGTCTTTGCTTAAAGTCTTCCGGACACTTCTAAGGTAATTTCTTACCTAGAATGGAAGATCAAAAGAGAGGGAACAAGGCCTAAGTGTTGAAATTCATCAACACTTGCATGCCTAATTGTCTAACCCTTAAGGAAAATGGCCACACTTGCGTGTCACCTTATCCCTTCAATAGAACTTGGGCACCACCCTTTTGGAAGCCTTTAGGGATAATACTAAGGGATTGATCCAAGTATCACCCACGTATTACCCTATGGGTTAACCATCGCCCAAGTACACCCATGTCGCACAAGTACTTGCGCGCCCAAACAACACTTGTGCGCTTTTGGGTGCCCCTCCTACCTATTCAACTCTTTTCTTCAAATTCACCTCTCCTTTTCAATATATATTCTTCAAAACCCTCTTCAAAGCCACTTATGGAATGGTTTCATTGTTGGATTCCTTATCTGAAAGGATTTCTATGAAATATCTCTCAAAACCTTGTGATTCATAAACTTTATTTCACTGAAGTTAGAGATTTCATTCATTTCAACCTCATCCTTTAAGATGAGAAGATATTTAATCTGGACATCCTCCTTAGGAGTAAGCCCCAAGTTCCCAAATATAGGCATCCTCCTTAGGAGTAAGCCCCAATCATAATTTCTCTTAACTTGGGCCTCTTTTTCAGGAGTAATCCCCAGATATCAAGTTCCCAAATATGGACCCCCTTTTCAGAAGTAATCCCCAGATCTCAAGTTCCCAAATATGGGCCTCCTTTTCAGGAGTAAGCCCCGAGATTAATTTTTTTGACTTGGGCTTCCTTCTTAGGAATAAAACCCAATCATAAGTCTCCTCTAATCTGGGCCTCCTTCTCAGGAGTAAGCCCCAATCATAAATCCCCCCTAATTTGGGCATCCTCCTAAAGAGTAAGCCCCAAGTTATATTATCCAAATCTCCATAAAACACAAATACCTTTATGGACCATATTCCTGGGATTCTTCCCAGAAGTAAATCCTAGTCTTCATCTACTTGGGCAGTCACACATACATAAGCCCCATATCATCCCTTGTGACCACATATTTTATGGCAAAAATCATCAGGTTTACCAATACCTCTTGTTTCTCACACCGATCATGACTCAAGTGAGCTTAGAGTGTAAAATTAACCACGACACATACCTTTGGGATGTTAATCATATGTAAGCCCCACATTTCTTAATCGAACTACATGGAATTTGATTTATTCCTTAAAAGTAGAGTACGTAGAAATCCTTTCTAAGGTTCAAGACCATCACCCATTAATTATAATTTGTCCCATATGACATTAAATTATATCTTAATTCCCGAACTACGTGGGTTCTGATTCATTTTATAATAAGGATACGTAGGTAGCCCATCTGCGGGTACGATCCCAACTCTAAAATAATCCATGTCCTTCTGAATGACAATAAACTTCAAGTGCCCCACTGAGTGGCTTTAAAACCAGTATGGTCATCATAATGACCAAGAGATTTATACATAATTTATTGAAGGATACCATTGAATAAGGATCTCTAATACATATAGATGATTCTCCATCGATGAAGAACCTCAAATACATATAAAAGATTCTCGAAATCTCATACATATCAATCATTGATTGCCAAATCTAAAGAAAAACTCATTTTTATACTTGGTAAATTAATAAGGATTCTTGAATATAACTTAAATCTATAAGAGAGTCCTAGAGTAGAAAATAACTCCCCCCAAAAAGGTGTGATGAGTCTGACCTCCCATCCTCTCGACCAATGAAAATTCTTAAGCCTCATCGATCCACAACTAATGAGCTCCTTCCTTTGGAAAGTAGGTCCAAATGGATATAGAATCAGTGGATGTTTCTGGTTCTATCAATAAACCCGTTATAAACCGATTGGAAAGTTTGAACCTTAAACAAACTAGGTCATCCCCATTTCCAGCCGAAACAATAATGGTGAACCCGATGTGAATTCTTAACTAAGTTAAATGATGTTTTACTTATTTGTTAGGCCCCTATTTAACTCAATGTGTGGGCCAACAAAGCAATCAATAACATATGTGCTCATCCAAAATATATAGTGGCAAAAATAATCTTGATTATGTATGTGATATCAAAAAGGAACTCTTTTCCAAGATCTCTCTGCATTACAGAAATGAATTCTCTAAAGTTCACACCTGTGAATGCCTTTTCTGCTACTCCTACTGGATCCTCGTCTGCTCTGAGGACGACATCACCCACTCAGCGTCTGCAATGTTGGGTCAAAAATGCACTGGTTAAGGAATACCATCAACAAGGTGCCATTCCGACTCTGGAGGCTACTCGACAAGCCCTCCAAGTCAATAATTCACCCCGGTTGTCCGGACAACGACGACAAGTGATCAAGAAGTAGGCGGTGCTAACCACCGGCTCTAACCGTTTCGGGTCATTATCCCCAGAGCGCAACAACCAGTCCCTCCCATACTATAAGGAGGTTTATCCGGAGGTCACTCAGGGCCTCCATTCAAGGATACAGGAGTCCTTCCTAAGGGATCCCATAAATAATCACCACCAGACTCATGCGGTAGTGCGCCCTAAACATTATGAGGGTGTCGTCTCTAGCTGTTCGGCTCAGGTTCCTCAAACTCGAGCAGGCAAGATGAACCACCAGAGGCGACGAATGATCAATAGGGAGCTAGTTCTTACCTCTGCCCCCTCCAGATAACTCCATCAAGCCATCTTGATGGAAAGCAACGAGCGGGCACATTCACCCATCCGTTCTAATCCCGTTGTCCAGCAGACTCGTCTGGAAGAAACCCACTAATCCCGTCAAGAAATTCTGATGGAGTACTATAGGCAGGCACATAAACATGTTTATAATTCATCATCTAGTCAGCAGGCTCATCTTAATGCGTCCAAAGGAGTTTTCCAACCAAATGTGGTGACCACTTGTAAAAAGAAACATACACCTGTTTACAATCAACAATTCTTTCAGCAGTCTCGTCTGCCAATATTGAAGGAAAATCCTCAAACATACTTGAATAAGAATAAAAATCAGGCACATACACCTACAAATGTTCATCAAGTCTACCAACAGTCTCGTTTGGTATCACCCAGAGAAGTCAGTCGGAAATCTCCGACGACAAATTTAGAGCAGACTCAACTCGCTTCCCCCTTGCATAAGTACTGTCAGAATCCGCTGACAGAAAAAGGAGGATAGGAGAAGGCACATACACCTACTCCAGACATGGAATGGACGTATATTCCCATTCTGGAAGCTGAATTCACCAAGCACATTCTGACGATGGTGAAAGAGAAAAAGCACATCCCTGCTCATATTCTGGATACCTGCTAGAATATTATAACAACTTCAGCAGCATCACAGGGAAAGAAACATAAATCTGTCCCTATCAGTGGAGTGACTCATCAAATGTCACTCCGAAGTAGATATGCACCTCTTTTTCAGTTCAGGAGGGTCGTGGGGCATACTCCCCCATGTCATGCGGACAATCAAGTCAGGCAAATACACCCGATTTGAATGGAGATAATCAGCCTAACCTAACTATTTATCCTGAGAAGGCACATACACCTACCCATAATAACCAATTTTGTCAACAATTGGTTCCCAAAGTGAGTAAGAAGGCGTCTAAGAAAAAGACCCATTCAGCATAGTCAATAAATCAAAAGCCAATATGCAATAAGGCTTTGATCGATGCTGGAGTTCTTGACGCACTCAGACAATTATATGTTGCAACTCAATATTCTAATCTCTCACTTCCCAATAGTGGGAATAATAATTCTGAAGGTCTTCATCAGACACTTCCCCATAAAGGCTTGCTTCATTACAGTTCGGTCGATCTCGAAGTATCATCTTCAGATGAGAGCCACAATAACCCTCTATGTGGCAAGAAGACCAAGGAGCAAGAGGTTTCATCTTTTTTTGTAACCCACCATGGTGGTCCTCCCCATGATGATGAATTTATCTGCAAAAGTCCCCTCCGCAGTAGTAATATGCATTGCCTGGAAAATTCTCCAATGGGAAATGCAGTAATGAGAAATCCCTCTTATCTCGAGGCACTTGAAAATGTGAATTCAGTAATGTCTAATGCTTTACCGATAACAAGTGAAATACTTTCTCAACCGGAAGATAGCCCGAGGTGTAGGTCATTCTCCAAACCACCCCTGAGTCATGCATCTTCTAATTTAATAAATGAATTCTCTACCAATATTTTTGAATCTGATGAAGCAACAAAGAAGCACCAGCTCTGGTCTAATTAGGTAGAAGAATCTTCATCGAATGATAATGAGGAAGTACTGAATATGAGAAAACAATTGACGAAAGGTGAAGTACCAGTCATGTTTTGGTTTTTTTCTGACTCTCATTATGATATTCCAGAAATGTTGACGGAAGATTGTATTCACGATATTTGTCTCAACATGTGAAAAACTATTTTTCAATTAAAGAAGAAAATATTATCTTATGATGAATATGAAAAAAATGTCAAGATAATAGAAGGGTTGAAATGCCAAATTGACTCGGCATCTCTCTCAGTTTCCAGATATTCAAAGGTTGAAAAGCATCACAGATCCCTTTAGCGTTCATGCCTTAGTGCACTAAAAAGATTGCATCAGTTAATTGCCAATGCCCCATCTGATATTCATATCGGGTGATGGGGTGTTCATGGAGAACTGTATTTCACTGTTCTCTCCAGTAAACAAAGCCCACAAAAAGTGCTCTCATGCAATGTTATTTCCCATTGCTGGACACAACCGACTGGTTTTTTGTGTAATCAGATGCTTTCTCAGGAACATGCCTCAAATAGTTCTTCCCAAAGTCAGGCACACAAAGAACAAGTTGTTGAATTACTATTGCATCAAGAAAATGATAATATCGAATAGGCCTCTTGTTTAGAGTGTTCACATTAGCAGGTGACAGAATTGTCAGAAATCATCCAACGGTCATCTGAGCCATGTGATTTGAGTGGACGTCGGTTAATGCATCTAGCAAATTTCTGGACTAAACTCTGCAAAATCAGGAGAGCTTTTAAGAAAGTCTCAGATGTAGTAGTTCAAGAGTCAGCTCATCTTTCTAGACTGGGGACTCTTTTAACCCAACCCTCGGAATCAACAAATAGTATTTGAGGAGTTGAGAAAGAACAATCTCAGTCCACTAGACTGGGGACTTTTTCAAATCCTCAATCGCTTCCTCAGCGAAAGTTGGTCTTTTCTCGATTAGGGAAGAAGCCAAAAGAGGAACGCAAAGCCGAATTATCAAAAGATTCCCTCCAAATTACGGTTTATCAAGAAGTTCCTGAGGGGACAAATCAATAAAAGGTAATGTCTCATCAAGGACATGGAAGAAGATAGTATTGCAAAAAATTCTATAGAAGGGATTTAATGTGTTATGCATCAATAAATGTCATCAATGTAATTATTGCTAATCCTCTAGAACATGAGGCTCACTCAGGGGAATCAGATGAGGAATTTCATTCTCAAGAGGCTGTACACATAGACATAAATGAAGAAGGTGTGCTTACATGAAATAAAAGGCTTACCTAGAATCTAGGTATTCCTTCAAACAATAAACTCCCCCACTCTGAAAGGCATCCAACAAGGGGAAAGGAAAAAAGTCAAGTTGCGTCCCACCCTACCTCTCGAGAAGTCCAATCACTCTCATTAGAGGAAATGTTCGCACAACAAGAGGTGGAAATTAAGGAGTTAAAGAGGTTGAATGCAGAACTACTTCAAGGTAGTCTTCCTCCTAAGCGTGCTGGAGTCAGTAAATCAAGGGAATTTGTTGCAGCTACTGGGATGGATCAAGAATATCCTCCTTTACGAGTACACCCTCATAGGTCCAATCCTATAGGTTATAAGCAACAACAACCAGCAATACTACCATCAATGGCAGTCCTAGTCGCTACACCGGTCAAAACTCCATTTCTTGCACCTGCACAGGTCCAAGATCAACCTGATGTTTCTCAAAAATTAATGACTACCATTGAGTCATTAAAATCTCAGTTGGAATCTATGGAAGGAAAACATGCACCAGTTCAACCAGAGAAGAGAGGTTACCATGAATGGGTTGATGAAATTCCTCCCCCATCAAATTTTGAAAGTACCAAATTCCCAATTCTTAATGGTTTGGGAGTTCTAGAACAACACTTAACCCATTTTGTTTCTCATTTTCATCCCTTGATGAGAACTCCTCAAAAAAAAGAAGCATTTAAGATCATGAGTTTTTTACAGTCATTACAAGGGCCTACCTTTGTCTGGTATACAAGCTTGCAATCCCATTCAATTACTGGGTGGGAGGATCTCCGTAAAAAATTCCTTATTCAATTTAGCTCAACATTGCCAAAGACAATAGTTTTTGATCTTACAAATTGTAAACAAAGGGAGAATGAAAGAGTTTAGGATTTCATTGCTTGCTGGAAGGGATTAACATATTTCTTAATCATAGAACTCCCTCATGAAGAATTTTTGTCAATCTGTGTGGCAAATTTGCGTGATGAATTATGCACACCGTTGATCCTTGTGAAATACATAGGAGCATTTCGAGACCTTACTTCAATCGCTCAGTAGTTTGAAGACTCTCTTGTATAGACTAAGGATAAAACTCATGTAATTCCACCAGTTCTAGGAGGGATAGTGGGGAAAGAAGAGACTGCTATAGTTACGCTTAAACAAGAACATGTACCTGCTTCCACTTCAAAACCTTCATCATATCAAAGGGATCCTCCTCCTGAGCGTCAACAATAGAGGTCGTTTCGTCAAGATGATCAAAGAGATCAAAGACGAAAACAATTTGAGGAGTTAAAGAACAAAGTCTATTCTTTCTGAAGTGAACAAGTTCCTGGTTACTTCATTTAGGCTCTGGAAAATAATTTGGTTCAGTTGCCAAGGCCTAAAAGGCCTAACAAGGAAGGAGATGTAGACCTTCCCAATTATTTCCCATTTCATTAGATGCTGGGGAATCCCATTCAGATGTGTTTTGTCTTTAAAGGCCTCTTACAAAAGATTGTCGACTCGGGATAGGTAAAACTGAAGGGTTTTTCAGCCCAGGTAGCATGTGCTACTGCTACAGATCTAGAGGGAGAAGTCAAATGGAAAGAAGTCAAAAGCAAAAATGTGTAGAAATATGATGATTGGATGGTCAGGAAAACGATCAAACTAACTCATGCCATTTTACGAACGAAATTGAAGAAACCAATTCTGTTTTCTGCTCTGAATGCCACAGCAAAAACCTATTTATTAGAGAGAAAATCCTCAAAGAAGCAGCATAATTCGAAGAAACAAGAGAAGTCAGAAGAATATGAGCTCATGTCGAAGCCTAAGTTGTCTTTGACTCTGGCAGATTTTATGTCATCCACTTCGAAAGGATGGGCATCGCCCCACCAAATGACATAACCTAAACTAGCTAATCAGACAAAATCTTCAACAGATGAAGAGTTTATATTTGGTTCTGTTAATATGATTCATTCAACGGATCCTTATGCCAGTCGCAGTTTTGATCTCAATGAGCCTAAGTTCCTTGTATCAAATAGAGGAATTAGAGAGAGTTTCAGAGGCCTAGGATATAGGGGAAGATGTGGATATTCTAGAAGCCACTATTTCAATCTAACCCCTTCCAGAACTGTATATGCAGCAGAAACTCGTGGAAAATCCCTTCAACAGGCTCAACAAGAATAAGAAAGTTCTTCCACACCTGGCAGATTCAGTCCTGGTATAGTTATTTTGGAGGATCGGTTGGAAGTTACACCTTCTTCCTCTCAGTAAGTAAATAGACCTAGTCAGTCTAATCTACCAATGATAGGAGTATTTTCAACTCCTTCCCCGATACAAGATGCATCTACTTCTAAAGCATCAACTTCTAAGGAACCTACGAAACAATATGTTCCTGTTGGGAAATGCAGACCTTTGGACCAAAACTATGATGTTCTAAAACATTTGGCCCAAGTACCAGCTAAATTATCAATTCTGGATGGCTTGAACCTATCAAAGGATCTTCGGGAGGCACTCATTGAGTCTTTGTCAAGCCCTCAGGAATTTGAAACTAAAATTGTTGCAGCTGAAGTCTACCAAGTAGAGAATGGTCCTATAGAATGCCATGCAATGATATCTTTTATAGATGAAGATGAATATGATGTTGTTCATGGAAATATTAGACCTTTGTATTTATCTGTAAAGGTCAATGATGTATACATCCAACGATCTTTCATTGATAATGGTTCAGGAGTCAATCTTATCCCTATTCGTACACTTTGTCGATTGGGCCTCACTGAATCTGATTTATCTCCTTCTACTTTGATGTTACAAGGATATGATAAAAATGAACAAGAACCTTTGGGAAAGATCACACTCAGAACTCAGTTTGAAGACCTTGTATCCAATTCAGATTTCATGGTTATTCATCATGACCCAGCTTTCAACATTTTTTTTGGAAGACCTTGGCTACATCCACATGTGGTCATACCTTCGTCATACCATCAGCATCTCAAATATTGTTTCAATGGTCAAATTGGGACATTTTATGGTGATAAAGTTTCATTCAAAACATGTGAATCTCAATACATTGAGGAAAAATTCTATCACATGGAAGGGAAGGATAAATCCACGACAAAGGAGGTCACCAAAATTAATGCTCCATATGGTTTGGAAAATATTCCAGTAAACCCATTCATACATTTGAGTACAGATTATGTGTTTCCTATCATTAAAATTGACAGTATCGACCCCAATCTAAATACTCTTATGTAAACTTCCATAATTTCAATTATGGTAGCCAAGCCAGATAACATGGGAGACGTTCGTGACTCACCAAGAAATGATGAAAGCTCAAATGGAGATGTCTTCAATTCATTTTCTCAAATCCAGCAATTCTATACTTCATCAGCCAGTTCAGAAGAAGTTATAGCAATGTCAGAGGTGAATAATGATTTCTATTCTCAATCCATCATCTCCTCTTTATTACCCAAGGAAGACCCTTCATCATCAATAGGGTCAGAAATGGTAGCCTCTTCTTTAGGATGTTCTGGTTTTAACATCTCTATTGATCATGGAAATTATGATTCATCGTCTACTATGCAAGTAGAAACAGAATAAATAACATGTGTTGAAGAAGAAGAGGAAGATCTCAAAGATGCTCCTCCAGCATTTGAAGAGGGTATCTCTACCACCATGGATAAACTCAGAGAAATAAATCTGGGTACAAAAGAAGATCCATGACCCACTTTAATTAGTGCATCCATGACTCTTGAAGAGAAATAAATGTATACTTAAATTATAAAGAAAAAACTAGATGTATTTTCATGGAATTATACAGAAATTCCAGGTCTTGATCCCGATGTTTCCACTTATAATTTGGGTTTTCCAGAAGAACATCGAGGATTCAAGAAAACCGCAAGAAGAACACACCCAACTTATGCTTCAAAAATTAAAGATGAATTTGATAACCTAATCAAAGATAACTTCATTATAGAAGTTCAATATCCCAAATGGTTGGCTAACATTGTCCTTTTGAAAAAGAAGAATGGAAAAATTAGAGTTTTCATTGATTTTAGAGATCTTAATCGGCATTGTCCCAAGGATTATTTTCCAGTTCCGATCACAGAACTCTTAATTGATGCAACAGCTGGCTATGAAGCACTCTCTTTCATGGATGGATATTCTGGGTATAATCGAATCCTAATGGCTCCAGAAGATGAAGAATATACAGCCTTCAGAGCCCTCAGGGTGTGTTTTTCTATCAGGTAATGCCCTTTGTCCTGAAGAATGTAGGTGTAATGTATCAACATGCCATGCACCGTATCTTCAAACACATTTTAGGGAAATTTGTTGAATGTTACGTGGATGATTTGGTGGTTAAATCCATAAAAAGTTCTAATCACTTGGCTGATTTGGAAATCATATTCCAAAAACTTCGACAACATAATTTGAAGATGAACCCCTTGAAATGTGCTTTTGGGGTAACCTCGGGAAAATTTATCTGCTTTGTTATACGCCATCGTAGTATCGAAGTCGGTCCTGAGAAGAAAAAGTCAATCCTTGGTATGTCACCTCCTTGTAATTTGAATGAATTGACAGGACCTCAAGGACACTTGGCCTATATTTAGCATTTCATCGCCAATTTGGCAGGAAAATGTTTACCCTTAACCCAATTTATGAAGAAGGGAGTCACTTACCAATGGACTGAAGAATGTCAAGAAGCATTCAATATTATCAAGAAATTCCTCTTGATTCCACCGGTATTAATGCCACCTGTTGAAGGAAGACCACTTATTCCTTATGTGATAGCTTTAGAGCGATCATTGGGTGCCTTCCTTGCCCAAAAGAATGATGTTGGGAATGAAAACAGCCTTTACTCTCTTAGTCGGACTATGCTTGAAGCAGAAACCCAATATTAAAGTATTGAAAAGTGCTGCCTAGAATTAATCTTTGCAGTTCAGAAATTGAGACACTGTCTGAAACATCCTGAGGTCCACTTGGTATCTCACAATAACCCGCTCAAATTCATCCTTAGTCGTCCAATGCTTACATGACGTCTGGAAAGGTGGGCAGTTATTTTGCAGCAATTTGATATCCATTATGTGTATCAAAAGGAAATAAAGGGCCAAGCTGTAGATGATTTTCTTTGCGGAATACCCTTTAGTAGAAGATACATCTTTAGATATTGAACTTCCTAATGAGAAAGTTTTCACTATTCAAGATAATCTTCAAACATGGGAAATGTACTTTGATGGTGCTTCCAGAAGTCCAACAGGGAAGAAAATGGAAGATCCTAAATTCAACAAGGTTGGGTTAGGAATTGTACTTATTTCCCCAAAAAAGGCAGTGCTACCCAATTCCTTCTTATTGTGGGAAGGAGGTACGAATAATGAATCAGAATATCAAGCTCTCATCGCAGGCTTGGAATTGGAGCTTCAGGAACAAGTGAATCACTTAAAGGTGAAATGTGATTCAGACCTGGTAATCAAACAAGTCAATGGGGATTATGCCATCAGAAAAGAATATTTAATCCCATTGTATGATTACTTCATAGAGTTAATGGCGGAATTTCCTTCGGAACTGACATTTTCTTATGTCCCGTGATCACAAAATTCTCAAGCTGATACACTGGATAATGTAGCTATAACCCTGGGAGATCCAAATCAGGATGAAACAGTCATCAGTATTGCCCACCGTCATACAGTTTCACCTTATGTTCAAATCAGAATAGAGGAAATCAATGAAATTAGTCCCATTTCTGAACCATATGGTCATACTACATGATGGATGACACCTATCAGGTAATACCTTAAAGGTGGAACACTCCAACTTGATAGAGCTGAGAAAGAACAATTCTGGTGATGTGTGGTCAATTTCACTCTTTATAATAGCCCAGATCACCAAAAAATTATTCTACAAGTGATGTTTTGATGGAATTCTCTTCAGATGTGTTGATGGTGAAGAGACAATGGCTATCATGAAATAAGTACATGCAAGAGTTTGTGGTTCCCATCAGTCTGTACATAGACTGTCAGATCAAATTTGAAGTCTTGGATACTTTTGGCCTTCAATGATACAGGATTGTGTTGATTTCACTAAGAAGTTCCATTCTTTCCAAGTATGTGCCAACTTCATTCATCTACCCCCAGAGTTGCTTCATACAGCTAAATACTCATTGCCATTTTCCACATGGGGAATAGATGTAGTAGAACCTTACCCTTCCGCTACATCCAAGAAGTTTAAGTATATTCTTACAGCTACTGAATTCTTTTCCAAATGGGCAGAGGAAATACCTCTCAAAGAAGTTAGTTCTAAAAGCATTGTTAGCTTCATTAAGTCTAACATCATTACCAGATTTTGTGTCCATCATACCATATTGACGGACAATGGCACCAACTTCTGTTCATCCTAGGTAAGGAAGTTGTATCAAGAATACAACATCAAATCCAATCATTCATCTCAGTATCATGCAGTGGCCAATGGCCAAATATAGTCCTTCAAAAAGACTCTTTCAAACATACAGCAAAATATGGTGGATAAGGATAATAAATCATGGCCTGATAAACTTTTTCATGCTTTATGGGATTATCGAACCACCACCTGCACTGCTATGCGGTCAACTCCATATTCATTGGTATATGGAACATAATAAGTCTTTCCCATTGAGGTCCAATTACCTTCACTCAGAGTAGCCATTTTTGATCAGTCATCTACATATGAACAATCTCAAAAGCAATTGGATGAATTGGAACGATTAGATGAAAAAATATTGTGCACCCTGCACCACTTGGAAGTCTATCAGAATCGAATAGCACAGTCTTTCAACAAAAAAGTTCATATTCATTCATTAATTCAAGGAGAATTGTTATTGATCCTCAGAACTCCAATGATACTAGGAAAGAATCCTCCAAATCTTGATCCAAAGTGGGAAGGACCTTACTCAATACATAAGGTCTACTCCAACGGAGCTTATTCTTTAATCTCAATGGATGGAGAACTCATTACAACTCCAACCAATGCCAGATTCTTGAAAAATTATTTTTTGTAACACGAATACTTACGTCCTGCAAAATGTTAAACTACATAACCATTTTCATCCTAAATTACGTTAAACTGTGAAAAAGTCTATAATATGTCCAACATGACGTTAAATTGTGTCCCCATTGTCCTCACTGCAAGACATTAAACTGCATATCCAAACGTCCTAGCTACATGGCGCTAAACTGTATAGCACCCAACATCCTACATGACATAAAAATATATTTCCCTACAGGACATTAAAATTTTCACATATTCATCCTACATGACGTAAAACTGAAAAAAGTCCCTTAATACGTCTTACATGACGCTAAACTGTATTTTGCCCCTACTACATGACACTAAAGTGTGCAGCACCAATACTCCTCACTAAAATACTGTCACATACATGACTTATTTTAAAGTTATTTTGTCATTTAATTTACATTATTTCTTTTTTGGGGGGGTTTTGCATGCATTTTTTTGGAAATGGTGGGTTTTCAAAATTTGGGCCAAACCGTGAGCCCATTTTCAGATTTAAAAACCAATTTTTTGAAGTTATAACTCTTTCATTTTTCAAGATTTTACAACAATCACACTTCTCAATTGTCATACCCTAATATATAAAAACTACCATATCCATTTGGGCCTCATAAAAATCCATAATCATGATCGATTTGGGTTTTTTATTAAGGTTTTGGGCCAGTCCGAAATCCCATTCCCTGCTTTAAGTTTTATTTTTAATATTTTAATATCTCATTCAATATTTACTATGTTTTGTTGATTCCACCTCCCACTAGAATCCAAAAACCTTAAAGAGAACCCACATTATCTATTTTTCTGCTTTTGAGCTCATATGTTTCTCGAATTTGGGCAAAACTTCTCTGGATTTCTCAAATCGTCCAAATTTGAAGAGGTAAATGTTTTCTTTCATAACTCCTTCCATTTCTGCTCTTTTTCCCCCATTTGGGTCTTCACATGACCTTATCATCCCATTAGAGCCTCCATATAAGGTTTGGTTTCTTGGAGATTCAAATTTTGGTGTATTTGTTTCGTTTGGTTCAATATTTTTCAAGTAAGTGTTTCGTTACTTGATTTCTTCCCCTTCCTTAGGGTTTCGTTCACCCTTTATTGAAGTTCCTCATGTCCAGAATTTGAGGTTCGAACCTAGGGTTTTATTTGGTGTATTTGTGATCAAATATTGTGGTCTAGGGATGGATTCATCTTCCCCGAGGTGTTCTGGTGGTGCAGTTGATGTTTCGCACCATGTTTTGAGGGTTTCGACATAAAAGGTAGGTGATTCCATGTGTAATCATTTCTAGATGAGTTAGTTTGCTTCAATTACTTATTATTCATGTTCCTAACATGCTTTGTGTGGTGCGAAAATTGTTTATGTTGGATTTGGTTTAGCATTTATTTTTATAGTTTCATTTTAGCTTAAAATTGGGTGTTTTTCATGTGTAACCCTTTGGGTACTGTTTGGGTGTGTTTTATAACATATGAAATTGGTTTAATAAATCTTGTTTGGGCTGAAAATTCTTAGTTGGTAGGGTATTGGTGTTCCATTAGGTTTTAAAGAGGTTTTTTCTATGGGTTTAAGGTGTAAAACCTTATTGCACTTCTTGATAGTGATTTTGAAAACATGTGCTTTTCATGTGGATCTTTTGTGGTATTGTTTGAGGTGCTTGTATAACACTTGGGGGTAGTTTAATAAATGTTTTTGGGGCTTCAAATTCTATTTTTAATTTTTTTATTAGTGTGATTTTGTCCTTGAAATATGGTTTTGAAATGGGTTTTATGTGAAGATCTTTAGTACACTCTTTAGAATTGTTTTATGAAAGTTTTGAATGGTTTAATGATTTATGTAAGGGGTGAAACCATATTGGAAAACTGTTTTGGATTTTTATACATTCAAATGGACCATTTTAAATGTTAATAGGTCTGTCATGTGATGTGTATCCTCTTGGAATTGTTTTATAAAAATGTTTAATGGATTTACTGAAATTTGAAAGTGGTGTGAACGTGATGTGGGCTGTTTGTGTGAGTGCGATGTGAAAAATGGATTTTGTTTATAAAAAGGGTTTTATGAAACATGTGAGTGGTTTTTATGTGATTTTTAGCATATATTTATGGAAATTATAAAATTTTTAAAGGATGTGTTTCATTGTGAATGTTATGCAAAAAGTGTTGTGGGCTATTTTGGTGTGAGATTGATTTCAAAACGTATTTTAATGAAAAGTGTAATTTGTGACTTGTGTGATGTACATGGGGATTTTTGGTTAATTTCTGATGTGGAAGTGATATTTTCATTTGAAAACTATATTTCTTGGCTTGTTGAACTTGTTTGAGCACAAAGGGAAAACCTTGGTATTCAGGTGGGTGGACGTGTACTAGTATGCTAGTGAATCCATGGGGTTTGGCCTCAGTTTCACTTAGCAATATTGACACTAAAAACTCTAACTAAACTATAATGATGATGATTGGGGACCACTAGGTTATGGGTATGTTCCCAACTACTGGCTCGTGCACGAGAACAAATATTTTTTTGTGGTTACTCTCACAGAGATACGAAGTACCTGGGACCCACAACTAGCTAGTGCCTAGGGGTTATTTCCAATTGCTTGTGCTCATTAGATCCTTCATACTTACCATTGGAATATGGTATATTTGGATGGAAAAATTCAGTAGCTTTTGAATTTATTTTAAAAGTGTTGATTCTTTAAATTAGCCCACTTGAAAACTGGTTTTTTAGTTGCATCTTTAGAAATTGTAACTAGAAATTACATGTTTTTGAAAACATGCATGCTTTTCATCTTTGAATGTTTATCACATGGTATATATTAGTGGTTGTATCCTAATGGGCATTCTCTAACACCCTATTTACACCCTTGGGTGTTAGTAGAATTGGTTATTTTTGTTGTTGCGGGTTTGGGTACAAATTTTGTGACAACAGTTCGGGTTTTTAGCGGGCCATCATGATACGGTGTTGTGGATATGGCTTGAAGGCGGTGCCTCTCACCATGTGGAGGTTTTTGGGCTATCCATTGTGGTTTTCTTCAGTTGATATAGTCTTATATAATTTTTTTGAACTTATTTATTCAGTTCTGGATTTTTGTTTAAACCTTGTTGTTTTGAATTTTTCAGATTCATTTTATCAAATATTTTTGGTGTTTTATGTATACATATTTGGGTAAATCGTTCCCAAACCAAGATAAATGATACCAGGGAACTTTTTACAGACCGTGTGGATAGGTAACTCCCTTCGAACCTTTCCACATGCTGGGTTTGGTGCTGTTTTTTATGGTGACCAAATTCGGTTTGTGACGAAATGGTATCAGAGGAGGTTCACTCTCTTTGGGTCATGTTATTTGGGGAACAGTCAGGATAGTCTGGAGTTAGGATTGTAGGGACATGGAATTTTGGTAATGAGTAGGGTGGATGATCACCACACCTCATGACGGGATTCATGTCTCTAGGGTAATTCAGGACCTTTCAGAGTCATTTGGTTTTCTTGGTTTAATGATGATTAGGGGAAATGAAAAGAGTGTTGGGTTAATGGTCTCAGTGAGCTCGCAAGGCCTGGCAAGCCATGTGGAGCTAGGGATATTCCCTAGAACAATCTCTGTGACAGTGAAGTGATTGGAATATGGAATCCAACTATATTTCCAAGTCACCCACTGAAACTAGTTTCCTCTCACATTGTCTTGTGTTCATTAGTTATTAATATTAGAACTTTGTTCAATGTTGTTGTTTGTTTAAGTAAATTGATTGAGTATTGTTCAGATTGTGTTTGAGGAGTTTTCATTTTGGATAATGCCTGAATGTTTTTTATTGTATCAGGAAATTTGTGTAAGTTATTTTTGGGAGATTAATCCTTCCTTAAATGATCACTGGAGGTGTTTTGGCCTTTGGGGGCCAATCTTGGCAAAACATTACTTCTTGGTTTATCAGTTGGGTTTGGTTTTTGTATTTGGCCTTACTGCGGCTTTACGAGAGAAGAAAGTTTTATTGTGGGGAGAATTGCCATATAAATGACTTCTTTTAAAGTTATTTTGTCATTTAATTTACATTATTTCATTGTTTGGGGGGTTTCACATGCATTTTGGTGGAAATTGTGGGTTTTCAAAATTTCGGCCAAACTGTGAGCCAATTTCCAGATTTAAAAACCAATTTTGTTTAATTTATAACTCATTAATTTTTCAAGATTTTATAACAATTACACTTCTCAATTGTCATACCCTAATATATAGAAACTACCATATCCATTTGGACCTCATAAAAATCCATAATCATGATGGATTTGGGTTTTTTATTAAGGTTTTGGGCCAGCCCGAAAGCACATTCCCTACTTTAAGTTTTATTTTTAATATTTCAATATTTCATTCAATATTTAATATTTTCGGTTATTGCACCTCCCACGCGAAGCCAAAACCCAAAGGAGAACCCCCATTATCTATTTGGCCTCTTTTGATCTCATGTGTTTCGCGAATTTGGGCGAAACTTCTCTGGATTTCTCAAATCGTTCAGATTTGAAGAGGTAAATTATTTCTTTCATAAATCCTTCAATTTCTACTCTTTTGACCCCATTTCGGTCCCCATTTGACCTTATCATCCACATTAGAGCCTCCATATCAGGTTTGGTTTCTTGGAGATTCAAATTTGGGTGTATTTGGTTCGTTTGATTCAAGATGTTTCAAGTAAGTGTTTCTTTCCTTAATTTCTTCCCCTTCCTTAGGGTTTCTTTCACCCTTTATTGAAGTTCCTCATGTCCAAAAGTTTAGGTTCGAACCTAGGGTTTGATTTGGTGTATTATTGGTCAAATATTATGGTCTAGGGTTGGATTTATCTTCCCTGAGGTGTTTCGGTGGTGTAGTTGATGTTTCGCACAATGTTTTGAGGGTTTCAACATAAAAGGTAGGTGATTCCATGTGTATTCATTTCTAGACGAGTTAGTTTTCTTAAATTACTTATTATTCATGTTCCTAATATTATGTGTGTGGTGCGAAAAAAATTTATGTTGTATTTGGTTAAGCATTTATTTTTATAGTTTCATTTTAGCTTAAAATTGGGTGTTTTTCATGTGTAACCCTTTGGGTATTGTTTGGGTGTGTTTTATAACATATGAAATTGGTTTAATAAATCTTGTTCGGGCTGAAAATTATAATTTGGTAGGTTACTGGTGTTCCATTAGGTTTTAAAGTGGTTTTTTCTATGGTTTTAAGGTTTAAAACCTTATTGCACTTCTTGAAAGTGATTTTGAAAACATGTTCTTTTCATGTCGATCTTTTGTGGTATTGTTTGAGGTGTTTGTATAACACTTGGGGGTAGTTTAATAAATGTTTTGGGGATGAAAATTCTGTTTTTAATTTTCATTGGTGAGATTTTGTCCTTGAAATATGGTTTTGAAATGGTTTTTATGTGAAAAGCTTTGGTACACTCTCTAGAATTGTTTTATGAAAGTTTTGAATGGTTTAATGATTTATGTAAGGAGTGAAACCATATTGGAAAACTATTTTGTATTGTTTATAATTTCAAATGGACCATTTTAAATTTGAATAGGTATGTCATGTGATGTGTATCCTCTTGGAAATGTTTTATAAAAATATTTAATGGATTTACTGAAATTTGAAAGAGGTGTGAACGTGATATGGGCTGTTTGTGTGAGTGCAATGTAAAAAATGGATTTCGTTTATAAAAAGGGTTTTATGAAACATGTGAGTGGGTTGTTATGTGATTTTTAGCATATTTTTAGGGACATTATGAAATTGTTAAAGGATGTGTTTGATTATGAAAGTTATGCAAAAATTGTTGTGGGCTATTTTGGTGTGAGATTGATTTTAAAACGCATTTGAATGAAAAGTATAATTTGTGACTTGTGTGATGTACAAGGGTCTATTTGGTAAATGTGTGATGTGGAAGTGATATTTTCATGTGAAAACTATATTTCTTGGCTTGTTTAACTTTTTTGAGCACAAATGGAAAACTCGGGTATCTAGCTGGGTGGACGTGTACTAGTATGCTACTGAATCCGTGGGGTTTGGCCTCAGTTTCACTTAGAATGATTGATGCTTACAACACTAACTAAAATATAATGATGATGATTGGGGACCAATAGGTTATGGTTATGTTCCCTACTAGTGTCTCGTTCATGAGAACGAATATTTTTTTTGTGGTTACTCTCACCGAGATACGAGGTACCTGGGACCCACAACTAGCTAGTGACTAGGGGTTATTTCCTATTGCTTGTGCTCATTAGATCCTTTATACTTACTGTTGGTATATGGTATATTTGGCTGGAAAAATTCAGTAGCTTTTGAATTTATTTTAAAAGTGTTGATTCTTTAAATTATCCCACTTGAAAACTGGTTTTTTTAGTTGCATCTTTTAAAAATTATAACTAGAAATTACATGTTTTTGAAAACTTGCATGTTTTTTATCTTTGAATGTTTATCACATGGAATCTATTAGTGGTGGTATCCTACTGGGAATTGGATCACACCCTATTCACACCCTTGGGTGTAAGTAGACTTGGTTATTTTTGTTGTCGCAAGTTTGGGTACAACTTTTGTGCCAACAGTTCGGGTTTTTAGCGGTCCATCATGATATGGTGTTGTGGATATGGCTTGAGGGAGGTGCCAATCACCATGTGGAGGTTCTTGGGCTATAAATTGTGGGTTTCTTCAGTTGTTATAGTCTTCTATAATTGTTTTGAACTTATGTATTCAGTTCTGGATTTTTGTATAAACCTTGTTGTTATGAATTTTTCAGATTCATTTTATCAAATATTTTGGGTGTTTTATGTATACATATTTTGGTAAATCGTTCCCAAACCAAAATAAATGATACTCGAGCACTTCTTCCAGCACGTGGGGATAGGGAACGCCCTTCGGGCCTTGTCATGGGCTGGGTTTGGTGTCGTTTTTGGTGGCGACCAGATTCGGTTTGTGACAAAGACTTTAAACTGCATAGTCCCCTCCATCATCCAATATGATGTTAAACTATTCATCCAAGTTTCAAGATGTTAAACTGCCAAGCACCCCATGTCTATGACACAGGTCACATAAACTTTGAAACAGTCCCTTATGTGTCCTACATGACGTTAAACTGTGAATATTTAGGGTTGTTGTTACCTCTTGTTTCTCACACCGAGTATGACTCAAGTGAGATTAGAGTAAACTTCAACCATAACACCCTCTCTAGGACGTTAACCATGTGTAAGTCCCAACACCATTTTTAGGTTGTTTTCCTCAAATACAACGTGATCACCAATTCATTCTTAATTGAACTATGCAGACTTTGATCCTTGCCTTCTAGGATGGGTACGTAGGCAACCTCTCGAGGTTCAAGCCTAAAACCAATCTCTTCACGTTGGTTCACCTTCATCCCACATGACGTTAAACTGTCTACGTCCCTTTTGTCCCTACTACATGACACTAAACTACATATCACCATCGTCCTCGCTATATGACCTTAAACTATACAGTCCCCCATTTTCTCTCGCTTTAGAGGGAATCGTCGTTGACATTGATCTCCAATCATGTCATATTCCAAAGACTATGTGCATACATGGCAATGCCCGAACCGTTTACCTTGGGTCAAACCATCATCACACTAAAGTTCCCTTTCACCCTTCACTTGTATGAACCTAATCTGTACATAGGGTATTTTAAGAACTACATGTGGATTTATTCCCATCCTTATGGGATACGTAGAAGTTTTTGAGCATCCCTCGAATCCATCCCCAAGTCTTTGGGCCTAACCCCAAATTCCACTTTTAGTCCCTTGACTGAAAAGTCCCCCTGTGAAAACCTGAATGTGGTATGAAAACTCTGGTCTTCATTCACATTAGGTTTATAAAATACACATTGTGTATTCCTTATTATGGTCCAAACTCTACGACCTTAATCTAAGATCTTCTACACTCTCGTCCCATATGATGTTAAACTGTATTTCAAGAACTATGTATGGATTGATTCCCATCCTTATGGGATATGTAGTGAAGTCCATCATTTCTAATTCAGAACCTAGCCACAACATGATTATGGTCATCATTGGTCTATGTATCTCTTTCATGTATTGGACAATGCCCACTTTGATGTGTCATACTCCTAACCTTGAATACTTCCAGATCTCCATAACCCTTTTCTTGACTTATGGTCACAAAATTTCTGATACCCAGGAATTCTTTTGTCTGACTATGTAGCACATGCCCTTAGGAGGTCTTGCATAAACAGTCTACATAACGGACCTGTCAGCCAAAGGATGCTATTATTTGACTATACAGCCAATGGTCTTAGGTGGCCCTACATAACTCAACCCCTAACGGGTTTTTCAAATAGTGGTAACTTCATTCTTGGGGGAAAAGCCACTTTTGTACTTTTTGATCTTAACAAAAATTTGTAGGGATCCACAAATAATATTCATCCTTAACATATTTGTCCCATATTCCTTTTCATGATCTGAAAGTATTCAAGTATATGGTTTATATTTCCCTTCCCTATGTTTGGATCAGACCTTCGTAGGAGTGACATTCATATAATTCTTTGACAATCTTGATTGGGAATATCCTCTCCATATTCAAGTACTTCTCTCCATACAACAAACTCTATGCTTTGGAAAATTTGAATCCCCATAAACTTCCACTGGCTTTTAAGAAATAGAAAAGTAAAATTTCTGAGAGTTCTTTTCCCTGACTATGCAGCACGTGCCCTTAGGTGGACTTGCATAAGTAGTCTACATAACAGACCTGTCGGCCAAAAGATGATATAATTTGACTATGCAGCCAATTTCCTTAAGTGTCCCTTCATAATTCAACCCCCTAACGGGTTTGTTAAATAATGGTAACTTCACTCCTAGAAAATACTTCTTCTAATGCCTTTTAGCCCTTTTTTATATCATTCCTCAGATTTAGAATTTCCTAAGTCATAGTTTACATGTTTTCTTCCATACTTGAATGTGGTAATATGTTTTTAGGTAAATTATCAAGTAATTGAGTCAATTTTAATCCATTCGGTCAAAGCTATTCGACCTTAAACATTATCCTTTTTATGTTCGTCATGCATGACTTTAAACTGCCCACAAAAGACAAGGGAAATCTGAACAAAAGTCAATTACCAGCTCACTAAACATACATTTTGTATGATTTAGGTAATATTGAGCAATAAAAAGATTCAAAGTTTGTAGGTTTATTTTTATAATCCTAGAAAAAAAAAATCAAACTATGCTTACTAGGACCATTGGCTTAGGTAAAAGTTTAAAGCAAGTAACAAGAGGATGCAAGTAGAAATGATTGGAGATGAAAGTGTTTTTCATTGATGCACAAGAGTCAAGAGGACATCCACAGACTGGAGTCTCTTCTCTTTTTCAAGAATTACAAAAGACTTTCAACATAACTCTTCATTTGATTTACGGCATCCCAAGATTCATCAGTAGCCACTTGGAGTTCATGCACTCAACCATCTTCACCCTTTTCATCTTGATGGAGTGCATTCTTGGAATCTACAATGGCTTTCATACCATTTTTTTGAACTCCTTCCAGTGAATTGTTAAGCTGGTCATGTTCCCCAGTAACAATATCTAACTGTTGCTGAAGGTGCATCTGCTGGACAACTTTCTCCTTGATATTATGTTTTAGCTCCTTCAATTTCACAGCATGATCAGCCTCAGCTCGGGATACCGCAACCTCAAATTCACTGATATTGACCAATAGCCTCACTCTGGTCAGGTCTTGACAGTACCTATACTCCTAACCCCTCCTTAAAATGACTTGTTTCACCATGGTATGGATCTCTTGATATCCAAAACTGCCAACTCCCAACATGAAAAACAGGGATGACAGTTGCGGGATCTTCGAAGACAGCTCTTCAAGAGGCAATTCAGATATGATCTTACATATGTTCTTCCATGCCTTGCATTGTAAAAACTGGAGCCCCTTTGGTACCTCTGGGTCGGATTCAGCATCACTATCACAGGGGGGGATATAATATGGAATTAATGCACGTAAGGAAGTGCCATGTTCTGCTCCTTCCCCCCTAACCCTTGTTACTTCACATTCTACTCCCCTTGGGGTGGAGGCTGAGGCTTAACCTCCAGATCTAATCACTTAAATTGATGGCCCTGCATAGTCAATTGAATGTTTTGGTTAGTTTAAAAGGATAAAAAAAGTTTATTATGTTGTCTTTCAAATTAAGTGTAGCCACAAATATTATTATCTATTACCCAATGGTAGATCAGCAACAAGAGAAGGCTCTTTCCCATCTTTCCTAGCTTCAACAGGATTTTCAGTGTGGGTTTCTGGAAGCTCTATCGGGTTCAGCTCCACTTGAGTTAGTGTCTCTACAATAGTAGGGCTGTCTATACCCCCTTCGGGCATTGGCAGTTCAGCAGCTTGCTTAGATGGAACTGCACATATTAACCAATCATGGTCAGAAATGTAATAAGAAATTTTTAACTGGATGAAGGATAACACTCACGTCCAAAATCCTCTAAATTACATGGTAATTTAACTTGATATAAAATGTCTTCAAAAGATGCACCAAGTTTCCTCATTTCATACAATGATATCTCAGATTCTTGGTTAGTCTCACTAGTGGGATCATTCGATGTATCTTCTTGGAGACCCTCATCCTGCAGCCTTTGACCCCGAACAGTTTCTTCAGAGAAAATTACAGCATCAGTTGCAGTGGCTGCAAATGTTCTGGTGTAGGTGTTGAACCTAAAGTATCACAAAATAGAAGTAATTTGATGTTTTTATTCAACATTTTATGAAGCATTATTAAATTACCAGAAGAAGGATCTTCTCTTCTTGCAGCAGTATCAGGAGCAGTACTGGGAACAGACGTTGGCCCTTCTTCAGGAGCAATCAAGTCAGCATGAACTTGTGTTTTTTCACCCACACCCTTCGTCATTCTCAGAGGAGGTTCAATCCTCTCCCTCAAAGGGTAAATTGAAGAATCCCCTGCAATTCCAAGAAGTATGAGAAATATTTTCAAGAGATAAGATTCATGACTATCTGAAGGACTTACAACTATTGATGAAGCATTTAACTGTGGACTTATTCCTTCGATGCCATTGCTTCTTTGGCGTTTTGGGTGTGTTGGCATTATCATCTTCAAATATAGGAATTGGAATGTGAAAATCCATGTCTAACTCCTCGTCCATGGCTTGCTATCTTGGAGATACCTCGCTCGGCTCATGAGGAGATTCATTAGCTCTGATGGCAGTACCACCAGGACTATACTGTGGTGAAGGAACCTCAGTAGTTTCTTTCTTTGTAAGCTACAGGATGTAGAAAATAATTTCCTTCAGTAACAAAGCTTTAACTGAAATCAAGTTGCAAAGCAAATAAGGAAAGAGACTTACATCATTAGGAGCCACGTAATCATGCCACTCCTCATCTCCGGAAGCACCAGTCCCCTCAGTGGTTCCATGATCTATCATTTCCTTCACCCTCTTGTTGATAGGAATGGAATCATCGGTGGCATATATTAGCATCTCCAGCTCTCTGATGTAAGCTCGCACTTCATCGGGGTTATCCTTGAAATAGATATCAGTAGAAGCCTGAAGATTCCCTACTCCAGGGATGTGTAGGCCTTCACATAAGTCTAGCCAGGCAGTTTCAGCATCGCAGTATAAACTCTGCCATGTCTGGACAGCCTCAGGTCGTAGATATTCATCATGTGCACCAGAAGGCTGCGAGGATGGTCCTATAATCTTGGACTTCAACTTCTTCCCAGCTCCTGCAATTAAAGATAGAGAATAAGAAAATAAAACTTGTTCCTCTATAAAGTAATGGCGGTTAAATTTCCCCAATGAAGTAACTCACCAGGAGTCGATGGAGTGTGTAACGACCCGAAATTTTAAATAAATCTTGTTTCCTAATTTTATGTGTTATTTTATTTTATTTTATACTCAACAAAAATGTTTCATTTGATAACATGAGTATAATTAAAATGAGACTGTTGGGTTTTGACTGTTATTTGACCATTGTTCAATATGACCGCTGGAAACTAAACGTTTGGACTATTGTCTCTAAATACAAGTAATCATGGTTAATTAATATAGAAAGAAGATTCGATGGCCTCACCCAGTAGTCTTGGACCAATCGAAACACATCTAACAGAACTTGGGAAGGAGGTAGCACCACTGGGATTTTCTCTGGACCAAACCCAAGCCAAACTTCATCGTGTGAAGTTAGAACGGAATCGCCTTTGCGAGAAGTTCAAACTGATAGGAATTACTACTCGTGCGATGTAGGTCGAGCCTCCCTCGGATTCTCTCACCTTAGCACACCTTACACTTAGGTCATATGCTGGTGTGATAAGGGGCTATGTAAGGAGACCGTAACTGCTTTATGTAATCCTTTGTTTTAAATAAAAATTGGGATTTTTTCTTATGATGAAGTTTATGAATTTTAAAATGTCCGGATAAATATATTATGCATATTTTTTATGAATTTTAGAGAAAGGATATTTTAAAAATGTTTATGTAAACCTTAAATAAATAAAAATGTGTAATGATTTTCAAAAAATGGTCTTCTACAATTATGTTCAGTACGAAATTTCGAGTCTAATAAGATCATCTTGATTTTTGATGAATAGTAAATTATGAATAGTGATTTTACGCTTAGGATTAGTAATGTGACCAAATGGATTAGTAATTTCACTCAAAGAAAGTTTTAATATAATATAGACACCTAGATTAAGTAATGAGATTCAATAAAATGGGTAAATAACAGTTTCATAAATTATTATTCAAGTATTAGTTTTTTCGGGTGAATAGTGTTTTTTAATTAAAAATTAAATTAAAAATATTTAGAAAATTATTTTTATGAAATAGATTTCATTTTTGAACTCAGAGCATCGATATTATGTTAAGGTAATGTTTAGGGATTTTTCTGAAAAAAAATGAATTTTCGGTGAATAGTGTGTTTATTTAAAAAAATGAATCAAAAATATTTAGAAAATTATTTTTATAAAATAGAGTTCATTTTTGAAATCAGAGCATTGATATTTGGTTAATGTGAAATTTTGGGATTTTTCTGAGAAAGTTGAATTTTCAGTGAATAGTAAAAATACAGTTTTAGGGTTTCGGTATGTTTAATGACATCATAACTGTGTCATGATGATGTCATGAGATATTTTAAAGGATGTTCGACTAAAGAGGATGAATTATTGTGTGGGTGTCCCCATGTGTCCTAACTCTATGGGAAGTACCGTGGGAGGGCCCATGCTTTTGAGAAAACCACTTTTGAGGTGTCCCTTGGCCATTAATGCCTTGTCCCCTCACTTTCCCTATAAATATCAAGCCCTCCTCTCATCTTTTCGACTCCAAAACCATCCTCAACGAAGTTCTGGTCTCCTTACCTCCCAAGGAGTCCTCCCAAGGTGCCCCCAATCCCTCAAGATCCCAAACTTTTAGTTTTAAGAGTTACGTTTTAAGGTAAGGGATCCGACCTCTCTCTTTCTTTTCAAGTGATCTCTTTTATGTCATTTCCTTTATGCTCCATGTTCTTATGTTGGAGGATGTTATTTTATATTCATTATAATGTCCTTTTTATGTTAATATGATGAGAGACCCCCTCTTACTCTCATCATTTCATTTTATGAATGTTTAAGTGGCACCGTTAGGCTGCCGAAATTTTTGTAACAGATTCATTCACCCTTCTCATTTTCAAGTTCTATTTTCTTGTCAAGTCTTTCAAGTTAATTTTTATTATGTTGGGGTATTATCTCTATATCTATCATACTGAACTCTTATGTTCATATTATGAGAGACCCTATTTGATCTTGTCAATTCATTTTTTGAAGCTTAAGTGACGCCGTTAGGCTGCCGAATTTTTAAGGGGATTCTTTCACCCTTATCATTCTTTTCAAAGTTCTACTTTCATGTCAAGTATTTAAAATTCCTTTTTTTATGTTGGTGTATGATATCTATATCTATCATACTGAACTCTTATGTTCACATGATGAGAGACCCTATTTGATCTTTTCAAATCATTTTTGTTGAAGTTTAAGAGATGCCATTAGGCTACCGAATTTAATAAGAGAAATCTATTTTTTGTCTTCCTTCCATGTTTTTCATTTCAAATGGTATGTCCTTCAAATTTCATTACCATGTTCATATATCCTTATTATTCTGCCCCTCTACTGTTTTATGGGTCATTTATGAATGTTGGACCCATGTCCCCTCTCTTTTCAATGTTTTCTAAAACCTCGAAACATAGCCGTTATGCTCAAAATTCCTCTCTCTTTTCTCAAAATTATTTTATGTTATAAAGTGAATACTCAAAGCTCTTATTTATATAGGGGTATTCACATATATATCAAAATGTTCTATTTTAAATTCTGGGATTTACATACATGAGACCCTCTCTCCCCTTCTGTGGGTTTAAAGTGGCGTAAAGATCATGTCTTTAAAGCAGTTTTTAAAACGTTATGATTATGAAATGAAACCCATTTCTTTTATGCTATATGGGTTGTTTATGAAATTATTGATGATGATATATGTGTCTAACATGATAACAAAGGAAAATTTAAGGGTGCGCCCTGTTATCGCTCCAATGTATTGGGTAATGATGTAACCACTAGAGATTACAATTTTCACGATATCTTGGTGAATAACCTTGGTAATTTTCAAATGACACCTTGGGGATGGACATTGGTGATATGTTCATGATTGTCTATGTTAAATAATGTAGCCACATCTTCAAGTTATGAAAAATGTTATTTTTATTATTAAAGTCCTCATGATTTCTTTCTCATGCCTTAAAGTTATTTTCATGACCTTATTGAAGTATCTCAAGTTCACATATAAAATGTTTCTCTTGTTTCCCTTACTGGGCCTTCTGCTCACCCTTTCTTTTGATGTATGTCTCCAGGTTATGAGATGTAGTAATGAACCTAGGATTAACTTAAGGAGAAGCGTTTCAAGTGTTTAAGAAGAATGTTTTATGTTGTTTTCATGTATTATGTTCCTGGTTTCCAAGACACTAAACCTTAAAGATCCTCAGTTTTGTGTAATGTAATGAAAGTTTATGTTATAAAAAGGCGGGATGTTATAGTTGGTATCAAAGGATGGTTTAGTTATTTGTGGAAATTAGGATATTAAAACTTTAGGAATAACCCTATAGAAAAGTTTAAATATAGGAAATCTTCCAGATATTTTGGTGAGTATTGAGTAAGGGGTTGCCAAGCAAATACATCCCTGTCTTGATACAAGCAGGTAGAGGTGGCTCTGGAACAGATGTACATAGGGGTAAAACCTGAAAACACCACTTTGATCTAGACTCGAACGGGAACTGGTACATGACAATGGGCCTTGCTGCACTCTTGTTTACTACACTCCCGGGGGATATGCTTTGGTAAATTCATAAGCTTAGTATGAACCATTATTAAAGGAACAAAGATAAAATAAAATAAAGATTCACATAAGAATATACGATCATGGATAACCTAGATTGGAACCTAGGGGATCGCAAGTTAGGATATACTTTTATTCTACAAGTTTATCCTTTTATGATTAAAGTTTCCTTTTCATGATTATTGGCGAAGTATTTAAGCCCCTAATTATACTTTATCTTCTTAGTTAATGGTGGGAAATGGAAGAACGTGTCCCAACAACCAATGTGATAGGAAATGTGATGATTGCTGTATTAATATGACAGAGATGATTAGGGGATTAAAAGATGATTATTATTTTGGAAGACGTTCACTATTTTGGGGACCCTATATGATCGAGGTAAATAGATTACTACGGTATTTTCATTGAGGGGCAAGGTTGACTTATATTTTGAAGAATCGATGAATTTAAGGCGGACTTATAGTAATTTAGGTTACTTATGGAAATGATTAACCTATATTGGGGTAAATATGTTTAGGTTAGTTACTTTTGTTATAAGATGTTAGGAGTGGTTGATATTGTTTGGAGATGAATGATAAAGTTTACTTTGGAAGACTATGTTATCAAATCCTTCTTGTATTTAGGTTTCAATCTTAGTTTGGTTTATTTTGAGGATTTTTAAGGACAGTTATTTATGGAATGGTATATGATGAACTCTGGGTAGTACCATGGAACTTTGAAGATTTAAAAGTAGTTTCCATTCCTATGGGATTATTTATTTTTGAAGAGTTGTTTTACCTTACCCTTTCTGTTTTTGGGATAATGTTTAAAGATAGATGAAATAGATGGTTAATCTTTTGTGGATTATGTGATTCTTTAGAAGATGATTCTTGTGTTTTGATGAGACCAAGTGTTTTTGAATGCTCATCGTTTGGAGAAAAGATTATTTTTGGGTAGAAACTTATTAAAGGATGAAACTCTACATGAAGGTAGGTATATTTTCTTATGTTTTTGTTCTATGTAGTAAATGAATTCCTCAAAATTATGAAAAGAAACGTAAAACAAAAATGTTTTTGGTTTACGTTTCTTACTAGGTAATCAAAGACCATTTACACACATCATAAGTTTGGGATTTTCTTATGGTTAACTTTCTCCTAATCATGTTCTCTATCACTCTCCCTCAGAACTTGACCCTTTGTTTTCTCCTCCATGTCCATGTTTTCCTACATGGAATCCTAGTGTGGGTTAACTCAGGTGACCTTTGTACTTCCCTTTATTTATTTTAAAGTAATAGTTTTACTGACTCCTTTTCCGATGTGGGACTTTCAATGAAATTTCAAAACCCAATTTTAAAAATTATGAGGACGCAATTTCTTAAGGGGGGAAGATTGTAACGACCCAAAATTTTAAATAAATCTTGTTTCCTAATTTTATGTGTTATTTTATTTTATTTTTATACTCAACAAAAAATTTTCATTTGATAACATGAGTATAATTAAAATGAGACTGTTGGGTTTTGACTGTTATTTGACCATTGGTCAATATGACCGCTGGAAACTAAACATTTTGACTATTGTCTCTAAATACAAGTAATCATGGTTAATTAATATAGAAAGAAGATTCGATGGCCTCACCCAATAGTCTTGGACCAATTGAAGCCCATCTAACAGAACTTGGTAAGGAGGTAGCACCACTGGGCTTTGCTCTGGACCAAACCCAAGCCGAACTTCATCCTGTGAAGTTAGAATGGAATCTCCTTCGCGAGAAGTTCAAACTGATAGGAATTACTACTCGTGTGATGTTGGACGAGCCTCCCTCAGATTCTCTCACCTTAGCACACATTACACTTAGGTCCTATGCTGGTGTGATAAGGGGCTATGTAAAGAGACCGTAACTGCCTTGTGTAATCCTTTGTTTTAAATAAAAATTGGGATTTCTTCTTATGATGAAGTTTATGAATTTTCAAATGTCCGGATAAATATAGTATGCATATTTTTGATGAATTTTAGAGAAAGGATATTTTAGAAATGTTTATGTAAACCTTAAATAAATAAAAATGTGTAATGATTTTCAACAAATGGTCTTCTACAATTATGTTCAGTACAAAATTTCGAGTCTAATAAGATCAACTTGATTTTTGATGAATAGTAAATTATGAATAGTGATTTTACACTTAGGATTAGTAATGTGACCAAATGGATTAGTAATTTCACTCAAATAAAGTTTTAATATAATTTAGGCACCTAGATTAAGTAATGAGATTCAATAAACTGGGTAAATAACAGTTTCATAAATTATTATTCAAGTATTAGTTTTTTTCAGGTGAATAGTGTTTTTTAATTAAAAATTAAATTAAAAATATTTAGAAAATTATTTTTATAAAATGGATTTCATTTTTGAACTCAGAGCATCGATATTATGTTAAGGTAATTTTTGGAGATTTTTCTGAAAAAAATGAATTTTCGGTGAATAGTGTGTTTATTTAAAAAATGAATTAAAAATATTTAGAAAATTATTTTGATAAAATAGAGTTCAATTTTGAAATCAGAGCATTGATATTTGGTTAATGTGAAATTTTGGGATTTTTCTGAGAAAGTTGAATTTTCAGTGAATAGTAAAAATACAGTTTTAGGGTTTCGGTATGTTTAATGACATCATTACTATGTCATGATTATGTCATGAGATATTTTAAGGGATGGTCGACTAAAGAGGATGAATTATTGTGTGGGGGTCCCCATGTGGACTAACTCTATGGGAAGTACCATGGGAGGGCTCATGCTTTTGAGAAAACCACTTTTGAGGTGTCCCTTGGCTATTAATGCCTTGTCCCCTCACTTTCCCTATAAATACCAAGCCCTCCTCTCATCCTTTCGACTCCAAAACCATCCTCAACGAATTTCTGGTCTCCTTACCTCCCAAGGAGTCCTCCCAGGGTGCCCCCAAGCCCTCAAGGTCCCAACCTTTGAGTTTTAAGAGTTACATTTTAAGGTAAGGGATCCAACCTCTCTCTTTCTTTTCAAGTGATCTCTTTTATGTAATTTCTTTTATGCTCCATGTTCTTATGTTGGAGGATGTTATTTTATATTCATTATACTGTCCTTTTTATGTTCATATGATGAGAGACCCCCTCTTACTCTCATCATTTAATTTTATGAATGTTTAAGTGGCGTCGTTAGACTGCCGAAATTTTTGTAACAGATTCTTTCACCCTTCTAATTTTCAAGTTCTATTTTCTTGTCAAGTCTTTCAAGTTCATTTTTATTATGTTGGGGTATGATATCTATATCTATCACACTGAGCTCTTATGTTCATATTGTTAGAGACTCTATTTTATCTTGTCAATTCATTTTTTGAACCTTAAGTGACGTCGTTAGGCTACCGAATTTTTTAGGGGATTCTTTCACCCTTCTCATTCTTTTCAAAGTTCTAATTTCATGTCAAGTCTTTCAAATTCCTTTTTTTGTTGTGGTATTATATATATATCTATCATACTTAACTCTTATGTTCACATGATGAGATACCCTATTTGATCTTTTCAAATCATTTTTGTTGAAGTTTAAGTCATGCCGTTAGGCTGCCGAATTTTCATAAGAGAAATTTAATTTTTGTCTTCCTTCCATGTTTTTCATTTCAAATGGTATTTCCTTCAAATTTCATTAACATGTTCATATATCCTTCTTATTCTTCCCCTATACTATTTTATAGGTCATTTATGAATGTTGGACCCATGTCCCCTCTCTTTTCAATGTTTTCTAAAACCCCGAAACATAGCCGTTATGCTCAAAATGCCTCTCTCTTTTCTCAAAATTATTTTATGTTATAAAGTGAATACTCAAAGATATTATTTCTACAGGGGTATCCACATATATATCAAAATGTTCTATTTTAAATTCTGTGATTTACATACATGAGACCCGCTCTCCCCTTCCGTGGGTTTAAAGTGACGTAAAGATCATGTCTTTAAAGAAGTTTTTAAAATGTTATGATTATGAAATGAAACCCATTTATTTTATGCTATATGGGTTGTTTATGAAATTATTGATTATGATATATGTGTCTCACATGATAAAAAAGGAAAATTTAAGGGTGTGACCTGATAGCGCTCCAATGCATTGGGTAATGATGTAACCACTAGAGATTACAATTTTCACGATATCATGGTGAATAACCTTGATAATTTTCAAATGACACCTTGGGGGTGGACCTTGGTGATATGTTCCTGATTGTCTATGTTAAATGATGTAGCCACATATTCAAGTTATGAAAAATGTTATTATTATTATGAAATTCCTCGTGATTTCTTTCTCATGCCTTAAATTTCTTTTCATGACCTTATTGAAGTATCTCAAGTTCACATGTAAAATGTTTCTCTTGTTTCCCTTACTGGGCCTTCTACTCACCCTTTCTTTTGATGTATGTCCCCAGGTTATGAGATGTAGTAATGAACCTAGGATGAACTTAAGGAGAATCCTTTCAAGTGTTTAAGAAGAATGTTTTATGTTGTTTTCATGTATTATGTCCCTGGTTTCCAAGACACTAAACCTTAAAGATCCTCAGTTTTGTGTAATGTAATGAAATTTTTTGTTATAAAAAGGCGGGATGCTATAGAGTGGGTCTCTTGATTCTGACAGGCAGATTATATATGTCACGAGGCTGCTTTGACACATGTCGTGCATCATCATCCCCATCTTGATAATCCGATGAGTCAACCCTGGGTGAGGAACCCGGTGAATGAGCTCTGGGTGTAGAAGAGTCACCTTCTAGACGAAGGGTTTATTTCTCTAGAGTTATCTTCCTTTTCCCCACTTGATGAACTGGATGATTCAGTGCCCCTTCGGGGTATGATTCTACCTAGTTATCGGCATACCATGTAGTCAAGTTACTTGCCACTCCAGCAATTGGTAGATTAAACATTGTCCTGGTCTTCTCCATAGATGTCAGCAACCATAGGTGTCGGTCCACCATCTGATGTTGCTCTGACCTGACATGCATAGGAGGGGATACAACAATCTGCTACATACACTTTAATTGACGTGTAAATCGGTATGGAGCATAGGCCTCACATATAATCTCTCTATCAATCCTGGTGTCCAATACACCATCTCTTCAAGCCAGCATGTATGACCTCAATTCCAGGCCGACTCTTCCATCATCAACAAATTTCCCAGTTGGCGGGTTTCCATAAGGAAAGAAATGAAATTCCTTGAACTTGCTCAGCCTTGCCTTCATATCATAGGAGTTGAGGGATAGCGGAAAAATTCCAGAAAATGCATGCACCGATGCCCTGAAAGAACTCCCAAAAACCTATACTCCGCTCTGTATAGCATATGACATGAAATGAGTGGCGATCCATCCCCAAAAAACTTGGAATGGTCCCACTATAATCAAAGTCGACTTACCCATAAAGGCATGGAGTAAGCTCCTGTGAATATTTTCCAAAATGGGGGTGTCCAACCCAACCATTTTTCTCTCAGCCAACTTGGATGCAACAACGAAGGTCCCTGTCCTGACGCCTCCTTTCGAATCCCTGCCTGGCAGAAGATAAACACTGAGCCACAAGGCTAAGAAGCCTGCCAGACAGGTCTTTTCTGGGATCCTTTGATCCACTTCATACCCCCACTTTTCAAATTCTCCTACTTCCAGGGTCGGCCAGAATGTGCCAACAGCATCCCTCTTCTCTGTTCTGGGGAAGGTATTTGGACAAGTACAGGTGGTCCCTTTCTCCTTATTCTTGGTAAGAAACATATCCATCCACTCCTATGGATGAATATCCTTTCTAGAATGAGTTTTGGAGGTCTTTGAATTCTAGATCATGTAGAAAATTTTCAATAATTCTTGATCCAAAGCTGGAGTCTTATCCGAATCATTCCAAGTCGCCTTGGGAGGGATGAATTTATCATACATATCTACCAAAATTAGAGCCCTAGAGATCTTGTAGACATCCCAAAAACCGATGCCTACTTATCCATGAGTCAAATGGAAAGAATTAGTTTCTGGGCTCCAGTGACTGATTAGCTCCGGCACAAAGTCATCATTCCGGTAGACATATGTCTGCCCAGCTCAGACGGCTTCATATATTGTAGCTCCTTTCAGATCCTGAACAAACTCTACACAGGTTTGTCGCACCCAATATGCCAATATCCAAGTTGGATTCACACCTCCTCTGGTATGGAAGTCCCAACTCTTCTTCCAGCCTTTGGATTGATCCATATGAGAGTTTCAGAAGATTAAGGGATAACAATGAGGCTGCAGCTCAGGCTTGTGAGGTTTCAGATCTGGGGAACAAGGGCTATGATGCATTATGTAGGCCTTCTCAACTGTTCCATCATTTACGAATGATCCTCCAACTGAGACATTTGCTGAAGAAAATTTGGTGTAAGTCTGAAACCAAGAATGTGGGAGCTAGTTCTTTGGCTATGAAGTGTTGACTTCTTGTAGATGACCATTCCCATTCAGAGGGAGGTAGATACTTTGTGGGAAATTAAGATGATACTTCTTCAAGTACTTGGCCAAGTCTAGGAGAGTTCTGTCACTGATATTATAATAATCATGGCCAATGAGGTTCATCATGTTATCAATCCGCTTGCTAGCCAACTCATTAGTTGTTCCAATTCTTCTGGGAGCTAGTGAATTTGCACAAACATCAGATAATTTACTTTTAAGTAGGTTTATTTTTCATAAAATTTGTGAAGAAATTCAGAAAAAATGGCTAAGGCATTAAGGCGCGCAAGTCCCATATTGGTGCGCAAGTCTACTTTGGCTGCGCAAGTATGGGCGCGCAGGTATTGTAACACCTGAGATTTTTATGAGAAATATTTTGTTTTTATGTTATATACATCATAAAAGGAATCTTTAACTACACACAAAACTATCTTGGCTTGCTTTACACGCAACTGCGGCCTTCCTCAATAGCTTGCGTTGTACGCAATACCGAGTTTCACTAAACAACGATATGCTATTAAAATATTATTAAAACTAGCCGTTATGAATAGTAATACCCAATTTTTGAAATTTTGTAAATTTTATCTTTCAAAATGGACTTCATTTTTGGATTTGGAATATCTAAATTATCCTAGGGTGAAATTTTGGTATTTTTCTGAAAACTTTCAATTTTTGATGAATAGTGAAAACACTAGGTTACTACTTAAAAACCGACTTTTTATTTAAATAATTATTTATTTTATTTAAATTTATTTTATTGATACATAATACCTATATAAGTTCAATTTAATTCATTGGAGTCATTTTATAATAATTTTAGACATATAAAAATTTTATTGAACTTGTCACCGTCTTTTACCCACCTCCTAGGAGAATTTGAAAATTTCCATAAAACTTAATTTTACCGCTTCTGTGAATGGAATTTCAAAATTCCGAGAGACATGGTTAATATTAAGGATTAAAATTTGGTTTAATGATATGAAAATAATTTTTTGTCAATAGTAACTTTTTACTTTTATTTACCACGGTTAAAAGTAAATAGGGTAATTAAGGGTAAAATGATATTATTATTATTACCCTAACACATGTCCTAATTCTATTGGATAAGTATAATTCGACCAAAAACAAACTTTGGAATAAAATATGACCATTTAGGTCCACTTGGATTAGATTAGGACATTTAATATTATTTTATTTAAAAAATAGTTAAAATAGTTAAAATCAATTTTTAATAACTAAATCATTTTTAATATAGGGTTATACATAAGATAAATTAGACTATAAATATTCATTAGAAAAATAAAAATATTTCCTACATAATGGTATTTTATTTATAATTTTTAGAATTTATATAATTTAATTTATTTATGACAGAATGATGATGCAGTAATTACCTTATTAAGGAAATATTAACATAATTGATATTATAAATACCCAAATAAATGTAATTGAAGACTTTTTATGAATTACACTGATTTTATAGGTTAATATTACATATTATTATTGATTTAATTAAATTTTTTCGAACTAATCATGTTGTTATGATTTTCACAAAAATCAAGTACCAAATAGTGTCAAAATTGACATAAAATAGTTTTTAAAACAACTATTATATTTTTAATTGTTATGTTATTCTTAAAAATCTAATGTTCGGCCAAATTAATTATATAAGGTTATATATATAAATAATAAACAACTTGGGGTTCTTTTGGCTTGTTATTGTAAGTTTATTAACCTTATAGTGTAAGAAAACAAGAAGACACGGTAAAAGTAAAATTATTTAACTTAAAGTTAAATCTAAATGATAAGGTTAAAATAGAAACATAAACTTGTCTAAATTATATTGGATGAGATTATTTCGACCCATCCCCACCTTATCTTTGAAATAAATCAATTTGGATCTATTAAAAACTGAATATGACTTTATAATAAAATAATATTTTTAGTTTTTCCAAAGGTGCCCCTCTCCTCCCTTATAAAAGGTCACCTCCTACCTCTCCTCCTCACACCACTTTGAGCCTTCAAGATCGGACAACCCCTACCAATTTCTCTTCTCCACTTCTCTAGAAACATCCTAGATGTCCTGGTATTTTTCAAAGACCATCTTTAGTTCCCTAAGAAAAGGTTAAGAAGAGGCGCTTCAAAGAAGAGGTAATGTCTGTTACCGATTCTTTCAACTTTATTTCTTCTTCGACTTCTTCTTATTTAGTTGTTTCATTATGAAGTAATAACATCAGTATCACTAATATACTGATATTTTATTATAAGTATGAAACAATCCTATTTCATCATCTATCCATCCTACGGGAAACGAAATCACTGCGCGTGCGTACGTACGGAATACCGTCTCAACGCCGTGGTGTAATCTACTTTCCACCACCACCTTACTTGGATGGGTATAATGGTGTAAATAATAACTATATATGATTATTGTAAAGTGATATTGATTCTAAAATAGTATACATACACTTCAATACAATTCCACGATCATGGGAACGATATCATCGCTCATGCGTACGTACGGCCTACCGTCTCCACGATGTGATGCGACTCGTTCTACATGATATTCATTGCATAATGATTATATAAATGAATTGAATGAATAAATATGATATATATTACAGTAATACCATTCATAAAATTAGGTATCTATAACCTAAAATAAGAATAAGAATTTATTCGACAAAACACTCATAAGAACAAAAAGCAATAAACACTTGAATAACAAGTAACAATGAAATATTACTAATAAAAAGCTAAGAATATAACCACATATCATATCATAACAATGAGTAAAATTCTGGAATAATTCAATAACATTATTTAAATCATTATACAGGAGGTTTTAACACGTACGAAGCAAATCGGACCTAAGGTAAGGGAAAATATGGCAATCTCATTTTTATCCAAGATTGTTTATACATCAGAATTTACTGGGGAATATTTATCATCCACATCCATGTTTCCTCAATATGTAATATTATTTATATCCTCCTACAATTTTTTAAACCCAATTTTACCCTTCGGTGAGTCTTTAGTAAAATATATGAAAGGAATCTTTTGTCATTTTTCGTACAAGGTACTTTTTGACTTTTTCGGCCAAAGTACGAGAATAATGTTTTTTTTAACTTATACGGCATGAATGTATTTTTAGAACATTATTTCCATGAAGCTTCCTTTACATGTTTTCATGTTTATTTTTAATCAACTTCTTTTAGTTTAAAATTATATGACATTTTAATAAAGGAAAAATGTTTTTGAAGTAGAAAGGATATTTTCCTCAAAAATGGAGTTCAAGTGTTTTATAAAAATTATTTTCCATCTAAGATAATATAGGGTTCTGTTTCTATCCCTATTTTTACATTGATTTGATTATGTTATGATGGAATATATTTTATGATGTCCTTTTATCTTATGTGGATTATGTTATGATGGCATGATGTTTAAGAATCCAATTTTTATTACATGGGTTATGCTATGATGTATGATTTCTGATCTTGTGGAACACATAAGAATGGTATCATTATGAGATGGGTGGAACCTATATCTCCCTCCAATGCATTGGGTAAATATTTATATCTCATGAGATAGACATGGATGAAATGACATGTTAATCTAGTTCAGTGAAACATGACTGAAATGAGGAGTGAACTCGATTCAGAAATGGACTTTGTCCGCTAAGATAGTCTTGTCAATGATTCTTGACTACTAAGAAATGATTCTCTATTATTATGTGTGTATGCCACAAAGTTTCATGTTTTAAGTTATGATTATTGGGATTACGTTTCACTACTATGATTTATCCCATGTTATAAAATTATGATCTCTTTTGCAGGTTAAGATTTCCAAAATGTTATGTTCTTATGAATATGATGTGATTGATATTTCTTTTGTTTACCCTTACTGAGCATTTGAGATCACCCTTTTGTATGTTTTCTTTCCCCAGGTCAGGAAGAAGGTTATTAAGTGGGATATGCCAAAAGGGACTCTATATATGATAAATAAATGGGAGACAACATAGATGATTGATAAAACACTATTTTATTTAATATTTTATTGATAATAAATGATATAATTTCCTCACATTGTGTTATATATGTTTATTTATAAAATAATTGGGATTTGATCATTCATTTAAAAATTTAGTGAAAATTCCAGTTTTACCCTTTATAGTGCACTATAGTATTTTGAAGCTAACTATCTATATATTTATTATTTGAATTTGAAATTTTGTAACAGTGTTACTAAATTAATTTTATACAACTTTTATTCAGGACACGAGAGCTAAAAAGTGCATTTGAATGGAGAAAACGGGCCATGAAGTCAAAGTTGGGCTGGACTCGCCAGAATGGAGAAGCTTCTGTATTTCGGCCATAACTCCTTCATATAGGCTTTGATTGAGCCCAATTGTTTATAGTAGATAGAGAACCCATATCCTCACATATGATCCTTCTGGAAGGCCGGCCAGGTCATGTTTTTTTGTGGTCAAATGGGCGGTGAAAGTTGGCATAAAATATTTGTCCGAGATTCCCCATTCACACTTGAAACCACTTTGAACCTAGCCTCCCCACCACTATATAAATTGGTGTTTCTCTCATTTGGTGGGGTTGGGACGTGAATTAGGAAGTTTAGGGAAGAGAAGAAGAGGTTCCACTCCAATTATCCAAGCAATTCAATAAGGGTGTCTCTTGAAGCAAGGATCCCTTCATCGAAGCCCTATTCTTCTTTCTCATGTTGTAATGTTTGTGTTTTCTTAATAAACTTCTTTGTTATTCTTTTATTTCTTCTCTTTTATTCTATTTTATTTAAATTTATTCTTCTATTAATCTTCTTATTTGGGCTATAATTCTTGAGTAGAAGCGTTATTGGGTTATACCCATTATAAACCTTTGCAAATGCAATTCGCTTCTACGATGATTACGCCACCCATGGAAGAGTAGTTCTTTTTAGTAATCGATCGACCTCTATCATTTTTCATTCATTTATTTTGAATCAATAAGCTACTGTAATTCACATAATATGATCCATTAATTGTGTTTTTAAATTTTAAGAAACTAATCAATCAATTGAACAATTAACACAAAAACACGCGAGGTCGGGATTTTGTGTAAATTGTGAGAGCGCGATCTTAATCGGTAATACAAGACCATAAGTGATAAATTTGTAGAGTTAAAATATAATCTCTAAACACAATTCATCCTCATTTCCAGAATGGATATGTGCCTTAATTTACCACTGACCATAATCTATCCTTAGAACATCAATCAAAGCCGGGAGTTGCGATTGCATGCTCCGAAGTTAGCCTAAGGTTAAATGCACTTCATCTTTGTGGTAAGGTTGATTCTCATAGGGTTTGGGGGTTAACAAATTAAGTTATCATTATTAATTGAATATTAATTAAAATGATAATTATTAATAAATGATTGAAGGGGTAGAGTTTTATCGATTACGTCTTTTAAATATTGTCTAAAAAACATCTTTTTGTTGTGTCATTTTAATCGAACTTCATTTCAAAACTAAAAACAAAAAAAATAAAATCTTATTCCATAAAAATTCTTCTAGATTCATAAACTATAACCAACCCCCATCCTTTCAAGTAGTTTTTTTATTCTCTTTTATTTTGTTTTTATAATACCTTTAGAAAGTTTTTTTAAATCAACTTCCTCCTTTGAGAGACGACCTTGGTTAGCCACTATGATGCACCTAAGTACCCCAAAATCACATTAATCATTTGAGGGTGCCCACGACAGCGCTCTTTCAAATTTCCACCGTTTCCAGGGAGGAAAGTAATTTATTCAAACATTTAGAGGTATTTCTTTTATTTTTCATTTTATTATTTTCTTCACCTCTCTCTTTCATCTTTCCCCTTTCCCAAGTTTTCATTTTTTTCATCCTCTTCTTTTCTTTTTGGACCATCAACTCAACATCTCATTTTTATTTTACTATGGTCCACTCAATTTCTTTTCATTTTTATTTAATTTATGATACGAACTAATCCCTAAGATCTCTTAGATCTTGACCTTGAGATTGAACATAGCCTTAGGGCTCGAATCAGACATTCTGAGTCTACGGGAAGTTTCAATACTCAACCAGTTGGTGAATTCCTCTCTTCTGGAAACATTGAAATTGGAAGTAATTCAATTTCAAACATAAAAGAGGAACCAATGGATGGAAATAATGGAAATTAACTTAATAGAAACATTCAAGAATTGGATGCACCAGATATTAACTATCAACCAAATTGTATTGCATACCCAAACCTCGAATCGGACTTTGAATTGAAATCTGGATTAATTCACCTTCTACCAAAGTTTCATGGATTATCTGGTGAGTATCCCAACAAACACCTTAAGGAATTTAATGTGGTTTTCTCAACCTTAAAACCAAGAAATGTTTCTGAAGATCAAATAAAATTAAGAGCATTCCCATTCTCACTTGATGGAGCTACGAATGATTGGGTGTATTATTTACAACCCGAGGATGTAACTTGTTAGAACGATTTAAAACTTCTTTTCTTGCAGAGATTTTTTCCAGCATCGAGGATCACTTCCATTCGTAAGGAGATCTTAGGGATCAAGCAAGCACAAGGGGAGTCAATGTATGAGTATTGGGAGAGATTCAAGAAGTTGTACACAGACTGCCCACATCACAAAATCAGTAAGCAACTCCTCATTCAGTACTTCTATGAAGGACTCACACCTATGGAGAGGAGCATGGTGGATGCCACAGTAGGAGGGGAATTAGTGGACAAGACCCCAGTAGCCACACGTGCATTGATCGAAAAGATGGCACAAAACTCCCAAAAATTTGGCGATCGAGGTACACCACATGTTAGGGGAGTACATCAGGTAAGTCCTTCTCTTGAAAGTCATTTGATTGATACCAAGTTGGACGAATTGACCACTATGGTGAGGCAGATTGCATTGGATCAAAAGACATTCCAACCCCCTCCTTCAAGGCCTTGTGGAATTTGCACTGATACAAGCCACCCAACTGACTGTTGCCCACAACTACAAGAGACAGAGGATTGTGCAGTAGTATTCCCAGGGAGACCATTTCAGCAGCAACAACAACCATATCCCCAAAAGAATTTTGATTCATTTTCTCCAACATATAACCAAGGGTTGAAAGATCAACTGGACATGAGTTATGGCTCTGGACAACAACAAAGGACACCCTTTCAACAAAACTTCCAGCAACCTCCGCCTTACCAGAAGGGTTTCCAACAACCCTAAATGAGATTTGAAGCCCAAGCATCAACAAGCCAACAACAAGGGAATCCCCCACCAAAGGTAGATTCTAATGCTGATGACCTTTTGAAGAAAATTGTTCTTAATCAATAGAATGATCTGAAGAGTCAAAGTTCGGAGCTGAGGGAGTTGAAGACTCAAATGAGCCAGATTTCCACCACCCTCCATGAACTTGTAAGTAAGAATTCCAGAAATCTACCTTCCCAACCCACTCCAAATCCAAAGGGGAATGTTAGTGCCATCACATTGAGAATTGGGAAGCAAATGAATGATACATCTATACCTAAAATTCCATCGAGATTCACCTATACTCCAGAAAAGCCTCATTCCATACCAACTGATGAGAAATCCAAGGAGAAAGATAAAGGTAAGAAAAAGATTGATGTTGTTCCTCCTAAACCCCTTACTTTTCCAAACAGGGTTGTTCAAACCAAGAAGATGGCTGAAGAAGAAATGCAAAAGGAGGTTTTGGACACATTCAAGCATGTGGAGATCAACATTCCTCTACTTGAAGCCATTAAGCAAATCCCAAGGTATGCCAAATTCTTAAAATAACTCTACACCAATCGAAGAGGTCTCAAGGGAAATGAGAGGATCAACCTTGGAAGGAATGTATCATCACTCATTATACCAACTCTAGCAATACCAACAAAGTCCAAGGATCCTGGGACATTAACCATCCTATGTACCATAGGGGAGTTGCACTTCTCTGATGCTCTTTGTGATTTATGAGCTTCAATAAATGTGAGGCTTTACTCTGTATTCTCTTCCTTGCAGGTTGGTGAGTTAAAGACAACAAGAGTAGTGGTGCAGTTGGAAAATAGAGCTACAACATATCTAGAGGGAGTCCTTGAGGATATACTTGTCTGGGTAAGAGACATGATCTTCCCAGAAGATTTCTACGTGCTTAACATGGAGGACGATCAGGTAAGTTCTCATGCTCCCATAATCATAGGTAGACCCTTCCTCAAAACTGCAAAAACTATCATAAATGTCAATGATGGTACACTTTCCATGGAGTTTGGAGATGAAGTTATGATATTTAATGTTATGGACTCCATAAAGTACCCCTCAGAGGATCATTATGCATTTTTTATCTCCCATTTTGAACCAACAAGCAAAAACACCAGGGAATTGGATTGTCCTATGCTTAGGGAGATTATGAGTATTGGTTCAAGTTTGATGTCTAAGATCACTTCCAAACATGTTGTTGATACACAATCCTCTCTTGGATTTGATTTTGATGTGGATTCATATTCTGATTTTGATCATGTTCACTCTAATTATGACATGGATGTTGAGTATGCTGATGGATTTGATGCTTTATTCTCTAATTTTGATGATGTCTATTCTGATACTAATGCTCTTTGTGCACATATTTCAGGTCCTTCAATGTCTCCATCCATACTACACCCTCCTTCATTAGAACTCAAGCCATTTCCACCAAATCTGAAATACTCATACTTGTTGAGTGGTGAGAGATTACCTGTTATCATTGCTAACAATCTCCCTTTTGAACATGAAGAAAAGCTTTTGAATATTTTGAGGTAGAACATCAGGGCGATTAGGTGGACCTTGGCTGACATATCAGATATTAGCCCCTCCATTTGCATGCATAGGATTCTCTTAGAGGATGGGGATAAACCGGTGAGACAGCCACAAAGGAGACTCAATCCCACCCTCCTGGAAGTTGTTAAAAAAGAAGTTGAGAAATTGATCGAGGCAGGTATAATCTTTCTCATTTCATATTCTCAGTGGGTAAGTCCTATTAAGGTTGTGCCTAAGAAGAGTGGTGTTACTATTGTTAAAAATGAGAAAGATGAGTTAGTTCCAATGAGGGTGCAAAACAGTTGGCATGTGTGTATTGATTATAGGAAACTAAATCAGTCCACTCACAAGGACCATTTCCCCCTCCCATTTATTGATCAAATACTGGAGAGACTAGTTGGGAAAACACACTATTGTTTCTTGGATGGATTTTCTTGATATTTTCAGGTTCCTATAGCTCCAGAGAATCAGGAGAAGACTACATTCACCTGTCCCTTTGGCACATTTTCCTACCGAAGGATGCCATTTGGACTTTGCAATGCCCCAAGTACCTTCCAGAGATGCATGGTCAGTATTTTTTCTGATTTTATTGAGATCTGCATGGAGGTATTTATGGATGATTTTACAGTGTATGGGTATTCATTTGATGAATGTCTAATTAGTTTGGGAAAGGTGTTGAATCATTGTATTGAGAAGAATCTGGTCCTGAACTTTGAAAAGTGTCATTTCATGGTAGAGCATGGCATTGTCTTAGGGAATGTAGTGTCAAAACATGGGATATAGGTTGATAGATCAAAGGTAGATATTATTTCATCCTTAACATATCCTTCATGTGTGCATGATGTTAGATCTTTCCTAGGGCATGAAGGATTTTATCGGCGCTTCATCAAAGATTTTATTAAGATTGCTCTTCCTTTGTCAAGATTACTTCAAAAGGATTCTGATTTTGTGTTTGATGTTTATTGAAGGAATTAATTCGATGAGCTAAAAAAACATCTAGCCACTCCACCTATCATAAAGCCCCCACGGTGGGAGATTCCTTTTGAGCTTATGTGTGGCGCCTCCAACTTCACGGTTGGAGCTGTCTTATCTCAGAGGGTGGAGGGATGTTCACATGTGATCTCCTATGAATCGAGGACACTGGATTCAGCCCAATCAAATTACACAACCACGGAAAAGGAGTTTCTTGATGGCATATTTGCTTTAGATAAATTCCATTCATATTTATTGGTCTCTAAATTAGTTGTTTTTTCTGACCATGCATCTTTGAGGTACCTCCTGAAGAATCCAGATGCAAAGCCACGAATTATCATTGGATGCTCCTTATTCAGGAGTTTGACCTTGAGATAAAGGACAAGAATGGGTCAGAGAATTTGGTGGCAGACCATATGAGTAGGATTACTCACACACTATAGGATGACACCTTGGACCAAGTACCACTTCGGGACACTTTTCCCGATGATCATCTTTATTCCATCTTAGGTACGCATCCTTGGTATGCTGATTTAGTGAACTACCATGTTGCCTATGAAATCCCTGCAAATTTAAAGAAACATCAAGTCCAAAAATTAAAGAGTTAGTCAAGATTTTATGTTTGGGATGATCCATACTTATGGCGCATGTGTAGTGACCAATTTATTAGGAGGTGTGTTCCTGATCATGAGTTTGAGTCTGTTTTGAATTTCTGTCATACACTTGCTTGTGGTGGACACTTTGGACCCCAACGTACTGCTAGAAAAGTCTTAGACTCTAGATTATATTGGCCTAGATTATTCCATGATTCCCATGTGTTTTGTAAGTCATGCTCTCGTTTCCAACACACTGGGAATATTTCTAGGAGACATGAGATTCCCCAACAACCCATACTATTCTGTGACATTTTTTATGTATGGGGATTTGATTTTATGGGTCCTTTTCCTATTTCATTTGGATTTTTTTATATTTTGTTTGCTGTTGATTATGTGAGTAAATGGGTGGAGGCCATGGCCACTAGGACTGACGATTCTCTTGTTATAGTGGATTTTTTCAAGGCTCAAATTTTCTGTAGGTTTAGAATACCAAAGGCCATCATCAGTGACCAAGGGACACACTTTTGCAATAGCAATTTTTCTTCCCTCCTTCGAAAGTATGGGGTGACACACAAAAAATCAACACCATACCACCCCCAAACAAATGGCTAGGTTGAGGTTTCAAATCATGAGTTGAAACAAATATTGGAGAAAACTGTGCATCCAAATAGGAAGGATTAGAGCAAGTGCTTGGATGATGCATTGTGGGCTTATAGGACAACATACAAGACACCCATTGGTATGTCCCCATTTCGAATTGTTTTTGGGAAATCATGTCATCTCCCAGTAGAAGTTGAGCATCAGACTTATTGGGCTATAAAGAAATGCAACATGGATTTGGCCTAAGATGGAATCTAAATGAAGTTGCAAATTCAAGAGCTTGAGGACATTCGAATGTCATCATATGAGAACTCGAGGCTCTACAAGGAAAGATCAAAAGCAGATTATGACAAAATGATCCAACAAAGGGAGTTTCATGTTGGAGAGAAAGTCCTTCTCTATAGTTCACGACTCAAGTTGATGTTTGGTAAGTTGCGTTCCAGATGGTTAGGTCCTTATGTTGTGACTAATGTTTTTCCTTATGGTGCAGTGGAGATCACACAAGAGGACACTGGAAGGAGCTTTACAGTCAATGGGAAACGTTTGAAGAGATACATTAAGGGACTTCCTACTAATGTAGTGGATTTTATCACACTTCATGACCCCATCATCATTTGATCACATCAGGCTGTTCCTAACCCTTTCACTTTTATACTATTTGTCCTATTTAAAAATTCCACATTTCATATGAATATATCATCTCATGGGTTCACATTGAGGACAATTCAATATTTTAAGTGTGGGGGAGGGAACCTTTTAGTTTAGTAATTTCAATTGTTTTCATGATTTAAAAAAAACAAAAAAACAAAAAAAGGTGCGTGTTTTTCAAATTTTGTGTGTTTATTTTACAATTTTGTGCTTGTTTTTGAAACTTTTGAGCTGAAATGATTCTCATAACCATTTTTAAATCCATATCAATAAGTGAAACAATTTTTCCCTTGAAACTAAGCTTAAATGAGTGCTAAAATAACTTTGTTTCAAGTTCAAATTTTTAGTAATTTCATGAAAAGTACACTGAATTTTGAATCCCATGCCACATTTCACTATCATTATATTTGAAATCACTTACCTGTGAGGCTTCTGAACCATTATTTTCATATTCTTTACATTCACATGACTTCTTGAGAGAACCAAAACATACTTGATTTAAACAGAATTTGATTTATTCCTATCAAAACTTGAGTATTTGAGGTACTTATGTTTAAATGATTGAGGCATTTGTTTGGTAATAAATCCCCTATTTCAAAGAATCCTTTTTATAATGGCCTACCTTGAACATTTAATCCTTGTAGCCCTTAGAATCCATGCACAACCTGTTAGGTTAGCCACATTACAAGCCAATTTTCCCTATCCAACCAACTCTTGAAATGAAATTGCATAATCTAGTTGAGATTAAGTGTGGGGGAAGCTATCTTGTGTTGTGCTACCACATTCTGTGATACTTTGGGTGGAAAATTTAATTTTGAAGAGATGTGTTTGCTGCTGAAGAAAGTAATTATATTGAAAGTTGTGCCTTTTCAGGAGCTTTCATGACAAGTGAAGCTGTGCTTTTTCTGGAGCTTCTAATTGAGGTGGAAAGTTGTGCCTATCTGGAGCTTTCAAGAAAATCATGTTTGAGAAGATTGACAATTTTTTATGCTGAAATGCAGAATGGTGTAAACTTTTCATGACTTTTCATGATTATGGAGATGAATTGATACTATGGGGATTGAGGAGAAGACCATATTTATGTGAAAATTAGATTAATGAAATTTTGCTTCAAAAAGAGTCAAGCCCTCCTCATTCATCCTCAGAATTTTTCACATCTAAATCCTACCAACCAAAAGCCACAGAAAAACCCTGAAAAGTCATCATGATAAACATATGTCCTTGAATCACATCCGGTAGTGGTATAAGAATTTATCAAGCCTATGGTGACCCTTGTATGTGTTTGGATGAGAAAGACATTGCAAACAAATTGATATTTGTGTGATAAGAGAAAATTCAAGCGAGGTAAGTGTTTTGTGCATGGGAGGATAAATAAAGTGGAAACATATTGAATGATATAAATGAAGAACTTGAAATAAGGTTTTCTTTATGATGCATGATATATTTTTATTCTTGGTGTGAAATTGATTGATCTCAAGGATATGTGTTTTAAAATTGGTTTTGATTTGATATTCATGTTTACTTGATATGAGATTTTGCTCAGGAGTGCAAAAGGGTAAGTGTGGGGGAGTTGATAAAACAATATTTTATTTAATATTTTATTGATAATAAATGATATAATTTCCTCATATTGTGTTAAATATGTTTATTTATAAAATATTCAGGATTTGATCATTCATTTGAAAATTTGGTGAAAATTCCAGTTTTTCCCTTTATAGTGCACTGTAGTATTTCGAAGATAAATATTTTTATATTTGTTATATGAATTTTAAATTTTGTAAAAGTGTTCCTAACTTAATTTTATACAACTTTAATGCAGGACACTAAAGCTAAAAAGTGCATTTGTATGGAGTAAATGGGCCATGAATCAAAGTTGGTCTAGACTCTCCAGAATGGAGAAGCTTCTGTATTTCGTCCATAACTCCTTCATATATGCTTGGATGGAGCCCAACTTTTTATAGGATATAGATAACCCATATCCGCACATATGATCCTACTGGAAGTCCGGCCAATTTACATGTTTTTGTGGTGAAATGTGCGGTGAAATATAGAATAAAATATTTGTCCGAGATTCCCTATTCACACTTGAAACCACTTTGAACCTAGCCTCCCCACCACTATATAAATTGGTTTTTTCTCATTTTGTGGGGTTGGGACGTGCATTAAGAGGTTTAGGGAAGAGGAGAAGAGGTTACACTCCAATTATCCAAGCAATTCAATAAGGGTATCTCTTGAAGCAAGGATCCCTTCGTCGAAGCCCTATTCTTCTTTCTCATGGTGTAATGTTTGTGTTTTCTTAATAAACTTCTTTGTTATTCTTTTATTTCTTCTCTTTTCTTCTGTTTTATTTAAATTTATTCTTCTATTAATCTTCCTCTTTGGGATGGAATTATTGAGTAGAAGATTTATTGGGTTATACCCATTATAAACATATGTAAATTCAATTCGCTTCTACAATGATTACACCACCCATGGAAGAGTAGTTCTTTTTAGTAATCGATCGACCTCTATCCTTATTCATTCATTTATTTTGAATCAATGAGCTTCTTTAATTCAAATAATATGATCCATGAATTTTGTTTTTAAATTTTAAGAAACTAATCAAGAAATTGAACAATTAACACAAAAACACGCGAGGTCGGGATTTTGTGTAAATTGTGAGAGCGCGATCTTAATCGGTAATACAAGGCCATACGGGATAAATTTGTAGAGTTCAAATATAATCTCTAAACACAATTCATCCTCATTTCCAGAATAGATATGTGCCTTAATTTACCACTGACCATAAGCTATCCTTAGAACATCAATCAAAGCAGGGTGTTGCGATTTCATGTTCCGAAGTTAGCCTAAGGTTAAATTCACTTCATCTTTGTGGTAAGGTTAATTCTCGTAGGGTTCGGGGGTTAACAAATTAAGGGATCATAATTAAGAGAATATTAATTTAAATGATAATGATTAATAAATTATTTAAGGGGTAGAGTTAGATTGATTACGTCTTTTAAATATTTTCTAAAAAACACCTTTTTTTTGTGTCATTTTAATCGAACTTCATTTCAAAACTAAAAACAAAAAAATACAATCTTCTTCCAGAAAACTTCTTCTAGATTCATAAACTATAACCAACCCCCATCCTTTCAAGTAGTGTTTTTATTCTCTTTTATTTTATTTTTAGAATACCTTTAGAAAGTTGTTTTAAATCTAATTCCTCTTTTGAGAGACGATCTTGGTCAGCCACTCTGTTGCACCTAAGTACCCCAAAATCACATTAATAATTTGAGGGCACCCACGACAGTGCTCTTTCAATGATTTATAAACCAGTTGTTTATGTTTACCAGTTTCTAAAGACACTATACCTATATGGTCCTTTCATGGTTTTATTATATGTTGTAATAAGCGTGCTTCAATTTTGAAGTATTAAAAATGTATGTAAAGTTTGGGTCATTATAGTTGGTATCAGAGGAAAGGTATAGTCAACCATTAGAAACTAGGATGTGAAAGCCTTAGTAAGAACCCTAAGGATAAGTCTAAGCATAGAACACAATCTTAGTGTTTTAGAAATGGCCATGAGTAAACTATGATAGGACCGTAAGTGTGAAATTTTATTCTTGATTATGTTGTTTTCCTATTATAATTAGTGTTGCTCACACTATTATTCTTGGTTTTAGTCAATGGCTGGAACCTGAAAGAACCATGTTAATACTGAATGCGATGGGCAATGCAATGATTGTCCCCTTGAGCAACCAAACGTTATGGGAGCTGGAATGAAAAATCTTGTAGCCATGCTCACACAACTTTATCAAGCTATTAATCATGCAGGACTTCAAAATGAGCAAAGGAAGAAGCAACATTCTATTGAATCCTTCATGAGGCAGCATCCCCCCTCATTCAGTGGGTCTACTGATCCATTAGTGGCTGAACAATGGATCAGTACCACTGAAAATATATTTTCAGTTCTTCAATGTTCTGAACATTATAAAGTCATCTTAGCAGTATATTGTTTGGAAGGTGAAGCTGATCAATGGTGGAATATTATCAAGAATACATGTCCAAGAGATGAAATTGAGTCCATGGAATGGGACGAGTTCAAGAACTTATTTTTCAATAGGTACTTCCCTTGTATTCTTCGAATAAAGATGGAGAAGGAGTTTATTGAACTAAAGCAAAAGGATGATGAATCTATTGGTACCTATGAAGAAAATTTTACAAGGCTTGCAAGGTATGCTTCTGGGATTATTATCCAACCTGAGAGTAAGATCGATCGGTTCTTTAGTGGCTTAAAACCAAGTCTTTGAAGGGATTTAGCCATAAGGGACTTCAATAGTTACGAGGAAATCGTTCGATGTTCTCTCAAGGTTGAGATGGATATTGGAGTAACCCATCAGTCATATGGGTTTGATAAGAAGAGGAAAATGGAATTCAAAGGGAAATCTAAAGAGCACGCTGAAAAGAATATGAGTTTTCCCTTATGCTCAAAGTATAGAAAGAAACATGGAGGGATTTGTCTTAAAGGGACAAGTAAATGTTTCAAATGTGGAAAATAATTTCATCAAGCATTTGAATGCCGCAATGATGAGAAGAAGATGTCTAGTGATGCGAACAAAGAAAAGGCTACACAGAGTGCACCTCCTACACTTCAATGTTACAAGTGCATGGAAATAGGGCATTATGCTAATCAATGCCCTAATCCAAGGTTTGTTGATGATGATCGACATCAACAAACTCTTAAGGCTAAAGACAAAGGAAATTCACATGCAATTTCTATCAGCGATGTGGAGTATGATAATGAAGTGGTGAAAGGTACACTTACCATCCACTCTAAAGTAGCAAATGTTTTATTTGATTCTGGATCCACCCACTCTTTTATTTCTGAAGAATTTTCTAAGGGTATCACTATATTACCTTAGCAGTTAGATATTGAGTTATCTGTGACAACCCCTAATGGCACAACAGTCTCATCAAAAGTTTATAATTCTTCTCCGATTGAATTTTGTGGGAAAGTGCTTCCTGAAAATCTTGGGATCCTTCCTATAGTGGAATTTGATGTGATTATTGGCATGGATTGTCATTCTTTATATAGAGCTCATATCAATTTCCAAATAAGGGAAGTCACATTTCATATTCCAGATCAATCTATGATCGTCTATCGATGCAAGGATGAACATAACCTTCCAGTGGAAATTTCTTCCATCTTATGGGTCTTGATTCCACTAAATGAAGGTTATTTATCTCAAATGGTTGGAGAGAAACTCACGATTAATAATATGCCCATTGTACAGAAGTTTGATGATGTCTTTTCGGAGGAATTACCAGGTCTTCCACCAAATTGTGAAGTTGAGTTTTCAATAGAACTCGTACCAGGTGCTTTACTTATTTCAAAGACACCATATAGAATGACCCCAATTGAGTTGCAGGAATTGAAGAAGAAACTCCAAGAGAATCTTGATAAGGGATTAATATGCCCTAGTGCGTCACCTTGGGGAGCACATGTTCTATTTGTTAAGAAGAAAGATGGATCAATGAGACTCTACATTGATTATCGAGAACTTTACAAGATCACTATCAAGAATAAATATCCTCTCCCACACATTGATGACTTATTTGACCAACTACGTGGAGCTCAATACTTTTCCAAGATTGATCTTCGTTCAGGGTATCATAATTAAGGGTCAAAAGGGAGGATATACCAAAGACGACTTTCCGTATAAGGTATGGACACTATGAATTTATAGTGATGTCATTTGGTCTTACTAATGCCCCTGCTATCTTCATGGATCTAATGAATAGAGTATTTAGAGAATATCTTTATCAGTTTGTGGTAATCTTTATTGACGATATTCTTGTCTATTCAAAGTGCAAGGAAGAACATGAAGATCACTTGAGAATTGTGTTAAATACCCTGAGAAAGGAGAATATTTATGCCAAATTTACCAAGTGTGAATTTTTGCTTCAAAAAGTTGCATTTTTGGGTCACATAATCTCAAAAGAAGGGATATCTATGGATCCAGCAAAAACAGAGGTTATTGAAAGATGGTCGATACCAACAACAGTAACTGAGATCCAAATTTTTCTTGGTTTGGCTGGATATTATTGACGTTTTGTGAAATATTTTTCACGATTATCTAATCCACTCACCAGGTTGACTCGAAAAGGAGTTAAGTTTGTGTGGACGGAGTAATGTGAAGAGAATTTCAAGGAATTGAAAAGAAGGTTATCCAGTGCACCTATACTCACACTGCCTTGTAGTGGAGAAAGGTTTGTGATCTACAGTGATGCATCTAAGAAGGGACTGGGGTGTGTTCTCATGAAAAATGATATGGTGATAGCTTATGCCTCACGACAGTTGAAAATACATGAGAAAAATTACCCAACTCATGATTTGGAGTTAGCTGTGGTAATCTTTACATTAAAAATTTGGAGGCATTGTCTTTATGGGGAAAGTTGTGATATTTATACTGATCATAAATGTTTAAAGTATATTTTCACATAAAAGGAGCTGAATATGCACCAAAGAAGATGGTTGGAGCTGATTAAGGATTACGACTGCTCAATTCATTACCATCCTGGGAAAGCAAACAAGGTGGCAGATGCATTAAGTCGACAAGACCATGCTAGCTTATCCATGATGAGGATCACAAAAGATCCAATATTTATGGATTTACAAAGGATGGATATTGGTATTATAATTGAAGGGGAAAATCATATCTTTCTCAAATGAATGTTCAACCATCTATACATGTGAAGATTAAAGAGGCACAGAAAGAAGATGTAGAGTTACAAAAGAAGGTGAGAAATATTCCTGAATTCATCCTTGATTGTGATGGGATAATAAGGTTCAGGAATCGGGTTTTTGTTCCTCCCATCCTAGAATTAAAGAAGGAGTTGCTGGATGAGGCTCATAGTTCTTCATTCTCTATTCATCCTGGAAGCATGAAGATGTATAGAGACCTGAAAGAGTACTTCTAGTGGGATGGAATGAAAAGAGATATTATTGAATATATCTCTCGATGCTTAGTTTTTCAGCAAGTTAAAGCTGAGAGATATAAGTCTAAGGGGATGTTACAACCATTACCCATACCCGAATGGAAATGGGAAAACAACACAATGGACTTTGTCACCGAACTTCCTAAAACATCCAAAGGCAATAATGCTATCTGGATCATAGTTGATCGTCTTACAAATTCTGCACACTTCATTTCTATTAGAGAGGATTTCTCTCTAGATCAGCTTTCCAGGATATATGTAAAGGAATTCGTAATATTTCATGGAGTACCACTTTCCATTATATCTGATCGGGATCCGAGGTTTTCCTCAATGTTCTGGAAAGTTCTTCAGCATACTCTGGATACAGAGTTGAGTTTCAACACTAATTATCATCCTTAGACAGACGGTCAGTCTGAGAGAACAATTCAAACTCTAGAAGATATGTTAAGAGCTTGCTCTATGGATTTCAAAGGTGGTTGGGATCAACACCTACCTTTTGTGGAATTTTCTTATAATAATAGCTTTCACTCCAGTATTCAGATGGCTCCTTATGAAGCTCTCTATGGAAAGAAATGTCGAACTCCAACATGCTAGGATGAAGTTGGGGAAAGAAATCTATTAGGACCTAATCTTGTTGATTATATGGCAGAAAAGGTCAGATCTATTCAACCACACATTAGAGCAGCTCAGAGTCGACAAAAAAGTTATGCCGATAACTGAAGAAAAGACCTAGAGTTTGAAGTGGGTGATAAAGTGTTCTTACGAATATCTCCTTGGAATAGAGTAATGATATTTGGAAAGAAGGGAAAGCTGAGCCCTAGGTATATCGGTCCTTTCGAAATACTGGATCGTGTTGGGAAGGTAGATTACCGATTGGCGCTTCCACCGAATATCTCTCAATTTCATGATGTTTTCCATATATCTCTCCTGAGAAAGTACATACCCGATCCTTCACATGTACTCATCTCAGAAGTTGTACCGCTGGAGTAAGATCTTTCTTATGAAGAACAGCTGATAGAGATTCTGGATCATAGCGAAAACGTCTTACGGAACAAGACCACTCGCTTGGTGAAAGTTTTATGGAGGAACCACCAATTAGAAGAAGCTACATGGGATCTTGAGGATATGATGAGGGAGAGGTATCCTCATCTGTTTGTTACAAAGTGATGAATTTCGAGGGCAAAATTCTTTTTAAGGGGGGTAGAATGTAACACCCGAGATTTTTATGAGAAATATTTTGTTTTTATGTTATATACATCATCAAATAAATCTTTCACTACACACAACACTAGGTTGGCTTTCTTTACATGCAACCATGACCTTCCTCGATAGCATGCGTTGTACGCAATACCGAATTTCACTAAACAACGATATGATATTAAAATATTATTAAAACTAGCCATTATGAATAGTAATACCCACTTTTTGAAATTTTTTAAATTTTATCTTTCAAATTGGACTTCATTTTTGGATTCGGAATATCGAAATTAGCTTAGGGTGAAATTTTGGTATTTTTCTGAAAACTTTCAATTTTTGATGAATAGTGAAAACACTGGGTTACTATTTAAAAACCGACTTTTTATATAAATAATTATTTATTTTATTTAAATTTATTTTATTGATACATAATACCTATATAAGTTCAATGTAATTCATTGGAGTCATTTTATAATAATTTTAGACATATAAAAATTTTATTGAACTTTTCACTGTCTTTTACCCACCTCCTAGGAGAATTTGAAAATTTACATAAAACTTAATTTTACCACTTTTGTTAGTGTAATTTAAAAAATCCAAGAGACATGGCTAATATCAAGGACTAAAATCTGGTTCAATGAGATGAAAATAATTTTTGGTGAATAGTAACTTTTTACTTTTATTTACCATGGTTAAAAGTAAATAGGGTAATTAAGGGTAAAAATGATATTATTATTACCCTAACACATGTCCTAATTCTATTGGATAAGTGTAATTCGACCAAAAACAACCTTAGGAATAAAATATGACCATTTAGGTCCACCTGGATTAGATTAGGACATTTAATATTATTTTATTTAAAGAATAGTTAAAATAGTTAAAATCAAAGTTTAATAACTAAAACATTTTTAATATGGGGTTATACATAAGATAAATTTGACTATAAATATTCATTAGAAATATAAAAATATTTCCTACATAAAGGTATTTTATTTATAATTTTTAGACTTTAAATAATTTAATTTATTTATGACACAATGATGATGCAGTAATTACCTTATTAAGGAAATATTAACATAATTGATATTATAAATACCCAAATAAATGTAATTTGAGACTTTTTATGAATTACACTGATTTTATTGGTTAATATGACATATTTTAATTTATTTAATTAACTTTTTTCGAACTAATCATGTTGTTATGATTTTCACAAAAATCAAGTACCAAATAGTGTCAAAATTGACATAAAATAGTTTTTAAAACAAATATTATATTATTAATTGTAATTTTATTCATAAAAATATAAGTTTTGGAAAAATTACTAATATAAGGTTATATATATTAATAATAAACAACTTTGGGTTCGTTTGTCTTGTTATAGTAAGTTTATTAACCTTATAGTGTAAGAAAACAAGAAGACACGGTAAAAGTAAAATTATTTAACTTAAAGTTAAATATAAATGATAAGGTTAAAATAGAAACCTAAACTTGTATAAATTCTATTGGATGAGATTATTTTGACCCATCCTTAAATTATCTTAGAAATAAATTAATTTTGAGCTATTAAAAACCGAATATGACTTTATAATAAAATAATATTTTTAGTTTTTCCAAAGGTGCCCCTCTCCTCCATTATAAAAGGGCACCTCCTCCCTCTCTTCCTCACACCACTTTGAGCCTTCAAGCTCGGCCAACCCCTACCAATTTATTTTATCCACTTCCCTAGAAACATCCTAGAGGTCCTGGTCTTCTTCAAAGACCATCTTTAGTTCCCTAAGAGGAGGTTAAGAAGAGGCGCTTCAAAGAAGAGGTAATGTCCGTTACCGATTCTTTCAACTTTATTTATTCTTCTACTTCTTCTTCTTTAGTTGTTTCATTATGAAGTAATAACATCATTATCAATCATATACTTATATGTTATTATAAGTATGAAACAAACATATTTCACCATCTATCCATCCTATGGAAAACGAAATCACCGTGTGTGCATATGTACGGAATACCGTCTCCACGCCGTGGTGTAATCTATTTTCCACCACCACCTTACTTGGATGGGTATAATGGTGTAAATAATAACTATATATGATTATTGTAATTTGATATTGATTATGAAATAGTATAAATACACTTCAATACAATTCCACTATCATGGGAATGATATCATCGCTCGTGCGTACGTACGGCCTACTGTCTCCACGATGTGATGCGACTCGTTCTACATGATCTTCATTGCATAATGATTATATAAATGAATTGAATGAATAAATATGATATATATTACAGTAATACCATTCTGGAAATGAGGTATTTATAACCTAAAAAAATTATAAGAATTTATTCGACAAAACACGCATAAGAACAAAAAGAAATAAACACCTGAATAACAAGTAACAATGAAATATTACTAATAAGAAGCTAAAAATATATCCACATATGATAACATAACAATGAGTAATATTCTGGAATAATTCAATAACATTATTTAAATCATTATACAGGAGTTTTGGATACGTACGAAGCAAATCAGATCTAAGGTAAGGGAAAATCTCGCAATCTCATTTTTATCCGAGATTGTTTATACTTTAGAATTTACTGGGGAATATTTATCATCCACATCCATGTTTCCTCAATATTAAATATTATTTATATCCTATACAATTTTTTAAATCAAATTTTACCCTTCGGGGAGTTTTTAGTAAATGATATGAAAGGAATATTTTGTCATTTTTCGTCTGATGTACTTTTTGACTTTTCTGGCCAAAGTACGAGAAGAATGTTTTTTTAACTTATACGGCATGAATGGATTTTTAGAAAATTATTTCCATGAAGCTTCCTTTACAAGTTTTCAAGTTTATTTTTAATCAACATCTTTTAGTTTAAAATTATATGACATTTTAAGAAAGGAAAAATGTTTTTGAAGTAGAAAGGATATTTTCCTCAAGAATGGAGTTTGAGTGTTTTATCAAAATTATTTTCCATCTAAGATAATATAGGGTTATGTTTCTATCCCTATTTTTACATTGATTTGATTATTTTATGATGTAATATATTTTATGATGTCCTTTTATCTTATGTGTATTATGTTATGATGGCATGATGTTTAAGAATCCCATTTTTATTACATGGGTTATGATATGATGTATGATTTATGATCTTGTGGCACACATAAGAATGGTATCATTATGAGATGGGTGGGACCTATATCTCCCTCCAATGCATTGGGTAAAGATTTATATCTCATGAGATAGACATGGATGGAACGACAGGTTAATCCGGTTCAATGAAACAGGACTGAAATGAGGAGTGAACTCGGTTCAGAAATGGACTTTGTCTGCAAAGATAGTCTTGGCAATGAGTCTTGACTACTAAGAAATGATTCTCTATGATTATGTGTGTATGCCAAAAGGTTTCATGTTTTACGTTATTATTATTTGGATTACATTTCACTACTATGATTTATCCTATGTTATGAAATTATGATCTCTTTTGCAGGTTAAGATTTCCAAAATGTTATGTTCTTATGAATATTATGTGACTGATATTTCTTTTGTTTACCCTTACTGAGCATTTGAGCTCACCCTTTTGTATGTTTTCTTTCCCCAGGTCAGGAAGAAGGTTATTTAGTAGGATATGCCAAAAGGGACTCTAGAAATGATGAAATAAATGGGAGACAATGTAGATGGTTTGTGAACTAGTTGTTTATGTTTCCCAGTTTCTAAAGACATTATACCTATACAGTCCTTTCATAGTTTTGTTATATGTTATAATAAGCGTGCTTCAATTTTTAAGTATTAAAAATGTATGTAAAGTTTAGGTCGTTATAGGTATCACCACGCAAGTCCATAATTGGAGGAGAATGTAAATATTTATAGGGAGTTATTGAGGTCATCAATCATAATCAAGTGTAAAATTGAGGGCCTCAAATCCGTCCATCCATAATGATTTAAAATACCATTGGTTCAACAAAATATAAGGTATTAGGATAACACATTTTTAGTTTTAAGATCCCTTCACTAAAGATTAAGAATTAATTTATTCATTGAATAAGAGGAAAAAATATATATACTTGACAAGTAGTGTTTTATCCATCAACTAATTCCTACCACAAACTCATATTTCACTCCAAAAGATTTCAAAACAATATTATATTTATCCTAATAATATAGGGTTCCAAAAATAATGAATTTATAATTCACCTATCAGACATTCTAAAAAAATAAACAACATTATGCAGTCCATGAAATCACGTAGGCCAGTGGTAGGTGATGCACCCTTTTCACCCTTCAGTTGTGGGTTCAAGTCTCGCGGCCTTGTCGGACACGACGGGTCTTCTCCCGACCTCTAGGCTGTCCTTTTTATGACAATCCAAAAATAATCTCAAGAAATGATTTATCCTTAACAATAGTATCCAATGTCAAACATAATCAATTCCAACCTTTAGACTTATCCAATATACTACTATCCAAACTCACAGTCCAAAATTTATTAGGTTAACAAAATGGAGATCCTTTTTACTACGTAATAACATGTGAATGCCTTAATCATGTATTCTTTTAAAACACGGTAACACCCTGAATTATCATATAACCATATTGGTTACATTCATGCTCCCTTATTCCTTATAGAATACTGGATATACTTCTTATATCCAAAAATTTTGTAAACAACAACTATTATGGAATAAACAAACCATTAACCAATTCCAGGGATGTCAATAATATCCAAATAATTTATCCAAATCAATCATCTCTTATTTCAAATAAATACCTCTGTATTAGGAAAATATTAAAGTTTTTTCTTTCCTTCAACCATATATTTTCCAAAAAATTTAACTTGCCATTGAGTCACTTTTCTTGGTTCCAAACATTCTCAAGTCCTTAATGAAATAGTACTGCAGTACAATCCTTATATACTCTATAATTATTATGACATGCACATCATTAATACAATACTAAAATGACACAATAATTTAATAACAACATAATAACTCTTAATCATTCCTCTTCATCTTCAGTAGTATCATAACTTTATTATTATCCAATAGCATCATTTGGGGTATACTCTGATTATTTGGACATTGATTCACATAGTATCCCAACTCCTTGAAGATGAAGCATTGTACATTTGAAACCTTTTTCTCACCCTTGCAATCACGTACTTGGTGTCCTATTTCTCCACACTTGTAACAAACTCTAATTCCCTTAAAGCATTTACCAAGGTGATTCTTTCCACAGTTATCACATACGGAAAAATCCTTCTCCCTTATTCCCTTTATCCATCTTTCTCTCTACAATCCTTTTCTTCTCTGGCTTCCCTTCAAAGCCATAAGACTCAGAAAATTCTTTACTTATCTTATTAACACATGATATTATTTTTTCATATGATGATAATACGTGGGAGACTATTTCCTTTCTAAATGTTGTCTTAATACCATGAAAGATATGATCCTTCATACTCTATGGATCATGCATATTGTTGGAGGTATCATTCCATCTACTGGGCACCATTTCTAAACAATGGCATACACTAGATTAGTTTATGAATCACAATTAATAATTCCAAACTTGTAAAACAATTAACATAAATTGAACAGTTCATGGGTATAATCCATAATCATAAAAATGTTTTCTTTAAGGAAATATATACTCATAAACCCTTTATAGTGGTTTGTAAAGAAAACGAGAATTATCCTAATCATATCCCCCAAGAGTTTCTGTGGACGCTCCTTTCCATCACAGATTCTAAATGAATGAAAAAGGGGAATACCTTAAGCACAAAGAGATTCATCCTTTGAAGAAACATCAAAAATTGAAAAAGGCATGAACAAAGATTTCTATAAGCATGGGTCGCGCAAGTTTCACCATGGACGAGAAAGTATACTTGCAGGCCACATATTGTATGCGCAGGTGACTTGCACGCCCTATTTTATTTTCTCCCAAGGTCATAAACAACCTATAAATACCCCTTGTGGGCCCCCCATTTCGAGGACAAAAAATTCCAAAAGTCGGATTTAAGCTCTCGGTGCCCTAGTCTTTTCTTGAAGTCTTCTAGACACTTATAAGGTAATTTCTTACCTAGAATAGAAGATCTAAAGAGGGGGAACAAGGCCTAAGTTTTGAAATTCATCAACACTTGCGCGCCTAAGTGTCTAACCGTTAAGGAAAATGGCCACACTTGCGCGCCGCATTATCCCTTCAACAAAACTTGTGCGCCACCCTTTTGGAAGCCTTTAGGGATAATACTAAGGGCTTGAGCCAAGTCTTGCTAAAGTATTACCCTATGGGTTAACCGTCGCCCAAGTACACCCATGTCACGCAAGTACTTGTGCACCCAAACAACACTTGTGCACCTGCCCCTTTTTGGGTGCCCCTCCTACCTATTCAACTCTTTTATTCAAATTCACATCTCCTTTTCAAGATATATTCTTCAAAACCCTCTTTAAAGCCACTTATGGCATGGTTTCATTGTTGGATTCCTTATCTGAAATGATTTCTATGAAATATCTCTCAGAACCTTGTGATTCATAGACTCTATGTCACTAAGTTTAAAGATTTCATTCATTTCAACCTCATCCTTTAAGATGAGAAGATATTTAATCTAGGCATCCTTATTAAGAGTAAGCCCCAAGTTCCCAAATCTGGGCATCCTCTTTAGGAGTAAGCCCCAATAATAATTTCTCTTAACTTGGGAATCCTTTTTAGGAGTGATCCCCAGATCTCAAGTTCCTAAATATGGACCTCCTTTTCAGAAGTAAGCCCCAGATCTCAAGTTCCCATATATGGGCCTCCTTTTCAGGAGTAAGCCCCATGATTAATTTCTTTTGACTTGGGGTTCCTTCTAAGGAATAAAACCCAATCATAAGTCTCCTCTAATATAGTCCTCCTTATGAGGAGTAAGCCCTAATCATAAGTCCCCCTAATTTGGGCATCCTCCTCAGGAGTAAGCCCCAAGTTAGAGTATCCAAATCTACATAAAGCACAAATACCTTTATGGACCTTATTCTTAGGCTTCTTCCCATAAGTAAATCCTAGTCTTCATCTACTTGGGTAGTCACACATACATAAGCCCCATATCATCCCTTGTGACCACATCTTTTATGGCACAAATCATCAGGTTTACCAATACCTCTTGTTTCTCACACTGAGCATGACTCAAGTGAGCTTAGAGTGTAAAAGTAACCACAACACATCCCTTTGGGATGTTAATCATACGTAAGGCCCACATTTCTTAATCGAACTACATGGACTTTGATCTCTTCCATATGACATTAAACTATATCTTAATTCCTAAACTACGTGGGTTCTGATTCCTTTTATAACAAGGATACATAGGTATCCCATCTGTGGGTATGATCCCAACTCTAAAATAATCCATGTCCTTCTGAATAACAATAAACTTCAAGTGCCCCGCAGAGTGGTTTTAAAACCAGTATGGTCATCATAATGACCAAGAGATTTCTACATAATGTATTGAAGGATACCATTGACTAAGGATCTATAATATATATAGATGATTCTCCATTGATGAATAACCTCAAATACATATAAAAGATTCTCTAAATCACATACATTTCAATCATTGATTGACAAATCTAAAGGAAAACTCATTTTTATACTTGGTAAATTAATAAGGATTCTTGAACATAACTTAAATCTATAAGAGAGTCCCGGAGTAGACAATAATTCCCCCCAAAAAGGTGTGATGAGTCCGACCTCCCATCCTCTCGACCAATGAAAATTCTTAAGCCTCATCGATCCACAACTAATGAGCTACTACCTTTGGAATGTAGGTCCAAATGGATATAGAATCATTGGATGTTTCCGGTTCTACGAATAAACCCGTTAGAAACCGATTGGAAAGTTTGAACCTTAAACAAATGAGGTCATCCCCATTTCTAGCCGAAACAAAAATGGTGAACCCAACATGAATTCTTAACCAAGTTAAATGATGTTTTACTTATTTGTTAGGCCCCTATTTAACTCAATATGTGGGCCAACAAAGCAATCAATAACATATGTGCTCATCCAAAATATGTATTGTCCAAACTTATCTTTATTATTTCTGTTATATCAAAAAGGAACTCTTTTCCAAGATCTCTCTATGTTATAAAAACGACTTCTCTAAAGTTCACACATGTGAATGCCTTTGCTGCTACTCCTGCTGGATCCTTGTCTGCTCTGAGGATGACATAACCCACTCAGTGTCTACAATGCTGGGTCTCAAATGCACTGGTTAAAGAATACCATCAAAATGGTACCATTCCGACTCTAGAGGCTGCTCGACAAGCCCTCCAAGTCAATAATTCACCCTGGTTGTCTGGACAGCGACGACCAGTGATCAAGAAGTAGGTGGTGCTAACCACCGTCTCCAACTGTTTCGAGTCGTTATCCCCGGATCAGAACAACCAATCCCTCCCATACTATAGGGAGGTTGATCATGGGGTCACTCGGGGCCTCCATTCAAGGATATAGGAGTCCTTCCCGAGGGATCCCATCAATAATCACTTCCAGAATTATGTGGTAGTGCGCCCTCAACATGATGAGGGTGTCATCTCCAGCCGTTCGGCTCAGGTTCCTAAAACTCAAGAAGGCAAGACGAACCACCAGATGCGATGAACGGTCAACAGGGAGCAGGTTCTTACCTCTTCCCCCTCCGGAGAATTCCATCAATCCATCTTGATGGCAAGCAACGAGCGGGCACATACACCCGTCTGTTCTAATCCCACTGTCCAGTAGACTCATCTGGCAGCAACCCACCAATCCCAACAGGAAATTCTTATGGAGTACTATATGCATGCATATAAACATGTTTATAATTCATCATCCAGTCAGCAGGCTCATCTGACTGTGTCCAAAGGATTTCTCCAACCAAATGTGGTGACCACTTGTAAACAGAAATACACCTATTTACAATCAACAATTCTATCAGCAGTCTCATATACCAGTATTGAAGGAGAATCCTCAACCATACTTGAAGAAGAATACACAACAGTCACATACACTTAACAATGTTCATCAAGTCTACCAACAGTCTCGTTTGGTAGCACCCAGAGAAGTCAGTCGGAAATCTCCGACGACAAATTTAGAGCAGACTCAACTCTCTGCCACCTTGCATAAGTACTGTCAGAATCCGATGATAGGAAAAGGAGGACAGGAGTAGGCACATACACCTACTCCAAACATGGAATGGACGATATTTCTGTTCCAACAGCTGAATTCACCAAGAACATTATGACAATGGTGAAAGAGAAAAAGCAAATCCCTGCTCATATTCTGGATACCTGCCAGAATATTATAACAACTTCAGCCGCATCACAGGGAAAGAAACATAAATTTGTCCCTATCAATGGAGTGACTCATCAACATGTCACTCCAGAGCAGATACACACCTCTTTTCCAGTCCAGGAGGGTCGTGGGGCATACCCCCCATGTCATGCGGACAATCAAGTCAGGCACATACACCCGATTTGAATGGAGATAATCAGCCTAACCTAACTATTTCTCTTGATCAGGCACATACATCTTCCCATAATAACCACTTTTTTCAACAATTGGTTCCCAATGTGAGTAAGAAGGCATCTAAGAAAAAGACCCATTCAGCACAGTCAATAAATCAAAATCCAATCTACAATAAGGCTTTGCCCGATGCTAGAGTTCTTGATGCACTCAGACAATTATATGTTGCGACTCAAGATTATAATATCTCACATCCCAATAGGGGGAATAATAATTCTGAAGGTCTTCATCAGACACTTCCTCATAAAGTCTTTCTTCATGACAGTTTGGTCGATCTCAAAGTATCATCTTCAGATGAGAGCCATGATAAACCTCTACATGGCCAGAAGACCAAGGAGCAAGAGGTTTCATCTTATTTTGTAACCCACCATGGTGGTCCTCCCCATGATGATGAATTTAGCTGTGAAAGTCCTCTCCGCAGTAGTAATACGCATTTCCTGGAAAATTCTCCAATGGGCAATGCAGTAACGAGAAAACCCTCTTATCTCGAGGCACTTGCAAATGTGAATCCATTCATGTCTAATGCTTTACCGAAAACAAGTGAAATACTTTCTCAACCAGAAGATAGCCTGAGGTGTAGGTCATTCTCTGAACCACCCCTGAGTCATGCATCTTCTAATTTGATAAATGAATTCTCTACCAATATTTTTGAATCTGATGAAGCAACAAAGAAGCACCAGCTCTGGTCTAATTAGGTAGAATAATCTTCATTGAATGATAAGGAGGAAGTACTAAATATGAGAAAACAACTGATGAAAGGTGAAGTACCAGTCATGTTTTGGCCTTTGTCTGACTCTCAGTACGATATTCTAGAAATGATGATGGAATATTTTATTCATGATATTCGTCTCAACATGTGAAAAACTCTTTGTCAATTAAAGAAGAAAATATTATCTTATGATGAATATGAAAATCATGTCAAGATAATAGAAGGGTTTCAATGCCAAAATGACTTGGCATCCCTCTCAGTTTCCTGATATCCAAAGGTTGAAAAGCAGTAGAGAGCCCTTTAGCGTTCATTCCTTGGCACATTAAAAATATTGCTCCAGTTAATTACCAATGCCCCATCTGATATTCATATCGGGGGATGGGGTGTTCATGGAGCACTGCATTTCACTGTGCTCTCCAGTCAAAAAATCCCACCAAAAGTGGTCTTATGCAATGTTATTTCCCATGGCCGGCCACAGCCAACTGGTTTTGTGTGTAATCGGATGCTTTCTCCGGAACAGGCCTCAAATAATTCTTCCCAAAGTTAGGCATACAAAGAAAAAGTTGTTGAATTACTCTTACATCAAGTAAATGATAATATTGAACATGATTATTGTTTAGAGTGTTCACATTAGCAAGTGACAGAAGTGTCAGAAATCATCCAACAGTCATCTGAGCCAGGTGATTTGAGTGGATGTCAGTTGATGCATCCAGCCAATTTCTGGACTAAAATCTGCAAAATCAGGAGAGATTTTAAGAAAGTCTTAGATGTAGTAGTTCAAGAGCCACCTCATCTTTCTAGACTGGGGGCTCTTTTAACCCAACCCTTGGAATCAACAAATAGGATTCGAGGATTTGAGCAGGAATAATCTCAGTCCACTAGATTGGGGAATTTTTCAAATCCTCAATCTCTTCCTCAGCGAAAGTTGGTCTTCTCTCAATTAGGGATGAAGTCACAAGAGGAACGCAAAGCCGAATTATCAGGATATTCCCTCTAAATTACGGTTTATCAGGAAGTTCTTGAGGGGTCAACTCAACAAAAGGTAATGTCTCATCAAGGACATGGAAGAAGACAGTATTGCAAAAATGTTGATAGAATGGATGCAATGCGTTATGCATCAATAAATGTCATCAATGTAATTATTTATGATCCTCTAGAACATGAGGCTCACTCAGGGGAATCAGATGTGGAATTTTCTACTCAAGAGTCTGTACACACAGATATAAATGAAGAAGGTGTGTGTACATGAAATCAAAGGCTTACCCAGAATCTAGGTATTCCTTCAAACAACAAACTCCCCCCTCTCTGAAAGGCATCCAACAAGGGGAAAGGAAAAAATTCAGGTTTCGTCCCACCCTACCTCTAGAGAAGGCCAATCACTCTCATTATAGTAAAGTTTCTCACAACAAGAGGCGGAAATTAAGGAGTTAAAGCGGTTGAATGCAGAACTAATTCAAGGTAGTCTTCCTCCTAAGAGTGTTGGAGTCAGTCAATCAAGTGAATTTGTTGCAGCTACTAGGATGGATCAAGAATATCCTCCTTTACCAGTACACCATCACAGGTCCAATCCTATGGGTTATATGCAACAAAAACCGGCAATACTACCATCAGTGGCAGTCCCGATCGCTACACCTGTCCAAACTCCAGTTCTTGCACCTACATAGGTCCAAGATCAACCCGATGTTTCTCAAAAATTAATGACTACCATTGAGTCATTAACATCTCTGTTGGAAGCTATGGAAGGAAAACATGCACTAGTTCAACCATAGGAGAGAGCTTACCCTGAATGGGTTGATGCAATTCCTCCCCCATCAAATTTTGAAAGTACCACATTCCCAATTTTTAATGGTTTGGGAGATCCAGAACAACACTTAACCCATTTTTTTCTCATTGTGATCCCTTGATGAGAACTCTGCAACAACAAGAAGCAGTTAAGCTCATGTGTTTTGTACAGTCATTACAAGGGTCTGCCTTTGTCTGGTATATAAGCTTGCAATCCCGGTCAATTACTGGGTGGGAGGATCTCCGTCAAAAATTCCTTCTTCAATTCCGCTCAACATTTCCAAAGACAACAGTTTTTTATCTTATAAATTGTAAACAAAGGGATAATGAAAGATTTTAGGATTTCATTTCTTGCTGGAAGGGAATAACATATTTCTTAAGCTTATCACTCCCTCAAGAAAATTTTTTGTCAATCTGTGTGGAAAATTTTCATGATGAATTACGCACACCGTTGATCCCTATGAAATACACAGGAGGGTTTCGAGACCTTAATTCAATCGCTCAGTAGATTGAAGACTCTCTTATATAGACTAAGGATAAAACTCATGTAATTACACCAGTTCTAGGAAGGATAATGGGGAAAGCAGAGACTGCTACAGTTACGCTTAAACAAGCACATGTACCTGCTTCCACTTCAAAACCTTCATTATATCAAAGGGATCCTCCTACTGAGCATCAACAATAGAGGTCATTTCGTCAAGATGATCAAAGATATCAAAGACGGAAACAATTTGAGGAGTTAAAGAACAAAGTCTATTCTTTCTTAAGTGAACAAGTTCCTGGTTACTTAATTTTGGCTCTGGAAAATAATTTGGTTCAGTTGCCAAGGCCTAAAAGGCCTAAAAAGGAATGAGATGAAGACCTTCCCAATTATTTCCCATTTCATTCGATGTTGGGGCATCCCATTCATGAGTGTTTTGTCTTCAAAAATCTCCTACAAAAGATTGTGGACTCGGGATAGGTAAAACTGAAGGGTTTTTCAACCCAGGTAGCATGTGTTACTACTAAATATCCAGAGGGAGAAGGCGAGTGGCAAGAAGTCAAAAGCAAAAATGTGCAAGAATTATGATGATTGGATGGTCAGGAAAATGATCAACCTAACTCATGCCATTTTACGAATGCAATTGAAGAAACCAATTCTGTTTTCTGATATGAATGCCACAGAAAAACCCTCTTCATTAGAGGGAAAATTCTCAAAGAAGCGGCATAATTCGAAGAAAGAAGAGCAGTCAGAAGAAGATGAGATCATGTCAAAGACCAAGTTCTCTTTGACTATGACATATTTTATGTCATCCACTTCGAAAGGACGGGCACCTCCCCACCAAACGACACAGCCTAAACTGGGTAATCAGACAGAATCTTCAACAGATGAAGAGTTGATCTTTGGTTATGTTAATATGATTCATTCAACAGGTCCTTATGTCAGTCGCAGTTTTGATCTCAATGAGCCTGAGTTCCCTATATCAAACAGAAGAATTAGAGAGAGTTCCATAAGTCTAGGATACAGGGGAAGATGTGGATATTCCAGAAGCCACTATTTCAATCTTACCCCTGCTAGAACTGTATATGCAGCAGAAACTCATGGAAAATCCCTTCAGCGGGCTCAACAAGAACAAGAAAGTTCTTCCACACATGGAAGATTCAGTCCTGGTACAGTTATTTTGGAGGATCGGTTAGAAGTTACCCCTTCTTCCTCTCAGCAAGTAAATAGACCTAGTTGGTCTAATCTGCCAAATATAGGAGTATTTTCAACTCCTACCCCAATACAAGATGCATCTACTTCCAAAGCATCAACTTTTAAGACACTTGTGAAACCACATGTTCCTGTTGGGAAACACAGACCTTTGGACCAAAAGTATGATGTCCTGAAACATTTGGCCCAAGTACTAGCTAAATTATCAATTATAGATGCCTTGAACCTATCAAAGGATCTTTGGGAGGCACTCATTGAGGCTTTGTCAAGTCCTCAGGAATTTGAAACTGAAATTGTTGTGGCTGAATTCTACCATGTAGAGAATGGTTTTATAGAATTCCATGTAGTGATATCTTTTATAGATGAAGATGAAGATGATGTTGTGCATGGACATATTAGACCTTTGTATTTATCTGGCAAGGTCAATGATGTAGACATCCGACGATCTTTCATTGATAATGGCTCAGGAGTCAATCTCATCCCTATTTGTACACTTCGTCGATTAGGCCTCACTGAATCAGATTTATCTCCTTCTACTTTTCTGTTGCAAGGATATGATAAAAATGAACAAGAACCTTTGGGTGAGATCACACTCAGAACTCCGTTTGGAGACCTTGTATCCAATTCAGATTTCATGGTTATTCGTCATGACCCAGCTTGCAACATTTTTCTTAGAATACCTTGGCTATATCAACATGTGGTCGTACCTTCGTCATACCATCAGTGTCTCAAATATTGTTTCAATGGTCAAATTGGGACATTGTATGGTGATAAAGCCCCATTCAAAATATGTGAATCTCAATACATTGAGGCAAAATTCTATCACGTGGAAGGGAAGTAGAAATCCACGATAAAGGAGATCACTAAAATTAATGCTCCATATATATGGTTTGGAAAAGATTACAGTAACCCCATTCATATATGTGAGTACAGATTATGTGTTGCCTATCAGTCAAATTGACAGGAAAGACCCAAATCTAAATACTCTTATGGAAACATCCATAATTTCAATTACGGCAACCAAGCCAGATATCATGGGACACGTTGGTGATTCACCAAGAAATTATGAAAGCTCAAATGGAGATATATTCATTTCATCTGCTGAAATCCAGCAATTCTATACTTAATCAGCCAAGTTAGAAGAAGTTATAGCAATGTCAGAGGTGAATAATGATGTCTATTCTCAATCCATCATCTCCTCTTTATTACCCAAGGAAGACCCTTCTTCATCAATAGGGTCATAAATGGTAGCCTCTTATTCAGGATGTTCAGGTTTTAACATCTCTATTGATCATGGAAATTATGATTCATCATCTACTATGCAAGTAGAAATAGAAGAAATAACATGTGTTGAAGAAGAAGAGGAAGATCTCTGAGATGATCCTCTAGCATTTGAAGAGTGTATCTCTAACACCATTGATGAACTCAGAGAAATATAACTGGGTACAAAAGAAAATCCATGCCCCACTTTAATTAGTGCAACCATGATTCTTGAAGATCAAGAAATGTATACTTACTTTCTAAAGTAAAATCGAGATGTATTTGCTTGTAATTATACAGAAATTATAGGTCTTGATCCCGATGTTTCCACTTATCATTTGGGTTTTCTAGAAGAACATTTAGGATTCAAGCAAGCCTCAAGAAGAACACACCCAACTTATGCTTCCAAAATTGAAGATGAAGTGGATAAGCTAATCAAGGATAACTTCATTAGAGAAGTTCAATATCCCAAATGGTTGGATAATATTGTCCCTGTGAAAAAAAAAGAATGGACAAGTTAGATTTTGCATTGATTTCAGAGATCTTAATCGGCATTGTCCCAAGGATGATTTTCCATTTCCGATCACAGAACTCTTAATTGATGCAACAGCTGGCTATGAAGAACTCTCTTTCATGGATGGATATTTTGGGTATAATCAAATCTGAATGGCTGCAAAAGATGAAGAATATACAGCCTTTAGATCCCCTCAGGGTTTGTTTTGCTATCAGGTAATGCCCTTTGGCCTGAAGAAGGTAGATGCAATGTATCTATGTGCCATGCACCGTATCTTCAAACCCTTTTTAGGGAAATTTGTTGAATGTTACATGGATGATTTGGTGGTTAAATCCATAAAACGTTCTAATCACTTGGCTTATTTGGAAATCATATTCCACAAACTTCGACAACACAATTTTAAGATGAACCCCTTGAAATGTGCTTTCAGGGTAACCGCGGGAAACTTTCTCGGCTTTTTTATACACCATCGTAGTATCAAAGTAGATACTGAGAAGAAAAAATCAATACTTGGTATGTCACCTCCTTTGAATTTTAAAGAATTGATAGGAATTCAAGGAAACATGGCCTATATTCAGCGTTTCATCGCCAATTTGGCAGGAAAATGTTTACCCTTCACCAAATTGATGAAGAAGGGAGTCACTTACCAGTGGACTGAAGAATGTCAAGAAGCATTCAATATTCTCAAGAAATACCTCTTGATTCCATCGGTATTAATGCCACCTGTTGAAGGAAGATCACTTATTCTTTATGTGACAGATTTAGAGCGATCATTGGGTGCCTTCCTTTCCCAAAAGAATGATGTTGGTAATTAAAACAGCCTTTACTATCTTAGTCAGACTATTCTTGAAGCAAAAACCCAATATTCAAGTATTGAAAAGTGATGCCTAGAATTAATCTTTGCAGTTCAGAAATTAAGACACTGTCTGAAACATCATGAGGTCCACTTGGTATATTTCAATAACACACTCAAATTTATCCTTAGTCGTCCAATGCTTACAGGACGTCTGGAAAAGTGGGCAGTTATTTTGGAGCAATTTGATATTCAGTATGTGTCTCAAAAGGCAATAAAGGTCCAAGATCTATCTGATTTCCTTACTGAACACCCTTTAGTAGAAGATACATATTTAGATACTGAACTTCCTGATGAGGAAGTTTTCTCTATTCAAGATAATCTTCAAACATGGGAAATGTACTTTGATGGTGCTTCCAGAAGTCCAACAGGGAAGAAAATGGAAGATCCTAAATTCAACAAGGTTGGGTTTGGAATTGTACTTATTTCCCCAAAAAAGGCAGTGCTACCCTATTCCTTCTTATTATGGGAAGGCAGTACGAATAATGAAGCATAATATCAAGATCTCATCGCAGGCTTGGAATTGGTGCTTCAGGCACAAGTGAATCACTTAAAGGTGAATGGTGATTCAGACCTGGTAATCAAACAAGTCAATGGGGATTATTCCATCAGAAAAGAATAGTTAATCCCTTTGTATGATTGTGTCCGAGAGTTAATGGCAGAATTTCCTTCAGAACCGACATTTTCTTATGTCCCATGATCACAAAATTCCCAAGCTGATGCACTGGCTAATGTAGCTACAGCCCTGGCAGATCCAAATCAGGATGAAACAGTCATCAGTATTGCCCACTGTCGTACAATTTCACCATATGTTCAAATCAGAATAGAGGAAACCAATGAAATTAGTCCCATTTCTGAACCATATGGTCATACTACAGGATTGATTACACCTATCATGGAATACCTTAAATATGGAACATTCCGACCTGATAGAGCCGAGAAAGAAAAAATCCGGTGATGTGTGGTCAATTTCACTCTTTATGATAGCCCAAATTACCAAAAAATTCTCTACAAGTGATGTTTTGATGGAATTCTCTTCAGATGTGTTGATGTTGAAGAGACAATGGCTGTCATGAAATAAGTACATGCAGGAGTCTGTGGTGCCCATCAGTCTGGACATAGACTGACTAATCAAATTCGAAGGCTTGGATACTTTTGGCCTTTAATGATACAGGGTTGTGTTTATTTCACTAAGAATTTCCATTCTTTCCAAGTATATTCCAACTTCATTCATAAACCCCTAGATTTGCTTCATACAGCTAAATACTCATGTCCATTTTCCACATGGGGAATGGATGTAGTAGGACCTTACCCTTCGGCTACATCCAAGAAGTTTAAGTATATTCTCACTACTACTGACTTCTTTTAAAAATGGGAAGAGGCAATACCTCTCAAAGAAGTTAGTTCTAAAATAATTTCTAGCTTCATTAAGTCTAACATCATTACCAGATTTGGTGTCCCTCATACCATATTGACGGACAATGGCACCAACTTCTGTTCATCTGAGGTAAGGAAGTTGTATCAAGAATACAACATCAAATCCAATCACTCATCTCGGTATCATGCAGTGGCCAATGGCCAAATAGAGGCCTTCAAAAATAATCTTTCAAACATACTGCAAAATATGGTGGATAAAGATAAGAAATCATGGCCTGATAAACTTTTTCATGCTTTATGGGTTTATCGAACCACCACCCGCACTGCTACGCGGTCAACTCCATATTCATTGGTATATAGAACATAAAAATTCATTCCCATTGAGGTCTAATTACCTTCACTCAGATTATACATTTTTGATCAGTCATCTACAGATAAACAATCTCAAAACCGATTGGATGAATTGGAACGATTAAATGAAAAAAGATTGTGCACCATGCACCACTTGGAAGTCTATCAGAATCGAATAGCACAGGCTTTCAACAAAAAAGTTCATCTCCATTAATTAATTCAAGGAGAATTGGTATTGGTCCTCAGAACTCCAATGATACTAGGAAAGAAGCCTCCAAAGCTTGAGCCAATGTGGGAAGGACCTTACTCAATACATAAGGTCTACTCCAATGGAGCTTATTCTTTAATCTCAATGGATGGAGAACTCATTACAACTCTAACCAATGCTAGATTCTTGAAAAATTATTTTTTGTAACATGAATACTTACATCCTGCAAGACATTAAACTACATAACCATTTTCATCCTAAATGACGTTAAACTGTGAAAAAGTCCAAAATACGTCCAACATGACATTAAATTGTGTCCCACATGTCCTCACTGCAAGACATTAAACTACATAGGCATACGTCCTAGCTACATGATTCTAAACTGTACATCACCCAAAGTTCTACATGACGTAAAACTATATTGTCCTACATGACATTAAAATTTTCACATATTTATCCTACATGACGTAAAACTGAAAAAAGTCCCTTAATACGTCCTACATGATGTTAAACTGTATTTTTTCCCTGCTACATGACACTAAACTATGCAGCACCAATAGTCCTCACTAAAATAATGTCACATACATGACTTCTTTTAAAGTCATTTTGTCATTTAATTTACATTATTTCTTTGTTTGGGGGATTTTGCATGCATTTTGGTGGAAATGGTGGGTTTTCAAAATTTGGGCCAAACCGTGAGCCCATTTTCAGATTTAAAAACCAATTTTTTTTATGTTATAACTCATTCATTTTTCAAGATTTTACAAAAATTACACTTCTAAATTGTCATACCCTAATATATAAAAACTACCATATCCATTTGGGCCTCATATAAATCCATAATCATGATGGATTTGGGTTTTTTATTAAGGTTTTGGGCCAGATCGAAATCCCATTCCCTACTTTATGTTTTATTTTTAATATTTTAATATCTCATTCAATATTTACTATTTTTTGTTGATTCCACCTCCCACTAAAATCCAAAAACCTAAGGATAACCCCCATTATCTATTTCACCACTTTTGACCTCATTTGTTTCTCGAATTTGGGAGAAACTTCTCTAGATTTCTCAAATCGTCCAGATTTGAAGAGGTAAATTATTTCTTTTCATAACTCCTTCAATTTCTGCTCTTTTTCCCCCATTTTGGTCCCTAAATGACCTTCTGATCCCCATTAGAGCCTCCATATCAGGTTTGGTTGCTTGGAGATTCAAATTTTGGTGTATGTGGTTCGTTTGATTCAAGATGTTTCAAGTAAGTGTTTCTTTCCTTGATTCCTTCCCCTTCCTTAGGGTTTCTTTCAACCTTTCTTCAAGTTACTCATGTATAGAAGTTGAGTTTCGAACCTAGGGTTTTATTTGGTGTATTTGTGGTCAAATATTGTGGTCTAGGGCTGGATTTATCTTCCCTAAGCTGTTCTGGTGGTTTAGTTGATGTTTTGCACCATGTTTTGAGGGTTTTGACATAAAAGGTAGGTGATTCCATGTGTAATAATTTCTAGATGAGTTAGTTTTCTTGAATTACTTATTATGAATGTTCCTAATATACTGTGTGTGGTGAAAAAATTGTTTATGTTGGATTTGGTTAAGCATTTATTTTTATAGTTTCATTTTAGCATAAAATTGGGTGTTTTTCATGTGTAACCCTTTGGGTATTGTTTGGGTGTGTTTTATAACATATGAAATTGGTTTAATAAATCATGTTTGGGCTAAAAATTATGATTTGGTATGGTATTGGTGTTACATTAGGTTTTAAATCAGTTTTTTCTATGGGTTTAAGGTGTAAAACCTTATTGCACTTCTTGAAAGTGATTTTGAAAACATGTGCTTTTCATGTGGATCTTTTGTGGTATTGTTTGAGGTGTTTGTATAACACTTGGGGGTAGTTTGATAAATGTTTTTGGGGCTTCCAATTCTATTTTTAATTTTTATTGGTGTGATTTTGTCCTTGAAATATGGTTTTGAAATTGGTTTTATGTGAAAATCTTTGGTACACTCTTTAGAATTGTTTTTTGAAAGTTTTGAATGGTTTAATGATTTATGTAAGGGGTGAAACCATATTATAAAACTGTTTTGGATTGTTTATACTTTCAAATGGACCATTTTAAATGTGAATAGGTCTTTCATGTGATGTGTATCCTCTTGGAAATGTTTTATAAAATTTTTTAATGGATTTACTGAAATTTGAAAGAGGTGTGAACGTGATGTGGGCTGTTAGTGTGAGTGCGATGTGAAAAATGGATTTTTCTTATAAAAAGGGTTTTATGAAACTTGTGACTGGTCTATTATGTGATGTTTAGCATATTTTTAGGGACATTATAAAATTGTTAAAGGATGTGTTGGATTGTGAAAGTTATGCAAAAAGTGTTATGGGCTATTTTGGTGTGAGATTGATTTCAAAACTCATTTGAATGAAAAGTATAATTTGTGACTTGTGTGATGTACATGGGGCTACTTGGTTAATGTTTGATTTGGAATAGATATTTTCATGTGAAAACTATATTTCTTCGCTTGTTGAACTTGTTTGAGAACAAAGGGGAAACCCGAGTATCAAGGTGGGTGGACGTGTACTAGTATGCTAGTGAATTCGTGGGGTTTGGCCTCAGTTTCACTTAGAAATATTGACGCTTAAAACTCTAACTAAACTATAATGATGATTATTGGGGACAACTAGTTTATGGTTATGTTCCCTACTATTGGATATTGCACGAGAACAAATATTGTTTTTGTGGTTACTCTCACCGAGATATGAGGTACCGGGGACCCACATCTAGCTAGTGCCTAGGGGTTATTTCCTATTGCTTGTGCTCATTAGATCTTTCATACTTACCATTGGAATAAGGTATATTTGGCTGGAAAAATTCAGTAGCTTTTGAATTTATTTTAAAATTTTTAATTCTTTAAATTATCCCACTTGAAAATTGGTTTTTTTAGTTGCATCTTTATTAATTGTAACAAGAAATTACATGTTTTTGGAAACTTGCTTGTTTTTCATATTTAAATTTTTATCACATGGAATATATTAGTAGTGGTATCCTACTAGGCATTGTATCAAACCCTACTTACACCCTTGGGTGTAAGTAGATGTGGTTATTTTTGTTGTCGCAGGTTTGGGTACAACTTTTGTGCCAAGAGTTCGGGTTTTTTGCAGGCCATCATGATACGGTGTTGTGGATATGGCTTGAGGGTGGTGCCTCTCACCATGTGGAGGTTTTTGGGATATCCATTGTGGGTTTATTCAGTTTTTATAGTCTTCTATAATTTTTTTGAACTTATGTATTCAGTTCTGGATGTTTGTATAAACCTTGTTGTTATGAATTTTTTAGATTCATTTTATCAAATATTTTTGGTGTTTTATCTATACATATTTGGGTAAATCGTTCCCAAACCAAGATAAATGATACCAGGGAACTTGTGCCAGCCTGTGTGGATAGGGAATACCCTTAGGGCCTTGCCACAGGCTGGGTTTGGTGCTATTTTTGATGGTGACCAAATTCGGTTTGTGACAAAATGGTATCAGAGGAGGTTCGCTCTCTTTGGGTCATGTTATTTGGGGAACAGTCGGGATAGTCTAGAGTTAGGATTGTCGGGACATGGAATTTCGGTTATGAGTAGGGTGGATGATTACCACACCTCATGACAGGATTCAGGTCTCTAGGGGAAGTCAGGACCTTTCGGAGTCATTTGGTTTTCTTGGTTTAATGATGATTAGGGGAAATGAAAATAGAGTTGGGTTAATGGTCTCAGTGAGATCGTAGGGCCTGGAAAGCCATGTGGAGCTAGGGATATTACCTATAACACTCTCTATGATAGTGAAGTGATTGTAATATTTCCTCTAACCATATTTCCATTTCACCCACTGAAACTAGTTTCCTCTCGCATTGCCTTGTGTTCATTAGTTTTAAATATTGGAACTTTGTTCGATGTTATTGTTTGTTTAGGTAAATTGATTGAGTATTGTTCAGATTGTGTTTGAGGAGTTTTCATTTTGGATAAAGCCTGAATGTGATTGATTGTTTTAGGAAAGTGGTGTAAGTTTTTTTGTGAGATTAATCCTTCCTTAAATGATCACTGTAGGTGTTTTGGCCTTTGGGGGCCAATCTTGGAAAAAATTACTTCTTGGTTTATCAGTTGGGTTTGGTTTTTGTATTTGGCCTTACTGTGGCATTCCAAGGGCAGGAAGTTTTATGGTGGGGATAATTGTCATATAAATGACTTCTTTTAAATTTATTTTGTCATTTAATTTACATTATTTCTTTTTTTGGGGGGTTTCGCATGCATTTTGGTGGAAATAGTGGGCTTTCAAAATTTGTGCCAAACTATGAGCCCATTTCCAGATTTAAAAACCAATTTTGATTAATTTATAACTCATTCATTTTTCAAGATTTTATAACAATTAAAATTCTCAATTGTCATAACATAATATATAAAAACTACCATATCCATTTGGACCTCATAAAAATCCATAATCATGATGGATTTGGGTTTTTTATTAATGTTTTGGGCAAGCCCGAAAGCCCATCCCCTAATTTAAGTTTTATTTTTAATATTTTAATATTTCATTCAATATTTACTATTTTTTTGTTATTACACCTCCCACTCTAGGCCAAAACCCTAAGGAGAACCCCCATTATCTATTTCGTCTCTTTTGAGCTCATGTGTTTCGCAAATTTGGGTGAAACTTCTCTGGATTTCTCAAATAGTCCAGATTTGAATAGTTAAATTATTTCTTTCATAACTCCTTCAATTTCTACTATTTTTCCCCCATTTAGGTCCCCCCATGACCTTATCATCCCCATTAGAGCCTCCATATCAGGTTTGGTTGCTTGGAGATTCAAATTTGGGCGTATTTGGTTCGTTTGATTCAAGATGTTTCAAGTACATGTTTCTTTCCTTGATTTCTTCCCCTTCCTTAGGGTTTCTTTCACCCTTTCTTGAATTTACTCATGTCCAGAAGTTGAGGTTCGAACCTAGGGTTTTATTTGGTGTATGTTTGGTCAAATATTATGGTCTAGGGCTAGATTTATCTTCCCTGAGGTGTTTTGGTGGTGTAGTTGATGTTTCGCACCATGTTTTGAGGGTTTCGACATAAAAGGTAGGTGATTTCATGTGTACTCATTTCTAGATGAGTTAGTTTTCTTGAATTACTTATTATGCATGTTCCTAATATTCTATGTGTGGCGCGAACATTTTTTATGTTGTATTTGGTTAAGCATTTATTTTTATAGTTTCATTTTAGCTTAAAATTGGGTGTTTTCATGTGTAACCCTTTGGGTATTGTTTGAGTGTGTTTTATAACATATGAAATTGGTTTAATAAATCTTGTGTGGGCTGAAAATTCTGATTTGGTAGGGTATTGGTGTTCCATTAGGTTTTAAAGAGGTTTTTTATATGGGTTTAAGGTTTAAAACATTATTGCACTTCTTGAAATTGATTTTAAAAACATGTGCTTTTCATGTGGATATTTTGTGGTATTGTTTGAGGTGTTTGTATAAAACTTGGGGGTAGTTTAATAAATGTTTTTGGGGTTTCCAATTCTGTTTTTAATTTTTATTGGCGTGATTTTGTCCTTGAAATATGGTTTTGAAATGGGTTTTATGTGAAAAGCTTTGGTACACTCTTTAGAATTGTTTTATGAAAGTTTTGAATGGTTTAATGATTTATGTAAGGGGTAAAACCATATTGGAAAACTATTTTGGATTGTTTATAATTTCTAATGGACCATTTTAAATGTTAATAGGTCTGTCATGTGATGTGTATCCTCTTGTAAATGTTTTATAAAAATATTTATTGGATTTACTGAAATTTGAAAGAGGTGTGAACAAGATGTGGGCTGTTTGTGTGAGTGTGATGTGAAAAATGGATTTTGTTTATAAAAAGGGTTTTATGAAACATGTGAGTGGGTTTTTATGTGATTTTTAGCATATTTTTAGGGACATTATAAAATTTTAAAATGATGTTTTGGATTGTGAAAGTTATGAAAAAAGTGTTGTGGGCTATTTTTTGTGTGAGATTGATTTCAAAACGCATTTGAATGAAAAGTTGAATTTGTGACTTGTGTGATGTACAAGGGGATGTTTGGTTAATGTGTGATGTGGAAGTGATATTTTCATGTTAAAACTATATTTCTTGGCTTGTTGAACTTGTTTGAGCACAAAGGGAAAAACCGAGTATCTAGGTGGGTGGACGTGTACTAGTATGCTAGTGAATCCATGGGGTTTGGCCTCAGTTTCACTTAGCAAGATTGACACTTACAACTATAACTAAACTATAATGATGATGATTGGGGACCACTAGGTTATGGGTATGTTCCCTACTAGTGGCTCATGCATGAGAACGGATATTTTTTTGTGGTTACTCTCACCGAGATACGAGGTACCTGGGACCCACAGCTAGCTAGTACCTAGGGGTTATTTCATATTGCTTGTGCTCATTAGATAATTTATACTTACCGTCGGCATATGGTATATTTGGCTGAAAAAATTCAGTAGCTTTTGAATTTATTTTAAAAGTTTTGATTCTTTAAATTAGCCCACTTGAAAAATGGTTTTTTAGTTGCATCTTTTAGAAATTGTAACTAGAAATTACATGTTTTTGAAAACTTGCATGTTTTTTGACTTTGAATGTTTATCACATTGAATATATTAGTGGTGTCATACTACTGGGCATTGGCTCACACCCTACTCACACCCTTGGGTGTAAGTAGACTTGGTTATTTTTGTTGTCGTAGGTTTGGGTACAACTTTTGTTCCAACAGTTCGGGTTTTTAGAGGTCCATCATGATACGGTGTTGTGGATATGGCTTGAGGGCGGTGCCTCTCACCATGTGGAGGTTCTTGGGATATCCATTGTGGGTTTCTTCAGTTGTTATAGTCTTCTATAATTATTTTGAACTTATGTATTCAGTTCTGTATTTTTGTATAAACCTTGTTGTTAGGAATTTTTCAGATTCATTTTATCAAATATTTTTGGTGTTTTATGTATACATATTTGGGTAAATCGTTCCCAAACCAAGATAAATGATACCCAGGCACTTGTTCCAGCCCGTGGGTATTGGGAACGCCCTTCGGTCCTTATCATGGGTTGGGTTTGGTGTCATTTTTGGTGGCGACCAGATTCGGTTCGTGACAAAGACTTTAAACTGCATAGTCCCCTCCATCGTCCAATATGGCATTAAACTATTTTTCCAAGTTGCAAGACGTTAAACTGCCAAGCACCCCATATCCGTGACACATGTCACTTAAACTGTGAAACAGTCCCTTATGCGTCCTACATGACGTTAAACTGTGAATCGTTAGGGTTGTTGTTACCTCTTGTTTCTCACACTGAGTATGACTCACGTGAACTTAGAGTAAATTTCAACCATAACACCCTCTCTAGGACGCTAACCATGTGTAAGTCCCAACACCATTTTTAGGTTTTTTTCCTCAAATACAACTTGATCACCAATTCATTATTAATTAAACTATGTAGACTTTGATCCTTGCCTTCTAGGCTGGGTACGTAGGCAACCTCTCGAGGTTCAAGCCCAAAACCAATCTCTTAACGTCGGTTCACCTTCGTCCCACATGACGTTAAACTATCTACATCCCTTTTGTCCCTGCTACATGACACTAAACTGTGTAGCACCATCGTCCTCGCTATATGACCTTAAACTATACAGTCCCCCATTGTCCCTCGCTTGAGAGGGAATCATCATTGACATTGATCTCCAATCATGTCATATTCCAAAGACTACATGCATACATGGCAATGCCCGAACCTTTTACCTTGGGTCAAACCATCATTGCACTAAAGTCCTCTTTCTCCCTTCACTTGTACGAACCAAATCTGTACAGAGTGTATTTTAAGAACTATGTGCGGCTTGATTTCCATACTTATGGGATACATAAAAGTGTTCGAGCGTCCCTCGAATCCAGCCCTAAGTCTTTGGGCCTAACCCCAAATTCCACTTTTAGTCCCTTGACTGAAATGCCCCCCTGTGAAAACATGAATGTGGTATGAAAACTCTGGTCTTTATTCACATCAGGTTTATAAAACACACACTGTGTATTCCTTATTATGGTCTAAACTCTATGACCTTAAACTAATATCTTCTACACTCTCGTCCCAAAGGACATTAAACTGTATTTCAAGAACTATGTATGGATTGATTCCCATCCTTATGGGATACGTAGTGAAGTCCATCATTTCTAATTCAGGGCCCAGCCACAACATGATTATGGGCAGCATTAGTCTATGTATCTCTTTCATGTATTCAAAAATGCCTATTTTGATGTGTCATACTCCTAACCTTGAATACTTACCGATCTCCATAACCCTTTTCATGACTTCCGGTCACAAAATGTCTGATACCCAGGAATTCTTCTGTCTGACTATACAGCAGATTCCCTTTAGGAGGCCTTCCATAAACAGTCTACATAACGGACCTATCAGCCAAAGGATGCTATTATTTGACTATGTAGCCAATGCTCTTATGTGGCCCTGCATAATTCAACCCCCTAATGGGTTTTTCAAATAGTGGTAACTTCATTATTGTGGGGAAAACATCTTTTGTCCTTGTTGGTCTTAACAAAAATTTATAGGGATCCGCAAAAAATATACATCCTTAACATATTTGTCCCATATTCTTTTTCATGATCTAAAAGTATTCAAGTCTATGGTTTATATTTCCCTTCCCTACATTTGGATCAAACCTTCATAGGAGTGACATTCATACAATTCTTTGACAATCTTGAATGGGAATATCCTCTCTATATTCAAGTACTTCTCTCCGTATAGAAAACTCTATGCTTTGGAAAATTTGAATCTCCATACACTTCCACTGGCTTTTAAGCAATAGAAAAGTAAAATTACTGAGAGTTCTTTTCCCTGACTATGCAGCATGTGCCCTTAAGTGGCCTTGCATAAGTAGTCTACATAATGGAATTGTCATCCAAAAGATGCTATTATTTGACTATTCAGCCAATGCCCTTAAGTGGCCCTGCATAATTCAACCCCCTAACGGGTTTGTTCAATAATGGTAACTTCACTCTTAGGAAATACTTCTTCTAATTCCTTTTAGCCCTTTATTTATATTATTCCTCAGATTCAAAATTTCTTAATTCATAGTTTACATGTTTTCTTCCATAATTGAATGTGGTAATATGTTTTCAAGTAAATTATCAATGAATTGAGTCAATTTTAATCCATTCGGTCAAAGGTATTCAACCTTAAACATTAGCCTTTTTATGTCCGTCGTGCATGACTTTAAACTGCCCACAAAAGACAAGGGAACTCTGAACAAAAGTCAAGTACTAGCTCACTAAACATACATTTTGTATGATTTAGGTAATATTGAGCAATAAAAAGATTCAAAGTTTGTAGGGTTATTTTTATATCCTAGCAAAAAAATAAAACTATGCTTACTATGACCATTGTCTTAGGTAAAAGTTTAAAGCAAGTAGCAAGAGGATGCAGGCACAAATGATTAAAGATGAAAGTGTTTTTCATTTATGCACAAGAGTCAAGAGGACATCCACAGACTGGAGTCTATTTTATTTTTCAAGAATTACAAAAGTCTTTCAACATAACTCTTCATTTGATTTACGGCATCCCAAGCTTCATCAGCAGCCACATGAAGTTCATGCACTCAACTAGCTTCACCCTTTTCAGCTTGATGGAGTGCTTTCTTGGAATCTACAATGGATTTCATACCATTTGTTTGAACTCCTTCTAGTGAATTGTTAAGCTGGTCAAGTTCCCCAATAACAACATCTAATCGTTTCTGAAGGTGCATCTGCTGGACAACTTTCTCCATGATCTTATATTTCAGCTCCTTCAATTTCACATCATGATCAGCCTCAACTTGGGATACCGTAGCCTCAAATTCGTTGATATTGGCCAACAACCTCACTCTGGTCAGGTCTTGATGGTACCATTGCTTCTACTCCCTCCTTAAAATGACTTGTTTCACCACAGTATAGATCTCTTGATATCCAAAACTACCAAGTCCCAACATGACAAACAGGGATGACAGTCGCAGGATCTTCGAAGATAGCTCTTTGAGAGGCAATTCAGATATGATCTTACATATGTTCTTCCATGACTTGCATCGTGAAAACTGGAGCATTTTTTGTACCTCTGGGTCGGATTCATCATCACTATCACAGGGGGGAATATAATCTTGAATTAATGCACTTAAGGAAGTGCCCTTTTCTTCTCCTTCCCCCTGACCCTTGTTACGTCACTTTCTACTCCTGTTGGGGTGGAGGCTGAGGCTTCACCTCCAGATCTAACCACTTAAATTGATGGCCCTGCATAGTCAATTGAATTTTTTGGTTAGTTTCAAAGGATAAAAAAAGTTGATTCAGTTGTCTTACAAATTAAGTGTAGCTAAAAATATTATTATATATTACCCAATGGTAGATAAGCAACATGAGAAGGCTCTTTCCCATCTTTCCTAGCTTCAATAGGATTTTCAGGATGGGTTTCTGGAAGCTCTACCAGGTTCAGCTCCACTTGAGCTAGTGTCTCTATAATAGTAGGGTTGTCTATACCCCCTTCAGAAATTGGCAGTTCAGCAGTTTGCTTAGATGGAACAGCACATTTTAACCCATCATGGTCAGAAATGTAATAAGAAATTTTTAATTGGACGAAGGATAACACTCACGTCCAAAATCCTCTAAATTACATGGTAATTTAACTTGATATAAATTGTCTTCAAAAGATTCACCAAGTTTCCTCTTTTCATCCAATGATATCTCAGATTCCTGGTTAGTCTCACTAGTGGGGGAATTCGATGTATATTCTTGGAGACCCTCATCCTTTAGGCTTTGACCCCGGACAGTTTCTTCATAGAAAATTACAGCATCATTTGCAGTGGCCGCCAAATGTTCTGGTGCAGGTGTTGAACCTAAAGTATCACAAAATAAAAGTAATTTATGTTTTTATTCAAAATTTTTTGAAGCATTGTTAAATTACCAGAAGCAGGATCTTCTCTCCTAGCAGTAGTAGCAGGAGCAGTACCGGGAACAGACGTTGGCCCTTCTTCAGGAGCAGCCAAGTCAGCATGAACTTTTGTTTTTTCACCATCACCCGCCATCGTTCTCAGAGGAGGTTAAATCCTCTCCCTCAAAGGTGAAATTGAATAATCCCCTGTAATTCCAAGAAGTATGAGCAATATTTTCATGAGATAAGATTCATGACTATCTGAAGGACTTACCACTATTGATGAAGTGTTTAACTATGGGCTTCTTCCTTTGATGCCATTACTTCTTTGGATTTTTGGGTGTGTTGGCATCATCATCTCCAAATACAGGAATTGGAATGTGAAAATCCATGTCTAAATCCTCGTCCATGGCTTGCTGGCCTGGAGATACCTCACTCGGCTCACGAGGAGATTCATTAGCTCCGATGGCATTACCACTAGGGCTATACTATGGTGAAGGAACCTCAAAAGTTCCTTTCTTTGTAAGCTGCAGGATGTAGTGAATAATTTTCTTGTGTAACAAAGATTTAACTGAAATCAAGTTGCAAATCAAATAAGGAAAGAGACTTACATCTTCAAGAGCCACATAATCGTGCCACTCCTCATCTCCGGAAGGACTAGTCCCCTCAGTGGTTCCATGATCTATCATTTCCTTCACCCGCTTGGTGATAGGAATGGAATCATCAGTGGCATATATGAGCACCTCCAACTCTATGATGTAAGCCCACACTTCATCGGGGGTATCCTTGAAACTGATGTCAGTAGAATCCTAAAGATTCCCTACTCCAGGGATGTGTATCCCTTCGCATAAGTCCATCCAGGTGGTTTCAGCATCGCAGTATAAACTCTACCATGTCTGGACAGCCTCAGGTCGTAGATATTCAGCATGTGCACTAAAAGGCTACGATGAGGGTCCTACAATCTTGGACTTCAACTTCTTCCCAGCTCCTACAATTACAAATAGAGAATAAGAAAATAAAACTTCTTGCTCTATAAAGTAATGGTGGTTAAATTTCCCCAATGAAGTAACTCACCAAGATTTGATGGAGTGGGTCTCTTGATTCTGAAAGGAGGATTATATATGTCACGAGGCTGCTTTGACACATGTCCTGCATCATCATCCTCATCTTGAGAATCCGATGAGTCAACCCTGGGTGAGGAACCCGGTGAATCAGATCCAGGTGTAGAAGAGTCACCTTATAGATGAAGGGTTTCTTTCTCTACAGTTCTCTTCCTTTTCCCCACCTGATGAACCGAATGATTCAGTACCCCTTCAGGGTATGATTATACCCAGTTCTCGGCATACCATGTAGTCAAGTTACTTGCCACTCCAGCAACTGGTAGATCAAACACTATCCCGGTCTTCTCCATAGATGTCAGAAACTATAGGTTTCGGGCAACCATCTGATGTTTCTCTGACCTGACATGCATAGGAGGGGATACAACAGTCTGCTATAGAAACTTTAATTGACGTGCAAATCGGTATGGAGCACAGTCCTCGCATAAAATCTCTCCGTCAATCTTAGTGTCCAATACACCATCTCTGCAAGCCAGCATGTATGACCTCAATTCCAAGCCGACTGTTCCATCATCAACAAATTTCCTGGTTAGAAGGTTTCCATAAATAAATAAATGAAATTCCTTGAACATGCTCAACCTCGCCTTCATATCATAGGAGTTGAGGGACAATGGGAAAATTCCAGAAAATGCCTGAACTGATGGCCTGAAAGAACTCCCAGGAACCTATGCTCCGCTCTATACAGCATATGACCTGAAATGAGTGGCAATACATCCCCACAAAACTTGGAATGGTCCCACTATACTCAAAGTAGACTTACCCATAATGACATGGAGTAAGCTCCTGTGAATATTTTCCAAAATGGGGGTGGCCAACCCAACCATTTTTTTCTCAGCCAACTTGGCTGCAACAACAAAAGTCCCTGTCCTGACACCTCCCTTCTAATCCCTGATTGGAAGAAGATAAACACTGAGCCACAAGGCTAAGATTCCTGCCATATGGGTCTTTTCTGGGATCCTCTTATCCATTTCATACCCCCACTTTTCAAATTCTCCTACTTCCAGGGTCGGCCAAAATGTGCCAACAGCACCCCTCCTCTCTGTTCTAGGGCAGGTAGTAGGATGAGTACAGGTGGGACCCTTCTCCTTCTTCTTGGTAAGAAACATATCCATCCACTACTCTGGATGAATATCCTTTCTAGAATGAGTTTTGTAGGTCTTTGAATTCTAGATCTTGTAGAAAACTTTCAATAATTCTCGAGCCAAAGCTAAAGTCTCCTCTGAATCATTCCAAGTTGCCTTGGAAGGGATGAATTCATCATATATATCGCCCAAAATTGGAGCCCTTGAGATTTTGTAGACATCCCACAAACTGATGCCTACTTCCCCATGAGTCAAATGGAAATAATTAGTTTCTGGGCTCCAGCGGCTGATTAGCTCCGGCACAAAGTCATCATTCTGGTTGACATATGTCTGACCAGCCCAGATGGCTTCATATATTGTAGCTCCTTTCAGATCCTCGACAAACTCTGCACAGGTTTGTCGCACCCAATATGCCAACATCCAATTTGTCTCCACACCTCCTCTGGTATGGAAGTCCCATCTCTTCTTCCAGCCTTTGGATTGATCCATCTGAGAGTTTCGGAAGATTCAGGGATAACAATGTGGCTGCAGCTCAGGCTTGTGAGGTTTCAGATCTGGGGAAAAAGGGCTATGATGCATTATGTAGGCCTTCTCCACTGTTCCAGCATTTATGAATGATCCTCCAACTGAGACATTTACTGAAGAAAAGTTGGGGTAAGTCTGAAACCAAGAATGCGGGAGCTAGTTATTTGGATCTGGAGTGTTGACTTCTTGCAGATGACCATGCCCATTCAGAGGTAGGTAGATACTTTGTGGTAAATTAAGATGATACTTCTTCAAGTACTTGTCCATGTATGGGAGAGTGTTGTCTTAGATATTATAATAATCATGGCCAATTAGGTTCATCATGTCATCAATCCACTTGCTATAAAACTCATTAGTTATTCCAATTCTTCTGGGAGCCATTGAATCTGCACAAACATCAGATAATTAAATTTTAAGTAGGTTGATTTTTCATAATTTTTTTGAAGAAATTAAGAAAAAATGGCTAAGGAGTTAAGGCGTGCAAGTCCCATATTGGCACGCAAGTCTACTTTGGTTGCGCAAGTATGGGCGCGCAGGTATCACCATGAAAGTCCAAATACCTCTATAGGAACGCGACACTAAGACACAAGGAACCACGGACATCTGCACCTTCGCGAACGAGAGAAAGCAGAACACCTTGCGCACCGAGAGCTCGAAGCTTTGAAAGTTGGGTGCTTTGAGTGAGAGTAGCACCCGTATTTATAGGCAAGGCCACACTTTTGTGCACCGAACCCTACGTGTCTCGCACCTGTGCGCCGCTACCTGCGCGTTCAACACCTGTGCACCCAAAATTTCTTGGTTTTCTCCTTTTACCTCAGAGTAAAATCCTCATTCCTTTTTCAAATCCAACTCTGAGGGGGGACTTTTGTTGACGCTCATTTCTGTCACAGAGTATAAACGAATGAAAAAGGTGAATACCTTAAGCACAAAGAGATTCATCCTTTGAAGAAACATCAAAAATTGACAAAGGCATGAACAAGGATTTCTTTAAGCATGGGTCACGCAAGTTTCACCATGGTCGTGCAATTATACTTGCACGCCACATATTGGTCGCTCAGGTGAATTTTGCGCCCAATTTTATTTTTGCCCAAGGTCCTCAATGTCTTATAAATACCCCTTGTGGGCCCCCCATTTCGAGGATAAAAAAATTCCAAAAGTCAGATTTAAGCTCTTGTCCCCCTAGTCTTTGATTGAATTATTATGGACACTTCTAAGGTATTTGGAAGATCTAAAGAGTGGGAACAATGCCTAAGTGTTGAAATTCATCAACACTTGTGTGCATAAGTGTCTATCTTTTAATATAAATGGCCACACTTTCACGTCGCCTTATCCCTTCAACAGAACTTGCACTCTAACCTTTTGGAAGCCTTTAGGGATAATACTAAGTGCTTGAGCCAAGTCTCACCCAAGTATTACCCTATGAGTTAACCGTTGCCCAAGTACACCCATGTCACGCAAGTACATGTGTGACCAGGACTTGCGCACCAAAACAAGACTTGTGCTCCTACCTCTTTTTGGGTTCCCCTCCTACCTATTCAACTCTTTTCTTCAAATTCACCTCTCTATTTCAATATCTAGTCTTAAAAACCCTCTTCAAAGCCACTTATGGCATGGTTTCTTTGTTGAATTCATTATCTAAAAGTAGTTCTGTAAAATATCTTTCAAAACCTTATGATTCATAAACTTTATGTCACTAAGGTTAGAGATTTCATTCATTTCAACCTCATCATTTAAGATGAGAAGATCTTTAATTAGGGAATCCTCCTTAGGATTAAGACACAAGTTCCCAAATTTGGGCATCCTTTTTATGAGTAATCCCCATTCATAATTTCTCTTAACTTGGGACTCCTTTTCAGGAGTAAGCCCCAGATCTCAAGTTCCCAAATATGGGCCTCCTTTTCAGTAGTAAGCCCCAGGATTAATTTATTTTGACCTGGGCTTCCTTCTCAGGAATAAAACCCAATCATAAGTATCCTCTAATATGGGCCTCCTTCTCAGGAGTAATCCCCTATTATAAGTCCCCCTAATTTGGGCATCCTCCTCAGGAGTAAGCCCGAAGTTAGAGTATCAAAATCTCCATAAAGCACAAATACCTTTATGGATCATGTTCCGAGACTTCTTCCCAGAAGTAAATCTTAGTCTTCATCTACTTGGGTAGTCACACATACATAAGCCCCATATCATCCCTTGTGACCACATCTTTCCTGGAACAAATCATCAGGTTTACCAATACCTCTTGTTTCTCACACCGAGCATGACTCAAGTGAGCTTAGAGTGTAAAAGTAACCACAAAACATCCATTTGGGCCATTAATCCTATGTAAGCCCTACATTTCTTAATTGAACTACATGTACTTTGATCTCTTCCTTAAAAGTAGAGTATGTAGGAAGCCTTTATAAGGTTCAATCCCATCACCCATTAATTCTCATATATCCCATATGACGTTAAACTATATCTTAATTCCTGAACTATGTGGTTTATGATTACTTTTCTAACAAGGATACGTAGGTATCCCATTTGCAGGTACGATCCCAACTCTAAAATAATCCATGTCCTTCTGAATGACAATAAACTTCAAGTGCCCCGCTGAGTGGCTTTAAAACCATTATGGTTATCATAATGACCAAGATATTTCTACATAATGTATTGAAGGATACCATTGACAAAGGATATCTAATACATATAGATGATTCTCCATCGATGATGAACCTAAAATACATATAAAAGATTCTCTAAATCTCATACATATCAATCATTGATTGCCAAATCTAAAGGAAAAATCATTTTTATACTTGGTAAATTAATAAGGATTCGTGAACATAACTTAAATCTATAAGAGAGTCCCAAAGTAGACAATAATTCCCCCCAAAATGTGTGATGAGTCTGACCTCCCATCCTCTCGAACAATGAAAATTCTTAAGCCTCATTGTTCTACAAATAATGATCACCTACCTTTGGAAAGTCGGTCCAAATAGATATAGAATCATTGGATGTTTCCGGTTCTATGAATAAACCCATTAAAAACCGATTGTAATGTTTGAACCTTAAACAAAAGAGCTCATCCCCATTTCCATCCAAAATAATGTCATAACCAAGAGTGAAGCAAGGCTCATTGTCATGCACCAGTTCCTGTTCGAGTCTAGCTCAAAGTAGTGTTTTCGGGTTTCACCCCTAGGTACATCTATACCAGAGCTGCCTCTACCTGCTCGTATCCAGACAGGGATGTATTTCTTGGAAAACTCACAAAATCTCTACATTACCAAAATTCTAGAAAGTTCATCTATACTAATCCTCAAAGTCTATTTTAGGGTAATGTGCTCTAATCAAAGTTTATCTAAATCTAGTTTCCAAGGTCATTTATAAACATCCTCTAATACCAACAGTAATGCCCCAAACCTAGTTACCGAGATTCGGTGCATTATTTTAATACATTGGAATGGTTACAAGCAATCAATTCCTGAAGGACCGATTAGTTTAGCATTCTAGGAAAATAGATTACATACATGAACGTTACATTACTCTTTCTAACATACATTACAGAATAGATAGTTCATTGAGAATTCCATTGTTCCCTTATCTTGACCCTACATCTCAATCATAAAACACTTCTTGGGATCCTGGGAAAATAAAACATAAGAAATGGGTGATCTCAGATGCTCAGTAAGGGTAAATAATTTATCGGAAGAAATAAACTTTTAAGGCAAGATGTGTAATAAAAACAACAACCGTTAAAACATAAACTTGAACATAATATAGAAAAAAAATTACCATATTAACATGCACATGGATATTCTAATAGTCTAATAATCACATGTAATAACTAATTTCATAATGAGGGAATATATAGTATAGGACTCTAATTTCTGTTTCAAGGCCTCGTGCCAAGACCTAGGGGATAACTGTAACCGGACCCCAACCTGGAGAGCCTCTATAACCAGACTCCAACCCAAAGAGCCTCTGTAACCGGTGTAAAGATCCGTAAATTCCATGAATTTTTTTTAAATACAAGGGAATTTTAAAATTCTCCAGTTTCTAACGTCGCCTGATTCTGAGGCCTGGTGTGCCCAGAATCAATTTCTAAAGTTTTTTTTGGGTACGTTCAGTAAACATACGAGTGGGAATTTATATCTTTTGAACCGGTGCTCGGAATTGAAATACGAGGGCACCGTTGAACTCGCAGCGCCGATATTCGCTTAAGGAAACCTTCGCCATAGTTGTGTTTTAATGAGGTTGGAAGTTAGTTTATGGGATATTTAAGTAAGTTAAATAAAAATAAAAGTATTACTTTTATTTTTATTGTGGCTATTTAATCCTCCAAGGGGAGGTTGGAGGTGGGGCCCACCCATGCATAACCTCCCTTGGGAGGATATTATGTGGTGGGTCCCACACGAGCTCAAACCCCCTTAAACCCCCTTTAACCCCTTGATTTCCCTATTAATTGGGGAAACTCTTGGACTTCCCCCATAATTGTGCCAACCCTCACTTCATTATTTGAAACTCTCTACCTCCCTTATTTTGAATTTGAATTTTGAATCCATTCCTACACAATTAAATTAAATGAGTTGTCACATTTAATTATTGAAAAATCTTTTGTTTTTGTGCCATAAAAATAATAGAGAACTTCCTCTATTATTTTGGCTTACCTTTCTTTGGTGGAAACTTGGGAGAATCCTTGGAGAATTATCCTCTCCACTGAAGAACCATCACCCATGAAGAACGGCTCTTCCTTCCAACAAAGAATGTGAAGAATGCCAAAGAAATCCTCCGTACATTGACTTCTTCCTTGGACGTCTTCTTCCTTCTCCTACCGGAACAAAGGAGGGAGCACCGTCCTTAAAGAACACCGACGACGCCGTCCTCAGTTACCTTCTTTCCCAACGTCGATGAAGCGATGTCTGTCTTCTGCGACTCCATTGTTGAACACTGAAATTGAGGTAGGGGTTTGTTTTGAGTAAATTAACTCCTAGTTCCTCATCAAATATTATGATTTGATGATGGAAACTTGATATCATCTAATGCGGAGGGAGCGGGCTGAACAAACACGGCTCGACATCCCTCCGATTGGTTCTTGTTTGGTTGACGATGGAGGTGGAGCTGGAAGGGTGTGGTTCCATCGCGCCGTGCCGGAGAAGAATCACAGCCATGCGGGCCGTGGTGGAAGGAAGAGGCATGGAGCCATCGTGCCATGCTGGAGGAGGGAGGTCGCGGCCATGCGGGATGCGGCGGATGAAGGTGGCGTGGCGCCATCGCGCCGCGGTGGATGGAAGGCGGCCGTTTGAGCCGGCCGTTGGCGGCGCTCCAACAAGGCCAGACCCTTCGGGTACCTTGGTTTCTTCAAAATCTTAGGGGGTGCCATACCCCCCCCCCCCACGGTGTGGCTATCTGGGCCACGCGGCGTGGCCCGCCGTGCCACACGGCCAGCACGCCGCGGCTCGCTGGCCTAGCCTCGCGGCCTGCCAGCCACGCCCAGCCCGCCGCGGCCCGCCGGCCAGGCCCCACGACCCACCCCTCGGCCGGGATGCCCCTCATTCAAGCCGCCCCACGGCCGGGCCACCCCTCGGCCAGGCCGACCCTCAGCCGGGACGCCCCTCTGTCGGGCCGCCCCTCGGCCTCAGGGGTCTCAACGTCCCCTACTGAGTATTGTTATACTCACCCCTGCACGGGCTTCGCCCGCACCTTGTTGTGTTCTGTGCAGACGATGGTCAGTAGTGATCGAGGCTGAGGGTGACAGACGGGAGGTTGCTTGGAGCTGGACTAGATGGGACGTACCTCAGGGACAATTTTTTTGAGTTCTATACCTACCATTCAGGTAGGATTCCCCAGTGGACGATCCATGATCTATTTCCCCTTTTTTACTTGTACTTGTACTTGTTGTTCAGTTGGGTTTGCATACTGGCCCACTTACTTTCAGCACACTTTTCATTTTCTATTTTAGTACTTGCTGCTTCTACTGCTTGTGTTCAGACCGTGTGAGTTACAGTTTTAAAGTCAATTCCTTCCCTTTCTATCAGGGATTCGTCTTTGGTGCTTGTCGCTAGCCCCTGGCCTATGGAAGGCGAGCTTGGGGTAGTCACGGCACAGGCCCCGAGGATGGTTCGTGAAAACCAAACTCCAAACCGGAGGGTATGCTGTAACTAGACTCCAACCTGTAGGGCTTAATTTTATCAGTCCCCAAATCGGAACATACTAGTCCAACACATTCATCTTATAAAGATGTTGAAATATAACATAAACATTCCTATTAAAACTAGAATACAAAATGTCAACACTTTAACCATAAACCGTGAATGCCATAAAAATAACTCATCCATAGTCAAACATATCACAAAACCTTAAATACAATATAGAATATTTTTATCATAATAAATCAACTTCAAACAAGTGTAAAATTTATCAAAGGATGTTGACATAGATTAAATCAAAACTATTTGAGAGAAATATCTCTTTCTATTTTGAAATAATTTAAGAGTCACATAATTATAAATAAAAAATTTATTTTGAAAATAATATTATAAGATTGTAAGGGAAGCTTAGACGATGTTATAACAGAAAAAAATAGCCGCACCAGCCGTATAAGTTAAAAAAAGGCAGTCCTACCTTAATTTTGTCGAAAAGGTTATAAGGTACCTTATTTGGAAGACGACGGAAAGATTACTTTCAAAAACATATAAGGTAAAATTAGGGTATAAATGACTTTAACCCATTTTCTATTAAATAGTAAAAATGTTTTGAAATACCTTTTAAGAAACATGTATGTTGATGATAAAGAGGTCCCAGTAGATAATTACGTATAAACAACCTCAGATAATGAAGGGATTGTAGAATTAACCCTTACCTTGAAGTTTTCCTTTGGTTGAGGGTACTTTTAACCTTATGTATAATGAATATAGTATGTTATTAAATTATACCAAAAGTATATTCATATTTATTATATCATACATGATTCATTTATGACTTTATACTACCCATTTAATAAAGATTTCCATGTTAAATTAACATTTTGGGTAATAATCGCTTTCTTTTTCGTACGTATTTTAACTTGTTATTCTTGATAGTATCATTTAGATCATGATTTAAATACTTCAGCATATAAAAATAATTTATATATCATATATATTTATAATATAAATATTTATAATAAATATATATATGAAATGGAAAACACCGTTTATGGAGACGGTAGGCCGTACGTACGCATAAACGTTGTTTCTGTTTTCATATCGTATTGGATGGAAGTAAGTGAGTGAGATGAATGTAAATATATATATATATATATATATATATATATTTCCAGTAGCATTATGATTTCATATATTAAATACTTATTAATAATATATATTTTTATAATCATCGTTGAATGGTGAACGTGGAAATGAATCTCATCGCGTCGTGGAGACGGTAATCCGCACGAACGCACAAGCGAAACTATCATTATATCAATGATGAAATTGTATAAAATTGGATGTTATATCATATATAAAGAATAATTAACATGTTATATTTATTATTTACATCGATTATACTCATTATTATACCCATCCAAACAGTGAATTGTTGAATGACAAACTACACCACGACGTGCAGACGGTAAGTCGTACGTACGCACGTATGGTGACTTTGTAATTTATAGGATAGAGAGAATAACGAATATGGTGGTACCATATTTATAATAACATCACAGTATGTATAAGGTACTAGAGTTATTACTTTATTATGGAAACAACAAAGAAATAAGAAGTGGAATAAGAAAGGAACTTGAAAGAGGGTGGTGAAATTATTACCTCTTCTTCGGGTGTTTCCTTTTGAGCTGATCAAAAGGGCTCCTTAGGTTGGATTTCAGACCAAATTAAGGCCTCTAGGTTTAAGTGAGTGAAGTTTTGAGGATATTTTGGCAGGTTTTGGCTGAGCTAAATGGATTTGTAGGTGTGAATTTGAGATAAGGGGAAGTGCCCTTTTATAAGAGGGGTGAGGGCACCTTAGGAAAAACTTAATATATTATTTCATTATAAAATAATTTTCGGTTTATAATGGATCCAAATTGATTTATTTCAAATATAATGTGGTTATGGGTCTAAATCCTCTCAACCAATAGGTATCAGACAAGTTTTGGTTGCCATTTTAACCTTATCTTTTAGATTTAACTCTTCGTTAAATAGTTTAACTTTTATCGCGTCTTCTTGTTTTCTTACACTATATGATTAATAAACTTACTCTAAACTTCCAAAAGAACCTCAAGTGGTTCGTTAATGACATATATAATATTATTTAAGCCCTTTGGCCAAACATTAGATTTTTGGAAATATTATATCAACCAATAATATAGTATTTGTTTTAAAATTTAATTTATGTCAATTTTGACACTATTTAATATTTTGTTTTTGTGAAAGTCATAACAACCTTATCACTTTGAAAAAAAATTATCTAATCAACCCTAACATGTCATATTAACCTATAAAATTAGTATAATTCATAAAAAGTTTCAAATTACATTTATTTGGATATTTATAATATCAATTATTTTAATATCTCCTTAAGAAGGTAATTATTGCATCAGCATTGTGTCATAAATAACTTTAATTATTTAATGTATAAAATTTATAAATAAAATACCATTATGTTGGAAATATTTTTATATTTATAATTAATATTTATAGTCGAATTCATCTTATGTATAACCCTATATTAAAAATGTTTTAGTTATGAAAACATGAATTTGAAACTTTTAACTCTTCTTTATATTAAATAATAACAAATGTCCTAATCTAATCCAAGTGAACCTAAAGGATCACATTTTATTCCTAAGATTGTTTTTGTTCGAATTACACTTATCTAATAGAATTAGGACATGTCTTATGGTAATTTTAATATCATTTTTACTCTTAATTACCCTATTTACTTTTAACCGTGGTAAATAAAAGCCAAAAGTTACTATTCACCAAAAATTATTTTCATCTTATTGAACCACATTTTACTTACTAAGGTTAACCGTGTCTCTCAGATTTTTGAAATTCAACTCACAGAAGCGGTAAAATTAAGTTTTATGCAAATTTTCAAATGCTTCTAGAAGGTGGGTAAAAGACTGTAAAAAGTTCAATAAAATTTTATATATCTAAACTTATTATAAAATGAATCCAATGAATTAAATTTAACATATATAGGTATTATGTAACTATTTTGACCTAAAATAAATTTAAATAAAATAATTAATTATTTAAATACAAAGTCGGTTTTAAATAGTAACACAGTGTTTTCACTATTCATCAAAAATTGATTGTTTTTAGAAAAATACCAAAAATTCACCCTAAGATAATTTTGATATTCTGAATTAAAAAATAAATTCTATTTTACCAATTTCAAAACATAGAAGTTGCATTAATTAATTTTAAATTAATTCCCGTTGTCATAACCAAAAAGCGTATTTTTAAGAAATAATAACTACCAAAAGATTGACACTTGTATATGTCCAATTTCAAAGTGAAATTACATCCAATGACCAACATTGGATTAAATGGTAAAAATATAATCTAATTATACATCCAAATCATTAAAATTTATAATTTAACACTATAAATTATTTTGATTAAAAATGTTGTTTTCAGTTAAAATATGGTATTTTCACTATTCACCCAAATATGAAAGTTATCAGAAAAACACCAAAAATTTATTGAAACTAAATTTTATTGTCTTGATTCAAAATAAGAAGTTTATTTTGTCAAATTAAATATATAAAAGTTTCAAATATTGGATTTAAAATGGGTCCGCCATTAAAAGGTGGTAAAATTGTATTTTTTGAAAAATACTTCTTTTATCTGAAAGAAAGAATTTGTTCTTACATTATGTCTAAGAAACTCATAATATGGATTCTAAAATTATAAGGATTATATAAAGTTCAAAATTCAGTTAATACTATTCATAACCACTTTTTAACGGCTAGTTTGGTAATTCATGGTGCGCTTGAACTCGGTTTTGCATGTAGTAAAATTTATTGAATTACTTTGAAGAAATAATGTACTATTAAATCTTGGGGTGTTACATGACTGGATAGAGAGATCAATGCTAAAAACATCACAGATCGAGACTCCTAATGATTAACTACCCCAAATCCTGTTGAGTTTCACTCTAGGCCCACTATTTGCTTGGCGGGACCTGGCCTCGTATAGTTGTATCCAGCAACATGCTTATCTACTGATGTCTCAAATACTACTAATCCCCATATTGAGGAGAATAATTTCATGTTGGGTTTTCCATTTTTATTTTTGATGCTTTCCCCAAGGTGTGCATCATCTATGGGGATGCGCTGATTGTTTTCCCACATTCCTTCTTTACAAAGGCATTAGACATTCATCACTTCTTCAGAGATGTTTTCACCTTGATTGAAATGGGATTATGGGATGTTAGTCTCTCCTTCTATGGATTCCACCATGGAATTCATCGCCTAGTCTGGGTCATCCTTAAAGATTAATACATTGTTTGTGAAATTATTCCAGGTTACATATCTTTGTGGATGCCGGTTAATTACACTACTTCTATTAGGACATTCCAAGGGGTCAATTTAGGGTAGCATTCTTCGGTCAGGAGATTAGTCACATTGGGGCATCACTGGTGTGTTTGGATATTGAAACACTGGTACTCTTAGATTTTCTTTTATTAGAGGGATTCTCGGGGGCATGGAAGCCCGAGGCATCCCACTTTGAATATAGGGAATTATATCTCAGAGGCATGTCTTTGAGGTTTTCCTCAGCTTCCCATGCTTAAACATGGGGTATTCTATGAGTTTAACATTTATCAGAGATGGATCAGACTGATCGGAACACTGATGAGAGTGGATCATATGGTTACTGTAACACCCCGAGATTTTATGAAAAATATTATTTTTAATTTTATTGATGTCTTGTATTGTACTCTACACCAAAAGGAGCTTGCACTACACGCATCCCTGACTTTTCTTGCATTACATGCAATCGCGACCTTCCACGATAGCGTGTGTTGTACGCAATACCGAGTTTCACTAAACAACGATATGTTATATAAACTAGACGTTATGAATAGTAATACCCAATTTTATAAATTTTATAAATTTTATCTTTCAAAATGGACTCAATTTTTGGATTCGGAATATCGAAATTAACCTAGGGTGAATTTTTGGTATTTTTCTGAAAACTTTCAATTTTTGATGAATAGTGAAAACACTGGGTTACTATTTGAAACCCGAATTTTTATTTAAATAATTATTTATTTTATTTAAATTTATTTTAGGTCAAAATTGATACATAATACCTATATAAGTTCAATGTAATTCATTGGAGTCATTTTATAATAATTTTAGATATATAAAAATTTTATTTAACTTTTCACCGTCTTTTACCCACCTCCTAGGAGAATTTGGAAATTCACATAAAACTAAATTTTACCGCTTCTGTGAGTGGAATTTCTAAACTCTGAGAGACACGGTTAATATCAAGGACTAAAATGTGGTTCAATGAGATGAAAATAATTTTTGGTGAATAGTAACTTTTTACTTTTTTTTACCACGATTAAAAGTAAATAGGGTAATTAAGGGTAAAAATGATATTATTATTACCCTAAAACATGTCCTAATTCTATTGGATAAGATTAATTCGACCAAAAACAACCTTATGAATAAAATATTACCATTTAGGTCCACTTGGATTAGATTATGACATTTATTATTAATTTATTTAAAGAAGGGTTCAAATAGCTAAAATCAAAGTTTAATAACTAAATCATTTTTAATATAGGGTTATAAAAATGATAAATTAGACTATAAATATTCATTATAAATATAAGATTATTTCCTACATAATGGTATTTTATTTATACTTTTTAGACATTAAATAATTTAATTTATTTATGACACAATGATGGTGCAATAATTATCTTATTAATGAAATATTAACATAATTGATGTTATAAATACCCAAATAAATGTAATTTGATACTTTTTATGAATTACACTAATTTTCTAGGTTAATATGACATGTTATTATTTATTTAATTAACTTTTTTTGAACTAATCATGATGTTATGATTTTCACAAAAATAAATTACCAAATAGTTTCAAAATTGACATAAAATGGTTTTTAAAACAAATATTATATTATTAATTGTTATTTTATTCCTAAAAATCTACAGTTAAGACAAATTACTTAGATAAGGATATATATATTAATAATGAACAACTTGGGGTTCATTTGGCTTGTTATAGTAAGTTTATTAACCTTATAGTGTAAAAAAACAAGAAGACACGGTAAAATAGAAATTATTTAACTTAAAGTTAAATCTAAATGATAAGGTTAAAATAGAAACCAAAACTTGTCTAAATTCTATTGGATGAGAGGATTTGGACCCATCCTTACCTTATCTTATAAATAATTCAATTTGGAGCTATTAAAAACCAAATATGACTTTATTATAAAATAATATTTTAAGTTTTTCCTAAAGTTCCCCTCTCCTCCCTTATAAAAGGGAACCTCTTCCCTCTTCTCTTCACACCCTTTTGAGCCTTGAAGCTCGGAAAACCCCTACCCATTCCTCTTCTCCACTTCCCTAGAAACATTCAGGAGGTTCTGGTCTTCTCAAAAGACCAACTCTATTTCCATAAGAGGAAGCTTAAAGGAGGTGTGTCGAAGAAGAGGTAATCTCTTCTTCCGATTCTCTCAGGAGGTTCAGATACTTACGAAGCATATTAGACATAAGGTAAGGGATAATTATTCCAATCTCATTATTATCCGAGATTGTTTATTCGTAAGTATTTACTGGGGTTATTTCTATTATCCATGTCCATATGTTCTCAAAATGTTTTCATAAAATGTTTACTTTTCTTCTATGTATGTTTAATGTCATTCTTATCCTTTTTTTTACTTTTACCACATCGTATGGAAGGAATATATTTTTTGTTTACCATACGAGGTTATTTTTGACTTTTCCAGAAAAAAGTACGAGAATAATGTTTTTTAACTTATACGGCATGAACGGATTTTTACAGTTTCATAACGCCTTATTTTCATGAAGTCTACTCAACAATATTTCATGGTTGTTTTCAATAAAATCCTTTTCTTTTAAAATTGTGTGGAATTTTTTGAAAAGAAAATGATTTTTAAGAAGAAAGGATATTTTCCTCAAGAATTCTTTTCAAGTGTTTTATCAAAACCATTTTCCATCTAAGATGACATTATTTCTTATGTGTATGTTTCAAGTATAATATCTCTATGATTTACATGGTTTCACTTTTCTTATGATGAAATGATATCCATTTGTTTTATATGGAATATGTTATGATGGGATGATGTTTATGAAACCAATTTTTATTCTTTGGGTTATGATGAATGATTTATGTTTATGATGTGGAAAAAGTAAGAATGATTTAATTATGAGATGGGTGGGACCTATATCTCCCTCCAATGCATTGGGTAAAGATTTATATCTCAGGAGATAGACATGGATAGAATGGTAAGTTAATCCGGTTTAGTGTTACAGGACTTGAATGAGGAGTGAACTCGATTCAGAATGGGACTTTGTCTACTAAGATGGTCTTGGAAGCAATGCCTTGGCTACTATGGAAATCATAACATGTGCTTAATGTATGCCACAATTACATGTTTTATTACCATGCTAGTTTATCATGACTAATGTTCCTTTATGATCTATGCCTTGTGTACTTCCAAGATATATGTCGTTGCTCATGATTTTGATGTTTAGATTTTATGTTCAAGTTTTTTCATTCAAATGTTTATGGATTGTTTTATGTTCTCTATACTTACCCTTACTGAGCATTTGAGCTCACCCTTTATATGTTTTCTTTTCCCCAGGATTTAAAGAAAGGTTTTAGGTAAGAAAACAAAAGGGGAAGATCTTTATGGGAGATGTTGAAGATCTTTCACCATGATTAGAAGATTATTTTCTGAGTTTCCAAAGACACTAAACTATTACGGTCCTTGTGTGTCAGTTTTTGTTATGTATCAAGTATTCCGAAAAAGTAATGTAATGTCCATGTACGTCAAGCTTTGGGTATTTAAAATTACATCCCTAGGAGGGATCACTTAGAATGTTTACCATATGGATGGATTATAATGCCCAATTTGGACGAACCCTGGATGGAATGTCCTATAAAGAGAAGGTTTCACACTGTGAAGATAGATTTGGAAAACACAAAGTGAATATCAAAGAGTAGGATGGATCTATGCAAAGGGGATACCAAGGTTTACCATTGGATGGGATTGAACCTCAAAGAGATATCCTATGTACCCTATTTAAAATACAGAGATCAAAACCCATGTAGTTTAAATGGGTGGTGGATGGAATCATAGTGTACACAAAGGAAAAAAACCCAGGAGAATGTTGGGGATTATGAATGTTTATCAACCCATATGAATGGCATGATCTCACTAGGATGTGGCAGCCCGAGTAAAATCAGGACGGACATGGATGAAGTGTCAAAGGATGGAATGAATGGGGATGGAACTGAAAATTCGTGTGAAGGTGACGGTATTAGTCTTTAACCTCAAATAGTTTTCCTATGTATTCTTGTGGTGGGGAATTAAAGTCTACGTAGTTCTGGGTTGGGGTGATAAGTCACTTAAGGAGGAGACTCATGAGAATGGACTCATAGATGGGTACCTGATGTAAATTAAACCAACAGGTTAAGGCATGATCTTCCTAAGGCACAAAGACTCAAGGGAGAGACCAGGATGGGACATGGGAGATGGTCTTGAATATGAGGGAGACTTCCTACGTACCTTTCTCAAATGGGAAAAAGATAAGTCCACGTAGTTCCTGAATGGGGCACAGAATCAGGGTGTACAAAAAGGATGGAAACCAAAAGACATGTTGGGGCTTACGTGTGGTTAGCAGCCCATAACAAGAGGGACACTCTTTGTTGAAAGAGTATGGGTTTATTGTGGGGCTTACACATGATTAGCTTCTCTAGAATTGGTCTAACACAACAAAGGGGCGGATCAAGGATGTAGGTCTCGACAAAAGGGACACCGAAGTTTACTAGTGTTTGGGGTTGAACCATATGGAGGATTCCTACATACCCTATCTAGAAGATAGGGATCAAAACCCATATAGTTATAAAGTATAAAATTTAAAATCATGTGGTATTAGGGTGAACCAATGGGAAGTGGTCAGGAATGATAGGTGATGGGCTTGAGCCTTGAGGAGGAGTCCTGCGTACCTTGATCAAAAAGGGAAAAGATCAAAGTCTACATAGTTTGATCAAAGTGGGGCATGGGAATTACATGTTAAGGTATCCCATAGAGTATGTCATGGTTGATTCTTAATCTAAGACCATTTCATTCATTCTCGGTGTAAGAAATAATAGGTAGAAATAGAATTGACTATCGCATCACAAAAGGTGCATCCACGAGGGATGGTGTGGGGCTTTTGCATGGCTAGAATTCCAAAGAGGATACATGGGCTTACTCCGAGAGGGAATCCCGAGGAGGATTTCTAGATGTATGAGGAGTATATGATCTTCATACAAGGATTTCCATATCAATTTGGTTTAGGGATTATGCAGATACTACCTAAGGTGTGCTTGGAGACAAAGTTCAGAGGGAGATGGGGAGTGAGAGGGTGCTTGTGCACATCCCCTTCACAATCCTCTCAGTTCTTGTCACTTATGTGGTGATCATAATTTAACATCATATGTCGAGGATGTGGGGTTTCTTAGTAGTTTAACTTCCTATAGCTCAGATGAAAAGGATACACTCTTCACCCCTAGGAATTACATAACTGGCATGCTTTAATCCTTAGTGAAGGGAAAGCACTAGCATTGTCGTTGGTGAAAGGTGTTGTGGAGTGATCCATTGGGGGGTCCACGTTAGTGTGGTTGTGAGAAGAAGCGATAGTTGATAGCGTTCCTATGCAAAGAATCTCAAGGTAGTGAAATTCCACACAAATCACCCCTTGATGGACCTTAAAATCACTTTGTACAACTCTGGAGGGCTGCACAGAGGAGGCGTTCATGAAAAAAAAGACCTCTCAGAGAGGGGATTTGAAAATCTATGTTGCTTCACAAAGTGGGGGAGCTTTTAAAAGGAGGGTACTTTGTGAAGTATAGTGAAGTAGCCTAGTTGTGAAGTCTACATGTTCTTGGAGGGTGATTTGTGAAGTTCTAACTACTCAAAGGGGTCTCCTTACTTAGCCATGGCCAAAATGCATTGCGAAGGGAATACCTACTTGAAGCTTAGGTAAAATGGAACAAAGGGAAAGTGGTTTCTCAAATCCCAAGTACCTCGAATGATTCATTTTTTTAATGAATCTCAGAGTATAAGATGCTTCTAGATTTGAAAATTCGGAAGGGAAAAGGCCAGGGTCCCTTTCTTTGGAGTGAGGGGAGTTGATTATTTATTGGCTCGAGGGGCACGATGTGTTGAGGGCGCACCACAAAGAAACTCCCACCCCATAACTGGAGGTCGATCCATCAAGTTCCTTGGAGTTTTAGAGGAGTTTGTCTCTTCCTCCATGGTGGTCACAGAGGCACCCATCTACCGTTAAGTACATTTGACTCACATAGGAGTTTGTCACTTCCTCTATGGCAGTCGTAGAAGCTCCTGACTCCCATCAAGTTCCTCAGACTTATAGAGGATTAGATCACTTACACCATATCTATTTTAGAGGTGGAATCCATGAGTCTTCGCGGTGCTGGAGGCTTTTCAAAGAAGCTTTACAAGATGGACCTTTTTTGTAAATTTTTCTATTTATTCCTAGGATTGTATTTTGGTGCCAAAATAGTGTAAAATTAATTAGTCACTAAATATATGTTAATAGTGATGGTACCTCTCATAGTCATTGGACCAATATCCACTTCCTCTAGAGACTCCTATAATGCATGAATAATCTTCGTTCCGAATTCATGTGGCTAGAACCCTTTAGTCCTTGAAGAATCCGATTTCACTGTAGTACTTTTAGGTGGGGATGATTCCATACCACTATATAGAGTGGAATAGACATGAAAGAACTTCTTCATGTGACCTGAGTGTCTGAAGGAACCACATACCTTGGGTTCTTCAATGAAAACCTATTTTGAGTGCCTGAGCATACCACACTAGTATCCAATCAAAGGGTCTCTTTCGGGAACTGTAGGAGGTTTAAAAGAACCCTTCTGTTGAGAAATTCCATGAGATTCAGCACGCTTATTCTTCCCTTTATGTGAACTCACAGAACATCCAGTGGGAGAAAAAGGAACTCTTGTTAACCCTGAACTTATAGCTACATTCATCTTAACCATCAACGCTCTCTCCAGTACATCAACATCCAAAGGAAGATTCAGTAAGAAACCCTGAGAAATAATATCATATAGAAGTCCCATATCTAACCATCGTGTCTTTATTTTCTCATTCAATACAATCTTAGGTGTGAACTGAACAAGATTAGAAAATATATTTTCATATTCTGTCACAGTCCTATTAGCCTAGTCGAGTTTGAAAACCCCTATAGCCTTAGACACCACCAAATACTTTGGATATAATTGGTCAGTGAAATTATCTCTAAATTCCTTCAACTATAATCCCTAGTACTTATTGTCCATCACTAAACTTTCCCACCATATCCTTCCTGGTCCCTCTAGCTTGAAGGTGGCACATTTCACATTGATAGATTATATCATTTCCAAGAACTCAAATAAAATTTCAACTCTTCTCAACCAATCCTCAACCACTTGAGGATCATTTTAACCTTGAAGCATTGGTGGATTCTATCCAAGTAATTCCTAAGCATGAATCTTGAATTCATTCCTTTGAGGTTCCACAACTAGATCCTAAACAAGAATGGGTGAATGTTTGTAAGGACCCGACCCCAGTTACCAGGAGCCAGTGCCTTATTTGATTAAGTTGGCATACATATAAGGAATAAAAATCCCAAAGGACCGAGTAGTTTAGTATTATTGGAAACAAGATACATAAATAAGTTCAACTTTACATCAAGAAAGGAAAAAACAACACTAATTTATTCCACTATAAACATCATGTCTCCTAGATTATACTTTCATGTCATTCATAAATTACTTCTTCATGTCCTAAGAAATTGAAACATAAGAAAGGGGTGATCTCAAATGCTTAGTAAGAGTAAGAAATACAGAGGAAGATACAATTAACATTGGACATGGTGAATAAATGAAAATACATTCCTTTAATAATAAACTTGAACACATTATGGCAAGAATATGAGTTGAGTAAATAATGCCATAATAAAACATAATCATGAGTATTCTACTAGTCGAATAACTACATGAAATTTCAATTACAAGCTTCATAATGAGTTAAGTGCATATGTCAGACATTTTGAAACATTTTTTCAAGGCCTCGGCCAAGACATCTAATGATTAAGGCCTCGGCCAAAATCCATATCACATTAGGAAAGGCCTTGGACAATTCTTTTTCTAGTTGTCTCATGAGACCTACTGATGCATCGAGGGGCTATTTTGGGCCCCACCCATCACATAATAACTCCAATTAATTCCTCATATGAGCGGGGATAAACATAAACAACATGTACATTCATATTGAAACTATCATATGAAATGTAACTATCTTTCCCCAATAATTAAACATAAAACACTAACCATTCTGAGTAATATGGTGAATGGTTTTAGGATAGATCATCCAAAATAGAGTTAGTTATAAAGCATTAAATCAAATATGTTATATGACTTAATAAATGATTAAACCTAATAATACCATGGAATCAACAAGAGTTTTGAATTAGATGAAAACACTCTTATAAAATCATTAAGCAATTCATGAGATAAATACTATTTTATTTTGAAAAGAAGAGTTCTTTTGGAAAAAAAATTGTATAAAACTAGAAGTGAAGTAAGATATTATTTTCATAATAAAATGAGTGATTTTATTAAGATAATGTTTTCCAAAAATATATTATAGAGTGCCCTTGAAAATAGGTAAGGATTTGAGAAATTCCTATGAATCGGGCTTGTATTTTGGCAACAATTTTGAATGTTCCATTCAAAATGTTCAACTATCCATAAAATAATAAAGTATTATGGTTTGTAAAAATATATATTATACTCACACAGAATATATTAGGATTACATAACAATACATAATAATTTCATTGAGGTAATTAGACAATTAAAGTATCCCGAATGAAAATGGAAGTTTGGGTGGAAAAACCCTTACCTTAACTCCAAATGTGTTCCTCTCTTGTATTTAAGCTCCTGGAATATGAAATTATACTTGTTAATAACTTATTTCAGAACCTTTTAGACATGTATTTATTTTACCATAATTCTGGTTAGTTCATTTATTTCTTTATTAATAAGTTATTGTATTGAGTTTCGTCATTCTGGAGTGTTTGTTTCCTTTATTTTCATATTCGGTTCACTTGTTTTTAAGTAATAAAGTTCATGTGAAATGGTTATAAATCTCTAAGATTTGAATTAAATATTATTAATGAACATAAATAATTGATAATGGTCATTTATATCATTTGGTTACATGGAATGAGGATGAATCATTAGATGACAACCACTTCAATTATTCAGCGGTATTTGGAATATTATGAACTAGTTTTGTCATATAAATTAATTATATGTACATATTCTGGTTCTTGAATATTAATTAGGCTATAAAACATATATTATAGTCTGTTCCAACCCTGAATATGGTTTCATGACCAGTAATGAAAAATAAATTTAAGAACAAAACTTTGTCATCCATGAAGGTTATAAATCGGAACCTCATGGATGTGGATTTCATTTATAAAAATAAGAGGGAGTAAGAATATTTATGATGGTTCTTCCATTCACTTGTTATAAATCCAGTATATAGATTTTACTGGATTTATCATGGTCATTTGGATAGAGGAGGTGAGAAGAGGATAGCAAAAGAAGATAAATTGAAATGAAACCAAATGAAAAACAAGGGTGCTTTACCTCTTCAAATAACCTCCTTGAGAAACCCTTTAAGGGAAGGGGTTTTGGTCTTTTGGAAAGACCAGAAGCTTCTTGGACGTGGGGAGAGACTAGGGAAGGATAATTGGGCAGAACTTTGAGAAGATTCAAGGATTAGAGGAGTGAAGAGAAGAGGGAGTGGTGAGGGGTTTTATAGTGGAGGAGAGGGGTAAATTTTGAATATTTAATTCATTATTTTATTATTTCACTCAAGAAAACCAATAGTGTTATTTCATGTGACCCCTAATAGTAATAAGTGGATGTTAGTTCAAACCAAGTGTCCTTACATCACTTGTGATGTCATAAATCAGGTATTTAATGGACAATTTGTATATATGTTATTTTATTGTATTTCACTATTGATCAGAAATTCAAGAATTTTAGAAAAATCCAAAAAATTCACCCCTACCATTTTTAGATGTGTAGAATTCAAAAGTGAAATCCATTTTTAAAAATTAATTTTCTAAATATTATTAATTTAATTTTTAAATAAATTCATAGTTACCTTGAAAAATAATAATCTTAGAGGTATAATTAGTTTTATGTGACATTGAAAAATCAATTAAGATCCCATTATCTTATTACCGTAAGAAAATAAAATAATATCTTTATTTACTATTCATAAGGGTCATACTACTATTCATAAGGGTATGTTACTATTCACCAAAAATCATGTTTGTTCAATCAGACTAGAAATGACTTACTGAACGCAACTCCAGATGACCATTTTTTGAAATTCAAAGCATAGAAGATGCAAAGTTGTGTTTAATGGCTAGATCATGAAATTGAATTCTATATTTATTTTCAAAACCTTGGGGTGTTACATTCTCCCCTACATACAAAAATTTCATCCTCTAAATTCAAAAAATATTACCTAAAAAGATTCGGGTATGTTTTTAACATAAGCTCATCAGGCTCCCATGTTGCTTCCTCCATATTATGGTTCCTCCATAGAACCTTCACTAGACGAGTCATCCGATTTCTCAATAATTGTTCTCTATTATCAAGAATCTTGATAGGCTCTTCACAGTAAGATAGATCGGGATCCAGTTGCACTTCTTTATAAGTGAGTACATGTGTTGGGTCTAGCATGTACTTTCTTGACATTGACACATGAAACACATTGTGAACCTTGGAGAGACTTGGCGGTATTGCCAAACGGTAAGCTACAGTTCCAATTGAATCCATAATTTCAAAAGGTCCAATGTACCTGGGACTTAATTTTCCCTTCTTACTGAATCATACAAAACCCTTCCATGGAGATACCTTTAAGAAAACGTGATCACCTTCTTGAAATTCCAAATCCTTCCTTCGGTTATCAGCATAGATCTTTTGCCTACTTTGAGCTATTTTGATATGGTTCTGGATAATATTCACCTTTTCTGTTGTTTCTTCAAAAAGTTATGGTCCCATGATCTTTCTTTCACCAACATCATCCCAGAAAGTTGGTGTACGACATCTCCTCCCATATAATTCTTCATAGGGTTCCATCTGGATACTTGAATGGAAGCTATTGTTGTAGGAAAACTCCACGATAGGTAAATACTGATCCCAACATTCCTTGAAAATCAAGTGAAAAAGACCTCAACAAGTCTTCCAATGTTTAAATAGTTTGTTCTGATTGTCCATCAGTTTGTGGGTGGTAGGCAGTGCTCAAACAAAGGTCAGTATCGAGGGCCTTCTGAAGACTCTTCCAGAATCGTGATGTAAAATGGGGATCATGATTGGAAACAATTGATGAGGGTACACCATGAAGTCTTACAACTTCATTAATATACATTCTTTCTAAACTTTCAAGTGGTAAATCTTCCCTTATAGCAAGAAAATGTGAAGATTTTGTAAGACGGTCCACAATGACCCATATCATATTACTCTTTCTTGGAGTCTTTGGTAGCCCCATGAAAAATTTCATCGTAATATCATCCCATTTCCACATAGGTATAAGAAGGGGTTGCCTGACTCCACCAAGATGTTGTCTTCCCGCCTTCACCTGTTGACAAACTAAACATCTTGACACGTAATCAGCAATCTCTCTCTTCATTTTTTTCCCAAAAAAATGTTCCTTTATATCTCTGAACATCTTTGTGCTACCAGGTTGTATAGAGAAATTTGATCTATGATCATCATTTAATAGTTACTTTTTTAGCTCAGGTACTGATGGAACACATAACCTCTTCCCAAACATCAGAACACCTTCTTCATACACGAAGTCGGCCAGTCTCCCATCCTTATCTGCATTAATTTTCTTGTGCAGATCCTCATCATCAGATTGATAAATTTTTATCTTCTCTAGTAAAGATGGTTTAGAAATCATTTGAAAGAGGATTGATTTTTCCCCTTCCTTAACAATTCCCATATTCATCTTCAGTAGATCCATGAACATAGGATCTCTTTCAATCCTCATTTGAGTCAGAAGTCCATGATCTTTCCTGCATAATGCATCTGCCACCTTATTCACCTTTCATGGGTGGTAGTGTATTGAACAATCGTAATCTTTCAGTAACTCAAGCCATCTTCTTTGTCTCATGTTGAGTTCTTTTTGTGTGAAAATATATTTCAAACTCTTGTCGTCTGTATAAATCTCACATCTCTCTCCATAGAGATAATACCTCCATATTTTCACAGCAAAGATTACAGCTACTAACTCAAGATCATGATTTGGATAATTTTTCTTATGTGTCTTCAATTTCCTTGATGCATAAGTAATAACCTTATCATTTTGCATAAGGACACAACCCAGTCCATTCTTTGATGCGTCGCTATATATTACAAATCCATCACTTCCAGATGGAACAGTAAAAATTGGATCATTGACCAATCTTCTTTTCAATTCACCAAATCATTCTGTACATTCTTTTGTCCACACAAACTTAACTCCTTTACATGTGATCTTGGATAGTGGGTTATCCAGTCGAGCAAAATTCTGAACAAAACGCAGATAATAACCTACTAAACCAATAAAATGGCATACATCAGTTATGTTTGTTGGTGTGAGACAATCTTGGATTGCCTTTGTCTTCATAGGATAAACTAAGATTCCATCCTTAGAGACAATATGGCCTAGAAAAGAAACTGATTGAAGCCATAATTCACATTTTCTAAAATTCCCATATAATTTATTTCTTCTAAGAGTTCTCAAGATAACCCACAAGTGATTCTCATGGTCTTCATAGATTTTTGAGTATATGAGGATATCGTTGATGAATACCACAAAAAAGTTATCAAGATATTCCTTGAAAAATCTATTCATTAAATCCATGAAAACAGAGGGTGCATTTTTCAGTCCAAAAGGCATCACTGTAAACTCATAATTCCCATACCTGGTTTGAAATGCTGTATTAGGAATATCTTCCTTCATCACACGCAACTGATGATATCTGGATTGAAGATCAATCTTCGAAAAGTATTGATCTTTATGAAGTTGGTCAAATAAATCATCAATCTGGGGTAGAGGATACTTATTCTTTATTGTAATAGCATTGGTTTCCATATAATCAATGCAAAGCCTCATGGATCCATCTTTCTTCTTGACAAAGAGGACAAGGGCTCCCCATGGAGAAACACTAGGTTGAATAAATCCTTTTTCACTCAAATCCTCTAGTTGTTTCTTTAGCTCTACTAATTCCACAGTGGCCATTCTATAGAGAGTCTTTGATATAGGTCTTGCATTGGGAATTAAATCAATAGAGAACTCAACTTCCCATTCTAGAGGATTTCCAGGTAAATCCTCTAGAAACACATCAATGTACTCTTTCACTATGTGCACATCTTCAATTTGAAGGTTTCTTTCCTCGCCCATAGATATTGGTTTATCTTCCTCTCCAAGTATTGTATTCAGTAGAGCTACTGGGGGTGGTTCTAGATAAGAATCAGGTGGTGAAGTTTCCATCCTAAAGAAAAGGGATTCTACACCATTTTTAAAAATTGTAACTTCCTTCTTCTTACAATAAATCTTCGCATCATAATTTGACAGCCAATCCACACCAAGAATTATATCAAATTCATACATTGGTATGATGATAAGGTTAGAAACTAGAGCACATTTTTGTTTCTGTAGGGGGACTAATCGACATGCCTCCGTTGCAATGATACATCCACTGGGATTTTTGACTGATAACTCCTTTATTAAATTAAATTGGACATATCGAATTTTCTTGGAAAACTGGTAAGATATAAATGAATGCGACGATCCAAAATCAAATAAAGTATTTGCTAAATTTCAAGAAATGATTAAAGTACCTACCACCACATCATTAGGAAGTTCAACCTCTACGGTTTTGATTTCATAAGCTTTACCCTGATCCCTTGGCATTTTCTTTTTCATATTTACTTGACGCTTTGGAAAATCATTAGAATAGTGTCCCATCTCCCGAACATTATAGCATTGAACATCATTGGCATCCTTCTTCCCTTTTCAATCACCAGCAAGATGGCCTTTCTGACCACATTTTTTGCATAATCATTTTCCTTTTAAGCATGCACCAGGGTGTTTCCTTCCACAATTGTCACATGGTGGAAATTCAACTCTTCCCTTCTTCCCCATTTCCTTATTTCCTTTCCTAGGGTTTTCAACAGCCCTCTTCTTTTCTTGATTTCCCTTAAAGTCATAAGACTTAGATAATTCTTTTTCTATCTTGATAGCACACGAAACTATATCCTCATATGATGAAAAACATTGGGAGACTAGTGCCCACCAGAGTAATAGTTTTAGGCCATCAAAGAATCATTCAATTTTTCTCCTTGGATTTTGTATATAGTCCAAAACATGTCTTGCTAACCTTGCGAAGTTGGATTCATACTTGGAAACATTTTTATCCTCCTTCTGCCTCAGATTCAAGAATTGTATCTCCATATCATCTCACTGCTCATGAGGGAAATATTTTTATAAGAATATTTCCTTAAAATACCTCCATTACATATTTTCTATCTCTTCCTCCTCCTTTTTGTTTTGGATTAATGACCACCACTGATCCGCATCTCCCGATAGATGATATACTTCCATGACAACCTTCTCTCTTTCATTACATCCCAAAGTAAGAAATATCTTCTCAAGGGAACTAATCCACTGCTCAGCTACAAATGGGTTTGTAGTCCCATTGAATGATGGAGGATGTTGTCACATAAATTTATCCAGCATAGCTCCTCCACGTGGTGGATTCAGATTCTCCATATGGGTAAGGTTATTATTCATAACCTGAGTAAGTTTTCCCAGTATAGTTATGAGTTGCTCAGCACCAATCACAACACCAGAGCCAACATCATTATCTTGCATTGGAGGAAAATTCCTATAAGGGACATGTGTGTTCGAGCGGTTTCCATTCCTTCCACTTGGCACCATCTCTAGATAATGGAATACAATAGATTAGGTTATGAATCATAATGTATAATATTAACTTAATAAAATACTTAGAAAAAATTGAGATCCTATAAATGGATAATCCCATATTCACAAATATGGTTTCTTTGAGGAATATTTTACATTTCAATCCTTCATAATGGCTTGTAAATAAAATGTGAATTATCCTAAGCATATCCCTCGGGAGTGTCGTAACCAAGAGTGCAGCAAGGTCCATTTTTGTGCACCAGTTCCCGTTAGACTCTAGCTCAAAGCGGTGTTTTTGGGTTTTACCCCTAGATATATTTGTGCCAGATCCACCTCTACCTGCTCGTATCTAGATCGGGATGTATTTCCTGAAAGATCCACATAATATATTCCTTACCAAAATACCAGGATTTTATTGTATGTATATCCTCAAATACTAACTTAGGGACTCTTCCCTAATTCTACATTTTCTAAATCTATTTTCTATGTATTCTACTAAAATTCCTCTGATACCAACTGTAAGGACCCGACCCCAGTTACCCAGAGTCGGTGCCTTATTTGATCAAGTTGGCATAAATACAAGGAATACAAATCCAGAAGGACTGATTAGTTTAGTATTATTGGAAACAAGATACATAAATAAGTTCAACTTTACATCAAGAAAGGAAAAACAACACTAATTTATTCCACTAGAAACATCACGTCTTCTAGATTATGCTTACATGTCATTCATAAATTACTTCTTCATTTCCTGAGAAATTGAAACATAAGAAAGGGGTGAGCTCCAACACTCAGTAGGAGTAAGAAATAAAATGAAAGATAAAATAAACATTAGACATGGTGAATAAATAAAAACACATGCCTTTAATAATAAACTTGAACACATTATGGTAGGAATATGAACTGAGTAAATAATTCCATAATAAAACATAATCATGGGTATTCTACTAGTTGAATAACCACATGAACTTCCAATTACTAGCTTCATAATGAGCGAAGTGAATATGTCGGACATTCGGAAATATTTTTTCAAGGCCTCGTCTAAGACGTCTAATGATTAAGACCTCAGCCAATTCCTTGTATAGTTGTCTCATTAGACCTACCGATGCATCGAGGGGATATAGCGGGCCCCACCCATCACATAATAATTCCAATGCAATCCTCATATGAGCGGAGATAAACTTAAACAATATGTAACTTCATATTGAAACTATCATATGAAATGTAACTATCTTTCCCCAATCATTAAACATAAAACACTAAACATTTCGAGTAATATGGTGAATGGTTTTAGGATAGATCATCCACAATAGAGTTAGTTATAAACCATTAAATAAAATATGGTAGATGTCTTCATAAATGATTAAACCCAATAATACCATGGAATCAAAAAGAGTGTTGAATTAGATGAAAACACTCTTATAAAATCATTAAGGAATTCTTGAGATAAATACTCTTTTATTTTGAAAAGAAGAGTTATTTTGGAAAAATATTTGTATAAAACCAGAAGTGAAGTAAGATAGTATTTTCATAATAAAATTATTTATTTTATAAAGATAATGGTTTCCAAAAACATATTATATAGTTCCCTTGAAAATAGGAAAGGATTTTATAAATTCCCTTGAATCGGGCTTGTATTTTGGAAACAATTTTGAAAGTTCCTTTCAAAATGTGTAACTATCCATAAAATAAGAAAGGATTCTGGTTTGTAAACATATATATGATACTCAAACAGAATATATGATTAGTACATAACAATACATAAGAATTTCATTGAGGTAATTAGACAATGAAAGTATCCCGAATGAAAATGGAAGTTCTGGTGGAAAAACCCTTACCTTAATTCCAAACGTGTTCCACTTTGGTACTTAAGCTCCTGGAATTTGAAATTATACTTGTTAATAACTTATTTCAGAACCTATTAGACATGTATTTAGTTTACCATAATTCTGGTTAGTTCATTTATGTCTTTATTGATAAGTTATTGTATTGAATTTTGTTATTCTGGAGTGTTCGTTTCCTTTATTTTCATATTCGGTTCACTTGTTTTTAAGTAATGAAGTTCATGTGTAATGGTTATAAATCTATTGTATTTGAATTATATATTATTAATGAACATAAATAATTGATAATGGTCATTTATATCATTTTTTTACATAAAATGAGGATGAATTGTTAGATGATAACCACTTCGATTATTTGGCGGTATTTGGAGTATTATGAACTAGTTTTATCATATAACTTAATTATATGTGCATATTATGGTTCCTGATTATTAATTAGGATATAACACATATATTATAGTCTATTTAAACAATTAATATGGTTTCATGACCAGTAATGAATAAGAAATTGAAGAACCAAACTTCGTCGTCTACGAAGGTTGTAAATCGGAACCTCATGGACGTCGATTTTGTTTATAAAAATAAAAGGAAGAGAGTAAGAATATTTAAGATGGTTCTTCAATTAACATGATATAAATCCAGTATATAGATGTTACTGGATTTATCATGGTCATTTGGATTGATGAGGTGAGGAGAGGATAGAAAAATAAGATAAATTGAAATGAAACCAAATGAAAATGAAGGGTGCTTTACCTCTTGAAATAACCTCTTGAAGTAACCTCCTTGAGAAACTTATTAAGGGAAGGGGTTTTGGTCTTTTGGAAAGACCAGAAGCTTCTTGGATGTGGGGAGAGACTAAGGAAGGATAATTTGGTCAGAAATTTGAGAAGCTTCAAGGCTTATGGTAGTGAAGAGAAGAGGGAGTGGTGAGGGGTTTTTATAGTGGAGGAGAGGGGTAATTTTTGAATATTTAATTCATTATTTTATTATTTCCCTCAAGACAACCAATAGTGTTGTTTCATGTGGCCCTAATAGTAATAATTGAATTTTAGTTCGAACAAAGTGGACTTTAATCACTTGTGATGTCATAAATCAAGTATTTAACTGATAATTTGTATATACGGTATTTTATCGTATTTCACTATTCATCAAAAATTCAAGAATTTCAGAAAAATACCAAAAATTCACCCCTAAAATTTTTTGATGTGTATAATTCAAAAGTGATATCCATTTTTCAGAAATAATTTTCTAAATATTATTAATTTAATTTTTAAATAAAGTCATAGTTAATTTGAAAAATAATAATCTTATAGGTATAATTAGTTTTATGTGACATTGAAAAATCAATTAAGATCCCATTGTCTTATTACCGTAAGAAAATAAAATAATATCATTATTTAATATTCATAAGGGTCATATTACTATTCATATTACTATTCATAAGGTTATGTTACTATTCACAAAAAAAAAATCAATTTTGTTCTATCCAACTCCAAATGACTTACTGAACGCAACTCTAGATGACCATTTTTTGAAATTCGAAGCATAGAAGGGGAAAAGTTGTGTTTAATGGATAGATCATAAAATTGAATTCTATATTTATTTTCAAAACCTTGGGGTATTAAAAAGTGATTATCATATAGCTTTGATAGCACACACAAAAACTTCAACTAGAATCGGGTCCATAGGAGGATTTTCTCATTGTGGTTCATCAGTAGATTCCTCTTAGATCATATTTTAAAGTACTCTTGGAGGCATGATGCTACAAAAAAACAGAAGAGAAAATTAAAGAAATCAAAAATTTACATTGATCAATAATCTAACAAGAGAAACAAGGGAGATAAATCCCATTAGATAGATAAACATGATTTGTATTTCAATATATCCAAATAAAAAGTAGGAAAATTACTAGAAATAATACTCAAGAACTCTTTACCAAACCTCCCAATGTAACATAAGGCTCCTTGTGATGAGAGATAGCCAAGCACACATTTGTAACTACATCCTAAATCTTGTCTAGATTACACAACTTTATACAAACATCAAGTCAGGATTATTAACTTCCCTTTGATACCACTTTGTTATGAACTAGCCTGGATACCCTGGTACTCTGATACCCAAGTTAGCACTAACATGGCCTGAAGGGAATTCCCAATCCCCATGGGTTGGTCAATCTCACTTGGCATCATAAAATATAAAAGTGGGAATGGTTTTTACACATTAAACAGTGGAAGAAATAGACGCAAGTCTGTATGATCAAAAGAAGACTCCACTGGAAGAATAGTACCAAAAGTCAGATAGGTATATAAACCCAAAGTACAAAAACAAATTATGAGAAAGAACAAGATAAAATATCCAAAATCCTAATGGAAACAGAACTCCAAGCCCAAATATCAACAACCACCACCTCCAAGTTGTGTTTACCTTGCTCTAACCTAGAATAAGGAAATATCCAAACACCTGAAGGCACATGTAGGGTGTCCGATAAAAGCACTGCATGGTCTCACCAAGGATTCCATAATAATATTCCAATAAAATAAACCATTAAATGCTTTCAATTTTAAATAAAACATGCACGTAAATACGTTTCATATTTAAAACAAAACATTATATTTGGTTAAATTGATGGAAACTTCTCAAAATAATGTCTTAATAAATATTTAATATAAAATAGTTTATATAAATTCACAAGTCATGTGTAAAGTTGTTTTAAAAAAATGGAATATATATAAAATAATCAAAAGTGATCAATATGGTAATATTGTAAGAGGTACAATATTTCCAAGTTATAGGATCCTTACACTCCCATATAATGATAATGTTAATGTGCACACACATCCCTCAGACACTGGTTAGAGAGGACTAATCAACATTCAACTGAGGCAAAGATCTTCCTAGGTACATTTTTTCAGAGTTTTAAAGCATAAATCTGGTGTTATGGTAATTCCAACCTAGCATGTTTGTCTCTAATAAGTCACTAACTACCTATTATTACATGTTCTCAAAAAAACAATCCATAATGGGAAATAATTTCAAAACTGTTTAAAATACAATTTCCCTATTTTCTAGTTCAATATTTCAATTTCTCTTTAAAAACTAATACATGGGTTTTTAAGAAATTCATTCATTTTCCAGGATAAAACCAATGGGTTATTACCAAAATAATTAAATCCATTTTCTAGAAATCAATTTCATAATTCAATTTACCCAAATAAAATTCCACAATTTCCATCAAATCTAAATCACACCCCAATTCACTAGAATTGGGGTTTTCCCTGATTCTCATGCAAAAAAAAATTCAAATCACAATTTTATGTGAATTGGATTTTTCATAATTAAATTAAAATAAATTTAATTTAAATCAAGAAATTTATGGTTAAATTAATTGGGGAAACTTTTACAGAACCACTTACCTTGGGATCACGGAATCACATAACATAATTCCTACAACGAGAAACTACAATGAAGAACATTAGCAATGAATATTTGAGAATCAAGCCTAGATTCAAGATCTAAAACAAAGTATATTAGATCCTCCGACAACACAAAGAAATAAAAAACCCTAGGGAGGATAGAAGAATAGAGTATGAGAGAGACAATGGAAGAATAATTCTTATAGGGGAGAGATCGAACGATGTCTATCAAGATTCAATCAACCTTGGAAAGGGTTTGGAGGAGCCAAAATGGGTACTTGAGAGCTTACAAGACCTAATAAATTGATATAAGAGGATTTAAGGCTGATCATAAGGTAAAAAAGGGGGTTCAATAGTTTTTAATCATTTTTTGGAATAAAAAAAATACTGCATGCATGGTTAGCTGAAAAGGGTTGCACAATTTTTTAAACCATGCACCCTAACGGTGTACCCCTCTGATGGGGTGTATAGTTTATACTATGTGGTTGAATGGTTTTTAAAACCATGCACAAACCATTAAAACCCCCCACTATATGGGTTTTTAGGGTTTTCCATTGGTAGGTGCGCGGTTTGGAAAAAATATGCGCCAACCGTGCAAAACCTAGAAAATTACAAAATTTTCAAATTTCAACCCCAAATCACCCAATAAAAACCCCAAATAAAGAATAAAAAAGGGGGTTCAAGGAGTACATAAAAATAGTAACAAGATGTTTCAAAATTAACTTTACCCTTCCAACCATCTCACTTTAGATATGTAAGTTTATAAGTTTTCTTTGTCTCCTTTTAACTCACATTGAAATCCTTGATAATTTTTTAATGCACCATCAACTTTTTCCAAAGACATTGATTTATCACATCCTTATTAACCACGATAGAATTAAGATTCTTGGTCTCCAAAATATTTTTTCATATCATTATGAGAAACATGCATAACATCCCTTGTTTTATGTACTTCACTTTTTTATGTATTTTAAAGTTATTTAATGTTTTGGTTGAGTTATGAGAATATTTAGATTATTTTTGATAGTTTTGGAAGCCTTCAATAGGTCACACAATTTGAGAATGGTTAGTGGAAACTATTCGGGTTCCCTAGGTAACATTGTAAGGTGGAGAAGTGATGAATAGTGAAATGCATGGTTGGTGAAAGGTTTGGATTAATCATGTGGTAACCATTAGGTCTTCAAATTTTATAGACAGTGAAATTTTTCATAGTTTTTGTATAGTTTTCCAAACTATACATCCTTGGGTATTATCTAGTAACACTCTTATGATTTTCTAAACTATGCAGCCTAACCATGTTATGTGATTAACTAAATCTAAAAATTTGTTTTAAGTACTAAAACTTTCCCTGAAACCCTTATTATTTTTCACATGACTTTTGGCTCTCAAACTAAAAGCATCCCCTAGTCAATTTTGGTGATCCTATTCCATTCATAGATTGATTTAAATGAATATTAAATAATTGGACCTAGGTAATCAAGGGTAAGAATTATGGTTATTATTTTCCATTGTAATCTCCTTGTTTTCATTTGGGAGATACCTTAGATCACGGATTTCATGATAAGATCTATGTTCTAGGTCTTTTTTAATATAAATTATCTAGTATTTATTTAAGGAATAAAAAAGGAAGCCTAGTTCTATGAGATCATGGTGTGATTATTTGACATGAACCATTTGAGGTAGATATCTTCTCCCTCATTCTAATTTCTCATGGAACTTGAAAGATTTCTATTTTCTAAATACTTTTTTTCAACTTTTGACTGAAAAACATCTGTTAAAACCCTATTAGAAATATATCTTATAGGTTGGACTTAAATCTTGGGTTTTGGGTGACATCCATAGAATATTCCGATGAAATTATTTTTGGATCTTCAAACAAAGAAAGTTTTCAGGCATGATAACATGGCATTGACATTGTATTTGTGTGTTTATATGTATATAGAAAGGACCTTGTGAGTTATACATGTTCACAGTGCTAATTTTGGGGCATAATGGATTATACATCCAAGTGATGACTAGGAACTGGAGGGATGAGTTTCTTCTCATGAGTTAGACTATTCAAAGGGTCTGCTAAGACAAGAGATGCACTGGGTTTGTTCATTTAATGGGTGTGTGGGTTCATTCCATGAGTATTATTTGTTGTAGGTTATTTCACTAATTTTTTAATATCTATCTTTATCATTGGTTTCTTTATATACTTTCTATTTTATATTATAAAAATGAGATAACCTATTCTTATTTTTGTGGCATGTTTGGGATGACTCAAGATTTGCCTAATGGGTTTTATACTCACCCCTACATATACACCTTGGTGTATATAAAGAAATTTTTTATCCTAATATAAGTAAGGGTAATATTTCATAATTCATTAACAATTCACGATGATGTTGTATTTTTTCGGATTTGGATCTTAGAGAGATATTATTGTGGAGTTATTCATGGTTCGCCATTAGGGCCTTGGATTCTCTTGGTTTTTTGGTTACTTATTGGCATATAATTATTGGTTTATATTTTATTATTATGACTCTTTTTATGTTTCTAGTCTATTATGTCATTGAATTGTTATTGGTATTCATATCAAGCATCATTTTCATTATATTCTATTGATTGTTTCTAGAGTTGGTTGTATTGTTTTTGGGTAAATCATACCCCAATGTTTTTTTATACCCTTAGAATTTATTTCCAACCTTTGGTGTATGGGGGATGTCATCTAAGGTTACTGTCATATTAGTCTTACTCAATAAAATGCTTCAGGGTAAGGATGTTACAAATGATAATATTTTAGAATATTATGTCAATTGGGATGGTATGTGTGGAGATAGGATGTGTTGGACCTTGAAATGTAGAGCATAAAAAGTCATATATAACCTATTTATGTTGAAATTCAATTTATCATGTTGTTCTAGGTACAAAAAGTGTTGTTAATAAATTTTAGATGAATTTTCAACTCATCATTGTGGGTTTATCTGATAAGTGTTTAGCATCGTACATTATTAAAGAGTCTTACCACTAGGATTGTATCATCCATTTGTTATTTCCAATCATTTATTTTGAATGTATGTTACTATGATATTTCTTTTTTATGTTGTAATATATTGTATAACTAATAATTTAAGGAACATGTGGTAACTGATTGGAGATTAATAATATGGTTATAGAATACATTATATTAGTTAGAATACTTAGAAACTAGATAGAGGGTTTGGCTGAGAATGTGGTTCCACCTAAACCACAGGTGAACTGACAATATTTCTAGAGTATCATTTAAGAATTACAATTTGTTGACAAGGGAAAAAAATAAGGAACTATATCATGTGTATCATTCCTTGGAATTATAGAGATTGAACCCACTAATATTTCAGGGTGATTCAAGGCCGAAGAAATTAGAAGCATGGTAGGGTAGGGTGAATATATTCTTTGATTTCCTAGGAACTCTGATAGAAAATAATGTTAATCTTGCAGTGTAAATTCTTGAAGACTTGGCATGGAAATGGTGGTATATATTTTTTCAAGATAATCATAATCAAGGATTTAATTAGGAATTATTTGAGTATTTTTTAATAAAAAATTCTCTCCTGGTACTTTTCAAGTGTCTCAAATGATAGAATTCATTGATCTGAAGAAATAAATCATGTCGATTATAGAATATATTGCTAGATTTACTTACCTATATTTATTTGTAGTAGAGGTATCATCCATTGAATATCTCAAGGCATGTATATTTTATTTAGATATTTGAATATATATTTTCACCAAGGTTTTCGTGTTCTATATTAAAACTATATAGATATGTTGAACATGTTTTTGTTGGTATAAAAAGACAATGGTGGGAACCAAATAAGAGGAAACATATTTTTCCAACTTGAAATAGGTGGGAGCTCCAATGGTGTAAATAAGAATATAAGGGGAAGTTACACTTAGGGAATTATATTTCCAGAGAAACTATCCACTAGATCAGTCTTATTTCCCCCACATCACAATAAAAACTATTTTCCTTTTAATGTGGATCATTAGGGCATAATAAGATAGAATATATAGCACCATCTTAAGAGTGTAACAATTGTGGATAAAAATTACACCTCAATAATCATTTTATAAAACCATTAATGCTAATGGGTGGATATGTATCAAATAAGTCTCGTGTCTCTCATGATTAAATAAGAAAATATTGTTATATTAGTCCCCACCCTCGTAATTGGGCATATAGGATGCTTCCAGGAACACCTTTATAGTTCATCCAATACCATGTCAGTAGGGGCAAGGGATGACTCAATGGATACTAACTGATAACTATATATAGTTGGTCAGATAATCACAACTAAGTAATAGGGTACCTTAATGGTTAAAGGAATGATCCTTCTTAAATCAAGGATTATTCATGTCTTGTTTGATATTGAAACATCCCATTCCTTTATTTCTTCTTATGTAGTAAATAAATTGGGATTATATAGGGAAATAATTTCTCATGTTCTAACCATCAAGTTACTTATTTGGAAGTAGGAATGCATATGATTTAAGTGTCTAATGTATTTCATTACCATCAATGTGGTTTTGTTTTTTGGGGAGTTTACTATCTTGGAAATGAATATCTTTGATATTATCTTTGGAATAAACTATTCGATATCATTCAAAGATTATATCGACCATTACACCTGGAAATTATCCTTTACATTCCTTGATAATCCAATTCAATTATTAAAATGGGATTGAGATATGAATGCTGATAGAATAGGACCTCTAGTGACTGTGGATGTAAAAATCTCTTACTATATGGTATTGATAACCTTGGATGTGACTAATGAAACTTGGAATATGAGTTTTCCTAATATAGTAGATCGATACTTTGATGTCTTGTTTCATGATTTATCTGGGTTTATACCTTAATGTAAAATTAAATTTTATATCAATATAATTTCAAGAATGATCCCAAATTCATTTCCTTCATATATAATGTCACCAAAAGAATTATAATATTTAAAGTTTCAACTGAAATAATTGGAAATGAAATGATTTTTTGGACTAAGTACATCACCATGGGTTTCTCTACTGCTTTTTCTAATTAATTCTTATTGTTCACTTTGATTATGTCTCTAATATCATAAACTAAATCAATTTACAATAAAGAATTGATATCATATTCCTCAAATCAATGACTTGTTTGATCAATTAAAGGGATCCAAATGACTCTCTAAAATTGATCTATGATCAGGGCATCGCCAAGTCAAATTTAGAAAAGGGGATAGAAAAAAAAGAAAACTTTTCAAAGTTGATATGGTCACTATGAATTCTTATTTATGCCATTTTGTCTTATGAATTCACCTATAGTTTTCATGGAATTAATGAATCATATATTTCACAAGTATCTTGAAACTTTTTTGTGTTATTTTTTGACAATATATTGGTATGCTTTCTAACTATAAATGACCATGAGAATCACTTAGATATTTTATTAGGTACATTACATTAAATTATCTAAGTATAACTTATAAATATAGGAAGTAAATTTCCTTTTTCATATCATTTATAGGAATGAATATTGGTTGATACTAAAAATATAGATTCAATCATTTCTTGGTAACCACTTAAGAAAGACTCTAAGATATGATTGTTTTAGGAATAGTAGGATACTATCGTCACTTTTTCTGAGATTTATCGACTCTCACTTATCTTGTGATTTTATTGATAAGGAAGTTTATTCTATTCAAATGAAATGATGATTTTCAAAAATATTTTATATAGATTAAATATTGACTTACTTCTACACCTATACTCATTTTTATAACCAATATAGGCTTATGTGGTGTATTGTGATGCGTCTAGATTTGGTTTGGGTTGTGTTCTAATACAGTGATACAATGTGGTAGCTTATTTCTCAAGAAATTTGTGATCACATAAAAATAATATTATAGTGAATGTCCTATAACTATTTATAGTATTCAATCAATTAAAAACAATGCATCAATGCCTCTTTGGTGAAAATTCCACCATATTTATTGATCATAAAATTTTAAATTGAATCTTTTTCCAAAGGTTTTTAAACCTGAGGAAATGATGATGGATTAAATATCTCCATATGTTCATCTTTGAATTGGTTTATACTCCTAGGAAAGGAAATTCAGTGGTTGATGTTGTGAGTTAGAATTCATATAATGAATTAGTCAGAGGGTATTGTTTCTAGTGTCACTTTATAGAAGTATTGGTAACATGTGTTTTATTTTTATGGAATGGAATGAATATGTAGTTTTCTTTCCGGTTACTCTCATTCCTAATTTAGTTAACCTAGAAAAGGAGGCTTTGTATTCAGACCCAAAATTTCTTACCTATAGGTGAAACATCAATGGATGGGATACAGTTGAGGGTTGTAAATAAGATGAAAAGTCTTTTTTGTGCTTTCAGGATCAGATTGTAGCTCCTCAATCATTCCAAGAACAACTCTTTTCTACTCATCACCATTTAAAATGGTTTTTCTACCTAGGTATTAATAAAATATACAAGGTGATGAAGACCCAATTTTGGTGGTTGAGTATAAAATAAAAGTTTTCCAATTATGTTAGAAGTTATATCACCAGTCAATAGGTAATGGATAAACATAAACAAATCATGGGAATGTTATAGTATTTTCCCTTACCCATATGGAAATGGGAACTTATTTCCATAGAATATTTTACCATCCTACCATGGACACTTCTAATGAATGATGTTATCTGGGTAATTGTCGATTGAATCACTAAGTCATCACACTTTATCCTAATCGAAGAGTCCAATAAAATATAAGATTTAGAAAATATCTATATTCAGGAAATGGTGAAATTTTGGGGAGTTCTAGTTTTCGATGTTTCTAAACAAATCCCTATATTCATATCATGGTTCTAGCAGTCCCTATAAAAATCCCTTGGAACCTATTTGAACATGATCATAGTATATCATCCTCAAAAAAAATATCCAGTAAAAATTTACTATACATACACTAGAACACATGCTTAAATATTGTGTTATAGATTTTATTGGTTCATGGGAAGATCATTTATCTTTAGTGATGTTTTTATATAATAATAGTTACCATAATGAGATGCGTATGGCTCTAGTTGAGGCATTTTATGGCTATCCATGTTGATATCCACCTTTTTGGGTAGTGATTGTGGTAACTTAATTGATTAGACCAAGTATTTCCTATGAGACAATGATCAAACCCAAATGATTAGAAAATTAATAGCTATAATATAGATCCATCAAAAATCAAATGAATATCATCACTTAAATATCATTTATTTTGATATAGGTTACCATGTATTATTGAAAGTGTCACTAAGACTAGGTCTTCATCATTTGGGAAAGAAAATAAAATTATCCCCTCAATACATCAGGCTATTTTAGATTCTATAATGTATTTGTGATGTTGAATATCATTCATCCGTACTTCTGATATTTGGTGTTATCTATAATATTTTTAAATATTCTTAGTCAAAGAAGTATAATCATGATCCAAAACATGAGATTCATTGGGGCTATGTTACTCTTGAACCATATGTTACATTTATACATTCCACAATCATATTATATATAGAAAATAAAATAACTTATAAGGAATATTAATATCTTTGGTATGGGTATTATCAAATTATGGTATAATTCAAAAAGAAACTCGGGAGTGGGGGATGTTTTTTATTAAGAAATGGCTAAAATTATTTCAAAACATCACCAACCTCTACTTTCCAAGGATGAAAATCCCAATGGTAGGAATAATGTAACACCCTGGATTGAGTTAATTTTCTCTTTTTTATTTATTTTCATGTTATGTAATGTTTAGGTTGAGTTACGAGAGGTTATGAATGGTTATGTATAGTATTGGAAACTTTTGGGAGGTTTAATAGTTTGATCATGGTCAGGGTAAATAATTCAGGTTCCCCATGAAACCATTCAATATAGAAAGAAGTCTCAAAAGGAATCACATGGTTGTAAAATAGTTTCAGTAAACCATATGAAAACCTTGTGTTCATAGAATTTTTTGAAAAATGGAATTTTGAAAATTTGGTGCATGGTTTATCAAATTGTGTGACTCAACCATGTGGCCCTAGGTATTTCCCAGTAAAACTCACATGGTTGGTGCATAGTTCTCTAAACCATGCATCCTAATGATGTGATATGGTTACTTAAATCCTAAAAAATTATGGCATGAAACTTTCCCTAGAACCCTTATTCTTTCTCCCTTGACTTAAGATCTCAAACTCTAAGATTCCTCTAGGTGGTTTTAGTGATCCTCTTCTTTCCAGAGGTTGATTTTAATGAATCGTCAAGAATTATACCTAGGGAATCAAAGTTAAGAATTATGGTTATTCTTGTCCCTTGTAATATTAATGTTTTCTTTTTAAAGAAACCCTCGAATATGGTGGTTATAATCGGATCAATGGTCTATATCTTATTTTTATAGAACTTATCTTGGATTCAATGAAGGTGTATAAGGGGATCCTAGATCTATGAGGTCATGGTGGGATTCTTCAGTGTGAACCTATTTGAGGTAGGTGGGTTATCCCTCATTCCACTTTTTTATGGAACTTGAAGGATTCCTATTTTATAAATATATTTATTCTTCTTTTGACTAAAAAACTTCTATTAAAATCATGTTACAAAATTATCTTTATGGTTGTACTTAAATCTTGGGATGTGATTGATTCCCATATCATGTTTGATGAAATGTTCGTATGGATTTTCAAACAAAGAAAGTTTATGGGTGGGATAACTTGACATGTACTTAGTATAAATGCATTCATATTCATATGTAAATGGAATTGTGAGTTATACATTCTAATGGTACCAATTATGGAGCACACGAGATCATACCACCAAATAAGGACTTGGGACTAGAGGGACGGGTTTTTACTCATGATTTGAACAGTTAAGAGGGCCATTTGGGAAAAGATATGCATTGGGTTTGTGCATTTAATAGGTGTGTGGGTTTGTTCCAAGATTATTATTTATTGTGGGTTATTTAATTGCATTTTATATATTTTCCTTGATCATTGGTTTCATTTATTTCTTTCTATTTTACATCATAAATGTGAGCTAACTAGTTATTTTTTTAGTGGAATATTTGGGAAGTCTCAGGGTTTTCCTATTAGGTTGTATACTCACCCCTTGTATATAAACCTTGGTATATATGAAGATTATATTTATCATGATACATGTAAGGGTAAGTTTTTATAATTCACTAGTAATGAACTTTGATGCAATAATATTTTTTTGAGTTAGATCTTGGATTGTTCTTACTATGGGGTTGGTTATGGTTCTACATTGGTGCCTTGGTTTCTATTAGTGTTGTAGGTCCTTGTGGATATAGACTTATTGGTTTCTTTTTTAACACTGAAACTCTAATTATTTTCCTAGTCTATTATTTCACAGGATTATTATCAGTCTTCATATCATGTATCTTGTTCATTTTATTCTATTATGTTTTTATAGCACAGGTTATATTGTTTTTGGGTAAATCATCCAACAATATTTTTTATATCCATGGTATTTGTTTCCAACCATTGGTGTATAGGGGATTTCACCAAAGGTTAATAAAATATTAGTTCTATCCAAGACAATGGGTTGGGGTTGGGATGTTATAGTATGTAACTAAGTGATTTTAAAAACATTTAAATATTCCTTTAATATTCTGATTTCAAATTTAAACTTTCTATTTTCTTATAAACTTTTCTAAACTCAACTCAATATAAACTCTCCAAGATTTTTATTTTATATTTATATTTATCATTATGAATGAATTTATTTTCCTAGGAATTTATTATTAAAGTATCACAATTTCATAACTTGAATAAACATTATATCTATTTGATGAAAACTCAATATATCTTGGAAAAATGTCTCCTTATTTTTTCAATTGAAACTAAATCACTTAATTTCTAAAAATTAAAAAAAAAAAATTTGAATCAATTATGTTCTTAATATGTTTATTTTTTCCATATTTATTACCTAATAAAATCTTTTTTACTTTTATTATCACCTCTATTAGTTTAAAATATAAATTTTTTAAATTCAATATTTGATAATTCATCAATATTTTCCTATAATTTTGGATAGATTATTCTAAAGTGAAAATTTTCCCCACACCTAAAACACAAAAAATAATACCACTGAGATTTCCCTTTCCCCCATTGATCTTTATAGGGGTTTTCTTTATGAACTCCTCATTTACCACATTATGGATAGATCATTCCTTAAAATCATGATTATAGAAATATTCTCCATGTTTGTTCTTCATTTTCATTTCCAATTCATCAAGAAAAAATCTAGATCCCATGATATCCTCCCATATATAAAATATTGATTTATTTAATGATGAGATTTATTTTTTTTATTTGAAATATAATGATCTTAAATGATATAGAACATTAAAAATAACTCAAAGAATATTTGGATGGATCTTTAAAAGACAAGAATGACTAGTACCAATAGAAGAGTTCAGGAATCAACAAGGACTATGAGAGTGTTGAGACTATGAATCACTTCCTTATTTTGTTTTGAAAATCACAATACACTTTATATGAATTTTATTTAACTTAAATATTTTTTTTATTGTGTTTAGAACTGAATTTTTAATAAATATAATTCTGAATCACTTAAAGAGAAATATAAAAATATGATAATAAAGTTTAACAAAATATTACATTCATTGGACGTATGAGCACTGTAGGGTTGTAGTAATAAATCCATTGGACTATGTAAATCATTTTTGAGTTCATCAGAATATGAGGAAGGTGATTCTAATTCAATTACAAATGATCTTTAAGAAAGAATAATTAGAATCATTTAGTTTGTTGCAATAAAGATTATAAATATATCCACCACTTCATGGACAAAACTATGTGATTTTACTTGATGCTTCAAAAGTATTTTGTTAGTTTGAAGATATGAATTTAATTGTTTCTATGAGAGTAATTATGATAATTTTAAATCTTTGTTATAGTAGTTTTAGTTAAGAGTTTTTATTTCATGAGGTTTTCATTGTAAGGGACCTTAGTTTCTCTTGTGATATTTGTTTTGGAAATAATTTAGATCAAGGGATTCCAATAAGAAAGATAGAACTTCCAGTGTGTGAATCATGTATCCAAAATTCATGTTAAGGTATTTTAGGGATAGGATGGAAGAACATATGATCATATAGATTAAGGTATTCTATGGATAGGAATATATAAATTCTTCTGATGGGTTTAAGTCAAGGTCTTCCATAGATAAGAAGATAGAAATTTGGATGGGTATAAAATCATGAATATTTGAAGTCAGTTTTACAGTATTCTTTAACTCTTAAGGTTAAAGTAAGTTGGTTTTTCAAATATCATTTTAAAAAGTATTTTGGTTTTTATTTGACCCTTTATGAATTGTTTTAATACTTTTATTTTGCTATGTTAGTTAACTTCATTGGAAGTTATTGAATTTCCTATATAATTTATTTTCTCTACTATTACATATATACTTTGATAATTTTAACGTTATTCGAATATCATATTTCAGATCAACGTAAAACATAAGGGTTATAGAAAATTGTAAGTTACTTTTAACTATAATTCACTACCCCTTGTAGTGTTTTAACATAAAATATATAGGATAAAATTTGGTATAAGAACTCGTTTCAATAATGTTTTAATATTTAACTCATTTTGACTGATACCAAAATTTGGTATCAAATGTGGTTTCTATTTAAAACTATGATTTTTAAAATTTTCTATTAGTTTATAAGAAATTTTATCAATTTCCTTTTAAAACTAACTATATTGTAAAATATTTATTATCTTGTTTTTTTATTATAGGATTTTTTATTGGAACTCTTAAAAATTTAATTCTAAGAATACCACTTATATTTTATGGATCATATTATGAATATTGCAGTGATTATATAAAAAATTTTATCATTAATATTGGTGTTGATAATTTTCTCATGATGACTAGAAGTTTTAAGGTTTTGGAGAAATAAATTATTCATTTTATCATGAAGAAAAGCTGGAATATTAATAAAATCATAGCGTGAAATAAACTGTTGTGTTTGATGATCAAAAATATATATAGTTCTATGTAATCTTATGAGAGAGTGAAAAATATTTAGAATAAGCTAGAGGTTACACATTTTAGGACTTCAAAGGTTTTAGAAACTAAAAGACTATATTAAATTAGATTATAATTATTATTTTACCTATGAAATAGTAACTCAAATTCATGATCATTTTATGACTATTGTGAATATTTTACAGTATTTGTGTGAGAAAGAATTAATAAAATATAATCTTATTGAAAATTTTGTTGATATTATTAAGGATTGGGAATCATAGAGGATATTTATTTATGATACTAAACATTTAACTAAGATAACTCTAGATGAATTGATTGGTACTTTAATTCAATATGAAATCAAAATAAATATTGATGCTAAAAAAGTTAAAAGGAAGAATAGATTTTCTTTTAGGTATACTTGTAGTAATCCTATTTCTGGTTATTTAATTCTTGTGATCATATTATTAATTATCATATTTCCAAAATAAATTTAAATGTTCATATCAAAGTAATTCAGAAAACATTGAGAATGAACTTTCCTAATTTTCTATAAGAATGAATCAGATTGTGAGAAATAAAAAAAATTCATATAATCATTAGAAATACAGTAATAATAGACATGACATGGATTATTTATATATTATTTTTTATAAATATAAAAAGATAGGTAATATTAGATAAGATTTTCTAAATATGAAGAATAAAGACTAAAAATTAAATAATTACTCTTAGATTAGAGGTAAAAATGATCTTTAAATCATTAGACACCTAGATTATTATTAAAGTGGATTATACTTTTTATAGTTCATGGAAAGATAGTGGAAGTAACAATAAAAAATTGTTTCTATTCGGAAATTATGAAGGATGAAAAATGATTCAAGACTAGGGTAACTTCAAAATATTTAACTTACATAACTTGAGATTCAAAATGAAATTATGATTATAATGATCTAATTTATCAGATGATGAAATATATAGTCAATCTGATGTTGAAAAGATAATATATTGGATAATTATGATATGCTAAATTTTTAATAAATGGTTGAATATGTGATCCTTATGGGAAAGGAAAATAAAACTTTTAAAAATAAATATGATGGTGTGGATGAAGATCTTATTAGATATAATATAATAATTAAAAAATTAACTTATAAAGTTTATAAACTTTCAACAGAATTAGATTCTAAGTCTAGTTCTAGTTCAAATTCAGAAGATTAAAATTTGGTTGTTATACAGAAATATGAATTAATTTGTTTAAAGAAACTATTTTATAACGTTAATTCTATTAACAAAATTGAAATATTTTATAAACAACTAAATACCTCTATAAATTCTAATAGAATAGGTTTTACTTATGATAAATCTCCTTTCTAATCAAATTACACTATACCCAAAAGTCCACTCTTCTGCACTAAAGGTCGTAGGAGAAGTAACTAAGAAAAATATTTTTATTTAAAATGAGTTAAATATTTTGGTTTAAATATATATTTTATTTCTAAAGAAGATGAATCTATTCAACATAAAAGATTTAGACATATTTGGGTTCCTAAAATTTTGTTTGTTAACATAACCAGGCCCAAGAAAGTTTGGGTTCTAAGAGCATAGTTTCTTTAATTTCATGAAAAGTGGATAAGTACCAAAACCCAAAATAAATGGTACATGGATAGTGGTTTTTCTCAACATATAATTATAGATAAGTCCAACTTTCATAATCTGAAAATTTTAAACATAGGAAATGTTAATTTTGGAGACAATTCATGGAGTGAAATCACTAGAATTGGTGATATTTGTTTCTTGAAAAAACATTAATTTATAATTTTTTATATGTTTTATGAATTAATAACAACCTTATTATAATTATTTAACTATATTATGATGGATATATTGTTAAATTCCTAAATAAAAAAAGTATTATTCAAAATTCATAAGTTACTCTCATTTTATCTACTAATGGGAATGATAAATCTTATACACTTGAATTTGAAGATATAATACAACAAAATTTTCCTTATTTGAGTGTAACAAAAGATTTATCTTGGTTGTGGCATTTAATATTAGGACATTGTAACTTTAAAAATTGAGCTAAACATTCTAGGAAAGGAAATGTTAGAGAATTACATGAAATTAAGTTTAACTTAACTAGATATTATGATCCTTTTCAAATTAGTACAAAACATAAGTATAATTTTAAACATAAAAATGAAGTTTCAACTTTCAAAGATTTATAGGTAGTACACATTGATTTATTTAGCCCTACACAAACTGTAAGTATTGGGGGAAACACTAAGTATATATCTTGGTATATTATTGTACTATATTTACATGGTTATATTTTTTCATACAAAAATCTAAAGCACATTCTCATTTCAAAAAATTTCATGCTTTTGTTAAAAATAAGAAAAATATACCTTTGATCATAGTATTTAGTGATAATGGTGGTGAGTTGTCAAACTCTAATTTTGAAAATTTTTATTATAATAAGGGTATTTCCCAAGACTTTTCATCACTAATATAACCTCAATAAAACAGTGTAGTAAGAAATAAGAAAAATATTTCTTTAGGAAATTACTCGACCTATCTTGAGTAAATATTCTAATGGTAGACATTTTTGGGATGAAGTAGTGAGTATTAATTTCTATACAATAAATCAATTTTCACTTCGATCTTTTTCTTAACAAAAATTTTTAAAAGTTATGGATCAGAAGAAAGCAAAAACTTTCTTATTTTAGAGTATTTGGATATAAAGTATTCATCATGAATACTAAAGATCAACTTCATAAATTTAATTCTAAGGATGATGAAGGAATTTTCTATGTTATTATATAACTATTAAGGCCTATAAAATTTTTAATAAAATAAAAAATATTTTTAATGAAATTTTTCATATAAAGTTTGATAAAATTAGTCCTATTTTTGAAAAACATCTAAAATTTAATTCTCTATATGATTTTTTGGAAATTAATCTTGTATTTTTATCTAAATTTGATCTATAAACATTAGTAACAAACCCTCACATTATAACTTTAATGGATTTTTAATATCAAAAAATTATTTTGATAGAATATGTATAACTGATAGTTTAGGATCAACTTACAAATTTACCTAAAAATCAGTGGATCTTAAGGAATCATCTCATTGATAATATCATTGGATATGTGAGTCAACCAATAAAAACTAGAATTTTATTAAGCAATCAATGTGACAATCGTGCATTGCAATCTTAATTAAAACCTAAAATAGAAGAGTATTATTTAGGTAATGAAATTTAGATAAAGGATATATAGTAAGAGATCACTAAATTTGAATAAAATCAAGTTTTGACTCTAGTTTAGTGTCCTAAAGAACTTCTAGTTATTAGTGTAAAATGTTATTTTAGAAATAAGTGTGATGAGGATGGAACTATAGAAAGGAATATGGAAATACTTGTTGCAAAAGGTTATTTTCAAGAATGCGTCATAGACTATATTGAGACTTTTGTACTGGTGAATGGACTCAAATCTATATAGATCTTACTAGCCTTCACATCACATTTGAATTTTACTTTATTTAAAATAGATGTGAAATGATATTTTCTAAATGGATTAATTCAAGAGAAAGTTTATATTGTAAAAACCTCTAGTTTTTAAGATATTAAAAATATAAAACATGTTTTCAAATTTACCAAATAACTCTATATATTTAAAGAAGCCCAAATATTTTTGTATGATATACTTACTAGTTTTTTACTTCAAAAACTTTTTGTTAAGTGAAATTATAATCCAACTTTTTTATAAAAAAGGTTTTCAAAGACATTATCCTTGTTCAAATTTATTTTAATGAAATTATATTAAGTTAAACTCAAAAATATCTTTCCAATAGTTTGTATGAACTTTTGAAAAGTGAGTCTGAAATAAGCATAATTGGTGATCTTAATTTTTTCCATAGTCTTCAAATCATGAAAAATCTAGAAGGAAATATCTTAAAGAAATATAAATATATTATAGATTTACTCAAATATTTTGGTTTTGATTATTCATTAAGTATAATTACTCTGATAAAAACTTCTATAAAACTTGATCTTGATGAATTTGGGAAACTAGTTGATCAAAAATATTATAAAGGTGTGATAAAATTTTTACTTTATCTTATAGAAATTCTACCATAAATGATGTTTTCAGTATTCTTTCATGTGAGATTCCAATAAAATCCTAAGGAAACACAAAAAAAAGATATATAATGTATTTTTTTTATTTTAAAGTAACATCAGAACATGGATTTTTTTTATTCTTTCATAAATGATTTTTTACTTAAATTCTTCTTAGATGTTGACTTTAGATGTTATAGGTTAGATATAAAAAGTACTTATAGAACAAGTTATTTCTTAGTAGAAGCTTTAGTTTATTGGTCTAGAAAGAAGAAACATGAAATTTTACTCTCCACTATTGAATTTGAATACGTAGAAACTATAATATATTGTGCATAAGTGTTTTTTATGCAACACACTCATAGATTTTGGTTTTGTAAGATCTCATGTTTCATACCCATTGAAATTTTCAAAGGGATTTAAAATTTTCATTTGGTGGATGGTCTAAATTCCAATTTTATATTCATAATGGAATTCCAAGAGTTACAATGGTTGAAAGTTTTTTTACATGTTTTAAGACCCAATAGGTTTCTTGGGAGTTTGGATGAATTTTGTGAGCATTGGGATCCAAAACCTCACTTTTTAGGAGGAATAGACAAGGGTGAATGGTTCTTTTAAATTGTAAAAACCTCTAGGAGAAACCATGTGTCCTTAAGGGGTGTTTCATGTTTTATTAAAATATGAAATTTAAGTCACATGTCCATGAAAAAATTCTGAAAAAATTACAGAGGTGTGCACATGGGTTGCACACAGTTTTCCAAACTATTCACCTACCCACAAGGTTAGTGCCACATAACCTGTAGCATTGTATGGTTGGTACACAATTATCCCAAACCTTGTAGTTAAAACATGTGGGGTGTGGAACTTGGGTATCTTGAGCTACACTACTGGTGCACAGTTAGCCAAACCATGCAGCCTAACCATAAGCCTCATTAAAAGGGATAAAAGTACCCCTTTCCCCTCTTATCCTTAAAGGGTTTTCACCCCTTTTTCACCCCCATTCATCCAAGATACTCCCTTGTATATGAACAATTATCCCTATCCTCATCCATGGTGTATCTCCCTCATTTTATCTCTGAATTGAATGATGTTCATCATGTTAGAAGTGTATCAATAAGTCTATAATTCCTCTTAGTACCTCTGTTCTATTATATCTCTATCTTCAACACTATCTCTGTATGAGCTAATTCATTTCATTTTCAACTCATTTTTCTAATATTTTTATTTCTATCATTTTGACTAGAATAAAATCCTGATAATGGATGAGTGGACCATCCTAATCATGATTTAGGTGTTCTATATTCTTTACATTAAAAGTTAATTCATTTATAAAATTTGATGGTATTTCGTATGTCAGACCTTTCCATGTGTTGCCCTTAAAATGTAAAATACCATAAAATAAATCCATAGACCATGACCTTGATGTTTCTGAGACCCCTTTACATGGTTTTAGTTCAACAACATCAACCCAAACTACCTCTTAAATTGAGATTGATTACACATATTTTGTACCAAACTTGTCTAATGATTAAAACACCCCTTTGGTGTGTTATTTAAATGCCTTAATTAATTATAATGTCTTCGATTACTTGTGGTATTCTTGGAAATAATGAAGGAAAAATCTATTATAATTAGTTTAGTTGTTTGCGATGGTATAACAACTATGTATAATTTTATAATAAAAACACCTCTGAGGTGCATTGTCTTGTCTAATAAAAAGGCACAATTAAATGAGAATACTTGAAATGATATGTAGATTTTTTATTTAAATGGTCTCATTTATCATTTATAGTTGAATTGTAATAAGGCATGTTCATGTTTATGGAATTTTTAATTATTAAGGAATTAACCAAATTGTGTAAATTGGATTAAATGAAGAGTGAATGGTAATACCATATCATTTATCCCTTTTAGGAACTTATGATTAAAATGATCAAAAGTGTTTTCTAGAACTATAAATGTGTATGGAATCCCTTATTATTCATGGTCATGGATTACCTTATTATTTATGGTCATGGTGTCCCTTATTATTCATGGGAATAGAATCCCTTATTATTCATAGTCATGGAGTCCCTTATTAATCATGAGTATGGAGTCCTTTATTCATTAAGGTAATGGAATCCCTTATGACACATGGGTGTGGCATCCCTTATTATTATGGGCATGGATTCCCTTATTCTTCTATGATACTCAGGCATGATGTACCTTAATACTCATGATACTCGATCATGAAGTTACTTATTATTCTATGATACTTGACCATGACTTCCCTTACTACTCATGATACTCGGGCATGGTGTCCCATATTATATATGATACTCAAGCATGGATTCCCTTAACTAAAATGTGAATCTTATTATATGGTACTTATGTGGATTCTTGGTCAATAATCCATAGGTCCACGCCAATTCATGTACATCTATAAATACATAATTCCTTGTATGCTTATATATATATGATGGAGTGTTTAGAGATATTTCAGCTCAGGCCAAATAAGGTATGGTCAGCCATGTGTCCTTGAGGAACCTGATCCAACTTGATTAAATTTTCATTACTACACTATATTTATTTTATTATACCTAAAAACTAATTTATTTTATATTCATGTACTATATTTCACTAGAAACCATTGGTGGTGGCCTATGGAGTATATCTCACACCTCGATCAGATCACTGATTGGTTCCCAAATAGATTGTATCGTCACTATAGGTTGGGATCATGGATTATTTTTCATGCTATTATGATTTTACATGGGATATTAGGAGTACAAGACTAAGTAATTTCTCAATATTCTCATGGGAATTTCCTTTTGGGATTATTATTTCTTATTTATTATTATTGTATATGTACTTTCTTTTGTATTGTACACTGTTTGTACATTATAGCATGTTCATGAATGGTTCATTATTCATTATTTATTGATTTCAAGTTATTTTATTGTTCCATTTTATGTATTCAATTATTATCACAATCCACTATTTATCACTTATCCATAAGTTATAGTATCCCCACTATACCTCTATTATACCCTCTTTTCTAGTCAAAAGCCTCTAAAGTATGGGGAGGTGCGCTTCAGGCCACAGATCCAACCGACTCAGGACACCATTTTAGTGGCTATCAGGTTCAGATGTTACAAATGGTATCATATGGTTTTTTTCCTTTTTTCTTACTATTTTAGGATGGTATAATAGATACTAGTATGTTTATACACTTGTTAAATAGCTTTTTTATGGTTCTAACAAACCCACACATGAGGGAAAGATCAAGTTTTCTAGGATGAGACTGTTATTCTATATTACAATTTACTATTATTTCACCTTGGGTCATTGATATAATTCCAATGGTTATTGATATATGTATTTTTACCCTTTTCATGGTATGTTAAGGAAGTATAACTAGGCACATATAAATTCACATGCCACGCATATTCCATGCCATGTAGAGGGAATTTCTTGACTGCTTGAGTATGTTCCATGTTATCTGTATATCATGTTTAGGTAATTATTTAGCATGCTTTCTTATATACCATATTTTGGTGACTATTTAAATTTTTTATGATATTATTTTTTTATATAATTATGTGTTATACATATTATAAAATAATCAGTTATTAAAGAGTTTGCATCAACCAAAACAATGTTTTCCCGTATAGCTTGATGGTGGCACCTTAATTAACCAATTATGATGTGTTTGGGCCATATACCATTGGTTTCATAGGATAAAACATTACTGGTAGCAATTATATTTTATCCAAGTGTTAAATTTATAAAGTTTAAGGGCCTTTATAAATTATATAATGGTGACCCATATAATTGAACCATCATATATGGACTGTTATATTTGACACTGAAAATAAAAACCTAATTGTCATTGCATGAATGCCAATTGTAATTTATAAAGGAAAGTTTATTTATAATTTGAGAATGGTGATTCATATAAATAAACTCAGATTTAAAATATTATTAAATTCTTAATTTCAATTTGTAAATAAAATAAATGATTTTAAATGGAGGGTAAATTGCGACTTAAGAAGATTGTACCTCTATCGCTTGGGCATGATGACTGTAACGACCTGAAATTTTATCATTGGAATTTTTCATTATATATTTATTTCAGGTTTTATAAATCACATATATCATATATATAAACCAAAAAACAATTTTTACATGATAATATATTTTAACAAAGTCCTAAGTAATTTTTATAACAGTCAAAATGTTAATTTTTCTATAAAATTTCTAAATTACAATAAATAAGGATATTTATTTAAAAGTTTAAATTATAATATTTCTAGAATTATATTGATAAAATAAACTTCATTTTTTTACTTGTTATGTTAAAATTGTCTAAGGGTAATTTTTTAGGAATTTTCTAAAAAAGTAAATTTTTGGGTTAAGAATTAAAAAAAAATGTTTTTACATAACTCTTATGAAATAATTATTATATGATAATGATTTTAATGATTATTAAACCTTATTATTGATTAAAATATATTTTTTTAATGACCTAATACATAATTTTTTACATTTATACACACATTCTTAGCATTTTTTGAAAACCAAAATTTTAACCTTTAAAAAAAGTGGTTTTATGAGTTATACGAGTATAACATTAGAATTGATTTTTTTCAATATTATAAATTGAATCAAGACAAATGGATTGAATATTTGGATTCATAATATCCAAATTAGGTTATAATTTCACTTTAATTTTTTTACATAAAAAATTACTATGGTAAAAAAATTTATCGTAGTATAAGTTAAATAGTGCAGTGGGTTAAAGTTAAAAGGTAAAGGGTTAAAAATACCTAAAAACTAAAAACATAAATGGGTGTTTTATGTGTTTATAAAACTTAACCAGAATTTAAAATATTAATTATAAATATAATTATTTGGAATTAATTCCACCCAAATTTGGTTTCCTTTAAATATAAAATAATCATTATTTAATTACTTAAAAATGCCCCTCCATAAGTATAAATATCACCTCTCACCACACCATTTCTCCTGAAAAACCTTTAAAATATTAAAATATATACCAAAACCTAAATTATTCACTCTCCCAATGTTCAAGTTTTTTTGTTCTCACCCAAATACAAATTCTAGGTTCTTTTAAAGGGTCCTTCAAGGATGTCATATTCAAGAGGTAACTTTCTCAAACGACTTCTCTTTATTTATTTTATTCTTCTACCTTATCCTCACCTAATTAATTGAGAAAATAATAAAAACTAAATTATAATATATATATATATATATATACTGTAATTTTATTATTTTAATTCAATATCCATCAACAAATCCTCTTCTCTCCTCCTTTTATTGTAAAACTGAAAATATAGTCCGTAATATGTCGATTCACCACCTTCATGGGTGATGAGTTTTCAATTTACATTAGCACATTAATGGATGGTCATAAAAGTATTATTATATTTAAATTATATTTTAATAGGTATATAATAACCTATTTAGGTTCTATAACTAATATATATACATAATATTAAATAAAATGAAACTAGTTCAAGATGGTCGAAAAAAATGCCAAAATAAACTAAACATTTGTCAATAAGATTATTATCAAATGAATCATCCTCATAAAAGAAATAAAAATAATATATGTTTCCATTTAAACTTATTTAAGTAAATTAATACCATTTCATTTTACTTCTGTTGTTTTAATTCTATTTTACAAGAACATCCAAAATTATACACAAATGAACGGACCATGAAACCATAATTTGTATGCTCTCATAATGATGAAATTGGTCTTTATAACTCATCTAATTTATCATTAATAAATTGAATAAAATTATAATAAATAAAATATAGATGAAAAATATTCTTAATTAATGATTAATGAATCTAATTTTATTATCCAACACTTTAAGTTCAAGTGAATAACACATTCGTACATATGGTAAGGGATTTCTCCGAACCTCTATATTTCAGTTAGGTGAGGATTTATCTATCTTTGCCTCATGTTATATCTTAATTATTCTTATATACTTATTTTTTATTCTTTATATATGTTCCAAACATATATATCTATAAAAATACATCTTTCTTTGACATGGATATAAATATTTCAAAGGTTTCCTTCTCAATTCCTCACAATAAGAAACCCTAATTACATTGAACCTCTCCATTTATTAACCATTTTTAGTGCACTCCATAAACTATTTTAAGCCTCCATTATTTTTATAAAACCAAGTAATATATCCTGAAAAAATATTTTAGTTTATTTATGGTTTTATGGAAAAAATTATGCTTTTATAATCTTTAAAGGATCTTTATTATTTTTCCTAAAATCGCATTAAAGTGAAACATTTCTAAAGTTTCCTAACCAATATTTTTATGTTTTCACTTCAATTGAAAATAATTATTCATGGTATAATCTTTTTTTATTGATTAATATACAATTTTTATTTAATATCTTCTTTCATTGATACCATTATGATACACCCTTTGGTTATGCCTTATGACATGATTGTAAAATGCATTTTGTTCCATGGGTAACCCTTATGTCTATTCCTTATGATTGATTCTTTATGTTTCATACATATGCATGAACATGTTATGATGGGTTCACCCAGATAGTACTCCAATGAATTGGATAAATTTTTAGTCTCATGAGACATTATGTATGGGATTATTGAGTAAACATAATCTATTATGGGACTTTGTCCACCGTGTGATATAGTCTTGGAAATTAGAATGACTCATGTTTATGTCATGTAAAATGTTACTACCACATTCTTATGTTTCCATGATCATATGATTCCATGTTCTCTATGTTATGATTACATATGTTTATTCATGATCCATTACTTTTATGTTATCATGTTATGCCTTCAAACTCTTGTGTTATTCTTCACTCCCATATTTGTTTCCTTACTGAGATTTTTAGATTATCCCTTTTGTATATGTTATCCCCAGGTTATCTTATGCAGTTATAGGATCTCAAAGGGAGTTTGGAAATCATTATGGATATTTTTCAAAATATGTTTTATTTTAGTTTCATGTTTTCAAATAATTTACCTATTCTTCTGAAGACACTATAATTTTCGATCATTGTTTTTTATTTCATGGATAAATATTCTTAAACCATGTAATAATATGTGTAAAAAAATCAGGCTACTATAGATGGTATCAGAACATGTTCTAGTTATTTTTGGGGATTAATACTATAAAAATATAGTAATAATCCTAGTTATAATTATATCACAATGGATAACCTATATTGAAACATTGGAAATCATAAGTTATGATATACTTTTCATTTATAAGTTTATCATTTTATGTTTATAATTTCCTTTTTTAGCTAAGTATTTCATCCCCCTAATTTTATATTTTCTTTTTAAATTTAATGGTGGGAAATAGGAGAAATTTTTTCAATAACCAATGTGATAAGAAATGTGATGATTTCCCTAATGATATTCCAAAACTGACGAGAATATGAGCTCAGATATTTATGACAGTATTGTCTCAACTATATCAGGTTATGAATAATAAAATGAATCATATGGAATTCCTTCCTTATCTTAGGAAAGTTAATATTTTGTTGAATCATTTAGGAAAAAAAGGACTCATATATTTAGTGTATCTTTTGATCCCCTCATCATTGACCAATAGATTAACTTCATTGAGAAAATATTTTATATCCCCCAGTGCTCAAAAGAAGAGAAATTCAAATTAGCGGTCTATCATTTTGATGGGGAAGCTGATTAGTGGTGTGCACTGATAAATAAAAATAATAATAAATAGAAAATTGATTCCATTTAATGGGACTAATACAAGAAACTATTTTCAATAAATATTTTCCTTGAACTCTGCATCTTAAGATGGATATGGAGTTCCTTGATCTGAAGAAAAAGGAAGATGTGTCTATCAAACCATATGAGGAAAACGTAATAAGGCTTGCTTGGTATGATTATAGCTTTTTCATCATCACTAAAAGTAAGGTGGACCGATTATTTAGTGGTTTGAAACTAATTATATGAATATCCTTATAAATTTGGGACTTTGATAGTTATGAAGAGATTATTAGTTGTGGCCTTAAATTTGATATAGAGATTGGTGATTCTCAATGGTCTCATGGGATGAGAGACAATAAATTTAAGATAGAATTATATTCAAAAGGGCCAATATAAAAATATAATGTAGGAAGTAAAACCCAACATCCAACTTGTAAAAAGTGTAGGAAGAAGTATCTGGGAATATTTCTAAGGGGAACCAAATGGTGATTCAAGTGTGAAAAATAAGGGAACCAAGATAATGAATTTTGGAGTGAAATGAAGAAACAAAATAATGTGGAAGTGGAAAAGAAGTTTTATATGAACACTATGATTATTTTGAAATGATTTAACTCTAAGTAACATGGAAACTATAGAATAAAATTACCTAATATAAAGGTTTTCAGGGACAATTTGTGATAGAAACCTCCAAGAAAGAAAGGAAGGGAATATGCTATTGCTACTACTGAGGTGGAGCCCAAAAATTATGCGGTGATAGGTATATTGTTTATTCATTATTGAATACCTAACAATTTATTTGATTTTGGTTCTATAAATGCTTTCATATCTTTCAAGTTTAGTAGAACTATCCAAAAACCGCCTCAAATATGGAATTTTAATTATTTGTGAGAAAATAAAATTATAAAATTATTTCATTTAAATTATATAAATCTTCCCCGGTCAATATTTGTGGACGGAACCTCCTAGAAAATATTGTCTTACTTCCTATTATCGAGTTCCATGCTATATTGGGAATGTATTGTCTAACTTCATACAAATAAAACATCAAATTTGGGAGAGGGGGATCTATTTTCAATGCTTTCACATATGGGGTGCACATAATTATGGCAACTCATGTTTGTTTCCCTGCTTTCCTACTTTCCAAATGTGGTAGGCCTTCACTTCCATTGTTGGTGATTTTGGATCCTTGATAGAGATGGGATGATGGGATTTCAATTCCTCCTTCCATGTATTTATCTTTGGATCTCTTTTCGTAGTCTGGGTATCCATCATAGATTTGAGTTGTGTTCGTGAAACTCATTCTCAATGCCATATCTTTGTGGATGCTGGTTAATTATGTTGCTTCTTTATAGAATGGTATAAAACTTTCATTAGAGTATATGGTAATGTCAGGCATGTCTGGGAATATTTGTATGATGGGTTTGTTGGGAACCTATATTCTTCCTCTTGGGAGGGAGTCTCTTGTGAGGCATATTAGGTATGGAACCCAAGGCATCATGTCTTGATCAAGAGTTATCTGATACCAAAGGCATATATCTTCCAAGGATTTCACCTCATACATCCCATGTTTTTCATGAGGTAGATGATTTTAAAGGAATATATCTTCCAAGTATTTCACATTAGGAAACCCATTTTTAGCATGAGGTAGAATTATAAGATAGTTTGTGAGTTTAACATATTACATAGATGAAATAAGATTGATTAGAATGCCCCATGAAGGTGGATTAGGAAGGTGCATCCCTTGGAGGAACAACTGAGTTTGGGATAGAACACCATTTAAGGTAGATTTGAGGTTTCAAATCCTATAGAGATTGGTGATATAGATTCCCCATAGAGTAATATCAGTTAGGTACATCCCTGGGAGGGAGAAAGTGAAAGGTTTATCGATGAATGGATCAGAAAACCCCATGGAGGCGGATTAGAGAGGTGTGTCCCATAAAGGTAAGATGTCACACTGTGAAGGAGGATGGATCAGAATTCTCTTAGGGAGAAGATTCAGGAGGTGTGTCCCATTAAGGGAAGTTGTGACACCATGAACGCTGATTGTAACACCCATAGAGGTGGAACAAGGAGGTGAAACCCTAGTAGGGGAGCACCTAGGTTTACCATTGAACGGTATTGAACCTCATAGAGGTGTCCTAAATACCCCTATTTGAAAACAAGGATAAAAACTCATGTAGTTAAATTCTGTAGTCTAAGTTCATGTGACGGGACCGGTCCATGTAGTTTAGCATCGTGAGCTAAGAACCCTCACTCCATGAAAGGAGCATTGGAAAGGGATGGTTTGTGGATTATCCATGGAAGATACCCTTCACAAGAGGATTGATCTTGGTTGGACAATATGGGGATTATTCATGGGAGCTTCCCAGTTGACCTAGAGAAGATGTGGTCCCCCAGGCTAATGTTGTGATCTTACCAGGATATGGAGGCTTAGGTAAAATCCATATGGATGTGGATGTTGAGTTTGAACCTCAGGGAGGCTTACTATAGATCCCAGTTAGTTGGGAATAAAATCCCACATAATTCGGAATGATTGGGGATTACACTTGAGCATTCCCAATTAAGGGGACATGAGATAGGGACTTATGAATGAAAGTTCCCTATAGGATGAGTATAGTTGTTGGGGATTACACATAGGAGGATTACCATGTGACACTATGAAGCAAAAAATGATTTGAATGGGGCTTACACATAGAAGTTTCTTGGCTACTGATATAGAGTGTCAATGGTGTGAATGGGGATTATGTGTGGAAGTGGCCCACCATGTCCTCCTTGTGTCAGGCCATGAGGGCATCCCATGTGCATTTCATGTGGTAAGATCATGGTTTATCATCATTTAGAAGGATGAGGTATGTGGGGCTTATGTGTTGAGCTTCCCATCATTACTTCCACGTGTAAGGTCGTGAGGGTATCCCATGATCATTGAATGAGGTAAGGATATAGTTTAAAATCATGTGGAAGGATGTGGTGCATGGGGCTTATGCACTGAGTTACCTATGATTTCATCCTCATGTCAAGTCATGAGGGAAACTCTAATTACTAATTAGTCAAGGAAATATAGTTTGGGTATTACACCTTAGGAGGATTCCCAAGGGGTCTATCTAGTATTTGTCTCATGATCATGGCATGATTCATCTTACGATTGACGCATAAGTCATAATATGTGTATCGTAGGAGGCATCCTATGTTTTTCATATAGGTTATGATATAGTTTAAAGTCATGTAGTGAGGATTATTGGGAAAAAATTCTTGATGCATAAGGAAAATTATGTTTTTTATAGGATGCATCATATTCTTGAATGATAGGGTATTCTACAGTTTAAAGTCATGTAGTAAGTACTATTGGGAATCTTATGCTTGATGCATAAGGTATCTCAATTTTATCACAGGAGGCATACTATTCTTTAATTATAGGGTATTCTACAGTTTATAGTCATGAATAAAGGACTATAGTTCATATTTTTATTGATGCATAATGAATTTCATTTTTTTCATATAAGGCATCATATTCTTGAATGATAGGGTATGGTGCATTTTATAGTCATGTATAAAGGACTAATAGGAATAATATTTTTAACAACCCAAAGTTTAATCAATGGAAATTCCCTTATTACAATTATTTCTTATAGTATAATCACATAAGATTGTATATGGAACACAATACAAACCTTGTAAATAAAGAATGATTAAAATAAAAGGTATCTCTAAAAGTTAAGGAATGTATACTAATGAAATAGTAACTTGGACTTTGGAATAGTAATGGACCCTTATGAATACTAAACCATACAATGTAATAGTAACCACACTGATGAAATCATAAATAAAATTTATGCATATTATAAGAGATAATATGGTATAATTATACCATAGTATTAGTAAATAGATATTTTAAAAATTATCAACAAAGTGTTGGTTTTTTTGTAAGTCATATATATTTAATTAAATTTTTTTGATTAATTTAATAAATTAAAAGAAAATTAATTTTCATAAAATTTATTCATAAATAATTATTTTGATGAATTTTTATTATAAACAAATTTTATGATACCTCAGGTAATTTTTTAAAGTGTTAAAAAAGCAGTTTTAATTTTAAAATTTGTATTTTTCAAGTAAATTATGATTTTAGTTAAAAATTAAATTTCTCATATTTAGAAAATCATTTTCATAAAATGGAGTTATTTTTTGAATTCTAAACTTCTAAAAAAGGTTGGGGTGATTTTTTGGGATTTTTTGGAAATACTTGATTTTTTTTGTGAATAGTAAAATATGGTAATTTGTTGTATAAATACATTATATGTTAAATACACTATTTATTGAGTCATGGATGATGTAAGAACCTTGGTTCCAAACACACAAGCACGTATTAATTTTTTTTGTCACAAGAACCAATACTATTTATGTCTTGAGAAAAATAATAAAATATTGAATAAAATAATGGGAAACCCCTCCTCTCCTCCACTATAAATACCACCCTTGTTTACCTCTTCTATTCACTCCTATCAAGCCATGTATCAAGTCCAAATTCTACTAAAATCTCTCCCTAAGACCCTCTCCCATGTCCATCATCCCTTGGTCTCTTAAAAAGACCAAATCCTCTCCCCTAAAGAGGTTCTCAAGGAAGTTATATTCAAGAGGTAAACTACTCTCTTCATTTCTTTTATTTTCTTTCAAGTTCCTTTATTTATTTTTATTTCCTCAACTCCTTTAATCCAAATATTATCATTAATCCAGTACCTTACATGCATTGGATTTTTTTTTATGATAATGGAATAATTCATCATCATCTCTCATTTCCCCTCCTTTTATACAAGGAATGAAAACACCATCTCAGATGTGTTAATTTATCACATTCAAGGACGGAGAGTTTTAAATTTCTATTACCATCTTCAATTTTGGTCATGAATGTAACACCCCAAGATTTCATAGTACATTATCTCATTAATGTAATTCAATAGCATACGCTATACGCGACACTGAGTTCGAGCGCACCACAACTTACCAAACTAGCCGTTCAAAAAACAGTTAGAAATGGTATTAGATATAATTTTAATATTATATATTCTATATAATTTTAACATTCATATTATGTGTTTCTTAGACATAATATAAAAAAAATTCAATTTTTCAGATAAAAGAATTATTTTTCAAAAAAATGAAATTTTACCGCCTTTTAATGGAGAACCCTTTTTAAAACTAATAATTGAAACTTTTATATATTCAATTTAATGAAATTAAATTCTTCTTTATGAGAGGGACATAAAAATTTAGTTTTGATAATTTTTTGGTACTTTTCTGATAACTTTCATATTTTGATGAATAGTGAAAAATACTGTCTTTTAATTGAAAACAACTTTTTTAATTGAAATAATTTATAGTGTTAAATTATAAATTTGAATTGTTTTAAAGTATAATTAGATTATATTTTTATCATTTAATACAATTTATTTCATTAAAAGTAATATCACATTTAAATTTGACATAAACTCATGTCAATCTTTTGATAGTTTTTACTTTTTAAAAAACCACTTTTTGGTTTTGACAACGGGAATTAATTATAAATTAATAAATTCAACTTCTCTTTTTTTAATTTGGTAAAATGGACTTCATTTTATAATTCTGAATATCAAAATTATCTTAGGGTAAATTTTTGGTATTTTTCTGAAAACATTCAATTTTTGATGAATAATGAAAAACACTGCGTTATTATTTGAAACCGACTTTTTATTTAAATAATTATTTATTTTATTTATATTTATTTTCAGTAAAAAATAGATATATAATACCTAGATAAGTTCAATTTAATTCATTGGAGTCATTTTATAATAAAATTAGATGTATATAATTTTATTGAACTTTTTAACGTTTTTTACCCACCTTCTAGGAGTATTTGCAAATTTGCATAAAACTTTATTTTACCACTTCTGTGAGTTGAATTTCAAAAATATGAGAGACACCGTTGACATTAGAAATTAAAATGTGATTCAATAATATGAAAATAATTTTTGGTGAATAGTAGCTTTTGACTTTTATTTACCATGGTTAAATGTAAATAGGGTAACTAAAGATAAAAATGATATTATAATTACCCTAACACATATCCTAAATCTATTTGATAAGTGTAATTCGACCAAAAACAACCTTAGGAATAAAATATGATCCTTTATGTCCACTTTGATTAGATTAGGACATTTATTATTATTTTATTTAAAGAAGAGTTAAAAGTGTTAAATTCAAAGTTTATTAACTAAACCATTTTTAATATATGGTTATACATAAGATAAATTCGACTATAAATATTCATTATAAATATAAAAGTACTTCCTACATAATTTTATTTTATTTATAATTTTTAGAGATTATATAATTAAATTTATTTATGACACAATGATGATATAGTAATTACCTTCTTAATGAAATATTAAAATAGTTTATATTATAAATATTAAAATAAATAGAATTTAAAAGTTTTTATGACATCCATGAATTTTCTAGGTTAATATGACACGTTAGGGTTGATTAGATAAATTTTTTTCTAAGTGATATGGTTGTTATGACTTTCACGAAAACAAAATACCAAATAGTGTCAAAATTGACATAAATTAATTTTTAAAACAAATACTATATTATTGGTTGATATAATATTCCCAAAAATATAAGGTTCAGAAAAAGGGATTAAATAATATTATAAATATCATTAATGAACCACTTTAGTTTCTCTTGGAAGTTTATAGTAATTTTAATAACCATACAGTGTAAGAATACAAGATGACACGGTAAAAGTTAAACTATTTAACTAAGAGTTAAATCTAAAAGATAAGGTTAAAATGGTAACCTAAACTTGTCTAAAATATATTTTTTGAGATTATTTAGACTCATAACCACCTAAGGATCAAAATAAATTCATTTTTATCCATTATAAATCGAATATTATTGTATAATAAATTAATCTTTTAATCTTTTCTTAAAGTGACTCTCACCTCTCTTATAAAAGGGTACTTCTCCTTCTCTCAAAATCACACCTCCAAACCCATTTTTCTCAGCCAAAACCTACCCAAATATCCTCCCAACTTCCCTCACATAAAACTACAGTCCTTAATTTTTTCAGAAAGACAACCTAAGTATCGCTTTTGATCAACTCAAAAGGAAACACCAGAAGAAGATGTAATAATTTCACAACCCTCTTTCAAGTTCCTTTCTTCTTCCACTTTTTCTTTCTTTGTTGTTACCATACCAAAATAATAACTCCAGTACCTCCTACATACTATGATGTTATCATAAATATGGTACAACCATATTTTTTATTCTATCAATTTTATAAATGACAAAGTCACCATATGTGTGTACGTACGACTTACCGTCTCCACCTCGTGGTGTAGTTTGTTATTCAAACAATTAATTATTTGGATGGGTATAATAATGAGTATAACTTATGTAAATAATAAATATAATATGTTAATTATTATTTATATATTATATACCATCCAATTACATAAAATTTCACCATCAATATAATGATATTTTCGCTCGTGCGTACGTACAGATTACCGTCTCCAAGACACGATGAGATTCATTCCCACGTTCACCATTCAATGATGATTATAAAAAAATATATTATTAATAAGTATGTAATATATGAAATAATAATTCTACTTTATATATATATATATTTATATATTTACTTACATATATCTTATTCACTTACTTTTGTTCAATACGATATGAAAACGGAAACGGCGTTTATGCGTACGTACGGTCTACCGTCTACATAAATGGTGCCTTCCATTTCATATATATATCTATTATAAATATTTATATTCTAAATATATTTGATATATAAATCAATTTTTATATTATGGAAGTATTTAAATCATGATCTAAATGATACGATCAAGAATAACAAGTTAAAACACGTACAATAAAGAAAGCGATTATTACCCAAAATGTTAATTTAACATGGAAATAATTATTAAATGGATAGTATAAAGTCATAAATGAATCATTTATGATATAATAAATATGAATATGGTTCTTGTATAATTTAATAACATACTATGGTCATTATACAAGAGTTTAAACATACCCTCAACCAAAGGAAAGTGCAAAGTAAGGGTTAATTCCTCAATCTCATTATTATTCGAGATTGTTTATTGGTAAGTTTTTACTGGGAAATATTTATTATCCATGTACATGTTTCATAAAAGAGTTTTCAAAGGGATTATTTTTAAGGTAATTTTTTATTAAAACATATTTTTAAATGTTTTAAATATTTATTCTTCTAAATCATTCTTATTAATTTCCATGTTTTCAAAATGTTTTTTAAGGATTTATTTATATGGACATTAATTTTTTAAAATGTTAATTCCATTAAAAAGTTTTAAAGTGGTATGGGACACTTTTATTCAAAAATGTATTTAAATTTCTTCCTTTATAAATTGTGGGACTTTTAAATGTTTTCATGAAAAAGGGATATTTCTCTCAAAGAGTTTTACAAATCATTTTCATCTATCTCAACATCATTTGATGGATTTTAAAATTGTTTGAAGTTAATTTATTATGATACAAATATTCTCTATTGTATAGAAAGTTTTGTGATATGTTTGACTATGGATTTTTTATTTTTATAACATTCATGGTTTATGGATAACATATTGACACTTCGTTTTCTAGTTTTAATACGAATGTTTATGTTATGTTTAAACCTTTTCATATGAGGAATGCATTGGACTTAGTAAGTGACAGGTGAAGCCTGCTATAGCTCCTCAATGCATCGGTATGTCTCATGAACAAAAACTATTATCTTGGAAGAAGGCCTTGACAAAATCCTATTTGTAGTCTTGCCACAAGGCCTTGACTATGTGGTTATGAAGTCTGGAATTATGCATTCCATCATTATGAAATTAGCTATTGATATTACATGTGATTATTCAACTAGTATAATATCCACGTGAATAAGTAAATGGAATTATTTGATTTTGATTTTCCATATTATGCTGAAGTTTAAGTTTAAAAATATTTTGTTTTAGTTTTATACATTTCCTAAAAAATTTATGCTTATTTGTGAAAGTTTCTGCTATATTGTTATCCTTACTGAGCGTTTGAGCTCACCCCTTTCTTATGTTTTATTTTCCTAGGATTCCAAGAAGTGTTTTAGGATTGATAAGTATGGTTAAGCTAGGGTATTAATGGAATTCTCAAAAGATACTTTATGTTGTGTTTTATTTTCTAATGTGTAATGTAACATTCATGTATGTAATCTATTTTCCAAGACTGCTAAACTGATCGGTCTTTTGGGACATGATTCCCTGTAATCGTGCCAATGAATTAAAATAATACACCAACTCTGGGCTTCTGGTTTTGGGGATTTATAGTTGGTATCATAGGAATTTTAGCATCAACCTTGGAAATATATTTAGATAAACTATGATTATAGAACATTACCCTAAGATAGAATTTGAGGATTAGTATAGAAGAACTTCTTAGAATTTTGGTAATGTAGAGATTTTGTGTATCTTCTAATAAATACATCCCTGTCTAGATACTATCAGGTAGAGGCGGCTCTGGCACAGATGTACCTAGGAGGGAAAACTCTGATAAGGAGTTTTAGGTTTGACTCGGGGTATCCTGGTACATGACAACGGGCCTTGCTGCACTCTTGGTTTCGACACTACCGGGGGATATGCTTAGGATAATTCACATTTTCATTAGAAGTCATTATGAAGGATTTAGGAGTAAATACTTCCTCAAAGAAAAAAAAATTTATGATTATAGATTATATGCATAATCTTTTTAATTTACATTAGGTATTTTACATGTTTGTAAATATGAATTGTGATTCATAAAAAATCCTAGTGTATTCCATTTTTAGAAATGGCGCCTAGTATAAGGAATGAGAATTCCAGCAATACGCATGATCTAAATATTAAGAAGGATCATATCTTTCATGGTATTAAGCCAACATTTAAAAGGTAAATAGTCTCCCATGTATTCTCATCATATGAATAAATAGTATCATGTGTTAATAAGACAAGTAAAGAATTCTATGAGTCCTATGGATTTGATGGGAAGCAAGAGAAGAAAAGGATGTAAGAGAGAAATATGGATAAAGAGAATAGGGGAAAGAAAGATTTTCCCATATGTGATAACTGTAGAAAGAATCACCTTGGTAAATGCTTGAAGGGAATGGGAGTTTTCTATAAGTGTGGAGAAAAAGGGCACCAAGTACGTGATTTCAAGGGTAAGAAAATGGTTTCAAATGTACAATGCTTGATCTGTAAGGAGTTGGTAGACTACGCCAATCAATCATTAGAGTATACCACAAATGATGTTGTTGGATAATAATCAAGTTATGATATTACCATAGATGAAGAGTAATGACTAGTGTTCTTATGTTGATATTAAATAATTATGTCATTTGAGAATTTTATCAACAATTTACTGGTTACAATAATTATGGAGTATATAAGGATTATACTGTAGTACTATTTCATTAAAGACATGAGATTGTGTGGAACCAAGAAAAGTGACACGATAGCAGGTTAATTTTTTTGGAAAATATATGGTTGAGAGAAAGATAAATCATAATATGGTTCTGATACTGAGGTAGTGATTTTGGAATAATATATGATTGATTTGGATAAATTATATTGGATATTCTTTAATACCTTGAAACTGATTAATGATTTGTATATTCCATCATTTTTGGAGTTTGCAACATTTTTTCATAGAAGGAGTATATTCAATATTCTATAAGGAATAAGAGAGCATAAAAGCAATAAATAAGGTTTTATGGTAATTCAGGGTTTTACAGTGTTTTAAAAGAATACATGATGAATGTATTCACATGTTATTATGTGGAAAAAAGGATCTTCATTGTGTTTACCTTCTATATTAATTTTGGACTGTGAGTTTGGATAGAAGTATTTTGGATAAGTCTGAAGGTTGTAATTGATTAAGTTTGACTTTGGATACTATTTTTAAGGTTAAATCATTTCATAATATTATTTTTGGATTGTCATAAAAAGGACAACCCGGAGGTCGGGTGACAACTCATCACATCCGACAAGGCCGCGAGACTTGAACCCGCAACCAAAGGGTGACAAGGGTGGATCACCTACCACTGGCATACATGATGTCCTGGTTTGTATAATGTAGTTTTTTTAATAGTTTGAAAAATGAATTATAAATTCATTATTTTTGGAACCCTTTACAATTAAGATAAATAGAATATTTTTTAATTCTATTATCTTTTGGAGTGAAATGTGAGTTTGTGGTAGGAATTAGTTGAAGGATGAAACTCTACTTGTCAAGTATATTTTTTCCCCTCTTATCCTATGAATAAATTAATTCTTAAACTTTAGAGAAGGGATCTTAAAACCAAAAATGTTTTATCCTAATACCTTATGTTTTGTTGAACCGACGATATTTTAAATCATCATAGATTGATGGCTTTGAGGCCCTCAATTTTACACTTGTTTGTGATTGATGACCTCAGTCACTCCATATAAATATTTACATTTTTCTTACAATTATGTGTCTCTAATTTCCACCAATATTATTCTAATCGAGATCATGATTTGGTGGGGACTTTTTCATTTCCCTTTCCCTCTTGTTAACACTAAATTTTATTAACCCAATTTTCGATGTGGGTTTCCCACAAAGATATTTTTCTATTTTTAACCTTTTATTCTCGAAGAACAATTTCAAATTGTGAGGAGGGAATTTATTGAAGTAAGGTAGAATGTAACACCCCAAGATTTCATAGTACGTTATCTCATTAATGTAATTTAATAGCTTGTGCTACACGCTACATCGAGTTTGAGCGTACCACAACTTACCAAACTAGTCGTTCAAAAAATGGTTATGAATAGTATTAAATTCATTTTTAATCTTATATTCTCTATATAATTTTAACATCCATATTATGTATTTCTTAGACATAATATAAGAACAAATTCATTTTTTCAGATAAAAGAATTATTTTTCAAAAAAAATGCAATTTTACCACCTTTTAATGGAGAACCCTTTTTAAAACCAATAATTGACACTTTTATATATTCAATTTAATTAAATTAAATTATTCTTTATAATAGGGCCATAAAAATTTAGTTTCGGTAAATTTTTGGTAATTTTCTGATAACTTTCACATTTTGATGAATAGTGAAAAATACTATGTTTTAATTGAAAACAACTTTTTTAATCGAAATAATTTATAGTGTTAAATTATGAATTTTAATTGTTTTGAAGTATAATTAGATTAAATTTTTATCATTTAATACAATTTAGGTAAGTAATTTCAAATTTAAATTTGACATAAACACATGTCAACCTTTTGATAGTTTTTACTTTTTAAAAACCCGCTTTTTTGTTTTGATAAAGAGAATTAATTTTTAATTAATAAATACAATTTCTATGTTTTTAATTTGGTAAAATTGACTTCATTTTTTAATTCAGAATATTAAAATTATCATAGGGAAAATTTTTTGTATTTTTCTGAAAACTTTCAATTTTTGATGAATAGTGAAAAACACTGCATTATTATTTAAAACTGACTTTTTATTTAAATAATTATTTATTTTATTTTATTTATTTTAATTCAAAATAGACATATAATACCTATATAATTTCAATGTAATTCAATGGAGTCATTTTATAATAAAATTAGATGTATAAGATTTTATTGAACTTTTTAACGTTTTTTACCCACCTTCTAGGAGCATTTGCAAATTTGCATAAAACTTAATTTTACCACTTCTGTGAGTTGAATTTAAAAAATATGAGAGAAATGGTTGAAATCATTAAGCAAAATTTGATTCAATAAGATGAAAATATTTTTTGGTGAATAGTAACTTTTGACTTTTATTTACCACGGTTAAAAATAAATAGGGTAATTGAAGGTAAAAATGATATTATAATTACCCTAAAACATGTTCTAATTCTATTGGATAAGTTTAATTCAACCAAAAACAACATTAGGAATAAAATATGATCCTTTAGGTCCACTTGGATTAGATTAGGACATTTATTATTATTTTATATAAAGAAGAGTTAAAAGTGTTAAATTCAATGTTTATTAACTAAAACATTTTTAATATAGGGTTATACATAATATAAATTCAACTATAAATATTAATTAGAAAGATAAAAATATTTTCTAAATAATGATATTTTATTTATAATTTTTAGAGATTAAATAATTAAATTTATTTATGACACAATGATGATGAAGTAATTACCTTCTTAATGAAATATTAAAATAGTTTATATTATAAATTTTAAAATAAATAGAATTTAAAAGTTTTAATGCCATACACAAATTTTATAGGTTAATATGAAATATTTGGGTTTATTAGATAAATTTTTTTTGAATTGATAAGGTTTTTATGACTTTCACAAAAACAAAATACCAAATAGTGTCAAAATTGACATAAATTAATTTTTAAAACAAATACAATATTATTGGTTGATATAATATTCCCAAAAATATAAGGATCAACCAAAAGGATTAAATAATATTATATATATTATTAATGAACCACTTGAGGTTATATTGAAAGTTTATAGTAATTTTATTAACAATATAGTGGAAGAATACAAGAAGACACGGTAAAAGTTAAACTATTTAACTGAGTTAAATCAAAAATATGAGGTTAAAATGGTAACCTAAACTTGTCTAAAACCTATTAGTTGAGAGTATTTAGACCCATAACTACCTAAGTATCTAAATAAATTCATTTGGAGCCATTATAAACCTAATATTATTGTATAATAAATTAATATTTTAATCTTTTCCTAAAGTGACCCTCACCTCTCTTATAAAAGGGTACTTCCCCTTCTCTCAAAATCACACCTCCAAAGCCATTTGGATCAGCCAACCCCTGCAAAAATATCCTCCAAACTTCCCTTAAATAAACCTAGAGTCCATAATTTGATCATAAAGCCAACCTAAGGATCCCTTTTGATCAACTCAAAAGGAAACACCTAGAGAAGAGGTAATAATTTCACCACCATTTTCATGTTCTTTTCTTCTTCCACTTCCTCTTTCTTTGTAGTTTCCATACAAAAATAATAACTCCAGTACCTCCTAAATACTATGATGTTATCATAAATATGTTACAATCATATTTTTTATTCTATCCATCCTATAAATGACCAACTCACCATACGTGCGTGCGTATGGCTTACTGTCTCCACGTCATGGTGTAGTTTGTTATTCAAACACTTCACTATTTGGATGGGTATAATAATGAGTATAAATGATGTAAATAATAAATATAACATGTTAATGATTCTGTATATATGATATAACATACAATTACAAATGATTTTACCATCAATAAAATTATATTTCCACTCGTGCATACGTACGGATTACTGTCTCCACGACGCGATGAGATTCATTCCCACATTCACCATTCAACGATGATTATAAAAATATATATTATTAATAAGTATGTAATATATGACATAATAATTCTACTAGGGATATATATATATATATATATATATTTATGTATTTATGTATGTATGTACTTACATATATCTTATTCACTTACTTCCATTCAATACGATATGAAAACGGACACAGCGTTTATGCGTACGTACGGCCTACCGTCACCATAAACGATGCCTTAAATTTCATATATATATCTATTAAAAATATTTATATTATAAATATATTTGATATATAAATCAAGTTTTATATTATATAAGTACTTAAATCATGATCTAAATTATATGATCAAGAATAACAAGTTAAAACATGTATGATAAAGAATGTGATTATTACCCAAAATGTTAAATTAACATGGAAATCATTATTAAATGGGTAGTATAAAGTCATAAATGAATCATGTATGATATAATAAATATGAATATGGTTATGGTATAATTTAATAACATATTATGGTCATTATATAGGAGGTTAAACATACCCTCGACCAAAGGAAAGTGCAAGGTAATGGTAAATTCCTCAATCTCATTATTTTTCAAGATTATTTATGGGTAAGTTTTTACTAGGAAATATTTATTATTCATGTCCATGTTTCATAAAAGATTTTTCAATGGGATTCTTTTTAAGGGACTCTTTTATTAAAAAATCATTTTAAATGTTTTAAATATTTATTCTTCTAAATCATTCTTATTAATGTCGATGTTTTCAAAATGTTTTTTAAGGATTTATTTATATGGACATTAATGTTTTAAAATGTTAATTCCATTAAAAAATTTCAATGTGGTATGGGACACTATGATTAAAAAATGTATTTAAATGTCTTCCTTTCTAAATTGTGTGACTTTTACATGTTTTCATGAAAAACGGATATTTCTCTCAAAGAGTTTTACAAATCATTTTCATCTATGTCAACATCCTTTGATGGATTTTAAATTAATTTGAAGTTGATTTATTATGATACAAATATTCTATATTGTATTCAAGGTTTTGTGATATGTTTGACTATGGATGTGTTATTTTTATACCATTCAAGGTTTATGTATAAAGTATTGACATTTCATATGCTAGTTTTAATATGAATGTTTATGTTATGTTTAAACCATTACATATGAGGAATGCATTGGACTTAGTAAGTGATGGGTGGAGCCCACTATAACTCCTCGATGCATCGGTAGGTATCATGAGACAAACTAGTGGCTTGGAACAAGTCTTTGACAAAATCTTATTTTTAGTCTTGTCACAAGGGCTGGAATATGTGGTTATGAAGTCTAGAATTATGAATTCTATCATTATGAAATTAGCTATTGATATTACATGTGATTATTCGACTAGTAGAATATACATGTGAATAATTAAATGGAATTATTTGATTTTTCTTTTCCATATTATGCTAAAGTTTAAGTTTAAAAAGCTTTTGTTTTATTTTTATACATTTCTTTAACTGTTTATTCTTATTTGTGAAAGTTTCCTCTATATTGTTATCCTTACTGAGCATTTGAGATCACCTCTTTCTTATGTTTTATTTTCCTAGGATTCCAAGAAGTGTTTTAGGATTGATAAGTAGGGTTAATATAGGGGATTAATGGAATTATAAAAGGATCCTTTATGTTGTGTTTTATTTTCTAATGTGTAATGTAACATTCTTGTACATAATATATTTTCCAAGACTGCTAAACTGATCAGTCTTTTGGTACTTGATTCCTTGTAATCATGCCAATGTATTAAAATAATGCACCAACTCTGGGCTTCTGGGATTGGGTAATTACAGTGAAAACATTTTTATGGTTTAACCAGACTATAATATATTTATTATTTCTAATTTAATGTTCTCTAATCTTTTGTATTTATCATATTAATTTATAAAGGAAAATTTTCTCATTGTGATCAAAAAACCACCAGTTAACCCAAACGATTATCATTAAAGTTTTACATAATAATTCATCATCACTACAAATAACCAAATGAATTTTATAACCATGTAATATTATATATTTTCACTAAAATACAGCTTAAATTCTAGAAAAAATCCTAATATTATATGATTATCCATACATGTATATAAGTAAACCCATCATGAAAACCATGGAAACAAACACTACCAAACAATGAAATTGAACCTCTTAACCCATCAAAAGTCCATGAATGAACTTAATAAAGATATAATAAATAAATTTCATGTAAATTAGGTCCTTAAAATATTAATTAATTAACCTAATTTTATTATTTAGGTCATTAAGATCAAGTTAAGAACACCTTCGGACTTAAGGTAAGGGATTCTACCCAAACCACCATTATTTCTTCGGGTCGCTCTATCTTTATTTTTACCCAAATTAAGTTATTTGTTATTTTTATGTAAATATTATAAAATATTTTCATATTCTCCAAAATCATTTATCAAGATCCAATAAAAATTCTCTTTTTAGGATATATTTGTTTTTAAATGGTTCCCTCCTCAATACTTCCAGAAAAGAAAACCCATTTTAAGGGAACTTCCCGAATTCTTACTAAATTTCAAGAGCACTCTATAATCTATTTTAAGGCACCATTATTTTTATTAAACCAATCCTTTTATTATGAAATCCATCTTGTTTCACTTCTAGTTTCATATAAAATATTATTCCCTATTCTGTTATAAATTCTCTTTAGTATTTTCCTTAAAACCGCACTAAGATGTTTTAATGCTAAAATTTCCTGAATACTCTTCTTACATGTTGTCACTTTTGTTTGACATAACTTACCATGATATATGATTATTTTTACTTATGAATTTACATGTAAGTTTTAATTACTTTCTTTCATAGACACTTGTATGATACGCCCATTCATTAATCTTTATGACATGATTATGATACCCATTTCTTTCCATGGGTACCCTTATGTTTATGTATGACTGATTATGTATTATTATTTATGTGGCAATCATATTCATGAACATTCTATGATGGGTGTTACTAGATAGTGCTCTAATTCATTGGGTAAAGTTGAGTCTCATGAGATGTTATGTACAATAGTCTTGGTGGTTATCCTTGACTCGTGCTACCATGTGCAACGATCTTGGTGGTTAACCTTAACTCGTGAAATTCTATGTGTAATGATCCTTGACTTATGGTAAAGTAATGTTTTGTGTTTCTTCCACATTACTATGAATACATGTTTATATGATACCATGTTTATATGTTATGATTCCATATGTTCCATGTCTTTTTATATCATTATGTTATGCTTTCTTACCCATGTGCTAAATCTTTATTATTATACTTATTCCCTTACTGGGATTTTAGCTCATTCCTTTTTTCATGTTATCCCTTGTTTATCCTATAAAGATACCTAATCACAATGGAAGTTAGTATATCCTTATGAATATAAAATAAAGAAATATTTTATTTAGTCCCATGTTTTTAGTTTTATATACCTATTCTTCCAAGACACTAGACTTCACAATCCTTGGATTGTAATATGATGTTTTATTATGCTTAAAATCATGTAACGATTTGTGTAAAAGGCTAGGGTAATTATAGTTGGTATCATAGGATGGTCTAGTTATTTTTGGATATTAGGAGTAGATCACTTTATTAAGTACCTTAAGGTTGAGACTAAGTATAAAAAACATCCCTAAATTTTGGTAAGTATAGATTAAGTGGTTTATCAAGAAAATGCATCCATGTCTGGATACGAACAAGTAGATGTGTCTCTAGCACAGATATATCTAGGGGTAAAACCCAAAAACACCACTTTTAACTAGACTCTAATGGGAATTGGTACATAACAATGGGCCTTGCTACACTTCAGGTTTAAAACTCTTAGTTGATATGCTTTGGTAAATTTGTAAGCTTAGTACAAACCATTATTAAGGGAATAAAAAGATCCCATAAGAATATAAGTTATGAAATAGATTAACGATAACCCAGATTTAAAAATAGGGAATCACAAGTTAGGATATACTTATCTTTTATAAGTTTATCCTTTTATGTTCAATGTTTCATTTATGCTTATTAGCTAAGTAATAAAGACACCTAATTGTATGTTTTTTCTTAGTTAATGGTGGGAAATAGAAGAACATGTGATAATAATAAATGTTATAGGGAATGTGAAGATTTCCCTAATGATATGCCTAATATTATGGGAATAGGTGCTCAGAACTTCATGATAGTACTTTCTTGACTAGATCAAGTTATGAATAATAACTTGAATTATGTGGAACTTCCTCCTCCTCTAAGGAAAGATAAAGTTGTCGTAGAATCCTTCATCTGGAAAAGGCCTCCCGTGTTTAGTGGATCTAATGATCCCCACCTAAAGTAACAATGGATTAACTCCATTAAAAATATATTTTATGTCTTCCAATGATTATAAGAAGATAAATGTGTGATGGAGGTCTATTGTTTTGATGGGGAAGTTGATCATTGGGGGAAAATAATCAAGAATACAAAGTCTCAAGATGAAATTGATTCCATGTATTAAAAGGAATTCAAGAAAATGTTTTTCAATAAATATTTTCCTCAAAACCTATGTCTCAAGATGGAAATAGATTTACTTGTACTCAAGTAGAGGGAAGATAAGTCCATCAGGGCATATGGTTTAAACTTCACAAGTCATGCAAGATACACCTCCATCTTTTTCATAAACACTGAAAGCAAGGTGGATTTCTTCTTTAGTGTACTAAATCCAAGTCTATGAAAAGTGTTGGTGATTTGAGACTTCGATAGTTATGAGGATATTGTTCGTTGTTCCCTCGAGGTTGAAATGGAGATCAGAGGCTCTCAATGGTCTCATGGGTCCAGTGAAAAAAATAGAAAAAATAGATTCTAGTATGGGTGGTTCTGTAAATAAATCCCATGATGAAAAGAATATCGAACATCCTACATGTCAAAATTGTGGGAAGAAGCATCCTTGGAATTGTGTAAAGGGAACCAAGAATAGTTTCAAATGTGGAAAGATAGGACATCTAGAAAAGAAATACCTAAGGTATATGAACAATTCCACTAACATGGAATAATAAAGGAAGGATTAGATCAACCCTCAGACTATAGTGTAGTGTTACAACTTCAAGGATCATGGGAATTATGCAAAAAAATCCCTAATCCAAGGGTTGTCGGAGGAAATCAACAACAACCTCCAAGGAAAAAAGGAAGGGCTTATTGTATCACTACTACTGAGGTGGTTTTGGACAATAATGTGGTGATAGGTAAAATATTTATTCATTGAAGAATAGAAAATGTAGTATTTTATTCTTGTTCTATGCATTATTTCATATCTTTCAAGTTTAGTATAATTGTTCAAACACCGCCTCAAAATTTGGAGATTGAGTTATTTGTGAGAACAAAAAATGGGGAAATCACTACATCCAAGGTTTATAACTCCTCCCTGATAAATGTTTGTGGACTGAAACTCCCATAAAATCTTGTTATACTTCCTTTCATGAAGTTTGATGTTATCTTGGGAATGGATTGGTCATCTTTATACAAACACAACATCAACTGTTGGGAAATGGAGATCACTCTCCACATCCCAAAGAATCGTCCAATTATTTACAAGTGTAAGGAGGAAGATTAATCTCTTTTAGAATCATTGTCTCAAGTGTAGATATTACTATCTTATGAGAAAGCATGTCTAGATCAAATTTTTGAGACAAATGAGATGATACTGCACGAATACATTCCCATTGTGAGGGATAAAACTGATGTATTCCCTGAAGAGGTGTCTGGTATTCCTCCTTATTGAGAGGTTGAGTTATAAATTGAACATATTCATGTATCCCTACCTATAACAAAGACATCTTATAGAATGTCCATTGTTGAGATGGAAGAGAAGAATAAATCGTTACAGGAGAATCTGGAGAAGGGTTTTAAATGCTTGAGTGGTTCACCATGGGGAGCACCAGTCTTCTTTATTAAGAATAAGGATAGATAAATGTTCCTATACATTGATAATCCTGATCTCAATAAAATCATGATAAAGAATAAGTATCCCCTACCATAGATATATTACTTGTTAGATCAGCTTCATGGGGCTAGTTATTTGTCTAGGTGGACCTTCGGCCAAGATATCACCAATTAAAGATGATGAAGGGAGATATTACCAAGACTACCTTTCGAATGACGTATGGACACTATGATTTAATAATTATTCCATTTGAACTCTCTAATTCTTCATAAATATTTGTGTATTTTATGAATATAGTCTCTGGGGATTACCTTGAAAAAAAATTGGTACCCTTTATCGATGATATTTTGATATACTCTAAGAGAAAGGAGGAACATGAGAAGCATTTGAATAATATGCTGATGAATTTGTGAAGGCAGAAACTTTATGAAAAGTACAATAAATCTAAGTTCTAGATGGAGTAAGTATTATTACTAGGGAATGTTATCACTAGCAAAGGGATATTTGTAAACCCTTCCAAGATAAAGGCAATTGAAGAGTGGACCATGCCAACATTTGTAATGGAGATCCGTAGCTTTCTAGGTTTATTCAGGTATTATTGATGATTTTTTAAGAAAATTTTATGATTTTAAAACAAAATGACCCAGATGACATGGAAGGGGGTGAAGTTTTTCTAGACTCAAGAATGAAAGGAAAGCATTAAGGATCTTAAAAATATGCGTATCATTGTGCCAGTATTCACACTCCAAAATGTGGAGAACTCTTTATGGTGTATAGTGATGATTAAAAGAAAGGATTAGGCTGTTTACAAATGAAAAATGATAATGTGATAGCATACACATCAAGGCAGCTGAAAATCCATGCAAAAAACTATCCCACACATGATCTGGAGTTGGCGGTTGTGATCTTTGCATTAAAAATATGGAGGCATTATCTCTATGGGGAGAAGTGTGAGATATATACTAATCACAAGAGTCTCAAATATATATTCACACAAGAATAGATTAATATGCACCAGCTGAGATGGTTAGAGATCATCAAATATTATGACTGCTCAATCCACTACTATCCTAGTAAGGCAAATAAGGTTGCAGATGCACTAAGTAGGGATGACCTTGTATCTTTATAAACGATGAGAATTAAAAAGGATCCAATCTTCTTATATTTTTAGAGAATTGAAATGGGAATAATTAGGGGAGGAACATCATTAATCCATTCTCAAATGGTTTCTCAATCATCCCTCATGGAGAAAATAAAGGATGCTGAAAGAAAATATGTGGAAAGTCTGAAAAGGGTAAAAGCTATTAAAAATGGAAAATCATTTGGGTTTAAGATTGATTAGGAAGGATTTATAATATTTGGGTCATGATTATGTGTAATATTTTACCCATAAATAAATAAGGATCTTTTGAATGACACACATAGCTCAACCTTCTCTATTCACCCAGGGACCACAAAGATGTATTGAGATCTCCAAGAGAACTTTTGGTGGGATAATATGGAGAAGGAGATTACTGAATATATATCAAAGTTCTTTGTATGTAAAAAAGTGAAGGCTAAAATATATAAGTATAAGGGGATGATTTAATAACTATACATACCAACATGTAAGTGGGAGAGAATCACTATGTAATTTTTCAATAGACTTCCAGGGAAATCTAAAGGGAACAATGCTATATGAGTTATTGTGGATCGTCTTACAAATACATTTCAAATTATCATAATTAAAGAGGACTTCTCATTAGATAAACTTTCATGGATATATATATATCAAAGATGAGGTAAGGATTCATGGAGTACCATAATCTATTATATCTAATAGAGATCTAAGATTCACCTCGAAGTTCTGAAAAAGCCTATAGCATTCTCTAAGCACTGAACTGAACTTCAGTACGGCCTATCATCCTCAAATTGATGGTCAATCTGAGAGAAATATTCAGATACCAAGAATATATGTTGATATCATGTACTATGGACTTCAAATTAGGATGGGAACAATATCTTCTACTGTTCGAATTCTCCTACAACAATAGTTTTCACTCAAGAATCTAAATAGCACCGTATGAAGCCCTTTATGGGTAAAGGTGTAGAACACCAGCATGTTGGGATGAAGTTGGTGAATGTAAGCTTTTAGGACTTGAAATGGTCAAAGATATGGTGGATAAGTTGAAAACCATTCAGCATCACATAAAGGCAGACCAAATTTGACAGAAGAGTTATGCAGACAATCATCGATGAGACCTTGAGTTCAAATTTGGAGACATGGTATTCCTCCACATATATCCATGGAAAGAGGTCATGAGGTTTGGGAGGAAAGTAAAGCTAATTCCTAGGTACATCATTACATTTAATATTCTTCATCATGATTGATTTGTGGCCTATCAAATAGAACTTCCACCTACCATGTCTAAATTATACGATGTCTTCCATGTATCCCTAAGGAAGTACATACTATATCCTTCACATGTACTTTCTTTAGAGGTGGTATAGTTGGAGAATGGTCTTTCTTACGATGAGTAGCTAGTGAAGATCTTTGATTGTAGATAAAATGTTCTACACAACAAGACTACTCACCTAGTCAAATTGCTATGGTGGAACCATAAGTACGAAGAGGCAATATGGGAACTAGAGGAGGTAATAAAGGAAAGTTACCCACACCTATTTACAGCTTAGAATGTCAAATAAAATTTTGAGGGTGAAATTTCATAAGGGGGGAAGAATGTAATGACTCAAAGTTTAATCAATGGAAATTACCTTCTTAAAATTATTTATTATAGTATAATCACATAATATTACATATATAACACAATAAAAACCTTGTAAATAAAGAACGAGTAAAATAATAGGTATCTCTAGAAGTTAAGGAATGTATACCGATGAAATGGTAACTTGAAATTTAGAATAGTAATAGACCCTTATAAATAGTAAACTAGCCAATGTAATAGTAACCTCACCAATGAAGCCATAAATAAAATTTATCCATCTTATAAGTGACAATATGGTATAATTATATTATAGTATAAGTAAATAAATATTCTAAAAATTATTAACAAAGTTTTGGTATTTTTGTAAGTCATGTATATTTAATTAAAATTTTATAATTAATTTAATAAATTAAAAGAAAATTTATTTTCATAAAATTTATTAATAACTATGTAATTTGATGACATATGATTATAATATAATTTTATGAGACCTTAAGTAATTTTTCAAAGTGTTAGAAAAGCAATTTTAATTTTAAAATTTGTATTTTTCAAGTAAATTATGATTTAAATTTAAAATTAAATTTCTCATATTTAGAAAATCATTTTAATAAAATGGAGTTAATTTTTAAATTTTACATATCTAAAAATGTTTGGGGTGAATTTTTGGGATTTTTCTAAAATACTTGATTTTTTAGTGGATAGTAGAATACAGTAATTTACTGTATATATACATTATATGTAAATACACTATTTATTGAGTCATGGATGATTTATCCACCTTGGTTCCAAACTCACATGCACATATTAATGTTTTTTATTGCAATAACCAATACTATTACTTTTCTTGAGCAAAATAATAAAATAATGAATAAAATAATGGGAAACCCCTCCTCTCCTCCACTATAATACCACTCATCTTTACCTCTTTTATTCACTCATCTCAAGACTTGTACCTAGTCAAAATTCTACTCAAATATCTCCATAATCCTCTATAATTTGTACATCATCCCTTTGTATCTTCAAAATACCAAATCCTCTCCCCAAAATAGGTTCTCAAATAAGTTATATTCAAGAGCTAAACTCCTCTTTTCATTTCTTTTATTTTCTTTTAAGTTCATTTATTTATTTTTCTTTCCTCACCTACTTTCATCAAAATGTTATGATGAATATAGTACCTTACATGTATTGGAATTTTTTTGTTTTAATGTATTAATTCATCATTATCTTGTAGTTCCCCTCCTTTTATACGAGGAATGAAAACACCATCTGAGATGTTTTAATTTATCACATTCAAGGATGACGGGTTTTTAATTTATATTACCGTATTCAATTATGGTCATGAAAAAATTTTGATGGTTGAACCAGACTATAATATATGTATTATTTCTAATTTATGTTTCTGGAATCTTTTGTATTCATGATATCAATTTATAAAGTAAAATGTGCTTGTTGTGATCAAAAAATTGTCAATTAACCCAAACGGTTGTCATTAAAGTTTTATATAATAATTCATCTTCACTCCAAATAACCAAATGAATTTTATAACCATGTAATCTTATCTAGGTTCACTAAAATAAAACTTTAATTTTGTACAACCATCCTCATATTACATGATTATTTGTACATGTATATAAGTAAAGCAATCATGAAAACCAAGGAAACAAACACACCCAAACATTGAAATTGAACCTCATAACCCATCAAAAGACCATGAATAAACTTAATAAGGATATATAAATAAATTTTATGTAAATTATTTTCTGTACATATTAATTAATTAATTTAATTATATTATTAATTTCATTAAGATCAAGGGAAGAACACCTTCGGACTTAAGGTAAGGGATTTTATCTGAACCTCCATTATTCTGTTGGGTTTCTCTATATTACTTTTTATCCAAATTAATTTATTTTTTATTTTTATTTAAATATTCTAAAAGATGTTTATATTCTCCAAAATCATGTATCAAGATCCAATCATCATTCTATTTTATGGATATACATGTTTTTAAATGGTTCCCTCCTCAATACTTCCCGAAAAGAAAACTCATTTTATAGGAACTTCCTGAATTCTTACTCAATTTCAAGAACACTATATAATCTATTTTAAGCCACCATTATTTTTATGAGACAAATATTTTTTTTATTAAAACCTTCTTGGTTAAATTTTAGCTTTATATAAAATATTATTACCTATTCTATTTTGAATTCTCTTTAGTATTTTCCTTAAAACCACCCTAACATGTTTTGATGATAAAATTTCCTAAATAACCTTCTTACATGTTGTCACTTCTATTTGAAATAATTTACCATGATATATTCTTATTTTACCTTATGAATTTCCATGTATGTTTTAATTCCTTTATTTCACGGAAACTTGTATGATACTCCCATTCATTACACTTTATGACATGATTATGATACCCATTTCTTTTCATGGGTATCCTTATGTTTATGTTTCACTAATTATATATGATTCTTTATGTGGAAATAATATTCCTAAATTTTAAAGACCTGGATTTTTTCGTGTAATTTTTTTTAATTATATGTAATTATTACGAGTTTGTGAAAATTGACGGTGTGTGATTCCAAGGCCTGGTGTGCCCGGAATGAATTTCTAAAAAAATGGGTATGTTCAGTAAACACGTGAGCGGAATTTTCTAACTTTTTAAATTCTACTCAGATTAAAAATATGAGGGCACTGTTGAATCCATAGTGTCGGGATTCTCTTAAGGGAGGATTTACTTTGATTACAATAGGTCCGGAGAAAAAGTTAAGTTTTGTGCCTTTTTTTAAATGAAATGAAATAAAATATTTTTTTGTTATTTTATTTCTTAAACCTCCAACGAACTAATTAAACGGTGGGGTCGGCGGTGTGTCAAGCCATTAAATGTCTTGACCTGCCAACCTTAGGTAATGAAGATGTTGGGGAAATTAGGAAGCTTCAAAATCTATGGTCCTCATCAACTCCCTGTGTCATTACTTACTCTCCCCCTTTCATTTAAATATAGAGCTTGGGGGAGGGGTATTGGAAAAGCATCGCCAAGCAATGAAGTTCTGTTGGAGTCCCATAACATCGAGCCCTTAGAGAATAGAGTCGACCCCAGCAGGAGGTGATGTGCGACACTGAAACCCCAAACCAGGGTATGACGTTCGAGCGGCAGTGAGGAAAGCGTGTTGCAGGGATGACGAACAACGAGACTCAATCAACCACGAGCACTCTCCAATGTTTCAAGGTATGGGGTTTTTTTGTTTGTTCATTTTTAATTACCTCTTCCCAATTCTTGAAATTATATGAAGAACATGAGTCAACCAACTAACGGGTTAACCCCCAATTCATTCGTCTTTATGGCAGATTATTTCAGGGAATCTTGTGGGTTAATCTTTTTTTTTAATTAAATTGTTATTAAACCCTTAACCCCACTCATGTTTATGATCTAACGTAGAGGGTGTGGGTCTAACGAACTAGGCCCGGACCCTCCACTATATTGTCATCCTTGTTCCACCTTGGAAGACCGCGAGAACGTTGATGCACACCATGAGAGGAAGGTCACGGCTCTTCAGTCACAGTGAAAATAATAGGTGGTCGGCACAACATCCGGCTGCGGGAAGGAAGGTGGCGCGACTGTTGCGACGCCGGTGAATGGAAGTCACGGCCGAAGCCACGGCGGAGGCCGAACCTGCCTCCGGTGGGTTTTGCGGCATCTTCGCCTCACCAACCGAATGACCTTAGGGCTGTTAAATAATTCAGTAGACCGGGGGGTTACACCCCCTACATCTAACCAAACCAAGCCATCACCCTCGGACCGAGCCGCCACCCTCGGTCCAGGCCACCCCCCTCGGAGCCGGACCGCCACCCTCGGACTGGGCCACCACCCTCAAACCAGGCCGGTGCCCTCGCACCAAGCCGCCACCCTCGGAGCCGGGATGCCACCCTCGCATTGGGTTGCAGCTCTCAGATCGGGCCGCCGCCCTCGGACCGGGTTGCTGCCCTCAGACCAGGCCGCCACCTTAGTAGGTCGTCGCCCCATGCTGGTCGGGTCGCTCCTTTGTAGGTTGTCCTATTCAGGCCGGGCCGCCCCTCTAGTGGGTTGGACCAGACATCATCCTAGAGGGTCGAGTCCACCTTGGCCCTGCCTAGACTGGGTCGGGCCGGGTCGGTCCAACCAGGTCGGACCGGACCCGGGCCCCACCGGGCTGAGAAACACTCAAAGGGGCTTATCTTGATGAATGGACGCCCATTTGATAAACCGTCTATGGAGTTGGGACCTTTGGAGAAAGGCGGTCCTTTTTCCTTACTCCATTTGAGTTTCGGAGAAACTTGGAGTTTGGCCGGGTTGGATGGCACCCGAATCCAACCGGGCCCTCAGCACTGAAATGCCAATAATGCATAGACCAAGAATCCGACTGAAGCGTCGTCTTTTGCATTGGAACCCTTATGACTTGGAACATCATTGGGTTAATTCTTTGTGAGACTTTGTGATAGTTGAGATATGACTGATGGCTTGGGGAGTGGTTCTCCCAAGAACATTACGTACAGAACCCTGCGACTGGATGATACCTAACGAATGCTGAATTTTTGACTTAGAGTGACTTGATGGTCGCGGTATGCGATGGTTAGGAGTACCTTAGCAGACAACGATGGGGGTGGGTGGTTCTGTGTGACCTGGCGGGCCACGGTGGGGAGCAGTCGCGGTACGTGATGGGGAGGAGTACCTTAGAAGACCACGTTGGGGGGGGGACGACTCTGTGTGACCCAGCATACCCACAGTACACGATGGGGAGTAATACTTCAGCAGTTAAAGGTTAGTGGGAAGTTCTTCTGTGCGACACGGTGGTCCCACTATACTCAATAGAGGAGGAGTTCTCCAGTAGCCGAGGCGTTCGACATTGTGACTGGGGATGTTACTTATTACTACCCCTAGAAAAAATCCTGGTGTGAGTTGTCTTTACTTTGTGCTTTTGATTGAGGTTATGCTATGTGGTAGTTTAACTATGTGGTACTTCACCTTTATGTTGTTACCCTGTGGTTTTTCTTTGTGGAATTCAAGGAGACCTTCGAGGTCTCGAGGTCCCTACTGAGTATTGTTATACTCACCCATGTATGGGATTCACCCACACCTTGTTGTGTCTTGTGCAGACGACGTACAACATTGATCGAGGCTGATGGAGCCAGGACTGGACGATGCTCGAAGGTGGACATTCATCATGATGTGACGCGAAGGATACAGGTGGACGTGAAGTACTGTAGAGGCGATCTATACCAACCCTTCAAGTAGGATCTGTAGTGGATGATCCAGGAGTTTCTTTTCACCTTTCAGTTGTTTTTTAATTTTCAGGTGTACTTGTACTTTTCCAATTGGGCTTGTATTCTAGCCCCTTTACTTTTAGTACACTTTTACTACAGCAGTTTACTTCACAGTTTCTTCTTGTTGTGTTCTCAGACCGTGTGTTTGTACAGGTTTAAAGGAAATTTCTTCCCATGTAACATCCTAATATTTTCTAACCTAGTTTTATTATAAAAATAGTTGCATTTATAAATAAAACCTGTTATAATATTTTTGAGACAAAAATATTTGAAATAATATTGGGAATAAATTGTTTCTATTAGAATACTTATAATTAATTATACACATTTTTATTGTTTTCAAATTTATATTATAAAAAAACCAATATGATCTTAAATTGTTTAAAAGAATATTTGAAAATAAGTATATTTATTTAATTAATTTCGCAACATACAATTTATTTTTAAGTATATTTAATAGAATATATAAAGGGTGAAACTTTTTAAAAAAATATTATTATTATAATTAAGATAATATATTTTATAAATATATGAAAATATATTATGTTTTATAAAATTTATAAGTTATAAATGTTTATAATTATTTCACTAAAAGCACTTATATGTGTGATTTGATTAATTTATTAAAAAAAGAATTATGTGTGTATATATATATATTAAAAATTCTATATATATAATGAATTAATTATTTTATTTATTTATTTTAAAATACAAAAAATGTTACATATTTTTTATTTAAAAAAAATGCATGCTTTATGTTATAAAAAATGACACACACACACACACACACATATATATATATATTAGGAATAAAAATGCTTAAATAGTTTTATAAAAATGATATGTTTTAAAAAAATGATGATAAATATTTTGATAAAAGTAATGTTAAATAACATAATAAAATATAATATAATTATAATAAAATATTTTAATGATTGATTAATAATGTAATATATTTACTTTGTTTACTTTTTCAGTATGAGAGAGAGTAAACAAATTGGATGAAACATGGAAAGTTAGAAAAGAAGATAAGGGAATCGTGCAATACAGAAAAGTGAAAAAAAAAGATAATGCAAAAAGAAATTAAAGAAGAAAAAAATGATAATTGTTCAAAAAAATCCATTCCACATTCATAATCACAGGATTATGAATAAAATAATAAACATACCCATGATTATTAGCATTATTCAGTTTTTCTTTAAAAAAATGAAATTACTTATCTTCTCTGAGAAGATTGCAAACCTGCATTTTTATAAATAAGTGATACTCGATAGAACCCCTACCCCATGGTCACAAGTCGAGAATCAAAACTCTCTATGGTTTGAATCTCGTAAGCAATCCCAAGATTTCTCTTTCCCCTTTGGTTTTCAAAATTAGGTAACGGAATTTTATTTGAATTCATGAATATATACATATATACATAGATATATATATATGTATGTATGTATGTATGTATAAGTAAAAAAACATATTTTACTAATCCGTATCACATATATAATAAATCTTCTTGTTTTAAATGATATTTCCATAAAAACATTATATATGCAAAGGTATGATTTCGATGATCAAGAAAATATTTTTATTAAAACTAGAGTTACATGAGTGTATATACATATGTATATACACACATGTATTGTCTAATATTTTCATTATTTATATATATAATCTTGATATGGATTCCTACCATATATTTTTTAAGAACTTATGTTTGTTTAAAACCATTATGGTTTTCAAAGTTGGTTATATACACATATATATAAGTGTATATATATATAGTTATATATATATCCACTTCGATATAAAAAACCAAGGTTTAGTTAATTCTTCTCATTTTTCTAAAAACTATGATGTTTTACAATATCTAAACTAATGATCTAAATATGCCTTGGTTTAAATTTCATGGGACAACACTTATCATTTTATGTGAATTTATGGAATGAGTTATCATTTCATGTGAATACCTACATCTAGATCATCTTCCATGGCATGCATATAGAGGTATGGCCATCATCTACTCATAAATGACATTATCATCATTTTGTATCATGCACACATTTAATTCAGGTGACTTACATTTATGGTTCTTAAAAGGATTCCAAGCATGGGATTCTCTCTAAATGGTTTTAGAAACTTTTTTGAAAATGTAATTGACACTCATTTGACTGAATTAATACTATGTGGGTATTTTGAAAATGTTTTGGGACTGAGAGGATAACGGCAGGTCTGTGAGAAAACATTTTCAAAAATCTATCACTGGTGAATTAAATGACGTTACAAGGAGTGAACTAGTAAGTCTTAGAGAAGACATGTGACCTTATGTTATGGATTTTATCCATGGATTGCAATGTGTTGTTAACGTCCCACAAAAATATTAATATTTTTTAAGGTGAATCCCCAATGGATTTTCAAGTATAATTATTTTTCAAAATACTATATATATATTTGTGTGTGTCTGTGTGTGTGTGTGTGTGTATTCAAGTGTTTGTGAAAATCTATTTTATTTTGTATGATTGTAACATTTTTCAAGAATTACTAAAAGGGTTTTTATTAGTTTTTTTGTAAACCCCTTACTGGGCATTTTATGCTCACCCTACGAATTATAAACACTTTTTAGGTTTAGCATACTTGTTGTGTTGAAACTTTGTTGTGGAAGCAACACACTGAATAATCATTGTTTTCAATTTGTATATTTTTGTTGTGATTTAATTTATGTATTTAATTTTCTAAAACCTAGATCGGAAAAGGTCCTCTGTTGTATTTAACACTGTGTATTTTTTCAAGTTCCGTTCATAAAAAAAATATGCACAGCATTTGTAAGGTCTGAACCTGAGTTTCAGGTTTGGGTCCTTATAATTGGTATCAGAGGAATGACCTAGATAATTTTGGAAAATTATAACAAATTAAAATATATATATATATATGCTGCCTATGTAAAATTATTTTCCCTTGTTTCCAATAAATGAATTGTGGGGATGCAATTCTTTTAAGGGGGGGATAATGTAACATCATAAGATTTGTAAACCTAGTTTTATTATAAAAAAATGAATTTATAAATAAAACCTATTATAATATTTTTGAGACAAAAATATTTGAAATAATATCGGGAATAAGTTTTTTTAATTAGAATACTTATAATTAATTATACACATTATTTATAGTTTTAAAATAAATATTATAAAAAAACCAATATGATTTTAAATTGTTTAAAAGAATATTTCAAAATAACTATATTTATTTAATTAATTTTGTAACATACAATTTAATTTTAAGGGTATTCAATTGAAAATTTTAAGGGTGAAAATTTTTAGAAAATTATTATTATTATTCTTAAGATAATATATTTTATAAATATATGAAAATATATTATGTTTTATAAAATTTATAAGTTATAAATTTTTATATTTATTTTATTAAAAAACTCTTATATGTGTGATTTGATTAATTTATTAAAAAATTAATTATGTATATATATATATATATTAAAAATGCTATATATATAATGAATTAATAGTTTATTTATTTATTTTAAAATACAAAAAAAATGTTTTTTTATATAAGAAAAATACATGCTTTATGTTATAAAAAAACATATATATATATATATTAGGAATAAAAATGATAAAATGGTTTTATAAAAATTATATATTTTTAAAAAAATGATGATAAGTATTTTGATAAAAGTAATGATAAATAACATAATAAAATATAATATAATTATAATAAAATATTGTAATGATTGATTGATAATGTAATATATTTACTTTGTTTACTTTTTCAATATGAGAGAGAGTAAACAAGTTGGATGAAAAGTGGAAAGTTATAAAAGAAGATAAAGGAATCGTGGAATAAGGAAAAGTGAAAAAAAAAAGATAACGCAAAAGCAATTAAAGTAGAAAAAAATGATAATTATTCAAAAAATTCCATGCCACATTCATAATCACAGGATTATGAATAAAATAATAAATCTACTTGTGATTATGATAATTATTCAGTTTTGATTTAAAAAATGAAATTACTTGGCTTCTCTGAGAAGATTGCAAACCTGCATTTTTATAAATAAGTGATACTCGATAGAACCCTTACTCCATGGTCACAAGTCGAGAATCAAAACTCTCTATGGTTTCAAGATCTTAAGTAATCACAAGATTTCTCTTTCCCCTTCGGTTTCCAAAATTAGGTAAGGGAATTTTATTTGAATTAATGAATATATACATATATACATAGTTATATGTGTGTGTGTGTGTGTGTGTCTAAGTAAAAAACCATATTTTCCTAATCTGTATCACATATATAATAAATATTCTTGTTTTAAATGATCTTTCCATAAAAATATTATATATGCAAAGGTATGATTTCGATGATCAAGAAAAGATTTTTATTAAAACCAGAGTTACATGAGTGTATTTACATACATATACACACACATGTATTGTCTAATATTTTCATTATTTATATATATAATATTGATATGGATTCCTACCATATATTTTTCAAGAACCTATGTTTGTTTAAACCCATTATGGTTTTCAAAGTTGGTTATATATACATATATATAAGTGTATATATATAGTTATATATATATATATGTGCACTTCGATATAAACAACCAAGGTTTAGTTAATTCTTCTCATTTTTCTAAAAACTATGCTGTTTGACAATATCTAAACTAATGATCTAAATATTCCTTGGTTTAAATTGCATGGGACAACACTTATCATTTTATGTGAATTTATGGAACGAGTTATCATTTCATGTGAATACCTACATCTGCATAATCTTCCATGTCATGCATGTAGAGGTATGGCCATCATCTACTCATACATGACATTATCAACATTTTGTATCATCCACACATTTAATTCATGTGACTTGAATTTATGGTTCTTAAAGGGTTTCCAAGCATGGAATTCTCTCTAAATGGTTTTAAAAACATTTTCTAAAATGTTATTGACACTCATTTGAGTGAATTAATACTATGTGGGTATTTCGAAAATGTTTTGGGACTGAGAAGAGAATGGAAGGTCTATGAGAAAACATTTTCAAAAAATTGGCACTGGTGAATTAAATGATGTTACGAGGAGTGAACCAGTAAGTCTAAGAGAAGACTTGTGACCTTATGTTATGGATTTTAGCCATGGACTACAATGTGTTGTTAATGTCCCACAACAATATTAATATTTTTAAAGGAGAGTCCACAATGTATTTTCAAGTATAATTATTTTTCAAAATATTGTATATATATATGTGTGTGTGTGTGTGTATTCAAGTGTTTGTGAAAATATATTTTATTTTGTATGATTGTAAAATTTTCCAGAATTACTAAAAGGGTTTTTATTAGTTTTTTTGTAAACCCCTTACTAGGAATTATATGATCACACTACGAATTATAAACACTTTTTAGGTTTAGCATACTTGCTGCATTGGAACTCTGTTGTGGAAGCAACACGCTGAAGAATCATTGTTTTCAATTTGTATATTTTTGTTGTAATGTAATTTATGTATCTAATTTTCCAGAACCTAGACCAGAAAAGGTCCTCTATTGTATTTAACATTGTTTATTTATTCAAGTTCCTTTTATAAAAAAATATACACAGCATTTTTAAGGCCTGAACCCTAGTTTCAGGTTCATGTCCTTATATCCCGTTTTAGGGAATATGCCTTTCGGTGCTAGTCGCCAGCCTCTAGCCTATGGAAGGTGGACTTGGGTTAGTCACAGCACGGGCCCTAGGGGATAGTTCATGACAAAGTGGTATCAAAGGAGTTTGGTTCTATCGAAGAACTAGGACTCTGATCTTTTCTATGTGGTAATAGTGTTAAGTGTTTTGAGTGTGGTTTTCAGTTCAGGAGTCCAGTGTTGGTATGGCATCTGACGCATCCATAAACCAGGACCCTGAATTCTGAATTATTACTCTATGCATGAAAACACTGATTGCGTATGTTTTGAAAAGTCTTTCTTTTGTTTTCTTGAGTCATCTCACCAGGTATACCTTTTAATTGTGGCACATGTGTTTCTTTTTAGGATGCCTCCATGAAGACAGCCACCTAGGTTTCCTAAGAGAGTGTGATATGATGGCCCACTTAGTGATCAGGCCTCAGTGCAAGGCCCCCTTACGGATTTGGAACCTTCTGGTGGTGTACCAACACCACCATTGCCCGTTGGACAGTCGTTTCCACTAGCCCCACCAGCAAGGGATGCACGCTGACTAAGCGTGTTTCAAGAGTTTCAGTAGCAGAGGCCTCCGAGGTTCCGAGGCGAGATGGACCCGCAGGTGGCTGAGGACTGGTTGGAGGCTGTGGCCGGAGTTTTTCACTTAGTTGGGACACCAGCTGATTTTATGGTGATCCTGGAATTCAATCATTTACATGAAGTAGTAGGGAGATGGTGGAGCCTAATGCTCTAGATACACGATGAGGTGACCCTCATTTGGGAGGACTTAGAGGGCCTTTTAGGGAAGATTTCATCCCAGAAACCTTACACTCTGTGCATATATAGGATCTGTTGCACTTACAGGAGGGCAGTATAACAGTGGCCCAGTACTCGGTGAGGTTCACTAATAACTCCTACTACTCCATCGACATGGTACGAGACCTTTTCTTCAAGGCTTGGACCTTTGATCAGGGTATTTGACAGGAGATCAGAGCATCAATGGTATCCCTTTTCATTCTGACGTAGGATGGGGTGCTTGAGCAAGCACTTTTTATGGAGATCTTCCTAGATGAGTAGGCACCAACAACGAGAGATACCACCGAATGACAGGTAGTCGAGTCATCTCTAAGAGGCAGTAGGTAGATGACATAGATGTCCAAGGAGACTAGACCCTCTGGTGGACAACCCCATGATACAGGGTCAGAGGTGCGAGGCTCACAAGGCAGAGGGAGATCGGCGAGGGTCTTGCAATGTTACAAGTACAGTGGGTGAGGTCATATGGCTCGCGACTGCCCGACCTGCCATACCGACGACTAGTAGATAGTCGAGGGACCACAGAGGCATAGGTAGAGGTTCTAGTGAGGAGGTCTTCTGGGAGGCTGACATGGCAGAGGAGTTGGTCGTGCAGTAGGAGGTGGGTGACATTTTGATATTCTACTGCCACCACTGCCAGGTGGTCCACCCTAACCACAGGGAGTAGGAGGACATGGATGAGCTCAACGCTAGGCAGCTGAGTCCTACAACCACGACACTCTGTAGATTATTAGAGGTGTGATATATGCCTACACCACATTAGATGCAGTACTTATAGACATAGGTGTCAGTCACTCTTTTATTGGCATGACCCTCATTCAGAGCTCAGAGATTCTGGTGGAGCAGTTGGCTCGATCCTTACAGCTAGAGACATCTATGGGAGCAGATTCTATGATTACGCATTGGTTCCAGTAGTTTGAGATTACTCTAGGAGGCGATAGATTCAACTAGGATCTCCTAGTACCGGCATCGAGGCCTTATGATGCCATCTTGGGTATGGAGTGGTTATACACATTTCATGCTCAGATTGATTGTATTAGGTACAAAGTGAGGTGTGTTCTCATGGACGGGACCGAGTTTTCCTTCACTAGGGAGAAGGAAAACTTTGCAGCATAATATGGACTTACCGAGAGGAGGGTGGAGCCGATTACTCATCAGTGAGCTATCTTTACCCTCAGAGCATTTGATGTTGAGAGTCCAATCTATCCTGTAGTGGTGAACCAGTATGTCGATGTATTTTCTAATGATGTTCCAGGACTACCTCCACATAGAGAGGTAGACTTTTACATCGACCTATACCCTGGGATGACACCGATATCTATACCAGCATATCGGATGGCTCCCGCAGAGCTATGTGAATTACGTGTACAGTTGGAGGACTTGTAGGGAAAGGGGTTCATAATACCCAGTTTTTCTCCATGGGAAGCCCCGATTTTGTTTGCCAAGAAGGAAAATGGGAGTTTGAGACCCGGTGTGGACTGTCGGTGCCTGAACCAGGTGGCCGTTAAGAACAAGTATCCAGTCCAGGGGATTGATGATCTTTTTGATCAGCTGATGGGAGCTCGTTGGTTTTTGAAGATAGACCTCTGATTAGGCTATCATCATCTTAGGATACAATATGAGGATATGCAGAAGACGACATTTAGACGTCGGTATGGCCATTATGAGTTCTTGGTTATGCCTTTCGGTATGACCAACGCCCTAGCAGTGTTCATGGGACTCATGAACAAGATCTTTCAGCCATACCTTGATCGCTTAGTGGTGGTGTTCATCGATGACATCTTTTTTTACTCAGTGACGGAGGAGTATCATGACTATCATCTATATATGGTTCTAGATACACTCCGAGAGCACTATCTTTATGGTAAACTCTCAAAGTGCCAGTTCTGGATATGGGAGGTCCACTTTCTAGGACACGTTATCTCAGAGGATGGAGTTGAAGTGGATTCATAGAAGATAGAGTTTGTGCTAGTTTGGGATCCACCTAGGAGCATGACAGAGGTGCGGAGTTTCCTAGGGTTGGCTGGATACTGCTGGAGATTTGTGCCTGACTTTTCCAGAGTTGCAGCACCCTTTTCAGATTTGACAAAGAAGGGGCAACCTTTCTTGTGGATGGAGAGATGCCAACAGAGTTTCCAGGATCTGAGGTAGAGATTGATGAGTGACCCCATCTTGAGGCTTCTAGAAGAGGGTGTTGGGTATGTAGTCTACTATGATGCATCAAGGACTGGGCTTGGATGTGTCTTGATGTAGGAGAAAGTAGTGATCGCTTATGGTTTAGGACAGCTGAGATTGTATGCGCAGAACTACGCTACCCATGACATGGAGTTAGCAGCAGTGGTCTTTTCCTTGAATATTTGGTGACATTAATTTATGGTAGAATGTTTTATAGTCTACTTTGATCACAAGAGTATCAGTTATATCTTCACTTAGAGGGACCTAGACCTGAGACAACGGTGATGGCTAGAGTTCCTCCCGGACTGTGACTTTGAGATATTTTATAATTTTGAGAAGGGGGACATGGTAGCAAATGTACTCAGTAGGAGATCTGGTCTGTAGTTGTTGAGTGAGGCGACATAGCAGCTAGCCGCGTTGTAGATATCCTTCATGGATAGATATGGAATAGTATACCGCCAGTCTATTACAGTCACACCCCCACTCCTTCATTGAGTCAGGGAGGTGCATCTTGGGGACACTAACTATGAGTCTTGACGTGCTCAAATATCTTTAGGGCAGGCACCTAATGGATTTTATGAAGGTAGGGAGCACATCATCCTCTTCAGAGGATGGACCATGGTACCAGTGGCACTACAGGAGGAGGTGTTGAGGGAGTTTCATACATCCCCTCTGGAGGTAAATCTTGGGGTGAAAAAGATGTACCGGGACCTCCAGTATCAGCACTGGTGTTGAGGGAGTTTCATACATCCCCTCTGGAGTTAAATCTTGGTGTGAAGAAGATGTACCGGGACCTCCGGCATCAGCACTGGTTGCCAGGATAAAGAAGGCAGTGGCAAATCTTGTTTCAAGATGCCTCACTTGTCAGCAAGTGAAGGCAGAGCACTAGGTTCTATCAGGATTATCTCTACCACTAGAGGTGCTAGAGTGAAAGTAGGATAGGATCTATATGGACTTTGTGACAGGGCTTCCACGTATGTCCAGGGGACATGATTCCAAATGGGTGATCATTGACCAAATCACCATGTCGGCTCACTTCCTACCAATCTGAGAGCAGGGATCAGTAGAGGGCTTGGGACACCTCTACATATACAAGATCGTGAGACTTCATGGAGTCCCATCAATGATCATCTCTGATTATGATGCATGTTTTACATCCCATTTCTGGAAGGGATTGGAGGAGGTGTTTGGGACTAAACTGTGTTTGAGCACCACCTTTCATCATCAGATGATTGGTCAGAAAGATTGGACCATTCAGATGCTAGAGGACATTCTTCGTGCATGCGTACTAGATTTTTTTCATAGTTGGGAGGATCACTATCCCTTGGTGGAGTTCTCTTACAACAATAGTTATCACTCCACCATTGGTATGACACCATTCGAGGCCCTTTACGACCGACCCTGCAGATCACCTATATGCGGGACAGACCCAGGGTAGTCAGTACTTATCAGTACAAAGTTGGTATGGGCTACCATTAAGAAGGTGAAGATAATCCAGGAGCAGATGAAGACTGCATAGAGTAGACAGAAGTCATATTCTGACAGAATATGGAGAACCCTAGAGTTCCAGGAGGGAGACCACGTTTTCTTGTGAGTCTCTCATCGACAGGGACTACAAAGATTTGGTCGAGGAAGAAAGTTATAACCGAACTGGGTCGCCTCGGACCAAACCGGGTCGCCGCCCTCGATCTAGGCTGCCACCCTTGAGTCGGGCTACCACCCTCAGACCGGGACACCTCCCTAGCACCAGTCTGCTGCCCTCGGATCCGGGTTGAGTTGGGCCACCGCCCTCAAGCCGGGTCGCTGCCCTTGATCTGGGCCGCCGCCCTCGAGCCGGGCCACCGCCCTCGAGCAAGGCCTACGCCCTCGAGCCGGGCCACCACCCTCGAGCTGGGCCACTACACTCGATCCGAGCCGCCACCCTCAAGCCGGGCCACTGCCCTCTAGCCGGGCCTCCGCCCTCAAGTCGGGCCACCGCCCTCGAGCCAGGACGCCGCCCTCGAGTCGCACCGCCGCCCTCGAGCCGGGCCGCTGCCCTCGAGTCATGTCGCCGCCCTCGATTCGGGCCACCGCCCTCGTAGTCGGGCTACCGCACTCAGACTGGGTCGTCACCTCCAGCAGGTGGGGCATTCGACGTTGTGACTGGAGATGTTACTTGTTACTACCCCTAGAATAAATCCTGGTGTGAGTTGTCCTTACTCTATGCTTGTGATTGAGTTTATTCTATGTGGTACTTTACCTATGTGGTATTTCACCTTTGTGGTGTTACCCTGTGGTTTTTCATTGTGGAATTCTAGTAGACCTTCAGGGTCTCAGGTTCCCTACTGAGTATCATTATACTCACCCCTACACAGACTTCTCTTGCACCTTGTTGTGTCTTGTGCAGACGACATACAACATTGATCGAGGCTGAGGGAGCCAGGACTAGACGGTTCTTAGATGTGGACATTAGGCATGATGTGACGTGGAGGAGACGGGCTGATGTGGAGTACTGTGGAGGTGATTTGTACCTACCCTTCAGGTAGGATCCGTGGTGGACGATCCAGGAGCTTCTTTTCACCCTTCAGCTATTTTTTACTTTTCAATTGTACTTGTACTTTTCTGGTTGGGGTTGTATACTAGCCCCTTTAATTTTAGTACACTTTTAATAGAGTATTTTACTTCATAGTTACTTCTTGTTGTGTTCTCAGACCGTGTGTCTGTATATGTTTAAAGGCAATGCCTTCCCATTTTAGGGAATATGCCTTTTGGGGCTAGTCTCCAGCCCCTGGCCTATGGAAGGCGGGCTTGGGGTAGTCACAGCACGAGCCTCGGGGGACAGTTCGTGACATGAACATGTTAAGATGGGTGCACCCACATATCACTCCAATTAATTGGGTAAAGTTGTGTCTCATGAGATGTTATGTGCAATGGTCTTGGTGGTTAGCCTTGACGCGTGCTACCATGTACAATGGTTTTGGTGGTTAACCTTGACTTGTGATCCTTTATGTGAAATGAGCCTTGAATCATGCTAAAGTTCTTATTTATGTTTCTTCCACATTATTATGAATTCATTTTTATATTATCCCATGTTTATATGTTATGATTCCATATGTTCCATGCCTTTTTATATCATTATGTTATGCATTCTAACCCATGTGCTAAAGCTTTATTATTATGCTTATTCCCTTGATGGGATTTTAGCTCATACCTTTGTTCATGCTATCCCCAGGTTATCCTATAAATATGCATGAGAAAAATGGAAGTTAGGAGATCTTTATGAATATTAAATAAAGAAATTTTTTATTTAGTCCCATGCTTTTAGTTTTATGTACCTAGTCTTCCAAGAAACTAGACTTCACGATCCTCGGCTTATAATATGATGTTTTATTATGATTAAAATCATCTAATGATGTGTGTAAAAGGATAGGGTAATTATAATATTCCTAGAAATATATGGTGTGGGTCATATTCAAAATCTTACCTTTTGGTTTGACCAGGCATGAGAGTCGGGCGATGTAGTTTGAGAAGTTCCTTGAGGAAAGGTTCGACTCAAGTTATTCAGGGAATCCAATATGGGAATCTCAACTCATGACATGGGAAAGGGGCCAAAAGTAGTAGGTCAACTCATGGTGTTTCAAGGATTGAGGAATAATATCTCAAATTAGGGTATTACATGGTGGAAGTTGTGGCTAGATAAGGGAACAAGACAAAATGTCCTCAAACTAACCCGAAAAGTTCACGGTGCGACTCATCATTTTTCATAGGATCTAGTAATGGTAGTGAGGGGATCAGTCAGGATGCATGGGAATGCATCTTGGAATTGATCCTAAGTTAGGGTTGGGGGTTTAACCCCTACCGTATGGAACAAAAGGTGAAGAGGTGGGAGGTTCATGAAGGATTATCATGAAGGACTGGGCTCCGTGGAGCTCAGGGTATCGCAAAGGGGCTTTGTAAATCAGGTTTCCCTTGCCTCAGAGTGAAGTCCTGATTTGGATAGGGATTTCTTCTCAAAGTTTTAATGCATCACAAAGCCCCAAGTGCCTTAGAGGTCCTTCTTCCTTTGTGAGGGGAATAGGGCTTTATGAAAGGAATCTCCACTTGGGGTGCAGGCTCTCAAGAACCCATGGGGGGAGGTTTCGTGATGACTAGGGTCTTCATGGAAGAGGGTCTCACAAATCCCATGAGCTTCACAAATTTAGAGCATGATGTCGTAACCTGGAGGTCACTCATTTTATTTTTTTAAGGAATGAGGTATTATTTATAGGCAAGGGGTTTGGCAAAGGAATTGTGGGCTTCGTGAAGGGGTTTGGCTCTGTCGGACTCACGGAGGACACCGTCAATCCTTCGTGTAGCTACAAATCACAATCAAACTCATAAAGGGCACTTTAAATCCTTCACATAGTCGATAATTATTGTAGGACTCAGGGAGGACACTATCATGACTTTTTGTGTTTGTGAAGGGGAGATTTGTGAATCGAACCTCCACGAACTAGCTTCTCGAACTGGCTTTGCAAGATTTCTTTGATGGACTATATTAAAACTGCTATAACTTCTGATCTGTAACTCCATTTGGGCTCTAAGACCATTAAAATAAAATCCTTTGGAATGGGATATAATCTTGGATATATTTTTTTATAATTAGGTACATTATTTGGATGTTTTTTTTTTATTCTGACAAGACCACTCTTAACATCCCAAGGCATCCTCTAACTATTTAGGGAAAATTATTTCTCTAAGGTGGACATTTAGTTGGGATATATCTAATTAAAGGTGAAGAAGGAATATATTCTCAACAATACCTTTCAAATGAGGTATGGACACTATGAGTTCATATTGATGCCCTTAAAACTAACTAATTCTCTAGAAATATTCAATTATTTAATGAATGGAGTCTTTAAATATTACCTCAACAAATTTTTGGTAGTCTTTATATATGATATTCTGATATACTCTAAGAGAAAATATAAGTATGATGAGAATTTAAATACTATGATAAATACTTTATGAGGGTAGAAACTATAAGAAAAGTACAATAAATTTAATTTTTGGATAGAGTAAGTGTCATTATTGGGACATGTTATCACTATAAAAGTGATATCTTTGGACCCTTATAAGAGAAAGGCAATTGGGGATTGGCCCATACTAGTATCTATAATGTAAATCCATAGTTTCCTTTCTCTAGATGGGTTTTATTGATGACTTTTGAATAAATTTTCATGAGTATCAAACCCATTGACCAAGCTGACTTGAAAGGGAGTAAATTTTTTTAGACCATTGAATGTGAAGACTGCTTCAAAGAGTTTAAAATGGGGCTTATCATTTCACCAGTACTCTAACTACCCATAAGTGGAGAACTATTTATGGTATAAAATGATGCATAAAAGAAGGTATTAAGCTATGTGATAATGAAAAATGATAAATTAATAGAATATGCCTCAAAGAAGCTAAAATTTCATGATAAAATCTATCACATGCATGATTTGGAGTTGGCAGTTGTGATCTTCATGTTAAAAATCTGGCAGTATTATCTCTATGTGTAGAAGTGTGAGATATATACTGATCACAACAGCCTCAAATATATATTCACATAAAAATATATTAATATGTTCTACTGAATATGTTTATATCTCATTAAGGATTACTACTACTCAATACAATACCAGCCTGGTAAAGCAAATAAAGTTATAGATGTTCTACCCAGAAATGATCCTACAACATTATCAATGATTATAATTGAGAACGATACAATATTATTAGACTTATAAAGGTTTTAAATGGTATTAATAAGAGAATTAACATCATCAATATTTTCCCAAATGATTTCTCAACCATCCCTTTTATAGAAGATAAATAATTCCCAAAAAAGATGATGTCAAGATTCAGAAGAAGGTGGAAGATATCAGAAATGGGAAATCCTCTGAGTTTAAAATTAATGAGGAAGGATTCATGATATTTGATTAATGAATATGTGTACCATTAAATACTAAGATAAAGAGGGAGATTTCTATTGATTCACATAGCTTGAAATTCTCCATCCACCCAAGAATCACAAAGATGTATTGAGATCTTCAAGATCACTGTTGGTGGGACAATATAAAGAAGGAGATCACAGAATATACATTAAAGTGCTTGATATTTCATAAAGTGAAGGATAAAAGGTAAAAGTTTAAGGGTATGATGCAACAATTACCCATACCTACAAGGAAATGGTAAAAAATCGCCATGGACTTTTTCATTGTACTTATGAATACATCTAGATTAAATAATTCTATATGGGTTTTTATAGATTTTCTTAAAAATATAGCTCACTTTATTGTGATTAGAGAGGACTTATCACTTGAGAAAATTCCATGGATATACATCAAATAAGTAGTGAGGTTTAATGGAGTACCATTATCAATTGTATCTAGTCACTATATGAGATTTACCGATAAGTTCTGGAAAATTGTCAAAAATTCCCTAAATATTGAGATGAACATCAATACAAATTATCACCCCCAAATTGATTTGTTGTCTGAGCATACTATTCAGACATTGGAAGATATATTGATATCATGCTCTATATACTTCAAAGGAGGATGGGACCAAAATATTCCTATAGTTGAGTTCTCTTATAATAATATTTTATACTCAAGCATCCAAATGGATCCATGTGAATCCCTTTATGAGAAAAGATACAAAACACATGCATATTGGAATGAAGTTGGTGAATTCAAACTGTTGAGACCTAAAATAGTCAAGGAAATGGTAGAAAATGTGAAGACCATTTAGTAGCACATTAGGGATTCCCAGATTCAATAGAATATCTATGCAGATAATCAAAGATGGTACCTAGATTTTTAGGTTAGAGATAAGGTATTCTTTCACATATCTTCATGGAAGAGAGTCATGGGATTTGGGAAGAAGGTGAAGTTAAGTCCCAGATACATCTGAAACTTTTAGATTATTTATCACATTATAGTTATGGTGTATCCACTAAAACTTCCACAAACCATGTCTCAATTAAATGAAGTATTCCACATATCCCTCTTGAGGTAGTATATACCAGATCCCTCACAAGTACAGAATTCCATGGTGGTACAGTTGGAAAATGATCTATCTTATGAGGAGAATTTGGTGGAGATATTAGACCATATAGATAAATTTCTATGAAAAAACACCATTAATATGGTTAACATACTATAGAAGAGCCAAAAATATGAAGAGGTACTATTGGAACTAGAGGAAATGATGAACGAGAAATACCCTCACCAGTTTTCACCTCAGTATATAAAATGAAATTTCGAGGGAGAAATTTCAAAATGGGGGAAGAATGTAACAACATGGAATTTTATCATTGAAATTTCCCTTGATATATTTATTTTAGGAATTATAAAGAACATGTATCACATATATAAACCAACAAAACAATTTTTACATGATAATATATTTTAATGAAGTCCTAAGTAATTTTCATAATGGTCAGAATGTGTTTTTCTATAAAATTTATAAATTTTAATAAATAAGGATGTTTTTTTAAGTTGAAATTATGATATTTATAAAATTATATGGATAAAAATGGTAAACTTTATGAGTTATACAAGTATCACATTAGAATTGATTTTTATAATTTAACAAATTGAATAAAAAAAATGGGTTGACTATTTGAATTCATAAGGTCCAAATTAGGTAATGATTTTAGTTTCATTTTTTGACATAAAAAATGTTACCATGGTAAAAAAACAAGTTATCGTAGTATAAGTTAAATAGTGTAGTGGGTTAAAGTTAAAATCTAAAGACTTAAAATACCTAGAAACTAAAAAATTAAATGGTTGTTTTATGTGTTTATAGACCTTAAACAAAATTTAAATCATTAATTATAAATTTAATTATTTGGGATTAATTCCACCCAAATGTGGTTGGATTTAAATATAAAATAATCATTATTTAGTCACTTAAAATCACCCCTCCTCAAGTATAAATACCACTCCTCACCACCCCTTTTATCCTCAAAATACCTTAATATCTAAAAATATATTTAAATACCTCTACTATCCACTATCTCCATTCTCAAGTTATTATGGTTTCACTCAAATTCCAATTTCAAGTTCCTTAAGGGGTCCTTCAAGGAGGTGATATTCAAGAGGTAACTTTCTCAAACTACATCTCTTAATTTCTTTTCTTCTTCTACCTTCTTCTCACCTATTTCATTAATAAAAGGATAATAACTCTAGTACCATATATATATACTGAAATATAATTATTTTAATGGAATATACCTCATAAAATCCCCTAATATTCTCCTTTTATTGTAAAAATTAAAACATTGTTCATAATATGTTGATTCATCGCCTTCGTGGAGGATGATTTTTCATTTTCTATTACCGCATTAAAGGTAGGTCATAAAATTATTATTCTGGTTAAATCTTGTTTTTATAGGTATATAATAACCTATTTATTATTCTAGAACTAATATATATATGTATAATATTAAATAAAAATAAACTAGTTTGTGATGGTTAAAAAACCCACCAAAATAAACAAAACATTTGTCATTAACATTTTTATCAAATGAATCATCCTAATATAGGAAATAAAAATTATATATGGGGATATTTATAATTATTTAAGTTTATTAATATCGTTTCATTTCACTTATGTATTTCTATTTCCATTTTACAAGAACATCCATAATTATACACAAATGAACCAACCATGAAACCATAAAATGAATGCCCCTAGAATGATGAAATTGATCTTTATAGCTCATCAAATTGGTCATAAATGAACTTCAAAAATTATAATAAATAAAATAAAAATGTAAAATGTTATAAATTAATTAATTCATAAATATAATTTTATTATCTATGACATTAAGTGCAAGTGAAGAAAATATTTGGACATAAGGTAAGGGATCTCTCAAAACATCCATATTTCATTTGGGTAATGATTTATCACCATTCTCCTCAAGATATTTATTAATTATTATTATATAATTATTTTATATTATTTATATATATTCCAAACATATTTATCTATCTCAACTCATCTTTCTTTTATGGGTATATACATATTTTAAATTTTCCCTTCTCAATTCCTCACGATAAGAAAACCCAATTAAAGGGAACTTCTCTATTTCTTACCCATTTTTAAGTACACTCCATAAAATATTTTAAGAATCCAATATTTTTATATAAACACTAAATATATCATGAAAAAATATTTTATTTCATTTTTGTTTTTATGTAAATAATTATGATTTTATACTCTTTAAATACTCTATTTTTTCCCTAAATCGTGTTAAAGTGGAACATTTCTAAAGTTTCCTAACCATTATTTTCATGTTTTAAATTTATATAGAAATCATTATTCATGGTGGAATATTTTTTTTATTAATTTACAATAAATATTTAATATCTTTTTTTTTAATACCATTATGATACTCTCTTTGGTTATTCCTTATGACATGATTATAAAACTCATTTCTCTCCATGGGTAACCCTTATATTTATTACTTATATTTGATTATTTTGATGGAACAAATATAATGAACATGTTATGATGGGTGTGACCATATAGCTCCTCAATTTATTGGGTAATGTTTTAGTCTCATGAGATATTATGTATGGGATTGGGCATTAAACCTAATACATTATGAGACTTTTCCACCATGTGATATAGTCTTAGCAGTTAGCCTTGACTCATGTTTAAATCATGTTATATATTACTTCCACTTTCCTATGTTTCCATGATTATAAGATTCCATGTTCTTTATGTTATTCTCCTATATGTTTATTCATGAGATATTCTTTTTATGTTGTCATGTTATTCCTTCTAACTCATGTTTTATGCTTCACTCCCATGTTAATTCCCATATTGGGATTTTTAGATGATCCTTTTTATCTATTTTTTTCCCAGGTTATCCTATGTAGTTATAAGATCTCAAAGGGAGTTAGGATCTCATTATCAAGATTAATAAAAATATATTTTATTTTAGTTTCATGTTTTCTAATAATGTACATATTCTTCCAAATACGTTATAAGTTTTATCCTTGGTTTATATTTCATGGATAAATATGCTTAAACCATGTAATAATATGTGTAAAAACATGGGTCACTATAATGACATGTATGATTCAATCCCTAAATAAACTAGAACTAAATATACCATTTAGGTAATATTTATTATGAGATAAACCCATTAATTACATGAATAAATCTTAATAAATTACTATTATGGGTTGAATTTAAATGGGATTCCAATTGTAATTTATAGAGTATGGACTCTATAACTTGGTAATGGTTTCCCATATACATGAACTAGATTTTTTTGTAGGGACCCATGTATCTCGCCTTTAATTATTATGCCTTAATACATAAACCCCATGGGAGTATTTTTATGCTAATGGGATGGTCATTTAAATTTTATATACTCACTTATATGGTATTACATATAAATGTATGGTGAAATCTTACTTGACCAGTTCCCTTAATTGGTAAAAGATCATTTTTCTACTTTTTATCCTTATTATGATAAGTTGTTAGTTAATTAAAATTCCAATTACAACCTAAAGAGTGTTTTCCTCTATATCTTGTAATGGAAGTTTTATTTAACTGATCCTAGTGGTAAGAACCTTTTGGATAAATAAATGATGGTTAAATTAAATTATGAAATAGTTTCCAAATGTTGTATGTCATCATCTCAATAAAGTTCTTAGTAAAATTTTCTTTAAAAATTAGAAATTGATTATTCTTATATAAATTATTTTATTTAAATGTTTTAATAAATTAGAATCATTTAAATTCCTTAAAATGAAAACTTAATGTGGTGTTATTTATTTCAAACCTAAAGTAAGGGTAGATTTGAAATTGTTACCATGGACGGGAACAATGATGTTGTCCATAGACCCCTAATGACTTCTTTCTTGGTTTCTTTGGACCTATAGGTTAGGCAGTAAGGCCTAGTGACCTTTCAATAATAACTCTTTTTTAGGATTGATTCATTTTATGTAAGGGGTTAACCCAGTAGTGGTAGAACCCTCAAGAAATTAAAGCATTATTGAAATCTTATAAAAAGTTTCAAGAATGTAGTGTTGTTTGGGTGTCATTTTCCTGAGTAGGACTCATAGATAATGAAAAGACACCCCTGGGTAGACTGTTGGTTGTCTGTTAAGTTATACCTCAAGGGGATATTACCATATAAAGATACCTAGTGAGTTCTATCTCCTTTACCTTTTAGGTTGATATTTTGACCCTTTAGGGAGAACTCCCCTATTCAGATACTCAACACTAATCTGGGCCCGATAGCCTGATTCTTGGTAGGTGATGTAGTTATGCTCATATTGATAGTTTTTCACCCTTTTAGGATGATGATCTTTTTACCTACTTTAGTTTTACCTATTTTAGATAGATTTTATAGGCACATTAGATGTCGTATAATAGAATCCATGTGTGGGAATATGTTATTTTGTTAGAGACCTTAGGTATTGGTAGACGTACATAGTGTCCCTATTCTTAGTTTGATTGATAATTCTAGGTGGAGACAAAGAGGCCCTTAATTTTGACTCATATCCTAGTAGTTCATTGTTCTATTTGTTCAAAGGAAACCTATGAGAATGGTTATCCCAAGGTTATGGTTTCCTTAAAGGCAATAATCTTGGTATTTTTCTTGTTTTTTAAAAAGGGTAAGGTATGTTATTGAGCCCTTATATTTAGGTATGATGATGTCTTTTCATTTATAAAATCACCATGAGTTATTATTTATCAAAATTGGCTATGTTAGGTAGGACAGTTCAGGTTCCTAGACTAGTTGACTAGTGCTTACATTGCTGGTGTTTTCCTCTCTAAAATTACCTCATGAGATAGGTAGTCATTTGATAAATCATGTCTTATGATAGATACCCAAATTTTAAGAGTATTTCTAATGTAAATTCAAGATTAGTGAAAAACTAACATGCTTAGAATCATGGTTAGTTTGACCTTATTAACAGATGACTCTCAAAAGTGTGAGTTGGATTTTTGAACCGGGTGGTATGGGATGTACACCTGCTACGTATGGTAAGTTTATTTCATACTAGGTGTGTGTGGTAACTGTTTATAATTCTACATTGTTGAAAATATTGGTGAAATTCAAGGATCAATAATTTAAAATGTGGTTCTTGCAGGCTGGGTGACCCAGAGCTTGGGTAAATTAAAGAATGTGCCAGTGATAAGGGATGATCTAATAATGATTGAGTGACATGATAGGTTTAACACATAGTTGAACCATGAAACCCATTATCAAGAGACATGATTTTTGGTGTTGGGTAAGGAAAATATATACTACGTGATGTAAGAATATATTGGGAGAGTTAGACATGCCTGTTGATGAAATATTAGTATACTTATACTGAGAGAGATCATCAGTTAAATGTTGAGCTACCTATATAAACATACTTATGGATTGAAAAGGAAACCCTTTGAGAGTTTCACTCAAGGATCATTTTAAATGAATTGCATATGGTGCATAGTACACCATTATCCATTTAAGGGTGGTGACCCTCATCTGTTTTGAATGTCGGTGAATACCATGGAAAACTATTCTCGAGAAGCAGGAATGGGAGAAGGGTGATGGTTGATGTTAATTCTAGAGATCAATATGAGCGAGTTCTCATCCATTCTGTTCATTATATCTTGTCATGGGATGTGGTAATCAAGTTTCATATTTCATTCATGTGATTAAAAGAAAGATCCTAAGGTGGGGAGAAGGAAGTAGGTCACCGGAGGGTGACCCTCATGTGAGTAGGGTCATAGAACCTTAAGAATAGTTATGTTATGGTCGTTATGTATCTTGTGTTCCATTTAATAAATGGAACAAGGTATGACCAGTTTTTCACATTAAATATTAGGTATAGTTTGAACTATAGATAGGGTGGAGTCCAATTGTGTCCTTTAAGCCCAGAGTTTCTTATGATGATCCATTGAGGCTATAATGGGAATGTGTTGGTGCATTCACTATAGCATGATGGTGGTTTCATTTGGAATATGGTTCAATTGGGAAACATCACTCGAAGTTAGGTATGGGATTTAGTGAACATTCTTGGAGTGGTCTTGGTGTACCTTGGGATAAGGATTCATAATCTAGTTTTGGTGACACATCAGTAATAGGCACCTGGTATTTTTAAAATGGTTGACCATAGGTGGTTTGACTTTATTTCTCTCGAATATTTGGATACATATAGTGAGAAATTTTATCGGGAACACCATCAAGATGGGATGGGTGAAACATAAAGTTTTGGTCATGTATTTTCAAGGAAAATCTAGTGTAACTAGTTTGACCTTGGTTGAGTGGAGTTTGACTATTTTGATCAAATTTAGTACTAAGGATAGATTCTTCATGTGTAATTAGATGAACATTCTAGGAGTGTCATTAAAACACTACGTACATGTTTATTTAGGTAGTTCCAATGGTGTTAGTATCTTCAATCGGAATTGTCCATTAAAATTTAGAACCTATGTTGGGTAATTCCATAGGCCGGATAAGGAAAAATATGATGATGTGATCATGTATCAGGTTATACGGGCTCAGTTAAGTTTCTTCTTAATGTTTCAACTAGGTTTATAATCATTATATCGAGTGTTAGTTTCTTATTTACTACATGTTTAAGTAGTACTCACAAGTGCATTTGACTTGGGAAATGAAATGTGGTTATTTGAGTATAAATCCATGATCTATGTAGGGAGGTTGATGGTTCATTATCCCCTAAGGATTCTCGGAGATGAGAAGTTCAAAGGTGGGGATATTTTAAGATCATGTGTTTCATACCTATTGAAATTTTCAAAGGAATTTCAACTTATAATTTGGTGTACATACCAACTCCCAAATTGAAATTTGGAATGAAATTATAAGATTTTAAACTCTTGAATTTTAGATGTGGTTTAAGGCATAAGAGGTGTTTTGGAAGTTTAGATGAGTTTTGGTAGAATCACCCTTAGAAACATCACTTTTTAAGAGGAACGAATAGTAATGCATGTTTTGTTTAAACTGTGAGACCCTATAATAGAAACCATATAGCCTTAAGGGGGTGTCACACAGTTTGTTAAACCATGCATGGTGAGCCACATAGTAGTGAAATAAGTCTACAAAAAAATTATAAAGGTGGGTGCATGGGATGCGCAGGGTTTTCCAAACCATGCTCCTAGCCTATATGGTTAATTCCACTTAACCAATTGTTCAGCAGAGTTGGTGCATGGTTAGTCTAAAGTATGCGGCCAAAACATGAAGGATGTGCCTCTTGGGTAGTGTGAGTTGCATGGTTGGTGCACAGTTAACCAAACTGTGTGGCCTAATAGTGAACCTCATTAAAAGGGGAAATTTTACCATTTTTTTCCTCTGACCCTTAAAGGGTTTTCAACCCTTTTTCACCCTAATTCAGTCAGGATACTCCCCCATGCATGAAAACTTTTACCTCTCCTCCTACATGGTGGATCACCCTCATTTCATCTCTAAAACAAATTTTGTTCATCATGTTATAAATTTATCAATTAGACTATGATTCCTCTCAGTTCCTTTATTTTTTTATATTCCTATCTTCGGTGATGTATTCGTGTGATCTAATTCACCCTATTTTCAGGGAATTTGTCTAATCTTCCTATTTATCTCATTGTGAATAGAATCAAAGCTCAATAATGGATGAGTGTACCATCTTAAGCATGATTTGGGTAGTATATATTCTTTACCTTAAAATTTGCATCATTTATAAAATGGTCCATTGTGCTATACACCGAACCTTTCCACTCATTGGCCTTAAAATAAAATATTCCATAAAATAAATCCATAGAACATGGCCTTGATGTTCCTTATACCCCTTTGCATGGTTGGAGGTCAAATCCCTCAACCTGATCTACCTCTTAAGGTGTGTTTGATTAAATATATTTTGTACCAAACTTTTTTAATAATTAAACCACCCCTTGAGTGTGTTCTTTAAATTCCTTAATGATAATCATTTTGATTACTTGTGGTATGCTTGGAAATAATAAATGACTAAGCTAGTATAATTATTTTAGTTGTTTGTGATGGTATGACAACCATGTTACCATTTTATAATAAAACTAACTCTGATGTGTGTTGTCTTATCTAATAAAAATAGACATTTAAATGAGAATACATGAAATAATATGTAGCTTGTTTATGTACATGAACCCCTTTATCATTTTTAATTGAATTTTAATATGTATTTTTCATTTATATGTCTTTTTTTTTTATTAATTAATGAACTAAATTGTGTAAATTGGATTAAATGAAGAGTGAATGGTAAGAAAATATTATTTACCCCTTCTTGGAACTTATGATTGAAATAATAAAAATTATTTTCTCAAACTATAAATGGGAATAGCATCACTTATTATTCATGGGAAATGAATCCCTAATTTAATCCCTTATTATTCATTTTTATGGTGTCCCTTATTAATCCTGGTCATGGCATCCCTTATTTATCATGGGTATGGAATCCCTTATTACACATGGGCATGGCATCCCTTATTATTCATGGGCATGGAATCTCTTATTATTCTATGATACTTGGGAATAATGTCCCTTACTACCCATGATAATCGGGCATGGAATCCCAAATTCATCAATAATACTCAGGCATGATGTCCCTTATGACTCATGATACTCAAGAATGGTTCCCTTATTATATATTATAATCAGGCATGATGTCCCTTAATTAAAATGTGAAACTTATTATATGATCCTTCTACGAATGCTTGGGCACTAATCCATGAGTCCACGTTAGTGAATAATATCTCTACATACATACTTCCTTGTATTATTATAGATACATGATGGCATGTTCATAGACATTTGTCCTTTGTCCAAAGTGAGTATAGTAGGCTAGGTGTCCTTGAGGAACTCGTTCCAGCTTGATTACATTTTCATTAATACGCTACCTTAATTTTATTATACCTATATACTGCTTTATATTATATTCACATAATATATTTCATTATAAACCTTTGTTGGTGGCCTACTAAGTATATCTCACACCCTGTTCGGGCCGTCGATTGGTACCTGGACAGATTATCTCATAATTGTAGGTTAGAACCATAGATTATGTTGTGTTCTATTATTCTTGAACAAGGTATCTTAGGATCATAGGACTGAGTTGGTGCTTAGTATTCTAATAGGAATAGCCTTTTGAGATTTTTTTTATTATTTAGTCTTGTTTTATATGTATCATCTATTTTATTGTATACTACTCGTACATTGTAGAATGTTCATTCATGGTTAATTATTCATTATTCATTGATTATCAGTTATTGTATTCTTCTATTTTCCTTATTCATTTATTATATTTATCTATTATTTATCATTTATCCATATGGTATAGTATCCCCCATTGTACCTCCATTTGACCCTCACTTCTATTTAGAATCCTTCTGAATATGGGGAGGCACACTTGAGGCCACATAGCTAACTAGATCAGGGCATTGTTTTAGTAGCTCTCAGGTCAGGATTTTACAGTTTAAGTTTTACTCAAACTTGAATCCTTTGTGATAATAAAAGTTTTATTTCTACGTCAAAGAATTCATCACATCCCTAAAGTGAAAATAACATTGATTTAAGAAACTAATTCCTTATAGATGACACATAAAATAAATATTATTCACAATTTTATCAAAACTGAAAATCAAGTTACTAATATTTTTACAAAACCATTAAATTCTGATAGATTTGAATACATAAAATATAATTTGGGGATGATAAACTTAAATTTATCTTTAATCCACTTCCTGCTTATTCTATATGCTGAAATTGAAAAGAAAACCTAAATAAAGTGGGAGTGCATTTGTTTTTATAAAATTTTGTTACTTCTTAATATCAATTTTATCAGATTTACTTTTAATGGAGGATATTTTGTATGTTTAACGTAATCTGTTAAACATAACCTTGAATTTTATTATTTAAATATTCTACGCCTTAATATTTAAAATAAAATCAGGATTTTCTTTTGTGTATTCACATAAAATAACTTCAATATAGAGGAAGACGAAAATATCAAATTTTAATTTTTTATGGAACTATCCTTGAAATAGGAAGATCTTCTTTTAATATGAAGATAACTTCTGGGAGGTTCGATTTCTTAACCTCTATATTTTACTATTTTCATTCAAAAAATTTGTCTATATGAATTTATTATAAAATTGAGAAGGAAATATATACACTAATTGGAAAATTTTAAAAATATGTTCATGGTTTCTCTTACCCCTTTTCTATTTTAAGAATAAAAAGGGGGATAAAATTAAGAAAAATTTATGATTCCAAAAAAAAATTGTAATTCTTTATTTTTTATTTTTTTATTTTTTTATTTTTTTATTTAATTAAAGAGGGGAGAAATTTTTTATGTTTTATAATGGTATAAATAAAAAATAAATCTTTTAAGAAAGAATAATTTAAGTCTTTTTCTTTTTAGAAAGGAAAGATTTGAGAAAAAAATCGTTTTTCTACTTATCTTATTTGTGTCTAATAAGTTATTTTTGAATGTTTTAAGTAAAAGAGGAATAAATTAATTCTATTAGATATTATAGGGATTTTTCTTTCAAAATCTAGTGTATCTTATCAATTTTTCATTTGTGTATTGTGTTTTCTAAAAATAAGGATATTATTGATACTATGACTCTATTATTTTGTTTTGAAAATCACAATAAACTTCATATGAATTTTCTTTAACTTAAATATTGTTTTTAATTATTGTATATATAATTTAATTTATTATAAATAAAATTATAAAGCACTTAAATAGAAATATAAAAATATTATTATCTAAATTTTAATGAAATATTACATTCAACGGTTGTATGAAAAATATAACATAGTAGGAATAACTCTATCAGAAGATGTGAAGCATTGTTGAGTTCATCAGAAGATAGAAAAGCTACTTCTAATTTAGTTACAACTAATCCTAAATAAATTGGAATTTAAAAATTGTATATGTTACAAAAAAGTCAATAAATAGATCCACATATTCATGGAGAAGAATATGGGACATTACTTGATGCTTCAAAAGTATTTTTTTCATTTTAAAAATATGAAATTACTTATTTTCTTGAGAGTTATTCTGATTTGTGTAAATTTTATTTCTGATCATTTTAGATAAAATTATCATTGTGTGAGTTTTTCATGTAAAATATCTTAGCTTATCTTGTAATCATTTTATTTTTGAACATCTGGATTGAAGGCTTTTAATAAGGAAGACAGATCCTCTTGTGTATGAAGTGTGTAGATGAATTGTGTTTCGATGGTTTCTAAGGAGAGGAAGATAGAGTGTCTAATCATCTGGATCGAGGGGTTTCATGTATAAGAAGACAAAAATCCTTCTGATAGGTTTAATTCAAGGGCCTCCATGTATAGGAAGACAGACCTTCCAACAGGTACAAAATTATTGATACCTAAAGTCATGTTTGTAAACTTTCTTATCACTTAAGGTTAAAGTAGGTTGGTTTTTATAATATAATTTTAAGGAGTTATCAGATTGTTATTTGAAAATATATGTATTTAATTAACACTTTTCTTCCATTTTTTCTGTAAACCTAATTACAAGTTTTTGAATTTATGGTATAATTTATTTTATTTTATTTTACAAAGATACACTGGTAGTTTTTAAATTGATCAAAATATTGTATCTTAAATCAATGTAAAACCTAAGGGTGATGGAAAATTTTAAGTTTATTTTAACTAAAATTAACTCCCCCCTCTTATAGTGTTTATTTATAACATATCTAGTAAAATAGAAAATATTTTAAACAATGATCCATGAATTGAAAACTTTTATTAACTCCCCTAGACTCAATATAATATTGTCTTTGTTTTCAATGAATGAAAAAAAAACCATCAACTCTTACTTGAGTTGATCACTCAAAAATAAATAATTAAAAAAAATTAATGAGAAACACAACGATTTTACAAGGTTTATCACTCAATGTGAGTGAATATTCTTTAGTGTATAGTGGATTATATCTAACTTTACATTCTTTTTCTTTTATTATGAAGATCAAACTAAAATATAAGTATAAAAAATGGTATATCCTTATAATCCTTTACATAAATGTATCCTAAAAATTTTCTTTTAGCTCCCATAAAATTAAAAAATATATATAATTATAATAATAAATTGGAAGAAAAATTAAGTACAAGAATCAAACCAATAACAATTATCCTTCTTAATCAATATGGATGATCTTATACGAAGCTTCATGAGAGAAACTAACCCCTCCAAAATTATGATCATCCTAAAATCCCCATGAGTGCTTTGAATATTCACCATATGGAATGGAAAATATATTTTAGACTTCTCCAAAAAAATATCAATATTTTTCCAATAATATATAAATATTTAACACTAGAGTTCTTAGTGATCACAGAAGCACTATCTCTTACAAAATTCATTTCACAACTCAAGTATTCAGGTAATAAATGTGTTCATAAAAATTCTGTGTGTTTTTCTTATTTGGAATGAATGGATATCTACAAGAATGAGGTATACCCTTCCTCAAATATTATTTAGTAATATTTATTGATTCACCAACCTTATACAGTGATTTTATAAAATTTTTTTATTCCAAAAAATAATGAACACCTATAAGGTTTATAAGAAATATATTTTCTCCAAAAACATAAAAATAATAAAAAAATATTATAAAGAGAACACATACATAGGATTTATATAATAATAAATATAATGGAGATTAACTATTACCATGTTTCCCTTCCAAGATTTAAAACTAATATTTTAGGGCTTCTAAAAACTTTAAATTGGAGAGATATATAAAATATTGTTATAGATTAAGAGATATCATGTGAAGAAATATGAATTTGGTGTGAAGGAAATGAGGATAAAATGTGAGTATTTATAAGTGAGATATTAAGGATAATTCTTAACATTGTGGAATTGATAAAGAGTATTTTTAGAATTTAGACTTATTTAAAGGGTTAGTTTTAATTTTTTGAAAGTCTGTTAGTGGGAATTACAATATGAGATTCTCTATACTTATATAAACATGAAATATAATCACTATAATGATTATTTTTAAAAAATTAATCAAATTCCAGTTATAATAAATGTCATATAAAAATAATGTTTTTATTATTCACAATCGCATTTCTTTATTCATAAAATCACATATTTCATCCATTATCTAATTTCAACATCTTGATTTCAAATTTATCATTCATATTATGATAATTCACCTCAAATGAATTAAAATTTTCATATTTTATGTGAAATAAATATTTATATTTCTAATAAGTGCACATAAAATATAATTAAAATTTCTAAATTCATAATTTATTTTTATTACTAAGTTTTATATTTTAAAATATTAACAATTATTTCTAATGGTAAAATGATAATTACATCTAATAATGCATAATTATAAAATAATTACTACCTAAATGACTACCTTAACATTTTCCAAGAGCCTTTAAATTTCTATTATACTCTAATGCCTTCCTATTTTCTTTATCCATTTTAATTAAAACATCATATTTTTTATTATCAGGTTTATTTTTTGTCTAGAAAATGTTTATTTTGTTGTTATAGTGTTCTTTATTGTGATTGGGACTCTTATCATCATAATTATTTTATTTAATAAGAAATAAGGTTAGAGGAAAATGTACAAAACAATAAGAAAACTATAGGGGCCTATAGTAATGAAGTCTAAGAGAATCACCTAAGACAAAGCTGATTCCATCAAGCAAGAAAGAACCTAAATTGGAGAAACAAGTCACTGAATAACTTTGAGAAGCTTTGGTGGCTAAAAAATCTTCCACTTTATTTCCCTCATGCCAAGTATGAAGGACTTACACATTATTGGTAGCAAGTTTTTTCATCTATAAATATAGTAGGAGACCTTCCATGGAGTAATGTACTGTCCAAGCACGGAGTTGTAAATAATTTTTGAGTACATTTCAATTGTTTCTAGAAGAATATTATATTGTTGTTTCCCTCTGTAATTGGGGATAACCTCATTGATTGAAGGTTAAAATGTTCCAATCGGTTTCTAATGGGTTTGTTTGTATAACCGGAAACATCCAATGATTCCATATCCATTTGGACCTGCTTTCCAAAGGTAGGCGCTCATTAGTTGTGGACTGATGAGGCTTAGGAATTTGCATTGGTCTAGAGGATGGGAGGTTGGACTCATCACACCTTTTTGAGGGGAATTATTGTCAACTCTGGGACTCTCTTTATATATTTAAGTTATGTTCGTGAATCCTTACTACATTACCAAGTATAAAATGATATTTCCTTTAGTCTGACAATCAATGATTGGTACGTAGGAAATTCAGAGAATCTTTTATATGTATTTACGGTTCTTCATCGATGAAGAATCATCTGTATTTGTTAGATATTCTTATTTGATGGTATCCTTAAAAATACATAAAATCCTCTTGGCCATTATGATGACCATACTAGTTTTAAATCCACTCAGTGGGGCACTTGAAGTTTATTGTCATTCAAGAGGACATGGATTATTTTAGAGTTGGGATCGTACCCGCTGATGGGCTACCAGCGTATCCTTTGTTTTGGAAAAGGAATCAGAACCCACGTAGTTCGAGTAAGGGAGTATGATGTTTATGCATGATTGATGGATCGTGAAAGATGTCATGATTAATTTTACACTCTAAGCTCACGTGAGTCATGCTCGGTGTGAGAAACAAGAGGAATCGGTGAAACCAGAAAATTTGTGCCATGAAAGATGCAATGATGTGGGGCTTATGTGTGTATGACTACCCAAAATAAATGAGGATTAAGATTTACTTAAGGGAGGAAATCTAGGAACATGGTCCATAAAGGTATATGTGCTTCATGAAGATTTGGATACTCTAATATTGGGGCTTACTCCTAAGGAAGATGCCCAAGTTAGAAGGGGACTTATGATTGGGCTTTACTCCTGAGAAGGAAGCCCAGATCAAAAGGAAATTAAGACTGGGGCTTACTCCTAAAAAGGATGCCCATATTTGAGATTAGGGCTTACTCCTGAAAAGGGATCCTAGGATAAGAGAATTATGGTTGGGGCTTACTCCTAAGGAGGATGCCCGTATTTGGGAACTTTAAGACTGGGGCTTACTCCTAAGGAGGATGCCCAGATTAGAGGACTTGGGGCTTACTCCTAAAGAGGATGCCCACAGTAATGAGAATTTGGACTGGGGATTACTCCTGAAAAGGAGGACCATATTAAGGATTCCCTCATCTTAAAGGATGAGGTTGAATGAATGAAATCTCAATCTTTAGTGACATAAAGATGTGTAAATCACTAGATTTTGAGAGATATTCCACAGAGTTCCTTTCAGATAAGGAATCCAAATCAAGAAATCATGCCATAAATGGCTTTGAAGAGTGTCTTGAAGACTGAATTTTGAATAGGAGAGGTGGAATGGCATAAGAGGGGTGAAAATGGGCAAGAAAGGCACCCAAAAAGGTAGGGGCGCGTAAGTCCTGGCAGGCACGCAGGTACTGCGTGGGTGCGCAAGTCCTGGTCATGCAGGTATACCTGCGTGGAACATGGGTACTTGCGCGATTTTCAGCCCTTAGAGTAATATTTGGGAGATCCTAGATCAAAGCCTTTAGAATCATCCCTAGAGGCTTTCTAGAAGATGGCGCGCAAGTTATGGTGAAGAAGTAGGGCGGCACTCAAGTGTGTTCATTTCCCTTAAGGGTAAAACACTTAGGCACGCAAGTGTTAGTGAATTCTAACACTTAGTCCATACTCCTCCTGTTTAGACCTTCCATTCTAGGTAAAGAATTACCTTAGAAGTGTTCGGAAGACCTGAAGAAGAGACTTGGGCGTTCAGAGCTCTGTATCTGAATTATGGAAAAATTCCTCTCAAAATGGGGGGCCCACAGGGTCTATTTATAGGCTGGAGAAGACCCTGGGCATTTATCCTTTAGCGCGCACAAGTCACTTGCATGACCATTAGGTGGCGCGCAAATATACTTGCACGACAGTGATAGAACTTGCGTGACCCTTTTGCATTTGAAGCCTTGTTCGTGCCTTTGTCGATTTTTGATGTTTTCTTCAAAGGATGAATCAATTTGTTCTAAGTCATTTCCCTTTCCATTATTTTAGACAATGTGATGAAAAAGGAGCGTCAACAAAAGTCCCCCCTCAGAGTTGGATCTGAAAGAATAAGGATGTGACTCTGAGGAAAAGAATAAAACCAAAGGGAAAGAGGTGCGCAGGTGCGAGTCGCGCAGGTGCGAGTCGCACAGGGCTGGAGTGCCCTGGATGGAGTGTGCTTGCTGTAGGCGTGCAGGTGGGCATCCTGGCCTATAAATATGCGGTCATTTTCCGCGCATAGCATCTGATTTCCGGATTTTTGAGCTCTCGCCGTGCAGGTCCCCTTTGCCATGCAAGTTGCTTGTTCTCCACTGTTTCTTCGCTTCCACGATGTTGTCAAGGTAATAAGACTTGTGCGGTGATACTTGCGCGGAACATTAACACTTGCACGACACATCCATACTTTCGTGCCAAGTTTAGACTTGTGCGCCATAATGCCTTTGCCATTTTTCTGGAATTCCTTCACAAATTTTATGAAAAATCAACTTACTTAAGAGTTAATTTATTCAACTTTTGTGAAGAATCAAATGGCTCTTAGAACCGGAATAGCTGATGAACTGGATAGCTAGCGGATTGATGATATGATGAACATCATTGGCCACAATTATTATACCTTCAAAAGTAGCACTCTTCCGGATTTGTCTAAGTATCTGAAGAAATATCATCGTGACTTCCCCCAAATCATTTATTTGCCTTTGTATGGCTATGTTCATCTACGAGAAGTTACTATTCCAGAAGCAAAGAACTATCTCCCATTTTCGTGGTTTCAGAATTATACCAACTTTGATTCAGCAAATATCTCATGTGGAGGATTATTTATAAATGCTGGAACAGTGGAGAAGGCCCACATGATACATCATAGTCCTTGTATGCCAGATCTAAAACCTCATAAGCCTGAGCTGCAACCACATTTTCATCCTTCAATCTTACGAAATGCTCAGATGGATCAATCCAAAGGCTGGAATAAAAGTTGGGACTTCCATCCTGGGGGAGGTGTGAAGCCAATTGGATGTGGGCATACTGGGTGCGACAAACCTGTGCAGATTTTGATGAGGATCTGAAAGTAGTTGCGATATACGAAGCTGTTTGGGTTGGGAAAACATATGTTTACCGACATGATAACTTTGTGCTGGAGATACTCCGCCACTGGAGCCCAGAAACTAATTCTTTCCATCTGACTCATGGAGAAGTAGGTATCAGTCTATGGGATGTCCACAAGATCTCAGGGGCTCCAATTTTGGGTGACATGTATGATGAATTCATTCCACCCAAGGTGACTTGGAATGATTCAGAGAAGAATCCTGATTTAGCTCGGGAATTATTTAAGATCTTCCATAGGCTCAAGAGTTCAGAGACCTCGTTAACTCATTCTAGAAATGATATTCATCTGGAGGAGTGGATGAATATATTTCTTATTGAAAAGAAAAAGAAGGATCCAATAGAGAAGGAGCCGAAGGAGAAAGGATGAAAGAAAAAGAAATCCAAGGATAAGAGTCCCAAACGTCCTACCACCTGCCCAAAACCTGAGAAGAGGGGTGATCCTGGCACATTTTGGCCAACTCTAGAAGTAGGAGAGTTTGAGAAATGGGGATATGAGGTGAATCAAAGGATCCCGAAGAAGACTTGTCTGGCGGGCTTCTTGTCTTTATGGCTCAACATTTATCTCTTGCCAGTCAGGGATTCAAAGGGAGGAGTCAGGCCCGGGACCTTCTTCATTGCGGCAAAGTTAGCTGAGGGTAAAATGGTTGGGTTGGCTACCCCCATTTTAGCAAAGTTTCATAGTAGTTTACTTCATGTCTTCATGGGTAAATCTCCTTTAAGAATAGTGGTACCATTCCAAGTTTTATGGGGATGGATTGCCACTCACTTCGGGACTTACAATGTATATAATGGATTACAAATTCCTGGAAGTTCTTTCAGGTCGTCAGTGCAAGAATTCTCTGGAGTTGCTCCATTAGATGTTAATGCCTATGACATGAAAGTAAGGTTGAGGATGTTTAAGGAATTCAACTTCTTACCCTATGGAAATCCGCCAACCGTGCGGTTTGTTGATGATGGAACATCCTATTTGGATCTGAGGGCATACATGTTAGCTTGTAGAGATGGTGTGCTAGTTTCCAAGATTGACGAAGAAATTATATGTGAAGCCTATGCTCCATATAGATTTTCACGTCAATTCAAGTGTCTTCAACAGATTGATGTATCTCCCCCAGTACATGTCAGGTTAGAGCAACATTTGATGGTTGCTCGGCAGCAGCGGCTGCTGACATCAAGGGAGAAGACTAAGGTGGTATTTGATCTACCAGTTGAAAAAGCGGCACATAACCTAACTACTTGGTATGCCGAGCACTGGATAGCATCATACCCAAAAGGGGTGCTGAATCACCCAGTTTATCAGTTGAGTAAAAGGAAGAGGACTATAGAGAAGGAAACCCTTCCTCATGAAGGTGATGTTTCCCCACCTGAAGTTGATTCTCCAGATTCCTCCTCTAGGACTGATTCACCGGATTCCCATGATGGGGATGATGATGCACCCCAAGTGGAAAAGTGGCCTCGTGCCCGATATAATCCTCCGGTTAGAATCAAGAGACCTACTCCATCAACTCCTGGCGAGTTACTTCATTGTGGTAATTTAATCACTACTACTTTATAAAGAAATAAGTCTTATTTTCTCATTCGTTATCTACAGTTGAAGGAGTCAGGATGAAATTGAAGTCAAAGATTATAGGACCTTCCTCTCAGCCTTAATATCTAAGACTAGAGGTTGTCCAGACATGGCAGAGTTTATACTGTGGTACTGAGACCCGCCTGGCTGGATTTGTGTGAGGGCCTACAACTTCCTGGAATAGGGAATCTTCTGGCTTCTACAGATATCCAATATGAGGATAACCCCAATGAAGTTCGGGCTTACATCAGAGAGCTGGAAATGCTCATATATGCCACTGATGAGTCTGTTCCTGTCACCAGGCGGGTGAAGTAAATGATTGATCGTGGCGCCACTGAGGGGGCTGGTGGTTTTGGAGATGAGGAGTGGCATGATTATGTGGCTCCTGAAGATGTAAGTTTTCTTTCCTTATTTTCTTTGCAACTTGATTCCAGTCGAAGCTTTGTTACTTAAGTAAGTTATTTTCTTCATATTGCAGCTTGTAAAGAAAGGAACTGAGGTTCCTTCGCCATAGTATAGCCCTGGTGGTACTGCCATCGGGGCTGCTGCTGATTCTCCTCGCGAACTAGGCGAGGTATCTCTAGTCCAACAGGCCATGAATAAGGTGTTGTACATAGCCTTCCATTTTCCAATTCAAGTGTCAATAAGGGATACTACTGATACTCCTAAAAATCCAAAATGACAAAGGCGACGAAGGAGGAAGTCCACCGCTAAACAATTTATCAGTAGTGGCAAGTCCTTCAGATAATCATGAATTTTAAACCATGAAAAAGATTGCTCAATTTCCTTGGGATTGTAGGGGCTTATTCAATTTCCCCTCTGAGGGAAAGGGATGATCCTCCCTTAAGGAAAATAGAGGGTGCTGTGGAACAAACGCAAATTCAGGCTAACTTGGCTACTTCTGAAAAATAGATAACATCTATTCCATGTACTGCTCCTACTGCTGCTATAAGTAGAGAAGAACATGCACCAGAATCATTGGTGGCTGCAGCAACTGAATCTTCCATACTTCCTGAAGAAGCTGTCCAGGGTCAGGGGTCATAGAATGAGGGTCTCCAAGAGGACACATCAAATACTCCCACCGGTGAGACTAACCAGGATTCTGAAATATCATTGGATGAAATGATGAATCGTGGAATGTATTTCGAATAATTTTATGATCATGCTAAGTTATCATGTGATTTAGAAGACCTTGGGCATGAGTGTTATCCTTTTCCCAGTAAATTTTCTTATAATTTACACTTCTAATCATGAATGAAAATAATATGTAGTTCCATCCATAGAAGCTGTTGAACTGCCAATGCCTAAAGAGGGTGTGGACATTGATGTCAACCCTACCATTGCAGAAACATTAGCTCAAGTGGATCTAAACCCAATAACCCCTCACGAGACCCATCTTGAAGATCCTGTTGAAACTGGGAAAGATGGGGAGGAGTCTTCTCAAGATGTTGATCTACTGTTAGGTAATGATTGGACTGAGTTTTCAAGATAGACATCCAACTTCTATTATTCTATGAAACTAACCATACTTTTAATTGATCAAACAGGGCTATCAACTTCAATGGTTAGAACTAGAGGTGAGGTCTCAACTTCCGTCAAAATAGCAGTAGAAGGTGAAGCAACTAGGGTCAGGGGGGAAGAAGCAGAACAGGTAACTTCCTTAAGTGCATTAATCCCAAATTACATGCCCCCCTGTGTTGATGATGTCGAATCAGACCCAGAGGTGCTTAAGGCACTCAGATTATCACGACTCAAGGCATGGAACAATATATGGAAAATCATATTTGAGATGCCTTTATAAGAGCTATCATCAAATATCCCTCGATTGTTGTCCTAGTTTATCATGTTAGGACTTGGTAGTTTTGGATACCAAGAGATCCATATCCCGGTGAAACAAGTCATCTTCAGGAGGGAGTGGGAGAAAAAGTGTTGCGAAGATCTTACCAGGGTGAAACTATCAGTCAACATCGGCGAATTTGAGGATAAGGTATCCTGAGCTGAGGCTGACTATGCTTCCAAGATGAAGGAGCTGAAGCATAAGATCAAAGAAAAAGTCATCCAGAAGATGCACCTTCAGCAACAGTTAGATGCTGTTATTGGGGAACTTGACCAACTCAATAATTCACTGGAGGGAGTTCAAACGAATGGTATGAAGACCATTTCGGATGCCAAGAAAGCACTCCATCAGGCTGAAAAGAGTGAAGTTGGTTGAGTGCATGAGCTTCAAGTAGCTGCTGATGAAGCTCAGGATGCGGCTCATCAAGTGAAGACTTATGTCGACAGCCTTTTGTAATTTCTTGGAAAAGAGAAGAGACTCCAATATATGGATGTCCTTCTAATTCTTGTGCATCAAATGGAATGAATGCTTTCATCTTTAATCACTTGTGCACGTATTTTCCTTTTCTCCCTGCTTTAAATTTTACCTAAGCCAATGGGCCTAGTGAGCATAGTCTGATTTTTACTAGGATTAATATAAATAACCCTACAAACTTTGAATCTTTTAATTTCTCAATATTACCTAAATCATAAAAAATGTATGTTTAGTGAGCCGGAACTTGACTTTTACTCAGAGTTCCTTTGTCTTTTGTGGGTATTTTAAAGTCATGCACATTGGACATAAAGAGGCTAATGTTTAAGGTCGAAATATCTTTGACCAAATGAATTAGAATTGACTCAATTCTTTGACAATTTATCCAAAAACATATTACCATACTCAAGTATGATGGGAAAAATATGTAAACTATGACTTAAGAATATTTGAATCTGAGTAATGATATGAAAAAGAGCTAAAAGGCATTAGAAGAAGTAGTTTACAAGATTGAAGTTACCATTATTTAACAAACCCCTTAGGGGGTTGAATTATGTAGGGCCACCTAAGGGTATTGGCTTCATAGTCAAATAAATAGCATCTTTTGGATAACAAGTCTGTTATGTAGACTGTTTATGCAAGGCCGCCTAAGGGCATGTGCTGCATAGTCAGGAAAAAGAACTCTCAGAAATTTACTTTCCTAGTGCTAAAAAGCCAGTGAAAGTTTATGAAGATTCAAATTTTCCAAAGTATAGAGTTTGTTGTATGGAACGAGGTACTTGAATATGGATAAGATATTTCCAAACAAGATTATCGAAGAACTGGATGAATATTACTCCTATGAAGGTCTGACCCAAACGTAGGGAAGGAGAATATAAACCATAGACTTGAATACTTTCAGATCATGAGAAAGGATATGGGACAAGTATGTTAAGGATGGCTATTTTTACAGATCCCTACATATTCTCATTAAGACAAATAAGGACAAAAGAAGCTTTCTTCCCAAGAATGAAGTTACCAGTATTTAACAAACCCATTAGGGGGTTAAATTATGCAGGGCCACCTAAGGGCATTGACTTCATGGTCAAATAATAGCATCTTTTGGCTAACAGGTCCGTTATTTAGAATGTTTATGCAAGGCCGCCTAAGGGAACGTGCTGCATGGTCAAGCAAATGAACTCTCAAAATTTCAGGCCTTTTGTGATTATAAGTTAAGAAAAGGGTTATGAAGATCTGAAAATATTTAAGGTTAATATTATGAAAAATAAAGATGGGTATTGTTCAATGTATGCAGAGATACATCAATGCTAACCATAATCATGTCATGGTTGGGTCCTGAATGGAAATGTTGGACTTCACTACGTATCTCATAAGGATGGGAATCAAGACATACGTAGTTCTTGAACTACATTTTAACGTCGTGTGGGACAAAAGGATTGGAGATCTTAGTTTAGGTTCATAGAGCTTGGACCATTATAAGAAATACATAGTGTGTGTTTTCATGGCGACTTTTCAGCCAAGGGACTGAAAGTGGAATTTGGGTTTAGGCCCAAAAGACTTGGGGATGGATTCCAGGGACACTCAAACATTCCTACGTATCCCATAAGGATGGGAATCAAGCCCACGTAGTTCTAGAAATACCCTTTGTACAAATTTGGTTCGTACATGTGAAGGGTGAAAGGGGACTTTAGTGCAATGATGGTTTAACCCAAGATAAAAGGTTTGGGCATTTCCATGTATGCACGTAGTCTTTGGAATGAATCATGATTAAAAAATCAATGTAAATAATGGTTCCCTCTCAGGTGAGGGTATCAAAGAATATTGTAGTTTTATTATCGTACAGTACAAAAAGTGTTGTACAGTTTAACGTCATATATCAAGGACGAAAGTGAACCAATGTAAAGATATTGATTCTGGGGACGGTTTCACGAATCAACATTGTATAAGATGGAGGTGAACCGATGCGAAGAGATTGGTTTTGGGCTTGAACCTTGGGAGGTTGCCTATGTACCCATCCTGGAAGGCAAGGGTCAAAGTCCGCGTAGTTCAATTAAAGAATGAATTAATGATCAAGTTGTTCTTGGGGAAAATGACCTAAAAAATTATGGTGTTGGGACTTACACATGGTTAGTATCCCAGAGAGAGTGTTATGGTTGAATTTTTCTCTAAGCTCATGTGAGTCATACTCAGTGTGAGAAACAAGAGGTAACAACAACCTTAACGATGCACAATTTAATGTCATGTAGGATGTATCAAAGAACTTTCTGTGTAGTTTAGCGTCATGTAGTTAGGACAATGGGGACAACACAGTTTAATGTCATGTTGGACAAAAAGAGGACTGTGCAGTTTAATGTCATGCAGTAAGGACAAATGAGTACACCATTTAACATCATGTTGGACAAATTAGGGAACTTTGTCACAGTTTAGCGTCATGTTGGACGAAAGTACAAATAGTTTAAGGTCATATGTATGGACCATGGATGATGTAGTTTAACGTCATGTTAGACGTAAGGGACGTCTGTACAGTTTAGCGTCATGTAGTTAGGACATCACAGTTTAACGTCATGTGATACGAAAAGAATACAAATAGTTTAAGGTCATGTGTATGGACCGTTGCTGTATAGTTTAACATCATATAGCAAGGACGATGAAGGGGACATAGTTTAACGTCATGTTGGACGTATGTAAAAATAGTTTAGGGTCATATGCATGGACCGTTGGTTATGCAGTTTAACGTCTTGCTGGACGGTGGTGCAGTTTAAGGTCATATCGGACCAATGATGATATATTTTGTGTTTATACAAAATACTTCTTCAAAAATCTGGCATTGGTTGGAGTAGTTATAAGTTCTCAATCCATCGAGATTAATGAATAAGCTCCATTGGAGTAGACCCTATGAATTGAGTAAGGTCCTTCCCATTTTGGCTCAAGATTTGGAGGTTTCTTTCCTGGTATCATTGGAGTTCTGAGAACTAATACCAATTCTCCCTGAGTGAATGAATGAAGACGAACTTTTTTGTTAAAAGCTCATGCTATTTGATTCTGATAGACTTCCAAGTGGTGAAAAGTGCACAATCTTTTCTCATCTAACTGTTCCAATTCATTCAATCGCTTTTGAGATTGCTCATCTTTAGATGACTAGTCACAAATGGCTACTCTGAGCGAGGATAATTGAACTTCAATGGGTAAGATGGATTCTGTTCCATATACTAGTTAATATGGAGTTGATCACGTTACAGTGTAGGTGGTATTCCGATAATCCCCTAAAGCATGGAAGAGTTTATCAGGCCATGATTTCTTATCTTTATCCACCATCTTTTTCAGTATATTTGACAGAGTCTTATTGAAGGCTTCTATTTGGACATTGGCCGCTGCATGATACCGAGATGAATGGTTGGATTTGATATTGTATTCTTGATACAATTTCTTCACCTCGGATGAACAGAAGTTGGTGCCATTGTCCGTCAATATGGTATGAGGGACACCAAATCTGGTAATGATGTTAGACTTGATGAAGCTAACAATGCATTTAGAACTAACTTCCTTGAGAGGTATTGCCTCTTCTCATTTGGAAAAGAAATCCGTAGCAGTAAGAATATACTTAAACTGCTTGGTCGTAGATGAAGGGTAAGGTCCCACCACATCCATTCCCCATGTGGCAAATGTCCATGAGTATTTAGCTGTATGAAGCAACTCTGGAGGTTGATGAATGAATTTGGCATGTACTTGGCATGAATGACACTTCTTTGTAAAATCAACACAATCTTGTATCATTGAAGGCCAAAAGTATCCAAGCCTTCGAATCTGATCAAACAGTCTATGTCCAGACTGGTGGGCACCATAGACTCCTGCATGCACTTCTTTCATGACATCCATTGTCTCTTCACCATAAATGTATCTGAAGAGAACTCCATCACAACCATGTTTGTAGAGAATTTTCTCTAGGTGATATAGGCTATCATAAAGAGTAAAATTAACCACATGTCGCCGGATTTGTTCTTTCTTGGCTCTATCAGGTGGAAGTGTTTCATTTTGAAGGTATTCCCTGATAGGTGAAATCCATCCTATAGTATGACTATACGGTTCAGGAATGGGACTAATTTCATTAATTTCCTCTATTCTGATTTTAACATAAGGTGAAATTGCACAAAGGTGGGCAATACTGATGGTTGTCTCATCCCGATCTGGATCTTCCAGAGCTGTGGCTATATTAACCAGTGCATCATCTTGAGCATTTTGTGATCGCGGGATATAAGAAAATGTTGGTTCCGAATGGAATTCTACCATTAACTCTCTGACATAATCATACAAAGAGATTAATTCTTCTTTTCTGATGGCATAATCCCCATTGACTTGTTTTATTACCAGGTCTGAATCACCTTTCACCTTTAAGTGATTCACTTGTGCTTGAAGCGCCAATTCCAAGCCTGCGATGAGAGCTTGGTATTCTGCTTCATTATTGGTACCACCTTCCCACAATAAGAAGGAATAAGGTAACACTACCTTTTCTGGAGAAATGAGCACAATTCCTAATCCAACTTTGTTGAATTTAGGATTTTCCATTTTCCTCTCTATTGGAATTCTGGAAGCACCATCAAAATACATTTCCCATGTCTGGGGACTTTCTTGAATAGAGAAGATTTCCTCATCAGGGAGTTCAATATCTGAAGATCTGTCTTCCACTGAAGGGTGTTCAGCTAGGAAATCAGGCAGAGCTTGGCCCTTTATTTCCTTTTGCGACACATACTGAATATCGAATTGCTACAAAATAACTTCCCACCTTGACAGACGTCCTGTAAGCATTGGACGACTAAGGATGAATTTGAGCGGGTTATTACGAGATACCAATTGGACCTCGTGATGTTGCAGGTAGTGTCTCAACTTCTGAACTACAAATATTAATGCCAGGTAGCACTTCTCAATAATTGAATACTGGGTTTCTAATTCAAGCATAGTCTGACTGAGGTAGTAGAGGTTGTTTTCATTCCCAGCATCATTCTTCGGAGCAAGAAAGGCACCCAATGATCGCTCTAAAGCTGTCACATAGAGGATAAGTGGTCTTCCTTCAACAGGTGTCATGAGTATCGGCGGACTCAAGAGGTATTTCCTGAGAATATCGAATGCTTCTTGACATTGTTCAGTCCACTGGTAAGTGACTCCCTTCTACATCAATTTGGTGAAGGGTAAACTTTTTCCTTCCAAATTGGCGATGAAATGCCGAATATAGGATAAGTGGCCTTGAATTCCTATTAATTCTTTCAAATTTTGAGGAGGTGACATACCAAGTATTGACTTTGTCTTCTCAGGATCGACTTCAATACCACGATGGAATACAACAAAGCAGAGAAATTTTCCTGAGGTTTCCCCAAAAGCACATTTTAAGGGGTTCATCTTCAAATTATGTTGTCAAAGCTTGCGGAATATGACTTCCAAATCAGCCAAGTGATTAAAAAATTGTTTGGATTTGACCACCAAGTCATCCACATAACATTCAACAAACTTCCCTAAAAAGGGTTTGAAGATACGATGCATGGCACGCTGATATGTTGCACCTGCATTCTTTAAGCCAAAGGGCATTACCCGGTAGCAAAACACACCCTAAGGGGATCTGAAGGCTGTGGATTCCTCATCTTCTGGGGCCATTCGGATTTGATTATATCCAGAATATCCATCCATGAAGGAAAGTGTTTCATAGCCAGCTGTTGCATCAATTAAAAGTTCTGTAATCGGAACTGGGAAATCATCCTTAGGACAATGCCGATTAAGATCTCTAAAATCGATGCAAACTCTAATTTGTCTGTTCTTCTTCTTTATAGGGACAATATTAGCCAACCACTTGGGATATTGAACTTCTCTGACGAAGTTAGATTTGATAAGCTTATCCACTTCAGCTTCAATTTTGGAAGCATAAGTTGGGTGTGTTCTTCTCGCGGCTTGCTTAAATCCCCAAAGTTCTTCTGGTAAACCAAAATGATGAGTAGCAACATTAGGATCAAGCCAGGGACTCTCTGTATAGTTCCAAGCAAATATGTCTCGATTTTTCTTTAAAAAGGAAATATACATATCTTGTTCTTCAAGAGTCGTGGTCGCACTGATTAAATTGGGGTGTGGATCTTCTTTTGTACCCATATTTATTTCTCTAAGTTCATCCACGATGGTAGAGATACCCTCTTCAAATGCTGGAGGAACATCTCTGAGATCTTCATCTTCTTCTTTAACATGTGTTATTTCTTCCGTTTCTACTTGCATAGTATATGATAAAGCAGAATTTCCATGATCAGAAGAGATGTTAAAATTTGAACATCTTAAAGAATAAGCTTCCATTTCTGACCCAATTGATGATGAAGGGTCTTACTTGGGAAATAAAGAGGAGATGATGGATTGAGAATCGACATCATTTTTACCTCTGATGTTGCTATAACTTCTTCTGGCCTGATTGGCGAAGTATAGACTTGTTGTATTTCAGCAGATGAAATGAAGATGTCACCATTTGGGCTTTCATCACTGCTTGGAGGATCACCAATTTCTCCCATGTTGTCTAGCTTGATTGTCTTAATTGACATTATGGATCTTTCCATAAGAGTGTTTTGATTTGGGTCTATCCTGTCAATTTGACTGATAGGCAACACATAATATGTACTGACATGCGCAAATGGATTTACTGGAGTCTTCTCCAAACCATATGGAGCATTAACTTTGGTAATCTCCTTTTTTGTGGATTTATCGTTTTATTTCATGTGATAGAATTCCGCCTCAATGTATTGAGACTCACATGTCTTGAACGAGGCCTTATCACCATATAATGTCCCAACTTAACCATCAAAACAATATTTGAGACATTGATGGTATGATGAAGGGATAGCCGCATGTTGATGTAACCAGGGTCTTCCAAGAAAGATGTTGAAAGCTGAGTCTTGATCAACAACCATGAAATCTGAATTGGATACAAGATCTCCAAACTGAGTTCTGAGTATAACTTCACCCAGTGGTTCTTGTTCATTTTTATCATATCCTTGTAACATCATGGTAGAAGGAGATAAATCAGATTCTGTGAGGCCCAATCGACAAAGTGTACGAATGGGATGAGGTTGAATCCTGAACCATTGTCAATGAAAGCTCTTCAGACGTCTACGCCATTGACCTTGCCAGATAAGTACAAAGGTCTAATATGCCCATGCACAACATCATCTTCATCTTCATCAGTAAAAGATATTATTGCATGGAATTCTGTAGGATTATTCTCTATGTGATAGACTTCAGCTGCAGAAATTTCAGTTTCAAACTCCTGAGGACTTGACAAAGCCTCGATGAGTGCCTCCCGAAGATCTTTTGAAAGATTCAAAGCATCCAGAATTGATAACTTGGCTGGTACTTGGGCCAAGTGTTTCAATACATCATACTTTTTATCCAGAGGTCTGTGTTTCCCAATAGGAACATGTGGTTTAGTAGGTGCCTTGGAATCAGATGATTTTGAAGTTGATGCATCTTATATTGGGATAGGAGTTGGCAATATTCCTAGTTTTGGAAGATTAGACCGATTAGATCTATTTACTTGTTAAGAGGATGAAGGTGGAACCCCCAACCGATCCTCCAAAATAACTGTGCCAGGACTGAATTTTTTATTGGTAGAAGAACTTGTTTGTTCTTTCTGAGCTCACTAAAGGGCTCTACCACGAGTTTCTGTTGCGTGCACAGTTCTAGCAAGGGTAGAATTAGAATAGTGGATTATGAAAGATTCATGTCTTCCCCTGTATCCTGAGCCTATGGAACTTCCTCTGATTCCTCTGTTTGATACAAGGAATTCAGGCTCATCGAAATAGAAACTGTGACTGGAATATGGCTCTATTAATTGAATCATATTAACATAACCGAAAATAAACTCTTTATCTGATGAAGACTCTGCCTGATTAGCCTATTTAGGTTGTGCCGTTTGGTGGGACGGTGCTCGTTGATTTGAAGTAGATGGCATGAAGTCTGCCAGGGTCAAAGGCAACTTAGGCTTTGACACGTACTCATCTTCTTCTGATTCTTTTTCTTTATTTGAATCATGACGTTTCTTTGAGGATTTTCCCTCTGATGAAGAGGGTTTTTCTGCGGCATTCATGGCAGAAGGTACAATTGGTTTCTTCAATTGCGTTCGGTACAATTGGTTTCTTCAATTGCGTTCGCAAAATAGCATGAGTTTAGTTGATCGTATTTCTGAACATCCAATCATCATATTTTTGTGCATTTTTGTTCTTAACTTCTTATCACTCGCCTTCCTCCTCTGGAACTATAGCAGTAACACATGCAACCTGAGCTGAAGAAACTTTTAATTTGACTTGTCCTGAGTAGATCATATTTTGAAGGAGGTATTTGAAGACAAAACACCCCTGGATGGGATGCCCCAACATTTGATGAAAGGGGCAATAATTGGGACGTTCTTCATCTCCTTCCTTGTTTGGCCTTTTGGGCCTTGGCAACTGAACCAAATTATTTTCCAGAGCTGAAATGAAGTAACCAGGAACTTGTTCATTTCGGAAAGAGTATGTTTTTCTCTTTAGATCCTAAAATTGTTTTCGTCTTTGATCTCTTTGATCGTCTTGATGAAACAGCCTTTGTTGTTGGTGCTTAGGAGGTGGAGCCCTTCGAAAAGATGAAGGTTTTGAGGTAGAAGCAGGTACAGGTGCTTGTTTAAGCATAACTGTTGCAGTTTCTGCTTTACCCATTATCCTTCCTGGAGCTGATGGAATTACATGAGATTTAGCCTTAGTCTATATAAGATAATCTTCAATCTGTTGAGCGATTGAGGTAAGGTCTTGAAACCCTCCTATGTATTTCACAGGGATCAGTGGTGTGTGTAATTCATCACGCATATTTTCCACATAGATTGGAAATAGTTCCTCTTGAGGGAGTGCTAAGCTCAGGGAATATGTTAATCCCTTCCAGCGAGCAATGAAATCAGAGACTCTTTCATTCTCCCTTTGCTTACAGTTTGTAAGATCGAAAACTATTGTCTTTGGAAAAGTTGAGCTGAATTGAAGAAGAAATCGTTGATGGAGATCTTCCCATCTGGTAATTGACCAGGATTTCAAGCTTGTATACCATACAAAATCTAGTCCTTGCAAGTTTCGCACGAAGCATCTGAGTTTCACTGCTTCTTTCTGCTCCGGAGTTCCCATCATATGTTCGCAACAATACACGTAATGCATCAAATGTTGTTCAGGGTCGCTTGATCCATTGAAAATAGGGAATACAGGGTTCCCAAAATTTGATGGGGGAGAGATTGAATCTACCCATTCAGTGTAAGCTTTATTTTCTGGTTGAACCTACACACGCTTCCCTTCCATAGCTTCCAACCGATCTATTAATGACGCAATAGTAGTTATTAACTTTTGATAAACATCCAGTTGATCTTGACTCTGAACAGGTGCACTGACTGGAGCTTGGACAGATGTGGTGGTTGGTACTGCAACCGATGGTAGCACTGCCAATTTTTGTTGCACTTGACTCATAGGATTAGACTTGTGAGGGTGTATTGATAAAGGAGGATATTCTTGATCCATCTTAGTAGCTTCAACAAACTCCCTTGGATAACTGACTCCAGCACTCTTAGGAGGAAGACTACCTTGAAGTAGTTTTGCGTTCAACCTCCTCAATTCTTTCATTTCTTCCTCTTGTTGAGCAAATATTTTCTCTAGTAAGAGTGATTGGCCTTCTCCAGAGGGAGGATATGTAACATGATTCTTTACCTTCCCCTTGTTTGATCCCTTTCGGAGAGGTGGAAGTGGGTTATTTAAAGGAACACCTATATTTTGGGTAAATATTTGATTTCGTGTACGCACACCTTCTTCATTTGTGTCTGTGCGTACAACTTCCTGAGCAGGAACCTCTTCATCTGAGTCCCCTAAGTGAGCCTCATCTTTTGGATCAGAAACAATGGCATTGATGACATTGATTGATTCATAATGCATCGCATCCCTTCTATCAACATTTCTGTGATATTGTCTTCTTTCATGTCTTTGATGAGACATTGAATTTTGTTGATTCAATCCCTCATGAACTTCTTGACGAACCATAATTTGGAGGGAATCCCTTGATAATTTGGCTCTTCGTTCCTCTTGAGGCTTCTTCCCCAATCGATAAAAGACCAACTTTCTTTGAGGAGGGGATTGATGATTTAAAAAGTCCCCAGTCCGGTGGACTGGGGCTATTCCTGTTGTTCTCGCTCAACTCCTCGAATTCTATTTGTTGATTCCGAGGATTATTTTAAAAGAGTCTTCAGTCTGGAAAGCTGGGGTGGCTCTTGACATGCTATGTCTGAGACTTTCTTAAAATATCTCCTGATCTTGTGGATATTGGTCTGGAAATTAGCTAGATGCATCAACCTATATCCACTTTTATCACCCGGCTCGAAAGACCATTGGATGATTTCCAACACTTCTGTCACTTGATGATGTGCTTGCTCCATACGAGTGGCATGTTCAATATTCTCATTTGCTTGATGCAGGAGTAATTCAACAACTTGTTCTCTATATTCTTGATTTTGAGAAGAACTAGTTGAGGCCTATTCTTGGGCAGGCTTTTGATTACAAACAAAACCCATTGACTGTGGCTGGCCACAGGAAATAACATTGCATGAGACCATTTTCGGCAGGCTTTGATGACTGGAGATCACAGTGAAATGTAGTTCTCCATGAACACCCCATCCTCTGACATGAATAACAGATGTGGCATTGGAAATTAACTGGCGCAATCTTCTTAGTGCGCCAAGGCATGAATGCTGAAGGGATCTCTGCTACTTTTCAGCCTTCGAATATCGAGATACTGATAGAGATGCCAAGTCAATTTAACATTGTAAACCTTATATTATCTTAACATGATTTTCATATTCATCATAAGATAATACTTTCTTTTTCAACTGACAAATAGTTTTCCATATGTTGAGATGAATGTCATGAATCCCATCTTCCATCAACATCTCTGGAATGTCATACTGAGGGTCAACTAGAGGCCAAAACATGACTGGCACTTCACCCTTCACTAGTTGTTTTCTCATGTTCAGCATTTCCTCTTTATCATTCAATGAATATTCTTCTACCTGATTTGACCAGAGCTGGTGCTTCCTTGTTTTTTCATCAGATTCAACAAGATTGGTAGAGAAATCATTGATCAAACTAGAAGATGCATGACTTAGGGGTGGTTCGGAATGACCTACACCCTGGGCTATCTTCCGATTGAGAAATTATTTCACCTGCTAGTGATGAAGCATCATACATGACTGGTTTCGCATTTGCAAGTGCCTCAAGATAAGAGGTCTTTCTCAGCACTACATTGTCCACTGAAGCATTTTCCAAGCAATGTGCATCACTACTACAGAGAGGAATTTCACAGCAAAATTCATCATCATGGGGAGGACCACCATGGTGGGTTACAGCGAAAGATGAGATCTCTTACTCCTTGGTCTTTTAGCCACACAGAGGGTTATTGTATCTCTCATCTGAAGATGAAACTTTGAGATCGACCGAATTGTCATGAAGCAAGCCTTCATGAGGAAGTGTCTGTTGAAGACCTTCGAAATTAATGTTCCCACTATTGGGAAATGAGGGAGTAGAATCTTGAATTCCAATAGATAACTATCTGAGGGCTTCAAGAACTCCAGCATCGAGCAAGGCCTTGTTACAGATTGGATCTTGATCTCTTGACTGTGCTGGGAGGGTCTTCTTTTTAGACACATTCTTATTTGCCTTGGAAACTACTTGTTGCCGAAAGTGGTTGCTCTAAGAAGGTGTATGTGCTTGATCAGGAGATATAGCCAGGTTAGGCTGACGATCTCCACTCAAATCAGGTGTATGTTCCTGACTTGGTTGTCCATATGATATGGGGAAGTATGCCCCACAACCCTCTTAGACTAGAACAGATGTGTGTGTTTGTTCCGGAGTGAACTGTTGATGTGTCACTCCACTGGTAGGGATAGATTTTCATTTCTTTCCCTGTGATGCTGCTGAAGCCATTATAATATCCTGGCAGGCATCCAAAATATGAGCAGGGATTTGCTTCTTCTCTTTCACCATTGATAGAATATGTTTGGTGACTTCTGCTGCTGAAACAAGGATATACATCCACTCCATGATTGGAGTAGGTGTATGTGACTGCTCTTGTCCTCCTTTTCCTATCAGTGAATCCTGACAGTACTCAAGTGTGGGGGCAGAAAGTTGAGTCGGCCTCCTATTTGTTGTCGGAGCTTTCCGACTGACTTCTCTGAATGCTACCAAGCGAGATTGTTGGTAGGATTGATCAGTACTAGCAAGTGTATGTTCCTGCTGATTTCACTTCACCGAACGTGGTTGAAGAGATCCATCATATGTAGTCAGACGAGCCTACTGACTAGATGATGATGTATAAACAGGTATATGTTCCTGCCTATAGTACTCCGCTGGAATTGCCTGGTGGGATTGGCGTGATGCTTCCAGACGAGTCTGTTGGACAATGGAATTAAAACAGGCAGGTGTGTGTGCCCGCTTGTTGCTTGCCACCAAGTTAGGTTGGTGGACTTCTCCGGAGATGGAAGAGATGAGAACATGCTCACTGTTAACCGGATTTCGCCTCTGGTGATTCATCTTGCCTGCTCAGGTTCGAGGAACCTGAGCCGAATGCCTGGATTCGGTACCCTCATCATGTTGAGGGCGCACTGCCGCACGAGTCTGGCGGCAATTGTTGATGGGATCCCTCAGGAAGGACTCATGTCTCTTTGAATTAAGGCCTTGAGGGACCTGCTCATTCACCTTCCTAGAATAAGGGAGCGAATGGTGATTGCGTTCCGGGGATAATGACCCGAAACTGTTGGAGACAGTGGTTAGAATCGCCTGCTTCTTGATCACTGATCATCGCTGTCTGGAAGACCAGGGTGAATTGTTCACTTGGAGGGCTTGTCGGGCAGCCTCCAGAGTTGGAATAGTACCATTTTGACGGTACTCCTTAACCAGTGCATTTGATACCCAGCATTGAAGACGCTGAATAGGTGATGTCTTCCTCAGAGCGTATGATGATCCAGCAGAAGTAGCAGTAGTGGCATTCATAGCAAAGGTTTTCACAGCAGACGTATTCACGGGTGTGAACTTGAGAGAAGCCATTTCTTAGAATGCATAAAATCTTGGAAAAGAGTGCTTGTTTGATATAACAGACGTAATCAAGATAAATTCAGCCACTACATCTGTTGTATGAGCACATATATCAATGATTGTTTTTGTTGGCCCTCTCATTGAGTTTTAAATAGGGGCCTAACAAATAAGTAAAACATCATTTTAACTTGGTTAAGGATTCACGTTGGGTTCACCATTTTTTGTTTCCCTCTAGAATTGGGGATGACCTCGTTGATTGAAGGTTCAAATATTCCAATTGGTTTATAACGGGTTTTTTCGTAGAACTGGAAACATCAAATGATTTCATATCCATTTGGACCTACTTTACAAAGGTAGGCACTCATTAGTTGTGGACTGATGAGGCTTAAGAATTTTCATTGGTCGAGAGGATGGGAGGTTGGACTCATTACACCTTTTGATGGGAATTATTGTCTACTCTGGGACTCTCTTTATATATTTAAGTTATGTTCGTGAATCCTTATTACATTACCAAGTATAAAATGATCTTTCCTTTAGTCTGACAATAAATGATTGGTACCTAGGAAATTTAGAGAATCTTTTATATGTATTCGAGGTTCTTCATCGATGAAGAATCATCTATATTTGTTAGAGATTCTTAGTTTATGGTATCCTTAAAAATACATAAAAGTCTCTCGGTCATTATGATGACAATACTGGTTTTAAAGCTACTCAGTGGGGCACTTGATGTTTATTGTCATTCAGGAGGACATGGATTATTTCAGAGTTGGGATCATACCCGCTAATGGGATACCTACATATCCTTTGTTTTTGGAAAAGGAATCAGAACCCACGTAGTTCGAGTAAGGGAGTATGATGTTTATGCATGATTGATGGCTCATGAAAGATGTCATGATTACTTTTACACTCTAATCTCACGTGATTCATGCTCGGTGTGAGAAAGAAGAGGTATCAGTGAAACCAGACAATTTGTGCCACGAAAGATGCAATGATGTGGGGCTTATGTGTGTATGAATGCCCAAAATAAATGAGGATTAATATTTACTTATGGAAGTAAATCCAGGAACAGGGTCCATAAAGGTCTATGTGCTTCATGGAGATTTGGATACTCTAATCTCGGGGCTTACTCCTAAGTAAGATTCCCAAGTTAGGAGGGGACTTATGATTGGGTTTTACTCCTGAGAAGGAAGCCTAGATCAAAAGAAAATTAATATTGGGGCTTACTCCTTAGAAGGATGCCCATATTTGATATTGGGGCTTACTCCTGAAAAGGAAGCCCAGGTTAAGAGAATTATGGTTGGGGCTTACTCCTAAGGAGGATGCCCATATTTGGGAACTTTAAGACTGGGGCTTACTCTCAAGGAGGATTCCCAGATTAGAGGACTTGGGGATTACTCCTAAAGAGGATGCCCACAGTAATGAGAATTTGGACTGGGGTTTACTCCTGAAAAGGAGGCCCATATTAAAAATTCCCCCATCTTAAAGTATGAGGTTGAATGAATGAAATCTCAATCTTTAGTGACATAAAGATGTGTCAATCACTAGATTTTGAGAGATGTTCCACAGATTTCCTTTCAAATAAGGAAGCCAAATCAAGAAATAATTCCATAAATAGATTTGAAGAGTGTCTTGAAGACTGAAATTTGAATAGGAGATGTGGAATGGCATAAGAGGGGTGAAAATGGGTAGAAATGGCACCCAAAAAGGTAGGGGCGCGCAAGTCCTGGCAGGTGCGCAGGTACTGCGTGGGCATGCAAGTCCTGGTCGCACAGGTATACCTACGTGGCACATGGGTACTTGCGCGATTTTCAGCCCTTAGAGTAATATTTGGGCGATCCTTGATCAAAGCCTTTATAATCATCCCTAGAGGCTTTCCAGAAGATGGTGTGCAATTTATGGTGAAGAAGTAGGGTGGCGCGCAAGTGTGTTCATTTCCCTTAAGGGTAAAACACTTAGGCTCACAAGTGTTAGAGAATTCTAGCACTTAGACATTACTCCTCCTATTTAGACCTTCCATTCTAGGGAAATAATTACCTTAGAAGTGTTCGGAAGACCTGAAGAAGAGACTTGGTCATTCAGAGCTCTGTCTCTGAATTCTAGAAAAATTCCTCTCGAAATGGGGGGCCTACAGGGTCTATTTATAGGCTAGAGAAGACCCTGGGTGGTTATCCTTTAGGCTGCACAAGTCACTTGCGCGACCATTTGGTGGCGGGCAAGTATACTTACACGATAGTGACGGAACTTGCGCGACCCTTGTGCATTAGAAGCCTTATTCATGCCTTTGTCGATTTTTGATGTTTTCTTCAAAGGATGAATCAATTTGTGCTAAGTCATTTCCCTTTACATTCTTTTAGACAATGTGACGAAAAAGGAGCGTCAACAATTGCCTACAAAGACTGAGACCAGTTATAAGCACTTGTGCTTCCACATAAATGGAATATCCATAACTGAATAAGGAAGTTAAATCCAGAATAATGGATCTATTAGAATCTTGAACCAGACCCCACCACATATCATTCCTAGGTAGTAAGATCCATATGTATTCAGATTTGGTCTACTCCTATGAGTTTTCTATCTAACCTAATTCCCCTGGAGGACCAAAGAATAAGTAGGGGGAGAGGTGTTAGAGATTGAGAGGAACCTGAGAGAGGGGGAATATTTCCATTTTTGAAATATCAAGACATGTTTATTAACAAGATTATTGTCTTAAATTCAATATCTAGCATTGATGTAGAGAGTCCCCTGTATTTTTATTAATTTCAGGTTTTCCAGATACACCAACACCCTATATATAAAATAATCATTTATTTCTTCTACTTAAAAATATTTCTCTCCACACATAGGAACCAGTGGTCCAAAAAAGGAACTCCTAAAGAATAATTTTTAGATAGTCCATTGAGATCATTATATTTACTCTATATCATGTAGGCCCATTAACTATTGAAAAACAAGTGCATCGTGGATTACTCCCATATATTACTACAACAGAAACACCTTGACATGAGATTGATGCCAAAATGCTTGATATTATATTCAGTGGATAAATATTTGTTTTAAATACACCAAACTAAGAAGTTGTGTTTATCTGGGATATTTTTGTTCCATAACACAGTGCCCCATTTTTTTCAGGACTATTGGAGGTGTGGAAAATTGATGATATAGATTCCTAGAAAAAATACCCAATAATGAACCTATAAAAATGCATTGATCTAGGATAGGATAGATTTCAATGAGGTCAAAAATCTTGTGTTTCTCTTCATTCAAAACTACCTAAGTGAATTTGGGTAACTATTTTACCTCACTTAAATAGAGGGCTAGCAAAGGGAAACTTGGAATGACCATCAATGAGTTAGACTAGTTATGGTTCCAAATATTAATATTACCATTGCCAATGATCCTCTAATAGTGAATCTGAAGATACTAAAAGTGAGGTTGGACTGCAAGCCATAGGGGGAAGAGTTCTTGCATGGGGGATCTAAGACTAGGACATATTTTTTATCCATGATCCTTTCCCATATTGTGCATTTTTTTAAAACCTCACATTCTAGTGTTTCATGGGATGCATTCATATCACCCAAAACACTCCTTAAGTTGATGTCTCTATATTGAACTAGACTTTTACATCCTAGACTGGGACACCCAATGATGCTTTTCATTTGTGTTCTCATCCTAGATGAAGGAGGATAGGATGGTTTAAATTCTACTAGTGATATCCTTAGGTACTTTGAAAATGGATAAAATATGGATGGGGATAGTGTAAACTATTTAACAAAGTAATATGGGCATCGAAAGATAAAAATCTATTTTTTCAGTTTCTTATGTGGCCTAACATTTTTTCCACCACTATGTTGAAATTATGAACATGAAGCCTTCTTGGAGATATAGTCACACTTAGGTAATCCATCAAAAAGTTTTTTCTACCAATACCCAACTGGTTTTATAGGGATAAAACCCACTTGTTTTCATAATGTGACGATAGATGGATACTACTTTTAGAATGGTTAACTAGTTTCCTTCTCCAGTAACAATATTCTTCAGGAGTAGAGTTCAGGCCATGAATATATTTTCTTCTTCCATTAATAAATAATGTGGTGTAATATTCTTACATGATATTAGACACTCTGCTAAAATTATTCATTCACTATAAAAGAAGAATGTTTCCTTCTTGAAGGTGTTTAGTAATGGAGTGTCATAGGGAATATTTTACAAGAATGTAGAGGCTAAAATAGAGAGGGTAACCTTACGTAATCCCCTACACTAATTTTAAGAATCTATATTATTTTCCCATGAAATAGGTCATCATCCAAGAAGAGCTAAAGCACCTGTACATAATATTGTAGGACTAATTAGATAATCCAATACTTGAAGGTCCTTTAAAAAACCCCATTTGAGTCTTCCATATGCTTTATCCATATTCAACTTGATGACCATATTGGATCTGACCACCTTAATTTTTTTGTCTCCAACATATCCTATGCCAAAATGATAGTGCCTTGTATGGATCTACCTATGATAAATTCATGCTTCTCATTCGATACCAAAGAAGGTAGGATAAATTATAGTCTTCTATTGATAACAATGGCCAAAATCTTATAGGGGAAGTTATACATCTAAGGACTATTGAGTTGGACTTAATGAGTTTCAATGTCATACCACATGTTCATTATGAATTGGAAAAGATGATTATGTTAGATAAAAATCAAGATAATTAAATTTTATGATAATCCATACATGGATTATCAAGAATGAAGGCTATTGTAAAAAATTGTGAATATATATTGGATGGTGGTTAGTGAATTATAAGTTTTAAGTTAAGTATTGTTGAGTTAATTAGAGAACATGTAAATATTCGAATGGAGTTTAAATATAATACAAGATGATTTGAGATTTGTGCCAAAGAGTTTTGAGATAGTTTTATATCTTCATAAATTCATTTAAGAACTTTTGGGATGAAGTGGAATGATTAGAGATGCCTTGAAAATGTTTGAAAATATGTTTATCTAATTTAAAACACTTCTATAATTCTAAGTTGTAATTGAAAAATCAGTAAAGGCGTGATGTAGTACCCTAATATTTTAAATGAAGAACATCATATTTGATAAAATATATAAAACACAACACAAATCTTGGAATAGAATATAACACCTCGAGACATTATGATATGTTTATTTTTAAATAAATTTAATCTCTTAAATATCTTATGATGTACGAAATACCAGGTTTAAATGAAACATGATACTCTATGAAAATTTTATTATTTAAACATAAACATTATAACCTAGCTGTTAAGTTGGAGGGCATGAATAATAATAAATAAATTATTAAAATTATATGGTTTACATATTTATAAAATTAATTCAATGGTTATATATTGGTTAGAAATAAAATATGAACAATTTTAAAGAAAAAATATGTTTTCTGAAAAAATGTATTTTTTTCTAAAATGTGGTTTAGTCATGATTTATGGACATAATTTAAAATTAATTTCTTAAAAATTATAAGAATTTTATTTGATAAAATAAAATTATTTTTTAAAATATAAATTTTATAACTATCTTTGGCTGATTTTTTGAGAATTTTTTGAAAAGTTTAATTTTTTTGATAAATAGTGAAAAATACTGATTTTTATTGAAAATTGTCTTTTAGTTTAAATTATTTACAAAGTTAAATTATATTTTAAATTGGTTTTAAAGTAAAATTAGTTAAATTATATTAAAATATATCTAATTTAGTATATTTTAATCAATTTATTTTTTAATTTTGATATAAAAATTTTTTAAACTTTTGAAATTTTTTCTTTGGAAAACTGTTTTTTCGACACGTTTTTCGCTTTTAATTTAAATTAAATTCAGACAATTCTGTGAATTTAATTTTGAAAAAAGGATTAAATATTTTTAATCAGAAAATTTTATATTATATAACAAGTTAAACGTAATTTTTTATCATAATTAATTATAAAAATAGTAAATATTATTTACCACAGTTAATGTTCAGACGGGTTTACCTAGGGTTAAACTAAAAAGGTAAGGGTTAAAATGACCTATAAACTTTTATAATTTCTATTTTATGGACATATATCAACATTATATCTTCCATAGTTATATAATTACCCATTTTACCCTTTTTTATTGAGGAAAACATGGGTATCAATTTTTCTTTCAAAAATTTTAAGGGTTTTATCTCTTCCACCTATAAATGGACACCCACTCTCCTCCCATATTTATGAATATAAAGACCATTAATTAATCCAAGACCTACCCAAATATCTTCCTTAATTATATACCCACATAATATAGGATTTATATTTATTATTAAATCCTCCTAAAAAATTAGGTATAAACCTAAAGGGGTTCTCTGATAAGAGGTAAAATTATTAAAGTGTGTATTCGTTTTATTTCTTCTTCCATATCCTTAAAATATTATTAAAATATTATAATATAATAACACCATTATATAAAATATATTGAGATTTTATTATGTTAATGTAATAACCTATATACATCTCCACTTCCATAAAATGGAAAATGAAACTATTGATCATGTGTACAAAAGACAACCGCCTCGTGAACTGAGGTAATTCGTTTCCCATAAAAAACATTAAAGGTTGGATATAATGATGGATTTTAAATATGTATATAGTATTTAATTAAATTATTATACTTATGGAATTATTATAAGATATAAACCTTATTACTTTCTATTCTGTGGGGGGTTATGATAATGTCGCTCGTGTGTACGGCGGACTATCGCCTCACGAAGAGATGTGATTTGTTTTTCACTTATGATTTACATAGAAGTTAGTAAAGATAATGTTAATGAATATATGTGATATTTATGACCAAAAAATATTTATTTAAATATAATATAACATTTAACTTCTTAACTTTCAAACCGTTAGAAAACAATAGCGTCGCACATGCGTATGTGTAAACTACCGGCCCCACATAGCAATGTGAATTGTTTTTCATTTTATTTTACATGGATAATAATAAGGATCTATTTGATTAATAAAAATGATATATATAACATAATAATTATTCTGTAAAGGTGAATTAATATTTAATTTCATTTCATTCCATTCATTAATAAAATTGAAATGATGTTCATGCATATGTATGGTTTATTGTCTCCATAAACGATGTAACACATTTTATATATTTAAATTTTATGGATTACTCTAAATAAATATATAATTAATATTTATGGTATTTATATAATTTTTTAATTATTTATATTATGTAAACATGATCAAATTAAAAGTGATGAAAATACCAAATCAAAACATACATAAAAAACAAATAGTTATTACCCAAAATGTGATTTTAACAATGAATTGTTAATAGAAATGTCATAAAAGACTATAAGTAAATCGTATATGGTATAAAATATATTATTATGTATCTATAATATATTTATAATAAATATATATTTATTATATAGTATTTACATAAATTTATGGAGGAAATCAGACCTGAGGTAAGGGTTTCTCATCTCACCTTTACTTTCATGAGATATATGTCATCTTCACCACTAATTTCATTTGTGTGGTGTATATAATATCCCTTTGATATATTATATCATTAATATATTTATCTTAATGGTATTTAAAGTTTCATTTTAAGTTATTTATTTCACGGTTCTTAAGATTCAGAAGTTTCCAAAGTGGTCGGTGTTTATTTCATAATTTCATCATTATTCGGGGTGGTTTATGCTTAAGTCTCCCTTGGGGGAATTGTTTGATATTTTTATCTTAAACCCAATAAATTTTATTTTAATTTGGTTACTCATTAAATTTTAAAGTAATATCACTATTTTCTTCTATTTGGTATGTAAAAGTGAAAATAGAATCGTCCTTTATAAGTTTACAAGGATTTTGTTTATAAAAAAAATCTTAATATTTTGGAAATTGTCGATTTTTGAAAGTGATTTTTTAAAAGTGAAAATAATATTTTCCTTGGGAATGTTTTAATGGGATTTTTATGGTATTTCAATTCATCAATGAAAAAATCCTCATTTTACTTATGATCCATTAGGAATGTGTTGTAATGATACCATCCTTATCTTTTTTTTTTGGATGGCTTATGATCAATTTGACCAACGATGTTCAATTTTGATACCATTTTTCATATTACTCTGGATGGTTTATGATTATGTTTATTGATTGGAGAAATTATTAACATCTCATATTATAGTTTTTCAATATTAATTTTTATGTTGATTATTTTTCACACCTTTCATATGAGGAATGCATTGAAAATATTAAGTGATGGGCGGGCCCGTTATAGCCCCTCGATGTATCGGTGGGTCTCATGAGACAAATCAGTTTGGGTTTTTAGCTGAGAAATTACCCATTTATGTAAGATATCTAAGAATAAGTCCTTTGAGGTATATATTTCTTAGAATATGGCCTTGAAAGTAATTTTTAAATGTCCATCATTATGCATTACATCATTTTGATATCAGTTATTAATTTATATTTGATTATTCAATTAGTTAGAATATCCATGTAAAAGTTTCAAGCTCATGTGATTATGTATATGAAATTATTTAATCATTATTTATTCCTACCATATTATTATTCATGTTAAAGTTATTGATTAAATGGAATGTATTTCAATTATTTACCTTTCTATATTGATTATTTCTTATAAATTCATGATATCTTTCGTTGAACTCATACCCTTAGTGTGCATGATATATCACCCATTTCTTATGTTTCCTCTCCCTGGGATGTCAGGAATTGTTTTATGATTGATATGAAAGGATATGATAAATTGAATAATTTTATAATCAAAGAAAATACTATGTTTTATTTTATATTTACAATTATAATTTGAGATTCAAGTATTTATCTATTTTACCAATACTATTAAACTATTTTGTTCTTTGGTACATGACTCCTTGTATCTTATGTGAATGTAATAAAGTAACCATTGAATCTAGGATACTAGGGTTGGGGTCTTTACACATGATGAATATCCATCAAAATAGAAGGCTGGAAAAGTACTGGAGCTCACTATAATATGTAACATTATATGGATGATATTTAAGAAAATCTGGTAGTTGTAAAGTGATATATAACATCTTTTAGATTGAACATAAGTTTTTCTTATTAATTTTTAACATATCCAAGATCATAAAATATATATATTCTCAAGAGCATACTAAAATATGGTAAAGTAAATAACTGCACTAGGATATATAGGATATTTTGAGCATACGTAATATATCTTAGTGCATATGGAAGATATTTTGTAGAGTGGATGATATAATATGGAAAAGTAAAAATATATACTATGATGCATGAGATATTTGGGGCATGAGTAAGATATTATAGACTAGAAGATTGTAAATGCATAAGACCCACTATGATATGCAATATATTATGAATGATATAGAATATATTTTGGAGCATGTGATAGATGTTTAAGATTGTTGTAGTGGTATGTATTATATTCTATTTCTTATAAAAGTTTTAGTAATTTCAAAAAATATGATAATTGTGTAGATTAAAGTTAGACAATGTTGAGTTTTTATTCATGGGTTAAATATCAATATTGATCCATGATTCAAGATAAGTTAAAAGAATAATTAAATGAGAAAAAATTTATAGGATCTATGTACGATAATTCTAGGATTTCAAATACAAATATTTTAAATCATTTATGACGATAAAATGTGGATCAATTACTTTAATATTATTGGCCAAATCAAAAATGGGTATTTATAGAATACCAGTTGAGATAAGTTTTTATAAGGATAAGAATATTCTGAGATCATGGGGGTATTCCCAAGTGATTTTTTTGATAAATTAAATGATAATATTAATAATATCACTATGTATAATGTCATGTAATTTCTATATTCAAAATATGGAAATTAAATACATGTGATTCAAAAAATATATGAGTAGAATAAAAAATGTGTGATGTTGAAGAGGAGAATAAATTAATACTAAAACCTTATAAAAATCTTGAGTATTGAAGAAATAGAGTGAGTTGAAGGAATTTAGGGGTATAAGTTCTTGTGCATCAAGGAAAAGAAGAATAATAATAGAATAAAAAGAGATCAATGAGGTATTTATACTGCATACCCAATTATCATCAAAGAACAAAGAGGTGAAAAAAGAATATTGATATAAGATTTAATATCCTACTGCTGGTTGATTTCATTCCGATCATTTTTATAACATCTCAATATTTTATAATATATAAAATTTAATTGATATCTTGTAGTTCATTCAAAACCAATCTTAAACGAACCATGATATACTATTAAATATTATTATTTTTACAAGACTGTTACAAACTAGTCATTAAATTCTTGGTTGTATATAGAATTGAATATATTATAAAATATATATGAAGTTTGTATTCAATTAAAATTTATGTATTCTTGGGAAATAGACACATAATTTTTAGTAAAGTCATTTTATTCTTCAAATATATATTTTCTTCAAAAATAGTTTTTTATTTATTTGTATGAAAAAATAAATAAAAATAATTTTGAAAACTTTTAGAAAATTTCTTTTATTAAATTAAATCTAGTTTTTTAAATCATTATATTAAAATTAACTTTGGGTGAATTTTTTGGAATTTTTCTGAAAATATTCATCATCCACTGAAGATCGAAAAATATCGATTTTTATAAAACTGTCAATTTAATTATATTAAAAATTACCTTAATGATTAAAATTTTAGATAAGATTAAATTAGGTATTATTTAGTATTATATAATATAATTAATTAAATTTTAATCATCTTTATAACTAATGTTTTGTATAAGTACCTTTTTTGGCCTAAAACGCATTTTTAAGAAAACTATTTTTCATTGTGTTTTGCCGGTTTAATTATAAATTAAATTCTTAAAATTTTGTGTTTTGAATTTTGAAAAATGGAATCCATATTTTTAATCAGTGGTTCCAAATTTATTAAATATTTTCCTTTTATTTTTTTCATAATAAATAGTAACCATGGTAATTTTTATTACCATGGAAAAGGGTAAATCAGGTAATTAAGGGTAAAAATAATATGATAAGGACTATAAAATGACCTTAAAAATTGACCAAATTTTAATGGATGTGTAAATTTAGTCTATAATCATTCCAGGTTTAGTTATATGACTATTTATGTCCATTTTGATGATATTAGAAACTTTATAATATTTTATTTAAAAAAAAGTCAAAGATGTCACATTCATGTTTTTTATAACTATAAAATTTTTAATATGGGTTTGTCTAGAGGATGTGTTAGACTATAAATAGTCATTTAAAATTTAAAATTTTTATATACATCTTGGAAATTTATTTTTAATTTTTTTGAAGAAATGATTACCTTAAAGGCTTACACAACATTTACGAAGTAATAAAACAATTAATAGAAAAATCAAATAAACTATATTGAAAATATTTAAAGTAATATAATTTGAATTATTTTATGTGATAAATGAATTTTATATATGTATATAACATATTAGGGATGTATTAAAATATTAGTTTTGAATTTATCTTATTTTATTGGTATTGTTAAATTCGGAGTAATAAATAGTGTTAAAATTGACAATAAGGATATTTTATGAATGTAATATTTCATTAAATTATTTAAAATCGTAAAAAATATTAAATAATCACAAATGTGATAATATATGGTCAAAAAATTCATTCCCCGTGAATTTAAAATCCATTTGGAAGTATTTAGATCTAGGATAGTCTTATTATATTTTAATATTTTCAGAAATTCCAAAAGTACCCCTCACCTCAATTATAAAATAGAACCAATTCCTTCACTTCATCACGAATCTTTGAGCCATATAGCTTGACTAAAATCTAAAAATTTCTCATCTAAAAATCCTTATAAAATTTCTAGAGGTTTCGATCCTTTAAAAATACCAACCCAAGATCCCTTAATAATTGATCTAAAGGAAGCCCACTGAAGAAGAGGAGATTTGAACACATACCATTAATAGAAAAGACACTTATTACCATAGTTTAAAACCATGGTTATATCCCCTAAAACCATGGTTATAGTATATACCCATTGTTTTCAAGATCGTGGCATGTTAAGGAGTCGGTATAGCTCTAAACAGTGGGAATAAGTGTATAGGAAATTGTCCATCATGTCAATAACCTTATACCCATGGCTTGCAAACCATGGATACAGGATTTAAAAAAAATCTTCCCATCAGATTCGAACCCTGGACCGCCTCTTCCCAATCAATAATTATAACAACTACACTGCATATTTTAATGAGTATATAAATATATATTCACTCATATATATTTTTATAAACTGTGGAAATAGGTGGAAAATCATGGGTAATGGTTTTCCTTTGGAACTTTTTTTGTTCCCACAAAAATAATCCCATTCTTACATGGGAAATCTATACCCATGGTTCTCAAAACCCATGGGTATAGGTTGGACCTATACCCATGGTTTTTTTGAGAACTATGGATATAGGCCTTGATTCAAAGCCTATACCCATATTTTATAAACAATCATGGGTATAGGGTTAACTCATACCCATAATTTGATCCAAAACTATGGGTATAAGTTTATTTTCTAGTAGTTTACAAAGTAAGTCAAACCTACGGCAAAGGATTACATCTTAAATTTTTTTTATTGAGGCGTATTTTCATCTTATACACATATATTCTTTTATGAGGTGTATATAACACCCCTTTGACATGTTATATCATGAATTTATTTATTCCCAGGATATTTAATGTTTTGTTAAATGTTATTAATTCATGGGGAATACAATTCAACTAATTACAAAGTGGTAAGTGTTTCTCATATCACTTTTACTTTTGTGATACATATTCCATATTCACTACTAATTTCTATTGTGTGTTATATATACTACCCCTTTAACATATTATATCCTGAATCTATTTTTCTTCATGGTATTTAAATTTTAATTTGAAGTAATTTCTTTTATGGGGATTTCAATTCAAAAGATACCAAAGTGGTAAGAGTTTATTTCACAATCCCATCATTGTTCTAGATTTTTTATTTTTATGACTCAGTTGACTATATTTCTATTTAATTTCCAATTTTTATAGAAATGTTTCCAAAAATGTATTTAGTATTCTCTAGTGATTTTTTAAAGTCATTTTTACCCATTTTTTATTTTTTTATAAAACTTTTTCAAAGAAATCATCATTTTTTTCAAAGAAGGTGCTTTTTGGATTTTATTAAAAAATTGTGAAAAATATTTTTTTAACTTATACAAAATGAAAGAAATTTACCATAATAATGATGACTCTATGTTTTAAAATGCTTAAAAATGATAATGTAGTAATTATTCAATTAATGGAAAAATAAAATAAATGATATTGAAAATATTAAAAGTGATATAATATGAATAAATTAAGGTGATATATGAATTTTCAAGATGAATGTGACATATTAGGGATGTATTAAAAGATTTTTTTTTGAAGTTATCTTGATGTATTGATATTATTAAAGTCAAATTACAAAATTGAGAGTAATTATATTTCATAAATATAATATTTTATTAAATTATTTAAAAATCAAAAAAATATTAAATAATCACAAAGGGGATAAGATATGGTAAAAAAATCATCTTTTGTGCATTTATAGACCATTCGAAAGAATTTTAATCTAGAATAGTCTTTTTATATTTTGATATTTTGTGAAACTATGAAATTTCTTCTCATTTCAATTATATGGGAACCTCCTCTCTCACATATTTACGCCACTTTGATTCATCTAGCTCCACCAAACTCTACTCATTTCTCTTCTCAACATCCTTATCCAAGTTTTAGAGGTTATGGTTCTTATAAAAGACTAATTATATATCCCTTAAGAATATATCTAAAGAAATTACATTGAAGCAGAGGAGGTTTGAACACATTTAAAGGAAGTTAAACATGATGTAAGGGACTTCATCTGAAATTTCTTTTGTTGAGGCATATTTTGATGTTATGCACCTATATTCTTTTATAAGGTGTATATAACACCAATTTGACATTTTATATCATGAATTTATTTATTATAAAAATATTTAAAGGTTTATTAAATGTTAATCATTCATGGGGAATAATATTCAATTGATTACAAAGTGGTACGGTTTTATTTCACAATCTCATCACTATTTGAGATTTTTTATGTTTAAGTCTCCACTGAGGAATATTTATCTTCCATACCCATTTTTTCTAAAAATGTTTTTAAAAATGTTTTTACTATTATATAATTATTTTTTAAAGTAATTTTTACCCTTTTCTTACTTTCTACAAAAAAATTAAAATAAATATCCCTGTTGTTTTCCTAAAAAGGTACTTTTTAATTTTTATTACAAAAGTGTGTAAGGAATGTTTTTATAACTTATATGGCACAAACAGAATTTATTGTTATTGTTTTTCCTTAATTATTTGAATACTTATTTACATGTTTACAAAGTTCTTTTCAAATAAAATGATTTCTTTATTACGTTTGTCGTATTTAGATTTTGAAAAATATTTTTAAAGAAAAAGGGTAGTTTCTAAAGAAATGTTCCAATAATATCTTTAAATTATTTTCATCTATTCCAACATACTTTGTTGGATATTTTGTTTAGGATTTAATCTAATTATATCATTCATTATATTTCTTTGGATGGTTGATGATCATTTTGACTGGGAAAAGTATTGATATTCTGTATGATTAGTTCTTCCAATACAAACAGTTATTGATTTTTTAAGGCATGTTAACTAAGTTGTATTATTTATCCAAATAGATAATTAATTGGACTTAGTAAGTGATGGTATTATATTTCAACATAAAGTTTATAGTATTATATTTTGGCATTAATTTGATGGTATTAGATGTCGGTACGAAGTTGGCGGTATTAGATGTTGGCACAAAGTTGATGATATTAGATGTCAGCACAAAGTTGATGGTATTTGATGTTGTAATGATGTTAATGGTATTATGTATCAGTATGAAGTCGATATTATTATATTTCATCCTGAATTTGGTGGTATTATATGTCATCATGTAACCTCAATAGTATTAGATGTCTTGGCATTCAGCCTCGAAAGTATGTTTCAAATGTCCATCATTATAATTTCATTTATTGATATTCCATATGATTATTCGATTAGTTATAATATTAGTGGTTAATTTTCATTCTAATATGATTATTTATATAGAATTATTTGATTATCATTTATCCATGCCATATTATTCTCATGTTATTTTTTAAAAGGCATGTCTTTCATTTATTTGTCTTTCCATATTTATTATTCCTTATTTATTCATGAAATCTTATATTGAACGCATACCCTTACTTAGTATTATATCTCACCCATTTCATATGTTTCTTTTCCTTAGTAATAAATGAAGTTTACTATGATTGTTATGCAAGGATATACTAGAGGGAATAATGTTATTAGAAAAAAATATGTTTTAATTTTTGTTTTCAAATGTAATATGTAAATAGAGTATGTATCTAGTTTACCAGAAATACTAAACTATCCGGTCCATCAGGTTGTGATTACTTATATAATAATCCAATTTAATAAATTAAACACTGACTCTATAATACTGTGATTGGGGTTTTATAGTTGGTTTCATCGGAAGATTATTAGGAACTTTGGGAACAAGATTTAGAAAAACATATATTTTGGAATATAAACCTATGAATAACTTTAAGGATAATTCTATGTATAGGATAACATCCTATAGATTTTTTAATGACCATGGATAACCTTGGTTTAACCTAATGATTCATATATTGAAATTAATTCATGATTTATACATAATATAAATTATTCTTCATGACTATGTGATTTACCACTATGATTAATGTTGTTCACACTGTGCTTTTTGGTTTTAGTTAATGGATGGAACCAGAAGGAACTGGTTTAACTTTTAATGTTATAAACAATGTTTTGATGAGAAAAAAAACTGGATAATGACTAGATTAAAGGATATTATGATTATACCTAATCATACATAATGACATATGATTAAAAACTTTCACTTAAACCAACTCTTGGACTCACCAAAGTAGAGAAGGATAGAGTTCTCTGAGAGATCGGGTAGTGACGACAATGTAGGAAAGAAGATTTAGTTTTCTATATGTTGAATATTTGAGAAGAAACACTTAATTTAATGTCTTAGAGGAATGGTAAGATATTTTCGGTGTGGAAAATAAGGACATAAAGTAAGTAATTGTAGGGGAAAATTAAAAGTTTATTAAATGAAATAGATGGGAATAATAGTCTCCCTAAGGTGTTATCAATAGTTAAATGTTTTAAATGTGGAAAGTATGGGAATTATAAAAATAGATGTCCTAGGGGGAAATCTGATGAAGATAATCTGAATAGTTGTATGATTAATGGTTATATTTATAATAATGAAGAGACTAAAAATGAAATATAAAAGGAAGGAGGTATTAAAAATAAAATGATGAGTCTTAGTTAATGGTTTATGAATATAGTGAAATTATTTATTTTCTTATGTTTGGATTAAATAATTATGTTGTAAAAGTATTTTATAAATGATATTTTGGTTATAATAATCAAGATATATATAAGGATTGTACTTCAATACTTTGTATTTAATTATTTGGAAGCATGTGATGAATAGTACCAATAACCAATAGAAGTAATTTTTTAAAAAGTTGATATTTTTTAAAACACATGATTTTGGGAGGATAACCCTAAATATTTGCATTATGTTGGTATAATAACGATAAATATATGTTCATGGGATAGTATTGGTGACCTTGAAAATAGCTAGTTATTTGATGACAAAGTAATTCATGATAGAGTTTACTACATTATTTGAATTTATGAAATATATTAGCTAATCTAAGATTTTATTTAATGAAAAATAATAAAGTTAATTATTGAAAGCATGAATTTTTTTCATTAATATTTTATGGTGATTCAATTTATTACCATGTTTTAGGAGAATATGTGATTAAAGTGTTCATATATTTGGATTGTTACATTATGAAGTGATTTATATTGTCTAGGGTAAAATGTTTGATCCAATTTTTGGATTTTGAATAGGGTAATTAATATTTTAGAGGAGACTTAATATTGAAAAATTGTGTAATGGATTGAACTTTGGATATTATTTGTTGTCGTTAAAGTGTGATTTATTATAACCAATGCTAACCATTTTGGTTTTGGTAAATATTTAAAAGTTAAAGGAATTAATTATGGATCTTATGATTCATTAAAATGGATTTAGGTATAAAAATTCATCTTGAATATCCATCTCCTCATGTATTAAATGATGTAGAGATAGATCAAGGAATAGAAAAAGAATGAGATTATGATTATGAAATAGAATGAAATCAAGTATGTTTATTTTATTGAGTGTTTTAACTAGATAGTAAAATAATTTCTCCACTCTAGGAAAATAATTTTAGAAATAAAAATATGTTATCCATTTAATTTTATTACTGATAAATCAATGACCTTTTAACGCATCATATATTTATAAACTTTTAATGGTTAAATTTCTCATGATCATGTTTTTTATCACACTCAATCAGTCCTTGATAGTTATATTTCTCTTCCATGTTCATATTTTCCCTTCCCAGTAATTTTCTCTTACTTTAAATCCTAGTTTTGTGGTGACCATTACATTTTACATTCCCTCTTTTTAAGAGGAAGTTTTATTAACCATTTTTACAATAAGGGTTCCCCACAAAGTAATTTTAAAATATAAAAATTTATTTTTTTTTGTGAAATTTTGAATTATGAGGACATAATTTATTAAAGGTGGATAGAATGTAACATCCTGATATTTTAGAATATAAAAAATTTAATTTATATCTTATGGTTAATGAAACACCGAGCTTAAAGAAACCATTATGTAATAATAAATATTATTTTTTCTACACAACTGTTATAAACCAGTTATTAAATTGGACGGTGTAAATAGGATTAGTTGTATTATGAAATATATATGAAGTTAATATTCTATAAAAATTTATTTATTCTTAGTAAATAAACACATAATTTTTAGTAAATTAATTTTATTCTTCAAATATATGTTTTCTTAAACAATAGTTTTTTATTTATTTCTATGAGAAAATAAATATAATTAAGTTTTGAAACTTTTAGAAAGTGAATTTGATAAAATGAACTTAATTTTTGAAATATGAATATTAAAATTAATATAGAGTGAATTTTTTAGAATTTCTCTAAAAATATTGATTTTCTAGTGAATATAAAAAATAGAAATAATTATTATTCTTTTTATCAGTTGAAAAGAACATCATGGACAAGATTAGGTAGGTTATAAATAGTAAAACCCAAGGGAATTTCCTTTAATAATGTCAACCCAGCCTTAGGGAAGGGAGCCAATACTAGTGAATATGATACATGTGCTTGTCATACTAACCTTCAAGACCATAAAGTTCATCTCCTTGTTACCTTAATTCTATGTGTAAATAAGGGTAGTCCTATTGGAGATCATGTATGTGTATCTATGAATATGATAAGAGATAGACCAAGGAGTTCTGTTCTTACCATGAATATCATTAAAAATAACAGTGGGGTTTGTCTATACCACTAACAGGTCAATATTATTATCTCTGTTGATCTCCAAACCATCTTGCATCATGCATGACTCCGCAATAAGGGATCCAATCTACCCATAAGAAGCAGAAAAGGAGAGAATCATCGATACCCTATAGTTTTTAACAATATCACCCCCCCCCCCCCCCACACACACACACACACCCACACACACACATTAAGTTGGAAACACATGAACCATGAATGTTCGATTTAAAGTCACTTTGATGGAGAATCCAACAAACTCAGTTACCTTAAGGGGGAAGTTGTTATCTCAAAGGTGGAACTTCATGCATGCAAATGAATTATCTAAGAGAGGGGGTTATCCCATACCTTTATAAGAGGATCTATTTTAGCCACTACACAGTTAATCATTGTAACCAAGAGATGCAGCGAACAGTGAGTGATATCAAGATGGACCTTGTTCCTCACTTCCCAAATACACCAGCAGCCAGAATCTAGAATATGCACTCTCACCTTCCTCTCTAAGATATTAAGACCAGTTCCACTTAACTATTGTTTAAATAAGGCTTTACTTTTAGATGCTTAAGTTTTCATCCCAGTGAATTCCCCAAACTCGCACCAAATCAACGTTTCCCATTCACCTTTGAAAAAATAGTGGGTGGATAATTATTTATCATAATTATTTCAAAAAAAATTTGAAATGACAGATATACCTTTTTTGTAATATTGGAATCCATGGGAAGGTATTTTTTATGAAAACACCATAATAAGAAATTAATTTTTGGAGGAATCTATTTGCACTAGAGAAAACAACCCCAAGCATCTTGTGTTAGGTTCACATGAAAAAACCTTCGATATGCCTTTCCTAATAACATTATATAATAGGAACTATTGGGTTCAAATTTATTAAATAGGACCCTTTTATTTTGTTCATAATGAATAGTAACCATAATATGTTTTATTACCATGGTAAAGGGTAAATCAGGTAATTAACGGTCAATATAATATCATAAGGACTATAAAATGACCTTAACACATGACTATTTTTTGATGAGTAAATTTTATCCATAATCATTAAAGGTTCGGTAATATGACCATTTAGGGCTATTATGAGGAGATTATCATCTTTATAATTTTTTATTTAAAGAAAATTCAAAGATGTCACATTCATGATTTTAATAACTATAACATTTTTAATATGGGTTTATCTAGAGGATATGTTCGACTATAAATAGTAATTTTAAATCTAAAATATTTATCTAGATTATGGTAATTTATTTTTAATTTATATAGAAGAAAAAATTGCCTTAAATTCTTACATAATGTTGATGCAATAATTATTCAATTAATAGAAAAATAAAATAAATGATATTAAAAATATTAAAATTAATATAATTTGAATTAATTTATGTGATCCAATAATTTTATATATGAATATTAAATATTAGGAATATATTGAAATATTATATTTGAATTTATCATATTTTACTGGTTTTCTTAAAATCAAAGTAATGAATAGTGTTGAAATTGAAAATAAAAATATTTTATGAATATAATATTTTATTAAATTATTTAAAATTCATGAAAATTTTAAATAAGAAAAAATGGCATAATATATTGTTTAAAAATTAATCCACTGTGCATTTATAGTCCATTTGGAATAATTTAGCTCCAGAATAGTCTTATTATATTTTAATATTTTGAGAAATTCAAAAAGTGTCCCTCACCTAAATTATAAAAGGGGACCCCTTCATTCACTTATTTACACCACTTTGATCCATCTAGATAGACCAATATGTACCCATTTATCTTCTAAAGATTCTTATAAAAGTGTTAGAGGTTCTAGTCCTTCCAAAATAATAACCCAAGATCCCTTAAGAAGATATCTAAAGTAAGTCTTTTGATGAAGAAGTGATTTGAACACATACAAAGGAAGTCAAACCTAAGTTAAGGGAATTCATCTCAATTTTCTTTAATTGAGGAATATTTTGATGTTATACACCTATATTATTTTATGAGGTGTATATAATTCCCATTTTACATGTTATATCATGAATTTATTTATTCTCATGATATTTATAGTTTTGTTAAATGTTATTCATTCATGGGGAATATGATTCAATTGATTACAAATTGGTAAGGGAATCTCATCTCACTTTTACTTCTGTGAAAATATGATATATTCACCACATATTTTTATTATGTGTTATATATACTACCCCTTGGATATATTATATCATAAATCTATTTTTCCTTATGGTATTTAAAGTTTTATTTAAGGTTATTTCTTTCATTGGTCTTACGATTCAAAAGAAACCCAAGTGGTAAGGGTTTATTTCACAATCCCGTCATTTTTTGGGATTGTTTATTTGTATTAATCAGTTGAGGATATTTATATTTCATATCCATGTTTTCTAAAAAAATTCAAAAAATTTTTTACTATTCTCTATTGATTTTTGAAAGTCATTTTTACTCTTTTTTGGTTTTTTTATAAAATATTTTCAAAGGAATATTCTTATTGTTTTACAAACAAGGTATATTTTAGCTTTTCTTATAAAAGTATAAAAAAATAATTTTTTAAATTATACATATTTAATGAAATTTCCCATCGTCATGATTCCTTGAAGCTTTGAAATGCATACACAATGTTGATCTAATAATTATTTAGTTAATGGGAAAATCAAATAAATGATATTAAAAATATTAAAAGTTATATAATATGAATTAATTAAGGTGATACATGAATTTTATAGATTAATGTGACATATTAGGGATTTATTAAAATATTTTTTTGGAATTTATATTGTTGTATTGATATTTTTAAATTCAAAGTAATGAATAGTGTAAAATTTGTCAATAATGATATTTCATGAATATGATATTTTATTAAATTATTTAAAAATCATAAAAATATTAAATAATAACAAAGGGGATAATATATGGTTTAAAAATTCATCTTATATGTATTTATAGTCTATTTGGAAGCATTTGGATCTAGAATAGTCTTTTTATATTTTAATATTTTGTGAAATTCCAAAAGTGACCCTCACTTAAATTATAAAAACGAACCACCTATCTCACTTAATTACACCACTTTGAACCATCTAGCTCGACCAACCTATGACCTTTTATATTATAAACATCCTTATCTAAGTTCTAGAGGTTCTGGTCCTTCCAAAATACCAACTCTAGATCACTTAAAAAGATATCTAAAGGAAGTCTATCGAAAGAGGGGAGGTGTGAACATGTTTGAAGGGACCCGAACCTGAGGTAAAGGAATTTGTCTCAATTTTCTTTTATTGAGGAATATTTTGATGTTATGCTTCTATATTATTTTATGAGATGTATATAATACCCCTTTTACATGTTATATCATGAATTTATTTATTCCCATTATATTTAATGTTTTGTTAAATATTATTCATTCATGGGTCATACGATTCAACTGATTACAAAGTGGTAAGGGTTTATTTCACAATCACATCACTATTAAAGATATTTTATGTTTAAGTATCTTTTGAGTAATATTTCTCTTCAATGTCCATGTTTTCTAAAAAAAATATTTTTACCATTCTCTAATGATTGTTTGAAGTTACTTTTAACCTTGTTTAAATTTTTAAAAAAATATTTTAAAAGGAATATTCTTATCATTTTCTAAAAAATGAAATTTTTTATTTTTATTAAAAAAGTGTGAAAGGAATGTTTTTTTATCGTATACGACATGAATGGAATTTTATTTTGTCATAAAGCCTTAATGCTTTGATGCCTCCTTTATAAGTTTACAATGTCATTTTCAAAGAAAATTATTTCTTTATTACATATGTAGTTTTCATATTTTAAAAATTATTTTCAAATAAAAAGGGAATTTTCCTTAAGAAATATTCTAGTAATATCTTTAAAGTATTTTAATCTATGTAAACATCCTTTTTTGAATCTTATATTGATGATGTACTCTAATAAGGTCATTCCTTATATTTATTTGAATGGTTTATGATCAAATTGATTGGGGAAAGTATTTATATTTCATATGAATAGTTCTTCCAATATGGATAATTATTGATTTTGTTAAGGTAGGTTTATTCTGTTGTATTATTTATCCAGATAAGGAATGCATTGGACTTAGTAAGTGATGGTATTATATATCGACATGAAGTCAAGAATATTAGATGTCAGCATGAAGTTAAGGTATTAGATGTTGACCTAAATTCTATGATATTAGATATCAAAATGAAGCCAATGGTATTAGATTTTCGAACAAAGTTGATGGTATTAGATGTCAAAACAAATTCAGCGGTATTAGATGTCAGCACGAATTCAGTGGTATTAGATGTCTTGGAATGAATCCTCGATGGTATGTTTCATATGTTTGGAATTATGCATTCCATCATTATAATTTTAGTTATTGATATTCCATGTGATTATTAGATTAGTTAGAATATTCATGGTTAAGTTATGATCATGTTATTATTTATATGAAATTATTTGATTATAATTTATTAATGTCATATTAAGCTCAAGTTATTGATTAAATATCATGTGATTTATTTATTTACCTTTCCATATTTATTATTCCCTATTTATTCATGATAGCTTTCATTGTATGCATACCCTTACTAAGAATTATATCTCACACCTTTCTTATCTTTCTTTTCCCCAAGAATCCATGAAGTGTAATATGATTGTTATGAAATGATTTGTTGGAGGGAATAATGTTATTCTTGAAAAAAATTATGTTGTAATTTTTTTCAAATTTAATATGTGAATGAAGAATATATCTAGTTTTCCAAGACTTCTAAACTATTCAGTCTTTTGAGATATGATTCATTATATCTTATGACAATATAGTAAAGAAACCACCAATTCTAGGCTACTAGGGTCTATATTTTTACAATTATGAATCTTATATGAAAAAATAAGAAGGAATCATGAATAAATATATTATTTACTTGCACTAGTCATTCTAATATTGTGTTAAGAAAACAACGATGATGTGTAGGCTAATTTATTTGATCATATCCTGGTATTCAAAGTCCATTATTGAGAAATAATATCTTACCAGTTTATGTAGGGTCATCACGAGGCTGGTTGAAGGTTTTGTTCATTTGTGTGGTTGGGATGAGACATTGTACACTAGGCAAGCTAGTATAAAGGACCTATTAGGAGAAAAATACTATTAGGATATAGTGATTTTACTTAGGGAATTGAATTTTGAACCTTCTATACAGATTCCCCTAAAGTAAAAAATCATCAAGTGTATATGTTGTGTTAAGGTTAATAACATTCCATCTATTTTAATATATTTTATATGCTAGTGATGAAATTTGTGTCTATGACTGAACTCATACACAATAAGGAGTAGATTAACAAATTGGGATCAAACCATGAAAAATATCATGTGTTGTTTCTCTTGCTTATTCACTATTTTTCATGTGATATTATGGGTTGGTAATTCAAGAGCTAGTTCATTCATCTTAATTCATGAAAAGGATTTAATATTAATAGAGTTATTTAACAAATAAAAAAAATCAGTAAAATGGGTTCACACTGATTCACCCCCCCCCCCCACCCAGTGTGACTATAGGTATCATTGAGAACTTCAAGTGTTTTTAGAGAAAATATAGGTTCCCTGTGATATGATTTAATTTTCTTTTGAAATTTTTTAATTAATATATATGAATTAAATATTTTAAGAAGGTGTTAAGTTTCCTAAAATATTGAATGCAATTTCCATCTCTATGGATACAATCATGAGGGTTTCAGCTAAAATCTTGAAGAACTGGAAGAAGAAAGAGGATAAGAAGTTGGGAATTATTTAAAAGTAGAAATATGGAACACCATTAATTGAAGGTAATCAAAATAGTAGTTTATCTGACATATCTATTTAAAAGTGTCCTATTAAAGAATCTAGTTGAAACTATAAAGAGTATGAGTCTATTAAATTGCTTCAATACCTCTACTTTGAAGTTAAATACTGCATAAGAAATTTACTATTGAAGTTATCACTTATATATTTGAGTTTTTCAAGAAACTACATGATTATAAAACAAAAATTAAAATATATGGAGAAACTATGCAAAAAAGAGTTGATTAATTTATAAGAGTAAAAATCTATCACCCAACTTATTGAAGCTAAATAATGGACTAAAATTCTTTATAAGAAAAAATTATCCCTAGTTGAAGAATAATCTAAAAGGAAATTTGGTGAGAAATAAAATTTAATAAAGATATATGATGAATAATTCCATTCTTTAAAATAAATACACAAAGTATCTATTAATTTCATGGATTCTCAATTATAGATTAAATCCAAGAGAATTGAGTGCCTTTAAAATTACTTACAATAGAAGAGTAATATTTATGAGTAATAGATTGTAAAGTTGAAGAAAGAATGTGAAGATATATTAAGATCAGTTGAGATTGAGAAACATTCTCTCAACATAAAGCATCTTAAACTGGAGATAAAACTCAGAAAACTAGAAGTGACATAATATGAACTTCTTAAACTCATGAAAGAATATGTGTTTCCATAAATTTTTGTGATGATATTATTTCTTCTAAAAAGGATAATTATAGTGGAAATAAGGGCTTCAGATAGGCTAATGATCTATCTAATGCAAGCTCAAAGAAAAAGGTAACCCTTTTCCCATAATTTTTTATTTGTACTAATATTGTTTCATTTGCTATTATAGGTTAAAAATTAAATTTTGGGCATTTATCGGTGGAGAAAAAAATGTAGAAATAAACCCCAACATCAAGGGTGGATGTGAGAAAGAATATAAATATCAGTTCCCTAATGTGTGCACAAAATAAGGGTTGTTATGTCCAAAAGGAGCAAGGTTTCAAAACTATTCATACTACAACTAGATGTAAAAGAATGTAGTTTATTTTCTATTAATGGTTTTATAAGAGTTTTTTAGATAAGTCCATTGACTTTCAGCATAACATTTCAATCATTTAAATACATATAAGTATTTCATCAAGGGGTATCTCTAAAATTAATAGATGTTCTACTGGTCATAGGAAAAATACACAAAAAAGGTAAATCTATCCATCAAGAATATATTTTGGTTCTTAGATAATTATTATAGGAATTGCAATAGAATTGATCATTGTGATTATGTTTAATGATTTATAAAAACTAATCATAATTCAAATTATCTTGAAGAATTAATACCACAGATGATGAGGAAGAAACAAAGAAGAAGAAAAAGTGAGTCTACCTTAGGGTGTAAACAAAAGAAGAATGTTATAAAAATAACACACAAGAAAAATTCTAAGGAGGATGATACACCATGTAATATATGATTCTACTTAGGTAGAAAATTACATACCATGGAATATTCCAACTAGGCCATAAAATTAAACATTGGAAGAAGCAAGCTAAGGAAATAATGAGAATCAGTACAAGAAAGAAATAAAATGATTTCTTCGGTGGAAGGTGCCCAAGAAGAAAAACATGAGAGGTTTCAAAATAAGGTTGATTCAATAATTTTTTAAAATCCATGTGTAAAATCCAAGAACATTGGATAGTTACCTAAATATTTCATGATTATATAGATAACCCAATTAGAAATGATAAAGAAGATGAACCAATCACAAAAAATTAATGTTATTTATTAGATGATTTGAAAAAGAAAATTCTACATTAGGATAAGTTCAAAAGTAGAAAAATTAAGAATATATTTCCCATTAATGCTCTATTATATAAGTTTAAAGGAGTGGAAATAATAAATATTTCTCACACCATTAGAGTTTAAAAGAAAATGGTTTATGTGTTGAGAAGAAAATACCATCCTTACTACTCTCACTAAGGAGCTATGAAGAACCCATTTTACTCCTACATATGTGTGTTTGTTTTTATGTGTAGGTAATTGAAGTTCATGAAAAAAGGGGGAGAACTAGGTGAGTACTATAATTATTATATATCATAAAGAGAAATCCATTGTGGGGTCATCTAGAAATGACAAGTTGTTACCTCCTTGAAACCTTCTATGGTATATCAAATGGTTCTTAGAGTTCATTTTAAATGAGACCAATCATGATCAAGAGATGTTAGAGTTTATCCCTTTAAGGAGATCTAAGATGAGAAAGTTTTAAAATGATATTATTTCATGTAAATTTTGAAATATGTATAGTTCTTAAAATAAGTTGATAATGAGGTATGAAAATCACTTTTTTATCCTTGTTCTGAATTGAATAAAAAAATTTATTAAGGGGGGAGTGTATTGAGATGATTATGAAGATAACTTTAAAGGGAGATAAACCTACTTGAACTTGACTATTTTTATTTGTTTACTGAGTTGAGTAAATGTAACGACCCAAAATGTTATAAATGGAATTTTCTTTTTGATTTAATTAAATGTATTATTTTGTAAAATGGATATAGAAAACACATACACTCTATTTTTTTTATTATATCCAATTGTATTTAAATGACCATTAAGTATCTTTACTGTTGATAATATAGTCTTTGAAAAATGATCACATGACTAGTATAAATATAGGGTTTAAACAAATCCTTTCGATATAGAAAAAGGAGGTGATGGTCTTAACCAGTAGGATTGATCCCTATGAAACCCATTTATCGGAGCTTCCAAGGGAGACAGAATTTCTAGTATTTTCCCTATACCAAGACCAAACCATGATCCAATAACCTAAGCATGAGTGAAATTATTTAAGGGAGAATTTCAAGCTCATCGAGATCACGGCCCAAACCATGTTCACCAAACGACCCCATGAAAGCCCTTTCATCGCACACCTTACTCTTAGTCATATGATGGTGTAATAAAGGGATACGTATCAAGACCCTAGAACTATGGTTATGTACATTATTTTTGTATAGAATAATGAATACACTTTCATTCTATTATTTTTACTTTTTAAATGATTTTTAAAGCATAAATAATATCTTTGGTCAATATTCAAATTAAATTAAGAAATATATATTGGTGAATTAATGGATTTTTAAAATAAATAATATTTTAATAAAATAATATCATTAGATTTATTTTATTAAATATAAATGATCATTTAATTTTTATGAAGTCAAAGGTAATCTTTATTAAGGTTTGAAAATAGTTTTTTTGTCAAAACCAGTCGATTTTCAATAAATATTGATTTTCATTTTAAAAGTGAAAATTCGCATATTTAGAAAATTATTTAGATAAAATAAATATTATTTTTTGGAATCAGGAGATCAAAATTATTCAATTGTGAATTTTTCATAATTTTCTATGACCATTGAATTTTTTGGAAAAAAATAAATACCATATAAATATATAGTGTGTTTTATGACATCATAATGGACCAATAGTGATGTAATAAACACTATAAAAGGGATATCCAGGCAAATATATGTTTTACCTTTAAAATAATGTTATTTTATATTTGTTTTACTTCTTTTATAAAGCCTTATTGGATCCTCCAAAATGTATGATATATTTTATAATTTTAAATGCATTTCTTTAATAATGTGACACACCTCCACATAAGCAAGGACAATATTTTAATATCTTAAAACCATGTCCTTATAAAATATTTTTTCCCCTTCTATTTGGAAAAAACCATTGGAAAAACTATGGGAAGGTTTTTGGTTTTGAATATTTAATTATATAGATTCCAAAACCTAAGTTTGTGAAATATTAAAAAATTCCCCTCTGATTTCCAATATAAACCCACCCAATATCCCACTTATATTCACTAAAAATACTTATGGGACGTCATTAATCTTTAATTCCCTCTTTATAATCCTCCCAAGGTACCCCAAGATCTCAACAATCCCCTTTTTAAGCTTTTGAAGTCACACACTCTTGTAAGGGTTCCTTCTACTCTCATTTTTATCCAAGTTTCTAATATTGTTACACCCTTTTATTTTCATTTAAAAATGATGAGGTATGTTTTCAAACCTCCCACATACTTTCCTTATTTTGTTTGAATGATTAGATACCCCTTTATATCTCATTAATACTTCCCATGTACACTTATTATCATGCCGAAATTTCATAAGAGTTATTCCATTTCTCCTCTTTCTTCAAGTTTTTTTATTATGTTATGCCTTCTATTTCCAAATTCCTTATGTTGGTACAAGTATTTATTTGAACCTCTTATTTTCCATTTAATTTATATATTATGAGATATCTATTTCTATCTCATCAACCCCATTTATGAATTTTTATGTCACACTGTTAGGCTGATGAAATTGCATTGTGAATCTCTATTCCAAAACAATTGTGTAGTGAATACCATACTCATTCCCTATCAAGGGTGTTCACTTTTATACACATATACCATTTAATTTATGAATTTAATGTATTTATTTCACACCCATTTATCATGGAGTAAATTATTATGATGAATGAATCCATATTTTATTATCTATGTGGCACACTTAAGTGTGAGAATGAAATGAAAGTGATGGGTGCGCCCAGAATTATATAGTGCTCCAATGCATTGGGTAATGTTTAGTATCATGATATTTCATGTTGGGATAGGTATTTACCTGATTCATTTATGGGACTTTTTACACTATGATTTCTTGGCAGTTTATCCTTGACCTATGATGTAGTGTTTTAAATTGTTTCCACATTTCCATGTTATGAATATCATGTTATATCATGATTTATGATTCATGTTCCTTTATGCCTAACTAATACTCCTTGCCTAACATGTATTATTATCTTCATGTTATTCCATGTTTACTCCCTTAATTGTCTTTATATCTCACCCCTTTCTTATGTATGTCCTCAAGTTATCCCATGTAATGTTTAGTACAAAGAAATGTTGTGGTCATGTAAAGGAAGTTTTCAATAATGATGTTGTATTTAATGTTTTAAGTTATTATGTAATGTTCCTAATTTCCCAAAACACTAGACTTCTTGATATTTTGGGTTATATTAAGTGTAATTTTATGTCTTTAAATCATGTATGAATGTAATAAAAATAATATGGTTGTTATAGTTAGTATCAGGGGAAAGTTTAGTTATTTTGGGATTAAGATTAGAAAAATCTAGTGAAATAATTAGGAATAAGACTAAGTATAAGAAAAAAATACCTAAATATTGGTGAGTATAGATTAAGTGGTTTATCAAAAAAAATAAATCCTTATTTGGATATGAACAAGTGGATGTGGGTCTGGTACAGATGTATCTAGGGTTAAAACCCAAAAACACCGCTTTGAGCTAGACTCGAACGGGAACTGGTGCACGACAACGGGCCCTGTTCACTCATTGTTTTACACTCTCATGGGATATTATTTGATAAATTCATAAAATTAGTATGAACCATTATTAAGGGGAAAATACTATAATAATATATGTCAGTAAATACATCATGGATAACTTAGATTAATTCCTATAAGTTCATAAGTTAAGGAAATAAATGTAATTTATAAGTTATCCCTTTAATTCCATTGGATTACCCTTTATTTTTTTTAATAGTTTAAAATAATTACACCTAACTTTCCTTTTATTCTATCCAATGGGCATTAATAGGAGTAATCAGGATGACAATAAATGTGAAGATTAATGTAATGAATGTCTTAATTAGATGCATAATCAGATGGGAGTAGGAATCGAAAAATTTGTCATGATACTCTCTAAGTTAACTCAAGTTTTGAATATAAACCTGGATCAAGAGGAAATTCCAACCACCCCCCCCCCCCCAAGTAATAACAAGTTACAATATATAGGTTTATGAGACAAAGGCCTATTACTTTTAATGGATCATCTGATCCCTCAATTATCGAACAATGGATTAACTCCATTGAGAAAATCTTCTTCATCCTTCAGTGCTCCAAACAAGAGAAGGTTATTCTAGCTACTTATCGTATGGATGGTGAAGCTGATCAATGGTGGACATTGATTAAAAATACAAATCTTGAGGAAGATATCTAGGCGATGGGATGGAATGATTTCCAGAAAATGTTTTTTGATAAATATTTTCCCCGCACTCTCTAACTTAAGATGTAAAGGGAATTCTTTTCCCTCAAGAAAAAAGATGACGAATCCATCAGAGTATATGAGGAAAACATTACAAGGCTTTCATGATATGCCTATAAATTTTTCATTACCCCTAAATGCAAGGTTGACTACTTCTTTAGTGGTATAAAACCTAGCCTACAGAAAGCCCTAGCGATCTATGACTTTGATAGGTATGAGAAAATTGTCTGATGTTCCCTCAAAGTCAAAATATATATCGACGAATCTGAGGGGTATCCTAGGGATAAGAATCATAATGTGTATTCAAATTATGGAAGTCCGATAGAGATATCTAATGATGACAGGAAATTTCAACACCCCACTTTACAAAGGTGCAAAAAGAAGTACCCTTGAAATTGCCTAAAGGGGATGAAGAAATGTTTTAGGTGTAGGAAGGAAGGGAACCTAGCTACTGATTGCTGGAAATAAAAACCCACTAATGTGACAGAGGAATTAAATGCTTCGGTAAACCCTCAGCGCATTATTCATTGATACAATTAAAAGGAACCAGGAATTTCTCAAACCAATGCACTAAGCTAAGGTTTTTCGGAGGCAACCTGTAACGCCCCGACCCCAGCTACCCAGAGTCGGTGCATTACTTCGTAACATTGTCATGATCACAAAAGATCAAGTCTCGAAAGACCGATTAGTTTAGTAGCCTTGGAAACACTAGATACATTCGTAAACGTTACATTACATCATAAAGTGAAAAACTACAATAACAAAGTCTCCATAGTCCACACTCATATCCTCTTCTGACTACCCCTGCAGGTCATTCATAAAATACTTCTTCACATCCTGGAAAATATTAAAACATTGAAAGGGGTGAGCTCAGATGCTCAGTAAGGATAACAATATTGAGGAAGCTTTCATAAATAAACATAAACATTTAAGGCAATGTATAACTAAAACAAAAGCCTTTTTAAACTTGAACATCAACATAATATGGCAAAAGTAAAATGAGATAATGCCATTTACTTCTTCACATGGATATTCTACTGGTCGAATAATCACATGCAATATCAATAACCACTTTCATAATGATGGAATGCATAATGCCAGACTATCATAACCACGTAGTCAAGGCCTCGTGCCAAGACCACAAATAAGATTTTGTCAAGGCCTTGTGCCAAGACACTAGTTTTTCTCATGAGACCTGCCGATGCATCGAGGAGCTATAGCGGGCTCCACCCGTCACTTATTAAGTCCAATGCATTCCTCATATGAATAGGTTTAAACATATCATAAACCATAACATAATCGTATCACATAAAACATGCATAAAGGAGACATAACATTTCCACATTTCAATCACAAGATTTCAATACAACACATTGATATATAAAAAACATTATGAAAACCATTTTCAATACCAAAATAAAAGAAAGTTAAAACATTGTATTTATTTTTCTTTTAAAAAAGAAGATGGCTTATAGAGGAAGCCGAAACTCAAATAATGGTCACGACGGCGGAGAATTCGTTGTCGCCGCATAAGTACGGAAAGAAAAACATTACCTTTTTGTCGTTTAGTAAAACGCTTCGTATAAAAAAGATTCCTTTTGAATAAACGTAAAAGTCAAAGGGGTTTATACACCGTATAAAAGAAAGTTGTGTATAAAACCAAATATGCCTCAATGAAAGGGGATTGAGACGAAGTCCTTAAATAGATCATTTTTAAAATAAAATAGATCTATTATGTGTATTCACTACAGGTACACATAAAGAAAGTAAAAATACAAAATAGGACATAATAATATCATGACATAATTTGAAAGTAGGAGATTAACCCAAAGAATGGAAATTGGGTTAAGAAGTTCCCTTACCTCGTGTCTGACTTGACTCAACCGTTCTTTAACCTCCTGAATAATAAACTAGAGTTAATATATACCTTATTAAGAACCATTTTCAATTTCATTATCCTTATTATATCACTTATTACAATGATATGAACATTATGTAATTATTTAAGTTAATAACGGTCGTTTTGTCGATCTTTGGTACTTGAGTCAACAATAAGCTTCTTATAATTACAAGTTGTTTATGTGGTGAAATATCCATTATATCCAGAATTATATTCATGATTTAGATGTCATATATATATTATATATCCAGTATATACATTCATTTATAATATTACGTAACATTTAGAGGTGAGAAATGAAATGCACCGTTCATGGAGACAGTAAGCCGTACGTACGCATGAACGCTACTTTCATTTCAATTTCATATTTAATGGAACTAAATCATAATGATATAAATGTATAATATAATTCCAGTATAATATAGTGTATAATACCATTTACTCCATCCTTTATACATCCCACATATGGCATTAACGATTCAAATCACTTTGAGGGGGCGGTAGTCCGCACTTCCTAAAATGAAATTATCGCGTTTTACCCATAATGGAAATCATAAAGTAAGCCATAAATGAGAAATACAGAAGCATAAGTAAAACATAAACACATTATATATCATATATAAATATAGTGACATCTTAATGGCCACCTTTGAAGGTGTTATATGAGTGTTGAACAATCATCGTTTCGTGAGGCAGAAATTCTCCATCCACAGAAACCGTATGTTCTTTAACCATTAGATGTAGGTGTGTGTAAGTGTAGCTCGAATCCTTCTTATAAAAACATCCTAGTATATTGAGGATACTGGTGTTGTCACAAAATAAATGAATAAAAAGAGTTTAGGGGGTTGGAGAAGAAAAATAAAACAAAACAACATTAGAAAAGACATTACCTCAAAATCGGGTAACTCTTTTTGATTTGAGCCAAAGGCTTCCTTGGGAAGAGTTCTGCCCAATGTGAGGCTTCTATGAGTAAGGGAGGAATGTTGGGAGAGTATTTGGGCAGAGTTTGGCCGATCCAAATGGCTTGAAAGTGTAAATGAGGTGGGAGAGGTGGGGGCCTTTTATAAGTGGAGAGGAGGGGCACTTTTGGAAAGATTGAAATGTTACATTATTTCACAATGCTTTTCGGATTTTAAAGGTCCCACACTTATATAATTCAAGGCTAAGGTGATAAGGGTTCTAAATATCCTCATCCAATTGGCTTTGGACAAGTGTAAGCCTTGGATGTTGCATTATCTTCCCATTTTATTTAAATCATTAAATAATGAGGTCATCGCTGCATCATAATGATGTCATAAATAAATTAATTTATTTAATGTCTAAAAATTATAAAAAAAATACTATGATGTAGGAAATCTTTTTATCTTTCTAATTAATATTTATAGTCAAAATTTGGACTTTTGTAACCCCACTTAAAAACTATTTTAGTAAAACAACTCATGTTTGTGTCAATTTAATTTTAACATTAAATAAATATATATTAATGTCATTTTCCAAATAAAGTGGCTCCATGGGGTCCCCAAGTTGACCCATGGGTTGTCTTGGTCGGCCATGACTCATCCAATAGGAATAGGACAAGTGTCAAGCTCATATAATATTATTAAAACATTGTTTTTACCTTAAACTACACTAATTACCTCTAATCGCGATTAAGAACTTAAAAGTTACTATTCACCAAAAAATTATTTTAATCTTATTGAACCACATTTTACTTCTTAATGAAAACCATGTATGTCGGATTTTTGAAAATCAAATCACAGAAGTGGTAATATTTCATTTAAACGAAAAATCAGTTATTTAACTACCACTTAGTGGTTTCACTATTCATCAAAATTGAAGTTTTTCAGAATAAGGCCAAAATTTCACCCTAAGCTATAATTGATATTACGAATTCAAAAATGATGTCTATTTTACAAAATTCCAAACATATTAGTTGCATTAATTAATTTTATAATTAATTCCCGCTGTCACAACAAATAGCGTGTTTTTAAGAAACAATTTATATCAAAAGATTGGCAATTGTTTATGTCCAATTTCAATGTTAAATTAATTCTAATGACCACCATTGGATAAAATGGTAAAAATATATTCTAATTATACTCTAAAACCACTCAATAGTATAATTTATCACTATGAATTATTTTGATTAAAAAAGTTGTTTTAAGTATTTTTCACTATTCAAAAAATTTGGAAGTTCTCGGAAAATTACAAAAAATTCAACATAGGCTAATTTCAATATTAGGAATACAAAAATGAAGTCCATTTTGAAATATAAAATTTCTATAAATTTAAAAGGTGGTTATTACTATTCATAACAGCTACTTTGATTAGTTGCGGTGTGTTAGAACTCGAACTTGCGTACAATGCAAGCTATTGCATTATTGAAAGAGAGGCGTATCATGGAAGCTCGGGGTGTTACATTCTCCCCTCCTTCAATAAATTGCGTCCTCGCAATTTGAAATTTTTCTTTGAAAATAAAAGGTTGAAAAGAGAAAATACCTTTGAGGAAAACCCACATCAGAAATAAGATTAATAAAATTTAGCCTTAATAAGAGGGAAAATGGAAATAAGAAAGTCACCACCAAATTATGATCTCGATAAGGAGAACATTGGTGGCAATTAAAGACATATAATTGGAGGAAAAACGTAAATATTTGTAGGGAGTGATTGAGGTCATCAATCACAATCAACTGTCAAATTGAGGGCCTCAAAGCCTTCAATCTATGTTGATTTAAAATATCATCAGTTCAACAAGACATAAGGTATTAGGATAAAACATTTTTTGTTTTAATATCCCTTTACTAAAGTTTAAGAATTAATTTATTCATTGAATAAGAGATAGGTATATATATATTTATGCTTGACAATTAGTGTTTCAACCTTCAACTCATCTTTCACTCAAAAAGATAATAGAACTCAAAAATATTATTATTATCCTAATTGTATAAGGTTCCAAATGTTAACACATACCATTTAGATTAGTAAAATTATATTGTAATAACCAGGGAATTCCTGTAGGCTAGTGGTAGGAAATAAAGGCCTGTCGCACTATGATTGTGGGTTCGATTCCTGCAGCTTGGTCCGACGCAACGGGTTATGCCCCACCCTGCAGGTTGTCCTTTTCCTAAAAATATAGTACTATACTATTCCAAAAATAATCTTCAGAAATTCTTTAACCTTAAACAATACTATCCATGGTTCAACTTAATCCATTCCAACCTTAATAGTTATCCAAAATACCTCCATCCAGACTTTCTCTAAAAGGTCTCTAAATTCCAAAATCAATTGTAACATCAGATTCCCCAAACAAAGAAAAGTTTCTCTTATTGTCACATACTAAAAATATGATTACCTTAATCATATTAAAACCTTAATGAAATCAACAAGTACTGCAGTACAATCCTTATATATATATCACATTATTCTAAAAACCAGAATATAATCCATGAGTCCAAAAGCACCAATACATTAGTTATTCCGCTTCAACTGTAGTCACAGCATAAGATTGGCCTTGATCCCTTGGCCTTTTCTGAGGTAATTTTCCTTGACGCTTAGGACATTCATTTGCATAATGACCCATTTCTCTACAATTGTAGCATTCAACTTTGACAGCCTCTTTCTTTCCCTTGCAATCACGAGCCTGGTGACCCTTTTCTCCACATTTATAACAAACTCCCATTCCTTTTAGGCAAGTACCAGGGTGATTCTTCCCACAATTATCACATAATGGAAAATCCTTCTTTCCCTTTTTCCCTTTATCTGTCTCTTGTTCCACCGTTCTCTTCTTCTCTTGCTTTACTTTGTTGTCATAAGACTTAGAGAATTCCTTTTCTGTCTTGATAGCACACGAGACAATATCTTCGTATGATGAGAAGGATTGTGATACCAAAGCTCGACGGAGAAATGGTTTTAACCCATCAAAGAAACGATCAATCTTACTCCTTGGGTTACGTATGTAATCTGAAGCATACCTTGCTAACCTTGTAAAGTTAGCCTCATACTTTGCGACATTCTCATCCTCCTTCTGCCTCAGACTCAGAAATTGCCTTTCCATATCTGCTCGATGGTCACGAGGAAAGTATTTTTCTAAGAAAAGCTCTTTGAACTCCCTCCATTCCATATTCGATACGTCATCATCTTCCTTTGTGTTTTGAATCAGCGACCACCACTGATCGGCATCTCCAGTGAGGCGGTAAACTGCCATGACAACCTTCTCCCTTTCACTACTCCCCAAGGCATGGAATATTTTCTCTAAGGAATTTATCCATTGCTCAGCTACTATAGGATTTGTACTCCCATTGAAGGTTGGTGGTTGTTGCCTCATGAAACGGTCTAGCATTGATCCTCCACGTTGCGGATCAGGGTGCTCCATACGAGTAAGGTTATTATTCATAACCTGAGTGAGTTGTCCAAGTATGGTAATAAGTTGATCAGCACCAGTTGTATCTCCAGATCCACAATAATTATCTTGATCAGGAGGGCAATCCCTACACGGAGTTCGTGCATTGATACGGTTTCCATTCCTTCTACTAGGCGCCATTTCTAAACAATGGCATAAACTAGATTAGTTTATGAATCAAAATACATAATTCCATACTTGTAAAACACTTTACATAAATTGAACTATTTATGGATATAATCCATAATCATAAAAAGAAATGTTTTCTTTGAGGAAGTATATACTCATAACCCTTCATAGTGGTTTGTAAAGAAAATGAGAATTATCCTAAGCATATCCCCCGGGAGTGTCGTAACCAAGAGTGCAGCAAGGCCCGTTGTCGTGCACCAGTTCCCGTTCGAGTCTAGCTCAAAGCGGTGTTTTCGGGTTTTACCCCTAGGTACATCTGTGCCAGAGCCGCCTCTACCTGCTCGTATCCAGATAGGGATGTATTGCTCGGAAAACTCACAAAATCTCTACAATAACAAAATTCTAGGAAGTTCTTCTATACTAATCCTCAAAGTCTATCTTTGGGCTATGTGCTCTAATCAGAGTTTATCTAAATCTAGCTTCCAAGGTTAGTACTAAACTGCCTCTGATACCAACTGTAACGCCCCGACCCCAGCTACCCAGAGTCGGTGCATTACTTCGTAACATTGGCATGATCACAAAAGATCAAGTCTCGAAAGACCGATTAGTTTAGTAGCCTTGGAAACACTAGATACATTCGTAAACGTTACATTACATCATAAAGTGAAAAACTACAATAACAAAGTCTCCATAGTCCACACTCATATCCTCTTCTGACTACCCCTACAGGTCATTCATAAAATACTTCTTCACATCCTGGAAAATATTAAAACATTGAAAGGGGTGAGCTCAGATACTCAGTAAGGATAACAATATTGCGGAAGCTTTCATAAATAAACATAAACATTTAAGGCAATGTATAACTAAAACAAAAGCCTTTTTAAACTTGAACATCAACATAATATGGCAAAAGTAAAATGAGATAATGCCATTTACTTCTTCACATGGATATTCTACTGGTCGAATAATCACATGCAATATCAATAACCACTTTCATAATGATGGAATGCATAATGCCAGACTATCATAACCACGTAGTCAAGGCCTCGTGCCAAGACCACAAATAAGATTTTGTCAAGGCCTTGTGCCAAGACACTAGTTTGTCTCATGAGACCTGCCGATGCATCGAGGAGTTATAGCGGGCTCCACCCGTCACTTATTAAGTCCAATGCATTCCTCATATGAATAGGTTTAAACATATCATAAACCATAACATAATCGTATCACATAAAACATGAATAAAGGAGACATAACATTTCCACATTTCAATCACAAGATTTCAATACAACACATTGATATATAAAAAACATTATGAAAACCATTTTCAATACCAAAATAAAAGAAAGTTAAAACATTGTATTTATTTTTCTTTTAAAAAAGAAGATGGCTTATAGAGGAAGCCGAAACTCAAATAATGGTCACGGCGGCGGAGAATTCGTTGTCGCCGCATAAGTACGGAAAGAAAAACATTCCCTTTTTGTCGTTTAGTAAAACGCTTCGTATAAAAAAGATTCCTTTTGAATAAACGTAAAAGTCAAAGGGGTTTATACACCGTATAAAAGAAAGTTGTGTATAAAACCAAATATGCCTCAATGAAAGGGGATTGAGACGAAGTCCTTAAATAGATCATTTTTAAAATAAAATAGATCTATTATGTGTATTCACTACAGGTACACATAAAGAAAGTAAAAATACAAAATAGGACATAATAATATCATGACATAATTTGAAAGTAGGAGATTAACCCAAAGAATGGAAATTGGGTTAAGAAGTTCCCTTACCTCGTGTCTGACTTGACTCAACCGTTCTTTAACCTCCTGAATAATAAACTAGAGTTAATATATACCTTATTAAGAACCATTTTCAATTTCATTATCCTTATTATATCACTTATTACAATGATATGAACATTATGTAATTATTTAAGTTAATAACGGTCGTTTTGTCGATCTTTGGTACTTGAGTCAACAATAAGCTTCTTATAATTACAAGTTGTTTATGTGGTGAAATATCCATTATATCCAGAATTATATTCATGATTTAGATGTCATATATATATTATATATCCAGTATATACATTCATTTATAATATTACGTAACATTTAGAGGTGAGAAATGAAATGCACCGTTCATGGAGACGGTAAGCCGTACGTACGCATGAACGCTACTTTCATTTCAATTTCATATTTAATGGAACTAAATCATAATTATATAAATGTATAATATAATTCCAGTATAATATAGTGTATAATACCATTTACTCCATCCTTTATACATCCCACATATGGCATTAACGATTCAAATCACTTTGAGGGGGCGGTAGTCCGCACTTCCTAAAATGAAATTATCGCGTTTTACCCATAATGGAAATCATAAAGTAAGCCATAAATGAGAAATACAGAAGCATAAGTAAAACATAAACACATTATATATCATATATAAATATAGTGACATCTTAATGGCCACCTTTGAAGGTGTTATATGAGTGTTGAACAATCATCGTTTCGTGAGGCAGAAATTTGCCATCCACAGAAACCGTATGTTCTTTAACCATTAGATGTAGGTGTGTGTAAGTGTAGCTCGAATCCTTCTTATAACAACATCCTAGTATATTGAGGATACTGGTGTTGTCACAAAATAAATGAATAAAAAGAGTTTAGGGGGTTGGAGAAGAAAAATAAAACAAAACAACATTAGAAAAGACATTACCTCAAAATCGGGTAACTCTTTTTGATTTGAGCCAAAGGCTTCCTTGGGAAGAGTTCTGCCCAATGTGAGGCTTCTATGAGTAAGGTAGGAATGTTGGGAGAGTATTTGGGCAGAGGTTGGCCGAGCCAAATGGCTTGAAAGTGTAAATGAGGTGGGAGAGGTGGGGGCCTTTTATAAGTGGAGAGGAGGGGCACTTTTGGAAAGATTGAAATGTTACATTATTTCACAATGCTTTTAGGATTCTAAAGGTCCCACACTTATATAATTCTAGTCTAAGGTGATAAGGGTTCGAAATATCCTCATCAAATTGGCTTTGGACAAGTGTAAGCCTTGGATGTTGCATTATCTTCCCATTTTATTTAAATCATTAAATAATGAGGTCATCGCTGCATCATAATGATGTCATAAATAATTTAATTTATTTAATGTCTAAAAATTATAAAAAAACTAGTATGATGTAGGAAATCTTTTTAGCTTTCTAATGAATATTTATAGTCAAAATTTAGACTTTTGTAACCCCACTTAAAAACTATTTTAGTAAAACAACTCATGTTTGTGTCAATTTAATTTTAACATTAAATAAATATATATTAATGTCATTTTCCAACTAAAGTGGCTCCATGGGGTCCCCAAGTTGACCCATGGGTTGTCTTGGTCGGCCATGACTCATCCAATAGGAATAGGACAAGTGTCAAGCTCATATAATATTATTAAAACATTGTTTTTACCTTAAACTACACTAATTACCTCTAATCGCGATTAAGAACTTAAAAGTTACTATTCACAAAAAAATTATTTTAATCTTATTGAACCACATTTTACTTCTTAATGACAACCATGTATGTCGGATTTTTGAAAATCAAATCACAGAAGTGGTAATATTTCATTTAAACGAAAAATCAGTTATTTAACTACCACTTAGTGGTTTCACTATTCATCAAAAATTGAAGTTTTTCAGAATAAGGCCAAAATTTCACCCTAAGCTATAATTGATATTACGAATTCAAAAATGATGTCTATTTTAAAAAATTCCAAACATATTAGTTGCATTAATTAATTTTATAATTAATTCCCGCTGTCACAACAAATAGCGTGTTTTTAAGAAACAATTTATATCAAAAGATTGGCAATTGTTTATGTCCAATTTCAATGTTAAATTAATTCTAATGACCACCATTGGATAAAATGGTAAAAATATATTCTAATTATACTCTAAAACCACTCAATAGTATAATTTATCACTATGAATTATTTTGATTAAAAAAGTTGTTTTAAGTATTTTTCACTATTCAAAAAATTTGGAAGTTCTCGGAAAATTACAAAAAATTCAACATAGGCTAATTTCAATATTAGGAATACAAAAATGAAGTCCATTTTGAAATATAAAATTTCTATAAATTTAAAAGGTGGTTATTACTATTCATAACAGCTACTTTGATTAGTTGCGGTGTGTTAGAACTCGAACTTGCGTACAATGCAAGCTATTGCATTATTGAAAGAGAGGCGTATCATGGAAGCTCGGGGTGTTACACAACCAACAACTTCCAAGGCAACAAGTGTGATATTTTTTTCATCACTACCACAAATTTGAATCTTGACAATGAAGTGGTGATAGGTACACTAGTTATTCATAAAATAATAGAAATTGGGATTTTTTATTATGGTTTTATGCATTATATTATATCCTAAAAATTTAGTAGAACAATCCAAACACCACCACAAAGCATGGAAGTAGAGATTTCAGTGAAAAAAGATAAATTGGGAAATTATATCATCCCATGTATATAACTCCTCCCCAATCACAATTTTTGGATTGAACTTCCCGGTGAACCTTATCATACTTCTCTTGGTGGAATTTGATGCAATTCTTGGCATGGGTTGTATTTCCTTACATAGATCCAACATAAATTTCAATGAGAGGGAAATCACTCTCCATGTAGAAAATAAACCCCTAATTATATATAAGTGTAAGGAGAAGGATGAATCTTCATTAGAAACATCATCCCAAGAATGGATATTTCTACCATATGATCATGTGTATCTTGATTAGATGATCGAATCTAAGTAAGGAACCATACTTGAAGACATGAATATTGTGAGGGAATTCACTGATGTATTTCCTAAGGAATTGGTTGGTCTTCCTCCTAGAAAATATGTTGAATTCTTGATTGATCTTATACCTGGGTAATTGCCAATATCCAATACTCTATATAGAATGGTTGTTTTGTAACTTGAGTACCTAAAGAAAAAAACTATAGGAGAATCTAGATAAAGGGTTTATACGCCCAAGTGCTTCACCATGGGGTGCACTAGTCCTCTTCATCAAGAAGAAGGATGGGTTAATGCACCTTTGCATTGATTTTTGTGATCTCAAAAAAAATCATGATAAAGAACAAGTATAATTTTCCACAAATTTATGACTTGTTTTATCAGCTACATGGAGCATAATACTTCTCCAAGGTGGACCTACAGTTGGGATATTACCAAGTAAGGGTAAAGGAGGATATCCCTAAGACTACATTTCGTACAAGGTATGGGCATTATGAGTTCATAGTGATTCTATTTGGACTCACTAAGGCTCTAGTAATCTTCATGGACATGATGAATATAGTATTTAGATATTACCTTGAAAATTTTTTGGTAGTATTTATTTATGATATTCTAAAATATTCCAAAATTAATAAGGAGAATGAGGATCATTTAAGTACTATGTTAAAGACCTTGTTAAAGGAAAAGATTTATGCCAAGTACAGCAAATGTGAGTTCTGGTTAAAGTAAGTCTCTTTCTTAGGGAATATCATCACAAAAAGAGGAATATATTTGGACCCTTCAAAGAATGTTGCAATTGAAGGATGGTTGAGGCCCACATCTATGAAAGATATCTATAGTTTCCTTGGATTATCTAGGTATTATCTTCTATTTGTGAGAAATTTCTCGTGATTTTCAAACCCTCTAACCAAGCTAACTCATAATGGAGTCAAGTTTTATTGTAATTATGACTACAAAGATAGATTCAAAGAGTTGAAAATGAGGTTTATCATTGCATTTGTGCTCACACTACCCAAAAGTGGAGAGATTTTTTTATTATTTAGTGATGCTTTGAAGAAGGTCCTAGGATGTGTGTTTATGAAAAATGAAAAAATTATTTCCTATGCTTCAAGGTAGTTAAAGGTTAATGAGAAGAACTATCTAACACATGATCTAGAGTTAGTTGTAGTGATCTTCACTTTGAATATTTAGAAACATTACCTCTTTGGGGAGAAGTGTGAAATATATATGGATCACAAAATCCTTAATTATATATTCACATATAAAGAGTTGAATATGTGCCAAAGAAGATGGTTAGATATTTTAAAATACTATGACTACTCAATTCACTACCATTCGGGAAAAGATAATAAAGTAGAAGATGTTTTAAGTAGAAATTATCTATCAACTCTTTCATTGATGATAATTGATAAGGATATGATCTTATTAGATTTGAATAGGATGGACATGGGAATCAGAAAGGAAGGAAAATTATCAATCCTTTCACAAATTATTGATCAGCTATCTCTTCTAGAGAGGTTAAAGGATGCTCAAAGAGATGATGTGGTAATTTGGAAGAAAGTGGAAACTATTAGAAAAGGTAAATCCTCATAGTTCAATGTTAATGAATAAGGTGTTCTAAGATTTGGGTCAAGACTATGTGTACCATAAAATCCTAAGTTAAAGAAGGATCTGTTGGATGATGCACATAGCTCAACCTTCTCTATCCACCCTAGAAGCACAAAGATGTATCTAGGTATCTGAGAACACTATTGGTGGGACAATATGAAGAAAGAGATCACATAATATACATCAAGATGTATTGTATGTTAGCAAGTGAATAAGGAAAGGAAAAAATATTAGGGGATGATGCAACCATTACCCATACCTACATGGAAATGGGAAAAATCTCCATGGAAATTGTCACTGGGATTCTTAAGACATCTAGAGGAAACAATGCTATATGGGTTGTGGTGGATCATCTTACAAAGACTGCACATTTCATTGTGATTTAATAGGATTTCTCATTGGATCATATTTCAGGGATATACATCAGAAAATTGGTGTGGATGCATGGTGTACCACTATCTATTATATCTGATCGAGATCTAAGATTTACCTCTAAGTTCTAGAATAGTCTCCAACATGCTCTGAATACTGAGTTAAACTTTATCACGGACTATCACCCTCAAACTGATGTCCAATCTAATCGAACTATCTATAAACTTGATTACATGTAGAGAGAATGCTTAATGGACTTCAAAGTAGGATGGGATCAATGTCTTCCTCTAGTTGAGTTCTCTTATAACAACATTTTCCACTCAAGCAATCAAATATCTCCCTATGAAGCCCTTTATGGGAAGAGTTGTAGAACACTTTCATGCTGGGATGAAGTTTGGGAATGAAAACTGATAGGTCCTAAAATAGTCGAGGAAATGGTGGATAAGGTTAAGACCATTCAGCAGCACATCAAGGCTTATCAGAGTCGACATAAAAGTTATCATGATAATCATCGATAGGACCTGGAATTTGATGTTGGAGACATGTTATTTATTTACATATCTCCATGTAAGAGAGTAATGAGATTTGGGAATAAGGGAAATATTTTACCAAGGTACATTATCCCTTTTGATGTTCTTGATTGCATCAGAGTGGTGGCCTACCAACTAGCACTCCCACCTAACCTATCTCAAGTACATGATTTATTCCATGTATCCCTATTGAGAAAGTACATACCATACCCCTATCATGTACTCAATATAGAGGTGGTACCATTGGATAATGACCTCTATTATGAGGATAATCCAATTAAGATCTTAGATCATAGAGACAAAGTACTACGGAATAAGACAATTCACCCGGTCAAAGTGTTGTAAAGAAACCACAAGTTTGAAGAAGCAATGTGGGAACTGAAGGAGGGGATAAAATAGAGTTAACCTCATCTATTATAATGTGGGAAATGAAAATTTCAAGGGTAAAATTTCTTAAGGGGAGAATATTGTAACGACTCGAAATGTTGTAAAAGAAATTTCCTTTTTGATTTAATTAAATGTCTTATTTTGTAAAATGGGTATAGAAAACACATGAACTCCATTTTTTTTATTATATCCAATTGGATTTAAATGATTTTTAAGTGTCTTTACCATTTATAATATAGTTGTTGAACAATTATCACATGACTAGTATAAATATAGGTTTTTAAAAAATCCTTTAGACACAGACAAAGAAGGTGATGGCCTCAACTAATAGGATTATTCCCTATAAAGCCCATTTATTGGATATTCTGTGGGAGATAGAATTTATGGGATTTTCCCTATACCAATCCCAATTAAATATCCAATAACTTAAGCATGAGAAAAAACCGTTTATGAGATAATTTCAATCACATCGAGATCATAACCCAAATCATGTTTATCGAACGACCCCATAAAAGCCCCACCATCGCACACCTTACTCTTAGAGAATATACTGGTGTAATAAAGGTATATGTATCAAGACTATAGAATTATGGTTATGTGAATTATTTTTTATATAATAATGAATATACTTTCATTCTATCATTGTTACTTTGTAAATGATTTTTAAAGAAAAAATATTATCTTTGGTTAATATTCAAATTCAATTAAGAAATCTATTTTAATGAATTAATGGATTTTTGAAATAAATAATATTTTAATAAAATATTACCATTAAATTTATTTTATAAAATATAAATGATCTTATAATTTTTATGAAGTCAAAGGTAATCATTAAAAAGGTTTAAAAACTGTTTTTTTTTGTCAAAACTAGTCAATTTTCAATAAATATGAGTTTTCATTTTAAAAGGTAAAATTAACATATTTAGAAAATTATTTAGATAAAATGAATATTATTTTTGGAATTATAATGTCAAAATTATCCAATGGTGAATTTTTCATAATTTTCTGAGATAGCCAAATTTTTGGGTAAAAAATAAATATTATATAAATATATATATTGTTTTATGACATCGTAATGGACCAATAGTGATATGATAAACACTATAAAAGGGTTATTCAGATAAATATATGTTTTAACTTTTAAATAATGTTATTTTTCATTTGTTTTACTTATTTTATAAATTCTTAGTGAATCCTCCAAAATGTATAATATATTTTATGATTTTAAATTCATTTCTTTAATAATGCGACTCACCTCCACATAAGCAAGACTAATATTTTAATATATTAGGACCATGGCCTTATAAAATAATTTTTTTCACTCTTATTTGGAAACAAACATGGGCAAAAACCATGTAAAGTTTTTTAGTTTTGAATATTTAATTATATAGATTCCAAAACCTAAGTTTGTGAAATATTAAAGAATTCCCCTTCATTTCCTATATAAACCCACTAAATATCCCACTTATCTTCACTAAAAATACGTATAGAACTTCCTTAATCTGTACTCCCCTTTATAGAATCCTCTGAATGGGCCCCAAGCTCTCAATAATCCCCTTTTCAAGCTTTTGAAGTCACACACTCAAGTAAGGGTTCCTTCTATTCTCATTTTTATCCAAGTTTCCTTATATTTTTAAACCCTTTTATTTTCATTTAAAAATTATGAGGTATGTTTTTTAACCTCCCTAATAATTACCTTATTATGTTTTAATAATTATAGACCCCTTTATCTATCATTAATCCCTCCCACATACACCCATTACCATGCTGAAATTTCATTAGAGTTATTTCATTTCTCCTCTTTCTTCAAGTTTCTTTATTATGTTATGCCTTTTATTTCCAAATTAATTATGTTTGGACATGTATTTATATGAACCTATTAATATAAATTTTATTTATATATTATTAGATACTTCTTTCTCTCTCATCAACCCTTTTTATGAATTTTTATGTCACGTCGTTAGGCTGCTAAAATTGCATCGTGAGCCTTTATTCCAAAACAATTGTGTAGTGAATACCATACCCATTTCATATCAAGGGTGTTAATTTTTATACAAATATACCTTTTTATTTATTACTTAAATTTATTTATTCCACACCCCTTGATCATGGAATAAATTATGATGATGAATGAATCCATGTTTTATGATCTATGTGGAACACTTAAGCATGAGAAGGAAATGAAAGTGACAGGTGCACCTGGAATTATATAGTGCTCCAATGCATTGGGTAATTTTTAGTTTCATATTTCATCATATTGTGATAGGGTTTTACCTGATTTTTTTATGGGACTTTTTCCACTATGATGTCTTGGCAGTTTATCCTAAACCTATGATGCAGTGTTTTAAGTTGTTGCCACATTTCTATGTTATGAATATCATGTTATATCATGATTTATGATTCATGTTATTTTATGACTAACTTATATGTATTTCCTACATGTATTATTATCATTATATTATAAAATTTTTACTCTCTTATTAGGCTTTCTATCTCACCCCTTTCTTATGTATGTCCTCAGGTTATCCCATGCAATGTTAAGTATGAAGGAATGTTGTGGTCATGTAAAGGAAGTTTTCAATAATGATTTTGTATTTCATGTTTTAAGTTGTTATGTAATGTTCCTAATTTCCCATGACACTATAATTATCAATCTTTTGGGTTGTATTGAGTTTAATTTTATGTCTTTAAATCATGTATGAATTTAATAAAAAGAACAGGTTTGTTATAGTAAAGGTGATAAAAATACTTGAAAATCTATTTGAATATCCCTTTTAAAGAGAATTATAATTTGGTATCACAAAAAAACATAGTTTTATGGATATTATTTATTTATCAGTTTGTCACTCTTATTTTATACACTAAGATATCTCACATATACATGTGGTTGATTAATCTATGACTCAATTCTTATGAGAAATGTTATGTCACTCTTCTCTTAAGTGGATTGGGTTTTGTTTCAAAATGAGATAATATGAAATATAAATAATAGGATAAATCATGAGATGAGTATGAATTTCCCTTACCTTTTTATCTTTTAATTTATTATCAATAAAGGGGATAATGACATTTAATTTAATTTAATTAAAAAGTGGATAAGGACAACAAATCTAAAGGTGTACATTGATGTACCCAAATGAATTATGATAAAGATTGTTTTATTTGTTTTCAATAGGTCAATTAAGACTAAGTCAACATTAATCAAGACTCAATCATGATATTTAACCCATAAAGAACAACTCAACATCCTGGTATCTCACTTTTCCCTATAGTTACCTCGCTAGTCAATGAATTCCCTAAGATTCAGATCTCACCATTATATTTCATAGAAACCTCAACCCATAATAATATATCATTAGTGGCTTGTTTTGGACATCATAAACCCTCAAGAAACTCTTTTGAAGGGTTTATATTTTATTCTTATGGATTAAAAGAACATACATTAATTGGTATTCAAGATTCTCACCACTTCCCAGCTCGATTTGTAGACGATGATGATTTGATTTCATCTCGGTCTAGTAACTCATGAGTCTTATATGGGTTTCAATTCTCCATTTTTAAATGGTCTTATGAGTTACACATGAAGCGTGATCCTCAGACCATTATTATCTAAGTTTTTTTCTGGCTCACCACTTCTATTTCAAAGCTCATTGACCCCTCAGATTGTTAGGGAATATGGTGGGTCATTACTTATACATTAATAGTAGAACCATATATCTTTATCATCACATCACCCCTAGAATATAGTTTTAAGGCGATGTCTTGAAATTTTTAGTGTAATCTATCTAGATTAAGATTGAAGAAGATAATTATTGTAAATAGTTGGTGTGTTTTGAGTTGTGGATAAATTTATTCTCCTCTCATAATTAGTTGGGTCATGAACTACCATCATTTATACATGTTACAATGTACAAATCATAGGTTCTCAAGGTGTTGTTGATCATGATGTCAAAGTAGCTATTATTGGTCACAATGTTATTAGGGTTGGTTTTTCTACCGGACAAATTTTTTCTTTTCTTAGACCAATAATTCCTTATTCTAATGATCTAAAAACATGTTTATTTTATTATTAATGATTTTTTTTTCTATTTTAGAAAATTTTATTTTCTAGACAAATACGAAATTTTTCCTAATTTTCAGAGTGACCATAAAACCATAAATTGACCACATGAAGAAACTTAACTAACCACTTGAACAGACAAGTGACCATGTACCAATAAGTGAAATTTATATAATTTCTCAAATAATTTCGTGAGTAATAAATTGATCGCCTGACGATCTCTTTTTGACTATATATTGTAATCTGGAACTTTGAAATTTTTTTAAAAGGATGGAAGTGACTGTAAGTCAAACTAGATCAGTCTTATGACTAATTGATCAACCAAAATATAAATTTCAAAAACTCCTCAAGAAAACACAATAGTAAACCAACCAACCACAAGAACAAATGAAGTGACCATATGATATATCTTATAAACTGTGTCAGTCAAGTAACATAGTATTGAAGTGATCGTATGTATCAGAGCAACCACATTCTTTGACTAATGGACTAAAAGATTTAATCAAGTGACCATATGATAGAGTTGTAATTTTTTAAAAGTATTGAAGCGATTGTATAATGACTTAGATAAACCTCACATTAGAGTAAAGCAACTGCATGTTCAAAGAATCTACCACATGATCGGTCAATAGAATAGATCAAATTTTTTTCTTAAGTGTTGAATAAACTGTGAGGTATCAAGATGACATGGAAAACTTAAATAAACCATGTATAATTAGAATCATAATTAAGTAATATATTCCAATGGTCATATTTGAAGAATAAAATTCAAATTAAAAGCATTTAATACTTATGGATTTCATGCTAGATACTATAATCCTTTAATGATTATTCATAAATATATATTTGGAGGAAGATGTTATCTATTTAAAATTATAAACAATTCAAGGATAATAGATCTAATAGTAACTATGAAAAATAGAACACAGTTGTTATTGATCTGTTTTAAAAACCTACAACACTCAAAAAAAATTGTGCATCTCTAAAAATTCTAAGAGAACATGTATGATCATTTCATCTAGTCTCACAACTAAAGGAAGACAATGGGAAGAGAAGAGAACCTTGATGATCAACTGAAACTTGATAAATGTTAAATCTAAATCGAAATTCACTTCTCTCTCTCTATCTCTCTATCTATATATATATATATATATATATATATGTTTTACATTACTTTGGAGTTGTTCTTTAATTATTTTTTATATCTATTTAGAACATACTATTATACTGCATTGAAGAGTTCTCAGAAACTCTTTCTTTAATTTCACCTTTGTATTCCCATAAAAACCATGGAAGAGTCTTAGTGATATCCTGGATAGCCCTATATGTTATTTTACTCTATATACCTGATCCATGTTGTGGATAATCCCATTTATTTTAATAAATATGTTTAACAATGGGTTACTTTCAAGTGTAGAGGAATAAGTCTTAGCTTGAGACTGGACTATTTGTTTTTTTATTTCCACTTTGTGTTATTTAAGTTTTTCTTACTCCATTTTAAAAAAAATGCATTCAAAATATATATATTTCAAGTATATAGTTGGTATGTTTTTACAAATTAATTTAGAAAACAATACTTTGATAGCTAACTTTTATTGGTGATATAAATATTTTTTTATGTGAGTAGCATAATCTCTAAATATTAGAATAATATCAAGTTATTCTAAGTGATTTTTGATCAAGACCTCAATAGGTTATTTAAAAAAATCAAATTAGTTATACCTACTCTATTATTTCACTGGGTGTTTTCTAAATTGGTATATTTTATTTTAATATTTTTTTTAAATAGAAATTTTTATTGGATACTCAATCCCCCCCCCCCTCTTGAGCATTATACTCTGAGCAATAGTTTCCATGTTCTCTTTCTATTTGGAGAGAAAATTCACATGTTGGTGAAGGTGTCTCATATGAAGTTGTGTCAATGTTTGTGGGTGATATAGTGGTTGTTCGAACCTATGTTGAAGGAGTAAGGCCTAGCTATTCTATCAGGATAGATGATTTCATATAGGATGCTTAATCACCCTCAGAGATTTTGTAGGAGACTATTTAGGAAAGGAAAATTGATCACATTACACACATAAAGATGCATGAAATTACAATGAATAATCAACTCGCAACTCTATCTATGTTTTTTGGGTTAGGAGCTACTTCTTTGCACTTGTTTTCACCCCCTGTGTCTATAATGGAAAGATGTGATGCCCTTGTGAGTAAGTCGAGTTCTAAACAGGTTTATCCAAATCTAAAGTTGAGGAATCATCTTGAGGAACAATAGAATAACTATTTAAACTAATAAAATGGGGAATTTAAAGTTTTTAAGCATTATAATAATAATAAAAGTATCATAGTTTTAGACCCTATGGAAGGACTAGAGCAGGTGGGGTGTCATTCATTGGGACCATATTCCTCTTTTAAGGATGGTCATGTGTGGATACCTCCCCACTGATCTACTCGGATTATGAAAACAAAATTAGGGAATAAGAGTAATTCCATTTAGGAAATAAAAGGGGGAAATTTAACTTTTGATATAGAAGATTACTCAATGATTATAGGAAAGAAAATTATATTGTTCAATCAATTTTCAAACTCACATAATCCAATGGTGACAATATTAGTGGGAAAATCTATGGGATTCAAGGAATCAACTCTAAAAACCAAAGACCCTAAAGTTTAGAATAATCAGGAGGTATAGATCTATAATGAAGGTTTTATGATAGAATTTTAGGGAATATAATATCAAATCAATCTAATAAATGAAGTGGAAACATAAAATAAGGATAGAGAAAAAATTGATCATGTGCTCTCATCAAAGTTTCTTTTTCACTCCAAGTAAATGGTAGAAGATGAATTTACTATCTTATCCCCATAGGAGGATTTAAAAATGATCTATGAAATATGTATTCTAATCAAAAAAACAAATAAAAATGGATTGGATCAATACTTAATATTGAATCTTGCTCTGTGGATTCAATAAAGGTAATATTAGTATGGAGGATTATATTAAGATATGGGACAATATGTATTATCTTTGTGAGGATCATATCCACCATGAGCCAAAGTGGGAAAACTTTTATCTCTATTGGATTCTTAAATTGGATCATGGTACTATAATCCTAATGATTTTTTGGAATTATTTAATGACTCCCTTTATGGTGTATCCTCCTTTTGTTGTTTCGTTCTTGTTATAGTTCCCAATCAACCTAAAAAAGTGACTCCCCCACCCCCATTTTCCATAATCCAATGAAATAAATTTTGATGAGGAAGACAACATGAATAAATCTACTATTTATATGCATTTATCATTCTAAAATTGAGTTAAGAGAATAAGTTCAGTGTCCATGCTACCACAACTGATCATATCTTAGCATTCAAAGTCATGTTTTAAGTAAAAATATCACATCAATTAATGTAATGAAATCCTAGATCCAATCGAATATTTTGTTCATTAGTGAGGTTAGGGGGACCTATTGTACACTAGAGTAGGCCAGTATAAAGAACCCAACAAGATATAGCTACTATCAAGTTATAGTTATTTTCCTTACAGAAATGGATGTCAAACCTACCCTATAGTTTTCCCTGGATTAAAATTTATTAAGTGTGTGTGTTGGGTTAAGGATGATACAATCTCATCTATTGTAGTCACTTGTGTACACTAGTGATAAAATTTTTGTCTTAGTCTCAACCTAAACATAGCAAGGAGTATATACCCACATTGGGATCAAACCTTATAAACATATTATGTGTTGCTTCTATAATTTATTTTTTTTTTAATATGGTGTTGTGTGTTGGTAATTCACAAGTAGATCAATTCATCTTAGAGGTTCATATACTAAGATACTTAGTTAACAAATAAAAAGGAATTCGATGAAATATGTTCACATTGATTCACAACCCTACCATAGTGTGATTATATAGATCATTAAGTACTTCAATTTGTTATATATATACACACATACACACCTATTTTACTTAAATATATTTAATACTTAAAAATATATTTCTATAAATGTGTATATTTTTTAAAACAAAATATATCCCAAGGTCCATTTTAATAAGTGAATGGTCTTGAAAACATTTGTAATTTTTTTAATTTGGTATTCTACCTCAATACATTTTTATATAACCATTTCTTCATTTTTTTTATTCCTAATTTGAAACTTCACACTATTTTAATGAATAAAATATTCAACATTAGATTTTTAAAAATAAAATAAATTTAAAAAATAAAAAAAAAGTAAGATATGAAGAAATAAAAATAGTGTGATATGTGATAAAAATAAATTAATTTAATATAATTAAAATAATTAAATTATAATAAAAATATATTTTAATTAATAAAAATATGTAATAAATAACAAAATATTATTAAAAAATAAAATTAAAATGGGTTCGACCACTCAGTTTAACAAATCTTACTGATCTGACTTTGAATAACTCTATACGGTTCAATGTTTTTTATGGTTTTAAGAAAATTATTTGAGATTTTATACAACAATAAAGAAGCAATTGCATAATTTAAGGAATCTCAATCTCACCAAAAATCCAAACACATCATTTGATAATATCATCTCATTCAGGAGAGGTAGATCATTGTAGTGTATAGTTATGTAATATTTTTATGAATATTGGTCTGTCAATATTATAAAATCCATGTGTTATTTTCAACCAACATAATCTTATGAAAATTGGAAAATCTTTTAAAATAAAGTGATTTATAACCAATAATCATAAAAAATTTAATTTAACTTTATTGAAGTTTCACTATAATATTTTGATTTAAATTGTATGAAATAATAAATAGGCATACATGATATGAATAATGGTTTGTTTTTAAAATATTTAATTTCTTCCTAATATATTTTGAAAGGAATTTATATAATATTTCAGTACATATTATCCATTGGTAAACCCATATAATAATCAATGATGAATAACAATAATATACATCAACACATTTCATTCCTTCAAAATAAAAGTTGCCTATAATCCCTATATAACTAGGACATGTTTTGTTTACAAAAAGTAACATTTGAAACAAACCAAACATGGTTTGGATGAAACAAAGTATCCATTGAAACAAACCAAATGAAAAATGTTAAAAAAAATATCCCATTTCTACTCTCCTCAAACCAAACACAACCAAAGATTTATTAAGAGACATGAGTTCCATTCATGTTCGGTTCCATTTTTCTCACCTCGTGGATTTTTCAACAAGACTAGTGTATCAAATAATACTTATGGGATATATTATTAATTTACCTAAAACTTCAATTGTGGCTAAAAGTCACAATCCCTTATTGGTATTTTTTGAAATTAAAGTCCTTAATTATAATGATCTCTCTATTTGAGCCCTTTATTATCATTTAAATATAAGGAATAAAGTCAATTAAATACATAAATTTATATATAGATAAACTTTTTAATACTTAAGTGATTTTAAATAAAATAATTTATATAAAAATTAAATAACATAAAGAATGAATTATTGTTTAATGGAATGTCTTACCTCGAAAAGAGGTTGGACACTTTATTTATAGGTGATTAAATGAGTAAAATTGGTAACATCCATTGATATGGGACTCAAATAATAAAATAAATAAAATGGTCTTATCACACTAATCTAACCTATACAATAACACTCCCTCTCAAGATGGTACAACTTGAAATATAAATATTCCCATAAAAAGAAACAATTATAGGGAATACTATTAGGTTAGGTGTGAGAAGTTGTTTTCTAGATAAGTACTAAATCTTCTATAAGGGAGTAATTTTATGAAATTAATACCAGTATAGGATGCAAGATAGTAATTGAACCAGAATTATGGAACCAGTAGCATTTTTTGTGGTGAATCTAGATGATGGTAGCGAAGGATACATCAAAATAATACAAATTTACAAGAGTAAAAATAGGATTAATTTTTCAAGGAGGTTGATTCTGAACTCTATCACATGTGTGGAAGTTAGAGGATGTGTTCTAGAAGCTGTAACTGGTGCAAGAAGGTGGGATGACAAGTCTGGGAGCCTATATTGTTCACCAAGGAGTTCAGTTGAGGTAGTAGAGTTCAACCAGTAGTTGAGGTTATGTGGCCGATTGTTTGAAAAGTTATGATGGCATTGGAATTTTAGTTATCGAAAGGTAGTAGCTATGGTTTCCTAAAAATAGGTGGTGGGGTCATTTTTACTTGTAACGATTGGATGATGTTCTTGATTTTAGTTGAGATTTTGTTTTTCTTTTCTTTGGGATGTCTATTTTTAGTGACTGAGAGTTTTGTAAAATGTGTGGTCGAGGAGTATGGCTTCTATATTACTGATAGATTTATTTGTGGAATTGAGTTATTTTAAACCTTCTAGAAACATTATTTTTTATTTGAGGTTCCAAAGGTTGGGTCATTCCAAAACTACTACATCCAATGAAACAAGTGGTATCAGAGCTTGGTTCAGAGTTCTAAAGGATAGCTTAGACAGCGAATTCTGGAAAACATGAATTACTTTTCCTTTACCCTTTTTTAATTAAATGGTAGATTTCTGTTTTAAATATGTTGTTGGGAGAGGTAAGGTGAGTTTGGAGAAGTTATATAGATCATACTTTGGTTTTTGGAAGATACATGTGAAGAATTATTTTTTTCTATAAGGATCTCAATATTCTATTAACCAAGATGAATTCAGAATTAATGTCTAAAGAAGATTGGGAAATATTAGACAAGAATTAATTGGGTAGAATCCAAATGATTTTGGACCAAAACATAGATTTTAACATATGTGATGTGAAGAAAACTATATAATTGATGTTTAATATTGAAAACATGTATGAGAATCCTTCCACAATGAACAAATTTTTCATATTCTAGTGACTTTTTGACATGATAATGTTGGAATTAATGTTAAAGAATAATAATATGAAAGGATTTAATATGATATAGATCCTGCTAAAGTCTATTGGTGTGAAGTTCATTAAAGGCGTGTGGGGATTAATTCTTCTATTGTCACTTCCAGAATCATGGGATCTGATGGAGACCTATATGGTTAATCACAAAAGAAAGAATGAATTTTTCTTCAAGGATGTACATGATCTGATCTTGAATAGATATATATCAAAGTAATAGGTTTCAAGTGCTATTGAAAGTGCATTTAGTATGAAGGGAAGGGTACTCTCCACCCAAAGAAGTAAAACAAAAAGTAGGGGAACACAAGAGATAAGATTTGTGGGAAGTTAGTTGATCTCAGTGACTCTGTATATTTCCACTATGGAAATAAGAGACATTTAGGGAAGGGTTGTCAATAGAGGCATGTTAACTCTAGAAATCATGCTTCTATTTCATCTATAAACTCTATAGCTGAAGGATAGAGTGGGACTTTGTTTCTAAGAATTGGGAGTTTGATAAATTCATGGATTATTCATTCTGGAGCTTCATTTAATTAAGCTTCCAAAAGAGTATGCATGTGAAATTATGTGTTTGGAAGCCTTGGAAATTATCACCTTATATATGGAAAGGTGCTTGAGATTTTTATTAAAGGATATGTGATCATTTGAATAAATAATGGGTGTTTACATCACTTGTAAGGCATCCATCATATCTCAGGTTTATGAAATAACTTAATTTTAATTGGTAATCTTGATGATGTGGGATTCTATATGATCTTTGTGATTGGTGTGTCAAAAATCACGTAAAGTTCTATGGTGGTGGATCATGGTTTGAATGATGGAACTTTATGCTTGATTAGGGTTCTGAAAGGTATCATGCATGTTGGAGAAACAAATATCAAGAAATCAAAAAAATATATAACCATCTTGGTCACATTGGTGAGAAATGTATATAGACCTTAAGTTCTAAATGATTGTTGAATATTTATTGGGTAGAGTAAATAACATGTGAGGGTTGAATACAAGGAATGTAAAGGAAGTTTTCATTCAATATGAATGTAAATATATCAAATAATCAAATGCTCATGGTGGTTCATATGGATGTATGGGGACTAACACCAGTTATGTAGTACCTTCAGTTTATGTTATGTAACCCTTTCTTTGTGTTTTTATGGATATAAAGTGTAAATTTTAAGGAAGGGAGAGTTTGGAGAACTTTTAATAGGTTTTTGGGGCTAAAAGAGACTCGCATGGGTTGCACATGGTTTGTCCAACCCATGTAGAAATCCTAGTAGAAACCATTTGAAGTTGCAGATTCTATAAAGTATCTTCAATATAATGTGTTCATGGTTAGAAATACCATACACAAAGGCCATGTGGGATGATCTGTAATGCAGTATCTAATGCACAGTTAGCACATATTTTTCCTAACCGTGTGGACTAACCATGTGTAGGTTAAAAACCACCGCCCTAAAAAGTGGATCTAGATTGTCCTTGCCTTTAATCCACTCATTTTTTTCCCAAAACAAATATAACTTAGGATTTTTCTTCTCTTGAGTCCATATAAGTTTCTCCCATTGATCCGGAGGCAATCCAAATGCTTTCCTTGGTGATTAAAAGCTGTATTCTTGAGGTATGTGATTGTTCTTCATCATTCTTGATCGGTTTCTTAGATCTACTTAGATCTACTTCTCTAATCCTCTTTATTTCTTAGACCTATGTTCATTAAGGGTAGATATAAGATAGTGAATACCAAATATGATATTATTTGGTCTCATTTTTGATAGGAGAAGAGATCTAAGTAATTTTTCTGGAATTATTACCCTATTTCTTGAGCATTCTTCGTCTGTTATCAGTTTTATCAAAACGGATGAGGTTGGTGGCTTCACTCTCGACTCCTCTTAGTAGAAATGAATGTAATGGTTTCAAATTGATTGTTTTTTGTAGATTTTATTTTTAATTGGATGATTTATGATTTCTAGAAACCCTCTTTGGTGATGGTTGTGGAAAATCTAGAAAATTGGTGCTTTTGGTTAAAGTGTTTGAGTCTTGATTTTAAGATGTGAATTTTAAAATGGGATTTCTCTGGAATAATGGTGAATGGATTTGATAAATAGTTTTTCAATAAAAGTAATAATTTTAGTGAAATGGAATCGGTGTTTGGAATTGGAAAGTTTAATGGTTTTCAATAAAATAATTGTTTTATTGAAATAGTTTGAAATGGTTTTGGCATAATAATGGTTGGTGATTATATTACATTTATAAGGATTTGTTGAAATATGACCTTGTGCTCAATGCCAAAGTTTTAATGATACATGGGATATAATTACCTTGTGATGACTTGGAATATTGATGAGAATCCACTCATGAGTATGGAACTGTCATAATGAAGCATGTATAGTTGGATGTGCGAATAAGTGGAATAGAATGGATATTCCAAAACATTAATGAGAGATGGTTTTAAATCCTTATTTGGTTGTTTTTTTTTGGAAATGTGACTTTCTAGAAATTGTTTGAAAATATCACTTGTTTAAATTTTGTTTTAAATAGTTTTGATACTTTTTTATATTTAGTTATAAACTATTTTGGGAAATTGTTTTATATATACTATTTTATATAATTATTGATAATTTTTCTATCCTAGTGGTGTGAGTAGGAAAGTCATTAGGGAAAGGCTACTAAGTTTATACTCTCCCCTACTTTATCACCATGGTGATTTTTTAGATGCTATCCTTTAGTACATGGGAAAAGGTAATGTGTCACACATATTTAGCACCACCTCATGATACTTTAGTTTTTTGGTGATGTTGGAGCATAGAGCTTGTGGGGAATGGAGTATTGTGGTTGTCTTAGAGTTATTATAGTTATCTTCCACTGTCTACTTTGATAGTTGATTTTTCTTTAAATGTGGCATATTTTTATGGGGTTTGGTTGTAGAGATGATGGTTGAGTTTCCTTATTTTTATCATGAATCATAAAATACTTGTTTGGTTAGTGGATTATTTCTTAAAGGGTAAATCATCCCCCATTTGCATTTAAAACCCTTCAGAATTTATTGCTAGCCTTTTTTGCCTTAGGGATGTCACTTAAGGCCATGAAATGATTCATTTTACTCTCAAACCAATGATAATAAGTGGTTCATTTCAAATGGTATCAGTTTTTTCGATCCAAAATATTGTTTGATATAAGTGGTGTCATCTTGTTCCTTCCCTTGCAGAACAGGTAGTCATCAGTTTTCTTGGTCTTGGAGTTGAAATCTGTTCTTGTCTATTCCTTGGGTTATAATCTAAGAAAGGAGTAGGATTTTTAGGACTTGAAATGTAGATCATAAAAAGACGTATCTAACAATTTTATGCTGAAATTTAGGTTACCCGGAAATTGGGTACATAAGTGTTTTGGAGACACTTATAGGATTATGGAAATCTCGTTGTCATGGGTTGAGCCAATGAGACGAGCATGACATGCATTATAGAGGAATGAATTACCACTATGATTGCAAGTTTCATTTGCATTAATGGTTTATGTTTTGTGGAAAAGTGATGATTTTTTAAAAACATGAGATTATTTTCAAAGGAAAGACTTTGAAAAGAGTATGGTTGATGTATTTTGAAAGTGGTTTGATCTTCAAAAAGAAAGTTGTAAGTTTTCAAAAATGGTTGATTTTGGAAAGTAATGTTATGGTAGTTAATTTTCTAGAATTTTAAATGATAATCTATAAGTTTCTAGAGAGTGAGACTTATAGATTTTGTTGTTTCTTTAGATAATGGCACTCGGTAGGCATCGAAGAAACCAACCGGAAGAAGCTGCAGAGAATTTGGTTGCACGGGAGCCACAGGTGAACCAGGAGTTAGTTTACAGTATCATTTGAGTGTTTCAAGCTATGAATATGAGGAATTAGAGGGATAAGGCAAGGCATGTGGATCATTCCATCCAGTTCATGAAGAAGAATCCACCCATCTTTTGGGGTGATTCTGAACCCAAAAAGGTGGAGGTGCAGCTGAATAGGATGAATCATATCTTCAATTTTATTGGGACACCATTAGAGCTGAAAGTCAAGCTAGCGACTTATATGCTCGAGGATCTCACACACCAGTGGTGGGATTTGGCGATGTAGGCTAAACTAGATCACAGTCTTAGTTGGGAGGATTTTGATGAATTTTTTAACAAACAATTCTATCCTCACACATTCAGGATCTAGAGAATAATGGACTTCTTTATCCTAAAGTAGGAAAATCTCTCTATCACAAAATATGAAACTAAATTCATGCATTTAGTGCGCTTTTCAACAAAGGTTGCGGCTAGTGTGTCCTTAAAGGCACGCATATTAGAATCAGGGCTAAGGTAGGAGATTCACTTAAATATTATGGTGCTCTGTATTAAGGATTATACAGAGATAGTGAACAGAGTGATAGTGGATGAACATGATATCTTAGGATCTGTGGGAGGAGGATGTATGATGATTCCTACATGAAATGGTGGGAACTCAAATACTGGGAGCAAGAGGAAGAGGGAAACCTATTTAGAAGTTGGGAAAGGGACTCAAAATTAGACATCTGGATTATTAAATCTTTCTCCATGACCAAAGAGCCAAGTTGGATGCTACCAATGTGGTTTCATTGACCACATGAAGCAAGAGTATACATCGCAACCAAGAGCATTCCACAATTTCAACAATATGGGACATCTTAAGTGCTATTGTCATAGTGCTCTGAGGTTAGGTGCTTGAGATACTTATCAGGTGTTAGAGGTATTATATGCTTTGATTGGATGAGGATGGCAGAATCAGTCTTGTCAACAGAGCAGAGCTAGACATGGTGATACTAGGAACACCATGACTCATCAGTAAGGTCAATCTCATCAAAACAAAAAGGATTAGTGCAGTGATGAAGCAGTTGTATAGAGATGAGTAGATTATTGTAGATGATCAGTTTGGACCATATATATAATGACCCTACTCTTTATTACATATTTGAACATGGATTATTACATAAAATTGCACTTAATATAACCCAGAAGATTGATTGGTATAGTGTCTTTGGGTATTAAGAACATTACATGACAACTTAAGACATAAAATAAAACATCTTTATTGAAACCTTATTTTACATGACCACAACATTCCTTCGTAATTAGCATTGTGTGGGATAACTTGAAGACATACATAAGAAAAGGGTGAGCTATAAAGCCCGGTAAGGGAGTAAAAAATGTATAACATGAAGAATACAATACATGTTAGGAAATAAGAATATCAATGGAGCATAAGAGAAACATGAATATAAAGGCATGATATAGAATGATTATCATAACATGGAAATGTGGCAACAACATACAACATGATATTAGCATGATCCAAGGATCATTAAACATGGATTAGCATGAGTAAACCCTCATTACATATGAAGTATAATGAGTAAACCCTCGTTAAACATGAATTATAATGAGTAAACCCTAATTTCACATGTCATATCATGATACTAAACATTACACAATGCATTGGATCTCTATTAGATCACACCCTTCAAAATCATTTCGTTTTCATGTGTAAGTGTTTCACATAGATCATACAACATGGATTCATTAAACATCATAATTTATTCCATGAATAAGGAATTTGGAATAGATACATTTAATTTACCAATCAATAAGTACATGATAATAAATTTAAATACCCTTGATAGAGAATTGTGGTGCAATTTTGGCATGGTTATGGCATTCACTACATTATGATTTTGGCATGGAAAATTGTGGTGCAATTTTGGCAGCATAACGATGTCAAATAAAAACTCATAAAATGGGTTGATGAGAGTGAAAGGGGTATCTCATAATTTATACATTAAATGGAAAGTAAGGGGATAATGGAACATAATATCCCAATATATGAAATGGAATTTATATTCATAATATAAAATAAATTCTTGAATAGAAATGAGAAGAGAGAAATCCCTTATGGAATTTTGGCATGGTAACGGGTGTACACGGGGGGGATTAATGAGAGAGAAAGGGGTATCTCATCATTAAAAAATAATAAGGGAAGTATGGTGAAGGTTTGATAACATACCCCATTATTTTTAATTAGAAATAAAAGGGTTTAAAAATATAAGGAAACTTGGATAAAAATGAGAAAGGAATGAACCCTTAAGGAATTTTGGCATAGTAACGAATGGGATTAAAGGATCATAGTGGGGATTAATGGGAGTAAAAGGAAGATAAAATAATTTATACACAAAATTTAAAGTATTTTTTTATGGAATATCATATTTCAAATCAAGGAAATGGAAATTAAAAGGCAGGACATATAAGAGGTGCTTGAAGAAAAAGAAGAGAGGGAGATCCCTTACTTGGATGTGTGATCCCAAAGGCTTGGGGGATTCTTATTAGGAGCTTTGGGGTGCCTTGGTAGGTATCTAGAGATTATGCGTAAGATGGTGGTTTAGATTCAAATATATTGAGTGAATATAAATGGGTTATAGGGTGGTTTTTTATAGGAAATGTGGGGGAATTATTTATTATTTTGGTTTTGGACACTACACACTAAAATATTCAAAACCGAAAATTATTAAATGGTTTTTTACCATATTTTATGGAAAAGGGGAGTGGTATAAATTATTTTATAAATATAAGGGCCTAAGATATTAAAATATCTCCCTTTCTTGTGTGGAGGTGAGTCACACTTTCAAGGAAATGATTTCAAAATATTAAAATATTTTATATGTCATGGAGAATACACTAAGGTTTTATAAAATAAATCAAATAAACCTAAAATTAAATTATTTTAAAAGAAAAACATATATTTGGCATAATATACCCTTTATAGTATTTTATTAAATCACTATTGGGTCATTATGATGTCATAAAACACATTATATATTTATATGGTGTTTAATTTTTACCCAAAAATTCAACCATCTCAGAAAATTATGAAAAAATCACTGTAAGATAATTTTGATATCCTAATTCCAACAATAATATTCAATTTATATAAATAATTTTCTAAATATGTGAATTTTCACTTTTAAAATAAAAATTGACCTTTATTGAAAATTTACAGGTTTTGACAAAAACTATTTTCAAAACTTAATAAAAGTTACTTTTGACTTTATAAAAAATGTATGATCATTAATATTTATTAAAATTAATTTAATAATAATATTTTATTATAATATTATTTAATTTAAAAATCCATTGATTCATCAAAATAGATTTCTTAATTGAATTTGAATATTAACCAAATATACTATTTTTTCTTTAAAAATCATTTAAAAAGTAACAATAATAGAAAGAAAGTGTATTCATCATTCTATACAAAAATAGTTCACAAAATCACAATGATATGGTCTTGTTTAATATCCCTTTATTACACCATCATATCACCTAAGAGTAAGGTGTGTGATGGTATGGGTTCCATGGGGTTGTCCGGTGAACATGGTTTGGTCCATGATCTCAATGAGCTTGAAATTATCCCATAAACAGTTTCTCTCATGATTAAGTTATTGGGTCTCATCTTGGGCTTGGTCTAGGGAAAATCCAAGAAATTATATCTCCCTCAGAAGCTCCAATAAATGGGCTTCATAGGGTACTATCCTACTGTTTGAGACCATCACTTCCTTTGTCTTTGTCAAAGGGATTTTTTAAAACCCTATATGTGTACTAGTCATATGATCATTGTTCAATGACTACATTATCAACAGTAATGATAATTAATGATCATTTAATTACAATTGTATATAATAATACAAAAGGAGTGTATATGTTTTCTATATCCATAAGATGTTTAAAAGAAAGGGAATTTTATTTATAAATTTTCATGTTGTTACAATCTCTCCCCTTAATAAATTTCTCCCTAGAAATTTCTTTTTTCCAAACTAAAACAGATGAGGGTAACTCTGCCTAATCACTACCTATGGTTCCCACATTTCTTCTTCAAACTTGTGGTTTCTCCTGAATACTTTGATGAGGTTCATTTTCTAATTTCATAGAAATTTTCAACTACAATCTAATATCTTCAATGGCTTATCTTCATATGAGAGGTCATTCTCCAATGGTACCGCCTCTAGATTGAGTGTATGTGATGGGTCTGGTATGTACTTCCTTAAGAGTGATACATGGAATACATCATGAAATTGAGACATGTTTGGTGGGAGTTCTAGTTGATAGACCACTTCTTCGATGTGATCAAGTATCTCAAAATGGTCGATGTACCTTAGACTAAGATTTCCCTTCTTCCCAAATATCATAACACTCTTCCATGGAGATATGCAGAGGAAAAACATGTCTCTAACATCAAAATCTAAGTCTCATCGACAATTTTCAGCATATCTCTTTTGTCAAATTTGGGTAGCTTTGATATACTATTGGATGGTCTTAACCTTCTCCACTATTTCTTCAACCATTTCCAGACCTATAAGTTTTTGTTCCCCAACTTCATCTCAATATGCCAGTGTTATGCACCTATTCCCATAAAGGGCTTCATAAGGATCCATTTGGATGCTTGAGTGGAAACTGTTTTTGTAAGAGAACTCCACCAAAGAAAGATGTTGGTCACATCCACCTTTGAAGTTCATTGAGAAAGCTCTCAACATGTCCTCAAGTTTCTAAATAGTATGCTCAGATTGGCCCAGTAGTTTGAAATTGATAGGTCACTTTGAAGTTCAACTCAATGTATAGAGCATATTAGGGACTCTTCCAAAACTTAGATGTGAATCTTGGATCTCGATCGGATACAATTGATAGTGGTACACCATGAAGCCTTACCACTTCTCTTATATATATCTATGTTAGTTTATCTAGTGATAAATACTCTTAAACTACAATGAAGTGTGTAGTCTTTGTGAGACGATCCACAATAACCTGGATAGCATTGTTTCCTTTGGATGTCTTCAGAAGTCTAGTGACAAATTCCATGGTGAAGTTTTCCCATTTCCATGTTGGTATGTGTAATGGTTTCATCATCCCCTGAGACTTATGCCTCTCATCCTTCACTTTCTCACATACCAGTCACTTTGATGTATATTCAATGATTTCTTTATTCATGTTATCCCACCAATAGTTCTCTCAGAGATCTTGATATATCTTTGTGTTTCCTGAGTGAATGGAGAAATTTGAACTATGTGCATCATACAAAAGTTATTTTTTTAACTCAAGATTTGACAGAATACATAGTCTTGACCCAAATCTCACAATTCCTCTTCATTAAAATTGAACTCTGAGGATTTACCTTTTCTTGTAGTTTCTACTTTCTAATGAATTCCCACATCATATTTTTAAGAATCCTTTAACCTTTACAAAAGAGATGGTTGAGTAATAATTTGTGAAAGGATTTATGATGTTCCCTTCTTTATGACTTCCATGTCCATATTCATCAAATCCAAGAAGATTGGATCCTTTTCAATTCTCATCAATGATATAATTGTTGGGTCCTTTCTACTTAGAGAATCTGCTACCATGTTCGCTTTCCTAGGGTGGTAATGGATTGAGAAGTTGTAATCCTTGATGAGCTCTAAACATATTCATTGGGGCATATTCATCTCTTTTTATGTGAATATATATTTGATACTTTTTATCCATATATATTTCACACTCCTCGCTAAAGAGATAATTACACTAGATTTTCAATGCAAAGATCACAGTTTCCAACTCCAAATCATGTGTGGGATAATTTTTCTCATTAATTTTCAACTTCCTTGAGGTGTCGGAAAAGACTTTTTAATTTTTCCTCAAATTATATCAAATATAGACTTATAATATTTTCAAGAATAAAATTCCCACAAACTTCAACATGTGATACGGCACTTATAGAAGTTTTTCTCTAATGGTGTAATATCATTGTTGGTGGGGAATCAATGTTCTTATAAAACATAAAAGATATTATAATAGTAAATGAATTGAAATAAATTATGATATAAAATAACTTGAAGTAGTGGTTACATGTAATTAATTCATCATTATACATATTAAGTTATCCATGATATACTTCCTAACGTATATTCTTATTGGATTTTTTTCCTTAATAATGGTTAGTACTAAGCTTATTAATTTACCAAAGCATATACCCTAGGAGCGTCAAAGCAAGAGTGTATCAAGTCCTATTGTCGCGCACCAGTTCTCATTCGAGTCTATCTCAAAGCGGTGTTTTCAGATTTTACCCCTAGATACATCTATGTTAGAGCAACCTCTACTTTTTCATATCTAGAAAAGGATGTATTTTCTTGATAAAACACTTACTCTATACCCAAAAAAAATTTAGGAATTATTTTCTTATACTTAGTATTATCTCTAAGGATTTCACTAGATTTTTCTAATCCAAATCCTAAAAATAATTAAACCTATCCTTTGATATTAACTATAATGACCCTACTCTTTATTACATATTTGAACATGATTTATTACATAAAATTGCACTTAATACAACCCATAAGATCGAGAGGTCTAGTTTATTTGGGTCTTAGGAACATTAAATTACAACATAAGACATAAAATACAACATCTTTATTGAAAAATTATTTTACGTGACCACAACATTTCTTTGTACTTATCATTATATGGTATAACCTGAGGACATACATAAGAAAAGGGTGATCTATAAATCTCAGTAAGGGATTAAATAAAGAATAAAATGAAAAATACAATACATGTTAGGCAATTGGATTATCAATGGAGTATAAGAGAAATATGAACATAAAGGTGTGATATAGCATGATTATCATAATATGAAAATGTGGAAACAATATACAACTAATATTAGCATGAGCTAAGGCTCATTTCAAATTGATTAGCATGATTAAACCCTCATTTCACATGAATTATCACGAGTAAACTCTCATTACACATGAATTAGAATGATTAAACCCTCATTTCACATGGCGTATCATGATACTAAACATTACCTGTAGAGACCCGAAGCTTGACGTACATGGACATTACATTACTTTTGCGGAATACTTAGTACATAACAAACACACACACACAAGGATCGTAATAGTTTAGTGTCTTTGGAAACTCGGAGTATAATCTTCTAATCGTGGTGAAATATCTTCAACATCTCCCATAAAGATCTTCCCTTTTTTTTACCTAAAACCTTTCTTTATATCCTGGGGAAAAAACATAAAAGGGTGAGCTCAAATGCTCAGTAAGGGTAAACAAAAGAAATATCAATCACGTCATATTCATAAGAACATATCTTTCAGAAATCTTAACCTGTAAAAGAGATCATAATTTCATAACATGGGATAAATCATAGTAGTGAAATTTAATCCCAATAATCATAACTTAAAACATGAAACTTTGTGGAATACACACATAATCATAGAGAATCATTTCTTATTAGTCAAGACTCATTGCCAAGACTATCTTAGTGGACAAAGTCCCTTTCTGAACCGAGTTCACTCCTCGTTTCAGTCCTATTTTACTGAACCGGTATAACCTACCCTTCCAGCCATGTCTATCTCATGAGATATAAAATCTTTACCCAATGCATTAGAGGGAGATATAGGTCCCACCCATCTCATAATGATACCATTCTTATGTGTGCCACAAAATCATAAACCATACATCATAGCATAACCCATGTAATAAAAATGGGATTCTTAAACATTGTGACATCATAAAACAATTCATATAAGATAAAGGAATTCATAAAAATAATTCCATCACAACATAATCAAATCAATGTAATAATAGGGATAGAAACAGAACCCTTTATTATCTTATATGGAAAATAATTTTGATAAAACACTTGAACTCCATTCTTGAGGAAAATATCCTTTCTACTTCAAAAACACTTTTCCTTTCATAAAATGTCATAAAATTCTAAACTAAAAGAAGTTGATTAAAAATAAACTTGAAAACTTGTAAAGGATCCTTCTTGGAAATAATGTTTTAAAAATCCATTCATGCCGTATAAGTTAAAAAAACATTCTTCTCGTACCTTTGTCGGAAAAGTCAAAAAGTACCTCATACGAAAAACAACAAAAGATTCCTTTCATATCCTTTACTAAAAACTCACCGAAGGGTAAAATTGGATTTAAAAAAATTGTAGGTGGATGTAAATAATATTACATATTGAGGAAACATGGATGTGGATGATAAAATACACCCTAGTAAATACCAAATTATAAACAATCTCGGATAAAAATGAGATTGTGATATTTCCCTTACCTTTAGTCTGATATGCTTTGTACGTGTCCGAACCTCCTGTATAATGATTTAAATAATGTTATTGACTTATTACAGAATCATACTTATTTTTATGATATCATATATGGTCATATTATTAGCTTATTATTAGTAATATTTCATTACTACTTGTTATTCGGGTGTTTATTACTTTTTGTTCTTATGTGTGTTTTGTCGAATAAATTCTTATTCTTCTCTTTAGGTTATAGATACCTCATTTCCAGAATGGTATTAGTGTAATATATATCATATTCATTAATTCAACTCATTTATATAATCATTATGAAATTAAGATCATGTAGAACAAGTCGCATCACATCATGGAGACGGTATTCCGTACGTACGCACGAGTGATGATATCGTTCCTATGATCGTGGAATTGTATTGGAGTGTATGTATACTATTTAAGAATCAATATCACTTTATAATAGTCATATATAGTCATTATTTACACCATTATACCCATCCAAGTAATGTGGTGGTGGAAAATAGATTACACCACGACGTGGAGATGGTATTCTGTACGTATGCATGCGCGGTGATTTCTTTTTCCGTAGGATGGATAGATGGTGAAATAGGGTTGTTTCATACTTATAATAACATATCAGTATATGAGTGATACTGATGTTATTACTTCATAATGAAACAACTAAATAAGAAGAAGTGGAAGAAGAAATAAAGATGAAAGAATCGGTAACGGACATTACCTCTTCTTTGAAGTGCTTCTTTGAGACCTCCTTTTAGGGCACTAAAATAGGTCTTTGAAGAAGAAAAGAACCTCTATGATGTTTCTAGGGAAGTGGAGAGAAGGAATTGGCAGGGTTTGGCCGAGCTTGAAGGCTCAAAGTGGTGTGAGGAAGAGAGGGAGGAGGTGCCCTTTTATAAGGGATGATAGGGGCACCATTGGAATAACTAAAAATATTATTTTATTATAAAGTCAAGTTCGGTTTTAAATAGCTCCAAATTGAGTTATTCAGAAGCTAAGGTGGGGATGGGTCTAAATCCTCTCATCTAATAGAATTTAGACAAGTTTAGGTCATTATATTAACCTTATCTTTTAGTTTTAACACTTAGTTAATTAGATTGACATTTACCATGTCACTTTGTATTTTTTATATTATATAGTTAATAAACTTACCATATACATCCAAACGACCCCCAAGTTGTGTTTTATTAATATATATAACCTTATCTAAGTCATTTGGCCAAACCTTAGATTTTTAGGAATAAAATAACAATTAATAATATAATATTTGTTTTAAAAACTATTTTATGTCAATTTTGACATTATTCAATAGTTGATTTTTTTTGAAACTCATAACAGAATGATTACTTCGACCAAAGTTAATTAAATCAATACTAACATGTCATATTAACCTAGAAAATTAGTTTAGTTCATAAAAAGTCTCAAATTATATTTATTTGGGTATTTATAACATCAATTATGTCAATATTTCATTAATAAGATAATTACTGCATCATCGTTGTGTCATAAATAAATTAAATTATTTAATGTTTAAAATTTACAAATAAAAAACCATTATGTAGGAAATATTTTTATATTTCTAATGAATATTTATAGTCAAATTTATCTTATGTATAACCCCATATTAAAACTGATTTACTTATTAAACTTTGATTTTAACTATTTTAACCCTTCTTTAAATAAATTAATAATAAATGTCCCAATCTAATCCAAGTGGGCCTAAATGGTCATATGTTATTCCTAAGGTTGTTTTTGGTCGAATTACACTTGTCCAATAGAATTAGGAAATGTGTTAGGGTAATAATAATATCATTTTTACCCTTAATTACCCTATTTACTTTTAACCGTGGTAAAAAAAAGTAAAAAGTTACTATTCACCAAAAATTATTTTCATCTCATTGAACCATATTTTACTTACTGACATCAACCATGTCTCTCAGATTTTTGAAATTCCACTCACAGAAGCGGTAAAATTAAGATTTATGAAAATTTTATTTTTTAAACTACCACTTAGTGGTTTCACTATTCATCAAAAAATGAAAGTTTCCAGAAAAATACCAAAAATTAGGCCTAAGATATATTTGATATTATGAACTCAAAAATGATGTCTATTTTACCAAATTCAAAACATATCAGTTTCATTAATTAATTTAAAAATTAATTCTCGTCGTCAAAACAAATAGCGTGTTTTTAAAAGATAATAACTATCAAAAGATTGACACTTGTTTATGTCTGGTTTAAATGTGAAATTACATCCAATGAAAAACATTGTATTAAATTGTAAAAATATATTCTAAATATACTTTAAAACCACTCAAATTAATAATTTACCACTATTAATTATTTCGATTAAAAAAGTTGTTTTTAATTAAAATTTAGTAATTTTCACTATTCATCAGAATATGAAAGTTATCCGAAAAGTACCAAAATTTCACCTTAGGCTAAATTTGATACTCCGAATCAAAAAATGAAGTCCATTTTGAAAAATAAAATTTATAAAATTTCAAAAAGTGGTTATTACTATTCATAACGGCTAGTTTTAATAATATTTTAATAGCATATCGTTGTTTAGTGAAACTCGGTATTACGTACTACACACGCTATCGAGGAAGGTCGTGATTGCGTGTAATGCAAGGCAAGTCAATGATGCGTGTTGTGCAAGCTCCTTTTGGTGTAGCGTACAACACAAGACATTAATAAAATTAAAAAGAATATTTTTCATAAAATCTCGGGGTGTTACATTCTACCCCCCTTAAAATGAATTTCGCCCTCAAAATTCGTCGGGGTTATAAATGGTTTACTACTCGAAAGTTTCTTTAATAGAAACCCACATCGTAAAAAGGAATACCAAAACTTGGCTTTAAAAACTAAAGTATGAAACGTAACGGTTACCCAAATTAACTAATCACTGGGTTTCCACAAAGGAGAACATAGGTAAAAATATGGATATGGAAGAGAAATCTAACCATCATGTTCTGATAAAGAGTGGTAGAGAACATGGCTATGAAAAATACAACAATCACAAAGCCATAAATTTGTGATGATCTAGGGTACCATCTAATTCATCGGATATAAGGGCACTAGGACAACATTTTTGATTTTCAAGATTATTTCCCTAAAGTTGAATAATTTGAATTAGAATAAATACTTACTTTATTTTGGTACAATCTCAATGTTGTTCATGCCTTGAACAATTTCCACTTTATATCTTAAAGAAATGAATTTGAATTTGTTATTCGTGAAATGTTAGCAGATCATGTGATAGAATGACAGGTCATTCCATCTGTCTCAAACAAAAGGTTTGCAAAAGTTATTAAATATACATAAGTCGATATATAGTGAGATTAATCATATATGGTTCCTAAAATGGACTTATACTTCCTATATCATACTTCTTAATATAATAAAACTAGTTTCTACTAAACAAGGACTTCCTGTAGGCCAGTGGTAGGTGATAAAGGCCAGTCGCACTTCGGTTGTGGGTTCGATTCCCACAGCCTTGTCCGACGCGATGGGCTATCGCCCGTCCTGCAGGTTGTCCTTTTTCTAAAACTACATTACTATAAAATCCCATCAGTAATATCGAAAAAAGTTCTATCCTTAAACAATACTAGCATATGTCCAACATAATCCATTCCAATCTTTAGGCTTATCTAAAATACTTCGGTCCAAGCTCATAGTATAAAGAAAACGATTACTTGAAATAACATCAACCAAGCATGTGAATACCATCATTTATCCCCCATATATATATTGTTGGTCACATTCCAATCATGTGAATACCTTAATCATGTATTCTCTTGAAAAAATGAATACCCATTGAACCTTAGTGAAAACATGAATGCTGTCAAAAGTTAACTCTTTCCACATACCAAAATCCAAAAATTCTATATACTCAAACCATGATATAACCTTCTCCTTATATTAGTCATGAGCTCATGAATACTATCAAACATTTAATTTTCTCCTTATACCTTCATTATGCGCATATCATCTATTTTCCAAAAATATCTAAATAACCTTTCATGGTTACTAATACCATTAATCATACACTTTTAGAACTTAAGAAAGACAACAGTGTAACAATCCTTAGATGTCTCTTTATTCCATAGTACCATGAGATTACTTATACAACATTACACTTGATAAACATGTAATCATTCTACTACCTTCTTAAACCATTGACCGAGCATCAACAATTCATTTATTTCACATATCATTTGTAGTCTCTTCATCATCATCAACATAAATACTACCCATACAACCGTACTGATTCTCTTCATGAGACTTTACCTTAGGGAATTGGTTTGCATAATGCCCTACATTCCACATTTAAAACATTTAACCATTGTTGATGTCGTAGCAATACCATTGTTGTAAAGACCCGCAAATTTCAAGGAAATTTTTTTCTTAATTTTCTTTGGAATTTTACAAGAACGCAGCTTCAGACGGCACCTGATTCCGAGGCCCGGTGTGCCCGGAATCAATTTCCGAAGTTTGGCTCGGGTACGTTCAGTGAACGGACGAGCGGGTTTTTCTATCTTTTGAACCAGTGCCCGGAATCGAATTCTGAGGGCACCGATGAAATCGCAGCGCCGGTATTTGCTTAGAAATGCCTCTTCCGGAGTTGCGTTTGCTCAACCGTGGTTTTTAAAATTTTGGGCTTTAAGTCGGAAATAAAATAAAGGTTGTGCGACAACTTTATTTTATTTCACTTAAGCTGCTTGGAAGTCACTTGAAAGCCACTTGAGCTGAGTTAAAGTGGATAGGGTGCTATCCGAAAATATCCTACCCCTTGTTAAGATATTTGTGAGGTGGGGCCCGCACGAGCCCCGCCGTTTCCTTCGCTAAGTAACGCACCCGCGAAAACCCGTCAAGGTAACTGAAAAGTCAACCGGCGCGTTTTCTTTAATTCTTAACAGACCATTTAATTGGGCGGTTTATTTCGTGAATTAAATGGGCTGTTTCATTCGTTGAATTAATTCAACGAATTTAATGGGTCGTTACTTACGCGTTTGCGTTCGTTGGCGAATTAATAAAATAGACAAACGTGTCTATTTTGGAGGATTACTCTTTATTCTCTGGGCCTCCACCCTCCCCGCGAAGAACGCGAAGAACGCGAAGAACGCGAAGAACGCGAAGAACGCGAAGAACGCGAAGAACGCGAAGAACGCGAAGAACGCCGGAACCAAAATTCGACGACGCACATCGCGATCTGTGACGTCGACAAACTTTTCCCCGACCTTCTTCTTCTTCTTCGGCGCTTCTTCTTCCGCGGCGAACCTACGATTGGCGGTTAAAGGTGAGAATCGAATCTTCTAAATTCTCCCTTTTTATAATTCGATATCAACGGATTTAAATTAATTAAATCCGTTTGATCTTGATCCGGAGATCGTCGGCGCGACTCCTTCCCGTGGTGCGACGAGCGTCTCTTCCGCGGCGATCACCAAATCCGCGACGACCACTCGTCCAACGACGACGACAAGGTAGGGGTTTATTTTCTTGTGATTATCCTTCAGTGATTCTACTTCTTTTTGAACAAAGAACCGGCATGAATAATTTCAAGTGGTTAAAAATTGAATTGCCGTTTAAAAGAAAAAGAAGTGAACAATTTTTATCTTGATTAAAAATTGTTGTAGCCCTTTCTCCCGTTGTTTATGACTAACGCGGAGGGTGCGGGTCTGACGAACAAAACCCGACACCCTCCGCCGATCCTTTTCGTGTGCGGTTTTGGCAAGCGACGACGACCCGTGCGGCAAGGGTGATCCGTTGATCCCGCAGTGAAGATCGGCCCCCGGGAGGAGCAACGGCGCAGACGGGAGAGGAAATGGGCCACCGGAGCAACTCCGGCGGCCCGCGGAAGGCGGCGGCGGCGTGGGTCGCTGGCGCGGCGGCGCCGGTGACCGGAGGCGGCGGCGCCCGGCGCGCCGCCGGAGGATCCGCCGCGGCTCGGCCGCGGCGGCGGCGAACCGCCGGACCGCATCCGCGGTCCGGCCACCCAACACGCGGGCCGCGTTCCTCCAAGCCGCGGGTCAAACCCGCGGCGGTTTCCTTCGGCCGCTCGGCCGAAGCCGAGCCGGCCGGTCCGGTCGGCCGGGCCGGGCCCAGAACCCCCGTTTTCGGGCCCTCTTCGGTCTTTTGCCCATATCTTGGGCCTGGGACCTCCGATTGATGAACCGTCAGCGGCTACGCGATCCTTGGATCGATACGGTCATTTCGGTATATTATACTCAAGGTTTCGGAAGACCTTGGGTTCGGCCGGGTTGGTTCGTACACGAAACCAACCGGGCCCTCGGAGCGGAAACGCTCATAACTTGAGCTACGGACGTCCGATCGACGTACCGTCAGCTGTGGTGGTTTCCTCTAAGTGAGACGGAACTTTTGGCATACTCCGCCCGAGGTTTGGACGCAGGCGGAGTACGGTCAGGTTGGTTTTTCCCTAAAAACCAACCGGGCCCCTGGGACGAAAATGCCAATAACTCTCAGACCGGGCGTCCGATTGACGCGCCGTCTGTTGCGTTGAGATCCTGTCGTCGATACGGAACTTTTGGATACATCAACTTCGGACTACGTGTCAGTTGATGTATCAGCCTCTCGGCTCGTGGAACGGACCCTCCTAAACGAGCTCGCTGTGTGCGGGAACCCTAGCGCTGGCTGTGACTTCGACGACAGAGCAGAGATCCTCCGTGGACTGCGACGACGACAGAGCAGAGATCCTCCGTGGACTGCGACGACGACAGAGCAGAGATCCTTCGTGGACTGCGGCGACGACTGTGCAGAGATCCTCAGTGGACTGCGTCGACTACTGCACTCAGCGATCCTACGTGGATCAGTGCTACCGATCCTGTGTGGGTCACTACTCTACCGGTTCTGTGTGAGCCACTGCCTACAGGTTCTGTGTGATCCCGATCCTGTGTGGGTCTTTTGCGGGGGTTAGTACCTATCGATCCTTCGTGGGTCCGACGACTTAGATGGATCAGTGATCATCTTTGACGTCATCTGAAAAAAGTATACCTGGTTGAGCTGAATCTTATGTTACTCTCCCTTGTGGATTGTGTTGAACTATCATATGTGGATTTACTATTTACTCTCCCTGGTGGATTTGAGTCTTGCTTTCCTGTGTGGATTGAGTTGTTCTTGAGCTCGTGAGCAGAGCTAGAATTGGGGACTTAGGTATATGTATGAGCATATACCTAAGTCGAGTCAGATGTTACTTCGTGATTGCACCTTCTTTTTTTTTTTGCTATATCCTTTGTGGATTTCGGGAGACCTTCGGGGGTCTCAGGGTCCTTACTGAGTAGCTTATACTCACCCCTGCACGGGCTATGCCCGCACCTTGTTGTGTTGGATGCAGACGACGGACAGCGCTGATCACGGTTGGGGCGTGGAGCAGGACGGTACCTGGAGGTGGACCACTGGGCGGGACGTGCTCGGAGCGGACGTGGGACCCGAGGAGCCTGGAGGCTATCTGTACCCACCCTTCAGGTGGGATTGCCAGTGGACGACACGAGGCCGCCGTCTTTTCTTCAGTTGCTGTTCTTTACTTTTTCAGTTGTACTTTCAGTTGGGCTTGTATTCCGGCCCCCTTTACTTTTCTGCACTTGGTAGTTACTTTCCGCTTGCTGACTCTGTGGTGGTTGTTACTTATAAAGGCAATGCCTTCCCTGTTTACCGGGATTTTACACCTTGGTGCTAGTCGCCAGCCCCTGGCCTATGGAAGGCGGGCTTTGGGTAGTCACAGCACGGGCCCCTAGGTCGGGTCGTGACAAATTGGTATCAGAGGTGGTCGGTTCTACCGCAGACTCTGATCGTCTTTTCTTTCTATATGAAGCAATAGTGTTTAGTGTATTGAGTGTGGTTATCAGTTCAGGGAGCCCAGTGTTGGTGCGGCGGCCGACGTATCCGTACACCAGGACCCTGACTCCTGATTTCCGACTTAATGCATGAAAACATTGATTGCATGTGTGTTTCAAGTTTTCTTTGTGATTACTTATGTCAGCTCACCGGGTATACTGATCTGCTTCATGAAAGTCTCAAGTTTTCCTTGTGATTACTTGTGCCAGCTCACCAGGTATACTGTTCTGATTGTGGTGCTCTTGTTCTCCTTTTCAGGATGGCCCCGCGATGACAGCCAGCTAGGGTTCCGAGTGTAGGGCGCGACGGCAGCCCACCGAGCGACGAGGCCTCGGTGCAGGGCCCTTTGCCAGCAGTGGCACCGGCGGTAGCTTTACCCGCCGAGCCACCGATGCTACCAGTACCAGACGCTGACGATGCACGTCGCCTCAGGGCACTGCATGAGTTCCAGAGCCAGCGACCGCCCAGGTTTCGCGGTGAGGCGGACCCCCAGGCCGCCGAGGACTGGCTAGAGGCGGTGGTACGGATCTTTAGGCTAGTGAGGACACCAGCGGATCTCATGGTGATTCTCGCGGCGAGCCTCCTGCAGGCGGCATCATGACGGTCGCTCAGTACGCGGCGAGGTTCACTGACCTATCTCGCTACTCGACCGACATGGTACGGGACCCCTTCTTCCGGGCCCGGACCTTCGAGCAGGGCTTGCGGCAGGAGATTCGGGCGTCGCTGATCTCCCTCAGCATTCCGACCCAGGCGGGAGTACTGTAGCGAGCCCTCTTGATCGAGAGCTTCCTGGCAGAGCCTTCTTCAGAGGCGAGACCTAGCGCAGGGCGGAAGGTAGCTGAGTCTTCGGCAGCAGGTAGCCGACGGATGACTCTCGGGTCCAGGCAGACTAGACCCCCACGCAGACGGCCTCAGGACACCGGCTCAGCAGTGCGGGACACACAGCGGAGTGCCAGCCTTCCGAGAGGCAGGCTGTGCTACTCCTGCGGCGGGCAGGGTCACATGGCTCGTGACTGCCCGACTCGCCGATCAGAGGAGCAGCAGACGGTGGAGGGGCCACCCAGGCAGAGGCAGAGGGTCGACCATGGCGGTCCGCAGGGAGGAGGCGGACGAGGCAGAGGAGCTGGCCGAGCAGCGGGTGGTGGGCGACGCTTCCAGGCTCTACCCCCACCACCACCAGGAGGGCCACCTCGACCACAGGGAGCTGGCGGGAAGGGACAGGCCCAGCTCTAGGCAGTGGAGGCCTACGACCCCGACATGCCAGAGATGATTCGAGGTACGATCTGTGTCTATTCCACCCTTGCTGCAGTACTTATAGACACAGGAGCGAGTCACTCTTTCATAGCCTCTGCCCTTGTTCGGAGCTCGGAGATTCCGACTGAGCCGTTGGCTCGATCCTTACGGCTAGAGACTCCTACGGGAGCAGACTCGATGATTACGCATTGGTGCCGGCAGTGTGAGCTTACTCTAGGAGGCGAGAGATTCGGCTGGGATCTCCTTGTAGCGGCGTCGAGGCCTTACGACGTCATCTTGGGAATGGATTGGCTATCCACGGTTCATGCCCAGATCGACTGTTTTAGGCGCAAGGTGCGATGTGTTCGCACCGACGGGAGCAGGTTTACCTTCACCGGCGAGAAGGGAACCTTTGCAGCACAGGATGGACTTCCGCGGAGGAGAGTGCAGCCCATCTCTCATCAGTTGGCTAGCCTCTTCCTAGGAGCAGTGGACGTGCGGAGTCCAGTTTTTCCTGTAGTGGTGGACCAGTACGTGGACGTCTTTCCTGACGACGTTCCAGGGCTACCTCCTCGTAGAGAGGTAGACTTTTACATCGAATTGTACCCTGGGACAGCCCCGATATCTACTCCAGCATATCGGATGGCCCCCGCCGAGCTTCGAGAGCTGCGGGTACAGTTGGAGGACTTGCAGAGCAAGGGGTTTATCCGACCCAGTGTTTCACCCTGGGCTTCCCCGATTTTGTTCGCCAAGAAGGCGGACGGGAGCTTGCGACTGTGTGTCGACTATCATCACCTGAACCAGGTGACAGTGAGGAACAAGAATCCGCTGCCACAGATTGATGACCTCTTCGATCAGCTCAAGGGAGCGCGGTGGTTCTCGAAGATAGACCTCCGGTCAGGCTATCATCAGCTCAGAGTTCGAGATGAGGACGTGCAGAAGACGGCCTTCAGATGTCGGTATGGCCATTATGAGTTCTTGGTTATGCCGTTCGGCGTAACCAATGCTCCAGCAGTGTTCATGAGCCTCATGAACAGGATCTTCCAGCCATACCTCGACCGATTTGTCGTGGTCTTCATTGACGAAATTTTGGTATACTCGACGACTGAGGAGGAGCATGCCTACCACCTACGAGTTGTGCTAGACACACTCCGAGAGCACCAGCTTTATGGCAAGCTCTCAAAGCGCCAGTTCTGGTTACGTGAGGTCCATTTCTTGGGGCACGTCATCTCTGAGGCGGGAGTTGCAGTGGATCCCGCGAAGATCGAGGCAGTGCTAGCTTGGGAGCCACCCAGGAGCGTGACGGAGGTGCGGAGCTTCTTGGACCTAGCCGGATACTATCGGAGATTTGTGCCAGACTTCTCCAGAGTTGCGGCACCACTCTCAGCCTTGACAAAGAAGGGGAAACCCTTTGTGTGGTCAGACAGATGTCAGCAGAGCTTCCAGGAGCTGAGACAGAGATTGACCAGCGCACCTATCTTGAGGTTGCCTGAGGAGGGAGTTGGATACGTAGTTTACTGCGATGCATCAGGGACAGGACTCGGGTGCGTCCTGATGCAGGAGCAGGTCGTGATCGCCTACGGATCACGTCAGTTAAGGCCGCATGAGCAGAACTACGCCACTCATGACCTGGAGTTAGCAGCAGTGGTCTTCGCTCTGAAGACTTGGCGGCACTATCTGATGGGCGAGCGCTTCACAGTCTTTTCTGACCACCAGAGTCTCAGGTATATCTTCTCTCAGAAGGACCTGAACCTGAGACAGCGGAGATGGCTTGAGTTCCTCCAGGACTATGACTTTGAGATAGTCTATACTCCTGGGAAGGGGAACGTGGTAGCCGATGCCCTCAGCAGGAGGACGGGCATTCAGCTACTTGAAGAGGCGACAGAGCAGCTAGCCTCCTTACAGATATCCTTCGTGGATAGAGACGGAGCAGCCTTTCTTCAGTCTCTCACAGTCTCTCCTCCACTTCTACAGCGGGTCAGAGAGGCTCAGCGTGGGGACGCTGACTGTGAGACCCGGCGTGCACTGATATCCTCAGGTCATGCGCCTGATGGCTTCTCCCTTGGAGCAGAGCACGACATCCTTTTTAGAGGACGTACCTTCGTACCAGTCATTTTACGAGAGGAGGTGCTGAGAGAGTTTCACACTTCTCCCTTGGCGGTGCATCCCGGAGTGGCGAAGATGTACCAGGATCTCAGACGACAGCACTGGTGGCCGGGCATGAAGAAAGCTGTGGCAGAGTTTGTTTCACGATGCCTCACCTGCCAGCAGGTGAAGGCAGAGCATCAGGTACCAGCAGGCTTGGTACAGCCCTTGGAGGTCCCGGAGTGGAAGTGGGACGGGATATCTATGGACTTCGTGACTGGACTTCCACGCACTTCTAGAGGTCATGACTCCATTTGGGTGATTGTCGACCGACTCACCAAGTCGGCACACTTCTTAGCCATCAGAGAGCAGGGCTCAGTGGAGAGCTTGGGACGTCTTTACGTCCAGCAGATCGTACGGCTTCACGGTGTGCCATCGTCTATCGTCTCCGATCGAGATGCTCGTTTCACTTCCCGGCTTTGGAAGGGGTTGCAAGAGGCGTTCGGGACGCGGCTCCATCTGAGCATAGCCTTCCACCCTCAGACGGATGGTCAGACGGAGAGGACCATACAGACACTCGAGGACATGCTCCGTGCATGTGTTCTCGACTTTGGTCGCAGCTGGGAGGACCACCTACCCTTGGTGGAGTTCGCGTACAACAACAGCTACCACTCCACCATCGGGATGGAACCATACGAGGCGTTGTACGGCAGACCCTGCAGATCACCGTTGTGCTGGACAGACCCTGGGGAGTCAGCACTCGTGGGACCAGAGATGCTCCGAGCCACGACAGAGAAGGTCCAGATCATCTAGGAGAGGATGAGGACAGCTCAGAGCTGGCAGAAGTCATATGCTGACAGGAGGCGGAGGCCACTAGAGTTCGAGGATGGCGACCACGTCTTTTTGCGTGTCTCACCTCGACGTGGTTTACGGAGATTTGGTCGAGGCGGCAAGTTGTCTCCACGCTTCATCGGGCCTTTCCAGGTCCTCAGCAGGATAGGAGAGGTGGCTTATCGCCTGGCTCTGCCACCTCAGTTGCACCGGGTGCATGACGTCTTCCACGTGTCTCAGCTGAGGAGATACGTGCACGACCCGACGCATATCATCGACTTTGGGGAGCTGGACGTGGACGATGGGGCGACTTTTGCGGAGGTCCCAATGGAGATCGAGGATCGACAGGAGCGGGTCCTACGTGGGCGGTCGATTCCTCTTGTGCGCGTCAGATGGCAGCACGGGAACCTCCAGGAGAGCACTTGGGAGCGGGAGGCTCAGATGCGTGCTCAGTACCCCCATTTGTTCCCCTAGTTTTTTATGTATCTTTACGGGGACGTAAATCCCTGAGGTGGGAGTAATGTAAAGACCCGAAAATTTCAAGGTAATATTTTTTCTTAATTTTCTTTGGAATTTTACAAGAACGCAGCTTCAGACGGCACCTGATTCCGAGGCCCGGTGTGCCCGGAATCAATTTCCGAAGTTTGGCTCGGGTACGTTCAGTGAACGGACGAACGGGTTTTTCTATCTTTTGAACCAGTGCCCGGAATCGAATTCTGAGGGCACCGATGAAATCGCAGCGCCGGTATTTGCTTAGAAATGCCTCTTCCGGAGTTGCGTTTGCTCAACCGTGGTTTTTAAAATTTTGGGCTTTAAGTCGGAAATAAAATAAAGGTTGTGCGACAACTTTATTTTATTTCACTTAAGCTGCTTGGAAGTCACTTGAAAGCCACTTGAGCTGAGTTAAAGTGGATAGGGTGCTATCCGGAAATATCCTACCCCTTGTTAGGATATTTGTGAGGTGGGGCCCGCACGAGCCCCGCCGTTTCCTTCGCTAAGTAACGCACCCGCGAAAACCCGTCAAGGTAACTGAAAAGTCAACCGGCGCGTTTTCTTTAATTCTTAACAGACCATTTAATTGGGCGGTTTATTTCGTGAATTAAATGGGTTGTTTCATTCGTTGAATTAATTCAACGAATTTAATGGGTCGTTACTTACGCGTTTGCGTTCGTTGGCAAATTAATAAAATAGACGAACGTGTCTATTTTGGAGGATTACTCTTTATTCTCTGGGCCTCCACCCTCCCCGCGAAGAACGCGAAGAACGCGAAGAACGCGAAGAACGCGAAGAACGCGAAGAACGCCGAAACCAAAATTCGACGACGCACACCGCGATCCGCGACGTCGACAAACTTTTCCCCGACCTTCTTCTTCTTCTTCGGCGCTTCTTCTTCCGCGGCAAACCTACGATTGGCGGTTAAAGGTGAGAATCGAATCTTCTAAATTCTCCCTTTTTATAATTCGATATCAACGGATTTAAATTAATTAAATCCGTTTGATCTTGATCCGGAGATCTTCGGCACGACTCCTTCCCGCGGTGCGACGAGCGACTCTTCCGCGGCGATCACCAAATCCGCGACGACCTCTCGTCCGACGACAACGACAAGGTAGGGGTTTATTTTCTTGTGATTATCCTTCGGTGATTCTACTTCCTTTTGAACAAAGAACCGGCATGAATAATTTCAAGTGGTTAAAAATTGAATTGCCGTTTAAAAGAAAAAGAAGTGAACAATTTTTATCTTGATTAAAAATTGTTGTAGCCCTTTCTCCTGTTGTTTATGACTAACGCGGAGGGTGCGGGTCTAACGAACAAAACCCGACACCCTTCGCCGATCCTTTTCGTGTGCGGTTTTGGCAAGCGACGACGAACCGTGCGGCAAGGGCGATCTGTTGATCCCGCAGTGAAGATCGGCCCCCGGGAGGAGCAACGGCGCAGACGGGAGAGGAAACGGGCCACCGGAGCAAATCCGGCGGCCCGCGGAAGGCGGCGGCGGCGCGGGTCACCGGCGCGGCGGCGCCGGCGACCGGAGGCGGCGGCGGCGAACCGCCGGACCGCGTCCGCGGTCCGGCCACCCAACACGCGGCCCGCGCGGGCCGCGTTCCTCCAAGCCGCGGGTCAAACCCGCGGCGGTTTCCTTCGGCCGCTCGGCCGAAGCCGAGCCGGCCGGTCCGGCCGGCCGGGCCGCGCCCAGGCCGGACCGGACCCGGCCTAGCCAGGTCGGGCCGGGTCGGGTCGACCCGGTTCGGCTGACCCAGGGGGGTTTCGGGCCGGGTCGCCCCGGGCCCAGAACCCCCGTTTTCGGGCCCTCTTCGGTCTTTTGCCCATATCTTGGGCCTGGGACCTCCGATTGACGAACCGTCAGCGGCTACGCGATCCTTGGATCGATACGGTCGTTTAGGTATATTATACTCAAGGTTTCGGAAGACCTTGGGTTCGGCCGGGTTGGTTCGTACACGAAACCAACCGGGCCCTCGGAGCGGAAACGCTCATAACTTGAGCTACGGACGTCCGATCGACGTACTGTCAGCTGTGGTGGTTTCCTCTAAGTGAGACGGAACTTTTGGCATACTCCGCCCGAGGTTTGGACGCAGGCGGAGTACGGTCAGGTTGGTTTTTCCCTAAAAACCAACCGGGCCCCTAGGACGAAAATGCCAATAACTCTCAGACCGGGCGTCCGATTGACGCGCCGTCTGTTGCGTTGAGATCCTGTTGTCGATACGGAACTTTTGGATACATCAACTTCGGACTACGTGTCAGTTGATGTATCAGCCTCTCGGCTCGTGGAGCGGACCCTCCTAAACGAGCTCGCTGTGTGCGGGAACCCTAGCGCTGGCTGTGACTTCGACGACAGAGCAGAGATCCTCCGTGGACTGCGACGACGACAGAGCAGAGATCCTCCGTGGACTGCGACGACAACAGAGCAGAGATCCTTCGTGGACTGCGGCGACGACTGTGCAGAGATCCTCAGTGGACTGCATCGACTACTGCACTCAGCGATCCTACATGGATCAGTGCTACCGATCCTGTGTGGGTCACTACTCTACCGGTTCTGTGTGAGCCACTGCCTATAGGTTCTGTGTGAGCCCAATCCTGTGTGGGTCTTTTGCGGGGGTTAGTACCTATCGATCCTTCGTGGGTCCGACGACTTAGATGGATCAGTGATCATCTTTGACGTCATCTGAAAAAAGTATACCTGGTTGAGCTGAATCTTATGTTACTCTCCCTTGTGGATTGTGTTGAACTATCATATGTGGATTTACTATTTACTCTCCCTGGTGGATTTGAGTCTTGCTTTCCTGTGTGGATTGAGTTGTTCTTGAGCTCGTGAGCAGAGCTAGAATTGGGGACTTAGGTATATGTATGAGCATATACCTAAGTTGAGTCAGATGTTACTTCGTGATTGCACCTTCTTTTTTTTTGCTATATCCTTTATGGATTTCGGGAGACCTTCGGGGGTCTCGGGGTCCTTACTGAGTAGCTTATACTCACCCCTGCACGGGCTATGCCCGCACCTTGTTGTGTTGGATGCAGACGACGGACAGCGCTGATCATGGTTGGGGCGTGGAGCAGGACGGTACCTGGAGGTGGACCACTGGGTGGGACGTGCTCGGAGCGGACGTGGGACCCGAGGAGCCTGGAGGCTATCTGTACCCACCCTTCAGGTGGGATTGCCAGTGGACGACACGAGGCCGCCGTCTTTTCTTCAGTTGTTGTTCTTTACTTTTTCAGTTGTACTTTCAGTTGGGCTTGTATTCCGGCCCCATTTACTTTTCTGCACTTGGTAGTTACTTTCCACTTGCTAACTCTGTGGTGGTTGTTACTTATAAAGGCAATGCCTTCCCTGTTTACCGGGATTTTACGCCTTGGTGCTAGTCGCCAGCCCCTGGCCTATGGAAGGCGGGCTTGGGGAAGTCACGGCACGGGCCCCGAGGTCGGGTCGTGACAATTGTCCTCATCCCTGGTGTTAACTGAACCTTTTCCTTTGCACTTACTAGCTTTGTGTCCTTCTTTTCCACACCCAAAGCATCGTCCAGTTCCTTTGAAACATTCTCCTTGATGCCTCTTCCCACATGATTTACATAGGGGAAATTGAACTTTCTTTCCTCTATGATCATCATGAAACTCCATCTTTCTCTTATTATTCGAGTCAGGAAACTTACCAAATTTGAGTTTATTGATCATATTATGAGATTGCTGATTCGGCATAATAATGATGTTTGGACTTCCAAATCCAGTTTCATTTGGTTTCTCATGAAGAATATCATTCCATTGTCCGTTATATCCTCCATTATCGTGAATCTTCCTGTTTTTAGCCATTTTCTAAAACCCAAAAAGAATAGTGTGAGAGGAAAAAATCATGCTAGAGAAAAAAAATAGTAAATGGGGAGTACCCTCAATATCTAACATCTTAGGTTAAATTATAAGATCGTTACCGTAGTTCTAAGACTATATCCTATACATATACTTATCCTTATGGACATCCCTAGACATACCTTAGAAATATCTCTAGGGATCTCACTAATGTTTTCACATCCTAGTTTCCAAAGGTTGACTAAACCTTTCCTCTGATACCAACTGTAGAGACCCGAAGCTTGACGTACATGGACATTACATTAATTTTGCGGAATACTTAGTACATAAAAAAAACACACACACAAGGATCGTAATAGTTTAGTGTCTTTGGAAACTCGGAATATAATCTTCTAATCGTGGTGAAAGATCTTCAACATCTCCCATAAAGATCTTCCTTTTCTTACCTAAAACCTTTCTTTATATCCTGGGGAAAAGAAAACATAAAAGGGTGAGCTCAAATGCTCAGTAAGGGTAAACAAAAGAAATATCAATCACGTCATATTCATAAGAACATATCTTTTGGAAATCTTAACCTGCAAAAGAGATCATAATTTCATAACATGGGATAAATCATAGTAGTGAAATGTAATCCCAATAATCATAACTTAAAACATGAAACTTTGTGGCATACACACATAATCATAGAGAATCATTTCTTATTAGTCAAGACTCATTGCCAAGACTATCTTAGTGGACAAAGTCCCTTTCTGAACCGAGTTCACTCCTCATTTCAGTCCTGTTTCACTGAACCGGTATAACCTACCGTTCCAAACATGTCTATCTCATGAGATATAAAATCTTTACCCAATTAATTGGAGGGAGATATAGGTCCCACCCATCTCATAATGATACCATTCTTATGTGTGCCACAAAATCATAAACCATACATCATAGCATAACCCATGTAATAAAAATGGGATTCTTAAACATCGTGACATCATAAAACAATTCATATAAGATAAAGGAATTCATAAAAATAATTCCATCACAACATAATCAAATCAATGTAATAATAGGGATATAAACAGAACCCTTTATTATCTTAGATGGAAAATAATTTTGATAAAACACTTGAACTCCATTCTTGAGGAAAATATCCTTTCTACTTTAAAAACACTTTTCCTTTCTTAACATGTCATAAAATTCTAAACTAAAATAAGTTGATTAAAAATAAACTTGAAAACTTGTAAAGGAGCCTTCTGGTAAATAATTTTTTAAAAATCCATTCATGCCGTATAAGTTTAAAAAAACATTCTTCTCGTACCTTTGTCGGAAAAGTCAAAAAGTACCTCGTACGAAAAACGACAAAAGATTCATTTCATATCCTTTACTAAAAACTCACTGAAGGGTAAAATTGGATTTAAAAAATTGTAGGTGGATGGAAATAATATTACATATTGAGGAAACATGGATGTGGATGATAAAATATACCCCAGTAAATACCAAAGTATAAACAATCTCGGATAAAAATGAGATTGTGATATTTCCCTTACCTTTGGTCCGATATGATTTGTATGTGTCTGAACCTCCTATATAATGATTTAAATAATTTTATTGACTTATTACAGAATCATACTTATTTTTATGATATCATATATGGTCATATTCTTATCTTATTATTAGTAATATTTCATTACTACTTGTTATTCGGGTGTTTATTACTTTTTGTTCTTATGCGTGTTTTGTCGAATAAATTCTTATTCTTCTCTTTAGGTTATAGATACCTAATTTCCAGAATTTTATTAGTGTAATATATATCATATTCATTCATTCAATTCATTTATATAATCATTATGAAATGAAGATCATGTAGAATGAGTCGCATCACATCGTGGAGACGGTATTCCGTACGTACGCACGAGTGATGATATCGTTCCTATGATCGTGGAATTGTATTGGAGTGTATGTATACTATTTCAGAATCAATATCACTTTATAATAGTCATATATAGTCATTATTTACACCATTATACCCATCCAAGTAAGGTGATGGTGTAAAATAGATTACACCACGGCGTGGAGACGGTATTCCGTACGTACGCACGCGCGGTGATTTCTTTTTCCGTAGGATGGATAGATGGTGAAATAGGGTTGTTTCATACTTATAATAACATATCAGTATATGAGTGATACTGATGTTATTACTTCATAATTAAACAACTAAAGAAGAAGAAGTGGAATAAGAAATAAAGATGAAAGAATCGGTAACGGACATTACCTCTTCTTTGAAGTGCTTCTTTGAGACCTCCTTTTAGGGCACTAAAATAGGTCTTTGAAGAAGACCATAACCTCTAGGATGTTTCTAGGGAAGTGGAGAGAATAAATTGGTAGGTTTTGGCCGAGCTTTAAGGCTCAAAGTGGTGTGAGGAAGAGAGGGAGGTGGTGCGCTTTTATAAGGGAGGAGAGGGGCACCTTTGGAATAACTAAAAATATTATTTTATTATAAAGTCAAGTTCGGTTTTAAATAGCTCCAAATTGAGTTATTTATAAGATAAGGTGGGGATGGGTCTAAATCCTCTCATACAATATAATTTAGACAAGTTTAGGTCATTATATTAACCTTATCGTTTAGTTTTAACTCTTAGTTAATTAGATTGACATTTACCATGTCACTTTTTATTTTTATATTATATAGTTAATAAACTTACCATATACATCCAAGCGACCCCCAAGTTGTGTTTTATTAATATATATAACCTTATCTAAGTCATTTGGCCGAACCTTAGATTTTTAGGAATAAAATAACAGTTAATAATATAATATTTTTTAAAAAAACTATTTTATGTCAATTTTGACACTATTCAATAGTTGATTTTTTTTGAAACTCATAACAGAATGATTACTTCGACCAAAGTTAATTAAATCAATCGTAACATGTCATATTAACCTAGAAAATTAGTTTAGTTCATAAAAAGTCTCAAATTATATTTATTTGGGTATTTATAACATCAATTATGTCAATATTTTATTAATAAGATAATTACTGCATCATCGTTGTGTCATAAATAAATTAAATTATTTAATGTCTAAAAATTACAAATAAAATTCCATTATGTAGGAAATCTTTTTATCTTTCTAATTAATGTTTATAGTCGAATTTATCTTATGTATAAACCTATATTAAAAATGATTTACTTATTAAACTTTGATTTTAACTATTTTAACCCTTCTTTAAATAAATTAATAATAAATGTCCTAATCTGATCCAAGTGGGCCTAAATGGTCATATTTTGTTCCTAAGGTTGTTTTTGGTCGAATTACACTTGTCCAATAGAATTAGGACATGTGTTAGGGTAATAATAATATCATTTTTACCCTTAATTACCCTATTTACTTTTAACCGTGGTAAAAAAAAGTAAAAAGTTACTATTCACCAAAAATTATTTTCATCTCATTGAACCACATTTTACTTATTGACATCAACCGTGTCTCTCAGATTTTTGAAATTCCACTCACAGAAGTGGTAAAATTAAGATTTATGAAAAATTTATTTTTTAAACTACCACTTAGTGGTTTCACTATTCATCAAAAAATGAAAGTTTCCAGAAAAATACCAAAAATTAGGCCTAAGCTATATTTGATATTATGAACTCAAAAATGATGTCTATTTTACCAAATTCAAAACATATCAGTTGCATTAATTAATTTAAAAATTAATTCCCATCGTCAAAACAAATAGCGTGTTTTTAAAAGATAATAACTATCAAAAGATTGACATTTGTTTATGTCTGGTTTAAATGTGAAATTACATCCAATGAAAAACATTGTATTAAATTGTAAAAATATATTCTAAATATACTTTAAAACCACTCAAATTAATAATTTACCACTATTAATTATTTCGATTAAAAAAGTTGTTTTTAATTAAAATTTAGTAATTGTCACTATTCATCAGAATATGAAAGTTATCCGAAAAGTACCAAAATTTCACCTTAGGCTAAATTTGATACTCCGAATCAAAAAATGAAGTCCATTTTGAAAAATAAAATTTATAAAATTTCAAAAAAGTGGTTATTACTATTCATAACAGCTAGTTTTAATAATATTTTAATAGCATATCGTTGTTTAGTGAAACTCAGTATTGCGTACTACACACGCTATCGAGGAAGGTCGTGATTGCGTGTAATGCAAGGCAAGTCAATGATGCGTGTTCTGCAAGCTCCTTTTGGTGTAGCGTATAACACAAGACATTAATAAAATTAAAAAGAATATTTTTCATAAAATCTCGGGGTGTTACATTACCCAATGCATTGGAGTACTATCAGGGTGCACCCTTCATAATCATTTTGTTTTCATGTATAAGTGTGCCCTATAGATTATAAAACATGGATTCATTAAACATCATAATTTATTCCACAAATACAGAATGTGGAATACATACATGAAGGTTCCTAATAAATAAGTACATGAGCATAAATGTTAATACCCTTGATAGAGAAATGGGTATGGTATTCACTACATGATGATTTTGGCATGGAAAAACATGGTGCAATTTTGGTATCATAACAACGTCAAATAGAAATTCGTAAAATGGGTTAATGAGAGAGAAAGGGGCATATCGTGATTTATACATGAAATGGAAAGTAAGGGGATCATGAAACATAATATCCCAATATATGAAATGGAATTTATATTTATAATATAAAAGAAATTATTGAATGGAAATGATAAGAGAGAAATCACTTACAGAATTTTGATATGGTAACGGGTGTACACGGGAGGGATTGATGAGAGAGAAAGGGGTATCCCATCATTCAAACGTAATAAGGGAAGTATGGGGGAGGTTAGAAAACATACCCCATCATTTTTAATTTTAAATAAAAGGGTGAAACAATATAAGGAAACTTGAATAAAAATGTGAAAGGAAGGAACCCTTACGGAATTTTGGCAAAGTAACAGGTTGGATTAAAGGATCATAGGGGTGTTTAATGGGAGTGAAATTCATATCCCATAATGTATACATAAAATTTATAGTAAGGAGTTATAGAAGAACATATCCCAAATCAAGCAAATGTAAATTAAAAGGCATGACATAAAAGAGATGCTTGAAGAAAAAAGAGAGAGGGAGATCCCTTACTTGGATGTGTGATCTCAAAGACTTGAGGGAGGATTCTTGGGAGGTTGGGGGTGCCTTGGGAGGACTCTAGGGAGTAGGAGGAAGATGTTGGCAGATCTCTAAAGAGATTGAGAGAAGAGAAATGGATGCTTGTGTGGGCTTATATAGGAAAGGTGGGGGAATTCTTTATTATTTTGGTTTTGGACACTATACACTAAAATATTCAAAACCACAAACCATCCCATGGTTTTTCCCATGGTTTATGGAAAAGGGGAGTGGTATACATTATTTTATAATTATAAGAGCCAAATATATTATCATGAACCATCCCCTGAGGCCCGTGTCGTGACTACCCTAAGCCCGCCTTCCATAGGCCAGGGGATGGAAACTAGCACCAGAATGGAATATCCCTAAAACCAGGAAGGCATTGCCTTTTAACATGAAACCTCACACAATCCAAGCACACAGCAAGATACAAGAAAAAAATTAAACTATATAGTAAATAGAGTGAGTACAGTAAGAAAATGGGGATGGAATACAAGACCAATTAGAAAGTAAAAGTAAAACTGAAAACAGCTCCTATGAACACCTACCAAGGATCCTACCTGAAGGGTAGGTACATATCTCAAACAATCGTCTCTATGGTACACCTCATCTAAGGTCCACCTCCAAGAAGCCTCCAGTCCTAGTACCCTCTACCTCGATCAGCATTGTTCGTCATCTGCACAAGACACAGCAAGGTGTGGGCGTAGCCTGTGCAGGGGTGAGTATAACGATACTCAGTAGGGACCCCGAGACCCCCAAAGGTCTCTCAGAATCCACAAAGGATAATCCACAAAGAAAGACTAAAATTAAAATAATGAAGCAACAATCAACTCTACTTATTTATATGCCCATACATATACCTAAGTTACCAAGCATACCCATCTTGTTCATGAGGAAACACAAGACCCAACTCTTTAGTCGAAGCACAACTGTTCCACGAATGAAATAATACCATGAAGGTAACACCACAAAGGTAATTACCACAAAGGTAACACCACATAGAAGTATACCACAATGGTATCACCACATAGAAGTGTACCACATAGGTAATGACTCATCTCACACCAGGTATTATTGAAGTACAAATGATTAATTGAAAGCTAGATCGTCTTATTCTCTTTAGTAGCACTGCTTCTGACCCACACAATATTGATAGGTAACTAACCCCCACTGACCCACATAGGATCTGACCCACACTGGATCAGTATGCGCTAACCCACCTAGGATTATTGAGTGCTGAACCACATAAGATTTAATAGAATCTGACCCACATAGGATCCAAAGATGACCCACATAAGATCTGAAGATTACCCACACAAGATCTGAAGATTCTTTAAGTATATCCAGCCACATGGTTCCTACACTAAGATCGCTTGATTCTGGGAGGATATACTCCTCAAGCCATTGGTTGATACTTCAACTGCCATGAAGTCCCATGAAGAAGTGTCACGAAGGTCCATCACGTCATAAGGGTCCCAATGTGATAGAAGGAGCATCAATCGGACATCAGTATATAAGTTATTAGCGTTTCTGGGTCTGGTAAATTGAAGTATTGACTGATGGTTTGAGGAGAAGAACCTCCCGGAATCAAGTGTGCTTAGTGAAGGAACCCTGTGACTGGTTGCACTTGAGGATTATTCAGATCCTGTGTGGGTCATCTTTGGATCCTATGTGGGTCAGCATCTTCAGATCCTGTGTGGGTCAGCATCTTCGGATCCTGTGTGGGTCATCTTCAGATCCTGTGCGTGTCATCTCCAGATCCTGTATGGGTCATCTTCAGATCCTTTGTGGGTTATCTTCGATCATGTGTGGCTCAATAGCATATCTTCTCAATGAAGTAAGATTATCTAGCAATACAACTAATCATCTATACTTTTTTACTTAAGTTATACCTAGTGTGAGATGATTCTTTAACTTTGTGGTACACTTCTATGTGGTGATACCTTTGTGGTATAATTCTGAGTGGCATTACCTTTGTGGTACTTACCATTTTGGTGTTACCTTTGTGGTATTCATTATTTCGTGGAACAGTTGTGCTTTGGCTAAAGAGTTGGTCCTTGTGTTTCCTCATGAACGATATGGGTGTACTTGGTAACTTAGGTATATGTATGGGAATATACCTAAGTAGAGTTGATTGTTTCTTCTTGCTTGTAATTGAAGTATTGATTTTAGGTTATCCTCTATATATTCTAAGAGATCTTAAGGGGGTCTCGTGGTCCCTACTGGGTATCGTTATACTCACCCCTATACGGGCAACACCCGTATCTTGTTGTGTCTTATGCTAATGATAGACAGTGCTAATCGAGGACGAGGGTACCGGGACTGGAGGTTGCTCAGAGGTGGACCTTAGACGAGGCGTACCGTAGAGAAGACTGTTCGAGATCTGTACCTACCCTTCAGTTAGGATCCTTGGTGGGTGTTCACAAGAGATGATTTCAGTCTTACTTGTACTTTATAGTTGGGCTTGTATTTCATACCCCTTTACTTAATGTACTCACTCTATTTATTATATATTTTACTTTGCGCTTGTATCTTGTTGTGTGCTTAGATTGTGTGAGGTTACAGGTTAAAAGGCAATGCCTTTTCGGTTTTAGGGATATGTCTTTCCGGTGTTATTCGCCGCCCCTGGCCTATGGAAGGCAGGCTTGGGGTAGTCACGGCATGGGCCCCAGGGGACGGTTCATCCCATCCACCTTACACTCAGTGCGTATACAAAAGATTCTCCACTTATAGTAGGGCAGCATGACCGTGGATCAGTATTCAGTGAGGTTCACTACCCTCTCGCGCTACTCCACGGACATGGTGCAAGACCCTTTCTTCAGGGCCCGGACCTTCGAGCAGGGGCTCAGACGGGAGATTAGGGCTTCAATGATTTCTCTCAACATCCTGACATAGGTGGGGGTGTTAGAGAGAGCACTCTTAGTTGAGATCTTCCTTGCTGAGAAGTCACTGGTAGCGAGACCCACCACCAGATGTTTTGTAGCAGAGTCATCTGCAGTTGGCAGTAGACAGATGACGCAGAGGTCTAAGAGGACCATACCTATGGTTGGAAGACTACAGGATACAAGTTTAGCTGTGAGTGGATCTCAAGATAGAGCAGGACATGCGAGGATCAGGCAGTGTTACTCATGCGGCGGGTAAGGTCACATGGCTCGTGACTGCCCGCCCTACCATACGGATGACCAGCAGACGGTCGAAGGACTACCTGGGCAGAGGCGAAGATTTGATCGAGGAGGTCTGTAGGCAGCATGAAGATGTGGCAGAGGATCTGGTAGAGCAGTATGTGGTGGGCGGTGATTTGAGGTTTTACTGCCACCACCTCTAGGTGGTCGACCCCAACCATAGGTAGTAGGTGGACAGGGACGAGCTCAGCTCCAAGAAGCTGAGGCTTATAACCACAACACTCTAGCGATGATACGAGGTATGATATGTGTCTACTCCACCTTAGTTGTAGTACTTATAGACATAGGTTCCAGTCACTCTTTTATTTCCACGGACCTCATTCAGAGCTCAGAGATTCTAGTGGAGTCATTGGCTCAATACTTACGTCTAGAGACACCTACGGGAGAGTATTCGATGATTACGCACTAGTGAAGATAGTGTGAGCTTACTCTAGGAGGTGAGAACTTCAGCTGGGATCTCATAGTAGATGCGTCGATACCTTATAATGTCATCTTGGGTATGGAATGGTTATCCACAGTCCATGATCAGATTGACTGTATAAGGCACAAAGTGTGGTGTGTCCGCAGGGATGGAACTAGGTTTTCCTTCATTGGTGAGAAAGTAACCTTTGTAGCACATGATGGAATTACCCAGAGGAGGGTGCAGCTGATTACTCATCAATTGGCTAGCCTTACCCTCGGATCAGTTGATGTTGAGAGTCTGAGTTATCCTGTAGTGGTGGACCAGTATGTCGATTTCTTTCCTGATGATGTTCCAGGACTACCTCCACACATAGAGGTAGACTTTTACATCGACTTGTACCCTTGGAAAGCACAAATATCAACACCATCATATCAGATGGCTCCTACGGAGCTTCATGAGTTACGTGTACAATTGGATGAATTGCAGGGAAATGGGTTCATAAGACCCAATGCATCACCATGGGAAGCCCCAACTTTGTTCTCCAAGAAGGCAGATGGGAGTTTGAGACTCTCTGTGGACTATCGGTGCCTGAACCAAGTGACTATTAAGAACAAGTATCCACTCCTGAGGATTGATGATCTTTTCGATCAGCTAAAGGGAGCTCGCTAATTTTCAAAGATAGACCTCTGATCAGGCTATCATCAGCTTAGGATACAAGATGAAGATGTGCAGAAGATGGCCTTCAGATGTCAGTATGGCCATTATGAGTTCTTGGTTATGCCTTTTGGCATGACCAATGCCCCAGCAGTGTTCATGGGACTCATGAACAGAATCTTTCAGCCATACCTCGATCGCTTTGTGGTGGTGTTCATCGATGACATCTTGATTTACTCAGCAACGGAGGAGAAGCATGCATATCATCTATATATGGTTTTGGATAAACTCCAAGAGCACAAGATTTATGGTAAACTCTCTAAGTTCCAATTTTGGATATGGGAGGTCCACTTTCTGGGACATGTTATCTCAAAGGCTAAAGTTATAGTGGATCCACTGAAGATAGAGGTTGTGCTAGCTTAGAATCCACCCAGGAGCATGACAGAAGTGCAGAGTTTCCTAGGGTTGGATGGATACTACCAAAGATTCATGCCTGACTTTTCCAGAGTTGCATCACCCTTGTCAGCTTTGGAAAAGAAGGGGCAACCTTTCCTGTGGACGGAAAGATGCCAAAAGAGTTTCCAAGAGCTGAGCATAGACTGATGAGTGCCCCCATCTTGAGGTTAAAAGAATAGGGAGTTGGGTATGTAGTCTATTGTGACGCATCAGGGACCGGGATTGGATGTGTCCTGATACAGGAGCAAGTAGTGATCGCTTATGGTTCACGACAGCTAAGATAAAATGAGCAGAACTACTCTACCCATGACCTGGAGTTAGCAGTAGTGGTATTTACCTTGAAAATGTGGTGACATTACTTGATGGGAGAACGTTTTATAGTCTAATCTGATCAAAAGATTCTCTGGTATATCTTCTCTCATAAGGACCTAAACCTGATAGAGTTGTGATGGCTAGAGTTCCTCCAGTACTATGACTTTGAGATAGTCTATACTCCTGGGATGGGGAATTTGGTAGTAGATGGACTCAGTAGAAGATCAGGTCAGTAGTTGCTGAGTGAGGTGACAGAGCATCTAGCCTCATTGCAGATATCCTTCATGGATAGAGGTGGAGTAGCATACCTCCAGTCTATGATAGTCACACCCCCACTCCTTCAACGATTCAGGGAGGTGCAGCTTGGGGACACTGACTGTGAGGCTCGATGTGTTCAGATATCCTCAGGGCAGGCACCTGATGGATTTTCTGAAGGTGGGGAGCATGTCATCCTCTTATGAGGATGTACTATGGTACCGATGGTGCTATGGGAGGAAGTGTTGAGGGAGTTCCATAAATCCCCTTTAGCGGTGCATCCAGGAGTGGTGAAGACGTATCAGGATATTTGGTTTCAGCACTGGTGGTCGGGAATGAAGAAAGTAGTAGCATATTTTTTCTCTCTATGCCTCACTTTTCATAAAGTAAAGACAGAGCAGCAGCTTCCAGCAGGCTTAGTTCAGCCACTAGAGGTGCCAGAGTGGAAGTGGGATGGAATTTACATGGACTTCGTGATAGGACTTCCACGCACATCCCGGGGTTATGATTCTATCTGGGTGATCGTTGACCAACTCACCAAGTCATACCACTTCCTACCTATCAGAGATCAGGGATCAGTAGAGGGCTTGGGATGCCTCTATGTTCAGAATATTGTACGGCTTCATGGAGTTCCTTCTATGATTGTCTATGATCGTGATACATGTTTTACTTCCTGGCAATGGAAGGGGTTGCATGAGGAATTTGAGACACAGCTTCAATTGAGCACCACATTCCATCCACAGACGGATGGTCAGACAGAGCGGACCATTCAGACCCTTGAGGACATGTTGTGTGTTTGCGTCCTTGATTTCGGCCACAGCTGGGAGGATCAATTTCCCTTGGTAGAGTTTCCATACAACAATAGTTATCACTCCACTATCGGTATGTCACCATTCAAGGAATTGTATAGTCGACCTTGCAGATCACCTCTGTGTTGGACTAACCTGGGGGACTCAGTACTCATGGGACCAAAGATAGTACAGGCTACCACGGAGAAGGTGAAGATCATCCAGGAGCAGATTAAGACTATAAAAAGTAGGTAGAAGTCTTATGCTGACAGGAGACAGAGACCTCTGGAGTTCGAGGATGCTGACCATGTCTTCTTACGGGTCTCACCTCGACGAGGGTTGCAGAGATTTGGAAGGGGCGGCAAGTTATATCTGAGGTTCATCAGACCCTTCCAGGTCCTCAGCAAAGTCGGTGAGGTGTCATACCACATAGATCTTCCCCCTTAGTTTCACCGGGTGCATGACATTTTCCACATATCCTAGCTGAGGAGATAAGCACATGATCCTTAGCACATCATTTATTGGGGAGAGCTGGACATCGAGGATGGGGTGACGTTTACGGAGGTTCCAGTAGTGATTGAGGATCGATAGGAGAGAGTCTTTCATGGGCGATTGATACCTCTAGTGCACGTTCGATGGTAGCAAGGGAACCTCCAAGAGAGAACATGGGAGAGGGAGGCTCATATTTGTGCTCAGTACCCCCATTTGATTCCCTAGTTTGTGTTGTGGCTTTCGGGGATGCAAAGCCCTAAGGTGGGGAGAATGTAAAGAACCAGAATTTTCCATGTAATGTTTTTTAAATATATGGAAATATTATGAGTCTGTGAAAATTGACGGTGCATGATTCTGAGGTCGCGGCTCGTCGACTGCGGTGGTGGAAGGTGGAGGCCAACAACCGGTCGACCGCATGGAGGCAGGGCGGCGCACATCTGCGCTACCAGTAGAGGAGGAGTTCGTGGCTATTGAGCCGTAGAGGCACACCTGGAGGGATACCGACACCCGGCTGGCCGCGGGGGTCAGCGGCGGCACACGTCGGCACTTCTGGAAGGGGGAGCTAGCCAGAACCCTGCCAGGACACGTCACGCAGAGCAGGACCCTCTTCCGTGAGTCCCACGTGCCAGAAGGCGGTGCCATATGGTGTCATCAGGTTGGCCAAAACCAAATGGCCCTTGGGTCGTTCGAAAATCTGGGGGGCACCTCCCCCGGGTGTCGTCTAGGGTAGGCCCTGCCACGGAGGGCCACCCCGGTCGAGCGGGTCGCGCCCAGCGTGCAGCGCCCAGAGAGCCACCCCAGTGGGTCAGGCCACCCCCTTTGTGGGCCGGGCTGGACCACGACCCAACAGTCGGTCCAGCCACGGTCTAGCCCATCTGGGCGGGACCCTAACCGGGTCGGTTCGGACCGGAACCAGGCCCATCTGGACCCAGATATGCCTTTTTCCATATCTTGAGAACCAGGCATCCGTTTGACAAACCTTATACAGAACCATAATCCTTGGATCGAGATGGTCCTTTTGGTATGCTCCACTTGAGTTTTAGATAAATTTGGATTATGGATGGGTTGGATCGAACCCGAATCCAACCGGGCCCTCAGAACGTAAACGCTAATAAATTACAGATTGGGCGTCTGATTAACTCATTGTCTATCACGTTGGGACCCTTATGAAGTGACGGACCTTCATGATACTTATTCATAGGACTTCATGGCAGTAGAAGTATCCACCAATGGCTTGAGAAGCGGATCCTCCTGGAATCAAGTGAGCTTAGTGCGGGAACCCTATGGCTGGTTGTACTTGAAGAATCTTCAGATCCTGTGTGGGTCATCTTCTGATCCTGTGTGGGTCATCTTAGGATCCTATGTGGGTCATCTTTGGATCTTGTGTGGGTTAGATTCTATCAAATCCTATGTGGGTCAGCGCTCAGTGATCCTATGTGGGTCAGCGCATACTGATCTTGAGTGGGTCAGATCTTGTGTGGGTCAGCAGGGGTTATTTACCTATCGATCCTCTGTGGGTCAGAAGTAGTGCTACTAAACAGAATAATATGATCTAGATTTCGACTAATCATCTTTACTTCACTAATACCTAGTGTGATATGAGTCGTTACCTATGTGGTACACTTCTGTGTGGTGATACCTTTGTGGTATACTTCTATGTGGCATTACCTTTGTGGTACTTACCTTTGTGGTGTAACCTTCATGGTATTCTTTCCTTCGTGGAATATTTTTGCTTCAGATAAAGATTTGGGCCTTGTGTTTCCTCATGAACGAGATGGGTATACTTGGTAACTTTGGTATATGTATGGGAATATTCCTAAGTAGAGTTGATTGTTGCTTTGTGCTAGTAATTGTAGTCTTTATTTGTGGATTATCCTCTGTGGATTTTGAGAGACCTTATGAGGTCTCAGGGTCCCTACTGAGTATCATTATACTCACCCCTTCATGGGATATGGCTGAACCTTGTTGTGTCTTATGAAGACGACAGACAGTGCTGATTGAGGTTGACGGTACAAGGATTGGAGGTCGCTTGAAGGTGGACCTTAGACGAGGCGTATGATCACACAGCGATTCACTGTTTCATTTTCACCCTTACACCACTATGGCAAACTTGTTTTATATTGAAAATAATAAAAACAAAAAAAAATTGCATTCCATGTTTGAATCGTTTATTTTTTGTTTATCACTGTTTAAAAGGTCAATGTTACTTGTTTTGATGATTCCATTGTAGGAGGAGGTGATTTGGAGGCCCCAGAGATGATCCAGAAAGAAAATGGTCCAAAACTGCATGGGTCCCATAAATACCTATCCATTGTTGGTTAGATTATGAAAATTGTCCAAAATTCAATTATATACAACTCTTATGAAGACAACCAAGCCACATTCGGCCATTAAGGGGCCCAACTGAAGTGATCTTTCCAAACCACTAAATCTGCACAAAGTCAAATGTGGTGTTCTGTATTTTATTAATATCTTGAGATGTAGTTGTCCAAATGGTGCCAAACTTTTAGTGGAGATATTCAAGAGGTTTGGCTACAACGTTTTAGTTTTCTCCAAAGTGAGATAAGACTATCTAGTGGACTAAAACAATAGTACAAGTGGTTTCTCAAAATTAGGGTTCCCAAAACCACCTCCCATTTTGGATATAAAAGAGCACAATGGGCTCCCCATTTGGTAGTTCGAACCAGAAGTAAAACTTTTCCATTTTGAAGTCCTGGAGGAGTCTCTTCATCATCCTTGAATTTATGGAGGCCCCTATCCTCATATGGGGATCATGAATGAAGAAGGAGTTCCACCCGAGCTTCCTCCTCCCGATGTTGAGCTAAACGGTGGGCACTCATTGTGAGGGAGCTACACACATTTCAAGAGAGTTCAAATTATTATTTTAGCTACTGTTTTAGAGTAATTTTGGTGTTAAAACATTTATTTCCATGTATCTTGCATACTTTCATATTTTAATTCTTGTTTTGATGCGTGCAGATGAGATGCTCTTAATATCTAACTGATCAGTGTAAGATTTTGAGTGAGTGACTTCTGTTGTTCCAATTGGGTAACACAAGAATACTTTTCTTACCCACTTTCTTGATATTTCAATCTTATTTGGAAGATCTTATTACATTCATAAGTTCTGGACCTTGTCAACACGATTGTTATGTCAAGGTTTGGTTCTTTAAGCAATGAAATAAAGGCTTAGGAATTAATCAGGATTCCAATTAATTTAAACCAAAGAATTACTCCAAACCTAAATTAATCTCCAAGAATGATGAACTTGAAAGTGTTTAGTGAACTCACAATGAACCCTTTTATCTTATATTTTTCAAAATCCATTTGGTTTCTCAACTTTTAAACTTTCAATTAAGTAATTTCATCCTAAAACTAGTTTCAAAACCACCCCCTATTTTAGTACTTCTTATTAAAAATTCACACTCTAAACCCACCAATTATCCTTGAGAGATGACCTAGGTTCTTCCCTAGACTATAAATAAACTTTATAAACATAATCAATTTGAAGTTTCATGACAGTGTGGTCAAATTTTGGCGCCGTTGTTGGGGAGTGCTTTGGTTTTAGTGTGTGTTTTTTATAAGTTTTTTGTAATTTTTTTGAATATTTATTTGTTTTATCTTATAAAAATATCTATCTTTATGTATTTTGATCTATTTTTTTAGGTTTGGTGCATTATGTGTTCTACTCTGGGAGACTTACAACCTTTCGAACCTGAACCGTAGAGGATCCTACATCAGCGACCCCGAGATACATAAGCGGAACCTTTGAAGGAGGATGCACAAAACATCAAAACTCTTCTTCACCCTTCATATTCTTATAGAACCCACATTAAAACCAAAATAAACTTGTATAATATGGATGAAAATAGTAGAAAACTAAAAGAACTAACCTCACCTGATGTTGATATCCATGCCATATACATTCAATTACAAGGTGAGGCACCCAATTTTGAACTAAAATTTGGTTTAATTCATCTATTACCAAGATTCCATGGACTTCCTAGAGAGGATCCACACAATCATTTAAAATAATTTCATATTTTGTGTTCTACATTAAAACATGAAAATGTGGATGAAGAACAATTAAAGCTTAGGTCATTTCATTTTTCATTAGAACGCACTGCAAAAGACTGGCTTTATTATGTTAATTCACCAATAAGAGGTTGGGTAGACATGAAATGTCTTTTTATTGAAAAATATTTCCCAGCCTCTCGAACTAAAACTATAAGGAAAGAAATTTGTGGGATAAGACAATCTCAAGGGTAAACACTTCATGAATATTGGGAAAGATTTAAAATATTATGTTCACATTGTCCACACCACCAAATAAGTGACCAACTTTTAATACAATATTTTTATGAAGGTTCAATCCCTATTGATAGAAACATGATTGATTCTACTTCAGGTGGTGTGCTGGTAGATAAGACCCCAATTTCTGCTAGAACCTTAATTGAGAAAATGGCGCAAAACACTCAACAATTTGGTTCAAGGTCCAATGTAACCATTTGAGGTGTCCATGAGGTGAAAAGTACTGAATTTGAGAAGAATGTGGACACAAATTTTGAGGAGGTAAGTACCCTTCTACGACAACTTGCTCTCTCCCAAGTGAAATCTCAATATCCTCCTCCCATTCATTGTGGAATCTTCCCTTCTGACACCCATTATTCGGACCAATTCCCCCAATTGAGAGAAAATTCTGAGATTTGTGAGGCAATCATCCCAGGATGCCCCTATAACCAACACTTTAGGCAAGAACCTTACTATCCATCCAATCATGGGTGGAAATACAACCAATCCTATAGGGAATGGGGGCGTTCAAACCAACCTAAACAATCATGGAACCAACCGGAGAAGAGTAGTCATCCACCACCACCACCCAGAAATCCTCAACCACCCTAAAGGCCTTTCCAACTACCCCCTCCCAAAACCGAGCCTAGCCTAGAAGATATGATGAAACAAATGGCTGCCAATAATCTTTAATTCCAAAAAACCACCCAAGATTCCATACAAGACCTCAAAACCCAATTAGGCCAACTAGCTAACTCAGTGGGGGAAATTCAAAGTCATGGGTTGGGTAAACTACCCTCTCAACTATTAGTTAACCCTAGGGATAAAGGAAATGTTAGTTCCATCAACCTTAGGAGTGGAACTCATCTTAAAATCCAAATGACCCCTCAAATAGAGTCATCCCCTCCTGAGAAAACCACTATCCCAACCACTACTAAAAATGTTCCAAGTGAATAAAATACTTGTCCTAAGATAAGTACTTCCAAAGGAAAGAGTGTGTATGTTGATGAGTCTCTTATCCCAACCATTCCTCTTCCATTTCCCCAAAGGTCCACCCAACCAAGAAAATAAAAGGAAACTGAACTTGATAAGTAAATATTAGAAACTTTCAAAAAGTACAGGTTAACATTCCTTTGATTGATGTTGTGAAGCAAATTCCAAGATATGCAAAGTTTTTAAAGGAGATGTGTACACATCGAAGGATAATTCGTGGTGATGATAAGGTAATATTGGGGAGGAATGTCTCAGTATTGATAGAACCACCACTGCCTACCAAATGCAATGATCCTGGGACATTCTTGATTCCATGCACCATAAGGGAGTATTCTTTTTCTAATGCCATGCTTGATTTAGGTGTTTCTATAAATGTGATGTCTCACTCTATTTACTCTATATTACAGGTCGGGGAACTGAAGCCCACTGGAATTATTGTTCAAATGGATAACCGGAGTACCACACACCTCTCTGGTGTGTTATAGGATGTTCTTGTGAGTGTTCAAAATTTAATTTTTCCTACTAACTTTTATGTGCTTAAAATGAAGGATGATAGGATGAATGGACATGCCCTGATTATATTGGGGAGAACCTTCTTGAAAACTACCAAAACCATAATTAATGTCCACAATGGTAAATTATCTATGGAGTTTGGTGGTGACATTGTCCACTTCAATATCCTTGATTCCATGAAGCACCCCTCAGAAGAACATTCCTTTATCTCTGTTAATTCTATAGATGTACTCCCTTCCATTGAAAAAACATCATTTCATTCCCTTGATCCCCTTTCTGAGTTTTCTTCATTGATAGAAATTCTAGGAAATGATTCATGTATTTATTGTTGTAGTGTTCTAGAAAAGTGTCATGAATGTTCATTGATTGATGATTTCTTGAACACTGAGGATCCATTGACCATCGATGATACTACTAAGCTTGTAAAAGCTCATTCCTCACCTAAGGATGATACCATTAAGCAGTTAGATGAGATCAGTGACCTCTCACTTTCACACACACTCCCATAAATCCAAAATACCCCTGGATTGGAATTAAAACAATGGGATCAAGATTTAAAATATTCATATCTTGAGAATGGAAACAATTTTCCCATCATTATTTCTAGTTCACTCCCCCCTGAGCATGAATTGCGACTGCTTGAACTTTTGATGGAGTATGAACAAGCTTTGGGATGGACACTTGCTGACATTCCTGGTATTAGCCCATCAATTTTCACACATCATGTTTTATTAAATAATTAGGCTAAACTAGTGAGTCAGGCATAATGTCAACTAAACCTAAACCTCCTAGAAGTTGTGAAAAAGTAGGAAACAAAATTATTGGCTACTAGAATCATTTACCCCATCTCTGACAATCAATGGGTCAGTCAAGTTCAAGTAGTTCCTAAAACAATTGTCCTTATAGTAATCAAAAATGAAAACAATGAATTGGTTCCAAATCGTGTGCAAAATAGTTGGCATGTCTTCATAGACTATCGCCGACTAAACCAACACACTAGGAAGTGCCATTTCCCTTTTCCATTCATTAACCAAATGCTAGAGAGGCTAGTGGGTAAGTCCCACTACTATTTTCTTGATGGGTATTCTGGATACTTTCAAATCCATATTGCCCCTGAGGATCAGGAAATGGTAACCGTCACTTGACCCTTTGGCACATTTGCATATAGAAGGATGTCATTTGGTCTGTGCAATGCTTTAGGTACTTTTCAGCGATGTATGGTTAGTATTTTTTCAGATTACCTATATAATTGCATGGAAGTTTTCCTGGATGATTTTACTATTTATGGATCCTCTTTTGATGAATGTTTGAGTAGTCTTGGTTTAGTCCTACGTCACTGTATTGAAAATAATATTGTATTAAATTATGAGAAATTCCATTTCATGGTGCGACAAGGTATAGTTTTGGGGCAAGTCATTTCTGTAAATGGTATCCAAGTAGATAAATTAAAAGTAGATGTCATTTCTTCCCTACCATTTCCCAAAAATGTACGAGATGTGTGGTCTTTCCTGGGTCATGATGGATTTTACTGTCGTTCCATTCATGACTTTAGTAAGATTGCACTCACCCTCTTCCGATTACTCCAAAAATAAAAGGAATTTTTTTTTGATAATGAATGTGAGGAAACTTTTAATAAGTTAAAATGGAGTCTCATATAACCCCCGATAATCCAACCACCTCAGTGGGATTTACCATTTGATCTCATGTGTGATGCCTCTAACTATACAGTTGGGGCAGTCTTATCACAAAGGGTCGATCGAGCTCCACATGTCATTGCCTATGCCTCACGTACTTTGGACCCTTCCCAAGAAAACTAAACCCCAACTGAAAAATAATTCCTTTAAATTGTGTTTGCCTTGGACAAATTCAGGTCATACCTTTTAGGTTCCAAATTAATTATGCTCTCATACCATGCATCCCTCTGGTATCTCCTTAAGAAATAGGAAGCCAAACCACATCTCATTCGTTGGATGCTCCTCCTTCAATAATTCAATTTAGAAATTAGAGATAAAAATGGAGAAGAGAATGTGGTGGTTGACCATATCAATAGGATCCACCCATCCTCAGACATTGACTCATCCCCCTGTATTCCTATAAATGACATGATTCCTGATGAGAAATTATACCAAGTGCAATATGATATTCCTTGGTATGCAAAAATTGTAAATTATTTGGTAGCATCTTGCATTCTTACTAATTTTAAGAAAAACCAATCCAGTCGTCTAAAACATGAGTCTCGTTGGTACATTTGGGATGACCCCTACCTCTAGAGCACATGCAGTGATAAAGTCCTTAGGCATTGTGTCCCCGATAGTGAGTTTTAGTCCATCTTTAGATTCTGTCACACTCTTTCTTGTGGGGGACACTTTGGTCCCCAACGGACTGCTCACAAAATCCTTGATTCCGATCTCTTTTGGCCAACACTTTTTCGGGATGCCCATGATTTTTTTAAATCTTGTCCTCATTGTCAAAGAATAGGTAATGTCTCTAAAAGAAATGAAATTCCATAACAACCATTTCTCTTTCATGAAATTTTTTATGTTTGGGGTATTGAATTTATGGGGCCATTTCCCAATTCCTTTGTAAACTTGTACATTATTCTAGAAATTGATTATGTGTCAAAATGGGTAGTGGCACGAACTACAAGGACTGATGATTGTAAGGTAGTCGTAGAATTTTTTAGTACCCAAATCTTCTATAGGTTTGGATTACCTAGGTTTATCATTAGTGACCAGGGTTCTCATTTCTGCAACCGAACAATGCAATCACTTTTGGGTCAGTATGGGGTCGGCCATCGAGTGTCTACTACATATCACCCACAGACAAATGGTCAAGTAGAGGTTTCAAATAGAGAAGTAAAATAGATTCTCAAAAAAATGGATCAACCTAATAGAAAATATTGGAGTCTTAGCCTCGATGATTCATTATGGGCTTACCGTACTACTTTCAAAAACCCCATTAGCATGTCACCATATCGGCTAGTGTTTGGAAAGAGTTGTCACCTTCCTGTTGAGATTGAGCACCAGGCCTACTGGGCCATCAAAAAATGCAATTCTAATCTTTCTAGTGCAGGTGCTCAAAGTAAGTTACAGATTCAAGAGCTAGAATAAATGATAAGAGATGCATATGAGAACTCTAGGAGTTACAAGGAGCGAACCAAGGGTGCCCATGACTGTCTCATCCTTCATCGTCAATTCCACATTGGGAAGAAGTTCCTCCTCTACAATGCAAGGTTGAAGTTGCATCTAGGTAAGATTTGTTCCCATTGGTTTGTCACATACACTATAATTAATGTATGTCCATTTGGTGTTGTTCAGGTTCAAAATGAAGAAACCAAGCAAACCTTCACTATCAATGGGCATTGGTTGAAGCACTTCCATAAAGCCCTTCCAGAGTTCCCGATGGAGGAACTCCATGTTCAAGAAGCAACATACCAGTGAAACACATCAGTTTTTACCCTTCCTTCTCACATTCTCAAATATTACAGTGAGGACACTACACATTCTAGGGGCGGGGTGGGTACATTCCTGGGTTATTTAGGAACTTTCATCATTTTTTTCTTTCTTTTCTTTTTCGCCTTCTTTATGGTATTTTCATTTTTCCCCATCAAAAATTTAAAAGTTCCATGATTTGGTGACCATAAAGGGGGGAAAGTAAAAATACCATAATGAAGGTGAAAAAAAAATATTTGTATGAATTTAACATCAGGGAGTGATTTTTAGTGAATTGTTTTTCTGTTAATAATATAAATGGTTGTATTTATGTGAAACCTCTGAGAGGATTGATGCCCCTTGTGTGAGTATTTTTTGGGAAAACTGTGTCACTAGTATATCCAATAAATTTTGCACTAAACAAAAAAGTGTGAATATTTCTTACTTAATAAAAGGTAAATATATTTTAGGTTAATATTTTTCATCTTAATGTGGTATTTCCATACATTTGTTCCTTATCCGATCTGTTTCATTACTGTACCAGATTGACCTATGTGTGTGTACCTGATATCCGATTATTGTACTCCCTCAAAAAAAACTCAAAACAAAATTGGGTTGTGTCTTGGGAAGGTCAAAAATCACTCCTCCTCAACATTTTATCTTGTTATAACTATCACAATTAGTGTCGTGAGGAGATCAAACAAGGGTTGATGGATGAGTGTGAGATTTGTTCCAAATGCAACTTCTAAAAAAACAAAAATAATAAATGAGTGGAGTGATGAAATGTGAAACATATGGGGATATCTAGGTCGGGAGATTATGGTTTGACTTCTGGTAATGCTTAAATGAATGGTTCTTGAAATATGATTGCAAAGGATGTAGGACAGGTTCGGTGAAAAAAAATCATTTAAAGATGAATAATGTTAAAATAACCTATATTTATTGGATAGAAAGTGTAAAGAATATCATGGAATGGTTTTCACACACACAAATGGAGATTTAGTGGAATGGTTGACTTTTTAATTCCTTTACCATGTTTGTTTCATTAATCTCTTTGAATTTCATTGTGATATGATTTATGAGAAATCTTTTTCCATTTTCACTAGGAAGAACACCTTGGTGTGGTTCGTGCATTTATCACATTACTTTAATGAATTAAAATTTCCTTAAATTTTAAATCTTCATGATTTTGTAAATATATATATGCATCATTTTATTTGGATATGTGACTTTTCCCAAGAGTGCAAATGTTTAGGTGTGGGGGTGTGATCGCACCGCGATTCACTGTTTCATTTTCACCCTAACACCGCTATGCTAAACTTGTTTTATATTAAAAATTATAAAAATAAAAACAAATTGAAATCCATTTTTGAATCATTTATTTTGTGTTTATCACTGTTTAAAAGGTCAATGTTACTTTTTTTATGATTCCATTACAGGAGGAGGTGATTTGGAGGCCCCATAGATGATCCAGAAGGAAAATGGGCCAAAACTGTATGGGTCCCATGAACACCTATCCATTGTTGGGTAGATTATGAAAACTCTATGCATTAAAATGGGATGATATTTTGTTTCCTTGTCCAAAATTTAATTATATACAACTCTTATGAAGACAACCAAGCCCCATTCGGCCATTAAGGGGCCCAACCGAAGTGATCTGTCCAAGACACCAAATCTGCACAAAGTCAAATGGGGTGTTATGTATTTTATCAATATATAGAGATGTAGTTTTCCAAATGGTTCCAAACATTCGGTGGAGATAGTAAAGAGGTAGGGATACAACTTTTTAGTTTTCTCAAAAGTGAGATAAGACTGTATGGTGGACTAAAACTATAGGACAAGTGGTTTATCAAAATCAGGGTGCCCAAAACAACCTCCCATTTTGGCTATAAAAGAGCACCTTGGGATCCCCATTTGGTAGTTCAAACCAGAAGTTAAACTCTTCCATTTTGAAGTCCTGGAGGAGTCTCCTCCTCATCCTTGAATTTCTGGAGGCCCCTATCCTCATATTGGGATCATGAATGAAGAAGGAGTTCCACCCGAGCTTCTTCCTCCTCCCGATGTCGAGCTAAACGGTGGGCGTTCGTTGTAAGGGAGCTACGCACATATCAAGGGAGTTAAAATTTTTATTTTAGCTACTGGTTTGGAGTAATTTTGGTGTTAAAACATTTATTTCCATTTATCTTGCATACTTTCATATTTTAATGCTTGTTTTGATGCGTGCGGATGAGATGCTCTTAATTTCTAACCGATCGGCGTGAGGTTTTGAGTGAGTGACTTGTGTTGTTCCGATTGGGTAACACAAGAATCCTTTTCTTACCCAATTTATTGAGATTTCAATCTGATTTGGAAGATCTTATTCCATGCATAATTTTTGGACCTTTTCAATACGATTGTTATATCAAGGTTTGGTTCTTTAAGCAATGAAATAAAGGCTTAGGAATTAATCAGGATTCCAATTAATTTCAAACAAAGAATTGATCCAAACCTAAATTAATATCCAATAATGATGAACTTGAAAGTGTGTAGTGAACTCACAATTAACACTTTTATCTTATATTTTTTAAAATCCATTTGTTTTCTCAACTTTAAAACTTTCATTTAATTAAATTCATCCTAAAACTAGTTTCAAAACCACCCCCTAATTTAGTAATTTTTATTAAAAATGAACACTCTAAACCCACCAATGCTTCTTGATAGATGACCTAGGTTCTTCCCTAGACTATAAAACAACTTTATAAACATAATCAATTTGACGTGTCATGACAGCGCGGTCAGCGTATCACAGATATGACCGTTCGAGAGCTGTACCTACCCTTCAGGTAGGATCCTTGATAGGAATTCACAGGAGTTGTTTTCACCTTTCAGCTATTTTTTACTTTTCAGTTGTACTTGTACTTTTCCATTTGGGCTTTTATTCTGACCCCTTTACTTTTAGTACACTTTTAATATAGTTATTTACTTCAAACTTGCTTCTTTTTGTGTTCTCGGACCGTGTGTTTGTACAGGTTTAAAAGCAACGCCTTCCCGTTTTTGGAAATATGCCATTCGGTGCTAGTTGTCAGCCCCTGGACTATGGAAGGCGGGATTGAGGTAGTCATGTAATGGGCCCTGGGGAATGGTTCATGATATATATTAAAATATTTCCTTTTCTTATGTGGAGATGAGTCATTCTTTCAAGGAAATTATTTTAAAATCTTAAAATATTTTATGTCATGGAGGATTCACTAAGGCTTTATAAAATAAATAAAATAAACATTAAATTACATTATTTTGATTAAAAAACACATATTTTTCCAAATATACCATTTATAGTATTTTATTAAATAAATATTGGGTCATTATGATTTCATAAAACACATTATATATTTATACGGTATTTAATTTTTACACAAAAATTCAACTGTCTCAGAAAATTATGAAAAATTAACCATTGGATAATTTTGATGTCCTGATTCCAAAAATAATATTCATTTTATCTAAATAATTTTTTAAATATCTGAATTTTAACTTTTAAAATAAAAACCGACATATATTGAAAATTTACGGGTTTTGACAAAAACAGTTTTCAAGCCTTAATAAAAGTTACTTTTCACTTTATAAAAATTATATGAACATTAATATTTATTAAATTTAATTTAAAAATAATATTTTATTAAAATAATATTTAATTAAAAAATCCATTAATTCGTCAAAATTTATTTCTTAATTGAATTTTAATATTAACCATAAATACTATTTGTGCTTTAAAAATCATTTACAAAGTTACAATAATAGAATGAAAGTATATTAATTATTCTATGAAAAAATAATGCACATAATTATAATTATATGGTATTATTACATAACCCTTTATTATACCAGCATATGCCCTAAGAGTAAGGTGTGCGGTGGTGGGGATTTCATGGGATAGTTTGGTGAACATGGTGTGGGTTGTGATCTCAATGAGATTGAACTTATCCCTTAAATGGTTTTTCGCATGATTAATTTGTTGGGTCTAGGACTGGGATTAGTATAGGTAAAATCCTATAAATACTATCTCCCTTGGAAGCTCCAATAAATTGGTTTCATGGGTTACAATCCTACTGGTTGAGGCCATCACTTCCTTTGTCTGTGTCAAAAGGATTTGTTAAAACCCTATATTTATAATAGTCATGTGATCATTGTTCAACGGCTACATTATCAATGGTAATAATACTTAACAGTCATTTAAATACAATTGGATATAATAAAACAAAAGGATTTCATGTTTTTTCTATATCCATAAGACATTTAAAATAAATGGACTTTTATTCATAAATGTTCGAGTTGTTACAATCTACAGTAAGAGGTATGATTCTTTTTAATTATACCATTATGAAAGTGTTTTTTGATACCAGTTCATCGCATTCCTTCATTATTTATAATGCTATTTATTTTCTAAGTTTAAAAATAAAGATGATTCCCTCTGTATTAAAGTGTAAAACTCCTCTCCGGGGAAAGAGAATGTAGATCTTTCCTATGTAGAGAATGTTCTATAACTGTTGATGGAGATGAGATGAAATGGGACTTCTTGGGGTTAGATATGGATTTTTATGATGTAATCATGGGTATGGATTGGTTAACAACATTCAAGGCTCAAATAGAATTTTATAGCAGAATGGTTAGTTTCACAACTGAGGATAGCATTGAGAATCTCTTCAGAGGAAAAAAGGCTTATAAAGACAGGTGAAATAGGCTTGTTAGCACCAGAAGTGGGCACAATCTCTTACCAGTTGGCAGTGTTGACTTTGGAATAAATGGAAGATATTAAGGATAACATTTTTCTAGAAGTCATGTAAATGTTTCCATATGTCTTTCCCAATAACTTCTCAGGATTACCACCTATAAGGGAAGTGGAGTTTATGATTGATCTCATTCTGGGGACCAGTCTTATTTCTCTTCAATAATATAGGATGGTACCAATAGAGTTGAGGGAAATGAAAGTGAAATTAGAGGAATTGGAAAGAAAAGGTTAAATTCATCCAAGTACGTCTCTGTGGGAAACACCAGTATTTTTCGTAAAGAAATAAAACGGAACTCTTCGGTTGTGCGTTGATTATTGTAAGCTTAAACAAGTTACAATAAAGAACATATATCCACTTACACACATTGATGATCTATTTTATCAATTTAGGAGATCCCATTGGTTCTCAAAAATTGACTTGTAATCGAGATATCATCAATTGTGAGTTCAGAAGGAAAATATTCTGAAAATGGATTTCAGAAGCAGATATGTACACTACGAATATGTAGTAATTCCTTTTGGTCTCACAAATTCACCCACAATCTTTATGGAATTTATGAATTGGATATTTAAGTGATATCTAGATTCTTTTGTTGTGGTGTTTTTGGATGACATATTGGTGTATTCAAGGGAAAATGTTGAGTATGAAAAACACTTGGAGATAGTGTTAGAAATATTGAGAGACCATCATTTGTATGCCAAACTATCAAAGTGTGATTTTTGGATATAAGAGGTATTATTTCCTGGCCATGTAATTTATGAAAAAGGTTTTTCTATGGATATATAAAAGATAGATATTGTTATCTCTTGGAAACCCCCAAACAATATCTTTGAGATATGAAGTTTTATTTGTCTACCGGTTATTACTGATGCTTTGTATGTGACTTATCATGACTAGCCTTTCCATTGATATCTTTGAAAAAATAAGAATACTCCATTACAATAGACTAAGTAATTTCTTAAGTCTTTTCAAGAGATAAAAGTTTGTCTTACATCAGAACCTATTTTGATTTTTCCATAATCAGAACGGGGGTATGTGGTGTACTGTGATGCTTCGGGATCTGGGTTGGCATGTATTCCCATGCAAGGAGACCATGTGGTTGCTTATGTTTCAAGGAAGTTGAGAGTGCATGAGAATAATTACCCAACACATGATTTGGAGTAAGCTATGTTCATCCATGCTTTGAAGACTTGGAGTCACTATCTCTTTGGTGATAAATTCACTATGTTCACAGATCACAAAAGTTTGAAACATATTTTCTCACAATGAGATTTGAATATGAGGAAAATAAGATGGATGGATTATCTCTAGATGTTTGAATTTGACTTGATGTATACACCAGGTAAAGGAAATGTGGTGGTACATGCATTAAGAATAAATTCATATGCTCATTTGGAAAAGGAAGCTTCATATTAATGGAAGTTGATATCAGTCCTAGTCAACATTCATGTGTAGTGTGAAGATCGAGGTGATGTTTCAGTTTTCTTTTCAGTCTCTATGGTTCCTAATTTGGTAAAGATGGTCAAAGAGGCACAAGCATCCTATTCATAATTCTTATTTATGAGTTAAAAACTCAATGGTGGGGAGACCATTGAGGGTTGGAAACTTTATGTGAGTCCAATTTTGTGGTTCAGATATCATATGGTTGTACCTATGGATTTTCAGGAAAAACTTATTCATGATTACCATCATTCTAGATGTGTTTTACATCTAGGTATATAGAATATGTATAAGGTGTTGAAGGTGAATTTTGGTGGAGTGGAATTAAAAGGAAAGTAGCTATGTTCTTTTCAAATTACTTAACTTTTCAGTAAGTAAAGGTAGAGAAACAAAGACCAATAGGTATGTTGCAGTCATTACCTATCCCAGTGAGGAAATGGGAGAAGATAGTGATGGATTTTGTTACAAGTCTCCCAAGAATGGTTTGAAAACATGATTTCATATGGGTGATAGTGGATCAGCTTACCAAGTCGTCTCATTTCATCCTGATTCGTGAAACTCATACAGTGGAGGATATGTCCAAAATCTATATCCAAGAGGTTGTAAAGATACATGTCATACTAGTCTTAGTAGTCTTAGATAGAGATCTAAGGTTCACATATCATTTCTGGAAATTCTTACAGAAATCTATTGGGACTCATTTGACTATGAGTACAGCGTATCATCCTCAGATGGATGGGCAATTCAAAAGGATAATACAGACATTGTAAGACATGTTGTGGGCTTGTGTAATTGATTTTGGTGGCTCATGGGAGGAGCATATACCATTAGAATAATTCTCATATGATGGCATTTATTAGTCGTCGATACATATGGTTCTGTTTGAAGCGTTGTATGGGCGTCCTTGTCATTCTCCACTGTGTTGGGTGGAAACATGTGATACATCACTAGTTGGGTCGTGCCTTGTCCAAGAAATGATGTAGAAGATTTAGTTGATCATAAATAGGATATAGATGGCTCAAAGTCTTCATAAATCATATGTGGATCATCTTCTAAGACTTTTTTTGTTCACATTGAGTGATCGTGTGTTCTTATGGATTTATCCAAGGCTTAGACATCATCATTTTGGGAAGAAGGGAAAGTTATATCCCAGATACATTTTCCCTTTCGAGATACTAGAATGGGTTGGAGAGGTGGAATATCAATTGTCATTACCACCATGATTCAGTTTGGTGCTTAATGTGTTCCATGTATCTCAATTGAAAAAGTATCAGCCTAGTCCTCATGATGTGATCAGATGGGATCACGTTGACCTAGACCCAGATGCTTCGTTGATACATATCTCGGTGTGGATTGTGGATAGGTAAGAGAAAGTCTTACATGGAGAAACCATCAGTCTAGTGCGAGTTTTATGGAAACATGGCTAGATTTAGGAAGATACTTGGGAACATGAGAAGGAAATGAAAGATCAATGGTCAGAACTATTTTAGGGTAGGGTTGGTTTATTACTTTCTAGGGATGGAAAGACCAGTGCTGGGGAGAATGTAGTACCCCTAGTTTCTGATATTTAACCATTTATTTAAGTTTTTATGGATATAAAGTGTAAGGGTGAAGTAAGGAAGTGTTTGGAAAACTTTCAATAAGTTTTTGGGGCTAAAGGAGAGTCACACGGGATGAGCACGGTTTGTCCAAACCATACAAAAATCCTCGTAGAAACTGTGAGAAGTTGAAAATTCTAGATATTGGCTTTAGCACAGTGTGTGAACAATTATTAAGAACTAGTGAGGATGTCATGCGGGGTGATTTTTAAGTCAGTGTATAACGCACAGTTAGGACACAGTGTTCCTAACCATATGGACTAATCGTGTGTGGGTTAAAAACTACCTCCTTAAAAGTGGATCTAGATCAGCCTCGCCTTTAATCCACTCATTTTTCCTTAAACTGGATCTAACTCAATATTTTTATTCTCTTAAGTACATAGAGGTTTCTCCCATTGATTTGGAGGAAATATGAAGGCTTCCCTTAGTGATTTGAAGTCGGATTCTTGAGGTATGTGATTTTCCGTCATCGTTCTTGATCGATTTCTTAGATCTACTTAGATCTACTTCTTATATCCTCTTGGTTTCTTAGATATGCATATTTTATGGGTAGATATAAGATATTTAATTCAAAATATGATAATATTTGGTCTCGTTGTTGATAGGATAATAGATCTAAGGTAGTTTTGTGGAATTCTTACCTGATTTCTTGAGTGTTCTTCATCCGTTATTGGTTTCATCAAAACAGATGAGGTAGGTGGCTTCACTATTGAATCCTCTTAGTTGAACTAAATTTCATGGTTTCAAATTTATTGTTTTGTGTGGATTTTATTTTGAATTTGATGCTTTATGATTTCTAGAAACCCTCTTTGGTTATGTTTATGGAAAATATAGAAAATTGGTGCTTTTGGTTAAACTCTTTGAGTCTTGATTTTAAAATGTAGATTTTAAAATGATATTTCTCTAGAATAATGGTGAATGGATTTGATAAAGTGGTTTTCAATAAAAGGAATGATTTTATTGAAATTTAATGGGTTTTTATAATTGGTTAGTTTAATGTTTTTCAATAAAAGAACAATTTTATTAAAATAGTTTGAAATGGTTTTTGTCATAATAGTGGTGCGTGTTTATAATTAATTTGTGAGGATTGGTTGAAATATAACCTTGTGCTTGATGAAAAAGTTTTAATGGAACATGTTATATAATTACCTTGTGACAACTTGGTAGATTGATGAGAAACTACTCATGAGTATGGAACTGTCATAATGAAGCATGCATAGTTGGATGTGTGAATAAGTGGAATGGAATTGATATGCCAAAACATTAATGAGATATGGTTTTAAAGCCTTGTTTGGTTGTTTTTGTGGAAATGTGACTTGTTGGAAATTGGTTTAAAATATCACTCATTTACATTTTATTTTAAATGGTTTTGAGACTTTTTTATATTTAATTATTAACTGTTTTGGAAAATTATTTTATATAAATTGTTTTATATAATTGTTACTAAATTTTATATCCTAGTGGCATGAGTAGGGAAGTCATTGGGGAAATCCTATTGAGTTTATACTCACCCCTACTTTGTCACCTTGGTTCTTTTGTAGATAATATCTTCTAGGACATGGGAAAAGGTAAAGTATCACATGTATTTAGCACCACCTCATGATGCTTTGGTTGTTTGGTGATGTTGGAGCATGGAGCTTGTGGAGAATAGATTATTGTGGTTCTCTTGGAGTTCTTATAGTTATATTTTGTTATTTACTTTGATATTTTATTTTTATTTTGATATAGCATACTTTGGTTGGGTTTGGTTATAGAGATGATGGTTGATTTTCCTTGTTTTTATCATGCATTATAAAATGCTTTTTTGGTTAGTGGTTTATTTTCTAAATGGTAAATTGTCCCCTATTTGCATTTCAAACCCTTAGACATTTATTTCAAGCCTTTAGTTCCTTGGAATATTGATTAAGGACATGTAATGATTCATTTTATTCTCATGCCAATGAGAATAAGTGGGTCATTACAAGTTAGATATCACAGGGAGCATTGTAGTACATTAACCTCATTGATGATTTGACACAGAACTTGTGGGTATTTTCCTCATATACAAATATAATTTTCATACTTTCATCAAATAGAGATTCATGGTGGATTTCAAGAACAAAATAAAACTGAAATGTCTTTTACTTGATAATGTAGGTAAGTATAGAGGTAGATGGTTATGGACGTTCTGTTGGATAAATAAAATCTGGATGGAGAAGACAATGCTCTGAACTCATGAGTATAATGGTGTTACATAATGGATGAATTGGAAACTGAATGAGAGATCCAAAAGCATTAGATTAAGTTATAATTTTCCAAAATATTTTTGGGTCAAAGTCCTTTAACAGGAACACCAACTTTTATAAGAACTTTGGTCCAAAATAAAGGTGGACTTTACTGATCTAAAAGTTTTCAGATGTATCAAGTATACCCATGTTGATACCAAGGATAGGGATAAGTTATAAGCTAAGTCTCGAACATGTTTTTTTTTTCTAAGATGATGAAAATTTTAGTTTTAGACACTAGGATAATAGTTAGAGAAATTTTATGCTTGGTTTGAGTTCCAAAAGGTATCATGCATGTTGTAGAAACAACTTCTGAGACATTGAAATTGTATCATAACCATCTTGGACATGTTGGTGAGAAAGGTATCCAAACCTTGGGTGATGAAGAATTGTTGAATCTGGATCATGTAGAGTACAAAACATATGAGGTATTCATCCAAGGAAAGCAATAGAATGTGTCATTCAATACGGATGGAAAGATATCAAAGAATAAAATACTCAAGCTAGTTCATATGGATGTATAGGAACCAACACTAGTTAATGGGGGTGCACTATAGTATAATAACTTCATCGATGATTCTACATGGAATTTATGTGTGTTTTTTCACAAATAAAAATATGATACTTTCCATAATTCCATCGGATGGAGATCCATGGTGGATGTTGAGACCAGAATGAAACTGGAATGCCTTTAATTTGATAAAGGAGGTAAGTATGGAGAAAGAGGGTTCTGGATGTTCTGTTGGATAAATAAAATCTAGATGGAGAAGACAACGTTCGGAACACATGATAACAATGGTGCTGCATAATTGATGAATTGGATGTTGAATGAGAGATCCAGAAGAATGATATTGATTTCTAATTTTCCAAATGATTTTTGGGTCGAAGTCCTTTTAAATCATAGGCACACCAACTTTTGGAAAAACTCTAGTCCAGAATAAAGGTGGACTTCACTCATCTAAAAGTTCTCATATGTATCAAGTATACCTATTTTGACACCAAGGAAAGGGATAAGTTGGAATCTAAGTCCAAAAAATGTTTTTTATTAGCTATAGTAATGAAAAATTTAGTTTTAGACTCTGGTATAACATTCATAGAAAGGTTATTGGTGTTAAAAATTTCCACTTCAATGAAAATATATTATAGAAAGATTAAAACTAGGTGAGAGATGCTATTGGAAACAAAGAACCAATATATCATGTTTAGGTTGAGCTAGGAAAAGGCTAAGTGGTGTTGATCTATTCAGGTAATATAAAAATGGATTTCGAGAGGCGCAACCAAGTTCTAAAATGGAAATCATTGATCAAGTTTCATAAGTACTGGGGATAAATTTATTGAAATGACCAAGGATAGTGAAAACTTATGGTAGATTTTTATAACCATGATGTCTGGAAAAAACTGAACCTTGAGAGTTGAGGTTATCTACTAGGATCATAAGGTCGGTGTAGAAGTTTAATTCCAAAATTCATTTTTCTACTTCTCACGAGTTGTGGGGAGCCTAAAATCCTTGGTGTGATGATATGTGTGAGTGACTCGTTATAGTGGGAGTTATAAATGAATGAAGAGTTGGATTCTTTACATGTTTTTAATACATGAAATTTAACAAAACTCTAGGATGATAAAAGTTCATTTTAGAACAAATGGGTTTATCAACAAAAATAGGGAGTGGATGGTAGAGTCTAGTATAATGAATGTCTGTTTGTGAAGGGGTTCTAAAAATCTAAAGTATTGAATTTTGATGATATCTTATATCATATTATGAAATCCAAAATTATTTAGATAGTGCTTAGCTCGGCCTAGTTTACATGAAAGGTTTGTTTCCTAAACAACTTGATGTTAAGATATAATTCCTTCATAATTATTTAGAGGAATAAATCTATATGGAGCAACCATAAAGTTTCATACTTGAATAGAACAAAGGGTCATTGTGAAAGCTCAAGAGGAGTCTTTATGAGCTTAAACAAGAGCCAAGATAATAAAATATGAATTTTTATAACTTTATAATGTAATTTCATCTAGATAAATGAATATTATTGTTGTTACTAGAAGGTGTATGCTGATGGAAGTTTTTTCATTTTTCTTCTCTATGTTGATGGATTTCTCTTAATTGGACCTATGAAGGCAAGGTTAGAAGAGTTTAAGTGTGTATCATTCATAAGTTTCCAAATAAAATATCTTGGATCTATAAATCAGATATTGGGGATAAGGATCATAAGATACATGAGATTCTAAAATTAAATCCTCTCTCATTCAAAGTATATCTGAAAATTACTTGCAAGATTTGAATGAGTTATTCAAAGCCTGTGAGTACTCCACCGACTAGACACTTAAATTTTTCAAATAAAAATACATATAAAATGGATAAAGAGGCTAAGTACATGGAAAAAAATTATATATTCATTGGTTTTGAGAATTATGATGTATGTCATGATTTATACAAAGTTGAATATCACTTAAGAAATAGGTTTGGTTAGAAGATTTATGGAAATTTTGAGAAAGGAACACTATGAGGTCTTCAAGTAGATCATTCATACAATTCAAACATTCAAAGGAGAATATATATATAATAGATGATGATGATAAGTACATGGAAAAAGTTATGTATGTATCAGTTGTGGTAAGTCTGATGTATGTCATGATTTATAAAAAAAATAGATATCGGTCAAGTGGTAGGTGTGGTTAGTATATTTATAGAAAATTTGGAAAAGGAACACTAGGAGGTAGTTAAGTTGATCTTCCGGTATCTTAAAGGTTTAGTAGGTATAGAACTTTATTTTAGAATAGAATATCCCTTACAAGGGTTTAAGTAAGTTGACTTTAAGGGAGATACAGATTTATGGAAGAGAACCATTGGTTTTGTGTTTACTTTTAGTGGTATTTTTGTGAGATGGATGTGCCAGTTTCAACATGTAGTTACATTATCAACCACATAAGCTAAGTGTATTGAAATTACCGAAGAAGGGAAGGATTTAGTGTTGTTAAATGGGTTGTTAGAGGAGATTGAAATAAGAAAAGTGATCGAAATTTTGTACTATGACAGCGAAAGCATGATTCATTTAGATAAGAATCTTGAGTTTCAATCTCATAAGAGACACATTAAATTGAAATACCACTCCATCTAGAAGCTCTTGAAATATGATTTGTTGGAAATGTGAAATTTTTAAGGGAATCAAAATTCATATAATATGATGACTAAAGTTATAGCTCGGGAAATTTTGGATTGATGTTGCACTTTAGTATGGCTTGGATAACTTAGAGATCATAAGATCATAGAAACTCTGACAGACTAGAAGTAGGGGACTAAATAATATAATTATGGAACATAGTACTTAAGAACTGAATGACTTTATGATGAAGCCTAAAAATGATTCTCAAGTGGTAGATTTTTGGGATTACTATGAGAAACTATTTTTTAGCTAAGTGCTAAAGATTCAGGAAGGGGGTAACTTCTAAAACATCATACTAGTACTGGATGCAATGTGATAGTTGAACCAGAAGTCTGTGACTAGTAGTAGCTATGATGGTGAATCTGTATTATGGTAGAAGAGGATATTTCAGAATAATCTGAGTTTCTAAGAGGCTATGTAGGATTAATATCTCAAGGTGGATGATTTTGGATGCTTGAAAAAGTGTGGAAACTTGAGGATGTTTCTCAAAAGTTGGAACTAATCTAGGATGGTGGGAGGAAAATTTTGGGAGTCTAAAAATTCATTAGGGGGCTTAGTTAAGGTGATTTCATTTAGCCAAAATATGAGGTAATGTGGTCAGTTTTCCAAAAATTTTGGATGGAAGTGGAACTGAAATTATTGGAAGGTAGTTGCTTTCATTGCCAATAAATAGTTAGTGGGTCCATTTTTACTTGTAAAAATTGTATTATGTTCTTAATTTCACTTAATATTAAGTTATATTGTACTTAGGAGTTAGTTGTTTCATTGTAATCTCATGTTTTCTTTTCAAGAATTTTTTTTGTTTCTCTTAGATTGGGACTTTTTCTAAACCATGTAAAATAATTTTTTCTTTCATTGTGTGATTTACTTACATTGGTTAGTTATTCTATTTGGGATGTCTATTTTGACTGTCTGAGAGTTTCAAAAAATGAGTTTTTGAGTTGTATCACTTATCAACTCTAGATACATTGATCTGTGGCATTGAGTTCTTTTGGACCTTTCAATAACCTTGTTTCTCATTTAAGGTTTTTTAGATTGGTTCATTTCATAACTAATGAATTTTGAACAATAAACTTCTTAAAATAAGAATGTATATATTTTACAATCCCATCTTCAATCATAAAAAGTGTGTATGTGCCCCTAGTAAGCATTTGGTAAAGATTTCAGTGAGCTAATCAATGATGATGACATGGCCAAATATAATGCATTATTGTTGAAATTTTGAAGAATAAAATGGAAATCAAATTCAATATGTTTTGTATGCTCATTGAAGATGGGATTATTTTTATATTTGTGATGACCCGATTTTCACACAATACTTCTCAAGCTAATGAAATAGAAATACAATCTCATGAAATGATTGTCGGGCCTAGATAATCATGGTTTTTACTAGTTACAAAGCACAATACTTCGAAAATTAATTGGTTGTGATATAATATTTTGTTTTTTTCCTTCATTAAGAGATGATATTTTCACCAATAAAAACTGTAAAGTCATAGGTAGACTTCTAAGAAGTTAAATATCAAGCATAATTAGCATCTCAAAATGCCTTAATAAGAATATGAGCATGAGCCGAGTAAATCATAGTACAACTAGGTTCATACTGAACATATCAAATTATACATATGAAAACCTCACATTAAGTTTTTATAGGATGTTCCATGAACTAGTTGACCTTATTGATAGCACAATGTCTGGGTCTAGTCATAGTATGATAATTAATTTTACCAATGAGATTATCAAAGTCATTTATAGCCCTGTCTCCTAGAGTCTGTTCAGGGCATAGTGTCATTAGGAAAGAGAAATACCCTTGTGGTTTCATAGGACTTCAATTATAAGAAAGTAATTTAGTGGGATGAGATAATGGGTGTTAAATTGCAGTGATGGATAGGATTTGAGATTAGAAATCCCAACGGTGTCATTACCAGTAATAATGGTATCATCAAACGTAAACTACCAGTAAGATGCATCTATGGGTTGTGTGATAATAGAAGATAGTTGAATCACCAATGAATCCCATAGAAAGAAACCACACTATAGAACCTACCAAAACAAACCTGAGGGGATTGTTTGAGACCATTAATTAAGTGTTGAAAGCAATATACCATTAAAGGTGGATAAAAAAGTATCAAATCTAGGTGTTTGTTTTATATAAACTTCATCTTCCAAAGACTCAGGCAATAAATTTTTTACATCCAATTAATGAATAGTCCAATGATGGAATGTCACTATAGAGGTGAGCAGTCGAAATGAGGACACCTCGACTATCAGGTATAATGTATCAAATTAGTTGACTCCATGAATTTGAACATGACCTTTGACAATGAGACAAGTCTTCAATCTATTGAGTGTTTCGTCGACATTAATGTGGATAGTGTAAATCCACTTGCAACCAAAAATTTGATTATTGGGGGGAAGAGGAACCATGGATCATGTGTGATTTTATTTTAGAGATTGTAATTTGTCTATATTTCTTGGATCCACAAAAAAGAGATTTGTCTTTGACTACCATAAGTTGGGAACCTTGACCATGTCAAGTGTATTAATAAATATAATAGTGGTTATGGATAACTCTTCCAAAATGAGTAAACATGGGGAAAGATAAGTAAGGCTGAGTTCCTAGATCCCCAAACACTTAAGACCTATTCTAGAAGAAAGTTTTCAGTTACTAATACTAAAGGGTGGTTTGGTAATTTTCTTTTGGTGGGAGGTTATATGTAGGGCATTTCTTTAGAAGTTATTGGGGGAATGAGACAAGTGATGCAATGACTATTATAAGAGGTTCTAACCTTGGATCTTGGATAATCTTCCAGGAGAGTCTTCTTATTCCCTTTCTTTTCTAATTACCAATTCGTGAGTCTTGTAAGTTTAGTTCTCTAATTTTATGTTCACTATAGCCATTGATTATATCGATTGAAGAATAATAATAATAAAATATTAGTATTGTAATGACCTGCTAATTATCAATGTCTTAAGAGTACAAAAAGTCATTACTAGGCCTTAAGAAATATCCCCAAGGTGCCAAAGGCTGGAAATAAATGTTGAAGGGTTTCAAAGAAAGTGGGGGATGATTTACCCTTTAATATCTAAAGACAATAATCTGACAAACCATCCACAAATAGCTCACAATATGATTCATGAAATAAACTAAGACATTCCAAATCATTCTCTTTAAAATAACCAAACAAGGTATGCTATAGTGGAAGAGAAATCAATATAAAAGTAAACAGAGGAAAGACAATGAATAAACTCCAATATGACAACAAGTCTCCATGATCAACAAGCTCCATGCTCCAACATCACCAAGTAGTCCAAAGTATCATAACATGGTGTTAAAGAAGTGTGATACTTTACCTTTTCCTAAGTCTCAGAATGTAGCATCTATAAAATCACCAAAGTTCCAAATTAAGGGTGAGTATATAACTCAGCAGGTTTTCCCCAATGAATTCCCTTCTCATGCCACTAGGATATAAAGGTTATCAACATTTATATAAAACCATTTATATAAAATAATTCTGAAAAATATTTTATAACGAGAAATAAACAAGTTCCAAAAACCATTTACAACCAAGTGAAAACAAACTAAATGAATCCAATTTATAGCAAGTTTTTTTTCCAAAAAAAAATCTAATCAAATATTAAAAACCATTTCTTATTATCATTTTGGCATACCCATTCCATAGTTAACAACACACTCACACATGAATGCTTCATATGACAGTTCCATACTCATGAGCGGCCTCTCGTCCAATTACCTTGTATCCTAATGAAACACGCCCCCAATCCAGGGTCATGCACCTTGTACCCCAATAGTACACATTCCTTATTCAGGGGCACATTGAAAATGAACTCACAAAAAACCCAATTTATGCCAAAACCATTCCAAATGACCATTTCAAACCATTTCAATAAAAATGCGCTTTTATTGAAAACCAAAGAACAAACCAATTTCAAACTAACTATTTCATTTAAATAAAATATCCCCTTTTTATTGAAAACATATAATCAAATCCATGAGCCAAAATTCCATAAAATCCCCATTTTAAAATCTAAATTTTAAAACCAAGAACAAAATCACTTTATTCAAAACACCCAATTTTCCAGATTTCTACAATTTACCAAACCATCACAAAAGAAGGTTTCCAACAATTCATAACCATCCAATTGATGATCAATTCATCACAAGGAAATAAATTTGAAATCATTACCATCATTTATACTAAGTGGAGTCGATAGAGAATCCCCTACCTCAAAGGTTTTTATGAAACTTGACATGGACAAAGAATGCTTAAGAAAATTAGCTCGATTCTTCACAGAACATCCTTAGATCTATTCTCCTTGAAAGATAAAGACCAAATATCAAATTATTTGGAATATAAACTCATATATATATCCATAACGGGTGTAGATATAAGAAACCAATAAGATAGGAGAATTAGATCTAAGTAGATCTAAGAAACCGATCAAGAATGATGAAGAACGATCACATGCCTCAAGAATCTGGGTTTAAAACACCAAGGAAATACTTCTAATTGACTCCAAATTGCTTGGGAGAGGTTCTTATACCTTCAAGGAAGATAAATAAGGAGTTATGGCTACTTAGAAGCAAAAATGGGGCACTTAGAGGCAAAAACGTGTGAGATACACTTTTTTAGGATCTCACTTAAACCATCCACATGGTTAGTTCACAAAGTTAGACAAACTGTGTGCTAACTGTGTGTTAGCTACTACCTAGGAATACCCTCACACGGCCTCCTCGCATGGTCTCCATAATTGTGCGCACACCATACCAAAGCTCTCTACCTCAAAAAATACTCTTTCTCATGGTTTCTACTAGGATTTCTGCATGGTTTGGATAAACCATGCACAGCTCATGTGCCTCTCCTTTGTTCCCCAAAACTTGCTATAAGTTCACCAAACTCTCCCCAATTTCCATATTATATTTTATATCCTTAAAAACACAAAGAAAGGGTTATGTACCAGAAACCAGAGGTACTCCATTCTCCCCACCATCTATCTTTTCATCCTAAAAACGTAGAAAACCATTGCTGCTATAAAAGAGTTCTGGTCATTACTCTTTCATTTCCTTCTCACGTTCCCAAGTCTCTTCCTAAATATGACCATGATACCATAAAACCCACACCAAACCAATTATGTTCACATACAATACTTTCCCTTTCCTATCCAGAATATCTACCTAGATGTGTATCAACGAAGCATTTGGCTCTAGGTCAACGTGATCTCATCTGATCACATGGTCAGGATTAGGCTGATACTTTTTCAACTGGGATACATTGAATACATTATGCACCAAACTGAATTGAGGTGGTAATTCCAACTAATATTCCACCTCTCCGACCCATTCTAGTATCTCGAAAGGGCCAATGTATCTAGGAGATAACTTTCCCTACTTCCCAAAATGACGACGTCCAAGTCTTAGAGAGATCCTCAAGAACACATGATCACTCACGACAAATGACAACGGACTTTGACGATGATCCACATATGATTTAAGATGACTCTGAGCCATCTCCATCCTCAATATAATCAACTAGATCTTCTCCGTTGTTTCTTGGAAAAGGCTCATCCCAACTAGTGAAGTTTCACCTGTTTCTACCTAGTATAGTGGTGAAAGAAAAGGACGCCCATACAATGATTCAAAGGGATCCATATGTATCGAGGCCTGGTAGTTGTTATTATATGAGAACTCCACTAAGGGTGAGTGATCCTCCCATGAGCCACCAAAATCCATTACACAAGCCTGCATCATGTCTTCCAACATCTGTATCATTCGTTCGGATTTCCCAGCCATCTAAGGATGATACGTCATGCTCGTATTAAACTAAGTGCCAATGGATTTCTGTAAGGATTTCCAGAAACGATACATGAACCTCAGATCTCTATCCAAAATGATTGAAAATGGTATGTCATGTCTCTTTACCACTTCTTGGATATAGATTTTGGAAAGATCCTCCACCGTATGAATAGACCAAGATGTCATCCACAAAAACCACAACAAAAGAGTCCAGATATCATTGAAATATCTAATTCATCAAATCCATGGAGACTGCTGGTGCATTCGTTAGACCGAATGGCATGAATACATATTCATAGTGGTCATATCTGCTTTTGAAAGATGTCTTTGGAATATCTTCCTTCCAAACTCAAAATTGTTGATATCCTGATCGCAAGTCAATTTTAGGGAACCACTAAGCTCCCCATAATTGATCGAATATGTCATCAATGCATAGAAGTTGGTACTTTTTCTTTATCATTACTTGGTTCAGCTTATAATAATCAATGCAAACCTGAATAGTTCCATCCACTTTCTTCATGAACAAGACTGGTGCTACCCACGGAGATGTACTTGGTCGAATGAAACCCTTGATTTCCAGCTCCTCCAACTACACATTCAATTCTCGTAACTCCGTTGGTTCCATCCTATAATATGGAAGTGAAATATAACTGGTCCCTAGAAGAAGATTAATTGTAAACTCCACTTCCCTTATAGGTAGTAACCATGAGAAGTTCTTGGGAAAGAAATCTGTAAATTGATCCACAACTGCTGGAAAAATATTTTCATCAGTCTCTTCCATTGATTCTAAAGTCAATGCTACCAAATAATAAGATATTGTTCCCACCATTGGTTCCAAGAAGCTCTTTTCACTTTTCCTTACCATTATCTCTCCTCTAAAGAGATGCTTGATGATGTCCTCATTTATGAAACTCACTGTTCTCCTATAACAGTCAATGTGATCCTTAAACATTTTAAAATAATCTATACCCAGGATTACATCATAGATATCCATGTCCAAGATTGAGGAGTCCCATTTCAACTCAACTCCATAAATAGTTATAGCACATGCTCTACACACAAAGTCTCAGAATTCTCTTTCCCTAAAAAGAGTTTGGAGTTTTAAAACATAAGGCATCATTTCCAACTTTAAACATATAAAATCAACAGCATGAGAAGCAATAAAAGAATGCAATGCACCAGTATTGAAGATCACTTGAACAAGGGTATAATTCAAAATAATTTTACCTCTCATCTTAGATGGTTCATCCTGATCATCGACAATCCTATGCTCATCTATATACAATTACTTCATCCTTGCATTATTATCCTTCTTGACTTGCTGAGATTGCCCTAGTTTAGGAGTCATGGTATTTCAAGAATCATTGTGGCTAGCTCTTCTCTACTGATGAGACTAATTATGATGTCCTCACCCTATCGAATCATATGGTGCTTGAGACCTTCAGATGTGTCTCAAGAACTGAACTTGGAGCACTACGACAATATTGTGGAAGATTTTCCACCTGTTTATAGTTATGACATGCTCTAGTTTGTGTCGTACACACTCACTTTATGTGGTTAAATAAACCACATTGAAAGCAACTTTATTTTATCTTAGTTCATGGAGGAAGGTTCACTAATCTAGTTGTCTAATTTTTACTTCCACTTCCAACTTGGAAATAGGTGTCCCTTTTCTGCTTTCTCCTAGATTTTGAGTTCTCACCATTCCTTATAGGTATCATCATACCTCCTCCTTTAGATCCCAAGATATCACATTCATCCATAGTCACTTTGTTCACTATCTCTATATAATCAGTAATACAGATCACTGAAATCTTCGATCGAATCTTCTTCCTTAGCCTCGATTCGAAGATACGTGCCTTTAAGGATGCACTTTTGACAACTTCTAGTAAAAAGTGCAATAAATTCATGAATTTATCTGCATATTCTGTGATAGAGAAATTATCCTTCTTCAAGTTAAATAATTCTATCATTTTCTGGATTTTGAACTTATGATGATAGAATTTTTTATTGAACAATTTCTCAAAATCATCCCATGTACGGCCTTCATCCAATTTAGCCTACACCGCCAAATCCCACCACTGGCGTGCAAGATCCTCGGGCATATAAGTCACCATCTTGAATTTGATCTCCGATGGTGTGCTGATGAAATTGAAGATATGATTCATCCTACTTAGCCACACATCCGCATTTTCATGTTCAAAATCACCCCTGAAGATGGGTGGATTATGATTCATGAACTAGATGGTATGATCCACATGCCTTGGCTCATTCCTCCAGTTCCCATTATCCACATCTTGAAATTCTTGGACAATACTCTGAACTAGTTCTTGGTTCACTCGTGTCTCAAGTGCAACCACATTCTCTGCAATGTCCTCCGGTTGGTTTTGACGATGCCTACCGGGTGACATTTTCTAAACCAACAACAACCTCAGTCAATCTCACTCTCTAACAACTGATGTCTTATCATTTCAAATTATATCACATAAACTATCACAACATTGTTTTCCAAAAACAAACTTTTTCCATGTTCAACCATTTTTTAAAAATTTCAACTTACTTTTGTAAAATTAAACCATTTTCAAAATACCATAAGCATTTCTTTTTTCAAAATCTTTCATTTGAAAAACAATTTAATACTTTTTCAAAAATCAAAACTTTTACACAAAATGAATCATTACTCGAAATTATGTATGCACTCCTAGTGGGAATTCATTCCTCTACAATGCGATTCATGCTTGTCTGATTGGATAAACCCATGAAAATGAGATTTCAGATATTCTATAAGTGTCTCCAAACACATATGTACCCAACTCCCTAGTAACTTGAAGTTTAGCATAAAAAGGTTAGTTATGTACTTTTATGTTATACATTTCAAGTTCCAACAATACTACTCCTTTATAAGATTCCAACCCAAGGAATAGACGAGAAATAATTCCAACTCCAAGACTAAGAACATTGATGACTACTTGTTAGGAAAGGATCAAACAAGCTGATACCATTTGTAATAACCCGCTAATTCCCTTTGGCTTGAGAGTACAACTAGTCATTATAAGGCCTTAAGAGACATCCCCAAGGTGCCAAAGGCTGGAAATAAACTATGAAGGGTTTCAAAGAAAGTGGGGAGTTATTTACCCTTTAATTTCTAAAGAAAAAAATCCGACAAACCATCCAAAAATAGCTCACTATATGATGCATGAAATAAACTAAGACATTTCAAATCATTCTCTTTAAAACAACCAAACAAGGTATACTACAGCGGAATACAAATCAACATCAAAGTAAATAGAGTAAAGACAATGAATAAACTTCAAGATTACAACAAGTCTCCATGCTTCATAAGCTCCATGCTCCAACATCACCAAGTACTCCAAAATATCATGACATGGTGCTAAAGAAGTGTGATGGTTTACCTTTTCCCAAGTCCCAGAAGGTAGCATATGCAAAATCAAAAAAGTGAAAAGGCAGGGGTGAGTATATAACTCATAAGTTTTTCCCTAATGACTTCCCTTCTCATGCCACTAGGATATAAAGGTTAGCAATATTTATATAAAGTTGTTTATATAAAAGAATTCTGCAAAACAATTTATAATGAGAAATAAAAAAGTTCAAAAAACCATTTACAACCAAGTGAAAACAAACTAAATGAAACCAATTTCAAGAAAGTTATTTTTCTAGAAAATAACTAATCAAATCTTAAAAACCAATTCTTATTATCATTTTGGAATACCCATTACATAGTTTAAAACACACCCACACATGTCTGCTTCATCCGACAGTTCCATACTCATGAGCAGTCTCTCGTCCAATTACCATGTGTCCTAATGACACACACCCCCGATTCAGGGTCACACACCTTATACCCCAATGGTACACATCCCTTATTCAAGGGAACATTGAAAATGAACTCACAAAAAAACCCAATATATGCCAAAACCATTCCAAATAACCATTTCAAACCATTTCAATAAAACTGTACTTTTATTGAAAACCAAAGAACAAGCCAATTTCAAAATAAACATTTCATTTTAATAAAACATCCCCTTTTTATTGAAAACATATAACCAAATCCATGTTCCAAAATTCCAGAAAATCCCCATTTTAAAATCCATATTTTAAAACCAAGAACAAAATCACTTTATTCAAAACACCCAATTTTCCAGATTTCTACAATTTACCAAACCATTACAAAAGAAGGTTTCCAAAAATTAATAACCAGCCAATTAATGATCAATTAATCACAAGTAAATCAATTTGAAATCAATCCCATGAGTTCTACTAAGTGTAGTTGAGAGAGAAACCCCTACCTCAAAGATTTTTATAAAACTTGACACAGACGAAGAACGCTTAAAAAAACTGGGTCGATTCTTCATGAAACCTCCTTAGATCTCTTATCCTAGAATGATCAAGACCAAAATATCAACTTATTTGGAATCCACACTCATATATCTACCCATAACAATTGTAGATCTAATAAACCAAGAAGAGAGGATAAGTAGATCTAAGTGTATCTAAAAAACTGATCAAGAATGATGAAGAATGATCAAATACATTAAGAATCAAGGTTAGATATGCCAAGAAAAGCCTTTATATTTACTCAACATATATTGGGATAGGTTCTTCTACCTTCAAGAAAGATAAATCCTGATTTATGGCTACTTAGGAGCAAAAATGAGCTACTTAGAGGCAAAAATGTGTGAGATCCACTTTTTTAGAATCTCACTAAAACCATATGCATGGTTAGTTCGCACGGTTAGACAAACTATGCACTAACTATGTGTTAGATAATGCCTAGAAATACCCTTTCACGACCTCCTCACACGATCTCCCTAACCATGCGCACACCATTCCAAAGCTCTCTACCTCAAAAATTTCTCTTGTACACGATTTCTACTAGGATTTCGGCATAGTTTATGCGCCTCTCCTTTTGCCCCCAAAATTTGCTGAAAGATCACCAAACTCTCCCTAATTTTCCTCTTATATTTTATATACATAAAAACAAAAATAAAGGGTTACATAACAAAAACCAGGGGTACTACAGGTACACTTCCCTGCAAATATATAATTTAAGTTCTTCCATTTAGAGAGTTTGATGTTGTAGGATTAGTATTTTATAGATTTTGAATGCTGTATAAAATGGAGACCAGAGTGGATTCGATTGAGTCGGTTATAAACTAGTTAATGTAGGCATGAATATTGAGGGAGTCAAAATTAGCAAACATGCTATGAACATCAGAGCAGAAAAAAATTGAGTAAAGTCATATGATGGAGTTTTATACATCTCTAGATTCTCGTAAAAAGAAGGTGTATGAGAAAATATAGAAGTTTGTGGAAATGAATGTCTGGAAGACCAAACCAGAATGGAAGAAGAAAGCTATGTATAAGATAAAAACATCAAAGACATTTTTCCCCATATGGGAGGGGATAAGAACTGAGAAAATTGAGTAAAATCTTATATAACTCGATGAGTTAGGTACCTGTAGATCCCAGTAGAATTGTGCAGACACCTGAGGGGGGTGAATTTGGTGTCCCTTTTTACCAAGATTTCCCTTCTTTTAAATAATCCCCTATTATACTTGAAACACTTTTATGTTTAATAGATATGGATTTGTTAATGCATGTGAAACCCTCATCTAAGTATGAAATGAAGAATAAGCAATTAAATATCACATAAATATTTTTACAAATTTCAACTCTTTTCGAAGAGACTTCTCCTTATCGTGCTCATATCTTATTGATCCATGGATTTTATTATCACTATAATTTTATACTGGTAACAAGTGTAGTTATAAGTTGCACACAATGTTTGGGTAGGTATTAGCCTCTTTACTTGTACAACATATTACCGCCATCATCTCCCACTTGGTATAACATTCATAATACTAGAACCATTGATTCTTGAAAACACTTTGAACCAATGAGTGGGTATTCAACAGCTAGGATATAATCAAGAACACTTCATGAACGTTAGTCTTGTTCTTCACTCAATATCATTGTTATGTAAAATCAAAATGAATCTTAATATTTAATAGTATTGATGTAGTTAGTTATATAAAAATAGAAGCATCTGTCACTTCTCATTCTCAATATTTTTTATTCAAATTCAACACATGGGAAATATTGAATGCATTGGGATATCTCTTTCATCAACTTTTTTTTGTTTCTACAAAAATTTCAGTTTTGAAGAGTTCTCAATATTATCAATACATCTCCCACAGTAATCATCATAACCTATAAGAATATATACACAAGAGATATCATGTATATTGATTCAAATTAATTATTATATTAATATTTGCAGGTATATATATAATGATTCTTCATCCTTTAATCTCATTGAAACATGAGATAATATCTCCATTAAAACTTTTGAAGACTCAATTGAAAAACTCACATGGTATTTAAATATCACCCACTCATTTACTTGATAAATCCAATGGAATTAATCTTCATTTAAATATTTACTTACTCTAGGATTTATAACTTCTCACATAATAGTAATTTTGTAATTATATGCATGAAATTATGCATGTTCTATTGTTATGGATTCATCTTTATGTGGCTCACAAATTCTTCGTCCTTATTTGATATTGGAATTATTCCTCTATTTCACATAGGATTTTTTTTCTTCCATTTGAATATATCATGATATCTCTATATCGTGATGCATATAACTTTTAATAACAATACATGTTTCATCGGATGAGTTTAGAGTTTCATTTTTCATATGTCATGCAATATTGATCTTTACTGTAACCTCATGTGTGCATTTATTATGTGGTTCTTCATTAACATTCACATCAAATTCCATGTCTTTCACTAATCAAAATAATTTTCACATGTTTATCTTCTATTTTCTTAAACCTATATGCAACATATATTTATTCATGCATCAAACCCATAACATGGATTCATGCATGACAGCGCATGAACCATCATAGTATCAAACTTATAAATCCATCTGAACGTATGAATTCATCTAATGAGAATGATTATTGATCCCATGTAAATGTGAGCATGTTAGTACATATGGTTATTTTTGATATATGATTAATTAATTATAATTCACATCACATGCATCGTATTTTTTCATTCTAAAAAATTTATAGGCCCACTGCAAGCTTAGTGATCATTCATATGTTTTGAGCCTGGTATGAACCCATTATCATTCGAGAGTATTCATAAAAATTATGTATATGTTGAGATTATAAACTTAGGTAGTTATGATCCTTTTTTAATTGCTCAGAGACTCTCATGTAAGTATCCAAACTCAAATTTGGATTCTATTTTTTTATCTTCTTTGTGTGATGGTAACATGAAACTTATTATTCTTGTGGTCGATCAACCTTTGTAATGCGGTGGATGTACTCACCAATAAGTAGTCACCCTTGGTATCTCATAACTCATGGTAGATTCATTTAATCATAGGTTCATCTAAGATGGCACTTCATGAACACGCATTCCTCGTGCATGCGGCATCTTGGAAATAAAAAGTCTGAATCAATCACTATAGATCCTAGTGAACTTATTATCACATCATGCCTATATGTGGTAGGTATGCTTGTGGCTGATTCATTTGATTACACAAATAGTAGATATCATTTCTTCATGGGGTTGATTATAGAGATTACGATAACTCAATTGATCATGTAAAATTCAAGGTAGGGCCTTCGTACGACAAGTTTATCTATCGTGGTGTGGTCGGCTCCTTCACTCATAGTAGCTCAAGATTTCATGAAGGATAGAGGTAGATTACATCATTATGTGGTAGCTCAAAGGTTCTTAATGTGGTAGCTCACAAGTTCTTGTAGCAGCTTGTCATTACTCATGGTAATTTGAGTATTTTTCATACGATCGCTTCCTCTATCGCACTAGCTCGTGGTCGATCATCCTCTCTTCATATGGTCACTCCAACTCCTATGGTCGATCGGGAGATTCTCTTACAGTATATCCAAAAGATGGGCAAAAAATTGATCTAATTAGTTCTTATGATTGTTACATCAACTATGTAGAAACAAAACATGAATAATCTCTAATGGATGAAGGATACGAGACGTGCTGCATGATCTCATTCACCCTGGCTTATATTTGTTGGTATTGGCGAATGTAGTGGAAACTGGTGGGCTATGGATTTTAAAAAAATTATCATCAAATTTATGCAACTGGATATTCTCCAATGATCTGATCCCTGGTAAAGGCATGAGGATCTAGTGTGAATTTATTTAAGCCCAGAAATTAAACAGATAGTTACCTCATTTGAAATCAAAGGCATGTATGATAGAAGCTCATCACCGATGACCATTTCTCAAAGAATCTGAGTTAAATTACCTTTAGATCATCTAAATATGATTCAAAAGTTTACAGGAATGTCAATCATTGAAATACAGGTACTAGCGTGAAGTTCAATGAAGCCTTTGATGTCCTGACGATCACAATGACCATGTTCTTTCGATCTGCAAAGGCACACATGTAATGATTGCTTGGAATGATCTTTTCTCTCTCTATGATGTGGGAAGAATGATATAGGATCTATTAAATTTGATTATATGGATATTTCCTTGGAAATGAGCTTCCTCTAGCTTATATAGTGAGGATTAAACATGGGGAAAGGGTTCCCCAACCCCTATATATATAACGCCCACTAAATAAGTTATAAATGACATGTTATATACAACTAACTATGTCATAAGGTCATTTATATTTTTATTAATTACTTTTAATATATAATAAATATATTACATAATAAAATCAAGTCATTAACTGACTCGTAATTCCTGTAAATATTAAACGAACCGTGAATATTAAAATAATATTTTTTTATATAATATTTTTCCATGAATTTTCTTAATACCTTGTGAATACTTTTCATAAATAAATTCAACCACAACTATTTTATACTTGAATAATAATGAATTTATTTATTCATCAGTGATCATTTAATCTCAGACATATCTCGGACCTCATGGTGGGTCCCACCATGTCTTATACTCCTATTCATCAAAATAGGGCAGACATTTGAAGATGCTAAGTGTGTGACCCTCTATAACCTTATCTAGATTTCATTGAATATTATTAATAGACCATGATAAGAGTCTAGAAACCCATAAATACCCTTAAATAGATAAGTAATGGTCATAGAAACGACAACATTTCCTATGAACACACGTCATGTAATATAATCTCTTTTTCGTACGATATATCATAAAGTGGTATACACACTTTATGTCATTATCCATACGTGTTTTATTATTCATTGACCTAACTAGACAAAATTACCTTTGACTACCATGGTCATGGATTTAATGAAGGTACTACCATCCTAGTCAACTAGGCTCGAAATATCACTTCCTTTCAAAAGAGAAAAATTATATATTGATTTTTAAATCAATGTCATACCATTAAAGATGAACCTAGTGAAAGCTACCTCATTATGGCGTCAATGACATAGTTTTATTCTTGCATAAAGTACATGACAAAATAGTATACATTGATAATAATGTCAATTTAGGAGACTATTACATGAGTTTGCATATAGGAACTACCAATGACACCTGAAATATGCAGTGTCCCTCTTGGAGGGTCATTCTTCATGATCTCATCTACTCGAGATCACCAAGTGATAACTTCATGAGAGGAAGTCTCAATGCTTATGATCCCCTAGAACCTAATGGTCACACATCATATGTGTCCTGTTAGCATGATGTATCTAGACCATATTACATAACTTTAATATTAGTATCATGGTATCTCTAGGTTCTCATTATAGTCTAAGAACTGTTATAACCCTTTGATATGACATGTAATCTATGGAAATTGACATAAATATAGTGGATGCAGAATTACCAACACTATTATGGTAAAATAAACACATTTATATATAAAATTGTATACATTTAATGGTAATAAAAGTGAATAAACAAGTTAGGTATAGGGAACCCACTCATAACACCCACACTTTCATTAGATCCAATAGCTAACAATCCTCAAACTTCTATCTCTCACATGAGAATCGTGTTTTTCTAATAAATGGATTTATTCAATGGGTCAACCATTTTATCCTCTACGGCTACTCTTCTAACTATGACTTCACCACATTGAGTAAAATCCCTCAAGAGATGAAGCTTCTAAGGTATGTGCTAGTACTCTGGTGTGACCTGGGCTCCTTGTCAAGCACCATTGTTGCGGTATTATCACAATAAACTAGAATAGGGTTAGAACTTCTGGGAATAACACCAATGTATGAGATAAATATGTGTATCCAAAATACCTCCTTAGTTTCATAAAAAGAAGTGATATACTCAGATTCTATTATAGATTCATCAACCACAAGTTACTTTGAGATTCTCCAACTCACTACACCACCATTCATAAAAAATACATATCCTGACTATGATTTCAAATCATCATGATCATTATGGAAACTAGCATCAGTGTATCCCTTCAATGCTAGCTCCTCATCTCCTCTATACACTAGGAATATATCATTTGTACATCTTGGGTACTTCATGAGAGTTTTTATACCTTCCCAATGCAACTCTCTTGGATTAGTTTGATATCTTCCCACCCTACTTAAATCAAATAAAACATCAAACCTAGTATATATCATGGAATACATGATAGATCCCACTACTATAGAATAATGTATTCTACTCATTCTTTTAATCTCCTCCTATGTTTCTGGGCACATTTTCTTAGAGAGATTGATAACATATGAAATTGGTACCAAATCTCTCTTATATTGTTCCATATTGTACCTTTTGAGTGCCTTTTCAATATATATACTTTGAATTAGTCCAAGAAACCTCTCATAGACCTATCTCGATAGATTTTAATCCCTATGATGTTTCCTTCTTCACCTAAGTCTTTCATGGATAAACATTAATTTAACCAAGTCTTAACTAACTATAATAATTTCACATCATTTCCCATAACTAATATGTCATCGATATATAATATGAGGAAAATGATGTCATTCTCATTAACCTTCTTATAGATTCATGGATCACATTCATTCTTGATGAAACTAAATTCTCTTATGGCCTCATCAAAATGAACATTCCATGATCATGATGCCTGATTCAACCCATAAATGGATCTTTGTAGCTTTTATACTTTATTGGAACTATTTGACCTAATAAACCCTTTTGGTTGAGTCATATCGACATCTTCAACCAAAAGTATTTTTGACATTCACTTTACAAATATCATAATCATGGAAGGTTGTTATTCTAAGTAATATTCTAATGGATTTCATCATCATGACTAGTGAGAAGGTTTCATTATGGTATATGCATTGATGTTTCCTAAAACCCTTCGCTACCAGTCATTCCTTAAAGGATTTTACTTCACCATCCATGTGCAGATTTTCCTTGAATACCCATTTTCAACTAAAGGGTTTTACATCAACTGGAGGGTCTACCAAAATCCAAACTTGATTTTGATACATGGACTCTATTTCATAATTCAAGGCATCTTTCCATTTAGAAGCATCATTTCCTTCTACTAAATCCTTATAGGTTAGAGTTTCATCATTCTCTAAAAGTAATGTGTCACCTGACTCGGTGATAAGAAAGGCATATCGCTTTGGTTCTCTAACCTCTTGAGTTGACCTATACAGTACTTGTGTCTTTCTAACATCTTCATATCCCACTATCCCTTGTATATATTGTTCTCATACTAACTCTTGTGTATCTAGAGCATAAAATTTATCAAATTCAATCTTTATCTCACTATTTCCATTGTAAATGTGTTCCCTTTCTAGAAATATGAAATGTCTTTCCACAATTACTTTTCAATCTGAAATTTTATATAGGTAATATCATTTTTTATTTATGATAACCTATAAATATGAACTTAATGCTTTGGGATGCTAATTTATCACTAGATATAGTCTTGAAAAAATCCTTGCATCCCCATACACATATTTCTGATAGGCTGGGTTTATTTCCATACCACAACTCATATAGAATCTCATTTATTGATTTATTTGTTACTCAGTTAAGGGTATATGTAATTTTCTACAATGCATATCTCCAAAAGGATAATGGAATAGTTGCTTGACTCATCATTGATCTGGTCATTTCAAGCAAATTTTGATTCCTCCTTTCACTAACATCATTCCACTAAGGTGTATAAGGAGTGATTTTCAATACTATCTCGCACTCCTTTAAGTGATCAATGAAAGATTGGATCAGATACTCTCTATATTAGTCTAAGTAGAGTGCATTAATCTCTTAACAAGAAGTTTTTCTACTTCATATTGGTATTCCTTAAACATATAAAAGAAATATTACGTATACCTCATCAAGTAGATATAGTCATACATACTATAGTCATTGGTAAAAGTAATGAATTATAAATTATAAAACCTTTACTATACTGGAAATGGACCACATAAATAAGTATTATTGAATTCCAGTAATTCATTGGCTCTTACTCTTTTTCTAGTGAAGGGTGATTTGGTCATTCTTCTTTATAAACAAGTGTGGCGTACATCTAGGGATTTTAACTCAGTTGAGCCTAAAAACCTTTCTTGATTTAGTTTCTATAAAAACTTCTCATTTATATGATCAATCCTAAATTTCCATATCCATGTGTTATATGAGTATTTTCACTATTTTTTCATGTATTTCCATTATAGGGTTTTTGAGCTCAAGTATATACAATCTATTGTTAATATGCATCATACCATAACATATCTATATAAAAGAGAAAGAATTTATTTTCAAACTTGAATTAAAATCCCATGGTGTCCAAACTTGACACTGAGATTATGTTTTGGGTAACTAAAGGAACATAATAACAATTATTTAATACAAGAACCAAAACACTATGTAAGTCAGATGATAATCTCCCATAGTAAGGCTGTTATTCTCACACCATTTGCATCTTACAGATACACCTCTCCCTTTTCAATCTTCTAGAATCAACTTGGTTCTTGTATATGAATAAAAATATATGAGCTGGTATCCAATACCCAAATTTTATATAAAGAAAGGTTGTATTCAATGACAAAAATACCTGAGGTGGAAGTGTCACCGTGCTTCTTTTTACCATCCTTTCAATTTTTCTTTCAATGGAATTTCTTTCCACATGCAAAGTATACATCCTCCTACTCATTTCCCTCCCTCTGTATATTTGGTTTTTTAGAAGGAAGGTGCATTGGTGTCTTCGCCTTGGGTTTAGCCTTACGTCGCTTAGTCTTTCCCTTCCTCCTCTCATTCATCATAAGAACTAAATAATTTGTATTCCTCATATCATTATTATCCTAGAGAACTAAATCCAATACATTTGTGAGAGACTGTGTCATGTTATTCATGTTGTAATTAATAATAAAAGTCAAAAATATTTGCATTAAAGAGGAAAGAATGAGATAATTCTCTAGTTCTTGATTCAGATTGAACTCATGAGATTCAAGTATCTTGATGTACCCAATCATCTTGAGTATATGAGGTCCTTGATTTCCTTCTACTAGTTTTTACCTATACATTGTGTTTAATATCTCATACCATTCCTTCCTTTCTCTCTACTTGTATAAATCTTGGAGATGAGTTAGCATCTTGTAGGAATATTCATCCTCGTGAATTTTCTATAATTGAATAGATATTGATGACAACATGATACAATGTACATCTAGTGCATCATCTATATTATACTTATATTTATCTTTGTCCATCTTGCTTACTCCCTGTGGGGGCTCAGTAAGAAGTGAGGACTCCAACACATAAATATTCCTCTCTTGACGTAGTATTATATACAAGCACCTATACTAATCTGGGAAGTTATGGTCAATTAGGATATTTTCTTTACTTATAATTGATTGTAGTGATAATGTATTGGTGGTTTTGATTATCATTTTATCTACAAAAAAATAAATTTAGCAGTTATTACTTTATCTTCATTTCCTGTTAGACATTATTGATTAACTAATTAAATCATTAAATGTATCTCACTATTTTATCGAACTCTAGTATCCCTTACTATTAAATTTGGAATACCTGGTTTTTTGAGTATTCTAGTGGAAAGGATCCTTGAAACCTCTCCTCATATTCCAATCTATGTCTATTCCATGACTTTGAGAGTTTCAAGGTAGGAACTAGACTAAACAACCACATTGACTCACGGTTCCTTAAACTGTTGAGTGAAGTCTCATCTTCTCATAATTGTAACTATGATTCCTTCAACAATTTGCCTCTATAGTGGCAGAAAGCTAGATATTTCAACTTATTTTCTACCATATTTAGTCAATTTGGATCATCACACTCATAATAACTCCTTAATAGTAGAAGGAACCCTCAATTAGAGATGATGAGGACCTCGTACATCCAGTTTTGTTCAAATTTAAGTGAAAAAAGTCATTACGAATTAATATTACTTTGAGGGTTTTTATTATATCCCAAAAATGTAATATTTTTCTATTAAATATATTCATACTATGTGATTGTGCTCACAACTGAATAATGTGTTAATAAAAAACATTCATCGTGTCTTTATACATTATTTTTTTATTATTTTATGTGCTCCCAAAAACATGCATATTCATAAAATAATAAAAAAATTCATAAATTAAATGAACTACCCAACTGATCTTGAGCATCTAGTATTGGTTGATCCATTTAAAATCTATGGATCAACTGTTACTTAGAGTGTAAGGACCTGGCCTTAAACATTACACATTCTAGGGACTTTTGACAATAATTCACATTCTTACAATTATGAGGGTCTTTTTAGTTTAGAGTTTTATAGAATTAGGTCATAATTCATACATAACAACCCACATGAATATAAAGTAGATACTATTAAAATGGTATCCATTTTTTCATAATATAAAACTTTTAAAATAAAACATGATTTTTTTTCATGACAAATCTTCCCAACTTTCAACTTGACATCCTCCTTTCTCTTACCCATCCTTATACCCTACAAAAAACATTTTAAAACTTGAGATGAGAAAAAAAAGCTCAGTAAGGGACATAAAAAGAAATAAAGAAACTGTTATTCCATGAATACTTGTAAAACCGTGAAAACATTTTCACAAAGTTATATTTTTCAACCATAAAACATAAGCACTTTAGCTTACCTATGAAATCATAAGTTTCCTATAAAATACATAGTAATCATAAAATTATAAAGGTAACTTGTGGAATAATTTTCATATCATTATTATATATATTTTAGCTATCATGACTAGTATAGCTCTCACGGCTACACAGGGAGTGACCATCATAGTTACATTTGGAATAACCATCGTAGTATATTCCTATAATCTATTAGGATAAACTTAATTAATTAACTTGGTCCCATTACTCAATGAATTAGAAAGATATAATGGTATCACCCACTCTCAGTTTATAACAAAACCATCCATCCTCATAAATAATCCCCAAGAACCATAATATAATCATAACACATACAACTTTCATAAAGAAACATTCTTGAGGAAAGTCAATTTTCCATTTTGAAATTGCTTTTCATTTTTTTAAAGTCTTTCACTCATAAATGAAAACATTTTATTTGAAAATAAATTCTAAACTTGTAAAAGAAACTTAATAAAATTAAGGAATCATGAAAGTGGGAAAATTAATTCATGTTGTATAAGTTAAAAAAATATTCCTCTTGACTTTTTTAAAAATAGTTGAAAAAGTAACTTTAAAAAAGGGGTTTTAAAAGAAAGTCTCTTACCTTGAGTCATAATTATTATGTACAGTCATTATCTTCCTAAATAATCAACTTAGGATAATTATTTACTTTCTTGGGAACATTTTTATTGTTTATTATTACTTTCATATTACTTATTACCATGTTATAATAATTAATTAATTATTTAAGTTCACATTGGATGTTTTGACGATATTCGATACTTGGTCCAAAATGTCTTTGGTATGATTTATATAGTCAAATAGGTCAGTATTCCATCATATCTAGAATAATATTCATGACATAATTATAAATTTAATATATCAATTATACTATTACGACCCCTCCTAGAGGGGCCCGTGTCGTGACTACCCCAAGCCCGCCTCCAATAGGATAGGGGCTAGCGACTAGGATCGAGTAGGCATATCCCACAAATAGGAGGCATTTTCCTAAGTACTTAAACACACACACACACACATCTCCAAACCCAAAATTATGAAATGTAAAACACTAAGTAAAAAAAAAAGAAATCATACCACTAAGATACCAACAACAGAGTACGATAGTAGGAAACTGAAAGTAAACAGAGCCATAATATAATCCCACTAAAAGTAAGAGTTTGTAAAAGGGAACACACAAGTTCCTAAAACTTGTCCACAGAAAACCCTACCTGAAGAATAGGTATATGAATAGTTGTCTAAAGTCACATGAGCACGCCTAGACTATCTGGTCTCCCTAAGCACCACCTAGTCCCGGTCCACCTAGGACTCTGTCAAAGCATCGATCGTCTACACAAGACACAAAACATGCAGGAAAATCCCATGCAGGGGTGAGTAAAATAATACTCAGTAGGACACCCCAAGACCATAATGGAATACCACTAAGAAAATACATGAAATATACCACAAATATATACATTAAGTATACCACAAATAAATACACTAAGTATAGTCAGCTCACATAGGTATATGTCTACAACATATATTCTAAGAAAGTCCTGATATACACAATCTAATGAGACACACAGTCTCCATGAGGCACATAGTCTCCATGAGACACACAGTCTCCATAATACACATAGTATCAATAAGACACATATTCTCTGTGAGACACATAGTCTCTAAGTAAATACATAGAGATTATAGGTTACACATCTTCTAGGTCACACATCTTCTAGGTCATATGTCTTCTAGGTCACATAGCTTCTAAGTCATAACCAGCCACAGGATTCCACTCGTAGCACGCTCATTCTGGGAGAACCTAATCCTTGATCCATTAGGTCATATGTCAATTTCCACAAAAACCCACTTAGAATATTTAAAAAGGACCCCCTTGTCGTCAGGGTCCCAAAGCTGCAAATGGCTTGTCAAACAGACAAACGGTTTGAAGGTTACAACTATTTTTATAAAAAGGTCTAACCTGGGTCCAGTCCGAACTGGCCCTACCCACGCTATGGATTGGATTGTTGCACTGCATGTGGTACACTCTGACTACGTACCTCCTGGATCCACGCGGTGCCTCACTACATCCACATGGTCATCCCACCATCCACCTTCCCTGCGGCCTCACCACCGACATGGTATCCACACCCCCCCACACACACACACTATATACGCGGCCTCCTCGCCACGTCCCCAGTCAACATTGTGGCCACCTTCCATGGATCACGCCACCACCACGGATCCAACACAACCCCCTGCCACATTCCATCTCTTTCAACCACCCCGTCGGTGGCCTCGCCCTACCGGATCACCATCCTCCTGGACCAACCCTCCTAGACTGCGTTGTCGCTCGCCTGGACCGGTCAAAGATGCTGCCTTTGGCCACCGTCGTGTGCCTCCACTTTGTGTTGTTTTCTTGGCCAAATCACACCATGAATTCACCATCACACCTCAATTATGTCATTATGGAGACGGATCTTCGATCTTGGATTATTGCGCCATGAATCGGGGGTACAATGATCGATCGCTTGGATAGGGGTTTCAAAGCGCAGGGTGTATATGAAGAACACACGAAGAATGTAAGAGATTGAGGGGAGAGAATAAATGCACATGAATGCTCAAATAATGAATCTTGTCCTTTGTTTTTGTTGGCCTCGATTAATTCTTGTTAGAAAAAAGAAAAAAGAAGGATAATCCCATAGATGTATCACCCATCAAACCCCACAATTTAACCTTCCCACAAGAGCGACTGAACTGCAAATCAACATGTTAATTGGTTGTTCCATGTTCATTTTTGAATCTAAAAAGGGGAAAGGAAAATCATAAATATATCAAATTACCTACTTGGATTTGGATCACTCGTTGATGAAGATCAGTCATCGTTTCATCGTCATTGGTGAGATCCTTTGAATCCTAGGTGCGCCATTGATCATCGATCCATGTTACAATCTCTGATTCATCATCACCATTGAGAGAACTTCCTTATCCTTGTCTCAGGGGAATTATAGGTTTATGGTGATAACCCTGAATTCCTAAAAATCCTTATTAAAATAAAAAGATTTTTTGCGTCCAAATAAAATATTTTTATTCAATATTTTATTACTGATACGTCCAAAAACTAACTTTCATGTTTGACATGTATCGGTCAATGTTAGTCCCCACCTAAGGTAAATTCACTACTTTGAATGCAATGGTGCCCTCATATTTCTGATGTGGTCACTTATTTTTAAGTTATTCCACTTTTTTAGGAAGACTACACGCACGTGCTATTTAATATTTTAATATTCTTTAAGAAATTGTTTCGGGAACATCGGGCCTTAGAATCACACGCTATCTCAGATCCTAGTCTCATAATAATACCATATAATGTATAAAATAATACATGTAAATTCCAATACATTACATTATATCCACAATAGGGCTTTACGTCCCAAAAATCCAAAACAAAAGCTATACCAACAAATGGGGATACATAGCACGAATCTGAGCATCCTGCTCTCATGTGCTCTCCTAGAGATTCTCATGCTACCATCGAATGTTCACCAAAGGAATCAAACACCCACGAAGGATCCTCTCCTATCGATCCTTGATCTCCATTGGGTACTCCACGCAATCCTCCTCCTCATCAATGTATAGCTCTCCCCAGTCAATGACGTTTAATGGATCATGCACATATCTCCTCAGTTGTGACACATGGAAAATGTCTTACACTCTAACTGCAAAGGTAAAACCAAGAGGTATTCCACCTATACAACTCTATTAAATATCTAGAAAGGTTCAATGAACCTCGAAGATAGCTTGTTGTCCCATCCAAATATTTGTATCCCACATCGAGGAGAGACCCAAAAAAACACATGGTCTCCCTACTCAAACTCAAAGGGACTCCATATCCTATTAGCATTAGACTTCTATCAAATCTTTGTAGTTATCATCCACTCCTGAATGATCTTCATCTTTTTAGTGGTAGCCCGCACCAACTCTGGACTCATGAGTGCTGAATCCCCTGGGTTAGTCTAGCAAAGTGGTGACCTACATGGTCACTCGTACAAGGCCTCTAATTTTTTCATACTAATGGTGTAGTGGTAGTTGTTGTTGTACACAAACTCCACCAGTTATAGGTGATCCTCCCAGCTACAAACGAAGTCCAATATGTAGGTTCTCAATATATCCTCTAGAATCTGAATGGTCATATCTCTCTGGCCATCTGTTTGAGGATGAAAATCTATGATCAAGTGCAGCTGAGTCCCAAACGTCTCCTGCAATACCTTCCACAACTAGGATATAAAGAGAGCATCATGATATAAGATGGAACTCCATAGAGTCAAACTATCTCCTGCATGAAGAGGTGTCCCAAGATCTCTAATGGACTTTGCTCCTAGATAGGTAGGAAGTGAACCGACTTGGTGACTCGGTCAATGATCACTCAGATGGAATCATGTCCCCTGGATGTGTGTGGTAAACTCATCACGAAGTCCATCAATATTCCATCCCACTTCCACTCTGTCACCTTAAGGGGTTGGGTCAAGATTTCTGGAAATTAGTGCTCAGTCTTCACTTGCTGACAAGTGAGGCATCTAGAAACAAACTCTTCCACATCCTTCTTCATCCTCGACCACTAGAACTAACGTCGGAGGTCCTAGTACATCTTCTCAACACCTGAATGTACAGCCAAAGGGGATGTATGGAACTCCCTTAAGAACTCCTCCCATAACTCCACTGGTACCACTGTGCATCCTCTAAAAAGAATGACGTCCTCCACACCTTTCGAATATCCATTAGGGGCATGCTCTATGCACATCTGAGCATGTAAGGTATCATAGTAGACATCCCCAAGTTGTGTCTCCCTAACTTACTATAAGAGTGGAGAGGTGAAAAACATCGACTGGATGTAAGATTATTCATCCCAATCCACAAAGGATATCTACAAAGAGGCCAACTACTCTAATGTCTCATTCAATAGTAGCAAACTCGATCTCCTGCTGAGAGAATTTTCCACCACATTCCTCTTCTCATGAGTATAGACAATTTCAAAGTCATAGTCCTGGAGGAACTTTATCCATCGCCTCTATCTCAAGTTCAGATCCTTCTAAGAGAATATATACATGAGACTCTTGTGGTCAGAGTAGGCGATAAAATGCTCGCCCATAAGATAGTTTCGACACATCTTCAATGTGAAGACTACAGCTCCCAAATCAAGATCATGGGTCACGTAGTTTTACTCATGTGGTATCAACTATCGTGAACCATAGGCAATCACCGCTTGCCTATTCATCAGGAAAAAACAAAGACTATTTCCTGATGCATTGTAAAACACCATGTACTCAACACACTCCTCTGAAAACGTCAAGATAGGATTACTTTTCAATCTCTTCCTCAGCTGCTGAAAACACTCCTGACACTTTTCTATCCACACGAAAGGTTGTCCCTTTTGTGTCAAAGCTGTAATGGGTGCAGCTACTTTGGAAAAGTTGAGTAAAAAACTCTGATAGTACCCAGCCAAACCAAGGAAACTTTTCACCGTAGAAACACACTTGAGTATCTCCCAAGAAAGCACCGCCTCAATCTGTGTTGGATCTACCACAACTCCAACCTCTGAAATGACATGTCTCAGAAAGTGTAACTCTCAAATATAGAACTAACACTTTGATTTCTTCCCATAAAACTGGTGCTCTCAGGGTGTTTCTAGGATCATCCTCAAGTGTATCGTGTGTTCCTCTTTGGATGTCGAGTACACTAGGATTTCATCAATGAAGACCACCACAAAACGGTCTAAGAAAAGATAGAATATCATATTCATGAGTCCCATTAACACTTTTGGGACATTATTCATGCCAAACGTTATCACTAAGTACTCGTAGTGGTCGTAACAAAATCTAAAAGCCATCTTCGGGATGTCCACATCCCGCACTCATAGCTGGTGACAGCCAGATACGAGGTCTATCTTTAAGAACCACCCTGCCCCTTTCAACTGATTGAAGAGTTCATCGATCCTAGATAGTGGATACTTATTCTTCATGGTCACCTAGTTCAGGTATCGAAATTCCACACATAACTTCAAGATCCCACATGCCTTCTTGGAAAACAAAATTGGAGCTGCCCAGGGTGAAAAACTGGGTCTCACAAATCCATTCCTCTGCAAGGCCTCCAACTATACCCTCAACTCATAAAGCTCTACTGGATACATCCAATATGATGGTGTAGATATTATTATCATCCTAGGGTATAGATCAATTCATAATTCTACCTCTCTATGAGGAGGTAATCCTGAAACATAATCAGGAAAGACATCCTCAAACTCCTCAACCATTGTAGGAAACTGAGGACTCATATCATCCACTATGTTGAGGGTCAGGCTAGCCAATTGATGTGTGATCAACTGCACCCTTCTACATGTGAGTCTATCCTGCACTTCTTGGGTTTCATTTTCTCTTATAAAAGAAAAACTAGTTCCATCATCATGGACACATCGCACTCTGCACCTAAAATAGTCAATTTCAGCATGAACTGCAGATAATCATTCCATACCAAGAATGACGTCGTAAGGGCTCGACGCTTCCACAAAGAGATCCCAACTAAAACTCTCACCCCCAAGAGTAAGGGAACTCTATCAGAACCAATGTGTGATCATCCAATCTCCTCCCATAGGAGTCTCTAAGCGTAGGTATCGAGTCAACGGTTCCACTAGAATCTCTGAGTCTCGAACAAGGGTCATGGTAAGAAAAGAATGATCGGAACCTATGTCTATAAAAACTGCATATAAGGTGTAAAAGACATATATCATACCTCTAATCATCCCTAGAGCCTTGGGGTTATAATCCTCTATTGCCTGAAGCTAGCCTCTTCCTCATCCACCAGCTCCCTATGCCCATGGTGGACCACCTGGGGGTGGTGGTGGTAATACCTCGAACCTCCACCCGCCTCCTGCTGCCTGGTCTGCTCCTCTACTACGTATAACACCTTGAGGACCACCTTATTCTTGTCTTCGCCTTTGTCTCAGTGGTCCCTCGACCCTGATCATTCATACGATGGGTTGGTCAATCTCGCGCCAGATATCCCCGACCGCCACACGAGTAACACAGTTTTTCCTTCGGATGACTCACTCTGCCCTGGGATCCCCGCACTACTGATCTTGTGTCCTAGGGTCATCCCTTGGAGTACCTAAATCGCTTAGGTCCTTGTGACTATTATCATCTACCCACTACTAAAGTCTCGTCTAGTTGGTGCCTAGTGGTATCTCCCACTGTTGGTGTCTACTTCGCTATAAATCTCTCCACTAGCAGAGCTCGCTTCAGTACCCCAACATATATAAGAATGCTAAGAGATATCATGGATTCCTTTAGATCTCATATTAATCCCTTCTTGAAGGTTTGAGCTCTGAAGAATGGGTCTTGTACCATATCTGTGGAGTAGAAAAAAAGATCAGCAAATATCGCTGAGTACTCCACTACAGTCTGACTGCCTTGATGCAGATGCAGAATCTTATGTATGTGCACTGAGTGTAACTTAGTTAGAAAGAAATCCTCCCTGAAGAGACACTCAAAGTCTGACCAAGAGAGAGTCATCTCATCATGCATCAGGATCACTAAGCTCCACCATTACCCTATTGATCCCTAAAGAAGACTCACAGATAGGTCTTCCATCTATTTGGAAGGCATCCTCACGAGGAAGAAACATGTAACGGTCTCTGACCAATCCTCAGCTACCTGGGGGTATATCTCACCCCAAAACTTGGGAGGTATATACCTCTAGAACTCATGCGATGAACTCAGTCAGCATGCATCCTCAACCGGTAGCACTAGTAGTAACTGATGCTCGATGGGTGGTGGTACCACTAGTAAACCACCCAGAGGTGTTATCTATGATACAGGCCCCTGTACTGATGCTTCATCGCTAGGAGAATCATCCTCGTGATCACACAATGGAATCCTAGCTAGTTGCCTGTGTGGAAGCATCCTAAAATAGGACAAGATGTACCACGGTCAATAGAGTATACCTGGTGATCTAACACAAGAAAGACATGATAACACACCCAAATCATATATGATACATGTACCTTTGTTTTCCCTCCAAATAGTGTTTTCATGTACCGAGTTGAAAAGTAGAATTCATAGTCCTAGTGTATGGATACATCAGTCACCGCACCAACACTGGATTTCCTAGACTGAAATCTGAACTTGAAACACCTAGCACAATTTTCCCAAACCAATCTCACAGACTCTTCGTTCTTTGGGTAGAACTAACCAACTCTAATACCACTTTGTCACGATCCATACTAGAGGGGTCCATGTCATGACTACCCCAAGCCCACCTCCAATAAGCTAGGGGCTGGTGACTAGCACCAAGTAGGAATATCCCACGAATGGGATGCATTTTCCTAAGTACATGTACACACGCACACATCCCCAAGCCCTAAATCCTGAAATCTAAAACACTAAGTAAACAAGTAAGAACACTGATAAGATACCAACAACATAGTACAACAGTAGGAAACTGAAAGTAAACAGGGCCAAAATACAAGCTCACCAAAAGTAAGAGTCTATAAAAGGAAACACATAAGTTCCTGAAACTCATCCGTAGAAAACCCTACCTGAAGGGTAGGTACAGGAATAGCTGTCTAAAGTCGTAAGAGAACACCTAGACTACATGGTCTCTCTAATAACCACCTGGTCCTGATCTACCTAGGAATCCATCAATACTTTGATCATCTTCAAAAGATAATAAACGTGTAGGAAAAGCCTGTGCAGGGGTGATTAAAACAATACTTAGTAGGACAACCAAATACCACAAAGGAATACTACTAAGGAAATACACAAAGTATACCACAAAGAAGTACATAAAGTATACCACAAATAAATACATGAAGTATACCACAAATAAATACATGAAGTATAGTCAGCTCACATAGGTATATGTATACAATATATATTCTAAGAAAGTCCTGGTATACTCAATCCAATGAGGCACACAGTCTCCATGAGGCACACAGTCTCCATCAGACACATAGTCTCTATAAGACACATAGTCTCGGTAAGACACACAATCTCTATGAGACACACAGTCTCTAAGTAAATAAAAATATCTTCTAGGTCACACATTTTCTAGGTTACACAGATTTTAGGTCACATAGCTTCTAGGTCAAAGAGCTTCTAGGTCACATAGCTTCTAGGTCACAGCCAGCCATAGGATTCCGCTCGTAGCACGCTCATTATGGGAGAACCTACTCCTCGAGCTATTATATCATATACCAAATTTCACAAAAAAAAACTCAATTAAAGTATCTCAAAAGGACTACCTCATCACAAGGGTCTCAACACCACAAATGGCTCGTCAAATGGACACACGGTTTGAAAGTTATGATTGTTTTTATAAAAAGGTTTGACCTGGGTCCGGTCCAAGTCTAACCCAACCCGTCCCAACCCAATCCGTTGGGCCACTAGAGTAGCCCAACTTCCCCTGGTCCGACCCGAAATGCGGGATGGCTTGCTGCACCACAAGCAGTCCACCCTGACCACATGCCTCCCAGCTCCACGTGGTGTCGCGCCGCTTCCACGCGGTGTCGCGCCACGTCCATGTGATCAGCCTGTCGTCCGCCTACCCTGCGGCCTCACCACCGCCACGGTATCCATGCGGCCTCCCTTCACTGCATCCCCATTCAATGTCGCAGCATCCTTCCATGGCCTGTGTCACCTCTGCGGCTCCAACCGGGCCCCCCTACTGCATTCCATCTTCGTCGGCCGCCTCGCCGACGAACTCGCCCTATCGGCTTACCATCTGTCTGCACCGGACCGCCTAGATCGCGTCGTCGCTCTCCAGGACCAGCCGGATCTGCCACCTCTGACCACCATCATGTACCACCATCTCATGTCGTCGTGTGCTTCTATCCTGGCCAAATCATAGTGCAACTTCACTATTGCACCTCCGTTGTGCTGTTATGGGGCCGGATCTTCGATCTCGGATCATTGCACCATGAATCATGGGTGCAACAATCGATCGCTCTCCTAGGGGTTTCAAAGCACGGGGAGGAGATTAAGAACACGTGAAGAAAAGTGAGAGATTGAGGGGAGATAATAAATGCACATGAATTCCTGAAGAACATATCTTCATCTTTGTTCATGTCATCCTCGATCTATTCTTATTAGAAGAAAGAACGAAGAAGGATAATCACAAATATGTATCACCCATCAAACCCTACAATTTAACCATCCCGCAAGAGCGACTGAACCACTGATCAACCTATTCATTTTTTGGTCTGTGTTTGTCATTGAATCTAAAAATGGGAAAGGAAAATCGAAAGGATATCAAACTCCCTACCTGGATTTGGATCAATCACTGATGAAGATCGATCATCATGTCATCATCGTTGGTGAGATACTTTGAATCTGAGGTGTGTCACTTATCGTCGATCCACGTTCTGATCTCCGATCTATCATCACTACTGAGAGAACTTCCTTCTCCTTGTCTCAAGGGAATTTGAGGGTTATGGTGATAACCTTGGACTATTGACAAAACCTTATTAAAATAAAAAGAGTGTGGTGTCAAAATAAAATATTTTTATTAATTATTTTATTACTGATACGTCCAAAAACATTCATGGTTGACCTGCATCGGTCAATGTTAGGCCCCTCCTAAGGTAAATTTACTTCTTTGAATACAATGGTGCCCTCGGATTTCTGATTTGGTACTTATTTAGAATTTATTCCACTTTTTCATGAAAACTACGCATGAGTGCTATTTAATATTTTAGTATTCTTTAAGCAGTTGTTCCGGGAACACCGAGCTTTAGAATCACACACCGTCTCAGCACTGAGTATCATAATAATACCATATAATATATAAAAATAATACATTAAAATTATAATACATTACATACACCTTTATGAAAAATGAACTATGTTAAAATCATGGAGACGGTAGGTCGTACGTACACATGAGTAACATTTTCATTTTTAAATGATCATTATGGTGAGAAGGTAAGTATTATTTTATATTTTCAGAAATATAATAATATAATTAATATCATATAAATAATTTAAATATACTTATATATATCATCCATGTGATTTGATGATGAAAAATAAATCTCATCGCTTCATGGAGGTGATAATTCACACATACGCACAAACAACGTTATCATTTCTATGTTCATGGAAAGTTAAGAAAATGAAAGATATATTATATTTTAAGAATGGTAAATATGTCATGAATATCATATATAAACATTTATTCCATCATTATAGTTTGTCTTGAGAAACGGTGATGGAAAACGAATTACATCAGTTCACGTGGCGGCAGTCTGTCATACACATGGATGATGAATTCTTTTCCTATTTGATAGAAAATGAGATGGATATGGTACATGCCATTGACATAATAGCATAAAAGTATATTGAGAATACTAAATTTATTACTTTATTGTGGGTGAAGAATATTTGAAGTAAGTGGAAGAAGAAATAAAACATAAACAATTAATTAAAAAATGATACCTCTTCTTTGGACAATCTCTTTTGATTAACACCTTAACACCTCTAAGGTGAGTGTTATGATGAAAATAATACCTCTAGAATATGGGTAGGGATTATAGGAATGTATTTGGTAAGAACATGTCTGATCCAAAAAGTTTTTGAAGTTTGATGAAAAGAGAAGAATAGGTTCCCTTTTATAGGAGAGGGGAGGGGTACTCTTGAAATTTCTTAAAATATTAAATTAATATATATTAATTTTCTATTCCAAATAGATCCAAACTGGTTTATTTAGAAGATGAAATTATTTTGGTTATAAATATATTCATATAATAAAAATTATACAAGTTTTTACTATTTTTTAATCCTTATCTTTTTATCTTAACTCTTATTTAACCCATTTAACTCTTACCATGACAACAAGGATTTTTACTCTTTTAGAGTTAATATAGTTACTATAAAATATCAAACAAATAATAAATGAATCATGGATGATACGTTAAACCTTATCATAATAATTTGGATGAATTTAAGGTTTTTAAGAATTTTATATCATTTAATAAAACATTATTTATTTTAAAATATCATTAATGTCGATTTTGAAACAATTCATTACTTTGACTTTTAAAAATATCAATACAATAAGATATCTTCAAAGAAATAATTTAATACATTGTTATAATTTCAATTTCATCTATAAAATTCATTAATTACATTAATTATCTCATATTATACTGATTTTAATATTTTTAATAACATTTATTTTATATTTTCATTAATAAAATAATTATTTCATCATCATTGTGAAATCCTTTAAGGTAATTACTTATTCCCTAAAAATTAAAAATAAATTACCATGACAAAGATAAATAATTTAACTTCTAAAAGACTATTTTTGGTCGAACAAGGCTTCTAGATGACCATATATTAAAATTTTTATACTTCTTAAAAACATTAGTGTGACAAGTTTGACTTTTTTTAAATTAAATTACTATAAGCAGCTTAAAGTCATCAATGTGGCTCCAAGATGTCATAAATTTAGATACTTGGATTATTATAGAACCTAACTCATCCAATAAAATTTTAGAAAGTTTTAGATTCATTTTCTAGTCCATGTCATTTTATTTTTATCATTAATTACACGATTTACCCTTTATCATGATAAAAAATTACTAAAGTTACTATTCATATGAGCCAAAAATAAAAGGGAAATATTTAATAAACTTGGACCTTCTGATTCCAAATATGGAATTTATTTTTAAAATTTAAAAAAAATCCTTTTTTTAAAAATAAATTGTTTTTATACTAAATTAAGTATAAAATCCATTTCAAGTATCATAATTGGGATATTTTAAATCAATTTAAACTAATTAAAATTTAAAAATAATCCAAAAAAATAATTTTATGTTGTAAATAAATACAAGTTTCAATAAAAAACAGTATTTTTCACTATTCATTGAAAAAATAATATTTTCAAAAAAATCACAGAAAATCATTATAAGATTATTTGGATATTTTGAATTAAAAAATAAAAGTAAAATTTTAAAATTAAAATTCTATAATTAAAATAATCTTTTAAATATAATTTTATAAAGATATTTCTTTTCTAATTTTATTAATTACATAACATATTTATAATGTATTTAACTATTTAATTCAAAAATATTAATAAATATGACAATAATTTATTCTATGAGTACTTGGGTTGTCACATTCTACCCCACCCCCCTTTTTAAATTATGTCCTCGCAATTTTTATTCACTTATTAAACAAGTGGGAATATTTTTCCTTCATAGCATTTTTAGATTCTCATGTTGTTTCCTCAACCATATGGTTTCTCCATAAAACATTAACTTGGTGAATTAACTTGTTTTGAAATACTTGCTCTTTATAGTTAAGAATCTGAATAGGATTTTCCTCGTAAGAAACGTTCTTTTCCAATTGAACCACTTTAGTGCTCAAAACATGAGATGAATCTGACACATACTTCTTTAACATCGAAATATAGAAAACATTGTGTAGCTGGAATAAACTCAGAGGCAGGGCCACTTGGTTGAAAACTGATCCAAGTTTATCTAGGATTTTATGTGGTCTACTGAACTATGAACTTTGTTTTCCCTTCTTACCAAAATGCATAACACTTTTCCATGGAGATATTTTAAGAAAAACATGATCACCTACCTAAAATGAAAGGTCCTTCCTCCTATTATATGCATAACATTTCTACCTACTCTGAGTTGTTCTCATATTTTTCTGAATAATTTTTACCATCTCAACCATTTCCTCTACTAATTATGATCCCAACAAATTTATTTCACCTACTTCATCCCAAAATGTTATAGTTAGACATGTTGTGGAATCGTCGGGAGTCGCAACGACAGAAACGAGAAACGAAAGAAGAATGCAGAAAGAAAATAGACACGAGACACACAAATTTACATGGTTCGGGAATAACCCTACATCCAAGGAGAGGTAGAAAATTCACTATATCGGGAGCACAAAATATAGAGTTTTTGCAGTAGTAACCCTAGCCTGAAAATGGGCTATAAAAAAGAGAAGACGATCACTGTTCCGAAAAGTAAGTTCGTGTCGCTACAGTGAATAGCAGTCGCCTTTGTCAAAAGTGCTACAGTGGCTACCGGCTGGAAGTTGAAAGTGCTACAGGACTGTTGAATCCGAAGTCCGCACTGCTACAGTGTCTGTCAATGTCGGTCGGTCAGCTCCGCTACAATGGTTAGAGATGCTACAGTGGCGAAAAATTGGGTCGGGGGCCAAAGGCCCCGGGCCCCCAGAGCAAGGGCGTGTTTCCCCCTGCAACCCCCAACGAGCTCACCGTAGAGCTCAACCCGCAACAGTTGCAGGCCACAAGCATTCGGCCCAACCAAATCGGGCTACACCAATCCAACACGACACTGCTTTCCATATAATACCTCAAAATATGCTATCTGTATACTAGAATGAAAATGGTTATTATAAGAAAATTAAAATAAAAAACTATTTTGATCCAAACTTCCCTAGAAATTTATTGAACAAGCATGAGACATATCCTCTAAAGTATAAATTATTCATTCGATCTGTACAATATTTTGATTATGAAAAGCAGTGCTGAAATTTAATTCAGTTCCCAATGACTTCTGAAAGAATTTCCAAAAATTAGTAGTGATTCTGGGATCAAAATCAGATTCAATAAAGATAGGAACTTCATGTAACCTAACTATCTACTTAAGATACAACAGAAAAATTTGATTTAAAGAGATTTTATCTCGAATAGGAATAAAACGTGAAGATTTAGTCAATCAATCAACAATAACCCAAATCACATTGTTAACTTGAGAAATCTATAGTAATCCCACTATGAAATACATGAATATATTTTCTCATTTACACTATGGCACTGGAAAAAATTGAAGCATCCCCTTTGATAATTATTGTTCTGATTTTACCTATTGACAAGTCAAGCATCTCATGGTAAAGTCAATAATATCACTTTTCATTCCATCCCACTAGTAATACTCTTGAAGGTCTCTTTACATCATAGTGCTGCTAGGATGAACTAAAAATAGAGAACTATGAGCTTCACTTAACAAATATTTCTTCAAATGTGAATCACAAGGCACACATAATCTATTCCCAAATCTCAAAACACCGTCTTTATCAATGTTAGATTCAGGAAACTTACCATTTTTAACCAATTCTACCTTTTTCTATAACTCATAGTCTTCCTTCTATACTCTCTTAATTCTTTCAGATAGAGACGATTGCACTAACACCTAAAAAAATATATAAATCTCCTATACCAACAACTTCCAAGACAAAATTCAACAAATCATTAACCAATTATTTATGCTCCAAATGTAACATGGTTAATGTATCATTATATTTCCAACTCAAAGCATTGTCCATTTTTTCAATATGGTAATGAATCGTGCAATCAAAATCCTTAATCAGTCTCAGCCATCTTCTCTTTCTCATGTTCAAATACTTTGAAGTAAATATATAATTCAATATTTATGATTAGTATATATTTCATAACTAGATCCATATAAATGATTCTTCCAAATTTTTAAATAAAAAACCACAAAAAATAATTTCAAATCATGTGTAGGATAATTTAACTCATGAGAATTTAGTTGTTGTGAATCATAAGAAATTACCAGATCATTTTTCATCATAATGCAACCAAGTATCTTCAATGAAGCATCATTGTAGATGACAAGATCACCATTTCTCAAGGGTATATTCAAAACTATACCATTCACCAATAGCCTTTTTAATTTCTAAAAACAATCATCACATTCCCTTATATAAATAAATCTAACTCCTTTTCGTGTTCACTTAGTTAGTGGGATAGATAACTGTGAAAAGTTTTCAACAAACCATCATTAATAGCCTACTAATCCAAGAAAAATGTGAATCTTAGTAACATGTGTAAATCTTGGTCATTCATCAACCACTTTTTATTTGATGGGATCAACTATTATACTATCCTTATTTATATTGTGCCCAGGTAAAGAAATTCATTGTAACCAAAAATCACATTTTCTAAATTTTTCATATAACTTCTTTTCTTTAAGGGTTTTCAAAAAAATCCTTAAATTTTTTTTCATGATCCTGATAACTCTTTGAATAAACCAATATATCATTTATAAAAACAACCACAAACATATCCAAATATTCTGAGAATACTTTATTCATAAGATCCATGAATATAGTGGGGGCACTTTTCAAATCAAAGGGCATGACTATAAACTCATACTGGTCATATCTAGTTCATAAATATATTTTTAAAATTTCATCCTCCTTCACCTTTAGCTGATGGTACTCGGATCTCAAGTCAACATTCAAAAAATATTGATCTCTCAGGAGATGAACAAACAAGTCATCGATATACAGAAATGGATACTTATTCTTAATATTAATGTTATTAAAATATCTATAATCAATGTAGATCCTTATAAAATCATCTTTATTTTTAACAAATAAAATAGGATCTCCCCAAAGTGAAGTGCTAGGTTAAATAAAACCTTTTTCTAGAAAATCCTATAACTGCATATTCAATTCTAAAATTTCTACATGATCTATTCGATTAGGTGGTTTTGAAATTGGATTAGCATCAAGAACTAATTAAATATTAAATTCAAATTCTTGGTCAATTATAATATTAGGAAAATTATTAGGAAAAACATCTAGATACTCATTTTACACTGACACATCATTTATCCAAACGGTTCCTTTTTTTCAACAATGTATATAAGATAACATTAATTTCCATCTTTCAATAGTTTCTCAACATCCTAATATATTATTAATGGTATAGATTCATTCTTGTATACAAACTAAAACTCTTTCTGAAAATAAAATTCTTTAACTCTACAGTATATCTTACCGTGTTAAATAGAAAGTCAATTCATGCCCAAAATAATATGAAACTCTACTAGAGAAAAAACCATAAGGTTTTCAGGTAAATTCTTTCCATGGATAATGATAGGAATATTCTTATAATTTCTTTTTTCATTAATATTTCCCCCATGTGTTTTTACCATAAGTTCCATATTCATTTCTTGCATTGGGATTTCCAATTTACCAGAAAATTTCTCAAAATAAAATAATGTAGACCCTGTATCAAACAAGTCATTAGAATAATATAAATAAATAATCAATGTACCTAATACCACTTCATTTGATGACCCTAAATCTGCTAAAGTAGTTTCAAAGGATTTCACAACACATTTCCACTTAAAATTTAGCTTCTTCCCATCATTTGGTTCTTTGTACACTCATTTGCATAATGACTCATCTCTTTAAATTTAAAATATTTTACTTCATGTGTATCAGAATAGGTATTACAACTACCATGATCGTTTTCATTGTAATTCTGAGACATATTCTCGGTCTTACCACATCAAAAACACTTACCAGACTTCAAAGGGAATTCCCTAGTGTATTTATTACCACAATTCTCACAAATTGAAATTTTAATTTTCTTACCATTAAACTTATTTAATAAATTCTTCCCTTTTTCCTACCACCTTGACCTATTTTTATACTGGTTGTCATAGAATACATGATCATCGAAAAACTCCATTTCCACCTTCTCCACACATCAAACAAGTTTCTCATAACTTTTGAATTAATGAAAAGCCAATGCCCTTCAATATTTTGGCTTCAATTTTGAGTAAAAATGATTGATTTTACTATTAAGATCCCAGATAAATTTTGGATAATACCTTTCTAAAATAGTGAATTTTGCTTCATATTCAACCATTAAATCCTCATCATATCTCAATTCCAAGAATTATTTTTCTATCCTAAGTCGAATTATCTTAGGAAAATATTTCTCAAGAAAAATATTTTTGAATTCATCTCATTCCAAAGCATCAATATCCTCACTTCACCTGATATTATTGACCATCAACCACCACTAAAATAGTAAATAGAAAGACTAAACTTTTTGATGGACTGAACACCCCATGACATTGAAAATATTTTCTAAGGCTTTAATCTACCCTTCAACTACCACTAGATCAAAAGATTCACTAAATAAAAGAGGGTGTTTCCTCATAAAATGCTCCATTACTATCATATTACTTTGTTCTTGATCCTTCTGCTCTCTTTCATGAATATCACCACTATTTATAGCTTGTTTCAACTAATACATCATTGTGACAGAATATTCTATTTTAATTCTAACCATATCAGGATACTGGTTTGGAAAGATGATTTTCTCTTGATGCCTTCCCACCATAGTTGCTTTGTTTCCTCTGTGTAAAACCATTCTGAATAGACATATCTTATATGAAGAAGCATGGTAATATTCAAATTTATATCATTTCAACTTAATAATAAAGCAAAAAAATCATTGATAGGTATTCAATTAACAATATCATAACACCTAAAGTTTTATGAACCAACCTTTGATACCAACTGTAAGGACTCGGCCATAAACATCACATATTCTAGTGACTTTTGATTAGAATTCACATTGTTACAATTATGTGGGTATTTTACTTTATATTTTTAGAGAATTGGGTCATAATTTATAAATAACAACTCACATGTATACAAAGTGGATACTATTAAAACAGTATCCATTTTTTCATAATATAAAAATTTTACAATAAAACATTCTTTTTCATGAAAAATCTTCACAACATTCAACTTAACTTCCACATTTCTCTTACCCATCCTTATACCCTGTGAAAAAAAAATTAAAACTTAAGATGAGCACAAAAAACTTAGTAAGGTGTATAAAAAGAACTAAAGAAATCATTAATCTATGAATACTTATAAACCCATGAAAAAATTTTCACAAAGTTAAACTTTTCACTCATAAAACCTAACCACTTTATCTTACCTTATGAAATTATAAGTTTCTTATAAAATCCATAACAAGCATAAAATCATAAAGGTAACTTGTGGAATCATTTTCATATCACTCTTGCATATTTTTTATCTCTTGCGACTACTATATATCTCACAGCTACACAGGGAGTAACCATCATAGTTGCATTTGGAATAACAACCACAATATATTCCTACAATCTCTTAGGAGAAACATAATCAGTTAACTTCGTGTCTTTACCCATCGCATTGGATAGATATAATGGGCTCACCCGCCATCAATTTATAACAAAACCACACATCCTCAAAAACAATTCTCAAGAACCATAGCATAAGTATAACACATAAAACTTTCATAAAGAAACATTCTTGAGGAAAATAAATTGTCTATTTTGAAATCAATTTTCATTTTTTAAAAATTCTCTCACTCATAAGTGAAAATTTTTTATTTGAAAATAAAATTATAAACTTGTAAAGGAAACTTCAAAACATTATGTGGTCATGAAATAGAGAAAATTTGTTCAAGTCATATAAGTTAAAAAAATTCCTTTTGAATTTTTTAAAAATAGATGAAAGAGTAACTTTAAAAGAGGGTTTTTAAAAGAAGATCTCTTACCTTGAGTCAGAATCATCACATAAAAATATTTATCTTTCTGAATAATAAAATTGGGTTAATTATTTACTTTCTTGATAAAAAAATTCATGTTTATTATTTCTTTTATATTACTTATTATCATGTTATAACAATTACTTAATTATTTAAGTTCATGTCGGACGTTATGACAATATTTGGTACTTGATTCCAAAATGACTTTGGTATAATGTATATAGTCAGATAGGTTAGTATTACATAATCAATATAATAATATTAATGACATAATTATAACTTTAATATATCAATTATACCTTTATGAAAAATGAACTATGTTATAATCATGTAGATGGTGGGTTGGATGTATGCATGAGTAACGTTTTCATTTTTCAATGATCAGTATAGAAAGAAATTAAGTATTATTTTATCTTTTTATAATGATTATAATATCATTAATATCATATTAATCATTTAAATATTCTTATATATATTATTCATGTGATGTGATGATGAAAAATGAATCACATCGTTTCGTAGAGGTAATAATTCACACGTACGCATGAACGATGTTATCATTTCTCTGTGCATAGAAAGATAAGAACATAAATGATATATTATATTTTTAGAATGATAAATATGTCATGAATATCATATATAACCATTTATTCCATCATTATAACTAGTATTGAGAGACGATGATGGAAAATGAATTACATCGGTTCGTGAGGCGGTAGTCTATCGTACACATGGATAATAAATTCTTTTACTATTTGATAGAAAAAGAGATGGATATGGGGCATACCACTAACTTAATAGAATAAAATTATACTAATCATACTGAATTTATTATTTTATCATGGTTTAAGAAGATTTTAAGTAAGTGAAAGAATAAATAAAACAAAAACACTTGATTAAAAACAACACTTCTTCTTTGGACAATCTCCTTTGATTAACACATTAACATCTATAAGGTGAGTGTTCTACCTAAAATAATGCCTCTAGAATATGGGTAGGGATTATAGTAAGTGATTTGGGTAGATATTTGCTGAACCAAATTGTAAGAATCTAGATCATCTTTTTCAGGTATGTCTTTCTTTTCTGGTCGTTTTTGAGAAAAAGTAGAAATTTTGGAAATTTTTGAAGTACATGTCATGTACATTATGAGTACACGCCATGTACTCGGTTACCACAGGTATTCGTGTGTTTTCCATTTAAAAACCACACACACGACCGTGTGGGGGTGACCTAGAGGCTGCCTAAAGCAGAGTACGGAAACGGCAAGTACACGTTGTGTACTTCTAAAACTACATGCCGTATACTTTATTTTTTTTCATTAAATAGACTGGGGTTATGTTTAATCGACAGAACACCCTCCTTCTAGGTCTGGTTCATCTGAGAGCACTCGTACGGCCGCAGAACTTCTCCAAGCCCTCGACCGAGCATCAATTCTCTAATTTGACTGTCGTCGATTGCGTTGGGATCTCCTCGGTAAGCTCTTCCTTCTCCTAGAGCTTTGTTTCCTGATTCCTCCTCTTTCTCAAGTTATCCTTGGTTGAACATTTTAGACATTTTTGTATATCTATAGATTTCTTGGGAAATTCAAGGATTTAGGTTCACGTATAGCGATCTCCCAACATCGAGGTAGGTGGGTTTTTCCTTTTCGTTGAAATTCTTTGAGTTATATGTGCAAAATTGTCAATACCCATGAATGGGGTATTGCATGTTTACTGTTTTAGCCCTATTGTTTTTCTATTATGCTTGTATGCTTGAGTAGAGATTAGTTGAATGTGAATAGGTTTAATTTCTATGCTTTGGAGGTGTTTTCCTATGCATGATTGCTTGTTTTGACCATTTGGTCTTGTTTACATGTTAGGTTGTTTACTTGTAATGCCTAGTATTGTAGGATGGGGTGATTGTATTCTTACATGTCGTCATGTTGTAGACTGTTATCCAAGTAGTTCTTGAGGTTTACTTTGGCCGATACGCTTCGTTGTACTTGTTTGACTTACACAGGGTTGTGATAACCTGGTGTATAGACCATATGGAGAATGGACGTAAGGGCTTCTCCAGAGTGTCTTTTTCTACTTACGATGCGAGACCATAGGGGGAATTGACGTAAGTGCTTCCTCAGAGTGTCTGTAGTTCCTCAACATGGACCACATGGGCAATGTGACATAAGTGCTTCCCCAAAGTGCCTTTAGTTACCGATATGAGAATATTGGAGGAATTGATGGCGAGTGCTTCCTCAGAGAGTCTATGCTTAAACCGAACTATAGGGGTTAGACTGAGTGTACTGCCCAAAGGGTTTCTTGTGTTGATAGGTAGGACCAGAGGGGATAGGTTGTGAGTACTTACCAAAGGGTTACCTTTTGTGTTATCTGCTTGCTTGTGTTGCTAGGTAGAACCAGAGGGGATAGGTTGTGAGTACTTCCCAGAGGGTTACCTGTTGTGATTATCTTCTTACTTTCTATGTGGTTATTGGAATGCTTTGAAACTGTAGGAATTGGTTACCTTGAGTACTTACTTGTTTACTACATTTATTTGTTTATTGCCTGCCATATATTCACTGACTGTTAGGCATAGATCTCATGGTGGTTGCCTACTGAGATTTAGTCTCACACCCTGTTTGAGTCATGCTTTTGGGCTCAAACAGATTATATTGTTGCAGGTATAGATAAGGGCAAGTGCCCTTATACTTCAGGTACTTGACTACTGAGGAGCTGGAGAGCATGGGACCAAGCTGAGGCTTGGGATGCTGAGGAGTTGTTACTTGTTTTTCTTGTACTTGGTTATTTCTGTATTCCAGTATTGTGACTTTTTTGGCTGTTTTCCAAGACACATGTATCATTCATCATTTATATATATGTTCTCCAGTTATTTATTTCTTTAGTCTTCTGTTTTTTACTTTTATCATGGTACTATTGTTGTTTCCACTATTTTTATCGATTTACTTCCATTGTGTTACTCTGCCAATGAGGGCATAGTTTCCCCACTATCACACCCAAGGCCCTCGTTGCTAGTCGGCAGCCTCTGGCATTCAGGGAAATGCGCTTGAGGCCGTGTGACCAATCGGGTATGGGGCACCTCTGGGTGGCCTCCGGAACCGGGACATTACAAATTGGTATCATAAGAATTATTTTCTCTTGACATACTGTTTGGAGCCTTAGTCAAGGATAGGAAGGAATACGTACTTGGTAATAATTTGTGTCTGGGAGTAGCTAACTCGTGTATAGGGAAAATTCAATTAACCTCGTATATTGCAGTTTTTCTGGTTTTTCAATTTTACAGTTGATTTGGTTTTAACCATTGGGTGACTCACACGTTTTGTGCTGCTATTGTTTATGTTATTGAGGTTCTATTTCTGTTGCAACCCGATAAGATGAGGGTATGCTATCTCATGCATCATATAGGCACTTGCTATAAATCACATGTCATGCATTCTTGTCATGCCATTTAGGGTGCATTAGTGATTGCATGTTGTTGTGGTAGGTTTTGTGCTAGATATGCATGTTTTTGTGATATATTCCTTGATAGAATACATTTTGTTTGATAGGGTATTGGATTTTGTAAGGTTTTGCTTGAATGAATTCCAAACTTTTGTTCTTGAGGTGTTATGGGCCCTCATGGACCAGAATTTGGTGGATCATTGCACTGTTATCCTTGTTTATAACTTATATAAGATGTCAATCTTTGATTCGCGGGGAGTATGGGCCCTCAAGAATTGGAATTTGGCACTTTGATGTTCGTTTCAGTGTTTTTCTGGGCTCTGGAGTAGTTTCTGAGGCTTACTGTCTGGAAAACCCCAAAATACATGATGTGTATTTATGAATACATGCCATGTGTTCTTCTACTCGGGAAGAAACTATTTTTCTTAAGTACATGTCGTGTACCAGATGTACACACCGTGTAGTGTCTAACTGTGTCACCGGCTGTGTGGACAGAGACACGGGGTTGGGAAAAACTTGGGAAAACACGTTGTGTACCTGATGTACACGCTGTGTGTCTAGACCTTATGTTCACCTGTGTGACTAACGACACTGAGGGATAAAAACTTAGGTTATACACGTTGTATTAGTCCTGAAAATGCCGTGTAGTGTGACCATTGGATCCGACTGTGTAACTAACAACACGGGTCAGTGAAATCCTCCAAGTACACATTGTGTCTGTCTGGAACACGTCGTGTAGTGTGACCCGTGTAACCGGCCGTGTAAATAACAACACGGGTTGGTACAGTTTGTCTAGTACACACTGTGTCTGACACTAACACGCCGTGTAGTTTCTTTCTAAGGAGAACTATGTGGCTTAGCCGTGTAATAGAAACTCAGTCAGGGGAAGAGGATTCAAGTACACATCCTGTAGTGGACATACACGCCATGTATTCTTGTTTTGTTAAACTTGAAAGCTTTAATTATCATGTTCCCTTCTTACCCTTCCAGTTTTCATTCCTTGATAATCTTGGTCTAAGGTGTGTGCTTGACCTTGCAGATTCATGCCACCGAGACGTCCTCCGGTTGCACGCCAGTTACAGGGAAACAATCAGACACCGGACATGCCTGATCAGGGACTTCCAGCAGATCCTCCAGTTGTGGCAGTCTTGACACCAGCCGTCATTCTGAACACAGGTGTTGATGCACAGCTCTGAGAGGGATTTATGAGGTTCATGCAAACCTTTCGAGGTGTACCACATCCTGCCCCGTCTATGGTAGAGTTGACGTGGGTTTTCCAGCAGCAGCATCTTCCCACTTTCTTAGGGGATGGAGGACCTCAGGCTGTAGAGTCATGGTTAGAAGTCATGCTTTCTATCTTCAAGCATCTGGAGACTCCTCCATAGAGAAGGGTCAAGCTTGCTACGTACATTCTTTGAGATTTCTCCAAGAGATGGTGGGATGTGATCTCACAGGAAGAACGCCAGTAGGTTATGGCTTGGGATGAGTTCCAGTGTGCCTTTTAAGTTTACTTCTACCCAGAGACGTTTAGGGATGATCGAGCCCGAGATTTCATGAGTCTGGAGTAGGGTACTCTTTCTGTTATGGAGTATTCTTCTCGCTTCACTGAGCTGCAGCACTTCACGCTCATTCTAGGAGGTGATGAGTTATTACTTGCAAGGAAGTTTGAGGATGGTCTAAGGCACGACATCTGATCACAGGTGAACATCTTCAGGTTCAATTCAATCACTTCTATAGTCAATCAGGTGCTGATCACAGAGTGCAATCTGAGGGATTATGGAGTTGTGAGCCAGGGCGATTCAACATTCGGAGTTGTTTTCACTCCTACTGATAGCAGGAAGCATCGCAGGGGGTCTTCTAGGGGTGATCCAAGGAGGCAAGACACTTCTTTTGGTATCCATATGGTGTGATACCAGTATGGGAAGAGAGGTCATACGAGGCTACTTTGCTTGAGATACCCAGTGGAGTGTCGATCATGTGGCAAGATGGGTCATCTTCAGCGCTTCTATCAGATTTTTTCACTAGTATCTAGTGACAATGGTAATTCTATGACTCCTCATTCAAGAGAAGCACCGCTAGTTTCTCACCAGTCTGGGAACTGGAGTTCTTCCAGTTGTTCAGGCCGAGGTGGAGGTCATGGCCATGGTAGCCAGTCACCAGGCTTTCAGTGAAAATAGGGTGGATCATCTCAGAGTGGTCAGGCAGGGTCACAGGGCCACGGTACAGGTCAGAATTTTGTACTGGAGCTGACCCAGCAAGAGCAGGATCTCAGACCCTCTACAGTTCGAGGTACGATCTTAGTTGCCTCAGTTTTAGCTTCTTCCCTTTTTGATACAAAGGCTTCTCATAGCTTTATATCTATTATCGTTGTGGAGATCCTTGGGCTCTGTATCTTTTCTTTTGTTGATGTCTTGATATTAGACACTCCGTTGGGGACTAGAACGGCTAGTGTGTGTCAGTGCAAGGAGTGCCCGCTAGAGTTTGGTGGGTGTCACTTCATATTGAACCTATATGTCCTAGAGATGATAGGCTATGATGTCATTTTTGTAATGGACTGGTTAGTTCCCTTCCAGGCAGTTGTCGACTGTTATTGTCGTAGGGTGAGTTTCACTTCACCAGAGGGTGGATCGTTTCTTCATAAAGGCGAATGGGATGTCCAGGTGAGCAGAGCAGGACCCGAGCATCATGGGTTGGGAGGAGTTACTACCCAGATTTCTAGTCTATATCTGGATGACCAAAGGACTTCACAGATGGACTTTCCCCCAGTGGTGGATCGTTTCAAGGATGTCTTTCTAGAGGACTTTTCAGGTTTTCCTTCGGAGCAAGAGGTTAACTTTTCTATTGATCTCATGTCAGGAGCGGCACTGGTGTTCATTCCTCCTTATAGGATGGCTACACCAGAGTTGCAGGAGCTCAAGAAGTATTTATAGGAGTTGTAGACAAAGGGTTTTATCCAGCCCAGTACTTCTCCTTGGGGTTCACATGTCCTGTTTGCGAAGAAGGTGGACGGTACTCTCTGACTTTGTGTGGATTATCGGAAGCTAAACCAGTTGACGATCAAGAACTGATATCCCTTGCCTAGAATTGATGATCTATTTGATCAGCTTTGAGGAGCCTGGGTGTTCTTGAAGATTGACTTGAGTTCTGGTTATCATCAGTTACGGGTTAGACCATCTGATATACCTCTTACAGCTTTCCGAAGCAAGTACGGTCTATACGAGTATGTGGTTATGTTGTTCGGTCTCATGAAATCACCTGTAGTTTTCATGGCACTGATGAACTGAGTGTTTCATCCATACTTGGATTATTTCATGGTTGTCTTCATGGATGATATCTTGGTGTACTCTCACACTCGACACGACCATGACACACATCTTGAGATTATTCTGAGTACACTGAGAGAGCATTAGTTATATGCTAAGCTCTCAAAATGACACTTTTGGATGGACAAGATTCACTTATTGGGTAATGTTATCTTAGAGACAGGAGTATCATTAGACCCATATAAAGTGAGAGAAGTAGTTTCTTGGGGGCATCCAAAGAACGTCTTTGAGGTATGAAGTTTTCTAGGGTTGTCTGGATACTACAGACGTTTCATACAGTACTTTTCACGCTTAGCAGCGCCACTAACAGGTTTGACTAAGAAGGTTGAAAAGTTCTTGTGGTTAGATTATTATGAATCATCCTTTTAGGAGTTGAAAGGAATACTGACTTCAACACCAGTACTAGTATTTCTAGAGTCGTGCAAGAGATATACTATTTACTGTGATGCTTTAGGTATCAGGCTGGGAGCAGTGATTATGTATGAAGAAAGATTTGTTGCGTACGGGTCTCGGCAGTTGAGGCCACATGAGAGGAATTACCTGACACATGATCTTGAGTTGGCTACAGTTGTTCATGCCTTACGCTGTTGGAGACATTATCTACTGGGAGAGAATTTTGTGGTTTTCAACGACCACAAAAGTCTTAAGTATATCTTCACTCAGTGTAACTTGAATTTGATGCAGAGAAGGTAGGTTGAGTACCTTCAGTCCTTTAACTTTGAGTTTTCCTATACACTGGGGAAAGGCAACGCTGTGACTGATGCGCTGAGTAAGATGACTCAGATACAGGCAGTTCAAGAGGCTAGCAGTGAGTGATAGCTTATGGCTCTATTCTCTAAGATGCATTTGGAGGTGCACAATAGACAGGGACAAATGTTTCTTTCATCTTTAGTTGTTACCTCTAATCTTCTTGATCAAGTGTAAATGAGGCAGCTGTCAGATTCTGAAGGCCTAGTCATATGGGAAAGTGTGTTAGGAGAGGACCCTATTTTTGGATGGACTATAGGTGAGGATGAGATCTTGCGTTTTCATGGGCGTATATGGGTGTCAGTAGACATACGTGAGGAGTTGATGTGGGACTTTCATTCCTCAGTTTGGGCAGTTCATCTTGGTGTCACCAAGATGTATCTTGATCTACACTGTCAGTATTGGTGACCAGGTATGAAGAAAGATGTTACTAGGTTTGTTATGAGGTGTTTCACCTGTCAACAGGTGAAGGCGGAGCATCAGCGACCAGCAGGGCTTTTTCAGTAGTTACCCATTCCCGAGTGGAAGTGGAATGATGTCGTGATGGATTTCGTGACAGGTTTACCGAGGTTGCCTTGACGGAATGATGCAGTTTGGGTTGTCATTGACAGACTCACGAATGTTGCTCACTTCTTGCCGATCAATGAGACATTCAGTGTTGATGAGTTGGGATGGTTGTACATCTGAGAGATTGTATGTCTACATGGGGTTACACACTCCATTGTTTCAGACAGGGATACACACTTTACTTCTCGGGTCTGGCAGGGGCTATAGAAGGCTTCTAGTACACAGGTACTTTTGAGTATAGCTTATCATCCCCAGACAGATGGTCAGTTCGAGCGTATGATTCAGGTGCTTGAGGACATTCTCTAAGCATGCATCCTGGATTTTGGAGGTTCATGGGAAAATCATATACCTCTTTTGGATTTTGCCTACAATAATAGTTTTCAAGCAACTATTCAAATGGCACCTTATGAGGCTTTGTACGGTAGGTCATGCCGATCACCCTTATATTGGTTGGAGGCAGGAGAGGTAGCCATGTTGGGACCTCGTCTTGTCCAGGAGACCACAGAGTAGATAGAGTTGATTTGAAAGAGGATGGCTACTGCATAATCTCGACAGAAGTCTTATGTTGATCAGCAGAGATGACCTTTGGAGTTCAAGATTGGGAATCAGGTTTTCCTGCGTGTCACACCAAAATTGGGACACAGAAAGATTAGGAGACAGGGTAAGCTTTTGCCGAGGAACGTTAGGCCATTTGAGGTGTTGGAGAGAGTTGGACTGGTTGTCTATCGGTAGCAGTTACCTCAGAGGTACCGGGCTATGCATGACGTTTTCCATATTTCTCAACTTTGATGTTACTTCTCAGACCCATCTCATGTCTTCCAACTTGAGGAGGTTGAGTTGGAAGTGGATGCATCATTCGAGGAGCATCCTATCTATATTGTTGATCAAAGTAAGAAGGTTCTCAGCGGTCCGTCTGTTCCTCTGGTATGAGTTCTATAGCAGTACGGGCGAGTATAGAACGAGACTTGGGAGAGGGGGGTTGATGCACGATCATAGTGACTGGAGCTGTCCGGGGTTTCTTCTTCTACACTTCCTTGCTAGGGAAATTTAGGGATGAATTTCTTTAAGTGAGGAATTTTGTAAGAACCCGGAATTTCTTTTTTAGGTATGTCTTTCTTTCTGGTCGTTTTTGAGAAAAAGAGGAATTTATGAAAAAAAATTGAAGTACACACCATGTACTTTATGAGTACACACCGTGTACTCGGTTACCGCGGGTAGCTGTGTGTTGGTCATGTAACAGCCACACACACGACCATGTGGGGGTGACCTGGCGGCCACCTAAAGCGGAGTACAGAAATGGAAAGTACATAACATGTACTTCTAAAAGTATACACCGTGTACTTTATTTTTTTCATTAAACGAACTGGGGTCGCGTCTAATCGACAGAACACCCTCCTTCTAGGTCTGGTTTGTCTGAGAGCACTCGTACGGCCATGGAACTTCTCCGAGCCCCCGACCAAGCATTTGTTCCCCGATTCAACTGTCGTCGATTGTGTTGGGATCTCCTTGGTAAACTCTTCCTTCTCCTAGATATTTTTTTCCTGATTCATCCTCTTTTTCAAGTTATCCTCAGTTGAACATTTTAGACATTTTTTTTAGATATACGATGTTCTTGGGTGATTCAAGGCTTGAGGTTCACGTATAGAGATCTCCTAACACCAAGGTAGGTGGTTTGTTCCTTTCCATTGAAAGTCTTTGAGTTATATGTGCAAAATTGCCAATACCCATGAACGGGGTATTGCGTGTTTACTGCTTTAGCCCTATTGTTTTCCTGCTATGCTTGTATACTTGAGTAGAGGTTATTTTAATGTGAATAGGGTTAATTGATATGCTTTGGAGGTGTTTGATCGTGCATGATTTCTTGTTTTGACCATTTGATCTTATTTGTCTGTTAGGCTGTTTACTTTCCATGCCTAGTATTGTAGGATGGGTTGATTGTATTCTTGCATGCTGTCATGTTGTAGAATATTATCCAAGTAGTTCTTGAGGTTTACTTTGGATGATACACTTCACTGTACTTTTTTGACTTACACAAGGTTGTGAGAACCTGGTGTATAGACCATAGGGATAATGGACGTAAGGGCTTCTACAGAGTGTATTTTTCTACTTACGATGCAAGGCCACAGGGGAAATTGATGTAAGTGATTCCTCAGAGTGTCTGTAGTTACTCGATGCGGGCCACATGGGGGGATGTGATGTAAGTTCTTCCCCATAGCGCATTTAGTTACTGATACGAGACTATAGGAGGAATTAATGATGAGTGATTTCTAAGAGAGTCTATGCTTAAGCTGAACCAGAGGGGTTAGACTGAGTAAACTGACCAGAGGGTTGCTTGTGTTTCTAGGTAGGATCAGAGGGGATAGGTTGTGAGTACTTCCCAGAGGGTTACCTATTGTGTTATCTGCTTGCTTGTGTTGCTAGGTAGTGTAACACCTCGACCCCTCTAGGTTGGAGCCGGTGCATTACTTGTGATATTGGAATGGTTAGAAGGAATGAAAATCTCGAAGTAATGATCAGTTTAGTAGTCTTGAAGAAACTAGATACATAGATGTCACTCAAATTACATTGGAAAAATTTACAAAATACAATACATAAAAAAAACTAAAAACGGCATCCCCAGGAACTCAATAAAAGATCTTCTCTTCATCACCTGTTGAAGGTAGACAATGAAAGGGGTGAGCTCAAACGCTCAGTAAGGGTTACAAATAGCGGAAGCATGAGTACAATAATAAGTGAATCACAATAAATCTGACATAATCATTATGGCATAGTGAATAAATGAACAACTAATGTCATTAATAAACTGAGAATGAAACTGCATCCATAGATTTTGTCATAGTGAAAACCTCATGGATAATAATAATAACTGATAATGAAAAAAGAGAATGCTTATTAATTGGACTTCATGTATCTGTCACATGAAACCATAATACCGTAAAAACGGTTTAGTTCTATGGGTAGAAACCCTTCTGATTTTTGGAAACAAACTCGAAGGGTTTGTCGCCAAACTGTTTTGTCTCATGAGACCTACCGATGCATCGAGGGGCTATAGAGGGATCCACCCACCACTGCATGTCCAAATCATTCTTTTTTACATTGATTCAATACAAGGATAATATGTCTTTTCAATATTCTTATAGAGTAGAGTATACAGATTCATCAAAATTACCATAATTAAAATATATTTTCAAATAAACACCGTATGTAAAATGGTATACGGTTTAGAGAACAAACATATCCATGACATGAGATTATGGATATTTAAAATAAATATAATTTCAAATGAAAATTGATCTAAAATGGGCAGTAGGTACACCACATAAGGATTATTAGGTGCACAATACAAAGTTAGTCACAACGAAAGGTAGTTGAGACAAGGTCCCTTACCACAATGTAATCGGTCGAACCGTATGACCAGAACTTAATAACCATCAAGTAAATAATTTAATAACATGAATATAAATAGAATAATGTTATTATATATCAAATGGAAGTACACATATACCAAATATAAGGAATAATTGGTGAACAATGGAAATCTCACAGAAATGAAAGTGAGATGAGAAACCCCTTACCTTAACTCTGAACGTGTTCCTCTCTTGAACTTAAGCTCCTGGAATATGAAATTATACTTATTAATAAATTATTTAAGAACCTATTAGAAATGTATTTTATTTATTAAAACCTTATTAGGTTCATTCATGGCCCTTTCTATGGGTTCAATTGGTTCAATTTTCATGTTTTGGAATCATTTTCTTCCTTGGTTTTCATGGTTCGTTTACTTGTTTCCATGAATGGAAGTTCATTTGAAACATGGATAAACATCCAGAATTGTTAATAAATTTTATTAACGAAATTATGGAGATATAAATAATATTATAATGATTTTGGGTTATATACCATGATGATGATTCATTAGTTAAAACATTAATGATGTTCGTTTAGATTGTTTTAGTGGTTCTTTGATAACAACCTCATTTTGTTTTATAATTAGAACCATGAGTACCAAATAATTACAGAACCATGGGTGATTCATAACACATATATTATAACCTGGTTCAACCATATAAATGGTTTCATTCCCATACTTGAAATAATTAATACAAATTGAAATCACATCGTCTACGATGTCGGTAATTTGACACGTCACGGACAATGTTTTTAATTCCTTGAACAAGTGGGGGAAAATAAGAAGATTGATGATGAATTTCTCATGAACATGAGAACATACAGAATATAAAAGATTCTGGATATTTCATTCCTCTTGGGTAAGAAGAGATGAAGAAAGAATAAATAAAGAACTCAAAATAAAAGAATAATTTTGAAATCGCTCACAAAAAATCGGCAGCCTAACGGCTATGCAACTTGGTTTTAGAAAATATTAAAAAGAGAGGGGACAAGGGTCAACTATCCAGAAATGAATCATAATATAGTGTAGATCAAGAATAAGAAGAAAAATAAGAACATGGTATGGAAACTTGAAATATATACCACATAAAAGAGAACTTGAAAGGAAAAAGAAAGAAATTGAGAATTTTCTTACCTTGTAGAGTAACCCTTAGAACTTAAAGTTTGGGACCTTGGGGGCTTGAGGAAACCTTGGGAGGACTACTATGAAGGTAAGGAGGCTATAAATTCATTGAGGGAGAATTGGGAATGAATTCAATGAAGGGAAGAGTTGGTATTTATAGAAAAAGTGTGGGATTATTTTAATAATTTCCAATGGACACCTCATGGGTGGCATTTGCAAAACCATGGGCTTGCCCATGGTATTTGCCCATGGTTAAAGCCACTTGGGACACCTCACCTATTATTTAACTATACACAAGTAGACCAAATTTATGACATCATTATTACATCATTAATGATTTCATAAACACACCGAAACTAAAAACTGTATTTTTTACTATTCACTGAAAAATCAACAGTTTCAGAAAAATTCCCAAAATTCACCCTAACCATTTTTCGACGTATAGAATTAAAAAGTGAAATCCATTTTTCAAAAATAATTTTCTAAATATTATTAATTTAATTTTTAAATGAAGTCATAGTTAATTCGAAAAATAACAATCTTAAAGTGCAATTAATTTTATTTCTCATTGAAAAACTAATTAAGATCTCATAATCGTATTGCCTTAAGAAAATAAAATAATATTATTATTTAATATTCATAAGAGTCATATTACTATTCATATTACTATTCATATGGGTATGTTACTATTCACCAAAAATCAAGTTTGTTCTATCAGACTCCAAATGACTTACTGAACACAACTCTAGATGACCATTTTTCGAAATTCAAAACATAGAAGAGGAAAAGTTGTGTTTAATGGATAGATTATAAAATTGCATTCTATATTTATTTTCAAAACCTTGGGGTGTTACATTATCCCCTACTTACAAAAATTTCGTCCTCAAAATTCAAAAAATATTACTTAAAAAGATTCAGGTATGTCTTTAACATAAGCTCCTCAGGCTCCCATGTTACTTCCTCCATCTTATGGTTCCTCCATAGAACCTTTACCAGACGAGTTGTCTGATTTCTCAATACTTGTTCTCTAGTATCAAGAATCTTGATAGGCTCTTCACAATAAGATAGATTTGGCTCAAGTTCTAATTCTTCATAAGTGAGTACATGTGTTGGGTCTGGCATGTACTTTCTTAACATTGACATGTGGAACACATTGTGAACCTTGGAGGGACTTGGAGGCATTGCCAAATGGTAGGATACGGCTCCAATTCAGTCCATAATTTCAAAAGGTCCGATTTACCTGGGACTTAACTTTCCCTTCTTACCGAATCATATAATACCCTTCCATGTAGATACCTTTAAGAAAACGTGATCTCCTTCTTAAAACTCCAAATCCTTCCTTCGATTATCTGCATAGATCTTTTGCCTACTTTGAGCTATTTTGATATGGTTCTGGATAATATTCACATTTTCCGTTGTTTCTTCAACAAGTTTAGGGCCCACGAGCTTTCTTTCACCAACTTCATCCCAGCAAGTTGGTGTACGGCATCTCCTCCCATATAATTCTTCATAGGGTGCCATCAGAATACTTGAATGGAAGCTATTGTTGTAGGAAAATTACACGAGAGGTAAATACTGATCCCACATGCCTTGAAAATCAAGTGAACAAGACCTCAAGATGTCTTTCAATGTTTGAATAGTCTGTTCTGATTGTCCATCAGTTTGTGGGTGGTAGGCAGTGCTCAAACGAAGATTAGTATCTTGGGCCTTCTGAAGACTTTTCCAGAATCTTGATGTAAAACGTGGATCACGATCAGAAACAATCGATAGTGGTACTCCATGAAGTCTCACAACTTCATTAATATATATCCTTTCTAGACATTCAAATGGTAGATCTTGACCCATATTGCATCGTTCTTTCTAGGAGTCTTTGGTAGTCCTATGACAAAGTCCATCGTGATATTATCTCATTTCCACTCAGGTATGGGAATAGGTTGCAATACTTCTCTAGGTTGTTGTCTTCCAGCTTTCACTTGTTGACAAACCATACATCTTGACACAAAATCAGCAATCTCCCTCTTCATGTTCTCCCACCAAAAATGTTCCTTCAAATCTCTATACATCTTAGTGCTACCAGGGTGTATAGAGAAATTGGAACTATGAGCATCATCCAAAAATTCCCTTTTTAGATCAGGTATATCGAGAACACAATGTCTCTTCCCAAATTTCAAAATTCCATCTTCATATACGAAGTCACTCAATCTCCCATCATTCATAGCTTTAATCTTATTTTGAAACTCCTCATCATCAGCTTGAGAACTTTTTATCCTTTTTAGTAAAGATGGTTTGGAAACCATTTGAAAAAGCATTGATGTTTCACCTTCCATGGTTATTCCCATATCCATCTTTACTAGATCCATGAAAATAGGATCCCTTTCAACTCTCATCTTGTTCAAAACTCCATGATCCTTTCTGATCAAAGCATCTACTACCTTATTTGCCTTCCCCGGGTGGTAGTGTATCGTGCAATCATAATCCTTTAGTAGTTCAAGTCAACTCTTTTTCCTCATGTTGAGTTCTTTCTGTGAGAAAATATACTTCAAACTCTTGTGATCAGTTTAAATCTAACATTTTTCACCATAGAGATAATGTCTCCATATCTTCAAAGTAAATATTATAGTAGCTAACTCAAGATCATGAGTCGGATAGTTTTTCTCATGAACTTTTAGTTGTCATGATGCATAAGCAATAATCTTATCATTTTGCATAAGGACACAACCAAGTCCTTTCTTTGAAGCATCATTGTAAATAACAAACTCATCATTCCCCGATGGTAGAGTCAATATAGGAGCATTGACTAATATTCTCTTAATTTCTTCGAAACATTCTTCACAATCTTTTTTCCAAACAAATTTAACCCCTTTACGTGTGAGCTTCGTTAGCGGGTTAGCCATTCGGGCAAAATTCTACATGAAACGCCGATAATAACCTGCTAAGCCAATAAAACTACGTACCTCAGTTATGTTTGTTGGCATGGGCCAATCTTGGATTGTCTTTGTCTTCACAGGATCAACTAGGGTTTCATCCTTAGAGACAATATGGCCAAGAAAAGAAATCTACTGAAGCCAGAATTCACACTTGCTAAACTTCCCATATAATTCATGTCTTCTAAGAGTCTTCAGAATAATGCGCAAGTGATTTTCATGATCTTCGTAGCTTTTGGAGTATACTAAGATATCATCAATAAATACCACTACAAAATCATCGAGATATTCCTTGAAAACTTTGTTCATTGGATCCATGAAGACAGAGAGTGCATTAGTCAATCCAAAAGGCATTACTGCAAACTCGTAATGCCCGTACCTGGTTCAAAACGCTATTTTCATAATGTCTTCCTTCTTCACACTCAACTGATGATATCCAGATCAAAGGTCAATCTTTTAAAAGTATTAAGATCCATGAAGTTGGTCAAATAAATCATCAATCCAGGGTAGAGGATACTTATTCTTTATTATAATAGCATTGATTTCTCTGTAATCAATGCATATCCTCATGTATCCATCTTTCTTTTTTACAAACAAGACCGGGGATCCCCATGGAGAAACACTAGGTCGAATAAATCAGTTTTCACTCAACTCTTCTAGTTGTTTCTTCAGATCCACTAACTCCACAGTAGCCATTCTATATGGGGTCTTTGATATATGTCTTGCACCAGGAATTAAGTCAATGGAAAACTCAATTTCCCGCTTAGGAGGATGTCTAGGTAAATCCTCTAGAAACACATCAATGTATTCTTTCACTATATGCACATATTCAATTTGAATATTTCTTTCCTCACCCATATATATTGGGTTCTCTTCCTCTCCAAGAATTGTATTCAATAGAGCTACTGGGGGTGGGTCTAGGAAAGAGTCAGATGGCGAAGTCTCCGCTCTAAAGATAAGAGATTCTACACCATTTTCCAAAATTGTAACTTCCTTTTTCTTGCAATAAATCCTCGCATCATAATTTGACATCCAATCCATACTGAGAATTATATCAAATTCAGTCATGGGTATGATGATAAGGTTAGCAACTAAAGCACGTTTTGGTGTTTGGAGGGGGAATATTTGATATCCCTCTATTGCAATGATACATCCCATGGGAGTTTTGACTGATAACTCCTTTCTTAAATTAAATTGGACATGTCTAATTTTATTGGAAAACTGAGAGGATATAAATGAATAGGATGATTCAGAATCAAATAAAGTGTTGGATAAGTTTGAGGAAACGATTAAAGTACCTTCCACCACGTCACTAGGAACTTCAACATCCGCGGTTGTAATCGCATATTCTCTCCCTTACTCTCTTGGATTTTTCTGAGGCATGTTTCCTTGGTGCTTAGGACACTCATTTGCATAGTGCCTCATCTCTCTACAATTGTAGCATTGAATATCATTGAATTGTTTCTTCCCCTTGCATTCATCAGATCGATGACCCTTTTCCCCGCAGTTATAGTAGACTCTCATGCCTTTCAAGCATTTCTCGGGATGATTCTTTCCACAGTTCTCACATAATGGGAAACTATTAGTTCCCTTGCTCTTCTTTGGTGCTTCTCCTTTTCCTTTGTTATCAGAGTACTGCTTCTTATCTTGGTTTCTTTTAAAAAAAATTAATCTAGCAAATTCCTTCTCTGTTTTGATGGCACTTGATACAATTTCATCATAAGATGAAAATGATTGAGAATCCAGTTCCCTTCGAAGATTTGTTTTAAGACCTTAAAAAAAATGATCAATATTGTCCACCGAGTCACGTACGTAATCCACGGCATACCTGGCTAGCCTTGTGAAGGTAGCCTCATACTCTGCAACATTGTCTTCTTCCCTTTGTTTCAAGCCAAGGAATTTTCTCTTCATTTCAGTTCATTGCTCACGAGGGAAATATTTTTCAAAGAATATTTCCTTAAAATTCCTCAATTCCATATCCTCTATCTCTTCTTCCTCCATGGTATTTTGAGTCAGGGACCACTATTGATCAGTGTATCCCTTGAGACAATATACTTCCATTACTACATTTTCATTTTCATTGCATCTTAACGCCATGAATATCTTTTCAAGGGACTTGATCCATTACTCAGCAACCACTGGATTAGTAGTCCCGCTGAAATATGGGAGTTTCTTCCACATGAAACGATCCAACACAGGTGTTGAGTGTTTATTCGTTACAACTTGAGTAAGTTGTCCTAATATGGCCATGATTCGATCTGCTCCAACGTTGACTGTGTTGACTTGCTCAGTAGGGAGATACCTACCTTACCCACAAGTATTGATTCTCCTTCTTCCATTAGAAGTCATTTCTAAATAATGGGATACACTAGATTAGTTTATGAATATCAAATAGAAAATCACTCAACATAGATTGAAATTCTATGCATGGCTAATATTATAAACAAGGTTCCTCTGAGGAAAAATTTACATTAACTCATTCATAATGGTTTGTAAAGAAAATATGAATTATCATAAGCATATCCCCTGAGAGTGTCGTAACCAAGAGTGCAGCAAGACCCATTGTCGTGCACCAGTTCCCGTTCGAGTCTAGCTCAAAGTGGTGTTTTTGGGTTTTACCCCTAGATACATCTGTGCCAGAGCCGCCTCTACCTGCTCGTATCCAGACAGGGACATATTTCTTAAAATATCCACATAATCTATTGCTTACCAAAATATCAGGATGTTCTTGTATGTTAATCCTCAGATACTACCTTAGGGCTTTGTTCCCTACTATACATTTCCTACTCTAGTTTCCAAGTTTTTTACTAAACTTCCTTTGATACCAACTGTAACACCCCGACCCCTCTAGGCTGGAGTTGGTGCATTAATTGTGATATTGGCATGGTTAGAAGGAATGAAAATCCCAAAAGAACGATTAGTTTAGTATTCTTGAAAAAACTAGATACATATATGTTACTCAAATTACATTGTAAAAATTTACAAAATACAATACATGACAAAAACTAAAAACGGCATCCCCAGGAACTCAATAAAAGATCTTCTCTTCATCACCTGTTGAAGGTAGACAATGAAAGGGGTGAGCTCAAACGCTCAGCAAGGGTTACAAATAGAGGAAGCATGAGTACAATAATAAGTGAATCACAATAAATCTGACATAATCATTATGGCATAGTGAATAAATGAACAACGAATGTCATTAATAAACTGAGAATGAAACTGCATCCATAGATTTTTTCATAGTGAAAACCTCATGGATAATAATAATAACTGATAATGAATAAAGAGAATGCTTATTAATTAGACGTCATGTATCTGGAACATGAAACCATAATATCGTAAAAACGGTTTAGTTCTATGGGTAGAAACCCTTCTGATTTTTGGAAACAAACTCGAAGGGTTTGTCGCCAAACTATTTTGTCTCATGAGACCTACCGATGCATCGAGGGGCTATAGTGGGCCCCACCCTCCACTACATGTCCAAAGCATTATTTATACATTGATTCAATACAAGAGTAATATTTCTTTTCAATATTCGTATAGAGTAGAGTATACAGATTCATCAATATTACCATAATTAAAATATCTTTCCAAATAAAGACCGTATGTAAAATGGTATACGGTTTAGACAACAAACATATCCATGACATGAGATTATGGATATTTAATATAAATATAATTTCAAATGAAAAGTGATCTCAAATGGGTAGTAGGTACGCCACATAAGGATTATTAGGTGCACAATACAAAATTAGTCACAATGAAAGGTAGTTGAGACAAGGTCTCTTACCACAATGTAATCGGTCGAACCGTATGACCAGAACTTAATAACCATAAAGTGAATAATTGAATAACATAAATATAAATAGAATAATGTTATTATATATCAACTGGAAGTACACATATACCAAATATAAGGAATAATTGGTGAACAATGGAAATCTCACAGAAATGAAAGTGAGATGAGAAACCCCTTACCTTAACTCTGAATGTGTTCCTCTCTTGAACTTAAACTCCTAGAATATGAAGTTATACTTATTAATAAATTATTTAAGAACCTATTAGACATGTATTTGATTTAGTATGACCTTATTAGGTTCATTCATAGCCCATTCTATGGGTTCAATTGGTTCAATTTTCATGTTTTGGAATCATTTTCTTCCTTGGTTTTCATGGTTTGTTTACTTGTTTCCATGAATGGAAGTTCATTTCAAACATGGATAAACATCCAGAATTGTTAATAAATATTATTAACTAAATTATGGAGATATGAATAATCTTATAATGATTTTGGGTTATATACCATGATGATGATTCATTAGTTAAAACATTAATGATGTTCGTTTAGATCGTTTTAGTGGTTCTTTGATAACAATCTCATTTTGTTTTATAATTAGAACCATGAGTACCAAAGAATTACATAACTATGAGTGAGTCATAACACATATATTATAACTTGGTTCAACCATATAAATGGTTTCATGACCAGGCTTTAAAGAATTAATACAAATTGAAATCACATCGTCTACGATGTCGGTAATTTGACACGCCACGGACAATATTTTTAATTCCTTGAACAAGTGGGGGAAAAGAAGATGATTGATGATGAATTTCTCATGAACATGATGTCACGACCCGTCCTCGGGGCCCGTTCCGTGACTACCCCAAGCCCGCCTTCCATAGGCCAGGGGCTGGCGACTAGCATCAAAGGCGTAAATCTCGATAACTAGGAAGGCATTGCCTTTATTAAAGTAAACAAAACACCACAGAGTACAAGCGGAAGTAAAACACTAAGTACAAAAGGAAGTGCTGAAAAGTAAATGGGCCAGAATAAAAACCCAATCGAAAGTACAGCTACAACTGAACAAAAGTACAACAGAAAAAGACAACAGCTGGAAGAATGGTAGCAGGTCCTGGGTTGTCCTCCTCGGATCCTACCTGAAGGGTAGGTACAGATAGCGCAGCAACTGGTTCATCCACCATGGATCCTACCTGAAGGGTAGGTACAGATAGCCTCCACAACGCTCTTGCCCGTCAACCTCCTACGAGTATCGTATCTCCATGAAGTCCACCTCCGAGTACTGACTCGCCGTGAGGTTCACCTCCGGGTACCGTCCAGTCTTCGAACACTCAGCCTCCGTCAGCACTGCCCGTCGTCTGCAACCAACACAACGAGGTGCGGGCATAGCCCGTGCAGGGGTGATTATAACGATACTCAGTAGGGATATCGAGACCCTCAAGGTCTCTCTAAATAACCACAAAGCAGAATCACAACAGATAACCCTTCTTGGGTATAAGCCCATACTTATACCTAAGTTATCAAGTAACTCATCACAGTCATGAGGAAATACAAAGATTAAGAAATCAACGGATAACCACTACCCAGGTATATGCCCATACATATACCTAAGTTATCAAGTGACTCATCTCATTCATGAGGTAAACACAAGGATCAAAGACTCAGCTCAAACCAGAATTTTCATTATCGAAACTGTAACTGCTGAAGAGCCCCATCTCTGGAGTGTACAGTGGTCTTGTCGCGACTCCGAGGTACTGCTCACTAACCTAAGACTGTTGAGGTACTCCTCCTGTCGAGAACTGTGGGTCTGCTGCTACAACCAAGTGCTTCCCACCATGGGTCTGCCGCTACAACCAAGTGCTCCCCCTCATAGCCTCCAGAGGTACTCCTTCTATTGAGTACCGCGGGTCTGCCGCTACAACCAAGCGCTCATCCGTCGTGGGTCTTCCGCTACAACCAAGCGCTCCCCCTCATAGCCTCCATAGGTACTCCTTCTATTGAGTATCGCGGGTCTGCCGCTACAACCAAGCGCTCATCTGCCGTGGGTCTGCCGCTACAACCAAGCGCTCCCCACTGGGCTATCTGAAACACACCGAGTCGATCAGTCAAGCAGTCGCCAGGTCTCAGCCGGCTACATGGTCTCCGTACTCCGCATGCTCGTCTCTAGGAGGGTCTGCTCCACAAGCTACTGGTCGAACTCCAAGTATCACAAAGTCCCACGAAGAAGTATCTCAAAGGACCTCCTCGTCATAGGGGTCTCAACACAACAGACGGCGCGTCAATCAGACGCCCGGTCTCTGAGTTATTAGTCTTTTTGTCCCAGGGGCCTGGTTGGTTTCGTGTGCGACCCAACACGGTCGTATCTCAACTGTACCCCAAACTCTCATAGGGTATACTCATAGGGACCATTTCTCAACGTGATCACCAACGTCGCTGGCGGTTCGTCAAACGGACGTCCGCTCTGAAAGATATCAGCTTTTCCGTTCCAGGGGCCCGGTTGGATTTCAGGTGCAATCCAACCCGGACACTATCCAACTGCATCCAAAACTCAAGTGATGTATGCCAAAAGTTCCGTCTCATCAAAAGGAAAATAACGAGACATACGGCGCGTCAATCGGACGCCCGGTCTGTGAGTTATTGGCTTTTTCGTTTCAGGGGCCCGGTTGGTTTTGTGAGCGAACCAACCCGCCCGCACTCCGACTGCATCCAAACCTTGAGCGTAGTAAGCCAAAAGTTCCGTCTCATCAAGAGGAATTCAACGAAGTCAACGGCACGTCAATCGGACGTCCAGAGCTCAAGATATAGGCGCTTCCGCTCTGAGGGCCCGGTTGGTTTCGTATCCGAACCAACCCGGACGAACCCAAAGTTCTCCGAAACCTTCAGTGTAATATACCGAAACGACCGTCTTGATCCAAGGATCCCATCGCAGCTGACGGTACATCGATCGGAGGCCCGTAGCTCAAGTTATGAGCAAAAGACCGAAAAGGTCCGAAAACGGGGGGGTCTAGGCCCGGACCGACCCGGCCCAACCCCCCCTGGGTCGGCCCGAACCGGGTTGACCAGACCCGGTTCCGGGTCCGACCCGGACGGCGCGTCCCGGACTGGCCTGGGTGGCCCGGCCCGGCCTGAGCGCGACCCAGCCCGGCCGCCAGGCGGGTCGGCTCGGCCGGTTACGGCCGAGCGGAGCGGGGGGCGTGCTACCCCCGCGTGAGGGAACCGCGGCCCCGCGTGGGGCCTCCCTTGCCATCGGACGCGGCTGGGCCGCCGCGTCCCGTCCTCCTCCGGTCCTGCGCGGTCGCGGGACCGCGTGCTGCTATCGCGGCTTCAGCCGCGGCGGTTCCTTCCAGCGGCATGCCGGGCGTTGCCGCCGTGCCGGCGAGGTGCGCCGGCGGGCTGCTCCGCGGACCACCAGACGAGTTCCGATGGTCGGAATTTCACGCTGTCTTCACCAAAGGCCCTCCCGGGGACCGTCCTTCACTGCGAGGACCTCGCATCGTCCGTGCGGCCTGCTTTGTCGACGTCCGCCGTTTCGCACACCAAGAACGAAAGGGCGGTGGGTTCGGACTTGTTCGTTAGTTCGCACCCACCGCGTTAGCGGTTTTAAAAGTCTCACAACAATTTTAATCATACGCCGCAGGTATAAATCACAAAGATTTAAAAGAATCAATCCCTAGAGTTTTCCCGCAAACAAGAATTCCCAACCCGCAACATATTCTTCGCGGATCAACTTGATGTTTAGTTGATCTGCGTTCTTTGATTTAGAAGGAAGTAACATGGGGTTCATTAACATTCACAAAACAATTCCCTACCCCGAGAAAGATCCGCGGTAGCCGAGCATCGTGGATGACGGTGTCGCGAAAGGGAGGACGTCGGCTCGTTGACGTCGTCGTAAGGAAAGAGATGAAGGTGACGACGGTCGTTGGCGTTCGTCGCTTCCGTAAAGTGCCTTTGATCCCGGCTCGAGCGTCGTTCGTTGGATCCGACGCAGGGAAGACGTCGAAGTCAACATAGATCGTTGTGTCCGCACCACGCCACTGATCCCTCCTCATTCATCGGTGTCTCGTCGGAGAAGATGGATCCTCGGTGGTGGTGCAACAATGGAGGAAGGAGATGGAGGTATGGAAGGAGAGGAAGTTCTCCAATGGACCCCCCTCTCATTAAAAGGCCCCTCCCTTAATAAAATATTAGACTTGACTAATATTTTCATTAACTCATCCATTTCAAATTCATACACCACCCTCATTAAATTGGAGGATTCAATTATTAATTAAGGTGGTGTCATGAATTAATGGAAGAGAAGAATGTGAAGAGGTCCCATAAATGATGTGAGTTATCAAAAATTAACAAGGGGTTTTGAAAAAGGGGTTTAAGAGAGTTAAGGGAAGATGAAAAGGTGGGGGCTCGTGTGGGGCCCAACTTATCTTAAATCCTCTCAAGGGAAGTTAGAACATCAGTGGGTCCCACCCCAACTCCCTCACATGGGCTAAACCACTTAGAAGAGATAAATTAAGTTGAGACACAACTTAATTTTCACTTAAATCGCTTAGTGAAGAAATAAAAATATAAAACAATTATATTTTTATTCCCCATCAACACCCGAGAAAACGCAACTCCGGAATAGGTGTTCCTAAGAAAATACTGGCACTGTGGTTTCATCGGCGCCCTCGGATTTCGATTCTGAGCACCGGTTCAAAAGTTAGAAAAACTCGCTCATTTGTTCACTGAACGTACCCGAGCTAAACTTCGGAAATTGATTCTGGACACACCGGGACTCGGAATCAGGTGCCGTTAGAAACTGCATTCTCATAAAATTCCAAAGAAAATTAAGAAAAAATTTCACTTGGATTTTTCGGGTCTTTACATTACTCCCACCATTGGGCTTTACGTCCTCATAAAGCTTTAACACAAACTAGGGAAACAAAAGTGGTACTGAGCATGCACCTGAGCCTTCCGCTCCCATGTGCTCACCTGGAGGTTTCCGTGTTGCCTACGAAAACGCACAAGAGAAATCGACCGTCCTCGTAGGACTCGCTCTTGTCGATCCTCAACCTCTACTGGAACTCTGCAAAATTCACCCCATCGCCAACTTCCAGCTCCCCATGGTCGATGATGTGCATTGGGTCAAGCACGTATCTCCTCAGTTGAGATACGTGGAAGTTGCCGTGCACCTGGTGAAACTGAGGTGGATTGGCCAAGCGGTAAGCCACCTCGCTTACCCTGCTGAGGACCTGAAAAGGTCCGCTAAACCTCAGAGATATCTCGCCGCCTCGGCTACATCTCTGTAAACCTCGTCGAGGTGAGACCCGTATAAGAACGTGGTCGCCATCCTCGAACTCTAGAGGTCTCCCTTTCCTGATTAAATATGAAACTCAAAACTCCTACTGCCTTGAGGGTAAGGTTGTCTGACCCAAGAATGATCGGCTACACCCTCCCATGCATGAGTTTAACCTGTGCTGCCTGGGGTTTCCTTTTCGCCGACCAAGGAAAACCCATCCCGATGTTTTCCTAATACCATCAATTTGAGTATGAACAGTGATTTCCAAATCCATACTCAAACTAACGTCGTAAGGCCTCGACACTAGCACCAAGAGGTCCCAACCAAGACTCTCGCCTCAAGGGTCTGATCACACCGTTGGCGTAAGTGTGACTATCAAGTCTCCTCCCAAAGGTATCTCCAGACATTAGGGTCAAGTCAACGGCTTAACCGGAAACTCTAGGTCGGGGACTAGATTCATTGAAGGAAGGGATGATTCGTATCGATGTCTATGGCTACGGAAGCTAGTAGAAGACAAAGTCCGCACTTCGAATCATCCTTAGAGCCCTTTCGGTCGCACTCCTTGACCGCATGCAGCTACTCTTTCCCCTGCCCTCCAGCTCCCTGAGCCTGGAGGGGATAACAAAGACGGGTGGTTGTAACATTTTGAAATGTACACCACCTCATGCTGCTCTCCTAGCTCTGCATCCACATATGCTGCTCTGCAGATTTATCTGTCCTTAACATTTCCTCTTCTTGAAACATTCGCACGCCCAAGTCTCTGAGACTGGCGCCAGCTCGCTGCATTCCAACTTCTTACATTCTCTAGCTATATTCGCTCAGCCAAAGAACATTCAACCTCAAGGTTCTCTCTAGCACCCTAACGTGAGTAGGTATGCATAGACGAAAAAGTGATGGATCGAATATCCATAAACACACCACGCTCAGAGGTCCGAGCTCTATAGCACTGATCGAATCGTATTCATCGAGTACCTGGAATGTTCGGTACGCCTCGATGAATTCTCAGCTACCGACACGTCGTCATGCCGAAGATGTATAAGCTCTAGAAAACTCTCAGCCACCTCCTCAAGACAGTCCTCAGCCGCCTGTGAGTCAGGTTCACCTCAGAACTTGAGGGTATCTGATGTTGGAACACGTATAAGGAATTAAGCCTACATGTGTCACCTACCGGTACCGCCGGTTGTAACTGTTGACCAACAGGTAGTGATGTATAGCTGACACACTACCCGAAGGCACTATCTCAGGCATCAGTCCACGTACTGAAGCCTCATCACTATGCAGACCATCCTCATGGTCATTACTGGAAAACACTAGTGGCCAAGTCCACCATCCACTCCACTGGTGTCTCAGCTAGGCAGAAAACTCTAGCAATCGCCTCCATCCAGTCCTCTGCTGTCTGGGAATCTGCCTCACCTCGTAACCTCGGAGGCCTCTACTGCTGGAACTCGTGCAACGCGCTCTGCCAGTGTGCACAGTTCGCTAGTATAGATGCTGGCATCTGCTGCCCAACAGGTGGTGGTGCTGCTGGTACACCACCCGAGGGTGCCAACATAGTAAAAAGGGCCCTGCACCGGTGCCTCGTTGCTCGGTGGGCCGCCATCGAGTACAATCTCAGAACTCCAACTGACTGTCTGCGTAGAGACATCCTGAACAGATACGACACGGTCAACGTTTATACCTGATGAGCTGACCTGGTTTGAGCTGACTTTAATACTTTGGAAACACACACGCAATCAGTGTTTTCGTGTACAAAGTCGGAAATCAGTAGTCAGGGTCCTGGTGTACGGATACGTCAGTTGCCGCACCAACACTGGACTCCCTGAACTGAAGACCACACTCGGTACCCTTAACACTATTGCTTCACATAGAAAAAGATCAGAGTCCTGAGTTCTGCGGTAGAACTGAACTCCTCTGATACCAATTTGCCATGACCCGTCCTCAGGGCCCATACCGTGACTACCCCAAGCCCGCCTTCCATAGGCCAGGGGCTGGTGACTAGCACCAAAGGCGTAAATCCCGATTACTGGGAAGGCATTGCCTTTATTAAAATAAACAAAACACCACAGAGTACAAGCGGAAGTAAAACACTAAGTACAAAAGGAAGTGCTGAAAAGTAAATGGGCCAGAATACAAACCCAATCGAAAGTACAGCTACAACTGAACAAAAGTACAACAGAAAAAAAAAATAGCTGGAAGAATGGTAGAAACTCCTGGGTCGTCCTCCTCGGATCCTACTTGAAGGGTAGGTACAGATAGCGCAGCACCTGGTTCGTCCACCATGGATCCTACCTGAAGGGTAGGTACAGATAGCCTCCACAACACTCTTGTCTGTCAACCTCCTCCGAGTATCGTCTCACCGTGAAGTCCACCTCCGGGTACTGACTCGCCGTGAGGTTCACCTCCGGGTACCGTCCAGTCTTCGAACACTTGGCCTCCATCAGCATTGCCCATCGTCTGCAACCAACACAACGAGGTGCGGGCATAGCCCGTGCAGGGGTGAGTATAACGATACTCAGTAGGGATCTCGAGACTCTCAAGGTCTCTCTAAATAACCACAAAGCAGAATCACAACAGATAACCCTTCTTAGGTATAAGCCCATACTTATACCTAAGTTATCAAGTAACCCATCTCAATCATGAGGAAACACAAATATTAAGAAATCAACGGATAACCACTACCCAGGTATATGCCCATACATATACCTAAGTTATCAAGTGACTCATCTCATTCATGAGGTAAAAACAAGGATCAAAGACTCAGCTCAAACCAGGATTTTCATTATCGAAACTGTAACTGCTGAAGAGCCCCGTCTCTGGAGTGTACAGTGGTCCTGTCACGACTCCGAGCTATTGCTCACTAACCTAAGACTGTTGAGGTACTCCTCCTATCGAGTATTGTGGGCCTGCTGCTACAACCAAGCGCTTCCCACCATGGGTCTGCTGCTACAACCAAGCGCTCCCCCTCATATCCTTCAGAGGTACTCCTTCTGTTGAGTACTGCGGGTCTTCTGCTACAACCAAGTGCTCATCTGTCGTGGGTCTACCGCTACAACCAAGCGCTCCCCCTCATAGCCTCCAGAGGTACTCCTTCTGTTGAGTACCGTGGGTCTGCCGCTACAAGCAAGCGCTCATCCGCCGTGGGTCTGCCGCTACAACCAAGCGCTCCCCACTGGGCTATCCGAAACACACCGAGTCGATCGGTCAAGTAGTCGTCAGGTCTCAGCCGGCTACACGGTCTCCGTACTCCGCACGCTCGTCTCTAGGAGGGTCCCCTCCACAAGCTACTGGTCGATACTCCAAGTATCACAAATTCCATCGAAGAAGTATCTCAAAGGACTTCCTTGTCATAGGGGTCTCAACACAACAGACGGCGCGTCAATCGGACGCCCGGTCTGTGAGTTATTAGCCTTTTTGTCCCAGGGGCCCGGTTGGTTTTGTGTACGACCCAACACGGCCGTATCTCAACTGTACCCCGAACTCTCATAGGGTATACTCATAGGGACCGTTTCTCAACGTGATCACCAACGCCGCTGACGGTTCGTCAAACGGACGTCCGGTCTGAAAGATATCAGCTTTTCCGTTCCAGGGGCCCGGTTGGATTTTGGGTGCAATCCAACCCGGCCACTATCCAACTGCATCCAAAACTCAAGCGATGTATGCCAAAAGTTCTGTCTCATCAAGAGGAAAATAACGAGACAGACGGCACGTCAATCGGACGCCCGGTTTGTGAGTTATTGGCTTTTTCGTTTCAGGGGCCCGGTTGGTTTCGTGAGCGAACCAACCCGACCGCACTCCGACGGCATCCAAACCTTGAGCGGAGTAAGCCAAAAGTTCCGTCTCATTAAGAGGAATTCAAAGAAGTCAATGGCACGTCAATCGGACGTCCGGAGCTCAAGATATAGGTGTTTCCGCTCCGAGGGCCCGGTTGGTTTCGTATCCGAACCAACCCGGCCGAACCCAAAGTTTTCCGAAACCTTGAGTGTAATATACCGAAACGACTGTCTCGATCCAAGGATCTCATCTCCTCTGACGGTACGTCGATCGGAGGCTTGTAGTTTAAGTTATGAGCAAAAGAACGAAAAGGTCCGAAAACGGGAGGTCTGGGCCCGGACCGACCCGGCCCAACCCCCCTGGGTCGGCCCGAACCGGGTCGACCCGACCCGGGTCCGGGTCCGACCCGGCCGGCGCGGCCCGGCCCGGCCTGGGTGGCCCGGCCCGGCCGCCAGGCGGGTCGGCTTGGCCGGTTACGGCCGAGCGGAGCGGGGGGTGTGCTAGCCCCGCGTGAGGGAACCGCGGCCCCGCGTGGGGCCGCCCTTGCCAGCGGACGTGGCCGGGCCACCGCGTCTCGTCCTCCTCCGGTCCCATGCGGTCGCGGGACCACGTGCTGCGGCCGCGGCTTCAGTCGCGGTGGTTCCTTTCGGCGGCACGCCGGGCACCGCCGCCTCCTGCCGCCGGCGCTGCCGTGCCGGCGGGCTGCTCCGCGGACCCCCGGATGAGTTCCGCTGGTTGGAATTTCACACCGTCTTCGCCAAAGGCCCTACCGGGGACCATCCTTCACTGCGAGGACCTCGCATCGTCCGTGCGGCCTGCTTTGTCGACGTCCGCCGTTTCTCACACCAAGAACGAAAGGGGCGGTGGGTTCGAACTTGTTCGTTAGTCCGCACCCACCGCGTTAGCGGTTTTAAAAGTCTCACAACAATTTTAATCATACGCCGTGGGTATAAATCACAAAGATTTAAAAGAATCAACCCCTACAGTTTTCCCGCAAACAAGAATTCCCAACCCGCAACATATTCTTCGCGGATCAACTTGATGTTTAGTTGATTCGCGTTCTTTGATTTAGAAGGAAGTAACATGGGGTTCATTAACATTCACAAAACAATTCCATACCTCTAGAAAGATCTGCGGTAGCCGAGCATCGTGGATGACGGTGTCGCGAAAGGGCGAACGTCGGCTCGTTGACGTCGTCGTAAGGAAAGAGATGAAGGTGACGACGGTCGTTGGCGTTCGTCGCTTCTGTAAAGTGCCTTTGATCTCGGCTCGAGCGTCGTTCGTTGGATCCGACGCAGGGAAGACGTCGAAGTCAACATAGATCGTTGTGTCCGCACCACACCACTAATCCCTCCTCATTCATCGGTGTCTCGTTGGAGAAGATGGATCCTCGGTGGTGGTGCAACAATGGAGGAAGGAGAGGGAGGTATGGAAGGAGAGGAAGTTCTCCAATGGACCCCCCTCTCATTAAAAGGCTCCTCCCTTAATAAAATATTAGACTGGACTAATATTTTCATTAACTCATCCATTTCAAATTCATACACCACCCTCATTAAATTGGAGGATTCAATTATTAATTAAGGTGGTGTCATGAATTAATGGAAGAGAAGAAGTGAAGAGGTCCCATAAATGAGGTGAGTTATCAAAAATTAACAAGGGGTTTTGAAAAAGGGGTTTAAGAGAGTTAAGGGAAGATGAAAAGGTGGGGGCTCGTTTGGGCCCCAACTCATCTTAAATCCTCTCAAGGGAAGTTAGAACATCAGTGGGTCCCACTCCAACTCCCTCACATGGGCTAAACCACTTAGAAGAGAGAAATTAAGTTGAGACACAACTTAATTTTTACTTAAATCGCTTAGTGAAGAAATAAAAATATAAAACAATTATATTTTTATTCCCCATCAACACCCGAGAAAACGCAACTCCGAAATAGGTGTTCCTAAGAAAATACCGGCACTACGGTTTCATCGGTGCCCTCGGATTTCCATTCCGAGCACCGGTTCAAAAGTTAGAAAAACCCGCTCGTTCGTTCACTGAACGTACCCGAGCTAAACTTCGGAAATTGATTCTGGACACATCGGGCCTCGGAATCAGGTGCCGTCAGAAACTGCGTTCTCGTAAAATTCCAAAGAAAATTAAGAAAAAATTTCCCTTAGATTTTACGGGTCTTTACATATTAGAACATCCAGAATATACAAGATTCTGGAGATTTCATTCCTCTTGGGTAAGAAGATATGAAGAAAGAATAAATAAAGAACTCAAAATAAAATAATAATTTTGAAATCGCTTACAAAAATTCGGCAGCCTAACGGCTACGCAACATGGTTTTAGAAAATATTAAAAAGAGATGGGACAAGGGTCACCTATCCAGAAATGAATCATAATATAGAGTAGATCAAGAATAAGAAGAAAAATAAGAACATGGTATGGAAACTTGAAAGATATACCACATAAAAGAGAACTTGAAAGGAAAAAGAAAGAAATTGAAAATTTTCTTACCTTGTAGAGTAACCCTTAGAAATTGAAGTTTGGGACCTTGGGGGCTTGAGGAAACTTTGGGAGGACTAATATGAAGGTAAGGAAGACAGAGCTTCGTTGAGGGAGAATTGGGAATGAATTCAATGAAGGGAAGAGTTGGTATTTATAGAAGAAGTGAGGGATTATTTTAATAATTTTCAAGGGACACCTTATGGGTGGTATTTGAAAAACCATGGACTTGCCCATTGTATTTCCCCATGGTTAAAGCCACTTGGGACACCTCACCTCTTATTTAACTATACACAAGTCTACCAGATTTATGACATCATTATTATATAATTAATGATGTCATAAACACACCGAAACTAAAAATTGTATTTTTTACTATTCACTGAAAAATCAATTGTTTCAGAAAATTCTCAAAATTCACCCTAAATATTTTTCGACGTGTATAATTAAAAATTGAAATCCATTTTTCAAAATAATTTTTTAAATATTATTAATTTAATTTTTAAATAAAGTCATAGTTAATTCGAAAACTAACAATCTTAAAGTGGGGTTAGTTTTATTTCTCATTGAAAACTAATTAAGATCTCATTATCTTATTGCCTTAAGAAAATAAATTAATATTATTATTTACTATTCATAAGGGTCATATTACTATTCATATTATTATTCATATGGGTATGTTATTATTCACCAAAAATCAAGTTTGTTCTATCAGACTCCAAATGACTTACTAAACACAACTCTAGATGACTATTTTTCAAAATTCAAAACATAGAAGAGGAAAAGTTGTGTTTAATGGATAGATTATAAAATTGTATTCTATATTTATTTTCAAAACCTTGGGGTGTTAAAGGTAGGATCAGAGGGGATAGGCTGTGAGTACTTCCCAGAGGGTTAACTATGGTGATTATCTGCTTACTTGCTATGTGGTTATTGGAATGCTTTGAAACTGTAGGAATTGTTTACCTTGAGTACTTCCTTGTTTACTGCATTTATTTGCTTATTGCCTACCATATATTCACTGACTGTCAGGAATAGATCTCGTGGTAGTTGCCTACTGGGATTTAGTCTCACACCCTATTTGGTCTATGCTTTTGGGCCCAAACAGATTATATTGTTGCAGGTATAGATAAGGGAAAGTGTTCTTCTACTTCAGGTACTTGACTGCTGAGAAGCTGGAGATCATGGGACCAAGCTGAGGCTTGCAATACTGAGGAGTTGTTACTTGTTTTTCTTGTACTTGGTTATTTCTGTATTCCAACATTGTGACTTGTTTGGTCATTTTCCTAGACACATGTATCAAGCATCATTTATATATATGTGCTCCAGTAATTTTGGGAGAGCCTCTGAGCAGTGTCTACCCATTTTTCCGTAGCGGCTAGGGTTTCCCCTTTTCTTCTTCCCCCTTCCCCCTTTGGCCTGGATTTGCTCGGCTTCTTCTGGTCTCGGTTCGGCTTAGGCGTGTCCTAGCTTCGGAGTGGCACATCTGGATTTCAGGGTTTCTGGCTCCAATTTCCGGTGTCGATGGATTTGAGGTGCTACGACGAGCATCTTGGCCCTCGACAACTTCTGTACTGATGTCTCGACTGGCGCTGGCGTTCGTCCCAACGTCCCATCCATCGGTGACGTCTTGGCGTGGCTCTGAGTCTATTCAGTTCTGAGGGTTTTGGCACCTCGCGAGCGGTTCCGATTTCCAGGGGATGCTGCGTCAATTTTTAGTTCTTCGGAGGGGGAGGAATTACGTCTCTACTGCTTTGTTTTTTGTAGGGTTTTGGCTTGGATGATTTGGATTCGTTTGTTTGTCTGGGATTCTAGCTTTTTTGGCTTCCTATTTTGACTTTCGGGCCTCTACAGTGGTGATTGTGAGGTGTTTTGTGATTCGACCAGGATTGTCGTTGATTGTGGTGAAATTGTCTCATGATTGGTGGTGGTGATGCAGCTGGATTGACCGCATGGATCAGTCTCAGAGGAGGATTCAGAGCTTGTGTTCCATCTTTGCAGGGCTTTCAAATTTGGTTGTTTGAGAGGGTATGGTGTCAGCCGTCGGATTGGGCATGTGCTTTGACACAGGACATTTGCTTGCTAAATTGTCTTATAAAGGTGGAGGATTCGTCATGATCATATGCTAGGGTGGGGCTGATCCATGTTGTTATCTTGTTTGTTTTTCTCTCTTTGACCTTCGGGTCGTGTGATGTCCTATGTCCATGAAGTTTGGGTTCCCCCCTTATTCCCTTAAAAGGGGGATTATCTTATAATAAAAAATTTGAAGGCCTTCGGGCCGTTGGATGGATGTGCTCCAGTTATTTATTTCTTCAGTCTTCTTTTGTTTACTTTTGTCATGGTACTATTGTTGCTTCTGCTATTTCTATTGATTTACTTCCACAGTGTTACTCAGTCAATGAGGGCATAGTTTCCCCACTATCACACTCAAGGCTCTCGCTGCTAGTCAGCAGCCTCTAACGTTCGAGGAAATGTGCTTGAGACCATGTGACCAACCGGGTACGGGGCACCTCTGGGTGGCTTCCAGAACTGGGATGTTACAAAAATAGGTATTTAATTGTTATTAAAAGATAATAAGATGTTCCCTTTTATAATAGAGAGGAGGGTCACTTTTGGAATTTTTTAAAACAATAAATTAATATAAATTAATATTCTATTACAAATGGCTCCAAACTAATTTATTTCTAATATAAAATTATTTTGGGTTGAAATACTCTCATTCATTAAAAATTATACAAGTTTTAACTATTTTTTAATCCTTATCTTTTTATTTTAAACCTTATTTAACCTCTTTAACTCTTACCATGACAATAAGTATTTTTACTCTTTGAGGGTTAATATAGTTACTATAAAATGTCAAACAAATCATAAATGGATCATGGATGATATTTTAAACCTTATCACAATTATTTGGATGAATTTAAGGTTTTTAGAAATTTTAAATCATTTAATAAACTATTATTTATTTTAAAATATCATTAATGTCAATTTTGACATAATTCATTACTTTGACTTTTAAAAATCTAAATACAACATGATATCTTTGAAAAAAAACTCTTTTAATAAATTATTGGAATGTCAATGTCATCTAGAAATTTTTTTTATTAAATTAATTATATAAAATTATATTTATTGGAATATTTTTAACAACATTTATTTGATATTTCCATTAATAAAATAATTATTACATCATCATTGTGCAAGCCCGTAAGGTAATTACTTCTTCCCTAAAAATTAAAAAAAATTATCATGATGAAGATAGATGTTTTAGATTTCAAAATACTATTTATGGTCAAAAATAGTTTATAGGTGACCATATATTAAAATTTTTATACTTACTAAAAATACTAGTGTGATAAGTTTGACTTTTCTAAAATTAAAATACTATAAGGGACTTAAATTCATCCAAATGGCTCTAAGATGTCATAAATTTAGATCCTTGGATGATTATGGTCGAACATAACTCACCCAATAAAACTAGGGAAAGTTTTAAGTTCATTTTCTAGTTCTTATCATTTTATTTTCACCCTTAATTACCCGATTTACCCTTTATTGTGGTAACAAAAATTACAAAAGTTACTATTCATATTGCCCAAAAATAAAAGGGACCGATTTACTAAATTTATACCTTATGATTACAAATATGGAATCCATTTTTAAAAATTTAAAACTTAAAAAAAATCATAATTTAATTTAAAATTAATCCCACAAAATGAAATGAAAAACAGTTTTTCAGAAAAAAAAAATGACTTTTAAAAATAAAATGTTTTTATACTAAATTAATGTATAAAATCCATTTCAAAAACCATAATAGAAATATTTTAAATCAAATTGAACTAATGAAAAATTAAAAATAATCCAAAAAATAATTTTACATTGTAAATAAAATACAGTTTTCAATAAAAATCGATATTTTTTACTATTCATTAAAAATAAATATTTTTATTAAATTATCAAAAATTTATTCTAAGATTATTTTGGTATGCAGAATTCAAAAATGAAATTAATTTTTTAAAATTAAAATTTTATAATTAAAATAATCTTTTAAATATAATCTTATAAAGTTATTTTCTTTTTAATTTTATGAATTACTTAACATGTTTATAATGAATTTAACTACTTAATTCAAAAATATTAATGAATAAGAAAATAGTTTATTCTATCAATACATGTGCTGTCAAATTTTCTCCCCTTTTAAAAATTGTGTCCTTGCAATTTTTATTCACTTATTAAACAAGTGGGGATATTTTTCCTTCATAGCATTTTCAGATTCTCATGTTGATTCCTCGACCATATAGTTTCTCCGAAAAACCTAAACTTGGTGAATTAACTTGTTCTGTAATACTTGATCTTTATGATCAAGAATTTGAACAAGTTTTTCCTCATAAGAAAGGTTCTCCCCCAAATAAATTGCTTTGGGGCTCAAAACATGAGATGAATCTGACACATACTTTCTTAACATCGAAACATGAAAATACTATACACCAGGGATAAACTTAGAGGCAGGGCCACTCAGTAGGAAACTAATCCAAGTTTCTCTAGGATTTCATACGGTCCAATGAACGGTGGACTTACCTTTTCCTTCATACCAAAATACATAACACTTTTTCATAGAGATATTTTAAGAAAAACATGATCATCTATCTCAAATTAAAGGTCTTTCCTACTATTATCTGCATAATTTTTCCACCTACTCTGAGCTATCCTCGTATTTTGATGAATAATTTTTACATTCTTATTCATTTCCTCTACTAATTCTGGCCCCATAAACTTTATTTCACCCACTTCATCCCAAAATGTTGGAGTTTGATGCCACTTTTCATATAATGCCTCAAAAGGTTTCATCTATATAGTAGAATGAAAATTATTATTATAATAAAACCCAACTAAAGAAATATGTTGATCTCAACTTCCCTAGTAATTCATTAAACAAACATGAAGAATATCCTACAAAGTCTGAATTGTTCACTTGGTTTATCCATCAAATTGAGGATGAAAAGTAGTGCTGAAATTTAATTCAGTTCTCAAAGACTTCTGAAGTCATTTCCAAAAAATAAAAGTGAACTTGGTATTACAATTAGATTCAATGGAGAGAGAAACTCCATGTAACTTGACTATCTCCTTAAGATACTACTAAAAAATTTGATCTAAAGACAATGCATCTCAAATATGAAGAAAATGTGATGATTTAGTCATTTAATCAATAATAACTCAAATTGCATTATTACCTTGAGAAGTATTTGGTAGTCCCACTATGAAATACATGGATATATTTTTCCATATCCACTTTGGAACTAGAAAAGGCTGAAGCATCCCCTTTAATAATTTTCGTTCTGCTTTTACTTGTTGATAAGTCAAACATTGCATGATAAAGTCAGCAATATCTTATTTCATTATATCCCACTAACAATAATCTCAAAGGTCTGTATACATCTTAGTTCTAGTAGGATGAAATGAAAACTGAGAACTACAAGCTTCCCTTAACAAATATTTCTTCAACTATGAATCATAAGGAATACATAATCTCTTCTCAAATATCAAAACACATTCTTTATCAATGTTAAATTCAGGAAAATTACCCTTTTTAATTAATTCTACCTTAATCTGTAACTCGCAGTCTTCCTTCTATGCTTTCTTAATTCTTTCAGATAGAGACGATTACACTAACACCTAAAACAAAACAAATGAATTTCTTTCACTAATAACTTCCAAGCCAAAATTCATCAAATCATTAACCAAGGAGTTATACTCCAAACATAACATGGTTAATGTAGTATTATATTTCTGAATCAGAACATCAACCACTTTATTTTCTTTCTCATGATGGTAATGAATCGTGAAATCATAATCCTTAATCATTTCCATCCATTTTCTTTGTCTCGTGTTCAAATTCTTCTATGTAAATATATAATTCAATCTTTTATGATCAATATATACCTTATACATGGCCCATATAAATGATGCCTCCAAATTTTTAAAGAAAAAAACACAAAATTTAATTCCAAATCATGTGTAAGATAATTTAACCCATGACATTTTAGTTTTCATGAAGCATAATGAAAGGTGTTTTCATGGGCGCTTTCAAATTATATGTGATTGTTGAGTACTTAGGTGTAGTAGAGTGGCTAACCAAGGTCGTCTCTCAAAGGAGCAAGTAAATTTAACAACATATTAAAGGTGTTTTTTAAAATAAAATAAAAGGAAATAATAACACTAATTAAAAGGATGGGGGTTGTTTATCATTTATAAATCTAGTAGAAGTTTTCTTGAAGAATATTGTATTTTTTTGTTTTTGTTTTTGTTTTTGAAATGAAGTTCGATTAAAATGAGACAAAAAGAAGATGTTTTTTTAGAAAATATTAAAAGGTGGAATCGATCTAACTCTACCTATTCACTCAATTATATATCATTATCATTTAAATTAACATTCACTTAATTGTGATCCCTTAATTTGTTAAATCCCAAACCCTATGATAATTAACTTTACCATAAAGATGAAGTGAATTTAACCCTAGGCTAACTTCGGAACATGCAATCGCAACACCCTGCTTTGATTGATGTTCTAAGGATAGATTATGGTTAGTGGTAAATTAAGGCACATTTCCTCTATGTAAATTAGAGTTAATTGAGTTTAGGGATTATATTTGAACACTACAAATTGATATAGTATAGATTTGTATTACCGATTAAGTTCGCACTCTCACAGTTTACACAAAATCTCATCCTCACGTGTTTTTGTGTTAATTGTTCAATTTCTTGAATAGTTTCAATTAAATTAAAAACTCAATTAATTGGTCATAATATGTGAATTACAATATATCATTGATTCAAAATAAATGAATGAAGAAAGATAGAGGTCAATCGATTACTAAAAAAACTACTCTTCCATGGGTGGTGTAGTCATCGTAGAAACGTTATGCAAGTGAAAAGGTTTAGAAAGCGTATAACTCAATCGTATTTCTACTCTTGAATTCCAGCCCAAAGAGGAATATTAAGAGAAGAAGAAAATTGAAAATAACAGAAGAAGTGGAAGAGAAACTAAGAGTTTATTGAAATCACAACAACATTACAACAAAAAAGAGAAAAAGAAGAGCATTTTGGAGGAGATCCTAGCTTGGTAGCTTCCCTCCTCCAATTGTGAATTGAAATGGTGTAGAACCGCTTCTCCTCCGCTCCCAATATCCTAATTCATGTCTCAACCCCTCCAAATGAGAAAAACAGTAATTTATAGAGTGGAGCGGATGCTAGGTTTAAAGAGGTTTTAAGTATATATGGGAAATCTCAGCCAAATATTTTAAGCCAACTTGCACCAACCATTTGACCTTAAAAACGCATGAAGAAGCTGTTATTCTAGAAGGATGATTTGTGCACAATTGGGCTGGAGATATCCTCTCAAAATTTGGGCATAATCCAAGATTGGATGAAGAAGTTATGACCCAAATACAGAACCAATGTCCAATCTCATGGGCCCAGCCCACCTTTGACTTCATGGTCTATTTAGTCCAACCAAATGCGCGATTTAGCTCCAATGTCCTGAACAAAATTGTATCCCATTAATTCAGATACACAATTGAAAATTTTTAAATTCAAATAATAAATATTAAAATATTTATCTTCGAAATACTACAGTGCACTATAAAGGGTAAAACTGTAACTTCCATCAAATTTTCAAATGAATGATCTCATCCCAAATATTTTATAAATAAACATATTTAACAAAATGTGATGAAATTTTATCATTTATTATCAATAAAATATTCAATAAAAATGTGTTTTATCAACTCCCCCACACTTACCCTTCTGCACTCTTGGGAAAAACCTCATATCATGTATTCGAAAAAATTGTGACAAGATATGCATATTCAAATTTCTCAATCCACAATGCAAACATAGGTAAAGTAAGAATCCCATAAAGATTCAATATCAATAAATTTTAAATTCATTGTCTCATAAATTATGTCAAAAGAAAATTCAGTGAGATTCATAACACTAATCATAGTGAAACAAGTCATTGGTCTACCATGCCACTAATTCTCCACGTGTGTGTGTGTCAACCATTCCAAGCTTGTCTCTCCGCCCATTATCTAGTATATTTAGATCAATAAAAACTTTTCTTCTTACCTGATTCTATTCCACCGAACTTGTTCAACATCCTTTGCAATCAAATTCCAAAACTCACTCATTTAAACATTCCCAAAAGTCAAACCATGAGCTCTCGACCTAAATATATCCACATGGTGTACATTTCTTCACTCCCCTCTTTATTGAATTTTTTTTTTTTTTTGAATTTTTTTAGAGGGCGTACAACAGTCAGATATTAGGTGCACATGCATAGGTTAATCCGGTACAGTGATGGAAACGATTGGAAGAGAAACGAACATATGGAAAGACCATGTTATAAGCTGAAAAGGATTACTTACCCTGAATATACACTCAATTGGGTAAGAGAAACTCACAAGTCATTATTGTGTGAAAATTTGTGTGGAGAAATCAATGACACAATTTACCATGAACAAATATCACAAATAATGATGTCAAAATCTAAAGGGTTTTATAATGACACAACCATTCATATCATCGACGACTTCAATTTTCATAAAAGTCAACCCTTGATGATGAAATATAACTAAGGCTTATATTTTTACCAATGAATTTGAAAATATTCATTTTCTATATATTCCACATGAGAATGTTACATGATATATTTGTTTCTTTTTTATTGATTTTTTTTTTTGTTTTTTTTTTTGAAAATTTTAACCAAAAACTTAATATAAAATACACATAAAACACACCAATAAAAATCCTAAATATCTACCCCAAAATGTTGTCCCCTCCCCCACACTTAAAATATTGCATTTTCCTCAATGTGAACCTATGAGATGATATATGCGCATGAAATGTATAATTTTAAATAGGACAAAGAATATAAAAGTTAAAGGATTAGGAACAGCCTGATATGCTCAAGTGATGATGGGGTCATAAAGTCTGATGAAATCCAATGCATCAGTAGGAAGTCCCTCAATGTATTTCTTCAAGCGTTGCTCATTGACTGTAAAGCTTCTTCCTGTGTCCTCTTGCGTGATCTCAACTACACCATAAGGAAAAACATTAGTCACAACATAAGGACCTAACCACCTAGAACGCAAGTTACTAGGCATCTGTTGCGGAATCGTCGGGAGATGCAATGATAGAAATGAGAAAATGAAAGAAAACAACAAAGGACACAACGATTTACGTGGTTCGGGAATAATCCCTACATCCACGGGAGAGACATAATTTCACTATTCGGGAGCGCAAAAATTATAGAGGATTTTCAGTAGAAACCCTAGCCCGACAAAAGGGCAATAAAATGGAGAAGACGATCATTGTTCGAAAAGGTGAGTCTGCGTCGCTACAGTGAATGGCGGCCAGCTTTGTCAAAAGCACTACAGTGAATGGCGGCCAGCTTTGTCAACCGGATTGGGCAACACAAATCCAACAATCTCCCACTTGGAGCCTGATCCACTGCACTACTATGCTTCGATGTAACTGATGAAGACAACTTACTTAATTTGGGTTCTTCCTCTTCTTCACTCACCAGTGGCGTGCTTTCCATTCACAGATTCATGAAATACAAACTGTTTTCCTCTTGTGATCTCATCATGTCCTCCATTATTCTGCCTCTCATCCTCCGTTCATCAGTGGAGACCAACAGAGGCACAGCAGTGCCTCAACTTCTGTATCACCATAGGTTTTTTCAACATGTCTGCCAGATTATTGGTTCCACAAATCTTCTGCAAAGTCAGCAACTCATCCTGTATCAAACCTCTGATGAAATGGTACTTCAACTGAATGTGCTTCATCCAGGCATGAAACACTGGGTTCTTGGAAAGATGTATAGCACTCTGACTGTCACAGTGCAATACATTCTCCTCTAACTTTCTTCCCAATTCATCCAAGAAGTTCTTCAGCCAAACCATCTCTTTCCCAGCTTCTGTTACAGCAATGTATTCTGCCTCTGTGGTGGATAAATCCACCACCTTCTGTAATTGTGGTATCCAACTTACCGCAGTTCCTCCATAGGTAAAAACATAACTCGTGGTACTCCTCCTACTGTCGACATCGCCTCCAAGGTCAGCATCCACATACCCCTGTAATGAATTTCCTTTCCCAAAGCACAGAGATACCTCCTTGTTGCCCTTCAAATACCTCAGTATCCACTTCACAGCTTCCCAATGTTGTTTTCAAGGGTTAGCCATATACCTGCTCACAACTCCCACTGCATGAGAAATGTCAGGTCGAGTACAAACCATGACATACATCAGGATTCCAACAGCTGATGCATATGGAACTCTTTCCATGTACTCAACCACTTCTGCCGTCTTCGGTGATTGCTCCTTTGATAGTTTGAAATGACTCGCCAGGGGAATAGAGATTGTATTTACTTCCATCATACTGAATCTTCTCAAGATCTTCCCAATGTAATCAGCCTATGACAACATTAATGTTCCAACTGTGCGGTCTCTCTTGATCTTCATCCCCAGAATCTTGTCAGCTTCTCCAAGATCTTTCATTTCAAACTCCTCAGCCAATTGTCCTTTCAGCTCATTAATCCTCTGGATACATGATCCTACAATGAGCATGTCATCCACATATAGAAGCAATATAATGTATTCATCACCAAAGGACTTGATGTAGCAACACTGATTCATGCCACATCGTTTATATTCATTTTTAGACATAAATGAATCAAACTTATTGTTCCACTGCCTCGGTGCCTACTTCAGTCCATATAAGCTCTTCTGAAGTTTGCACACCAGGTCTTCCTTTCCAGACACTACATATCCCTCTGGCTGCTTCATTTAGATGTCCTCCTCCAGATCTCCATAAAGGAAAGCAGTCTTGACATCAAGCTGCTCAAGACACAAGTCTTCTGACGCCACAATGCTGAGAACCACCCAGATGGTGGTAAGCTTCACTACAGGTGAGAAGATTTCAGTGAAATCTACTCCCTCCTTCTGTTGAAAGTCTTTCACCACCAGCCTTGCCTTGAACCTCCTCTTGCCATCATGTTCTTCCTTGACCCGGTAGACCCACTTATTCTACATTGCTTTCTTTCCTCTTGGCAGAGGTGTCAGCTCCCAAGTGTTGTTCTCATGCAATGAGGAAATCTCCTCCTTCATAGCCAGCTCCAACTTGCTCGACTCCTTGAGCTGCATTGCCTCTTCAAAGCATTCTGGTTCTCCATCGTCAGTCAATAATAGATAATGCAATGATGGTGAATACCTCTGCACAGGCCCTCTCACCCTTGTTGATCTCCTCAACTCCACTGGAGTAGTAGTTTCCACCGGTTCCGATGTCTCATGCTCAGATACACCTTCAAGCTCCACTTGCTCTTTGTATTCTGATTCAATGTTCTCATTTTCATCTTCAACTGCATGGAGATCTTTGTACATGACACCTTCATTGAATACCACGTTTTGGCTCCTGATGACCATCCTGTTGAGATCATCCCAAAAGCGATACCCAAACTCCTCACTACCATAGCCAATAAAGAAACATTTTTTGGACTTGGCATCAAGCTTGTCCCTTGTATTAGCATCAACATGAACATATGCTAAACTTCCAAAGACTCGTAAATGTGAGAGTCTTACCACCTTACCAGACCATAGTTCCTCAGGTAGACATTCTCCCATTGGCACAGAGGGACTCCTGTTTATGAGATATGTTGTCATATTCACTGCATCAGCCCAAAAGGTCTTGGGTAACCCCGAATGCAGCCTCATGCTCCTGGCACGTTCATTTAGTGTCTTATTCATCCTCTCTACCACACCATTCTGTTATGGTGTTCCTGGGATTGTCTTCTCCCACCGAATTCCATTTTCAGAACAGAATTCCCTGAACTCCTGACTGTCATACTCTCCACCATTGTCATACCTCAAACATTTCATCTTTGCTCCTGACTCGTTCTCCACCATGACTTTCCACTTCTGAAACATCTTAAACACATCATATTTATTCTTCATAAAGTAAAATCATACCTTCCTTGTTGAGTCATCGATGAATGTCACATAATATTGTGACCCTCCGAGGGATAGTACTGGTGCAGGCCCCCAAACATCTATATGCACCAGGTCCAGCTTTCCAGCCTTCGGTGTTCTGCCTCCTTTTGCAAAGGACATCTTCTTCTGCTTTCCAAAGATGCAATCTTCACATAAGCCTACTTCCACTGACTTTAGCTCTGGTAGCAACCCTTTTGTTGTCAGCACCTTCATCCCCTTTTCACTCATGTGGCTGAGTCTGTAGTGCCACAGTTGAGAACCTCCGATAGCTTCCAGTGATGTAGCCATGTCCATGCAAGTTTCTGTCATGTTGTACAGGGTGCCATTCTTTGCTCCCCAAGCTATGATCATAGCTCCTCGGGTGATCTTCCATGCACCACCAGTGAATGTGGTACTCAACCCTGCATCATCAAGTTATCCAACAGAAATAAGGTTTCTTCTCAAGCCAGGGATATACATCACGTTTTCCAAAACCAGTAAACTCCCACTGTTGGTCTTGATCCGTGCATCTCCTTTACCCACAATCTGCAAGGGCTTGTCATCAGCAAGATGCATCTTGCCAAAATTTCTAGAAACAAAATTATTTAGGAAACCCTTCTCCGATGTAGAATGGAAAGACTCCCCAGAGTCTAAAATCCAAGACTCCATCAGGCTGTCCACGCTCAGCAGCAACACGTCATCGGTTCCTTCAGCTGTAGTGTTTGCTTCACTGGTTTCAGGTCCCTTCCGGTTATCTTTGCACTCCTTCTTGACATGTCCTTTCTTCCCGCATGTCCAACAGGTAGGACCAGGCCCCTTTGCCTTGTCTCTGCTCTTTCCTCTTGACTTCGATCATCCTCTGTGATTGTTCCGTTGTAGGTACCTTCCTCTTCCTTCAATGTTCAAAGAAGAACCAGAGAATCTGCCTGATTCTCTTCTTTGAACATCCTCACTAAGGATTAGGTCCTGTATATCTTTCATAGCCATCTTCGTATTCCCTAAAGTGATGCTCACAGCTGTTACAGTTTCTTCCCAACTATCTGGTAACGAAGATAGTAAAACCAAAGCACATACCTCATCACCAAGATCAATGTCCACCGATGACAACTGACTTATGATGGTATTGAATTCGTTGATATGATCTGCAACAGGTCTCCCTTCAACCATTTTCAGGTTGAACAATCGTCATATCAAATGCACATTGTTTGCCGCAAAAGGCTTCTCATACATATTTGTGAGGGCTTTCATCAGGTCCATCGTCGTCTTCTCCTCTATGATGTTGAACGCCATGTTTTTTGCCAACATCAGGCGCACAACACCCAGAACCTGTCGATCCAGTAGCTCTCACTCCGACTTCTCCATGTCGGTCGGCTTCACACCCAGAAGTGGCAAGTGCATCTTTTTCTGATAAAGATAATTCTCGATCTACATCCTCCAGAAACTGAAATTAGTTTCATCGAAGCGATCGATCTTCGCTTTGCCTTCATCCAGAGCCATTGTTGGAGAATTTTGAACTTTCCTTTGATACCAGTTGTTGTGGAATCGTCGGGAGATGCAATGACAGAAATGAGAAATTGAAAGAAAGCAACAAAGGACACAACGATTTACGTGGTTCGGGAATAATCCCTACGTCCACGGGAGAGGCAGAATTTCACTATTCGGGATCACAAAAATTACAGAGGATTTTCAATAGAAACCCTAGCCCGAAAAAAGTGCTATAAAATGGAGAAGACGATCAATGTTAGAAAAGGTGAGGCCGCGTCGCTACAGTGAATGGCAGCCAGCTTTGTCAAAAGCGCTACAGTGAATGGCAGCCAACTTTGTCAACTGGATCGGGCAACATCAATCCAACAGCATCAGCTTCAATCGTGAACTATAGAGCAAGATTTTCTCTCCAACTTGAAATTCTCTTTTCTGGATCATGTTTCCATGAGATGCTTTTGATCTTTCCTTGTAGAGCCTTGAGTTCTCATATGAAGACAATCGAATCTCCTCAAGCTCTTGAATTTACAGCTTCCTTTGGATTTCAGCTTGAGCCAAATCCATGTTACATTTTTTAATAGCCCAATAAGCCCGATGCTCAACTTCCATGGGTAGATGACACGCTTTCCCAAAAAAATCTGAAATGGGGACATACCAATGGGTGTCTTGTATGCTATCCTATAAGCCCACAATGCATCATCCAAGAACTTTCTCCAATCCTTCCTATTTGTTTTCATGGTTTTCTTCAAAATTTGTTTCAACTCCCTATTTGAAACCTCATCCTGACCATTTGTTTGGGGGTGGTATGGTGTTGATGTTTTGTGTGTCACCCCATACTTCTGAAGTAAGGAAGCCAAATTTTAATTGCAAAAGTGTGCCCCTTGGTCACTGATGTTGGCCTTCAGTAATCCAAACCTGCAAAAAAAATGTGATTTGACAAAGTCCACAGTAACATGAGAATCATCAGTCCTGGTGGCCTTAGCCTCCACCTATTTGCTCACATAATCAACAACAACCAAAATATACAAAAACCCAAATGAACTAGGAAAAGGACTCATAAAATAGATGCCTCATACATCAAAAATCTCACAGAATAATATGGGTTATTAGGGTATCTCGTGTCTCCTAGAAATATTACCAGTGTGTTGGCAATGTGATAACGACTTAAAAAACATATGAGCATCATGAAATAAACTAGGCCAGTGAAATACAGAGTCCAAAACTTTTCTAGCTGTCCATTGGGGTCCAAAGTGTCCATCACAAGCAAGTGTATGACAGAATTATAGAACAGAATCAAACTCATGATCAGGAACACACCTCTTAATAACTTGGTCACTACACATGCACCATAAGTAGGGATCATCCCACACATAAAATCTAGACTCACTCTTTAACTTTTGGACTTGATGTTTCTTTAAATTTTCAAGAATTTCATATGCAACAAGGTAGTTCACTAAATCAGCATACCAAGGATGCGTACCTGAGATGGAATAAAGATGTTCATCGGGAAAAGTGTCACGAAGTGGTTTCTAGTCTAAGGTGTCATCCTCTAGTGTGTGAGTAAGCCTACTCATGTGGTGTGCCACTAGGTTTTCCGACCCCTTCTTTTCCTTTATCTTAATGTCAAATTCCTAAAGAAGGAGCATCCATCGAATTACCCTAGGCTTTGCATTCGGATTCTTCAATAGGTACCTCCAAGTTGCATGGTCATAGAAAACAACTACTTTAGAGCCCAATAAATATGAATGGAATTTATCTAAAAAATATAACAACAAGAAACTCCTTTTCTATAATTGTGTAGTTTGATTGGGCCGAATCCAATGTTCTTGATGCATATGCAATCACATGTGAACATCCCTCCACCCTCTGAGATAAGATAGATCTGACCACAAAGTTAGAGGTATCACACATAAGCTCAAAAGGAATCTCCCACCATAGGGGTTGTATGATCGGTGGAGTGGTCAGACGCTTCTTTAGCTCGTCAAAGGAAGTCCTTCAAGAATCATCAAACACAGAATTAGAATCCTTTTGAAGTAATCATGACAAAGGAAGATGAATCTTACTAAAATCTTTGATGAAGCACGGATAAAATCCTACATGACCTACGAAAGATCTAACATCATGCACACATGAAGGATAGGGTAAGGATGAAATGATATCTACCTTAGATATATCAACCTCTATCCCATGTTTTGACACTACATGCCCTAAGAAAATCTCATGCCCTACCATGAAATGACACCTTTCAAAGTTTAAGACCATATTCTTCTCAATACAATGATTCAAAACCTTTCCCAATCTAGAGATACAGTCATCAAATAAAGACCCATACACTGTAAAATCATCGATAAATACCTCCATGCAGGTCTCAATAAAATTAGAAAAAATACTCACCATGCATCTATGGAAGGTACCTAGGGCATTGTAAAGTCCAAATGGCATCCTCTGATACACAAATGTGTCAAATGGACAGGTGAATGTAGTCTTCTCCTGATCCTCCGAAGCTATAAGAACCTAAAAATATCTAGGAAATCCATCCAAGAAATAGTAATGTGTCTTCCCAGCTAGTCTTTCAAGCATCTGATCAATAAACGGGAGAGGGAAATGGTCCTTGCGAGTAGATTGATTTAGTTTCCTATAATCAATACACACACGCCAACTGTTTTTTACCCTTATTGGAACTAACTCATCTTTCTCATTTTTAACAACTGTAACACCACTTTTCTTAGGCACAACCTGAATAGGAATCACCCACTGAGAATCTAAAATGGGATAAATTATACCTACCTTGAGCAATTTTTCAACCTCTTTTTTAACAACTTCCAGAAGGGTTGGATTGAGACTTCTTTGTGGCTGCCAAACCGATTTAGCATCATCCTCCAAAATAATCCTATGCATGAAAATAGAGGGGATAACACCTGATATGTCAGACAAGGTCCACCCGATTGCCCTGATGTTCTCCCTCAAAATATTCAAAAGTTTTTCTTTATGTTCAAAAGGAAGATTGTTAGTTCAAAAGGGAGATTGTTAGAAATTATAACAGGTAATTTATCACCACTTAACAAGTATGATTATTTTAGATTTAGTGGTAATGGATTGAGTTCCAATGTAGGGGGGTGATGTATGGATGGAGGTAGTGAAGGAACTGAAATATGTGCACAAATAGCATTAGTATCATAATAGAAATCATCACAATCAGAGAATAAAACATTAAATCCATCAACATACTCCACATCCATGTCATAATCATATTGAACATGATCAAAATCAAAATATGAATCCATTTCAAAATCAAATCTAAGAGAGTCTTTTGCATTCAAAATAGGTGTGGAATTACTCTTAGACATCAAACTAGAACCAATGATCATAATATCCCTAATCATAGGACAATAAAATTCCATGAGTTTTTTATTTGGTGGTTCAAAATGGGAGATAACAAATACAGAATGGTCCTGTGAGGGTACTTCATGGATTCCATAACATTAAATATCACAACTTCATCTCCAAATTCCATGTAAAGTGTACCATCATTGACATTTATGATAGTTTTTGCAATTTTGAGGAAGGGCCTACCTAAGATAATGGGAGAATGAGAACTTACCTAATCATTCTCCATGTTAAGCATGTAGAAATCTATTGGGAAGATCATGTCTCTTACCCGAACAAGTACATCCTCAAGGACTCTGGCTGGATATTTTGTAGCTCTATTCACCAACTGCACCACCACTCTTGTTGGATTCAACTCACCAACCTGTAAAGAAGAGAATACAGAGTGAGGCATCACATTTATGGAAGCTCTTAAATCACATAAATCATTAGAAAAGTGTAACTCCCCTATGGTTCATGGGATGGTGAATGTCCTGGGATTCTTGCACTTTGTTGGCATCGCTAGAGTTGGTGTAATGAGTTCTGACACATTCCTTCCAAGATTGATCCTCTTATTTCCCTTGAGCCCTCTTCAATTGGTACAAAGTTCTTTTAAAAATGTCGCATACCATAGGATTTTCTTGATGGATTCAAGTAGAGGGATATTGATATCCACACGCTTGAATGTATCCAAAACTACTTTTTGCATCGCCTCTTCAGCCATCTTATTGGTTTTTACAACCCTGTTTGGAAAGGGAAGGAGTTTGGGAGGAATATCATTAATTTTTTGCTTACCTTTATCTTTCTCCTTGGGTTTCTCATTGGCTGGTTTTGAATGAGTCTTCTCTGAAGTTAAGGTGAATCCTGGTGAAATGATAGGTGTAGATGTATCAGATGTTTTCTTCCCACTTCTCAATGTGATGACACTAACATTCCCCTTAGGATTTGGAGTAGGTTGGGAAGGAAGATTTCTGAAGTTCTTACTTACCAGTTCATGGAGGGTAGTGGCAATCTGGCCCATTTGCGTCTTTAACTATCTTAACTCCAAACCTTGACTCTTCAACTCATTATGTTGATTAAGAACAATTTGTTTCAAAATATCATCAGTGTTAGAATCTACCTTGGGTGGGGGATTTCCTTGTTATTGACTTGTTGATGCTTAAGCTTCAAATCGCCTTTGGGGTTGTTGGAAACCCTATTGATAAGGTGGAGGTTGGTGGAAGTTTTGTTGAAAAGGGGCATTTGTTGTTGTCCAGAGTCATACCTCATGTATGATTGATCCTTCCACCCTTGGTTGTATGTTGGAGCAAAAGAATCAAACTTCTTTTGGGGATATGGTTGTCGTTGCTACTGATATGGTCTCCCAGGAAACAATGCAGCACAATCTTCTGTTTCTTGTAGTTGGGGAGCAACAGTCAGTTGGGTGGCTTGTCTCAGTGAAAATGCCACAAGACCTTGAAGGAGGGGGTTGGGATGTCTTCTGTGATAAAGCAATCTGCATCACCATAGTGGTCAATTTTTCCAACTCAGTATCAATTAAATGAATTTGGAGAGAATATGGACTTACCTAATGTACTCCCCTGACATGTAGTGCACCTCGATCGCCAAATTGTTGGGAGTTTTCAGTCATCTTGACAATTAATGCACGTGCAGCCACTGGTGTTTTTTCCATCAATGCTCCTCCAGCCGCGGCATCCACCATTCTCATCTCCATAGGTGTGAGTCCTTCATAAAATTATTGGATAAGGATTTGTTCACTGATTTGGTGATGAGGGAAGCTTGCACACAACTTCTTGAATCATTCTCAGTACTCATACATTGACTCCCCTTGGGCTTTCTTGAACCCCAAGATCTCCATATGAATGGAAGTGGTCCTTGATGCTGGAAAAAAACTTTTCAAGAAAATACATTTCAAATCGTTCCAACAAGTTACATCTTCAGGTTGTAAATAATACATCCAATCTTTTGCAGCTTCATCAAGCGAGAATGGGAATGCTCTTAGTTTGATTTGATCTTTAGAAAAATTTCTTGGTTTTAAGGTTGAGAAAACCACATTAAATAATTTTAAATGTTTATTGGGATCCTCACCAGAGAGGCCATTAAATTTTTGAAGCAGGAGTATTAACCCAAATTTTAGTTCAAATTCTGATTTGAGATTTGGGTATGCAATGCAATTTGGTTGATAATTAATATCAGGTGCATCCAATTATCAAATGGTTCTATTAAGTTCAATTCCATTATTTTCATTCATTGGTTCTTGTTTTATGTTTGAATTTGAATTTCTTCTAATTTCAATGTTCTGGGAGTGGAGGAATTCTCCAACTGATTGAATGTTGAATCTTCCCATAGACTGAGAATGTCTGATTTGAGCCTGAAGGCTACGTTCAATCTAAGGGTCAAAATCTAAAAGATCCTCGAGATTAGTTCGCGTCATAAATAAAATAAAAAAGAAAATAAGTAAAGTGAACCATAGTAAAATAAAAATGAGAAGTTTGAGTTGATGGTCCAAAAAGAAGAAAAATAAATAAATAAAAGAATAAGAAAAAATCAGATTGGGTAAAGAATGAAGAAAGAAGAGAATAAGAGAATAAAATGTAAAATAAAATAAATACCTCTAATTGGTTCAAATAATTACTTGCCTCACTGGCAACGGTGCCAATTTGAAAGGCATTGTCATGGACGCTTTCAAATGATATGTGATTGTTGAGTACTTAGGTGCAGCATAATAGATGACCAAGGTCGTCTCTCAAATGAGGAAGTAAATTTAACAACATATTAAAGGCATTTTTTAAAATAAAATAAAAGGAAATAAGAACACCAATTAAAAGGATGGGGGTTGTTTATCGTTTATAAATCTAAAAGAAGTTTACTGGAAGAAGATTGTATTTTTTTGTTTCTATTTTTGAAATGAAGTTCGATTAAAATGACACAACAAGAAGATATTTTTTTAGAAAATATTAAAAGGCGTAATCGATCTAACTCTACCTATTCACTCAATTATTTATCATTATAATTTAAATTAACATTCACTTAATTATGATCCCTTAATTTTTTAAATCTCAAACCCTAAGAGAATTAACTTTACCACAAATATGAAGTGAATTTAACCTTAGGCTAACTTCGGAACATTCAAACACAGGACCCTGCTTTGATTGATGTTCTAAGGATAGATTATGGTCAGTGGTAAATTAAGGAACATTTCCTATCTATAAATTAGAATTAATTGAGTTTAGGGATTGTATTTGAACACTAAAAATTGATCACGTATGGTTTTGTATTACCGATTAAGTTCACACTCACAATTTACACAAAATCTCATCCTCGCGTGTTTTTGTGTTAATTGTTCAATTGATTTATTTGTTTCAATTAAATTAAAAACTCAATTAATTGATCATAATATGTGAATTACATTATATCATTGATTCAAAATAAATGAATGAACAAGGATAGAGATCAATTGATTACTAAAAAACTACTCTTCCATGGGCGGTGTAGTCATCGTAGAAACGTTATGCAAGTGCAAAGGTTTAGAAAGGGTATAACTCAATCTTGTTTCAACTCTTGAATTCCATCCCAAAGAGGAAGATTAATAGGAGAATAAAATTGAAAATAACAGAAGAAGTGGAAGAGAAACTAAGAGTTTGTTGAAATTACAACAACATTACAACAAAGAAGAGGAAAAGAAGAGCATTTTAGAGGAGATCCTGGCTTGGTAGCTTCCCTCCTCCAATTGTGAATTGAAATGGTGTATAACCACTTCTCATATGCTCCCAATATCCTAATGCATGTCCCGACCCCTCCAAATGAGAAAAACATTAATTTATAGAGGGGAGGGGAGACTAGGTTTAAAGAGGTTTCAAGTGTGAATGGGGAATCTCAACCAAATATTTTAAACCAACTTGCACCGCCCATTTGACCTCCAAAACGTGTGAACTAGCTATTCTTACAGAAGAATTATTTTTTAACAATTGGGTTGGCGAGATCCTCTCAAAATTTGGGCTCAATCAAAGCTCGGATGAAGAAGTTATGGCCCAAATACAGAACCAATGTCCAATCTGGCAGGCTCAGCCCACCTTTGACTTCATGGTCTATTTAGTCCAACCAAATGCACAATTTAGCTCCAATGTCCTGAACAAAAGTTGTAGCCCATTAAGTCAGGAACACAGTTACAAAATTTCAAGTTAAAATAATAAATATTAAAATATTTATCTTCAAAATACTACAGTGCATTATAAAGGGTAAAACTGAAATTTCCATCAAATTTTCAAATGAATGATCTAATCTCAAATATTTTATAAATAAACATATTTAACACAATGTGAGGAAATTTTATCATTTATTATCAATAAAATATTCAATAAAAATGTGTTTTATCACATAAGTAATTACCTAATCATTTTGCATCAAAACGCAATCAATTATTTTCAATGAAGCATCACTATAGATGAAAAAATATTCATTTCTCAAGGGTAGAGCCAAAAGGGGAGCATTCACCAATCTCATTTTTAATTCCTAAAAACCATCACACATTCCTTTATCCAAATAAATTTAACTCATTTTCATGTTAACTTAGTGGGCTAGATAAATGTGAAAAGTTTTCAACAAACCGTCAACAATAGCCTATTAATCCAAGAAAACTATAAATATTAGTAACATTTATAGGTCTTAATCACTCATCAGTCACTTTTTTTTTTATGGGATCAACTATTATGTCATCCTTATTTACAATGTTCCCAAGGAAAGAAATCTATTATAACCAAAAACCACACTTGCTAAATTTTTCATATAACTTCTTTTCTTTAAGGGTTTGTAGAACAATCCTTAAATGTTTTTCATGATCCTCATAACTCTTTAAATAAACCAATATATCATCAATAAAAACCCAAAAAAAATATCCAAATATTCACAGAATACTCTATTCATAAGATCCATAAATATAGTGGAGACATTTTTCAAATCAAAGGGCATAACTATAAACTCATAATACCCATATCTAGTTCGGAATGTGGTTTTTGGAATGTCATCCTCCCTCACATTCAGTTGATGGTACTCGAATCTCAAGTAAACCTTAAAAAATACTAATCTCCTTAGATTTGATCAAACAAGTCATCGATATAAGTCACTGGATACTTATTCTTAACAGTAATGTTATTTAAAGCTCTATAATCAATGTAGAGCATCATCGAACCATATTTCTTTTTAACAAATAAAATAGGAGCTCCCCAAGGTGAAGTACTAGGTCAAATAAAACCATTATCTAGAAACTCCTATAACTTCTTTTCCAATTCTAGAAGTTTTACTTGATCCATTCGATAAGGGAGTTTTGAAATTATCTTAGCATTAGGAACTAAGTCAATAGTAGATTCAACATCCTGAGCAAGTATAATACCAGGAAACTCATCAAGAAAAATATCCAAATACTCATTTTCCACCAGCACATCATTAATCTGAACAGTTCTCTTGTTTTCAACAATATTTGAAAGATAACATTAATTTCCATCATTAAATAGTTTCTCAGCATCCTGATATATTATTAATGGAATAGGTTCATTCTTATATACAAACTGAAACTCTTTTTGAAGAGAAACTTCTTTAGATCTACAATCTATATTAGCATGGTAAATAGAAATCCAATGCATTTCCAAAATAATATCTAACTCTACTAGAGGAAAAACAATAAGGTTTTCTGGTAAATTCTTTCCATAGATAATGTTAGGAAGATTGTTAAATTTTTTGCCTAAATATTTCCCCTATGTGTTTTTACCATAAGTTTTTGGCTTAATTTCTTACTGTGGAATTTTCAATTTATAAGAAAATTTATCAGAAATGAATGAATGTGTAGCCTTATATCAAATAAAACATTAGCATAATATAAATAAACAATAAATGTACCCGATACCACTTCGTTTGATGTCCCAACATTTTCTGAAGTATTTTCAAAGGATTTCACCACACCTTTTTACTTAAAGTCTAGTTGTTCCCCATTATTTGGGTTCTTCAGACACTCATTTTTATAATGAACCATCTCTTTACATTTAAAACATTTTACTACTTGTGTATTAGAATTGGTCTTGCAACTACCATGATCTTTTTCATTACAATTTCGAGCCATATTCTCAAATTTACCACATTAGAAGTACTTAACAGACTTCAAAAGGCATCCCCCAGTGTGTTTCTTACCATAATTCTCACAAACTGAAAACTTAATTTTCTTACCATCAAACTTATTTGATAAATTCTTCCCTTTTAACTGTCACCTTGACCTATTTTTCTACTAGTTTTCAAAGAATACATGATCATCAGAAAACTCCATTTCCACCTTCTCCACACATCGAACAAGTTTCTCGTAACTTTTTAATTCATGAGAACCCAATGCCCTTCGATATCTTGGCTTCAATATCGAGTAAAAATGATTGATTTTACTATCAAGATCTCGGATAAAATTTGGAGAATACCTTGCTAAACGAGTGAATTTTTCATCATATAAAACCACTGAATCATCCTCCTATCTCAATTCCAAGAATTTTTTTCCATCCTAAGTCAAATTTCCATATGAAACTATTTCTAAAGAAAAATATTTTTGAATTAGTCTCATTCCAAAGCATCAATCTCCTCACTTTCCCTAATATTCTTGATCATCGACCACCACTAGTTGGCTTCACCTTCAAAATGGTAAATATAAAGACTAAAATTTTGATGGAATGAACACTCCATGACATCAAAAATATTTTCTAAGACTTTAATCCACCCTTCAACTACCACTAGGTCAGAAGATCCACTAAATGCACGAAGTTGTTACCTCATAAAATTCTTCAGTACTATCATATTCCTAGGTGTTTGATCTGGCTGCTCCCTTGCATGGATACCACCACCATTTATAGATTATGTCAACTAAAACATCACGGTGACAAATTGTTCTATTCTGATTCCAACCATCTCAAGATAATGATTTGGAAGGATATTTTCCTCTCAATATCTTCCCACCATAGCTTTCTTGTTTCCTCTGCAGAAAACTATTCTGAACAGACATATTTTAAACAAATAATATAAGGCCCCAGCCTTAAACCTTACTTAATCTTGAGTTATTACAAGATTACACATTGAGGATCTTTTCGGGTTTAGAGTTTTAGAGAATTAGATCATAAAACTTGCATTACATTCCACATATAAACAAAGTGGTTACATAAAGATAGTATTCTTCATTCCCATCAATGGAAACACATTTGAAATAAAACATGGATTCTTTCTTGACACTTCCTTGACACTATCATCATATCATGTACCTTTCCCTTGACCTGTGAAAATCATTTCAAAAAAACTTGGGATGAGCATAAAAAGCTCAGTATGGGTTATAAAAACATGGAAAGGAAACATGGGTACATATATACATAAGAATGAAATCATACTTTACCCATAAAACATAAGCACTTTAACATACCTCATCAAATCATGAATAAATCATAGAAATCATAAGACATAAAGGTAACTTGAGGCATTCATAACATTCTTACGTAGGGAGTAACCCTCTTGGTTATGTTTGGAATACCCATCACAGTATATTCCCTAAATCTCTTCGGAGAAACCTTAACGTTTCACTCCTTCGCGTTACCCAATGCATTGGAGAGCTATATCGGGCTCACCCGCCCTTAGTTTATCACGGAACCACCCGTCTTCATAATAATGCCCAAGAACCATAACATAAACGTATCACATAAAACATGCATAAAGGAAACATAATATTTCCACATTTCAATCACAAGATATCAATACAACACAAAAAAAACATTGTGAAAACCATTTTCAATACCAAAATAAAAGAAAAGTAAAATATGGTATTTATTTTTCTTTTAAAAAGAAGGTATGGCTTGTAGAGGAAGCCGAAACTCAAATAATGGTCACGACGGCGGAGAAGTCGTTGTCGCCGCATACGTACGACAAAAACATTCCCTTTTGTCGTTTAGTAAACGCTTCGTATAAAAAAGATTCCTTTTGGATAAATGTAAAAGTCAAAGGGGTTTATACACCGTATAAAAGAAAGTTGTGTATAAAATAAAATATACCTCAATGAAAGGAGATTGAGACGAAGTCCCATACCTCGGGTCCGACTTGACTCGATCGTTCTTTAATGTCCTGAATAATAAACTTGAGTTAATCTCTACTTGCTTATGAACCTTTTTCAAGTTCATTATTCCTTTTATACCATGTTATGAACATCAAGTAATCATTTAAGTTAATAATGTTCATTTTGTCGGTATTTGGTTCTTAAGTCAAAAATAGACTTCTTACACTTACATGTTGTTAATTTGGTCAATGGTTCATTATATCCAGAATGATATTAATGATTTGGATAACATATATATCATATATATTCATCATATACATGTATTTATAATATTACATCACATTTAGAGGTAAGAAATGAAATGCACCGTTCATGGAGACGGTAAGCCGTACGTACGCATGAACGCTACTTCCATTTCAATTTCGTATTTTCTGGAATGGAATCATAATGATATAAGAGTATATTATAATTCCAGTATAATAACATATATAATATCATTAACTTTATCCTTTACACATCCCACATATGGTATTAACGAATCAAATCACTTTCAGGGGCGGTAGTCCGCACTTCCTAAAATGAAGATATCGTGTTTACCCATAATGGAAACCATAAAGGTATGCCCAAAATGAAAAAACAGAAGCTTAAGGAAAACATAAACATATTATATATCATATATAAAAATAGTGACATCATAATGGCCACCTTTGAAGGTGTTAAATGAGTATTGAACAATCATCGTTTTGGGAGGCAGAATTTCGCCATCCACAGAAACCGTATGTTCTTTAACCATTTGATGTAGTTGTGTGAGAGTGTAGCTCAAATAAATCTTATAACAACATCCTAGTATATTGAAGATACTGGTGTTGTTACAAAAGAAGTAAATAAAAAGAGTTTAGAGGGTTGGAGAAGCAAAATAAAACAAATGAACAAGAGAGAATGAATTACCTTTAAAAGTGTAACTCCTTTTGATTTGAGCCTAAAGGATTCCTTTGAAAGGATTCTTCCCAAAGGGAATCCTCTAGGATGAGGAGAGGGATGTGGAGAGAGTAAATGGGCAGGGGTTGGCCGAGACAAAGGCTTGAGGAGTGTGTGAAATGAGGTAGAGGTGGGGGCCTTTTATAAGAGGAGAGGAGGGGCACTTTTGGAAAGTAAAGAAATATTACTTTATTTGAAAATGTGTTTCGGTTTCAAAAGGTCTCACATTGATATAATTCATGGATAAGGTGATAAGGGTTCGAAATCCACTCATCCAATTGGTTTTGGACATGTGTAGTTCATAGATTTTATATTATCTTTCCATTTTATTTAAATCGTCAAATAATGATGTCATCGCTGCATCATTATTATGTCATAAATAATTTAATTTATTTAATGTCTAAAAATTATAAAAAAAATACTATGATGTAGGAAATCTTTTTATCTTTCCAATGACTATTTATAATCAAAAATCTGATCTTTATAACCCCATGTAAAAATTGTTTTCTTAAAACATATTATGTTTGTGTCATTTTTACTTTTACATTAAATAAAAAGTAATTTATGTCATTTCCCAACCAAAGTGTCTCCATGGGGTCCCCAAGTTGACCCATGGCTTGTCTTGGTCGGCCATGACATAACCAATGAGAGTAGGACATGTGTCAAGCTCATCTTATTTTATTAAAACATTATTTTTACCTTAAACTACACTAATTACCACTAATCGCGATTAAAAACTTAATAAGTTACTATTCACCAAAAAATTATTATAATCTTATTGAACCACATTTTACTTCTTAATGACAACCATGTATGTCGGATTTTTGAAATTCAAAATACAATGATGGCAAAATTTCATTTAAACGGAAAATCAGTCTTTATAAGTACCACTTAGTGGTTTCACTATTCATCAAAAATTGAAGTTTTTCAGAAAATTACCAAAAATTCACCCTAAGCTATATTTGATATTACGAATTCAAAAATGAAGTCTATTTTACAAAATTCAAAACATATAAGTCACATTAATTAATTTAATAATTAATTCCCGCTGTCAGAGCAAATAGCGTGTTTTTATGAAACAATAAGTATCAAAAGATTGACACTAGTTTAAGTCCAATTTCAAAGTGAAGTTGATTCCAATGACCACCATTGGATTAAATGGTAAAAATATATTCATATTACACATTAATACCAATTCAAAAGATAATCTAATCATATAAATAAATTAGATTAAAAAGCAGTTTTGATGTAAAATGCAGTATTTTTCACTATTCATTAAAAAATGAACATTGTCAGAAAAATACCAAAAATTCACACAAAGTAAATTTTGATGTCCCAATCATAAATAATAAGTTTATTTTGACAAACATAGTTTATAAAATTGTCAAAAGATAGATTTAAAAAGGGTTTTCCATCATAAGGCAGTAAAACAATCTTTTAAGAATATTAGTGTATTTCATGCTTAAGATTGGATTTATTTTCATTTTAAGCCTCTAAAACACTATCTTAATCATTAATAGACATAGATAAAAATATCTATTATTCATTACTTACTTGGGATGTTACATCCTTCCCCCCTTTAGAAAATCGCGTCCCCGCAATTTATTTACTTATCGAATAAATGGGGGTACTTATCCCTCATTGCATTTTCAGATTCCCATGTTGCCTCTTCAATCATGTGGTTTTTCCACAAAACCTTTACCTGGTGAATCACCTTATTCCGTAACACTTGCTCCCTGTGGTCAAGAATCTGGACCGGTTGTTCCTCATAAGATAGGTTCTCTTCCAACTGAACTACCTATGGACTCAAAACATGAGATGGATCTGGCATATACTTTCTCAACATCGAAACGTGAAAAACATTGTGTACCTGAGATAAACTCGGAGGTAAAGCCACTCGGTATGTAACTGATCCAACTCTCTCCAGAATTTCATATGGTCCAATGAACCTTGGACTCAACTTTCCTTTCTTACCAAATCTCATCACACTTTTCCAAGGAGAAACCTTGAGAAAAACATGATCACCTACCTCGAAAGATAGATCCTTCCTCCGGTTATCCGCATAACTCTTCTGCCTGCTCTGGGCTGTTCTCATGTGTTTCTGAATCAGCTGAACTTTTTCTGCCATCTCTTCTACCAATTCTGGTCCCATCAACTTCCTTTCACCCACTTCATCCCAGAAAGCTGGAGTTCGACACCGCTTCCCATATAATGCCTGAAATGGTGCCATCTGTATACTGGAATGAAAACTGTTATTATAAGAAAAATCAACCAAAGAAAGATGTTGGTCCCAACTTCCCTGATAATCCATCTAACAAGCTCGTAGCATATCCTCCAAGGTCTGAATTGTTCATTCTGACTGCCCATCTGATTGAGGATGAAAAGCTGTACTAAACTTTAATTCAGTACCCAACGACTTCTGAAGGCATTTCCAAAAGTTAGAAGTAAACCTGGGATCACGATCCGATACAATGGAGAGAGTAACTCCATGTAACCTGACTATCTCTTTAAGATACAAACGGGAAAGTTAATCTAGAGAGAAAGTATCTCGTATAGAAAGGAAATGAGCAGATTTGGTCAAGCGATCAACAATAACCCAGATTGCATTATTACCTCGAGATATCCTCAGTAATCCCACAACAAAGTCCATGGATATGTTTTCCCATTTCCACTCTGGCACTGGTAAAGGCTGAAGCATCCCTTTCGGTAACTGCCACTCTGCTTTAACCTGTTGACATGTCAAACACTTCACAGTAAAATCAGCAATATCTCTTTTCATTCCATCCCACCAGTAATACTCCCGCAGATCTCTGTACATCTTAGTACTGCCAGGATGAACTGAAAACGGGGAACTATGAGCCTCACATAACAACTCTCTCTTCAACTGTGAATCACAAGGCACACACAATCTTTTCCCAAATCTCAAAACACAATCATTATCAATGTTGAATTCAGGCAACTTACCTTTCTGAACCAGCTCTACCTTTTTCTGCAACTCACTGTCTTTCTTCTGTGCTTGCTTGATTCTATCTGATAGAGAAGATCTCACTGATACCTGAAACAAAACAGAAGGACTTCCTGCACCAACAACTTCTATGCCAAAGTTCATCAAATCCTTAACCAAAGGATCACGTTCCAAATGCAACATTGTTAACGAAGCATTACTTTTTCGACTCAAAGCATCAGCCACCTTATTTGCTTTTCCCGGATGGAAATGAATTGTACAATCATAATCCTTGATTAATTCTAGCCATCTCCTCTGTCTCATGTTTAACTCTTTCTGAGTGAATATATACTTTAAACTTTTGTGATCGGTATATATTTCACACTTTACTCCATACAAATGATGCCTCCAAATTTTTAAAGCAAAAACAACAGCAGCTAATTCCAAATCATGTATAGGGTAATTTACCTCATGAGTTTTCAATTGTCGTGAAGCATAAGCAATTACCTGATCATTCTGCATTAGGACGCAACCAAGTCCTTTCAATGAAGCATCACTGTATATAACAAACTCACCATTCCTGGAAGGTAGTGTCAAAACTGGAGCATTCACCAATCTTCTTTTCAATTCCTGAAAACAATCATCACATTCTTTTGTCCAGATAAACTTAACACCCTTCCGAGTTAGCTTAGTCATTGGACTAGATAACTGTGAAAATTTTCTAACAAACCTTCGGTAATAGCCCGCCAAACCAAGGAAGCTACGAATCTCGGTTACATTTGTGGGTCTTGGCCATTCTTCCACAACTTTTGTTTTTGCAGGATCAACAGTTATCCCATCTTTAGAAACAATGTGACCAAGGAAAGAAATTTGTTGCAACCAAAACTCACACTTGCTGAATTTCCCATACAATTTCTTTTCTTTTAAGGTTTTCAAAACAACCCTTAAATGACTTTCATGCTCCTCTTTACTTTTAGAAAACACCAAAATATCATCGATGAAAACAACCACAAACTTATCACCTGATTCAACTGAGCCATCACTGAAGTAAACTGCTCAATTCTGATTCTGACCATCTCAGTATTCTGATTTGGAAGGTCATTTCCCTCAGCATGCCTTCCCAAAAAAGCTTCTTTGTTTCCTCTTCGAAAAACCATTCTGAACAAACATGTATTAGATGAAGCAACATGGTAATCTTCAAATGCTATATCATTTCAAAAAAAAAAAATTGGATAATCATTTAATAGAATTCTAACTCCTAAAGTTATCTAAACCGACCACTGATACCAACTATAAGGCTCCAGCCTTAAACCTTACTTAATCTTGAGTTATTACAAGATTACACATTGAGGATCTTTTCGGGTTTAGAGTTTTAGAGAATTAGATCATAAAACTTGCATTACATTCCACATATAAACAAAGTGGTTACATAAAGATAGTATTCTTCATTCCCATCAATGGAAACACATTTGAAATAAAACATGGATTCTTTCTTGAAACTTCCTTGACACTATCATCATATCATGTACCTTTCCCTTGACCTGTGAAAATCATTTCAAAAAAACTTGGGATGAGCATAAAAAGCTCAGTATGGGTTATAAAAACATGGAAAGGAAACATGGGTACATATATACATAAGAATGAAATCATACTTTACCCATAAAACATAAGCACTTTAACATACCTCATCAAATCATGAATAAATCATAGAAATCATAAGACATAAAGGTAACTTGAGGCATTCATAACATTCTTACGTAGGGAGTAACCCTCTTGGTTATGTTTGGAATACCCATCACAGTATATTCCCTAAATCTCTTCGTAGAAACCTTAACGTTTCACTCCTTCGCGTTACCCAATGCATTGGAGAGCTATATCGGGCTCACCCGCCCTTAGTTTATCACGGAACCACCCGTCTTCATAATAATGCCCAAGAACCATAACATAAACGTATCACATAAAACATGCATAAAGGAAACATAACATTTCCACATTTCAATCACAAGATATCAATACAACACAAAAAAAACATTGTGAAAACCATTTTCAATACCAAAATAAAAGAAAAGTAAAATATGGTATTTATTTTTCTTTTAAAAAGAAGGTATGGCTTGTAGAGGAAGCCGAAACTCAAATAATGGTCACGACGGCGGAGAAGTCGTTGTCGCCGCATACGTACGACAAAAACATTCCCTTTTGTCGTTTAGTAAACGCTTCGTATAAAAAAGATTCCTTTTGGATAAACGTAAAAGTAAAAGGGGTTTATACACCGTATAAAAGAAAGTTGTGTATAAAATAAAATATGCCTCAATGAAAGGAGATTGAGACGAAGTCCCATACCTCGGGTCTGACTTGACTCGATCGTTCTTTAATGTCCTGAATAATAAACTTGAGTTAATCTCTACTTGCTTATGAACCTTTTTCAAGTTCATTATTCGTTTTATACCATGTTATGAACATCAAGTAATCATTTAAGTTAATAATGTTCATTTTGTCGGTATTTGGTTCTTAAGTCAAAAATAGACTTCTTACACTTACATGTTGTTAATTTGGTCAATGGTTCATTATATCCAGAATGATATTAATGATTTGGATAACATATATATCATATATATTCATCATATACATGTATTTATAATATTACATCACATTTAGAGGTAAGAAATGAAATGCACTGTTCATGGAGACGGTAAGCCGTACGTACGCATGAACGCTACTTCCATTTCAATTTCGTATTTTCTGGAATGGAATCATAATGATATAAGAGTATATTATAATTCCAGTATAATAACATATATAATATCATTAACTTTATCCTTTACACATCCCACATATGGTATTAACGAATCAAATCACTTTCAGGGGCGGTAGTCCGCACTTCCTAAAATGAAGATATCGTGTTTACCCATAATGGAAACCATAAAGGTATGCCCAAAATGAAAAAACAGAAGCTTAAGGAAAACATAAACATATTATATATCATATATAAAAATAGTGACATCATAATGGCCACCTTTGAAGGTGTTAAATGAGTATTGAACAATCATCGTTTTGGGAGGCAGAATTTCGCCATCCACAGAAACCGTATGTTCTTTAACCATTTGATGTAGTTGTGTGAGAGTGTAGCTCAAATAAATCTTATAACAACATCCTAGTATATTGAAGATACTGGTTTTGTTACAAAAGAAGTAAATAAAAAGAGTTTAGAGGGTTGGAGAAGCAAAATAAAACAAATGAACAAGAGAGAATGAATTACCTTTAAAAGTGTAACTCCTTTTGATTTGAGCCTAAAGGATTCCTTTGAAAGGATTCTTCCCAAAGGGAATCCTCTAGGATGAGGAGAGGGATGTGGAGAGAGTAAATGGGCAGGGGTTGGCCGAGCCAAAGGCTTGAGGAGTGTGTGAAATGAGGTAGAGGTGGGGGCCTTTTATAAGAGGAGAGGAGGGGCACTTTTGGAAAGTAAAGAAATATTACTTTATTTGAAAATGTGTTTCGGTTTCAAAAGGTCCCACATTGATATAATTCATGGATAAGGTGATAAGGGTTCGAAATCCACTCATCCAATTGGTTTTGGACATGTGTAGTTCATAGATTTTATATTATCTTTCCATTTTATTTAAATCGTCAAATAATGATGTCATCGTTGCATCATTATTATGTCATAAATAATTTAATTTATTTAATGTCTAAAAATTATAAAAAAAAATACTATGATGTAGGAAATCTTTTTATCTTTCCAATGACTATTTATAATCAAAAATCTGATCTTTATAACCCCATGTAAAAATTGTTTTCGTAAAACATATTATGTTTGTGTCATTTTTACTTTTACATTAAATAAAAAGTAATTTATGTCATTTCCCAACCAAAGTGTCTCCATGGGGTCCCCAAGTTGACCCATGGCTTGTCTTGGTCGGTCATGACACAACCAATGAGGGTAGGACATGTGTCAAGCTCATCTTATTTTATTAAAACATTATTTTTACCTTAAACTACACTAATTACCACTAATCGCGATTAAAAACTTAATAAGTTACTATTCACCAAAAAATTATTATAATCTTATTGAACCACATTTTACTTCTTAATGACAACCATGTATGTCGGATTTTTGAAATTCAAAATACAATGATGGCAAAATTTCATTTAAACGGAAAATCAGTCTTTATAAGTACCACTTAGTGGTTTCACTATTCATCAAAAATTGAAGTTTTTCAGAAAATTACCAAAAATTCACCCTAAGCTATATTTGATATTACGAATTCAAAAATGAAGTCTATTTTACAAAATTCAAAACATATAAGTCACATTAATTAATTTAATAATTAATTCCCACTGTCAGAGCAAATAGCGTGTTTTTATGAAACAATAAGTATCAAAAGATTGACACTAGTTTAAGTCCAATTTCAAAGTGGAGTTGATTCCAATGACCACCATTGGATTAAATGGTAAAAATATATTCATATTACACATTAATACCAATTCAAAAGATAATCTAATCATATAAATAAATTAGATTAAAAAGCAGTTTTGATGTAAAATGCAGTATTTTTCACTATTCATTAAAAAATGAACATTGTCAGAAAAATACCAAAAATTCACACAAAGTAAATTTTGATGTCCCAATCATAAATAATAAGTTTATTTTGACAAACATAGTTTATAAAATTGTCAAAAGATAGATTTAAAAAGGGTTTTCCATCATAAGGCAGTAAAACAATCTTTTAAGAATATTAGTGTATTCCATGCTTAAGATTGGATTTATTTTCATTTTAAGCCTCTAAAACACTATCTTAATCATTAATAGACATAGATAAAAATATCTATTATTCATTACTTACTTGGGATGTTACAAATAAATATGGTAATCTTCAAATACTATTTCATTTCAACTTGATCATAAAGTAAAAATAATTTATAGGTATTCAATTAACAATATCATAACCCCTAAAATTCTCTAAACTAACCTATGATACCAACTGTAAGGACATGGCCTTAAACATTACATATTCTAGTGACTTTTGATGAGAATTCATATTATTACAATTTCAAGGATCTTTTCATATTATAATGTTAGATAATTAGGTAATAATTTATACATAACAACCCACATGCATATAAAGTGAATATTATTAAAGCAGTATCCATTTTTTAATAATATAAAACTTTTAAAATAAAACATGTTTTCTTTTTCATGACAAATCTTCACAACTTTCAACGTGACTTCCTCGTTTATCTTACCAATACTTATACCCTGTGAAAAACATTTTAAAATTTGAGATAACCACAAAAAGCTTAGTAAGGGACATAAAAAGAAAGAAAGAAATTATTAGTCTATGAATACTTATAAACCCATGAAAATATTTTCATAAAGTTATACTTTTTACCCATGAAACATAACCTCTTTATATTACCTTATGAAATCATAATTTTCCTATAAAATCCATAGCAAGGAGTAACCATCATAGTTACATTTGGAATAACGACCACAGTATATTCCTATAATCTCTTTGGAGAAACCTAATTGGTTAACTTTGTACCATTACCAAATATATTTGAGAGCTATAATAGGCTCACCCTCTCTCATTTTATAACGGAACCACTCATCCTCATAAATAATGTTCAAGAACAATAACATAAGCATAACACATAAAACTTCCATAAAGAAACATTCTTGAGGAAAATAAATTTTCCATTTTGAAATCACTTTTCATTTTTTTAAAAGTCACACACTCATGAATGAAAACATTTTATTTGAAAATAAAATTATAAACTTGTAAAGCAAACTTTAAAACATTAAGGCATCATGAAAGTGGGAAAATCTACACATGTTGTATAAGTTAAAAAACATTTTTTTTGACTTTTGTAAAAATAGTTGAAAGAGTAACTTTAAAATTGAGTTTTTAAAAGAAAGTATCTTACCTTGAGTCTGAATCATCACGTACAATCTTTATCTTCCTAAATAATAAACTTAGGTTAATTATTTACTTGCTTGAGAACATTTTCCATGTTTATTATTCCTTTTATATTACTTATTATCATGTTATAACAATTGCTGAATTATTTAAATTCTTGTTAAATGTTTTGATGATATTCAGTACTTGAGTCCAAAATGACTTTGATATGATATCTATAGTAAAAGAGGTCAGAATTCAATCATCTCTAGAATATTTTTCAAGAAATAATTATAACTTTCATATATCAATTATAATTTTATGAAAAATGAACTATGTTACAATCATGAAGATAGTGGATCGTACGTACGCATGAGTAATGCTTTCATTTTTCAATGATCATTATAGAAAGAAGGTGAGTATTTTTTTATCTTTCTAGAATGATCATAATATCATTAATATCATATTAATCATTTAAATATACTTATATATATCATCCATGTGATGTGATAATGAAAAATGAATCACATCGTTTCGTGGAGGTGATAATTCACTTGTATGCACGAAGGACGTTATCATTTCTCTGTGCATGGAAATGTAAGAACATGAATGATGTATTATCTTTTCAGGATGATAAATATGTCCTGAATATCATATATAAACATTAATTCCATCATTATAACTAGTTTTAAGATACGGTAATGGAAAATGAATTACATCAGTTGAGGAAGTAATATATCTCGGACATGGTTGATCAGGATGGTAGTACCTACATAAATCCTTAACCAAGATAGTCGAAGGTAAATTCATCCAATTAGATCAAAAAATAATAAATAAAAAAAGGAAAATGACACAAGTGTGCATCCTGATTTATGAGATATTTAAAGACAGAGAGATTATATTACACAATACATGTTCGTAGGTTGGTTGTCGTTGCTATGAATACTCCTTATCTCTTTAGGGACCTTGATGGGTTACAAGACTTCATTATTGCTTTGTGTAGACTATTCACTACTATCGAGAAAAGGGCTTACAGAGTCACACACAATAACGTATTCAATAATCTTCCTTATTCAGTTGAATAGGTATATCGGACATAGTGGACCCCACCACGGGGGCCAAGTGTTTTCCAGGTCATCGATCACCGAAGAATAAATAAATTCATTATTATTCAAGCAAAGAATAATTAGGTTGAATTTATTTATTAAAAGTATTTACAAGTTAAGTAAATATGAGAAATAATATTAATCGAATAAATATTATTTTAATATTCCAAATTCGTTTAATATTAGTGGGAATTACGAGTCGAGTTAATGATTCAAGTTTATCATGTAATATATTTTATATTATATGTTTGTGATAAAATAATAAATAATATTTATGACGTAGATTAATTCTTCATAATTTATTATTTATTTAGTGGCTGTTAAATATACGGGGGAAGAAAAACACAATCCGAGTATTTGAGCATCCACTATAAATAGAGAAGATAAGTTATCACACAATGTTTACTACAAGATTTCCAGAGCCTCTCTCTCTTCTCCCATTTTCTATAGAGAGAAGCTCATGATCTAGGTGATTCGATCGAGCTTATCTGTAAGCATCGAAGGAATGTTGATGCGGTGACCGTCAGGACGTCGAAGGTATCGTCGGATCGTTGCGCTGGCACCAGAATTTGACGATCGAAGTTCCTATATATTTTGAAGCACATGTGGACAATCTAGAGGGATTCTAATTTGGATCTTTCATGCAACAATCGCCGGAAACAAGCAGAAGTTGAGCGTGCCTTCAGATCATAAGAGATGTGTTTTTTATTTATATTTCGTGCTTTGTTTAATTTATGCGAGATCCTCGGACCATACCGGGGCTCGGATCAACGGATACAACAAGTTATGTCATCCCGGTGATGAAAATTTTTAAAATCTCTGACCCACCGACTTCTACTGCTACCCCAGAACCTTCACCAAATAGGTTTTGAAATGTGATGAAAAAGATGAATAGGTGCCCTTTTATAGGAGATATGATGGGTACTCTTGAAATTTCTTAAAATATTAAATTAATATAATTAATTTTCTTTTCAAAATGCCTCCAAACTGATATATTTCAAAGATAGAATGATGGTGGGTCCAAATCCCTTCATCCAATAAAAATTAGATAAGTTTTTACTATTTTTTAACTCTTATCTATTTGTTTTAACCCTTATTTAACTCATTTAATTCTTACCGTGATAACATGGATTTTTACTCTTTGAGGGTTAATGTAGTTACTATAAAATATCAAACGAACCATAAATGGATCATGGATAACAAGTTAAACCTTTTCTAAATCAATTAGTCAAATTTAATATTTTTAGGAATTTTATATCATTTAATAAACTATTATTTATTTTAAAATATCATTAATGTCAATTTTGATATTATTCATTACTTTGACTTTTAAAAATATTAATAGAATAAGATATCATAAAACCAACTCTTTTAATACATTACTAACATGTGAAATTTATCTAGAAAATTCATTGATCGCATTAATTATAAATATATTTATTTATTTTAATATCTTTAATAACATTTATTTGATATTTCTACTAATAAAATAATTATTGCATCATTATTATGCAAGTCTTTAAGATAATTATTTCTTCCTAAAAATTTAAAAAAAAATATATCAAGATGAAGATAAATATTTTAGATTTCAAAATACTATTTATGGTTGAACACAACTTATGTAAGACCGTATACTAAAAATGTTAAACTTATTAAAAATATTAGTGTGACAAGTTTGAGGTTTCTTAAATTAAAATATTATAAAGTGCTTAAAGTCATCCAACTGGCTCCAAGATGTCAGAAATTTCGATCCTTATATGATTATGGTAGAACCTAACTCATAAAATAAAATCGAGAAAGTGTTATGGTCATATTCTAGTCCTTATCAATTTTTTTTTACTCTTAATTACATGATTTACCCTTTATCGTGGTAACAAAAATTACTAAAGTTACTATTCATATTGGCTAAAAATAAGTGACTCATTTACTAAATTTGAAACTTTTGATTTCAAATATGGAATCTATTTTTTAAAATTAAACACAAAATTTTCATAATTTAATTTAAAATTAATTCCGCAAAATGCAATGAAAAACAGTTTTTTAGAAAAATGTTTTTTTTAAAAATAAAATGTTTTTATACTAAATGAAAGTATAAAATCCATTTCAAAAACCATAATTAGAATATTTTAAATCAAATTAAACTAGTGAAAATTTAAAAATAATCCAAAACATAATTTGACCATGTAAATAAAATACATTTTTCAATAAAAATCGATATTTTTCACTATTCATTGAAAATACAATTTTTTCAAAAAATTCTCAAAAATTCATTCTAATATTATTTTGATATGTTGAATTCAAAAATGAAATTCATTTTTTCAAATTAAAATTCTACAATTAAAATAATATTTTAAATATAATCTTATAAAGTTGTTTCCTTTTAAATTTTATGAATTACTTAACATATTTATAATGAATTTAACTATTTAATTCATAATTATTTATAAATATGAAAAAATATATATTTTATCAGTACCTAGGTTGTCACATAGGGGTGTAATACCTGAGTCAAGTTCTGACTCACATCACAGTTTGCTCTCCAATCCAATGTTTCCACCTCTCATCTAGGATACCTACTCGTCTTGGCGTGGTCAACATCTTATAGTATCATCACCATAATACACAAATACTAACGTGGGCGAGGTCTCGGGAAATACGCAATACATACAAAAAATGTTAATAGACGCACAAACACTTATACATATTGAATAAAGAATGACGATGTACAAACCATCAGAAATAAATAATTATTACAATCATTCCACATAGTTGTAATAATTAATTAAATAAAATAAATCCAAACAAAACATGGTCGGTCAATGCTCAAAAACAGTTTGTAGATAAAGTAAATGCATGATAAAAATTAAAATGTGATAAATTTAAGGTCAGGGAAAATTAAATCAATTAAATGAATTATTTTAATTCAAATAATTTTATTTAGTTCGATCTCGCAATTAATTTAATTTTTATTCCAAAAAATTAAATTAATTCTCGAATATTATTATTAGTATTTAAAATCCAAAATTTTAAATTATTTTTTTTAGATATTTAAAATTTTCTCAGGCCCCAAATATCATGACCCCCTCTCTCTAAAGATACTGCAATGAGTGGGAGAGATGATGACCCATGAGTCTCACCTCCAGTAGGCCCTGGGTTGGCGACTAGCACCAAAGGTATAAAAAAATCATGAAATAGGAGGCATTACTCTCTATAATATAAATATGATTGGGAGATAAGATGAATCGTCCACTAGAAACTCCATGGCATAATATAAAAAGAAACTAAAATCATCCCACAATGTATGTATAAATAAAACTGATACAGATAAAAGTCTGCAAAGTAAATACCTAAAAGCAAAGCTAATGCAATGACACATCAGCTATCCAAAGATCTAAGCTGGTAATGTTCATCATGTTCCACGTAGTCCTCCTAGAAACCTGAAAATCAATTTATATACAGAGTGAATATACAAGTATACTCAGTAGGAAAACAAAAGTATCTCACACACATGTGAAAGAAACATACTAATGCATGGGTGAGAAAATAACAGAACCAACAGCTCCTAACAGGTCAACTATCCATCTCAAATCTCACCAAGGCACGCTCACCAAATAATGCAAGTCAAGTAAAATAATATAACATGTGTTGCGTCGATAAAGGGTGTCTCATGCCACTTTCCCACCGGTATGTTGTTCTCACACCTCAATGTCGTACACCATGGCGGTTCCATCTCTTCTGTATACCTCACCGCCCCACAAGCGCGGTCACAACACATCTTTCCTGAAGACACTTGGCTCACCGCCCCACAAGAACAGTCACATCACATCTCGCCTGAAAACATATGGGCCACAACACATCCAAAACTATAATCAGAGCAATATGGTATCATGAACATGAAGGACATCAACCTCATTCCCTTCTCCTGTCATGCACGACCCCACTATAAGTCACATCATCCCATCTCATCCCACTTGCAGACACCTGGGCTACATTGTATCTCACCCGAAGATGCTTGGGCTTGCCGCCCCACAAGCACAGCCACATCGCATCTGACCTGAAGACACATGGGCTATCAAAACCACCATCTAGTGCACTATCAGACCTTCGGTCATCACAGCCTATGCGATACCTACCTCTCCTAGAAGAGAGACCGAGAAAGACTGGGTACCCAGTCATCCACCCTCCTCACCGGATGTCGAGAAAAACACCACTCATATAAATATGAGTGTCGTCACTTAGTGCTCGACATGGGCGGGGTGCATATAGAAATCACAAGGAATATACAAGTATATACATATAGACACACACAAGACCAACCTATGGGTTCACAACCAAAAAGCTAATCAACGCATAACATCGTCACTTTTGTTGCCACCTCTAATTGCATAACACTACACAAGTCACAAGCCACATTTCACATTTCCAACCAATTCTCATTATTCATCTCATTCATTTCATTATTAAGCATCAACCACATTAAACCACACAACCCATAATTTATTTATTCATCAACCATTTATGTCCTATTAACTAAACCAAACCCCAACCATTTCAATCATTATTATATAATTATTTATTCAATCACTACCCAGGCATCTGGCACAACGCAACCACACATCACAAGAAGCGCATCATCCCCATCATACCACCACCTCAACACCCCAAAAGCACGGTCAAACAACAACCACCTCACCACCCCAAAAACATGGTCAAACAACCACCACCTCACCACCCCAAAAGCACACCCAAACAACCACCACCTAACCACCCCAAAAGCACGTCCACATCTCACCCATCACCCCCACGTCGCATCACAATCACACATCATCGCCCCACAAACATAGCCACACATCACAACACATCAAAGACCATTTTTCAAATTTAGTAAAAGGCATTTTTTCACATTTCACTTTGTTTAGGGGTGTCATGACACAAGATATAATCTTGGGGAAACTTTTTCTTTAGCCAAGTATAAGTTGTTAGCCAATTTCATTTTAGGGTGATATCGCAATAATCACAACATACATAGTAGTCACAACACAAATCATCCAATGCAAACAAATCCCCCAAAGACTAATTTTTAGTGATTCATCAAGCTCGTACAATCACAATATCACAATAATATCAAAGTTGTAAAAGCATGTGAATCATTCACCTTTTTCACCTTTAATTTCAATTAACTAATTCTTTATCTTTGATTAATCCATTACAACCATCTCTCATAGAAAAAAAAAACCATCCCGCATGATCCAAAAAAGTGACGAACGAGGGATTCCCTACCTCAAATAGCTTCACTAGCTCATTGTGTGTCGTGGGGAGAATAAGAAACAACTGCATACCATAATTGCACCATGAGAAATTGTGGATCAGCTTACACCACACCTAAAGATCATCAAAACGCAGCCCAACTCACGCCCTAAACCAAAATTGCACCACCGCAGTGGGGTCCTAAAAGAAGAATAGGAGAAAACCACAAAGAAGGGAGAAGAACTTACCATGGATTTCCAACAGGGATCAACCATAATCAATGAATCAAAGTAGGAGGAAAAGGGCTAGAAGATCCTCCTAAGGTGCCTGGGGGTTGTCCAAAACGAGAGGAAATGGGGTGAGGCTGAATGAATGAGATTCGACCGAGAAAAGAACTTAAAACCTAGAATCCCATAAGTTTCACGTCTTGTAACGATTATATGGTGTATAATCCTCAGGTTTCTGAAAATTTCCATCTTTTGTTGAAAATCGCGTCGTCTCGGCCTTTAATTATTAAACATCGTGAATTCAAATTACACGATGTGTAATCCATCTCACGGTTTCCCCCTCTTCCCACAAACAAGTCGTGAACCAACCAGCTTCACAAGCTGTGAACCATCAATACATGTTGTGTAAATTTACATGACGTGAATTTCATGTTGCACCTCTAACCACCACGGAACCTCCTCACGCCTCCTCTGAAACACCTCCAACACCTAAAAATGGAAAAGTAACAGGGAAGGCACATACCATTACATCAGATACCACTCAAATGATTCTCGCCCTCGAGAATCCAAAACCAAACTTAGAAGGGAAGGTGTCTGAATAGCCACCCCGTAAGATTCCTCTGAAGAATCTCGTCATACCTCAAACGTTACCACCGGCCAAGAACATCAACCCAAACAGCCAATAAACTTCTCGCACAACCTCATCACCACACACCCACATCACCACAACCATCCAACCTCCATACAGCCCAAACCAACGACCATCGCAACCAACAACCATCGCAACCAACAAATTACATTGTCCTGAACATATGAATCAGAGAATTCCATCTTTCATGTCAAGATACTATCCGCTCTGGGTGGCACTGACTTGTCTGCATGGGTTTAATCACATTACAGTTAATGCGTCTCGATTAGGAATCAGGTCATCCCCTTTTCATTTGTCGGGACTTTATCAAACATCATGCATCACAAAACAGGGAAAATAGCTCATCAGATAAAACAACAAGGTCTCAAACATCATATCAAAAGGAAAACAGGGCAAGGAAAACTCAAAACAGCTCTGGGTATTGGGTATGCATCTGCATCTCTCGTTCCTAAGTACTCTCATTTAGGCCACCATGTCTCCAAAACACATGAACCAAAGAAATGTTTCATCCATGCAGCACCTTCTCTTGGCGATCCTGGATCTCTACTGACTACTCTAAGAACGTCGCATCATCCTTGATATCCAACTATCCCTAGTCAATGACATGGGAGACATCATGAAGATACCGACGAAGCTAAGATATCTGGAAGACGTCGTGGATCCTCTCTAGCCGCAGTGGCAACACCAACCGATACGCCACTTCACCAACTTAGTCCAATACCTCAAAGGACCCAACAAACCTGGGAGAAATTTTATTCCCCTTACCAAGCCTCTGCTTCCCACGTCAAGGAGAAACCTTCAAGAACACATGTCCCCAACCTCTAACTCCAAGGTTGAGATCAGTATAAGACTTATGCTGGTCATACGCTGCTTTCATCCTCTCTCGAACCAACTGAACCTTTTCTGTTGCACTTTGCACCACATCAGGATTAGGAATTGATGTCTCCCCAACCTTCATCGCACACAACAGAGAATGACATGATATCCCATACAAATCCCCAAATAGAGTCATACCAGTGGAAGAGTGATAGTTATTATTATAAAAAAAATCAACCAAGGTAAAATGGCATACCCAAGATCCACCAAAGTCCAAAATGTACACCCGCAAAATATCCTCCAACTTCTGGATAGTCCGCTTTGTCTACTCATCTGTCTGAGGGTGAAAAGCAGTGCTAAGACATAACTGAGTTCCAAAATCATGTTGCAATCCTCTCTAGACTCATGAGGTAAAACATGCATTTTGATCCGAGATAATGGACCTCATAACTCCAAGAAACTGCACCGCCTCATCCACATACCTCTTTGTCAAAGCATCCACTGTGCCCGACTCCTTAATCGCTAAGAAGTAGGATGATTTCATCAACCAATCCACGATCGCCCAGATAGCATCACATCCTCCCTGAGCTCGAGGTAACCATGTGACAAAATCCATTGATATGTTATCCTATTTCCACTTGGGAACATGCAAAGGCTACAACAAACTGCCAGGAACATGATGTTCATCCTTTACCAACTGAAAAACCAAACACTTTTTCACAAACTCAGCCACTACATGTTTCATCTCAGGCCACCAAAACTACTTCTTCAAGCTACGGTGCATCTTGGATACTCCTTGGTGTACCGCCAAAGGTGAGCTATGAAACTCATGAAGGAATCTATCACGCATCACTGTCGGAACAAACAACCTCTCATGAAACAACATCAGGTTGCAACCATCCCTCTGGAGAATCACCATGGCCAACACGATCGCGCATCACCTCTAACTCTAAGTCTCCCCACTGAGACTCCTCCACCTGCTGCACCAAAGAATACTACACCGTCTTCTGAAACAGAGAGCCTCTAACATCATCCACCCTTGCATCTAAGTACAAGGATTCCAACTCCTACATTTCTCTCCAAGCATCCTCAGACTCCTGAACAACATCCTTCCACGACCTTCTACTCAAATCACTGACCACAACATTCCCCTTTCTTGAGGTATAGGAGATCTTGAAATCATAATCCTGAAGAAACTTTATCCACATCAGATGCCAAAAATTCAAATCGTGCTTACAAAAGATATACCTCAAACTCTTGTGATCTGTGAATACCACAAAGTGCTCCTCAATGAGGTAATGTCACCACAACTTCAACGCAAACACAACCAATGCTAGCTCTAGATCATGGGTGGCATAGTTACGCTCATGGTGAAGTGAATTCCTAGACCCATAAGAGGCCACCGCTCTATACTGAATCAACACGCATCCCCAGCCCAAATGGGAAACATTGCAAAACACCTCAAACATCACACCCTCCTTAGGCAACTAAAGCACTTGATCACTGACCAAATTCCCCATCAGGTAACCAAACGTTGTCTGGCACTGATCAGTCCACACAAAATTTTGGTCCTTTCTGGTCAATGCTGTCAATGGGGCTACAAATTAAGGGAAATTGGGCACAAACCTCCGATAATAGCCTGTAAGACCAAGAAAACTGTGAACCTTTATCATGTTCTTAGGTTCTGCCCATGAAATAACTATTTTGACCTTCAATGATTGTATTGTCACACCCTGTTGAGACATCACATGTCCAAGGAAACTCACATCTCACATCTAGAACTCACACTTGGACAAATTCCCATAAAGATGGTGGTGTACAAGGACCTGTAAAACAACTCTAAGATTCTTATCATGCTCCTCCTCGATTAGACCAAGATATCATTGATGAACATGACAAAGAACCGGTCCAAGAACTCACGGAACATGTAGTTCATAAGCCCTGTGAACACAATTGGTGCATTTGTAACACCAAACGGCATAACTACAAACTTGAAATGCCCATACTTACATCTGAAAGTAGCCTTTGGGATATCACACTCTGAGTGCATTGTCGTGACACATCAAATTGATTGTGTTTATACAGTTTATATATAGTCTATGGCAGACCCTAGGTCGTCTCTCGAGAGTTAGAGGTTTAAAGTGTGTATTTTTAATTAAAAGGACTAAAAGAGGGGTGGTTGGGAAAACAGTTTTAAAAATAACATGACTTAATTAAAGAGTTTAATAGTTGACAAAGAAAGGTGGTGTTTTTAGAATTATGAGAGAATGAGGTCATTTCAAGTTCATTGCACATCTTGGTTAGTTCATCATTCTGAAAAATACACATGGTTTAATGGAATCTTTTGATTGAGGGTTGTCAAGATCTCAATTCCCCTCTTACCTCTTAAAACAACACATAAAGAATCAACCCTTGAAACAACAATCGTGTTGTCAAGGTTTGAACCTAAAGCATAGAGTGAGAGCTACCAAAGCATACTAAAATCTCATGTATGTGTGAGAGAAAGTTTGTTTTTCTTGTCCAATCGGAACACCCCAAGATTCCCACTTGAAATCTCAACCCAAACAGTGTTTAGATAAAAAAAAATGTTTCACTTGATTAAACCAAAGCAACGCATTCAGAGGTGAAGCATGTTAATATAAAACATAAGTAAAATATTTTACACACAAATTACATAAAACCAGTAGAATAACAAGTGTTGGAACCCCCTCTCAAGTGTGTGTAGCATTCTCAAAATGATCGTTCACCATTTAGCTCGCCATCGAGAAAATGAGGCTTGGGTGGAACTTTGCCTTCATCCTTGACCCCCCCCCCATGAGGATAAGGGTCTTCAGAACTTCTAGGATGATGAGAGGACTCTTTTGAGTCTCCAAAATGGCAGATATTTGCTTCCTGGTCGAGCTCCCAAATAAGGTTCCCTTTTATAGCCAAAATGAGAGGTGGTTTTGGGCACCTAGATTTCAAAATACCACTTATCCCATGGTTTTGGGTGGGTAGAAAACCTTATCTCCCTTTGAACAAAATTAAAAAAAAAACCCCACCTCTTAACTATCTCCATCAAAAATTTAGTTTCAAAACCTCCTCTGGGAAAACATCCAGGAACTCCTCCATAACCCTATGGACCTCCATTATCCTAACGTCCACTGATTCCACCAACAACACAGCCATCAAGGAAAGAAGGGGCTCCACACACCGACTGCCCACCTGACAACCTCGTTCGCCAATGAAAAATACATGTTGGTCATCCATATCTGAGAACACGACTCTCCTTCGGAAGCAATCGATAACATCACACATGGAATACAACCAGTTGATGGCGAGGATAACATCATATGGTTGCATCTATAATAAGAAATGATCCACACAAGACTAATATGGCCTCATCATTGGTCTACACCCCCAGAACACATCAAAAAAGTTGGTCTAGGCTCCGACTGATGTACTCAACACCAAGGGAACGGGAAGCCCCTCTATGTCTAGTCCTGGAGCACATATTAAAGTGGGTGCAACAAAGGAGTGCAAAGCTCCTGAATCAAACAAACAAGGGTAAAAAACAAATTGATCGCACCTTTGATTATCTCTGGCCCCTTCGACACAACCGCCTCCACTACACACAACTGACCACGTCCAACTCATCTACCTCCCCGCTGGCGACCACCTCCATGACCCTGCTCGGCTTGGGGTCCCTAGACACGAGGAACATCTTGAGGTCAACCTCAACCCACTCCATCTCCCCCCGACGGAGCATAAACCTGTTTCCCCTGCTGCTGAAGTGTTCTCAGTGGCAATTACTGCTGTGGTTGGTACCAAACCTTTCCACCTCCACCAAACTAAGCTCAAAGGACCACTGAGCGCTAGTTCTGATGATGGTCACGAACACCACAGACAAAGCACATTGTCACAAAGCCCCCAAGAAGAGTATGAAAACCACTGGTCCCAAAAGGATGAAAAGGAAGGTGTTGAGGTCGACTCCCTACTGGTCGAAACCTCAAAGGTCCTGATACCTAAGACCTACCACTGACAACCATGATCCTCAAAGAACCCTATTAATTCCCCTATCGCAGTAAACCTCCTCGCGAGTGCATCTGCTCGATCACCTCCATCTTCTTCTAAACCTCCGGATGTGTTGGCAACATAAAAGGAGTGACTGCATACTGATAGAATGAAAGAGCGCCTCCTCAATGCGTCTCGCACGAGACTCCTTGTCTGGAAAAAGATCTGGTGAAAAACACGCAACTTTCTTGAACTTAATTCTCAAATCTTGCACTGACATACTCCCATGCTGAAGAGAAAGAAGCGCATGCCTCTTTACTGCCTTCATGGTCGATGAAAGGAGCTTTTCCTAGAACTCTTTCTAAAAGTCGACCCATTAAACATCCACCTACTTCTGCTCACCTAGATACAGCGTCCACCACTGACGTAGAGCTCCCCGCATCTAACTGCCAAAGGGACCTAGTATCCCACTGGGGCCCAGATCAAATTGAAATAGATCTTGAGCTCCTCAAGACACCTCTTTATCTCTACATCTGAAACACTATTATCAAACTTCCCCAAAGCATGTTGTTGGAAAGCGCACAATCTCCTCTAGCACTAATCATCCTCCTCAACCAGATCAACCTTCCAACGATCAACCAGATCAGCCTACTGAACCTCAACTACCTAAACCACACGCAGGCGACGAACAAGAGCCATAGCTGAAATCAATCAAGATTTTCCTAAGTCAAGGTAGTATGAAATTTTATTTATATTCATCTTAATTCACTTTATTCATTTTAACCTTCCCAAAAAAACTCAACTCAAACAAGAACACAAGTCATCATGATGCTTGTACCTCTCCTAGGTCTCTACCCTACAAATAGGTCCACCTCACTTGATCGTTCAATAAGCTCGGAGTCCATCCACTAGATCAGGGGGCTAAAATCTCATGTCATGGCTGGTCTCCCTGACCTATGTCATGTATTAAGGTCAACTGATACTACTGTCATACCAACCCGTTTAATTCTCACTGTGCGTAACTCCAAACTTTATCCTGTCTCTCAACTATCACCTTTGATCATGACATCCTCCCTCCAAAGATACTGCAATGAGGAGAGAGAGATAATGACCCCTGAGTCCCACCTCTAGTAGGCCCCAAGTTGGCTACCAGCACCGAGGGTATAAAAATCTCATGAAATGGGAGGCATTGCCCTCTATAATATAAATAGGATCGAGAGATAAGATGAATCGTCCACAAGCAACTTCAGGACATAATATAAAAAGAAACCAAAATCATCCCACAATGCATGTATAAATAAAACTGATAAAGATAAAAGTATTCAAAGTAAAAACCCAAAATAAAAGCTACAGAAGCGATACAGCAGTTATCCAAAGATCTGAGTTAGTAATGTCCATCACAGTCCACGTAGTCGTCCTGGAAACCTGAAAATCGGTTTATATACGTAGGGTGAGCATACAAATATACTCAGTAGGAAAACAAAAGTCTCGAGTGTACATATGAAAGAAACATACTAATACACCTGTGAGCAAACAGCAGAACCAACAGTACCTAACAGGTCAACAATCCATCCCAAATCTCACCAAGGCACGCTGACCAAATAACGCAAGTCAAGCAATATAATATAACATGATTCACATCGATAGAGTTCTCGGCATTGCTTTCCTACTGGTATGACACTCTCACACTCCAACATTGAACGTCTTGGCGCTTTCATATCTTTTGTATACCACACCACCCCCACAAGCACGGTCACAACACATGTAACATCCTTATAATTGTTTTCAGGTATTCCTAAACTCCTCTTGATCATTCTTTGGTTGGGTTTTGTTTAGGGTTGTTTCGGATGAAAATTTTGGAAATTTTGAAAGTTTTTGGATTATGAGCAGTTGGCGCACGGTTTTTTCAAACTGTGTGCTCTCTCAGTGGAAATCATGTAAACCCAAATAGTGGGGGTTTTCACGGCTAGCGCACAATTTGACAAATTGTGCACCCATCTAGGAGAAACTGTGCAACCCCATTAAAAGGGGTGAATGGCTAGGGCGCACAGTTTGTCTAACCGTGCGGCCCTACCCATCTAACTGTGTATACAATATTTTTTAATAAGTTAATTTCTAAAATCCTGAAACCCTATTTTTAGATGCCTGGCAGACTTGTACGACCCCAATGCATTTTCTTCTTCCTTGGAGGCTCCCAAGAGGCGATTTTAGACCCTCTACACCCCTCCAAAAGTGAATTGAAGCTAGGCAAACAATGTTCAATCTCTTCCCGATAGGTTTCCTCTTCTCGTTCTCTATCTCTCATTCTCTCCTCTTTCCTCCCTAGAGATTTGTAGAACTCTATGTTGTTGGAGGATTTAATCCTTGCTGTTTCGGATCTTGAATCCAGGTTTGATTCTTGGATACTCATTTCCAACATTCTTCGTTGGAGTTTCTTGATTAAGGCTTTGTGTTTTGAGATCTCGTGATACCGAGGTAGGTGGCTCCGTTTATGATAACCAATTTTGTTTAACCCTAAATTGCATGATTTGGATTCAGTTGTTTGATTTAAATTCAATTGCTTGATTTCAATTAAATTACTTCCAATTTATTTATTAAAAACTCAATTCCAATGAATTGGGGATTTGGATTTGATTTTGCATGAAATTGGGAAAACCCCTGATTTCAATGAATTGGGTGGGGTGTGTGAATTTGATGGAAAATTGTGAGATTTATATTATTGAATTTAAATTGTAAAATTGATTTTAAGAAATTGATTTCAAAGTTGTATTTGAGAAAAATGGCTTAAAATGGTTTTGATAGAAACTCGGTGGTTTTATCTTGGAAAAATGCATTATTTGATTAAAAACTCATACGTCGGTTTTTAAAAGGAAATTGACATGTTTGAAATGGGAGAATGGGATGAATTGTATTTTAAACAGTTTTAAAATAAATTTTTCATCATTGATTGTTGTTTGAGCACATGCAAACTTAGGTCGTGAGTGAGTTATTAGAGACAAACATGCTAGGATGGGAATGCCCTAGCAACGAGTTGACGCTTGGCAAATCTAACATAAACTTATTGGAAGATCTTATCCTCAGTAGGATGTTGATTAGTCCTCTTTGACCAGTACCAAAAGGATGTGTATACACATTGTCGTTATTATCATTTGAGTGTGTGAGGATCTCATAACCTGGAACTATCGTACCTCTTGGCAGATGATCATGTTTCTTGTTTGTATTTGAAATATATTTCATTGTTTGTTGTAAACTTTTTTACACATTCCTTGTGAATTTATATAAACTGTTTTATATAAAATGTTTATTAAGAAATTTGTTTGAAGTATTTCCATTATTTTAAATGTAAATCATGCTTTTTTTTAAAATATGATTGTGAACAGCCATGTATGATTATTTAAAATTGAATGATTTACTTGGTTAATTAATTGTGGCATAATTTTATAGAATCATTGATGAGACCCTACGGGCCTTTAAACTCACACCCTACATGTGTCTTCGAGTGCTTGTAGATTATATCCTTCCAGGTTCGAGTAAAGGTAAAGTGTCACATGGAGGTGGTTATAGTTGTTGATCCTTCGGCTTGGAGAGTTGTGCCCACTGGGACTTGGGTCTTATCCTATTTTCTAGCACCTGTGGTTGTACTTTGGGTTGTTTTTTCCTATTTGACTTTTGGTACGCTTCTCCCTGAAAAATTTTTCAGGTATGCATACCGACTTATTTATCTTTTTTCTATTGTGTTTGTGGCAAATTTGTTCTCACTTTCATATTGTATGATGTTAGGTGTTTGTCACCAACCCATGGGGATTGGGAATGCCCTTCGGGCTATGTCAAGATCGATCAGGTTATTAGGGTACCAGGGTATCCGGGCTGGTTCGTGACAAAGTGGCATCAGAGGTGTGGGTTAATCATATTGCCTTGATGTCAGTATGCAATATGAGTGATCTTATTGGGACTTAGGAGGTAGTTGTGATTGAGTGTCTGGTCATCTCTCACTGTAATGAGCCTGAAGTCACCAGGGGTGGTTTGGGAAAGACATATTGAGGATTAGTTCTAATCTTTTCCCCTCTTTTGATTTGGATAGTTTGAAATCCAAATCTTATTTATCCTTCTGTTGAGATTTATTTCTCTTGTTGCATTATTTGAGTGTTAATCCGATGTCTTCAGTGTTGTCTGATGATGTTGTGTAGCATCATGTTGCAGAAACGTCAAAAGTTACAGCGACAGAAACAAAAACAAAAATAGAAGAGTAAAAGGGAAAAAAGAACAAGGACACAAAAATTTACGTGGTTCGGGAATAACCCCTACGTCCATGGAGAGGCAGAATATCCACTATAATTCGGGAGCACAATTACAGAGTTTTTTTTCAGTAGTAAACCCTAGCCCGAAAAAGGGATACAAATATAAAGGAAAACGATCATTGTTCCACCAACCGCACAAGAAGTCTGTGTCGCTACAGTGAAAGGCGGTCACCCAAGTCAAAAGTGCTACAGTGGATGCCGACTGAAAGTCCAAAAGAATACAGTATAATTGACTATAAAGTCCGCACTGCTACAGTGTCTGTCGGTGTCAATCGGTCAGCTCTGTTACATTGGTCAAAGATGAAACAGTTGCAAGCTACAAGCATTCGGCCCAACTAGATCGGGTTACACCAATCCAACACATTATGGCTCTGAGAAGATGTGTGAATCGGATCCAAGAAGAAGTTTTTGATGAACCTCAGCAAGCAAACCCTCTTGTGGACTCAAGTCTAGTTGAAGTGATTGTGAGTACTGCTCAAGCTCTAGGTACCACCACCAGTTCTCATTCAGGCTCCAACTATAGAACCTTAAATGGATGTTTTACAGAATCATGCTCAGGAATTTCTTTGCTAAAAGCTACCAGTGTTCAAAGGATCAAATGATCCTCATGAGGATGAACAGTGGTTGAGCATGATTGAGCATTTTTTTTAAGTTCTTGGAGACGCATGATGAAATCAAGGTTAAGTGTGTCATCTTCATGCTGGAGGGACCGAGTAGGAGATAGTGGAACACGATGGTGACGACGAAGAAGCACGAGGGCTTATAGTGGAAAGACTTCAAGGCTCTTTTCACAAACTAGTTCTATCCAGAGTCGATGGTGTTGGCCAAGACTGTTAAGTTTTTCAAACTTGAGTAGGCCGACAATACCGTGAGAGAGTATGCAAATCGTTTCGCTAAGCTTGTGCAGTTTGCACCTGAGATAGTATTGAATGAGAAGATGAAGAAGACTCAACGGTTCGAGTTGGAACTTCGATCTGATATTCGTTCTCAGGTTTTCTTGTTGAAGTTGCCCTCTTATGGTGATGTACTAGATAGAGATTTGATGGTCGAAATGGACATGGCTGGCAAGTCAAGGTTGATGAGAGTTTCTCTTTATCCCAGTGGCGGTTCTGCAATTTCCTTTAAAGGGAAGAGGAAGCGTGATGATTCTCCTGGTGGTTCTCGACAACAGGGTTTTTCTAGACCTCCTGCAATGCCAAGAATAGGCTCTTTGATTTGCTACCAGTGTGGCAAGTCAGGGCACTCAAATAGGGTTTTCAATGAGGCACCTAAGATCTATGGTTCATGCGGATGCTTAGGTCACTTGTTGAAGTTATGTCATATCTATTTCACTCCACGTTGTGGCACAGAATCATCAATGCCTACCAAAACTATGGTGCAATCAGATGCATCGCGAACAAAGGGGTTGCAGCCACAGGCATACAGAACAAAGCTTCACATAGTGCAAGAGTCTCCAGAGAAAGCTGATACGGGTCCAGCGACTGTGAGAGGTACCATCACTATAGTCTCATCATTAGTGACTATTTATTTTATATTGTTGCATCTCATTCATTTATTCAAACCCGTATTGTTAATCTCCTAAATCTTCCTGAGCTTTTGTCTTATGTGATGGATATTACTACACCCCTTGGAACCAAGATAGAACAGGGTCTCCGTAGTCCCGCTTATGTTTTCTCTCTATCAGATATCAAGCTTTCATGGAATTTTCTGGTTCTCAACATGAAACTGCTTGTCCAAATGTGTAATCCACGAAAGGGGATGGAGTGGAGCGGATAATAAGTGGAAGGTGATCATCTAGGCTAACTGGAGACTTAGTGATAGACGATGTTGAAAAGAATTTTGTAGTTTTGACGAGTGATATATTAGCAGAAATATTATAATGACCAAAATCAAGAGAGAAGCACTGATAACCTTTTTGACCATGTGTATAGCCAACAAAGATGCAACGAAGTGGCCAATAAGCAAATTTAAACAAGGAGGAACGTGTCTCAAGCATAACATAAACACTCGAAGATACGAAGAAGTAGAGGGTGAGGAGAGCATGTAAGAAAAAGAACCCAAAAAAAGGTCTCTCCCTAAAGCATAGATGAGGAAAGACGGCAGTGTTGCGGAAACATCGGGAGTCACAACGACAGAAATGGTTTGCAGATGAAGAAATGACAGAAGAAAAAATCACACATAACACAGAGATTTACGTGGTTTGAGAAATGATCCCTACGTCCACAGAGGTAGAAATTTCACTAGTCTCAGGAGCACAATTACAGGGAGTATCTCAGAGTTTCTAACACTAAAATCCTAGCCTGAAATGAGCTCATAAAAAAGATGAAGCATTATTCCACCAACCACACAGAAAGTCTGATGTGCTACAGTGAAAGGTGATTGTAAGTCCGTGGAGCTACAGTGTCACGGTCACCCAAGTCCAAGGTGTTATAGTGATCGGCGGTTGAAAGTCCGTGGAGCTACAGTAATCGTGTCAAAAATCTGCACTACTACAATAATCAGTTGGGCAACTCTGCTACAGTAGTCAGAGTTGCTACAATGCCCCTAAAATTTAGGTCGGGGCCTTCAGCCCCCAGAGCAGGGGCATGTTGCCCCCAGCAACCCCAACGAGCTCACTGTGGAGTTGTAGCCTGGTGCACAGTATGGACCGGAAGCATTCGACTCAATCATCATCCAGAGCGGATCAGGCTACACCAATCCAACATGCAGATAAGATAAGTGACAATCGAAATCGCATTTGGTCAAAAGTGAAGTGATACATTCATGTGAAACTATAAAGCACAATCTCAAGAATATGACGGTGTTTTCTCTCGATGATGTCATTTTAGTGTCAATACAAGATGTCTGATGGATAATCCTATGACCAAAGAGGAATAAACAGAATGATCAAGACAGATATTTACAACCATTATCCCTTTGTTTTAATTTGATGTAAGAGATAAAGTCAGGCCATATGGAAAATAATCATCAATAAAAATTACATAATAATGAAATCTGTAATAATTTGGGACATAACTAAATCCTCAAACATTAAAATGAATTTTATCAAAAGGTGCATCAACATGTGACAATGACCAAGGAGCATACGACGCACAATTGTATTTGACGAACTTGCAAGCCTCACAGTTGAGGAGATGGATGAGCTTAACCCGAAACAAAAATTCTACAGACTAGATAGAGGGGTTATGATAACAAAAGTGATAATCCAAAACACATCAAACATATATACACCACCCCGCAACCGTCCTCTACCAAGTTTGTCGAACGTTCCAAAAGGATGACATCATGGGGTGAAAAGATGGTGATACAATTCAGGTGTCGAGTAAGTTTACTCATGGATAGAAGATTAAAAGGGCCCTCAGGAGAATGCATCACTTGTGAAAGCTCAATCTCTAAGAAACATACGTGTGTCAAAACCCTCAATAAAAATGGTGGATCCATCAACAACTGTGATCGCTCCCTAAATTGTATGAGGTCGATAGGCGTCCATCGGCAACTGTAATCGCCGCCTAACATGTATGAGGTTGATAGACGCTCAACATATCTGCATCACCAGTGATGTGATCAGTGCCCAGATCCAACATCCATGACCGGAGTTGCTAAGAGACAAAGGGTGTAGGACCGCCTATGTGAGCTAAAGAAATTAAGGAAGAGAGTTGTGCGATGACACGGTGAGAATGAATAAGCTCGAGCTCTTCGAGCAAGAGCTCAAGTGCATTGTGGGTGTTGGTCGACGAAGGTCGGGGTTCATCAAAGACAGCTTGGGCAGTGTGAGGACGGGTCGCTAGACAGTCAGGGACCAATGAACATCAATGTGATGGCCCAGCTGCCACAATGTTGACAAGCATGGCCAAAACTATGAGAGCTGGAAGAGCAACCACCACCATGTCCCTGTGAAGATGTCATGGCACTATGATCCAATGCAACAAGAGTTGGAGCAATAAGCATGGTACGATGAACCTTACTGAGCCAATGATAGACAAGAGGAATATCCATTTGGATGGATGCACTCGTTGGTACCTTTGTTGTTGTGGTGGCGTACTCAAAAGGCGGCTCATAAAGAAGAGAAAACGGACATAATTGATCATGATGAGTCATGGCCAATAGGCAATGTCGATATTTGCAGAATAGGTCATAGCTCAAGAAGCACATCTGGAAGTGCCTTCCATTTGATAAAATATGTGGGGACTGACTAGCGTCGCATGCAAAGATTGAAGGGTCGTTGAAGTGTCTGACTCGTGTCTGATTATTTGTCTTGGGAGTACATGAGATTTAAGGAATCTCAAAGTTTCATAACCGTATTAGTTGTGTGTGTAACCTTCTCAATCTAATGTACCATGGATGGCAAAAAAAATTTGTAACCCAGTTTCCTGTTGTTTACTTTGGATAGGTAGGAGGATCTGACGACAGATGATAGTCAGGATCCACATCCTCGAGAGACCTAATAATCGTTTTATGCCAAATAGAATTATACATGGACCAGACGTTGGGACATAGTGATCATCTATGGAAGAACTGATAAAACTGAGGCTGAAGAATTCATCATGAGTGATACGTCAATAAAGGGTGGAATCACGGCAAAGATAAATCGAAATAATAATAGAGGTGGATCAAACTATTAAGTCCCAGGTGGGTGGGTGTAGGAAGGAGGCGCTCTGCAAGTGCGGTGCTAGTCAAGAGTTGGCAGATACATTAGGGGTAGAAGGATTTTGGAGCCCTACGTGGATAATATTGAAAGGGAAAAATGAAATTGTCAGGTGGGCTAGGTGGCTGTGGGGCTACAGGGTGTGGTGTGGCGATGCAGCAAGGGGCGGTGGGGGGAGGGCAAAGGGGTGGAGTTGCTGGAGGCCGACAGGGCTGGATGGGTCAGGACTGCTGGAGGCGGACGAGGTCAGGTGGGGTGGGCATGGCAAGGGAGGCATCGGGGGCAGCAGACATGGGCGATGTGTGCTATGGGGGCGGTGCAACAGCAGAGGGCGGTGGTGGGAACCCTAAGATAGGGTCGCAACGGACCGGGCCAGCGCTCAAGAGGAAAGTGGCATGGGAAGGGAGGGGGGAGGGCCAGCGCTGGGGGCGCTCACGAGGGAGAAAGGGAAGTAATGGAAGTAATGGAAACCCTAAAACCAGTAGAAACCTGACTCTAATGTTGAACGAAATCCCTTGCCTCATAAAGAGGTTGGACACTATTTATAAATGATTAAAGTACAATCATGAACATCCACCAATGTGGAACTCAAATAATTAAAAGAAATAAAATGGGCTTAGCCCGCTAATCAAACTCATACAATAACAGTTATCATAACATGGAGTACGTATGAAATAGCATTTTCGAAGAATCTCAAAAATCCACTTACCTCATACAATCCAGGGTGTCGTTTTGTTTATTTACAGCCACGGTTCATACCAAGTCATTCCCAATCAGCATCAAAAAAGCCAGCATCTTTCATCTCAGAGTAATACACATTGTCCAAATGCATGTCATCCTCCTGCAAAGTAAATTGAACACATAAAAGATCGAAATTAAAAACTTTAGGGTATTGTGGGACTGAATTTGGAAAGGAGGCTTCAATTGATTCTCACCTGGAAAAAGTCGGCCAGAAACGTTACATACAAGAGAGGAAGATAAAAGGCATGGTAACAGAATCCCATCAGTTGATGCAGCCTGCAACACAAACAAGAACATTCCACCATTTATAAAAGAACAACGGGTGAGTTTTAGTTTTAGTTTTAGTTTTTAGTTTTTTCTCGGTTAAGTGAATGGTCAAGAGAATACCAGATCCCAAATCCAGATCCATTTGCAGAAAGCATGCAGGAAAACAGAGAGAGTGCATTCAAGGAGAACATGATGGTGATGTAGTTGTAGAATGCAGGTCTTGCTGGGAGAAACAAATGGGAAGGACAAATTAATTCAAAATTCAACAGTCTGAAAATGAGTGTCAGCCAATGACTCACCAGGTAACTGTTCTCTCCATTTTGAGTGATACATGAACAATATGAAGCAATAGATTGCAGTCAATACTACTGTGTGCACCATCAATAAGGCCCATTTGATCCGGTGCAGAGTTTCACCATCATAAATGAAGAGTGGGATCCCAAAATAAAATATATAGATCACCTAAAACACGAGTGCAAGGCAAGGTGGGTTAAATGAGAACACAATGCCGATCAGTATAGAGGTGGCAATTTTGAACCACACGACAAGAGTTAAAACAGCAGGTTTGGATCAAACACAAATGGGTTCATGTTATAATTGAATTGAGTAATTCGACACTAATAATATTCGGGTTGATCATTCTGAACTCATCTAACCCGTGCAACCTAATTAAAAATATAATGATAATATAAAATATTAAAAATATGATAATAATTAATTTTCTAACGTATTTTATTCTTATAATCAACTTAATTTGAAACAATTAAATGTTGGGAAATCAGGACACCGGAAGATCACCGGATCACTGATACCGCCTGATGAGTCTAGAACCTCCAATCTGGAAGTTATCCTCTGGAAGCTTCAAAACGCAGAACAAAATTAGAAACTTCTGAAATCGGAACGACCCCGCATCCACGATGTCTCCGGAACTGAGAAGACAAAGCACTCCAGGCACGCACCGCCAATGCTCCCATTCACACCAGACAAGAACTTCCGGAAGACAAATGATAGAAAGAAAGCAAAGAACACAAGTATTTTACATGGTTCGGACTAAAGTCCTACTCCACGGGGGAATGCTACAAACTCTTTTATAAGATGATTACAACTGCGAAAAGTCATAATCAAAATGACCGGTGCCTATAAATATATAAACGAGTTCCACAACAACCATCCAGTCAACAGGTTTTCACCATCTTCCTATCTTTGCAGAGGGTGTGCCTTTTGGATCTGATATTCATAAGCATCCCTTCATTTAGTCAAAGACATCCACCAACTGAACTTCTTCCGGTATGAGCTTATGAATCCCCCACGTTAGATTAATCTTATGTGGCTCGTCAGATTAATCTTACACCTACTTTGAACCTTCGCGATAATTAATACGTAGCCTCCATCTTCCTTCCGGAGTGTGGTTTCGGTCTGCTGCTTTCATTGCTTTGTGTCTGATTGCTCTACTTTCGGGCTTCCAGACTTAGGTTGCACTGTTCCATCATCATCATCCAGCTTCGAAAGTGGACTTCAAAATTCACTCATCCGAAAGTTCCAATTCTTAGTCGAAAATGGTTTTCACAACCTAACAATCTCCCAATGTAGAATAATTTCAGGCTTCACCGCGAAGTCCTACATAAGCATCCACAAATCTATTTTGCTCTCAAACTTCCTTTGTGGTTGCATGGTTCCCCCAACATGTTTCCAGTTATCCCAACCCGACAGAGGCGCAGCATCGCCCCAACTCCCGAACTACAACCTTGGTCAGCATATCTGCTGAATTCCAAACTCAATCCACCTTCTGTGGATTCGGCATTTTGTCCTCCGATAAATGAAGTGATACTTCAACTAAATATGCTTCATCCTGAAATGAAACATCGGATCATTAGCTAAGTGGATCACACTTTGTGAATCACATAACAACGTCCCAACCTCCCGCCTTCTTTCGAGATCCTCCAACACCCCCTTCACCCAAATCAACTTCTTTCCAGCTTTTGTCAGTTGAAGCTTCGGCATCCAACTCACAGTTGTGCCTTCGTAAGTAAACACATAGTCAGCGGTACTCCTCTAAGGGTCTGCATCTCCCCTAAAGTCCAAATCTGCAAACCCCTATAGCAATTCATCCATTCTGAAACAAGAGACAAACTTTCGGAACCTTTGAGATATCAGAAAATCCACTTAGCCACTTCACAGTGTTCACTTCCGGGATTAGCCATGAACCTACTAAAAACTCTCACTGCATGCGCAATGTTCGGCCGCATACAAACCATGGCATACATCAAGCTTCCCAATTTCGATGCAAATGGAACCTTTGTCATGAACTCAGTCTCTGCTTTCGTTCTAGGTGTCTTCTCCTTACTTTAGCTTAAAGTGTACAACCAAAGGAGTGATAATCGGTTCCGCCTCACTCATTTTGAAGCATTCCACCACCTTTCAGATGTAGTCAGACTGAGTCAAGAACAAAGTTCCGAACTTTAAGTCTCTCGCAATCTGCATCCCCAAAAATCTATTTTACTGGATTGAAATCCTTCATCTCGAATTATTCAGCCTTCAGCTCATCAATACTTTCCTTTATCGATCCGGTAATAAGCATACCATCCACATAGAGAAGTAAAATGATGAAGCTTTCATCATCATACACCTTTTGGTAGTAACAATGGTCTGCATTGCTACGGACGAAGTTCTGTTCCTCCATGAAGGCAGTAAACTCCGGTTCCACTGTCATGGTGCTTGGTTCAAACCATAAAGGCTTGACTTCAACTTGCACACTAGACCCTCATTCTATCTACAAAGCCCTTGACTGTTCCATGTAAATCTCCTCATCCAAATCCCCATGAAGAAATGCAATATGTAAATCTCCTCATCCAAATCCCCATGAAGAAATGCAATCTTAACATCTAACTGCTCCGGATGTAACCCTTCCATGGCAACCATTCTGAGTACCATCAAAATAGTCATATGTTTAACAAACGAAGAAAATATCTCGAAAAAATCTACACCTTCAGTTTACTAGAAGCCCTTCATGACAAGTCTTGCCTTATACCGCTTTCTGTTTTATGCTTTCTCATTTGGGTGATAAACCCATTTGGTCTGAAGCACATTCCTCCCAGTAGCTCGTTCTATTAACTCCCATGTCCCAAAAACATGCAAGGAATACATTTCATCCCTCATCGCTAACTCCCACAGACTTGAGTCGCTCAAACTTGCAGCCACTTCCAGACTTTCAGGTTCTCTATCGTCTGTGAAAAGCAAATAGTGGAGATCACTCAAACTTGCAGCCTCTTCCAAACTTTCAGGTTCTCTATATCGTCTGTGAAAACCAACACCTTCAGTTTGTTGAAAGCTCTTCACAAAAAGTCTTGCCTTGTACCGCCTTCTGCCATCCGCTTTCTCATTTAGCTGGTAAACCCATTTGGTCTGAAGCACTCTCCTCCCAGTAGGTCGTTCTCTGAACTCCCATGTCCCAGAAACATGCAAGGAATTCATTTCATCCCTCATAGCTAACTCCCACCAACTTGAGTCACTCAAACTCGCAGCCTCTTCCGGACTTCCAGGTTCTCTATCATCTGTGAAAAGCAAATAGTGGAGATCACTTTAGTATCTCTATACATAGAGCCGAATCCTGGTAGATCTCTGCGGCTCAACTACTTCTGGAACCACTGCTGCCAGAACTTCACCTCCTGGAGGTTCTCCTCTGAGCTTCCACAACCCTCTAGCTCTCCAATACTTCGGACCTTGGCAACACCATCAGAACTTGATTTCCATTCCAATTTGCCTCTGGACAGTCCGGTGTTTCTAGAATTGTCGTACTCCCTGAATTTCTTGGAACATCCAGAGCTTCCGGACTTCCATTCAAATGAACCTCAGCCTGTGATGACTCTTTAATCTCATCTACAACTTTCGCTTGGTTCCGATAAAAGATCACTTCATTGAAGATAACATTTTGGCTTCTAACAACCTTCCGTAAGTTGTTATCCCGGAGCCGAAATCCAAAATCTTCGTCGCCATACCCTACAAAGAAACATACTCGAGACTTGGCCTTTAACTCCCTTTCTTTGGCATCAACATAGACGCAAGCGAGTGAACCAAAGACTTTGAGATGGGAAATTTCAATTTTCTTTGCGAACCAACATACTTCTGAAAGTTCCTGCCCTAACGGAGATGATGGGCTTATGTTCACCAAGTAAGCAGCACTATTCAGGGCCTCCACCTAGGGGTGTAATTTCGACCCGGGCCGGGCTTGCCATGCAAAAAGTCGGGCCGCTGACCACTATTCGGGCCGGCCCGAACAACCCCATGAGGCGGCCCGAGCCCAGCCTCAGACCGGCCCAAACCATCGGGCTGGGCCGGGCTTTTTCGGGCCGGGCCGGGCTCTTTTGAGAAGCCGGGTCATGGTGGGCTTTTATTATTTTCAAAATAATTGTTTGTTTTAAAACTTTTTTTAAACGTTTTTATTTAAACATTTTTTTAACATTTATTTAAAACGTTTCTTTACATTTATTTTTAAATGCAAGTTTTTTGTAAAAACGTTCACTTTATTTTTTATTAACATTTTACAGTGGGTGGATATGTTTTTTTGTCTAAATAGATTTATATATTGTGAATATATATATATTATTTGCAAATTGTAAAAAAAAAAATAATGAAGGGCGCGCCACAGTAGTGGGTGAGTTTAAAAACTCATTATTTAAATGTTTTTCTAACATTTATTTAAAACATTTTTTTACATCTATTTTTTTTTATTATTTATAATTTTTTTAAGCGTTTGTTAATATTTTTTATTTAAACGTTTTTTTACATTTATTTTTAAATGATTAATTTAAAACATTTTTTAATTTTTTTTTAAACGCATGCTTTTTACAAGTATTTTTTAAAAACCACTTTTTTTTCATATTTATAGTCAAAAAGAATTTTTTAAGTGTTTGATTTAAAAAAATTAATTTAAATGTTTGTTTTAAAAACTTTTTTAAGCATTTTTATTTAAACCTTTATTTAAACCGTTTTTTAACACTTGTTTAAAACGTTTTTTTACATTTATTTTTAGACGTTTAATTTAAAACGTTTTTTTGAACGCATATTTTTTACATGTATTTTTTTAAATATTTAACACGTTTTATGTAAAAATATTTTACAGTGGCCGGATGTGTTATTTTTTTAAATAGATTTATATATGTCTGTGAATTTATATATATTATGTACAAATTGAAAAAAAAAAATTAATGAGTGATTGGAGGGTGTGCACCAGTGAGTGGTGGGTTTAACGCGTTGTTATTTAAACGTTTTTTTACATTTATTTTTTTTAACTTTTTTATGAAAAGTATTTTTAAGCGTTTGTTTAATTTAAAACATTTTTTTAAACGATTTTCAATTTTTTTGCAAAGCAGGCCCGACCTGGCCCTGTCTGGACCGAAATTACACCCTTAGGGGGGTGCGCAGCAGTTGGTGAGTTAATTTTTTTCTAAATAGATTTATATATGTATATATAGTATATATAATATATGCAAATTTTATCATATTTAAAAAAAATTAATGAGATTGGGGGTGTGCGAACATCATTGGGTGAGTAGTTATTTTTTTTATTAATATATAATAAGTTATTATATATATATATATATAATATTAGAAAATTGTAAAAAAAATAATTCGGGGTTGGGGGTGCGCCGCAGTGGGCGGGTTAATTTTTTTTTTCTAAATAGATTTATATATAACATATGCAAGTTGCAACATATTTAAAAAAATTAATGAGGTTGGGGGACGTGCACGAACATTATTAGGTGAGTGTTATTTTTTTGTTAATATAAAATAAGTTATTATATATATAATATTAAATCATTGACACACACATATATTATTAATGGATTTTTAAAAGTCGCGCTTAATTGATATATATTATTAATAGCTTTATATATATATATTATTAATGGCATTGTTTATATATATATATATATATATATATATTATCATATCATATCATTGATATATATATATATATATTATTCGTAGATTTGTTTTTATATATACATATATATAATATGCAAGTTTCATCATATTTAAAAAAAATTAGTGAGGTTCAGGGTGTGCGCGAACATCATTGAGTAAGTGTTATTTTTTTTGTTAATATATAATAAGTTATTATATATATAATATTAAATCATTAACACACACGCGTATATATATTATTAATGGAAAGCCACACTTAATTGATATATATTATTAATAGTTGTATTAATGGCTTTGTTTATATATATATATATTATTAGTAGATTTGTTTTTATATATACATATATATAATATGCAAGTTTCATCATATTTAAAAAAAAATTAGTGAGGTTGGGTGTGCGCGAACATCATTGGGTAAATGTATTATTTTTTTTGTTAATATATAATAAGTTATTATAAATATATAATGTTAAATGTTTGGTATATATAAATATATATATATATATATAATATGAAAAAATTGTAAAAATAATAATTAGGGGTTGGGGGTGCGTCGCAGTGTTGCAGTGGGTGAGTTAATTTTTTTTTTTAAATGGATTTATATATGTATAGTATATATAATATATGCATGTTGCAACATACTTAAAAATAAATAAATGAGGTTGAGGGACTTGCACGAACATCATTAGATGAGTGTGTTATTTTTTTATTAATATATACCAAGTTATTATATATATATATATATAATATTAAATCATTGATATATATATATTAATATCTTTGTTTATATATATACATTATTATATATATAATTATATATAGTTGTGTATATATATGCACACATTATAATTATATATAATAATAATTATATGTATATATATAATATTATTTTTTGTTAATATATAATGATATATATATATATATATATTATTAATATATATATATATAGGATGGTGATAACTTAACAGGCGCAGCCTTAGAAGCTTGAGGTAGGGGGATCGAATCCCCCTACCAGCAGTTTCCCCGTTAAATTTTTTTACAGCAAGCAGGCTTCGGCACGGACTAGCGGGCTGAGCTTTCCGCGGGCCAACGGACCGGGCTTTTTCGGGCCGGCCCAGCCTGGCCCGACGCGGGCTTTGTCGGGCCGGGCCGCTCGGGCTTTCGGGTCGGGCCGCTCGGGCTTTCGGGTCGCCGGGCCAAAATTACACCCTTACCTCCGCCCTAAACTCCTTGGAAAAAACCAGTGTGGGTCCTCATGCACCTTGCTTTCTCCACTAAAGTCCGATTCATCCTCTCCGCAGCTCCATTTTGTTCTAGAGTTCCTAGAACGGTCTTCTCAAAATGTATGTCTTCCCACTAGAAGAACCTTCGGAATTCTCTGCTTTCGTACTTCTCACTGTTCTCAGAACACAAACATTTCAATTTACTTCTGATCTCCTTTTCTACCATGGCTCTTCATTGAACGACTTTTCCAAAAACTCCAAACCAATGCTTGAGAAAGAACACCCAAATCTTTTGTGTCGCATCATCGATGAAGGTAACATAGTACAGGTAACATAGTACGATGAACCTCTGTGAGAACAAACCAAAGTCATCCACCATACGTCCGTATAAACCAACTCTAACTCGGATCCTTTGGTGTCCTACCTTCCATTCGAAATGACACCTTTCACTGCTTTCCAATGATGCATTCTTCACATGTTCCGTACTTCATGATTCTGATCTTTAGCATTCCTTTAACAACAAGGATTTCCATCTCTTTCTTACTCATGTGACCAAGTCATTCACGCCATAAATTTGCGGAAGTTGTTTGTCCATCATGCATTGCTCCTTCTGAAACTTCCGCCAGGTACAATGTTCCAACTTTCACTCTTTCAGCCACCACCATGGAGTCGTATATAACTTTCCACACTCCACCCACATTGTACAGAAACCCACATCGTCCAGCTGTCCTACCAAAATCAAACTTTTCCTTAACCTCGATATGCGTCGCACTCCTTGTAATTCCAGCAAGCTTCCATTCTGTGTCTAGATGGAAACATCATTATCTCAGAAGTTTGATCGTCCATAAGATGTACATTGTCGAATCTTCCAGAAGTATAATTCTTCATACTCCTCCGATGCAGAGTGAAATGAAGCCCTAGGGGGTTTATAATCCAAGATTCAATTCGATAAGCAACACTCAACAAAAACCACTCGTATCTTCCGAAACAGGATTTGCGGATGCACTTCTGGAAGCATATCTTCCAAAATTAACCCTTCGCTCACTACAATCTTTCTTCGTATGGTTTTTCTTCCCACAATGCCAACTTATGGGACCGCCTTCAGCCGAACCATTTCAGCTTCTACCTCTTTTATTCCCTTTCTTGTGACTCTTCCGTGCAGCGAAACGTCCCTTGCCTTTCACACTATAAGCATTTTCGGTAAAAGCTTGGATCTCCTTCGTGTGAATCTCTTCGTTCAGAATTAAATCTTGAACGTCCACAAACACAAAGCCAGTCTTACCACTTGAATTACTCACCGCGGAAAAGATAAAATCTCATGATTCTAGGGTGATAAAAGCAACAACAGCGCCCACTCTAGATCTGCGAACTTTACCTAAACTGATTCCAACTGACTCTGGATTATGTTGAAGACATTGACATGATCAGTCATCAGCTTTCCCTCCAACATTCTCATGTTGAATAGTCTCCGCAAAGGAAACAATTTGTTCATTGTAGTTGGCTTCTCATACATATCGGTAAGTCTTCATAAGTTCCAAGGTTGTCTCCACTTCACGAATGTTATATGCCACGTTCCAGGCCGGTGACATCCAAATCCGCCCTAATGCTTTCTTTTCCAGTCGCTCTCATTCTTCTTTCTTCATCGCTTCTGATTTGGTGTCGGTCAACGGAAAATCGAGATCCTTCTACTGTAGACAATCCTCTATCAGCATCTTCCAGGATTCAAAATTCGTCCTGCGGAACTTTTCCACCAAGACCTTACCCTCATACAACATTCCTTCCGAAGTCAAAGAACTCTCATTGAATTTGAAACACATGAGAGATCAAGAATTGCTTACCAAAATTCACCTACAAAACAAAGAGCAGAATACTACTGAACCGAGCTCTAAAACACCTTGACGAGGGTCGGGTGATACCGAAACTTTGCAACCGAGCTCTGATACCACTCGTTGGGAAATCAGGAAACCAATAGATTGTCGGATCACTGATACCACTTGATGGGTCTGTAACCTCCGATCTAAAAAACACGGAACAGATTTTGAAAGTTCTGAAATCAGAACAAGATGTATCTAGAACTAGGAAGACAAAGCACCTCAACCAGGCACCACCAACGCTCCCATACACACCGGACAAGAACTTTCAAAAGACAAACAATAGAAAACAAGGGGATTTTACGTGGTTCGGACTAAATCCTACTTTATGAGGGAAACATGCTTCAAATTCTTTTATTAAGCGGAAGATGATAACAACCTCAAAAAGTCATAGTCAAAATGACCAATGCCCATAAATATATAGGCGAGTTCCACAACAGCCACCCAGTCAACCAGTTTCCACCGCCTTTTTATCTTCGCGGAGGATATGCCCTTTGGATCAGATTTTCACGGGCATCCCTTCACTTGACCAAAGACATCCACCCAATGAATTCCTTTCGATGAACAGTATGAGCATATGAATTCTTCGTGCCAGATCAATCTTACGTGGCTCGTCAGATTAATCTTACACCTCCTTTGAACCATCACAATAATTCATACACAGCCTCCACCTTCCTTTCGGAATTTGGCTTTGGTCTGCTACTTCTGTTGCACTGCTTTAGATTGCTCTGCTTCCGGACTTTGGTCGTGCCGCTCCACCATCATTATCCGGCTTCGGAATTAGACTTCAAGATTCACTCCATCTGAAAGTATCATACTAAGCCGAAAATGGTTTTCACGGCTGAACCTTGTTGGGAAGAAGGCGCATGAAAAGCCAATACACTCTTAAGATGGTTAAACCTTGGGTTCAGCGGAAAATCGTATCCACCAGTACCTTAGCACAGCGGAATTTCAACTATCGAATCTTCTCTTGTTGTCTTAGAGCACCGAAAATATGAAGTCAAGTTGCACCCTAATCTCCGCTCAAAAGACGAATCACACACACAAGCATACAAAGAATGGGAAAACATAAAAGGAACATCGGTTTAATGTGGTTCAGACTTTCGTCCTACGTCCACGGGAGAACATTGCAAACTCTTAGTATTACAAGAAGTACATGGTTTACGAACACTATAGCTTAGTAAGCCAGCGTTATACTTTTCGTAAAACAGTACAGTATATGCACCTCAACAGCTGGTCCCACCTCCTTTTATAGAGGTGCATTGTCGATCAAACAGGTTTCACAGCCATCCAAAATTTGCGGTCAGTCATCCGTTGACTTCGCAGTTCAACTAAGGCTTCCACCGACTCAATCATCACACCCAGAACATTGTTCATAGTACCCAAAGAGTTGTACAAGACTGAACATTGTCCATCGGAAGTTTGCAAACTTCTGATGGTCAAACCAGTATGTTGAAGGTTCATGTTGTCGTTATTCTGACAAGACTGAAGCAAACTACAAGAGACTGAACTTCCGATGAGTGAACTTCTAGAGACTTTCATGATCCCAACAATCTCCCACTTAAAGATTGCTTCTAGAAACCTCATCGGCATCCTCCAACACTCCTTCCGCGTTCGTTGCAGTGTTCTTCATCCTCCTCTCCTTCAGCTGAGTCTCACTAAGCCACAATGTCGCCTTAGGTTTTCTTGGACTAACCTTTTTGAACATATTGGCCGGATTTTGCTACCCTGCGATCTTTCATAGCTCAAACACTTTTTCCTCCAACAAATTCCAAATGAAATGGAATTCCCGGTTAATGTGTTTCGTTCTTGCATGAAATACCGGATTCTTGGCAAGGTAGATAACACTCTGATTGTCACATAATAATGTTCCTCCTTCCAATGCTTTTTTAAGTTCCTTCAGCAAGCACATTAACCATATCAACTTTGTTCCAACTTCTCTAGCTGTAGCATACTCTTGCTTCAGTTGTAGACAAAATCACCACCTGTTATAGTCGTGACATCCAGTTGATCGCAATTCCGCCAAAGGTACACATAAAACTCGTTGTACTAATCCAAGTGTCAAAATCACCGGCAAAAATCCGCTTCAACAAATCCTTGTAAAGGACCGTCTTCCCCAAAGCACGACAATGTTGTATCCATCGATAATTTTAGGTATTGGATGTTCCACTTCACAACATCCCAATCCTCTATCCTCGGGTTAGACATAAAACGGCTTACCACTCTCACTGCAAATACAATGTCTGACCGCGTACAAACCATCGCATACATCAAGCTTCCAATAGCAGAAGCATACGGTACTTTTGCCATGTACCGAACCTCATCTTTTGTTGAAGGTTTCTATGTCTTGGATAACTTGAAGTGTCCAACGAGGGGAGTTCCGACATATTTGCATCCAGTCATTTGAAACATTTCAATGATCTTTCGGATGTATTCCTTCTCGGATAACACCAGAGTACCGAATTTCTGATCTCTTTTTATCCTCATCCCTAAGATTTTTTTGGCTTGACCAAAATCCTTCATTTTAAATCTTCGAGACAACTTACTCTTTAGCACCTTGATCCGCTGAATTTTCAGTTCTGCCAGTAACATGGCATCAATGTAGAGTAGAAGAATAATGTAAGTTTCATCATTCCAAGACTTTTGACAACAACAGTGATTGAAGTCGCTTCTTGTGAAACCTTCCTCGTTCATGAAAGCATCGAACTTCTGATTCCACTGTCGAGGTGCCTGTTTCAAGCCATACAGATTTCACTTAAGTTTGCAAGCAAGGCCCTCCTTCTGATGGTCTTCAAACCCCTTAGGTTGCATCATGCAAATCTCCTCCAAATCACCATGAAGAAAGGCAATCATCACATTCATCTGCTCCAAGTATAAACCATCGAATGCAACAATGTTTAGTATTGTTCGGATTGTAGTATGTTAACTACCGATGAAAATACTTCTAAGAAATTGACTCCTGTTTGAATCATTTCGCCACCAATCGTGCCTTATATCTTTTGCTTCCATCGGTTTCTTCTTTCAAACAGCAAATCCATTTGTTCTCAAAGTGATTTTTTCACTTTCAAAAGTTTAGTTAGCTCCCAAGTTTCGTTAAACTTGGAATTCATCTCTTCCTCCATGGCTAACTCTCACTGCTTTGAGTCACTGAATGTTGTTGCCTCTTCTGGACATTTAGGCTCCCCAACATCCGTTAAAAGTAAGAAGTTCGTGTCGACCCTGTACCGCTGGACTAGTCATCTTACTCTAGAAGATATTCTCAGAGAAGTTTCGACATTCGCCAGAACTTCATTTTCTGATGCTTGAACTTTCGGTGCTCCTGCTGCCGATTGTTCTGCTACAGGAGCTTTTCCTCAGTCTTCTACAGTTCTCGAGCATTCTGACACATTTTTCGTTGATCGAATTTTTCGTGCATTCATAATAACTTTCGATATCACCGGTATTTGTGAATTTAAAGTGTTTTCATCCACACCAACTTGTAATTCAGTAGTTGATCTCTTTTCCTCAACTTTTGATTCAGCCAAGTTTCGATCCTTCCATCGGGATCTTCACATTGAAGATTGCATCTTGACTTCTGATGATCTTTCATTGATCATCACTTCACGGTTGGCAGCCAAATTCTTTATTTTCATAGCCGACAAAGAAACAGGTTTTGGACTATGCCTCCAGCGTATCTTTGTCCTTTGCATCAACAAGAGCATAAGCAATGCAACTGAAGATTTTGAGGTGTGAAACTTCTGGTAGCTTATCAAACCAAAGTTCTTCAGGTAGACTTTGTCCTCCTGCAGAGGCTAAACACCTGTTAGCCAAGTATGTTGTCGTGTTAATTGCTTCCACCCAGATGGCCTTAGGCGTATTGGAGTGCGCACACATGCATCTAGCCTTCTCTATCAAAACCCGGTTCATCCTCTCTAGAACTCCATTTTGTTGCGGAGTTTCGGGTACTATTCTCTCAAGCATGATCCTCTTCTTCCGACAGAAGTTTTGAAAGTTGGTACCATTGTATTCACCATCGTTTTCAGATCTTAAGCACTTCAATTTCCGACCACTTTCCAACTCCACTATGGCTTTCCATTGTACAAAAGCATCAAACACATCAGATTTATTTTTAAGAAAATAAACTCATACCTTCCTCGTGACATCATCAATGAATGTGACAAAGTATTGTGATCCTCTATGAGATTAAACTAAAGCAGGTCCCCAAACATCCGTGTGAACTAACTCCAGCTTTCAGGCTCTAAGCTTCCGATCATTCAGATTGAATAAGACCATATTTTGCTTTCCAAGCACACAACTCTCACAACTTCCGATAGTAGTATGATCGAGCTTCATAATGTCCTTCCTTGCTAGAATCTTCATATTCTTCTCACTAAGGTGATCAAGTTTGCAATGTCAGACCTTCAGATTTCCAGAGGATGAAATTTCGATCATTGCACTCCCATATGAACTTCCAATCAGATAAAAGGTATTGTCCTTACCTCCTCGTGCCACAACCACGGATCCCCGAGTCACTTTCCAGATTTCATTGTTAAAAGTAGTACCAAAGCCTTCATTATCTAACTGCCCCACTGAAATGAGATTCCTCCTGAGACCCGGTATGTGTCTCACTCCTTTCAACCAAAAAATACTCTTATTCAGCATTCGAAGATTTACATCTCCCTTTCCAACCACTTCCAAAGCTTCATTGCATGTCGGACGAACTTCCTCAAAGCTTCTAAATACATAGCTTGTCATGCATCCGCAAAGCCGATGAGTGGAAGGATGCACCAGTGTCAACCACCCATGACTCCATCGAATTATGAACAACGAGCAGTAGATCGCTACCCTCATTCATTGCATTAACGGATTTTGAACTTCCGAAAGTTGTCCTTCCGGTGTCTCCCTTGCGATTTCTGCAGTGCCTCTTAAGATGTCCTCGCTTACAACAATGTTGGTGGGTAAGCCCTGAACCAGACAACTTTCCACGACTCTTCTCTCTGGTCTTTTCTTCCGATTGACAACGATTCTTCCGATGAGGTGAGCGTCCCCTTCTGTTGGTATTCAATGCACTACTGAAATGTTCTTGGACTTCTCTTCTCTTGAGCTCCTCATTAAGGATCAAATTTTGAACGTCTACAAACACAAGATCGGGCTTTCCACAGGAATTACTTACTGCAGTAACCATGCTATCCCAAGATTCCGATAAAGATTAAAGCAATAGTTTAGCCCACACATCATCCGCGAAAGTCACTTTCACTGATTCGAGCTAACTTCTGATCATGTTGAAATCATTCACACAAACCATCGTTGATCACCCTTCTGATAGCCTCAAACTAAACAAACACCTCATCGGGAACACTTTGTTTAAGGTCGTTGGTTTTCCATACATCTCCGTCAGGGCCACCATAAGTGCAGTTATGGTCTTCTTCATGTTGAAGACAACATTTAGTGTCAACATCATCATCACCAAGCCTAATGCTTTTTTGTCCAACTTTTTTCATTCACCTTTCTTCGTCTTGCCGGGTTTCTTACCCAATAGAAGTTCGAGATCCTTCTGGATGAGATAATCCTCTATTTGTATCTTCCATTAACCAAAATCGGTTTCGTTGAACTGACTGATCTGAACCTTGCCTTCATCTGTTGCCATATCTTCCAATGACACTACGACCAACTGAAATTCAATACGACTCTTAGGCAAGTGAGAAAGTTACTTGAGTTGCCGAGTGTATCCAAACCGAACCTCCCTGATAGGAACATGGTCGGGGTGGAAAAGGGCCGATAGGCTGCTGTTGGGGTTGAGTGCTACCGCGACAGGGATTGGGGGGGAGTGGTGGCTAGCCAAGGGTATTATTGTAATAATTGTAAAAAGTTGTTGGTTAGTTGGTTGGTTAGTTGGTTTGTTAGTTTGTCTAGAAGCTTCCAGTCGAGTTTATAAATAAGGGAGTTGAGGGCTGTATGGGGGAAATTTTCTGGTATATAGGATCTGTTGTGCAGATATACGGGCTGCTGCCTTGGGCCTTGAAGCAGTGTCGAGCAGTAATTCTTTCTTCTTTCATCTTCTTCCTCTTCATTTTCCTTTTGTATTCTGTATTTTTTGTTCGCAGTCGTTGCTGGAAATTAAGAAACCTATTGTTTCTCTATCTCTCTCTCTCTGCACCCTATCACTCTCACCAATGCCACTTGTTGGGAAGGAGCCTGAAAAGCCGATGCACTCTCCATAAGGTGGAACCTTGGGTTCACCGGAAAATCGTATCCACCGGTAGTTCAGCACAGTGGAATTTCAACTACCGGATCTTCCCTCGTTGTCTTAGAGCATCAGAAATGATGTTTAGACTCTTTGGAGCTAAAACTCGTAATAATGAATATAAATATAAAACTCATACCCAGTTATGGTATGATAATTCTTAGTCAAACTATTGTGATATACCAAGTATGATGTTAAACACTTTGGATCTAAAACTCTTAATTATATGATACTTGTGTTTTAGACTAAGAAACCTTTAGATATAAAAGTATATCATAAAGTTTCCAAAGTTAGTTCAACTAGGTAACATGAATTAGGAACTAAAGTTGCACCTTAATCACCGCTCAAAAGACGAATCACACACACACAAGCATACACACGGACGGGCATACAAAGAACGGGAAAAAAAGGAACACTGATTTTACATGGTTCAGACTTTCGTCCTACGTCCACAGGAGAACACTACAAACTCTTAGTATTACCAGCAGTACAAGGTTTACAAACACTGTAGCTTAGTAAGCCAACGTTATACTTTTCGTAAAATAGTACAATACATGCACCTCAGTAGTCGGTCCAACCTCCTTTTATAGAAGTTCATTGTCGGTCAAACTGGTTGCACCGCCATCCAAAATTTGTTGTCAGTCATCCGTTGACTTCGCCATTCAACTAAGGCTTCCACCGACTCAATTGTCGCATTTGGCACATTGTTCAAGGCCCAAAGACCAATTTGCACAACATCCATCGGAAGTTAACGAACTTCCAATGGTCAAACCCTTATGCCGAAGGTTCCTATTACCGTTGTTTTGACAAGACCGAAGCGAACTACCGAAGAGTGAACTTCCAATGACTTGAAAACTTCACAATCCCAACAAACCAACATTAAATGTGTTTATAACATGTTATTTATTTAAAGATTGTCCAGTTGCAATATGTGCTTCATATTAATTAGGTAATTTTTAGTATAAATAAGATAATTCAATTTGACTAGGTCATTGAGTTTCTGTGATATTAACTACTTGGACGTGTCATGATGGGGTGTGTTGTATCTTCAACGACAACAACAAAATGATATCATATCGACCAGATCAAGAGCTAAACAGATGCAGTGTTTTGTACATAACTGAGAAGCATCGTCCTCCATTATGTTTTACGTCTAGCGATAATAACCATATAGAGACTATCTATGTACTACAAGAAAAATAAATATCTCGAATAGCACATCCAGAACAGATTTCTTCTTCGTCCTAGATATAATGAATAAATACTAAAAATTATCATGGAACGGATAATCTGGACGGATGTGAAATCTGTCCCAGATAAGTTGGCGTGCATCTACACCAAAGACTACTTAATTAGCATCAATTTTTTCATGACAAAATAAATTTTTCATCAAAAATATTTATCTTTTAAAATAATAATTAGTATGACAAAAATATTTGGGACAAATTAATCCCCCATCCCTAAAAATCCATATATAATGTTAATATAAATAACATTATATATAATTAATCATATATACATACATACATACATACATACATACATGTATAAATAATTAAATAATTAAATAATTAAATATTTATAAACATTCAAATATAAATATAAATAGCATTTATATATATAAATATATATATATATGTATAAATAATATTAATATATATAAACATATATTATTTATATTCAAATATGTATATATATAATGCTTATTCATATTTCAATATAAATATAAATTTAGTATCAGTATTTAATTATAAATATATATATATATAATGTTAATATAAAATATATATTTTTAAAATAATAATTAGTGGCAAAAAAATATCTACGGAGAATTATAAATTCATCCCAAAAAATAATAATATTTCCCCCATTCCTGAAAAAAATATATCAAATGGAGTCCCGTATCATAAACAATTTTGGCTGGATTATACATTCACCCCCAAAAAATAATAACAAAACATAAAAATATTTATATTTAAAAAAAGAATAAAATATATATATATATACAAATATATATAATTATAATATAAATAACATTTATATCTATCTTTATTAGATAAATGGAATTACAAACCGCAAATAATGTTTATATATATACATAAATTTTCTCATTTTTTGGTGGGTGCGCCATGCCAACGTTATAGCAACGCAAAGGCGGGTGTGGAAGCAAAGAGAACATTTATATGTAATTAAATGGATATATAATTAAATAAAAATTATTTATATACATTTAAATATATATATATATATAATGTTTATATAAATGCATGTTATGTATATTTAAATATAAATATATTTAATTATTTATATTTAATTATAATATATATTTATACTTATATTAAGGTTTATATATACACACACATCAACATTAAATATATTTAAATAAATGGATATAATATATATATTTTTAAAATGTATATTTATGTCTATTAATGTTTTTATAAATATAAATATGTGTGTGAGTTTGTTTGTATTTATATATATATACACACACAATCACAAATCAAATATCGAATTACTGATAAGTGTGTTGGCCACCCAAGCATGAGGTCATGGGTTCAGGTTTCACGATGTTGTATTAAGGCCCTATTTGGCAGAAAAGAATGGTTTTGATGGGAAAAAATTGAAGGAGAAATGAAAAATAAATTGGAAATGGAATGGGAGTGACAAATAAAATCATGATTGGTGTGCTGAAAAATTTTGATGGAATGGATAAATCATTTTAATTTTTAAAAAACAAAATATCACTAAAATGACCAAAAACCCCTCTTCCTCCTCAACAGTATTCTTCTTCCTCGCGGGCAAAGGTCATATGCGTAGGGGGCGGCAGTCGTCGACACAAGGAGCTGGTAGCAATCATCGGCACTGGGACGGCGGTCGCCGACGTAGGGGGAGCAATAGTCACCAACGTGGGGGGCAGCGGTCTCCAATGCAAGGGGAGTAATGATAGTTGATGCAGGGGATAGCAGTCATCGACGAGGAGTGGCGGCGATCATCGGCGAGGTATGGCGACGATCGTCGGCAAGGGTAGTGGTCGTTGGCTAGGGGAGGAGCAGGAAGAATGCATCGGTGGAGGGGGGGTTCAGTCCAGAAAATACGATTCCCATGAACATTGACAAGTTCCACTCTTTCATGGGAGGAATCCAAATTCCATCATATGATGGAATTTTGGATTCTCTGGAATCACATTTCCTGTGTACCAAACACGGGAAAATGTAATTCTCTTCCCCTTTCCCGACATCCGATTCCTGCATACTAAACACGACCTAAGAGGATTTTTCTCCAACTGTATATACATATTTGTATAAGTGTATATACATAGGTACACAAATACATACCTAAATATAAATAAATAAAGATAAATATAAATATGAAGCTAGTAATATTCATTACTTATTTTAAATATATATAAATATAATCATTTAAATATATAGATAATTTTAAAAAACAAAATATAATACTTTTAAAAAATAAAAATTATCGGGGACAGATTTATCTGTCCCGTTTTACATAGGAAGAGTTATTTCGTCGAAAACAAAAACATCATCTGGGACTAATTATTACATCCTAGATATCCCAAATAAAATTGTGACAGATTATTCCATTCCATACATGTTTGCTGGTTTGAATGAATGCTTCCATCGCAAATAATAGATTTTAATACTCGCCAAAAAACTTATCTCGGACGGATTTAATCCAACCCAGATAAAAACCATTTTGGGATAGAAATTACATCCCATCTCAGATAACAATGTCTCAAACGCCGACTTCTAAGAAGACACTTCTGGGACGAATATCCATTCCGATTAATATTCTAGGACGGATTTTTAATCATCTAGGATGGAAAAAAATCATCCCAAAGGCCATTTTTTCATGAAGTGATGGCACCATTCAAAGGCACAATAACATTTTTTTTGGATAAGAAGCCAAGATACTCATGCAACTTCCCAAACATAGCATGTTCATGAAGATAATAAAAGAAAAAATAGCTCAAAAAATATGCAACAAAATGTAGAACGACCCATATAATGGATGTTCATGTACTAAACATATGGAGCTTCGTTGACTACTAGTACACGTGCAGAGAAACCCACTGAACAATGACAGAGCCATTGTAAGTGGAGGTGGACATGTATCAAAATGGTACCACCAATGGCATTTATATGCATGAGGTGGGCGAGAAGAGTGACATGGAGGGCACAAGCAACATAAACATTCCAAATATGATCGCCGAGATGATATAAGGAATGGGAATTTTCAAAATGCAGCGACGATAAACTGCAGATGCAGGGGTGATGACAATAGGCGAGGCCAGCAGTGCCATTGAACCACTCCTAACCCTCTACTTATTTTTAGTGAAGCCATAAAATTTACATGGGTTGATGAAACATGTGAAAATTGCCCACCTTAGAATCAACAGCACAATGCTTGTAATGACGGTACTGAGGTCGGAAGAAGATGCAAGGCCACCTAAGTTTAATGACCCTCTGCTAAACCTAGCAGAGCAGGAACCTTTATGCGCAGGAGCCCACCCTCCTCTTACTCATGTTCGTTGACAAAACTACCAATCAAATAACCTGATACAAGATCCCTAAAAAGATGAATGAATAAGACTAGCAGACAGTACCTTAAGAAGAATGTCCAAGCCAACAACAAGTCCCGAGATTGCAAAAGTTCGCGTTAATGAGTCCAAACTACTGGCATGATTACCTTGGAATAAAAAGGCCACCAAGCTTACTTCTAGAAACAGCATACCGGAAGAGGAGAACAACGATAAGATGTTCCACGCCACTGCCCTCTTAGGATCACATTCCCATGCCTGCCAACAAAATAAAGCCAATGATAATTTACAATGGGCTTTCAAAAGTGTGGAGAAACAAATTCATAACAGATATAAACACTGAAATAAATGATGTGCCACAGAAGATTCATATGAGTGAAAGTCAGATAGTATAGGGAATAGCTTCATTTATCGCAAAAAATGAAGCGTGACATATTCAAGCTGTTCTGTTTTGTTTTTTCCCTACAATTTGAAGCTGCCGAACAAAGGATGAGGAACTGTTTTTTTTTTTAATAATAATTCCACGATGCAACTCTTTGAGTCCTTAAATTGCAAAGCAACCATTGATTTCAGTACGTTATGCCAGTCTCTACCCACACAAGATATTTTCCATAAATCTAATGAAGCATAATTGCACCCCTTGTTGCAGAAAACGTGTATAAGCAAGCATATCTTTTACTCGCTTTCTCCTCAAACCAAACGGGGCGTAACTTGTACAGACCTGGAAACAGCACCAGGCAAAATTGAGCAGACTGAAGAGCCAGAGGCACCCGTAATACGCGACTATGATATGCGAAGGTCCGTGCAAGAGCTTCACGAAGCTCCGCCTCGCCTGATACGCCAAGTAGAACAGGAAAATAATCGAAGGAAGAATCAAAGCGACGTTGTGCCAGAACCCGTGGCAATCGAAGAGCCACCCTAGCAACATCGGACTAAACCCACTGTCATTTAGGGTTGATTTCGAAAACCGAACGCCCGCAACCACCGAAAATCCTTCGCCTGCTGTCATGCCGATTCAATCCAGATTTCGCTGCATCGCAAATCCCGATGGCTAAGATCGCAAATATGGAAAATGAGCTGAATTTGAAACAGATCGACCCTAAAAATGGGGTGTCATTGTTTTTTAACACAATAATCCGTGAATTTAATTTTATAATATATTTAGGGATGGATGGGTGTCATTAGGGTGATGCTCTTTGGGACATAGGTGGACGAGTTAAATTAGTTATTATTGATTTATTGATTATATATTTTTAAATAATAGTATTATTATAAAATATATTTATCAAATCGGGGCGCACTCTAGTAGTTGCGTATTTGAGGTTTTAGAGTTGAGTCTCTCAAAGTATGTTATAGGTGTTGGTAGATTTTATTTGTAATTTTACCTCTTGGTCTTTTGTAAATATATTTATCAAATTGATTTCATCCCATATTATATTAATAAATGAGTTTTAAACCAAAATCCGATTGATTTAATTATTGGTTAATTAAAAATATTTTTAAATCATTATAAAATATATTTATTTGATTTTATATCCATTCATTTTAAATTTATAAATAAGTTTTCTAAATTACAAACATGTATTTAAATAGGTTTGGTTAGCTAAGGTGATATTTCAAAATGTAACAGGATGTCACAAATTTTACAGGTACCCAACTCCTTGTCATCCCTATTCCGTATAAAAAAATATCAATTTATTTTAATTTTTTCATAGTATTATTAAAATTACAAATGCTAGTGTGAATGAAGAGAATAAAATATCGTTTTCTTAATCCAATCACAAAACAATCTAAATCAACACATTTTGTGCACGCGAACAAAAAAATGCAATTTCAACCCTTTTACCATTTGATATCACACAAATTGTTTTTGTTGTTTATGATAAAACAACATTTCATTTTTATTTAATGTTACATCAAATTAGTCATTTTTCCTTGAAAATGCATATTGAAAAGAAAATCATACTATGATTTTTTAATAATATCTACATATCATTCATTTCTTTGTGGTGGAAGTCTTTTTATTCGGTGCCTCGTTAAGTCAATGTTATTTTTTTTACAAAACATGACTATCAAAACTATGAATCTAAGGATGAATGATCTTGCAAAAGCCATCAAGCAACACTAATTTATCAAAATCAACAAAACTTGTGCAATCAAACAAAAAAATAGGCAAAAGCTTATTAATTTAATCATTAGACTATTGAAATTAGTAAAATTAACATGGATGAACAAAAAATGTTAGGGAGATCTTTTTCCCTTATTTAGTTCTTCACGAATTGGTCGTCTTTCGAACACCGCTCTTCTTTTAATTCAACTTAACAAAGAGTTTTGGAGGGGGCAGCCCAGAGCCAAACATAATAGAAATAATAAAAAAAACTTGTTTTACCTGAGATTCAACCATTAATTTTTTATTGAAAAAATATAAATTAAGAACACAAATTTTTGCTCTGATGATCTAATCTGTGCAAACTTTTACATGAGTTTGATAAGGAGCACCGAGAAGAAGCCAGGAGACTCATTTATAGGGAATCCCACGAGTTGTATGAATCTCAAAACCCTTGGGAAGGACGTCCTTCGTGATTAGGTCTGTTAAAACCTGTGGTTAAAGGCCTGAAGAAAAATATGAACAATATCGTAGACGAGGCATCTATCAGTGGGCAAAATCGCATTTATCGAACGTTTTTCATTGAAGATGTGGGCATTATTGTTAGAATCCAACTTTTATCAGTGCTAAAAATGCATTAATAAAGGTCTTCTTCATCAGCGCTAGTCTTAGCACTAATAAAGAGAATCTCTAGGAATGCTAGTTTTAGCGCTGATAAAAAAGTCTTTCATCGGCACTAGTTTTTACGTTGATAAAAGCCATGACATGTTGTAAAATTGGGTGCCTTATGCCCAGCTTGAGTAGTGATTTTCGATTACCATGCCATATATAGAGTGTAGCGACTCAGGTTTTGTCATGAAAAGCTTTAAAATATTTTTAAGACCATTTCAAAAGCCAGACGTGGAGTCGGTGTAGAATTTCGGGGTCCAGAAAGCCCTGATGAGGTGAAATTAAAATATTAAATATATTTTTTCTTCACACATAATTTTTCAGAAAATGTGGAATAACTCTTGAACAGGGTCTCAGATTGAAAATCTGAGAACGTTGTTGAGTTTGGAACATGAGTTTTACCCTAGGTGTGGTATAATGTTTGTCGGCATCGGGCGCTCTGTCGGAGGCGACCATTGGATGAGTATTAAATGAAGGAGGTTTTTTAATTAAATAAAACATAATTAATAAACTTAATCCCCTCCCCCCTTTGGTTTCCACACACGGTAGAGGTGAGGAAGATCCACCTTTGTGTGACAGATGACCCGAGGGAGAGAGAGAAAAGTGGCGTTGTCGGACTCAGTTCTTGACGACGATCGACACCAGATCAAGGTGCAACAGGTTTTAGGCACCACGTTGGACTCAAAGCTTCGATGTTTCTCCACAAGGTGGGAAGATTTATGAGTTTTATGTCACAATCCATGTATATGTGTTGTTTTGAGGTTTTAGAGCCCTTATACGACTGCTAGAGATACCCTAGGGGTAGATCCGTGGGTAATTGGTGCAAATAGGAGGTTTCAGGAAGATTGTAGTGATTTCCAGTTCAGAAATCTCAATCACACGGTATATAGTGCAGAAGTACACACTGTGTGTTTTTCCTGTTCGAGGAAGATGAACTTTTGGGAACTACACATCGTGTACTAGGGGTACACACTGTGTAGTGAGGCTTGGCCAAGTGGCCAAGGACATGGGCAGGCACGCCATGTGAGGGGACATGGTCGTGTGGGAGTACATGGCCAGACCTCAGGTGCACATAGGTCGGAGGACACAACCAGACACACAGGCACAAACCATGGTACACGGGCATGGGAACTTGTACATGGGAACAACCAATGACACATGCTTAGGCTGGGCCAAGAGAACACGTCGTGTACCTAGTGTTCATGTCGTATAGGGTGACATGGTCAGCCAGGCCGTGTGCGGGTGAGGACACGCCCAGGTGATCCAGCAAGGTTACACGTCATGTAACTAGATGTACATGCTGTGTATTTTCCTTATACACGCCGAGTATAGTGAGGGGACACGACCAAGGTTCGATGTCGAGAGACACGCTCTGTACTATGGGTACACACCGTGTACTCTGTTGGAGTTGGTTCCCTAAAACCAACTTCTGTGTACTTTATGGCAATCTGCATTCATAATTTGGAATATTAATAAACTCCTTATCACATAATGTTTATTCTTCTGCATAACATAGTATGTGATAATGTCTTAAGAGTGGTTGTCGCATTGAAAGGTCATAGCAGTTCTTCGCTATGATGAGAAGCCAGAAGTATCGCGACAATATTCTTAAATATATGTTCCATAGTCGTATGAAATCATTTGAGGGACACAAATGATTCAGGATATTTGGGGTGGAGACTCATAGGGCTTTGACACACCTTCTCATGGGGTACAACCTTGGTCATATCCAGTGTAGGATATTATGAGAATGCGACCCGCTAGTAAGAAATCCACATTTATATGTGTCATTGGATGTTCCTATCTTTATATGTGTGTATTGGTCCTTAGATTTTAAGATTATTATTAATGAGAGTTATAAGTCACATACTTTGATGTATTGACAAAAACTATGACGACATATGTTCGCAGTGATGTATGATACATTGGGTGCGTCACGAGTAATATTTCATTAATGAATAATGAGAGAAAGGATTTGTCCTCTGTTCTTTAACAAAATTTGATATCTCAAGCCTTTTGATGGAAATGATATAGCCTAAATAAATCTATGACCATGGTGTTCTATAGAAAAGTTCAATTTCCAAAAATTCAAAGAAAGAGTCATCGAACACATACATTGATGACACCAGCATGCATCCGGCTTGATTAGAGATGTTGTGATAAATGGATTATATTACATAGGCTACATCTGTATGAGGTATTATGTCATTGTGACATTAATTTATTTTTTATGGGTGTCTTAGTGTGTTTCTAGACGCTAACCTTGGACTTTAGGCTATTTCGCATAATGTCACTGAGAAAGAGGCATAGAGGGTCACACACTAAGTGTATCCAGAATCTCATTTAAATAATATATTATTGTTTATTATTTAACAAGTTGAATAAATATTATTCTCGCATGTGGTTTAATAATTATTCATGTTTGCTTGATCACATATATTTTGTTACCCATTATTCTAGAGAATATTATGTGAGCGGGATATTTAATCAATATTTATTTTCTATTTAGTGGATATAATATTTATTTATTTATTGGTGAATAATGTAGTGATATTTATTTATTAAATAAATAGTGATTATTCAAAGCCCGATAAATATTTTGGAGAAATAGTGGACCAAGTTTATAGGTCTCGTGAGAAATAATATAATATTTAATTTAATTTCTGAGTTAATCCCATGATGATAAATAAAAATATTATTATTATTATAAACATGGGTTTCCATAGGGATTAAATAAATATTAAAGGAAACTTGTGAAATTATTTATTTCTAACCCCAATGGTGTATAAACCCAATTATTTTATTTTTCAAGTGATCCAATTCATTTTTTTGTGCACAATGAAATATGAAGAATCCTCTCAAAGCCCTAGATAACTCCCTTATACAAGAACACTCTCAAGAATGGAGAGCGATGTTCCTCCACCTTCCACTCCCGGGTCTAGAGAGATCAAGGATAATCCTTTGGAAGTGATTCTTGGGGCGATCAAAGGCGAATGACGCAAGTGATGAGATATACCTTACTAGCACCCTGAGATTCCTATGATGACGTTTAGAGATTTTTGGAAAAAGTGTGGATCACCACTAGAGGAAATCTAATATTGATTACTTGTAAAATCCCAATCCAGGTGCCACATGTTGGTGCCCCGATCCGGTTAGTTACGTGACCTCAGGTATGCCTCCTCGTACGCCAGAGGATGCCGACTGGTAGCGAGGGTCTAATATGTAATGTGGGGAGACTATACCCTCTTTGTCAAAGCAGCACAACAACAGAAATAAATAACAATAGTAAAATGATAATAAACAACAACCATGATAATACTATAATCAGCAATCATCCAACATCACATGATGAATACAAATAGTAAAAGAAGACCACGAACCAAAATAGTAGATATGTCATGTCAAATAAATGTCATGTGTCAAATGAAAACCCAAAATAAAGACACACCGACAACTTCCAGGTGGGTCCCGACATCATGTCTAGTTCCCTCCTCCATGCTTCATTTGGAATCCTAACTCATCCATCTAACATAGGGCTCTTGCCCTTATCCTGTCCCGAAAACATTAAGTCTATTCGAGTACCGATCAGGCATCCTAAGTAGGGTTTGAGTACAACTCAGTAGGCCACCACCAAGGGCGTCTAAAACCATATCCAGTCTATAACATTGTATACATTTTTATAAAGAATAAATCATAAATGATAAAGTAAAAAAGTTTTCTCATTTAATATTATTTAATTAACCATATGTCCCTGAGTTCATGGTAACACCTGAACCAATCATACCTGCTTCGAACCATACTAGAGTCTGAACCATACACCATAAGACTTTCACGATGCATTCATTCATGGATATAATTACCAATTTAATTCCAATCTCACATTCATACAATGGGGGCCTAGAGAAGTAGTTTGACACCTCATGGATATTTGGAGCAGCAGTCTTTGTCCCACAACTCAATGATCACATGAAAATAAATATATATCTTGGGGGTCTAGAACGACAACGTGACACCTTGTGGGTATTTGGAGCAGTGTTATCTATCCCACAACTCATTACTCACATCATTCACAAATATCCCACACCATGGTTCCACATTCACCACTCATTTATCAACCATGTTTATAACCCATTATTCATCCAATTACATAATACCATTTATCAACTATAATCATAATCTTATGTAATGTCCCAAAACTTCCATGTTTTTTTTAAATTATATGGAATTTTTTTGAGATCACACGCTCTGATGACACATGATCCCGAGGCCCGGTGAGCCCGAAATGGAATTTTGAACTTTTTTTAAGTTCTCTTAAGTAAACGTGCAAGCAGGTTTTTCTAACTTTTGAAATGGTGCTTGAATCAAAAATTCAAGGGCACCATTGAACATGTAACATCGAGATTCACCTATAAAGGACTTAAATTCGACTGGAAAGGGTCGGAAAGAAAGGTTAATTTTCATAATTTTTGGAAAATAATAAAATAACTTAGAAAAAGTTATTTTATTTTCATTCACACCATTGAGCGGTGGATGGCGACGCTGCAGTGCGGAAAAGAGACACGTTAAATGAGGATCATTAATGGATCGTTTGTGCAAGCGTAACCACTACACTGTTTCATAAATGAAATGACATAACGACACAACATCGCAGCGTAACAGAAATGCTATAACGTATTTCCTTTTCATTAAACTAATGCATTGGAGAGTTGGGAATTAAACCGTGGAAATTCTCCGATGAACCTATGACAAAGTTCCTCCCCTACGACAAATGATGAACGTTGGTGGATCAATCACAATGTCATCACTCTACGAATAACAGATCTGGGAAGCAATGAATGCCTTCAACTTCTTGAACCTTCGTGGGTGGACTCCTTCAACATCAAACTGCTTTGAGGTAGGGGTTTGTTTTGATTTGTGTTTTTCCCCATTCTTGTTCTAAACGATGAACACAGATCAACCCACAAATTGGTTGATCTGTGAATCATGCGTTATTACAAGAGGGTGTTTTATTTAGGATTTCTATTCTAGATTAAACTTTTTTTTATAGAATATCATCTCAAGCCTCCCCAATTTTAAACTTCTAATGTGGAGGGCGCTGGCTGACACAAACAAGGCTCGAGCCCCTCCGCATGTGCGTTCTTTGTAAACGAATTTTTCAAGATAGTAGAAAGGTGCATCTGAGGCCATCACAATGAAGAGGGTGTTCCCCGAAGGCCGTAGGTGCAAGCCGCATGAATAATGGACAACTGGAGCACGTCTGGTGGTCTACCAAAATTCCTATTAGCGGCGTAGCTCGACTGCCGGCTGATGGAAATGGCATGCCCTGGTGGTGCGCCGAGTGGAGAAGACCACGACCACCGCATCCATGGAACTGGAGACCCACGACACCATTCTGGCACTACCTTGAAAATCCAACATGCGGACTTGGTCTGTGGGTGACGTGGAGGGGTGACTGGTTTCACTGACCACGTGTGGTGAAGCCAGACGCAGCTGTGCCGCGTCCGGATGAAAGAGTCGGCCCACTACGGTGGGCCAAACCCACCCCAACAGGCTAGAACCATGGCCCAACGGATCAGACCCAGGTTGAACTGGGTCCGGGTCGGGTCGGCGGACCCTGGTCGGGTTGGGTCGGTCTGACTGGGTCAGTCTAGACCCGGGCCCAACCAGCCCCTTTTTGGAAAACATCAATAACTTGCAAATTGAGCGTCCGGTTGGCAATCTATTTATGAAATTGGAACCTTAGCGATGAGGCAGATCTTTTTCTATACTCTATGGAGGATTTCATAGAAGTTAGTATTCGACGAATGGCTTGGGGATCGATTCTCCCGAGATCAAGTGTGCTACGTGCAGAAACCCTATGGTTGGTTGAGACCTAAAGACTACTGACGAGTAACTCTATGTGGATAAGATACTATGGCCTAGTGGGAAGCAGCTTCTATTTGACCTGGAAGACCCATGATGGGGAGAAACTTCTGTGTGTTTTAGTAGATTCATGGTACTCGACAAGAGGAGTACCTCAGTATGGCCATAGGTAGGAAGCGGCTTTTGTGTGATCCGACATGCCCACAGTAGGGAGAAGATTTTGTGTGATTCAACATACCCAAGGTACTAATTAGGGATGAGTACCAAAATAGTCCTAAGGTTAGTGGGAAATGACTTCTGTGTGATCTGACAGGTCCACTGTACTCATTGAGGAGGAGTTCTCTAGCAGCCGAGGTGTTCGACAATGTGACTAATGGTCCTACTTTCCTACTTTAGAACATACCTGGTGTGAGTTGTATTGATTTGTGATCATGCTTTGTGGTTTGTCTGTGGATTGATTTGTGGTATTTCCTTTTTCATTTTGGGGTCCCTACTGAGTATTTTGTTACTCACCCCTACACGGGCTTCGCCTACATGTGTTGTGTCTGGTGCAGATGACCGCTGCCTTGATGGGGGATTTGGTGGCCCAAGACCCAGTGGTTCCCAGTGAGACCAGGAAGACATGACGTAATTATATGGATTCCAGTAGCTACTTTGTACTACCCATCAGGTGGGGTTTACAATGGATGACTTTCAGAGTTTCTTTTATACTTTTTCGTTTTCTAATTAGTCTTTCATTGGGTTTGTATTCGGGCCCATTTTACTTTTCAGTTGTACTTGTACTCAGTGTTTATTTATAGTGGCATGCTTGTTTACTTTTCCAACATTGGGATGTGGTTGTGTGTGCGTGCATACAGGTACTCAGAAAAATGCATCCCACTTGTAGGTTTACACCTTCAGCGCTAGTCGCCAACCACTGGCCTTCGAGAGGCGGGCTTGGGGTATGTCACGACATGGGCCCTGGGGGACGAGTCATGAAAAAGTAGTATCAGAGGTGGTCTATTCTACCTCAGAGACTGAGTGTGTTTTGTTTTCTTTTGGAGAAACAATGTTAAATGTTTTGAGTTCTACTTTCAGATTCAGGGAGTCCGGTGTTGGTGCGGTGGTCGACGTATCCATACACCATGACTCTGAATTCTGCTTTTCAGCTCTATATATGAAAAAATTACTTGCATAAGTGTCTCTTTATGATTTTATTGAATAAGAGTCATCTCACCAGGTATAATCATCTAAATGTGGTACATCTTGATCTGTATCAGGATGCCTCCATGCAGATGGCCAGCTCGGATTCCGATGCATGACTGTAAGGAAAGCCCGCCTAGCGATGAGACGTCGGTTCAGGGACTAGTGCTAGAGATGGCCTCGTTGAGTGGTGCATCGGTGTTTCCATCACCCATTGACCAGCAGTTACTGTTAGTGGTACCAATATATGACATAAGGATACTCAGTGCCTTGCATGAGTTTCAGAGATAGATACATCCTAGGTTCAGGGGAGAGACAGATCCTTAGGACACTGAGGACTAGCTGAAGGCAGTGACGTGGGTCTTCCGCTTGGTGAGGACACTGCTTGACCAGATGGTGATCTTGTCTATGAGCCTTTTATAGGGCTCAATAGGGAGATGGTAGATCTTGACCATCCAAATGCATGATGAGGTGACCCTCACCTGGACAAGCTTCGAGTGACTTTTCTAGGAGGAGTTTTTCCCCGTGACCTCGCGCTCTGTGCACATACAGAAGTTAGTTCACCTACAGCAGGGAAAACTGTCAGTGGATGAGTACTCTACGAGGTTTAAAAACCTCTCTCACTACTCAAAAAACATGGTTCAATACATTTTCTTCAGGGCCCGAACCTTTGAGCAGGGACTCAGATGGGAGATTAGGGCATCCTTGGTGTCTCTCAGTATCCTCACTTAGGTTGGAGTGCTGGATCAAGCCCTTCTGGTGGAGAGATTCCTAGCGAAGCAGACACCAATAGCCAAAGCCACCAACAGAACCCAGGTGGAAGAGTCTTCAGTGGTGGGTAGCAGGAAACAAACATGGGGGCCCAAGCGGGAGACCCCAAGACTTAGGGTCGGTAGTGTGGGGCTCCCAGAGTAGAGGGAGTCAGCAGGGGGCCAAGCTATGCTTCACGTACAGCAGGCAGAGACACATGGATCGTGACTGCCCAACCCATCGTACATACTATCAATAGACGGTCGAAGTACCGCCAAGGTAGAGTTAGAGATTTGAGCAAGGAGGTTCATAGGGTGGCAGACATGGCAGGGGAGCAGGCCGAGCAGCAGGCGGAGGATGACGGTTCAAGGTGCTACCACCACCACCTCCATGTGGTCCACCACAGGCTTAGGGAGCTGACAGAAAAGGGAGAGGCCAACTTCAAGCAATAGAGGTCTACAACCATGGTGCTCCAGAGATGATTGGATGTATGAACTATGTCTTCAACACCTTATATATAGTTCTTATAGACACATGTGTCAGTTACTCTTTCTTTTCCACAGACCTCGTTTGAGACTCGGAGATTCTGGTGGAGTCATTGGCTTGATCCTTATGGTTAAAGACTCCTACGAGAGGGGATTCAATGATTACACATTGGTTCAAACAGTTTAAACTTACTCTATTAGGCAAGAGATTCGGTTGAGATCTCCTAGTAGCAGCGTCGAGGCCTTGTGACGTCATCTTGGGTATGGACTGGTCATCCACAGTCTATGCTCATATCGATTGTTTTAGATGTAAAGTGTGGTGTGTCTGCGAGGATGGGACTAGGTTTTCCTTTACTAGTGAGAAGGGAACCTTTGTAGCATAGGATGGACTTTCTAGGAGGAGGGTGCAGCTAATAACTCACTAGTTTTCTAGCCTCACCCTCAGTACGGTGGTCGAGAGGAGTCCGATCTTTCCTTTAGTAGTGGATGAGTATGAGGATGTCTTTCCTGAGGATGTTTTAGGACTACCTCCTCGCTGGGAGGTAGACTTCGGCATCAACTTTTACCCCATAATGACACCGATATCCACACCGAAGTATCAAATGGATCTCGCAGAGCTTTATGAATTGAGGGTACAGTTGGAGGACTTATAGGAAAAGAGGTTTGTAAGGACCATCATTTCACCATGGGCATCCCCAGTGTTGTTTGTCAAGAAGGAAGGCGGGGGTTTGAGGTTATGCATGGAATTTTGGTTCCTGAACCAAGTGAACTTGAAAAACAAGTATCCACTACTAAGGATTGAATACCTCTTCGACCATCTAAAGGGAGTGAGGTGGTTCTCAAAGATAGACCTTAGATCAGGCTATCACTAGCTTCGGGTATGGGATGAAGATGTACCGAAGACAACCTTCAAATGTCGGTACAACCACTATGATTTTTTGGTGATGCCTTTTAGTGTGACCAATTCCCCAACAGTGTTCATGGGACTCATGAACATGATCTTCCAGCCTTACCTCAATCGTTTCATGGTGGTCTTCATTGATGAAATCTTGGTGTACTCGGCATCGGAGGAGGAGCATGCTACACACCTGTAGATAGTCCTGAATACACTCTGAGAGCACTAGATTTGTGGTAAGCTCTCAAAGTGCTAGTTCTGGATACGAGAGGTCCATTTTCTAGGACACATCATATCAGAGGCTAGAGTTGCAGTGGATCCAACAAAGATAGAGGCAGTGCTTGCTTGGGAGCTACCCAGGAGCATTACTTAGGTGTAGAGTTTCTTGGGGTTGGCTGGATAATACTGAAGGTTCGTGCCTAAATTTTTTAGAGTAGCAACACCTTTATCATCCTTAACATGAAATGGACAACCCTTCGTGTGGATGGAGAAGTTCCAATAGAGTTTCTAGGAGCTGAGGCGGAGATTGACGAGTGCCTCCATCTTGAGACTACCAGAAGAGGGTGTTGGGTATGTAGTTTTCTATGATGCATCCGGGAGCGAACTGGGTTGTGTCCTGATGTAGGATCGATCATTGATCACCTACGGATCACGACAGTTGAGGAAACATGAGCAAAACTATGCGACCCATGACCTAGAGTTAGTAGTAGTGGTCTTTTCTTTGAATATATGATGACACTACTTGATGGGTGAGTGGTTTATAGTATACTCTGACCATAAGATTCTCAGGTATATATTATCATAGAAGGACCTAAACTTGATATAATGACGATGTCTAGAGTTCCTTCAGGACTATGACTTTGAGATAGTCTACACTCTCGGGAAGGAGAAAGTGGTGGCAGACACGCTCAGCAGGAGGTCTGGTTTACAGTTGTTGAGTAAGGCGATGAAGAAGCTAGCCACGATGCAGATATCCTTCATGGATGTTGATGGAGCAGCTTACCTTCAGTCAATGACTATCACTTCTCCGCTCTTACAGTGAGTCGGGGAGATACAACTTGTGGATGTTGACTGCGATACCTGACGTGCTCAGATATCCTCAGGACAGGATCCTAATGTATTTTTTATAGGTGGGGAGCATGTTGTACTTTTCAAAGGACACACCATAGTACCAGTGACGTTACAAGAGGAGGTGTTGAGGGAGTTCCACACATCCCCTTTGGCGGTACATTCTTGTGTGTAGAAGATGTATCGGGACCTCATACCTCTGTACTGGTGGCCAAGGATGAAGAAAGTAGTGGCAAAGTTTGTTTCACGTTGTCTCACTTGTTAGAAAGTGAAGGCTGAGCATCAGGTCCCATTAGGCTTAGCACAACCACTTGAGGTACCAGAATGGAAGTGAGATGGTATCTCCATGGACTTTGTGATAGGGTTACTATGCACGTCTAGGGGCCATGATTCTATCTGGGTGATCATTGACCGACTCACCAAGTCATCTCACTTTCTAACCATCTGGGAGTAGGGATCGGTAGAGGGCTTGAGATGACTCTATGTCTAGGAGATAATGCGACTTTATGGGGTGCCTTCGATGATCGTCTTAGAACGTGATGTACACTTTACATCCTAGTTGTGGAAGGGGTTGCAAGAGGCGTTCGGGACCCAACTGCGCTTGAGCACAACTTTTCACTCCCAAACATATGGTCAGATGGAGTGTACCATACAGACCTTGGAGGACATGATTCATTCTTGCGTCCTTGATTTTGTTCATAGTTGGGAGAACCACCTACCACTGGTGGTGTTTGCATACAACAATAGATATCACTCCACCATTATTATGACACCGTTTGAGGCCTTGTACGGACGACCATGCAGATCACCTCTATGCTGGACAGACCTAGGGAAGTCTTCACTCATGGGTCCAGAGTTGGTATGGGCTACTACGGAGAAGGTGCAGATCATCCAGGAGAAGATGATGACTACACAGAGTAGGCTGAAATCATATACTGATTAGAGATGAAGACCCTTGGAGTTTGAGGAGGGAGACCATGTGTTCCTTCAGGTCCCACCCTAATGAGGATTGCAGAGATTTGGTCGAGGAGGCAAGCTATCTCTGAGGTTCATCAGACCTTTTCAAATCCTCAGAAGAGTTGGTGATGTGGCGTACTGCTTAGCTCTTCCCCCACAGATGCACCGAGTGCACGATGTTCTCCATGTGCCACAGTTGAGGAGGTATGTGCATGATCCATCACACGTCATCGACTAGGGTGAGCTAGACATTGATGATGGGGAGACATTTTCAAAGTTCCTGGTGGAGATAGAGGATCGACAAGATTGATTTCTTCATGGATGGTTGATTCCTCTGGTGTATGTTCAGTGGCAACACAAGAATCTATGGAAGAGAACATGGGAGTGGGAGACTTAGATTCGTGCTCAATACCCCCATTTGTTTGATTAGCCCTTGTTTTGGATTTCAGAAACGTAAATCCCTAAGGTGAGGAGAATGTAATGTCCCAAAATTTTCATGTAATTTTTTTTTAAATTATATGAAATTATTTCGAGACCACTCACTCTGACGACACGTGATTTCGAGGCCCAGTTAGTCCGAAATGGAATTTTGAACTTTTTTAAGTTCACTTAAGTAAACGTACGAGTGATTTTTCTTAACTTTTGAACCGGTGCTTGGATCAAAAATCCAAGGGCGCTGATGAACTCATAATGTCGAGATTCACCTAGAAAGGACTTTACCTCGACCGACAAGGGTCAGATGGAAAATTTAATTTTCAAACTTTTTAGAAAATAATAAAATAACTTAGAAAAAGTTATTTTATTTTCTTTCACACCGTTGAGCAGTGGATGACGATGCTGCAGTGCGGAGATGAGGCGACGGGGTGATGAAGAGACGCATTAAATGAGGTCCATTAATGGCTCATTTGTGCAAGCATAACTGCTACGTTGTTTCATAAATGAAACAGCGTAACAATGCAACATCGCAGCATAATAAAAACATTGTGACATTTTTTCTTTTTATTAAAATAACGCATTAGAGAGTTGGGAATTAAACCGTGGAAATTATTTGATGAACCTATGACAAAGTTTCTCCCCTGTAACAAACAACAAACACTAGTGGATCGCTCGCAACGTCATCGCTCTACAAAGAACGGAGCTAGGAAGCAACGAATGCCTTCGACTTCTTAAACCTTCACGGACTAACTTCTTCAACGTTAAACTACTTAGAGGTAGGGGTTTGCTTTGATTTATTTTTCCCTGTTCTTATTCTAAACAATGAACGCGGATTAACCCATGAATTGGTTGATCCGCGAATCGTACATTCTTGCGGGTGGGTGTTTCATTTGAGATTTTTTTTCTGGATTAAACTTTTGTTGATAGTACATCATCCAAAGCCTCCTTAGTTTTAAAATTCTGACGTAGAGGGCGCGGGTCAACACGAACAAGGACGGTGCCCCTTCGTATGTGTGTTTTTTGTAAACATATTTTTCAAGATGGAGGGAAGGCGCATCTGGGGGAATTACAGTAAAGAGGGTGTTCCCCAGAGGTCATAGGCACAAGAAGTGCAAAGAATGGACCACCAGAGTGCGTTCGGTGGTCCTCTGAAGTTCCTGTCAGCGGCGCCGACCACGTGCCAGACAGTGGGGCAGCTGGGCCACCGATCGTGCCGACGGCTGATAGAAACAGCGCACCCTGGTGGCGCGCCGAGTGGCAGAGACCGTGACCACCACAGTCATGGTGTTGGAGACTCGTAGCACCATGATATCACCGCATTGATAAGTCAACTCATGGACTTGGTCTGCGGGTGACATGGAGGGGAATCCAGTTTCACCGGCCGCGTGTGGTGAAGCCGGATGTGGTTGTTCCACGTCCGGATGTAAGATCCGACCCGCTACGGTGGGCCAAACCCATGCTGGTGGGATGGACCCGCCCTGTTGGGATAGACCCACGACCCAACAAACCTAACCCTAGTCAGGTTGGTCTGACCAGGTCGGATCGGACCTAGACCCAACCACCCCCTTTTTGAAAAAACTTCAATAACTTGCAAATAGGGCATTCTATTGATGAGCTGTTTGTGGTGTTGGAACCCTTGGGATGAGGAAGATATTTTGGCATACTCTATGGAGGATTTCATGGAAGCTGGAATTTGAAGAATGGCTTGGGGAGCGGTTCTCCTGAGATCAAGTGTGCTATGTGCAAAAACCCTGCGGTTGGCTGAGACCTAAAGACTGCTAGCGAGTGATCCTATGTGGATCAGATACTATGACCCAGTGGGAAGAAACTTCTGTGTGATCCGATAGGACCATGGTGGGGAGTGACTTTTGTGTGATCCGATAGACCCACGATACTCGACAGGAGGAGTACCTCAATATGTCCATAGGTGGGAAGTGACTTCTGTGTGATCCAACATGCCCATGGTGGGGAGCAGCTTCTATGTGATCCAGCATACCCATGGTACTCATCAAGTATGAGTACCACAACAGTCCTAAGGTTAGTGGAAAAAAGCTTCTATGTGACCAAATAGGCCCACTATACTCATTGAGAAGGATTTCTCTAGCAGCTGAGGTGTTCGACGATGTGACTAATGGTTCTACTTTTCTACTCTATAACATACATGGTGTGAGCTATCTTGCTTTGTGATCATGCTTTGTGGTTTGTTTTTGGATTGCTTTTTGGTATTTACTTTGTTGTCTTGGGGTCTTTAATGAGTATTTTGTTAGTCACCCATGCACGGGCTTCGCTCGCACGTGATGTGTCTGGTGTAGACGACTGCCGCCTTGAAGGAGGATTTGGTGGACCAGGACCTGATGGTGCCCAGTGAGACCAGGAAGATGGGATGTAATTCTATAGCTTCCATCAGCTACTTTCTACTACCCATTAGGTGGGGTTTCCAGCGGATGACTTTCAGAGTTTCTTTTGTACTTTCCTGTTTTCCAGTTAGTCTTTCATTGGGTTTGTATTCTGGACCATTTGTATTTTCAGTTGTACTTGTACTCAGTGGTTATTTATACTGTCATGCTTGTTTACTTTTCTAGCTTTGGGATGTGGTTGTGTGCATGCACATACAATTACTTAGGAAAATGCATCCTACTTGTAGGTTTACACCTTCGATGCTAGTCCCAACCCTTGGCCTTTGGGTGGCGAGCTTAGGGTATGTAACGACACGGGCTCTGAGGGACGGGTCATGATGTCTCATTTATCAACCATGTATAATTCATAAATCATCATTTAAATTTTATTGGAACACCCCATGGGTTTCCATCAAGTCTGGTCTAAAAAATCCAGTGGGTCCACATAATATGTAAAGGATTTCACAATTTTAAGGGAATAAATTTAGTTAAATAAATTTAAAATGAAATTTCCCAACATGGTAATTAAAATTTTACAATTATATACACCCAATTATAATAAATACTATGATAATTGACAATTAGATCACCTACCTCATGATCATTGATGAATTCTCACCAAATCCTAACCCACAATTTAGTGCGGAATAGTCTAAATCACAATGAAAGAGGAGATCTAGGATCAAAACCTAGGACCAAGATCCAATTGAAACCTAGGACCAAGATCCAATGAAACAATATCTATTAAAACCTAGATCTAAATCTATCACCAATGGAGGAAATAATCCCTCTAAAAAAAGAGAGAAAGATGGTAGAGAGAAAGGAAACTAAACAAGAAGAGAGTACATATGAGAATAGGGGTCAAATACTTCCACCAGATATTTTATTTGCACTGAATGGGATTTGTGGAGCTTTAAAATCCTCCTAGGAGCCTCAAAAAGTAAAGGATTTTTGAGTTAGGTCGAGTTCAAATGATTTGGGGTAAAAACTGGGGGGTTTGAGAATTTTTATAATTTTTTTTTGGGGGGGGGGGTTAATTCCCATGCACATGATTTCCTAGGCAGAGGCACATAGTTTTCCAAATCATGCACCTTAACCGTGTTCCCCTTCTCATGGGGTGCACGGTTTCTCCTAAGTGACTCACAGTTTGAAAAAATGTGCATCAACCGTGAAAATACCCTTTGTTTTAGGGTACACGGTTTGGGGAGGGAATCCACATGGTTTTTCCAAATAGTGTGCCACCTACTATGGATCCAAAATGGGGTGCATGCTTTCTTGGGGAAAAACGTACGATTTTCCCTAACCGTGTGCCAACCATGCATAGCCCCATGGGCTTCCAAATTTCTCCAATTTCACTTGAAACCACCCCAAAACAAAACCCAACCAAGGTATAACCAAAACAAGGGTAAAAGAGTACATAATAATGAGCATGATGCATCTTTAAAAAGGTTTGAATCTTAAAATCTCCCCACCTTATAACAACTCATCCTTGAGATGCACTCTCAAGAATCTCTAAGATTCTATGGTAAAAAGGTCAGGCCAATAATCCCTCAAATATTCTTCCCTTTACCATGTTTCCTCCTGAACATGGCCATGCTACCACAACACACGATCTATCAGTATGACCTTTCCCTATAACACTTTCTCACTGCGATCCACAACATGAATCAAATGCTCCTCATAGAATGCATTAGCCTCAAGTTCAACATCATCAACATCGATCACATGAGAAGGTTTGGGGTGATACTTCTGAAGGTGTGATATGTGGAAACATCATGAATAACACTATACCTCTATGGAAGATCCAATTGGTATGCCACCAATCCAATTCTCCCCACAATCTTAAAAGGTCCAACAAAACTTGGTGCCAACTTTCCCTTACTTCGAATCCTATGGTGACCTAATCTCCATGACACCAGAAGAAACACACAATCACCCACTGTATACTCAAGAGGTCATCGACATCGATTATCATACAACTTTTACCTACTATGAGTCATAGCCATATGTTTCTGAATTATCTAAAAATTCTATGATGTCTCCTGCACAAGACTTGGTCCCAACAACTCTGACTCACTCACCTCTATCCAACATAGAGGCGATCTACATGGCCTACCATAAAGTGCCTCATATGGTGCCATCTGAATAGTCAACCAATAACTGTTGTTATAAGAGAACTCGATGAGTGCTAAGTGCTTCTCCCAAGACCCACCAAAGTCTACAACGCATGCTTGGAATGGGCAATGACTGTAGAAAACCATCTGATCATTGAAGATCAGCATTCACCTGCTAACAGGTGTAGCATTGAATTACGAAACCTATGATCTCCCTTTTCATATCTGACCACTAATACTATCGACATAGTTCACAGTATATTTTGGTCAAACCAGTATATAACACCCACTTTGAGGCATGAAACTCATGCATTAGCTCCTATCTCATACTTTTAAGTACAACAACACTATTTTATATTTATATGATCTCATCCTCATCTATAGTCCAAACAGAAGGTGACTCCCCACCTTCAAGGATTTCCCTCAAGGAAAAACACTCCAGATCCTCATACTGCCTCTCCCAGATCCTGCTTAGAAGTGTGGACTCAACTGATAAGGATATAAGGGTTATCTGCTCCATGACCTCCTAAACCTCAATATGCATCTCAGCCAACAAAGACATCATATTCCACTCAGAATTGGACTCTTAAACTTTTTGAGTCCGTGTCTACCTACTCAAAGCATTAGTAACATTGTTTCCCTTTATCGGTGTATAGGATATCTCAAAATCAAATGAATTCATATACTCAACCCATCCACACCATTGGAGATTCAAATATCACTATAAGAATATGTACTTTAAGCTCTTATGATCGGTATACATAGTAAAATTTTCACCTAAAAGGTAATGCCACCAATAATTTAAGGCATAAACCACCAAAACCAACTCGATATCACGTGTAGGGTAATTCCATTCATGTGGCCTCAACTGGCATGACCCATACACCATGGATCAATCTCCCTACATCAAAACTGATCCAAGTCTAATCCTGAGTGCATCACAAAACATGGTATACTTCTCACTCGGCTCGGGTAGGATCAAAATCGGTGTTGTAGTCATATGCTTCTTCAACTCTTGGAAAGTATTCTCACATGCTCCAGACCATTCAAACTTGATCCTCTTCTTAGTCAAACCCAAAATTGGTGCTTCCAAGTGGGAAAAGTCCTAGATAAACCTTCAATAATAACCCACTAACCCCAAAAATATTTGAATATCAAAAACATTCTTGGGATGCTCCTAAGAAACCACAACCTGAACTTTCTCTTAGTCTACCGACACACCTTACTCAGAGATGATGTGACCCAAGAAATGGACCTTGTTGATCCATAATAACACTTAGATAGCTTGGTGTAAAGACTAATTTCTCTCGGTGTACTCGGGAAGATATTAAGATGTTGGATATGATCATCACGAGTCTTAGAGTACACCAAGATGTTACCCACAAAACAACTACATACTAATTCTAGTATGGGTGGAGTATTTGGTTCATCAAGGCCATAAACATATCTAAATCATTTATCATCTTGAATTACATCATGACAAACTTGTAAAGGCCATACCTACTTGTGAAAGCAGGCCGTGGTATATTATAAGGTTTAAATCTAAACTGGTGATACCCCGATCTCAATTCAATATTGAAGAAAACAAAATCTCCTCTCAACTAGTCAAAGAGATCATCAATATGTGGAAGAGGATACCGGTTCTTCATTGTCATACAGTTTAGTTTTTGGTAATCAACACATAATCACAGTGTTCTTCAACATTCTTAGAAAAAAATTGGAGAACCCCAAGGTGATGCACTTGGATAGATAAACCCCTTATCCATCAACTCTTCCAGCCAATTCTTGATCTCTTGAAGCTTTGTTGGTTTCATTCTGTAGGGTGGAATGGAAACTGGTTCATCTCTTAGCATGATCTCAATTTTAAACTCAACATCACTATTAGGTGGTAACCCTAAGAAGTCCTTAGGAAATATGTCATGAAATTGGTCCACTATGGGTGGAAAGACATCATGTTTTACACCCCCATCATCTAGTAAAAGACTCACAACCTGGGCAGTGAGCTCCTCCAGTTTCTAATGAATTGTCCCCACACAGTTTGCCTGGATATCCCACTCTCCATGATAAACATAACTATTACCCTTAGAAGACATAAAGTTTACTCTCATATGGTAACAATCAATGTGGGATCGGTATGATACCAACCATTCCATAACCAAAATAAAGTAAAAAACTAGCATGTCAAGTATGTAAAGTTCCTAAAGAAAATGATAATCACCAACCTTAAGATAACACCCATTATATAATCATATGTCCCTCAAATGTACTCCCAATGGAATGTCAATCATCATAACCCCACTCACAAACTCCACTATCAGACTCAAACCATTCACAAGTTGAGTAGATATAAAATAATGAGAAACTCTTGTATCAAATAAGGAACTAAAAAGTGTAGAAGAGAAAATAATAGTTATTTTTATTGTCGATGGTCCAAACTCACTATCCACAAGTATAGGATGAACTACATTCAATCGTCCTACTCCTCTTCCCCGTGCTATAGTTTGAGTCCCCTGAGCTGCACCACTCCACTAATATGTGTAGGACCCTAGAACACCCTGATAGGGGAGGGGTGAATTAGGGTGTCAACATTTTCTTTTAATACGATGGATCTTTTTCCCACATTGTTAATAACTCATTAAACCTATATGATGTATTCAATCAACAATCAAACATTCACATATAGAGAGACAACACAACAATTTTACTTGGTTCACCACTAAGGGCTAGTCCAAGGAGCATACACCAACATTATTTTAGTCATACCTAAATCCTATATTCTTAATTATATGTGGAATAAAAAAGTTTATACACAGTCACTATATTCTAGATAGATCACATTTAAAATACTTTAGGGATAGCACACTGTGTCCCTCAGAACACATCCGCTGACTCCCTCAAGTTCACTTCTTTGAGAGAAGTCTAACTCAGTTTATCAACATGAAGATCTCTTCAATGGATCGAAATTAAATTATTTGTCCCTATTTAGCATGAGACTCTACTTTCACCATATAGACAAGATGATTCACTCTAAAATCACTTGTCACTAAAAGACTGATGTTCAATACAACCTTTTACGAATTTGCTTCGTGAAGCTAACTGTCTCTGCGGAACAACCTTGCTTCCTTCACAAACTGTGATGCACTGTATGGCATGAGTTCTTTGCGGACCACCTTTGTCTTTCACAAGCCTTCCCTGCTTCATGGATAGATTCTTCTTCCATGGATTTCCTCTTATCCATGGACAACTAATGCCCCGTTGACCGCCTCTCCTGTGTGGACTATTTCTCCTCCACAGACCTCTACTTCTTTCATGGACCTTCTTCCTTCTGAGGACCGTTACCTCTTTCATGTATTACCACCACTTCAATAGAATCATTTATTTTTTGAGTTATAGGGCCCCACAAACCTCCTTTTGTGAATTATTCCTACAAACCAATCACCCTTCTCAGAATCTTCCCTCACAAACTTTTCACTTTCATGGAATTGTTTCCCTACAAACCACTTCATACTTAGCCGAATCCTTCTCGAAGAAAATATGTTTTATAATGAAAAAAACTATTCATAATAAAGGGATTAGTAATTATTATATATGAAAATAGATTAGAAAATACCACTAATCCAAATCACCAAAATCTTTGATGGGGTACGGCCTTCACTATGTACCGTGCTCCTTTCGCGAACCATTTATCCATGTGGTCCGCGTACCACCACTCTTCCTTTGTGGTAGCTGGTCTCTTCCATGAACAAAACCCTTTGTGACTTCTCAAATAACCACCTCATTTCTAAAAACGACATTCCATCCACAAACTATTTTTCTCCTATGAACTGAATAGCTCTTACGAACCATTTTTCCAACATGGTTCGTGTATCGTGCTTCGCAGTCCGCATAGCGCTGCTATGAATAAATATATTCCTTTACTAATTTCCTTTTTCATTCTATGTACTCCATTTTCAGTTCATGAATGATGCTTCATGGTCCATAAACCATAATTTTTAGACTCCTTTTCATAAAAACTTCTGTTTCCAAAATAATGAACTCCTGATTTTGAGGCCTAAAAATTTGGCAAAAACTGGGAAATGATTCCACCTTCAACATTATTGTCATCTTGAACTGTAAGATCTCTTTCCTTGAAAATACCCTAGTCTTCCATGTGACTATTGTAAATAAACACAAACCATACTCAATTCATAACATAGAACATCCTTGGTTCCAATAATATGGGTTATCATTCCCTAAAGTACCATGTCCACTGCCTCAACCACCATGGCCAAAAGAGCTCCAAATGTTTGACTAATATGGGGTAGAAGACCCCCTTCTAGTACTATGACTCTACCTAGATCCTCTATCATTACCCATCAGTCAAGGGTTTCTATAATACCTTTGTAAGTGACCCATCCTATCGCAGAATCAACACTCGACTGGTGGTCATGGACATTAGCTACAAATATGACCCGACCCACCACACTAGTGACAGTATACCTAGTTACTGCTCTGAGTAATTGATCCTTCTCATTGAATACTCTATTTTCCATTTCCCTGGTTGACATTCTCATAGCGATGCTTCCTACTCTTGGAAGGCATGCCTCTTGGTCATCCAGTAGGAACCACCTGCATTCCATTGGAAGCCTCCTTCAGGTTTCCCTCATAAATGAGAGCCCGATTCACCACTTCAACAATTTTATTCAACCAAAAGATGTTAACCTAGGAATTAATCTCATATTTAATCCCATTTTAAAATTATTTTTCCAAATTTTCTTCATCTCCTTCCAACATCAAAACAAAGTACTGTAATTTGATTAAACAACCAATATATTCCATCACAAACATATTCCCCTAGGTCAACCACATAAACCTAGTTGTTCTGTAATGACCCAAACTTTTGAATAATATTTGTTTCCTAAATTTGAGTGTTATTTCATTTGATACTCCACAAAACTATATTCTTTAATTAATGAAGTGAGTATAATTAAATGAGACCATTGGGTTTCGACTGTTATATGATCGTTGGTCTATATGACCGTTGGTCAATATGACCGTTGGAAACTAAAATCTTTACATTATAATTATTGTTTATAAATACAAGTGATCTTGGTTAATACAGAAAGAAGAGTCGATGACCACATCCAGTAGACTCAGGCCGTACGAAGCCCATCTGTCAGAGCTTGGGAAGGAGGTAACATCTATGGGCTTTGCTTCGGACCAAGCCCAAGCTAAGCTTAAACATGTGAAGCTTGAATGAAATCACCTAAGGGAGAAGTTAAAGCTGAAAGAAATTACCACTCGAGCAATGTTGTCTAAGCCGACCCAATATTCTATCACCATAACACACCTTACACTTAAGTCTTATGCAAGTGTTATAAGTAGCTATGCAATGAGGCCATAAATACTTTTTGTAATCACTTGGTATAAATAAAATTTTTATTTCTTATTATGGTAAAATTTTTGATTTTCAAATGTCCAGATAAAAATGGGATGAATATTATTGATGATTTTGGAAAAGGGTATTTTAAAATATTTATGTAAACTTTAAATAATTAATAATGTGAAATGATTTTCAAAAAATGGTCTTCTACAATTGTGACCAGTGATAAATTTAAAGTCTAATAAGATCAACTTAATCTTTGGTGAATAGTAAAGTATGAATAGTAATATACCCTTATGAATAGTAATGAATAGTAAACCAGTCAAAAAAATAGAAACTTCACCCATGAATGTATAAATATAATTTAGACATCTTAAAAGTGAAAAAATAGTCATAATATAAGTATTTGTATTTTTGTATGTCATAAATATTTTAATTACAATTTTATAATTAATTTAATAATTTAAAATAAAAAATTTATTTTCATAAAATGTAATCATAAATTGTTACTTTATTTTCTTATGGTTATACAATAATTTTATGGGACCTTGATTACCTTTTCAAGGTGTTACAAAATAAGTTATAGTTTTAGAGTTGTTTTTTTTGAATAAATAATGATTTTATCTAAAAATTAAATTAAAAATATTTAGAAAATTATTTTCATAAAATGGGGTTCATTTTTAAATTTAGAGCATCTATATTAGGTTAGGGTTAATTTATGATATTTTTATAAAATGTTTTGTTTTTCGGTGAATAGTGAAAATACAGTTTTAAGTTTCAGGTGTTTAATGACATCATTAATGATGTAATAATGATGTAATCATTCTAGTATACTTGTGAATATTAATATATTCTATTAGGTTTTCCAAGTGGCCAATACCATGGAAAAATATGATGGTTAATCCCATGGGTTTGCAAATACCACCGATGAGGTGTCCCTTAGAAATTAATTAATTATTCCCTCACTTTTCCTATAAATACTAAGCCATTACCTCATTAATTTAATTAAAAAATCCTACTCAACGAATTTATAGTATTTTTACCTCCAAAGGAGTCCTCCCAAGGTTCCTTCAAGCCCCCCAAGGTCCCAAACTTCAAGCATTTGAAGTTACTCTTTAAGGTATGAGAACCTTCCACCCTCCTTTTTAGTCATGATTTTCTTTAAGTTATGTCTTACGGTTTCCATATTCTTATGTGAGGGTATGTTATTATATATTCTTATTACTTTACATTTTATTTCCAAATTATGAGATACCCTTTACTCCCTCATCAATTTATTTTCTGAATTTTTAAGTGACGCGGTTAGGCTGCCGAATTTTCGTAAAAGAAATCGCATCTTCTCTTTTCATTCGAGTTTCATTTTCATATGGTATTTCCTTCAAATATCCATAACATGATCTTATTTATTTTTATTTTGTACCCATAATATATTATGAGTTTTTTATGAGTGGGTGAATCTTGTCACTTCTCTTTTCAACGTTTTCTAAAACCATGTTATATAGCCGTTATGCTGCAGAATTTTCGTCTAAAAATATCTCTCTTTTTTCTCAAGAATTTCTCTTGTATTATTTATGTGAATAACCAAATATATTTTTATTTCCAAGGGTATTCATAAATACATAAAATTGATCTATTTGATTCTGGAATTTACATACATATAACCCTCACTCCCTTTCTATGGGTTATAAATGACATAACGATCAAGATTTTAAGAACTTTTAAAACATCACGATTTTGAAGTGAAACCCATTACTTTTACTCTCTATGGGTTATTTATGAAATTTTTGATTATGATATATGTGGATAAAATTAATATAAAGACATATAAAGGGTGTGCCCTGATATCACTCCAATGCATTGGGTAAATAATTTAATCTCTAGAGATGAAAAGTTTCACGATACCTTGGTGAATAACCTTGGTAATTTTTATGACACCTTGGGGACGAACCTTGGTGATATGTTAATGAACTTATAAATTAAATGTTGTATCCACATATTCATGTTATGTTTCAATTTATTTTCATTATGAAATTCATATACTTCCATTTCTCATGCCTTTATGTTTTTTATCAAGTTCTTATTGATTTCACAAGTAAACTGATTCCCTTGTTTTCCTTACTAGGCCTTCTTCTCACCCTTTCCTTTGATGTATGTCTCCAGGTTATGAGATGAAATAATTTTACTTAGGAAGAACTTATGATGAATCCCTACAAGTGTATTAGAACAATGTTTTATGTTCCTGATTTCCAAGACACTAGACTTTAAAGATCCTCTATCTGTAAAATGTAAGGAAAAGTTATGTAATAAAAAGGCGGGATTCCATATGTTCTATCCTGCCTGAGCATCTCTAGGTATAAGTGTTTCAAGAATTTCTCCTAAAATTATTTCCATACCATGACCTCCAGCTTCTCATACCAAGCCAAAATGTCCCACCAGATCTTCACTGATCTACAAAACATATAATCATCTAACTTGATTCTCTTATCTCCTAGAGTCTCTAAATGGTCAAATATCATCTGTATAGACTCAATACAAAACTCATATGCCTCAGGTATACCCTCTCCAGTGAAGTTTGAAGGGTGTTAAAATTGGAACTCCCGTGTCTGATCAGACATGGTTTTCACAGCCCGCCCTGGGTCTCTTTCCATAAACTACATAAAGTGAGCAAAGTTCTCACAAAACTTCTCTCCCTCTCCTTCACCCGGAACCATCAGAGCCTCTATTTACACTACTAGTTGCACATTTCCAACAATGTCTTCCTATAATTCTATTAATAAGCATTTTCATGGAAATATGTCTCTACAATTCCAAACACACGTCTTAGAAAAAATAACATATCATTATCACATTTAAATAAGATGGATTTTTCATAAGGTTATAAAAAGTCACCCCCACACTCTACCACATGGTCAAAACCGAAGCACTATCATTACCTTTAACCATCCCTAACCTAGGTCATGGATAACATATGGTAAAACACTTCCATATTTCAAGTTTCTCATTAGATATCCATTTTATCCATTTCAAATTACCACATTTAGCATCATTTTCAATTATCATTTTCTTATTAGGCACCATTTCATTTAAAAAAATACTCAAATAAGGAAAAGAATTCTCATTAAAACAACTCAACCAAAACCTACTTTTCCATGCACGCTTAAAATGATGCATGTCACATAAAATCCTGAGTTCTTATAATGATGCATGTATACTCAACTTTTGTGCCATACTAGGCCATAATTAAAATATTAGAAAACAATAATATCACACAACAAGTGCATCACATAAGGTGAAATAACATCCAACTATAACAATAAACATCAATAATAATAATCCAACCCAGGGTACTTGGGTTTTCCTCTAGACATGGGTCACCTACTCACATGAATGAGATCATGTCCAAGGTTCGACTCTTCCTGATCGCTTGCATAACTTTTAAAAATAGTGAGATAATTGAAAAGAAAAGAATTATCCTTTGATATCACTTTATAAAATCCCAACCCAGGTGCCACATGCCACTGTCCCAAGATAATTTGTTACATGACCTCAAGTGCACCTCCCTGTATGCTAGAGGCTATCGACTGGTATCAAGGGTCTAATATGTAATGTGGTGAGACTATACCCCCCTTTTCAAATCAGTGCAACAATGGAAAAAATAACAATAACAAAATGATAATAAAAAAAACCATGATGATACCATAATCAGTAATCATCCAACATCACATGATGAATCCAATCAGTAAAATAAGACCATAAACTAAATCAATAGACATGTAATGTCAAATAAATGTCAAGTGTCAAATGAAAACCCAAAATAAAGACACAATGACAACTCCCAGGTGGGTCCCGACATCATGTATGGTTCCCTCCTCCATGCTCCATACTAAATCCCAACTTAAACATCTAACACAGGGCTCTTACCCTTATCATATCCTAGAAACATGAAGTATATTCGGGTAGTGATCAGGCAACCTATAACAACCCTATTATTTATTACACATTAATACTTGATTTATTACATGAAATTACATTTAATACAACCCAAAAGATCTATAAGTCTAGTTTATTTTGTAATTAGGTACATAACATAACATATTGAACATGGGATACAATAACATTATTAAAAAATTCCTTAACATGCTTTATTGAAAACTTCTTTAACATGCTCAAAATACTTTTTTGAACTTAAAACTGCATGGGATAACCTGGGGACATACATAAGAAAGGGTGAGATATAAATACCAGTAAGGGAATAAACATGGAATAAGTGATATATGTTAGACAACAAGCACATAAATGAGGAACAAAATAAACATGAATAATAAGGCATGATATAACATGATAATCATAACATGGGGAATGTGACAATAACTTAAAACACTAAATCACAAACATAGGTCAAGGATAAACTACAAAGACTTCATGGTGGACAAAGTACCATAAAGGAATTAGGTACACCCCTTTCCCAACATGATGTATCATGATGCTAAATATTATCCAATGCATTGGAGTGCTATCTGGGCACACCCATCCTAATCATTTCATTCTCATGCTTAAGTGTGTCACATAGATCATATGTCATGGATTAATTCATCATCATAATTTATTCCACGATCAAGGAATGTGGAATAAATACATTTAAGTTCCAAATATATAAGTATATGTTCATAAATGTGAATACCCTTGATAGAATAATGGGTATGGTATCCACTACACAATTGTTTTGGCATGGAAAATTGCGGTGAAATTTTGGTAGCATAACGACATTACTTAAAAATTAATAAAAATGGTTTATGAGAGTGAAAGAGGTCTCTCATTATTTTTAAATCAAATGGTAATTATTAGGGAAATGGAAAATTATATCTCAACATTAAAAATTTGGAAATAGAAGGCATAAGGTAATGAAGAAACATGAATAGAGAAAAGAATCCTTACGAAATTTCGGCATGGTTACAAATGTAAATAAAGGATCATAGGAGGATTAATGAGAGTTAAAGGATCATATAATAATTTATAAATAAAATGGATAGTAAGTGGAATATTTAATATCATATCCCATTATAATAAAATGAAAAGTAAAAGACATAATATAAAAGGAGTGCTTGATAAAAGAGGAGAGTGTAAGATCCCTTACTTGAGTGTGTAACTCCAAAGGCTTGGGAGGGTCTTCTTGAAATACTAATGGTGCCTTGTGAGGACTAAGGGTAGTTTAGGGAAGATTAATTATGTTATCCAAGTATTTTTAGTGAAGATAAATGGGATCTTGGGTGGGTTTATATAGGAAAAGAGGGGGGTTTCTTTATTATTTTGATTTTGGCTTCTACATAATAAAATATAGAAAATAACAAACCATACTATGAATTTTACCATGGTTTCTGAAAAAGGGGAGTGTTTTTTATTATTTTAGAAATCTAAGGGATGAACTTATTAATATATTATAGTGGTTGATTTAGAGGTGAGTCACACTCTTACAGAAATGATTTTAAAATCTTAAAATATATTATAAGTCTTGGATGATTCATAATAGATTTAAAAAATAAATAAAATAAACTTAAAATCAAATTAGTTTAAATAAAACACATATATTTGATCATTTATCCTATTTATATTCCTTATTACATCACTTTTGGCTCATTATGATGTCATAAAACACAAAGTATATTTATACAGTATTTAATTTTTACCTGAAAATTTGATTATCTCATAAAATTATAAAAAATTAATCATTGGATAATTTAAACATCCTGATTCCAAAAATAATATTAATTTTATATAAACAATTTTCTAAATATGTGAATTTTCACTTTTAAAATAAAAACTGACATTTATTGAAAATGGTGGGTTTTTTTACAATAAAATTTCTTAAACCCTTATAAAAATTAAATTTGAGTTAATAAAAATTATATGATAATTTATATTTAATAAATATTATTTAATAATAATATTTATTAAAATATAATTTATTTCAAAAATCCATTAATTCATAAATTCATTAATTGAATTTTAATATTAACCAAAAATACTATTTGTGTTTTATTGAATCAAAATAAAAATCATTTATAAAGTAACAATAATAGGATGGAAATATATTCATTATTCTATACAAAAATAATGTACATACTTATATTTATATGGTCTTGTTACATATCCCTTTAATACACCAGCAAATTCCCTAAGGGTAAGGTGCACGATGGTGGGAATTTCATGGGGCAGTTCGACGAATATGGTTTGGTCCATGATCTCAATGAGCTTGAAATTATTTCATAAACAGTTTCTCTCATGCTTAATTTGTTGGAAATCTTCTTGGTATTGGTCAAGGGAAAATCCCAGAAATGCTATCTCCCTCGGAAGCTCTGATAAATGGGCTTCATAGGGTACGATCTTACTGGAAAAGGCCATCACTTCCTTTGTCTGTGAAAATTAGATTTGTTAAAACCCTATATTTATACTAATCATGTGATCAATGTTAAATTACTATATTATCAATGGTAATGATACATAACGATCTTTTATATCTGATGGGAATAATAAGACAAAATAAGTGCATGTATTTTCTATAACCATATTATATAATAAGGATTTTAATAAAAATGTAAGGGGAATTTTATTTATAACAATTTGGATCATTATAATATTTCCACCTTTAGAAAATTTCCCCTCAAAATTTTATTTTCCCACACTAAAATAGACGAGGTTAAATCTGCTTGATCACCTCCTCTGGTTCCCATATTGCTTATTCAAACTTGTGGTTTCTCCACAACACTTTGACTAGGGGCATTATCTTATTTCATGGAACTTTTTCTTTATGATCTAAGTTCTTCACTATATGCTCCTCATAGGAAAGGTCATTCCTAAATGGTACCACATATAGATTTAGTACACATGAGGGGTCAGGTATATGATTTCTCTATAGAGATACATGGAATACATCATGTACTTGAGATAGGTTTGGTGGGAGTGTTAGTCGATAGGCCACCGCTTTGATGTGATCAAGGATCTCAAAAGGGATAATGTACCTTGGACTAAGATTTCCCTTCTTCCCAAATCTCATCACTTTATTCCATAGAGATATGTGGAGGAATACCATGTCTCCAACATCAAACTCTAGGTCTTATCGATGATTGTCAACATAGTTATTCTATCAACTCTGAGTAGCTTTGACATTCTATTGAATGGTTTTAACCTTCTCCGCCATTTACTCAACCATTTAAAGACCTAGTAGTTTGTGTTCCCTAACTTCATCCCAACATGAAGGTGTTCTTCACCTCTTCCCATAAATGGCTTTATAGGGAGTCATTTGGATGATCGAGTGGAAATTGTTGTTGTAAGAGAACTCGACCAAAGGAAGATGTTAGTCCCATATTCCTTTAAATTCAATTGAGTATGCTCTCAACATTTCCTCAAGTGTTTGGAGAGTCTACTCAGATTGGAAATCAGTTTGAGGGTGATAATTCGTACTAAAGTTCAACTCAGTGTCTAGATCATACTAGAGACTTTTCCAAAACATAGAGGTGAATATTGGATCTCAGTAGGACACAATCAATAGTGGTACTCTATGCAGCCTCACCACTTCTCTAATATATATCCATGCAAGTTGATCCAGTGAGAAATCCTCTCAAATCATAATGAAGTGTGTAGTATTTATAAGACGATCCACAAAAACCTATATAACATTGTTTCTTTTGGATGTCTTCAGATGTTCGATGAAAAATTCCATGGTGATGTTTTCCCATTTACATGTTGGTATGGGCAATGATTACATCATCCCATTAGACTTCTGCCTTTCAGCCTTCACTTACTAACATACTAGACACTTTGATGTATATTTAGCAATCTATTTCTTCATGTTGTCCCATGAATAGTGATCTCGAAGATCTCAATAAATCTTTGTGTTTCCTGGGTTAATGGAGAAAGTTGAACTATGTGAATCATCCAACAGTTCCTTCAGTAACTTAAGATTTGACGGAACACATAGTCTTGATCCAAATCTCACAATTCCTTCTTCATTAAAATTGAACTTTGAGGATTTCCCTTTTCTTATAGTTTCCACTTTCTTCTGAATTCCCACATCATCTTTTTTAGAATCCTTTAACCTTTCAAGAAGAGATGGATGAGAAATAATTTGTGAAAGGATTGATGATGTTCCTTCATTTATGATTCCCATGTCCATACTCTTCAATTCTAAGATGATTTGATTCTTCTAAATTCTCATCAATGATAAAATTGTTGGATCCTTTCTACATAGAGAATCCACCACTTTATTTGCTTTACCAGGATGGTAGTGAATTGATTAGTCATAGTCCTTGATCAAATTTAATCATCTTTGTTGGTTCATATTCAACTCTTTATATGTGAATATATATTTTAGACTTTTGTGATCCGTATATATTTCACACTTCTCCCTAGAGAGATAATTCCACCATATTTTTAAAGCAAAGACCACTACAACCAAATCCATATCATGTGTGGGATATTTTTTCTCATGAAATTTCAACTATCTTGAGGCATAGGCAATGAATTTGTCATTCTACATTAATACACAACCCGATCCCTTTTTCGAAGCATCATTGAATACTAAAAAAAGTTCTCCACTTATGGGTAGTGTGAGTACAAGGGCAGTGATAAGCCTCCTTTTTAACTCCTTGAATCTTTCTTCACATTCATCATTTTAAGAAAAATTGACTCCCTTATGAGTTATCTTGGTAAAAGGTTTAAAAAATTGTGAGAAATTTCTCACAAATCGGTGATAATACCTAGCTAACCCAAGGAAACTATGGATATCTATCACAGATGTTGGCATTATCCATCCTTCAATTGGTTTTTTCTTTGAAGTATCCACAAATATCCCTTTTTTTATGATGATATTACTCAATAATGATACTTCCTTCAACTAGAACTCACACTTGATGTACTTGGTTTAAAGCTTCTCCTTTTGTAAGGTCTTTAGCACAATGTTCAAATGCTCCTCATGCTCCTCCTTGATTTTGGAGTATATTAGGATATCATCTATAAAGACTACCACAAATTTGTTGAGGTAATTTTTAAAGACTCTATTCATCAAATCCATGAATATTTCAGGAGCATTAGTGAGTCCGAATGACATCACAATGAACTCATAGTGCCCGTACCTTGTACAAAAAAGTAGTCCTGGGGGTATCTTTATTCTTTACCCTTACTTGATAATATCCCAATCAAATATTCACCTTAGATAAGTATTTTTATCCACATATCTTATTGAACAATTCATCAATCCATGATATAGGATACTTGTTCTTTATCACAAGCTTTTTGAGCTCATGATAAATAATGAAAAGGCGCATTGAATCATCCTTTTTCTCGATGAAGAGGACTGGTTCACCCCATGGTGAAGCACTTGGGAATATAAACCATTTATCTAGATTATCCCATAGCTGTTTTTTAGCTCATTAAGTTCCAAAATAACTATCCTATATAGAGTATTGGATATTAGAAATTCCCCAAGTATAATCTTGATTGAAAATTCAACATCCTTTCTAGGAGGAAGACCATACAATTCCTTGGGAAACACATCAGCATATTCCCTCACAATAGGCATGTATTCGAGGATGATCCTTTCTTTAGACTCAATCATTTTATCTAGATACGGTTGCTCATAGGGTAATAGTATCCATGCTTGAGATGATGGTGTTAAATAAGATTTATCCTCCTCCTTGCACTTGTACATAATCGAGTTTTGATTCACCATACGAAGAGTGATTTTCTTCTCGTGGAAATTTATGTTGTCTCTATATAGGGAAAGCCAATCCATGACCAAAATTGTATAAAATTCCACCAAAGGGAGTATGATAAGGTTTTTCAAGAAGTTCAGCCAAAAAATTATGATAGGAGAGGATTTATATACATGGGATGCAATAATTTCACAATTTTTCATTTTTACCGACATCTCTACTTCCATGCTTTTTGGTGGTGTTTGAATAGTTCTAATAAAATTTCGTGATATGAAGGAATGTATAGAACCAAAATAAAAAAGTATGTTCACTATTCTTGAATGAAAAACTAGCATACTTGTCACCACTTTGTTGTCGGGATTCACTTCAGTGGTAGTGATGGAAAAATCTCAGCCTTATTACCTTGGAGGTTTTTGGCTGCCTTTGAAAACCCTAGGCTTAGGGTATTGGTTTGAAAAGTGACATGGTTCCTTATAGTTGTAGCAATGAACAATGAATTGAGTTTTTATTAGAGCATTCCTTTCCTCCATCACATTAACAAGTTTCTCCTGTCGACAATTATTAGCTAGGCTTCCTTCCTTCTCACACCTAAAGCATTTCTTCACCCCCCTTAGGCAATTTCTGGGGTGCTTCTTTCTGTACCTTTGACAAGTGGGATTTTGAAATTTATTAGCACCATTAGATTTCTCCATCGAACTACCAGAATTAAACTCTAATTTTTGATTCTTATCCTTATAATACCCTTGGGATTATCTGATCTCCATTTTGACTTTGAGGGAACATCAGACAATTTTCTCATAGCTATCAAATTCACAGATCACCAGGTATTTTCATAGACTAGTTTTTATCCCAAAAAAGAAGAATTTAACCTTGTATTCAAGGGTAACAACAAAGCTGGAGGTGTATTGTGGAAGTATTGTAAAGTTTTCCTCATACACCCCAATATATTTATCATATTTTTTGATTGAGGGTGAGGAAATCCCTTTCCATTTTAAGTTGGAGAGTCTGAGGAAAATATTTATCAAAAAACATTTTCTGGAATTCCTTCCACTCCATCACTTATATATATTCCTCAGGCTTCATATTATTGATCAATGTCCACCACTGACCATCTTCTCCCTCTATATGATAAACAACCAGTAGAACCTTCTCTTTTTCAGAACACTGAAGTACAAAGATGATCTTCTCAATAGAGTTGATCCATTGTTATGTAATTAAGGGATTATATGATTCATTGAAAGTAGGAGTCCTTTATTATATTAATCTCTCGATTGTATCTTGTTCTCTCTTGGGGGGGGTGGGCACTCCTCCTAATCTAGGTTTCTATTCAGAACCCGAGTCAGCTGAGAGAGTACCATGATAAAGTTTGTGATTGCTGCTCCCATTGGATTGGGTATCTTGTTAGGGAAGTCATCGAATTGCCCATTGCATTGATCATTTACCCAATGTCTCATATTTCCGACCATTGGCTAGAATAAAAGGAAAATTAGGGATGAATATTTTAAACAGTTAAACCCATAAAGGGGAATCCAATGACATTAAATAGATAAATTATAAATTACATTTATCTCCTTAACTTATGAGTTTTTAGGTATCAATATATGTTATCCATGATCTAATTCCTAACATATATTATTATGATATTTTTCCCTTAATAATGGTTCGTAATGATCTTATGAATTTACCAAAGCATATCCCCCAGGAGTATCAAAACAGGTGTGTGGTAAGACCCATTGTTTTGCACCAGGTTACCCGAGTCAGGCCTAGAACACCTTGTTAGAGTTGTTACTCCTAGGCACATTTGTACCAGAACCATGTCCACTTATAGTATCCAAATAAGAATGTATTTTCTTGATAAACTACTTACTCTATACTTAAAAAAATTTAGGGATGTTTTCTTATAATTAGTCTTATCACTAAGTTTTTCTCTAGAGTTATCTAATACTAATCCCAAAAATAACTAAACTTTTCCTCTGATACCAACTATAACAACCCTACTCTTTATTACACATTAATAATTGATTTATTAATGAAATTAAGCTTAATACAACCCAAAATATTGGTAATTATAATGTATTTGGGAATTAGGTACATAAAATAACATCTTGAACATGTGATATAATAACATTATTAAAAACTTCCTTAACATGATTTATTTAAAAATTCTTTAGCATGCTCAAAATACTCCTCCAAACTTAAAACTGCATGGGATAACCTGGGGACATACACAATAAAAGGGTGAGATATAAATCAAAGTAAGGGAATAAACATGGCATAAGTGATACATGTTAGACAATATGCATATCAATGAGGAACAAAAGAAACATGAATAATAAGTCATGATAAAACATGATAATCATAACATGGGGAATGTGGAAACAACTTAAAACACTGAATCATAAACATAGGTCAAGGATAAACAACAACGACTTTATGGTGGAAAAAGTCCCATAAAAGAATCAGGTACAACCCTATCCTAACATGACGTATCATGATACTAAACATTACCCAATGCATTAGAGTGCTATCTGGGCACACCCATCATAATCATTTCATTATCATGTTTAAGTGTGCCACATAGATCATACGACATGAATTCACTCATATTTATAATTTATTCTATGATCAAGGAATGTGTAATAAATACATGTAAGTCCCCAATCAATAATTATATGTTTATAAAGTTGAATTCCCTTTATATAATAATGTGTATGGTATCCACTACACAATTGTTTTGGTATAGAAAATAGCAGTGAAATTTCAGCAGCATAACAACGCTACTTAAAAATTCATAAAAATGGTTGATGAGAGAGAAATGAGTATCTCATTATTTTTACATAAAATGGTAAGTATTAGGGACATGGAAAATAATATCCCAACATTAGAAATTTGGAAATATAAGGCATAAGGTAATGGAGAAACATGAATAAATAAAATAATCCTTATGAAATTTCAGTATGGTAACATGTGTACATAAAAAAATCATGAGATAATTAATGATATTGAAAGAAAGATCTCATCATTTATACATAAAATTTACAATAATTGGGATATTTAATATCATATCCCATCATAAAAAAAATGAAAAGTAAAAGACATAACATAAAAGGAGTGATTGATAAAAGAGGAGAGTAGAAGATCTCTTACTTGATTATGTGACCCCAAAGGTTTGGTATAGGATTCCTAAAAGATTAAGGCAACTTGGGAGGACTCTAGGGAGTGAAGGGAAGAGTAAGGACATGATAAAATGAGTTTTAGTGAAGATAAATTTGAGTTTGGGTGGTTTTATATAGGAAAAGAGGGGGATTTATTTATTATTTTGGCTTTGGATTCTACATAATAAAATGTACAAAACCAAAAAACATACCATGGTTTTGCACATGTTTTATGCCAAAGGGTATTTGTTTTTATTATTTTATAAGTCAAAGGTTTTAACTTATTAAAATATTACCCTTAGTGATGTGGAGGTGAGCCTACTCTTAAAGAAATGATTTTAAAATCTTAAAATATATTATAAGTCTTGGAGGATTCATAATGAATTTAAAAAATAAATCAAATAAACTTAAAATAAAATTATTTTAAAGGTAAAACATATATTTGGTTGTGTATCCTATTTATATTACTTATTACACAACTTTTGGGTCATTGTGATGTCATAAAACACAAAATATATTTATACGGTATTTAATTTTTACTCGAAAATTTGACCGTCTCAGAAAATTATGAAAAATTAACCATTGTATAATTTTGATGTCCTTATTCAAAAAATAATATTCATTTTATCTAAATAATTTTCTAAATATTTTAATTTTTACTTTTAAAATAAAAACTAACATTTATTGAAAACGATGGATTTTTTTGACAATAACATTTTTTGAACCCTTATAAAAATTACATTTGAGTTAATAAAAATTATATGATTATTTATATTTAATAAAAATTATTTAATAATAATATTTTATCAAAATATTATTTATTTAAAAAATAAATTAGTTTATAAATTCATTAATTGAATTTGAATATTAACCAAAAATACTATTTGTGTTTTATTGAATCAAAATAAAAATAATTTATAAAGTAACAATAATAGGATGGAAATATATTCATTATGATATAAAAAATAATTTACATACTCATATTTCTAGGGTCTTGTTACATATTCCTTTAATAAACTAGCAAAGAAAACATCTAGAGAGTAAGGTGCGTGGTGGTGAGACTTTCATGGGGTGGTTTGGTGAACACAGTTTGGGCCATGATCTCAATGAGCTTGAACTTCTCCCATAAATGATTTCGCTCATTCTTAATTTGTTGAATCTCAGCTTGGTCTTGGTCATGGGAAAATATTAGAACTGCTATCTCCCTTAGAATCTCTGATAAATGGACTTCATAGGGTATGATCTTACTGGTAGAGGTCATCACTTCCTTTGTCTGTGACAATTGGATTTGTTAAAACCCTATATTTATATTAATCATGTGATCATTTTTCAATGACTATGTTATAAATGGTAATGATACGTAATGATATTTTAAATCCAATGGGAATAATAAGACAAAATAATTTCATGTGTTTTCTATAACTATATTATATAATAATACATTTAATAAAATTGCAAGGGGAATTTTATTTATAACAGTTTGGGTTGTTACACAGCCCAAGTAGGGTGTGAGTACAACTAAGTATACCACCACCAACGACATCTAAAACCATATCCATTATATAACAGTGTATGTATTTTTATAAATAATAAATCATAAATGATAACGTAAATAGTTTTTCACATTTAATATTATTTAATTAACCACATATGCCCTTGGTTTCATGGTGAAACCCAAACCAATCAAACCTGCTTCGGACTGTGCTGGAGTCTAAACCATACACCATAGGACTATCACAATGAATTAATTCATGGCTATAATCACCCATTTAATTCCAATTTTACATTCATATAATGGGGCCTAAAGAAGCATTCTGGCACCCCATGGATATTTGGAGCAACAGTCCCTGTCCCAAAACTTAGTGATCACATGTAAATAAATATATATATAGGGGGATAGAACAAAAGTCTAGAACCCCGTGGGTATTTTAAGTAGCATTCCTTGTCCCAAAACTCATTGTTCACATCATTCATAAATATCCCATACCATGGTTCCACATTCACAACTCGTTTATCAACCATGTTTGTAACCTGTTATTCATCTAATTTCATAATAATATTTATCGACCATATTCATAATCTCATTCCTCGACCATGCATAATTCATAAATCATAATTTCAATTTTATTGGCACACCCCATGGATTTCCAACAAGTCCAGTCTCAAAACTCCAACGGGACCACGAAATCCATGATGAATTTTAAAATTTCAAGGGAATCAATTTAATTAAATCAATTTAAAATGAAATTTCACAACATAGAATTTGAAATTTCACAATTATATACACCCAATTATAATAAAAACTATGAGAATTGAAAATTATACCACCTACCTCAAGATAGTTGATGAACTCTCACTAAATCGTAACCTTCAATTTGATGTAGAATGGTCCAAATCATAATGGCAGAGGAGATATAGGATCAAAAACTAGGACCAAGATCCAATATAAACCTAGGACCAAGATACAATGAAATAAGATCCATCAAAACCTAGATCTAAATCCATCTCCAATGGAGGAAATCATCCCTCCAAAAGAATAGAGAAATACAATACAGAGAAAGGAAACCAAACGATAAGAGATTACATACCAGAAGAGGGGTCAAATCCTTCCACCGAATATTTGATTTTTACTGGAAGGGTTTTTTGGAGCTTTAGAATCCACCCGAGAGTCTCAAAAATCAAAGGATTTTAGGTTAGGTCAAGACCAGATGATTTGGGGTAAAAATCGAGGGTGGGGTTAGTATTTTTTATTAAATCTTTTAGGGGTTTAATTCCAGCATGCACTATTTCATGGTCGTAGGCGCACAATTTTCCAAACTGTGCAACTTAACCGTGTGCCCCTACTCATAGGGTGAATGGTTTCTTCTAAGTGGTGCATAGTTTGACAAAACATGTTCCAACCATGCAAATCCCCTCTATTTGTGGGTGCAGAGTTTGGGGAGGGAGGCCACATGGTTTCTCCAAATTGTACACCACATCCTATTGCTCTAAAATGAGGTGCACAGTTTCCTAAGGAAAATCGCACAGTTTTCCCTAACCATGCACAAACTGTGCATAGCCCCATGGGCTTTTAATTTTCTCTATTTTTACCCAAAATAACCCCAAACAAAACCTTACCAAGGTATAACCTATACAAGTGTAAAAGAGTACATAAAAATGGGCATGATGAATCTATAGAAAGGCCGAGATCTTACATTCCTACAATATAATGATGGTATGACATGGATCTAATTTCAGATCCATCAACAAAGAAATAATTTCTCATAAGGTAATTTTTTATTTTCTTAAATTAATTATAAATAACATGTGATGATTCTGCACTTTGGTTTTGGAATTTATCCATTTTCTATATTTTTTGATTCAATTTCATTGATCAAGACATTTATGGTCATGTAAATATTAGATTAATCATCGATCATGAAAAAAATAAAAATTAGGCATGACCCATATAATTCTTTTACTGACCCATATAATTCTTTTACTATGCCTAAAACCTTCATGCTCCACTCAGAGATTTCTCCCTTACGCATCTCCTTATTTAGGACTCAGATTACAACAACTCACATTTTTATTTCATAAAAATTTCATTACATGGTATAAAATTTAACAATATAGAGTATCTTTTAAGGTTTAATGTCTTGGAAATATGAATATATTATTACATTAGTGTGGGTTGGGGGATAAACAACCAAAATCTACACTGAATACGCATGGGGAGACTCAAATCTGAGACCTCCCAAACACCGCCACAAAGACGCAACCACTAGGTTGTGACTTGTGGGGAAAATAATTAACTACAAAGAAACATAAAAATTCTTATAATCCACTTGAAATAATTATTTATAGGTTCTTACTAAGTTACTTTTACTGTATCTCATATCCTGGGGACATACATTAAAGAAAGGGGTAATCATAAATCCCAACAAGAGAATAAACAAAGAAGATACTTAATATGTGATGAAGAGGAATATCTATAAAGAATGATCATATGAACATAAGACATATAATAATATAAATAACATGAATAATAACATATAAATGTGGATACAACATAAAATTTAGACATTCATAAGCATATCACCATGTTTTATCACCAAGGTATCATAAATCATAATTACTAAGGTATCATAAAACATGTCATCTCTAGAGATTAATTCTTTACCCAATGCATTAGAGTGATAAGAGGGAACACACTTTATATATATTAATTCACATGATCCACATTTATCATAATAAGTCATTTCATTAATAACCTAAGGATCATAAATAATGGGTTTTATATGAAAACATTGAGCACATAAGTGCTCAAAGACTTGAACATTGCATCATTTTTAACCCATGAAAAAGGAATGTGGGTTTAATACATGTAAATACCCAAAACAATAAATTATAATTACATCTAGGTGATTTACCATGGGTAAGGAAGTGGTTTGGGTATTCATAATATAATAATATTTCATGAAAAGAGAAAATTTCATGAAATGATTTTGGTAGCATAATGATATACAACGTAGATTATGGAAAAGGCATAATGATAAAAGATAAATGTCTCCCATTATTAAAAAACCATTTGGGAAGTAATGAAAATATCAAAAGCACATGAAAAGAAACAAGATTTTGACATTAAGAAGACTTACAAAAAGGATGTACTTGAATGAAAAAGAGGAAGAGGAGAATTCCATTAACTCAGAGGTTTGCTTCCTAAAACTTGAGGATGGAACCTTGAGACCTTGAGGGAACCTTGGAGGGAATATTCGGGAGGTAAAATGACCATAAATTCATGTATTATGAATTTAGAGTGTAGATTAATGGGTAAAGGGTGTTATTTATACTTGAGGAGGGGTGGGCTTTAAAGGATTAAATATTTTTTATTTTATTATATAAGGTAACCACTTATGGGTGAAATCAATTCCAACCAATTTTTTGGACCATTAAAGAGTGAGAGAGTGTGGTTGGATATTCAAGTCCTTCCAAAACTGAACCAAACCTTCCAGACAACCCAATCAACATGCAAAATCCAAAAAATAAATTTTATTTCAAAAATCCAATTTTTAGTTAAAAAAGTAAAGTATAAATTTATAAATTAAAAATAATATTTAAAAATTTATTTTCATACTTATTTAATGAAATTTTTATTGAATAAAATGTTTCATAAAATTTTTAATCATGATGAAATAATAATGAGTGCGCTAGATGGCCGACCTTGAGATGTGGGGTGATAGAGATGGACTTAGGACATGGAATGACTTTAGGACGTGACCTCGAGATGCATTTCATAGGCTGGAGAAAGATGGGTGGGGCTGACTTCGGGGCAACGGTGGACATGGAGGGTTATCAAGAAACATGCTGACCTGACATGGTGGAAATAACCCAATAAGGTAGTATGGTTCAAGGTCATTGGGCCCTAGCAATGGGCCTTAGTTTGAGATGGCTTGATTGAAGGTTTTATTTGTGGACTTTGGGTACATCACTATATAAGTACTTATAGTATAACTCCTTGGTTTCCATTATACTTTTATTTTTTAATAAATTTCTTGTCCATGGATTTGGGCTCCAAATTCATGGCTAAACCATTTGATTAAATATTCTCAAAGATCACTTAAATGAATCTATGTAATCAATAATAATAATGACTAGCTATTTTATTGACTAATGGTCACAATATCGATCAACCGTATTTGTCGATAGACATAAAGGTAGACAAATATAATTAACTATAAATATACCATTATTATTATACTTCATAATTCACTTCTATTATATAAAGGTTTAATATCATTTCCAAAATAAATATTTTATTACTAACTTTTGTTCCTCTACTGTAGTGATGTTCATCGGTGCGATGATTCTAGGGGATCAAGGCTACCCAAATTTTTATATTACACTTTATTTATCCTATATTTGTGTTCCCATTATAATATTTAGTATGATATTGGTTTTTGTTTTATATTGAATGTAATGTTCTTAAATAATGAAATAAAGTGTTTTTGGTTTCTAGTATGTGTTTTCTATCCCTTTAATGTTCCATATTGTACTGGTTCATATCAACACATGATGTTCATTTTTCATATTTAATTTAAAAGTATTTCTATGCGATTCTATTTTAAAACATAATAAAAATTTATTGAAAGGAATGATATCCATTATTAAAATAAGAAAATTTTCGAGTTGTTACATTCTCCCACCTTAAAAGAATTTTATCCCCAAAATTTCAAATCATTTTCTCGGTTGAGAATAGGTGAGGGTGCTTGTGTCTTATTTTTTCTTCTTGTTATCACATTTCCTCTTTATATTTATGGTTCCTCCATACCACTACAACAAGGTGAGTAGTCTTATTGCATAGAAATTTGTCTCTATGGTCTAATATCTTAACTGACTGCTTCTCATAAGAGAGGTCACTCTCCAGTTGTACCACCTTTGGATTCATTACATGTGAGGGGTAAGGTATGTACTTCCTTAGGAGATATATGTGGAACACATTATGAACTTTATCCATGTTTGGTGGAAGTTTTATATGATAGGACACTACTTCTATGAGATCAAGGATCACGAAAGGGACAATGTACCTAGGGATAATTTTTCCTTTCTTTCCAAACTACACGACTCTCTTATATGGTGATATTATAAGGAAAACCTTGTCTCCAACGTGAAACTCTAAGTCCCTTTAATGGTTGTTAGCATAATTATTCTACCAACTCTGAGTAGATTTTATGTGTTTTTGGATAACTTGGACCTTTTCTTTCATCTCTTTCACAAGATCAGGAGCAAGTAGATTCTATTCACCAAATTCATCCCAACAAGTAGGATTCCTACAATGATTCCCATAAATAACTTCATATGGATCCATTTGAATACTTTATTGGAAGCTATTTTTGTATGAGAACTCAACTAATGAGATATATTGATCCCATACACCTTTAAATTTCATTTAGTAGGTTATCAGTATGTATTCAAGTGTCTAAATGGACCTTTTAGACTTTCTATCAATTTGGGAGTGATTGGACATACTGAAATTCAATTCAGTATTCAGAGCATGTTTATGACTTCTCTAGAATTTAGAAGTGAACCTTAGATCACAATTAGAAATGATTGAAAGTGGTAACCCATACAACCTCACCAATTCCTTTATATATATCTTAGAAAGTTGTTCAAGGGAGAAATTTTCCCAAATAGATACGAATTGGGAAGTCTTGGTGAGTCAATCCACCATAACCCATATTGGATTGATTCCATTATATGTCTTAGGGAGACCAGTGGTGAAGTTTATGGTGATGTTCTCTCGTTTCCATGTGGGTATGGGTAATTATTGCATCATCCCATTGGAATTTTATCACTCAACTTTAACTTACTAATATACCAATCACTTTGAGGTATACTTAGTGATCTCCTTCTTCATGTTATCCCACCAGAAGTGCTCTCAAATATCATAGTACATCTTGGTACTTCCATGATGGATGGAGAAAGATGAACTATGTGCATTTTCCAATAACTCTTTATTTATATTTGGTGATGAAGGAACACCAATTCTAAATCAAAACTATAAGACACTATCTTCATCAATGTGGAAATCATGAATCTTCCCTTCCTTTACTGCTTCCATCATATTTTGAAGTCCTATATAATCCCTTTGTACCTCCTTGATCTTTTCTCTGATAGATGGTTGAGAAATATTTTTATCCAAATAGGATGTATTCCCTACTATTATGATATCCAGATCCATCCTTTGAATGTCCATGAAAGTAGGGTCTTTTTAAATCTGCATCATGGATAGAGTAGCATTTTCTTTTTTACTAAGATCATTAGCTACCTTATTCACCATTCCAAGATAGTAGTGAATAAAGAAATAATAGTCCTTGATTAGATTTAAGAATCTTCGCTAATGTATGTTGAGCTCCTTCTGTGTGAATATATACTTTAAACTTTGGTGTTCTGTGTATATATCACATTTCCCCCCATAAATATAGTGTCTCCATATCTTTAATGTAAAGATAACTACTACTAACTTCAGATCATGGGTAGCATAATTTTGTTCATGAGGCTTTAACTATCGCGATGCATAAGTGATCACCTTGTCATTTTTCATGAGCACATATCCAAGACCTTTTAAGGATTCATTACTATAAATGAAAAATCCTTACATATTATAGGTTAAAGTTATCACAAGTGCACTAACCAACCTCTCATTCAATTCATGAAAAATATATTCACATTCCTTTGTCTAAATAAAATTAACTCCCTTTATAGTTAACTTGGTTAGTGGATTATAAATTCATGATTTTTTTCACAAACTTTTTATAGTATCCTGCTATACCAAGGAAACTATGAATATTAGTTACATTTGTAGGACGTGGACAATCCTTCACAACATTTGTCTTTGTAGGGTCTACTGAGATCCCTTCACTGGACACAATGTGTCCCAAGAATGCAACTTATTGTAACCAGAACTCACATTTTCTAAATTTACCAAAAATCATATATTTCCTTAGAGTTTGCAATATTACCCTTATAAGTTCCTCATTCTCTTCATTAATTTTGGAATATATCATAATATCATCAATAAATTCCACCACATAATTATCAAGATAGTCTTTAAAGACTCTATTAATCAAATCCATAAATATGGTAGGAGCATTAGTCAAGCCGAAGGGCATAAAAACAAAATCATAATACCCATATCTTATTTTGAAGGCAGTCTTTGGGATATCTTCTTTCTTCACCCTCAATTTATGATACCCAAACCGAAGATCAATCTTGGAAAATAATTGATCTCCTTAAAGCTATTTGAAAAAATTATCAATCCTTGCAAGAAGATATATTTTTTCACCATGATCCCATTATGTTCTCTATAATCAATGCATAAACTCATTTATCCATCATTCTTATTTAAAAAAAGAACAAGTTATTCCCAAGGAGACACACTTTTTTGAACAAAATCATTCTCCAAAATATCCTGAATTTTCTTCTTTAATTCCTATAACTCCATGCATTCCATTCTATATAGGTTTTTTGATATCATATTGGCTCTAGATAAGTGTTCTATTGATAAATCTACCTCGATTTTTGGGGGAGGTCACAATAACTCTTCAAGAAATACATCAAGGTATTCTTGAATAATGGGAGCATATCCCACATTTATTATTTCTCTTTATTTTTCTTCTTCACCAATCATTTATATAAAGAAGGTAATAGGAGGTGGTTCTTAGAAAGACTTAGGATGGGAAATATATCCTCTAAATATGATCAGAGGTTTTACCTTCAAGACTACTAAAATCTCTTTGATTATATAGTCGATCTTAGCATTATAATTTGAAAACAAATCCATCCTAGGTATTATGTCAAATTCCACCATCAGAATGATCGCCAATTTTGTAGAGATATTGTACTCAACAAAGTTAATAGGGGAATCCCTATATATATTTGATTCTTGAATAGTTCCTCCATGAGTTTTAATAGAAAAATATAACACTATAAGTTTAGGGTTTAACTTGATGTTCTTTTCAAACTTGAAATAAATAAAAGAGTGCATAGAACCATAATCAAACAATTTACTTGTTAGATTTAAGTGTACGATGACTGTACCTACCACAACATAATTTGGATCCTTGACTTCAACCATTATAATTATGAAAGAAAAAACTTTATCCCTTGGTATCTATTAGGGTTGATGGTGGTTTCCCTCAATTATCTTTTGATTTGGACATTGGTTAGCGAAATGACCAAGTTCCACACACTTTTAGAATTGCATAGAAGGTTGTTCTTGAACCATATCCCCTTTGTGATTAGCATTTATATGTTGAGGCTCTATATCTACACTACATTTGTGATCTATATTTCCATCTCTTCAACACTTTTTTCACTTTCTACTTCCTTGAAAACAATTACCCAAATACATCTTCCCATATTTTTTGCACATGGGATGTTGTACTTACTTCTCATTTGGATTATTCCCAAAATTTTGTTTTATCTTTCTCTTATTTTAATTATATCCATGAGTCCAATAGGAAACTATTAACTCCACTTTAACTTTGAAATCAAATTTAACTATCTCTTCATAACTCCCAAAGTCTCAGACTGCCAAATCTTTTTGTAGACGGGGTCTTAATCCGCCAATGAATCGATCTATATTCCCATCAGAATCGATGAAAAATATTGAAGCGTAACATGAATTCATTATAAATTTCATCTAATAATTCCCCCATAGATTCATTTTCTATTTGTTTCAACTTGAGTAATTCCCTATCCATTTTGGTCCATAGGTTATGAGGAAAATACTTTATAAAAAGACATTTTTGAAGTATTCCCATCCCATGTAATCCACCACATCCCTTGTATATTTGTTCTTGATTAGTGTCCACCACTGATCTGATTCTCTCTCTAAGAGATATACTGCCAACATAACTTTCTCTTATTCATAACAACAAACTACAAAAAATATATTTCCTATTGTATTGATCCATTTTCCATGATTAGTGGATCATAGGTTCCACTAAAAACAGATGGTTGTTTATGCATGGAGGATTCAATACTAATTTTTTATTCCTTGGTGAATAAGGACACTCCATATGGTTTAAGATATTGTTCATGACTTTATTTAACTGATTCACCATCATCATGAAGTTTTAAAATCCACCCCCCATATTTGGAAGGTTTTCATCACATTGTTTATTGCATATATTATTTGCACAAGTCCTTCTATTTCCTACCATTTTTCTAAAAGGATAAAACCTAAGTGTGATTCTTTTTACTATTGGGAATCTTATAATTACAATTATAAAGGAAATATCAATCATAAAATTTTCTAATATCATGCTTCTAGGATGATATACTTCAATATTAATAAAAGGTTTAAATTATCTATATATCCTTTACAATGGTTTGTACAAGCATGTGATTAACCAAAGTATATCCTGAGGGAGTGTAAAGTCAGAAATGCAATAAGGCCCATTATTGTGCACTAGTTTATGATTGAGTCCATCTCAATGCACCATTTTTGGGGTTATTACCCCTAGGTTCAACTGTGTGAGAGCCACATCCACTTGTATTATCCGAACAATGATATATTTTCTTGGAAACCACTTACTTAATACTTAAACAAAATACTAGAATATTTTTCAATATTCAAACTTATCCCTAGGGCTCATACTATGTTTTTTTTCTAGTCCTAATTTTCATAAATAACTAAACTATCCTTTTATACCAACAATGGTGACCTACCTTTTTATTTTATAAAACTTTCATTACATGCTACAACATTTAACAATACATAGGATCTTTGAGGTTTAGTATCTTGGAAATAAGAATATAATACATGAAAAACATAAGAAACATAAACACTATTCTAATATTCTTGAAATAATTCTCCATAGGTTCATCCTAAGTTACTTTTACTGCATCTCATATCCTGGAGACATATATTAAAGAAAGGGGTGAACATAACAAGGAAATAAAAAAGGAGACACTTAGCATGTGACAAAGAGGCATATCAATAAGGCATGATAATATGAACATAAGATATATAATAATATAGAGAACATGAATCATAACATGGAAATGTGGTTACAACATAAAATTTATACATTCATAATCATATCACCAAGGTTTATCACCAAGGTGTCATAAATCATAATACCAAGGTTATTCACCAAGGTATCTTAAAACATGTCATATATAGAGATTAATTCTTTACCTAATGAATTAGAGAACTATCTAGGTGCACCCTTAATAAGTATTAATTAATTTTATCCACATTGATCATAATAAATCATTTCACCAATAACCTGAGGATCATAAAGAATGGGTTTCATATGAAAACATTGAGTAGATAAGTGCTTAAAAACCTGAACATTACATCATTTTTATCCCAATAAAAAGGAATGTAGGTTTCATACATATAAATACCCAAATTAATAAATTATTTTTACATCTAGGTAAATTAATATGGATAAGGATTGGGTTTGGGTATTCATAATATAAGAATATTTCATGAAAAGAGAAAATATCATGAAATGATTTTGGAAACATGACGATATACAACATGGATTATGGAAAAGGCATAATGAGAGAGAATGAAGGTATATAATTATTAAAACAAAATTTTGTAAGTAATGTTAAGATTAAAATTTCATTAAAATAAAGAAGCTTTTGACATTAAGAATACTTATAAAAAGGAGGTACTTGAATGAAAAGGAAGAAGTGGAGAATTACCTTACCCTGAAGATTCGCTTCCTAAAATTTCAGGATGAAACCTTGAGACATTGAGGGAACCTTGGAGGGACTATTTGGGAGGTAAAATGACCATAAATTCAATTATTATTAATTTTTAGTGGAGACTAATGGGTAAAAGGTGGTATTTATACTTGAGGAGGGGTGAGTTTTAAAGGATTAGATACTGGTTATTTTATTATATAAGCTAACCACTTATAGGTGAAATCAATTAAAAAAAATTATGAACTATTAAAGGGTTTGAGAGTGTGGTTGGATGTTAAAAGCCTTCCAAAACCGAACCTAACCTTCCAACCAACCCAATTAATGTGCTGAATCCAAAAAATAAATTTTATTTCAAAAATCCAATTTGTGGTTCAAAAAAGTAAAGTATAAATTTATAAATTAAAATTAATATTTATAAATTAATTTTTATACTTATTAAATTAAATTTTGATTGAATAAAATGTTTATAAATTTTTTAATCATGCTGACATAATAACGATGTCATAAAACCGCAGTGCTTGTAAAGAGGAAATTTTCACATTTTCACCAAAAAATCAACTTTGTCATAAAATTCCCAAAATAAACCTAAGATAATTTTTATGTGATGATTTTTAAAACAAATATTATTTAATAAAAATATCCCCCAAATTATGATAATTTTAACTTTAAAATAAAAAACCTTATTTATTAAAATTTTACAATTTTGTAGAATAATAAATAATTTGACCATTATAAAAAATTATTTAGGACTTTGTTAATATATATTATTATTTTAAAAAGTGTTTTATAAGATTATTTCATGGAAATAAATTTTATTTAAAACTTATAAATTTACCATAAAACATATTTTTAATAGAATATATCTATAGTCTCCAAAAATAATATTATTTTGATTATATCATTAAATAATCATGATAACCAATTAAATGATTCTATATAACCAATAATAATAATGACCAACTATTTTATTGAATAATGTTCATAATGCTTATCGAACGTATTTTCCAATAGACATAAAGGTAGATAATCATATTTACCTATAAATATACCACCATTCTTATACTTTATCATTAACTTCAATTCTATCAAGGTTCAATATCGTTTCCAAAATGAATATTGTACTGATAACTATTTATTCCAAGGTTATTGTGATGTTCTTGGGTATGATGGTTCTAGGGGGATTGGAACCAAAATTTTATATTTCACTTTATTTATCATCTATTTTTTTACTATAATATTAGTTTTGATATTTGGCGTTGTTTTAGATTGAATATATCATTATTAAATAATTAAATAAAGTATTATCAGTTTATAGTATGTGTTTTCTAACCCTTTACTATTCATTGTTGTACTAGTTCATATCAAAACATGATGTTCAATGTTCTTATTAATTTTAAAACTCTATCTATATTATTATATTGAAATCATAATAAAAATTTATTGATAGGTAAGATATCCATTATTAAAAGAACATTTTTTGGGTCGTTACGTGGATAAAGGCTTGTAAGTAGCCTACCCTGAGTGTTTTTACACATAGAACATGATGGTGGACATGGTTTTGGTGTAGAAATGCGATGAAAGGTAATTCTAGTGGGTCACTTATTTCAGTGATTCTTATCCAGTATCAGTAAGGTGAGTTCCCTTATTACATCCCCTTGATGGAACAATGTGGCAGTGCATCCTCAACACCAGATTTTGATCTTATTTATGGTATTAGTTCAAATAAAGTTTGTGGTATCCATTTGCGAGACTGAGGTGGCATCCTCTATTATCTCTTTATATTATCTAGGTGGGGTTTGATGGTATCAGTGTGACCCACATATATAGGCATTGATCCCCTACTTAGTGGGTGGTTCCAATAGGGTTTGCAGTATTGTCATTTAAATGATCCCTTACTTGGAGGATAGTTCTAGATTGGGTTTTTGGAATCCCACATCAGTGCTGGTTGTGATCCCTTATCTGTGTATCATGGTTATAAGACTCTATAGGGTTCATAGAATCCCCCAACGGTCCTAGGTGTGATCCCCTATCTGAGCATTGAGATATCTAAAGTCCCAAATTAGGTTCACAGTGTCTCATAGTGGTCCTAGGTGTGATACAAGATCTATGAGTTGATAAATTTTTAGTTCTAGTAGGGTTTGTTGAGTCCCTCCCCATGGGACATGGTGAAATATCATATCTAAGTATCATGATCTGTTAGGTACCAGCATTATGTTCACCTTAGTGATACCTGATGAGCATGATTTCTAGGATGGATGCCATTAGGGATGGTAGGGATATGCCATCGGCTTAGTGATACCCAATGAGTGAGACATCTTGGATGAGTTCTATCGAGGATAGCAAGGATCATAGAGTGATTAATCCTAGATGAGTGATACCTTTGATCCTTGAGTAGAATCCTGTGGTAGGTTGTATAGTTGAAAACTTGAGACTTGGAGTCCATGATGGGTATATCTAGGTTATTATGGGAATACTTATGGTATGTCTCATATTTTAGTGACATAACAAGTTGTGATGAGCTGAAAAGTCATGTATAGCCAAGGTTTGGAGATGGATATTCCTATTATTTCTCATTTAGGTTTCTATACTCTCTAGCTATGGGTCGAGTGGATTATTTCCTTTCATTTTCTCCCTTTTATTTTGGGTTTTTGGAGTGACTATATATTATTATTATAATTACCCTTGTATGGGATCTTCCCACACATGTCATGTATTATATAGACAAAGACCTTTTGACAGCGTCTTAAGAGGACCTAGAGCAGGCAAATAATAGTGATCTAGATAGACTGAGGTGTGTACCTGTGGTTTCATTTGACAGCACTCCCCTTATAATGAGCAGGTTGAACACTTTTATTAGTTTCTGGTGGGATTGTATTTTTTCCTTTCATGATTTCAATAATTTTGTTGTAATCTATTTGTGGGATAGATATATGCATGCATTTTGGTTTCATTTGTATCACTGTATATGCATTCTTGAATGGAGATGGATGTGTGCATGCGTACAGGTAACATAGGATATGTCCTCCCATGTGTGTGATATGGATACTCAGCGATGGTTGTTATCCCTTGTCCTATTAGAGGCGATATTGGGGTAGTCATAATCAAATTATCACTATCTAGTCAGGCCCTGGTGGGTCGAGTCTTGACATAGTGGTATTATAGGAAGTTCTAATTTGGGACCAGAGTGTTTAGTTTGTTTAGTTGTGATCTTGGTTTGGGTTTTATGATGACCATGTTAAAGTGTCTTCAGTTAATCTTTCAGGCTAGGGACTCCAGTATTGGTGCAGTGGCCAACGTATCCATTCACTAGGACTCCGAATACCTACTTTTTGAATCAGTACATGTGAACACTGGTTGTATAGAAACTTTGGTACATGCATTATATAGGACTAGGTTATGGTTTCCATGGCCTTATTGAGTTAGATCTTTAAATATAATCTTTGATCATGGTATGTCTTGATTATTTTAGGATGCATCCATGATGAAAGCTATCCAGGATTGCATGACAAGATTGTGATGATGATCTTCCTAGTTAGGAGGCTTTAGTATTGGGGTTTTTATAGGAGGTGGTGACTTCGAGTGGGTTTCCAATTGTGCCACCACCTGTTGAGATACAGGTTTCACTAGTGGTACTGAATGAATATGTGTGAAGGTTGAGTTCCATCCATGAGTTTTAGAGGCTAATACCTCCTAGGTTTTGGGGTGAGTCATATCCTGAGGTTTCTGATGACTATCTTGAGGGAGTCACACATGTTTTTCTTCTTGTGACAACACCTCTAGATCAAATAGTGGTGCTAGAGTTGAGTCTTTTCCAGGGCTCTGTAGGGTGATAGTGGAGTCTGGTGTCTTAGATTCATGATTATATGACTCTCAATTAGACATAGTTTGAGAAGCTCTTCAAGTAAGAGTTTTATCCATCAATGTTATGATTAATGCACATCCAGGAGATTTTTTAGCTTCAGCAAGGTAGCATGACACTGAAAGAGTATTTGAAAAGGTTCAATGACCTTTCATGATACTCCCTGAATATGGTTAGATATCATTTTTTCTAATCATAAACCTTTAAGTAGGTATTACACCAAGATATAAGTGTTTTAGTGATATCTCTATACATTCCCATATATACTGGAGTGCTTGAGTGGACCTTGGTAGTAAATAGATTTATGACTAAGGAGACACTGACTATTGGTACAGGGCACATAGGAGCTATGACCTTGGTAGCTAGTATATGATGGAAGGATTAGGGATATGATCATGAAAAATTCTTTAGGAGATGATCCTAGGATGGAGGGTCTGTAGCTTAGGCCTCTCAGGCCAGTTCTAGTCAGTCATGAGAGAGGAAGTGTTTTATTTATGATGGATGAGGATGCCTCATGTGGGATTTTTTGACCTACCATGATGATGACAGGGTGACTATCAATGAACTTCCCTAGTAGAGATAATGATAAGATCAAGGAGTTCCACATGATGGAGGATGTGGCAGAGGACTGGGGAGAGAAACAGAGGTGGCATACGGTTTGTTTTGTTTCCACCACCACCCCTAGGTGGTTTGTGCTGAGCTTGAGGAGCTAGTGAACATGGGTGAGGATATCTGTAGGATATGGAGTCATATTTACTAGAGTCTTTGGGGATGATTATAGGTCTTATTTTTGTCCTTTATACTTTTTCAGTAGTACTAATAAACGTAGGTGTGAGAAACTCTTTTCTTGTCACTTCTTGATTGAGGATTTTTTAGGGTGATGTGGGGCATTGGTGGAGCTCTGTAATGGTGATGTTTGAAGTGATTTTAGGCTCACAGGAAATTGGTAATCTTCCCCCATCAATATAAATTATTGTGATTTGATTAAAATTGTGCGGGTGAATTACTTCCACCCAAAGTGGATAGTGTCGAGGTGTGTTGGACGAGTTCCTTTGACTTGTGCATTCCAAGCAGTTTGGCGTGTCGAGATGTTGGAGAAGGCCCTGGTTATGGTGAAAAGGTGGGAAAGGGTAAGGATGAAGTTTATGTAGATGGTTATTTTTTACTAGAGGCTCAAGTATGGTTTGAGGTATGACATGTGATTTTAATATCTCAACTGTAGTTAGCATAGAGTTATAAGCCCCTTTTCCCTGAGCGTAGACTCTGTTCAAGGCCTAGTGATACTAGTGGGGCCTTTTTACTAAACCCTTATGTTTGGAGGCTCCATCTGATAGGATCAGAGGTTATTCATTCATATTGGTAGTGTGACCCAACTATGGAGGAGAGAACCTCACATAGAACCTTTCTATAGTATCAGAGAGACCCTACGATGTTTCCCTCAACGTGGATTTGTTTCCTACCATCCATGCTCGGATGGTTTCCACCAATGGGTGCGGTAGTTTTTTTAGCTCATGGGATGGTGTTTACTCCTTTATAGAGGAGTGATCCTAGTCTAAGAAGGGTGAGCTCATGTGTGGGTGTATACATTCGAATTTTTATTAGATGGATGATGTGACTCTTGGAGTAGTGTATGCTATGAGCTTTTTATTCCCTACAATGGTGGTGGAGTGTGCGTAAATATTTCCTAAGGACGTTCCAAGTTTACCTACCCACTAATAGTTTGACTTATACATAGATTATAACCTAGGGACTGCCCTGATATTCACGCCAATTTATCAGATGGCTCCTGTTGATCTTCGTGATTTGGAGGTACAGTTGGAGGTTTGCAGATGAAGGGTGTTGTAAAGACTAGTGTGCTCACTTGAGAAACCCTATGATGTTCACATAGGAGGTGGACATTATACTTGAGAACAAGATCCTTCAAATTTTTTTGGATCGATTTGTGGTAGTCTTCATTAGTACCCTTGTGTGCTCGTCACCAGAGTTTCATACGAGACACTTGAGGATGGATTCTAAACATGCTCCAAGAGTACCAGATTCTTAGGGAGCTCTCATATAGAAAATCATAGATTCAAAAGGTCCACTTATTATGAAATTTCCTCTTGTAAATTGGAGTGATTGTGGATCCAGTAGTGTTTTAGGTTGTGATAGATTGCAGGCCACCCAAGGGTGTGGTCATGGAAGTAGATGATCATAGAAAAGTTACTGTCCACTTTTGTTGAGTGAGGTGATGGGAAATTGAACCCTTTATAGTTAACCCTTGTAGGTGAGGTTGTTGCAACATATCTCCAACTGATGGTTGTTACCCCTCCTCTTTTATAGTGAGTTGGGGAGGAATAGTTTAGAGATTTTGTTTGCGAGGTATCACATGACTAAATATCCACTAGACATGTTCTTGATGTATTTTTCAAAGGTGGGGAGTATTTTATCCTCATAAGGATTGATGATGGAATTAGTAACTCTATAAGATTAGATTTTTATAAGGTTGTTTTATATCATTAGTACACCCAATAGAGTGGTGGTTTTACTCAGATCCTTTGGTATTGGGTTTGGTGGACAAGGATACGGTGGATTGTTGTTGAGTTATATTTTGATGTCTCACCTATCAGGTGGTAGAGACCAAGGTACCCAGAAGATAGAAGAAACTGGGTGGTGAATATGGTTTTCATGATGGGGTTTCCATGAACAGCGAGAGGCCACAACACTATCTAAGAGGTCATAGACTGGCTCACCTAGTTGGCCCACTTCCTACCCATCTGAGAGAATAACATAGTGGAGAGTTAGCTAGGTTAGTGGGATATATCCATGGTTTGTATACCCTTTCACTAGTTTCTATGTGGGTTAGTGAGGTTCTATGCTGCTAGACCATGCTACCTCAGTTAGACTGAGTGCTTAGTGTTTTCCACTTGTTGCAACTGAGGAGACATGAGCATGAATCATTACATGATGTCGAATCAGATGAGATGAGCATTGGGTGTGGAGTTTCCTTTTCAAGGCACCTAGTGGTGTTTAAGATCTTACTAAATAATACCCTTTATGGGCATGTGGTTCCCCTTGGTGAATGTTTGTTGATAGAATAGGAACCCTCTAGAGAGATCATTGGCATGGGAGACCCAACTGAGAGCTTAGTTTTCCCCCTTGTGCATAGGCTTTCTCATTCCAGAAAGAAAATACTTGAAGGTGGGGTAAGTGTTGTGACTCTGTTTTTTCTATAAAATACTTTTCAATATTTCTAGGAATATTTCCGAATCTTGGTGCAGAGTCAATGTGGAATTTCAAGTCTTGGAGAGCCTTAGTGTGACAATATTAAAATATTAAATATATTTTATCCCGCACACACAATTTTTTAGTAAATATGGAATAACTCTCAAATGGAGTCTCAGATCAGAAATATGAGATTGTGGTTGAGTTTGGAACATGAGTTTTATCCCATGTGTGAATTAATGTTTTTCGGCGTCAGGCGCCCGGTCGGAGGCGACCGTTGGTGGGGTATTAAATGAAGGAATTTTATTAATTAAATAAAACTTAATTAATAAACCTAACCCCCCCCCCCACTTTGGTTTCCACATATGAAAAACCATAGGGAGATCCCCCTTTGCGTGATGGATGACCCAAGATAGAGATAGAGATAGATATAGGGAGAGATAGAGAGAGGAGGTGTCTCCAGACTCCATTCTTGATAAAGATTGACACCGTATCGATGTGAAGTGGGTTTTGAGTATCACGTTGGACTCAAAGATTCAATGTTGCGCCATAAGGTAGGAAGATTTATATATTTTATTCCCCGATCCACATATATGTGTTTTTTAAAGTTTTATATCCCTTATACGACTGTTATAGATCTCCTGGGGGTAGATCTGTGGGTAATTGGTGAAAATCAGAGGTTTTGGGAGGATCACAGTGATTTCTAGTTCAGAAATCCTGATAACATGATGTGTAGTGTAGGAAAACATGACATGTATTCTTCCCATTTTGGGAAGATGAACTTTTGGGAACTATACGCCATGTACTGGGGGTACACTCCATGTAGTGAGGCTTGGCTAGGTGGTCTAGGACATGGGAAGACACACCATGTGAGGGGACATGGCCATGTGGGAGTACACTGCCAGACCCTGGGTGTACATGGGTCAGAGGACATACCAGGCACACGGTCATGGGCCATGGTACATAGGTATGGGCACCTGTACACGAGCATAACCAAGGACACATGCTTAGGCAGGGAAAAGAGGAACACACTGCATACTTAGTGTTCACGTTGTGTAGGATGACATGGTCAACCAGAACATGTGTGGGTAAGGACATGCCCAAGTGATCAAGCGGGGTTACATATTGTGTAACTGGATGCACATGTTGTGTATTTTCCTTAAACATTCTGAGTAAAGTGAGGGGACATGGAAAAATTTTAGTGTCTAGAGATATAATGTGTACTATGGTTACATGCCATGCACTCACCTCAGAGACTTATACCTTGTTAATATTAATCTCCAGGACTTGGATATAGGCCTTCAAGTAGCTCGTACTGAGTGTTTTTTCATGTATAACATGATGGTGTCCATGGTTTTGGCATTAGATACACAATGTAAGGTGATTCTAGTGAGGATATTCTTTCAGTGATGCTTGTATAATATCAGTATGGTGCATTCCCTTGGACCATCCCCTTGAAGGTACAATGTGTCATCACATCCTCAACATAGGATTTTGATCCTCTCTATGAGATTGGTTTGGATTGAGTTTATGGTATCCCTTCATGAGAATGATGTGGGATTCTATACTATATCTTTATCATCTTTAGGTAGAGTTTGATGGTATCAGCATGGCCCGTATATATAGGCAATGATACCCTACTTAAAGGGCGGTTCCAGTAGGGGTTGTAGTATCATCATGAATATGATCCTATACTTGGAGGATAATTCTAGATTGGGTTTTTAACATCCCCCAACAATCCTGGGTGTATCCCCTATCTATCTATCACGGTTATATGACTTAGTAGGGTTTTTGGTGTCCCTAGTTGTCCTGGGTGTGATCCCCTTTCTAAGTGTTGAGATCTCCAGAGTAGGCAGATCATAGTAACCTAGACAAACCGAGGTGTGTATTGATAGTTTCATTTTACAGTATTCCCCTCCTAGTGAGTAGGTTGGACACTTTTATTATTTTATAGTGTGATTGTATTCCCCCTTTCACGATTTCAGTACATTTTATATACTATGTTTGCGGGATAAATGTATGGATACATTTTGGTATCATTTTTATTATTATATCTACAATTTTTCATGGATATGGATGTGTTTGCGTGAATATAGGTACCATAGGATAAGGCCTCCCATGTGTGTGATATGCCTACTCGGTGCTGGTTGATAGCCCTTGACATATTGGAGGCGGGCTTGGTGTGCTCTCACTCAGCTTGTCATTGTCCAGGCATGCATCAGTGGGTCAGGTCATGACATACAGAGAGTTATGCATGATTTATTCTTACTATAATAGTGTTGATACTTATATTTCCACCATTTACATGGAAACATCCTTATATTATTTTTTCACATTAACAAGTTATAGTAGTTTCCAACTATAATGAGAGCCCCAAGATACTATGATAATAATATTAAATATATGTCCGATATTCTAGATACATCATACTAATGAGACACATATGATTTTTTGATTATCATGTGTTGGGGGTTCATAAGAATTGAGATTTATCCTCATAAAGTTCACACTTAGTGATCACAAGTAGATGAGATCATGAGTACCGACCCACCAATAAGAACACCACATGTTTTAGGTGTCATTGGTTGATCATATTTTAAGATTAAATATTTCTCTCTCAACTTGAGATCAATACCAATGTGTACCATTTGACTACATACTCTGATACAATAAGAAAACCATTAAATTTATGTCATGGTGAGGTAACTTGTGTTGGGTGCATCATTGGTGGTGTGACACTGGTTGAATGATCAAGACATGATTTGTCACTTATGAAAGGAAGAGATATCTCAGTCCCAATTGAATTGGATTGTAGTGCCTTTACTAAATCCACAGTCATGGTGTAAGAAGGTAAATCCATCCAATAGAGCCATGAAATAATAAGGTGAGGAAGGACGATGACACAAAGTGTGTACCCTTCTTTATGAGATATCATGAGACAAAGATATTATATTACATGGCATGTGTTTATAGAAGACAATCATAGTTATGTACTATCCTCATCTACCTAGGGGATATGATGTGTTACTAGATACCACTCTTGGTTAGTGGTTATAACTCACTGCTATCGAGATAATGGCTTAGAGGGTCACACACTAAGTGTATCTATAAGTTCCACCTATTCGGATGAATGAGAGTTTAAGATGAATTGGGCCTCATATGCGGGGGTTACTGAACATATTAGTATGAATGATCATAGGTAAAATAGTTAAAATTATATTATTTGATTTTAGAGTAATAATTATTGAATCAATTTCTCAAGGTATTCACAAGTAATTTAATTATAAAAGTGAAGAAGAAAAATATTATTTTTTAAATAAACATAACACATTTAAGGTTAGTTAAATAATTAAGGGGAGTTGATGATATTATTAAATGATTCACATTTTATAATTTGATATATTATTAACATCACAAGATAGTGATAAAATATTTTTGGGATTTATGACACATCTACTGAGTTATTCATTTCATTTTGGGTCCATTTAAGAGGTTAAACTTGCCCAGGGTCTTAAGTGTAGTTTTGGAAAGTTTTAACCTAGTATTTAAGCTCATTTTGAGATATTAATAGCATCCCTATACATTTTCATGAATTTATAGAGTGATTCTATCATCTCTTTCCTCTCTCAAGTTACAGAGAGAGGAACCAAAAGAAGAACAAGTTCAGACCGATCTAACTTCCTTAGATCAAGTTTATGTTCTTAATGCGATCAAAGGGATGTCATAAAGTGGTTTAATTTCTTACTCTAGAACCCTAGAATAAAAAAAATGACAATCTCGAAGTTGTAGTGCATGTGTGGATGATATATAGGATTCATCTCTTGGAACCTTTGAGATACGACACAATGACAATGAGTAGATCAAATTGATATTTATAACGCCCCTCAGTTTTTTGAGGTGTGTTATAGTTTAATTTTTGTCCTAAAAATATGTATAGTTCTTGTTTTTGGATTATTGGGGTGTTTTTAGGATTAAAGATTGGGTTTAGGAGGACTGGGATGAACCTATAGCTGATCTAGAGCTGCATATAGGGTTTCATGATGTGTAACACATGTCACACCGTGAAAAAGTCGAGCCATCATCTGTCGTGGGTATTGCCTGCTATGGTTTATGGTGTAAACCCATGTCCAAACTATCTATAATTTTTCCCATAAACCTTCTTATTTCCCCTTTTCTCTTCTCCTATAACCCCCACATGATCTGGATGATGTTCAGGATCCCTTCTTAGTGATTTTGGAATCCCCTTATATTTTCTTATACATTTTAAGTGTTGTTCATTGTGATTGGTTCCTCTTGATAAATCTAAGACTAATATGCCCTAAATGTTCCTCTTCTTCCTCCATTTCTTGGTTCTCTTGATGTAAACCTTAATATATTAATGGCTTGTCCAATTTTAAAGATTCATCTAGTTTGGCTTATTGTGGGTGGTAATTCTTAGTGGTTAAGCTCCTTCATGCTTAAGGTAAGAATTCCTTAATATTATATAACATCTGTATAAAATTTTATGCCTTTATTTTTACTAAGGTTCATGTTTATCCCTATAATATCTATTCTTTTGGTGTTAAAGTGAGTGGATGAGATTCGTATTATCATAATTGTTTCTTTAGATGGGTAGCGGGAGTTGTGTGCCTTGAAATCAATGGATACCTGCCTTGTACTAGGGTTAATCATAGGGTTTTATGCATGGGTATTTGATCATTGAAAGTTCAATTTGGGTTCAAGAATATCCAAAATTACTTGGGTAAATCATGCAAGGTCTTGAGTGGGTTTTCCATTGCCTGTGTTGGTTCTTGATTCAATATGATGCTTGGGTTCATATAGTGATGTGGGATAGTCATGGGTGACATGGTTTAACTGGGTGTATGATGAGAGGCTAACCCTGAGTAAGATGGTTAGGTCCCATTGTGATTATTATGGTCATCATGGGTGAGGAATTAGGCCAGGTTATAGTGGTACGAGTTACCCTTTCTTATGTGACTTTTGTTTATATTGATGCTTGTTCCTGCTACTTGATTCAACCTCCCCAGAGTCTATAGATATGGGTCAATATATTTGATAAGACAACCATATAGTATTAAAGGATGGGTAAATGTTCTTGTGGTGACCTCCCTAAAGTTTGAAAGGATGGATCAATGTGCTTTTGGTGACCTCCCTAGAGTTTGTGCAGATGGGTAATTGTGCTTGTGGTGACATCCCTGGAGTGAGAAGGGATTGATAAGGGTTCTTGATGAGGTCATGACCTATGTGATCATGTGTGATCCATGTTTTGTTTTTTAATTTTGAGTTTTTGATAGACCGTTCCTTATGAAAATGATATAAAGCAGGTAGGGTCAAGGTTCATGATAGCCTGGTTAGCACACGATGACCCGACGGGTTGTATGATTATTTATTTATTTACTTTCGATCATCACATACACTTGTATATAACTACTATAATTATGTTAAGTATGTGTTGGTAGTGTTCTAATAGTTTTATACTCATACCCTACATATAAATCTTGGTGCATGTGAAAACTTTATGGATAGAGATTTAGATGAGGGAAAGGGCCCTGCTTAGGGAAGTTGTGTAGGAGAAGTGGATTGGTTGAGGCAAAGATGGGAAAAACTCCAGAATCATTTTTTGGAGATCCCTATTTATTTATTTGTATTTTTTTATTGTATATAGATCTTCAACATGTGGGAATATTTCATTTGACCAATTTTACTAGATAGTGTATTCCATTTTGATATAACATGGGTTGTTATTATTGATATTGCTTCTGCTATATGATCTTATGCATTTTAGTCATGTTGCTTACTTTGATTATTTTTTTCATTATTGTGTACTCTGGTTATTCATTTGTTACCATGAGTATAGTCTCTACACCATGTTATTTAGGTCATCACCTCTATTTGACAACCTCTTGCAAATAAATATCTTGGTATACTGAGCCAAGATTTTAGTTAGATTCATTTGGCACTTTTAAACTGGGTTTTTAAGGTGTGTGTGTGATACCCCCTTAGAAGCCCCATGTTTATTGTGTTTGATGTGGATCATGGCCTAGAGGTGTTACTTTTTTTGTGAGATGGATGTTGTGTGGTTTGGATACTATACACCCTTAAGGGATGGGTTCAGAGATGGTTCCTCAGTTTGGATTTGAGATTTGGTTATTAATGGACTATTGAAAAGGGTGGGTTGACATGTGTTATTGCCTTGTGATAATGATGTAAACCCTTGATCTAGATGTGAACCCTATAGTGGTTAGACTAGTAGGGTGTTGTCTTAGGAAGAGACCCATGAGTTATATGGGTTATTGTGTGGTTACACTATTGTTTTTTAGATATGGATCTAGGTGTGAGAGTCAAGAAAATTGTAGCATAGGACAAATTATTGCACTTATCAACCATTGAATATTTATTGGTTAGTGGGTTGGTCAGTATTCACAGACCTTGAGGGAAATATGAGTGCATTGTTCTCCCTACCTTGAGTGGTAGGGGAGTGGGATGTTTATGGTGTTAGGTGTGTAATAGTGTGTGACCTAGTTTGTGAAGTCCTTGCTGGAGATGCTCAATCAGTGTGAGACCAAGCATTGGGATTTGTTAGTTGTTGTACCAGTTTTATGAAGAATTAGATTAGTGAGAGTTTCAAGGCCTTTGAGTGAGATGTGGCCACCATTTTTGTGGATTTATTGTTTTAGAACCATTTATTTGTACTTTGGATTACATTTTTATTCAAATATTTGAATGTTAATAAGATATCTTACTACATATTATTCATTGTTCTACATGAATTTAATGTAATAATATCTTAGAGTATTAGTCGCATTGATTAGGTTATAAAAGTTCCCTACTATGATGAGAACCATGAAATTCTATGACAATATTCTTAAATATAGTTCTACTATCAGATAATATCCTATGATGGGACACATAGAATATTGACTATTAGGTGCGGGTACTCATAAGTAGATGAAATTTTTCTCATGAAGTTTGAACTTGATAATCTTCAAGATGAGAGATTATGAGAACAGACCCACCTATAGGAATTCTATAAGTTTATGTTTCATTAGATATTCCTATCTATGAGCATTTTTAATGGTCCTTAGACATTAAGATTACTATTAATGTATGTTATGACTCACACACTTAGATGTATTTAATAAAACTTGATGATGCAGTTCATGGTGAAGTTAGATACATTGGGTGCATCACAAGTTATGTGTTATTAATAAATAAGTACAGGAAGGGTTTGTCTTTTCCATCTTTATAAAAAATTATATCTCATCCCTTTGATTGAAATGGAACCATCACATTAAATTCCAGGTCCATGGTGCAATGATGATTTTATTTAAGATAGTCAAAGAAAGATGTATTAATCATATAGGTTGATGAAATAGATGTGCAACCTGCTTAATGAGATATTGTGACAAAGGGATTATATTTCATATTAAGCATTCATGTGTGGTTGTCTACATTGTGACATTAAGTGATATGTTGATATCGATTAATTGATACACCTAATGCAATAAGAAAGAATCCCAGAAAGTTACACACTAAGTGATCCATTGATCTCGATTAAATTCTATTTGAATTTAATTATTGGAATAAATATTATTCTCAAGACCAAGAAATAATTTTATTCATGTTTTATTGATTGCATAAACTAAATAAAAATTTATTCATCGGATTGTGAATAAAATATTTATTTTATTTATTGAATATTTAATAAGTGTTTATTCACCAATATATTAATAGAATATTTATTTATGAATGAATATTTGATAAATATTTATTTGGGTATTTAATAAATGTTGAGGAGGATGATTAGTCCAAGATCATGTTCGGTGATAAATATTAATTTACAAGATGATAAAATAATATCAACTATTTTTCCAGTTATCAAAATCTATAAAATAATAATAATATATTTCATGGGGTAAGATAAGGTTTATTATATTATTTAAGGACCATTGTGTAATTAATTAATATTTTAACTTAAATCCTAACTTTATAAATAGATCGTTATGTATATTGTGTGGGTTTAAAATAGAATTGATAATCAGTTCACACAATATATTTCTCTCTATATTCCTCCCTCTCCCATCCTCTAAAAAAATGAAAAGAATAAGAGAGAATCCTTAAGGACTTAAGGATCTCAAAGCAATCAAGACAAATTTCAAAAGATGATTGATTCGTCATGCTATCACCTAGCATTCCATCAGTGCTATTCAGAGATGAAAGGACCACATGTGGATCACCACTAGAGGGGATATACTTTGGTTTCTCCCTACACAATGATGGTAATCTAAAAAGGGTTTCATATGATCAAAATATTAATCAAAGAAATATCCTAATATGATGCAATATTTCTTCATATCTAATATAAATTAAGTATAAATTTAATGTAAAAAATACCACCTTTGGGTTTTGGGATTTCTATCTCAATATTCAATAGCAAAATTTCATTGATAATGATGTTTTCATCTTATAGAATTGGTGAATGATCCATAAAATCTAACAAAAACCCTTAATGGTTATTCACACAAAAGTAACTTTCACTATGTCCATAACTTTAATTTTTTTTCTTGAGATGGAAGAGACCACACAAGACATGGTGATATTAAGGCATTATAGGAGGTGGAGTGCTTGGAGAAGAATGTTAAAGTACCATGAGGACCTGGGTTACAAGGTTATAAGAACATTAGATTTCTAAAGGGTTATTTAGAGAATATACTTCAAGTTAGTAGGTTCTATTGGCATGTAATGTCAGTGGGTAGTTTATTCTAGAGTGTTGGGTTCAGTTGGAAGTGCCTCTGATGGGTAGTGACTTGGTGAAATAACCTAGGAGAAGGTGTATCATGAATATTCAAACCTCTTCATTATGTATTATTATAGTGGAGTGTGGAAATGTTCCATTTGGTTTCCCATGGAACTTATGTCAGGTTTATGGAGGAGTGTAGGACATCTGAGGTGGTCATTGATAAAACTATGGTCGATCGAGTTGGATCAGTAGAAGAGCAGTGACTATGGTGGTATGGAAATGGAAAGTGGGGCCTTGGTGTACCAAATTATTGTTCATTTTTGATGGGTTAAAGGTAATATCTTAGCCAAGGTAGGCTCATATAATGGTAAGGTTTGTCAGTTCCTCTATGGTTGGAGCATGGTTTAACATTGCAGGTCCTTGGGATGTGTGGGTTGGCAGTTGGGGACCACCATAGAAATTTAGTAGGATCGATGAATGAGGTTTGTTATGCCTTAGAATTTGGTCTATGTGGTTGGTTGGAAATGAAGATTGAGGATCATACAATTAAGTAAGGATTGTTAAGCCATTGGAGTTATAAGAGATAAAATTAGCACATTGGGTTGAGGTTTCAAGGTCTGTTGGGAAGAAGTCTTGTGGATGTTAAACTTTATGTAAAAAATAGTGAAGGTTTACATCAAGTAGTGTGATTATGAGGTTGGTTAAAAGGGTGGTTTTTGTTGTTTAGTTTTGGAAAGTATGTCTTTTTTGATGGTTTGGTGTCCGTGGTGGAGGTAATCAATGATTTTGGAAGCTGGCAGGTTAAGGATTGGTTATACCAACTACAGAAATGTATCCAAGATATGTTTTGGTAAGGTTTGATAGATAATAATTTAGCATTTATTTATGACCAATACATGGGGTGTGGTATCTGTGAGAAATTAAATGGTGAGTTTTATAAAGTTGTTGTGGGGTTATTAGCTCAGCGTGGTGGTTTAGGAATTTAGGGAATGCCCAGCTATATTGCGTGATGTACCTGAAAGTTGAAAGTTGTTGGTAGAAACTAGTGGAGTTGTAGAAGAATGGTGTGTGGGAGTCATGCATTGTTAAGAGAGGATGAATCCCTTAATTTTAATCTATTGGGGTTAAAAAATTAAAATTTGTTCAAGAAGTTTTTTTTGGTAATCATAGGTGCTAGTGTTTGGCTGACATGAGGTAAGTTCATGCTTGAGGATTAGTGGTGAGATAAATTCCTTGGTTCACGTCAAGAGTGATGTGTGGGTGAAGCTAACCCATGGATAGAGGTGGGTTTTAGTGGTATGTGCATGTAAGTGGTTGAGTTTCATTGGTGTATTAGGGATACCCATGTGAGTGTATCAATCAGATGCGGTCATGTGTGACCTGGTGGCACTGACTAGTGGAGTGAGGCATACACTATCAAATAGGCTTTCGTTGGGAGCCAGTATAGTTATAGGGTGATTTGTGGGGTGATCCAATACTTATGGTATGATTAATGGGGTTAACCATGATTCGTCTCATGATTCAAGGGGTGAACCATGTGGAGAATCATGGTATGGTTTTAGTTTTGGGTAACCATATAGTCTTAGTAGAGGTTTCACATGATAACAACTTTCAAGATTTGATCCAAAGGTTACCAAGAGTGTTTAGTTGTTTAAATGGTTTTTGTTCTCTTCTTAGGGAGGATTATGTTGGTATTTCGAACCAGGGGTGATTACCATTAGATTTCACTATTGGTGATCAAGTACTCTTACGAGTATCACCTTGGTTAGGTCATCAATGTTTAGAGAAGCATGAAAAGTTGGTTTCCTAGTTTGTAAGTATGATTTGGACCCTATGTGTGGGGATGTTAGTGAGAATGATAAGTTGGAGGTAGGTGTGTCTTTTAAGATCACCCAGTGCATGTTTTTGGATTGAATCAAGGAAAGGGATATGATAAAAAGTAACACCTCTCATGTGAGCATTTTTTGGCATGAACTTATATAGAAAATGACAAGAGACCGGGGTTGGATGTTAGTCCTAGAGGTGAGGTTGTTTGTGAGAGACCCATACAAACAATTCTCAAGCATGATAATTCCTTAAAATGGGAGTTTATAATTCCCTTAAGATTTTTAAGGTGCGTTACAGTTTATTTTTCACCTATATATGTGTATAGTAGTCATTTTTTGGTTGCGAAGGGTGTCAGGAGGACTTGAGAGAAGGTTCAAGAGGACCGAGATGGACTTATAACTTATCTAGAGCTACAAGTAGGGTTTCATGACGCAACAGATGTGTTATTCCATAAAAAAGTCAAGACAACAACTATCAAGGGTGGTGCCTTATATGCTTCATGGTGTGAACCAGTTTTCATGCCATGAAAATCTTCTTGTCTATTTTTAAGAGGAAATGTCGTGATTACTCCCTAAACCTCTTTATTTCCCCTTCCATCTTCTACCCCAACCCCTACATGAATCGCGCAATGTTGGGGCTCCCTTCTTGGTGGTTTTAGCTTTTACCCTCTTATTTCTTAGGTGTAGTGTCGTTCATTGTGATTCGTTCCTCTTGTAAAGTATAAGCTTGCTACACCCAAGATGATCTTCTTCTCCCTCCATTTCTTGGTTCTATTGATGTAAACCTAAAGTCCTAATTTATCAGCTGATTTTAGGGATTCAACACATTTGGATTGTTATGGGTGGTAATTTGAAAGGTGTTGTCTTGGATGCTTTCAAATGATATGTGATTGTTGAGTACTTAGGTGCAGTAGAGTGGCTGACCAAGGTCGCCTCTTAAAGAAGGAAGTAAATTTAACAATATATTAAAGGTATTTTAAAAATAAAATAAAAAAGAAATAAGAACACTAATTAAAAGGATGGTTTTTTTTATTTTTTTATAAATCTAGAAGAAGTTTTTTGTAAGAATATTGTATTTTTTTGTTCTTATTTTTGAAATGAAGTTCGATTAAAATGACACAATAAGAAGATGTTTTTTTTAAAAAAATGTTTAAAAGGCATAATAGATCTAACTCTACCTCTTCACTCAATTATTTACCATTATAATTTAAATAAATATCCACTTAATTATGATCCCTTAATTTTTTAACCCCCAAACCCTATGAGAATTAACTTAACCACCAAGATGAAATTAATTAAACCCGAGACTATCTTTGAAACATGCAATCACAACACCCTTCTTTGATTAATGTTCTAAATATAGTTTATGGTCAGTGGTAAATTAAGACACATATACATCCTATAAAATGAGGATTAATTGTGTTTAGGTATTATATTTTAACTCTACAAATTTATCCCTATGTGGTCTTATTTTACTGATTAAGATTTCACTCTCACAATTTACACAAATCTCGATCTCGCGTGTTTTTGTGTTAATTGTTTAATTGCTTACTTAGTTTCTTCTAATAAAAAAACTAAATTCATGAATAATATTAAGTGAATTAAAATATCTCATTGATTCAAAATAAATTAATGAATAAGGTAATAGGTATATTTATTACAAAAAATAACTTCTCTTCCATGGGCGGTGTAGTCATCGTAGAAACGTTTTGCATTTTCAAGGAGTTAGAAAGGGTATAACCCAATATTGTTTATAATATTGAATTCCATCCCAAAGAGTAAGATTAATATAAGAAAACAGTTAAAATAACAAAATAAATGGAAGAGAAACTAAGAGTTTATTGAAATCACAACAACATTACAACAAAGAAGAGGAAAAGAAGAGCATTTTGGAGGAGATCCTAGTTTAGTAGCTTTTCTCCTCCAATTGTGAATTGAAATGGTGTAGAACCACTTATACTCTTCTAAAAATCTTCTAATGAATGTAAAAACCCCTCCAAATTATAAAAACACTAATTTATATAGTGTAGGTGAGGCTAGGTTTAAATAGGTTTCAAGTGTGAATGGGGAAATTCAACCAAATAAATTAAACCAATTGTCACCGCCTGTTTAACTACCAAAACGTGTGAATCAGATGTCCTTCAAGAAGAATGATTTTTGATAAAATTATTCCTATATATCCTCTCAAAATTTGGTCCTAATACAAGCACAGATGAATAATTTACGGCCCAAATACAGAACCAATGTCCAATCTGGTGAGTCTAACCCAACTTTGACTTCATGACCCATTTTCACCAAACAAATGCACGATTTAACTCAAATGTCCTGAATAAAAGTTGTAGAAAATTAAGTTAGGAACACATTTAAAAAATATTAAGTTAAAATAAGTCAAATAAAATTATTTATGTTTGAAATACTACAATGAATTTTTAAAGGGTAAAACTGTAATTTTCATCAAATTTTCAAATGAATGATCTAATCCAAAAATATTTTATAAATAAACATATTTAACACAATGTGAGAATTTTTTTTTCGTTTATTATCAATAAAATATCACTACGGAAAAAATGGATTATTGTGATGGGTTATTTGCGATGGGAATAAATCCTGTCACAATAAATCTGACGAAAAGTGTATTTGCGACGGGAATATATGCCCGTCGCAAATGGTCAGTTAGTTGCGATGGGAACACAGGACCCGTCACAATAGGTATGGCGTGGTTTGCACGCCAAAACGCGGGAAGCCTATTTGCGACGGTGGCCTTCGTCCCGTTGCAAGTACCCGGAGGTGGTAAATACTATTTGCGACGGGACAATTACCCGTCGCAAAACACTATTCAGCAGGTGTTATTTGTAACGGGTCCCGTCGCCAATACCAGCGGTGGTAAATAGGCTTTTGCGACGGGGATATCCGCCTGTCGCTAATGGTATGTCGGCCTACAGGTATTTGCGACGGACCCATCGTAAAAACCCTTTTAACCGCTGCCCGTATTTAATGCGGGTGAAGGTATTTGCGATGGGGCCCGTCGCCAATACTAGCAGTAGTAAATATCAATTTGCGATGAGGATATTCGCCCATCGCTAATGGTATGTCAGTAGGCAGCTATTTGCGACGGGCCCGTCGCAAAAACCCTTTTAACCGCCACCCGTAATTAATGCGGGCAAAGGTATTTGTGACGGTACACCGTCAAAAATAAGACCGTCGCAAATATTCTAACCTATATATACCTCTATCCGTTTTTTTTTCAAATCATTCAGATCTCTCTTCTTTTTTTTCTTTTCTCTCTTTAAATTTCTGTTCTAAGTAGATTTTTTTTTATTTCAATTTTTTCTTACGGGAAGAGCAGAGAAGGAGTTAGGAGGTGCAAACTGCTTCAAAATATCAAAGGTATTTATAGTTTTTTTAATTGTTAAATTATTTTTAATCGTTAATTTTATTTTTAATTGTTAATTTTAATTTTTTTAATAGAATGTTTATGTAGATATATAGTATAATTGGATTAAGTGGTTGTACCAAATAGTCCTTGTCTGGATACGAACAAGTAGAGGCGGCTCTAGCACAGATGTACCTAGGAGTGAAAACTCTGACAAGGTGTTTCGAGCTTGACTCGGGGTAACCTGGTACACGACAACAGGCCTTGCTGCACTCTTGGTTCGACACTCTCGGAGGATGTTTTGGTAATAATTAGAAATAAATATATTAAATTAGAAATAATTAGAAAAAGTTATATTTAATTAGGAATAATTATATAATTATTAAATAATTAATAAATAATTAGATTTAATTAAAATTATCATCAAATAATTAGGAAATAATTAAATTTAATTGATTAGAAATAATTAGGAAACAATTAGAAATAAAATAATTAAGAAACAATTAGAAATTAAATAATTAGGAAACAATTAGAAATAAAATAATTAGGAAACAATTAGATATAAAATAATTAGGAAACAATTAAAATAATTAGAAAACAATTAAAATAATTAGGAAACAATTAAAAAAATTAAAAAAAATTAAAATAATTAGGAAACAATTAAAATAATTAAGAAACAATTAAAATAATTAGGAAACAATTAAAATAATTAGGAAACAATTAAAATAATTAAAAAATAATTAAAATAATTAGGAAAAAATTAAAATAATTAGGAAACAATTAAAAATAATTAGGAAACAATTAAAAATAATTAGGAAACAATTAAAAATAATTAGGAAACAATTAAAAATAATTAGAAAATAATTAAAAATAATTAAAAACAATTAAAAATAATTAGGAAATAATTAAAAATAATTAGGAAACAATTAAAAATAATTAGGAAACAATTAAAAATAATTAGGAAACAATTAGCAAGCGTGATTGACCGCTCATCTACCTCAATTTTCTTTTCATTTGTGTGTTGAGGCTTGATAGGAAACTTCTACCTCCACATGTAAAAGTAAATACTACATGTGGAGGTAGAAGTTTCCTGTCATCCTCAATGCACAAATGAAAAGAAAATTGAGGTAGATGAGCAGTCAATCACGTTTGTTACTGATTAGTAACATAATTAGTAATATAATTAGTAACATAAATAGTAACATAATATAAAATATTATATTACTCTAATATTAATAATTAAATAATACTAATAATATAATTATTTTATTATTATATGTTTAATATTTATAAAAAAATATTAATATTATTAAAATTATAAAAAATTTGTAAAATATTACAATTATCAATATTTTTAACAAGTTTTGCTTTATTCTTAACATGTTCAAATCTTAAAGGGTCGCCAATTTTCAGGTCATGCCCAATAAAAAGTTTGCGTCAACCGTGTCTAATGTAAACTCTATAATCGTTCTTGCTTGGTTGATCACCTCGCAAGTAGCGTTGCAATAGGACAACCCAAGTCATGTATTTCTCATCTATAAGAATCATATCACATGAATTTTTTAGATAGACTATTCTTTCTTGAAAAATTAAGGGAAAGATACTGAAGTTCTCTTAATTTTTTAAGGAAGAATGATCTATGTAAAGGGTCATGTGAAATGATTCTTAAAGACGAGAATGACATTACTTGTGTCGTCCTATTGCAACACTACTTGCGAGGTGATCAACCATGTAAGGACAATTATAGAGTTTAAATTGGACATGGTTGACGCAAACTTTTTATTGGGCATGACCTGAAAATTGATGACTCTTTAAGATTTGAACATGTTAATAATAGAGAAAAATCTATTGGAAATATTTAGATTTTTAATAATTAGTAATAATTAGTAATAATTAGTAATAATTAATCAAAAATAAAATAAATTCAAGTACATGGTTATAAATTGACACAATTTCCAGCGGATTGGCGGCTACCTTTTGTTCAACGTCTCATATCTTTGCTAATTTCTCCCATTGAAATCAGTATGAAAAATGTGCTCTAACGTATGTCAGAGCAAGTTTTTCATAGTGATTTCAGTCGGGAGAAAGTTAAAAAGAGATGAGCCGTCGGACAAAAGAGGCTCTTTTCCCTGACGACTCATCTCCTTGCAAGGAGATGAGTCGTCAGGCAAAAGAGCTGCCGCCAATCTGCTGGAAACAAATAAGAATAATTAGTAATATAATCTCCACAATGATGATTACAAAATTTTATTTCATTATTTAAGCATATTTAATTTTGCCAAGTATTTCTAATTATTGCTAAATTAATAATAATTAGTGGGGATGATTACAAACTAACTGTGTCGCCTATAATTATTAGTAATTACTAAGAAATAACTGTAATTATGTATCTTATCTTTTTAGGATATTGTTTTTCTTATATCAAATTATTTAACAACAGTAATGGTTTTAAATTTTGTAGAAACATATATATGAATATGGAACAAGGAAATCGACATCAATCATTATTAGATGATCGTGCTTGGATAAATCAGCGCAGAAATCCAAATAGTTCTAGTTTAAATCCTATATATATTGATGGTGTTGAATATTTCTTATCATTTGCATCATCAAACCCGGAATTTGTTTCAGAAGGGACAATTAAGTGTCCTTGTAAAAAATGTGCTCTAAGAATGTTTGAAACATTTGACATCATTGGGCAACATCTCTTGCGTTATGGTTTTAAATCAGATTATATTTTTTGGTATCAACATGGTGAACGTAGTTCCAGAGAAGATACTAATAATTTGATTCCGGATCCATGACGGTTTCAGAATTTAGTACATGATGTTGCAGGGTCATCCATTCAACAAACTGAAATCGAGGATGATGTTGATTTACCTCCCGAGTTGGCACCATCTGAATTTACTAAGTTGTTCAGGTCTACTGAGGATGCATTGTATCCTGGTTGCAAGATAAGAAAATTAGAAGCAGTTGAAAAATTTATGGCTATTAAATCAGATAATGGAATGTCAAATAACTATTTTGATCAGATATTTTCTTTGGTTAAAGCACTGTTACCTGAAGGAAATGTGCTGCCTGCTAATTATTATGAGAGCAAGAGACTGGTTCGTAATCTGGGCCTTAGTTATCAGAAGATCCATGTATGTTCAAATGATTGCATCTTATATTCTGGTGAAAATGAGTCGTTGGATAGTTTTCCCACATATGGACAATCGAGTTATAAAGAATCTCAATCAGGGAAGTCTGGATTGATTCCTGTAAAATAGTTGAGATATTTTCCGCTTACACCCAGGTTGCAGTGCTTATTTATGTCTTAGAACACAGCGATAATGATGTCATGGCACAAAACCAATATTTCAAATGGTAAAAACTTGATTCATCCATCTGATGGTGATTCATGAAAATATTTTGATCAAGTGCATCCATCTTTTTCTTTAGAATCCCATAATGTGTGATTGGGTCTTTCTACTGACGGTTTTTGTCAATTTGGATCTTTTGGTAGTCAGTATTCCTGTTGGTCTGTCTTTATAACTCCGTAGAATTTTCCTCCATGGATGTTGATGAAAGATCCTTATATCTTTTTGACATTATTAATCCCAGGACATCTGAAAAAGAATATTGATGTTTATTTGAAACCATTTATTGATGAGTTAAATTTATTGTAGAGTCATGGTGTTGGTATATATGATGCTGCTGCGAAACAGAATTTTCTAATGAAAGCTGCTTTGATGTGGACAATTAGTGACTTCCCGGCATATGGAATGTTATCTAGCTGGAGTACACATGGTCCAATTTGAGAGATGCATGTAGAAATTGAAGAAAAAAGTCTGTAACAAATCATCAGTTTAAGGCTCAATTGCTGAAGCTTATTTGCAAGAGGCAATTGCTTTATTCTTCTCTCATTATTTTGAATCTGAATATCCCTCAAAATTTAACCGCATGGGCCGGAACGAGGGGAATGTTGATGATGATATGAACAATCAATTATTAGTTGTCAATCAGCCCGAACTTGGCTTTGGTGGAGTTCATGATAGATGACTTTCAGATGATGAACATCATAGAGCTCATACATATGTTCTACTCAACTGTGAAGAAATGTCACCAATTATACAGTGAGTGCTCCTATCCCTTATTCTATAGATTCTGTTATAGTAAATTAATCATATTGTATTTGTAGGTTATATGATGATCATATCAAGAAACAATTTCCACAAATTACAGTAGCTGGTTTAGAAGAACGTTGACAAAAAAATTTTGCCTACTGGTTTCAAAAACTGGTAACATACATTCTTTTTTGGTTTTACATATAAAATCAATTTATTACTTGTAATGGTGATAAATGTTTTAAAATTTTTTAGGTATCTCTACATGCTGATAATATTAATAGTCGATTGCATATATTGAGTAGCCCACCATCCAAAATGGTTAAATATTATAATGCATATGTGGTGAATAATTATCGCTTTCATACACGTGCATATGGGGAATAAAATAAAACAATGAATAGTGGTGTTTGTTTGAAGGGATCACATCATAGAGATATTGAAGTTGACTTTTACGACATGCTTGAAGAAATTATTGAACTGTGTTATTTGGGACAAAATTTTGTAACAATGTTTAAATGTCGATGGCTGGATACTGAGAGAGGCTTGCGTATTCATCTGACTCATGGAATTGTTGATATTAAACATAAAAGTCTTCTTGCAGTAAATGAACCATTTTTATTGGATCATAAGGCACATCAAATTTATTATGCAAAATACTGTGCTACTGCAAAAGAGTTGGATGATTGGTGGAGTATAATAAAAGTTAAATCTCGAGAAAATCAGTTTACTCAAACTGAATGTGGTTCCACTGAAGTGCAAGGAAATGAAATTTTTCAGGACACTCCTCAAAACACATCTTTTTCACAAAGAGACATGAATATCGAGGATGACACCCCACAGTTAAGGGTCGATGGTGACTATGTTGTCAATGATGTTACAACTGAATTTGAAATAACAAGAGATGATGAAAGTGAAACTAATATGGAAATTGATGATGTTGATGAGGAAGATAAAGACATTGACATTGAAAACTATGAAGATGATGATGAATATGAACATTGACACAGTAAAATGCTGGTTAGAATCATAACAAATATATATCTATACATAATAGTTATTTTCAACTGTTTTCTAATAACAATCATTTCATGTTTCAGATGGACTCAGAAACGTTTCGTCAGTTGCTGGAGGCTGATCTACCTATGGATGATGAGGTTCTTGAGTCATCTAACCCTCAAGCTATTGGCACTACAGGGAGCACTCGGAGGGGGCGTGGTCTTGCCAGACTGATGATTCTATATCCTATCCCGGAGCGATGTCCACCTCTTGGATTTGATGCGCACACGTGGTGGTATGGTAACCTGTGTATTTTAGTTATCTTTCATCATAATTTATTTATATTATAATTGTTTGATTATTTGTTCTTTTTCCACATTTTTACGCATATAGCTATTAGATAGGGGAGCGCTATCTTGCACAATTATTTTTCTCAGCCCTGGCTCACATGGGATCAGATTCCTGCTGATGTGCAGGCCTCCATGTTCGATCATTGGCTGGTACATAATTAAATATTATTTATTTTGAAATTTAATTCATTAATAACTTTATATTAGGGTTTATGGTATCCCATCGATGAGATCATGTGTGCCACTATCCACGCGGCATGGGTGGTGTCTATGCGTGACCGTTTCCATCAGTTTTTGCATAATTTGAGAAAGACAGCTATGAAGAAAGCCGAAGTGATAGAATTTGATGAGTCCTGTAGAGCCCACCAACCAGAGTACATTTCATCTCATGTTTGGGATAGATTATGTACACACTGGTTGGGTGGTGGGTTTCAGAGGATATCTGCATTGGGTCGACAGAATCGGGGGAGACAAGAGGTGACGCATCGAGCCGGTAGTCGTACATTCAGTGCACATAGAGAGCGTCTGGTAAGTAAATTTTTTTAATATTTTATACAAATTTAAATATAAACAGTTTATTTTATATTCATATAGGAATCTGAGAAGCCTGGTATTACGACGTACGACATTTATCGGAGGATGTACACTGATCCGGCTACTGGAGAGATTAGAGGTGACTGCCAGCGTCAGATTGTGGTCAGTATTATTTTTTTTCAGTTTGAAAATTAAATGCATATAATATTTTCATTATTTTAATTTCTAATTGAAACTTAAGGAGTCATATGAGGCCGCGACCTCTCAGACACAGGCTGAGAGTCAAGACGAGACGGGTGATCAGACTAGTGCCCACCATTTTTATGAGACGACATGGATGCAGGCGACCCAGTATGGCTTCGAAATGGGCCGAGTAGTTGGTATCGGCTCTCATTTGACTCCTGTAGCTTATTATGGTACTACTGCGATGTTGACATCCAGCTCGAGAGGAGCTTGTGGAGAGACATCATCTTCTGCCTCACAGTATTAGGAGCAGCTGCGTGCTCAGAGTCAGCTTATATAGGATTTGCGTTAGGGGCAGGAGAAGATGCGTCAGCAGCACGATGAGGAGATGCATCGATGGCAGGAGCAGATGCGTCAGCAGCAGGATGAGGAGAGACGTCGATATGAGGAGCAACATCAGGAGCAGATGGAGTATATGCGTCGTCTGACTCATAGTTTAGGGATGGAGTTTCCTCCACCACCTCCTCTAGGTCATCCAGATTATCCACCCCCTAGTGATTTTTTAGATGTAATAAACATTTGAGTTCGTAGTTTATTATCATATTAACTATTTACAATTCCTATTTCATATTGGTACAAATATTGCATGATTTAATTTGTTATTATTTTTTTTAATATTTTATTACTTATTAGTATTATTTTTAATTTCTGCTTATTTTAGTAATATTACTTTTAATATTTTATATTTATTGTTAATATTGAGAAGTTTATAATTTTATAATTTTATTAATATTAATAATATTAATATTATTTTTTCATAAATATGTATGTTTATTTTAATAATAATAATATTATATTAATTTTTTTATATTATTAATATTAGTACTATTATTATTATTTTTTGATATTAATATTTCATAATATATAATATTATATTATTTATATTCATATTATTATTATTTTTGATATTAATATTTCATAATTATATTATACATATTTTTTATTATTAATATTATAATAATATAATTTCATTATATTATTAATATTAATATTATTATTATATACATAATTTAATAATAATAATATTATATTAATTTTTTATATTATTAATATTAGTATTATTATATTATATTATATTATTTATATTCATATTATTATTATTTTATATTAACATTTCATAATTATATTTTATATATTTTTTTATTTATATTATTATTATTTTTATATAATATTATACGATTTTTATTAATTATTTTATTTATTTTATTTTTTTTAGTATTTGCGACGAGAATATTTGCGATGGGATTTCCCGTTGTAAACATTTTTTTACTGTAACATTTGCGACGGGAAGAATACCCGTCGTAAAAACATTTCTGCGACGGTCCATCGCAAATGCCTTCATCGTAAATATTTTTTAAATTTCCCATTTGCGACGGGTCAGAAACCCGTCGCAACTAATATATTTGCGACGGTCTGTCGCAAATACCTTCGTCGTAAATATTTTTTAAATTTCCCATTTGCGACGGGTCAGAAACCCGTCGCAACTAATATATCTGCGACGGCCCGTCGCAAATACCTTTTTTATATATAAACGAAAACCAATTTGCGAAGGGGAAAAAATATCGTCACAAATACTCTTTTTGCGACGGGATCGCCGAAAAAACACCTATTTGCGACGCCGTTTTCGGCTACGGACGATTTGCGACGGAGCCCCATCGCAAAAGACCTTTTGCGATGGGATCCCATAGCAAATCGCCCGTCGTAAATATTCCGTTTTCTTGTAGTGCATTCAACAAAATTGTGTTTTATCAACTCCCCCACACTTAACCTTTTGAACTCCTGGGAAAAACCTCATATCATGTATTCGAAAAAAATTGTGACAAGATATGCATATTCATATTTATCAATCCACAGTGAAAATATAGGCAAAGTAAGAATCCCATAAAGAGTAAATATCAAAAAATTTTAAATTTATTTTATTATAAATTGTATCAAAACAAAATCCTGTGAGATTCATAACACTAATCATAGAGAAACAAGTCATGGGTCTACCATGCCACTAATTCTCCACATGTGTGTGTACCAACCATTCCAAGCTCATAAATCCACTTGTTATTCAGTATATTCAGGTCATGTAAAACAATTATTATTACTTGGTTTAATTCACCAAACCTTTTTTACATTCCTTTGCAATAAAATTTCAAGACCCACTCACTTAAGCATTCCTGAAAGTCAAATCTTAAGCTCCCGACCTAGATATCCCCATATGTTGTACATTTCATCACTCCCCTCATTTTTTTTGTTTTTTTAAGTTTCACTTAGAATAAATCTCACACTCAACTCTCAACCCATGTTTGATCTCCCCACGACATTAATTGTAATAGTTATAACAAGATCAAAGGTTGATGAAGAGTAGTTTTTGACCTGTCCAAGACACAACCCATATTTTTTTGAGGGCGTACAACAGTCAGATAATAGGTATACATGCATAGGTAAATTCAATATAGTAATGAAACTGATCAGAAGAGAAACGAACATATGGATCAACCAATGATTTTTTTACCTAACTTGAATATACCTTCAATTGAGTAGGAAAAATTTCACAAGTCATGGTTGAGTGAAAATTTGTACAGAGAAATCAATGACACAATTTACCACAAACAAATATCACAAATAATTATGTCAAAATCTAAAAGGTTTTATAATGACACAACCATTCATATCATCGACGACTTAAATTTTTATAAAAATCAACTCTTGATGATGAAATCTTACTCATGCTTATAATTCTACCAATGAATTTTGAAAACATGCATTTTCCATATATTTCACATGATAATGTTACATGATATATATATATATATATATGATTTTTTTTGAAAATTGTAACCAAAAACTTAATAGAAAATACACAAAAAACACACAAATGAAAATACTAAATATCTACCCCAAAATGTTTCCCCCTCCCCCACACTTAAAATATTGTATTGTCCTCAATTTAAACCTATGATATGATATATGAACATAAAATGTATAATTTTAAATATGAAAAAAATATAAAAGTGAAAGGGTTAGGAATATCCTGATATGCTCAAGTGATGATGGGGTCATGCTGCGTGATAAAATCCACTGCATCAGTTGGAAGTCCCTCAATATATTTCTTCAAATGTTGTTTGTTGACTGTAAATCTCCTTCCAGTATCCTCTTGTGCGATCTCCACTGCACCATAAGGAAAAAAATTAGATACAATATAAGGACCTAACCATCTGGAACGCAACTTACCAGGCATCAGCTTTAGTCGTGAACTGTAGAGAAGGACTTTCTCTCCACCATGAAACTCCCTTTGTTGGATCATTCTATCATGAACTTATTTTGATATTTCCTTGTAAATCCTTGATTTCTCATATGAAGACAATAGAATCTCCTCAAGCTCTTGAATCTATAGCTTCCTTTGAATTCCATCTTGGGACAAATCCATGTTACATTTCTTTATATCCCAATAAGCCCAATTCTCAACTTCCACAGGGATATGACATGCTTTCCCAAAAACAATCCGAAATGGGGACATACTGATGGGTGTCTTGTATGATTTCCTATAAGCCCATAGCGCATCATCCAATTTCTTACTCCAATCCTTCATATTCGGCTGCATGGTTTTCTCCAAAATTTGTTTCAACTCATGATTTGAAACCTCAGCCTGGCCATTTGTTTGAGGGTGGTATGGTGTTGATGTTTTGTGTGTCACCCCATACTTCCAAAGAAGGTAATCCAAATTCCAATTATAGAAGTGTGTCCCTTGGTCACTGATTATGGACTTTGGTACTCCAAACCTACAAAAAATCGGTGTCTTAACAAAGACCACTACAACATGATAATCATCAGTTCTGGTGGCCTTAACCTCCACCCATTTACTCACATAATCAATAGAGGCCAAAATATAAAAAAAAACAAAGGAACTGGGAAAAGGACCCATAAAATTGATGCCTCATACATAAAAAATCTCACAGAATAATATGGGTTGTTGGGGTATCTCATGTCTCTTAGAAATGTTCCCAGTATGTTGGAAACAAGAGCACGACTTACAAAACACATAGGCATCATGGAATAAGCTAGGACAATATAATCCAGAGTCTAAGACTTTCTTAGATGTCTTTTGGGTTCCAAAGTGTCCACTACAAGCAAGTTTATGAAAAAAATGTAAAACATACTCAAAATCATGATCAGGAACACACCTCCTAATAACTTGATCACTACACATGCGCTAGAGGTATGGATCATCCCAAACATAAAATATTGACCCACTCTTTAATTTTTGGACTTGATGTTTCTTTAAATTTGTAGGGATTTCAGAGGCAACGGGGTAGTTAACTAAATCTGCATACCAGTGATGCATACCTAATATGGCATAAAGATGCTCATCGGGGAAAGTATCTCGAAGTGGTACCTAGTCCAAGGTGTCATCCTCTAGTGTGTGAGTAAGCCTACTCATGTGATCCACCACCAAGTGTTCTAACCCCTTATTGTCCTTTATCTCAATATCAAATTCCTAAATAAGGAGCATCCATTGGATTAGCTTGGGTTTTGCATCGAGCTTCTTCAAGAGGTACCTCAGAGCTGCATGGTCAGAAAAAACAACTACTTTAGAGCCTAATAAATATGAATAGAATTTATCTAAAGAAAATATAATGCCAAGAAACTCTTTTTCCATGGTTTCATAGTTTGATTGGGCTGAATCTAGTGTCATCAATGCATATGAAATTACATGTGAACGTTCCTCCACCCTCTAAGATAAGACATCTCGAACTGCGAAGTTGGATACATCACACATAATCTCAAAAAGAATCTCCCACCGTGGGGGTTGTATGATCGGTGGAGTGGTCAATTTTTTTTATCTCATCAAAGTAATTCCTTCAAGAATCATCAAACACAAAATTAGAATCCTTTTTAAGTAATCGTGACATAAGAAGAGCAATCTTACTAAAATATTTGATGAAGCGTCGATAAAATCCTGCATGCCCTAGGAAAGAGATAACATCACACACACATGAAGGATATGGTAAGGATGAAATAATATCTACCTTAGATCTATCAACCTCTATCCTATGTTTTGACACCACATGTCGTAAGAAAATTCCATGATCTACCATAAAATGACACTTTTTAAAGTTCAGAACCAAAATCTTCTCAATACAATGATTTAAAACCTTTCCCAAACTAGAGATACAATCATAAAATGAAGACCCATACACTGTAAAATCATCCATAAATACCTCCATGAAAGAATCAATAAAATTTGAAAAAAATACCCACCACGCATCTCTGGAAGGTACCTAGGGAATTGCAAAGTCCAAATGGCATCATTCGGTAGGCAAACGTATTGAATGGACAAGTGAATGTTGTCTTCTCTTAATCCTCCAGAGTAATAGGAACCTAAAAATATCCATAAAATCCATCCAAGAAACAATAATGTGTCTTCTTAGCTAGTATCTCAAGCATTTGATCAATAAATGGGATAGGGAAATGGTTTTTGCGAGTGGACTGATTTAGTTTCCTATAATCAATACACACATGCCAACTGTTTTTCACCCTCATTGGAACTAACTCATCTTTCTCATTTTTAATAAAAATGACACCAATTTTCTTAGGCACAACCTGAATAGGACTCATCCCCTGGGAATCTAAAATGGGATAAATTATTCCTGCCTCAAGAAAATTTTTAACTTCTTTTTTAAAAACTTCTAGAAGAGTTGGATTCAGCCTCCTTTGTGGATGCCTAACTGGTTTAGCCCCATCCTCTGAAAGAATCCTATGCATGAAAATTGAGGGGATAATACCTGATATGTTATCCAAAGTCCACCTGATTACCCTGATGTTCTTCCTCAAAATATTTAAAAGTTTTTCTTCACGTTCAAAAGGAAGATTATTAGAAATTATAACAAGTAATATCTTTCCACTTAACAAGTATGAGTAATTGAGATTTAGTGGCAATGGATTGAGTTCTAGTGTAGGGGGTGGCGTATGGATGGAGACATTGAAGGAACTAAAATATGGGCACAAAGAGCATTAGTATCAGAATAGACATCATCATAATTGGAGAATAAAACATCTAATACATCATCATAATCAACAACCATGTCATAATCATATTGAACATGATCAAAATCAGAATGTGAATCTATTTCAAAATCAAATCTAAGAGAGTTTTGTGCATTAGAAATTGGTGTGGAGGTTCTCTTAGATATCAAACTAAAACCAATACTCATAATCTCCCTAAGCATAGGACAATCAAAATCTATGGGGTTTTTACTTGGTGGTTCAAAATGGAAGATAACAAAAGAAGAATGGTCCTCTGAGGGGTACATCATAGATTCCATAAAATTAAATATAACAACTTCATCTCCAAAATCCATGTAAAGTGTACCCTCATGGACATTTATAACCTTTTTTATCATTTTTGAAGAAGGTCATACCTAAGATAATGGGATCACGTGAACTTACCTGATCGTCCTCCATTTTAAGCATGTAAAAATTTGTTATAAAGATCATGTATCTTACCCGAACAAGTAAATCCTCAAGGACTCCCACTGAATATGTCTTAGCTCTATTTGCCAACTACACCACTACTCTTGTGGGCTTCAACTCACCAACCTATAAAGAAGAAACTATAGAGTGAGGTATTAAATTTATGGAAGCTTCTAAATCACATAATTCATTAGAAAAGTGTAACTCCCCTATGGTTCATGGTATAGTGAATGTCCCGAGATCCTTTCACTTTGTTGTTATTGCTAGAGTTGGTGTAATGAGTGCTGACACATTTCTTCCAAGATTGATTCTCTCATTTCCATTGAGCCCTCTTCGATTGGTACAAAGTTCTTTTAAGAATTTTGTATACCTTTGGATTTTATTGATGGTTTCAAGTAGAGGGATGTTTATCTCCACACACTTGAATGTGTCCAAAAATTCTTTTTTCATCACCTATTTATCCATCTTATTGGTTTGTACAACTCTGTTTGGAAATGGAAGGGGTTTAGGAGGAACATCATCAATATTTTTCTTAACTTTATCTTTCTACTTGTATTTCTCATCAGTTGGTATGGAATGAGGCTTCTCCAGAGTTGAGGTGAATCCTGGTGGAATGATAGGTGCAGATGTATCAGTTGTTTTCTTTCCACTTCTCAATGTTATGGCACTAAAATTCCCCTTGGGATTTGGAGTATGTTGGGAATGAATATTTCTGCAGTTCTTACTTATTAGTTCATGGAGGGAAATGACAATCTGGTTCATCTGTGTCTTCAACTCCCTCAACTCCAAACCTTGACTCCTCAGCTCATTTTGTTGATTACGAACAATTTGTTTCAAAAGTTCATCAGTGTTAGAATATACCTTGGTTTGGGGATTCCCTTTTTGTTGAATTGTTAATGTTTGAGCTTCAAATTACCTTTGGGGTTGTTGGAAACCCTATTGGTAAGGAGGAGGCTGTTGAAAGTTTTGAAAAGGGGGGCCTTTGTTGTTGTATAGAGGAATACCTCATGTCCGATTGATACTTCCACCCTTGGTCGTATGCTTGTGCAAAGGAATAAAACTTCTTTTAGGGATGTGGCTATTGTTGTTGCTGATATGGTCTCCCAGGGAATACCACTGCACAATCCTATGACTCTTTTAACTAGGGGAAACAGTCATTTGGGTGGTCTATTTTAGTGAAAATTCCACATGGACTCATATGAGTGGGTTATGATGTTTTTTGAGCCAAAGAAATATACCTCACCATAGTGGTCAATTCTTCCAACTTGGTATTAATCAAATGACTCACAAGAGAAGAAGGACTTACCTGATTTACTCCTCTGACATGTGGTGTACCTCGATCACCAAATTGTTGGGAGTTTTGGGCTATCTTTTCAATTAATGCATGCACAATTAATGGTGTATTATCCACCAATGCTCTTCTAGCTGCGACATCCACCATGCTCCTATCCATAGGCTCTATTCCTTCATATAAGTATTGGATGAGGAGTTTCTCACTAATTTGGTGATGTGGGAAGCTTGCACACAACTTCTTGAATTGCTCCCAGTACTCATACATTGACTCCCCTTAATCTTGATTGATCCCTAAGATCTCCTTATGAATGGAAGTGTTCTTTAATGTTGTAAAAAATATCTGCAAGAAAAGATGCTTCAAATCATTCCAAAATGTTACATCTTTAGTTTATAAAAAATACATCCAATCCTTTGTAGTTCCATCAAGTGAAAATGGTAATGCTCTTAGTTTTATTTGAACTTCAGAGACATTTCTTGATTTCAGGGTTTATCAAACCACATTAAATTCTTTAAGGTGTTTGTTTGGATCCTCACTAGATAATCCGTGAAATTTTGGAAGAAGGTGAATAAATCCAGATTTTAGTTCAAAGTCTGATTCAAGATTTGAGTATGCAATGAAATTTGGTTGATAATTAATGTATGGTGCATCAAATTCTCTAATGGTTCTATTAAGTTCATTGTTATTGTTTTTATCCATTGGTTATTTTTTTTACGTTGGATTTAGAATTTTTTCCAATTTCAATGTTCTTAGAGTGGAGGAATTCTTCTATTGGTTGAATTTTGAAACTTCCCATAGACTGAGAATGTCTGATTCGATCCCTAAGGATGCATTCAATCTTAAGGTCAAGATCTAATATATCTTTGGGATTAGTTCATGTTATAAATTAAATATAAATTAAAAGAATAAAAGTGGATCATAACAAAAATGAGAAGTTTGAGTTTATGGTCCAAAAAGAAGAAGAAGAAAATAAAAGAAGAAGAAAAAATTCAGATTGGGTAAAGAAGGAAGAAAGAAGAGAATAAAATATAAAATAAAATAAATACCTCTAATTGGTTGAAATAATTACTTTCTTCCCCAATAACAACACCAATTTTAAAGGTGCTTTCATGGTCGCTTTCAAATGATATATGATTGTTGAGTAATTAAGTGGAACATAGTGGCTGACCAAGACCGTCTCTCAAAGGAGGAAGTAAATTTAACAACATATTAAAGGTATTTTGAAAATAAAATAAAAGTAAATAAGAAAACTAATTAAAAGTATGGGGTTATTTATTGTTTATAAATCTAGAATAAGTTTTCTGTAAGAAGATTTTATTTTATTTTCTTATTTTTGAAATGAAGTTATATTAAAATGACACAACAAGAAGATGTTTTTTTGGAAAATGTTTAAAAGGTGTAATCAATATAACTATACCTATTAACTCAATTATTTATCATTATCATTTAAATAAATATCCACTTAAATATGATACCTTAATTTGTTAACCCTCAAACCCTACAAGAATTAACTTAATTGCCAAGATGAAATTAATTAAACCCTAGACTAGAATTAAAACATGCAATCGCAGCACCCTGCTTTGATTAATATTCTAAATCTAACTTATGGTCAGTGGTAAATTAAGGAAAATATTCATTCTATAAAATAATGATGAATTTTTTTTAGGGATTACATATTAACTCTACAAATTTATCACGTGTGATCTTGTTTTACCGATTAAGATTGCACTCTCACAATTTACACAAATATCAACCTCACATGTTTTTGTGTTAATTTTTCAATTACTTACTTAGTTTATTATAATAAAAAAACTCAATTCATTAATCATATTAAGTGAATTAAAGTATCTCATTAATTCAAAATAAGTTAATGGATAAGGTAAGAGGTAGATCGATTACTAAAAAGAACTACTCTTCCATAGGCAGTGTAGTCATCGTAGAAATGTTTTGCATTTGCAAGGGGTTAGAAAGGATATAACCCAATATTGTTTCTACTATTGAATTTAAGACCAAATAGTAATATTAATAGAAGAATAAAATTGAAAATATTAGAATAAATGGAAGAGAAACTAAGAGTTTATTGAAAGCACAACAACATTACAACAAAGAAGAGGAAAAGAAGAGCATTTTGGAAGATATTCTATCTTGGTAGCTTCCCTCATCCAATTGTGAATTTAAATGGTGTATAACCACTTATAATATTCTCCAAATATCCTAATGCACGTCCCAACCTCTCCAAATTATAAAAACACTAATTTATAGAGTGGAGGGGAGGCTAGGTTTAAAGAGGTTTCAAGTGTGAATGGAGAAATTGGGACAAATAAATTAATCCAAATTGAACCTACTATTTGACCACTAAAATGCGTGAATCAGATGTCATTAAAACAGGATTATTTGTGAGAAAATCAGTCCTAGAGATCATCTCAAAATATGGGCTTAATAAAATCACTAATGAAGAAGTTATGTCCCAAATTCAGAACCAATTTCTAATCCAGTGAGTCCAGCCCAACTTTGACTTCATGGACCATTTGCACCAACAAAATGCATGATTTAACTCAAATTTACTAAATAAAAGTTGTAGAAAATTAAGTCATAAACACATTTAAAAAATATTAAGTTAAAATAATTTAAATAAAATTATTTATGTTCTAAATACTACAGTGAATGTTTAAGGGGTAAAACTAGAATTTTCATCGAATTTTCAAATGAATGCTATAATCCCAAATATTTTATAAATAAACATATTTAACACAATGTGAGGAAATTTTTTCATTTATTATCAATAAAATATTCAAAAAAATTGTTTTTTATCATAATTATTTATGTTTAATCTCTATCATACTTGAGGTAGGAAGTCCTTGCCATGCTACAACATTCTTATAAAATTATATGCCTTGATTTTCATATGGGTGTGTGTTTATCCCTATGATACCTATGTTTTTTTTGTAGAAGTGATAAGGTGAGGTCAGTATCGGTGTATTTGGTCCCTTATAGGGGGGATACAAGTTATGCACCTTGAAATAAATGGATATGTGCCTTGTAATGAGGTTAAGCATAGGTCTATTGGCTTGTATATTTGGGCTTGGAAAGTGTCTTTTAGTCTTGGGAATTGATAGAATGACTTAGGTAAATGACTTAAGGGATTAGGTGGTGTTTTAACTTTTCCACATTGGTTCTTTATGAAAGATGATGCTTGGGTTCAAATGTAAATGTGATATAGTCATGGGTGATATGGTTTAGCTATGTGTGTGTTGAGAGGATGACCATGAGCAAGATGGTTGGTTTATGTTGTAGTGGTGATGACCACTGTGAGTGAGGTGTCAATCCGAGTTATGGTGGTGTGAGTTTCCCTTTCTTGTGCAACCTTTTTTCATGTTGATACATATTCATGCTACTTAATTTGACCTCCCTAGAGTCTGTGAGGATGGGTCGATGTGTTTGATAGGTTCTCCCTAGAGTCCATGGGGATGGGTCAATGTGCATGTGGTGACATCCCTAGAGTCTACAGGTATGGGTCAATGTGCTTATAGTGACCTCTCTAGAGTTTGTGAGGATGGGTTAGTGTGCTTTTGGTGACCTCTTTGGAGTCATTAGGGATGATTCAGGGTGATTTATGAGGTCTTGGCATGTGTGGTCAGGCATGGGTCATGTGGTGATTTTTCTTTCATATTTTTGATAGATCGTTCCTTCTAGTAATGAGCTAAAGCAGGTATGTCTAGGGTTTGTGGTATCCTGGTTAGCATACGATGAACCAAGAGGTTGTATGATTATTTATGTATTTACTTTCTATCATCACATACACTTGTATATAATAGTTTCACTTATGTTACATATGCATTTATGGTGTTCTATTGGGTTTATAATCACACTTTTCACAAGTATCTCAGCACACATGCATAATTTATGGCTAGGGATTCATATGAGAGAAAGGGTCCTGCTTAGGGAAGTTGTGTAGGAGGTGCAAGTTGATTGATACAATGCCAGAATAGACTCCAAAATCATTTTTTAAAGACACATCTTTATTTATTTTTCCTTTTTTTATTATATACAAATCTACCACATGTGAGGATCTTTATTTTGACCTATTATACTAGGAAATGTATTCTATTTTGACATAGCATGGGATTTTATTATTGTTATTTCTTTAGTTATATAATATTCCACATTTTAGTTCTCTTTCTTACTATAGTTACTATTTCTATTATTTTTTACTCTAATTATTCATTGGCTACTGAGGGAATTTTCTCCCCATGGTGTTACTTTGTCCCTTACCACTAGTCATCAGCCTCTTGTGTACGAGGAGGTGCACATGAGGTTACGTACCACTTTATCCTAGACTGGGTAATTCAGGTCGGGGTTTATAACTTTTATGATTGAACAAGGTACTATTTGCAGTTTCATTCAATTTTTGTTCTCAGTACTTAAATTAAATTGCACATGATCCATGGGTGAATTTGGGTAGAATTATAATGGATTTGATGTTTTGATATGAATCTAGACCCATAAATTTTAAAATACCAATTTTCATGCTTCCTCAAAAATCTAGGTTCCTTCGATTAGTATCATAGTGGCCGTACAATATTTTAAGTTGTAATTTAAATTAGATTTCCAAGAATTCATATAGAAGGTTTGGATATGATCCCAATGCCACTGGGTATGCATTAACTATAGTTGGAATGATCAAGTTATGATCAATTGAAGATCAATGTTTTTTAGAAATAAACACACACACACACAATTCTATTATGGGGGTGGATTGTATGAATATATGCAGATGACGGTGGAAATAGGGGCACTAGGAGGCTACGATGTACATGGCCTGATGCGACGACTGCTAACTACTAAAGACGTTATGACCCCTCGACATAATGATGAGGGGCCTCAATTAGCAGGGGCCAATGTTTGAAAGGGCCATGCCTTATGAGACCGGTAGATAAAGGTGTCCTACCTTACAGAGGGGTTGTAGGGGATGGATGATGTGATCAATAGAGATATATATATATATATTTGGGGGGTGGTTTTGGTCTCAATATGCGGTCAACAAAAAGAAAAAAAATTAAATTAACAAATGTTGGCTAGCAACAATGCCGCTAGCTTTGATCACAAGCTACCCCTTTATGGGGTGGCATTTACCACTCACACTAATGACATGAGTGCTTAAAAAATGCATTATTATTATTAGTGTGATTATTAATATTATTAATTTTATTACTATTATTAATATTATTCTTATTATTACTATTATTATTACTATTACTATTACTATTATTATTATTATTACTATTACTACTATTATTACTACTACTACCATTATTACTATTACTATTTCTATTACTATTATTACTATTACTATTACTATTTTTACTACTACTACTACTACTACTATTATTATTAGTAATATTACTATTAATTCTATTGTTACTATTACTATTACTATTGCTACTACTACTACTAGTATTATTATTATTATTAATATTACTATTATTACTATTACTATTGTTACTATTATTACTACTACTGCTACTACTACTACTACTATTATTATTAATACTACCACTATTACTATTAATATTACTATTACTATTATTATTACTATTACTATAACTATTATTACTATTATTATTATTATTATTATTACTATTACTATTATTATTACTATTACTATTATTACTATTATAATTATAATTATTATAATTATTATTATTACTATTCCTATTACTACCACTATCACTATTAGTATCACTATTACTATCACTGTCACTACTACCATTAATATTATTATTACTATCACTATTACTATTACTATCACTATCACTATTACTATTATTACTATTACTATTACTTTTACTATTACTACTACTACTATTACTATTACTACTATTACTATTAGTATGACAACCCTGCTCTTTATTACACACTTAAACATGATTTATTATATAAACTTCACTTGATACAACATAGAATATCGAGAGGTCTAGTGTCTTTGGGGCTTAGGATCATTACATAACAACTTAAAACATGAAATACAACATCTTCATTGAAAACTTCCTTTACATGACAACTACATTCCCTCGTACTTAGCATTGCATAGGATAACCTGAGGACATGCATAAGAAAAGAGTGAGCTATAAAGCCCAGTAAGGGAATAAACATGGAATAACATGAGGAATATAGTACATGTTAGAAAATAGTCATATCAATAGAGCACAAGAGAAACATTAACATAAAGGCATGATAAATCATGATAATCATAACATGGAAATGTGGCAACTTCATTTAACATGATTTTAGCATAAGCCAAGGCTCATTGCACATAGAGCATGAGTAAACCCTCATTGCACTTGGATTAGCATGAGTAAACCCTCACTGAACTTGAATTATCATGAGTAAACCCTCATTTCACTTGACGTATCATGATACTAATCTTTACATAATGCATTGGAGCGCTATCAGGGCGCACCCTTCCTAAACATTTCATTTCATGCATAAATGTACCACATGGATCATATAACATGGATTCATTAAAACTCATCATTTATTCCACGATAAAGGAAATTTGGAATTCATACATGAAACAATATAATTAATAAGTAAATGTGCATAAATTTGAATACCCTTGATAGGGAAATGAGCATGGTATTCATTACACAATGACATTGTCTTGGAAAATCACGGTGCAATTTTGGCAGCGTAATAGCGTGACATAAGAATTCATAAAAATGGTTGATGAGAGAGAAATGGGTGTATCATCATATATATATTAAATGGACAGTAATGGGGTCATATAGATACATTTTCCAACATAATTAATGGAATTTATATTCACAATACAAAATAATTACTTGAATGTAAATGAGGAGAGAGAGATTCCTCGCGAAATTTTGGCATGGTAACAGGTGTACATGGAAGGCATTAATGAGATGGAAAGGGGTATACCATCATAAAAATATAAATAGGATATTATGGGGGAGGTGATAAATCATACCTCAACATTTTTAATTGAAAACAAAAGGGCATAACAACTTAAAGAAAATTAGATAAAAATGAGAAAGGAAGAAATCCCTTACTTGGAAGTGTGATCCCAAAGGCTTGGAAAAGGCTTGAGAGAGGCTTCTTGGGAGATTGGGAAACCTTGGTAGGATTATAGAGATAAGAGGGAAGAGGTTTTATGAACTCCAAATTATTTTAGTGAAGATGAAGTGGGATCTTGGGTAGGTTTATATAGGAAAGGGGATGGAATTATTTATTAGTTAGGTTTGGGACACCTCACATTAAAATAATCAAAAACACAAACTAGACCATGTTTTTTTCCAAATGTGAGTGGAAAAAAATATTTTATAAGTCCAATAGCCGAATGACTTAAAATATTGAGGGTGCTTATGTGGAGTTGAGTCACACTCTCAAGGAAAACAATTTAAAAAGATAAAATGTTTTATAAGTCTTGGAGGGTCCACTAAAGCTTTATAAAATAAATAAAACAAATCTAAAATCACATTATTTTAATTCTAAAACATATATTGGCCAAACATAATGTTTATATTATTTTATTACATCACTATTGGGTCATTATGATGTCATAAAACACATTATATATTTAAACGATATTTATTTTTTACCCAAAAATTCGATTGTCTCAGAAAATTATGAAAAATTCACCATTGGATAATTTTGACGTCCTGATTCCAAAAATAATATTAATTTTATCTGAATAATTTTATAAATATGTGAATTTTTACTTTTATAATAAAAACTGACATTTATCGAAAATTCATGGGTTTTGACAAAAACGGCTTTCAAACCATAATAAAAATTACAATTGCATTCATAAAATTATATGATCATTTGTATTTAATAAAAAGTAATTTAATAAAAAGTAATTTAATTATAATAATATTTTATTAAATTATTATTTAATTCAAAAATCCATTAATTCATCAAAATATATTTCTTAGTTTAGTATTAACTAAAAATACTATTTGTGCTTTAAAAAATATTTACAAAGTAACAATAATAAAATGAATGAAATTTTTTTATACAAAAATAATGTACATAGTCATAGTGATAGGGTCTTGTTACATAACCCCTTATAAAACCCGCATAATACCGAAGGGTAAGGTGTGCAATGGTGACAGATTCTTGGGGTGGCTCGGATAACATCACTCGGGTGGTAATATCTATTAACTTCCACTTCTCCCGTAGTCAGTTCCGATAAAGCTTAACATGTTCAAGCTTGGATTGGGCTTAGTCAAGAGTGAAGCCCAATTATGCCACCTCCTTTACGAGCTCTGAAAAATGAGATTTGTATGGGGAAAGTCTACTGGATGAGGCCATCACTTCCTTTGTATGAGTAAATTGGATTTGTTAAAGCCCTATATTTATACTAATCATGTGATCACTATTCAACGACTATATTAGCAAAAATCACAATTCATAACGGTATTTTAAAATCCAAAAACATAAAACCAATGAAGTTTACATTTCATATAACCATAATAAGACATTTAATTAGATCAAGAGGTATTTCCATTAATGAAAGTTTGGGTCGTTACAATCTTCCCCCCTTAAGAAATTTTTCCCTCAAAATTTCCTTTTCCCACTCTAAAACAAATGCGGGTAACTATACTTAATCACCTCCTTAGATTCCCACATTTCTTATTCAAACTTGTGGTTTCTCCACAAAACCTTGATGAGGGGCATTGTCTTATTTCGTAGAGCTTTTTCTCTACGATCTAAGATCTTCACTGGTTTCTCCTTATAAGACAGATCATCCTCTAGCTGTACTACCTCTAAAGAGAGTACATGTGAAGGGTCTGGTATGTAATTACTTAATAGGGATACATGAAAGACATCATGTACTTTGGCCATGGTAGGTGGAAGTGCTAGTCAATAGGTCACAACCCTGACACGATCAAGAATCTCGAAGGGGCCGATGTACCTAGGACTTAACTTCCCTTTATTTCTAAACCTCATGAACTTCTTCTAGGGAGATATGCATAGAAATACCATGTCTCCAACTTTAAAATCAATGTCTCGTCCATGGTTATCTGCATAACTCTTCTGTCGACTCTAGGATGCCTTGATATGTTGCTGAATGGTTTTCACCTTCTCCACCATTTCTTCGACCATTTCTGGTCCTACCAGCTTATTCTCACCGAATTCATCCCAACATGACAGTTTTCTGCACCTCTTCCCATACAGGGCTTCATATGGTTCCATTTGTCTGCTCGAGTGGAAACTGTTATTGTAGGAGAATTCAACCAGTGGAAGATATTGGTCCCATCCTCCTTTGAAGTCCATAGAACATGATCTTAACATATCTTCTACTGTCTGAATAGTTTGCTCAGATTGGCCATCAATTTGAGGATGATAGGCCGTACTAAAGTTCAGTTCAGTGCTTAGAGAATGTTAGAGACTTTTCCAAAACTTCTAGGTGAATCTCGAATCACGATCGAATACAATAGATAATGGTAATCTATACAACATTAACACTTCTTTGATGTAAATACGTGCAATTTTATCCAAAGAGAATTCCTCTTAAATCGCGATAAAGTGAGCTGTCTTCGTAAGATGATCCAAAATGACCCATATAACATTGTTTCATCTTGATGTCCTTGTAAGTACAGTGATAAAGTCTATGGTAATGTTGTCCCAATTCCATATTGGTATGGGTAGTGGTTGCATCATCCCCTTAGACTTTTGCCTCTCAGCCTTCACTTGCTGACATACCAGGCACTTTGATGTATATTCCGCAATCTCCCTTTTCATATTGTCCCACCAAAAGTTTTCTTGGAGATCTAGATACATCTTTGTGCTCCCTGGGTGAATAGAGAAGGTTGAGCTATGTGAGTCATCCAGAAGCTCCTTCTTTATCTCTGGATCGGATGATACATATAATCATGACCCAAATATCACGATTCCATCCTTGTCAACCATGAACTCTGAGGATTTCCCATTTCTGATAGCTTCCACCCTTTTTAGAATTTCCACATCCTTTCTTTGAGCATCCTTTAACCTTTCCAAAAGAGATGGTTGAGAAATAATTTATGAAAGGATTGATGATGTTCCCTTATTTATGATTACCATATCCATCTTTATCAAATCTAAGAAGATTTGATCCTTATCAATTCTTATCAATGATAGAATTGCTGGATCCTTTCTACTTAGATCATTTTCCACCTTATTCTCTTTCCTAAGGTGGTAATGGATTGAGTAGTCATAGTATTTGATTAGCTCTAACCATCTTCGTTGGCGCATGTTCAACTCCTTTTGTGTGAATATATACTTGAGGCTTTTGTGGTCCGTATATATTTCACACTTCTCCCCAAAGAGATAATGCCACCAAATTTTTAAAGCGAAGATCACCACAGCTAACTCTATATCATGTGTTGGATAATTCTGATCATGAACTTTTAATTGCTTTGAAGCATAGGAAATGACTTTGTCATTTTTCATTAACACACATCCCAAAACCTTATTTGAAGCATCACTAAATACCAAAAAAAGTTCTCCACTTATGGGTAAATTGAGCACAAGCACAGTGATAAGCCTTCTTTTCAACTCCTTGAAGCTTTCTTTGCATTCATCACTCCAAGTAAACTTTACTCCATTCTGAGTTAGCTTGGTAAGAGGGTTGGACAATCATGAGAAATTTCTCAAAAATCGTCGATAATATCCAGCTAACCCCAAAAATATACGGATTTCCGTTACCAATGTTGGCCTTGACCATCCCTCTATTTCAGCTTTCTTGGAGGGATCCATAGATATCCCATTACTTGTGATGATATGGACCAATAATGAGACCTCCTTCAACCAGAAATCACACTTTTTTACTTTGCATAGAGCTTCTCCTTCCGTAAGGTCTCTAGTATAGTTCTTAGATGCTCCTCGTGATCTTCCTTGGTTTTGGAGTATATTAGAATATCATCTATATAGACAACCAAAAATTTGTTGAGGTAATCTATAAAGACTCTATTAATCAAGTCCATGAAGATTTGTGGAGAATTAGTGAGTCCGAAAGGAATTACTATGAATTCATAGTGCCCTTATCTTGTTCAAAAAGCAGTATTAGGGATATCTTCCTTCTTCAACCTTACTTGATAATATCCTGACCGCAAATCCACCTTGGAGAAATATTGTTCTCCACGTATCTGATCGAACAAGTCATAAATTCATGGGAGAGGATACTTGTTCTTTCTCATGATTTTGTTAAGATCACGATAATCGATGCAAAGGCGCATTGATCCATCCTTCTTCTTGACGAAGAGGACTAGTGCACCCCATAGTGAAGAACTTGGGTGTATAAACCCTTTATCCATATTCTCCTGTAGTTGTTTCTTCAGCTCCTTAATCTCCACAATAGCCATTCTATATGGAGTCTTGGATATTGGAAACTCCCCAGGTATAAGATCAAATTTTAATTCAAAATCTCTTCTATGTGGAAGACCAGGAAATTCCTCAGGAAACACATCAGTGAATTCCCTCACAATAGGCATGTCTTCAAGGATGGTTTCTTCCTTAGACTCAATTATTTGAGCTATATGCGCATGCTCACAGGGTAGTAATATCCACACTTGAGATGATGGAGCTAAAGAAGATTCATCCTCCTCCTTGCACTTGTATATAATCGGAGGTTGATTATCCATATGACGAGTTATTTCCCTCTCATGGAAATTTATTTTGGCTCTATATAAGGAAAGCCAATCCATGCCGAGAATTGCATCAAATTCCACCATAGGGAGTATGATGAGGTTCTTAATGAAGTTAAATCCACAAATTATGACAGGGGAGGAGTTATATTCATGGGATGCAATGATTTCCCCATTTTCCATACTCACTGACATCTTTACTTCCATGATTTATGGTGGTGTTGAGATTGTTCTACTAAACTTTCAGGATATAAAAGAATGTGTAGAACCAGAATCAAAAATATGTCCGCTATTCTTGAATGAATAACTAGCGTACCTATCACCACTTCTTTATTGGGGTTCAATTCGGTGGTAGTGATGGAAAAGGATCTCCCTTTCTACCTTGGAGGTTGTAGGTTGCCTCAAAAAACCCTTGGATTAGGGCACTGATTGGCAAAGTGCTCCGGTTATTTGCAGTTGAAGCAATGAACAATGCATTGAGGGTTGATCGGAGTGTTCCTCTCCTCTGTCACAACTGCGAGTTTTTCTTGCCGATAGTTAACAGTTAGGTACCCTTCTCTTCCACACCTAAAGCATTTCCTCGTCCCCTTCAGGAAATTTATGGGGTGCTTCTTTCTACACCTTTGACAAGTGGGGTGCTGGATCTTCTTAGCACCATTGGATTTATCCATCAGACTGCCAGCATTGAATTCCACCTTAATCTTCTTATCCCCATGAGACCCCTAAGATTCTCCAATCTCCATTTCGACCTTGAGGGCACATCGGAAAATTTCCTCATAGCTATCAAAGTCACGGATCGCCGGCGCTTTCCGTAGGCTAGGTTTCAGCACACCAAATAAGCGGTCAACCTTTCATTCAGGGGTAATGACAAAGCAGGAGGCTTATCGTGCAAGCCTTGTGAAGTTTTCCTCGTATGCTCTGATAGATTTTTCATCTTTCTGCTTGAGGGCAAGGAATTACCTTTCCATCATAAGTCAGAGGGAGCGCATAAAATATTTATTGAAAAACATATTCCAGAAATCCTTCCATTCCAATGCCTCTATCTCCTTCTCAGGCTTCATTTTTTTGATCAACGTCCACCATTGATCAGCTTCACCCTCCATATGATAAGTAGCCAGGAGAACCTTTCCTTGTTCGGAACATTGAATGATGGAGAATATCTTTTCAATGGAGTTGATCCATTGTTCGGCGATTGAGGGATAAAATGATCCATTAAAATTAGGAGGCCTTTGTCTCATGAAGCTCTTGATAGCAACTTGTTCTTTATTGGGGGGGGGGGGGTTGAACATTCCTCTTGACCCATGTTTCTATTCAAATCTTGAGTTAACTGAGAGATAAGTGTGACAAAGTTCGCAATCCCCGCTCCCATCAGATTGGGAATCTAATTAGTACAGTCATTACATTGATCTTCACATCGGTTGTTAGCCCGAGTCCTCCTATTACTAGCCATTGGCTGGAATAAAAGGAAATTTATGGGTAACACATAAAGGGTAATCCAAGGACAAAAACAGATGACTTATAAATTACTTTTATTCCTTAACTTATGAATCTATAATATTCAATCTATTCTATTCATGATGTACTTTCTAACATATATTCTTAGGGGCATTTTTTTAATTCCCTTAATAAGGGTTCATACTAAGCCTATGAATTTAACAAAGTATATCCCCCAAGAGTGTTTTAACCAAGAGTTCATCAAGGCCTGTTGTTGTGCACCAATTCCCATTTGAGTCTAGCTCAAAGCGGTGTTTTCGGGTTTTACCCCTAGGATACATCTTTTCCAGAGCCGCCTCTACCTGCTCGTATCCAGAAAGGGATGTATTTAATTGATAAACCACTTAATCAATACTAACCAATACTTAGGGATGTTTTTATTATACTTATTCTAGTCTCTAAGTCTTCACTATGGTTTTCTAATCCTAATCCCCAAAATAACTAAACCTATCCTCTGATACCAACTATGACAACCCTGCTCTTTATTACACACTTAAACATGATTTATTATATAAACTTCACTTGATACAACATAGAAGATCAAGAGTTATAGTGTCTTTATGGCTTAGGATCATTACATAACAACTTAAAATAGTAAATACAACATCTTTATTGAAAAATTCCTTTACATGACCACTACATTCCCTCATACTTAGCATTGTATAGGATAACCTGGGGACATGCATAAGAAAAGGGTGAGCTATAAAGCCCAGTAAGAGAATAAACATGGAATAACATGAGTAATATAGTATATGTTAGACAATAGGCATATCAATGGAGAACAAGAGAAACATTAACATAAAGGCATGATAAAGCATGATAATCATAACATGGAAATGTGGCAATAACATTTAACATAATTTTAGCATGAGTCAAGGCTCATTGCACATAGAGCATGAGTAAACCCTCATTTCACTTGGATCATCATAAGTAAAACCTCAGTTAACTTGAATTATCATGAGTAAACCCTCATTTCACTTGACGTATCATGATATTAATCTTTACCCAATGCATTGGAGCGCGATCAGGGAACACCCTTCTTAAACATTTCATTTAACGCATAAATGTGCCACATGGATCATATAACATGGATTCATTAAACCTCATCATTTATTCCATGATAAAGGAAATGTGGAATTAATACATGAAACACTATAATCAATAAGTAAATGTGCATAAAGGTGAATACCCTTGATATGGAAATGGGTATGGTATTTACTACACAACGACATTGGCTTGGAAAACCGCGGTGCAATTTCGGCAGCGTAACAACGTGACATAGGAATTCATAAAAATGGTTTATGAGAGAGAAATGGGTGTCTCATCATATTTACATGAAATGTACAGTAAGGGGGTCATATAGATACATGTCTCAACATAATTAATGGAATTTATATTCCCAATACAATAGAATTTCTTAAATGTAAATGAGGAGAGAGAGATTCCTTACGGAATTTCGGCATGGAAACGTGTGTACATAGGAGGAATTAATGATAGATAAAGGGGTCTCCAATCATAAAAAAATAAATAGGACAGTATGGGGGAGGTGAGAAATCATACCCCCAAAATTTTTAATTGAAAACAAAATGTCATAACAACTTAAAGAAAATTAGACAAAAATGAGAAAGGAAGAAATCCCTTACTTGGAAGTGTGATCCCAAAGGCTTGGGAGAGGCTTAAGAGAGGCTTATTGGAAGATTGGGGCACCTTGAGAGGATTATAGAGAGAGGAGGTAATAGGTTGGACTAACTCCAAAGGCTTTTAGTGAAGAGGAAGTGGGAGCTTGGGTGGGTTTATATAGGAAAGGAGAGAGAATTCTTTATTAGTTAGGTTTGGGACACCTCACATTAAACTAATAAAAACCACAAAAAAGCCCATGTTTTTTTCCAAAGGGGAGTGGAAAAAAATATTTTATAAGTCCAATGGTAAAACTCCTTAAAATATTGAGGGTGATTATGTGGAGGTGAGTCGCACTCTCAAGGAAAACAATTTAAAAAGACAAAATGTTTTATAAGTCTTGAAGGGTCCACTAAAGCTTTATAAAATTAATCAAACAAATCTAAAATCACATTATTTTAATTATAAAACATATATTGTCTGAACATAATGTTTATATTATTTTATTACATCACTATTGGGTCATTATGATGTCATAAAACACATTATATATTTAAATGATATTTATTTTTTACCCAAAAATTCAACTATCTCAAAAAATTATGAAAAATTCACCATTGGATAATTTCAACATCATGATTCCAAAAATAATATTCATTTTATATGAATAATTTTATAAATATGTGAATTTTTACTTTTATAATAAAAACCGACATTTATTGAAAATTCATGGGTTTTGACAAAAACAACTTTCAAACCATAATAAAAATTACAATTGCATTCATAAAATTATATGATCATTTGTATTTCATAAAAAGTAATTTAATTATAATAATATTTTATTAAATTATTATTTAATTCAAAAATCCATTAATTAATCAAAATATATTTCTTAGTTGAATATTAACTAAAAATACAATTTGTGCTTTAAAAACTATTTACAAAGTAATAATAATAAAATGAATTCATATTATTTATACAAAAATAATGTACATAGTCATAGTGCTAGGGTATTATTACATAACCCCTTATAACACCCGCATAAGACCGAAGGGTAAGGTGTGCGATGATGAAAGACTCTTGGGGTGGCTCAAATAACATCGCTCGGGTGGTAATCTCTATTAACTTCCACTACTCCCATAGTCAGTTCCGCTCAAGCTTAACATGTTCAAGATCAGCTTGGGACTGGTCAAGAGAGAAACCCAATGATGCCACCTCCTTTCCGATCTCTGACAAATGGGCTTTATACGGGGCAAGTCTACTAGATGAGGCCATCACTTCCTTTTTCTGAGTAAATTGGATTTGTTAAAGCCCTATATTTATACTAATCATGTGATCACTGTTCAATGGCTATATTATCAATGGTCACAATTCATAACGGTATTTTAAAATCCAAAAACATAAAACCAATGAAGTTCACATTTCATATAACCATAATAAGAAATTTAATTAGATCAAGAGGGATTTCTATTAATGAAAGTTTGGGTCATTACAATTTGTACTATTACTATTATTACCATCACTATTACTATTACTACTACTATTATTATTACTATTATTATTACTATTACTATTAATATTACTATTATTACTACTAATATTATTATTATCATGATTATTATTATTATCATGATGATGATGATGATGATGATGATCATCATCATCAGGCATGGTTACCTTTCTAGTATGTATTTAATATCATTGGATATGACACTCAACATTCCCTTTATATAGATTATTGGAGGGATGATCTTCATTTAAAATTTAACCCTTTAATATCATTATTATACATGGGTTCCTTTGGTCACACGCCTTGGGTCCTTTCATAAACTCATATGTGTGTGTGTGTGTGTTTGGCACATGTTTAGACTTTTTGGATTAGGTTCAAGTAGGTAGAGTTGGCTAGGTGACCCATGAGAAACTTGATCTCAACATGGGTAATATATACTTCATAGATTTAATTTTTATGAACCTACACATTGCCCCATTTTATATTCAAAAACTAGATTTCCTGAGACACCATTGGTGGTATCCTACTAATTTTTACTCACACCCTATTCGGGATGTCGTTGGGTACCCAGATAGATATCATAGTTGCATGTTAGGACTTGGATTGTGTTGATATGTTGTTTCTTATCTGGGGATAAGAATTGAAATTGGAGACACAATCCGAGCATATAATTAAGATTACACTAAGTTGGAGTCTTTATTTATTTTATTCATTCTTTCTAGTCTAGACTAATTTTATCTATATGCTTTACATTTGATGATCTGTATTTATGACTCAGCATGTTCATGCATGGTTGGAATATTTGGAACTATCCTAGTTATCTGTTTATTATTATTTTTAGAGATTTATTATTTTCTTATGTCACCTTTAATTTATTTATGCTTATAATATATTTATTAATGATTTAGAGAGTATAGTCTTCCTACTGTAACATAATTAGACCCATGATGCTAATCAACAGCCTCTGGCGTATGAGGCGATGTCCTTGAGGCCATACGGTGCTTAGGTTCAGTTACTTGTTCGTGAACTAGGCTTAGGATGTTACAAAATGCAATTGTATTGGATTTAACCTTTTGTAGGTTGGATTTAATATTACACAGATCAGATTTAATATTACATAGAAAGTAAAATAGCTCAAAATGGTCATGTAGTTGATTAGATAGACACTTTCAATTGAAGGTCTTCAAGTGGTTGATCCAATAATTAGAAAAATTCTGACTTTGTTTACCACAGCCAGTTGAAATCCTTATTGTGTTCAATCATCTGCGGTAGCTTGTCTATATGGTTGGTAAAAATAATTTTTGTAGTCACTTGACTATAACATGAGGTTGATCTAATACTTAGACACATTTCTTTATGGTCTTTTCATTAATTCACATAGCCACTCCAGTTGTTATTGCAGTTAATTCCCTTAAATATGTAGTTGGTTGAAAACTTTTTCCACAGTTGATAGATGAATCTCCAGGTTGGTGTAATATAATTATGGCCAGTTCTATACTTAAGTAATTTTATTAAAAATTTATTACTTTCATATAATAAAAAAATCATTATTATTATTATAATAAACGTGATTTTAGATCATTAAAACAAGGAATTGTTAGACTGATCTAATAATCTCCCTCCTTTTTGATGAGTATAAATCATGAAAGGATAAGTGTTAATATTAAAATAGAAATTGAAAAACATAAATTACTTTTAACTAGATCAGGTATACCATAAATTCTCAATTATATTTAAGATAATATGTTATATCATTTCTCTAGAAGTAAAATAATTTTACTACCATTTCATTTCACCCCCTTTTAGAATTTTCAAAAATAATATTAAAGCGAAAATATATGGAGTAATAAAGATAAAAAATAAATAAGAATTAATAGAAAATAATTCATTGGAGTCATAAAGTAAGAATATAATTTAATATCACAGTGAATATGGATTCAATATGTTTATAAAACTATCAAAAAAATATAAAATAACCTTTTTTGGTATCTGAATATGAACAAGAATTATCCTGTTTATGAAGAACCAACTCGGAATACCATCTAAACTGACATTCAAGTCAATTCAACACTTACCCAAAGAGTGTTCCTGATCTACATGGGCTAGAAAAAAGCACATAATCATCTATAATTAACCTTTGGTAATGATTTTTCCATAAGATAAAACAGTAATTAAAGTACACTGCAAATGTTTTTTAGATAAACAAATCAATACATACATCTCAGAGTACAAAGAGGTTCTATAAAAACTAAAAGTGGAATATAAAACCAAAACTAGTCCCTTGGTGGTCCATATCCACCCACCATTTCCCAATTCACCCACCCTTGGTCACCCTAGCATGAACCCACAAAGGAATATGAGATCATGATCACCTGCTATAAGATTATAAAGCCTGCAAACACCAAATAGTACAAGAAGGGTGTGAGCTATAGAGCCCAATAAGATTCCAACAAATATCATATGAAGTTACTTTATAATTTACTTCAAATATTATAAAATAGAAGTATAATAAATATAGTATAAATCCTAGTTTAAAAATAGATTTTTAAACATTTCAAAATCATTTATCAAACCAAACCTGTAAAACATGCCATTTCACCATTTAAAAACTAAACACTTTATTAAAAAGATTTGAAAACCATTTCATAAGACAGAGTCATATAATATAATAAAAGTAATAATATTCACCTAATATTAATATTTTTTCAAAAGTCAATACAATAGAGTCAATGTGTATCACTTTAATAAACATATTAATCAAAAACATGAATCAATCAAGCAAGGTAACTCTAGTACCATGTAGTGACAACAAACACTATCATGTATTGAGTATCATGTATTGTATGTCTTGGGTACAACCTAGATATTATAGTGAGTCCACTATAATCATACTAATCAAAATACATCACAACTAATCACCGATCTTACATCTAGTCTCACAGGTCTCAAGAAAACCAGTTCCATGCACAACCACTTTCCTAGACCCATGTATTTACTCTAAACCTTTAAATTTATATATGGATCCACTAGATGAGGTGTGAGTCCACTAGAAAAGCATATATCTATTTCATCTCATCTAAATACCAATGTTCTCATGACTAGTCAAAATAGAAGAGTGATATAATTAAGTTATAAGGATCACAATAGGGATCCTTATGAATATAAATCAAGGGATCATACCCTCACATTTCAATCTTGAGAACATTACCTCAAAACATATCTCAATCTCACCCCCGATATCCAACAAAGTAAATAATCCATTTTTCAACACCCATAAATGGTAAGTACAAGAATCAAGCAATTTACATTAAGGGATTATTACAATAGAGGATCATCATAAAGTACCAACCGGGCCATCAAGCATTAAAAATTCAATTCAAAACCTTTTTTTTAAATTCAATGTTTAAAAATGGTATCCATACCCACTTACATTCACAAACCATCATGGTAATGCCAAATGGGCCTTTAAAATAATCATTTCTTTCAAAACATCCCAAATGCTTTCAATGAAGTTTCGCAATTTAAAAAGGCTTAAGATCAATTAAAAACATGGGTTTAAACCCTCTTTACATGTGAATAAATCACTCATTTAAAATTACCTAAGAACATCCATTTTAAAATAAGGGTAACATCATTCAAATAGGGTTCTTGTTCACTTCACAAATTCAATAATTTGAAACTATTTATAAAACATCAAATAGTTTGACTAATTTTATTCAAATCAAGGTATTTCATTTTAGGAATAAAAACCTAAGACAAATCACTCAAATTCACCAAAGAATACTTTAAAAGTTCTTTGAAAATAAATCCAAAAAATCATGGAATTCAACAATTTATAAAAATGTCAGATAGATTAAAATAATATCTATTCAATTCATACAATGTTCAATTCAAAGAGAATAGTACCAAAGAAGCTTTCATAAGAAATTTTAATGAAAACTTTCATAGAGCATGTGTTTGAAATTAATAAACATGTATATATTAATTCTTAATCAATAATGAATTAAAAGATGAAGGAAAAGCATATAAACACCTACTTGGAATATCCAGAATCCAATCACAACGAATCCAAGATGTGTCTCCTCTGATGGAGATCATTGGTGTAACGACCCGAAATTTTGAATAAATCATGTTTCCTAATTTTTGTGTGTTATTTTATTTTTGATACTTAACAAAACTGTTTCATTTGATAACATGAGTATAATTAAAATGAGACCGTTGAGTTTTGACTGTTATATGACCATTGGTCAATGTGACCGCTGTAAACTAAACGTTTCGATTATTGTCTCTAAATACAAGTAATCTAGGTTAATTAATAAAGAAAGAAGATTCGATGGCCTCACCCAGTAGTCTTGGACCGATCGAAACCCATCTAACAGAACTTGGGAAGGAGGTAGCACCACTGGGCTTTGCTATGGACCAAACCCAAGCTGAACTTCATCGTGTGAAGCTAAAACGGGATCGCCTCCGTGAGAAGTTCAAACTGATAAAAATTACTACTCGTGTGATGTTGGCTGAGCCTCCCTCGGATTCTCTCACCTTAGCACACCTTACACTTAGGTCCTATGCTGGTGTGATAAGAGGCTATGTAAGGAGACCGTAACTGCCTTGTGTAATCCTTTGTTTTAAATAAAAAATTGGGATTTCTTCTATGATGAAGTTTATGAATTTTCAAATGACCGAATAAATATAGTATGCATATTTTTGATGAATTTTAGAAAAAGGAGATTTTAAAAATGTTTATTTAAACCTTAAATAATTAAAAATGTGTAATGATTTTCAAAAAATGGTCTTCTACAATTATGTTCAGTACGAAATTTAGAGTCTAATAAGATCAACTTTATTTTTGATGAATAGTAAATTATGAATAGTGATTTTATGCTTAGGATTAGTAATGTGACCAAATGGATTAGTAATTTCACTCAAAGAAAGTTTTAATATAATTTAGACACCTTGATTAAGTAATGAGATTCAATAAAATGGGTAAATAATGGTTTCATAAATTATTAGTCAAGTATTAGTTTTTTCGGGTGAATAGTGTTTTTTAATTAAAAATTTAATTAAAAATAATTAGAAAATTATTTTTATAAAATGGAATTTATTTTTGAACTCAGAGCATCGATATTATGTTATGGTAATTTTTGGGGATTTTTTGAAAAAAATGAATTCTCGATGAATAGTGCTTTTGTTTAAAAATTAAATTAAAAATATTTAGAAAATTATTTTTATAAAATGGAGTTCATAAATGTAATTAGAGCATCGATATTTGGTTAAGGTGAGATTTTGGGTTTTTTCTGAGAAAGATGAATTTTCAGTGAATAGAAAAAAAAGCAGTTTTAGGGTTTCGGTATGTTTAATGACATCATAGCTGTGTCATGATAATGTCATGATATATTTTAAGGGTTGTACGGCCAAAGGTGATGAATTATTTTATTGGGGGCCCCATGTGGCCTAACTCCATGGTAAATGTCATGGGAGAGCACATGGTTTTGAGAAAAGCACTTGTGAGGTGTCCCTTGGCCATTAATGCCTTGTCCCCTCACTTTCCCTATAAATACCCACCCTTTCCTCCTTTATTTTTCACTCCCAACTCTCCCCCAACTAAGTTCTGGTCTCCTTACCTCCCAAGGAGTCCTCCCAAGATGCTCTAATACCCTCAAGGTCCAAACCTTTGAGTTTTAAGAGTTACGTTTTAATGTAAGGGATCCGACCTCTCTCTTTCTTTTCAAGTAATCTCTTTTATGTCATTCCTTTTATGCTCCATGTTCTTATGTTGGAGGATGTTCTTTTATATTCATTATAATGTCCTTCTTATTTTCATATGATGATATACCCCCTCTTACTATCATTATTTCATTTTATGAAAGTTTATGTGGCGCCGTTAGGCTGCCGAAATTTTGTAACGGATTCTTTCACCCTTCTCATTTTCAAGTTCTATTTTCTTGTCAAGTCTTTCAAGTTACTTTTTATTATGTTGGGGTATGATATCTATATCTATCATACTGATCATTTATTTTCATATGATGAGAGACCCTATTTGATCTCATCAATCCATTTTTGGAAGTTTAAATGGCGCCGTTAGGCTGCCGAATTTCTAAGGGGTTCTTTCACCCTTCTCGTTTTCAAGATCTACTTTCATGTCAAGTCTTTCAAGTTATTTTTTATTATGTTGGGGTATGATATATATATATATCATACTGATAATTTATTTTCATATGACGAGAGACCCTATTTGATCTCATCAATACATTTTTGGAAGTTTTAAGTGACGCCGTTAGGCTGCCGAATTTTTAAGGGATTCATTCGCCTTTCTAATTTTTCAAAGATCTACTTTCATGTCAAGTATTTCAAGTTCCTTTTTATTATTTTGTGGTATTATCTCTATATCTATCATACTGATCTTTTATTTTCATATGATTAGAGACCCTATTTTATCTCGTCAATTCATTTTTGTTGAAGTTTAAGTGACGCCGTTGGGATGCCGAATTTTCATAAGAGAAATCTTATTTTTGTCTTCCTTTCAAGTTCTTCGTTTCATATGGTATATCATTAAAATTTCATTACCATGTTCTTAAATACTATATATTCTATTCCCCTACTGTTTTATGTATCATTTTTTAGTGGGTGACCCATGTCCCCTCTCTTTTCAATGTTTTCTAAAACCATGTATCGTAGACGTTATGCTGCATAGTTTTCGTCTCAAAATGCCTCCCTCTTTATCTCAAAATTATTTTATTTTATTAAGTGAATACTCAAAGCTCTTATTTCTACAGGGGTATTCACATATATATCAAAATATTCTATTTTAAATTCTGGGATTTACATACATGAAACCCGCTTTCCCTTTTACGTGGGTTTAAAGTGACATAAAGATCATGTCTTTAAAGCAGTTTTTAAAACGTTATGATTATGAAATAAAACCCATTTCTTTTATGCTATATGGGTTGTTTATGAAATGATTGATGATGATATATGTGGCTCACATGATAATAAAGACATTTCAAGGGTGCGCCCAGATATCGCTCCAATGCATTGGGTGAAGACTTAATCTCTAGAGATGACTTTTTAGACTGATACCTTGGTGAATAACCTTGGTAATTTTTAATGACACCTTGGGGATGGACCTTGGTGAAACGAAATGATTGTCAATATTAAATGTTGTAGCCACATCTTGAAGTTATGAAAAATGTTATTTTTATTATGATATATCTCATGATTTCTTTCTCATTCCTTAAAGTTCTTTTCATGTCCTTATTGAAGTATCTCAAGTTCACATGTAAAATGTTTCTCTTATTTCCCTTACTGGGCCTTCTGCTCACCCTTTCTTTTGATGTATGTCCCCAGGTTATGAGATATAGTAATGAACCTAGGATGAACTTAATGATAAGCCTTTAAAGTGTTTAAGAAGAATGTTTTAAGTTGTTTTTATGTATTATGTTCCTTGTTTCCAAGACACTAAACCTTAAAGATCCTCAGTTCTGTGTAATGAAATGAAAGTTTATGTTATAAAAAGACAGGATTCTATAGTTGGTATCAAAGGATGGTTTAGTTATTTGTGGAAATTAGGATATGAAAAATTTTGGAAGAAACCTATAGAAAAGTTTAAGTATATGAAATATTCCTGGTATTTTGGTGAGTATTGAGTAAGGGGTTGCCAAGAAAATACATCCCTGTCTGGATACGAGCAGGTAGAGGTGGCTCTGGCACAGATGTACATAGGGGTAAAACCCGAAAAAAAAACGCTTTGAGCTAGACTTGAACGGGAACTGGTACACGACAACGGGCCTTGATGCACTCTTGGTTACGACACTCCTGGGAGATATGCTTTGGTAAATTCATAAGCTTAGTATGAACCATTATTAAAGGAACAAAGATAAAATAAAATAAAGATTCACATAAGGATATATGATCATGGATAATCTAGTTTGAAACCTAGGGGATCACAAGTTAGGGTATACTTTTCTTCTACAAGTTATCCTTATATGATTTAAGTTCCTTTTCATGATTATTGGCTAAGTATTTAAGGCCCTAATTATACGTTCTTTTCTTAGTTAATGGCGGGAAATGAAAGAGCATGTCCCAAAAACCAATGTGATAGGAAATGTGATGATTGCCCTATTAATGTGACAGAGATGATGAGAGATCAAGTTGAACATATTGTGATTATGCCAAACCAACATTCAAAAATCACAATTAATAATTAGTACCTAGTTGAATGCCCAAATTCATCAAGGAAGAAGAAGACAAAGTCTCGAGGATGTTCATCTGATAATGTTGATAAGGGAAATAAGACCCAATTTCTTTTTTGCAAAAAGTGTGGGAAGAGGCACCAAGGAGAATGTCACAAAGGAACCGGGAGATGTTTTGAGTTTGGGAAGATAGGGCATAAAGTAGCCAATTGCTTTAAAAAAATGGATAATGTGATGAATGTAGATAAGGTTTGATCTAATGTACCTTATACATTTAGATGTCATAAATGTGGAGAAGTTAGACATTATCCAAGGCAATGCTCTCTTAGAATGGGTGAGAAGCATGATGAGCATCAACAATCTTAGAGGAAAAGGGAACAATGCAAGTCCTATGCTGAGATGGATCATGATGACTGAAGTACATGTAACTTCTTTGCAATAATTGTCTATGTCATGTTGAATTTTAGTTCGTGCTCTATGAGCATTTCTTTTATGTTTTCTAAGATCATTGTGCCACTACCTAAGATGATTTTATATCATTAAGGAAGACATCTATTGTTATGTACCACATGTTTATATAGTGAAGCTGTTCTTCTTAAAAAAAGGGGTGATTAGGGGATTAAAAGATGATTATTATTTTGGAAGATGTTTACTATTTTGGGAACCTTATTTGATCGAGGTAAATAGATTACTACGATGTTTTCTTTTAGGAGTAATGGTTGACTTATATTTTGAAGAATCAATGAATTTAAGGTGAACTTATGGTATTATAGGTAACTTATGGAAATGATTGACCTATCTTGGGGGAATATATGTTTAGGTTAGTTACTTTTGTTATAAGATGTTAGGAGTGGTTTATGTTGTTTGGAGATGAACGATGAAGTTTATTTTGGAAGAATATGTTATCAAGTATTTGGGTTTCAATCTTAGTTTGGTTTATTTTGAGGAATTTTAAGGACCATTATTTATGGAATGGTCTATGATGAACTCTGGGTAGTACCATGGAACTTTGAATATTTAAAAGTAGTTTCCCTTCCTATGGGATTCTTTCTTTTTGAAGAGTTGTTTTATCTTACCCTTTATATTTTTGGGATAATGTTTAAAGATAGAAGAAATTGATAGTTAATCTTTTGTGGATTACATGACTCTCTAGAAGATGATTCTTGTGCTTTTGATGAGACCAAGTGTTTTTGAATCCTCATCATTTAGAGAAAAGATTAGTTTTGATAGAGGCTTATTAAAGGATGAAACTCTACTTGAAGGTAAGTATATTTTCTTATGTTTTTTTATATGTAGTAAATGAATTCCTCAAAATTATGAAAAGGAACGTAAAACAAAAACGTTGTTGGTTTACGTTTCCTACTAGGTAATCAAAGACTGTTTACACACATTGTAAGTTTGGGATTTTCTTATGGATAACTTTCTCCTAATCATGGTTTCTATCACTCTCCCCCAGAACTTGACCCTTTGTTTTTTTTCTTTCATATCCATGTTTTCCTCCATGGAATCCTAGTATGGGTTAACTCAAGTGACCTTTATACTTCCCTTTCTTTCTTTTAAAGTAATAGTTTTTCTGACTCCTTTTCCGATGTGGGACTTTCAATGAAATTCCAAAACCCAATTTTTAAAAATTGCGAGGATGCAATTTCATAAGGGGGGAAGATTGTAACGACCCGAAATTTTGAATAAATCATGTTTCCTAATTTTTGTGTGTTATTTTATTTTTGATACTCAAAAAAACTGTTTCATTTGATAACATGAGTATAATTAAAATGAGACTGTTGAGTTTTGACTGTTATATGACCATTGGTCAATGTGACCACTTTAAACTAAATGTTTCGATTATTGTCTCTAAATACAAGTAATCTTGGTTAATTAATATAGAAAGAAGATTCGATGGCCTCACCCATTAGTCTTGGACCGATCGAAGCCCATCTAACAGAACTTGGGAAGGAGGTAGCACCACTGGGCTTTGCTCTAGACCAAACCCAAGATGAACTTCATCGTGTGAAGCTAGAACGGGATCGCCTCCGCGAGAAGTTCAAACTGATAGAAATTACTACTCGTGCGATGTTGGCCGAGCCTCCCTCGAATTCTCTCACCTTAGCACACCTTACACTTAGGTCCTATGCTGGTGTGATAAGAGGCTATGTAAGGAGACCGTAACTGCCTTGTGTAATCCTTTGTTTTAAATAAAAAATTGGGATTTCTTCTTATGATGAAGTTTATGAATTTTCAAATGACCGGATAAATATAGTATGCATATTTTTGATGAATTTTAGAAAAAGGAGATTTTAAAAATGTTTATGTAAACCTTAAATAATTAAAAATGTGTAATGATTTTCAAAAAATGGTCTTCTACAATTATGTTCAGTACGAAATTTAGAGTCTAATAAGATCAACTTGATTTTTGATGAATAGTAAATTATGAATAGTGATTTTATGCTTAGGATTAGTAATGTGACTAAATGGATTAGTAATTTCACTCAAAGAAAGTTTTAATATAATTTAGACACCTTGATTAAGTAATGAGATTCAATAAAATGGGTAAATAACGGTTTCATAAATTATTAGTCAAGTATTAGTTTTTTCAGGTGAATAGTGTTTTTTAATTAAAAATTTAATTAAAAATAATTAGAAAATTATTTTTATAAAATGGAATTTATTTTTGAACTCAGAGCATCGATATTATGTTATGGTAATTTTTGGGGATTTTTTGAAAAAAATGAATTCTCGATGAATAGTGCTTTTGTTTAAAAATTAAATTAAAAATATTTAGAAAATTATTTTTATAAAATGGAGCTCATAAATGTAATTAGAGCATCGATATTTGGTTAAGGTGAGATTTTGGGTTTTTTCTGAGAAAGATGAATTTTCAGTGAATAGAAAAAAAAGCAGTTTTAGGGTTTCGGTATGTTTAATGACATCATAGCTGTGTCATGATGATGTCATGAGATATTTTAAGGGTTGGCCGGCCAAAGGTGATGAATTATTATATTGGGGGCCCCATGTGGCCTAACTCCATGTTAAATGTCATGGGAGAGCACATGGTTTTGAGAAAAGCACTTGTGAGGTGTCCCTTGGCCATTAATGCCTTGTCCCCTCACTTTCCCTATAAATACCCACCCATTCCTCCTTTAGTTTTCACTCCCAACTCTCCCCCAACGAAGTTATGGTCTCCTTACCTCCCAATGAGTCCTCCCAAGATGCCCTCAAGCCCTCAAGGTCCAATCCTTTGAGTTTTAAGAGTTACGTTTTAAGGTAAGGGATCCGACCTCTCTCTTTCTTTTCAAGTAATCTCTTTTATGTCATTCCTTTTATGCTCCATGTTCTTATGTTAGAGGATGTCCTTTTATAATAATTATAATGTACTTCTTATTTTCATATGATGAGATACCCCCTCTTACTCTCATCATTTCATTTTATGAAAGTTTATGTGGCGCCGTTAGGCTGCCGAAATTTTTGTAACGAATTCTTTCACCCTTCTCATTTTCAAGTTCTATTTTCTTGTCAAGTCTTTAAAGTTCCTTTTTATTATGTTGGGGTATGATATATATATCTATCATACTGATAATTTATTTTCATATGATGAGAGACCCTATTTGATCTCATCAATCCATTTTTGGAAGTTTAAATGGCGCCGTTAGGCTGCCGAATTTCTAAGGGGTTCTTTCACCCTTCTTGTTTTCAAGATCTACTTTCATATCAAGTCTTTCAAGTTACTTTTTATTATGTTGGGGTATGATATCTATATCTATCATACTGATGATTTATTTTCATATGACGAGAGACCCTATTTGATCTCATCAATCCATTTTTGGAAGTTTTAAGTGACACCGTTAGGCTGCCGAATTTTTAAGGGATTCGTTCGCCTTTCTAATTTTTCAAAGATCTACTTTCATGTCAAGCATTTCAAGTTCCTTTTTTATTATTTTGGGGTATGATCTCTATATCTATCATACTGATCTTTTATGTTCATATGATGAGAGACCCTATTTGATCTCATAAATTCATTTTTGTTGAAGTTTAAGTGACGCCGTTGGGATGCCGAATTTTCATAAGAGAAATCTTATTTTTGTCTTCCTTTCAAGTTCTTCGTTTCATATGGTATATCATTAAAATTTCATTACCATGTTCTTAAATACTATATATTCTGTTCCCCTACTGTTTTATGTATCATTTTTGAGTGGGTTACCCATGTCCCCTCTCTTTTCAATGTTTTCTAAAACCATGTATCGTAGACGTTATGTTGCGTAGTTTTCGTCTCAAAATGCCTCCCTCTTTATCTCAAAATTATTTTATGTTATTAAGTGAATACTCAAAGCTCTTATTTATATAGGGGTATTCACATATATATCAAAATTTTCTATTTTACATTCTGGGATTTACATACATGAAACCCGCTTTCCCTTTTCCGTGGGTTTAAAGTGACATAAAGATCATGTCTTTAAAGCGGTTTTTAAAACGTTATGATTATGAAATGAAACCCATTTTTTTATGCTATATGGGTTGTTTATGAAATGATTGATGATGATATATATGCCTCACATGATAATAAAGACATGTCAATGGTGCGCCCAGATAGAGCTCCAATGCATTGGGTAAAGACTTAATCTCTAGAGATGACTTTTTAGACTGATACCTTGGTGAATAACCTTGGTAATTTTTAATGACACCTTGGGGATGGACCTTGGTGAAATGAAATAATTGTAAATATTAAATGTTGTAGCCACATCTTCAAGTTATGAAAAATGTTATTTTTATTATGATATATCTGATGATTTCTTTCTCATTCCTTAAAGTTCTTTTTATGTCCTTATTGAAGTATCTCAAGTTCACATGTAAAATGTTTCTCTTGTTTCCCTTACTGGGCCTTCTGATCACCCTTTCTTTTGATGTATGTCCCCAGGTTATGAGATGCAGTAATGAACCTAGGATGAACTTAAGGATAAGCCTTTCAAGTGTTTAAGAAGAATGTTTTATGTTGTTTTTATGTATTATGTTCCTTGTTTCCAAGACACTAAACCTTAAAGATCCTCAGTTCCGTGTAATGAAATGAAAGTTTATGTTATAAAAAGACGGGATGCTATAATTGGATATAAGAAGAGAGATCCTAATTAAAGTGAGAAGATATCCTAGATCCAAAATTCCACATCAACCATCCATGACACAATAGAACTAAATTCCATCATAACCTCTAAGAATAATGAATCAAAGAAGAAGAGAGATCAAATGTTGAGAGGAGAACTTATTAAAATAGGATCATCGCTTCAATCAACACTTTGATCTAGAAAGAAATGAGTTTGGGAGATCCAAAACACCACTAGAGGGATCCCAAATTCGAAAGGAATGGATTTGGTTTGAGTGGGAGGATTTTAGGTTAAATTAGGGGGTTTTAGGATTTTAATTACAATTTTTGGGGCATTAAAACTCAGCCACATGCTTTCCTGAGTTAGTTCGCATGGTTAGTACTAATCATGAACCTAATTTTTCACCTCAATAGAGCCAATGGAAGAGATTAATGGTTAGACTATATAGTTTATTTAACTATTCACAAACCATGTGACCATTTTTGTTTAGGTTTCATGGTTTGGATGCATGGTTTGTTTAACGATGCGCCAATCATGTACCTAGTCTACTAGAAAGGTTTCATAGTTTGGATTCATGGGTTTTCAAGCCATTTACCATCCATGAATATGCCCTAAAACCTCCAAACAAATCTATAAAAACACCTGAAACAACCCACCAAGAGGTCCAATAAAAGTATGATCAAATAAAAGGGTCAAAGAACCTAAAATAAAGTAACTAGATGTTACATCATCCCCACCATAGGATTTTCTATCCCTAGAAATATTACAGTCCAAAAGATAGAATAAGATAACATAAGAAGAACTCCCTCACTCATCTTCTTAGGTGGATAGTTCACAGTCCAGAAGAGAGACTCACCCAAAGGATTACATCACACACAACTCCAAGTTCAACACACTAATATCATTACACATCTCTAAACTAGAGTAATACTAGATACCTAACATAGGTCACCCCACTATTTAAAGACTTCCCAAATTGGTGTAACATGAGAAAATAACATCCCTTTGATCCAAATAAGAGACTTCAACCACTTTCCAAGGATAACATTTAAGGGCTAACACTGAAAACCTTAAAGGGAAAAAACATCCAAAAAACTCATGATTTCCATAATAAACAACACTCTCATGGTCCATCTATGATCAAACATCCATAATAAAGGACCATAACATACAAGGAATTATACCCCAGATAAGTAATCTATGGTAACCTAGGATTTTCAACACCGAGACTAACCCCTTGATGAGCTCATGAAATCAATCACCAGCACCTCTGGATGCTTGGTCTATCAAGAATCATACCATCCTATTTACCCAAGTACATTCTCAAGGTTTATCCAAGTCCAACTGAAAATAGCTCAAACATCTAGGTCGGTTAACAATAGGTCACTACACTCTAACAATGTATATTATTCATCCCATAAAAATTAAGCTCTAACCACCAAAGAAAAATAAGAGTATGCCATGGAGAAATAGACAACATGAACTGTATCCAACACCGACCATAGGAATACAAACATGGAAGGAAATAGATGGAATTTCAAAGAACAAAACCCCCTAAACATCTCACGGTTTCTTAGTTTAATATTCCATTATATCACTGGGATCACAAAAAACACCAATGAGCTAAAGTAGTTTTAAAATAAGGCTAATCATTCATGAGTGCACATCCACAAAGAAAAACCATAGAGATCTCAAGAAAACAAAACTAGCCACATGATCAAAACCAATGCCATAATAGATCATCCAAAAATACCCCCAAAAAATCCAAAAATATCTCTAAAAAATGGTGTCCAAAAACATACAAGCCACAATAAGGGGAAACTCAATAAGTTTCCACTTTGATGTCGAAAAAAACTAGTTAGATCAACATCAACCACCATAGGAATCTCTCACACACTGTGTGAGAAGATTCTATCCAAGGCTTATGGATGGATCCTTATTATCCTAAATAATCTATTTCCCCATATTAAGGAGCTAATGATCCATTACTGAAACATACCCCTCTAGTATCATAACTTACATAACCTCTTAAGGTGATCCAAATAGCCACACTATTTACAAACTCTTAGATCTTTCAAACAAAAATTCTTAGGATGGCTAGGTGATCCACAGTATAAGAACACAACATAACTCTTATTTCATTGAGAAGACTATACTTAATTGACTATGAATGAGGAATTATTCCCTTTGTGTCATTTTTCTAGCTCCACTTCAGCTGAAAAATCCCTTTCAAGCATTTCTAGATAAGAGGTTAACCAACCCAAATGCATGGTTGTTAGAAGGCATGAGTAAATAAATTTTTTAAAATAGATAGTCTTACTGAATTCATTACCAATAAGGTTAGGTAATAAACATATCAAACTTGATAATTACTTTCCATACTATTCAACTGATAGCTCATCTTGACGGAAACCTAAGAACTTGATAACTTTCTCCTTCTTCACTTCCTCAGGATATTTCCTGTAACATCTCATTAGTCACTTTCAGGTATTTCTATTCTCTCTTATCATTTCCCTATTTATTTGTATGCATGTTGGTACTCTTAAGGATGAAGATAATTTTCTAGGGAAAAAGACCTAAAGTTTAGGGATGTGTTTTTTTGAATTAATGGACTCTAGGTATAAATGTGTTAAATAAATTTTGGCGTTCTTACTTTGTTTAGAGAACACTAGAATTATTTTGGGGATTTTGAGAATAATATGGGATTTTTATATCTACAGAAGAAATAAAGAATGTGTAAAGTGGTTACTTGTTGTGTATTGGTTGTCGAGAAGATGTCGTGAACTAGTACATAACATGAAAATTTTACATGTTGTGTAATGTTTTTACACATCATGTAATGGCTTCCATGTAGATGCTATGAACCTGTACAAGGAATGAAGATTACACATAGTGAATATTTATTACATGCCATGTAATGGTAAAATCAGGATTTTTAACCTGAGGTGATGGATTTTTCGTTGTACTTGGATTTCGTGGATTACACGATGTGAAATGGGTTTTAGGCCATATAGATCTCATGAATTAGTATTTTTAGGGTGCTGTACAACAGATCTCTATTTAATTTGGATTTAGCCTCTTCCATATCCACCTAGGAGATCTCCCAGTTGATTTTTTATACCTTTTCTCCTTATGAATCATTTCATTCAAAAATTGATCGCCATTGTGGATGCAGTGCATTTCTTCAGGTGAGTAATCCTTTTATATACTTGTTATCGTCAATCAGAGTAGTACCATTGGGATGTGTTATTGGATATATTGATATATTATAATAATATCCTTGATCCATTCTAGACATGTTGTGTGATATTACTCTAGAGGATAACCCTCATGTCGGTTGTGGTGCAACGTGTGAGTTTCTTTGAGGTATGTTGTGACCCATTCTCTCCGCCAACCATTTTAATTGATTGAATCAATTATGAGATGTGTGGATTGATTCTAGGGCCTCTATAATTATCCTCATGTTCTTCCTTATTGGTGGATTCCATTTTGGACATGTGTGACCCTAGTTTGAGGTTGGTGGTTCCGTATCTAGCCTATGTTGGATGAACTGAATTTCTAGTTTTATAAATTATTTTAAAAATGAAATGGAATGATTGATTGGTTAATTTTTGTGTGTGTGAAAAATGGGTCTTTTATAAAATATGATTTTCCCCTTATTTTGGTAAAATAAAAGGGTATTTTAAAAGCATTGTGAAATGGATTTATGAAATGGTTTTCAATGCATGGTTTGGATGAAATGATTTGGATAATAGAGCACATGGGAAGTCTTGGGTAATTTGGTATAAGGTTTATCTTAGGGCCATAATCCATGTATTTTCAAGGGGTCCACTAATGGGGTGTTCATCTATTCCATAGGCATGTTGTTTTAGGGAATTGATATTGAAACTATTAGGGGATTCATTCATGGGGTGTTTCTCTATCCTTAGGCCTATGTTCTAAGGACATGAGTGCACACTAGTCATTTATTGTGGTATTTTTAGTCTTATATACTGACTATATCAATCCTTGGAATGATGTTACCTATGCTTATGATTTTTATTGGATATGATATGATATGTGATGTATGATTTGAATGGATTTGGATACTTTTAGGTAAATGAAATGATTTGAAACTATTTTAATTGGATTTATTTGGAAATGTGAAAAAGGTAAAATTATTATTTTTCCATGTTTTTAATATAAAAACTATTTAGATATTTATCATACCTTTTTTCTTTAAAGTTGAGCATCTTCAGATTATTGTATAGATACTTGGGTGGAATCCTACTATGCCTGTTACCACACACCTTGTGCACTCCTTTGCTGGTGCATAGAACTTTTCATGTATTTATATGTAGGGAAAGTCAAGTAACCACAACTAGGTATCAAGGTTTATTTCATCTTTTCTTGGGTAGTTGGTGGTGATATGGTGAGAATTTTCCCATGCTATCACATGGAGTAGTCATTTTTAGTTTTTGTAATCATTTTGAGTCGTATTGTTTCCACTATATTCTTTTAGTTATGGAATATGTTTATATTTTACACTGCTTCTCATTATTATGTGTGTATATATATGAAATTTTTTTGGCTTCAAGTTGTGTGAAATAATTCCCTTTGGTTTTTGTTTGATTCTTGGATTCTAGTCACTAGCCTGTAGAGATTAGGAACGCCCTTCAGGTATGTGATGGATCAGTTCAGGTACCAGTTTGAGAGGGTATCTGGGTTGAGTTCATCACACTTCCACTGAATGAATACCAAATTAGATAATTTACAAGACATTATTTCATTCATACAATAGATAATAATAACTTCCCACCACTCCTGGCTAGATCACTCAAATAAGAAGTTGATAGAATTGGAATTCAGAGCATTATGAGTTTTGAGAGAATCAAAGATCCCATAAAATTCTTCAAGCCACTTTACTGCCTCAAGAGAACCTTATTCACCTTTATAAGAAGGTGGATGATAATTCAAGAAGACCTAGGCGGGGTCCAAAGGCTGGAAAAGTTCCAGATCCACCACTCGATTCATCTTTTGGGTAGAATCATCAATGTTCGATACAAATTATAGAAAATGTAAAGAAACACTACAAGAATATGATCAAATAATGGATGTTATATCTTTCATGGAAAAATTCTTGGGGTATATTTTTGGTCATCATGAAACATAGGCTCATCAAATCATGCATAATACAAAACAAAATATAGAATACAAGCAATCAAAAAGATTTAAAACTATATATAAACCACTTTATCAAAGTATCATAGATTTCAAAGCACACAATATCTCCTCGTTTATGAAACATTACTCTTTCCTTTAAAAATGACATATATTATTATAAACCCATCATGGTTTTTCAAAACTCCTTTACAGTCTCATAGAAATTATTCCATGATTTCAAAAACACTAATCCCATTTTCCAATTTACCAAACCATTTTTATTTCAAAACCCGAACAACCAAATTTCTTCTTAAAATTTTTATTTAACACATAATAAAAAATTATTTGAAAATATGTTTTCCAAACCAAACATTTCATAAAACTCACTTTTTGGAAATTGAAAACACGTTTCAAAACACTCAACAAAACTTATTTTAATCCATAAAATTATTTTTCATAAAGGATTCAAAAATCATCAAAAAAGTTATTAAATCTGAAACAACCACATAAGAGTAGTAAATATACAACACCCAATATGTCCATTCAAAACAAAACCCTCCAAATTAACCTAACACAAGTGAGGTTATTATGGAAACAAATGGAGAGGGAACCATGTTTTGAGTTAAGGTATAACTATGCATGTATTGGTTGTGTGGGTTGTTAAACCAAACACTAACCTCACAATAGCTCTTGGATTAACTTCGAGAATAGTCACACTTATTCCTCATAGTTTACTAGATCATGAAAGAACAATACAACTCTTGTCATATTTCCATTCCAACCCAAATCTAAAATATAAATTCCCCAAAATCAAATATAATCTCATCAAGAATATTAATATCATTTTTCATTAGGAAACCAATAACTCAAAGGAAAAAACTCAAGTTCCCACATCCCTGGTAACTCAAGTATCATCATGAGTAGGTGGTGGTCAAGAACCCTTTTAAAAAATACTTCTCAAGTCCTGAAAAATCCTTAATATTCTTCCTACCAAGAATCACCCCAAATAATATAAGGGATTTCATAGAGATATTCTTCCTTATAAGGAAATACCTCTTCTGATACCATTTTTAATGAACCGACCTGGAATTCCATCTAAACCAACATCCATGTCAATTTTACACTAACTTGAAGAGTATTATTGATATCTATAGGACAATTAAAATCACCCAGGCATCCATAATTAACCTTTGGGAATGATTTTATCCACAAGAGAAAGCAATAATCAAAGTACACTTCAAAAAAAAATTTATGTAAACAAATCAATAAATACATATCATAGTAAAAAGAGACTCTATAAAAATTGAAAGATAAACATAACAAACAAAACCCATCTCTTGGTGGTCCACAAACAACCACCATGTCCCAAGTCACCTGCCATTGGTCACCCTAGCATGAACCCACAAAGGAAGATGTGAGAACAAGCACCTATTATAGGATCATAAAAGCTGTAAACACCAAATGATACAAGTAGGGTGTGAGCTATAGAGCCTAGTAGGATTCCAAAAAAGATTATATGTAGTTACTTCATAAGGTAATTAAAATATTCTAAAATAGGATTACAATAAATATAGTATGAATCTTACTTAAAAAAAGAGTTTAAAACATTTCAAAATCATTTATCAAACCAAAGATGTAAAGCATTCCATTTCACCATTTAAATACTAAACATTTTATTGAAAATATTTGAAAACCATTTCACATTATAGATTTATATAAAATAAAAAAATTAATAACATTAACTTGATATTAAGATATATAAAAGAGTCAATATAATATAGTCAAGGTGTATTAATTTAATAAATAGATGAATCAAGAGTAGGAATCAATCAAGCAAGGCAACTCTGATTCCAAGTAGTGACAATGAATGTTGTTATGTATCAAGTATCACGTGTGTGGATGTCATGGGTACAACCTAGATATTATAGTGAGTCCATCATAGTCAAGCTAACTAAAATATATCATTAATATTTATTGAGATTAAATATAGTCTCATAGATCTCAAGAAAACTAGTTCCACGCACACCTGCTTTCCTAGCTGCACATCCGTATCCTAAAACTTTCACCTTCTCTATAAGTCCAATAGAAGGGGTGTGAGTTCAATATAAAAGAATATATATAGGTCATCTCATCTAACCACCAAGGTTCCTATGACTAGTTAAAAGTGGTGAGTGTGATAATAAAGTTATGAGGATCACAACAGGTATCCTTATTAATACCAATCATGGGATCATGGAATCAACATTTAAATCATGGGAACATTCCATCAAAATATATCTTACTCTCACCCTTCAAGATCCCTCTAGGTAAATAATCCGTTTTTTAACACCCATCAAGGGAAATTACAAAAATCAAGAAATTTAAATTAAGGGATTATTACAAGAGAGGGTCATTATAAAGTAACAACTATGTCCTAAAACATTTAATAAGGGTATAAATACCTGTTTACATTCACCAACCATAATGCTAATGCTAATAGGGACTTTAAAAAAATAATTTCTTTCAAAATATCCCAAAATAATTCAAGAAAGTCTCATAATTTAAAAATTATTAAGATCAATCCAAATCATGGGTTTACACCCTTTTTCTATGTGAATAAACCAATCATTTAAAATTCCCCAAGAACACCTATTTTAAAACAAGGGTAACATTATTCAAATAGGGTTCTTGGTCATTTAAAAAAATCAAGCATTTGAAACTATTTAAAAAACATAAAATAGTTCAAATCATTTCATTCAAATCAAAGCATTTCATTTAGGAATAAAAACTCAAGATAATTCCCTCACTTTAACCAAAGAATCCTTTAAAATTTATTTGAAAATAAATCTAAACAATCATGGAATTCAACAGTTTACAAAAATGTGAGAGATATCAAGATCAAATCCATTTAGTTCATGTGAAGTTCTATTCAAAAAAAAATATTTTTAAAGAATATTTCACAATGAATTTCAAGGAAAACTTTCATAGAACATGTGTTAGAAATTAAGAATCATGTATATATGAATTATCAAGAAACAATGGATTAAAATATTAAGGAAAATCATAGAAACACCTATATGGAATTTTTTAATTCCAATCAAAATAGATCTGATATGTGTCACCTTCAATGGTGATCACTAGATCTAAGAAGAGAGATCCTAATAGAAGTGAAAAGAGATCCTAGATCCAAAATTCCATATTAACCTTACATGATCCAATGGAACACAAGTCCATCATAACCTATAGTAAGAACTAATCAAAATAATAATAGAGATCAAAGGAAAAGAGGAGAAGAATTCACCAAAAGAGGATCATTGTTTTGATTGAAACTTTGATCCACCAAGAGATGAGGTTGGGAGAACTAAAACACCTCTAGAGGGATCCTAAAAGCCAAAGGATCAGATTTAGTTCGAGTGGGGAGAGTTTAGGGTTAATTATGGGGTTTTATGAATTTTAATTATATTTTTTGGGGAATTAAAACCCATTTTAATGATTTCTTAGGTTAGGCTGCATGATTAGTTAAAACCATGCACCTAACTATGTGCCTCAAATATAGCCACTAGAAGAACTTCATGGTTAGGCTACACAGTTTGTTTAATCATGTAAAAATTTTGCAACCATTTTTGTTTAGGTTGCATGGTTTAGATACATGGTTTGTCTAACCATGAACTAACCATGTGCCCCTACCTGGGATATTTAAAAGGTTACATGGTTTGGATTCATGGTTTTTCAAACCATGATCTAACTATGAGAAAGCCCAAAAACCTTTAAAAAAATGAAAAAAAAAACACCGTAAATAACCCACGAATAGGTCTAATCAAAGGATTATCAAATAAAAGGTTAAAATCATATAAAATTAATTAATAGGATGTTACACCATCTCATGGATTTGGCATTAATAGACTATTTTTCTTTTGTGTTATAATACTCATAAGTATGATTGAGTATAGAAGCATAAGGTTCACCAATGAAAATAATCCCACCTATAGGTCTGAGGTGTTGTACAAACTAAGTATGAAAAAAACAAAGGGTGTAAAGGTAGGTGATGTAGGGGTAAGCACTAGATTAATTAAATAAGATGATTGAGTAAGAGTTATAAAAGGAATTGTCGAATTCATCCCCAAAACTATATTTACAACATACATATATAGTCCCATCATCCAAATAAAATCACTGATAACATGAGATTCATTCTCTATAGTCTAAAATAATTTCCTCTTTTCCTCTATAAAAATATTCAATAAAGGCATAAGGACTTTGATCTAATCCAATTGAGTATTAAAGGTTCGTGTCACTACATGAATCTTCATCCCATAAGTTAAAGACCTAAATAATGACTGCAAGTCATTACTTTTAAACAATTTACTTAGGTAATACTTTATGGCCCTATTTATGGTATCTATATCCTTGAAATATTTTTTTTTCAGAAATTCTGACTAAATCAAATGTTCTTTCAACATGATAATTAAAATCTAAAAAATTCAACCAATTTATTTTTGAAGAACCATCCAAAACAACCTTTATATATTATCTAAAAATCCATCTGATTAAATTATTATCAAGCAAAGGAAGATTAAGATCACTAGAATTATAAGACTACAAAAATAGACTACTATATCCCTAAACTAGATGTAGCTTCATATCCTCAAGATTTTCATAAAGAACCGTAACACGATCTTACAGTCTTTGAATCTCTTTTTTACATATACTCAATCCTAGTAAACAAATTCGAATGGATGTGCTTCACAATGATAGAAACAAACATCAAAATTTATTCTTCTCTATCAGTCACAAAACTGCTTAAAAAATCTAGAAATAAAAGCTTCATAATATTCATAATATCCATATTGAACTCAACCAAATATTCCTTTTTCATAAAAGAATTAGAATATGTAGGTGAAAGAGTTTCTTATTTAGGAGGAGAAGTCTTATTAGGTTCCTCAATATCTCATGTAAGATGTTCTATATCTCATGGAATAGGATAATGAAACATATGTCCAACATGAAAATCTATAACATATGTTTTTTCAACATCTCCAACTGGTTCTAATTTTAAAACTATAGCTTGATTCACATGATATGGTCAAAACATGGCATCCAATATTTGTTCCATTGTTTGGTTCTATGTCAATTTATCCTATAAGATGGGTCTTAGGGAGGGATTCTGAATCCTCTCTTCAAGATCAATTATTCCAAATAATGAAACTTTAACTATTTGAGGGGAAATAGGGATGGAAGGTCCACCATGCTCAAGTGGACTGATTCAATCATTATAATCATCATCACTTTCATAAAAAACTAGGTAATTTATACCCAATAAAGATGATACAATGGACTTATACTCCTTTATAGGTAGAGTATTTGAAGTAGAATCTCCACTTATCTCATATATAAGAGATACTTTCCCTTCACTACTTTCCTTATCCTATGATAAAGGAACAAAATCTTAAACATATTCATCATTTTCATCATCATCATTAGAATCATTTGTACCATAATAATCATCATCATCAGATTTATATATCATTTCTCTAAATAGTTCAGTTTGAGACTACTCAGTATCCTAAAAACCAACATCATCAAAATTTTCTTCCCTAGAAGGTAAAGGAAGAGGAGTTTTAGGAGATCCATATGCTACATTTTGATCCATGGGTCCAAGACTGAGTAGAAATACCCACATAGGAGGACTCATTTCATCCTCATAATCCCTCATTGATCCTTCATTCAAATTAGCTACATATTCTTCACTTTCTCTATAAGAGTATTCTATAATTTCATCTAGTTTTAAAATAGGGTTAGATAAATCCTTTGGCCTCAAAGGATTTTTTTACTAGATTGAAGTTCTCATACATTTTATTACTATCATCAACCCATAATTTCCTCTATGGGTTCTAATTAAATTTAATTTTCTTTTAAATGGTTTGGTTTAGGAAAATTCCTCTAGAGTAAACTAAATTTTTCTTTACTTTAGGAACAATTCCTTTTGAAACAAATAAGATAAATATAAATTTTGGGATATGAAAGGGAATTAAATCTAGAAGAAGGATTAATAATATCTTTCTTATGCCTGATCAAATATCTAACCAAATTTACCCTCGCACCATTCTTCAAAAGATATAGGATAAATACATCTTGGTGTATTAAAATACTGAATTCCCACTTCCTAGGGTATATCAAGTGTCTAATTAATTTAAGCAACAATTGATACCCACTTTATAGATCCATGGAATTTGGTCTTCTAGGGTTCATGTTCCCAATTATATCTTCTATTACCCTTCTAATTTTATAAATTTCATGTTCAATCAGGCAGTACCTTTGAAAAAATTTAAAATCACCTTTATGAGGCACTTTTAGCCAATTTCCCCAATTATTATAAGAGAAAACCAATTATTTTCCATCCACTAGGGTTCATATGTATCCCTTCTTTTCATAGAATTCAAACTTAGAATTTAAGTAAAAATACTTTACCAACCTCGAATAGATTGACCTACCATTCTCACTAAACCAATCTTCATAGCCTTTTTATTGGATGACTCTCTAGACCAACGACTGTATTAAATTTAGCCACTCAATATATAATTATTTATATGGAATAATCAAATTATTTAATAGGTGCGATTTAGGTAGTTCAACTAAAACACTTTAAATATTTTTTGATTTCTTCAAAGGTGGAGAATCATCAGGAGAATAGAAATCCAAAATTTTCATTATCCTTACCATTTTCATAGAGGTTCAAGAGGGATTTGAGAAAGGTAAAGTTTTAAGCTATAATAGAAGTTAAATTGAATCCTATAGTGGAAAAAATTAAATTATATAAGGAAAAAATTTAATAAATATCTAAATAGATTAAGTGAAATTTTAATAAAACTCATAAATAAATTAAATAGTCACAATAGGTCTACTAACTATATAATATGACACACATTCACTTCAATTCCTTCACAATAGTTTTACTTACTATGTCACTTTCCACCAATCACTTAAGGAATGTCATAGTAGGTCTACAAACCATATGACTTACCACATGACTAGATTCATGAAAGGTTGACTTACAATGTAACATGAATTATGATAGCTTGAGATTTATGGTAGCTTGAGTGAGTTATAGTATCTCAAATGATTTCATGACTAACCTTACAATAGCTTAGGGTTTATAATCACTTGTGATCTTTATGATAAAATTATTACCATTATCATGTCTTAAGTCATGTAACATAAACATAATAATAAATATTAACCAATAAACTAAGATATACACAAAAATATTCCAATAAACACAAAATAATACCCTTAAATTATACAAATGTTAAGAGTTTTTTAAATATTGAATTAATTCAAGTAGTTAAAAAAAATTAGAATAATTAATCATTCCTAATTCACTTTTGATATAATTGAGTCTCCCAAAATTCAAAGTCTTTGTGAAAATATCAACAAGTTTTTGTTTAGTGCCAATGAATTCAAGAGTGATATCACCTTTTTGAAAATGATCTCTTAAAAAGTGATGTTGTATATCAATATTATTTGTTCTAGAGGGAGATATAGGATTTATAGAAATGTTAGTAGCACCTATATTTTCATAATTTATAGGTACATGTAAAAATTCATATCCATAGTATAGTAATGTGTGTTTCATTCACAAAATTTGTGAGAAAAAACTTCATACAACTATATACTCAGCTTTAGTTATAGATAATGAATTTTTTTTACATCATACTACATTAAGAGACTAGAGACTTTCCTAAAAGTGACATGTTTTAGAGGTTATTTTTATATCTAAATTACTACCACTAAAATCAACATTAGAATAACTAACCAATTAAAATTCATGTCCTCTTGATTAAAATAATCCAAAATTGGTTGTGCTTTTGAGGTATTTGGAAATTATTTTAACAATATTTAAGTGTGATTACCTAGGATTAGTTAAAAACATGCACACAAACATACACTAAACATGATATCTGGATGACTAATAGCTAAGTATAGTAAAATCCCAATCAACTAGTTTATTCAACTAGTTTCCCATTTTCATACATTTCCAGTTTACATTGTGTACTCATTAGAGTATCACATTCTATAGTATTATCCATACCAAAATATTTTAAAATATATTTGTTATATTTTATTTGATTTAAAACAATTCCTTCTTTTTTTTGAAAAATATTAAATCTAATAATTTTTTAACTCACCAATTAAACTCATTTCAAATTCATTTTTTATTAATTTATAAAATTCAATACACAAAGAATTTTTAGATGAACCAAAAATAATATCATCAACATAGATTTGAGAAACCAAATAATATTTTAAAGTTATTTTAATAAATAATGGAGGATCAAATATATCTTTTGAAAATATATTTAAAATTAAGAAAGATATGATCCTATAATATCAAGCTCCCATATCTTATTTTAAACTATAAAATGATTTTAAAGTTTAAAAACATGGTTTGGAAGTTGAATATTTGAAAATACAGGGGGTTGTTCAACAAAAACATACTCAATAATTATAAAATTATTGACATGGTGGCCACTATATCCAATTTCATAAGTAGGGTTGTCACATGACCCCAGGTGCACCTCTCAATATTCCAGAGGCTGCTGACTAGCAACTCTGGTCTAGAAGAATACATTGGGGAAACTATACCCGCTTACGAGAGTAATACCACAAAAAAGTAATATTAATAGAAAAAAGAACCAATCTAAACCATAAATTGACAACATACAAAAGGACCATAAGTAATCAAGTAACACATGATATAAAATATGATAGACACACTATATGTGAGGCAGTTATATAAGCAGAGTCCCAAAACCAAAACTACCAAAAGACCTCAAACACAGACCCAAGTCCCAACCCAATCCTAATATCCCATGCTCTGACCAAACAGTCCATGAAAGAAACATACACCAGGTCCCTATACTAAACCTATACCTAAAAAAACAACATCTTATCAAGTTCCCAAGTGACATGGAGGCCTAAGAAGGGTGTGAGTACAAATCAGTAGGCCACCACCAATGGTTTCTAAAGAAATATCCAGTCTATAGAACAATGTATACAGGTAAAAAAATAGTAATAAATAAATAAGGTGACAAAATAAATAAAAATATCCCACAAGTATGAAGATACCAAGTAACCATTTTATTTTTTAAGTTCTCAAGGGTCAACCAACTAACAGAGCTAGCTTCGGGCACTCTGAGTGCCTAAATTATAGCATAAGGGCTTACACACTTTTAATTCACAAGGGGGACTTCACTATTCATTATTTATCAATATACCTCAGAGCCTCAGTCTGATAATAAATCTATGTATACATGTTTGGGAAGTATAAAGCCTTAATCCGACATCCCAAACCATGCCATGTTCATACATTGGGAAGAATAAAGCCTCATTCCAACATCCCAACTCAAAAATACATAACACTAACATTAGTGCCTCAGTCTAGGTGTTCATATCCCATTCATTTATTAGGGGCATAGAGCCTCAGTCTGACTCCCTAACCTATTATTTATAGGGGTGGGGTTTAGATCTTCAGTTTAACCTGACCCATGGGTGTAGAGACTCAAGTCCCATACCTCACATACCACCAAGACATGTGCACATGAATCTTTAACCATTTGACATAATAACCATTTACATGACTTAACCCCTATCAAAACATATACCATTTTCAAACCATAACTCATTAAACATATATAACACTATACCAAATTACCCCTTATTCTATATTAAAATCTAGAAAACAATCAACATCAAATTCAATTTGTAATCCATGATAACACACAAATCAAAATTCTCATTTAAAATCGTCTTGAATCCACCTCTTTAAAACAAGGATCCTCCTCTTTGACAACTAAACCATTCCCCAAGGTTTTCATTTAAATTCCCAACCATTTCAAATAATCATTAAGAAATTTTTACAAAAAAGGTAAACCACACACACATTTCAAATAATCATTTGAAATCTATAAAGAAAGCCACTTTCTAAATCACCTTGAGGCCAATGAATTCTTTTGAAACATTTCCCACTTTAAAAACATCATATTATTAATTTAAAAACCATAACTAAATCAAAATCCAAAAAAAAAATTATTTAATCCATTTTAAAATCCCCCAAGTCATTTCAAAAAATTTGATATATAATCAATTCAGTTTACCCTTTAACCAAGCCCACATACCTGATTGAAATTTACAACCCATTCGCTCTCATATTTCCCCCATCTCAACATTTACCAATTTATTTCACCATTTTCAAGGGTTCTAAATACCCCATGTGTAGTGGACCAGACCCTCCTGGTCCATTAATTTTCCAAATTTTAGTGTTAGGGGTGTCCTGGACACCATCGGTGAGTCAGGAGGGTTTCAGTGTCGGTGGCAGGGTGTCACCTATTGGTGCCACCGTGGGGTGTCAGGTTCTTTCCCCAGTTTCCCCGTAACACCTATTTTAAGTATTTACACTATTTTAAAGTGGTTTAAGGATATTTTAATCCAATAAATGATGTATTAAATACCCTAAGAGTTAGGCAACCCTTAAGTCCCATGTTTCAAGTTTAGCCCCTGTTACACGTTTTTCTCCCTTTGAAGGAAATCTACTAACTCACAACCGTTATCTTCACCATCTATAAGGATAATAGCAAAATCCCAATAAATTATAACATGTGAAACCACCCAGCCAAATATTTAAAACAATATATTCTTTTTAAGAACTTCAATATTTCACATCCTATAACTCTAGGATCAGGCCTTTTATGACACCGAGATATTCTTATTCCTTGGTCTCTTTCTTTTACTTGGTGCACTCGGAGAATTCCTATGGAGAAAAATCATGTGCTCATGATGGATCCCATCCTACTTAGCCTTGGATCCCTTGGGATTCTTCCTTTGTGAGTCATGCATCCTCAGTTCTTGGTGCGAGGAGAAGACTTCAGTCCTTGATCATCAATTAGGGGTTTTACTTCGTCTCTCTTTACTGTGCATCATGCGGGGTGGGTATGATGATGATCCTTCGAGACGTATATGAAACCAACATTAATGAAGATAATAAGCGGACTGTTAAAGAATAAAGGGGTGGGAAAGTTGATGATGATGTTGTTTTATACCTTTTTTATGCTGTGAATCATATGGGCTTATGTCCACTGAAAATTGTGGCCATTGGAGGCCCTTTTTTGGGCACTAATGAAGCTCTATTTTTCTAGAGAATCCTATGATTGAATGGTTGTAAAATGGAAACTGGTTAATCATGTAAACTTGGTTGATTAAATGGATACCTGATGAATTAAAAACCCTTGTGTGATCACCCTGATTAACCATATGGAAAGAAGGAACTTAATAAATGGTTTTGGCTAAATCTGAAAACTTATTTTCTCTATTATGGTGATATGTATGGTTGCTTCATTTAATGAATTTTGGGGTGAAGTAGAGGTGGATGGAATCTCTGGTTGAGAGTTTGTTGGTTTTTGAATCTGAGGCAATGTGGAGATAGTATGTTGGGGCTTGTTTTGGTTCCAGTACTTTGGGGGATCTCAAGGACCCCTTTTGATGTTGGTACTTAACAAGAGAACCAGGTGTGAATGCTTAAATTCTTGCTTGGATGTTTTCCTTCCAGTTGTTGTTTTGGATTGTGGTTATGTCTGTTAGTTGCCTGGTAATGGAGTAATGTTTTAAATAGAATCACTTGAACATTTTAAATAAGAACTGGTACAATGGGAATTTGTTTTCCAGAAGCGGGTTGCATTCTAATCATGGTTGTTGTGTACTTGTGCATGTAGGGATAACAACAAGAGTGGTTGTGTATGGTATGGTTGTCTATTTTGGGACCCTTAGGTTGGGATGAGTGATTTATTACCTATATGTATACAATTTAGTTCTTGTGTTTCTTATACGCACCCACCCATGTTGAGAACTTCGCGTCGAACACCCCCATTTCACGGGGGAGGGTGTTTTTCCTGAAATTCTTATGAGTGGATGGTTATTATCTCCTTTTATGCTCCCTCTCCCAGGTAGCCCAAGATTCTTTGAGCAGGCTATGATGGACTAACGTTCATTATGGACCAAGACTCTTTGGGCAGGGTGTGTTTTGGTGGTTGACCCAGGTGTGTGAGAGAAGGTTTGTTTCCAAAGTGTCATCGGGAAGAGGCCCAGGTGTCTTCGGGCATAACAGTGGTTGTTCTAGACCAGGTGTCTTCGAGCATGGAGGTGGTTGCTCTGACCCAGGTGTCTTCAGGCATGGTGGTGGTTGTTGTGGCCCTGGTGTCTATGGGTGTGGTTATGTGTGGTTGTGGTGGCCCAGGTGGCTGCGGGTGGGATGCGTGGTTGTGGTGGCCCATAAGGTTTTTGTTGAGGTGGTAGTGGGACTGTAGTGGAACCTTTGGGGGAGGTATGATGTGTAGGATTTCCTAAATAACTAGTGTTAAAGCGGTGCGGGGTACCCAAATATCGATGTGCTATTACTATTACTTTACCTGACTTGCGTTATTTGGGTAGTGTTCCTTGGTGAGGCTGAGTGGATAGTTTCCTTGCTAGGTGTTTTGGTTACCTCTTTTCTCATGAGGAATTATAATTCCTCCCCACTTGTTCATGAGAGATTTTGGTTTTCCCTACTGAGTATACCTGTATACTCACCCTACATACATAAAACTACTTTCAGGTTTCCAGGAGGACTTTGAGGACCGTGTCAGACCTTACTAGCTTAGACGTTGGGACAATTTTTATTACTGCCTCTCTTTTCTTTTGGCACTTACTTTCAAAGTTTTCTTGTACTTTGTATCATTTTATGTTGAACATGCATATGGGAATGGTTTTTTGGATTTCTTTTACTTTTAGTATTTGGATTTGTTTGGGTCTATCATCTCATCTCCCGATCTTGTTCTAATAAAAGGGTAATGCCTTCCATATTACGTGAGATTTTATACCCTTGGTTCTAGTCACCACTCTAGGGACTATTGAAGGAATGAATCAGGGGTCATTATCTCTCCTTCAACTTGAAGAAGGAAGGGTTTGGTAGTTTTCTATCCCTTCCCTCATCTTAGTGAAGGCGGGTCGTGACAGAATGGTATCAAAGGTGATAGTTGCGAGATAGGATGGAGTTCAGGGTTAGGAACAGTGAGGATTGAATGGAATGGTAGGGAAACAATGGTAAGAAATCTTGGTGCATGAAATAGGCTAGGGAAGACCAGTTAGGACATGGGATTTTAGGCCCCCTCGTGATATAATGCAAGGACTCTGGACCTACCGAATGACCAAGTGAGGCTACACTGATTGTAGGGTAGAGACCCTAGGAGAGGTACATGCATCATAATGACCTGTGTTCTTGTGTTTTTTGGGTGTTTTGGGAACTTAAAATAAATAAAAAGTTTAAGAAAAATTTAAATGGAATATTCTACATTACTAGGGATTAGGAATTCCTTGTTTACCTTGAAACTATGGAACCCAGATGACTTCCACGAGTAGTGAGGGTGATCGAAGACTAGGGGGCTAATTTGGCTAATCAGCAGAGGGCTGATTGGGAGGAGGATGACCAATAGTAGAAAACATTTTGTACCTTTCAACGGCAAACCCTCAGCGATCTCCCACTCCACCGAGGGCAGATGATGTCGGAGGATTCCGACCTTAGAGAGCTCCTTAGGGAACTCGAACAGGGTGTGGTTGGGGAGGTAGCCGACAACTGAGGGGAAGAGAAACTGGGAATGGGTAGTTGCACGCAACAGAGATAGCAGTTTCGGTAGGACCAGGGGTCGTTTGAGGTACGATCAGCTTGTTTAGTACTCTTGCATTTGCCTTGCTTTATTCTGGAGCTTCGCACTCCTTTGTTTCACCTAGTCTAGACCATGCCTTGGGTCTAGACATAGAGAATCTTTCCATACCCCTGGTGCTGAGTATACCGGTTGGAGGTCAGACCAGCCTGTTTGATGTTTTTAGAGGATGCAGGCTAATGTTGGAGCCACATTATTCTAGTGGGGATCTCCTTCTACTGCAAATGAATCCATACGATGTCATCCTATTCATCAACTGGATATTTTCCATGCATGCTATTATTGACTGCTTCTGGAGATGGGTTGTGTTATTAGATATGGGCGGACAATGATTAGATTTCATTGGCGAGTGGGGTTGCTAGGAGGGAGGCCGGTGTGTGGAGCCCCTTCTTTCATTGTTAGTCGAGCTATCAATAGAGTCGACAAATGCAGAGATGGTGGAAGTTATGGGGATTATCAGTGAGTTCCTAAACATCTTCCCCAAAGAGGTTGTGATGCTACCCCCTCGACATGATGTTGAGTTCAGGATAAAATTACAATCTGGTGCACATTTGATTTCAATGGATCCCTATCGAATGACACATTTTGAGTTATGAGAGTTGTGGATTTAGGTTGATGACCTGATAAAGAAGGGTTTTATCTAACCAAGCGCGTTGCCATGGGGTGCTTTGATCTTGTTCACAAAGAAGTCAGATGGTGGTCTTAGGCTATGAATAGACTACCGAAGACTGAATCAGGTGATAGTCAAGAACTATTACCCCCTCCCAAGGATCGATGACCTTTTTGATCAGTTGAAGGGGGAATGTTGGTTCTCTAAGATCAACCTGTGGTCTGGATATCACCAGTTTATTGTAAAGGAGGGTGATATCTTGAAGACTGCTTTTAGGTGAAGATATGTGCACTTTGAGTTTGTGGTCATGTCATTCGGCATTAAGAATGCACTAGTTGTGTTCATGGGGCTCATGAAATATGTTTTTCGTGAGTATCTGGACCGGTACATAGTCATGTTCATCGATGACATCCAGATCTACTCAATGTCAGTGGAGGACCACATCGATCATCTGAGGACAAGTTTGGAGGTCCTTCGACACCACCAGCTCTATGGGAAGTTGTCCAAGTGCAAGTTCTGAACACTAGAAGTGCACTTCCTTGGACACATGGTGTCTCAGTAAGGGGTAGAGGTGGATCCATCAAAGGTTTAAGCAGTTGTTTCTTGGGTAGCACCCAATAATGCGACATAGGTTTGTAGTTTCCTGAGTTTGGTAGGCTATTATCAGAGGTTCATACCTGACTTTTCTCGATTTGCAGGTCCTTTGATATCTTTGACCAGAAAGGACCAAGACTTCGTGTGGAGTGAGCAGTTTTGGGAAAATTTCAGCCATCTGAATGAAAGGTTGGTCAGTGCTCCAGTGCTTAGGTTTCCAGAGGAAGTGGTGCTGTTTGATGTGTTTTGTGATGCTTTTGGTCTTAGCTTGGGGTGTGTACTGATGAAATAATGGGTAGTGATCTCTTATGGGTCTAGGTAGTTATATCCTCATGAGCATAACTATTTAACCCATGACCTAGAGATTTCAGCAGTAGTGTTTGTATTGAAGTTGTGGAGGCATTACCTCATTGGGGTGAACATTGTGGTCTTCACAGATCATAAGAGTTTGAGGCATATATTTACCCAGCGGGACTTGAACTTGCGACAACGAAGGTGGGTAGAGTTTCTTCAAGTCTATGACTTCGATATCTCTTACACTGAAGGTAAGGGGAAAATTTTGGCTGATGTCTCAAGCAAGAAGTCATAGGTGGAAGCTGTTTGGAAATCTGTGGATGCTTGGAAGGAGATGGAGGAGTTGGCTACCTTACACCTGGATGCAAGGGTGGATGGTGGTAGAGGCTATCTGTTTCATATGATAGTGTAGTCCTATCTGTTACGGTAGGTGGACTAGTCTCAATGGGGAGACTTAGAGAGTGAAGTGATGTGAAATTGAGTTGACTAGGGAAATGCTCCAGAAGGGTGGTCATAGGATGGTCAAGATCAGATGATTTTCTGCGAGAAGTTGTTTGTCCCAAAGACGATGTACGAGGGAGTTTTTTTGTGAGTTCCATAACTCACCCCTAGTGGTACACCCAAGAGTTTCCAAGATGTACAGAGGCATGAGGGATCAATTTTAGTGGCTTAGGGTGAAATGGGCAGTGGCAGAGTTTGTGGCAAGGTTCCTAGTGTGTCAGCAGGTGAAGGATAAACATCACATCCAAGGAGGTTTGTTGTAGCCTTTAGATGTCCTCGAGTGGAATTGGGATAAAATCTTGATGGATTTCATCATAAGACTACCTGGGGTTCAAGGAGGCTATGATGCTATCAGGGTAGTGGTAGACCAGCTGACCAAATCAGCTCACTTCCTCACAATCAAGGAGTCGAGTGTGGTGGATGCCTTAGCACAGTGATACATGGATGAGGCAGTGCAGTTTCATGGAGTTTCTAGGTCCATAGTCTCATATTGGGATGCATGGTTTACCTCATGAGTCTGTAGGGGATTGCATCATGCTTTTGGAACCCAGCTACACTTTATCACTGCTTTCCACCCCTAGACAAATGGACAGACAAAGCAGACCATCCATATGTTGGAGGATATGCTATGGGCATGTGTTTTAGACTTCAAGGGATCATGGGTATGACATTTGAACTTAGTAGAGTTTTCTTACAATAATATCTATCACTCTACTATTGGTATGGTACCATTTTAAGCCTTGAACAAGAGGATGTTTCATTCGCCTGTGTGTTGGAATGAGGTTGGGGAGACACGTGTTCTTGGCCCAGAGGTTTTGTAGAGCACAACATAGAAGGTTCAACTTTTGCATCATAGGATGAAGGAAACCCAAGACCAGAATAATTCATATGCCGATCTTAGGAGGTGGCCCTTGGAGTTCTAGGTTGGAGACCATGTGTTCTTGAATGTTTCCCCTCGATGTGGGAAGCGAAGGTTCAGTAAGGAGAGAAATCTCTCTTCTAGTTTCATCGAGTCTTTAAAACTGTTGGGGTGAGTCGGTGAGGTGGAATATCAGCTAGTGTTACCACCTCAGTTGGAAAAGATCCATGATGTTTTCCACATCTCATAGCTTTGTCAATATCTACATGATAACTCCCATGTCATCGAATGGGGAGAGTTGGATATAGGGGATGGCAATACATTCATGGAGCGACCAGTAAGGATTGAGGATTGAAAGGAGAAGGTGCTTCATGGATGGATCATCCCATTAGTTCATGTGTTGTGGAGGCATAGTGGCCTCGAGGAGAGTACTTAGGAGAAAGAAGCTCAGATGCGCACCCAGTACCCAGAGCTATTTTGAGTTGCTATTCTAAGCCTTCCTTGATGTTCTTGTTTTTGTGACTTGCTATGATGTAATTATGACCTTGTTTGGTTATGAGATGAGTTGTTTCCTTTAATTTCTGAATATGTGTGAAAAGTTCTGACTATGGGAAGGGAAGGACCTAATACCTAATCAAGATGCATTAATATAGATGCGATTAAACCCATGTGGGTGAGTCAGTGCCACCCAAAGCAGATAGTATCTTGACATGGAGAAGGGAACTCCCTAGTACATATATCTGGACAGTGTGGATTTTGTGTTTGTGTGGCTACTTAGTGTTTCCGTACTTGTTCAGGAGATAGATTTGAGAGAGGTATCACTGGATATGGAGGTTTGTTCTGACTTTTGAACAACTCTAGGGTTGTTTGTTCCTGAGAGGTATCTTACGAGGTGGTTACTTGGACCCCTCTCTTTCCATTGGGTTTAGTCTTGACTCTCGATGACGAGAATAGTTTGAGAGGTATCTGATGTAATAGCATAGACCCTCCTGGTCCATTATTTTCCAAATTTTAGTGTTAGGGGTGTCCTGGACACCATCGGTGTGTCAGGAGGGCGTCGATATCGATGGAAGGGTGTCACCGTGGTGTCACCTATCGATGCCACCGACCGGTCTCACCGATCGGTGCCACCGTAGGGTGTCAGGTTCTTTCCCCAGTTTTCCCATAACACCTATTTTAAGTCTTCATACCCTTTTAAAGTGGTTTAAGGCCATTTTAAACCCATAAATGATGTCTTAAATCCCCTAAGAGTCAGTCCACCCTTGAGTCTCGTGTTTCTATTTTATCCCCTGTTACGCATTTTTCTCCCTTTAAAGGAAATATATTAACTCACAACCATTATCTCCACCATCTCCGAGAATAATTACTAAATCCCAATAAATTCTAATGTGTGAAACCACCCAACTATGTGGTTAAACCCCAATATTATTTTTAATAACTTTAAAATTTTATATCCTGTAACTCTAGGATAGGGCCTTTTATCACACCAAGATCTTATTATTCCTTGGTCTCTTTGTTTTCCTTGGTGTGCTTGGAGTCTTCCTCTGGAGATGAATCATGCACCCATGCTGGAGCCCTTCCTGCTCAGCCTTGAATTCCTTGGGATTCTTCCTATACGAGTCGCACATCCCCAGTTCTTGGTGCGAGGAGAAAACATCAGCCCTTAATCATCAAGTAGGGGTTTTCCTTCATCGCTATTTACTGTTCATCATGCGGGGTGGGTATGATGACGATCCTTTGGGATGTGGATGAAACTAACACTAACGAATATAATAAGTGAACTATTAAAGAATTAAGGGGTGGGAAACTTGATGATGTTGTTGTGTTATACCTTTGTTTTTATGTTGTGAATTGTATGGGCTTATTTCCACTGAAAATCATAGCCATTGGTGGTACTTTCTTGCACACTAATGAAGCTATGTTTTTGTGGATAATCCTGTGATTGAATGGATATAAAATGGAAATTGGTTAATCACATAAACTTGGTTGATTAAATGGATGCACAATGAATAAAAAACCCTTGTGTGATCACCCTGGTTAACCATACGAAAAAAGGAACTTAATAACTGGTGTTGGCTAAATCTGAAAACTTATTTTCCTTGTTCTAGTGATATGTATGGTTGGTCCATTTGATGCCTTGTGGGGTGACGTAGAGGGGGATGGAATCTATGGTTGAGAGGTTGTTGGTTTGTGAATCTGAGGCCGTGTGGAGCCAGTATGTTGGGGCTTGGTTTGGTTCCAGTACTTCAAGGGATCTCAAGGATCCCTTTTGATGTTGTTACTTAACAAGAGATCCAAGTGTGAATGCTTAAATGTTTTCTTGGATATTTTTATTCCAGTTGTTGTTTTGGATTTTTGTTATGCCTATTAGTTGATCGATAGTGGAGGAATGTTTTAAATAGAATCACTTGAACATGTTAAATAAGAACTGGTACAATGGGAAATTGTTTTCCAGAAGTGGGCTACATTCTGGTTATGGTAGTTGTATACTTGTGCATGTAGGGATAAAAGTAAGAGTGGTTGTGTATGGGATGATTGCCTATTTCAGGACCCTTAGGTTGGAATGAGTCCTTGTTTATATATATATATATATATATATATACAATTTAGTTCTTTTGTTTCTTATACGCACCCCACCCATGTTGATAACTTCGTGCTGAATACCCCCATTTCATGGGGGAGGGTGTTTTTCCCAACATTCTTATGAGTGGCTGGTTATTAGCTCCTTTTCTATTCCCTCTCCCAGGTAGCCCAAGATTCTTCGTGCAAGCTGTGATGGCCTAAGGTTCATTATTAACCAAGACTCTTCTGGAAGGGTGTGTTGTGGTTGGTGGCCCAGGTGTGTGCAAGCAGGTTTGTTTCCCAAGTTTCATCAGGATGAGGCCCAGGTGTCTTCGGGCATGGCAGTGGTTGTTCTAGCCCGAGTTTCTTTAGGATGGCGGTGGTTGTTCTGGCTTAGGTGTCTTCAGGCGTGGCAGTGGTTGTTGTGGCCTAGGTGTCTGCGGGCGTGGTTATGTGTGCTTGTGGTGGCCTAGGTGTCTGCGAGCGGGATAGGTGGTTGTGGTGACCCATAAGGTTTTTATTAGGGTGGTAGTGGGACTGCAGTGGAACTTGTGGGGGAGGTATGACATATAGGATGTCCTAAATAACTAGTGGGAAAGCAGTGCAGGGTACCCAAATATCGACGTGCTATTACTATTACTTTACCTAACTTGCATTATTTGGGGAGTGTGCCTTGGTGAGGCTGGGTGGATAGTTTCTTTGCTAGGTGTTTTTGTTACCTCTTTTCTCATGAGGAATTATAATTCCTCCCCTATTATGTATGAGATATTTTGTTTTTCCCTACTGAGTATACCTGTATACTCACTCTACACACATAAAACTTATTTCAGGTTTCCAAGAGGACTTTGAGAACTGTTCTGGACCTTACTAGCTTAGACGTCAGGATAGTTGTCGTTGGTGCTTTTATTTTCTTTTGGTACTTCTTTTCAGAGTTTTCTTGTACTTTGTATCAAATTATGTTGAACATACATATGGTAAAGGATTTTTGGATTTATTTTTACTCTAAGTCTTTGGAGTTGTTTGGATTTATCATCTTATCTCCCAATCTTGTTCTAATAAAAGGGTAATTCCTTCCATATTACATGAGATTTTATACCCTTGGTTCTAGTCATCACTCTGGGGCCTATTGAAGGTGGGACTCGTGGGTCATTATCTCTCCTTCAACATGGAGAATGAAGGGTCTGGCAGTTTTTTCCCCTTCCCTCATCTCAGTGAAGGCGGTTGGTGACACCATGGGTAGCCCTATGTTTGGTCTCACATCATCAATGAACCCAATGTGGCCTGTGAAGGGTCTTTCAAATCCATTTAAGGACAAAATAACTTTTTATAAACTAAGAAATTATAGTGCGAGAAGGAAGATAAATAAAACAACTCTATATGCATACAAAACATCAAGACTACGAGAAAAAGCTTTAAGACCACATATCTTAAGTTTGTTGATGAAATCTTGATTAACTGCCACACTTGATTAAAACTCAATCCAACATTTAATACCCAAATTATAATTATCTCGAAAAGTGAGGGTTTTAGGGTTTTAGAAGGATAAGAAACCACACACCAAGCCTCTTCCAAATAATGGAAGGAAACAGAGTCGAAGACTTAACTGAAGCTTCAATTCATACTAAACAAAACTCAAAATTTCTAATAAATAAAGGATAAATCCCCAAGGAAGAGAAGGGGGATACTGGTTTATCACCAAAGATGGAGGGATTCAAATGGGATGAAAAAATGGGGAAGAAAAATTTAATCCCAAGAAGAAAAAATGGGAAGTTCCCACTTTTTAAGGGTTACACAGTTTGGATGCATGGTTGGCCAAACCATGCGCCAGCCATACAACTCCATTTCTCTAAGAGGGGACAAGACACACTGTCTCATAGAATCACCCACATGGTTTGGAAAATTGTGAAGTGCCTATGTTCCAACCTCAGTCTGAGAGGAGGTCTGGCTGCACGGTTTCCCTGGCCAGGCACACAGTTAGTACTAACCATTCACCAACCAAGTGTTGCACACTATTTGGCATCTTTTCCTTCTACTTTCATTTCCCAGACCCCCATTACACCCCCAAAACTCCTCATACACCCAAGAATCACTTCCTTAGAGAAAAAATAAAGTTTAAACAAAATTTAAACAAGGACATACCTCTAGTAAAGTTTGATATCTTACAACCGCCCCACCTTATGATGTCTTGTATTCGAGCCACACTTCCAAGCCTTACTGAGCCTTTAAGACAAAAAATGTCAGCCCACATGCCCACCTACCAACCTTCATTTCCCAATATTCCTCTTAAATAAGTCCATTCTGTCACAACACTCAGACCAAAGAACCAGTCCTACCCCGAAGAAATTTCCCCCACTGTGATCTACAATCACGAACTCGATGCACCTCAAAGGATGCATCCACATCAAACTCATCACTTACAACATTAAACACCAGAGAATAGTTCATGTAATGTAACTGAACCACTATACAATAGGTTCCAAAAAATTACAACACTATACTAGGAGATAAAATTAGAACACCTTCGGTTCGATACTCTTCACCACTCATGGCCCAAATTGCTTGGCTCCATCTCACCTAGTTTATAAAATTCTAATGGTGACCCTAGCTCAACATCACTAAAGGAACAAACTGATTCAAACCACATATCCTGATCTTCATTGGCCCGTAACTCAAGTCCTAGTGGTCTCACTCCATATTTGAACATCCAAGCATAACCCAAACATAATATCCACCTCAAGGTACTCAATCGGTCGAAACCCAAGCCAATGCTCACTACCAAAACCAAAACACCAAGATGGAACTCACCCAATCCCATTCAACCCATACCAACACTCACATTATCAACTGAACACTTTCCCACTATGGTGATCCCCACCATATGATTTAGTTTACCATCACCATCTCTCAGTGTTAGGTACCTCCACCATTGAAAAAAATACCAACACAACCTCAACTCAACTTTCACAAATTACCTGATTCATTTCCCAACTCATCACACCCAAACATCCATGCGAACTCCACCCAACACTAGAATTAAACATTGCTATTGAAACTACTTGGAGTGAACATGCATACACCATCCATTTATGGGATAAGAACAACTTAACCTCTATCAAGTTTGCCTTTATTTCCGAAACACACTTTCCATTAAAACATCAATCTAAAGGTGGCTCATAACTTACCACGTCCATTAATATTACCACACCATGTCATGCCATCTTTGACTATCTTGTCCCGAACACCCCTCTTCCACCAGGTGTTTCCACCCCTTTTTACCTACCCAGGGAACCTTCTCACTTAAGGTATACCACCATCATCTGTCACACATACTGAAGTCATCCCCCAACAACCAGTAAAACCCCACCATCATGGAAACCATTGATCCTTAACATTTTCATGATCTACAGCACCCACCAATAATTCTAACACCACAATTTTATATTTCTTTTAAAACCAGCATGATCCAGAATCCAATGCTTGGTTCGATCAATCTCCACATAAAAGGCCCACCTGGCCTTCTCTGAGGAATCCAAACATGTTCCTCACAAGTTTCTTATTGGAACCCCATTTCTAACACATCCTCTCCAAAGTATTCTCCACATATCCATGACTAAAATACCACTACCCACATTAGGAGTTTCATTATCATTTCATTTATTAAGCAATTCCAACCACCATGACTCTTGATTTGATCACAAGATGAACCTTGAAACTTGGATGTGGTCATCTAGATTCCAATAGAGAAACCAAACATCACCAACCGCTACCCATTACTGACTTTTGAGAACTACACTCATGAAATTTTCAACCTATAGTCCATATCGAGGACCTCTCCCATAACCGGTATATGGTGAACTTCCCACCATCTAGCTCATATTGATCCATGAACATAACCTCAAAGAGGCTCCGTGTCCAACCAAAACACATTCAGGTTGCTAGGAATAAATATAGAGCTCTGTCATCATACCTAGGATAATGTCAAGATATTGGGTGTGATCTTCACTAGTTAAAAGTATGCTAAGAAGTCATCAATGAATAACACCAAAAACTATCCATCACCGATGTCACCTCCCACCATAGGGACACCTTAACCTACAAAAAATCTTGGGCTTCACTTACCACTAACATCTCATCAAAACTCACTCACCACAACTCAAATGGGATTTCCAACAAAACTTCACTACCAATTCACGACCCTCTACCAAGTGGTCATGACCCAAAATTCCCTTTGGCACCATTTTTATTTCCCCACTTGAGTTCTTCCAGCACAACCCTAGTGATTGAAATATAAATACAATGATCACTACACCAATCCACAACCCAACTGTCTTGATCATAATCTTAAATTATCACTATGATCACACAAAAGAATGATAGGTGATTATCCTAAGCCACCTAATCAACCATCCCCAATGGTATCGTACATTCCCAGTATGTTCCCAAACCTGGACCTTATAATAAAATCCCTCGATGCCTCACACTTTTCTGTGACCACACACTGAGGATTATTTTATGAATGGTTTTCTGAAACCACACACTAAACTCGACTCGAGATCACACACATTAACACTAAAATAAAAAAACCCAATCTAGGATCCAAAACAAAACTTGCATGGTCACGACTTGCAAGGGTCACCACAACCACACTACCAGACAACAAATCATAACCCAAGGACACAAGCCTATTTAGGGCACAACAAGCACATATTTTTTTATCATACATCAAACCTGACAAAGTCTCATGAACCACAACCATGGTCACAAAATAGGGAACTTTCACTGCCAAAACCACCCATATATAGGGTCCTATCACAACATTAGGGATACTCATTCCCAATGTCACTACATGTTCCATCATTTCCCATTTCCCTTCTTAATTAAACTATACCAATTAAAACCCAAGGTTTCTTTTTTAAATTTTTTTTCATTTTAAAAACCCAAGTATTTACAATTTAAAAAACTTTTTATTAACCCATCATTTAAAAAATCCATGATTTATTCAAATTCATATTTCAAAACATTTTCATTAATGACCATTTCAAGTAAATATCAACAAGATTAAATCACAGGTAGAAAGTACACTACTAATATGTGAGTCTAAAATAACTATCAATCATAGGCAATATACAGATGACCTATCAGTCCTATGTTCCTATAATGATGCATGGACTCACAAACCTTATTTTATATACCTAGATAAGAGATAAAACCTCATAAATAAATAACATCACATCCAAGTGTTCCACCTGAGGTTGAAGTTTCAATCAACCGTAAAATCACAAAACAGAACATCAATTCCCACCCCTGGAAACTTGGGACTTCCATCATACATGGGGATGTAGGAACCCAAGTATGAGATCACTATCAAGACAAACAAGATCCTAGTCTCATGTTTACCATGCCCAAATAGTAAGACTAAAGACACCACCTATAATACCACTTTGTAACATCCTCAACCCGGTACTATATCTGGTGCCCTGATTTCGATTATCACACGACCTTAGACATGGCTCCCTATATGCCAGAGGCTGTCAACTAGCAGTACAGGTCTAGAAGAATACACTATAGAGACTATACCCATTTATCAAAGTAATAATACAATATAAATAATATCAATAGATAAAATAACTAATCTGAACCATAAATGGAAAATATACAACAAAGGACCATAAATTATCAAGTAACACATGCTATACAATATAATGGATACACTACATGTCAGACATTCATACAAGTATAGTACTAAAACCAAAAATACCAAAAGACCTTGAACACGGACCCGAGTACCAACCTAGTGCTGACATCCCATGATCCAACCAAACAACCTAGGTAAGCAACATACACCAGGTCCCTATCCTAAACCTATATCTAAAAAAATATCATTTTCTCAGGTACCCAAGTGCTATGGAGGCCCAAGAAGGGTGTGAGTAAAACTCAGTAGGTCACCACCACCAATTTCTAAAGTAATAACCAGTTTATAAAATAGTGTGTAGGGTAAATAAAGTGTAATAAATAAACAAGGCAATAAAAGAAATACAAATATCCCACAACTAAGAAGCTATCAAGTAACCATTTTATTATTTAAGTTCTCAAGGGTCATATAACTAATGGAGCTAACTCTGGGAATGTCGGGTGACTAAATCATAACATAAGGGTTTAAACACTTTTAATTCACAAGGGGGCCTTAAATATTCACAATTTATCAACATACCTCAGAGCCTTAGTCTGGTAATATAGCCATATTTACATGTTTGGTAAGCATAAAGCCTCAGTCTGACATCCCAAACCATGCCATGTCTATACGTTGGGAATTATAGATCCTTATTCCAACATCACAAATCAACAATACATAATTATCACCTTGGAGCCTTAGTCTAGGTGTTTATATCCCATGAATTTGTTAGGGGCATAGAGCCTAATTTTGAATCCCTAACCCATGTACTATAGGGGTGGGGTTTAGAGCCTCAGTCTAACCTGATCCATGGGCGTAGAGCCTCAATTAAAATACCCCACACACCAATAATCCATGTGAATATGTTTATTTAATCATTTTACATAATAACTATTTATATTCATTAAACCCTATCAACACACATAACATTTTAAAACCATAACTCATTAAAAACTTATACCACTATACCAAATGACCCCCTTATGCCATATTAAAAACTAGACAACAATAAATGTAAAATTCATTTCACAATCAATGATAACAAAAAAATAAAAATACTCATTTAAAATCATCTTTAAGCCACCCCTTTAAAACATGAGCCTTACTATTTGAAAACTAAACCATTCTCCAAGGCTTTCATTTACATTCCAAACCATTTCAAATAATCATTAATTAATTTTTACAAAAAAGGGAAACCAAACACTCATTTCAAATCATCATTTTAAATATATAAATAAGACCACTTTCTAAATCATATTGAGGCCAACACCTCCTTTTAAGACATTTACCACTTTCAAAACATCATATTCATCATTTAAAAACCATAACTGGATAAAAATACAAAATTAATTATTTAAACCATTTCAAAATCCCCTTAGTCATTTCACAAATCCAACATATAATCAATTTAGTTTACCCTTTAACTAGGACCACACACCCAATTGAAATTTACAACCCATTCACTCTCATATTTCCCCTATATCATCATTTTCCAATATATCTCACCATTTTCAAGGGTTCAACATTCCCCACGGGTAGCCCTAGGTTTGGTCTTAAATCATCAACAAACCCAACGGGGTCCATGAAGGGTCTCACACCTAAATATAAGGCCAAAATAACCTTTTATAAACAAAGAAATTATAGTGAGAGAAGGAAGAAAAATAGAAAAAATCCATACACAAACAAAACATCAAGACTATGGGAAAAATATTTAATACCCCCTACCTCAAGTCTATTGATGAATGCTTACTTAACTTCCACCCTTGATTCAAACTCAAGAACCCATTTAATACCAAACATATAATCTACTATAAAAGTGAGGTTTTTAGGGTTTCAGAAGGATAGGAAACCACACACCAAGCCTCTTCTTGAAAATGGAATGAAATAAAGTCAAATACTTACATGGATATTTGATTCGCACTAAAAGACACACTAAACACCTACGAATCAAAGGAGAAACAACCAAGGAAGAGGAGGGGGATACTGGTTCATCACCCAAGCTAGAGGGGGTATAATGGGAGGAAATATCAGGGAAGAAACATTTAATCTTAAGAGGAAAAAATGAGAAATTACCACTTTTTAAGATCCACACAGTTTGGCTGTAGGGTTGGCTAAACTATGTGCCAATCGCGTGCCAACTATACGGGTCCCTCTATCCAAGAGGGGCCAAGCCACATGGTATCCTTGAAGAACCCAAATGGTTTGTAAAACCATTTAGTTTATGTGAGACATACTATATCTAAGAGGATGTATTACCACACGGTTTCCCTGGGTAGGTGCACGATTAGTACTAACCATGCTCCAACCATGCTCTGCACACTGTTTCACCTCTTTTATTCCTCCTTCCATGTCCTGGACCCTCACGAAACCATTGAAACTCTTTATACACCCAATAATCACTTAATTATCTATAAAAAAAGAAGTTTAAACAAAATTTAAACAATTACATACATCCAAGAAAGGTGATGATCATACAATAGTATAAACATTTAGGAATGCACTATTGACATCCATTTTATATAGTTTTAAATTTAGACATGTTGCATATGCTAGAAGTATTATAATGGTTTAAAGTTTATCTATTGGTGTAAAGTTTTATTCATAATCAATATATTCCTCTTGAATATATAAATAAATAAATGATCTAGACTCATTTCTAATTACCATCCTAGATTCATCATCCTTGTTTTTGTACACCCATTTAGTGCCATTAGTTAGGTAGTTATTATGTCTTTAAACTACTTTCCACACTTTTTTTATTTCAAAATGATTTAATTCTTCTTGAATTTATATTATCCAGTGTTCATCTTTGATTACTTCTATGATGTTACAACTTTTTAGCTGATACAAATAAGCTTGATGTTCAACCCTATTTCTAAGATAATATTGGGTTTGAGTTCCCTTATTTAGATCTCTACAAAATATAAAGGGTGATCCTTATGGGTCCTAACAGCTCTAGGAATTGAAATATATAGTTATTCCAAGTCATATTCAAGGTTGGGTTGGTTATCTTGGTCTATAATGGGATATTTATCATGTAAATCAGAAGTATGGTTATTGGTCTTAGAGAAATTATTAATATTTAGTTTTGAAATTTCATCATCAAGGACTTATAAGTAAACTTTAGGATTATGTGAATCTATCACATCAAAAGTTACATGAATAGATTCTTTCACAATCTTATTTCTTTCATTAAAGACTCTATAAGATTTACTAGTGATTTAATAACCAATAAAAATTCATTCATTACTTTTTGGTGAAAAATTTACCAGATTCTCAATGGTATTTAGAATTTAGACTCTACAAACAATTTTTTTAAAGAAATTTACCTTATGTTTTATACCATTATATAGTTCCTAGGGAGTCTTCTCTAAAATAGGTCTTATCAAGACTCTATTAATTATATATCAAATGGTATTCACAACCTTTACCCAAAAATAAACATGTAGATCATATTCACTAATCATAGTTCAAGAAATTTCTTAGAGAGTTCTATTTCTTATTTCAATAAATTCATTTTATTGAGGGGTTATAGGTGTAGAGAAACTGTGAATATAGCCATGTTGTGAACATAAAGTTTCAAAATATTGATTTTCAAATTCATAGTTATGATAAATTTTTAATGTTTTAATGTCAATTACACTAATTTTATCTATATATTTTTCATATTTTGAAAACAAGAGAAAGCATCACTTTTGTGAGCTAATAAAAATACCCATGTGAATATAGAATAGTCACTAATAATAAATTAATCATAATATTCACCAACTGAACTATAAAATATAGAAAATATAAATAAATACATGTGAACCAATTATATAGATTTACAGGTAGACACCTATTTTTTTTAGTTTGAAAGAAACTTTGTTTTTATTTCCCTTTTGATAGGGGTTAAACACCTTATCTTTTGGAAATTATAGTTTAGGAAGATACTTGAATAATCCTTTCCTAGTTATCTTTATAAGTTAGTATACACTGTATTGTCCTAGTATCCTATACCATAACTAAGATTATTTATGAATGATACTTAAGAAAAAAACATTTTTAGAAAACAAATAATCTAAATCAATAGCATAAATATTATCATTTCTTAAAGCAGTAAAAACTATTATGCTTGAAATCATAAATCTTACAAGAATTATTCTAAAATTTAACATGAAAAATATCATCACACAACTGATAAATACCAAGCATATTATATTTTAAACCATCAACATATAACACTAATTAAAACAGTTTTAAAGTTATTGATTTGTCTAAGGACAATTATTTTTCCTTTAGCATTTTCCTGAAAAGTTACATGTCTGCCATCCACTTTTATTAAACTCTTGAAGCTTAAGTAGTCTCCACTCATGTATTTATAACATACACTATCCATATATCATAAAATCTTACTAGAATTATTCAAGCATTTTATCTACACAAAATTTACCAATAAATGATTTTAGTACCCATATTTTCTTAGGTCTAAAGAAGTTAACAAATAAACCATTGGGAATCCATATTTTTATTATAGGTTTGTTTAAAATATAATTAACATATTTTGATAAAAAGTTATTTTTCAGCTAAAAATAATGGAAATTATTTCCATAAACATAAGTTACTTTGACCTTGAAAATTAAGGTCTTATTTTTAGAGTTAGGAACAAAATAATTTTTATACAGATTCCTTTGGTGTCCATACTGATATCCTATACCTATTCCACATTTATGTGGTTTTTGAATTCCCAATATCAAATTAAAAGTATCTATCCCATTTTTAAATTACTCTATTTTTTTGAGTTGTTCATTCTCCAATTCTAGCTCACTATTTTCTTTTAATAAGTTAGAATTTTTATCTTTTTCAACAGTAAGATCACTTTTAACATTGAAATATAAAGCATGAAACCTTTTAAAATTATTATATATATCTTTTGGTTAATTAATAGTATCCTTAAGAAAATATAAGTATTTAAATAACTCTTAATTAGAAATTTAAAAATCATCTTGAAATTAATTTTCAAATAAGGTAGAATTATTAGTTGTTGCCTCTGATGTAGTGGCCATAAAACATAGATTAAAATTTTTCACATGAATCATACTTATGTGAATTAGAATCACTGAATATATCCTTAGATGTACTCTAGGATTATTTTTTATAATTCTTTTTCTTATTTCCTTTGTCATCATATTTATTTTTGTACTTTAGTTTTGGGAAGTCTACTTTTATGTGTCCCTTTTTATTATATTCATAGTAAATGACTTCTCCAAAAAGTCACCATTTTACAATTTCCTTTCCTGTCATAATTTCCGTTGTAGTTTTATTTTCTATTTTTTATTCCAATAGAAATTTTTGAATATCATGTTTAGATTTATATCTCTTCATCACTATTAGTGTTAGTTTCATATCTACTTTTGCTATAATCCTTGATTACTTCTTTCAATTTTGACTCAGATTCTTTGAATTCTATAGATTTATTTTTTAGTTACAAAATCCTAATTGTTATATTTTAGTCCCTCCTTATACATCTTTATCTTTCCAATTATCTATTTGAAGAAAAACTTGCTAATGTCACATGATTCCTTGATGGAGAATACTATACTTCTCTATCAGTCAAGTAGACATCTCAAAATTCTTAGTTTATGCATTTTCTCATCTATGGGTTATACAAGTGAAATAATTATATTAATGATCTCATTGAATCTAAAATAAATCATAGAGATATACCTATTAGTTTTTATCCTTAAAGAATCATATTTCATAGTATAAATATTTAAGTGAATTTCTTTAAAATTAGATGTTTCTTCTTGAGATACAACTAAAGTATCCCAGATTTGTTAGGAAGTATCAAATAAATATATTCCATTAAATTTTTCTTCACTTAAAGCAAAAAATAATTCATTCATAGCTTTGAAATTATAATCATAATTATCCTTATTTTCACCATTATATTATTTTCTATTAGCCTTTGGTTTTTTCATATTTATCATCTATAATAACCCAAATATCAAAACCCATGCTTTATAAATAGATTTTCATTTTGATTTTCCATTGAGAATAGTTTTGAACATTAAAATAGAGAGGTTGATTAGTAAAATGACCCACATGTTTAGAAATATCCATAAAAATATAATATTAATCAAATAGAAATTAAGATCTTCCCCTCAATATTTAATCAAGGCCTAAACTAAATCAAAATAGAAAATAAGTAAAAAAAAAGAGCGTAAAAGAAAACTGCTCTAATACCAAATGTTGGCCTCAATTAAATACTCAAGAGGGAGGTGAATTGAGATTTTAATATAAGAATTTATATTTAAATAAAATTTAAATCAAAACTCCAATTCAAATATGGAAATTTTAACAAATATTATAGGTATATATAATTTTATTCTTTTAATAAATTTCTTAGAAGCATGATCGATACTCAGTTATAACAATTTAAAATTATTCTAGATTTTTAAATAATTTTGATAACACTAATATATATATATATATATATATAATAAATTCTAAATTTTAGATTATATTTCACAAAAATATTTTATAAAATATTTATTGAAAAATAGAAGAAAAAATATAGTTTAGATTGAATTTAGTTTTATACAGTGTAAGAAAAAAATAGAATAGTTGTACACAATAAAATTAAAACAATCGGTTCAGTTCCTAGCTTAAACATAGTCCTATCCACTTTAAATTAACCCACTACTAACCCCATTTAATAAAATTTAATAAACTTGATCCATAACCTAGATCGAGTATTACAACATACAAACCACTACACACTAGGTAGTCCAGGATTATCACCAAGCCTCTACCATAATTATTCATGGGAGAATACAAGAGTGAGAATAGAAATAAAAAGTAATAAAGCTAATATTCAATATATTGTAGGATTATTTCTAAACATGTTTATAAGTATATGAAATCACAAATAAAATATAAAAGAAACATAGATAGAGAAAAGTTATGTAAAATGTAGTGAAACTCTTCTATGTTTGTTTTTGGGTAGATCAATAAGATTATATTCTCATTTGAGTGATCTTCATAAATTTCAGGATTAAAGGATGAAATAATTGGAGCTTTATCTTTTTTTTGTAGTATAAAACAAGAAAACAAATTATCATGGAGTACAGGAGAATGGGAGCAAATTAAAAAAAAGTTCTTGTATCTGCACGTGTGGGGATTTCTTGTAGTTTTATATGAATATTCTCAAATTAACCATTGAGAAATAAATATAAATAAATATTCAATCTGAGAATCCTTATTTTAAAACATTAAATTCTCTTACTTTCATTAATTTCTCAAAAATTAGCAGTTCAGATTAAAATAATAAATTAATCCTAAAAATAATCACCATCGATTCACTGGTAACCTACGATAGACCCGACACTTGGTTTAGATTTATGTAGGTATAAGAGACTTTCATATATCTTTATGTAGGGTTTAAATTACCATTATATATATTTAGATTTTATATTATGACCCTTATTTGAGTCTTGGAACTTTGGAAGACCATTTCACAACTACCCTTCTATGAGAATGACCCTTACATCTATCTGTCATAAGGTTTCTCATCTAGAGCATGTGGTTGATCCAATGAAAATACGATATATTTATCCTTATGAAGGTTGAATTAAATATTAATAATATTATATTTAATCTTAGGAAGATCAAAAAAATAGTTAAAACTGGTCATGTGTTCGATTGTATAGGCACGATCGATTGAAGGTCTTCATGTGTTCAATCCAATAGTTGAAAAAATTCTTACTCTGTCTATTATGGTCAGTTGAAATCCTTATTAAATCTACTTATCTATGTTCACTTTTGTATATTATTAGTATAAATAATTCTTGTGGTCACTTGAATATAATTTTTGGTCTATCTAATACTTAGACAAATTTATTCATGGTTTCTTCATTCGTTCACATAGTCACTCTAGTTGTTCATGTAGTTGATTCCTTTGAACATGTGATCGATTGAAAACTTTTGACATAATTTATAGATGGAACTCATGTTCAATGTAATATATTTATGGTAGGTTATATACTTACATAATTTTATAAAAAACATACTTTTATAAAACTTTGAAATCCTTAGTATTACAATACACATGATTTGAGATCGTTAAAATAAGGAATTGTTGGACTAAGCCACCAAGGATTCTATTTGATTTACATGAAGAAAGAAAGGTCACTGGAAAAGAAATTTCAATGAATTTAATAAGGATAAATCATAGTATTATACTTTAGGTATATTCATAATTTTATGTGATTTTTATGTTTTACTTGTTGGGTATTAGATACAATATGTGACTCCCATAAAGGTATCCAAATACAAGAACTAAGGAAGTTTGGGGACATCACAAGAGTGAATATGATCTTCAAGTATCTAATAAAGTTTGAACCCCACATTATCTAGAGAATATCATTACTTCATAATGCCTGGTGTACAGTTTCTTATATTTGAAAACTATTACCATGTAATGCATGTTACCAAAAACATAATCACATGTCAAGTTTAGACACAATGAGATTTTATTTCAAGTTTAAAATAATGTTGTTTTGGTATAACATCCTTGATTAATATTTTAATTATAAATGAATAAAAAATGTCATATATTGAAAATTAATGATGAATATTAAATGTAAGACTCAATGATTCCCATTTATGGAAAGACAATTATTTTTCAGGTGAAAGTAAAATCAACTATCAAGGATATACCTAGTATTGTTTTTAGACTCTTCGGAGGTAAAAACATTAAGTATTATCAAAAAAATTACTTATCAAGTTTCTTAAAAATAAACCTTTATATATAAAGTTAATAAAGCATCAAATATTCTAGAACTAGTTCAATAATATAGATATAAACTATTTAATGTATAAGGTAGAGGTAAAATCATATACCTTATAAGATTACTTTAAAATTTAAGTAATGTGAAAGTGAAGTATGATGTATGCATTCTTAGAATATATGAGTGTTTTTGGGATTGCGAGATTAATAATATCTTAACCAAATAGTCATCGATCATGAAAATATAGAGTGAACTAATTCCTAAACTCACATTTCCATATACATATCAAATTCATGACGTTATTAAAATGGGGATAGATTATGGGTTTTTCATGGATACAATGATCATTAAAATATAGTGGATTTATCCCTAAACTCATATTTACTTATACACACCAAATTAATGATGTAAATATAAGGAGGATCAATGATAAAACTTATAAGTCTTGGAAACTATTCCATAATATTTTTAATACATTCTTCACAAATAATGGTGTTAACCCATAACCACATGCCAACTATAATGATGAATGAATAACATATGAGTTATAATATGAGATAAACCCATTATGTCAAAAAAATTTGTTTAGATGCAAAGAGTTTGTTAGGGATATATCATAAACAAACTTGCATCAAGGAAAAACACAAAGTTCATGTTAGGTAATTATCATGAAGTTTAAAATAGTATATTACATAAATACTCTAGATAGAAAATTTATAGTCAAGTAATTAACTATAGTTATATAAAAAGGTAAACATACCTATTAGAAATAATGGGAGTAATATTATATTGGATAAAGGAAATGCTTGAGATATATAAATAGTTACCACAGGAACAAGTTTCATAAGATCCCATGGAAAGTGATTGTTCTAGTGAAATAAACTACATATGAAATATAAAAAAAGTGAGATGGTTTTATACTCACCACTATATGTGATATATTATTCATTAAGAATAATAAATCTTCATCCTAAAAGAAATTAGTAAATGGAAATAAGATATGATTGATAAGTTTATATTAATTTAGTAAAATGGATTCCATGTATCAAAATAAAGTTTGTATTTTGGTAGTTTCTCTAATTGATGTAAATCCATTGGTGTGTATTCAAGAGAAACTATACATGGGTGGTACAAAACTTCTATCAATAAGGATTAATTAGTTATACCAAACCATCATGATTAAATCGATTATAATTATATTTTTCATAGAAATATTCTATGATCATTATAATGGACATTGATTTTCAAGACCAAATTCATTGAAGGAAACATTATGGAAGACATCTATATGACACAACCAGAATGGGTTGATGACACCATTGAATACTAATTTAGAATTCAAGATATATAGATCCATTTATGGATTAATGAAAGCATTGTGATCATATAATATTCATTTTTAATGATATTTTTTTGTGTTTATAAGATTTTAGTGGGATAACTATAGTTTTCCAAGAAAAATATATAGATAACATATAGAAATAATTATCATTATTATAGTTTTATAAGATTATATTGAATTAAACTCTCCAAAAATTGATTTAAATTAGTAACCCAAGTTTTAGGGAGCATGATATAATAAGGTAGATATAATGGGTTACTTGGACCAAGTAAAAGTATATATATTTACGTATTATTTAAAAATACAAGTTAGGACAATTCGAGAGAGAATTGTTTCCTAGGTCACATGGAATAAAACTCCCCAAGAAGACATGTATAAGACATAAAAGAAGACCATTATGGTTAGTAGAACTCCATACACTTTAGTGATGCATCTATCACATATGCCATGTTATGTAATAGATATTATATTACCAATATATATAATATTATAGAAAAATATTAGATAAATTCAAAATACCTGCATGAGAATCAATTAGAGCTATACAATTGTACTTGATCAAGTAAAAAGGATATATATACTTGGTACTTGGAGAGAAAGGAATTATAGTTATGAAGGGGATATAAAACTACTATTTATATGGATCAAATGATCTTATATCATAGTTACACCAAGTAAATGAGTAAGGTAATCACATTGAATCCAGTGAAAACCATATATAAAAATACAGATTAAGTTGTGGCTTTTGATGTAGCTAAAGAAGTAGTATAAAATATGAAATTTTTCTCTCAATTTCTTGGAATCACACCTAATAAGTAAATTTTTATCATTATATAAATTATGATAAGTTTATGATTATGGTATTGTCCAAGATTACAAGATTATGACATATGAAGAAAAGGGCATACTGAAGAATATCATCTCTTGAAGGATTTTACTCAAGGAGGTGAAATCACATATATTAGAGTATCCATATAAGAAAATGTGGCAGGCCTATGAATAAATACATAACTTAATAGGAGAAAAATACTATAATTAAAAAGTCAATAGGATGATGGTTATCAAGCTATCTCTAGTTCATGTGGGATTGTTGTAAAATCAGGTGCCAAAGACCAAAATTGAGTAGTAATTTTCAATTACCATATCATGTATATAGGGAGTTATACATGCCAATTTTTAATATAATAGTGTTTATACTTCTATATCCACTATTAAAATGGTAATATCTTTATATTATTTATTATATCAATAGATTATAACAGTTCCCAACTATAATGATAACCTTGATATACTATGAAAATAATCTTAAACATATGTCCTATATCCAAGATACATTATACTAATAGGACACATATGATGTCTGACTATCAGGTGATGGGGGCTCATAAGCATTGATACTTCTTCTCATGAAGTTTTCACTTGGTGATATTGATTATAGGAGATCATGATGATTGAACCACTAATAGGAACACCACATGTTTTTGGGTGTAGTTGTTCCTTCTTATTTACGAGAATGTGTATCGATCTATCAACTTGAGATCATTATCAATGTGTACTATTTGATTTCATACTTTGATACTAGATTAAAACTATGAAATTTATGTTGTGGTAAGTTAGATTGAATTGGGTTCATCATTGGATTTATGACATTGGTTGAATAATCAAGACACAATTTATCGCTGCTGAAAAGAAGAGACATCTCGAGCCTAGTTGACCAGGTTGGTAGTAACTTCACTATATCTATGTACATGATGGAAGAAGATAAGTCCATCCAATAAAGTCATGAAATAATAAAGTGACGAAGGATGATGACATAAAGTGTGCATCCTACTTTATGTGATATGATGAGACAAAGAGACTATATTACACAATATGTGTTCATAGGAGGTAGTCAGAGTTATAAATTGTCCTTATCTTCTTGGGGTCTATGATGTGCTTCTAGTTACTGCTCTTGGTCTGTGTTTATGACTCATTGATATCGAGATATGGTCTTAGAGTCTCACACACTAAGTGTATCGATAAGTTTCACTTATTTAGATGAATAAGAGTTTAGGATGAAGTTGACCCCATATGCAAGGTTCAGTGAACATTTGAGTGTGAATGATCACAAGTAAAATAATTTAGTTATATTATTGAATTTTATAATAATAATGTTTGAATTCATTTATAAAGTTATTCAAAAGTGATTTAATTATAAAAGTGAATACATAAAAATATTATTTTTCAAAACCCATGGGGCGCAGGTTACTGTAGCAGCACTGTAGCGGCACTGTAGCAGCAGCGCCACTGTTCATCAGCAGGTACTGTAGTGGCGACGATACTGTGCGGTACTGTAGCAACAGGTTACTATTCACAAAATGTGAATTGGCCTTTGAATTTGGGGCTACGGGCCATGTAATGGGATACAAGACCACTGGGCCTTCGGGCTATGTAATGGGTTTCCCTCTACCCAGTTAAAAGAGGTCTTTGCTTTGATTTAATAATAAAAATGAGGCTTCGGCCCCAACCTTAAAAAAAAATAATGCGTTCAAGGTTCGTTAAAGGGGAGTTAATGATCAGAGTAAATGTTTTTCATTTTATCACATGTCATATTATTAATGTCACAAGATAGTGATAAAATATTCATGACATTTAAGACACATTTACTAAGTTATTTATGTCATTTTGGGACCATTTAATAAGTTCAACTTGTCTAGAGGCTTAAGTGTACTTTTAGAAAGATTTAACCTACTATTTAAGCTCATTTTTGAGCCATGAATAGTATCCATAACTATTTGAAATTTTTTTTAGAGATATTCTCATATCACATCCCTCTCAGAAGTTCTAGAGGGAGAAATTGAGAGAAAAACAAGGTTGGAATGATCCTGATTCCTTGGGCCGAGTCCGTGTTCTTCATGCGATAAAAGGGACATTGAAAAATGATTCAATTTTCTTTAACAACACCTAAAAACTACATAATTATGATATAAAAGATGTGGTTTATGCATGGATAATATAGAATATGTATCACTTGGTACCTTTGAGCTATGACATGCTGACAATGAGTAGATCAAATTTGTACTGATGAATGAATATGGTGATGTTTACACTTTCATTTTATTTTTGTTCTTCACACTTAAATTAAATTTCATGAAATTTGTGGGTGAATCCAAGCAAGGGTATACCAAATTTTATGTTTCAACATGAGTCCAGATCTATAAAACCTAAAATACCAATTCTAAAACTTTTATAAATCCCTGAGTTCCTTCACGTCAGATGCTACAATATTCCCATAAATTAACAACACACTGCAACAACCAATGTGAATAAAAAAATAATGTTTATATTGAAAAAATTCAAATATTTTCATACATTAAGAAAAATATTTACATAGAAATATTTAAATAAAAAATAAATTTACATTGAAACAATTCAATACATTATAATTATATTTTATATGTATAATTATTTAAAAATAATTACAATTTCCAAACAAATCAAAAAAAATTAAACCAACACACAGGAGAGAATATCTATGGATCAACCCAACCTTGTAGAAAAGAAGAGTGTATATATAAAAAAAACAATATTTATTTTAGTATTATTAAATAAATAAATAAATAAAAACTAAATTATATAATAAAACATAAATAAATGGATAGAATAATACATAAATAAAACACATTACAAAGTAGAATAACAATACGATCATGCTTGTTTTTTTAAGTGTGTGATACATGTTTTGAAATAAAATAGGTCACTTTTAAACTAAAAACATGAAATTTCAGTCATACCAACCACACTATGTGTCAAATTTATGTGAGTTTAATTCCTACACATATCAAATGAATCATGTATTGTTTTCCTAAGGTATCATGACAATCTGAGTAATTTTTCTTAGTCTTGATAATGTGAAACATGTTTTGAACTAAAATTTAATTTTTAAACAAAAAAACATTCACTCAGCCATACCAAACACACCATACATAAAATTAATATGTTATTAATTATTACACATTATATAGGAATCACATATCATTATATTAAAAGGATTATGATAATTCAAGTGTGTTTTCTTGGTTTTGAGTATGTGACATGCATTTCAAATTGAAATGACACTTTTAAATTTAAAACATACATTTTTATTCATGATAGACACACTATTTATTAGATAAATGTGAGGTTAATTACTATATGTTACAAATTTATAAAAAATAATTGGTCTAAAGTTCCATAATAATTCAATCACATTTTCTCAATTTTGAGTATGCGATGCACATTTTGAAGTAAAAATCCACTTTTAAAATAAAAACATACAATTTTAGTCATACTGATCACAAAGTATTTCAGATCTTGGTTAACCCATATGGTTCAAAAATAAACCAAATATCATTTTACTAAAGTCTCATAAAAATCTAAGATCGTTTTCTCACTTTTGAGTATGCGATATATAGTTTGAACTAAAGTGTCACTTTTAAATGAAAACTCACACGTTCTAGCATACTAGCCACACCATGTGTCAAATTTATGTGAGGTTAATTACTATAGGTCACAAATGATTCAAACATAATTTTCCTAAAATATCATGATAATATGAGTGTGTTTTATAGGTTCTTAGTATAAGACATGTGTTTTGAACTAAAATGTCACTTTTAAACTAAAAACATGCACTTGTAGTCATATCAATCACATAGTGTTTTGGATTTAAATAGCTAATTTATATAGATAAAAAATAAAACATGGATAATTTTCCTAAAATATTATAAATATCTAAGCATGTTTACTCAGTTTTGAGTATGTGACACGTGTTTTGAACTAAAATATCACCTTTTAACTGAATTCACACACTTTTAATCATACAGGCCACACCATGTGTCAGATTGATGTGAGTTTTATTCCTGTAGGTCACAAATGAATCATAGATATTTTTCCTAAAGTATCATGATAAGGTGTGCTTTCTTGGTTTCAAGTATGTGACATGTGTTTTGAATTAAATAGTCACTTTCAAACTAAAAACATGCACTTTTAGTCATACTGACTACACCGCATGTTAGATTGATGTGAGGTTAATTAATTCTGGTCAATAGTGAACTAATTTTTTTTCTAGAGTATCATGAAAATTTAATCATATTTTATTATTTTTCACCATGAAACATTTATTTTAAACAAAAAATTAAATTTTATATAGAAAACACGCATTTTGAACACATGGAACTAAAATAAAAAATAGTGATAAATATATATTCAAGAATGAAGATGGAAAATTACAAATATGAAGAAAAATTTTAACTTTAAAGGCTCTGAGGCATATAAGAAGTGGTTGGGCTCATGTACAAGAATGGTTTTTTGTTGATTTCTTTGGATAAATCCTTAGAACTAGATGAAAACAACCTTGAAATAATTGAGAGAATATATTTTCGCATATAATTTATAATTAATTTATATAAATACCTTCACTTATAATTCTTTCTTCATTTTCAATCAGTTTAACTTTCTTATTTTACTATCACTGCAATTGCAGATTCAAGGGTATAATCCCTATAATGGTATCAACATGTGCTCTACGAACCTCATAATGTCATCGTTAGATCTATAGGTGATAAAATAGGATAAATAAACCACTTAAACCATTCACCATTGATCACAAAAAGAATTACTTCTACACTTAAAGGAATCTATCTAGTTTTATCGGTCTTGAGAGGGAGAAGGATGATGAATACTCTCCATTATTGTAAGCATTATTGAGAAGTTCTCTCTAGGGATTGATATAATTTTCTAGAGAATTCATTGTGCACACCATTCTCTATATCTATCTCTATCATAAAATGATATAATCAAGTTTATATATCTTGGTTAGAGAATTAGTTATTGTACAAAATACCCTTAACCAATATCTTAATCCTAAATAAACCCCACATAAAATAATAATAATAACATTATTATTTCTCTAAAGTGTGAAAAACTTATAGATATTTAAATATAATTTCTTAAATAAATAAATTAATATTTTTTTAAAAATGATATTAAATAAAATATATCATTTAATTATAAACACTTAACCAGTCTTTTAATCCTCCTTAGCATTTATTAAACTTTTAATAATAACTATTTATTTAAATAAATAAATATCACTGTATTATTCATCAGATAAATAAATAAATATTATATTTACTAAATAGAGAATAAATATCTATTTAATATTCAACTCACACACATATTTTTTCAAATAACTGGTGGTTGACTATATGTGATCAATATAACCCAAATAATTATTATTCCTTGAAACACGAGAATAATATTTATTCTTAAATTAAATTCAAATATAATTTAACCGAGGTTATGGGAACACATAGTGTGTGACCTTCTACACCTCTTACCTAGTGGAATTAAAAAAACTGGCCTAAAGTCCAAGATCAACATCTAACAACACGTTAAGTCACCCATAGATAAAGTAATTAATTTCACAATAAAAAAATCTCCTATGAATATCTACTATGTAATATAACCACTTTGTATCAATATATCATCGATTTGGTTGCATTACTTGTGTCATCATCTTATGTGCTTAATATATCTTTCTTTAAATCTATTGAAATAAACTCATTGATAAACTACCATGGACATGGACTTAATTAGACAGTTCCATTTCAATTAAAGGGATAAAGATATCCACTTCCATTAAATAGAAGGAAAAAAAATCCTTTATGGACTTATTCTTTAATTTCATATCATTTGTGACATACCCAATGTATCCTACCTCACAACGAGTATATGTCATCATAGTTTTCATCAATACATCAAAGTAAATAAATCATGATATACATTAATAATAATATCAAGTCTAAGGACTAGTAAACACATCCATGGATTAGAATATCCAATGAGACGTATAACATTTACAATTACCATTGGTGGGATTTTTTCCATAAACACCTCTCTTGGAGATTACCAAGTGAGAACTTCATGAGAAAAAGTCTCAATGTTTTATGAAACTCCAACACCTGATATCATGAATCATCCATGTCTAATAATATATATTTCATTCTATCATTAAAATATTTTTAAGAATATTTTTATAGCATGTCAAGTTTCTCATTATAGAGAGGAACTTCTATGACATTTCAATGTAATAGATACTCTAAGGACATTATCAAATTAATGTAACAAAAAAAGAATACCCAAAATGTGATAAGATATTTATTTATATTCAAGAATTTGAATATATAGTTAATCAAAATTTCAAATTAGTTAGTTCCAAGGAAACTACTTCAACATACTCCCACTTTCATTAGATCCAACTACTAATGACTTTCAGTTATCTAGATATCACATGATATTCATGATTATACTAAGATAATGTTTTAGTAAATGGGTCCATCATGCTACCCCCCATGGAAACTCATATTACTATGGACTCATCCATTTGAAAAAAATATTTTAATAGGTGATACTTCTGAAGTATACGTTTCATCCATTGATGTGTTCTTAGATCCTTAGCAAGGGCCGCCACTATAGTATTATCATAATGCAATGTGATAACATATTTACTACTTGGAACAAAATAAAGATCTTGGATTAAGTTTAATATCCACATTTCATATTTAACTATATTAGAATCTGCAATATACTCATACTCTACTATAGAATCAACAACCACTAGCTTCTTTGAGCTCTTCTAGCTCATAGATCCTCCGTTAAGACAAAATACATATCCCGAATATGATTTTAGATCATTATGATCTATCTAGAAACTAGTATCTATATATCCCACAATGACTAGATCCTCATATCCTACATAAACTAGGAATATATCATTATTAAGCCTTAGATACTTTATGATAGTCTTCACAATAGTTCAATGCTAGTATCTTGGGTTTGCATGATATATGCCTACCATGTTCAAAGTATGGGAAACATAAATCCTAGTACATAACATGAAATACATGATATAACCTATCATAAAATCATATGGGATTCTACTCATTCTCACCCCTCTCGTTTATGTTTGAGGACACATTTTCTTAGATAGATTTATGCTACGTGACACTAAATACTACACCATATTATATTTTCCCCATTAAATATCTTTAGTATGTTGTCAATGTATATACCCTAAATTATCCTAATAATTATCTTAGATCCATCATTAATGATCTTGATACCTATAATTTAGGCCACTTCACCTAAGTTTTTCATGGATGATCACTTATTAAAACACGTCTTAATTAACTATAGTATTGGTATATCATTTCCAATTATTAATATTCATCAACATATACTACTAGGATAATGACTATACTCCCACTCAAACTCTTATACAAAAAATTCTCACATTAAATATTTATGAAACTAAATTCACCCATGGATTTATCTAAGAGAATGTTCCATGACCCCGATGCTTACTTCAATCCATAAATGGATCTCTATAACTTGCAATACTTATTGGAACCATTTTAAGGTTCTGGGTGAAATGGTAGTTCCTGGTGGATGAATAACTATGAAGATTTTTCTATATTTGATGGATCTTTCACAAAATATGCATGATATAAACACCATGACCAATGAAATTATCCATCGAATATTGATATGAGAAATCCTAAAACCCATAGAGGATATTTTCATGTTAAATTTATAATTAATTTATATTATATCTGAATAAAGGTTACTTTTTCTTAAGAACTTTATTTGAAGAAGATGTTGATCATTCTAAAACCTTTTTGGATTACATTAATTGTGTTGGTAGGATCAAAGTATAGAATTCATCTAGCAGTGATCTACACATACTCCTTTGATATCTAAGAAAAACCGATGGAATGCTAGGTGCTAGAATAGTGGATCTCTCATCTTGTGTTGTTCATATTTATCTCTTTTTATTCCTTTAGGCTTGAAGGATTCTTTATTTTTCTTCTCATTCTTGAGAGGAGGAAATAAGTAATAATTCAAGAGAGAATTATGTGGTTTATAATGATCCTTATATCTTAATTAACCCTACACAATAGACATAACTATCTATTTATAGAGTTGGGGTTTAGATTAAAATATTATTTAATTTCATACCATACCTTAAATAATATAATAATCCTTATTAGACACCTGGTCAAATAATAATAATAATATTATTTTATGGCATGTGCTAACTCATGAAATAATGATATTATTTTACTGGATTGCAAATTAATATTCATCACCAAACATGATCTTGGTCCAATACAACTCCTCAACATTTATTAGATATCCAAATAAATATTTAATTGAATATTTCAGTCATCAATAAATATTTGTGATTTATAAAACATGAAAAAAATTATTCTTTAGCCTTCAGAATAATATTTATTATACCAATTAAATTCAAATATAATTTAATCAAGATAAAAAAAACACTTAATGTGTGACCCTCTAAGATTACTTTTCATTGGTATTAGATAGTATTTCCTAAAGTATAAGATTACTATCTAGTCATGGTTCAAGTCACCCAAGAGAAATAATTTAATGTCATAACACTGACAACCATATACAAATGATCACTGTATAATATAATACCTTATTATGAATATCTTATTAAGCAGGCTGCATATCTGTGTCATCAACCAATATGATTGATATGTCTATCTTTGACTATATGAAATAAGCACATTAATACACCATGGAAATGGAATTTCATGTGATAGTTCCATTCGAATCAAAGGGTCTATTTATCAACTTCCATAAAGATGGAAGAGACAGATCTTTCCTTGATTTATCCATTAATAACATTTCATTCATGATGCACCCGACATACCTTATTTCCCATGAACATATGGAATCATTGTTTTGGTCAGTAAATCTAAGTGCACTAGTCATGACATGCATTAATGATAATCTTAAATTCTATGGAACATTAAACACACTCTAAGATAGGAATATTCAATGGAACCAAAACATATGGAATTCCTGCTGCTTGGTTTATTCTCATAATCTTTTATCTTGGAGATTTCCAAGTTCAAATTTAATGAGAAGAATCCACATATGCATGCGAGTACTCACACCTAAAATTATAAATAATATGTTCTCTATCACAGTAAATTTTCTAACTATATAAATACATTTAAAAATATCATCATGTTACTTCATGGTTCTCATCATAGTAGGGAATTTATATGACCTTATCAATGCGACAAATACCCTATGAAATTATTACATCAAAGTCATGACGAATAATGAACAATATGTAATAATATGTTTCATTAATATTAAAATATTTAAATATACATGTAATCAAAGTCCAAACAGTTAGTTCTAGAACAAAAAATCCAACATATTTCCATTTAGACTAGAGCCAACTACCTATGACTTTTGTTCCACTAGACCTCACATGATGAACATTTGTTTTTCTGAGTTAAGGATTTAGTGAAGAGTGTTAGAGTTGGTGCCCTAGAACCAACTTCTATGTACTTTATGATATCTTTTATTTATATTTTTGAATATTAATAAACTTATTATCACATAATGATTATTATTATGTGTAACATAGTATGTGATAGTGTCCCTAGAGTAGTTATCACACTAAAAGATCATAGCAGTTCCCTACTATGATGAGAACTTGGAAGCGCTACAATATTATTCTTAAATATATGTTCTATAAAAGGATGATATCATTTGAGGGACAAATATTATATAGGCTATCAAAGGTGGAGAGTCATAGGATTTTAAGGCATCTTCTCATGGTGTGCACCCTTGGTAATATTTAGTAGGATATTATGAGAATGTGACCTGCTAGTAAAAAATACATTTTATATGTGTCATTGGATGTTCCTATCTGTAGACGTGTGTATTGGTACTTATAATTTAATATTATTACTAATGAGTATTATGAGTCACATACTTTGATGTATTTATGAAAACTGTGATGATAGATGTTCGTGGTAAGGTAGGATACACTTGGTGCATCATGAATAATATTGCATTAATGAATAATGTGAGAAAGGATTTATCCCTTCTATTCTTTAAGGGAAGTTAATATCTCAGGCCCTTTAATGGAAATTATATAGCCTAAATAAATCCATGGCCATAGTGTTCTATAGGCAAGTTCTATTTCTGAAAATTCAAAGGACATCGAGCACATAGGTTGATGGCACCAGCATATAACCTGCTTTATTTGAGATATTGTGATAAAGGGATTACATTTCATAGTAATCACTCGTATGAGTTATTATGTCATTGATACATTAACTTATTTTTATATCGATTCCTTGGTGTGCTTCTAGATTCTATCCTTGGACTTTAGGCTGATTCACCTAATTCCACTGAGAAAGTGTCCTAGAGGGTCACACACTAAGTGTATCCAGAATCTCAGTTAAATAATATATTATTATTTATTATTTAACAATTTGAATAAATATTATTCCCACATGTGGTTTAATAATTATTCATGTTTACTTGATCCCATTTATTTCATCACCAGTTATTCAATATAATATAATGTGAGTGGAACATTTAATAAATATTTATTTTCTATTTAGTGAATATAATATTTATTTATGTATTGGAGAATAATGTATTGATATTTATTAAATAAATAGAAATTATTCAAGTTCTGATAAATATTATGGATGAATGAAAGATTGGGATTTTAGGTCTGGTGAGAAAATAATAAATATTGAATATTATTTGATTAAATAATATTTAATTTTAATTCGCAAGTTAAGCACATATAGAGAAATAATAATAATACTAATATTATTTGACATGGGGTTTTTTATAGGATTAAATAAATAATTAAGGGCACTTGTTCAATTATTTTATTTTAACCCTAGTGATATATAAACCTAGTTATGTTATTTTCTCAATAGAATAATTCATTTATTTGGGTAGTGCATAATAAAATTAGAGAATTATCTCAATCCCTAGAGAGATCTCTTCTCAAAGATCACTTCCAAGAACAGAGATCAATATTCATCCACTAGATCAAAGAGAATTATTTGGAATAAATTCTCATAGCAATCAAAGGAATACAGACAATGCAAGAACAAGGATTTTTCGTACTATCACCCTGATATTCCTTCGACGATGTCTGGAGATTCATGGAACACGTGTAGATCACCGCTAGAGGAAATCTACACTTGATTCCTACGATGCAATGATGATGCATCGTAGAATTATTTCCATATCCATCAATGAATAAATAATTCCATCAAAGTAATTATTATTTAATTAAATTAATTATAAATAATATGTGATGATCCTCTCTCTGGTTCCATCCTGATTCATGTTGTCTGTCTTCTTTGATTCAATTCCGTTGAACATGAAATTTATCATTGTGTAGATCTCAGATTGATCATTGAACATGGAAAAAATCAAAGTTGGGCATCTCCCATCACATGATTCCACTACACTAATAGCCTACAAGTGGTTTCAGAGTGGTCACATAATTATTTATAATTATTTAAAGATTATTGGTGATTTATGAATTTTAATTTAGTTTTTCAATTCAAGTTCAATACTTATTTTTATCTAAATCACAAGATTTATTTCTTCCTCCTCTATTTCTCATAGATCTAATTGATACAATTAATTTAATTAATGAAATAAAATCAAATATATCATTCAAAGGTGCTAAGGATTATAGCTGAATAACACAGAAGTACACGTCGTGTAATTAGAATTACATGTTGTGTACTTATGGTTGATGCATCAAGAATTAATTTGGAAATTAACTCAAACCATGTGCATCGATTATACACGATGCATTAAATACCTTATACCACGTGTTGACTGGGATAGGGTGGCACACAGTCAACTGGAGTACACACTATGTAGCCCAAGTACACAACGTGTAGTCCCTTTGAGTCATAGATGGGATATGTAGTACCATACATGACCTTCCTGACTGGTGACTGTGTAATTCAGATATCACATGGCATGTATCCCATTAGATACACCATGTAATCCATTTTTCAAGGTACAATTTATATGTCGATTCCCTAGGAATTTACCTCTGATAGATGGTGAGATATATAGATTCTGTGTAACTCAGCTACAAATGTCCTGTACCTATTCCAAATTATTTAGATTTAAAATTTATTTATTATATTATATAAATCTTGAGACATGTTCTTGCGTGTGGTCATTAAGTTGATAGGACACTCCATGTGATGGGTTTTAGTATTTATTTATATATAAATGTTTAATTAACATCTATGTAATGATTGGATATGCATATCATGTATGAGTTTTATTACAGTTGTTACTCTACATGCATTAAAGCATGACACATTAGAGAAAATCATGTAATTCATGTAATAATTAATTTGATACTTCACGTTATGAAAGTACATGATAATTCATGTATTATATATGTCATAAAGAATAAATAAGTATATGAGTATAATACATGTTGGGTAGATTCAAAAAGGTATTCACCGTATTTCCTTCAAGGTACATTTATGTACATAGTTAATTTTAAATGAATTTATTTAATTTGTTTAAAATTATAATGGATAATAATCTCAAGGAAATTCAGACGAGAATAATGACAAAATAATTGATTAATTAAATATTATAATTAATTTATTCAATCATGATTTATCTTAAATAAGAACTATTAAGAATTGAATGCTAGTTTTATTAAATATGTAATTTATTTCATGCATATGGATGATCACGAGAAAAGACCAAACCTTTGTATAAAATTGGTTTAATTTTAATTTATTATTAAATTAAATTATTGGTCTACATGACCTCTCTCCTCTATTTATGTAGGGGCTTCATGATCATGGTTTCTTTTATGTAAACCATTTTTCCCTCACCTGCGTGCAAGTAAAAGAATATGTAATGGATGAAGATCCTAAGATAGTGGAGGTGGTTCAAGTTAGGATCTAGGATGAAACCAATCAAAGAGAGATACATTGGTGGACAAGTGGAAAGCTGTAAAACAAACCTTAAATGGTTCAAGGTGTTTTACCCTAGGTAAATGGTTAGTTTATCAACTTCTAGAAAAACTAACCATTAGTAAAATATCATAATCATACCACTTTATTATTTTATTTTGGTCAGTTTCATGGTTATTTCATTATGAATGTTTTGTTGCGATTACATAAATTAATGAAATTAATGAGCATGTAAGATAGAACTAAAATAAATTTTCTTATGTGTAAATATTATCATAGACATGGTTAATCACTTAAGTAAATCTATTTAATATTAAAAATAATGTGATAAATATAATAATTGGAAAATTATTTATAAAGGAAAAAAACCCTAAATTATATATATTAAGTCAGTATAGCCTTCCACTACTTCAGTTAAAATTGAACCATATTTCAAAGTGTCTGAACATCCAAAGTTGGGGTGATTTTAACTATCAGGGAATTCTAACTTGAAGTTTTGGGTTGACTTAACTTAGTTCAAATCACGGGTTGACTTCCAAAGCTGTACTTGGTGTAACTATGAGGTAAATGTTGAGGAAATACAATTTAAGGATTTCAAGATTAGGGAGTCCACTCATAGAATCAAGGAACTATGAGTTAATGAAGTTGGAATTTGAAATTACTACCTAAAACTATTCAAGTTTCTTGAACAACCAATGTTGGGGTAATGAGAAGGTTAATATGGATCCTTTCCACTAGGATGTCCAAGAAATAAGATATTCTGAAACCAATGGTGAGGGATATTGGGTTTTGATAAAATAGTGGGAGACTAATAAATTTAATATTTATTTATTTGTCTAAATTTTATCAGATAAAGTACTAAAATAATAATCATATTATTTTTTAGAAACAAAATTAAAATTAATTCAAACATATCACTGCGATCCATACTTATGAAGGATAACCTTTTCACTGGCACAAATTTATAAGAGTGGAAAAGGTGATTACGGGTTATACTTCGCCATGAAAGGAAATTTCATGTGATGGAAGAAACTTTTATAGTTACACCTGGTAATGAGGCAAGAGATGTAAAGCTATACCTCTATGAGAAACATTTGAATTATGCTACATATATTCAGTGTTTCATGCTATCATCCACATCTAATGAGATTTTGAAGTAACATGAGAACATTGATACATAGAGCATGATGTATCACCTTCAGGATATCTATCAAGATAAGGTGAGAAATGATATACACAAGATCTCTAATTATTTATTTAAAACTAATCTTGGAGATTCTACACTAACTAGGCCTCATGTAGTCAAGATTATTGGCTACATTGAACGCTTATAAATCTTAGGTATTAAATTCATGTATAAGTTGCGTACAGATCTCATAGTTTCATCATTGCCCAATACCTTCTCTAATTTTATTATTAATTATAATATAAGAAATAATGAGAAGAGTATTTTGTAACTTATTACTTTGATTATCCAAGTGGATAAGGACATGGGGCATGATAAACTTGTGGTCCTTATGGTGAACAAGAAAAGTAAGAACATGGAAAATGGGACCAATACCTATAAACAATATAAAGCTCTAGAGAACCATCCTTCCAAGAATAAGGAAAATGAGGCAGTATGTTTTTTTTTGTGGAAAGTCATGCCACTAGGAGAGGAACTAAACTCAGAAGCAAGGGAAAGCTAATTGTGCATTTTTTATCGAGTTTAATCTTTTAACATCTACACATTAGGTATTAGATACAACTTTTGGTTCTCACAACTATATCCAAATGTAGGAACCAAGTATATTATGATAGATTACTAGAGGGGAGGTGGATCTATGAGCTGATAATGGTGTGAGGATGGATGCCCTGGCCATTGGTGACTACCACCATTCATTTCCAACAAGAATGATTTTGGTTTTAAAATATTTTTATTATGTACCTATGGTTACCAAGAACATAATTTCTATATCATGCCTAGATGAAGATGGGTTTATTTTCAAGTTTGGAAATATATTTTTTTCTTTTATAAGGACAAAATATGTTATGGTATGACACATTTAAATAATGGTATTTATGTATTAAATTAAAAAAAATCAAGTGTTGGAAATTTATAACGAATCATGTTCACACAACTCATATAACACCCAACTATGGCATCACCTTCTTGGCCATGTAAAAAATAAGTGTTTGAAAAATCTCTGTAAATTTGGTTATTTATACTCTTCTAAGATAAAACCACTTGAAATATGTCATTCTTGTTTACAAGAAAAATGACCAAACCACAATTTGGTGGACAGAGTGAAAGGGCCACATAGATTATCATATTGGTACACATTGATGTCTATGGACCATTTACATTAGAATCTAGAGGTGGATATTTTTACTTCATAACTTTTACTAATGACTTGAGTAGATATGGATATATCCACTTGATGAGGTATAAGTCTGATTACTTTGATAAATTCAAGGAATTCAAGAATGAAGTAGAGAATCAACTTGGTAAGAAGATAAAGAAGATTCAATCAGATCGAGGTGATGAATATCTTAACCATGAGTTTATCGACTTCTTATGAAAGTTTGGGATTCTATCTCAACTCACTCCATTTTATACACTATAGTGGAACAATGTTAGTGAAATGAGGGACCGTACCTTATTAGACATGGTGAGGTCAATAATGAGTCATGTAGATCTTCTATTATCCTTTTAGGGATATTCATTACAAACTGTGGTACACACATTAAACCGAGTACCAAATAAAGATAAAAATGTAATTACCTTCGAATTTTGGAGTGGAAAGAAACACGTTTTATCACAGACATGTGTATTGGGTTATGAGGTGTTTGTTAAGGGCTTCTTAGGCAACAAAATAGCACCCTAGGGCACAAAATATATATTTATAGGGTATCCCAAGGAAACAAAGGGATACTAACTATACAACCCCTCATACAAGAAAGTGATTTTCACTATACAAGCCATCTTTATTGAGAGGGATCACATCCTCAAAATGGATAGTGAGAGAAATATTGACTTCAATAAAGTTGATTCTCAAGATACACATAAGTTTGTATAGGAATAGATTCCACATGTCCCATTAGAAGAAGTGGTTCTTGAAATATAAGTACTTTGTAGGAGTATAAGAGAGGTAAGAGAACTAGGGAGATATGGTTTCTAGTAATCAAAGATGGTGACTCATTATTATTTGAAAAATATGAACCTCTATCCTACAAGGAGGCAGTATAGAGCTCAAAAGCTGCAAGATGGAAATGAGCCATGAATTCTAGAATGGATTCCATGTATCAGAACCAAGTTTGGGTTCTGGTTAATGCATTGGTTGATGTAAATCCCATTGTATGCAAATGGGTATTCAAGAGGAAACTCGACATATAAGGTAAATTAAATACCTATAAAGAAATTCTAGTGGCTAAAGGGTTTAAACAATGTCAAGGAATTGACTATGATGAAAACTTTTCACCAGTTTCCATGTTTAAATCCATCAAAATTCTATTTTATATAGCATCTTACCATGATTATGATATTTAGAAAATGGATTTAAAAGATGCATTCCTTAAAGGGAACCTTTGGAAAGATGTATATATGACACAACCAGAAGGTTTTATGACTCTAGGTGATACCAAAAGGATTTGAAAGTTATAGAGATCCATTTATGGATTGAATAAAGCATCTAGGTAATTGAATATTCAATTAGATAAATCCATAAAATAATTTGGTTTCATTAAGAATGAATTTTAGATGTGTATTTACAAGAGGTTTATTGGGAATGCAGTCATTATCCTAGTAGTATGTATTGATGAAATACTACTTATTGGGAATGACAAACAAGTTTTACAGTCTGTTAAGGATAGATTAAAAAAGTGTTTCCCCATGAAGGACTTAGGTGAAGTAGCATATATTCTAGGGATCAAGATCATTCGTGATATATCCAAGTGGATACTTATACTAAGTCAAAGTACATATGTTGACCAGATACTAAAGATATTTAGTATAGAATAATCTAAGAGGAGATTAGTTCTAGTGTCACATGATTTATATATTTCTAAGAAAATGTTTCCTCATATATAACATGAGAAAGATAGAACGAGTAAGATCCCATATGCTTTAGCGATAGGATCAATTATTTATGACACACTATGTACTAGACTTTATGTTGCCTATGCATTGAACTTGGTAGGAAAATATCAAGAAGATCTAGGAGAACAATATTGTACTATTGTTAATGCTATCCTTAAGTATATAAGAATAACTAAATATATGTTCCTAGTGTATGGATAAGACAAGGAACTGGTCATTAGGGGTTATACTGATGTTAGTTTTCAGATAGATGTGAATGATTTGAATTCATAATCAGGTTATGTTTTCTATCTCAACAGAGGAACTGTGAGCTAAAAGAGTTCAAACTAGATAGTTTTCATTGATTATATAGTGGAGTCCAAGTATATAGCAGCTTCTAATGCATCCAATTAATCCATTTGTATTCATAACTTTGTCTAGGATCTTTATGTTTTACATGAAAGTAAAGACCTTATCACATTTTATTGTGATAATACTACAGCGGTGGCTATTATAAAAGAACCAAGGTCACACTAATAGACAAAGCACGTAATCTAGAAGTATCACCTCTTGAGGGATTTTTATCAAAGGGGTGGAGTTGAAATGAGAAGAGTAATCATAGAAGAGAACGTGGAGGACCCCTTGACTAACAACCCATGTCAGTAGAAGCATGAGTATCATGTGAGAGTTAGAGAACTAAATGTTGTTAATAGTTATCTCTAGTACAAGTGGAATTATATTGAAGTTGGTGCCCTATAACCAACTTATGTGTACTTTATGATAACTTTTATTCATAGTTTTTAATATTAATAAACTTATTATCACATCATGATTATTCTTCCGTGTAACATAGTATGTGATAATGTCCCTAGAGTAGCTATCCCACTAAAAGGTCATAGTTGTTCCCCACTATGATGATAAATCATAAGTTCTACGAAACTATTCTTAAATATATGTTCTATATCTAAATGATATCATTTGAGAAACAAAAATTATACAAGCTATCTGGGGTAGAGACTCATAGGACTTTGAGTCACCTTCTCATGGTATATTCCCCTGGTAATATCTAGTAGGATATTATAAGAATGAGTCCTTCTAGTAGAAAATACATATTTATACGTGTCATTGGATGTTCCTATCTATGGATGTGTGAATTGGTCCTTAGACTTTAAGATTCTTATTAATTATTATTAAGAGTTTTGTACTTTTATGTATTGATGAAAACCGTGATGATATATGTTCGTGAAAATGTAGGATATGTTGGGTACATCACAAATAATATTTCATTAATGAATAACAAGAGAAAGGATTTATCCCTTATGTTATTTAATTAAAGTTAATATCTTAGTACCTTTGATGGAAAATTTATAGCCTAAATAAATCCATGTCCATGGTGTTCTATAGGCAAGTTCTATTTCTATAAAATCAAAGAAAGAGACATCAAGCACATAGGTTAATGACATCGGTATGCAACCTACTTTATTTGAGATATTGTGATAAAGGGATTATATTGCATAGTAAGCATATGTATGAGGTATTATTTCATTTTATCATTAAATTCTTTCTCTATGAGTGCCTTGGTGTGTTTTTAGATTCTAACCTTGGACTTTAGGCTGCTTCACCTAATGCCACTGAGAAAGAGGCCTAGAGGGTCACACACTAAGTATATCCAGAATCTTAGTTAAATAATATATTATTTATTTAACAAGTTGAATAAATATTATTCCTGCATGTGGTTTAATAATTATTCATGTTTTCTTGATCTCATTTATTCCGTCAATAGTTATTCAAGAGAATATAATGTGAGCGAAATATTTAATAAATATTTATTTTCTATTTAGTGAATATAATATTTATTTATTTATTAGTGAATAATGAAATGATATTTATTAAATAAATAGACATTATTCAAGGCATGATAAATATTATGAAGGAATGATAGACCGTGATTTTATGTCTGGTGAGAAAATAATAAATATTGAATATTATTTGATTAAATAATACTAAAATTTTTAATTCACAATTTAAGCTCATGCTGAGAAATAATAATAATAATAATATTATTTGACATGGGGTTTTCTCTAGGATTAAATAAATAATTATGTTCACTTGTAAAATTAGTTTATTTTAACCCTAGTGATATAAAAATCCAGTTATATTGTTTTCTCAATATAACAATTCATTTGTTTGGGATATGCACAACAAAATTAGAGAATTCTCTCAAGACCTTGAGATATCTCTTCTCCAAGATCGCTTCTAAGAATAGAAAGCAATATTCCTACACTAGATAAAGGAGAAATATTTTGAAGCAATTCTCATAGCGATCAAAGGAATATGACGTAAGTACAAGGATTTGCTGTGATAGTACCCAAATATTCCTTTGGCAATGTATGAAGATTAATGGAACACATATGGATCAATTCTAGAGGAAATTCACACTTGATTCCTATAATGAAATGATGGTTCATTATAGATCTATTTTTCAGGTCCATCAACAAAGAAAGAATTCCATTAAGCTAATTCTTATTTAATTAAATTAATTATAAATAATATGTGATGATCCTCTCTCTCTGCTTCTGACATGATTCATGTTGTCTATCTTCTTTGATTTAATTCCATTGAACATAATTTTTATCATCATGTAGACCTCCAATTGATCACTGAACATGGAAAAAAGAAAAGTTGGGAACCACCCATTGCACACTTCTACTATGCTTAGAACCTATAAAGGGTTCCACCATGATGTCTTTTGTATATATATTACTCAATGAAACTTCACATATTTAAGGAAAATACATTAAGAGATGATACTTGTGAAGTATGTGCTTTATTACCTAATGTGTATTTAGCTTCTTTAAGAGAGACACAACTGTAGTATTAACACAATAGAGTGATATAATCTTTAATTCTTGGTTCCACATAAAATTTTTGTATGGATTTACATACCAAAACTACTTATTTAGTGGTCATGGAAGCTAAAATATACTCATACTATGCTATATAATTTGTGATCACAACCTACTTTGAGTTATCCTAGATCAAAACACCTCCATCGAGAGTGAATATGTATCCCATCTGTGGTTTCAGATCATCTTGATATATTTGGAAACTAGCATTTTCATATCCTCTGATGACTAGTTCCTCATCTACTCCATATACCAAGAACATATCATTAATATTCCTTAGATACTTAAAGATAGTCTTTACTTCCATTTATTAGTGGTCACCTAGGTCAGCTTGATATATTCCTACCACACTTAATGTGTAATCGATATCTAGCCTAGTATATATCCTAACATACATGAATGACCCAATTTTAGATGTGTATGGAATCTTTATCATCTTTTTTCTTTCCTCAAGTATCAGATGATACATTTTCTTAGAAAGGTAAATTTCATTTGACAATGGAAACAATCCCCTCTAAGATTGTTCTATACCAAATCTCTTCAAGTATCTTTTCAATATATATACATTGAATTTGGATGAGAAGCCTCTCAGATCTATCATGATGGGTCTTGATATCAAGAATAAACTTCACTTTTCCCAAGTCCTTCATGGAGAAGCATTTATTCAACTATGACTTAACCAACTATAATACCGATATTTCATTTCTATTAAGTATTATGTCATCAAAAAATACTATTAAGAAAATGACCACATTCCCACTAAACTGTTCATAGACCCAAGGATAATATTCATTATTTATGAAACCAAATTCTATTATGTCTTCATATAATTGAATATTCCATGACCTAGATAATTTCTTTAATCTATAAATGGATCTTTTCAATTTTTATACCTTATTGGAATCCTTTGGAGTCACAAACCATTCAATTTGGGTTATATAGATATCTTTCTGAAGGTTCCCATTAAGGAAGTATGTTTTGAAATCTATTTTAAAAATATCATAGTCATGGAAAGTTGTGGTGTAAATTATAATTATGATGGATTTCATCATTTAAATTAGTGAATAGGTTTAATCATAGTCTATGCCTTGATGGTTTTTGAAATATTTTGCAACCAGTTGTGCTTTATAATAACTTTCTTATCCATCCATGTCCAACTTCTCCTCAAATACCAATTTACAACCAACATTATTTACATCCACTAGAAAATCTACCAAAATCCATACTTGGTTTTGGTACATGGAATCCATTTCAAAATTTATAGATTCTTTACACTTAGAAACATCTATACCACTTACTGCTTCCTTGTAGGGTAAAGGATCATTATTATAAATTAATAACAATTCACCATCCCCATTAACTAGAAAACCATATCGTTTTGGTTCTCTAACCTATCTTGTACTCCTATATAGTACTTTTGTCTCTAGAACTTCTTCTTCCATGGATATTTGTTCAATTTTTTCCTACACAAAATCTTATGTACCTTGATCTTGAACTTTATCAATTTTTATCTCACTACCACTATCTGTTTTAGATATGTACTCCCTCTTAATGAATATGACATGTCTTTCCACTATAACCTTTTTGTTTGAGGGGTTCATATAGGTAATATCCCCTTATTTCCTTAGGGTATCCTATAAAGGTACACTTTGAGCCTCATGGTAAGAGTTTTTTTTTATCAAAGAGGCCTTAACAAATGATTTTCACCCCTATACATGTAAATATGACAACACAAGTTCTTTCCGCTCCACAATAGGTATGGAATAAATTCTTATACTTTAGTTGGTGCTCAGTTTAGTATTATGTTGTTTTTTGTAATATGTATTCCCAAAGGGATAATGGAATAATCACCTGAATCAAAATTGATCTCACCATGTCTAACAAGGTGTGGTTCCTCCTTTTGTTTAAACTATTCCACTAAGGTGTATAATGAGGAGTGAGTTGAGAAAGTATCCCAAAATCCTATAAATAATCATTGAAGTCTTTATTAAGATATTATTTTCCATACTCTAATTATTGTTTCTTAATATTCTTACCAATATAGTTCACAAATTCATTTTTGTATTCATTTAATATCTCAAAGGAATCTGAATTATACCCCATCAAGTATATATATCTATATATACTAAAAAAATTAGTAAAAGGTATGAAGTATGAGAACCCACCCCTTTATTCAATAGGAAACAATCCACACACATCATTATGAACTAATTCAAGAAGCTACTTGGCCATTCACCTTTTCCACTACATAAGTCTTTGGTTATTTTTCCTTGTAAACATTCATGACATACACAAAGTGGGTTTAGTTCAAAAGAATCTAAATATCCACCTTAGTGTAATTTAGTTAAACATTTTTCATTTAAAAGACCTATTTGGTGATGCCAAAATTGGATGTGGTATGAGTCACGTGAATCAGTTTTATTATCAATTTTCATTAATTGGTTCAAGTAATCCAACACATAAAGTTCATTATTTAAATGTTCCTTACCATAAAAATTACATCCTTATAAAAGAAAAAATATTTATCCCCAAATTTAAAAATAAAACCATCCATATAAAGTATAAACACATAATTAATGTTTTTGGTAATAGATGGTACATTATAAAAATCTCTTTAAACTAGGATAATTCTAGTCAACAACATGATGTAGTAGTCCCTAATAGACACAACAACAAGTTTGGTTTTTTGGCTACTCATAAATCTACCTCAACTTAGTCAATATTTCTGAATCTACTTGATTCTTATATTTGAATACATATGTGAGCACCACAAGCTATATCTAATATCCAATTGGTAGAAATAGATGAATTTCACTCAATAGAAAATGCACCTGGAGCTCCCCCTTACTTCATTTTCTAGGTGTAGTTTCTCTTATGTTGACCCTTATTTCCATATGTGAAACATATATCATATTGTTCCCTTGATTTAACCAGAATATTAATCTTATTGCAAGGTCATGAAAAAGATTTGGTAATAGAGGTATTCAATTGAATTTTTTATTCATTTACCATAAGGGCATAAAGTTTTTCATGCTTCATCTCCTTATCAACTTAGAAAAGAAGAGTGAGTAGATCTGAGAGAGACTTCTCAATGTTGTGCATATTAAAATTAACAATAAATATAGATAATCTCTAAGGGTGAGATGAAAAAATGAGATCGTCATGAATTTATTTAGGGACTTTAAACCCTATAACCTCTAGGAACTCAATGTAGCCAATGAGTTTGAATACATGAGGCCCAGTTGGCATACGTTCTCTAGGATTACTTTGAAATAATTCCATGGATATCTCAAACTATTCTTGTCTTTCTATATCATGGTATAAACTATGTATATTATTGATAATATTATAAGAATCCATGTTTTCATGATACTTCATGAGTTCACTTTATATGGAAAAAAGAATTAAACATTAAATGTTGACTATTGTAACACCCCGAGATTTTATGAAAAACATTCTTTATAATTTTATTAATGTCTTGTGTTGTACGCTACACCAAAAGGAGCTTGCAATACACGCATCCCTGACTTGGCTTGCATTACATGCAATCATGACCTTCCACGATAGCATGTGTTGTACGCAATATCGAGTTTCACTAAACAACGATATGTTATATAAACTAGCCATTATGAATAGTAATATCCAATTTTTAAAATTTTATAAATTTTATCTTTCAAAATGGACTTAATTTTTGGATTCGGAATATCGAAATTAGCCTAGGGTGAATTTTTGGTATTTTTCTGAAAACTTTCAATTTTTGATGAATAGTGAAAACACTGGGTTACTATTTAAAAACCGACTTTTTATTTAAATAATTATTTATTTTATTTAAATTTATTTTAGGTCAAAATTGATACATAATACCTATATAAGTTCAATGTAATTAATTGGAGTCATTTTATAATAATTTTAGATATATAAAAATTTTATTGAACTTTTCACCGTCTTTTACCCACATCCTAGGAGAATTTGGAAATTCACATAAAACTTAATTTTACCGCTTCTGTGAGTGGAATTTAGAAAATCCGAGAGACACGGTTAATATAAAGGACTAAAACGTGGTTCAATGAGATGAAAATAATTTTTGGTGAATAGTAACTTTTTACTTTTTTTTTACTACGGTTAAAAGTAAATAGGGAAATTAAGGGTAAAAATGATATTATTATTACCCTAACACATGTCCTAATTCTATTGGATAAGATTAATTAGACTAAAAACAACCTTAGGAATAAAATATGACAATTTAGGTCCACTTGGATTAGATTAGGACATTTATTATTAATTTATTTAAAGAAGGGTTAAAATAGTTAAAATCAAAGTTTAATAACTAAATCATTTTTAATATAGGGTTATTCATAAGATAAATTAGACTATAAATATTCATTAGAAATATAAGAATATTTAATACATAATGGTATTTTATTTATAATTTTCAGACATTAAATAATTTAATTTATTTGTGACACAATGATGATGCAATAATTATCTTATTAATGAAATATTAACATAATTGATATTATAAATACCCAAATAAATGTAATTTGAGACTTTTTATGAATTACACTAATTTTTTAGGTTAATATGACATGTTAGTATTGATTTAATTAACTTTTTTCGAACTAATCATTCTGTTATGATTTTCACAAAAATCAATTACCAAATAGTTTCAAAATTGACATAAAATGGTTTTTAAAACAAATATTATATTATTAATTTTTATTTTATTCCTAAAAATCTAAGGTTCGGAAAAATGACTTATATAAGGATATATATATTAATAATGAACCACTTGGGGTTCTTTTGGCTTATTATAGTAAGTTTATTAACCTTATAGTGTAAGAAAACAAGAAGACACGGTAAAAGTGAAATTATTTAACTTAAAGTTAAATCTAAATGATAAGGTTAAAATAGAAACCTAAACTTGTCTAAATTCTATTGGATGAGAGTATTTATACCCATCCCCACCTTATCTTATAAATAAATCAATTTTGATCTATTAAAAACCGAATATGACTTTATTATAAAATAATATTTTAAGTTTTTCCTAAAGTGCCCCTCTCCTCCCTTATAAAAGGGCACCTCTTCCCTCTTCTCTTCACACCCTTTTTAGCCTTGAAGCTCGTCCAAAACATAACCATTTCTCTTCTACACTTCCCTTGAAACATTCTGGAGGTTTTGGTCTTCTCAAAAGACCAACTCTACTTCCATAAGAGGAAGCTTAAAGGAGGTACGTTGAAGAAGAGATAATATCTTCTTCCGATTCTCTCAGGTTTCTTCTTCTACTTCTTCTTATTAGTTGTCTCATTATAAAGTAATAACATCAGTATTACTTATATACTGATATGTTATTATAAATATGAAACAAACCTATTTCACCTTCTATCCATCCTACGAAAAATGAAATCACCGTGCGTGCGTACGTACGGAATACCGTCTCCACGCCGTGGTGTAATCTTTTTTCGACCACCACCTTACTTGGATGGGTATAATGGTGTAAATAAATAACTATATATGATTATTTTATAGTTATATTGATTCTGAAATATTATACATATGCTTCAATACAATTCCATGATCATGGGAATGATATCATCGCTCGTGCGTACGTACGGACTACCGTCTCCACGACGCGATGAGATTCATTCTCCATGTTAACCATTCATGAATGATTATAAAGTATATATAATGAATAATAATGAAATATATGACATAATAATGATACTGGATTTATGTATATATATATTTATTTCATCTACTTAATTCCATTCAATTCAATAAGGAAACGAAAACAGCGTTCATGCGTACGTACGACCTACCATCTCCATGAATGGTGTATTTCATTCCATTTATTGATCTATCATATATATATGTATATGCTGAATATATATTATATATAAATCATGTTTTACATTCTGGAATTAATTAAATCAGGATATAAGTAATAATATCAAGAACAACAAGTCAAAACACGTACAATAAATGAAATGATTTTACCCAAATCGCTGCTTTTACATCGAATTTACAAAAGAATGGGTAATATAAAGTCATAAGTTAACCATATATGATATCATAACAATGAATATGATTCTGTAATAAGTCAATGAAATTATTTAAATCATTATACAGGAGATTCGGATACACACGAAGCATATTAGACATAAGGTAAGGGATAATTATTCCAATCTCATTCTTATCCGAGATTGTTTATTCGTAAGTATTTACTGGGGTGATGTTTATTATCCATGTCCATAAGTTCTCAAAATGTTTTCATAAAATGTTTAATTTTCTTCCATGTATGTTTAAAGTCATTCTTACCCTTTTTTTTTACTTTTACCACATCGTATGGAAGGAATCTATTTTTTGTTTACCATACGAGGTACTTTTTGACTTTTCTGGAAAAAAGTATGAGAAGAATGTTTTTTTAACTTATACGGCATGAACATATTTTTATGGTTTCATAAAGCCTTATTTTCATGAAGTTTACTCAACAATATTTCATGGTTATTTTCAATAAAATTCTTTTCTTTTAAAATTTCGTGGCTTTTTTTGAAAAGAAAATGATTTTTAAGAAGAAAGGATATTTTCCTCAAGAATTCTTTTCAAGTGTTTTATCAAAACCATTTTCCATATAAGATGACATTATTTCTTATGTGTATGTTTCAAGTATAATATCTCTATTATTTACATGGTTTCACTTTTATTATGATGAAATGATATCCATTTGTTTTATATGGAATATGTTATGATGGGATGATGTTTATGAAACCCATTTTCATTCTTTGGGTTATGATGAATGATTTATGTTTATGTTGTGGAAAAAGTAAGAATGATTTCATTATGAGATGGTTGGGACCTATATCTCCCTCCAATGAATTGGTTAAATATTTATATCTCATGAGATAGACATGGCTGGAATGGTAAGTTAATCCGGTTCAGTGTTACAGGACTTGAACGAGGAGTGAACTCGATTCCGAATGGGACTTTGTCCACTAAGATGGTCTTGGCAGCAATGCCTTGGATACTATGGAAATCATAACATGTGATTAATTTATTCTACAATTACATGTTTTATTACCATGATATTTTATCATGACTAATGTTCCTTTATGATCTATGCCTTATGTACTTCCAAGATTTATGTTGTTGCTCATGATTTTGATGTTTAGATTTTATGTTCAAGTTTTTGCATTCAAATGTTTATGGATTGTTTTATATTCTATATTCTTACCCTTACTGAGCATTTGAGCTCACCCTTTATATGTTTTCTTTTCCACATGATTTAAATAAAGGTTTTAGGTAAGAAAACAAAAGGGGAAGATTTTTATGGGAGATATTGAAGATCTTTCACCATGATTAGAAGATTATTTTCCAAGTTTCCAAAGACACTAAACTATTATGGTCATTGTGTGTCTATTTTTATTATGTATCAAGTATTCTACAAAAGTAATTTAATGTCCATGTACGTCAAGCTTTGGGTCTTTACAGTTGGTATCAAAGGAAAGGTTTAGTTAACCTTTGGAAACTAGGATGCGAAAACTTTAGTGAGATCCCTAGAGATATTTCTAAGGTATGTCTAGGGATGTCCCTAAGGTTAAGTATAAGTATAGATCATAGTCCTATAATTATGGTAACGATATTAGAATTAAACCTAAGATGTTAGATATTGAAGGTACTCCCCCTTTATTATGTTGTTTTCCTAGCATGATTTTTTCCTCTCACACTGTTCTTTTTGGGTTTTAGACGATGGTTGGAACCCGAAGGAACCATGTTGATCAATGTAATGGACAATGCAATGATTGTCCTCCCGAGCAACCAAATGTGATGGGAGATGGAGTGAAAAATATTATTTCTATACTTACACAAGCTATGAATCATTCTAGATTTCCAAATGATCAGAGAAGGGAACAATATTTTATTAAGTCCTTCACGAGGCAACATCCACCATCTTTCAATGGGTCTTCTGATCTACTTGTTGCTGAACAATGGATCAGTACCATTGAAAAGATATTTTCCATACTTCGCTTTTCAGAACATGAAAAATTCATTTTAGCTATTTACCGTCTAGAAGGTGAAGCAGACCAGTGGTGGACTCTAATTAAGAATACAAGGCCCAAGATGAAATTGAATCCATGGAATGGGATGAGTTCAAGAACTTGTTTTTCAGTAAGTACTTACCTCATATTCTTTGAAAAAAGATGGAAAAGGAGTTTCTTGAGATTAAGAAGAAGGATGATGAATCTGTTGGTATATATGAAGCGAATTTTACAAGACTTTCAAGGTATGCATCTGGCTTTATCATCCTACTTGAAAGTAAAGTTGATAGATTTTTCAGTGGCTTAAAACCAAGTCTTTGAAGGGAATTAGCTATAAGAGACTTCAATAGATATGAAGAAATTATTCGTTGTGCTATCAAGGTAGAACTGGAAGTTGGTGCAACATATCCATCTCATGGTTTTGAGAAGAAACGAAAGATGGAGTTCAAGGAGAAATCTCAGAATAATGGTGAAAAGAAGATGAATGTTTCTTTATGCTCAAAGTGTGGAAAGATGCATGGTGGAGATTGTCTTAAAGGGACTAGAAAATGTTGTAAGTGTGGAAAATAAGGTCATCGAGCAGCTGAGTGTCAAAGTAATGGAAAAAGGGTTTCTAATGATGTGAATAAAGAAAATACTGTAGAGAATGCACCACCAACACTTCAATACTTCAAGTGCAAGGAAATGGGGCATTATACCAATCAATGCCCTAATCCAAGGGTTAATGATGATCAACGTGAGCAACCTCTTAAGGAAAAGGATAAAGGGAAGTCACATACGATCACTATTTGTGATGTTGAGTATGACAATGATGTTGTGTAATGATTAAGTGTTTATGTAATGGTATTTCAAAATAGTATCATGGAATCTCATTTATAGTATTGTGGAATTTTGAAATATCTGTGTATTGGTCCATTGTTGTTTTCTATAAGAATATGGTACCGGTAACCATGAAAACTGATTCAAATATTTTGGAAAGCAGATGATATGCGCATAATGAAGGGATAAGGAGAAAATAAATTATTTGATAGTATTCATGAGCTCATGATTGATATAAGGAATAAGTGATATCATGGTTTTAGTATATAGAATTTTGGGGATTTTGGTATGTGGAAAATGTTAACTTTTAACTGCATTCATGTTTTCACTAAGGTTCAATGGGTATTCATTTTTCAAGAGAATACATGATTAAGGCCTTCGAATGTTTGGAATGTGACCAACAAGATATATCGTGTGATATATGGGGGATAAATGATGGTATTCACGTACTTGTTACGTGACCTCTCAAGTAATCATTTTCTTTACACTATGAGATTGGACAGAAGTATTTTCTATAAGCTTAAAGGTTGGAATGGATTAAGTCGGACATCAGATAGAATTGTTTAAGGCTAGAATTTTTTTTCTTTCGATATTATTTATGGAATGTTATAATAATGTAGTTTTAGAAAAAGGAAAACATGCAGGACGGGCGACAACCCGTCGCGTCAGACAAGGCTGTGGGAATCGAACCCACAACTGAAGTGCGACATGCCTTTATCACCTACCACTGGCCTATAGGAAGTCTCTGGTTAGTAGAAACTAGTTTTATTTTATTAAGCGGTATGATAGATGAAGTATAAGTCCATTTTTGGAACTGTATATGATTAATCTCACCATAAATGGACTTATGTATATAACTATTGATAACCTTATGTTTGAGACAGATGGAATGACCTATCATTCTATCGCATGATCCGCTATCACTTCACGGAATACAAATTCAACTTCATTTCTTTAAGAGATGAAGTGGAAATTGTTCAAGGCATGAACAACAGTGAGATTGTACCAAAATCAAGAAAGTATTTCTTCTAATTCCAATTTCTTCAACTTTAGGGAAATGATATTGAAAACCAAAAATGTTGTGCAAGTGACCTTATATCTGATGAATCAGATGGTACCTTAGATCATCACAAATATATGGCTTTGTGATTGTTGGCTTTTTTATATCCATGTTCTCTACCACTCTCCATCAAAACATGATGGTTAGATTTCTCTTCCATATCCATATTTTCACCTATGTTCTCCTATGTGGAAACCCAGTGATTAGTTAATTTGGGTAACTGTTACGTTTCATACTTTAGTTTTTAAAGATTGGTTTTGGTATTCCTTTTTATGATGTGGGTTTCTATTAAATAAACTTTCGAGTAGTAAACCATTTATAACCCCGACGAATTTCGAGGGTGAAATTCATTTTAAGGGGGGTAGAATGTAACACCCCGAGATTTTATGAAAAATATTCTTTTTAATTTTATTGATGTCTTGTGTTGTACGCTACACCAAGAGGATCTTACACTACACGAATCCATGACTTGGATTTCATTACACGCAATCGTGACCTTCCACGATAGCGTGTGTTGTACGCAATACCGAGTTTCACTAAACAACGATATGTTATATAAACTAGCCGTTATGAATAGTAATACCCACTTTTTAAAATTTTATAAATTTTATCTTTCGAAATGGACTTAATTTTTGGATTCGGAATATCGAAATTAGCCTAGGGTGAATTTTTTGTATTTTTCTGAAAACTTTCAATTTTTGATGAATAGTGAAAACACTGGGTTACTATTTAAAAACCGACTTTTTATTTAAATAATTATTTATTTTATTTAAATTTATCTTAGGTCAAAATTGATACATAATACCTATATAAGTTCAATGTAATTCATTGGAGTCATTTTATAATAATTTTAGATATATAAAAATTTTATTGAACTTTTCACCGTCTTTTACCCACCTCCTAGAAGAATTTGGAAATTCACATAAAACTTAATTTTACCGCTTCTGTGAGTGGAATTTCGAAAATCTGAGAGACACGGTTAATACCAAGGACTAAAAGGTGGTTCAATGAGATGAAAATAATTTTTGGTGAATAGTAACTTTTTACTTTTTTTACCACAATTAAAAGTAAATAGGGTAATTAAGGGTAAAAATGATATTATTATTACCCTAACACATGTCATAATTCTATTGGATAATATTAAATAGACCAAAAAAAACTTTAAGAATAAAATATGATCATTTAGGCCTACTTGGATTAGATTAGGACATTTATTATTAATTTATTTAAAGAAGGGTTAAAATAGTTAAAATCAAAGTTTAATAACTAAATCATTTTTAATATAGGGTTATACATAAGATAAATTAGACTATAAATATTAATTAGAAAGATAAGAAGATTTCATACATAATGGTATTTTATTTATAATTTTTAGAAATTAAATAATTCAGTTTATTTATGACACAATGATGATGCAATAATTATCTTATTAATGAAATATTAACATAATTGATGTTATAAATACCCAAATAAATGTAATTTGAGACTTTTTTATGAATTAAAATAATTTTATAGGTTAATATGACATGTTAGTATTGATTTAATTAACCTTTTTAGAACTAATCATGCTGTTATGATTTTCAAAAAAATCAATTACCAAATAGTATCAAAATTGACATAAAATGGTTTTTAAACAAATATTATATTATTAATTGTTATTTTATTTCTAAAAATCTAAGGTTTGAAAAAATGACTTATATAAGGATATATATATTAATAATTAACCACTTGGGGTTCGTTTGACTTGTTATCATAAGTTTATTAACCTTATAGTTTAATAAAACAAGAAGACACAATAAAAGTGAAATTATTTAACTTAAAGTTAAATCTAGATGATAAGGTTAAAATAGAAACCTAAACTTGTCTAAATTCTATTGTATGAGATTATTTAGACCCATAACCACCTTATCTTCTAAATAAATTAATTTAGAGCTATTAAAAACCGAATATGACTTTATTATAAAATAATATTTTAAGTTTTTCCTAAAGTGACCCTCTCCTCCCTTATAAAAGGGCACCTCTTCCTTCTTCTCTTCACACCCTTTTGAGCCTTGAAGCTCGGCCAAACCCTAACCATTTCTCTTCTCCACTTTCCTATAAACATTCTGGAGGTTCTTGTCTTCTCAAAAGACCAACTCTACTTCCATAAGAGGAATCTTAAAGGAGGTGCGTTGAAGAAGAGGTAATCTCTTCTTCTGATTCTCTTAGGTTTCTTTCTTCTTCTACTTCTTCTTATTTAGTTGTATCATTATAAATTAATAAAATAAGTATTACTTATATAATTATATGTTATTATAAATATGAAACAACCCTATTTAACCTTCTATCCATCCAACGGAAAACGAAATCACCGCGCGTGCGTACGTACGGAATACCGTCTCCACGCCGTGGTGTAATCTGTTTTCGACCACCACCTTACTTGGATGGGTATAATGGTGTAAATAAATTACTATATATGATTATTGTAAAGTGATATTGATTCTGAAATATTATACATACAATTCAATACAATTCCAAAATCATGGGAATGATATCATCGCTCGTGCGTACGTACGGACTACCGTCTCCACGACGCGATGAGATTCATTCTCCCTGTTAACCATTCATGAATGATTATAAAGTATATATAATGAATAATAATGAAATATATGACATAATAATGATACTGGATTTATTTATATATATATATATGTATTTCATCTACTTAATTCTATTCAATTCAATAAGGAAACGAAAACAACGTTCATGCGTACGTACGACCTACTGTCTCCATGAACGGTGTATTTCATTCCATTTATCAATCTATCATATATATATGTATATTCTAAATATATATTATATATAAATCATGTTTTAAATTCTGGAATTAAGTAAATCAGGATATAAGTAATAATATCAATAACAACAAGTCGAAACACGTACAATAAATGAAACGATTTTACCCAAATCGCTGCTTTTACATCAAATTTACAAAAGAACGAGTAATATAAAGTCATTAGTAAACCATATATGATATCATAATAATGAATATGATTCTGTAATAAGTCAATGACATTATTTAAATCATTATACAGGAGGTTCAGATACATATGAAGCATATCATATATAAGGTAAGGGATAATTATTCCAATCTCATTCTTATCTGAGATTATTTATTCGTAAGTATTTACTAGGGTGATGTTTATTATCCATGTCCATAATTTCTCAAATTTTTTTCATAAAATGTTTAATTTTCTTCCATGTATGTTTAAAGTCATTATTACCCTTTTTTTTACTTTTACCACATCGTATGGAAGGAATATATTTTTTGTTTACCATACGAGGTACTTTTTGACTTTTCCGGAAAAAAGTACGAGAAGAATGTTTTTTTTAACTTATACAGAATGAACGGATTTTTACGATTTCATAATGCCTTATTTTCATGAAGTTTAATCAATAATATTTCATGGTTATTTTCAATAAAATCCTTTTCTTTTAAAATTGCGTGGCATTTTTTTAAAAGAAAATGATTTTTAAGAAGAAAGGATATTTTCTTCAAGAATTATTTTCAAGTGTTTTATCAAAACCATTTTCCATCTAAGATGAAATTATTTCTTATGATTATGTTTCAAGCATAATATATCTATGATTTACATGGTTTCACTTTTCTTATGATGAAATGATATCCATTTGTTTTATATGGAATATGTTATGATGGGATGATGTTTACGAAACCCATTTTTATTCTTTGGGTTATGATGAATGATTTATGTTTATGTTGTGGAAAAAGTAAGAATGATTTCATTATGAGATGGGTGGGACCTATATATCCCTCCAATTCATTGGGTAAAGATTTATATCTCATGATATAGACATGGCTGGAACGGTAAGTTAATTCGGTTCAGTGTTACAGGACTGGAATGAGGAGTGAACTAGATTCAGAATGGGACTTTGTCCACTAAGATGGTCTTGGCAGAAATGCCTTGGCTACTATAGAAATCATAACATGTACTTAATGGATGCCACAATTACATGTTTTATTACCATGATAGTTTATCATGACTAATGTTCCTTTATGATCTATGCCTTGTGTACTTCCAAGATTTATGTCATTGCTAATTATTTTGATGTTTAGATTTTATTTTCAAGTTTTTGTATTCAAATGTTTATGGATTGTTTTATGTTCTCTATGATTACCCTTACTAAGAATTTGATCTCACCCTTTTTATGTTTTCTTTTCCATAGGATTTAAAGAAAGGTTTTAGGTAAGAATACAAAAGGGGAAGATCTTTATGGGAGATGTTGAAGATCTTTCACCATGATTAGAAGATTATTTTTCGAGTTTCCTAAGACACTAAACTATTACAGTCCTTGTGTGTCTATTTTCGTTATGTATCAAGTATTCCACAAAAGTAATGTAATGTACATGTACGTCAAGATTTGGGTCTTTGTAACTATGTTGCTCAAATTTTTATCATATATAGGGAGCTCTTCATCACTTTCATTCTTTATAAGAGGATTAGGTAATGAGTATTCTAGCACTTATGATTTTTGTTCATGGTAAAATACAACCAGAAGATGTCTAAACCATTCCCAGAAGTTATTTCCAATGAGGATATGGTATTTATCTAATATAGATCACAAGGATAATTTGGAAGATGAACTTTCCATTATTTTATAACTATAAAAGGGAATATTATTATTACTTCACTTGATTAAAATTTATGTGAAATATAATGAATTTAATTTTATTAAGTCTCACACTATTTTACCAAGTCCCAATAGGCCTCACCATTGAAATCAAAATATCTAGTTGCTAGGAAATTCTAGTGGGAAAGATCTATACTTCCCTTCACATAAACCCAACATGGGTTGGTCAAGATACTTGAAGGTATTTAGGTAGGTGGATCCAACTGTGGGATTACAACTCCTTGATCCATTGAGTGGACTCCCCAATCTAGAAATACTTACCTATATTTCCTCAACACTTTCGTCCAAATTACATCAAGTATAGTATGGGCTACTCCTCTCAATTAAAGTTGGATAATTCAACCCAATAATAACTCCCTGATCAAAGTATCCCAATGTGTGTTGGTCAAACAATTAGTTCTATGGATTTCATTCCTAATCAAGTAATGGAAGGCCAAATCTAACTTAATATATATTTGAGAGATTTTATTTCTTATGTGTAAATTTTACCTTATTTTAAACTTTTCATGTCTTGTTAATATTAAATGAATCTTATTTAAGTGATCAACCCTATTTGATAAAACATTTATGTGTAATCCATTTATTTACGTTCTATATTTTCATATTAATTTATTTAATAATGTGATCACAATATTGTTTCCATAAAATTAATAATGCATATGATAGAAATAAATAAATATATAACATGGTCATGAGCTTATCTAATGGTTTATTTATTGAGCAGATAATAAATCAACCAATAACCTAAGGGAAAACTCATTATGTTGGTCTTGGAATGAGTTACAACATTCCACTTGTCCAACTATGTGTCACATGGGTTGGTATCATCTTGGTTCCATCTTGAACCACCTCCATAAAACTTGGGATACTTCTTTTATCATATGTATTTATAAATAACACTTAGGTGAGGGGAACCAAAGGGTTGATTAAGGGGAATTACATAAAAAACCATGGAAACACATGTCTTAAATAAAAAAGGAGGGAGGGATGAATCACATGCCATCATATTTAATTTAGTAATTAATAATTTCAAAACCATTAAATATATTAAATTAAATAAAACTAACACATACATAGGTATTTTTCAAGATCACGAACGACCATACATGCAAGGAATATGCAAAAGTATACTAGCTAACATTAAAATATATTCATTCTTTATTATTAAGATAAACATGATTCCATTAATTGATTAATTAATTAATAAATTCAATTTTATATTAATGGCCATATAAATTCTCTTGGAGACACCCATCATAAATGAATTTATGGAAAATAAACAACATAACCAATAATTACAGATAATTAAAATAAATTAAATGATAAATTTTAATTTCTCAAAACCTTTATTAAAATTTCAAATAAATCAGGTTCCAATCAATGTAATAAGTTTTTAATGCTGTAATTAGAAATTTAATATAATTTAATTCTATAATTTATTGGGAGACTACACAACATGTACTTATGTTCTACATGACATGTACCTTGATTGACATATACCTGGGATAAATGCCTGGGGATTTAGCATGTACCTATACTAGTCTACACTGTATATACTATCCAACTATATGTAGTTTATCATGTTTTCATGTGTTCGTGTAACCCAACAAAGGAATCAATGTGTTCTTCAAACATGGGACCACATGGTAATTATTCCAGCAACACGTCATGTGTTCTGTTAATGGTGTGTTTTCCTAACTCACTGAATAACTTGGCTTGTATTTCGAATATAGGAAATTATGAACTACATTCCATGTATCTTGAATATATTTTGTTCATTTCATTAATTTTACTAGCTATCAGTATCATGTGGGGTTTAACTATGTATTTGACCACATGGTTTTCATGAATTTCACTACTAAACCATGTAGACTACATGATGTGTATGCTAACTACGCACCATGTAATATGAAAATTCGTGTGCCAGCTTGACTCGGTTTACACATAATGTGTAATAAATTCACCAAGTGTAGTTACTTATTGGAATGCAGTGTATCCTACAACATGTTCAGGTGCTGTGAACTTGGGTACACGACATGTACTCTAACTACATGTCGAGTAACCCAGTCTCACCAGCTAGAATCCTTGGAACTTCCTGATGGAATATATGATCATTTTTCATCTATTCTTAGTGTTTTAGGAAAATTAAAAATTTAATGATGAAAAAAATTCCCAAATCTTGTTAATTAAAATTATATTAAATAAAAAATATTCTAGAAATGAAATATCTAACCACTTTTATACATAATAGATCAAAAATAAATTAAATAATTATAAATTTAAAAAGTAACTTCTTTGATACCACTTGATGGTTTTGAGCATAGTAGAAACACCCAGTGAGCGAATAACCAAGAAAGTTTTTGTTATATTCAATGGATTATTCAAAAATTTCACATGACGTAAACTCCATGACCAATAAAAATTTTCAATTGAATATTGATATAATAAATCCAAGAACCTAGAGAGGATATTTACTTATTAAATTTATAAATAATTTATATTAGATATGAAGAAAGGTTACCTTATCTTAGGAACTTTCTTTAATGAAGATTTTGATCATCCAAAACCCTTTTCAGATTACCTTAATTGTGCTAGTTGGATCCAAGTTCAAAATCCCTCTATCAATGATCCACACATACTTCTTCGATCTCTGAGAAACACTAATGAAACATCGGGTGCTAGCATGGAAGATCTATTATATTGTGTTATTTATCTTGATATATTCTATTAACTTTGGGATTTAATGATTCTTTCTTGTTCTTATCATTATTTATAGTATAGGAGGAAGAATTTGAGAGAGAATTTCACTTTTCACAACAATTATCAAATCTCAATCAACCCCAAAAAATAGAAAAAATCATTATTTACAGAGTTATAGTTTAGGTTAAAATATTATTTAATTGAATACCAACACTTAAATAATATAACAATCCTTATCAAACCCCATACCATATAAAAATAAAAATAATATTATTTTATGGCATGTACTAGCTTATACAATGATGATATTATTTTGCCGACTTGAAAATTAATATTAATCACCTGGGAAAATCTTGGTCCACTCTAACTCCTCGACATTTATTGAATATCTAAATAAACATTTCATTGAGTATTAAATTCATCAATAAATATTTTTGATTGATAAACATGAATAAAATTATTCTTAGGTATTGAGACTAATATTTTTTTATTAATTAAATTAAAATATAATTTAATCAATATCAATAGAAACACTTAGTGTGTGACCCTCTAGGATTATTTCCATTGGAATTAGGTAGTCTTGCCTAAATATTGAGATTAATTTATATAAATAGATCAAGGCAACCAAGATAAAGAATTTAATGTCACAACTTCGACAACCACATACGAATGCTCACTATGTAATATAATCCCTTCGTCTCAATATCTCATTAAGAAAGTTTCACATTGGTGTCATCAAACTATATGATTGATATGTCTTTATTTGACTATAGAAAATAAAAATGTTTTTACACTATGACCATTGAATTTAATGTGATGGTTGTATTCCAATAAAAGTGATTAGATATCAACTTCCATAAATATAAAAGGTATGAATACTTCCTTGACATATCTATTAATAACATGTCATTCATGACACACCCAATGTTTTATAATTCCTAAGAATATATGGAATCATATTTTTTGTTAAAAAATGTATGTTCATGATTCATGACATGCATTAATTATAATCTTAAAGTCCAAGTACCATTACACGTGCTCGTAGATAGGAATATATGATGACACCAAAACATGTAGAATTTATACTGATTGGTCTATTCTCGTAATCTTTCATCTTATAAATTACCAAGTAAAAACTTTATGAGAATAATCCTCATCAGTTTATGAGTACTCACACTAAAAATATATATACTATATTACTTATCATAATACCTTATCTGACCATAGAACTATATTTTAGTATATCATCATGGAACTTCAAAGTTATCATCATAGTAAGGAAGTGTTATTACCTTATCAATGTAACAAATACCCTAGGACATTATTACATCAAAGATATATAGAGTAACAAAAAATATGTAATAAGTTGTTTTATTAAAATTCAATATTTGAATATACATGTAATCAATTTATAAGAATTTGGTTCTAGAACACAAACTACAATAGCCTTTGGGGCTATAAAACGTTTTGGTTGTGTCATATTGATATATTCCATAAGGTTCCCATTAAGGAAAAATATTTTGAAATCAATTTTAAAAATTTAATAATCATGGTATAATACAATGGAAATCAGAATTCTAATGAATTTCAGCATGGAAACTGGTGAAAAAGTTTCATCATAGTATATTCCTTAAAATTTCTTAAACCCTTTAGCAACCGGTCACACCTTATAGATACTAACTTTAAATTTTATATCTATTTTCTTCTTAAATACCCATTTGAAAACAACATTATTTATATCTATAGGAGGATATACCAAAACCCAAACATGGTTTTGGTATATATAATCCATCTCAAAATTAATAGATTCTTTCTTTCTTTCAAATTTTTAGATATTTACTGCATTCTTGTAGGAAAAAGGTTCATCATTATCAATTAATAATGAGTCACCATCCTTGGTGACAATAAAATGATATTCATTTGGTTCTCTAACCTCTTTGGTGGTTATACACAATACTTGTGTCTTAGGAACAACCTCTTCCATGAAGCCTTGTATAATTTGTTCTTATACAAACTATTGTGTATCTTGAGCATAAAATTCATCAAACTCTTTGTTACTCCCACTATATGTTTTATATATGCACTACCTCTCAAGGAATATGGAATGTACTTCCATTATTACCCTCTTATATGAGGGTTCATAGAGATAATATCTCCTTATTTATTTGGAATATCCTATAAAGATACACTTCATGCCTTAAGGTTCTGGTTTATTTCCAGATAATGCTTTAACCAAAACTTCATATCCCCATACACATGTGTTTGAAAAAAAATATTTATTTCTATACATTAACTCATATGAAATTTTGTTTTCCACTTTAGTTGGCATTGGATTTATCATGCGTACCACAAAATGTAATGCATATCCCCAAAAAGATAATGAAATATTTTCAAGAATCCTCATTGAACCCAGCATATCTAATAAGGTGTGGTTCCTAATTTCACTAACACCATTCCACTATGGTGTATAAGGAGGAGAAAGTTGAAATAATATCACTTAACCTATCAAATAGTCAGTGAAATCTTGGTTAAAATATTATTTTCCATGGCCTGAGTACAATTTCTTTATATTTTTACAAAATTATTGTCCATTTCATTCTTGGAATCCTTACATTCCTAAAAGGATTCACACTTACACCTCATTATATAGACACATCCATGATTACTAAATTCATTGATAAAAGTTATGAAGTTAGATCACCTCTAGCTTCAACTAGAAAAGGTCCACATATATTTGTCTGAACTAATTAAAGAATCCATATTGACCTTTTACCTTTTCAACCAAATAGTGGTTTGGTCATTTTACCTTGTAAATAAGCATGAAACATACCAAGTGGTTTTAGTTTAAAAGAATATAGATACCCTTATTGATATATATTTATCATACACTTCTTGTTTACATGACCAAGTCAGTGATTCTATAACTATATGTGATATGAGTCATTTAACCTAATTTATGACAATCTTTTTTTTAATATTATAGTATATAATGACCATTATTAATATGTTTCATACCATAAAATATGCTATATTTATTAAATCTTCAACTTTTATTCCCAAACTTGAATATAAATCCATCCATGTATAAACTGGACATAAATGTAATTTTCTTAGAAACACTAGTAACATGATAACAATTATTCAAAGCTAGAATCATTCCTATTAGAAAAGTAATATTGTAGTATCCTATTGCTAGTGCAGATAGTCTTGCTCCATTGACATATCAAAGATCCACCTCACCTCTTGAAACTTTCTTGAATCTACTTGTTCCAATATTTGGATACAAATGTGAGCACATCAATCTATATCTAACACTTAACTAGTAGAAATGGATAGGTTTCATTCAATAAAAAACATATTTGAAGCTTCCAAATTCTTATTTACTAAGGTGTAGTTATTATTCTATTGGCCCTTATTACCACATGAAAAAAATTCTTAATCTTATTCCTTAACTTTACCCTAGATATTCCTCATCTTAGTTGGGCCGTGTGAAGAATCATTAGACCCAGAAGTAGTTTTTAGTCCCCTTTCCCTTCCCTTATTCTTTTTCACTATAAGAACTATATATTTTTCACACCTCACGTACTTACCTTCATAGAAAATTAAAGTAATGAGTTCCATAAGATAATTCTCAATATTGTTCATATTATAATTCATAATAAAACTAGATAATCTATGAGACAGTGGGGACATCATGTGGTCAGTGCATAGCTCATCAGGTAGCTTAAAACTAAAGATGACCAAACAATCAATATAACCAATCATCTTGAATACACAAGTTCCAAATGGATCACCCTCTACAATATTTCATAAGAAAAGTTCCTTGGAGATATCATACATCACCTATATAGCTTTCTCCTGATAGATATCATATAGATAAGAAAACAAATTGAATGCATCCATGTTTTCATTAATATTATAGATCTCAATAGACATGTATAAAAACATATAGCACTAAACATCCAATGAATAATCCACATGTTTCTAGAAGATTGCTTGTTCCTCCTCACTATCCACCTTATAAGGCTATTTATCAGGAATATGGGACTCCAACACATAAAATATCCTCTCTTGGTATAATAATATGTGCAAGTTCCTATTCCACTCCTAGAAATCCATGTTGGTAAAAAAATTATCCTTCCATAATATCAATCACAGGGATAATATTGATGTGGTGTTACTTTCTATTTTCTATAAAAAAATAAAATTAGGTTTTAATACTTTATCTTGATTACCAAAATGTCCTATAATAATTTTTTGTTTATTATCCTCTCACTATTTTATAAAATCTTAACAATTCTCACCATTGGATTATAAATACCCTTTCATGTGTATATTATTGTGAAAAGACCCATATTTCCATTCTCATAACCTAGAAGGGTGTATGAAAAGTTATTTTAAGGTATTTAGGTAGTAAGTATTTCCAACTTTACTAATTCACAGTCCCTTGATCCATTGAGTGGACTCCCCAATCTCGAAATCCTGGACTCGAATTTCCCCAACACTTTCATCATATTTGCACCCATTATTATAGAGGCAATCATCCATTGATTCCAACTAGTTTAAGTTGATCCAATTTTTTTTTTAAAACACCCTAATAATTTAAATCACCCTGATGGAGGCCAAATAAGTACTTTTAAGTATGGTTTCATTTTTACTCAAGTTTTGGAAGGCTTATCAGACTTAATATTTCCTTGATGGATTTTATCTTATATATAAATATTCATTATTTTTTCCTTTTACATGCTTGTTAATATTATGTGGATTTTACATAATTAATTATCCATGTCTTGATAAAACAATTTATGCACAATCCATTTATTTTATTCCAACTTGCATGCTTGTTAATTTATTTAATTTATGCTATTGTGTTTAATATCTAATAAACATGCATCTCATAAATAAATATTAACCACACACTAGATAGAAATAAAATAAATATATAGAATGGTTGTGAGATTTTACTATTGGTTAGTTTATCGAGCAGATGATAAACTAACCCTTGAAGTTAGGGGAATAATTCCTTGAACCAAGATTAGTTTGAGTTGTAGCATTACACCTTTGACCTATGTATCTCTTTAGTCAGTTTCACTTTAGTTCTATCTTGAACCATATCTTGTCACCTATGTGCTCATTCCATTATATATGATAACTCACATGCAATTGAGGGGAATCAAGGGTACGGGGTTACATAAAATAAATAGGGTACATGTAATCCCATGCATAATAAATGGAGGATATAATCTATATATCATCATTTTAATTTAATTATAATTATCACAAAACCCATGCAATAATAAAAAAAACCCAACACAAACATAGATCATTATAGATCAGGATCATCCATGCATGCAAAAACTATGAATTTAAAACTAGTTATCATTCATTTTAGTTATATATTCATTAAGAAACAATTTCCAAATTAATAAATTAATTATATAATTCTTTTATATTAATTGTCTATCCAAACAGTCTTGAAGATTCCCATCCATTATAATTTCAAATAAAATAAAATAAATTATTTAATTTATAATTAAATCACACACAGTGCGTGATGATAGGGTACACAACATTTATCTATTTTCTTAGTCTATTTTTTTTAGAATTTAATAAGGCATGTACTAGAGGAAACACAACATATACCCTTCTACTATACATAACATGTATTTTCACTCACAAAACATGTGACTATGCTCTTTATGGTCTTTTTCATGCATCGTGTACTTACATGAAATGTATTCCCACATGTTGTATCATGTTATTACATAGCATGTAGGCTTGTGAGTTAAGATGCGTAGTTAGAATGATGTTTATTACTACACAACACACCAATAATATACCATATGTGTGCCACTGGCAATGTTTGAGAAGTACATGGTGTGTACAATGACCATAAATGTGGTGTAGTTCCATAATAATGTGTAAAATAATTAATTTAATAATTTAATTCTACATGACCTACAAAAAATCACTTGATGTGTAATTCACAGTAAAAACCTCATCACACTGCATGTACACTAGCTACACATTATATCTTTATGATTTAATACTATAATTAATATTTATTTCACATAATTATTTCACAAGGTATAACCCATCTCAACATGTACACCTCATTAATGAGTATGAGTTACACAATGTATACAAATTAATACACATTGTGTATTCCATTCCTTGGCCACCCGAAAAACACGTCTAAAGACTCGTCATGTATTCCACATAGGTATTAAGTGTTACATGATTTGACCACCAGGTATACATAATTTAATCATAACTAGACCATTTTACTTGGTTCACAACCAATATGTGAAGTGTATTAATTACATGCCATGTACTTTGACCACATGATTTCCATTATTCTCATAGGGATAACCGTGTAGGGTTACACGACGTGTACACCAACTACATGTCATAGAACCCTATCAAACTGCATGACAATTGTTTAGTCAATAACCAATGTATAATGACACCATGTACTATTCTCCCACATGATGTGTCATGAATTATGTGGCTCATCCTTATGTGATTGACCATGGGTACATAATATGTAATTTTCCATTACATGCCATGCATCAGTTTCATATGACCAAAATCTCTAATACCTCTGGATGAGATCTTCGATTTCTCTATATCTATTCTCGGTCATATGAAATTGAAAAACCATAATATATCCACTGTCAAATTAATTGATGAATAAATATAAATTAAAATAAATAAACAAGTTCATAAATAAATAAATGATTAATAAATAATTATAAATTAATATGTGATCACTTTGATATCACTTAAAGGTTTTGGATTATAGTGAAATCATTTGGGCCTGTTCCCAACAATTATTTTCATTGAATTTTTTAGATAAATCCTCAAAACTAGAAGAACACAACCCTAGAAGATTTGAGAGATGATATTTTCATATATAATTTATAATTAATTTATATAAATAATAATTATCTTCACTTTTAATTCTTTCTCTATTGAGTCGATTGACCTTTATTGTTGTATATTTATTATAATGAAGGATTCAAGGGTAGAATCCCTCTAGTAGTATCCACATATACTCCATGAACCTCAAAATATCATCTTCATATCTTTGAGTGCTAACACAGAATAACCAAAATTCTTACATTATTCATCATTGATCACAACAACAATTCATTCTAGACTTGAATAATTCTATCTAGTTCACTTGGTCTTGAGAGGGAGGAGGTGGATTATCTCTCTTTACTCATGGAAGTATTCTTAAGAAGTTATCTATAGGGCTTGAGAGTGTAACATCCCAAATTTTATCAATTGTATCAACCATTTGTTTTTGGTTTAAATCCTTTGGTTTATCCCTAATAACATTTCCTAAGGGAGTCATGGGGGTCACAAGGGGTGTTTGGGGATTCTCAAAGCCTAGAGACCTAAATTTATATGAATAAGATTGGGCCAAATGGTTAGAGGGAACCATGCCTCCCAACCCACATAGTTTCCCTAAACCGTGCAGTGTGAGACAATGGGGTTCTAGGGGATGCATGGTTTGTCTATAACCGTGCGACCCCATGAGCACTCTTTTTCATGTTTCCCCACCTTTGGGATAGTTTCCTTTCACATGTTTGGCACACAGTTTGGCTAACCGTGCAACCAAACTATGAACCCTTTCCTATGTGGTTGTTTTTAAGGTTTTAAACTTAAAATGTTTTTAACCTCAAATACCTATACCTCCATCATTCTTCTCTCATAGTATACACTCAAGAGGTCTCCCCCACCTCTTCATATGGTTTTTTATTTGTCACTTGTTTTTCATCCAAATCTCTCACCGTCAGAAGCACTTGAGGTAATCTCTACATTCCTATCTCTTACATTCTTCATTTCTCTTCTCCTCTGTTGCACTATTTAGGTGTGACACATTTCCCCCCATTTTAAGGAATTTTATGATTTATTTCATAAATCTCATTCTATCTTGATTTTAGGTTTCAAAATAGATGAGTGGTCTTCTACAAGACCAAGGTATGTGGTCTAGTTCTTTACAACTTGTTTCATTTCTTTATAATTCATGTTGTTGTGTTTCACACAAGAACCTTCCAAATATGTATCTAGATTTATAAATAAATCAAACTAAATGGTTTCTCATGTCTCTTGTGACATTATCTTATGGATAAACCAATATTTGGGGTTTTATCCTTGTATTTGGACACCCCTTTGGGTGTATACACCTTAAATGGACTATTTTCCCATGCCTTGAGATGTTAATCACCATGTGCGTGTGTATATTGAACTTATAATAAATTCCATAATTAATGAGTTGACTTAAGATGAATGGTATGCCATGAATTTACCATTTTGATTGATTCCTATTCTTTATAACATGGTTAAACTTTTTTAATGAAATTAATTGGGTTAAATTTGTTGAAAGAAACATATTAAATGCATTATTGCTTATAATTTATGATAATGTCTTATACCATGTGCTTTATGCCTTGTGATTATGTCATATGCATCATTTCTTATTCTATTTGGTCATTCCATACCATGTGACTTATAATTTGGGATTTTTTCTAGTGCATTGTGCTTCATGATTTAGGCCATGATTTTTGGGATTGAAAAAAGTGCATAGGATTGCTTTTTTAGAACTTGATATTGAAATTCTTGTTGATGACATGTGATATCGGTTACTATTCCTTGACTACTTGTGGGCTGGGGGTGAACACGGGTCCTGACTTAAGGATTCCATGGATAGACTCACCATTCTTGGATTGGTACTAATTGACATGCTGAGAGTGACACTTTTCTTGCATTGTATGGTCTCTTTGGGAAGATTATTTATACTCTTGGGTGACATCAGTTCCCTAGGGGAGCAATTGTGGATGGTCCCTTTGACAAGATGGATTTACCATGACTTGGGTGATACTTGGCCCCCTATGTGAGATACCTAGTACAGACTCAGAGGTTACCATGCCAAGAGTGATACAAGGGATTCCATTATGGGTCAACTAAGATGGAATTTGTGGTATTGGTTATATCAAGGGCTCATGTACCGACTATTGGGATTCCATATGGATTGCCTTGTATGGGCTCAGGATGCCATATTGGATTTTATAGATGCCTTTTTTGGATTATATGTGATGCCTTATATTATTATTATTATTATCAAAGTATGATCATGCTTGAATGATGTCATATGGGTGTGATCTCCCAGAAAAAGCATAAGCTTGGGGTCGCCCCAATTCTATTGTTTCATATATAATGCCCATGTATACACTTTATTACTTATATAATTTTCCATTGGTTCAGACATCCAGATTAGGCCAAAGTAGGTATAAATGGTTAGGTATCTATTTAGGAACCTGGGCTGAAGTGTTATTTATTTATTTGTTTTACTTCCTTTCATTTATTGTTTTTTTGACACACTTATCATTTATATCACATAAAATGGATTAGACTAGACACCGTTGGTAGTGGTGTATTGGGATTATATCTCACACCCTAATTGGGACACCTTTGGTACCCAAGAATACTTCATGATTTCATGTATAGATAAAGAGAAGCAAACTAATTTTGATACTTGATTGACTTTATTAGGATGGAGTATGGGAGAAAGGGACTAAGCCTATGCTCATGATTCTAGTAGTAGATGCTTTTTGGTATTTTTGTATTTTTGATAGCATGTGGTATATGCCTATATCCCATGTTCCCCATTTTATTCATTTTAATAAACACCATTATAATTATCAAATTTTGTATTTATTATAGGTTTTTAGCTTCTTCCAGTTGCTTATTATCTTTTATGTTTTATTAATATTATTTCATCACTGCTTGTTTCTAATTATGTCTTCTACTATAGTGGGTTACTGGTCTGATCATATTAGTGTTTGGTTCTGATATTTCTTACTTTATATATATATATATATATATATATATATAACTTTAATCCACTCTAATTAATAAGGTAATAGTATCCCATAGACACACCCTAGCCCTCACTACTAGTAGGTTGCCTATGACATTAGGGGAGGTGCGTTTGAGGTATTATGTCCCACCGTCTCAAGGAATCTCTAAGTGGAATCTAGGGAAGGACACTAAAAAGTGGCATCACAACCCACTTTTCCTTTTTTCTTACTATTTGGGTTTAGATAAGAGACAAGGAATACTGGAATTTGATAATGAGCCTGTTTCTGGGAGTAGCTAAACCATGTACAAGGGAAACCCAAATTTCTTGGGATGGGTAAATGAAGTTCTATCATTAACTTGTTATAGTTTCATGGTTTTTACCATTGGGTGACTCACTTTATTTGTTCTACTTTTTATTGATAAAATTATTAATATAAAGTGTTGTTTATCCTTGACCCAATGATATGAGGGCATATCAAAGCATGAATCATACTAGGCACTATAGGACTTAAATTCCATGCATTATGCCATGCCATATTTACTTTTCTGCATGCATTGCCTATGATGCAAGTGCTTGTTGTGGAGCCTTTACTATTATATATGTGTAAATTGTGTTTACATTTCCTACAGGACTAAGAAAACATAATTGACATTTAAGTTTCCTTCCTTAATCTAAAAATGTTTTATTGCATAGGTTAAAATTAATACCTTATGTAGTTGGTTATGGCATGTTGAGTAATGAGCCATTGGCTGCATGAGTTGTAACATGTTTTTTTAGGATTAAGTGGATTCCATATTTAAATTTATAATATGTATGGGACTTTATAAATTGGAAATTGTGATCCATCTATTTCAAACATTTAAAGGGATTATAATGCATAAATGAATACAAAATTAAAATGAATATGATCATTAAAATTAAATAGACACCTTATATGTATAATATGAGACCCTAAACCTGATCCAACCTTATTAGTGGTTAGTAGGAAATGTATCTTATGATCATTCTATGTTTCATTATTACCTAAACCTAGGTCCAGGAGCAGGATGAGAGTTATGTCATGTTATAGGAAGGTCTTATGCATGTTCCTTCATTTATCGCTTTCCCTATATGTTATAAATCTTGTTCAAGGAGTGAGATTTGAAATTGTTGAGATATTTCACCATGATGTACTCATTTTTTATTCCAGGAAAGTGGCAATGATCATACTCTAGAGGTGGTGAGCCCTGATCCACCCATAGTACCTCCTATAGTGACACCTGAGGCACCTTCTGTAGATCTACCACTAGGCAATTATTATCAGGTCTTCGATAGTTTCTTTCAGTTTATACAGTATTTTTAGGGTTCTCCCTAACCTGCCCCTAATATGTTAGATATGACTCAAGATTTTCAGTAACAACATCCTCCCACCTTCTTGGGTGATGGTGAACCCCAGGCTTTTGATTCATGGTTAGAAGACATGGTGTTGATATTCGATCATCTTGAGACACATCTAGAGTGTAGGGTAAAGATATCTACCTACATATTTTGTGATTCTACCAAGATCTGGTGGGAAATCATCTCTCAAGATGAGTGTCATTAGGGTATGATATGAGTAGACTTTTAGAAAACCTTCTACGATCAATTATTTTAATATAATTTGAGAGTCGACCACACTAGGGAGTTCATGCATCTTCTGTAGGGAACTATGACCGTTTTAGATTATTATACTTACTTCAAATATCTCTAGTGTTTTACTCTATCTTTGAATGGTGATTATCTGAATACTGTGAGGCACTTTTAGGATGGTCTTATGTATGCTATCTGATTGTAGGTGAATGTCTTCTAGCTGATTACCATTACAGAGATAAGGAACCAAGACCTTATCATAGAATGGAACCTCATAGAAGTTGGAAATGTGATCTAGAGTGGTTAACCTTTAAGGTAGGGAAATGGTTCATCTGGCAGTAGGAAACACCATTTTGAGGGTACACATGGGGGAAATGCCACCCATGTGACATGCACTGAAAACCATGTGGTGTGTCACTAGTGCACCAGGCTGTTCCATAAGAAGCCTTAATGCACGGGGAACCTAATCAAGTGTTGAACTTATGATAGGATGGGTCACCTTCAGTGTTTATACTAGTATTTTCCTCCAACATCTAATGAGAGATGAGCTATATCGACACAACTATCAGGTAAAGGATCCATGATTCCATGTCAGGCTATGAGTTGGTATTTTATCAACTGATCATGACGAGGTGGTAGTGGATATGCTCGAGGTAGTCAGGCTTCAGAGGTTCAACGTCTGAAAAGTGTACCTGCTCAGGATAGTCAGGCAACATATCAGGGTATTAGTTCATACCATATCCATTCACTGTAGTCTACACTTGTGGTTCAGAGTCTGGGGCCATCTATGGTTTGAGGAAATTTTATAGTAGACTCTACTTTAGTTTCTTCCCTTTTTTATATAAGATCATCACACTCATTTATATATACCATGGTTGTAGAAGGTCTCAGACTTTTAGTTTAGTAATTTTGTGGTGTTTTTTCTTTCAACATGCTGTTAGGGTTCAGATCAGAGAGAACACACCAGTACAAAGAGTGCCCCTTAAGATAGGTGGGTATCGTTTCTTATGGAGTTTCTTCATCCTTGAGATGACTGGATTCAATGTCATTCTTGGTATGGTCTATCTTGTTATTTATCATTCCCAAATGGATTTTTATCACCATCAGGCATCCTTCACATAATTCAAGGGTAAAAAATATTTTTATAAGGGAGAATTTGATATCCAGTAAATTCAAACTAAACCCAAGCATACTAGTCTAGGTGGAGTGACAACTTAGATAAAGAGTCTCCTTATGAGAGATCAGGGAATGTAGCTTGTGAAATCCCATCCTATGGTGGGTCATTTTAGGGATGTCTTCCCTAAAAGATTATCCATCTTACCTCCCAAGAGAGAGATTGAGTTCACCATCGAGCTAGTGTTAGGTGTTACAGTAGTGTCCATTCCTCCTTATAGGATGGAACCTGAAGAGATTTAATAACTCAAGAAGTAACTTTAAGATATATATTCAAAGATTTTTATCCAACCCATCACATTTCCATGGGGTTTAACATTCCTCTTTTCCAAGAAGGAAGATGATACCCTCCATTTTTACATGAATTAATGCCAGTTGAACCAACTTAATATGAAGAAATGGTATCCAATACCTAGTATAGATGGACTCTTCAACTAGCTCCAAGGAGTAATTGTTTTCTCTAAGATTGATTTGAGGTCGGGCTACCATCATGTTCATTTAAGGCCATCAGATATACCAAATACAATGTTCTGAAAAAGGTATGACTTGTATGAGTATTTGGTTATTCCATTCAGCTTGAAGAACACACTGTAGTCTTTATGGATTTGATGAATTGGGTTTTCCACCCATATCTTTAATTTTTTGTGGTAATATTTGCAGACAAATATTAGTGTATTCTCACACCCAACATGACCATGATAACCATATTGAAATCATGATTAATACACTGATGGATCATCATATTTATGAAAAACTCAACAAATGCAACTTTTTTATTAGTAAGGTCCACTTCTTAGGTCATATCATTTCATAGGTAGGCATATCTATTAACCCAGAGAAGCTGAGAGTGGTGGTTTTTCTAGGAGAATCCCATGAATGTGTTTGACATACACAACTTCTTGGGGTTAGCTGGATATTACAGGTGATTTATTCAGGACTTATCATGATTGATAGTGCCATTTATGAGATTGACTAATAATGTTGTGAAAATTTATTAGAGTAAATCTTGCGAGATAGCTTTTCAAGAGTTAAAGGGAAGACTAACATTATCATTGATCCTGATTCTACTAGAGTTGGGAAGAGGCTATACTAGTTACTGTGATACTTTAGGTATTGGGATAGGAAAAAAAATCTGATGTAAGGTTATTGGATTATAGAATACGGGTCCCACTAGCTAAGGCCTCATTAGTGGAATTATCCTATGCACGACCTTGAGCTAGTGGTCATTGTTCACGACTTACGTTGTTGGAATAAATACTTGTTGGGTGAGTGATTCATTTTTTACACAAAGAGTCTCAAATATATCTCTACACAGTGAGACCTAACTCTAAGACAATGCATGTGGGTAGAATACCTACATTCATTCGATTTTTAGATTTCTTACACACATGGTAAGGGAAATACTGTGGATGAAACCTTGAGCCAGAATACTCAGATAGAGGATATCTATGGGGCCAATAGTGAGTGGAATCCAATAGCTCTATTTTTCCGAGATGCATGTAGAGGTTTTGGAACATTATAGGAAACTAGTTTTAACAACTCTTATAGTGACATACTCTCTTCTGGAGCAGGTGCATATGAGACAACTATCAAATTTTGAAAGAATTATCCTGAGGGAAAGTGTATCTGGTGAGAAACCACCTCCTGGTTGGGTTGTTGATGATAATGAGATCCTACTCTTCCATATAAATGTTTGGGTGCCCTTAGATATATGATAAGAGTTGATATAGTAATCTCATGCCTCCATTTGGATAGTTTATCCCAGTCTTTCCAAGATGTACCAAGATATACATCGTCAGTATTAGTGTCCAAGTATAAAGAGGAAAATTGTAGGATTTATCACTCAGTGTGCCACCGGTCAGTAGGTGAAGGTTGATCACCAGCGACCTGCAAGTCTTCTACACCCTCTATCCATTCTTGAGTGGAAATGAAATGATGCCACCATAGATTTTATGAAAGTCTTTCCGAGATCTCCTCAAGGCAACGATGCAGTATGGGTGATCATTGATAGGCTGACTAAGGTTGTATATTTTTTACCGATTTGAGAAACCTTCTATTTTGATGATATAGGAAGGATTTATATCTGAGAGATAGTGAGACTTTATGGTGTTCCCCACTCAATTATCACAGACTGAGATACTTGGTTTATCTCATGGTTCTGGAAAGGGTTGTAGAAGGAACTGGCTTCATAGGTTCTCTTGAGTACAACATATCACCCTCAAATCGACAGGTAGTGTGAGCAGATGATACAGGTGTTAGAGGATTTGTTTCAGGAATATATATTTTATTTTGGATGTTCTTGGGATAAAAATATCCCTCTTGTTGAGTTTTCATAAAATAATAAATTTCATGCAACAATTCAGATGGATCTGTATGAGTCCCTTTATGGTAGGCTATTTCATTCACTTCTATGTTGGTTAGAGGTAGGCGAAGAAGATCTATTTGGCCCTTTTATTGTTTAGCACACTTCAAAGCAAGTATAGTTGATTCAGAAATGTATTTCTACATATCAATCCATACAGAATCCTTATACCTACTATCACCACAAACCTTTAGAGTTTGAGATGGGTGATTGGGGATGATTTGTCTTAAGGAGGGGAAGTTGAAACATCTCAAATTTTATCAAAGTTATGGATTTATTTATTTTGTTTTATATAATTTTTCCCCTAATAATATTTCCTAAGGGAGTCATGGAGGTCACAAGGGGTGTCCGGGTCTTGTTTGGAGCCCATATCCCCAAAGTTTAAGGAAGCAGACTAGGCCGTACAGTTAGGAGAAACCGTGCTGCCCCTCTCGCACGGTTTTACTAAATCACACTATGTGAGATAGTGGGGTGTTTGGGTCCACATGGGTTTTATTCAACCGTGAGACCCTAGGAGCACACCCATACTAGGTTAAAAACCTTTGGGATAGTGGCCTTTCACACATTTGGTGCATGTTTTGTCCAACCATGTGGCCAAACTGTGCTCCCCTACTTATGTGGATGTTTTTATGGTTTTAACCTTAATTGTTTTAACCTAAAATACCTATTCCTCTATCATTCTTCTCTAGTAGTAGTCGCATGATAGGAATTCTTCTCCTCCTTATATGGTTTTTGATTTCACCCTCATTTTTTATCCAAATCTCTCACATTCAGAAGCATCATAAAACTTGAGGTAAGCTCTACATTCCTCTACCTTCCATTATTCATTTATCTTATCCTCTATTTCACTTTTTAGGTGTGACCCCTTTCCCCCATTTTTAGGTAATTTGATGATTTATTATATAACTCTCATTATAGCTTGATTCAAGGGCTGAAAATGGATGAGTGGTCTTCTACGAGACCAAGGTAGGTGGTCTAGTTCTTTCCTTCTTGTTTTTTTTGTTTTTATAACATGCTCTATTGTTCCACAAGACAAAACCTTCCACCAATTCCTATAACTTTATAAATAAATAAAACTAAATGGTTTCTCATGTCTCTTGTAACATTATCTTGTGGACGAACCTATCTTTTGGGGTTTATCCCTATCTTTGGACACCCCTTTTGGTGTTCACACCTTAAATTCCATATTTTCCCATGCCTTGAGATGTTAATCACCATGTGAATACATGTGTTTCACTTATAATAAATTCCATAATTAATGAGTTGACTTAAGATGAATGATATTCCATGAATTTACTATTTTTTATTGATGTCTATGCTTCATTCCATGGTTGAACTTTCTCGAATGAAATGAATTGGGTTAAATTGGTTGAACAAAAAAAATGCAATGCCTTATTGCTTATAATTTATTATTATGTATTATAGAATGTTTCTTATGCATTGTTATTATGTTTTATGCCTCATTTATTATGCTATATTCTTATTCCATTCCACGTGCCTTATACTTTGGGATTGTTTTCTAGTGCCTTATGCTTCATGATTTAGGCCATGATTGTTGGGATTGAATAAAATGCATAAGATTTCTTGTTTACAATTTGATATTGAAATTATTGTTGATGACATGTGATCTTGGTTTCTATGCCTTGAATACTTGTGAATCAAGGGTGAACACATAACCCAACTTAAGGACGTTGTAGGTGGACTCAATATGCTTGGCTTAGTACTACTTGACGCACCAGGAACGACACTTGGCTTTCCATGTACGGGATCTCCAAGATGATTTTTATACACTTGGGTGATAATGGTTTCCTAGGGGAGAAACCTTAGATGAACCCGTTGGAAAGTTGGTTTTACCATGACTTGGGTGATACTCGGTACCCTATGTGAGATATTTGGTATGGACCTAGAGGTTACCATGCCAAGAGTGATACAAGGGACACTATTACGGGTCACCTTGGATGGATTATGTGGTATTGGTTATATCAAGGGCTTCTATAAATACCCTTGGGATTCCATATGAATCACCTTGGATAGGCTTATGATGTCATACTAGATTTGACAGATTCTTTGTTTGGATCACATGTTATGCCTTATTATTATTATCGAAGTGTAATCATTCTTGAATGATGTCATAGGTGTGTGACCACCAAGAAAAAGTATAAGTTTGGGGCCAACCCACTTCTATTGTTTCATATATGATTCCCATGTATACATCTTATTACTTGTATAGGTTTCCCTTTCTTCAGAAATCCAACTTAGGCTAAAGCAATACATTTAGGAATCATGGAGGAAGAGTTATTTATTTATTTGTTTTACTTCCTTTAATTTACTATTTATTTGGAACAATAATCATTTATATTGCAATAAATGGATTGGACTAGTCATTATTGGTGGTTTCCTACCAGGATTATATCTCACACCCTACTTGGGACACCTTTGATATCCAAGAAGACTTCATGTTTGTAGGTATATATAAAGGGAATCAGCTTGCTTCTGATGCTTTATTGAATTTCCTAGGATGGAGTATGGGATCAAGGGACTGAGCCTATGATCATGATTCTAGTAGTAGCTGATTTTTGGCCTTTTTGTATTTTTGATAACATGTGGTATATGCATATATCCCCTGTTCCCCATTTTACTCATTTTGTATAGATAAATGGCACACCATTATCATAATCACATTTTTCATCTATTATGGTTCATTTATCTTTCACAAGTTTCTTATTATCTTTAATTATTTATTAATATTATTCCATTGATTCTTGTTTCTTATTACTACTTCCACTATGGAGGGTTACTGGTCTTGTCATATTAGTGTCTTCTTCTTCTTCTATTTCTTACTTGTTATATATATATATATATATATATATATATATATATATATATATATATTTCTTCCCTCCACTCTAATCAATGAGGGAATATTCACCCCATAGACACAACCTAGGCCCTCGCTACCAGTCAGCAACCTCTAGCATTCGAGGAGACGCACTTGAGGCCTTGTGGTCCACCGTCTCAGGGCACTACTAAGTGGCATCTAGGGTGGAATGCTATAGAGAAATTCTCTAGAGATTTCACTATGCACACCATTATATATATATATATCTATGTGTCATAAATGATATAATCAGGTTTATATATATAGGCTATAGAATTAATTATTACATAAAAGGACCTTAACTAATCTCTTAATCCTAAATAAACCCCATGTTGAATAATAATAATATTATAATTATTTATTTTTTGTGCGCAAAACTTGTAGATATTTAAATATTACTTCTTAAATAAATAAATTAATATTTATTTAAATGATATTAAATAACATATATCATTTTATTCTAGACCCTTAACTCAATTCATCAATCCTCCTTGAAATTTATTGAAACTTGAATAATAATTATTTATTTAAATAAATAAATATCACCATATTATTCATTTGATAAATAAATAAATAATATTTTTACTAACTAATGAATAAATATTTATTTAATATTTAAATAATATATATATTCTTTTTGAATAATTAGTGATTGAATATATGTGATCAACAAAACTTGAATAATTATTATTCCTTAATACTTGAGAATAATACTTATTCTAAAATTAAATTCAAATAGAATTTAACTGGGGTTCAGGATACACAAAGAATGTGAACCTTTAGGCCTCTTTCTCAGTGAAATTAGATAAAATAGCTTAAATTCCAATATCAGCATCTAAAAACATGTCAAAATATCCATAGAGAAGGATATTAATGTCACAATGACTATAATATCCTATGAACACTCATTGTGTAATTTAATCCCATTGTCTTAGTATCTCATTAAGCAAGCTAGATTACTTGTGTGATAATCCTATATGATCAATATATCTTTCTTTTAATTTCTTGAAATGTACTAATTGATAAACCACCATAGTCATGGACTTAATTATACAGTTCCATTTCAATCAAAGGGTCTAAGATATCTACTTCCATTAAATGTAAGGGACAAATCATTTCTCAGATTATTCATTAATGTCATATAATTTATGACACACCCAATGTATCCTACCTTTCCATGATCATATGTCATAATAGTTGCATGAATAATGATATAAATTAATAATAATCTCAAGTCTAATGACTAATACACATATCCAAAGATAAGAATATCCAATGAAACATATAACATGTGGAATTCCTACCAGCGAGTATTTTCTCATAACCTCCTCTCCTGAATATTACCAAGTGAAAACTTCATATGAATATGTATCAATGTATTATGATCCTCTAGCACCTAATATCACGAATAATATGTGTCCTATAATATATATTTCATCTAGTTATAGAATATATATTTAAGAATATGTTCATATCACTTTAGATTTCTCATCATAACGGGGAATTATAATGACCTTTCAATGCAACAAATACTCTAAGGACATTATCAAATTAATGAAATGTAGGAGAACACTCATCACGTGATAAAATATTTATTAATATTAAAAAAATTTATATATCAGTGATCAAAAGTAAAAATTAGTTGGTTCTAGGGAACCACCTCCAACAAACGTATCTAACGAGTGCATAATTGTAATATAGAAAATTGAAATAAAAAATACAACATTAAAATTTTAATAACAATAGTTCATCAATAATTATAATTTTTTATTATTATACCTTATATATAAATTTTCAACTGAGTCTCCAAACTAATCATGCTAATATGAGAATGTTAATAATTAGATAATAGTTTTTATCAAATACATCCACAACACCAAGAAACTTGTGTTCATTTATATATGAACATATCAAATTTTCATATTAATTATCTTTAATGGTGATAATTAATTTTAAGTATATATATTTTCATACAAAAAACACACTCTAGTCGCTTATTGTGGTGGTAATAATTAATAAAACTACCAGCTAGTTAATGACAATCTCTTACTCACACGATTAGTGTGCCCTTTTTCAGTCAACACTGTTCTTTTAATTTTGGAATTCATTCAATACTCTAGGACATATGACAAGATTATAATTATATAGAACTGAAATAAATACCACCAATAATGATAGGAAACCACCTATTCCTAATGTCTATAATCATTATGACACCATATAAGATTACCACTCATTCCTTGTAAGGGATCAAATTTTCCATGGAACCTTAATTTAACATTTTCTTGGTGCTGTAGGGAGTCTAAGGAAGTATATAGGTAGTATTATAATGAGGGAAAGAGTAGTAATTTCTATCAGTGATTCAAATTGTGAATGTTTTATTACAACATGGGGGTTTTTAAGAAAATTTGTAAATTATAATTATTTTCAGTTAAAATATTTATTTTATCATATTTTGGATTATATCATATTTTATGATAGATAAGTGGAATTATATATCATAATCCATGATTAGAATTAATGAGTACCCTTATAATTTAATTCTATAGAAAATGAAAGTTTTATAAGTAAACCTTATATTAACCCTTAAACACCACCCATTATGAACCTTATTTATCACCCCTTAATCATATAAGTGACCCTTACATATCAACCCAAATGAACCTTACATATCAGACCCTTATCATATAAGTGACCCTTACGTATCACCCCTTGTTGAAAATTTTCCCTTATAAATCAAAGTGTGGCTAAATACTTCACTAAATTCTCAATATGAAACTTCTAAAAACTCTTACATATCATATTGAAAACCAGATCAACCCTTAGGTATTTATTTTACCACATATATTTCCCCATCAACTCTTATATATAGAGTACAAAATTATAATGACTCTTATGTATATAGAAGTTTTCCAAATTTTCAGCATGTGAGAGCCTTCATTGTATTATGTAAGAGTAAAACATGAATACATAAGAGACATCCTTTTCCATATAAGTAAAAATCTCCATTTTTATATTGAATCATATTTTATGATTTACATGGGTATTATCAGTCATAATCCATAGAATTTGAAACCTTGATACATCACTACATGGTCTATACTATGTTTTTTTGGAAATTCTAATGACACAAAATGGTGATAATCATTATGTTGTGACCTTCCTTGGTTATATTAAAATTATTCAGGATTAATGAGTTTTTAAAAGGGGGAAATTTCTAGTAGGATCATGTTGTAATCTTTGAAAGTGAGTCTTCAATCCAAGGTGTCCTATTATCTACTTTACTTCATTATTTATTAAATGAAGGCTACAAAAAAGAAGTACATTGGGTATTGGTGTATTGTTTGATATAGATTAATGTGAATAAGGTTGGAAAAAGATTCTTGTGATTTTTTTAGGGATCAACTTTAACTTTATTGAGGCATGGGACTTCTAAACTCTTCTTCCAAATTCTAGAATAACATTCTTGACTGGATTATTGTGATTTATTATCAGGATAATCTCATATTCTTTTTATGAGATGTTTGTTTTGGATTATCAAATGTTTTTTATTTGTGAGGAATGGGAACACTCATGGGGAAATTCACTTAAGGAAGAATTAATTTAATAAAAATAATAAACTAGGTATAAGGAATTTATAAGGGTAGGAATACATGCATGTACTTTATGGATTTCATGATATTTATTATGTACTTATTCTCTTTTAGTTTTATTCATTTACATGATTTTATTATTTCTATTAATTTTAAATAACAATGTTACCTTCATAACCAGATAATTACATAAACATAGTAAAAAAATGGGATTGCTGAAACTTGGAATATGAAGGGATATTATTGTTATTAATTGATTATTCTTTATATTGTGTTGATGTTGTCTAAATTTTTTATGATTGGGGGTGATCTTGGTTGGGTTGGTTCACTATGGTTAGAAATGGCTGTTGATGTGTCGTTGTTTATTATGTCTCATATTAAATAATTTTATGCTAATTTATGAGTTAAATATGATAATGATATTTGGAATGGAAAGCGGAAGTCCAGGACAAGTATTAATAAACATAATAAGTTAAATATATCTTGAAGCATAATTATGGGATGGTTATAGAATTCAGTGTCATACTGCTAAGGTTTTATTAGTAGGTTGAGTTGGGTAGTGAGATTATGAGGTGTTATCCTATATGTTTTTCTCTCCAAGTATGGTCATGGGTTGTGCATAAGTTGGGAAATGCATGTAAGATCCTGACCTTTTCTAGAGTCACCTCATGCATTCTTTCAAGTAACTTTTTTTGTTATTAATTACATTTGGGTTGGGGGTATGAACTGAGGTGTGTTTAGGTGAGGTTTTTAAGGAAATTGGGAAGATAGGGGGCTATGCACGGTTTGTGCACAGTTTGGCCAAATCGTACACAATCTTACCATGCAGACAGAGGAGGTTGGAACAGTTGGTGCACAATTTTCCTAACCGTGCACCATCGAGATGTGCAGGTACTGGAAGACCACATGGTTGGTTCATGGTTTGGCCTAACCCATGTATGGGGGGAAATATGATTATGTGCCATGATGTTGACCAAAGATAATTAATTATGAGAAATATGATTACTCAAGGTGGGTAATAGGAGGCTTGGAAGAGTCGAGGCTTGGTAATAATCTCATGCATCAGAATTGCAAACCCATGTATGGGGGGAAATATGATTACTCAAGGTGGGATTGTTTTTATTGATGTTTTTTGTTACAGTTGGATATTATTTCACCTTGGGTGATTCACTTTTGGTGTGATGTGATATTTTTTTTTTGAAAATTGTTGAATTTTGATTCGTATCCTTAAGAGGCACAATAGTTGAGTTTCATGCTCATTCTAGGAACTCAGGGTTGTTGTGACATGCATCATTCTAAGCACTCATGGGAAAATGGGTTATGGGTAAGTTGTTTAACTTGAACTATTTTTCCTTTATGTGAGATCAAAACAATGATGCAAAATGAGAATAAATAGGTGTCTAATGAGAGCCTTGATTGATGAAATAAGTATTAATTAATTAATTGTGGAATTAATTAATTTGAGATAATGTGATTCATTAATGGTTTAATTAATTAATGATAATGAATTTACCCTTGTCAACCAAGACCTAGGAAAGGATGGTTAAGGGTAGTGTTAAGGCCCCGATGTTGACTGTGTGGTGAGAAAAAAGGGATATGTCATGTTGAAACTTTTTGTGTTAGTATATCCTCTTATATAAATATTTTAAGGTTGCATTATGATACCTAAGACGTTTGTTTGGATTTTTAGACATATTCCTCCACGATGCTTGTTGAGGGAGAGATCGAGAGGTATATCCTAGAACGAACTTCCAGATAGAAAGATTGAGGCACAAATGGTGAAAGCTAAGGAATAAGAAGAAATTTTACAAGAGAACTTTGCTCGTTTCATGAAATTCATAGAGAGAGACCTAGGGAAGGTTCAGAAAAGCATGTTGGAGTTGAAAAGAGAGTTTTAGCTGCAATACCCTTCTACTTTTACTGGAGAGGGTGGATCTGAGGTATCCGAATTCTAGATTGAGTTCATAGAGACGATACTTGACAATTTGGATACTTCGGTAGGGAGGAAGGTCAAGTTGGATACTTATATGTTATGAGGTTCAACAAAGCACTGGTGGGACATTCAGGTACGATCTAGACAGATTGATGATATGTTATGGAAGGAATTTCTGGAGAAGTTCTTGGAACACTTCTATCCAGATATGCTAAGACAAGAGAAGGATTTAAATTTTATGCATATAACCCAAGGAATCATGTCCATAATTAAATACATTAGAAGTTTCACATATTTACAGCGTTTTTCTCTAGATTTGGTGGCATATGAGGCTTCTTCGACAAAATTTTTTTAGGATAGACTTAGGTGTGAAATTGAGTCCTAGGTGAATATCTTTAGGCTGAAAAAATTATCATAAGTGGTTAATCAAGCTCTAATTTCAGAGGGGAACCTAAAGGATTATTTCAGTATTGGATAGGTAGCTATCACTGGATGATTAGGAAGTGTGCCTTCTAATAGCAGGAAGCGCTGTTACGAGAACCTTAGTCAGGACATTGGAAAGCAAGGTGGACAATCAAGAGGAACAATTGCACCGGATCATACTCATGTTTATTTTCTAATAGTGCGGTAGGCAGAGACACTATCATACACACTGTCCTTAACCACCAGTGGATTTCCAATTTTGTGGAAATATAGGGCACCTACATAAGTTCTGCAGGAAGCAGCATCATGCTGGTGTTGAGGGTGCATCTACTCAGAGTTAGAGTATGGGAAGGGGGTCTTCTACACAATATAGGTCTAGAAGTTGGGGTTCTACTAGAAGAGGCATTAGAGGCATTGGACGTGGTGTTTCAGGGTATGAGAATCCATATCAGTAGAGTGGTTCTACTCAAGGGAGTTAGAAGACACCACAGTGAATAGGGATAAGAAAGTTACATGCAGTGAAGCCTACACTTTTGGAGAGAGAGGCTGGTCCATCGATAGTGAGAGTTACTATTCTAGTTGCTTATACTTAGTACCTTGCTTGATAATGGTGCCTCTCATTCCTTTATATATGTAAATCTTGTTAATGGATTGATCCTGGAGGTGGAGTCTATAAGTGGGGTGATGAATATTGATACACTGTTGGGAACATGGTTCAAGGGATATCTGTTTATGCAAAGGATGTTCACTAGAGATCGAAGAGTATTGTTTACTTTGAGATATCTATATCCTTGATATAACGGGATTCAACCTGATTATGGGAATGGACTGGCTAGTTGCATACCAATCCCACATAGATTGTTACCACATGTTAGTGACCTTTATATCTCTTGAGGGTGACTAGTATGTTCATCCTAGAGAATGGGATATCCATGCAGGACAAACTAGGCCAATTACTTAGAAACTGGGAGAGATCACAACCCAATTTGCTAGTCCTTTGCTGGATGATGGGAGTGGTAAGCAAGAAATACTTACACAAGTAGTCAAACTATTTCAGTATGTTTTCCTAAATAATTTTTAGGGTTTCCACCTAATATAGACGTGGAATTCACTATTGAGCTCATACTGAGGGCTGAGCCGATATCTATTCCACCTTACAGAATGGAATCGATTGAGCTTCAAGAGTTAAAAATTCAATTGGAAGAGTTAGAGGATAAAGGGTTTATCCATCAAAGTACGCCAAATTTGGGATCACCTATTTTGTTTTCAAAGAAGGCCGATGAGAGTTTAAGTTTGTGTGTCGATTACCATAAGTTGAATAAAATGATCATGAAGAATTGATATCCTCTTCTGCGCATCGATGATCTGTTTGACTAGCTGAAGGGGGATTGTGTGCTCTCAAAGATCAATATGAGATCAGGGTATCATCAGGAGAGATTTTGGACCTATGATATACCAAGAACTACTTTCAGAAGTAGGTATGGCCTTTATGAGTTTTTTTCAATGACGTTTGGGTTGAAAAACACTTTAGTAATGTTTATGGCCTTGATGAACATGATCTTTCATCTGTACTTAGACTGGTTTGTGGTGGTGTTTGTGGATGAAATATTAGTGTACTCTAAGACTCATGACTATCACGAAAAACATCTTGACATAATCTTGGGTACATTAAGAGATCATCAACTATATGCCAAGATATCTAAATTTCAGTTTTGGATTGACCAGGTACACTTTTTGAGGCGCATTATCTTGGAAGAAGGTGTGGAAGTGGATCCAGAAAAAGTACAGGAAATGATTTCTTGGGAGCAACCTAATATTTTTTTTGATATCTGAAGATTTTTGGGATTAACTAGTTATTACAGGAGGTTTATCCAAGAATTTTCCTTATTGGAAGCACTATGTATAGGTTTGAAAAAGAAAGGGGTGAAGTTTGATTAGATAGAAGCATGCGGGAATGATTTCCAAGAGTTGAAGAAGCACTTGACATCAGCACCAATTTTGATATTACCTGATTCGAGTGAGTAGTACATGGTGTATTGTGACACTTCTGGGATTGGACTCAGAGCTATGTTGATGCAAGGGGATTGAGTCATTGCTTATGGGTCTCAGTAGTTGAGGCCACATGAACAGAATTACCCTATGCATGACCTCAAGTTGAAAGTAGTGCTTTATTCTCTTAAGTGTTGGTGAAACTATATTTTGGGTGAAAATTTTATAGTTTTTACAAATCAAAAAATCTTTAAGTATATCTTTTCATAGAAGGACTTGAATCTTCAGCAGTGAAGATGGGTAGAATATATGTAGTCCTTTTATTTTGAACTGGCATATACACCCGGAAAGGGGAATAGTGTGAATGATGCCTTGAGTAGGAAAACACAGGCTCAGTTTGTACAGGAGTCAATAGAATAGTGGAATATGATGAATTTTATGGAAGAAATGACTATGGTAGTTTAGGATAGTTAGGATAGGATGATTCTGTTTTCTGTAGAAGTGGAGTCTACACTCTTGAGATGGATCAGGGACATGAAGTACGAGGATCCAGAGTGGTTAGACTTAAGGGAAAGCCTTGAATGTAGGTAGAAACCTTCATACTTAATAATAGATGAGGATGATATCATCTATGTGAAAAATAAAGTTGTTGTGTCTATAAGTATACGAGAGAAACTCATGTGAGAATTTCATGCTTCAAGGTGGGTGGTACATCCTAGGGTGAAAAAAATGTACCGTGACCTATGATGATAGTTTTGGTGGCCTGACATGAAATAAGATATAGTAGGGTTCTTAACAAGATGTTTCACGTGTCAACAGGTGAAGGCAGAGCATCAATGACCTGGAGGCATATTGCATATGTTACCTATTCTGGAATAGAAGTGAGATGACATGACTATGGATTTTGTGGAAGGACTTCCAAATACTCTTAGTAAGAATGATTCTATTTGGGTTGTTGTGGATCAACTAATAAAGGTATAACATTTCTTGCCTATCAAGGAATCCTTTACCATAGAACAGTTGGGAGAACTATACATGAGATAAATAGTTTGTTTTCATGGGGTGCCACAGACTATAGTTTCAGATCACAATTCGCGCTTTACTTTACGCTTCTGGAAGGGCTTACCGAAGACACTTGGTATACAGATTCTGTTAAGTATGACTTTCCACCCAAAGATAGATGGGTAGTTGGAGCCTACCATACAGGTGTTAGAGGATATGATTCGAGCATGTGTTCTTAACTTTGGTGGTTCTTGGGAGAAGCACTTGGATTTAGTAGAGTTCGCCTATAACAATAGTTATCAGGAAACTATACAAATGGAACCATATGAAGAAATTTATGGTAGAACTTGTAGATCACCATTATGCTTGTTAGAGGTGGGTGAGTCAGAGCTGTTGGAACCAAGTCTCATTAAGGAGACATCAGAGCAGGTGCAGTTGATTTGGAAACGTATGGCTACAGATCAGAGTAGTCAGAAGTCATATGATGATAGATGGAGATGACCCCTAGAGTTTACATAGGGTGATAGTGTATTCTTTCAGGTGTCTCCTAGACTGGGTTACTATAGGATATAGAGGCATGTAAATTTAGCACCCAGGTTTGTAGGACCATTTGAGGTGCTGGAGAAAATTATGCTAGTGGCATACCGATTAGCCCTTCCACAAAAATTCAGTGCTTTTCATGATGTTTTCTATGTGTAAAAACTACGGTGGTATCACCCTGACCCTTATAATGTGATTGATGTGGAAGAGGTTGATCTCAAGATAGATGTGTCCTTTGAGGAGCATCTAATACGTGTGCTGGGTCACAGTGAAAAGTATTACGGGGAAGGACCATGCCGTTAGTTCATGTGTTATGGAAACATGGAAGTGTTCAAGAGGAAACTTGGGAATGGGAAGCAGAAATTAGGGCTCAATGGTCCAATATTTTTGGCTCTGAATCTTAGAGAAGTTCGGGAGTGCAGCTCGAGGACGAGCTGTTATAATGTGGGGAGATTATAAGATCCCAACCTTTTATAGAGTCATCTCCGGTGTGTTTTCAGGTACTTTTTGTTGTTATTAAGTACCTTTGGGTTGAGGTATGACTTGGGGTGTGTTTGGGTGAGGTTTTTAAGGAACTTGGGAAGAAATGGGGATGTGCATGGTTTGCACACAATTTGGACAAACCTCGTGCAAGCTAACTATGCAGACAGTGGAGGTCGGCATGCTTGGTGCACGATTTTCCTAACCGTTCACCATCGAGGTGTGCAGTCAGTGGAATACCACACTTTTGGCACATGGTTTGGCCTAACTATTTAGCCTCCCAGGTGAAACCATGCGCGTGGAGTAGTTTAATCCAAAAATTGATTTTAAAACCACCCGAACCCCCGAAACCTCTCTAATTTGACCTAGGCTCAGGCTTGAATTTTTTGGGTAATCTCAAAGCCTTCTATAGGGATTCCAAGGCAATCCGAATGTCGTTCATTGAGATTGAAAGCTTGGATTGAAGATCCTCTCTTTTCTCGGTAATTGGATTTCGTCCCGTTGATTCTCACATTATTTCCTCTATATTTCCTTGATCTTTTCATGGAATATCACCACCATTTCCATGGATATAAACCTATGAGTTGAGATATAGATCTATTATTGTGGATCTAGATCTATATTTTCAAAATCTTGATGCTATTGATCTTAATTTCAGTTTAGGGATTTAGATCCGGAGCTTGATCTATGATGTTGTGTCATTCATATTTTGGGAATTTCCATTGGGATAACATCCTTCAATAAACTAAGGTAGGTGGTCTAAATCAAACTCCCATAGTTGTGATTTTGGTATGTGTATGTGATTTTATGATTTACTAGCTTCCCTTGATAATTTATTTTTCTTAAATTAGAGTAATTAGGAATGTGTAATTGAATTGTGATTGACTTGGTGATTAATTTATAATTGAGTCATGGAACAAATGAAGGGGGTTTCCCCAATAGATATTTTTGAGATTTGTTATGGGTTGTGATATTGTAATTGAGATATTGAATTGGTTGTGTTAAGATAATTAATTAGGGGTAATTAATTATAAAATTATGTTTGGCTCTGTAAGATAATTATTTGTGAGAATTAATTAAGTTTCATGATGTTGACCAAAGATAATTAATTGTGAGAATTAATTATGTGCCATGACATTGATCAAAGATAATTAATTATGAGAATTAATTATGAAAAGTTGAGATTTTATATGGATAGTTAATTGTGAATAATTAATTATGGAAAGATAATTGTGTTGATTGATTAATTAATTTATGAATTAATTAATGGGTTATGTGATTAGTTAATTGTTGAGTTAACTAATTACCTTTAAAACTTTTAACTAATCATTGGATTATTAATGGAATAATGTGGAAAATTCTTTTGAATTAAAGAATGATTAAATGGCTGAGATTTTTGTGGTGCTAGACATGGCATTCTAGACCAATTATAAGTTTGGAATTATACATGGAGTTCCTCCCCAATAGTTATCCAAGCTTGAGATTATGGAGTGCTAGGCATGAAAACCTACACCGAATGAGATTATGGGATTCTAGGCAAGATGACCTACACCGAATGAGATTATGGGGTGATAGGCATGGTGACCTAGACTTAATGAGATTTGGGGTTCTAGGAATGATAAACTACCCCAAATTATTAATAATAATTAATGATGATTCAAATGAAAAACATGAGTTGAAACTTGGCCTAATGTTATTATTAAAGTTTAAATGACAATGTGATAACTGTTTAATTATTCATTGTACTAATTTCTTCATATAATTTCATGCACTGTCTTTTGACTGGACTCATTTTAATAACTTTTAGTGGTGGACTACTGAGTTGTACTCACACCCTATTCGGGCTGCCTGATCGGCACCCGAGTAGACTTTTTTGTTGTAGGATAGGATAAGGGAAAGGCCCTAGGATAGTTTGTAGTTTGGGATAGGAGCATGGAAGAGGTAGCCAGACGTGGTTCAAGACCCTCTTGGGAGTCTTTGTGTCTTTACTTTTAGTTTCATTGTAGAAACTTTACATTTGCATTGTCATAGTATGTTTTACCTTTTAGTTTAGTATTGTATTTTCATGTTTTGGTTATCATATGAAATGGATTGGTTCTGGTTATTTATACTCTTCTACAATTGGTTATTGTAATTTGCTTCCATTGGTGTCTTATTATGATAAAACAGGGTATAGTCTCCCCAAGAATAACTTACTAGACCCTCACTGCTATTTGGAACCCTCTAGTGTATGGGGAGGCACGCTTGAGGTCATGTGGCCAACCAGCTCGGAGAACTGTTCAGTGGCTATCGGGTTGGGACATCATAGTGCATGTCTATAGAAATGAGTGGGGAATGTGCCTTGCATGATTAATTATTGGGTTGAGGTGTGGGGTTAAATGTAAAAAGTAATGGTTTAAAATAGTAAGATATATTTAAATAAATATGTTATTAATATGATGATTAATGGCATGTGAAAACTAAAATGGAATGAATAAAAGATAATTTTGATGTGAAATGAAAATGAATATAATAAATATGATTAATTTTGAATAAAAATAAAGAAATGATAAGTAATTAATGGATGGTTTGCATTAAATATGGATAAATAGATGGCATAATGAAAATGAGGCTAGTAAATGGTAAATGGTGGGATTGAAAATGATGTGGAAAATGTGAAGCTATTTATTTTAAGAATTACTTTTCCATATGGTTTCAATTATGATATTGATGGTGATTTATTATAGAAATTAGTGTTTTATTATATGGTTGTTATGTTAATATTATGATATTGTGAAAGTTTTTTTGGGATATCTTATGGTAAAATAGGTTGATGGTTGAAAATTTCTTGATCTATAATAGTTTTTGGTTTTTGTGTATATATATACTATAAGTAATAGTTATGTGGTTATGGTGTGGATGAATAGTGGGGGTCACTCTTGGTAGGAGGAGGGAATGAGATTTATGCCCTTCATATTCACAATACCCTACTGTATTGAGGAGGGTGTGGATATATAGATATGGATGGGAAATATACATGGAAGGAAGAGGGAATGAGGTTGATGTACTTTATATTTGTGTCACCCTACCAATATACGGGTATGATAAGTGGGTATGTGGTGGTATATTTGTGGATATAGTTAGGTATTTATGGTATATATAACTGTGCTATAATGGTGGTTGTGGGGGGTGAAGAGTGTTGGAGTTGGTGGAATAGAACCAACTAATTTGTACATTATTCATTAATAAATACCTTATCACATATTGATTTTTATTCTTCATGAAAATACATGTGATAATGTCCTAAGGATAACTGTTTCATTAAAGGGTCATAGCAGATCCCTACTATGATGAGAACCCAAAAGTTCCAAAACATTGTTCTTGAATATATGTTCTATGGCCGAATGATGTTATTTGAGGGACACAAATAATACATTACATTATGGGTGAGGACTCATAAAACTTTGATACACCTTTCCATGGTGTGTGCCCTTGGTAATATCCAGGAGGATATTATGAGAACGAGACCCACAAGTAGGAAATCCACATTTCATAGTGTCATTGGATGTTCCTATCTACGAACGTGTGTATTGGTCCTTATACTTTAATATTATTATTAATGGTTATTACAACCTATGAACTTAGATGTATCGAATAAAACTATGAAGACACACTATTCGTAGTGAGGTAGGATATTTTGGGTGCATCATGAGTAATACTGCATTAATAGATAATACGAGAAAGGATTTTTCCCTTTTATTCCATAACAAAAGTAGATATCTCCGGAACTTTGATGGAAATGATATAGACTAAATAAATCCATGTCCATGGTGAGTAATGGGCAAGTTCAATTTTAGAAAGTCAAAGAAATAATAATCAAGCACATGGGTTGATGACACTAGCATGCAACCCGATTGATTCGAGATATCGAGACAAAGGGATTACATTACATGGTAAGTGTTCGTAGGAGGTGTCACATCATTGAAACATTAAATTCTATCTCTATGGGTGCCTTGGCGTGTTTCTAGACGCTAACCTTGGAATTTAGGCAGGATTCTCCTAATTCCACTGAGAAAGAGGCCTAGAGGGTCACACACTAAGTGTATCCAAGTATCTCAGTTAAATATTAATTTAACAAATTGAATAATGATTATATCTGATTGTGGTTTAATAATTATTCAAGAATGCCTGATCACATTTATTTCGACACTAGTTATTTGAGAGAATATATTATGGTAGAAATAATATATCTATTAGCGATTAATGTATTGATATTTATTTGAGAAATAAATAGCCATTATTCAAGGTCTAATAAATGTGGTGAAGGAAATAAAGAAAATGAAAAAACAAAAGTACACGCCGTGTATATTAATATACACATTGTGTAGTTTTTCTAGGGATTTTTGAGAAATAATATTATTTATTTAATTAAATAATATTACGTGTAATTCGCTAGGTGCATGTCAAGTAATAATAATAGTCAACTGTTATTATTAGACATGTGGTCTTACTAAGAATTAAATGAAATGATAAATGATTTTGGGTAATTAATTCATTTTATTATTCTATGTAATTAAAATCCCAATTATATAATTTTAATTAACCTAGACATTTTTTAGTGGTTTTGCACAATGGATCTAGAGAAATATCTCAAGCCAAGAGAGAATTATTTTCTTCCAAGAACACTCTCAAGCTATGAGAGAGATCCTCCTCCACCGGATCAAGGAGAGCACTTTGCAAGAGGCTCTCAAGGTGATCGAAGGCGAGCATCACAAGAGAAGGCTCTTCCATGATAGCACCCATAGATCCCTTCATAGATGTCTAGAGATATATAGAGTATGTGTGAATCACCGGTAGAGAAATCCTACACTTGGATTCTATGACACAACGACAGATCACATCAGATCGTGACCAGAAACATCAATGGAGAGAGAATTCCTTCAAGGTAATTCTAGTATTTTAATTAAATTAATTATAACCAATATATGATGATCCTATCTATGGTTCTAGGAATCCCTTCCTTTCTTTCGTTCTTTTTTCTATTCTAAAGATCTGTCATTTTATTATCATGACAAATCTTGGATTGATCGTTGTTAATGAAAAAATTAAATTTGGGTACTCCCACCAATGTGCTTCCACTGTGCCCAAAACCTATAAAGAGATGGCTGATGATATGATTTTTTCTTCATTACATTATCATTTTCCTAATCAAATAGGGAGAGGTTTTCTAGTTGTATCTCTATCAATTCAAGGGGGATATCTTTGAATTGATAGGTAAGAGTAGTGGTAAATTTTCTAGGACCTTTTAATTAGTTTATTTTGATGATGTTTATAGAGTTGATGAAAATTTATAAGAACCCAGTTTTTCCTTTAGGTATGGATCCTTTTAATTTATACATTATGTTTTTGTAAAGTTTTCTTTTTGGATTAGACCCTAAATACGGGCCATGGGCTAGTTGGTTGGTTTTTGAATAGAATGGAACATGAGGGATAAAGGAAGGATACAAGACAATTACATGTTGTGTAATTGGATTACATGACATGTAATTATTACATGATGTGTAATTTCATGGCTTAGACCTTTCACATCATGTAATGGTTTTTTCCTAGTGGGAAAACCCTAAGATTTACAAGATGTGTAAATCATTTAAACAATATGTAAATTCCAAAGGAGTTTTTTAAAAATAGGAGGCATAAACTCCCTTTTTTAGATGAAACCCTCATCTCCCCCCTCTCACACACAAGAGAACCCCAAGTATCCCTAAGGTATGTTCTTCCATCATTCCTCTATACAGACTCTGATTCCTGATCCATATGTCATGTTTGAAGAAAACTGGTAAGTCCTTCACTCATTTGTCTCCATTCACTACTCTCTTCATATCTTTTTTGCTATTTTGGTGTAGGCCCTTATGCCCTATTTTTAGGGTATTGATTAATTCCTCACATATCTTTAAATCTAGGACAAACTAGAGGATAATATGTTATGAGGAGAGTTGTATGAGTACAAGGTAGGTGGTCTATAACTCATCCATCAAGCTTTGTCATTTTATAAATTTCTATGTGGTTACATCGATTTCATTGGGCATCACCTATCTAATTAATATGAATTACTTATAGTCATTAAAACCATGTTATAATACCCATTCCATATATTTTATTCATCGTTGGTGGTTATATCCACAATAATGACCATCCAAAGTAGGGTGTTATCCATAATTTGGCTTTTAGAGATTTGACTTGTGTGTCTACAGCACTGTCCGGGTGTACCTCAGCTTGACCCTACCGATGGTAAGCCTTCCTTATTTTATAAGACTATTGAAATGGTAATAGTTAGCTCTTATATTTTATTTCTTCACTTAACTAACCTAAGTTAAGTTCTTTAATTTGATAAATCAATCTAAAATAGAAATGACAAGTATATGGTATATATATGACTTGGCCTAGTTTATTATAGTATAATGTCTTGGTTGCACATATGTAGCACCCCTTTTCATGTATAATGAAAGGTATCAAAGTGAACCTTATTAAATGATTATGACTTATATTGAATGAATTAATTGGTTTCATGTCCCTTGTCCTTGTCACACTAATGAAAGGAAAGGCTTGGGCCAAATGAACTTATTAAATGGTATGATCATTACTTGAAATTAATTATTAAATGAATCAAAGGTAATATTTATAACTAAATATATATAGAAATTTACATCATTATAGGAGTGTTCAGACTTGAGTTAACTCATGGATTCCTAAGGTAATGCCTTGATCACTCTAGACACCATTCCTATTCAAGGATGTTAGTTACCTTGGTTGAGACCCACTTTGGAACCCAATACTCATCTATCACTGGATACCTAGTTTGAAACCATATGATCCATACTTTAATATTAAAGTATTCCTTGGATACAATCCTTAGATCCAGAATGGATTCTATGGACACAAGGTGCCTTGGTAATATCCTTGGGCTTAGCTATAGCTTATCCCATTTTACCTTGGATGTATTCCTTGGGCTCAGTTAGATTTACATTATTGTGGAATAAATCTAATGATGATCCTTGGATTAAACTCTTACCCTTATCTAGACTATAATTAATACTGATTTTGTGACCCATGAGGTCTTGGTTTCCTTGGTTATTACCTTGAAACCCTTTCATTATTAATGTCAATACAGGTTTCCTTGTTACATCATTGAACCTTCATTATTACTATAAAGAGGTGATTTCAGTGCAGGCTATGACTCATGTGACTTAAATATATAATCTAGAACTTAATTAATTAATTAATTGGTTACATGTATAGATACCAGCTGAGGAATTAAGCATGTAATTGGGTATTTACATTAATATACTGTTCTACTTATATATATGCATGATTTTACACTATTTCAATTTATATTACACAGACATGATGTTATAGACACCATTTATGGTGGCCTACTGATATTTATCTCACACCCTATCCAATATTCCATTGTCACCTAGTCAGACTATATGTATATAGGTTTTGATAAAGGGAAGTGTGTTTCTTTGGACACTTGACTGCTTGATTTCTTAGGATGGTGTTGATAAAAAATGACCAAACTGGATCTTGGGATGTTGGGGATAGTTTGTGGATTCCTTTTTTCTACTTTTTTATATCATGTATGGTCTTCTATTTTGTATCCATGTTTTACAACTTTCTAGATACATGACATATATCATCATCAGCTATTGTATATTTTGATCAGATGTTTATTTGTTTATTAATTTAGTCTAATTCTAATGTTCATTCTATTTAATATTTAATTGCTTCCGCTACTTATCACCTATTATATTATATTCATCTATTGTGATACAATCTGTAAATGAGGGCATAGTATCCCCACAGACACACCCAAGGCCCTTGCTACTAGTCGACAACCACTAATGTTCGGGGAAATGCGCTTGAGGCCATGTGGCCAACCGAGCTCAGGAAAACTTCAGTAAAATCCAGGTTCTGGAAGTCAAAAAGTGGTATCAGAGGAGTTCCTTTCTTGATTTATTATTTTGAGACAATATATTGAAGATTAAGATCACCTGGAACTTGGTTATAAGCCATTATTGGGCGTTGTGAATCCATGTTCGTGGTAAATGCTGAGTTTCCTGAATTATAATTATTGTTCATTTTTTCTTATTACTATTGATATCATTTCAATGTTGGGTGACACACATTATTTGAGGTGTTTTTTATTTTTATTATAATTGATATTTTATTCTTTCCTTGCTCCAATGATACGAGTTCAAGGGTAAATGTTACATGCATCAACATAGGCACATATAATTCGCATGTCATACATATTTCCATTCTATATAGCCACATTTCACTCTTTGTATTGCTTGATATGCTTGTGATTTTGAGTGAGACTTGTTTGTATAGATATACTTGTGCTACTATTGGCTATGATTGAGTGATTAATGGTTTCAATTCATAAGGTTTTATGGGCCCTCATGGGTTGGAATTGGTAATTTACCAAGTTGAGCCATCAGATTAAAATCAAATTGGTGTCGTTTTCAGTGATAAGGAGTATGGGAACCGATTCAACAGGAATGGAAATAAATTTTAAATGAATCTGGATATATATAAATAAAAAAATGAAAACTTTGAAAGTGAATCTTGACTTATTAAATGAAATGGTTTCCAGTAAATGATGATGAAAGTTATAGTTCACCCTTCATATACCAGAACCCCTAAAATTTATACTTGATCACTTACTAATACCTAGACTTATAAGTAGGTAGTTGGGGTAGTATACCATGTGTAGTAGGCCCTTTAATTTCATTATACTTCCATTAGTGTTTTTATCTATTTGCTTATAACTTATTCTGAGGCATGTGCTTGGTATTTGTAAAACAATACCACTATGAATTCCTCATGTCATGCACCCATAGGGTGGTGAAGATCATGCTCTTGATATGGTATTTCCCAAGCTTCCAACATTACCTATAGAAATTAAACTTGAGTAACTGCCTATTATACCTAATTGGGGAACTGAATCTCAAGTTCGAGATAGTTTCCTACGTCTGATGTAGTTCATGAAATGTGCTACATGACCTACACCTATGATGGATGATCTGACTTGTGAGTTCCAACAATAGCATCCTTCTACCTTCTCAGGGGATGATAGTCCATAGGTTGTTGAGTCCTGGATAGAGGCCACCCTTTCTATCTTAGAGCATCTAGATATTCCTCTAGACCAAAGGGTCAAGATTGATACTTAGATACTATGTGATTCGGCCAAGAATTGGTGGGATGTGATTACCTAGGATGGTCACCATCAGGGCATGTTATGAGATGTTTTTCAGATTGATTTCTATGATCATTTCTTTCCTCATACATTGATATTTGATAGATCCAGAGAATTCATGCATATAGAGTAGGGTTATACGTCATTTATAGAGTATTTAACACGTTTCATAGAGTTGCAGTGCTTTGCATCACTTCTAGATGATGATGAGATTTTGCGTGCTAGAATCTCAGAGGATGGGATTATGTATTCCATCCATAAATAGGTTAATGTATTTCACTTAACTAAATTTTATGAAATAATTAATAAATCTCTTATAATTGAGTACAACCTAATGTACATAGATAATACCAAGAATAGAGGATCAACACCATGTCAGACCAGTAGTTCTTCTGGTATCAGAAAATGTTCCCTTAAGGTTTTTTATTAGGGTAGTGGAATCTTGAGTACCCATACCTATAGCTCTATGGTATGTCAACAGTATGGAAGATAGGGGAACTTGAATCCTCAGTGTGGTAGAGACCCTATGGAGTGCTAGGCTTGAGGTAGTATAAGGATACTTCATAGATTTTGTTAGACATTTCCATCATCTTCTAGTGGAAGAGGATCTTCACCAGCTCTACCTTCAGGGGTAGGTTCTTTTATGCCACATCAGTTGGGAAGTTGGATTAGCACTGACAATACTATCTAAGGAGGAGGTTGTGGTCATTGTATCCAAACTTCTAATCACCATTAGTTATAATAGAAATTTTTTGATCATGGTATTTTAGCTATTGCATAGGTTTATGGATCAAGTCAGTTGCATGCACTACAACTGATCCCAAGGATCAGGCTGCATGACCATCTACCATATGAGGTAGTATTCTAGTAGCCTCCACTATAGTATATTATTTATTTGATATAGGTTCTTCAAAATATTTCACCTCCTTATATATCATGTAAAGTACCAGACTATAAATATAGTATTAATGTGGTGTAATGACCATGAATACACTATTGGGAATAAGGTTAGAGGGCATACGCCAATTCATGGAATATCCCATTGAGGCAGGTAGTTACCCTTTATCATGGGAACTATTTTTTCTTGAGATGATAGGATTCTATTTCATTCTCTATATAGATTAGTTGATTATATATCATACCTTTGTAGACTTCTATCACTGTAGGGAATCATTTACATCACCAGAAGGTGACAATTATCTACAAAAAGGTGAGTGGGATGTCCATGACAGTATGTTTGGACCGAAAAATCATGGGTTAGGTGTAGTGACCACCCAAATTGTGAATTTATTCGTAGAGGGCAAGGGTTTATATCAGGATAAATTCCCTCTAGTAGTAGATCATTTCATGGAATTTTTTCATGATGATTTTTTGGCTTACCTCTTGAGAGAGAGGTAGAGTTTATGATCGATCTTGTTCCAGAAGTATCTCCACTGTCCATTCCTCCATACAGGATAACACCTACTGAACTCCAAGAGCTCAAGTGGTAGTTATAGGATTTAGAGGAAAAATGTTTCATATGGCCTAGTACTTCCTCTTGGGGTTCACCCATGCTTTTATCTAAGAAGGAAGATGAGACCCTTCATATATGGATGGATTACAGATGGTTGAACTAGATTACAATCAAGAACCGATATCCACTACCTCAAATAGAGGATCTATTTGACTAGATAGAGGATCTAGGATCTTCTCCAAGATCAACCTATGATTGGTCTATCATCAGGTGGGATTCAGGACAACATACATACCTTGTATAATATTCTATAGTAGGTACGGTATGTATGAGTACCTTTTTATGTCACTCAGTCTTACAAACTCACCCACTATTTTAATGGATCTAATCAATAGGGTATTCCACCCATACCTGGATTCCTTTGTAGTAGTGTTTATGGATGATATCTTGGTGTATTATCACACTCAAAATGAACATTCTAAGCACCTTTAGATCATTCTAGGTATATTTAGAGACCATCATCTTTATTCCACACTTTCTAAGTGCCATTTATAGATAAAAAAAATTTCACTTGTAGGGTCATATTATCTTAGAATTAAGAGTCTTTGTCGACCTAAATAAGGTTAGTGCTGTGGTTTTTCTAGGAGAAACCTAAGAATGTGTTTGATATGTTGAGTTTCTTGGGGATGGATGGATATTATAGGTGTTTTATATAGGACTTATCACACATTTATTCACCTCTTATTGGTCTTAAAAATAATGATGTTAAGTTCTTGTGTCCAGAAGAGTGATAAATCCTTTCAAGAGATAAAAGGGAGGCTTGTCTCGACACCTATTCTAATTCTTCCATAGTTTGGAAGAGGCTATACAGTTCTCTGTGATGCATCAGAAATTGGCCTAGGGGTAGTGATGATGTAGGAGGAAAAATTTATTATGAAAATATATCAGTAGTTGAGGACTCATGAGAGAAACTACTAAATGCATGAACTTGAGATAGTAGTAGTTTTATATTCCTTATGTTACCGGAGACACTATTTTATAGGTGAGCAATTTATGGTTTATATGGAAAACAAGATACTCAAATATATATTTACACATCATGACTTGAATCTCAAATAGTGAATATGGGTTGAGTATCTTCAGTCCATCGATTTTGATCTTTCCTATACACCTATAAAGGGAAATGCAGTAGCAGATGAACTGAGTCAGGAAAATCAAGCACAAGATGTATGAGAAGCTAGTGACGAATGGTAATTAATGGTACTCTTCTTTGAGATAGATATGTAGTTTCAAGATAGTCACAAGCAGTCCTATCTATCATCCTTGACAATTACCTCTTACCTCCCTGGGAAGGTGAAGAGAAGAAAATTTTTATACTTTGAGGGATTGAACCTCTATGATAGTATTTTAGGATATGAACCAACTTTAGATTAGTCTGTGGACATAGACAACATCCTATGTGTACATGGGTGTGTATGGGTTCCTAAAAATATGAGAGAAGAGTTGATGTGTGAGTCTCATGATTCTTAGTGGAAATTTCATCTAGTAATCTCTAAGATGTATCATGATATGCGATGCAAGTATTGGTGTCTTAGGATGAAATTCCAGATAATATGCTTTATCACTAGGTGTTCCACCTATTAGCAAGTGAAGGTAGAATACTAGAGACCGTCAGACTTGTTACATCTGCTTCTAGTCCTAGAATGGAAATGGTAATATGTTTCCAAGGAATTTTTTGTATACTTAATGAGGTCACCTAGAGGTAGAGATGCTGTATGGGTTTTCATTTATAGACCAAAGAAAGTAGACCACTTTATTCATATATAAGAGACTTTATCAATTGATGAGTTGGGAAGATTGTATGTCTGTGAGATCATCTGACTAAATGAGTTCCATCATACTATAATTTCAAATAGGGGTGCTCATTTCACATCAAGGTCCTGGTAGGGGTTACAGAAAACTATGAGTACATAAATGATTCTAAGAATATCTTTTCACCCTCAGACCAATGGAAATTTGGAATGGATGATACAGGTTCTAGAGGACATGATCTAAGAATGAATCCTTGATTTCAGTGGTTCTTGGGAGAATCATATCCCTCTCATTGAGTTTAACTATAATAATAGATTTCATATGATTATTCAGATGGGTACTTTTGCGTCCTTGTACGATAGGTTATTCTGTTCACCCCGGTGCTGGATAGAGGTAGAAGAGCCAGCCCTACTAGGTCATCATCTCATTAAGGATACTTTTGAGTAGGTTTAGATGATCATAAAGTGTATGTATACTGCTTAGTCTAGACATAAATCTTATACTGACCAGTGTAGAAGACCTTTATATTTTGAGGTCGGGGATTGCGTTTTCCTGTGGGTATCACCTAGGCTAGGGAATAAATGGATATATGGGAAATGGAAGCTGTTGACTTGTTATGTAGGGATGTTTGAGATTTTGGAGAGAGTCGGGCCGATAGCCTATCAGTTGATACTATCTCAGAGGTACCATTCCATGAATGACGTCTTCCACGTTTCTCAACTTTTCCAATATCATGCTGACCCATGTCATAATTTTGATCCTGAGAATGTTGAGTTATATGCTGATGCTTTTTTTGAGGAGTATCCTATATGCATCATTGACATAACCACAAAGTCTCTCTGAGGATGGTCTATCCCTTTAGTACATGTGCTATGAAAGAATGATCGTGTATAGGATGAGACCTATGAGAAGGAGGGAAAAGTACATGTCTAGTAGCCAGAGTTATTCTCAGACAGTGTTTCTCCACAATTTGAAGGTAAACTCGGGTATGAGTTCCTTTAATGGGGGAAGACTATAAGAACCTAGTTTTTTTCCTTTAGTTATGGATTCTTTTAATTTCTGCCTTAAGCTTTGGTAAAGTTCTCTTTTTTGGATTAGACCCTAAAGTCGGGTTGTGGGCCGGTTGGTTGGTTTTAAAAGAGAAGGGAATGTGAGGGATAAAGGTAGGATAAATTCTAATTATATGATGTGTAATTGTATTACATGGTGTGTAATCATTACAAGATGTGTAATGGACTGACCCAGACCTTTCACATCATGTAAAGGGGTTTTTCTAGGGGAACTCCTAGAGATTTCTACAATGTGTAAATAATTTACCTGTCATGTAAATACCTAAATAGTTTTTTAAAAATATGAGGCATGGCCTCCTTTTTTCAGATAGAATCCTCACCTCCCTTCTCTCACACACAGGAGCACCCCAAAAAGATCTAAGGTAGGTTCTTCCATAGTTCCTCCATCTAGAATCCGATTCCAAATTTGCTTGTCATGTTGGAAGCATGCCATTAATATCTTTACTATTTTGGCTATATTCTCCAATTCTATTTGTATCTTTTTCACTATTTTTGTATAGGAACTTATGTCAAATTTTTAGGTAATTGATCCATTCTTCAAATATATTCCAATCTAGGCCAAACTAGTGGATGATACTAGACAAGGAGATTCATGTAAGTATGAGGTAGGTGGTCTATAACTCATCACTCAAGTTTCATCATTTTATAAATTGTCATGTGGTTACATCGATTTCATCAGGAGTTTCCTTTATAATTAATATTCCTTACCTATAGTCATTATAACCATGTTTTAATACCCATTCCATATATGTTATTCATCATTTGTAGTTATATCTACAATGTTGACCACCCCAAGTAGGGTGTTATCCATAATTGATCTTTTAGATATTTGACTTGTGTGTCTGTGCCTCCATTTAGGTGTGAATCAGCTTTAATCTGATGATAGTAAGCCTTTATTATTTTATAATACTATTTAAATACTAATGGTTAGATCTTATATGTGGTTGTGTCACTTGACCTACCTAAGGTAAGTTCTTTAATTTGAAAAATTAATCTAAAATGGGAATGGAAAGTATATGGTATATATATGAATTTGCATAATTGATTATAATCGAATGTATTGGTTGCATGTATGTATAACCCCTTTCCATGTCTAATGGAAGGTATCAGAGTGAACCTTATTAAATGATTATGACTTATATGAAATGAATTAAATGGTTTCATATCCATTGGAATTTTCACACTAATTAAAGGAAATAATTGAGCCAAATGAACTTATTAAATGGTATGATCATTACTTGGCCTCAATTATTAAATGAATCAAAGGTAAGGTGCCTATATATATATATATAGAAATTGACATAATTATAGTAGTGGGCACACTCGAGTTAGCCTTTAGATTCCCAAGGGAATGCCTTGAGCACTCATGGACACCATTTCGATTCAAGGATGATTATTGCCTTGGTTGAGACCCACCTTGGAACCCAATCATCATCTATCAGTGGATGCCCAGTGTGAAACCAAAAGATCCATCCTTTAATATTATAGGGTGACTTGGATACACTCCTTGGATCCAACATGGCTTTTATAGACATGAGTTTCCTTGGTTACATCATTGGGCCTAGCCAAAAATTATTCTATTTTACCTTATATGTATTCCTTATACTCAGTTATATTTGCATCATTGTGGGATACATTAGACAACGATCCTTGTATTACACTCTTACCCTTAGACTGATAGCAGTTACTATTAATTTAGTGACCCATGAGGTCTTGGTTTCCTTGGTTATTACCTTGGAATCCTTTCCTTATTAATATCAATACACGCTTCCTTGTTACATCATGGAACCTTAACTATTACTATCACGAGGTGATGTCAATGCTGGCTATGTCGTGTGTGACTTAGCTATATAATCTGTAAATTAATTAATTAATGAGCTGGTTACATATCTAGATACTAGTTGAGGGATGAAGAAGGCATTTTGTTATTTATATTACTTTATTGCACTACTTTTATATATTCATGCTTCCACACTATTTGAGTTTATATTACATGGACATGATGTTATAGACACAGTTGGTGGTGGAATACTGTGATTTATCTCACAACCTATCCGAGCTTCCATTGGCACCTGGTAATACTATATGTATACAGGTGCTAATAAAAGGAAGCATGTCACTTTATAAATTTTACTGCTTTATTGCTTTGGATGGAGATGATAACAGATGACCAAGATGGAGCTTGGGATACTGAGGATAGTTTTTGGATTCATTTTTTATAAATTTTTATAGCATGTATGGTCTATTTCATTTGTATATTCTTTTTCAATATTTCTAGATACCTGACATATATCATCATCATCCATTCTATATTTTGATTAGATGTTCAATTGTTTATTACTTCAGTATACTTCTGCTGTGCATTATTTTATTATTGCATCGGTTCCACTACTTATCTTCTATTATATTATATTCATCCACTATGATACACTCTGGTAATGGGGGATAGTCTCTCTATGGACACACCCTCAGCCCTCACTGCTAGTCATTAGCCTCCGACATTTGAGGAGATGTGCTTGAGGCCATGTGATCAACTGGGATTGGGGAACCTTAAGTGGAATCTGGGTTCAAGAGGTCACAAAAATTCATGTTTATTGATTATTTTTGTGGCATTAAAATTTTTGGTTGGATTAGATATGATTTTGGATTCTTTATTGGGGTAAAGGTTGAGGATATTTCAAGAAATATAGTAAATTATGGAAGCTGAGGTGGTACATAAAGTTTGGTGATTATATTTCCTATTATTATTATGTTGATATTTTTTATTATGATTTTCTTGGTTGATGTCACTATTTTCTACTCTTGTATATTTATTTCACATGGATCCTGATTTTTTTATAAGGATTATTCTATTGAGTATCCCCAAGTCCTAATCTCTATAATTTTTTCGAAGTGTTTTGACGGATGGTTCATCGGCAATTGAGGTTGTTGTGTAGGTAGGCTCATATAGAGTTAAAAGTATGATTCAAGTATAAATATATTTGTTTCATTATCTTTTCTTAATGATTGTATACATTGAAGTATAGGTGAAATTTTGGGTGTGGTAATTTATTTTTTGAATGTAAATTTTTTGGAGTTAATTTATGTCTTAATTTTATTATTTCCAAGCTTATGTGGGTAATGTTTCCCATTTTTGAGTTTTATAACCTCAGTGTAAGTTTGCAACCCATGTCCTAATGAAGTTAGGATTCTAGGTTCAATATTGTTTTCAATACCAACCCAAGAGGGGTTCCCAGTGGGGCGAGTCATGAAAAGGTAGTATCAAATCTTTTGGTTGAGAGTTTGTGTGGAGTTTAGAGTTAAGAATAATTGAGGATTACATGGGATTTGTAGTGAAACTGTGAAACTCAAGCCTAACATGTGATGTATAATAAGGAGACCGGTTATGATATATATGTTTGAGGCCCTAATGATTCGACATATGGACTTTGACAACCCAATGAAAATATTTAGGTGAAAGTATAAAAATTTCATGGCAGAAATTATATGCATCATTTTCATTAGTTGCATTGGATTTTTTCATTTTGATTCATATTTATGTTTCCATGATTATGTATCTATATTTTAGCTATTAATAATTTATAGTTATCCTATTGAAATGATTTCATTATATAAGGATAGAGAAAAATGGTGATTAACTAGAATATGTAGTTTAAATAAATCCTTACTGATTCTTGAATATACTATTTTCAATGCTTGCTATAATAACTCCCCCCTTAAATTTATTTTATTATCATGTTAAAATGTGTATCATAATAATATGATTCCAAAATGTTGTTTATAATTATTATAAAATCATGTTTAAAGAGTTATTATTGTATGTAACTATAACTGTTAATACCCTTTTAGGTCCAGTTTTACCTTAAAAAATAACATGTTGTTAAGATGGAGGAATGTTTTAGAAACATGATTTAGGAGTTGTTGAATTTCTATATAAATTATTATGCCATATTTTACCTTCCACTCATGGTAAATTATATTACAAGATTGGATGTTGGTCATTTATTTATATAGTTGTTGTAAGATAGAAAACATTCTTAGTGATAACCCACTAAATTTAGATGAATATTACATGAATGAACTCATTTCCCTATTTTGCAGGTAGGATTAAATTCTTTGGGTATTAAAATATTTAGGTTCCATTCGTTTAATTATAAATACCATGCCACATATAGTTTTTTGAATTATTAGTATGCATTCATAAGGGTAAATTATTCATTTTAAGAATTAATCATATGAAATAAAATTTAAATATGAAATTATTTTAGTGCATGGGGGATACCTAAAGATGAAATAATTTTTTCATGAATTGATATGAAAGTATGCTAGAATATATGTTTCATGTTATTTTGGTTCTCTTTAAATTTTATTTATTAATGAAAATGTCCTCAATCATGTTTGTGTGTTGAGAATATTGCACATAAAATATGAAGTTAAAAGCATGACACATATTATATTATATGGAAATATATTTTATTAGTAATAAGATGTTTAAATAACGTTTAGTTTTATCATGTAAATCATGAAACGTAATAATAAAGTATGTGTTGATTTCATCTCATAATCACAAATCAAGTTTAATTAATGTTATTAAATTACAAGGTATAATGATTTCTCTAAAATATAATCTAAAGGAATTTAAGTTTTCTTCACGATGTATTATTTGAGGATTGCTTCCCCAACATGTTGACATGTTTTATCGATAATATTTTTTCTAAACCATAAATCGACTATCCAAAATATGGAAAATATGATGTTTTTTCATTGTAAAATTTATGTTGGGAAGTTTTGTGTCATTATTTTAAAATATATTTAAAGTGATCATTATTTTTTTAAAATAATTGATTTTAATGTTCTATGGTAAGATCTTGGTATGTTTTCTATGTGGGTAATGTGGTGGATGGAGAGATATTGGTATTGTGATGGAAGTTTCTTGTGGAAATTGGATGGTGGATTGATGTGGTGGTAAGTGGAGTGTGGCAACAGGGTGTAAGGGAAGTATTGTGAGGAAGATTTGGTTGGAAAGAGTAGTATATGGGTTGGTGTGTTTTATGTGAAATTTATATGTGATATTAATTTGATTTTTTTGGTTTATTATAACTTTATTATTAATTTATTAACAAAAATGACATCAAAACACCATCAAGAAATTTGGCATGTAAATGAGAAAGCATAATATTTGGATAGAGTAGTGTAGCGATAATAAGTATCAAAGTTATTAGGTGGGGTATCTTGACCTAAGAAAAAGGGATTGTTTGAGGATATTTAGGTTTCATTTGAGTTAGTTAAGACTCTAAATCAATTACAATTTTCTTTGTAAATTATATTTTTTTCAAAAGGTGGCTTAAATATGGTGATAGATGAAGCGTGACAAACTGGAAGGGATTTCATTGGGGTAGTTCATTGATTTTTTCAAGAAATATTTCAATTATCAAGTGAATATGGGTGAGTGTATAAATGGTATTATAGATATTAGGAATTTGGTGTGAGAATTCATATATTTAGGAATCATTTTTTGGACTTGATTAGTCAATTTCCATGTTTTCTGCCCGACATGGAATAATGGGTGCAACATTTATGGTCTACCTTAAGGTTATAGATTCAATTATCTATCATGGTTTTTTAGTTGAAGTATTAAATAGAGTTGAGAGATCAAGAAGAGATCATATAGAAAGGTTTATCAGTGATGGATGATTTTGGCGAAGGCCCTTCTCAAGTCTTTAGTAAGGTTGAGACGAATGCTCTGAGTTTTGGGTCTTGGGTTTCATGGAAGGGTGAGTGGGGTGATATTATAGAGTTAGATCATAGCTTCAGGACCTAGGTTTGAATAGTTTTGAGGTGTTCTATATTTTGTAAATTAATCAATTTCTATTGTAATGTTTTGGGGTATCATAAATATGACTATCTGAAGATTCATCATTCTTCTCAGTCTTTGGTGGAGAGTTAGCTATAAGAATGTCTTGGGGTGATTTTTCTCCTTTCCCTAGAGGTGGATTTAAAACCTATTTTGAAAACATTTTTAAATTGATATCTTAAAGATAAATTTAATTTTTCCCTAGAAAATCCTTTGGAGTTACTTTTTAAAAGGTTTTTTATTTTTATAGGGTTTCTTTCAACACGTATTTATTTTGAAACATTATTGAGTTGAAAGTATTAATCAGTGAAAAGTTAGTTGTTATACAAGGTGGTTGGTGCTTTTTTTGGTTTCCCCTGATGGATATGTTCATGTTTGGGAGGCATATTCCATGGTTTTGATGTTTTCTAGGTGTTATTATTATTAAAGTAAATTTGCAGTTGTGGATCGGCCATTGTCCTAAGGGTGTTGGAAGTGCATTCATCTTGTTTGAGAGGTATACTATTTTAGTAAATAATATTTGATTTCTCCTTATCTAGGTTTTATTTTATTCTCAAGGATGATAATCATTCAACATGTATCTTATTTAAGGGATAAAATTTTCCTTAGAACCTTACTTTTTTTGTTTTCTATGTATTATAGGGAGTATGGGGTAGTTTGATGGTAGTATTGTGGTGAGAGAGGGATTTTGTATGGTTCTCCTATTGAGTAACACTGTAAAAGTTGTATTGTGGTGTGAGGATTTGTAAGATATTTATAAATTATAATAATTTTAAACTTTGTATTGTGGTGTAGGGATTTGTAAGATAATTATAAATTATAATAATTTTAAACTAAAATATTAATTTTTATCTTATTTTGGATTATATAATGTTATCTGATATACAAGAATCATTATCTCTCCTAAGTCACAATTGGAATTAAAAAGTACCCTTACATTTCAATTCAAAGGTGAATACAAGTTTTATAAGTAACTGATTCTCACACGGTCATTGATGTGCAAGTAAAATTTAATTATTTAAAACCTACAAACTACTAGCAAAGCGGTGATCAGGAGTATCAAATCTACATGGAAGGATAAAAGAAATGTTTGATAAAAAAAATAAAACTGAATAGTGGAAGCGTTTATGTGTTGGTGGTTATGAGACATGAGAAATGAGATATAGGGAGAGAGGGATAGAGAGAGAGAGACTATAAGTAGATGAATTTAGGGGAATCAAACTATCTAGAATTGATTAGAAATGATTTTGTAAGATCTCAATTTTTCTTTGTGGTATGGATCCTTTTAATTTTAGTAAAAATACTTTGTTTTATCCTTATAAATGTTCCCTAAGGCTTGAGGAAGGGTCCAGAAGCATCCAAGTCTTGTTTTGAGCCCGTATCTCTGACCTTTGGAGGAATCCAATGGGCCGAATGATTAGTAGAAATTGTGAAGCCTAGTCTTAATGGTTAGATAAACCATGTGGGGTGCTTCAGGAATCCTTAGAGGAAAGTGCATAGGCAACGTACGGTTTTTCTAACCATGTGATGCAGCTCATGCTGGGTGTAAACCCTGGGAAGAAGAGGCACATGGGTAGATCATAGTTGGAAAAACTGTACTCCCCCAACCATTTGGGCTACTATCCTTGGACAGTAGCTGGTGCATGGTTGGAACACAATTTATCCAACTCTACAACCAAACTATTTAACTCTTAATGTTTGGAAATTTTTATCATTTCCCCTATATCTTTATAACCCTCTTCCCTTTTCATTTTTCTATCCCATGGACAACAACAACCCCTTCTCCTTCCCTTTGAGTGCTCATTCTCATGCCTAATCTACGATTTAGTGTTGTTTCTCCATACGACCTCCAAAACAAGATCCGAATTTCACATTGGATATACACTGGTAAGTTCTCCACCCATTAGGATATTTTTTTCATTTTACTTTCTACTGATGATTCTATTTTGGTGTGAGATCATATGACCTATTCATAGGGTGTTAGTCTATTTTTTTATTTTCTTCTAATCTAGACCAAAAAAGAGGCCGGTACTATATAAGTGTTCCTCCATAGAAATATGGTAGGTGGTCTAGTAATTATTTGTCAAAGTCATGATGCTTTATATTATGCGCCATTGTTTCGCAGGCCGGTTTCAGTGAGTGTTTCCCCTAAAATGAATATGCCTTAAATTGGTTGACCTATTTTAAAACCTAATGATTATTTTAGATCGCAAAAGACATTGGAGTTTATCATCCATAATGTGATCCACCCCCTTTGGGTGAACCTTTACATTCCTATTTGACTTTCATGGTTATATAACAAAAAAACCCATCAATGTGTTTTGTTTTAATTCTATAATATTACATCATAAATTATAATTGATAATTTTAGTGGTGTATCATGTCTAGCACACTTATTAGAATATACTAAATTAAATGGGAAGTGAGTGATAAGACCATGTCACATGTTTAAATAGAACAATGGTTATTCCCTTGTTAAAGTGAAATGACAATGAACTATGAACCATTCAATGGATCTCATTAAATCCATTAACTACTATTAATTTTATTATAAATGGGAATGATAACCCTTGTGAATGATGATAAATGGGCATGGATACCCTTGCGAAAGATGAAAAATAGGCATGGAATCCTTACTGTTGTGAGTCTCAGGCATGGAGTCCCTATTGATATGAAATTAAAAAATGGAGTCCCTATTGATATAAAATTAGGGAATGAAATCCCATATAATATTATGATACACGGGAATGGCATCCCAACTGATATCATGGTGTCCCTATTGATATGAGATTTGGGAATGACGTCCCATATACTGTTATGATACATGGGTATGGAGTCCCTACTTATATGATAATTGGGCATGGAATCCATACTGATATGAGACTTGGGATTGGCATCCAATACACCAATGATACTATAACATGATGCCCCTTACCTCTTTATGAGATATAATTGACTACAAATGGATGCCCGAGTTATGCCTTAGGTCCTACCTAGCACAATTTGTGTACATATATGGCTATAAAAATCCCTATGTATATAGTTAATATATATATACATAAAAACATATAATCTCATACTTATATTTTAATGATAAAATTTTCTTTGATTTTATCTAGCATGGTCTGAAGAAGGTAATGTCATCCTAGTATCCTTTAGGATCTAGAGTCGACCCCTTACAATTTTTATCACTACTTACCATTATTAAATGTACACTACTCATATTATATACACCAACTAGATATTTATAGACACCATTGGTGGTGACCTACTGAGTTTATCTCACACCCTATCCAGGCCGTCAATGGTACCCAGGAAGATTATGAAGATACAATTGGGGATAGGGTAAAGTGCCTAGTTATTGATGCCTGAGTGATTATATCTTGGAAGCGGGGAATCATAGGATCAAGCTATCACTCATAATGATATTGGAGATAGAATTTTTGGTATTTTTTTTGTTTTATACCTATATTGTACTAGTTACTACTTCCATGCAAGTCTATTTTTTTATAGACACCTGACATTACATCATTCTATATATGATATAAAATATTGTTTTTATGGTTATTTATTACATTTGGATGTTTTACCTCCCATTTTTAGTTGATATTATTCTTACACTATTCATATGTTTATTCCTCTACTATGCTACTATGATAACTAGGCTATAGTCTCTACACTGTACCACCTTGGACCCTCACTACTAGTCTGAAACCTCTAGCATATGGGGAGGTGTGCTTGAGGCCATGTGACCCACTAGATCAAGGCATCATTTAGTGGATCCCAGGTTGATACATTACATATTTGTTATATTATAATAAATAAACAATGCTGCACTAGTGACTGTGAATAATGTGTGTTGAAACACCTAACTCTCATTAGATGAACTCCACAGTATAATGAACTCTAAAAAAAGGGCCGATAAACCAAATTTCAGGAAGAGAAATGTTCATTAATGTTATAGAGAGACATCCTCCTTTTCCAATTTTCTATACTTTTGATGATGCTAAAAATTTAAAGGATATGCTATTTCATGTAACACCACGACCTCAGTTACCTAGAGTAGGTTCCTTATTACATAACATTGGCATGATCACAAGAGATCAAGTCCGGAAAGACCTATTAGTTTAATATCCTTAGAAGTACTATATACATAAATAAGTTTTACATTACGTCATGAAATAAAGAAAAAAAATTGTTTCTCCTTTGAACACACTCATATCCTTTGGCCTATCCCTGCAGGTTAATCATAATATACTTCTTCACATCTTGGAAAAAATAAAACATAAGAAAGGGGTGAGCTCAGATGCTCAGTAAGGATAAAAATATAGTGGAAACTATCATAAATAAGCATAAACATTTAAGGCAATGTATAAGACTAAAACAAAAGCCTTTTAAACTTAAACTTTAGCATAATACAGAAAATATAAATCAAATAATTCTATTTAATAATTCACATAGATATTCTACTAGTCTAATAATCACATTAAATATCAATAGATAATTTTATAATGATGGAATGCATAATGTCGGACATCATAACCACATAGTCAAGGCCTCCTGCCAAGAATAAAAATAAATATTATGTAAAGGCCTTGTGAAAAGACACTAGTTTGTCTCATGAGACCGATTGATATATTGAGGGGCTATAGCGGGCCCCACCCATCACTTACTATGTCCAATGCATTCCTCATATGAAAAGGTTGAAACATAACATAAACATTCATATTTAAAATCAGAATAAGAATTGTTAATACTTTAACCATATACCATGAATGGTATAAAAATAACACATCCATAGTCAAACATATAAAAAAACCTTCAATATAATATGGAATATTGTATCATAATAAATCAACTTTAAACAAGCGTAAAATTCAACAAAGGATTTTGATATAGATGAAATAAATCCAAAAATTATTTGAGTGAAATATATATTTATAATTTGAAATCATTCAAAAGTAAAGAAAAAATTTATTTTGAAAATATTCTTATAATCTTGAAAGGGAAGCTTATAAGGTGTTATAATATCAGAAAATATTCACACCCACTGTATAAGATAGAAAAAAACATTCTTTCCTTAATTTTTCAAAAAGGTCATAAAGTACCTTGTTTGGAAAGCGATGGAAATATTCCTTTAAAAACATTATATAAAAAGTAAAATAAGGGTATAAATGAATTTAAACCATAGATTAAAAAATATTAAAAATGTTTTGAAATACATTTTTAAGAAACACAGATGTGGATGATAAATAATTCCCAGTAGATACTTACGAATAAACAACCTCGGATAATAAAGAGATTGTAAAATTAACCCTTACCTTGTACTTTTTCTTAGTTAAGGGTACTTTAACCTCCTGTATAATAGTTAAATAATTGTTATTAAATTTTACAAGAACCACACACCTAAATATGATATCATATATGATCTTCTAATATTTCTTTGTTAATAATATTTCAGTAGTATCATTGTTTCGGGTGTTAACTGATTCATTTTCCTTTATATGTTTTATTATGTAAGTCATGTTTGTTATGGATAGGATGTATTTGATTAATATACATAATGATATTAAGTTCTTAAAAATTATTTTTAATCATCAAATGAAAATTATTCTTTAATGGTTATGATGAGGAATGAATGTCATCACGTTTATGGAGATGGTAATCCGTACGTACGCACATGCGACAATATCATTCTATTGATGGTCAAATACTATGTAATTGGATGGTATATCATATATAAAGAATAATTAACATGTTATATTCATTATTTACATCATTTATACTCATTATTATACCCATATAAATAATTAAGTGTTGAATAAAAAACTACACCAAGACTTGGAGAGGGTAAGCCGTATGTACGCACGTATGGTGACTTTATCATTCATAGGATGAATTGAATAATAAATATGGTTATAAAATATTTATAATAAAATCACAGTATGTATAAGGTACTGAAGTTATTATTTTGGTATGGTAACAACAAATAAAGATAAAGTGGAAGAAGAAAATAACTTTGAAAGAGGTGATGATATTATTACCTCTTCTTCAGGTGCTTCCTTTTGATTTGATCAAAAGGTCTCCTTAGGTTGGATTTATGATAAAATTAAGGCCTATAGGTTGAATTTAGGGTATTTGGGAGGATATTTTATCAGCGTTTGTCTGAGACAAATGGCTTTGGAGGTGTGAATTTAAGAGAAGGTGAAGTACCCTTTTATAAGAGAGGTGAGAGGCACTTTAGGAAAAGCTTGAAATATTAATTTATTCTAAAATAATTTTCGGTATATAATAGCTCCAAATGGATTTATTTAGAGGATAAGGTAGGTATGGGGAAAAATAATCTCAACATATTGGTTTTAGACAAGTTTAGGTCACCATATTAACCTTATCTTTTAGATTTAACTCTAAGTTAAATAGTTTGACATTTACCATGTCTCCTTGTATTTTAATATTATATGGTTAATAAAAATACTATAAAATTCCAAAAGAACCTAAAGTTGTTAATTAATGACATATAAATCATTATATAAGTCCTTTGACCGAACTTTATATTTTTAGGAATATTATATCATTTAATAATATAGTATTTGTTTTAAATACTCATTTATATCAATTTAGACACTAATTAGTATTTGGTTTTTTTGAAAGTAAAAAAACTTTATTACTTCTTAAAAAATACATTAAATTAACAATAAAATGTCATATTAGCTTAGAAAATTCATTTAAGGTATCAAAATTCTCAATTTACATTTATTTTGATATTTATAATATCAATTATTTTAATCTTTCATTAATAAGGTAATTACTGTATCATCATTGTGTCATAAATAAATTTAAATATTTAATGTATAAAATTTTTAAATAAAATACCATGATGTAGGAAATATTTTTATCTTTAGAATGAATATTTATATTCAAATTTATCATATTTATAACCGTATATTAAAAATGTTTTAGTTCTTAAAATTTGAATTTTACTCTTTTTACTATTCTTTAAATAAAATATAATAAATGTTCTAATCTAATCCAAGTGGATAAAAAGGTTCATATTTTATTATTAAGGTTTATTTTGGTCTAAATACACTTATCCAATAGAATTATGACAAGTTTTAGGGTAATTATAATTTCATTTTTACCTTTAATTACCCTATTTACTTTTAACCGTGGTAAATAAAATCAAAATTTACTATTCACCAAAAATTATTTTCATCATATTGAACCACATTTTACTTAATTATATCAACTGTGTCTCTATGATTTTAGAAATTCAATTCACAAAAGCGGTAAAATTACATTTTATGCAAACTTGCAAATGTGCTTAGAAGGTGGGTAAAAGACGTTAAATAGTTCAATAAAATATTATATATCTAATCTTATTATAAAATGACTCTAATGAATTACATTTAACTAATATAGGTACTATTATCTATTTTTACTTTTAAATAAATTTAAATAAAAATAATAATTATTTAAATAAAATTCAGTTTTAAACAATAATGGAGTGTTTTCACTATTCATAAAAAATTGAACGTTTTCAGAAAAATACCAAAATTTTTCCCTAAGATAATTTTGATATTCTGAATCCAAAAATTAAGGCCATTTTTTAAAATAAATTATATAAAATTTCAAAAAGTGGGTATTACAATTCATAAATGATTTTTAAACGGCTAGTTTGATTGGTCGTGATGTGCTAGAACTCGAAGTTGCGTACAACACAAGCTATTTTATTATTCAAAGAGAAATGTCTTGTGGAAGTTTGGGGTGTTACATTCTTCCCTCCTTAAAATAATTTCATCCTCTAAATTTCTAAAATATTACTGCATAAAAAGATTTTGGTGGTTCTTCATCATAAGTTCCTCAGGTTCTCACATTGCCTCTTCCATCTTATGGTTTCTCCATAGAACTTTTACCAAATGAGTCATCCGGTTTATCAACACTTGTTATCTATTATCAAGAATCTTGAAAGGCTCTTCATAATATGACAGATTGGGTTCTAGTTCTATTTTTTCATAGGTGAGTACATGCATTGGGTATGACATGTATTTTCTCATCAGAGATATGTGGAACACATCCTGAACTTTGGAGAGACTTGGAGGCATTTCCAAACAGTAAGCTACAACTCCAATTCGTTCTACAATTTCGAAAGGTCCGATGTACATGGGACTCAATTCATCCTTCTTAATAAATCATAAAATACCCTTCCATGGATATACCTTCAAGAAAACACGATCTCCTACTTGAAATTCCAAATCTTTCCTTCGGTTATCGGCTTAGATCTTTTGCTTACTTTATGCTGATTTGATGTGGGTTTGGATAATCTTCAACTTTTTCCATTGTTTCCTTAACAAGTTCTAGGCCTACGGGTTTTCTTTCACTAACATCATCCCAAAAAGTTGGTGTGCGACATCTCTTTCCATATAATTCTTCATATAGTGCCATCAGAATACTTGAATTGAAGCTATTGTTATAGGAAAATTCTACCAGAGGTAAATACTGATCCCACATACCTTGAAAGTCAAGTGATAAAGATCTCAACATATATTCTAAGGTTTGAATAGTCTGTTCTGATTTTCCATCAATTTGAGGGTGGTAGGTAGTGCTCAAACAAAGTTCAGTATCCAGGGCTTTCTGAAGTCTTTTCCAGAATCATTATGTAAAATGGGGTTCACGATCATAAATAATCGATAGGGGTACACCATGAAGTTTTAAAACATCATTAATATATAGTCTTTCTAATCATTCAAGTGGTAAATATTCTCTTATAACAAGAAAATGTACTGACTTGGTAAGATGATCAACAATTAACCATATTGCATCATTCCTTCTAGGAGTATTTGGTAGCCCCATGAAAAATTCCATTGTAATATCATCCCATTTCCACTCAGGTATGGGAAGAGGTTGCATGAATCCTCCAGGATGTTGTCTTCCAGCCTTTAACTATTGACAAACCAAACATTTTGACACATAATCAACAATATCCCTCTTTATGTTGTCCCACCAAAAATATTCCTTCAAATCTCTATACAACTTAGTGCTACCCGGGTGTATAGAGAAATTGAAGCTATGAGCATCATCTAACAATTCCCTTTTTAGATCAGGTATATCGGGAACACAAAGTCTCTTCCCAAATTTCAAACTTCCATCTTCATATATGAAGTCGATCAATCTCCCATCATTCACAGCTTTAATTTTCTTTTTAAACTCCTCATCAATCTGATAACTTTTTATCCTTTATAGTAAAGATGATTTGGCAACCATTTGAAAAAGTATCTATGTTTCACATTCCATGATTATTCCCATATCCATATTTACTATATCCATGAACATAGGATCCCTATCAAATCTCATCTTTTTCAGAACTCCATGATCCTTTCTTCTCAAAGAATCTTCCACCTTATTTGCCTTCCTTGGGTGGTAGTGTATAGTGCAATAATAATCCTTGAGTAGTTCAAGCCATTGTCTTTGCCTCATGTTGAGTTATTTCTGTGAGAAAATATACTTCAAACTATGGTGATCGGTATATATCTCACATTTTTCACCATAGAGATAGTGTCTCCATATATTAAAAGAAAAGATTACAACTGCTAACTCAAGATCATGAGTAAGATAGTTTTGTTCATGAATTTTTAGTTGTCGTGATGCATAGGCAATAACTCTATCATTCTGCATAAGGAAATAACCAAGTCCTTTATTTAAAGCATCAATATAAATAAAAAACCCATCATTATCTGATGAGAGTCAAGATAATAGAATTGAATAATCTTCTATTCAGTTCTTCAAAACATTATTCACACTCTTTTGTCCAAACAACTTTAACCCATTTACATGTGAGCCTGGTTAATGGGTTAGACAATCAGGAAATATTCTGTACGAAACATTGATAATAACCTACTAAACTAATAAAACTATGTACCTCAGTTATACTCATTGGTTCTGACCATTCTTAGATTTCCCTTGTCTTAGAAGAATCAATAGAGATTCCATCCTTAGAGACAATATGACCAAGAAAATAAATTTCCTAAATCTAGAATTCATACTTGCCAAACTTTCCATATACTTCATTTCTTCTAAGAGTCTTTAGAATAGTGAACAAGTGATTTTCATGATCTTCGTAGCTTTTTGATTATACTAAGATATCATCAATAAATACCACTACAAATTCATCAATATATTCCTTGAAAACTTTATTCATTAGATCCATGAAAACAAAGGGTGCATTAGTTAGTCCAAAAGGAATTACTGTAAACTCGTAATTACCATACCTTGTATGAAATTCTATATTTAGAATGTCTTCCTTCTTCACGTAAAACTTATGATATCCAGATCGAAGGTCAATCTTTGAAAAATATTTATCTCCATGAAGTTGATCAAATAAATCATCAATACGAGGTAGGGGATACTTGTTCTTTATTTTTATAGCATTGATATCCCAATAGTCAATGCACAACCTCATAGATCCATCCTTTTTATTAATGAAAAAAACAGGGGATCCCCAAAGAGAAACACTATGGAGAATAAATACTTTATTAATCAATTACTCTAGTTTTTTCTTTAGTTTCACTAATTCCACAGTGTAAATTCTATAAGGGGATTTTGATATGGGCCTTGAACCAGGAATTAAATCAATGGAAAACTCAATTTCTCATTCTGGAGGATGTCTAGGTAAATCCTATGGAAAACATCAACATATCCTTGCACAATAGGTATGTACTATATTTGAAAATTCCTTTCCTCACCCATAATTATTTCATTCTCTTCCTCCCCAATAATTTAATTTAGTAGAGATACTGGGGGTGGATCTAGATAAGAATCATATGGTGATGCTTCTTCTCTAAAGATAAGGTATTCCTTATCATTATCAAAAATTGTAACCTCCTTCTTCTTACAACAAATTTTCACATCATGGTCTGAAAGCCAATCCATACTAAGAATTATATCAAATTCAATCATGGGTATGATGATGAGATCAGCAGATAAAGCACATTTATATTCTATAATGGTAACTGATTGAAAAAACTTTGTTACAATGATACTTCCCTTAGGAGTTTTGACTGACAACACCCTTGTTAAGTCAAATAGGAAATATCTAATTTTATTGAAAAAATTGGAAGATATGAAAGAATGCGATGAACCAGAATCAAATAAAGCATTGCTTAATTTTGAGGAAACAATTAAAGTACCTACCATCGTGTCATTTGGAGCTTCAACCTCATCAGTAGTGATCACATAAGCTTGGCCATGCTCCCTCGGCCTTTTCTGAGGTAGGTTTCCTTGACTCTTAGGACATTAATTTGCATAATTCTCCATTTCTCTAAAATTGTAGCATTCAACATTAACAACCTCTTTCTTTCCCTTGCAATCACGAGCTTGGTGGAATTTTTCTCTACACTTTTAACAAAATCCCATCCCTTTCAGGCAAGTACTGAGTTGTTTCTTTCCATATTTACTATAGGATGGAAATACAAATTCTCCCTTATTCCTCTTATTTCCATTTCTAGAGTGTTCAATAGATCTCTTCTTCTCTTTCTTTGATTTAAATTCGTAAGACTTAGATAATTATTTTTCTGTCTTGATAGCACATGAAAAAATATCTTCATACAAAGAGAAGAATTGTGAGACTAATTCTTGAAGGAGAAATGGTTTTAAACCATAAAATAATCGATCGATCTTACTCCTTGGATTCTGTATATAATTTGGTGCATGCCTTTCTAACCTTGTAAATTTTGTCTCATACTTTGTGACATTATCATCTTCCTTTTGCCTCAGACTTAGAAATTGTCTTTCCATATCTGCTCGATTCTCACAAGGAAAGTATTTTTATAAGAAAACCTCTTTAAACTCTCTCTATTCCATATTTGATACTTATTCATCCCCATTTATGTTTTAAATTAATGACCACGATTGATCTGCATCTCCTGTGAGGTGATAAACTACCATGATAACTTTTTCCCTTTTTCTACTCCCTAAAGCATGAAATATTTTCTCTAAGGAACTTATATATTACTCAGCTAAAAATGGATTTATAGTCCCATTGAATGTTGGTGGTTTTTAACTCATGAACTAGTCTAACATTGATACTCCACATTGTGGATCAGGGTGTGTCATATGGGTAAGGTTATTATTCATAACCTGAGTGAGTTGTCCTAGTATAGTTATAAGCTGTTCAGCACCAGTTGCGTCACTAGCTCCACTATAATTATCTTAAGTTGGAGGAAAATCCCTACAAGGATTATGTGCGTTGATACAGTTTCCATTCCTTCCACTAGGTGCCATTTCTAAACAATGGCATACATTAGATTAGTTTATGAATCACAATACATAATTTAAACTAGTAAAATACCTAATATAAATTGAACAGTGTATGCATATAATCCAAAATCATAAAAAAATGTTTTCTTTGAGGAAGTATTTACTCATAAATCCTTCATAATGGTTTTTAAAGACAATGTGAATTATCCTAAGAATATACCTCGGCAGTGTCGTAACCAAGAGTGCAGCAAGGCCCGTTGTCATGCACCAGTTCCCATTTGAGTCTAGATCAAAGCGGTGTTTTCGTGTTTTACCCCTAGATACATCTATTCCAGAGCCACCTATACCTTCTCATATCTAGACAGGGATGTATTTCTTGTAAAATTTATTAAATCTCTATATTACCAAAATTCTAGTAATTTCTTCTATATTAATCCTCAAAGTTTATCTTATGGTAATGTTCTCTAATCAGAGTTTTTATAAATATAGTTTTCAAGGTTTGTAATAAAATTTCTTTGATACCAACTGTAATTCTCCAATACTAGTTACCTAGAGTCAGTGCTTTATTAAATAACATTGGCATGATCATAAGAGATCAAGTCCCTAAAGGCCGATTAGTTTAATAGCCTTGGAAGTACTAGATACATACATAAGTTTTACATTACATCATGAAATAAAGAAAAAAAACATTGTGTACCTTTTGAACACACTCAAATACTTTGGCCTATCCCTATAGGTTAATAATAATATACTTTTTCACATCCTTGGAAAAAGAAAACATAAGAAATGGGTGAGCTCAGATGCTTAGTAAGGATAACAATATAGCAGAAACTATCATAAATAAGCATAAACATTTAAGACAACGTATAAGACTAAAACAAAAGCCTTTTAAACTTAAAATTCAGAATAATATGGAAAATATAAATCAAATAATTCCATTTACTTATTCACATAGATATTCTACTAGTCTAATAACCACATGTAATATCAATAGCTAATTTCATAATGATGGAATGCATAATATCAGACATCATAACCACATTGTCAAGGCCTCATGCTAAGAATTAAAAATAAATATTTTTTCAAGGCCTTGTGCTAAGATACTAGTTTGTCTCATGAGACCTACCGATGCATCTAGGGTCTATATCGAGCCCCGCTCGTCACTTACTATGTCCAATTCATTACTTATATGAAAAGGTTGAAACATAACATAAAAATTCGTATTTAAAACTCACACACAAAATGTTAATAATTTAACCATAGACCATGAATGGTATAAAAATATCACATCCAAAGTCAAACATGTCAAAAAACCTTCAATATAATATGGAAGATTCTATCATAATAAATCAACTTAAAATAAGTGTAAAATCCAATAAAGTATGTTGATATAGATAAAATCAATCCGAAAATTATTTGAGTGAAATATCTCTCTCTACTTTGAAATCATTCAAAAGTAAAGAAAAAATTTATTTTGAAAATATTCTTATAAGATTACAAGGTAAGTTTCTGAGGTTTTATAATGGAGAAAAGTATCCGCACCCACTATATAAGTTAAAAAAATATTATTTCCTTAATTTGTCAAAAAGGCCATAACGTACCTTGTTTGGAAAGCGACAGAAAGATTCCTTTCAAAAAATTATATAAAAAGTAAAAAAAGGGTATAAATGACTTTAAACCATAGAATAACAAATAGTATTTTTTTGAAATATATTTTTAAGAAACATGGATGTGGTTGATAAAGAAGTCCCAATAGATACTTACGAATAAACAACCTCAGATAATAAAGAGATTGTAAAATTAACTCTTACCTTGTACTTTTACTTAGTAGAGGGTGTGTTAAACTCCTGTATAATTGTTAAATAATTGTTATTAAATTATAAAAGAACCACATAATTAATTATTATATCATATATTATCTTCTAATATTTCTTTGTTAATAATATTTCAGTAGTATCATTGTTTCAGGTGTTAACTGAGTCATTTTCCTTTATATGTTTTGTTACGTAAGTCATGTTTGTTATGGATAGGATGTATTTGATTCATATCCAGAATGATATTAAGTTATTAAAAATTATATTTAATCATAAAATTAAAACTATTCTTTAATGGTTATGATGGGGAATGAATCTCATCACGTTTGTGGAGACAGTAATCCGTACGTACGCACGAGCGACAATATCATTCTATTGATGGTGAAATCATATGTAATTGGATGGTATATCATATATAAATAATAATTAAAATGTTATATTTATTATTTAAATTTTTTGTACTCATTATTATACCCATACAAATAATTAAGTGTTGAATAATAAATTAGACCATGACGTGGAGACGGTAAGCCGTGCGTACACACGTATGGTGACTTTGTCATTAATAGGATGGATAGAATAATGAATATGGTTGTAACATATATATAATAACATCACGGTATGTATAAGGTACTGGATTTATTATTTTGGTATGGAAACAACAAATAAAGAGGAAGTGGAAGAAGAAAAGAACTTTGGAAGAGGTGATGAAATTATTACCTCTTCTTCAGGTGCTTCCTTTTGATTTGATCAAAAGGAATACTTAGGTTGAATTTATGATCAAATTAAGGCCTATAGGTTTAATTGAGATTATTTGGGAGGATATTTGAGTAGGGTTTGGCCAAGAAAATGGCTTTGAAGGTGTGAATTTGAGGGAAAGGGAAGTACCCTTTTATAAGAGAGGTGATGGGCACTTTAGGAAAATCTTAAAATATCAATTTATTCTAAAATCATTTTTAGTTTATAATAGATCAAAATAGATTTATTTAGATGATAAGATGGGTATGGGTACAAATCCTCTCAACCAATAGGTTTTAGACCATTTTAGGTCACCATATTAACCTTATCTTTTAGATTTAACTCTTAGTTAAATAGTTTGACATTTTCCATATCTCCTTGTATTTTAATATTATATGGTTAATAAACATACTATAAAATGCCAAAATAACCTCAAGTGGTTTATTAATTATATATATATATATCATTATATAATTCCTTTTTCCAAACCTTATATTTTTAGGAATATTATATTATATAATAATATAGTATTTGTTTTAAATACTCATTTATGTCAATTTTGACACTATTTAGTATTTTGTTTTTGTGAAAGTCAAAAAAACTTGATTACTTATAAAAAAAATACATTAAATAAACTCTAAAATGTCATATTAACCTATAATATTGGAGAAATACATCAAAAGGCTCAATTTACATTTATTTTGATATTTATAATATCAATTATTTTAATCTTTAATTAATAAGGTAATTAATACATCATCATTGTGTCATAAATAAATTTAATTATTTAATGTCCAAAAATTATAAATAAAATACCATGATGTAGGAAATATTTTTATTTTTATAATGAATATTTATATTCGAATTTATCTTATGTATAACCCTATATTAAAAATGTTTTAGTTATTAAAATTTGAATTTAACACTTTTAACTATTCTTTAAATAAAATATAATAAATATCCTAATATAATCCAAGTTGATCAAAAGGATCATATTTTTTTCCTAAGGTTAATTTTGGTCGAAATAAACTTATCCAATAGAATTAGGACATGTGTTATGGTAATTATAATATCATGTTTACCTTTAATTACCCTATTTACTTTTAACCGTAGTAAATAAAATTCAAAAGGTACTATTCAAAAAAGATTATTCTCATCCAATTGAACCAAATTTTACATACTGATGTCAATAGTGTCTCTTGGATTTTTAAATTCAATTCACAGAAGAGGTAAAATTATGTTTTATGCAAATTTGTAAATGTGCCTAGAAGCTGGGTAAAAGGTGTTAAATAGTTCAATAAAATTTTATATATCTAATCTTATTATAAAATTACTGAAACGAATTAAATTGATCTAATATAGGTAATATGTATCTATTTTAAATTTAAAATAAATTAAAATTAAAATAATAATTATTTAAATAAAATTCGGTTTTAAATAATAACACAATGTTTTTCACTATTCATAAAAAATTAAAAGTTTTCAGAAAAATACAAAAAATTCACCCTAAGATAATTTTGATATTATGAATCCAAAAATGAAGTCCATTTTTAAAAATAAAATTTATAAAATTTCAAAAAGTGGGTATTATTATTCATAACTGCTTTTTAAATGGCTAGTTTGGTTGGTCGTGATGTGCTAGAACTCGAAGTTGCTTATAGAGAAAGCTATTGTATTATTCAAAGAGAAGTGTACTATGGAATATTGAGGTGTTACAATTCATGCATTGGTACTTAGAATAACATAAAAATAATGATCATCCTGAATGAAAATAAGTTCACTAAACCAAATTTTCACTGAAAAAATTATGAAAAGTAAATCAAACAGATAAAAAATTATCAATTCATTTCAATCTGAAACCACTAAAGTAATTAAACATACATATTCACAGTAGTTTACACAAATATATTCATAAAATAAATCTCAAAATAGTAATACAATAATATGAGAGAGATAGATATTTTTTTCCATCGAAGTCACCTTCTTCCTCAAGCTCCAGCTCTTGTAACTCCTATATAAAGATTTATCCCATCACGAGCTCTATTTTTCCAATCTCACTATCATCTCTATGATCTCCTATATTTGTAAAATTACAATATATTACTACATAAAAAATCGTTTTTTGTTTCTATAACTCTATCTAAAATTATTCCCCCCAAAACACTAACTTATGTTGCTATTTTCACATGTTAGTCATCACTGTCATCATTGCTATACAATACTCTGAGTTATTTCTTCAATGATATTTAGTCACAACTATTGTAATTTTAGAAAATAACCTCAAAAACCTACCCACATGCAGTAATAAATTTAATTATTGAGTAAAATTAAATTAAACATCAATATTTTTCCAACCAAATCATCTATCATCAAGAAAATATCATTAACTATTTTTTTATTTTCTAAATTCATCTCTACATGTCAACGAGCAATGAGGAATCCTGTCACTCACATGTTCTATAAACATTGACCCTTTGTGCTTGGATTATCCTATAAGCTCACCTAATTCACCTATAAAGGAATAATCCATAGTCTAGGATGAAGTTTTACCATCCCTAAATTCTGAACCATAGTATCATGAATTGACAATACCAAATTACTTTCCATCGATATATGACTTCATCATATCATCCTCTGTTAACCATAACTTGATTCATGCATTACATCAAACACCTTATGTAAAAAAAAATCAAATTCATCATCATAAAAGTGGAAAAAACCAAACTCATGCATCTTATTCGAATCAAAACCCAAATCCACATACAAATTCATCCTCAACCTCTCAAATCCTCACCCCAGGATCTTGCATTAATTCCTATTAATAATTTGAATGTCTTAACTCAAATTCATCTTCAGAATTGACCTAATAATTTTGGTGGATTAAATTCAACCATGAAGGGGATTAGTGGAAACTTTGAGCTTTATCATCTTCCTCGGTCCCACCTTTAGTCATCAGAATCGACTCACTCGATAGTGAAGAGAAGGAAACATAGTATCAATATCTTCTTAAATACTAATATCAAGCAGATCTAGATCCCGATTCATTATAGCTTCAGGTTTCATCTTCAAGTAATCAAACAATTGAGCTCCTAGGGTTTCAGTCATCATCTTCAATAGTAAGGAAAATATCTTCAATCGGTGAACCCAAAAGAACGAGTTTTCATCTTTGTATTTTATTTTATTACACAACTCAAATCTCCCCAATCTCAAATTAGTCATCATCCTCAGAATTCCATTATTTTAATAGTTATTCTTAATGAATCTTCTTCATTAGTGGATTTGTTCAGAATATTCATGGCCAGTGATATCAAATCTTGAATTTTATTATCATTCTCAATACTGCTCAGACTCCTTCAATTTGTTGAGTTCATGTTCAAATCAAATAAATTCAGCCTTAGATAGGTAGTTTTCAAATTCATCTATGTAGAATAATTTAATATTGTGGAAATCAGATACGTGAAGACCCCTATAAAATTGGATAGGTGCTACCCTTGGATAATAGCAAAGTAGTGCTCCCTTAAATCCCCTACATGGGCACAAACACATTCAGCCACATGATTTCGTTGGAAATTTGGCTACGTCCATACTACTACAATATTTAGCTATATGAGGAAAGATGAAAAATAGATATGCATATTCACTGTAATAAGAAAAATAAAAAAATTAAATAGTTACCAAATAATAAAAATAATAAATTTAAATTTCATTTTATATAAAAAACATTAATAACAAATAAAATTATAAATTTAAAATAAAATAAAACTTGACAAATCTAAAATAAGTAAAAAAAGTTAAATATAAATTTCAAAAAAAAAAAATAAAAAAAAAATAATAAAAAAAAATTAAAATTAATTTAAAATTGGAAACTACATTAAAATAACATCAATTAAAAATTGATAGAAACATAAAAATAAAAATATAAAATTCAAAAAATCCTTGAATAGAACAAAACACTAAAAAATAAATATTTAAAAATAAATTTCATAATAAATAATTCAAAGAATACAATATTTAATAATTATAACATAAAAATAAAAAAGTAAATAAGAAATTAATAAATTTAATATTTAAACAAATAATTGACAACAACTTAATAATTAATGAATAAAATACACATTTAAGCATTAAATACAAATATTAATCAATAAAAGATATTCTTTAAAACCGATGAAATAAAGGCCACATCAATTTTACTCACAATTAATACATTGTGTGTCCTTAAGTAATCTTTAGTAAAATTTAATGGTGGGAAATAAATATCAAAATGGAAAAGCTGAAATACCACTAAGAATTGATCTTGAAAATTATTTTCCCCTAAGTATTACCCTAAGTAGTAAAGTATGAATGTCCTCTCAAATTAAATTTCTTCAATAATTTTTTTACTATTTTTAAATAATTATTTAAATTGAAAACTTCAAAGAGAATTTAATAAAATTCAATTTGCATTTAAATAAAATTCAAAACTTCTCTTTACCTCTAGGAGATTAGACTTACATAATTTAAAAATCCATAATAAATAGACATAACATTGGATGGGGTGGTTTGAAAATTTATTGGCAGAATAAATATCCCATACAATAGTTCATGAATAAATAATGAAAATAATAAAATAATATGTTCAACCTAGATTAGAATTTTCATTTAGTAATTCATTTGGATGCATATATTATGCGTTAAATTCTATTTTAAAAGTTCAAATTCAGTGATTATTACATAATATTTTTGAAATGTTTTATCGAGATCCATTTTTAAGAAGGAAAGAAAAGTAATTTACCCAATAAAACCCATAAGGTATTTAGGATTAACCTCCTAAAAACTGGATTCAAAAAATTTAACTTAAATAAAAATTAACACCCACTCAAGAAATCCTAAGTGATACTTTAAAACTAAAAATTATAATTTTTAGGGAATTTTATGGGCTCACATTGGAACATAATTAAGCACATTTTAATACCCATCCACCACACTTAAAGCCTAATAATTTCCTCATTGTTGAATGTAAAAGTGGGATGAAATTTTAAGAAAGTTAAATTTCAAATATATTTATAGTTAAACAGTTAAAATTTATGTATATGGTCATAATAACGTTCAAAATTTATTTTTACACACAAGATCAAAAATCGCAACATGTATAAGAAATCCACTGGCCATAGAAAAGCAGTTTACCATAGAATATAATATCCAGAAAATATGCATGTTTTCGCACTTTAAATTGAATAATGATTTTAGAATGAGAATATAAAATTAAATTCACATGCACTTTTTCAGCACACACAATAATTAACATAATTATAAGTGACCAACAGACTTAACAATAATTATAGCATGAAGTAAATAACTCCTAAAATTAATTATCAGCAATGAAAACAAAATCCTACAGTATCAATAAAAAATTGAGAAAATATTAAAAATTAAACTATTAAAACAAGTAATACCCTCATATGAATAATATTTTATCATTTTCACATACACAAAATAATCCATTATTCGGTTTATATTCAATCAATTTGTCAACAAAGATGCAGTTCCTACAAAATCGGAAAAATAGAACAAAAGTATCCATAAATTAGAGTTCAAGAAAGATTATATCCAGATAAGAAGGAAAGGAATCTTAAATTAGGTTGCTCAATCTTGTATCTTCTTTGGAAGGGAATATCAGTTCAAAGATCTATTCATAAAAAACTCATAATTAGACCATTAGAAAGAGAGATTGGGTAACTATAGAGTTAGAATGGAATAGAGTCTGAGACATTTATTTCTAAATAAAATCTAAGTAAAAATTAAAGGTCTTGGGTTGCCTCCCATGCAACATTGACTTTTAAGTCTTTAGTTAGATTCCATCCCTCAAATTTCAAACCATAATCATTGATAGGTATGGTTTGATTGATTAATGAAAATTCATTATTATTTAGACATAATTTACCAAAATCTTTTTAAAACTTAATAACTATAAATTCACACAAATATTTAGTAAGTTAAATTAAAATATAATAACTAAAGTTTCCATCCAAAGTAGTTTTTGTAATAAAAATTTAAAAAATAAGGACAAAATTTGAAGAAAAAACTATAAGAAAATCTCCAGGAAAACTAGTGGTGTTTTTAAGCCCCCCCACAGTTTGGGTTTCCAAAAACTAAAAAATAGGTACAAAACCTACTGAATTCTTCTCACTTCCAAAAATAACTATTCACAAATCTTCTTTTTAAAATGAAAAATCAAAATACTCCTACTAAAAGGTTTTAAATTATTTATAGAAGTTCTTTAGGAGTCCACAGAAGACTTAAAAGAAATGAATTTATCAAAAATTTGTGGAAAATCATCAAGAATAGGTTAAAAAAAATAGGTGTAAAAATTTATAGAAAATAGACTAGTTCAAGTTGATAAACATCAATTTTTTCAGAGGGACTTAATCTAGAATTTTATCTAGTTTTAGAAACTTAAAAAAACTCAAAATCAGTAAAAAATAATCATACTTAGGATCACACAAATTGTAAATAAAAATTTACAGCTCTGGGTCTAGGTTTGATTCTTGGGAAGGTTTTACTCACAAACAAGTGTTAAAATGGGTGGGATGAAAACCTGAGTGATACTCTCTAAGATAAAGTTTTTTTCAAGTTTAACCACCTCATGGTTTTTAGTTTTGTTTTTAATAAGTTTTATCCCAATCCATAATATTATTTTAGGATCTATAATATATTTAAATTCATTATAATTCACTTTCAAGTTTCTATCAATTGATTCTTTGATTAAACCATGATAAGGGATATGAGTTTCCTTTCTGATTTCAGAACTAAAAATTTCTTTAGAAACATTTATTAATTTGAAACCTAACATAAGTGGATACTCCTTAAAAATGGAATTACTATCGATCCTCACTAGCTTGAACAATCATTTTATCTTTTGAATCATCTATGTTTTCCCCAATATTTTCTAAGAAAGGTCTCCCTAGAATGATTGGAACTTTCTTATCACATTCCATTTCAAGGATGAGGAAATTAGTGGGAAGATTGAGCTTACCTGCATTAACTAACATATCATCCTCTCTTCTATAAGGATAAAAAAGTGGTTTATCATACAACTATAGAGAAACATATGTTGGTGTCAATTACATAAGACCTAAATTTTGAAAATGGAGTAAGTCATAAGATTAATAATAGGTACTATGTCACAAAGATAGTTAATTCCCTCAATTTATCCTATTTTTAAAGAAAAAAATATTCCAAGGTATTTTAGTTTTGGAGGTAACACCTTTTAATAAATTTGATATAGGATGGAATCTTGTTCAAGTCCTCAAAAAAGGAATTTTGATACGAAATGACCTAAACATTTTAAGAAACTTCAAATAATCAAGTTCATCACTCTTTTTAACTCTCGGAAAAAAGGATGGGAGGGGAATGATTCTTTAAAATTGTTTAATTACTCTCATCATTCTCAAACCTCACTTTATTATTATTTTAATTAGTTCGGGCTTAATTTTCCTTTTTTATATAGATTTTTTAGTCTAAGATTCAATATTTTTTTTCAATTTAGACCTTTCTATCTAGATTTACATATTTAGAGTTTTCAAGAATTTTAACTTTAGAATCATTTTTTTCATCAGTCACAATCTACCTTGGTTATTTATTAACTTTTAATTGGGTTTAATGAATTAATGTAGTGGAAAAAACCATGAAATTATCTCTTAGATTAGTTTTAGTTGTGTTGGGAAACTTTCCTTTGTATATTACACCTAAATCCCTAGCCATTTCACCCATTTTAATTTCCAGGCTTTGAATCTTAAAGTCCATTTCTTTCTTTAATAGATTTATTTCACCCAAAACATGTTGTAAAATCTCCTTTAACTCACTTTGGTAATTTTATGACTCATCTCCATACTGATTTTGGAAATATTTTTTAGGATATTGTGGAAAAGTAGGGGCAGTTGTTTGATCGCTCCCTAATCTCTCTACAAAAGGTTTGGGTGGTTCTTATATCCAACATTATATTGGTTCAAAAAAGGATATTTATTTCTATGATTCATACATTTATAGTCAACAAACTAAGAACTCTATTTTTTTAATGGGTACATCAAAGTTTGGATGATCATTTTGGATGTGACCATACATCCTATAGTGAAAAAACTATTCTCTAAGAATTATATTATGGCATCCCGCCTTTTTTATTAAATAAATTTTCTGTACATTTTACAAACAGAGGATCTTTAAAGTATACTGTCTTGGAAATCAGGAACATAAAAAATGAAAACATAAAAAATTATTCTAATACACTTTTAGGGATTAATTATAAGTTCTTCCTAAGTATAATTATTGCATCTCATAACCTAGAGACATATATCAAAGGAAAGGGTGAGAAGAAGGCCCAGTAAGGAAAATAAGGGAATCCGTTTACTTGTGAAATCAATTAGAACTTGATAAAAAACATAAAGACTTGAGAAATATAAGTAAAGGAATTTAAAAATGAAAATAACTTGAAAAATAACATGAATATGTAGCTACAACATTTAATTTATACATTCATGAACATATCACCAAAGTTCATCCCCAAGGTGTCATAAAAATTACCAAGGTTATTCACCAAGGTATCGTGAAACTTGTCATCTCTAGAGATTAAATTATTTACCCAATGTATTGGAGCTCTATCAGGGTGAACACTTAATATGTATTTATATTCATGCGATCCACACAGATCATAATCAAACATTTCATAAATAACCCATAGAGAGTAAAAGTAATGGATTTCACTTCAAAATCATGTCGTTTTAAAAGTTCTTAAAATCTTGACCGTTATGTCATTTATAACGCATAGAAAGGGAGTGAGGGTTATATGTATATAAATTACAGAATAAAATAGATCAATTTTTTGTATTGATTAATACCATTAAAAATAAAAATAGATTTGGGTATTCACATAAATAATACAAGATAATTTCTTGAGAAAAAGAGAGAGATTTTTCAACAAAAATTCTGCAGCATAACGGCTGTATAACATGGTTTTAGGAAACATTGAAAAGAGAGGGGACAAGAGTCACCCAATCATAAAAAACTCATAATATAGTATGGGTACAGAATAAAAAAAAATAAGAACATGGTATGGATATTTTAAGGAAATACCAAATGAGAATGAAACTCGGAAGAAAAGAGAAGATGCGACTTCTTTTATGATAATTCGGCAGCCTAACGACATCACTTAAAAATTTGGAAAATAAATTGACAAGGGAAGAAAGGGTCTATAATCATTTGAAAATGAAATGTACTATAATAAGAATATATAAGAACATACCCTCACATAAGAATATAGAAACTGTAAGACATAACTTAAAGGAAATCATGACTAGAAAAGGAGGGTGGAAGGTTCCCTTACCTTGAAGAGTAACTTCGAAAGCTTGAAGGTTGGGACCTTGGGGGGCTTGAGGGAACCTTGGGAGGACTCCTTGGGAGGTAAAAAGACTAGAACTTCATTTATGAGTATTTTGTAATGAAATGAATGAGGGGATTTATTGGTATTTATAGTAAAAGTGAGGGAATATTTAATTAATTTCCAAGGAACACCTCATTGGTGGTATTTACAAAACCATGGGCTTGACCATGGTATTTTCCCATGGTATTGGACAATTGGGACACCTTATAACATATATTACTATTCACAAGTCGACCAGAATGATTACATCATTATTACATCATTAATGATGTCATTAAACACCTGAAACTCAAAACTGTATTTTCACTATTCACCGAAAAAGAAAACATTTTATAAAAATATAATAAATTCACCCTAATCTAATATCAATGCTCTGAATTAAAAAATGAACCCCATTTTATGAAAATAATTTTCTAAGTATTTTTTTTTAATTTTTAAATAAAATCATTATTTATTAAAAAAAACTCTAAAACTATAACTTATTTAGTAACACATTGAAAAAGTAATCAAGGTCCCATAAAATTATCGTATAACCATAAGACAATAAAGTAACAATTTATGATTACATTTTATGAAAATAATTTTTTATTTTAAATTTTGAAATTAATTATAAAATTTTAATTAAAATATTTATGACATACAAAAATACCAATACTTTATGACCATTTGTTCACTTTTAAGATGTCTAAATTATATTTATACATTCATGGGTGAATTTTCTATTTTTTTTCACTAATTTACTATTCATTACTATTCATAAGAAAATATTACTATTCATACTTTACTATTCACCAAAAAATAAGTTGATCTTATTAGACTCTAAATTTCTTACTGGTCATAATTATAGAAGACCATTTTCTAAAAATCATTTCACATTATTAATTATTTTAAGTTTACATAAATATTTTAAAATACCGTTTCCCAAAATCATAAATAATATTCATCCCATATTTATCCGGACATTTGAAAATCACAAATTTTACCATAATAAGAAATAACAATTTTATTTATACCAAGTGATTGAAAAAAGTATCTAATGTCTCATTACATATCCCCTTATAACACCTGTATAGGACCTAAGTGTAAGGTGTGTTATGGTGATAGAATCTTGAGGTGGCTTGGACAACATTGCCCAAGTGGTGATTTATATCATCTTGAACTTCTCCCTTCGGTGATTTACTTCAAGATTCACATGTTGAAGCTCAGCTTGGGCTTGGTCCAGAGTAAAGACCAGAGATGCTACCTCCTTCCCAAGCTCTAACAGATGGGCTTCGTATAGCTTGAGTGTAATGGATGAGGCCATCGACTCTTCTTTCTATATTAACCAAGATCACTTATATTTATAAACAAAAATTGTAACATAAATAATTTAGTTTCTAATGATCATATTGACCAACATTTATATAACAGTCGAAACCCAATGGTCTCATTTAATTATACTAACTTCATTAATTAAAGGATATAGTTTTGTGAAGTATAAAATGAAATAACACACAAATTTAGGAAAAAAATATTATTCAAAAGTTCGGGTCGTTACATTCTTCCCCCTTTAAGAAATTTCTTCCCTGAAATTTTAACTCGTACCCTAAGAAGAGAAAAGATGTGGGTACTTCTGCCTCATAGACTCCTCTGGTTCCCACGTGGCTTCTTTACATTTGTGGTTCCTCTACAACACCTTAACAAGGTGGGTAGTCTTGTTGTGTAGAACCTTATCTCTATGATCCAAGATCTCCACCGGCTGCTTCTCATAATAGAGGTCATGTTCTATTTTTACCACCTCTGGATTTAGTACATGTGAAGGTTCAGGTATGTAATTACTCAAGAGGGATACGTGGAAGAAATCATGAACTTGTGCTAGATTTGGAGGAAGTACAAGCTGATATAGGACACTGCTCCCATGCAATTAAGGATTTCATTTGGTCCAATGTACGTAGGGATGAGCTTCCCTTTCTTCCCAAACCTCATGACTCTCTTCCAAGGTAAAATTTGAAGAAAGAATTTTTCACCAACATCAAACTCCAAGTCCCTTCGACAGTTGTCGGCATAGCTCTTTTGCCGACTCTGAGTAGCCTTAATGTGTTGCTAGATGGAATGGACCATTTCTATCATCTCTTGCACAAGATCAGGCCCAAGAAGCTTTCTCTCACCAGCTTCATGACAACAAGTAGGAATTCTACATCGCTTACCATATAGAGCTTCATAGGGTGCCATTTGAATGCTCGAGTGGAAGCTATTGTTGTAAGAGAACTCAACTAAAGGGATATGTTGATCCCATCCACCTTTGAATTCCATTTAGCATGTTTTCAACATATCCTTGAGTGTTTGAATAGTCCTTTCATATTTTCCATCAGTTTGGGGGTGATAGGCCATACTGAAATTTAATTCAGTGCTTAGATCATGTTGAAGACTTCTCCAGAATTTTGGTGTGAACCTTGGATCATGATCAAATACGATGGAAAGTGGAACTCCATGTAGCCTTACCACTTCATTCACATAAATCTTGGCATGTTGATCAAGAGAGAAATCTTCCCAAATGGATATTAAATGGGCAGTCTTGGTGAGACGGTCCACAATAACCCATATCGCATTGTTTCCTTTGGAAGTTCTCAGGAGACCAATGACGAAGTCCATAGTGATATTATCCCACTTCCATGCTGGTATGGGTAGTGGTTGCAATACCCGTTTAGGAAGTTGTCACTCTGCCTTTATTTTCTGACATACCAGACACCATGAAGTGTAGTCATCAATCTCCCTTTTCATATTATCCCACCAATAATGATCACGAAGGTCCCTTTACATTTTTGTGCTTCCAGGATGTATAGAGAAAGTAGAGCTATGGTATTCATCCATCAGCTCATTCTTTATTTCCAGAATAGATAGAACACATAGTCTAGTATGAAATTTCAGTACACCTTCTTGATCAATATTGAACTCAGGAAACTTCCCATCCTTCACAGCCTCAAAATTATTCTATAACAAAGGATCTTCTTTCAGAGCTTTATTGATCTTATCTAGTATTGATGGTTGATAAATCATTTGGGTTAGGGTTGATGATGTCCCTTCCCTTATAATTCCCATGTCCAAATTTATTAGGTCATTGATCAAAGGATCTCTTTGAATCCTCATCATGGAAAGAAAAAATAGGACATTCCTTCTTAATGCATCAGCGACATTGTTTGCTCTTTCGGGATGATAATGAATTAATAAATCATAGTCATTAATAAGTTACAACCATATACTTTGTCTCATGTTCAATTCATTTTGTATGAAAATATACTTCAAACATTGATGTTCTGTGTATATATCACATTTCTCCCCATAAAGATAGTGCCTCCATATCTTCAGAGCAAAAAAAACTGCAACCAGCTCTAGATCATGTGTAGGATAGTTCTGCTCATGAGTCTTCAACTGTCGAGATGCATACGCAATAACTTTTTCATTTTTCATGAGGATGCACCCAATCCCTTTCAAAGATGCATCGCTAAAAATAATGAATCATTCTTCACTTGAGGGAAGAGTTATCATGGGTGTATTAACCAATCTCTTTTTCATCTCTTGGAAACTTTCCTCACACTACTTTATCCAGATGAAATTAACCCCTTTTAGAGTTAACTTGGTTAATGGATTAGAAAATCGTGAAAAGTTTTTCGTAAGCCTCCTATATTATCCTGCTAATCCAAAGAAACTATGAATCTCAATTATTTTTGTAGGCTGAGGCCACTCCTCTACAATTTTTGTATTTTTAGGGTCAACTATGATTCCTTCATTGGTTACAATGTTCCCCAAGAAAGCAACTTGTTGCAACCAGAATTTAGATTTGCTGAACTTCCCAAAAATCCTCTCCTTCCGAAGAGTTTTCAAAATAACCCTTAGATGATTCTCATGCTCCTCGTGAATTTTGGAATATAACAGAATATCATCAATAAAAACTACCACAAATTTATTAAGGTAGTACTTAAAGACTCTATTAATCAAATCCATAAAAATAGAAGGTGCATTAGTCAGTCCGAAGGGCATAATAACAAACTCATAATGCTCATATCTTGATCGGAAGGCAGTTTTCAGAATAACTTCTTTCTCCACCCTCAATTGATGATAACTAGACCGAAGATCAATCTTAGAGAAGAATTGAGCCCCATGAATTTGGTCAAATAAGTCATCAATTCTTGGAAGAGGTTATTTTTTCTTCACTGTAATCCCGTTTCGTTCTCTATAATCAATGCATAACCACATCGATCCATCCTTCTTCTTCACAAAGAGAACCGGTGCTCCCCAAGGAGACACACTCGGTCAGATAAAACCCTTATCCAAAAGATCTTGGAGTTGTTTCTTTAACTCCTCCAGCTCCAAATTTTCCATCCTATACGGGGTCTTTGATATCGGATGGGATCCAGCTATGAGTTCAATGGAGAACTTTACCTCTCTTTCTAGGGGAAGTTTGGGTAACTCCTTATAAAATACATCAATGTATTCCTAGATGATGGGGACATTTTCTATCCTCAAACTCTCATTTCCTTCTTCTTCTTCACTGATCAACTCCAAAAAGAAGGATATAGGAGGTTCTTCTAGACAAATATTAGTTTGAGATATCTCTCCTTAGAAGATAACTATAGGTTTTCCATTCAATACTACTGATATTTCCTTGCTTATACATTTGATATTATCATTATACTTTGAGAGCCAGTCCATCCCTAGTATAATGTCAAATTCCAGAATGGGAATGACTACTAGATTTACGATAATATTGTGCTTGATAAAGTAAATACTAGAGTTTATAAATACTGATGATGCTTGGATAATCCCACCAGGAGTCTTGACTAATAACTCTACTTTTAGAAAATCGGGGGTTGATTCTAAATTCTTTGAAAACTTGGAGGAAATAAAATAATGTGTAGAACCGAAATCAAAAAAAGTACTTGATAGATTTGAGAGAACAATAAGAGTACCTTCCACCACATCATTTGGTGCTTCATATTTGTCTATAGTGATTGGAAAAGTACGACCCTGTTCCCTTGCCTGTTGCTAAGGCTGATGGTAATTCCCCTCCACTGCCCTCAGATTTGGACAGTGATTGGAAAAGTGACCAATTTGTCTAAACTTATAGAATTGGACATCAGGTAGGGCCTGCACCATCTTCACTTTTTCGTTAGTGTTGGAAAGTTTTGGCTTCACCTCACTATGAAAATTCTGCACAATGTGGCCATCACTACCAAACTTGTAGCACTTCCCGATCCCGAGAAGGCAGTTCCCCAAATTCTTCTTCCCACATTTATTACACATGGTATATTATACTTGCTTGCCTCCTCTTCCCTAATTGAAGATCCTCCCTAATCTTGGATCCATCAATATTTTCTTGCCATTCGATTTACGAGACCATTGCATCTCACCAAACTTCAATTCGACTTTCATCATGCTTCGAACGATCTTCTCATAGCTATCATAATCTCGGTTGGCTGGATTCTTAAACAGATGAGGTCTCAGTCCACCAAAGAATCTATCAACCTTATCATTTGGATCCATGAAAAAGATAGATGTGTAATGTGAAAGCCTTGTTAAGTTCATCTCGTAGCTTCCCATAGATTCATTCTTCTTCTGCTTCAGCTTGAGAAACTCCTTCTCTATTCTTGTTCTCATCGATAGAGGGAAATACTTGTTGAATAATATCTATATAAACTCTTCCCACTTCATAGCTTCAACTTCTAATCTTGGACTTGTGTTTTTAATCAGTTCCCACCACTGATTAGCTTCTCCCTCTAAGTGAAAAATACCTAAGGTAACCTTCTCTTATTCAAAATAGCGGAGCACATAAAAGATCTTCTTGATAGAGATGATCCACTGTTCAACAATCAATGGGTCAGTAAATCCACTGAAGGATGGTGGTCATTGACGCATAAAGTATTCAACATAAACTTGTTCCCTTCGCGATGAAATCGGTCTCTCATCTTGATTCAAGTTATTTCCCATAACTTGATTCAGTTGGTTTATCATTCGCATAAAAGTTTCTATTCTGGATTCCATCAGAGGGATGTCAGTGCATGGTCCATTGTGGTCACCATTTGCACAGTTCCTTCTATTTCCCACAATTTTATAAAATAATAAATCCTTAGTGAGAATATTATTTCATTTATGAATCTTTTAACTCTAAAAGATTTTATGTCTTCAAACATCATTCTTTAAATAATTACATTTCTCTATAAATCCTTCATAATGATTCATAAAAATCTTATGATTAACCAAACATATCCCCTAGGAGTGTCATAGCTAAGAGTGTAGAAAGACCCATTTTCATGTAGCAGGATACCTCGGGTCAAGACCGAAACTCCTTGTTAGAGTTTTCAATCCTAGGTACATCAGTGCCAGAGCAACCTCTACCTGCTCATATCCAGATAGGGATGTATTTGCTTGATAAACCACTTACTCAATACTCACCAAAATACCAGGAAACATTCCTATATTTAAACTTTTATATAGGGTTATTCCTAATTTTTTCATATCCTAATTTACATAAATAACTAAACTATCCTTTGATACCCACTATGGCATCCCACCTTTTTATTACATAAATTTTCCTTACATTTTACAAACATAGGATCTTTAAAGTCTAGTGTCTTGGAAATGAAGAACATAAAACATGAAAACATAAAAAATTATTCTAATACACTTTTATGGATTCATAATAAGTTCTTCCTAAGTAGAATTATTTCATCTCATAACCTGGAGACATACATCAAAGGAAAGGGTGATCATAAGCCTCAATAAGGAAAACAAGGGAATTAGTTTACTTGTGAAATCAATAAGAACATGATAAAAACATAAATACATGAGAAATGGAAGTAGAGGAATTTCATAATGAAAATAAAATGAACCATAACATGAATATGTGGTTACAAAATTTAATTTAGACATTCATGAACATATCACCAATGTTCATCCTTAATGTGTCATACAAATTACCAAGGTTATTCACCAAGGTATCGTGAAACTTTTCATCTCTAGAGATTAAATTTTTTACCCAATGAATTAGAGTGCTATCAGATCACACCCTTAATATGTCTTTATATTCATGTGATCCACATATATCATAATCAAAAATTTCATAAATAACCCATAGAGAGTAAAAGTATTGGGTTGCACTTCAAAATCATGACGTTTTAAAAGTTCTTAAAATTTTGATCGTTATGTCATTTATAACCCATAGAAAGAGAGTGAGATTTATATGAATGTCAATTATATAATAAAATAGATCAATTTTATGTATTTATGAATACCCTTTGAAATAAAAATATATTTGGGTATTCACATAAATAATACAAGAGAATTTATTGACAAAAAGAGAGAGTTTTTTAGACAAAAATTCTGTAGCATAACGACTATAACATGGTTTTAGAAAATGTTGAAAAGAGAGGGGAAAATAGTCACACACTCATAAAAAACTCATAATACAGTATGGATAAAGAATAAAAACAAATAATATCATGGTATGGATATTTTAAGTAAATACCATATGAAAATGAAACTCAAAAGAAAAGAAAATATGTGATTTCTTTTACAAAAATTCGGCAGCCTAACAACGTCACTTAAAAATTAAAAAAATAAATTGATGAGAGAAGAAAGGGTATATCATAATTTTTACATGAAATCGACAGTAATAAGAATATATAAAAACATACCCTCACATAAGAATATGGAAACCATAAGGCATAACTTAAAAGAAATCATGACTAAAAAAGGAGGGTGGAAGGTTCCCTTACCTTGAAGAGTAACTTCGACAACTTGAAGGTTGGGACCTTGGGGGATTGAGGGCACCTTGGGAAGACTCCTTGGGAGGTAAAAATAATAGAACTTCGTTTAGGAGGTTTTTGGAATAAAATTAATGAGGGAATGGTTGGGTATTTATAGGAAAAGTGAGGGAATATTTAATTAATTTCCAAGGGACACCTCATTGGTGGTATTTGCAAAACCATGGGTTTGCCCATGGTATTGGACACTTGGGACACATTATTTCATATATTACTATTCAAAAGTCGAATATAATTATTACATCATTATTACATCATTAATGATGTCATTAAACACCCGAAACACAAAACTATATTTTCACTATTCACCGAAAACAAGACATTTTATAAAAATATCATAAATTCACCCTAACCTAATATCAATGCTCTAAATTCAAAAATGAACCCCATTTTATAAAAATAATTTTCTAAATAATTTTAATTTAATATTTAAATAAACTTATTATTTATTAAAAAAACATCTCTAAAACTATAACTTATTTTGTAACACTTTGAAAAAGTAATAAAGGTCCCATAAATTATTGTATAACCATAAGAAAATAAAGTAACAATTTATGAAAATAAATTTTTATTTTAAATTAATTATAAAATTGTAATTAAAATATTTATGACATACCAAAATACCAATACTTATATTATGACCATTTTCACTTTTTAGATGTCTAAATTATATTCATACATTCATGGGTGAAGTTTCTATTTTTTTGGTTGATTTAGTATTCATTACTATTCATTACTATTCATAAGGTTATATTACTATTCATTCTTTACTATTCACCAAAAAATAATTTGATCTTATTAGACTCTAAATTTCTTACTGGTCACAATTGTAAAAGACCATTTTCTAAAAATCATTTCACATTATTAATTATTTAAAGTTTACATAAATAGTTTAAAATACCCTTTTCCAAAATCATCAATAATATTCATCCCATATTTATCCAGAAATTTGAAAATAATTTTTTTTACCATAATAAGAAATAAAAATTTTATTTATACCAAGGTATTACAAAAATTATCTAAGGCCTCGTTACATAGCCCCTTATAACACCTGCATAGGACCTAAGTGTAAGGTGTGCTATGGTGATATAATCTTGGGGTGGATTGGAAAAAATTGCCCGAGTGGTGATTTCTATCAGCTTGAAATTCTCTCTTAGGCGATTTCATTCAAGCTTCACATGTTGAAGCTCAACTTGGGCTTGGTCCAGAGCAAAGCCTAGAGATGCTACCTCCTTCCCAAGCTCTGATAGATGGGATTCGTATGGCCTGAGTCTACTAGATGAGGCCATAAACTCTTATTTATGTATTAACCAAGATCACTTGTATTTATAAATAATAATTATAACATAAAGAGTTTAGTTTAAAATGGTCATATTGACCAATGGTCATATAACAGTCAAAAACCAACGGTCTCATTTAATTATACTCACTTCATTAATTAAAGGATATAGTTTTGTGGAGTATAAAATGGCATAACCCACAAATTTAGGAAACAAATATTATTCCAAAGTTTGGGTCGTTACATATATCATCAATAACAATAGTTTTGTTGTTTGTTTCAGATATATGAATAACTATTTTCCTTGTTCTTTTATACTGGTAATTTTGTGAAAGTTTATAAATAACTTATTTGAGATCATCAACTGTTATGTCTGAGAAATCACCACTAAAAGATTGATCTATAAGATTTTTATTATAAGAATTAAGACTATTATAGAATGTACCCATCAAGAGATGAGGGTAAATTTTTTGATTGGGAAATTATCTAATAAGTGATCTAAACATATCCCAAATATCATAGATAAGATCATCCTCATATTGAATTAAACCTTTTATTTTATTCCTTACTTTAGTAGTAGTCTTTCTTTGATAAAAATTCCTATAAACGAATTAAATAGATCGTCCTAAGTATCAAATAATTCCTCATATAAGTTCTAAAACAAACTCCTAGAATTACTATTTAAAAAAATTGGAAGACTCTCAACCTATGATCCTTATCATTCAACCCATTAAGAGGTAAATATTGTACCAAATCATAAAAATACCTAATGAAATCAAAATAATCCTCATTGGGTTAACCACTAAAGAAGGGTAAAATAGAGAGGTAAGATTGATTTATCTCATAATTTCTATAAATAAGGTATAAATGTGTACAACATGATTTTTTTAAATAGTTTAAATATTAAAATACCTAACCCTAGACCTCTCAGGACTCTCATTCCTATGTTGAGGTGCAACTGGATTTTCATTTTCTACAACAGCTCTATGAATTTTAAAATTTTGATTTTTTATTTCAGTATTATTATTATTATTAAGGGAATAAAAATGTTTTTTTTAATTTTATTAATTAGTGGTTAAAGTTTATAGTTATCCCTTTCTCTTGTGTTCATAAGATTTTAGGTTCAAAAGATTAAAAAATAGCACAAAATAGTGAAATTCATGAATATTTTTTTTTCAAAATGCTCTTTTTTTTCTATTTTTTTTGAAATTGTTTAATTTTTTAATCTTTTTTTTGTTTTTTGGTTTTACATTCCTTCCCCAAAAATTGTACAAAAATTTTATGCTCATGTGGTCATTAAAGAAAGAGTTAAATTTAATTATTTAAAACCTATAAACTTTTAGTAAATTAGTGATCAGGAGTATTGAATCCATAAGGAAGGCTAAAAGAAACATGAAACCAAAATAAACAATAACAAACCAAAATAAAAATGAATAGTGTAAGTGATGATGTTTTGGTGTTTTTGAGACAAGATAAATGAGAGAGAGAGAGATAGAGACTGGAAGTAGATGAATTTTGGGGAATCAGACTGTCTAGAATTTATTAGAAATAATTTTCTCTATTAAAATCAATAAACACACTTATGCTAGTGACTGTGAAGAAGGTACATTGAAACACCCTACTGTTAAGAAAACTCTAAATTAAAATTAACTCTCCAAAAAAAATGATGAATGAAAAAAAATTCAAAGAAGAGAAATTTTCATTGATAGAGAAGAAAGACAATATCCTCTTCCAATTTTCATCACTTTAGATAATTCTCAAAAGTGAAAGGATCTGCTATCATCACCTATTGGTACTTATAATAACATAAAATTATGCTCATCAAGAATGAAAATATGTTCAATATAGTAAAATTACATTGATTCAATTATGAAAAATAAATCAAATAGATATAAAATCATCAATTAATTTTAATCCGAAACCCTTAAAGTAATTAAAAATACATATTCATAGTAGAAAAAATAGAGATATTTAGAAAATACATCTCAAAATAGGAATACAAGAATATTAGAGAGGGGAAGGAAGTTTCTATATCAAAGTCGCCTTCTTCCTCAAGCTACAACTCCTGAAACTCCTACATCAAGAGTTCTCTCAACACTAACTCAGTTCTTTCACTCCTACCATCTGCTCCCATCTCTCCCATATATGGAAAATTATATTTTTTACCTCAGTCAATTTTTTTTATTGTACCTCTATCTAAAATTATTCCCCCCCAAAATGTTGACTTAAGTTTCTATTTTCAAACACCATTCATCATTGGAATCATTACTTCACAAGACTATTATTTAATGAAATTTAATAATAATTTTTATAATTCTAGAAAATCATTTCAACAACCCAACCACATTCAAAAATAAATTTAATGTTCAAGGTTACATCAAATTAAGCATAAATATCTGTCCAACCAAAGAATCTAACATCATGAAAATATCAGGATATATTATTTATTAATTTTATAACTTTGCCTCCACATGCCATTTATGAATAAGGACTCTCGTCACTTGATGGTTCTATAAACATTGAACATGTGTTATTGGATTCTCCTACAAGCCCACCCATTTCACTTACAAAGGAATAATACCTACTCGAAGATGAATGTTTATCATCCCTTGGATCTGAACCCAAATATAATGCATCGACAGTACCGAATTAATTTCTATCGATACCCAATATCATCAGATCATAATATGTTAACCACAACATCGTTCACACATTAAATTAAACAACTTAAACAAAAATAAAATAAAATATATCACAAAAAAGTGGTAATAACCAAACCCCTGTATATTATTCAAATCGACAAACAACTCCATAGACAAAGTCACCATCAATGTATCAAATCCTTATCTTGGACTCTTTCCTTTATCCAGCTTAACCAGATATAGGGATCAACTCAAATTATTCTTCGTTATCAACATAACCCTCTTTGTTGAATACCTTTTACCAAAAGGGAATCAATGACAGATTAGAGATTCATAATCTTCCTTGATCCCACCTTAAATCATCATAATAAACTCAATTGATGGTGGAAAGAAGAAAACACAGTCCTGGCATCTTCTTCAAAATTTATCTCGAGAAAATCAAGATCATAGTTCTTCATAGCTTCGGGTTTCATCTTCAAGAAATCTGATAATCCATATCCTTGAGTTTTGATTGTTGTCTTCAACAATATCAGCACTCCCTTTAATCGATGAACCCAAAAGAACGAGTTTTTTTCTTCGTATTTGGTCCATAGCTCCGATATCCCTAATCTTGAATCAGTCATCTTCCTTGGCACACCATTGGTTTCATAATTCCTCTCAATAAATATTTTTCATTAGTGGATTCATTTAGAATCTCTAGGGATGGTGATCTCAAATATGATATTTTATCATAATCCTCAATCCCACTCAGCCTCCCTCGACATCTCAAGTCCATATTAGATCAAAAACATTCAGCCACAGGCTGGTAGTTTTAAAATTTGACTACATAGATGAATTTAATCCTCAGAAAATTGGCTACATAAAGCCCCCTAAAAATTAATATACACATTTCCCCAAGATAATTTCTACATGGGGCTCCCTCAAATCCCCTATATGGGTGCAGATACATTGGCTACGTTATTTCCTTTGAAAATTTTCTACGTACCTACAACTTTAATATTTAGCTATGTGAGGAAATCTAAAAAAATGGCTACGCGACTACATGAAAATAAGAAAAATTAAATAATTAAATAATTACCAAATAATAAAAATAATAAATTAATTTTAAATTTTCATAAAAATCATTAATTAAAAATATTATTATAAAATTAAAATAAAATAAAACAATACAGATCTAAAATAAGTAAACATAGATAAATATAAATTTTAAAATAAATAATAATAATAATAAAAGAATAAAAAATTTAATTAAATCAATATTCAATAAAAAATGAAAATTACATTAAAATAACAACAAATAAAATTTTAAAGAAACATAAAAATCAAAATATAAATTTATAAAACTCCTATAATAACAAAAAAACTAAAAACTAAATATTTAAAAATAAGTTTCATAATAAATAATTCAAAGAATAAAATATTTGATAATTCTAACATAAAAATAAAAAATTAAATGAAAAATTAAAAAATTTAACATTTAAACAACCAATTGACAAAAAATTAACAATTAATGAATAAAATATACATTTAATCATTAAATTAATAGATTAATCAACAAAAGAGATGTGAAAAACATGTGAAATAAAGGCCACATTAGTAACCCTTACATTCACCCTTATGTAAGTAACCATTATATATAACCGCTAATAAACCCTATATATATCCTATTTAATGTATATTTGACCCTTATTTATCACCCTAGATTACCCTTACGTATCACCACTTTTTCATAGAAGTGACCTCTATATATTACCCCTTATTATAGAGTGACCCTTACACAACATAATATAGCTCATGAATTTACCAAATTCTCAATATGTAACTTTGAAAAACTCTTACATATTAGCCTGAAAAATAGATCAACCATTATGTATTTCCTTTTATGTATATATTTCCCTATCAAATATTACATATAAAGTATAAATTTAAAATGAATTTTACATATTGAGGAGTTCTCCAAAATTTCAGTTTGTGAGATCCTTCAATATATTATGTATGATTAAAAATTGATTGTGTAAGAGAAATCCATTTACTATAAAACTTAAAATATCTATTTTTGGATTGAATATTATTTTATTATTGATAGGGGTATTATAAATCATAATCTTTTGAATTAGAAATCCTTAACACATATTTCAAGGTATGCATCGTGATTTTCAAAAATTCGAATGTTATAGTGTGATGATAATCATTGCACTATAAAATTACTCTATCATATCAACACATACTTCTTTATTTATATGAAAATAAGGCAGGTTTATCGAGTTTAAAAAAGGTTAAATAGTCAAGAGGATCACACTATAATCTTCAAAAGTGAATCTTTAATCCAATGAGTCATCTCATCTCTTTTTTCCTTTATTATTTCTTAAAGGAAGGCTAAATCAGTTATTATATTGGGAATTTTTGGGTTTTTTAATGTATATTTACATGAATAAGGTTAGAGGAGGCTTCTTGATAGTTTTTTGGGATTATATTTATCTTTATTGAGGTATGTTATTTCTAAACTCTTTTTCTATCTTATGGAAACATAATCTCGACTGAGTTGCTATGGTTCCTTACAAGGATCTTCTTATATTTTTTTATTCCATTTGTTGGTTATAGTTTCTTTAGTTTCTTTATTTTATGGTAAAGGGGTACACTCATGGGAAAATTCATTTAATGAATAATAAACTAAATAAATATAATAAACCAGTTATGAGGAATTTGGAAGGGGAAGGGGATTCAAATGTGTTTTGTGGATTTCATGCTATTTTCTATGTGCTAATTCTTTTTAACTATTATTCACTGTTATGATTTTATTATTTTTGTTACTGGTGAAGAGTCTTGTCACCTTCATTATCAGATAATTACTTAAATATAGTAACCAAAAGGGAATTTATAAAACCTAGAATATGAGGGGCTATTATTATTGACTAATTAGACTTGATTTTTCATTACTACTATCTAAAATTATTATTATTGGGGGTAATCTTGGTTGGGATTATTTTCTATGGTTTGAAAGGGGTATTGATGTATTGTTTCTTTTTGATTATCCTTTTAAATATTGATAGACTTATTTATGAGTTAAATATGATAATGATATTTTGAATGAAAATTGAATGTCCATGTTGGGTTTTAGTAAACATTATAAGTTAAATATGTCTTGAAACATGTTGATGGGAAGGTTGTGGAAGTTGGTGTCTTACTTATATGGTTTTATTAGTAGGTTAATTTATGTGGTGATCTTATAGATTATTCCCTTGTTTTCTCTCTCTCCAAGTTCTATCATGTATTATGCATGAATTAAGAAGTGTTTGCCAATAGAAATGAGTGGGGAATGTTCCTTGTATGGTTAGATTTTAGTTTGAGGTGTGGGGTTAAATGTTAAAAGTGATAGGTTAAATTGTTTTGATATAATTTAATGAAACTATTATTAATATAATGATTAATGGTTTGTGAAAAATAAAATGGATTAAATAACAGATAAGGATAACATGAAATACGCAGGATTAAAAAAAATATTATTAATGATGAATTAATGAAAATAAATGAGAAGTGGTTAATGAATGGTTTGATATTGAATATTGTCAAACATATGGTATAATGAACATAATGATTTCGGTAAATTGTAAATTGTAAATGGTGGGATTTAAAATTATGTGTCAAATAAAAATCTGATGGTTTTGTGAGTTCCTTTTACCTACAATTCCATTTATGATATTGATGATGATTTGTTGTGGAAAGTGGTGTTTTAGTGTGTGGTTTCTGTGTAGTTATTTTGATATTTTGAAAGTTTTTTTGGGGATATTTTTCTATAAAAGAGGATGGTAGGTGTAAATTTATAAGTCTATAATAACTTTTGGTTTTGTTGTATATATATACTACTTGATCTGGCTATATGGTTATTGAACTGATGCATAGTGAGGGTCATGCATGGTTGTAGGAGGGAACAAGTTTTATGTCCATCATGTTCATAATACCCTATAGTGATGAGTAGGATGTGAATATGTGGATATGGTTGGGGAACATACATGGAAGGAGGAGTTCATGAGGTTGATCTCATTTATGTTTTCATTACCCAAGCAATATATGAGTATGATAAGTGGGCATGTGATGGTGGATTTGTTTTTATGACTAGGAAGTTGTGGTATATGGATCCATGGTATGGTGTTTGGTTGTGTAATGAAGACATTGCTGAAGATGTGATTTTGTTTCTATTTCATTATCATGTTCCTGATTAAATAAGGAGAGGTCATCATATTGGAATGATATCGATTTGAGGGGGAATAAATTTGAACTGATAGGTAAGAGTGGGGGTAAATTTTTAGGGATCTTTTCATTATTTATTTTGTTGATGTTTGTGGATTTAATTATACTTCTATTTTATTGACTATTTTTATTGTATGTTAATTCTTTGTTTGAATATAAATGTATATGGATTTTTTATTGGGTGAAAGGTTGAGGATGTTTTAGGAAATAGAGGAAATTGTGGTAGTCAAGGTGGTACAAAGAGTACTATGATTATATTTCCTATAATTATTATATTTCTATTTGTGGTAATGATTTGAATTTTTATAATAATTATTATATACTCTTTCATATTTATTGCACATAGATAAAAATTTATTTATAAGGATGATCCTATAGAGTACTCCCAAGTGCTCACCCCTACATAGTTTTCTATGAATTTTACTGGATACTTTGAGGGATATTGGGATGTTGTTTGAGTAGGATCACATGGATTTTTTTGGACGATTTAGGGACTTAGGAGCTATTTTTATATGTTCTTTTCCCAAATATTGTATACTTTGGCATTTAGGTAGCATTTGTGTTGTGGGAATATATTTATTTAATGGAAATTATTTAGATTTGATCAGCGGTTTCATTTTATTATTTCCTCAGTCATGAGGGCGACTCCTCTAATTTGTGCATTTTATACCCTCGGTTCTAGTCACTAACCCATGTCCTATTAGAGGTGATATTCAGGATTCAATTTTTCCTTCACTGTCGGCATATTTGGGGTTCCCAATGGGGTGGATCGTGACATTTCGAAACAAGTCTATTTCTTATTTTAAATATATGGATTGTAGAAAACCTTGATAGTATTGAATATACAGATATAAATAGATATTAATAAATATTTTAAATAAAATTGTAATTACATTTGGAAATAACTCTTTGGGGATGAAAATTTGTGGATGGAATATGATATCATTCATAAATTTACAGATGTAACAACCATAATCAATTAGCATACTTTGTTTTAGAAATTAAATATACATTGAAAAATATAAATATATATTTTTGATATATTTTTTTATTTTAAAATATTATTATATATAACCTAATACTTATCAGTCATTAAAATCCACAGGTTTCAAATGTGCATTGATTTTCATCATACCATGGATTTGATGATAAATAAATACCAACTTATCATGAAAAAATACTTGTTAAAACATAATATAGAACATGTAATTTGAAGTTTATTTTAAAAATGTTGAATGTAGTGTATTAAAAATTTACAATAGACATCATGTGTGGTATATTTGTTGGATATATATGCATTGGATCCAAAAAACATATCTTTTGAGTATCAAAATTAATATAAATGATAATCTAGTGGGTCCTAAAAAAGGAATAAGTAATGGAAAAAAATAAATAAATATTTTATTTAATCAGAATGCAGAGTTGTTCCCATACATTGTAGGTATTAAGAAGATCCTATCATTTTTTATTTTATTTTCAAATTCTTCAAGTTCTTATTAAAATTTTATATTCTTTCATTGATGTTTTTTCTGTATAAGTGACATGAGGTCTATTGAATCCAAATTTCTCTTCCCAAGGACTACTCTTTACATTGGTGTGATATAAACACCCATGGAAAATATGAATAGTCTTAAAATTTAACTAACATAGTAAATGAATTTTTGGAAAAATAAATTATTAAAATGTACCTCATATATGCATTCATAACTGAGGATCCAGACCATTCATGCTTAATAATTTCATTTACATTCTTAAGACCAATCATGTTAGTATTTAAATCTCTATAAATTTGTTCTTCATATTTAATGTTGGTCATATTTCTATTTTGGATCATTGTATTTGCATGAAATTACAACATTAATGAATACAATAGTGAAATTAGTGGGGTAAAGGTATCATCTGCAGGTCTTTTAGATCTATTAGTTGATATTTTAAATTATCTTGACCCAAACTTTTATTTCTCCTTTTTTATTTTTCTATAATAACATAACTTAGTTCGGATGTTTTTTCATTAATTATAAAAGGTTTTCTATATAAAATAAATTAGAAAGGACATACCTCATTATCATCATTTATCTTTATAAATTTAAACAACCGTGTAACAAAATTTCTAATAAAAATATCAACTATGTGAACATTAATATCATTAATGGGGATAAGTATCTCGACACTCATCTTATGAGATACATAAATCCTTCCTCTCACATGATATTTTTGAAGTTGTTTATTTTTTAGAATATTACCTTATATATTACACACTGAACCTATCACAATAAGGTGATGAGTGGGTACTGATAGATATAAGTCACAAAAAATTTCTCTTTATATAATTTTAGTAAAATAAAGGTATAAATAATTTTTTGATTCACATTTATTACAAATTTTTATGATAAAATAATTCACCTCAGGTAATATAGGTCTTTAAAGGGAATGACTAGACTTAAAAAAGGGGTGTGTGTCTATTCATATTATGGTTGGTTTAGTGTTGATTCCCCTTATTAACCCCTTAAAATAAACTTTTTTATCACATCAACATTCCAGCTAATTTTTTTCATTATAGTATTTATATATTCCTATATTCTTTTAATTTTACTATTTTTATCTTCTTGTGTCATTTCTTTCTCAAAGTATTCTCATATCAACACTTTAAAACCTACACCTATAACGCAACCATGCCATTTTGAAAACTTAAAATCCATTGAAAATATTCTTTTATAAAATACATTAGATAATGATTCTTATGTCTAAACTAAATAAAAAATATAAGAAAATAATTAGTTATTATTATGTAAAAATATTTTAAATTAGAAAAAAATTATATTATGTAATATTGACACATGATTCTCATAATTTTTATGTGTTTTCATCTAATATTCTGCCTTTTTTATTTACACATTACTCCTTACATATAACATGATATGGGATGAATGTGTCTTGATATTTATATTAATAAATTTTTATATAAATAGAAGAATATAATTATGTTTTTGTTTTATATCACATTAAAGTTTTACTATATATTTAAAATGCATACCATTTTTTTCACGTAAAGTTCACCCCATCCTTTATTTATGGTAGGGGTAAAATGGTTTTGGGGAATATTTGTTTTTTGGACTCATTTTTAATTTTATAAATTAATAATTTTGAATTAAAGTGATTAATACACACAATGTTAAATAAAAAAATACCAGTTATAATATACCTCAAATGCTTTCTCCTCCTAATGACTAATGAAAGGATACCAAGATTCTTGGATTATGATGTGTGCGTATATAGTTGGTGGTTGGGGTTTTACCTTCCCCTCAACATCTCTAAGATGATGTTTCATAAGAATTGTCCAAAATTCTCTATGAGCATTTCCAGCAACCATTAGTATGAATTTCATCAGACAATATTCTAATATAAATGTACTTTACTAGGGATAATGGAGAGTAAATAAATGATTTATTATTTTATTTTTGATAAAATAGAGAAATTATGTCATAACATTTCCTTAATGTTTTCCTAAATTGTTTACTTTAATAAAATAATAACATTATACTATGTATATATATCAATAAACACATGAATTTGGGTACTAACCCTAATATAACTAATGAAAATAGACTTGTTGGGGTTAATAGGTTGATTACATGCATTCCATAAAATCTCAAATTTTTGACCTTTAATTATCACCTTAATAATTTTTACTAACACTGTCATGCTTTTACGCTCCTATGTTTTTTCAAACTTATCACCTTTTATTAGAGGCTCACCTTTAGGTTGTTTCTATCCTTCATAACATCATTCAACATCAAACATTTTCTGAATTTCAATATTTTCACTATGTTGTTCCTTGATATTGGTAGTGTTAGCAGGTTCATAATACATTAACAAAACAACTAGTTAAACATTTAATTTATATTATTTAAATACAATAGTTAACACATAAAAATATAAGGAAACACATCGTATATAAAAAAACCAATAAAGGAGATTTGATCTTCTCATTGAACTCTTTTTTTAAAGGTTGAAGGGATTGGACCCTCTATAAAGTATCCAAATACATTCCTTATATCCCCTTTATAATATAATAAATTATCTATATTGGGAAATAAATAAATGATTATGACATCCCAATAAAAGGTTAATCCTCAAAGTAATTTTCATTTGATTCAGTAATTGTTTTAATAAAAAAAATAATTGACCAAATTGTGTTCGTAAGATCTAGGGAATAAAATACATTCAATATCTATAAGGACCCAACCTTATTACATTACATAGTCTTTAATTTAGTCAAGAAATAAATTCCTTTTTACATTGATTATCTTTTCAAGTTTAGAGATTTATAGAATTGGGAAAATACATTCATAACATTACACATTATTATAGAGTGGATACCATAAAAATAGTACTCATTCCTTCCAAAATTTAAAACATTCCAAATAAAACATGATTTCTTTGATAGATCGTAAAACATTTAAATTTTCTTCCTTAACTTTATTAAACATCCTTATAACCTGTGAAAATCATTTAAAAACTTTTTATGAGCACAAAAATCTCAGTAAGGAATATAAAAAAACACATTAGTCCAAGAATACTTGTAACATATGAAATCACTTTCAAAAGATATGTTTGTCACCCATATATACTTACTTTGTAAAACATGATATTTCCAAAATATTCCCACAAACATAATAACATAAATATAACCATAAAGGTATATTGGGTAATTACTTACATAATATTGTAACCCCCATGGCTACCTTATAATTTGTAACCCTCACGACTACATTGCAATTTGTGTAACCATCGCAGTTACACATGGAGTAACCATACGGCCGAACTCCAAATTACAAATAACCAATGAATTTGAGGTAAATATAGGTCCCACCCTTAATCATAAAAAATTAAAAAGATCCAAAACATAATCATAAAACATGAATATTATCATAAAAACATTGCTTTTGAATTTTATAAAACAGGATTTTAAAAGAGAATTTTAAAAGAAAAGTCCCTTATAAATATCATATAATTGAAGTGAGACTTAATAGAGTGGATGAAATATGTATATAATCTATAAATAAACATAATTAGAAATATTATAATCAGAATTCATCACTCAAACAATTTAAATACCATATAAATAATGAAGAATAAGGTTAACCTAAAGAATGGAAATCAGGTTAAGAATTCCCTTACCTCAGGCTTGTATTAATTAAAAGTTGTTTAAAATTCCTGTATAATGGTTAAAATAGTGTTATTAGTATTTTAAAGAAACATTTTCATGTTTATAATATCTTATATGATCATTTAATAACATAATTTCACCCTTTAATTGTTAATAGTTTGCTCCTTGCACTGTTTTTGGGTGAGTTATTTACATGATTTCCATGATTGGTTCATAATGGATGTTCTTGTTGACTGGAAGTGAAACTCCAGAATTTGAATGGAGTAGTATTTACATATTTAAATTACCTTAAATTATACCATTTATCATTTTTAGTTCTTACATGAGGATTATTAATAAGTTAAAACATTAATGATGTTTGTTTAGATCATTTTTGCGGTTCTTTGATAATAACGACCTCATTTTGTTTTATAAATTAAAACCATGTATATAAATAAATTCCAGAACCATGGATGAGTAATAATAAATATATTATAACCTGGTTCAACCATAAAAATAGTTTCATGACCATAATTGAATTATTTAAAGAAAAATGTAATCACATCGTCCACGATGTCGGTAATTTGACACATCATGGACAATGTTTTTTAATTCCTTGAATAAATTGGAGAGAAGAAGAAGAATGTTGATGATTTTTTGAATGAACATGAGAAAATAAAAAATAAAAAATATTCTGGATCTTTCATTCCTCTTGGTTAATAGGAGGTTATTAAAGAATAATAAAAGAAATAAATCTTGAAATAAAAGAAAACTTGAGAAATTTCTCACGAAAATTCGGCAGCTTAACAGCATCTCTTAAAATTTCATAAAAAATAGTTTGATGAGAGAAATGGGATATCTCATCACTATAAAATAATATTAACAGTAATGGGGAATATGAAATTAAATATCCCAACATAAGCCAAAGGTAAAGGAAGATAATAACATAAAATGAAAGAAAAGAAAGAAAATAAAAGAGGATGTTTACCTCTTGGTCTCTTCTCCTTGAGATCCTTCTTAAGGGCTTTGGTTTTGGTATTTTGGTGAGACCAGAAGCTCTAGGACTTGGGGAAGAGCCTTGGGAGGATTATTGGTCAGAACTTAGTCATGGATCAAGGCTTGAGATGTGTGGAAAGAAGAGGGGAGTGAGGGTGGTATTTATAGTGGAGGAGAGGGGATATTTTTCATTATTTTAATCATTATTATAATATTTTTCCCAAGATTATGAATAGTCTTAGTTATTGTGGCTTAAAATAGTAATAATTTCATGTGAGTTTAAAACAAGTGTCATTACATCACTTATTAGGTCATAAATAGTTTATTTTACTGATAATTTGATTATACGGTATTTTATCGTATTTCACTATTCATCAAAAATTCTAGAATTTCAGAAAAATCCCAAAAATTTACCATAACCATTTTTCAATGTGTAGAATTATAAAATGAAGTATATTTTTTAAAAATAATTTTATAAATATTATTAATTTAATTTTTAAATAAAATAATACGTAATTCAAAAATTAACAATTCTAATTCTATAACTACTTCTATATCACGATGAAAAATTAACCAAGATGTTATTATCTTAAAGCCTTAATAAAATAAAATAATAATAAAATTTACTATTAATTAGGGTCATATTACTATTTATAATGGTATGTTACTATTTACAAAAAAGTTGGTTTCATCAGACTCTAAATAACATACTGAACATAATTGTAGATATCCATTTTTCAAAATTTAAAACATAGAAGTGGAAAAATTATGTTTAAAGGCTAGTTACAAATATATACTTAAAAAAAATTTCCATGAATTTCTATCTATTTTTATAGAAACTTGGGGTGTTACACTATCTATAATGCCATTATGAATAATTCATCCTTTTACCTTTCTTACTGAAGTTAAATTTCATGAATCTCAATTCATCAATTTAAACTGCACTCCTATTATCAACCCATTTTCATTAAAAAATCAAAACTTGGAATATTATATAATATAACTCCCATATTTTTTAAATGATGAAAATTATGACATAATCACGTAAATTAGGTTTTTGTCCTTAGTACCAGATACATTCATCACTTCCTCTATAAGTGTAACTCTAATAATTTGTATCTTACTATGTTAATCACATTACTTTGTATAAAATGATTATAATTATTAATTATGTGTCCATTTTAAGATAATATTTACACTTGTTCCTCTAGATAACCATAAAAGTTATTCTAAAATTGAATTCATATTTTTAGACAACTCTTTAAAAATATAGTCTCAACACCATAATATAAACTGATCATTATGTGTATTTAATACCTATCTTTCAGGACATGATGGATTCAAATACCTAAGAATCACTTTTTTAGTTTCAACATATAGTGAAACCATTATAATATAATTTAAAATGTAATGTAGGTTCTGTTCTAACTTTGTAATAGTAATTCCAACAATACCTCTATTGGAAATTCCTTCACCCACAAGGCCCTCAATGTGATGAGATTTTGGGAGATAAATGCTATATAAATTAGACATTCAATCAGTATAGAATTCATTGAATTCCTCAACTATATATCACAATACAATACAAACTTCAAGAATTTTTTTTATTTTTGATATACTTTTTCAAAATCTCCATATATGTTCAATAGAGAACATCCATTTTTAATGTACATGACCACATAGTAAGATATCTCTAACCAAGTGAACTATCAATTGAACCATTATATCAAATAATTTTAGTGGGATGAATATCTCCAATTTACATAATATGATAGAAATTTATTTTTCTATAGTTAGAAACTTCACCGAGTTTATCAATTTACTACATATAGATTTGAAAAAGAAGAAAATCCAGGTTAATTTGCATAATTTAATTTAGGTATAATGAAACGTAAATATAGAGATGTTAATTATTGTATAAAAACATGATGGGCATGTAATTTTAATCCATTTAACTTCAAATCAATCATCAACATGACATTCATAATATTAGATAAATACCCTTCTAAAACCTTTACACTATTAAGGAAGTTAAAAAATTGAAATTTATCTTGATTGGAAAGACTATAAGATGATTGAGGTAGAAAATTCCATATTTCAACCCTAAATAAATCTAAATCTCTCCTTATCACCATATCAATTATGACCAACCAATCCTTAATGTCATATTTTAATTTTCTATGTGCATTTAGTAATGTGTTGATAAAGCATTACATACATTTTTTATGTTTTCACGACATTATGAAAATGCATGATGTAAAAGAAATTCCAATATGTTAATTAAAAAAATTAATTTTTCTAACATGTTTTTATAATTAATTTTGAAAATGGTTTACCAAAGTTTTTAATGATATCCTTTACTTTATCAAAACATTCTTCACCTATTAATAGATATGGTATTGTACCTTCTTCTAAATTACCATTGAATGAAGTTGTCCATGATTGATACTTATATAATTAGGGTAAAAATTTATGACATCCTATGAAAAATATATGTAAGGAATGTTTAAACCTAACTAAGTGTATACCTTTATCACAAAGGGACACCTTGACATTCCTTTAATGTTATATCCCAAAACATTTCCATAAGCAAGAAATTCATTTATCATTCTGAACAATATTGATCTCAGCATGAAATGTTTTTTTCTATGAGAATCATACATTGTAACACCTAAATCCCACATCAATTTTAGATCTTCGATCAATGAAGGAAAATAAACATCAATATCACTACCTGGTTGTTTTTGTCCTAATATAAGCGAAGACAACATAATGTACTTTATTTCATACAGAATCCCAGTGAATAATTATAATTTACCAATATAACTGACCATGTACTATGAGTACTACTTTGAACAATAAAAGGATTCATTCCACATATATATAGTTCAATACATATGTTTCTAGGATCATTTCAAAATTTAGGATACTCATGATAAATTTTATTTTACTGAGTATAGTCTAATAGGTGAAAAAGTTTCTCAACTTGAATTCTTGTATCGTCATGCCACATAAAATTCCTTAAAAACTTCTCACATTCATATATACATCTAAACCTTGTAATGATTATATATAAATATAATTTTTTTGAAGGAATTGATGTATCTTTCTTAATTGATTCAAACCACACTTAGTCCATTTTTAAGTAATTCACAGTCCTTATAAAATAATATATGGTCTTTTGGATAGGAAAGTATTTTTTTTAGAGATCATACCTATTGAACATAACATTCATTTAGATTCATATATTTGATAAGGAATCTTATCATATTATGGTAATATATCATTCAAAATATCAAGTATTCTATAAAGATATTTTCGGTCCAACCATTATCACATTTAAAATTATATAGCTTTAGTATGAATGATAATGTTGTATGTTTAGTAAAACCAGCATACAATGAAATCTTTGCACAAATATTTATATTAATAAACATCTTTGGATAATCAAAAAGATTATATTCAAATATCTTTTTCCATTTCTTCAATATGATCCATATTATTATTTTTAGTTATACTATTTTCAAGCAATCCACAAACCATAGTGTTATACTAGTCACTAGGTAAATCCAGTTCTTCCTCATGTTTAGTCCAACATTTAACTTTGATCTATTTCATGATAGATCAAGTGTTCTTACAACTCATCTGGACCAGTTCATCTTGATTAACAACAATATAAACACTAATAAACTATTTGATAAGGGTTAATTCCATTCTCTATCCCAAAATTGATAAAATCTTTAATGCCATCCACATACTCATTTTTTATTTGATTGAAATCCATTAATTTTCAATTCATGTTCATCCTATTTTGTTCAAAAATATTCATATTCAGAAAAAATAAAAAATACATAGAAGGTATGCATATAATTCATCACTTTTTACATGCATAGATTATATACAATATAAAATTAAAAAATATACTTATAAGTTATAATATATACATATATAAAGTATTTAAAATAATATATATAAAGCTTGTGTTTTATATTGTATTGTAAAATATATACATATAATAAAATTGGTATATTTAAATATAATTTTATATAACAGACACACATAAATATATCAATAAATTAAATATTTTAGTGTAAATATATAATTATGTGTGTGTAAACATACAAATATACATGTATAAATATATATACATAGAAATAAAAATTTCAATGTATAAATTATAAATTTAAATAACATGATTGAAAATTATGATACATACATAAATGAAGTATATAAAAAATTCATAAAAATTTAATGAACATACTATTATGTGTATATGTATTTATTTATATATAAGTATATAAATTTAAACACACACACATATAAACACACACACACAAACAAAAACATATATACATATTATATATATATATATATATAAACATATCACACACACACACACATATATATATATATATATATGCATCTGTATATATACACAAATATATGCAGAAAATTATGTGAATAAAAAAATAGAGAATTAAATATCATATTTACATATTATTATAGGAATAAAACCAAAAAAATCATCAAATAACCAGTGCATGATTAGTTTATAAATCAATATATTCAATTTCCAAAGTCAAATACCATAAATTTTTGTTCAAATGTTATAAGAAAAAGGATCTTGACTAGATTAAAAAATGGTTATGAATATAGACTGATCTATAGGAATTTTTTTTGATAAAAAAAATTAAAACTTGAATATATCAATATCCATTTAAAAAATTTTCAAATATAATACTTTAGGTTTTGGGTCTCAAATTATCTAAAATATTGGGTAGATAGACCAATAGATATCAGCTTATAGGAATGCTTGAGGAACATTGTCAAGTGGTGGTGTGGTTAGGGTTATTTTGAAAAGAATGATAAACCTTTATATGAAACCCTTCAGGTCACAAGTATATTTTTTGGGCCTAGTTTATCTGTCTTGAGGTTCTAAAAACATTTAGGAGTCAAGGGTCGAGAATTTTTGAGTTTTAAGAGAAACATGCCAGGTGAACGGTTTATGCATGATTAGTAGTAACTGTGCGGTAACCGTGCAATATAGACATATTGGTTCCAATGGATATTTTCATGGTTTTTCTAATTTTATGGCTATTCCTAGGTAACACTATACTAAATTTTTCAAGGGATAGTAGTTATCTCATGTTTTTTCTAACTTTTTGGCCTAACCATGTGACCCATATGAGTTAAAAAAAAGAAATTTACCTAGATACCCTAGGTCATTTTAAACACTAATATCCTCCTAATCCCTCATTAACTCGACCCAACCATTCCTTAAAGCTCTGGATGACTCTACCATTGATTCCTTGGTGTTACTCAATTTATTTTGGTGGATCTATTCAAGATATGTTTATATTTACTCTTGATTTATCCTATTTTCTCTAGATTCGTCCTCAATCTCTCTTCCACTTGATCAGTTGGAACCCGTAGGTGTTGTGATAGTTGAATATAGGCTCTTGGGTAGATAATTGATGATGTTATTTGTAGATATATTCTTGTGAGGATCATATCTATTTGTTTCCCATCCCTTAATTCAAAGACATCGGTGTTTCCTCCATTGGCGAGGTAGGTGTCTATCCAAAAAATTATTTCCCATGACCAACATGAATGTTATTCTGACATAATTTGGTTTTGGAAAATGAAAATGATTGGTTTGAAGTTGTTAAGGGATAAATTTATTTCTATAATTATTTCTTGATTTTTGGTGTTTATGGGAAATGTTTTAACGAGGTTTTCTTTAAAAATAGCATTTCTGAACTTTAAGGGTTTGATGAAATTCCACAAAGATAAATTGATTTTTTTTGGCTTGGATTATCTTGAATGTTATAGAAGACTAACACTTGGGAAAGACCTTGGTATAAATTTTATGGTAGGGACCTATGATTTAATATGCTAGATAGAGTTCCTTGGATGCCCTGGTATCATAGAATCTATATAGAATCTCATTTTCACATTTCTAGTAAACATTACATGAATTTTTATTCATTACTTACCCACCTTTTTTAATATGCACGAAATTTTTGGTTATTTCCTTTATTTATTCAAACATGTTGTACTTATATGTTCTTAAGGCTTGGTATATGAATTTGTTTTACAAGGAGAACCAAATGGATGTGTTTTTTATGAAAATAATGTTCTCTCCCACAATTTTTGACTGTGGGGGTTTGAATATTGCACAATCATTTGTGTCAGGTCTACTATTTTTGAAAGGCTTCAAATGAGTTTTTGTTTGTGGAGCTAGAAACACCCAACAGTCCCCTTATTAAAAAAACTTTATGATACTGCTTTCCAAAGGTTGAATATTGTTGAGAAATAGTCCAACAATACTTATGGAATCACATTGGTTGAGAGGATGGTAGGCCATGCTCATCACTCCCTTCTGGTGGGAATTATTTCCTACTCCAGGACTCTCTTAAATAATTAAGACATATTCATGAATCATTTATTAATCCCCAAGTGTTACATGGGTTTCCCTTGGGCCGAAAATCAATTATTATCATGCATGGAATTTAAAATCACCTGTACGTATCCTAGGTTCTTTATCAATGGATACATCTATATGTATCCGAGGTTCTATATTGATGGTACCTTTTTTCATATGAGTTATAGTTCCTTGGTCATTTATTATTATGATGATGGCTTTAAGACACATAGTGGGGAACTATGTAATTTATCATTATCTAGGGAGATGTGAGTTGTTTTGATATTAGGATCAAACCCATAGGATGAGTCTCCTACATATCCTTATGAAAGGAATCAAAACCCACGTACTTCAGTGGAACTTAACAGGAAACATCAAACCTTTTAAGGTCATGTAATGAGGACCAAACTCTATAGTTTAATTTCATGTAGCAAGGACGTCTAGGAAAAAGGTACATAGTCAAAGTTTTGTGTGGGACTTATACATAAGCAGCCCAAGGAACATATAAGGGATGCAGGATCCCAGGTTAGACTTAACCCTATTAGGAATGTGTCTAGGAGAGAATTTGGGTTAATTTTGGGTGTTGTTTTTAGACCTCAAGGAGGATTTCTACATGTACCATTTGGATGGGAATCAATGCCCACATAGTTCGGTTGTGAGGACCCATGCCTATGGATTCCCTATAAAGGTTTGTTTCACAGGGAATGTGGCCATTTGAGAGTATTGAGTTAGGGATTATAATGAATGGGATACCCTTTTGATAGGTTTGGGTTTATATTACTCCTAGGATGATTCACTTTTTCTCATGGTGGAATGTGTCCCTTTGAGATGGATACATGGATTTGAGGACCCACACCTATGGAGGTCCTCCGAAGGAAGACAATAAGAAGATTCAGAAAAATATTCTCCATCGAGACATGTATGTGACTATGAAGATTTAATAATCATTGATAACCTCTAAGACCATGTGTGTCATTCTATAATGTTAGTAACAAGATGAAGTATAAGAATTGTCAAACCACACGATCCTTCTTCCGATGTTAGAAGAGGTCGAGGCTATGGGAGATGTATAAAGGGATTTGGTGTACTTGTATCCTATCCCATTTTCATAACTGGGATAGTCACATCCAACTATCTTCTAGGTTATGGACCATAAGAAAATTCTAATGGATTACTTAAAGAAGGATTCCATACACCTGATTCAAGATAAGAGAGTAGAATAAGCCACTAACCCTCAAAGGGAAAATCAAGCAATATCCTCTCCCTCTCTACCTAGAACTAGGGGTCCTTGGTCTTATAGACGATGATGGAAGGACATGGTCCTAGAACTCATATATGAGATTGGGAGATCCCTGAAACTTTCCCCAGGGTCAAGGTCCTCATGAATGATGGGATTCATAACTACATGAACCTATAGGACCCTACCCATTCGTTATGACAAGTTTGGTACAAATCTGACTGAAAGAATGCATAATCGAATGGGAGACACACTGGTGTGTCTCTCTCTATGGTCATGAAATTCCATAGGATTTGGTGGAATATTCAATTTGGTCCTCATCAAATGAGATATAAAAAAGAAATGGATCTCTACCATTAGTGTCTTGAAATAGGGCTTTGAGGTTGTCTTGTATAGGTCAAGGATTGGTAAGAAGAAGGTTCTTTACATAGGGTAGACCTAGGAGTAACTGTAAGTTCTTTATGCAGGATAGGCATGAATGAGCTAGAGATGACTTAGAAGATGAATAAACTAAAAAAACACTTGTGTGAGGCCTTTTTATAGGCACCAAGTGTCATGACCCGTCCTCGGGGCCCGTGCCGTGACTACCCCAAGCCCCCCTTCCATAGGCCAGGGGCTGGCGACTAACACCAAAGGCATAAATCCCGATAACTGGCAAGGCATTGCCTTTATAAAATATAAACACATCCAACCAGAGTACAAGTGGAAGTAATACACTAAGTACAAAAGATAGTGCTGAAAAGTAAATGGGCCAGAATACAAACCCAACTGAAAAGATACAGCTACAACTGAACGAAAGTACAACAGAAAAGACAAATAGTTGGAAGATAGAAGCAGCTCCCAGGTCATCCACCTCGGATCCTACCTGAAGGGTAGGTACAGATAGCCTCCTCAATGCTCTCGTCCACCAACCTCCTCCGAGTACCATCTCATCGTGAAGTCCACCTCCGGGTACTGACTTGTTGTGAGGTCCACCTCCGGGTACCGAATTGTCGTGAGGTCCACCTCTGGGTACTGTCCAGTCCTCGTACACTCGGTCTCTATCAGCGTTGTCCATCGTCTGCATCCAACACAACAAGGTGCGGGCATAGCCCATGAAGGTGTGAGTATAACGATACTCAGTAGGGACCTCGAGACCCTCAGGGTCTCACTAAATTCAACAAGGATAACCACAAGAAGGATCTCAACAGATAACCCCTACTTAGGTATAAGCCCATACTTATACATAAGTTATCAAGTAACCCATCTCAATCATGAAGAAACACAAAGGTAAGGAAATCAATGGATAACCACTACTTAGGTATATGCCCATTCATATATCTAAGTTATCAAGTGACCCATCTCAATCAAGAGGTAAACACAAAGGTCATTGACTCAGCTCAAACCATGATTTTCATTATCGAAACCACAACTGCTGGATAAACTCCTCCTCTATCGAGTACAGTGGCCATGTCATGACTCCGAGGCGCTACTCACTAACCTTAGACTGCTGAAGTACTCCTCCTGTCGAGTACTGCGGGTCTGTCGCCAAATACCGGGCGCTCCGTCCGCTAAGGGTCTGCCGCCAAATACCAGGCGCTCTCCCTAATAGACTACAGAGATACTCCTCCTGTCGAGTACCGCGGGTCTTATGCCAACTACTAGGTGCTCTGTCCGCCATGGTTCTGCCCCCAAATAACAGGCGCTCCGTCCACTGGGCTAACCGAATCACTACGAGTTGAATCGGTCAAGCAGTCATCGGGTCTACAGCTACTCGGTCTCTGCACTCTGTACGCTCGTCTTCAGGAGGGTCCGATCCATGAGCTACTAGTCGTTACTTCCAAGTGTCACTAATTCTCACGTAGAGGTATCACAAAGGACCACCTCATCATAGGGGTCTCAACACAATAGACGACACATCAATCGGATGCCCGGTCTGTGAGTTATTAGCCTTTTAGTCCCGGGGGCCCGGTTGGTTTCATGTACGAAGCAACCAGGCCGTATCTCAAATGTACCCCGAACTCTCATGGGGTATACTCAAAGGAACCATTACTCAATTTCATTACCAACGCCGCTGATGGTTCATCAAATGGAAGTCCGGTCTGAGAGTTATTGGCTTTTCTGTTCCAGGGGCCTGGTTGGTTTACAATCTAAACCAACCCGACCATACTCCATCTGCATCCAAACCACAAGTGTGGTATTCCAAAAGAACCTTCTCATCAAGAGGAATGAAACGTAGTCGACGGCACGTCATTCGGACGTCCGGAGCTCAAGTTATAATTGTTTCCGCTCCGAGGGCCCGGTTGGTTTTGGGTTCGAACCAACCCGGACATACCCAAAATTCGCCAAAACCTTGTGTGTAATATACCGAAATGACCTTCTCTACCCAAGGAATCCTACGCAACTGACGGTGCATCGATCGGAGGTCCGTAGCTCAAGATATGTCTGTTTAACCGAAAATGGTCCGAAAATAGGGGGTCTGGGCCCGGTCCGACCTGGCCCAATACCCCATGGGTCGACCCAAACCGGGTTGACCTGACTCGGCTGGCATGGCCTGGACTGGTCCGCGTGGCCCACACGTGTGGCCATGTGGCCCACGCAGTTGGCCGCGTGGCTGGCCGACCAGGCGGGGTGGCGGCGCCCAGTGGGGCCTGCCCTATTTGCGGATTGGGGGGTGGGTGTTACACCCCCCGGTTTCTACGAAATGGCTAGCCTTAATGGCTAGCCCCTTGGGTGAACGAGGGACCCCCCTTGGGTCCCGCCTCTTGATGGCGCCGGCGGCCGGCACGGCCGACCGCCCTTCCAGATCCGTCACGGCCTTAGGCCACAAGTTTCTTCCACAGGCGCGGCACGACAGTGCCATGCCCCGCGGCCCCTGCCGCGGCCCCTGAAGCTTCAACGCGACACGACGGCCCCGCGCCCCTCCGCCGCGGCCCGCCCCGGCTGTAGCTCCTGTAGCTCCGGCACGGTACAACGGCACCACGCCCATCTACCGCAGCTCGGCTAGGCCGCGGTCCGGCTCTACTTTGTGTGGCACGACGGTGCCGCGCCCTTGTGGTGACACAACAATCACGTGATGACAATCCGCTCATAGTCAGCCCGTCGCCGGCCGGTTCTTCACAGTCCGCCTCCATTGTCCACAAACAAAAAACGAGAGGGGAAGGGTTGGACCGTGTTAGTGCGGTCCGAGCCCTTCCTCGTCATGATGGTATCATGCGGCCAATCGAACTCAAGATTTGAGGAACGATGTTGAACGGTATTAAAACATGAAAAAAACAACCACTACCACAAAACGTTGATTTTGGACGATGTCGCGGATGTAGGATGAGTTGGCATCGATCATTGCGTCCACCTCACACTTCATAACAGAGTTTGAGCGTCAGATACTCATCATAATCCGACCTCCATTGAAGGATTGTTCTTCTTCAAAGATCTTGGAATGCCCATCGTTGGAGAACTGTTCTTAGTCGGAGGTTTAAAGTTCTCTCTAAATTCTCCAGAGGTTTCCCACAAGGTTCTCCAAAATATTTTCCAACCCATAATTGAGTGAAGGATCCTCAATATATAACACTATCATGCCCTTTTAGCTTTCAAACCCTTGATGGAAAATTAAATTAGGGAGGTGAAGGGTTGTCATAATAAGGGGAGTTGTCACATTAAATTGAAGAGGTGTTAAAGGGGTGTTGGAGAGTGTTTTCGGAAGTTGAGAGGTTGGGGATCATGTGGGCCCCACCTCTCATATATCCACACATGGGAGGATTTAACTTCCTTAGATATAAATTTGTTTTAACAAATTTATTTAACTTCTTAACTAAACTCCAAATTTTAATTTCACAACCTGATTTAAACGCAACTGCGGTAAAGGTCCCCTTAAGCAATTATCAGTGTTGCGAGTTCATCGGTGCCCTCATATTTCAATTCCGAGCACCAGTTCAAAAGATAGAAAACCCACTTGTTCTTTCACTGAACGTACCCGAGCTAAACTTCGGAAATTGATTCCGGGCATACCGGTCCTCAGAATCAGGTGCTGTCAGAAGCCACAGATTCGTAAAATTCCAAAGAAGTTACAAAAAAAATTTCTTTGAAATTTCCGGGTCTTTACATTACTCCCACCTCAGGGATTTAGGTCACCGTAAAGCTACAACACAAACTAGGGAAACTAAAGGAGGTTTCGAGCATGCATCTAAGCCTCCCGCTCCCATGTGGTATCCCAGAGGTTCCTGTGCTGCCAACGAAAGAGCACAAGAGGAATCGACCATCCTCATAGGACCCGCTCCGGTCGATCCTCAACCTCCACCGGGACCTCCGCGAATGTATCCCCATCGTCAATGTCCAGCTCTCCAGGATCATAGATGTGGGTCAGGTCGTGCATGTATCCCCTCAGCTGAGATACGTGGAAGACGTTGTGCACCCGGTGCAACTAAAGTGGAAGGGCCAGGTGGTAAGCCACCTTGCCTACACCGCTGAGGACCTGGTAAGGTCTGATGAATCCCGGAGATAACTTGCCACCCCGGACAAATCTCCTTAGACCTCGTCAAGGTGAGACCCATAGAAATACATGGTCATCATCCTCAAACTCTAGTGGTCTCCGTCTTCTATCAACATAGGTCTTCTGTCTGCTTTGTCCAGTATCAATTGACGTGAAACATAGGCGATCACTGCCCGCTCCTACATCAGGACACACCCGAGTCCGGTCCCTGATGCATCGTAGTAAACTATGTACCCAATGCCCTCAAGATGGGCGCACTAGTCAACCTCTGCCTCAGCTCCTGAAAAGATCTACTGGCATCTCTCTGACCACACGAAGGGTTACCCCTTCTTCGTCATTGCTGGAAGTGGTGCTGCAACTCTAGAGAATTCTGGCACAAAGGTAAGTCTATCCAACTCCTGAGTGATCGAATGCACCCTCTTATGCATGATTCCATCTTGTTCTTCCTGGGTTTCCCTTTTTTCCGACCATGGAAAACCCTATCCCAAAGTTGTAGATAACCCACAATATTTTTGCCTAATACCGTCAATCTGTGTATGAACTATGGTTGCCCAATCCATACCCAAACTAACGTCGTAAGGCCTCGATGCTTCCATCAAGAGGTTCCAACCAAAACTCTCACCTCTAGGGTTATATCACACCGTCGGCATAAGTGTGATTATCGATTCTCCTCTCAAGGTATCTCCAGACGTGAGGGTCAAGTCAATGGCTTAACTTGAAACTCTAGGTCTGGGACAAGATTCATGGAAGGTAGGAATGATTGACACCTATGTCTATTGATACTACAACTAGTAGTAGACACATACCGTACCTCAAATAATTCTTAGAGCCCTTGGGTCACACTCCTTGACCACATGTAGCTATTCTCTTCCCCTTCCCTCCAACTCCCTGAGCCTGGAGGGGACTACAAGAGTGGGTGGTTGTAACATGTCGAAATGTACACCACCTCATGCTGCTCTCATAGCTCTGCTTCCATGTCTGCTGCTCTGTAGATTCATCTGTCCTTAACACTTCCTCTTCAAAACATTTTACACGTCCAAGTCTCTGAGACTGGTGCCAGTTTCATGCTGTTAACATTCACTGGCTCTATTTGTTTAGCCAAAGAACATTCAACCACAAAGGTTCTCTATAGAACCCTAACATAAGTAGGAATGCATAGAGGAAAGGATGCTAGCTCAGATATCCTTTAAACACACCTCGCTCAGAGGTTCTTGCTCTAAAGCACTGATCGAATCATAGTCATCAAGTACCGGGAATGATCGGTATGCCTCGATGACTACTCAGCTACCGACATGTCGTCCTGTCAAAGCTATATAGCTCGAGAAAACTCTCAGCCACCACCTCAAGCTAGTCCTCAGCAACCTATGAATCGGGATCGCCTCGGAACCTAAGGGTATCTGATGCTGAAACACGTGTAAGTAATTGAACCTACATATGTAATCTACCGGTACTTTCGGTTGTAACTGCTATCCAACAAGTAGTGATATAGCTGGCTCACTACCCGAAGGTACTATCTCAGGCATCAGTCCACATATCGAAGCCTCATCACTATGCCAACCATCCTCATGGTCACTCACTGGGAAACACCAGTAGCTAAGATCACCATATTCTCTACTAGTGTCTAAACTAGGTGTAGAACTCTAAAAATCGCCTCCAGTCAGTCCATTGCTGCCTGGGAATCTGTCTCGCCTCATAACCTCAAAGGCCTCTACTGATGGAACTCGTGCAACACGCTCTATCAGCGTGCACCATTCGCTAGTATGGCTGGTGGCATATGCTTCCCAACGGGTGGTGGTGCTGCTGGTACACCACCTAAAGGTGCCAACCTAGAAAAAGGGCCCTGCACCGGAGCCTCGTCGCTCAGTGGGCTGTCATCGTGTACTATCTCGAAACTCCAACTGACAGTCTGCATGGAGGAATCCTGAACAGATGCGACACAGTCAATCGATTTATACCTAGTGAGCCGACCTGATTTAAGTTGACTTTAAAAATTTTGGAAACACACATGCAATCAGTGTTTTCGGGCACTAAGTCAGAAATCAGTAGTCAGGGTCCTGGTGTATGGACACGTCGGCTGCCGCACCAACACTGGACTCCCTGACCTGAAGACCACACTCGGTACTCTTAACACTATTTCTTCACAGAAAAGAATTATCGGAGTCCTGAGTTCTGCAGTAGAACCGATTTCTCTGATACCAATTTTTCACGACCCGTCCTCGGGGCCCGTGCTGTGACTACCCCAAGCCTGCCTTCCGTAGGCAAGGGGCTGGAGACTAGCACCAAAGACGTAAATCCCGATAACTGGGAAGGAATTGCCTTTATAAAACATAAACACATCCAACCAGAGTACAAGCAGAAGTAATACACTAAGTACAAAAGATAGTGCTGAAAAGTAAATGGGCCAGAATACAAACCCAACTGAAAAGATACAACTACAGCTGAACGAAAGTAAAATAGAAAAGACAAGCAACTGGAAGATAGAAGCAGTTATCGGGTCATCCACCTCGGATCCTACCTGAAGGGTAGGTACAAATATCCTCCCCAATTCTATCACCCGCCAACCTTCTCCGAGTACCGTCTCATCATGAAGTACACCTCCAGGTACTGACTCATCCTGAGGTCCACCTCTGGGTACCGACTCGTCGTGAGGTCCACCTCTAGGTACCGTCTAGTCCTCGTACACTCAGTCTCTGTTAGCGTTTTCCGTCATCTGTATCCAACACAACGAGGTGTGGGCATAGCCCGTTCAGGGGTGAGTATAACGATACTAAGTAGGGACCCTAAGACCCTCAGGGTCTCACTAAATCCAACAAGGATAACCACACGAAGGATCTCAACAGATAACCCCTACTTAGGTAGAATCCCACACTTATACCTAAGTTATCAAGTAACCCATCTCAATCATGAGGAAACAGAAAGGTAAAGAAATCAATGGATAACCACTACTTAGGTATATGCCCATTCATATATCTAAGTTATCAAGTGACCCATCTCAATCAAGAGGTAAACACAAAGGTCATTGACTCAGCTCAAACCCGGATTTTCATTATCGAAACCACAACTACTGGAGAAACTCCTCCTCTGTCGAGTACAATGTCAATGTCATGACTCCGAGGCACTACTCACTAACCTTAGACTACTGAGGTAATCCTCCTGTCGAGTACTGCAGGTCTTCTGCCAAATAATGGGTACTCCGTCCGTTGAGGGTCTTCCGCCAAATACGAGGCGTTCTCCCTAATAGCCTACAGAGATACTACTCCTGTCGAGTACCGCGGGTCTGTTGCCAACTACCAGGCACTCTTTCCACCATGGGTCTACCTCCACTACCAGGCGCTCCGTCCACTGGGCTAACCGAATCACTACGAGTCGAATCGGTCAAGCAGTCGTTGGGTCTACAGCTACTCGGTCTCTACACTCCGTACGCTCGTCTTCAGGAGGGTCCACTCCAAGAGCTACTGGTCATTACTTCCAAGTGTCACTAATTCTCACGTAGAAGTATCACAAAGGACCAACTCGTCATAGGGGTCTCAACAAAACAGACGACACGTCAATCGGACGCCCGGTTTGTGAGTTATTAGCCTTTTAGTCCCGGGGGCCTGGTTGGTTTCATGCACGAACCAACCCGGACATATCTCAACTATACCCCAAACTCTCATGGGGTATACTCAAAGGAACCGTTTCTTAATGTGATTACCAATGCCGCTGACGGTTCATCAAACATACGTCTGGTCTGAGAGTTATTGGCTTTTCTGTTCAAGGGGCCCGGTTGGTTTATAAGCTAAACCAACCCAACCATAATCCATATGCATCCAAACCACAAGAGGAGTATGCCAAAATAACCGTCTCACCAAGAGGGATCCAACGTAGTCGATGACACGTCATTCGGACGTCCGGAGCTCAAGTTATAAGCCTTTCCGCTCTAAGGGCCCGGTTGGTTTTGGGTTCGAACCAACCCGGCCGTACCCAAAATTTGTTGAAACCTTGAGTGTAATAGACTGAAATGACCATCTCGATCCAAGGAATCCTACGCAACTGATGGTGCATCGATCGGAGGTCCGTAGCTCAAGATATGTCCATTTAACCGAAAACGGTCCGAAAATAGGGGGTCTGGGCCCGGTCCGACCCGGCCCAATACCCCCTAGGTCGACCCGACCCGGGTTCGGGTCCGGACCGACCCGGTTGGTGCGGCCTGGCCCAATGCTGGCGGCCCAGACCAGCCGGCGCGGCCTAGCCCGCGTGGCCCACGCGGGTGGCCGCGTGACCCATGCAGTTGGCCGCGTGGCTGGCCGACCAGGCGGGGTGGCGGCGCCCAATGGGGCCCGCACTAGCTGCAGATTGGGGGGTGTTACACCCCCCGGTTTCTACGAAATGACCATCCTTAATGAATGTCCCCTTGGGTGACCGCATGACCCCCCTTGGGTCCCGCCTCTTGATGGCGCTGGCGGCCCGCACGGCCGGCCGCCCTTCCAGATCCGTCACGGCCTTAGGCCGCGGATTTCTTCCACCGGCGCTGTGCAATGGCACCGCGCCCCGCCTCCTAGGCCACGAACCCTAATGCTCCGGCGCGTCATGATGGCACAACGCCCCTCCACCGCGGCTCGGCTAGGCCGCGGTCCGACTCTACTTTGTACGACACGACGGTGCTGCACCCTTGCGGCGACCCGAAAATCACATGCTGACAATCCGCTCATAGTCAGCCCATCGTCGGCCGGTTCTTCACAGTCCGCCTACATCATCCACAAACAACAAATGAGAGGGGAAGGGTCAAACCATGTTCATGTGGTCCGAGCCTTTCCTCGTCATGATGGTATCATGCGGCCAATCGAACTCAAGATTTTAGGAACGATGTTGAAGGGTATTAAAACATGAAAAAAACAACCCATACCTCAAAACGTTGATTTTTGATGCCGTCGCGGATGTAGGATGAGTTGAAATCGATCATTGCGTCTGCCTCACACATCATAATAGAGTTTGAGCGTCGGAGACTCATCGGAATCCGACCTCCGTTGAAGGATTGTTCTTCATCGAAGATCTTGGAAGGCCTGTCGTTAGAGAACCGTTCTTCGTCGGAGGTTTAAAGTTCTCTCTAAATTCTCCAGAGGTTTCCCACAAGGTTCTCCAAAATATTTTCCAACCCATAATTGAGTGAAGTCTCCTCAATATATAACACTATCATGCCCTTTTTTCTTTCAAACCCTTGATGGAAAATTAAATTAGGGAGGTGAAGGGTTGTCATAATAAGGGGAGTTGTCACATTAAATTGAAGAGGTGTTAAAGGAGTGTTGAAGAGAGTTATGGGAAGTTGAGAGGTTGGGTCTCGTGTGGGACCCACCTCTCATATATCCACACATGGGTGGATTTAACTTCCTTAGATATAAATTTGTTTTAACAAATTTATTTAACTTCTTAACTAAACTCCAAATTTTAATCTCACAACCTGCTTTAAATGCAACTGCAGTAAAGGTCCCCTTAAGAAATTATCAGTGTTGCGAGTTCATCGGTGCCCTCAGATTTCAATTCCGAGCACCTGTTGAAAATATAGAAAAACCCACTCGTTCGTTCATTGAACGTACCCGAGCTAAACTTTGGAAATTGATTTCGGGCATACTGGGCCTCAGAATCAGGTGCCGTTAGAAGCCACAGACTCGTAAAATTACAAAGAAATTAAGAAAAAAAATTCCTTGAAATTTCTGGGTCTTTACACCAAGGGTTTCCTTAGGTGTCCCTAGAAGGGTCTCACATAGGACCTGGGTTTGGCGAGGGACCTTCACACTAGTGCTTATCAACTAGGGGGAGGTGGTGCTCACCCAAGTGTCTTGTGTTTTAGACCCTTAAGGGACTTTTATCCCACTATCACCCTTATTTATCTTATTTATAGGGTTTTAGAGGGATACATGAATGGTTTTTGAGGGCCTAGGTGAAAGAGATGCACGACAAGAGCTTTGAATATTTTTACATTTTTCTAGTCTCTCAAATGAGGAGACTAAGTGTAATTTTCTTAGAAAAACATGGGACCCTGGTCAAAGGTGATATTCTATATAGGTACCCCACATAGATTTCCCATGAAGGTACCTTGCGCAGGGGTGACTGATCCTTTAGAGTCACGTAGGTAGGGCCTGTGCGAGCCTTCTATCGCATAGTCTGGGTGCGCACAAGATTCCTTAGGCGGGTTACCCTGATCATTGTTGGGACTCTTCACCTATAATACTTGAGGTAATTTTAATTAAATATTTTTCATTCCTTGTGACAAAATGGAGTGTCAAAAAAATCCCCCCCTTAGGATTGTATATGATTGGAAGAAGTGGGCCTAGTCCCAAGGTAGAGGGAGGAGAAGATTCTTAAGACCGTGCATGTAGTTCGTGCAGCTCATCTGCATAAGTCTTGTGGGTAGTTCATCCACATCTATCAATTATGTTGACCATTTTGGTTAAATATTCCTTCCACTTTAGTTTTCTTCTACTCTTATCATGTAGGTCTTCCATGCAATCTTTCTATGATTTTCTTTCATGCAAGTCTTCTGAAGAATATACTCCATTAAAGAACTCAATATGACCTTGCCAACACGACATAGAGACTTGGGAGAGTGACCTGCATGAGGCCACCCAGGAGAGGGAACTATATGATTACACTTAAGTGAGGGACCTATGCGAGGTCACTTGCACGGGTCTCTTGAACGAGTGACCTACACAAGGTCCTATCCTTTTCCAAAATTTTTGAATTTTTTGAAACCGATATTTTGAATTTAATGAAATTACGGATGTGTACTTGTATGTATCCAATGAATACTCTGATAGATTCCCACAAACAAGATACTAAACATATCTCAGATATGATTAAAGATATTGGGAAGGATTACTATGAAATGTGTGAATCCACACTCCCAGAATTAGTGAAGAACTTAATATAGTACCAGCGTGAGTATCCATGAAGTTAATATCTTCCTCTGTATGATCATAGACTTCTGAGAGATTCTCTCATCCTAAAGGATTAGATTTAAAAGGAAAAGTCTTGGTTCATGGAATATTCCTATTGTCCCACCACCAACGTATCCTCCAAGGGTGTATTCATCAAGGAAAAAATGGTTTCTACTACCTGTGTCATGAACTATAGTTGTTTTACCCTAGTTTTGAAGCATCACACCCAATATTCAAAACCTCATTTCTATGATTCAACCTTTTTCACTTCCAAGATAAAAAAATCACAAGGTTGGAAGGAGGATTGTGAATTACACAATAGAGGGGGAGTCAGGATTGAATGTATGTGGGCATACTGGTTGCACCAAAATTTTGTATAATTCTAGACTGAGCTATAAGATGTTAGAATTTATGAGTCCATTTTGGTGGTGTAAATATATGTTTACAAGAACTCAGACAACATCCCTTAACTACCAAGATGATAGATCTATCAGACTAATTCCTTTCATATGATGCATAGAAAAGTCAGTATTATCCCATGGGATGTCTATAAGATCTTTGGATCCCCTATCCTTGGGGATATGTATGATGAGTTTACCCCACTGAAGTTAATGTGGGATGATACTGCCGGCTTCGACCCATGAACAGTTGAAGTTTTCCTAGATGATTAATAAGGTATACCCTTGCATAAGGGGCGATATCTATCTTGAAGAATAGATGAAGGACTTCTTCAAGTTATAAGGAGAAGGTCCCACTTTTCAGCACCCTATGGGATGCCCCAATTTATAAAATTAGAGCAATACTAGAAAATTATGACATGTATTGGAGAAAGTCTAGTATACCCATTGGGGTTATAAGTTCAAGTCTGGGGTTTCTATAAGGACCCGTTTGGATAGATTCCTCATGATGTGGCTATGTATCTACCTGCTTTCTATCTGAAAATCCAATAGTGGTGTGAGATCAATTACACTTTTTATAGTATCTAAACCTGTAGAAGAGATCCACATAGGTTTGGATGCCCCTATTATAGTGAATATCTACCAGTTTTTACTTCATGTGTACAACGGGAAAGCCCCATTTAGAATTTTAGGTCCATTTCGAGTGTTGTGGGGGTGTATTGGAACACACTTCAACTCTTATGATATGATAAGTATATTTCATGTCCCTAAAGTCTATTTTCACCAATTAATTCAGGTTTTTTGATATCCAAACTTTATCCAAGAATCATGGTTAAGTTTAAAGGATTATGAAAATATATAGAGAGTTCAACTTCATACCATATGGTGGTCTTCCTAGTGGGATGTCCACTGAAAATGGAAAATATAATGATGATTCGAGTTCATACATGATTGCATTCATAGAAATCATATTGGTGGACCATGTTGATAGCAAGATCATATGTAATGAATATTCTCTATATAAATTTACCCAACAATTCAAGTGTCTAAAACAACCAAGTGTCTCTCCCTCCATGCACATTTTTCTTGAGAAACACCCGATGTTGGTCTAATAATTCTAGATCATAATGGACTTAGAGGTATATAAGATTTCAATCAAGATGCCTCTGTTGGGTTCATAGATTGGGTTGGAATCTAGGTATTAAAGTGATTATATTTATTCAAACCCTCAAGTGGAATTAACAACATGAATTCCTTGAGTCATGGCTATGAAAAATGCTAGCCGTGGTAAGTGAGGTAGGAAGGTTCAACCTGAAGGTGATGATGTTGAAGATCCAAAGTCTTCAAAGTGATCTCGAGCAAGGGATATGGAGAATTCCAGGGTTGAGAAAACCACATCTTCCAGAACAATATGGTCTAGTCATCATCGCCAGGAGGAGACCCAAGCTCCTCTCACCTGGTATATGGTGAGGTTTTCATCTGATTTCTCCTTCTATTGGACTTTTGTGACCAACCTCTTCATTTCCCTTCCTGGATTCATGTTTTTCAGGTACCTTTTTGATAGATATTGAGTCTACCAGCCTGGTATTTCTCATCAGTAATCCTCCTCTACCACTATTACCTTACTCACCATGAAAGACCCCATTTCTAGTCAATCATGTTAAAGTTTTAGGGTTGTTTGAGATAATGATGGTGGTAGGGCTGAAGGCAATTCCTCTCTAGTTTACTCTTCCATATCCTTTTTCCCTTTATGGTTCATGTTCCCTATTTCTTGGTTATGGTATTTTTTTTGTGCTATTTACATTCCTAGTGGTGGTGGTGGTTTGGTTCCTATTTTATTAGCGGTGGTTCCATAATGGCAGTGAAAATAGTGTATCAACAACGACAGTGATGGATTCTAGCAGGTAGTTATTACTAGAGATCTGAATCTTCTAGTGGTAGTGTTCTAGTGTGTTTTTATTCTCGTGATATTTTCTGTTTAGTAATGGTGGTTCCATAATGGTGGTGGATGGATCCTCATTAATGGTTGATTGGTGGTGATGGGCTCGGTTGTGGTTTCATGAAGGATGCTCAATGCAATTATGCAGTGATGCAGCTTCAAGAAGATGATTTTACACTAGGGTGGGTGAATATAGGTGGTTTGTAGCTTGAGGATTTAATGTATACCTTAATTTAATTTTAACTTCTTGATTTTCAATTTTTAATCCCTGGTGTTTCTTGAATATAGTGGGTGAGTGATTTTGTTTGAATTTTGTATTGGGAGTTTTGAAATTTGTGAGGTTATCACTCAACCGTAAAAGTGATTAGTTGAAAATAAAAAATATAGAATTAGAGGACATGTTGGATCAAGCTTCTATTGAGGGGATATCTACTCGATTTGAAGAGGAATGAAATGAAAATGTCAACATTGATAAGGTATCTCTATATTTTCCCTTATTATTTCCCTACCTTATCCATCATCATTAATTATGAGGGGATCTATCTTGTATTTTAGAGGATGGGAAGGAGAAGTAGTAGGAATGGAGCACATGTTGCAAAAATATGGGACCACAGGAACCCCTATCATAGTGGGGGTTGAGTTTCTCAAGTCCACAGAGCTGTCCTCAGGTCAGAGGATAATGGTGAAGGATATGGAGAGAGGGTATTCTCAACTGCCACCTCCAATGCCCATTACTAAGAGGACCAACATGATCTCGTCACCATCTCAAGAAAAGAAATGAAAGAGGTTGGGGAAGTTATTCTGGCCTATACACCATGGTAAACCTTTTTTCCATCACTTAATATCATAAATTTCCTGACATACCCATTTGACCGCGATTATATTTTTTTAGGATATACTTCAATTTCCTACCTTAATGGGACCATCAATGATCGTTCGAGGATCTAGGGGGGATATCCTAAATGAGGCATAAACTCATGCTGATGAATCATTCCCTTTCATAGAATAAGTGATGAGAGAAAAATTCATTTCCATTATCATTACTATAGAGAGGGAGGAGAGTCCTAGTAATGTCAGATGTACACCACAAGGTGTTATGTACTAGTCTAAATTTTATTCCTCTTGAAATTTTAGATATGTAGCGTACAATGGAGGGAACTACATCAACCAACACCAGCCTTGTCTTCATTTTGGAAGGGGATAAAAAGGATCTAGGATGGTCCAAATAAAGTGTCAGTTCTAATCCTAGCCTTTTAGGTTTTGAAGGCACTATTCCTACTAAGAGGTCGAAAGAAAAAATCAACGGTGAAGCCAAAGGGGCTGACATGTGGGTGACACCATCATCTAGGTTAAGGATTAATGTTGGGTTCACCATTTTTGTTTCCGAAGAAATCCATGTTCTCTCAATTTATGGTTGATTTTGCGGGTTTGAATGTTACACAATCATCTATGTTGGGTCCACTATTTGAAAATGGCTTCCAACAAGTTTTTTTCATAGAGCCGAAAATACCCAACACTCCTATTATTTGAAATAACTCATGAGATTACATTCTAAAGGATTATTATTTTTGAGAAATGGTCTAACAATGATTAGTGAATCACATTGGTTGAGAGAATGGGTGTTCATTCACATCATACCCTTTTAGGGGGAATTATTTTTAATGAATTGGATTTTTCCAATTTTATTTTTAAAAATTTACTGGAAAATTTCTGAGACCAGGTGCTAAGACGGCGTGTGATTTCGTGGCCTAGTGTTCCCAGAATGGTTTTTCAAAAAATGTTAAGTTTTTAAATAGAATACAAGAGAAATTTTCCTAAAGAATTAGAATAACTCTTAAACGAGTGTTTAGATCAGAAATCCAAGGGCACCATTGCATTCATGATAGTGGGTTTACCCTAGGAACAACTTAACTTTTGTTGGTGCAGAGCTCCGGTGAGAAAACTTGAAAATGGAATAACCATAAATAAAATAATTAAATAAAATTATTTTATTTTTCAAATTCATATAACCCATGAACGGTGACTTAGATTGAAAATCTAAGACCACCGTTGAGCTCTTGAGGGCGTTCTTTCCTTATGGAAAGCCTAACATTGGCTGGCGTGGTCCAACTGTGGAAATTAGTTTTTGAGATGTGACCATAAATAAAATAATTAAATAAATATTATTTTATTTTCAAATACTATAACTCATAAATGGAAACTTAGATTGAAAATTTGAGAGTACCCTTGATCTCGTTAGGGTGTACTTTCCTTAGGTGGGGCCTAACCTCGACCGATGCGGGTTGATGATAAAAGTTAATTTATGGATGTTTTAAAAGATAATAAAATAAACTTTGAAAAAAGTTTATTTTATTTTATTTAACATTTCACAGTGATGCATAGACACTACGACACCACAAAAAAGCAGGTGTTTCCTTTCATAAATGAAAGTGTATGGAAATGCTGCGAATCAATATAACAACAATGCTGAATAACTTTTCTCCAATTAATATCCTAAAAATAATATAGGACCATGTAAAAATACTAGATATTTCTTTGGGGATTTTTAGAAATAGTGTTGGATAAGGACAAATATCCAATGACAGCAATCACCTCCTCCTCCTCAAAGGATCTCACCAATGATGATGAAGGCGCAGATCACGATCACTCTTCAGCGGATCATCAATGCCAAAAAATACAAGGAATCAGATGATCCAATCCTAGGTAGGGTTTTATTTATAAGTGATTAAATTCCCCCATTCTTCCCTTATAAATGATGAATGTGAATAAACTCACTAAAAAGTTAATTTGTGGGTCTATTGTTCTCGTGAGTTTGGGAATGTTTTTGCGGGGATTTAATGGGAAGTAGATCTTTGTGATTACTACCTTTATTTTCATTCCTTATGATCTTTCTAATAAAGAAAATCAATGTCCAACATGAACAAATTCTTGGATCATTATTTGGGTGGTACTGGTATTCTCTCCTACCCCCTGTTCTTGCGCTCTTTCCCTGTGGACCCTCGTGGTCGCCTCGGGATTTTCTGGGAGGTTCTGAACATGGTCGGAACCCCTAAGTGATGACAAGACAATTTGGAGCCTACAGTAGTGACAGAGATGACCGAAGGATCCTGGAGGTGCTCATAGTTTAAAAAATAGACTACCGGAGCAAGTCTGGTGGCCTGCGGAAGAACCCACTGACGATGGACGGTTGTGTGTGGGAGGCGGCGCATGGTGACGGCGGAAGAAGCCTGCGACATTGGTCACGGGTGGTGAGAAGAGGCCACAGGTAGGTGGATAATTCATCAGACACAGAATCAAGCCACATCACATGGATGGAGAGCTATGGTTCAGCTGGACCATGGTGGTAGGACCCTGCGGCGACCCACGGGGTGGTTCAGAGATGAGGCACCCACTGTGTCTCGGGCAGAACAAACCGGTCTGCTGAAGCGGGTTAGGCTAGGTAGGTTGGATGACCTCAGGCTAGGTCAGTTCCATGGGCTGAGATGGCTGTAGAAGGCCAGTTTGACCCGAAGTGTCAGGTCAGGGCATCAGACCCCGGGTGGGGTCGGGTCTGTTCGATCGGGCCAGATTGGACCCGGACCCAACCAACCATTTTTCACTAAAACACCCATAAATTCTAAACTGTACACCCGATTGATGAGACGTTTGAGGAGTTGGGACCCTCATAATAAGGTAGTAATTTTGGTATAATCTAAGTGGATTTTCAAAAAAGTTGAGATATGACCGATGTCTTGAGGAGTATATTCTACCATAATCAAGCGTGTTATGAGCATAAATCCTACGGTTGGCTGTGATGAGGAGAAAGTGATGAGCGGGTTTAGGTGAACCAACAGGTATAATTGACTAGTGGGTTTAGGTGACCTAGTAGGACTAAGTGTAAAGCAGGATTAGGTGACCCAGTATGCCTAAGTGATGAGTGGGTCTAGGTGACCCAGTAGGCCTAAGTGGCAAGCAGGTCTAGGTGATCCAGTGAGCCTAAGTGACTCATCAGGGATGAGTTCCTCAATAGTACAAGGTGTTTATTATTTAAATCTAATAGTATTTATTTTCATGATTTAGATTTATACCTATTTGAGCTGACTTTAGTGACTCTCTTGACTGTACTTCTTAGAGGCTACATTTTATGTACCTATTTGGTAGTATTCTTTGTGTATTGATTTGTGTTATACCATTGTAGTTTAGGGTCTCTACTGAGTAATGTTTTACTCACCCCTGCATAGGCTTCGCCCACACATGTCGTGTCTTGTGCAGATGATCTAAACTTTGATGGAGTCCTCAGTGGACCGGGGACAAGTGGTGCTTAGAGTGACCCGAAAGACGAGATGTGCTTCTGCAACTTCAGAAATCTATTTTTATACCTACCCTTCAAGTATGGTTTTCTATAGAGGAGTTCTAGAGACTTGTACTTGTACTTTTCTATTTTATTTTGTCTTGTATTTTGGCCCTGTTTACCTTTAGTTTCCTACTGTCATACCTTGTGTTTTTATAGTTAGTGTTTTCACCTTCCAACATATGTGGCTTGTAGTTTTATGTGTGTATATAGGTACTTAGGAAAATTCTTCCTATTTGTTTAGGATATTGCCACTCGGTTCTAGTCACCAGCCCTTGACCTATGGGAGGCGGGCTTGGGGTAGTCACGAAACGGGCCCTGGGGGACAGGTCATGATATTATTGCCTACATTGGGACTCTCTTAAATATTTAAGACATATTCATAAATACTTTATTCATTACCAAGTATAAAATGGGTCTCCCTCAAGCCAAAAATCAATTATTAGCATGGATGGAATTTAGAATCATTTGTATGTATATAAATTTATTCATTGACAAAGACATCTATATGTATATGAGGTTCTCTATAGATGACACCCATTTGAATACGGGTGAGATATCCTTTGGTTGTTTATTTTTATGGTTCTGGTTTTAGGCCACACAGTGGGGTGCTCTATAATTTATCATCATCTAGGGATACATGAGTTGTTTTCATTTTAGGATCAGACCCATAAGATGGGTTTCCTATGTATTCTTTTGAAAGGAATCAATGCCCATATAGTTCGATTCCACTTATCAGGAAACATCATACCTTTTAAGAACATGTGATGAGGACAAACCATGTAGTTTAACTTCATGAAGTAAGAAATTCTAGGTGAAAGATGCCTAGTCAATGTTTGGTGTAAGACTTATACCAAAGTATCCCAGGGAACTTGGAAGGGATGTGGGGTCCTATTATAGACATAACCCTATTGGGAATTTGGCCTAGGGATAATTTGGATTGATTTGGGGTGTTGGGTTTGGACCTCATAGAGGTTTCCTAAATATCCCATTTGGATGGGAATAAAATCCCATGTAGTTCAGTTGTGATGACCCACACCTATGGATTCCCTCTGGAGTTTTTTATCATAGGGAATATAGACCTTTAAGAGGATTGATTTGGGGATTATATTGAATAAGAGTCCCTTTTAAGAGGGTTGGTTGGGGATTACACCTAGGAGGATGCCATTTTTCTCATGAGTAATGCATCCCATTGATATGGATATATGGTTTTGAGGAACCACACCTATAGAAGCCCTATTAAGGAAGATCCAAAAAAAGATTCTCTAACGAGACATGCATTTAACAGTTTGGATGTCATGATCATCACTAATATATAAGCCCACATGAGTTATTCTTGAATTTGAGAAATAAGAGGAATTATAATATCTGGTAAACCACATGATCCTTCTTCCATTGGTGGAAGAGGCTAGGGATACGAGAGAAGATGAAAGGGTTTAATGTTCCAATATCCTCTCTCTTTTTCATAATTAGGTTAGTCGTATATGACTACTTTTCTAGTTACAACCCATAGACAAGGGGCTTACTGTAGAAGAGATGCCCTTATCTTGATTATTGGTAACAAAACTAGAAAATTGGCCTATTTCCATGGTTAAAAACCATGGCAATAGGGCTCAAAACCATGGTCATATCCTACAGTCACCGTTTTCCTAAAACATGGTTGATATAGCCATTGAAATAGGGTTTGACTTAGTTCCAAAGTTTAAATCATGGAAATAGGTCTCGTTATTGTCCACCATGGCAGTTGACCTATGTTTACATTTTAAACTCTTTCCATAGGTTTTATTTCCATGTTTGAAAACCATGGATATGGAAAACTGTGGCTATAGCCCAAGAAAACTGTGGTTATAACCCAAAAATATTATGTCACCGACCGAATTTGATCTCTGTACCTCACCTATGTGATTAAGTTGCCTAACCACTAAAACACAGAGAGGTCTCTGTGTGTGTATATATATATATATATTATGTTATATATATTATTAAAAACTGTGGAAGTAGAATAAAAACAATGGTAATAGAGATTCCTGCTCTTTTTTCCATGGGAAATTTTTTCTCTCATGCAAGGGAGAGAGAAATATAGCCATAGTTTTGAAAACCATGGATATAAACCTTGAAAAAAATAGTCTATATCCATGGTTTTGAAAAATGTGTCTATAGAACACACCTATGGCTATAGTTTTAGTAAAACCATGGCTATACCATACCTATAGACACAGTTTTGAAAACCATGGTTATAGGTCCATGGAAATAGCCTAATCTTTTACTTGTTTAAGATAGGAGTATAAGAAACTAACCCTAAAAGGGAAAATAAAATATGATCCTTTCCCTCCCCACATGGAACTAGGGGTCCCTAGTCTTAGAGAAGATGAGGGAAGTACATGGTCCTAACCCTTGTATCTAAGACCTGGAGGTCCCTTAAACTGCCCCCAAGGCTAGTTTCCTCATGACTGAGGGGATTCATAACTTCATGCACCCCAAGGACCCTACCCATTAGGCATGAAAAGTGACCAACACCTCTTATTGAAGGAATTCATAACCGAATGAGAGACAAACTGGTGATTCTATTTTTATAGTCGTGTAAGTATGGATTATTTGTTGGAGGATTCAATCCCCCCCCCCCTCAGATGAGGTATTCAAAGTAAAGGGATCCCTTCCATTGGTGGATTAAAAGAGGTATTAGAGGGTGTCTCGTATAGGCCAAGTCTTGGATAACAGAAGGTACTTCATGTAGGGTATACCTGAGAGGAATTGGAAGTGATTTATGTAGGGTATCCCTGTGTGAGCTGGAGATGTCGTGGGTAATAGACAACCTGGAAACAAAACATGGGTGATTCATTAATCTAGTAACCAAGGGTTTCCTCAGCCGTCCCTAGAAGGGTCTTGCGTAGGTCCTGAGTTTGGGGAGGGACCTTAATGATAGTTCTTGTAAACTAGGGGGAAGGGGGTTCTCACATAGGTGTATTGTATTTCATACTATGGATGGAATTTTACCCCACTATCCCCCTTAACTACCTCCTATATTGGGTTTTGGAGGTCTACCTGAAATATTTTTAAGGGCCTAAACAAATTCTCTACATGACAAGATATTTGAAGGTTATTATTATTTTTCCTGTATCTCTAAAAAGTATCCCTAGGGTCATATTTATAGTCAAACACAGAACCCTAGTCAAAGAATATTTCCAGTGTAGGTACCCCACATAGGTTTCTTACACAGGTACCTCATGTAGGGGTGGTTGATCCTTTAGATCCATGTAGGAAGGGCCTACACAATCCTTCTGGAATGTAGGATGGGTTTATGCAAGCCGACTTAGGTGAGTTCCCTTGATCCTTCTTGGGTATCTTAACCTCTCCAATACTTGAGGTAATTTTCGTTAAATTGTTTCATCCCTTATGAAAAAATAGAGTGTCAATATGATCTTTTTTTAAAATGTTTTTTCATAGGTACTACTTTATGAAAATGGGTTTTTTTAAAGCTAGAACTAATAGTTTCATGGGGAAATATTTTTTATAGATTCATGGTGTTATTATACTGGGCATTGTGTCACACCACCATTGGGAATATGTAGTATTGGTTTTTTAGGAATAAAGAAAAGGTATGGGTATCATGTATCTTAGAATCTTCTATTTATCGACATTGTCTTCGGGTGCTTTGGGATAGTGGTGACTGATGGTCATAAATATGTAGACTCTTGGATCATGATTTTTCATGTGTTCTAGGCCATTGGGATTTTTTCATGTTACATATCATGTTTATATTTATACTTCCTCTTTGTACTCTGATTTGGGTTTATATATATTTCCTTTGAAACATGAGACATTTCTTGATGATATTCATGGTTAAATCATTCCCATTTTTTTATCGATACCCATGTGCTTGTCGCAAGCCTGTGGTGATTGGGAACATGCTTCAGGCCTTGTGGAGTTACCTCTTGAGTGACATGTCAGGTTAACCTAAGTTAATTGGTTACAAATTATTATCCAAGGTAGTCTGTTTCTAGATTTATTAGTAGACTAGATTAGGTTCGTCAAATCTTGGGTAGTAAGTGTGGAAGGGTTCTTGGGCAGTTCACTTTTTTATCGAATCTCGAGTTATACCATGGGTGCTTGAGAATTTTTATTAAGTCCCTGAGCTTGATTATATTATATCTTTCTAAACCGTAACATATTCAAATTTTGGTTATTAATCTCAGGGGTAACCATACAATGTTATATATAGAGAGAATCCGTTTCTAGATGAAACAGATAATGAAAAAAGGGATCATGGTTGAGCTGCATGATTTGAAGAACCATGCAACTATTCCTAGGTAACCATGTGAATGGTTTTTGTAACCTTCTAGTATCAATTGCACAATTAGTTCATGGTTTGAAAAATCATACAGAAAAACCATTAATAGTGGGAAAAGATCAAATTTTTTATTTTTTATCCTTTCTCATATGATTCTTCGAATGATGATAATTCTTTTTTATCTAAGAAATTTTAAGCATATTATTATTGTTTCAATCTATGAATTCAGAAGTCAATTTATATCTTAATTTTCTGTTCTCTATGGTATTTAATAGATAATTATTCCTAGAAAAATTTCTTAAAATTCAAAAGAGGAATATATGTGGAAAGTTCTGTATGAAAATCCTCTAATTGATCATACTATAGTAGAAATAATAATCCAAACTATACTATATCTAGGTTAGTAGGGTGGTGGAAAATGAGAACAAATAGTGGACCATTCTTTTCAGTTTACTAAGAAAAAACCACCCATATTTCACAGTGATAAAGGAACCTAGGAACCCGATTAATGGATTAAAAGGATAAAAAGTTTCTTCTACTATTTGAGGACCCCTGAGGACTCAAAAGTGGGATTCACCACTTATATACTTGAAGGAACCATAAGTAAGTGGTAGAACTCTATCATGATTGCTAAAATGTATAAGTAACTCACTTAGAACACTATTAAGGACTTCAATCAACAGTTATAACCTAAAATTTTGTGTGTGGATAAATTAAGGGAGTTTATGACCTTATAGAAAGGAGACTGATATATGACAAAGTTCTTGACCCGTTTCATTGAATTGGTATATTTATCTCCCAATATTATTACAAATGATTACCTTAGGATTAGGTGGTTTGTGATGTGACTAAATATTGAGATCTGATTGAGTATTATTCTTATATTATTGCTGACCTATACATAGGTGGTTGAAAAAGTATCTATGGCTATGGAAGAGCTAGATGGGAAGATTTTTCTTAGTGGAGTTTCATTAAGCACATGGGGAAGCCAGGATGACTTTTCTAGATGGAAGATGAAGTGAGGTAATCTATGAAAGGGTAGTAGTAGTGGTGCAAAGAATAAATCAAGAAAGAGACATGTGGTATGCATCCAATGTGGGAGATATTACCACACAAAGCTTGATTATGGGAAAAAAACTATAGAATCCATATATGTGGGCAGTCTAGTCATCTCCATCCCTTCTCTGGAAAGGTAAGTCAAGGATGTAGGGATAGATCCATAGCTACTAAAGGATCTTCGTTCTAGTCTGATGTAGAGAATGGAAGTGGATATCACTCTTATGCTAAATGGGTTACATATGCAATGAAGAATGAATAAGAAGGAGGTGAGGGTGGTTGTCATTATGTAGTAGAGTATGTACCAGAAGAATCTAAAGCAAGAACAACTTATGTGAGAGGTACGGGCATTTAATTAATCTTTTATAATTTTGGGATTGTTTGATATTGGTAAATTTTATTCCTTCATATAATTTAATTTGATTGAAACACTGTGTTTATATTCAGAGCTTATAACCTTCATGATGGATCTTTCCACTCCCTTCAGAAAGAGGAAGGGGAAAATTTTTAAATGATTGGAGTGTCAAGTGATTATTTCCAACTTTTAAGTCATCTGGGAATTTTTGGTTCATGATATTGATATCTTCAGCCTTATTATTATCATTATCATGAACTGACCCACTAAGGCCCTGCCTGGGCTAGTAGTAAGATAAGAGTGACACCCCAAGACTACCTCCAATAGGCTAGGGGTTTGATACAAGCAATGAGTAGTCATATCACTGAAATGGGAGGCCTTTACTTTATATACCAGAATACACACACACACACACACTGAATTCCATGTAATAATGAAAATATATAATAAAATATGAATCCTATAGAGATTATGCAATTTATATGACATAATCTAGGGAAAAAAGTGAATCAGGGTAATACAAAAGTATGAGGGAAAAATAAACACCCAACCATAAATTAAATGGAGGTACCAACTTGAAAAAAAACTTAAAAAGGGAAATATAGAATAGCGTCTAGCTCATAATCTCTAATTTTGAGCACCGAACACAGTCATCACCACTAAGTAATGTTATTCTCCATTGATACCATATCCATAAAATTCACTGTTGATATTTCTATCATATTCATAAGACATAACATGTGTATGAAAAATCCCATGTAGGGGTGAGTATATCCATACTTAGTAGGATGGCCCAAAAACCAAGTGGGAAGGAATATAATAAAATAGTTAGTTCAAACCATAAGTTAAGAGGGTAAAAGAAACCCAACATAAGATATTCTAATAATAAAACCTCATTTGTAAAAGGAGAGAATTATCAATCTCCATAGTCATCAATGAATGATGATTCCAACTGTAGCTCCAAATTTTCCATCTCTGATGCTAAGCACCACATGCTACCTCACATGAATCAGTGTGGAGGGCTTTCTCCTCACCAATGCACTCTATTTATAATGGAGAACTAACTATAGTGTATTATCCACTCCCCACTAGTTCTAAATAATGAGGGATCACCACATTATAGATAAAGGAACTGAAACCTCTATAATATGGGTGATTACTGACTCTACATGTATAAAGAGTATGGGGGACCTACACCCTAGTGTGACAAGGGAGATCCAAACTTGAAATCTCATTAGTGATCAAAAACTGATCACTTCCATATTCAGAGTGCCACTATAAGAATCATCTCGCTTATATCACCTCATTCCATAACTCTAATTCCAAAGTAAATGACTTCATCACATCCTACATGGAAAACTACTTTGGATGAAATACTCATGGTCTAATATATGTGTCCCGAAGAAGGAGAAATGAAAGATAGACGGTTATGAGAAAAGTATATGGTGTGTGCTTCAGGGAACATGGAATGTGAAAACACCTAAGAACTTGGGAATGTTATCCCCTGGACATGGCTCGGCCAGCCATGGATCTTCACATGGTATGTACCTGAGGGGACACAATGTGTATGATCACTTGGGGTCCCAGCCATGTTCTCATGACACAAAATTTGACAACCAAGGTAGTATCACATGGCGTGTGACCATGAATAGATGATATGTGATATTTATCTTGATCCAAAACCATAGCCACCATGAAAATGCAAGAAACACGATGTGTGTTCCTCTAGAATACATGGTGTATAGTCAATTTTTTATAGACACTGAATTCTAGTATCTTGGTCTTCACACGTTTGCTAGATCCACCCCATATGCCACTATATTAACCATTATAATATCCTAAATCCACTAAAATCAAAGGAGAATTCCTCCGATCATCCATTTTCTACCTATGATGTTTGGAAAATGAGATTCCCATCTCCTAAGCAAAAGTCTCCATGACACCCATTGTTGTTTGGTGTCCCGATTCATGTAACCATCAACCAAATTATGTAAATATGACTTTATACATCTAAAAAACATCAATAATTAGGTATTTAAAGCATCTATCATGTTTCTGGGGTTTCTATATCATTTGAACTGGTACGAAAAAGTTGAATCATTGAACCCACGTTCTAACGATGAATAATGTAGAGAACAAAGTTGGAGAAGGAACAATATCAAGGTAAGATTATCATTGGCTATTGTGATATTAAAAAATGATAATAAACATAGGAAATATAAATGGTGTAAATAATGGGATCAATTAAAAATATATAATTAGGATTAAGAATGATAATTATATTCATGGTTCAATTAAAGAATAAAAATCAAAGAGTTTTACAGATATTCGATCCATGGTTAATAATAAAAAACACATGGATAAAAATCTATAAAATAACAAGCCCTAACTTGAGAATGGATTGATCATTGGTGAATATTACATTCAATAGATATTTTTTATAATATTCCACTTCATTTTTAATTTAATCTATGAATCTACATGATTTATTTGGCATCAATACATGATTTTGAGTTCGCTAACACCAATGGTGTCTCTCCTCCTTCTCCTCTATAATCTCCCAGGGTTATACAGATAAACCTAGAGACTTTAAATAGTCATATATTAATAGAGTTAATATTATATTTTGGTATTTAAAAAAATAAATAAATTATCATTTAATTTATTTAACACAGCCGCCAATTATTTCCTTCAATGAAACATTTTATTTTGACCAAAATTATGTCGTGCCTAGGGTAAAACTTGCATTTTAGAAATAAACACAATCTCAGATTTTCCATCCGAGGTTCAAATTAATGATAATTTTTATTTATTATAAAAATATTCACATGCAAGATTTAATACATTTAATATTTTTGATATATTAATTCCGGGGTCCTGTGATACCCAAAATATAGTGCTAACTCCAAGGAAAAAAAATCCAAAGATACTTAAAGAAATATTCAAAAGATTAAATTTTGAAAAATGGATTTGTTAAATTATATCCACCTTCATGGGGTTTTCCCTAAAAAGCATAAGTTAAAAAAAAATTAGGGTACAAAGCCCACATTTGGCTCCCACAATCATAAGAAATATCCTATATATTTCTATGATGCCAAAGCAATCAAACCAAATAAATGTTCCATCCATGAAATATCCTCTCCTATCGATCATTGATCACCACTGGGTACTCTAAGAAGGTTATCAATCCTTAATTTCTAGATTTCCCCTATTGATAATGTTCAAATGGTCATGAATTTATCTCTTAGCTATGAATCATAGAATATGTCCTTCACCTGATCTAACTACTAGGGTATAGCCAAATGTTATGTAACCTTTCAAACCATCCATAGGATCTAGAATAACTCAATGAATCTTGAGGATAGCTTGTTTCCCCAACAAAATATATGAAACCATCATCGCGATGATAATTTTAAGAAAACATGACCCCCTACTCAAACTCCAATAGCCTATGATGTTAGTCTACGTAAGATTTTTTATCAACATTATGTTTATCTCATATGCTTATGTATCTCCTAAATCTTCTCAGTTGTTCCCTACACCAACTATTTTCTAAATAATAGGTGTATCTTAAATCTCAGTCTAACATAAGGGAGACCTATAGGGTCTCCCATGTAGTTTATAGAATAGTTCCATTATGAAAGTGGAGTAAAAACTATTATTATAAGTGAAATTCACCAATGGTAAGTGATCATCCTAGATCCAAACAAAGTCTAACATGTAGGTTCTCAGTACATCTTCCAAAACATGGATGGTTTACTTGGTTAGGTCATCTGTTTGGAGGTGAAATTCCATTCTCATCCATTACTGGGTCTTGAAATCCTTCTACAAACCTCTCCACAACCGTGAAATAAACTGAGCATCATGGTTAAATATGATCATCAAGGGTATTCTATAAATCTAGATGTTCTCATGCATGTAGAAATGACCCAAACTCTCAACCGAACTCTACTCTAGGATAGAAATAAAGTGTTTATGATTTCGTATGTAGGTCAAAAATTACCTAGACAAAATCATGGACTATTTATATCCATGTAATACCCCATTAAAAAATCTATTTATATTCCATCCCACTTTTATTCTGGGATCTAAAGAGGTTGATTCAAACCTACTGGAACTTGATTTTGAACCTTTTCCTACTGAAACATGTGAAATTGATAAAATACTCAGAAACACTATACCTCATTACAACCCTAAAAAATTGCCTCTGAAGATCTTTTTTATATATTTTACACTCATGGATGTATGAAAAAAGGAGAGGTGTGAAACTCTCTTAACACCTCCTCATGTAACATGACCAGAAATACCATCCATCCCTATAAAAGGATGGAATGATCTATACCTTTATAAAATTATTTTTTTACATATTATAAGGATATTTGGTAATGTATAACTTCATAATAAACATCTCCCAATTGAGCCTATCTCACATGATGAATAAGTGGTGGAGTCACCACTATCAAATGAAGATAAATTACATCCCTATCCTCTACTAGGGTCAGTTTCAACATGGAAAACTACTCTGATGACTCTTACACTAAATGAGATCAAGATTTATTAATAAGGCTATCTTCAATCACAATTTACTTCCTTAGAGTATATACTATCTTCAAGTCATTGTCTTGAATTAACTCCAACTAACGCTTCTATATCATGTTGATGTCTCTCCTAGTAATGACGTACCTGATACTCTGATGGTTTAAGTAAAAAATGAAATACTCACCCAGAAGATAATTCCACCACATCCTCTGGGTGAAGACTACCATTTCCAATTCCAAGCCATGAGTTGAAAAGTTCTTCTAGTGGGGTCTCAACTATCTCAACCCATAAGTGATCATTTCCAACTATTTCATCAATAAGAATCCAAGACCAGCTCCAGAGGCATAGAAAACACTATGTACTCAACTCTATCCGACAATAGTCTCAACATAGTATAACTATTAAACCTTTGTCTTAGCTTCTAGAAGGATATCTGACACTTCTCAGTCGAGGAAAATGAATGGAATTTCCACATCAAGGTATTCAAAAGAGATTAAATCCTGGATAAGTATACTAAAAACCTCTGATAGTATCCTATGAAATTGATGAAACTATGAAATTATGACATATTCTTGTGTGGATACCATGAAAGCACCACATCAATCTTTTTGGGATATATAGCTACACCATTATCATAGATGACATGCCCTAAAAAATTAACATCTAAGATCCAAAAGTAACTGTTTCCCTTTGGAATTGGGGATGATCTCATTGATTTAAGATTCAAACATTCTAAGCGGTTTCTAAGGGGTTTATTCATAGAACCGGAAACATCCAATGATTCCATATCCATTTGGACCTACTTTCCAAAGGTAAGTGCTCATTAGTTGTGAATTGATAAGACTTGGGAATTTGAATTGGTCGAGAGGATGGGAGGTCAGACTCATCACACCTTTTTGAGGGGAATTATTGTCTACTCCGGGACTCTCTTTACAGATTTAAGTTATTCTCATGAATCCTTATTACATTACCAAGTATAAAATGATCTTTTATTTAGATATGAAAATCAATGATTAAATATGTAGGAAATTTGGAGAATATTTTATATGTATTCGAGGTTCTTCATCGATAGAGAATCATCTATATTTGTTAGAGATTTATTATTTAATGGTATCCTTTAATACATAAAAGTATCTTGGTCATTATGATGACCATACTAGTTTTAAAGCCACTCATTAGGGCATTTGAAGTTTATTGTCATTCAGAAGGACATGGATTATTTCAGAATTAGGATCGTAGCCGCAGATGGGCTACCTACGTATCCTTTGTTTAGAAAAGGAATCAGAACCCACGCAGTTTGAATAAGGGAGTATGATGTTTATTGTATGATTAATGGATCAAAGAAAGATGTCATAATTACTTTTACACTCTAAGATCACGTGAGTCATGCTCTATGTGAGAAACAAGAGGTATTGGTAAAACCATACAATTGTTCCATGAAAGATGAAATCATAAGAAATGATGTGGGGCTTATGTATGTATGACTGCCCAAATAGATGAAGATTAAGATTTACTTCAGGGAAGAAATACAGGAACATGGTCCATAAAGGTATATGTACTTTATGGAGATTTGGATATTCTAATATTGGGGCTTACTCCTAAGGAAGATGCCCAAGTTAGGATGAGACTTATTATTGGGTTTTACTCTTGAGAAGGAAGCCCAAATCAAAAGTAAATTAGGACTGGTTAAGAGAAATTAAGATTGGGGCTTACTCCTAAGGAGGATGCCCAAATTAATGAGGACTTGGGGCTTACTCCTAATGAGGATGCTGAAATTAATGAGGACTTGGGGCTTACTCCTAAGGAGGATGCCCAAATTAATGAGGACTTGGGGCTTACTCCTAAAGAGGATGCCCAAATTAATGAGGACTTGGGGCTTACTCCTAAGTAGGATGCCCAAATTAATGAGGACTTGGGGCTTACTCCTATAGAGGATGCCCATATTTGTAGACTTTGAGACCGGGGCTTACTCCTGAAAAGGAAGCCCAAGTTAAGGATTCTCTCATCTTAAAGGATGAGGTTGAATGAATGAACTCTCTAACTTTAGTGATGTAAAGATGTGTAAATCACTAGGTTTTGAGAGATGTCCCATAGAATTCCTTTCAGATAAGGAAGCAAACAAGGAAATCATGCCATAAATGGATTTGGAGAGAGTTTTGAAGGTTTAATCCTGAAGATGAGAGAGGGATAGGTGTAAGAGGGGTGAAATGGGCAGGAATGGCACCCAAAAAGAGAGAGGCACACAAGTCCTGGTGGGCGCGTAGGTACTGCGTGGGCGCGCAAGTTTGGGTCGCCCAGGTATACCTGCGCGGCACATGGGTATTTACGCGACTTTTAGCCCTTGGGGTAATACTTGGGCGAGACTTGGCTCAAGCCCTTAGTATTATCCCTAAGGGCTTACAGAGGTGTGGCGTGCAAGTTCTGGTGAAGGATCAAGGCGGCGCGCAAGTGTGGCCATTTCCCTTAAGGGCTGGCCACTCAGGCACGCAAGTGTTGATGAATTTCAACACTTATGACTTCCTCCCCCTCCCTAGATCTTCCGTTTTAGGTAAGAAATTACCTTAGAATTATTCAGAAGCTTTGAGAAGAGACTAGGGTGTTGGGAGATCAAATTTGAGGTTCTGGAATTTTTCGTCCCCGAAATGGGGGGGCCCACAGGGGTATTTATAGGTTGGGGAGACCCTGGGTGAATTTTCAAAAAGGGCACGCAAGTCACCTGCATGACTATTAGGTGGCGCGCAAGTGTACTTGCACGACGAAGAGGAAAATTGCATGACCCAAGTACATTTGAAGCCTTGTTCAAGCCTTTGTTAAATTTTAATGTTTTTTTCAAAGGATGAATCACTTTATGCTAAGGCATTTCCCTTTGCATTCGTTTAGACTCTGTGATGAAAAGGAGTGTCAACAAAAGTCCCCCCTCATAGTTAGATCTAAAAGAAAATGAGGATGTAACTCTGAGGAAAGAAGAAAAAACCAAGGAGACTTAGGTGCGCAGGTACTGAGCATGTAGAGGGCGGCGTGCAAGTACTGATCGCGCTCGCTGAAGAGCACACTGGCTTTAGACGCACAGGGTTGCAGCCGGGCCTATATATATGTGGTCATTTGTCGGGCATAGCACTGAATTTCGGATTTTCTAGCTCTCGCCACACAGGTTACCTTCGCCATGCAGGCTGCTCTCTTTTCCGCTATTTCTTCACTGTTGCGCTGCTGTCAAGGTATCTTGTCTTGCACGGTGATACTTGCGTGCCAAAAACTTGCACGACACATCTACACTTGCACGACATATTCATACTTGCGCGCCAAGATTAGAATTTCGAGCCTTAATGACTTAGCCATTTTTTCCAATTCCTTCACAAAGTTTATGAAAAATCAACTTATTTAAGAGTTAATTTATTCAATTTTTGTGCAGATTCAATGGATCCCAAGAGAATTGGAATGGTCGATGAACTGGAAAGAAAGCGCCTTGATGATATGATGAGCATCATTTTCCATGATTACTATACCATCTGTGATATCACTCTCTCGGATTTGGATAAGTATTTGAAGAAGTATCATCATGACTTCCCCCAAAGCATTTATCTGCCTTTGTATGGCTATGGTCATCTACAAGAAGTTACAATTCCAGAGGCAAAGAACTATCTCCCAATTTCTTGGTTTCAGAATTATACCAACTTTGCTTCAGAAAATATTTCATGTGGGGGAGCATTTTTAACTGCTGGAACAGTGGAGAAGGCCCATATGATGCATCATATCCCTTGTACGCCAGATCTGAAACCTCATAAGCCTGAGCTGCAACAAAATTGTTATCCCTCAATTTTCCGAAACTCTCAGATGGATCAATCCAAAGGTTGGAAGAGAAGTTTGGACTTCCATCCTAGAGGTGGTGTGAAACCAACTTGGATGTGGGAATACTGGTTCCGACAAACCTATGTAGAGTTTGTTGCGTATTTGAAAGGAGTTGAAATATACGAAGCCGTCTAGGTTGGAAAAACATATGTTTACAGACATGACAACTTCATGCCAGAGATACTCTGCCATTGGATCCTAGAAACCAATTCTTTCCATTTGAATCATGGAGAAGTAGGTATCAGTCTGTGGGATGTCCACAAGATCTCAGGGGCTCCAATTTTGGGTGATATGTATGATGAATTCATCCCTCCCAAGTTGACTTGGAATGATTCGGAGAAGACTCTGGCTTTAGCTTAGGAATTATTTAAAATCTTCCACAAGATCAAGAGTTCATAGACCTCCCTAACTCATTCAAGAAAAGATATTCATCCATAGGAGTGGATGGATATGTTTCTTACCAAAAAGGAAGAGAAGGAACCGAAGGAGAAGGAGCCGAAGGAGAAGGGATCCAAGAAAAAGAATCCCAAGGAGAAGATTCCCACTCTTCCTACCACATGTTCCAAAACAGAGAAGAGGGGTGCTCCAGGAACATTCTGGCTGACTCTAGAAGAAGGTGAATTTGAGAAGTGGGGATACAAAGTGAATCAAATAATCCCAAAGGAGACTCGTCTGGTGGGATTCTTGGCCTTGTGGATTAGTGTTTATCTTTTGCCAGTCAGGGACTTGAAGGGAGGCGTCAGGACAGGGACATTCGTTATTGCGGCCAAGTTGGATGAGGGGAAAATGGTTGGGTTGGCTACCCCCATTTTAGAAAAGATTCACAGGGGCTTAATCCATGTCTTCATGGGTAAGTATCCTTTGAGAATAGTGGGACCATTCCAAGTTTTGTGGGGATAGATCGCCACTCACTTCAGGACGTATAATATACAGAATGGAGTACAGATTCCTGGAAGTTATTTCAGGCCATCAGTGCAGGAGTTCTCTGTAATTTCTCCATTAATTCTCAATGCTTATGACATGAAGGTGAGGCTGAGCATGTATAAGGAATTCAACTTCTTTCCTTATGGAAATCCGCCAACCAGGTGGTTTGTTGATGATGGAACAGCCAGCCTGGATTTGACGACATACATGCTGGCCTGCAGAGATGGTGTGCTGGTTTCCAGAATTGACGGAGAGATTATATGCGAGGCCTATGCTTCATATATATTTGCATGTTAATTCAAGTGTTTACAGCAGACTAATGTATCTCCCCCTGTACATGTCAAGTTAGAAAAACATCCGATGGTTGCCCGTCAACTATGGTTGCTGACATCTAGGGAGAGGACTGAGGTAGTGTTTGATCTACCAGTTGAAAAAGCGGCATATAACTTGACTACATGGTACACCGAGCACTGGATAACATCATACCCTAAAGGGGTGATGAATCACCCGGTTTATCAGGTGGGGAAAAGGAAGAGGAATGTAGATAAAGAAACTCTTCCTCATGAAGGTGATGCTTCCCCACCTGAAGCTGATTCGCTGGATTCCTCATCTAGGACTGATTCACCGGATTCCCAAGATGGGGATGATGAGGCACAACAAGCAGTAAAGCGGCCTCATGCTAGATATAATCCTCCGGTCAGAATCAAAAGACCTACTCCATCAACTCCCGGTGAGTTACTTCATTGTGGCAATTTAATCACCTTTACTTTATAAAGCAATAAGTCTTATTTTCTTATTCTCTATCAATAGGTGCAGGAGATGGGAAGAAATTGAAGTCCAAGATTGTAGGACCTTACTTTCAGCCTTCTGGTACACGTACTAAATATCTAAAAATAGAGGTTGTCCAGACATGGTAGAGTTTATACTGTGGTATTGAAACTGCCTGGCTGGATTTATGAGAGGGGATGCACCTCCCTGGAATAGGGAATATTTTGGATTCTACCAATATCAATTTTGAAGATATCCCCGATGAAGTGTGAGCTTATATCAGAGAGCTGGAAATGCTCATATATGCCACCGATGATTCCATTCCTATTACCAAGCGGGTGAAGGAAATGATTGATCGTGGCACCGTTGAGGGGACTGATGAGGAGTGGCATGATTACGTGGCCCCTGAAGATGTAAGTTTTCTTTCATTATTTGCTTTGCAACTTGATTTCAATAGAAGCTTTGTTATTCAAGGAAGTTATTTTCCTCATCTTGAAGCTTGCAAAGAAAGGAACTAATGAGGTTCCTTCGCCACAGTATAGCCCTGGTGGTACTGCCATTGGGGCTACTGCTAAATCTGCTCGCGATTCGGGCGAGATATCTCCAGGCCACCAGGCCATGGATGAGGAGTTGGACATGGCCTTACATTCTCCAATTCAAGTTCCTATAAGGGAGACTGCCGACACTCCCAAAATCCAAAGAGACAAAGGCATCAAAGGAAGAAGTCCACAGCTAAACGCTTCATCAGTAGTGGTAAGTCCTTCGGATAATCACGAGTCTTAACCCATGAAAAGGTTGATCATTTTCCTTAGTATTGTAGGGGATTCTTAAATTTACCCTATGAGGGAGAGGATTGATCCTCCTTTGAGGACCACAGAGGGTGCTGTGGAACAATCACAAATTCAGGCTGACTCGGCTGCTCCTGGAGAAGAGCCAACATCTGTTCCCAGTATCCCTCCTTCTACTATTGCAAGAAGGGAAGAACCTGCTTTTGGTAAGTTAACAATGCTTCATAAAATGTTGAATGAAACACCGAATGACTTCCATTCTGTGATACTTTAGGTTCAGCCCCTGCATTAGAGCTTTTGGCGACTGTTGCAACTGATGCCGTGATCTTATCTGAAGATGTTGTCCATGGTCAAGGACCGCAGGTTGAGGGTCGCCAAGAAGACATATCAAATGCTCCCACTGGTGAGATTAACCAGGATTCTGAGATGACATTAGATTAAATGATGGAACTTGGTGCATCTTTTGAAGATTTTATAAATCATGTTAAATTACCATGTAATTTAGAAGATTATGTACGTGATTTTTATCCTTTGTCCTATTAAGAATAAATTTTTATTACATGTCTAATCATGATCGGTTCAAATGTGCAGTTCTATATGAGCAAGCTGCTGAACTACCCATGCCTGAAGGGGGTACAGAAAACCCTACCATTGCAGAGACATTAACACAAGTGGAGCTGAACCCAGTAGAGCTTCCTCAAACTCATTCTGAAAATCCTGTCGAAGCTAGGAAAGATAGGGAGGATCCTTCTCAGGTTGTTGATCTACCATTGGGTAAGAAATAACAATATTTGTGATTGTACTTAATTTTCAAGATAACCAATTAACTTTTGTTATCTTTTGAAACTAACCAAAGCTTTAAATTGATTATGCAGGGACATCAATTGCAGTGGCTAGATCTGGAGGTGAGGCCTCAGCCTCCGCCCCAACGGGAATTGAAAGCGAAGAAACATGGGTCGGGGGGGAAGGATCAGAACAAGGCACTTCTCTAAGTGCATTAATCCCAGATTATACTCCCCCTGTGACAGTGATGCTGAGTCAGACCCGGAAGTTCAAAAGTAATTCCAATTTTCATGACGCAAGACATGGAAGAAAATATGTAAAATCATATCTGAAGTGCCTTTGGAGGAGCTGTCATTGAAGATTCCCCGGCTATCATCCCTATTCGTCATATTGGGACTTGGCAGTTTTGGATATGAAAAGATCCATGCCACGGTGAAACAGGTCATTTTAAGAAGGGAACATGAGAAGAAGTGTCGTGAAGATCTAACCAGGGTGAAGCTATCATCCAACATCAATGTATTTGAGGCTACGGTATCCCAAGATGAGGCTGACTATGCTTCCAAAATGAAAGAGTTGAATCATAAGATCAAAGATAAAGTCATCCAGTAGATGCACCTCCAGAAATAGTTAGATGCTGTTACTGGGGAACTTGACCAACTTAATAATTCATTGGAGGGAACTCAAAAAAATGGGATGAAAGCCATCGCGGATGCTAAGAAAGCTCTCCACCAGGCTGAAAAGAGTGAAGTTGGTCGAGTGCATGAGCTTCAAGTGGCTGCCGATGAAGCTCAGGATGCTGTACATCAAATGAAGACTTGTGTTGATAGCCTCTTGTAATTTCTTGGAAAAGAGAATAGACTCCAATATATAGATGCACTTCTAATATCTTGTGCATCAATGAAAAATATTTTTATCTTCAATCATTTATGCACGCATTTCCTTTGCTACCTGCTTTAGATTTTTACCTAAGCCAATGGGCCTAGTAAGCATAGTTTTATTTTTTTACTAGGATTATTATAAATAACCCTACAATATTTGAATCTTTTAATTGCTCAATATTACCTAAATCATAAAAAATGTATGTTTAGTGAGATGGAACATGACTTTTATTCAGAGTTACCTTGTCTTTTGTGGGTAGTTTATAGTCATGAACATCAGACATAAATAGGATAATGTTTAAGGTCGAAATTGATTTGACCAAAATGGATTAAAATTAACTCAATTCCTTAAAAATTTATCTGAAAACATATTACCACACTCAAGTATGAGGGAAAATATGTAAACTAATACTTAAGAAAATTTAAATTTGAGGAATGATATGAAAAAGAGCTAAAAGACATTAGAAGAAGTAGTTCCCAAGAATGAAGTTACCATTATTTAACAAACCCGTTAGGGGGTTGAATTATGAAGGGCCACCTAAAGGCATTGGCTGCATAGTCAAATAAATAGCATCTTTTAGATGGCAGGTCCATTATGTAGACTAATTATGCAAGGATTCCTAAGGGCACGTGCTGCATAGTCAGGAAAAATAACTCTTAGGAAATTTACTTTTCTACTGCTAAGAAGCCAGTGAAAGTTTATGGGGATTCAACTTTTCCAAAGTATAGAGTTTGCTGTATGGAAAGAGGTACTTGAAGATGGAGAAGATAGTTTCCATCAAGATTGTCTAAGAATTGGATGAATGTTACTCCTATGAAGGTCTGACCCAAACATAGTGAAGGAAAATATAAACCATAAACTTGAATACTTTCAGATCATGAAAAGTAATATGGGACAAATATGTTAAGGATGACTATTTTTGCGGATCCCTACATATTGTCATTAAGACAAATAAGGACAAAAGAGGTTTTCCTCCCAAGAATGAAGTTACCACTATTTAACAAACCCATTAGGGGGTTGAATTATACAGGGCCGCCTAAGGGATTTGGATGCATAGTCAAATAATAACATCTTTTAGATGACAGGTCCGTTATGTAGACTACTTATGCAAGGCCTCCTAAGGGCACGTGCTGCATAGTCAGGAAAAAGAACTCTCGGGTATCAAGCCTTTTGTGATTAGATGTTAAGAAAAGGGTTATGAAGATCTGAAAATATTTAAGGTTAAGATTATGACACATAAAAATGGGTATTTTTCAATGTATGTAAATATACATAGATCAATGCTAACCATAATCACATTGTGGCTGGGTCCTGAATTGAAATACTAGACTTCACTACGTATCCCATAAGGATGGGAATAAATCCATACATAGTTCTTGAAATACAGTTTAACGACTTGTGGGATGAAAGTATGAGAGATCTTAGTTTAGGGTCATAGAGCCTGGACCATTATAAGAAATACACAGTGTGTGTTTTCATGGGAACTTTTTAGCTAGGGGACTGAAAGTGTAATTTGGGGTTAGGTCCAAAAGAATTGGGGCTGGATTTGAGGGACACTCGAATGTTCCTACGTATCCCATAAGGATGGTAATCAAGACCACTTAGTTCTATAAATACCTTCTGTACAAATTTGGTTCGTACATGTGAAGGGTGAAAGGGGACTTTAGTGCTATGATGGTTTAACCCAAGATAAAAGGTTTAGGTATTTCCATGTATGCACATAATTTTTTTTGGAATATAACATGATTGAAAATCCATGTAAATAATTATTCCCTCTCAGGTGAGGGTATCAAAGAATATTTTAGTTTATTGTCATACAGGATAGAAATGTTGTACAGTTTAACATCGTATAGTAAGGACGAAGGTGAACCAATGTAAAGATATTGATTCTGGGGGCGGTTTCAAGAATCAACATCATATGAAATGGAGGTGAACCAATGTGAAGAGATTGGTTTTGAGCTTAAACCTTGGGAGGTTGCCTACGTACCCAACCTGGAAGGCAAGGATCAAAGTCCGCGTAGTTCAATTAAAGAATGAATTAGTGATCAAGTTGTTTTTGGGGACAACGAGCAAAAAAATGATGTTGGGACTTACGCATGGTTAGCGGCCCAAAGAGGGTGTTATAGTTGAAATTTTCTCTAAGCTCACGTGAGTCATACTCGGTGTGAGAAACAAGAGGTTACAACAACCTTAACGATGCACAGTTTAATGTAATGTAGGACATATGAAGGGACTATGCAGTTTAAAGTCGTTCAGTTAGGACCATTGGTGCTGCACAGTTTAGTGTCATGTAGCAGGGACAAAAATACAGTTTAACGTCATGTAGGACGTATAAAGGGATTTCTATACAGTTTAGCATCATGTTGTTAGGACGATGGGGACAATACAATTTAATGTAATATTGGACAGAAAGAGGACTGTGCAGTTTAATGTAATGCAATAAGGACAAAAGAGGACACATTTTAATGTCATGTTGGACGTAATAGGGACTTTTTCACAGTTTAACGTCATGTTGGATGAAAAAAAGGACGATATAGTTTAGCATCATGTTGTACGAAAGTGCAAATAGTTTAAGGTCATATGAATGGACCATTGGTTATGTAGTTTAACGTCTTTCTGGACGTAAGGGACTTCTGTACAGTTTAGCGTCATGTAGTCTAGACGTCATAGTTGAACGTCATGTTGGACGTAAGTTCCAATAGATTAAATTCATATGCATGGACCCTAGATGGTGCAGTTTAACGTCGTACTGGACGTAAGGTACATGCAAATAGTTTAAGGTCATATAGATGGACCGTTGATGGTGTATTTTGTGTTTATACAAAATACTTCTTCAGAAATCTGGCATTGTTTAGAGTAGTGATGAGTTCTCCATCCATTGATATTAAATAATAAGCTCCATTAGAATAGACCTTATGTATTGAATAAGGTCCTTCCCACTTTGGTTCAAGCTTGGGAGGTTTCTTTACTGGTATCATTGGAGTTTTGAGAACTAATACCAATTCTCCCTGAACGAATGAACTAAGACAAACTTTTTTGTTGAAAGCTCGTGCTATTCGATTATGATAGACTTCCAAGTGGTGAAGGGTGCACAATATTTTCTCATCTAACTGTTCCAATTCATCCAATCACTTTTGAGATTGTTCATCTGTAGATGATTGATCACAAATGGCTACTCTAAGTGAAGGTAATTGAACTTCAATGGGCAAGACTGCTTCCGTTCCATATACCAGTGAATATGGAGTTGACCGCGTTGCAGTACGGGTGGTAGTCCAATAAGCCCATAAAACATGAAATAGTTTATCAGGACATGACCTCTTATCTTTATCCACCATCTTTTGCAGTATATTTGACAGAGTCTTGTTGAAGGCTTCTATCTGGCCATTGGCTGCTGCATGATACCGAGATAAATGATTGGATTTTATGTTGTATTCTTGATAAAACTTCTTCACATCGGATGAACAGAAGTTGGTGCCATTTTCCGTCAATATGGTATGAGGGACACCAAATATGGTAATAATGTTAGACTTGATGAAGCTAACAATGCATTTAGAACTGAATTCCTTGAGAGGTATTGCCTCTGCCCATTTGGAAAATAAGTCAGTAACAGTAAGAATATACTTAAACTACTTGGCAGTAGCTGAAGGATAAGGTCCCACCACATCTATTCCCCATGTGGAAAATGTCCACGAGTATTTAGCTGTATGAAGAAACTCTGGGGGTTGATGAATGAAGTTGGCATTTACTTTGCATGAATGACACTTCTTTGTGAAATCAACACAATCTTGTATCATTGAAGGCCAAAAGTACCCAAGCCTTCGAATTTGATTAGACAGTCTGTGTCCAGACTGGTGGGCACCACAAACTCCTACATGCACTTCTTTCATGACAACCATTGTCTCTTCACCATCAATTCATCTAAATATAACTCCATCAAAACCTCTTTTGTAGAGAATTTTTTCTAGGTGACCAGGACTATCATAAAGAGTAAAATTGACCACACGTCTCCGGACTTGTTCTTTCTTGGCTCTATCAGGTGGATGTGTTTCATTTTGAAGATATTACTTGATAGGTGTCACCCATCCAGTAGTGTGACCATATGGTTCAGGAATGAGACTAATTTCATTGATTTCCTCTATTCTGATTTGAACATAAGGTGAAATTGTATGACGGTGGGAAATACTGATGCTTGTCTCGTCCCGATTTGGATCCTCCAGCTGTGGCTATATTAGCCAGTGCATCAGCTTGAGCATTTTATGATCTGGGGACATAAGAAAATGTTGGTTCCGAAGGGAATTCTGCCATTAAATCTCTGACGTAATAATACAAAGGGATTAGTTCTTCTTTTCGGATTGCATAATCCCCATTGACTTGTTTGATTACCAGGTCTGAATCACCTTTCACCTTTAAGTGATTCACTTGTGCTTGAAGCGCCAACTCCAAGCCTACGATGAGAGCTTGGTATTCTGCTTCATTATTTGTACCGCCTCCCAACAATGAGAAGGAATAAGGTAACACTACCTTTTCTGGAGAAATGATCACAATTCCTAAGCCAACTTTGTTGAATTTATGATCTTCCATTTTCCTCCCTGTTGGACTTCTGGAAGCACCATCAAAGTACATTTCCCATGTTTGGAGACTTTATTGAATAGATAAGACTTCCTCATCAGAGAGTTCAATATCTAAAGATGTGTTTTACACTGAAGGATGTTCAGCCAGGAAATCAGCCAGAGCTTGGCCCTTTATTGCCTTTTGAGACACATATTGAATATCAAATTGATGCAAGATAACTGCCCACCTTGCCAGACGTCCTGTAAGCATTGGACGACTAAGGATGAATTTGAGCGGGTTATTGCGAGATACCAATTGGACCTCGTGATGTTGCAGGTAGTGTTTCAACTTCTGAACTGCAAAGATTAATGCTAGGCATCACTTATCAATACTTGAATATCGAATTTCTATTTCAAGCATAGTCCGACTGAGATAGTAGAGGCTGTTTTCATTCCCAGCATCATTCTTCTGAGCAAGAAAGGCACCCAATGATCACTCTAAAGCTGTCACATAGAGGATAAGTGGTATTCCTTCAATAGGTGGCATTAAAAAAGGTGGAATCAAGAGATACTTCTTGAGAATATATAATGCTTCTTGACATTCTTTAGTCCACTGGTAAGTGACTCCCTTCTTCATCAATTTGGTAAAGGGTAGACTTTTTCCTGCCAAATTGGAGATGAAACTCTGAATATAGGCTAAGTGTCCTTGAAGTCCTCTCAATTATTTCAAATTTTGAGGAGGTGACATACCAAGGATTGACTTTTTCTTCTCAGGATCGACTTCGATACCACAATGGCATACAATAAAGCCGAGGAATTTTTCTAAGGTTACCCCAAAAGCACATTTTAAGGGGTTCAACTTCAAATTATGTTGTCAAAGCTTGTGGAATATGACTTCCAAATCAGCCAAGTGATTAGAACGTTGTTTGGATTTGAACACCAAAATCGTCCACATAACATTCAACAAATTTCCCTGAAAAGGGTTTGAAGATACGATGCATGGCACGCTGATATGTTGCGCCTTCATTCATTAGGCCAAAGGGCATTACCCGATAGAAAAACACACCCTGAGGGGATTTGAAGGCTATAGATTCCTCATATTCTAGAGCCATTAGGATTTGATTATACCTTGAATATCCATCCATGAAAGAGAGTGCTTCATAGCCAGTTGTTACATCAATTAATAGTTCTGTAATCGTAACTGGAAAATCATCCTTAGGACAATTCCAATTAAGATCTCTGAAATCAATGCAAACTCTAATTTTCCCATTCTTCTTTTTCACTGGGACAATATTATCCAACCACTTGGGATATTGAACTTCTCTGAAAAAGTTATCTTTGATAAGATTATCCACTTCAGCCTTAATTTTGGAATCATAGGTTGGGTGTGTTCTTCTAGCAGCTTGTTTGAATCCTCGATGTTCTTCTAGTAAACCCATACGATGAGTGGCAACATCAGGATCAAGCCCTAGAATCTCTGTATAGTTCCAACCAAATATATCTCAATTTTTCTTTAGGAAGGAAATATACATCTCTTGCTCTTCAAGAGTCATAACCGCACTAATTAAAGTAGGGCATGGATATTCTTTTGTACCCAAATTTATTTCTCCGAGTTCATCCATGGTGGTAGAGATACCTTCTTCAAATGCTGGAGGAGCATCCCCGAGATCTTCTTATTCTTCTTCAACATGTGTTATTTCATCTGTTTCTACTTTCATAGTAGATGATGAAGCAGAATTTTCATGATCATAAGAGACGTTAAAATTTGTACATCTTAAAGAAAAAGTCTCCATTTCCGACCCGATTGATGATGAAGGGTCTTCTTTGGGTAATAAAGAGGAGATGATGGATTGAGAATCGACATCATCGTTCACCTCTAACATTGCTATAACTTCTTCTGTCCTGGTTGCCGAAGTATAAACTTGCTAGATTTCAGCGGATGAAATGAAGACATCTCTATTTGGGCTTTCATCATTTCTTAGTGGATCACCACTTTCTCCCATGTTTTCTGGATTGATTGCCGTAATTGACTGATGGGCAACACATAATCTGTATTCACATGTGTAAATGGATTTACTAGAATCTTTTCCAAACCATATAGAGCATTAACTTTGGTAATCTCCCTTATTGTGGATTCCTCCTTTTCCCTCATGTGTTAGAATTCCGCCTCAATGTATTGAGATTCACATGTCTTGAACGGGGCCTTATCACCATATAATGTTCCAACTTGACCATCGAAACAATACTTGAGACATTGATGGTATGATGAAGGGATAGCCGCATGTTGATGTAGCCAGGGTCTTCCAAGCAAGATGTTGAAGGCTGAGTCTTGATCAATAACCATGAAATCTGAATTGGATACAAGATCTCCAAACTGAGTTCTGATTGTAATATCACCCAGTGGTTCTTGTTCATTTTTATCATATCCTTGTAACATCATGTTAGAAGGAGATAAATCAGATTCCATGAGGCCCAATCGATGAAGTGTACGAATGGGCATGAGGTTGACTCCTAAACCATTATTAATGAAAACTCTTCAAATGTCTACACCATTGACCTTTACAGATAAGTACAAAGGTCCAATATGCCTATGCATGACATCATATTCATCATTATATGCGAAAGATATCACTACATGGCATTCTGCAAGATTATTCTCTACGTGGTAGACTTCTGCTACAACAATTTCAGTTTCAAACTCCCGAGGACTTGACAAAGCCTCGATGAGTGCCTCCCAAAGATCCTTTGACATATTCAAATCATCCAGAATTGATAACTTGGCCGGTACTTGGGCCAGGTGTTTCAATACATCATACTTTTGATCCAAAGGTCTGAATTTCCCAATAGGAACATGTGGTTTAGCAGGATCCTTGTAAGTAGATGCATCTTGTACTGGGATAGGAGTTGGCAATATTCCTGGCTTTGTAAAATTAGACAGATTAGATCCATTTACTTGTTGAGAGGATAAAGGTGGAACCCCTAACCGATCCTCCAGAATAACTATGCCAGGACTGAATTTTCTATTAGTGGAAGAACTTGCTTGTTCTTGTTGAGCTCGCTGAAGGGCTCTACCATGAGTTTCTGCTGCATGCACAGTTCTAGTAGGGGTAGAATTGGAATAGTGTCCTCTAAAAGATCCATGTCTTTCCCTGTATCCTGAGCCTCTGGAACTTCCTCTAATTCCTCTGTTTGATATAGAGAACCCATGTTCATCGAATTCAAAACTGTGACTGGCATAAGGATCTGTTAAGTGAATCATATTAATAGAACCAAAGATTAACTCTTCATCCGATGAAGACTCTACCTGATTAGCCTATTTAGGCCATGCCGTTTGGTGGTACGGTGCCCGTGGCTTTGAAGTAGATGGCATGAAATATTCCAGAGTCAAAGAAAACTTAGGCTTTGACACATACTCATCTTCTTCTGATTTTTCTTCTTTATTTGAATTATGCTTCTCTTTTGAGGATTTTTCTTTTAACGGAGGTTTCACTACGACATTTACAGCAGAAGACAAAATTGGTTTCTTTAATTGCATTCACAAAATGGCATGAGTTTGGTTGATCGTTTTTATAACCATCCAATCATCATATTTCTGCGCATTTTTGCTTTTGACTTCTTGCTACTCGCCTCCTTCCTCCGGATCTGTAGCAGTAACACATGCTACCTGAGCTGAAGAACCCTTCAATTTGACTTGTCCCAAGTCGACCATTCTTTGCATGAGGTACTTGAAAACAAAACACTCCTGAATAGGATGCCCCAACATCTGATGAAATGGGCAATAATTGGGACGATCTTCATCTCCATCCTTGTTTGGCCTCTTGGGACTTGGCAGCTGAACCAAATTATTCTTCAGGGCCGAAATGAAGTAACCAGGAACTTTTTCATTTCAGAAAGAATAAAATTTACTTTTCAACTCATCAAACTATTTCCATATTTGATCTCTTTGATCATCTTGATGAAACAACCTCTATTGCTGACGCTTAGGAGGTGGAACCCTTCGGGAAGATAAAGGCTTTGAAGTAGAAGTAGGTACAAGTGCCTGTTTAAGCATGACTATAGTAGTCTCTGATCTACACATTCTCCTTCCTGGAGCTGATGGAATTACACAAGTTTTATCCTTAGTCTTCGTAAGAGAATCTTCAATCTTCTGAGCGATCTAAGTAAGGTCTTGAAACCCTCCTGTGTATATCACAGGGATCAACGGTGTGCATAATTCATCATGCAAATTTGCCACACAAATTGGAAACAATTACTCTTGAGGGAGTGTTAAGCTTAGGGAATATGTTAATCCCTTCTAGCGTGCAATGAAATCTGAGACCCTTTCATTCTCCCTTTGCTTACAGTTTGTAAGATCAAAAACTTTTGTCCTTGGCAACGTTGATCTGAACTGAAGAAGGAATTTTTGGCGAAGATCCTCCCATCCGGTAATTGACCGGGATTGCAAGCTTGTGTACCAGACAAAAGAAGGTCCTTGTAATGACTGTACAAAAAACCTGAGCTTAAATGCTTCTTATTGTTGAAGGGTTCCCATAATAGGATGGCAACGAGAAAAAAAATGTGTTAAGTGTTGCTCTGGGTCTCCCGAACCATTAAAGTTTGGGAATGTGGTACTTGAAAAATTTGATGGGGGAGGAATTGCATCAACCTATTCAGGGTAAGCTCTCTTTTCTGGTTGAACTTGAGCATGCTTTCCCTCCATAGATTCCAACCGAGATTTTAATGACTCATTCGTAGTTATTAACTTTTGAGAAACATCCAGTTGAGCTTGGACCTGAACAGGTGCAATGACTGGAACTAGTACAGATGTAGTGGCTGATACTGCAAATGATGGTTTCACTGCCAATTGTTTTTGCACTTGACCCATAGGATTAGACCAGTGAGGGTGTACTGATAAAGGAGGATATTCTTGATCCATCTTAGTAGCCATAATAAATTCCTTTGACTGACTGAATTCAGCATGATTAGAAAGAAGACTACTCTGAAGTAGTTCTGCATTCATCGTCCTTAATTTATTAATTTCTTCCTCTTGTTGTGCAAATCTTTGCTCTAGTGAGAGATATTTTCCTTCTCCAGAGGAAGGGTATGTAACCTAATTCTTTCCTTTACCCTTATTAGATCCCTTTCGGAGAGGGGGAAGTGGGTTACTTGAAGGATTACCTAGGTTCTGAGTAAGCCTTTGATTTCATGTATACACACCTTCTTTATTTGTGTCTGTGCGTACAACTTCTTGAGCGTGAACCTCTTCATCCGATCCCTCTAAATGAACCTCATCTGGTGGATCAGTAACAACAAAATTAATGATATTAATTGATTCATAATGCATCACATCCATTCTATCAGAATTTCTGTGATATTTTCTTCTTCTATGCCTTTGACGAGACATCGCCTTCTGTTGATTTGATCCCCCAGGAACTTCTTGGCGAACCGTAATTTGGAGGGAATCTCCTGATAATTTGGCTCTTCGTTCCTCTTGAGGCTTCTTCCCCAATCGAGAGAAGACTGACTTTCTATGAGGGAGGGATTGAGGATTTGAAAAAGTCCCTAGTCCAGTAAACTGGGGCTGTTCCTGTTGTTCCCGCTCAACTCCTCAAATCCTATTTATTGATTCCGAGGGTTGGTTTAAAAGAGTCCCCATTTTGGAAATCTAGGGTGGCTCTTGATATGCTATGTCTGAGACTTTCTTAAAATCTCTCCTGATCATGTGGACCTTGGTCCAGAAATTAGCTGGATGCATCAATCAACATCAACTTTTATCACCTGGTTCAAAAGACCATTGGATAATTTCTGACACTTCTGTCACTTGATGATGTGCTTGCTCCATACGAGAAGCTTGTTCAATATTCTCTTTCACTTGATGTAGGAGTAGTTCAACAACTTGTTCTCTGTATTCTTGATTTTGAGAGGAACTAGTTGAAGCCTGTTCTTGGGCATGCTTTTGATTACAAACAAAACCCATTGACTTTGGCCGGCCATGGGCAACAACATTGCATGAAACCATTTTTGGAGGGCTTTGCTGACTAGAGAGAAAAGTGAAATGTAGTGCTCCATGAACACCCCATCCCCTGATATGAATACCAGATGGGGAATTGGCAATTAACTTGCACAATTTTCTCAGTGCGCCAAGGCATGAATGCTAAAGGGCTCTCTGCTGCTTGTCAGCCTTCAAATATCGAGATACTGATAGAGATGCCAAGTCAATTTGGCGTTGTAACCCTTCTATTATCTTAACATGATTTTCATATTCATTATAAGATAATACTTTCTTTTTCAATTGACGAAGAGTTTTCCATATGTTGAGGTGAATATAATGAATTCCATCTTCCGTCAACATCTCTGGAATATCATACCGAGAGTCGGCCAAGGGCCAAAACATGACTGGCAATTCACCTTTCACAAGTTGTTTTCTCATGTTCAGAATTTCCTATTTATCATTCAATGAAGATTATTCTACCTATTTAGACCAGATCTGGTGCTTTCTTGTTGCTTTATCAGATTCAACAAGACTGGTAGAGAATCCACTGATCAAACTGGAAGATGAATGACCCAGGAGTGGTTTGGAGAATGACCTACACCCCGGGCTAACTTCTGATTGAGAAAGTATTTCACTTGCTGATGTTAAAGCAATAGACATGACTGGCATTACTTTTGTAAGTGCCTCAAGATAAGAGGGCTCTCTCATCACTACATTGTCTTCTGAAGAATTTTCCAAACAATGCGAATTACTACTACGGAGAGGGCTTTCGCAGCTAAATTCATCATCATGGGGAGGACCACCATGATGGGTTACAACAAAAGATGAAATCTCTTGATCCTTGATCTTCTGGCCACACAAAGGGTTATTGTGGCTCTCATCTGAAGATGAAACTTCAAGATCGATCGAACTGTCATGAAGCAAGCCTTCATGAGGAAGTGTCTAATACAGACCTTTAGAATTAATGTTCCCACTATTGGGAACTGAGGGAGTAGAATCTTGAATTCAAACAGATAATTGTCTGAGGGCTTCAAGACCTCCAGCATCGAGTAAGGCCTTGTTACAGATTGGCCATTGATTTCTTGACTGGGTTGGGCGAGTCTTCTTCTTAGACGCCATATTACTCAATTTGGAAGGTGTGTGTGCCTGATCAGGAGAAATGATCAGGTTAGGCTGATTATCTCTGCTCAAACCAGGTGTATGTTCCTAACTTGGTTGTCCGTATGATATGGGGGAGTATGACCCACAACCCTCTTGGACTGGAACAGATGTGTGCGTCTGTTCCTAAGTGAACTGTTGATGTGTCACTCCACTGGTAGGGATAGATTTATGTTTCTTTCCCTGAGATACTGCTGAAGCTGTTATAATATCCTGGCAGGCATCTAGAATAAGAGCAGGGATTTTCTTATGCTCTTTCACCATTGATAGAATATGCTTGGTGACTTAAGATGCTGGAACGAGGATATACATCCATTCCATTATTGGAGTAGGTGTGTGTTACTACTCCTGTCCTCCTTTTCCTGTCAATGAATCCGGACAGTACTCAAGTGTGGGGGCAGAGAGTTGAGTCTGCCTCTTGTTTGTCGCCGGAGCTTTCTGACTGACTTCTCCGAGTGCTACCAAACGAGACTATTGGTAGTATTGATCAATAATAGCAGGTGTATGTGTCTGCTGATTGCACTTCACCGAACGTGGTTGACGAGATCCATTATATGTAGTCAGACGAGCCTGCTAACTAGCTGATGATTTATAAATAGTTGTATGTTCCTGTGTATATTACTCTGCTGGAATTGCCTGGCGGGATTGGCATGATGCTTCCAGATGAGTCTGCTGGACAACAGAATTAAAACGGACAGGTGTGTGTGCCCGCTCGTTGCTTGACACCAAGTTAGATTGGTGTACTTCTCCGAAGATGGCAGAGATGAGAACCTGCTCACTGTTAACTGGTTGTCACCTCTGGTGATTCGTCTTGCCTACTCGGGTTCGAGGTACCTGATCCGAACACCTGGAGACGACACCCTCATCATGTTGAGGGTGCACTGCCGCACGATTCTGGCGGTGATTGTTGATGGGAGCCCTCGGGAAGGACTCCTGTCTCTTTGAATTAAGTCCCTGAGGGGACTGCTCATTCACCTCCCCAGAATATGGGAGGGATTGGTGATTGCGTTCCAGGGATAACGACTTGAAACGGTTGAAAACGGTGGTCGAAACCACCTGTTTCTTGATCGCTGGTCATCGCTGTCCGGATGACCAGGGTGAATTGTTCACTTGGAGGGCTTGTCGGGTGGCCTCCAGAGTCGGAATAGTACCATTTTGACGATACTCCTTAACCAGCGCATTTGATACCCAGCGTTGAAGATGCTGAGTAGGTGATGTCGTCCTCAGAGCGTACGATGATCCAGCAGGAGTAGCAGTAGTGGCATTCACAATAGAGGTTTTCACAGCATAGGTATTCACAGATGTGGACTTAAGAAAATCCATTCTCGTAATGCATAAGAACTTGGAAAAGAGTTCCTGCTTGATATAACAAACATAATCAGGATAAGTTCGGCTGCTACATCTTTTGGATGAGCACATATGTTATTCATTGTTTTGTTGAACCTCTCATTGAGTTTTAAATAGGATCCTAACAAATAAGTAAAACATCATTTCAACTTGGTTAAGGATTCACGTCGGGTTCACCATTTTTTGTTTCCCTCTAGAATTGGGGATGATCTCATTGATTTAAGATTCAAACATTCCAAGTAGTTTCTAATGGGTTTATTCCTAGAACATGAAACATCCAATGATTCCATATCCATTTGGACCTACTTTCCAAAGGTAGGTGCTCATTACTTGTGAACTGATAAGACTTGGGAATTTTTATTGGTCGATAGGATAGGAGGTCAGACTCATCAAACCTTTTTGAGGAGAATTATTGTCTACTCCAGGACTCTCTTTATAGATTTAAGTTATGCTCGTGAATCCTTATTACATTTCCAAGTATAAAATGAGATTTTCTTCAGATCTGACAATCAATGATTAAATATGTAGGAAATTTAGAGAATCTTTTATATGTATTCGAGGTTCTTCATGGATAGAGAATCATCTATTTTTGTTAGAGATTTCTTAGTCAATGGTATCCTTTAATACATAAAAGTCTCTTGGTCATTATTATGACCATACTGGTTTTAAAGCCACTTAGTGGGGCACTTGAAGTTTATTGTCATTCAAAAGGACATGGATTATTTCAGAATTGGGATCATACCCTCAGATGGGCTACCTAGGTATCCTTTGTTTAGAAAAGGAATTAGAACCCACATAGTTCAAATAAGGGAGTATGATGTTTATTGTATGATTGATGGCTCAAAGAAAGATGTCATAATTACTTTTACACTCTAAGCTCATGTGAGTCATGCTCTGTGTGAGAAATAATAGGTATTGGTAAAACCAGACAATTGTGCCATGAAATATGCAATCATAAGAAATAATGTGGGGCTTATGTATGTATGACTTCCCAAATAGATGAAGATTAAGATTTACTTCAGGGAAGAAATCCAGGAACATGGTCCATAAAGGTATATGTAATTTATGGAGATTTGAATATTCCAATCTTGGGGCTTACTCCTAAGGAAGATGCCCAAGTTAGGAGGGGAATTATGATTGGGTTTTACTCTTGAGAAGGAAGCCCAAATCAAAAGTAAATTAGGACTGGTTAAGAGAAATTAAGACTGGGTCTAACTCCTAAGGAGGATACCCAAATTAATGAGGACTTGGGGCTTACTTCTAAGGAGGATGCACAACTTAATGAGGACTTGGGGCTTAATCCTAAGTAAGATGCCCAAATTAATGAGGACTTGGGGCTTACTCCTAAAGAGGATGCCAAAATTAATGAGGACTTGGGGATTACTCCTAAGAAGGATGCCCAAATTAATGAGGACTTGGGGCTTACTCCTAAGGAGGATGCCCATATTTGTATACTTTGAGACTGGGGATTACTCCTGAAAAGGAATCCCAGGTTAAGGATTCTCTCATCTTAAAGGATGAGGTTGAATGAATGACCTCTCTAACTTTAGTGATGTAAAGATGTGTAAATCACTAGGTTTTGAGAGATGTTCCACAGAATTCCTTTCAGATAAGGAAGGAAACAAGGAAATCATGCCATAAATGGATTTGGAGAGAGTTATGAAGGTTTAATCCTAAAGATGATAGAGGGATAGGTGTAAGAGGGGTGAAATGGGTAGGAAGGGAACCCTAAAAGAGAGGGGCATGCAAGTCATCGTGGGCGCGCATGTACTACGTTGGCGCACAATTTTGGGCCGCGTAGGTATACCTGCGTGACACATGGGTATTTGCACGACTTTTATCCCTTGGGGTAATACTTGGGCGAGACTTGGCTCAATCCCTTAGTACTATCCCTAAGGGCTTACAGAGGTGTGGCGCGCAAGTTCTGGTGAAGGAGCAAGGCGGCACGCAAGTGTGGCCATTTCCCTTAAGGGCTGGCCACTCAGGCGCACAAGTGTTGATGAATTTCAACACTTAGGCCTTCCTCCCCCTCTCTAGATCTTTCGTTCTAGGTAAGAAATTACCTTATAAGTATTCGGAAGCTTTGAGAAGAGACTAGGGCACCGGGAGCTCAAATATGAGGTTATGGAATTATTCATCCCCGAAATGGGGGGGGGGGGCACAGGGGTATTTATAGGCTGGAGAAACCCTGGGAGAATTTTCAAAAAGGGTGCGGAAGTCACCTGCACGACCATTAGGTGGTGCGCAAGTGTACTTGCATGACGAAGAGGGAACTTGCGTGACCCAAGTACATTTGAAGCCTTTTTTCAAGCCTTTATTAAATTTTGATGTTTTTGTCAAAGGATGAATCAATTTATGCTAAGGCATTTCCCTTTTCATTCGTTTAGACTCTGTGATGAAAAGGAGCGTCAATAGTAACACTTCTAGAGTTTATTATATAATTGGTGCTCATAGAGTAAGTCTAGGACCATCCCCAAATGCTCTGTACGCTACTACCCAGATGTGGATTAAATTAGAATATCATAAATAAAAACAACAAATAACCAATCTAAGAAGGGATGGAAGTTATGGTTCATAAGTTCCATGAACACTACAATGAAATTTATCAGACCCAAAGGAATAAAAAAGTACTTATAATGTTCATAGTGACATTAGAATGTCATCTTTGGAATATCATCATTATGAACTCTCTACTAATGGTTGTTGGACCTGAGATCAATATTTGAGAACTATCTCACACCTTTCAACTGGTTGATAAGGTCATAAATATTTGTAAAGGGGTACTTTTTATCAATCATCACTTTATTCAAGAAATTGTAATCAATAAAAATCATCAATATCCCATCCATATTTTCAAAAAAAAAACCCTAGATCCACCTAGGGAAAATGATGGGTTAGATAGAACCTTTCTATTGAAGGTATCACTACAACAAAATAAGCCTTAACAATTCTAAAAATTCCCTTTATTATCACTAGAGAAGCATTTACTATTAGAGAGAGATTAAAATCCCTAGGATTTTACTAGAACTAAAAAGGAACCGATCAAGGAGAACTTTTATCAATGATTTTATTTAGCACTAATAAAGGGGACCGTTATCGGTACTTGTAAAAGTGATGATAAAGGGTATATTTATTAGTGTGTGTAGAATCATAGATAAAGAATCCCTTTATTAGTTCTTCTAAAACAACACACAGTGGCATTAGGGTAGTGTGCTGTAACAACACACTACAACACCAGAAACACCACAAGAAATCAAAAAAAGTCAAGTGAAAAAATAGAATTTAAATGAAATAAAATTTACAATACAAATACAAGAAAAAGAAAATATTTTATAGACATTTAAAAAATTTTCTTATACAATTACATAAGTACAAAATATTACATACATTCAAAAACATCAATGTTCCTTTGTCTTTTGATCATGACCCCGACTCATGCCATTTTCAAACAAAACAACTTTTCTTGATCAAAATGAAACACCTATATAAGAAAACAATTCTTATGTTATAAATAATATAAAGAAATAAATTAACAAAATGTGTTAATTTTAAACTAAAATTTGAGTCATACTAGGAACATTGTGTATCAGATTGAGTTGCGGTTGATTCTTGCATGTCAAGTCATTTATTTTTCATCTTTAAGAATTATCTCCGTGAAAATTAACTAAATAAATATATGATAAAAATGATAAGGAAATTAATTAAATAATATCAGATATAATTATGGGAAAACAATCTAGGCCCATTTTCTCAGTTTTGCTGATGTGATGTGTGTTTTAAACTAAAACGACACATATATATTATAAAGATTCACTTGGAGTCATACCATTCACACCATGAATCATATTGAGGTTCAGCTAATTCCTACCCACCCTAAATGACTTATTGATATTTTACTAAAGTATCAAGACAATCCTAATTCATTTCCTCAGTTTTGAGTACATCACTTTTTGTTTTTTACTAAAATTTCATTTTAAACTAGAAACACACACATTGAGTCATACAGATCGCATCGTGCATTGATTTAACATGAGACTAATTCCTACACATAAAAAATGAATTATGAACCATTTTAAAAAATTATCAATACAACATGAGTGTGTTTTATTGGTTTTTAGTGAGTGATACTTTTTGAACTAAAATGTTAATTTTAAACAAATAATAGGAACTTTGAGTCATACCGAGCACATAATGTATCATATTGAGGTTTAGCTTATTCCAACATGTAAAAAGAAACTTATGGATAATTTTATTAAATTAGGAAAACATTATGAATGGGTTTTCTTGATTTTGAGTATGTCAATTTTCTTTTTTACTAAAATTAATGTCAATTTTAAATTAAAAGACGCACTTTGAGTCATACCGATCACACAATACATATTATTAAAGTGATTATGATTCAAAATATCTAAAAAAACTTATGGATTTTTTTAAAGTATCAAAATAATCTGAATTCATTTGCACAGTTTTGAGTACATCACTTATATTTTTTATAAAAATGTAATTTTAAACTAGAAACACCAACTTTGAATCATACCAATAACATCGTGTGTTGGTTTGATGCGAAAATAATTCCTAAATGTAAAAAATAACTTATGAATAATTTTACTAAATTATTAAGACAATTCAATTGTGTTTTCTTAGTTTTCAATGAGTAACACTTTTTGAACTAAAATGTCAATTTTAAACTGATAATGGACAGTTTGAGTCATTATTGGAACATCATGTATCAGATTGAGGTTATACTGATTCATAAATGTTAAAATGAATTATTTATTGTTTTTCTAAAGTATAAAAACAATCTGAATGCGTTTTATTAGTTTTGAGTATGTTAGTTGTCTTTTTTACTAAAATTAATGTCAATTTTAAATGAAAAGACACACTTGGAGTCATACCGAAAAAAACATGTGTCATATTGATGTTAGGATGATTCATGAACATACCAAATAACTTATGGATCATTTTTATAAAGCATAAAAACAATAAAAATGTGTTTTTTTTGTTTTGAGTATGTCAGTTGTCTTTTTCACTAAAATTAATGTCAATTTTAAATAAAAAGATGCACTTGGAGTCATAACGGTCACACCGTACATCAGATTGAGTTAATTTTGATTAACAAATGTCCCAAATTACTTATGGATTGTTTTCCTAAAGTATCAAAACAATATTAAATCATTTTATTGGTTTTGAGTTCATCACTTGTCTTTTTTTACTAAAATGTCATTTTAAACCAGAAACATGCACTTTGAGTCATATCGGTCACATCATATGTATGTTTTATATGATAAGGATTCCTACACATCATAAATTAATTATTAATAATTTTTCTAAATTATAAATACATAAAAAGTGCATTTTCTCAGTTTTTAGTGAGTGAAACCTTTTGAACTAAAATGTCAATTCTAAACTGATAACGGACACTTTGGGTCATACCGATCACATTGTATATTGGATTAAGGTGTGGTTGATTAATATAAATAAAAAATGACTTATATATTGATTTAATAATTTATCAAAATCATAAAAAATATTTTTCTTGGTTTTGAGTATGTCATATGTCTTTTTTACTAAATTTAATGTCAATTTTAAATAAAAAGATGTACTTTGAGTCATACCAGTCACACCATGCATAGGATTGAGGTGATACTGATTACTACACATACCAAATGAATTATGAATCATTTTAATAAAATATAAAATTAATATTAATGAATTTTATTGATTTTTGAGTATGTAATTTTCATTTTTACTAAAATTAATGTCAATTGTAAATAAAAGGATGCACTTGGAGTCATACCGGTCACACCAAGCATCAGATTGAGGTTTAGATAATTTATACACATCCTAAATGACTCATGGATAATTTTAATAAATTATAAAAATAATATTAATTATTTATATTAGTTTTGAGTATGTCACTTGTCTTTTTTACTAAAATTTCATTTTAAACTAGAAACACATACTTTGAGTCATACTGATCACATCGCTTGTCAGTTTGATATGAGACTAATTAATACATGTCAAAAATGAATTATGAATCCTTTTAATAAATTATCAATACAATAAGAGTGTATTTGAATAGTTTTCAGTGAGTGATAATTTTTGAACTAAAATGTCAATTTTAAACTGATAATGGACACTTTGAGTCATCCTGGTAACATCGTGTATCAAATCATGGTGTGGATGATTCCTAAATAAAAAAATAACTTATAGATTATTATATTAAAGTATAAAAAAATATGAATGTGTTTAATTGGTTTTTAGTAAGTCAGTTTTCTTTTTTACCAAAATTAATGTCAATTTTAAATAAAAAGAAGAACTTGGAATCATACCGATCAAACTGTGGGTCGAATTGAGGTGAGGTTGATTCCTAAATGTCCCAAAGTCTCAAAAAAATTACAAATTTTAATGTTACCAAGCTTCTAATTGGATTTATTTTTGAAATTCAAATACTGCATATTGATCATTGAACTGTTGTGTTGGCATTTCAATAAAGAAATCCAAATGGAAATCGTGGTAACATTGGTATAAAGAAACACATTATCTATTTATGTGGCTTGTTGCATATAGTTGAAATAGAAATATGAATTCCCAAAAGATCTATGAAATAAATAAATAAGTATTAGATAAAAAAGTTGATAATGGAACCCCACTCTCCCAACATTTGTTTTCCGCTCTTCTCTCGGTTCCTCCCTCCCTCTCTTTGGGTTTCGAGCTCTCCCTGGTGGTGATGGAACCTTCCTCCTCCTCCTCTTGGTTTTATTCCCTACCATTTTAACGTTTCCTCTCAAATGTTCCCCCCTTCTGGGTTACCTTCCTCCTCGCTCCAGTAGTTTTCTCATTTTTTCCTCTCCCTTACCTACTCTACCGGTCTAGTTTGAAACATAAGACCCCACTTTGGTTGGATGTGTTAGTTTTTAGATGAGTTTGGGACTATGGTGGTGGGAGTAGGGTAAATGTGGTAACCTCAGTTTGATGGCTTCTGTTCCAGTATTATTTTTTTTCTTTTAGGTTTTCAGCCCCAATTTACCCTTACTTGTCTCATGGTGGTTCTATTAGGGTTTTAGCCCCTGATTTCCCCTCTGTTCTTGTTTTAATTAGGTATTCAGCCCTGATTTCACCTTTCTCTTTTTAAGATGGTTCTTTAATCATGGTTTTTTGGCTATATTCTCACTTTTACTTTCATCAGTGTGTTATTATTTTCTTCCTTACTGCTTCTTCATGCTCTGGATTCCTATTTCCTTACTCCCTTTCAGCTCAGTTGGGTGCGACGATTACCAAGAAGGTTTTGGGATGTGTTAGGGGTGAAGTATGCGGTTCTAGGTGACGTGAATAGTGGTGGATGTTTACAGTTAGGTGTTTTTCTATGGTGAAGATGCTGGTGGTGATGGTTAGTGTCGTACCTGTGAAGAGACTTCATCTTTTGGTTCTAATGTCCTGTGACGATGGTGTCTCATGACAACGACGAGGGTGTTCTCACTGACATCATTGATGGTTTCTGGTGATACTCTATAGTGACAAAAACGATGCTCAAGGCAGTGACAGGGGTTTACAGTGTACATATCTTGTCGGAAATCTAATGGATGACTCTTCTATGTCAGAGTGTGTGTCTTGAGGCAGTTCGGCGACTGAGGCAGTGATGACGGTCAGACAAGTTTTTCTGAATTTCAAAATGTGAAATGGATTTTTTGGTTTCATTGGTGGAAATTTGGAGTGGACGACTAGACGATGTGGATGGAAGACATGGATAGTGATGGTGGTGCTTTGAATTTATTTTTTTTGTGGAATTTGAATTTTGGATTTTGAACTTTGAATGTGGTATTTGTTGTTTGTTTTTAAGAAGGATTTGGGATGTGTATCTTTCTGTATTGTTCCAACTTTTCCAAAAAGTGGATTTTATAAAATAAAAAAAATGATTGTGGAGAAGTATTAGATAAAAATAATAAATAAATCATCTTATAAATAATATATAAAATGATGAAAAAATTTAACTAAATAATTAGTCTTAATTCAACTTTTCATGATGGTTTTATACATCATTGATCCATTTCCTTGTTTTCATTCTCTCAGTTTCAAGACCGAATCCCAATATCTAATGATCATGAGCAGCTTTGAACAAACCACCCCAACTCAAAAAAATAATCCACTTGTATAAGAAAACAATTATTATGTGAGTAATACTAAAAATTAATAAATAAAAAATAAATTTGAAATAATACATTAATTCTATGGACAATTATTTTACTGTTAAAACATCAAGAATAGCTTTTTGTTCGAGTAGATGCAGTATCATTTCTCTTCCTGCAAAGGCAGTCAAGGGAACTTGAAGGAAAGTGATAAATTCCAACACTACATGGGTGAAAAGGTTTTGAGGGAGAATAAGTATGTGGATGTTTTAGTGTATAAAGTAATGAAATATGAAAAAAAATATTCTAAAATGAATGAACTATGAAAATATGACTTCCCAATAGATCTGTGAAAAAAACTAAATAAGTATTAGATAAAAATGATAAGGAAATTAACTTTAAAAATAGTATATAAAATGATGAAAAAGTAATTAAATAAGTAATAGGATTTCACCTTTTCATGATGGTTGTATGCATTCTTGACTCATTACCTTGTTTTAATTATCTTAGTTATAACCTTGAAGTCTAATCTCTCGCGAGCCTAAGAAGCTTCAAACAAACCACCCAAACTCAAAAAAATAATCCACCTATATAAGAAAATAATTTTTATGTGAATAGTAAAAAAAATAAATAAATTAAACATAAATATGAAGTAATAAACTATCTCTATAGACAATGATTTTACTGTGAAAACATCAATATTACCAATGTGATTGGTTAGAGGCAGCATCGTTTCTCTTCTTGCAAAGGTAGTGGAGGGAACTTCAAAGAAACTGATAAATTCCAACACTATAAGGGTGAAATTTTTTTGAGGTATAAGTCTATGGAAGTTTTGGTGTAGTACGGAATGAAAGATGGATAGAAATATTCTAAAATAAAAAAACTCTATAAGGAATAATGAAAGTTAAAATCAATGTTTCATTATATAATTTTTCAATAAAATAGATAATGTATATCGTAATATTACCTTTACATATTACCAAAGGGTTTCCTTAGTTATAGTCTATTCTTCTATGGGATTGGTAAAATCAGCATGTTCAGAAGACATTTTTTTGCATGATTAGTCAAATATTTAATTTAGATTATGTCAATGTATTAGAAAATTGATAATATTATGAGGAAAAGAATAGTATATTAAAAACATTGTTACCTTCCCATTAAACTCTCTTTATTTTAATTAAAGGTTTTAGGGATTTGGATCCCCTACCGAGAATCCAAATCACCTCTTTGTGTTCCCATCTAATGTAAAATACATTTTCTACATTGGGACCAATATGAACTGATTGGGACATCCCAATGAAATAGTCATTCTCAATTGAATTTTCATCTGACCCGACCATTTTTTTATTCACTAGAAGGATAAAAGATTTTTTATTTATTTACTGGATCTATGACATAAAATACATTCACTAATTGTGATGCCACTAGGAATAGTTCATCTTTTTTCACTTCAATAATGAAATTCACCTTCATGAATCCCATTTCACCAACTTTCACTGCACTCCTATTGTCAACACATTTGAAACAGAAAATCAGAACTTGAAATGTTGTATAATCTAACTTTTATATCTATTCGATAATGAAAAAATAAGGTATATTTTCATAAATTAGATTTCTATCCTTGGAACCATATATGTGCATTGCTTCCTCTATAAGCATAACAACACTATTTTTCATCGTAATGCGGTCATTGTTCTCTTTTTTATAGAACATATAACCGTCGATTATAAAGCCAATATAAGATATAAAATTTTCATTAGGTCCCATGGATAGTCATCGAAGTCATTCAGTAATTGAATTTAGATTTTCAAATGACTCCTTATAAATTTGATCTTAGAACCATTCTATAAACCATTGATTATGTGTATTTGATATCCATCCTTTAAACCTTGATGGATTCAAATCTCTAAGATTTTTTGTGGGCTTAAATGTATGGATCAATATCTTCAATATTACATAAAATGTATAGGTGCACTCTCTCCCACTCTGTAAAGGTAATTGTAACAACATAGCTTTTAGAAACCCCTTTTCCCTCAAGGTGTATTCTATGACAAGACTTGGGAGATTGATGTTGTCAATATCTAATAGGTAATCAGTACAAAATTCAATAGCTTCTTAAACAGTATACCACTCTACAATACAACCTTTTGGCTTAAAAAATAAATGTTTGTATAAAGGATTGTAAATATTTTCTAAAAACATAGATGAAGGTTACATAGAGATTTAACCTAATGAATATAATTGTAATATACAAGTAAATTCATGAACACCAGGGGAGTATCCTTGAGGGATATAAAAATTCATAGTTCCCATGAGGATGGATATGTGAGCTTGCATAATCCTTGTCTAACTCTTTCTCCCTGGGAATCTCTCTTCTTCCTCCTCTTCTACATAGTGAGGCATTAACATGGATTAGAGGGAAATAATCCCACTGAAACTTTGGGTGATTATTTAAACCTATGGATATATCACAAAGGATGGATTTTTTTTGGCTTCCTATAAGGTATTTTTAACAAACACCTATGACAAAAGTAGTAGTATATTTACTTTATTAAAATGTATACATGTATTCTTTATTTTTTAAGCATCAATTCCATTTAAATGATGGTATATCTTGGGAGTGAGGTTTCTTATTATTTTCAGTGTTTCAATTAAGTATAAATCGATCCTTATAAACCCATCAAGGTCAACTAAAAACCATTATCACCAAGGATCACTTAGTAAATCTATATAAAAGGTATAATAATATAGTATAAAATGAGTATAATGGTATCTCACAACCACTTTACCATTGATTTGGTTAGTCTCACACCTCAATGGGTATCAATAAGGTTACCCATCTTGAGTGGTGATTTGTATAAAATATCATGAAAATATGTCTGATATAATAATACACACAAGCCCAATCTAAGGGTTAAATCACAAGTATATTTTCCTTAATTTCCATGAATTTCTTAAGCCACATCACCTAGATACATTGAACCAACAACTGCTACCAAACTACTAGACATCTAATCGACTAAAAACCAAGAACACACAACTTTATCAACTTACCATTTAATAATATCATTATTAAATTATAGATTCACCATAATTATCCACATTATATTCATTTATCCACTTTTCACTTTCAATTCATTTTTTCCTTATTCATATTCATTATATTATTCACATGTTTTATTTCAACCTAAATTTCAAATTAGTTCATTAACTAACCCATTGTTTAACACTTTCTAGTCCATTACCCATATTTTTTTTCATACAACCATTTTCCATAAGACCTACAAATTGAGACTCAATCCCACCTACCCCTCATAATATCACATCATCAACCACACTATCCCATAACAATAGGCACCACACCCATTCCATCTCTTCTATAATAGCCGAAACCATCCCCTTTATGGATAAACTATCCATACAAACACCATAATGATAACAAAATATAATCAAATAAACACCCACCATCATTGCCACATCATTACACCACCCCAAAACCAAACTTCACAAACCCTAACTAAAACCACCCAAAACCTATTAAAAAAGAACACAAAAAATAGTGACTAAAAATAGTAAACATAATAGTAAAACACAACGAGTGAGGAGGAAGATAAGTACCTTACACATAATCAATGAGTGAGGAGGAAGATAAAATAATATACCTTAGATCGAAGCTTTGAATCATCCGAGAGAAAGTAAAGATATCTCCAAAACTGGAATTCATTCGAGCCTTGGATTCATTCAAACATTGAATCATTCAAGACTTAGATTAAATCCTTGGAATTGTTTTATACTTGATTAGAACATTTATTTGAGATTGGATTAAATTAGGAGAACCCACAATAGATGGATTATGCAGAATACTTCAGATATTATGATTGGTTCATGACTGGTTAGGGTTTTTAAAATAAACCAGGATACATTTATCAGAACTTTTAAAAAGCGTTGATAAAGATCTATTTTAGCAGCTCTAAATTAAGAAACACTAATAAAGATTAATTTTATTAGTGATTTTTAGCGCTGATAAAGATAAAGATTTATTAGTGCTAAAAAATCACTGATAAAATCCATCTTTATCACTGCTAAAGTTTTAGTGCTGATAAAATGAATCTTCATCAGCACTAAAACTTTATCACTGAAGAAGGGTTTATAATTTATAAATAATCGTTTTATAAGTATATTTATATAATTATATATATTTAAGCAGACCGAGGGTTAGTTAAGTAGTACCGTGTAAGGTGGCCACTCCCTGGCAATGGAACTGGAACAGTTTTGAGTCCTGATACACTCAAATTTAGATGGGAGTGTGCGGCGTAAAAGTAGTGGGTTGGGAACAAAATAGACATGGTATGGTTCCCACCTATAACTCATTACCCAATAAAAAGTTTATTTATTGGGGTTTGGTTAAATGGTACCATGTAAGTTGGCCACTCCCTAGAAATAGATCTGGTGCTAGTTTGAGTCCTACCACACTTGAACTTAGCTGGGGGCTTGTGGTGTACAAGTGGTGGGTTAGTCCTAGGATAGGAATGGTGTGGTTCCCACCTATACCTCACCTCCCAATAACATGTTTAAGCTAACCAAGGGTTGGTTAACTGGTACCATGTAAGGCATACACTTCCTTGTAATGGAACTACTGTAGGTTCGAGTCCTACAACACTCGAATTTAGATGGGGGTGTGTGATGCGCAGGTGGTGGGTTAGTCCTAGGAAAACCGTGGTGTGTCACCCACCTATACCTTGTTACCCAATAAAACATTTGAATATGGGGGTGTACCTGAGTGGTATATTAACCCCCAATAACACATGGACAACTTGGGTTCAAATTCCAGTTGCAATAATTTCTAACCCACAAATTAAATTTGGGGGGTTGTATGTGGGTCCTCACTATTGGTGAGGGTGATTAATGGTGGACCCCTATACGTCATCGGGGGGGGGGGGGGGTGATCTTTGAAGGGTTCATCTATCAGCTCATATAGATGGGAGACTCGTGATTTGAGCGGCTTTCCTCATGTGTGCAGTGGGGAGAGTTAGCTTGGATGGAAGGGACATGACGACGATGGAGTGTGGTTGTTATGGTAGAGTGATCAGTCATGCAATGAGGATCAACAGAGATAGAGTGTGGTTTTTGTGTGGGGGGTGTTGATGAGACAGAGTGGTGCAGTGGGTGGAATCATCATCGACAGGTGGTACGAGTAGCACTGAAGGAGGAGTCTCTCAGTGGCCAACATCACGATAGAAGAGCGAGGGACGAGATTCACTGGAGATGATGATGGGAGGGGCGGTGTGGGTGATAGCCATGGATATGCGTGGTTCACCTAGGAGGGATGAGGCGAATGGTGGTGTGACTTTAGGTGACAATGGACTAGGTAGAGGCAGGGTAAAGGGGGGACTCAAGTGTGATCTGCGAGGGTGTGTGCAAGGTGACGGGCAGAGGAGAGGCAGACATACTTGGGCAGTAAAAAAATGGGTATCATGCCCACAGGGCCTTTGAGCCATTCATATATAAATAAATAAGGCTTAATGGGTGGTCTATCCCTTGGGGGTGCTATGGCCTGCCTTTTCGGCCTGTGTGTGTGAGGTGGTGTGTATTTGATGTAATTATACCCCCAAATACGTAATATATATATAAGATAAATAAATATAAATATAAATATAGTAAATAAATTCATTATTTAAATATATTTATTATAATTTTATAATTTTTTAAATATATAATTATTTATTTATAATTATATAAATATTTTTTAAAAAATAATATTTATATATTTAAATCATTATATATATTTATATAATTATATATATATGATTATCTATATATATATATATTCAATAAATATATATAAATATAAATACAGTAATTATATTCATTATTTAAATAAATTTATTATAAATTTATAATTATTTAAATATATATAGTTATTTATTTATAATTATATAAATACTTTTAAAAAATAATATTTATTTATTTATAATTATAAATATATAAATATATATATAGTAAATATACATTAATAAATATATTTATTTATAAATATTTATTTACAAATATATTTTTAACATTATTAATGAATATTTTATCTTAAGTGTATGCATGTAAAAGTGAGTGAAATCGAATAATTAAAAATGAGCACACTTTAACAATGTTGAAAAAATAGATAAGCTTTATTAATTAAATAGAAATTATTAAAAAAATAGATATATATATTAAAATAAATATGAATACATATTGAAAATATTAAAACATAGCAAATAAATAAATATAAATAAGTAATAGAAATTGATTAAATTCACAAAAAAAATATTAAAAATGAATTAATACCTAGCTGTAATAAAATTAAAAATAAATTAAATAATTTTAACAATTAAATACATGATATATTAAATTTATCATGTTATAATAAAGTTCTAAAATGAATACAGATTTGAATAAATTACATAAATATTAGGTGTATGTGTTTCTATATAAGAATTCATTATTTAAATATTTGTGTGTGTGAATTGTATAAAAAAATAAATTATTTACATATATATATATATATATGTATGTATGTGAATTGCATATAACACATGTTTGATATATGTTAAATTAAAAAATCAAATGACATTCAATTATATCCATTACTTGATGCAATTAGTCAGTATTATTAATTCATATCAATTTTTAATTATATACCATTTTCACTAAATATATGACTTATTTAATGTAAAGCATAAATATTCTATATTATATAAATCATATTTATATACATTCATATATATATATATATATATTTAATATATACTATTTATTAATATTAATAATAAATATTTAATTAATAAAATATTTAATATTTTTCTTAATTTACTTATTTTTAATTTTTATTTGTTTAATTATCATTTTACATATATTTATATATTTAATATATACTATTGATTGTTAATTATAAATTATATATAGTATATTATATTTATTAATTTTTATCAATAATTATTTAATTAATAAAATTTTTAATATTTTTTTAATAAAATCATTTCTATTTTTTATATATGTAATTATTTCATTTTATTCTGGACCTTTATCAGTGCTAAAAAATGTTTAATACGGATCTCTTTTCAAAAGCTAAAAGTAAAACACTGAAAAATGGTACCCTTTATGAGCACTAAAAATAATGCGCTGACATACATATAATCCTCCACTACCAGGGTGCAAGTCAATACAAAATTCAATCTTTAATCTTAGAGGTACTCCCAAAAAATCTTAGCAGAAGACATACATATAATCCTCCACTACTTCTAAAATCCATATGTCTGAAGATCCCAATGTACTGAGGGCCAAACTCACAAATTGATGAGTGATAGGATGAGGCTTCATGTTCATGAGTCCCACTCACTCTACCATAGGGTCCCTTTTTTCTTATGAAGGATAACATCTTAGCATCAGCATAAAGGCATATAACTCTCCTGTGATGAAAGTCTATTTGATAACACATTGTGGATAACTAGTCTATACCCAGGATGAGCTCATAAGGATTCATCGTGATGACCAAGAGGTCCTATGAGAAACTCTATCCACTGAGTGCCAACTCGCACCACTAACAGATGTCTGATATAGAATAATCGTTCTCTATAGAAAAATATTTCCATAGAATATGGGCCAAATACTCTACCAGAATATACAACTCTTGCATAAGGGATATGGAGATGAATTAATTACTTGTTCCTATGCTAAAAAATACTAAAGCTAAAGTATATAAGGCATAGATTGTACCTTGAATCATCTTATGTGTAGCCTAATCATAACCATCCATAGATTATAACTTACCGCACCCTCTACTTATATCCCAATAAACCTAGTGTGGGCAACTTGGTGGTGGTGGTGGGAGTATATCAAAGTATCTTCCCCCGCCCATGGCTTCGCCCTCTAAGGTTCCACCCACCCCTCTATCAACACTGCCTCCCTAGGTGATTCCCTAACTAGGTTTAAGAGATCCTTGATCATAATGATTAATATTTTATAATTTTTTTATCACTATATTCCCAACATTTGTAGCACTATTGGTTGGGAAATCAAGATCCATATGACCTCACCTGTCATAAGAATAACACCATTCCTCTCTAGGATGACTTAACCTTCTATAAAAACCCTACGATACAAATCCCCACATATGAGTCTGGGAATGAGCATGCCTCATATAATGAGACTCTAATGGATGAAACCTTCTAGCTACTACACATGACTCAGATTCATAATCTTTGCTACCTATTATAGATTACTTATTCCCATCTACAAGTAATCTATCTGTCACCAAGGATCACTCTAGCACTATAGTGTAAGTGGGAATGTATAAAGATACCATGTTATCCTGGATGTATCTATAGAGGTTTTGCTCAAATTTCCATGACTAGAAGTATCTATCTTGCATTATATTGAGAGATTAGCACATTAGGTAGGTAAATCATGATACATACTCAACAACTGATATTCCAATTTTTCCAAAATCATGAATATCTTAGATATGCATAGAGTATAAGATTAAAGGGTAATACTCATTATAAGAAAATTACTCAAATTTTATCCATGATAGAATCACATCATCATGAGTCTGAGTGATCTATACCCACTATTTATATACTTCTCCATGTATAAGGCTATTAATAACCACAACTATATGACCAGTCGAAGTCCATACAAGATGAAAAAATAAGGCCAATTTCTCAATATAACCCTATGCTACTTCAGGGCATGGTTCATTGTGAAACCTATATAGCCTCTATCACTATAACTAAAAAAACATGTTAAGACACCATGCATCGTAGTCCTGGCCTAATGAATCTATTGGTTTCTCAACATACAGACAATCACTTTCCTGAACCATTGGAGGTGGATCCACATGTTTCCCATCTAGTGGAAGCACTACTCTATACTCGCATGGAGGGAAACATCAATAATGGGACCCTGTACTGAGGCCCCATCACTCAATTGGTCATTTTAATGACCCTGTATCAATATCCTTGTTGACTTCCATCATGAAGACATCTTGAATATTAGCAAGATGTACCATGGTAAGATGAGAATATATGAGGAGATGAAAAAAGAAGGACATTAAAGTCAAAATACCCAATCCTATATGATTCATGCACTATTGGTTTCCCTCAAACCGGTACCTCAATATGTCTATTTGATAAGAAGGTGATCAATGTCTTGGTGTATGGATACATTGAAAACTGCACCATTACTGGGTTCCCTAGACTGAGAGCTGAATTCAAGACACTACAACACAATTTCCCTAAGTTCCTTAAAAAATACTCACATTTCTAACTCCAAAAAATGACCATATAATAAAACTCCTTTGGTACCACTCTATCATGACCCAACCCATTGGGGCCTCGACTGGGATCGAAATAAGATAAGAGTGACACCCCAATCCTACTTTCAATAGGTCAAGGTCTGAAAAAAATCGTCGAGTAGTCATATCACTGAAATGGGTGGCCATAATCTAATGTACTTGTACACACAAACACACTCATATCTATGAAATAATGGAGAGTTATAATAAGAATTTAATCCTCTAGAGATGAAACTATTAATGTGAAATTTTCTAAAAAAACATCAAAGTGAAGTAGGGTAATACAAAAGTATGAGGAAAAAAAATACACACACAACATTAAGGAAATGGATGTCCCAATTAGATAATAACTGAAAAAGGAAAATACTGAAGATATTCTAGCTCACAATATTTTATTCTATCCCTCAAACATGGTCAATGCCTCTAAGTACTACTATGATTCACCAATATATGGTCCACTAAAGTCACCATCGATCTATCAATCATCTGCATAAGACATGGAATTTATAGGGAAAATCCTACACTATGGTGAGTATAAACATATTTAGTAGGACTTCCCAAAACCAAGATGGAAATAATAAAATAAAATTGTCAACTCAACCCATAAGTTAAGAGGGAAAAAAACCCAACACCTTTTATGATCATACTAAAACCTTAGTTGTAAAAGGATAAAATCCATAATATCCATAACTAGATAAGAATGATGAGTTACAGATCCAAAGTTCCCATCTTTGATGATAATCACCATGATCAACCTCATAATAATTAGTGTGGAAGTCCTGTTCCTCACCACCATTCTCTACAACAGAGGGAGAACTAGCTACAACGAAGGATCCACTCCCCGCTAGAGATATATGAAAATGGAGTTCCACTCCATAGATAGAGGTCCCATATCCTATATAATGTGGGGGGGGGGGGTACTGACTCTACCTGTATAATGAGTACGAAGGACCCATACTCTAGTGTGCTAGGGGAGTACTGACCCTAGAATCTCTTCGATGATCAAATCCTGATCACTACCATCTATTGTGCAATGATGTAAAAATCATCCTACTCATATAACCTTATGTTATAAATCTGATGCCAAAGAAATGGTCACCATTTCTACCTATGTAGAAAAATTCTCAGGATAGTCTACTCACAAGCCCACATATAATTCTTAAATAAAGATATACATAAGGTAGAAGGTTCTGGAAAATGCACATGGTGTGTTATTTAGGTAACACGACATGTGAAACCACCCAATAACCTATGAGTGTTTTCTATAGGACATGGTGTGGCCAACCACGTCTCTTCACATGACATATCCCTGAGGGAAAACGCCATGTATGACCTCCTAGGGTCCCAGTCAGGTTCCCACGACACACGACTTGATAAATCAGGTATTATTGCATAATGTGTTATCCTGGACACACATCTTGTGATTTTATCTCAAGTATAAACCCTAAATATAGTGAGAATATAAGAAACATGATCTTTTTTCTTCTGTAATATATAATGTGTAGTTGGTTTTTTCATAGAAAGGGAAGTCTGGTCTCCTGATCTTTATGAACTCACTAAATCTGCCTAATTGTCCTCTATATTCACTATTTGACTCACCCAAATTTTCCATAATTAAATTAAAATGACACTAATCATTGTTTTCCAGCCTCTATTGGCTAAAAAATGACATTCCCATCTCCCAAGAAAAATACATCATGACACCTATCACCATTTGGAATCCCAATCCATGGAAACATCAACTAAATTCCATAAATCCACCTTAATCTATTAAATTTTTTTTTATCCTTTGGTCATTCACACATCTTTCATGATTTTGGGGGTTTGATCTTGCTCGAATGGTCCTAATAATGTCATATTGTTGACCCCATGGTCCATCGATGAAGAAAGTGAAGAATGAAGGTGGAGAATGAACACTATCAAGGAGGGGTTATTATTGGGCGTTGTGATCCTGACCAATGATCATATAAATTAAAACCATAAATGGGGTAAATCATGGTAAAAATAAAAAATAGATAATTAGGATCAAGAATGATAATTAAATTCTAAGTTCCTATGAATAATTAAAACCAAATAATTAACTAGATATACCATCCATGCTTAACAATCAAGAACACAAGGGTAGAAATCCACAAAATAATGAGCCCTACCTTGATAAAGGATCAATATTTTGTGAAGAACACATTCTCTAGTGATTTCATTTAATATTCTACTACATTTTTTATTTTTCCTATGAATATCCTTGATTTGTTCACCATTGATCCATGATCCGGAGTCTTCCAAATCCAATGGTGGATCTCCCCCTAATCCTCTCTAATATCCTAGGGTTATGTGGATAACCCTATAAATTTTACATATCCACATATTAATAGATATTATATTAGGTTTTGGACATTAAATAAAATAAATAAATTTTTATTTAATTTATTTAATGAACCCGCTAAAAACTTCCTTCAACTGAGCGTTTGACACCGACTGAACTCATGTCATTCATAGGGTAAAACCCATGTTCTGGAAACTACCATAGTGTTATTTTTTTCCATCTGTGGCCACGATCACTAGTAATTTATTCTATTCTAAAAATATACATGCACATGCTTTAATATATTTAATATTTTTAGTATATTAATTTTGGGGCCCTAAAACACCCAAAACAAATCACCAACTCTGAGGAAAAAATATAGAGATACTTGAAGAAATATTCAAAGTATTAAAATGTAAAAAACATAGTTGTTATAGGCATGGATTGAATGATCAGTTTTAAGGCACAAATTGAAAGTTATCATCATATAGTTTAGTTTTTTTCTTCTGATAGAGACCCACATGTCTTTCAGGGAGAGTGGGATCCTGGAATAAGAAGAATGGGGATTGTTGTTCCTTATGATGGAATGATCTCGTGCTAGTCTTTAGAGATGTTTCTTGAAACCATTGACCAATGTTTGAGAATTTCACTTCCTACAGTGGTGAGTGATTACCCTGAGGTCTTTTCCAACAATTTTTTTTGGGTACCACCCTAGAGAGAGTTTGAGTTCATTATTGACATATTCCCCAGGATGAGAACTATCTATATACCATATTATCATATGGTACCCATTGAGTAAAAGTATCTTAAAATTTATCTTTAGGATATTGAGGCTAGTGTATTTATTCATCATATCATGTCACCTTGGGCTTTATTAGTTATCTTTGAAAATAATATAGTTGGAAGCCTAATGATTTGTGTTGATTTCCAAAAGATTAATTAGGTGTCTGTTAAGGATAAATAACTCTTTCCTAGGATTTATGATCTATTTTATCAACTCATAGGATCCTAATGGTTTTATAATATTTACCTATGATTGGTGTACAATCAGCTAAGAGTTTGAGAAGAGGATATACCTAATACAATTATTAGGAGTCAGTATGGAAATTTCAAGTTACTATTTATGCTATTAAATCATATTAAAACTCCAAAATTATTTATTGAGTTTATGAACCAAATTTTTAATTATTTATTGGAATCATTTTTAGTTATCTTTTTGGATGATATTTTGGTGTACTCTATATTAGAGGGGGAACACATAGATCATTTAGATATCATCCTTAGAATCTTGAAAGAACATCATTAGTATTGTAAGTTATCCAAGTGTGAGTTTTGTATCTAAGAAGTGAATTTTCTAGGCCATGTTATATTTTAAAGGTGAATCTCATTGAATCCTAAAATGATCTAAGTAGCCATGTCTTGGGAGAAACCCAGAAATATGTTTGAGATTTAGATATTCTTGGGATTGGTTGGTAATTATGGGTGGGTTTTTTAGGATTTATCTAAGCTTGAATCATCTATGAAAAAGTCAACCTATAAGGGTGTTATGTTTTAAGGGAATGATAAGTGCTTGATAACTTTTTAGGAACTAAAGGTGAGATTGAATATGGATCCAGTTTTAATTATTTTAGAACCAGGTTTGGGCTATTATGTTTTTTATGATGCCTCAAGTATGGGATTAAGATGCATTATGATGTAGGAAAAGTATGTGGTGGACTATGGTTCTCACTAAACAAATTTTCATGAGAATAATTTTCCTACCCATGATATTGATTTGTATGAAATGATGCATTCTATAAATACTTGGCACCACTATCTCTTCAGTGAGTGTTTCACTATATATTCATATCATAAAATCCAAAATTATATTTTTACCCTGAGATACTTGAACTTTTAAAAGAAATGTTAGGTTTAGTATCTTTATAATTTCAGTTTTGATATTAAATATAAACTTGGAAAAGGGAATGTGGTTAATAATGCGTTGAGAAGGAAGTTACCAATTCAAGACTTGAATGAATCAGTGGTAGAGTAATATCTAATGAGTCTATTTGTTGAGGTTATCTTGGAAGTGTAAGAGGTTGATGGTAAGGTTTTCTTAGCATTTGTGAAAGAAGATTCATAATTTGATGATTAGACTTGTCTTAGAAAAAAACATCAATTTTTAGGGTTATAGTAAAAACCTATATGGTGGGGATGAACTTGAGTATGTGGTCTTGGTCTCTTGATAGTGACTAGTGTTTCCAAGGTAGATTGGTCCTTTTGATATATTTGAGGAAGGAGTTAATGGATAGTTGACATCAGTTTAGTTTCTATGTGCACCATGGGAATACCAAGATGTATCATGATTTTATCCATTAGTATTAGTGGTCATGATGATGTGGTTGATTGCAGACTTCATGTCATTATACCTTACTTTCAAGAAGATTAAGGTGGAGCACTAGAGATCTATCAATTTATTGTATCCATTACCCATTATATTTTAGGAATTGGATGATATATCCATGGACTTCATGATAGGAATACCTTAGAAAACAAGTGGAAAAGATTCTATTTTAGTGATCATTGGTTCATTCACTAAATCATCTCACTTCCTTTTAATTAATGAGTCAAAAAAGGTGAAAGATATTGAGTGCTTATATGTTTAAGACATTGTGAAGATACATGATGTGAATTAGACTACTTTTTCTGATAGAGACTCATAATTTTCATCCTAGTTTTTTTGGTGATTTAAAAATAGTATGGGTTCTTAATTGAAGTTGAGAATGAAGTATCATCCTCAGATGAATGATCAGATTGATCAAGGCATCCAAATTCTAGAAGATATGTTTCGGGAGAGCATGCATGAATTATGTGGTTTATGGGAGAATCATATTTCCTTGAATGGATTTTCCTATAAAAATAGTTATTTGGATTTTGTTAAAATTATTCCCTTTGAATAATTTTTTCTCCTTCACATTGAGTGGATTTGGGAGAACATTCCTTGGTTAGACTGAGTCTTGTCCAAGAGATGATGAATAAGGTGAAGTTGATCCAAAAGAGGTTAAAAATAGTTTAGAGTGGATTGAAATCATAGGCTGATCACCAACATGGACCATTGAAGTTTATGTTTAGTGATCATATTTTCTATATTTTCTTATCAGACAAGGCATTGCCACTTTGGAAATCATGGTTAGCTAGATTTGTGCGATATTGGTCATTTTGAGATCATTGAGTGATATAGAAAGTTGGAATATCATTTGAACTTACCTTCTCAATTGACATCAATTAATTATTTTTTCTATATTTCCTAGCTGAAGAAGTATTAATGGGACACTTCCCATATGATTGAATGAGAGGATATTGATCTAAAGCCTAACACTTTGGTCACTCAGTAGTGAATTCAGATAATGGATCACTAAGATAACGTGTTGTATGGCAAGAATATCCCTTAACCCATGTAGTATGGTAGTGTAGATGGGAAAGCCATGATATGTGGGAGAATAAATCATTGATTATGAAATAATGTCCTTATCTCTTTATAGGTATAGGATCCTGAGCACATTTTGGGGACATAAAGTGGCATGGAGGAAGAATTATGACACCCTCGAGGTCACAAATATGTTTCTTTTTTGGGAATAGTTTATCTCTATTGTGGTTCTAAATACTTTTGGGAGTTGAGGGTCGAGAATTTGGATTTGAGAGAAGCAATTCATGAACACAGTTTGTGCATGGTTAGTAATAACCATTTAGTAACCATGTGATATGGATCTATTTGTTACAATGGAGATTTTCATTGGTTGAGCATGTTTTTTTATTACTATGCGGCTATTCCTAGGTCACTTTGCATTTTTTTCAAGATACAATATAAAATGCATGGTTAGTGCATGATTTTTCTAATTGTGTAGACTAACTCTGCGAACCACGCGGGTTTCCTAAAAATAGAAATTTACCACAACACCCTTGGTTGTTTTTAACTCTAATATCCTCTTAATCCCTCTTTATCTTGACCCAACCATTACTTGATTCTCTAAAGGATACTCACCTTGATTCCTTAGTGATACTCTATCGATATGGGTGGATCTCTTCAAGATATATTCATATTTCATCTCGATTTCTCCTCTTTTATCTAGATCCATCCTCGATATATTTTAACCTTGATACATTGGAACCAATAGGGGATGTGATGGTCAGATCTAGGGTTGTGGTAGATAATTTATGATGATTTATTTAGATATTGGATTGTGAGGACCATATCTCTTTGTTTCCTATCACCGACTATGAAGTAATTGGTGTTTCCTCTGTTGGTAAGGTAGGTGTCTCTATCCAATGGATTCTTTTACATGGAACACTTGAATGTTCTAATAGAATACTTTAGTTTTGGAATATGAAAATTATAGGTTTATGTTGTTAAGGGATAAATAGTAATCCATGATTATTACTTGATAATTTATTCTAATGTGAAATGTTTTAATGGGATTTTATTAAAAGTTTTTTTATGAATTTTAAGTGCTTGAAGATATTACACAAGGATAATTTGAAAATTTTGGGGTTAGATTATCTTGCACGTAATGGTAGACTTTGGTAGTTGGGGAAGAACTTGGGATACATGTTTTGGTAGGGACCTTGGACTCACTATGTAGACTAGAGTTTTTAGGATGCCCTGGTATAATAGACTCTATCTTGCAGTCCATTTGTGCATTGTTAGTAGGCATTACATGGATGGTTGTGCTTTACTTGCCCACTTATTTTAATATGCATTGATTTCTTGGTTATTTATGCTATTTAATCAAAAATATTTTACTCTTTTGTTCTTAAGGATTGAGATATGGATTGTTTTTCAAAGGAAAACCAAATAGATGTTTTATGAAAATGTGTTTTCATATATAGTACTTTATGAAACTAGTTTTATTTTAAATCTAGAACTAACAATTTCATATTGAAAGTCCTTGTATAGATTCATGGTGGTATCCTACCAGGTGTTTCCTTACACCTTATATATGTATTTCGGAATATTTATACTTGGTTTTTTTGGAATTAGGTAAAGGAAATTCCATCATGTAGCTTTGGGGATCCTTCTAGATAATGTCATCTTCGAGTGGTTTGGGATGGTAGTGACCGATGGTCGCACGAAGATAAACTCTTGGCTCGTAGTTTGTCATGTGTTCTGAACCATTGGTCTTTTTTCATGTTATATATCATTTTTATATTTAGACTTATTCTTTTTAATATTATTTGGGTTTATATATATTTCCTTTGGCACATGAGACATGTATTAGTGATATTTAGGGTTAAATCGTTCCCTTTATTTCCTATATTGATACCTAAGTACTTGTTGCCAGCCCATGGTGATAGAGAACATGATTTGAGAATTATGAAAGACTGTCTCAGGTGACATGTTAGGTAGACCCAGGATGGTTCGTTACACTTTATCAATACTTCATAAAACACACAAATTATCACTGCTAGAAAGATAAGCACTAATAAAGTCATATTTTATTAGTGCTAAGGGAACTTATGTGATTTCCTCTTCCCCCTACAGTGTTACTATGGTGGGTAGTCATGCTAACCATCCTCAGTGTGATGCCACTGACCATGTGGAGAAGGGTACATCTGATAGGCTGGGGGTGGAGCATGATGCCACTCGGGCTGGTTCACCTATTATTACAGAATCCCAAGAAATTGTCAATGATATGGATGGTCATCTAGTTTCTGATATAGGAGGAAATTTCACCCAGATTTCCCCCTCTAAGGCTGCCTGAAGGAGGTACTCTTTCGGAAGTGATCCTTATCTCAATTCAAAGAACACCTTCATGCCCATTAGTGGAAGGCTATGGGGAGATGAGGTGGAAGAGGCTTAACCCACTGAGCCTTGGACAGTCTCTACAGGGGGTGCCATTGCTGATCCTAATTGTAGGTTGGTTGACATGGGCAGTGATGATCGATGCACTGAAATTGTTGCAGCCTGCCCAGGAGAGGTTGATGTTGTGCCCAGTGGTAGTGGTAATGAGGACAGTAAGGCCAAGAAGATGGAGGGCCAACAAACCACAGAACTCTGCACTGACAGTCGAGGTGAGGTTGCTATCATTTCCAGTGGTAAATTGGAACTGGCTGACACTGATCAGAAGCAGTGCATTGGTAAGGAGAAGGGAGTCAGTGGGGAAATTAAGGCACCCCATAACAGTGTTTCCCCTCAGCATGGTCTGAAGAAAGTTCAAGGTGGGAAAGGGAAGACAGGGAAAAAGTAGGCCTCGTTAGAGAAAAAAGGGGGGACTCTAACAAGAGGCATGGAAAATAAAAAATGAGGATCCTCTATTGGAATTGTCAAGGTCTGGGAAACTCCCACACGGTCAGGGCCCTTTGACATTATATTATGACCTATAAGCCGATGTTTGTCAGTATTACTGAACGTAAATTTCTTTTTGAAAATTTTAAGTGATTAAAATGGGGCTCCCTAGGATACAACTTTGTCTTTAAAAATCAGCATGCAGCCTCTATTGACCACCTGTGGGTGTTACAGCAGGATTCCATTAAGATTACTTCATGTCATAATGGGCCTCAAAGTATTTTGGTTAGCTGCAACTATGTTGGACATGACATTTTAATATATTTTGTTTATGATTCAACATCTTATATTAGAAGGTGGGATTTATGGGTGGAACTCAAAGGCACCTCTAGGAGGATGAAAAAATGGATGCTTATTGGTGACTTCAACATAGTGTTGAATCCCGAGGAGAAAACTGGAGCAAACTTTAATAGGACTGCTGCTGCTGAATTTTCCGAGTGCATTGATTACTGCAACCTGGATCAAGTGAATATAGCTGGTCTTGATTTCACATGGTGTAGGTACACATGGGAGGGGAAACAAGCCAAAAAGATTGATATATGTTTTTTACATATTGATGATCATGCTGAAATCCCTGGAGTTTCTAGTTTCACGCTCCCCAAGCATCACTCTGACCATAACCCAATTTTTGTTGATGTCAACACTCAGTTGACAAGGTCAGCCCCTATCCCTTTTCGATTCAACAATGGATGGATTATGATTCTAGGATACAGGGAACTTGTCTTGGAAGCATGGAGGTCTATAGTCATTGGGAGTCCACTTCATAGATTTTCTTTCAAACATAGGTATCTTAAGGGGATTTTAAGGGAATGGAGCAAAAAATCATTCTCAAAAATTGATGAGGATATCAGGTAGGCAGAGGAGGAGTTGGCCAGAGTTTAGATCTATCATGAAGGGAAACCTATACTATCTAGAGAGGAAATGACAGCCCACAATAGACTTGATGATTTAATAATACTGAAGAAAATATTGGTAAAAAATAATCTGAATGTGAAATGGTTAACAGATGGAGACAGGAACTCTAAGTTCTTAAACAGATTACATAAGGAAAAGAGGGAACATGCAGGGAATAAAGTGATCAGCATTGGTGGGCATTTTTACACAAAAGAAACTGAGATAGCTCTGGCTGTTGTTGAAAAATTTAAGGGTATGCACTCTAATAATGGATAGTCTAGTATTCACTGCATGGTTGACAACATCAGCCCCTATATTGATGACCAATTGAATCAGCTTCTAATCTCCTCACCATGCAAATAGGAGATTAGATCTGCTCTTATATCTCTGAATCTTGAGAGTTCTTCAGGTCTTGATGGATTCACCAAAAAAAAATTCACATTCTATTGGGACATTCTGTAGGATGATATTGAGCAGGACATTAAAAATTTCTTCTCCCACTCATATATTCCCCATGGAATGAACTCCAGCTTCATTTCCCTCATCCCAAAGAAAGAGAATTCCCATGACATTAAGGACTTCAGGCTATTCGCTCTTGGGAACACACTACCCAAACTCATTAGTAAAATTCGGGTGAGATGGATGGGTGGGTTGGTTTATGACATGATCACTACTAATCAGTTTGGATTTGTCCATAGGAGGAGCATTCGGAAGTGCCTCTTCATGGCTTCTGAGAGTGTCAACCAGATGAGGAAAAAGACAAAGGCAGGGAATTTTGATCTCAAAATTGATATTTCCAAGGTCTTTGATACCCTTAAATGGAGCTTCCTTCTTGATGTCCTTGGAAGGTATGGCTTCTCGGATAGGTTTGTACATATGATTCGTATCATACTTAGCTTTTAGAGGCTGTAAATTATTGTTAATGGTGCTCCGAGAGGGTTTTTCCCTTACAGTAGGGGAGTACGGTAATGTGACCCCCTATCTGGAATTCTGTTTGCCATCGCGGAGGATTACCTTAGTAGATGCATTAATGATCTCTCTAAAATAGTTCTCTACAAGTAGATTAGGGATAGTGTGTGTGGCCACACCCCATCACACCTGTTGTATGTAGATGACATATTATTATTTGTCCAAGCATCAAGAAGAACTATATCCTCTATTAAAGGCCTTTTCAACAACTATGAAGAGGTGGATGGCCAAGCCATTAGTTGGGATAAGTCTTTAATTTTTTTTGGAATGGAGTATTATTTGGGAAAAGGAACATAATTGTTAGGTATCTTGGGGTGAGTCGGGGATCTCTGCCTTTCCAGTACCTTGGGGTCCCGTTGTTATGGGGAAAAGTGAAAAGGCAGTACTTAGAGGGGATTTATGCTGGTATTGTTCATCAGACAGCCATATGGAAAGGGAAGGCTATGTCACTGGATGGGAGGGTATGCCTTGTTAACTCAACGATAACATCGAAGTTTTTCTATTCTTTCTACCTCTATCGATGGCCAAGAGGGATTCTTAAGGAGCTTCAGAGCATGGTTCGGAATTTCATATGGATAGGGTCACCACATGAGAGGAAGTTGATTACAATGGCATAGAAGGAGTGCATCAAGCCTATGGAGATGGGGGGTCTTGGAATTAAGGACCTCCGTACCTTCAATGATGGCTTGATTGGGAAATTCACTTGGAACCTGATTTCTCATGATGAAGATGATGACTTTATGTCGAAAAGAATCACAAAAAGGATTCTCAATGCTTACAACTATTATATTTCCTCATCGTTTTGGGCTTCCCTAAAGAGTTCTTATATAAGGATTATGCAAGATACCAAATGGTTGGTGTGCAAAGACTCCATACAGAATTTTTAGAACACAAAGTGGCTCACACAGCCCCTTTGTGATCTCAATGTTACACCTGAGGCCACCCATTTTTCTATCTCGAGTTTTCTCTTCCAGTTGCACTTTTCTGTTGTTACTATTCCTGTATAGGTGGAAACTGAAATCAATCAGTATGATTTCATGGATCAGGACACCTTGATCTGGACACAAAGCAGAGATGGGCAGTTTAATAGTAGGGACTTCTACATGAATCATTGTGGGGGCCATACTCCCCCACCTTCTTGGCTCATTCAATTTAGAGCTTTCTTCATTCGACCTTCCAAATTCTTTCTCATTTGGAGAATCTGGAAAAATCGACTCCCCATAGTGGATCACCTGAATAGAGATGGTTTTCAGCTGGCCTCTATGTGTTCCCTTTGCAAGTTTGATGAGGACATGATGCAACATATTTTTATAGAATGCAGTCTGGCCAAGCATCTATGGGACTATGTTGGATCATTGTTTGGGATGGTGTTTGAAACCTCCAGGACAATTCTGGATCTTCTTCCTAGCCTACCACATGGTTGCTGCAGCGCCCAGGTTTATAACCTCTTGCTGGCTACTATTACTGCTTTTATTGCAGCCATATGGGAAGCCTGAAATGCATCACTTTTCACTAGTGCACACTCAATGGTTCAACAAGGCATTATGGCTGTATATAGGCAGGTTTATGCTACTTTGACTGTACAATATGGCGCCATGTTTAATACTATTTTCGATCTGAAAATTTTGTGAACTCTTGGTGTTACAGGTCGATCACGCAGGCCCCGGATGCTGAAATATATTCGGTGGATACCACCCATTGTGCCCTATCTCAAGGTCAATGTTTATGGGGCTGCGATGGGCACACCAGGTCTGTCGGGTTGTGGTGGTGTGTTCCGTACTTATCATGGGTTTGTGAAGGGATGCTTCTACAACGCCATTGGAAGTGGCACTGCCTTTGAAGATGAATTATGGGCAATGATTTATGCTATCAGGTACGCTGTCCAGATTAACTAGAATTATAAATGGATTGAATCTGATTCGTAGACTCCGGTTCATGCTTTGAGAACCAAGACATGCCAGTTTCCTTGGTGTATGCTACCTCAATGGGTAGACTGCCACAACAAGATCTCCCACATGCAGGGGGATGTTTTTCATGTCTATCGGGAGGCTAATTAGGTGGTAAACATACTAGAAAAGCAGGCACTCAATGATAATGGAGGGATGTGGTCTTTCATAGCTCTTGATTATTGTGCCCCATTGGTGGAGGCAGATAGATGTGGTGTGATGAGGACTCATTTATGTACTAACCCCTTTTACGCTTGACTTGTTTCCCTGGTTTTTATTTTAATCTTTGGGGCCGGCTTCTACTAGATCCTGATCTTTCTGGTATAAATTTGTTAGTGTATATATATAAAATATTAATAAATATTAATTTTATTATACCAATAATTATTAATTATGTTCTACTATGAGAGTTATGGAGGAATGGGAGCGCACAATGTGAAAGACTCTTGACGATCACATCAGGTAGGATCATCCTCAGAGCATAAATCATTACTCCTTTGTTCCCAATCACCGCGTCAAGCACCTCAGATCAAAGATCTCCAAGATATGAGATGAAGAGGAATCTATGGTCTCTCATCCTTCTCCAACTTCTCAGGTGGCTCATTTTTTCTAATCAAAGATAGGGATTCACAGCAAATAGTGTGGAAAGGCAATACCACCCATTTTTCGGCCTCAGAAGGTGAAATATTAAATGGGATAGATATTTTCAAGTTATCCTTCATCGCATGAGTTTTTCTTTAAATAGGTATGAAACCTTGGAAAATTAGTGAACTTGTTTTTCATTTAGTGTTAGTTTGGGATTTCTCATACTTTAAGAATGTTTCACTTGAACGAGGGTTTTTTCATGTTATTTTTACTTCTATGGTGTTGAGGCCTAAATAATGGAGTTTGGGATCCATAAATTTTCAACCTGGTATCTTAAGGATTCATAATTGGAGTATAAATTTTACCTGAATGATTTTAAGGACACCATTTCTCAGGTTTGAGTTAAGATTTATGGTTTGAATTGGGTTCTTTGGCACGCTAAGATTTTGTTTGATATTTCTTCTACAATTAGAGTTCCAATTAAGATGGACTTAGCTACTAAGAGGGTTATATTCACCCACTATGCTCAAGTTTTAGTTGAAATAGATCTCAGATCTTCTCGTATTGACATTATGGTGTTATCTACACCTCAAGATGAGGTCTACCTATGAATTGAATATGAAAAGATTCACCCTTTTTGTGTTTATTGTGGAATTATTCGTCACTCAATTGATGTTTATAGATATAATTTTTTTTCTAACTATAACATTATATGACATGATATCTCACACTATCATAAAAGAATTGTTAGTGAGACTGTATTGTCTTTAGAAAATTTGCCTACTTTTCAGACTATTTCAACCCCCCCTGAGAGAAATTCACACACTACTATTGAAAATACTACATATTTAGTGGAAAAGAATATTTCAAAAGGATTAAATCAGAACCTCATACCCATTTATAATTCCAATTATGAGAGGAATTCCTCCCCTCATACTGATGACAAATTGAAGGACCCTCTTAGAAACAAAAAGGATTGGGCATACTTGGCTGATGAAGATCACTGGCCCATAACTGTTGGATCTTTCAAGGAAGAATTGTATAAAGGCTTAGTTAATGAACATGGTAATGTAGAATCTGAGGATAGTCAAGATTCAATGGAATTATCATCTCAAGCCGATGTTGACTTTAACATGTTGCAATAGTATAAGATGGTCGATGCCAAATCTTGAAAAGGCAAAGCTAAATCTGTCTTAGCCAATTTTGTGAAATCCCCTAAGAAGTCTGATCCAGTGCAAGGAGCTGCTATAGGTATGTTTGCACCTATTCTATCCTCTAATCCCCTAAAGGGGTCTTCTATCTGCAAAGATTCAACTGATAATAATGGTCCTATTTAACTTATGGATGGTGGCTATAAAATTGGGAAGCAGTAGGATCCTACCTCTATTTTGAAGGGTCCTATTGCCTCATGCATCAAGTATCCACTTACATGTGACAATTTTCACAATTTGGATAATTCAAAGACTTCAAAAATGAATCCCTATAGTAAAATCAGACCTCATTTTGCTGCTAAACCAGTTCTTGGCAGGGAAGACATAAACACATGTGCAGTTAGGAAACCTGTAAAGGGTAGCATGCTTGCATTACCAATCCCCCAACTTGGGCATGGTGTCCCATCCGAACTCAATCGGGGGGGGGGGGGGGGGTTCAATACCCCTCAACCCTTGAATTATGAAAATGAGAATTACACTTTTTCTGTAGTTAAAAAATGCTCTACATCTGCTCTTGGAAACAATGCCTTTGTCCAATATGGGACCAAAGTGTAGTCAAAGGTGAGTACTCGTAACTCATTTGATTTTCTTGCCTCTGGAAGTAGTGAGGAGGATGTTCAAAATAGTGGAAAACCTATTTCAAAAGCAATGACAGTGGATTGTGATGATGAAACCTCGAATGATGGAGGTGGCCTGTGGATGAAGGCCAAGACATGGCAAAGAGGGTGACATCCTCATGGTTGCGGCGGGCGCATCCCCCACCATAGCATGAGTACTAAATCTCATGCTATCTGATCTTTGACTATTTTTTAATTGTGTTTGTCTCTTTGGACATATGTGACTTTGTATATTCCTTCTCTAACTTTTTTGGTTATTTAATAAAGAGGCCCTTGAGCCTTGGCCTTTAAAAAAATTATGTTATACTATTATTAATTATATATTTTTTAAAATATTAATATATATATAAATGAATAAAAATATTTTTTGGATATATATATATATAATTAATTTTTTTGTTGTATGATAAAATATAATAATATAATCATTATATACAATAAAAATATTTATAACAATTACTAATTATATAGATGCATATATTATTAATTTTAAATAAAAAAACTAATTATTATTTACATTTATAAATTAGAAATTATATTGAAAAATATAATTATTTATATAAATTAATTAATTTTATTTTAAAATATATTATTAATTATATAAATTCATAATTATATTAAAAAATAATTATATTTAAAAAAACATTTAAAATATATATTACTAATTACATAAATATAATTATTAATTAAATTTAGTATCATTTATATATATATATATATATACTATTCATTATTATTTATATTTTTAAAATTTATTTTTATTATATATGTAAGAAAAATTAATATTATAGTTTTACTACATCAGTACATGGGTTAGGGGACCCATATGTCCCAATAAAAAGATATAATATGGTCTAATTTTTAGGCCTAGTTATTAAATGAGCATAAATTTAAAGCCCAATTAATAATAGAGTTGATATTGGGTTTTAATAAGTGGCATGTTATGCTAGTCACCCGACACCATTAAGCTATGTTATAATTATATATATTTTCTAAAATTACAGTATTTTTTTAAATGTTGGGGCCAAAGCCTCATTTTATTATTAAAACAAAGCAAAGTCCTCTTTAAACTGGGTAGAGGGAGATCCATTACATAGACTGAAGGCCTAGTGGGCATATAGCCCATTACGTGGCCCGTAGGCCCATTTTTTTGGCTCAAGGCCCAATCTGTGAATAGTACTGCTACAGTACCTGCCTGCTATAGTACCCATATAGTACCCACCACTGCTATAGTGTTCTGCCACCGCTCTAGTGTCCTACCGCCACTATAGTGCCCTGTCGTCACTATAGTGCCCGCCATTGCTACAGTGCCACCGCTGCTACAATGCCTGTGCCCTAATGGGGTTTGAACCCCCATTTTTCATGTAGGATTACTGGGAGCTTACCACTAAGCCAAACCCCAACTACATTTAAAATTATAGTATTATGTATTTAATATTTCAATTTAAATATTATTATATATAAAATTTGTTTAATTTAATAATATATTGAGGCCTGATTATTAAATGAGATTTTTTTCAAGGTCAAAATAATAAATGAACTTTTTTATGGCCAGATTTGGGTTAGGGTCAGTCCGACCAAACCTGATTAACAAGCGAGTTTGTGTTTTTCCAACCCAAACCCGACAGGCTCGACCCATGTACAAGTCTAAGTTATAATAAGAATATTTCATATTTTAAAAATATATTACATAATTTATATAGATATATATAATATTTACATTAGTATTTCTTTAAAAATAATATTAATTACATTTGAATAATATATATATATATATATATAACTTTTTAATTATGAAAGTTCATAAATATATCATTTTATAAATTCATTTAATTGAATCAATTACTGATTACATTTTTATATATGACCGTGTGTCTATATTAATATACATGGGTGTCTATTTAAAGGACATATGTGTGTGTAGGTAAAACCAACACACATGTACGTACATCCAATTTTATATAGTATTCATATAATATTAATTTTATTGCAATTTTTATTTAATATAATATTAATTACATCAGAATATTAGTAATTATTATATTTATATATATATAAATATGGAATATAGATAAAAAAGGTTAATAATATATTAAAATTCTAAAATTTTGAAAATTTAATTAATTAATATTAAAAATTAAATTACATATCTTTCATTGCATTCAAAATATATAAATATTTCATAAATAAATAGAGAAACATTTTACCAATGTTAAATAAAACACTAATAAAGGTGTCCCTTATCAACACTGATTTAAGCACTGAAAAAAGTTGACTTTTATTAGTATTTATTTTTAACACTGATAATATTTGACTTTTATAAGCACTTATAATAAGCACTGATAATATTCAATGCCTAATTTCTATGATTCTATAGTAGTTGAGCTAAAAATCACGCTATGTCCTTGGAGTTTCCATGAAAAGAATAACACTAAACCATCTCATGGTCTTGGTATCCTTTTTTAGGCTTCAAGGAAATTCCTTAAAATCTATTTCATCATTTCAATCATAATAAATGTTTAAACTATGAAACCTATGTTATAGACACAAGTGCATAAAAGTGTTTTTAACAACGATTTTTTATTTATTTTTAACATCGGTTATAAATTGATGTCAATTCAAGTGACGTTATAAATACATTTTTACACTAGTTATACTAATCAATTAAAAAAACAATCTTCCATGTCAGTTATTATTATAATCGACATTGAATACCCACATAAAATGAAAAATTTGGACACTTTCCATGTAGGTTATAAAATAACCAATGTGGAAGACAACTGATTATGTCATTTATTTAAATAAATTATGTAAAAAACAATATTCCAAATCAGTTATTTTATAAAATTTATGGAATATATTTTTTAAATCAGTTATTTTTATATCCCACATAAAAAATAATGTATATTTTTTAAAATAAATTTAATTAAAACTATTATTCCAAAACATATAATAAAAGAAAAATACAGCAACACAACATAATATTTTTGTAGTAAAATAAAAATTACAATTATTTAATAATATTTATATCACACATAGTTATAACTATAATAATTTCAAATTTTCATAGTAAAAAAATGAAAATATTCATTAAAAATATAAAGAAATGAACTAAAATTGAATCAAATTTGTAAAATAATTAGTTCATACTCCCCATAAATGATTTCAATCATTCCTACAATATAGAAAATAATCATAAAAAAACTAAAAAATAAATATAAACTATATAACACACCAATATTTCATAGTATGTTATCTCTTCAAAGTAAATTAAAAACTTGTGCAACACGCAACACCGAGTTTGAACACAACACAACTTAACAAACTTGCCGTTCAAAAAGTGACTATGAATAATGTTAACTGAATTTTGAATTTTATATACTATATAAAATTTTAGAATCCATATTATGTGTTTCTTAGACAAAATATAAGAACAAATTCATTTTTTTTCAGATAAAATAAGTATTTTTCAAAAAATTCAATTTTACCGCCTACTAATGGTGATTTTTTTAAATAAAATATATAACATTTTATATTAAATTTCACAAAATAAAATTATTATTTATAAGCAGGATATAAAAATTTAATTTGGATAAATTCTTGCGACTTTTCTAGTAACTTTCATATTTTGATGAATAGTGAAAAATACTATGTTTTAATTGAAAATAAATTTTTTAATCGAAATAATGTATAGTGATAAATTATGAATTTGAATGGTTTGGAAGTATAATTAGATTATATTTTTATCATTTAGTATAATTTAGGTCATTATAAGTAATTTCACATTTAAATTTGACATAAACACACGTCAATATCCAATATTAATTTTTTATTAAACACAAAATCACTTTTAAGGGGAAAGTGGGAACCCACAAAATTCAATAGGATCAGGACCAAAGGACACAACCGAATTTTTAAAAAAGAGAGTGAGTTGTTTGGAGATATTTTCCCTAAACACATGTCAATATTTTGATAGTTTTTACTTTTTAAAACCCCACTTTTAGGTTTTGACCACAAGAATTAATTTTAAATAAATAAATGAAAATTATATATTTTTAATTTGGTAAAATGAACTTCATTTTTGATTTCATAATATCAAAATTATCTTATGGTAAATTTTTGGTATTTTTTCTAAAAACTTTCAATTTTTGATGAATAGTGAAAAACACTAAGTTATAGTTTAAAACCGACTATTTATTTAAATAATTATTTATTTTATTTAAATTTATTTTAGGTCAAAAATAGATACATAATACCTATATAATTTCAATTTAATTAATTGGAGTCATTTTATAATGAGTTTAGATATACAAAAATTTTATTGAACTTTTTACCGTCTTTTACCCACCTCCTAGGAGAATTTGTTAATTTGTATAAAATTTAATTTTTCCACTTATTTGAGTTGAATTTCAAAAATCCAAGAGACACAGTTCATATTAGTAAGTAAAATTTTGTTCAATAAGATTAAAATAATTTTTGGTGAATAATAACTTTTGAATTTTATTTACCACAGTTAAAAGTAAATAGGGTAATTAAGGGTAAAAATGATATCATAATTACCATAAAACATGTCCTAATTCGATTGGATAAGTATAATTCGACCAAAAACAACCTTAGTAATAAAATATGATCCTACTTGGTCCACTTGGATTAGATTAGGACATTTATTATTATTTTATTTAAAGAAGAGTTAAAAGAGTTAAATACAAAGTTTAATAACTAAACCATTTTTAATATAGTGTTACACACAATATAAATTTGACTATAAATATTAATTGGAAATATAAAAACATTTAATACATAATGGTATTTTATTTATAATTTTTAGACATTAAATAATTTAATTTATTTATGACACAATGATGATGCAGTAATTACCTTATTAATGAATGATTAAAATAATTGATATTATAAATATCCAAATAAATTTAATTTGAGACTTTTGATGAATTACACTAATTTTATAGGTTAACATGACATGTTATGGTTGATTAAATAATTTTTTTTCAAAGTAATCATACTGTTATAATTTTCACAAAAACCAAATACTAAATAGTGTCAAAATTGACATAATTGAGTTTTTAAAACAAATATTATATTATTAATTGATATAATATTACTTAAAATATAATGTTTGGAAAAAGGACTTATATAATGTTATATATATTAATAATGAACCACATGTGGTTCTCTTGTATTGTTATAGTAATATTATTAACCATGTAATATAAAAATACAAAGAGACATGGTAAATGTCAAACTATTTAAGTAAGAGTTAAATCTAGAAGATAAGGTTAATATGATGACCTAAACCTATCTAAAACCTATTTAGTGAGAGTTTTTCGACCCATCCACACCTTATCCTCTAAATAATTAATTTTAGAGCCATTATAAATAGAAAATGAGTTTATTATAAAATAATATTTTAAGTTTTTCTTAAAGTGACCCTCACCTCTCTTATAAAAGGGCACTTCCCCTTCTCTTAATTTTACACCTCCAAAGCCTTTTTTCTCGGCAAACCCCAGCCCAAATATCCTCCCAAATTTCCTCCATTCATCCTAGAGGCATTAATTTGGTCATAAATCCAACCTAAGGATCCCTTTTGATCAAATAAAAGGAAGAACCCAAAGAAGAGGTAATTATTTCATCATCTCTTTCAAGTTCTTTTCTTCTTCCACTTCCTCTTTCTTTGTTGTTTCCATTATAAGATAATAAATAGAGTGTATTATATATACTATGATGTTATTATAAAAACTTTACAACCATTTTCATTACTCTATCCATCCTATAAATGACAAAGTCACCATACGTGTGTACGTACAGATTACCGTCTCCATGTCGTGGTGTAGTTTGTTATTCAACCACTTCCTTATTTGGATGGGTATAATAATGAGTAAAAATGATGTAAATAATAAATATAAAATGTTAATTATTCTTTATATATGATATAACAACCAATTACATACTAATTCACCATTAATATAATGATATCATCGCTCGTGCGTACGTACGGATTACCGTCTCCACAACGCAATGAGATTCATTTTCATGTTCACCATTCAACGATGATTATAAAAATATATATCATTAATAAGTATGTAATATATGACATAATAATTATACTTGATATATATATATATATATATATATGTACTTACATATATATTATTCACTTAGTTCCGTTCAATACGATATGAAAATGGAAACAACGTTTATGCATACGTACGACCTACCGTCTCCATAAACGGTGTTTTCCATTTCATATATATGTCTATTATACATATTTATATTATAAATATATATTATATATAAATAATTTTTTCTATTCTGGAAGTATTTAAATCATGATCTAAGTGAGACAATTAAGAGTAACAAGTTAAATCACATACGATAAAGAAAGCGATTATTACCCAAAATGTTAATTTAACATGGAAATTATTATTAAATGGGTAGTATAAAGTCATAAATGAATCATGTATGATATCATAAATATTAATATAGTTCTGGTATAAATTAATAACATACTAAAGTATTTATACAAGAGGTTAAATGTACCCTCGACCAAAGGAAAGTGCAAGGTAAGGGTTAATTCTACAATCTCTTCATTATCTGAGGTTGTTTTTTGTGAGTATCTACTGAGACCTATTTATCATCCACATTCGTGTTTCCTAAAAATATTTTCAAAAAGAATATTTTAAGGTTTTATGGAATAGAATCTTTAACTAGAACATCATTTTAAATGGTTTAAATATTTATTCTTCTAAATCATTCTCATTAATGTCCATGTTTTCAAAATGGTTTTTAAGGCTTTATTTATATGGACATGAATGTTTTTAAAATGTAAATTCATTTCAAAATTTTCAAAGTGGTATGGGAAATTTTGATTAAAAAATTTCTTTAAATTTCTTCCTTTCTAAATTGTGTGACTTTTAAATGTTTTTATGAAAAAGGGATATTTCTCTCAAAGAGTTTTACAAATTATTTTCATCTATGTCAACATCCTTTGATGGATTTTAAACTTTTTTGAAGTTGACTTATTATGATACAAATCTTCCATATTGTATTGAAGGTTTTGTGATATGTTTTACTATGGATTTTTTATTTTTATACCATTCATGTTTTATGAATAAAGTGTTGAAATTTTGTATGCTAGTTTTAATACGAATGTTTATGTTATGTTTAAACCATTTCATACGAGGAATGCATTAGACTTAGTAAGTGATGGGTGGAGCCCGCTATAGATCCTCGATGCATCAGTAGGTCTAATGAGACAAACTAGTGTCTTGACATAGGGCCTTGAAAAAATATTATTTGTAGTCTTGGCACAAGGCCTTGAATATTTGGTTATGAAGTTTGGCATTATGCATTCCATCATTATGAAAGTGGCTATTGATATTGCATGTGATTATTCGACTAGTAGAATATCCATGTGAAGAAGTAAATGAAATTATTTGATTTTATTTTTTCCATATTATTCTAATGTTTATGTTTAAAAGGATTTTGTTTTAGTCTTATACATTGCCTTAAAGGTTTATGCTTATTTATGAAAGTTTCCGCTATATTTTTATCCTTACTGAGCATCTAAGATCACCCCTTTCTATGTTTTATTTTTCCTAATATTGAAGAAGTATTTTATGGTTGACCTACATGGATATGCTATGGGATATGAATGTGTTTAAAAGGGGACACTTTTGTTATTGTTTTTCATTTTATAATGTAATTTAATGTTCATGTATGTAATATATTTTCCAAGACTGCTAAACTGATCGGTCCTTCGGGACTTGATTCCATATAATCATGCAAATGTATTAAAATAATGCACCGATTATAGGTAACTAGGGTCAGGGCATTACAGTTGGTATTAGAGAAAGTTTAGTACAAACCTGAGAAACTAGATTTAGAAAAACTCTAATTAGAGAACACCACCCAAAGATAGAATTTGAGGATTATTATAGAATAACTTCCTAGAATTTTGGTACTGTTGAGATTTTGTGATTTTTCCAAGAAATACATCCCTATTTGGATACAAGAAGGTAGAGGCAGATCTGGAATAGATGTAACTTGGGGTAAAAACCAAAAACACCACTTTGAGATATACTCGAATGGGAACTCATGCATGAAAATGGGCCTTGCTGAACTCTTGGTTACGACACTCCCAGGGGATAAGCTTAGGACAATTCACATTTTCATTACAAGCCATTATGTAGGATTTATGAGTAAATACTTCCACAAAGAAAACATTTTTTTATGATTATGGATTATATCCATAATTTATTCAATTTACATTAGGTATTTTACAAGTTTGGAATTATGAATTGCGATTCATAAACTGACCAAGTGTATGCCATTATTTAGAAATGGCACCCAGTAGAAGGAATGAGAACTCCAACAATACGTATGATCCAAAAAGTAAGAAGGATCATATCTTTAATGGTATTAAGCCAACATTTAGAAGGGAAATATTATCCTACGTATTATCAACATATTATGAAATAGTATCATGTGTTTATTATATAATTAAAGAATTATCTAAGTCCTATGTATTTGAAGGGAAGTAATAGAAGAAAAGGATGTTACAGAGAAAGATGAATAAAGGAAAAAGGGGAAAAAAGGATTTTTCCACATGTAATAATTGTGGAAATAATCAACTTGGTAAATGCTTGAAGGGAATTGGAGTTTCTTATAATTGTGGAGAAAAAGGACACCAAGTATGTGATTTAAAGGGTAAGAAAAAGGTTTCAAATGTATAATGCTTCATCTGTAAGGAGTTAGGACACTACGCGAATCAATGTAAAAATCATCAGAGTGTACCCCAAAGGATGCTATTGGATAATAATCATGTTATGATACTACCTAAGATGAAGATGAATGATTAGAGTTCTTATGTTGTTATTAAAGTATTGTGTCATTTGAGTATTGTATTAATGATGCACATGTTTTAAGAATTATAGAGTATATAAGGATTGTAATGCAGTACCATTTCATTAAGGACTTGAGATTGTGTGGAACCAAGAAAAGTGACTAATAACATGTTGAATTATTTTGGAAAATATATTTTTGATAGAAATATAAACCATAATATGGTTCTGATACTGAGGTAGTGATTTTGGAATAATATATTATTGATTTGGATAAATTATATTGGATATTCTTGACTAACTTGAAACTGATTAATGATTTGTATATTTCATCATTGTTGGAGTTTACAACATTTTTGGATAGAAGGAGTATATCCTGTATTCTATAAGGAATAAGGGAGAATGAATGTAATTAATATGGTTTTATTGTAATTCAAGGTGTTACAGTGTTTTAAAATAATACATGATAAGGGTATTCACATGTTATTATGTGGAAAAAAAGATCTTCATTGTGTTTACCTTCCTTATAAATTTCGTATTGTGAGTTTGGAAAGATGTATTTTGGATAAGTATAAAGGTTGTAATCGATTAAGTTTGATAGTGGATACTATTTTTAAGGTTAAATCATTTCTTGAGATTATTTTTGGATTGTCATAAAAAGGACAACCAGGAGGTCGGGCGATAACTTGTTGCGTCCGGCAAGGCCGTGAGACTTGAACCCGCAATCGAAGAGTGAAAAGGGTGCATCACCTACCATTGGCCTATGTGATGTCCTAGTTTCTGTAATTTAGTTTTTTATAAAGTCTGAGAAATGAATTATAAATTCATTATTTTTGGAACCCTATACGATTACGATAAATTGAATATTTTTGAATTCTATTATCTTTTGGAGTGAAAGATGAGTTTATGGTAGGAATTAGTTGAAGAATGATACTAAACTTGTCAAGTATATTTTTTCCTCTTATTCTATGAATTAATTAATTCTTAAACTTTAGGGAAGGGATCTTGAAACAAAAAATGTGTTATCTTAATACCTTATATTTTGTTGAACCTATGGTATTTAAATCATCATAGATTTATGGATTTGAGGCCCTCGATATTCTATTTATTGTTCACTTGTTTATGATTGATTACCTCAATAACTCCCTATAAATATTTATGTTGTGCCTCCAATTATGTGTCTATAATTGACACCAATGTTCTCCTATTCGAAACCCTAACTTGGTGGTGACTTTTTCATTTCCCTTTATCTCTTATTAAGACTAAATTTTATTAACCCAATTTTTGATGTGGGTTTTCCAAAAATGAATTTCCTATTTTTAACATTTTATTTTTGAAGAACAATTTCAAATTGTGAGGATGAAATTTATTGAAAGAGGGGAGAATGTAACACACCAAGAATTCATAGTACGTTATCTCTTCAATGTAATTCAATAACTTGCGAAACACACAACACCGAGTTTGAGCGCCCACAACTTACCAAACTAGCCATTCAAAAAGTGGTTATGAATAGTGTTAACTGAATTTTGAATTTTATATAATATATAAAATTTTAGAATCCATATTATGTATTTCTTAGACATAATATAAGAACAAATTCATTTTTTTTCATATAAAATAAGTAATTTTTAAAAAATGAAATTTTACCGCCTACTAATGGTGATTTTTTTTAAATGAAATATCTGAAAATTTTATATTAAATTTGAAAAAATAAAATTATTATTTAGAATAGGGACATAAAAATTTATTTTGGATAATTGTTTGGTACTTTTCTGATAACTTTCATATTTTGATGAATAGTGAAAAATACCATGTTTTAATTGAAATAAACATTTTTAATCGAAATATTTATAGTGATAAATAATGAATTTGAATGTTTTGGAAGTATAATTAGATTATATTTTTATCATTTAATACAATTTAGGTCATTATAAGTAATTTCACATTTAAATTTGACATAAACACATGTCAATCTTTTGATAGTTTTTACTTTTCAAAAACCTGCTTTTTGGTTTTGACAACGGGAATTAATTTTAAAATAATAAATACAAATGATATGTTTTTAATTTGGTAAAATTAAATTAATTTTTGAATTCATAATATAAAAATTATCTTAGGGTAAATTTTGGTATTTTTCTGAAAACTTTTAATTTTTGATGAATAGTGAAAAACACTAAGTTATTTTTTAAAACTGACTTCTTATTTAAATAATTATTTATTTTATTTAAATTTATTTTAGGTCAAAAATAGATACATAATACCTATATAAGTTCAATGTAATTCATTGGAGTCATTTTATAATGATTTTAGATATATAAAAATTTTATTGAACTTTTTACCGTCTTTTACCTACCTCTTAGGAGTATTTGCAAATTTACATAAAATTTAATTTTACCACTTCTGTGAGTTGAATTTAAAAAATCATAGAGACACGGTTGATATCAATAATTAAAATATGGTTCAATAAGATGAAAATGATTTTTGGTGAATAGTAACTTTTGACTTATTTACCACGGTTAAAAGTAAATAGGGTAATTAAGGGTAAAAATGATATCATAATTACCCTAAAACATGTCTTAATTATATTTCATAAGAATAATTCGACCAAAAAAAACTTTAGTAATAAAATATGATCCTATATGGCACACTTGTATTAGATTATTACATTTATTATTATTTTATTTAAAGAAGAGTTAAAAGAGTTAAATTCAAAGTTTAATAACTAAACCGTTTTTAATATAGGGTTACACACAATATAAATTCGACTATAAATATTAATTAGAAATATAAATTTTTTTTCTAAATAATAGTATTTTATTTATATTTTTTATACATTAAATAATTTAATTTATTTCTGACACAATGATGATGTAGTAATTACCTTATTAATGAAGGATTAAAATAATTGATATTATAAATATCCAAATAAATTTAATTTGAGACTTTTGATGAATTAAAATAATTTTCTAGGTTAATATGACATGTTAGGGTTGATTAAATATTTTTTTGAAGTAATTATGCTGTTATAATTTTCACAAAAACCAAATACTAAATAGTGTCAAAATTGACATAATTGAGTTTTTAAAACAAGTATTATATTATTAATTGATATAATATTCCTAAAAATATAATTTTTGGCCAAAGGACTTATATAATGTTATATATATTAATACTTAACCACATGTGGTTTTCTTGGATTGTTATAGTAATATTATTAACCATGTAATATAAAAATATAAAGACACATGGTAAATGTCAAATTATTTAACTCAGAGTTTAATCTAAAAGATAAGGTTAATATGATGACATAAACTTGTATAAAACCTATTGGGTGAGAGGTTTTCGAACCATCCCCACCTTATCCTCTAAATAATTCATTTTGGATCCATTATAAACAGAAAATGATTTTATTATAAAATAATATTTCAAGATTTTCTTAAAGTGACCCTCACCGCTCTTATAAAAGGGTATTTCCACTTCTCTTAATTTTACACCTCCAAAGCCTTTTATATCAGCCAAACCCATCCCCAATATCCTCACAACTTTCCTCCCTTGATTTTAAAGGCCTTAATTTTGTCATAAGGCCAACCTAAGGATCCCTTTTGATCAAACAAAAGGAAGAACCCGAAGAAGAGGTAAATATTTCATCATCTCTTTCAAGATCTTTTTCTTCTTCAACTTCCTCTTTATTTGTTTTTTCCATTCTAAGATAATGACTACTATATCTTCTATATAATATGATGTTATTATAAAAATTGTACAACCATTTCCATTACTCTATCCATCCTATAAATGACAAATTCACCATATGTGTGTATGTACGGATTACCGTCTCCATGTCGTGGTGTAGTTTGTTATTCAAACACTTCCTTATTTTGATGGGTATAATAATGAGTATAACTGATTTAAATAATAAATATAACATTTTAATGATTCTTTATATATTATATAACATCCAATTACATACTATTTCACCATCAATATAATGATATTGTCACTCGTGCGTACGTACAGATTACCGTCTCCACGATGCAATGAGATTCATTTCCACGTTCACCATTCAACAATGATTATAAAAATATATATCATTAATAAGCATGTAATAAATGAAATAATAATTCTACTGGAGATATATATATATATATATATATATATATATTTATGTACTTACATATATCTTATTCACTTAGTTCCATTCAATACGATATGAAAACAGAAAGATTGTTTATGCGTACGTACGACCTACCGTCTCTATAAACGGTGTTTTCCATTTCATATATATGTCTATTATACATATTTATATTCTATATACATTTGATATATAAATCATTTTTTATATTCTTTAAGTATTTAAATCATTATATAAGTGATACAATCAAGAGTAACAAGTTAAAACATGTACGATAAAGAAAGCTATTATTACCCGAAATGTTAATTTAACATGGAAATTATTATTAAATGGGTAGTATAAAGTCATAAATGAATCATTTATGATATCATAAATATTAATATGTTTCTGGTATAATTTAATAACATACTGCGGTATTTATACAGGAGGTTAAAAGTACCCTCGACCAAAGGAAAGTGCATGGTAAGGGTTAATTCTATAATCTCTTCATTATCCGAAGTTGTTTTTACATGAGTATCTACTGAGACCTCTTTATCATCCACATTTGTGCTTCATAAAAATATTTTTAAAGGAAATATTTTAAGGTTTTAGGGAAGGTACTCTTTAACTAGATCATCATTTTAAAAGTTTTAAATATTTATTCTGCTAAATCATTCTCATTAATGTCCATGTTTTCAAAATGGGTTTTAAGGATTTATTTATATGTACATGAATGTTTTTAAAATGTTAATTCCTTTCAAAAGTTTCAAAGTGGTATGGGAAAATTTAATTAAAAAATGTCTTTAATTGTATTCCTTTCTAAATTGTGTGACTTTTAAATGTTTTTACGAAAAAGGGATATTTCTCTCATAGAGTTTTTCAAATAATTTTAATATATATCAACATCCATTAATGGATTTTAAACTTCTTTGAAGTTGATTTATTATGATAAAAATATTCCATATTTTATCAAAGGTTTTGTGATATGTTTGACTATGGATGTGTTATTTTATACCATTCATGGTTTATGGATAAAATATTGACATTTTGTATGATAGTTTTAATATGAATGTTTATGTTATGTTTAAACCTTTTCATATGATGAATGCATTAGACATAGTAAGTGATAGGTGGAGCCTGTTATAGCTCCTAGATGCATCGGTAGGTCTTAAGAGACAAACAAGTTTCTTGTCACAAGGCCTTGAAAAAATCTTATTTGTAGTCTTGTCACAAGGCCTTGACTATGTTGTTATGAAGTCTGGAATTATGCATTCCATCATTATGAAAGTGGCTATTTATATTGTATGTGATTATTCGACTAATCGAATATACATGTGAATAAGTAAATGGAATTATTTGATTTTATATTTTCCATATAATGCTTAATTTTAAGTTTAAAAGGATTTTGTTTTAGTCTTATACATTACCTTATTTTTTTATGCTTATTTATGAAAGTTTATGCTATATTGTTATCCTTACTGAGCATCTGAGCTCACCCATTTCTATATTTTATTTTTCCAAGGATTGAAGAAGTAATTTATGGTTGACCTTCAGGTATAGGATAAGGGATATTAATGTGTTCAAAAGGGGAAAATGTTGTTGTTTTTTGTCAATTTATAATGTAATTTAACGTTCATTTATGTAATATATTTTCCAAGACTGTTAAACTGACCAGTCCTTCAGGGGTTGATTCCTTGTAATCATGCCAATGTAATAAAATAATTCACTGACTCTGGGTAACTGGGGTCATGGCGTTACAAACTATTCATCATTTAATTTCAATATAATGAAATGATAAATAAAAAAGAAAAGTGATAATAAAACCTAACCTTATCAAAAGCTATATATGTCCCAGTTGTAAATATTTCATACATAAATCTTAGAAAAAATATGCAACATCCCGAGTAAGTAAATAATTAAGAATTTTCATATCTATGTCTATTTATGAATTAGATAGTGTTTTAGAGGCTTAAAATGAGAATAAATCCAATCTTAAGTATAGAATTCTCTAATATTTTTAAAAGATTTTTTTACCGCCTTTTCATGGAGAACCAATTTTAAATATATCTTTTGATAATTTTATAAGCTCTATTTGTCCAAATATACATATTATTTAGTATTGGGACCTTTAAATTTACTTTGGATAAATTTTTGGTATTTTTATGACAATGTTCATTTTTTTAATGAATAGTGAAAAATACTGCATTTTACTTCAAAACTGCTTTTTCATCTAATTTAATTATATGGTTATATTGTCCTTTTAATTGGTTTTAAAGATTAATTAGAATATATTTTTACCATTTAATCCAATGGTGGTCATTGGAATTAATTTCACTTTGAAATTGGACATAAACAATTGTCAAACTTTTGATAGATATTGTTTCTAAAAAACCCGCTATTTGTTTTGACAACGGGAATTATTTTTAAATTAATTACTACAATTTCTGTGTTCCTAATTTGGTAAAATGGATTCCATATTTGGAATCAGAAGTTCAAAATTATGTAATTAAGACTCTTTTGTTTTTGGACATTATGAATAGTAACGACGGTAATTATCTTTAATTATCGTGATTAATTAGTAATCAGGTAGTTAAGGGTAATAAAAGAATATAATAATAATAACAAATGACCCTAAAATGTGTCCTAATGGTACTGGTTGTGTCATGGCCAACCATGAGATGCCTTGTTCCAAACATTGGGACCTCATGGAATCACTTTTTGGTGATAGTGACACTTTATCATTTTATGTTTTTTTAAAGGGAAAGTATAACAAAGTATGTATCACCCAAGTAAAACAATTTTAGTTTTGTCTGTGTAAATGATATCTTAGACTATAAATAGTCATTTGAAATCTAAAAAGATTTCCTACATCATGATATTTTTTTTATAATTTTTAGACATTAAATAAATTAAATTGTTTATGACCCCATGATGATGTAGCGATTACCTCATTAATGAATGATTTAAATAAAATGGAAATATAATGTAAAATCTAAGACTGAAACTTGTCAAAGACCTATTGGATGGGTGGATTTCGAACCCTTATCACCTTATCCTTGAAATATATAATTGTGGGACCTTTAAAATCTGAAACTCATTATATAATAAAGTAACATTTCTTGACTTTCCAACAGTGCCCCTCCTCCCTCTTATAAAAGGCCCCCACCTCTACCACCTAACCCACACCTCTCAAGCCTTTGGATTGGCCAAAATCTGCTCATTATACCTCTCTAAATACCTCTATTCATCCTAGAAGCCTTATCTTAGGCATAAATCTCTTCAAGAAACCCTTTTGGTTCAAACCAAGGGGAGTAACCCGATTTAAAGGTAACGTCTTCTCTAATGTTATTTCGTTTTATTTTGCTTCTCCAACCCCCTAAACTATTTTTATTCTTTTCTTTTGTAACAAAACCAGTATCTAAAATATACTAGGATGTTTTTATGAGAAGTATTTGATTTACACTTACACACACTTCCGTCTAATGCTTAAAGGACATACTATTTCTGTGGTTGGCGAATTTCTACCTCACGAAACGATGATTGTTCATTCTTCTTTTAAAACCTTTCATGCAGGCCATTAAGATGTCACTATATTTATATATGATATATATTATGTCTATGTTTTCCTTATGATTTTTTACTTTTCATTTATGGCATACCTTATGGTTTCCATTATGGGTAAACGCGATATCTTCATTTTAGGAAGTGCAGACTACCACCCCCTCAAAGTGATTTGATTCGTTAATGCCATATGTGGGATGTATAAAGGAAGGATTTTATGATGTTATATATGATATTATAATGGAATTATAATATACCTGTATATCATTATTATTTCATTCCATTAAATACGAAATATAAATGAAAGTAGCGTTCATGCATACGTATGGCTTACCGTCTCCATGAACGGTGCATTTCATTTCTTACCTCTAAATGTTATGTAATATTATAAATTCATGTATATACTGGATATATATGATATATATTATATCTATATCATGAATATAATTCTGGATATAATGGATATTTTACCACATGAACTACTTGTAATTATAAGAAGTTTATTTTTGGCTCAAGTACCAAAGATCGACAAAATGACCGTTTTAACTTAAATAATTACATAATGTTCATAACATGGTAATAAGTGATATAAAAGGAATAATTAACTTGAAAAATGTTCTTAATCAAGTAAAAATTAACTCTAGTTTATTATTCAGGAGATTAAAGAATGATCAAGTCAATTTGGACATGAGGTATGAGACTTCGTCTCAATCTCCTTTCATTGAGGCATATTTTGTTTTATACACAACTTTCTTTTATATGGTGTATAAAACCCTTTGACTTTTACTTTTAATCAAAAGGAATATTTTTTATATGAAGCGTTTTACTAAATGATATAAGGGAATGTTTTTTTCGTACGTATGCAGAGATAATGACTTCTCCACCGCCATGACCATTATTTGAGTTTCGGCTTCCTCTATAAGCCATAAGTTTTTTTAAATGAAAAATAAATACCATGTTTTAATTTATTTTATTTTTGTATTGAAAATGGTTTTGATAATGTTTTTATTATATCAATGTGTTATATTGATATCTTGTGATTGAAATGTGGAAATTTTATGTTTCTGTAATGCATGTTTTATGTGATACGATTATGTTATGGTTCTTGGGAATTGTTTATGAAGACGGGTGGTTCCGTGATAAACTAAGGGTGGCTGAGCCCGTGATAGCTCTCCAATGCAATGGGTAATGCGAAGGAGTTAAACACTAAGGTTTCTCTGAAGAGATTTAGGGAATATACTGTGATGGGTATTCCAAACATAACTATGAGGGTTACTCCCTATGTAAGAATGTTATGAATGCCTCAAGTTACATTTATGTCTTATGTTTTTTATGAGTTATTCATAAATCTTATGATTTCATGAGGTATGATAAAGTGCTTATGTTTTATGAGTAAAGTACGATTTTATTAATTCTTATGTATACATGGACTAATGTTTTCATTCTGTACTTTTATATCCCTTACTGAGATTTCTATAATCATCCCAAGTTTTTGAAATGTTTTTCACAGGTCAAGGGAAAAGTACATGATGTGATGATAGTGTCGAGGAAGTGTCACGAAGGAATCCATGTTTTATTTTAAATATGTCCCCTTTGATGGGAAAAATGAATACTGTCTTTTATGTAACCCCCTTGTTGAAATGTGGAATGTAATGCATGATTTATGATATAATTCTCTAAAACTCTAAAACTGAAAAGATCCTCAATGTGTATTCTTGTAATAACTCAAGATTAAGTAATGTTTAATGCTGGGGACTTATAGTTGGTATCAAAGGTCAGTTTAGATAACTTTAGGAGTTAGAATTATATTAAATGATTATCCAAAAATATTTTTTATGGTCAAATTTAAATGATATAGAATTTGAAGATTACCATGTTGCTTCATCTAAGACATGTTTGTTCAGAATGGTTTTCCGCAGAGGAAATAGGGAAGTAGTGCTAGGAAGGCATACAAAAGGAAATGAAATTCCGAATCAGCATCCTGAAATGGTCAGAATTGTAACTGAACAGTTTGTTGCAGTAATGGTGTAGTTGAATCAAGTGATAAATGGTGGTGGTATCCATGCACGAGATCAGCCAGATCAACCACAGAGGAACATGTCAGTCGTGGAAAATTTCATGAGGCAACATCCCCCATCATTCAGAGGATCATCTGACCCTGTTAGTCTTTCTGTTTACCATTTGGAGGGTGAGGTAGATCAGTGGTGGCGGATGGTTAAAAATATCAGGGACGCTGATGAGATTGATGCTCTTGACTGGGATGAATTCAAAGGTATATTTCTTGAGAAATATTTTCCTAAGGTTGTTTGAATTAGGATGGAAAACAAATTCTTGGAATTGAGGAAAGAGAACGAATCAATGGTTTCTTATGAATAATGGTTCACTTGATTGGCAAGAAATGCTCCAAATTTTATCCGAGACCTTGATAGTAAAATCAATCATTTTTTACTCAGAATTAAAGCCAAAATATCGAAGGGCTTTCACTTATCGTGAGTTCTAGAGTTATGAAAATCTTGTTAGATGTGCTGAGAAGGTGGAAATGGTGTTTTCCGATGATAAAGTGTTCTATAACAACCAACAGAAGAAGAGACTGGGGTGGCAGGAGAAAGGGAAGAATCCTTCAGAAAGGTCTGATGGTAAGAAAACCATGTTTTTAGTTTGTGATAAATGTGGTAAAAGTCATGCTGGGGAATGTCTTATGAATTCTGGAAAGTGCTACCGATGTGGTAAGATGGGACATAAGGCTCGTGATTGCACTGAAAAAGATCAGGGTGATGGTAAGACCCAATTTGATTTACAGTTAGTGAAACATTTCAAGTGCAATGAGTTGGGTCATTATGAAAATGAGTGTTTGACAAAGAGATTAAATGATGGGAAGTAGTCATACTACAAGCAAAAAGGTGCGGTGAAATCCTTTGCAACTACTTTAGCAGATGTTGGGCCATCAAATGAAGTGGTATCAGGTACTTTGTTTGTTTTTTTAGATTATGCCAATGTGTTTTTTGATTCGGGGTCTACACATTCTTTCATCTCTGAAAATATTTATAGTAGATTGGGAATTCCAACACAAGAAATGACTCCGGAACTTATGGTAAAAACACCTGGGAGAAATGTTGATGCAAAAAGAATTTATAAGAATCTTCCTATCCTTATCCGTGGAAAGAACCTACTTGCAAACCTTATTGTTTTACCTCTAGTAGAGTTTGATGTTATCCCGGGTATGGATTGGCTCTCTATTTACCATGATAAGATTGATTGTAGAGCTAAAAAAGTTTCTTTTCAGAAATACTTTCAGTTTGTGTACAAGAATGAACCCTTACTGTTGATAACATATCAATAGGCTGAGAAACTTGTAAAAGATGGAAATGAATGTTACCTTGTACATATTGTTGAAAACAAAGGAACCGTTCAGATTAATGATGTGCCAGTGGTAAATGAGTATCCTGATGTTTTTCCTGATGAGTTTCCTGGAATAAAACCTAATCGGGAAGTTGAATTTACTATTGACTTAGTTTCTGATGCTAAGCCAATTTCAAAACTCCCTTATCAAATGGATCAGATTGAACTTTTAGAGTTGAAGGAGCAATTGCAAGATTTATTAGAGAAAGGTTTCATTCGACCTAGCACATCACCATGGGGTGATCCTATCTTATTTCTTAAAAAGAATGATGGTTCAATGATAATTTTCATTGATTATAGAGCCTTGAATAACATCACTGTTAAGAACAAATATCCTTTACCTCATATCGATGATTTGTTTGATCAGCTTCAGGAAGCTTAGTATTTTTCAAAGATTGACCTGAGATCGGGGTACCATCAATTGAAGGTAAAGGAAGCAGATGTTCTGAAGACCGTGTTTCGTACAATATATGGCCATTATGAATTTGTAGTAATTCCTTTTGGGATAACCAATGCACCTGCTATATTCATGGACCTTATGAATAGAATTTTCCATGAGTTCTTGGATAAGTTTGTGGTTGTTTTCATTGATGATATTTTGGTGTTTTCTAAAAGTAAAGAGAAGCATGAATGTTATTTAAGGGTTATTTTGAAAACCTTAAAAGAAAAGAAATTGTATGGGAAATTAAAAAAGTGTGAGTTTTGGTTGCAACAAATTTCTTTCCTTGGTTACATTGTTTCTAAAGATGGAATAACTATTGATCCTGCAAAAACAAAGGTTGTTGAAGAATGTCCAAGACCCACAAATGTAACTGAGATTCGTAGTTTTCTTGGTTTGGCAGGCTATTACCGAAGGTTTGTTAGAAATTTTTCACAGTTATCTAGTCCAATGATTAAGCTAACTCAGAAGGGTGTTAATTTTATCTGGACAAAATAATGTGACGATTGTTTTCAAGAATTGAAAAGAAGATTAGTGAATGCTCGAGTTTTGGCACTACCTTCCAGGAATGGTGAGTTTGTTATCTACAGTGATGCTTCATTGAAAGGACTTGGATGCATCCTAATGCAGAATGATCAGGTAATTTATTATGCTTCACGACAGTTGAAAACTCATGAGGTAAATTACCCTACACATGATTTGGAATTAGATGCTGTTGTTTTCTCTTTAAAAATTTGGAGGCATCATTTGTATGGTGTAAAGTGTGAAATATATTCTGATCAAAAAAGTTTAAAGTATATATTCACTCAGAAATAATTGAATATGAGACATAGGAGATAGCTAGAATTAATCAAGGATTATGATTTTACAATTCATTACCATACGGGAAAAGAAAATAAAGTGGCTGATGCTTTGAGTCAAAAAAGTAACGCTTCATTAACCATGTTACGTTTGGAACATAAACCTTTTGTTAATCATTTGATGAACTTTGGCATAGAAGTTGTTGGTACAGGATGTTATTCTATTTTGTTTCAGGTATCAGTGAAATCTTCTCTATTAGACAGAATTAAGCAAGCATAGAAGCAAGATAGTGAGTTGCAGAAAAAGGTAGAGCTGGTTCAGAAGGGTAAGTTGCCTGAATTCAACATTGATAATGATTGTGTTTTGAGATTTGGGAAGAGATTGTGTGTGACTTGTGATTCATAGTTGAAGAGAGATTTGTTATGTGAAGCTCATATTTCTCCATTTTCAGTTCATCCTGGCAGTACTAAGATGTATAGAGATCTTCAGGAGTATTACTGGTGGGATGGAATGAAAAGAGATATTGCTGATTTTACTATGAAGTGTTTGACTTGTCAACAGGTTAAAGCAGAGTGGAAGTTATCGAAAGGGATGCTTCAACCTTTACCAGTACCGGAGTGGAAATGGGAGAATATATCCATAGACTTCATTGTGGGATTTCCAAAGACACTTCGAGGTAATAATGCAATCTGGGTTATTGTTGATCGCTTGACTAAATCTGCTCATTTCCTTGATATACGAGATACTTTTTCTCTAGATCAACTTTCTCATTTGTATCTTAAAGATATAGTTAGGTTACGTGGAGTTCCCCTATCCATTTTATCTGATCATGATCCCAAGTTTACTTCTAACTTTTGGAAAGGCCTTCATAAGTCATTGGGTACTGAATTAAATTTTAGTACAACTTTTCATCCTCAATCAGATGGGAAGTCAGAACGAACAATTCAGACTTTGGAGGATATTCTACGTTCTTGTTCAATGGATTATCAGGGAAGTTGGGACCAACATATTTCTTTGGTTGTGTTTTCTTATAATAACAGTTTTCATTCCAGTATACAGATGACACCATTTGAGGCATTATATGGGAAGTGGTGTCGAACTCCAGCTTTTTGGGATGAAGTAGGTGAAAGGAAGCTAATGGGACCAGAATTGGTAGAAGAGATGGCAGAGAAAGTTCAGTTGATTCAGAAACACATGAGAACAGCTCAGAGCAGGAAGAAAAGTTATGCAGACAACAGGAGGAAGGATATCTCTTTTGGGGTAGGTGATCATGTCTTCCTCAAAGTTTCACCATGGAAATGTGTGATGCGATTTGGTAAGAAAGGAAAGCTAAGTCTAAGGTGCATTAGACCATATGAAATTCTGGAGAGAGTTGGATCAGTTGCATACCGAGTGGCTTTACCTCCGAGTTTATCTCAAGTACACAATGTTTTTCACGTTTCAATGTTAAGGAAGTACATGCCAGATCCATCTCATGTTCTGAGTCCAGAGGTAGTTCAGCTGGAAGGGATCCTATCTTTTGAGGAACAACCGGTCTAGATTCTTGACCACATGGAGTAAGTATTGTAGAATAAGGTGATTCATCAAGTAAAGGTTTTGTAGAAAAACCACATGATTGAAGATGCAACATGGGAATCTGAAAATGCAATGAGGGATAAATACCCTCCACTTATTCGATATGTAAATAAATTGCGGGGACATAATTTTCTAAATGGGGGGAATGATTTAAAATCCCAAGTAAGTAAAGAATTATTTATTTTCATATCTATGTCTATTTATGAATTAGACAGTGTTTTAGAGGCTTAAAATGAGAATAAATCCAATCTTAAGCATATAATTCTCTAATCTTTTTAAAAGATTGTTTTATCGCCGTTTGATGGAGAACCATTTTTAAATATATATTTTGAAACTTTTATAATCTCTATTTGTCAAAATAAACATATTATTTTGTATTGTGACATTGAAATTTACTTTGGATAAATATTTGGTATTTTTCTGACAATGTTCATTTTCTTAATGAATAGTGAAAAATACTGCATTTTACTTCAAAACTGCTTTTTCATCTAATTTAATTATATGGTTATATTGTCCTTTTAATTGGTTTTAAAGCTTAATTAGAATATATTTTTACCATTTAATCCAATTTTGTTCATTGGAATTAATTTCACTTTGAAATTTGACATAAACAATTGTCAAACTTTTGATAGATATTGTTTCTAAAAAACCCGCTATTTGTTTTGACAACGAGAATTATTTTTAAATTAATTACTACAATTTCTGTGTTTGGAATTTGGTAAAATGGATTCCATATTTGGAATCATAAGTTCCAAATTATGTAATTAAGACTCTTTTGTTTTTGGACATTATGAATAGTAACGACGATAATTACTTTAATTATCGTGATTAATTAGTAATCGGGTAGTTAAGGGTAATAAAATAATATCATAATAATAACAAATGACCCCAACATGTGTCCTCATTCTACTAGTTTTTTCATGTCCAACCATGGGATTCCTTGTGCCAAACATTGGGACCCCATGGAATCACTTTTGGGTGATAGTGACACTTTATCATTTTATGTTTTTTTAAAGGGAAAGTATAACCAAAGTATGTATCACCCAAGTAAAACAATTTTAGTTTTGTCTTTGTAAATGATCTATTAGAATATAAATAGTCATTGGAAATCTGAAAATATTTACTACATCATGATTTTTTTTATAATTTTTAGACATTAAATAAATTAAATTTTTTATGACACCATGATGATGCAATGATTACCTCATTAATGAACGATTTAAATAAAATGAAAAGATAATGTAAAATATAATACTTAAACTTGTAAAAGACATATTGGATGGGTGGATTTCGAACCCTTATCACCTTATTCTCTAAATATATAATTGTTTGACCTTTAAAATCCTAAAATCATTATATAATAAAGTAACATTTCTTGACTTTCCAAGAGTGCCCCTCCTCCCTCTTATAAAAGGCCCCCACCTCTACCACCTTACCCACACCTCTCAAGCATTTGTATTGGCCGAAATCTGCTCATTTTATCTCTCCACATCCCTATATTCATACTATAAGCCTTAGATTAGGTAGAAATATCTTCAAGAAACCCTTTTGGTTCAATCCAAAGGGAGTAACCCGATTTAAAGGCGACGTCTTCTCTAATGTTTTTTTCTTTTATTTTGCTTCTCCAACCCCCTAAACTATTTTTATTCTTTTATTTTGTAAAAAAACATTATCTATAATATAATAGGATGTTTTTATGAGAAGGATTTTATTTAAACTTACACACACTTCCGTCTAATGGTTAAATAACATACTGTTTCTGTGGTTGGTGAATTTGTACCTCACAAAACGATGATTGTTCAATATTCTTTTAATACCTTTAATGGTGTCCATTAAGATGTAACTCTATTTATATATGATATATATTATGTCTATGTTTTCCTTATGATTCTGTACTTTTCATTTATGGCATACCTTATGGTTTCCATTATGGGTAAACGCGATATCTTCATTTTAGGAAGTGCGGACTACTGCCCCCTCAAAGTGATTTGATTCGTTAATTCCATATGTGGGATGTATAAAGGATGGAGTTTATGATTTTATATATGATATTATACTAGAATTCTAATATACCTTTATATAATTATGATTTCATTCCATTAAATACGAAATATAAATAAAAGTAGCGTTCATGCGTACATACGGCTTGCCGTCTCCATGAACGGTGCATTTCATTTCTTACCTCTAAATGTTATATAATATTATAAATGCATCTATATACTGGATATATATGATATATATGATATATAAATCATGAATATAATTCTGGATATAATGGATATTTTACCACATGAACTACTTGTAATTATAAGAAGTTTATTTTTGGATCAAGTACCAAAGATCGACAAAACGACCGTTTTAACTTAAATAATTACATAATGTTAATAACATGGTAATAAATGATATAAAAGGTATAATGAACTTGAAAAAGTTTCTTATGAAAGTATAAATTAACTCTAGTTTATTATTCAGGAGATTAAAGAACGATCGAGTCAAGTTGGACACGAGGTATGGGACTTCGTCTCAATCTCCTTTCATTGAGGCATATTTTGTTTTATACACAAATTTCTTTTATACGGTGTATAAACCCCTTTGAATTTTACTTTTATTCAAAAGGAATCTTTTTTATATGAATCGTTTTACTAAACGAAAAAAGGGAATATTTTTGTCGTACGTATGCGGCGACAACGACTTCTCCGCTGCCGTGACCATTATTTGAGTTTTGGCTTCCTCTACAAGCCATAACTTTTTTTAAATGAAAAATAAATACCATGTTTTAATTTTATTTTATTTTGGTATTGAAAATATTTTTGATAATGTTTTGATTATATAAATGTGTTGTATTGATATCTTGTGATTGAAATGTGGAAAATTTATGTTTCCTTTATGCATGTTTTATGTGATAAGATTATGTTATGGTTCTTGGGCATTATTTATGAAGACGGGTGGTTCCGTGATAAACTAAGGATGGGTGAGCCTATGATACCACTCCAATGCATTGGGTAATGCATAGGAGTTAAACACTATGGTTTCTCTGAAGAGATTTAGGGAATATACTATGATGGGTATTCCAAACGTAACCATGAGGGTTACTCCCTACATAAGAATGTTATGAATGCCTCAAGTTAACTTTATGTCTTATGTTTTCTATGTGTTATTCATAAATCTTATGATTTCATGAGGTATGATAAAGTAATTATGCTTTATGGGTAAAATATGATTTCATTAATTCTTATGTATACATGGACTAATGTGTTTATTCCGTACTTTTATATCCCTTACTGATCTTTTTATGCTAATCCCGAGTTTTTGAAATGTTTTTCACAGGTCAAGGGAAAAGTACATGATGTGATGATAGTGTCAAGGAAGTGTCAGGAAAGAATCCATGTTTTATTTTAAATATGTCTATTTTGATGGAAAAAATGAATACTATCTTTTATGTAACCACCTTGTTGAAATGTGAAATGTAATGCATGATTTATGATCTAATTATCTAAAACTCTAAACCTGAAAAGGTCCTCAATGTGTATTTTTGTAATAACTTGGGATTAAGTAATGTTTAAGCCTGGGGCCTTATAAAATATCCACATTATAATACTCTATGTTTATGATTAAAATTATTTTTCAAAAGAATTTATCAACTAAAAATAACATTTAAGGTACCTATGAAATTAAAATACTTATAATTAAGTCACCTTTGTGCACAAATAATAAATATTTTCTTTCATTTTTCTTGGAGAATGGTGATAGTGCTTCCATGAATGTTTGAAAATGTAAAGAAGTTTGAAATAAAATAATTTTTTTTTATAATATATTAGTATCAAAAAAATTAAACTTACTTTTTTAGTATTTCTTTAATGTTTTCTGGCACATTACCATGTATGGAGGATAACTAATAATATGTGTTTCTTATAATTAAAAAACACTCAACATCCAATTACCACTAATATAAGAAAATATAATGGGAGTGGATATTTAATTAAGAGAAATTATACACTCTAATGAAATATATATTTCATACATATCAATATAAGGAATAATTCAACACTTAATTATTTCATTCTAAAATCTTTGAGAAATATATTTGGTTATTTCTATATCAGGCATTATTCTCATTACTTGAAAATAAATTGTGGGCCCCTGAATCCATACACTAATGTCATATTATATTGAATACAAAGTTTATGAAGATACCTAATATAAAAAAAATATAGGTAGTAATATACATTAAAATAATATAATTGAAAGAAATATGAAAATTGACTTACCTAAAAAAGACTTGTATCACTATATGGCCTAATATATTTGTAGCTATGTGCTCCAAGATATATTTCTTATAAATAATCAAAATCCAATTGTACCCTTAAACAGTAGTAGTTTTTGATAAATCATATAAATCCAATAACATAAACTCATATGATGATAATTTAGAAAGTCCTTCAGAACAAGTAGTATGAAAAGTTGAAGGGGGCACGACATGTTATTGCTTTCTATACAACATTTATTTTACCTTTAAGGTATTCCTATATATATATGTGTATATATATATATATTAAAATATTAAAATATTTTTTTAAAAAAATATAAAATAAAAGATATAAACTTTTCATACCTGAGTGGTAAGCTATCATATAAGTATAGATGGACAAAGTAAAAAATGTCTGACACTCTATCCATTTGTAGAAACCTAAGAAGCAGGAAAAAATACTCCAATTTTTGAAACTATTATATATTGTAAAAATACCCTAAGTTGATCCATATCCATATGTTCATGATGAAATGTATCCCTAATTTAATCTATGATCACATATGCTATAATATGATACTGTATATCCTAAACATAGAACTCATAGAAGATGAGGAACTATAGAGGATGAGATAGAGGAGTGGGATATACAGGCTAAAAATATTTCTACATGTTTATAAACATCAATAGTACTGAAGAACCCAATCCTCCATCATCTATCCTGTATCTCAAACTTTATATTTTAAATATTTGATTCCCCCCTATTTACTTATTCCCTTAAAGAATTACTTTGATTAGTGATTTTTTTAAATATATCCACCCACATCATATCCTCATGTGTAGATTGATTGAAATTATTTTCCTAATTAAATAGCCAAAATATCTTTCCTACCCTTAGGTAGAGTGGTCCCTTATGTTATATTCACCTCATGGGATTCCAGTAAAAAATATTTGAAAAATTTATTAATGTTAGAAAATATAAAGAGTTATAAATAACTTTAATTTTTTTCTTATAATCCTCTCAGTTATATCCTTTGAATATTCTATAAGATATTTTCATTTGATATCTTTTCCATTTTTCATGTTGAACTAGGAGGAAGGAGGGGAAATCTTTATAAATCTCGGAGACCTGAATCAAATTTTTTCAAACTTCCCAACCATCATTTGTTCTTCAAGTAATTGGAACCCTATACAAGGTAAAGTATGATGGTATACATTTTTTTTCATATATCTTCTAATTAAATCCCATTAGTTACTATCAATTAAAGAAAAAAATCATTAATATGATTATTTTTAGTTACTGCATAAAAAATCACATTAAACAGTTGACATTGCATTTACTAAAAATGATTTATGTTGTCTACTTTCAACAAACTCCCTTCATGTATCTTTATCTAAAATACTTTATAGTTGACATGGATTTTTATTTTTTATTTTTCTAAATATAAAATATTATTTCATATTTGATTTAAAATACATCTAACTCCATGAAACAAAATATAAGCATATCCTCTTAAATTCCTTATTGCCATATAAATCGTATGTCATCTAAAAGTGAAAATAAAAAAATTAACCTATATTACTAAAAAAAAATCTTGATAAATAAAAATAATAATAAATTATACTACCAAAATGGTCTCCCATAACTAAGCTAGTGTTTTTTTGGTTTACACTTTTCTAAATAAAAATCAAAAATGATTATTTTTTCTTGAGCTAGAATACCCACAAAACTTCTAAATTTCTTCAAATTTGGACTTGTATGATTACTATTACCATCAAATTAGATATTTGTCTTCTACTCCTTGCTACGAGTAAGTGATAATTTAGGTAAATTTATATTACCAAGTTTACTAAAAATGTAATCCTTTGGTTTCTATGTAGGAGATAGAGGCTTCAGTGTAGAATAATAGGGAGGCTTCGCAGTAAACGTATGTGGAGGTTCCTCTCTAAGAGATTTTGACAACTCAACATCTTGATCAAGATTTTTACAAAAAAGGTAATAAATAAAAAATAATTAAAAAATTATTTAAATTAAACCATTTTCATATAAAATTTAATAAAAAATAGAAAATGTCATGAAAAAAACAAAACTAAAAACAATTTTTATCATATTAATTAAATCAGTTAACTAAAATGCTGACAAAATTTATGAGATATGAAATAATATAAATAGAAGAAAAAAAATATTATGTAGTATTTAAAATAATAAAAATATAATAAAAAAAGTAAGGAATAAATGTAATTAATTTTCAAGTACTAAATAAACAATTTATTATATATGTTTAAATATGTGACTTAAATAAATAATACAATTAGAAATAAGATATCTCACATTTTTTAAAATTTAAAAAGTTAAAGAGGAAATAAATATACAATACCTGTAATGTTAGGAGATTACTAGAGGATTTTCTCCCTATATCCCTTTTTCATGATCATTCCATATGGAATAAACAATGTATATGTTGTGGTTATCCGTATCCTCTGATAATATTTCCATGGAAGCAAGGATCTCACCTAAGTAATTATCATTATCAACATTGTAGTATTTGGTATTAATGTATATCTATTAATTTCATACCCAAATCATATTATCACATGTAACTTGGAACACCCACTAACCATATCAATGTTTCTGAAACATAATATATACTACACACTGTCTCTTTAAACCAAGGATTTTTTTTCTTACGCTCATTCAGTACCCACGTATATTTTGTTTTTAGATATTAATTTTTTAATTAATTAATATGAAATTTTATATATAGATGAGAATTATCTATGTTCTTTAAGATGTATAAAATTTTCCAAATAATTTTATCACGTGTCAGTAGCTTCTTTAAATTGATAGATCCCCTTTTTCCTAAAATAGACTCATTAATAGTGAGATATAGGAAAATCCACATGCTCCAATGCAAACAAGAAGTTGATAAAAAACTTTTCCACCTCCTTAGAAACATACTTTTCAATAATGTAGGTTTATGGTTGATGTGGATTATTAACATATCCCTTAAATATATTCATATAAATTTTAAAATTATACATCCAACTTAAGTATAGAGAACAAAAAATATTTATTCCCTGTACCAAATAAACCATTATATATACCATGATATCAAAAAAGATGGTGTAAAGTACATTTATGATTCAAAAAGTATATCACCTAATTTTTTCTCCAAATTTATTAATGAATTAAGATCCATAAATTTTTTACAAATAGAATTGAAAAATAACATGCCTTGATGATAGTAAATCTAACACAAATGGTTAGTATCCACACAATGGAACTGGTAGGAGTTGTTGTGTCATAAAATAAAAATCATGGGATTTTATTACTATTAACTTAAAATATTTTAGCATGAAAAATATATTTTACATTTTAATAATAACCCCGAGTAAGCATGATACCATGGAGAAATAGGTAGAAATCGATTGTCTCCCTATTTGATAATATATGAAAAGCTATTGGAAAGTATGGTCATTTTTCTTTAGGAGTGATAGCTAACTACAAACATATTCCCCTTGATAGAAAGTACAATATTACATTCAGATAATACTTAATCTTTAATTTATTATCTAATAATATTCCAATAAAACTATTATATATATTCTTCTCAAAATACATCACATTAATGTTATGTTTGACATCGTGATATATCTAATATAGAAGCTCAAATAATAGTGATAATTTATTCCATATATTTCTATAATTACTAGATATTTTTATCTTTTAAAATATGAAATCAATATTTTTCACCCTCTCAAAATATTTATTGGTTAAAAAAGTATTTAGAGAAATATAAAATTCATTTGAGCCATTGAATTGATTTTTAAATATTTGATGTCACGACCCGTCCTCGGGGCCCGTGCCGTGACTACCCCAAGCCCGCCTTCCATAGGCCAGGGGCTGGCGACTAGCACCAAGGCGTAAATCCCAACAAAAAGGGAAGGCATTGCCTTTGAAAAGTAAACAAGCACCACAGAGTCAGCAAGCGGAAAGTAACTACAGAGTGCAGAAAAGTAAAGGGGGCCGGAAATACAAGCCCAACTGTAAAGTACAACTGAAAAGTAAAGTACAACAACTGAAGAAAAGACGGCGGCCTCGTGTCGTCCACTGGCAATCCCACCTGAAGGGTGGGTACAGATAGCCTCCAGGCTCCTCGGGTCCCACGTCCGCTCCGAGCACGTCTTGCCCAGTGGTCCACCTCCAGGTACCGTCCTGCTCCACGCCCCAACCGCGATCAGCGCTGTCCGTCGTCTGCAACCAACACCACGAAGTGCGGGCATAGCCCGTGCAGGGGTGAGTATAAGCTACTCAGTAAGGACCCCGAGACCCCCGAAGGTCTCCCGAAATCCACAAAGGATATAGCACAAAAGAAAGATGCAATCACGAAGTAACATCTGACTTGACTTAGGTATATGCCCATACATATACCTAAGTCCCCAATTCTAGCTCTGCTCACGAGCTCAAGAACAACTCAATCCACAAAGGAAAGCAAGACTCAAATCCACAAGGAGAGTAAACAGTAAATCCACAAAGGATAGTTCAACACAATCCACAAAGGAGAGTAACATAAGATTCAGCTCAACCAGGATTTTCAATATCGAAACCGTAAATGTTGAAGAGCCCCATCTCTGAAGTGTACAGTGGTCCTGTCACGACTCCGAGGTACTGCTCACTAACCTAAGACTGCTGAAGTACTCCTCCTGTCGAGTACCGCGGGTCTGCTGCCAACTACCGGGCGCTCCGTCCGCTGAGGGTCTGCTGCCAAATACCGGGCGCTCACCCAGATAGCCTACTGAGGTACTCCTCCTGTCGAGTACCGCGGGTTTGCCGCCAACTACCAGGCGCTCCGTCCGCCGTGGGTCTGCTGCCAACTACTGGGCGCTCCGTCCACTGGGCTAGTCGACTCACTCCAAGTCGAGTCGGTCAAGCAGTCGTCAGGTCTCAGTCATCTACACGGTCTCCGTACTCCGCATGCGCGTCTCCACCGTCGCGGGTCTGTCGCTACAACCAAGCGCACACACTCCGTAGAGTATCGCGGGTCCGCCGCTACAACCAAGCGCTCCACCGCCAAGGGTCTGCTGCTGCATCCAAGCGCACCACCACTGTCAAGAACCACGGGTCCGCCGCTACACCCAAGCGCTCCACCGCTCAAGGTAAAAAGAAGATTCAGCTCACACAGGTTCGGTAGCACTGTTCCACGTAGGATCGCTGAGTGCAGTAGTCGACGCAGTCCACTGAGGATCTCTGCACAGTCGTCGCCGCAGTCCACGAAGGATCTCTGCTCTGCCGTCGTCGCAGTCCACGGAGGATTCTCTGCTCTGTCGTCGTCGCAGTCCACGGAGGATCTCTGCTCTGTCGTCGAAGCCACAGCCAACACTAGGGTTCCCGCACATAGCGAGCTCGTTAGGAGGGTCCGCTCCACGAGTCGAGAGGCTGATACATCAACTGACACGTAGTCCGAAGTTGATGTATCCAAAAGTTCCGTATCGACAACAGGATCTCAACGCAACAGACGGCGCGTCAATCGGACGCCCGGTCTGAGAGTTATTGGCATTTTCGTCCCAGGGGCCCGGTTGGTTTTTAGGGCAAAACCAACCCAACCGTACTCCGCCTGTGTCCGATCCCCGGGCGGAGTATGCCAAAAGTTCCGTCTCACTTAGAGGAAACTACCACAGCTGACGGTACGTCGATCGGACGTCCGTAGCTCAAGTTATGAGCGTTTCCGCTCCGAGGGCCCGGTTGGTTTCGTGTACGAACCAACCCGGCCAAACCCAAAGTCTTCCGAAACCTTGAGTATAATAAACCGAAACGACCGTCTCGATCCAAGGATCGCGTTGCCGCTGACGGCGGGTCGTTTGGAGGCCCGAAGCTCAAGATACGGCCATTTGAACGAAGTCCGTCCGAAGACGGGGGGTCCGGGCCCGGGCCGACCCGGCCCGACCCCCCCTGGTTGGCCCGAACCGGGTCGGGTCCGACTCGGTTGGCCCGGCCCGGCCCGGCGAGGGCCGGTCCGGCTCGGCTCGGCCGAGCGGCCGAGCGGCCGACGCGGGGGAAAGCCGCCGCCCCGCGTGACACCCCCGCGACACCCGCGGGGTGTCGGCCAGACACCCGCGGGGTGCCGCGTGACAACCCCGCGGCACCCGCGGGGTGTCGCCCTGGACACCCGCGGGGTGCCGCGTGACCACCCCGCGGCACCCGCGGGGTGTCGCGCTGGACACCCGCGGGGTGCCGCGTGACAACCCCGCGGCACCCGCGGGACACCCGCGGGGTGTCGCGCTGGACACCCACGGGGTGCCGCTGGACACCCGCGGGGTGTCGCGCTGGACACCCGCGGGGTGCCGCTGGACACCCGCGGGGTGTCGCGCTGGACACCCGCGGGGTGTCGCGCTGGACACCCGCGGGGTGTCGCGCTGGACACCCGCGGGGTGCCGCCGCCTCCGGCCGCCGGCGCCACCGCGCCGGCGACCCGCGCCGCCGCGCCGGCGACCCGCACCACCTCCGGCTTCCGCAGGCCGCCGGAGTCGCTCCGGTGACCCGTTTTCCTTCTCGTCTGCGCCGTTGTTCCTCCCGGGTTCCGTTCTTTACTGCGGGATCAACCAAAGGCCCTTGCGTCGTGCTTTTGCCGTCGCCCGCCAAATCCGCACAAAAAGGAAGATCGGCGGAGGGTTGCCGAGTCTTGTTTGTTAGACCCGCACCCTCCGCGTTAGTCATAAACCACGGGAGAAACAAGAAACGACCAAATCAACAATTTTAAATAAATTTAAAATTGTTCCGTGATCGGTTCCTCATTTTAAAAGAAATAAAATCACGGGAAAGGAAAATATTTCAAATCAACCCTTACCTTGTCGTCGTCGTTGCCGATCGAGGGATCGTCGCGGGATTGCTCGTCGCGGAAGAAGGGGGAACGTCGCGTCGTCGCGGTATCCGGCGTCGCGTCGCCAATCTCCGGATCAAGATCAAACGGTTTAATTAATTAAATCCGTTGTTATGAAATTTAAAAAGGGAGAATTAACGATCCGATTCTCACCTTAGTTGCCGAACGAGGATCGGCCGCGGAAGAAGAGGCGTCGCCGAAGAACGTCGCGGGTAAAGCTCGTCGACGTCGCAGATCTCGGTGTGCGTCGTCGAATTCCGGTCGCCAGCGTTCTTCGCGTTCTTCGCGTTCTTCGCGTTCTTCGCGTTCTTCGCGTTCTTCGCGGGGAGCCGAAGAAACAAGATTCTCTCAAATCCTTTCAAAGGATTTTTAGGTTGGTCTTATTTTATAAACATGCCAACAAACGCAAAAGCGTAAGTAACGACCCATCAGTTCGTTGAATTAATTCAACGAGCGAAACAGCCCATTTAATTCACGAAATAAACCGCCCAATTAAATGGTCTGTTAAGAATTAAAGAAAACGCGTCGGTTGACTTTTCAGTTACTTTGACGGGTTTTCGCGGGTGCTTTACTTAGCGAAAGAAACGGCAGGGCTCGTGCGGGCCCTGCCTCACAAATATCCTACCAAGGGGGTAGGATATTTCTGGATAGCATCCTATCCAGTTCAACTCAGTTCAAGCCGCCTTTAAGTGGCTTCAAGTGGCTTCCAAACAGCTTAAGTGAAATAAAATAAAGTTGTCGCACAAACTTTATTTTATTTCTGACTTAAAGCCGCAAAATTTAAAAACCACGTCTGAGCAAACGCAACTCCGGAAGAGGCGTTTCTAAGCAAATACCGGCGCTGCGATTTCATCGGTGCCCTCAGAATTCGATTCCGGGCACCGGTTCAAAAGTTAGAAAAACCCGCTCGTCCGTTCACTGAACGTACCCGAGCCAAACTTCAGAAAATGATTCCGGGCACACCCGGCCTCGGAATCAGGCACCGTCAGAAACTGCGTTCTTGTAAAATTCCAAAGAAAATTAAGAAAAAAAATTCTTTGAAATTTACGGGTCTTTACATTACTCCCACCACAGGGCTTTACGTCCTCGTAAAGCTTCAACACAAACTAGGGATACAAAAGGCGGTACTGAGCATGCATCTGAGCCTTCCGCTCCATGTGCTCACCTGGACCTTCTCTATCGTGGCCTGGACCACCTCTGGTCCCACTAGAGCTGCTAGATTTCTTCTTTGCCGATAAGAGAAACCTGGTCTCATCCCCTGGATGAACCACATTCTTCGCCTAATACGGTCAATCCCGAGATGGATGATACTAATCCATACCAAGGATGACGTCGTAAGGCCTCGACGCTACTACCAAGAGATCCGACCGTTACTCTCGCCTCCAAGGGTTGATTCACACTGTCGGCATCAGTGTGTGGTAACTGGGTCTCCTCCAGTAGATGTCTCACAAGTGAGGGTCAAGTCAACAGTCAAAACTGGAACCTCTTAGTAACAACACAAGAGAGGACAGGGAAGTAAATGCCACAAGAAAGGGTGTCTTTTATTACTACAGCTCAAGTACAAAGACACAAAGCATCTACAAACATACATCAACAAAACTAGAAGCAACATGAACAAAAGTCTCCAGGTCTGGAGCTAGTTCCTCTCCTGTCCATCTGCTCCCAGAGCTCCATTATCGAAGGCCTCGGCTGCGTGAAGCTGAGCTCTCGCATGTTCACCTACTCCCTGTGGTCGGGGCGGACCTCCTGGTGGTGGTGGTGGCAGAGCCTCAAAACGTCTCCCACCTCCTGCTGCGCGGCCAGCTCCTCTGCCTCGTCCGCCTCCTCCCTGCGAACCGCCACGGTCGAACCTCTGCCTCTGCCTGGGAGGTTCTTCACTTAACTGCTGATCATCAGCATGGCGGGTCGGACAATCACGAGCCATGTGACCAATCCCGCCACAGGAGTAACACTGCCCACTCTCGGCACGCCTGGCTCTGACTCCACCCCGGTTCCCTCGCACAACTGAGCCTGAGTCGTGCAGTCGTCCACCGATAGGTCTGGTCTGCCTGGAACCCTGAGTCATCTGTCGGCTACCTGCTACCGAAGACTCCGCTACGTGCCGCCCTGCGGTGGGTCTCTGTGCTGGTGTAGACTCAGCAAGGAAGCTCTCGATCAGAAGGGCCCGCTCTAGTACTCCTGTCTGAGTCGGTATGTTAAGAGAGATCAGCGATGCCCTGATCTCATGTCTCAATCCCTGCTCGAAGGTCCGGGCCCGAAAGAAGGGGTCCCGTACCATGTCTGTCGAGTACCGAGAAAGGTCGGTGAACCTCGCCGCGTACTGAGCGACCGTCAAGCTGCCCTGCCGCAGCTGAAGAAGCTCCTGGATGCGCACCGCACGGAGGGTGGCCGGGACGAACTCTGAGCGGAAGAGGCTCTCGAAGTCCGTCCAGATGAGGGTGGCCTCATCGTGTACCTGGAGCATCAGGCTCCACCAGCGTCCGGCTGCTGTCGTCGTGCCATCCTGAAAAAAACAAGTATGCCACGGTCAGAACAGTATACCTGGTGAGCTGACACAAGTAATCACAAAGAAAACTTGAAACACACATGCAATCAATGTTTTCGGGCATTAAGTCGGAAATCAGAAGTCAGGGTCCTGGTGTATGGATACGTCGGCCGCCGCACCAACACTGGACTCCCTGGACTGATAACCACACTCAATACGCTAAACACTATTGCTTCACATAGAAGGAAGATCAGAGTCTGCGGTAGAACCGACCACCTCTGATACCAATTTGTCACGACCCGTCCTCGGGGCCCGTGCCGTGACTACCCCAAGCCCGCCTTCCATAGGCCAGGGGCTGGCGACTAGCACCAAGGCGTAAATCCCAACAAAAAGGGAAGGCATTGCCTTTGAAAAGTAAACAAGCACCACAGAGTCAGCAAGCGGAAAGTAACTACAGAGTGCAGAAAAGTAAAGGGGGCCGGAAATACAAGCCCAACTGTAAAGTACAACTGAAAAGTAAAGTACAGCAACTGAAGAAAAGACGGCGGCCTCGTGTCGTCCACTGGCAATCCCACCTGAAGGGTGGGTACAGATAGCCTCCAGGCTCCTCGGGTCCCACGTCCGCTCCGAGCACGTCTTGCCCAGTGGTCCACCTCCAGGTACCGTCCTGCTCCACGCCCCAACCGCGATCAGCGCTGTCCGTCGTCTGCAACCAACACCACGAAGTGCGGGCATAGCCCGTGTAGGGGTGAGTATAAGCTACTCAGTAAGGACCCCGAGACCCCCGAAGGTCTCCCGAAATCCACAAAGGATATAGCACAAAAGAAAGATGCAATCACGAAGTAACATCTGACTTGACTTAGGTATATGCCCATACATATACCTAAGTCCCCAATTCTAGCTCTGCTCACGAGCTCAAGAACAACTCAATCCACAAAGGAAAGCAAGACTCAAATCCACAAGGAGAGTAAACAGTAAATCCACAAAGGATAGTTCAACACAATCCACAAAGGAGAGTAACATAAGATTCAGCTCAACCAGGATTTTCAATATCGAAACCGTAAATGTTGAAGAGCCCCATCTCTGAAGTGTACAGTGGTCCTGTCACGACTCCGAGGTACTGCTCACTAACCTAAGACTGCTGAAGTACTCCTCCTGTCGAGTACCGCGGGTCTGCTGCCAACTACCGGGCGCTCCGTCCGCTGAGGGTCTGCTGCCAAATACCGGGCGCTCACCCAGATAGCCTACTGAGGTACTCCTCCTGTCGAGTACCGCGGGTTTGCCGCCAACTACCAGGCGCTCCGTCCGCCGTGGGTCTGCTGCCAACTACTGGGCGCTCCGTCCACTGGGCTAGTCGACTCACTCCAAGTCGAGTCGGTCAAGCAGTCGTCAGGTCTCAGTCATCTACACGGTCTCCGTACTCCGCATGCGCGTCTCCACCGTCGCGGGTCTGTCGCTACAACCAAGCGCACACACTCCGTAGAGTATCGCGGGTCCGCCGCTACAACCAAGCGCTCCACCGCCAAGGGTCTGCTGCTGCATCCAAGCGCACCACCACTGTCAAGAACCACGGGTCCGCCGCTACACCCAAGCGCTCCACCGCTCAAGGTAAAAAGAAGATTCAGCTCACACAGGTTCGGTAGCACTGTTCCACGTAGGATCGCTGAGTGCAGTAGTCGACGCAGTCCACTGAGGATCTCTGCACAGTCGTCGCCGCAGTCCACGAAGGATCTCTGCTCTGCCGTCGTCGCAGTCCACGGAGGATTCTCTGCTCTGTCGTCGTCGCAGTCCACGGAGGATCTCTGCTCTGTCGTCGAAGCCACAGCCAGCACTAGGGTTCCCGCACATAGCGAGCTCGTTAGGAGGGTCCGCTCCACGAGTCGAGAGGCTGATACATCAACTGACACGTAGTCCGAAGTTGATGTATCCAAAAGTTCCGTATCGACAACAAGATCTCAACGCAACAGACGGCGCGTCAATCGGACGCCCGGTCTGAGAGTTATTGGCATTTTCGTCCCAGGGGCCCGGTTGGTTTTTAGGGCAAAACCAACCCGACCGTACTCCGCCTGTGTCCGATCCCCGGGCGGAGTATGCCAAAAGTTCCGTCTCACTTAGAGGAAACTACCACAGCTGACGGTACGTCGATCGGACGTCCGTAGCTCAAGTTATGAGCGTTTCCGCTCCGAGGGCCCGGTTGGTTTCGTGTACGAACCAACCCGGCCGAACCCAAAGTCTTCCGAAACCTTGAGTATAATAAACCGAAACGACCGTCTCGATCCAAGGATCGCGTTGCCGCTGACGGTGGGTCGTTTGGAGGCCCGAAGCTCAAGATACGGCCATTTGAACGAAGTCCGTCCGAAGACGGGGGGTCCGGGCCCGGGCCGACCCGGCCCGACCCCCCCTGGTTGGCCCGAACCGGGTCGGGTCCGACTCGGTTGGCCCGGCCCGGCCCGGCCAGGGCCGGTCCGGCTCGGCTCGGCCGAGCGGCCGAGCGGCCGACGCGGGGGAAAGCCGCCGCCCCGCGTGACACCCCCGCGGCACCCGCGGGGTGTCGGCCAGACACCCGCGGGGTGCCGCGTGACAACCCCGCGGCACCCGCGGGGTGTCGCCCTGGACACCCGCGGGGTGCCGCGTGACCACCCCGCGGCACCCGCGGGGTGTCGCGCTGGACACCCGCGGGGTGCCGCCGCCTCCGGCCGCCGGCGCCGCCGCGCCGGCGACCCGCGCCACCTCCGGCTTCCGCAGGCCGCCGGAGTCGCTCCGGTGACCCGTTTTCCTTCTCGTCTGCGCCGTTGTTCCTCCCGGGTTCCGTTCTTTACTGCGGGATCAACCAAAGGCCCTTGCGTCGTGCTTTTGCCGTCGCCCGCCAAATCCGCACAAAAAGGAAGATCGGCGGAGGGTTGCCGGGTCTTGTTTGTTAGACCCGCACCCTCCGCGTTAGTCATAAACCACGGGAGAAACAAGAAACGACCAAATCAACAATTTTAAATAAATTTAAAATTGTTCCGTGATCGGTTCCTCATTTTAAAAGAAATAAAATCACGGGAAAGGAAAATATTTCAAATCAACCCTTACCTTGTCGTCGTCGTTGCCGATCGAGGGATCGTCGCGGGATTGCTCGTCGCGGAAGAAGGGGGATCGTCGCGTCGTCGCGGTATCCGGCGTCGCGTCGCCAATCTCCGGATCAAGATCAAACGGTTTAATTAATTAAATCCGTTGTTATGAAATTTAAAAAGGGAGAATTAACGATCCGATTCTCACCTTAGTTGCCGAACGAGGATCGGCCGCAGAAGAAGAGGCGTCGCCGAAGAACGTCGCGGGTAAAGCTCGTCGACGTCGCAGATCTCGGTGTGCGTCGTCGAATTCCGGTCGCCGGCGTTCTTCGCGTTCTTCGCGTTCTTCGCGTTCTTCGCGTTCTTCGCGTTCTTCGCGTTCTTCGCGGGGAGCCGAAGAAACAAGATTCTCTCAAATCCTTTCAAAGGATTTTTAGGTTGGTCTTATTTTATAAACATGCCAACAAACGCAAAAGCGTAAGTAACGACCCATCAGTTCGTTGAATTAATTCAACGAGCGAAACAGCCCATTTAATTCACGAAATAAACCGCCCAATTAAATGGTCTGTTAAGAATTAAAGAAAACGCGTCGGTTGACTTTTCAGTTACTTTGACGGGTTTTCGCGGGTGCGTTACTTAGCGAAAGAAACGGCGGGGCTCGTGCGGGCCCTGCCTCACAAATATCCTACCAAGGGGGTAGGATATTTCTGGATAGCATCCTATCCAGTTCAACTCAGTTCAAGCCGCCTTTAAGTGGCTTCAAGTGGCTTCCAAACAGCTTAAGTGAAATAAAATAAAGTTGTCGCACAAACTTTATTTTATTTCTGACTTAAAGCCGCAAAATTTAAAAACCACGTCTGAGCAAACGCAACTCCGGAAGAGGCGTTTCTAAGCAAATACCGGCGCTGCGATTTCATCGGTGCCCTCAGAATTCGATTCCGGGCACCGGTTCAAAAGTTAGAAAAACCCGCTCGTCCGTTCACTGAACGTACCCGAGCCAAACTTCAGAAAATGATTCCGGGCACACCCGGCCTCGGAATCAGGCACCGTCAGAAACTGCGTTCTTGTAAAATTCCAAAGAAAATTAAGAAAAAAAATTCCTTGAAATTTACGGGTCTTTACATTTGATAAGAGTGATCCATAGATAAAAACCTTTGAATAACCGTTTACACTTTCTTTCTCCCATGTTGTAATTTATAACATGATGTTACTTATCCAAAAATTGGATAATATTTATTCCCCTTAAAACTATATTTTAAAAAAATTTCATATGTTTTGAAGTTATTTATAGTGAATATAATCATTGCATGCATTTGAAAATATTATATTTTATAATAATCATAAACTCTAATAAATTTCTTCTATAATAGTTTCAAATCAACAATTAATGGTTAAATATAATCATTGATTTTGTTTCTCGGATGATTTGGTTCAAAAAATAATTAAACTCAATATGATATATATCTGCTACATTCAAAATTAAGAATATAATTTGTAAATTACCAACAAAATATTCCATGAATTGTGTTTTACACTAAGTATTTAATATGGATTCTTTCCATATATATATATATTCCAAGTTAGATATTTCTAACTTAATTTTTTAATATAGGAAATTATTAATCAATTTTATTCCATCATGGAAAATCAGCTGGATAATGTAATTTTTCATTATATATTCACTCATATGCATTCCATCTTAACATTTATGTATAATTTGAATTTTAAATAAATGTTTCAAATGTGGAATTATAAAAGACACCAAATTTCCTTAGTATGAGATTTTACATTCGACATAATAGATAAATAAAACTATGATTTTTCTTTCAACTTATACTATAATGTACCACATTTAGAGAATTATGAAAAACCTTCATATTCCGTCATATATCACACACATTCATTAGGGTAGATATGTATCTTATTGTACACTAATCCCATCAGGTATAATATTTTTTTATATTATAATTTTAATATGGTATATCATTGTCCTTAGGAAGCATGTCTTTAAATTTCTATAATAATTATGTAAAACCCTTATCACTAAATCCATTTTTTTCTTTAAAGATAACCAATCTTAACATTGTTAATAAAAATAAATATTTCATATAACTTGGATACAATAGTTTTTCAACATCACCCTATAATATCTCAATCTCTATATTTTTATCAATTTCTTCCACTTCAATATCTTGAATCTTTTTTTTAATTTGATCAGAATTATCATCTTGAAAATATCTATTATTAATAGATTTTGAATTCTTCACAATTTCACCATGCCAAATAGAAATGAAATATCTTAGATTAAAACCATTAAAAATTAAATGATCTTTGATTTTTATTCTTTATATATTTATCATATTTAAGCACTTAATTCATGGATGAAAAAAAGTCATTGTTTAGAGCATTCCATTTAGAAAATTACAAAATATCATCAACCGCTTCCTCATATTCATCACCTGTTTATCATACAATAATCCAACTATGATTCATTAGCACTTATAACAAATTTTATGCATTGAATATAAGTCACTATATTTATAAATTATAAATTCAAATATACTTTTATAAATAACAACACAAAATAGATTTTTTTTTTAAAAATGATTAATAATAATGATAATAACAATTAAAAAAACATATATGAATAATACATATATTATATTTTTTTAAAAATAATATTTATATGTTATTTTAATCACAATTATTTATCCTTAACATATTTTATGGTTATGTAAATGTTCCATGGTGGAAATATATGTTCTATTTAGATCTCTATAAAATATTATACCAAAAAAGATACTTTCTAATACAGTCTTGTATATATTATGCATAACATAAATGTTTTATAATATGATTGGTGGTTAATTTGTAAACAAAAAAACATATTTAAATTATTAAATAGGTTTTCTAAATTTGTTAAATAATTTAGAAAAAATTTATTAATCATTAAAAAAATCAAAATGAAAAAATGATTTAACCAAAAATTATATTTTTTCATAAAAAATATTCATAAAATATTAAATAAAATTTTCTTTGTTTTCTAAAAAAACAAAATATTTTTGTAAATAAAATAAAATAAAATTTTTTAATTAATAAAATTATAAACAAGATTTTTTTAACAATTAACAATAAATAAACTATATTTCTAATAAATAGAAAATATATCTTCTATATCAAAAAATATTTATTTTAGAAAACTGAAAACATTCAAAAATGAAATGTTTTATTCTTAAAATATTAACTTGGAAAAGTATAATAAAAAAACCTAAATTATTATATAACTAATTTTCACATAAAATATAGCTTAATTATAAAATTAACACATATATTTATCAAAACATCTGTATAAAAATTATCTCAAATAATAACTAGATAACATTAATTAATATTCTAAAAAAATATTTTATTTTTAATAAATTTACTTAAAAAAATATTTCCAAACAATAACTGTATAACTAAGAATGAAAAAATACAATGAAACTCATAGCAATAATCTAGTTTTTTTGAAAATATGTAACTTTTTATTTATTAAACAATTAATTTTATCAAAATTTATATAATAATTAATCAAAAAATTCAAGATACATTGATAAAAATTTTATATACTTAATAATCCAAACCCTAAAACATGAGAGTAAAGAAATATAATAACTATATAATAAATTATTGAAAAATTAATACATTCATTTGAAACATATCTTACATTTCAAAAAAGAAAAAAAATTGTACTTCAGTAGCGGGGAGAGAAAATTGAGTGAGGATGATGATAGAAAAGGATAATGGAGGATGAAAAAGGTAGAAGAGAATGGTTAAGGGCAACAATTGTTGAAAAATGAAGAAGGTAAAAAATAGGGGAGGGTCGATAATGGGTGAAATAGCATGGAGGGTTGAACATGAAGAAGGTTTTGATTTTAGTTTAGGGAAAAGGGATAGATAATTGGCATGGGTTGAGTGACTGAAAAGAATTAAAATGTAGGGATCACATTACAATTTATTTAACAGTTTTTGACATTGTTTACTTAATAACTGATGCTAAAAAAAGTATTTTATTTCAGTTATTTAATAAAAAATAACGAATTTTTTTACTCCAATAATTGAATAACCATGTAAAAACATAAATTGATATTTTTTTACATCAGTTATTAAATAACAGATGTAATATTTTTATTAAGACTATTATAAATAATGGATGTTATAAAAACATCATTTTAAACTGACTTTGTACTCGTTAAACCTTTTGTAACATTTATTCATTCATGATGAAATATTTAACTCTTTAAATGTTTCATATAGAGTCATACAAACTCATCCTACTATAAAAAAACCTATAGTGATGGTTTTTTAGTCATAATTTTTGAAATCATAACCATATATAGCATATATTCTTGGTTTTACTAAAATGGAGATGAAAGGTTTTCCTATGTCCATATATTTTTAAAACCACGAATATATTATGGAAGTGTACACTAAGATCTTAAACATGACACGGTGGTTTAAGATACACTATGGTCCTTCTTTGTGTGAACCATGTCATATATTAATATACTATGTTGTGGTGGATCATGCATGGTATTATCGTATAATGTAATAACATATAGGAATCAATCCAAAACATCTCTAAATGCTATCATGTTTAATTATTCATCATATGATGATTAATTTTAGGATTTTTTACATTAAAAATATCCATTTAAATGGTAAAAAATTAATGGTGGATCAAGATAAACATTTCAAATAGTTGACAATTTTAAGATCATTCATGAAATATTCCTTAATATTCTGAACATTTTTGCTTTTTGGATTCCTATATAATATGGACTGATCCTTATAAATTAATCTACAATGGTTATAAATCCTCAAGAAAAAAGTAATTAATCCACCATTATCTCTAACCTTTAAACTAAATGTTCTATAAAACTATGGTTTTGAGAGGGATCTTTCTAAGTCATTAATGGGTTTTGGTGTGAGATATATTTTTTAGTTAAAGTGTTGGAATTTCTAGAATGGGACTTTCAGAAGAAAACCTTTAAAAACCAAATAAAGATAGTTTAACTATAACCCAAGATGTCCAAAACCATGAAACAATGATATCTAATTCTAGATAAGGTGATACAAGAGGATGTTCCAAATATGGAATGAGTTTTTGGATGAATTGGTGAAGTTGATATATCTCATTGATATAAATATGGGCTATACTAACAATTTTTAGCTATTTTAATAGGCTAAAAAATCATTGGTATAACTTATACCAATATTTATACAAGCCATTGAAAATAACAGTATTGGTATTAGTCTACAAAAATGGTTTATAAACTATTAGTATATCCTTATACCAATAGTGACCTCAAATAATTGGTATACTATTATTACTGGGCAGTTAAATTCTGACCCATCTACACATCTATTATATAACTCCATCTGCAAAGATAACTAAAATAATCAAATATAAAAATAATCATTTCATCGATGGTAGGAATAATTCTAAAAATAATACAAATAATATATATTTCACATTCAAACAATTAATAATTTTAAATTTAAATGAATATATATACAAGGAGTTTAAGTTAGAATATACTTTCCACCATAATAAAAGTGTCATAAAAATAATGTTAGAAGTGCATCAGATCAATATTCTATTCTAAAAAATAATTACCCTAATCACCACTACCATCTTTATCATCTCTACCACTATCCACATCATTAACATCATCACTGACATTATTTTTTTCAATAAATTCATAACCAAAACCACCAGGAAGGTCATTGCCCCAACAATCACTAGGACCTATATCAAAATGAACCATAAAATCATTTAAGGAGTTCATAATTGACATGAATATATAAAAAATCATATTAGTATTTAGTGTAAGTGATGGACAGAAATCCTTCATAGCTTTCATGAACTTCTCAATATCCTTTTGACCTCTTTCACGCCCCTCTGTTGCTATTTTTGGTCTTTAATATTTTTTCATGAGCATCTTTCAACTCAATTATAGTAGAGTTTTTGGAATTTCTTAAAGTGGGTCAATACCTAATGGTCATGATATTCTTCATAGGTCTACAATTGACTATCTCTTGGTTCTCATCAGCTAATACTTTCCATAAAAGATTATTTGACCCAAAATTGTCACCATGTTTCCCTTCACAGGACTCTAGAGTATTCTGCTGACAATATAAATGAGATATTTATTTATTAAATATATATTAAAATTATAAATCATTATAATAACACTTTCAATCTTTTACTTGGTCTCAAAATTAATAATAATCCCATATCTCGTTTTCTACTTGAGAAAAAAAATTCTTGAGGTACACACCCTTTAATGTTTAAAAATGATCGTTAGAAATGATAATAGATATATGAAAACAATATTCAACAATACTATATTATTTAAATAAATTTAATCAAATTAAAATAAAACTAAAATATTATATTATTTATTTATTTTAATTGAAATCATAAAAAAACTAATTAAAATCAATTGTATATGAAAAATACATAATTTCTCCCATGTTCTTACATAGTCATACATCCTAAAGTGTGCACATTATTTATAAAACCCATGTTTTTTCCCATTGTATAGAATAATAAAAAAAATTCAATAATATAAATCAAATTATTAATACAAATCATAAACATTTTTAATAAAAAACCATTAAATTTAAATAATACCTCAAACTCATCACTCTTCCAATAGGAAATCACCTCCTGGTATTGTGAAACTAAAAAATCATTGAGGGTTACTATACCCTATAACTCTGTTCCAAGTCTATAGGTCAAACTAATATATAAATTATTCTTATATTCTCTCTATGGTCCCCTCAATTCCATTAACTTTTCAGCCCTAATACATTGACCAATGGGGTAGTTAAAGTAAAGATTCAAAAATAATATTAATTTATATAAATACAATAATAATATTTATTTTAATTTAATAAATGTTCTTATCCATATATCATCCCATGAATTTTCCTTTATTTGATCACTGATGTGTCTCCAAGAGATTCGTTGCATGATAATCTCATCACTGTATTTTTCCAACATATCTAAAAAATGACACACTATCTACTATTTTTATTAATCAATTCATTACCTTCATTTTACTCAACCATTACTTGTGTATGAATGTTCCCTACATTACATATGCGAGTATGCCCATGCCTCTTATTAATAGACCATTTTTAAAGAAAATAAAATTATAAATTAGTACGCATTACAACTAAAATAAATTTATTGTGATAAAATTTAATTCTATTGTAAATATATAACTGATCCAAGATGATCAGTGGGCTCATATTGATATATAGGATATGATGATTTAGTATCTACTGACTTATGGGTAGTATATAATGTTTGTTGTGTACGATCAAAAAACTATGGAGAATAATTCACAAGATCACAAGCATAAAACCATGGAGAGATATGATAATTAGAAAATAAAGGTAGTATGGAACTGATTGGAAATGACATAAAGGATAAATAGATATCATGGGATATAGAAAAGGTATATTATGAGCATAAACTATATAAAAATATGGAGAAAGTATAGGTGGTCTAAACATCCCTGATGTTTCAAGTGAAATAGTGGGATGAGAAAGTGTAGTAGATGGGATATTTAGTGGAAGGTCTGGGCATAATCAGGTATGCAGGGTTCTTTGAGTAACTCTAGTACCGCCCCTACTCAATCACTTACGTTTCTCACTACTATTAGTAGTTTTATTATAAAATATTTGTCTTCTAGATTTTTTCTATGAAAATAAATTTTAAAATGATTAATAAAATAGAGGATTGATACAATATACCATTGGTTTTATAAATTACCCACCACTAATTTTGAATCATAGTCAAATCTAATAATTAAATTATTTGATTAATCATATGAAACATTTTGGTCAAGACTAATCGGGGAAACAATAGTTTCAATTTCATCCCCACCATCATAAAAAATATTCCATGGATTACTTCAGTAATGAAAATGAATTTATTTTTAATATGATATATCACATAAAAAACTTTTTTCTCTATTGATTCTAAAAAATATGGCTCACAAGTAGGTAGGAATCAACTGATGACAATAACACTACACCTACCATCAAAAAATGTTCCATGTTATTTCATTGAATCAAACCACATGGATTTCATCATAGCATCTTAACCATGAGTTTAAAAATCCAATATTATATTTTATTAACAACTCCATAAAAAGAAAAATTTTCATATCAAGGATGGATATCCATTACATAATAATAATATCCTATCATTATTGTTAATATCACACCATCATGTTTTAATCCTATGTTCACTACTTAACTAGTTATAACAACTTTTTAGCCATTGATCACCAAGGTTTTTTATTCATGGACTATATTATTGGAACAAAAATCTAATGCTATTATTTACAGAGAGATAACATCAATATATAAACTCAATACCTAAAATATATAATCATATTAAAATTAATAATTAATAATGAATAATTATTTTATAAAATTAATGGTTTTACCTTCGATTTCAACCAATCTTGACACTCATTACTATGAAAATACTCTCTCATTAGCAAGAAAAATGAAGAATAAATTATAAATATAATTTATTTATTATTTATACATAATAATATAGTAAAAGTTTAAGATATATGTAGAATTACATAGGATGAGATAACACATACATGTTAAAATTAAATACTTGATATAGTTATCAAACAAACAACAGTTAAATAAGATCGTGTAATGAGCCATCTCCCTCTCTTTAAGGCTCAATATACCCAATGTATATGATCCAATAATTCACACTATTTAGGAAAGTGATGAAAAAGTGAACTCAATTTACTCATATTTATAATCTTTATTTCTCATTATCTAGTTATATTTAATGCTCACATCATCCAAATACATTGAACATAAATCCATGCAATCTAGAGCTAAATAAAATTTCACAATGGAACTACTGGGATGATCTCTATTCCTGATATAAGACATCTATTTATTTTATATGGACACATCCAATGAAATTTAATGAGGCCCCTAATAAATATTTTAGTTAGAAGGTGGATAATTAGACGCAACATGAAAGTGATAAAATAAGAAGGGAAAATTTTATCCAACTCACTCATAATTAATAGTCCTTAAATTTTTTTCAATAAACTCATGGATTTTTTTTAGAAAAAGTATCTCTATAAAATTGGAATAATCAATTCAAAACCATACTTAAATTATTAGACAATAAATTAAGTATTACTATTGGGATCCATTCTTGAAGAAGAATGTGATAGTCATAAGTTTTTAGATATTTTAGTTTCACCTCTCTTCTGATGACCTATTTCAACATGTTTCTTTAATAACCCTCTAAAACCTTGATATTATCTATTAATTCAAAAAATTATTTTTATCTAACATTTTCATCAAATAAGAATAATTGGGAACTTTCTAGTTATTATGACTGATTAAACTTAGGATGACGTTCTAGGAGCCCCTCAATATTGAGTTGTATTTTTTGTCAATAAGAATGATGTTAATATGTGTTAAGTGAAAGATGTGAAGTGTGTAAGAAGGATAGAATACCAAACATAGGTTTCATTATCTAACAAGTTGTGAACAATGAAAGAGGATCAAATAAGCACCTTATATCTTGTAAGTGTGTTGCTATCATTATTCATATGAAAAAGGAAGATGTTTGAGGCACTACCATTGATTTTTGTATTAGAGATCTATTCACATAGTAATGATTTTTAATAGGTTGGATAAGCTATATAGGAAAAACTGATATTTCATGGATACTAATTTTATATTAAATATTAGAAAATATGGTTGAAATGATAAGAAAACTATTTCTTGAAGGTTCAAGTGAAAAATTAGTTTACGTTAATTTGAGGAATTTCAGAAGATTACATGTTAAAAAACTTTACATGGAGTATGGTTATTTATGGATAAAATATTTCTATGATGAATCTAGAAATTTTTAAAATCTAGATAAGAATATAATATGGCTAATATTGATGAAGATACATCCTTTTGAATATCATATATGAAGGCAATTGTCTATATTAATATATGTCTTGGATGATGTTTGAGGAAGTGATGAAGTTTTGGAGGTACTAGAAGAATATTATAGTACTCGAAAGAGTTTTTATTTATGAACTTTCAATGTTTAGTTGTATCACTGAGAGGGGGAGGGGGTGAATTATTTATAATATTTTCTCTTATGATTTATTCTTCTTAATCAACCTCTATGACTATTTAAATTCTCAATCTTCTCTTTTGATAATGTCTCACCCTTTCCCATATGCAACCATATGAAAGAAAAAAAGCACATGATGATTTACATGGTTTGGTCTTAATGTGGGAACCTGCTCCTTGATAGGTTCAAGTTGAGTTCCAAGATCTATATTTTCACTAGTAAACACAAATGAGTATATTTAAAAGGTATCTTTTGAAAATCCTTAACACTATAGAGTAAAATGAAGGGAAATATCCTAAAAATACTTAGCTACCTCATGATGGTTTCTTTATACTAGCTTCCATAAGTTTGAGCTATCCCCCCAAAAGATCTTACTATCTCTTGAAAGGTTATTTATATTCGATCATACCAGTTCTTTAATGGTTCCTTCCAACAAACCCATTAACATTCCTTTAACTTCTCCTAAATTTTAGTATAATGTACACATTGGCCTTTTCTTTTAATTCCTAATGTCCAGATCTTGATCTAAATCTAGATCACTAACCTTTATCACTTTTTATTCTTATGACATTATGACATCATATTGAAGGATAGAGTTCCTAATTATCACCTCCTTCAAAAACCTTTGCACAACAGTAGCTGTGCCTACATTCTTCTTAGTTCTCAATCCTATTATATGATAGAAGGGTATGATAGGTATTTTTATCCCATCTACCTCGATACACGTACTCTTCTTCCCAGATATCATTGGTTTCTCTCTTTAATACACAAAAAAACTCCACTCATAGAATTCAATATTGGGTTGTCAACCATCTATCATATTTTTATTATAATTTTTTTTATTTATGCTATTACATGATTAATATTCCAATATTTAGGCAAGGAATCTCCCCTTGAAGTATGGTAATGTGATATCATCATTCAAACACATTTAATCTTGATCATTAACTTTATTAAAAAATCCACAAGACTTAGGATATTTCCATCATAAAATTATCCAAAAAATATATGAGTATTCAAATTATTTTAATCTTCTTCCATGTCTGTATGAAATCATGTATAAAACCTCACAATTTGTAAAATTATATTTCAATGTGGACTCTTATTTTCTCATAGAACAAGATTTTACTCATTCATCATCTGAGTTAGAATAAAAACTCTTCCATTATGATGTTTATATCTATAAAGAATAGATTTTTCATCATATTATTTATTTAATAATGTCATATTCTATAATATTGGGATATATTACTCTAAAATTTTTATACTTTGAAACTTCACAAATTATTAGACTCTTACAATTTCACTGTAAGTATTATACAACACATTGATTCATTTCCCCTTTAACTTTTTTAGTCATTAATGGATTTTCATAATAATTATAAACTCTTATGAAATCCCTAAAGTTTTATTACTTATCCAAATTTATCTTACTAAAAATTATTATGAATATATATACAAATTTTAATGCTTATATAAATTACTATGCATTGATAGATTAGTCTTATATGTTGATTAATTTTCTATATTATGATATTGGATAATTCTTATGTGTCTTAGAAAAAGTCTTATACTCTTCAGGAAAAGTCTTATGTAGTTATAGATTAAGTCTTATATGATATCAAAGTCTTATGTGATATCATAAAAAGTATTATGAAATCTCAAAAAAAGACTTACAAGATATCATTCCTCTTTAAATTTATAGCTTTCTTAAGAGACTTATGAAAATATCAGAGGTCTTATGAAGTATCCATGACTCTTATGAAAAGTCCCTGCCATTTCTAAATTGCAACTCTATCTTGTAAAAGTATTTACATCAATTCAAAACTTCTTTAATTAAATCCAAGACATTTTAATTACTTCAAATCATCTCCAAACATCATCTAAAGGATATTCTTTACCTGAAATAGTAGTCTTAATTCTTAATTATTCATGGATGGTTTCTCCAACTTCTATCTAGTTTATCACTCTTTTAATAATATTTCTTAAAGACATTTCAATAGAAATGTTCTTCTAAACTCAATTAGAACTATTTTAGTCTATTCATACATATTACACTAGAACTGGACATTGATCCATTTCAAACTATCTCTATAATAATTCAATTTAAGGGATGATCACTAAGAAACAACGTTCATCAGTTTTCCCATGAACTCATAATGGTAGCTTCTTCTCACCCAACTAAAACACAAATTGAATATCATTCATAAAAATATATTGATAAAATAAACTTTATATCTATTTATCCATTTGGGATCTTAAATACCCTCTTTTTATTTTTGGTTAATACCTATTTAAAATCCAAAGTCAATGTTATTATTCACCTTTTTATTGATAATAAATGAAAAGATGAAAGTAAGGGTAGATCTCACTCGTTACTTACTTATTATATTAATATAAGTATGGAATAAAACCTCACTTAATAATGAGACAAAATTAACCAACTCCAAGTCTACATGATCCATGATCAGTATAGAAAACAATAGTGATTAAATATAACATTAATGTTGTCTAAAATAGTTCATCATATGATACAAACTACAAGTTCTATTTTAAATGGACATAAAAACATATTTATAAATATGTTTATAACATACACTCATATTTTAAAAAACATAAAAAATGTTCAAGTATAAGATAAATATCTCCCCCTTTTTTATTTTTATAAACACCCCCTCAATACTCATACTTGATCAAAATAAGAATTTGAAAAATGATTGTTGTACCTCAAACTTAAAAACTATCTATGAATTCAAAATTAATTAAATAATGATATTTTTATGGATCCTCAATTTAAATATCTATAATAGGATATACTCTAACATTTCTTCATCATGCTATTAAAAAGATTCCATGATTGACACATATTCTTTCTACACAACATTTACAATATTCCTCCACTCCCTGGTTTCATCACATTCAATTCCTTATAAAATAAGCATAAAGAAAACAGATTTGGGAGTATGTTAGGGTTTTATTTCCCCTAAATAAGAACAAAAAGGCTAAGAGTTGTTTTTAAAACAATATTCTACTTTATTTATAGATTTAATAATGGAAGATAACTCCATGCTTCATATTTTGAATTTATTTATATAAATCTTCCCAGGAAGAATGGACTCCTTGTTTTCTTCAGATTTCTTCTTATATGGAATCAACTCTTCCACCTTAGATAACAAAAAACATGTACTCTTTTTTCCTTTCTAATTTTTTTTATCCAATTTCAACTGGGCTATACATATAGTCAAACACTAATTAAGAGCCTAGGAAACCTTCTTTTTTGCGTTATGACACTTTATTTATAGTAGCAGTATTTGCATAATTAGTCATTGTTATTTTTATATTAGTTTAAAACAAATCCATTGGTATAGGTAAAAACCTCATGAACTTGTTAGATATAGGCCTAGAAAATATGAACCTTCTATATAAATATTCCATACTCTTCAATTTTCTCTTATTTTTCTATTTTTAGGTTCTTATTTGGGGATTTCCTCCACCAAACAAATGCTATTATTACTATTTGGACTGATTCTAATTTATAACCAAGTTTTATTATTTAAAATATAATATCGATGAGATGTTTTAAATTTTCTATGGTGTGACCTATTATTCCACAATAGAAGAATCACTAATTTAGTTTGATACCCTTTATAGTTTTCTTCTAGGGTGTACTTTTCACAGTTTTCTTCTCTTACTTGTACCCCAAGGTAGACTCACCATTATTCCTTTGATTTTTCATCTCTTGATTTTATGGTCTCATCCTATAATAAACATGTGAGTTTTTATTGATAGGTTTATATAGATATTAATCAATATTGTGAACACCTTTGTTTAAATTATTATATAACTTTTCAAGACATTGAAACCTATTATTTGTAAACTGATTTCTCTTCTTTTGTAAAATATGATTCAATATAAAAGGTTATCTTCCACTTACCCTTAATTCGGGCCTTCCATAATATATAGTGATTGAAATATTACACCATCCCAAACCTCCAATAGAACCAGCAATGGGAATTTAATCCATGTTTTCATTCTAATTAGAATATAGTGTGTTCCATAGGATTTAGGGGTTTTTGTCTACAGAGTTTCACAATATGAAGTATGGTAATCACAACATGATGCATTTGACCCAAGAACCACATTGGGAATAGAGGGGTTATGGGGATGGTATATATGTTCTAAGTGTTTTCCTCCCCATTACAAGGAATTTTAAGAGGTGGGAGGGTAGTAAACCTCTCTTAATATACAGTGAGTCCTACTGAAGAACAGAAACATGAGGCAGTAATCCAAATTAGAAAATATTATGGTAGAGGGCCTGTAACCCCAATTGATCTTAACAATTGATATCAAAGCCTGTAGGGTCGCCTCTAATTATTAGGGAAAGAACTAAGGGGGATATTATCGGAGTCCCAATTATAATACAATGCATTCCCAAGGGGTTAGGGTTTTCTAGATACAAGATATCATGATGTGACATATGGGAATACCACCATGATGATTTTGAATCGTGTCTAAAATTAGGCATAGAGGGGTTCTAGGAATGGAATATAAGTCCTAGATGATATCCTCTACAACAAAAGATCTTTTTAGAGGTGGTAGGGTAGTGTGCCTCCAATGGGAAATGTGTCTTGCTGAAGAACAAAACTGTGAGGTAGTGAGACAAAGTGGAAAATATTTGGTTGGAGGGACTACAACCCTAATTGATCATAAAAATCTTGTTCAATTTATTTTTATTGCGGATTCACCATCTTTAGTCCCTTGATATTTTTTGTAATAATCACCAATATTTTTCATTATTCTTGAGGAGATTAACCTCTTGGATATTCTTAAACACACCCTTAATGATATGGTGGATTTCTTAGCATTTTTTACAACCCAAAAATTTCTCGATTTTTAATTGTCATATGTACCAATAAGTGAAACAATATTAATACCTAAACGAGTTTTTGGGAAAAGGGTTACATTTTTATTAGATATTACAATAGGTATATTAAGATATAACTTAAATCTTTATTCCATAAAAGTGAGTCCTTTTAGTTATAATATTCTTATAAAAAACTTTCATGGTAACTACTCTTCTTTTATCAATAGCATGATAATTTTTAGGTCGAACCACTTCCATATTTCTCAATTTAAATTCAAGTTCAAGAAACCCCACATTAAGAGTAATATTATCATCCTTAACTAATTTCACTCTATCTTCCCGATCATTCTTCATCTTTAGAATCTAATATTTATTATTTTTTTATCTTCTTATAGGGAATTATAAAGGTCCTTAATTCTTCTGGTTTTAATATTCAATTGTGAATCCTTGAAACTAATGACTTATTTGTGTATTTATTCAAAATTATGGATATTATATTCATAAATTATACTTTATTTATCTTTCTCTTCAGTACTTAATTGAAATTAATCTCCAACCATTGTATTTTTTTACCACTAATCCCCTTGGATTTCACTTTCATGATGAGAGAACTTCACTTAAAAAAATGTTGCTAAATATTTTGGTATATCTTTTACAACCTTGAGAAGTTGTGTTTTATCTTTATCTATTTCCTAAATAAAATCAAATATATAAGTGATAACTTCACTAATAAATTTCATCAAGTAATATGTAAACCTATAACAGATGTTTTAACCAATTTAGTAGATTCATTATCTTGAATATTTTAGGTCATTTATTCAAAATGATGATTTTTATTAGCTTATTAGATGAACTAATAATTTTATTACCTTAAATTAGTGGTTCACCCTATTTCTTATTAAAATTATTCCTTAATTTATTTTCCTTGTTATTTTTTTTGTTTTTAGAATTTTGGATGAAACATTCATATTTCTATAGACATGAATGAATTTATTATCCTCTTTCTAAGGCATCTTAAAATATTCAATTAAGGTTTGGTATTTTATAGGAAACTAGGTTAGATTTGATACTACATGAAGTTTGAAGATTTGATAGTATCACTGAGAGGGGGAGAAGGTGAATTAGTGAAAATATTTTCTTAGTGATTTCTTATTTTTAATCAACCTCTGTGACTAAATAAAGTCTATATCCTATATTTTGATATTGTGATACACTTTTTCATATTAAACAAGATAAAATCATAGAAAATTACATGAGGATTTACAAGGTTTTTTCATAATGTGATTAATTACTTCTTTATTTGTTCAAATATAGTTTCAAGACATATATGTACACTAGTAAACACAAGTTAGTATAATTAAAAGTAATATTAAGAAAAGATTAAACACTTGTGAGTATAATAGAGGGATATATCATAAAAATAATACCCACATTTCAAAGTATTATTTATTTAGGATCCTATTATTTTTCACCATTTCTTAAAAATATCTTTATATTTCTTGATATGTTTTTTATATTAGCCCCCAACAGTTATTCAATGGTTACATCCAACAAATCCACAATAAGGTCTTTAATTTATCATGAATTCTGCTATAGTGTGAACATTAGATATGTTATTTAAGTCATAACATCTAGATCTTCTTCAAAATAGAGATTTATAAAAATTATAACTTCTTCTATTAATTATATTATGATATCATAGGTTAGGATGGTGTTCCTCTTCTCTTCTCCTTCATAGGATTCAACACAATAATAGTAGTGTCAACCTTATTCTAAGTTCTTAATTGTATTCTATAATAGTCGGGTATCATAGGTATCTTTATTCATTCCACATTGATGAAAAATATATTCTTCAAAAATATCATCACCTTCGCTCTTCGATGAAAAAACCTCTCTCTTGAAATTCAGCATCGGTTACTCAACTATATTCCACATTTTTATTCTACCATTTTTATATTCAAATTATCACGTAAAAAATATTTTCATATTTGCATATGGAAACTATCCTTGAATTTTAGTATCATGATATCCTCATCAAGACTCATTTAATCCTATTAATTATCTTCATTCAAAGTTCAATAATACTTGAGATATTTCCATATTCAATCACATTAAAAAATACACAATTATAAAAAATATTTTTCTATCATCCAAGTCTTCATGATATCATATAGAAAACCTCATATTGTTTAAACTTGTTTTATGATCTGACTTCTTCTATTCTCATAGAAAAATCTTTAGATTGTTCCTCATCTAGTATAAAATCACAAACTCCCACATTTTGATGTCTATCTTCATGAAGAATAAATCTTCCATCATCTGATTTATTTAAGAATATCATATTCTATGATATGGGGATATCATATTATATTATTCCCATTATTTGGAACTACAAAAATTGGTAGACTCTTAGGATTTCACCATAAGTCTTACATAACCCAGTTATTCCTTTTACCTTTTCCATTCACTACTACAAAAACGGGCAAGGGAAGCGCGCCCTTATAACCGCGCTAAGCAAAACCGCTGATAAAGGATACCCTATATCAGCGCTAAAATTACAGCGCTGAAAAATATAATGTTTATCAGCGCTTTCTTAGCGCTGATAAAAGTAATATTTATCAGCGCTAAAATTTTAGCGCTGATACAGTTGGTCTTTATCAGCGATTTTTGAGCGCTGATAAATGTTCGCCTATATAAGCGCTAAAAAAGCGCTGATACAGAACACCTCTATCAGCGCTCAAATTTCAGCGCTGATATAGGGTATCCTTTATCAGCGCTCAAAAAGTGCTGATAAATATTATCTTTATCAGCGCTAAAAAAGCGCTGATAAAGAGACCCTGTATCAGCGCTAAAATTGTAGCGCTGATACGGGGAATCTTTATCAGCGCTTTTCTAGCGCTGATAAATCATAATATTATCAGCGCTAGAAAAGCGCTGATAAAGATATATTTTATCAGCGCTATAATTTTAGCGCTGATAAAGGTAGCCTTTATCAGCGCTTTTTTAGCGCTGATAAAACCTTAGTCGACTTTTTTATAAAGTCGGTCGCACAGTGCCCTCGTTTTATCGCAGCTAAAGCTCTCGCGGAACCGTAGCCCTGCTACTCTTCTCCTGAATACCGCTGCTGTGTTCGCTTCGCCGGAGCTTGCCGCCCTCGGTACACTCGCCGTCCTCCGCCACCCGCAACACCCTCGGCCGACCTCCACCGCCTGCCGCCCTCGGCTGCCCGCAACGCCCTCGGCCGCCGTTCTCTGCCGCCCTCGGCCGCCCTCGGCCGCCCTCGGCCGCCCTCCGCCGCCCTCGGCCGCTCTCCGCCGCCTCCGCCGCCCTCCGCCTCACTCGGCCGCCCTCGGTCGCCCTCCGCGGCCGCCTTCTGCAACCCGCAACTCCCTCGGCCGCCGCCTTAAGGTAACAATCTATGAAGAAGATGTATATGTTTTCATATAGATAGATTGTGTATAGATGATTCTCTCTAAGTGTACTCATGATGATGTCCAGATGTTGGGAATGATCATCATTATTTTGGTATTACACCAATATGTCATCCATAAAACAACTACAATCTGGTCTAGGTACAAGTGAAATATTCAACTCATCAAGAGAATAAATGCCATGGGGAATTCGTCAACACAAATTTTATTATGAAGAATTCATAAAAACTATACATGATTTCAAAATTAGTTTATAGTATATCAGAATTTCTCAACCTCAAATGATGATAAACAAACCTTAGATCAATCTTAGAGAACAATATAGAACCCCTCAGCTGGTCAAATAGATCAAAAATACAAAGAAGTGGATATCTGTTCTCAATATTTCATTTATGAAACAGAAACTCTGTACTGAAAATAAGGAACGTGCATCAAATCCAACATACCCCTATCGTAAAGCAAGGATGGGGTACGCTTCATTAGAAAAGAAAATGGTACGTATTGTAAATTTACAGTAATATTGTTAGGTGCCAATAAACAACATCATAATTATCTTTCTATGTTTATATGTAGATTGATGAATCTAAAACCAAATGCACTTCTATCCCACGTCATGTGCTATGGAAGGAGGCACGTGTGAACAAAGAAGGGAAGTTAATAGATGAGAACACACAAAAAGTGTGGGAAATATGTGTAAGTATGACACGATGATAAAAAGATTTGTTTAAAATTGCTATTACATAAAAATAATTAGTTTTTTTCCTATATCTGACAGTCACAGGAATCAGCTACTCCTGTAGCTGATACAGACCTATTATCGACGGCTTTGAAGCAGCCAGAAAAATACGGTCGTGTCAGAGGTGCAGGGTTTGGGGTGACACCCCGAGTATATTTTGAGAAGAAGAAAAAAATAGATGATACAGAGAAAAAATTGGAACAAATGAGCGAAAAATAGCAACCCTTGAATAACAATTGCAATGGCAGGGAGAGTTGCTAGCAACTTTTATGGGTGGGAAGCAAAGGGAGGACACAACTCAGGAACAACCACCGGATGAACATCCTGCCCCACCCCCCACTAGCTTTGAGACGAGCCATTCACCTAAAAAAAATGTCTTAGCCGTGGTAATCAATATTCTAATAACGGTTCCCATGAAATATGAATCAGACAAACACTGATAATTTATCTATACTGATCTTCTACAGGGTGATAATGATTGTGATTTATATCTGTCAACACCCACCTATCACCTTGTAGCGAGGGCTACAGTGTTCAATATCCCAGATGCCACACTGCATAATAGACCACTTTCAAAAGATCATCTGAAAGTGACGATTACTGTAGCTCATGAGCCAAATGCAATTCTACCTATTCCACTTGATGATGATGATATTCATACGGTTGAAAAGGCTATTGGGACATTCATTGCATGGACGGCACAACTTGTAAGAGTACATGCAGACAAAGAGGTATTTATTTCCTTTTATTTTCAAGCTAAACCCTTAACAATTAATGAAAAGAGTGTCTGAATCAATGATTGTTGTTATAGACGGAGAAAGGAAAAGGGGTGACTAACATCGGCTCGAAACCATCTAAAGGATCGACCAATCGATCCCAAGGAGCTACTGAAAGCACAATAACACCACCTGTTCTCTTTCCACATTTACTAGCATTGAAGACTCATGTGGATACGAAGCTAAAAGATGGTAATAGTCATATAGTGATTTTCGAAGATAATATATACGGAGAGGAAAGTCAAGATTTCGTTGCTGCTGAAAATGTAAATGAAATCCTTGAAAACGGTTGGTTAGGCGTCACTGTTGTAAATGTATATATGAGGTATGTTTCCATGAATTGATTTTCTAAAAGCTGATCTAATGTGCAAATTATGACTAAATGCATTTTATATTGTTGACAGACGCATTTATGAAAAACAGTTGAAGGGATTTTCCCATGAGCCAAGATTTGGACTGGTTAGTCCTCATATCACATCAACACACCAAACAAAAATAGAGTCATCAAAAAGGGATGCAATAGTGAAGGACTTGCTGAAAACATTTGAACGCAAGATTACAGATGACAGAATTTTCCTAATACCAACCATGCAGGGGTAATACTCTACGATTAAAGAATATCAATTATATTTTCACTTTTTTTATTACTTATTCCTTTTTGTGTTTTTATGCAACATTGGTTGCTAATTGCGGTGAACATGGATACTCCGGAGATTTATTTTCTGGATTCAAAGCTAGGATATCCATCAAACCGACCATACATGATGGAGTTTGTGAATCTGTAAGACACTACATCTTACGTTTTAGGTCTAAACATAAATTTATATAATATATATTATCTTTTACTGAGGATTCTGTTATGATAGGGCGGTGTACCAATATCGTCTAAATCATGGTATGAGGACAGGGGCTAAGCATAAGGAGCCGAGCAAGTACTACGTCTGGAAAAATATCAGGGTATATATAATAAAATTTCACTATCCAAACACACCTCAACACAAGTTATTTATTCTCCTAATGATCAATTTTTTTGCAGTGTCCAAAACAAACAAACGATAATGATTGCGGTTATTATGTTTGAAAATTTATGAAAGAGATCGTTTTTCATCAGCAAACTAGCATTCCTAAAGAGGTATTTTCAAAAACAATTACTAGTTCGTTTAAGTTATTTATTAATTATTTATTTTTTTATTTTGCAGTACTACTATGACTGACGAAAAGCCTCATACTCACAAGACGATATAGATGTGTTCAGAAATGAGTGGGCCGCATACCTGATGACAGATTGTACACAAATACAATGATGATCTGACTTGGGGACATGTACCATTGGTGGTCATTTTTGAGAGGGGTTAAGGGGATCAAAAGATGAAATATTTTTGTATGTAAATGTTCGTAGCAAAATTGTAATTGTTATTAAATAAAACATTCTTTCTCCAATGAGTCATTTTTCCATTTTAACAGATGATATGCACCAGCAACATGCAAGAATGTTGAACCACTAAAATGGTCGCTCTCTTGTTTAAAATGGACACCACTTTAATTGAAAACAACAACTGACCTACGGAAATCCGACCAGACGCATCTGGATTGCCTTCATCCTTTAGGAGAACGATCCACGGGTCCTTGGTGACGTGTACGAGTCAACTCCGCCTCAATCCGAGGCACGGTGTGACCGCTACCACCCAAAGGGTCGCTCTCTTGTTTAAAATGGACACCACTTTAATTGGAAACAACAATTGAACTACGGAAATCCGACCGGACGCATCCAGATTGCCTTCATTCTTTAGGAGAACGATCCACAGGTCCTTGGTGACGTGTACGAGTCAACCCTGCCTCAATCCGAGGCACGGTGTGACCGCTACCACCCAAAGAGTCGCTCTCTTGTTTAAAATGGACACCACTTTAATTGGAAACAACAACTGACCTACGTAAATCGGACCAGACGCATCCAGATTGCCTTCATCCTTTAGGAGAAGGATCCACGGGTCCTTGGTGACGTGTACGAGTCAACCCCGCCTCAATCCGAGGCACGGTGTGACCGCTACCACCCAAAGGGTCGCTCTCTTGTTTAAAATGGACACCACTTTAATTGGAAACAACAACTGACCTACGTAAATCTGACCAGATGCATCCGGATTGCCTTCATCCTTTAGGAGAAGGATCCACGGGTCCTTAGTGACGTGTACGAGTAACATGCAAGAATGATGGACCACATTTCTTTGGCCTTTGGACAAAAAAACCAGTAAAATCTCCAAAATACCTTCATATCATGCATGAACCAGTAAAATCTCCAAAATACCTTCATATCACGCAGTTCTGAAAAGAGTCACTATTTAAAAGAAAGTCACAAATTTAGATACATCTCGAGATGGTCAGTTGTTGATTTCACTTAAAAATAAGTCCATTTTGAACAAAAGAGAGGCACTGTAAGTGGTGTCGGCCACACCAGGCCTCGGATTGATGCGGTGTTGAATCGTACACGTCACACATGAGTCATTGATCATTGTGAAAAAGTATCAACGCAATCAGAAGCTGTTAGATCGGTTTGGCATATGTACGTAAAATATTGTCCATTTTAAACTAAATACATACACTTGGAGTGATACCGGTCACACCGCGTCTCGGATTGAGACCCCACCCTTTCCCCTCGGCTGTCAAAAATCATAACCAGATAGTCGAAGGGTGATTTTGACAGCTGAGGGGAAAGGGTGGGGTCTGAAGACATTGTAGGATATGTCGAAGGGTGATTTTGTGTGTGACCGGTATCACTCCAAGTGTATGTATTTAGTTTAAAATGGACAATATTTTACGTACATACGCCAAACTGATCTAACGGCTTCTGATTGCATTGATACTTTTTCACAATGATCAATGACCCATGTGTGACGTGTACGATTCAACACCGCATCAATCCGAGGCCCGGTGTGGCCGACACCACTCACAGTGTCACTGTTTTGTTAAAAATGGACTTATTTTTAAGTGAAATCAACAACTGACATACGGAAAACCGAACAAACACATTGGGATTCTATTGAAACATAAGGACAACTATCCATGGGTCAAATGTGACGTGTAAGATTCAACCCCGCCTCAATCAGAGGCACGGTGTGACCGGTATCACTCCAAGTGTATGTATTTAGTTTAAAATGGACAATATTTTACGTACATATGCCAAACCGATCTAACGGCTTCTGATTGTGTTGATACTTTTTCACAACAATCAATGACTCATGTGTGACGTGTACGATTCAACACCGCATCAATCTGAGGCCCGGTGTGGCCGACACCACTCACAGTGTCACTGTTTTGTTAAAAATGGACTTAATTTTAAGTGAAATCAACAACTGACATACGACAAACCGACCAAACGCATTGGGATTCTATTGAAACTTAAGGACAATGATCCATGGGTCAAATGTGACGTGTACGAGTCAACCCCGCCTCAATCAGAGGCGCGGTGTGACCGATATCACTCCAAGTGTATGTATTTAGTTTAAAATGAACAATATTTTACGTACATACGCCAAACCGATCTAACGGCTTCTGATTGCGTTGATACTTTTTCACAACGATCAATGACTCATGTGTAATGTGTACGATTCAAAACTGCATCAATCCGAGGCCCGGTGTGGCCGACACCACTCACAGTGCCTCTCTTTTGTTCAAAATGGACTTATTTTTAAGTGAAATCAACAACTGACATGCAGCAAACCGACCAAACGCATTTGGATTCTGTTGAAACTTAAGGGAAATGATCCATGGGTCAAATTTGATGTGTAAGAGTCAACCCCGACTCAATCCGAGGCCCGGTGTGGCCGACACCACTCAAAGTGCCTCTATTTTGTTCAAAATGGATTTATTTTTAAGTGAAATCAACAACTGACATACGGGAAACCGACCAAACGCCTTAGGATTGTGTTAACACTTTAGTACAATGATCCATGGGTCATATGTGACGTGTACGAGTCAAACCTGGGGTGGATTACATGGCTTTCCTACATGGAATATATCCCACTACACGTCTTTAATGAGCCAGCTACGCAGTTTATCCCTTTTACAGATACACAGGAAGAATCACACGAGATCGACGTCATGTACTAACATAGGGCAAGGGTGCATAAGAGGACACAAGATCAAAGGGTAACACGTATATGTTTTTTAACATGCCATGTAATTTCCTATTGATATGACATGTATATTCACACAGGCAGCTGAACATTGGAGTTACCCAGGGTAAAGCGACAAGGCATGTGACCCTTTAAATGACACATAATTTTATGTACCATGATTGATCTCTTTGAACACTATATCAAGGACATACCAAGAAATCTAGGAGACAGGTGAACCTGCTCCTGAGAAAAGTAAATAAAATAAAGTGGCAAGAGTACAAACAGGAGATCAGGGAATCGCTCAACAAAGCCGAGAAAAAACCTCACCACAGCAATTTGCCTGAACAAAATGGTCACAGAAATCAGGCGACACAAAAGACCAATAGGAGGTGCCCTCATTAATTGACATTTTCGCAAGAGCATCTTCTACTTGATTGGCCTCACGGTAAACATGCGAAACTTCAATGACGAGTGAATCAAGAAGCCGAAGACAATCAATCCAGTCCGGAAGGATCTTCCAGGGAACATTCCTCGAGCGCTCTTTCAAGATTTGGACAGCAACAGACGAGTCTGACTCTATCCATATCAAATTCCAACCAAAGTGGACAGCATACCTGATCTCTTTCATAATGGCCCAAATCTCAGCTTCAATTGCATATCCACTGCCAATGAAATGAAAAAGGCAGCCTTTTACAAACCCCCGATACGTGCGGAAAACACCACCACATCCAGAGGGCCCCGGATCACCTGAGGCGGCCCCATCGACATTGACTTTGATCCACCGCGGTAAGGGAGGGATCCATCGGATATATTTCACCATTAATGGTTTCTTTGCCCTGCCATTAATACCAAGAGATCTCAACAAAACCAGGTCAGAAACATCATTTTTCATGCAACCAGCCTGAATGTTGGAGGCCGTACAAACGACACGATGCATCATTAAGACACCATCATGAAACCGTGGCTGAATATTGTTGAACAATAGGTCATTCCTGGACTTCCAAATGAAATCAATAACAGCCGCTATTGCAGCCAAAATAAGAGCATGAACCTGCTCACTAAAATTTGCCATGTTAATGTCCTGCATTAATTCTTCAAGTGACTGAAACTGAAAACAGCACCGAAAAATCTGCTGCATGTAACACCATAATTTGCGCGCAAGTGTGCATGAGAATAAAACATGGGAGAGAGACTCATCCGCTGCCAGACAGACAAAGCAAACCGGGGCAAGATGCAGCCCCTTGCGCTGCAATAGAGCCTGCACAGGCAGCCTATTCTTCCAAATTTTCCAGACCAAACCGAGGATCTCACATAGCAGGCATATCCATTTTTCAATTTCCCAAGAAATCTAGTGGCAAGAAACTCCACGAAGGGATGGGGAGTTGAAATCAGCCTCCAAACAAACTTCTCAATCAAAGTGTCATTAAAAATCCGAACGTCTTTAATGCGCAATCCACCCATTTGAACCGGCTTCGTGCAGTCTTTCCAGGCAACAGTTACAAGTTTCCTTTCATTAATTGACCCAGTCCAGACAAAGTTTCTGATTTTGGCACTTACCTCCTTTATCAGCGATCCTGGCCATTTGTATATGGAAAAGGAATAAACGAACATTGAAGTTATCACTGAGTTAACAAGACAGATTCTCCCAGCTTGGGACATATTTTTCCCTTTCCAGCCCGACAACTGATTTGTGATCCGTAAGGTAATGTTTTCTAAGTGACATCTTTTAACCCTGCCCCAAAAGAGAGGAATCCCAAGATAAATGAAAGGGAGGGAACCCCTTTTGACTCCCAGCTTAGCCACAACTCTGTTTTTCCTTGAAGAGCTAGGCCCATCCCCAAAAAACACATAGGACTTTCCCCAATTAATTGCCTGGCCAGCGACCTCTTCATAATGAGAGAAAATTCCTTTTATACAAGAGATGGTGGCATCACTTGCCTTCCCAAAAAGCAGAATATCGTCAGCATAAAATAAGTGTGAAGGAGCACACAGCTCCTTTCCGATTTTCATTGATTGATACCATCCAAAATTAGCACGATCATTGAGGCACCAGCTTAGATAGTCCTCAGAAATAGAAAATAACATACCAGAAAGGGGATCACCCTGCCTGACACCTCTTGAGCATTGAAAAAAACCCCTAGGAGACCCATTTACCAAGATGGACAGCCTAGCACTAGATAAGATGGATCCAATGAGCCCAATAAATCTCTGCGAGAAGCCATGCCTCTTAAGAATAGTGAACAGAAAACTCCATCTTATGGTGTCAAAAGCTTTTGAGATATCAATCTTAACAACCATATTTCCCTCCTTCACCTTTCTTTTCATGACATTAACACATTCAGAAGCAGTGAAAAGACAGTCCTGGATGTTCCTCCCGGGAACAAATCCGAATTGATTTCCAGAGACAATCTCCTTGGAAACCCCACCCAACCTCAGGGCCAAAATTTTGCTGATTACCTTTGGTATTGTATTCCCAATGGCAACAGGTCTGAAGTCTTTGATATCGAGGGCATTTTCCTTTTTAGGGAGCAAGGCAATGAAATTTGAATTCATCCCAAACGGCATGTAAGATGATCTGAAGAATTCATTCACTGCATTTGTGACATCAACATTCACAATATCCCAATAGAACATGAAAAATTTATTAGTGAAACCATCTGGGCCTGCCGCACTATCAATATTCAGCGAGAAGAGGGCATCATGTATCTCTTTTGCACAAGGGACATCAGTGAGCCTCTTGTTTTGATTGTCCTTAATGGAGGGGTCAAAACAATGTATAATTTTATCAGAATTGTCAGGTCCAACATCTGAGTACAGCCTTTCAAAATGACCTGTCACAGCCTCCACAATATCATTCTCTGAATCAAAAAGACTCCCATAAATGCTAAGGGCAGTAATACTCCTCCTGGCCTTCTTCTCTTTTGTAATGCAATGGAAGAATTTGGAGTTCCTATCCCCATCCTTTAGCCATCTCACATTGGACTGGTTCTGAACCAGATTATCCTTAAGGGCCAGCAGCTTGTCCAGTCTTGAGGCAGCCTGTATTTCCTCTGGAGAGGGAACCTCCTGGGACGCACCATTGTCTTGAAAATCTGAAAGGATACATTCAGCCTCTCTTATATCATTATCAATAGATGAGAAGGACTCCTTACTCCATTGCTTCAGCCTGGCCTTCACAAGTTTCAGTTTACAACATAAAATGTGTAATGAGCTGCCCACAATACTAGTTTTCCAAACATCCAGAACAATCTCTCTGCATCCAGGGATAGTAATCCAAGCATTATTAAATTTGAAGGGCAGAGGGGCTACTCTGGCGTTGCTATCAGAAATTTCAATAAGCAAGGGGTTATGATCAGAATGCAACCGTGGGAGAGTTCTCCCAGCCACATCAAGAGCCCTATTCCCATACAGCACATGAACAAAACATCTGTCCAGTCTGCTAGCCTGTCTCCCATTAATCGTGTATCTGCTCCATGTGAAGTCAGAACCAGAAATTGGAACCTCCACCAGGCCACATTTGTCAATGCAAGCAGAAAAATCAGAAGCTGCAACACGACAGAAATGCTCCCCAGTCTTTTCCCCAGGCCTAAGCACAGTGTTAAAGTCACCAATAATAACCCAGTTGCTCGTCATACTCTCCGAAACATTGGCAAGGCTTCTCCACAGCGCACGTCTTCTTGTATAAAGGTTGTATATCAAGGACATATTTCATTAGGGTTGGCTCCCATGATCCTTCCTAGGATGGTTTTGGTATCTTTTCCGACTTACGGTAGTACGATCGCTTCAGCAGGACGTCCTAGACATAGTTGGAGTCCTCTCTGAAAGTCCTGGAGTGAGATCATATATCTATTTTTGAGGTCCAGGTAGAGTCATGTATCAACGCAACCAATCCTACCAGACATCGATCCTATATATAGAATGTTAATCTTGATGTCTCATTACAGTCCCCCAATTTATGATATGTTACTTTTTTGTATTAATATACATAATTACTAAGGGTGATGGTTGGGAGAGTTAGGATATCCTTTTCATGTATTGCAGAATGATTCAAGGAGCACGGGCTCTGCACGATTTGTCAAAACCAAGTGGCAATCCAAGGAGAAACAATGCATAGTGGAATTTTCTAGTATTTATCTTCTGAGTTGTGTAGGAATATTTTGTGATACTATGTAATGAGGTAGTTTTGGTTTCTAGGTAGATGGTATCTAACTCATGGTAAGAACACTGTTTGGTTGGGTTGTGATCGGTTGATGACATGCTTGTGGTTGATATACTGGTTTTTGTGTAGGTCTGTGGTTGATATACTGGTTTTTGTGCAGGTCTGCTCGGCTGGCTGTACTAGTGCAGGTTTTTTATTAGCAGCAGGCAGGGATTTAACAGCGCTTTTTTAGCGCTGTTAAAGGAGACATTTAACAGCGCTAAAAAAGCGCTGTTAAAGGAGATATTTAACAGCACTAAAAAAGTGCTGTTAAAGGCAACATATAACAGCGCTTTTTTAGCGCTGTTAAAGGTGACATTTAACAGCGCTAAAAAAGCGCTGTTAAAGGACCCCCCCTTTATCAGCGCTGAGCTTTACAGTGCTTTTCTAGCGCTGTTAAAGCCCGATTTTAGCGCTGTTATTGCCCGTTTTTGTAGTAGTGATTTTCCAATTAATGACTGATTTTCTTAAGTCTTAGTAATTATTATGTAATCCTTGTAGTTTCATGCATTTACCAAATAAGTTAACTAAAAATTCTTACACATATATAGACATAATCTTATGAATTTCTGGGAATTTTTTACATGATGATTCCTTTTACTAGTTATGATACATGATAAGTCTCACATTGATCAGAAAAAATATTATGATCCTCAAATAAAGTATTATTAAATCCCAGAAAAAGTTTTTCTTGATCTCTAACTCTTACATCATCTCATACAAATTCTTAGACAATATCATGACTTTTAAAATTTCCATATTTATAAAGAGACTTATGAAAATATCAGAAGTATTGAGAAATATTCATGATTCTTATGAAAAGTCTCTTACATTTCTAAATTCTCACTCTAACTTATATAATTACACACATTAGTAAATTTTTCTTCAATTCAACTTAGGGCCTTCTCAATCACTTAAAATCAACTAAAAAACCATCTAAAGGATCTCCTTCACCTTATATATCAATATGAATTATCAGTGATCCAAGTATAGTTTTTACAACTTCTTTAAATCTTTTCACTCCTTTAATCATATCTATTAAAGATACTTTCAAAAGATAGATTCTTAAAAACTCACCTAGAACTTTTATAGTTAGTGTATCTGTCTTCTATGATTATTAAAAATTGATCCATTTCAAACTACCTCTATAATCATCCGATTTGAGGAATGACCACCATGTAATATCTCCCATATTTAATTTTTCATAAACCTATAATGAAAGATTATTCTCACCTAGCTACAACATATGTTGAATTTTATATGTCTACCATATTGACACAAAATCCAAATTCGGTTCTTAAATTTATTATTTTATCTTTGATATAAGTTTGATATAGCTGAAGAATATTTTAATTTTTCCTAAAGTGATTCAAAAGGAGATGAAATAACTTGATATTCACTAAGAATGTTTGAAGATGTTTTGACTTGAATTGAATAAGTTTTTGAATTATGACTAAAGTTGGAAGGAATACATAAGATATTTCTCAGAATCAGAAAATTATCAAAGTGTTGAAGATCACTAAGATAATTAATATTCTCAGGATGATAAAAAAGATATTATAGAGAATTTAAAAATTACTAAGAGTATAACATATTATATATATATATATATATATATCATATTTTATATGGTATGTACTATATTCTACTAATATATTATTTCTCATATATAAGTGAAAACTAGTAAAGTACCATAACTTCAAGTGATACACAAAATATTTATTGTGCACAAAATAAATTCCCCGAATACCAAAAATAAAATATGAAAAAGGAATTAATGAACTATGGTACATAATATATGTTAGATTATAAAAAAGATAAGTTAAATAGTATCTATTATTTTTTATAATTAAATTTGGAAATGGGGTAAAACCATAGGGAAATAAAATATATTTGAGATGGTATGTAAGATATTTTGATAATACATAATTTGATCCAAAAGAATAAAATTTTATATTTAACAAATAGGAATATTACATTGTGATATGTAATATATTTGAGATGATACGTAAAATATTCCATGTGGTGAATAAGTTTTTTAGGGTGATACATAATATTTTCCCAATTGTAAAATTTATAAAATTACATTATCTCATTATAGTAATATAAGAGATCTTATACTTTCTATATATGGGTTTTTAGTTTAGATATATTTTAAATTTTATAGCATTAAAAAGTTGATATCATATGAAAATAAATAGATATTTTAAGAAAATTATTAGAAAATGAAACGTAATAATGTTGGGATATTCTTCACAAATTTAAATATCACGATGTTATTGGTAATCGACTATAATAAAATCTAAGAATATTGGATAATTATGAGATTATATTTTCATAATAATTCTTTGATTTTAAAAATGATGATTTAAAATCATTCGTGAAGATCAAAGTTGTAGTAATTATTGAGAATTATTCTTTGAAAATTTTAAATACGGATGTTATATATTTTCAGAAAGAAAGGTAAGATAGTTTGTTAGGAAAAAGAATAATTTGAGATCATGGGGAGTAGTTTAGAATTGAAGTGGGTCATAAGTGACAAAATCACAAGACTATATTATAAATATTAAGAATAACATAGTGCTATAAATTATGGAGATTAATAAACAGATTCTATATTGATAATTAAGAGAGGAAGAAGAATAATAAGGGAGGTGATTTTTTGTGGGAGAACCGAAGCTGTTTTTATCTTGAATATTATTCATATCAAAGGTAAGTTGAGATCCAAAACTATTCTGGTAGGCCATATTTATGTGTTAAAGAAGAATAAGAAGAAGGGAATATAGAGAAATATCAATGTGTATGTTATATATTGACTATCATACTGGATGAATAATAATTCAATGAGAAGACTGGCATACCATTATATATATCTCAAGGTCAGAAAAAATAATGCAAAACATTGAAATTTATATAAAAAATATGTAAATGTGGATATTATTGTATGTTGAGGAAGGATATCAGATCTTGTTAGTCCAATAGAGACTAAAACTACATTCATGGTCATACTTCAAGAGGAGATAATTGAATCTAGTATGTGTATAAGAATACATGGTTGGTGAGAAACTATGAAAAATAGTAAGATGCTACTTAAATTTAACCTAGTTGGTGTTAGGATAACATGATCATGGTTATACCCTTTAATAGGATTAATTTTTATAATAAAAGAAAATAAACATGTCAGTGTGATGAAAAAATATTCACCGGGGATATAGTAATCCACATTAGAGGTAAACCCTATTATCAAATTATTGTGTACCATGTTGCTTGATTTACTGATTATATTAATTTTATGAAAATCAAAGGTGAGAAGGGTGTGTGATATCCATTCATCAAATAAGTGTAAAGATAAAAAGTAAAAATGGTTTAAGTTTTTAAAATTTACCCACACTAATTCACCCTTATTTCTACGTGGTTCCACCAATTGTGGTGGAACAACAATTTATATTATCTCTACAGTACCATCTTTGATTATATTCTCAATAATAAAATGTTTTGAAGATTTTAATTTTTTAAGATTGACTTCTAAATAATCATGAACCTAATAATTAGAGAATAACTATCAACTACTGATCTGAATTATATATATTTTATTTATATGAAGCATATAAATGATAAATAGATGATAAAGTTAAATAAATTATCCCTCTTAAAGAAAATAGGATGAAAAATAAAATTACAAATGATGTAATTGAGAAGAAACTAGACCTAGAATGAATGGATAATATAGGGTGGAAAAATACACTACTAAAAATAGACAATAATTCATCCCAAAAAGATCCAAACATTTTAGATAAATATGATATGACTAAAATATCTTTTCAAAATTATATTTTTAACGTACTTGGAAAAAGTGGAGAAGATCCTATATCCAAGGATTCATAAGATAAATCCATTATTTGGGTTAAAGGAAATCAACTATAATTTTTACAAAGAAATATTCAATTTTATTTGTGTAACTTTTAGAAGTATATATGATGAGATCACCCAACAAGAGGAAGATGATGATATATTGGGTGTTAGGAAAAAATCCCTCAAGGTATCATTGAAACATTTTTTAGGTGATTGTGTTTGTTGACAAAGTGGAAATATGTGTGGTGATTGTTGACAAACAAAAACAATGACATACAAATTTTTTGACAAAGGGGATTTCATGGTGGAATGTCTAGTTCAAGAGTTGTGGTCAATGATCCATGATTGATTCAAGAATGTCGACAAAGGAATGGATGACCTAGAGGCGGTACAAAAAGAACAGATACAAGGTGGTGCTGTTTTCCAGTGTTTGCCAAATTTTTGGGCCTGAAAATCGACAAATGAAAAGTGGTTTTGGCAAAGAGACTTGTGCGTCGTGTACTTGAAGGCTTGGGAAACTTACGTGCCTAGTGTTTTTCTAGATCAGGACATGAAAAAATGGAAAAGGGATAAGGGACGCACAAGTATTGAGTGGGTCACGCAAGTGACCTGCACGCCTAGAAAGGACTTGCACGCCGATACCTAGGAGGATTGGAAACTTTTGCACCATATGATTTTCAAGATCATAAATTCAAAATATGGAAACAGAAAGAGGGTCGTGCAAGTTTTGAAGTGTGTTGCACAAGTGACTTTCAGGGGAATAGAACTACGTGCCGAGACTTGCATGCCAAGAGGAGACTTGCGTGCCGTCGCGCAGGGTGACCAAATGCCTATAAATACTGGACCACCCCTCCTCATTTTTAATAGAGTTAAACACTTATAAAAAATTTGAGCTCCTGTCGCATAGGTGTGGTGGTCGCGCAAGTGGTGGTGTGTCACGCAAGTAGGACTTGCGTGCCAGATTTAAAGAAGGGAAATTGTTGTTTATTGCATGGAAATATTGGTTTGGGCATAAAGGGAAGTGCATCACGCAAATTTGGAGTTGAAGAAGCTTGTGTCGTGCAAGTGTCTGAGGTGGAATTGTGTGCCAGTTGTGACTTGCATGACGAGACTTGCGCACCGGGTTAGACCTGCGCACCAAGTAAGGTTGATTCCTTGGCAGTGTTTTTGGGCTGCATGGAAGCTGGAAGTTTGCCCGATAACTTCGGTGCAAAGAGAAATTCATCTATGGGTGAAAGTTGGACTTCAACAGAGCATCCACATACAATAGAGGATGTATTAATTAGAGATATTGAAGAGACCTACAAGTCTATAAAGTGTGATTGGATCCTTTCCAGAGTAGTGAGAAAAGGAAGAGGAAGAAGGTGATCCTCTCCAGCGTCAGTGATCCAGAGAGAGAGAAATAAGGAGTGACCCATGGGAAAGTAGTGAGCTGACCCGAAACCTTGTAAAGGTAGTGAGCCTGGGACAGAGTAACTGTGCCCGAACCTTGTAATCCACAGCTAGTGAGGTTTAGTAGAATTTGGTATGATCAACAACCTGTCGGTGTATGCTCCTTAGACGTAGAACTTAGTGGTGAACCAAGTAAAAATCGCTGTGTCCTGTGCATGCTTTACTTTTTGTTTATATTGTGCAATAGGAAAGAGAGAGAAGAGTGTTTTTCTTAACAGAGAAACAAGATCAGAACAAGATTTAATTTTAAATTAGTCATACCCTAATTCACCCCCCTCTCGGGGTACTCATCCTTGTGGACCTAACATTGGGGGAATCATTGGAACAAATATTATTGAAATATTTAAGTATCACAACATAAGTTGGGGTAAAAAGTTCTAAAAATGTAATGATTTTATAAGTGTGTTCTATAACTGAGAATGAATTTCTCAAAACAACTTAAGAGAAAGATGAATCCTTGATAGTGATAAAAGAAAAGTTTTATGCATTAAAGTAAAAACAAAAATCCATCATATATGTCAAGAATACCCAATTAGAGTTCAAAAAAAGAGAATAAATTTTCTTGATAAATCATTATACGATAATGAAAAAATAAATGAATATTTTGATAAGATTATCAAGAAAATAAAAAAGGTGTGTGAAGCAATATTGAAGCCAATAAATTATGATATGAATATCCTCAATATAAAGTGTTTTGTGATTAAGGTTAAATTGGAAAATATGAAAGTGGATCAAGACGATTCTTTAAAAGAATCTAAGAGAAAGGTTGTAAACATACATACTTTATATGGATATATTTCCTCAAAAGGACCTATATCAATTATGTAACACCCTGATATTTTATGAGAAGTATACATTTTTTTATGTCTTGTGTTATACACAACATCAAAGGAATCTTTCATTACACACAACACTAGCTTGGCTTGCTTTACACGCAATCCCGACCTTCCACGATAGTGTGTGTTGTATGCAATACCGAGTTTCACTAAACAACGATATGCTATTAAAATATTATATAAACTAGCCGTTATGAATAGTAATACCCAATTTTTGAAATTTTATAAATTTTATCATTCAAAATGGACTTCATTTTTGGATTCGGAATATCAAAATTTGCCTAGGGTAAAATTTTGGTATTTTTCTGAAAACATTCAATTTTTGATGAATAGTGAAAACACTAGGTTACTATTTAAAAACCGACTTTTTATTTAAATAATTATTTATTTAATTTAAATTTATTTTAGGTCAAAATTGATACATAATACCTATATAAGTTCAATGTAATTCATTGGAGTCATTTTATAATAATTTTAGATATATAAAAATTTTATTGAACTTTTCACCATCTTTTACCCACCTCCTAGGAGAATTTTCAAATTTACATAAAACTTAATTTTACCACTTCTATGATTAGAATTTAAAAACTCTAAGAGAAATGATTAATATCAAGGAGTAAAATGTGATTCAATAAGATAAAAATAATTTTTGGTGAATAGTAACTTTTTACTTTTATTTACCACGGTTAAAAGTAAATAGGGTAATTAAGGGTAAAAATGATATTATTATTACCCTAAAACATGTCTTAATTCTATTGGATAAGTGTAATTCTACCCAAAAAAATATTAGGAATAAAATATTACCCTTTAGGTTCACTTGTATTAGATTAGGACACTTATTAGTATTTTATTTAAAGAAGTGTTAAAATAGTTTAAATCAAAGTTTAATAACTAAAAACAATTTTAATGTAGGGTTATACATAAGATAAATTCGACTATAAATATTCATTAGAAAGCTAAAAACATTTCTATGTAATGATATTTTATTTATAATTTTTAGACATTAAATAATTTAATTTATTTATGACACAATGATGATGCAGTAATTACCTTATTAATGAAATATTAACATATTTTGATGTTATAAATACCCAAATAAATGTAATTTGAGACTTTTTATAAATTCCACTAATTTTATAGGTCAATATGACATGTTATTATTGAGTTAAGAAACTTTTTTTGAACTAATCATGCTGTTATGATTTTCACAAAAACCAATTACCCAATAGTGTCATAATTGACATAAAATAGTTTTTAAAACAACTATTATATTATTAATTGTTATTTTATTCCTAAAAATCTGAGTTTTGTCCAAATGACTTAAATAAGGTTATATATATTAATAATAAACCACTTGGGGTTTGTTTGGCTTGTTATAGTAAGTTTATTAACCATATAGTGTAAGAAAATAAGAAGACGCGGTAAAAGTTAAATTATTTAACTTAGAGTTAAATCTAAATGATAAGATTAGAATAGTAACCTAAACTTGTCTAAAACATATTGGTTGAGTGGATTTAGACCCATACCCACCTTAAATTCTAAATAAATCAATTTTGAGCTATTAAAAACCGAATATGACTTTATTATAAAAAAATATTTTAAGTTTTTCCTAAGGTGCCCCTCTCCTTCTTTATAAAAGGGCATCTCCTCCCTCTCCTCTTTACACAATTTAGAGCCCTAAATCTCGGCCAAACACTGAAAATTTCCATTATCAACTTTTCTAGAAACATACTAGAGGTACTGGCCTTCTTCAAAGACCAACTTTAGTGTCCTAAGAGGAGGTTTCAAAGAGGCGTGTCAAAGAAGAGTTAATATCTATTACCAATTCTTTCAAATTTATTTCTTCTTTTACTTCCTATTATTTAGTTTTTTAATTATTAAGTAATAACATAAGTATCACTCATATACTGATATGATAGTATAAATATGAAACAACCCTATTTCACCTTCTATCCATCCTACAGAAAACGAAATCACCACGCGTGCGTACGTACGGAATACAGTCTCCACGCCGTGGTGTAATCTGTTTTCCACCACCACCTTACTTGGATGGGTATAATTGTGTAAATAATAACTATATATTATTATTTTAAAGTGATATTGATTCTGAAATAGTATACATACACTTCAATACAATTCCAAGATCATGGGAACGATATCATCGCTCGTGCGTACGTACGGCCTACCGTCTCCACGATGCGATGCGAACCATTTTACATGATCTTAATTGAATAATGATTATATAAATGAATTTAATGAATAAATATGATATATATTACACTAATAAAATTATGGAAATGATTTATCTATAACCTAAAAATAATAATAATAATTTATTCGACAAAACATGCATAAGAACAAAAAGAAATGAACAACCGAATAACAAGTAGCAATGAAATATTACTAATAAGAAGATAATAAAATGACCATATATGATATTATAACAATGAATATGATTCTGTAATAAGTAAATGACATTATTTAAATCATTATACAGGAGGTTAGATACATTCAAAGCAAATCGGACCTAAGGTAAGGTAAAATCTCGCAATCTCATTTTTATCCGAGATTGTTTATACTTCAGAATTTACTGGGGAATATTTCTCATCCACATCCATGTTTCATCAATATTTAATATTATTTCTATACTCCTATAATTTTTTAAATCCAATTTTAACCATTGGTGAGTTTTTAGAAAAATATATGAAAGGAATCTTTTGTCATTTTTATTACGTGGTACTTTTTGACTTTTCTGGCCAAAGTACGAGAAAAATGTTTTTTTAACTTATACGGTATGAATATATTTTTATGATTTCATAGAACATTATTTCCATGAAGCTTCCTTTACAAGTTTTCAAGTTTATTTTTAATCTTCTTTTATTTTAAAATTGTATGACATGTTAAGAAAGGAAAAATGTTTTTGAAGTAGAAAGGATATTTTCCTCAAGAATGGAGTTCAAGTGTTTTATCAAAATTATTTTCCATCTAAGATAATATAGGGTTCTGTTTCTTCCCTATTTTTTTACATTTATTTGATTATTTTATGATGGAATTAATTTTATGATGTCCTTTTATCTTATATGGATTATGTTATGATGGAATGATGTTTAAGAATCCCATTTTTATTACATGGGTTATGATATGATTTATGATTTTGTGGCACACATAAGAATGGTTTCATTATGAGATGGGTGGGACCTATATCTCCCTCCAATTCATTGGGTAAATATTTATATGTCATGAGATAGACATGGTTGGAATGACAAGTTAATCCAGTTCAGTGATACAGGACTGGAACGAGGAGTGAACTCGGTTCAGTAATGGACTTTGTCCGCTATGATGGTCTTGGAAATGAGCCTTGACTAATATGAAATGATTTTCTATGATGATGTGTGTATACCACAAGGTTTCATGTTTTAATTTATGATTATTAGGATTACATTTCACTACTATGATTTATCCCATGTTATGATATTATGATATCTTTTGCAGGTTATGATTTTCAAAATGTTATGTTCTTATGAGTATGATATGATTGATATTTTTTTTGTTTACCCTTACTGAGCATTTGAGATCACCCTTTTGTATGTTTTTCCCCAGGTCAGGAAGAAGGGTATTAAGTAGGATATTCCAAAATAGACTCTAGATATGATGAAATAAATGGGAGACAATGTAGATGTTTTATGAACTAGTTGTTTATGTTTCCAAGTTTCTAAAGACATTATACCTATACGGTCCTATCATGGTTTTGTTATATGTTGTAATAAGAATGATTCAATTCTGAAGTAATAACCATGTATGTAAAGTATGGGATGTTATAGTTGGTATAAGAGGAAATGTATTGTCAACCTTTGGAAACTAGGATGTGAAAGCCTTAGTAAGAACTCTAAGGATATGTCTAAACATAGAACACAATATTAGTGTTTTAGAAATGGCCATGAAAAACCTATGATAAGACCTAAAATGTGAAATTTTATTCTTGATTATGTGGTTTTTCTATTATGATTAGTGTTTCTCACACTATGCTTCTTGGTTTTAGTCAATGGATGGAACCCGAAGGAACCATGTTAATGCTGAATGCGACAGATAATGCAATGATTGTCCCCTGAGCAACCAAACATTATGGGAGCTGGAATGCAAAATCTTGTAGCCATGCTCACACAACTTTCTCAAGCTATGAATCATGATTGACTTCCAAATGAGCAAAGGAAGGAGCAACATTCTGTTGAATCCTTCATGAGGCAGCGTCCACCTTCATTCAGTGGGTCTTCTGATCCATTAGTGTCTGAACAATGGATCGGTACCACTGAAAAGATATTTTCAGTTCTACAATTTTCTGAACATGATAAAGTTATCTTAGCAGTATATCGTTTGGAAGGTAAAGCTGATAAATGGTGGAATATTATTAAGAATATGAGGCAGAGGTATGAAATTGAGTCCATGGAATGGGAGGAGTTCAAGAACTTATTTTTCAATAAGTAATTCCCTCGTATTATTCGAACAAAGATGAAGATGGAGTTTCTTGAACTAAAGCAAAAGGATGATGAATCTGTTGGTACCTACGATGAACATTTTATAGGACTTGCAAGGTACGCTTCCAGAATTATTATCCAACCTAAAAGTAAGATCGATCGATTCTTTAGTGGCTTAAAACCATGTCTTCGAAGGGCATTATCCATAAGGTACTTAAATAGCTACGAGGAAATTGTTCGATGTGTTCTCAAGGTTGAGATGGAAATTGGAGTAACCCATCAATCATACGGGTTTAATAAGACGAGGAAAATGGAATTCAAGGGAAAATATAAAGACCACACCGAAAAGAAGATGATTTTTTTTATGCTCAAAGTGTGGAAAGAAACACGGAGGAAATTTTCTTAAAGGGACAAGTAAATGATTTAAGTGTGGAAAAGGGGGTCATCGGGCAGTTGAATGTCGAAATAATGGGAATAAGATGTCTAATGATACGAACAAAGAAAGGGATACACAGAATGCACCTCCTACACTTAAATGTTTCAAGTGAAAGGAAATGGGGCATTATGCCAATCAATTCCCTAATCCAAGGGTTGTTGAGGATGATCGACATCAACAAACTCTTAAGGCCAAAGAAAAAGGAAAGTCACATGCAATTTCTATCGGTGATGTGGAGTATGATAACAAATTGGTGAAAGGTACACTTACCGTCCACTCTAAAGTAGCAAATGTTTTATTTTATTCTATATCCACCCACTCTTTTATTTATAATGAATTTTCTATGGGTATCGCCATATTAACTCAATAATTAGATGTTGAGTTAGCTGTGAAAACCCCTAATGGGACAACAGTCACATCAAAAGTTTACAATTCTTCTCCGATTGAATTTTGTGGGAAAGTACTTATTGTAAATCTTGTGATCCTTTTTATAGTGTAATTTGATGTGATTATTGGCATGGATTGGCTTTCTTTATACGGAGCTCAGATCAATTTCCAAAGAAGGGAAATCACATTTAATATTCCCGATCAATCTACTATCATCTTTCGATGCAAGGATGAATATAAACTTTCAGTGGGAATTTATTCCATCTTATGGGTCTTGATTCCAATAAATGAAGGTTATTTATCTCAAATGGTTGGAGAGAAACTCACGATTAAGAATATGAACACTGTACGGGAGTTTGATAATGTCTTTTTGGAAGAATTTCCTGGTCTTCCTCCAAATCTTGAAGTTGAGTTTTCAATAGAACTCATACTGAGTGCTATGCCTATTTCAAAGACACTATATAGAATGGCCCCAATTGAGTTGTAGGAATTGAAGAAGAAACTCCAAGAGAATCTTGATAAAGGATTCATATGCACTAGTTAATCATGTTGAGGAGAACATGTTTTTTTTGTTAAGAAGAAATATGGATCAATGAGACTCTACATTGATTATTGATAACTTAACAAGATCCTCCTCCAAATCATTTTTTAAATTTTCATAAATCCACTTTTAGGGTTAGTGGGAACCCGCACATCATCACATAGAATTCAACATAACATAGTAGGGAAATTTAAAATTCAAAATCCTACCAAGAATTAAAATTACAATCTATAAATCAAGAAAAAATATCCTCTCTCACACATTGATGACTTATTTAACCAAATACGTGGAGGTCAATACTTTTCCAAGATTGATCTTTGTTCAGGGTATCATCAATTAGGGGTCAAAAAAGAGGATATACCAAAGATGAATTTTCATACAAGGTATGGACACTATGAATTTATAGTGATGCGATTTGGTCTTACTAATGCCCCTGATATCTTTAGGGATCTGATGAATAGAGTATTTAGAGACTATCTTGATCAGTTTGTGGTAGTCTTTACAGATGATATTCTTGTCTATTCAAAGAGAAAGGAAGAAGATGAAGATCACTTTATAATTGTATTAAAGACCCTAAGAAAAGAGAAGATTTATTCCAAAATTACCAAGTGTGAATTTTGGCTTAAAAAAGTTTCATTTTTGGGTCATATAATCTCAAAAGTGAGGATATCTATGGATCCAGAAAAAATAGAGGTTATTGAAAGATGGTCGAGACCAACAACAGTAACTGAGATCTGAAGTTTTCTTGGTCTGGCTGGATATTATCAACGTTTTGTGAAAGATTTTTCAAGGTTATCTAATCCACTCACCAGGTTTACTCGAAAAGGAGTTAAGTTCATGTAGATGGAGGAGTGTGAAGATAATTTCAAAGAGTTAAAAAAAGGTTATCTAGTGCACCTGTGCTCACACTGCCGTGTAGTGGAGAAAGGTTTGTGATCTACGGTGATGCATCCAAGAAGGGACCAGGGTGTGTTCCCATGAAAAATTATATGGTGATAGCTTATGCCTCATGATAGTTGAAAATCAATGAGAAAAATTAACCAACTCATGATTTGGAGTTAGCTGTGGTAATCTTTGCATTAAAAATATGGAGGCATTATCTTTATGGTGAAAGGTGTGATATTTATATTGATCATAAAAGTTTAAAGTATATTTTCACAAAAAATGATCTGAATATGTGCCAAAAAAGATGGTTGGATCTGATTAAGGATTACGACTGCTCAATTCATTATCATCCTGGGAAATCAAACAAGGTGGCAGATGAATTAAGCGAACAAGACCATGCTAGCTTATCCATTATGAGGATGAAAAAAGATCCAATATTTATGGATTTACAAAGGATGGATCTTGGAATTATAATGGAAGGGGAAAAATCTTATCTTTCTCAAATGAATGTTCAACCATCTATACATGTTAAAATTAAAGAGGCACAAAAAGAAGATGTAGAGTTACAAAAAAGGTGAGAAATGTACCTGAATTCAACCTTGATTGTGATGATATAATAAGGTTTAGGAATCGGGTTTGTGTTCCTCCCATCCCAGAATTAAAGAAGGAGCTACTGGATGAGGCTCATAGTTCTTCATTCTCTATTCATACTGGAAGCACGAAGATGTATAGGGACCTGAAAGAGTACTTCTGGTGGGATGGCATGAAAAGAGATGTTACTGAATATGTCTCTTGATGCTTGGTTTGTCAGCAAGTTAAAGTTGAGAGACAGAAGTCTAAGGGGATGTTACAGCCATTACCCACACCCGAATGGAAATGGGAAAACATCACTGTGGACTTTTTCATCGGACTTCCTAAAACATCCAAAGGAAATAATGCTATCTGGGTCATAGTTGATCGTCTTACGAAGTCAGAACACTTCATTGCTATTATAGAATATTTCTCTCTGGATCAGCTTTCCAGGATATATGTAAAGGAAGTGGTAAGATTGCATGGAGTACCACTTTCCATTATATCTGATCGGGATCCGAGGTTTACCTTGAAGTTCTGGGGAAATATTCAGCATAATTTAGATACAAAGTTGAGTTTCGGCACTGCTTATCATCCTCAGATAGACATTCAATCTAAGAGAATAATTCAAACTCTAGAAGACATGTTGAGAGCTTTCTCTATAGATTTTAGAGGTGGTTGGGATCAACACCTAACTTTGGTAGAATTTTCTTATAATAATAGATTTCACTCTGGTATTCAGATGGATCCTTATGAAGCTCTCTATGGAAAGAAATTCACGACTCCAACTTGCTGGGATGAAGTTGGGGAAAGAAAGCTATTAGGACCTTATCTTGTTGATGAGATGACAGAAAAGGTCATATCTATTCAACAACACATAAGAGCAGCTCAGAGTCGACAAAAAAGTTATGCCGACAACCGAAGAAAAGACCTAGAGTTTGAAGTGGGTGATAAAGTGTTCTTACGAATATCTCCTTGGAAGAGAGTAATGAGATTTGGAAATAAGGGAATGTTGAGCCCTAGGTATATCGGTCCTTTTCAAATACTAGATCGTGTTTGGAAGGTAGCTTACCGATTGGCGCTTCCACTGAATCTCTCTCAAGTTCACAATGTATTCTATGTATCTCTCCTGATAAAGTACATACCTGATCCTTTACATGTACTAAGTTCAGAAGTTGTACCGCAGGAGCAAGATCTTTCTTATGAATAACAACCGATAGAGATTCTGGATCGTAGAGAAAAAGTTCTACGGAACAAGACCACTCGCTTGGTGAAAGTTTTATGGAGGAACCACCAATTAGAAGAAGATACATGGGATCATGAGGATATGATGAGAGAGAGGTATCCTCATCTGTTTGTTACAAAGTGATGAATTTCGAGGGAGAAATTCATTTTAAGGGGGGTAGAATGTAACACCCTAATATTTTATGAGAAGTATATATTTTTTTATGTATTATGTTATACACAACATCAAATGATTTTTTCATTACACACAACACTATATTGACTTGCTTTACACGCAAACACGACCTTCCATGATAGCGTGTGTTGTACGCAATACCGAGTTTCACTAAACAATGATATGCTATTAAAATATTATATAAACTAGCCATTATGAATAGTAATACCCACTTTTTGAAATTTTATAAATTTTATCTTTCAAAATGGACTTCATTTTTGGATTCAAAATATCAAAATTATCTTAGAGTGAATTTTTGGTATTTTTTTGAAAACATTCAATTTTTGATGAATAGTGAAAACACAAGGTTACTATTTAAAAACCGACTTTTTATTTAAATAATTATTTATTTTATTTAAATTTATTTTAGGTCAAAATTGATACATAATACCTACATAACTTTAATTTAATTCATTGGAGTCATTTTATAATAATTTTAGATATATAAAAATTTTATTGAACTTTTCACCGTCTTTTACCCACCTCCTAGGAGAATTTGCAAATTTACATAAAACATAATTTTACCGCTTCTATGAGTGGAATTTCAAAAATCCGAAAGACACGGTTAATATCAAGAAGTAAAATGTGGTTCAATATGATAAAAATAATTTTTGGCGAATAGTAACTTTTTTACTTTTATTTACCACGGTTAAAAGTAAATAGGGTAATTAAGGGTAAAAATGATATTATTATTACCCTAAAACATGTCATAATTCTATTGGATAAGTGTAATTAGACCAAAAACAACCTTATGAATAAAATATTACCCTTTAGGTCGACTAGGATTATATTAGGACACTTATTATTATTTTATTTAAAGAAGTGTTAAAATAGTTAAAATCAAAGTTTAATAACTAAAAACATTTTTAATATAGGGTTATATATGAGATAAATTAAACTATAAATATTCATTATAAATATAAAAATATTTCCTACCTGATGGTATTTTATTTATAATTTTTAGACATTAAATAATTTAATTTATTTATGACACAATGATGATGTAGTAATTACCTTATTAATGATATATTAACATAATTGATGTTATAAATACACAAATAAATGTAATTTGAGACTTTTTATGAATTAAATTAATTTTATATGTTTATATGACATGTTAGTATTGAGTTAATAAACTTTTTTCGAACTAATCATGCCGTTATTATTTTCACAAAAATCAATTACCAAATAGTGTCATAATTGACATAAAATAGTTTTTAAAAAAAATATTATATTATTAATTGTTATTTTATTCCCAAAAATCTAAGGTTCATCAAAATGACTTATATAATGTTATATATATTAATAATAAACTACTTGGGGTTCGTTTGGCTTGTTATAGTAAGTTTATTAACCATATAGTTGAAGAAAACAAGAAGACACAATAAAAGTTAAATTATTTAACTTATAGTTAAATATAAATGTTAAGGTTAAAATATTAACCTAAACTTGTATAAAAACTACTGTTTTAGAGGATTTAGACCCAAAACCACCTTATCTTCTAAATAAATCAATTTGGAGCTGTTAAAAACCGAATATGACTTTATTATAAAATAATATTTTAAGTTTTTCCTAAGGTTCCCCTCTCCTCCCTTATAAAAGGGCACCTCCTCCCTCTCCTCTTTACACAATTTAGAGCCCTAAATCTCGGCCAAACCCTACCCATTTACCTTATCAACTTACCTAGAAACATACTAGAGGTCTTGGACTTCTTCAAAGACCAATTTTAGTGCCCTAAGAGGAGGTTTCAAAGAGGCGTGTCAAAGAAGAGGTAATATCCGTTACCGATTCTTTCAAATTTATTTCTTGTTCTATTTCCTCTTCTTTAGTTGTTTCATTATGAAGTAATAACATCAGTATCACTCATATACTGATATGTTATTATAAATATTAAACAACCCTATTTCACCTTCTATCCATCCTACAGAAAACGAAATCACCGCCCGTGCATACATACAGAATACTGTCTCCATGCCGTGGTGTAATCTGTTTTCCACCACCACCTTACATGGATGGATATAATGGTGTAAAGAATAACAATATTTGATTATTGTAAAGTGATATTGATTCTGAAATATTATACATACACTTCAATAAAATTCCATGATCATGGGAATGATATCATCGCTCGTGCGTACGTACGGCCTACCGTCTCCACGATGTGATGCGACTCGTTTTACATGATATTCATTGAATAATTATTATATTAATGAATTTAATGAATAAATATGATATATATTACACTAATAACATTATGTAAATTAGGTATCTATAACATAAAAATAATAATAAGAATTTATTCGACAAAACATGAATAAGAATATAAAGCAACGAACACCCGAATAACAAGTAGCAATGAAATATTACTAATAAGAAGATAAGAATATGACCATATATGATATCATAACAATGAATATGATTCTGTAATAATTAAATGACATTATTTAAATCAATATACTGGAGGTTCAGATACGTACAAAGCAAATCAGACCTAAGGTAAGGGAAAATCTCACAATCTCATTTTTATCCGAGATTGTTTATACTTCAGAATTTACACGACAATATTTATCCTCCACATCCATGTTTCCTCAATATGTAATATTATTTCTATCCTAATAAAATTTTTTAAATCCAAATTTACCAATTGGTGAGTTTTTAGTAAAAACATGAAAGGAATCTTTTTTCGTTTTTAGCAAAAGGTACTTTTTGACCTTTTCGGCCAAAGTACGAGAAAAATGTTTTTTTAACTTATATGGAATGAATGGATTTTTATGATTTCATAGAAAATTATTTCCATGAAGCTTCCTTTAAAAGTTTACAAGTTTATTTTTAATCTTCTTCTTTTAGTTTAATATTTTATGACATGTTAAGAAAGGAAGAATGTTTTTGAATTAGAAAAGATATTTTCCTCAAGAATGGAGTTCAAGTGTTTTATCAAAATTATTTTCCAACTAAGATAATATAGGGTTCTGTTTCTATACATATTTTTTACATTGATTTGATTATGTTATGATGGAATTAAGTTTATGATGTCCTTTTATATTATATGGATTATGTTATGATGACATGATGTTTAAGAATCCCATTTTTATTACATGGGTTATGCTATGATTTATGATTTTGTGGCATGCATAAGAATGGTTTCATTATGAGATGGGTTGGACCTATATCTCCCTCTAATAAATTGGGTAAAGATATATATCTCATGAGATAGACATGGCTGAATCGATAAGTTAATCCGGTTCAGTGATACATGACTGGAACGAGGAGTGAACTTGGTTTAGAAATGGACTTTTTCCGCTATGATGGTCTTGGAAATGAGCCTTGACTAATATGAAATGATTTTATATGATTATGTGGGTATGCCATAAAGTTTCATGTTTTAAGTTAGGATTATTGGGATTACATTTCACTACTATGATTTATCCAATGTTATGATATTATGATCTCTTTTGTAGGTTAAGATTTTCAAAATGTTATGTTCTTATGAATATGATATGATTGGTATTTCTTTTGTTTACCCTTAATGATCATTTGAGCTCACCCTTTTGTATGTTTTAATTTCCCCAGGTCAGGAAGAAGGGTATTAAGTAGGATATTCCAAAATAGACTCTAGATATGATGAAATAAACAGGAGACAATGTAGATGATTTATGAACCAGTTGTTTATGTTTCCCAGTTTCTAAAGACACTATACCTATACGGTCCTATCATGGTTTTGTTATATGTTGTAATAAGTATGCTTCAAATATGAAGTAATAACCATGTATGTAAAGTATGGGACGTTATAAATTAGCCAAGATTTATTTATAATATCTGATAATTAACCTATTTTAAGATCAAAGTAAAAGGCACCTTTTGTTCTAGAAAATATAATTTTCACTATATATTTTTTTTAAAAGGTTGGGGTCGAAACCTCAATTTATTATTTAAAGAAAAGACCTCTTTAGACTGGGTAGAGGGAGACCCATTACATATCCGAAAGGCCCAGGGCCAAGTGTCTTGAATACAAGGCTTGAAATCGCATTGTTTGGAAAAAAGGACCCCTCGGTGAATAGTACAACTACAGTACCCATGCTGCTACAGTACCGCTGTTGCTACAATACGTACACAGTCCCTCCACCGCTATAATACCTATACCCTAGTGGTACAGGCTCTTGTATGGCATCCAAAATACCCAAGATCAAATCTGAGTAGGGGCAAATTTCTGGGTCACTGTAGTAGTACTGTAGCTGTGGCAAAACTGTAGCAGCGACATCACTGTAGAGTGAATGTTCTAATTCAAATATTAAAAAAAAAGGGTGGATACAAATAATGAGTAACCCACCAATATATAAAATGAGGATACAGTCAAGTGTATAAATTTGTTTCCCTAAAAATACACCCAAAAATAATCTATAATGACCTAAAAAGAGTAGGCTTCTGAAGATGGCTAGATTTATGTTTAAAGAAAAAAATCATGTTTTGTTGGATATTGTTGGTGTTGTGAAATATTTTGGGTATAAGGAACTTTATTTTTATCATACTATACCAGTCTATATAAGATAAATAAATAACACATCAAGGGAGAGAAAAGATGAGTTGATGTAAGGTTTATAGGAGATAAGTTATAATCTTTCTATATTGAATATATTTGAAAGTTTTAGAAATATCTATGGTTTTTATAATCTTTTCTATCATGCTAAAGAGGAATAGGGTTTAAATCAACCAAGCATGTGGATAAATTATTTGAAGTCATAAGACTAGAAAATAAATTGAAGAAAAATGATAAGTCTATCTTGGGAAATTAGAAAAATAAAATGGTTGATCAAAACACACCCAAGAAGACAAAGAAGGATGTTACACAAAGAATAAAAAGTGGATTTTATTATTTTAGAAGAGGAAATACCATGTTATTTTTCAAACAAGATATTATTATTGGTGTTTATAGAGGCAATCCTAATAAATAAAGAAGTAATTAAATCAATGAAATAAATAAAATGATTTATTTGGTGAAAATAATTTCTAAAAACCATGTGGAATATCTAATAAATCTTACCATGTTTCGAAATAATGACTATCATTTGGTCATCCTAATTGGAAATGGTAAGAAAAATTTAAAAACTATAAGAAATAAAATTTCATATATAGATGCAATAAAATTCATATGAAGAATAAATAAATATTCATGAGTGGTTGTCAAAAGGTGATAGCCTAAGATTTCATGAGGAGCTGCACGGAAGGTGAAATAAGGCTGGACAAAATTCCAAATATTTTTTAATCTTAATTCTAACTCAGGTGGAGACACTAAATAATATTTAGAAATAAACAAGATATGCATGTAATTTATTTGATGATTCAAATAATAAAATCCTATATAAAAGAGAATCTAGAAAATAAAATAATACTATGCTACCAATGTGGAATAAAAGTTAAATAAAAAATAAAGAATGAATATACCTCTCAAAAAATGGATCTAAAAATGATAGAGTTACTTTATTGATAATGAATTATCAACCTTATTACTCTCTATAAATATTTTTGGAGATCACAACTTATTATTATACATATTATTATTTTTCTTTATTTGTAGGTAATTAAAGATAATGAATGTATTTTGGGGGAGAACCCAGGAAAATTAGTGTGATATCAAATATAGATATTATATTTGAATTCACTATTATGGAAGTGATTCTATCAATTTCTATATTAATAGTTTTTACTTGAATAAAAGAATCATGCTTGACAATGAAGATTTTCGGAATACACCCACTAAGGGGGAGAATATTTTAGAAAGTAGTTAAAAGGTAACAATTCTTTCAAATATGAAATTATATAAATAATTCTTGAAAAGTGTCAATGAATATGTATTATTGTATATTTTTTCATCATTAATTTGAACGATCAATTATAATGTTAATGGGGATAAATTAGTTTGATCAATAACTTAAAAATGAATAATTTTTGAGAAATTCAAGGTCTTATTTTTGAAAATAAACCTACAAGTTATTTTGAATGTTTTTAATATATTATTGAAATGATTATTGGAATTCAGGTTAAAAATTTTCTGATAATATATCCAAAATTTTTATTGACTTTAAAATATATTTAAACTACCCCTAAGAAATATTTTTGAGTTGGTATCATATTCTAGTTTAGTTATGGATAACTTATTATCTAAAATAGTCACAGTTTTATCTAAACTGATTAGTGATCATGTAGAGTTATAATGAAATAGTTTATGAAACATGGTTTTAAGTGAAATGATACTAAAATATTTCTATATATTTTATATTTATTATCAATAAGGGGGAGGGATAATAAAATGGAAGAACATATTTCTATACATTTTTCTATATGGGTATTGAAATAAATACTACGGGGGAGATGGTTGAAACCATTGGTATTGCTTTTTATTTTTATTTAATAAGCATGATGTCAATATTTTTTGAGTAAAGAATATGTGGATAGTGGAATAAGGATGGATTACCGAAGCAAGGTATCATTATATGTAGATTTGTGAACAAATAACGATGAATTTAAAAACACCTTGGATCTTGTAAGTGAGTTTCTATCATTTTTCATATGAAAAAGGAATATGTTTGAGGTATTGCCATTGGTATTTTTATTTAAGATCTATTCAGTTGGAAAATAGTTTTAATTTATTGGGTAAGCTAAACATATACTACAAATATTTCATGGAGATTACTTATCTACCAAATATTGGAAAATATGGTTAAAAGGATTAACAAGTGGCTACATGAAGGTTTATCTATAGAATCAATTTAAATAAATCTATGTAATTTTAGAAAATTACAATTTGCAAATCATTACATGGATTTTGGTGATTCTTGGATACTATATATATAAATAACATAAGATATTGGTTGTGGTTGGAGAAGAATAAAAGATAGAATACACTGATAAAGAACTATCCCTATGAATATCATTCATGAATTATGTACTATATATGGATACATATCTTGGATGATGTTTGAGGAATAATTGAAGTTGTGGAGGCTGTGGAAGAATATGTTAGTACTCAAAGGAGTTATTATTTATTACCAAATATGTTTGATAATTTTGATATAGATTAAGAATATTTTAATTTTTTAAAAGAGATTAATGATAAACTAAAGTGGATTGAGATTCCTTTGGAAGGTTTGAAGAAGTTTTGAGTTGAAATATTTCTAGAACTCTGAGTGAATTTAGAAGGAATACATAAGATATTCCTTAGAATCTGAAAATTGGAAAATTATTTAAGGTAATAGAGTTATATAACATTATCAAGATGATAAAAAATATATTTTAGCTAATTATAGAAGTTTAGGTAATATACATTATGATACATAATATACTTAATATGGTATGTAAGATATTTTTTGGATACTTAATATCTCTTAGAGAAGTTAAAACTGGAAAAGTACTGGAGCTCCAAGTGATACATAAAAAATTCTTTGCATACAAAATACATGTTATAAAGATCAGAATAAAATGTGTAAAAGTCATGAATTCAACATGATTCATAATATATGTTGGATCATATAGAATATACTTGAGATGGTATGTAATATGTTTTAGAAGAAATTTTTTTAAAGGACTAGAGCCATAATGAAAAAGAAGATATTATGATGATACATAATATCTTATAAAAGAATAAAATCTTATATTTGAAAAATAAAAATATCCCATAAGGATAAATAATATATTTTAGATTATACATAAGATATTATATGTGATGCATACATTTTTTCAGGGTGATACATAAGATTCTTCTAGATAAAAAATATAGTAAATTACATGATCTCACTGAATTAATACATATGATATTATACTTATTACATAAGGTTTTTCAACATTGATAAATGTGATATTTCTAAGGATTCAAAGGGTGATATTATGGGAACTTAAATGGTGATTTAGATGCTAATATCATAAAATGAGGTGTGATGGTGATGAGATATTCTTTAGATATTTAAATATCATGATGATATTTTTAATCACCTATAATTCAAGAAAAGAATTATTATAGAATTATGATAGGATCTTCACATGATAATTCATGAATTTTAAATATTGTTATTTGAAATAATTCATGAATATAAAAGTTATAGGAATTATCAATAATTATTCTTTGACTTGTATAAATGAAGATCTTAGGTATTTCTGGAAAGATCAATAATATAGTTTTATAAAAAAAGGAATATTCTGATGTTTTGGGGACTAATTTGAAATTTAAGGATATATAGATCATGGGGGATAAATTCATGTTATTATATTAAAAATATTGAGAAGATCATTGGAAATTAATTAAAGGTATTTTGGGATGATAATAAAGATAGGAAGAAAAAGAAAAAGGGTGTGAGAGAACTAATGATAATGTTATATTTAATATTTTATATATTTACGATAAGGTGAGATACAACACTGTTCTGAGATATCATTATTATGAATTTAAGAAGAAGAAGAATATAATATATAAAGATATATTAGTGTGAATTTTATCAATTGATTATCACACTAGTTGAAGAAGAAGATAATGAGAAGACCAACCTATGATTCCTTATATCATAAGGTCCAAATAAAAGTGAGAAAGGCATTATTAATGTTGTAAAGAAGAGGTTTCTAGGGATATTTATACATATTGAGGAAGGATATTATATCCTTTAATTATAGTAAAGACTCAAGTTACAATGTTGATCATACTTCAAAAGGATCCGGTTAAATCTGGTATGTGTATAGAAAGACTTGGTTGGTGCAAGAGTCTAAAAAAATTTGTTCTTGTATATAACTTTATTTTTTTCAAGATAATAGATTCAAGGATATACCTATTTTTAATATTCATATTCAAAATAAAAGATAATTTGTGTGTGAGTGGGATAACAAAAACCATATATTGAGTATTTAGTCATCCACATTGGAGGTGAACCCCATTATCAAATTCCCATGTGCCTTGTTTCTTTTTTTCTTGATTATATAAATTTCATGAAAATAAAAGGTGAGAAGAGTGTGTGAGATGTATTCACCAAAAATTTGAATAGGTAAAATGGAAAAGGTTTTAATTTGGTAAAATTCACCCACACTTATTCACACCCCTCTCTATTTGGTTCCACTGATCCACGTGGAATAACAAGGTTTGTTCTGATACCCAAATCCACTTAGTTATTCCAAGATCATAAATCATATTTGGTATTCCCCTTAAAATTTAGAAGGAATGAAATCAATATTTCATAAATATTTTTATTAATATGCATTATGTTTAAATAATAAAGTAACCAATTAGTTGATCAACAAACAAAGTCAAATAAGATACTTTTCTTCTTATAATTATAATTGGATTTAGTAGAAACATTTATCCACTTTATATATTTCATTAGATATTTCCTGAACAAAAAATAATATCTTCCAATTAATTAATTACATCAGTTATATACATATACTGAGGTGTCTTCTTGTTCTTAAATATATTTTTAAACCTTTTATAAATTTTCTTATATAAATGATTCATTATAAAGAATCATTTATTAACCATCAAACTAAAACTATTATGTTATTTAATCCTTATGGATTATTTATTCATCATAAAAATAGGACAAGATAGTTTATCCTTCATGATATATCCATAAATCATTCTATAATCTTGAAAATAATTTATCATCCACATATGCACATCACAAAAATAAAATGTTTCTTTCAAATAATAATCACATGCATGCACACCCGTATTCCAAATATACTTAAAACATTTTAATAAAGGTTGTAATTACCCATTTATATCATATCTTGTATCATAAACTCCATAAATGGGTATACTAAGTAAAGAAAATGGGTTTTTCAAACACATCAATGGATGAAGGTTACATATGTGAATGAAAAATGGCCACATGCTGTGTAAATAATGATTTGACCAAATGGATTAAAATCATCACATGATAGAACCAACCTGAAATTATATAACTTAGCTTAAAAATCAGGACATCCTGTATCAAATTTATGCCATGTTAATCCATTCACCAGATGAACCAATTCATTATTATGATTAATTCTCTCAGCATCATGCATTGCATATTTGTGGACAATTCATCATACATAAAAAATTTTTGATATTTGGAATCAATAAAAAACATCACATTACTTTTTATGGGATATAAGATGGTGTTATATATGTATTTATATTCCATAGAGATGTAAAATATTGTTTATAGTCATTTAAGACCATGGTTTCCTAAAAGAATAAGCTAAAATCTTTTAGGAAATCATAAATTATATTATTTGAAAATATATGTTGATTAATTAACTTCCATGAAATATAATGATTTATGGGAATAAATTCACCATAAAGTAGAAAATACTTCAAAAGGTAAGAATATAATCAACCCCAACATTAAAAATTCTTAACATGGTTTTCCAATTATACAGTTTCATTAAAAATTATTTATTCTTGTATTGGTATATCTTCATTATCATGATAATGAATAAATGTGAACTAATAAAATATCAAATTCTCTATTTCAATCCTTTTATTTATTTAATGAACAAACTGGGATTTTTTCTCTCCCCTGTGATACCTTAAATAATTATTAGTTTGAAAAAACAATTTATATAGTAAATCACTTATTTTTAACTTAACCAAGTTCTTAAAACACAATTATAATAAGGTAAGTATAATAAGTACTATATATAAAGAATTTTTATATGAAAAATCTAAAAAAAGGAAACTTATTTTGAAAATTGGTTGAGATAAAATTAGTTTCACACATCCAACTTCTATCCATTTTGATATAAAAAATAATTTTTTTTAAATTAATATAGTAGACTATAATCATGGAATTCATGAAAATAATGAATATTTTGAATATATATTAAGGAAAAATAATAATTAAAAAACTAAATACATATATATATTTGGTTATTAATAATTTTATATAGTTTTTGGACACTTTATACATTGGATACAATCCCAAGTGACGGTAGTGATAGAACAAATATAATATCAATATATTGGCTCTAATTTGATGATGGAAGTAAATTAAAGAAAATAATGGATAAATGGAGGTCATAAGTAAGGGTTAAGATGTAGAGAAACATTTAGATCATCATTACAAAAAATAAAATTCAACTATGAGGTTTGAGACCACTTTCCATGACATATCGATAACATTATCTTCCTTAATTATGTTTTGTACTGAATAAAATTATTAAATAAGAAATTTTTTCCACACAACATAAAAGTACCCTCTTTGGAATTATGTTCAAAATTATAAAATAGACCCCTATTGTAAATTTCAAAAAAAAAACATTCAATATTTAAGTAAAATTAATAAACACTATATAAAACAATTCTTAATATTAATCAAAACCCTTCTTGAAATGAATTGAAAGTGATTTAATTTTTATAGAACCCTATTAAAAATTATTTACATTAAAAAACACCACATAAAATTGATATTAAGAAAAATAATTATTGATAATACACAATGAAAATGATATTAATAAACAAACCATAACAATTCTTGATATTAATAAACATCCCAATGTTGATATTAATCAAATTAATTTTTGATATATGTAAAAGATATCAAAACCCTAAAATTAATTTATTATAACACCCTGTAAATAATTTATTACAATAATATAATTATTTCATAATAAAATGACATTTCATCAAGCACCTTGTGTGAACTATTATTATAAAAATTGAATTAAGGTATTTTTATGAAAAAACCCCAATTTATCACATTAAAACCAAAGAAAACAAAAGATATTACTATCATCATTTCATCATTAATAGAAAACACAGTTTAATATGAAATAAAAATAAAATAAAATAAATTAAAATAGTCATGACTATGTAAACTAATGGATGTATGCACATCCACATACTAAAAATGAAAAATCAAAAGATACCCAGTGTTTTTCCACCAAGAGAAATAAGAAAAGTCCTTATATTTTGTTTACGAACCGTAAAAAACCACAATGAATTTCATGAAACATAAAACCCTGACTCACAGTTATAATCTAAGGCTTTAAAATTTAAAAATAAGAGAATAAAAAAAGATATAAGGTGAATGGGAACAATATACCTTGATGATTTCACCCAAAAAAATTGATGAAAATGATAATCAATGCCTGGATAATTAGGTTAATATAAGGGGAAGGAGAAATTGGATATAGGAAAGTGAGAATTCTTATTGTGAAGGGGGTATACTAGTTTAGTTTTGGTACCCAATACTAACAATTTATTAAAATTTTCAGTATGGTATAACTATATACTAACATTTTTAAGAAACCTTTAGTATCAGAAACCTATAACAACAGTTTTAGTAAACCATTGGTATAGGTTTTGAGAAAGACCAATCATAACATACATATATATTACAACATTTTACTTGAATATTCAATGAATATCACATTAAATAAGACCCCAGAAACTATAGGTTTATTGTATTTGTATATTCCAAGCATAACTAACTCATTTTACAAAACATTAACATCTCCTATAAATATTCTTCACAGATGGTACCCTTATAAACATATCTTATATAAAAATATTCTTTATAAATTGGGAAATATAAACACAAAAGGGGTGAGATTAGATGCATATTAAGGGGCATAAAGAAGAGATATCAATCGAAGATCATAAGTGAGCATAATATTAACTTATGGATATAAAAACATAATCATGGTACCTGAAAATTTTATATGGAAACCATACCCAATAAAAACTTGGATCATAAATCATGAATCCTAAAATAATTATCAGAAGGCTTGGAAACATACCATAAGAATGTGACATAACATATAAATGTGTCATAAGAATATGGAACCTACATAAGTATAGAATATTATTTATTATGTCAAGGCTCACTACCAAGACCATCATCACATAGTGGAAAGAATCTCATAGTGGACTAGGTACACTCCCCATTCCCATTAAACATTAGTGGATTGGATTTACTACTTACTAACTTTCCTATCCTCTCATGATATATAAAAATTTACCCAATGCATCAGAAGACTATAGATTTTTTGGCTGACCCACCACATAATTAAAATCCATATATATGTGTGCCATATGAACATGAAAACATTCATAATTTCAAAATATATTAATTAACCTATGGAAAAGAAACAATTTTTATAAAATCTTCTACAAGACATGACCATAAGTAATATTGAGAAGAAAGAAGAATGATATCATTAGTGAATATACCTAGTAAAGCATAATAAATATTAAAGTATGATAACATAGATGAAAAAAATTTATAAGAGCATTAGACAATTGCCTTGAAAAAATAAGAAGAAATATTTATTACTTTTTATTAAATTTATTTTTAAAATAAAATAAAATTTAAAATAATGAGAATAAAAATTACTTTAGAAAACCATGAAAACATAGATAGTAATATTTGTGAAAAAAAGTAAATAAGACAATGAGAAATTTTTATCATGCAGAAGACATTAAAAAAGATTCCTTTCACACTTTTGTAAAGAAAGTCATAGTAAATAGAAAATTTCCTTAAGAAATCATTGAAGTATAGTGAAGTAATTCCATAATATAACTAATATGGAAAATATAGAGAATAAAATAGTTGTGGTTTTATATATAAAGATAATGAAAATTTTTCAAATATGAATTTAGACAAAGACAATCTCAATTTCATGGTGAGACTGGAAAAGAAACCCTTACCTCAAAATTTGAAATATTTTAATGTGTACTGAGAAACTTATTAATATTTATTTAACTTAATACCATTAATTTATAATTCTTTATTACCCATATATCAATTTTTTATAGTTAAAATTAATATTTGGGTGTTAATTTGTTTTTACATGCATGATTCATTTTGGAGATTCTAGTCCTCTCTCGTTAATCACTGGTTATTCCCCAAAAAAATATTCATGCTGATTTATTTTATGTGTTTGATATTGTGATTTCTCAAATTTACCCACTAGATTAAGTGGTTGATAATAGAATAATTGGGTTTTTGAATCCATAGAGACCTAAGAAGAAAACTGAGACACATACATTCTATAGAGAAAGATTTTGGATATGAATTGGACAACATGGGTTTGATTTGAGATAATTCAAAATAACAATAAGAGACCTAAGTGAATTAAATTCATGATAAAGGGTTGATCCTATGTTTTTTATAGGGGTATATTGGATGAATTTATTTTTAGGGATTTCAGTTTCAAAAAATTTATAGAGGTTTATTCAATATTGTCAAACCAACCTCATTACTTATTGGTTTAATATCTATACAACCAAATTATAGTCACCTTATAAACTAGGAGGATAATTTTCCTAAGTACTACAAGGTAAAGGATCATATTTTTACTTGAAATGTGAGGTATTAACATTCAATATAGAATAGGAAGGAAGAGTTTTTCAAATAAAAATATCAATTAAAAGAAATGATTAAAACATGATGGAATAAAAAACAACACACAATACACCCCATTTTTACTTTTATGTAAGAACCTATAATATGTTTATCCCTCCATTGATGAATATATCTTAATGAAAGATGGAATTAGACTCATGAGGGAATAATTAAATATGCGAATGAAAAAAATAATGATCATTCCATTATTTTATGGAATTATGTAAAACTCATTTTTAAAATTATAAAAACCTATAAAAAAATCTTTACAAAAGTATCAACCATCATAAGGATAAAAAAACACTTATGAAATATCAGAATTTATATTAATATATCCATTGGAAACAACATTGTTACAGTTAATCCTTATAATAAGGATTGAATTTTAGATAATGCGACTATTTTAAAATGAATAGAGTTTGATAAACTGTATCCATAGAAGTTTTTGTGAATTCAAAAAGACCTGTAAAGTTTTTCATAAATTAATTCAGGGATTTTAGTGAAAATGAGGGATTATTAGATATGAACTAAAATGGATATATCATATTATATGATATACCTCGAGTCATAGCATGATATATGTAATATATATGCCTCTATCATAGTATACAATTAGTATCTATCATAGTGTATGATAAGATAGCGAAGTAGGATATTAATTTCATGGATTAAACCATTTATTCTATATAGTTTCTTTTAGTTATGAATCAATGGGTTGATAAATTTATCGTTATAAAAACATATAATAATTTTTTAAAACGTTCAAATGATTATTACCCAATGGACATGAATTATAGGTAACTCATGTCGGATACCACATGTTAGAAGATGACCCTATAATCCATTCATTAGATGAAGAGAGCCTATATAAATATGGGGATCCTCCTATTGAGAAAGTGAACACTATCTAGTAATATCCAATACTGTCTTATATGATTATTTTTCATTTATCTTCTAGGATAAGATGTTGGCACACCTTTCTAGTTCGAGAGTTATCTCATTGAGTATGAGAATTCTAGTTGTTAGTGCCATCCTTATGGATAAAAGAGTCTATCATTTTTCTCTAAATGATCTCCATTAAAAAAACTCTATCATGATCGATAGAGATAGATCTCACTACACTTAAAATGCGTATGTTTATATTTAATTCTCTACGCTGTGTTTTAATAAAAGGATGATATATCAGGATATTTAATGGGTTTCATTCACTGTGTTGATCATGATATGATCTTATAAAACCCCTCACTTTACACTTTAATGGGAGAAAAATATAGGTAAATTACCTGAGTTATAAGAAAATCATATCTACCAAAAACCATGAACATGATCTGAGTTATTAGGGTTCCTTATTATAATATTCTTACTCAGATATGAAAGAAGATTGCTCTAATGATTCCATGATAAACACCTACCACATGTGCTTATACTGTGATATCACTTGTAGTAGGTTGTAGATACACTCTATTATTTTCTATAGTAGCTCTCTATATTTCACTTCTCCATATACCCACTTTCGTTCTTATTCCCTTTTGGATTCAATACCTCCAACCTTACCACCTCTCATATTCCCCTAATAGGAAAAAATGTCACTCAATTAGATTTACAAAGTAAAACACACCCTTTAATTATAGAGGTTCATCCATAATATCCACCCAACTTTGTTGATCACATCACCTTATGGACTTTGCAGATGTCCCTCCACTCAATAAAGGATACCTCTAAATTCCCACTAAATGAACGAACTCAACTTTTAACTTGTATTGAAAAGTTAATGATATAGAATTATCCTTATACTTTTCCCATATCTGTGCAGGATTCCAGAACATGTCTTCTTACTTTCCCACTTGAGTTAGATTTTAGATTCATACCCCCTATTAGATTAATATTATATATACCTTCAGATTAATCTTAAACAATTTTTATTTAAACCTATGTATCCTTTATCATCACTTGTAATCAGTTTCCACTATTTTAATTTTGGTCTATGTCACAACCCATCCTCCAGGGCCCTTGCCGTGACTACCCCAAGCCTGCCTTCCATAGGCCAGGGGCTAGTGACTAGCACCATAAAGGCATGTCCCTATAATAGGAAGGCATTTCCTTTAAACCTATACAAACACATAAACCTAGAACACAACAAGAAGCAACCACGAATTAAACTATTATAGTAAAAAGTGTGTTGAAAGTAAAGAGGGATGAAATACAAGACCAATGAGAAAGTAAAAGTATAACAGAAAGAGAAAACAACTCATGGGATATCCAATGAGGATCCCACCTGATGGGTAGGTACAAATCATCTCCACAACACTCTATGCCCGCCCTTCTCCTCCATGTGCCGCCTAGTACTGGCTCCATCAAACCTCAACCCAGCTGTTTATCGTCTGCACAAGACACAACAAGTATCGGGTGATGCCTGTACAGGGGTGAGTATAACAATACCCAGAAGGGACCCTAAGACTCCTGAAGGTCTCTCAGAATTCCACAAAGAAAAACCAAAAAGGATGATCTCAAAATCAAGAATGGAGCAATCATTAACTCTAATTAGATATATGCCCATACATATACCTAAGTTATCAAAATAGATTTGTCTAATAGATGAGAGAAGAATACCACAAAGTTAACACTGTGAAGGTAAAAGTACCACAAAAGTAACACCATGAAGGTAACACAATGAAGGTAAAAGTACCACAAAGGTAACACCACAAACATAACACCATGAAGGTAAAATTACAACACAGGTAACACCATGAAGATAAAACCACAAAGGTAAAAGTACCACACATGTAACACCATGAAGATAACACCACGAAGGTAAAAGTACCACACAGGTAACACCACGAAGATAACACCACGAAGGTAAAAGTACCACATAGGTGACACCATGAAGATAACACCACAAAGGTAAAAGACTCAGCTCACACCAAGTATTAGTGAAGTATAGAAGTAAAAATGATTAGTCACAAAGATAAATCATCTTATTCTGTTAAGAGGCACTAATTATGACTATACAGAGTCTGATCCACATAGGATCTATAGGTACTGACCCCCGCAATTATCCACACAGGATCTGACCCACCCATAGTCGATCGGTACTAACCCCCGCTATGACCCACATAGGATCTGACCCACACAGGATTAGTATGCGCTGACCCACACAGGATCGTTGAGCGCTGACCCCCACAGGATTTGACCCACATAGGATCAGTATACAATGACTTGCATAGGATCGCTGAGCGCTGACCCACACAGGATCTGACCCACACAGGATCTGACCCATACATGATCGCTCGGTACTAACCTCTGTATGATATGTCTCCAACCTCCACCTCACTGTCAGCCACTGAATTATTGCTCATAACATTCTTGATTCTAGGATAACCACTCCTCAAGGCTTTGATCATACCTTAAAAACCACGAATTTCCATGAATAATTTTCCCAAAGGACTGCCATGTCATAAGGGTTCCAACGCGATAGACGACGCGTCAATCAGACGCCCAGTCTGTGACTTATAATCATTTTAGTTCTGAGGCCCCCGTTGAATTTGGGTTCGATCCAACCCTTCCGCACTCCATATTTCCCCAAAACTCAAGTGTATTGTAATAAAAGGACCACCTCGTCCTAATGGTTCCAGCACCGCAGACGGTTCATCAATCAAACACCCAGTCTGCGAGTTACACCCCTTTCTGTGAAATAGGAGTGGTCGCACCTTGATCTAGCCCAACTCATTCGGGCCCACTAGAATACATCAAAGGGACCACTTCCCAAATGGGATCCCAACACCAATAACGATGTGTCGAATGAACACCCGGTTTTTCAGTTATTGGGGTTTCTTTATTCGGGGACCAGTTGGGTACGGGCCTGGTCCGACTCGGTCAGGTCGGCCCGACGTAACAGGTCACAAGGTCCACCTGGCTCTGCTTAGGTCTGGCCCGATAAGGGTCAGCCCAATTTACTAGTTCTGGCTTATCAAGGTCAGCCCGGTTTGGTTTGCGGGCCCGGACCACGGTTGGACCGACCCGTCGGGTGGGGCTCGGCCCACCCGTGTTGGCCCACTGCACTGCAGGTTCGACCTGGCCCACTGGGCCGCGGGTTCAGCCCAGCCCACTGGGTGGATCTGGTCCGCTGGGCAGGTCCAGTCCACTAGGTGGGTTTGGTTTGCTCGACCGACCCTCGTTCAGCCCGGTCCTCCAGAAGGCGAACCATTTTCTAACACTGGCCCTGCGGTTGTGGGGTCATTTTGCCTAGTTGGTGGGGCGTTGCCCCACCGCATTAAATAGTTGGCTATTTGGATGACTGGGTTTTTCCAATGAAGTGTGATGCGGGGCCACACCGCTCCTCCCGCCATAGCCTGTTGGTCGTGGCTGCTTCCGCCGGCGGTGCCTGCGGGCGCTTCCCTTTTCCCGCGTGGCAAGCTCGGGCCAGCTGCCTTTAGTCGCAGAGGCGCACCGTCGTGCACCGCCTTCCACTGCCCATGAAAAGTTTCCGCGGGTCTTCTACGAGCACCTCCATCCCCCGTCGACAAGGCGCATCGGCGGTTTCTCCCACGGGTCACCGGGCATGCTCTAATGTCCATTCTTGGTGTCGTCTACCCCTACAGCTCTCCCGTGCTATCGCCGTCATAGCGTGACCTGCTATTTCATGTTTTAGTTATGTTGGAAATTGTTCCCTGAGGTTCACATCAAGAATGAAGTACTGGAGGGGCCAAGACTTGTTCGTTTGGCCCGTGTCCTCCACGTTAAGGTAATAACAAGGAGAAGAGGATTTAATTTATCAAAGACAAATTTCAAAATAGACCCCTACCTCAAGATTGTTGGAGAACGTCTGTTCTTGAGGGAGAGTCGACATTCATAGTTTCCACAATAAGCCGCCAATGTTTCCACTCAAACGTCATACTTCGGTTCGTGATTTGGTGCCATTCATCACCGCCCTCTAAAACTGGCTCCACCTACCAAGTGATTGGCGTCATGACACATTATCATAACTTCGTCGTTTGGTGAAGTCGTTCCAATAACTCTCCCCAAGCTCCATATAAATAGAATGGGGAGGGTGAGTAACGCTTGTGGAATTAATGGGGGTTCATTTAATAATAACCTTCCTAATTACAATGGCGCTGTTACAAAGTATTTGGAGAGTCAATCCATTTAATTGATTGACATGTCGTTGGTACCACCACTACCGCTTGTCCATTGGAGGAATAGAAACAAGAGAAATAAAATAACTAAGTTATTTTATTATTCTTTTAAAAGTACCAAAATCTAACTTTTTCTCTAAACCTACTACGGTCGAAATGAAGCCTCCCTTAAGAGAATCCAGGCATTGTGGATTCAACGATTCCCTCAAATTTTTAATCCAAGCACTGGTTCAAAAGTTATAATATTTCACCTGCACGTTTATTGAACGTACCTGAAAAAAGGTTCAGAAAATTATTAATAGTCACCCTTAACTCGCGCCGGTCGAGGTTAGGCTCTACCTAAGGAGAATACTCCCTCACAAGCTCAACTCGTGCCGGCCAATGTTATTATCATCCTAAGGAAAGAATACCCTCATGAGTTTAGAGGAGATCTCAGATTTTCAATCTGATTTATTGTTCATGAGTTATAAGCATTTGAAAAGTAAAATAATTTTATTTAATTATTTTATTTATGGTTATGCCATTTTTGAGTTTTCCCACTGGAGGCCTGTGCCGACTAAAGTTATGTCACACCTAGGGTAAACCTACCATCCTAAACGCAATGGTTCCCTCATATTTCTGATCTGGGATCCCGTTTAAGAGTTATTCCATGTTTTCAAAAAAACCACTAAAACATTTTATTTTTAAACTTAACATTTTTTGACGGATCATTCCAAGCACTTTGGGCCTCGAAATTACGCACCATTAGATTTCGAGGTATTAGAATAATTCTATATATAAAAAAAAAATTTATACGAAAATTCTGGGACATTACAGTCTATACTAACAAATGTGTAACACCTCATGATCTTAGTTTGTATTTATCCTTAAATAAATGTAGCGTGGTTGATAAATTTTGATACACACAACACCAAACTGAAATGAAAAATTCTTTATTTCATTATGATATAATATTAAAATATAAAATTAAATAATTTAAAAGATAATTAAATGAAACATAATTAGTATAATTACTAAAGGAATGAAACTATAGATAAATAAAATATTATATTAATTAAAATACTTTATTGTAAAAATTATTATTATTATTATTCTTAAAGAATGATTTTATGTGTTTATAAAATTAAAATAAAGTTTATAATACCAATTTATTGAGGAAATTTAAGGTTTAAAAAGTTAATAAATAATTTTAATGGGTTTTTATTAAAATCATTGAATGCTAAAAAGTGATATTTTTCAAAAAAAATAAGTGTTGTGTATTTTAACCTAATAAATTAAATTGATCACCTATAAAGAATAATAAAACCTAAAATTTCAATGTATAAACATACATATATTAACACCAATTTAATTATAAATTGATATGAAATAATATTATAGATACTTAAAGTTGAAAATTTAGTTTTTTTCTATAAAAACAGTTTTTCATTATTTTTTAGGTTTTCATTTAAAATTTATATTTCTAAATTTTACAATTTTAATTTTATAAAATAAACATAATTTTTGAAATTAACATATCAAAATTATATTAGGTTGAATTTTTGAGATTTTTCAAAAAAATTTGATTTTTTGTGAATAGTAAAAAAAAGTTTCTACAAATATTGTAAATTTTATGATATCATCATGATATATATATGACACAAAAATTTATGAAACCATTTTGTCAACAAAATTTGTATTTAATTAGTAAAATTATGTTTTTAAAAAATAATAAAATGAATTTAGAAACCCGTGTTTGAAATTTTGGAACGAAAGTTATATTTTATTATAATTAAAAACTAATTTTGGTTTTTTACCTCTAATTAAGTTTTTACATGATGAAATTCAGTTTCATATTGGTTTTAATGTAAAATAACCTTTATTTTATTAATCATAAACCAATAAATGTCAAGGGAATAAATACTATTCATAGTATTTGGACTAAATGAGAAAATAATCAATACTTTATTATAAAATACCACTCTTTCTCACCTATAAAAGGACACCCATCTCTACCCATAACAAAGAACACATTAATTTAAGTTTTATCTTAAATATTTATTCAAATTATCTATATAAGAAGACTACCCCATGTTTGGGAAACTTTTTTCTTAAGAAGAAGTCTCAAATCCCTCATTTTCATGAGGCTCTCTAAGAGGCGATTCAAGTAATCGACATAAGTGTTATCCTATCCTTAACCATCATCATTTATCTTCATTATGAAACTCTAATGAAATATGTTTTATCAATTTAATAATATGTTTTTAAATCATTAATCTTATATAATATTGATATTCTTACTATACAATAATGTTTTCTTACTCATTCAAATGTTACAACATGTTTCTGTTTGGGTTGATTTAACAATCTTTATAAATGATGTTATATCATTTGCATCTTTAATGAATAAGAAAACACAAATACTAGTATTATTATTGTAAAACCCCAAGATTCCACGGTACATTCCCCTTTGAATAATGCAGTAGCTTGATTTGTACGCAACTTGGAGTTTTAACACACCACGACCAATCAAACTAGCCGTTATAAATAGTAATAACCACTTTTTAAAATTTTATAAATTTTATTTTTTAAAATGGACTTAATTTTTTAATTTTGAATATCTAAATTATCTTAGGGTAAATTTTTGTTACTTTTCTGAAAACTTTCAATTTTTGATGAATAATGAAAAATACTAAATTTTAATTAAAAACAAATTTTTTAATCAAAATAATTTATAGTGTTAAATTATGAATTTTAGTGGTTTTAAAGTATAATTAGATTATATTTTTATCATTTAATATAATTTAGGTCATTGTATGTAATTTCACATTTAAACTGGACATAAACAAGTGTCAATCTTTTGATAGTTATTATTTCTTAAAAACACGCTTTTTGTTTTGACAATGAGAATTAATTTTAAATTAATTTATAACAATTATATGTTTTGAATTTGAAAAAATGTATTCCATATTTATAATCAAGAGGTCCAAATTGTGTAAATAGTTAAATTTTATTTCTAGACATTATGAATAATTACTTCGGTAAATATTTTATTTACCATGGTTAAAGGGTAAATCCGGTAAATAAGGGTAAAAAATAATATTATGATAATATTAAATTACCCTAACATGTGTCCTATTATTATTTATTGATACATTTCTGACCATGGTCATCTTTGGGTAATTTTGGCGACCCCATGGATCCACTTGAGAGTGATAATGACACTTTATATTAATTAATTTAAAGCAAAGACAAAAATGACATACACATATATCTTTTAGTAAAATTTTTTTTAAATGGGTTTATATAAGTTATAATTTTGAATATAAATACTCATTATAAATATAAAAATATTTCCTACACAATTTTATTTTATTTATAATTTTTAGACATTAAATAATTAAATTTATTTATGACACAATGGTGATGCAGTAATTATCTTATTAATGAATGAATCAAATAAATGGTATTATAAATATTAAAATAAATATAATTTAAAAATTTTTATGACATAAGAGAATTTTATAGGTGAATATGACATTTTATGGTTGATTCAATGTATTTGGTTCGAAGTAATCAAGTTGTGATGACTTTCACAAATACCAAATACTAAATTGTGTCAAAATTGACATAAATGATTTTTTAAAACAAATATTTTTTTATTAAATTATATAATAGTCCTAAAAATATAATGTTCTGAAAAAGAAATTATGTAATGATATTTATATCATTAATGAACCACTTTATGTTCTCTTGTCATTTTATATTAAGTTTATCAACCAATTATTATAATAATACAATAATACATGGTAAAAGTTAAACTATTTAACTAACAGTTAAATCTAAAAGATAAGGTTAATATGGTGATTAAAAATTGTATAAACCCTATTGGTTGAGAGTTTTTAGATCCATAACCACCTTATCCTCGAAATAAATTATTTTAGATCCATTATAAATCGAAAATGAGTTTATTATAAAATAATATTTCAATCTTTTCTTAAGGTGCCCCTCACCTCTCTTATAAAAGGGAACTTACCCTTATCTAAAAAACACACCTCCAAAGCCATTTGGCTCGGCCAAACCCTACCCAAATATCCCCCAAATTTTCCTCACTTCAACTTAGAGGCCTTAGTTTGATCATAAAGACAACCTAAGGATCCCTTTTTATCAACTCAAAAGGAAACACCCGAAGAAGAGGTAATAATTTCACCACCCCCTTTCAAGTTCATTTCTTTCCACTTCCTCTTTCTTTGTTGTTTCCATTATAAGTTAATAACTCCATTATATTATATATACTACGATTTTTTTATAAAAACTAACCATATTCAATATTCTATCCATCATATTAATGACAATTTCACCATACGTGCATACCTACAGCTTTCTGTCTCCACGTCGTGGTGTAGTTTGTTATTCAAACACTTCATTATTTGGATGGGTATAATAATGATTATAACTGGTGAAAATAATAAATATAACATTTTAATGATTCTTATATATGATATACCATCCAATTACATATTATTTTACGATCAATATAATGATATTGTCGCTCGTGCGTACGTACGGATTACCGTCTCCACGAACGCGATGAGATTCATTCCCCATTGTAATCATTCAGGAATAATTTTCATTTTATGATTAAAAATAATGTTTAAGAACTTAATATAATTATTAATATGAATAAAATACATACTATGCATAAAAAAAATGGCTTACGTAACCGAGCATGTAATGGAAAACAGATCAGTTAACACCCGAAATGATGATACTATTGAAATATTATTAACAAAATAATATTATAGGATCATATATGATATCATATTTATGCATATAGTTATTTTATAATTTAATAACAATGATTTAACTATTATAAAGGAGGTTAACGTACCCTCAACCAAGAAAAAGTACAAGGTAAGAGTTAATTTCACAATCTCTTTATTATCCAAGGTTGTTTTTACGTAAGTATCTACTGGGGCCTCTTTATCATTCACATGTATGTTTTCTTAAAAATGAAATTCAAAACATTTTTACTATTTACTATACTATGGTTTAAAGTCATTTATACAATTATTTTACTATATATGTTTTGAAATTAATCTTTTTGTCATTTTCTAAACAAAATACTTTATGACCTTTTCGACAAAATTAAGGTAAGGATGTATTTTTTTTAACTTATATGGCAGACGTGGCTATTTTCTGCCATTATATCATTGTCAAAGCTTCCCATACAAGCTTATAAGAATATTTTCAAAATAAATGTTTTATTTTATAATTATATGACTTTAAAATTATTTCGAAATATAAAGAGATATTTCTCTAAAAAAGTTTTGATTTCATCTATGTCAACATCCTTTGATGGATTTTAAGATTGTTTGAAGTTGATTTATTATGATATAAAACTTCAATATTGTATTGATGGTTTTCTGATATGTTTGACTATGGATGTGTTATTTTTTCACCATTCATGTTTTATGCATAAATTATTGACAATTCATATGCTAGTTTTAATATGAATGTTTATATTATGTTTAAACCTTTTCAATTGAGGATTGGACTTAGTAAGTGATGGGTGGAGCCTTCTATAGCTCCTCAATTCATCGATAGGTCTCATGATACAAACTAGTGTGTTGGAACAAGGGATTGAAAAAATCTTATTTGTAGTCTTGGAACAAGGCCTTGGCTATGTGGTTATGAAGTTTGGCATTATGCATTCTATCATTATGAAAGTGGCTATTGATATTGCATGTGATTATTCGACTAGTAGAATATCCATATGATTAAGTAAATAGAATAATTTGATTTTATCTTTGCCATATTATTCTGAAGTTTAAGTTTAAAAGGCTTTTGTTTTATTCTTATACATTTCCTTAAATGTTTTTTTCTTATTTATGAAAGTTTCTGCAATATTGTTATCTTTACAGAGCATTTGAGCTCACCCCTTTCTATTTTGTATTTTTCCCAGGATGTGAAGAAGTATTTTATGGTTGACCTACAAGGATAGGCTAAGGATATAAGTGTTTTACAAAGGGTAAAAAATGTTGTTGTTGCTTTTATTTCATGATGTAATGTAAAACTTATGAATATATATAGTACTTCCAAGGCTACTAAATTGATCGGTCTTTCAGGAAATGATTTTTTATATCATGCCAATCTTATGTAATAACGCACTGACTCTGGGTAACTGGGTTCAGGGCATTAAAATGATATAAAAGTGATTTATTTAATATATTTTCTTGATTTTATAGTGATAATATAATGAATTATATTAACTAGTTAATTTAATTTTTATTAATTTAATAATCACTGAAAATGGATATTTTAAGCATTCTATGAGAACTGTCTCCATAAGTTCCATGAAATGATCATGGTAATATAGAAATATATTTGATTATACATTGAAGGAGGATAATATTCATGGTTTATATTATTATTTTCAAGTTCATAATTATTTATAAACACTGGTATTAGTGTATTTTATAATTTTGAACTTCTTTTCCCTTCGTGGTTATAATTCTTACTTAATTTAATTATTACTCAATACATTTTAAATCAAATTGTAAAAAATTCCATTATTCATAATTTTTATTTTAAATTGTAAAATAATATTACCCATTCCATGAGAAACATTATATCCTTTTGGAGCTATTGGAGATTCATTTGGGATAGTGATCAAAGTGGGTCTTGAATCTAGGAAAATTTAGGGTAAAGTGAACCAGTAAATAGCCCAATAAAATGATTATAGTGAACATGATCTAAGACCAATTAAGATTAAAACTAAAATATTTATAGAGGGTAATATTTCATTCACCTATGAATATATATAACTAAGAGGTTTCATAGGTGATCTTGGTAGCTTATGTAGAAGATTAAATTCTAAACCAGATTTGGTAGTTTAGAATGATATCCCACCATTTTGATAATAAATATATGATTATAAATCCAAATTGGATAAACTTTTCACATATGTTGTAAAACATATTGGGATACATTTTATTCGTATAAAATCCACTCTAATTTGGTCATCATTAATATTTTATGTCATGTTTATTAGAGGGATGAAAACTGAATTCATTTTTTGTTCAATGGTGGAAAAGTCTACCCTCCATTAATGTTATACCAAAATATTCCTACGATCATTAATTTGGATTACTTCGAGAAGTATAGGCTCAAAACAAGTCTCAAATAATTCCTATATAATGAAATGGTGGTGAATTATTTTGGAGGAATTTGTGTATGTTTTCTTTTTAATGTTTTGATGTTACTTTGTATTTATAATGTTTTTCTTTATCATGTAAGTTATTATGATTAAGACCATTTTGTTAATAAAGGTTATTCTACTTTTCATTTTTGGTTCATTTAGTGGGAATTTATATGTATCCTTGATCAAGTGGAGGGATATCTATAAAGTATAGAAGTAAATGTGAACAAAAGAGTTGAGTGGACATTGTAGAGGTACCTCTATAGATAAAGGGTGAATTTCAATTTATAAATCTAATTAAGTGACACAAGTTCCTATTAGGGTAATTCCCAAAGGATTCACACGTAGTAAGAAGGATCTGATGAATAGTTTTTGTGATGATTTGAAGGTTTTTGTACCATAGGTGGCAAGGTCAGAGGTCTTGAATCTAGAATGGTAGAATACTTGAAGTGGGGAGATGAAGAAGTGAAAGATAGAAAGCTACCATAGGGATTGGTAAAATCTATCCAAAACCTACCACAAGTGATATCACAGTGGAATCACATTTGGTATGTTTTTATCATGAAATACTCAGATCAATATTCTTTTATATTTGGGTAGGTTTCTAGAAGAATGAACCCCTATAAATTAGTGTATGGACATGGAATATAAAAGATATGATTCAGTTATAACTCACACAGTTTTTCTATAATGTTCTCTCTTTAAAGTTTAAAGTGATGGGTTTTATAAGATCATTTCATGATCAACACAATATAAGAAACCTATTAAATATCCCGATATATCATCATTGTATTAACACAAATTAAAGATAATTAAATATAAATATACAAACATTTAGTGCAATGAGATCTATCTCTATAGATCATGTTATAGTTTGTTTATTTAAGATAAATAAGATAATATTGATAAAATTTTCTCACCATAGGGATGGCATTGACCACTATAATTATCATACTCTATGAGGGAACTCTTGAAATCCAAAGGTGTGCCAACACATTATCCTCAAAGATAAATAGAGAATCAGGGTATAAGAGAGTATTATATATTACTATATAATGTTCCACTTTGTCAACAAGAGGATCCCCGTATTTATATAGGCTACCTTCATCTAATGAGGGTATTATAGGGTCATCTTTCAATAATTGTTATCCAACATGAGTTACCTATAATACATGCCTGTTGGGTAATAATCATTTAAAAATTTGAAATAATTATTATATATCTATATAACCATAAATAAATCAACCCAATAATACATAACTAAATCAAACTATGTAGAATATATTATTGAATCCCTGAAATCAATATCCTACATCGATATCCTATCATAGAATATTATAGATAATTGTCATATATTATGATTGAGGCATTTATATTCCATGTCTCATGCTATGAATTTGGGTATATTGTACAATATGATATAACCATTTTAGTTCATATCCAATAACCCCCCAATTGAACTAGAATCCCATAATAACTTTATAAAAAACTTTATATCTCATTATGAATTCATCCAAACTTCTTTGAATACATTTCATTAAACTCTCTTCATTTTTTTATAATCACTTTATCTAAAATTTAATCCTTATTCCAAGACTTAACTATAACACCACTGTTTTAGTGGATATGTTAATATATAATATAAAATGTATTAAGTGGTGTTTTTGAGCCATATGATGGTTGAAACTTGTGTCTGAATGTGTTATAGATTTTTATATGACTAAAAATAAGTTATAGATCCTTTTAGTTATAAAAATACAAATACCATGACCATGGTGAAATTCATGGTGCTCCCTATTAGGATCTGATAATAAACAAGCCATGGGATATGGTCGGGTGTGGGAATGGGTGTGGTCATAAGCATGAATCACTAGGTTAGCACCTCTCGGCCATGACCACAACAACCTCACCATGCCTATGGTGGAGTATGTGGTGAGGGAAAACAACCTAGTATTTAGAAAAACACTATGTAATTGAAATGTTTTGGGATAAAAGTTCAATAAAACTAAGGCCATTATATAGCCCATGGTGGTGGTCACATGGGTTTTGAAATTTCAATAACCATCACTTTTCTTCATGGATCTTAGGTTTTTCAAATTGGAAACACATGAGACTATAATTTGGGTTCATAAATTTGATATTAATTGATTATTTTTGATATTTATAAATCCCATCTCATTCACGTGATCATTCCCTCTATTTCTGATGAATTTATAGATGCTATAGAAAACCTATGTCCTAAACTTGTGTGACCTTACTGGGAGATCATTCCTTATTGTTTTGAGGCACATTTTTGTAGAATCAAACTCTTGATAGGAAAAAGTTTATCTTTCCTTAACCAGACTCGAATTATTCCATTGATAATGTTTAATATTGGGAACTCTTGTAATGTAAGCTTGTTCAGGTTGGTGATATGATGTGGTTTAGGTGATGTTGCTCTTGGAGAACCTTGATGTTGATGTTGACATGGTTGAGGTAGCAATCTCCTTACTATATAGAGTCTTTGTATATGATTATCAGCATGATATGTTATTCTATTCTTGTGTGATTTAAATCATGATTGAGTTTGATCACATGTGTGTGCAACCCATGAGACTATGCTGGAGTTTGATCACATGTGTGTGTGTAGCCTGTAAGACCATGTTTGAGTTTGATCACATGTGTGTTTTTGGATACTATTTCTCAATGTTAATATTCTATGTTGTGAATATATATGATATAACATATTTCCATGTGACACATTTGGTATATTTTATATTATTGTTGTTCTATTTATGATTCCAAATTTATAGGTGGAGCCATTGTATCTCGATATCCCTAGCAGGGGAGTGTATTTATATGATTCATGTCACATGATGAAAAGACCAAGCACATCAGTAGGGAATGGTGGCCTTGTGTGGCCTAACTAGGGGTAATAATTGTCTCATGAGATTTGATCGAAGATTTTTCAATTGGACATGATTCTATTAAATGACTTGACCTGCTATACGGTGCTGGGATATGACATCCTTGTGGCATGAACTGATGTAGTGTCAGAATACAATGGAGTTATGGTCTGACCCGTGATAGAGATAGTGCATGATGACCTTGTGTGGCCTGAACTGAGACTCATTATGCTAGTGACAACCATGGGGTACATGTGGTAATTTTGTGGTCAGATTTATTTCATGACATCTGTTATGAATACATTTCTAGCATGTAGCCGAAGTAAGTATGACCATGGATTTTTGGTAGCCTGGTTAGTGAAATACTGATTGGTATGCTATTTTATGTTGTTTTCTTTTATGTTTATTTATCATCATGTCATACACTCTTATAAATGTGAACTAATGTTAAGGATACATTGATGGTGTCCTACTAGGATTATACTCAAAACCCTACCCATATATGTCGATGAACATTTAGACTTCATGATTAAGGACCCATGGAAGGGAAAATGCCCAGTGATAGGGAACTAGGAGATAGATCATGGTGTTCAAAGGTGGTAGTGGGAAATAATTCAGAGGGATTCCATAGAGTTTTATTTACTTATATATCATTATGTACTCTTATTTGAATTTCAACCTTGGGGTCTTTGATTTATTATTATGTATAACTTGAGAAACTTTCCATTTCATTTTTTATAACATTTTTTATTTATTCCACTGTGTTATATTTTAATATTATTTATACTTATATTTATTGATACCAAGGGTATAATGTCCCTATTGATGGTGTTTGAACCCTTGTTTCTAGTCAGAAAACTGTTGCGTATGGGGAGGAGTGAATGAGGCCATGTGGCACTCTATATTGGATTCGATGATTCGGGTTGGGGAATTAAATAGTGGTATAAAAGGAGGTTTCCTTTTTTCATTATTATCGACTACATTTTGTGGGAAAGTAAAAAGGAGTTTGGATATGTGTGACTCAAGTAATCGAGTTTCATGTGTTCCTGGACAACACATATGTAATAAACAATTAATTTAACATTTTTTTGGATAGTTATTATAGTTATGGTTTTATGGTTTCATGTTGATCCTAACTATATAATTATGTTTTTATGGGATTTAGGTTCATTCATGCATCATGAGTAGGAATGTAGGATCACATTCTATATTTATACATGTTCTGTGTTGTATATTAGTTATTTAATTTAATTCCTTGATTTCAGTATCTATTTTTGATTGAACTGTATTATCTGTTTAGTGATATATTTGTTTTATTTCTATTGTAATATGTATTTGTGGAATTATTTAGTTAAACTTGATAAGTCTATTATGTTTTTCATATATATGATTATGACTAATGTATTGGTACACATGACTAGGTTCGAACCTTAGGTAGAACTAGGAGCGTCTTAACTTGTGTGTGGGTATCTTCTAGGGCATGTATTTTGATAAAAAAAAATTTTTGTGCCTTAAAACTACTTAATTTATAATGATGAATATTTTATAGGAATTATAAACATTCTTTTTTCATTTGAGAAAAATTATTCCTCTGAAATCCTTGACTGGACCTCTTGGTAGAGTAGGCCAGAATTCTTCCTCAAGGGAGGAAATTTCAGTTTTACCAAAAGATGTGTAACATAATGCTCCTGAACCTTATCTAGTAGTTCAAGATAAAGGAAACCCTTATCCAAGGAGTATTATACTTATTTCCTATTTAATTTGTAAGAGTTTCTAAGACTATGATTGACTATGCTCAGGACCAAGTCTCCAACACCATATATCATTCTAGGACAATAGAGGCCATTAGGATACTGAGGACTGGATTTATTTCATTGAGAGAATATTTGATCCAATGGACACTCAAGAGGACTATCTTGTAAATCTCTCAACCTTCATTCTTTAGGGATCCTCTTGAAGGTAGTGGGGTGTCATGAATTAGGTAGGTAGACGTAAATGTCTAAAATGGAAAACCTTTTGAGACCTTTTCTTGGAGGAGTTATTTTTTTGGTATACTAAAGCTAGACCATGCCTAAGAGTTACATGGAGCTTCTGTATAATTTGATGAAGGTGTCTTCTTAACCAACACATTTCACAGGTTTATTATGATTTTATCCTCTATTGGATAGAAATAAAGCACAAAATTCAAACAATATCGGGATTAGCCTTTCTTTAGATATGAGATACTAGGTCAGTAATTTCAACCCAATAACATATAAATAAGTTTTTCTCAAGACCTTGATAATCAAGAAGGTTATGGAGGAGGATAGAGTTTTGAGTATTCTTTCATCAATTATGGGAATTTATAGTAATATTTATAGTAATATGAGGCCAAATAAAGAGGAATTGAGTTGATATTGAGCTTGTTCCTAGAGAAAAAATGATATTTACTTTCCCTATATCGTATTGCTTTAGTTGAGTTGAAGGACCTCAGATTAAAACTTGAGATTTTGGATGATAAATGATTTATAAAACTGAACACATCTAGGGTGATCTTATATTGTTTACAAAGAATTAAAATAGTAGTATAAGACTTGTTGTAGACATCAAGAATATGAATAATGTAAAAGTAAATAACATATGCACTTTACCCATGATTTATGATCAGTTTGATCAATTATGGGAAACTCAATTTTTCTCTAATATAAATCTTACTTCATGCTACCATAATCTATGGGTTAAAGAAGAAGATATTACTAAGGAAAAAAATTTAGGAGTAGTTATAGACTGTATGAGTATCTTTTCATTACTTTTGGAATGAAAAATTCTCCATCGGTGCTTATGAATCTCAAGAATGATATTTTGCAATAATATTTTGGAACTGTCATTGTTTTATTCTTGGATTATATCATGATATAATATAAGAAATCAAAAATTCATTCTAGAAACCTTGGGATTATATTGAGTACACATTGATAATATTAGTTATATGAAAAAATGATAAAGTTCAACTTTTGTATTATGGAGGTGAATTTTCTAGGACATAAGATTTATGAGTCTAGGATTATAGTGGAACCAGAAAAAGTAAAAGTGGTGATGTCTTGGGAACACCCTCAGAATTATTTTGTGATTAGAAGTTTCCTTAGGTTGGATGGATACTATTAGTGTTTCATTAAGGAATTCTCATATTTGGAAGAACTGATGACGAAGTTTACCAAGAAGAGAAATAGGTTTGAGTGGTTTGATCAGTGTGAAGTAGATTTCTTATAGCTAAATATGAGATTGAATACTAGCCCATTTTTGAACCTTCTAGAGTCTAGGATTTTATATACAGTGTATTGTGATTCCTCAAGAGTTCGGTTGGGAACTATGTTGATGTAAAGAGAATAGGTGGCTATTTATGGGTTACGTTATCTGTGACCCCATGAGTAAAACTACCCATTATTTGAGTTGAATTTGGAAGGTGTGGTTAACACTATGAAGTTTTGGTGACATTATCTCTTTGATGAGTGTTTTTTCTTCTATATGGACCACAAGAGCTTGTGATATATCACTTGTCAGTGGGATATTAATTCCATATAGATGTATTGGGTAGAGTATCTATATAATTTTGACTTAGAGATGGTCTATTCTCCAGGGAAGAGTAATTTCATGTCAAATTATTCTAGTAAGGAAACTCTAGAGATATATGAGTTTAGAGAGCATCCTTCATAGGATAAGTGGTGTCGAATGAGTTTTATGTCTTAGTATATAGTGGATATAATGGAGGATCATGGAGTGATATCACATACATATTCAGTGATCATGTATTATTTTATGGAATTGGTTAAAACCATCTAAGAGTTAGATCAAAAGTCTGTGGTGATGAAAGAATGATTGAGAGGTAGTGAACTAGTTCGAGGACAATCAGTAGATGATGACGATGCGATCTATATTTATTGTTGGTTAGTAGTAGAAACTTACTTGAGATAGGAGTTTATGAGAGACTCTCATGCTTCAAAATGGGTAGTGAAGGGTTGATGAAGATGTATCATAATATATGACTTTAGTTTTGTGGTCTAGGTATGAAGAGAGATTTCACATGTTTTTTTATCATGATTCCTTAATTTCTAGAGGGTAAAGTTTGAGCATCAAAGTCCTAGTGGTTTGCTTCATCCACTTATAATGCCTATGTGAAAGTGGGATGATGTGATGATGGACTTCAGGATGGGGTTACCCAGGACCCTGAGGAGTTGTGATGCCACTTGGGTGATAGTAAATTGGCTAATTAAAGTATCCCATTTCATTCCAATTTGAGAGACTAAATCTATAGATGATTTGGGAAAGATTTATATGTGAGAGTTTGTACAACTATAGAGAGTTAATTTCAGTATAATATCTAAAAAATACAAGTGATTTAAATCATGGTTTTGGAAAGGCTCGTATAATGATCTAGGGAATCAGTTGAAGTTGAGTACAATATACCATCCAAAAATTGATAGACATCAGAGGGAGTGATTATAATCCTTGAAGAAATGTTGCAGGCATGTTTCTTGAACTTTATTGGAGCTTTGGGATGACCACATATACTAGGTAGAGTTCACATACAATTTTATTTTCAAGGATTCTATTCAGATGATACCCTTTTAGGATCTCTATGGATGTCTATATCACTCACCATTGTGTTGTAATTATGTGGGGGGTGAAGTAATTATTAGGATAAGTTTGGTGTAAGAAACCTCTTGGAGAGTGAAGTTGATTAGGAATTAGTTGGTTACCTCTTAGAGAATGTAGTGATTGTATGATATCCAGAGAAGATAAACTTTGGAGTTCACTATTAGAGACTAAGTTTTATTATGGGTTTCACCTTTGTTGGGAAATCCTTGTTTTGAAAACAAGAGAAGTTTGTGCCATGGTTTTTGGGACTGTTTAAGATCAGAAAAACTATCAGAGTAGTTGATTACTGAATAGAACTTCCTACACCTTATCAAGTAATGCATGATGTGTTCCATATTTATCATCCTAAAAGGTATATGATCAATTATTTTCATATAAAAGACTTCAATAATTTTGATTCAAATTCATATTCATCTTTTTTGGAGAACCGAATGTAGATTATAGATCAGAGTGATAAGGTGTTGATGGGGAAGATAGTTTCACTTGTTTGAGTCATATAGAAGCGTGGATGGATCTAGGAGGAAATTTGGGAGTAAAAGTCGGATTTTTGAGCTCATTGAACTAATTTTTTCAAACACGACCTCTATATATTCTTTCATAGAATGATAAGTTGTTAGAGGAAGAGAATTATAACACCCTCATTTTTAGTGGATATGTTAATGTAAATTATGATATGTTTTAAGTGGTGTTTTTGAAGATTATGACGGTTGAAAATTGTGTTTGAAATGTCTTTGAGTTTTTTGGAATCTTAAAAATGGGTTTGTATAGATTTTTACATAAAAAATGGGAAACACCATAGTCATGGTGCATGCCGTGGTGGTCTCTGGTGAGATTATATGAAAATTGGGAAAGGGGAAATGACCAGTCATTTTCATAGCCATATGCATGGAGCATTGGTGCAGTTACAATGGTACACAACCATAAAAACATCAAAACATCATTGTGGATCCTGTGGTGTGGTAAAATGTGATGTTATTTATAAAAAAACTATGGGAGTTGGCTGTGTCGAGTTGTATGTTCAAGGACACCACAAATTTGGTGGTGGTCACGTGGGGTTTGAAACTAATGAAACCATATATGTTCTTCATGGATCTTGATCATCTCAAAGGTGAAACACTTATGTCTCAATTTTGGGGCCCTAAATTTGATATTAATAAACTATTTTCGCGATTAATTGATTCTATACCCTTCCCTTAATCATTCCCTCATTTAATAGATGAATTTATATACGCTCCAAAAAATATAGGTCTTTACCTTTTGTGACCTTGATGGGAGATGAAACCTTAGAGGTTTGAGAAAAATTCTTAATAAATCATAAACATGATAGTGCAGAGTTTATCCTTCATTAATCAGACTCAAATTATGCCAATTATAGTTTTGAGTGTTGGAAAATCGTAGTATGAAATCTTGTTCAAATTGGTGCGTAGACGTGGTTCAGGTGATGATGCTATTGTAAAACCTTGATGTTGACATCAAAACATTTAAGGTAGGATGTTTCTTACCATTTATAGTCCATGTATATGATTTTCAACATGATATGATATTGTATACTTATGATATCTATACCATTATTTATTTTCATCACATGCGTGTGCATGTGTATCCCATGATACCATGATTGAGTTCGATCAAATGTGTGTGTGTGTTTCCTATGAGACCATGTTTTAGTATGATCACATGTTTTTGTTTTTTTGGATATTATTTCTCACTATTTATATGACATGTTTTGTATTTTTTGGTATACTCTGTTTCCATGTAATGTATTTAGAGTATGCAAATTTTTTTTGTTCTATGTATAGTGTGAAGTTCATAGATGGAACCATCATGGGTCAGTAACCCTAGAGGGGGGTCATGTTCAGACACTGCATATTACATGATGACATAATTGAGTTTGTTGATGGAGAATTATGGACTTGTGTAGCCTAACCTAGGGCACATTACTATCTTTTGAGATCTTAACTAAGAGGTGATAATAGGGCATGGTGGTCTTTGTTGACTTAACACGAGACACAGTGCTAAGATATGATGGCCTTATGGCCTAACCTATGGTAGTGTCAAAATATGATGACCTTATAGCCTAGCTCATGACAGATAATGGGAATGATATCCTTGTATGGCCTAACTTAAGACTCCTTAGTCTGGTCACTACTATGGGGTACATATGGTGACCTTATGATTGAATTTAGTTCATGAACACTATTAAGACTATGTTTATAACATGAAGTTGAAGCATGTACAACTAGGGGTTTATGGAGACTTTTTTAGTGCATGAATTATTAGTACATGATTATATATTATTTTATTTAATATTTCTTTATTATCATGGAATACAATCTTATACATTTGAACTAATGTTAAGGACACAATGGTGGTTTACTACTAGGTTTATACTCACACTCAACATAGAAATCTCGATGTGCATGCATACTTCATCACAAGGGACTCTGGGAAGGGAAAATTCCCAGTGATAAGGAGATAGGATATAGAAGATGGTGTTTGGAGGTGATACCTGGATAGAATCTAGAGGAATGCCATAAATATTTATTTATTTATTTGTCCTACATGAACTCTCCTCCATGTTAGGGGACCTTGGTTTATTATTATGTATGACTTGAGATACCGACCATGCCATTTGTTATATAATTTATTATTTAATACATCATGTTATACCATGTTATTTTTTATACTTTTCTTTATTGATACCAAGGGTATAATATCCTCACTGATGGTGTTTTAACCCCCACTGCTAGTTGACAACCGCTTTCCTGTGGGGACGCATACATAAGACCATGTGGAATTCTGACTCAAACTCATTGATTCACGTTGGATAGTTACATTAAACATGTAAACCTATGGGCCCTGTCATTTTTGAAAAATATGAAATCCCAATTTTATATATGTAATAAAATAGTTTCCTCGAGAAAAACATCAATGCAACTCAAGATACAAATGAATATGGTGTAATATCAATCAAACATACTCATATCACATACAAACATGTCTACCAAAAGATATATCTTATACAATATATGCCTACCTATTTAATACCCTTTTCTATGACATCATGTGACCAATAGACGTGGAACATGTCAGTCTAGTATATACCATCTAATACATTCATTAATCTCTAAATAGAATGAATGGTTTTAATGAATACATCAAATGTCATTCATCTAATTGGCTAGGCACATAAAATTTCACTCAACTAATTATGTCGATGCATTTACTCAGTCTAATTTTTATAAGGTCCTAAATATATTTTTTTGTGATTCAAGTTTATAAATCCCATATTTATTGAGTGTTAATTTATAAATTTATTAGAAATATCCTCAACTACCCCTTGATTAGCTTAGACTCAAGGCCCACATAACAAAGGTATGAATATATGAAGGTTATCATGCTAGGTATCTCAACAAACTCAAGTGATGATGATTTATAATAAGCATGAACCCTTATGTATAATCATGAATATATAAAATTCTATATAACAACCCATAATTTTATCAATTGGAATTTACAATATAAATATATATTTGTGTCATATTTAGTAATATAATATTATATAATGCACATGAACCACATGATAAAAACAACTACATTTATTTATATTAATTTAAATATTACATATAGATATTAAAACTGGACAAAATAATTGAAAGTATAAAACGGGTCTAAAAATAGAAAATAAGATAAAAATAATATGAAAATTTGGTTATGATTGATCCCTTAGAATAATCATACTCAAGAACAATACTATATAAATAAAGTAGAATATTACTAATGTAATATACATTTTTAAAATAGAAATACATATATAAACTTGAGAGAAAATAGACATGAATGAATAATGAATTAAATATGAGGTATTTATAGGAATTAGGAAACCTATAAGTCTATTAAAAATATGATTGTTGGAATAGTAATTTGAACATTTTAATTGTAACCTGACCATTGGAATTGTAATATGACCATTAGGTATAGTAACATGACTATTAGAATAGTATCCTCACTTAAGGAAGTGTAAAATAATATTTAGTTCCATTATAAAATGAAAATATGATATATTTATACTATTTAAAATTAAATAAATGTTTTAAATATGATAAATTATGTTTTTGTTTTTTTAAACATAAATGTTTTAATTTCACTTTTATAATAAATAAAATGATTTAAAAGAAGGTTTATTTTCATAAAATGGAATTATAAATTAGTATTAAGTTGTATTATAATGGTAAGATAATTTTATTTAACCATAAGTAATTTTTAAAAGGGTTATAAATTTGATCATAATATTAAAATTGGTATTTTTGAAATAAATAAGGATTTTATTTAAAAAATAATTTTCTCTTACCTAGAATTTTTTTTAAAATGGACTTCATTTTTGGAATATACATGTTGAAAATAGAGAAGGATATTTTTTGGAATTTTTAGTCATGGATGATATATGAACCCAATAGTTCGAACTTGTATGAAACATTTATTTTATATTTTCATAATAATAAATACTAATGGTTTTCTTGAGGAAAAATAATAAACTAATTAATAAAATATTCAAAAAACACAGATATATTCCCCTTATAAGTGTCACCCCTCACCACCCCTTTTAATCAAAACTTCGGAGCCTTAGATATTACTAAATGTCTTCCCATTTCTCTTCTTAGTCTTCCCCACACATCATAGTGTTTTTGGTCTCATCCAAAGACCATTCTTAGGATCCTTAGTGGGTATCCTAAAAAAAGGTAACCAAAGGGATAAGTAAACTCTAAACTAATTTCTTTTAATTTTATTCTTCTTTTACCACCTTCATGTGTTCTCCATAGAACTATAAATAGTAATAATATCTTAAATATAATAATATGTTAATACTATGGTGGAATATCCAGCTTCTACCTTCACTTATTTATATATTAAAATGAAAACATTGTTTACAATATAGTTAGTTCACCACCACTATGAACAAAATACTTTTATTTTCTACATTGCATTAATGGATAGTTATTGAAACAATATTACAAGGAAATATTATAATAATAATAATATTAGAACTTATTTTATGTTTTATAATGTTTTAATAATCATTCAGTTAAATAAAATTAATCTACTTTGTGATGGTTAGTAAAATGACTTAAATGAACCAACCACATAACGTTAAATTTTTTACTAGATGAATCATCCCTATACCAGAACATAAAAAGATATTTTGGACCATTTCAATTTATGGAAATGAATGTATAACATTTAATTTGAATTTTGGATTTGTAGTCCCGTTTGAAAAGAGTTTCAATAATTATCCATAAGTGACATGACTCTGGAATCATGAAACAAACATCCTAAGAATAATAAAATTAGTCATTATATCTCAATGAAATTGTTGAAAAAAAATCAGATATATATGTAAAATATTTTAAATTAATTAATTAATGAATTTAATTTGATTATTCAGGATATTTAGTCAATTTTCATAATTATTCTTGAACATAATGTCAGTGATCTCTCCGAACCACCCTATCTACTTTGGGTTACGTTTTCTCTCTATTTACCTAACTTTATCCCTTTATATTTATTATTAAATTCTTCTATATTCTATATATATTTCCACCACATATATAATTAATTTAATTGACCTTTCTTTTATGGGGATACACATGTTTCACAATTTTCTCTTCTCAATTTCTCTCGATAAGCAAACTCGATTAAAGGGGATTTCTCTATTTCTTACCCAATTAAAAGTACCACTCTTTAAAATGTTTTAAACCAATTTTTTTCTTTCTAAAATCAATAATTTTATCATGGAAAACAATTTTATTTCATTTCAATGTAAATTATTATTCTCATATCCTCTTTAAAGACCCATTACACTTTTTCCTAAAGCCCTACTTAATATGTACATTTCCAAATAGATTTCTATACTATTTTTCAAGTATTCACTTCACTTGAACATAATTTCTCATGAAATATTCTTATTAATGTCCAAGAATTTTTAAATTAATTCTTTTATAGAAACCATTATGATATTTCATATGTTCATTCTATATGACATAGTTATAAAACACATTTCTTTCCATGGGTAAACCTTATTTTCTTATCTGGAACACATATACCTATATATGTTATGATGGGTATGATAAGATAGTGATCCAATGTATTGGGTGATATTTTTTGTCTCATGATATGGCATGTATGGGATTATGGAGTAATAATACATGATGAGAATATGCCCATAATGTGATGTTGTTTGTGAAGTTAGCCTTTACTTATGATTATGTCATGTTTTATGTTGCTACAAGTTTCCTATTTTGCCATGATATTATGATAACATTTTATTTATGTTATGATCCCATGTGATTATTCATGAGAGTAATATTTTATGATATCAAGTTATGCAATTTGAATCACATATTATGCTTCATTATCATGTTTATTCACTTATTGTGTTTTTTATCTCACCCCTTTGTTTATGTATTCCTTGGGTTATCTTATGAAGTATTAGGTGCTCATTAGAATATATAAGCTAATTATGGAGAATAAAATAAAGATGCTTTATTTTAGTTTCATTTTGATTTATTATGAACATGGTATTCCAAATACACTAGGCCTCATGATCGTTGTGTTGTGTTTATTGGATATTTATGTTAAAAATCATGTAATAATATGTGTTAAAGGATTAAGATACTATATTCTATTTGATATAATTTGGTGGGTAATTCTAGATAATAAGTACTGACTTATTATCTCATAAATCAATTATTTGTACCACATGCAACTCTTTTTATTGGGTATAAGATTATACTCAAGCTAATGTTAACAACCATAAAAAACCATAATACTCCATGATAATAATCAATTAAAAACAAATTAACGCCATACTTTGATGGGATAATTATCATATAAATTCATAAAAAAATATATACAACCAACATAAAATAATAATAAAGTGAATATTAACTTATGTATAACATGATATATTTATATCCTTAAACCCTTTTAATAATTTAAACAAAAACTTATATAAGAACCTATCTAAAATATTATATATGATAAATTTCCAGATCAACCATATGTATATTATAATTTTAGAGTTTTTTTAAATTATTAAATCTCTATGTAATTCCCACAACATCACTATGAAGACACCTGATAAAAACCTCCATATTAACTCTTCAGCGAGTAACATCTATGGAGAAATATAGTTTGAATAATGGTGAGACTTATGAGTCATATTCTTGATATTTAGCTCCATGAAAATATTAAAAACGACTTAAATTCATAACAAAGAATGTTATGTTGTTAATAAGATATATTATCTACTTCAAAAATTCTATTTTATCATCATCATTCTTGGAACCCTTTACATCAATTTTTTTACTTTAAATATGATGCATCTATTTACATTATTACAACACTAATACATCATAAAATATTTTAAGATATGGTGACATTTACTTTTCAATTTTATTTAAATAATACTTTATTTATTAAATTTGAACTTCTCTAAGTTTAAACATATTTTTACTAGCCTCTTAGTCACTATATTCTCTTCTGAATATTCTTATAACATACATAAATTTATTTGTATTAGGAATCATCAGTTATTTACTGTTGATAGAAATATTTAAAAAATAAAATATTAAATTCATATTATATATTTCATTAAAAAAATATTATTATTTATAATATATCACTGATGGTGGTAGAAATTCTATTCCTTATATTTTAACAAACATCTAAATAATTTTTTTTATCATGGATAAAACATTTTGATCTTTATCTTATTCTTATAGACATTATAAAATTTGATTAATTATATACCATATATATTAATCTCAAACTATTAATAATAAATATTTATTTATAAAAACCTATTTAATAATATAAGTTAAACAAGACGAAAATACACATCCTTTGCAAAGATCCATATGAACTTGATATATTCCTTTACATTCAAATATTTTATGTTGAGACTCTTTGCATCATCAATTTTGTTAAAAATACAAGGATTTTCAATTATTCCCTTTATTTTTTAAATCCTATATATTTAAACTATTTTTAAAGTAAACATTTCATATCACATACCCTTAATAACTAAAGAATTAATTTGTATAACATTGTCACCTGTCATAAAAATTCCATAGTGTTTCCTAAAATCCTTTAGATATTCAAGAAAATTCTATCTTATGGAATCATTAATCCTCTTTGATAAATCTAGGTTTTAATGACCATGAATTTATATTATAAGAGACAATATTGAACTTTCCAACTAAATTTTATTCTCCCAATTTGAAATTTTTCCCACTTGTACTATCAATACAGAACCATAATATGAAGATTTGATGTTCTAGTTATTCCATTCTCTACACTCTTAGAAAAAAGGTTACCAATTTCTTGAACTCATTCATCTGGTTGAAATGAAAGACACAAAACTTATAATTCTATTTTTTCATTTTAAATATATGATACCTTTTCTAACATTCAACTTTATACAAAAATGAATATTTCTTTATTTAATTAAGGTATTAAATTATAATAAATAATTAAATAAATCACTATATGGCTAAATGAAACAAAATTTAAAAAATTACAAAATGAATAAAACTACAACTAAATATGAAAGTATTGAAATATTCATCATCCCAATATTCCTTGAGAATTATATCATCGATAATAACTATAAAAAGAATAAAACATGTTTGAATATGATAAAAATATTTAGAAATTAAATGAGATAATGAGATGAGTAATTTTAATGAAGTGTATTGGGTTATATATATGAATTTAGTATGACAGTTATAGATTTTTACAATGAGATTATATGTTTTTTGGGATTATATGGCTATTTATACCATCATTATACATAATAATAATTAATTATATGGATTATAACAAATTTTTTTTAAATGTGACCGTGATAACATAGCCAATGAATTGGAGAATATAAATAAAAGAAATTTCACTATGATACCTTTGTAGAAAGGGGAATCAATGTAGTCAAGTGGTAGAAGCATTCATTATAATGCTTATTTATCTAATCTTGGAATGGATGCAACATCACTAGGGTTTTCCATAGACCAAGCCCAAGGTGAACTTCAACAAGTAAGACTTGAGAGAAATCGTCTTTGAGAGAAGTTCAATCTTGTGGAAATCACTACAAGATCTATTTTAACTGAATCATAATTTGAGATTTCCACCATTGATTGTATTAAACTAAACTATAATGAAATTTTCTTTATTAATTTTCTAAGTATTCTTTATTATTATATGAATATGTAATTATTAATTTCATAAAAGATATAAATATTTTAATTATTATGTGTATTTCTATAAATTAAGCATTTTTATAAAATTTTGCTTCTAAAAATAAATTTAATTAAATGATAAAGGTTTATTAATAAAATTATTAGTAAAACTCAATTAATGGTTATTAAATAAATCATCAATTTTAAAAAATTAGGGATAAAACTATTTAATGTTGAAAATAGTTAATTTTTAAAGAATTGTTTCTTTGTGTGTAGTGTTTTTTAATCTTAATTATATTAATCAATAAAAAATAATTATATTAATGAAATTTATTGATAATATATGTAATAAAAATAAATAAAAATATATATAATGATTATTATTCGGAAATAAATAAGAATAGAATAATTTTTTGTTTAAAAATAAATTTATCTAATTTTTTCACACGTTATGTGTTCTTATATTGGAATTAATTTTTATTAATTTTAGAAATTAAATATAATAAAACAGATTTCATAATTTAAATCAATATTTTAAAATTTGGTAATTATGGAAATTTCACTTTTAAGTAAATAAATATGTTACCAAAGTAAAGAAATTGATTTAACATAATAAAGGTAACATAAGTAACAAGAGTTAAATCAAGGGGTAAAGTCCATAAATATTAAATATTGTTTTTATAAATGTGTGTTTGGGGGTATGATCAACCTATTCCTATAATATATTTACTATTTATCAACTTTTTATCCACTTTACAAGATAAATTACATTCCTTATCCATTAAAGAATGAGAATTTTTAAAAATTCCACTTTATCTAACTTATGAAAGGACCCCTCCTTTACACAATTCATAACACACGTTTCCTTCAGATTAATCATAAATCCTTGCCCACATTATATACCTAAAAATCTTATCTCACATTTGAAAACCTCTGGTCATAAGAATGAGTCTCAAATCCTTCATCTACAAGAGGCTCCCTAAGATAAGATTCAAGTATTCAACATAAGTATTATCCACCCCCTAATAATTTATTATTTATATTTTTTAATACACCACTTCTACAGTATGAATTATAATTTTAATAACAATATTTTTAAATATCTATTGTAATGAACTGAACACTTCTAAATGAAATTCCCTTTTTAAATGAGTGAATTCCTTATTATGAAATGAAATTAAATAAAACACATGTATTGATTTGGTTATTTTAGACCATTATAAGTTATATCCTATTGGATTTAAGAGATAGTTAAGAATCATACAAATTGATAGTATAGTCATTATACAATGATCGTATGATTAATATATATATATATATATATATATATATATATAGGGATATGAAAAATTCAATTGCCACAGACAAAGGAAATGATGGCCTTAACCAATAGGATTGTACCCTATGAATCTCATTTATCAAATCTTCTAAGGGAGATAACATCACTGGGATTTTCCCTAAACTAACCCCAAGAATAGTTTCAAAAACTAGAGCCTGAGTTAAATTATTTATGAGAGAACTTTAAGCCCATCGAGATTACTCCCCAAACCATTTTTTTTCAACCACCTTAAGAGAATATCACCACCATACACATTACCCATACGAATTCACTAGTGTAATAAAGGGCTATGTATATAGACCCTAATAGTATGATTTTGAATATTCTTATAATGTTAATATTTTTAGTTTTATTACTTTTTAATTATTAAATAATAAGTTTGATAAAAACTATATTTTGATACGATAAAACACAAAGTTTATTTTTTGGAAATATATAGGTTCAATCAATACAATATTCTTTATGAATTCAAGATTTTTTAAAAGAAATTAAATTTTAATAAAATTTTATTATTAAATAATATTTATTAAATATAAATTATAATATAATTTTCTAAAGTCAAATATAATTAATATAAGGGTCAGAAAACTATTATTATCAAAAAACCATTATTTTTCAATAAATGGTGATTTTGTTTTAAAAATATAAATTATCACTTTTCAATAATTATTTTTATAAAATAAATATTATTTTTGAAATAATCATTTATAATTTATCTAATGATTAATTTTTCATAAATTTCTGAGATAATTGATTTTTTGGGTAAAAATTAAATAAGATATAAATACATGGTATTATTATGACAAAATAATGACCCAAAAGTGATGTAACATATTTCATAAAAGGTATCCAAGAAAAAAATTATGCTTTACCTATAATATAATGTGTTGTTCTGTTATTTTATTAATTTTATAAATCCTCAATGAATCCACCAAAACCTATATTATATTATAAGGTTTTAAAATTAATTATTTATAAACAAGACTCACTTCCACCAAGGGTATTATTTTAAGGAGTTCAGTTATTGGACATATAAAATAATTAAATACATTCCTCTTTGGTAGAAACCATGGGATGGTTTGTGGTTTGAATTAATTTAGCATATAGATTCCAAAACCTAAGTTTAGAAATAGATAATTCCCCTCTATTTTTCAATATAAACCCACCGAGCCTCCCATCCCTCATCCCTAAAAACTCTTGGATCATGAAGTTAATATACAATTTCCACTATATATTCTTCCCAAGGTTTCCCCAATCTCTCAAGAATATCCTCCCAAGATTTTATAATCTCACTCTTAAGTTAAGTGATCCTCTCTTTTTCATATTTATTCAAGTACCTTATTTATATTATACATTTTGATTCCCAATTATTCATGTTTGTATATGTTTTTAAAAATCCATCTTACCATATGTATGGTTTTTTAGTGATGAGAGACCCCTTTAAATCTCCTTAAAAATTTCCATGAATCTTTATATACCCCCTTCATGCCTCTAAAATTATATTATGATTTCTCCATGTTAAAAATTTGTGAAGTGAGTACCCATCCCCATTTCAACTAAATGGTATTCACCTAGATGTACCAATCCTTTACTGATAATAGACATCAATTTATATAAATAGTACTCCTTAATCACATGATTAATTTTGATTGAATACATCCTTTTGTTAAATGATCAATGTGGAACATTAATGCATGTATATGAAATGAATGTGATGGGTGGGAATGGAATTATATATCCCTACAATGCATTGGGTAATGTTTTTATCTCATAAGATTCCATGTATAGTACATGTGAGGTTATGCTATGAACCATATGTTATAATGTATTGTCGGTTATCCTTGACTTATGATTATGTTATCATGTTTTATGTTTTTGTTACATTACCATGTTGCCTTTATGTTATCATATTATATCATGCTTTAACATTAAATTTTATGATTCTCACCCCTCTTATGTTACCTTGATATTCCTATTTAATTACATGTATTACTTTCTTCAGGTTATTCTTTAATTACTCCCTTACTAGGATTTATATCTCACCTCATTCTTATGCACATCCACAGGTTATTCTTTGCAGTTTTATAAGATTAAATAAAATTAAGGGAATGATATAGAGTTTTAGTTTATATCATTATATTTCTATTTCAATTTGTTATTCTATATACCTACTTACACAAATAACCTAGTCCTCGTGATATTTTGGGGGTTTTAGGTGTATATTTATGAATGAAATCTCCAAATAATGTGTATAAAAGATATGATTAGTTATAGTTGGTGTCAAATCAAAGTATAGTTATTTTTGGGGATTAGGATTTGAAAACTCTAGTGAAATACTTAGGGATGTGACTAAAGATACAAAAACATTCCTAAATTTTGGTAAAGTATAGGGTAAGTAATTTCTAATAAAATACATCTTTTTCTAGATACTATAAGTGGATGTGGATCTGGAATAGTTGTACCTAGTGGTAATAAACCGAAAAAATTGTGTTGAGATAGACTCGATTATCACTCAGTGCATAACAAAGAGGACTTGATGCACACATGGTTTGGAACTCTTGGGGGATATGATTTGGTAAAATTTCAATCTCATTATGAACCATTATTAAGGGGAAAAATGATCATATAAATTTATGTTAGTAAATAGATCATGGATAACCTAGGCTGAAACCTAGAAATTTATAAGTTAAGGAAAATATTTTATTTATGTGTTATATTTTTAATACTCCTGATTTCCCATTTATGTGCTTAATTGTTTAAAAATTCTCATATCTAAGTTTAGTTTTGTATAATGAAAATGATTAGAACTAGAATCAAATAGTTAAATTTGGGATTAATATCCATGGTTCTATAAATTCTTTCATATCACACAAGTTTAGTAGAACCATTCAAATAATACCACAAATCATGGAAGTAAAATTTTTCAGGGAAAATGGAAAATTAATAAATTATTACATCCCAAGTATGTAACTACTTACCTATCAAAATTTACTCGATTAATTTCCTATAAAACATTGTGGTACTCCCTTTAGTGGAATTCAATTGTATTTTGGGCATGTACTATCTTTCATTGTATAGAGTTTACATAAATTGATGAGAGAAGGTTATCAATCTTTGTATTGTAAATTAACCTCTAAATCTATAAAAGTGAAAGGTGGGTTATGAATCTCAATTTTTATCATCATCTAAATCATGGATATTTTTTCCTTATGATAAAGAATATCTAGATGAAATGTGTGATACTAAATAAAAAATAATCCTCGATGAAATTCCCATTATAATTGAATTCGCTGATGTGTTTCCGAAATAATTTTTTTGTCTTCCTCATAGAAGAGAGGTTGAGTTCTCAATTGAGATTACTTCTAGAGATTTCAAAATATCCAAGACTCCATAAATATTTACCACTATTTAAATTTAGGAGATGAATAATAATCTATAAAAGAATTTGGACAAAGGGTTCACACACCCATGTGCTTCACCATGGGGTTAACTGAAACTATTCATCAAAACGAAGGATGGGTAAATGCCCCTATTGATTGATTATCGTGAGATTAAAAAATAACAATAAATAAAAAGAATCCTATTCCACAAAATTTTGACTTGTTAAATAAACTACATGGATCCCAATACTTCTCTAAGTTAGATATTTGGTCAGGATATTATCAATTAAAGGTAAAGAAGGAGGATATCCCAAGATGGCTTATGATACAATAAATGGGTATTAAGTGCTCATAATGATCACATATGGAATTAATAATGATCCAAAAAACTTCATAGACTTAATTATTATAGTCTTCAGGGATTATCATAAGAAATTTGTGGTAGTATTTATAGATTATATTCTTATCAACTCCAAAATCAAGGAGAAACATGAGGAGCATTTCAATGCTATACTGAGGACCTTTATAAAAAAAGTTTTATGTGAAGTTCAGTAAATGTGAGTAATGGATGGATAAATTAACATAATTAGGGAATATTATCACTAAAAAAGTATATCTTTAGATCCTTCAAAAATATAGGAAATTAATGGATTTCTTAGACAAACATCTATGATAGAAATATGTTGTTTCTTTAGATTAGTTGGGTACTATTGTTAATTTCTGAGAAACTTCTCATGATTATCAATCTAACTAATCAAGGTAACTTGGAATGGAGTAATTTTTGTATAAAATAATGATTGTGCATAGATATTTGAAGAGTGAAGTAAGAGGCCAATAACTTCACCTATACCCACATTAAACACCTATGGAGAATGATTTTTGATATAAAATGATGTGTATAAAAAGGGACTGGGTTGTGTATTCATACATGATAAAAAAATGATAGCTTATGCCTTCAAAAAATTAAACATTAATGAAAAAAACTTCCCAACCCATGATCTATATTTGGATATAGTGACCCTACCATTAAAGAATTGGAGACATTATCTCTATATGGATAAGTGTGACATATATATAGATAATAAAATCCTCAAGTATATAGTCACACAAAAGAAACTCAATATGTTCCAACAAAGGTGGTTAGATCTCATCATGGATTATGATTTTTCAATCCATTACCATCCTAGGAAGGTATATAAAGTGGTATATGCTCTGAGTATAAAGTATCATGAAACCTTATCTATGATAAATATTTCAAGGGATCCAATAATCATGGACATGCAGAGGATGGACATGAGAATAATAAAACATTAGTCATCCCGACATCACCAAATAAATTCTAAACTATCCATTCTTGAGAGGATCAAGGAGGCCCATAAATACAATGAGGATCTATATAAAATGGTAGAAAATATTTTTGAGTTCTTCTTTTCTAAAGACAGAGTTATAATTTTTGGAACCTAGAAATTTGTACCATCAAAATAATAACTGAAGAGGGAACTTATGGATGATGCACATAGCTCAAACTTCTCTTTTTATATAAAAATAAATAATATTTATAGTGATATGAAAGAAAAATTCTGTTCAGATAACATGAATTGTTAGATTTTATAATTTGAATCTCGTTGTTTTGTACACTAAAAAGTCAAGGCCTAACAAAAAAAATATAAGTTTATGATAAAACTATTACCCATATTAGTGTAGAAATGGGAAAAAATAACCATCAATTTCTCCATAGGACTCCCAAAGGCACCAAAATTCAATAATTACATCTGGGCGGTAGAAACTCACCTTACCAAGTAGGCACATTTCATTGAATCAAGGAATATTTCTCTATTTAACAACTCACCAATGTATACAGAAAGGAAGTGGTAACACTGCATGGGGTTCCACCCACAATTGTATCTGATTGAGATTCAAGATTTACCTTGAAATTTTAGAAAATCCTTCACCAATATTTGGATACAAAACTGAGCTTCATCACTTCTTATCAAACTCAAATGGATAGTCAATCTGAAAGAACTATTCAAAATCTAGAAGACGATGAGATCTTGTTCAATGGGTTTACAAAGATATTGGGATCAGTACCTTCCCCTAGTGGAGTTATCATATAGTACAATTTTCCATTTTTGCATTAAAATAGATCCTTATGGGACTATATATGGGAAGTGGTGTTGGAATCCTACATGATGGGGTGATGTTTGATAAATGAAGTTGATGAGACCTGATCTTGTACAAGAGATCATAAAGAAGATTCAAACCATTCAATGTTATATGAAAACCACACAAATTTGACCAAGAAAATATACTAACAATCAATTATGAGACCTGGAGTTTGAGGTTATAGATAAAATGTTTCTTCATATATCATTGTGGAATAAATTCACAAGGTTTGGGAAGAAATGAAAGCTTAGTCCAAGATATATCACACCTTCGAGATCCCCGATCACATCAAAGCGATAGACTATCGACTATAACACCAACCTAACCTATCTCAAGTACATGATGTGTTCCATATATCCATATTGAGGAAGTAAAAACTATACCCATCACATGTATTAAATAAATAGGTGGTTCCATTGGAGAATGTTTTTTCATACGATGAGAAACTAATGAAGATCTTAGATAATAAAGACAAGGTTCTACAAAACAATAAAAGTCACCTAGTCAAAGTGATGTGGTGGAACCAGAAGTTTGTGAAAGTAACTTGGGAACCAAAATAGGTGATGAAACATATGTCCCCACATTATTTTACTATATGAATGAAATTTATAGGGTGAAATTTATGATGGGGTGGAATGTAATGACATGAACATTTATAAATAAAATTCCCTTTTTAAATGAGTAAATTTATTATTAAGAAATGAATTTATAGAAAACAAATTCACTAATTTAGTTATTTTGTACCATAATAAGTTATATCCTATTGAACTTAAAATACCATTAAGAATTATAACCTATATTCATTATAAAATGATCGTATTATTAGTATATATATAGGGTTATGATAAATCCAATTGTCACAGAAAAATGAAGAGATGACCTCAATTAGTAGGATCATACCATATGAATCCCAATTATTAGAGATTTAAAGGGAGATAGAATCACTGGTATTTTCTCTTGACCAATCCCAAGTCGAGATTCAAAAACTAAAGCATGAGTAAAACCATTTATGAGATAATTTTAAGCTCATCATGATCATGACCGAAACCATGTTCTCCAAACCACCCCAAGAGAATATCACCATTGTATACCTTACCCTTAGGAAATTCACTTCCGTAATAATGGGATATGTATATAGAATATAAAATTAAGAATTTTTTGATAATGATAATATTTATCTTTTATTTATTTATAATTATTAACTAATAAGTTTGATAAATATTATATTTTTATATGATAAAACATAAATTGTGCTTTTGGGAAATATATAGTTTCAATCAAGAAACTCTTTTTGATGAATCGATTTTTTTTGAAAAATTATATTTTAATAAAATATTCTTTATAAATAATATTTGTTAAAAAAAATGATAATATAATGTTACAAAGTCAAATGTAATTTATATTAGGGCCAAAAAACTGTTATTATAAAAAACAATATTTTTCAATAAATGGGGATTTTTATTTAAGTGTAAATTCTCATCTTTATATAATTATTTTTATTAAATAAATATCATTTTTGAATTCAGTATATAAAAATTATCCAAATGTGTAGTTTTCATAATTTTCTAAGATAGTCAAATTGTTGGGAAAAAACTAAATACCGTATAAATATATATTATGAATTATGTCATAATAATGACAAAGAAATGATGTAATATGTTCTATAAAAGGTATAAATGACCAAAATTGTGTTTCTTATTTAAAATAATGCTTTTTAAGTTATTTTATTAAATTTATAAATCCTTAATGAATCCTCCAAAACATATATGATATTTTAAGGGTTTAAAATCGAATATTTATAAACATGAATCACTTCCACATAACCAACGGTATTATTTTAAGAATTTTGGTTCTTAGAATTATAAAATAATGAAATTAACTCTTATTTAATTGAAAATATGGGAAACAAATGATGGTGTGTTTTTTTGGATTAATTTATCATATAGAGTTCAAAACCTACTTTTAGAAATTAATAAATAATTTCCTTCTCTTTTGCTAGATAAACCCACCCAACCTTCCATTCCTTTTCAGTCAACACTCTCCGATCATAAATTAACTCTATCCTTACATATATATTGTCCTCAAAGGGTTGAAAAAATCGCTTAAGAATATAATTTCAAGATTTTAGAAGTTCCCTCTCAAGGTAATGGATCCTATCCTTTTCCTCTTTATTTAAGCACCTTCTTTATATTATGCCTTTTGATTCCAAATTGTTGATTCTGTGATATGTTTTTTCACATCCTTGTTACTATAATTATTATTTAAAAGTGATTATATACCCATATAACTCTCAAGTAAATCTTATATAAACTTTTATGTACCCTCATTATGCTGCCAAAATTATCTTATGATTTTTCTATGCCAAACATTTGTGTAGTGAGTACCCATCTCTATTTACACTCAATAGTATTAACATTGATATAACTATCCTTAATTTATTCGGTAGTTCCATATATATAAACCACACTAATTAATTATGGGATTAAAAGTTATGGAAGTTATCCTTATGTTGTATAATCTATGTGACACACTTATTCATTTTTAGGATATGAATGTTACTAGTGGTCCCAAAATTATACTTCCCTCCAATGCATTGAGTAATGATCTTATCCCATGATATTACATGTATAGTGTATGAGAGGTTATAAAAAGAACACTATATTATAATATCTCAATGGTTATACTTGACTGATTCTTATGATTTCATGTTTAATGTTGTCACCACATTCCCATGTTTCCTTTATGTTATCATCTTATATCAAGATTCGATGCTCAAGTTTATGATTCTCACCCCTCTTATGATACCTTTATCTTATATTTGACTCACATGTATTAATTTATTCATGTTATGATTTGATTATTCCATTACTAGGATTTATATCTCATACCTTGCTTAAGTATATCCCCATGTTATCTCGTACAGTTTTAAAAGGCCAAGTAAATTTAAGGGCATGTTATGGAGATTAAATTTATTTATTTGTATTTTTGTTTCAAGTTATTATGCTATGTACCAAACTACCCTAATACCCTAGGCCTCATGATCTTCAGGGGTTATATTAAGAGTATATTTATTAAATTAATCATAAAATACGATGTATAAAAGATATGTTTTATCATAACTATTCTGCTATAAAGGTGATATTATAGCTATACAATAACATGTTTTTATTCATTTATCCATGACAATGTGTTATTATTTAGGTCAGTTGTACCACATACATAAATGATGTTATAATGTCCATATAATGAATGATAAAGAAAACATAAATACCAGTAATATTAGGTAATAATGATTAAGTTAATATGTTTTCATAATTTTTGAATGATAATATATTCAATTATATTCATTAATAAATTCAATTATTTTTTTATTGAATCAAAATTCACAAAAAAAAAGATTTTAACTTATCTTTACAAACCATCACTATAAATTCCATAAAATAACCATTGGACATGAAAATTATATAAAAAACACCTAGGTTACCTCTATTACCATTATATAGGTAATGAAAAAATATTAAAGGATCAAGGACCAAAAATCCTATATAGAAGCAAGCATAAAAAAAACAGGACAATTAACAGCCAAATATTATTTTTAATAAAAAATGATTAACAAATGGGTAATTAGAAATTATAAATGAATGGTATCAAGTAAAATAAATATAAATATGGTTTATATATAGATTAATAATAAACATAAATTTATTATAGAGGTGTTTAGAGTGTGTTTGACACAAAAGGAATCCAAGATAAGGGTTTTTGTTGAATCAACTTCCTATTATTTGGGCCATAATCTTTATTCCTTGAATATGTTCTTATATGTATATTATATTAATACATTATTATATTTAATATGATATATTCTATTTATATCTGATTAAATTATATTTTCATGTTAAAATATTCTTCTTTTATGGATCTTTTTCTTCATAAAAATATAACGTTGTTAAGAATAATTTTCATCCTCTCTATTAGCTCTTTCTCCTCCAGTCCATATTCATTCATACCATTTTTTTTTTATTTTTTTATTTTTAAATAAAAATGTTTATTATATTATTCACTCATAATATTTCTGTTTATCAATTTTAAAAAATAACTCATACAACTCTTTCATCGATGTCGATTTTATCTAAAAATTCCTAAAAAGATTAAAAAGACATTACTTTTCACTTTTGTATCTTTTATATCATCCACTTCACATTAATATACTTAAACTTTATTTATTTTTGAGGCCCCATTATGATGTATTCATTGAAAATAATGTTTTAATAATTTTTTTAGTCACCTTATTGAAAATGATTTTTGAAAGTTACTTATAACTTTATCTTTTTACGATAATGTTAAAAGTCTTTTATGAAAACTATTTTTAATATTTCACTTTCATTTTAAACTATATCAATAAAATATATATCTTCTAAAAATTCATATTTCATGAATTAACCACTAAATTTTCTTATGATATACTTCTTTTCAGTGATAATATTTTTGGTTACACTTAAACCAATTCTTGATTTCTTCTTATGAGATACCATTTGAAAATTTTATATAAACAAACTTGTTTCATTGGGTTCTTCATGATAACATGTATGATTTATTTCATGTGGCACACACATATATATTTTTTATCATAATGTGATGGGTGGTTATAACATATACCTCCATTTAATTGGGTAAGGTTTTATATCTTATGATATAATGATGTTATACATGGACGTGTTTCTTGTCATATTTGTTCACAACTTTATGTGTAGTCATGATTATAGTTATGTTTAATCTAAAATTTATGAATGTTAATGAATATATATAACTTTTACCACAAATTTATTCATAAAAATTATTTAATTTAACTATGTTCACAATGTTATGATTTGTTATGCTTTTGGTTATTCCAAATTTATATGTTATTCCACATGCCCATGTTATACCCATGGCACATGATTATTGTCCCATGTTTCAAATTTATTATTCCATGGTATATGTTACACTTTAATGATTCCACTTTTAGGATATATATACAAATTTCATGACTTGTGGAAAAATATTATGGTTCCAAGATCTTTTAACTCATATATTTCTCCCATAGTCATGTTTTCTCACATACTTATAAACTAACCCTTTATGAATCATTGATAAGTTTTTTCCCTTACTGATAATTTGAGATTACTCCTTATGTATTCATTTACATAGGGAATTACTTAAAGTATTATTTTTATAATGAGTCATTTTTGAAGAATTTTGTTAAATATGTTGAAGAAATAAAGTATAATAATACATTCATGTAACTAATATCTGCAATTATTCCAACACTAGTTTCTCAGAGCCAATGAGTTATTTATTAGATGGAAAATAGAGTAATGGATATTACAAACCAATGATCAATGTTTATTAGTACTCAAGAGATTATATATATTCCATTAAAAATTTAAAACTTAATAGTATAAGAATTTATTCCACAATTATATCCTTGTTCAATCATATAATTCCACTTCATTTGAAAAAACAAAGTAAATATGGTGAGATTAAATTATTGGTAAGGAGAAAACATTCAAAAAATATAATAAGGGATAAATATGATATATGAAACACCAGTAGTACAATTGAAACAATAACAATGAATTCATAAGTGTAATTAATGTAATAAAGTGAAATTAATAATCACATGGATCACAAAAATAATCTGAAATATGGAATTGCATAATGCTGGAAATCATAATCACATAATTGAGGACTTATTATAATACATTATACATAAATAGTAAGGAATATACTATTACCCTATCTTATATTTCCCATGATAACTACCAGTGCATTGAAAGGATTTATAATTTCGAACCCCTCCCGTCACATAAAATTAAAATTCATTCCATCACATTCCAAATGATTATAATTTATACATGAAATAGTGTTCATGGATGAATAAATTATAAATAAATGAAATTTTTTACAAATGGAACTTGTCATGCATGATTTCCTCATATGTTAAAATAAATTATATGGGTCATTAATATATTTCCCCATTCAATGAATTAATAATAATATCCATGTTAATTCCTACAACACATATAAGAAATAATTATAGATTCATAGTTTTCAAAAAGTACCCACAACAAGTGATTAATATAAAGTTGTAGAAAATGGTTACATATCAAGATTAAGGATTTTAAATGTATTTTGGAAATTTTATTTTCAATGGTATGAGAAAAAACAACACATAAATTATTCAACACTATATAAATTCTATGTTTTGGTTTATAAATAGTATGATAATTATCTATTGCATATACCAAGGGAGTGTCAAACTTGGTGTGCACTAAGGTCCCACACATCATTAACTAGTATAATTACTATGATATATCCAAAAAACTATTTTTAGGATTATTAATAGGGTGTATTTTCTTGTAAAATTACACACTTTAAATTTAACTAAAGTATATTATTTTTATTGATATGAATATTTTTAGTCATAGTATTGGTTTATGAATTGGGAATAATGTGAGCGAAAGGAATGATAAAATGAGTTATATTTCTTAAGAAAAGAAAATAAAATGACATCAACATAATAATAGGATAATAACTATAGTGAAACAAACTATTTATACATAAATATTATATCTTTTTAGATGAATATTCCATGCATTTCACAAATATACGCATGAGGACCATAATTTTTTAGTGTATTTTGAGACTAGATACACAATACTCTTATTTCACAGAAGATCTTCAATATATCCAATAAATATCTTCCCATTTAGTAAAATTAATAGACATAACCTAATTAAACCTTTATTCAAAACCTAGGGAAAGGAAACACAGGAAATTGTGATCTCAAATTCATAGTAAAGGTAAACATGGGAGATATCAACTGATGATCATAATAAGTAATAAGATAAAAATACGTTTATGAGATAATGAACATAATGCACAAGGTACATACCTAATATATCAAAGATCATAAAATCTAGACATGGAATACAATATTATGATTTCAAATACATGCATTATAAGAGTGATAAATCATTATAAATTGACCAGGATCCATAAGTTCATGTCATATAAATGTGGAACCATAATAAGTACAGAGACCATTTCACATGTAAAGGTTAACTACTGAGACCATGAAATCATAGTGGATCATGAATCAATACCTATTTACTATAAAATAACAAATCCAAAATCATCACTTGTTTCTCATAGCATATTACACACTTTGACTTGTTTCATATAGTGTATGAAGCACATAATCCTTTTTTACAAAGAATATCAATCTCATCATATTATTTACCATAATTATATAATGATATATAAAAAATTACCCAATTAATTGGAGGGATATATAGGTCCCAAAAATTACATAATCCATATATTTGGGCACCACAAGATCATAAAACATTTATCATATCATAACATGTGGAAATGAAATGAGTTTCATAAACATTTCATTATAGTATATCCCATGGGAAAGAAATTGATTTCATAATCATATCTTTATCATAGTCATAAAAAAACCATCTAGATAAATAATAAGTATGGTACCATTTAATAATATCCATATTAAAAAATAATTAACACCAATGTTTGTTGTCCTTGATGAATATAAATTCCATTAAAAGATCATTAAAACATTCTTGAGGAAAATGTACTTTTCATTTTGAAATCAATTTTTTAAAATCTGAATGTTTCCAAAATATTAAAAACATTATTTGAATATAAACCTAAAAAAATATAAATGGATATTCAAATAATTTATTGGTCGTGATGACTAAAAATTCCGGTCTTGCCCTACATTTTAAAATAGTGATTCCTTTCACATTTTTAGTAAAAAAGAAAAAATACCTTGTTAGAAAAATGACAAAAAGTTTTATTTTAAAAAATTTAATAAAAATTATAACATGGGTAAAAATGTATTTGAAAAATCAGAGGATAATTTTAAAAAATTCATTTAAAACATTTTTATAAAATAATAACATGGAAGAAAAAGGACATTCGATCAAAGAGATAAATAAAGACTTTTTTTCTTAAAAAAATTATTTTGGTGTATTTAGTTCTTAAAGAGTGGAAAATGAAAGAAAATATTTATTCTCAATAAATAACCATATGAAAAGAAATTAATTAATTTTATTGAGAGGTAGACCATAATATTTCATAATCAGAAACTTAATCCTAAAAAATCCCGTTAAACAATGAGATTGTAGCATAAAATTCTTACTACTTTGGTAACTTTTTAGTCATATGACCAATTAAATAAATAAACTTATATAGATATGTAAATACTCATAATGTTTAAAATAATTTACATATAATACATTTATTGGAATTATATACACCACATTAAAGAAACATGTGGTAAATATGGAATGTGTCTCACAGAAAGAAAAGTAAGAAGAAAATCCCTTACATCAAGTCTCATATTTCCTCATACTTATTCATAAATCATGAATAATAAATGTTTTTTTATTATAAATATATTAAATAAAAATAATCATATATATTATATTATATATTATTTACCTATGAGATTTTATTACTCATTTATTAATAATTCATTGTTAAAATTGGGTTTGGAAAATAAATGCTTTGTTTTTCATGTATTTTTTGGTTTGGAATTTTTGGTACTTTTACATTGATCATGATTTTATAATATAAATAATTTTAAATATGATATAAATATAATATATTAATAATATATTTATTTATTTTAATCTATAAATTTTAGAAATAGAAAATAAATTACACTGTTCATGGAGATGGTTGGTTGTATGTACACATGAATGATGTTTCTATTTTATTGACGTATGGAATAAAATAGAGGTAAAAAATAATTCAAATTTATAGAAAATTTTTATATAATATATATAATATAAATTCATGAAATATATTCTTATTAATATCCATTACAAAATAAAATTAAAAATGTATCACATCATTTCGTGGATGCGGTAGTCCACACGTACACACTAGCGATGTTATCATTTTCCAAAAAATTGTAAGGAAAGATGATAAATGTGATATTATTATTGAATAAGTATAATTATATAATAAATATCAAATAAATATATTAAATCCACCATTATATCCATTTGTGAGAGGTAGTGAGAGAAAAAAATTACATCGGTTCGTGAGGCGGTAGTCCGTTGTACACACGATCGATAGTTTCATTTCCGATTTAATGGAATAAGATATGGATATGGGTTAAGAAATTAAAATAATTACATATAATTATATTTTAGATACTTATTTTATTATAAAATCATAGTTTAAGAATATCTTTTGAAGGTGGAAGAAGAAATACAACAAAAATTATCACTTAAGAATGACACCTCTTCTTCTGACAGTATCCTTAGGTTTCACCAAAATCCTTCTTAAGATGGAATAATAATCAAAATAAGTCATACAAAAAATTGTTATTTAATTAAATAAGATATTTTTTAGGTATTGTATTAACCATGATCCATTGGAATTTTTAATAGGAGAGAGGATATGGGGTACCCTTTTATAAGTGGGGGAGAGGGTAGACTTGAAATTTTTGAAATGAAAAATATACCCCGACATTTAACACAAGAAAAATAATAAAAAAAAGGATCATTATAAAATATTATATGATATAAGATCTAAATATGGTTATAAAATTATAATTGTACAAGTTTTAGGCCATTTAAACCCTTATCATTTTAGTTCAGTCTCACGATAAACCGATTTTAACCGTAACCACTATAGTTAATTTTTACTATTTTTACTATTCAGTAAGAAATAAAATATAATTTGACCTTATTATATAATATTAATTTTTCTTCTTCTAAATATTTAATACATTTCTTATAATTCCATTCACAGAATTGGAAAAGCTTAATTTAAAATTAATCCCGCAGACAGGACAAAAAACAGTTTTCCAAAGAAAACGTTTTCATAAGTGTAAAAAATTTTAATATAAAGAATCTATATGAAATTGATTTAAATTAAATAAATTAGATTATTTAAAATATAATTGAACTAAATTTACTTTTAAAACCATATTAAAACAAAATTGAGCTTTCAAATGCTTTAAATGAAAAGGCAGTTTTTAATAAAAATCATTATTTTTTTTACTATTTATCAAAAACTAATCTTTTCAAAAAATTCTCAAACAATTTCTCAAATATAATTCTGTCATGTAGATTTTAAAAAATAAGTTTATTTTTCAAATAAATTTTCTAAAAGTGGAAACAATTATTTTATTATTTTTTTACCTAAAGTAATAATTTTTTTGACAAAAAGGTATTTTCCAAGCATATAAATATTTTACTAAAAATTAAGTACTTTTTAACAATATGTTTTCTTTATATAAAAATATTATAATTAATTTTAAAAATTTGGTCTTTTTTATTCTTACCACTAATTTTATTGTCTAGATTATAACACTCTTGTTTAAATAATAATATTAATTATATATCATGATCCATTAAAACTCATTATTGCATGTAAAACAAGATATAAAAGAAATTAAATTTATTTGTAAAAAAATATTATATAAAGGCTCATGGTGTCACATTTTACCCCCATTAAAATAAATTTATCACTTTAAATTATTTACTCCAATGCACAAAATGAGGATAATTTTTCTTCATCATATCCTTAAGTTCCCATATAGCTTCCTCAAGTTTGTGGTTTCGCTACAAAAATTTGACCAGGTGAGTGGTCTTGTTTCGTAGAACTTTCTCTATATGATAAATAATATCTTTAGGTTTTTATTCATAATAAAATCCCGATCCAATGAAATGACCTCTACGTTCATTATATGTGAAGGATCAAGTATGTACTTCCTCTAGAGAGATACATGGAAGACACCATGGACTTGAGAGAGGTTTAGTGGAAGAACCAATACATAATAAACCACCCCTAATCAATGAAGAATATATAATAGAAAAATATACCTAGGGATCAAATTTAATTTCTTTATTAATCTCATAACCTTATTTTATAGAGAAATTTATAGAAACACCATATCACTAACTATAAATTCTAGATCACATTGATGATTATCAACATAAATTTTATGTTGACTTTATGTTTCCCTTATGTGTTGCTAAATGGATCTAAAATTCTATTCCATTTATTCAAGAAGATATGGTCCTAATAGATTTATTTATCAAACTTCATCCAAGAACACTGAAAATATACACTTATTTTTATAGAGGTTTTTATGAGGAGTCACTAGAATGCTCAAGGGAAAGATATTGTTGTTAAAAAACACAACATGATGAAGGTGTTGATCCCAACCTCCTTTTAAATACATAGAAAAAGATCTCAATATATCATGTAGGATATGAATTGTTATCTATGTCTAATCATCTAAATGAGTATGATACACCATAATAATACTCAACTCAGTATCAAGTGCTTGCTGAATATTCCCCAAAACATCGAGGTGAACCTCAAATCCCAATTAGATACAATGGAATGCGATACTCTATGAAATATTAACACTTTCTTAATGTATACCCTATCAAGTCATATACAGTGAAATATTCTCTAATAAAAATGAATTATCTATACAATTTATGGTGATCAACTACAACCCATATAACATTTCCCTTTTAGAGTTTTTAGGGAGTTCAACGACAAAAACTAGGGTGATATTTTCCCATTTATTTTTTGGTATGGGTAATGGTTATAAAATACCTTTACTTTTTTATTTTTTCTTTAACTTGTTGATATACCAATAACTAAGATAAAAACTCTAAAATATATCTCTTCATTCCATATCACCATAAATACTCCTTCAAATCTCTATACATCTTTGTACTTCTAGGATGAATAGAGAATAAAGAACTATGAGCTTCCACTAATAGATCTTTATTGAAATTGGGTATAGATGGAAGACATACACAGATCCTAAATATTATCATTATATCATAATAAAAGTAAAATTTAGGAATATATTTATCCTTATTCTATAGATTTATATAATCCTCATGGGAATATTTAATATTCACTTGAGTAGATAGTTGAACACTCATTTGGGAAAGATAATATTTGTACCTTTCCTTCAATATTTCTATATCCATTCATATAAAATCAAGAAATATTTGATCTTTTATGATACTCTTCATGTATATTCTAGCATGATTATTTTCTCTCAAAGTACCGACCACCTTATTCACCTTCTCAGGGTGGTAATGTATTGAGCAGTCATATTCTTTAATCAGCTCCAACCATCTTCTCTAGAACATATTCAACTCTTTATGTGTGAATATATACTTTAAAATTTTATAATTAGTATATATATCACAAATATCTATGTAAATATAATTCCTCCATATCTTTAATGAAAAAATCAATCTAGCTAAATCCAAATTAGGAGTTGAGTAATTTTTATCATGGACCATCAATTATCGCGAGGTATAATCTATCAACATAACATTTTTCGTGATAATTCATACCAATGATTCTTTGATGTGTTATTATATATTACAAACCCTTCTCCACTGTAGGTTAATGTAAGAATGGATTCACTGACTAATATTCTCTTTAGTTCCTTTATATTCTCATCATATTCATATGTCCAAAGGAACTTGGCTCCCTTCTATGTTAATATGGTAATTAGAATGGATATCCATGATAAATTTTACACAAAGAATCTATAATATCTAGCTAAACCAAGAAAACTACAAATATCATTCATCATGGTTGGTTTTGGGCAATTTTTATAGACTCAGTCTTTGATAGATCCACCGATAAACCCTTTCTTGAGATCATATGACCAAAAAATGATACATTTTGTAGCCAAAATTAACACTTCATTAAATTTTTCCTTATATAGGGTCTTCAGTACAATTCTAAATTGATAATCATCCTCTTCCTTTCTATTTAAATAGAGAATTATACCATGTATAGGGACTACCATAAAATTACCAAGGTGAAATATATAGACTCTATTCATTAAATCCATGAATTTAGTAGGGAAATTAGAAAGATCAAAGGGAATCACTACATATTCATAGTGTCCATACCTTGTATAGAATGCTTCATTGGGTATATCTTGCTTTTTGACTCTAAATTAATGATATCCATAATGAAGGTAAATCTTAGAAAAAGTATTGAGATCTATTTAGTTGAACAAGAAAATCATCAATACAAGGTAGAGGATACTTGTTATTGATTTTGAACTTATTTATTAAAATAATAAATGTAGATTTGCATAGATACATATTTATTCATAACAAAAAGAACATGTGCACCCCAAGGTGACACACTTGGCTAAAATAATCCCTTTTCACAATTCTTATGGAGTTTGTTCTTTAATGACTACAACTCAATCATGGACATTCTATAGAAAGTATTTTATATAGGTTTAGAACTATGTATGATTTCTATAGAAAACTAAACATCATGATTTTGTAGAATATTAGAATACAATTATAGAAATACATAAAAAAACTCTTTCATAATATTCATATCATCAATGATGAGTTTCTGCCCAACCATCTGAGATAAACACCCATTTTGAATAAGAATCAAGACTTATACAATGGATATGATCTCTATCAGAAGTTAATATCAATATTCACAGTAATATATTATTATAATATGGTTTGTCATATCAAACATGAATTACATTCCTTATAAATTTATGTGGGATTTATGTAGAGAACGACAATCCATTCCTAATATAACATCAAATTCAACCAGTGGGAGAATAACAATATTCTTAGAAAGAACATTCTAAAAACAATTAATCAGAGAAGTATCATATACGTGAGATATGACCATCATACCATAATGGTTTTCAATATTAATTAAATATCTAATAATTTAGGGGTAGTTTGATATGCTTATATAATTTTTTAGATATAAAATAGTGGGATATATATAGTTAAATAAGACATTATCAATTCTAGAGTGGATGATATGTATACTTATCACAACATCATTATTATACCCCTCATTAGAAATATCGATCACACTATATTTACATTTTTCTCTCCAATTGAGATGTTTATGACAAAGATCATCATCATTAAACTTAATATTTGAGAACATGTTAGTATAATTAGCATAATATTTGTATTTGAATCATTGGAGCATGTGGTTTATTAGTGGGTGTCTTCCAATATTCTATTTTTTTCACCAAAACATTCATTTCCTTTTGATATTCACAGGATTTATGAACCTCCATTTCCTATTTAAATCACCTCACAATTCTATTCAAGTAGTTACCTTGATGTTTCTTCCCACATTTATGGCATGTAAACGGTTAAAATTTCTTTCCACCATGTGATTTTTTGAGTTTTCATGAGACTCAATCATCCTTTTACTATAAAAACCATGGGAATAGTGGGAGTATCCAATTTCCATTTCTACATTGAGTAAACATAAAACAATTTTTTTTATCAAATAATTTATCTCATAGATAACTCCTTTTAAAGACTTGGTATTAAGAAACAAAATAATCAATCAACCTTACTTTTTGGTTCGATGATAATACTAGATGTGTACCTCAGAAGTTTTGTAAAATTTTACTCATAGGAATCAATGGATTCAACATCCATCTACTTTAGATAAAGGAACTAATTATCCATTTTTTTATGAAGAATATGAGGAAAGTAATTATTAAAAAATAAGTTCTTAAACACATACCACTCTATAGAGTTAATTTCTTCCTATTCTTAAATGTTATTGATAAGATTACACCAATGATATTCATGGAATTCCAAATGATAAACTACTGAAATTATTTTTTCAACTTCTAAACACTGGAAAATGGATAATATCTTTATAGTGATATTGATCCACTTCTTAGAAACTTGTGGATCAATTAAACCATGAAAATAAGGTGTATGTTTCCTCCTGAATGATTCAACAAAAGTGTTTCCCTCCTTTTATTATTAATAAGTTTATAATGATTCATAGATTAATAAATTTGTATGATAATTACAATTATATTTTTTATTCTAGATCCCATAATTTTTGGATTCTCAGGAATATAATCATTGCATTTTCCATCACATTCAACATTAACATGCTTTCTTTGTGTTCCATCCATTGGCTAAAACCAAAAAGAGTTATGTATGGAAAAATAATCATAGTGGTAAACCACATAATAATGAAAAATAATTTATAGTATGTATAATTCAAGAATTATTATTTTCAATATATGTCACATTAGGTTTTACCTAGGTCACTAATGATCATTATCTATTCAAATCCTTCATGATAGTTTGTAAAGAGTTTTTGAATTTGAAAACATATCCCCCAAGAGTGTCAAACTAGGCATGCATTAAGGCCCGTTGTTGTGCACTAGGTGATGAGAGAGTAAGATATAAATGCATCATTTTTAGAGTTATTACCTCTATGTATAACTATTTTAGAGATACATACACTTGTAGTATATAGACAAGGATGCAATTTCTTGGAATACACTCACTCTATCCTTCACCAAAATTAAAGAATATTATCTTATACTTATACGAATTCTTAGACTTATCCGTAAGTTTCTAACTAATGTTTTCTTATCCTAGTTACAAATATTATCTATGGATTTCCTCTAGAACCAACTATAGCTACCTGTGATTTTTTTACATAAATATTAGATCTTTTTAAATGAAAATTCTATATATTTCACAAATACACACCTAAGAACCATAAATGTTTAGTGTCCTTATAGACTATATATAAAACATTATTATTGAATGAAATATCTTCAACAACACCTATAATAATCTTCAAATTTATAAAAATTCATATAAATTCCATATTTAAACCTTTATTTATGACCTAGGAAAAGGAAAAATAAGAAAGGGCAAGCATAAATACTCAGTAAGGGTAAACAAGGGAGATATCAATCTATGATTATAAGAAGGAATAAGATAAGCATAAGGGTATGAGATCCTAAATATAACTTACAAGGTTCATACAAAATATTTAAAAGATAATAATCATGAGTCATGAAATAAAACATTATCATCTCAATGAAATGAATCATAAGAGTGATAAATAATAAAAAATCAGTCATGGACACTAAGTTCATGTGATATAAGTGTGGTACCATCATATGTATAAAAACCATTTCATATGTTAAGGTTAAATACTAAGACTATCAATTAATAGTAGATCAAACATCCTTACCTATTTCCAGTAACATACTAAACTAGGAATCATCACTTATTTACCATAGTGGATCAATCATACTAACTTTTTTCCCATAGTGTATCAAGAACATAAGTCTATTTCCCATAGTGGATCAAGAACATTTGCTTGTTTCCCATAATTTTATAATGAGAAATAAATATTTACCCAATGAATTGGAGGGAGTAATAGGTCCCACTTTTCATATTATCTATACATTTATATGCCATAATATCATAAAACGGTCATCATATCATAACCCATGTAAAGGAAACTGGTTTCATAAAAATTTGATCATAGTATAATCCCTGGAAAAGAAACAGATTTTATAATCATCTATTAATCATAAGCATAAACATAAACCATACAGAGAAATAATAAGGATGGTACCATTATATCATATCCTTAGAAAGACAAAAAAACATAAAATTTTGTTTTCATTGATGAATATAAATATTATAAAATATTATTAAAACATTATTGAGGAAGATATCTATTTTATTTTTTGAAATCAATTATTTAAAATATAATTTTTTTTTCAAATATTAAAGAATTTTTTTTTTGAAAAGAAACTTGAAAACTTTTAAAGGAATTATAAAATAACTTAGTGTTTATTATGGCCTAAAATTCCATTCATTACATACATGTTAAAACAAATATTCCTTTTGCATTTTTGGTAAATATTTAGAACTAACTTGTTCGAAAAATGAAAATAATATTAATTTTAATTTTTTTTGTAAAAATTAAAACATGGGTTAAATTTTATTTAAAAAATCATTGGATAATAGTAAAAACTTCATTTAAAACAATTTTATAAATCATATACATGGAAGAAAAATTATTTTTGACCAAAGAGATAAATAAAGTTTTTTTTCTTAAAAACAATCTTCTGATAACTTTAGTTATTAAGGAGAGAAAAATTAAATGAAAAAATATATTATCTATAGATAACCATATTATAATAAATAACATGAGTTTATTTTGAGGTATAATATAATATTTCATCAATGGAAAATTAATAATAAAAAATACTGATAAATAATGAGAGTGTAACATAATTTCTTTACCACATCGATAACTGTTGAATCATAAGATACATGAAAGAAATAATACTATAAGGACATGAAAATAACTGTAATTGTTATAATAATAATCATAAAATAAATTAATGGGTATTATATACACCACAAAAAACAAACAAGTGGAAAATATGGAATGTGTCTCACATAAATAAAAGTGTGACCGAAATATCCAACCTCGACTCTTGACATTATTTATAAACATTCAGAACTAATGTATAATAAATAAATAAATATTATACATATATTCCATAAAAATAAAAATATATATCATACAATTTTTAATTTACTTATGAAATTTTACCACCCGTTTGTTAACAACTCCGTGTTAAAATCACGTTTTGGGAAATAACTACTTCATTTTTCATCTATGTTTTGGTTTTTTATTTTCAATCCTTTTACTTTGATCATTGATTGATCATATATAGAAATTTAATAATGATTTAAATATAATATATATTAATTATATATGTATTTATTTTAATATACAAAAATTATGGATATAAAATGAATTACACCATTAATGGAGACGATAGGCCATACGTACACATGAATGTTGTTTCCATTTTCTCAATGAATGGAATGAAATAAAGGTAAATATTAATTAACATTTATAAAATAATTTTTATATCATATATATAATATATATTCATTAAATATATCCTTATTACTATCCATTTCAAAATAAAATGAAAAACACATCACATCGCTTCATGGAGGCGGTAGTCCACACGTATGCATGAGCGGTGTTATTGTTTTCCAAATGATTGAAAATTAAGAAGGTGGATGTGATATTATAATTATAGAAGTATAATTATGTTATAATTATCACATAAATATGTTAAATCCATAATTATATCCAACTATGATAGGTGGTGATGTAAAACTAATTTCATTGGTTTGCGATGCGGTAGTCCGCCGTACACATGATCTACAGTTTCATTTCCCATTTGATAAAAGAGGATATAGATATGGGTTATAAAATTAAAATTTTAAAATATCATCATTTTGTATTTATTTATGTTAATATATTATAAAAGGTGTATAATATTTTAAGAATTTGGGAGAATAAATAAAAAATGCTCGATTAAGAACGACACCTCTTCTTCAGAAAACCTCCTTATGTTTACACTAAAATCCTTTTTAGGAAGGTGTCCTAATAAAACTATATCATATAAGACATGGGGAGTGAATTAATTGAGATATTTTTATAGGTATATTTTTAACCAAAAACTATTTGTAAGTGTGAATAGGAGAGCATAGTGGGTTCCCTTTTATATGTTGGGGAGAGAACACACATGGAATTTTTGAAAAGAAAACCTTTACCCACATTTTACACAATAAAAAAGGATCCAAATTGGGTAATTATAGAACCTTATAAGATATAATTTCAAAATATGTCCATAAAATAGGAATTGGATAATTTTTAGGTCATTTCAACCCTTATCTTTTTAGTTTAACTTCCCATTTAACATGTTTTAACCTTAATTATAATAATTATTTTTTACAATTTTTACTATTAATTATGAATAAAAATTAAGTTGAACTTATTATATAATATTAATTATTATGATTATAAATTTGGAATCTATTTTTAAAAATTAAATTAATATAAGTGGTATAATGTAATTTAAAATTAATCATATAGATGTGGAGAAAGAACATTTTTCCGAGTATAGAAGGTTTTAATATCAAAATTCAATATGAAATTGATTGAAATGAAAAAAATGGATTAATAAATATATAATTTAACTAATTTTACTTATAAAACCATTTAAAAATAAAATTGATCTTTTAAAATCATTAAATGAAATGGTTTTTTAAATATAAATCTGTATTTTTTACCATTCATTGAAAAATTAATATTTTCAAAATATTCTCAAAAATTTACTCAAATATTATTTTGACATGTATATTTCAAAAATTAATTTTTTTTTCAAATAAATTTTCTAAAATTGATAAAAATTACTCTTATTTTTTACAATAAGAAATAAAACATTTTTTAAAAAAAGGTATCATTAGAGCATATGAAGACTTTACTAAAAATTAATAATTTTTTATCAATATGTGTTATTTATATAAACCATTATAATTAATTTTAAAAATGTTTTTGTTAATATTAATACCTCATAGTTAAACAACCAGGTTATAATTATCATGTTTAAATAATAATATTAGTTGTATATCATAATTCATTAGAACTCAGTGTTGTGTGTAACAGAATCTATCGAATAAATTAAATTTGTTTGAAAAATCATATTTCATAAAACTTAGGTTTTTATAATAAATTGTGGATTAAAAAGGATACAATAATGGTAATGTAAATATAAATTTTTAAGAGAGATAAAATCAACCCTTTCTTCGGTAATATAATGACTTACAAAAAGGGGATAAAGTAAGGGGTTTGAGTAATTTCTCCTTTATAATTAATCAAAGGAGAAATAATAACATGGATACATAAAAAGGAAGAAAGTAAAATGGATTTTTTAAAAGTAATTAAAAATAAGGATATTGAAATAAGAAATGAAGAGAGAGAAATAAGAACCCTCACCTCTATCATGCTTCTTAGATTGAAACCTAACATTGGATACAAACAAACTCTTCATGAATGAAGAGAGATATATGAGAGAGACTCATTGAGAGAGAAATAAAGAGTTAAATTCAAATTTAGTGTGTAATAATGAAAGTATGGTTGGGTATTTATAGGTGTATTGAGTGGAATTTCATCGAATAACTTATTAATTATTTTAATATTTCACTTTTCCTTAGTGCTCTACTATAACCATTATGATCCAAAACCACCCTTAATTCCCCAATATAGTATTTAGTGGAACAAATAGTGAAATAAAAAATCATTGGCTGAAATGAGTCATTATTACATAAATATGATGTCATATATACTGTATTTAGTTTATTTTATAATATTCCACCTTTTAAACCATATTCTACCATTTTAATAAAAAATTACCAAATATCACCCATTGGATAACTTAGACATCCTCATTCCAATTATACAATCAATTTTATCAAATTAATCTTATAATTACCTATATTTTTTTAAGTTTGGATGATACAATATAAAAAACAAATTATATGAGTAAACATCCTTTCAATTTCTTAAAGATTTTACATTTTAATACAACTAAACCCATAGATACATAACCACTAATCATATTAGAATATTTCCTAAGGGTAAGGTGTGTAATTGTGGTACTTTCTTATGGTGTTTTGACTAAAATTTAAAAATTTGTGGTCTCTACTAACTTTAACTTCTCCCATAGAAGGTTCCACTCCGACTTCACGTGTTGAAGTTCTATTTGGGGTTAATTAGGGGGAAACCCCAATTATGCTACCTATTTTCCAAGCTCTAATAAATGAACATCATAAGGTATTTTACTACTATTTGGAGCCATATTTCCCCCCTTATATTATAATTAACATTCATCGTTACCCTTAATATAGACTAATCATAATGGTTTGTTGTTAATAGATATACCATCAACTTTATAATTTCTAAAGATCATAACTTCCAATGGTCCTATTGACCACCAGTCATAATTTCCAGTGGTCATATTGACCACCAATCATAATTCTCAATGTAAAATTTTCAAAATAGTCATATTAATCCATATATATTCACAAGGACATCTAAATCCCTTAATATCATTCTCTAGTTCTTACACCATATCAATTTTAATGTTTGTTTTTTTTATTTTTAATAACAATGTATCTCATAAACTTGTTCTTATTTTTCAAGTATGTTTCACAGGAGTATAATATTACGATGTTTCCACACATTGTTAAATGCTTTATGGCATTGGTGTTATATTTTGTTATAGATTTAATTACGTAGTGTTTGTGTTGTATCAATATGTGTTGTACTATCATGATGAAATAATACAGTGTTCACTATGAAATAATGTTTTGATTAATGGTTTATTTACTATTATAAAATCACATGTATTACATTCTACCCCTTAAAAAAATCTCATCCTTGAAATTGTATATCATCTTATAAACAAATATAGATAAGCATTTATCATCTCATAATATATCTCCCATGTTTCCTTTTCAATAAGATGATTCCTCTAAATAACCTTTAATGACTTAGTAGTTCTATTTTTTGCACTTGTTCCATTATATAAAAAATACAAATTAACTCTTACTCATTTGACAAGCCTAGATTTAACTGATCATGATAAAATTTTAGAACATTTGTATGGTCTATAATATACTTACTTAGTTGTGATATATGAAATACAACATGAACTTTGTATAAGTTTAGTGTCATTTCTAAATAATATTAATCCACTCTTATCCACTCTAATTTTTCAAACAACCCAATATATCTTGGACTCAGATTCACTTTCTTTTCAAATCACATAACCCCTTTCGATAGATATATCTTCAAAAAGACATTATCTCCCACTTGGAATTCAAGATCCTTCCTTGAATTTTCATCATAGATTTTCTTTCCACTTTTGAGATACCTTGATATACTTATAGATAGATATTACCTTCCCAATTGTCTCATCAACAATTTTATGTCCCAAAAGATTCCTTTATCTGACTACAACCTAGCATGTCATAGTTTGACATATATTTCCATACTATGATTTATATGGTACTATCTTAATTATAAAATGGTAATTATTATTGTAGTAAAACTACACAATAGTTAAATACCAATCCTAATTTCCTTAGATGTTATGAGAGCTTGACCTTAGCATATCCTCCAATGTCTTGATATTATGTTTAGACTTCCCATATGTTTGAGGGTGACATTTCTTACTAATATTAATATTTTTTATAATTCCATATAAATACTCTGCCAAAATTGATATTTGAACCTTAGGTCATCATTAGATATTATTGATAAGGGGTACCATTAAGATTCACCACTTCATTTATATACAACCTCGTAAGATGGTATAGAGAAAACTATTCTCAAATTTAAAGGAAATATACAAATTTTTTTAAAAAATAAACAATGAACCATATATCATGATTTCCCTAATATGTATTATGAATAATACTGATGAAATATATAGTAATATTATCCCACATCTATTCTGTTATAGGTGGATTCTACATTACTCATTTGAAAATATGTCATTCAGCCTTCACCTACTAGAATACTAGGCATTTTGTAGTATAATTATAATTTCTATCATCAAATTTTCCCACCATAATTGATCTCATACATCCCTATACATCTTTGTATTTCCATGATGTATAGAGAAGTTTTATCTACGAGCCTCATCTAATTGACCCTTCTTCAGCTCTAGTATAGATGGAATATATAACCTCTTACCAAACCTTAAAACACTATCATCACTAATGTTGTAATCTAGTAATATCTCATTCTTAACATCTTAAATTTTATTTTATAAGGATTTATCACCATTTTTATGCTTCTTAATCCCACATAATAAATATTTTTTGGGTGATTACATGGAATAATAATGATGCTTAACCATCTAATATAATAACCAAGTCCATTCTTATTAGGTATTTCAGAATCGTATTATTATTTACCCAAAACATGGATAAGTTACCATGATATTTTCTAGTCAAATCATATTCCACCTTATTATCTTCCCTAGAATGATAATAGATAACACAATCATAATCCTTTAGTAGTTCTAACCATATTCTTTTTCTTATATTAAGATATTTCTATGTAAATATATATTTCAAAATCCTTTGTTATTTTAATATATGATATCTCTCTCTATAGAGGTAATGTATCCATATATACAAAAAAAATATTATTTTCATCACTTCTAAATAATGAGTTAGAATATTAATCTCATGGGGTTTTAACTGTCTTGATGTATAAGCCACAAATCTATAATTTCTCATTAAAACATATCAAAAACCTTTCCTTGATACATCACTATAAATAAAAAAAATCCTTTTTTACCGGATAGAAGAGTCAATATAGGTACAATCACCAATATACTCATTAATTATTCAAAACTATATTTACATTCCTTTGTTTGTGTGAACTTAACCCCCTTACATGTTATGATGGTTAATAGATTAGTTAATCAGGTAAATTTTTCAAAAATAATGAATAGTATCCCACTAATCCAAGAAAACTTTATATTTCTATTATGTTTTTTTGGGTCTTGGCCATCACTTGAAAACCATCATTTTTGAAGTTCAACATATACCACCATTGGATACAATATGACTATGAAAATAAAATTATAGAATCCAAAATTAAAATTTACTAAATTTACCATATAAGTATTTTGTCCTCAACACATCAATAAAAATTCATAAATAAGTATCATTCTATTCATAACGCATAGTCTATATAAGAATAACATTAATAAATACCACCAAAAACTTATCAAGGTAGTATTTGAATAATCTATTCATAAAAACCCATAAATATAGAGGTAGAATTTGTTAAACCAAATAACAACACCGTGAAATCATAATAACCATAACTCATATGAAATATTGTTTTAGAAATACCCACCTTTATAACATTTAACTTGTGGTATCCAGAATAAATATCAATATTTTAAAAGAATTGAGACCCTTGAATTTAACCAAATATGTCATCAATACAAGGAAATGGTTACTTGTTCTTTATAGTAATTCAATTTATTTCACTATAATCGATTCATAATAACACTACACCATCCTTATTCTTCCCCAAAAAACACAGGTACTACCCATAGTGAAATACTTGATGAGTGAAACCTTTAACATATAAGTTTTATTTTTGTTTGTTCAACTAAACTAACATTCCCAGATCCATCCTATATGGTGAATTAGATATTAACTTCACCTTTAGAATAAGATCTAAATAGAATTAAACTTAATGATAATAGGGTAATATAGGTAATTAATTAGGAAATAGATCAATATATTCTCACACAATTGGTATATACTCTATTCTATGACAACCCTTACCCACCATAGACTGAATTCCATACATATTCTCCCCAAGAATTTCACAAAGTTGTGTTATTGGGGGAGGATCAATAAATAATCCAAGTAATGTCATATCCCCTAGAAAAATAATTAATTCCTTACTTTACTTTCCAATAATAACTTCTTTCTCACTAAAAAAAATTATTTCTTTGTAATTAAAGAGACAATCCATCCCCGTGATTACATCATAATCACCCATAGGTATTATGGTTAGATTTACAATGAGATAAAACCCATGTATCTTAATTTTCACTTCTCAATGTAACTTTTTTCAATCAAGTACCACTCTGTGTTCTAAATGATAAACCATTTATTATTATAGTAGGGGTGATTGAATATTCTTTAGAAATATAAAGGATATAAAGGAATTCATAGATATAGAATCAAACAATGAATTAGATAACTTTTAATGCATGATCAATGTACCTATTATTATATCATTTGATGCTTCGAATTCCACTATTGTTATGGAAATGGAACGAATTTGATTTATAGGATTAATATATGGAATATTCACTTAGTTCATAGGGAAATTATTGGAGTAATTACCTATCTCCTTAAAGTTGAAGCTTTGTATATTGTTTTCTTCCCTCTTTCCTTTGCACTCATAATCCTGATGACCTTTCTCTGCCCATTTTAATCATAAATTCAACCCCCTTAAATAGGTTCCTTGGTGTTTTCTCCCATACTTATTATATGGATGGAACTTTACTCTACCCTTTTTTACCTTCCTATCTACTCTTACAATATGGTGATTAGGTAACCTCTTCTTATAATGTTTCCATTTATAAGAAATAGATTTGGAGAATTGTTTCTCAGTATTGATAATACTTGTTAGTATTTCCTTATATATTAATAAATTTTGAGATACCAAGGATATTCAGAGACTATTATTTAAACCATCATAGAATTAATAAATCTTTCTTTTAGGGAAGTACATATAATCCACAACATACCTTGATAACCTTATAAAATTATCCACATATTTATCTACTAATTCTTATTATTTTTTTTCTTAGGTTCAAGAATTTCATTTCCATCTGTGCACATTACTCTTGAGGAAAATATTTTTCTAGAAAATTCACATGGAATGCATTATATTACATATTGTCAATCTCCTATAATTACTTAGTATTTTGAATTAAATATCTCTATCAATCAACATCACCTCTTAGATGATACCAACAGAAATTATTTTCTCTCTCTCAAATCATCTTCATGAAAAAAATATTTTCTATAGAGACATAATCCATTTTTCTTCCTCTAAAGTATTAGTGGTTCTATTAAAAGGTGTATTTTTTCCCTATAAAACGATCCAATTTGGTTGATACATGTGTATAGAAAATTAGTTTCTCAATACAGGATTAACTATTTTTCATAACTTGACTCAACTGTCCTAGAATAGTCATAATTTTTTCTGAAGAAATATTAAATCTATAATCCAAAATATTCAGACATTCATCACATTGTGCCTGGTTTTTGGCATAGTTTTTTATTCTTATATAAGGTTCTGTTATATAAAATTACTTTTATCAGTTAATTAGTACACTTTTAATATGAATTGTGTAGTATACTATAAAAATAATTCTAGAATAATATCTATATTTTTTTTAATGGTAAAATAATTTTTCTATACCCATATTTTTTTTAATTCTAGTTTTTAAGGTTTCTAATAAATTATCTCTAATACCATCTGTAAATACCCCAACCCCATTTTATCATAGTTAGTGGTTTATTTGTTATTTGGAAAACAAATTAGATGATATAATAATCCAAGGATCATGGTTTATTAGTCCTCAAGTGACTATATAAATTACATTACAACTTTAAAAAATAAAAGTAAAAGTATTTATTCCCCAATACTACCCTTATTCAATAATATTATTCCACTTCATTACCCAAAGAAATAGAGAAACAAAGTAATGGTGCTAAGATTAATTATCTAGTAAGGGAAAAACATTCAACATAAGCTAATAAGGGATAGATATGGAATATGCAACATCATGAGTAAAATTGTAGCAATAACAATGAATAAATAAGTGTAATTAATGGAAGATATAGAAATGAATAATCACATAGATGACAAAAACAATATTAAGGATGAAATTTCATAATTCTAGGCATCATAATCACATCATTAAGGCCCTGTTCTAGGGCATTATACATAAGGGGTAAGGACACTCCCATTACCTTATCTTAGTTTCCCCATGAGACCTACCAGTGCACTGAGGGGCTATATAATTTTGGGCCCCACCCATAACATAAAATTCAAATTCATTCTATCACATTTTGAATTATTATAGGCTATACATGGTGTAATTTACAAGGATGGACAACTTAGAAATACATGGCACATTTTCCCAATAGAACATATCACACATTATCTGACCATATGGAATAATACATTGTATGGGTCATTAATAGATTTCCCCAATTAATGAATTAATAATAATGTCTAACTAAATTCCCTTATCTTAAATAAAAACTAATTATGGATTTATTGTTTTCAAAAAGTATCCGAAATAAGTGATTAATACAAGGTTGTAGCTAATGAGTACATATCAAGATTAAGGATTTTCATTGTTTTTAGAAAGTTTTATTTTCAATGGTAGGAGACCAAATAAACACATAAATTATAAAAAACTATATAAATTCTATGTTTTGGTTTATAAAGAGTATTATAATTATCTATAGTATTTCCCCTATGACTGTCAAACCAAGTGCGTAGTAAGGTCCCACTCACCACGCACAAGGATGATGACTAGGATATACCTGACCAACTATTTTCAGGGTTATTAACATTAGAAACATCTATATCAAACCCAGATCCACTTGTAGTTTCAAAATAGGGATTCATTTTTAAGAAAATCACACAATTTTTACTTAACCAAAGTATAGGATTTCTATGGCTATGAGAAGGTTTATGAATAGTAATGACTTATGAATTGGGTATAATGTGAGTGAAACAAATACTCACATGGGTTATATGTGTTAATAACAAAATATAATATGAAATAAATGGAATAATATGATAATAACTTGTGGATCAAAAACAATAAAACAATAGTAATGTAAAGAATAATTTTAAAGAGACAGAAAATCAATCCTTAATTCATTATTGTAATGACTTACAAAAATGGTATAAAGTAAGGGGTTTAGGTGATTTTTACATGATAATAGATTAAATAAGACATAATAAAATGGATAAATAGAAATGAATCATATAAAATTAATTTTTAAATCTATTATAAATAAATAAATTCAAATTGGAAATGAAGAGAGAGAAATATGAATCCTTACCTCTCTTAAGATTCTTATATTGAAACCCGACTATAGATCCAACGAAACTCTTCATGAATGAATTGAGAGAAAGAGGAGAGAATCCTTAAGAGAGATATTAATAGGGAACTTCTAATTTTGTGTATAATAATGAAATGATGGGTGGGTATTTATAGGTGTGGTGAGTGGGATTTCATGGAATAATTTATTAATTATTTTATTATCAAACTTTCCTTTAGTGCCCCATTATAACCATTATGCTCCACTACCACCCTTAATTCCCCAATATTCTGTTTAGTGACAAAAAAAGTAAAATATAACTTCCTTGGATGAAATAATTCATCCCTATATAAACATGATTCCATATATACCGTATTTTATCATATTCCACCATTTTTACTATAGTTTACCATTTTAATAAAATATTACAAAATTTAACCCCTTGGATGATTTCAAAATCTTGATTCCACATGTGAAATAAATTTTATAAAATTAATTATTTAATTACCTATATTGTAATTTTTATGTTAGGTTGGTATATTCATAAAAAATATTGCAAAAATGTAAACATTAATTCAATTTCTTAAATAGTTTACATTATAATACAACTCAACCCCAAGATACATAACCTATAATCACACCATAATATCCCTTAATAGAAATGTTTCCAATGGTGGTGGTTTCATAAGGTGGTTTGGAAACTATTGACCAGGTGGTGATCTACACTAACTTGAACTTCTCCTGTAGATTCTTCCACCACAATTTTACTTATTGGAGTTCTACTTGGGACTGATCAAAGTAAAACCCCAATGATCCTATTATTTCCCAAGATATAATTAATGAAATTAATAAGGGGGATTACTATTGGTTAAATCCATATTTTCTCCCTTATGTGATAATTAACATTCTTCATTACCGTTAATGCAGACTAATCAAAATAGTTTGTTCTTAATCGCTATACCACCAAAAACCATAATTCCCAATGGTCATAATTACCAATGGTCATATTAAACAATGATAACAATTAACAATAGTAATACTAACCAATTTTCATAATTAAAAATCGTCATATTGAACAATGATCATATTAATCCTTATATATACATGATAATATCTAAATCCATTCATATAATTTTATATGCTATTACACTATGTCAATTTCAATGTTTATTGTTTTATTCTTAATAGAAATTCATCTTGTATACTTGTTATTATTTTTGGGTATCATCCACTAGAGTATAATATTATAGTGTTACTATACATTATTATATGTTTTTTGTACTGGTTCCAGCTTATGTTATAAATTTAATTACTTAGTTTTTATATTGTATCAATATGTATTTTACTATTTTGATGAAATAATAAAGTGTGCATTGTTAAATAATAATTAGATGAAAGGTTTATTCACTATTAAAAAATCACAAGTATTATAATCTCTAAAGACACTAAACCTCTGCATTCTAATATTGTGCATTTTTTATGTTTTGTAATGCTTATATTATGGAGTTGTTGGAAAATATATGTTTGTTGTACTTGGGTTTTCTCATGAAACATTTCCATCTAAATAAATTCCATATCCAGAAGAATCCTTTAGAGGATATATTTAGTCTGACCTGGTCATTGACATACTCAATCATATTGAGTATATGACCAGAGACTAAAGTTCCCTATGTATTTTTTAATATAATTACTTTTAAACCTATAGTGAACCATTTTATGCTTTTGAAAAGCATCTAAATTCATGTGTTTAACAACTTCTATAATTGATTACTTGGGAAGGGTTTACTCTAACACATATAAATTACTTTTTCTTAATAATAATAATTAATTGTTTTTACTGGTGTAAATGGTTATTATAATAATCTTCTACTTTATATAATATGAATTAAAAATTCATGTTTGATCATTATTATGCTATTATCTATAAAAAAATCTTCTATCAGAAGAGTATCATGTTTTACATTAATTTAATAAATAATTTTATTAAATGTTATCCCACTAAAATGATAACTCCTTTTGAACTCATCATATCCAATAGTTTCACAAGATCCATATTTCACTAATAAATGAGTCATGTTTGGTGTTCCTCTCACCGATTAGCTATTTAGGTAGGGTTTTACCCTAATCAAATCACATATGACTCTTAGATAGTTAAGTGGACAATTCTTTATCAAATCCAACATGTGGATAAACTCAACTCTATTACTCAAGTAACCTAATCCTGTTAGGGTTTCCCAGTTAAGTGTAACTAAATAAGAATGCCAATAATTGACACCTAATCCTATTAGGGTCACCCATTACTTTCTTTCCGTCTACAAGATAATCCAGGGGCATGTAAGTTGGGAATTACCAGCCTTATTAGATGATTTTTGTTATGAAAAGTGAGACTTTAGAAAGAATATGACACTTATTATTTTTAAGGGTATTTAATTATCACTATTTTATGTCATGTTACTTCCTTTACATGAACACATGCTTGTAATTATTTTGTTTGGAATCCTATTCCTTCGACCAGATCAATATTTTCAAACCATGTTTATGTGTAACACTTTACACAATACATAAATTATGTCACTAACCCAAATTTAAAATTAACAATATCCATACATATCCAAATTAATCTCATGCATAAGGTATATAAAACCGTTTAATGTAAATTTTGGAATCATATTTAATTAAAAATTCTTGCAAGAGTATGCCTAGAACCACAAATTGTCAACCCTCACTTTTCCAAATTAGACATAAGCCTCAAGTCTAGTGAGTAATCAAATCCAAAGTCCCTACACCCAAGGATAATTTACCCAAGAGAGATCTCAATTACATTATAATTTTAACATTTAATAAAAATATAGATTTTATAAGTTATATATATATATAAATCAAAATCAACTACTTTATTCAAGATCATAACTCAATATAAACCAAATTCAATGTAGAATGAAACTAAATCAACTATTATACATATCTTGTAACTCCTTCGATGCATGTATGGTAACTTAATTTTTTTTAACATTTTAAACTAAAACATACATAGAAATTCATAATATATAAATTATATTTAAGTATAAGATATGGAATTTCTTTTAAATAAATATAAAATTTACATATTTAAATATTAGATAAAAATTCATGATCAATTCATAAATAAAGCCAAAAATAAACAATTTTTCAATTTATTATGTACAATCCATAATTAAATAAATATAAAAAATGTATATCACTCTTTCATTTAATTATATGGTATTTACTATAAAATTTTGATATTATATGAAATATAAACATTTTATATTTCAATTTTATTATGTAAACAATTTACATAATATAAATATCAAATTTTAAATACTATAAATACCTTAATCAAATGAATCATCAAAACACATTTTTATATGATTTAAAAAATTTCTTTAGTAAAGCTAATAATTTAAACAATTCAATTTAAATAATTTTGAAAAATTAATTATTAATATAAAATGATTTACATATATCCTTATTTTTTAATATATATTTTTTTTATAAATTAACCTTATAATTCCCAAATAAACATTTTATTTCTAAATTATAAGGCAATATATGTAATTTTAAAAATTATTTGATATTTACAATTAACTATTACATATCATGCAATCTTTATTTTATAATATTTTATTCCTCTATGCATACTTAATAATTTATAAGTAATAAATTATTTATTAAATTAAGATATAAATAATTTTCAAATTATATATATATAAGAAATAAAAAAATAAATAAATTTTGTAATTATTTTAAAAACATGAGATATAAATATAAACATTAACATTTAATATTTGATTTAGGAATGAAAATCTTATATTTATAATTCTTAACACTCATCAATTATATAAAATTCATAAACTATAATAATTTTAACCATAAAATATATATTTTATTCAAATTTAGATTAAATCATAAATTACAGTAGATATGTAACACCCCAGGATTTCAGAGTGTGTTATTTCTTAAAAATAATTCAATAACTTGCACTACACGCAACACCGAGTTCAATCACACCATTAAAAGAGGTCATGAATAGTATTAACTACATTTTGAACTTTATATAATCCTTATAATTTTAGAATCCCTATTATGAGTTTCTTAGTCATATTGCAAGAACAGATTCATTTTCAGTATTATCAACTTCTAATAGTGAAACCTTTTTAAATACAATATTTTAAACTTTTTGACTAAATGGGGACATCAAAAATTTAAAATGAAACATCCCAAGCTTCCACGGTACGCTTTCCTTTGAATAAAACAGTAGCGTGTGTTGTACGCAACTTCGAGTTCTAACACACCGTAACCAATCAAACTAGCCGCTATGAATAGTAATACCTAATTTTTGAAATTATATATATTTTATATTTGAAAATGGACTTCATTTTTGGATTCGGAATATCGAATTTAGCCTAAGGTGAAATTTTGGTACTTTTCGGATAACTTTCATATTTTGATGAATAGTGAAAATTACTAAATTTTAATTAAAAACAACTTTTTTAATCAAAATAATTAATAGTGATAAATTATGCATTTGAGTGGTTTTAAAGTATATTTATAATATATTTTTACCATTTAATATAATGTTGGTCATTGGACATAATTTTACAATTAAACCGAACATAAACAAGTGTCAATCTTTTGATAGTTATTATCTCTTAAAAACACGCTTTTTGTTTTGACAGCGGGAATTAATTTTAAATTAATTTCTGCCACTTCTGTGTTTTGAATTTAGGAAAATGGATTCCATATTTGGAATCAGGATTTTCAAATTGTGTAAATAGGTAACTTTTATTTTTACACATTTTGAATAATTACTGCGGTAAATATTTTATTTACCATGGTTAAAGGGTAAATCCGGTAAATAAGGGTTAAAAAATAATATTATAATAATACTAAATTACCCTAAAACGTGTCTTAACCCTATTGGTTGATACATGGTCGACCATGGGCATCTTTGGGTCTATTTTGGGACCCCATGGATCCACTTGTAAGTGATAATGACACTTTATTTTAATTTAGTTAAAATGAATACAAAAATGACACAAGCATATATCTTTTAGAACAACAATTTTTACATAGGGTTATATATGTTGGATTTTTGATTATAAATATTCATTAGAAAGCTAAAACGATTTCCTACATAATGATATTTTATTTATAATTTTTAGACATTGAATAATTTATTTTATTTATGACACAATGATGATGCAGTAATTACTATAATAGTGAAAAATTAAAATAATTGATATTATAAATACCCAAATAATTATAATATGAAACTTTTAATGAATTAAACTAATTTTATATGATAATATGATATATTAGGATTGATTTAATTGACTTTGTTCGAAGTAATCAATCTGTTAGGAGTTTCAAAAAAATCAACTATTGAATAGTGTCAAAATTGACATAAAAGAGTTCTTAAAACAAATATTATATTATTAATTGATATTAAATTCCTAAAAATCTAAGGTTCGGCCAAGAGACTTATATTATGATAGGTTCCTCATTACTGGACCACTTGGGGGTCGCTTGGATGTATATAGTAAGTTTATTAACCATATTATATAAAAATACAAAGAGACATTGTAAAAGTGAAACTAATTAACTTAGAGTTAATACTTAAAGATAAGGTTAATATAAGTACCCAAACCTGTCTAAATTCTATTGGTTGAGTGGTTTTCGACCTATCCCCACCTAAACCTTTGAATAGTCAACTTTGGAGCCATTAGAAACCGAATATGAATTTATTATAGATTAATATTTCTAGCTTTTCCAAAGGTGCCCCTCACCCCTCTTATAAAAGGGCACTCCTCCTTCTCATTTCTTCACACCTCTAAAGCCTTTTGGTTCGGCCAAACTCTGCCCAAATACTCTCCCAACATCCCTAAATACAACCTAGGGGCCTTAGTTTGATCAGAAAGCCAACCTAAGGAGCCCTTTTGATCAAATCAAAAGGAAGAACCCGAAGAAGAGGTAATGTTTTCACCACCCCTTTTCCAAGTTCATTTCTTCTTCCACTTCTTCTTCCTTTGTTGTTACCATTCTAAAATAATGACTCCAGTATCATTTATATACTGTGATGTTATTATAAATATGGTACAACCATATTCAGTATTCTATCCACCCATTGAATAACATGTCACCATACGTGCGTACGTACGGCTTACCGTCTCCACGTCGTGGTGTAATTGTTATTCAATATATTATTATTTGGATGGGTATAATAATGATGTGTAACTCATGTAAATAATAAATATAACATATTAATGATTCTTTATATATGATATACCATCCATTTATATATTATTTTAATATCAAAAGAATGATATTGTCGCTCGTGCGTACGTACGGACTACCGTCTCCACGAACGCGATGAGATTCATTCTCCATCGTAACCATTAAAGTATAATTATCATTTTATGATTTAAAAATGATGTTTAAGGACTTGATATCATTCTGGATATGAATAATATACAACCTATCATTTACAAACATTTCTTACGTAACAAAACATATGAAAGAAAACAAGTAAGTTAACACCCGAAACAACGATAATACTAAGATATTATTATCAAATCAATATTAAAAGATCATATATGATATCATATTAATGTATATGATTCTTGTATAATTTAATAACAATTATTTCACCATTATACAGGAGGTTAACCTACCACAACCAAGGAAAATTACAAGGTAAGGGTTATTTCACAATCTCTTCATTATCCGAGGTTGTTTATACGTAATAATCTACTGGGATATCGTTATCATCCACATCCATGTTTCTTCAAAATGTATTCCAAAACATTTTTATTATTTACAAGAATATGGGTTAAAGTCATTTATACCCTTGTTTGACTTTTTATAAGAATCTTATAAAGGAATCATTCCATCGTTTTCCAAACAAGGTCTTTTTTAACCTTTTCGTCAGAATTAAGGTAAGAATGTATTTTTTTTACTTATACGGTGTATGCGGCTATTTTACACCATTATGAAATCTTCAAAGCATCCCTTACATGCTTATAAGGATATTTTCAAAATAAAGGTTTTCTTTTATAATTATGTGATTATTATATGATTTCAAAAAAGAGATATTTCTCTCAAATATATGAAAATCCAGTGCAAATGTATACGTATTTAACGCAAGCTTAAAAATGTTTTCAGAAAACCAGACTCTCGAGTGTGGTAGATAGGAAGGGATTGGGAGTGGACCCATCATGGCCTATAATTAGTCGAGCAGTCTCATAATTAGTTATTTTGTTTTCAGAAGCTTGCATATTGTTTTCAGAAAAACACTGGAGTATATTTTATGAATTTTAAACATAAGTATCTTCTAAAAAAAATGCATCGGTAGGTCTCATGAGACAAACTAGTGTCTTGGCACAAGTCCTTGACAAAATCTTATTTGTAGTCTTGGCACGAGGCCTGGACTATGTGGTTATGATAGTCTGGCATTATGCATTCCAACATTATGAAAGTGGTTATTGATTTTTGCATGTGATTATTCGATTAGTAGAATATCCATGTGAATAAGTAAATGGCATTATTTCATTTTTACTTTTGCCATACTATGTTGAAGTTCAATTTTAAAAGGCTTTTGTTTTAGTAATGCATTGCCTTAAATGTTTATTCTTATTTATGAAAGTTTCCGCTATATTGTTATCCTTACTGGGCATTTGAGCTCACCCCTTTTCTATGTTTTATTTTTCCCAGGTAGTGAAGAAGTAAATTATGAATGACTTGCAGGGATATTATGAGGGGTTAATAGTGTGGATATGAAGACTTTGTTGTTGTAGTAGTTTTTCACTTTGAAATGTAATGTAAAACTTTATGATTATATCTAGTGTTTCCAAGGCTACTAAACCAATCGGTCTTTCGAGATTTGATCTTTCTTGTGATCATGCCAATGTTACGAAGTAATGCACCGACTCTGGGTAGCTGGGGTCGGGGCGTTACAGTTGGTATCAGAGGAAGTTTAGTACAAACCTTGGAAACTAGATTTAGATAAACTCTGATTAGAGCACGTAGACCTAAGATGAACTTTGAGGATTAGTATAGAAGAACTTCCTAGAATTTTGGTATTGTAGAGATTTTGTGAGTTTTCCGAGCAATACATCCCTGTCTGGATACGAGCAGGTAGAGGCGGCTCTGGCACAGATGTACCTAGGGGTAAAACCCGAAAACACCGCTTTGAGCTAGACTCGAACGGGAACTGGTGCACGACAACAGGCCTTGCTGCACTCTGGGTTACGACACTCCCGGGGGATATGCTTAGGATAACTCTCATTTTCTTTACAAATCATTATGAAGGGTTTATGAGTATATACTTCCTCAAAGAAAACATTTTAATGATTATGGATTATACCCATAAATAGTTCAATTTATGTTAAGTGTTTTATAAGTATGGGATTATGTATTTTGATTCATAAACTGATCTAGTTTATGCCATTGTTTAGAAATGGCGCCCAGTAGAAGGAATGAGAACTCCAGAAATGCACATGATCCAAAGAGAAGGAAGGATCATATCTTTCATTGTCTTAAGCTAGAATTTATAAGAGAAATAGTCTCCCATGTATTATCATCATATGAAGAAATAATATCATGTATTGATAAGATAAGTAAAGAGTTTACTGAGTCCTATGGCTTTGAAGGGAAGCAAGAGAAGAAAAGGATGGAAGAGAGAAATATGGATAAAGGGAAGAGGGAAAAGAAGAATTTTCCCATATGTGGTAACTGTGGAAAGAAACACCCTGGAACTTGCCTGAAAGGAATGAGAGTTTGTTATAAGTGTGGAGGAAAAGGGCACAAAGTACGTGACTGCAAGGGTAAGAAAATTGTTTCAAATGTACAATGCTTCATTTGCAAGGAGTTTGGACACTACACGAACCTATGTCTCAGTCATCAATCTATGACGCAAATGATGCTATTGGATAATAATCAAGTTATGATACTACCACAGATGAAGAGGAATGATTAGAGTTCTTATGTTGATTATGTCAATTGAGTGTTGTATCAACAATGTACTTATTATAATAATTATGGAGTATATAAGGATTGTACTGCAGTACTATTTCATTAAGGACTTGAGATTGTGTGGAACAAAGAAAAGTGACTCAATAGCAGGATAAATTTTTGGAAAATATATGGTTGAGAGAATGATAAATCATAATATAGTTCTGATACTGAGGTAGTGATTTTGGAATAATATGTGATTGTTTTGAATAAATTATATTGGATATTCTTGACTACCCTGGAACTGATTAATGATTTGTATATTCCATCATTGTTGGGGTTTAAAACATTTTTGGATTAATGAAGTATATCCAGCATTCTATATGGAATAAGGGAGCATGAATGTAATCAATAAGGAATATGGTAATACATGATGAAGGTATTCATATGCTATTATGGGGTAAAAAGGATCTATATTATGTTTACCTTCCTTATAAATGTTGGACTGTGAGTTTGGATAGAATTATTTTGGATAGTTCTTATTTGGATTATTTTGGATTGCCATAAAAGGACAACCCGGAGGTCGGGCAGCAACCTGTTGCGTCCGGCAAGGCCGCGAGACTTGAACCCGCAACCGAAGGGCGACAAGGGTGTATCACCTACCACTGGCCCAAGAGATGTCCTGGATTAAATAATGTAGTTTTTATTAAAAGATCTTGTATATGAATTATAAATTCGTTTATTTTGGAACCCTATACGAATAGTGTAAATAGAATTTTTTTTATTCTATTATCTTTTAGAGTGAAAGATGAGTTTGTGGTAGAAATTTATTAATGGATAAAACTCTAATTATAAAGTAAGTATATCTCCTTATGATCTTAGCCAATCTCATAAATAAATTCCTCAATATTAAGAAAAGAAACTTAGAACAAAAATGTTTTCCTAGATGGTACCTTAAATCATCACTAATTTATGGCTTTGGGATTGTTGGCCTTTTCATAGCCATGTTCTCTACCACTCTCCATCAGATAATTGATGGTTAGATTTCTCTTCCATATCCATATTTTCCTACATGGAACCCTAGTATGTGTTATTTTCGGTAATCTTCATACTTTCCACTCTTTATTTTAAATAGAGGCCTCATTAATTCATTTTTCGATGTGGGATTTCAACTAAGATATTTTGAAATGTCAAAAATGTGTTGTCCCAATACCCTATATTTTGTTGAACCGATGGTACTTCAAATCATCATAGATTGATGAGTTTAAGGACCTCAATTTTATACTTGTTTGTGATTGATGACCTCAATCACTACCTATAAATATTTACGTTTTTCCTCCAATTATATGTCTCTAATTGCCACCAATGTTCTCCTAATCGAGATCATAATTTGGTGGTGACCCTTTCATTTATCTTTTCCTCATATTAAGACTAAATTTTAGTAACCCAATTTCCGATGTGGGTTTTCCCACAAATATATTTTCTACTTTCAACCTTTTATTTTCGAAGAACAATTTCAAATTGCGAGGACGCAATTTATTGAAGGAGGGGAGAATGTAACACCCCAGGATTTCAGAGTGTGTTATTTCTTAAAAATAATTCAATAACTTGCACTACACGCAACACCGAGTTCAATCACACCATTAAAAGAGGTCATGAATAGTATTAACTACATTTTGAACTTTATATAATCCTTATAATTTTAGAATCCCTATTATGAGTTTCTTAGTCATATTGCAAGAACAGATTCATTTTCAGTATTATCAACTTCTAATAGTGAAACCTTTTTAAATACAATATTTTAAACTTTTTGACTAAATGGGGACATCAAAAATTTAAAATGAAACATCCCAAGCTTCCACGGTACGCTTTCCTTTGAATAAAACAGTAGCGTGTGTTGTACGCAACTTCGAGTTCTAACACACCGTAACCAATCAAACTAGCCGCTATGAATAGTAATACCTAATTTTTGAAATTATATATATTTTATATTTGAAAATGGACTTCATTTTTGGATTCGGAATATCGAATTTAGCCTAAGGTGAAATTTTGGTACTTTTCGGATAACTTTCATATTTTGATGAATAGTGAAAATTACTAAATTTTAATTAAAAACAACTTTTTTAATCAAAATAATTAATAGTGATAAATTATGCATTTGAGTGGTTTTAAAGTATATTTATAATATATTTTTACCATTTAATATAATGTTGGTCATTGGACATAATTTTACAATTAAACCGAACATAAACAAGTGTCAATCTTTTGATAGTTATTATCTCTTAAAAACACGCTTTTTGTTTTGACAGCGGGAATTAATTTTAAATTAATTTCTGCCACTTCTGTGTTTTGAATTTAGGAAAATGGATTCCATATTTGGAATCAGGATTTTCAAATTGTGTAAATAGGTAACTTTTATTTTTACACATTTTGAATAATTACTGCGGTAAATATTTTATTTACTATGGTTAAAGGGTAAATCCGGTAAATAAGGGTTAAAAAATAATATTATAATAATACTAAATTACCCTAAAACGTGTCTTAACCCTATTGGTTGATACATGGTCGACCATGGGCATCTTTGGGTCTATTTTGGGACCCCATGGATCCACTTGTAAGCGATAATGACACTTTATTTTAATTTAGTTAAAATGAATACAAAAATGACACAAGCATATATCTTTTAGAACAACAATTTTTACATAGGGTTATATATGTTGGATTTTTGATTATAAATATTCATTAGAAAGCTAAAACGATTTCCTACATAATGATATTTTATTTATAATTTTTAGACATTGAATAATTTATTTTATTTATGACACAATGATGATGCAGTAATTACTATAATAGTGAAAAATTAAAATAATTGATATTATAAATACCCAAATAATTAGAATATGAAACTTTTAATGAATTAAACTAATTTTATATGATAATATGATATATTAGGATTTATTTAATTGACTTTTTTCGAAGTAATCAATCTGTTAGGAGTTTCAAAAAAATCAACTATTGAATAGTGTCAAAATTGACATAAAAGAGTTCTTAAAACAAATATTATATTATTAATTGATATTAAATTCCTAAAAATCTAAGGTTCGGCCAAGAGACTTATATTATGATAGGTTCCTCATTACTGGACCACTTGGGGGTCGCTTGGATGTATATAGTAAGTTTATTAACCATATTATATAAAAATACAAAGAGACATTGTAAAAGTGAAACTAATTAACTTAGAGTTAATACTTAAAGATAAGGTTAATATAAGTACCCAAACCTGTCTAAATTCTATTGGTTGAGTGGTTTTCGACCTATCCCCACCTTAACCTTTGAATAGTCAACTTTGGAGCCATTAGAAACCGAATATGAATTTATTATAAATTAATATTTCTAGCTTTTCCAAAGGTGCCCCTCACCCCTCTTATAAAAGGGCACTCTTCCTTCTCATTTCTTCACACCTCTAAAGCCTTTTTGTTCGGCCAAACTCTGCCCAAATACTCTCCCAACATCCCTCACTACAACCTAGGGGCCTTAGTTTGATCAGAAAGCCAACCTAAGGAGCCCTTTTGATCAAATCAAAAGGAAGAACCCGAAGAAGAGGTAATGTTTTCACCACCCCTTTTCCAAGTTCATTTCTTCTTCCACTTCTTCTTCCTTTGTTGTTACCATTCTAAAATAATGACTCCAGTATCATTTATATACTGTGATGTTATTATAAATATGGTACAACCATATTCAGTATTCTATCCACCCATTGAATAACATGTCACCATACGTGCGTACGTACGGCTTACCGTCTCCACGTCGTGGTGTAATTGTTATTCAATATATTATTATTTGGATGGGTATAATAATGATGTGTAACTCATGTAAATAATAAATATAACATATTAATGATTCTGTATATATGATATACCATCCATTTATATATTATTTTAATATCAAAAGAATGATATTGTCGCTCGTGCGTACGTACGGACTACCGTCTCCACGAACGCGATGAGATTCATTCTCCATCGTAACCATTAAAGTATAATTATCATTTTATGATTTAAAAATGATGTTTAAGGACTTGATATCATTCTGGATATGTATAATATACAACCTATCATTTACAAACATTTCTTACGTAACAAAACATATGAAAGAAAACAAGTAAGTTAACACCCGAAACAACGATAATACTAAGATATTATTATCAAATCAATATTAAAAGATCATATATGATATCATATTAATGTATATGATTCTTGTATAATTTAATAACAATTATTTCACCATTATACAGGAGGTTAACCTACCACAACCAAGGAAAAGTACAAGGTAAGGGTTATTTCACAATCTCTTCATTATCCGAGGTTGTTTATACGTAATAATCTACTGGGATATCGTTATCATCCACATCCATGTTTCTTCAAAATGTATTCCAAAACATTTTTATTATTTACAAGAATATGGGTTAAAGTCATTTATACCCTTGTTTGACTTTTTATAAGAATCTTATAAAGGAATCATTCCATCGTTTTCCAAACAAGGTCTTTTTTAACCTTTTCGTCAGAATTAAGGTAAGAATGTATTTTTTTTTACTTATACGGTGTATGCGGCTATTTTACACCATTATGAAATCTTCAAAGCATCCCTTACATGCTTATAAGGATATTTTCAAAATAAAGGTTTTCTTTTATAATTATGTGATTATTATATGATTTCAAAAAAGAGATATTTCTCTCAAATATATGAAAATCCAGTGCAAATGTATACGTATTTAACGCAAGCTTAAAAATGTTTTCAGAAAACCAGACTCTCGAGTGTGGTAGATAGGAAGGGATTGGGAGTGGACCCATCATGGCCTATAATTAGTCGAGCAGTCTCATAATTAGTTATTTTGTTTTCAGAAGCTTGCATATTGTTTTCAGAAAAACACTGGAGTATATTTTATGAATTTTAAACATAAGTATCTTCTAAAAAAAATGCATCGGTAGGTCTCATGAGACAAACTAGTGTCTTGGCACAAGGCCTTGACAAAATCTTATTTGTAGTCTTGGCACGAGGCCTGGACTATGTGGTTATGATAGTCTGGCATTATGCATTCCAACATTATGAAAGTGGTTATTGATTTTTGCATGTGATTATTCGATTAGTAGAATATCCATGTGAATAAGTAAATGGCATTATTTCATTTTTACTTTTGCCATACTATGTTGAAGTTCAATTTTAAAAGGCTTTTGTTTTAGTAATGCATTGCCTTAAATGTTTATTCTTATTTATGAAAGTTTCCGCTATATTGTTATCCTTACTGGGCATTTGAGCTCACCCCTTTTCTATGTTTTATTTTTCCCAGGTAGTGAAGAAGTAAATTATGAATGACTTGCAGGGATATTATGAGGGGTTAATAGTGTGGATATGAAGACTTTGTTGTTGTAGTAGTTTTTCACTTTGAAATGTAATGTAAAACTTTATGATTATATCTAGTGTTTCCAAGGATACTAAACCAATCGGTCTTTTGAGATTTGATCTTTCTTGTGATCATGCCAATGTTACGAAGTAATGCACCGACTCTGGGTAGCTGGGGTCGGGGCGTTACAAGATATATGAATTATTAGTCATAGTTTGACTTGATTTACTTCTATGAAAAGAACATGAAATTATTATGTAGGTACAAATGCTATAATACCATGTAAGTGCATATATTCCTCATGTAGGTGTTGAAAATTATGTGATGATTTATACACAACTCCCCATCACAAGCTATAGTTTGGTATCTTATACGGGTGCTTGTGTAGGTTACATAGGTCTCAATCATAAACCATCATTTAATACAAAACACCTATTTAATATGACATAGAATTAATTCCCTTTCGTACATGAGAGTCAAGTCATAGTCGATGATAGGATAAGTGCTAAAAATTTGTGCTTTTTTCACCTTATGTAGATGAATCAATGTCTCTTATACAACTCTGAGTCATAATTAGTGATATATATTGTTTCTGTATAAATTTGATACTTAGAATTTTCAAAACATAGGATTTTAGTTACAACCTATGATATCACCCATATCTCCTCTTATGACTTAGAATAAAAACATTGTATTTTGATGTATTTTACCTTAAGATATTTACAACTCATATTTTTTTACTAAAAAAATAGAATCACACAAGTGATCCAATGCTTTACATTCAACCACATCATATTGTAAATTATGATATGTCCTTAACAAGATTATGATATATATGTTCTTCATGAAATTAGTATAAAACATATATATTTGATGAATAGAGTTTATATAATATAATATATAGGTTTAGGATCCTCTTATTATCAATGTAGTGGGAGAATCACATTAAAATATATATCTATCATAATCATATAAAAAACCATCAAATAACAATAAATATAAATAAACATACCTTTAGTTTAAAAAGATCCATATTTTTTTGATAATGATTAAGTATATTTTATAGAGATCAACGAGAAAAATGTTATGTATTATCACCTCCATAGTGATGACACCATCCACTAAAATCCTTATAAACTATAAGAGAACCCCTAAAATCAAAAGGTGTGTTAGGAATTTCTCTTAAAAGAAAATGGTAAATCAAGGTGGAAGTGAGTATCAGATATCTCTATATAGTGTTTAAATTTCCTAATATGAGGATCCCTATATTTATATAGGATATTTTCATTCAATGAAGGGAGTCAAGGGTTGTCTTTCAACTCTTGGTAGCTGATATGCATTACCAAAAAAACAAACCCATTGGGGAATAATCATTTGAATGTTTCAAATTACTATTATATTTTTGTGTATCCATAAATAAATCCACCCATTGATTCATAACCGAAGGAAACCACATTGAATATATGGCCAAATCCATGCACTCGATTATCCATATCACTATCCTATTATAAAACATGATAGATACTAATCACATTCCATGATTGAGGTATATTCAAGCAATATCATAGGCCATGACTCAGGGTATATCATAAAACAAGATATACCCATTTAGTATATATCTAATATAAATTTTTAGTGTTATCCCATGGAAAATTATTAAGTCCCAAACCACATTATTCATGGTGTTCCATTTGTGTTGATTGTGTTCTTCTATCTCACTAATCATGAGAAGTTATTTTCTATAATATGTAAGATTAATTATAGAGGATGGATTATTGGTTCTTTATAGTTTCAATAAATTATATTTTTATGTTTTTCAATTCTAGGATATTCCAACCTTGTTAGTAAAAGAGATTCTAAAGGATAAAATCTTTTATAATTTTTGGTTTTGGCACATCAATTGGTACTATAGGTTGGTTGCAATGTTTTTTATATGTTACCCTAGTTAAGAGTTTTATAAATAGATGAAGAGAAAAATTCTTAATCTATCCATATAGGAGACTTTAAAATCAACTTCCTACCTTTACACCTTTTCATTTGTTTGGGAGTCCTATTTTGGATGGATAACATTTGAGAAGGTAGGTTCTGTATTGATGGGATTCACTCAGAAGTGAGGTCGAGGTAGAATGGAGAATTCTTGAATGAAAAAAATAGAAGGAGTTTTGAAAGGTGTTTGCCCAGAAGGAAACCTATATGACATAGAAGGAAGATCAATAGTATTTTTGATTCTAATACATTGAAAATTATTTAAGTATGATGAGTCGATGTGATTCATCTAGTCCTGGTTTTATAGTTGTAATTAAAAATTAAAGTGGAATTTGTAGGATAATTTCTTCTTGGACTAAAATTTCATTCCAAAAGGGTTTATTCTAGAGGTTTCATTTGAAAATCCCATCTTTAATGTTGTGAGAAAATTATTTTTGAGTGTCGTCAAACCACATGAGTCTTAGGACTTTGACTATGGAAATTATAACTCTATATTTGAGATAAATAGTGAATTAATTATAATAATAAGTTATTTTATGAAATGATATCACATTTTTATAGTGATACTATTGATATTTTGGAAGAGTAATGTTTTCATCTATATCGTGGAATAAATGCTTGTTGTGTTTTCAACATTGGAAGCCCATGTTGGGGTTCTATAAGTTATAGATATTAGGAGAACAACTAAATATAGTAGGTTTATATAATTTATGTTTGTGGAAGGTGTGTGGATGTTCACATGAATGGGTAACATGGTTGTGTTAAAGTTTGAGATAGAACATTACATTTAACTAGGAATATGGAAGGATAATTTTATGATAGATAGTCTTCCAGAAGAGTGGGAGTTATGGAATGGTAATATTGGACACTTTAGTAGATAAAAGAAGAAAATAATAGTTTTAAAGGCATATAAGGGCTCAGACGTAGGGAGTAAGGAACTTTCAGGGAGTTCATACATGGAAATAAGTAGAAGACGACCTTTATTCCATAAGGAACAGAACCTATAAATCAGAAGTTAGTGCTAGCATATATATAATTATGGGGGCTAGTTCTAGTTCATTTTCATGAAATTTCATTATAACTTTTCACCACCATAGATGTTATAACAAGGAATGTGTGATTGTTTCTTATCAAGAAAAATGTACAAGGTTTATTTAGAAAATTTATTGAATGTAGAATAATGGTGTAATGGAGATCAATTTAATTTTAATGTTGTTGGTATATTATTGAATTATCTATAAGGATAAGTTATATACCTATCACTATAAAGTTCTAGGAATATGTCTTCCATAACCACATAAATTATAGAAATAATGGAAGGGAATCCAATTTTTTTGATCTTGTTTCTTTGTCGTGTTGTGGAAGTGAAGACTTTGTTTTTTTAGGCATTGTAGTAATGACATATGGAAGGTTTACAAAGTTATGAAATTACCTTTGTGATGAGTCTATGAATCATCTTAAGTATGTGAACCTAGTGGAATATGTAGTTGGGAATAAAGGACCGATGCATGAAGAGGTTCGTTTGGGATGGAATTATAGAGAAAGTTTTGGATTATATGGGGAGTTCATTAGTTTGAATATACCAGACTTTTCATAATAGGTTTTTAAAATGAAGGTTGGTTTACATGGAACCACCTAATCTAAATGTAATGGAATCTCAGGTCTATGGAGGAATATTATGTTTAAAAAGGATATATTTCATTTGGTTCTTGAGTAATATACCAGGTATTAATGCTCAGTAAAATGTTTTGAAAGTGAAACACACTTCTTATTTATTAGGGATAGTGAAGAACCTGAAAGATTGAAGTGGTAGAAGTTTGAGTGGCTTGAAATTGTGGGATTTAGTTACAAAAAAAGGGGAATAAATTAAATTACATCTTGTTTAAGATTAATTTAGAATAAAATGTTTACCGATACATGCAAGAAATAGATGGAGGAGAATTGGTATGTGGGAAAGGATTATTGATGGCCTTTTAAAGAAATTTGGATAACATTCAAGGTGATTGTTGTAGAGGAAACATCATGGAAACATTATAGGGGGTTTGTAGCAAATATAATGTGTGGTCATTGTAATGATATTTTAGGGGTGTTACTTAGTGAGGAGTGGATTATAGAAAGAATATTTGTTTCCTTGGGGACTTTTGTAAAAATTTATCATGATATTAGGTGTTAGGGGATGTGACCTATTTGATTAAATAGATGGTGTAAGATGTTCTAGACTATGGAACCACTGTAATAAAGGAAAGATGAATGGAAGTATCTGAATAAATTTTTTGAATCCTTGATAACAGTATTCAAGTGATAAATTGTTAGGATTAACCTATGAAAACAATTATCAAGTGGAATATTGTTTGTTTTTGTGTGAGAAACATTTTATGGTTAGAGTACTAAAATTTATAGAATGAGAGTTTCAAAGTGAATCTTGTGGAACCAAATAAAGACAACTTTACTGTAACTAGGGATGTTCTTAAGTATGAAAAAAATGTCTAATTATAGATGATGAGAGATAATGTTCCAGATATAGTATAGGTTTCTAAAGGAATTTGTATTGTTGTCATGGAAATTATTTCTAAGTGATTATGAAGGATATATAGGATTAAACAGATAAAATATAAGATTAATATGAAGGGATACACGTGATTAATTTGACACAAATTATGATTTTTGATGCTAGAACAAGTGTGAAATCAGAATGATGTGTTCTAGAATCTTGAACTAAAGCATAAAAAGAGGGAGGACAAGTTTTGAGTGTGTAGTGGTAACCTGGAACTAAAAATTGAGTTAGTGCATTTAACAGGTAGCTGGAGGTAGCCTTGATTGATTTGAGGGACACCCATGAAGATTAAAAGGTAGTGAAACTAAAATAATTAACTTCTTTTTGTGGTATAACCCTTATATATAGAGGGTTTGGGTCACTTTCCCAATATAATCAAGTGACATAGGGCCCCATTTGGGGACTTACCAATGAATATAATTATGAAAAAAATGATTATAAGAATCATTACTATGTTTATATAAAGGATTATATGTAGGAGTTGATAATATCATAGGTCTTAAATCTAGAGGTATGGAATACTAGAAGGAGATGTTGAAGAAGAAAAATATGTAGAGCTCTTAGAGGTATAGATGGAGTCTATATATATTATCCCATGTGTTTATTCACTATGGTAGCGCATGAAGTAATTATTATTCATAGAAGTGGTGGATAAATATTATCCCATATTTGGGTAGGATTTGTAGAAGAATTATCTTTGATAATATAGTGTTTGGGTACATTTTCTGGTATATAAGATTTCCTTTTAATTCAGGTGTTTTATCTATATTATTACTTATTTAATGTATAAAGTTGAATTTTTCTCTTGTGGAATAGAATTAAGTTCTGAAATATGTTATTCCTAGCATTTATATCATGACCCCACAAGGAATCCCTCATGGGACTACAATTAAGGTGAGAGTGACCCCCCAAATACAACCTCTAGTAGGCCAGGAGTTGGAGACTAGCAGTGGTGGTGTCAATAACGCATATGGGAGGCATTGACCTCATAAATTCATGGAATGTAAAAAAATACACCAACCAACAACATAATGAAAAAAATCAATATCCTATTATAAACCAAAATATATGGAAAATTAATAAAAATACAAGAATCTAAGATAAAATACCAAAATAAACTCCTTGGAAACAACTATAATAGTAATATTAAGGCTCCAAGCTGGTACTATCTAGCTCATTCACCAAATCCATCCCAGAAACCTATAAAATAGTTATATATATATATATATATATTTGTATATAGATAAGGGTGAGAATACATGTATGATTTGAAGGATCCTCCTAAAAAATTTATTGAAAACTTATAATAAGTATACTCTGACCTTTTGAATAAATAGAAGAACCAACATGAACCTAAACTATGTCAACAAACATACAACATAAAAAAGTATTACTCACCAAACATTGCATCCAACTATAATCACACAATATCCAAAAATATATAAAAAGGGAACCCTAAACTACTTCATCACTAGTTTATCTCCCTCATGCCTGAATGGTAAATGTCTTATTCTTCTACCCCCTCAATATACTTGCAATCACATAATGTCAGTATATATTAATTCACTTCTAGGTTGGTTCAAATAGTGACCCTACTTACCCAAACCACCACAAGTTCCACCATTCTCATTGACATCAGTCGAAAACCACAACTACATATTCAAATCCATCATAGTAGGGTATCATGAACATTAATGACATAAAACTCATTCCCTTATACTACCATGCATGACCCCCACTATATACCATCAGCACAACCTCATAATTATGTCATCTAGTATAACAAATAATGTAACTTTAAACCATTAAAACCCATATGATTATACCTACCTTGATCCATAAAAACCAATATTATCCTTGGGAGGGAGAGTGGGGAAGAGGTAGAAGTTAGTCATCCATTCCATCACCAACTTGGGTATTGTGAAAACACCCAAAACCCAAAACTTTTTGTGTAATAAAGTTATATGAAATAGCTGGGGTTTGTAACAAATCACAATAACACCCCCCACACACACAAACACACAAATAGACACACACACACACAAAATTCCCACATTAAAGGATTAATGTTTAACAAAACTTCCAAAACCCATTGAAATCACTACATCATCACCATTATCCACTAATAACCATTGTGACCTCTATAACACAAATCAACCCACTTTACCACACAAAATCAATGTAACAAGGGTTCACAACCCACCATTTAATTACATGATTAACCATTATAACTTAAATTTTTCCCTAAATATCATATTCAATATTTATACTATTCTAATGAACTCCCATGTTCATTCTAGCTATTAATCAATGATTCCATCATCTATAGTTTATTAATAACCATAATATATTTATCTCAACCAATATTTGTTACCATATTCATTATTACTAGAAAGAACATTACCACTATGAATCTACAATATCCCAAAATTCATAACCAACCAATCATTACACATCACTCCTATTAGAACATGAGAAAAATATATATTTCCACTATAAAACCACTTCCATTACCAAACAATCATCCCTTACACCACTACAACGATAACAAACAAATATTCTATGCCAACCAAGGAACAAATATCCTCAAAAACTCCTACCTGAATGGCATGAAGGCCTTTTTTTATTTTTATTTATGATAATCCACCTTTAAATGGATGAGGGGGAACCCTTACAGGACCCAAAGGATTATGTACCACATTACATGAACCACAAGTCTTAGATGAAATCATCTAAAATAAGAAATCTTGGAAATACCCCTCCATAGAAAATATCGTGATGTCAGCTCTCCACCATCACATGGATGGTTGGCTAGCTGTCTTGTGCAGAGTTGCACATGTATGGTACTAATTGTAATTTCATACCCACTCAATATTCTAAGTCTAGTTATCTCTACTATGGTGAATGTGCTTTCTCTGAATCCTCATATGGATCCTTGTTCCTTGTAATATGCCTGGTTCCATCTACATTTATCATGTGGTAATAAGGCCTTGAGGTAGACCAAATTCATTGAGGTGGCATGAAATCCTTACTAGCCCAAAGGCCTTGGGTGGCCTAGAGGCCTTGAAGAACCATATGACCAAACTAGTGCCCCGAAGGCCCAAACAGATGAATAGTGTTGACTACTATAGTACCTACTATAGTGCTTATTACAAAACCTGCTAAGACCATTTAATCACATCAAGAGAAACACAATCACCAAGAACCATCCAAAACAACCTATTAGTAAATACATATAATTTTTTTATCATTATTTTAATAATAATCAAACCATGGCCAAAATAAACATCATTAATATTTACTAGATTCTACAAAAAATCCATTTGTTTCCATATTTAAATATTTATCCTTTTTTGAGAGGTGATTTGAAAATATTAATCACAATAACAAGCTCATAAATCATAGTTTTAAAATAAACCCATAATAATAATAACAATAGCTATTAAGTATAAGAAATATCAAAAACTAGACAATTCTCATGTAATAATGTTTATAATTTATTTAAAAATCTCATATTTTTCCTTTATTAGGCTATTTTATACAATTTATCTAGATGTAGGAAATAAAAAGATCATCATTTTCATCATCATATATTTATTAAAAAGTAGAAATAAAGAAAAGGAAAGATCAAAGGGAAATATGGAACTTGGTGTCCTGAAATAGTGTAACCTGATGGAATCCCCTCTAATATGATTAACCTCCATGGGTTTTAGAAAGTTCAAATTATAAAATCAGGAAACACCAGAGTCTTGAACTACTAGAGAAGAAAGATGGTCCACAAACTTATTTCTCTTGATCCAAGTGTGGCACATTTGGATACTGTTGGTAAGCATACCTCGATATTATCATGGTGGTGTATGTAGTCTTCCAAGGTGTAGGAAATAATAAGATAATTATATAATTAATATAAATAAGTAATAGAGTTCTTGAATCCATTCCCATATTATGAAGATCTCATGGTTCTCTACCTAGGTTCAAGGAGAGAAGAGAGATGATCAAAAGCTTGAAAATTGTGAAGAGATTACTCAATCCAATCATAGAGGGGATCAATGAACTCACAAGGAGGTGGTCTAATTGTCTAAGTTTGATAATGAAATATGTATTTAATAGTATGGTATTTAGAAAATTTTAAATATTAGAATCCAAATCATTAATAATTTTACAGGTAAGTCTTTCAAAAAATATATCGTAAAATCCCCCTTAATCTCTATTAAAATCTATTATGATAACCATAATTTATTCATATTTAAATTTCCATAAAATTCATGCACTAAATATTTCAAGGGTGAATGAATTTATTTTGGTAAAAAACCCTATTTTTAAAATTTTTATGATCGATAACACCATTATCAATCATAAAATGTGATTCTAGGAAAAATTCCCAAAAAATATAAAAATTTCTAGGTGTTATGATTTAACAATCCATGTATGAATCATAAAATCTGACAAAAACCTAAACAATATTAAAGGGAAATATCTTACATATATGTTAGAAGGAAATGTGTAATATATTCACCAAAACTAAAAATTCAAAAATCCATGGCCTTCCATCTATCACAAAATATTTTCCTAAAGAAACGTAACATATTTCATTGTGAGTAAGATTATCAACTTTACTAAAATAACTTTCATAATATATTTTATGATACATAACATATTTACCTTTAAAAATTTAAGGGTACATAATATATTTATAATACTAAATGTTCTATACTTTAACGAAAATCTCAATACGTAAAATATTTAAAATATGTAACATATTTTCCTTCCTAAAAAATCAATATATAAGAAATTTAGATGATATGTAATATATATTAATTATTACGTAAGATATTTCCCTTTAACAAAATTATATATTTAAGATATTTCAATAATCATTTAATGTTTTTATCTTTTTCAAAAATTGATTCATAAGATGTTTATCATTACGTAAGATATATATGGATTGTTTCCTTTAACGAATTAAATACATAAGAGATATATTTGATATATAATATAATATACTTCTGAAAAACTACATATTTAATATATTTTCAAACCCATTGTAATATGTCATATTCTATATTTTGTTCAAAATTTAGAAAAAATAAAAAATTTATAATTTATATAAAAAATTATAGACTTAATTATAGAATTTCAAAACCAACTTTAGAATTATAGAATTACTTTAAAATCCAACATTAAATAATATAAACCTTACCAAACCACTAAGATCACCAATAAACCATCCCCATATGCTCCTAAAATCTGGAAAATGACAAAGAAGGGGTTAGGAAAACCCGATACATTACATCAGATACCTCTCAAACAATTCTCATCCTTAAGAATCAAAATCCAACCTGGAAAAGAAGAAGAAAACTCAAAACCTATCACTCCCTAGTAGATACCTCTTAAATAGAAAATACCCTACCAATGAGGCACAATGAAGCACATGATTTCAACAAACTCAAATAAATTATCATCTAATAAAACAATCTCCAAAATCCAATATCAAGTCAAACATCTCATCATTTAAGAAAAATAAGGCTAAAAAAGCTCAATATATTGAGTGCACATTTTAAAATAATGTCCCCAAGGATTACTATACTGAAAGGAAAACATCTACCATGATCTTACCGCCCTCGAATCAATAATTCCATCACAAAACCTACCATAATTTAGTTTTAAGGATCTTTAGGACCTATAAGCTATGTGAGATGACTCTCAAATAGAATTCCTACCACCAAAGGTGATCAACTGTAAAGAGAAAAGGAAACATCAACCATTTTGACCTAAAATTTAACTGCCGTATTACTGACCATAAATCTACTCCATAATGGAATTTTTTTATGAAACTAATTTTATAAATCAATACATTCCAATAAGCTTGAGTTTTGATTTATAAATATTTTTACACACTTAAGAAAAAAAAATTAATTCCTTATAAAATCATTCAATTTTAAATAATATTCTCACCAAATAAATTAAATTTAAAAACCTTTTTAAGGGGAATAGAGTAAAACCATACTAAGGGAAAACACTTTAAACTAAAATTTACAAGGAAAATTTACAAAAAATGGTTTTATTATGAAATGAATAATGTTGGAAACTTAATAAAAATGCATTTTCATTATCTCAAAACAATATCACTTAATCTTGACCAATTAATAATTAAACATAAAAATCATTCTAACAAAAGAAGCAGCTTACCTAAATCAAAGAGTACCCCAAACAATCCATGTGGAACTTATATTGTTAATTCCCTACAACATTACAACAAAGAACTGATCAACCCTACAGACATAGGAAACCTTGAGCTACTCAATCCCAAGTCTTGAACCCACACTCTAGCTATAAGGGAACACCTTACTCTCTTATTTTGTCCAAAATAAGTCTCATAACACAAGCTTCCACTTTTATCGTCCTCATATTCCTAGATAAAACCCCTCTAGATCACATTTTCACGATCCATCACCTTTGACTACTAATTAAACCACAAACTCACCACCCCCTGTTGAATATCCAAACTCAATCCCAACTCAAAATTCCACACTCACTTTTATTTAGTAGGCAAGGGGTCCAAAAACTAGACTATCAATGCATAGAATTTAATACAGATAGATTTTACATTTTAATTACATTACTATATCTCAAAGAGTACCATTATACATTCATCCTTATATACCCACGAAAATAAATTATACATAACCAGGGTAAGAAACCCTTCCCAAAAAACCTCTTCTATCTAACCATGGTTCACCTTTCACTATGCTCCATCCACATTTGGGACTGATCACACTACTTAGGCAACTCAAAATTGATCAAGAGTCATTTTCAATTCAATGGAAACCACATAATATTTTTACCACTCCTTAATCTTGATGTTTGACACCATAATAAGGAACTTTGATACTTCCTTCTATTGAAATACAGTTAACACCCTATCCAATGAATCCATTCACTTCTTTAGCACAACACCTTGATGATGCTAGAATGAATTGTCTTCAATATAAACATCCAAATCAATAAGGTTAATCTAAACAATTAAATCACATAATAATAGTTATAAAACCCATTCCCTATGAATCACATATACTCTAACTCCCCTCATGATGTGAGCCCAAAATTTCAACATTTTTTGCTTTCTTTTCATTGAAAATACCCCTAATTAATTAAAATACCAGGTGAAATAGAGAATTTTTTATACTTTGTAAAATTATAGATTTAATAAAAAGATCAAATACTAATTTATAATGTTTTTTTTTATTTTTGATATAAATTTTTAGGATATACATAAATTGTAATTGATTTTTAATCATTAAAATAAAATTATAAATATTCAATTTGAAATTAAATTCTTAAATATATTTATTCTTTTTAATTTTTTTAATTAAATGAAATTCATAAAATGAAATTAAAAATAAAATTGTGTGATTTTGAAATTAAAATTTAAAATGAATTGGTATATCTTTTTTTGAAGGCTAAAATTATGATTTTAATTGATTTATAATTATTGAAATTTATTTGAAAATAATAATACTCTAATTTGTTTTATTGAATGCAGGTTGAAGAGTATAAGTCCATGAAAAGGCTGAAAGTGAATGAATGGAGATAGAAAAAGTGATGTGTGTATGGAAATTAAGTGACTATGCCTTGTACAATCACTACACTAACTATGTGTGTTGGAGAAGAAGTTATCATGTGTGAGAGAAAATGTATACTGACCGCACTTGGATTTTAATTTTCAACTAACAATGATCCTCGTGGTCAATATACCTATTGTACCAATATTCTCCTGGTCAATTTGAAAGTGTCCATGCCCTCCACTTTCCAACCTACTGTGATCCATACCATCTCACGGTTAGTATATTGAATGTGAGGCACTCACTTCTCTTCCACCACTTCCTTACGACCACAAGGTAATCCACTCAACCTTCCACAAAAAACCTACCACACATACAACCTTAAGTAAACATGATAGTTTTCTAGGCTGTATCTAGACTCCACTAAAAACCTTTGAAGCCATTTTGGATTTTAAAATTGAACCACCAACACCACCATTAGAATGTGAAGAGCCACCATTGAAGAAGATTATTTTTACACCATTGCACTAAATCTGAGAAATTGAATCAGATCTAAGATCCCTTGAAGTCCCAAACCACCATATAAGAATAACTCATTGATATTGAATGAAGAGAAACTCAATGTGGATAAGCTTCAACACCTTCAATTGATGATGCTGCAGATGTGTTAGAGTGAAAGAGCCACGCTTCCATGCCATGAGATTCTTCACTATTGGGGATGAAAATGTCGGTGCTGGTGGGAAACCCCCAACTCTCAAGATTTTCTATTGAAGATGACAATTACCCATCTGTTTAACTAATATCTACCAATAAGAAATATCAAGAACTATTTAAATTTAATGAATAACATGAGCACCGTTCGAGCCTTCCATTGTTTAAACTATAAATCAGAACTAAAACAATTGAATTGTTTGCTGTATTTATTTTTATTTTATATATTGAAGAATGAAAAACCTTGTTAATCCTCAAATCATTAGTTGTGGATTTAAAAAATCACACATTGTGCTCAATAAATATTCAGCGATGACCACTCAAAATGGGTAGCTCGACATCACAAAACTCTAAATGTCCTTGCAATGAAGCTCAAAATCCACTTTGAGATTTTAAAAACAATTTCCATACTACATAAGACTTATACACAAAAAGTTATTTAATTGAATTAAACCTTTATTAATTTAATATTTATAATTAATTTTTTCTATTTTTAGATTTAGATTGTAAGGAAGAAAGCCTGATTTTTAAAGCCCATTTTCACTAAAATTTCACACCCAATCCTCATCTTCTCCCTTTCAATACTCTAAAATCCAAATCCAAGCCTAGTTCATTTGTATTATTCCTTGTAGAACCTATTATTCTATGAAGAATATAATCTTTTGGACCTGATTTTTATTTAATAACTACGGAATTTGGTTATAGGAAATACATACTTTAAACATGAAAATTCTGATGATTCCAAAGCAGAGTTGAACAGATCTCAATATTCTAAGGAATAAAAATTCATTACTTGACACTGAAATTGGTGAAAATTACGAAAGAAGTTAAATATTCCCACGCTACTCATGTGGATAATTCTAAATTACCCAAGGATTACCAATAATTTTTCTATAAATAACGTACTATTCATTGTGTCGAGGAGATGGGGCTGGACAACACTCACCCATTCTTAGCTATTCGATGATCACTCACCATTGTTTATATTTTTATTTTAATTAATCTTTGTAATAATTCACACGATGGCACACTATGATTTCAGTGGTTATAGCAAGGATATCCCTTTACCCTTGTTAATGAATTTAGCATTCTAATTGTTTAATATTAATTCTGATTCAATCTTTGGATTTATTCTGAGTGCATCAAAATTAGAATATTTACTCTTTATTTCACTTTGAATTTATCTTGTCTTATTTTATGGATCACACATAGATTCTACTTATATATATTTTATATTTATTATTATTTTTAGAAGTGGGTTGATTTAAGTGTTATAATAGATTTCTAGTTACTCGGCTAGGCAATACTAGAAGTTTTAGCGACCATTTCATCCCTTCACTTGAACAAAAAATTGTAGGAGATAATAATTGAGTGAGATTTCACTGTAGTGGAGTGAAATAAGGATAATAAAATTGAAATAATTATTTAGTAGGGTAAGTGAGGGGATATTCTAGGTTAGTACACTTCTACATTAATTTATTTTAAAACCAATAAAAATGAATATTCTATAATGTTTTTAAATAGTTGAACCCACAAAATGAAGGTAAAACACTCTCATAGATCTATATTTTCTGTAGGTAAACCCAAGTCCAATGAATAATATATTTTCATCTGGATCTAAATTATTTGGATAAGTACCCCATGATAAGTGACTCATTAAACCCAGAACTATTGTCAGGGAGGACAAAGTTTTTGTTTTACTATTGTTAACAAAATGAATTCAACAAATGATCAGATTAAATTCAACTCACTTCATTGGTTTTGATCTCGAGGTTTTCAAAATTTTCTAGAAAAAACGAGAGCTGTGAGAATCATAGGGGAAGTGGAAAGGGAGTTTTTCACTATCCCACTGACTGACCCCTCACCCCTTCTTCAAGTTTCATTTGAGAACCTTTAAGAAACTAAAACATATAGGATAATTATATTCAATTGAATAGAACTATAATCGAATTGTATGAAAATAATTCCAATAATAATAATTAATAGTTCCAAATTAATACTAAATTAGATCATGAAATTATATTTGAAATATTAACTCATCTACCTAATTTTCATGGTTTGTTAGAAGAAGGCCCCAATAGAATCCTACAAAAATTTTGAGAAATATTTAATTGATTCAAACCTATAGGAGACCCCATAGATTATATTAGTCGGAATGAATTTCCTTTCTCCCTTAACGGATCTTCCAAGGAGTGGTTATACATCATCCAACCTAGAGAGATCAATAAATAGGATGAAATTCATAGATAATTCCTCTAGAAGTTTTTCCCCACATCAAGGAGTCTCTATATGAGGAAGTATATTTATGCAATCAAACAAGCAAGTGGAGAGAACTTTTACAAGTATTGGGAGAGATTTAGAGGACCAACATACTCATACCCACACCAATCCTATAAAGGGAATCATTTCTAGGTATTCTTTTACCAAGGATTGATTAATAACAATTGAAACCTTTTGGATGCTTCTTGACCCTAAATTAATGATATCCATAATGAAGGTAAATCAAATGAAAGTATTGAGATCTATTTAGTTGAACAAGAAAATCATCAATACAAGGTAGATGATACTTTTTATTTATTTTGAACTTATTTATTCAAATAATCTATGTAGAGTCGCATAGATACATATTTATTCATAAAAAAAGAACTGGTGCACCCCAAGGTGACACACTTGGCTAAAATAATCCCTTTTCACAATTCATAGGGAGTTTGTTCTTTAATGACTACAACTCATTCATGGCCATTATATAAAAAGTATTTTATATAGGTGTAGAACTAGGTATGATTTCTATAGAAAACTAAACATCATGATTTTGTAGAATATTAGAATAAAATTATAGAAATACATAAAAAACTCTTTCATAATATTCATATAATCAATGATGAGTTTCTGCCCAACCATCTGAGATAAACACCAATTTTTAATAAGAATCAAGAATCATACAATGGATTTGATCTCTATCAGAAGTTAATATCGATATTCAAACTAATAGATTATTATAAGATGATTTGTTTTATCGAACATGAATTATATTACTTATAAATTTATGTGGGATTTATGTAGATAAAGACAATCCATTCCTAATATAACATCAAATTCAACCAGTGGGAGAATAACAATATTCTTAGGAAGAACATTCTAAAAACAATTAATCAGAGAAGAATCATATACGTGAGATGTGACCATCATACCATAACAGTTTTCAATATTAATTCAATATCTAATAATTGAGGGGTGTTTTGATATGCTTATATAATTTTTTAAATATAAAATAGTGGGAGATATATAGTTAAATAAGACATTATTAATTATAGAGTGGATGATATGTATAACTTTCACAACATCATTATTATACCCCTCATCAAAAATATTGATCACACTATATTTACCTTTGTCTCTCCAATTATATGTTTCTGAAAAAGATCATCATCATTACACTTAATATTTGAGAACTGGTTAGTATAATTAGCATAATCTTTGTACTTGAATCATGGGAGCATGTAGTGTATTAGTGGGTGTGCTCCTCTCTTCTATCTTGTTCACCAAAACATTCATTTACTTTAGATATTCACAAGATTTATGAACCACCATTTCCCATTTAAATCACCTCACAATTTTATTCAAGTAGTTACCTTGATGTTTCTACCCACATTTATAGCATGTATACGGTTAGAATTTCTTTCCACCATGTGATTTTTTGAGTTTTCATGAGACTCAATCATCCTTTTACTATCAAAACCATGGGAATAATGGGAGTATCCAATTTTCATTTCTACATTGATTAAACATAAAACAATTTATTTTTATCAAATAAAGTCCCTCATAGATAACTCCTTTTAGAGAATTGGTTGTAAGAAACAAAAGAATCAATGAACCATACTTTTTGGTTGGATGATAATACTAGATGTGTACCTCAAAAGTTTTGTAAAATTTTACTCATAGGAATAAATGGATTCAACATCCTTCTACTTCAGATAAACGAAATAATTATCTATTTTTTATGAAGAATATGAGGAAAGTACTTATTAAAAAATAATTTCTTAAACTCATACCACTCTATAGAGTTAATTTCTTCCTATTCCTAAATGTTATTGATAAGATTACACCAATGGTATTCATGGAATTCCAAATGATAAACTACTGAAATTATTTTTCCAACCTCTAAACGCTGGAGAATGGATAATATCTTTATAGTGATACTGATCTATTTCTTAGAAACTTGTGGATCAAATAAACCACTAAAATAAGGTGGATGTTTCTTCCTGAATGATTCAACAAAAGTTTTTCCCCCCTTTTATTATTAATAAGTTCATAATGATTCATAGATTAAGAAATTTCGGCGATAATTACAATTATATTTTTTATTCTAGATCCCATAATTTTTGGTTTCTTAGGAAGACAATCATTGCAATTTCCATCACAATCATCATTAACTTGCTTTCTTCGTGTTCTATCCATTAACTAAAACCAAAAATATTTATGTATGGAAAAATAATCATAGTGGTAAACCACATAATAATGAAAAATAATTTATAGTATGTATAATTCAAGAATCCTTATTTTCAATATATGTCACCTTAGGTTTTACCTAGTTCACCCATGATCATTATCTATTCAAATCATTCATGATAGTTTGTAAAGAGTTTTTGAATTTGAAAACATATCCCCCAAGATTGTCAAACTAGGCATGCCGTAAGGCCCGTTTTTGTGCACTAGGTGATGATAGAGTATATATAAATGCATCCTTTTTAGAGTTATTACCTCTATGTATAACTATTCTAGAGATACATCCACTTGTAGTATACAGACAAGGATTCAATTTCTTAGAATACACTCACTATATCCTTCACCAAAATTAAAGAATATTATCTTATATTTATATTAATTCTTAGAATTATCTTTATGTTTCTAACAAAAGTTTTATTATCCTAGTTACAAATTTTAACTAAGGATTTCCTATAATACCAACTATAACTACCTGTGATTTTTTTACATAAATATTAGATCTTTCTAAATTAAAATTCTATATATTTCACGAATACACACCTAAGGACCACAAATGTTTAGTTTCCTTGGAGACTAGATATAAAACATTATTATTTAATGAAATATCATCAACAACTCCTATAATAATGTTCACATTTATAAAAATTCATAGAAATTACATACTTAAAACTTTATTTATAACCTAGGGAAAGGAAAAATAAGAAAGGGCAAGATTAAATACTCAGTAAGGGTAAACATGGGAGATATCAATTGTTGATCATAACAAGGAATAAGATAAGCATAAGGGTATGAGATCTTAAACATAAATTACAAGGTTCATACCAAATATTTAAAAGATAATAAACATGATTCATGACATAAAACATTATCATCTTAATGAAATGCATCATAAGAGTGAGAAATCATAAAAAACCTGTCATGGACTATAAGTTCATGTGATATAAGTGTGGTACCATCATATGTATAGAAAAAGTTTCATATGTTAAGGTTAACTACTAATACTATCAAATCATAGTAGATCAAACATCCTTACCTATTTCCCATAACATAACAAACTAGGAATCATCACTTATTTACCATAGTGGATCAATCATACTAAATTTTTTCCCATAGTGTATCAAGAATATCAGTCTGTTACCCATAGTGGATCAAGAACATTTTCTTGTTTCCCATAATTATATCATGAGAAATAAATATTTAACCAATGAATTAGAGGGAGTCATAGGTCCCAATTTTCATATTATCTATACATTTATATGCCATAATATCATAAAACAGTCATCATATCATAACCCATGTTAAGGAAACAGGTTTCATAAACATTTGATCATAGTATAATCCCTAGAAAAGAAACAGATTTCATAATCATCTCTTAATCATAATCATAAACATAAACCATACAGAGAAATAATAAGGATGGTACCATTACACCATATCCCTATTAAAACAAAAAAACACCAATTTTTTTTCATCGATGAATATAAATTTTATAAAATATTATTAAAACATTCTTGAGGAAGATATCTATTTTATTTTTTGAAATCAATTATTTAAAATATTATTTTTTTTCAAATATTAAAGAATTTTTTTTTTGAAAAGAAACTTGAATTTTTTTAAGGAAGTATAAAATAACTTAGTGTTTATTATGGCCTAAAATTCCATTCATTCCATACATGTTAAAACAAATATTCCTTTCACATTTTTGGTAAAAATTCAGAACTACCTTGTTCGAAAAATGAAAAGAATATTAATTTTAATTTTTTTTGTAAAAATTAAAATATGGGTAAAAATTTATTTAAAAAATAATTGGATAATAGTAAAAAATTCATTTAAAACAATTTTATAAAACATATACATGGGAGAAAAATTATTTCTGACCAAATAGAAAAATAAAGTTTTTTTTTTAAAAACAATCTTCTGGTAACTTTAGTTATTAAAGAGAGAAAAATTAAATGAAAAAATATATTCTCTATAGATAACCATATTATAATAAATAACATGAGTTTCTTGTGAGGTATAATATAATATTTCATCATTGGAAACTTAATCATAAAAAATACCGATAAATAATGAGAGTGTAACATAATTTCTTTACCACGTCGATAACTGTTGAATCATAAGATACATGAAATAAATAAAACTATAAGGACACGTAAATACCTATAATTTTTATAATAATAATCATAAAATACATTCATGGGTATTATATACATCAGAAAAAACAAACAAGTGAAAAATATGGAATGTGTCTCACATAAATAAAAGTGTGACCGAAATCTCCAATCTTAACTCTTGACTTTATTTATACACATTCTGAACTAATGTATAATAAATACATAATTATTATACATATATTACATAAAAATAATAATAAATATCATACCATTTTAAATTTACTTATGAAATTTTATCACCCATTTATTAACTACTCCTTGTTAAAATCATGTTTCGGAAATAACTGCTTCATTTTTTATTTATGTTTTGGTTTTTTATTTTCAATCATTTTAATTTGGTCATTGATTGATCATATATCGAAATTTAATAACGATTTAAATATAATATATATTAATTATATGTGTATTTATTTTAATATATAAAAATTATGGATATAAAATGAATTACACCATTGATGGAGATGATAGGCCATACGTACACATGAATGTTGTTTCCATTTTCTCAATGAATAGAATGAAAGAAAGGTAAATATTAATTAAAATTTATAGAATAATTTTTATATCATATATTTAATATATATTCATTAAATATATCCTTATTACTATCCCTATCAAAATAAAATGAAAAACATATCACAGCACTTCGTGGAGGCGGTAGTCCACACGTATGCATGGGTGATGTTATCGTTTTCCAAATGATTGAAAATTAAGAAGGCGGATGTGATATTACAATTATAGAAGTATAATTATGTTATAAATATCACTTAAATATGTTAAATACATAATTATATCCAACTATGATAGGTGGTGATGTAAAACTAATTTCATTGGTTTGCGATGTGATAGTCCACTGTACAGATGATCTATATTTTCATTTCCCATTTGATAAAAGAGGAGATAGATACAAGTTATAAAATTAAAAATTTAAAATATCATCATTTGGAATTTATTTATGTTAATATATTATAAAAGTTGGATAATATTTTAAAAATTTTGAAGAAGAAATAAAAAATGCTTGATGAAGAACGATACCTCTTCTTCGGAGAACCTCCTTATGTTTACACAAAAATCATTTTTAGGAGGGTGTCCTAATAAAACTGTATCATATAAGACATGGGGAGTGAATTAATTAAGATATTTGGGTAGGTATTTTTTTAACCAAAAATTATTTGTAAGTGTGAATAGGAGAGCAAAGTGGGTTCACTTTTATGAGTGGGGGAGAGAACACACTTGGAATTTTTGAAAAGAAAACTGTTACCCACATTTTACACAATAAAAAAGGATCCAAAATGGGTAATTATAGAACCTTATAAGATATAATTTCAAAATATATCCATAAAATAGAAATTGGATAATTTTTAGGTCATTTCAAGCCTTATCTTTTTATTTTAACTTCCCATTTAACATGTTTTAACCTTAACTACAATAATTATTTTTTACAATTTTTACTATTAATTATGAATAAAAATTAAGTTGAACTTATTATATAATATTAATTATTATGATTATAAATTTGGAATCTATTTTTAAAAATTAAATTAATATAAGTGGTATAATTTAATTTAAAATTAATCCTATAGATGTGGATAAAGAATATTTTTCCAAGTATAGAAGTTTTTAATATCAAAATTCAATATGAAATTGATTTAAATAAAAAAATGGATTAATAAATATATAATTTAACTAATTTTACTTATAAAACCATTTAAAAATAAAATTTATCTTTTAAATTCATTAAATTAAAAGTTTTTTAATAGAAATCTGTATTTTTTTAACATTTATTGAAAAATTAATATTTTCAAAAAATTCTAAAAAATTCACTCAAATATTATTTTGACATTTATATTTCAAAAATTATTTTTTTTTCAAATAAAATTTCTAAAATTGATAAAAATTACTTTTAATTTCTTTTTACAATAAGAAATAAAACATTTTTTAGAAAAATATATCTTTAGGGCATATGAAGACTTTACTTAAAATTAATAATTTTTTTAAATATGTGTTATTTATATAAAACCATTATAATTAATTTTAAAAATGTTTTTGTTACTATTAATACCTCATAGTTTAACAACCAGGTTATAATTATCATATTTAAATAATAATATTAGTTGCATATCACAGTTTGTTAAAATTCAGTGTTGTGTGTAACAGAAGCTATTGAAGAAATTAAATTTGTTTGAAAAATTATATTTCATAAAACTTGGGGTTTTATAATAAATTTTGGATTAAAAAGGATACAACAATGGTAATGTAAATATAAATTTTTAAGAGAGGTAAAATCAACCCTTACTTCGGTAATATAATGACTTACAAAAAGCGTATAAAGTAAGGGGTTTGCGTAATTTTTCCTTTATAATAGATCAAAGGGGAAATAATAACATGGATACATAAAAAGGAAGAAAATAAAATGTATTTTTTAAAGTAATTAAAAATAATGAAATTGAAATTGGAAATGAAGAGAGATAAATAAGAACCCTTACCTCTGTTATGCTTCTTATATTGGAACCTAGTATTGGATACAAACAAACTCTTCAATAATGAAGAGAGATATAGGATAGAGACTCATTGAGAGAGAAATAAAGAGTTAAATTAAAATTTAGTATGTAATAATGAGAGTATGGTTGGGTATTTATAGGTTATTGAGTGTAATTTCATCTAATAACTTACTAATTATTTTAATATTTCACTTTTCCTTAGTGCTCCACTATAACCATTATGATCCAAAACCACCCTTAATTCCCCAATATAGTATTTAGTGGAAAAAATAGTGAAATAAAAAATCATTGTCTTAAATGAGTCATTATTACATAAATAGGATGCTATATATACTGTATTAACTTTATCTTACCATATTCCACCTTTTTAACCATATTTTACCATTTTAATTAAAAATTACCAAATCTCACCCATTGGATAACTTAGACATCTTGATTACAATTATACAATAAATTTTATCAAATTAATCTTATAATTACCTATATTTTTCTTTTTATGTTTGGATGATACAGTATAAAAAAAATTATATGAGTAAACATCCTTTCAATTTCTTAAAGAATTTACATTTTAATACAACTAAACCCATAGATACATAACCACTAATCATATTAGAATATTCCCTAAGGGTAAGGTGTGTAATTGTGGTAGTTTCTTATGGTGTTTTGACTAACATTGAACAAGTGATGGTCTCTACTAACTTTAACTTCTCCCATACAAGGTTGTACTCCAACTTCACTTTTTGAAGTTCTGTTTGGGGTTAATTAGGGGGAAACCCCAATTATGCTACCTATTTCCTAAGCTCTAATAAATGAACATCATAATGTATTTTACTACTATTTGGAGCCATATTTCCACCCTTATATGATAATTAACATTAATCTCTACCCTTAATACAGACTAATCATAAAGGTTTGTTGTTAATAGATATACCATCAACTTTATAATTTCCAAAGATCATAATTTCCAATGGTCATATTGACCACCAGTCATAATTTCCAGTGGTCATATTGACCACTGATCATAATTCTCAATGCAAATATTTAAAAATAGTCATATTAATCCATATATGTTAATGAGGACATCTAAATACCTTCATATCATTCTCTAGTTCTTACACTATATCAATTTTAATGTTTGTTTTTTTTTCTTTTTAATAACAATGTATCTCATAAACTTGTTCTTCTTTTTCAAGTATATTTCACAAGAGTATAATATTATGATGTTTCTACACATCGTTAAATTTTTTATGGCATTGGTGTTATATTTTGTTATAGATTTAATAACGTAGTGTTTGTGTTGTATCAATATGTGTTGTACTATCATGATGAAATGACACAATGTCCACTATGAAATAATGTTGTGATTAATGGTTTATTTACTATTATAAAATCATATGTATTACATTATACCCCTTAAAAAAATCTAATCATTGAAATTTTATATCAACTTATAAAAAAATTTAGATAAGCATTTATCAACTCATCATATATCTCCCATGGTTCCTTTTCCATAAGATGATTCCTCTAAATAACCTTTAACGACTTGGTAGTTCTATTTTTAGCCCTTTTTCCATTATATAAAAAATATGAATTAACTCTTACTCATTTGACAAGTCTAGATTTAACTGAACATGATAAAATTTTAGAACATTTGTATGGTCTATAATATACTTACTTAGTAGTGATATATGGAATACAACATGAACTTGGTATAAGTTTAGTGTCATTTCTAAACAATATTAATCCACTCTTATGCACACCAATTTTTCAAACAACCCAATATATCTTGGAATCAGATTCACTTTATTTTCAAATAACATACCCACTTTCCATAGATATATATTCAAAAAGACATTATCTCCCACTTGTAATTCAAGATCCTTCCTTTGATTTTCATCATATATTTTCTTTCTACTTTTTGGCTACCTTGATATACTTATAGATAGATATTACCTTCCCAATTGTCTCTTCTACAATTTTTTGACATAAAATATTCCTTTATTTGACTTCAACACAGCATGTCATAGTTTGACATATATTTCCATACTATGATTTATATGGTACTATCTTAATTATATAGTGGTAACTATTATTGTAGTAAAACTACACAATAGTTAAATACGAATCCTAATTTCCTTAGAAGTTATGAGAGCCTGACCTTAGCATATCCTCCAATATCTTGATATTATGTTTGGACTTCCCATATGTTTTAGGGTGATATTTCATACTAATATTAATATTTTTTATAATTACCTATAAATACTCCACCAAAATTGATATTTGAACCTTAGGTCATCATTAAACATTATTGATAAGGGTGTACCATTAATTTTCACAACATCATTTATATACAACCTTAAAAGATGGTATAGAGAAAAATATTCTCAAATTGAAAGGAAATATATTATTTTTTTAAAAAAATAAATAATGAACCATATATCATCATTCCCCTAATTTGTATTATGAATCATATTGATGAAATATATAGTAATATTATCCCATATCCATTCTGGTATAGGTGGATTCTACTTTACTCATTTGGAAATATGTCCTTCAGCCTTCACCTACTAAAATACTAGGCATTTTGTAGTATAATTATACTTTCTACCTTCATATTTTCCCACCATAATTGATATCATATATCCCTATACATCTTGTTACTTACATGATGTATAGAGAAGTTTTATCTATGAGCCTCATCTAATTGACCTGTCTTCAGCTCTGGTATAGATGTAATATATATCCTCTTACCAAACCTTAAAACTCTATCATCACTAATGTTGTAATATAGAAATATCTCATTCTTAACATCTTAAATTTTATTTTATAAGGATTTATCACAATTTTTAGGCTTCTTAATCCCACATAATTAATATTTATTGTGTGATTAAATTGAATAAGAATGATGCTTAACCATCTATTATAATAACCAACTCCATTATTATTAGGTATTTGAGAATCATATTATTATTTACCCTAAACATGGATAAGGTAGCATGATATTTTCTAGTAAAATCATATTCCACCTTATTATCTTACCTAGAATTATAATAGATAACACAATCATAATCCTTTAGTAGTTCTAACTATATTATTTTTCTTATATTAAGATATTTCTCTGTAAATATATATTTCAAAAGCCTTTGTTATTTTAATATATGATATATCTCTCTATAAAGGTAATGTATCCATATATACAAAGAAAATATTACTTCTAAATGATGAGTTAGAATATTAATCTCATGGGGTTTTAACTGTCTTGATGCATAAGTCACAACTCTATAATTTCTCATTAAAACATATAAAAAACCTTTCCTTGATACATCACTATAAATAAAAAATCCTTTTTTACCAGATGGAAGAGTCAATATAGGTATAATCACCAATATAGTCTTTAATTATTCAAAACTATATTTATATTCCTTTTTTGTGTGAAATTAACCCCCTTACATGTTACGATGTTTAATAGATTAGTTAATCGGGTAATTTTTTCAAAAATGACGAATAGTATCCCACTAACCCAAGAAAAAATTATATTTCTATTATGTTTTTTTGGGTCTTGGGCATCCCTTGAAAACCTTGATTTTTGAAGGTCAACATATACCACCATTTGATAAAATATGACTATGAAAATAAAATTATTGAATCCAAAATTGAAATTTACTAAATTTACCATATTAGTATTTTGTCCTCAACACATAAATAAAAATTCATAAATAAGTATCATTCTGTTCATAACTCATCGTCTTTATAAGAATGTCATTAATAAATACCACCACAAACTTATCAAGGTAGTATTTGAATAATCTATTCATAAAAACCCATAAATATAGAGGTAGAATTTGTTAAACCAAATGACATTACTGTGAAATTATAATGACTATAACTCATATGAAATATTGTTTTAGAAATAACCACCTTAATAACATTTAACTTATGGTATACATAATAAATATCAATATTTTAAAAGAATTAAGCCCCTTTAATTTAACCAAATATTTCATCAATACAAGGAAATAATTACTTGTTCTTTATAGTAATTCCATTTATTTCTCTATAATCGATTCATAATCACACTACACCATCCTTATTATTCCCAAAAAAACATAGGTACTACCCATAGTGAAATACGTGATGAGTGAAACCTATAACATATAAGTTTTATTTTTGTTTCTTCAACTCAACTAACTTTCCTGGATCCATCCTATATGGTGAATTAGATATTAACTTCACCTTGAGAATGAGATCTAAATAGAATTAATATTAATGATAATAGGGTAATATTGGTAATCAATTAGGAAATAGATCAATATATTCTCACAAAATTGGTATATACTATATTATATGAAAACCCTTACACACCGCAGACTGAATTCCATCCATATCCTCCCCAAGAATTTCACAAAGTTGTGTTATTGGGGGTGGTTCAAGAAATAATTCAATTAATGTCATATCCCCTAGAAGAATTATTAATTCCTTACTTTACATGCCAATTCTAACTTCTTTCTCACTACAAAAAATTATTTCTTTGTAATTAAAGAGACAATCCATCCCCATGATTACATCATAATCACCCATAGGTATTATGGTTAGATTTAAAATGAGACAACACCCTTGTATCATAATTTTCACTTATCAATGTAACTTTTTTCAATCAAAGTACCACTCAGTGTTCTAAATGATAAACCATTTCTTAGTATAGTATGGGTGATTGAATATTCTTTAAAAATATAAAGGATATAAAGGAATTCATAGATATAGAATCAAACAATGAATTAGATAACTTTTAATGTATGATCAATATACCTATTATTATATCATTTGATGGTACGAATTCCACTATTGTTATGGAAAAGGCACAAATTTGATTTATAGGATTAATATATAGAATATTCCATTAGTTCATAGGGAAATGATTGGAGTAATTACCTATCTTCTTGAATTTGAAGCTTTGTATATTGTTTTCTTCCCTCTTTCTTTTGCACTCATAATCCTGATGACCTTTCTCTACCCATTTTAATCATAAATTCAACCCCCTTAAATAGGTTAATAGGTGTTTTCTCCAATACTTATTACATGGAGGGAACTTCACTCTAATTTTTTTCCTTCCTAGCTACTCTTACCATATGGTGATAAGTTAACCTCTTCTTATAATGTTCCCATTTATAGGAAATAGATTTGGAGAACTGTTTCTTAGTCTTGATAATAATTTTTAGTATTTTCTTATATATTAATAAATACTGAGATACCAAGGATATTTTGAGGCTATTATTTAGACTATCAGAGAATTAATAAATCTTTCTTTTAGGGCTGTACATATAATCCATAACATACCTTGATAACCTTATAAAATTATCCACATATTTATCCACTGATTCTTATTATTTTTCTCTTAGGTTCAAGAATTTCATTTCCATATGTACACATTACTCTCGAGGAAAATATTTTTATAGAAAATTCAACTAGAATTCATTATATTCCATACTGTCAATCTCCTCTAATTACTTAGTATTTTGAATTAAATATCACTATCAATCAACATCACCTCTTAGATGATGCCAACCAAAATTATTTTCTCTAGCTCAAATCATCTTCGTGAAAAAATATTTTCTATAGAGACATAATCCATTGTTCTTCCTCTAAAGTATTAGTGGTTCAATTAAAAGGTGTATTTTTTCCCTACAAAAAGATCCAATTTGGTTGATTCATGTGGATAGAAAATTAGTTTCTCAATGGAGGCTTGGTTATTTTTTATAACTTGACTCAACTATCCTAGAATAGTCATAATTTTTTCTGAAGAAATATTAAATCTATTATCCTAAATATTCAGACATTCATCACATTGTGCCTGGTTTTTGGCATAGTTTTTTATTCTTATATAAGGTTCCATTATATAATATGAATTTTATCAGTTAATTAGTAAACTTTTAATATGACTTGTGTAGTATACTATCAAAATAATCATAGAATAATATCTATATTTTTTTTCTAATGGTAAAATAATTTTTCTCTACCCATATCTTTTTAATTCTAGTTTGTAAGGTTTCTACTAAAATTTTCACTAATACCATCTATAAATACCACAACCACATTTTCTCAGAGCTAGTGGCTTATTTGTTATATGGAAAACAAAGTAGATGATATAATAATCCAAGGATCATGGTTTATTATTCCTCAAGTGACTATATACATTACATTAAAACTTTAAAAAATAAAAGTAAAAGTATTTATTCCCCAATACTAACCTTATTCAATAATAGTATTCCACTTCATTACGCAGGGAAATTGAGAAACAAAGTAATGGTGGTAATATTAATTATCTAGTAAGGGAAAAACATTCATCATAATCTAATAAGGGATAGATATGGAATATACTACATCATGAGTACAATTGTAGCAATAACAATGAATACATAAGTGTAATTCATGGAAGATAGAGAAATGAATAATAACATAGATAAAAAAACAATATTAAGGATGAAATTTCATAATTCTAGGCATCATAATAACATCATTAAGGCCTTGTTCCAAGACATTATACATAAGGGGTAAGGAAACTCCCATTACCCTATCTTAGTTTCCCTAAGAGACCTACCAGTGCACTGAGGGGCTATATAATTTTGGGCCCAAACCATCACATAAAATTCAAATTCATTCTATTACATTTTGAATTATTATAGGATATACATGGTGTAATTTTCAAGGATGGAAAACTTATAAATACATGACACATTTTCCCAATAGAACATATCAAACATGATCTGACCATATGGAATAATAAATTATATGGGTCATTAATAGATTTACCCAATTAATGAATTAATAATAATGTCTTACTAAATTCCATTATCTTAAATAAAAACTAATTATGGATTTATTGTTTTCAAAAAGTATCTGAAATAATTGATTGATACAAGTTTGTAGCTAATGAGTACATATCAACATTAAGGATTTTCAATGTTTTTAGAAAATTTTATTTCAAATTTTTGGAGACCAAATAAACACATAAATTATAAAACACTATATAAATTTTATGTTTTGGTTTATAAATAGTATGATAATTATCTATAGTATGTCCCCTATGATTTTCAAAACTAGTGCGTAGTAAGGTCCCACTCACCATGCATACGGATGATGACTAGGATATACCTGACCAACTATTTTCAGGGTTATTAACATTAGAAACATCTATGTCAAACCCAAATCCACTTGTAGTTTCAATATAGGGATTCATTTTCTAGGATAATCACACAATTTTTACTAATCCAAAGTATATGAATTATATGGCTATGAGAAGGTTTATGAATAGTAATGACTTATGAATTGGGTATAATGTGAGTGAAACGAATACTCACATGGGTTATATTTCTTAATAACAAAATATAATATGAAATCAATGGAATAATATTATAATAACTTGTGGATCAAAAAAAATACAAAAATAGTATTGTAAAGAATAATTTTAAAGAGATAGAAAATCAATCCTTACTTCATTATAGTAATGACTTACAAAAATGGTATAAAGTAAGGGGTTTAGGTAATTTTTACATGATAATAGATTAAATAAGACATAATAAAATGGATAAATAGAAAGGAATCATATAAATTTATTTTTTAAATAGATTATAAATAAATAAATTCAATTGGAAATGAAGAGAGAGAAATATGATTCCCGACTTCTCTTAAGATTCTTATATTGAAACCCGACTATAGATCCAACCAACTCTTCATGAATGAATTGAGAGACAAGGGAGAGAATCCTTAAGAGAGATATTAATAGGGAACTTCAAATTTTGTGTATAATAATGAAATGAGGGGTGGGTATTTATAGGTGTGGTGAGTGGGATTTCATGGAATAATTTATTAATTATTTTATTATCAAACTTTCCTTTAGTGCCCCATTATAACCATTATGCTGCACTACCACCCTTAATTCCCCAATATTCTGTTTAGTGACAAAAAAAAGTAAAATATAACTTCTTTGGATGAAATAATTCATGATTATATAAAAATTATTCCATATATAACGTATTTTACCATATTCCGCCATTTTTACTATATTTTACCATTTTAATAAAACATTACCAAATTTAAACCCTTGGATGATTTCAAAATATTGATTCCACATATGAAATCAATTTTATCAAATTCATTATTTAATTACCTATATTGTAATTTTTATGTTAGGTTGGTATATTCATAAAAAATAATGCAAAAATGTAAACATTAATTCAATTTCTTAAATAATTTACATTATAATACAACTCAACCCCAAGATACATAACCTATAATCACAATATAATATCTCTTAATAGTGATGTGTCAAATGGTGGTGGTTTCATGGGTTGTATTGGAAAATATAGACCAGGTGGTGATCTACACTAACTTGAACTTCTCCTGTAGATTCTTCCACCCCAACTTCACTTATTGGAGTTCTACTTGGGTTTGGTCAAGGTAAAGCCCCAATGATCCTATTATTTCCCAGGATATAATAAATGAAATTCATAAGGGGGTTTACTATTGGTTAAATCTATATTTTCTCTCTTATGTGATAATTAACATTCATCATTACCGTTAATTCAGACTAATCATAATATTTTGTTCTTAAACGCTATACCACCAAAAACCATAGTTCCCAATGGTCATAATTACCAATGGTCATATTAAACAATGATAATAATAAACAATAGTAATACTGACCAATTTTCATAATTAAAAATGGTCATATTGAACAATGATCATATTAATCCTTATATATACATGATAATATCTAAATCCATTTATATCATTTTCTATGCTATTACACTATGTTGATTTCAATGTTTATTTTTTTATTCTTAATAGAAATTCATCTTGTATACTTTTTATTATTTTTGCCTATCATCCACAAGAGTATAAGATTACAGTGTTACTATACATTATTATATGTTTTTTATACTAGTTCTAGCTTATGTTATAAATTTAATTACATAGTTTTTATACTATATCAATATGTATTTTACTATTTTGATGAAATAATAAAGTTTTAATTGTTAAATAATAATTGGATGAAAGGTTTATTCACTATTAAAAAATCACAGTTATTAAAATCTCTAAATACACTAAACCTTTGCATTCTGATATTATGTATTTCTTTATGTTTTTTAATTCTTATATTATAGATTTTTTGTAAAATATATGTTTATTATACTTGGGTTTTCTCATGAAACATTTCCATCTAAATAAATTCCATATCTAGAACAAGCCTTTGGGGGATATATTTAGTCTAACTGGGTCATTGACATACTCCATCATATTGAGTATATGAGCAGAGACTAAAGTGATAAATTGTTAGGATTAAACTATGAAAACAATTATCAAGTGGAATATTGTTTGTTTTTTGTGTGAGAAATTTTTTATGGTTAGAGTAATAAAATTTATAGAATGAGAGTTTCAAAGTGAATCTTGTGGAACCAAATGAAGATAGATTTATTGTAACTAGAGAAGTTCTTAAGTATGAAAAAACTTCTAATTATAGAGTATGTGATGAGAGATAATGTTCCAGATATAGTATATGTTTCTAAAGGAATTTTTAGTGTTGTTATGGAAATTGTTTCTAAGTGATTATGAAGGATATGTAGGATTAAACAAATACTATATAAGATTAATCTGAAGGGATACATGTGACTAATCTGACACAAATGATGATTTTTGATGCTAGAACAAGTGTGAAATTTGAATGATGTGTTCTAGAATCTTGAACTAAAGCATAAAAAGTGGGAGGACATGTTTGGAGTGTGTAGTGGTAACCTAGAACTGAAAATTGAGTTAGTGAATTTAAAAGGTAGCTGGAGGTAGCCTTGATCGATTCGAGGGAAACCTATGAAGATTAAAAGGTAGTGAAACTATAATAATTAACTTCTTTTTTTTTGGTAGAACCACTATATATAGAGGGTGTGGGTCACATTCCCAATATAATCGAGTGATATAGGGCCCCTTTTGGGGACTTACTAATGAATATAATTATGAAAAAAATGATTATAAGAATCATTACTATGTTTATATAAAGGATTCAATGTAGGAGTTGATAATACCATAGGTATTAAATCTAGAGGGATGGAATATTAGAAGGTGATGTTGAAGAAGAAAAATATGTAGAGATCTTAGAGGCATAGATGGAGTCTATATAGATTATCCCATGTGTTTATTCACTATGGTAGTGCCTGAAGTAATTATTTTTCATAGAAGTGGTGGAGTAATATTATCCCATATCTGGGTAGGGTTTGTAGAAGAAGTATTTTGATAATATAGTGTTTGGGTACATTTTCTGGTATATAAGGTTCCCTTGTAATTCAGGTGTTTTATCTATATTATTCCTTATTTAATGTATAAAGTTGAATTTTTCTCTTGTGGAATATGACTAAGTTTGGAACTATGTTATTCCTAGGATTTCTATCATGGACCCCCACAATGAATCCCTCATGGGCCTACAATTAAGGTGAGAGTGACCCCCCAAATACAACCTCTAGTAGGCAAGGAGTTAGAGACTAACAGTGGTGGTGTTAATCACACATATGGGAGGCATTACCCTCATAAATTCATGGAACGTAAAAAATACACCAATCAACAACATAATGAAAAAAAATCAATATCGTATTATAAACCAAATTTTTTGGAAAATTAATAAAAATACAAGCATCTAAGACAAAATACCAAAATAAACTCCTTGGAAACCACTCTAATAGTAATCTTAAGGCTCCAAGCTAGTACTATCTAGCTCAGTCACCAAATCCATCCCAGAAACCTATAAAATATATATATATATATATATTTGTGTATATATAAGGGTGAGAATACATGTATGATTTGAAGGATCCTCCTAAATAACTTTCTTGAAAACTTATAATAAGTGTACTCCAACCTTTTAAATAAATTTAAGAAACAACATGAACCTAAACTATGTTAACAAACATCCAACCTCAAAAAGTCTTCCTCACCAAATATTGTATCCGAGTATAATCACACAATATCAAAAAATATATCAAAAGGGAACCCTACACCACTTCATCACTAGTTTATCTCCCTCATGCCTGAATGGTAAATGTCTTGTGCTTCTACCCCCTCAATATACTTGCGATCACATAATGTCAATATATATTAATTCACTTCTAGGTTGGTTCAAATAGTGACCCTACATACCCAAACCACCACAAGTTCCACCATTCCCATTGACATCAGTCCAAAACCACAACTACATATTCAAATCCATCATAGGAGGTTATCATGAACATTAAGGACATAAAACTCATTCCCTTATCCTACCATGCATGACCCCCACTATATACCATCATCACAACCGTATAATTATGTCAGCTAGTATAACACATACTATATATTTAAACCATTAAAACCCATATGATTATACCTACCTTGATCCATAAAAACCCATATTATCCTTGGGAGGGAGAGTGGGGAAGAGGTAGAAGTTAGTCATCCATTCCATCACCAAATTGGGTATTGTGAAAACACCCAAAACCCAAATCGTTTTGTGTAATAAATTTATATGACATAGTTGGGGTTTGTAACAAATCACAATAAAACCCACACACACACACACAAACACACACATAGACACACACACACACACACAAAATTCCAACATTAAAGGATTAATGTTTAACAATACTTCCAAAACCCATCGAAATCACTACATCATCACCATTATCCACTAATAACCACTGTGACCTCTATAACACAAATCAACCCACTTTACCACACAAAATCAACGTAACAAGGGTTCACAACCCACCATTTAATTACATGATTACCCATTAAAGTCTTACATTTTTTTTCCATGAATATCATATTCAATATTCCAACTATTATAATGATCTCCCATGTTCATTATAGATATTAATAAATCATTCCATCGTATATAATTTATTAATAACCATAATATATATATCTCAACCAATATTTGTTACCATATTCATTATTACTAGAAAAAACATTACCACTATGAGTCTACAATATCCCCACATTCATAACCAACCAATAACTACACATCACTCCCCTTAGAACATGGAAAAAATATCTATTTCCACTATAAAACCAATTCTATTACCACACAATCATCACTTACACCACTACAATGATAAAAGCCAAATATTCTATGCCAACCAAGGAACAAATATCCTCAACAACTCCTACCTAAATGGCCTGAAGGCCTTTTTTTATTTTTATTTGTGATAATCCCCCTTTAAAGAGATGAGGGGGAACCCTTATAGGACCCGAAGGCTTAAGTGACACATTACATGAACCAAAAGTCTTAGATGAAATCATCTAAAATAAGAAAACATGGAAATAACCCTCCCTAGAAAATATCATGATGTCAACTCTCCACCATCAGTTGTCTTGTGCAGAGTTTCACATGCATGGTACTAATAGTAATTCCATACCCTCTCAATCTTCTAAGTCTAGTTATCTCTACTCTGGTGAATGTGCTTTCTCTGAATCCTCATCTGGATCCTTGTTCCTTGTAATATTCCTGGTTCTATCTACATTTATCATGTGGGCATAAGGCCTTGAGGTAGACCGAATGCATTGAGGTGGCATGAAATCCTTACTGGCCCAAAGGCCTTGGGTGACCTAGAGGCCTTAAAGAACCAGATGACCAAACTAGTTCCCCGAAGGAAAAACAGATGAATAGTTTTGACTGATATAGTACCTACTATAGTGCTTATTACAACACCTGCTAAGACCATTTAATCACATCAAGAGAAACACAATCACCAAGAACCATCCAAAACAATATAGTAGTAAATAAATACAAAACATTTTATTTTTATCATTATTTTAATAATAATCAAACCCCGGCCAAAATAAACATCATTAATATTTACTAGATTCTACAAAAAAATCCATTTGTGACCATATTTAAATATTTATCCTTTTATGAGAGGTGATTTGAAAATCTTAATCACAATAACAAGATCATAAATCATAGTTGTAAAATAAACACATAATGATAATAACAATAGCTGTTAAGTATAAGAAATATAAAAAACTAGACAAATATCATGCAATAATGTTTCTAATTTATTTAAAAATCTCAGATTTTACCTTTATTAGGTCAGTTTATACTATTTATCTAGATGTTGGAAATAAAAAGATAATCATTGTTATCAGCATATATTTATTAAAAAGTAGAAATAAAGAAAAAGGAAAGTGCAAGGGAAACATGGACCTAGGGGTCCTGAAATAGTGTAACCTGATGGAATACCCTCTAATATGATTAACCTCTATGGGTTTTAGAAAGATCAAATTATAAAATCAGGAAACTCCAGAGTCTTGAACCACTAGAGAAGAAAGATGGTCCACAACCTTATTTCTCTTGATCCAAGTGTGGCCCATTTGGATGTTGTTGGAAAGCATACCTCGATATTTCCTGGTGGTGTATGTAATCTAACAAGGTGTAGGAAATAAAAAGATAATTATATAAATAATATAAATAAATAAGAGAGTTCTAGAATCCATTACCATATTATGTAGCTCTCATGGTTCTCTACCTAGTTTCAAGGAGAAAAGAGAGATGATCACAAGCTTGAAAATTGTGAAGAGAGAACTCAAGCTAATCGTAGAGGGGATCAATGAACTCACAAGGTGGTGGTCTAATTCCCTATGTTTGATAAGGAAATAAGTATTGAATAGTAAGGAATTTAGAAAATTTTAAATATTAGAATCCAAATCATTAATGATTTTACAGGTAAGTCTTTCCAAAATATATGGTCAAATCCCCCTTAATCTCTATTAAAATCTATTATGATATCCATTATTTATTAATATTTAAATTTCCCTAAAATTCATGACCTAAATATTTCAAGGGTGAATGAATTCATTTTGGGAAAAAACCCTATTTTTAAAAATTTTATGATTGATAACACCATTATCAATCATAAAATGTGATTCTAGGACAAATTCCTAAAACATCTAAAAATTTATAGGTTTTATGATTTAACAATCCATGTAAGAATCATAAAATATGACACAAACCTAAAAAATATTAAAGGGAAATATCTTACATATATGTTAGAAGGAAATGTGTAAAATATTCACCAAAACTAAAAATTCGCAAATCCATGGCCTTCCATCTATCACATAATATTTTCCTAAAAAACGTAACATATTTCATCATGAGCAGGATTATCAAATTTACTAAAAGTACTTGCATAATATATTTTATGATACATAACATATTTACCTTTAAAAATTTAAGGGTTCATAATATATTTATAATACTAAATGTTCTATATTTTAACAAAGATATCAATACATAAAATATTTAAAATATGTAACATATTTCCCTTCCTAAAAAATCAATATGTAAGAAATTTAAGGTGTATATAATATATATTAATTATTGCGTAAGATATTTCCCTTAAACAAAATTATATATTTAAGATATTTCAATAATCATTTAATGTTTTTATATTTTTTAAAAATTGATTCATAAGATGTTTATCATTACGTAAGATATATATGGATTTTTTCATTTAACAAATTAAATACATAAGAGATATATTTGATATATAATATAATATCATTTTGAAAAACCATATATGTAATATATTTTCAAACCCATTGTAATATGTCATAGTCTATAATTTGTTCAAAATTTAGAAAAAATGAAAAATTTATAATTTCTATAAAAAATTGTAGACTTAATTATATAATTTCAAAACCAACTTTAGAATTATATAATTACTTTAAAACCCAACATTAAATAATATAAAACATCCCAAACCACTAAGATCACCAATAAACCATCCCCATATGCCCCTAAAATCTGGAAAATGGAAAAGGAAGGGATTAGAAAAACTTGATACATTACATCAGATACCTCTCAAACAATTATCAATCTTAAGAATCAAAATCCAACCTGGAAAAGAAGAAGAAAACTCAAAACCTATCACTCCCAAGTAAATACCTCTCAAATAGGTAATACACTACCAATGAGGCACATTGAAGCACATGAGATCAACAAACTCAAATAAATTAGCATATAATAAAATAATATCCAAAATCCAATATCAAGTCAAACATCTCATCATTGAAGAAAAATAAGGCTAAAAAAGCTCAATATATTGAGTTCACATTTTAAAATCATATACCCATGGATTACTATACTCAAAGGAAAACATCTTCCATGATCTTACTGCCCTCAAATCAATAATTCCATCATAACACCTACCCTAATTTAGTTTTTGGTATCCTTATGAACTATAACCTATGTGAGATGAATCTCAAATAGAAATCCTACCACCAAAGGTGATCAAATGTAAAGAGAAAAGGAAACATAAACCATTTTGACATAAAATTTAACTGCCATATTACTAACCATCAATCCACTACATAATGGAATTTTTTTATGAAACTAATTTTATAAATAAATACATTCCTATAATCTTGAGTTTTGATTTATAAATTTTTTTAAACACTTAAGAAAAACAAAAAACTAATTCCTTATAAAATCATTCAATTTTAAATAATATGCTCACCAAATAAATAAAATTTTAAAACCTTTTTAAGAGGAATAGAGTAAAACCATACTAAGGGAAAACACTTTAAACTAAAATTTACAAGGCAAATTTACAAAAAATGGTTTTATTATGAAAGGAATAAGGTTGAAAACTTAATAAAAATGTTTTTTAATTATCTCAAACCAATATCACTTAATATTGACCAATTAATAATGAAACATAACAATCGTACTAACAAAATAAGCACCTTACCTAAATGAAGGAGTACCACAAACCAACCATGTGGAACTTATATTGTTAATTCCCTACAACATTACAACAAAAAACTGATCAACCCTGCAGACATAGGACAACTTGAGCTACTCAACCCCAAGTCTTGAACCCACACTCTAGCTATAAGGGAACACCTTACTCTCTTATTTTGTCTAAAATAAGTCTCCTAACTCAAGATTCCACTGTTATCGTCCTCATATTCCAAGATAAAACCCCTCTAGATCACCTTTTCACGATCCATCACCTTTGACTACTAATTAAACCACAAAATAACCACCCATTTTGAATCTCCAAACTCAATCCCAACTCAAAATTCCACACTCACTTTTCTTTAGTAGCCAAGGGGTCCAAAAACTAGACTATCAATGCATAGAAGTTAATCCAGATAGATTTTACACTAGAATTCCATTACTATATCTCAAAGAGTACCATTATACATTCATCCTTATATACCCATGAAAAGAACTTCTACCTAACCAAGGTAAGAAACCCTTCCCAAAAAACCTCTTCCATCTGACCATGGTTCACCTTTCACTATGATCCATCCACATTTAGGACTGATCACACTACTAAGGCAACTCAAAATTGATCAAGAGTCATTGTCAATTCAATGGAAACCTTGAAATATTTTTACCACTCCTTAATCTTGATGTTTGACACCATAATAAGGAACTTTGATACTTCTATTGACACCCTATCCAATGAATCCTTTCACCTTTTCAACACATCACCTTGACGATGCTCAAATAAATTGTCTTCAATCCAAACACCCAAATCAATAAGGTTAATCTAAACAATTAAATCACATAATAATAGTTATAAAATCTATTCCATATGAATCACATATACTCCAACGCCCCTCATGATGTGAGCCCAAAATTTCAACATTTTTGCTTGCTTTTCATTGAAAATACCCCTAATTAATTAAAATACCAGGTGAAATAGATAATTTTTTATACTTTGTTAAATTATAGATTTAATAAAAGGATCAAATAATAATTTATAATGTTTTTTAGTATTGATATAAATTTTCAGGATATACATACATTGTAATTGATTTTTAATCATTAAAATAAAATTATAAATATTCAATTTGAAATTAAATTCTTAAATATATTTATTATTTTAATCTTTTTTTAATTAAATGAAATCCATAAAATGAAATTAAAAAAATAAAATTGTGTGATTTTGAAATTAAAATTTAAAATCAATTGGTAAATCATTTTTTGAAGGCTAAAATTATGATTTTAATTGATTTATAATTATTGAAATTGATTTGAAAATAATACTACTCTAATTTTTTTATGGAATGCAGGTTGAAGAGTATAAGTCCCATGAAAAGGCTGAAAGTGAATCAATGGAGATACCAAAAGTGATGTGTGTAAAGAAATTAAGTGACTATTCCTTGTACAATCACTATAATGACTATGTGTGTTGGAGAAGAAGTTATCATGTGTGAGAGAAAATGTATACTGACCACACTTGGATTTTAATTTTCAACTGATAATGCTCCTCATGGTCAATATACCTATTGTACCAATATTATCCTAGTCAATTTGATAGTTTCCATTCCCTTCACTTTCAAACCTACTATTAAACAGACCATCTCAAGGTTAGTATATTGATAGTGAGCCACTCACTTCTCCTCCACCACTTCCTTACGACCACAAGGTACTCTTCTCAACCTTCCACAAAAAACCTACCACACCTACAACCTTAAGTAACCATTAGAGTTTTATAGGCTATATCTAGACTCCACTGAAAACCTTTGAAGCCATTTTGGATTTGAAAATTGAATCACCACCACCACCATTGTAATATGAAGAGCCACCATTGAAGAAGATTTTTTTTCCACCATTGCATTAAATCTGAGAAATTGAATCAGATCTAGGATCCCTTGAAGACCCGAACCACCATATAAGAATAACTCACTGATATTGAATGAAGATAAACTCAATCTAGATAAGCTTCAACACCTTCAATTGATGATGGTGTTGATGTGTTAGACTGAAAGAGCCACGCTTCCATGCCATGTGATTCTTCACTATTGGGGATGAAAATGTTGGTGCTGGTGGGAAACCCCCAACTCTCAAAATTTTTTATTGAATATGAATATTCCCCCTCTGTTAAACTAATATCTACCCATAAGAAATATCAAACACTATTTAAATTTAATGAAGAACCTGAGCACCGTTCTAGCCTTCCATTTTTTAGACTATAAATCAGAACTAAAAAAATTGAATTGTTTACTGTATTTATTTTTCTTTTATAGATTGAAGAATGAAAAACCTTGTTAATTCCCAAATCATTAGTTGTGGATTTAAAGAAATCACACATTGTGCTTAATAAATATTCAGCGATGACCACTCAAAATTGGTAGCTCGACATCACAAAACTCTAAATGGCCTTGCAATGAAGCTCCAAATCCACTTTGAGATTTTAAAAACCATTTCCATACTACATAAGACTTATAGAAAAAAAGTTATTTAATTGAATTAATCATTTATTCAATTAATTTTCCTAATTATTTTTTTCTATTTTTAGATTTATATTGTATGGAAGAAAGCCTAATTTCTAAATCCCATTTTTACTGAAATTTGACACCCAAACCTCATCTTCTCTCTTTCAATACTCTAAAATCCAAATCCAAGACTAGTTCATTTGTATTCATCCTTGTAGAATCCATTATTCTATGAAGAATAGAATCTTCTAGACCTGATTTTTCTTTAATAACTATGGAATTTGGTTATATGAAATACATACTTGAAACATGAAAATTCTGATGATTCCAAAGCAGAGTTGAACACATATCAATATTCTAGTGAATAAAAATTCATTACTTGACACTAAAATTGGTGAAAATTCCCAAAGTAGTTAAATATTCCCATGATACTCAATGGGAGAATTATAAATTACCCATGGATGCCCAATCATTCTTCTATAAATAAAGTACTATTCATTATGTCGAGGAGATGGGGTTGGCCAACACTCACCCATTGTTAGCTGTTTGATGATCACTCACCATTGTTTATATTTTTATTTTTATTATTATTTGTAATAATTCATAGGATGACACACTAAGATCTCAGTGGTTCTAACGAGGATATCCCTTTACCATTGTTATTGAATTTAACATTTTAATTGTTTAATATTACTTCTGATTCAATCTTTGGATTTATTCTGAGTGCATCAAAATTAGAATATTTACTCTTTATTTCACTATGAATTTATCTTGTATTCTTTTATGGGTCATACATAGACTTTACTTATATATATTCTATATTAATTATTTCTTTTAGAAGTGGGTTGATTTAAGTGTAATCATAGATTTCTGTTTACTGGTCTAGGCAATACTAGAAGTTTTAGCGACCATTTCATCCCTCCACTTGAACAAAAAATTGTAGGAGATAATAATTGAGTGAGATTTCACTGTAGTGGAGTGAAATAAGGATAGTAAAATTGAAATAATTATTTAATAGTGTAAGTGAGGGGATATTCTAGGTTAGTACACTTCTAAATTAATTTATTTTAAAACCAATAAAAATCGATATTCTATAATGTTTTTTCAATAGTTGAACCCACAAAATGAAAGTAAAACACTCTCATAGATCTATATTTTCTGGAGGTAAAACCGAGTCCCATGAATAATATATTTTAATCTGGATCTAAATTTTTTGGATAAGTACCCCATGATAAGTGACTCATTAAACCCCGAACTATTGTTGGGGAGGACAAAGTTTTTGTTTTACTATTGTTAAAAAAAGAATTCAACAAATGATCAGATTAAATTCAACTCACTTCATTGGTTTTGATCTCGAGGTTGTGCATACTTTTCTAGAAATACTGAGAGCTTTGAAAATCATTGGGGAAGTGGAAAGGGAGTTTTCACTATCCCATTGACTGACCCCTCACCCCTTCTTTGAGTTTAATTTGAGAACCTTTAACAAAACTAAAACATATAGGATAATTATATTCAATTAAATAGAACTATAATAGAATTTTATGAAACTAATTTCAATAATAATAACTGATAATTACAAATTAATACTAAATTAGATCATGAACTTAAATTTAAAATATTAACTCATCTACATAATTTTCATGGTTTATTAGAAGAAGGCCCCAATATAATCCTACAAACATTTAGAGAAATATATAATTAATTCAAACCTTGAGGAGACCCCATGGATTATATTAGTTGGAATGAATTTCCATTCTCCCTTAAAGGGTCTTCCAAGGAGTGGTTGTACATCATCCAACCTAGAGAGATCAATAACTAGGATGAAATGCATAGATAATTCCTCTAGACGTATTTCCCCACATCAAGGAGTGTCCATATGAGGAAGGATATTTATGCAATCAAACAAGAAAGTGGAGAGACCCTTTACAAGTATTGGGAGAGATTTAGAGGACTAACATACTCATACCCACAACAATTCCATATAGGGAATCATTTATAGGTATTATTTTACCAAGGATTGATTAATAACAATTAAAACCTTTTGAATGCTTCCTCTAAAGGAACACGAATTGAAAAATCACCTTCTAAAGTCAGAGAGCTCATTGAAAGGATATCCCAAAACACTAAAAAATTTGAATGAGAACTACCAAAAGGGGAGTATAAAAGGCGAATGGTTCTAACTCTCTTTTTAAATAAAATTTATAAACTAACCTCTACTGTGAAAATTCTATTTGTGAAAAAATTATAAGATACATCACCCCCATACCCCCTCAGGTTTTCCAGCATTGTTTTTCTCAGGATCACCTAAATGAGGGCTTTCCAAAATTTCAAGAAAAATGTAAATCCTTACACCAGAGACAACAACAACAACATCCAAGCAATAATCAAGAAATTAGAGAGTACTCCAACTTTTAGAATATAGTTGAAAATAAAAAATTCTAGATACAACCCTTTCAACAAGGTTTTCAGTAATATTTTAAACCACCACCATTTCAGTGACACAATTAGAGACAATATAAAATCTTTAAATCAAAGAAATATCAAGAATCCTCACTGGAGGACCTACTATAAGAATTTTTGAAGACTAATAGCTAGATCCTCACTAACATTAATGAAATTTGAAAGACCCTAGAACACCCTGAGAGGGGAGGGGTGAATTAGGGTGTCAATTTTTTCTTTTTAAAGTTGTAGATCTTGTTACCACATTGTTAGGACCTTGTTAAATCTATCAAACAAATGAAAGTAGGAAGTTGACACACCACTTTTACTTGGTTCACTACAAAGGGCTACATCCAAGGAGTATACGCCGATAGTGTGTCGGTCATACCAAAATCCACTAATCTTCACCAGTTTAGACATTACATGTTTTGGTCACAGTCACTATGTTCCTGGCATATTGCCTTTACAGAGGTTCATGGAACACTCACTTCATCCCTCAGATCACTTCCGTATACTCTCCTAGCTCACTACCTTGAGAGAAGTCAAACTCAGTTTATCGACTTGAAGGTCTCTTAAATAGATTTTCATTGAAGTCTTTGTCTCTGTTCATCATGAGACACTACTTGCATAGAAGTCCTAAAAAGATGCACTTAAAAGCAATAAACCACTGAACCAGATATTCAGAACGTGAAAATAGGTTACACTGATGATTTCGTTTAACACCCACCCTTTGTGCGAAAGATCTCACTTTTTCATGCAATACTTGATTTTCGCACAGAAAAATATTTGGCGCAACACCCCCTTTACGCACAATTTTCACTTTTATGCATAACCTCAACTTTTACGCGCTACTTCAACTTTTTTGCGCAACATCAACTTTTATGTGCAACTGACGCGCAAATTTTACTTTTTTACGCACCTTCATCTTTTATGTGCAACTGACACTCAACTTTTAATTTTTTATGCACCTTCAACTTTTATGTGCAATGCCAATTTTTACATGAAACGTCTATGTTTTCAAGGAACTTAAACTTTTCCGCGCAACTTTCATTATGCACACCTTTTACGTGCATCAGAACTCAAATATTCTCTATGTCTTCAACTATGTTGAATCAGGGGGGTAAACTCTTATTTATGGGCGTCACCAACCCCCATGCACAAAATCTATCGTGTCGCGCAAAACTCTCATTTTGTGCACAATCCTTTTTCGCATAGGAACCATTTTTCACGCACTTATCTAGATTTCTCACAAACCACATGCCTTCTCCATTCTTTAGCATTCTAATTCCAAAACACCTTTTGCACAAGAAAACCAACCAACTTTCACTATTTCATGCAAAACAAATTTAGCACGCAATCTATGTTTTTCACACACCACTCCAATATTTCGCACATCTCATCCCTTTTCCACACACACATTTTCCCATTTCCTGATTTTCAGGCCCAAAAACATGGCAAACACTAGGAAATGATGCCATCTTCAATCCCATTGTCTGCTTAAACTGTATGACCACTTTACTAGAAAACATTCTGAACATCCAATAAGGATTGATAATAAACACAAACCACACTCCAATTCTTACATAGAATAACCATGGTTCTAATAATATCCCCCTTTGTGTTTATTGGAAATCACCAAATAAATTCAATAGAACAGTAGCGACATGCAATCCTAAAACGCAAGAATCAACTCAACAAACACTCTAAGTATACGTGATAAATGATCGATGTAGAAAAAAAGAGGGGAATCATGAATTTGGATCCCGTGTTTTGGAATTATTAAAGATGCACAAGCTAATCTCTTACTGTGTCACAGAAGCATTACATGCCCTGAATGTATTCCTTCTCCTCCTAACACTAAATTCTCATTGTGATATAGATCATTTTCGGAATTTATTACTTCTCCCCCATTGTAAATTAACCCAATGACCGGTATTTGTTCATTGAACAACTCAATACACCCCTTGGATAGTATCTACCCCATAAAACTACATCATATCCACAAACAGATTAAACACAGTTAACATAACCAGGGAGAGGGGTATTTTGTAACCTCTTTATGCACTGGGAGGTGGCTACACACTGAGGTTCAACTGATGTTTCTCAAACGCAGCCACTGACAGTGGATTGGTTAAGATATCAGCCACTTGCTCATTAGTAACCACATAATCCATTAAAATCACACCTTGTTCAACTTTTTCTTTGATAAATTGATACCTGATTTCAATATGTTTTTTACGAGAATGTGAAACATGATTCTTCATAAGATCAATTGCACTCTTTCTATCATAGTAAATCGCCATTAGTTGTTTCACATCATCACCAATATCTGTTAGTTGTTTCTTTATCCATAGTAGTTGAGTGCATGCCTTTGTATCAGAGATATACTCAGCTTCAGCAGTACTAAGAGAATTACTTTCTTATTTATTGTTCAACCAGCCAACAGATTTTTGCCCAATATAGAATGCTCCACCACTTGTAAACTTTTTTTCAACTAGACTTTTATCCCAATCAGCATCATAAAATTCTGATAACTCACTATCCCTTCCTATAGCAAAGTATAATCCACAATTGTGAGTACGTTGAATATACCTCATGATTCTTTTTACTGCTACCGTATATTGTTCCTTCGGATTACTCTGAAAACGGTCTGCTAAGAATATTGCAAAGACAATGTCTGTCCGTGTTTCTATTAGGTACAATAAGCTCCCAATGATTCTTCTGTACATTTGGGGATCTATAGAGGTCCCATCCTCATGCTTTCCAAGTTTTGTTATAACTACAATTTGAGTTGATATTGGTTTTGAGTCATGCATAATAAATTTCTTCAGTAGTTATTTTTCATAATTTTCTTGAGAAATTAACATGTAATCCTTCTTTTGAATCACCTACAACCCCATGAAATATGTGTGTTCCCCAATAATAGACATTTCAAATTCTGATTTAATGTTATTGGCGAATTCATCTACTGATTTTTTCTTTCTACCCCAAAATATAATTTCATCAATGAAAACTAGAACCATGAACTAATCTTTTGAATAATTCTTCACATATATATTGTGATCTACTCGACCTCCTTTAAATTCTAGATTCTTGAGGTAAGAATCCAGCCAGGAGTACCACACCCATGGTGCCTATTTCAAGCCATAGAGTTCTTTTTTTAGTTTTCAAACCTTTGTTTCATCAATACCAAGAAGAAAAACCACTGGTTTTTCAATGTAGACTTTTTATTCGAGTACACCATTCAATAATGTTGTCTTGACATCCCTTTGATATACTTTATATCCTCTTTGGAGTGCCATGGCAAGAAAAATCCTGATTGACTCCAGTCTAGCCAATGGTGAAAAGGTTTTTTCAACATCAACACCTTCAATCTGGGAATATCCTTTACATACCAGTTGTTCCTTGTTTCTAACAACACTTCCATGCTCATGAAACCTGTTCTTGAAGATCCATTTTGTACCAATCACATTGTGACCTTCGGGTCTCCTGACTAGATTTCACCCAAGATTCATCCTTTGCAGCTTCGTCAGATGAGGATGGCTCCACAACTGATAGAAATGCAGATTGTGTGTTATTCATCATCCTCCTTGTTTGTGTGGGTGCACTCCTATCCCCAATTATGTTAGATGGATCAATATCAGATATTCGATTTCTCCTGTGAGGTTCATTCGCATTCTCTCCAGCCAAGGTTTCCTCTTCAGTATCTACTTATGATTCAACATCATGACGTGACTCCTGAGTGTTTTGTAAACCTTCCTCTATTTATGTATTTCTATTTACTCCATGTTCACTTTCTTCCTCAAATTCTATCATATCAGCATATGAAATCCTTGAATCATTTTTGGGTTTCCCTTTAATGATCTTAACATCACTGCTTTCCACAATCCTTCTTAATCACTTGTTGAAACACTTGTAGGCTTTGTTGTTCATTGAGTATCCATAGAAAATTCCTTCACCTTCATTGTCTCTATATTTCATTTGATTTTTGTCTTTGTTTATGATGAATCAATTACTTCCAAAAAATTGAAAGTATTTCGAAGAGGGCTTCCTTCCATGCCATAATTCATAAGGTGTCTTCTTCTCACCCATATAAAGTCCTGTTCAATTTTTGATATACACTGCAGCTTGAATGACCTTTTTCTAGTAATTCCATGGAATACGACTCTCAATCAGAATAGTTCTTTCTATGTTGTTTACCTATTGATTTATCCACTCAACAAGTCCATTTTTATGTGGAGTTCTCATGACAGCTACCATGCTTCTCCATTGTCTGATCGAAACACTTTTATTTTTCATCTAGTATCAATCTTGGCGATTTGATGATACGTTTTCATGCAGTCAAGTACTTGTTGTTTCCTATGTATAATCATTACACAAGCCATTATACTATAGTCATCTATGAAAAGGATGAAGTGAATTTCTACATGAGTTCCAACAACATTTATCAGGCCTAATACATATGTATGAATGAGATCAAGAATATGGGATACCCTTTTCTTCTTTGGCCTATATGAATTGCAGACCAACGTCCCATGAATGGAAGCATCAGAAGACTTTTTCCGTTCATGATTTAGGTTGGGAATGTCCATGACAATCCTCAATTTTGATATTTTATCCATGTCTTGTTGATTGATGTGCCTCAGTCTCCGATGCCACAAATTATTTTCTTCTTCAATAGTCATGTAACAAACATTTTCTTTACTATCAACCTGATACAAGTTTCCTTCTATTCTGCATCCCTTCATAAGTGAATTGCATGCCTTTACCTTAATAGTGAAACCTATTTGATTAAAAATAACTATAAGTCCCGAGTCACAGAGTTGACTCACGCTAAGTAGATTATGACGCAGGCCATCTACATAAACGACTTCAGTTTGCTTTCGCTCACCATTATCTAATTTAGTACTTCCAATGCCTTTGATTTTTAGAGCTCCATCATTACCAAACTGTACGGTCCCATCAACCCTCCTTTTGATATCCATTAATAGGCCTGCAATACCAGTCATATGAGATGAACAAATGCTATCCAGAATTTAGGTACTATTGATTTTTGTAGCTTTGAGGGAAACCCTCTGAAAGGTTTAATTTATCAATTTTCTTCTTTTCTTTTCATGAGACATCAGATTGAGTGTAGAACACTGATGGCCTTTCAATTATCTCTTCCATATACATTAGTTCTTTATAGTCAAAATCTTATTCGAGAAGAGAAAACATATTTGAAAGAGAAAAACTATCTTGTTGAAAAGATTTGACCTGTCTCTAACTCTGGTATGAGTTGTCCCTATCCCTCATCTGCCTGTAATTAACAGCCTTATGACCAAAGTTAGAACAAAGAAAACAATATCCATAGAAACTGTTTTTCTTAAAAGATTTGTGATATGAATTTTTTCTCCTCTGTTGAACTCTCATATCTTCTCCATTTAGATATCTTATTGCCACTTTGTAATAAGACATGGTAGGGCCCAAATATCCACATAATTGACACTTCATGAGAGGAAATGTCTTCTCACTTCTATTTATCCTCATTTCTTCTTCTGTGGGATAATAGTTTGAGGGATAATTTTTCCAGGAGGCTCAAGGATAATCTTTTTTTATTATTTCAGATTGAATTGAGGGTTTCTGTTTCAGAACTTCAGATGAATTTTCTATATCACCCACTTTCAGCTTTCCTTTATTTTGGTCACCTTTATTTGCAGCATTTGGCGACTCTGCCTCACAACCCATTCCAATATTTCTGTAATGTCCCAGTTTCGGGAGCCACCCAGAGGTACCTCGTACCCGGTTGGTTACATGGCCTCAAGCGCATTTCCACGAACTCCAGAGGCTACCGACTAGTAGTGAGGGTCATGGGTGTGTTAGTGGAGAAACTATGCCCTCATTGGAAGAGTACGCAACAGAAATAAACAACACATACGATAGTGGAAGTATTAAATATCCAACAACAATAAACAACAGAAGACTAAAAAAATAGACAACCGGAGCACACACATATATATGAAATGATGCATGATACATATGTCTAAGAAATTATCCAAACAAGTCAAAATGATGAATACAATACTAAACCAAAGTACAAGAGAAAACAGATAAGAAACTCCTCAGCATCGCAAGCCTCGGCTTGGTCTCATACTCTCCTGCTCCAACGCAATCAAGTACCTGTAGTCGAAGGGTACTTGTCGTTGTCTATACCTGCAACAATATAATCTGTTTGGGCCTAAAAGCATGACCCAAATAGGGTGTGACACTAAATCCCAGTAGGCAACCACCCGAAGATCTCTGCCTAACAGTCAGTGAGCATATGTCAGGTAATAGTACAATAAGCAATAAATAGTAAGTAGTAAATAGGGTGATACACAGCAGTAAACAATCCACAGATCAACAAGCAACAATGAAGCAAACAGCTAACCACAACAGGAATCCCTCTAAGAAGTACTCACAGCCAACCCCTCTGGTCCTATCCAAGATGTACCAACAACCCTTTGGGCGGTACACTCAGCCCAACCACTCTGGTTTGGTCATACGAATTATAAGACTCTCTAAAGAAGCACACTCAGTCAAGTCCTCTTATAGTATAAGGTAGTCAGGGACTCTATGAGGATGATCGCTCGGTCAATTCCTCTTATAGCCCCATTGTCTAGAGACTCTCTGAGGATTATCACTCATTTCATTCATCTTATAGCCTTAGGTCGATCACATACTCTCTGAGGAAGCTCACTCGGTCAATTCCTCCTATAGCCTAGAATTGTTTAAGGAAATTCAAACAAAACAGAGACTCTCTGAGGAAGCTCCCTCGGTCTACCCCCGTATAGTCTATAAATCTCAAGACTCTCTGAGGAAGCTCACTTGGTCTATCCTCCTATGGTTTATAATATCCAAGACTCTATGGGAAGCACACTCGGTCTATCTCCTATAGTCTATAATGTCCAAGATTCTCTGAGGAAGCTCACTCGGTCTATCCCATTATAGTCTATAGCACCAGGTTCTCACGGACCCGTGCAAGTTAGTGAATAATAATGACATATGGCCAAAGTAAACCTACAGAGCTACTTGGCTAACCAGTCTATTGCAAAACAAACAAGTCAGGGAACAGTACTCCATCCTACGGTCATAAGGCATAGAAAACAGGTATAACGACCAAAGGCAGAACAAGACCAAAAGGTCGTAAACATAACAAGGCACATGAAAAACATCCAAGCATAGAAATTATCTTTATGCATATACAAATTACCTTTAACCAAGCATAAAATAAAGGCAAGAAAAACAACAGCGGAAAAATAGTAAACACGCAATACCCCGTTCAAGGGTATTGGTGGAAATTGCACATAATACTCAAAGACTTCGAACAGAAAGGCACAAAACACCTACCTTGAGGCTATGAGATCATTATACTTGAAATATGAGGCTCAAATACCCTTATAATGTCATAGATCTACGAAAACACACAAAACTTTCAACCCACAATAACATAGAAAAGAGGAGGAATTAGAAAATGAAGCTCTAGGAGAAGGAAGAGATTACCACTGTGGTTCCAACACAATCAACGGCGGTCGATTCGGAGAACGGACGGAGGCTCGGGGGATCGGAGGAGTTTTACAGCTGTATGGGACACTCTTGGTCGATGAAGCTAGAGAAGAAGATAGTTCAAGGGTAAAGACGCAACCCCGGTCTGTTTAATGAAAAAATATAAAGTACACGACGTGTACTTTTGGAGTACATGAAGTGTACAAAGATTTTCCGTACTCTGATTTTAGCGGCCTCCACATCACCCCACATGACCGTGTGTGTGGGTTGGACACGGCCAGCACATGGCCTTGCGTGATATCGAAGTACACGGCATCGAAGTACACGACATTTAATTCAAAAATATCCAGAAACTCCTCTTTTCTTAAAAACTCCAGAAAAAGGAAAAACATACCTAAAAAATGGTTTGGGTTCTTAAAAACTTCTCCCCTTAAAATAAATTCTTCCCTTAATTTCCCTAGTGAGGCGTGGGAGAAGAAAACCTGAACAGCTCCGGCCACTGTGATCGTACATCAGCCTCCCTCTCCCAAGTCTCGTCCTATACTCGCCTGTGCTGCTATAGCCCCCGTACCATAAGTATAGACCAGTCATGGAGAAACCTCGTATTGTGATCGATAATCTGGATAGGATGCTCCTCGAATGATGCATCAACTTCTAGCTCAACCTCCTCAGGTTGAAAGACATGAGATAGGTCTGAAAAGTAACATCGGAGCTGGGAAACATGGAAGACATCGTCAATAGCCCGGTACCTCTGAGGTAACTATAACTAATAGGCAAGCATCCCAACTCTCTATAACACCTCAAATGGTCCGAAGTACCTTAGTGAAAGCATACCCTGTCTCCGAATCCTTTTGTGTCCCAACGTTGGGATGATATATAGGAAAACCTGATCCCCAACCTCGAACTCCATAGGTCATCTCCGCTGATCAGCATAAGACTTCTATCAAGACTTTGTCATAGCCATCCTCTTCTGAATCAACTTTACTACTATGAGGTCTCCTTAACAAGATGAGGTCCCAACAAAGCCGCCTCTCCTACCTCTAGCCAGCATAAAGGTGATCAGAATGGCCTACCGTACAAAGCCTCGTAAGGTTACATATGAATAGTTTCCTGAAAACTGTTGTTGTACGAGAACTCCACCAGAGGGATATGCTTCTCCCAGGAACCTCCAATGTCAAGAATGCATACTCATAGCATATCCTCAAGCACCTGAATCGTGTCCTTGGACTGGCCATCTATCTGGGGATGGTATGCCGTACTCAAAAGTACCTGTGTACCCAAGGCCTTCTAAAGCCCCTTCCAGAACCGAGATGTAAAACACGCATCCCTGTATGAAACAATGGAGTGTGGAACTCCATGCAGATGTACAATATCTCGGATATACAACCTTCCCATCTCATCAACATTGAAGGTCTTCTTGGTCGGCAAGAAGTGATCAACCTTCATGAGCCTGTCGATGACAACCCAAAAAACATCATTCCCTAGAGGTGACCTTGGAAAACCGGTCACGAAGTCCATCGTGACATCGTTCCACTTCCACTTCGGAATGGGTAACTGCTACAAAAGACCTGCTGGTCGCTGATGCTCCACTTTCACCTGTTGACAAGTGGAACACCTCAGGACAAAACGAGCAACATCTATCTTCATACCTAGCCACCAATACTGGCGGTGTATATCACAATACATCTTGGTGATGCCAGGATGAATTTCCCAAACTGAGGAATGAAAATCCCGCATCATCCCCTCGCATATGTTTGTTGGCATGCATACGCGTCCCTGGAAATGCAAGATCTCATCATCGCCCACTGTCCATCGAGGAAGAGGGTTCTCTCCTGACACACTCTCCTGCAGGACTAGGCCTTCTGAGTCTGATAGCTACCTCATCCATACCTGATCAAGAAGTGTAGAGGTAACAAATACAGAAGATAGAAAAATTTTCCCCTATCTATCATGCACCTCCAAATCCATCTCAGAGAATAGAGCCATAACCTGCCACTCACTACTAGCCTCATGAACTTCCTATATCTGAGTTCTCCTGCTCAATGTTTTAGCCACTAAGTTGGCCTTCCCAGGTGTATAAGCAAGCTCAAAGTCAAAAGACTATAGGTACTCAACCCACCTGCGCTATCTCAGACTCAGATCACGTTGAGTGAAGATGTACTTGAGACTTTTTGGGTCGGTGAAAACCAAAAAATTCTCACCCAGAAGATAATGTCTCCAAAAACATAACGCATGAACAACAACTGCGAACTCCAGATCATGTGTCGGGTAATTCTTCTAATGTGGCCTCAACTGCCAAGACCCGTACGCAACGACTCCATCTCCCTGCATAAGCACAACTCCCAACCTGATACCTGAAGCATCACAATAAATTGTATAACTCTTTCCAGGCTCTAGAAATACTAGTATCGGTGCGGAATTCAACCTCCCTTTCAGCTCCTAAAAGGCTTACTCACAAGAATCTGACCATTGGAACTTCACACCCTTCATGGTCAGACCTGTCAGTGGTGCTACTAAGCGTGAAAAGTCTTGTAAGAAGAACATGTAGTATCCCGCCAACCCTAGAAAACTCTGCAACTCAAATACATTTATAAGCTACTCCAAGGAAACTACAACTCTCACTTTCTCAGGGTCTACCGATACTCGTGTCTCTGAGATAACATGACCGAAGAAGTAAATTTGGTTCATCCAAAAGTGGCATTTTGAGAGATTAGCCTATAACTGATTCTCTATTAGTGTACTCATAATGATCTCAAGATGTGTTGCATGTTCGTGTCGATTGTGAGAGTACACCAAGATATCATCCACCAAAACCACCATGAAGGAATCCAAGTATGGATGGAACACTAGGTTCATCAGTTCCATGAAAACTGCAGGCGCGTTTATGAGACTGAATGGCATAACCATATACTTGTATAGACCGTACCTGCTTTGGAAAGATTTAAGAGGTATATCATATGGTCTAATCCATATCTGATGATAACCAGACTTCAAGTCAATATTCGAGAACACTCGGGCTCCTTGAAGCTGATCGAAGAGATCATCGATCCTCGGCAAGGGATATCGGTTCTTGACCGTCATCTAGTTCAACATTCGATAGTCCACACAAATCCTGAGGGTACCGTCTACCTTCTTCGCAAATAGGACAGGTGAACCCCAAGGAGAAGTACTGGGTCGGATGAAACCCTTTGCCTATAACACCTCCAACTACTTCTTGAGCTCTTGTAACTCAGGTGTAGCCATCCCATAAGGAGGAATGAACACTGATGCCGCTCCTGGAATGAGCTCAATAGAGAAGTCTACCTCACTCTTCAGAGGAAAACCTAAAAAGTCCTTTGGAATGAAATCCATGAAACGATCCACCACTGGAGGAGAGTCTAATTGTGAAGTCCCTTGGTCATCTAGATAAAGACTAGCAATCTGGGCTATAACTCTTCCTAGCCCATGATGCTCGGGTCCCGCTCGACTCTCCTGGACATCCCACTCACCTCTATGAAGAAAATATATTCCCTATAGTGATATGAAACTCACCCTGTGGCGATAATAGTTGAAGACTACATGAAAGGGAACTTACCAGTCCATTCCAAGAATGACATCAAAGCTCCTCATCTCTAGGACCTAGAGGTCCCATTAGGAGTGACAACCTGCAACCCCAAGAGGGCACTCTCTACACTGACGTACACTAACTGCTCTAGTCCCCAATGATGTGTCTAGAATCAAGGTATCTGCATAGGAAAAGATGCAGAGCCTAAGGCTCTCCACAATAGAAACAGAGATAAAACTATGCATATCACCAGTATTGAAAAGAGATGAACATAAAACTGAGGCTACTAAGATCATACCTCGAACTGTACAAGGGTCGGGATCCTGCTCCTGATGGGTCTGCTCCACTGCAAAATTCTGGCATGTACCGCGGCCCAGTGACCTAAGATGACCACACTGAGCTGATCTACTCTATTTTCACTGGTAACCTGGTGACTGACCACCACGGGCATGACCTCCACCTCGGCCCGAACAACTAGAAGAACTCCAGTTCCCAGATTGGTGAGAAACTGGCAATGCATCTCCTAAACACAGGGTCATAGAAGAACCCCTACCACTAGATATAGGTGAGAAGATATGACAAAAACTTTGAAGATGGCCCATCTTGCTGCAAGATCGACACTCCATCGAGTCTCTATGGCACTGAGGCCAAGTATGCCCGCTCCTCCCGCATTGGTATCATACTACCTGGCTACTGGAAGATGCATCCTACCTCCTTAGAAGGTCTGTATGAACTTTATAATACCCTCTCAGGACTGTGCATCAGCACCTGTGTCCAGAATGGTGGTTGGTGCCAAGACTGGAAAAACAGGAGGATGTCTCGATGGCATGACTCTCCAAGGTAAAGCGCACACCTTAGATCAAGATTATCAATGACCGAAAAAATAAGAGCATAAGAAGGGAACATGAGAAATAAACATTCAAATTTTACAAAACATTACTACACTACGTGTACAATTACTACACAACTTGTATTGTTTAGCCATTCACATGGGCGTGTACTTATGCCACAACTGGTCGTGTAATGCCACAACCACATGACATGTTGTCCCTACACACGACGTGTACTTGAACTCTATTCCCCTTCCCACGTCTCCTTACATGGCTAACCCACACGGTCCTCCTAATCCTAGACTACGCGGCGTGTTTACGATGGAAACAACATGTACTAGACAAGGTTTCAACGGCCTGTATTGTTAGTTACACGGCCTGTGTACCCAGGTTACACTACACGGTGTGTTCCAAAAAAACATAGCATGTACTAAGAAAGGATAACACTGACCCGTGTTGTTCGTTACACAGTCGGCTACATGGTTCACTCTTACACGGTGTGATCCCTGAGAACACGACGTGTACTTGAAGGTTTTCCATGACCTGTGTTGTTCGTGACACGAATGTGTACTTAGGTTACACTACATGGAATTTGAAAAAAGGAAACAACATGTAATGTTGATGTTTCATCCGTCCATGTCGTTAGTCACACGGGTAGACACACGGTCACTACAACATGACATGTGCTTACTGTACACGGTGTGTTCTTGAAGATTTTTTACAAACCCAGGTTTCTGCCCACACATTCAGTGACATGGTTTAAAAACTACACGGCGCGTATTAATAAATTACTTGCTGTGTATTTTGGGTTTTTTCAGGCAGTAGCTCAGAAACTGATCTGAAGCCCAAAAAACACAGAAAAAAGAGTTAAGGTGCCAAATTTCGATCTGTGAGGGCCCATACTCCCTGAGAATCAAAGCTTCTCATTATATACAAGTCATAAAAAGGCAACCTGACAATGATCCAAAAAATTCCAATCCATGAGGGCCCATAAAACCTCAAGAAACAAAGTTTAGAATCCATTTAAGCAAAGTAATATACAAACAAATTCTCTATCAAACAGCATAGATTCTATAAAATCATCTATCACAACAACATGCAATCGCTAATGCATCTTAGATGACATGGCAAGAATGCATGGAATGTGATTTATAACAAGTGAATATATGATGCATGAGATGGAATACTCTCATCTCACCAGGTTGAGACAGAAATAGAACTGCAGTAATAACAACGGTAACAGCAAAAATCATGTGAATCACCTAACGGTGAAATCAAATCAATTGTAAAATTTGAAAACCAGTCAAATTTCAATAAACGAGGTGGTATGGATTTTCCATGTACACGGGTTAGCTACTCCTAGGAACACCTTATTACCAAGTACCTATTCCTTCCTATCCCTAGCTAAAGGCTCCAAACAGTAAGTCAAGAGAAAAGAATTCCTCTGATACCACTTTGTAACATCCCGGTTCTGGGAGCCACCCAAAGGCGCTCCGTACCCGGTTGGTCACATTGCTTCAAGCGCATTTACCCAAATTCCACTGGCTGCCAACTAGCAGCGAGGGCCTTGGGTATGTTAGTGTGAAGACATTACCCTCATTGGCAGAGTACGCAGCGGAAATAAACAACACATATAATAGAGGAAGAAGTAAATATCCAACAACAATAAACCTCGGAAGACTAAAACAATTGACAACTAGAGCCCACATATATATATATATGAAATTATGTATGATACATATGTCTAGGAAATCATCCAAACAATTCACAATGCTGAATACAATACTAAACCAAAGTACAAAATAAAACAGATAAGAAACTCCTCAGCATTGTAAGCCTTGGCTTCGTCCCATGCTCTCCTGATCCAATGCAATCAAGTACCTATGTACAAGGGAACTTTCCCTTGTCAATACCTGCAACAATATAATCTGTTTGGGCCCAAAATCATGACTGAAACAGGGTGTGAGACTAAATATCAGTAGGAAACCACCCGAAGATTTATGCCTAATAGTCAGTGAGAATATGTAAGGGAATAGTATAATAAGTAGTAAACAGTAAGCAGTAAACAGGATGATACACAGCGGTAAACAATCCACAGATCAACAAGTAGCAGTGAAGAAAACAACTATCCACAATAGGAATCCCTCTGAGAAGTACTCATAGCCAACCCCTCTGTTCCTATCCAAGAATTACCAACAACCCTTTAGGCAGTACACTCAGCCTAACCCCTCTGGTTTGATCATACGAATTATAACACTCTCTGAGGAAGCACACTCATCCAATTCCTCTTATAATCTAAGGTATTCAGGGACTCTATGAGGATGATCACACGGTCAATTCCCCTTATAGCCCCATGGTCTAGAGACTCTCTGAGGAAGCTCACTCAGTCAATTCCTTTTATAGTCTCAGGTCGATCACAGACTCTCTGAGGAAGCTCACTCGGTCAATTCCTCCTATATCCTGGAATGGTTTAAGGAAATTGAAACAAAACAAAGACTCCCTGAGGAATATCACTTAGTCTACCACTATATAGTATATAAAGCTCAAGACTCTCTGAGGAAGCTCACTCAATCTATCCTCCTGTGGTCTAAAATATCCAATACTCTCTAGGAAGCACACTCGGTCTATCCCCTATAGTCTATAATGTCAAGGACTCTCTGAGGAAGCTCACTCGGTCTATCCCCTTATAGTCTATAGCACCAGGTTATCACAGCCCCGTGAAAGTCAGTGCATAATAATGCTATATGGATAAAGAAAAACTAAAGAGATACTTGGCTAACTGGTATATAGCATAACAAACATGTTAGGGAACGGTACTCCATCCTACGGTCATAAGGCCTGGAAAACAGGTATAACGACCAAAGGTAGAACAAGACCAAAAGGTTGTAAACAGAACAAGGCATGGTCAAAACATCCACACAAAGAAATTGTCCTTATACATAGAAAAATTACCTCTACACAAGCATACAAGCAAGGAATGAAAAACAATAGGGGCAAAATAGTAAACACGCAATACCCCGTTCAAGGGTATTGGTGGAAATTGCACAAAATACTCAAAGACTTTAAATAGAAAGGCACAAACCACCTACCTTGATGATAAGAGATCAATATAATTAATCCAAGAGGCTCTAATCTCCTTATAACGTCGTCTATTTATAAAAATGCACAAAACTTTCAACCCACAATAACATTGAAAATAAGAGGAATTGGAAAACGAAGCTCAAGGAGAAGGAAGAGCTTACTGCTGTGGTTCCAATGCAATCAACAGCAGTCGATTCGGAGAACAGACGGAGGCTCGGGGGCTCAGAGGAGTTTCATGGCCGTACAGGACGCCCTCGGTCGAAGAAGCTGGGGAAGAAGACAGTTCTGGGGTTAAGACGTGACCCGAGTCCATTTAATGAAAAAAATAAAGTACATGGCGTGTACTTTTGGAGTACACGACATGTACTAGGAATTTACATAGTCCGATTTAAGTGGCCTCCACATAACCCCACACGACCATGTGTGTGGCCCAGACATAGCCAGCACACAGCCTCACGCGGAATCAAAGTACACGTCATTTACTTATAAAGTACACGGTGTGTACTTAAAAATTTTCCAGAAACTCCTCTTTTCTTAAAAACTCCAGAAAAAGGAAAAACATACCTGAAAAAAAGGTCCGGGTTATTAAAATTTCCCATGCAAGAAGGTATTTGATCATTAAAAATCTTTTCAACTCCATTAGAACCACATTTTTCTCTCTCCAATAGCTCAGCATCTGATAACCTTCCAAAATTTATTTTCTTCCTTGATTCTTTTAAAATTGATTCACTCTCAAGTTTTCTCCTAAGAGTAACAACTTCCTCTTTAATAATCTCAGTAGTCTTGGCCTTTTCTTCTAGTCTAGTGGTGATGTCATTGATTACCTTTTCTTCCTCTTCAATTCTCAGTTTCAGATCCACTACATCATCGGTGCTTTCAATAATATTAGACTAAACTTTCACAAATTCTTCCTATTGTTCAATTTCAACTTCGAGATGATCAACATAATCAGACAATTCTTCTACAATTTATTTCTACTTACTACAACTCTTTTATATGATCTTAAGATTAAAAAAAATATTTAATTTGAAACTTGGGATTGGCATTAGTTGTCAACTGATTTTCTTGACCATTGTCTTTTTATGGCTCTAATTTTTCAATATTTTCCATCATGGAAGCATGATTTCTAGTTTTAAATTCTGGTTTTTCTTTTTCACAGAATTCATTATCATCAACTTTCTTTTCATATATAAAACTCTTCTTAGGAAATTTCTTTCTATATTTTAAGTCTCCCTTTTTGAAAAATCTTTTTTGAGGCTTCTCAATGTTTTTATCTTCACTATCTTCATCATTGATCTTTCTTAATCACTTAGAGGCAATGTGCCTAACTTTTCCACAACGAAATCAAGCAAGAGGTAACTTCTCTTTGAATTTCCCTTTTCCCTTCTAGAAATTATTTGAAATGAGAGAAAGAATTTAATTTTCCTTATCATATTCACCATTAATATATTTTGAAATTTTCAATTTCTCCATGGCCTTGAATTCCATTTCCTTGATCACTCAAGTCATAGCATCTTTTAGTTTGACTCTTATTTCATATGGTACCAAACTGCTCAACAAATCATGTAGAGAATGTTTGGAAAGATCTCATTCCTCAAGGGATGACACCTTTACATTGTACAGGGGTGGAAGTCTTCTTAATATTTTGTTTACAATATCAATGTCTTTGATATCTTCTCCTAGACCCCGAATTGCTCTAACCACATCAGTAATTTGATTGAATAATGAGTCTGTATTATCATCCAGATACATCTTCAGATCATCAAACCAATTGTGTAGGACTTGTAGTTTTTCCTCTTTCACTTTTCTATCTCCTTCATAAATTTTTTGAAGTTTATCACCCATGGATTTTTCTGAGGTGTTACTCATCACCTTTAGATAGATCTGATCAGAAAGGGCTGCGGTGAGTGAATTTTGCGGTTTTGTATCTATATCAAGAATTTTCCTATCTGTGCCAGTCATAGATAGGTCTGTTGGATTAGTGACTTGTATTCCTTGCATAGTAGAAAAAAGGACTTCCATTCCAAGAGATCTTAGATGAGATCTCAATCTGTTCTTATAGATCTGAAAATTACTTCAATCAAAGAGAGGGACTCCCCTAACAATGGCATAATTGTACATAATGGTATATAACAGATCAAACACTAGTTAACCTCCCTATAATACCACTTGAAAGAAACCAGAACACCCTGAGAGGGGAGGGATGAATCGGGGTGTTAACTTTTTATTTTTAAAGTTGTGGATCATACTACCACATTGGTAGGAACTTGTTAAATCTACCAAACAAATGTAAGTAAGAAGTTGACACAACACCTTTACTTGGTTCACCACAAAGGGATACATCCAAGGAGCATACGCCGACAGTGTGTCGGTCATACCAAAATCCACTAATCTTCACTAGTTTATGGATTACAAGTTTTGGTCCCAGTCACTTTGTGCCTAGCATATGACCTTTACAAAGATTCAGGGAACACTCACTGCATCCCTAGTATCACTTTCGTCTACTCCCCCTAGATCACTGCCTTGAGAGAAATCAAACTCAGTTTATCGACTTGAAGGTTTCTTCAATAGATTTTCATTAAAGTCAGTGTCTCTGTTCAGCGTGAGACACTGATTGCATCGATGTCCTAAAAAGATACACTTGAAAGCACTGAACCACTGAACCGGATATTCGAAATGCACAAACAGGTTACACTGATGATTTCGTGCAACACAAACCCTTTGCGTGCAAGATGTCACTTTTGCGCACAATACTTGATTGTCGTGTGGAAAAATATTTTGCACAACACTCCCTTTATGTGAAACTTTCCCTTTTACGTGCAACCTAAACAATTACACATGACTTCAAATTTTTTGCGCAACATCAAATTTTATGTGCAACTTTCATTTTTACACACAACCTCTACTTTTTCAGGAACCTTCAAATTTTACGCGCAACACCAATTTTTATGCGCAACGTTTGTGTTTTCGCGTAGCATAAACTTTTCTGCGCAACTTCTTTTATACACACCTTTTATGTGCATCAGAACTCAGATCATCTCTTAGTTTTTATCCATTCCGAATGAGGGTGGTCACCACTTATTTATAGGCGTGACCGAACCCCACGTGAAAAATCTACCATGTCGTGCCAAACTCGCATTCTGCGCGCAATCATTTTTTGCGCTGATACCATTTTTTTTCACACATATCCAGATTTTTCATCCACCACATGCCTTTTCCATTTTTCAGAATTCTGATCCCGAAACACCTTTTGTGAAAGAAAACTAACCTAATTTAACTATTGCGTGTAAAACCTATTTAGTCCGCAATCCATGTTTTTCGCACACCACTCCCAGTAAGCTTCTTGACCAATCCATTCCTAAGCCTATAGAATTTTTTAGATCAATTATACTAGGGAGTGGTAAGGACCTTAAAATAGAGAAAACTCGCTATATGGATAAGAACATGTAAGTAGAGATCCCATTGAAAATAAATAAGTCACTCTTTAAAAAAACTAATGAAGTACTACTAGAAACACCCTAATAAATAAGGGTATTGTGAAATAGAAATTGGAAGACCCAAATTATCACCAACTACCCTTCCCTGAAAGAATGCAATAATCCCAAAAAATCGGTGATGAGTCAATGTAACAAGAGATGTTGTAATTATTCAAGGAAGTAGAAACCAACATCCCTATTTTGGATATCATACACTAGATACCAAGGTATGAAATTTTCATTAAATATGTGTGCATAAGAAGAATGATATTGTGAGAAATGATAAGTTAAGTTAAGTAAAACATTTTCTACCATTTTAAAACAAAAAATCCCTCAAAAGTTCCAAGATATAGGAATATTTTTTATCCCCTAAACCATATGAGAGCTCAAATTTTCTAATGCATTATGTGATTAAGAGAATCACTAAATTTTATATATTATTAAGCTTATTCATCTCTACATATTGAAGAACATAAAACCACTTGAGTGGTTGTACAATTTAACAACAGAGCCATTTATTACCCAGTAGGTGCTCTAGAATATGTTCTAGAAAATGTACATGGTCATATATTCCCTAATAACTTATATATTCTGTACATAGATGAATAAAAAAGTAAGAATATTAACCATATCCTCTTAGTAATTCCATTTCTCAAAACTGAAAAAACAATAACAAATGTTAACGAAGGAACACTTTTTATGGTCCTTGGTAAATAAATAGTGGATTTTAACAAACTTAACTCAATGAAGCACCCTCATGAGGGAAAAAATACTTTTACTATAAACCATTTTTAAGTGTATTGTTTTTAAAAAAAGGATACGAAATTTTGGATGATGGAATTGTTTTAAAAAAGGATTTCATAACATAGGATAATTATACTAAAACTATTTCTTCAAATAATTATAATCCGAAACATATTTTATATATTAAAAAACATGATGTAATTAGTTATCTTGAGAATTCACTGAAAGTTTCTATTGAAACCTCTTCATTACCTGTGTAGTCTATAAGTACTGATGAACTGTGAGTTGAGCTGTAGGAAAAACCTATTGAGTTGTTGGAGTATTTGACTCAATGTTTGGGAAAGATAGAAAAAAAATATAATATAGAGTTAGAGATACAAGGAACATAATCATATGAGAAAACCCTATTATTTAACTAAAGGATAATTATTTATATGACATAGTTTTTGAGAAGAAATACATTAAAATTGGAGAAAAATTCCTACTACACTCTTCAAGAGGGAAGCTATTGCATGGTAAAAAATAGTCTAAGAATACTAGACTGTATACAATGACTAACATTCTTTCATTTGGTGTAGTGAAAATAAATGGATATAATTAATATAAATTATTAAAGGTGAAGGTAATAAAGATAAATAATTTCAATGAAGATCCTTGGAAAGATCCCGTGGAAGAGTCCAAAATCCTATATAGTGACATCAAATGAATAACCCTAGGATATCTCTTTCCTTAACACTAGATTAGAGGCTTCTATTTTTGAACAATATTTCTGAAAATGTGCCCTTATATAGAATTTTGTCTGCACTAAGTGTTGGGTAGAGAGAAAAATAGTTTTAGGATATAAATACATTTTTTTTATATAAAAAATAAAGAACAAAAAAATAACAAATAAATGTCTAAAAATATATTAAGAACATGTAAAGTGTTTCTATAGGTTTCTATTTTTAGAGTTAAAAATAGTAAAATAATAATTTATAGGAAAATTGAACTTCAATAGTGTTCTCCATAGTTAAAATAATGTGCTAGATGAGCGGATTTCATTACTTCTAAAATCACTAATTGAGAATGATTTCTGAGTGAAAATAACCTCCATTATAAGGAAATTATTTTTGAAGAATAGGGAAATTGAGTGAAAACTAAAAATATAATTCTAGAATAAGAATTATAACTTGTGATCAGTATAATTTTGAACTCAATCTCAAGTGACCAGGTCTTAGTAATTCAGTAACACGTCCGGGAGCCTCCTTAAAATAAATTCATATAAGTCTTTTAAACCAAGAATAAAAATGGGCAATTTGGATCCCATAAATAACTTTTAGGAAAATGAAACTTTGTGTGTGATTATCCCTATATACATATTAATAATTGATTTTGTATAGTTCTCTACATAAACATGGCTAGGGATATTGTTCTAAAAAGAATAGTGTACACACTTTTCCAAAATAAATTCATTTAGGTGAGGGGAATATTGAACCAATGAATGGGTAATTGGCTTATAAAAAGATATTTTAAGGAATATCAATGATGTGTGAAAATGAAATTTGGTTTGGGAAGCTTTAGAATAAGGAAAATATGGAAGTGTTACTTGTTATAATTTCATTCCTCATGAATCTAACACATTCACTCATGGAACTAAAATTTGATTATAAATGGAAGTATACCTGTGTGCGAAATTCACAAATTAGGTATGGACATATATTATATGAATTATTTGATTCCTTCCAATTCTATATGTGTATTGAAGTTTGTTAGATCCATCATAAATGTTTGGAATCCAATGATAAAATTTCCTGGGAGTGAAATAGTTTAAGTGTGGGGGAGTACATGAGCCCCAAATTTCAAAATGTATTATCATATTTTCATTTAAAATACCCCTCATTAAATAAAAATATTATGAGAAATAGTGAATTTTTGACACTTTTTAAAATTATGGATTTAATTGATAAATTACTCCAATAATGGATTTTAATGATTTATTCACTTATAATATAAATTTTCACGCCATACATAAATTGATAATGTTTTTTAGACATTTAAATACAATTGAAAATTTTCAATTTGGAATTAAATTATTAAATATATTTTTTCTAAATTTTATCTGTTTCAATTTTTTTTTAATTAAATGAAATTAAAAAATTGAAATTGAAATTGAAATTGTTTGATCGTGAAATGAAAAATTTATAATGAATTGGAGAATGATTTTTCATAGGTTAAATTTTTTTATTTTAATTAATTTATAATTATTGGAATTTATTTGAAAAAATAATTCACTAAAAAATGTTAATGGAATGTAGGTTGAAAAGCAACAATCCCCTAAAAAGGCTGGAAGTGACCACATGGATATACAAAAAGTGACCATGTGTAATGAAATTAAGTAATTGCAACACCCCAAGATTTTTTATTTTGTTTTTCAAAAAAATTTAATCGTTTATATATTTTTAATTACACAAAACAGTTATTTTATTATGTGTGACACACAAAACTGAGTTTAGCTTGTGTTACATGTAACACTGAGTTTAAACGAAACATAACTTATTATTAAAATATTTTTATTTAATGTGATATTTATCACTTAGTCATTAGAATGAAGAGTATGAATAAGATTAACTAAATAATGATAATATATGGTTAACACATTTATATATAATGAATTATTCTGTAACCAATTAATTAAAAATTAAAATCAAAAGTATTCGAAAACTAATGAAATATTTTTCTAAAAAATAGTTTTTATGCCAATAAAGAAATTTTACCTTAATAAATTAAACAAATAACTTATGGTGAATAATTTTAATGAAATGTATATATAATATATTCATTAAAATAATTAACAGTCACATTATGTGTTTTCTAGATAATAGATAAGAATAAATCCAATTTTATGCATAAAAACAATAATTTTCTAAAAACCAGTTTATTTGCCTTTTTTGTGAACATGTTTTAAAAATAAATATCGAATCTATTAAAAAAATTAATTTCAAAAAATAAAATTAATTTTTGAAATTATAATATCAAAATTAACTTTTGGTTAATCTTTGAGAATTTTCTAAAAAGATTAATTTGTTGATGAATAATGAATAATAATGAATTTCATTTGAAAATTACCTTTTTCATTTAAATTATTTATCAATTCAAATAATATTTTAAATTGGTTTTAAAGAAAAATTATTTTAATTATATATATAAATATTAATCCAATTTAGGTTATTTTAATCAATTTAATTTTGAATTTGCATCTAAATACTTTATAAATTTTTGAATATTTTCACCTTGAAAACCCGCTTTCTCGTTGCGTCTGTGGGATTAATTTTAAATTAAAATTTTCCAATTCTATTTATTTGATTTGAAAAAGGGATTCCATATTTGAAATAAGAATAATTTATTTTTTCAAATAGTTTCAAATTAATTTTTTACCAATATTAATAGTGAAAATAATAAAAAATAATTACAATGATTTAGGTAAAAATGAGTTTATCGGGGGTTAAACTAAAATGATAAGGGTCAAAATAACATAATTTTTTTCTAAAATATATTTTATAGCCATATTTAGACTCTATAATTTATATATATCGATAATACTTAATTTTGGAAATTTCTTCATGTGAAAAATGGAGGTGCACCTTTTTATTTTAAAAAATTATAAATGTTCCACTCACCTCACTTATAAAAGACCACCCCATTCATTACCTTGTCTCACATTCAAAACCTTTTGGTTCAGCCAATAACTACCCATATAACTTCTAAAATTCGGTAATATGATCTTATAAGACTTAGTTTTGTCAGAAATCCAACCCAGGAAGGCTTTTGTTGAAAACCATAGAATATTACCTGAAGAAGAGGCAATGTTCTTCAATAAGAATTTTTGTCTTATCTCATCCTCCACCTAATTAAATTATTAGTGGACCATGATGATATAATAAACTCAGTATCTTCCATATAATGAGATTTTTTATGTTATGTTAATTACCTACAATCATCCCCACTTCCATCAAATGAGTTATGAAATCACCATTCATGTGTACAGTGGACTACCGCCTCGTGAACCAATGTCATTTGTTTTTCCATTACCACCTCTCATGGTTGGGTATGATGATGGATATAAATTATATATATATATATATATGATATTTATAACATAATTATACCTCTCAAGTCAATATATCATATATAAATTTTTTTAGTTTTTATTTTATATGGGACACGATAACGTCGGTCATGTGTAAAGCATACTACCACCTCACGAAGTGATGTGATTTGTTTTCAGTAGTGATTTATATGGAAAATAATTAGGATAAAGTTAATGAATATATTTCATATAAATTTAATAATTATTATATTCTTGGAATATTCATCATTCCTTGAATAGAATATATCATGTTTTTATTACCTTTTCGCTCAATGAAATATGATAATGTCGTTCTTGTACATGTGGACTACGACCTTCATGAAAGGATTTGAATCTCTTTTCATCAGAACACCATAGGGATGATATATATAAGTACATTTAAAGAAATAATATTCTATTTATATTATTATGAAAACAATATAAATATAAAATATTACCTACCTATTTTCCGTAATGATCGTTGAAAAATGGAAACGTTAATCATGCGTACATACAACCTATCGTCTCCATGATCGTAACATACTTAATTTCTAAAAAATAGTCTTTCATGATTGGTCCTAAAAGGATATTTGATGTATAAATATTATAATTTTATAATTATTATTATATTAGATATTTTGGGACCATGATCAAAGAAATAAAAAATCAAAACATATATGAAAAACAAAGTGATTATTCCTAGAAATGTTACCTTAACATGGAATTATTAATAACTAGGTAATAAAAGGTCATAATAAAATCATATATGGTATGATATATATATATATGGTTATATAATATATGTATAATAAACATATATTTATTATACATGAGGTTCAAACTTCTATGAAGGAAGTCAACCCCGTGCGTCCATGAAATCGTACAAGGGTTGTGGTGTTTTAGCTTGGCCATGTGGTCCATAAAAGGGCATAAGGGAAAGGAAAGTTCCCATGTCATGGTCTAGCTAGGTCTCCCCGAGTTTCCCCTACCTTTCCAAAATGGTGCATTTCTAAAGGTGATCATGGATCTTCTTGGGTGATTTCTATGCGCGAACAAGCGCACCTTATCTTGCGAAGACATCTTCATTCCTCGATTGTTTGTGGATTTGGATCTGTCCCAACTAATTCCATATAATATATCATTGAAGGTATATGATATGTTGGAATGTGACCAAGAAATAACTTTCCCAGTTTATCCCCAATTATGTTCCTCATGTTGCCTTCAGGGCCACTCTATTATTTTGTGCAGAAACAAGAAGAAAGGCACGCCTCTTTAGGCTCAAAGGGCTCCCTCATGTGGAGGCTCTTCTCTGTACAGGCTAGGGGTATTCTAGTCTATTCCTTCCCAAGAGATTATGGTTGAGATTGGGAATTTCCAGACCCCCAGGTTGATCCTGAGGTAGTGGATCAACCATCCTTCACATCTGATAACATGTTCTCCCCTTGCATGGACCTTGTAGCTATCAAGCTTGGAGTTCCCTCTCTGATCCATTCAGACCTCACAATAACCTTTATCAGGCCTTTTCCTTTGCCTATAGTAGGCTGGCTGCGTGATCTACTCCTGGATTTTCATCTTTCCACTCTGTACCACATTTTGTTTCTTCCATCTCTTATGGAGGCCCTTCCTACTGCTATCAAGGAGTTGGAGGATGCAGGCGGCCTCCCCTTTTCTCCTCCCATCCTCGAGGCATGACAAAAGGAGGGTTCCATTATAGTATCAACCAATGTTTTAGGTGTTTTTAATATTGTGGTTCCAACCTTGGTTTCTCTATCCTCATTTTCATTTCTAGGGAAGCTGGGTGTAGTTCCTGTGGATGATCCTTCCCCAGTGACTCCCTTACTCTTGATCCCCCCTACTCAGAGCCAAATTATATGCACTCGGGCACGGGTGAGACAAATTTGGGGAAGTTCTTCCTCCATCTCCATGAAGACCTCCAATCATGGGGCCAAAGTTGGAATCTTCCTTGTTTAAATATTATCCATGATCATCTGAAATGTTTGTGGCCTGGGTGAATGGGTGAAGTCCAATTTTATAGATTCATAAGTTAAGAAACACAATGTTTCTATAGTAGTAGTTCTTGAGCACAAATAGAACCCGGCTAAGCTAGGGGAGTTCTAATGAAAAGTTAGAATGCATGAATCCTTGTAATAACTTTTGATCAACCACCATATCTGGATATTTTGGAACAAGGAGGTTTTGTTGGATTTGATAAGAAGAGGTTATCAACTCATCACATAAAATGTCACAAAGGGTTTAGAGTTCTTCTTCATTTCTGTTGTGTATGGTAGCTGCAACGCTCAAGTTAGAAAGAGTATGTGGTCTGATCTTGGTTCCTTCAATCCAGAGGATCATCCATGGATTGTACAGGGGGGAATCAACATCATCCTTGACCCTAGGGAGAAGAAAGGGAGGGGTGGATTCCCTCAATAGGCTAGATTGAATTTTGAGAGCCTCATGGTGTGCTCATGCCTTCTCAACTTGGGGTACTCGGGAGCATGCTACACTTGGTGCAACAACCAGAAGGGAGGAAGGCCTAGATGGAGTAGGAACGATAAGTGTCTGGCTAACAATAATGATATCAACATGTTTCCTAATGCTAAGGTACATCATCCTGTACGAGGTATATTGGAACACTCTCCTCTACTGGTTTGTCTACCTCCTAAGCAGGATTTCCTAGAGTATTTAAGCTTTTTATCATCATTGGTCTCGAAACCCTAGTTACCAACTAACCTTGAGAAAGGTGTGGGGTGAGCTATCCCACATGAATACCTAGGTTACACTTTATAATAAACTATGGAAACTTATGCTCGGGCTCTAGGAGTGAGCCAGGGGGATCCTTACCTTTGACCAAGACATGGAGACCTTAAAACAGAACATCAGGAACCTAGAATCTAGCCTAGAAGAGGCATGGAGTGAATATGTCTTTGAAAAGTTAGTTTTCAAGAAGTATTTTTGTGTATATCTGTTCCTTAAATAAAAGATACTGGCTCAGGAGAGATCCCAGGTGAGATGGTTGCATGAGGGGGATAAAAACACAGTGTTTTTTCACGCTAGTATTAGTGAGAGGGGACACATGATCAAACCCAATATTTAAACCGAGGATGTAAATTACACTGAGGACAAAGACATTGTTTGGAGAACATAGATATCTTTCTTTATGGAAATTATTGCGGGACCAAACCCAAGTATGGACAGTGGATACCCAAGTGGAAATGTGTCTCTCTAGGAGGCGATTCTGGCGATGGTGTCTAGACTAGACAATGAGAGCTTGGAGGAAAGTCCAAAGGAGGATGAAATTCACTTGGAGATGATGAAACCGAAATATGAGAGTGCACTCAGACCAAATATCTTCCTAAGATAATTTATAAAGGAATGTGAGATGTGGTGAAGGGGGATGTAATCAAGGCTATACATGATTTTTTTTGCGGAGGGAGTCTGCCCCAGGTAGCTAGTGCTACCTCTATGGTTCTCATCCCGAAGGTCAAGGTCCCTTCTTCTCTATCACACTATAGGTCAGCGAGTCTATGTAATTTCCCCTACAAGATCCTAATGAGTGTGATTAACCAGAGGTTTTCCCAACTCCTCTCATGGTGTATATCCACTGTGCAACATGGTTTTGTTCGTGAGATCTCCATACAAGGAGTTATCACTCTTGGATAAGAGGTGATGCAGGACGTTAACATGAAGACCTGAGACTCTATCCTGGTGATCAAAATGGGCATGAACAAAGATTATGATTGGATCAAGTGGAGTTTTATTAATAGAGTTCTTGCAGCTATGGGGTTCTCATCCTGGGTGGTGGATCTTTTTTTCATAAGATTCAGTTCTCCATGGTTTTCAGTGTCTTTCTTGGGGAAGAGTCACAGTTTTTTTAAGTCTATGAGGGGCCTTTGGCAAGGTGACCCGATCTCTCCTATTCTCTTTATTATAGCTCAGGACTCTCTCAGACATCTTATTAACTAAGGCTTATCAAATGGAGATATTATTTCCTTTAGAAGAAAGATGAATATTCCAACAATATTTCAATTGATGTTTGTAGATGACAAGGTCATCTTCATGAATGAAGGCAGGGGTTTTATACAAGGAATCAAGATAATTCTGGATGAGTACTGCTTTTGGAGCAGGAAAGTTATCAGTAACTCAAAGATCCATTTCTCCATCTCTCACAGGTGTGATCCAGGCAGGTTTACTCACTCTGCAAAACGCCTTGACATGTAGTGTATAGTTTTTCCTATAGAGTACATGGTATTTATTGTTTCTTTAGGTAGGATAAAAGTTCTTGACTTTGATTAAATTGTGAACAATATTATGATCCATGTCCTGAACTGGAAGAACCACTTCCTTTAATTTGGATACCGCATTGCCCTTGTAAATAGAGTTATGTCCTCAATCCCAGTTCATGTGATAGATTCCTCCACAGTGACACATGGTGTTATTCAAATGATTTACAATGTGCTATGTAGTTTTATCTTGGATTAAAAGTTTGAAGTAAAGAGGCATTGGGCCCCGTGGGACATGATGGTGTGACCCATTCATGATGGGGGGATCAATGTGTGGGGTCTTCAAGTCATACTCCATTGCTTGCGTGCTAATCTTTCATGGGATATTCTTGAGGGAAACACTCTTTGAAGAAAGTATATGTCTATGATTTGCGGAGGCTACGTGGAGGCAGTGAGGGAGTACACTTCTCCATTCTATTCAATCATATTTCCTCTTTTATAGACTCTCTAACAGAACTCCCTATTGCAGGTTGGTGCCATCAATATCTCATTATGGACCTATAATTGGGTGGGATTGGTTCTTAGTTACCCTGGTTGTTCGGTTCCCCTGATCACGGTGAAGGAAGCAAGTTGATATCCCAGATTCATGATGGATTTTGTGGATGGGAAAAAACATGGACTCCTCAAATCCATTATGTTCAACTTAGATCCAGACATATGCGTGTTTACTCCTTCTTCATCAAGTGTCTTCTCCTCTAGGGATTTCTATTGGATGACCTCTATGAAAAACCTTTAGGATAGTTAGAATAGAGTGTTATGGTGCTACAAAACTCTAAATAAGTAATTTTTTTTCATGGCGTATCAAGAATAATTCCTTAGCTACGGATGAGAATATCAAGAATGTGGGGATCAGTTTGGCTTCAAGGTGCCACAATTGTAGTATATGGTGGGAGGAGAGCTCTCACCATCTTTTCTTCGAAGGGAAATGGGTGCAGGGAGTGTGGACTTTCTTCGATGGCCTTACTGCCTTTGCCTCATGAGATATTAGGGATGCTCCTCTTTTTAGTCAGATGGTTTTAGGGCATGATGGATTTAATTATGGAATGAATGGCGCAGATAGTGATTTTCAATGATGGATGTTGGTGTCTATGGAAATCCAAGAACCATGAAAGATTCGAGGGACATATTACTTCAGCACGGTCCATCATCATGAGGAATCATTTCCTACTGGTAGATATAGTTTCTATTGTCTTGAAATGGTTGTAGGATCCTTCATTAATGTTTCTTCAGGTTAGGGTCTCATCCTCATTTCCCTCCCTCGACCATTAGCAGGGGAGATGGGTTTCTGGGAATCCTCCCAACAAAGGCCTAAAATTGAATTCATACGGCTCATGTATGATGGATTCCATTAGTGGAGGGGGAGTCATTCCTGGTCCGGGGAGAAATTTTGTTCTTGCCTACTCTTCATTCGATGGCAATGGCACCTCTATCCAGGATGAGGCCAACAAGATTCTTACTAGAATCACCCTCTGTATGTAGAATAACCTTGGCAATACATATGGGGAGACAAAATCTGTTATCCTTTATGATTCCTTGCTCGGTATAAGTTCTTCTCCTAGGACTATTGAATACACTGTTTGAAAAATCAGAGCTCTTTTGGGAGACAACATCTGTGTAACTCATACTTGGCGCGAGGAGAATTCGGTCGTAGATCATTTGGACTCTTGGGCAGACCACAAATCCATTAGCATTATTCTCCTTACTAAAAATAGCATGAAACCAGAGGTCATGAATTTATTTAGAGGGTATGCACTTGACTTGAACTATTTCATACCCCCTTATCTTTGTATCCTTGTTTTACTAAACTTTTTGAATTAAAATATAATTTGTATGGATGAAGGAAGTCGAGACTTAATGTAAGATATTTATAGTATCTCTTTTATTTTCAGGAGACATATGGAAATTCACAATTCATTTATTTTTTGTAGTTTATATTATTCACTATTAAAATTTTATATCATTATTATAATTTTTTTCATGATATTTAATGTTTTACTTTATATTATTACTTATTGGAGATTATGATTCAAAATATTACTTAAGGAGTAAGAGATTTATGTCTCAATTTTCACTTTTGTGAGACACATGTCATATTAACCAACTTTTTATTTTATGACATGTATATACATCCCAAAAATTTATTTTATAATTATTCAAAACTATTTTTTTTATTTACATATCCATTTTAGGATATCTATTTTATGGGGATTATGGTTTAAAATTTACCAAAACAGTAAAAGATTTTTGTCTCAATTTTCATTCTTTGAAACATATGTTTTGTTATGCACCTATCTTATTTCATGAGGTGTATATAAATCCCAATCAGAAGGTAATATAATGAAATTATTTATTCTCATAATATTTTATGTTTCTTTTAACTCTAGTATTTTATCGGGATTATGATTCAATCTTACTAAAGCGGTAATAGTTTGTGGTTATGATTTCATAGTTTATTGGGATTATTTATTATTTTATCTTCAATACTGAAATATTATGATTTATGACTCAAGAATTGTCATTAATTTTCATATCTTGTGTTAATTCATGGTATTTTAAAGTAGTAATATCATTTCCCCACTTTCAGTAATTAAAATAATTTATATTTTTTTAATAAAAATTATCTTTATTTCTCTCTTCAGTCAAAAACTCATTTTCTTCCAAAATCATGTTTTCTAAAAATGTTTTCCAAATCTTTTTTATCATTATTAATTGGTTTATTAAATAAATTTTAACCCATGTTTGACTTTTAATTTTTTTTAAATGAATCTTCATGGATTTTTTCAAACAACGACCATTTGGAATTTATTGAAAATGATAAATGAAAATTTGTTTTAATGTTTACAACATGAACACAATTTTCTTCCAAATTGGAAATTATTTTTCATTTATGACTCCTTTAAAAGTATTTAAGATTATTTTAGAAGAAAATTATTTTCAAAATATCTTATGAATTTTTAATTTTAAAATGTGATTTAAAAGAAAATTTATTTTTTTCAAGATATGTTCCAAGTGATATTTCAAAACCATTCTCCATATAAGATGTCATCCATTGATGAAAATTATGATATAATAGGAATATGAACAAAGGATACTATTTTTATTCTTTTTATGAATGTGTTATCATGTTAATATTTTTATGAAACTCATTTCTCTTCCATGAGTTATACCATGATTAAATTTTTATGATTCCCACTCCATTTTCCACGAGTTATGCTACGATGAAATAATAAAATGGTTTTGAAATCCATATCTTTTCTATAGGTTATTATATGATGAGATTCTTATGAAACCCATTTTTTCATGGTTTATGATATGATGAAGGTCTTATGATCTTTTGGCACACATATATATGATTTTTATTATGTGATGGGTGGGACCTATATCTACCTCAAATGTATTGGGTGATGAATAATTTTACATATGATCAAAGGGTATATGGTTGTTTATCCCAAGCCCAAAGGAGGTTACGAGAGAGTTCATCCCAAGCCTAAAGTATGTAAACGGGTGGTCATACCATGCCAAAAATGTTATGAATGTATTGGTGGGCATCCTTTACATATGATTTTCGATACTTATATGTATTCCAAAAATCTAGGTATTATGCCAATGTTATGCTCTCATGGATCATGTTCTTTGATTCTCTTATGATTAATGTCTTATGAACTTTCTATATTTAATCCCTGAGTTTAGATTATGATCTTTGATATGTTAGGTATAATTTTGAAATGTTATTCTCATGTTATCATATCCTTTTGTTCATGTTGTGATTATGTATCTCAAATGTTTACCCTTACTGTGCATGTAAGACCACCCATTCTTATATTACCTTTCCTCAGGGTATGAAGAAATTTATTATGTATGATATGCCTAAGAAGGGTATTAGTTATGAGGATAATAATCGTATATGATGTAGTTTATCTATAAATCATTTTTTTGTTTCCATGATTCAAAAGAAACTATAACATTATGATACTCATGAATATGATTGGGTAATTTAATAAATGTTTATAAACAAATTATACAATATCTATGTATGAAAATCCTGGGTTACTATAGCTGGTATCAGAGGAAAGGATTAGTTAAAATTTGAAAACTAGGATAATAAAACTTTAGCGAGATACATAGTTATATTTCTAAGGATATTTCTAGGGAGGTATTTAATGATATATCTAAGGATGAGTCAAAGTATAGAAAAATGTACTCGAGTCTTGGTAAAGGATAGAAAAAGTAGTTTCTAAAAAATTACATCCTTGTTTGGATACTAAAAGTGGATGTGGATCTGACATAGAGGTAATTAGGGGTAATAAATACAAAATGGGCGTATTGATATAGAATTTATCATCACCTGGTGAATGACAGTAGGCCTTGTTTCACACCTAGTTTGACACATTTGGAGGATATACCTTAAAAACTCAAAAAATCTTTATGAATCAACATGGAGTATTAAAATATATGATTACTACTAATGGCCTAAGAAAACCTATGGTGTGATCTATTAAAAATAAATTGTCATGATTTACAAATCTTATAAGTGATTTTTCATGATTCTGTGGGTTCCCACTATGAATATTTTTACACTATGTTTTCTTGGTTTTTGTTAATGGATGAAACTAGAAAGAGTCATGTTAACACTAAATTTGATGGAAAATTTGGTGAATATGAGCAAACAAATTGGAATATGACTGGAGAGATAGATATTTTGATAATATATAATCAACTATCATGATATATTACTAAGAACATAAACTTCACTGAGATTCCTAATGTGTCAAATAAGAAAAAGATTAACTTTTAGGAATGTTTGTGTTGTAATGAACATAGAAGTAAGAAGATTCAGATTCTTACATGTGAAGAAGGTGGGAAGAAGAACCTATAAGAATATATCAAATAGAGGGAAAGATTTTATCTATGTGGAAAAGAAGGCCATAGAGTGAAAAATTTACAAGGAGTTAAATATGTTATGTGTGGGGAACATGGGAGTTATCTAGATCAATACCCTAACACAATAATTAAATTATATAAAAAGCAAAGAAATATTCCATGTCAATAATTGAATTGTAATGACTAAAGTATCTATGTTTTGTGATTCAAGGATTATGTTGTAGAATTATTTTCCCAATGATATTTGGGTTTTAAAAATCATGGAACATCTAGGGATTATGTTATTTTTTGAAGAATATATGTCTCCATGTAAGGTTAACTAAAGAGTTATGGATTACATCATGATTTTAAAAGTTTTATATTGAACATAAGTTCAAATTCCTTGACACCCCACATGGGCATTTACATGATGAGATTATATAAAAATTAAGGGTATTTTGGGACACATTTATGGAAATATAACCCTTTGGTTTTGAGGAGAAATTCCATTTTATGATCATATAACTAAAGTTATTGGTAAAATTTTGGTTTTATATAATCTTATATGTTTATATAATTTTGGGCTATTGAAATTTCATAATATTTTTATTGATACAGTTTCTGAAAAAGGATAAACTACAAGCCATGCAACAAGATATTGCATCCGGAATGGCCGCGAGTCTTAAACCCACAACCGAAGGGATACAAGTGTATAACACAAAACAATGGAATATATGAATGATTAATTATGATGAAAAAACATAAAGAGAGATATTTCTAAGTATGTATCCTGATGCTTAGTAATTAAATAATTTAAGGATATAAGAAAAAGTTCTAAAAGGATGTTATGACCATTATACATACGAGAAAGGAAATGGGAATATATAACCATGGGTTTTGTTATTATACTCCCCAAAACATCTAATGGGAATAATTCAATATGGGTTGTTGTTGATCATCGTATGAATTCATCACTCTTTATCTATATCCTAGAATATTTCTCTTGGGATACTTTTTACTGGATATATATTAAAGAAGTGTTAGGGTAGCATGGTGTACCACATTAAATTGTATTTGATCGGTATCCAAAGATTACCTCAATGTTTTAGAAAATTATTTAGCAATAACTTAATATAGATTTTAGTTTTAGCACTATGAAAACAATTTAAACCCTATCGGATATGTTAAAATCTTGTTAAATAGATTTCAAATGTGTCCAGGATCTCACCTTCATCTAGTCTAGTTTCCTTACAAAAATAGATTTCACTAGACCATTTAGATGGATCCTTATGAATCCCATTGAATATATTGGAATAAATTTATATAAAGAAAACTACTGGGACATTATCTAGTTTATGAGATAAAAGAGAAGGTTTAATCCATTTAGAAACATGAAAGGACTGCAAAAAGTTGAAAAAATGTTATGATGATAATCTTTTATGTGATCTAGAATTTAAATTTTGTAAGAAGGTTGTTCTATGAATTTCTCCATAGAAAAAATAACGAAAAAATAATCCATAGATATATCATTACTATTAAAATAATTTATCATATCGGGAAAATAATTTATCATTTGGCACTTCCACTGCGCCTCTCGGAGGTTCATGATGTGTTCTATGTATCATGCTTGAGGAAGTATATAACTAACCCATCACATGTACTGAACTCAGAGTTTGTACCACTGGAGCATGAGATTTCTTATGAGGAACAATCAGTAGGTATTATAGATCAAATAGAGAAATTTCTATAAAACAAGACCACTAACCTGCTCAAATGTTGTGCCAAAACCACTAGCTTGTGGAAGCTACTGTGAACCTGATGATGTAATGAGGTAGAATTTTCCTCTTTTGTTGGTATCAATGTGATGAATTTCAAGGACAAAATCCATTTTATGGGTGGTAGAACGTAACACCCAGATATTTTGTGATTTTTTCAAATAAATTTAATCTTTTCTATATTTATCATTACACGCAACATAAATTTTATCTTATTATACATACAACACTAAGTTTAGATTTCATTACAAACAATGATGAGTTTAAATGAAACGTGACTTATTATTAAAATATTATTATTTAATATGATAGTTATCACCTAGACATTGGAATGGTGGTTATGAATTGGATTAACTAAATTATAAAAATATGTGGTTTAAAAATGTATATATAATGAATTATTTAATGACTAATTAATTAAAAATGAGGGAAAACTATCTATAAATAAAGGAAATCTTTTTCTGAAAAACTATTTTTATGAAAACAAACAGATTTTACCTCAATAAATTAAAAAACAATTTTGGTTAATTATTTTAATGAAATATAGATTTTATATATCCAATAAAATATCACACATTCATCTTGTGTGTTTTTAGACAAGTGATAATAATAAATCCAATTTTATTCTTAAAAAATATATTTTTCTAAAAAAAAGTTATGTTTCTATTTATCGCACTTATTTTAATTTTTTTTGAAAATTTCACAAAATTTATTTGAATAAATAAAATTCATTTTTAAAATTACAATATACATATTATCATAATTTAATTTTTTGATAATTTTCAAAAAACAATTACTTTTTTGATGAATAGTGAAAAATACTAACATTTAATTCAAACCCACATTTTAATTTAAATTATTTTATAAATATAAATCACATATTAAATTGGTTTTAAAGAAAAACTAGTTCAATTATATATCAATTACTCGAATTTAGGTCATTGGAATCAATTTCATATTGAAATTTGGTATGAGAACTTTGTAAACTATTGAACATTTTCTCTTTGAAAACCCACTTTCTCATCACGTTTGGGGTATTAATTTTAAATAAAAATTTTCCAATTATATGAATTTAGCTTAGTAAAATGTTTTATATATTTTTAATAATAATAATGTATATTATAGAATAAGTTCAAACTAATTTTTTGACCAAAATGAATCTTGGAAATAGTAAAAATTAATTATTGTGGTAAAGGTAAAAATGGGTTTACCGGGGTGTTAAACAAAAAAAAAGTGTTAAAATAACCTAAAAGTTTAGCTAAAATATATTTTATGTCAATATTTAGAACTTATAATATAAAAGTCTCTATAATACTCTATTTTGGACCCTTTTGGCATGTGGAAAACGTGGGTATACCTTTTTTTATCAATAATTAAAAGTGTGTGACTCACCTCACTTATAAAAGGCCACCAATCACCTATATTATTAACACATTAATACCATTTTTTATAGAAAATAAAAGCCCAAATAACTTCCAAAAATTCATACTATAATTCTGTAATCATTATTTTCAGAAAAAATTCAATCTATGAAGGTTTTTTTGTGCAAACCTAAGGTGTTTATTTGAAGAAGAGGTAACATTATTCAAAGACCATTTTTATTTTATTTCTTCCTCCAACTCATTAAATTATTGTTAAACCATGATGATATAATAACCTTAGTATATTAAATATATTTATATGATTCTATTTTAAGGGCATGACCCCAACCATCCTCACATCTATCAAATGGTCCATGAAATCATCATTTGTGTGTACGGAAGACTACCACCTCGCAAGTTGTTATCATTCATTTTTCCATTACAAACTCTAATGGTTGGGTATGATGATGAGTATAAAGTATATATATTATATTTATAAAATTATTATATATCTAGAGTCATTATATCATATTAACTTTTTTAATTTTCATTTCTTAGGGGATACGATGACGTCACCTGTGTATACAACATACTACCACATCATGAAGTGATGTGATTAATTTTCACTAATGATTTATATAGAAAATAACAAGGGTAAATTTAATGAATATATATGATATAAAATAAATAATTATTATATTAATGAAATATTTATCATTATTAAAATATAATATACAATTTTATTTCTTACCATTTCACCCATTGAAAGATGACAACATCGTTAGTGTATGTTTGGAATAACACCTTCATGGGAAACTCCTCGACCCAGTTACCCAGAGTCGGTGAATTATTACATAAAATTGACATGATCACAAGGGATCAAAATCTCAAAAGACTGATCAGTTTAGTAGCATTGGAAGTACTAGCTACATTCATAAGTTTTACATTACATTATAAAATCAAAAACAACAACAACATTGTATCCATTGACCACATTCATCCCTTAGACTATCCCTACAAGTCAGTCATAATATTCTTCTTCGCATCCAAGGAAAAATAAAACATAGAAATGGGTGAGCTCAGATGCTCAGTAAGGATAACAATATAGCGGAAACTTTCAAGAATAAACATATACATTTAAGGCAATATATAAGAATAAAACACAAGCCTTTTAAACTTAAACATCATCATAATATGGAAAAGATAAATCAAATAATGCCATTCACTTATTCACATGGATATTCTACTAGTCGAATAATCACATGTAATATCAATATCCAATTTCATAATGTTGGAATGCATAATGTTAGACTTCATAACAACATAGGAAAGGCCTTGTGCCAAGACTAAAAATAAGATTTTGTCAAGCCCTTATGCCAAGACACTGGTTTGTCTCATGAGAGCTACCGATGCATCTCGGAGATATAACGGGCTTCACCCATCACTTACTAAGTCTAATGCAATACTCATATGGAAAGGTTTAAACATAACATAAAAATTCATATTAAAACTAGCATAAGAAATGCCAATACATTATCCATAAACCATGAATGGTGTAAAAATAACACATCCATAGTAAAACATATAAAAAAACCTTGAATACAATATGGATGATTTGTATCATGATAAATCAACTTCAAACAAGCTTAAAATACATCAAAGGATGTTGACATAGATGAAATGAAAACTTTTCTATATAGAAATATCTATTTCTATTTTGAAATCATTTAAAAGTCATATAATTATAAAAAAACACATTTATTTTGAAAATATTTTTATAATCTTGTACGGGAAGCTTCAACGATTTTATAATGGTGGAAAATAGCCGCACCAGCCATATAAGTTAAAAAAATACATTCTTACCTTGATTTTGTCGAGAAGTTCATAAAGTACCTTGTTTGGAAAATGATGAAAAGATTACTTTCATAACATATGTGGTCAAATAAGGTTATAAATGAATTTAACCAATAGTTTTGTAAATAGAAATATTTTTTTGAATTATATTTTTGAGAAAACACAGATGTGGATGATAAAGAGGTCCCAGTAGATACTAACGTATTAACAACCACAGATAAGTAAAGAGATTGTAGAATTAACCCTTACCTTGAACTTTTCCTTAGACAATGGTATATTAACCTATTATATAATAGTTGAAACATTTTTATTAAATTATAAAAGAACTATATACATAAATATGATATCATATATGATCCTATAACATTTCTTTGTTAATTATATTTTAGTAGTATGATCGTTTCAGGTGTTGACTGATTCATTTTACTTTATATGATTGGATACATAATCCATGTTTTTTAGGGATATTATCTATTTGATTCATATACAGAATAATATTATGTTCATACAAATTATTTTTAATCATAAAATGATAATTATTCTTGAATGATTACGACGGGGAATGAATCTCATTGTGTTTGTGGAGACGACAATCCATATGTACGCACGAGCGACAATATCAATATATTGATGGGGAAATAATATGTAATTGGATGATATATCATATATAAAGAATCATTAACATGTTATATTTATTATTTAAATTTGTTATACTCATTATTATACCCATACAAATAATGAAGTGTTTGAATAACAAACTACACCACGACGTGGAGACAGTAAGCCGTACGTATGCTTGTATGTTGAATTTGTCATTTATAGGATGGATAGAATAAAGAATATGGTTTTACCATATTTATAATAACATCATAGTATGTAGAAGGTATTAGAGTTATTATTTTGGTATGGAAACAACAAATAAAGAGGAAGTGGAAGAAGAAAATTACTTGAAAGTGGGTGGTGGAATTATTACCTCTTCTTCGGGTGTTACCTTTTCAGTTGATCAAAAGGGATTTAAGATCAAATTAAGGCCTCCAGGTTGAAGGGGGGTTAGTTTAGAGGATATTTGGATAGGATTTGGCTGATCCAAATGTCTTTGGAGGTTGAAATTAAGAGAATGGGAAGTAACCTTTTGTAAGAGAGGTGAGGGTCACTTTAGGAAAAGCTTGAAATATTATTTTATAACAAAATAATTTTCAGTTTCTAATGTCCAAAAAATGATTTATTTCAAGAATATGGTGGGGATGAGTCAAAAAAATCTCATAAAATAGGTTTTAGATAGTTTTAGGTCACCATATTAACCTTATCTTTTAGATTTAACTCTTAGTTAAATAGTTTGACATTTACCATGTCTCTTTGTATTCTTATATTATATGATTAATAAACTTACTATAAAAAGAAAAGAAAACCCCAAGAGGTTAAGTATTTATATATATAAACTTATATAATTCCTTTGGCCGAACTGTAGATTTTTAGGAATATTATATCAATTAATAATATAGTGTTTGTTTTGAAAACTCAATTATGTCAATTTTGACAGATTTTAGTATTTGATATTTTTGAAGTCCATAATAACTTTTTCACTTAAAATAAAATTTATTTAATAAACCATATCATGTTATATTAACCTAAAAAATTAGTTTAATTCATCATAAGTCTCAATTTACATTTATTTTGATATTTATAATATCAATTATAATAATATTTCATTATTAAGGTAATTACTGCATCATCATTGTGTCAAAAATAAATTAAATTATTTAATGTCTAAAAATTATAAATAAAATACGATTATGTAGGAAATATTTTTAGATTTATAATTAATATTTATAGTATAATTTATATTGTGTGTAACCCTATATTAAAAATGGATTAGTTATTAAACTGTGAATTTAACTCTTTTAACTCTTCCTTAAATAAAATAATAATAAATGACCTAATCTAATCCAAGTGGACCAAAGAGTATCATATTTTATTCCTAAGTTTATTTTTGGTCAAATTACACTTATCAAATAGAATTAGGAAATGTGTTACGGTAATTATAATATCATTTTACCCTTAATTACCCTATTTACTTTTAACCGTGGTAAATAAAAGTCAAAAATTTCTATTCACTGAAAATTATTTTTATATTATTAAACCACATTTTACCTACTGATGTAAACTATGCCTCTTGGATTTTTGAAATTCAATTAATAGAAGAGGTAAAATTAAGTTTTATTCAAATTTTCAAATGCTCTTAGAAGGTGGGTAAAAGACGGTAAAAAGTTCAATAAAATTTTATATATCTAAACTTATTATAAAATGACTCCAATGAATTACATTGAACACATATAGGTATTATGTGTCTATTTTGACCTCAAATAAATTAAAATAAAAAACTAATTACTTAAATAAAAATTTGGTTTTAAACAATAACGCTGTGTTTTTCACTATTCATCAAAAAATTAAATGTTTTCAGAAAAATAACAAAAATCACCCTAAGATAATTTCGATATTATGAATTAAAAAATGAATTCCATTTTGAAAAATAAAATTTATAAAATTTTAAAATGTGGGTATTACTATTCATAATGGCTAGTTTGATTGGTCATGGTGTGTAAAAACTTGAAGTTGCGTACAACGCAAGCTACAACATTATTGAAATGGAGACATACCATGGAATCTTGGGGTGTTACATTATTCCCTCCTTAAAATAATTTCATCCACAAAATTTCTAGAATATTTATTCATAAAAAGATTTGGGTGGTTCTTCATCATAAGTTCCTCAGGTTCCCACATTGCCTCTTCCATCTCATGGTTCTCCATAGAACTTTAACCAGATCCGTCGTCTGGTTTCTCAGCACCTTTTCTCTGGTATCAAGAATCTTGTCATGCTCTTCATAATAAGACAGATCAGGTTCTAGTTCAATTTTCTCATAGGTGAGTACATGCGTTGGGTCAGGCATATATTTTCTCAACAGTGATATGTGGAACACATCATGAACTTTGGAGAGACTTGGAGGCATTTCCAAATGATAAGACACAACTCCAGTTCATTATAGAATTTCAAAAGGTCTGATCTTCCTGGGACTCAATTTACCCATCTTACCGAATCATATAACACCCTTCCCTGGAGATACCATAAAAAAACATGATCTCTTATTTGAAATTCCAAATACTTCCTCAGATTATCAACATAGATCTTTTGCCTACTTTGAGATACTTTGATGTGGGTTTGGATAATCTTCACCTTTTTCATTGTTTCCTCAATAGGTTATAGGCCTACGAGTTTTCTTTCACCAACAACATCCCAACAAGTTGGTGTGCGAAATATCTTTCCATATAGCGCTTCATATGGTGCCATCTGAATACTTGAATGGAAGCTATTGATATAGGAAAATTTTACCAGAGGTAAATATTTATCCAACATACCTTGAAAGTCAAGTCATCAAGATCTCAACTTGTCTTCTATGGTTTAAATAGTATGTTCTGATTGTCTATCAGTTTGAGGGTGGTAGACAGTGCTCAAACGAAGTTTAGTATGCAAGGCATTCTAAATACTTTTTCAAAATCTTGATGTAAAACAGGGATCATGATCAGAAAAAATCGATAGGGGTACACCATGGAGTCTTACAACTTCATTAATATATAGTATTCCAAGACGTTCAAGTGGAAAATCTTCTCTTATAGAATGAAAATGTGCTGACATGGTAAGAAGATCAACAACGACCCATATTGCATCATTCCTTCTAAGAGTCTTTGGTAGCCCCATAATAAAGTCTATCGTAATACTATCCCATTTCCACTCAGGTATGTGAAGAGGTTGCATAACTCCTCTAGGATGTTTCCTTCCAGCTTTCACTTGTTGACAAACCATACATATTGACACAAAATCAATAATATTCCTCTTCATTTTGTCCCACTAAAAATGTTCCTTCAAATCTCTATACATCTTGGTGCTCCCAGGGTGTATAAAGAAATTGGAGCTATGAGCATCATCCAAGAATTCCATTTTTATATCAGGTATATCAGGAACACAAAGACTCTTCCCAAATATCAAAATTCCATCTTCATATACGAATTCACTCAATCTCTCATCATTTACAGCTTTAATATTCTTTTGAAACTCTTTATCATTAGTCCGAGAACTTTTTATCCTTTTTAGAAAAGATGGTTTGGAAACCATTTGAAAAATTATTGATGTTTCACCTTCCATGGTTATTCCCATATCCATCTTTACTAGATCCATGAAAATAGGATCCCTTTAACCTCTCATATTCTTCAAAACTCCATGACACTTTCAGATCAAATCATCTTCCACCTTATTTGCCTTCCTTGGTTGTTAGTGTATTATGAAATCATAATCCTTGAGAAGTTCAAGCCATGTCCTTTCCCTCACGTTGAGTTCTTTTTGTGAGAAAATATACTTCAAACTCTTGTGATCAGTATAAATATCACATTTTTCACCATAGAGATAGTGTCTCTATATTTTCAGAGCAAAGATTACAGCTACTTACTCAAGATCATGAGTGGGATAGTTTTTCTCATGAATTTTTAGCTGTCGTGATACATAGAAAATAACTCTATCATTCTACATAAGGACACAACCAAGTCCTTTATTCGAATAATCACTATAAATAACAAACCCATCGTTCTGTTATGGTAGAGTCAAGATAGTAGCATTGACTACTCTTCTCTTCAGTTCTTCAAAATATTCTTCGCACTCTTTTGTCCAAACTAATTTAACCACTTTACGTGTGATTTTGGTTAATGGGTTATCCAACCAGGAAATATTCTCGACGAAATGTCGATATTAACCTGCTAAACCAATAAAACTACATACCTTAGTTATACTCATCAGTGCTGACCATTCTTGGATTGCCTTGGTCTTTGAAGGATCAAAAGAGATTCCATACTTAGAGACAATATGACAAAGAAAAGAAATCTCTTAAATCCATAATTCACACTTTCTAAACTTCCCATATAATTCATTTCTTCTGAGTGTTTTCAGAATAGTGCGCAAGTTATTTTCATGATCCTTTTTTCTTTTAGAGTATAATAATATATCATCAATAAATACCAGTACAAAGTCATCAAGATATTACTTGAAAACTCTATTCATTAAATCCATGAAGATATAGGGTTCATTAGTCAATTCAAAAAGCATTACTATAAACTTTTAATGCTCATACCTGGTTCGAAATGTTGTTTTCAAAATGTTTTTTTTCTTCACACACAACTGCTGATATCCCAATCCAAGGTAAATTATTGAAAAATATTTAGCTCCATGAAGTTGGTCGAATAAATCATCAATGTGAGGTAGGGGATACTTGTTATTTATTGTCATAGAATTGATCTCTATGTAGTCAATGCACAACCTCATAGATCTGTATTTCTTCTTAACAAAAAGGACAGGGCTCCCCATGGAAAACCACTAGGGAGAATAAATCCCTTATTAGTAAATTCCTATAGTTATTTATTTAGTTCCAATAATTCCAAAATGGCCATTCTATATTGGGTCTCAGATATAGGCCTTGATCCTAGAATTAAATCAATGGAAAATTCAATTTCTCATTCTGGTGGATGTCCAGGTAAATCCTCTGGAAACACATCAACATATTCTTGCACAATAGGTACATCCTCTATTCAAACATTATTTTCCTCACCCATAATTATTTTATTCTATTCCTCCCCAATAATTGAATTTAGTAGAGTTACTAGGGGTGGATTTAGATATGTATCAGGTGGTGACATTTCTTCTCTAAAGATAAGCTACTTCTTATCATCATTGAAAATTTTAACCTCCTTCTTCTTACAATAAATTTCCGCATCATGATCCGAAATCCAATCCATTACGAAGATTATATCAAATTAAATCATGGCTATGATGATGAGATCAGAAGATAAAAAAAATTTATATGCCCTAATGGGAACTGATTCACAAAAATTATTGCGATGATACTTCCCTTAGGAGTTTTGATTGACAACTCCCTTTTTTAGTCAAATTGAAAATATCGAATTTTCTTAGGAAATTGAGAAGATATGAAATAATAAGATGATCCAGAGTCAAATAAATCATTGGATAAACATGAGGAAACTATTAAATTACCTTCCACCACATCTTTCGCATCTTCAACATCAGTAGTAGTGATCACAAAAGCTTGGACTTGCTCTCTTGGCATTTTATTAGGTAAGTTCCCTTGGTGCATAGGAAATTAATTTGAATAATTTCCCTTTTCACTACAATTGTAGCATTCAACATTGAAAGCATCTTTCTTTCTCTTGAAATCATGAGCTTGGTGGCCTTTTTCACCACACTTCTAATATACTCTCATTCCCATAAGGAAAGTACCCGGGTGCTTCTTCCCACATTTACCGTAGGATGGATATTAAGATTTTACTTTCTTCCCTTTATTTCCATTTCCAGAGTGATCAACATATCTCTTCTTCTCTTGATTTACTTTGAATTCATAAGACTAAGAGGATTCTTTTTCTATTTTGATAGTGCATGAGACATTATATTTGTACGATGAGAACGATTTTGAGACTAATGCTCGATGGAGAAATGGTTTTAACCCATAAAATAATCGATCAATATTACTCCTTGGGTTGCATATATAATCACATGCATGCCTTTATAACCTTGTAAAGTTAGCCTCATAATTTGTGACACTCTTATCCTCTTTTTTCCTTAGGCTCAGAAATTTTCTTTCCATATCTACTCAATGGTCACGAGAAAAGTATTTTTCTAAAAAAATATCTTCAAACTCCCTCTATTCCATTTTCGATACTTATTCATCTTCCTTTGTGTTTTGGATTAATGACCACCATTGATCTGCATCTCCCATGAGGCGATAAACTGCCATGATATGTTTTTACCTTTCATTACTCCCCAAAGCATGGAATATTTTCTCTAAGGAACTTATCCAATGCTCATATACTAATGGATTTGTACTCGTATTTAATTTTGGTGGTTGTTGCCTCAGGAAGAGGTCTAATATTGATCCTCCATGTTGTGGATTAGCGTGCCTTATACAGGTAAGGTTATTATTCATAACCTCAGTGAGTTGTCCCGGTATGGTGATAAGCTGATCATCACCATTTTCATCACCAGCTTCACTATAATTATCTTGAGTACGAGGGAAATACCAACATGGATTACTTGAATTGATACATTTTCCATTATTTTCACTAGGCGCCATTTCTATATAATAGAATACAATAGATTAGTTTATGAATCACAATACATAATTCCAAACTTATAAAACACTTAACATAAATTGAAAAATTTACAGATATAATCTATAATAAAAAAAAATATTTTCTTTGAGGAGGTATACAATCATAAATCCTTAATAATGGTTTGTAAAGAAAATGTGAATTATCCTAAGAATATCCCCCAGGAGTGTCATAACCAAGAGTGAATAAAGGACTGTTGTCATGTACTAGGATAACCTGGGTCAAGCCTAAAACTCCTTGTCAAAGTTTTCAATCCTAGGTACATCTTTTCCAGAGCCGCCTCTACCCTCTCGTATCCAGACAGGGATGTATTTCTTAGAAAATACACAAAATCTCTACATTAACAAAATTCTAGGAAGTTCTTATATACCATTCCTTAAAGTCTATCTTAGGGTAATGTGCTCTAATTAGAGTTTATCTAAATCTAGTTTATAATGAATGTACTAAAATTAATCTGATACCAACTGTAACACCTCAACCCCAGTTACCCAAAGTCGGTGCATTATTACATAATATTGGCATGATCACATGGGATCAAAATTTCGAAACACCGATCAGTTTAGTATCCTTGGAAGTACAAGATACATTCATAAGTTCTACATTACATTATAAAATGAAAAACAACAAAAATATTTTTCCATTGAACATATTCATCCCTTAGACTATCCATGTACGTAATTCATAAAATAATTATTCACATCCTCGGAAAAATAAAACATAGAAAGGGGTGACCTCAGATGCTCATTAAGGATAACAATATAGCCGAAACTTTCAATAATAAGCATAAACATTTAAAAAAATGTATAAGAATAAAACACAAAACTTTTTAAATTAAACAACATCATAATATGACAAAGATAAATAAAATAATTCCATTTAATTATTCACATTGATATTCAAGTAGTCGAATATTCATATGTAATATCAATAGCCAATTTCATAATGTTGGAATGCATAATTCCAAACTTCATGACCCCATCGTCAAGGCCTTGTGCCAATAATACACATAATATTTTATCAAGACCTTCTTCCAAGACACTAGTTTGTCTCATGAGACCTACCGATTCATCGAGAAGCTATAGCGGGCTCCACCTATCACTTACTAAATCCAATGAATTCCTCATATGAAGAGGTTTAAACATAACATAAACATTCGTATTAAAACTAGTATAGAAAATTTCAACACATTATCCATAAAACATGAATGGTGTATAAATAACACATCCACAGTAAAAAATATCCTAAACCATAAATATTATATGGAAGATTTGTAACATAATAAATCAACATCAAACAAGCTTAAAATCCATCAAAGGATGTTTACATTGATGAAATCAAAACTTTTTGTAGAGAAATATCTCTTTATATTTTGAAATCATTTAAAAGTCGTATAATTATAAAAGACAACATTTATTTTGAAAATATTATTATAAGCTTTTATGGGAAGCTTTGACAATGTTATAATGGCGGAAAATAGCCGCAGCCACCGTATAAGTAAAAAAAAGACATTTTTACATTAACTTTGTCGAGAAGGTCATAAAGTACCAGGTTTGGAAAATGACGGAAAGATTACTTACAAAACATATGTGGTCAAATAATGGTATAAATGAATATAACCCATAGTATAGTAAATAGATAAAATGTTTTGAATTACTTTTTTGAGAAAACATGGATGTGAATGATAAATAGGTCCCAGTAGATACTTACGTATTAACAACCTCAGATAAGTAATGATATAGTAGAATTAACCCTTACCATATACTTTTCCTTAGTTGATGTTATGTTAAACTCTTGTTTAATAGTTAAAACATTGTTATTAAATTATATAGGAACAATATACATAAATATTATATCATATATGATCCTATAATATTTCATTGTTAATAATATTTCAGTAGTATTATCATTTTCAGGTGTTAACTGATTCGTTTTCCTTTATATGATTGGTTATGTAAGACATTTTTGTTATGGATATGATGTATTTGATTCATATACAGAATAATATTATGTTTATAAACATTATTATTAATCATAAAATGAAAATTATTCTTAAATGATTATGATGGGGAATGAATCTCATCGCATTCGTGGAGACGGTAATCTATACATATGCACGAGAAATAATATCATTATATTAATGGTGAAATAATATATAATTGGATGGTATATCATATATAAATAATCTTTAACATGTTATATTTATTATTTATATTAGTTACACTCATTATTATACCCATCCAAATAATGAAGTGTTTGAATAACAAACTACACCACGACGTGGAGATGGTAAGCCGTACGTACGCATGTTTGGTGACTTTGTCATTTATAGGATGGATATAATAAAGAATCTTGTTGTAACATATTTATAATAACATCACAATGTGTATAAGGTATGGGAGTTATTATTTTTTTATGCAATCAACAAATAAATAGGAAGTGGAATAAGAAAGGAACTTAAAACAGGGTGGTGAAATTATTACCTCTTCTCCGGGTGTTTTCTATTGAGTTGATCAAAAAGGGTCCTAGGTTGGCTTTATAATCAAAGTAAGGCCTTTAGGTTAAATGGAGGATAGTTGAGAGGATATTTGGCTAGGGTTTGGCTGAGCCAAATGGCTTTGGATGTTTAAATTAAGAGAAGGGGAAGTACTCTTTTATAAGAAAGGTGAGGGTCACTTTAGGAAATGCTTGAAATATTATTTTATAATAAAATAATTTTTGGTTTCTAATTTCTCAAAATGATTTATTTAGAGGATAAGGTGGTGATGAGTCAAAAAAATATCCATAAATAGGTTTTAGATTGGATTAGGTCACCATATTAACCTTATCTTTTAGATTTAACTCTTTATTTAAATAGTTTGACATTTACCATGTCTCTTTGTATTTTTATATTATATGGTTAATAAACATAATATAACAAGACAAGTGAACCCCAAGAGGTTTATTATTAATATATATAACATTATCTAAGTCTTTTATCCAAACCTTAGATTTTTGAGAATATTATATCAATTAATAATATAGTATTCGTTTTAGAAACTCCATTTTTTCAATTTTGACACTATTTAGTATTTGATTTTTTTGAAAGACATTGAAAATTTATCACTTCGAATAAAATTTCTTTAATCAACCCTAACATGACATATTAACCAAAAAATTAGTTTAATTAATCATAATTCTCAATTTGAATTTATTTGGATATTTATAATATCAATTATTTTAATATTTCATTATTAAGATAATTATTGCATCATCATTGTGTCAAAAATTAAATAAATTATTTAATTTCTAAAAATTATAAATAAAATAAAATTATTTAGGATATATATTTTTATTTCTAATGAATATTTACAGTCTAATTTATATTGTGTGTAACCCTATATTAAAAATGGCTTAGTTATTAAACTTTGAATTTAACTCTTTTAACTCTTCCTTAAATAAAATAATAATAAATGTTTTAATCTAATCCAAGTGGACCCGAGAGGATCATATTTTATTCATAAGGTTATTTTTGGTCTAATTACACTTAACCAATAGAATTAAAACATGTGTTAGGGCAATTATAATATCATTTTGACCTTTAATTACCCTATTTACTTTTAACCGTGGTAAATAAAAGTAAAAAATTACTATTCACCCAAAATTATTTTTATCTTATTAAACCAAATTTTACTAACTGATTTAAACTGTGTCTATCAGTTTTTTCAAATTAAACTCATATAAGCGGTAAAATTATGATTTATACAAATTTTCAAATGCTCCTAGAAGGTTGGTAAAAGATGGTAAAAAGTTCACTAAGATTTTATATATCTAATATTATTATAAAATGACTCTAATGAATTAAATTGAACATATATTGATATTATGTATCTATTTTGACCTAAAATAAATTAAAATAAAATAACTAATTACTTAAATAAAAATTTGGTTTTAAACAATAACGCAGTGTTTTTCACTATTAATCAAAAATTGAAAATTTTCAGAAAAATATCTAAAATTATCCCCAATCTAATTTTGATATTCCAAATTCAAAAATGAAGTCCATTTTGAAAAATAAAATTTATAAAATTTCAAAAATTGGGTATTACTATTCATAACAGCTAGTTTTATTGGTCGTGATGTAATAAAACTTCTTGTTGTGTACAATGCAAGCTACTGCATTATTCAAAGGGTAACGTACCGTAGAAGCTAGGGGTGTTACATTCTCCCATCCTTAAAATAATTTCATCCTAAAAATTTATAGAATATTTATACATAAAAATATGCGGGTGGCTCTTCATCATAAGTTCATTGGGTTCCCACATTGCCTCTTCCATCTTATGGTTTCTCTATAGAACTTTAACCAGACGAATGGTCCGGTTTCTCAGCACTTGTTCTCTAGTATCATGAATCTTGAAATTATATTCACAATAAGACAGATTAGGTTCCGGTTCAATTTCCTCATAGGCGACTACATGCATTGGGTCAGGAATATATTTTCTCAATAGTGATATGTGGAACACATCATGAACTATCGAGAGACTTGGAGGCATTTCCAAAAGATAAGCCACAACTCCAATTTGTTCTAGAATTTCAAAAGGTCTGATGTACTTGGGACTCAATTTACCCTTCTTACCAAATTGTATAACACCCTTCCCTTGATATACCTTCAAGGAAAGATGATATCCTACTTGAAATTCCAAATCCTTCCTTAGATTATCAGCATAGATCTTTTTACTACTTGAAGCTGATTTGATCTGGGTTTAGATAATATTCACCTTTTTCATTTTTTCCTCAACAAGTTCTTGGCCTACGAGTTTTCTTTCACCAACATCATCCCAACAAGTTGGTGTGCGACATATCTTTCCATATAACGCTTCATATGGTTCCATCTAAATATTAAATGGAAGCCATTGTTAGAATAAAATTCTACCAGAGGTAAATATTGATCCCACATGCCTTGAAAGTCAATTGAGAAAGATATCAAAATGTATTATAAGGTTTGAATAATCCGTTCTGATTGTCTATCAGTTTGAGGGTGGTAGAAAGTGCTCAAATGAAGTTCAGTATCCAAGGCCTTCTAAAGACTTTTCCAAAATCTTGATGTAAAACGGGGATCGTGATCAGAATCAATCAATAGGGGTACACCATAGAGTCTTACGACTTCATTATTATGTAGTCTTTCTAGATGTTAAAGCGGTAAATCTTCTCTTATAGAAAGAAAATGTGATGAATTGGTAAGAAGATCAATAATGACCCATATTTCATTATTCCTTCTAGGAGTCTTTCATAGCCCCATGACAAAGTCCATTGTAATATTATCCCATTTCCACTCAGGTATCAGAAGAGGTTTCATGACTCCTCCAGGATGTTGACTTCCAACATTCACTTGTTGAAAAACCATACATCTTGACACAAAATCATTAATCTCTCTCTTCATGTTGTCCCACCAAAAATGTTCCTTCAAATCTCTATACATCTGGTGCTCCCAAGGTGAATAACGATATTGGATCTATGAGCTTCATCCATCAATTCCATTTTTATATCTTGTATATTGGGAACACAAAGTCTCTTCCCAAATTTCAATATTCCATCTTCATATATGAAGTCACTTAATCTCCCATCATTTACAGCTTTAATATTCTTTTCAAACTCCTCATCATTAGTCTGAGAACTTTTTATCATTTCTAGAAAAGATGTTTTGGAAACCATTTGAAAAAGTATTAATGTTTCACCTTCCATGGTTATTCCCATATCCATCTTTACTAGATCCATGAAAATAGGATCCCTTTCAACTCCCATCTTGTTCAAAACTCCATGATCCATTCTACTCAAAGAATCTTACACCTTATTTTCCTTCCCTATGTGGTAGTGTATTTTGAAATCATAATCATTGAGTAGTTCATGCCATCTCCTTTGCCTCATGTTGAGTTATTTTTGTGAGAAAATATACTTCAAACTTTTGTGATCAGTATAAATCTCACATTTTTCGCTATAGAGATAATGTCTCCATATCTTTAGAGAAAATATTACAACTGCTTACTAATGATCATGAGTGGGATAGTTTTTCTCTTTAATTTTTAGCTATCGTGATGCATAAGAAATAACTCTATCATTCTGCATAAGGACACAACCAAGTCCTTTCTTTGAAGAATCACTATTAATAAAAAACCCATCATTCCCTGATGGTAGAGTCAAGATAGAAGCGTTGAATGATCTTCTCTTCAGTTATTCAAAAAATTCTTCACAAAAAAATTTCCAAACAAATTTAACCCCATTAAGTGTGAGTTTGGTTAATGGTTTAGCCAACTGAGAAAAATTCTGGATGAAACATCGATAATAACCTTCTAAACCAATAAAAATTCATACCTTAGTTATACTCGTAGGTGCTGGCCATTCTTGGATTGACTTGGTCTTTCAAGGATCAACAGATATTCCATAATTAGAGAAAATATGTCCAAGAAAATAAATCTCTTGAAGCCAAAATTCACACTTTCTAAACTTCCCATATAATTAATTTCTTCTGAGGGTTTTCAGAATAGCGCACCAGATATTTTTGTGTTCTTTGTAGATTTTTGATTATACTAAGATATCATCAATAAATAACACTACAAATTCATCAGGATATTTATAGCGATATGAGCCTTTTACATAAAACATTTCATGATTTTATTCTTAATTAATCATCATAGTACAAGCCAAGGATCATTAAGTCTAGTGTCTTGGAAGACTATGTACATATAACATAAAACATGGGGCTAAAAAAAACTTCTTTATTTAATATCCATAAAGAGATTATAGCTTCCTTTGAGCCCTCATATCTGTATAGGGCACCCTAGGGAACACATGAACAAAGGGATGATCTAAAAAATCCCGTAAGGGAATGAACATAAGGATACATCTCAAGAACATGAGTTAGGAGGAATGAAATAATGATATCCAAAGCATGAAACTTATAAAATCATTTAATATAATCATGGGATAATATAAACATGGAATCATATAAATGTGGAAGAATAATAAAACATTTCTTTAGTATGGGCCAAGGCTAACCGACAATCCTGTTCCCCATTTCAGTACGAGTCAAGGCTAACCGCCAATCCTGTTTCACATCGCATCTCATGAGACTTATCCTTACCCAATCTATTGGAGTGTTATCTGGGCGCACACATCTCAAAATTTTCATGAATATTCTTTCCACATAAATATTATTACCACATAAATCTTATTTCAACATGATTAATCATACATAATCAATTGTTTATAAACATAAGGTAACCCATGGAGAGAATTGGGTACCACTATCATGACAAAAAGCATAACCAATGAGTGTTTCATGAAAGTGACCATGAAATAAAGGTATTTGAACATACATGGATGTTCATAAGGTAATTTAGGCATAAAACATGGAAGGTGGTAAAAAATATAAGTAACATCACATAACAAATGTATTTGAAAGATATTAGCATTAAAACATTTTTGTGCGGTTTTAAGGAAAATACTATAGAGATTTTAAAATATTAAAGAAGAAATTCTTTTATATCAAACCAGAATTGAACCAAGAAGGTTTTAATAATAAAAATACTGAATTTAAAAAGAAAATGGTGTCTTAAAACAGAAGATAGATTGCACTTGAAATTGGGTAAAAGTTCGGGAAGTTCCATTAAAATGAGTGTGCTTATTGGGAAGTATCGAGGAGAGATTCACTTAAAAGCATGTATATCCCTGAAATAGAATGAGATATGGATATTAGAACATGAGTTTGGAGAATAGAAATAGAATTTTTTTGTTCTACATAAAAATAAAGGATAACTATATTTTGTTAAAAATAAAGATAGAGCAACCCGAAGGAATAAAGGAAGTTTGGGTAGAATCCATTATGTTTTACCGACATGGTATTAGGTGTATCTAATAGGGCATGAATATAGAGATAAGGGGTTTCTCATCAATTATAAAAAACTAGAGTAGTATTGAGAAGGTGTATAAACATACCACATCACTTGGTATTACACAAAAAGGCATAACATAGAGAACAATATTGATTAAGGGTGAAAAGAGAGGATTACTTACAAAGATTCTGTCATTAGAGTGACGATAAATCAATGAAGTATTTATGAGTGGAAAATAAAAATCCACAAAATATAAGTGTGTATACATTATAAAACAATCATAGGTCAATCACACATATTCTTGGAACAATGTAACCAATGAAATAGATGTTTAACTCAAAGAATGAAAATTGAGTTAAGCAATCCCTTACCCTAAATACGTTGGTGCTATCCACTTGTTATTAATGACCTGAATAAACAAATTAGGCTTATTAATTAATATATCCATAAACTCTTATATATTAAATTTATTTATTATAACTCTTTTTAGTTCATTCAAAGCATTTTTGATTAGTTACAAGGTTCAGTTTCATTGTTCGGGCTCGTTTGTTTACTTGGCTTTAGAAGATCGGTTCACTTATATTCCAGTTTGGATTATATGAAAGATGAAATTGGTTGTACAGAATTAAAGTTATATTCTCTAGCTCATATCCAGAAGATTACATGGTTTTAATTTTAATTAGGTTACTTAGATTGAAGTCTAATTATTATATATATAACCATAGTGATAACCGTTTTTATTAATCAGTGGATTTAATTACAAAGAATGTGTTTTTCTTTATAACCTAATTCCATTTGTACTAAAGGATTAAAAAACCAAAAATAGGATACATTAAATATATAATAATCTGGTTAGAACATAACAAAAATGGTTTCAGGACTAGAATTAAAGATAATAATAGAAATTGATAAACTGTTGTCCTTGAATGTGCTAAATTAGCACATCTCAAACAGTGCTTTCATTTCTTTCAAATAAAAGGGTGGGGAAAGGAGAGAAGATAATGGAATATACCACTAGAATTAATACATTCCATTACATGTATGTTACTGAATTTATCATACTATTATGGTGAGGGGAGGTGAGGAATGAAATAAAAAAAAGAAAAGAACTTAAAACAAAAGAAAAAATTAGGAAGAGGAATTTACCTCTTGAGACTTCCTCCTTTGAGAACCTCATAAGGGGAGAGGTTTTGGTATTTTGAGTAGGCTGATAGCTTTTGGACATGGGGGTGGACCTTTGAGAGAGATTTGGGCCGAATGATGTCAATGAACAAGGCTTGAGAGGAGTGCAGTGAAGAGGGAGTGAAGGGGGATTTTATAGTGGAGGAGAGGAGGGATTTTATAATATTATAATCATTAATTTATTATTTCTTCCCAAGAAAAGGATTATTTATTATTCCATGAAACATAATAGTGATTTTATCATGTGATCCTGAACTAAGTGGGCTTACATCAGCAGAACATCATCGGTGACTCAATTAATCCATTATTTAGCATTTATTATGAATTATATGATTCTACTATTCATAAAAATTCAAGTATTTCAGAAAAATCCCAAAAATTCAACCTAACCATTTCTCAATGTGTAGAATCCAAAAATGAAGTCCATTATTCAAAAATAATTTTCAAAATATGATTATTTTAATATTTATTTAAAATAATAATTTATTATCAAAACCAATTTTAAAACATTCATTAACTTATTCTAAAATATAGGTATATCATACTTCAAACTTGAATAATATTTTTATACCACCATAGGTGAGGTTTCTATTTATTAGGGTATATCACTATTCATAAGGGTATGTTACTATTCATTAGGGTAGGTTACTATTCACCAAAAAATATGTTTTCCTTATCAAACTCCAAATAACTTACTGATTACAACCGTGTATGCCAGATTTTCATAATTCTAAACACAGAAGTGACGAACTTATGTTTAAAGGCCACTTAGCACTTATTTGTTCATTAAGATGTGTTTTCATGTGATTTTATGACATACTTATGTGAATGGAATTTCCATTGAAAAAATTGGGTTGTTAAATTCATCTCCCCTTATGAAATTTCGTCCTCAAAATTTCGTTTTACATTCTATGCCAAAAACAGGTGTGGGTACTTTTCCTTCATTACTTCCTCTAATTCACATGTTGCCTCTTCATACTAATGGTTTCTCCATAGTACCTTGACCAGATGAGTAGTCTTGTTGCATAGAACTTTTTCTCTACGATCCATGATCTTTACTGGCTTCTCCTCGTAAGAGAGATTATCCTCCAACTGTACCACCTCTGAAGAGATTACATGTGAAGGGTCTGGTATTTACTTCCTTAAAAGAGAAACATGAAATACATCTTGTACTTTCGACATGGTAGGTGGAAGTGCCAGTTGATAGGCTCCAGCTCCGACTCGATCAAGGATCTCGAAGGGGCCGATGTACCTGGGATTTAACTTCCCTTTCTTCTCAAACCTCATGAACTTCTTCCATAGGGATATACGTAGAAATACCATATCTACAACTTTGAAATAAAGGTCTCATCAACGGTTATCTGTATAACTTTTCTGTCAACTTTGGGCTACCTTGATATGCTGCTGAATGGTTTTCACCTTCTCTACCATTTCTTTGACCATTTCAGGTCCTAGCAGCTTACGCTCACCGACTTCATCCCAACATTCCAGTGTTCTGCACCTTTTCCCATAAAGGAATTCATATGGTGCCATTCGGATGCTCGAGTGGAAACTATTATTGTAGGAGAATTCAACCAGTGGAAGATGTTGGTCCCATCCTCCTTTGAATTCCATTGAACATGCTCTCAACATGTATTCCAATGTCTGAATAGTTCGCTCAGATTGGCCATCAGTTTGAGGATGATAAGCTGTACGTAAGTTCAATTCAGTGCTCAGAGCATGCTGAAGACTTTTCCAGAACATCGAGGTGAATCTCGGATCATGATCAGATACAATAGATAGTGGTACTCCATGTAACCTTACTACTTCTTTGACGTAAATCCGTGCAAGTTGATCCAATGAAAAGTCATCTCGAACTGCAATAAAGAGAGCTGTCTTCATAACATGATCCACAACGACCTATATAGCATTGTTTTCTCTAGATGTCTTTGGAAGTCCAATGACAATGTCCATGGTAATGTTCTCCCACTTCCATGCTGGTATGGGTAGTGGTTGCATCAACCCTTTAGACTTTTATCTGTCAGCCTTCACTTGTTGACATACGAGGCACTTTGATGTATATTTGGCAATATCCCTTTTCATATTTTCCCACCAAACATTTTCTCGGAGATCTTGATACATATTTGTGCTCCCTGGGTGGATAAAGACGGTAAAGCTACGTGCATCATTCAATATCTCCTTCTTTATATCTGGATCAGATGGTACACATAATCATTCCCCAAATCGTACAACTCCTTCCTCATCAATTTTGAAATCATAGGATTTCCAATTTTTAACAGCTTCCACCCTTTTCTGAATTTCCACATCCTTTCTTTGAGCATCCTTTATTTTCTCTTAGAGGGATGGTTGAGCAATCATTTGATAAAGGATTGATGATGTTCCTCCCTTAATGATTCCCATGTCCATCCTTTGGAAATCTAATAAGATTGGATCCTTTTAAATTCTCGTCATTGATAAAGATGCATGATACTTTCTACTTAGAGCATCTTCCACCTTGTTTGCCTTACCGGGATGGTAGTGGAATGAGCAGTCATAATACTTGATGAGCACTATACATCTTATCTGGTGCATATTAATCTCTTTCTGTGTGAATATATATATTTGATACTCTTGTGGTCAGTATATATCTCACATTTTCCCCATAGAGATAATGCTGCTAGATTTTAAACGCAAAGATCACATTATCCAACTTCAGATCATGCATGGGATAGTTTTGCTCATGGATTTTTAGCTACCTTGATGAATAGGCTATCAATTTATCATTTTTCATTTGCATACAACCTAATAAATTCTTAGAAGCATCACTATACACCACAAAGAGTTCTCCACTTGATGGGAGTGTGAGTACCAGCGCAGTGATAAGCCACTTTTTCAACTCTTTGAAACAGTCTTCATATTCCTGTGTCCAGATGAACTTTACTCCCTTCCGTGTCATCTTGGTCATTGGGTTTGACAATTGTGAAAATTTCTTCATGAATCATCGATAATACCCAGCTATACCTAAAAAGCTGTGAATCTCCATTACAGAAGTTGGCCTCGGCCACTCTTCAATTGCCTTCATCTGGGAAGGTTCCATATATATCCCTTTCCCGGTGATAACATACCCCAGGAATGATACTTCCTCTATCTAGAACTCACATTTACTGTACTTTCCAAACAACTTCTCCCTTCAAAAGGTCTTTAACAATGTTTCCAAATGCTCCCCATGTTCCTCTTGATCTTGGAGTATATCATAATATCATCAATAAAGACCACCACAAATTTGTCGAGGTAATCTCAAAAGACACTATTCATTAAATTCATGACAATTTCTGGATCATTAGTGAGTCCGAAGGGCATCACTATGAACTCATAGTGTCTATACCTCATTTGAAAGACTGTCTTTGGAATATCTTCCTTCCTCACCTTTAGTTAGTGATATCCCGACCGAAGGTCCACCTTAGAGAAATAACTGGCCCCATGAAGCTGATCGAAAAATTCTCTATCCGTGGAAGGGGATACTTGTTCTTTATAGTTATTTTATTGATCTCGCGATAATCAATGTGGAGGCACATTGATCCATACTTATTCTTGACAAAGAGTACTATAGCACCCCATAGTAAAGAACTCGGGCATATAAAACCCTTCTCCATATTCTCCTGTAATTGCTTATTCAGCTCTTCTAGCTCTACGATGGCCATTCTGTAAGGTGTCTTTGGGATTGGAAGAGATCCATGGATAATTTCATTTGAGAACTCAACCTCTCGGGTAAGAGGAAGACCAGGCAACTCTTCGTGGCATACATCAGTGTAATCCCTCATGATGGGCATGTCTTCAAGAATGATTGTATCCTTTGTACCAATCATTTGAGCTAGATATGCTTTCTCACAAGGAAGCAGTATCCAAACTTTAGAAGAAGATTCTAAATGAGACTCATCTTCCTCCTTACACTTGTAATGAATCGGAGGATGCTTCGGGATCTAAAATGTGATCTACCTTTCCTGACAATTGATGTTGGCCTTGTAAAAAGATATCCAATCCATGCCCAAGATAGCATCAAACTCCACTAAAGGAAGTATGACAAGATTTTCTGAGAGGTTTAGTACACAGACATTAACCGGGGAGGTGTTATAAACCATGTATGTAATAATTTCCCCATTCACGGTTCCCACTGATAACATTTCCTCCAAAATTTTAGGTGGTGTTTGAATAGTTCTACTAAACCTACAAGATATGAAAGAATGAATAGAACCAGAATCAAATAGTACATTCGCTATTCTTGAATGGATAACAAGCATACCTATCACCACATTGTCTTCTAGCTCCACCTCAGTAGTAGTGATCGCATAAGCCCTTCATTGTTGCCTTGGAGGTTTTTGCTGATTGCCTCCAATAACCCTCGTCTTTGGGAAATTGTTTGCATAATTCCCAAGCTCTTTGCAGTTATAACACTGCACTGCAGGTTGAGTGTTGATCAGAACCTTCCTTTCTTATTCAACATTATCGGGATTTTTCATATCCCTTCAGCAGTTCTTGGCTAGATAACCAAACCTTCTGCATTTGAATCAATTCTTGTTTCCCTTGAGATAGTAACCAAGATTCTTTTTCCTAAAAATTTTTCAAAGGGGAAAGTGAGGCTTCTTTCCATCATGGGATTTTTTTGATAAACCACCCATGTTGTTCTCCATTTCCCGCTTCTTTTCACTAGGCCCATGAGAACACTTAGAGTCTCCAATCTCCATTTAAACCTTGAGGTCACAACAGACAATCTCCTCATAGCTGTCGAAGTCTCGAATCACCAAGATTTTTAGTAGAATCGGATTTAGTCCTCTAAATAAGCAATCCACCTTGCTTTCAGTGTTCATGAAAAAGCCAGAGGCGTACCTTGCAAGCCCTGTAAATTTCTCTTCATATGCCCCGATGGACTCATCTTCCTTCTACTTGAGTACAAGGAACTCTCTTTCCATCTTTAGACGGAGGTTTTGATGAAAATATTTGTTGAAAAACATCCTCTTGAATTCCTCTCATTCTATGGAATCAATTTCTTCTTGGGACTTTGTATTCTTGATCAGTGTCCACCACTAATCAGCTTCCCCATCAAAACGATAGACTACCAGTACAAATTTCTCTTCTTCTGAGCACTAGAGGACATAGAAATCTTTCCATTGGAGTTATTCCATTATTCTACGAGGAGGGGATCATAATACCCTCTAAACATGGGAGGCCTTTGCCTCATGAATGATTCTATGACAACTTTCACTTTCCTTCGAATAGGAGGATGTTCCACCTGATTCAAGTTATTATTCATAACTTGAGCCAGCTGAGCAAGTACTTCCATGAAGTTTTGAGCACCCGCTTCCATCACATCAGGCATGTTATTTAGGAAATCATCATATTGCCTATCACATTGGTTGTTGGAACATGTTTTTCTATTTCCCACTATTAACAAAGAGAAATAACTTATAATTAGAGGTCTTGAATAATTATATATTGAGAATAAAAAGAAACTTTGAACCAAAAAGTATGAACTTATAAATAATAAGTATATTCTGACTTGTGATTCCTTAGGTTTACATCTAGGTTATCCTCGATCTATTTCATCACTTATATTATTTTTGGATTATTTTTGTCCCTTAATAATGGTTTGTACTAAGCTCGTGAATCTTCCGAAGCATATCCCCTGAGAGTGTCATAACTTAGAGTGCAGCAAGGACCGTTATCATGCACCAGTTCCTGTTTGAGTCTAGATCAAAGTGGTGTTTTCAGGCTTTACCTCTAGATACATATGTTCTAGAGCCACCTCTACCTTCTTCTATCCAGACATGGATGTATTAACTTTATAAACCACTTACTCTATACTCACCAAAATTTAGGACTATTTTCTTATACTTAGTCTCATCTTTAAGGGTCTCACTAAGGTTCTATATTCCTAATATCCAAAACTAACTTGGATATCCTCTGATACCAACTATAGAGACCCAAGCCTTTTATATAAAACCTTTCATGATTTTAGGCCTAATTAATCATCAGAGTACAAGCCAAGGATTGTTAAGTCTAGTGTCTTGGAAGACTAGGTATATATAACATAAGACATGGGGTTAAAAAAATTCTTTATTTAATCTCCATAAAGAACTTCTAACTTCTTTTGAGCCCTTACATCTACATAGGGTACCCTGGGGAACACGTGAACAAAGGGATGAGCTAAAAAGCCCAGTAAGGGAATGAACATAAGGATACATCTCAAGCACATGAGTTAGGAGGCATGACATAATGAAATCCAAATCATGAAACTTATAAAATCATTTAATATAAGCATGGGATCATATAAACATGGAATCATATAAATATGGTAGAATCATAAAACATTTCTTTAGTACGTGTCAAGGCTAACTGCCAATCCTGTTTCACATCGCATCTCATGAGACTTATCCTTACCCAATGCATTGGAGCACCATCTGGGTGCACCCATCTCAAAATTTTCATGAATATTCTTTCCACATAAATATTATTACCACATAAATCTTCTTTCCACATGAGTAATTATACTGAATCAATTGTTCATAAACATAAGGTTACCCATGGAGAGAATTGGGTACCACAATCATGACATAAAGAATAACCAATGAGTGTATCATGAAAGTGTCCATGAAAGAAAGGTATTAGAACATACATGGACGTTAATAAGGTAATTTAGGTATAAAAAATGGTAGGTGGTAACAAATAGTAGTGACATCACATAAGAAATGTATTTGAGAGACATTAGCATTAAATCATTTTTGTGCGGTTTTAAGGAAAATACTATAGAGCTTTTAAAATAGTAAAGAAGACATTATTTTATATCAAACCAGAAGTGAACCAAGAATGTTTTAATAATAAAAATACTGAATTTACAAGGACAATGGTGTCTTAAAATAGATGATAGAGTGCACTTGAAATTGGGTAAAAGTTCAGAAAGTTCCTTTAAAACAAGTGTGCTTATTGGGAAGTATCGAGGAGAGATTCACTTAAAAGCATGTATATCCCCGAAAGATAATGAGAGATGGATATTAGAACATGGTTTTGTAGAATAAAAACATAATGCTAAAGTTCTACATAAAAATAAAGGACAACTATATTTTTTTAAAAAGAAATATAGAGAAACCCGAAAGAATAAAGAAAGTTCAGGTAGAATCCATTATGGTTTATCGGCATGGTATCAGGTGTAAATAAGAGGGCTTTATGAGAGATATAATGAGTTTATAATCACTTATAAAACATTATAGTAGTATGGAAAAGATGTATAAACATTCCCCATCACTTTTTATTACACAAAAAGTCATATCATAGAGAACAAACCTGATTAAGAGTGAAAAGAGACGATCCCTTACAAAGATTGTGTCGTTAGAGTGACGATAAATCAATGAATTATTTATGTTTGACAAATATAAATCCACAAAATATAAGTGGATATACATTATAAAACAATAATATTTCACTAAAAAATATTCTTGTAACAATGTAACCAATGAAATAGATGTTTAACTCAAAGAATGAAAATTGAGTTAAGCAACCCCTTACCTTAAATCCGTTGGTGTTCTCCACTTGTTATTAACGACCTGAATAAAAAAATTAGGCTTATTAATTAATAAGTACAAAACCTCTTATATATCCAATTTGTTTATTATAACCCTTTTTATTTCATTCAAAGCCTTTTTTATTAGTTACAAGGTTCAATTTCATTGTTCGGGCTCGTTTGTTTACTTGGATTTAAAAGATTTGTTCACTTATATTCATGTTTTGATTATATGAAAGATGAAAGTGGTTGTCCAGAATTGAAGTTATATTCTTTATGTTAATATCTAGGAGATTACATGTTTTTAATTTTAATTATGTTACTTAGAGTGAAGTTAAATTATTATATATATAACCATAGTGATAACTGTTTTTGTTAATCGGTGGATTTGATTACAGAGAATGTGTTTTGCTTTATAACTTAATTAAATTTGAACCAAGGGATTACAGAACAAAAAATAGGATATATCAAATATATAATAATCTGGTTCAACCATAAAAAAAATGGTTTCATTTCCAGAATTATAGATAATAACAGTAAATGATAAACTATTGTCCTTGAATGTGCTAAATTAGCACATCTCAAACGGTGCTTTAATTTCATTAAAATAAAAGGGTGGGGAAAGGAGAAAATAAATGAAATATACCAATATCATGGAGAAATTATAGTACATGTATGTTACTATATTTTTCATACTATTATGGTGAAGGGAGGTGAGGAAAGAAATAAAAAAAAGAAAAGAACTTAAAAGAAAAGAAGAAATTGGGAAGAGGAATTTAACTCTTGAGACTTCCTCCTTTGAGAACCTCTTGAGAGGAGAGGTTTTGGTATTTTTAGGAGGCTGAGAGCTTTTGGATGTGGGGGAGGATCTTGGGGAGGGATTTGGGAAGAATAATGGCAAGGCACAAGGCTTGAGAGGAGTGGAGAGAAGAGGGAGTGAAGGGGGGTTTTTTATAGTGGTGGAGAGGAGGGATTTCATAATATTATAATCATTAAATTATTATTTTATCCCAAGACAATGAATAGTAAGTATTCCATGACCAAGAATAGTGATTTTATCATGTGATCCTGAACCAAGTGGGATTACATCAGAAGAACGTCATCGATGGCCCAATTAATCTATTATTTAGCATTTATTGTGAATTATCTGATTCTATTATTCATCAACAATTCAAGTATTTTAGAAAAATCCCAAAAATTAACCCTTACCATTTTTCAATGTTTAGAACCCAAAAATGAAGTCCATTTTTTCAAAAATAAATGTTTAAATATGATTATTTTAATATTTAATTAAAATAATAATTTATTATCAAAACCTATTTTAAAACATTAATTAACTTATTCTAAAATATAGGTATATCATACTTCCAACTTGAATAATATTTTTATACCACCATAGGCAAGGTTACTATTCATTAGGGTATATAAATATTTATAAGGGTATGTTTCTATTCATTATGGTAGGTTACTATTCACCAAAAATTATTTTTTCCTTATCGAACTCAAAATAACTTACTGATTACAACCGTGTATGCCGGATTTTCAAAATTCCAAACACAGAGGTGACAAACTTATGTTTAAAGGTCACTTAGCACTTAGTAGTTCATTAAGATGTGTTTTCATGTGATTTTATGACATACTTATGAGAAGGTAATTTCCATTGAAAAGCATTGGGTTGTTACAATATTCCTTGAAAACTCTATTAATTAAATCCATGAAGACAGAGGGTGCATTCATCAATCGAAAAGGAATTACTGTAAAGTCGTAATGCCCATAAATGGTTCAAAATGCTATTTTCAGAATATCTTCCTTCTTCACACACAACTGATGATATCCAGATTGAAGGTAAATCTTTGAAAAATATTTAGCTCCATGAAGTTGGTCGAATAAATCATCGATGCGAGGTAGGGAGTACTTGTTGTTTATTGTTATAAATTGATCTCCCCATTGTCAATGCACAACCTCATAGATCAGTCTTTCTTCTTAACAAAAAAGATAGAGGCTCCCCATGGAGAAACACTTGGGTGAATAAATCCCTTATTACTCAATTCCTCTAGTTGTTTCTTTAGTTCCACTAATTCCATAGTTTCCATTCTATAAGGGGTCTTCGATATGGGCCTTGAAAAAGGAATTGAATCAATGGAAAACTCAATTTCTTGTTCTGGAGGATGTCCAGGTAAATCCTATGAAAACACATCAACATATTCTTGCACAATAGGTATGCCCTCTATTCGAACATTATTTTCCTCACCCATAATTCTTTCATTCTATTCCTCCGCAATAATTGAATTTTTTAGAGCTACTAAGGGTGGATCTAGATAAGAATTAGATGGTGACGTTTCTTCTCTAAAGATAAGGTACTCCCAATCATCATTGAAAATTGAAACCTCTTTCTTCTGAGAATAAATTTTTGTATCATGGTCTGAAAGCCAATCCATTCCGAGGATTATATCCAATTCAATCATGGGTATGATGATGAGATCAAAAGATAAGGAACATTTATATTCCCTAATGAGAACTAATTCACAAAACGTTGTTGTGATGATACCTCCCTTAAGAGTTTTGACTGACAACTCCCTTGTTAAGTCAAATTAAAAATATCTAATTTTCTTAGCAAATTGGGAAGGTGTGAAACAATGCGATGATTTAGAATCAAATAAATCATTGGATAAAATTGAGGAAACCATTAAATTACCTGCCACCATATCTTTCAGAGCATCAACCTCAGTAGTAGTGATCGTATAAGATTGGCCTTAATCCCTTGGCCTTTTTTGAGGTATGTTCCCTTAGAACGTTGGAAATTAATTTTCATAATGTCCCTTTTATATAAAACTGTAGCATTCAACATTGACAACATCTTTTTTTCCCTTAAAATCATGGGCTTTGTGCCCTTTTCACCACACTTGTTATAGACTCCCATTCCCTTTCAGGAAAGTACATGGGTATTTCTTCCCAAATTTACCACAGTATGCATATTCAACTTTTCCCTTATACCCCTTATTTCCATTTCTAGAGTTATCAACATATCTATTCTTCTCTTGCTTTACTTTGAATTCCTAAGACTTAGGGAATTCCATTCCTGTCATAATAGTGCATGAGACAATATCTTCATTTGATGAGAAGGATTGTGAGACTAATTCTTGATGGATAAATGGTTTTAACCCATCAAATAATAGATTAATCTTACTCCTTGGGTTGTGCATATAATCTATTGCATGCCTTTCTAACCATGTAAAGTTATCCTCATACTTTGTAACATTCTGATCCTCCTTTTTCCTCAGACTGAGAAATTGTCTTTCTATATCTGATCGATGGACATGATGAAAGTAAATTTCTAAGAAAATATTTTTAAACTCCCTCCATTCCTTGTTCGATACTTCTTCATCTTCTTTTGTGTTTTGGATTAACAACCACCATTGATATGCATCTCCTGTGAGGCGATAAACTTCCATGACAACTTTTCCCCTTTCGTTACTCCCTAAAGCATGAAATATTTTCTTTAAGGAACATATCCATTGCTCAGCTACTAATGGATTTGTATTCCCATTGAATGTTGGTGGTTGTTGCCTCATTAAGCGATATAATGTTGATCTTCCGCGTTGTGGATCAGGGTGCTCTATACGGGTAAGATTATTATATATAACCTGAGTGAGTTGTCCCAATATGGTGATAAGATGATCCGCACCAGTTGCATCACCAGCTCTACTATAATTATCTTGAGTAGGAGGGAAATCCCTAGATGGATTATGTGCATTGATAAAGTTTCTATTCTTTCCACTAGGAACCATTTCTAAACAATGGCATACACTAGAATATTTTATGAATCACAATACATAATTCCAAACATGTAAAACACTTAACATAAATTGACAAATTTATGGATATAATCCATAATCATAAAAAACTATTTTCTATGAGGAGGTATATACTCATAAATCCTTCATAATGGTTTGTAAAGAAAATGTGAATTATCCTAAGCATATCCCCCAGGAGTGTCATATCCAAGAGTGAAACAAGGCCTATTGTCATGTACCCGGATACCCCGGGTCAAGCCCAAAACATCTTGTTGGAGTTTTCAATCCTAGGTACATCTGTTCCAGAGCCACCTGTACCAACTCGTATCTAGACAGAGATGTATTTCATGGAAAATACACAAAATATCCACATTACCAAAATTCTAGGAAGTTCTTCTATACCAATTCTCAAAGACTATCTTAGGGAAATGTGCTCTAATTAGAGTTTATCTAAATCTAGTTTAAAAGGTTTGTATGAAACTTCCTATGATACCAACTATAACGCCTCGACCCCAGTTACCCAAATTAGGTGCATTATTACATAACATTTGCATGATCACAAGGGATCAAAACCCCAAAATATGAATCAGTTTAGTAGCCTTGGAAGTACTAGATACATTCATAAGTTTTACATTACATTATAAAATGAAAAACAACAACAAAATTGTCTCTATTTACCAAATTGATCCCTTAGACTATCCCTATAATCCATTCATAATATAGTTGTTTGCATCTTGGGAAAAATAAAACATAGAAAGTGGTGATCTCATATACTCAGTAAGGATAAAAATATAACAGAAATTTTCAAGAATAAACATAAACATTTAAGGCAATGTATAAGAATAAAACACAAGCCTTTTAGACTTAAACATCATCATGATATGGGAAATAAAAATAAAATAATTCCATTTAATTATTCACCTGGATATTCTACTAGTAAAATAATCACATGCAATATCAATTTCTAATTTCATAATGTTGGAATGCATAATGCCATACTTGATAACCGCCTAGTCAAGGCCTTGTGCCCGGACTAAAAATAAGATTTTGCCAAGGCCTTATTCCAAGACACTATTTTATCTAATGAGACCTACCAATGCATCTAGGAGCTATATCACGCTCTACCCATCACTTACTAAGTCCAATGTATTCCTCATATTAAAAGGTTTAAACATATAATAAACATTCATTTTAAAACTTGCATACAAAATGTCAATAATTTATCCATAAAACATGAATGGTGTAAAAATAACACATCCATAGTCAGACATATCACAAAACCTTCAATACAATATTGAAGGTTTGTATCATAATAAATCAACTTCAGACAAGATTAAAATCCATCAAAGGATGTTGACATAGATGAAATCAAATCTTTTTGTAGAGAAATATCTCTTTCTATTTTGAAATCTTTTAAAAGTCATATAATTATAAAAAAACCTTTATTTTTAAAATATTAATATAAGCTTGTATGGGAAGCTTCAACGATGTTATAACAACAAAAAATAGCCGCACCCACTGTATAAGTTAAAAAAAATACATTCTTACATTAATTTTGTCGAGAAGGTCATAAAGTACCTTCTTTGGAAAACGATGAACAGATTCCTTTCAAAACATATGTGGTAAAATAAGGGTATAAATGACTTTAATCCATAGTCTAGTAAATAGTAATTTTTTTTGAATTACATTTTTATGAAAAGACGGATGTGGATGATAAAGAGGTCCTATTAGATACTTACGTATTAACAACCTTAGATAAGTAAAGAGATTGTAGAATTAAACATTTCCTTTCACTTTTCCTTAGTCTATGGTATCTTAACCTCATTTATAATAGTTAAAACATTGTTATTAAATTATAAAAGAACTATATACATAAATATTTTATCATATATGATCCTATAATATTTCTTTGTTAATAATATTTTAGTAGTATCATCCTTTCAGGTGTTAACTGATTCATTTTCCTTTATATGATTGGCTACGTGTTTCCGACGCTTTTTCCAGGGCGTGCGCATCCGTCCGTCCGCGGAGGAGGATGCGCTGCGCTTGTTGCCCCGCATTCCCACTTTCCAAAGGCAAGCAGCATTCACTCCTTATTTAGGGACGTCTGCTCCTTGATCGAAACGGGATGATGGGATGTCGGTTCTTCCTTCTGTGTATTCCTCCTCAAGTCTCATCACCTAGTCTGGGTCTCCCTCATAGATTTAATACGTAGTTAGTGAAACTCTTCCCAGTGCCATGTTTCCATGGATGCCGGTTAATTACACTGCTTCTGTCGGGACATTCCAAAGGGTCCGGTCAGGGCAGCAACCTTCAGTCGGGGGAGTAGTCATGTTGAGGCATCAGTAGCGTGTCTGGATGCTGGGGAACCTGGCTTGTCTGTCTATTATCCCTGGTCATAGGGCTTCTCGAGGGCGTGGAAGCCCAAGGCATCCCACATCAAGTGCGGGGAATTATATGCCATATACACATATCTGAGTTTTTCCTCAGCTTCCCGTGTTTAACATAGGGTACAATACGGGTTTAACGTCCAGCGGTGACAGATCATCCCGATCAGAGAATTAGCTAGAATAGATCGGATTGAGGTATTTCCCTTGAAGGGATGCCGATACCGAGGCCAGGCCATAGTCGGCTGTGAAGAGGAGCGTACCGACATGGTCTCACCGAGATATGACGGTCCGGGCGAGGATCGGGGTGGATGGTGGATGGATGAATGAAGTGGAGGGTGTTATGGAAAGGAACCATCGCAAGGGAAATGGTGAAGTTGGGCTTGAGCCTTAAAGGGGCTTCCTATGTATCCCTGTGGCAGGGAATCAAAGTTCGCGTAGTTCGGGATGGTGCCGGTGAACCAGCATGAGGGTGGACCTTGGTCCGATGGTCATCATCAGCTAGCTGACGTGAATGGGGAGGACCAGGAGGGTCCTAGTGGTGGTGGGCTTGGACCTCATGGAGGCTTCCTATGTACCATGTCGTGACATGGATCAAAGACCACGTAGTTCAGAGGGGCTTTGTCGGAGAACCGATGTGAAAGTGGACCTTGGTCCGATGGATGTCGTCAGCAAACTGACGTAAAGGCGGACCTTGGTCCCATGCGTCAGCGGACTGACACGAAAGTGGACCTTGGTTCGATGAGGGGTGGGCTTGAACCTCAGGGAGGCTTCCTACGTACCATGCCTTGACATGGATCAAAGACCTCATAGTTCAAAGGGTTTCATCGGTGAACCGACATGAAAGTAGACCTGTGGGTCCACTAGTGGTGGGCTTGAACCTTGGGAAGGTTTCCTACGTACCATGCCTTGACATGGATCAAAGTCCTCGTAGTTTAAAGGATTGATGGAATACAGTTTAACATCATGCGGGACGGTAGTGAACCCTGACGTGAATGAACGACGGGCGGTGGGTGTCGGCGAACCAACATAAATGATGGACCTTGGTCCGATGGGAGATGGGCTTGAACCTCTGGGAGGCTTCCTACGTACCATGCCTTGACATAGATCAAAGTCCTCATAGTTCGGGTGAAAATGGGGGGGGGGGGGGGGGTTGGCACACCGACAAGGAGACGGTCTGGGCCAACGATTGTTGGGCCTGAACCTCGGGGAGGCTTCCTACGTACCGTGCCTTGACACGGATCAAAGTCCTCGTAGTTCGGGTTGGTCGCAACGGCTTGCCGTCGGACTGGAATGCAGTTTAAAGTCATGCTGGACGAAGGTAGAACTCGACGTGAATTGGATGATGGATGGGCTTGAACCTCGTGGAGGCTTCCTACGTACCATGCATTGACATGGATCAAAGACCTCGTAGTTCAAATGGGTGTGCAGTTTAATGTCATACGGGATAAGGGGCATATAGTTTAACGTCATGTTGGATGAGGGTGTGCAGTTTAACGTCATGTTGGATGAGGACGTGCAGTTTAACGTCATGCTGGACAAGGGTGTGCAGTTTAACGTCATGCTGGACGAAGACATGCAGTTTATCATCATGTTGAACGGGGGCGAAACTCAACATGAATGAACAACTGAGTAATGTGGCTTGAACCACATGGAGGCTTCCTACGTACCATGCCTTGACATGGATCAAAGTCCTCGTAGTTCGCTGAGGGTGGGGGTCAGGGTCGGTTCTCACTCTAAGCCCACATGAGTCATGCTCGGTGTGAGAAACCAGAGGTTGCAAGGACCTGATGATCACGTCGCGAAGGATGCGTCCGTGAGAAGTGAAGAGGGGATTACGCATTAGGCGGCCCATGGTGCTGGGACTTACTCCAGGATGGAGGCCCGAGGTGCGGCAAAGCGCAGCGAAAGAGGGATTTGGGACCAATGACGGGGGGTGCCTCATTCCCTATCACGCCCTCCACTAACCTTGGTAGTGGGGAAGTACAGAGATGCAGGGGTGCAGCCATCCGTTGGGGAACTAGGGTCGCCCTTCTCCTATGAACATACGCCACTCCAATAAGGAGGATATCATCCCTTGTGGATGGGTGATTCCACTCCTGTGGGGATGAGTGGTGTAAAGAATGTTCGAGATGGGGGGACCCTTCGTGAGAGGGACGAGGTCGGGTCACAGTTTAACGTCATGTGTTGAGGACATGATGCTTGGGAGTTTAACGTCATGCAGCTCGGACGAGGTGGGTTCACTCCGCACCCCTAGGACTTACATAACCGGTACCCTCTGGTCCTTGGGGAAGGGAAGGTACCAGTAAGGCCATGGTCAAGGGGGGTTGTGGAGCGAACCATCGAGGGGTCCAAGTTAGCATGGCCATGTGAAGAAGCAATAACCGTTAGTGTGCCTATGTGAAGAAGCATTAGGCGAAGCAACGCTACAAGTGGTATTGTCCATGGGACTTTGAAATCACATCGTGCAAACCTGGAGGGTCACACGAGAAGAGGAATTTCCAAGCAAAGGAGTGTGCTTCGTGAACCAGAGTGCCTTGGCCTTAGCACGGGGCATAGTTGTGAGTGGAGGGTGCTTCACAAAGTGGAACAGTATTCGCGGAGCACTGCCTCGCGAAGAAGGGGTGCCTCGTGAAGCAGGGTGCTGCGAAGAAGTGTGCTTCGCGATGTGTAGAGATCCTGCCTTAGCATAGGGATCACTAGTATGGTTTGGGTGTTTTTCAAAGCATAAACGCTCCGCGGCTGCCCGAGTTCCCTTGGGAATCCCCTTCCTTCACGAATTCCCTTGAGCTTCGCGAAGGGCATCCCTCTTGGAAGAGGGGGTCAAAACGAGACCAAGCAAAGGTGTCTCGCGAAGTAGAAGTACCTCGCAGAGCTCATGATTCCCGGGGGCAAAGGGTGCTTCGTGATTCGGGAGAGGAGAAGCCGAAAGGTTGGATTGTCCATCTCTCGGACTCAGGGGGAGCCCCATATTTATAGGCAAGGGGCGCCGCGAAGCATAACTCATGCGCCGCCTCCGGTGCTTCGCGGCGTGCTCGCGAACGTCAACGGCATCCGCGGAGAGTTACCGCCTCTGGAGCTTCGCGGCGGGCTCACGAACGTCAAATGCGTTCGCGGAGAGTTACCACCTCTGGAGCTTCGCGAGACCGCGATGATCGGGGTGCTTTGCGTCGGTGCTTCACAACGGTGCTTCGTGAGGCAGCGTGCCAGCCTTCTTTTTCATCCCTTCCTTTCATGCAATATTTTGGCACCAACAAATGCCCCCCCCCCCTTAGACTTGGAGCCACGGAGGGTGAAGGGTCGAAGTCTAAGGGAAAATCGCCAAAATTGTCGGCAGTTCGCGATGCGGCTTTGTGAAGGGGGCCCGCGGTGCCGACCGGGGCCACGGATCCGGACACGACTCCATGCTCCGCGTGGGTGAGGCGCACCGCGATGCTCCGAGGTCGCCACCTATAAATAGGGGGGTCGACCTATTTTTTCTTCATGCGACTTCCTTGTCTTTTTGTGCACTCGACTTCGCGAAGCTCCTCATACTCCGCGACAGCCCTCCGCGAATCGAGCTTCACGGTGAACCGTGGGTCTCCGACTTCGTGTCCGCGCCAAGAGAACTTCTTCTTGTCAGCCTGGGCCAGACTTCACGGCTTGGTATCGTGACCGACCTTCGCGATCCAGCTTCGCGATGCAGCTTCACGATCCATCTTCGCGATCCGTTCTGAAAAAATTCTTTTCAGAGGGCCAGAATCGATATGGCCCATCAAGAGGCTGTATTGGGGGTGCTTGCAGATGCTGCCCGTCGGGATGAGATGGCCAACTGTCCAGGCCTTGTGGAGATGGTCCGAAGCCATTCAGACCACGCTTTCTTGACAGATCTTCTATCGGAGGGTCAGAAGGATTATTCGTAGTGCAAGAAGCTGCCATTGTACGACTTCAGGTTGAGGGATGACGTCTTCATCCCTGAGGCGAGTAGGGATGAACCAGCTTGCTGGTTCAGGAGCACACCATGACAGCACCAATGGTTCAGGGCGGCCGATGGTCACACACAGGATAACTTCACACCCATCACCGCTGACTGTCTCTACAACCATGTGAACGATATTGACGGGAGGCCACTGCAACCAGAGACGTCCCCTCCTCTCTACCATACCATGCTGAAGGTGGCTTTGCAAGATTCGAAGAAGGGATGTTCTGATGAGTGGGACCAGCGCCAGGGCAGAAACTTCACTGATGACTGGGCCTGGGCCTACTGGGTAGGTGCCTCATGCGAGGATTTTGGGGCCGAGCTGAGGAGAGCGGGGTTATATGAGGCGGCATGGGCCTCCCAATTCCACATTTACCAACCAAAGCAACTGATGCCGGAATTGCTGAGCAGATGGTCATCTAGGACCAATACCTTTCACCTGCATCATGGGGAGGTGGGCATCAGCCTGTGGGATGTCCACCAGATTTTTGGGGTTCCGATCTTGGGGGCCATGTATGATGAGTTCCTCTCCGTCATCAGCGCGTGGGAGGATACAGATAAAATGCTGCGACTGGCGTCAGCGCTGATGGCACTCGTCCCTGGAGAGGACAAGGAGGCAGTGAGGGATGTACACTTTAGGAGATGGTTCAAATGCTTCCTGAATTTCCCAGAGAATCGAGAGTTCCCTCCGAGGCCTTGAACTTTTCTGAGGGCGGCCCAACGGGGAAAGGGGCACTCGTATTGGCGGGTCTTGGAGGACAGCCAATGGAGGACTTGGGGTTTTACTGTTAGCACTGAAAAACAGCCGATAGTTAGGCTGGCGGCGTTCATCGCGGCTCTCATCTGCGGTTGGATACTACCGGTGAGGGATACAAGCATGGGGGTGCGACCCAACTCGTTTATTATGGCGTCCATGTTGACCATGGGGCATCGGATCAATTTGGGGATTCCAATGCTCGCCAAACTGTACAGAATGTTGTGGCACATTAGTGAGGGCAAGAAGCCGCCAAGGATATGCGGGCCCTTCCACCTCCTGTATGGGTGGATCACAGTGCACATCAGGGGGATTTACGAGTATCCAAACCCCATTTCACCGCCGGGATCGAACTTCCACCCCTCCATCTTGAACGCGTTCAGGAGATTCCCATTCAAACTAGTTGTGTCGATGGTGCTGAATCGGGTGTGGAGGGCGGATGAGTTTAATTTCCACCCCTTCCTATTGCTGACGGGGATACCTACTGATGACGGGCGGGGAACGAAAGAACATCGGGCTTACCTCCTGGCCTTTCGAGGTGGAGTTTTTGTGGCACAGATAGATCGTGAGCCACTCTGCGAACCGTACACCCCGCATCGGTTTGTGAGGCAGTTCTAGTGCTTCCAGTGGCTGACCCCGCAGGTCTACTGGGAGGTGCGTCACGAGGAGCACCCATGTGTGATGAGGCAGTTGTGGCTCATGTTCACACGGGAAGATGGGAAGATGCAGATTGCATTGCCTCCATCCACCGCCGCTTTCGGATTAGTGAGGGAGTATGCTATTAGTTGGGAGGCTGCTTACCCAGGGGAGATGCTGAAGCAACCCACTATTCGGGTCGGTGACGGTGGGCCTCCCCTATCCCGAGGTCAGGGTTGGAGGGCATCTAGGGTCGCTTGCAGTAGCGTGGATGCCATGGTGGCGAGACCCGCATCGTCCGAGGGTATGGCAGCAGCGGTGGATCCGGTGATTCCAGAAGAGCAAGGCCATCCGGAGGGGCAGCCACCGAGGGAATTTTGTAGGATATCCACTCAGGCTCTGGGGAAGCGGCTGCGTCATATCGACATGGCAGAGGATGCTGTCTTCCCAGAAGCCTGGGACATTTGGGATGTCAACCGGCAAGTCCTCAGCCCACCTGAGATATGGGCCCACCTGAATCACCTCGGGATGGAATTACTGGGCATAGGCCCAGTCCGGGCTGGATTCATGGTGTCTCCGGCAGAGGTAGAGCAATACCTGGATGAGCTGGAGGATTACGTTCACTCCAGTGGTGTCCCTCGCCCAATGACAGACCGGGTGAGGGTACTGGTGAATTGAACGGTCCCCCCACAGTTATCGGCTGTCGATATGAGGGAGCGCTTCCCCCTGCCGGAAGAATCAGAGGACTCCTCTCGGGAGGATGAGGCTGGAGGAGGGAGCCCTTTAGAGGAAGGCGAGGTCGGAGATCAAGGCTCAGATTTCGACGATTTCATGGAGGCTCTCAAGGTAGCATTCCGAACTTCATTCCTTACAATCCGTTCTTGGGTCACTATGGACTTCTCACAGATGTTTGAGCCATGTAGGAGGAACTTGTTCGTTGGCATCATTCTCACCCCTTGGTGGGTGATGATGCGGGACCTTCAGAACCCGTGCCTGTGGCTGCATCTAGTTCCGCATCTGGTGGGACCAGAGCACCCGAGGTGGCTCCTCCAGAATCTCCAGACCTTCTAACAGTATATGGAGGGCCTCGCCTCGGGACCCCGTCAGTACCGGATCAAGAGCAGCGCCATGAGGTCGATCTTCATAAGTCTCCTCTACCGGTTCCCTTGTCGTCATATGTAAACTATTCCTGCCAACTAACGTTTATGTCCCTCTCTGTCGTACAGTTCTCCGACTAGCGTGGGCTGCTGCGGCAAGACTGGTCGGGATGTCTGGTGGCGTCCCTCCTAGGGGCATGTCGGGGATGGTGGCGATAGTCCCCCCATCTCCTCAAGATGCGACACACATCATCACTGGCGAGACCACCAGTAGGGTCGTACCCGAAGTCATTGAGGTGGACTCCGAGGAAGAGGATCAACTGGTCGGTCCCAGTCTTGTCACGCCTGCTTCGGCGCCAGGTGTCGTACTGGATTCAACACCAGATGTTGATCCTGCTGAGGATTTCCTACAGGTGTATCCCACGTACGAGCCTGCCAATCGCAAAGACTAGGACGAAACGGCCTCCGATGAGGAAGACAGCAGCATAGTCCATCGCCGGTCGTGGAAGTTGATCACGCGCTTCATCAAGGACACCCCCAAGCGCAATGGCTGGACGGAATGGATAGACTCCACTTGCGGTTGCGCGAACTATGTGTTGGGGGTGTGGATTCCCAACGTCCTCACGCACTCATCCGAGATCTTATGGCTGAGAAGATCTGGGATCATGATCGTGGGCTCAGCGTGGGCTGGCAGCGGAGGAAGGCGACCAACATCAAGAAGCTCCAGGAGGCTGAAGGCGAGGTCTAACAGATGCAGACCTGGGAAGATGAGCTTTCAGCCTCTCTTAATGCACAATCTGAGCTGGTCTCATGGTTGAAGGCCCAGCTGGCAGAGGCAGAAGAGCATATGAGTCAGGCCTCTGGAAAGATGGATGCCGGTCAAGCTGGCGTAGAGAGGGCCAAAGCCAAGGCTGACGAACTGTTCCCCGCCGCTGCCGAGGAGGAGCAGGAGCTAAGTCAGCTGCAGCAAGCCTTGGACGCCACAAGCCAACAGGTGGCGGTGATGCAACGCTCTTTTGATGGGGTCAACCCGTCCATGGGGGGAGTCGACCCCCGGGTACTGTAACAAACCAAAAACCTTTTATTGGTACTTTCGTGCTTCAATTTTTCTTTTTTTGGTTTGAATGTCGTTGCACGCACGGTTTCCTCTGTTTCAATCTCCTTGTTACATCCCTACAATGTTTGTGGGACGTTTGGCGACAATTCCCCAAGCCCACGTGGGTCGAGCCCGATGTGAGAAACAAGAGATAGTTACCTTCTCATCCCACCTAACATAGGAGTGGGGACCATGCTCCGGGCATCCAGGATTCGGATTACCAGTCCGGATTTCTGAAAGATGGGGGAGGCTTGATCGGAGAAGGAACTTTCAGGATAGCGGAATTACCGTTTCTTCAGCGTGCTCTTATGCACGAACGGTGCAACGCCAGGGGTGCCGAAATCGGTCCAAACAAATGAAAATGGGAAGTGTGAATCACGATACCCAATATTTGAAACACTGTGGGGATTGCGTGACAATAAGGGACAACCGTTAACCATGGAGGAGAAGCGGTATCCTTACTGCGTTAGCCTGTAATGGGGACAACAAATGAGGGTCGACCTTTGACCATGTTCGAAACACGGGACCATGTCACAAATGTTGTCGATCAATCTTTCGGGACGTTGGCACAAGATAGTTGGCGGACCGTATGTCAAACATCCATACTGTTAGGGGGTCCTTCCAAACATGACCAATCTTCCAGAACGTTGGCCCAGGACGGTAGGTGAGCCGATGCGGCATGGGACCAGGCCGTTAGGGGGTCCCTTCAGACATGAAAGGGGATGAGGGTCCGAATAAGGGGCACTCAAAGCGTGGAATATGGAGTGATGGTTTGTCCGAACAGAATCCAACACTCATGTAATTACATCACCGTGGTGGGACTACGCCATATGGGCACATTGGTCTGATCATGGATCATTCCTTCTTTGGGGCAGGCCCTCCCCGGAGAGGGGGCCTGCCGCTTCCCAATGGGATCTTGGGGCATCCTGAACTTGTTCAGGGAAAAATTTCAGCTACATAGTTCCCCCCGAGGGGTCAGGCCAGAGGGTTGGAAATGGGGAGGAACAGGATTTTGCGATTCCTGGGGCTGGACCCTAGGTGAAATGTCTGGGCGTCCCTATGTATCCCATAAGGATGGGAATCAAGCCATACGTAGTTCTGGGGATGCAGTTTAACATCATGTGGGACGAGGATACATGGACTCCTGTAGTTTAACTTCATATGATAGGACGCGGAATAAAAGGGAAGATCCTAGGGAGCGTGTGGTGTGGTAGATATGAAACCGATGTGAATGAGGTCTCGGAGTCCAAATCACACCATGAACCCTCGGAGGAAACTCTTCAGGTCGAGGGACAAAGAGTGGGGAGTAGGCTAGGCCCGAAGCAGAGTTGTCGGGCATTCCTACATACCCCATGAGGATGGGAATCAAGCCATACGTAGTTCTGAAAGGCGGCAAGGTAAGGTACCAGTGCCAGGGGAAAAGGGGAGTGCGGTCGTGGCCCTTGCACTAAAAGAAGAGAAATTTGGTAAATCTTGTTTGTTCTTTAAGGTGAATGATTTTTTTTTGTGAAGCGACAGGCCTAGAATAGTAGGCCGTGATGTCTCCACAAGTATCAAGTTGTGATGGGAATTGAGAAATGGCATGGCACATGACCAATACCCAACGTGATGTCCTCTACAACGAGGTCACCACAATGCAGTGCCATTTTTCGTCGTGCGGCCTGGACGATAATGTCATAGTTTAGAATCATATGATAGGACCAAGCATGCATTTTATCGTCATGCAGCGCAGACGTAGCAGAGACGATGCTAGGTGGGGAACGTGCGTAGTGTTATAAAGACATAATTGATGGAGACATGATCCCACATCACATTGTACGCCAATCGGAGAGGGAGACCTTAGGCCGAGGGGCCTATATAGAGGTAAGAGGTGAAACAGGGGGAGAGACTAGCTCCTTAAATGGGCTGTACCCGAATACAGGGCGTCCAGGCAGTCCTACGTATCCCATGAGGATGGGAATCAAGACACACGTAGTTCTGAAGGGTGCCTTTTAATGTCATGCTGGACAAGGAATGGGAGGGCTAACTCTCAGAATGGGGGTGTGCATGGTGCAACTATTGCAAACCCGACGTGAATGAGGACATAATCCCGCACTACGCCACGCGGGTCCCGTAGTCGGGGTCCTGAAGGCCGGACCAGAGAGGTGAATTTGTTGAACTCGATATGGACGCAAAGGAAAGGGGTCTGGGCATTCCTACGTATCCCATTATGATCGGAATCAAGCTGAACGTAGTTCTAGATGAGAATCTTAGTTTATGGCCTTAGAGCTCAGACCGTGGATGGTGAAAACTTCCCGAGTAAGCATAGATGTCAACCCGATCCCTAAGCCCACGTGAGTTAAACTCAGTGTGGGAAACAAGGGGGGGGGAATCCTTATCACAATACTTGGGGCGTCCATCAAAGGGGAGTCGGAAGAGAGCCCCGAAGGACACCTTTGACGTGGCTTGTTTTCCCAACGTGCGGACGTGCACGGAGGAAAAGTACCAAGAGTTCCGAGACTCTACTTGGACATGATGAAGTGATGAAGGGTGTGAATTGTGTACCCAACATTTTGGGCTTAATAGGTTGGCGTGGCGATAGAGGAAAACCGTTAACCATGGTGGAAACGCAGCATCCATATCGTATTAGCCTGAGGTGGGAACAACAAACGAGCATCGACCGCTGACCATATTCGTAATGCAGGATTTTATCGATTTGTTGTCCGAAACCCTCGGGGGCGTTGGCCCATAACGGTAGGAGAGCCTTTGGGCTCAGTATCCAGGCCATTCTTTGGGGTCCCTCCGGGTGTTAAAGATGATGGAAGCCCTGACGCAGGGATACACAATTCCTGGAAAGTGGGTGCGGACGTGTCCGAGTAAAGCTTGGTATTCCAGGTAATAAACCAGAGTACTCTTAAGAACATTGGTGAACCACAGAAGAGGGGTCGACGAAACAAATCCGGAAGGAGAGATACGTGGTTCAGTCATTACGAGACCGACGTGAATGAGAAAATAACATCAAGCCACACCATACACTCCTATAAGAGAGGACCTGGGACGGGGCCCGGAAAGGCCAAGGGGCCTGATGGTTAGGCATTGGTTAGGAAGGCCTGACCTTCTTGCAGTTTATCATCTTGCAGTGAGGACGAGGGTCGAGGACCCAAGGAGGCCAAGGGGCCTAGGGTCAGGCATCAGTTAAGAAGGCCTGACTGATCTACAGTTTAACGTTTTACATGAGGACAGGGGCCGAGGACTCGAGGAGGCCAAGGGGCCTGAGGCTCGGCCTCGTAAGGGGAGGCGTATGGTGTGGTACATTATCCCGACGTGAATGAGGGCGTAGTCCCACACCACACCGTACACCCCTATGGGGAATCGGGGCCGTGGGCCCGATTGCTAGCACCACCCGAGAAGAAATTTGTCACATCGGGATGGGGTAGAATGAATCACTGCACTCGATGTCTAGGATATCTTGGGGTGGACCCGAAGATCCAGGGGGGTTTTGACCATGTTCGAAACACAACATTCCCATGGTGACCCGATATGGGAGCAACAAATGAGCGTCGACCGCTGACCAAATTCGCAACGTGGGATTTGTATCGGCTTGTTGCTTGAAAACCCTCGGGGGCGTTGGCCCGTATCGGTAGGAGAGAACTTGGGCGTAGTATCCAGGCCATTCTTGGGGGTCCCTCCGGGTGTGAAAAATGATTGAATCCCTGTCAAGGAGTGGGTGAAGCATAGCTGTATCCATCCATGAAAGAGGCAAACATCTCCAGGGGGGATGTGCAGCCGGGTCGAGGCTTGCTCGATGTGACTTGGGGAAAAAGTGTGCACCCTGCCATGTCTTGACCTGAGGGGAAGATTTTGGCTTTTTGGTTGGGCCAACAGATGAAATTTCCAGGCGTTCCTACGTATCCCATTAGGATGGGAATCAATCCATACGTAGTTCTTAAAGACCATGCAGTTTAGCGTCATGCGGTGAGGACATGGGAGGGTAGAAGAATGGGAGTGGGAACATGGTGCGACCCTTACAATCCCTGTGTGAGCGGGGTTGTATGAGCGGGGCTAAGAAAGCCTACTCCCTACTACACAAATATCCTCCAAGGAAACTATTCCCAGGGGGGATAGCGGAAGAGAAATGCTTGGGGTTGGGTTCAAGATGAGGCGTCTGAGCGTTCCTATGTATCCCATCAAAATGGGAATCAAGCCACACGTAGTTCTTGGGTTGCAGTTTAACGTCATGAGGGATGAAGAGGCATCTCATTTGGGGATATGTAAGGTACGACAAGTAATCCGATGTGAATGGGGAAATAACCTCACACCATACCGTACAATCCCGCAAGAGGGTATGTCGGGGAAAACCAAGGGGCCTGAGGCCGGACCGTAGTCAGGGAGACCTGACCAACTTGCGGTTTAACGTCTCGTGGTGAAGACGGGGGGCCAGGGGCCTAAGGAGGCCAAGGGGCCTGAGGCTGAGCCTCGGTCAGGAAGGCCTGACTGGCTTGCAGTTTAACGTCTTTTAGTAAGGAAGGGGGGAGATCTTAGTTTAAACTCATAGAGCTCGAACCATTTTGCAGTTTATCATCTTGCAGGACGAAGATGCAGTTTAAGGTCATGCAAGACCTTACTGTTTAAGGTCGTGTTGGACCATAACGTGTAGTTTAAAGTCATGCGGGACCATTTTGCAGTTTATCGTCTTGCAGGACGAAGATGCAGTTTAAGGTCGTGCAGGACCATAACATGCAGTTTAAAGTCATGCGGGACCCTTTTGCAGTTTAGGGTCTTACAGGACCCTTTTACCCTAGGAAAAGTATCTCTTGAGGAATTTGGCATTGGTGGGAGGGGTTATATGCTCTCCATCCATGGTCACCAAGGAGTATGCTCCATTGGGGTAAAACTTATGGATGATATAAGGACCTTCCAATTTGGGCGGTTTCCTACCGGGAATCATTGGCACTCGATGGGACAGTACCAGGTCGCCCAATAGAAAAGAGCGGAGATGAACCTTCTTGTTGAAGGACCTCTCTATCTTATCCTGATGCCTTTCCAGATTGTGCAGGGCACGAAGCCGGTTCTCGTCCAGTGCTTCTAATTCAGCTAGACGGATTTCGACTACCTCATCTGATGTCTAGTGATCATAAACTGCAGTGCGTAATGATGGCAGCTGGATCTCAATGGGTAGGATGGCCTCAGCTCCATACACTAGGGAATATGGGGTCACCTGGGTAGAGTTGCGAGTCATCGTCCGATAAGCCCAGAGGGCGTTGGGGAGCTTGTCTGGCCAACTTTTCTTGTTCTGACCAACCATCTTCTATAGAATGTTAGAGAGGGTCTTGTTGAACACCTCGATCTGTCTGTTTTCCTGCACGTGGTAGCGGGAGGTATGGTTCGAACGGATGTCGTACTTGGCGTACAATTTCTTCAGTTTAGCCACTCGGAAGTTGGTGCTGTTATCATTGAGGATGGCGTGAGGGACCCCAAACCGGTAGATAATATTGGATCTCACAAAGTCAAAGATGGAATGGGCCTTGACCTCTTTGAGAGGAACTGATTATGCCCACTTGGAGAAGAAATCTGTAGCAGTCAGGATGAACCTATACTGGCGGGCTATTGCCGGTGGATACGGTCCCACTACATCAAGTCCCCATACCGCAATTGGCCAAGAGTACTTGGTGGGGTGGAGGGGCTCCAGCAGCCGATGCAGGAAGTTGGCATGAACATGGCACGCGTGGCATCTCTTGGCATACCCAATACAATCGTGGATCATAGAGGGCCAGAAGTACCCCAACCCCCGGATTTGATGGGACAACTTCGGCCGAGCTTGATGGGCGCCACCGGAACCGGAATTAACCTCTTGAATAACTTGAGGTATCTCTACTCCTTGGATGCAACAGAGGAGGATACCATCGAAACTCCACTTATAAAGGATCTGTTCAAGACTGGGGCCGCTCTGGAGGGTAAATTGCAGCGCACAACATCGAATTCACTCGCACTCGGCCCGGTCGTCCAGGAGGCCACCATTTTGGAGATACTCGACAAAAGGTGCCCTCCAGTCGGGAGTGGCTTCAACCACTGCGTCTGACGAACTCGGGACCCCTGACGTGGAGGGTCCGGTGGTGAGATGACTTACCCGCAGGCCATCATTGTCCTCTTGGGTGATGGGGGAAATGACTCTCCGGTGTGCCACATGTATGATCAAATCATCTTGCTCGGGTTCTGCGAGTGACGCGGCTAAGACAGCCAAGGCGTCTGCTTGACCGTTCTGTGACCGTGGGACATGGGTAACCTCTGGTCGATAAGAGAACTGAGCCATTAGGTGGAGGGTGTACTCTAGCAGTGGTACAAGCTCTGGCTTCCTGACGATGTAGTTGCCATTAACCTGTTTGATTACCAGCTCGGAATCTCCTTTCACATGTAGATGGGGCACATGGATCTCAAGGGATAACTCGAGGCCGGTTATGAGAGCCTGGTACTCTGCCTCATTGTTCGTACAGCCTTCTGACAACAGGAATGAGTATGGCAGGATGGCTTGCGCCGGGGTAATGAAGACAATACCCAGGCCCACTCTGTTGAGCTTGGGAGCATTGAGCTGCCTACCGGTGGGGCTCCGGGAGGCGCCATCGAAATGCATTTTCCAACCCGGGACGGAATGATCGACTGAGAGGATCGTCTCATCAGGAAAATCCAGGTCCAGGGATTGATCCGCGGAGGTTGGATGAGCAGCTAAAAAGTCTTCCAACGCCTTCCCCTTAATGGCCTTCTAAGGTACGAACCTGATATCAAACTGCTGGAGAATCACTACCCAACGTGCTAGTCGGCCAGTCAGTATGGGGAGGTTCAGGATGTACTTCAGTGGGTCTAACCGAGAGACCAATTTCACCTCATGGTGCTGCAGGTAATGTTGCAACTTCTGCACGGTGAATACGAGCGCAAGGCAGCTCTTTTCGATAGGGGAGTATCTGACCTCAGTATCGAGAAGCATGCGGCTGAGATAGTAGAGACTGTTCTCAGTACTGTTGTTATTCTTCTGGGCGAGCAGTGCACTGAGGGATATTTCCAGGGCAGTCACGTAAAGGACCAGCGGCTTTCTGGAGACGGGTGGCATCAAAACCGGAGGTTGGAGTAGATACTGCTTGATTTCCTCGAAGGCGGTCTGACACTCCTCATCTCATTCGTAGGCAGCGCCCTTCTTCATGAGCCGGGAAAAGGGCTTACACTTGCCTGCCAGATTCGCGATGAATCGGCGTATATAGGCTAAGTGTCCTTGGAGGCCTCGAAGCTCCCGAATGTTGCTAGGGGGAGGAATTTGGCTGATGGCCTTGATCTTCTCTAGGTTGATCTCGATACCTCGGTATCTGACAAAAAAGCCCAGAAACATCCCAGAGGTGACCCCGAAGGAACACTTCAGTGGGTTCATCTTTAGGTTATGGGAACGGAGGAAACCGAACACTTTCTCGTGGTCTTTGAGATGGTCCTGGTGCTAACTTGATTTGACTACGAGGTTATCCAAATAGCATTCCACCAATGTCCCGAGAATCGGCTTGAATATGCGATGCATGGCCCTTTGATAAGTGGCACCTGCATTTTTCAAACCGAATGGCATAACATGGTAGCAAAAGGTACCTTGGGGAGCCCTAAATGCAGTGGAATATTCGTCTTCGGGGGCCATCTAGATCTGGTTGTACCCGGAATACCCGTCCATGAAAGAGAGAGCTTGGAACCCGGCCGTGGCGTCAATCAATAACTCCGTCACTGGGAGTGGGAAGTCATCCTTTGGGCAGTGGCGATTAAGATCGCGGAATTCGATGCAGACTCTGATCTTCCCATTCTTCTTCCTGACTAGCACAATGTTGGCAAGCCACTTGGGGTACTGGACTTCCTTAACAAAGTTGGCTTTGATAAGCTTGTCAACTTCGGCCTCAACCATAGCACCATGAGAAGGGTGCATCTTCCTGGGAGGATGCTTAAATCCCCGATGGTTTGCCGGGAGGCCCAGATGGTGAACGTCTACCTGGAGATCTAGTCCTGGCATCTCGTTGTAACTCGAAGAAAACACATCACGGTGTTGTTTGAGGAAGTCTACGTACTCCTTCCGCTCCTTGGGGGACATGGCTGCACTGATCAATGTGGGTTTCAGATCTGCCTCGCTACCAAGGTTCACCTATACTAGTTCATCAACCGTGGTAGAGACGCCTTCTTCAAAGGCAGGGGGAGCATCCTCCAGGTCTTCCTCTCCACCCTTGGGGGGATTTCCCCCGATGGGAGGTACTTCTGGGCTATCAAAGCCTGAGGGGAAGCTGGTGCCGGCTCGGGAAGAAGTGGTTATCATATCAGGAGAATCACTTGCCATTGAGACCATAGCAATGAAGGTAGTCGACCCTATCCCATCTGGCCTTCGGCCTAAGGGGCCACATTTGATGATATCAAAGCAGTGGTGATGTGTCGTCCTGAGTTAGTTAATTCCATCCAGACGGAAGAGACACGTATGACGCACCACCATTGTCATAAGCTTGACGTCCCGGTACCGTTCATGGGTAGGAGGTTCCAGGATCACCTGAGCCTGGTTGATGTAGGAGTACGAGGTGATTTTCCATCGTCGCTTGGACACGGGAATATGCCTTCCTTTTGTACCCGAAACAACAAAACATTGCCCCATGTCGGGGGTCGTGTCCTCCAATCGGTGGATCGGGAGGATGTAGGCGTCATCCATGCTTGCCCAGGGATCACTTGTGACCGGGGTAGGTTCATCCTCACTTACTAGGATTTTCTTATCCTTACATTTGTAATAACCAGCATCCAGATAGCGGGCCTCACAAGAAGCGAAAGGGGACACAACTCATTGGAGCGTGCCTACTCGACCATTGAGTGAGTATTTGAGGCATTGGTGATATGACGAAGGGACCGCTGCATGCAGGTGGAGCCATGGCCTACCCATAAATGCGTTGTAGGCGGTGTCCTGAGAAACTACCATGAACTCTGTGTTGGAAATTAAGCCACTGAACTGAGTCTTCAGGCGGATCTTGTCGACTGGGGTTTGCTCGGTCCTGTCGTACCCCTGGATTCAGAGGTCAGAGGGAGTTAAATCACCTTTAGACAGACCCAGCTTTCGCAACATCCGAGTCAGAATTAGATTGATTCTGGAACCCGTGTCAACGAGGCAGCAACAGACTTCCACGCCATTGAAGTGGCCAGTGATGTACAGCGGGCGAATGTGCCCCTATATAGGAGGGTCCTCATCTTCACCAGAGAACGAGATAACTTCCTGACATTCGGCGTTTTCAATTGTCTCGGTATGGAAGGATTCTGCAGCTGCTACCTCCGTCTCAAACTGGAGGGGGCTCCTTAGGGCCTCGACAAGTGCCTCGTGCATTTCAGATGACAGGCGAAGGGCCTCAAGGATATAAAGCCTTGCCAAAATGCTTTCCAGGTGCTTCAGGACATCATACATTCGTGCCAAATGCAAACCTCTGTCTATAAGAGGTCGTTCGACAGTTAGAGGCATAGCGGGTCCGGCCGGTTGAACCAACGATCGGCTAGTACTGGGGGCATCCTGCTGCCTACTGGTTGAAGCCTGGAGAGTAGCCGCCAGACTAGGATTGGACAGCGGAGGCTGGCCTGTAGCCGAGCAAGACTGACTGTGATACGAACAAGGCAGCTCTCCCTGATCTAGTAGCACGAACGGTGGTTGAGGTAGAGCCGAGGGCATTAGATGGGGTCGCGCGTGCTGAGCTCTATGCTGAACCTGCTGTCTGGTCTCAGTAGAGTGCATGGCTTGGCTGAAAGTGCCTTTTGACATACCTCGATGGCCGGCGCGGTTGCGATTCTACTGACGTTGACGTCGGCTGGAAATGTTGGGGAGGTTAGACTGGCATTCCCCCTCGTCGGGAGTCATATAGGGCTTTACCAGCTCCACAGTGTTAACCGAAGCATACCCCTGACTGTCACTCGAGGAGTCATCCACCACCGGGTAGATTCTGGGAGGAATCCCCATTTCAGGGGGCATAATGTCACCGAGAATGCGGGATGATGGTGGCAACGGCGGTGCCGTTGCTTCTTCTTGCGTCGCCGCTGCTTTCCCTTTTGGGAAGAGGTCGACTGTGAAGACGATGCGGAGGTACCGGCTACTTCTTCTGAAGGTTCTGGCTGCTTCAGGCCTGCCCGGATGATACCATGGGCATGGACGATGGTTTTTCGAGCCATCCAGTCATCATATTTTCAAGATCCGAGGTTGGGAACCTGCTGCCACTCGCCTTCGCTGTCGCTACCGATCTCTGACCCTACAAAGGCACCCGCCACTTGTGCTGGTGCCGGGCTCAACCTGACTATGTTGTTGTTGACCTGGTCTTGAAGCCAGTCTTTAAACACATAGCATTTCTTGAGGGTGTGCCCCATAATCCGATGATAAGGACAGTAATTGGGGTGATCGGTGAGATGCGCCTCCGCCAGCCTTCTGCACTCGGGCAGGCGCACAATCCCTTGCTCTAGAGCACTTCGGAAGTAGCCAGGGACCTGATTTTCGTTGAACGAATAAGTTTGGTGCCTTCCTTACAGATAGGGGACCCTGGGGGCTTGGCCCTGACAAGGTGACGGAGGGGCCTACCGAGGAGGCGGCACCTGATTGTCTCACCAAGGTGGTGGTGGCGCATTGCGTGGGGGAACCTATCAATTCTGAGGTGGTCGCTGCTGGGCAGGAGCATGTGCTTGAGGTGGAGGACCTCTGCGGGGTTGTGGGGATGGTGCCGCTGGCAGTAATTCCAGCTGCCTAGGGGATTCTATTTGGGCAACCATGGCGGGTTCAGCCCTGGCGGTCCTCCTGGCCGGGATCATAGGGGGAAACAAACGTGCCAGACTAGCCTGTTGCAGGGCTTCCTCAAGGCGCTGAGCCTTATCTAAGAAATCTATGAACCCTCCAGGGTAGTTCTGGGTATTTAGGGAGGGTACCAGCTCTGTCTTGATGTTCCCCACACACATCGCCAGTAATTGATCCTGAGTCAGTGGCATGTCGAGGGAATACATAAGTCACTTCCACCGGGCGATGAAATCTACGACTCGCTCATGAGGCCTTTGCTTGCATTTGAAGAGGTCTGCAATGCTTGTCTTCCATGTGGTGGAGCTGAACTGGTATAGGAACTACCGGCAGAGATCCTCCCAACCGGTCACCGATCCGATAGGGAGCTGGCTGTACCAAACGAATGTTGGGGCTTCCAATGTCTGTACGAAACATCGGAGATTGGCGGCTTCTTGTTGAGCCGGGGTCCCCAGCATGGGGCCACACCTGGAAGAAAAATGAGTCAAGTGCTGCGGTGGGTCCCCTGTCCCATTTAAAGGCAAGAAAGTGGGGTTCCCAAAACCCGGGGTGCGGGCATATCATCTACCCACGCAGGATACGGCTTTCCATCCAGTGGGACCGCTACCAGCCGCATTTCCAACGCTTTGAGGCGGGATGTGAGCACCGCTATAAGATCATCCAGGTGGGGGTCCCTGTCTTGATGGGGATTCCTAACCACAAGTGCGTTGCCAGGTTCCTCAACACGGTAGATGGCTTCGGCAGCTCGTGGATCAACTGGCGGAACAACTTGCGGGGCGACTGGGGGAACCCGGACTGGATTCTTCAGATTGCCCCATCGCTCGGGGGGGGGGGGGGGGTTGGCGAGATGTATCGCGCCCTCTTGCCATATGATCCGGATTTTTCCGTGTCTGCAGAAGTAGCATGATCAGGGTTTCCCGGAGGCATCTCACTGGGGGGAAATTTTTCTTTCCCCTGCTGCCCCGGCCTGGGATTACCATAGTAAGGTCACCACTCTGCAGCGCGCTCAACCAGGATTTTGTCAACCATCCTCTTCTGCTCAGCAAGCTGCTGGCGTAACGTGGCCTTCTCAGGATCTTCGTCAGTTTTTTTCACAGAGGCAGACGGGTCGGAGTGCTTGACAGTTCTGACGTGCTCCTTACACTTTCCGGTATTTCGACCGAGTACCAGTGACTCGGTGGGTACGGGGAGGCCTAGCAGGTTCCTCTGCTGACAGGTAACCCTCTCTGATGGGTCCAGCAGTGGCGGTACACCCTCGGGGGGTAAGTCTCCATCAAGGAATTCAAGCTCGTCTTCCTTGTCCACTACGTCAGCCATGTGGACTGCAACCCCTCTCGAGGGAATGTCCTCGATGTCGCATAACGAATCAGGCTGTCGTCGGATAGGGTCGAAGAGGAGAGCGACATAGTGTCCCCAACCACAGACTTGCACATGGGGGGTAGCTTCCCTGACGATTCTGTGGAGTACTTTGAAACTCTGAACAAATTTCTGTTGAAGGGCGCTCTGGCGGCCTGGCGACTCAGGGTGCTGGGCCACAAGTGCGGCCGAATCGATCAAGCGGCATTGCTCGCCGATTTCTTCGAAGTTCTCTCGACTTCTGGGGTACACCACCCTTTCTTAACAAAGGCAGATGTGTGTCACCCATAGGGTTCAACAAAAGTACCCCACTTCTACAGGGGTAAGAGACTCTGGTGCGCAAAAATTAAGCGCCGCCATCGGCCAGAACTTCTCTGGGAAGTAATCCGCTGCAAGAATACTCCAGAAGCTCCTGGGCTCAGACTCGGGGTCTGGACCTGTATTGCGCCACATGTCAATCGGGGGCAGCTGAGGGACCGATAGCGGTACTAAGGCGGACCTCTGGGATAGTAAACTCATCGGCGGAGAATACGACAAACGAGCTGACTAGCCACAGAATTCCGGGCCATCCTCTGAAGAGTGAGGTGACCTGGCCACGATGTCACGGTACGATGGGCTGATAGCCGCATCTTCCGGCAGGAGAGTCGCGGCTACTGGCGACAAGTCATGTCGTCGCTCTACCGTCGTTGACCCCCAGAATTGCTCTCCGTGATCTTTGGTAGAGGTAGAGGGCGCTTCTGGTGACAATGGCGGTGATTGCGCGATCGAGACCTGCGGAATTCCCAAGACTTCTTCCTCCTAGATGTACCTATGGAGAGAGATGGGAATCTGGTGGACCTCATATTCCAGGAGAATAAGGCTAATGCGCCTGGTTCCTGCCCCAGTCCATGATACGGAGGAGCGGGGAGAAGGTTCCATCGCTGAGTCGCATTCCGCTTTCGAGTCGGAGAAGCGGGCATGTTTGATCTCCACCCGGGCCTTCACAGGACTCTTCTTGTGGCGGCGACGACCCGTTCTCCTGCCCCGGGGTGGCTCTTCAGGACAGGGTTGATCCCCAATAGGTAGCCTCGGGGCGGCGCTGGCACCGTGGTGGAGAGGGCCCCCACTTGAGATAGCCGAAGTGCGAGGGGCCCCAGGGAAAATGTTGAAGAGTACATGGGGAGAACCTCCATGGATAGCACCCATGTGGGTGGAGCCTTTGTTGGAATCAGCAGGAGCATGGGGAGGACCTCCATGGTCGATGCGGGCTGGGCGAGGCTGACCTTCACTCCTCAAGTTGCTGGGGCGAGGAGGACCTTCGACGGTTGCAGAGAGGACATAGGGAGGGCCCCCACATTGGAGAAGGACCGGATGGATGGTGCCTTCAGATCGGCGTTCGGGGGTAGGATGGACTCCATACCTTGTATAGTGGGTGCGGGAAAGGTTTCCGCGCCTAGCGTCACTGCCGCTGGGCAGGTCTTCCTTCGGGATAGGGGTAGCACAAGGCATTCTTCCATGACGAGCTTCAGAGCGGGGAAGGCCCACGCTCTGTGGAGTAGTGGTACGAGGAGGGCCTCCGTACGGGGTGACATCACCGTGGGTTAGTTTGCGGCGATCACCACTCGAGCCTGCAACCCGAAGAGACAACCCAGCCTGCCCGTGGGGCGGTTGGGGTCTCGATCCTGGTTGGGTGAAGGAGTGCACCTACTCAGTGTATGCAGGGTCTTCATGATGCACGTCGGCGGTGGCTTGGGCCATTGTATCTGCTGACATTGACGCACCTGGGTGGGCGTTCTCAGTCTGTGCCCGGCGCTGACATCGGGTCAGACGAGCTGGTGCAGGTGGTGCAGGGGTATAGCCTGCCTGCTCGTCCTGCAGAGTCGGACGGCGGTGCTAACGCGGCCGGGCGGGAGCTCTTTCCTGGAGCCCTTGGGTCGGGACCCTAAGCGGGCTGAGCCGGACGGCGCCCACCTCATCAGCGTAAGGCGAGGAGTCGTCAAGGCGTTTTGGGGACAAGCTCCCGAAACGATTGAACGTTGGGGTGGGGAGCAGGGGGTCCCTGCGCGGCCTGTTAGGGAGGCATTGACGGTAGGGCCTGGAGGCCTCCAGGTCCAAGTGGGCCATATCCCTAGTTGGGATGACCCCTTCCTCCTCGTAGCTGCGCACGAGGTTGTTGATCACCCTTCGCTGGATGACCTCTGATGGGGAAAAGGTATGTGGGTGCCCCGTATTCCGCGATGTGGCGGCCGTCGTGGCAGTAGCGGCGCCATGTGGGGTGGCTGTGGTGGAGTTTCCCCTGCCCCTGCGTAGGCGGGCAGGCGGTGATCGTGTCTCTGTAATAGAAACCTCGTTCCTAAGAAACGACGGGATTAACTCATCATTACTGAGAGGAGAAGAATCGACAACCAGTGCCCCAACTTCCTTCCACTCTCCATGTCTGTAAGAAGGATCCAAGCCAACACGCTGCAGAACGGAGTGCCCCACGTTCTACTGCCCCGACTTCCGGTGAGTTTCACGACAGACCCGCTATTTTCTTGGCGAGACCAGGCACCGGATATCTGGATCTGGTGACATGTCAATCTACTGGTGTCTTAAACGCTACTAATCTCCACATTGAGGAGAATAATTTCACGTCAGGTTCACCATTTCTATTTCCGACGCTTTCGCCGGGGCGCGCACATCCGTCCGTCTGCGGAGGAGGACGCGCTGCGCTTGTTTCCCCGCATTCCCGCTTTCCAAAGGCAGGCGGCATTCGCTCCTTATTCATGGATGTCTGCTCCTTGATCGAAATGGGATGATGGGATGCCAGTTCTTCCTTCTGTGGATTCCTCCTCAGAACTCATCACCTAGTCCGGGTCTCCCTCATAGATTTAATACGTAGTTCGTGAAACTCTTCCCAGTGCCATGTTTCCATGGACGCCGGTTAATTACACTGCTTCTGTTGGGACATTCCAAAGGGTCCGGTTAGGGCAGCAACCTTCAGTCGGGGGAGTAGTCACGTTGAGGCATCAGTAGCGTGTCTGGATGCTGGGGAACCTGGCATGTCTGTCTATTATCCCTGGTCACTGGGCTTCTCGAGGGCGTGGAAGCCCGAGTCATCCCACATCGAGCGTGGGGAATTATATGCCATAGACACATATCTGAGTTTTTCCGTAGCTTCCCGTGTTTAACACATGGTATGCCGCGGGTTTAACGTCCAACGAAGACGGATCAGCCCGATCAGAGCATTAGCTAGAATAGATCAGATTGAGGGATTTCCCTTGAAGGGATGCCGATACTGGGGCCCGCCCATGGGTGGCTGTGAAGAGGAGCGTACCTACATAGTCTCACCGGGATATGATGGTCCAGGCGAGGATCGGGGTGGATGGTGGATGGATGAATGAAGTGGAGGGTGGAATGGCAAGGAACCATCGCAAGGGAAATGGTGAAGTTGGGCTTGAGCTTTAAAGGGGCTTCCTACGTATCCCTGTGGCAGGGAATCAAAGTCCGCGTAGTTCGGGATGGTGCTGGTGAACCGGCATGAGGGTGGAACTTGGTCCGATGGGCATTATCAGCGAGCTGACGTGAATGGGGAGGACCAAGAGGGTCCTAGTGGTGGTGGGCTTGGACCTCATGGAGGATCCCTACATACAATGTCGTGACATGGATCAAAGACCACGTAGTTTAGAGGGGCTTCATCTGCGAACCGACGTGAAAGTGGACCTTGGTCTGATGGATGTCATCAACAAACCGACATACAGGCGGGCCTTGGTCCCATGCGTCAGCAGACTGACACGAATGTGGACCTTGGTCCGATGAGGGGTGGGCTTGAACCTTGGGGAGGCTTCCTACGTACCATGCCTTGACATGGATCAAAGACATCGTAGTTCAAAGGGTTTCATCGGTGAACCGACGTGAAAGTAGACCCGTGGGTCCACTAGTGGTGGGCTTGAACCTTGGGAAGGTTTCCTACGTACCATGCCTTGACATGGATCAAAGTCCTCGTAGTTCAAAGGATTAATGGAATACAGTTTAACGTCACGCGGGACGGTAGTGAACCCTGACGTGAATGAATGACGGGCGGTGGGTGTCGGAGAACCGACGTAAATGATGGACCTTGGTCTGATGGGAGATGGTCTTGAACCTATGGGAGGCTTCCTACATACCATGCCTTGACATAGATCAAATTCCTCGTAGTTTGGGTGAAAATGGGGGGGGGGGGGGCTTGACACACCGACAAGGAGATGGTCTGGGCCAAAGATTGTTGGGCCTGAACCTCGGGGAGGTTTCCTACGTACCATGCCTTGACATGGATCAAAGTCCTTGTATTTCGGGTTGGTCGCAACGGCTTGCCGTCGGACTGGAATGCAGTTTAAAGTCATGCTGGACGAAGGTAGAACTCGACGTGAATTGGATGATGGGTGGTCTTGAAACTCATGGAGGCTTACTACGTACCATGCCTTGACATGGATCAAAGACCTCGTAGTTCAAATGGGTGTGCAGTTTAATGTCATGCGGGACAGGGGGCATATAGTTTAACGTCATACTGGATGAGGGTGTGCAGTTTAATGTCATGCTGGACGAGGACGTGCAGTTTAATGTTATGTTGGACGAGGGCGTGCAGTTTAATATCATGGTGGACGAAGACATGCAGTTTATCGTCATGCTGGACGGGGGTGAAACTCGACGTGAATGAACGACCGAGTAATGTGGCTTGAAACTCATGGAGGCTTCCTACGTACCATTCCTTGACATGGATCAAAGTCCTCATAGTTCGCTAAGGGTTGGGGTCAGGGTCGGTGCTCACTCTAAGCCCACGTGAGTCATGCTCGGTGTGAGAAACAAGAGGTTGCAAGGACTTGACGATCATGTCACGAAGGATGCGTCCGTGAGAAGCGAATAGGGGCTTATGCATTAGGCGGCCCATGGTGCTGGGACTTACTCCAGGATGGAGGCCCGTGGTGCGGCAAAGCACAGCAAAAGAGGGATTTGGGACCAATGATGGGGGGTTCCTCATTCCCTATCACGCCCTCCACTGACCTTGGTAGTGGGGAAGTACGGAGATGCAAGGGTGCAACCATCCGTTGGGGAACTAGGGTCGCCCTTCTCCTATGAACATAAGCCACTCCAATAAAGAGGATATCATCCCTTGTGGATGGGTGATTCCACTACTATGGAGACAAGTGGTGTAAAGAATGTTTGAGCTGGGGGGACCCTTCGTGAGAGGCACGAGGTCGGGTCACAGTTTAACGTCATGTGTTGAAGACATGATGCTTGGAAATTTAACGTCCTGCAGCTCGGACGAGGTGGGTTTACTCCGCACTCCTAGGACTTACATAACCAGTACCCTTTGGTCCTTTGGGAAGGGAAGGTACTAGTAAGTCCGTGGTCAAGGGGGGTTGTGGTGCGAACCATCGAGGGGTCCACGTTAGCGTGGCTATGCAAAGAAGCAATAGCCGTTAGCGTGCCTATGCGAAGAAGCATTAGGTGAAGCAACTCTATGAGTGGTATTGTCCATGGGACTTTGAAATAACATCGTGCAAACCTGGAGGGTCGCACGGGAAGAGGAATTTCCAAGCAAAGGAGTGTGCTTTGCGAAGCAGAGTGCCTTGGCCTTAGCACGGGGAATAGGTGTGAGTGGAGGGTGCTTTGCGAAGTGGAACACTATTCGCGGAGCACTGCCTCGCGAAGAAGGGGTGCCTCGCGAAGCAGGGTGCTGTGAAGTAGTGTGCTTCGCGATGTGTAGCGATCCTGCCTTAGCATAGGGATCACTAGTATCAGTTGGGTGTTTTGCGAAGCATAAATGCTCCGCGGCTGCCCGGGTTCCCTTGGGAATCCCCTTCCTTCGAGAATGCCCTTGAGCTTTGCGAAGGGCATCCCTCTCAAAAGATGGTGTCAAAACGAGACCAAGAAAAGGCGTCTTGCGAAGTAGAAGTACCTCGCGGAGCTCATGATTCCCAGGGGCAAAGGGTGCTTCGCGATTCGAGAGAGGAGAAGCCGAAAGGTCAGATTTTCCGTCTATGGGACTCAGGGGAGCCCCGTATTTATAGGCAAGGGGTGCCGCGAAGCAGAAATCGCACGCCATCTCAGGTGCTTCGCGGCACGCTCGCTAACGTCAACGACGTCCGCGGAGAGTTACCGCCTCTGTAGCTTCGCGGTGGGCCCACGAACGTCAAATGCGTTCGCAGAGAGTTACCGCCTCTGGAGCTTCGTGGTGGGCTCGCGAACGTCAAATGCATTCGCGGAGAGTTACCGCCTATGGAGCTTCGCGAGACCGTGATGCTCAGGGTGCTTCGTGTCGGTGCTTCGCGACGGTGCTTTGCGAGGCAGCGTTCCAGCCTTCTTTTTCGTCCCTTCCTTTCGTGCAATATTTTGGCGCCAACACTACGTAAGCCATGTTTTTAGGGATATTATGTATTTGATTCATATATATAATAATAATATGTTCATAAACAATATTTTTAATCATAAAATGAAAATTATTCTTGAATTATTATGATGGGGAATGAATCTCATCGCGTTCGTGGAGACGATAATCCGTACATACGCACAAGCGACAATATCATTATATTGATGGTGAAATCGTATGTAATTGGATGAAATATCATATATACAGAATAATTAAATGTTTTATTTATTAATTATATTAGTTATACTCATTATTATACCCATTCAAATAATTAAGTGTTTGAATAACAAACTACACCATGACATGAAGACGGTAAGCCGTACGTACGCATGTATGGTGACTTTGTCATTTATAGGATGGATAGAATAATGAATATAGTTGTAACATATTTATAATAACATCATAGTATGTAGAAGGTACTATAGTTATTATTGTGTTATGTAAAAAACAAATAAAGAGGAAGTGGAAGAAGAAAAGAACTTGAAAGAGGGTGGTGAAATTATTACCTCTTCTTCAGGTGTTTAATTTTGATTTGGTCAAAAGGGATCCTTAGGTTGGATTTATGATAAAACTAATGACTCTAGGTTGAATTTAGGATAGTTTAGAGGCTATTTGGGAAGGTTTTGGCTGAGCCAAATGGATTTGGAGGTGTGAAATTAAGTGAAGGGGAAGTACCCTTTTATAAGAGAGGTGAGGGTCACTTTAGAAAAAACATGAAATATTATTTTATAATTTAATTATTTTTGGTTTATAATGGATCCCAAATGATTTGTTTTAAGTATTAGGTTGGTATGGGTCACAAAAATCTCAAAAAATAGGTTTTAGACCAGTTTAGGTCACCATATGAACCTTTTATTCTAGATTTAACTCTTAGTTAAATAGTTTGACATTTATCATGTCTCTTCGTATTTTTATATTATATGGTTAATAAACATACTATAACAAGACAAGAGAACCCCAAGTGGTAAGGTATTAATATATATAACCTTATATGATTCCTTTTTCCGAAAATTATATTTTTATAAGCATTATATCAATTAATAATATAGTATTTTCTTTAAAAACCCAATTATGTCAATTTTGACACTATTTAGTATTTGATTTTTTAATAAGCCATAAAAACTTTATCACTTTGAATAAAATTTATTTAATAAACTATAACATGTCATATTAACCTATAAAATCAGTTTAATTTATCATAAGTCTCAATTTACATTTATTTGGATATTTATAATATCAATTATTTTAATATTTTATTATTAATTTAATTACTGCATCATCATTGTGTCATAAAAAAATTAAAATATTTAATATATAATAATTATAAATAAAATACCATTATGTATGAAATAGTTTTATATTTCTAACGAATATTTATTATTGAATTTATATTGTGTGTAACCCTATATTAAAAATGGTTTAGTTATTAAACTTTGAATTTAACTCTTTTAACTCTTCTTTAAATAAAATAATAATAAATGTCCTAATCTAATCCAATTGGAACAAACATGATCATATTTTATTCCGATGTTTGTTTTTGGTAGAATTAAACTTCTCCAATAGAATTAGGACATGTGTTAGGGTAATTATAATATCATTTTTACCCTTAATTACCCTATTTACTTTTAATCGTGGTAAATAAAAGTCAAAAATTACAATTCAAAAAAAATTATTTTCACATTATTAAAACAAATTTTACTTACTGATGTCAACTGTGTATATCAAATTTTCTAAACTCAACTCACAGAAGTAGTAAAATTACGTTTTATGAAAATTTGCAAATGCTCCTAGAAGGTGGGTAAAAGACGGTAAAAAGTTCTATAAAATTTTATATATCTAAACTTATTATAAAATGACTATAATGAATTACATTGAACATATATAGGTATTATGTATCTATTTTGGCCTAAAATAAATTAGAATAAAATAGATAATTACTTAAACAAAAATTCAGTTTTAAACAATAACATAATGTTATTCACTATTCATCAAAAATTGAATGTTTTCATAAAAATAACAAAAATTCACCCTAAGCTAATTTTGATATTCCGAATTCAAAAATGAAGTAAATTTTGAAAAATAAAATTTACAAAATTTCAAAAAGTGGGTATTACTATTCATAACAACTAGTTTTATTGGTCTTGGTGTGTTAAAACTCCATGTTGCGTACAACTCAAGCTACTGCATTATTCAAAGGGAAATGTATCGTGGAAGCTTGGGGTGTTACATCATAAATGTGATGTCATTATAATTTCATTAACACAACACCTGGATGATATGTATAAGTATATTTAAAGAAAAAAGTTATTTAGGATATTATTATCATTATGTAAAGATAAAACATTACTTACTTCTTTTCCATAATGGTCTTCGAAAAATGGAAATGTTACCCATGTGTACGCACAATCTACTATCTCCACGATCGTAACATATTTAATTTCTCAGAATCATATTAAATTATTGGTATTAAAATTATAGTTGATAAATAAATATTATAATTATATCATTATTGTTATTATATATATTATCAAACCATGATCAAAGTAAGAGTAACTGAAATAACAAATCAAAACATATATGAAAAACAAAGAAGTTATTACTCGAAACATGACCTTAACATGGAATTTTTAATAAATTGGTAACAAAATATAATAATTAAATCATATATGGTTTGCAATATATATATATGGTAATATAATAAATTTATAATAAACCTATATTTATTATATATGAGTTTCGAACGTGTATGAAGGAAGTCGGTACTTAAGGTAAGAGATTTCTAGTCTCTCTTTTATTTATGGGAGACATATGAAAATTCAACACTCATTTATTTTGTGTGGAGTATATATTTCCACTTTTAAATTTTATATAATAAATATGCTAATTATAATTATATTTAAATTTTCATTTTAGTTTACTCTTTATTGGGGCTTACGTTTAAAAAAATTACTAAAGGTGTAAGAGATTTATGTCTCACTTTTTACTTCTATGAGACACAAGTCATATTCAACATCTATTTTATTTATTTGGTTTATATAATCACCATGAATTTATTTTATGATTATTCACCTGAATTTTTTTGGGACTTACATATACATTCAAGGATATCTTTTTCATGGTATTTACAGTTCAAAATTAACAAAATGGTAAGGGATTATTGTCTTAATTTTCTTTTTTTGAGACATATGTTATGTTATGAACCTATCTTATTTTATGAGGGGTATATACATCCCAATTTGAATGTAATATGATGTATTTATTTACTATCATTATATTTTAAGTTTTTTGAACATCATTTTTTCAGTGGGATTATGATTAAAAATTACCAAAGTGGCGAGAGTTTTATGTTACAATATCATTGTTTATAGGGATTGTTTATCATTAAGTCTCCAATGTTGAAATAATTTGATATAACTATAAAAAGTTCTCACTAATTTTATTATAAACTATTTATTTAGTATATTATTATGTAATAGTTTCACTATTTCACTCTATGTTACTTCAAATAATTGATAATTTTTTAATGAAAAACTATCTTTATTTATCTCTTTAGACCAAAACCCTTTTTCTATAAAGGCCCTGTTTTCTAACAAATTTTTAAACAATGTTTTTGTAATTTTTTAAATGAAATTTTAAAGAAATTATGACCCATGTTTTAATTTTTTAATAACTATTTCAATGGAATATTCATGGCTTTTTTCAAATAATGCTAATTTGGCTTTTATTGAAAATGTGAATTGAATCCTTTTTCTAAAGTGTACAACATGAAAATATATTTACACCATATAGAAAATTATTTTCTTCAAATATTCATTTACAAACATTCAAGGTTATTTTTTAAATATTTATTTTCCAAATATTTTATAAACTTTTAGTTTTAAAAATTTATTTTCAATGAAGAGTTATTTTCCTCAAGAAATGTTCCAAGTGATATTTCAAAATAATTATCCATCTATGATAAAATATTTTGATGTGAATTATGATTTTCAGGGGATATGAAACAAGAATACCATTATTATTCTTTATATGATTTTTTTTCATGACAAGATGTTTATGAAACCTGTTTCTCTTCCACAGGTTATACCATGATAAAATTCTCATGAAACATTCTTTTTTTCCATGGGTTATCCTATGATGAAATGATAAATTTATTATGAAACATATATCCTTTATATAGGTTATGACATGATGAAATGATTTTGAAAACCATTTAATTTCATGGATTATGATATGATGAATGTTTTATGAACTTGTGTAACCCATAAGTATGGTTTTTATTATGTGATTGGTGGGACCTATATCTCCCTCCAATGCATTGGGTAATGATTAATGTTATATGAGATCAAAGGGTAGATGGTTAGTTATCCCAAGCTCAAAAGAGGGTACATGAGAGGTCATCCTAAGTCCAAATTAGGTACAAGGGTGGTTATCTTAAGCCTAGCATGTTATGAATTTCTTGGTGGGTAAGCTTGAAATAAGTTTTTTATGCTTATGTGTATGCCTAAAATATATGCCTTATGAAAAAGTTATGATCTCATGGATCATGTTATTTTATTCTCTTAGGATTCATGTATTATGAGCTTCCAATATTTATTTCATGACTCTGTATTATGATCTTTAATATACATGGTTTTATTTAAAAATGTTATTTTCATATTCTCATACACTTATGATCATGTCATGATTATGTATCTCCCTTGTTTACCCTTACTGTGCATATGAGTTCACCCTTTCATATGTTTCATTTCCAATGGTTATAAAGAAAAATATTACGTATGTTATGCCTAAAAAGGTTGATAGTTATAAAGAATGAAATGGGAGATGATGTAGTTTACCTATGAACCAGTTATTTGTGGTTACATGTTTTTAATGGAATTTTACCTTTACAATCCATAGGAATGTGTTTGTATACTATAATAAATATTATTCAGAAAATTATAAAATATTTATATATCAAAATCATGGTCCAGTATAGTGACCTTGCCTTGCATGGTCACTGTACTGACCATGCGTGTTGAAGAAGTTACCACATTTGATAAAAAAATGCATTGAATGCACTTGATTTTTTCTCAACTAATAATTCTATTTATGGTAAGTATATATACGACACCAAAATTCTCATGGTCACTTTGAAAGTGACCATGCACTTCACCTTCCAACTAATCATAAACTATCCCATCTCACAGTTAGTATACTGGCCATGTGCCACTATCTTATCCTTCACTACTTCCATACCAACCATGAGGTACTCATATTATCTTTCCACAAAAACCTACTACACCTGTAAACTTAATTAGCCATGAGAGTTACTGAGTCTAAATCTACCCTGCACTAATAACCTTTTAATCCATATTGGATCCGAAAATTAAATTCCATCACCACCATTGGTATGCGAAGCCTCACCAGAAAAGGATATGATCTTGTTTCCATTGTGATAAATCTAATAAATTTAATAAGACCCAAGATCCTATGATGAAATGAACTATCATCAATACAACACATATTCCATTTAACATCACACAAATAGTCTTTTAATAGAAAAAAAGCGTTTTTAATTTCTGTGCTGATAAAGGGTTCCTTTATTCATGCTAAAAAAGAATTGATAAAGGGGTGTCATTATCTGTTATAAAAAAAGCGCCGATAAAGGCCTAGATGGATGTATTGTGCTGTTAATATAACAACAAACCCAATAAAAACCTATAATTTCAAACAATTCTATATTCAACATGTAATTTCAAACAATTCTATCTATAACCTATAATTTCAAACAATACTATATAAATTTAATTTACATATTGAATAAAAAATGTCCACCCCATGGTATATACAAAAAACACTAATATTTACATTTCAAACATTTTTTTATAATTACATTTACAATTATCCAATAAAACATTTTAAAACATTAATATTTCATCTTTTGACGCCCATGTTCCCATCTAAAAAATGTCCACCCATGGTATCAATTTTTGAATAAATCATATCAACCTGAGAAAAATATTCCACCTATATTAGAGAACAAATATTATGTTAGTAATACTCTAATGAAATAAATTAAACATCAATATGAAAGAATACATTAATAAAATATCAATATTCAATAAAAAATATGTCTTTGGAGTTATACCAGTCACACCATGAATCCAATTGAGGTGGGGTTGATTACTACACAACACAAATGATTGAAGTACTGTTTTCCTAAAATATCAAAATAATCCAAATGTTTTTACTCAGTTTTGAGTATGTCACTTATTCTTTTACTAAAATTAATGTCAATTTTAAATAATGACACATTTGGAGTTATATTGGTCACACAATGCATATGATTAAGGTGAGACTGATTCCTACATGTTACAAATTACTGATGGATTGCTTTATTAAATTATCAAAATAATCCAAATGTGTTTTCTTGGTTTTTAGTATGTCATTTGTGGTATTTTACTAAAATGTCATTTCAAATAAGAAACATGAATTATGAGTCATACCTGTTGCATCATGAATTGGTTTTATGTGAGACTTCTTCATACATGTCACAAATGGATTATGAATCATTTTCCTAACCTATCAATAAAATCATAGTGTGTTTGCTTGGTTTTTAGTGAGCGATATGTTTTGAACTAAAATGTAAATTTTAAACTGATAACAGAAACCTTTAGTTATACCAGCCACACTGTGCATCATATTGATGTTTGGTTGATTCCTACACATAAAAAATGACCCATGAATCATTATTCTAATGTAACAAAACAACTTGAATGCATTTTATCAGTTTTCAATATGTCACTTTTTCTTTTTTATTTAAATTAATGTCAATTTTAAATAAAAATACACACTTAGAGTGATACCATTCACACCGTGCATCATATTGAGGTGAGTTAGACTCTTACACAGAAAAAATGTCTCATGGGTCATTTTCCTAAAATATCAAAATAATACGAATGGATTTGCTCAGTTTTTAGTATGTCACTTGTTCTTTTTTACTTAATTTAATGTCAATTTTAAATAAAAATACACCCTTGTATCCATAAAGGTCACACCATTCATCGTATTGAGGTGAAGTTGAATCCTACATGTCACAAATGACTCATTGATCATTTTCCTAAAATATTAAAATAATACAAATGTGTTTGCTAAGTTTTCAGTAATTAACTTATTTGTTTACTTAAATTAATGTCAATTTTAAATAAAAAGACACACATGGTGTCATAACTATCACATTATGTGTCTTATTGAGGTTTGGATAATTCCTACATGTCGAAAATTACTTATATATCTGTTTACTAAAGTATCAAAATAATCTAAACGTGCTTAATTAGTTTCCATTATGCTAGTTAGTTTTTTTTTCAGAAATTTCATTCCAAATTAAAAACATTCATTATGAGTCATAATAGTATCATTGTGCATCGGTTTAATGTGAGACTAATTCATACACATCATAAATGACTTATGATTCAATTTTATAAATTATTAAGACAATCGTAACATGTTTGTTTAGTTTTCAGTGAGTGACATTTTTTGAACTAAAATGACAATTTTAAATGAATAACGAGTGATTTTAGTCATACTTGTCACACCGTGTGTTAGATTAAGCTGGGTTTGATTTCTACACATCAAAAATGACTCATGGATAATTTTTATAATTTTTCAAAACAATAATGAGGTGTTTTATTTACTTTCAGTATGTCACTCGTTCTTTTTACTTAAATTAATGTCAATTTTAAATAAAAAGACACACTTGGAGTCATACCGGTCACACCATATATTATATTGAGGTGTGTTTTACTCCTAAACATCACAAATGACTCATGGATTTTTTTAATAAAATAAAAAACAATATTAATGCATTTGATCAGTTTTCAGTATGCCGCTTGTTCCTTTTACTTAAATTAATGTCAATTTTGAATAAAAAGACACACTTGGAGTCATATTGGTCACACCAGGCATCGTATTGAAGTTCTTCTAACTTATACACACCAAAAATGACTCATGGATATTTGTTTCTAAAATATAAAAATAATATGAATTCGTTTGCTCGGTTTTCAGTATGTCACTTATTGTTTTTACTTAAATTAATGTCAATTTTAAATAAAAGGAGACACTTTGAGTTATAACAGCCACACCATGCATCAAATTGAGATAAATTTGCTTCTAAAATTTCATAAATCAATTATATATTTTTCCATAAATTATCAAAACAATCTGAATGGGTTTGTTTGTTTTTTATTATAAAAGTGGTGTTTTTTACCAAAATTTCATTTCAAACTCGAAACACACATTTTGGGTCATAACGATCACAACGTGCGTTGGTTTGATTTGAGACTGCTTTATACACATAAAAAATGACTTATGAATCTCTTTACTAAATTATGAATACAATTTGAGTGTGTTTTCTTGGTTTTCAATGAGTGTCATGTTTTGAACTAAAATGTCAATTTTAAACTAATAACAAACACTTCTAGTCATACCGGTCACACCGAGCATAATATTGAGGTGTGGTTTATTCCTACATGTCAAAAATGACTCATGGATAATTTTCCTAAAGTATAAAAATAATCCCAATTCATTTGATCAGTTTTCAGTATGTCACTTATTCTTTTTGCTAAATTTAATGTCAATTTGATATAAAAATACACACTTAAAGTCATATCGGCCACACTGTGCATAAAATTGAGGTTCAATTGATTCCTACACATAAAAAAGGACTCATGGATCATTTTAATAAATTATCAATACAATAATATTGTCACATGAATCAAGAATCCCCTTTGGCGGTGATTTGGGTGAGTTTCTCTAATATTCCCCTATTATTTTAGAACCCTTCAACTATTAGGGTTCTTGGGAATCTCATAGGTAGGTTATTATGCTCTGATAGTCATACCAAGGTAGTGTATCATCTTGTTAATCCAAGAGTGTTTGTGTCAAAGTAAATGTTTCATGAAAGCCTTCTGAATTAATTGGGATTATAATTGGATAAGAATACAATTGTAGGGAATATGTGGTGTATAAATATATGGTGGAATTTGGTTCTTTTTTGAAAGAGATTAAGTAATTAGTTAGTCACCTATAGATATAGGTTGGTAAAACCCTATTCTAGGAACAGCTGTGTAGATGGGTCCTATGGCTAGGGATGACTGGGTGTGAAAATTAATGAGGCAGTTCATTGTGAACAATAAGCTGGGTGGAGTCCTTTAGAGAAGTTGGATGTGACATTGGGTGGAAAGCGCAGGGGATATGATAGTGGACGTGTTCCTAGTTTGGATGAATTTACAAAGGGACCTGCTTAAGGAGGTGTTATCTCTAAGAGTGGTAATCTACTGGAGGTCATCATTTTAGATTGACAAGAGGGAGGGGAATTGGAAATCCCTGGGTTGAATGCTAATACAATTGTTGGCCTGCTAATTACTGAATTTGTGGTCACAAGTAGTGAAAATTTAGAGGATCCTAATGAGGTTTTAATGGAATTGTTAAATGCGAAGGAAGATGTTGAGAATAGGCAGGATGAAGATGAAAAAAAATGCAAGGGCATCTTCAGATAGTGAAGACGGTGAAGGTTGGGTGAAGGAAACAAGTGTGGTGAGACTGGAAAGAGCCACTTAAAATGATATATATTGCGATAATTTTTAGTGTTTTGAGGTTGATGACCTGAGATAGGATTTATAGGTGGGAATGTCTCAATATTATACTATTAATGAGGTCTCTGTCAAACAAAAAAAAATTCCACACCACCCTAATAACATCCAGGATGTTGAGATGAACGAGGTTCATGATGGGCATGTTGATGGTAAGGCCAATCTTATTAGGAGATATTCTAAACCACAGGATAGAGGCATCATCTTGTATTTTCAAAATTCAAATTATCATAAAGAGACCAAGGATACGGTTCAGGAGTCAGAAGGTGCTTTGGTTAGGCCCTCCACAGAAGGGTAGAAGGGAATTTGTAAGGAGAAGAAGGATTACTCTGCCTTGCCTCTTCCTATGGAGACATGGTTAGTGAGGAAGTTGAAAGCCAAGCATATGGAAAAGCAGTGTAAGTCAGGTGTGGCACTTGATCAATCCTTGGAATTGTTCATGATCTCAAAAGAATAAACAATTGAACACTTTTTGTCTCTCAATGCTACTGAAGAATAAGCCGCTAAAATTCCAGGGAGATAATTAAGGATGAATCTCATTGAGGGGAAGTATGACTAGATAGAAAATTAGGACCATATCGTAGTTGGGGGATTAAATAATGGGACGATAAGATCTAATGAGTATATTTAGTCATTGGACAGTCTGGCCTTCCAGTTCGATGATCTTCTTATGGATGAACCAAACACTCAGGTTAGAGAAATCACATGGAAATTATTTAGGGAGACTAATTCTTGTAGTCTTAAATTTCTATTTAATTACTATTCTATTACTTTTTTATGTCTAAACTCATTGTTTCACAATTTTTCCTTAAAAGTGTTTGAAAAATAAAAATTTAATTTTCAGTCCAGATAAAATGAGCATAAAGATGTTAGAAGGTGATATTAACATTATAAATTCATACCCTACATATCATTGATCATAATAATTAGTCACAAATAAAAGCATGGTAGTTCATAAGACATAAATATTAAAGGATCAAATAATATTATAAACTAAAAACATACACTTTGAGGCATACCAAGAATATTGTGTATTAGATTTTAGTGAGACTGATTGAGTTGTAGCTGATTACAACACTTTTTAGGAAAATGTTCATGATATTTCTTTTGGAAAGTCATACTTTTCATTAAAATACTGATAAATCCCTTGGTAGATTTACCCTTATGATTCCCTTCACATTTCATGCAACATGGGGTTTCCTCATTCAAATGAAAGGAACGTGTTCACTCTTTTATGGCTTGTTGTAGATAGTTGAAGGGAAAGTATGAATTACCAAAGGATCTATGAAAAAACTAAATTAGTATTAGATAAAAATGATAAGTAAATTAACTTATAAATAATAAATAAACTTATGAAAAAATTAATTAATTACATAAGAATTAGGAATTCACCTTTATACATTATTGACCAATTTATTTGTTTCCATTATCTGAGTTGCAGCCTCAAAGTCCTATCTCTCACGAGCATGAGCATCTTTGAGCAAACCACCCAAACTTGAAAAAAGGAATCCATATATATAAGAAAAAAATATTTTGTGAGTAATATTAAAAATAATTAAATTAAACATAATTATGAAATAATCCACTACTTCCATGGAAGTCACATCTTCATGTTATTGGTGGATATTCTTCCATCAAATATCCTACCTATTCATTTATGATAACATCTATATTGTCTTGGGAATATGAGTCTTTTTGACAGTCATAGTTGTACCAGAAAAATATAAATACACTAAATATTAATAAATATTTTAAATTAAATAGTAATTATCTTTGAAAATACATCTTCATGGATGCTAGTTTGTTCATAGAATATGATCTCTCTCATAAATTTAGAAACATAATAACCACAATATTTTCCATTGGTTTATTTCAAACACTTTAGAAACATTGAGTAGAATAAGTAATTTGTTTTGATATGAGTTTGGATAGGGAAATATTATCATATATAATGTAATACATATCCAGTTTTAGAACTTGTCATGGTCTTTATGCTTATCCCCTAGCCTCATTCCTTATTTTTCACGACATTGATGCACCACCTTATCACAACTGAATCCTCATTAAAAGAAAATATAAATATATAACTTGATCTTTAGTTCTAAAATGTTAGATTTAGTGTATTAAAAATTAAAAACTCTATAATCTATGGATGGTTTGTTGGATATCCATGCATTGAATCTAAGAAATGAATCATTTGAGTATCCAAATTTACCATAATGAGCATCCAATGATGCCTAAACACAAAAAAGGACTAATTAATGAAAGAAATTAAAATATATTTAATATGATTAAATTTTTGACATTACCACTGCATCGTTGGTATTAAATTGAGTTTCTCATCCAAATTTTTTATTTTAAACGATTTTACTAGACCTACCAATATTTTATCCTTTTTTTGGTATCTATTTTTGGTTCTCTATAGAGGTGATGTGAGGAATAATGAGTCCAAATTTTGTTTATCGGAAAATCCTTTTAATTGTTTTTCATATATACACCTACAAAGAATATGAAAGGTATTTAATCATAATTAACATAGTATATCAGGTTTTGGAAAATCAAATCATGAAAACATACCTCATTTACACATTCACAAATGATCTTCCTAGCCAATCATAGTAGAGGATTTAACTTACATTATCCACACCAATGAAGTCTTGAACTCCCTCTCCATAAATATTTTCTTCCTAATAAACTATGTGACTACTACCATATTTTAACATTGTATCCACATGAACCTTTATTTCTAGAAAATGAGGATATAGAATGGGTGGGGTAATGGTGATTTTAGTAGATATTTTTGATTGGTTGGTAGATTATTTAGATGGTTTTGAGTCAGTCTATCATTTAATCCTCTTACATTTTTACATTTGTAATAAAATTCATTAGTTCAAAGATTTTTTTATTAATTATTAAAGTTTTAGCGTGAAAAATAAATTGTAAATGAATAACTCCTTGTCGAGATATTTTTTACAAGATGTGAAAACCAGGCGATGAATGTTCCAACAGATTTTTCGACCATATGAATATATTCCTCATCAATTGGAACATGTATCTCAATGCTTGGATCATGGGATATTATAATAGAAACTCTCACATGACCTATTGGAAGTGGTATACTGGGTATTGAACACCATAGCCATCGCTACAAGGTGATGGGTGGGTGTTGATAGATATAAATCACAGTCATTATCACCATGCAGAATATTAGTACAGGAAAGGTATTAATGTCTGTTTGATTTGAATTTCACAAATAAAAAATTATTAGAATATGGATTACCTCAGATAAGACATATATTTGAGGGGAATGGCTTACCAAAGAGTTGATGGGGGTGGGGTGGGATCTCCACGCAGTGGTTGTTGTTGATTTATTTCTTCTCTTTTCTTCCCCCCATAAAAATTTCCATCATCTCTCTCTACCATTGGAATAGTTATTCAAGGGTATCTATTCTTTCTCTAATATGTTTCATTTCATCACTTTGATCAACCTCTTGTTTTTTTCTGAAAATATTATCTGGGTGTCACCCCAAAACCTGCACCTCTGACACGACCATAATGTTTTGGCCGCTTCAAGGCCACTAATAGTATGTGTTATTTTGGTAAAGGTGTTGTTGATTATGGTGACTATGTTGGCTAGAAAATATAGAAAAATAAGTTATCATTTTTACGTAATATAGATTTAAAGTAAAACAATTTTTTATTATATAATGCTTACACATGTTTCCCACACTTTTCTATGTATTTTTCTATATTAGTATCCTATATTTATATACACTCCCCTCCTTCCATAATAAATAGCATGTGATGGAAGTTTCTTTGGATTCATATTCATCAATTTTCATATAAATATTGGAACCTAATTATGGTTTCGTTTAATGTCACATAAAAGTATTACAGTAGATTTAAAATATGTACCAATTTTTTTTTCAATTGAAGCATACCCCATCCTTGCTATATGGTAGGGGTACAATAGTTTTACTAGTTGTTCCGTATTTATATCACTCAATTTTTATTTCATAAATAAAATTTTTTCAATCAAAGTGATGAATACATTTGTCATCAACCAACATATTATTACGCACAATGTACCTGAAAAGACACATATGAATAATAACTAGTTAATGCTTCCCATGCCTCTTGGGTTATCAGTTGTGCATAGATAAGTGGTGGGTGCATGTTTATTTTCCGTTTAGAATATTTAAGATTATGTGTAGTTAGAATTGTGTGAAATCCTCTGTGAATCCTTCCAACAAGAATTAATATATATTTCTTATGGGAGTCATCTACTATTAATGCACACTGTAATTGATGATGAAGAGTAAGTCAATGTTTCATTATTTTATTTTTTAGTAAAATAATGAAATGATATCATACTTTTACTATAATATCTCCCCACATTAGTTCCTTGCATGAAGGTAAAATATTGTGCCATGAATCTACATCAATCAGAATGCATTTTTGAGTGACGATTTCAATGTAACTACTGAATATGTCCATGTTGGGGTTAACATGCTGGACCCGTGCATTCCATCCGACCTCATACTTGATGCCTTTGATTTTTTCTTTAATTATTTTTTCTAACAATGTCAAACTACGACACTCATATTTTTTCTTGCGTCATCGGGCCAACGTCACCTACAATTTCCGAGCATTCAACATTGTCAATATGTTCTTATAGAGCTGTAGCATCAGCATGTAAAGATGGTCATTGTAAATATTCATTGGGATAAATAGAAGGTTGAGAAACCTTTTTCTCCTCAAGATTCAGAGCACCATCACATGTAGAAAGTCATTGTTCCTCCGCACTACAAGAAGCAACAATTTGAGTGACCTATTGTGCCTTGAGATTAGGAGCACTGACACGTGTAGAATTCATTATTTATAGAAGTTTTTTAACATATAAATTAGATTACATAAATGTAAAAGTGAATAAATAATAACATGAGGTAACATGATGTATATTACAAAAAAATATAACCTGATTATTGAACTCCCTTTTTCATTTTTAAATGTTGAAGGTATTTTAGCACTTTATCGATTATACAAATCCCTTCATTGTGGTGTCTTCTGACATAAAAAATACCATCTACATTGGGACCACTATGAAATGATTGTGGCATCCTAATGAAAGGGTCATCCTCAGTTGAATTTTCACATGACCCTTTAATGGTTTTGGTAGATAATAGAACAATTGAACACTTTTGGGTTGTGTGATCTGGAACATAAAATACTTGTACTTTTTGTAATTCCATTATAAATAGTTTGTCTTTGTACCCTTCCTTATTGAAATAAATTTTAATAAATCTTAATTCATCTATTTTAGCAACACTTCTATTATTAACCCAATTGAATTGAACAATTGTCACTTTGGATGTTGCATAATCCAACTCCCATATTTGTTTAATGATGCCAAAGTTTAATATCTTCACGTAAATTGAATTTCTATCCTTAGTGCCAGAAACATGCATAGTTTTAGCCACAAGTGTAACTACACTATTTTTCAAGGTACTATATTTATCATTTTCATTTTTATTGAATGTATAACCATTAATTACATAACCATTATAAGATAATACATACATACTTGATCCTTCAGTTATCTATCAAATTCATTTAGAAATTGAATTTTTATTTTTATCCAACTCTGTAAAAATATGGTCCCAAAACCATATTATAAACTATTTATTATGTTTATTTGATATCCATAATTCATCCCTTGATGGATTCAAATGCCTAAGGATTTTTTTGGGTTTCAAAATATAGGGAAACCTCCAAACTGTTATAAATATTGTAAATGTGGCCCTACTCTTGATCTGTAATATTGATTGTGACAACATCTCTTCCAAAAATTCCTTCACCCTCATGCTACAATGTGTGATGCAATTTGGGTAAACAATTCTCTCCATAGCAGATAGGTATTCAGTATATAATTCAACGGCTTCATCAAAAATATATCACTCCACAATACAACCCTCTGGTCGACTATGATTTTTGACATACCCTTTCAAAATATTAATATATCATTCAATGGGGTACATCTATCTATAGTGTACAAGACCATATATCAAATATCTACCAACAAGTGATACATCAAATGAACCATCATATCAAATAATTTTAGGAGGAACATTTCCAATTCAAATAACATGATGCCAATTTCTCTTTACATAGTCAACAATTTCACCAGGTTTATAACTTTTCTGCATATAGATTTGAAGAAGAAACAAATCTTGGTTAATATATGATGTACATTCATAAGAAAAACACAACATAAATCTATATAAATTAGGTATTTCATAAAAACATGGTATTCTTGTGATTTTAGACCCTTTAACTTTAAATTGGTCATTAAAACAATGTTTTTGATATTCAATGAATACTCCTCTAGAAGCTTGACATTATTCAAGAAGTTGCAAAAATGAAATCTCTCCTGCCTAGAAAGATTATAAGCAGCTAGTGGAAAAAAGTTTGTTTTTCACCCTCCACTAGTGCCAACTGTTCTCATATTTCCATGTCAACCACATACAACCTAGCCTTAATCACATCCTTTATTTTTTTCAAGTGCATTTAAAAACGTGCCAATGACATTGCCACATACAATTTTTTAAACATACAAAACATCAATAAAATTAATAACATATAGACAATTCCATTATGGTAATTAAAAAAACTGACCTCTTTTTCCAACCATATTTTGTAAGGTTTTTCAAAAATGGTTTACTTGAAGCAGTTTCCACATATTTTACTTTATTAAAAAATTGATCATGTGTTAGTGGAGATGGATTTGTATGTTCTTATGAACATCCATTTAATTATTTCATCCAACATTGATACTTATTCTATTAAGGTAGAAATATTTGATGTCCTAGAAACATAGTTTTTGATGAATTTTTCAATCTTATTGACTATGTACCTTGTTCCCAAATGGGATGCCCTTTAGTTGTTTTAATGATATATCATAAAAAATTTCTATAAGCAGGAAAGTCATTTATCATATTGTACAACATGGATCACAACATGAAATCTTCCTTTCTGTAAGCATCATACAATACAACACCTAAATCCCATAGAAATTTTAAATCCATGATCAATGGATCCAAATAAACATCAATATCATTACATGGTTGTTTTTGTCCTGATATAAGCATAGATAACACGATGTATTTTCATTTCATTCATAACCACGATCGAAAGTTATAATTTTCCAACATAATTGACCATGTACTTTGAGTGATTACTTGAAAACCAAAAGGATTAACTCCATATGTAGATAACACTAGATGAAGGTTTCTCATCTCATTTCCAAATTCAGGATACTCATGATCAATTCTCTTCCACTGAGGAGATACTGTAGGGTGACATAGTTTCCCATATTTAATTCTTGTATCTTCATGCCATGTCAATTTACTTATAGTCTCCTCACTAACATATAGGTACCTAAACCTTGGAATGACTGGAATGTACCTTACAACTTTTGTAGGACTAGATTCATCCTTATTGTATCAAGAAACACCACACTTTGGGAATTTTATAAGTGTTTTATATTCCTTCATAAACAATATACAATCATTTGTGTAGGTGTGTATTATTTCTGATATCGTACCCATAAAGCGTATCATTCTTTAGGAATCATATGGTCGGCTCAAGAGATCATTATCTTATGGGATCATGTCATTTAATAGAGAAAGTAGTTCTATAAAACAAGCATCACTACATATACTATCTTCTTTGAAATTATATAGCTTCAGTATGACTGAAAATGCTATATATTTAGTGAAAATAGTATTCAATGGATCCTTTTCACAACTCTTTAATTTTTGAAACCATTTTGGTAAATCATGAAGTTTATATTCATCTATCCTTATCATTTCCTCAATATGATATTCATCATCTTTCATGTCTTTAATCACATCCCGGATTCGATCTTCTTAATTTTCCACACTTGTAATGCTATCATATGAATCATAAAACACAGTACTATCCCAACCACTAGCTACATAAACTTTTCCACATCTTTATTACAACATTTATAACTTTGATCTATTCTGTGAGAGATCAAGTGTTCTTCCAACTCATGTAGACTAATGTTTCTTGAATAACAATAGCATAAACACAGACAAATGATTTGAGAAGGGTCATATACATGATATTTTGCAAACTTTATGAACTCTTTCACCCCATATTCATACTATTTTATCATATGATTGGAATCCATCCATTATTTATTCATATCCATACTATTTTATTTTGTAGTATTAATATTTAACAAAATAAATATACAAAATGTTGATATAAAAATTAACCAAGGGTAAAAAGATTTATAGAATTAAAATCTCTTTCAATTTTTATCCCCAATATCCACTTTCCAGATGCAAGGTCAGTCATTTGGGATCTTCTAGACTGAAAATTAAATTTTTTATTTCCAAACAATATTTGGAAAAATTGAGAAACCATGGTTTAGTCACAAAAGGAATAAATCGAACCATTAAAATAAAATTTATGACTACCAGAATTTTCCTCCCTAAATAGTTTCCAGGAGATATTGCATACCTGAGTTTTCGGTTCATCCGTTAAGAGGTACTCATGTCTTAGCATCAATTTATCCCAAGTATGAATGTACTCCTCAAGGCTGATCTTCCCATTTTTGAAACCCACAACTAAAATCAAGTCCTGTATGTCAATCTAGTTATACTATTCCCCATAATGATTCACCCTCAAAGACATTCCTGTCACTCTAACAGCTTCTTATTTTGTAGCGTTAAGAAACAAAACCTGTTCAACCATTTCTTTATATGAACTCATTATTAAATATAATGGTTGATCAAGAGCATCATCTTCTATCTTCTTGGCATTTAATTTTTTTGCTGAACGTGTATCCATGGGAGGTGGAAAATATGAGTAATCTTTGCACTTTTTACAGATGCCCTTCCTATCCCCATCACTAGTCATGCTCCCCTAGGCCTACTGCTCATCCATAATGTGTCTACTCTGATCAGTTTCAACCTCCTGCACTAGATCTTCATTAGTCAAACCATCTAAATGATTTCGTAGCTCAATATCAGACACTTTTTTCCTAGGACCTGATCTGGTTGAAATCTTAGTGGCTGTAACCTATCCTCCAATAGGTGACCAGACTACCTCCACATAAGAACCAACACCATGAGTCATGGGAAATCCCTCATGAGTTTCATCAATAACTTGTTCCATCTCATAATAGGTACCATTTAAACCAAAATCAGTGCAAACACCCGCTACATTGAACTGATAAGTCACTACAACTGGGTGTTCCATAACATTAGGATCTCTGATCAACCTGTTGAAAACATCCTTGAACTTAGGCTAATTAAATAGAGGTACTGACTTCAAAGACTCATGATTCTGGGAGATCCGATTAGGAATTGAAACATGTTGCTTCACAGGGGGAACCATATCTTCAACAATCAGGCCCATACAACCGTCAATAGGGGAATTTCATGGGGTATGTCCCTTCAACGGGACAGGATGCAAAGGCTCATCCACGACCGCATCATCATTATATAGCAAGACACTAGTACCAATGGGACCTGAGGTACCCACCAATTTTTTCTCAGGGGGAACCAGTCTAAAATCAACCAAATTTGATGATTTTCTAAACAATAAATGACAATCCCGTTGAAGATGACCCAAATAGACACACCTTCCACTATTTACTATCATCCACTTTCTCCTTTAGATGAGAAATCTAATTTTTCTATATATCTACCATTCCTAGTTCTAACTCTATTATTTGAAATATATATGAAAATCATTAAAATAATTCAATTATTCCTTCATTTTGTACTCACACTACAACGAGTCCAATAGTCAGCGTATGTTGAATCATAAAAAATAGAAAATCCACCTGACTTACCCACACATTCCTCATTAGGGACACTCTTATAGACTATGAAAACCATACAACTAGCGGAAACTAGATAGTGTGTGAGATAACTAGTGTAGCATATATATAGACCTATTTCTCAATTCATAGGGTTCCCATGCAGTCAAACATATGGAAGTGAGAAATAATAAGCCAATGATCATAACATGAATAAATATAATATAAGTAGTAAATCACATGTCAAATATAACACCCTCACAATAAAGATACCATTTTAATATCCATGAATAAGTATCAAGCTTTTCATATTAATAATCAATCAAATCCCTCTAATGGAAAATGCCAAAATAGAAATATCAAACAAGGGCCCCCTAATTTAAACCATGCAGGTGATATTGGATGTAAATTAGGTTTAGAAATTTAAATGGGTTAAACATTTATTTACCTCTTGTATGAGTGATGACATGATGGATATCCTATGGGTTGGATAGAGTTAGTTAAATTCCATTTCCATGGTGTTATAATCAATATACATGTCTTCCCTATATAATTTATTGGTATTCCAAATTATATAAAAATATAAACATAAAATATTATGGAAAAAATACATTTCAAATGTCCTTTGAAAAATATTTATAAAATCACATTTCAAATCCAATTAAAAAACCCACAATTTACAAAAAAACTCTTTAAAATAACACACCCTTTTTAAAATAAACCAATCAATTCCAAGAACTCTTTCATAAAACCATAATTATTTTTTTAAATTATTTAAGGTAACTTCATGACCCAATAGTATTAAAAATTTAAAAAGAGTGAAAATTATCTATATTTTACAAATTTTCATTTAAAATTTAACACATCCCTTATTAAAATGAAACCTACATTAAATACACTTTCAAAACATTCACATCCCTTTATGAAATCCAGTCAGGTGAGTTGACAAACACTTGGCATGTAACTTAAGTCTATAAAAAGTTTTTCAGTCATTTTAAAGTTATTTCATACCAAAAAAAGGGTATATTGAACACATAGAATATTTTAAGAAACAATGAAAAACACTTAAACTATTTTAAAATATTCACTTAGGCATTTTAACAAAGACATAAATCCCAAGAGAGGCACTTTATAAAAGATACATGAATAAAAAATAAGTGAAATTTTATAAAATATAAATCTATAAAAGGTTTACACATGACACGAAATATAAAGGTAAATAAAAAATAAATTTATTTTCAAGTGAGACACATTATTTTAAATATCATAAAATAAAAAAAATGAATATTTTATTTTTATTCCCTATGGTGACCACTACATCCCATTATCATTATATCTTTAACAGGTGATTATGGAACACCAATATAAAATCATGACCCTTTAATTTAAACTATATCATAGATAAATAAGTCTATACATGAACCAATGTGTATATGTATGGTGTAAGAAAAGATCTTAGTAGGATATCATCAAATATTTTATACCATTCATTTTATAGGAAAAAACAAAAAATTCTAATTTTAGGGAAAATAAACATTTTTACATATAGTAATATCAAATGACACATAAAACATGTGTAATTATATTAGTGGTACATTACTTAGTACCATTATTCTTAGATATCACCAAATGCGAACTTCATGAGAAGATGTATCAATTTCATATGAGACTCTGTTACTTGATAGTCAACCATCATCTATGTCATGTAAGATAAATATGTATCTAGACTATATGATATATCGATTTAAGCATATATTTATGGAATATTTGTATTCTTATTATAGTTGTAAACTATTAAAACCTATTAATGTTAATTATATTCCAAAGACATTAAAAAATTAATGTTAAATAGAATAATAATCACTATTTTTATTCAATATATATAAACATGTTTTAGAAATTGAATGTAGAATGTATGTTAGATCTATAGTACCGAAACTAACAATACATTTTCCAAAATCTTTATTTAAGAATTTAAAATTAAAATATTCCATCATTTTGAAGGTCAGGTAATTTTATGGGTTACTATATGGCTCTATATAAGGTCTTTGACCATAAATAAATTATAAAAAAAGAGTATTTGGATCATATGGAAGGGAATGAAGAAGTGTGGTTAGAAGAATTATGCAAATTTTTTGCTAAATAAAACAAACATAATACGAATGGACATCATGCTATTGAGTTTTGGACTACTTTATAGAGAATGTTAAAACATCAAATAAGTTGAATGAAGAATCGTTAATAGTCATGGAAACTAAAAAGAAATAATGTATTGGAATTACATAGGATGAAAAATGTTGTAGGGGATCTCAAAATGCTATTTCCTTCTCGCAAGAGATGGAAATTATAATTTTAGAGTTTCGTTCAATTTAGAAGGGGGAATGAAATTTTTCTAAAACCTCCCTCATTAATAATTCCAAGAATATTATTGAGGAAAATATAGAATATATAGATATTTTAAAGGATTTGTATGATACTACTAGGGTTGTCAAATCAACGACACTCCATTTGAAGGAATTTAAAGGAATTTATTGCATATTAAATGTAATATAAGAACATACCAAAACCAGGAAAAAATATACCAATATATTAGGAATTCATGATAATGTGGAAAAATTGGCATACCCCTCTTGCAGCAGTAGTGGGGTCTAGCGACAGTGTAGTCGAGGTAGGGGTGGTGGCGACAACGAAGGCCGTGGAGGGGTTCGCAGCAGAAGTGGGGTTCGCAGCGGTGGTGGGTTCACAGTGGAGGAGGTTTCAAAATAGAGGAGGGTTGGGGTCAGAGGAGTGGTTTGTGGAAGGAGGTAGGGTTTGGCATGTGGTAGAGGTGGGTTCACGATGGAGGAGGGTTCGTGGCAGATGATGGATCACGATGGAGGTGTGTTTGCAGAAGAGGAGGGGTTCACAGAGGTAGAGGAGGGATTTGTAGTGGCAGAGGAGGGGTCAGTGACAGAGGAGGGTTGATGGCGATAGAGGTGAGGTCGAAGCAGAGGAGTGGTCCGTGAAGCTAGGGTCGACTTCCACGAGAGTTTGACGTGTGCCAGAGAAGAAGACGAATGTTATAGTTCATTTATAAAAGTAGATGAAGCATTCATCTGTGCTGGTAAAGGTATGTTTTATCAATTGTAAAATAAAAAACACTCATAGAAAATGCCTTTATAAGTGATTTTTTAGCACTGATAAAGACACCTTTTATCACCACTTTTTTAGCAATGATAATGGCCTATCTTTATCAGCATAAAAAAAGTGCTGCTAAAGATATAATGTTAATAATTTATTTATATTATTATATATATTTATAAAATTATATTATATATATATATATTTATTTATACTTATAACTGTAAAGAATATATATATTTATATTTATGAAATTATATAAATATATTATTTATATATATTAATAAATGTATTAATATAATAAATATATTTGTTATAATTTTATAATTATTTAAATAAATAAATATTTTTTATTCATATTTATAATTATAAATAAATATATATATTCTTTTAAATAATTATAAAATTATAAGAAATATATTTATTATATATATTTATTATATATATTTCTAATATGATAAATATAATAAGTATATTTCTTATAATCTTATAATTATTTAAGTAAATAATTATAAAATTATAATAAATATACTTATTATATTTATAATCATAGAAATATGTATAATAAATAAATTAATTATATATATTTATAAAATTATAGATATAATAAATATATTTCTTTAAATTTTATAATTATTTAAAAGAATATATATATTTATTTATGATTATAACTACAAATAAAGAAATATTTATTTATTTAAATAATTATAAAATTATAACAAATATATTTATTATATTTATAATTTTATTAATATATATAATTAATATGAATATTATAATTTTATAATTATTTAAAAATATATATATATTTATTTTTAATTATAATTGTAAATATTTGTTTTTATTTATCAATATTTGCATATATATATAAATATATGTATTTAATTATATATAACATTATAAGAATAATAAATATATTTTTTATAAATTTATAATTATTTAAATAAATAAATGTATACTTATAATTATAACTATAAATAAATATTTATTTATTTTTAATTATATATTATAATAAATAAATATATATTGATAGTTATTATATATATATATATATTCAAATAATTATAAAATTAAAACATATATATTTATAATTTTATAAATATATATAATAAATATATTTATTATAATTTTATAATTATTTAAATATATATATATATATATTTTTAGAATTATAATTATAACTATTTGTATTTATTTATAAATATTTTTATATAAATATATATAATTAATATATTTATTTTAATATTATAATTATTTAAATATATCTATATTTATTTATAATTATAATTATTACTATTTGTATTTATTTATATGTATTTTTACATATTTATAATTATATTTATTTAATTATATATATTTATGACTTTATAAGTATCACACACACACACAGAGATATATATATAACCCTATAATTCTGCATCGCAAACCCGAGTTCAAATATGAGTAGTAGTGAATTTCGATTGGATTTGCACCTAGATTTGGGCTTGCATGCGGCAACGTAGGCGTGGTTCTCTCAACGGTGGCACGAACATGGTTGTGGCTTGATTGGTTGTGCGGCGAGGTAGTATGATGACTCCTCAGGTAGAAATCCAGTATCCACGACTAGGAAAATAATAGTTGTAGCTGTTGACACATGAGCTACAGGCTTTGTAATGGACTTCATATCCATAGGGCCTTCAGGCCATCAAATTGGGCGGGTTATCCCTGGGGGGGGGGGGGGGGGGCTATGACCTTCCCTTTCAGGTTGTGTGTGTTTCATTTCTATGTTTAATTGTAATTCCCCTAAAGAACCTATAATATATAAATAAATATATTTATAAATATTTGTATATAATTATAAATAAATACATATATAAATATAAATGTATATCTATAAAATTATAATTGATGTATTTATTATAATTTAATAATTATTCAAATAAATAAATATATATAGTTATAAATAAAATTATAAATAAATATATTTAAAAATTAATTATGTATAATTAAAATTTTATAATTATAAATATAATTAATATATTTATTGTTTAAATATTTTTTTTATAATTATTTTTGAGAACATAATAGATTCATGGGTATAACATGAATGAATCATATACCTAGTAAAGTATAGATAAAAAAACGAGTCATCACATATGTACAACATGAATAATAAGATGGGTTTAATGTAAAAATATACATTCACGATGAATACATAACATATATGTACTTTAATTATACTCATGCATCAATATATTTATTGACCAAATTCATTAGAAACATATAAGTATTTATTTATTATTATTATTTTAAATATATACAGTTAAAAATTATTTATATATAATTATAAATATAATAAATATAATAAATATAATAAATATAATAAATATAATAAATATAATAAATATAATAAATATATTTATTATTTAATGAAACTTATTATAATATTATAATTATTTAAATGTATAATTATTTAATTATAATATTAGAAATACCTATTTTTAAACATTATATATATTTGAATTATTAAAAAATATATATTAATTATAAACATATGGTTTTTATTTAATTTATACAAATAAACATTATTTTTGAATATAAATATAATAATTTTATATAAATTAATAAAAAAATTTACTAAAAAAATTTATTAGTGCTTTTAGATAACACTGATAAAGAGCCCCCTTTTATCATTACTCTCTATTTAGTGCTGATAAAATCTGGTTCATCCTTTTCCTAGATCTCTTATAGTGTATTGAAGAAGAAATCCTCGACATCTATTGAAGATGAACTAGATTTGGATAAGACACACAACCTTAAGCTGACTGTAGCACCACTGTGTTGGGTTAAAAGAGACACACTTCCCAATCAAGTGATTCATCACTGTTAGGAATGAAGATTCCAGTGCTGGTGGAGAACCCACAACCCCTGAGCATGCCTATTGAATTTGAACGCACTCCCTTTGTCAAACCAAGATCCTATAAGAATAAATTTCAACCACTGAAGAAATAATAATCTCAGCCGATGAAGTCCTCTCCATTAATGCTCTCCATGAAGACCATGACACATTAATTAATATTTAAACCTTAAGACACACTGATCCATGCCTCCGGTCTGAGGATGTGCTATGTTTTCTAAGCACTATCGTGAAGAAGAAGAACTGATCTTTCTATCCTTTGAAGCTCTCTAAGACCTTGATAAAATTAAAATCCAATATAGGAATTTGAATTAAAAAAAATAGATCCACACCTAGTTGAAACAGAAAAAAACCCAAACTGCACCTAAAGATGTGTGAAAATAAAATGAGTTTGGAAAGAAAAAAAATTGAAATTTAGTGAAGAACCCGAGCTCCCTACGAGCCTGCCATTGTTAAAATTATAGACCGAGACTAAAAAAATTAAATTATTTGTTGTAATTGTTTTTCTTGTGCAGGTTAAAGATAGTAAATATATCATTTCTCCCAAACTCATTAGTTTTGGTTTTAAAAAAATGAACAAATTGTGATCAATAAAAATTCATCGATGACTACTAAAAATTGCCTGCCCGAAATCATAGAAATAAATCTAGGCTTACAATACCCCTTTAATTCCACTTTGATATTTCCAAAACTATTGCAACCCTACTCAAGTCTTTTACACATCATGATATTTAATTTCATTAATATTCTTGTTAATTAATTCTTCTAAAAATTTTTCTTTTTTAAGATTTGGATTGGAAGGAATGAAGACCAATTTTTAAAGCCCAATTTCACTGACATTCCAGTTCCAAGACTCGTTTTCTATCTTTCAATCCACTAAAATACAAATCCAATACAAATTCCTTAATCCAATTCCTTGGAGAATCCACTAAGCTATAAAGCACTAAATTATTTATCCCCGATTATTCTTGAAGATCTATGGAATTAAATTTTTGGAAAGACACACTTTAAACAAGAAAATTTTTATAATTACAAATAATAGATAAACACCCATCAATCATCCAATGAAGAAAAATTCACTGCTCATCACTAAAATCATAGAACATTACCAAATAAGTTGAAGATGCCCATGTTTCTCAGGGGGAGAATTCTGAATCAACCAAGGATTCTTGAGAATTCTTATATAAATAAATAACTATTCATTTTGTTTAGGATATGGGGATGGCTAACACATTCTCATTATTGGATGATCAATGGTCACTTGATGTTGATTCTCACTTTCTTTTAATTATTCATTGTAATAACTCCTTAGATGGAACACTAACCCTCTAGTGGCTGCACCAAAGAGATCCCCCTACCCCCAATTAATGAATTTATCATTCTAAATTTTCAATATTACTTATGATTATATCTCTTGATTTTTTTGGAGTGTAATGACATTAAGAGAGTTATTATTTATTTCAATTTTATTCTTCATTATCTTATTCCTTAGATTGCACATTGATGCCAATTAAGTCTTCTACACTATATGTGATGTGAGAAGTTTTTTATTTAAGGGTAATAAGAGATCTATCATTATTAGGCTTGGTAATTTTGGAGGTGAAATTGATCATTAAATCCCTCCACTTGAAGAAAAAAATCTAGGTGAGAGTAATTGAGTAATATTTCACTGGATTACAGAGAAATCAATAGAGTAAAATTTAAATAATGTTTTAATAGGATAGGTGTGGGGATATCTATTTTCATTAAACTTTTAATTTAATTGATTTTAAAACCAATTAAAACCAACCTTTAATCACTATTTACAATAATTGAACCCTAAAAAATAATGTAAAACACTTTGATAGCCATGTACTCTCTAAATAAAAACTAGAGTCCCAAAGATACAACATTTTATTCGGGTTCAAAATTGTTTTGTGGATTTCCCCATGAAAGGAACCTTATCACCTAAATCACTAAACCAACTCATCCTATATAAAAAAATATCATCTTACTCCAAAATTATACCTATACTACCCTCAAACAACACAACTTCCTCATCATCCCATGACACTATCCATTAATCCATTGAGTAATCATATATAAATTTTCTTCTTCTCACCAATCATGTCTATCATAACATGAGTACAACAACCTTATATAGATAAAGAACATAACAATACCATCCAAGGAAAAAATTATTGACTTTTTATAGATTCAAATCACCAAAAAATTATTGAAATAATACTAAAATAAAAAAATCAATTGAAACATTAAAACTTTTCCACAATACCCACACATTTAAAACTTTTCAAATTAACAAAATAATTTTAGGCTTAAAAATTCATTTAAATTAAAGAATTTTAATCTTTCCTTATGATAAGGTATCAACAAAACCCTTTTGTAAAACACCCAAAACCCATTTAGAATAAATTTTTTTTAAATTGAATTCAATATTTATTAAAATAAAATATTCCATTTATCTTTAAAAACATATTTATATAAAACACATCATCCTTCAGGAAAGTTGAGTAAACAACACTTAAAATCACAATAAATTCTACTATACAATATGGGATAAATTCTCAAAATACACATCCTCAAATTTAAATCCATTATCCAAAAAATATCATTACATACATTAATAACCTCGATTATCCAATATTAAAACTTATTCAACTTATCCCACATATATGGATGTTAATAATCCATCTTTTACCATATTAAAACATTAACATATGTTAAGCCAACTGACAACCCTGATTAATTTAATGTGTACAAAACATGATTTACAACATACTATATTAAACATGATCCACTTAATAACTCACATTAATATAATTAGGAAGGGATACATTCTTATATTATATTATTTTTGTTAAACTAATACAACCCTATCACCCTCTTTGTATAACAAGTATCAATATGTTTTAACCTAAAAATCAGGATATATAGACAAATAAATAGTATGATTTGTAAAATATGTGGCTAAAAATTTTATTTTATCTGATCCAAAGTTCATTTATATTCCTAACATATTAATTTTTTTAATAAGGAACCAAAATAAACACTCATAAATTCTAAATCATAAGGCTAATAACATATTAGAAACTGCCAAGGTTTCTATTAGCTATTTACATCAAGTGTAAGACTTTACTTATTAGGGTTTCAAGTTATTAATAACTTAATATTACTTTAAAAATACTATTACATAATAATATAAACATACCAATACATGGAAATCATGGGACATGAAATCTCTTAAAACATAAGACACAAACTACACCAGTAATATTTTAAGACAATAGAAGAAATGATAAAAAGAACTTCAAGAACCCCCTTTATATCTCTAAAATCTTAAAATAAGTCATCAATATGAAATGAATTGTGATGACCAAAAAATTGAATTTTACACAAGATCATTTGATCAGACTCACTTTAATTTCCCCAGAATCACCCAAATTCAGACAAAAGCAGAAACACGTATAATGTATTTAACTATCCTAGTTCTCTACCTAGAAATAATTACTATCTCACCAAGGGATTGATGTAAGCTTATGGTACTTTCATCAGATAACAAGAAGCCTTAGTTACCTATTTCCTTGATTGTCTCCCATAACCCATCATAGACCATGTTTGGATAGTGTGATTGCCCTACAAAATCCATGAAATCTTCATTACTGACTAACTATAAACTTCATCCTAATTCCCATCTGTATCCCTGATATAACTTTTACATGATCCAAGCACACTAGGAATACCTCATGGGGATATAGTGAAGATGATATTGATCCCCAAACCAAACCTCGAATAGGCTATAGGTTGGTGAATAACACCAAGGGTGTCAATAAAAAATATGGGAGGCATTTCCCTATTAAATTCGATGATCATAAGTTAAAGCCACCAATCAAAACCATAATATAAAATAAAACTAATAACACATAATAAACCAAAATTCATGTAAAATTCATACAAATACAAGTATCTAAGATAAAATATAGAAAGAAACTCCCATACAATCACTTTGATAATATTTTCTAAGATCCAAACTAGTATCATTTAGATCGATCACTAAATATATCCTAGAAACATATAATAGAATTATCTATAGTGGTGGGTATACCTATATACTAAGTAGGTGTAAAAAACTAGCTACTGATAGAATAAAATTCTTCATATTTATTTTATTCTATAACTAAATACATAAATTCATTATAAATATATTAAGTAATTCTTAAAATAAAAAATGAAATAGTTTTATTGAACTATTTTCTTATATTATTATTTTTAAAAGAATAATTCTAAAATTCTAAAATTTTATTTTTTAAAAAATAAATTCATTATTTAATTAATCAGGTGAAAATTATCTTAGGGTGAATTTCTAATAATTTTCTAAAAATATATATTTTTCAATAAATAGTAAAACATGCTAATTTTTTTGAAAGTTGTATTTTATTTTATAGAATTTACAAGGTAAATTTATGTTTTTTATTAATTTTAATTTTTTAATTATTTCATTTTTATTTAAATTAATAATATTATGGATTTTTAATAGGTTTTATACCTTGAATTTAGTATAAAATAATTTTATATTTTAAAATTTCTTTTTTCCAAAAAAAATGTTTTTCATTGCGGTTTAATTTTAAATCAAATTTTGAAAATTATGTGTTTTGAATTTTGAAATATGTATTTAATATTTGAAAATAGTGATTTAAAATTTATTAAATAAGTCCCTTTTATTTTTTTTGGACAATATGACTAGTAAAGACATTAATTTTTATTAGCACGGTAAATGGAAAATCAGGTAATTTGGGAAAAATAAAATGATAAGGACTCAAAATGACCCTAAAACTTACCCAAATTATATTAGATTAGTAAGTTTCCACCATAATTATCCAGAGGTATAATTTATGACTATAATTATTCACATGGTTTACATTAATTACTTTATAGTGTTTAATTTAATGAAAAGTCAAACATGTCACACTATTGTTTTTAATATGTATGTCATTTTTAATATGTGGTTATATAGAATTTATTTCAACCATAAATAGTATTTTTGAAGCTAAAATATTTATCTTCATCGCGATAATTTAATTTTAGTTTTCATATAAAATAACTACCCTAAATGATTTTACAATGCTGATGTAGTAATTATTTAATTAATGGAAAATCCAATAAATAATAATAAAAATATTAGAATAAATATAATTTAATATAATTAATGTGATAAAATATTATTTAAAATGAAATTTAAATATTTTGGATATAATAAAATAGTTTTTAAAATTTTACTTGTATTATTAATGTTTTTAAAGTCAAATTAATGAATAGTATCAAATTTGACAATAATGATATCTTATGGAATTAATATATTATTAAATTTTTTAAAAATCATAAAAATGATATATATATATATATATATATCCAAAGGGGATAATATATTTTCTAAAATTTCACACCCTATTAATTTATAGGCCATTTTTACGTTTTTGGCTCTAGAATAGTCTTATTATATTTTAATATTTTGAGAAATTATATGAATGTTGTACCCCTCTCTTATAAAAGGTCACCTCTTCTTCTCAATCATACACAATTAAAAACTCATTTTTAGATCTAATCTCCACCATAATAATTTCCTATAATACCTACCCTTATTATATAATCCCTATTTTAGTTATAACACCATCTTTAGTGGTATTAAGGTGTTTTTCAATTAGGGATTTCCAAAGAAGATGTATAGTTTTTATCTGCATGTTTTAGTTTTTGGTTCATCCTCAATATACATAAAAACATATTAAACCATGATAAAATATTAAATCCAGTATCAAAAATATATTTATATATTATGTTAGTGTAATGAACGATATCCATATCCACTTTCATCAAATGATAAAAGAATTCATCGTTCATCTTTACAAAAGACTACCAGCTCATAAATTGATGTAATTCATGTTACACAATTATCATTAAAGAATAGTTATAATGATAGAATTAAGGTTCATATATGACATTCATGACATATTTATCATTCCTAAAGTATAAAATATCATTTAAATTTTAATCCTTCTATTCATAGAAAAATGATAATGTCGTTTGTGCGTACGTGTGAATTATTACCTCTACAAAGAAATGTGATTCATTTTTCATTACCACACTACATGGAAGAAATATATATGTATATTTAAATGATTAATGTGATATTAAAGATTTTATGATCATTCTAGAAGGTAAAAATAATACTTACTATCTTTCCATAATGATATTTAAAAAATGGAAACGTTACTCATGCATGCGTACGACCTACAATATCCCTGATTGCAACATAGTTAATTTTTAATAACCATAATTAATCAATGTATTTAAAATTAAAATTAATGTATAAAAATTATAATTATTTCATGATAATTATTATGGAGATAGTGTAATAATTACATCTTTTATCATAGTCCATATACCTAAATCATTTTGGACTTATAAACTGAATATCATCAAAACGTATAATGTCATCTTAAATAATTATGTAATAGTTATAACATGGTAATAAGTGATATAAAATGAATAATAAAATTTAAAATTATCTCAAGAAAATAAATAATATACATAAGTTTATTATCTATAGGTATAAACAATGTACGTGATGTGTCACACTCTAGGTAAGGTATTTCTTAATTAAATTTCCATTCATTGGGTTAAACTTCTAGTTCATTGATTATGTGAAGCTAAGATTACATGTGAAATTAATTTTGATAACATTATGTTTTATTTATATCTTTATGTGTATTTACAACCAATACACATAATCTATTTATTTGAAAAATAATCACTTTAATAATATGATATTTCTAAGGGATTTTATTTTAAATAAACCTTCTTTTAATGCTTATAATTTATCTCTTTTTACAAAAGTATAAAGGAATATTTTTTTAAATTATAAATAATGAGTGCCTTTTCTCACCTTCATTATGATTTAGTTATTTTAATTTTTCTCTATTTATTTTCATATTTTTTTAATAAAAATGGATTCTTTATGATGTTCATAGTTTTAAGATTTGAAAAGTGATGTTTAGGAAAAAGGTTCAAGTTTTTTTCAAAAGGATTTAAAATAGATTTCAATGTTTTTATTCATGATATGGTCCTTGTAAATTATTTATGATGGGTTCACCTAGATAGAACTGGGTGAGCATGTTATAGTTTATATGATGGGTGCATCCAGAAAGTGCTCTAATGTATTGGGTAATGATTTTGTTCTTTAGAGAATTATATTGGATGTTGACCATATAATTATTACAATTTGTATGGGTTATATAAGTGTTCTATGATGATAAGTTCCTAAGGAACCAACATAACTTTTATATGATTAATAATTAGTTTTTAAATAAATTTTTTTATTTTTAAAAGGTAAGATAATGATCATTTTGGAATGATGATTACTTTTTCGAGATAAAAAGGTATATTTTTTAGAAAAATCTTTTATGGGGTTTTACTAGAATAATAGTTTTCATTATTTTATGTCCCTTATAGAGATTTTTGTTCTCATCCCATGTTTTAAAATTTTTTTACACAAGTTTTATGATATAGTCGGGACAAGGATGAGGTCAAGAAGAAAATTGTGAATATTTATTATGAAATGAAATCTTGTTTTATTTTAATGACTTTGTTTTTTGGGAGAATTGGATAAAAAATATAAGTGTAAACTTGTAATTTATGGGTTTACATTGTAAGAGTTTTTTCATAATTATATAAAACTCTACACTAAAAATATCCTCATAATTTTAAGAAATATAATTCTGGTTAAAAACACTAGAATATGTAATGTTAAAGGAAAGGTCCTTAGATTTGGTATCAGAGAATAGTTTAGATAACTTCAGGGGTTTGGATAATAATAATAGAATACTTTTAATTTTATAACTAATTTTTTATTTGAAATGATATATCATTTTATGATTACCATGTTTCTTACTATAATCTTTGTGTATTCATAATGGTTTTTCGTAGAGGAAATAAAGAAGCTATGGGGGGAAGGCATTGAGAGGAAATATAATTAAAATCAAGCTTCCCAAGATGGTTAGAATTGGGAATGAATACTTTTTTCAATGATGTATCAGTTTAAATAATATATAAATAGTGGGGGTATTCATGTTAGGGAGCATCCTAATCTACCCTATAGGAACATTACAATAATAGATCATTTCATGAGAAAAAATCCACCATAATTCAATGGATCATTGAACTAGTAGTAGCTGAAGGATGTATTAATGTTTTGGAGAAGATATTTTAATTCATGGGATGTTTAAAACATATAAAGGAAACCCTTTCCAATCATAGTTTTGGAGGAAAAATTGATTGATTGTTGTATCGAGTTAACAATACCAAAGAGAATGATGATCTTAACGTTATGGAATATGATGATTTTCAAAGTCTTTTTCTATAAAAATATTTTCCGAAGAATGTTCAACTTAGAATAGAGAAATAATTCAGGGAACTGAGGAATAAAGATGAATAATATATGTTTTAGTATGAAGCTAATTTTAAAATATTGGCAAGTTATGAAACATATTTTTTGAGAAATTGTTAGTAAAATTAATATATTTTACTATAGTTTGAAACCAATTTTATAAAGATCATTGGATTCAAAAGAATTTAAAATCCATGAAACACTTTTTCATTGTGTGGAAAAAGTTAAGATGTATTTTTTTACACGTATGTGCCTCTTGATGAAAAGAGTAAGAAGAAGTTCAGTTGGATGGTGAAGCACTCATTAAATAAATATGAAGGTAAGAAAATAAAATTCTCATCTTGTAATAAGTGTGGTAAGAACCACCCTATTGAATTTATTATGATATTACAAATGTGTTATCGGTGTGGTTAGCTTGGTTAGAGGGATACTATTTGTAAAGAAAAGAATAATGACAAACCAAAGAATGGGGTAACCTATATCCATCCAAAAAATATTTTTTTAGTTGCAATGACTTATTTCATAATTATATCATGTTTTTAAAGTTAGTTTCATAGGATGGGAAGCATCATGATTAGAAACATAAATGTGTTAAAAAGTCATTTTCTAATATTATAGTTGATGTGAAACTATAAAATTAATTGGTGACAGGTATGTTACTTGTATATTCAAATTATTCCAATACCCTATTTGATTCTAAATCTTTACATTCTTTCATTTTTGAGAAATCGACCAGAATACTGGGAATATAAAATCATGAATGTATGATAAAAATATTGAAGTAATATTTGGGTTAGAGTGTTAAGGAAACCATGATATATATGACTCTTCCTATTGTTATTAGTGAAATTTTCCTTCACACAAATATTTATGAACTACCCATAGTTGACATTGATATTTTTTTGGGTATGGATTAGATATCATTTTATCATTCCAAGATAGATTGAAAACCTAAGAATGTTTTGTTCAATGATTTCATAACCTTAATATCCCACCAAGAAGTATATAAATTGATTAGAGTTGGTAGTGAATGTTACTTAGAACATGTCATTGAAAAGAATGAAACTATTCATACTAGTGATATACCCATAGTAAATTAATACATGGATGTTTTTCCTAATAATTTTTCTGTTTTCCTTTCTGATTAAGAGGTTGAGTTTACTATTGAATTAGTTCTTGATGTTAATCCTATTTTAAAACCCCTTCTCATATGACTCAAGTATAAATTTTTGAACTGAAAAAGAAATTAAATTAGTTTCTAGATAATGGTTTTATTTGACCAAGAACTTAACCATGTGGTTCTAATGTTTTTTTGGTTAAAAATAAATTTGGTTCTATGAGGATTTTCATCATTTATATTTCATTGAAAAAATATCACTATTAAGAATAAGTATACTTTGACGCATATAAATGATTTGTTTGATCAACTCTAGGTAGTAGAGTACTTTTAAATGATTGATCTCAAGTTTGGGTACCATCAATTGAAAGTGAATGAGGTATATATTTTGAAGAATAAATTTCAGAATAGATATAGGCATTAAGTGTTTTTAGTTATTCCCATTGGGTTAAAATATTATCCCACTATATTTATGGATATTATGAATAGAGTCTTATAGGAATATTGGGATACGTTTGTGGCTATTTTTTTATTAATATTTTGGTTTATTCCAAAATTTAGGAGGATCATGAAAAAATTATTTGGTTTTTTATTTAATTACATAATGAAAAGAAATTATATAATTTTTTTTAGAAAATGTAATTTTTAGTTACAACATAATTCTTTCCTTGGGAATATTTAAGTAAATATAGAAGTATATTTTATTCCACTAAAACTAAAGTTTCTTAATAGTGGCTAAGACATAGCAGTGTCATAATGATTCATAGTTTTCTTGGATTAACATGTTATAATCGATGGTTTGTTGAAAACATTTCTTGGTTATATAGCCCCCAAACCAAGTTAATACAAAATGGAGTTAAATTAATATCGATAGAAGAATATGATGTTTCTTTTCATGAAATGAAAAAGATATTGGTGAATGATCCAGTTTGGGACCTACCATCTAGAAATTGAGAGATTTTCATCTATATTAATGTTTCATTGAAGGTACTTGGTTGTGTCTTAATACATAATGATTAGGTAATTTCTTATGATTTATGTTAGTTCAAACCTCACGAGATAAATTACCCTACACAAGATTTGGAATTAACCGCTATTTTTTTCATTTAAAATTTTAAGGCATAATTTATATGAAGTAAAGTGTAATATATAATAATCACAAAATTTTAATGTATATATTCTCTCATAAGGAAATTAACATGAGAAATAAAAGATAGATATAATTGAAAAAGGATTATTATTACACGATTAATTATCATCTTGTAAATTAAAAAAAAGTGGAAAATGATTTGATTTGAAAAAATTAGGCAACATTAACCTTGTTACATTTAGAACATGACCATTTGGTTAATTTTATTAATTTCGGCCTAGCATTTGTGGATGCAAAAAACCTCTATAATTTTATTTCAGGTTTCAGTGTAGTTGACATTGTTAAAAATAATTAAGCGATATCAAAAGGTGGATCATGATATGAAGGAAAAGGTAGAATCCATTAAGAAGGGTTAGTTGCCTAATTTTAATATTGATGAAGAAAGTGTTTTAAGATATGGAAAAATATTATGTGAACCTTATGATTCCTATTTTAATAATGTGTTGTCGAGTAAATCTCTTAGTTCTCAATTTTTTTTTCATTCAGGCAGCACTAAGATGAACAGATACCTTCAAGAATATTACTAGAGGGATGGAATAAAATGATATATTATTGAATTTACTATGAAATGTTTGAATTATTAGCATATCAGAGTAGAATTAAAATTACTGAAGGTAATAATTCTGCATTTACCACTACTAAAGTGGAAATGGGAAAAAGTATCAATGGATTTCTTGGTTGGATAACTAAAGGCTTATTATGGTAATAATGTGAATTGGGTTATTATTGATCAACCAACTAAATTTGCACATTTACATTCTATCCAAGATACTATGTATTTTGATAAAATTTATCAACTGTACCTCAAAGAGATAGTCATCTGACATAGATTTTCTCTCTCCATTGTATTAGATCGTGATTCCAGGTTCATTTATAATTTTTGTAAAGGACTTCATAAGTCATTGGGTACTGAATTAAATTTTAGTAAAAACATTCATCCTCAATCAGGAAGATATTCGTAATGAATGATTCAGACTTTGGAATACATGCTACAAGAACACTTAATTGATTAAAAAGTATGTTAGGATCAATATCCATATTTTCTTGAATTTTCATAGAATAACAGTTTTCATTTCAGTATAAAGATGGAACATTTTGAGGAATTATATGGAAATCAGTGTCCAAATCAAACATTTTAGGATGAAATAGGTTAGAGGAAGTTAATGGGGCCAGAATTGGAAGAGGAAGTGGATGAGAAGGTAAAAGGTATTCAACAACATACGAGGATAGCTTAGAGAATGTGGAAAAGTTATGCAGATAATAGAAGGAAAGACTTTTCTTTTAAGGTAGGTGATCATTTTTTTCTTAAAGTATAACCAAAAATGAAATTATGAATTTTGGTAATAAGAGAAAATTAATTCCATGGTTAATTGGACCATATGATATCCTAGAGAAATTAGGACCAATTTCACACCGAGTGGCCTTTTATATAAGTCTATCCCAGGTACAAAATGTATTTAATGTTTCAACTTTAAGAAAATATGTGCCTGATTTTTCTTATGTTTTGAGATATGAAGTAGTTCGGTTGGAAGAGAACATTTATTATAAGGATAAAATTATTAATATTCTTGACCATAAATATTAAGTATAAGAGAATAAATTAATTCAATAGGTTAAGGTTTTGTGTAGAAACCATATGGTTGAAGAAGCGACATGACAATTTGAAAATTCTATGAGGTAAGGGTATCCACACTTGTTTAATAAGTGAACAAAATTCTGATGATGAAATTTTAAAAAGGGAGGATAATGTAACAACCTAGGTAATGATAGAATAATTTTTTTTTTCATATTTATTTGTATTCCTGAACTAAATAGTTATATTCATTATAATTACGTTAAGTAATTCTTAAAATAAAAAAGTTAATCATTTTATTAAACTAATTTATTATATGGTTAAAATTAAAAGAATAATTTTATAATTTTATAATTTTAATTTGAGAAAATTAATTTTGTTTTTTAATTCATCATGTTAAAATTATCTTATGGTTAATTTTTGATAATTTTATGAAAATATTTATTTTCAATGAATTGTGAAAAATACATATTTTTATTGAAAACTGTAATTTATTTTCATGTATTTATAAAATCAAATTATTTTCTAGTATATTTTTAATTTTTAATGAGTTAATTTTTATTTAAATTAATCCAATTATTTTTTTTAATTTGTTTTATACTTTAATTTAGTATAAAAACATTTTATATATTAAAATGACATTTTTCTGAAAAATTGTTTTTCACTACAATTTAATATTAAATTAAATTATGAAAATTATGTATTCTGAATTATAAAAAATATATTTTATATTTTTAATAAGTGTGTTAAAATTTATCAAATAAGAACTAATTATTTTTTAGACAATATTAATAGTAAACATAGTATTTTTTGTTACCAGGATAAAGGGTTAATCAGAAAAATAAGGGTAAGAATAAATTTATAAATACTATAAAATGATCCTAAAACATCTTCTAATTATATTGAATGAGTATTTTTAGACAATATTCATCCATGGGTGGATTTTATGACAATTTTTATCCACTTGGTTTACATTTAGTCTTTTATAGTATTTTATTTAACGAAAAGTCAGGCATATCACACTATTGTTTTTAATAAGTATAAAAATTTTAATATGTAACTATTTAGAAGATATGATTTACCGTAAATATTATTTTTAAATATAAAGTATTTATATTCATAATGTTATTTTTTTAAAAAATTTAAGGGAATAAATAATTACTTTAAAACCTTTCACAACATAGATGCATTAATTAGTTAATCAATGGAAAAAATAAAATAAATGATATTAGAAATATTGAAAAATAGTAATTTGATATAATTACTATGATACAAGAAATTTCTAGATTACGTTGACCTTTTTAAGATATAATAAATAGTTTTTTCTACTTTTACTTATAGTCCTGATGTTTATAATGTCAAAGTAATGAATGATATCAAATTTGACAATAATGATATTTTATGGAATTCATAATTTATTAAAATATTTAAAAATCATAAAAAATATTATATAAGTCTAAATGATATAATATATGTATTAAAAGGTCATACCATATGACTTTATAGGACATTTTTATGTTTTTGGCTCTATAATTGTCTTATTATATTCCAATATTTGGATAAATTCTAAGAATGCTCTCCCTATCTTATAAAAGGGAACCACTTCTTCTCAATACTAAATAATAAAAAACCTTTTTTTTCATAAAATCCCTAAAAAAATATTTACCTATAATACCTCCCCTCATTCAATATTAATTATTTAAGTCATAACACTAACCATAGAGGTCTTATGGTGTTTTTCAAAGAAGGATTTCTAAAGATGAGGTATAGGTTTTATCTGTATGTTTTAGTTTTATTTCTTAGTAAAAATATATCAAACATAATTAAGACATGATAAAATAATAACTAAGGTATCATTAAAATACATATATGTTATTATGTTAGTTTCATGACCAATATCCATCTCCCCTTCCATCAATTGAAAAAAGAATCCATCGTTCGTGTGTATAGTGGACTACCACCTCGCGAATCCATGTAATTTGTTTTCCACCATCATATTTCAAGAATGGTTATAATGATAGAACTAAAGTTTATATATGATATTAATGAAATATTTATCATTTTTAAATGATAATATATCATTTATTTCTTTATCATTCTAAAAATAGGAAAATGATAATGTCATTCATGCGTACATGTGAATTATCACCTCTATGAAGCGATACGATTCATTTTTCATCACCACAGAACATGGATGACATATATAAGTATATGTAAATAATTAATGAAATATTAAATATATTATGATAATTATTTAAATATATAATAATACTTATCTTCATTCCATAATGATCATCAAAAAATAGAAACATTACTCAAGAATACATATGACCTATTGTCTCCATTATTGTAACATAGTTCACTTTTAATAAAAATATTTAATGTATGTATTTAGAAGTATACTTGATGTATAAAAATGATAATTATTTCATTATTATTATTCTAGAGACATTGTAATAATGACCTCTTTGATCATAGTTCACATACTTAAGTCATTTTGGACTTATGAATAGAATATCATCAAAACAACTGATGTGAACTTAAATAATTACATAATTATTATAACATGGTAATAATTGATATAAAAGGAGTAATTAAATTTAATAAAATTTTTCAGGAAAATAAAAAATTAACATAATTTTATTATTCAAGAAGATAAATAATGTACATGATGTGTTATATTTGAGGTAAGGGATTTCTTAACTCAATTTCCATTTATTGGGTAAAACATTTAATTTATTGATTATGTTAAGATAATATTTTTTCTGAAATGAATTTTGATTATATTATGTTGATTTTCACTTTTATTATGCATATTTATATCAGATATAAACAATTTATTCATGTTATTAACATTCACTTCAATAAAAAGATATTCATAAGGGATTGACATTTGAATTAAACTTCTTTTAAAATTTCTCTTTCCACACTTTTTTAAAAAAGTATAAAGGAATGTTTTTTAAATTATATGGAATTAGTGTATTTTACCTCCTCATTATGCCTTAATGATTTTAGGTTTTATTTATATATTTTATAGTTATTTTTAAAGAAAATTATTTCTTCACCCGAATGGATCGAAGGACTTAATTTTTATTGATTTTTTGACAACCCCCCTTTCAAGGGATAAGGGGTAACCCTTACAAGGCCCATAGGATTATAGATTACATGTCCCATAGGCTTAAGATATTACATGACCCGAAGGTTTTAGGGAATTCAACCAAACTATAACTACAAGGAACTACCCCTCCCCAACATCTATATGATGATGGTAGCTCTCCATTTTCGCATGGCCGACTAGCTAGGCTTCTCATATAAGCACATGCTGGTCCTGATGGTGTATCCATACCCTATCATTCATCCAAATCTATTTGGTTCTTCTCTAGTGAGTTTACTTACTCTGAATCATCCTCTAGGGATGCTCTTTTTTTAGAGACTGTCTGGGGTAACTGCACTGATCATGTGGCCTCAGGGCCTTTAGGTGGCCTGAAGGCCTTAAAGGTGGCCTAAAATCCTTACTGACCCAAAGGCCTAGGTATCCCGAAGGCCTTAAGGACTCAAAGCCCAAATTAGTGGCTCAAGGTGAATAGTTCCATCAACTACAGTACCGAACAGTACCTGCTGCAGTAAACTGCTATAGTTCCTTGTACAATGCCTACTATAGTACCCACACATTACTGCTATAATACTGCTGAAAATATACCTCTGCCTGGGTTTTGAACCTGGGTCTCGTGTACGCACTTAAGGAGTCCTCACCAACTGAGTTTAGGCTCATGTGTAAATGATTTCTTTAATATGTGTCCAATTTTAATATTTTAAAATTAATTTTTATGAAAAAGGTGAAAGAATTTTTCACATGGGTTTAAAAGAGTTCTCAAGGGTTTTATTCATGATATGGTCTTTCGAAAATATTGATTATGGGTTCACCTAAATAGCTCTAGGTGATCCCATTATATCTTATATAATGGGAGCACCCCAATATTGCTCTGATATATTGGGTAATGATTTTGTTCTCCATAGATTTATATTGGATGTTATCCATATGGTTATTCAAATTTGTAATGGATCTATAAGGGTTCTATGATGACGATATCCCAAGTAACCTACATTATTTTTACATGATTATAATGATTTTTCATGGAAATATTTTTATTTTAAAAAGGCAAGTTAATGATCAGTATGAAATGATGATTCCTTTTTCAGGGTAAAAAGGTATATTTTCATGAATTTTTTATGGGTTTCCACTATAAAAACAATTTTATTTCTTTTATGTCCCATACTAGGATTTTTGTAGTCATATTAAATTTTAATTTTTTTCATAGTGTTTAAGGGGGAGTAGGGACACAGATTCCATCAAGAATAAAATTGTGAATATTTATCATGAAATGAAATAATGTTTTATTTTAAAGACATTATTTTAAAGGAGAAATGGATACTAATCATAAGTGTGCAACTGTAATGTAAAGGATTACTTTTTAAGAGTTTTTCATAATTATAAATAAACTATAAACAAAAAATATCCTTATAATTTTAAGAAATATAATTCTAGTTAAGAAAAATAGAAGATGTTTTGAGAGATGGAGGATCAGGGGGAAAATGGAGAAAATGGTAGTCGAATCCTTCATGAAGATTGAGGGAAGGATACCTTGGTTGAAAATAAAAATGAATCAACTCTATCAAAGACTTAGGGTGATCATATAAGGCAGAAATATATTTTCATCATTTCCACAAACAAAGTGAAGGCGTTGTATTTTTATCTTACTAATTATATTAACCCAAGAAAACATTTGAAGATGTTTTGAAAGCTACTTCTGGTCTATCCTTCACATAATTTAGAACAAACGTTCCAAAAAGATTAATCGAGAAGAGAAGAGTTATGAATTTATTATCTAATAAGGAAGTTGTTGAAGAATGCATCAATCTTTGCATGTACTCTATAGTTTTGCATATCCTTACTCTGAAAGGGGAAAGGCTTTGAAAATTCCATGAAATCACTAGAAGGATCATGGATGTGTGGGGTTTTGACGAGTTGAAGATGAAAATTATGGGGTGTGGATGCTATCATATGGTCTTCCCCTCAGATGAGCACAACTGAAGGGAATAGAGTCTTGGATCAATCTATTCAAAACCTGACTTTCTAATAATCTATAAATGGGGAAAATATTTTTATACTACTAATGTACAGGAAAGAAATACATAGGTATGGATTCATATATGAAAGATGAATTGGATTTACTAGCATCCATTCATTATATAGTATATTTCCTCCTCTATAAGAAACACCATCAGAATTGAAAAATAGACTGAAAACCTAAAATTAATAAATTATGCAATAATCCTCATGGAATTTGACATTTCCAACACACTAGTAGAAGAAGAGGTGTTCAAAACAAGATATGAATGAATGACACTTGAAATCCAATATAAGGGGAAGCTAGAATTTTTCTTGGGATGCATGTTTTTTGGTCACATGATCTCCGAATGTAATAGGGACAAGGAATGAACCTTCTATAATGAAAACAGGTATGATGACATCAAATTCCAAAGGAGAAACAAGATAAAGAACTTGAACCTCATACATGAAAAATAAACAAGCCTGGACCCTCCAAGGAAGGGGAGGTGAGCATGGATGGGGTAATAAAGATGAATCTTTTTGAGCAAGCCCCAACATTAAATCAATACCAAAATACAAAATTAGATAAAAAAGATATTAACTCTCTTGATATGGAAGGTAGATAGGATGATTAAAAAATTTATGGGCTAAAAAAATGATAACTCAGTGTGTCTAGAACCCAACCATGAACAATTGGAATATCATGGTGACATGGGAACCTATTTCTCACCTGAAAGTGCAAGAATAACAGAGGTAGACACTAAAGTTCCTCAATAGAGGAACTTCTACCATCTTCCTCACCTATGAACCACACCCCAAAGCCACTGTATGAGGACAATAAAATTCTAATAGAGGAAGATCCCAAGGATTAAAATGAAGAGGATGTTATGATGCCTTCTAATGGGAATTTCCAAGATACGTCTTTGAATCTTCCTGCCCTTGATGAGAAACATAACATGTATGGAGGTAAGTCTGTCCATACTACTGATTATTTTGATTTAGAAGGAGATTTATCATTGGTACCCTCCTCTAAGGCTGCTAGAAGGAAGGCTTCAGTTGAAAAATATCCTGAAAACCTTCCATCCAACAAAAAATTCACACCTCTAAGTGGGATTTTAGGTACATAACATAATATATTGAACATGTGATACAACAAAATTATTGAAAATTTCCTTAAAAATATTCTAAAATTCCATGGATTTTAAAACTACACAGGATATCCTGGGTACACACATAAGAATTTGGTGACCTATAAATACCTGTAAGGGAATAAACAAGACATAAAATGAAGAATACAATACATTTTAGACAATAGGCATATCAATGGGGAATAAAAGTAACATGAATAATAATTATTGATATAACATGATAATCATAACATGGGAAATGTGGAAAAACATAAAAAAACACCATAAACATAGGTCAAGGATAAACCGCTATGAAATAATGGTGGAAAAAGACCCATAAAGGAATCAGGTTCACTCCATATCCCAACATGATGTATCATGATACTAAACATTACCCAATGCATTGGAGTGCTATATAATTCCGAGCATACCCAACACATTCATTTCATTATCATGCTTTAGTGCACCACACAAATCATACATCATGGATTCATTCATAATCATAATTTATTCCATGATCCAAGAGTGTAGAATAAACATATGTAATTCCAAAATCAGAATTTATATGTGAATAAATGTGAACAACCTGGATAAAAAATGGGCATGGTATTCACTACACAATTGTTTTTTCATGGAAAATCCTCGGGATATTTTGGTAGCATAACAGTTTCACATAAAGATTCATAAAAATGGGTTGATGAGAGACAATGGGGCCAATCATCACATTGAAATAAAATGGGTAGTAATAGGGACATGAAAAACATATCCAAATATTGTAAATTGGAAATTTAATTCATAAGTTAATGAAGAAAGTAAAATAAAGAAAACAATCCTAACTATATTTTAGCATGGTAATGAGTGTGCATAAAGGATAATGGGAGACATAAGGAAAGTAAAATAGGGTTATCATCATTTATAAATTAAATGGATAGTAAGGGGAATATGAAATAACATATCTTAACATTAAAAAATAGAATCTAGGAGACATAACCTAAAAGAAGTGTTTGAATGGAATTGAGAAGAGAGAAATTCCATTCAGAATTTCAATATAGTAACGACTTAGGTAAAGATAAAAATGTGAGAGAATAAATGATATATCATTCAAATAAAATCCATTAACTTGTAAAAAATGACTTTTAGTGACCACTACCAGACCGCTTTTAGTGGTCACAATAGCCTCGTCGCTAAAGGGTAATAACGACTGCCAGAAGTGGTTTCTATAGGAGTCCAAGAAGCAACAACATGATGGTCTCTGGGTAAGGTTTTAGCAACCACCTATAGAGGTCACTAATAATTGTAAAAATATAATATTAGAAACATCCCTAGGTGGTCACAAGACTGCAACTTTTAAAAAAAACCAGGAATCGAATACTTCTATGCTGAATAAAAAAACCAAGGAAACATTCAGAAGGAGAAAATCCTAAACACCATGTCACCAGAAAATATAAAAATTGAGAGAAGATCCATTCAAGATATTTTAAAACAAAGATGACAAACTAATCAAGATAAATAGAATGTAAAATAGGAAATTACCTATCCAATTATAAATATACATGATAGATCTTCAGCATTGATTGAAAGGTTCAAGAAATATCACTTTACAAAGGGTGGTTATCATCTGATTACAGTAATTAACTAATATCATAGTTTTCATAACAATTAATTTAGGCTTATTAAAAAGATTTAAAGATTATAAAATCATGAGTCCAAATATATTCTAAAATACTAAATAATAATAAGCTATATGGAGCAATTTAAATCAATAATAAAGTCTATATGAATATTCCCTGATCTTGAGACATCCAGCATACCATGAGGCAATAGAAGATAACACAAAAAAATGAAGGAACTAAAATGAATATAAACCAAATAAAAACAACCAAATATATAAAAAAACACAAAATATAAAACCAGATAAAGAACATCAAAAAACTATTGACCAAAAGCATGCAGTTTCTATTATTTATCTTCCTTAAAATGAAATCATCATGATATCATCCCATAAAAATCCCCATAAATATATTCATACAAAATAACAGAAGAAAAAAAAATAAAAAACCATTATTTAGACAACTTCAGACCTTCCTATCTTTTTTCTAAATTAAACTACATATATAATACCAAAAAACAACTAAATAAAGAAAATATAAATGGGATATTTTATCTACAAGAAAAAACACATAATGTTTGATGAGAAATATCATAATATTATTTTTCAAGAGAAAATTCAAGAGGTAAATAATTAGTGGATTATGGAATTGCACTAACAATTCATTCTTCTAAGAAACATAAAAACATAAAACTGATAAGAAAAACTTGAAATTCCAACTAAATATTAGTATTATAAAGACCATAAAAGTATGGATGAACCATTGATTTTTTCAATGTGATTTTGGTAGATGGTTCATATCGCAACATTTTTTAGAGTAGATCGATTACATGGTTGTCCATATTAAGAATAATTGGTGAAAAAATTAATGTACTCCATTGAGACTACTCATACCAAATCACAAACCATGGTTGTCCCTATTAGAAACATCTAGTGACAAACTCCATGGACTCTATTTATGATACTCATAACAATAAATATCGCAACATTTTTTTAGAGGAGATCAATACCATGGTTGTCTAGATTAGGAACAACTAGTAAAAAACTTCCTGGACTCCATTGAGGATACTCATGCCAATTCCCAGGACTTATCACTCTAGGATACAAATCATCATGTGGGGTGCCAATAGCCTAAATATGTATAGAAGTTTCTTCAGCTATGAATATCTAGGAAAGAGTGAATTCTTTATGACTAGATCAACAAGTATACATCCCACAAACCACAAGTCTACTACCTTTGAGTAATGTGTGAAACTGAAATTAACTTCAGGTTCTTGGTACCACAACATCAGTAACTCATGCATGTATTTCTTAGTTTAATAGTGAATTCTCTAGCCAATAAAAGATCTGCTAATCAATTATTTCTTTTAGTATTAGGATGTGATTCATTTGGACCTTGTTCGATTTTTTCAATAATTCTTCAGAAAAAAAATTCTCCCTATAGATAAAAAATCTCAAATCATAACTCTCATTATGATGGAAGAACATTCCCTTAATGTTGTTGAATATAGGCTTATTATTGTAAATAATACTCTTCATAATTTTATCAATAAGGTGATTGTGATAAGATTTGTAGCTATTGTTAATTCTAATGTTTCTTCAAATCAATTTCAGTTTATACATGGAAGAAAATTGCATGACTATTTATAAACTACCTATGAATGTGTGAATATACTTTTGAGGAGATCCAAGATTGGTAACATTTATTTAAATATTTGAATCTCTAATGATTTTTACACTCTGATTCTGGATTTCATTTTTTATGTACTTGGCAATTTTGGTTTCTCAGCCATGTTTATCAAGATTATATTTAGGACATATGAAATAGATCTAGAATTTTAGTAATAATTAATGGGTCTCCTAAAGGAGACTTTAGTTTTAAATATAGAGTAATAAAATGGATCCTCTTTCATACATTTTATTTAGTATTTTCATGTATTTCCTTAGAAATTTCCTCCTTAAATATGTTGATCTTGGTATTTTATCACTAATTAAGGATACTAGGAAGATTGACATGTCACTTCAACAAAGTCTCAAACATGTCTAATTATACACCTATGTTTTTATCCAATACATGGAATCCTATAGTCCTCGCATTATATAGAAATATGGTAGATGTTGGAGTTTAAATTCATGGAGAGAGTCAACTATGGTACTTTTTACACCTCCTCCATGGGATGTTACAATCGAAAAGATTCTGAGCTAGAGGGGTTCTAATGCCTAAACCACTAGAACATGTTCAAGATAATGATATGGTTAATCCTATTATATAGATTATGGTAAAATTGGTGTGTCCAACCTATCTCGATAATTTTGGTTATATTCATAGAGTTTTAAAGTTAAGAACCATAGTGGAGGCATTTTATGAAGTGTCTAATGAAATTTTAGAATAGCATTAACCACTTTCGTAAGGTTTTAGATTTGGAAGATTAAAACACACAAAGGTATTAAATATTATGATTCATCATATTAGATACCAAACATAGGGTATAACCTACTATTATAGTGTTCAAAAAATTAATGCATATATAGATACACCTCAACAGTAGGGAGTAAAAATATATGAATAAATAAAGCGCAATTCAAAGAATCTAATTAAAAAACAAACACAGAATATATATATATATATATATATATATATATATATATATATATATTTGACATGTTATCCTATGTGACTTCTTATGATGCATTAATGCACCAAAATCATAGAAACCTATAATAGAAATCACATCACTAGTAACTCAGAAGTCTGTTATATATGAGTTAGCTAGGCACATCAAAACCTCCCTACCTAAGTTCCATACACCCCATTTCTCATCTATCATGACAAAAATATTTATAGGTAGGCTGAAAGGTTCATGACCTATATCTTCTTATAAATTCAAAACATTCCTTTAATCATTTCATGTTTCATAAAAATAACTAGAAGGTACTTCCTAGAGGTGACTAATTGAACTTACAGAAATAGTTTCTTGATTATGGAAGGCTTGTTGGGATAGGTCAGTCCCATATCAAATCAAATATTACTTCCTTCAAGATGAAATTTCAACATCCACCTCCGTCAATATAATTTCAAAATTATGAAATTAATACAAAGGAATAGATCTTTAAAACAGATTAATAAACATATCCTTTAAGTGAATCTTACCACTATTTGTGTCACTCATATATTAAATGTAAGACGATTGAATCTCCACAATGGTATATTGTAGCTGCCCTATTTTAGACCACCCCCATAACACCATATTCAACCTCTTAAAGGAAAACCCATAGAAATTAAATACACAACATAATTAAAAATATGATTATTAGATACCTCTTCCTGTATCACTATTCAAATCAATACAAGGAAGATCACCATGTTAATGCCCTATATGATACAACCTAAAACTATAAAGAGGGAACAATCTTTAAACTACATCATATACAAGTCTATGAAATATGAATTGGCCAGACCTTGATTATATCATAATGTCTTCTATCAGTTTTAATAGCTGAAGGGAATGATTTGGATGATATGAAAACAACAAAACAGTTAGCTTACATAATACAATGTCACTAAAAATGTTTTCCCAATTAAAAAAGCAGAAACATGTTTCCTGTATTTTATAATGAATAACACACCCCTGCCATTTATCTCATGGAATGAATATATATAAATTGATACTGAATAAACACTATAGATCAAACCTAGGGATAAGAAAAAACCTCAACCACCATGCTAGTTAATTATGATGGTGACTTTCCCAGATCCGTAAATAAATATTCATTCCCTCTTCTAGATAAATATAATGACACAAAAAATAAAATAGTAGGAACTTATAAAATAAAAAAACAATAAAGAATTTTATGACCACATTAAATAAGAAATGGATAATACTTTTTCATTTCCATAAAGAATATGTTTATAATGAAAAAGTACTTGTATGGGTGATCAAGTATTAGTAAGATTCAATAAAATCATGTATATATAATGAACACATAAATGAGTAAAAAAATAATGATAATGCACCATAACCCTCTACATGAGTTTACCTTAAAGTGAACGAACTGGAACATGAAGTATATAAATAGGCCAGAATAAATGACAGACCAAAAAAAGGCCTAGGATAAAGAATATACTAGGATTAATAAGTTATATTCAAAAAAATATATAAACATCCCAAACTAAAATAATTTTATAGTGGGATCCGTTCTATATTCCATAAAAAACACGACCAATTTTCCATAGACACTACATGAAAATGACCATTTCACGGTGGTTTAAACCGCCACCATATGATTTTGCGGCGGTTTCAAAAAACCGCCTCTAAAGTGTGTTTTGGTATACAATACACGACGATTTCTTTGATATAGAAATGGTTTATGGTAACCTTCATAGTGGGTGCATTTGCAGAAACGTTTATGGTTTTAGCGGTGGTTTTCCCAGCGAAAGTGGTATTTTAGTGGCCATTATAACCGCTGCTAAAATAAAAATCCGTTTCGCTGGAAAAAAACTGCCACTAAAACAAAGTTATCCACCATGAAATAGTAAAGGAATATGAAAACTGTATAGTAGTGGTTAAAATCGATGCTAAATTATTTTCCATAGCAGCAGTTTTAACTGTTTTGAATAGAAAAATACTATAATTGTAGTAGCGGTTAAAACCGTCTCTAAATATATTATATTTATTTTGCGGTGGTTAAAACCACCGCTAAAGCTATATTTTAAAAAAATAAAATGATACTATAGGCCCATTACCAATTCCTTGAAAAAACCATTCCAATTGATATAACATATAACATGAAGATGATACTGTGAGATTTGAGATGAGAGAATCTATATAAAAATGTGAAATGATGAAGCTAATGATACCTGATGATTTATAATTATGGTATTGTGAGATTTTAGTCAAGAGAATAGAAAAAACAAGAGTTATAGGGTTTCATAGAAAGAATACTAACATATCTCACCACATCACTAAACAGTTCCACAATTGCCTCCACTATCATTTCCACCTATAAATACACTACACCACATAAACAAGACATGCCCACAAGCCACATTTTATCTTTCTTTTCAATCAAACCAATTTACAGATTTTATAATTACCAACCACATTCATTCAACCTGAATATTTATTTCATGTTTAAAGATGATCACTTTAACCACACTTCTTACTTATATTATATGAGTTCATTAATCATTCCATATCATTATATTTCATTACCTATGTTAGCATTATGAGATTTTTCTAAAGTTATCGAGAAACTGGACAACAAAAAATGTAATAAACCATCCATCCATTCCAAAAAAACTCACTTCACAACCACCCCCAGATCACCACCACCACACATCATAACCAAAACACATCATAGCCACCCCACATCACAACCACCCCACATCACAACCACCCCACATCACCACCACCACACATTATAACCACTACATATCACCACCACTATGCATAATTTAGTTTTAATAAAGGTTTTTATCATAATTTCGAAATTATTATGAAGGGTATTCACACAGAAATACAATATTGCATGGGAAACCAATTTAATATTTCTATATATATTCTTAGTTGTTTTCATATGTGGTGAGGTTATATAAACATACATAGATTGTTTCATAAAAACGAAAACCACACACTATCTCAAAATAAGTCATAATTGGAAAACCAAGTAAGTGTGGCCATATAAGAATAAATAACAAGAATAAGTAAAAATCATGTGATTTCTCTCTTCCCCTTAAAATTAAATTAACCTTGTTCATTATCTTTATTAAGATGATATGTACCATTTAACTAAATAAATTAAAAAGTATGATATTTCCAAATGTACATATAAAGAACTATAGATTATTTTAGTCATTTTCACATGATGTTAAACTATATATTATTTTATTCATTTTCACATGATGTTAAACTATGCGATACATGGTCCATCTAGAAATACATGAAACTTCTTAGAGCAGTCTAGCATGTAAGACCTATCTTCCTCTACACATTATCCAAATCTACATAAGGATCCTTAGCATGTGGTTCTTTATCTATAAACCTATGTTATGAAAAAAATGAATCTTACCCTAGGAAAGAGCCTAATATGTATAAGGGTATTATAAAAAAACTATATGTGTATTGATTCATGATGTTTCAATATATGTAATGATGTTGGGGTCTTCTATAATAGGCCTTAGTGAAAATTATAATCACACTGGTTATACCCTAAAGGTGAGACCCTTCCTCATTTACATCAACTTGTTTATTTCTTTCTCACAGAATGGTTACCATAAATCTCATCCTTCTCCTCCCATACACAAGAATTGTTTTATAGTGGACCTTTTTGAAGAACTATGAATGGATTGATTCCTATTACTATAGGATATGTTTTCGATCGTTCATCCTTGGGTAAAAAACCTGATAAATTTAAGAAAAATGAATCATAAAAAATTATTCATGATAATAAAGAATCGACATATATGGTGCATAACAAACTCGATAAATCAAGAAATAAAAGGACACATCGAAATCAATAAAATACATAAAAGGAAACATGAGAAATCAAGAAAATGTTAGGTCATGAAAATGTTTGGTGGAAACTATGTGCCAAACATGATACACATACAAAACCTGTCCAACATATCAACAAAACAACTAATCATGGCCTGATGATGAACACAACTCATCACCCTATCCACATCTATCTCTACTTCCTACTACCACCTAAATGAACATTATTTTGAAAATTAAATACTTTTGTATATTTATATTTAAATTTAAAACCAATAAATGTTTGAAAACTAAATGATTTTTAATTTTTATGATTTACCTACTCACCACCATTCGATGAAATACCACCAAGGGAAGATTCAGTTGTCTTCTGATATAAATCAATCAATGCTTTCTACAAAGTGGATATCTGAGCCCGCTGGTCTTGAACTATGTTTTGTAGATAAACAATATCTATTTGAGTATCTTGGGGTATGAAGTGACTATAACCAGGTGTAGATGCAACTGAAATCCCTGATGGCCTGCCAAAGATCTCATATGGTACTGGTCCCAAACCCATCCCACACACTCTACTAGGGTACTCCTTTTCAACAACTTTAGTAACTGGGTCATCCTGGGAGACTGAGTAGGTCTGCACAGGATTGACATCCAACAGTTCTTTAATTTTTACCTATAAATCAAAGTCCAGTCATATTAGAAGAAATATATATTAACATAGTAACAACTGATAATAAGTTATTATAATGCAAAATGAGTTCATACCCTAACTTATTTGGCAGGCTCATAAACAAAACTTCCATCAGATTTTTGGTAAACATTCAACCACACTTCTATTCATGATGCTTCATGCCCTAAACTCTGTGAATGAATTAAACAAACATAAATCAACAATTTAATATATTAATCAAATAATATTGTCTTATAAATATTTAAACTATTGAAAATATTACCAGAGAAGATCGGCTGCTAGAAAAACTCTTTGACCCCACAGTTTGAGGGATGGCCTACTTATCCTGGCTTGATGTATTATTTCTTGAAAGATCCAGAAATAAATAAAATGAAATTTAATAGTAATGTATTCCACATAATATCCTCTTTATATGCATGTATAAATGTAAAATGATATAATTATAGTAATATATATTTAAATACCATCTTCTTCTCATCACGATGTTTGTCAATAAAAACATTCCATTGCTCTTTGGGTACCCCATTGAGTATCTTTTCATACATTTATTGGGCGGTCAATGATGTATTGTTGACATCACCCCACATACTCCATTTAAATCATTTCCATTTTTTACAAGATTTTTCAATGTCCACTTTTGTGCTATCACATCAACAACCGTAAAGTGGAAATACATTTGTTCACCGAAATTCATTTTGAAAATATTAAAAACATAAAATTCAATTAAACCATAATGTATTAAAATTACTTTTATTTGGGAATCAATAACTTCATTTTTATAACTTACAAAAATATATCTCTAATCATCATATGAAATATTAAGGGAAACGGGATCCACGGCCTGATGGCCTAAAATCTGGCAAAGTAATCCTAGAACGTTATCTGTAGGGACCCCATATGAATCAAATGGGAAAAATATATTCTCCCCGGTCAGATTCCATACATCTGAACTTTTTATATTTTTTCCCACACTTTCATTATTTCTATCTTTAATGAAAAAATAGTTAGTAAAATGTATGTGCAAAAATTTTATTCATATTAAAATTTGTTTTTATAATAGTCACCCTTCAGTATCCCAGTGATGAAATAGAAGTAGTGCGCTTCTCCCCCACTGCCAAGGCTCCTAAAGCAGGAGGTAATGAATGAGCTGTTCAAGTGACACTTAGAGAGGGTGTGAGATATGGTGTAGGGGGAGATGGTGTAGGGGGAAAGTAGATGATGGCTCAGACATCGTAGAGAGGGAGACTGATGGATCGTCATCTATCGCAGTGGTCGATGAAACACTATATCACTTAATCCTTGGCATTCCTATCATTTAATCAAAAAAAATTATGTTTAGAACATATATTTCAGAAAAATTATATGGAAAAAAATAAAAAAGAAAATAGATGCACAATACTAACAAAACAATATACATAACAATGATAATGAATGATTGCAAAAATGAAATAAGTGGTTTCTAAGTGAATGAATAATTGTGCATAAAATCATTTTATCCTTAAATCATGTCATTTTCATACTCCATTACTTCAACCACTTCATTCATCCTAGCTTGACTAATATTTTCAATATCATGGTGGACAAAAAATTCCAATTCTTGTTGTTGATGAGAATCAATGTCAGCGGTAAAATCTTCCACTTCATCACCCATATCATACAAATTTCTCTATTTTACCTGAGTAAATACACTCCACCCTTCATCCACAACATCATTCACATAATATACTATTTTTTATTGTGATGATAAGATATATGGATCATTTAGTTCATGATCACCAACATCTATCAAGCTAGAGAAGTTCATAGAAGAAAATTCTATGGAATCTCTTTTAACACCTCAGATAATATTGAACCAATTACATTTGAATAAAACAACTAAATAATTCCCATGGTAGTTTAATTCAATAATATCGTCCATCTTTCCATAGTATTCCACTTCAAAAAATGTAAATATACAACTATTCTGTGTTTTCAAACCCTCTTCTCAATCGACTGTAAAAAATATAAAGTCATTCATGTTGTAAGCGTCGAACATTCTAACTTGTTTTAGAAAACCTCAAGAAAGAAACTTCAAATATTTTGAAAACTTTGCTCGAGTATCAGTATTCATGATCTAAAAAAGAAATTTACTTTATTATAATTACAATATATATGTGTAAACCTAATATTCATATTTATTGCAATATTTATGAACTTATATGTCATGAAAACCATTCTACAAGATCTTTATTAACAGTTTTCATTATATCTTTCTCATTTCATGTTCGTCCTCTCATTCATCTATTTGTTTGTATCCTCAACTCTTCAACAAATAGATCTGCAATTTCACTATTCAACATCATATATCTATGTGCCTGTAATAATTCTATTTCTATCAATGTAGCATTTGAGGTCCTCCCAACTGATCGGCCAATAACATGATATATTTTTGATTTCCCAAGTATTTGAGATTGATTCGATGTATAATAAACATGTCCAACATGATTAAATCTTGTCTCAATGTCATCCAAGTATCTAGAAAAAAAGGTAAGATACTCCTCTTCCAAATATCCTCCAGCAATAGAGCCTTTTGGTTGAGATTTATTTGTCATGTATGATTTCAAATGCCCACGATACCTGTGAAATAAAATAAACAAACATAATTATGCCTTTAATTAAGTGCCAAAAATTGTTTACATAACTGAAAAACATACAAATAATGTACCTCTCTATTGGATACATCCATCGATAATGAACAGGGCCTCCAAATTTAGCTTCCTCAACCAAATGCATAGTTAAATGCATCATGACAGTAAAAAATGACGAAGGAAAGACCATCTCTATTTCACAAAGTGTCAATACAAACATCTACCAAAGTTTTTCAAGAACAAATGGATGTAGATATTTCTCAAAAAGTTTTCTAAAAAATGTGCATAACTGGAGTACAACAACAATATATTTTTCAGGTTATAATATACTCAATTCCAATAGTAGTAACTTCTGTAACAAAATTTGTGAATCATGACTTTTCAATTCATGTAACTTATAATTATTTAAGTGAACACACCTCGTGATGTTACTTGAATACCCATCAGATACTTTCACATGCTTTAAAATTTTAAGGAATGTAACTTTATCCCTATTTTTTATTGGAACAATTACTAGAGCATACTTTTAATTCTAATATGGCCAGAGATCATGTTTTTTTTCATTACATTTATGTCATTACAAGCATTGATATGATCGTTATACTTTCCATGCTCAATTAGAAATGTGAAGATCAAATTGTCGGAAATATTCTTCTTAGTATGCATCACATGAAGGTTAAGCCATAACAAATTAAATTACCAACACAGATGTTTTAAGAATATACTTTTTTTCTTCCATTGTTGCATTCCGATTTCACTTGATGATGCACTTAGAACCTGTTTCCCACTATCTTTCAAATGAAAAACCATCACAATTGTTTTTTTAACTTTTCCAAGTTGTGTCAATATTTCATAACTAGTTTACAACTTTGGAGGTGGTCTACGATCAATGAAACCATTAAATTTTTACCTGTTCAACCGAAATCTTTGAGATGCATTGAGAGATCTTCGATGGCACCAGAAGGACCATTTCCTACTGTGAGGTAGCCGTTTGGGCTCAAAATAAAAGTTACAAATAGGAAAAGCCAATAACGTGAAAGTGTTCTAACCAGATAAATTCCCAAGCCCAGGGAAGTCACCAATGGTCCACAATAAATCAACATTCATTTTGAACATTTTTTAGAAGAAGCATAAAATTTCCCAACACTTTTTCTCCACAAATATTATAATTATTCAATTAAAGGATGCAAGTAGACATCTATATCATTTCCAAGAATTTGTTTTCTAGGAATAATCCTTGAAATGATAAAAGATGTTTGTTGCATACACTTTAACAAAGGATGATTTTAACAGATCAAAACAATTGTCCAAATGCTATAACTGGTACTCCATGTCTCAAATGGGTTGAATCCATTGGTAGACAATCTCAATAAAACATTCCTAGGATCAGTTGAGAAATATGGATGTAATTAATCAAATGTCTTCCATGATTTTGAATCTTTTGGATGTCACATTAACCCATTATTGTTATTTTCTACAGAATTCCACTTCATGTGTTCGTTGGGTTTTGATGACATGAATAATCTTTTCAATTGAGTTTTTAAAGGAAAGTAATGCAAAACCTTTGTAGGTGTGTTCCTTTTATTCTTCTTCTTCTTCATGATAGTATGTTGATTCAGACTTCCAACATCACCCATTGACTTCCATCTAGAATAAGAACATTTTTTCAATCCTGTCTACTTGAATCCTCTCTCTAATAAAGTATACAATCATTGGGACACACATGTATTTTTGTATAATTCAAACCAAGCATGTTAACAACTTTTTTGATATCATAAAAAGACACTGGGATGTTTGTTTGAGGAAATTCATCACACAACAATTCCAATATCATGGACATTGCCTTATTTGTAACTCCACATAGACATATGATATGGTACAACTTCAGTAGAAAAGAAAGTTTTAAATATTTCAAACATCCACTATACAACTCTTGATTTCCATCATCAACTAAATCATGAAACATATATACCACAATGATGTTTTATCTTATATTAGTCTTCATATAATCAAGAGGAGGATAAACTGATATGTTACAATCTTCATATGGTTTTCCTAAAGTCTCAAAAACATCACTTGCCACGTTTCTATTTATAGCACCCATATCTGATTGTTCTGATATGTTTTGATGTTTATGGTGGTGTCTTGCAGTTAGAAATTCATCATTTATAAGGGTTTGCATTTCATTTCCCATTTTTGACAAAGTTGGGAGCTCATTCTGTGGATTGACATCCATTATCAACCTTTCTGTAACGTTCGATTCACTATGACAAATCAAACACAAATATTAACTAGGGAATTGCTTCAATATTAAATTTTCATAAACTTAATCTCTCTTCTAGCATCTTTTAAATGTACATTTAGGTCATGGACATCTTATTCTCCCATCAACATATCAATTTGAAATTGAAAATTCTAAAAACTCCTCCAAACTCTTAACATGCTGAGGTGTGTTCCTCGGTAATGTGATCCAGCTTTTATCCATGTATATCACAATGTGCATATAGAATATTAAAAAAAATTAAAACACAAAACTATTAATAAATAAGGAAATAGATTCATATATACTAGTTGAAAAAAATATATAAATATGTTAAATATTTGGAAAAAGTCTAGGATTAGATAAAAAATCCTCAAAGACACCTTTTCCCAATAGCCCATGGTAACTTAAGGCACTTTAAGATGAAATATGGGAAAGAAATTTCTCATAATATACCTATTAAGTCTCAAAAATACTATCTCATGTATACAAAGACATCCCAAACTATATAGAAATTTCAAAGAAGAGGCACAAATGACTTTGATACCAATTTGTCACAAACCAACCTAGATAAGGTACCTAAGAAGCACATAATATAGTTTTGACATATCCCAATGGGTGTTCCCAATCCCCAAAGGCCGGTGACTAGTGTCTAGGAATCAAAAAAAACCATAGGGAATGATTTCACCATATGTAAAACTAATCAAGAAAAATTTAAGAATATAAAATGAAAAATAGTTGGTATTCCAAAAACTCCATGAGTGATAAAATCAAAATTTAATATTTACAAGTCTAAAACATGGTATGTTTCATCAATTCAACCATTAATACACAACCTAGAAACTTCATGTAACAAGTGGATTGCACATTCCACCAGTCACCACTAACTCCCCAGGTTACTCTAATTAAGAACATCCACCACCTCTGAGAGGCTCTTTCCATATTCGTGGACCTTGAATAATAAAATCTATAAATTACTAAAGAAAAAATTATGGTGTGATTAGAAAGATCATTAGGTATCACAAAGAATTTCATTACCAATCTGTAATAAATATTCCAAATTTTATCATTTTTAAATAAAATTTAGCATGGAAATATTTTTTCAATTTGAATAAAAACATGATTGATAAAAAATTTCAACGTCAAAGATAAACCATGTTTCAAAGTTAATTTCCATAAAATTAGGGAGCCATAAGAATCTATGTAAAAATATGAATGGATAAGAATTTGTATCAAAAAAATACATGATTAAATCATTTCAATCAATAATTTTCATGTATAAATAATTTTACATCATTTTCAATAATAAAATCATGGTGATAACATCTAGGGTTAGTACCAGTCACAAGGATTCATAAAATCTCAATGAAATATTCCTCTATGTGTACACACACTCCTTCAATCCTGAAGCTTAGGGGGAATATGATAACACCCCAAAGAATGAACTACCTTCCCTCAAGTAGTTTTGTTTCATTTTCATCATCAAGTTTATGTAAGATATCAATTTACCTAGCACGAATATTCTTTCTCCTAACTACCTTTAATCCCAAGTGCTTCAAAGAAATTAGTCATAATTTGGGATATCATTTAATATAATCAATAATTCAATAACCTTAATAAATAGTCCCCAAGTTATAGTTTCAAAACATGCATTTCATTTCCAAAACCAATATTAAACGATTTTTATCAAAAACTAATGCCTTTACTTTAAAATAATTTCATTTCAAAAAATGAAACATTTTATGATTTTATATCACATTAAATCATGCTTCAAATCATTCATTTCAAATCAAGATCATATTTTCTAAAATTTAAACTTTATTTCATTCATTTCAAATATTTCCTCAATATCCTTAACTCAATATTTAGGAATCAATTGGAAAACCAATTTTAATTAAAAATTATTAAAGGTTTCTAATGATAGATATTACCTTATGAAACCACCTACCATAATCAAGATCTATAAACACCCATAAGAGATCAACTAATGGAGAGTTAATGGATAGAACACTCAAGGAAGAATATAAAACTGTACCTCTAACCTACTAGAATGTCGGTGAGGTAGTGAGGCGGAGAGGGGCTAGGGATTCGAGGGTCTTCAAGGGGGGGGGGGGTCTCGTGGGGTCGGGGAGAAGGGGGGTCTTGTGGGGGTTATGTGGGAGAAGTATCAAGATTGAAAAAAATTAGCGGTAGTTTATTAAAAACTACCCCTAAATCATTTATAAAAAAATTAGCGATGATTTAGTAAACCACCACTAAAAAAGCGTTGAAAAAGGCTATTAATGTTGTAGTGAGAGAACTAACCACCATGCTAATAATCAAGGTTAAATATTTATTAGGAAGAAAAAACCTCAACCACCATGCAAACAATCAAGGTTAAATTTTTGCCTTCAAGATCCTCTGCTTCAAGGTTGCGTAGAATGGAAAAAGATAAAATAACTAACTCAGTATTCTTTTTTTATTTCAAATCGATTGATGGAAAAAAATACAAACTGTGTAAAAAAAACACAAAATTACACTTTAGAAGCAAGGATTACCAAAAAATTATGGTTCAAGAAAACATTTATAGATGGAGCTTCAATCCCATACATGTAACTAACTAGAACACAAAGAGAGATTCAAACATGTATGTTACTTGAAATAAGAAGGGTCATTAAACTCGTCCATGTTGACTATCAGATATAGAAGAGTTGGTTGGATTCCCACAAATAGGCTCTTGAATGTATTTGAAAATTTTGAAGTAGTGAATTTTCTATTAAAAAAATTAAATATGTCATTTCTATAATTTGAATGTGAAATTCCACCACCGTATGTGAAAACAGGCTACTAGGAAGATACATAAAAATATAAATCCCTACCTATTGTCATCTCTTCTATAAATTCGATGGATCTTCAATACATCCTCCTAATATAAGATGTGTGTTGGGCTAACAAAATTTCTGGAAAATGACCATGGAATCCAACTTGAGAATGAAAAAAATGGATGACACCAAAATTGTATATGGAATTGTAAATTGTTAAACTATAATTATCAATAGTGAATTACCTTTACTGACCTTTTTAGTTTCAGTAATAGAATTAAAAAACACTTGATCAACTAGTACATCGTCAAATGATGGCCATAGGAATAGAAACTAAAGAGAAAAAAAATGCACTACAAACACATGAGACATTAAGCATACCAATTCAGTATCCATTACATATTAAAAAAAATTATAATAGATTTAATATGAAAAAATGTTGGTAATTCAATAAAATTGGAAATATTTATTTAAAATATCTTCATTTGAAAGGATAAAAATAGCTGAATCGAACACATAATGTAAAATACATCTAGATAAATTCTTCTTTAGTTTGTTGAGGGGGGGGATGAAAAAAATATAGTGCAACAATGGAGATGGTTAATAAACATGATATAGATCTATGTACAATAGAAACAACATGTATTTCAAATAGAAAAATAGAAAAATTGAAAAAAAAAACAAAACCTATAAATACTGCTAATGAGATTTTCTTATTTTGAGTATATAAACACTGAACCTGTTATTTCCAGTATATAAAAACTACACTAGAAAGTAAATGATTTATGAAAGCAATGTGATATTTCCCAAAATCAAAACACTAAAACAAAAAAATTATGGATTGATGAATAATATAAAAAATCTGAAATTAGAGATTACATGAAGGGACAATAATGATTGTAGGCAGCAGTAGGATTGGGGGTGGTGGTTGAGAGGAGCGACGATTCCTCTAGCATGGGGTGTAGTGAATGGGTTAGGTGAGGATGCACGAAGGATGGGGTGACGAGTGAGGTGAGGTTGTGTGAGGGAGAGGGTGGCCGTGAAGTGTGATAGCCAAGGTGAGGGTGGCGAGGAAGATGGTGGTGATGATGGGGTGAAAATAATGTCGAATAACAGTTGTAACGAGGAGAGGAAGACTATGATGGGGGAGGTCTTGGTACAAGGAGGGTTAGGGTTTTGGGGAGGGGACATGAATGGTGGGGGGTGGCGATTGTGTGAGTTTTTTTAATTGGACTCAGAAACCGCCATAGGAAATATCCCTTTCCTGGGGACCCAAATTCTCAATTTTCTAGTACTGATTGTATAGTAGAGGATATTTATAAATAAATGACATAATAACCAATTATAATTAAGAATACAATTTCTAAAGAAGGTGTTTGAATTGAAAGGAGGAGTGGAAGGTGAGGATCTCTTACTTGAGTGTGTGAATCCAAAATCTTGGGAGGGGATTGTTCAAAGATTGGGGGAACCTTGGGAGGACTATAATGAGTGGAGGTCAGAGTATTTATGTGATCCAATGAGTTTGAGTGAATAGAATTAGGAGCTTTGCTGAGTTTATATAGGAAATGATAGGGATTTAATTATTATTTAGGTTTTGGATGCTACATAATAAAATATCCAAAACAAAAAACCATTCCATGTTTTCCCATATTTTCTGAAATATTGGAGTGGTTCTCATTATTTTATAACTAAAAGGGCCAAATATAATAAAATATTGTCGTTTATTATGTGGAGGTGATTCATAATATTAAAGAAATGATTTTAAAACCTTAAAATATATTAATGGTTTTGGAGGATTCGTAATATCTATATAAAATAAATCAAATAAACATAAAATAAAATTATTTTAAATTTGAAACATTTATTTGGTCATGGATCCCATTTATAGTAATTATTACAACACTTTCGGGTCATTATGATGTCATAAAACACAAAGTATATTTATACGATAATTACTTGTTACAAAAAAAATCGACTATCTCAGAAAATTATGAAAAATTTATTATTGAATAATTTAGATATTACGATACCAAAAATAATATTCATTTTATATAAATAATTTTATAAATATTTGTATTTTCACTTTTAAAATGAAATCGACATTTATTAAGGATTGGTGGGTTTTTAACAATAATAGTTTTTGAACCCTTATCAATATTACATTTGACTTCATAAAAAATATATGATCATTTATATTTGATAAAAATTATTTACTAGTAATATTAAAATATTATTTATTTAAAAAATACATTAATCCATTAATTCATTAATTTTAGTTTAATATTAAAAAAAATACAATTTCTGTTTTATTATATAAAAATATTAATCATTTACAAAGTAATAATTATAGGATGAGAATATATTAAATATTATATAAAAAACAGTATACATATTAATATAGATAGGGTATTTATACACATCCATTTAATACAATTTCAATTGCACTAAGAGTAAGGTATGTGATGGTGGGACTTTCATGGGGTTGTTAAGTGAACATGGTTTGGGACATGATCTCAATGAGCTTGAAATTCTCCCTTAAATGGTTTCTCTCATGCTTAAGTTGTTGGATATTAGCTTGCGATTAGTCTAGGGAAAATACCAAAAATCCTATCTCTCTCTAAATCTCTGATAAATGAGCTTTATAGGGTACAATCATACTAGTTGAGGCCATAAATTCTTTTGTCTGTGTCAATTAGATTTGTTAAAACCCTATATTTATAATGAACTTGTTATCACTATTCAATGTCTATATTATCAATGGTAATGATAATCAATTTTATTTTAAATCCAATTGGATAAAATAAAACAAAATAAGTGGATGTTTTTCCTCTAACCATATTACTTAAGAATATATTTAATTAAAACAAAAAGGAAATTTTCATTTATAACTTTTTGGGTCATTACAGGACCAGATGGTTTCACCAACATATTATAATTATTCTAATGGAATATTCTATTGGATGAAATGACCAATGTAATCAGGGAATTTTCTAATCATACCTCTCTACCTTATGGGACCAAATATATCTTTATTTACTTAATATCGAAGAAGGATAATGTAATTGACATAAATGATTTAATGTTTTCTTCTATTGGAAACAGAATTCCTAAAATCATTAGTAAAATTATCATGATTATAAAGGGTGGAATTATTAAGGAGAACATCACACCAAACCAGTTGGGTTTTGTTCATGGTAGAAACATTGAAAGATACTTGTTTTATACATCAAAGAGAGTGAATATCATGAAAAGGAAAATAAATTATGTGAACTTTACTCTCAAAATTGACATCTCCAAGGCCCTTGAAACTCTAAAATGGTTCTTTCTATTTGATATTCTCAAATGACATGGTTTATCACATGATATAATCGGATTTATCAGAACTATACATAGCTCATCAAGGATATCTATCATGATAAATAGAACTCCTATAGGCTATTTCCAATGCAGCAGGGTTGTTAGACAAGGAGAAACACTCTCATGACATATATTTTCAATTTATGAGGACTATATGAGAAGATACATCAATGAAATATTTTAGATTGGTTTTTATATAAAAATTAATGTTGGCTGGGATACTTTCACCCCATCATATTTTTTATGCGGATGATGTCCTTCGGCTTTAGAAATACTCAAGGAAAACTATCAATGAAATCAATAACTTCTTTGAACACTATGAATAAATTAATAGCCAATCCATTATTTAGAACAAATAATCTATTATTTTTAGTGAGGAAATTTTAATTGGAAAACAAAAGTGAATCACTAGAACAGTTGGAGTGAAAAAGGAGTCCCTCCCCTTAAAATACCTTGGTGTTCCACTATTCTAGGGAAAAGAGAAAAGGAACTATCTTGAGGGAATATTCTTATACACAATATATAAATTGGATAAATGGAAGGGAGAGGTCATGTCACAAGATAGAAGTGTGTTGCTTGTTAACTCAGTTATCACCACTGTGTTTGTGTACTCCTCACTATACAGATGGATGCGAAGTCTCATCAGAAACCTCAAATGCATGATAATGAACTTCATATGGATAGGATCAGTGTATAAAAAGAAGTTGAAAATTATTTCTTGGAAGGAATGCATAAATCCCATTGATATGGGGGCTATAGATTCAAATATCTTATAATTTTTAATGATGTTATTATCAATAAATTCACATGGAATCCCATATATTATAATGAATCACACTTTTATTTTTTCATAAAACAGGTTCCAAAAGAGGTTTTCTAATGGAAATCAATCCCATATTTCATCATATGTGTGACCATCTATCAAAAACTGCTTCACTGAAATCATTCGGTACTCAAGATGGCTAGTAAGAAGACAATCCATATTTAATTACTAGAGAACTCCATGGTTGGAAAACCCTCTCAATACACTACCTCCCTCCAACACATGGAGAAAATTTCTATTGCTAATTTTCAGTCCAAAAATCATCTTTTTGATAATATCCCAACCCAATATGGAATGAAGATTCATAGATACAAATTTGTGGTTGTCGATTATCTAATTTAGAGCCCCAACAAGAATGGTCATATCAACGTCAAGTAACACTACCTACTAGAGTGTGATAAATCCAATTAAACACAACAATTTCTTTTTAACTTCATAGTATTATATATACAACCTTCAACATTCATTATTTTATGAAATGTGTGGAAAATAGGTTCTTAAACCATGAACAAATGAATAGAGATGGAAAAAAAATTGTTTTAGCTTTTCATTTATGCTAAGGGATGAATAAAATATTCATCATCTCTTTTTTGTATTGTACATTTTATCAGGTGTTGTGGATATACATCGGTAGCCTCTTGAACATTGACATAAATACATTTAGTCGGCTACACAAACTTCTACTTCACATATGATGTTCTAGGCATAGTGATAAAATAAAAATCCTTCCCCGTACTTCTAATTCCACCATTTGTATATCTATTTAGAGGGAATCGAATTCATAAATCTTTGACAGTTCACCTACCTTCACCAGGACCCTAATTCTATCCATGCACTTGGATGTGTAGGATACTGAAAAAGTGTTGTTTTCTATTATGTATAACATTTTCACTGATTTTAAAATCATGTGACTGATTGGTCTTTCAGGTAAACCTCGTAATCCACTGGTGATATGATAAATTCGATGGATCCCTCGAATATTCACATGGATGAAGGTGAATATTTATGGTGCCGCTTATGGCATGCTAGGACCGTCAGGATGTGAAGGTTTTTTCTGCACACATCATGTCTTGGTCAAAGGCTATTTTCAACCCTTCATTAGATATGGAATTTCATACAAATATGAGATTTGAGCCATGATATGTTCCACCAAGAATGTTGTCTACCAAAATTGGAACCCCATAAGGATTGAGTTAGATTAAAAACTTGTTGTTCAAGCCCTTAAAATAAGAACAGAAAATATACCTCGGAGAGCGCTACCTCATTAGATTTACTACCTCAAATAGGTAATCCACCTTCACTCCATGGTTTCACATGTATAAAGGGAAGAAAATGAATTAGTAGATGCATTATCTAGGAGAGAGATAACGGAAGTGAGTACTATGTGGTCATATAGGGATCCTCAACAAATTACACCTATAGTTCACTCAGATTTGTAGAGAGTGACTTAATCCTGACTTTGAAATCCCCCTTATACTTTCCAATTGATCAATCTACTCTTTTTTTATAAATTTTAGAACTGATAATGAATGATACTGGATTTTACTTGGTAAAAACACTAAAATATGTAATTCTTATGTTTGGGTCCTTATAGTAGGATCCACCTTAATACCTCTATTGAAAATGAGAAAGAATAATATTATTTCATATTTAATAAATAAAGTAACTACCATGCACCTAATCTAGGTCAACTAACACCCAACCCCCCAAGGCTCCCTCACAAAACATCAAATCCAAGTACAATAAAATAATATCAAATAATATATCAAAAATGATACCCTATACCACCTTCCCATTAGTTTTTCACTCTAAAACCATAATTAAAAAAATGTCATGTGCTACCACCCCCATTGTATCGATGAAATCACACAATGTTAATATATATCAAGTCACATCTAGTGTGGGTTGGACCACAAACCTATATACCCAAACCACAACAGGGTCCAACACTCTTATTGGCACAAGTCAATAACCACAACCATATATTATTATTATTATACATTATATTAATGTATGATGGACATTATAAGAATCTACCTAATACTCTTCTCTTACCATACACAACCAGACCATTTACCATTTCCACACCCACATAACCAAGTTAGCTGGTATAACACATAATATAATTTTAATATGTTACATCAAATATGATTATACATACCTTGATCCATCACAACACATACTATTCCTAGAAGGGAGAGTGGGGAAGAGGGAGAAGTAATCCATTTGTTCCATATCCGACTTGAATATTGTGGTAAACAGTTGAAACCCAAAATAAATCCATACTAGAAAGTTATATGAGAAGGGTGGGGTGCATATGGAATCACAAGAAAATAAAAAACATAAATATAGTATACTTATATCCACAAACACAATTCACACCATAAAGGATTCACATTGGACAACACTAAAAAACACCAATCACAATCACCACAAAAAACACTATGATCCACCAAAACACTACAGCCTTTATAACATAAACAAACCCACATTCCCCAAAAAAACAACCATAATATGGTTTTGTAAACCAATTTTTAATTACATGATTAAATATTTTAAACATACCATTTACCATCTATGGTACATTCATAAAAAAATTTATTAACTATATTTAATGATAAAATATTATATTCATCAACAATATTTTTTTGAGCCATTAATCAACCATTCCACCATTTAACGTTAATAAGCATCCATAAAATATTCACAATAGCCCATATTCCTTACCATATTCATTATTATCATCAAAAACCATACCACCATGCATCTATAACAACCCCACATGCATAACAAACTAATCATCACACATCTAAACCCACAATACATTCCAATGACCACCACTACCACTAAAAAACCATTTCCATTACCACCTACTTAGCCCATCCACTAATACCAGGACATAAAACACAGCTCCCATTACAACCAAGTAAAACCAATATCAAATTACCCTAAAAAATAATTTTAAACCACATCAAGAGTATCAAAATCAATAAAAACCAACCACAACAACCTAGAAGTAAAAAACATAATAAGCATTCTCTTTTAATAAAAATTTTCATAAAAATAAATCAGTGTCTTACTTAAAAATCATTACCATTTCCTATATTTTTGAAAAACACCATTCGTTACTATAATTAAATAGTTATTATTTTACAAGACTTGTTAAAACCTCCTTATTAAAATAGAAATTTCAGGAATCATAGACATAAAATAAATACATATTAGTAATAACAACAACTAAGAAATTTTAAAACCAGATAAAGATCAAAAAATAATATTTCCTCTTAATTTCAATATCTCCCCCTTTTAACGTTCTTAATTTAGTTTAAACTATTTATCCAGATGAAGGAATCAACATGACAATTCCACAGTTTACACAAATAAATAAAATATTTTTTGAAACCCATAGCTCTCTATGAAGCTCTCATGGTTCACTGCACATGAACTCGGAGAGAAAAGAGATGATTAAAAGCCTAGAACTCATGAAGAATTAACTCAAAAGAATCATAGAGGGTTTCATATAAATCAATTAATGGGGTCCTAATAATTTATTTTTGTGAAGGAAGTAATATTGGAATGTGATGGAAGTCTTAAACTTTAAATATACCATATTCAAAACCATATGGTCATTCTCATTAGAATTATTTCACTAATGTTCAGTAAACTCCCCTTTAACCCCAATTATAATTAGATGTGATATCTAACATATATTTAAGATTAAATTTCACTAAATTTTTTGTTCTAAATATTTAAATGGTAAAAGAATGTACTTATGTAACAATAATCCACATATTTAAGATTTTTATAATTAATAACCCCGTTATTAATCATAAAATATGATTCTAGTTTGAATTCCCCAAAATTCAAAAAACATAGTGGTTTTATGATTTGTAAATCCCAATAAGAATAATAAAATATGATACAACCCTAAAAACTAGAAAATATAAATATATTACATATTCTTTATAAGGGAACATATAAAATACTATCCTAAATAGAAAATTTCCAAAGAAAAGGCCTTCCCTCTATCATGTAATATATTATTTAGAATATATAAAAAAATTAACCATTCATAAGATTATTTAATTCACCAAAATTCCATGTGAAATATATTTTATGATATATAACATATTCCCCCATTAAAAAATTACTGATACATAATATATTTATAATTTTTAAGGTTCTATAGTTTAACAAAAATCTTAATAAATAATATAATTAAACTACCTAATATATTTTCCTTCATAAACAATTGTTACATAATAAATTTTTGTGATATATAATACATATTACTTCTTATATAAGACATTTCACATTAAAATTACAAAAAAAAGATATTTCAATCATCACATATGGTTTTTTTCTTTGTTAAAAATTGATGCATAAGATATTCACTGTAGGTCTCTCAAGGGTATTAGGTGTGAGACACCCTAAGAAGGTGGGGTGTGAATTAAGGTATGAAAATTATTTCAAATAATACTTTTTTCCTTAACCCTATCAAATCTCCAGACAATATTGAACTCTTAAATATATGGCTCACCCTTTTTTCTCTTATTTAGATGTTGATCTGATTACTAATTATATTAAAAATCTATTATATAATATAATAAATGGTTCTTTTACTCAATTTATCATATTGTATTGTGATAAATGTAAATAAGAAAGCATAAAAAACAATAATTTTTACTTACTTCACCACTACAGTCTAATATAAGGAACATGTGATCGATAATTTTTCAATGTACTAAATATCTAAAGCTCACTAATTGGGTTTTTTGATAGGTCTCTCTTTCTTAGGGTCACACCCATTATTAAATATTGATGTTGGATCACTTCCACCTTTATACCACTTGCATCATACTTCCACTCTCTTTTTTCATAGATATAATAAAGGAGAATAAGTTATCTCACCTGACAATAACAATATCACATATTGTATATAGATGCACTAGAATGTAGAGATGGGAGCCTTTTATCTCAAATTGTTTTTTCATAGGATACCATTAATATCACGATGAGAAGAATCTAATTTCCATGAGAGGTTATAGAACCAACTTTATTCACTTTCTAGAATAATAATAGAATTAATCTTCTTCACTACAATACTATGATATATTCTTATTATTCTTGTTATTTGGAAACATATTCAATGAGTGATAAGATATTTTCTCAATTTCTTATTTTCTACACAATAAAAATTTAATTTCACCTCTAAAAATTTAATTTTCAATATTCTCTATATTCTCAGCTCCATTTTCTAGAGAAACTATATATATTTTTCATAAGAATACATTCATTAATTTGATGTATCATATTAATCCTACTTCTTAATCATTTCTTGAGACTTAATTAGGTGTACCACACATTTAGTGTTTCCATTTAGTGTCATTAATTATAAGTTAATGTGCTAAAATATTGAGCCTAACTTCCATAACAGAATTTCTATCTTGACTATAACTAATTTACTAGGATGTGGCCCCAACATCTATAATGTAGTCATATTCTTCAATACCTTTAATACTGTGTATCACATTCTTCTATAACATAGAAATATATCACAATAAAAAATTGAGGCATGGAATATGTCCCAATGGTATAACCACATATTGACCAGATCCACAAATCTTGCACTATTTAACTTCCTCATTACTCTTCTACGATCACAACATAATCACCTTAAACTCTTCCAAACACTGGACTAGATACGATGTAGTCCATTTGTTACATCATAGAAACCTATATACTTGGAAATAATAAAACCATATACTCTACGTAAATCACACCCTCTAAGTCCCAATATCTTTCTGTGGTAGAGATGTATCCTATATAATATTATTACAACGTAGTCTATTATCTACAATGGTGTAATATTTTATGTACCTTTACACAAATTATGGATTAACTCTATGATCCTCAATTAAATTTTTGAATACCCTTATGGAAATCATAAATTGTCATTATACATCACATTTCATCACCTTTATTTAGGTACAATTTCTACAATATTACCATCATGAAAATCAATTTTTCCATGATTCAATATCCTCCATGATATGGTTTAATTTTCCATGGTGAGTTTCATGATCAAACTTCACAAAAACTCCATTTTATATATTATTCATTGTAGACACCTGTATTATAACTTAACCCATAATTTTGAAATCCCAAATTAGAATTCACAATATACTTCCACCTTAAATATTTGAAAATAACAGCTATAGCACACCGATAAAATGATTTAGGACCCTACCAATCTCAAAGGTCCATGTTCCACCCCACATATATTGCACTCTTCATGGTGACACATTTCCCCATGGATATTCCTTCACAAATACCAATTTGTACATGTGCTGATACTCATCCACATAACCTCTTCGACATCTCTAAACACTAACTAGAATTTTTTTACTTTCTATCAAACATTAATTGCATTGTAACCAGAGGTTTGGTAGTGTAAACAACTCCAATATAACTATGAGAAAACTCAAAATTATTTTGTGGTGAAACCGAAGGTATTTAAATATATATTTTTTCTTCTAGATTGATTTTCTACAATATCCACTAACCCTTTTATTAAAATCTTTTGAATTTAATGAATACATAAAAATTTAACAGAATCACTGTAAAATACAATATTCTCATATTTTCAACAATCCCATATCAATCATTCAATTCATATTGTAAACCAATCAAATCAATACATATTTTCCAAAACTTTAATCCAATCCCTTTGGGGTTTTACAATATCCCCCTCTAGATTTTATTGATAATATATACTTCAACCTAACTCCATCAAATGTACACAAAATAAAATGAAACTTTAAGAATATGGATGGACTTGAGGTGGATTCTTTCTCCCCATTATTTTCAATGAAATAAAAAGGGTCATTCATAAATCCAATTCCTTATCTAATTCTTATTTATGGAGTATTATCTCCCCCCATCTGGGTTATAAATTTCCAGAGGGAATACTCTATTGGTGTATGAAATTACTTCCCCTTAGTAAATAGCTTATTTTCACCATTTATTGATACCACATGAAAAACTTTCTAGTTGGAATTTTCAATTTATAAATATCTCCAAAAAACATTTCATGACTATTTCATAAACATAAATACACCCAGTGAGTGAATTTACCATTTAAAATTTAGGCTATCAAAAATTCTTATATGACTACAAATCCTTGTATCAATTTAGGAAACATGAGTATAAGTTATCCTCTACAAATATGTCCATGTTACTCATTGATACAAATAAAACTATAATGTATTGAGATTTATACTTCTCCAATAAAAAATCACCATTGATCTTATCATATCTTCACACAAGCCATTAGTAAATACCAAATTGGTAATTGTACTAAACATCCATGCCATCCAAACTCTTATAGATTCTTTCATTAAATGATGAGGAAGAATAGACTTTTAAAACTCATCATCAACTTCCCATTAGATGCATAATCAGATATTAAACCTAATTATTGAGATAATATCTAGCATGTGGATATAACTTTTTGATAATAAAATTTTGTGGACAATATATTTTAGTATCCTAGAAAATATAACTAGTTGATACCAGTTATTAGAAAATAAATAACTTCAAATTAAGTTTAGTCATGTAACCACTTAAAATATATCTTATTCTTTAGTAGCCTAGTTCCACTAACTCCTTGTACTGATATCACTTGTTACACACTACATTCATCCTTATACTAGAAAACTCTAAGACCTTATATTGTTTTATTTTTTTAAGATAATCCTCATTTTAATTAGGTTGAAGGGGAACCCTTACATGACCTATAGGCATAGTAGAAACATGGTTTAAGTACATGAACCAAAATCCCCATTGATATGATACCATAGAAAATATCCTCTCTAGCACAGTTGATATTTTTTTACAAACCACCCAACCTTGCATGTATGTACAACAAGCCTTTCCTCGTACAAAGATGCATAATGTCTGGTATCGATGGAAGATTCTGTACCATCTTATTAATCTTGAGCTAGTAGACCTATAAATAAGGGAGGGACTATTCGAAATCCCCATCTGTATTTTTTGGTGGTACGAGGCACAATTTTTTATTTTTTTACTTGGTAAAATGTCACTTCCTAGATCTTCATCTCCTTATCTCATTCGCTAACTGAGACCACCTACTATGTTGTATCCCATCACCTCTGATGTCATAGATCTCAATCACCCCCCACTGAACCAGTCTATTATGTCTCGTCGCCATCCATTGGCAATTACCGCCATCTTTCATTAGCATTTCATCCCCTCCTACTGATGTGGCTAGATACCGATCTTTCTCCACCACCCATCCCCATCGAGGACAACACTAATCCCATCTGTCTCCTTCGCTTGATAGCCATCCCATCAAGTAATGCACTCCACTACCTTTAAAATTCTAACTACCCCAAATATTTGGGTTTTTACAGGATTTGATCATGGAATTTATTATAGGTTTACAAGGCACCTTTTCTACTAGGTCAAACCTTAACTACATGAATTCATCCTTATACCATTGGATATTCCATGTATGGATTTAAAACAATTTTTTCATAATTTAACCCCATATCCATTTATATTTGATATTAAATAGGTATTTATATCTATGAATGAAACCTTTTTTTATTTATTATCATATATCACTAGCTGAGTTACCATTAGTCTATATATATTTTTAAGGTCACTGAAACACCACATGCTATATATAATTTCCATCTTTAAATCAGATGTTTTTTGAACTCTACCATATGTTATTTATAAGAAAAATTACCACATGAATAGTTTCACCCTCGAAATCATTCACCTATTTAAAGAATTTAGAAAAATTGAAATTATTTGGGAAGAGTGGTACCATGGATGTCCCTATGCCGAGGAATAGGGCTTATCAGAATAGACCGACCATTTATCTTCCTAATTTCATTTTCCCAATTTTCAAATTTATAGAAAGGAATTCCATAACTTCTGCAAACACTTCTTCATCTTGAACATATTTTTCAGCAATCTTCTTCAACATTTTCTCAATGAATCTCCTCTCTGTGAAACCAATTACACACATTTATTCATTATTGTGAGAACTCTTTTCATTCTTTTGATTGGGCTTTTCCACAATAGTGTAAGATATTACAATTGTTCAAAACTCCTACTGTGATGAAATTACAATGGATATTTATTATGGATTCTTTCTCCAATAGAGGAAACTTAAAACTATATTCATCCACTAAGACTTGGTTTTTCTATGATGGTCATGATTTCTGTCTCTGAACTCTCTTTTATTAGTGAATCATTCTACACATATTCATACACCTTACTCAAAGATAGTGTAAATACTTATTTTTTTAAAATTTTCTTATTTCATTCTATGATATGTATTGTGAGTATTGATATTTTGGTGATGGGTGCACCCATTTTTTGGATCCATGATTATAATCTAAAGTAGTTAACCTATTTCCACTTTAATTGGAATTTTTCATGGATAAACACTCTTCCTATATGAAATGAAGTGGGAGACATTCATATGAAATATTTTTCCTTTCATGCCTACTTAAAACTAAAATACCTTTCCGTTTTACTGAGTTTAGAACAAATAAATCATTTTCCACAATAAATATAACTCATTTCATGTTTTCTTGATTGAGATGTTTTAATGTTAGGTTTTATTCATCATTTTTCCATTTATGCATCAAAAAACATACTCATAATGTTATAAAACCCTACATAATAGAAAAATATTTTATATACCTTCTTTTGAGGTCCACTTCTTCCAGTATTTTTAATAATATTCTTCTTAAATTCAAATTTCATATATGGATTTAATCATCTATATTAGAAGTTCTTTTCATAGAATTAATATTTTAAATTCACTTATCTATACATGTTGGAGCTTTCATAGAGAGAATATTATTCCTTTTATAAGTGTTTGTTATCCTCTCTTTATGTATCTTTATTTTTTCATCAATTTCCTTCATCGTGAAAATCGACTATTTAATTTTTTATTTAGCTTCCATATGATCCTATCTTCTCACTTCCTATTTAGTTTGGAGAGGGGTGATACTATAATTCTATTCTGTATCTATGGAAATATGCATTATGATCTATTGAAAAATATATTAAACCATGTCACTTTGTTATCATAGATCCAAAGCGAAAAATATTTTATTGTGATGGGTGGATAATCCTTTTATCTATTATTAGAGCTTGGGCTAGGTTTAGGTATTTAGGGAATGTTCCATGGGAGATATTATTTGGAAATTATGTAGTGAATTCCCTAGAGACTTGAAACATTGTTTAATAGTCCTCTCATTGGATGGTATCTAGGTGTTGCAACAAGATATGTGAGGTTACGTCACAACCCCAAGTGTTGCGGTGTTTCCCATGAGGTTGCATGATAATACTATATTTCAAGTTCCACAATATGGTGTGGGGAATCCTTGGACATATAATATGAGTCCTGTGATTTATATCCCCCAACAAGAGGCCTCCTCCAAGTATGGTAAGTGATTCTTGGTGAAAAACTTGAGAATATATTGTCAAAATTAGAAAATATTTTTCTATGAGGGGTGGCCAGTCCTTGTATAACTAATCCTAGAATTTATCTTCCCTAATACACTAAAATGATATATTATTATTATTATTATTTGGTAAGGTCATCAATGAGTAAAAAATATTTTATATTTTATATTAATCCATAGAACCTCAAATTTATTTCTTCTATGAGTTTTTATTTTCAAAATAATCATTATTCTGAGCTCAGTTTTATAGAACTTCTATAGGTATTATTTGTGATCTTATAGCCCTTAATCTAGTGGATTATATTAATCATGCATTCCGTTTATCTTATTTAGATTTATCCAAATGCACCACACATTTAGTGTGTGCATTTAATTCCATTAAATCCAAATTATTACCTAAAACCTCACACATAACTTCATTGGTCAAATTTATTGCTTGAATATAACTGCTTGACTATAGTGTTGTCCCTACTTCTATGGTTTAGTCATATTATTCCAAATATTTACTATGACTAAGAAAATGTATCTATGGTGTAGAAAGATAAATCAATCATATATTTTGGTGTGGAATACCTCCCAATGGTGTAGCCTTGTATTACCAAATCTATAAATCTTACACCATTTAACATTCTCATTTCTCTCCCCTGATCGTGATATGATCTCTTCAAAATGTTTTAAACACCAGTCTACCTATGTATTAGTATTTTTGTAATAGGTTGTACACCTATAGACTTTGAAGTCATTAAATCATTCATTATACCAAAATTCTAACCACCACATTGTGTGATATTTCTACTATGTCGATTTATCCTATGTAACATGATACCAACATAGTCTGTTCTCCACTATAGTATAATATTCTATATACATTTAAATTTATTATGTATTACCTTTTTGAAACTCAAGGAACTTTTACATTACCCTTACATAGGTCATCCATTTTCATTACTCAACATAGTTTCTCACCATTACATAGGTTCCCTTTATGTGAGATAACCCTCATGCAGATCAATCTTTACCTTGACACAAAATCCATAAAAACATGGCCTCTTGATCTACAATGAGTTCCAATTTTTATTCTTCACATGAACTCCATTTTCTTAATTTTACATCATAGAAACATATATTATGGTGTAGCCTATATTTTTTTAATCCCACACCAAAATTCATAATATGATAACACCTTTAATATTAGCTAAGTATCACTATAACATACCAATCAAATCCCTTAGGTCCCTACCAGACCCAAAAGGTGACATGCTACCCTGAAAATGTAGTGATCTTCATTGTTCCATCCTAATCCATGGACATAAATTAAAATGAACTAGTTCCAAAACAACATGGTTTATCATCTACATAGCCTCAACTGACCAATTTTAACTATCTCTCCATCCTTCATTATGGAGTAACCAGAGGTTCTATGGTATAGACAACTCCAATATTACAAAGAGACAACTCAAACTGATTCTATGGTGTAACCCATGGTGTAGTGACATACAATATATCTTATAGATATATTTCTATACAGTATACACTATCATTCTTTATCAAACATTATGGATTTAATGAATCCATGAAAATATTCCACAAATCAATATCAATTCCAATCTTTACATATTTTCAACAAGTCCATAACATTCACTCATCACTTATTTTCAACATGTTAAACCAAAATATATTTTCAACAAATCCAATCCAAATCAGTAGGGGTTGAACATTTATTAATACTTATTATATACATACATACATAATATATTCCCATTTAACCAATAAAATACATAAAAAATATATTTCATAAATAAGATAATTTCTTTTACCAAAATTTCGTTCATAATATATTTTTGAACCCACTGTAATAAAAAATAATCTATACTTAGATAAAACATAGAAAACATAAAAATGTATAATTTATTCAAAAAGTATATATTTAATTCCAGAATTACTGAACCCCCACTAGAATTATATAATTACTTTAAAAATATGTTTTAAATGATAAAAACCATCCAAAACCTCGATGATCACTAGAAAACATCCCTAAAATCCCCCAAAACCTATGAAATGACAACATAAGGGTTTTTGGGAAACATGAGCGGTTATATTTGATACCTCTCAAATAATTTTCATCCTTAAGAATAAGAATCAAACTTGAAAAAGAAGCAGCAACCTTGAAACCCAACAATCCTCAAGAGATACCTCTCATACAAAAAAAATTCTTCCATTGAGGCATAGGGAAACATAAGAAATAAAAAATCTCAAATAAATATGCTCAAAATCAAATAATATAAAACCAATTATCATAAAGTTAAACATCTCACCATAAAAGAAAAATAAAGGTCAAAACATATTAAGATATTGAGCATGCATATATGACTCACATTCCTAGAGATTACTATACCCAAAGAAAATCATTTAACACACACTTTCCATCCTCAACATGATAATTACACAACAAAACCATCCCTAATTTATGAGTAAAGATACTTAATACTTGAAAACAATTTTGGATACCTCTCAATTGGGAATCCATCCACCAATGTTGATTTACTACAATAAGAAAATACAATATTGACCATTTCAACAAAAAATCTCAACATCCCCATACTAAAAATTAATCCATTAAATAATAGAATCACTTGGTTATGAAATTAATTTTATAAATCAATCCATTCCCACAGTCATGAACTATAATTTTTAAAAATGTTAACAAATGTTACTAAAACATAAATTTTTTTATTACTTACTTATGAATTAATTCAATTTTAAATAACACAATCAATAAATCAATTGAATTTAACAATTTAAAACAATTTAAACATGAATTGAGTCAAATAATGCTAGAGTAAAACACTTTAAACTAAAACATTTGAGTATTATTTAAGAAGAAAATGGGTTGATTATTAAATGAATAAGGTTACGACCCCAGAACACACTCACCCTTAGACAATCAAACAAATATCACTTATTACTTTCCATCTATACATAAGAACCTACCCATAGTACTAACCAATACAAATACATACCTTGATGCTCTATAACATTATAATGAAAACATATCAACACTATAGGCATAGGAAACCTCAAGCTACTCAATCCTAGGGCTCAAATCTATATCTCGTATCTATAACACCACCATACCATATGCTTTTACCTACAAAAGATCTATTACTTTAGGAATCAAAATTATCCTCCTCATCATCTCAAAGAAAATACCTCTTGATAACCTTGGTACAATTCCTCATCTCTATAAAGACATCACCCACATACTCAGAACCCCACATTTAATGTCCGACCTCAATGCCCAATAAAATACCACACTAACATGTATACATAATACAATTGATATATAATCTAGAAAATCAATGAAAATAAGTGAATACAATGATAATAAAAAATATACTCCCCTTACTGGATCTCTATAAGCTCCATCATACATTAATCTTTTCGCACATAGGAAAACAATTCATCCCAAAGAAACCTAAAGAACTCTTTTCTATAAAACTCTTTCATCAAACCATGATTCACCTTACACGATGATCGAGCCACCCCTTAGAGAGATCCCACTTCTAAGGAAACTTGAAATTGATTCGGATTCTTTTTCAATTCATAAACAATCTAAACCTATTCTAAACACACCTCAACCACAATGCCTCACACCCCAGAAATAAACTTCAGTTCTTCCTACTATTGAAACATGGTAAGAATCCTATCCCTTGAATCTTTTTTCCTTTTAAATCACATCACCTTTTTGAGGCTACAATGAATTTTATTATATCCAAAAATAAAAATTTTTAAGGTTAACGTTAATTATTAAATCAAATACCAATTGTAGTGTAAACATAACCTCTCCATAAGAATAATATATACTCCCACACCCTTAAACTAATAAACCAAATAATCCTCTTTAAAATAATCCCATATTCATATAAAATCATTAACATATCACCCTATAACAAAAAAATACCTTATCACCCTTAAGTAACCATCCATATATCCATCAAGAAATAAAACCTACATTGTTTCCTACAAATAAATCGTTTTTACCCTATAATAAGTTCAATAACCATTGTTAGAGAAAGGACCTCAATAATACCCTCCATGGAAAAAATTCAATTTTTATAGATTTTAATCACTTAAATAATTCTTGAAATAATATTAAATGAAATAATTTGGTTAAAAATGAATTTTTCTTTGAAACCCACACATTAAAATATTTAAAAATTTGAAAAAACATTTTAGACTTTAAATATTCAGTTAAACAAACAAATCTTTATTTAAGTTAACATTTCAATAAAACCCTTTTATAAAACACCCTCAACCAATTTCTCAAGACCAATTTTTAAAATAAATTTAATATTTATTAATTTTTTTACAGTTATTTAAGAAACAATATTTCCATCAAGCACATCATTCTTTAATAAAGGTATGAAAATAACATTGTGCATGACTATACCTACTATTACATAACATGGAATATATTCTCAAAATGACCATGCTAAAATTTAAATCCATTTTATAGAAACATATCATCAAATAATTAGATAAAATTAATTACCAAATATTATATATAACAAAAATTATCATGAATATGAAGAAATTAATAGTTCAAGCATTACCACATTAAAATATTAACCTGATTTCCATTAAGCAAACTGACAATCCTATGAAATTTAACGTGTGATAAACATGATTATCAATATACTAGATTAAATATAATATTTTTAATAACTCACATGTATAGATTTAGGATAGGTTACGTACTTACATCATATTTTTTTCTAACTAATATAGACTAATCATGCCCTTTTCTAACTAGTATCAACACATTTTAACTTTAAAATTCAGAAATCCGGATTAACAAATGATATGTTTTGCAAAATATATCATTAAAAAATTTATTTTATCTAATTAAAAAATACTTTATAACATTAACATATTAGAAACGATCAATAAGGAACTAAATTAAACACTTATAAATTCAATCACATAAGTTTTCAAACATATTAAAAACTTCCATGGTTTCATTTAACCATTAAATTTAGGTGTAACTCTATAATTATTTGGGTTTCAAGTTAGAAAAAAAATATTATATTCCTTTAATTAATACCAGAACATATGATCAAAAATATATTAGCACTCACAAACCATGTATACAAATTAATGTAAAAAAAATTATCTCACAACTTAAGACACAAAATATAGGAACAACATCTCAAGATAACAGAAGAAAAATAAAAAAGAACTCTAAGAAGAACATTTATATCTTTAAAACCTTAACATAAGTCATCAGTAAAAAACAAATACATATTTTTGGAACATGGATTTTTAATTAATATTATTTTAATAAATTCCTTTTAATTTCTCAAAAATATACCAAATTCAAACAAAAAGGAAAGACAAGTATGATGCATATAACTCTAACAGGTCTCAACCACCCAATAAAAACTATCTCACATAGGGAATTTGTAACGACCCAAAGCTTCATTAATGGAAATCCCTCTTGATCTAATTAAATGTATCTTTATGTAAAATGATTATATAAAATTTCAACATCTTTGGTTTTATGTTAAGAATTTGTGATTGATGCTTTTATAGCCGTTGAACAGTGATCACATGATTAGTATAAATATAGGGCTTAAACAAATCCAATTTACTCAGACAAAGGAAGTGATGGCCTCATCTAGTAAAATTGGTCCATACGAAGCACATTTATCGGTGCTCCGAAAATAGGTGGCATCATTGGGCTTCGATCTTGACCAATCCCAAGCTAAGCTTTATTATGTCAAGCTCAAATGAGACCGTCTACGGGAAAAGTGTAAGTTGATAGAGATTACCACTCAACCAATGTTATCTGAGCCACCCCAAGAGTCTGTCACCATCACACACCTTACCCTTAGGTCTTATGACTCTTTTTTAAGGGGTTATGTAAAAAATCACTAGTACTATGTTCATGTAGATTATTTTTTGTATATAATAATGAATATACATTCTTGTCATTATTGATACGTTGTAAACAGATTTTTTAAGGTACAAATTGTGTTTTTAGTTATGATTTAACTAAGAATTCTATTTTATTAAATTAAGGGATTTTTGAATTAAATAATATTTTAATAATATATTATTATTATTATTAAATTATTTTTTATATAATATAAATGATCTTATAATTTTATGAATGTAATTGTAATTTTTATTAAGGTTTGAAAGCCATTTTTGTCAAAACCTGTGAATTTTCGATAAATGTAGATTTTTATTACAAAAGTGAAAATTAACATATTTAGAAAATTATTTAGAAAAAATTAATGTTATTTCTAGAATTAGGATGTTGAAATTATCCAACGGTGGATTTTTCATAATTTTCTGAGACAGTCAGATTTTTGGGTAAAAATTAAATACCGTTTAAATATATAATGTTTTTTATGACATCATAATGACCCAATAGTGATGTAATAAAATTCTATAAGATTTATATTCGGAAAATATATGTTTTACCATTAAAATAATTTGATTTTGGGTTTTTTTTGACTTATTTTACAAAGCTTTAATGGACCCATCAAGACTTAAAAAACATCTTTCCTTTTTAAATTATTTTCCATGGGATTGTGACTCACCTCCACATAAGCAATCCCATTATTTTAAGAAGTTCAGACTTTGGCCTTATAAATTATTGTTTTCCTCTCCCCTTTTCCAAAAACCATGGGGAAAACCATGAGCTTATTTGTGTTTTGGATTAGTTTAATGTAAGGGGTCCCAAACCTAAATAATAAATAATTCACTCACCTTTCCTATATAAACCCACCCAATCTCCCACTTCCTCCTCACTCAAAGCATTTGGAGTTCGTCCAACCTCTGCCCTACTTTCTCTATAATCCTTCCAAGGTTTTTCAAGCTCCCAATAAGCCTCTCTCAAGCCTCTCTCAAGCCTTTGGAAGCACACTTCCAAGTAAGGGTTTTTTCTTCCTTTCTCATTTTTTTTCCAATTTTCTTTAAGTTGTTTTTCCCTTTTAATTTCAATTATGAATGTTGGGGTATTGTTTAGAACCTCCCTCATACTTCCCTATTTATGTTTTAATGATGGGAGACCCCTTTCTCTCTCATTAAATTCCTCCCATGTACACCTGTTACTATACCGAAATTCTGAAAGGAACTTCTCTCTCCTCATTTACATTCAAGAAATACTTTTGTATCATGAATCTAAATTCCATTAAAATTGTTGGGACATGTATATATATGACTTCATTACTGTAAATTACATTTAAATATGATTAGGAACCTATTTCTCTCTCATAAATCATTTTTTATGAATTCTTATGTCACGACGTTACGCTGCCGAAATCGCACCGATTTTCTAAGCCAATGCCATTGTGTAGTGAATACCATGCCCATTTCTCCATCAAGGGTATTCACCTTTATGTACATTGACTTATGGATTATAAAGTTTAAATTTTTAATTCCACATTCATTTATCATGTAATAAATTATTATGTTTTATGAATCCATGTTTTATGATCCATGTGGCACACTTATACATGAAATGAAATGTTTATGAAGGGTGTGCCCTTATAGCACTCCAATGCATTGGGTAAAGTATAGTATCATGATACATCATTTGAAATGAGTTTTGACTCATGATAATTCAAGTGCAACGAGGATTTAATCTAATTTACTCATGCTTCATGTGAAATGGGCCTTGGCTCATGCTAATTCCATGTTAAGTGTTTTTTCTACATTTCCATGTTATGATTATCATGATTTCTCATGCCTTTATGTCCATGTTTCTCTTGTGCTATATTGATATTCCTATTGTTTAAAATTTATTATACTCCTCATGTATCACATGTTTAATCCCTTACTGGGCTTTTTATCTCACCCTTTTCTTATGCATGTCCTTAGGTTATCAAATGAAATGCTAAGTACGAGGGAATATAGTTGTCATGTAAAGGAAGTTTTCAATAAAGATGTTGTATTTCATGTTTTAAGTTGTTATGTAATGATACTAATCCTCAAAGACACTAGACCTCTTGAGCTTCCATGTTGTATCATGTTAATAGTTTATGTAATAAATCATGTTTAAGTTTTTAATAAAAGTAGGGTTGTTGTAGTTGGTAATAGAGGATAGGTTTAGTTATTTTTGGGATTAGGATTAGAAAACCTTAGTAAAGACTTAGAGAAAAGATTAAGTATAAAAAAACATCCCTACGTTTTGGTATGTACTGAGTGAGTGGTTTAACAAGCAAATACATCCCTGTCTGGATACGAGCAGGTAGAGGCGGCTCTGGCACAGATGTATCCTAGGGGTAAAACCTGAAAACACTGCTTTGAGCTAGACTCGAATGGGAACTGGTGCATGCCAATGGCCTTTACTGCACTCTTAGTTAAGACACTCCTGGGGGATATGTTTTGATAAATTCACAAGCTTAGTATGAACCCTTATTAAGTGAATTAAAAAAAATGCCCCTAATAATATATGTTAGAAAGTAGATCATGAATATCCTAGATTGAAGCCTATAGACTCATGAGTTAAGGAAATAAAAGATTATTTATAATTCATCAAATTTTTTGTTTGAATTACCCTTTATGTGTTACCCCCTAAATTTCATTTTATTCCAGCCAATGGCCGGTAATAGGAGGACTAGGGCTAAAAACTGATGTGAAGATCAGTGTGATGACTGTACCAATGAGATGCCCAATACAATGGGAGTAGGATTCACGAAATTTTTCAGACTTCTCTCTTAGCTAAATCAAGATTTGAATAGAAACATGGGTCAAGAAGAACGTAGAAACTCCCCTAAGAAGGAACATGTCACTATCGAGAGCTTCATGAGACAATGGCCTCATACTTTTAGTGGATCATCCGATACCACGATCACTAAACAATGGATCAACTCCATTGAAAATATATTCTTTATCCTTGAACGTTATGAATAAGAGAAGGTTCTCATAGTAGATTATCGTATGGAGGGTGACGCTGATCAATGGTGGAAGTTGATAAAAAATACGAAGCCTGAGGAGGAGATTAAGGTGTTAGAATGAAAGGATTTCCGAAAGATGTTTTTAGATAAATATTTTCCGTGCACCCACCGGCTTAAGATGGAAAGGGACTTCCTTTCCCTCAAGAAAAAAGACGAAGAATCTATTGGAGCGTATGAGGAAAACATCACAAGGCTTGCACAATACGCTTTTGGATTTTTTTATTACCCTTGAATGCAAGGTTGAACGCTTCTCTGGTGGACTGAAGCCTATTCTACGGAAAGAATTAGCGATCCGTGACTTCGACAGTTAAGAGGAAATTGTCTGATGGGCCCTCAAGGTCAAAATGGAGATCAGGGAATCACAGGGGTATTATGGGGGCAAGAAGCTTAAGGGGGAGTTCAATTTTGGTGGTCCGATGGATAAATCCAATGGTGCTAAGAAGATCCAGCACCCCACTTTCCAAAAGTGCAGAAATAAGCACCCTGGAAATTACCTCAAGGGGGCGAGAAAATGATTTAGGTGTGGAAGAGAAGGGAAACTAGCTGTTAACTATCGGCAAGAAAGACCCGCAGCTGCAACAGAGGAGAGGAACACTCTGTTCGAACCTAAACACATTTTTCATTGCTACAACTGCAAAGAACCGGGGCATTTTTTAAATCAGTTCCCTAATCCAAGGGCTTTCAGAGGAAACCAACAACCTCCAAGGCAACAAGGAAGATATTTTTCCATCCCTTCTGCCGAATTGAACCCCGAAATTAAGTGGTGAAAGGTACGCTAATTATTCATTCAAGAATAGAAAACATACCTTTTGATTCAGGTTCTACGCATTCTGTTGTATCTCAAAAGTTTAGTAGAACAATCCCAGCACCACCATAAATCATGGAAGTGATGATGTCAGTGAGTATGGAAAATGGGGCAATCATTGAATACCATGAATATAAGTAATCCCCTATCATAATATGTGGATTGAATTTCCCGACAAACCTCATCAAACTCCATTTGGTGGAATTTGATGAAATTCTTGGCGTGGATTGGATTTACTTATATAGAGCCAACATCAATTGTTGGGAGAGGGAAATCGCACTCCATATAGAGAATCGACCCCCGATTCTTTACAATTTTAAGGAGGAAGATGAATCTCATTTAGCTCCATCATCTCAAGCATGGATATTAATACCCTATGAGCATGTGTATTTGGCTCAGATGATTGAGTCCAAGGAAGAAAACACCCTTGAAGAAATGCCTATTGTGAGGGAATTCACTAAAGTGTTTCCCAAGGAACTGCCTAGTCTTCCTCCTAGAAGAGATGTTGAATTCTCAATTGAACTTATACGAGGGTATCTACCAATATCCAAGACTCCATATAGAATGGCTATCATAGAGCTTGAAGATATAAAGAAACAACTATAGGAGAATCTGGATAAAGGGTTTATACGCCCTAGTGCTTCACCATGGGGTGCACGAGTCCTCTTCGTCATGAATAAGGATGGTTCAATGCTCCTTTGCATCGATTATCGTGAGCTCAACAAAATCACGATAAAGAACAAGTATCCTATCCCACGAATTGATGACTTGTTTGATCAGCTGCATGGAGCACAATACTTCTCTAAGGTAGATTTGCGGTCCGAATATTATCAAGTAAGGGTGAAGATGGAAGATGTCCCCAAGACTACTTTTCATACAAGATACGAGCACTGTGAATTCATAGAAATGCCTTCCGAACTCACTGATACTCCATCAATTTTTATGGACTTGATGAATAGAGTCTTTAGAGATTACCTCGAAAAATTTGTGGTAGTCTTTATAGATGATATTCTAATATAATCTAAAATCGAGGAGGATCATGAGGAGAATTTAAGAACTGTACTAGAGACTTTGTGCAAGGAGAAGCTCTATGCAAAGTATAGAAAGTGTAATTTTTGGTTGAAGGAGGTCTCATTCTGGGGCCATATCATCACAAGCAATGAGATATATGTGGATCCCTCCAAAACGGATGCAATTGAGGGATGGTCAAGGCCAACATCGGTAATGGATATCCATAGCTTCTTGGGGTTAGCTGGATATTATCAAAGATTTTTGAGAAATTTCTCACGATTGTCCAACCCTATTACCAAGATAAATCAAAAGGGAGTAAATTTTTCTTGGAGTGATGAATGTGAAGAAATCTTCAAAGAGTTGAAAAGGAGGCTTATCACTGTGCCTGTGCTCAATTTACCCACAAGTGGGGAAATTGTTGTGGTATTCAGTGGTATAGGTGATTCATACACCAATACGCTAGTGTACAGCATGGAAGCAACTTACCCAACGGTTTGAAAACCGTGGGAAATTTAAAATTTTTAAAAACGAGGCAGCAGGTTTCGAACCCGCGCCACCCACAGCGAATCTCAGCCCAGCCACACAGCGGACCAACCAAGCTGACTAATTTACATTTATATAAGGATAATTTTATTATAATAAATTAATAATAATGATTTTATATAAAAAATTCAACAAGTGGGTTTCGAACCCACGCCAAGTACAAGGCCTCAGCGCCGCACCAACTGAGCTGGGATATTTATCTCTTTTACAATAAGACTATCTGCATATATATATATATATATTAATACTCTATATCGAAATTCAAAAAATGCTTCCGCTTGGTTTTGAAACCGAGACTTCTACTGAGAAGTGCGGCCGAGCCCCCATAAACAGACCGACCGACCTGGAATTTTTATCTGTTATATGTTCATATATTAGCATATATATATTAGTATGTGAAAAAATGTCTACCCGCCAAATTTTTCGTGTCCCGCCTAAGTTTCATTCCCCGCCATAACGCGGGAAAGCTATGCCCACAGTTCTGGAGAACCGTGGGTATAGGTCTTCAAAAAAAATCTTAATACCTACGGTTTTCAAAAACTGTCGGTATAAGTCTTCGGGAAATACCCTATACCCACGTTTTTCTCCAAAATCATGGGTATAGGTCTTAAAATAAAACTATACCCACAGTTTTTGGCACAACCGTGGGTATAGGTTCTCCTATTAGCCATATACCCACGGTTTTTTTTCAAAACCGTGGGTATAGACCTATTTTCCAGTAGTGACAAGAGTCTTAAATATATATTCACACTGAAATAGCTTAATATGGGCCGGAGAATATGGATAGAGCTTCACGGATTATGACTGTTCAATACATTACCACCCTCGAAAAGTGAAAAAGGTTGCAAATGCCCTAATTAGAAAGGACCCAATGATTATATCAATGATGAGAATTGAGAAGGATCCAATCTTCTTAGACTTGATGAAGATGGACATAGGAATCATAATGAAGGGAAAATCATCAATCCTTTCACAAATGATTGCTCAACCGTCTCTTTTAGAAAGATTAAAGGATGATCAAAAGGATGCTATGGGAATTCAAGAAAAAGTGGAAGCAATCGAAAAAGGGAAATTCTTGGAGTTTAATGTTAATGAAGAAGGAATTGTGTGATTTGGGAAAAGACTATGTGTTCCATCAAGTCCAGAGCTGAAGAAGGAACTTTTGGATGATGCACATAGTTCAAATTTCTCTATTCACCCAGGGAACACAAAGATGTATCGAGATCTTCGAGAAAGCTTTTTGTGGGATAATATGAAGAAGGAGATCATTGAATATACATCAAAGTGCATGGTGTTCCATTAAGTGAAGGTAGAGTGGCAGAAGTCTAAGGGGATGATGCAACCATTGCCCATACGAGAATGGAAATGGGAGAACATCACCATGGACTTTGTCACCAGACTTCCGAGGAAATCCAAAGGCAACAATGCAATCTAGATTTTTGTAGATCTTCTTACAAAGACTGCACACTTCATTGCTATTCGGTAGGATTTGTTGTTGGATCAACTAGCACAGATATATATCCGGGAAGTGGTAAGGCTGCATGGAGTGCCACTATCTATTGTGTCTGATCGAGATCCAAGATTCACCTCTAAGTTTTGGAAGAGTCTTCAACATGCATTGAATACTGAACTGAAGTTCAGTACGGCCTATCATCCTCAAACTGATAGCCAATCCGAGCGGATTATCCAAACACTTGAGGACATATTGAGAGCATGATAAATGGAATTTAAAGGAGGATGGGATCAACATCTTCCTCTGGTTGAGTTCTCTTATAATAACTATTTCCACTCGAGCATCCAAATGTCACCTTATAAAGCCCTACATCGGAAAAGGTGCAGAACACCAGCATGTTGGTATGAGGTCAGTGAACGTAAGCTGCTTAGACCAGAAATGGTCGAAGAAATGGTGGAGAAGGTGAAAACCATTCAACATCATATCAAGGAAGCCCAGAGTCGACAGAAGAGTTATATAGATAATCGTCGATGATACCTTGAGTTTAAAGTTGGAGACATGATTTTTCTACGCATATCTCAATGGAAGAAGGTCATGAGGTTTGGAAGGAAAGGGAAGTTAATTCCAAGGTATATCGGCCCCTTTTAGATTCTTGATCATGTCGGGGTTGTGGCCTATCGACTAGAAGTTCCACCTACCATGGCCAAATTACATGATGTCATTCATGTATCCCTCTTGAGGAAGTACATACCGGACCCTTCACATATACTCTCTTCTGAGGTGGTACAGTTGGAGGATGATCTTTCTTATGAGAAGGAACCAGTGAAGATCTTAGATCGTAGAGAAAAAGTTCTACAAAATAAGACAATGCCCCTCGTCAAGGTTATGTGGAGAAACCACAAGTTTGAAGAAGCGACTTGGGAATTGGAGGAAATGATGAAGTTGAGTTACCCACATCTGTTTTAGTGTGGGAGAAGGAAATTTTGAGGGCGAATTTTCTTAAGGGGGGAATATTTTAACGACCCAAATTTTCATTAATGGAAATCCCTATTGATATAATTAAAAGTATCTTTATGTAAAATGTTTATATAAAATGTCAACTTCTTTGGTTTTATGTTAAGAATTTGTGACCATTTCATTTATAGTCATTGAACATTGATCAAATGATTAGTATAAATATAGGGCTTTAACAAATCCAATTTACTCAGCCAAAGGAAGTGATGGCCTCATTTAGTATAATTACTCCATACGAAGCCCATTTGTCGGAGATCGGAAAAGAGGTGGTGTCTTTGGGATTTTCTCTTGACCAAGACCAATCTGAGCTTCATCATTTCAAGCTCAAACAAGACCGTCTATGGGAAAAGTGGAAGTTGATAGAGATTACCACTCGAGCAATGTTATCTGAGCCACCTCAAGAGTCTATCACCATCGCCCACCTTACCCTTAGGTCTTATGTGGCTATTTTAAGGGGTTATGTAACAAATTTCTGGTACTATGTTCATGTACATTATTTTTTGTATATAATAATGAATATACATTCTTGTCATTATTGATACACAGTTTTTTAAAGTACAAATAGTGTTTTTATTTATTATTTAATTATGAATTCTATTTTATTAAATTAAAGTATTTATTAATTAAATAATATTTTAATAAAATATTATTATTATTATTAAATTAATTTTTAGTAAATATAAATGATCCTATAATTTTATGAATTCAATTTTAATTTTAATTAAGGTTTGAAATCCATTTTTGTCAAAACCTGTCAATTTTTGATAAATGTCGGTTTTTATTTTAAAAGTAGAAATTAACATATTTATAAAATTATTTAGATAAAAGAAATGTTATTTCTGGAATCAGGACGTCGAAATTATCCAACGGTGAATTTTTCATCATTTTCTGAGACAGTCAAATTTTTGGGTAAAAATTTAATATCATTTAAATATATAATGTGTTTTATGACATCATAATGACCCAATAGTGATGTAATAAAATACTATAAGCTTTATGTTCGGCTAATATATGTTTTAACATTAAAATAATGTGATTTTGGGTTTGTTTGACTTATTTTACAAAGCTTTAATGGACCCCTCAAGACTTATTAAAGATCTTGTCTTTTTTAATTATTTTCAATGGGAGTGTGACTCACCTCCACATAATCAACCCCATTATTTTAAGAATATAAGACTTTGGCCTTATAAAATATTTTTTTCCTCTTCCCTTTTTTAAAAATCATGGGCAAAAACCATGAGATGATTTGTGGTTTGGATTAGTTTAATGTAAGGGGTCCCAAACCTAAATAATAAAGAATTCACTCACATTTCCTATATAAAACAACCGAAGCTCCCACTTCCTCCTAACTCAAAGCCTTCGAAGATAGTCTAACTTCGTCCCTACTCTATCTAGAATCCTCCCAAGGTGCCTCAGGCTCCCATGAAGCCTCTCTCGAGCCTCTCTCAAGCCTTTGGAAGCACACTTCCAAGTAAGGGTTTTTTCTTCCTTTCTCATTTTTGTCCAATTTTCTTTAAGTTGTTTTACCCTTTTAATTTCAATTATGAATGTTGTGGTATAGTTTTTCAGCTCCCTCATACTGACCTCTTTATTTTTTAATGATGGGAGACCCATTTCTCTCTCATTAAATGCCTCCCATGTACACCCGTTACTATGCCAAAATTCCGAAAGGAACTTCTCTCTCCTCATTTACATTCAAGAAATACTTTTGTAACATGAATATAAATTCCATTAAAATTTTTGGGACATGTATCTATATTACCTAATTACTTTCCATTACATGTAAATATGATGAGGAACCCCTTTCTCTCTCATAAACCATTTTTTATGAATTCTTATGTCACGCTATTATGCTGCCGAAATCGCACCAATTTTCAAAGCCAATGCCATTATGTAGTAAAAACCATGCCCATTTCTCCATCAAGGGTATTAAATTTTATTCACATTTACTTATTGATAATAAAGTTTCATGTATGAATTCCACATTCCTTTATCGTGGAATAAATGATTATGTTTTATGAATCCATGTTTTACGATCCATGTGGCACACTTATACATGAAATGAAATGTTTAAGAAGGGTGCACCCTTATAGCGCTCCAATGAATTTGGTAAAGTATAGTGTCATGATATGTAATGTGAAATGTGTGTTGACTCATTCTAATTTAAGTGAAACTAGGTTTTACTCGTGCTTCTTATGCAATGAGGTTTTACTCATGCTTTATGTGCAATGGGCCTTGGCTCATGCTAATTCCCTGTTAAGTGTTGTTGCCACATTTCCATGTTATGATTATCATGATTTATCATTCTTTTATTTCCATGTTTCTCTTGTGCTCTATTGATATTCCTATTTTCTAACATGTAATTTACTCCTCATGTATCCCATGTTTATTCCCTTACTGGGATTTTTATCTCACCCTTTTCTTATGCATGTCCTCAGGTTATCCCATGCAATTCTAAGTTCGAGGGAATGTAGTGGTCATGTAAAAGATTTTTTCAATAAAGATATTGTATTTCATGTTTTCAGTTGTTATGTAATGATCCTAAGCCCCAAATACACTAGACCTCTCGATCTTCCATGTTGTATCAATTGAATAGTTTATGTAATAAATCTTGTTTAAGTTTGTAATAGAAGCAGGGTTGTCATAGAATTAAGTGAGATTATTGTCCTTAAATTATATCAAAGGGGGACCTAATCACATATTCACTAGAAGATATCCAATTCAATATCACTGACTATATCTAGTTAATGATGTTTCCATCCCAATCACATGTAATCCTCACATGTTCCTAACTCCAAAATCTATTATAATTATCATTTATAACTTTTATACAATTATTTTATGAACCAACTCCACTAAGAACCCCTCTTGAGCATATAGTGAATGTGAGAGTGTCTGCCAAATCTTTCCTCCAGTAGGATATGGGTTGGTGACTTGCACTGAGGGTGTTAATAACACATATAGGAGGCATTACACTCATAAATTCTATGAATATAAATAAAATACCCCAATTAATACTATAATATTAAATAATAAAATATCCCACAATAAAAAATAATGCATATAAAATTCATAAAAATACAATTATACATGATAAAATACAAAAATAATCTCCTATAAAATAACTCAAAATGTAATCCCTAAGATCCAATATAGTACCATCCATATTTTCCAATCATCATCACCTAAAAACCTATAAAATATATATATATATATATATATATATATATATGGGTGAGAATACAAGTATACTCAGTAGGATCCTCCTAATAAATCTCATACAATCATTGAAGAATAATATTATTCCATAGTGAATAAAAAGAAGAACCAATATGAACCTAAACCATATCAAATAACACTTAAACTCACCAATAATCCCTCACAAAAAATCATATTAATGTTCAATACAATAATATCAATTAATATATCAAAAAATAGTACCCTAATTCACTAAACCATTAGTTTTTCACTATATTTTTATAGCAAGCTTTCTGTTTATGTCTTTGGGTATTGTTCAGTCCATGTGGAGAAATTTACTGGGTTCGGTTTAGGACTTCTCGTGTTGCCCCCCCCCTCGGGGGTGGTATGATCAGGTTTAAAGGTTTCTATATTAGTAAATTCTTGTGGTGGCGAGAACCCTCTAGTGTTCTCCCCTCAACCTCGAGCTTTAGTTTTCTTCTTGAATTGGTCGGGTGTGACCTGTTGAGAGTAAGGTCTTCCCGGGATTCATAGTTCTTCCTCAGTTTTGTCTGGGCATGGACTCGAGTTGTGTCAACTGTCGGCTTAGTGACTTTTTGGGGCAGAAAGTTTTGTGGTGGGGAGAATTATCACACCCTGACAAGATTTATTTATTATTATCTTTTTTTTGAATTGTTTTAATTATTATTTTGAGTTTTAGATGACTTTATCTGTTGTGAAGTCAGTCCTCACTACTAGAGGTAATTGCGCGTTGCCTGCACGGTTACCCGAATGAGTCGGAGTTATGGAACTTGACCTGCACACGGTTTATGAAGTCGTGTGACAAGCACGCAACTTAAATTTATATCCAGGCGGTACCAGGTGGCACAGTTCGGGCGTAGTTTGCTCAACCCCACGTCTTACTGCAGGCGAATCGCGCAGTTAGTCGGTTCGGAATAAATAAATAAATAAATTTGGCTGGTGAATGAAATTAATGAAATAAATAAATAATTCAAGATAATTTGGATGAAATGAATTTTTGAAAATGGTTAGAAATAATAATATTAATAATATTATGTTTTTTTATCTTATTATTTGGATTATTATTATTATTATAATTTTTATGATCGTGAATGTTAATATAATTATTACTGAATTGTTGTTATTACAAATTTTATTATTATGGTTGTATTATTATTATTAAGTTTGTTATATTATAATAATAATTATTATTATTATCAATTTGGTATTATTATTATTATTATTAAGATAAAAAAATGGAAACCATAAATCTACCAGGCGCCCCCCCCCTTCCCCCCTTGCTAGCCGTGGGCCACAGCCCCCTCTTCCCCATCGCCCTCCCTGCGTGCCCCGTTGCCACCTCCCTGCGTTGCCCGCCCACCGTCTGGCTGGCCGCACCACGCCGGCCGCGCCCCGGCACGGCCTCCGCCCTCCCTACACCGCCCGCCCACATTCCGGTTGGACGAACAACGCCGACCACGCCTCGGCACGGCCTCCGCCCTCCTGAACTGCCAGACAACCCGCCGCGCATCCCTCCCCTTAGTCCGCTGGTGCTCACTGAAGCCCAGTCGGCTCCACCTCGTCCTGTAGGTTTCCGGCAAACCCGACCCCCTTCCTGGCGTGATTCCGGAGAACCTGACCCCTTTCCTGACATGATTCCGGCGAACCCGACCCCTGCCATCAGACTATCTTCCGGCGCAAACCTGGATTCCCTTGCGCAGAACTTCCGCTCTGCTCGGGTGCAGTCTCGTTTCCCCTCGCTGTCAAACCATGGTTTCCATCTCATATTAATTTTGGTGTTTCTTCATTTTCACTGAACTTTGATGTCTCTAATTGTGAATCACGCTATTTTCATGGTGTTTAGAGGGGGAATTTGATGTTTTGGGACCCTTTGGTCTAGGTTATGGCATCCGCCGCCAAGGGCGAGGTGATGAACTCATTTCGCTATGCCGCTGTTGTTTCGGGTAAGAGTTTATACCAGTTGATTGGTTTTGCACTGCTTGATTTAGTGTTTTATGTTGTTTTTGAGTCCCTAGTATTTATTTGGTTGTGTGTTGGTCCACACCGCACTGAATTTGGGTGTCGACTGTCTTGTTAAGGCGTGGAAATATTTTTTTCTAGTGTGTGTGCTTTTGTGGGAGTGCGTGTACATGAGCAGATGGAGGTGTGTTTTTGAAAGCATTAGCTCGGACAAATCCTTGAGGTAGGTGTTTCCAACCATTTCCCTTTTTGATTCAAACATTGAGCACTTTAATGTTTTCAATTAATCCTTTTATATCATTTGGATCTCTATTGTATTTATGAAAAGCATCTAACATAGTGATATTGTTGTTTTGAATTTTTGAAAGTGGATTTTGATGTTGGTTTCTTTGAAATGCATAGGTTTTGGGTAAATCTAAATTATGTGCATTGTGATGTGTTTGGTTGTAATTGATATTGATTGTGTTTTGGAAATGTAAAATTGCTTTGGTGTGTTTGTTTAACAAAATGATGGACCAATAATTTGTTTTAGAAAAGATTTTCAAATAGTGGTTGGTTTGAAAGATGCATTTTGCTTTTATAAAGTTTTGTGAAATAATTGGGTTTTTTTTCAATGCTAAAGTGTTTTATGAAAGATGGTTTCTAAGGTGATTCTTCTAAAAACTAGATGTTCCATTGGATGTTGGCACATCCATGGGAGCACTAGGTTCTCACATGGATTTTCCTCCAAATGAAAATGACACATTAAAGCTACGTTTTCTTAAAACTAGGTTTCAAAGAAAATAATGTGTTATTTCAAAGAGGGATGAAAATAAGTTGTCCTGATTGTCCTTTGGTGTGGGTTGAATGGTTGTTTGGTTTGAAAGCCCATTTGGTTTTGGGTTTTGAGTGGGGTGTTTATACTGATTTTTGGGAAAGGTGTGTGTGCCTGATTGGAAACGTAACTCATTTACGAAATGTTTTGAAACTCCACATGCAGTGAAGGACCGGTTGGCACCTTGTTTAATGTGAAGGAATTTCATATATGGATATTTGTGAGGCATCACTACAGGGGGACTTCCCTTTGAGGATTGTCGTGTAGTGGTGTCTGTGTAAGGGGTTGGCAAGTGCGGTGAGATGAGTCACGCATGCGAGGGCCTCCTACTTACACAACATTATCAAAATCACCATGGGTTCTTGTGCATCCTTTAGAATATCGGGTGATGGTTGCTAGCCAGCCCCGATTAGACGAGTTGGTTCCCCCCTGGTAGATAGGCCTTGTGTGGCGTGCCACTGGTTGGCTATTAGGGCGACCAGTTTGTTATTGACTATTGAGTACCACGCCGATAAGTAGTCTGAATCCGAGTACGTCCAGGGGTTTTTTAAGGATGTATAGGATCACCCATGGTTATTTCTTATATATTCTTGTTTACTTTTACTGCACTTAGTTTCCAACATTTACTTATTACCTTCTCTTCTTTTGCACAAATGTGATAAACATGGATTTGAAATTCAGTTTCCAAGAAATGCATTGTTTGGGGAAAACAGGTTGTGGCTTGTGTTGGTTTTTGAAATGGTAAATCAGGATACTTTTTCCTTTAAAATATAAAAACCCTATTTTCTATCTTTGTATGCGCAAACTAGTGTTTTTTGGTATTGTTTCTAGAAAGTGGTCTTGGTTAGATTCTGTGGTTTACTTTGGTATCCCTACTGAGCATTTTTAATGCTCACACATATTTTTATCATTTCAGTTACAAGTTTCCCTTGTTCAAGTTTTCGTGGATTAGTTGCTCATTTTGGGAGCAATTTTGACCTTGGTTGGGAGGTCACTGAAGGGTCACATGGAGGTACATCTACTGTTTGGTTTTATTTGTTTTCGCTGCTAGAGTTTAGTGTTTTTGTTCTGTTTATTCTTATTCACTTTATTTTATCTTTTATGGGCCAAATCGTTCCCAATGTTCTAACTTCGATGCCTGACACTAGTTGCCATCCCGGGGGGATCAGGAATTCTCCTTAGGACTTGTCGCGAGCCGGATCGGGTGACCGGTTTAGGTTTGCCCCAGGCTGGTTCGTGACAAGGTAGCTCACTGATCAGGGTTTTGTGCCCCAAGTTTTCTTAATGGTGATAAGATGGCGCGTTGTTAATTTTAATTTCACATTTGGTATGTTTTTTTGTTTTATCTCTATTTTTGAATTTTGAATATTGTGGTTTTGTTTGAATATGGGTGTTGTAAAGATGTCGCTCAATCATAAATTGGTTTATTTAAAAATCAAATAAAAATTGAATTTTCAGTCAGTTAATATATATATATGTGTGTGTGTGTGTGTGTGTGTGTGTGTGTGTGTCCGTGTGTGTGTGTGTGTGTATCAAGTAAACTCAGGTGTATTTTGTACCAAAGCCCCACATACCCAACCCACACATGGTTTAATGTCTTTATTGGCATCAGTCTGTGACCATAGTCACATATTCATATCCATCACAATAGGGTATCGTGAAGATAATATAACTTTATGCTGTTACAACTTATATTCATCTACCCACCTTGATCCATCACAAACCTTACTACACCTGGAAGGTAGAGTAGAGAATATGTATAAGCCAATAATTTGTTCAATAAGAAACCATGATATTGGGGAAAAACCTGAAACCAAAAACATTTCGGTGCCATAATGTTATCTGACATGGGTGGGGTGCGTAAGAAATCAAAAGAGAATAAAACACACTCACATATACATAAAAAATCCCATATTAAAGGATTCACACTAAAAAACACTCCCAAAAGTAGTCACAATAACCACAATATCACCATAATCCACCAATAATCACTACTCTAGAATACAATCCAGTTCACTTTCCCAGACAAAAAAAACATAAGAAGTGTTTTAAAACAACTATTTAATTACATGATTATTCTTTTTAGACTTAAAATGTTACCATGAAAAATGAATTCATTATTCAATTCATTAACCATATTTAATGTAAACCATTATATCCATTACCCGTGTTCTTTCCAACAATTAATCAATCATTCAATTATAAACGATTTATTAGCTACCATAACATATTCAACATATCCCATTTTTCATTACTGTATTTATTATTACCTTCCAAAACCATACCAACAAGAATCTATAATATCCAAACATGCATAAAAACCAATTTACACACTTAAAACCTCACAACACATGACAGCTACCACCATTTCCACTACAAAACCACTTAAATTAACACATAATTTAATTTTCCATAAATTTTATGACACTGAACACATGTTTCATGGAAACCCAAGAAAAAATATCCCAGGAAAACCAACCAAAACTAATTAACCACATAAAGGGAGAAAATATAAATAACTAGCCACAATAATACAGTAATAAAAACACAAAACATTCTATTTTTATCATTATTTTCATAAAAATAAAGGGTTTAAAAAATAACATCATTAAAATTTCTAATATTTTCCAAAAAAACAATTCATTACCACATATAAATATTTATTCTTTTATGATAGGTAGTTTTAGAATATTAATCAGAGTAAAAAGTTCATAAATCATAAAAACAAAGTAAACTCATAGTACCAATGACAACAACCATTAAAAACAAGATTTATCAAATCTAGATAAATCTCATGCAATTTTCCTTCCCCAATATTTAAATATATCATTTTTGTAACACCCCAAGCTTCTATGGTACACTTCTCTTTGAATAATGTGATAGCGTGTGTTGTACGCAACATCGAGTTCTAACACACCAAAACCAATCAAACTAGCCGCTATGAATAGTAATACCTACTTTTTGAAATTATATATATTGTATATTTAAAAATGGACATCATTTTTGGATTCAGAATATAGAAATTATCTTAAGTTGAATTTTTGGTATTTTTCTGAGAACTTCCAATTTTTATGAATAGTGAAAAATACTTAAAAACAAATTTTTTAATCAAATTAATTTATAATGATAAATTATATTATATAGTGGTTTTAAAGTATAACTAGAATATATTTTTACCATTTTATCCAATGGTGTTCATTATAATTAATTTCACTTTGAAATTGGACATAAACAATTGTCAATCTTTTGATATATATTGTTTCTTAAAAACACGCTATTTGTTGTAACAGCGGGAATTAATTATAAAATTAATTAATGCAACTTATATGTCTGTAATTTTGTAAAATAGACATCATTTTTGAATTTGGGATATCAATTTTAGATTAGGGTGAAATTTTGGCATCGTTATGAAAAACTTCAATTTTTGATGAATAGTGAAACCACCAAGTGGTAGTTAAAAAACTGAATTTTTCATAAAACTTAATTTTACCGCTTCTATGAATGAAATTTCAAAAATCCGAGAGACACGGTTAATATCAATTAGTAAACTGTGGTTCAATGAGATGAAAATAATTTATTGTGAATAGTAACTTTTTACTTTTATTTACCACGGTTAAAAGTAAATAGGGTAATTAAGGTTAAAAATGATATTAATATTAACCTAACACATGTCCTAATTCTATTGGACAAGTGTATCTCGATCAAAAACAACCTTAGGAATAAAATATTATCATTTAGGTCCACTGGGATTAGATTAGGACATTTATTATTATTTAATTCAAAGAAGAGTTAAAAGAGTTAAAATCCATGTTTATTTACTAAAACATTTTTAATATAGGGTTATACATAAGATAAATTCGATTGTGAATATTCATTAGAAATCCCAAATGATTTCCTAAATAATGATATTTTATTTATAATTTTTTGACATTAAATAATTTAATTTATTTATGACACAATGATGATGCAGTAATTACCATAATAGTGAAAAAATTAAAATAATTGATCTTATAAATAACCAAATAAATACAATTTGACACTTTTTATGGATTAAAATAATTTTATAGGTTAATATGACATGTTATTATTGACTTAATTAACGTTTTTCGAAGTAATCATTCTGTTATGATTTTTACGAAAATCAATTATTGAATAGTGTCAATATTGACATAAAAGAGTATTTAAAACAAATATTATATTATTAATTGATATTAAATTCCTAAAAATCTAAGGATCGGCCAAGAGACTTATAGCATGATAGGTGTATCATTAATGGACCACTTGGGGGTCTCTTGGATGTATATAGTATGTTTATTAACCATATAATATATAAATACAAAGAGACATTGTAAAAGTGAAACTAATTAACTAAGAGTTAATACTTAAATATAATGTTAATATAGTAACCCAAACCTGTCTAAATTCTATTGGTTGAGTGGTTTTCGACCCATCCCCACCTTAACTTTTAAATAATCCACTTTGGAGCCATTAGAAACCTAATATGAATTTATTATAAAATAATATTTCTAGATTTTCCAAAGGTGACCCTCACCCCTCTTATAAAAGGGCACTCTCCCTTCCCATTAAATCACACCTTCAAAGCCTTTTGGTTTGGCCAAACTCTGCCAAATTACTCTCTCAACGTCCCTCAATTCATCCTAGAGGCCTTCCTTTAGTCAGAAATCTAACATAAGGAGCCCTTTTGATCAAATCAAAAGGAAGAACCCGAAGAAGAGGTAATGATTTCACCACCCTTTTTCAAGTTCCTTTCTTCTTCCACTTCTTCTTTCTTTTTTATTACCATTATAAAATAATAACTACAGTATATTATATATACTTTTATGTTATTATTAACATTTTACAACCATATTTCAGTATTCTATCCCTTCTTTGAATAACATGTCACCATACGTGCGTACGTACGGCTTACCATCTCCACGTCGTGGTGTAATTGTTATTCAATAAATTATTATTTGGATGGGTGTAATAATGCTGTGTAATTCATGTAAATAATAAATATAACATGTTAATTATTCTGTATATTTGATATAACATCCAATTACATATTATTTTATTATCAAAAGAATGACATTGTCGCTCGTGGGTACGTACGGACTACCGTCTCCACGAACGCGATGAGATTCATTCTCCATCTTATCCATTCAAGTACAATTCTCATTGGATGATTAATAATAGTATCTAAGGACTTGATATCATTCTGGATATGATTAATATACAACCTATCCAGGACAAACACAACTTACGTAACAAAACATATAAAATAAAACGAGTAAGTTAACACCCGAAACAACGATAATACTAAGATATTATTAACAAATCAATGTTAAAAGATCATATATGATATCATATTAATGTATATTATTCTTGTATAATTTAATAACAATTATTTCACCATTATACAGAAGGTTAACATACCCCCAACCAAGGAAAAGTACAAGGTAAGGGTTTATTTCGCAATCTCTTCATTATCTGAGGTTGTTTATACGTAATAATCTACTGGGATCTCTTTATTATCCACATCCATGTTTCTTAAAAACGTTTTTCAAAACATTATTATTATTTTATTAGAATATGAGTTAAAGTCATTTATACCCTTGTTTGACTTTTTATAAGAGGATTATAAAGAAATCTTTCATTCGTTTTCCAAACAAGGTGCCTTTAACCTTTTCGACAAAATTAAGGTAAGAATGTTTTTTTAACTTATACGGCGGGTGTGGCTATTTGCCATCGTTATAAAATTGTAGAAGCTTCACTTACAATATTATAAGAATATTTTCAATGAAAATGTTTTATTTTATATGAATCTTAAATGATTTCAAAATAAAAAGAGATATTTCTCTAAAAAGTGTTTTGATTTCATCTATGTCAACATCCTTTGATGGATTATAAGCTTATTTGAAGCTGATTTATTACGAAACAAAACTTCCATATTGTATTGAAGGTTTTGTGATATGTTTGACTATCGATAAGTTATTTTTATACCCTTCATGGTTTATGGAGAAAGTATTGACATTTCGTATTCTAGTTTTAATACGAATGTTTATGTTATGTTTCAACCTTTTCATGTGGGAATGCATTGGACTTAATATGTGACGGGTGGAGCCCGCTATAGCTCCTCGATGCATCGGTAGGTCTCATGAGACAAACTAGTGTCTTGGCACAAGGCCTTGGGAAAATTTTATTTGTATTCTTGGCACGAGGCCTTGGCTATGTGGTTATGATAGTCTGGCATTATGCATTCCATCATTATGAAAGTGGTTATTGATATTGCATGTGATTATTATATTTGTAGAATATCCATGTGGATAAGTAAATGGCATTATTTTATTTTATTTTTTCCATACTATGTTTAAGTTCAAGTTTAAAAGGCTTTTGTTTTAGTTATACATTGCCTTAAATTTTTATTCTTATTTATGAAAGATTCCGCTATATTGTAATCCTTACTAGGCATTTGAGCTCACCCCTTTTCTATGTTTTATTTTTCCCAGGATGTGAAGAAGTAATTTATGAATGACCTTTAGGAACAGTATGAGGGGATAAGAGTGTGGACTATGGAGACTATATTGTTGTAGTTTTCATTTTATGATGTAATGTAAACTTTATTAATGTATCTTGTTATTCCAAGGCTACTAAACTAATCGGTCTTTCGAGACTTGATATTTCTTGTGATCATGCCAATGTTATGTAATAATGCACCGAATCTGGGTAACTAGGGTTGGGGTGTTACAGTTGGTATCAGAGGAAGTTTAGAACAAAACTTGGACACTAGATTAAGATAAACTCTGATTAGAGCACATAGACCTAAGATGGACATTGAGGATTATTATAGAAGAACTTCCTAGAATTTTGGTATTGTAGATATTTTGTGAGTTTTTCGAGCAATACATTCTTATCTGGATACGAGCAGGTAGAGGCGGCTCTGGAATAGATGTACCTAGGGGTAAAACTCGAAAACACTGCTTTGAGCTAGACTCGAACGGGAACTGGTGCATGACAATGGGCATTGTTGCACTCTTGGTTATGGCACTCCTGGGGGATATTCTTAGGATAACTCTAATTTTCTTTACAAATCATTATGAAGGTTTTATGAGTATATGCTTCCTCAAAGATAACATTTTTTATGATTATGGATTATATCCATAAATATTTCAATTTATGATAAGTGTTATATAAGTATGGGATTATGTATTTTGATTTATAAACTGATCTAGTTTATGCCATTGTTTATAAATGTCGCCTAGTGGAAGAAATGGAAACTGTATCAATGCACGCACTCCATGTAGGGATTTCCCTCCTGCTCAAGATAATTATAGTGGAGCTGGTGATGCAACTGGTGCCGATCAGCTAATCACCATACTGGGACAACTCACTCAGGTTATGAATAATAACCTTACCCGTATGGAGCACCCTAATCCACAGTGTGGAGGATCAATGTTAGATCGAATCATGAGGCAAAAACTACCAACGTTCAATAGGATTACAAATCCCTTAGTAGCTGAGCAATGGATAAATTCCCTAGTGAAAATATTTCAGGCTTTGGGGAGTATTGAAAGGGAAAAAGTTATCATGGCAGTTTACCACCTCACTGGAGATGCTGATCAATGGTGGTCATTGATTCAAAACATGAAGGAAGATGATGAAGTATCAAATATGGAATGGAGGGAGTTTAAAGATCTGTTTTTAGAGAAATTTTTCCTCGTGACCATCAAGCAGATATGGAAAGGCAATTTCTGAGTCTGAGACAAAAGGAGGATGAGAATGTCACAAAGTATGAGGCTAACTTTACAAGGTTAACAAGGTATGATGGAGATTATATACGTATCCCAATAAGTAAGATTGATCATTTCTTTGATGGGTTAAAACCATTTCTCCATCGAGCATTAGTCTCACAATCCTTTTCATCGTACGAAGACATTGTCTCATGTGCTATGAAGACTGAAAAGGAATTCTCTAAGTCTTATGACTTAAAAGAAAAGCAAGAGAAGAAGAGATATTCTGATCAATCTGTGAATGGAAATAAGGGGAAGAAGGGAAAGGTTGAATATCCATCCTATGTTAAATGTTGGAAGAAACACCCTAGTACTTGCTTAAAGGGAATGGGTGCCTGTTACAAGTGTGGTGAAAAAGGCCACCAAGATCGTGATTGCAAAGTGAAGAAGGAAGCTACCAATGTTTAGTGCTATAATTGCAGGGAGATGGGACATTGTTCAAATAAATGTCCTAAGCATCAAGGGAACTTACCTCAGAAAAGGAGAAGGGATCAAGGCCAAGATTATGCTATCACTACTGCTGAGGTAGAAGCTCCGAAAGACGTGGTGGTAGGTAATTTAATGGTTTCCTCAAGTTTAGAAAATGAATTATTTGATTCTGGATCATCACATGGTTTCATATCTTCTCAGTTTTCTAAGAAAATTAGATATTTCCAATTTGATTTAACAAGGGAGTTGTCAGTTAAAACTCCTATGGGAAGTCTCATTGCAACAATGTTTTTTGAATCAGTTTCCATTAGAGGACATAAATGTTCTTTATCTGCTGATCTCATCGTCATACCTATGATTGAGTTTGATATAATCCTCGGTATGGACTGACTTTCGAACTATGATGTGAAGATTTATTGTAAGAAGAAGGAGGTTACGATTTTTGATGATGATGATAAGGAACACCTTATCTTTAGAGTATAATTGTCACCACCTAATTCTTATCTAGATCCACCCCCAATTGCTCAACTAAATTCAATTATTGGGGAGGAAGAGAAAGAAATGACTGTGGGTGAGGAAAGGAATGTTCAAATAGAGTATGTACCTGTTATGAAAGAATATGTAGATGTATTTTCGGAAAATTTACCTGGACATCCTCCAGAACGAGAAGTTGAGTTTTCCATTGATTTAATTCCTAGATCAAGGCCTATATCGAAGACCCCTTATAGAATGGCCAGTATGGAATTAGTCGAACTAAATAAACAACTAGTGGAATTGAGTAATAAAGGATTTATTCGCCCTAGTGTTTCTCCATGGGGAGCCCATGTTCTTTTTGTTAAAAAGAAAGATGGATCTATGAGGTTATGTATCGACTACAGGGAGATCAATGCTATAAAAATAAAGACCAAGTATCCCCTACCTCGCATTGATGATTTATTTGACCAACTGCATGGAGCTCAATACTTTTCAAAGATTGACCTTCGATCTGGATACCATCAATTTTGTGTGAAGAAGGAATACATTCCGAAGACATCATTTCGAACCAGGTACGGGAATTACGAGTTTATTGTAATGCCTTTTGGATTGACTAATGCACCCTCTATATTCATGGATCTGATGAATAGTGTTTTCAAGGAATATCTTGATGAATTTGTGGTGGTATTTATTGATGATATCTTAGTATACACCAAAAGCTATGAAGATCATGAAAATCACTTGTGCATTATCCTGAAGACTCTGAGAAGACATGAATTATATGGGAAGTTTAGAAGGTGTGAATTTTGGCTTCCGGAGATTTCTTTTCTTGGCCATATTGTCTCTAAAGATGGAATATCTGTTGATCCTTCTAAGACCAAGGAAATCCAAGAATGGCCAGCACCTACGAGTATAACTGAGGTAGGTAGTTTTATTGGTTTAGCAGGTTATTATCGACGTTTCGTCCAGAATTTTGCCCGATTGGCTAACCCATTAATGAAGCTCCCACGTAAAGGGGTTAAATTTGTTTGGACAAAAGAGTGTCAAGAATATTTCGAAGAAATGAAGAGAATATTATTCAATGCTCCTATATTGACTCTACCATCGGGGAATGATGGGTTCGTTATTTATAGTGATGCATTGAAGAAAGGACTTGGTTGTGTCCTTATACAGAATGATAGGGTTATTTCCTATGAATCACGACAGTAGAAAATTCATGAGGAAAACTATCCTACTCATGATATTGAGTTAGAATCTGTGATCTTTTCTTTGAAGATATGGAGGCACTACCACTATGGTGAAAAATGTGAGATTTATACTGATCACAAGAGTTTGAAGTATATTTTCTCAAAAAAAAGAACTCAACATGAGGCAAAGGAGATGACTTGAATTACTCAAGGATTATGATTGTACGATACACTACTACCCGGGGAAAGAAAACAAGGTGGAAGATGCTTTGAGAAGAAAATATCATGGAGTTTTGAATAATATGAGAATTGAAAGGGAACCAATTTTCATGGATCTAGTGAATATGGACATGGGAATAACCAGGGAAGGTGAAACATCATTTCTTTTTCAAATGGTCGCCAAACCATCTTTACTAGAAAGGATTAAGAGTTCTCAGACCGATGATGAAGAATTTTAAAAGAAGATTAAAGCTGTATATGATGGGAGAATGAGAGACTTTGTGTATGAAGAAGGAATTTTGAAATTCGGGAAGAGACTTTGTGTTCCCGATATACCTGATCTAAAAAGGGAATTGTTGGATGATGCTCATAGTTCCAATTTCTCTATACACCCTGGGAGCACCAAAATGTATAGAGATTTGAAGGAACATTTTTGGTGGGACAACATGAAGAGGGAGATTTCCAATTTTGTGTCACGATGCATGGTTTGTCAACAAGTGAAAGCAGGAAGGCAACAGCCTGGTGGAGTATTGTAACCTCTTCCCATACCTGAGTGGAAATGGGATAATATCATAATGGAATTTTTCATGGGACTACCAAATACTAATAGAAGGAACAATGCAATATGGGTTATTGTTGATCGTCTTACCAAGTCAGCAAATTTTTTTGCTATAAGAGAATATCAACCACTGGAACGTCTAGCAAGACTATATATTGATGAAGTTGTGAGACTTCATGGAGTACCCCTATCGATTGTTTCTAATCGTGATCCCCATTTTACTTCAAGATTCTGAAAAAGTCTTTAGAAATCCCTAGATACTAAACTCCATTTGAGCACTGCCTACCACCCTCAGATAGACGAACAATCATAATGGACTATTCAAACCTTAGAAAACATGTTGAGATCTTTCTCACTTGACTTTTAGGGTATGTGGGATCAATATTTACCTCTGGTAGAATTTTTATATAACAATAGCTTCCATTTGAGTATTCAGATGGCACCATATGAAGCGTTATATGGAAAGAGATGTCGCACACCAACCTATTGGGATGACGTTGGTGAAAGAAAAATTGTAGGTCTAGAACTGGTGGAGGAAACGATGGAAAAGGTGAAGGTAATCCAAAATCACATCAAAGCAGCTCAAAGTAGGCAGAAGAGCTATGCCGATAATCGAGGGAAGGATTTGGAATTTCAAGTCGGTGATCATGTTTTCCTGAAGATATCTCCATGGAAGGGAGTCATACATTTTGGTAAGAAAGGTAACTTGAGTCCCAGATACATTGGACTTTTCAAAATTCTAGAATGAATTAGAATTATAGCTTACCGATTGGCAATGCCACCAAGTCTCTCCAAAGTCCACGATGTGTTCCATGTATCTCTATTGAGGAAATACAAGCCTGACCCAATGCATGTACTCACCTACGAGGAATTAGAACTAGAACCCGATCTGTCTTATTGCGAAGAGCCCGTCAAGATTCTTGATACAAGAGAACAAGTGCTGAGAAATCGGACGACGCGTCTGGTAAAAGTTTTGTGGAGAAACCATAAGATGGAAGAGGCAACATGGGAACCTGAGGAACTTATGATGAAGAAACACCGGAGTCTTTTCATGCGGTAGTATTCTGGAAATTTTGAGGATGAAATTATTTGAAGGAGAGGAGAATGTAACAACCCAAGCTTCTACGGTACGCTTCTCTTTGAATAATGCGATAGCGTGTGTTGTACGCAACATCGAGTTCTAACACACCAAAACCAATCAAACTAGCCGTTATGAATAGTAATAACTACTTTTGGAAATTATATATATTTTATATTTCAAAATGGACTTCATTTTTGGATTCATAATATCGAATTCATCCTAAGTTGAATTTTTGGTATTTTTCTGAGAACTTCAAATTTTTATGAATAGTGAAAAATACTTAAAAACAAATTTTTTAATCAAAATAATTTATAGTGATAAATTATATTATTTAGTGGTTTTAAAGTATAATTAAAATTTATTTTTAACATTTTATCCAATGGTTTTCATTAGAATTAATTTCACTTTGAAATTGGACATAAACAATTGTCAATCTTTTGATATATATTGTTTCTTAAAAACATGCTATTTGTTGTAACAGCGGGAATTAATTATAAAATTAATTAATGAAACTTATATGTTTGGAATTTTTTAAAATAGACATCATTTTTGAATTCGGAATATCAATTATAGCTTAGGGTGAAATTTTGGCATTGTTCTGAAAAACATCAATTTTTGATGAATAGTGAAACCACTAAGTGGTAGTTAAAAACTGAATTTTTCATAAAACTTAATTTTACCGCTTCTGTGAATGGAATTTCGAAAATCCAAGAGACACGGTTAATATCAAGTAGTAAAATGTGGTTCAATGAGATGAAAATAATTTTTGGTGAATAGTAACTTTTTACTTTTATTTACCACGGTTAAAAGTAAATAGGGTATTTAAGGGTAAAAATGATATTAATATTACCCTAACACATGTCCTAATTCTATTGGACAAGTGTATCCCGACCAAAAAAAAACCTTAGGAATAAAATATTATCATTTAGGTCCACTTGGATTAGATTAGGACATTTATTATTATTTAATTCAAAGAAGAGTTAAAAGAGTTAAAATCAATGTTTATTTACTAAAACATTTTTAATATAAGGTTATACATAAGATAAATTCGATTGTAAATATTCATTAGAAATCTAAAATTATTTCCTACATAATGATATTTTATTTATTATTTTTATAAATTAAAGAATTTAATTTATTTATGACACAATGATGATGCAGTAATTACCATAATAGTGAAACAATTAAAATAATTCATCTTATAAATAACCAAATAAATACAATTTGAGACTTTTTATAGATTACACTAATTTTATATGTTAATATGACATGTTATGATTGACTTAATTAACTTTTTTGAAGTAATCATTCTGTTATGAGTTTTACAAAAATCAATTATTGAATAGTGTTAAAATTGACAAAAAAGAGTATTTAAATCAAATATTATATTATTAATTGATATTTAATTCTTAAAAAATCTAACGTTCAGCCAAGATACTTATATCATGATTGGTGTATCATTAATGGACCACTTGGGAGTCGCTTGGATGTATATAGTAAGTTTATAAACCATATAATATAAAAATACAAAGAGACATTGTAAAAGTGAAACTAATTAACTAACAGTTAATACTTGAAGATAAGGTTAATATAGTTACACAAACCTATCTAAATTATATTGGTTGAGTGGTTTTCGACCCATCCCCACCTTAAAGTTTAAATAATCCACTTTGGAGCCATTAGAAACCGAATATGAATTTATTATAAAATAATACTTCTTGTTTTTTGAAAGGTGCCCCTCACCCCTCTTATAAAAGGGCACTCTCCCTTCCCATTAAATCACACCTTCAAAGCCTTTTGGTTCATCAAAACTCTGCCCAAATACTCTCTCAACTTCCCTCACTTTATCCTAGAGGCCTTACTTTAGTCATAAATCCAACTTAAGGATCCCTTTTGAGCAAATCAAAAGGAAGAACCCGAAGAAGAGGTAATGATTTCACCACCCTTTTTCAAGTTCCTTTCTTCTTCCACTTCTTCTTTATTTGTTATTACCATTATAAAATAATAAATCCAGTATATTATATATACTTTGATGTTATTATAAACATTTTACAACCATATTTCAGAATTCTATACATCCTTTGAATAACATGTCACCATACATGCGTACGTACGGCTTACCGTCTCCACGTCGTGGTGTAATTGTTATTCAATACATTATTATTTGGATGGAAATAATAATGATGTGTAATTCATGTAAATAATAAATATAACATGATAATGATTCTGTGTATATGATATACCATACAATTACATATTATTTTATTATCAAAAGAATGATATTGTCACTCGTGCGTACGTACGGACTACCGTCTCCACGAACGCGATGAGATTCATTCTCCATCGTATCCATTCAAGTATAATTCTCATTTTATGATTAATAATAGTATCTAAGGACTTGAAATCATTCTGTATATGATTAAGATACAACCTATCCATGACAAACATGACTTACGTAACAAAACATATAAAATAAAACGAGTAAGTTAACACCCGAAACAACGATAATACTAAGATATTATTAACTAATCAATGTTAAAAGATCATATATGATATCATATTAATGTATATGATTCTTTTATAATTTAATTAAAATTATTTCACCATTATACAGGAGGTTAACCTACCCCCAACCAAGGAAAAGTACAAGGTAAGGGTTTATTTCGCAATCTCTTCATTATTCGAGGTTGTTTATACATAATAATCTACTGGGATCTCTTTATTATCCACATCCATGTTTCTTAAAAACGTTTTTCAAAACATTATTACTATTTTACTAGAATATGAGTTAAATTCATTTATACCCTTGTTTGACTTTTTATAAGAGGTTTATAAAGGAATCTTTCCATCATTTTCCAAACAAGGTGCTTTTAACCTTTTCGACAGAATTAAGGTAAGAATGTTTTTTTAACTTATATGGCAGTTGCGGCTATTTTCCGCCCTTATAAAATCGTCGAAGCTTCACTTACAAGCTTATAAGAATATTTTCAATGAAAATATTTTATTTTATATGAATCTTAAATGGTTTTAAAATAAAAAGAGATATTTCTCTAAAAATAGTTTTGATTTCATCTATGTCAATATCCTTTGATGGATTTTAAACTTATTTGAAGCTGATTTATTATGAAACAAAACTTCAATATTGTATTGAAGGTTTTGTGATATGTTTGACTATGGATATGTTATTTTTATACCCTTCATGTTTTATGGAGAAAGTATTGACATTTCGTATGCTAGTTTTAATACGAATGTTTATGTTATGTTTAAACCTTTTCATATGGGAATGCATTGGACTTAATATGTGATGGGTGGAGACCGCTATCGCTCCTCAATGCATCAGTAGGTCTCATGAGACAAACTAGTGTCTTGGCACAAGGCCTTGGAAAAATCTTATTTGTAGTCTTGGCATGAGGCCTTGGCTATGTGGTTAGGATAGTCTGGAATTATGCATTCCATCATTATGAAAGTGGTTATTGATATTGCATGTGATTATTCGATTAATAGAATATCCATGTGAATAAGTAAATGACATTATTTCATTTTATTTTTTCCATACTATGTTGAAGTTCAAGTTTAAAATGATTTTTTTTTGTTATACATTGCCTTAAATTTTTATTCTTATTTATGAAAGTTTCCTCTATATTGTTATCCTTACTGGGAATTTGAGCTCACCCCTTTTCTATGTTTTATTTTTCCCAGGATCTGAAGAAGTAATTTATGAATGACCTGCAGGAATAGTATGAGGGGATAAGAGTGTGGACTATGGAGACTATATTGTTGTAGTTTTCATTTTATGATGTAATTTAAACTTTATTAATGTATCTAGTTATTCCAAGGCTACTAAACTAATCGGTCTTTCGAGACATGATCTTTCTTGTGATAATGCCAATGTTATGTAATAATGCACTGACTCTGGGTAACTATGGTCGGGGTGTTACAATTTTAGTTCCCACCATTTATACATATGAAGGTATCAACATGAAAATTACACAATTAAAATTAATAAAGAATATATTCTTGAATCCCCTTCCTCTTTGTGAAGTTCTCATGATTCACTGTACAAGTACAGGGATAAAAGAAAGATTATCACAACCCTAGAACTCATGAAAAATAAACTTGAGATGAACATAGAGGGGCTCACTGAACTCAAAGGGTAGGATTATGATCATATATATTTGAAAAAGAAAAAAAAAATAATAAAATGGGAGTTTCTCTCTAAATATTAAAACAATAGAAGTGAAATCTTGCAATGATTCTACAAATAATTATTTCCCTAATATTGGGTGAACTCCCCCCTTAATCCTAATTAAAATTGGTAGTTATATATATATATATATATCATATATTAAAAATTAATTTTACTTAAAATTTAATACTGAAATATTTGAAGTTTGAATGAATTTATTTATATAAAAATACCTATATTAAATTGGTTTTTGAATGACAATTCCATTATCAATCACAAAATAAAATTCTAGTATTAATTCATAAAACTCCCAAAATTTCAAGGATTTAAAATTTGAAAACCCCTATATGAAGAATAAAATACAATAGAAACCTAAAAAACTAGCCGAGGGAAATATATTATATATCACCAAGAAGGGTATGAGTAAGATATTCTCTATAATAGAAAACTCACAAAGGTAAGGCCTTCCCACGGTTACGTAATATATTCCCAAGAATAAGTAGCATATTTCATCATGTGTAAGAATATTTAATTTACCAAAATTATATGTGTAATATATTTGAGGATATATAACATATTTCCATTTTGAAAATTATTTTTACATAATATATTTATAAATTAATAAGTTTATAAACATTAAAAAATACATATGGTATTTTACATCTTCAAAAATTGATATTTATGAAATTTAGGGGATACATAGTATATACTTCATATTAAATAAGATATTTACCTTTAACAAATACATATGGTATTTTACATCCTCAAAAATTGATATTTAATAAATTTATGGGATACATAGTATATACTTCATCTTAAATAAGATATTTACCATTAATAAAATTTTATATGTTGGATATTTCAATCATCATATAAGGTTTTCCACTTTTTAGAAATTAATACATAATATATTTATAAAAACATAATAAATAGATGAATACATATGATTATCACCTATAATAAATTCAATATTTAATAAATATATTTCACATGTAATATTATTTCTTTTAGGAAACCCATTATAATATGTAATATTCTATAATTAGAAAAAAAATTAGAAAAACATGAAGGAGTAAAATTCCCTTAAAAATCATAGATTTAATTCCAAAACTATAGAACAACCTCTATAATTTTAGAACTAATTTAGAACTAAATTATAAATGATAAAAACCTTCATAATACTCTAATATCACTAAAAACATTTTCAATCACACTTTACACCTTTGAAATGAAAAGGGAGGGGCTTAGAAAAATACGGTTCTTTGTAGTTCCTTTTTTGTTGAGTGAATTCTTCCATTTTGTTGATCTTGAGAATGTACAATATGGCTTGTTGGTGATTCAATACTGTGACTGGGGTCTAGGTTATTTTACGTTTTGGTACATTGAAGTCATGTATCACTTTGGTTTGAGATGTTTCATACCTTATTCCAAAAATGAGATTCCAGAGGATGGAATCTCATAGAATGAGTGGTCCCCATATAACCAACGTCGAGAGATTTTTACAATAAATGAATATCCTAATATAGAGAAACAAATTAGTTAATCTATATATATCATTATCAAACAATTATTAGCATCCTAAATAAAAAATGTACGTTATGAAATTCATTTATTTGGTTTATTATTTTTTCCACATGTATAGGTATATTTTTTTTGTCGTATAATTTTTTTGAGTTGTCTTTAATATTTTTTGAATGATTTTCATCCCTTTAAAACTCTTAAAGTGGTGTTAAAGAAAATCTATAAATGTTTATTTTGAAATTTAAATGAATTAAAAAAGATAGAAAATGTGTTTTCCAGATAACATTACATAAAAAATCAAAAACACCAATTTTGGTTCATGATTTTACCAATATATGACATAGTCCACTTGGCCATGAATTATTTCAGTTATTATTTTTTATTGAACATGAAATAGTGAACATTAAATAGAATTTTTGTAGACGTGTTAGAAATAATTGAGAAAAATAATCTCATGAACTACATCATGGTATCCTATACCATGAGTACTGACAATAACATAATGGAGATTACAAAGCCATTTTTAGTTTCTGAAGTCTTTCCCAAAATAATTTAGCTAAATCAATGCTTTTGGATAAAATATCCATCCTAAAGTAGAATGGTGTCTTGAAATGGTTTCCAAATTGGTCATTATATATGGTATGACTAAATTATATTACACTATGCCCATATAGGCATTCTAAATTCAAGAAACATTTGATTTTTTGAGTATATTGGATTGATATTTTGGGGAACTAATTTTAAAAATTAAATTTGGAGAGTTTGGGAACATAAAATTAGTGTTTTTGGATTGAAAATAGAGCTCAAATAGTATTTTGTGAGATCAAGAGTGAATAAAGAAGGGCATAGTGGCTATAAAAAAACTATAGAAAATGATCAGTTGGGTGGTAGTTCCTCGTAGTTGCACCAATCACTGCCTATATCCACTGACCAACTAGTGGCCTCTACTAGCTAGATGATGGTATTTTTAAGGGTAAAAGGTAAAAAAAATTACCCTTTGGGTTTTTTGAGGGGATATCCCCTTCTCCTCTCCAACTCACACGCACAGTGTGGGATACCCCTTTTCCTCCTTTTAACCACCCTCATTTTGGGTGGATTTTGATGTGATTTATATCGATTCAAGGTACATTTTCAATTATTTTGCCCTCTTTTGAACATAAAATCCATCATTATAATTTTTTCACTTCATTGAATTAATTTTTTTGGTGATTCCACTGAATCATGGTGGAATCTCTAAATTCTCTTTGGGATTTTGTTCAACCATGATAGTGTATGTTTCGTGGTGGAATTTTTCCTATAGTGTATTGGTGTTTCATTAAGGTATGATGAAATATTTAATTTTATTTGTTTTCTACTAAATCATTTTTAAATTCATTATGGAATAACTATGGAATATTAGTAATTTACCTAGGAATGGTGTCAGGTGTCTGTTGTGGACCTCTAGTGGGTAGTTTCTTATGGTTTCATCCAGTGGGATGTGTTCGATGAGTTGGTGGTGTTTATGACATTTTTATTAAATGTTTTACTTAAATTTTGTATATTGAAGTTAATGTTTGGATTTTTTTATCCTGATTTAGGGGATTATGTGTTGTGTAAATATTTAAATAGATATCATGGAGCTTATTCAATATTGGATAGTTCTGGAGGAAGATTCCAGGCTTCTAAATTAGAATGGAAACCATTAGTTTGAGGTAGGTGGTCTTATATGATATCCTAATGGTAGTAATGATTTTGTTATATGGGATGAGATGTTTGGGCTCTCCACTATGAGTGGTTCTATCCAATTTAATTACAATATCTAAATTGTATTAATTTTTTAACATTAAAATTATTGATTAATTGAACACTTTTAACTAAATGAGTATGTTCCTAGGAAATGATGGTCCCAGGGAGACGACTTGATGCCTCATCTTCTGAAGGCCAAGGCCTCGAATTGATATTTTAATTGAGTGTTTTATACCCCCATAAGGTATTTCCTTAAGATGAAATTGAATAATCATGTATTAGTTTTCTATGATTTAGAACCTTGAACAACCATGTAAGGTCGAGGGAAGACCAAGAAATCTATGGAATAAGTAGGTCATGGGACTACTTTATGACACCATGGAGACATTAGGCTCTTTGAACTGACCTAAGGGCAAGTGAACCTCCCACTTCTTATTTGACCAGGCATAGGTGGTCAGGCCATAGGTAGGCTAGGATCTGGTTTGCATAGTAAAACAACCTAGTGATTCCTTGAGGACTGAGATGGTCCTTGTTCCATTTATCAAATTGTTTCCCATATGAAATACCCTATATATACATTTACATCATACTATCTTGATAATGATGTTGAGAGACTTAGCATCCTATGGGAATCATTTGTTGAACTAGACCCTTAGTTTATACCAATGACTATTTTGAGGGTGCCTCTAATATATGGTGACCTATGGGACCCATGTGGGAGTCCCATTGATAGACTAAACCGGATCGAGTTCATGTATTTTGGTAGTGATGATTTTAAGTATCGCCTTAGAACCCAAACTAGTGTTCAATGCCAATGGGTATGTGATGTCTATGATGGGTGTGTGAATGCAACCATACCGAGTTGTATATTTATTTATTTTTTATTATTGAAGTCATGTGATTTACTTGGACACTTGAGAATTATCTTTTGGTCCTGACACTGATGTGATTTTTTCAGGATGCTCAAGAATACACTGTTGAGATTGATGATAACCTATGATGCTTAGTGTGATTGTGGTCTTTGCTCACATTATTTTGGGGGTAGATGCCTAGTTTGACTAGAATTTAGTTTATATGGATGATATTGTCCTAGATTCCTAGATGTGGTACCTAATATCCAGCATTAGTTCTATGAGTTAAAATTCACACAAGAATACATATGATTCTTGAGATTATGTTATTATAGGGAGACTATTGTGAATTCCTAGGTAGACCAAGATTTGAACGAGGATTCCAATAGATCATTTTAAATTTATTTGCTCTTTATATTTGAATGGTTATATAAGGTTCCAAGTGGGAATCCATCCCTTATCACATATATTGGACATCTTGAGGGTGAATGTTGGATCTCCTCAATCGATTCCTAGGATACCCCCTAGGATTGGGGGTAAATAGAAGTTATGGTTTGGCTGAGGATCCATGAGTTATTGGATTCCCAAGTGACCTTCCATTCTATTTCTTGGGTCACCCAAGAATCATTAATGTCTGGATATAGAGGATTACTTAAGGCCACCCACTCTATGGAATCATATATTGATCTGACATCAAGAACTCCTAGGTACTACCATGGGGTTCATCCTTGGGGATTAAAGATGACGGATTCCTAATGATGCCCTAGGGCCTGTAACACTCTAGAATGATAAAGGGTTAAATGACTAAAAGATACAACTCATGTCAACAAGGTGAACCTTCTTTTTAGAGACCCTACCTAATTAGAACTCCACAGTCAAGCATTCTTTTCCTGGAGTAGTGATCAAGATGGGTGACATTCTAAAAAGTTTTCTAGGGTGTGAGTGAGGAAGCAAACACACTAGAAAGGACATGTGTTGGCCTGTAGGGATTTTCATTAGTCAGATGACCTGTTTGGGTAGGGGGTGGGACCCAAGGTGGGGACTACCTGTCTGAGGGGAAACTGGTGGTACCTGGTGGGCCAGGACCCAATGACAATATTTCAAGAGCCTACCTGATTAGAACTCTATAGTTAAGCATGATTGGCATGGAGCAGTGATCAGGATGGGTGACCTTCTGGAAAGATTCCTAGGGTGTGTGTGAGTGAGGAGAAATCACACTGTAAAGGACATGTGTTGGCCTATGGGGACTGTCATTATCCATATGACCCGTTCAGGCATGTGGGTGGGCCTTAGGGTGGGGCATGTGTGTTGGCAGGTAAACTGGTGGTAGCTAGAAGTCCATGAACCAACAATTACGTTAAAGGTATGGTGTTTGTGCTATCACCAGGACCCCATTTTTATTGGGGCTACTACTCATTATTATTGAAGGATGATTAATGGATCTTTAGAGTGTGGAAAAAGGTTAACCTATGTGTATAGTCATACTCAGAGACCCCACGACACTGTTTGAGGATGGTACGGTTGATCAGGGTCATGAACATTAGGATTAATGATGGTTATTGGGATTTTCTTGATATATATGATTATTATTATAATATTGTAATTCTATTATGGTTGCAACGGTCCCTACAACATGATCAGAGACATTACAACATTCGGTTGAAGTAGTGATCAGGATGGGTGACCATCTGTAATGTTTCCCAGGGTGTGTGTGAGTGAGTAAAAAACACACTAGGAGGGAAATGTGTTGGCCTATGGGGACTATCATTACCCAGATGACCCGTTCTGGCATGTTGGTGGGCCCTAGGGTGGGGACCACGTGTCGATGGCGCAACTGGTGGTACTTGGAAGGCCATGACTCAACAATCATGTTAAAGGTAGGGTTTCTATGCAATCACTAGGCCCCGGTTTTTATAGGGAATGCTACTCATTATGATGGAAGAATGAGTACGGGATCCTTAGAGTGTGTAAAAAGGTTAACCGATGTTTATAGTCATACTCAGAGACACCATGACACTATTTGAGGATGGTATGGTTGATCAGGGTCATAAAACTTAGAAATAATGATGGTTATTGGGATTTTCTTGATATACATGATTATTATTATAATTTTGTAATTATATTACAGTTGGAACGGTCCCCACGACATGATCAAAGACATTACAACATTTGGTTGAAGTAATTATTTTTAGTTGTTTATATATTTTCTAATGTTATGATGTTTATTTATTGATTATTACTGAGCATGTCAAATGAACATATCACAACATATTTTGTTTTGTAAGAGACCATGTTGGTGGTACCCTATTTAGTTTCGTAATCACTCTAAGATCTAGACACCATTTCATTTGGGTACCCTAGAATATTTCACATGGTTATTATAGACACAGTTACTGATGGGTCTTTAAGTTTAAGTCAAATAGGATGGATCATAGTATGGATATTACCTAGGTAGGGCTCATAGTTATGGTAGATCACAATGTATTTGTTCATTTTTTTATTTTTTATGTGATTATACTAGTGGGTGTTTAATATTATATGCCTATGTATCCAAATTTCTTTTTCTATATAATTTAGTATATTTACCTCTTATGTTTCTCAGTTTATTTTTGTTAGGAGTATTATTTATGTTTATTTTTCCATTGTTTCTTACTCTTATATTGGGGGTATATACTCCCCACAATACCTAAATATTCCCTCATAGCTAGTCACCAACATCTGGCATTTGAGTAGTTGTGCTTGAGGTGTTGTGGTGGCTTGTTCTCATTATAGTTCAGAGAGATTTGGTCTAAGGAATTACAATGTGGAATCAATGTATTTATTTTAATTTATCTTTCTATTTTGTGAGATCATAGACAGAAGACATAGTTATGTGTTAGAACATGTGATAGAACCCATACTAGTGCATATTTTTTCGACGCTTCCATAGTCGGGGCGTGGATCACCACATCAATGCATATTTCCTTCCCTGCATTTATGCTTTCCAAATATGGAAAAATTCCATAAATTTAATTGGTGATGTCCTCTCCTTGATCAATATGGGATTATGGGGTGTTGGTTCCATCTTCCATGGATTCATCCTTGGAGATCTTTTCCTAGTACAGGTCTCCATCAAAGATTTCAGTAATGTTGGTGAAACTTGTTCCCAGTGCCATCTCGATGTGGATGATAGTTAGTTATACTACATATGTCTCAAAAGGGAATAATCATTTTGTTGATTAGATGATAACATCAAGCACGTTAGGAATGTATAAACATTAGGTAAGATGAGAACCTATAAAATATTTATTTATTGGAGTACATTTCATGTGTGGGGAATATTAGGCACTAAACCCAAGGAATCACATGTCGGTCATGAGGTAGTTGGTACTAGGGGCGTAAATATTATGATGATTTTTTACCTTAGGTATCCAAAGGTTATTGTATAGGTATGTATTATTTATTAGGATCCAAGTTTAACAACTTGTGGAGACGATTGGGGAGATGTTTAATGACTTTTAGGGACATGATTGGTGGTTGAGAGTGTCCCTAAAGGGGAAGATTTCACACTCAGGATGGAGTGTGTTCCCCAAGGGGGATGATTTCAGACTGGGGTAATGGAGTGTGTTCTCTTAGGGGGGGTGGTTTAACACTTGGATAGTTGATTTCGTCCCCCCAAAGGGGGTGATTTAACACATGAAAGATGTAGTGCGTCCCCCAAAGTGGAATGATTTCACACATGGATAATGGAGTGTTTCCAACCAAGGGGGATGATTTAACACATAGATGTTGTTGGTATTGAAACTCATGGAGGAATCCTACCTACCCTACCAGTAAACCGAGATCAAAATAAACATAATTTGATGTGGCATTTTAAGGTCATGTGATAGGACTAGTCCATAAAGTTTGACATCATGTTTTGAGGATGATCATGTTGTGGAAGGAGTGTCAATAATGGATGGTGTGAGGATTATTTATATGGGCTTCTCATGTGATGTTATGATAAGTGATGATGTGAATGCGGATTATGCATGGGATCTTCTCAAGTGATTTAAGGTGAAGAGATGATGTGATTGGCTCTTACATATAGGATCCACTTGGATGTTGTTAGGAGTAACTATTCTATGATTCGGGATTATGCATGGAAGTTTCCCATGTGCTTCTGTGGGGTAGAATGGTATGATTGGGGCTTGTGCGTCAAATATTCCTGTGTTCCAATAAAATTAATGATGATATTGTTGGGGCATAAACATGGGATCTACCCAGGTGTTTCTTTGAGAAATGATGATGTGAATGGGGATTACTTGTGGTAGATTCTTGGTTATTTATAGGATTAGCGATGATGTGTATAGGTCTTATTCATGGGAGATTCGTGGGTGTTTTTAGGTAACAAAATTGTGTGATTGGGGATTTCACATGAAATATTCCATTGTGATGCTCTGGGGAAGTGATGGTATGAATATGGATTATAGTTGGAAGCTTCCTGGGTGATTCTAGGAGTAGCAAAGATGTGTTTTGGGCTTACAACTAGGAGCTTCCTGGGTGCTACTGGGAGCATAGATGATGTGAATGGGGTCTTAATGTGGGAGTATCTCAGGTAATTCTAGGGTAAAAAATGGTTTGGTTGGGGATTATGTGTGGGGGCATCTTGGGTTATTATTGGAGCAATGATGATGTGAGTAGGTATTATATGTGGGAGATGACTGGGTGATGCTAAGAGAAGCAGTGGTGTGACTGGGAATTACATGTGGATGATACCCAGGGGATGGTGTATTGTCTCATGCATATCACATGATGGAGCTCATGATCACCACATGAGTCATTTTATTCTTATCACACAAGTGATCCTATGTAAATTTCATAGTTTATGGTTCTTGTTTCATATAATGTGAAAGTATGTGATGTGCAGAGATTATGAATTGAGATACCCATCCTTTATTCCTCATGTTGGGTTATGATGGAATCCCATGTTCCTGATATCAGTTAAGGCTATAGTTTATCTTCATGGGAAAGGATGTGGTGTGCTGGTCTTATGAATTGATTTTCTTATCCATTCTTCTTTATTTTGGTTCAAGAGGCTATCTCTACTAGTTCGTGGGTTAAGGAATTTTATTTGGGACTTACACCTAAGGAGGAGGCCCATGGCGACTATTTGGTGGCCATCTCAGAACCATTACTTGAGGCATATTTTGATTTCTTCAAAAGAAATATCGTTCTTCTCATAGAATACATCCTATGATTTTCATATAGGGTATACTTACAGTTTAACATCATGTATAAAGGAATAAGGGGTCACCTTCTAATCTTGATATAAGGCATCTTACACTTGATGTATAAAGAATGTTGTGTGTGTCATAGGAGGCATCCCATGTTTTCCATATAGGGTGTACTACATTTTAACATCATTTAGTGTGGACTAAGTATAAAGATACCTAAAAATGGATGGGGGACTTATGAATGAGCAACCCCTTTAGGTTTGACCCAACATATGAGTTAGGTGACGAGGTTTTAGGAGTTTTTTGACTCATGGTGCTTAGAGAATCCAAGAGAAGAATCTCAACATGTGGAATGGAAAAGGGACTAAGATTAGAAAGTTGAATCAAGGTATTTTAGGTATTTTAGAGGATTATATCATCTCATGGTATTAAATGGGATAGAATTTGGGGATATATATATGGAAAAACCCCAAATTTCCTATACCCATCCTGAAATCCCTGTGGTGAGACTCTCTATTTATCATGGGGATCAGTGATGGAAGGTAAGGGACTAGACCAAATGTCTAGGACCACAATTGGACACTAATCTTGAGTGGGTGTGTGGGGACTGTGCCCCTAAGGTATGGACCAGTAGCCATTAAGAAAAGAGTTTCAAAAAGGATAGGGGCTTCACAAAGGTTCCCAAATTTAATAGAAAGAATGCTTAGGGAAAGGAAGGATCCAAATGGATATGGAAAACAATATTAAATGAATCTTTGGAGTTTTACAAAAATTAGTGTTTAAGAGTTTAACATACCAGCCTGGGTGCCACACACTAGTGCCCCAAGATGGTCAAGTACATGACCTCAAGAGTGCCTCCCCATAAGCCAGAGGCTACTGAGTAGTAGACAAGGTATATTATCAATCATGGGAAGACCATAACCACTTTATCAAAGTAATATACTAGAGTAAATAAAAAAACAAAAAATGATATAAGAATTACCATAAAAATACTAGTGTTACCTAATGACCAAAACAAGAATTAAAATATCATAATTGAATAGTAAATATGCCCTGCCAAAGTTCGTGTCATGTGTCAATATGGAAGAATCAAAATAAATAGACACTGACCACTCCCAAGCGGGCCCCAAACCACATCTGGTTCCCTCATCCATGCTCCATCCTATATCATACAACTAACATAGGGATATTTCCCTTAACCTATCCTATAACTATGAAATCTATTCGGGTACCGATCAAGAATTCTGAGTAGGGTGTGATTACAAATCAGTAGGCCACAACCAATGACATCAAAAACAACATCCATCAATATCAGAGTTTTACATTTTAAAAAGAATAAGCACAATGCTTAATTAATGATTTATCACATTTATTATTCTATAATGAAACCACATAAAAACCTCAGGTTCCTGAGGACACCTAAAATACAATACATGCTTTGGTCCGTACTAGAGTTTGAACTATTATCATGTGATATCACCTATCCTAATAAAAGTTTTGACAATTATCATTTCATTTCAAATTTTAATACGGAATTTTGGAACCATATTCCAATGCCAACATTTTGGATCTAGGTTTCCATTACTAGGACCCCATGGTTTTTTGATGCATCTGACCATGTCGCACACTCATTTATTAATTTATAACTATGAGCTTTTGGCATAGTAGGCCATGTACCGCACATGAATATAAATTAATCACTATGGGATTTTTATGTAGTATATAATTTTCCACACAAGAATATAAATTTATGACTATGGTATTTTGACACAATAATCCATGTCCCAAACATGAATATCAATTTAATAACATGTATCATAATAACACATATATCACTTCCAACAAGGCTAATTAGCATTATCCCTATCATCACATTTCATTATCACAACACATATTAATTAATTCAACAATTAATTAACCCATTTCTATGAATTAAATCCTCACAAAAGTTCCCATTAAATAATTCAACAATTAATTATTATAATCACACAAATAAATATTCACATCATTCCACTAATTAATTAAATAATTAACTAATCTCATCAATCCATTTAATCAATTAACTAATTAATTGGTCCCAAAAATTGCATTAATTAATTATAAAATTAATTAATCAATTCACACTACAAATATCCCCAATTAATTCAACAAATAATTATTCAATTCACAATCTCAATATCCCAAATTTCACAATTTCTAATTTAATTAATTTACCAAATCAATTAATTTAATTTAGGAAACTCAATTATTAATCATCCAATAGATATTATTCAATTACATACATGTAATTGAAATCAAGACTTTAGGATTTGAATAAGAACACCTACCTCAATATTGAAAAAAATTTCTCACCAACAGAAATCCCCAATTGATTGAAACAACATGAAAGAATGAGATATTGGTTCAATTACTAGATCCATGATTTTAACAAATCATGATCTAAAATACCAAGATCTATATCTATATCCAACATCAAGTAAAAAAGAATAATTTATCCATGAAGAAGAGTGAGTGAGAGAGAGAGAGAGATTTAAATGGGAAGAAACCACATACCTGATTGGTGAAAATAATTAATATGGGATTTGAGTTTCAAAGAATTGAGGTTGAAAGCCTATAGAATTCATCTAAGAGACCCCAAAATCGATAGAAAATGTTAGGGGTTGTGTGGGGGACTATTTTGGGTTAATTTGCGGGTTTAGGTATTTTAAAATATAATATTTGGTTTAATTAAAAATGCATGCACAGTTTACAGAGAAGGGGAGCCTGGTTTTCCAAACCACACAACATAACTTTGTACCTCTTCTAGGGGTTCACAGTTTGACCAATAGTGCACCATCCATGCTAGTCTATCATTTCACTGAAGGTATGTTATCAGTGTACCAAATTTATATTACCCACTCTAAAGCTAGTATAGCGTATGTGAAGGGTTGATCTATAGGGAAATATTGATTGCATTAATTCGATTTCTTTTGAAATTTACTTAGTCAAGGATTCTGGATTTAGGCTGGGATTTTTGTTTTTGATTATGAAAACCATTTTGATCACTGAAGTAAAGATTAACATTTAAAGGTAATGAAAATGCATGTGATTTTTAATTTGGTTGATAGAAGGAGCGTGTGGGGGATATGGTTATTATAGAGGTTTTAAGAACATCTTATTAGGTTGTGTAGTTCATAATAACCCAACACACTGGGTTTCAGTTGTGACAAGGTTCACTTGGTCTAGTAAACTATGTCTGGAACTGAAGAAACTGAATCCTTGGTCCAGTAGTCAGGGTTTCACAATTCTTTACATAGATGAGTCCATTTTTGAGTTGATGAATACTTCCAATGACCATGAAGGTATTCATATTTATTCTTCCTTTGAGTCCCTAAAATTCTACCCTTGTTCTGGCTCAGAAATTTCAGTGATAAAAAGAAATGATTGAAGAAGAATAAGAATAATTAAACAGAACAAACACAAACATAACAATTAATCAAAATTACAAAACTCTTTTATCATCCACAACCCCAAAACATGAGTTCTTTTAGTTACACATGGAAGAAAAGATGACAATATAACCCTAGATACCTAATGTAGTCATCACAGAAACATTGAGGAGAGGTAAACTCTTTGGTATAATGGTGGATTAGCATAACAATAGTAGCACGATAGCAAGGCAGAAAAACCTCCCTCCTAATATTGAATAATGAATCCATAAACCGAAGTCCAAGTCATATATTTATAGAAAACAAATGTACATGGAATGTATACAAAGTACACACCATGTAGTTTTATCAATGCACTTATGTCATAGTTTTTCTTTTGTAGGTAGCCAGCTGTGGCGCCCTTGACTTCCACGGTGTCGACGATCAGTTGGTGGAGGGTACATGGTGTGTTGTGCCACCTCACATGGAGTGGAGCCTCTAGAAAATACCACCAACAGCATATAGAAGCATGTACACAACATGTTGGTAAGAACCACATGGCGTATCTTCTCTGTTCTGGTGACTTGGGTGTGTATTCGTCTTGCCGATCCGTGTCTGAGTCTGAATGTACATGGCATGTAGGTATGTACATGCCGTGTAGTTGGGAATTTTAATCAAAGTTCTCCAAGTTTTTGTGCTTTTCCAAAAAACACTTGAAAATAAACAAGATCACCAAATTCAAAGTATTTTTTCACTAAGAAATAGGTATTTTCTGAAAACATGTTCTTATTTTCAAAAATATATGTGGAAATGTATACACAAATCAGGTGTATAAAACTCCCCACACTAATTCATTTTCTTTCCCTCAAGAAAATATCAACATATAATTAAAAGAGTCTATATTTTAAAAGGAAGGCATTAAATTAATCATAAGTTTAAATGATATAGTCACAAGATAAAATTCAAAAAAGTTACAAAAAAGATTAAAGTCATAAGATATTCTAATCATGACTCATATATAATTCAATAAACTATATTCATCACTCTATAAACACATTTTCAACCTTTCAAAAATAAGCATGGCACATGATGATCTATCTGACCAATAAATATCACACTCAACACTCAAGATATTTTAAATCAATGTTATGATCAATATAAGGCATATACACTCTATCTATAGGTTGTCAAGAAATCTAGTTCTCTACTTCAGAAAATTGAATTAAAAAAATCATGAGGGATTTTCAATGAGGTTTGGATGTCTCTGTGGCTAAGGGATGGTAGGTAATGATGTGAAAAATAAACTATGAGGCTTGAAAAGGGACGATAAATTCTTTAAATAACACTGGATAATATTCAAAATAATGATAAGTGTAAAAGAATCCTCAACAAGCTCTATCAAATACTCTCATCACCACCATATCCCTTAGTTAGGTAGGGTTCTCAAACTATCATGTGACTATAATTTTCCCTTGTATTTATCATTTTTTAACTGAAGGGACCACTTAAGAATTCCACAAATAGGGGTTTGAAACCCTTTCTGCTCCAAATGAACAAGAGGCACTCCCCACACTTAATTTCATGAAGATTCACAAAAATGTGCCATGTACTACCAATTCCCTCTCTGAAGCTCAAGTGAATAATCATGAAAAGCTAAAAAGAATTAGCGTAGGAAGGTAAATAGGCCTGTAATATGGCTTCTTATTAAGGTTTTCTTTGGTTTATAGAGTATTTACAAAGATCAGATGTAGGGTAGGTCTCAAGATTAAAGGGGTTGAAATAATCTAATTCCCCAATCACTTTAATGTAATTAAAAAATTATTCATGTTTTGAAAATAAAACTCTCAAGTTATGGTAGTCATGTATATACTAAGAATCTATTATGAAAGATGGTATTAGAAAGAATATGATGAAGTGTTTAGAATACCTCTCTTGAGTGGGAAAGACAAATAAAGAGACAATCAGGTCGTGAAACTCAAATAAATGATTAGCCTAATCAATGTAATTAGCCAAGGATTACAAGTTGAAATTTAAACTATATTAACAATCATTTTAAAACACTTAAGATCCATAAATAAGCAAACAACCTTTAAAATTTTCCTACTTATAGATTTATTATTTATAAAAAGGACTAACCAAAATTTCTTCATGTTTTCAAATATATCGTCTAATAACAATGTATCCTAAATGATGGTACATGCAAAGACTAAGGTGGTTGAGAGACTCTCCCCCAAACTTAATACTACACATAGTCCACCAATTGCACTACTAATGGGAATGAATTCAAGGCATCCAAAAGTTCCACCAATGTACCTATGACTATCGATGGAAAAGAAAATTGCAAGAAAGCACATTGACACAGGGCAAAAATAGACAATATATATATATATATATATATAGAATAAATCTCAATTGTCATAATCTCGGTGTAGCCTTAGGGGAGGAAATGTCTAGTAAAGGTGGGGTGGAATCATCAGATGTATTAGTAGGAGGAATTGATCCGTCAGCCTTTGGTAGTGAAGTTGCGGAAGGGGCATCCGTGATGGCGATCTCTACAAGAGGAGGTGGGCCGGTACCTGTAGTAATGATGCGGATGGAATATGTGGCCACCGAAATGTCATAAGGGGGTATGGTAGAAGCCGGAGGGGTATAAGTATAGGTATCCACTAGTGGAATTGGAATCCTTTGATGCTATAGCAGTTGCTCCATCATCCGCACGATGTGGTATAGGCACTGAGTAGATGTAGTTTCCCACTGAAGGATAATAGCTTGCTGATGGTCTATCATAGATAGGCGGATGGTGATGGGGAGGTTAGCCAAGGGTGTGGGATGGGAAGGGGCAATGGAAGGTCCAGGAGGGTTAATAGGAAAGGAAGTAGGGAAGGGTGAAGAAGCTGGAGGGGTGGGTTAGGAGGTGTAGGGGCATCCTCGAGGGAAAGAGGGTCGGTAGAGGGTGGTAGTGGGGCCTGGGCAATGATGTAAGTTCCCCTACTTCTAGAGCAATCCCATGAGAATAATAATGAGAAAGTCCATAAATTGGGGGGAACCTAATCAATTTTGGGGAAGGGAAGGCTCGAAAATGATGAGGTGGTGGGCTAGGAGAGTGGCATAGAACCCACCGTTCAGGTTTCCCTAATGGCTGATGAACACAACATCGAAGTAAGAGGCAAATAGGTAGGGGAAGTCTGGGTAGTCCTGTTGGATGACATAGGTGAAGAGCTCCATATCACGGCTAGTCACAACACCCATATCCTCATTAAGGGGAAATAGGATGGTGCTAAAGCATAGGTCATTGAAGCGGAGGATATGGTCAATGATGAGGTTACTCTTCTGGGAAGTGGGGTTGTAGTGGTGGTCGGGCCCAGCAATATCCCGCCACATGGAAATGAGATCAGAATGCATAGGGTAGGTTAGTGTGGAGACAAGGGGTGGGGTGACTGGATGGGGATAGAAGCCACACCCTCACCCAAAATTGGGAAATGTATGGGAAAAATGTCAATCGCCCAGCTGAAATCAGAACACCGGTATCATGTTTCTAGGCGTCACTCAGTACTCGGGCCCTTCAAACTCAATGGATACAGAAAACTCCAAAAATAAATCTCTAAAAATATGAGTGTGAACCTGAAAGATCATGAGTAATGGTGGGTTCCCAAGGCGCTCTTCCAATCCCCCTCAGATACCCAGCTACTGAGGTCCATGGATTTCAAGATAATGACTGCTCAACTGGATTGTGCTGTATTAGTATTGTGGTGTATGTTTTCTATACTAGCTTAAAATTTCAATAATGTATGAGGGAATATTGATTTTTTTTGTTTTTTATTTAAATAATTCTTAAATTAATTGTGGAATATTTGTGTAATATTAGGTATTTGCCTAGTAATGTTGTATGCAGTCTAGTGGTTACTCAATATTTCATTACATGGCATGTGCCTAGTGAGTTGGTTGGAATTTATTCCATTTTTAATAAATTGTCTAGTTAATTATCGAATATTGGAGTTTATATTAAAAACTTATTTGTATAAGAAAGGGTCTTGGGTATTGAGATAAGCTTAGAATGGACATCTTTGAGTTTGGTCGACCTTGGAAGGGCCATGAGGAAGTTTTTATGCTTTTTAATTTCAATGGAAAGCTTAATTTTGAAGTGGGTGGTCTCTTATGATGACCATATGGTTATTGTGCTCTTGTTATATGGCATGAAACATTTGGGATCATCATTATGGGTGGTTCCCTCATGATTTATTGGAATATTTAAATTGAATTAAATGTTTTAATTTAAAATGATCAATTAATTGAATGATTTATTAACAAAAGTAGAATGCGCCTATGACACATTAATCCTATGGTGATAGATCGATACCTCATCCACTGATAGCCAAGGCCTTGACATAGGATTTTCACAAGTTGTTTGGACCCCCATAAAGGGGTTTTTTAGATAAAATTTAATAGTAATGGCATAGTGGCACATGCTTTTGAACCTTGTACACCTAAGTAGGGGTGATATAATACCAAGAAATCCAGGGCCTCAGTAGGCCATTGAAGTACATTATGAATCTAGGCTCTAGAAACAACAGAAGCACATTGGATGTTAGGGAAAACTCATATTTTATTCTTAATTCTTGTGTAATCATTTCTTTATATGATTTAAAAATCAAGTCCAATAGTAACCATATATTAATTTACTAGAGAAAATGATGATATGAGAGGATTATGATAGTCAAATGTAATTTATAATTAATTTATAATTAATTTATGTGAAAATTTAGAATTACCTCAACATCTAATTCTATCTTCGTTGATGATCTAATTGAGTATATATTATTATATCATCATTGTGTTGTAGGATCCAAGTGTAGAATATCTCTATAGGTGATCTATATGTGGACTAAAATCTATAAAATTCACTGTAGAATCACCGGGTTCTATCATGAATGATCCTGATTACTTATGTTTTTCATAGTTGATCACAACAGAATTATTCTTGAGGAAGAACTATTGATGTTATCTCATTTTCTTGAGAGAGTATGTGAGAATAGAAATATAGATATATTGATATTTCTTTTAGTCTTTAGAGATACTCACTTTATCTTTTGTGTACAAAAAGTGTGTATCTGAAAATTGAGATAATTAGATATTTATTTTAGTAGGTTTTGGGTTAGAAAATCACACAAAATCCCCTTACCAGCTTTAATATTCTTAGTTGAACCCATGTAAAAAAATAAAAATAAAAGTAAGAATAAAAATAAAAATATTAATATTAATCACTTAATACAAAAACACTTACAGATATAAGTAGATAGTGTTTACAATATCCAATCAGCCCATTAAGATCAGTTCACTTTCCCACATCAACGTTTAATAATCCTTGAACAATGACTATTTATTAAATATCACTAAACCATTCATCAATATATATAATAAATATTATATTTTTAAACCTTGGAATCATTTTTTAATTATTATTTAACTCACTTTTATTTCTAATAACCTATGATTAAAATAGAGAAATAAACTAAACATGAATAAATATATAATTTACTCTATCATTTTAAATTTAATACTGGAATTTAAATATGATTGAGGATACACTTGGTGTGTGATCCTCTATATCACTATCTTAGTAGAATTAGGCATAACCTCCTAAATTCCAAGGTTATCATCTAGAAACATTCCAAGGAACCTGTATAGAAATAAGCTAATGTTGAAATGAAATCTAACTTCCTACCAATTCTTATCATGTAATATAGTACATTCATCATAATATCTTTAATAAACATGGTTTCATGTTGGTGTTATCAACCAGTATTCTTGATATCTATTTATTTGACTTTCCAGAAATGAAGTCACCCAATAAACACCATAGACAGGATTTATACTGGTTTTTCCATTCCCATTAGAGGGACTAAGATATAAGCTTCTATAAAGGGATGGAAGGGATGAATCCTTTCTTGAATTATCTATTAATGAAAAATCATTCATGACGTACCCAACATGTACTACCTCACTTAAAACATATGTATTCAAAGTTATATTCAATTCATCTAAGTATGCGAGTCATGATATCCTTTAATGATAATCTCAAAGTCCAAGGATCAATACATACAACTACATATAAGAACACTCAATGACACATAGAAATGAGGATTTTTTATTTGATGGTCCATTATCATATCATAATATCATTGGTATTACCAAGGGTGAACACTGTGAGAAGGTGTCTCAATGTCCTATGATCCTTTTACCCCAAATATCCTATATCATATGTGTTTCATCAGACAATAGCATCCATTCGTACCAAAATATTAAAGATTATTGTAATGGAACCTTTTGGTTCTCAATATAGTGGGGACCTGCTATGCCATTTTAGTGTGACATATATATTCTTAGTAAATTTTCACATAAAAATTTCATGTAGACCAATAACAACAATTTTATAAGAAAAAATTAAAACTTGCAATCAAGTACTCAATAAGTAGATTCTAGGGAACAAACTCTAATAAATTATCACATTCAAAAGAGAAAGTTGAAAAACACTTTCATTCCACTAGCTCTCAGATGATACTCATGCCTATATTGAGTTGAATACTTTTTTCAAGTGGTCCAATGTGTTTTTTTGTCATGGATGCTATACTCTTAAAAACTTTACCTCATTAAAGAAAATACCTCCAGATTTGAAACATCCAAAGTATGTGATTTTTTATTTGTATGTGACCCTGAACCTATGGAGAGAGCCACCACTACAATGTTATCACAATAATTGTGAATAGAACATTACTTCTACGTTCCAAATCAAGATATTGGACAAAGTAGAAAACCCAAACTAGTTACTTGGCTATATTAAAAGCTACAATATGATCAAACTTTTTTATAAAATCAATGAAAAATGGCTACATTCATCTCCTATAGTTCAAAACTCATCTGTTGAGACAAAATTAATATCCCAACTACTTGTTCATAACATTCTAGTATGTTTAAAAGATAGCATCTATATAAAACCTTATAAATAGATCTTTATCTCCTCCATATAAGATGAATGAATCTTTAGATCACCATAGAAACTTAAGTATAACCTTAATAGTATTCTGATACTATTCACCTAGATATACTTGATATCTTCCTACCTCCAATGGCCCGAAGGAATTATGTTTTTATTGATTTTGATAATCCACCTCTCAAGGGGTCTGGTAGAACCCTTACAAGGCCCGTAGGCGTAAGTATTACATGGCCTGTAGGCCTTAGAGGAATTCATTTTCTTGTATGCTTCAAACATTACATACAACCCAGACTAACTACTTGGAACTACTCATCCCCAGCATCTTCATCGTAAAATCAGCTCTCCACCTTCGCATGACTATTTGGCTAGGCATTCCCATGCATGCAAAGGCTTGTCCCGATGGAAAGTGCCATACCCTCTCATTCTTGCAATCTGTTTAGCTTATACTGTGGTGAAAGATCCATGTTCATCTTCCTTGTAGAGCTTGTTCCTCATAGGTCGTCCGGTTTGTATCTACACTTAAGGAGTACCGAAGGCCTTGAGGTGGCCTGAAGGCCTTACTGACCCGAAACACTAGGTGGATCGAAGGCCTTAGAGGACTCAGGGACCAAATCGGAGTCCTGAAGGCCCAAATGGGGGAAACTTCTCAGCTAATACAGTTCCAAATAGTACCTGCTACAGTTCCCGCTACAATACCTACTACAGTACTGCACAATCCTACTACAAGTGTCTACTACAGTATTGCTACAGTACTAATATAGTACCAGAAATAATGTCTCTGCCTGGATTTGATCCCAGGTCTCCCGGATGCACTTACATAGTCCTTACCAACCGGGATAAGGCTCATGTGCATATCTTCCTACCATTATGAAAGAATGGGAAACATAAATCTTTGTATAAAACATGATGGCGTGATATTTATTTCATTTAATTTCCACCACCTTTTTTGTATTTAAATTTTCTTTCTATTATAAAAAGAGTGTATTTTTTGAAAAATTGGTAATTTTTTTATTCAATTATGAAATAATAGTTTTTGGTTAAAATATGTATTTTATAGGTTATTTTACTCATTTTGGATAATTTTAAATTAAATAATTATTTCTATTTGAACATTCGCTTTCTATTATTTTATTTTTTGCTTTAATAATATTTTTTTCATTTTTATTCTTTCAATTATTTCACTATTTCATTTTTTATTATTTCTTAAAATAAAAATTTTATTCTTTATTTTATTTGATTAATTCCTTTAGTAATTATTTTTTAAATTTAATAAATTAAATAGAGTAATTAAACTTTTTATCTATGTTATTTATTTAATTTCATTGATTTTTTATTTTTTTTTTTTGAATTCTTTAGTTATTATGATTTTAATTGAATTCATTATTATAATTAATTCATTAATTAATTCTTTAATTCTTTAATTTTTAAAATAAATTAACTTTCTTTTAAATTTTACTTTGTTATTGTTTTTATTATTTTATTAACCTACTCATTTATATTTTCCATTGTTTATTTATTTAGTTAATATTTATTCGGTCGGATGAGTGGGCACAAGGATGGGTTTCCATCATTGAGCCACTACAAGGAGGTTCTGCCTCTAAGTTATTCTTCCACTAGCATAGTTTCTGCTAGCAGAACTAACGCCAAATTTAGTTGAAACAAGGATCAACCCCTACAGAGTCATGTCCAAAAGAAGTGACCTGAGTCAATGCTATAATAGATAGTGGTGATTAATTTGAACCCCACTTTCCAATCCCCCCATTTACCAGCAAGCTACCACTACCTCGACTGCTTCTAGGGAACTCACCGCAAAAAAGAAGAGCTATAGTATTACACCTGACCCTCCATCAGCCCAACCACCACTACAACCCCAGGACCCCCAACTTCAACTATTAAACAAAATGAAACCCTAGAATCAACTTGAACTAGGTCTGTCCCATCACTCATAAAGAAGAAAATCCAAAAAAATCATAATAACCAAAATAATCACCAAATTCCCCTTTTCTTAAACTTATGGACACCATGGAAAAACTTGAGTTAGTGCTGCAACATAGCCACTGAGGAAGATATAGATTAGCCCCCCCTCCTTGGAACTCCTCTGATGCTTTTGAGCCTTTAACCCCTTTTACTTTCCAATGATTCTGGCTGCCCTCATTTTTCAATCTTACCTCCATCACCCACCACTTGCGAAGGCATCTCAATAGTGGGAGATCCCCCTTTATGATAGTTGAACCCACCTCCGCCCAAACTGATCCCCACCTCTACTGCACAATCCCCCTATTTTTCCTACTAAACACCCCCTTCTTTATCTTTTTATTTATTTTTTTATTTAATTATATATATAATATAATATATATTAATATAACTAATATTAATAGAAATAATTATAATAATATAAATTCATATACATACATATATAGATTTTTATCTAATAATATTAGGTACATATATTTTTAAATATATATTTTCTAAATAGTAATAATAATATAATATAATATATAGTAATAATAAGTAATGAATGTATATTTATTTACACACATGCACAGACACACACACACATATATATATTAATTATTGTATTTATATAATAATTGTACATAGTTATAATTATTTAATAAATAGTTTTATTTTTTTATGTGTATAATTGTTTTATATATTTATATTTTTTTTATTAAATACTATAATAATTTAATTGCTATAATTTTAATCTATTAATTAATGGTTTGTGTGTTGGGAACTAAAAATAGCTCGAGTTCATGTTAGGAGCAGACTTTGTTAGAGATGTTTTCCTTTACTAACTTGGAGTTCCATTGGAAACTAGTGACTTGTGGCTCAGGGCAACCCATGTGAAGGAGAGGAAGAATAATCTAAATTCATGGGGAGATTTTAAGTTAACATAAGAGAATGACAGACCATCATGGGGGGGGGGGGGATTCAGATAATTTCAGTATGATCTTCATTAAAGTACCATCCAGAGGGATCCATAACTATAGGAATTCTTGACATCATCTGATCCATTCCATGATTAACATCCATTCACCAAGGGGAACAGAGAGAATTGACCATAGGATCGAGAAAGAAGCATACTCATTCCAGAAAGGCATTTTATATTTTTTCTATACTCATTTTTACTATGATGTGATAATTCTAATTAATTATTTATATTCTTCTATTTCAATTATGAATTTATTAGTAGTTTTGGGGGTTGGATTGGATGGATCAAAATTCTATCAATTCATCCATTCATGCAATCAGATTAATCATTGGAGGGATGAGGTGTTCCATCCAATGATTTTTTTTCTTGTCCTTATGATCATTCATTCAATATACCCCAAGTACAAAGAGATGAAGGGTGGAGAATCATTTTTTCTTGGGGAAAACTATTGAGGTACTAAAATATAATATGTTGTGGTAAGATATTTACCATTAATAATCATTAATTTATTGTGTTATATTATAAATAATTGTCCCCAAGAGAGATCACTAGTGAGGGTGATTTATATAATGATAGTTAGACTTTTCATTCCTCTTTACCCAACCTCAGTACCTCTTTGATTGGTTCCATTCAACAGAAGTTTCATTTTAATTGATCTATTCTAGTCCGGTTCCCCTAACTCAACTTCTTATTATATTTTTCCCTCATCTTTTTTCCCCTACACCATTTCATTTCATCCACTCCATTTTATTTTTATTTTTTCCTTTATTTTATTTTTTTGATTGTGTTTCTGTAGTTTTTTTTTTTGGTTTTCACAATCACTAATTCTTATTTGTGGTTTGACGCCTTTTTACCAATGCCTAAGTAGTAACTAGGTTTTTAAAATTTTAAATTCGTGTGAGGTCAATGACACTTTCAATGATATTTTGCCATTGTATCAAGGGAAGGAACGTGTGAATAATTTAAAACACACAAAAAAAATATAAAAAAACAAAAAATAGAAAATCTAAAAGAATTATAAAACATAAAAACATTACAAAAAATCTGAAAATTGTCACTCAAACTTGATGCACACAGTATCTTCCAAAACATAACTCATAACTCCAATATCTGTAATCAATTATCATTGTTCATTCCTTAGAAAAAATAATATATTTAAAATGGAAAATTTTTAAAATCTGGAAGGAAGAGTTTCTAATCAAAATTTCAATGTTCCACAGTCCATAGTTCCTTCCCCTGAGAGACCTAGACTTAGGGAGTTCAAAATTCCAAATATCTCAAGAGAAATTATTGCATAAGATTTTTCATTAGTTATAGGACTTATAAAATAAAAAATTCTCATTTATCTCAATTTTCTTCCCTCAATGACCTCCAAATAGAAAACTCACTTGATATTACTGAAAAATGTTATCATTTTGTCCAACAACTACCACTGTATGATCTATCTGAGGAGGATTTTAGGTTGATATTGTTCAATTTTTCCTAAGTGTAGGGATATTACAGGGTTATAAAATTTGGATGAAGACATTTTTGAAACTTGGGATGAGCTCTTTATTGTTTTTGTATCTATATTTTACCCTAGGAACACCCCCATTGAAGTAAGACATAAGATCACTGGGTTTGTTCAGGGTGATAGAGATTTCTTTCATGAGGTATGTGATAGGTTTATAAGTCTTCTTAGATAAATTATTAATCACTAGTTAGTTCCCCAACTATTCATGGACACTTTTTAAATTGCTCTCACCCCTTGAAACCATAATTTAGTTGACCAATCTTGTGGGGGAGACTTCTTTAACTCCATAACTTATGAGATTAAACAAATTTTCAATAAAATTTCTCAAAATTATCATCCTAATTGTACATGAAATATATTAATTCCTGGAGTTGAAACAACCCCCATGATTCCATTATTAATGACAGAGTTCTTAGGGTTAAGTGATGTCATTGTGGGATGTTCGGTCATACTCAAATATGACTCCCAAACATTGAAATCCTAGTCCAACCTGAGGATAATTACCTATTCATTGATTATAAATTGAGTAATCGAGGGGAAATGATCCATCTTAAAACCAATACAATGTTAGATACAAAAATCACCCAAACATTTCGTATAAATAGTAAAGTTTTATTAAACAACCCACTACCCCAAATTACGAATTACATCCCAAACAGTTTTTCCAAAAATAATATGGGGATGAGTCATATAATTCTCAATGGAAATTAAAAGGGTTCGTTTCAGTAGGTTTGGGGTGAGACTGTTTCACTAAGGAAATATATAGTTAACAAGATTCCCAATTTAGAACTTCAAATGGGTCTAATTACTAGAGATCTTGGTGGTAGGTAAAAGGGTAAACATCCTAGCACTGTAGTTCCAAATAAAAGAGAACATTTCATGGATATTACCACCAAATTTATCATAAAAACCCAAGTGAATGTAAAGGAACATCTCTAGGAAGTTAAAATGATGAAAAATATGATTCAGAAAATGAAATTATGGAAAACTCCCAATCTAGAAATCTGGACATCTTATCCCAAAATGAATAGAATGTGGAAAACACACATAAAAAATAACCATGTTAATTTATTTGTGAATTTATTAAAAGAATGTAAGATGAAATTCTTTTTTAAGGTGTAGGTGAACAATCAACTTCTTTCAAAACATTATGACCCTCCCATTCATTTCCCTAAGAAAGTGATAATGAGTGATGACTCTGACTATATGAGATTCGAAAAAATGATTCAAACCTTTAGCATCAATATGAATTTTTGGAAGCCTTGGATAAATTCTAATCATATATCAAATTCAACAAAAGGTTTATAAAAAATGAAAATGATTGGAAGAAATTGGATATTATCAATCTCAATGAGGAGTGTAGTGTTGTGCTATTGAGGGATATTCCTCCAAAGTTGAAGGAAACTGTCAATTTTTATATTCTATTTAGAATAGGAGGATGTGGGAAAATAAATTTTTTATGTGATTTAAGAGTGATTATTAAGTTTATTCCTTACTCCTTGTTTAAAAATCCAGGCCTCAGTGATTTGAAACCAACTACTTTTTTTCTTTAACCCACTAATTCATCACTAACTCATCTCAATGGAAGGGTGGATAACCTATTAGTGATGGTATAAAAACTCAAACTTCCCACATATTCTCTAATTATTGATATGTAATGTGATGAAAATGTGATAAACAAATTAAGAAGACCATTACTTGCTTTTGGGGGTTCTATCATTGATGTTTCTAAAAGACAATTTACCCCCAAATATGTGGACTATGTGGAGGGGATTTTGGTTTTTGAGAAACCCAAAAAATGAGGTTAGTTGTGACTTAATTGATGTTGGTGAGAATGAGTGATTTAAAATTGAGGTCTGATCCAGGTATGGTTCATTCCCTCTAGAGTTCAGAAAGATAAGTGTAATGCCCCGACCTCAGTTACCCTAAGTCGGTGAATTACTTCGTAACATTGGAATGATCACAAAATATCAAGTCTCAAAAGACCGATTAGTTTAGTAGACTTGGAAACACTAGATACATTCATAAATGTTACATTACATCATAAAGTGAAAAACTACAATAACATAGTCTCCATTTTCCACACTCATATCCCCTTCAGACTATCCCTACAGGTCATTCCTAAAATACTTCTTCACATCCTGGAAAAAAATTAAAACATTGAAAGGGGTGAGCTCAGATGCTCAGTAAGGATAACAATATAGCGGAAGCATTCATAAATAAACATAAACATTTAAGGCAATGTATAACTAAAACAAAAGCCTTTTAAACTTGAATTTCAACATAATATGGCAAAAGTAAAATGAAATAATGCCATTTACATATTCACATGGATATTCTACTGGTCAAATAATCACATGAAATATCAATAACCACTTTCATAATGATGGAATGCATAATGCCAGACTATCATAACCATGTAGCCAAGGCCTCGTGCGAAGACCACAAATAAGATTTTGTCAAGGCCTCGTGCCAAGACACTAGTTTGTCTCATGAGACCTACTGATGCATCGAGGAGCTATAGCGGGCTCCACCCGTCACTTATTAAATCCAATGCATTCCTCATATGAACAGGGTTAAACATATAGTAAAACATAACATAATCATATCACATAAAACATGCATAAAGGAAACATAACATTTCCACATTTCAATCACAAGATATCAATACAACACATTTATATAATAAAAACACTTTCAAAACCATTTTCAGTACCAAAATAAATGAAAATTAAAACTTCATATTTATTTTTCATTTAAAAACAATTATGGCTTGTAGAGGAAACCGAAACTCAAATAATGGTCACGATGGCTGAGAAGTCTTTGTTTCCGCATACATACGACAAAAAATTCCTTTTGTCGTTTAGTAAAAATGCTTTTTATAAAAATATTCCCTTTGAATAAAATTAACATTCAAGCCGGTTTATACACCGCACAAAAGGAAGTTGTGTATAAAATAAAAGATGCCTCAATGAATGGAGATTGAGACGAAGTCCCTTACAAAGAATTTTTTTTAAATAAAATAGATCGATTATGTGTATTCATTATAAGTACACATAAGGAAAGTACAAATACAAGATAGGACATAATAATATCCTGACATAACTTGAAAGTAGGAGATTAACCCAAAGAATAGAAATTGGGTTAAGAAGTTCCCCTACCTCGTGTCTGACTTCACTCGACCGTTCATTAATAAATTTTATAAAAAATGATGTCTATTTTACAAAATTCCAAAAATATAAGTTTCATTAATTAATTTTCTAATTAATTCCCCCTGTCACAACAAATAGCATGTTTTTAAGAAACAATATATATCAAACAATTGTTTATATCCAATTTCAAAGTGAAATTAATTATAATGACCACCATTGGATAAAATGGTGAAAATATATATTCTAATTATAATTTGAAACCACACAATAGTATAATTTATCACTATAAATTATTTTTATTAAAAAAGTTGTTTTTAAGTATTTTTCACTATTCATAAAAATTTGGAAGTTCTCAGAAAAATACCAAAAATTCAACATAGGATAATTTTGATATTCCGAATCCAAAAATGATGCCCATTTTGAAATATAAAATATATATATAATTTCAAAAAGTGGGTATTACTATTCATAATGGCTATTTTGATTGGTCGCGGTGTGTTAGAATCTCGAACTTGCGTACAATGCAAGCTATTGCATTATTGAAATAGAAGCGTATCGTGAAAGCTTGGGGTGTTACATTATCCCCTCCTTCAATAAATTACGTCCTTGCAATTTGAAAATGTTCTTCGAAAATAAAAGGTTGAAAACAGAAAATACCTTTGTGGAAAACCCACATCAGAAATAGGGTTAATAAAAATATAACATTAAAAGAAAGAAAGAGAAGTACAAAGGTCACCCGAGATATCCCATACTAGGATTATATGAAAATATGGATATAGAGGAAAAACAACCATCAAGGTCTGATGGAGAGTTGTAGAAAATAGGATTAGGAGAAAGTTAACCATAAGAAAATCACAAACTTGTGATTGGTTAAACGGTCATTGAATCTCCAGTTGGAAAAGTTATCCAAAAATGTTTTTGTTTTAAGTTACCTTTCATAAAGTTGAGGAATTTATTTAATAGATATAATAAGAACATAAGGAAATATACTTACTTGTCATGTAGACTTTCATTCTTTAATAAATTTTCACCACAAACCCATCTTTCACTCAAAAAGATAATAGAACTCAAAAATATTATATTTATCCTAATCTTATATGGTTCCAAATATTAACGCATACCATTTAGATTAAGAAAACTATTTTGTAATAACCAGGGACTTCCTGTAGGATAGTGGTAGGTAATAAAGGCTTGTCGCACTATGGTTGTGGGTTCGATTCCTGCAGCTTTGTCCAACATGACAGGTTATCCCCCAACCAGCAGGTTGTCCTTTTCCTAAAACTTTAGTATTATAATATTCCAAAAATAATATTCATAAATGTTATAACCGTAAACAATACTATCCAAATTTCAACTTAATTCATTCTAACCTTTATAGTTATCCAAAATACCTATATTTAGACTTTCTCTAAAAGGTCTCTAAATTCCAAAATCAATTGTAACATTAGATTCCGCAAACAAAGTAAAGATTCTCTTATTGTCACATACTAAAAATATGATTACCTTCATCATATTAAATCCTTAATGAAAACAACAAGTACTGCAGTACAATACTTATATATATATCACATTATCTTTATGACCAGAATAAAATCCTTGAGTCCAAAAGCACCAATACATTAATTATTCCACTTCAACTGTAGTAACAACATAAGATTTTCCTTGATCCCTTGGCCTTTTCTGAGGTAAGATTCCCTGACACTTAGGACATTCATTTTCATAATGACCCATTTCTCTACAATTGTAGCATTCAACATTGATATCCTCTTTCATTCCCTTACAATCATGTGCCTGGTGACCTTTTTCTCCACATTTATAACAAACTCCCATTCATTTTAAGCAAGTACCGGGCTGATTCTTCCTACAATTATCGCATAATAGAAAATCCGTCATTCCCCTTTTCCCTTTATCTTTCTCTTGTTCCACCATTCTCTTCTTCTCTTGCTTTACTTTGTTGTCATAATACTTAGAGAATTCATTTTCTGTCTTGATAGCACATGATACAATATCTTCATATGTTGAGAAAGATTGTGATACTAAAGCTCGACGAAGAAATGGTTTTAACCCATCAAAGAAATGACCGATCTTACTTATTGGGTTACGTATATAATGTGCAGCATGCCTCTCTAACCTTGTAAAGTTGGCCTCATACTTTGCGACATTCTCATCCTCCTTTTGTCTCAGACTCAGAAATAGTCTTTCCATATATTCTCGATGGTCATGAGGATAGTATTTTTCTAGGAAAATCTCTTTTAACTCCCTCCATTCCGTATTTGATACTTCATCATCTTCCTTTGTGTTTTGAATCAATGACCACCATTGATCAACATCTCCAATGAGGTGGTAAACTGCCATGCCAACCTTCTCCCTTTCGCTACTCCCCAAGGCATGAAATATTTTCTCTAAGGAGGTTATCCATTTCTCAGCTACTAATGGATTTGTACCCCCATAAATGTCGGTGGTTGTTGCCTCATGAAGCGGTCTAACATTGATCTTCCACGTTGCGGATCATGGTTCTCCATACGAGTAAGGTTATTATTCATAACCTGAGTGAGTTGTCCCAGTATGGTAATAAGTTGATCAGCACCAGTTGTATCTCCAGCTCCACAATAATTATCTTGAGTAGGAGGGAAATCCCTACACGGAGTGTGTGCATTGATACGGTTTACATTTTTCCCACTAGGAACCATTTCTAATAAATGGAATAAACTAGATTAGTTTATGAATTAAAATACATAATTCCATACTTGTAAAACACTTAACATAAATTGAACTATTTATGGATATAATCCATAATCATAAAAATGTATTCTTTGAGGAAGTATATACTCATAAGCCCTTCATAATGGTTTGTAAAGAAAATGATAATTATCCTAAGCATATCCCCTGGGAGTGTCGTAACCAAGAGTGCAGAAAGGCCCGTTGTCATGCACTAGTTCCCATTCGAGTCTAGCTCAAAGTGGTGTTTTCGGGTTTTACCCCTAGGTACATCTATTCCAAAGCCACCTCTACCAGCTCGTATCCAGACAGGGATATAATTCTCGGAAAACTCACAAAATCTCTCTAGTACCAAAATTCAAGGAAGTTCTTCTATACTAATCCTTAAAGTCTATCTTAGGGCAATGTGCTCTAATCAGAGTTTATCTAAATCTAGTTTCCAAGGTTAATACTAAACTGCCTCTGATACCAACTGTAACGCCTCGACCCCAGTTACCCAGAGTCAGTCCATTACTTCGTAACATTTCCATGATCACAAAAGATCAAGTCTCGAAAGACCTATTAGTTTAGTAGCCTTAGAAACACTAGATACATTCATAAATGTTACATTACATCATAAAGTGAAAAACTAAAATAACATAGTCTCCATTTTCCACACTCATATCCCCTTCAGACTATCCCTGCAGGTCATTCCTAAAATACTTCTTCACATCCTAGAAAAAAATTAAAACATTGAAATGGGTGATCTCAGATTCTCAGTAAGGATAACAATATAGAGGAAGCTTTCATAAATAAACAAAAACATTTAAGGCAATGTATAACTAAAACAAAAGCCTTTTAATCTTGAACTTCAACATAATATGGAAAAAGTAAAATGAAATAATTCCATTTACCTATTCACATGGATATTCTACTGGTCGAATAATCACATGAAATATCAATAACCACTTTCATAATGATGGAATGTATAATGCCAGACTATCATAACCATGTAGCCAAGGCCTTGTGCGAAGACCACAAATAAGATTTTGTCAAGGCCTCGTGCCAAGACACTAATTTGTTTCATGAGACCTACCGATGCATCGAGGAGCTATAGCGGGCTCCACCCGTCACTTATTAAGTCCAATGCATTCCTCATATAAATAGGTTTACACATATTGTAAACCATAACATAATCGTATCACATAAAACATGCATAAAGGAAAAAATAAAATTTCCACATTTCAATCACAAGATATCAATACAACACATTGATATAATAAAAACACTTTCAAAACCAATTTCAATACCAAAATAAAAGAAAATTAAAACTTGATATTTATTTTTCATTTAAAAAAAATTATGGCTTGTAGAGGAAACCGAAACTCAAATAATTGTCACGATGGCAGAGAAGTCGTTGTCGCCGCATACATACAACAAAAACATTACTTTTTTTGTTTAGTAAAAACTCTTCGTATAAAAGGATTCCTTTGGAATAAAAGTAAAAGTCAAGCCAGTTTATACACCGCACAAAAGGAAGTTGTGTATAAAATAAAATATGCCTCAATGAATTGAGATAGAGATGAAGTCCCTTACAAAGAACATTTTTTAAATAAAATAGATCGATTATGTGTATTCCCTATAAGTACACATAAGGAAAGTACAAATTCAAGATAGGACATAATAATATCATGACATAACTTGAAAGTTGGAGATTAACCCAAAGAATGAAAATTGGGTTAAGAAGTTCCCCTACCTCGTGTCTGACTTCACTCAACCGTTCTTTAATCTCTTGAATAATAAACTATAGTTAATTTATATTTGATTAAGAACCATTTTCATGTTCATTATTCCTTTTATATCACTTATTACCATGTTATGACCATTATGTAATTATTTAAGTTAATAATGGTCGTTTTGTCGATCTTTGGTACTTGAGTCAAAAATAAACTTCTTATAATTACAAGTTGTTCTTGTGGTGAAATATACATTATATCCAGAATTATATTCATGATGTAGATATCATATATATCATATATATCAAGTATATACATGCATTTATAATGTTACATAACATTTAGAGGTAAGAAATGAAATGCATCGTTCATGGAGACGGTAAGCAGTACGTACGCATGAACGCTACTTTCATTTCTATTTCATATTTAATGGAATGAAATTATAATTATATAAAGGTATACTATAATTCCAGTATAATATAATGTATAATACCATCTACTCCATCAATTATACATCCCACATATGACATTAATGATTCAAATCACTTTGAGGGGGTGGTAGTCCGCACTTCCTAAAATGAAATTATCATGTTTGCCCATAATGGAAATCATAAAGGTGTTCCATAAATGAAAAATATTGAAGCATAAGTAAAACATAAACATAATATATATATCATATATAAAAAGTAGTGTCATCATAATGGCCACCATGAGAGGTGGTAGGAGGAGATATAATAATCATCTTTTTGTGAGGCAGTAATTCGCTACCAACAGAAACGGTATGTTCTCTAACCATTAGACGAAGGTGTGTGTAAGTGTAAATAAAATCCTTCTCATAAAAAAGTTCTAGTATATTTAAGATACTTGTGTTTTTACAAAATAAAAGAATAAAAAGAGTTTAGGTGGTTGGAGAAGCAAAATAAAACAAAACAACATTAGAGAAGACATCACCTTAAAATCGGGTAACTCTTTTTGATTTGAGCCAAAGGCTTCCTTGGGAAGACTTATGCCCAAAGTGAGGCTTCTAGGAGTAATATAGGGAAGTTGGGAGAGTATTTGGGCAGAGGTTGGCCGAGCCAAAAGGCTTTGAAGGTGTGAATAAGGTGGTATTGGTGGGGGCCTTTTATAAGAGGAGAGGAGGGGCACTCTTGGAATGTCAAAAAATGTTACTTTATTATATAATGAGTTTCAGATTTTAAAGGTCCCAAACATATATATTTCTAGGATAAGATGATAAGGGTTCGAAATATACTCATCCAATAGGTTTTTTCCAAGTGTAAGTCTTAGATTTTACATTATCGTTTCATTTTATTTAAATCGTTAATTAATGAGGTAATCGCAGCATCATCATGTTGTCATAAATAATTTAATTTATTTAATGTATAAAAAAAATATCATGATATTGGAAATATTTTTAGCTTTCTAATGAATATTTATAGTAAAAAATATTACTTTTATAACCCCATTTAAAAATTGTTTTAGTAAAACAATTCATGTTTGTGACATTTTTATTTTAACATTAAATAAAAAGTTTTTAATGTCATTTTCCTACCAAAGTGGCTCCATGGGGTCCCCAAGTTGACAGATGGATTTTCTTGGTCGTCCATGACTCATCCAATAGGGTTAGGACAAGTGTAAGGGTATTTTCATATTTTTATAATATCATTTTTACCTTAAATTCCACTAATTACCTTTAATCGCGATTAATAAAACTTAAAAGTTACTATTCACCAAAAGATTATTTTAATCCCATTGAACCACATTTTACATCATAATTAAAATCATGTATGTCAGATTTTTTAGATTCAATTCATAGAAGTGGTAAAGTTTCATTTAAACAAAAAATCAGTTTTTTAACTACCACTTAGTGGTTTCACTATTCATAAAAAATTGATGTTTTTCAGAACAATGCCAAAATTTCACCCTAAGCTATAATTGATATTCCGAATTCAAAAATGATATATATTTTACAAAATTCCAAACATATAAGTTTCATTAATTAATTTTATAATTAATTCCCATTGTCACAACAAATAGTGTGTTTTTAAGAAACAATATATATCAAACAATTGTTTATGTCCAATTTCAAAGTGAAATTAATTATAATGACCACCATTGGATAAAATGGTGAAAATATATTCTAATTATACTTTAAAACCACTCAATAGTATAATTTATCACTATAAATTATTTTTATTAAAAAAGTTGTTTTTAAATATTTTTCACTATTCATAAAAATATGGAAGTTCTGAGAAAAATACCAAAAATTCAACATAGGATAATTTTGATATTCCAAATCCAAAAATGAAGTCCATTTTGAAATATAAAATATATATAATTTCAAATAGTGGGCATTACTATTCATAATGGATATTTTGATTGGTCGCGGTGTGTTAGAATCTCGAACTTGCATACAATGCAAGCTATTACATTATTGAAATAGAAGCGTATCGTGAATGCTTGGGGTGTTACAATAAGGATTCCCCAGCCTGTTGAAAATTCCTCTAAAAATTATACTCCTTCTCCTACCCATATATATTTATGATGAAATTATTTCCCTAGAACCCATTTTGGATTTTGATTCCCAACTTTATCTTGAAATTTATCATCATGTATGAGTGTTTTTATTTTGAAACTGAATGTTTGAATGTTCTTAAAGATGGAGAGTGTTCTTGTTTACATCCTACAGAAAAACATGAGTTTTCTCATTATGAAAAAGTGTATTTCCATGAAAAATTATTAACCTCCTAGTTTAATGCTCTCTATGATGAGTCCCAACTATAACTGGAAAGGTTCAATTCATTTGATTCTTCTATGCACATTGATAAAAATCTTTTGGAATATTATTATGATTCCTTAAAATGGAATTACTCTAAATTTTCTGATCTGTAGAATTTTTAGGATAATTTTTCAATAAATGTTGAGGAGTCAGCTGCTATATTTTCTTCTTTTTCTGGGTTTTTTTCAATAATCTAGTGGTAGGGGAATCTAGGGAAGAATTTATAACTAGTTAGATGATAATTCTAGGTCTCTTCTTAACTTTGTTTAGAACTGAGGAAGTGTTTTTTAGAGTCTAATATGTTCTGGACCACATTTTACCTACTACTGTGTTGTATGTTTTTTTGATAATGTTTCTTGATACTAAAGATGTAAATGTCTTGAGAGATCCAACTATTAATTCCTTATACAATAGTGAAGTAAAAAACATTAATAATTCATACCCATTGAATGATCATGGTTAGAAATATTTAGGGGAATAATGTATGGATAGGGACTTTAAACTTAGTGCTACATGGGAGGAAACCCATGAGTTTTATTGTTTTCTACTTTTAATTTATATTTGAGTAAATTCTTATGGATTGGATATGTGTCTCTTGGAATTGGTTAACCTTAGTTTCTAGAGTTTTAGGGTCATATTCATACTTTTGTTTGATATCCTCTTGTTGTAAAGGGTTTTTTATGAGTTATCATTAGGTGCGGGTGGTCTAAAACCATTTTTTCACAGTTGGTTGTGATAAATTTTACCATTGGAAGTTTTTTTGGAACTTCACTAATAAATGGAATCTTTTCGATGGAAAAATATGAAAAACTTCCTTAAACTCAAACTATGTTAAATTTCAAATTTTAATTTTAATTCTAAAGTCTCATTTCATTATGTTCATCTAATAAGGACTTTAAATTTTCAACCAGATGAATATTTCATTATTTTGAGGAAGGTTTCAAATATTATTTTCACTATTTAAAATTGATTCTACATACATCATGAATAAAAATTTCACTTCTTTCTAATTGTTTTTTGTGAAGTTACAGGTTTATTCTAAAAATATGATTTATATTCTATATTCTCTGTGGTATCCTTTTTTCTCATTTATAAATTTTAAAATTACCATTGAGAATTATTGTGCATTCACTTTCATGATTTATTATCTACTCCATTTCTAATTATTCGTAGAATCCCCTTTATCATGAAATGTTCGTGAAATTAATTATATATCCTTCACTGTTTGGTGGTGGCTCGTAGGGTTCATGTGTTTATGTTTTTCATGTTTAATAGATTTATTGGGTGGAAAAAAACCTTCAGACTTCCCTATCACCCCCAAAAATATAATGTATTCTATGATGTCTTACTGAATCTTTTAGAATCAACGTTGTTTACCCATTTTTCCAACCATTACATTCTATAATGAGGAATGTTTTGAGTTTTATATTTGGGGGAGGGGTCTTAGTTATGTTAAACTGTTCATTACTAATAACACAACAAAAACCCATTAATTTTTTTTCAAATTTTCTCCCACTAAAATTACAAATATTTTAATAAATATAATAAAAAACAAAAAAAAATAACAAGAAAAAGTAAAATACAACAAAAATTCCAGTGTGTATATCTTTGGAAAAAATTCCATGATTTTTATGGGGTTTCAAAGAGTCTAAAATTTTTATAATTGAGTGATTGATGAGTGATGTCATCCTCTAGTTTTAGAGAAATTTAGTAGAACAGCTAGGAAAGGGAGAGATATGGGAGGGTTTTCTTATTTAATTGATATTATAGAATGAGAAAACATGAGATTTATACTCAAACCTGGGTAACTCACCTTTTTAAAGAATCACCTCATTGAGGATACTTAAATGATAATTATTTTAGTCATTTGAAACTAGAGTAAAATGTGAAATTAGTATCCCACAATGACTTAGAAACTAAGTGTGTGTGTGTGAGACCTCTGTATATATCAAATAATTCTGTTTTCATAGTGATATGAACATACATGTCTAGGATAAATTAAAAAAACAATAATGTTTCTAATAAAAAAAATTATGTCACTAATGTTAGGGGAAATTTGATCCCAAATGAATAAGAGAACAATTCACTTAAATAATAATCATTTTATTTAAATCAATGATGTGATAAAAAAAATGGGATCTTAGATTTTAGGAACCTATGGGAGAGTGATGAGATTAAGTGACTTTTGTTAAAATATAATTTCCACTTCTTTTTAACATATTTTACTCTTATTACTAGAATGTAATTTTGAAATGGAAGTCATACAGTGAGTAACATTCACATAGGATGCATGATAGTTTCAAGTAATGAATGAGTTTTTTATTTTCTTTAGTTAAAGAATATACAATTTAATTGGGTAGGGTAATCATTTTTTGGTTTTAGTAGTCTTTTTAATTAATTAAATACATTGAATTTCTCAGGATTGAAATTGATTAAGTGTGGATAAATATGATGTGGCAATTATTTCATTAACTTTTCCACATCCTTTTTTGTATTTTCATGGTCTTTTATTATTAAAATAAATTAATTTTTTGAATAGATAACAATATTTTTTTATTCAATTGTTAAAATAATGATTGGTTTTTTGAAAATATGAATTTTTTTTGATTAATTTGGTCATTTTGTATAATTTAAAATTAATTAATTAATTATGTTTAAACTTTAATGTTTTATTATTTTATTTTTGTTTAAATAATAATTTTTCATTCTCATTCTTTTAATTATTTCATTTTTTTCAATTTTTTGTAAAATAAATATTTCATTTTTTTATTTAATTTTATTTTTTTGTAATTATTTAGTCAATTTAGTAAATCTTAAGTTGATTAATTAATATATTTATTCAACTAAATTATTTAATTTCCTTGATTTTATATTTTATTTTATTTTTCAACTTTTCATTATTTTAATTTAATTTATTATTTTAATTCGTTGAGCCTTTCCCCCTTTCATCTATCAAGGAGTAATGCCACCCTCATTCTGTTGCCTTGCCTCTATCACCCACCACCTCCAGAGGCTTTTGAGAGGAGGCTAATTTTCCTTTCTATTGGCTGAACCCACATCCGCCTAAACTACTCCCCACTTCTGCCACACAATCCCACCTTCTCTTATTCCTACTGAAAACCCCTTATATATCTTCTTTATATATTTTTATGCAATTATATATATAATATAATAATATTAATATTAATATTAACACATATAATTATTATAATATATATATATATATTATAATATTAGGTACATATATTTTTCAATATATATTTCTTAAAAACTAAAAATAAAATTTAATAAAATATAATAATAATAATATTTATTTTTATTTACAATTGTACATATATAAATTATTATTATATTTATATAATAATTGTATGTAGTTATAATTATTTAATAAGTAATTATATCATTATTTTTTTATTTGAATATTTTTTTTATATATTTATATATATATTATTAAATAATTTTAATTATTTAATTATCATAATTTTAATATTTTAATTACAGATTTGTGTGTAGGGAAATGAAACTGGTTAAAGCTCATGCTAGAAGTAGATTCTGCTAGATATGTTTTACTATAATCACTTAGAGTTCCACTAGAAACTGCTGATGCAAAGCTTAGGGTATCCCACGTGGAGGAGAGGCAGAATACTCTTAAGGTGCAGTGGTGGGGGGGGGGGGTCAGTTAATAGAAGATAATGACGGACCTTCATTGGGGGATCCATCCATATCATTCCTGAAGGATCTCTATTAATTAAACATCCAAAGGGATCCATAATTAGAGAAAATTTTGACATCCTACAATCTATTCCATGATTGAAATCCATTCACCCAGGGGAATAGAGAGAAGTGAGCACGGAATCAATCAAGATGCATACTCAGTCTAAAAGGACTTCTTATTCATTTTCTGTATACTTTGTTTTACTATGATGAGATGATTACAATTAATTAAATATTTTTTTCTACTTAAATTATGATTTTATAAGAAGTTTTTGGGGATTATATCAGATGGATTGAACTAATATCAATTCATTTATTCTTGTAATCAGATGAATCACTAGAGGGATGAGGTGTTTCATACCATGATTTCTTTTTCTCTTCCTCATGATAATTATTTCACTCTACCCCAAGTATCAAAAGGTTAAGGGTGGATTATCATTTTTCCTTAGGGACCACATTCGAAGTACTAAACTGGAAAAGTCCATGTTAAGATCCTTTCCAAGATGAAGAATCAATTTCTTGGGTTATGTTATAAATAATTGTTCCTAAGAGAGATCACTGGAAATCGTGAATTATCTAATTATTTTTAGACATTTCGTTCATCTGCACACAACCTCATTAACCTCATTACCTATATAATTTGTCCCATTCAAGATCACTATCATTATAACTGATCTCTTTTGGTCCAGTTACCCTATCTCAGCTTTTAATTGCCTTTTTATTTCAAAGGTTTACCCCTGTACCATTCCATCTCGCCCACTACATTCCATTTTCACTGTTTCCTTTACATTTTTGTTTTTTTTTGATTATTTTTTTCATAGTTTTGTTTTGGTTTTCACAATAACTAATCCTTCTCTATGGTTTGATAGATTCTTACCACTACACTAGTATTTAATAGGATTTATTAATTTAAAATTTGTATGAGTTAAAAGATTAATACAGTTACATGAAATACATGATAGATCCTATCAGAGAAGAATATTGGATCTTAATTATTCTCTCATTTTCCTCTTGTGTATAAGGATGTATTTTCATGGAAATATGTATACCATGTGACACTGGAACCTCTCCCATATTGGGTTTTTCTATACTAAAACCCTTGATTATTTGGTCAATTTATATACTCTGACTTAGCCCAAACTGCCTCTTGGATCTATCACACATGATCTTGATCCCTATAATGTAGGCTACTTCACCCAATTATTTCATAGATAAACACTTTTTCAACCATGACTTAACATCTTATAAAGATGGTATATCATTTATAGTTAATAATATTTCATCAACATATACTACTATGAAAACAATTGTACTCCTACTAAACTACTTGTAAACACATGGATCACATTCATTATTAATTAAACTAAATTCATTTATGGATTCATTGAGCTGAATATTACATGACCTAGATGATTATTTTAATTCATAAACGATTCTACAAAATTTTTGTAACTTTTTGTATTTTCATAGAGGCACAAACTCTTATGTCCATGTCATAGAAACATCATCCAGAAGATTCCCATTAAGGAATGATGTTTTGACATAAATTTATGAAATATCATAGTCATGGTAAGATATTATGAAAAGAAAAATTCATATGGATTAAAACATGGAAAATAGAGAAATGGTTTCATCATATTCAATTCCTTGATGTTTTCTAAACACCCTAGGCAGTTTCTATGATTATAGGTATTTACTTCACTTACCGTGTCTATTTTAATTTTGAATATCCATTTAAAATTAAAAATATTTATATCAATCGGAAGACCGATAAAAACCCAAACATGGTTTTAGTATACGAAATCCATCTCAGAAATCATGACTTCATTCCATCTTGAATCTTTTGAGTTGTCTACTTCTTCGGTGTAATATTAATTGTCATTATTTTCTACCAATAATGAATCACTATAATAAGTGACCAAAAAACCTATTTATCTCGTTCTCATACCTCTCTAGAATAATAATTGTGGTCTTGGAATAACGTTTTCTACATTGACCTAAATAATCGGTTCCTATACCAAATATTTTTTATCTTGACCATCAACATTAGTGAATTCAATCTTGATCCCAATATCCTCATTGATTTTGTTACCCCTCTCAATAAAAATAGAATGTACTGCAACAGTCACTTTCTTATTTGATGGTTTTCATAGATAGTATACCCTTGTTTCTTTGGGATACCCTACAAACATACACATTATTCCACATGGTTCTAGTTTGTTTCATTATCTATCCTTAAAAAATACCTCACAACCCCATGCAATAACACGTAAAAATATATTTATTTACACTCATAACTCAAAGAGAATACCATTTGTTTCTTTTTTTGGAACTCAGTTTAATAAGTATGATTCCTTCTATAATGAATATCCCCCAAAATGATAATGGAAGGATTCTAGGAATCATCATCAACCTTACCATGTCCAGTAGTTTGTAGTTCCTCCTTTCACTAAAAAAATTACACTATGGTTTATATGGTGTTGTGAGTTGAGATAAAATACCATACTCACATATAAAGTTGATAAAGTCTTGGTTACGATATTCACCACCATGATCTGATTGAAGTTTATTTATCTTCCTACCAATTTTATTCCCAACCTCATTCTTGAACTCCTTGAACTTTTCAAAGGATTCATACTTGTACCACATCATGTATATATAACCAAACCTACTAAAATCATCAATAAAAGTAATAAAGTATGAGAATCCACCTCTATCTTCTACTTAAAATGGTATGTACACATTAGTGTGTACCAATTATAAAATATCTATAGTTTTTAACCCTGACCTCCGAATGAGGGTTTGTTCATATTTCTTTGTAAAAAATGACATATTTGAAGTTTATTAAGCTCAAAATATTCTAAATAACCATATTGATAGGGATTTTTCAAATCTTTTTCATATACATGAACAATATGGTAATGCCACAATTAGGTGTTATATGAGTCATGAGTGTTTTTTTCATTATCAATTTCCAGTATTTATTTAACATAATTTAAAACATAAATACCAATATTAAGATGTTTTATACCATAAAATATGTTGTCCTTATAAAATAAGAAACCCTTATTTACAAAGTTGAAAATAAATCTGTCCACATTTAAATATCAAATGGAAATATTGTTTTTTATTACACTTGGTACATTATAAAAATTATTTTAAATCAATATCAATCTTGTTGGAAATGTGATAAGGTATTATCCAATGAATAGAGAAGCCAGTATGACTCCATTGACAACCAATATATCCAATTAATCTCTATAAATCTTCAAAAATCTTCTTGGTTCGGATATTTGGATACAAATGAAAGCCCCACATTCCATATCAAATACCCAACTTGAAAATATAGAAATATTACACTCAATTAAATATTTACATGATGTGTCTGCTTGTTTATTTGGCTGGGGGGAATTCCTCTTATAGTGGCCATACTTACAACATGAATGCATAAAAATTCTTATAGAAACCAGCTATTTTCATATTTAAATATCACATCTTATTAGATAATTATTATTTACCTAACATGATGATCCATTATAGAATAATATAGGTCTAATGGCTTTAGAAACATGGATACATAAACGACTTATTCAAAAGTGAACTACATCATCTTCCACTTAGTTCTTCATATTATATATAATACCTTTCTTATAAACATGGGAAAATTAAACATACAAAAGGGTGATATCTAATTCCCAGTCAAGGTAGAAAAAAGGGGATATCTTTTATCATATAAGTATAACATGATTATAATGGTATGAGAACATGAGTTTAATGTTTTAAATCCATGCCTTTTATATCATAGATCATAATATTGAATCATGTCATAAAGATTTATAGTTCATAATAAATTAATTGTAAAGGAATCAATGAAAATGATCCAGGAGAGCATAACATTAGCATAAAAAAACTTTTTTGAAGGCTACCCATAAAACATTCATAACATGTTGGGCATGTGATAACAACCCATATACTTACATTAGGCTTGGGATAACCTCTCGTGTACCCTCTTTCGGTTCTGGGGTAGCCTCCCATATACCCTTTGAGCTCATAAAACATTAATAATTACCTAATTAATTTTTTATGAACCCTCCCTCCATAGATACTACAATGAGTGGAGAGAGATAATGACCCCAAGTCCCACCTACAATAGGCCCCGGGTTGGAAACTAGCAAAGAGGGTATAAAAATCTCATAAAATGGGAGGCATTGCATTCTATAATAATATAGGATTAGGAGATAAGATGACTCAACCAAAAGAAAATACATGAATCAATATAAAATATATCCAAAAACCACACCCAATGAATTTATAAACAAAAAGGATACATATAAAAGACTTCAAAGTAAATACCCCAAAGAAAATTTAAATTAGTGATGTCCTAAATAATTACATATTTGAGCTAGCAATGTCTAGAACGGTCCATGTACTCCACCTGAGAACTTGAAAATTATTTCATATATTTTGGGTGATCATGAAAGTATACTCTGTAGGAAATATAAATTCTCTCATCAACATGTGAATTTTTTATTCTAATGCACCCATGAGAAAATTGAAGTAACAAAAACACCAAAAAAGGTAAATCATCCATAAAAAACCTAAAAATGCATGCTAAAAAAATAATAAAATCCATTTATAATAACATAATATGAAGCATATAAATAAAGGGTACCCATGCTGCTTTCACACTGTTTTTTCACTATCACACCCCAATTATGTATATCAGGTAACTCTAAACTCTTTTATATATCACATAATTCTAGGAACCCCACATAGAACTAACCATAACATCACATCTCACATGAAGACTCATAGGTTATCACATCACATCACATAGCTAGAGTAGTAGGGTAACATAAACAAGTAGGACATCAAACTTTTGTCCTCCTACTACAATACACAATCCCACCATAAACCATCACATCATCTCACCCAAAAACATGTGGTTCAAAACATCTCACCTCATCTGAACACCCATAGTCTATCTCATTACATCTTGAATGTGGAACTTTTGACTTCTAGACACCACAACTTGTTCATGGCATCATCGCATGGTAGAGGGATCTAGAATGAGTGGGTATCCAACCATCCATCATCACGAAAAGGATATTGAGAAAAAACATCCCCAAAACATTTGGTTTTCATCACTATGCTCTCAAAATGGGTGTGGTGTATATATAAAATCACATGATTATGAAAGTTACATATAAGACACACACACAAGTCCATTATATGTGTTCACAACAAGAACTAATCATCTCATAGAATCCCCACTCTCATTTCCACATCTAAATGGATAAAACCACACAATAATCCATAAGCCACAAACCATATTCATTATAAATTTAAAAATGTATAGACTTCCCATTACCAAAAAAATTCATTAAACAACCAATTCATTCCATTATTCAATCCTATTAATTCTCATTTAACATCAACGCCATTTAACAACACATCCCATTGCCGGCCATTTATTAACCGTTTTCATCCCATACCATTTCATTTAAATGTTAAAAATTATTTAATTCCACCACTTTTAGGGAAACTAGAATAACACATAACCTCTCAAAAACAAAAAACCCATCATCCATAGGAAAAAAGACTACAAAACCCCTAGCACAGTCACAAAAACCACCTCCTCCCAACCACTACATCACCACCACATTCCGTCAAAATTTTTACATAGCATGGTCATATAGCCTATCATTTATATGAATCACAACCGCACATCACACATTCAATCATTCTAAAAAAAATACTCATGTCACCACATAAAATCTTCTAGATTTAACAATGGTATGTCCCTTACTTCCACTTCTTTTATTTTACGGGTATTTTCACAAAATACAAATATCTTGCTACAATTTTTCTTGAGTATATGTGGTCAATCATTTATTCATGGGGTGTAACAAAAATCACAAAAAATGAGTTTCAGAACATATATAAAAACTAAAAAAATAGATACTACCAATATCATTTATTTTCAGTGATATATAAAACATGCATAAAGTCAATATCATAATATCAGAAAGATGAAAATGCATGAAAGAAATTATAAATCCCCTAAAATAAAATTTATCCGATTTATTATCTTCATCAATATGGAGTATAAAATCACCGAAAAAAGATAATAGAAGTATAAAATCCTCCTGCATGTTACAACTAATGATAAATAAAAGAATCCCCTACCTAGAAGAAAGAATATTTACATCAATTTTCTGCACCAAAACAGGGGGAACACACACTAAAGGAAACCACCTCTAGGGAAATGAAACCATAGAGTTTAATGAATCCATTGAAAAAGTCTCTAGAAACACTCAGCTCTAGAAAAAAATATATAGAAATAATGAAAGAAATATCTTCACTTTAGAATGATCTTATCTGAAACCAATGATATTTGATATGGTTTTAATTGATCATTAAAATAGAATCTCATCAAATCCACATGGTATAAACATTAAAAATGGACTTAGGATTTTAGAAATATAGGATAAAATTATCCTTATTTAAAACTACTTTAAATTCCATTAATTAAGGCATTAAATTATATTTCATAAAGAACAGTTCAAAAGGGAAAAATTAAAAATTCTAGAAAAACTAGATCAACTGCCCAAGATATTCCTATATAGATCTAACAATAGTTATAAAATTCAAATATATACTACTAGATATCTATATCTAGTTACCTACCACTAGTGATCTACCACTATAGATATACCTCCTGAGATCATCTGCCAGAGATCAACCACCAGTGATCTACCACCAGTGATCTACCACGAGTGATCTACTACCAATGATCTACAACCATTGATCTACCACTGGATATCTACCTCCATAGGTATACTAGTAGTGATACACCTCCAGGGATATACCACCATAGATCTACTTCAAGATATCTACCTTTATAAATCTTCATCCAAAGATCAACCTTCTGTGATCTATGACTAGAGATATACTACTAGAGATCTACCACAATAGATCCACCACTTGTAGTCTATCACCAGAGATCTACAAATAGATCTCTATCACCAAATATCTACCTCTAGAGATATAATTCTAGGATCTACATTTATCCTCTAAAACACCCATTTCCCTCCAAAACTCCACAAAAACCTCCCTTACTCTACCAAACACCTTTGGAGTTTTCCCAAACACCTCAATCACTACATTTCTTGCAAAGTAACAGGCTGAGAGGTTTGGAATGTGACATAACAAACATTCAAAACTATTATCACCCTTGATAATTAAAAATCAACCTAGAAGGAAAGATTGAAATGGTCTTAACCACCACTCCTCAAAATAATTCTCAAGGATCTCGTTATATCTGAAACACCCCCACCAACCAAACACTCCACCCAAAAGCATCCTCAATTACACATACCCACATACAGAACCCTTTAAAACCCCACATAAACCTAAACCAAAAACATCTACACCCAACAAAAAAAGATCCCCAAGTACACAAATCAAGGAATTCTATCTCCCATATCAAGAAATTATCTACTTTGGTTGGTAATGGCTCACCCAAACGGTTTCAATTTCACCGAGGAATAATGCATCTTGATTAGGGACATGTTTTCCATTTTTATGGATTAAATCATTTATCATGAATCATATCAAAAAGGAATAAGTACATATCATATAAAATAGTAAGGAATAAACATCACATAGAATTAAAAAAAGGAAAAAAATTTATATAACGAATCAAAATTACTATGGTTACTAAGAATGAATCTATGTCTCATGCTCCCAAGTACTATCCTCCAAGACACCATGCTTCTACATCACATGAACCTAAGGAATGGTCAATTGAAAGAGATAATATTTTCATCATTTTAATATTTTGTTAAACAATTTAATCTATATCAATTTATCAATTTGAGTGTATTTGGGTAAATATTTGGATTTTTTATGTGTTTTGGGCTAAAATATGAAAATTGATTAATTATGGAATTTTAGAAGATTTTAATCATAATGATATTTTTGGAATAACTTTTAAAATATTATTAATATTTTAGTGATTGGTTTTTTTGGATTTCTTGATTTATGGGATTTAACTTTGACTTAAGTGCCAATATTTTATTAGAATATCTATAGGATCAAAAAAATCAATCAAGTTGAACAATTTTTTAGGAAAAAAAGTATACGCCACTAGATTAAATGAGGAATACCTAGGGATACACATATTTAATTGAGATGCTTTTAGCTGGAAATGAAAGAGGACTCAAAATATTATTTCACCAATAAATTAAATGGAGTTATACACTCATTAATGTGGCCATTGTATGCTAAACATTGATGGAGGGATTCTGGAATACTTATCTAGAAAACGTATTAATCAATTGTAATTTCATAAAATCCTCTAGATGTTTCCAATTAATGTAAAATATTTATTTCAGATTGGAAATTATATTTTGAGAATTCTATAAGAAGGGAACTTGGGTTTATTTGAACATATAGTGGACAAAATATGAACTAACTTCTGGAGGACAAATTCTGGAGGGAATTATGTTTCACCCATTTATTTTCTTATTATATTTTTATTTTTATTCCTTTTAATTTATTTTCTGTTTAAATTTAATTTTAATTTAGTTTTATTAAAATAAAATCTAATTCATGCTTGTTTTTTATTTTTTACATCTTCTTCGCCTGTCTTTTTCTTTCTTCTTCTTCTTTTCTTTTCGTTTTCACATCTTATCTATATGAACTCTTATACTCGTTATTATGAGTAACTAACCTGAGAAATACCCTTGTATAGTAATATAGTTCTTGAACATAAGGCCATGTTTTCTATCTTCTTTGAGTTAATTATAAGGATAATTTATAATCGGTGTAATACTTATTGTGGTTGTTTAAAGTTTAACTTCTTAATATGCAACCATTTTTCCTCAATCGAGGAGGTGGATGGAGGATGTGATTGGAGATCTATATGTAAAATTTTCATTCATAAATATGGTATATTGAGGTGTGTGCACATATTATTAAGTGTGTTCACTATATAGATTTGAATATGGTCAACTAAGGTGCCCCATGGAAATTCTCTCGGGAGAACTTCTTTTATTCACTTATTCCATTCTATTTAGCATTACATTGTAATTTAGAATTGAATGATAATTTCATATTATTTCTAAATTTAATTTATTTTATAATATTTTAGTTCTTTAATAAATCATAAAATGATAATAAAAGTATTATTTCTTAGTTTAATTAGATTAAGTAGGTGAGCAAACATAGAAAACTTCTCAAGTGAGATGACCCTGGTCAGCCATTGTGTTGTGCTAGGAAAACTTAGAAATTCCCTTTTTCAATACCCTATGATAAGAGTGTGTTAATACATCAACTAATTAATTTATAATCAACCGCATATTTTAAATTTATTGAAAAATATAATATGGGTTTCATTTAATTATTGTATAAATTTTATATTGAAGTTTTGTGTTGATTGATGTTGTTTTTCATCATGGTGTGAATGCCCAAGAAGAAATTTGTGTAACTAAGAGAAAACTATTGAGGAAATATTGAAAAAAATATATATTTCAGGATTGGGTATTCCTCTCAACGGATCAAGGAATCATGAGTTAATGTTTTTGGAAAGTTATACCCACCTAAAACCCTTCAAATAACTTGTGAGGCCAAGGTTTTAGTTATCAGAATGTGAATATGGATCCTTTCCACCAGAATATATAAGATATAATACATTCTGAAAATAATGTTGAGGGATATTAGGTTTTCAAAAATATCGAGAAATTAATGGAATTTAATTAATTTTCAATTTATTTATCTACCTTTGTAATAAATAAAGTACTAATCATATAATCTTAATTTTTAGAAATGGAAAATCAGATGAAGTCAATCATACCATTGTGAAACATACAATATAAGGATAACATTATCGCTAACATGAATTTATATGAATGGTATAGGCACTCATGTGTTATACAAAACCATTAGAAAAAATGGTATGTACTGGAAACCCCAATTTTTGAGTCACCTTCCAAATAGGCTTTTGAGAAAGTAGTGTCTCTATATCTGAAGCATGTAGATGATATAATGGATGTATAATGTTTGATGTTATTCTTTATGTCCAATGATCATTTAAAGAAATATGAGTACATGGATGTGTATAACATCATTTCTCACATTATAGATATTTATCAATAGATTGTGAGATCAGAGAGGTATGAGATCTCCAATGCACATTTCATGTGCTATGTTGAAGATTTTATGCTTTTTATGAAACATGTAGTTAAGATTATTTGACACATTGAGGTCTTGGAAATTTGGGGTTTAAGATACCTGATGAGCTATGCATAGAACTCAATTTTCCCACACTACCCAAAAAATTATTTAGTTTTATTATGAATTATAATATGAGAAATAGAAATAATACATTAATGAAAATTATTACTCTCATTCTCCAAGTTGATAAATACATGGGGTGTGATACACCTTTGGTTCTTATGGTGAACAAGAAGAGTAAGAAAAATTAATAGGGTTCAAGGACCCATTCCATGTCTATGGATAAAGAACACCATCCTTCCAAGAAGAAGAATGTCCAAAACAAAATAATGAAATAGCATTGTAATACCCTGATATTTTTTGAAATATTTTTTTCGAATAAATTTGTTTGATATCTTGTGTTACACACAACAACAAGACTAAAAAAACTATGATATACTCTTAAAATATAATTATTATATGTTATCACCTAATAGTTGGATTGGTGGGTATGAATAGGAATAAATCAATTATATAAATTTTGTATTATAAATTTATAAAATTATTTCATTGGATATCAATTAATTAGAAATTAAAATAAATATCATTTGAAAATAAAGGATATATTATTCTAACGAAATTGTATCTATGTGAAAAAGTATTTTTTTGAAAATAAATAAAATTTATAATAATTAGTGAATGATATGAGGGAAATTTATATATAATATATTCAATAAAATGTTTTAAAAGTTCATCTAATAGGCATGAGATGAAAATAAATTTCGTTTTATTCTTAAAAACTGTATTTTTTATAAAAACTGGTTTTTATCGTGTTTTGCATACATACATTAAAATTAATTTATACCACTTATAAGTATTTAGTTTTATAAAAGTATATTCATATATAGAATAATTAGTTTAAAATTTTGTAAATATGTCTCTTTTATTTCCAATCAATATGAATAGTAAATATGGTAAAATTTATCCCCTCAGCCAAGGGTAAATCAGGATAAAATAGATTAAAACTAAGTGATGAGGATTTAATTTTTCATCATAAATATTATTGGATTAATTTAATTTTTCCATCATTATCTTATTCTAAAAATTTATTTTCTTAATAGACACTTCTTTATGAAAATGGAATTTAAGATATTTAAAATAATGAAATTTACAAAGTATCACTCTCTTAGTTTTGAATATATATTATGTTTTCACATTGGAAAAAATAGTAATAAATTAATATTGATATAAATTTTGAGCTTAATGGAATTATTTTCATTGTATACATTTATTTATAACTTTTTTTAAATATACAATTAACTTAAATTCGTATGCAACGTAGACACACTATTTCTCCAACTAATATAAAAATATAATAAATGATTTTAAAAATATTTAGTGTAATATAATTTGAGTTAGAAAACATGTTGAATTTTTTTTCATTAAATTTACATATAATTATTACATTAAAGAATTATATTTTAATTCAAAAATTTCAATTATGTCCTTTAAGTCAAATTATAAGAATAGATTTAAATTTGGAATTCGTGATATTTTATCAAAATAATATGTTATTTAATTACATAAAAATATTAAAAACATTACAAGTTGATAAAGAGGATAATATGTTGTGTAAAATGTTATCCTGTTTCTATTTAAATTCCATTTTGAACCATTTTTGTTGATAATGACTTTATTATAATTTAATATTTTAAGTAATTCAAAGTGTGTCCTCTGCCTCCCTTATAAAATGACACCCCCTCTTTCTATCATTCACACCAATTTGAGCCATCTAGATTGACCATACCCTATAAAATTATCTTCTTAACATATTTATCCAAATTTTTCAGGTTCATATCATCCCATAATACCAACCTTGTGTTTTTTAAAAAATAATCTAAAGGAGGTATCTTGAAAGAGATGTAGTTTTCTTACCCGAACTCATTCAATTTATTTATTCTTATACTTCCTCTAAATCTATGGAATTTATTATAAAAATAATAAATTTAATAACCAAAATATTCTTAAATGTTATTATTATTATGAAATTACCATTATCCACTCTCTTTCTATCAAAAGGTAAGTTAAATTATTGCTCGTGTGTACATACGGATTACCATCTCTACATAGCAGTACAATAAATTTTCCATCACCCTATTTAGTGGATGATTTTTGTTATGAGTTTAAAGTTTATATATGATATTAAAAAAATAATTATGCTTATATAATTATAATATCATCTCCACCTTTCTACCTTCCAAACTAATAGAAAACGATAACGTTGTTTATGCGTACATTTGGACTACCACATGGTAAGGGATTTTCGTCTCACTTTTATTTATTTGGGACACATGACTTATACATCACTTATTTTATTTTTTGGTGTCTATAATTACCAAGAATGTATTTTATGAGAATTTTTATAAAACATATATTTATTTACATACCCATACAATTCGATTTCTTTCATGGGACTTATTTCTTAAAAGTGACCAAAGTGTTAGGTGTTTTATGTTACAATATCATTGTTTATCAAGATTTTTTTCGATTAAGTTTTTGATTATTAAATATTATGATATGCCTCTTAAGAAATATATTATTTTTCTTGTAATAGTTTTATTTCATGAAAATACATGTTTTATTTTCACTTTCCTCACATAAAGTGATCAAGAAACTAAAAATATATTTTAAATGAAATTGACTTTATTTCTCTCTTTAGTCGAAATACATTTTTCTTCTATGTCAATGTTTTCTAAAAATGTTTTAAAGAATTATTTTTATATTTTTTATTATTTTTAATGTCATATTAACCATGTTTTAGTTTTTTTAAAAATAGTTTAAAAGTAGTATTCTTCTCTTTTTCTGAAAGAGGTACTTTATGATTTCTTACAAAAGTGTAAAAGAAAATATTATTTTAACTTATACAGCATGAAAAGAATTTCCCATAATAATTTCCATTCAAATATTTTAATCTTTCTTTAAATCTATCTTTTGTTATTTTAAAATAAAATTTTTTCAATAATATTTAGTATATTTTTATTCTTTAAAGAAGTGGTTTCAAAATGGATCGGTTATTTTCCTCAAGAAATGTTTTAAGTAATATTTTAGAATCATTTTTAATCTATGATTACATCATTTGATGTTAATTAAAACTTAGTGGGATTATTATCCAATGATATCATCCTTATTTTTTAAGGATGATTTATCTTTACAATGATAAGATTTTTTTAAATCATGTTCCTTTTCCATGGGTTATGCTATGATAAAATGTTTATGAATCCAATTTATTTTAATAGGTTCTAATATAATAAATATTTTATTATATTATTATACACATATGTATGATTTTAATTATGTTATGGTTGGGAAATATATATCTCTCCAATGCATTGAGTAATGATTAGGATTTTATAAGCTCAATGGGTACCTAAGATGTCATCCAAAGCTTAAAAGAGGGTGCACATGAGGTTATATCATGACCCAAGAATTTACATGGGTGGTTATCCAAATAATAACATGTTATGAATGTATTTGTGGGTATCATTGAAATATGGTTTTCAATGATTATTTATATTCCACATTTATATGTCTTATGCCAATTTTACTCTCTCATGGATTATGTTCTTTGATTCCTTTATGACTCATGTCTTATGAACTTCTACGATTTATGCCATGACTCAATATTTTGATCTATGATTTGTAGGGAAAGGATTTCAAACATTAATATCATGTTCTCATACAATTATTCTCATTTTATTATTATGTGGTCATAGATATCTCCCTTGTTGACCCTTAATAAGCTTTAAATCTCAGCCTTTATAATGTTATGAGTCACAATAAACTTTAAAACTAGAAAAGGAGGGAAAAAATATATTGAGTCCTTCATAAGGAAGCATAAACCATTTTTAATGGGTACTATAATCCACTAATTGATGATAAATGGATAAGTAACATTGAAAATATATTTTTATTCTCTAGTATTCGTATCATGAAAAGGTTTTTTGGGTTGTTTATCATTTGGATGGATAAGCAGATTAATTGTAGACTATTAACAAGAACATGAGAGAAGAAGATGATATTGACTCCATAGATTGAAACTACATTAATAGATTATTTATCAATACGTTTTTTACTCACATTCTTTGAAAAAAAAATGGATAAGAAATTCCTTGAGTTAAATTATAGGGATAATTATTTTTCTGGTACCTATATGGAAAATTTTACAATATTTGCACAATATACCTCTAGAATTATCATCCAACCAAAAATTAAGGTTCATTTATTATTATATAAGTTAAAACCAAGTACCCAAAGGGATTTATCCATAAGGGACTTCAGTATCTGGGAAAAAATCATTCAATGTTTTATCAAGGTGAAAAATTAACATTATAGTAACCCATCAATCTCATGGATTTGATAAGTTAACAAAGATAGAATTCTAGGGAAATTCTAAAAACCATAAATATAAGAAGATGATACTTCCTTTATTCTCAATGTGTGGAAGTAATCATGGGTGAAATTGTCTTAAGGGAACAAAAAAATGTTTTTATGTGTGGAAAGGATGGCCATCGAGTAATTTAATGCTAAAGTTATTGGAGGAACTTATCTAATGATTCGAATAATGATAATTATCCACAAAATGAACCACCCACAACCCAATGTTTCAAATTCAATGAGTATGGTAATTATTATACTAGTACCCAAATTTGAAGTTTAATGATGATAATCATCATTAAAAACCACTTAAGCCCAAGTAAAAAGGTAAATCTTGCATGGTAACTATTTTTGGAAAAGGGTGAGATGAAGACATGGTAGAGGGTAAGCTTATCATCCACTCTAGAACTACTAATGTCTTATTTGATTCAGTATTTACCATTTATTTTATTTATGAGTAATTTTATAAGGGTATTACTATATAACCTCAATGATTATATGTTGAACTATTAGTAAAAACTCCAATCATTACAATGATCATATTGCATGTCTATGATTCTTTTTCAGTTGAATTTTATGGGAATGTTCTTTCGATAAATCTTGTTATCCTATCACCGGATGAGTTTGATGTTATTTTTGGCATAGATTGAGTCTTTTTACATGAATATCAAATTAATTTTCATGTAGGTGAAGTCACATTTGATATTATAAACCAACTTATGAGAATCTATCAGTGTGAAGATAAATATGAACTTCTCATGGAAATAAAATCTGTTTTATGAGCCTTGATTCATATTAAAAAGCTTCATTTTTCTTATATGGTTGGGGAGAAACTCAACATAAAATATATTGCTATTGTTCCAAAGTTTTTTATGTCTTTTCATAAGAATATTCTAGTCTTCCATCAAATTGTGAAGTTGAGTTTTCAATAGAACTATTTCCTGGTTTTACTTCTATTTCTATGCCTCTATATATAATATACCCTTTTGAGTTGAAAATCATGAAAACGAAACTCCAAGAGAATATTTTTAATGGATTAATTAAGCTAATTTTGTAACCATGGGGTGCACCTATTCTTTTTATTAAGAAGAAACATGGATCAATGTGACTGTACATTGATTATTAAGAACATAATAAGATCACTATCAAGAACAAGCATTCCCTACACCAAATTGATATCTTGTATGATCAATTTCATAGAGCTAAATATTTTTCTAATATTTACCATCATTCAATATATCATATGTTGAGTGTAAAGAAGGATTATTTACCCAATAAACCATTCCAAAAATGGTATAAAAACTATAAATATATAGTGATGCCTTTTGGTCTTAATGATTCCCCCTCTATATTTATGGATTTAATGAATAATGTTTTTATATATTAAATTGACCAGTTTGTGGTAGTCATTATAGATTATATTCTTATATATTCAATGATTATGAAATTGCATGAAGATCACTTGAGGATTTTATTGATGTCCCTAAGTTAGGATAAGTTGTATTTTAAATTTAAAAAGTGTAAATTTTCGATATAAAAAGTTTCATTTTTGGGTCATATAATCTCAAGATAGGGAATATATATGGATACATCCAAGAAATAAGCTACTAAGAATTGTTCAAGACCAACCACATTCATAATGATCCATAGTTTTCATGTTTTGTCGGGATATTATCAATGGTTTGTGGAGAAATTTTTATGAATATTCAATGCACTCACCATGTTTACTAAGAAGGGAGCCAGTTTTCTTTGGATTGATGATTGCGAGTAATATTTTGAGGAATTGGATAGAAGGCTAGTAATTTAACATGTTCTTTCATTACCCTATAGTGGAGAAGGTTTAATAACCTACAATGACACTTAGAATAATTTATTGGGATGTTTCTTCATGAAAAATGACATGGTTATAGATTATGCCTCATGAATATTGAAGTTTCATAAAGAAAATTACCCAAATAATGATCTGGAATTAGATTTGGTAATTATACCATTAATGATATGAAGATATTATCCTTAGAGAAAAAGGTTTAATACATATACTTATCATAATAGTTTTAAGTATATTTTCACTCATGAATTTCTAAATATTCCATAGATAAGATGGTTAGAGATGATTTAAGATTATGACTTCTAAATTCATTACCACCGTATAGAAACAAATAAGGTGTTAGATGATTTATGTAGAAAGGATCATGTTATCTTATCTATGATGAGGATCACTAAAGATATAATACACTTGGATTTCTGAAATATGGATATAGAAATGTTAAAAGAAGTGGAAAGATATTATTTGGACCAATTGACTGTTTAATCATCTATCCATGAAAGGATTAAATAGATGTAGAAGAAATATGTAGATATATAGAAGAAAGTGAGAAATGTTCTTATTTCTAACCCTAATTGTGACAGAGGGAAAAGTTTTAGGAACCTTGTTTGTATCCACTCTATAAAAGCTTTGCAGAAGGAGCTATTAGATGAATCTCATAGTTATTCATTCTCTATTTTTTTCAAAGTACAAATATGTATATAGATTTGAAATAGTATTTCTAGTGGGAGTATGAAGAGAGATATTACAGTGTTTTTATCTTGGTTCTCGGTATGTTCCCAAGTTATGAATAAGAGAAAAAAGTCTAGCGGGATGTTATAACCATTACCCATACCAATTTAGAAAATGGCAAACATCAACACAAATTTTCTTATTGGACACCCCAAAATAACTAAAGGGAATAAAGAAAAATAATTTTTAGGCTATTTAAATAAAAATTTAGAAAATTTCATTGTCATTAGATATTATCTCTCTCTTTATCATATTGACTTAATATATGTTAAGTAAGTGGTAATTTTTAATGTAGTATCACATTCCATTGTATCTGATAAGGATCTAAGGTTTACCTCAAAGTTCTAGTGAAGTATTTAGTAGGATCAAGATATATAATGAAGTTTCCATATGACATATCATTCTCAAATATATGGTTATTATAAGAGAACAATTCAAACTCGAGAATACATGTTGCGATATTTCTTTATAATTTAAAGGTTATTAAGATCAACACCTTTTTTGTGGAATTATTTTACATTGATTTCTTTCAATCCATCATTCATATGGATACTTATGAATCCCTATATGTTAGAAAGTAAATAAATCTAATGTGATGGAATGAATAGAGAGAAATAAATCCAATGGGACCTGAACTAGGTGAGGAAATAATAGGGAAGGTTAGATTCATTTAGCAGTATATAAGGGAAACTCAGAGTCAGAAAAAGAGTTATGATGACCTTTTTTAGAAATATTTAGAGTTTAATGTAGGTGAAAATGTTTTCCTATAAATATTTCCCTATATTAGGGTGATGAGATCTTTAAATAAGTGAAAGTTATTTCCTAAGGATATCATTCCATTCAAAATTCCTAATCGTGATGGGATGGTAACTTATTTATTAGTGCTTCCATCAAACCTATACAAATCTCAAGATGTCTTCCATGTATATCTCTTGAGGAAGTACATACCTAATAGTTCATATGTACTAAAATCATAGATCATACAGTTGGATAACTATTTCTCTTATAAGGAATGGTCAGTGGATATTCTTGATTGAAGAGAGAGATCTATAAGAAACAAGACAACACACCTAGAAAACATTTTTTTGGTGAAACCACCAATTTGAGGAAGATATGTGGGGATTTGAGGATATAATGAAATAGGGATATATTAATTTTTTTATTAAAGTAATGGATATAAAAGGTTAAATTAATTTTAAGGGGGGTTGAATTAAACACCCATATTTTTAATACATACAGTTTTTTAATAAACATATTTCTTTGATAACTTCTATTACACACAATAAAAAGTCTAAAAAACTACACTATACAATTTGAATATTATTATTATATATTACCACAATGATATTGTATTAGAGGGTATGAATAGGAATAAATAAATTATTACAATTTATAGCTTACACATTTATAAAATTAAATCATTTCTTACTAATTGATTAGAAATGAAAATAAAAATCATTTGAAAATAAAGGAGATGTTTTTCTGATAACTTTTTAATAAAAAAAACGTGGTTCTACCATAATTAATTGAATTTATCACTATTGGTTAATGATTTTATTAAATTTAAATATAATATATTCAATAATTTTTTTAAAAAAATCCATCCGATAGGCATGAGATAAAAATAAATCTATTTTTATACATATAAACTATATTTTTCTAAAAATAAGTTTTTGTCGCATTTTTTTCACTTAAATTAAAATTAATTTCTTCAACTTATAGGTATTAAATTTTATAAATTTAATTCCACACAAATAATTTGGATGTTAATCATTAGTAAATATGTCCCTTTTATTTTTGGTCAATATGAATAGTCATCGGGGTAAAATTGATCACCTAGGTAACAGGTAAATCACCTAAATCAAGGTTAAATTAAGTGATAAGGTCATAATTTTTAATATTAATACTTATGGGATTAGTTTATTTTTACACTTATTACCTTATGAACTAAGTATATTTTTTTAAATGGACACTTTTCCCTAAAACTTACATTTATAATATTTAAAATAAAAAATCTACAAAGTGTCACTCTCTTAGTTTTAAAAAATATTTCATGTATTCACAAAGGGGAAAAACTAGTTATTAATAGATATTGATATTAATTTTTAGATTTATGAAATCACTTTCATGATAGAAATTTATTTCTAATTTTTAGTAATTATAAAATCACCTTAAGTTCTTATGAAACACTTGTGTAATATTTCTCTAATTAATAAAAAAATATCATAAATGATTTTCTTAATATTCAAAGTAACATAACTGTAGTGATTTAATGTGTTAAAAAAATTTATAGATGAATATAATATATTTTTATTATTTTATATAATAATATTTTAATTATAAATTTTTAGTTTTTTCATTTAAGTCCAATTAAATGAATAGAATCAAAGTTGACATTAATGATATTTTATAAAAATAATATTTTATTAAATCATAAATATATTTAAAGAGTAAAAGGTCGATAATATATGATATAAATTTCATCCCATATCTATTTATAGGCTATTTGGAACCATTTTTATTGATAATTACTTCATTATAATTTAATCGTTTAAGAAATTCCAAATGATACCTCTATTTCCCTTATAAATGGACACCACTTCTTTCGACTCGTTACACCACTTTGAGCCATATATCTCAAAATTACTGTTTTGACTTGAGGTGCATGTGTCAGAGTGAATAAAATGGCTTCAAGGATAACAACCAATCTCCTAATATTATAGAGAGTCTCATGTCATGTACACCATTTTGTTTCGACCCAATTCACATCATGTCCCTTTTTAGTGGTTGAGATGGTTGCACTGGGACTGGTCAGTATATCCTTATTGTATTATGAAGGTGGTAAAATAGTTGAGTGGCCTCGATAGGTGATTGTAGGGGGTTTAGTGTTTTTGCAATCAGCTCACGTCAGTTATGATGTCCTCATATGGTCCCCAGTGGGTTTATTTATGGAGTCAGAAACACCCAACAACCCTTTTATTCATGATTCATGAACCTACTTTCCAAAGGAAGGCACTCATTGGATGATTTTGATAACAACATATAAGGACTCCATTGGACATGATTATGGGAGTTTGGTCTCATAACACCCTTTTGTGGGGAATTATTTCATATTTTCAGACTCTCTTATAGATTTGAGCAATGTTCATAAGTTCATGAATCCTTGGTTCTTTCAAAAGCGTGTGTCCGAAAATTTCCCCTAGGTTGAAAAATCAATCAGAAATATGAATGTGTTTGGAATAATTAGTATGAATCCTAGTATCTCCATTGATGAAGATATTTTTCTATATCTGAGGTTCTTTATAAATGTTACCCTTTTACAAACACATTAATTATTCTATGGTATTTTACTAATAAAAAAATTATTTAAGACATATGATGAAGTGCTCTGGAGTTTATCATCATACATGGTGGGATAGAGATCATTTAGATATCAGGATAAAACACATAAGTTGGGTTTCCTACATATTATCATGAGAGGAATCAAATTACTCAAAGTTCGATGTCTCTTTACTGGACACATCACCTTTTAAGGTTGTGAGAAAAGGACCCATCCATGTAGTTTAACATTATGTGGTGAGGAATTCTTTGAAAAAGATGCATAATAATGATTTCGTGTGGGACTTACTCTGAATATGACCAAGATTTCTAAAATAGATATGGTATCCTGGGTGGATATGACCCAACTGAGGATATATCCGAAGAACATTAGGGTGATTTGATTATGTGGTTTGGGCCTCAGGGTGGCTTCTTATGTATCTTGGTTAGTTGGGAATCAAATCCGTTGCTATTCATTTGTAATTGGGAATACACCCTTGAGGTAGCCCATGTTTGGGTACATGATTGGGGCATACACATGGGAGCTACCCATTTTAGAGAAATAATTCAGGACTTACGCCTGAATGGTTGCCCTAGAGAGTTTGGGGGAATTTTATTGGGACTGACTTATAAAGAGAATGTCCTTTGATCTTTGGCCTTAGGCAGGCGTCCTATATATACCGATTAGAGTAGGAATCAAAGTTATCGTAGTTCATTATATTTGGGCGTTACACCTAGAAGGAGGCCCATGATTTGGGGTTATGCTAATGATATGATCTCTGTTATCCTCTAAGACAATACGAGTCATGATCGGTGTGAGAAAAAAGAGGAGGTAGTGGATTTGAAGATCAAACATACCACACTATATATTGATAGATGGTACTGAATCCCAAAGGTATATATGGTGAGGGATTTTAATATACCAATAACCTTCTTTTGTTTTCATGCCCTAGATAGTCAGTTTAACCAATCAAGGTATGCTATGAGTGAAAGTGAAGAGGAGCATTGATGCAACCTCCTAAAATAAAATCTAGGGTCTTACCTTAGTGGGAGTGCCCTGTTGAATTTAATATGGTATAAACTATAGTTTTAAGTCTTGTATATTGGATGATGGATCAAATATTAATGTCTTGTTGTAAGGACAAAAACCATATAGTTTAATTTAATGTGGTTATAATGAGTTTGGGTCTTACAGTTTAAGGTTATACAGTGACGACCATTTGTTATTGAATCCATGATTAACTGCCGGAAAATCGGGCTAGGATGTTATGACATGCCTGAAACATGGGAGGGAAGGAATGTGTAAACCATGATTTTGGGGGTTCTCATATCAGGAGAAGTGATACAGGGAATGGAATCCATTATAGCTTACAAAGGTAGGAAGATCCCCTCCTGAGGAAGAATTTCTCTCTGGTTGACATACAATTTTTTTGGGAAACGTATGTAAATAATTTAGGGCATTGTGAACATAGTCAAGAAGAGGTGTCCTTAGGACACTGAACATCTATTTATGATGGCTGGTATGGTTTTCTGAATATCTGAGATCACCCAGGACATAGATTTTGATGAATAGAAAGTATGTGTCTAGATATCTAAAGAAAACATTAATATCATGATTGTATGTGGAGTTCCGGATCAACCTGGCATAGGATAAAGTTGATGGGGTTTAAGAAGTCGGATGAGGAGTAGGTTGAATCATGGTATTGAGGGGAAGAATGTTGGGGTAGTATTAGAATTCAATATAAAATGTTGTTTACCTCGCCCAAAAAAGTTCATGGTTCGGCTCTCTAATTTTCATTGGGGTTAGTGATGGTAGCAATGGGACAAACCTAGAGACCTGAGACCGCAGACCGGAAGTGATCCTAAGCGGCGGTGCAGGGGAGCATCCCTCGCGGTATAGACTATGGGGGAACATAGGAATTTTCACATAGGTATGGCCGTGTAGGAGCGTCCCCATAAGAGCTGGCTGCATAAAATTTTCCACAAAGTGTTATCCATGTTGGAGAGTCCACATAAAAGAATCTATTAACTCTTTCTACATATTATATGGCCTCATATGATATGGCTACAAACTACTTCCCACATGGGGTCATTCTTGAATTTTTTGTCCGTTTAGGAGCTTTCGTGCACTGTCAGCCGTGTTGGAGAATCTCTGTACAATTTTTCTACAAAGGGTAATCCTTTTATCTATTTTCTATATACTATCATCAACAAACCATTTTCTGCATAGGTTAGTCTTCTTAATATTTTCCAAATAATGTTTTTTATTCATTAATGGGGTAAGAAAATTACGCCTCAATTCATCGAACAACACTGCCTCTGCATGTTATCTTCCACAGAGTGTCTTCCATGAACCCTACATGGGATGAAGTCTGAGAAGGGTGACCCACATATGGTTCTCAAGATGTCCTATGTGAACTTCATTGGTGTGGTAGTGATTTCACCCACACCCTTTATATTTTTGTCCATGATTCGTCCCTTTTTTTCCCATCTGGGGAGCTCTTTTCTGCCCCCCTTTTAATCCCCGTTAGGGTTTTTTATAGATATGATGGGAATTAGATCGATGGTGCACGTTGTGACTTTTGCAGAAGCCCATGAAGAACTCAATCATTAGGGGTTTTCATTTAAGGGGGCCGATGATTCTATCTCATTCCATGGACAACTTAGTTTTCAAGGGATCTTGAACACATAGGACATCGTATATAGGGGCATACATTTCTCCCTTTATTTCGCCAATGACACCATTCATAGGAGCTGACACCATCTCCTCCATTCTGTGAACCACTCAGTTCATTGATGGACTTGATAATTTGTGGACCACCATTTGGAGTCGTAGTCCGCAAATGAATTTTCATTTCATAGTCACCCTTCCTTTGTGAATTTTTCTTCAATATTCTTCAGGACTTTATTTCAATCCTTTTATAATTTTTGTCTAATTGTCTTCTTCAAGAATGTGGAATTATTAGTACCCTACATATACACTAAAAATTATCTTCTCAAAATACTTATCCATGTTTTATGTGATTATGTTCCCAAAATACCAACATAATGTTCCTTAAATAAAAGATCTAAAGGAGGCCTCCCAAAAGAGAGGCAGTTGTCTTACCCAACCCATATCAATTTATTTCTTTTTATAATTCATTTAAATACATGTTATTTATTATAAAATAATAAATTTAGTATCATAAATATGTTGAAATGTATTTATGATTATTAAACTAAAATTATTCACCCTATTTAATCAAAGGGGAAGTGAAGGCATCTCTCGTGCGTACGTACGACTTACAATCTCCACATAGCGGAACAATTCATTTTCCATCACCATTGTCATTGGTTTGTTATTATGATTGGTTGAAAGTTAATATATAGTTTTTAGGAAATACTTATGATTCTTCAATAATAATATAAAATATACCTTCTTACCATCTAAACTGATGGAAAACTATAATGTTGATTGTGCGTACATGTGGACTATCACCTCCATGAAACGATGTGATTTTTTTCCATTTCTATCTTATACAGATAGTAAGGGGGACCAATTTAATAAATATATATGATTTATATGAAATAATAATAATTCATTAAGTTTTAAATATTATTTACCTTTCATTAATTAAATATATTGAAAATTGAAAACAGTGTTCATGCATACGTACAACCTACCATCTCTATGAATGGTGTAATTCATTTTCTATCTCAACAATTAGGAATGAATATAAGTATATATATAATGAATATATATGATATAATAAGAATTTATGTTATTATTTTATATATTAATAATAAATTTAAATTTATTATAAAGGAGGTTATAATGCTTTCAAAACAAGTGGAACTCAAGGTGCATGATTTTTGTCTAACTTTTATTTCTGTGGGACACATGCCTTATATATCACATATTTCTTTTGTGATGTGTACATACTTCCCACGAATATATTTTATGATTATTATTATTAAAATATGTGGATTTCAAAATATATATAATTTTCTTTATGTCATGGTACTTATTATTCAAAAGTTACCAAAGTGGTAAGGGTTTTATGTTAAAATATCATTGTGTATTGGGATTGTTTTTTATTAAGTTCTCAATGATAAAATATTATAATATAACTCTCAGTAAAGTTATTATTTTCCTTATCATATATTTATTTTTTAAAAATACACATTTTCTTTCATTTTTATCTTCTTATGTTCTTAATAGAGTGAAATTATGTTTTTATGGAATATCATCTCTATTTTTATCTTTGGTCAAAAAACATTTTTATTTCATGTCCATATTTTATAAAAATATTTTAAAGAAGGATTTTATTATTCTCTAATGATTTTTTAAATTCATTATTGTTCAAAGTTAGTATCTATAGAGGGGGTGAATTGAGTTCCCAATAATATTTTCTATTATAATGGATTATTTTGAAATCCCCAAAATGTTTAAATACAGAAAAGTTTATCAAACTAAGTAGTATAGTATATTTTAAAATATTTTAAAATATTTATTGAAAGATTTATTAGTTCTGAGATGAATATTATTTATAATATTTATAAATCCTTTGAAATCAATTTACATGATCAGAATACTACATGAACATGATTTAACATAAATTATCAAAATCGAATTTTTTTTATAGTTAAAATAGTTTTTGGTTTTAAGGATGAAATAGAGTAAAAAAACTAAAACACACAATGGAAAAATGAATATAAGAGGATTAGACTTAGGACATTGCTTAGTCCTCTCACTTAGTGATCACTCACCACCAAGCAGTTCATATAAAATAAACTAGATGATCCACATACTAGACTAGGTTTATATAATAGTTTACTACTATTCAGATCGTACACGACCTCTTCCACATTTATGCGTGAGAGTAAATAAGAAACAGGCCACACATGGACCTCTACCACTCTTATTTGTGGGAGAAACAAATAAGAAAAGTGTTTGAGAATATATTGAGTATCTTCTAGTTTACTTCAAGGGACAATTTTTATGTGGTAAAGTAGAGTAAGCACACACACTGGTCAAAAAGTTATAAAACTAAAAATACTGAGAAAACATGGAGTGTAGAGTTTAGAGATGCTCAGTCTGTTGCAATGCATCTTCTGACTCTTGAGTTGAATAAAAAATGAAGCTTGACTCAGGTTATTTTGAAATATTCATGATAAATAGAGACCGTGAACTCTTTTTTTCCAATTGGAGGAACGATATGGATGTAATGATTATTTGGATTCCTCATTCGACTATTCACAAAAAGTGATATTTTTGTGTTTTCAATCAGGTTTAGCTATTTAGCTCTCAGATATTCAGGGAATTGCAATATATTTCTGTCCCCAAAGTTTTTTTATCTTGTCTTCACTATGTTCTCTATATGACTATATGTGTATTACATGAGGGAGTGTCCTCCACTTTTATCATCATTAGCAAGAAAATATGAATTAGCCGCTTCCACATAATGCACGTTTATACATGCTTTCTATTGAACATTTAAGATACAATAATTAAAATAGTTAATGGAATTAAATTCAATTAATATATACATTAGAGAAATGTAATTAAAAAAATAAACAATGTTAAAAAAATAGTGATGATGTATTAGAATATGGAGGTGTTAAGCCCTAGTGGTGTCTCGCTTGATGGTATATTGTTCTGATGGCATGTTGCTCTGGTGGTATGTAAGCAATGGTATGTTTCTAGCAGGTTTTTGGACTTATCCAAGTTTAAATTATGTTGGAAGTGTCTCAACAAATGGTGTCTGGTATAGCGGTGTATGCTCTAATGGTGTATTAGACTTAGATAATTTTTCAGTGTTGTTGGTATGATACAGACACTATGAATTTGACGGTGCCTAATATGGAGGTATCTTATACTAAGAATCATTAATGTTCTAGTGGTGTGTCATCCTGAATGTGTGTCGACCAACGATGGATCATAATTTTTCTACCCTTTATTCTAGAGTTATGATAATCTGAGGGTGTGATTCATGAAATTCTCTCAAACATAGAGATTTTAATGCCAAAAGTGTATCATGGACAATGGTTTTAGACTCAATAGTATTCATACATAGAAATATTTATCACCTATTATTAGAATAAATATTTATTACAAGAAAACATGAAATGCATCAGTATTATTAAAAAATGATTTGGAGATCATTAAAACTAGGAGGTCAACAATATCCCTCTTTTTTATGACAAAAAAACATTGCATCAAAAGAATTTTTTAAATGTAAAAACATGTCATCACTGGTATTTCAAATTTTTAAACATGATATCCAGGGTAAGATGAAAATATAAATAAAAACTTATCATTTACAGTATGTATAGATGGTTGAAGGAAAATAATAGGAAAAATAATAAGTATCAAAAGTAAGAACATATTTCAAAGATTGAAATATTTAAAATAGATAGTATAAAAAATAATAAGGTTAGAAAATAGATAAAAATAATTCTATAAAATACTTTAAAACACATTTTATGTATGCCATAATAATTTTCAGAAACACATATTATATAAAAATTCTGAGAAACACATATGCAATACAAGTTCTCCCCTACTAGGATTATCAAAAAGGTAAAGAATATCAGTAAAGGTAAGAAAAATAAACAAATTAAGAGATATTAAATACATTCAAAACTAAAAAAACATAATGAGAAGTAATAATGAAATTCAAAATTATGAGCATAAATGTATTATAGTATAGATTCCATTAATGAAAATACAGTCTAATTCAAAAAAAAGGTTAAGGTTTGGAAGAGGGGTTCATAGGTTCTTTTCCTTTATCCTTGGATGTCTATTTCTCTTTAGATGAGGTAGTAAGATCATCCAGAGGAAGTTTAGAGGGATCAACAGGAGAACGAATAGTGATAAATTGAATGGAATGATCTTTTAAAACAAATATTGTCCTGAGATGGTGCACATCATGAATATGATCCATAATTAAACCCTTAAAACTGGTTGGAAGAGGTACAAGGGAACCACTAGTAACTCCAGGTATGAAAAAGAACTAAGGACTAATAAGAATGGATGCACATGTGCCTCAGCCCAGTTGGTGAGGACTCCATAAGTGCATCCAAGAGACCTGGGATCAAATCCAGGTGGAGGCTAATTTCCAGGTACTATAGCAGTATTGTAGCAGGTACTGTAGAAAGCACTGTTTGGAACTATAGTATCCAGGAATATTCCCCCATTTGGGACTTCAGGCCACCGATTTGGTCCCCATGTCCTTTAAGGCCTTCGACCACCAAGGCCTTCGGGTCAGTAAGGCCTTCAGGCCACCTCAAGGCCTTCGAACCACCTTAAGTGCAGATGCAAACCAGACAACCTACAAGGAACAAGCTTCAAAACGAGGAGGAGCAAGGAGCTTTCACAATAGCAGAATCTAAACGGATTGCAAGAATGAGAGGGTATGTTAGTTTCCATCGGGAAAATCTTGTTCATGCATGGGAAAGCCTAGCCGAACAGCCATGCGAAGGTGGAGAGCTGATATCACGATGAAGATGCTGGGGAGGAGAAGTTACAAGTAGTGAGTCTGGGTTTCATGTAATGTTTGAAGCCTACGGGAAATGAATTCCTCTAAGGCCTATGATCCATGTAATACTTATGCCTACGGGCCTTATAAGGGTTCCACCTCACCCCTGGAAAGGTGGATTATCAAAAAATCAATAAAAAATGAAGGCCTTCGGTCCATTGTAGGAAATAAGAATGGATTGTTGAGAAACCACTACTTATCCTTGATCATGAATAAACATATTCATTATATTGATGAAATACATGATAAATTGGCCTCCCATTTCCATTTGACTAAATAAATAATATTTTTCTTCCATGAAATGGTTCAAGATTGGGGTCATATCCTCGATATTTCTAAATTTATATTTGATGGCTTGAGTCAAAGGAGGTATTCTCAAATTCTCAACCATGAATTTAAATTGGGTATCCAGAGAATGGTTGGTATAAATTCAAGGGAGATAGAAATTTATGGACTTAGTTATAGTCTCTATATCATTAGGCATATCTTTGGAATAATTCATCATCATCAGGTGATCATGCTCAGTTCCTTGCTCAAACTTCATTGAAATTTCTAAATTAATTACAGGTTCCTGGCTTTAGGGACGACTAGAGGTAGTTTCAAATTTCTCTATGAAAACTAATCTAAATTGATTAACATCAAACTATGGAGAAGAATGAGATACATAAGTAATGCAATTATATGAATAAGTATCCTCAAGACATATAAGGATACCAGAAAAAGAATATTTAAATATAGATTTTATTTCTTCTACTATATACTTGAGAGTTTCCAGTTCACTACTTATCCGTTTATTCTCAATCTCTATCTCATAAACTTGATGCATCATCTTAGATTGGATATGCAAAATAACCAACAAAAATATGTACCTAGTATTCTTTTCACTAAGCATTTTCAAAATAGGGGATTGATCACTTACAAACTTGTAAAAATCAGTCATCAGGTTTTGACCAAAAAAATAAATTTTGCTTGACTGACTACATCAATTGGAATAACTAGAGGATCTAAAGTAAGTTCAGGTACAAGAGGTCGCAAAAAACTAAACTTTTAATGAATACCTTCAAGATCAATCAAGGTTATCAAGGATCCCTTAGGATCACATTCAACATTGAATTTTGTTTTATAACACTTTGGATAACTTCTTATAGAATTATAGAACGTTCCCAATTTTCTTCTATAGGGTCCATCCAACAGTCTGAAACAAATATTGTGGCTGGAGGTACCACACTAGCAGAAACAACTAAAAAATTTAAATTTCTCTAAACTTATAAACATGTAGCATCCAATGTGTGTTCAACACTGGTAGAATCAACCTCCAACTGGGTACCAATATTTAGTGCGTTTTTTATCTCAACATACTTTCGGAAGTCAACATTAGAGGACTCAGCTTCCGCAGTTTGATCCATATGATACTTATGAACATTTAAAACATCTAACTGTTCATTTACAAATTCTACCTCAATAATCTCCTTCTTATTTTGCCTAGAAAAATTCTATTCCATATCAGCTATAACTGTCATCTATTCAACCATAGTAGAATCTAAAACATCTTGACCTATAAAAAATTAATTGGACTCAACATCATCAACAACTGGAGCATCATGAAAAATATACTTGGATGGGGAATGACCCCCTTCAAAAAATGATTCCTTAATCACGAGAGGTATTTCTATATCATTATTCTTGATTTGGAATCCATCATCCTCAGGTTTAAAATCACTTCCATCACATCGATTATCATCTTATTATTCCTTTAATTCTTCCTCATCATCATCATCATCACCATAAATAGATTTGGACTTTTATATTGATTCTCTCCAGAGACCTCAGTATCTTCTTCATCACTCTCTAGCAACATCTCAATTTTTTTGCAATCTTCTAGGTTGATTGGGAGCTCCATAGGTAATGGGAGAGGTTTCTTGAGAATGGTCAGGTTCACTCACTATATGAACACATTGTTCATTTTTTACTTCATCACCAATATTTAATTATTCATCTATGTATTACACAACTTCATCAATCTCCAGGCCTTGATCAACTTCATCCTTAGGTTTAGTTGGATGATCAACCAGATTAAACTCAACATACAACTTTTCACTATCACCATGCCATTGTTTCTTCAATGGATTCTATCTTAACTTCATTCGTGAACATGTGGAATTGGTTATAAAGAAACCACCACATTCAATAACATATTGTTTATCATCATGAACTAGGCCCTTAACCTCTAACATGGAAGAAATCATCTTTGGGTAGATCAATAATTTTGATCTGGATGATTTTTTGATCATATTTAACATATGTACCACTACGTATCTAAAAATATTAGTCTTGTGACCTTATATCATTAGTAAAATAAGATAAACATCCTTTTACCTTATTAAAGAGAAGTCACCCTTCCTTAGGCGAAGCATGTACTGCGAGAATTTAAACAACGGTCAACATTCTCTATCTATCTCAAAGGAATAAGAACTTTGGGTTAAACCATATCCTATTAGCACAATAAGGGAGTATTCATAAATGAACATATCACTAGCTTATGGATTGATCCATTGGTAGTCATAAATGAATCCATCATGAGATAAATTTAACCACTTAGCCCATTTTCATGAAGAAAAACCAAACACATATTTGTTGACCCAACTTTTAATCCAATCTCTACCATCTTCATTAAACACAAACTCTATGTTATGATAAAACTCATATTCCAACATTGGATATAAATTCCTCTTATTTGATGAAAAGAACTCCAACCACCCTTGGTCTTAGAGAACCTTAAGTACTAGAGACTTACTTAACAATGACCACTTAAACTATACTTATTTTTATGAAACAATAACTTTGTTAATAGGCTCCAGATTAACTAAGGCAATAGGAGAAGGTGCACTTAGCTCTTTTTACTACTTCATAGAGTATTTTGACTTAAAAAGAGAAAAATCAAAATCATGCTTCATTATTTGCATTCAGATCTACTTAGTAGGCTCATTTGAGGGTAAGGAGAAGGTATGAATAGTGAGAGATAAAAGGGTTTCACTAGGATTGAGGGAGAGACACATGTGTATCACATAAGGATCATTGTTTACTGGAAATAGACATTGTGCTACTTTACTATAATTTTGGATATTAGGTATTCTAAAATATGAATTACACTTGAAATTAAATTTAAGATCGAGATAAAAACACGTATCGGGTTTCAGAAAATAAAATGAACCAAGAAATAAACCATTTGTTTGAAATATTGAGAAATAAAGAAAAACATGGAAAAGTAATGAAAGGAAACAACATGAAAACTCAATGGTATAACATATCAATCGGTTTGAAAAACCAATGGTATGAAAATACAATGGTATAACTAGGAAACAGTATGAAAAACCAATAGTATGATAAGCCAGCAATATGAAAAACCAATGGAATTACCAACCAATGATATGAAAAGCCAATGGTATGAAAAACAATGATATGTCCATAAAGTAGTATGTTATTAAAATTTTATGTCATAAAAATTAACCAAAATTTATTATTCCTAATTCATGTATGATATTAGTCATTCTCTCATAATTCAAAGGCATGGTAAACATATCAGCTAAATGTTGTTCTGTTCCAATAAACTCAAGAGTAATATCTCCCTTTGGAAACATATCTCTCAAAAATTGATGTCTTATATCAATATTCTTTATACTAAAAAGAGAAATAGGATTCCTAGAAATTTTTATTGCACTTATATTGTCACAGTTTGTGGGGAAATGTGGGAATTGATATCTGTAGTCTAGTAAAGTGTGATTCATCCACAAAATTTGTTCACAAAAACTACCTATATCTATTTACTAATATTTAATAGTAAAAAATGAAACATAATTTTTCTTTTTTACTACACCATTAAACTATATACTTTCTTAAAAAGTGACATGTTACAGAGGTTATTTTTCTATCTAACTTTCATCCACGAAAATCAACGTCAAAATGAATTACTAAATTAAAGGATTATTCTCTAGGGTAATACAAGTCCTAAATTGGTAGTGTACTTGACGTATTTGAAAATAGTTTTAACAAAAACTATATGTAACTCTTTTGGGTTTTCTTGAAAATGAGAACACATACATAAACTAAACGTAATTTCGAGTTGACTAGAATTCAAATAGAGATGGATTCCAATCATACCACTATAACTGGTTTGATCAACTTTGTTTATAAACTTCATCAAGATCCACTTTTTAGGTGGTACTCATAGGATTATCACTACTCTTTGTGCAATACAGATTAAAACATTTCAAAATATATTTTTTATATTTACGTTGATTCAAAACAATTCCTTCCTTGTTTTTAAAAATCTAAAATCCATGAAATATTTTTAGTTCACCCATTAAACTCATTAAAAATTAATTTTTCATCATTTTAGAGAAATTATAACAAAGGGAGTTTTTTGAAGATACCAAAATAACATCATAAACATAAATTTTTACTACAAAAACATCTTTTAAAATTTGTTTTCTGAAAAGGGTATGATCTATTATTCCTTTTGAAAAACCTTTTGATATTTGGAAATTACTAACCATATCATACCAATCTCTAAGATCTTGTTTTAAACCAAAATATTCTTTGGTTAATTTAAAAACTCAATTTGGAAATTGAGGATTTTAAAAACTACAGGGTTATTCTAGAAAAAAATCTCAATTATAAAACCATTTAAGAATTCACTCTTGAAATCCATTTGATAAATCATGAAATATATATGTGTTGTATAAGAAATTAGGATTCTTATGGATTCAAGTTTGGCTATAAGTACAAAGGTTTTATCAAAGTCAATCCCTTTTTCCTGACTATAACCCTGTGCAATAAGTCTATCCTTTTATCTAACAGTATTTCTTGACTCATTAAATTTATTCCTAAAAACCCATTTGGTACAAATATTCAATGTGTCCTTGGTTCTATCTATATTTCAAACACATTGTTCCTTTCAACCTCATTTAACACTTCTTTCATTTTTATTACCTATAATTCATCATTAATAGCTTCATTAATGTTCTTAGGTTCAAGTTGAGACAAGAAAGGTTGATGTTCAACCTAGTTTCTTACAAAATATCTAGTTTTAGTTACTTTATTTAGATCACCTACAACATGATATAAAGGATGATACTTAATAGTTCGAATAACTCTAGAGAAAGAGGGACTGGTTACTTCTGGATTTTCTAGTTCTAGTTCTGGTTGTTCTATAAATTATTTAGAACAGACTGATTTTCATCTTGTTTTATAGAAAAATCTAAGGGTTTGGAATTTAATTTCAGAGAAGATAAATCATACTCAAGGTTTTATAAAGATGTATGAGGCTCATGTAGATTAGTTTCATCAACTTTTACATGAACATATTCTTCCAAAGTTTTGGACTTCTTATTGTAAACACTATAGGCTTTCTCATAAATTAAATAACCAAGGAAAATTCCTTCATCACTTTGGGAAGAAAATTAGTCCAAATTATCCTTAGTGTTAATAAGGAAGACTTTTCAACCAAAAAACTCAAAATTAATTAACCTTATGTTTCCTATTATTCCACAACTCATAAGATGTATTATTAAGGATAGGTCTGATCAAAAAACATATTATAATATAGTAGGCTATATTAATATCTTCTTCCTAAAAATAAATAGGTAGGTCATACTAATTTAACATAGTCTGGGCTATTTATTGTATGATTTTATTTATTCTTTCAATAACTCAATTCTTCTAGGGTGTCCTAGGAGAAGATAAGTTATGAGTGTATCCATTTTGTGAGCAAAAAGATTCAAAATCTTCATTCTCAAACTCATGGCCATGATCACTACTTATGTTTTTAATCCTAAGTCCACTATGATTTTCTACAGATTTGTGATACTTCGTAAAGTATGAGAACGCTTCACTTTTGTGAGCTAAAAAATATACCCATGTATACATAGAATAATCATATACAGGAACATAAACATATTTCTTCCCATAATTACTTGAAACTCTAGATGGTCCAAAAAAATATATTTTAACCAACTTGAGAGGTTAAGAAGTTGACACTTCTTTCATTATTTTAAAAGAAAATTTATTCTATTTCTCTTTTTTATAGGGGTTACATACTTTATCAGTTGAGAACTCAAGTTTAGCTAGATCCCTAAATAACCCATTTCTAGTTAGCTTCCTATGTGTGTGAATGTTTCAATGTCCTAGTCTCCTATACCAAAAAAATACTCTTTATAAAAAGAACTCAACCATAAAACATTTTAAGAAAATAAAAAATATAAATCTATAGAATAAAAAAACTTTCATTTCTCATGGAATTACAAATTAAATCATTTTTTGAATCAACAAAATTAAAAGCATCATTTTCAAACATAACATAAAAAACATCATCACACAATTGAGAAATGCTAAGTATGTTATATTTTAAACCATCAACTTATAAGAATTTATAAATTAAAACTAAATTTTTATTACCAATCTGGCCTAAGCTGATGATTTTTCTTTTTTCATTTTCACCAAAAGTGACATGGCCACAATCAACCTTGATAAGGATCTTATATAAAGAGTAATATACTATCATATGTCTTGAATAAACACTATCCATGTACCATAGAATTAGTTTTGAGGTTATTAATAATTTTCCTACAAAATAGTTTTTATACAAGGAATTATATTGGTACCAAAATCTGTTTGGGTACATTAATATTGGTGATCAATGATTTGGGAACCCACATTTTACTAATGGGTTTTCTATTAGAATATTGAAAACTATTAGAAATAAAAACATTGTTGGGCCTTTTGAAAACATTTTTGCAGTAGAGATTTCAGTTTTGGATTTAATAACAAAATTATTCTTAGTTATTCTCTTCTGTCTAGATTAATATCCTATCCCAGTAACCTATTTGGGAGAAAATTGTTTTCCCAAGATTCGTTTCAATGTATTACAACCATTTGTAAATTTTACATGGTATTTATTCAATTTATCATTTGAAATTTTAAGTTCTTTGTTTTTTTAGAAGTTGAATATTTTTCCTCTTTTCTATATACAACTCATATTTTACATTTATAGTTAGAGAAAGTTTTCTTTTAAGAATTTTATACTTACTTTTAATTTATTAATGGTATCCTATAGCATGTTGTACTAGTCAAATAATTCTTCATTTGACATATTATCATCATGTTCATTATCCAAATTATCAATATCATGCACAAGAAAAACACTAGAAATAGTAGGTAAGTTAAGTACCTCACTAACTTTAGTTATAAAGAACATGTTTTTTATGTCTAGTATTTATTCAGGTGACGAATCCTTGTCACTATAGTTGTCCTCAAGTGCATTCTTGGTGGATTTCAAGGCCTTCTTGTATCTTATGTCCTTAACTTTATATTGATTTTATATTTATTCTTAGGATTTTCATATTTTATGTGACATTTTATTTTTCATTCATAATAGACAACTTTTTTTCAATCATCATCCTTTTTCTTAAAATTTCTTATGTTGTCATATTTTACTTTGTAGTTTTATTTTAGGAAGAACCTTTTCTTCTTGTAGAACTTATTAAACATTTTTCTTAGGTGATCCATTTCCTCATCACTGTCAGAGGAATATTAACAAGTACTCAAATCTACATCTTGGATGTTTTCTTTTTCTATTTCATTTTTTTGTGTGGAGGCAATAGTCTTTAAATATACATACTCCCTCTTAGGCTCCACTTCCTCTATTTTGTTTACCTTAAATTCCTCTTAATATATCAAAATTTTACCTATCATCTTTTTCAGTGATAATTTACTGATATCATAAGATTATCTGATTAAAATTCAAGTGCCTCTCTATCTTTCATGTAGACATCTCAGCAATATCATTATCTAATTCTTGTCAGATACATGCTTTCCTAGTGAACTCATTGTATTGAAAATCTCATTAAATATGAGGTACATATCAGAAATGGGTTCATCAGGATTCATTTTAATATTATTATATTTAATATTATAGTTATTATTCCTCATTTCATTAACATTATAAGTTTCCTCATGGGAAATAGACAAAGTGTCACAAATCTAAAAATATTTTTAACAAACAAAAAACCTATTAAATTCTTCATCACTAAGGGAATAGTAGATGGTATTCATATATTTACAATGAATATTGTATGCTATATTTTTTCATCATACCAAGTGATTTTATCAGTATCATGTACTACATATTCAAATTCTATTGTAGAAAAAATATCAAAACCCATGCTCCCTATGTGCATTTTCGTATTTATTTTCCACCAATCATAATTTGTTCCACTGAAAAATGAGGCCTATTAGTATTAGAACCTTATTAATGATTTTCTATATTAAATAACTAAATGTATAAATAATATAAATTGAATACCATTAATGTATAACTAAAATCATAGTTAATTTTTTTGAAAAACTGTATAGTAATGAAAAAATGACCTATGATACCAAATGTTGGTCAGAGTGATTATCTCAAGTGGCGCTGAATTGAGTACCCAATAAATATTTATGTTTAAAATGGATTATTTTGAAATCCCCCAAATGTTTAAAAATGTGAAATTTGATCAAAATAAGTAGTATGATATATATATTAATATTTCTAATGATTTTTAAAAGGATTGATTAGTTCTAGGATGAATAATATATATACTATTATTTAATCCTTTGAAATCAATTTACATGATAAAAAATACTATGTAAACATGAATTAAGTTAAAATATCAATGTATTATTTTTAAAAAAATTTAAAATAGATTTTAGTTTTAAGTTGAAAATAGAGTAAAACACAATTTAAAGACAAAGTGGAAAAATAAAGACAAGACGTTCAGTCTCAAGTGGATACTTAGTCCCCTACACATTGTGATCACCCTCCAACAAGTAGTTTATATAAAATAAACGAGATTATCCACAACTTGAATCAGGTTTATATAGTAATTTACAAATTTCCAGGTCTTTCATGGCCTCTTCCACCATTATATGTGGGAGTAAAAAAGAAACAGGCCAAACAGGGACCTCTACCACTCTTATCTGTGGGAGAAACAAATAAGAAAAGTGTTTGGGAATATATTGAGTATCATTCAGTTTAGCGCAAAAGATATTATTCATATGGTAAAGCAGAGTAAGCAAACACACTGATCAAAAGCTAATAAATCTAAATATAATTGAAAAATCTTGGAGTGTAGAGTTTATAGATGCTTGGTCTATTGTAATGAATCTTGTGACTCTTGAGTTGAATAAAAAATGATGCTTGTGTCAGGTTCATTAAAAACCTTTAGGGAAAATTGAGTGTTGCAACTCTTATTTTCTAATGGGTGTAAAGCTCTACATGTGATTATTCTTTGGCTTCCTCAGTCAAGTGTTCACATTAGGTGATGTCTTTGTGTTTTCAATCAGATTAAACTCTTTAGCTCTTGGATATTTAGGGAATCCTGAGATCTTTTTGAAAAAAAAATTATATTTTTTGAATGTTTGTTTCTATATAACTTTGTGTGTATTGTATAAGAGAGTGTGCTCTACCTTTATTAGTTGAAGAAGGAAAATTCAAGTCAACTGCTTCCTCATTCTTCATGCTCTGACCAGCTTTATTTCAAACATTTAAGATAAAATCTTTAATATAGTAAATGGAATTAAATTTGAATAATATATATATTAGAGTAATGTAATTCAAAAAATATGTAAAGTAATAAAAAAATGATTGTGTCTTAGGACCTGGTGGTGTCAGGCTCTGGTGGTGTCTCGCTTGATGGTCTGTTGTTATGGTGGTATGTTTCTCTAGAGATATGTTGTTGGCAATATATTTCTGGTGATGTCTTAGACATAACCAAATTTTCAGTATGCTAGTGATGTATCAACTAATGGTGCCTGGTCTGGTAGTGTATTCTCTAAAAGTGTCTTAAACTTAGAATTTTTTTTGGTGTTGATGGTATGATACTGGCAATGTTACTTTGAAGATGCCTTATCTAGTTGTATCTCATACTTAGCCATATTATAATTATAGTGGTGTATCATCCTGGTGGTGTAATGACCAATAATGTCTTATAATTTTTCAATTATTCTGTCCAGTGGTATGACAATATGACAGTGTGATATCCTAGAGGTATCTTAGTCTCAGATATTTTTATGCACACAGTGTGTCATGGAAAATGATTTTAGTCTCAATGGTGTCACATATATAGAAATATTTATCACTTATTTTCAAAATTAATATTTCTTACAAGAAAACATGAAATTCATTAGTATTATTAAAAACGTGATTTTGTGACCATTAAAACTAGGAGATAAATATTAATTTATGTGAATTTTTACGAAAAGGTTCAAATAGAATCTTCTTTTAATTTTCCAAATGATGCTCTTTATTTTTTTGAAGAAAAAGTGTAAATTAATGTTTTCTTTTAACTTATACAGAATGAATGGAATTTCCCACCACCATGACAGCTCAATGATTTAAAGATTACATTAAAATTCTCCATGTATATTTTAAAATAAAAATTTTTCCATAATATTTTTATTTATTTAGATTTTAAAGAAGTGATTTCAAAACAGAATGTTTATTTTCCACAAGAAAAGTTTCAAGTGATCTTTCAAAACCATTTTTCATCAAAGATGACATTATTTGATGTTACATAAGCCTAAATGGGGTTTTAATCCAATGAAACCATCATAATTATTTATCTAATGGTTTAGGTATATGATTATATGATTTTTATGAAACCCGTTCCTTTTCCATGAGTTATGTTAGGATGAAATTTTGATGAAACCCATATCTTTTCATGAGTTATGATATAAAGAATATTTTATGATATTGTGGAAAAAATATTAATGATTTAATTTTTTTGATGGGTGGGACTTATATCTCACTCTAATGTTGTAATCAAATAGATCTTCCAGCCTATTACTTTGTTAGAAATATGGTGACTAAGTTCCATATTGAAATTTTAGAGTTTTGTTTGTGAAGGAAGGGAATATTTTTGTGGTGTTTTTGAGGAAGAAGGGGTGTTTTGAAGATGATGGTAGATCATAATGGAATATATCTGGTGATAGATATATGGAGGTATATCACTGGAAGTAGATCCCTAGTAGTAGATCATTGATGGTAGATCTCTGGAGCTAGATATATTGTGGTAGATTTCCAACAGTAGATCTCCAGTAGTAGATCTCTTGTGGTAGATCACAAGTGGTAGATCATTGGTGTAAGAACCTCATTTTTTATTGAGCTATATATCCATTAATTTAAATTAAAATTCTAAATCTTGGACCCAATATGGATTCAAAATGAGTTCATGTGAGTTTTGGGGTTTTTTGGGTCCTGTTCAGAGCCCAGAGGCTCAGTTTTTGGAATAGGAAACTGGGTCTCATAGATAGTAGATATTGTGTGATTCAGTACACATGGTTTGAGTAACAATGAAAGGGATGAACAGAGGGCCTAAATAGGCTGCTCGATTTGATGAAATCACATAGCCTAATTCATACACTTGTTCAAGTGGATCTATAGGTTTTAAAATTTTGGTTTCTATAGTTTATGCATTGTTATTTAAACCGTGTACATGAAACTATGTGGAGTCCCTCCTTAGACAGTGGGAGGAGCAATGTTAGTGCACAATTTATCCAACCATGTGTTGAAATGGTGAGACCCAGATATTTTGGGTAAAATGAACATTTTTCCCTTAAATATATATTAACCTTTACCCTCGTCTTATTATCTCTTCAAGTGGGAAGATTTTTATTTTGATCTCCCCTTTTAGCTAAAATCATATTTTTTTATACTATCTCATTATCTAAGATCATATTCGATATCCATTAATATTGTAAGATTTGAACTGATAAGATATTCACTTTTCTTTCACCTTCCTCCATTTTCTTTTATCTTGGAGAAGTTATTTAGGTGCATTCCATTATGCCCTATTTTTAGGGCGTTCATCTATTTTTTGCATTTTCTTATGATCTGGGCTAAACTAAAGACCAATAATAGATGATTACTCCTATACGAGATTATGGTTGGTAGTTTAGTCTTTATCCCTCCAGTCTTGATGATTATAATATGAGATGTTGCACCACATTATAGATTATATTTTTGTTTCTCTAAATTACACTTAATGTATATTTAATTCAATGAATTTAATTGAAGTGTTCTAGTAATCCCTTATTTTGTATGGGTTAGGACCCTTCATCCATTTTAACTCTCTTAGGTGTGCCCATGGTTTTTCCTCAATATTTGAAATAATTAAATGTCCAAACCACCTTTTGAATGGGTTTTTCATGACTCAAAAGTGAGAGAACTGTAATATATCAAATTCTTTGTGAGTGGTATGACCATGAAATGTAATTAAATAAATAAATGGTAACTATATTGTTATTGTTATATTTCAATGAGTTATGAACTATCCATTGGATCTTATTGAAGAAAATGATTACTTATTAATGATATCACATATGGGTATGGTGACCCTCATTAGTTATGGTAAAAGTGTATGATAACGCTTATTCATGTTACATAAATATGTATGGGAATGGCGTCCCTTTTTCTATTATTGAACAGGAATTGATACCCTTTATAGATGTGATATGGGAATGGAATCCCTATAATACGATACCATGAATGAAGTACCTATTATTGTTATATTGGGCATGGCATCCCTACTACTATGATACAAAGGCATGGAAACCCTAATATAGTGATATTGGGCATGGTGTCTATACTACAATGATACATCGGCATGGTGAATCTATTACTAAAAAATTGGGCTTGGCATCTCCTACTCTTGTGATAAGGACATGGAATCCCTATGATTATGATAATAGGAATGAAGACCCTTACTACTATGATTCTGGTCCTAGGACCCCTTCATACTTGTGATACTCATGATACTACTTATGGATGTCTGAGTTACACATGGAGTCTAAGATTTGGATAGTAGAAACATATATGTTTGTAGAAAACACTATTTATACAATCCATATATGTGTATAAACATGGATACTTTTTCAAAGATATTCAAGTATTGGATGAAGTAGGTACTGTCAGTCAAGTATTCTTATGGAAACAAATTCGACCTATTAATAGTTATTATTACTACTTCCCATTATTATCTATAAACAACCATATTATATGTACCGACTAGATATTTATAGCTATCATTGGTGAGGGCATACATAGTTTACCTCACAACCTATCTAAGATATTGATTAAACCCAAGAAGACTATATGCCTGTAGGTGTAGATAAGGGGAAACATCCACATATGGATGCATTAATTCTTGCATGACTTAGGATGAGATCTTGAGAGAAGATAACCGGGATGGAGCTTTGGATTCATGGATATATTTTTCCATTTCTTTCACTTTTGTATATCATGTACTATATCAAATTCTTTCTTCCATATATGCATGTTTCACTTGTTTTATAGATAGATGACATCAACATATTTTGTATATGATTCAGATAATTAATTTTGATTATTATTCTGTACATTGTTGTTTATACATGCTTCCAAAAGCTTTTCAATTATTGATATGCTTCCTATATTTACCTATTTATCACACCATTTTGATAAAATAACCATAGGAAATAATATCCCCAATAGTAGACCCTAGCCCCTCACTGCGAGTTGGCATCCACTAGTGTACGGGGAGGTGTGCTTGAGTCCATGTGGCCCACTAGATCAGGGCACCATTTATGTGGCATCCGGTTCAGGAAATAATAAAGTTGTATCAGAGAATTGTTTTATTTATTTACTATTTTGAGAAAATATATAGGAGATTAGGAAGGTTTTCAATTTTGGTATTGGTTTTTTCATGTTAGTATCTAACCCATGTATATAGAAAATCTATATTTCCAAAGATAGAAATTGAAATTTTATATATTATACTTTTTACAATTGGTTTAATTGCACTATTGGGTGATGAACATGAATTTTGATGATATTATTTCTATAATTGGGGATTTTATTTTATCATATCCTAATGAGATGAAGGTATGCCATAACATGCATCCTTTTAGGTGTTTGTTATAATTCACATGTCATGAATTATTCCATGCCATGTAGGATGCATTACTAGATTACATGATAATGATATACGCGTCTTATGATATAAATATTAAATTGAATAAAATATTATACAAGGGATTGAGAAATATAGTTGGTACTTAGATTGTTTTTCATAACCTGAAAAATGTTTTCATGATTAGGTTGTAGGAGACAACTATGAAAAATTGAGTCATGTACCAATGGTTACATGGATGGGAATGTGTTATGGTATGGATTATGTGGATGACACATTTAAGATTATAAGGTGTTTGGGACCTTGTGGATCAGAAGTGGGGAAAGATTTGGTTCAACCATTATAAGGGAAATGTAATACAAATATGAATTTTAAAGGAGAATCAAATAGTAAAAAACAAATCCTGACCCAATGACGACCTTAGTAGTGAGTTGTGGGTAGCATCTCCTGTGATATTATTGATTGCTTCTACAACCTATACATGAATTTATGATTTCGTATATGGGTTTTATTATATTAGAAATAATTTCTACATGTTTGTTATTATATATACGGCTTATGTTGTTATCAAATTTTATCCAAGGAAATTGTTTAGAATTTGTAGAGTAATTTCACTACAACATCCTCTGGTCATATGCTAGGAGGGTAGTGAAACCATTTTCTAGAGGTGGTGGGACCTAAGCCTCTAGTGATTCATCCAGTAGTGACATCTATGGCACCACTTCCTATTCATAATGCGGATGATGATTCTTGATTTTGTGAAGATTTTATATGTATTATGCAGATGATATACGGAGACCTGTGCTCGTCCCCTTACATGGGAGAGTTAACTTTGGAGTTTTAGTAGTATAACCCACAAACGTTTTTAGGGGATAGAGGACCACATGATACAGATATATATATCCAGATCATTATGTCAATATTCAAGAATCTATAGGCACCTCATGAGAGGAGAGTAAAATTCACTACCTATATGATTCGTGGATCTGCCAAATTCTGGCGGGATATTTTGAACCAGGTCTGTCAGTATTGAGATATGATTTGGGGGGATTTTCAATTGATCTTCCTTGATTATTTCTTCCCTAAAATTATGAGGGAAAATCATTCCAGGAAATTCATGAACCTACAGTAGGTTTTTATAAAATTTATGGAATATTCATATTATCTTATAGTGCTCCAGTGCTTCATGCCTCTCTATATTGTTGATGATCCAGTGAAAGAGATATGATTTGATAATGGACTTAGGAATACTATTTGTTCTCATGTAAATGATTTCAGGTTGACTACCATGTCTAATATATGGAACCCGCCCCTTATCACTCAATGGAAGCTAAGAAACTCAAATGGTGTGATCCAGAGAGGTTTTGAATCGAGACAAGTTATTGGTGTGACTAGAGGTCAGAAGTGATGCTTTGAGATATTGTATGTGAGTAGCAGCAACAATGTGAAACCCACTATCAATTACATGGGCTTTCAAAAAAGTGGGAAGCATGGGTTTAAGAAACCTTTGTGTCATAAAGACCCCATCAAGTACCGAGTCTATGGAATATTGGGAAATCTTCAGTGTTTCTATAGGACCTTCCCATATTTTATGAGTGGGAGAGGATCATTATAATCTCCACCTTTAAAATAATGATTAGTATCACCTCACCAGGTCGGTAGATAGAGTACTACTTGTCATACAAGTAGAATATGTGGCCATGGATATGGTATCTAGGATTCTAATATACATCGACATTGGAGTGGACCTGCTCTATGTCGTCATGTTGCAGCACACGTCCAGGGATCATGCCATATTTATTTAGTGCAACATATACCATAGGAGTAAGGTTCCTTTTCATATATTATTTGATATATTATTATAGTATCATCTACTATTTCATCTTCCCTAATCTATACTGTCGAATCACATTCCTTTATATATGTTCCTATTGTGGAGAGTATTGGGATTCATTTTTAGTACTATTGTGGTTTTATGAATCTTAATAAAACTTTTTGTATAGGTTCATAAAGATTATTCCTCTATAAGAAATTTATACTTGAGGTAGGAAGATATTTTTTCTTATGAGACCTCTTCATCCTAAAAATGGCGAGTTTATACATCATTCTCGAGATGGACTAGTTGATCCCCTATCATGGCTATTTGGATTTTTATTAATGAAGGGTGTCATCGACATCCCCATCGGGTGGTAAATATATTCACAAGCAAAATTTGGATTTCCAGGAGGGTAGAGATGGACCAGAGTATCAAGGGATCGGTTGGCTGACCACCCATATTGCTAGCCTTTTTATAGATCATTTGAGGTTACATCAGACTGAATTACCTACTATAGTTTATTTTTTTTAGGATATTTTCCTCAATTAGTTTTTTGAAATACATCATGAGAGAGAGGTAGAGTTTTCTATCGATCTAGTTCCTAGAGCTGCATCGGTATCCATTTCTACTTAAAAATTAGATACTACACAGTTTTAGGATCTTGAGAGGTAGATAAAGGATTTAGAGGCCAAGGTTTTATATAGCCCAATACTTTATTTTGAGGTCCAATAATCTTTTTTTAATAGAATGTGGAGAAAACCGTAAAGATTTATTTGGAATAATAGAAGTTAAATAATTTTTATATGAATAACTAGTATCTCATGACTGTTATATATGATATCTTTTTCATGATCAGAGGAGTAAGGGTATTCTCAAAGATCAACATGAGATCAGGCTGTCATCAGATTTGAGTTTGGACTTCAGATATTCTAATTCATCTTTATATAATCATTACAACTTATATGAGTGTCTAGTTATGTATTTCAGTCTTACAAACATGCATTTATTCTTTATGTCTTTGATGAATAATATTTTCAATTCCTATCTATATTCCCTTATTGTGGTCTTCAAATATGAAAAATTAGTGTATTCAAATACTCTAAGAGACCATGCCACTCATATTTAGATTATTTTTAATAAACTGAGAGAGCACTAATTATATGATAATATCAACAAATGTCACTTTTGGATCAAAAATGTACACTTACTAGGTTATATTATCCAAGAGGTGGGATTTTTAGTTGAACCAGAGAAGGTGAGAGGTATGGTTACCTAGAGTAGCCCATGAATGGCATTGATGTATAGATATTCTTGTGGCTAGATGGTTACTATTAGAATTTCATATAAGATTTATAATTCTTAGAAGCACCTATGATGAGATTGACTAAGAAGGGTGTGAAGTTTATATGGTCATAAGCCTGTGAGATAGCCATTTAGGAGCTAAAAGGGAGATTTAATTCAACACTGATACTAATTATTCTACAATAAGGAATAATCCATATAATATATTATGTTTCATTAGGTATCAGTCTAAGAGAACTTCTAAAGTAATAGGATCAAGGAATTGTGTATAGGACACATAATTTGTGGTCTCATTAGTGTAATTATCCAATTCATGATCTCAATTTGGCTATTGTTGTCAATGCTTCATATTGTTGGGGGTTTTATTTACTAGTAGAGCATTATGGGGTGTTCAAGGACAAAAAAATCCATAATTATATATTAACATAATGTGACATGAATATTAGTTAGTGAGTATTGGTAAAATATCTACATTCCTTTAACTTCGAGCATTCATATATGGCAGGGAAGGGTAATGTTGTTACTGATGCTCTGAGTAGGAGGACTCAGACACAGGCAATTCTGGAGACCTATAGTGAATGGAATCTTATGAATCTGTTTTCTAAGATTTACATAGAGGATCATGAATATCATGGATATTTTGTACTTGCATCCCTATCAATGACCTCTTCCCTTTTAGAGAGAGTAAAGGTGATGTAGTTTTCTGATCCTGATGGCTTGGTCCTACCAGAGAGTATTTTTTGTGAGGACCCACCTCCATATTGGTTTATCAATGAGGAAGACATCCTACATATACATAAGAATATTTGGGTCCCTATATACACAATAGAGTAGATTATGTGAGATTCACATGCCTCTTAGTGGCTAGTTTATTTGGGTATCTCCAAGATGTATTGTGAAATGCGATGAAAAAATTGGTGTCCAGGGATGAAGTGTCAGATAGAAGGTTTTATCACTAGGTGATCCACCCCTCATCATGTGAAATAAGAACATAAGAGACCTACAATATTTTTATAGCAGGTACTATTCTTGAAATAGAAATGGGATTATGTTGCAATTTACTTTTTAATCAACTTGTCGAGGTCACCTTGAGGTAGTGACGTGGTTTGGGTAGTCATGGATCAATTGACTAAAGAATCCCACTTCCTTCAAACCAGGTATACTTTCTTAGTTGATGATATTGAAAGATTGTATGTATATGATATTATATGGATATATGGAGTCCCTTTTACTCTCTTCATAGATAGGGATGATCGTTTTACATGAGTTTCTAGAAAGGTTTACATAGAGATATTAGTATATAGGTGTTTTTGAGCACAACTTTTCACCCTCTAACAGATGTCCAATCAGAATGAACTATACCGGTGCTAAAAGACATCCCCCAAGGATGCATCCTTGATTTCATAGGTTCTTGGGAGAATCATATCTCTCTTATTGAGTTATCCTATAACTACAAATTTAATGTGATGATATAGATGGATTTCCATGAGGCCCTATATGGTAGGTCGTTTTGTTAACCCATTTTCTAGTTACAGGAAGGAGAGGCAGCGCTACTAAGTCCACATCATGTTTAGGATAATTTAGAGTAGGTTTATCTTATTAGAAATAGGATGTCTAGAAATAATCCTATAAATAAATCTTGTATTGATATCCATGGACAAACTATAGAGTTCAAGGTTGAGGATCATGTTTTCTTATGTGTATCACCCTGACTCGGGCATATATGGATACAGAGACAAGGGAAGTTGTTTCCTCTTTATGATGGTCCATTTCAGATCTTAGAGAGAGTTGGTTTAGTAGAATATCGGTTTCCATTATATTATATGTATCATGCCATGCATGTTGCCTTACATGTATCACAACTTCACCATTATCTTTCAAAACCATCTCATACTTTTGATCATGATGATGTGGATCAAGATGTCGATGATTCTTTTTAGGATTATCATATATGAATCATTGATGGAAGCATGAAGGCACTCCAAGGCTGGTTTTTCCCTTTAGTATGAGTGCTATAGAAGAACAATTGGTTACAAGATAATATTTGGGAGTGGTAGGCTGATGTACAATATCAGGGGCCAGAGTTATTCTCATCCAGCATTTCTCCACCAATGGAATGTGAGCATGGGGATGAGTTCTTTTAAGGGGGAAGACTGTAAGAACCTGGTTTTTCCATGAGATAAATATAATTTAATTTTTGGTCAAATTATTAATCTTAGGCCTACTATGGATGCCAAATTATTTAAGGATATTTTTTATTTGGTTTTGAGTCTTGTTAGGATCCTCAAGGATTGTTCTTTAGAAAAGGAATATGGGCTACATAGTTAGTAGAAATTGTATCATCGAGTCTTCACGGTTTGAGTAACCATGTGAGGGATGGACAGAGGGCCTTAAGAGACTATATTATTTGAGGAAACTATGAAACCTGATGTATACACCCATGTAGGTGGATCTATAATTTTTAGCATATAGTTTTGCACAATTTGTGAATAGTTAGTCAAAATGTGCACGTGAGGCCTTATGGGGTTCTTCTTTAGATAGTTGGAGGCGCATAGTTTAGATAACCATTTTTCCAAACTGTGTGACCCATGTGTTTTGGATAAAATGATATTTTTTTTACCATAAATCAGTTTTAACCTCACCCATCATCTCATTATCTCTTCTAACAAACATATTTTGGTCTAATAGCTTCCCTTTGATATCAAATCATATTTTTTTTATCCCATTTCATCATTCGAACTTAGATACAACCTATGTTATTCTATTTGGATTCATGACAGTAATATATTAATTCATCTTATTACTTCCTCTATTTTTATTTCTCTCGACGAAGTTATTTAGGTGTAGGGTGTCAATCCATATTTTCATGGAATTCATCTATTTTACTATTTTCTTTCATTATAGACCAAACCAAAGGTAGACACTGGGTGAGTACTCCTCTATGAGCTTGAGGTAGGTAGTCTAGTTTTTATCCACCATGTTTTTATGTTTTAAATTTTTTTTCATTGTGTATAAGAAAATATTCTCCATTAATTTCTCTAAACTACACATCAATCATGTTTAATTCAATGCCTTTGATACAAGTGTTCTAGTGATCCCTTATTCATGATGGGTTAGACCCCTTCATCCATTTTCACCATCTCTAGGGTTCCAATGGATTCAACCTAATACTGTTAAATGATTAAATGGGAAAACCATATTCTAAATGATTTTTTCATGACTCTTAAGTGATATAATTATAATGAAACCAATTGTATGTCAGTGCTAAAACCATGTACCACAATAAAATGGAGAATTAGTTACTCCTTTTTTATTATTAAACATAATTGAGTTTATAATTATCCATTGGATCATATTAAACAAAATGAATACTTAACACTAATATGATGTATGGGCATGGAGGCCCTTGTTGGTTATAGTAAAAGGGAATAACGACCATTATATAGGTTACATACATATGTATGGCCATGGAATCCCTTATACTGTTGGGAAAATGGAATTAATACCCTTTATATATGTTATACAGTCACAGAGTCTCTATACTGTGATATCAGGCATGACATACCTATTACTTTGATACTGATCATGGTGTCCCTACTACTATGATAAACCAGCATGAAGGCCCTATTAATGTGATACTGGGCATGGAATCCCTACTAATATGATACACGGTCATGGTGAACCTACTACTGTGACACTAGGAATGGAATACAATATTCTTATGATATGAGGATGGTTTCCCTATGATTATGATATTTGTCATGGAGAACCATACTACTGTGATACTGGTCATGGAATCACATGATACTTATGATACTGATGTTACAAATTATGGATTTCTGAGTTTTTACATGGGTCTAAGACAGTGGTAATATCCACATATATGGTTGTATATGTCACTAAGCATATAGGCTCTATCTGTTTATACACATGGATACTCTTTGAGAGATATTCCAGTACTGGACGGAGTAGGTATTGTCCACAATGTGTCCTTTGGAAACTAGAGCCGACCCATTTATAGTTATTATTAATACTCTACATTATTACCTACAATTCCCATATTATATGAACTAACTGGATATTTATAGACATCATTGGTGGAGTCCTATTGAGTTTATCCCACACCCTATCCAGGACGACGATGGTACCCAGGAAGAATATATGCTTGAAGGTGTAGATAAGGGGAAACATACACTTATGGATGCATGAATTATTACCTGACTTTGGATGGGATATAGGTAGTAGATGAATTGGATGGATCTTAGGATTCTTGGTTAGATTTTTCCCTTTTTTTCTTTTGTAAACCCTGTACTGTATTGATTATCAACTGCCTTGTACACGTGTTTCCATTATTTTTTAGAAACATTACATCGTCATATTTTAAATATGATTTATATTATTTATTATTATTATTATTGAGTTCCTGGGTGTATATACAGGATTTGACTATATTTTTTACAATTTATATTCTTCCACTATTTACCTGTTGATTATACCTTTGTAGTACTCTAACCATAGGTCATAGTCTCTCTACGGACACACCCTAGGCCCTTGCTGGTAGTTAGAAGCCTTTGGTGTATGTGGATTCGTGATTGCGGCCATTATTCTCATTGAATCAGGGAACAATTTAAGTGAAATATTGGTTGGGGCATCACAACTGGAGGTAGATCTCTGATGGTAGATCTATAAAAGTAGATATCTAGTGGTAGATTACTAGAAATAGATCAATTATAGTGGATCTCTAGCTTTAGATCTCTGGGTGTAGATCACTAGTGGTATATCACAATCAGTACATCATTGGAAGTAGATCTCCAATGGTATATCATGGTGGTTGATCAATACTGGTAGATCTCTAGTAGTAGATACTAACAGTATATTTAGTTTTTCTATAATTTCCTATTTTCCCCTTTTGACAACGTTTTATAAGAAAAATGGGTATAATTCCTTAATTAATGGATTTTAAATGTATTTTCAGGGAATATAATTATAAAATATATTTCAAAAATCTGAGTAGCCTTTTTTAAATAGTTATAACACATGGATTTTATGAGATCTTCCTTTAATGGTCAATTAAATCTATATTAAATCCCACTGGTTTCGGATCTGATCATTCTAAAGTGGTGATATTTCTATAATTCATTCCAAATTGATTTATATTGAGATGAGAGGTTTCATAGCCTTTTCAATTGGATTCAGGGAACTCTATATTTTGATTTCTATAATGGGGACATCCACATGTTCTTTCAACCCCTGTTTTGGTACAACAAATTGGTGTAATGATTCTTTCTTCTAGGTAGATGATTCCTACATTTCCCATCAATTATAAAATGTGGGAGGGGTTTATGCATTTTTTATCTTTTGGTGAGATAGTATAAACTAGATTAATGAACATAATAAATTAGTTTAAATGGATTAAAGGGTAAGGGGAATGTTTTTCATGATTTTAGAGATTTTTTATATTGTGTTATTGAATTTATACAAGTTCATTGTATCATTGAAAATAATGGTTGTTGGTAGCCCCTACTTTTTTTGGTTTGGATATATGTTTTAAAACCCATGTTTTGTGATTATCGTGACACCCCATGAATAAATGGTTAATAAATTATGCTCAATAATGAATTTATTTTACCATGATATATAGATTGTGTGAGAACACCCCTAAAATAAAATAAGTTTAACTAATGGAAATCACCATGTTAAAATAAGAAAATGTTATGTGATGATGGGAATAAGTTTTTTGTCATATGTAAATGTGTGATGTGTTGTTGTGGTATATAAGAATGAGGGGTTGTGTAACCATGCTATGGGGAAATTGTAATGAGGAGGTGGTATTAACAATGATAGTGGATGTGTGGGCTTGTTAGCATGAGGATGATGGGTTATATTATGTTGTGATGTCTTGTGTTATGCTATTTTTAAAAGTAGCAATGGAATAAAATAATATTCAATGTTTAACACAAAATGGTATAGGATGAAAATGGTAAATAAATGGCTGATAATAGGAAGCCTGGTTAAATGGGTTTGATATTAAAGGTGAATTAATGGGAATGATAATGAAATGAATCAGATTCTTAATGAAATGGGTTGGTAATAGAAAATCTAGAAATTGGATTTAATTGATAATAAACATGGTTTGTGGCATATGCCTTGTTGTGTGGTTTCATACATTTAGGGGAGATGGTGAATGTGGAGATTTTATGAGATGGTCAGTGATTTTTGTGAACCCATAGGATATACTTGTGTTTTTGTATTATATATAACTTTTATATTCTTTTTATTTTCTATATGAACCCCACCCATGTCGAACACCTAGTGCCGATAACCAAATGTTTTGGAGGTGTTTTTCCAAACATCCTTATGGTGATGATATATGGATACCAGCCCACTCTTCCTCATTCCCTCTTCCAGGTGATTATTACATCCGTAGGTCTTCATGGCCAAAAGACAAAAGTACCGCTGCTGAGGTATAATGTGATGGATCAGGTATCTTCAGGTGAGGTGAGATGTGTTGACCCAAGGGTTTTTGGGTGAGATGATGATATGGTTCATGGTGGGGGTTCTGAATATTTGGAGGAGTATGTGAGGTTGATTTCCAACATTTTCATGATACATAATTTATTTGGTTATGTAAGGTGATGTGAGGGCCCAAGTTTCTTCAGTTGATATTTGAATATTCAGTTTCTCATGAGGTGCTTGGAATTATGTGATATACAGAAGAGGTGGGTGTGAAAGGATGTGTGTCATTGGGGAGTTTGAGTAGAAAATCAATGGGATAGTGTTCTGGGATTCCCATTATCGATATCCTTTATATTATATTAATATACATGGCTTGCGTTACTTAGTGAGTGTTCCTTAATGAGGTTTGGGATACATAGTTGAACTTTAAATGGTTTTTTTGGTTCTGTTGTTTTTTCATGGGTGTATTAGTATACCGATTTCACATGTGGATGAGAGAATTTTTTTTCCCTATTTATTATACCTATATGATCACATTTTTAGGTGATTCCCAAGAAACAACTATCCCATTTGTTGATGGGTCCACTGCCACACCCTTCTAAGACATTAGATGCTTAAGGAAGTCCACCTAACTTGTCAGAAACTTATACTTAGAAAACATTCCATAAAAAATGGTCGTGTAAAAGGACCTAGAAAATAGGTCTAATATTCTTAGAAGGTGGAGGAGTCTCAGTGGTGATACATAGAGGTATATGTGATGTGTGATCATGTTGTCCATAGAGATGCTCCAGAGGGATGGTTTGAGGATGGTCAAAACTGGATAATGTTTTGTGTAAGGATTTTTTTATGGGTATAAATGTGCAAGGTATTCCTTAATTAGTTTCAAATATAATCTTTAGTGGTCTGACGAAAAGTTTTCATGATGTACTATGTCTTGAGTAGAATGTTTTGTTGCCTCGGGATGAAACATGCAGTGGTAGAGTTTGCAGCTCAGAATCTGGTTTTCTGTTAATTAAAGGCTTGACATCCTGTTCCATGTGGTTTTTTTCTACCCTTAGAAGTTACTAAGTGGAAATGGGATGACATATTAATGAAATTCAATATAAGTTCACTATGAACTTATGGAGGTTGTGATGCTATTTGGGTAATCATGGACCAGTTTGTCAGATCAAATCACTTCCAAGAAATCAAAGAGTCGGGCATAGAGGATTGTTTAGTAAAAAGGTATGTGTATAAGGTATTGTGAATACATGGATTCCTAAGGTCCATTATATCATATTAGGATACATGTTTTACCTCTCAAGTCTAGAGGGGATTGTAGCATGATTTTTTCAGTCAGTTACACCTCAACAACATTTTCCACACTCAAACAAATGGGATGATATAATGGATTATCCAAACACTATAGGAAATGTTGTGATCATGGTCCATGAAATTCAATAGCTTGTGATCCTGAAACATACCATTAGTTGAGTTTTCTTGTAATAAAAACCATCATTCATCCATTGGAATGGCCCTGTTTGAGGTTTTTTATGGGAAACTGTGTTGTCCTCCATTGTGCTAGATCAAGGTTGGGGATTTAGTAGTTCATAAACCTAATGTGGTTCATAGCATGAAAGAAAAGGTTTAGTTGGTTTGAGAGATGAAAAAAAGAGAAAAAGATAGATAGAAATCTTATGTTTATCATCAGAGGTGGACCTTGGAGCTTGAGTTTGGAGACTACGTGTTCTTGAAGGTTTCCCCTTGGTGTGGCCAGTAGAGGTTCAACAAGGGGAGTAAGCTCTCTCCCATGTTGTTTGGGCCCTCTAAGGTGTTGGAATGCATTGGTGATGTGAATTTACATTTGGTAATTTTTCCATGTTTGTATAAAATCTTTTATGTATTTCATGTCTCTCATCTCTTTCAGTATCTTCATGATCTATCTTATATTATTGATTAGGGATAGTTGGATATTGGGTATGATGCGACATTCGTAGAGTATCCAGTGGATATCCAAGATCATTGAGAGAAGGTTACGTGAGGATTGATTATGCATTCCTATCATGTCTAATTGAAAAAATATTTTATATTACCTAATTATAGTATAGTGATTAGCCCTAGGTAGTCTTCTTAATAGGATTGCACACTAAATATTTTTTCCATTTTTAATTAAAGAAAAAAAGTAGTGTATTTGGAATTTTTTGGTTTTGAAAGAAATGAAATAAATTAAATCAATTATGAAAATGATTGAAATGAAATTGGAAACTCAAATGATTGAAAATTTTGATATGAGAAGGGTGGTTGGTTGGCGGTTAGTTTTCCAATTTCAATATTATCCTTATCTTATTTTATTCAATCATTTCTGTTAACTTCATTAAAGTCAGATTCCAAAACTATTTCATCTCACTCCCTTGGTAAAATGGTTATAGTGAGCAAAATCCTTACCATGATCTTAGTTTGGTCTAATCTCCTTCCATGTGTGATAAATTTTTATTCAATATCCTCAATTTACTTGTGCAATAGACGATCAGATATTGTTTAACCCAAATAATTAATAATATCTTCTACCTCCCTCACACATACTGACATTTGTTGATTACTTCACCACTAAGGTATGGTCTAATAAATTGTATGTAAACCATAACATAGTGGAGGGATATAATGATCATTAACCATAGGAAAAAATAATAATGGGTGCAAAAACCAAATATGATCACATTTTGTAATAAAAACCGCAATATAAAATTGAAAATGACACCAGAGAAGAGATAAATAGATTTCATTAAATTATGTCCAATAAATAATTAATTAAAAATTATAAAAGCAACCCTTTATAATCATTCAAATTTTTAACCCACTGTGGTAAGGGTAATTGAGATGAATGGGAAAAATGAGACATTACAAACTAAGAAAAAGAAAATAAATAGAAGAAAATGGAAAAGTTATCCTCTAAAATTTTTCCTCTAAACGTTTTTTCCTGTTTAGAACAACATATGTTTGAATCACCTCATGGTACCTTATTAAATGATTCTATAAAGTTAATTTTCTATTATACCTCTGAATTTAACATTAATTGGATGCATCTAGAGTAAGTTATGTAATTATTATTGAGTATGACTTTTTATGGATTAATATTCCTAAAATATTCCTTAAATGTATATCATTCAATGGAAACTTTAATGAGCATATAATGACATGGAATTTATTAAAAAAAATTAGCCTATGAGTCTAATTTCAATTTTACCTGGAATAACTAGAATTCAAGGTTTTTAGTCTGAGTTATGCCGCATTTTTAGAGGTGTGGTCCACTCTATCTCCCTGAACAATTTTTCAAATTGATTTATTTTTTTAGGCCTCTAAATGTTCAAATCATATTTTTGTTTAGAAAAAAAGTTGGATCCAAAAAATCAATGAAACATAAAAAAATAATTATTCATATTGGAATAATATTTTAAAAGTTATGCCCAAAATACCCAAGTGATTAAAATCTGTGTAAATTCCCGATTTATAAAATTTTCACATTGTTGCTAAAATCACACAAAAAATCAAAAATTGATTCATATAAGATCATATTTATAAATTGGATGGAATTAAATCATTGAAAAAATTATTATTGATTTTGATAATATTATATCTTTCAATTCCCTCACACTTATCACATGGACTCCTAAACAAGTAAGCATAAAAATCAAATCAAATAAAATTCAAAACTCTTACCCACATGAGCCACCGATTCCATACCAAAAAATATATCACACCTCATCAAAAAAATTATTTCAAGTTCTTCATTTAGATCATTTAATACATTTATTCTTAATTTATCTTCCATGCACACAAAACACCTACCTCATTTGAATCTTCTCTCATCTCACAAATGTAAATTTTTAACAAGGTTTTTTCAACCAAACTTATATAAGAGTCACCATAGTATTGATAAATTCCTACTACTCCCCCCAAGTTGAGTCAAGGAAATGTATTTATCATGAGGACTTTTCAGGGTTGTTCTATTCCATTCAGTAGGTATGATTTAGAGATTAAAAAAATCTGAGGCTGAATGAGGAGGGAATGGGTCTTTTAGAAGAAACAATATAGGATTATATTTTTCACTCAAGTATGGTGTTATAATCACTCATATTAGTATAAAATAATCTCCATAATCATGAAATAACATGGGAACACTATTCATCATTTCAACATAAAAAAAATTAAATTTTATTAATCATAATATTTATTGAAATATATAGATAGGAACATCTCTATTTCTCCTTTGGAAGCTCAAAAAATGAACTCCTTATTTTATCATGAATGCTATAGAAAGGAACATATTTTAACAGAATTAATTCTTTTTCTGAAACATCATATCTTCAACATTTTATTTCTACCAAAATTATCCTTAAATGAGGTAGTATAATACAAGACAACATCTCCCACACTTATGTTTTACAATATCATTCAATTTCACTTCAAGAACTAGTTGGATTAGGAAAATTGTCTTGTAATATGGCTAACATAAAAGATTTTTCATGGATTATAAGGGATAAAAGGAATAAATTTACAAGGAAGGCCATATAAATTATTATTTTAAAATTGGTTCTTAAAACAAAATAAATTACTCAATAATTTAAAACATAAGTACCTTGAACCCTAATGTTTTGGTAGAAAAAAATCAAATTATATTTAAAGAAATCATGGTCTGGTTCTATTAAGAAGTGGGGCGAATGAAAGTAATATTAAAATAATGGTTCATAATACTTATAATAAATTTATTTCAAATATATATATAGTTAACTATGGTATGTGATTCAAAAATCAGAGGAATTTTCATTAAATTCCCATAATATTTGAACTTGAAACAAAGTCATTTTAAACATTCATTTAGGTTCAGTTTAAGAAATAAATTTCTTCACTCAGAGATATGGTTTTCAAAAATGGAAATGATAATCATTTGAGGTTACAAGTTTCAAAATAACACATAAATTGAAAAGGAAACACACAAAAATTTTAAGAACACTTTTTTTAATAATATATAATCAAAAACAAAATTGAAAATCCTAAACTATAATGGTTCTCACCCCTACACATAAATCATGTAGTGTCCTCAATGAATTTGGGTATATTTGAACCTGTAATAAAATTTTTTAATTGAATCGCAATAAGAATGAATGTTTTATAGAGAGGTATGGTCTAATAGGTTTTATTGAAAAATTGGATAGAGGAGTGTTATCACCTCCACTTGATCTGATGTAATTTTTCCACGGAATTTCTATAGACTATGTTCAATAATAGTGTTGGGATTAAACTCCCAATTCTTCATAATCTACACTGCACTTAAAGAATATACATGAGTAAATATAAATGGACTTTCCCATCTATAATGATGTTTACCTATAATTAGATTGATTCTTGAGATAAATAAAAATATTTTGTATCAATGAAGGAGGTATTTTTGTTGAATCATCTTATCATGAGATACTATTTTTCTCCCTTTTTAAATCTTGGAATTCTCAAAAGCTTCACTTCTAATTTCATCCAGCTCCTTCAACTGCAATCTTCTCTCTTTTCTAGCACTTTCAAGATCCATATTCATCTTTTTTAAAGCCCAATATGCTTTATGCTCCAACTACACAAGAATATGAAAACTTTTCCCATAAATAAACCTATAAGGAATCATTACTCTTGGTTTTTTATGATTTCATGTAATCCCACAATGTATCCTCTAACATTCATCTCTAATCATTTCTCTTTTTATTAATAGTATTTTTTAAAATTATTTTTATTTCCCCATTGGATACTTCGGCTTTTCCATTTGTATCAAGATGATTGGGAGATGTTGTTTTATGATTTACCCCATACTTTTCAAACAAAAAATCTCTTCTCATATTGGAAAGCGAGTCCCTCGATCACTGATGATGGATTTGGGAACTCTAAACCTAAAAAATATATTATCCCTAACAAAATCACAAAAAAATAGCATTATCCTTCTTGGTGGATTTTTGACTCTACCCATTTTGAAACATTATCCACTTCAAGAAAGATATAATAATGTACTAATGAAATTTAGAAATTTTCCTTAAAATCTATATCCCATACTTTAAAAATCTTACAAAAGTTATGTGGATTTTAAGGCATTTCTTATCTCATTGAAGTATTTCCAGAAAAATGACATTTTTCACACCTTTTGAAAATTTTATGAGCATCTTTAAAAAGGTAGGGAATATAAATTCTATATTCTAAAACCTTTCTTGTTGTCATTTGAGGTCCAAAGTGGTATCCACAAGGTATAATGTGAAAAACTGAAAGACATATTCAATTTAACTTTTAGGAAAACATATTCTTATTACCTGATCATTGAAAATATTCTAAGGAAATGGATCTTCCCAAAGGTAATATTTGGATTTATATTTCATTTCTTGAAATTACTAGGACTTTAAATGAAATGGTACCTGAGATGTTACCAAATAATTGACAATGTCAGCATACCAAGGCACTTCTCCTTCAATCAAGTACAAGTGCTCTCCTGGAATTTGATTTCCAAGAACCCAATTCTTCTTTTAGGTATATATATCTTATTTTCCATTAATTACTAGTTTGATTACTTTAATATAGCCTAATATGAATGCCTGGTGGGTCATAGAGAGATCAGGGGTGTTTGAGGATCATCTTGAGCCTGAAACCCATGAATTGTTTGAAAAGAGAAGGATACATTGTTAGTGTAAACTGTGTGAGTAGGGTGGAATGACCATGCATCTAGGTCTGCAGTTTTTGTAGATTTTGAAAGTGGTTTTTTCACGGTTTATGCATAGTTAATAAACTGTGAAGGTGCCCTTAGCCTATAAGAATCCATGCATAATTAGCACATGGTTTTTCAAATCATGCACCTAAACCATGAAACATAGGAATTTTCAGATTATTTATTATTTTTAATTAAATTAAAAATCTATTTAATCATAATATTCATAATTATTTCAAACACATAGTATTTACCCCTTTGGATAAGCTCTCCTTTGATTCTAAAGTAGGATTTTAGAGATCTCTCCCATTCAAGCTTGTATTTGAGTTTCATATGTATCATCGGATCCATAAGAATAAGATCTAAATTTATTTTTATCCATTTTCAATTATTTTGGCTATTGGATGCACTATTTGGATTTAGGATAATATGACCTAATTTCTCAATATTTATATGTTATTAGTTTTTCTCAAGATCTAGGTGAAATTTGGACCAGATACTAGATGAGAAATCTAGAATGAACATAATGTAGGCGGTCTTGTTCCTTTCGTTCATCGTTGAGTTGTTTATGTATAGTTAGGGTGTCACATGCCCAATTTCCATGAATCGCCTAAATTGAATTTAAACCCTAGAATTGATAGTTATTATCTATTCAGTTAAAGTGGATTAAATCATTCTTTCTATATGTCATACACCTAGAATAAGACACCACTTGGGTGTTGTTATTAAACAGACCATTTATGGGTTTTGGCCTTGGATGCCCATAATGCACCTCTTCTCTATATGATATGGGATTACTAATTTGAATTGATAATGTGAATTAAAATTTTAATTTATGAATTATATTATTATTTGATAATTTAATTAATTAAATGGGAAGGGAAGAGTGAGCATAACCCTTGGCCCTTATCCTTGTTTAACATGTTATGCTTGAGTTTCATTAAAGGGATTTTCCACATGAGTTATATAAAGACCATGTTATGTAATGGTTTGTTTAATCTTGGGAATGTTTTTTTTAATATTTTTACCATGTGAGTTAAATGATATATAATCCATTTAATAGATTTTTGTGTTGAAAATATCCACATGAGTAATTGGAAAGGGAAATTCTTATGAGGTTCACTAATTAATTTGATCACCTATTGAGGTGTGATTGATATTGGATAGTCTTGGTTTCCACCATGGAATGATAAATGAAATGATGAAATAGAATTCAATTATTTAATTTCCTAATTGAAATGGGCGAATCATGGATCCAATTGAAGTATTTCATGGATGGACTCAACGGATTGAACCTATTTGTGCATTGGGTGAATCATGGATCCAGTTGAAGGATTCCATGGATGAAATTAATGGCATGAACCTATTTATGCCTTGGGTGAATCATGTATCTAGTAGAAGGATGTTATGGATGGACTCAATATTTTGAACCTTGATTATGTCATTGGTGAATTAGGGATCGAAATGAAGGATTCCTTAGACAAACTAATTAAGGCTCGATTTATATGTTGAGTGATCATGGATCCAAATTATGGATTCCATGAATGGACTCAAAAGGTAATTGAATATTTATACAATGGGTGATACTCGGGATCCCTATAGGACCTCTAAGGATGGAATCAATTTGTAGGACTCTATACCTCATATAGAGTGATAAAAGGATCCTAATAGGTTCCCCAGGTTGGAATTGTAGGGTGTTGGTGGCTATCATACATAGGTGATAGTTGGATTTTTGCTTTGGAAGGTTAAGGGTGGTCATGGTTTGATATCCTACATAGAGAGAGAAATGTGTTTCTTGTTAGTAATGTTAGGGATGATCTCATGTTCTAATTTCATCTAATAATAAAAGACTATATGAACCATCTGCCAAGACGAATCATGAACTTGGATTCATAATCAACTCATGTATTTATAGATTGTGTGTTTAGGAATCTAGTTGTGCTAATGACTATATATGGGATTTTGGTACTGATTCGGATCATAAGACTTATAAATTCAATAAGATTTAATTCTTAATATAAATATATTAAATGATATGGATGTTTACTTTTGAGTACCCCCTCGTTTATTGATATAATGCTTGCACACTTGTTATATATATTCACTAACTCATTCAAACTGACCATGGGTGGTTTCCTACTAGAATTATATCTAATATACTATTTGTGTAACCTTTTTGGACCCAAATAGATTATATGATTATAGGTGTTGATCCAAGAAAGTTTCCTAATACAAGTACATAATATGCTTCCAAGGAGAAGGAGAGCATAGGATCAAGCTGATTCTTGTGATGCTACTAGGATTCTTATAGCCTTTTTATACTTTTTGGACATGTAATATATAGGACTATTGTGTACCTATTTTGGCAATTTTAGTAGAAACATGTGACATGTATCATCATCTTGTATGTGACTTGACTTATGGATTTGTTTATACTATTAGTCTTACATTGTTTATTTTTATTTGTGTGGTTTAATACTTCATATATTGAATTGTTATTGTATTTACACTATGTTTTATTTTTCTAATGAAGTCATAGTATCCCCATAGACAAACCTAGGCCCTCACTTCTAGTCAGTATCCACTGGAATTTGGGGATATGCACTTGAGGTCATATAACCAACAGGGCTCAGAGCATTGTTGAGTGGCATCTAGGAGGGGGATAAAACAAAGTGGTAGTAGAGGGATGTTTCAATCCTATAACTTGTGGGTTATGGGACCAACATCCTTCCGCTATGTCAAATTAATAATTATCAGGAACTGAGGCATCTATTTGGGGTTGTATAACCATGCCACCATGAAGACCACAAGTAGTACGCTAGGAGGGTGGTCATGATCATACTACGGAGGTGGTGGGCCATGGGATACTAGAAGATCCTCTATTTGTGCCATCCATGGAACCAAGAGTTATAATAGAAATAGGCATTGAGGCACAATTCCACAATGGGTCATTGAGATTATTGTAGACCATTTAGGGAGAACCACAACCTACCACAACTATGGAAGAGTTAACGTAGAAGTTTCAGTAGTAGCATCATCCCACATTTTTGGGGGATGGAAGACCACATGATACAGTGTCAAGGATAGAGTCCATTTTTTCTATCTTAGAACTTAGATACACCCTCTGAGAGGAGGGTAAATATATCTATGTACATGTTGCGTGATTCTGTCAACTGATGGTGGGATATTATCACTCATAATAGTCATTATCGGGATATTTCTTGGTGGGATTTTCCTACAGCCATATATGATTATTTATATGCTGAGATACTAAGGGACAATAGAGTCTGGGTGTTCTAAATTTTGGAGTAGGTTGCAATCTCAGTTATGGATTATTCATCCCATTTTACTAAGCTCCAGTGGTTCACACCTATTCTGATGGGAGATGAGTTATCTAGAGTTAAAATTTTGAGGATGGTATTAGGTATGAAATATGATCTTAGGTGAATGGAATTCAGCTGTCTACAATTTCTGAAATACGGAATCAGGTACTGATCATAGAGTATAACTTGATAGAGGTAGAGGTACAAGCCAGGGTAGTTTGACTTCTTGATCTGGAACTTCTTTGACTATTAATAGGATGCATCATATAGAGCTTCCATGTAGTGATATTAACAGTCAGACCGCACCTTCAGGTAGGCTGGTGAGGTGCTACCAATGCGGTAGGCTAGGACATACAAAGACAAAGTGTCCGAGGGACCTAGTTAAGTGTCGATCTTGTGGAAATATGGTCCATGTACTGTGCTTTTACCGAATGTTTCCACCAGAAGCTAGTGAGAGAGGGTATGCACTGTCTCCACATTTATGAGCAAGGTTAGCAGCTTCTCATTACATAGAAAGTTGGGGTACATCTGGCTGAATAGGCCATTGTGGTGGTTTTTACTGAGGTACTCAGACCCTAGGTTCACAGTAATAATAGGGTGGATAAGCTCAGGGTAGACAGGTTGGGTCACATGTCCATGGTACATGCTAGGCATATGTAATGCAATAGACATGGGAGGACTAAGATACCATACCTTCTATTTTCATAGGTACTATTTTATTGGCCTCCACTTTAGCTTATCCACTATTCAATACATGTGATTCACATTTCTTTATATTTATACCCATTTAGAGATCCTTGAGATCAATTTTCAGTCTTCTAATTACATCAGGACTCTTGAAAATCCTTTGGGAATTATAAAGAATGGGGTATGATAGTGCATGGAGTGACCCTTGAGATTGGAGAGTGTCTTTTCATATGGGACTTCTTTATCCTTGATATGAGAGGATTCTATATCATTGTTGAAATTGATTGGTTGGTTCCATTTCATTATTTCATTGAATTCTATCACCAAAGGGTGATATTCACACCACCTTAAGGTAGAGAGTACAATAAAAAAGGTGAATGGGATGTCTAGGAGAGCCGACCCAGACCTGACCATCATTGGATGGGTAGGATTGCATCACATATTACATGTTTATATCTAGATGATCAGGTGGTATGTTAGACTGATTTCACTCCAGTGATTTATCTATTCAGGTATTTCTTCCCAAATGAATTCTCAAGATTACCTCTGATGATAGAGGTAGATTTCTCTATCAATCTAGTGTCAGGAGATTCACTGGTATCCATTCCTCCTTATACAATGACTATGAAAGAGCTACAATAACTCAAGAGATATCTAGAGGAATGAAGGAATAGGGTTTTATCAGAACCAATACTTCTCCATGGGGTTATATGGTTCTTTTTGTAAAAGAGGAAAATGGTACCCTCAGGCTATGTGTGGATTGCCAGAAGTTGAACCAGTTGACGTTTAATAATTAGTATCATCTACTATGGATAAATGATATCTTCAACTTGATCCAAGGAGATCAGGTCTTCTAAAAGATTGATTTGATATCTGTTTACCATTAGGTGCATGTTATACCATAATACATACCTCGCATATCCTTCTAGAGTAGGTACAGTCTATATGAGTATTTGGTTATGTCGTTTGGTCTCACGAACGTGCCAACGGTCTTCATGGAACTAATTAACCAAGTGTTCCATTCATACCTCAATTCATTTGTGGTGGTTTTTTTGTTGATATCATAGTTTATTCTCATAATCGACATGACCATGACACCAATATTGAGATCATTTTAAAATACAATGAGATAACATAAATTATATTCTAATCTAACAAAGTGACACTTTTTGATGGATCAAATTCATATACCGGGTCACATCATATCATAGACGGAAGTATCAATGGATTCAATGAAGGTGAGATATGTAGTTTACTAGGAGAATCCCAAGAACATAATTGAGGTGTGGATTTTATAAGGGATGGTTAGTTACTACTAGTGTTTCATACAGGACTTCTCACACATAGAAGTGTTTTTGATGGTATTGACTAAGAAGGTGTGATGTATGTATGGTCATATTACAATGGGATGGACTTTTATGAGATAAAAGGGAGGTTGAATTCAGAACCCATTATGATTTTCCTAGAGTATGGAAGGAGTTAAATTATGAAATGAGGAGCATCAGGTATTAGGATGCAATTTGTTCTTATGGAGGGAGATCAAGTCATTGCGTATGGGTCTCGGCGGTTGAGGCCAGAAGAGAGGAATTACCCAAAACATGTACTCAAGTTAGCAATAGTTTTTCAAGCGTTTCACTGTTAGAGACATTAATTAATAAGATAGCATTTTGTGGTGTAAAACACCACAAAATACTCCAGTATATATTTACAAAGTGTGATCTGAATATGAGGGAGTGAAGGTCGGTCGAATAACTTTAGTATTTTGACTTTGAGCTTTCCTACACATATGGTAATTGAAATTTAGTGGATGATGTGATAAGTAGGAGGACTCAAAAATGGATAGTGTTGCTGGCTAGTAAAGAGTAGAATCTTATGGATTTGTTTTCTGAGATGCACTTAGAAGTGCACGATTGTCAGGGGTGGACATTCCTTTCATCTTTATCTATTACCTCTACCCTGATGGATAGAGTGAGGATGAAGAATCTATAAAACTAAGAAGATCTAGTTCAATGGTAGAGTGTGATAGGTGAGGACACTCATCCTGGTTGGATCATAGGTGATTATGAGATCCTGTGAGTACATGGTCACGTATGACTTTCAACAGATATGCATGAGGAGTTGATGTAGTATTTGCATGCTTCAGTTTGGGCAGTGAACCTTGGTGTCACCATGTTTTTTTGATATTTTCATCTTCATTATTGGTGGAAAGACATCAAAACATATGTAGCTGGGTTTTTTCATGATGTGTTCCACCAGCCAATAGGTGAAGGTAGAACACCAATGACCAACCGAACTTTTACAATAGCTACCCATTACCAAGTGGAAGTGGAATGATGTCATGATGGATTTTTTGACCGGTTTACTAAGGTCGCCTCAAGGTAATGATGTTTTATGGGTTTTTGTTGAAAGTCTCATGAAGTCCACTCAATTAAAATCTATAAAAGAGACCTTTTTAGTTGATGAGATTGGGAGGTTGTATATCCGTGAGTTAGTATAACATCACAGGGTCCCTTGTTCTATCATTTCAGATATGGATGTTCGATTTTCTTCATGGTTCTGTAAGGGACTAAAGATGAAATTGGGTACTCAGGCACTTCATAGAATGGAATTCCACCCCCAGACAGATGGATAGTCAGAGCGCATGATTCAGGTTTTTGAGAACTTGTTGCAATAATGAATCCTGGAACATAGGGTTTCTTTAGAGACGCATATACCACTGGTTCAATTCTACTACAACTATAGATTTTTGGGTACTATCTAGATGGTTCCATTTGAGGATTTGTATGGTAGGTCATCCTGATCACCCCTGTGTTTGTTGGAGGTATGAGAGAACACTATGTTAGGACCTCATCTTGTTTAGGAGACAGTAGAGAAGGTGTAGTTGATTCCTAAGAGGATGAATACTACACAGTCTCATTATAAATCATACAATGGTCACCGTATATGACCTCTATAGTTCAATGTTGTGTATTGGGGTTTTCCAAATTGTTTCACCGAGGTTGGGACACAAGAGGATTAGAAGACGGTGTAATATTTCATCAAGATATGTCGGTTCGGTAGCCCTATCGGCTGCAGTCACCTCAGAAGTACCAATCTATGCATGATTTCATCCATTTTTATCAGCTTTGACATTACTATCCAGATAAATATCATACCTTTTAGCCCAAGGAGTTTTAGTTACAAGTCGATACGTTATTTTAAGATAATCCTATAAGAATTGTGGATCGCAGCACGACGTTTCTCTATGGACAGTTCATTCCCTTAGTACTGGTGTTATGGAAAGAAAGATGAGTATATGATGAGACCCAAGAAAAGGATGATGATGTTCTATTGTATCATCTGTATTTATTCTCATATCATCCATCCCCACCCTTGGAATGGAAATTTGAGGATGAATTTCTTTAAAGGGTAAGTTCTTAAGAAACTGGTTCTTCTTTGAGGAACTAATATCTTTTTTTCGATAAATTCTTAGATTAATTGCTTCTATATACCCTAATAAGAATGCCCATTGGGGTCATATATAGATTGGGGGTTTCTTGGGTTTTCATGGAGCCTAGAACCCATGTTTTGGGTTAAAAGTGGAGGTTGCACGGTTAGTGTAAACAGAGCGGGTATGGCCACATGAACGCGTGTCCAGGTCTGCAGTTTTTGTGGATTTCCAATATGGATTTTCTCACAGTTTTCGCATGGTTAGTAAATAGTGTAGTTAAATCATGCAGGTACCCTTGGCCTATAGGAATCCATGCATAATCAACACATGGTTTTCCAAAACGTTCACCAAAACCGTGTAACCCATGTAGTTTTGGAATTTTAAAAAAATTTAATTAAATTAAAAATAAATTTAAACCCAAGATTCATCTTTATTTAATATTCATAGAAGTAACCCCTTTTGAGAAGATATACATTGAGCCTAAAATATTATTTGAGATATCTCTCCCTTTCATTATAGGATTAAAGTGTCATCTATCTCATCAGATCCAAAAGAGTACGATCTAGATTCATTTTTAGCCATTCTCAATTCTTCTGGATATCGATTGATCTAATTAGATTTAGGCTCATATGACCTAATTTATCATTATTTGTCTATTTATCATATTTCTCCAAATCTCAGCTGAATCAGGACCAGATAGTTGATGAGCTATCTAGCACAAACCTAAAGTAGGTGGACTCATGACTTTCATTCAATGTTGAGTTGTTTATTTATAGTCAGGGTGTTGTGTGAACAATTTATGGGTGTCATCTAAATTGTATTTAAACCCTAGAATCGATAGGTATTCTCAATTCAGTTAAAATGGATTAAATCCCGATTGTTATAGGTTGTAAAACTTGACTAATACACCCCTTAAGTGTTGTTATTAAGTGGACCATTTAGGGATTTTGGACATGGAAACACATAGTGGGACTCTTCTCCCTTTGATATGGATTTTTTATTTTGAATTGATAATGGGAATTACATTTTCAATTGATGAATTCTATAATGATTTATTATTTTAATAGATTAAATGGGAAGGGATGAGTGAGCATGAACCTTGGCCCTTATCCTTTTTTATCATGCAATTCTTGAGGATTTTCCATGTGATTTATATAGAGTCCATGTTATGTAATGGTTTTTTTAAGATTGAGAAGCTTGTTTTAATGTTTTCTCTATGTGATTTAAATGATATATAATCCATGTAATGACTTTTTATTCATTATATGTTTTTTATATTGAAAATTATTACATGGGTAATTTAAAATTCTAATCCTTATGAGGTTTTCCAATGACATAGAATACCTCTTGAAGTGTGATTGATATTGGATGAACTTAGTTTTGACCTTGGCATTATAAATGAAATTTTTAAATGAATTGAATTGGTAAATTTATTAATGGCCATGGTTGAATCATGGATCCAATTTAAGGATGCCATAGATAGACTCAGTGTCCTGAACCTATTTATGCCTTCGGTGAATCATGATCAAGTTGAAGGACTCCATGGACAGACTCAATAGCCTGATCATATTTATGCCTTGGGGGAATCATGGATCCTAATGAAGGATTCCATGGATAGAATCAATGGCATGAAAATTGATTATACTATGGGTGAATCATGGATCCAAATGAAGGATTCCATGGATGAACACATTGAGGCATGATTTATACACCGAGTGAATCATGGATCCAAATGAAGGATGCCATATACATACTCAAAAGGGAACTAACTATTTATATCATGGTTGCTACTCAAGCTCACTATTAAACTACCAAGGACGAACTTGATTGGAAAGACTCTATACCTCGCCTAGAGAGAGACCATGTTCCTAATAAGTTCATTGAAATGGGATTATAGGGTTTTGGTGGATATCATACCTTGGAAATACATGAATTAAATCTTAATAATGTTAAGGACTGGTATAGTTTGATATCATATCTAAAGTGATAACTGAATTCTAACTTAGGAATGTCAGGGACAGGCTCAGTATCTAATTTTATTTAATAATAAAATAATATATGAACCATTTTACAAACCAGAGAACAATCATGGATTCGGTCTCAACTCATATCATTATAGATGGACTATTTAAGCATTTGTTTGTGCAATTGACTATACGGGGGATGTCGGGCTTGAGTCAGATTTCGAGACTTATAAATTAAATAAGATTTTTTTCTTAAATTATATTGATTAAATGAGATGGGTTCTTAAATTTTAGTATCTCTTTATTTATAGATATACTAAATGAACACTTTTTATATATATTCACTTACTGATTGGGAAAACCCTTATGTGGGTTCCTGTTGGGATTATATCTTACACCCTATTTGGGTCACATTTTGTGGGACCAAACATATTTTATTATTATTCATTTCATTAAGGGAAATAACCCTAGTACATGTAATTTATATTCCACTTAGAATTAAGAGAGAATGAGACCAAGTTGGGGCTTGTAATGCTATTGTGATTCTTTTTTAATTTTTAAACATTTGGGGAATGTATTGTATATGACTGTAGTTTACCAATTTTGGATTTTTTTTATTTCAAATACGTGACATGTATCATCATATAGTTTGTGACTTGACTTCAGGATTTTTTGATACTATTGGTATTCCACTATTTATTTCAATTTTATGTTATAATGGATACTTTATTGAATAGTTTCCATATTTACACTTTGTTACACTTTTCTAATGAGGGCATAGTCTCCCCACTTACACACCTAGTTCCTTTCTACTAGTTGGAAGCCTCCGGAATTTGATAAGATATTATTGAGGCCATGTATCCAACCGGGATGGAAGAAATGTTGAGTGGCATCTAGGTCTGAGATGTAACATGATAATCCAGTGGTTTTTTTCTAGAATCTTAGTTTCAATGGTGTTTTGTAGTCTACTTATGTGATCAACCAATTTATTCTCATTTCCATTCTTATCATTTATTTCAATGATGAGATCATGTAGTAGTATCATTTATATCACTAGCCCTGGTTTATCATTGTCCTTCTTCATCAAGTACCTAAGAGCTACATTCTTATAAGAAAATATTATTTTAGATCCAAGCAGTTATGAACTAAATATTTATAAAGAAAATATAACTGCAAAAAGAATTTCCTACGGTGGTGTAATTGAATCGGGACACATCTAAGGTTCTTGAATAATATGAAATAAAGTTTATCCTTCTATCAATTCACTGATAAAGGACTACTCTGACGGCTTGGTTGGATGCATCATAAATTTTCTCAAATATTTCTTCATTATTTAGTGGTTGCATCAATTATAGTGAAATCAATATCTACTTAAACGTATCAAATTATTCCCTACATGGACCATAAAAATCAAAAAAAAAATCTTTGAAAAGTAATCTAGATAGGGGTATATGAATATTAATAAAATATTTAATAAACATCTTGTAGAATCCTATATGTCCTAAAAATTAACAAACATGTTTCACAGAAGTTGGACAAGGTAATGAATTTATCACTTCAAATTTTAATTTATCCACTTCAATGCATTTTTTTGAGAAAAATTACAATGTAACGATCCAATCTAAAACATGAAATTTCATTTTTCAAAATTTAAAGCAAGAATATTTTGGATGAAGGTTTTCTAAGCATTTTCTAGATTTTCCAAAAAATGGTCAAAAGAATCTCAAAAAACTATGAAATCGTCTAAGAAAAATTACAAGAAATATTTAATGTGATTAAAAAATATACTTACCATGAACCTATGAAATGTACCTGTATCATTACAAAATCAAAATGGCATCGTTTTATATGAAAAATTTCTTAATGTACTTGTAAAGGTAGTAGTTTGTTAATCCCCCGGAGCAATGGGAAATTAAGAAGAAACATAAAAATAAATACAAAAATAAATAATGATTTATTCCTTCTAATCAATATAAAATATGTTTAATGAATGGGATTTGTAAATTATATTTCTAAGTTACCTAATTCAAATTACTAAAATCTATGAACACTCTCCAACTTTTTAAAATTTTCATCTGGATTAATCAATTATTTTCATTCCTTATAGTGGTTAGGCTAGTTTTCGTTGGAAATAAATGAATAGGGATAACCCACTAATAATATAAAATGTGATATATGATCCCTTATTCCAATTTCTTATCAATATAATTATCCACAACTTCCATAAAGTTGGTATTCAGCCTCCCTTGGGGCTGTCTGGCAGGTTTGGAATCTCCCTCCAGATGAATTCTATGTGAGAATATGTTTGGGTTTATTCTATGGAAATCACCTAAAATCCAACTTATTTCTTTTAAATTATCTCTAAAAATCTCAATAAATTATTCTTCTTGGGTTTCAGATAGATTATTATAAATTATCACTAGCAATTTATCTCCCTCTATGAGGTACACATATTTCAAATTATTAGGGAGTGGTTTTAATTTTAGACATGGGAGCTTCTCAAGACATAAAATTAAATTAAGGTTCCCCATTTACAAAGGTTGGGCCTATTACACACAAGAAATCATATCATATTTATCATTTAAAAATCATCAAATAAATCATATTTAAACTCTTCTTACCATATCAAATTAGATTCTCCAGTTTTATGAGAATTCACATATTTAGTGCTTTCTTCAATGAAAAAATCATCTACTATGTATAAGAAATCATGGAACATGAATATACCTTCAATTGGTTCAGAACAAAGTTTATGGGAGAGTGAAAATAGTGAGTGGACATCTAATGGGTACCTCATGGATTCAAAAATATTGAAATGGAAAGTGTTATCTCCAAAATCCATGGTGAGTGTCCCTTCATGGACATTGAAGATCATTTTGGTTGTTTTTAAAAATGGTCTCCCTAAAAATATGTTTGAGTTTGATATGATCCTATATTCCTCAATATCTAGAACATATAAGTATACTGGAAAAAAATACATTTTACTTTCACAAGGACATCTTCCAGAACTCCTTTTGGAAGAAATGTTGATTTTTTTTGCCAGATGGACCACCACACTTGTGGGATTCAAGTCTCACATATGAAAATAAGTGTATACTGCGTGAGGAAAAACATTAATTAAATTACATATATCACATAAAAAATTAGAGAAATTTAAATATTTAATGGTGAATGGAATGAAAAATGTCCCTGTATCTTGATATTTGGCAAGAAATTGTGGTGTAATAAGGGCTAAGACACTTCTTCCCAAGTTGATCCTCTAATTCCCATGATGTATTATTTTTTTATGTAAATATATTTCAAAATTTATGAATACCTTAGAATTTTTTTGACTACTCCAAGTAGGGTGATATTTATTTCCATTCTCTGAAGCATATCCATAATTTTTTTTAAGAATTTCTTCCTCCAATCTATTTGATTCAATCATCCTTGATGTAAATGGTGGTTGTATGTATTTACTCTCCCTTTGTTGTCTTTTAAATGTTGTGTTTTCCTCATCATCATATCATTCTATTCCTACATTTTGTTTTCTTTTTTGTGGTGAATTTTAAAAGAATTTTTATTAATTAAACTTTATTCTCCCTCAGAATATGTGGTATTATTTTAGGTTCAAGGTTAGCTGGAGGTGGGAGTTTGTTTACACTTATTGTTGTGATTGAATTTCCATTATATTTTGTATTTGGCCCTTTATGGGATGGAAGATTTACTATATTCTTGGTTTTAATATCCAAAATAGTTTTTAACTTTTTCGATTTGTCTTTCACATTTTCTTTACACCCATAAACATGTGACTATAAAATTTTGTTCTCAATTGATGGTTGTGAAATGGGGGACTATTGTTCATAAGATCTATAGAATGTTGGTGGTTTAAAGTTTTTCTATTTTTAAGAATATTTATAGGGTTATTAGAATGGTGTGGGTTCTGATTTTGATTCTACTGGTAGGGAGGTTGATTGGGGTATTGGTTAGGATTGAATGATCTTACCTAGTTTTGTTGGTATCCATATCCTTAGTCGCCTTGGAGTTGTCATAGTTGATTTTGCTAGAATTTTCGTAGAATAAATATTATAGAGTATTATCTTGTCCCCTATATTTAAGGACACTGGTTATTATAATGAGTGTAAAAATAACATAAACCACATAAATAATATGAAGCTTTATGTACATTTTCTTGAGTTACAACTATTTAACAGACTAACCTTGGTAGGTCATCAACCTTGGTTTTAATAAACGCATATGAATCAGATGTCCGTACCTAATCTATCTTCCTAGTTCTTGTACCTCTATTTCCAAATTTTTATGATTTTTTTTCAATCTTCTGAATCATACCTATGATATCTATTGGCGACTATTCGATTGACGCTCCTCCAGATTAAGCATTTAGATGATTTTTCTCATTTTCGAGAAGTCCATGGTAGTAGAACACAAGGAATTGGTTTTCCTCCATTTACTAATGTAGGAAACTAGCACATATCTTCTTAATATGCTCTCATTATTCTTATAGGGTATCTCATGTTGATTTTCATGTGATATAAATATTCTTTTGGATGGAGGTGCTCCTGGATGTGGGAATGAATCTCTACATGAAGCATCTTTTTAGATCCCACAAATCATTGATCTCTTCAAGTTGTAGTTTGTACAACCATTCCTTCACTATAATATCCAAAACTTTTATCAATGAAATTTATCCCTTCTTATAGTAATTTCATTTGTTATAAATCAAATAAAATCACTAATAGACCATAATAAAAACATTATAAATTAATAATTAATTGAATAAGAAGTATTTCTATAAGTTAAGGAACCTATAATGAAGTAATAATGACTTGAACTATAGAATAGTAACATGACACTTATGAATAGTAAATCATCTAATAGAATAGTAAATTAACCTTTGAAAGATAAAATAAAATTTAGTTATCCTATAAATGAAAGTATGGTATAATTATAACATAGTCTATGTAAATAAATGTTTTAAAAATTATTTATTAAGTGTTTGAATTTTTATTAGACATGCATATTTAATTTCAATTTTATTATTAATTTAATAATTTAAATGAAAATTAATTTTACTAAAATGTATTCATATATTAATATTTCTATTTATTCTTGTTTTAAGATAATTTTATGAGACCTTAAGTAATTTATCAAAGTGTCATAAAATTAGTTATAATTTCAAAATATGTGTTTTCAAAGTAAATGATAATTTTAATTGAAAAATAAATTAGTCAAATGTAGAAAATTATTTTCATAAAATAAAGTTCCTTTTTTAATTATACACACCAAAAAAATGGTTAGGGTGAATTTTTGGGATTGTTCTAAAATACTTGATTTTTTGGTGAGTAGTAAAATACAATAATTTATGATAAAAGTAAAATACATGAATTTTGGAGACATAGATGATGTATGGAATATATAAGCACAAAATCCCAAACTCTCCTTCATTATATTAATATATTTAGTGAAAATTATCAAACAATTCATAGTCGTGATCCAAAATAATAAACTAATGAATAGAATAATGAAAAACATCCCCTCTCCTCAACTATAAATATTACCCTCACCACCGCTTTTCCTCAAACCTCTTGAGATATGAACCTTTTCAAATTTATAATCAAGAAACTTACCAAGATTATATCCCATTTCCAGTAGATATTTTTCTTATCAGAAGACCAAAAACATTTCCCAAAGGAGGTTCTGAAGGAGGGTAAATCCCAAAGTTAATATCCTCTTCATTTTTCATTAAATTTCTTTTAAATTTAATTTAATTTATTCTCTTATCCTAAAATTATCTTATCCTAAAATTCTCTTATAAAAATGGAATGATAACTCATGTATGTTTTATATGCTAGAATTATATCACGTAAATGTAATAGCCATCATCAAAATCATTTCTCTCTCTCTATTTTATTCTAAAAATGAAATCATCAGCCATGACGTGTCAATCTACCAACATCTTGGGCGATGCACTTTAATTTTCATTGAACTCCTTCAATGATATTAATAAAACCATTATAATGGTTGAAATATATTGTAAAATTTATGTTAAAATTGTATTTGTTCTGTGTAACTAACATATATACATAATAGTAAATGATAAAACAAAACAAGTTTTTTGTGATCGAAAACCGCCAAAATTAACCTAAAATGATCAAAATTAACTTGTATCTAAGGATTAATCCTCATAACATATAAAAAATCATTTAAAATATCATTTAAACTTTTTCAAGATAATTAATAACATATAATAAAAAATTTGGGTATTTATTCGCATTTTACAGGAACTTCCATTCATGTATACAAGTGAACTGGTCATGTAAACTAAGAAAAAAACACTCACAGATGATGAAATTAAACTCTATATCTAATAAAAAAATCCCATAAATGAACTTAATAAAACAATAATTAATCAAATTCATGTATAAAAGGTTCTTTATTTTTTAATTAATTAATTTAATGTGATTATTTGGGATATTAATGTGAAGAAAGCATTCAGATATAAGGTACGGGGAATTCTCAAACCCAAATCTCTTCCTTTAGATTTTCCCCATTCCACTCCATTTTCAATATGAATATTCCTTTAATGTTCCTTAAATAATATTTATTATTCATTATTTTACCTTTTCTAGTACACACATTTTACCAATCTTGTTGAATTAAAAATTCAATGATATTTCCAAAATAAATCTTCTTTCTAGAAACACATCCTTTAATTCCAGTGAGATTGTTTCTTATCCACTCAAAATTGATGATCCTTATACCTAGTATGTTGTTTCCTCTTTTTTTAAACCGAAATTTTATTCATGAATGTGTGAATTATGAAATAAAAACCATTTCATTCCATTGTTTATTTTATGTCAAAGATTGATATATGTTCTATGAGGTATGAAAGATAATGTAAATATTATGATGTGATGGGTGCACCCAAAATTATTTAGAGAAATGTAAGTGTATGATGTGATGGGTGTGCCAGAATCATAGATTTATCTAATCAATTGGGTAATGTTATGTATTTCATGAGGAAAAGTGAAATATCCATGAACATGATGCCATATTTTTTCATAACTATGTCTGGTATTTGACAACTAAGACATGATTTTTCTTTTTTATAAATTGAAATATTCCAAGTCTTTTCTTAGTTATTATTCTCATGATTATGATCCTATGAATATTTAATTATGTTGATTAATTTTTTAACCCATGTTTTATTTATTCGTGTTCGTATCTATCCTCTTACTGGGCTTTTATCTCACCCCTTTCTTTGACATATATGCTCAGGTGATTACTTGTACCAAGGAGAACATGAGGTCCATTAAGAATATAGAGAAAGAGGAATTAAATAATTTTTTTTGATTTATTTTTTAAATATCATGTATGGTCTAAATTTTCCCAAGACACAAAATCTTACGATCATGCTTTTGTAATGATTTTATGTTTTTTGTTTATAAAATGATATAAGAAAAGTAGGGTTGCTATAGTTGGTATCATATAATAGTATAGATAAGTTTAGAATTAGGATTAGAGTACCTTAGTGAAATTTTTTTTATTAGACTAAGTATAAGTAATAACCCAAGAAGATTTGTTTTATAAAATTCTAAACATAGGGATCCCATAAGATTTTATTTAGACTTAATTTCACAAAAGAATAAATAATTTATTCACGAAATTCTGAATTATAATTTTTTCTATCCATTTATATTTTAGAAAATGGTTGGAACTAAGAGAAACCAGACCAACAACCTATGAAAGGGATAATGCAGTGATTGCCCAAATGACATCCCCATTGCCTTAGGGGTGGAGTTCACAATTTCATGGGGATTATTAACCATATATCATAGGTTATAAACAATAACATGAAACATGTGGAACAAACACCTTCACCTAAGAGGGAGAAACTAGCTATTGAGTCCTTTATATAGCAACAACCACTAACGTTTAGTGGTTCCTTTGATCCAATAGTCATGGAATAGTTGGTCAACTCAATGGAGAAGATATTTTCTATGCTTCAATTTTTTGGGTGTGAGAATATGAATCTTTTCATTTATCATCTTGATAGAGTGTCCGACCAATGGTGTTCATTGATTAAGAACACCAATACAAGGGTTAAATTTATGATATCGAGTGGGAAGACTTTAACGTAATGTTTCTTAACATGTTTTCCCACGAACACTTCATATAAATATAGAGAGAGAATTCATATAGATGAAGAAAAAGGAAGGATATTTTTTCAAGGCCTAGTAAGAATATTTGACAAGGCATTAAAGTTACTCTATGGGTTTTGTTATCAACAATGATAGAAAAATTGATAGATTTTTTAGTGGTTTAAAACCACACCTTTGAAAGGCTCTAGAAATTCGATACTTTTTGATTTATAAAGAATTTGTTCAATTTTCTCTTAAAGTAGATATGAAGTTCGGATAATTGTCCCATGGATATGGTGATGAGAAACTAAAGATGAAGTTTCATGTTGGAGGATCTAATGAGAAAGGTGGAAAGAAAAGTCAACCACCCACATATCAAAAATTTGGGAAGAATCACCATGAGAAATACTTTAAAGGGATGGGGAAATGCGCAAAGTGTAAAAAATAATGCCACAATGCCCATGAATGTTGAAAATACATGGGGAAGTAGTACTATGTAGTGGAGGAAAGGAAATAACCACCCAAGGTCCAATGTTACAACTGTAGGGAGCAGGGGAACTGTATAGGACAGTGAACTAAACCATGAGTCCTTAAGAGTAATCAGCCTCAGTAACCACCAAAGCCAAATGTGCAAGGAAAGGGTTATTCAATCACTAATGTTAAAGTAGATAAAGAAAAAAATTCATACAAGGACACATCCTATTAACTCAATAATGGAAAAGGTCTTACTTTATTGTATTTATACACATTCCTTTATGTCTTTCAATTTTTATAGAACTATTTAATCAAATACCTGAAACATTGAAGTTGATATATCCCTAAAAAATACCTGGTGTTAAAATCATTGCAACACAAGTTTTAGACTCTTACCTTGTTGTCATATGTAGGAAGATTCATACTGCTAATCTTGTGATACTTTTCTTGGTGGAATTTGAATCTATAATGGGAATGGACTGCCTCTCATTAAATAGAGCACATATAAACTATCTGGTATAGGGAAAATATTTTTATATTTCAAACCATACCATGATCTTCAATAAATAAAAGTATGATCAAATATCTCTTTTAGTAAATCCTTCAACGATGTGGGTGTTGATTCCCTATAAATAATCATACCTTGCGTAAATATTTGAGTTAAAGGAAGGTATTAACCTAGGGGAAATTACAATTGTCAGGGAATACAATTATGTATTTCTTAAAGAGTTACCCAGACTTCCCCCAGATCATGAGGTATAATTATCAATATAAATAATACTTGAGATACTCCTTTCTCAAAGTTTAAGTATAGTATATCTCCTATTAAACAATAAGTGTTAAATAATTAGTTGAAAGTGAATTTGAATAAAGGGTTCATACACCCTAGTGCATCACCATGTGGTGGGCAAGTTATCTTTTTCAAGAAGGATGGATCAATGGGGCAATGTAACAATTATCACGAACTCAACAAGATCACCATAAAAGAAAAGTATCCTCTTCCTAGGAATGATGACGTGTTCAGTCATCTACGATGAGATTGGTACTTCTCAAAGGTGGATCTTCATTCTGGATATCAACAGCTAAATGTGAAGAAGAAATATATTCATAAGACTGACTTCCATACAAGGTATGGGAACTATGAGATTCTGGTGATGCCCTCTGGACATACTAATTCTTATACGATCTTCATTTATTGCATGAATAGAGTCTTTAGACATTACCTTAAAAATTTATTGTAGTTTTTATCAATGATATTCTCATATAATACATGAGTAAGGAGGAACATGATACAAATATAAGGCTTGTGTTGGTGACATTAAGGTAAGATAATTTGTATGTCTAGTTCAGAAAGTGTGAATTTTGGATGCAACAAGTCACATTCTTTATACCTGTGATAACAAATTAGGTAATTTCTATGAATCCTTTAGAAAAAGTGATTGAGGAATGGCCCTGACCCTCTAGTATCATAGAAATACATATATTCCAAGGCTTATTAGGGAACTATTGACGTTTTTTGAGAAACTTCTCATGATTATCTAGCCTTGAAACTAAGTTAATTAGTAAAGGGGTAAAGTATGTTGGGATGGAAGAATGTGAGGGAAGCTTTAAGGAGCTAAAGAGAAGGATGATCACTGCACTTGTACTCACATTACTGAAAAGTGGAGATTGTTTTGTGATATACAGTGATTATTCCAAGATAATATTGGGTTGTGTACTCATGAAAAATGATAATGTTATAGCCTACACCTCACGACAGTTGAAGATAAATAAGTAGAACTACCCTACACATGATCTGGAGCTAGCAGTTGTGATTGTTTCCATGAAAATCTAGTAGCACTACCTCTATAGTGAGAAGTATGACATATATATTGATCACATGATACTAAAGTATATATTCACATAAAAGGATCTCAAAATGAAACAAATGATATGGTTAGAGATAATCAAGGACTAAAATTTCTCTATTGACTATCGTCCTGGCAAGGAAAACAAGGTAGATGATTCTCTTAGTAGAAAATAATCGGATGCTCTATCTGTGTTGCAGATTGAGAAATAATTAATCTTCCTGGTCATGAAAAGGATATATTTGGAAATCATAATGATAGGTAATACATCCTAACTTGTTCAAATTATTTCCCTAACATCTATACAAGAGAAGATTATAGAGGAACAAAGGGATAATCTAGAGTTATAAAATAAGGTGAATGAAGTAAAGGAAGGGAAGCTACAAGAGTCCCACGTTGACAATGAAGGTGTTATTTGGTTTAGGACAAGTATTTTTTCCTTTATCAACTAAGATAAATAAGGATATATTGTATAATTCTCATAGATAAACTTTATCTATCCATCATAGGAGTACCAAGATGTACCGTGATCTTTGAGAACACTTTTGGTAGGACAACATGAAAAAATAGATTGTGGATTATATATTAAGGTGATTGATATGTAATAAAGTTAAAGAATAGAAACATAAATCTAAACAAATGATGTAACCATTTACTATAATCATGTTGAAATGGGATAATTTAACTATAGACTTTGTCACAAGTCTTCAGAAGTCATCCAAAATAAATAATGTGATATGGATTATGGATGACCAACTCACTAAGACTTCCCCCTTTATCTCTATTTGGGAATATATCTTGCTTGAAAAACATTCAAATATATATGTCAAGGATTTTGTGAGACTGCATGGGATTACACTCTTTATTTTCATTGATTTCGATCCCATATTTATATCTAAATTTTGGAGGAGCCTTCAATATGATTTGAGTACTAAATTACATTTCATCACATCTTATCACCCTATGTTTGTAGCTAATATGAAAAGAATTATCACTCACTTCATGATGTGATAAGATCATTCTAATTATAATTCAATCTTGGGTGGGATCAATATCTCCCATTGGTTGATTTATCATACAACAATACATTACACTCAAGTATTAAGATGGCACCATATGAAGCTACGTATGGAAGGAGATGTAGAACTCCAACCCATTGGGATGAAGTTGGAAATATAAAGGTACTTGGGCCTGATATTGTGAAAGAGATAATATATAAGGTTCAAGCCATCCAGAAAAATTTCAAAGCTGCTTAGAGTTTTCAAAATATCTATGTTGACAACCATCGAAGGGACTAGAAGTTTGATGTTTGAGATAAAGTCTTCCTTCAAATATCATGGAATAGAGTTATCCAGTTTGGAAAGAAAGGGAATATAATCACAAATAACATTAGCACCTTTAATATCCTTGATTGCGTAGTAGTCATAGTCTATTGGCATGAAATTATACCGAGTATTCCTCAAGTTCATTATTTGTTTGGCGTATCACTCTTGAGGAAGTACTTACCAGATCCCTCGCATGTACTAAACTTAGAGGTGGTACTGTAGGAAGATGATCTCTCTTATGAGGAGAATCCCGTAATGATTTTGGACTAGAGAGATAAGTTTCTACACAACAATACAACCCACCGTATCAATGTTTTTATGGAGAAACCATAAGTATGAAAACGAAACTTGGGAATTGGAGGAGATGATGAAGGAGAAGTACCCACACCTATTTATGTAAAAAAACGAGGTTGAAATTTAAAAGGGGGGGGGGAGAATATAATGACACTAAATATTACCAATGAAATTTCTCCATTCTTATAAAAATTTTATATAGTATTAACCACATAAAATCTCTTATAGTCCATAATAAAAAATTTATAAATGAAGAATTAATGAAATAAGAAGTATTTATAGAAATTAAAGAACCCATACTAAAGGAATAATAACTTAGTATTTGAATAGTAGCATGGCCATTATGATTAGTGAATCATCCAATAGAATAGTAACCTAACCTATGAATGTTCAAATAAATTTTAGGCATCCTATAAATGAAATTATGTTATAATTATAACATAGTCTAAGTAAGTAAATATTTTAAAAATTATTAATTAATTGTGGTCATTTTTATAATTCATATATATTTAATTAAAATTTTATGAGTAATGTAATAATTAAAAAATTAATTTTCATAAAATGTATTCAAAAAATTATATTTTTATTTCTTATTATTTTAAGATAATTTTATGAGACCTTAAGTAATTTTTCAAAGTGTCATAAAATCAGTTATAATTTTAAAATTTGTATTTTCCAAGTATGTGATGATTTTAATTAAATGTTAAATTACTGATATATAGGAAATTATTTTCATAAAATCGAGTTAATTTTTTAATTCTACAAATCTATAAATGGTAATGGTGAATTTTTTGTATTGTTCTAAAATAATTGAATTTTTTATTAATAGTAAAATATGATAATTTGTGATAAAAGATAAATACATGAATTATAGAGTCATAGATGATTTATGGATTTTTTAAGACCAAAATATCAAAATATCCTTCATTATATTGATATATTTAGTCATAATTCTCAAACTATTCATAGTCTTGATCCAAAATTATAAACTAATGAATAGAATAATTAGAAAACACCCCTCTCCTCAACTATAAATACCACCCCTCACCACCTCTTTTTCTCACACCTCTCAAGATTTGAGCCTAGTAAATATTATGAACAAACCTCTTCTAAAACCCCTATCCCACTTCCAGGAGCTCTTTGAATCATAAAAAGACTAAAACATTTTCCCTATGTAGGTTCTTCAAGAGGATAAATCCAAGAGGTAAAATCCTCTTCATTTTTCTTTAAATTTATTTTCAATTTCATTTCTTTTCTTCTATTCTACTAACCTTATCTTATCCAAATGTAATTGTAACTTCAATAGGTTTCATATAATGTAATTATATCATTTCAATGAAATATCCATCATCAAACTCCTTTCCCCCGCTCTCTCTTTTTTATTCTAAAAATTAAATCACTTGATGAGATGTGTCAATTTGCCGACATCATGGGCGATTAACTTTCATTTTTATTTTATTTCCTTAAAATATGTTAACAAAACCATTATAATTGTTGAAAAGTTTTTAAAAAATTATTTTACAACCTTATTTATGCTTAGGAACTAACATATAGACATAATAGTAAATGATAAAACAAAACAAGTTCATTGTGGTTGAAAAACCACCAAAATTAACCAAAAATGATCATCCTTAACTTTTATCTAATGATTCATCCTCATACCATATAACCGAATTATTTATAAGATCACTTAAACTTTTGGAATATCATTAAGATCATATAATAACAATTTTGGAAATTTATTCTCATTTTACACAAACATCTATTCATGTATACATGTGAACTAATCAACGAAGCTAAGAAAACGAACACTCCCAAATGATGAAATTAAACTCTATAACTCATCAAAAATCCTATAAATGAACTTAATAAAAAAAATTGAGTCAAATGCATGTATAAAATTTTATTTATTTTATAATTAACTAATATAGTGTTATTATTCAAGAAATTAAAATGAAGAAAGCATTCAGACATAAGGTAAGGGGAATTCTCAAACCCAACTCTCTTCCTTTGGGGTTTCCCTCTTTCACTCCATTTTTAGTATGGATATTCCTTTAATTTTTATTAAATATCATTTTTTATCATATTATTAACTTATATGGGATATCCATGCTACCAATTTGGGTTTTTTTTAAAATGAAAAGATTTTTTCAAATGAAATTTTCTTTCTAAAAACACATCTTTTAATTCTCCTGAGATTGTTTCTTCACTCAAAAAAGATGACTCTTATACCAATTATGTTGTTACCTTTATCATTTTGGAACCCAAAATTTATTCATGAATTTATTCTTTTTTAAATGAAAACCATTTATTTCCATGGGTTGTTTTATGTACAAGATTGATATACGTTCTATGTGACATGCATGATAATGTAAATGTTATGATGTGACAGATGCATCCAAAGTTATTTAGAGAAATGTATGTTTATGATGCAACGTGTGAAAATAGTGCTCTAATGAATTGGGTAATGTGATGTATCTCATGAAAAAAAATGAAATGTGCGTGAATAGGATGTTATATTGGTTCACAACTATGTTCCGTAGTTGACGACTAAGACATGATGTATCATTTTTATGCATTTCCACATTCCATGAATGTTATTAATGACTCCTCTCATTATTATGATCCTATGAATATATAATGATATTGATCATTATGCTCACCCATGTTATATTAATTCATGTGTTTATCTATCCTCTCATTGGGTGTTTATCTCACCCCTTTATTTGATCTATATCTTCCTGTGATTACTTGTACTATGGAGAACATGAGGGCTAATAAGAATCTGGAGAAGAATTAATTAAAAAATATGTTTTATTTTTTAAATATCTTATATGGTATAAATTTTTCAAAGACACTAAAACTTTTTATCCTGATTGTTTAATGCTTTTATGTTGTTTATCTATAAAATGATGTAATAAGTGATGTATGAAAATAAGGGTCACTATAGTTGGTATCAAACCATGGTTTAGTTAATTTTGGAATAAGGATTAAAGAAACATAGTGAAAACCCTTAGTATGAGACTATGTTTAAGTAATCACCCAAGAATCTTTGTTTTCTATAATGATAAACATAGGAATCCCACAAGATATGAATTTAGTCTTAATCACATAGAGGAATAAACTATTTATTCATGACTTGCTAACTTATGTTTTGTTCTAACCTTTACTATTTTAGAAAATGGTGGGAACTCAGAGGGACCATGCCAAAAACCTATGCAAGGGACAATGCAGTGATTTCCCAAATGATATCCCCAAGGCCTTGGGGGTTGAGTTCCAAATTTCACAGTGATGATTACCTTGGTATCTAATGTTATAAAAAATAACCTTAATAACGTGGAATGTCCGACTTCACCAAAGAGGGAGAAACTTGGTATCGAGTCCTTTATGAAGAAACAACCACCAATGTTTAGTGGATCTTCTGATCCACTAGTTGTGGAATATTTTTTCAACTCAATGGAGATGATCTTTTTTAAACATTACTTTTCTAAGATTGAGAAGGTGACTATTTCTATTTGTTATCTAGATGGAGTATACAACCAATGGCGTGTGTTGATTAAGAAAACCAATCCGAAGGTGAAATTAAAGAGATGGAGTGGGAAGTATTTAGGATAATGTTTATTAACAAGTATTTCCCCAAAAATCTTAATTCAAATATGGAGAGAGAATTTATATATCTGAAGTAAAAGGAGGGAGAATTTGTTATGTCCTATGAAACCGATTTCACAAGTATTTCAAGGCAGTATTTGGGTTTTGTTATCAATAATGATACAAAAATTGATAGATTACATAGTGCTTTAAAACAACCCATTTTAAAGGCCCTATTAATTAGAGACTTAGGTACATATGAATAATTTTTTCTTGTTCTCTCAAAGTGGATATGGAGTTTGGAGAATGGTTCAATGTCTATGGTGATAAGAAAATAATGATTTATTTTCACATCGGATGATCTAAGGAGAAAGGTGGGAAGAAATACCAACCACCCACATGTAACAAAATGTGGGAAGAATCATCATGGGCACTACCTCAATGTGATGGGTAAATGATTCAAGTGTGTAGGATAAGGACACTAAGATCATGAATGCTGAAAAGACATAAGGAACCAAGATAATGTGGTGGAGGAAAGGAGAGAACCACCCATGGTCCAATGCTACAATTATAGTGAGAAAGGGTACTATGTCGGCCAGTGCACTAAACCACGATCCCTCAAGGGTAATCAGTGTCATCAACCACTTAATACAAAGGTGAAAAGAAAGGATTATTCTACCAATACTATAAAAGTGGATCAATAAAATTAAGTCATATAAGGTACACTTCATATTCACTCAAGTATTGAAAAGTGTTATTTTATTATTATTCCACACAATCTATTATATCATTCATGTTTTCTAGAACTATTGAATTGAAGCCCAAAAACCTTGATGTAGAGATATCTATAAAAACACATAGTGGTGAAATAATTGAAATACATGTTTTGGAATCTTCTCCTATTGGCATATCTGGGATGATTATTCCACAAAATATTGTGATACTTTCTATGGTGTAATTTGATGTTATAATGGGAATGGAATAGTCCTCATTACATAAAGAACATATATACTATTAGGAGAAGGAAATATATTTTCATATTCCAACCCATCCCATTATCCACTATATATTTAAGGAAGATCAACTATCTTCTTTATAAAATCCATCAATGGTGTGGGTGTTGATTCCCTATGAAGAATCATACCTCTCTCAAATGGTTGATTTAAAGGAAGGTATCAACCTAGGGGAAATCCAATTATGGGGGAACAGAATGATGTATTTCCTAACGAGTAACTAGGAATTCCCACAATATTATGGTAAAATTGTCAGTAGAACTCATAACCAAATCCAATTCTATCTCAAAGTGCCCCGATAGGATGGATCCTATCAAATTGGAGGAGTTATAGATGAAGTTGAAAGATAATTTGGAAAAAGGGTTCATATTCCCTAGTCCATCACCTTGGGGTATTCCAGTGACATTTTTCAAGAAGAAGGATAGATCAATGTGGCTATGTATAGATTATCAAGAACTCAATAAGATCATTATAAATAAAAAGTATCCTATTATACAAATTGATGACCTGTTTGATCAACTATGAGGAGATAAGTACTTCCCAAAGGTGGATCTTCATTCTGGATATCATAACCAAAAGGTGAAGAAGAAAGATATTTAGAGGACTGCCTTTTATACAAGGCGTGAGCATTATATCTTTATGGTGATGCCCTTAAGACTTACTGATGCCCCTATAATCATCATGGATTTGATGAATAGATTTTGTAGACATTACCATGAATTTTTTTGGTAGTGTTTATCAATTATATTATCATCTACTCTAAGATAAGAGAGGAACATGACGAACATCTAAGGAATTTTTTGGAGAAACTAAGGAAGGTGAAGTTTTACACCATATTTTTCGAGTGTGAATTTTGGATGTAACAAGTCACAATATTGGGAAATTTCATAACAAGTTAGATAATTTTTATGGATATTTAGAAAAAAAATGTTATTGAGGAATGGACTAGACCCTCCGGTGTCCTGAAAATTCATATTTTCCTTGGATTATTAGGTTACTATCAACGTTTTGTGAGAAAAATCTCATGATTTTCTATCCCACTAACTATGTTAATGAGGAAAGGGGTAAAGTATGTTTGGATGCAAGATTGTGAGTTAAGATTTAAGGAGCTAAAGAGAAGGTTGATCACTACACTTCTACTCACATTACTGAAAAGTGGAGAATTTTTTTGTGATATATAGTGATGATTCTAAGAAATTATTGTGTTGTGTACTCATGAGAAATGATAAAGTGATATACTACACCTCATGACTATTGAATATCTATGATCATAACTACCCTATAAATGATTTAGAGCTAGCTATTCTGATTTTTCCTTGAAAATATAGCAGCACTACCTCTATGGTGAGAACTGCGACATATATACGTATCAAAATATCCTGATTTATATATTCAAAAAAGGAGCTCAACATGTGACAAAGGATATTTTTAGAGCTAATCAAGGTCTATTATTTCTATTCTCACTATCATCCTGGAAAGGAAAACAAGGTAGTTTATTCTCTTAACAGAAAAGAACCTACTACTATATCCCTATTAGGGATTGATAAAGGCCCTATCTTATTGTACATTAAACAGATGGATTTGGAAATAATAATGGTAGGTAATACATACTACCTTTCACAAATTATTTCACAACCATCTATCCAAAATAAGATGAAGGATGCACAAAATAATGATCCCGAGTTACAAAAGAAAGTGAATACAATAATGGAAGGGAAGGTATAGGAGTTACATATCAACAATTATGGTGTGATTCATCTTAGAACAATGATTTTATTGCCTTTATCACTTTGGATAATTATGGATATATTGTATAATTCACATAACTCATATTTCTATATACATCATGGGAGTACCAAGATGTACTGTGATATTCGAGAACACTTTTGGTGAGACAACATGAAAAAAGAGATTGTATAGTATATCTTAATGTGTTTGACATGTTAGTATGTTAAATAAGAGTGATAGAAGTCTATAAAGATGATAAAACAATTACCTATACCCATGAGGAGATGAGATAATTTCACTATAGACTTTGTCATGGGTCACCTAAAGACAACCAAAGGAAATAATGAGATATGGGTTGTGGTTGACCAACTCACCAAGACTACCCAATTTATCACTATTTTGTAAGATATATCACTTTAAAAATGTAGAAATATATATGTAAAAGAAGTGGTGAAAATGCATGGGTTTCCAGTCTTTATTTCCTCTAATCATGATCCCATGTTTCTATCTATATTCTAGAGGATCCTTCAACATGATTGGAGTACTAAATTACATTTCATCACATCCTATCACCCCCAAACTGATGTCCATTCTGAAAGGAATATTAAGATTCTCAAAGATATGATAAGATCCTACACATTATAATTAAAAGGTGGATAAGATTAGATTATCCCATCGATTTAGTTCTCATACAACAATAACTTCCACTCTATTATTTAGATAGACCCATATGAAGCTCTGTATGGAAAGCGATGTAGAACTCTAACCCATTGGAATGATGTTGGAAAAATAAAGCTACTTGGACCTGATCTTGTAGATGAGATCACATATAAGGTTCATCTATACATCAATATATCAAAGCTTCTTAGATTTGAAAAAATATCTATGTTGATAACCATGAAAGGGACTTGGAGTTAAACATTGGATATAATGAATTCCTTCAAATATCACACTGTAAGAGAGTCATATGATTTGGAAAGAAGGGGAAGCTATGTCAATGGTATATTGGCACCTTTAAGATCCTTGACTGCATAGGATTCAGGGAATATCAGCTTGCACTTCCACTGAGTATGGATCATGTTCATGATGTGTTACATGTATCACTCTTAAGGAAGTACTGACCATATCCTTCAAACATACTGAACTAAAAGGTTAAATATCTAGAAGATGGTATCTATTATGAAGAGTGGCTAGTAAATATTATGGACTACAAAGATAAGGTTCTATAAAATAAGACAACCCACCGTGTGAATGTTTTTTGGTGGAACAATAAGTCTGAATAAGCAACATGGGAATTGGATGAGGAAATTAAGGAGAAGTACCCTCACCTATTTATGTAAAACAAAATTTCAATGGTGAAGTTTCAAAAGGGGGAAAATTTTAATGAACAAAAATGTAATCAATGGAATTTATCCCTTCTAATAGCAATTTCATGTGATATAAATCACATAAAATTACTTACATACCATAATAAAAACATTATAAATTAATAATTAATGCAATAAGAAGTATTTCTAGAAGATAAGGAGTCTATACCGAAGGAATAGTAACTTAATATTTGGAATAGTAACATGGCCCTTATGAATATTATATTTTCCAATATAATAGTAATTTAACCATTAAAATATCAAATAAAATTTAGGCATCCTATAAATGAAATTATTGTATAATTATAACATTGTCTAAGCCAATAAATTTCTTAAATTTATTAATTAAGTGTTAGTATTTTTGCAAGTCATACATATTTAATTAAGATTTTATTATTAATTTAATAATTTAAAAGAAAATTAATTTTCCTAAAATATATTCATAAATTAATATTTTTAGGTCTTTTTATTTTAAGGTAATTTTATGAGACCATAATTAATTTTTCAAAGTTTTATAAAATCAGTTATAATTTTAAAATCTGTATTTCCATGTAAATGATTATTTTAATAAAAAAATTAAATTACTCATGTATAGGAAATAATTTTCATAAAATGGAGATCGTTTTCTAATTCTATGCATCAATAAATTAGGGTTAATTTTGGGTATTATTCTAAACTACTTGAATTTTTTATGAATAGTAAAATATGATAATTTATGATAAAAAATAAATACATGAATTATGGATTTATAGATGATATATAGATTATGTAACCGCAAAACCTAAAAATATCCTTAATTATATTAATATATTTGGTGATAATTATCAATTTATTCATGGTCTTGTGCCAAAATAAAAAACTAATAAACATAATAATGAGAAAACACCCCTCTCCTCAACGATAGGTACCACCCCTCGCCACCTATTTTCCTCACACCTCTCAAGATTTTATCCTAAAAAATATTACCAAAACACTTCCCAATCTCATATCCCACATCCAAGATATATGTTTCTCATTAAAATAACAAAAACGTTTCCCTAAGGAGGTACTCAAGGGAGAGAAATCCAAGAGGTAAAATCCTCTTCCATTTTCTTTTAATTTCATGTAAATTTCCTTTCATTTATTCTGTTCTCCTAACCTTATATTATAAAAATGTAATTATAACTCTAGTATGTTTGATATGTTGTAATTATATCATGTTAATAAAAGATCCATCATCAAAATCCTTTCTCTCTCTCTCTCTCTCTTTTATTCAAAAAATGAAATCGTCAGCTGTGATGGGCCAATTTACCGACATCGTGGGTGATGCACATTAATTTTCCTTTAAATAATTCAATGATTTTAATAAAACAATTATAATGATTGAAACATATTATAAAATGTATGTTACAACCCTCTTTATGTTCTACAACTAACATATACACATAATAGTATATGATAAAATAAAACAACTTCATTATGATCGAAAAACCGGATAAATTACTCTAAAACAATCATTATTGAATTTTATCTAATGATTCATCCACATAACAGTTAAAAAAATATTAATAAGATCATTTAAAATTTTAGAAGATCATTAAGAACATATAATAATTTTTTTATTTTTATCCGCATTTTACATGAACATTCAATCATGTATACAAGTGAACTGATCATGGAACCTAAGAAAACAAACACTCTCGAATGGTGAAATTAAACTCTATAACTCATCAAAAATCCCATAAATGAACTTAATAAAACCATAATAAATCAAATTCATGTATAAAAGGTTCCTTATTTGTTAATTAATGAATCTAATGTAATTATATAGGACATTAATGTGAATAAAGCATTCTGATATATGGTAAGGGGAATTCTCAAATCCAAGTATCTTCATTTGGGTTTTACATCTTTATCTCAATTTTAAGTATGGATATTTCTTTAATGTTCCTTAAATATCATTTCTTCTACATTATATTATAATTTATGGGATATAAATTTTACCAATATATTTTTATGACCAATAAAATGATTTTTCCAAAAGAACTCTTCTTTTTGAAAACACATCATTTTATCATGAGTTTGTTTCTTCTTCACTAAAAATTGATGATTATTATACAAATTATGTTATTCACTATTTATTTTGGGAACCCCAAAGTATATTTTTGAATGTATTATTTTTTTAAATGAAACCCATTTCTTTCCATCAGTTATTTTATGTCTAATATTGATATACATTCTATGTGTCATGTATGATAATGTAAATGTTATGATGTGATGGGTGTTCCTAAAATAATATAAAGAAATGTAAATGTACGATTTGATGTGTGATCCTAGAATTATATATCACTCTAATGCATTGGGTAGTGTGATGCATCTCATTTGAAAAAGTGAAATAAGCATGAACATGATTATAGATTTTTTCATAATAATGTGTGGTAGTTGACCACTAAGACATGATGTTTAATTTTAAGGAATTAACACATTCCAAGACATTTATTAATGCTTCCTCTCATGATTATGATCCTATTACTATGTAATGATGTTGATGATTATGATCGCCCATTTTATATTGATTTATATTCTTTTCAAAACCACTTACAGTTATTTTAGCTCGCTTCTTTCTTTGATGTATATCCTCCGGTGATTACTTGTACTATAGAGAACACAAGGTCCAATAAGAATCTATAGAAGAATTAATTAAATAAATTTTTATATATTATTTTATAAATATCATTCAGAGTCCTAATTTACCAAAGAAACTAAAAATTTGGATCCTGTTTGTGTAATGATTTTATGTTTTTTTTCAATAAATTGATGTAATAATTGATGTAAGAAAATAAGGGTCATTATATATGTTTCTAATTTAGAGGGGGAATTCCCCCCACTAAAATCATTCTTTAGGTGCTCCTCTGGGCCTGAAGCTTGAGTAAGTGAAGCTGAATTTGTGCAAGTTCCATTTTGGGTCTTCTCTTATATGGTCATGAAATTTCAAAAGCATTAGAATCATATGGAAACATAATTCAAAATCATTTGGGTTAGTAGGTGCAATGGGATGGTTATTTTAAATAGGAAATTGAGGTGTGCACAGATCATGAAGGTTTTTTTGGGAGTTCCAGCAATGATTTTGGGTTTTGAGTGAACACTAAGAGTGTCACATGAACTAGAGAGGTTTATTTCTTCAATATTAGTTGGAAAATTGTGTTTTCATAGTTTGGTTAGTGTTATTTAAATTTCAGTATCAAATATATTTAAATTTTCCTTTTAACAATGAGTCATTCAATTTTAGAAGAACTATTTTTTTGGTTGTTAAGTTGCACTGCCTCCTCGGAAATGATGCCAAGATTAAAAAACAATTGTCATGTATTGTGGAATTTTTTTAATATTACCAAAGTATAGTATAGTGATTAACCCTATCTAGTCTCCTGAAGAGGAGTCCCGAAGAAATAGTTTGTCACTTTTTAATTAGTGAGAAAAATTAGTGTCTTTGGAATTGTTTGATTTTAAATGAAAAAAATAAAAGAAGTCAGTTAGAAAAATGATTAAAATGAAATTGGAAATTTTAGTTATTTAAAACTATGATATGGTAAGGGTGATCAGGCCGGTGTTTATTTTACAATTGAAAATCTATCCTTGTCTAATTTTATTAAATCTTATTCTTTGAAGTTGATTAAAGTGAGATTCCATGATCTTTTCCTATCACTCCCTTGGTAAAATGCTGATGGTGAGATGAAAACTTACCAAGATCTTAGTATGGTCTACTCTCCTTCCATGTATGAGAATGTTTGATTGAAAATCCTAAATTTAGTTGGGAAATACCCTATCAGATCTTATATATCATAAATAATTAATAACATTCATTACCCCTCTCACATGTATTGACAATTGTCATGTATATCATCACTAAGGCCTGGTATTTTCCATCGTATATAATCCAAAACCTAGTTATGGGAGATGATTATCATTTACCAAATGAAAAATCAATAATGGAATCCAAAACCAAATATGATTTCACATGATAATAAAAAATGATATATGAAATTGAAAATAAAGTCGCATAAGAGAATGATTTCATTCAGTTATGCCCAAGAACTCAAGAATTACAAAATAAAAACCCAACCCTGCCCTAATAACTCAAAATTTTACCCTACCATGGTAAGGGTAATCAATATGAATATATATGAAGTAATAATTACAAAACATAGAAAAATAAAAGAGGAAAAATAAAAATAGAAAAGTTATCCTCCAGAATCCGTCCTATAAAAGTTTTCTCCTATTTAGAAAATCATATATTCAAATCACCATAAGTTACCTTGTTATATTATGCTCGAAATTTAATTTTATATCTAACCACTAAATTAAACATTAATTGGACATGTCTAGATGATTTACTTTAATTATACTTGAGTATATATTTTTTTATCCCAGGATTCCAGACATCTTTCTTCAATGTGTATCATTCAATGTCCACCTTAATTAGTTTATATATCTATGTAATTTAATGGTAAAACCTGCATGTTAGTTGTAATTTAATTACATATGGAATCAAATAAATTAGAGATGTTTGTCCTGAGTTATGCCTAATTTATGGAGGTGGGGTCCACTCTGTTTGGCTGAACAATTTTTCAAATTGATGGATTTTTTTGGGCCTCTAAATGTTCGAATCAACTTTTTTTATAGAAACAAAGTTAAAATCCATAAATCATGTAATCCAAAAAAACATAATTTCTCAAATAGGAATAATATTTTAAAAGTTATTCCCAAAATACACTAGTGATTAGAATCTTTTTAAATTTTATATTTAAGAAGATTTCACATTTTTTCTCAAAGTACACCAAAAATCCAGAATTGATACATATAAGCTCATTCTAAAAAATTAAAAGAGATTAAATAATTTAAAAACATATTAAAAATTATGAAAATATTTTCTCTATCAAGGTTACACTAACTAAATAGTTTTATTGAGTAATTTTAATTCTTTATGACTAAAAGTAAATTTTATTTTTCACATGCCTTCCAGATATTATGTATTTTTACCTAAGTGATTAACCATGTCTGATAAAATATTCATGAAATTGAAGTTATATTTTATTCCATATGTCATGTTTTTTAATATATTTATTTGGTGATTGTGAAACATCTACAAACACAAATAATTAACCATGAACTAGATAGAAAAAAAACATAAGGCCATGATCATGAGATTATCTAATAGTTAGTTTATCCAATGAATGTTAAACTAACCTTATAAACAATGGAAAAAACACCTTTAACAATATTGTGCTTCATATTTTATTATTCCACCTTAGATACTATGTATGTTATTTCTTATTTTTACCTTGGTTCCTTGGTTTGGACCACCTCCTCCTGTATGGGAGCTCTATCCTTACATGTGATTTTACCCACAAGCATGCAAGGGAATCTGATGTATTAGATCAAGGTGATCTACATAAAAGAACCCATATAAATAGATGACCTTACATAATAAGTGCTAGGGAATGTATTTTCTTCCATCAATTTTAATTTAATAATAATATATTAAAAGGAACCAATCACATATAAAATGGATGGTCTAATATCATGATCATCTACTCATTAAGAAAAGATCATACATTTTCTATCTTATTATTGATTGAATTTATTTCCTATTTAATAATGATAATGTGCTATGAATTAATATAATTAATTTAAATTAACTTAATTATATTTATGTATCATTAACTCACCATCATCTACAATTTTTAAAAAAATTAATTTCACTTAAAAATGATGAAGTAAAAAAGTGTACTTGGAGGAAAAATCATCTGGTTATCAAAAAAATTAACATGTAAATAGATTTAATATATAATTATAAATCCTATGAAATGGAATGTACTATAAAATAAATAACACATGGAACACATGTGAATATGTATGATTAAATACTTAATTTCTCTCTATGAAAAACTTGGGACACTATATAAAGTAAACTACATGGTGTGAGATATAGAATACAACATGTATTGTATTATTTCAATGTCCAAAGCACCTGCCATGGGATTTGGTGTGTTTCATTATATAGATTCACTTTATGTATATGGAATGTTTTCTAATATATGTGATGTGTACTCTCTTTTTCCGGTGTTCGTAACACATTCATTGAGACTAGGCATGTTCCCTTCTATAAACTAATTTGAGGTAAAAAATGTGTTTTTTCTACATACATAGAATTTAACCTCAAATTTTCGTGTAATATCATTCCTTGTGTCGTATATCCAATACATGGAATGTTGGGACACCCTATGTTCTCGTCCATGAGAAAATAGGGACTAAAAATCATCTATAGTGGTTACACAGCATGCAGTTCTTCAAACCCTGTGAAAGTATATATAGAAATTAAAAATGTTTAGATTTTTTCAAATATTAGATCCAATTACCTTAAATATATTATAATTTATCATGAGATATATACAAAAAAACACAAGTACACAATATATAACTTGTAAGTACACACGGTGCACTGTATTTTTGTCCAGGAAGAACCATTGGAACCTACAAATGGTACTATTTAAATGTTTCTTATTTTTTAATCCTAACCCATTATAGGTTATTTTATAAATAATTAATAAGGTAAGATATAAATATGTTGGATACTAAAAAATCCTTATATTTAAAATAACATTAAAAATGCATGAACTAAATTCAATTAGTAAGAAATAATTATAAATTAAACTTGTGACCAATCTGATACAACTAGTAGGTTCTGAGCATAGAGGTACTGCCCTGGATGATATGACCTTCTCATATTTAAGTCTTAATTCATGTGAAATAATTTCCACACATGATTAAAACACCATTTGTAATGATAACGGAATATTAATTGACAATAGAAAACACTATAACTAGTATAGTATGATCTTCACATGTAATTTATTAATAATTTTTAATAGATATAGAATTATCCAAACTATTAATTCTATCTTAATCACTGATATGATTGATATATCACATCATACCATCAATGAGATACATGATCCAAGATTATAATCCCTCTATATGTGTTACACACATCCACCACAATTTCTAAACATTGACCTAGAATCATTGGGTGATAGAATGACTGGTCCTGATCACTTTTTTTGTTTATAGTTGATCACCAAAGAATTATTCTTCAGGAGAAAAAACTCTTTATTTTCTCTCATTGGTTTGAGAGTGGAGAATAGAAGACCACTCGATATATATTTATATCTTTCTCAAGATGAAGGTAGTCTCACTCTATCCGTTGTTAACAAAAATGTGTATTTATGAAAATTGACATAATTAGATATTAATTATATATAGTGGGTTTAGATTTAAAAAATCACACAAAAGTCCCATGACAACTTTAATATTCTTAGCTAACCACGTCTCCAATAATAATAATAATAATATTAATATATTTACATGTGCAACATTTAATAATATAAATAAAAATTATTTATACCATTTTCAACGAGACCATTGAGCTTGACCCACTTTCCCTTGTCGACATTTACTGATCCTTTAATAATGACTATTTATTAAATATGAATGAATTATTCATTGATAAATGTAATAAATGTTTTATTCATAAAACCTTGAGAACACATTTTTATTATTATTCTTTAGTTCACTTATTATTTTAAATAAATCTTGATTAAATTATGATGATCAACCAAACCCGAATAAATATATTATTTAATATAACTTTTTAAATTAAATATTTTAATTTAACTAAGATTTCATATAGACATAGTGTATGGCCCTATATTCATCCTTCTTAGTGAATTTAATCCCAACTTCTAAAATTACAAGGTCAGTGTCTAGAAACATTCCAAGGAACCCTTAAAGAAATAAGTTAATTTCTCAACGACATACAAATTCCTACAAACACTTGTCATGTAATATATATTATAGTTTGAATCTGTGTATTAACCCTTATACTATTTTGTTTTGAAAAATTACGATTTCCTCATAGTTATTTAAAATTTAATCATATTTTATTTACATGTATTAATTTTTGAATTTATTAATGATACTTTAGTGAAATTTTAATTTTATATTTTTATTTGTTAATAATTTCTTCAACTACATTATGTTCATATTTTTTACTAAGAATTTTTATTTATGAATTTAGTTAAAAAAATATCCAACCAAGGCTAGATACATGGGTCAGCCATTCAACCACACAAGGGACCAGTTGTTGACCCCTTTGGAGAGCAACCCTCATGGACCAGCCATAGTGGAAGGTGGGTTGTGTATATTTCCCCATGAGTACATTTATGGTTAGGAATAGTTCCTTCAAGGTTCCCTTCGGCCATTGAAGGTGTATTATAACTTGTGGTGGCATGATATGTATGTGTTTTGGGTGCCAACACCAGTGCTAGTTCAAAAAAATGACATGATCCATTTGAATTATATATTTGTTGAACAAATCAAGAAGTTTTTTATGTGGTATACATGAGTACAGTGGAATTTTTATACACCTAAATATGTTATGGACATTTATCCATTCATCCAATCTATTTAATCTGGACCATCCCATTAATGTGTCGGTTTTCTTCTACCATTAACGACACCTGATCCATGTCTGAGATCTCTAGTTCACCAGAACTCTTAGTCGGACCACCTTCGATCAAAGCTCTGCCTTTAATGATCATCCTTAAGCCATGAACCTAATATAGTGAGACTATGAATACTAATTCACGCATTCTATAATTTTCAAGCATCAAGGACATTGATATTTTTAATGAAAATTGGTTTTAGTGGTGAAAACATCAATGAAATCTCTATTCGATAATATCTGTTTGAATAGTCGATAATATTTGGTTTCATCATTGAAAGGATGTATCATTATTTGATAGTAGAACCAACTATATCCTTTATTGATGTAAGTTCCACTCCCTCACTCAGAAGTGAAATAACCATTAGTATATCCATCAATGGTAACACACCATGATGTAAGTATCATTCAATGACCATAAAAATAGTAGTAATCGTCAACCATTCTACCTCCTTCATAGAAGGATCTCTTTATCGTCAATAGTATTGTGCCTTGACACACCAGTATCTATACATTACTTTGACAATTATCCTTCATTATTTACCTATATTTTCTTCACCAACCCTTCATCACAGTAGCATCACCATGCACCAATGGTAGTTCTGTCTACCGATCGACACAATGAAGCGTTCGTAGGTTATGGGAAAATTTGAACTTAGTTTTTATAGTAGGTCTCTTACATGTAATGGCATATCAACTATATTGGTGGCTCATGAAATGGTAGATATGACGATAGATTTTCGATGATAGAAACACTGTGTTACCCCCATGTATTCTTCAATATATTGTTTTTTTGAATATTTTTTTAAAATATAATTCTTATTATTGAAATTAGTATTATTTAAATTAATATTTTTAATACAAATTTTATTATATTTCTATTTAAAATATAATTACATGATTTTTTATAATTATTTTAATTATATATAATATTTATATAACACACATGTAGTAAATCTAATAAATATGGTATACGACACTCTGTTTTTGTGAGTTTTTAATATTTAAATAAACTCTAACTTAACTCAAATATTTTAATTATAATACTAATATTAAAAATACATTTATGTATTAATTATCTTGTTAGAGGTTTTATACAACTATTTCATATAGAAATAAATATTGTGAAATGTCTTCTATATTGAGAATAATTTTCCTAAACAAAGGTAATAGTAATATTATATTTTTTATGTTCTAACATGTGGAATATAGTGATTATATCACTTGAAGATCTGAGAATATATTGGAGTTAAATAAGTTGGATTAATATTTTAGAGATTCGATTAAGGGATAAAAAATACATACAGATTAATCAATAGAATTACTTGGACAAAATTCATGTGAGACACTTTCTTCATGCTCGTTTGATCAAGAATATCTGTGAATTATAACTCCTGATGCAGTCACAAAGAGACTTTAATTGTTACAACATCTATTTTTGTAGTGATCAGGATCATTGAACTTCATCGTTATCATCATTAGATCTATCTACTGGGATTTATTTGTATTTATTTTTCTTTGTGTAATATTTATTTATTCTTTTGTAATCTATTTAATTAAAATTTATTATTTTCCCCATCAAAACCAGTTCTTGTATTTTGGTTATTCCACACCATAAAAGGTAATTCTGGGTTTTAAATCCTGAAAAAATGAGGTAACTGACTAGGTTCAAGGATCCTATAAAAATTCTAGATTATGACTCCAGGTTTTTTTGTAAAAGGAATAGTCTATAAATTTTTTTCACACATTTAAAAGTGATTTTCATAGTGGGTACCAATCGTTTTACATAATAGATAAGGTTAATGAGTGGACAAGGATGTTGTTTATCTAAACCCCTAAAAAATATATATTTTATTTATTTATTTTTTTCATTTCCTTATTTGAACATAAAACTCTCTATATAATATTTAATTTGCAAAACTCTGATTGATTTGTTCTTTAAATTTTTTTATTGACTATTCACCCCCCTCTAGTAATTATTTTGATCTATTGTGATCCAAAAATATAAAATTCTTACCAAAATTTATTTAATAAAGTATGTTTCATGTGAATTCAATCATCCTATATGCTTTATGACTCTTTATTTAACAGTATGAAAATTAAGTCCCCCACAAAACACCATAACAATGGATTTATGCAGGTAGTTTCATTCCCTTAAATGGGATTAATATATTAACTTATGTCATGGTATGGATGTGATGAATTTTTCCTCACATTATCCATTAATAAAACATCACTTGTGACACACCCTAGGTTTCATACCTCAACACAAAAATATATCATTATAGTTTTCATTAATACATAAAAGTATGTGAGTCGTGCTATCCATTAATGATAATCATAAAGTATATTTATCAATATATAAATCTACAGATGGGAACATTGAGTGACACATGGAAATGTGGATTTCATATTGGTATTTCTATTCTTATAACCTACTATAATATAGATTATCATGGTAGAAAACCATGGGATTATGTCTCAATGTATTATGATCCACTTACCCTTGGAATCTTGTATCATCTTGTCCCATCATAAAATATCATCGGGCCATGTAACTATATTCAATAATACTATCATGGAACCAAACTTTTATCATTATAGTGGGGTGTCAATAAAAAATTTCATTATGAAATATATATTATTTTGAAATTGTCATATACAAATGTCATGTTGATGAATAATCATGACATGATAAAAAAATTTATAACAATTAATCAAGTACTCAACAAGATGACTCTAAGTAACCAAATCCAATAGTTACAACTTGGATCCATTAAACTAATTTAACTAGCCTAGGGGTGAGTGAACCTTCCCCTTATAATATGACTGGGACTAGGTGGAAAGGAATTAATAAAACTATGATATGGTTGGGTGGGCAGACCATCCTAGTGAGACCTTGAGGACCAAGATAGGACGTGTTCCACCCCTTAGATAATTGAAAATGTGATGTATCCCATCTATTCCGTGCGGTTATGCTATCTTTATAATGATGTTTAGGGATATAAAATCCTTTGGGAATCAAGTGTTGACTAGGAACCATATTTTTGATGATGGAGCCTCATGAGGATACCTCTAATATACTATGACCAAAGGGACACGAGTGGGATCCTAGTTGATAGACTGGCCCTGATTGGGTGTGTGTGTTTGGGTAGTGATCGTTACGAGCATTGACTTAGAACCCTAACCAATGTAGATTCCCAAAGGGGTTATTATTATGGTAATAAGAATGGGTATTCCATTAGAACTAATTATATATTTATTATATGTTTATTTATGATTATGGTTGATGTAATGTGATTGAACCAGATTTTGGGGAATTATCCATTTAGCATTGCATTGATTTGATCGACCAAGATTTGTAGGAATAAACTATTGATATGTATGGGATACTAGTAAACTCGACATATTGGGTATCTCATCTCATGTTATTTTATGTGAGTATTCTTAGTTTGACTAGTATCTAGTGTATATAGTTAATATATTCATTTTTATTTAGAGGTGGAACCTAGGATCCAACATCAAAGCTATGATATATCATACATACAATAATTCCCATGATTATTTTAATACCTTAATTATAGTTAGATCATATTAAATTACTAGGGAGCCTTGGATTTGAATGGTGATACTAGTAGACCATTGTGAATTCATGTGACCCTAATATTCAAATAGAGGTATAAGATGTCATGTGGGAATAATTCCATAATAATGGATGTTGGACATCCCTAGGGAGATTTATGGATCCCCTCAATTGATTCCTAGGATACCTCCTAGGATTGGGTGGATGCACTAGTTATTGCTTTGAAGAGGATCTATTAGTTATTGTATGCCTAGGTGATTGATTACAGGATCCATGACGGCCTTCCATTTAATTTCTTGGGTCACCAAAATAGTATTTTCTAGGCCCCCTCCTAGTAATTATACATTGGCATAACATCCACAGTGTCTAGGTATTACTATGGGGTTTTCCCTTGTGGATTGATGATGTGGTATGCCTAGTGATTCATCAAGGTCCACTAATCATCATAATGAGGTTTCAGCATGAGGTACCTATTGTATATATAGAGGTTCCGCTAAGGTGATGATCATGTACAGAGACTCTAACAATAGATGAAGTAGGTATGGTCGATTGGGGTTACAAACCTAATGATCGATGATGGTTATTTTGCTTCATCCATGATATATGAGTATGTACTTTGGGTGGTTGTGATACTATGGTTGGAATAGTCCCCAAAACATTATTAAATACATTCTAGCCTCAGGTTGAAGAAAGTATTATTTGATGTTATATATATTAAATTATGTTGTACTGTTTATTTATTGATTATTATTGATCATGTTACATGCACATATCAAAACATATTCTAGTTGGTATGAGATCACAATAATGGTTCCTTGTTGAGTTTTGTACTCACATATTAATTAGACCATCATTTCATATAGAAACCCTCACTTTTCATACATTAATATTACATAACGTTTTTTGGAATATTTAAAACATTATACAAATAGACACCCAAAGACCATATTATTTTTATTCCATTGGAAACATGGAAACATAATCATCAATACATGGGTGAGCTAAATTATCTCCCACTAGGTTATCCAAGAATAACACCCCTCTTAGACATATCATTTATAAAATATATCCTCATAACCAGGGAAAAGAAACATAAAAAGGGGTGAGATGATATTCTTAGTAAGGTTAAGCAAGAGTGATATATAAGCATAAAAATAATAATAAGGTTATGATAATGTGATCATAACATTAAAATATCATACCCTACAGATCAAAAAATCATAAACATAAATCATGGAATAAATATTGGAAGTTCATAAGACAAGAATCATAAGGGAATCAAGAGCATAGATCATGAAATCATAACAAAGGTGTAAGACATGTAATTATTGCATACACATAAACATAGAGAATCCTACGTCAAGGAATCCTACTAAGACCTTCATTACATGATAGGCTTGGGTTGTTAACCAGGTACCTACTTCAGGATTGGGATAACAACCTATTTACCCTCTTATTTTTAGGATTGGGTTATAACCCATGCACTCTCTTACTTTTAATGTTAGACTAAAACATGTGCACTTTCTTATTTTCAGGCTTTTGCATCAACCCATGTACTTTCTAATTTTTGAGCATGGGATACATACTATGTACCATTTTAGATCATAATCATTAAACTATTATTTAGAGGGAGATATAGGTCTAATCTATCACATAAAAAAATCATACAGACATGTTCCACAAGATTATAAAACTTTCATAATATAATAACCCATATAAAGAGACTTGTTTCATAAAAACAATCATAACCCATGAAATTAAATGGGTATAATAAACTTTTAATCACATCCTAACCTATAATAAATAGATAGGTTTCCTAATAATTTCATTAAATCATAAACAATTAAAAGAAGCAGGATTCAAAATAATATAACCCATGGACGAAATGTAGATTTCATAAACATTTAACCCATGAAAGTGAAAAAACAAATTCATAAAAATATAAACTATGAAAGGGAAATGGGTTTTATAAATACCATGAAATTCAGAATAACCTGTTTAGAGAAATAATATAAATGGAACCTTTAGATATTTTTTTAGAAATTCATGAGTAATATCAACTGATGTCATCTTATATGTAAAATAATTTTTAAATATCGTTCAAAAACATTTATTGAGGAAAATATTATTTCTTCTCTGAAAAAATTATTTTTAATGCATAAAACCATTTGAAAATCACTTTCATTGAAAATACATTAAAAATTTATAAAGAATAATTAAAATAATTTTGAAAACATTTTTCCTTGAAAACTTATAGAATAAGCTTCAAAACATTTTGAAAATATTTTTTTTCAAATTTATTTAAAAATTCTAAAAGAATGATAAAAACTTTTTGAAAACTATTTAATTGAAAATAATTTAAAAACTTATAAAGAAATATTGAAAAAAATTGACAACTGTTTTTTTAAAAATAAATTTTGAAATTTATAAAGAAATCTTGAAAAGTGTTTGAATACCTTTTGGCTTTAAAACATAAAAAAGATCCTTGAAAACATTTTGAAAACAATTTTCTTGAAATAAATTAAATCAATGAATTTATAGAACATTAAAAAATAGTTTCTTTATTTTTTTTAATATTTTAATGGAATCTTCAATAGAATAGTGGTCATAATAGTGGGTAAATCTGTACATTCCAAACATTCCTTTTTCACCCTAAAAAGTTTATAAAAGTACCTTGACTAAAAAATGACAAGAACATTACTTTTAAAAATATATTTTGTTTTAAAATGGTAAAACATGGTTAAAAAGTTCACTTAAATATCATAGAAAAATATTATAATATTTTTGGATAACTTTTAGAAAATATAGTTTTGAAGGAACATATATTTTCGACTGAAGAGATAGGTAAATTAAGAATTTATTAAAAACACTTTCTTAACTATCATTTATACCAAAGAGTAAAAAAATTATACCAATATATGATGATATTATAAATAAATAGTTGATAGGAAATGTACTGAGTGGTCTTGAGAGATGTATCATAATATTTCTTCAAAGGAAGAATAATCATAAATAATCTCGAAAAGCAATGATATTGTTTCAATAAACTATTACCACTTGAAAACATTGAAACATGCAACCCATTTAAGAAATTAAAATTTAATGAAGTAAAAAATATCAGGAATATAAATAGATTCATGATATAACATTTCAATTTTATTATATACACCTCATGAAAAAATACAGGTTCATAACATGGCTTGTGTCTCAAAGAAGGTAAATTGAGACAAAATAATTTTACTGATTTGGTAACTTTTGAAACATAATTCCCATGAAAGAAATATAATAAAATAGATATGTAAATTCCCATAAATTTTGGTATAATAATAATATAATTAATCCATGGTAATTATACACACCACACAAAAGTAATGGGTGGTGAATAAATCATGTATCTCACAGAAATTAAAAGTGATATGAAATTCCCTTACCTTATGTCAGGACTCTCTTCATACTCTTACAAGATTCATGTACAATAAATGTATGTTTATTATAAATCATTTATAGAATAATATTATTTTATATAATACTATATATTTGTTGATTATGTCCTTATATTACCCATTTATTAACAATCCTATGTAAATGTTTCACTACAGGTAATATTCACTTTGTTCTTTGAATGTGTCTTAATTTGTTATATCTTTGGTCCTTATACTTATATCATGATTTATAAAATATAAACCATAATATAAATATCATTTATATTCATTATATTTTTAATATAAAAATTTATAGGATAAACAGGTATGAAATGTAATACACCATTCATGGAGATGGTAAGTCGTATGTACGCATGAATGTTGTTTCTGTTTTTATTGTTGTATTCAAAGAAAGAATGAAAATGTAATATATTTATATATAATTATATAATATTATTAAAATATAATTATAATGTTATATATATCATATAACTTCACTAAATTCAACCTTAATACATTCCATTTAGTGTGTGAACTAATCACATCGGTTTGAGGGGTTGTTAGTCCACACTTCATGTAACACCCTTAGCTTCCACAGTACGCTTCTCTTTGAATAATACAATAGTTTGTGATTTACACAACTTCGAGTTCTAGCACATCACAACCAATCAAACTAGCCATTTAAAAAGTAGTTAAGAATAGTAATACCCAATTTTTAAAATTTTATAAATTTTATTTTTCAAAATGGACTTCATTTTTGGATTCAGAATATCAAAATTAGCTTAGGGTAACTTTTTGGCATTTTCTGAAAACTTTCAATTTTTGATGAATAGTGAAAAACACTACAATATTGTTTAATACCGACTTTTATTTAAATAATTATTATTATGATTTAAATTAATTCTAAAGTAAAAAATAGATACATAATACTGATATTAGTTCAATGTAACTCATTGAAGTCGTTTTATAATAATATTAGATATATAGAATTTTATTGAACTATTTAACACATTTTACCCACCTTCTAGGGTCATTTGAAAATTTTCATAAAACATAATTAACTACTTTTATGAATTGAATTTAAAAAACTTGAGGGACACGATTGACATTAGTAAGTAAAATTTTGTTCAACATGATGAAAATAATTTTTTTTTGAATAGTAACTTTTGAATTTTATTTGCCATGGTTAAAAGTAAATAGGGTAATTAAAGGTAAAAATGATACTATAATTAACCTAAAACATGTCCTAATTCTATTTTATAAGTTTATTTCGACCAAAATAAACTTTAGGAATAAAATATGATCCTTTTTTATCTACATGGATTAGATTAGGAGATTTATTATTATTTTATTTTAAAATGATTTAAAAGTTCTAAATTCAAATTTTAATAAATAAAACATTTTTAATACCGGGTTATACATAAGATAAATTCGAATATAAATATTCATTAGAAATATAAAAATATTTAATAAATCATGGTATTTTATTTATAATTTTTACACATTAAATAGTTAAATTTATTTATGACCTAATGATGATGCATTATTTCCTTATTAATGAATGATTAGATTAATTGATATTATAAATATCACAATAAACGTAAATTGAGACTTTTGATACATTAAAATAATTTTCTAGGTTACTATGACATGTTAGGGTTTATTTAATGTATTTTTGTTTGAAGAAATAAAGTTTTGTTGACTTTCACAAAAACAAAATACTAAATAATGTCAAAATTGACATAAATGGGTATTGAAAAAATTTATATTATTAAATGATATAATATTCCTAAAAATATATGGTTCTTTTAAATGCATTATATAATAATATATATATGTCATTAATGAACCACTTTAGGTTCTCATTTCATTTTATAGTATGTTTACTAACCATATAATATTAATATACAAGGAGACAAGGTAGATGTCAAACTATTTAACCAAGAGTTAAATCTAAAAGATAAGGTTAATATGGTGACAAAAAATTTTATAAAACCCATTATTCGAGACTATTTTACCCATAACTACCTTATACTATAAATAAATCTATTTTGAGCTGTTAGAAATCGAAAAGGATTTTATAATAAACTAATATTTCAAGATTTTCCTAAAGCTCCCCTCACCTATCTTATTAAAGGGTACTTCCCCTTCTCTCAAATTCACACCTAAAAAGCCTTTTGGCTTGGCCAACACATGCAAAAATGTAACACCCCAAGTTTCCATGGTACGCTCCTCTTTGAATAATAGAGCAGCGTGTGTTGTACGCAACCTCGAGTTCTAACACACAGTGACCAATAAAAGTAGCAGTTATGAATAGTAATACCCACTTTTTGAAATTATATAAATTTTACATTTCAAAATGGACTTCATTTTTGGATTTGGAATATCGAAATTAGACTATGTTGAATTTTTGGTATTTTTTTGAGAACTTCCAATTTTTGATGAATAGTGAAAAATACTTAAAAACAACTATCTTATTCAAAATAATTTATATTAATAAATTATACTATTTAGTGGCTTTAAAGTATAATTAGAATATATTTTAACCATTTTATCCAATGGCGGTCATTATAAATAATTTAACATTGAAATTGGACATAAACAATTGTCAATCTTTTGATATATATTGTTTCTTAAAAACACGCTATTTGTTGTGACAGCAGGAATTAATTATAAAATTAATTAATGCAACTTATATTTTTGTAATTTTGTAAAATACATATCATTTTTGAATTCAGAATATCAATTATAGCTTAGGGTGAAATTTTGGCATTGTTTTGAAAAACTTCAATTTTTGATGAATAGTGAAACCACTAAGTGGTAGTTAAAAAATTGATTTTTCGTTTAAATGAAACTTTACCGCTTCTATGAATTAAAATTCAAAAATCTGAAATACATGGTTCTCATTAGTATGTAAAATGTGGTTCAATGGGATTAAAATAATTTTTTGGTGAATAGTAATTTTTAGGTTTTATTAATCGCGATTAAAGGTAATTAGTGAAATGTAAGGTAAAGATAATGTTATTATAATATGAAATGACCTTGACACTTGTCCTACACCTATTGTATGAGTCATTACCGACCAAGACAATCCATGGGCACTTGGGGACCCCATGGAGCCACTAGGGTAAGAAAATGACATTAATAACTTTTTATTTAAAGTAAAAAATAAAATTGTCACAAACATTTGTTGTTTTACTAAAACAATTATTACATGGGGTTATATAAGTTAAACTTTCTACTATAAATATTCATTGTAATTCTAAAAAGATTTCCTACATCATGATATTTTCTTTATAATTTTTAGACATTAAATAAATTAATTTTTTGTATGAAACCCTGATGATGCAGTGATTACCTTATTAATTAATGATTTAAATAAAATGAAACGATAATGTAAAATCAAAGACGTAAAATTGTCAAAAACCTATTGGATGAGTATATTTATAACCCTTATCACCTTATCCTCAAAATATATAAGTGTGGGACCTTTAAAATCAGAAAATCATTGTATAATAAAGTAACATTTCATGACTTTCCAAGAGTGCCCCTCCTCTCCTCTTATAAAAGGCCCCCACCACTACCACCTTATTCACACCTTCAAAGAAAATTTCCTTGGCCAAACTCTACCCAAATACTCTCTCAACTTCCCTCTATTACTCCTAGAAGCCTCACTTTGGGCAGAATTCTTCCCAAGGAAGCCTTTGGCTCAAATCAACAAGAGTTACCCGATTTTAAGGTAATGTCTTCTCTTATGTTATTTTATTTTATTTTTCTTCTCCAACCCATTAAACTATTTTTATTCCATTATTTTGCAACAAAAAAGTATTTTAAATATACTAGGATTTTTTTATGAGAATTATTTGATTTACACTTACACACACCTTCGTCTAATGGTTAAAGAACAAATTGTTTCTGTGGTTGGAAAATTTCTGCCTCACGAAATGATGATTGTTCAATCTTCTTTTAAAACCTCTCATGGTGGCCATTATGATGACACTATTCTTATATATGATATATATTATGTTTTTGTTTTCTTTATGATTCTTTATTTTTAATTTATGGCATTCCTTTACGATTTCCATTATGGGTAAACGCGATAATTTCATTTTAGGAAGTGCGGACTACCGCCCCATCAAAGTGATTTGAATCGTTAATACCATATGTGGGATGTATAAAGGATGGATTAAATGGTATTATACATTATATTATAATGGAATTATATTTTACCTTTATATAATTATAACTTCATTCCATTAAATATGAAATAGAAATGAAAGGAGCGTTCATGCGTACATACGGCTTACCGTCTCCATGAACGGTGCATTTCATTTCTTACCTCTAGATGTTACATAATATTATGAATGAATGTATATACTGTATATATATGATATATATGATATCTAAATCATGAATATAAATCTGGAGATAATAGATATTCTTCCACATAAACAACTTGTAATTATAAGAAGATTATTTTTGACTCAAGTGCCAAAGATAGACAGAACAACCGTTATTAACTTAAATAATTACATAATGTTCATAACATGGTAATAAGTGATATAAAAGGAATAATGAACTTGAAAAAGGTTCTTAAGAAATTATAAATTAACTCTAGTTTCTTATTCAGGAGGTTAAAGAACGATCGAGTCAAGTCAGACACGAGGTAAAGGAACTTCTTAACCCAATTTCCATTCTTTGGGTTAATCTCATACTTTCAAATTATGTCATGATATTATTATGTCCTATCTTGTATTTATACCTTATTTATGTGTACTTATAGTGAATAAACATAATAGATCTACTTTATTTAAAAAAATGATCTTTGTAAGGGTCTTCATTTCAATCTCCTTTCATTGAGCCATATTTTGTTTTATACACAACTTTCTTTTATACGGTGTATAAACCCCTTTGACTTTTACTTTTATTCAAAAGAATCTTTTTTACAAAGCGTTTTACTAAACGAAAAAAGGAAATTTTTTGTCTTACGTATGTGGAGATAATGAATTCTCTTCCGCCGTGACCATTATTTGTGTTTTGGCTTCCTCTACAATCCATAACTTTTTTTAAAATGAAAAATAAATAAAAAGTATTTATTTTCTTTTATTTTGGTATTGAAAATGGTTTTGAAAGTGTTTTTATTATATCAATGTGTTGTATTGATATCTTGTGATTGAAATGTGGAAATTTTATGTTTCCTTTATGCATGTTTTATGTCATACAATTTTGTTATGGTTTATGATATGTTTAAATCTGTTCATATGAGGAATGCATTGGACTTAATAATTGACGGGTGGAGCCCGCTATAGCTCCTCGATGCATTGGCAGGTCTCATGAGACAAACTAGTGTCTTGGAACGATGCCTTGAAAGAATATTATTTGTAGTCTTGGAACGAGGCCTTGGCTACGTGGTTATGATAGTCTGTCATTATGCATTCCATCATTATGAAAGTGGTTATTGATATTTCATGTGATTATTCGACTAGTAGAATATCCATGTGAATAAGTAAATGGCATTATTTCATTTTATTTTTGCCATATTATTCTGAATTTCAAGTTTAAAAGGATTTTTTTAGTTATAAATTGACTTAAATGTTAATGTTTATTTATGAAAGCTTCCGCTATATTGTTATCCTTAATGAGCATCTGAGCTCACCCCTTTTCAATGTTTTAATTTTTCGAGGATGTGAAGAAGTATTTTAGGAATGACCTGCAGGGATAGTCTGAAAGGGATATGAGTGTGGAAAATGGAGACTATGTTATTGTCACTACTACATTTTTCAGTTTTTGCGCATAGGGTAGCGGGCGACCGCCATTGGCGGTCGCTACTGATAATATTAGCGACCGCCAAAGGCGGTCGCTAAAATGGAAAACTAAATGGCGGGATTTTTCCCGCCCCGTGTTGTCTTCCTCGTTGTCACCTGCTGCAACAGCGGCGCCACCTCCTGCCGCCGCTCCGCCACCACAAGTCACCCCCATCACCGCCAGCCGGCCACCTCCCGTCGCCCCTACCAACGCTCTGCTGGTACGTGTCGCCCATGACAGTCGACCAATACTATTCATACCCCAACGTCACCATCGACAGTTCCTCCGGCCGCCGTGGTTCTTCCATGGCCGTCGACCCAAGCTCGGGTCCCTCCTCTACACGCCGCGCGTTCCCCAGCATACATTCGACAACAAATAGCTGGCGGTTTCCGAAGAGAGTTTTAGCGACCGCCAATGGCGGTCGCTATTGAGCAATACCGACCGAGCAACTGCGACCGCCAAAAGCGGTCGCATGGCGGTCTCTAAAGAGCATTAGCGACCGCTTTTGGCGGTCGCTAATACTCACATTTCTAGTAGTGTGTAGTTTTTCACTTTATGATGTAATGTAAAATTTATGAATATATCTAGTGTTTCCAAGGCTACTAAAATAATCGGTCTTTCGAGACTTGATCTTTTGTGATCATGCCAATGTTACGCAATAATGCACCGACTCTACGTAACTGGGGTCAGGGCATTACGTAAAATCTCCCCCCAACTACTATAAATTCAACCTATAGGCCTTACTTTGATCATAAAGACAACCAAAAGATCCATTTTGATCAAATCAAAAGGAAGCACCCAAAAAAGATGTAACAATTTCATCACCTATTTCAAATTTCTTTTCTACTTCTAATCCCTCTTTATTTGTTGTTTCCATACAAAAATAATAACTATAGTACCTTCTAAACACTATGATTTTATTATAAATATGGTACAACCTTATTCATTATTCTATCCATCCTATGAATGAAAAATTCATCATATGTGTGTACGTACGAGTTACCATCTCCACGTCGTGGTGTAGTTTGTTATTCAACACTTCATTATTTTGATGGGTATAATAATGATTATAATTGATGTAAATAATAAATATAACATGTTAATGATTATGAATATATGACATAATATCCAATTACATATGATTTTACCAACAATAGAATGATATTGTCGCTCGTGCGTACGTACGGATTACCGTCTCCACGAACGAGACGAGATTCATTCCCCATCATAACCATTCTAGAATAATTTTTATTTTATGATTAAAAATAATGTTTAAGAATTTAATATCACTATATATATGAATAAAATACATCCTATCCATAAAAAACATGACTTAAATAACAAAACATATAAAGAAAAATCAATTAGTTAACACCCAAAACAACGAAAATACTGAAATCTTATTAACAAAGCAATATTAGAAGATAATATATGATATCATATTTATATATATGGTTACTTTATAATTTAATAACAATTATTTAACTATTATACAAGAGTTTAAAATAACCTCAACTAATGAAAAGTACAAGTTAAGGGCTAAATTTCAGATGCTCTTTATTATCTGAGATTGTTTATAAGTAAGTATCTACTGGGGCTTCCTTATCTTGCACACACATTTTTCTTAAAAATGTGATTCAAAACATTTTTACTATTTCATAGAATATGGGTTAAATAAATTTATACCTTTTTTGACTTTTTATTTATTTTTTTAAAGGAATCTTTCTGTTATTTTCAAAAAAAGGTACTTTATGAAATTTTCGACAAATTAAGGTAAGAAGATTTTATTAACTTATATAGTGGGTGAAGCTATTTTTCTCCATTATAAAACCTTAAAAGCTTCCCTTAAAATCTTATAATAATATTTTCAAAATAAAATTTTTATTTTATAATTATGTTACTTTTAAATGGTTTCAAAATAGAAAGATATATTTCCCTCAAATAGTTTTGATTTCCTCTATTTCAACATCCTTTGATGGATTTTACACTTGTTTGAAGTTGATTTATTATGATACAATATTAAATATTGTATTAAAGGATTTTTGATATGTTTGACTGTATATTTGTTATTTTTATACCATTCATGGTTTATGGTTAAATTATTAACATTTTTTATGTTAGATCTAATACAAATATTTATGTTATGATTCAGCCTTTTCATATGAGGAATGCATTGGACTTAGTAAGTGACGAGTGGAGCCCGCTATAGATCCTTGATGAATCGGTAGGTATCATGAGAAAAACTTGTGTCTTGGTACAAGGCCTCGAAAAAATCTTATTTTTAGACGTGGCATGAGGCCTTAACTACGTGGTTATGATGCCTGGAATTATGCATTCCATCGTTATGAAATTATCTATTGATATTACATGTGATTATTCGACTAGTATAATATCCATGTGAATTAGTAAATGGAATTATTTGATTTACCTTTTCCATATTATGATGATGTTTAAGTTTAAAAGGCTTCTTTTTTAGCCTTATGCATTTCCTTAAATATTTATGCTTATTTATGATATTTTCCGCTATATTTTTATCCTTACTTATCATATGAGATCACCCCTTTCTTTTGTTTTATTTTTCCTAGGATTTAAATAATTATATTATGATTAACCTATTTGTATAGTCCAATGGATATGAGTGTGCTCAAAGTGGAGACAATGTCTTTCTATTTCATGATGTAATGTAAAACTATTGTATGTGTCTATTACTTGCAAGGATACTAAACTAATCGGTCTTTAGAGACTTGATATCTTGTGATCATACCTATGTTATGTAATAATGCACTGACTTTGGGTAACTAGGGTCGGGGTATTATAGTTGGTGTTAGAGAAAGTTTAGTAAAAACATTGTAAAATATATTTAAAAAAAATTAGATTATAGAACATTACCATATGATAAACTTTGAGGATTAGTATAGAAGAAATTCCTAGAATTTTGTTAATGTAGAGATTTTTGGGATTTTCCAAGGAATACATCCCTGTCTAGATATAAGTTTGTAGAGGTGGTTCGAGCACAGATTTATCTAGGGGTAAAACCTGAAAACACCACTTTGAGCTATACTCGAACGGGAACTGGTGCACGAAAACAAACCCTGCTGCACTCTTGGTTATGACACCCCCAAGAGATATACCTAAGATAATTCACATTATCTTTACAAACCATTATGAAGGATTTATAAGTAAATACTTACTCAAATAAATTTTATTTTTATGATTATGTATTATATGCATACACTGTTCAATTTATGCTAGGTATTTTTCTAGTTTGGAATTATGTATTGTGATTCATAAACTAATCCAGTGTATGCCATTGTTTAGAAATGGCACCTAGTGGAAGGAATAGAAATAATATCAATGCACGCAATCCATGTAGGTATTTCCTTCTTAATCAAGATAATTATATTGGAGATGGTGATGCAACTGATAATAAACATCTTATAACCATACTGGGAAAACTCACTCAGGTTATGAATCATAAACTTACCCATATGAAGTACCCTAATCCACAACGTGGAGGATCAATGTTATACTGATTCATGAGGCAAAAACCATCAACATTAAATGGGACTAAAAATTCATTTTTAATTGAGAAATGGATAAGTTTCTTAGAGAAAATATTTCATGCTTTGGGGAGTAGCAAAAGAGAAAAGGTTGTTATGTCAGTTTATCACCTCATAGGAGACACAAATCAATGGTGGTATTTAATTCAAAACATAGAAGAGGATGAATAAGTGTAAAATATAGAATGGAGAGAGTTTAAAGATATTTTCTTAAAAAAGTACTTTCCTTGTGAGCATCGAGTGAATATGAAAAATAAATTTCTGAGTCTGAGGCAAAAGGATGATAAGAATGACAAAATGTATGAGGATAACATTACAAGGTTAACAAGGTATTCATTAGATTATATATGTAACCCAAGGAGTAAGATTGATCAATTCATTAATGGGTTAAAACTATTTCCCCATTGATCATTAGTCTCAAAATCCTTCTCATCGTACGAAGATATTGTCTCATGTGATATCAATATAGAAAAGGAATTATCTAATCCTTATGAATTTAAAGCAAAGAAGGAGAATAAAATATCTACTATGAACTCTATACATGGAAATAAAGGGAAGAAGGGAAAATTTGAATTTCTATCCTATGGTAAATGTGGGAAGAAACACCCGAGTAAGTATTTTTCTGAAAACGTTCAATTTTTGAGGAATAGTGAAAAACACTACGATATTGATTAAAACAGAATTTTATTTAAATAATAATTATTTTTATTTAAATTTATTTTAAAGTCAAAATAGATATATAATTCATATATTAGTTCAATGTAATTCATTGGAGTCATTTTATAATAATAATATATGTAAAAAAAATTATTGAACTGTTTAATGCATTTTACCCACCTTTTAGGCACAATTGAAAATTTGGATAAAACATAAATCTATTTTTATCTATTAGAAACCGAAAATGATTTTAGAATAATTTAATATTTCAAGATTTTCCTAAAGTGACCCGCACCTCTCTTATAAAAGGGTACTTCCCCTTCTCTCTAATTTACACCTCCAAAGCATTTTGTCTCGGACAAAACCTGATCAAATATCCTCCCAAATACCCTAAATTAAACTTAGAGGAATTAATTTGATCTGAAAGAAATCCTAAGGATCTATTTTGATCAAATCAAAAGGAATCACCCCAAGAAGGGTTAATAATTTCATCACCACATTCAAAGTTCTTTTCATCTTCCACTTCCTCTTTCTTTTTTTGTTTCCATTCCAAATTAATAAATCCAATACCTTCTATATACTATGATGTTATTATAAATATGTTAACTATATTAATTATTATATCCATCCTATGAATGAAAAAGTCACTATACGTGCGTACATACGGCTTACCGTCTCCACGTTATGGTATAGTTTGTTATTCAATAATACATTATTTGGATGGGTAGGATAATGAGTGCAATTTATGTAAATAATAAATATAACATGTTAATGATTATTTATATATTACATACCATCCAATTACATATGATTTTACCATTAATAGAATGATATTTTCGCTCGTTCATACGTACAGATTACCATCTCTATGAACGCGATGAAATTCATTCCCCATCATAACCATTCACGAATAAGTATCATTTTATAATTAAAAATAATGTTTAAGAACTTCATTTAATTATGGATATGAATCAAATACATCTTATCCATAAAAAACATGACTTATGTAACAAAACATATAAAGTAAAACGAATCAGTTAACACTTGAAACAATGATACTACAGAAATATTATTAACAAAGAAATATTAGATGATCATATATGATATCATATTTATGTATGTGGTTCTTCTATAATTTAATAAAAAAAATTAACTATTATAAAGGAGGTTAATGTACCCTCTACTAAGTAAAATTTCAAGGTAATGGTTAAATTTCACAATCACATTTTTATCCATGGTTGTATATACGTAAGTATCTATTGGGATTTATTTATCGTCAAGATACGTGTTTCGTAAAAATGTATCTAAAAACATTTTTACTATTTCCTATAATATTGGTTAAAGTCATTTATAAACTTTTTTGACTTTTTATAAAATGTTTTGAGTAGAATTTTTTTGTTGTTTTCAAAATAAGGTACTTTATAAACTTTTTGATAAATTAAGGTAGTAATGTTTCTTTAACTTATACGGAAGGTGCAACTATTTTCTAGCATTATAACACCTTCAAAGATTTCCTTAAATGATTATAAGAATATTTTCAAAATAAATGATTCCTTTTATAATTATGTGGCTTTTAAATGATTTCAAAATAGAATGAGATATTTCTCTCAAATAGTTTTGATTTTATCTCTGTCAACATCATTTTATGGATTTTACAATTGCTTGAAGTTGATTTTTTATGATAAAATATTCCATATTGTATTGAAGGTTTTGTGATATATTTTACTATGGATGTGGTATTTTTATACCATTCATGGGTTATGTTTAAAATATTAACATTTCATATGATATTTTTAATATGAATGTTTATGTTATGTTTCAACCTTTTCATATAAGGAATGCATTGGACTTAGTAAGTGACAGGTGGAGACCTCTATAGCTCCTCGATGCATCGGTAGGTCTAATGAGACAAACTAGTGTCTTGGAACAAGGCCTTGACAAAATATTATTTGTAGTCTTGGAAATAGGCCATGAATATATGATTATGATGTTCGACATTATTCATTCCATCATTATGAAATTAGCTATTGATATTAAATGTGATTATTCTATTAGTATAATATCCATGTTAATAAGTAAATGACATACATTATATGATTTGTCTTTTCCATATTATACTGAGGTTTATGTTTAAAAGGCTTGTTTTTCTATCTTATACATTGTCTTAAATGTTTACTCTTAATTATGATAGTTTATTCTATACTCTTATCCTTACTGATCATCTGAGCTCTCCCCATTATTATGATTTCTTTTTCCAAATATGTGAAGAATTATATTATGATTAACCTGTAAGAATAGGCCAAAGGATATGAGTGTGTTCCAAGGGGACACGATGTTTTCTTTAATTTCATGATGTAATGTAAAACTTATCTATGTATCAAGTACTTCAAAGTATACAAAACTAATATGTATTTTTAGACTTTATTTCTTGTTTTCATTCCAATAATATGTAATAATTCACCGACTCTGGGTAACTATGGTCGGGGCATTACACTTCCTCAAACAAAACTATCCTATTCACAAAAAATGGATTGTATAAAGATTTTTGTTGTAAAATATTTATATAATATTGAAGAAATTTTTAATAATATATATATATTATAAATATATTTTTCTGAAATAATTCCCACCATGAGTGGCGGTAATAGAAAATTTAACAATCATCATTTTGTGAGGCGGTAGTTCACTGTACACATAAACAATATGTATGTTACCCTTTAGACAGAGGTGTGTGTAAGTGTGGGTAAAAACTTTAGAATAAAAAATATAAGTATACTTATTATAATGGTATTTTTATACAATCATTTAATAATAATATTTTAGTAGGTGGATAATGGAACTAAAATAAAACAACTGGAGGAAGAATGTTTCCTCTTATTTGGAAAAATCCTTTTGGTTTGCACCAAAGGGATTTGTTGGATTGCTTTCTACTCAAGGGGAGGATTCTAGGATGAGGGTATGTATGTTTAGGATATCTTTATTCAGATATTTTTTGATAAAAAATTTTCTTTAGAGGCTTGAATAAGTGGTAGGATAGGAGGGCTTTTATAGTGGAGGAGCAATGACACTCTTTTAAATTTTTAGAAAGGGAATTCCACCAACGTTTTTCCCATGGATAGTGGATCCAATAATGTTCCAACATAGAAAAATTTATTATAGTATAGAAATATGTCCATAAAATAGATTTTTTACAAGTTTACAGGTCATTTAGATCCTTAAGTGTAAGGTTTAGTCCTTAGTTAATATTAATTTTACGTTAATCCATGTAATTAATTTTAATTACATTCACTAATATTTTTGGTCGGAAAATAAGTTGAAATTATTAAAATTATAAATTATTCTAATTAAAAATATTTAATCCATTTTTGCAAATTAAAATCCCAGATGTGGAAAAAATTAATTTAAATTTAATCCTGTAGATGGGTCGACAATGCAGGTTTTTAAAGTAACAACTTTCAAAAGTTTTCTATATATTTATATTCAATTTCAACATGAAATTGATTACAATGACCCAAATATTGTTTATTTATAAAAATTATATCTAATTAAACAATGAAACTAATTTAAAATGTAGTTCATCCTTATAAATAAAATTGATGAAAAAGCAGTTTTGAACTAAAATTCAGTATTTTCACTATTCATTAAAAATGAAACTTCATAGAGAAATACCAAACAAATCCCAAAAATAATTCTTATGTTCCTATTTCAGAGATGAATTTTATTCTTGACATATTAAATATATGAATGTTCCAAAAACATTATTTAAAATGGGCTCTAAATTAAAAGATGGTAAAAATGCCTTAACAAATATATTGGTTTTTAAGCATAAAATTGGGTTTATTCTTATCTTATGTATATAAAATATATTTGATTAATATAAAAAATATTTGTTTTTAATATATAAAATATATTTTATTTTAATATCACTCACTAATTATAGTTATTTTAATTTATTAGGGTAAAAAAATCTTTGTGACCATAAAAAATGATATTTTATGTTATATTCAATAAGTTTTCATTTAATTTATAATTAACTGGTAACATATTAATTAATCATATATTTTTATAAACTATATATTTTCATAAATTAGTAAATAATATTCATAACATCTAATTTAACTAGTAGGATATATCTTATTATATAAAATTATAACATTTTAATAATATATTATTGTTCGGTAAAACTCAGTATTGCATGTTACGCAAGCCATTATGAAAATTAAATTTTGCATGTAATGTATGCTAACCATGGTTTTTTTATAGAGAATGTTAAAAATTAAGTTTCATGCAGTTCTTGATAACTTTGTGTTTCATATAACACAAGTCATACATTGTTCTTTAATATAAGATATTTTCAGTGTTGTGTGAAATGAAAAATATCAAAAGGATTAAATTAATTCGAAAAAAATATTTCCCAAAATATTAGGGTGTTACATTCTACCCCCTTAAAATGAATTTAATCCTAAATTTTTATTTGGTGTTATCAAAGGTTTAATACTTTCAAGTTTCATAAATAGAAACCCACATCATAGAAATAAAAACTAAAACATCCTTTAAAAAGAATATTGGATCCATAATGGTTGCCCAGAGTAAGACATAACTATGTTTATATATAAAATATCATAGGTTTAAAATGAAAACATGGACATGGAAGATAAAACTAAATATCAAGTTATGTACAATAGTGGTAAATAACTTGGTTTGGATAAATTCAATAATCAAAAAAGCCATAAATCAGTCATGACTTAAAAGACCATCTGATCATCTAGAAACAGTGGTACTAGGATAAAATATTTGGTTCCAAGATATTTTTACTTAAAGTTTAAGAATTTCCATGATAAGATATACATTCATTATTTTAGGACAACCTCACCCTTTTTTCTTACCTTGATAAAATTCACGTATTTCTCTGAAAATGGAATGTGAATTTTTCATTCCTGAAGTTCAATGAGATCATGAGATCTATGATATGCCATCCCATTTGTCATCATTTATCATCAACCAAATGTTTTTAGAACAGATTATCAAATATTCTTAAATCCTCATGTCGTGAGATAATGATTTAATCTCACAAACATAAATCTAATTTTAACATAATCTCACCATAAATGGTTAACCTTATAACCCTTCTGAAATATCAAAATCCAAAAATTTTGAAAAAAATTCATGAAATGAGCTCAACATTGATCCCAATTATATAATAAATTATCACATGGTTTTCACATTCCAATCATGTGAATACCCTCATTGTATACTCCCTTAGAACACGGTAATAACCTGAATTACAATAAATCCTTTTGATTGAAATATGTGTTTCATTCTCCCAATGATTACTGGATACATTATTTAAATCCCAGAAGTTATAAACTTCATCCAAGATGTCATGGACCACTTTGTCAATGATTAGTTCCAAGGTAATTTGTACCATCCAATTTACTTATTCATATCCAAAATATCTTTATTCAAACCTGATTATCTCAACAGTAGGCACTAATTAAGGGTTACCTTCCCTTAATAAAAATATCACCCTTCTATTAATTTAATCTTATATTTCTTCATAACCATTCACATATCCTTTTAAATACTTGATGGAAACTTATACTAAAAAAACCTATATATTTTATGAATCATATTCCATAATTTTTTAATTACATAACATAAATACATTACTCATCCAACTTTATTCTTAAAGAATTACTCAAGCTTCAATAACTTATTCTTTAATACCTCCTTCTTAGAATATTAAATATGAATCACGTATTAAGGTTCATCAACCTCAATCTAATCATGATTATTATGTTTAATGTAAACAATACTTCAAGAGAATCACATACCTTTCACATGTCATTTATACTCTCTTTACCATCAGTATAAAAACCATTACTTATACCACATTGAAGATTCTCTTTATGAGCCTTAGACATAAGATATAATTTTTCATAATGCCTATAATTTCCACATTGAAAGTAGTCTTCAATTTATAATACCTTAGCGAGGCCAATATTCTCATCAATTGTGTTAACTGATCTTTTCACTTTTCCTTTGTAGTTACTTGCCTTCATAACTTATTTTCCCAAGTCAAAACATCTTCTTGTTCCTCTAAGACATTCAATTGGGTGATTCTTTCAACATTATTGACATAAAGAAAACTGAATCTTCTTTCCTCAATGCTCTCCATTACCTAAACTCTCAGTGAACTCATTCCTTCTCTTACTTGGTGAGTATGGTAGTTAGTTAAGGTACACATTGTTAAACATGTTCCTTGAAAATTGATTTGGTATGATCCCAACATTCTTAACTCCAAAGATCATCCCATTTGACTGCTCATCAAAAACATTTCATTCACATTCAACATTAACCCAGTTCATTTTGGTTCCTTCCATTAACTAAAACCACAAAGTATAGTGTGATCAGCAGTTATCATTATAGAATACCATGTAATCTTGAAAATGATTTCTTTTAGGATATATAAATTTTGACTACATCATTAAACTATACCACATTAGGTTTATCATAAGTTATTCATAACCAAATTCTATTTAAATCATTCATGATGGTTTGTGAAGAGTTTGTGACTTCCCAAAGTATATCCTCTGGGAGTGTCAAAAAATGTGTGCAACAAGGACCGTTTTTATGTACTAGATTACCCCAAGTTAGTCCTGGGACATCTCATAGGAGTTTCTACCAGTAAGTATATCTATGACAGATCCACAACCACATGTAGTATCCATATATGGATTTATTTCTAGGAAACCAATCACTTTATCCTTTACCAAAATTCCAAGACATTGTCCTGTACTTTTTCTTATCCTTAAACTTATCCTTTGTCATGTACATAGGGTTATCACTAATGTTTTTTCATCCTATCTTCCAAAGTATAAATAAACCATTTCTCTTATACCAACTATAGTGACCCTCAAATTTCATACATTATCATTACTTAACTTTTAAATAATACTTAAAACATTATACAAATAGACTCCTAAAGACCATATTAGTCTAGTTCCTTTGGGAACATAGAAACATAAAAAATGGTATATGGGTGAGATACATTATCTCCCTATAGGTTCTCTAATATTATCACCACTATTATACATATCATTCATAATATATATCATCATAACCTAGGGAAGGAAACAAAAGGGGTTATCTTAGATTCTTAGAAAAGGTAAAAAATAAAGATATGACAGAAAAAACATAAGTATAAGGCTATAAGAATGTGATAAAAAGATTATAAGATCATACTCTAAATATTAAATATCATAAACATAAATCATGGTATAAAAATTGGTAGTTTATAACATATGAATTATAAGGGAATCAAGAGCATAGGCTATGAAATAATAACACAATGGTTAGACATATAATTGTGGAATACTCATAAAAATAGAAAATATTATGTCAAGTAAACCTACCAAGACCTTCATAACATGTTAGGATTGTGCTAAAACCCATGTACCTACTTTTTTCTTGGGCTAAAAACCCATATACCCTCTTATTTTCAGGATTGAGCTACAACCCACGCACCCTCTTACTTTCAGGCATGGGATACAACCCGTGAACCTACTTATTTTCAATATTGGGCTTCAAATTGTGTACCTTGTTGTCTTCAGGATTCAGCTACAACCCATATACCCTTTGAGATCATATACCATGTATTATTACCTAATTAATTTGAGGGAGATATAGGTCCCACCCATTACATAACAAAATCATACATACATGTGCCATAGGATAATAAAACTTTCATCATATCATGACCTATAAAAAGAGATTGGGTTCATAAAAAATAATCATAACCCATGAAATGAAATGGGTGTCATTAAAATTTCATCACACCATAACCTATATAAAATAGAGAGGTTTCGTAATCATTCATTAAATCATAACCCATGAAAAGAAACAGGATTAAAAAGCATATAACCCATGGAAGATAAAGAAATTTTTTAAACATATAACCTATGAAGGAGAAATGGATTTCATAAAGATATAACCTATGAAAGAGAAAATGGTTTCATAAGGACCATGAAATTAAGAATAACCCATTTAGAGAAATAATATGAATGGAACCTTTATATATTTTCCTTGAAAGTCATGAGTAACACTAACAGATGTCATCTTATATGGAAATTAATTTATAAATATCTTTCAAAAACATTTCTTAAGAAAAATATAATTTCTTCTATTAAAAATTATTTTTTATGAATAAACCCATATTAAAATAACATTCATAGAAAATATCTTGAAAAAATATAAATAAGACTTAAAATAATTTTGAAAACCTTTTTCCTTGACAAATTATAGAATAAGATTCAATGCAATTTAAAAACATCATTCTTTGAAAATATTTAACAATTTTAAAAGAAAGAATGAAAACATTTTAAAAAAATTATTTGAAAATTACTTTTAAAAATTTTAAATAAATATTGAAAATGTTTTGAAACCCTTTTTACTTGAAAACTTTTGAAATAATCTTAAATGTTTTTTGAAACCACCTTTTTCCAATAAAACTTATGAAAAAAGCTTGAAAAAATTTTGAAAACCATTTTCTTGAAAACCAATTTAAAAAAAATAATTTAAAGAAGATTAGAAAAAAAATTATTTTAAAAATTATAAATAATGATTCAATGTAATGAATTTCATAAAGGTATGCAAATTTGTATGTCTTGAACATTCCTTTTGCACCATATAAAGTTAAGAAAAGATCCTCAATAAGAAAATGAAAAGAACATTACTTTTCAAAAATATTTTGTTTTAAAAAGTTAAAAATGAGTATAATTTTAATTTAAAGATCATTTGATAATAGTGGAATATTTTTTAATCCATTTTAGAAAATATGGTTTTTAAGGAACAAAGACTTTCGGCCGAAGAGAGAGGAAATTAAGACTTTCTGAAAAACACTTTCTTAACTATCTTATGTACCAAAGATTAAAACAACTGTACCGATATATGAATATATCATGAATACTTATATGATAATAAAATTCATGATCTTTCTTGAGGTATTTATAATAATATTTCCTCAAATTAAGCATTATCATAAACAATCTCAAAAGGTGATGAGATTGTTTCAATAACTCTTAGCACTTGGTTACATTGAACCATACTCCCCATTCAACAAAATGAAATTACATATAGATTAAAATATCATTAATAGAAAAATATACATTATATAACATGTCAAATTCATTATATACACCTCATGGTAAAATATAGGTTCATGATATGGCATGTGTCTCAAAGAGGGAAAATTGAGACAAAATATTTTTAGCGACTAGGTAACTTTTGAAATACAGTCCCCATGGAAAAAATATAATAAAATGGATATTTAAATACCTGTATATTTAATTATAACAATCATAGAATACATCCATATTTAGTATAAACTCCACACAAAATGAATTTGTGGTAAATAAAGCATCTATCTCATGAAAATAAAAATGGAGATAAAATGCCCTTACCTTGTGTCTTGACTCTCTTCGTACTCATACGTGATTACATTAAAATAAATTTAATTTTATTATAAAGATTTTTCATATGAATATTATTATATCAAATACCATATATAGTTTTATTATGACCTTATATTATCTTCTTGTAAATAATCTAATGTTAAGGTTTGACTTCGAGTAAAATTCTCTTTGTTCTTCGCATGTATATTTATCTATTATATATTTGGTCATTATACATATATAATGATTTAAATAATGTAAACCATGATATAAATATCATTTATATAAATTATATATGTATTATAATAATCTATATAATATATATATATTAAATGGAAAACATCATTCATGGAGAAGGTAATTCATACGTACACATGAACACTATTTCCGTTTTTATTATTGTATTAAAAGAAATAATGAAAATGAAATATATGTATATATACATATATTATATCATTAGAATATAATTATAATGTTATATATATCATATAATTTCACTGAACTCATCCATAATAAATTACATGTAGTGTGTGAATGAATCTCATCACTTTGAGGGGGCGGTAGTCCACATTTCCTCAAACAAAATTATTGTATTAACACTAAATATAAAGTATAAAGTTATGTGTTGTAAAATAATTAAATAAGATTAAATAAATTATAAATATTATACATATTATATATTATCATAGTTTTCATCATAATTCCGACCATTAGAGGTGGTAACAGAAAAATGAACAATCATCTTTTTGTGAGGTGGTAGTTAACCATACACATAAATAGTATTTTTTTCACATTAAATAGAGGTGTGTGTAAGTGTTGGTTGAACTGTTTGAATAAATACGTAATGGTATATTTTTTATACTTTTATTATAAATTCATGGAATTATAGAATTTAATGTGGTGGATAATAAATATAAAATACTTTTATACTTTTTTTATAAAATCATGGAATTATAGAATTTAATGTGGTGGATAATAAAAATAAAATACAAGAACTTGAGGAAGAATATTACCTCTTACTCAAGAAACACCTTTTGGTTCGCACCATAGGTCTTCCTTGTATTAATTTCTACCAAAGGGGTGGCTTATAAGATGAGGGTATATATGTTGATGACATATTTGGGAAGATCTTTGTCGAAACAATTTTTATTGATATGAGTAAAGAAGTGGGAGGAAAGGAGGGATTTTTATGGTGGAGGAGTGATAGTCATGTAAATTATGGGAAATGGAATTCCACTCAAATTTTCCCCATGGAAAGTGGATCCAATAATGCGGGTTTTCAAAGTAGAAACATTCTAATGTTTATTATGTTTTTATATTCAATTTCAAAAAGAAATTAATTCCAATAACCAAAATTAGAATTATTGATAAATATATGATCTAATTAAATGCTTAAAATATTTTAAAATGTAAATTATTCTTATAAATAAATTAGATGAAAATTATTTTAAGGACTAAAATGCAGTATTTTCACTATTCATTTAATAAATGAGACTGCACAGAAAAATACCAAAATTTTTCCCTAACATAATTATCATGTTCCAATTTCAAATATGAATTTTATTTTGAAATATTAAATCTATAAACATTCAAAAACAATTATTTGAAATGGGTTCTCCATTAAAATTCGATTAAAATTACTTAACAAAAATATAGGGTTTTAAGCATAAAATTGTGTTTATTCTGATCTTATGTTTGTATAATATATTAGATGAATATCTAAAATATTTTATTAAATATATCACATATATATTACATTAATATCACAAATTAATTATAATTTAATTAATTTATTAGGGTAAAATAGCATTTTCATCATAAAAAATAATATTTTTCTTTTATATTCAATCAGTTTTCATATGCATTTCCAATTAATTGGTAACCTATGAATTCATATTATAGTTATTTAAACCAGATATTTTCATAAATTAGTTAATAATATTCATAACATATAATTTAATGGCTAAGTTATATCTTATTATAGTAAATGATAATATTTTAATAATATATTATTGTTTGGTAAATCACGGTATTGCGTGTTATGCAAGCCATCATGGAAATTCAATCTTGCATGTATTGTATGCTAATATCAGTGTTCTATGTACACCATTTGAAAAATTATTTTTTGTATAGTGTATGATAACTTAGTGTTTCATATAACACATGCCATACATAGTGCTCCAATATTAACTATTTTTAGTGTTGCGTGAAATTAAAAATCAAAAAAATATTAAATTAATTTGAAAAAATATATTTAAAAAATCTCAGGGTGTTACATTCCATCAGGGTACCAATCATCACTTGTGTGGTTATTGCAGACATAGGTTGGGATGGATCCCAGAGTTCTGGTTAAGCAGGACAACTCAGAGTCTAGTGATTAATGATGTATAGCTCATAGATGTGATAGATCCCAATGTATTTGTTATTTTATTTTTTATTCAGTATATGTGATCAACCCAGTGGGTGATTGATCTTGTATACGCATGAATAAAAATTTTATTTTTTTATATAATTTTATGTATTTACTTTCCACATTTCTCAATTTAATTATGTGTGGGTAATATACTTATTTATTTTTATGTTGTTTATTACTCTAACACTAAGTGTATAACCACTCCATGGTACCTCCTTAGACTCTCATTGCTTGTCATAAGCCTCAGGTGTTTGGAGGGTTGTGCCTGAGTTCTTATGTAAATTTAGTCTAGTTATTGTCTGGAGTGAGTTAGTTGGGGAAATTACACATAGGATCAAAATGGATTGGGCATTTGGATAACATGTGTGGTTGTTCCTATTATAATATTTGTACCCGAGGGACACCATATCGGGGTGGAAGCTATTTTGAGGGGATTTCTAAATAAAATTCATTTTTCTTAAAACTTTTAAAAATCTTTGATGATGTGTCCATCTGGGTGCACACCGAATGTTATTCAGGCCTTAAATTGAACCAAAATTTTTTTGGTTGATATGATATTGGTTTAAAGTTGATTTATAAGGTTGAATAATTTACAAAGTGTTAATAAATTCGTAAATAATATAAAATATAGATGCTTATAAATTTATTTATGAATTTTCGATGAATTTAAATATAAGTGTTTATATTCAGTCCATATTTGGGATTTATTTAAATATACTTATAAGGATTTATTGATGATGATGTGATTGATGGTTTAAATAAAGTCAAATATGTGATATTTATTTTATATAAAAATATAACATAATTTATGAAAACTTATTTGATTATAAAAGTTTCATAAAAATATATTAATTTGGAATATGAATTAGTTCATATTAAATCCATATAAATGATAATATTAAAATTTAATCTTGGATTAAAGTTAATTGTAACATTTTATCCATGCCTAAATTAAAAAAATTAAAATTTAATTATGAACTATTTATAAATTTTATCAAAAGTCTAAATTTATGAATTTTTCATTTATTTACTTTATTGCTTGATTTATTGTTCATGGATATAAATGTTATATTATTATTTAATATGTTTTATTTTGTTTAAATGTGTCAAACCACTTATTCAAAACTTCAAACACTCATTTAAGATGTTACATTCTAGGCATGGTAATTGATTAAGTTTTCATATACCAGGAATTTTTCTTGTAATAGGTCATGATATTGAATAATGAAGTTTATTATAGTTTATAAATATTAGGTGTGAGAATTATGACAGAATTGAGGTCTCTCATGAGTAAAGAATAATGGGTATAGGGACTTTAGGTCATATTTCTTAATAGTTTGGGAGCATTGGCTAGGTCTAATAAGGTGGGGGTTGGATACCTACTGCTCCATGCTTATTTTTATAGGGATTATTAATTTCATATAACTCTAACATTTTACTTGAAAATTATTTTTATACCTTATGAATGTGAAGAGTTTAGATATGTATAAATATATTCACTTCTAATTATTCATAGTAACATAAGAATTGAGTTCTGTAAATAATTACATATCAATATGGCTTAAACATATTGATTTAGTGGAAGGATTAAAGATTTAAAACGAAATCATTATAAGTATCCATACATGTAAAAAAATATTATGTGATAAGACATTGAGATTAAATCCTATTAGAAATACTAAGTGTAATATTCCTATCAAAACAAACACATTAAATACATTTATCATTAAATATAGTAGTTTCATGACAATGTTGGGTGTCCATGGATTATCATGTATAAGGAAATTAAGTAATAATGTGGCCCTAAGAGTTAGGTGACACATTTTATAAATTTTATATGGGTTAAATTTTTCTCATTAATCCTTAGAAATGATAACATATGAATAGTGTTGAGTTTATCCATATAATATATTTGGTAAGGAGTGATGTGCTGAACTATCCAAGAATAAAATATGGCATGACTAGATGGTGACCTGTATAAATAGGAAAGTGATGAGATAAACTCCATAGATGACTCATTTCATACTGAAATATGAATCTTGGACCACTAATGGATATGCTTTATTTAAAACAGGATAATCTTTTTAATTGGAGAAAAATTAATAATATTTATTATTAATTAAGTTCAAATCATAATATTCATATGATAAAAACTTTTGTTATAGATATAATGCTATAATCATCACTAAACAAGTCTTTGAGATAAATATTTGAAAAGAAAATGTTAATATAAGAAAATTATTATACAATTATAGAAACATAAGGGTTGTTATTAAGCAAGAAGGAAAAATTATTGTGTTAGAGAAACCCCATTTGGAATTTTCATTTGTTAATGTAATTAAATAAGTGAATCTAGATGCTTATGATAAGCATGGATGGATTCACACAGGGTTTAAAATGTATTATATACAAAATGACTAAATTAACTGTAGTATTGTTTTTATAAATTCAATATGTTTTAGTTTGCTAATGAATTGGAGAGGCTATAGGATTCCATTAAGGATTTTTTACATCTATGAAATTTTTTCTGAAATCATTCTAGGAAATATTTTGACAAGGAAGAGTTAAGTAAAACATTACCCTATTTTTTAAATGTGTTGATGATTGATGAACTATGAATGAGATTTATATGTTCATGTCCAAATAGACTTTTTTTTCGTTTTCAAAGAGCCACTTTAAGGGTAAGCGGTAAACCTTACATTTTAGTTGACCCAGAATCCAAAAAATTTATATTCTAAATACAAATTTAAAAATAAAATTTTTAAATGACATCATCTCCCATTTCGGTTCCCATGAATCACAAGTTACACGCCTTCCTCGAGTCACAAACCAAACATGTCAAAAATCATTCCCTTTCACCTCCACATCATCACCACACCAGAAGAGTCCCATTGGTGAATCAACCCGCCAAAACACCATCCATCATTCCAAAACACATAAACTCTTCTCTAAAATCCACCACGTGGTAGCTACCACAGAAAAGCTGAAACCAGACTTCCCATGACACAAAATCCACAAGCCAATCCAAAAAATAGTTTCAAAAACAAAGAACCGCTATACAAAATATGATATTTCTAGGTTATATTATTGTATTAGTAATACATAAGGGAAATAGATTGATATAGAAAAAAATTTGGACTGTTTAATTTTCATCCTATATTATCAAATCCTAGAGAAGGATTTAGGGAGAAGGATAAATATTTCCATACGATTGAATTTTTTGAAATACCTAAAAAAGTTTTCAGAAAATCTTTATAATTCCCATATTATGTATTAATGTTGGATAAATAAATTATTATATTTTTAAGGGTTTAGACACCCACAATACTCAAAAATATGGCTAAATCCATGGGAAAAAATACTATCATAACCCAATAAACCATGGATAATACTTATAGCTACAGTCAAGAAAATTGTGGGTCCTATTGCCCTAAAAAAATAGATTCATAACTCAAGATTATAATTCCATGTGCATGGTCCATGGCTATAAGTAATCTTAGTTTTTTAAAATATAGTATTATGTTGTTCATGAAAATTCAAAAAAACCACTAAAACATTACAAATAATACAAAAAAAATGAAAACATTCATAATAAATTTTAATATAATCATCATAAAGTAAAAAAATAAATTTTACATAAAAAATATTCTCATAATAAATATTATTATAATATTAACCCTACATATAATCACTAACACCCTCCTCATCAATACCGCCTACTAAAACACTGACATCATCATCACCATTTGTATTAAAAACTCTCAAACTCCAATTTTTATCATTATCACTTTTATCAGCATCAATATCTACACATAAATTAATTTCAATAGTATAACAACCCTCATTAATAGAGTGTATCATCATAAAAAATAATCAATATTTGTAGCACTGTTTGGTGGAAGTGAATAGAAAAGGGAACCTATAGATTTCATGATCTATTAATTTATCATCTTTTAGTGCTTTGAATATTCTTACAATTGGTTTGTTTATTTTATTATGTAAACATTCATTTGTTACTATATAACCATACTAGAATCACTTCTCAATGAAATGCTACAAGAAGAATAATATTTAGATAGTGAAATATTCTACCCAAGTTGACAACACACCTTGCTTCAATATGAATCTCCTAATATATTATGTTGAAGATAATTTGGGAATAAAATATATGGTTATTTTTCAAAAATTACATCAATTGAATTCTATTTCATAATATCTTACATTAATTAAATGATAAAATAATATAAAGAATGAAATTTAATCAAAATAAGATAAATTTAAATTTTTTTTCTTCTTTATCACTATTTACTATACTACCATCTTTATTTTTTCTAATTTTACAAATCAAGGTTGAGAAAGGAACAAAACTGTTAAAATTTAATAAAATTTTCTAGGAAAATAAAGATATAAAGCAGCATTATTTAATTTAAATTAATAAACCAAAATGGTAGGATTTCATATCTCAATTTTCCATATCAAATCTAACATAAATTTCATTTGACTAAAATCCAATATTATAACTATATACCTAACAAAAAACAATAATATCATAAAAGAAATGAAATTAATAATCAAATATAAAACTAAAAAATTTAGATAATTGTTCAATAACAAACCAAATTACAAATAAAACACCAACCTACCAAATGAAAAAAGAAAACAAATATCATAATGATACAATATTAAATAAATGTGTAGTAATGTGTGTGCATTGTATTACTTCATATGATTTATTAAATTTTTTTCATGGTTGTTTTGTAATAAAAGTATTATAAACTATATTTATGATATTTAATGTTTTAATAAACATGTTTTAATATTTCATTTCTATTTTAAATAAAAATTTTGTATTTATTACTGAGAAACAAATTTTAATGGTTTGGATTTGGTTTCTAAGGCTCATGTAATATGGAAGAGTAATGTTTCTAATAGATCATTAGTGGTATTATTAGAATACTTAGCTTATGTAACTTCATTCCATTTTTATTTTTCTTATTTAGTACAATTCAAGTTGTATTTTTTGTTTCCAGTAGTATTAGTTTAGTTCTATTTAGTTTGGGTGAGGTCATATTAGTTTGGTTCACTTTTAGATTATAACATTTGATTCAGATCATTTTACATTTATTATTTTTTTTTTGATTTAGTTTAATTAATTTAGAGTCTAATTTATTTAATTTTAGCTTATTTAGTATGATATTATTCAATTAAATCAAGTAATTTTTATAGTTTATGTTAGTTTGGTTAATTACATATCAGTTAATTTATCTCTCTATTTTTAGTTGATATAGTAAAGGTATTTTTTTAAATTATCATTTGGTTTTGAAATTATAAGTCTCACAATAGATGTATGTTAAAATCACACAAAATTTTATTTAAATGACACTGATGTTTAAAATTAAAATGCCACTGATGTTTTATAAGTATGAAATTCGAAGTTTGTTAAAATTAAACTCATTTAGGTTCAAACATTCATGTTATGGATCATTTTAACACTTTTTAGTGACCATGTTTGGATAGTTATCATGTAGATTTTTTTAAATATTTAATTCCATTTTGTGACTTTCATGGTAAATTTATACTATGCTTAAAATAATTTTAAATAGCTAAAGGTGGGTGTGTTATTTTATTAAACCTGTTGTTTGTGGTCCAAAATATTTGAAATTATTTTAAAGTAGGCGATTATGATTTTTTTGTGATTTAATTTTAAAATAATACATGATTTAAATGGGTAATTGATATTATTTAGTCATCAGTTTTTGGGAAAATATTTTAATTTTTTTATTAATCCTTTTAAAGAAATTAATTTTTTTAATATTAAATAGTTAATATTTTTATGGATTATGATGAACCAAATTCCAAAAACATATGTTTGTTTTCTTGTTTTTTTATTTATAAGCCTTAGAACTAGATACAATGGTATAATTATATGGAAATTTATGTTATGTACTTTCACCTATGATTCTATAAAGGTTGTATAAAAATATTATAAATTAATGTTTTATTACTGAGTGTGAAGTATAATGTTTTTCAATCAAAATTATTAAAAATCCACTATGATGTGATTTTTGGGTGGTTTTGGTGTTAGTCCTCATCAGTTGATTGTTTGGAAGTGATTATGTAAATTTGTTTTTATATTTCTAAAGGAAACATATAAAGTATGATATTTTCTATATATGTTATTCTCTAAAGACTTCTAACTTTAGGAATAAATATTTTCTAAAATTCATTAATTAGATGATTTTAACTATACGGTGTGATATTTTATAAAAAAATATTTTATTTTATTATTGTTTAGTTGTGTTTGGTTGATTTTAATTCATCTAAAAGGGTTTTAGGGTTTAACAAAAATCAATATCCCATTTTTCTTAACTAAGTTTTGAAATAAAAAATAATTTTGAGATCAAATAGTTAGGTGATTGAGTATTATAAAAAGGGCGATTTACGGTTCTCAGTTTTTAGAACGACTTATTTTTAATATGTGTCATCATTAAATAATTGTTTGATTATATAGGAAATGATTTTATGAATGGTCTAAACTGTATTAGTATGATTGGATTTTGATTCTAATTTTCATGGAATGTAACAATGTGTCAACAATGGGAGATTCTAAGATTTATTCTATTTCTTTTCAAAGTAATTATTATTAATGGGTTTATTAGTTAGAAGTGGTTTTTAATTATGATTTAGTTGTTCTACAGGTATTTTTAATTGGAATTATATTGGTAGGAAAAGTAAAGTAATCATGAGTTCAAATTATGAAATATAAGGATAAAATGACTAATAAAGGTGGTTAGAAAAAAGTAGAGTAGGGTGATTTTAGGTATTCTATAGTAATATATTATCATACAATGATTAAATTAAACAAAATTGATACAGTATTGGTTAGGAAACTATGTGATACTGTTAATAAAAATATTTTTGAGGTGTCCAGTGATAATATTGTGGAGGATATAATTATGTTTTAATCTTTCCTTGAATATGTGTGGGGAATTCAACTAGTGTATTTAAGGGAATGAATTTGATTTTATCAAATAATCTAGAAGGTTTGGTTTTTATGTCATGAAGTTAGGTATTGTGTTTCAATGTAAATCAATTAACACAACAACATGAATTCATCTAGGGGTTATTTCTAAATTAGAGTTTAATATGGCTTCAGCACCCTATTCAGAGTAGATTAATGTAGGAATTAATAAGGATGGATTAGTTTGGTATGTTTTTAATTAATTTTTTTTAAAACTAGGTTTTTAGTGTTTGAAGTTTGTTGGTTTGATAGAGTTTTAATAGATTTCAATTTATTACACTATTACCTGTGTAATAAATATTTACAACAAATATATAAGAATAGGTGATATGATTTCATTTTCAAGAATCATTATTTATAATTCAATGAACATAAATATTTTCAAACGTTATATAAAAATCGAAAATTAAATTACTTATGAATATTACTGAACTATAACAGAAGCGTGTCCAAGAATATGAATGTATTTCATCACAATTTTATTTATCTTATTTTAATCAAACTTCTACTATAATTTTTTTTAAAATTACATTAATATTAGTAACATTATTAATTAATACTGGAATTTTAAAATAAATTATTGATTATATATAAATTTAACTAATACCATAAAATCTATACTATTCAAATACTAGATCATCTCCCAGTACTGTGAAAGTGGGAAATCACAAAAATTTTGTATTACATAAATATTTTTACTAATTTTATCAACTCAACTAAGATGCATGTTGTAACATATCCAACCTGACTCACTATGAATAGTTATTGGACCGGTTGGACAGAAGTCCTAAAGAATACCTCCCCATACAGCAGAGGCTGCCGACTAGGGGTGAGAGCCCATGATGTTACCATGGAAATATTACACCCTTTTTATTAGAGTGTTTAACAAAAAAGTGAATAAAAGAGATATCATCCATCTAATAAAAAATAAATAAAGGCATAAATTTTGTAAAGAGTAAATATATAACACATGAAATAAAATAATGAATTTTATTCCCATTTTTTTAGTCTATATATTAGAATATCATATGTATAAGTCCAAAATACTTAAGAGAAAAAAGGTAAAAAATCAATAACATCCCAACATGTCTGAGTACTAGCCTATTCCCCATCCCCAAGAACTATTCCATCTCATTTCAATCATCTTCCATAGGGTTATTTCTATTATCTATACCTTCATACATGAATTATTCTTGGGTACCAAATGATTCCCTAAGAATAATAAAAGTAAAACTTTGTAGGGAACCACCAAAAGAGTCTAAAATCATATCATGTTTTATAATATACAGTGAATTCTAATGTATTCCATAAATAAGTTAGTAATTAAAGTAAATTAATAAAATAAAATATTTTGAATTCTTAGGCTCTATGAGGACACCCAGATCAAATATACATGATTCAACCAATGTCATATATCTTTGATCACATCTCGATGACCTTTACAACCATATTCACCACAAAGATACAAGGATCATATCATATAATTCCCAAAAATCATGTATTTAATGGAATCCAAGAACTAATTACAGTATTTGTAAGCATCACACACCGCGGGGAATCCAAGGATCTCATACTACCATCATTATCTCATGTATCATAAACAATTAAATTAAATTATCCCAACATTCCCATTTATTTACCATTTGGTACTATATGGAATCCAATGAGAAAATCCCAACATTCCCATTTAATATAAACCCTTTATAACTTATCATTAATTTAAATAAGTTATGAAATGGATATTTAAACATTTAAGAATAATTAGGAGAAATAAAAATATCAATTAAATTCCCATTATTCCCATTCATATAGCTTATTTTATTTTAAAATAAAAGTATGGACCTCAAGAATCCCTTAAATCATTAATTTTTATTAAAGGTCACCAACCAATTTACTCAATTAGAGAATTCTCAAGGCTTTAAAATGATAACTAGAAAAAAGAGTGTTGATGAACATCTTTGGCTCCTTCTCCTTATACTTATCATACAATATCAAGTCCATGACACCCCCTGTGTGTTTAATTAATATTAACGAAGCATTCCATAACCTAAGTAAACCCTAAAGGGGTGGAAAATTTTCAATTTAAAAATCACCAATGGTTGATTCTTAGTATTTAAATGGGTTATGAATTAATTTAGTACAAACATTATTTAAAACTAGTTTCTGCATCAAACGTATGACAAAATATCATGAAAAAATCATTCCATATACAATAAAACAATGAAAAATTAGTATGATGTCTCAAAGGCCACCTAACTTATGTCAGTAGACTTCCAATTGTCGATTATAAAACTTCAAGTCAAGTAGAAATGAGAGAAGCCAAATAATAAAAAAAACACTAAAAATAGAGAATATTTTTGTAAAAAAATACCAAATCATAAGAAACTAAATAAATTGAAGAAAAAAGAGAAGAGAAATTTTCAACACCCCATAATATTTCTATCACATGAAATAAAGCTTTAAATTAAGGAGGAACAGAAGAGATGAATATTGGTTCATGAAGATATTAGAAGATAAAATTGGGGGGTGATCTAAGAATGAAAAATTGGAAATGAGTTGAGGTTTTACAAGTTAAATGGGGGAAATAAAGAATTATAACATCCCTTTTTGCGTACTTTTAGACTACTACCTTCAAGGAGTAATGTGACTAAATTTTAATTTTAATTTTGACATGGATGGTAATAAGTGTATATTTAATTAATATATATTATATATTTTTATAAAATTAATTTTTTAGAGGTGAATTAATATTTTCCTTTCATTCCATCCATTGATAAAATGGAGACAACGTCCCTGTGTATGTACGACCTATCATCTCCGTGAACAGTTTAATTCATTTTTTAGCTCTAAATTTTATGAATAAAAAAATAAATTTATAATTAATATATATGATATTAATATAACAGTTAACATTATAAATATTTTTATATCATAATAAAAGTAAATGGATCAAAAATACTAAATCAAAACATACATGAAAAATGAATTAGTTATTTCCCAAAAAATTATTTTAATAAGGAATGGTTAATAACAAGCTAATGAAAAGTCATAAATAATTCGTATATGGTATGATATATATGATTATGGTTTTGATATAGATTTATAACAAAACTATATTTATTATATTTTAGGTTTGAAAATGTACGAAGAAAATTGGGACTTTAGGTAAGGGTTTTTTTCTAACTTTTATTTTATGAGACACACTCTGTATTCACCACTTTTTTTATGTTTTGTATATAGTACCAATTAAAGTATTTTATGAATCTTCTTATAAAAAACATGGGTATTTACTTATATATATATATGTTTTTTTCTTTTATGGGGCTTACTATTTAAAAGTTATTAAATAAGTAAAAATTTTATGTTACAATCCCATTATTTACCGATATTGTTTATAATTAAGTTTCAAATAATTAAATATCATGGTCTACCTCTCAAGAAACTCATTTACATTCAACTATGCTAGTTATTTCAAGAGAATAAAATTTTTCCTTTAACTTTACTCCATTTAATAACTAAATATACTAAAATAATTTCCCTAATGAAAAAAATGAATTATTTTTCTCTTGGGTTGGAAGTCCTCTTTCTAGCATGTCCTTATTTTATAAAAAAAAATTAAATTTTTTTTAATATTCTCTCATGATTTTCTAAATAAATTTTTACCTATGTTTGGAATATCAAAAATTGGTTTAAAAATAAACCTCTTATCTTCTTTCAAACAATGTATTTGTTACTTTTTTACCAAAAACATGAAAGGAATCTTTATTTTAATGTGTAAAACATGATTTTGTTTTTCAATTTTCATGATAGATAAATTATTTAAAGATTCATTTACAATTTTTCAAGTTTCTTTTTGATGAAATTTTTTTATTTAATATCTTGTAATTTTTTTATTTTAATTATGTGATTTTAAAAAGGAAATTATATTTTCCTCAATAATGTTTTAATTTTATTTTTATATAATTTATATTCAACAATGAAATCAAAATTTGTTGTTTATTACATTTTACTAAGGATATAATCTAATGACATCATCCTTATTATTTCTATGGATGTTTATGTTTATGATTTTTTGTGAATAGATGATTATAAAACCAAATTATTTATCATGGGTAATAGTTTGATGAAATATTTATGAAACTCGTTTCCTTTCATGGGGTTATGATATGATGAATTTTTTATGATCATGATTGAAAACAAATGTATGGATTATGTGATGGGTTGTACCTATATCTCCTTCCAATAAATTTGGTAAAGATTTATATTCAATGAGATAGTTGTGGGAAAAATGTTTATGTTATTGATCCATTATGGGAAACATAATGATGTGCATGATCCACTATAGGAAACAAGTGAATGTGCTTGTTCCACTATAGGAAACTGGTGATGATTCCTAGTATGTTATGTTATGGGAATCATGTAGGGATGCCTAATTCACTCTGATTTTATGATAACTGTATTTAACCTAGACATATTAAATGGTTTCTATAAATATGATGGTTCCACACTTATATGACATAAAAATATGGTTCATTATTGATTTCTGATGATTGTTACTCTTATGATGCATGTCTTAGATATGAAAATGTTTTATTATTTGACTCATGTTTATGATCTTTAACATATTGGGTTTGATCCTTATAAGTTATTTTCATGATCTCATTCTATTTTTATTATCATATACCTTATTATGATCATTTATTGATATATAACATGATTACCCTTAATGAGCACCTGAGCTCACCTATTCTTATGTTTTGTTTCCCCTAGTTATTAATAAATGTTTAGGTTGGGTATGTTAAAGAAGCATACTAAATGTGAAAATATTTATGGGATATTTTGAATATATTTCATGAAAAATTAATTTTTTTTATCAAGTATCCAAAGTCACTATACCATTTTGGTCATCAGGTGTGTATTTGAGAAAAGTATTTAATATTCATCGAAAAATATGTTATATTTATGTATGAAAATTCTAGTTCACTATAGTTGGTATAAGGTGAAATGTTTAGATAACCTTCAGAAATATGAGGAGAAAACCTTACTAAAAACCTTATGGATATGTGTAAGGATAATTATATGTATAAGAAAATATTCTAGAATTTTTTTAAAGGACGGCGAGAGTAGTTTCCATGAAATTAAATCCCTATCTATATACTACAAGTGGATGTTGATCTTGCATATTTGTACCTAGGGATAGTAACTTCAAAAAGGGAACATTGGTTTTTGACTCGATTTCAACTCGGTTCATAACAATGGGCCTTAATATGGACCTGTCTTGAGACTTTTAAGGGATATGTTTTGTAATTCATAAAATCATTACAAACCATCATGATGGATTTGAATAGATAATGATCAATAATAACCTAGGTAAAACTTAAAATATCATAGATTAAAAAGGAGTAATTATTTGAAAATCTTATAAATAAATATTCATGATTATGTGGTTTTAAAATATGAATATTATTTATTATACAATGATTTTTGGGTTTATTTAATGGATAGAACTTTATGGAACCGTGTTAATAATGAATGTGAAGGGAAATGAAATTATTTTCCTCCTAAGAAACCAAATGTTATGGGAGTTTTAATAAAAAATATCATTGTTATCATCATCCAACTTTCTCAATCTATAAATAATACTAAACTTCTAAACAAGAAAATTAGGGAACAATGTTTTGTTGAGTCCTTCATAATGAAAATTCTACCTTATTTTAGTGCTTCTACTAACCCACTAGTTACTGAAAAATGGATCAGTACCACTAAAAATATAATTTCCATTCTCTAGTGTTTGGAGCATAAAAAACCATTTTTCCTATTTATCATTTAAAAATTAAAGTAGATTATTGGTGGAATCTTATCAATAATATGAGGAAAAGGGATGAAATGAAATATATAGAGTGGGATGAGTTTATAATCTTGTTTGTGAATAAGAACTTTCCTCAAATTATTTGTACAAAAATTGAAAATTAATTCCATGAGAAGAAGCTGGAGGATGATAAATATGTTGGCAATTTTGAGGAGAATTTGAAAATACTTTTTAGGTACACTTCTAGTATTATCATCCAGCATGAAGTTTATAAATTCATCAGTATCCTAAATATAATTCTCCTGAAGGAATTTTCTACAACAGGAATTACTATATATGAATAAATAATTCTATGTGAACTCAAGGTAGACATGTAAATTAGAGATTCCCACTATTCCTGTAGTTTTCATAGGAAAAGGAAGATCAAGACTCAAAAACACTCAATTAAATCACTTGATGTAAAGAAAATCCATCCATCTACATGCTAGGAATGTGGGAAGAAACATCAATAGAATGAATTTAATTGAACTAAAAGGTTTTTTAAATTTAAAAGGGAAGGTCATAAAGCCCATGAAGGTCAAAAGTCAATGAATGGAATGATTAACACTGTGGAAGAAGGGAATAAACCCACTAATTCACCACCCACACTCTAATGCTTCAAATTCCATAAGTAAGGGATTTTTTTTACAAGTGCTCAAATATGATGGTTAATGATGATGGTCAATGTCATCAACCTATTAAGCCAAGTGTCAAAGGTAAATCCCATGAAATCACTATTTATAATGAGGGGTATGATAACAATATAGTGAAAGGTAAACATACCATCCAATCTAAAAATAATAATGTATTATGTTATTATTGATACACCATATATTTTATATCTAAATATTTTTCTAAGGGTATACAAATGTAACACTAATTATTTGATGTTGAATTAGGAGTGAAATCCCCTAATGGTATGACGGTTTCATCACACATCCATGATTCTTATCTAGTTGATTTCTATGGGAATGTGCTTCCTAAGATTCTTTTTATTATACCTCTTATTGAATTTGATGTTTTATTAGGAATTAATTGGATTTCTCTATAGAAATCCCACATCAACTTCAAAGGAATAAAAGTTATCTTTAATATTCCAAACCAACCTATGATTATCTATCTGTGTGATGAGAGGTATTAACATACAATAGAGATCAATTCCATTATATGGGTTTTGATTTCTATTCAAAAGGGTTGTTTATCCTAGATGGTTTGGGAGAAACACAACATCTATGATTTGACTTTTTTGGGGGATTTTTTTTATTTCTTTTAGGAATAGTTTTCTAGTCTTCCACATAATATTAATGATGGATTTTCTATAAAACTCATACATAGTGATAAACTTATATCAAATACTCTTTATAGAATGACGTTGATTGAGTAATAGGAATTGAATAAGCCACTCACAATGAATCATGATAATGGATCCATTCATCTAAGTGTGTCTCCTTGGAGTAAAACTCTTATTTTTCAGGAATAAAGATAGATTTATGTGACTCTATATAGATCATCAGGAACAAATCAAGATCACAATAAAGTACAAGTATCTTCTACCCCGTATTTATGACTTTGGTTAATCAACTACATGGCGCTCAATACTTTTCCAAGAGTAACCTTCATTATGTATATCATTCATTGAGTGTTAATAAAGAGGATATACCAAATAAAACAATCCATATAAGGTACGATAAATTTGAATATATAGTTATTCCATCTAGTCTTACTAATACCCCTACTATATTTATGGATTTAATGAATATAGTTTTTAGATATTAAATTGATTAGTTGGTGATACTATTTATAGATGATATTCTTATCTATTCAAAGTGAAATTAAGAGAATGAATATCACTTGAGAACTTTATGGAGGAATATATGGAAGGAGAAACTGACTGAAAACTTATTCAAAGTGTTAATTTTTTAAACAAAATATTTCATTTTTGGGTCAAATAATCTCAAGGAATAGTATATTAGTTGATCCATAAAAGAAAGAGGCTATTAAATGTTTTCCCAAACCATCCATAATGATTGAGGTCCATATTTTTCATTGTTTGGATATATATTATAGACTCTTTATGGAAATTTTCTCATGACTATCCAATCCACTTACCAAGTTAACTCAGTAGGGATCTAATTTCCGTTAGATAGATGAGTGTCAAGAAAAGTTACACTAAAGATAAGGTTGGTTAGTGCACTTATTCAAACATTATCCTATAGTAGAGAGGGTTTTATAATCTACATTGATGCATCAAAGAAGGGATTGGGATGTGTTATCATGAAAAATGATATAGTGGTAGCTTATGCGTCATGGGAATTGAATTTTTATGAGACAAATTACCCAATTCATGATTTGGAGTCAACTCTGTTGATTTTCACATTCAATATATGGAGGAATTATCTTTATATAGATATCTGTGATATATATACATATCATACAAATTTAAAACATATATTCACATAAAATAAGTTTAATATGAACCAATGAAGTTGGTGGAGTTGATTAATGATTATGAATATTCAATACATTACCACCCTTTAAAGGTGAACAAGGTGGACGATGCATTGAGTTGAAAGAATAATGTTAGACTATTCATGATGGGTATAAAAAAATATCAATATTTATATATTTTCTAATGATGGTTCTATAAATATTTAAGGAATCTGAGAAATCTTATCTTTATTTAATAAGTGTTCAACCATCTATCCAAGTGATGATTAAAGAGGCGGATAAGGATTATGTAGGGATATATTAGAAGGTTAGAAATGTTTCTAAATTTAACCATGATAATGATGTATTTATAAGGTTCAAGAATCATGTATTTATTCTATCTATACATGATTTGAATAAGGAACTATTAGAGTAAGATCATAATTCTTCATTCTATATGCATCTTAGAAGTACAAATATGTATGGAGATTTGAAAGTGTATTTCTGGTGGGATAGAATGGAGAATGATATTGTAGAGTTTTTATCTTGGTTCTTCGTATGTCACAAGTTAATAAGGATAGAGAAAAGTATAAGGGGATGTTACAACAATTACACATACAATAATGGAAATGGGAAAACATCACCTTGTATTTTTTCATTAGATTCCCCAAAACATTTAAAGGGAACAATTATATATGGGTTTTAGTCGATCTCCTTACATATTATTCAAACTTCATTTCTATTAGATAAGAAAACTATCTGGAGGAGCTTACCAAAACACACATTATGCAAGAGGTATGGTTTCAAAGAGTACCAAATTTCATTTTTATCTATTTGAGAACCTAGGTTCACCTCAAAGTTTGAGCGAAGACATCAGTAATATCATAATACTGAGTTGAGTTTCATATGATGTATCATCTTCAGACACATAATCAGTCTGATAGAACTATTAAATCCCAATAGGATGTTATGAGATCTTTTTATATGTATTTCAAATGTTTTTGGTATCAACACTTTACTCTAGTTAAGTGTTTTTAAATAATATCTTTCACTTGAGTATTCATATGTCTCCTTATGAAGACCATTATAGGAAGAAGTGTAGAACTCTTATGTGTTGGGATGAAGTTATTGAAATAAATATATAGGGACTAAATCTAGATAATGAAATGGTAGAGAAGGTTAGAGAAATTAAAAAACATGTAATGGAATCATAAATTTTCTAGAAAAGTTACGCTAATAATTGTCGATGTCATCTAGACTTTGAAATTGGCGAGAAGGTGTATCTGTAAATTTATTACTAGAATATGGTTAAGATATTTTGAAATAAAGTAAAGTTCAGACCTAGTAATATTTTTCCATTCAATATTATTGATTGAGTAAGGATGGTTTCTAATCAATTTATCCTTCCACTTAACCTCTCTCAAATATATAATGTGTTCCATGTCTATCTCACATGTATTTGACTGAAATAAAGTACTGCTATATCATTATATTGTATGTGATGAACAAACTTCAAATATTCTTGACTATTTATTAAAGGTGATACGGAACAAGACAACTCACCTATTTAAATTTTCCGTGGTGAAACCGAGAACTAGAGGACACCATAGTAGAACACGTGGACATGATGAGGTAGTAGTATCATCATTTATTTGTATCATTGTGATGAATTTTTATGGATAAATTAATTTTAAGGGGTTATACTATAAAGAAAATTAAAAAAAATATTTTTTCAAATAATTTTAATTTCTTTGATAGCATGTGTTACATGCAACACCATGTTTTAATGAACTGCAATGTACTATTAATATTATTATTTTAACATGCCCATTATAATCCCACTGTTATACATGGTGGTATGAATATGAGTAAACAAATTTTAAAAATTAATCATAATTTTTTTATATAAATAAAACATATTGATAAAAAGGTACATGATTTTTAGGAAAGTCTTTATATCCTCTAAAAATACCATTTTCTCAAAAAAATGTTTTATTACTTTTATGAGAAAAAAGTAGAAGTATTTTTTTCAAATTTTATAAAATGTATCAGAAAATATAAATTTCATTTTTAAAATCTAAATTTCAAATTTTTCTTTGAGTGAATTGTTTAAGAACTTTCTGAAATGATTAAATTCTTGAAGAATATTTAAAAAATACTAATTTTTATGAAAAAATAGTATTTCATTTAAATATTTTTCAAGGTAAATTTGATTTCAATAATGTTTTAAAAGTAAAATTATATAAATTATATTTTTATTAATATTTTTTAATTCATTTAAATCAATTTCGTATTGAATCTTGATATTATAACTTTCAACCCTAATGAAAACTTTTTCATTAGAAAACCAAATTTTTATTGCATTTGTAGGATTAATTTTAAATCGAATTATTAAAATTATGTGAATTGAATTTTAAAAAACTTTATTTGATATTTGTAATACGAATAATTAATATTATATAATAATTTAAACTATTTTTTCATAATTAATTGTAAAAACACTAAAATTTAATTACTGTGAATTTGTTTACCGGGCAATTAAAATAAAGGTAAAGGATCCAATTACCTAAAAACATGTATAATTACTATTGAATGAAATATTTAGACCTTATATAATATAATTTTTTATAATGATAAATTTTGGAGTCTTTTTAAATGTGTAAATTGTGGGTATACCTTTTTCCTTTCAAAAATTACAAGTACGCACTCTCCCCCACTTACAAAAGGGAACCCATTCTTCTCACTGATTAAAAATTAAAAAGCCTTTAGGTTTAGAGAATAATTGCCCAAATAATTTACTTACTTCTCTAAAGACGTCATAGATACCATATTTTGATTAATAATGCATCCTAGGAAGGCTTCTGGTGCAAACTGAAGGACATTGTCTGAAGAAGAAGTATTATTCTTATCTAAGAATTTATTTCTTCTTCCCCATTCTTAAAAACTTGTCCAACTATAATGATATAAAAAAATAAGTATAATATATGTAATTAAATGTTATCTGGTTAATTTCAAAACACATATCCATCTTCTCTTCCATCAACTGGGAAACAAAACCATCGATCGTGTGTACGACGGACTACCAGCTCACGAATTGATGTAATTTATTTTTCATCACAACCTTTCATGGTTGGATATAATGATGAGTTTAACATATATATATGTCATCTTTTAATTAATTTTTTTTATTTTATTATTAAATCACATCTACCTTCTAACATTAAATTTTTTTGGAGAATGATAACATCGCTCATGTTTATGTTTGGACTAGCCCGCCTCCACAAAGCGATATGATACATTTTTCATTTTATTTGGATATACATGGTAATAAAGATATATTTAATGAATATATATGATATCTATTATATAAAAATTATACTTTAAACTTGAATAAATAATTACCTTTAATTTATTCCTTCCATTAAGAATATGAAAACAAGGTTCATACAGATACATGACCTACCATCTCAATGAATAGTGTAATTAATTTTCTATCTATAACATTTATGGATTACACTAAATAAATATATAACGAATATATATATATTATATTTATATAATTTTTAACATAATGGTGAAGATTAAACCATGAAAAATTTAAAAGGAAAAGAATATCAAACTAAAACATACATGAAAAACAAAGTACTTATTTCCTAAAATAGGACTTTAATAAGGAGTTGTTAATAAAAAGTAGTAAAAATTCATACATATATCATATATGGTATGATATATATGACAATATTTATATAATATATTTATAATAAACCTGATTTTGTTATAAAATATGTAAAAAGGTGTCTGAATAAAGTTAATACTTGAGGTAATGGATTTTCATCTCACTTTTATTTTTGTATGACACATGCCATATTCCCCACCTGTTTATTTTTTGTGGTGTATATATTTCCCATGAATGAATTTTATTAGTTTTATTTTTAAAATTATTTGGATTTACATATCTATATAAGTTTATTTTTATCATGGGGATTATGATTTAAAATTTACCGAGGTGGTAAAAATTATATAATATAATCTCATTATTTATCAAGATAGTTTATGATTAAGTTTAAAATGATGAAATATTATGGGATAACTTTCAAGAAACTCATTTCCTTTATTATCCACTATTTATATATATATAATCCATTTTTACCTTTCATTTTACTCTCTTTAATAACTGAATAGACCAAAATAATGTTTTTAATAAAAATAATAAATTTCTCTATTCATTCAAAAATCCATTTTCTTCCATGTCCAAGTTTTATAAAAAAATTTAAAGTAATTATTTAATATTATCCAATGATTTTTTAATGAAAATTATTCTCAGGTTTTAATTTTTACAAAATATTTTAAAAGGAATCATCTTTTCATTTTCCGAACATGGTGGTTTTGAATGTTTTAAAAAAATGTGAGAGGAATCATTTTTAACGTGTTTGGAATGAAAAAAAATTTCCACCATCATGACCATTCAATTATTTTAAGTTTAATTTAAAATTATTTAGTGTTTTTTTCAAATAAAATGTTTTCATTAATATTTGGGAAAATTTTATATTTTAAAAGCTATTTCAAAATGAGAAGGATATTTTCCTCAATAATTTTTAATAACATTTTTATGAAATTTATATTCATTAATGACAAAAACCACTAGTGTTTATTTTGTTTTACTAGGGATATAATATAATGGTACCATATTTATTCTTTATTTGGTTAATTTATGTTTATAATTTTGATGAAGAGATTATTATGAAACCTTTTTCTTTCCCACTGGTTATACTATGATGAAATATTTATGAATCACATTTTCTTTCCAAGGGTTATGATATAATAAATGTTTTGGACATTATTGAAAATAAATTTATAAATTATATAATAGTTGGGAACTATATATCTCTCTAATTAATCAGGTAATGATTTATTTATTTTTAATTCTTTTAAAAAAAATTGAGGGTCAAGGCCCCTTAATTAAATCAAAAAATATGAGAACCTTTTTGAAGAATGGGATAAGAGGGGACCCATTAAAACCACTATTGAAAAAAGTGAAAATGAGAATACTAACTATAAGGATTGAAAATGGACCTGAATGTCCAATGGGAATAAAAATTCAAGATAAGGAAAGGAAAAATATTCATTTCCCACAATGATTGTCAACACAGCAGTGAAAGATTCCAATGATGAAGCATCACCCCTACCAATATGTTACATTATTTTGTTCCAAAAAATGAGTAATATCTCCCTTTCCACTCATAATAACATGTGGAGGGGGGCCAAATTATAGGTTCCATCACACCTATTTATATTTCATGCTACCCACTCAATGAATAATGTGAATAAATCACTACAAAGTCAAACTAATATAATGAAAAACAAGACAGAAATAATAATGTAAAATCAATTAAAGGAACACATATATCCATAAAGAATAAATACATATAGTTGAATGATGGGTGATCGAATACCCATCCCTATTTTGATGAAACCCACCTAATAGTACCTGCATGAAGCTACACCTCTATCTAGAGCAGGCATCGTGCAGCTTTGTACGGGGCAATGCTTGCCGATCAACAGTGCAAGGTGGGGAGCTAGGTGATCAATGATGCAGAAGCTAGGGGAGGGGCAGTTCTTGTGGGTTGGGCATACGGGTCATGTATTTGGCATAGTATTCCTCTGGGCTTTCTGGTTATGTATTGCGAGTCGTGTCGGGCCTTGTGTCTTGGGCATACGGGTCATGTACAGGTTCCACTTCATCCCTTAAAAAGTGGTATTATCTATAAAAAAATAAAAAATGCCTTCGAGCCATTCAGGAAAATTACCATAGAGACCTATGTGACCCAAAAAAATAGTTCCAAATCAGTATAAAATACTTTTGAACCACGCCTAAAATCGGTACTGAAAAATTCCCCCTGAATATTGACACTAATAATAATTGGGAAAAAAATCCCAAGAAAAACCATAACACACTTGATTAATAATCAATATGTACCATCATCCATCAACCAAATCCATAACAGTCACTGTAAAATAATGACACCATCGACCAACCAGAATCATCTATTCCATCCTTCACTAGAAGATCCAAAATATCCACCATGATCACATATAAACAAATAATGTCTTGCTGTTATCCACAAATTGAGCACCATCACAGTATTCCAAACACCATGGAATAAAGGAAATTGACCTACTTCTTGATCTCTAAACACCTCAACCCATGAGAGGTGTGAGATGAATGTTGTTTGACAAACTAGCCACCACACAAAAAATGAACCACCGTCTCTTGAAAAATCCAAGGACCTTTGCATAAATTTCAATCAACACCAGAGGTACCCATATCTAAATATATTTAGGGATGAATAAACATATCTTTACCACTGGTTGATCTCTAAACCACCACCACCTGCAATGCCTTGAGATGATACCAAGAATCCTACAACCTTCAGATCCCACTAGAAAACCCAAAACTTATCAGATATGAAGAATATAAAGATTATTGCATCACCAATCATATAAGAGAAGAAAAATGTGAGAAAAATAGAGTGAAGCAGATGCACCAAGATGAAAGTAAAGAACAAGTCATGATTTAAAAATTTTCTGAAATTATAATAATGCCACACTTATATGACATGAACATATGAATCATGATTGATATAAGACTATTTCTCACTCTTAAGATGTATGCATTTGAAATTATAATGTTTTATTTCATTAATCATGTTTACGATATTTGATAGATTTTTTATGAACCATGAATGTTAATTTGAGGATCTCATAAACTTAGTATTATATTATTTCATCTTATAGTCATCAATTGATATCTCATATGTTTTCCCTTATAGAGCATATAATCCCACCATTTATTATGTTTTCCCTAGTATATGATTAAAGGTTTAATTAGGGTGTGTCGATTAAGTGTACTAAATGGGAAAATCTATGTGGGAGATGTTTAAGATCTTTCATAAAATAAGAATATTATGCATCTAGTATCCAAATACACTAAACCATTATGATCCTCAGTCTTGTATTTGTGAAATGTATTGAATATTCATATAAAAATATATAATATTTATGAATGAAAATAATGGGTCTCTATAGAGAAGAAACTACCTATATAATGGATGGTGGGTATGGATAATAAGGGGGAAAAGAGCATTAACACTACCATAATGTGTGTTCAGGGTTGGAAAGTGATATGGAAAAGGACCGATCATCATCAAGAAATGAAAATAAGGTTTTGGAATCAATAGTGGGTGAAATCATAGTTAATGAAATGGCATAGTAGGAGGATAAACTACATAATTAATATAAGTGGTAGTCATAGAAAGAGTATGGCATCTTACCCTATAGTTGGATGCACCCCCAGGTGTACCCTCTGGATCCTTATTGAAATTGAGTTGTCTCCTTGATTATGCCCCATATAAATATATAGATGATAAAATAATGATTATATTTAAAACAAAAATGGATATAATAATTATCAACATACCTGGTTGTAATAATACATTGAAACATATACATTGTTAAAAAATAACCACTTAATAATAAATTTAATACTCAAAATGGTGATCAATGGGGTAAACTCTAAATATATTATGCATTTCTCATTTATATGAATTAATTTTTTACTAAATTATTCATTCACAGACATAGTGACCTTAATATTCAAAATAGTAATGTGTGAAAATTATAAATATTTAAATTATTATACAAATTGATTTTATGGCTTAAAAACAAATGATAAGTTACAAATGAATTTTAATACAATCATTTATCAACTTAAAAATATTAATTTAATTGAAATTTTATATTCAGTTAATATTGTGATAACTAAAATCAATAATATTTTTATTTCCATTGTAAATATGATTTTATTAAAAAAATTCAATTGAAAAAATTAATTAAGTTACATTTAATAATTTTTTGATAAACATGTACTATGTCATAATAATAAAGATGAAATACTTTCAAATGTGTCAATTCTATGTGTTATCCGAAATATTTTGTACTTAAAATCTATTATAATAATTAAATAATCCTTTCAATGAATGAATCATTTGAGTGACTATAGATAGGTTCATACAAAACATTACTATCATCAAGAATTCACAAAAAAAATATGACTTGGAATAACATCAAAAATTAAACAAAACTATTATTCTAAATGTCCAACTACAAGATACATTTTTTTATCATGTAATGCAATAATACAAGACTTGTCCATATAAATCTAATGTTTTATATCAATCACTTTAAATTCACATCTATCTATATGAATTCCATTTCATGTCATTGAATCAAAACACTTGAATTTATTCATTTTTAAATTAAAATGTTTGTAATAATATAATATGATTCTTCTCCTAATAATCCCATAGTATGATATACTTTTTTATCAAGATTACATGTCTGGTACACTATAATAACAATATATTGTTACACTTAACATTAAATTATCATGATATGTTTCCATGTTTCCTTCACAACTTTTTATAATGAGTTTAAATTCATTAATCACTAATTATTTACAATCACATGTTTTTTAACCTTATGAAAATTTACTTTTCTCATCAGAAAAATCACATATTGGTAAACATTGAACCTGAAATATATCAATATAAAATATTAAACAATTAATTATGATAAATTCAGGTAAAAAAAGTATGTTACCATAAAATTTATTTGAAGAATAAATTATTCAATACCTAATTTCTATTTCCTATTAATTGATAAATAATGATTTTTCCTTTTAATAATTTTTATATATTGTTTGTAAATATGAAAATTTTAATATTTCAAAAGATATGGAAAAAATTACACAATAAGAAAATATACATTCATCAGTTTACTTACTTTATGCAATCATCAACCACACCATAGTTGAAAAATCATATATTATGAGAAATTTTCATATCTTCCCTTCTATAATTTCATAATTAGTATGATATAAATATCTACCATATTTGAGGAATTTTTGGAAATGCAGGCTCAATTGGATCATATTGATTTTCTTCAGTTTTCATTGTAAGATTAGATATCAAAGTGACATTAATCAAGTACATTAAATTGAAATATATTCATTCCTATTCTAAATAACATTTCACAACAGGTCCTTCATAATTAGTCTTATTTGTAAAATAATATTTCAATATAGGAAAAATTATTTCTATTGGTTACATACAATGACTCAAAATGGGACCACCATAAATATATTTTGCGGGAAGATACACAGTCAAATGTAGTATACATATAGAAAATGATGTAGGAGGATTTTTTATAAGTCACCATGAATTAATAGTGGATATTGAGGTATTTTATTAAAAAGATTTCTATTCAACCTTGTATTATAAAGTTCTCGATAAATGCTACACTATGGAATCACAACGACCCCCACATAATTTGATATTAAATACTATATTTCAATGGGAATCAATTCAGGATTTCTGACATGGTATTTATGATTTTTAGTATATTTTAATCACACATATCATGTATTCTACCCTTTAAAAATGTTATATTAATAACCATAAGGAACCTTAAAAATTTCTGAAAAATAAAGAATTTTTTTTTTTAATTTTCATAAAAAAAATAAAAAATTGAAAATTCACAGATTTTGAACTATTATCTTAAGATGAAGTATTGGTTTTATACCCCATTACATTAAATCTTGACTTTATCATACCACATAATTTTTTATTTAAATTAATAAATTTTTATGTAACATTTCACACATTTTTGCTTGATATGAACGACCTCTAAGAAGTAACATATAAAATTTTATTACCAATATGAAAACTGAAAGAATATACTTTTATTTCTCCAATTATTCAAGAATTAAAAGGATGTTTTATTTTCATTTCATAATTTTATTAACTCTTTCAAATAATATAATTTAACATATCATGTTCTATAAGGATATAATCCCCTCAATATTATATGAGATTATTTTTCCATCTCTATAGAATTATCAAATTGTGTCTAATGTTTCCTCTATATATGATCCATATAAAGAAATAATAAAATAACTATGATGAAAAAAGTTCACTAACACTTTAATATCCTAGAATGTGTATTTTTCATTGAAATGGGTCAAGAATATTTCCCTTTTCATTATAACTAGACATAATTCTGCAATAATGGGAATAATTTATCATTTATAATAACTCCATCAAAAACATAAAGTATTCTTCTATAAATGCATCATAATATAGCAAATTGATAGTCCAAAGATCCTTCTACTCATATATTAAGGGTTTAAAGTATATTTAAATTTAATTTATAGGATCCATTTTCCAAGATGTCAGTATAATCACGATTGTAAATAACTTCTTCATACACGTTCATGAAATTTTTTTATAAATGTGAATGAAAACATGAAAAGTATTGTGTGGGGTATGAATATAGTTAAATAGGTTTAAGAATTACCAAGATAATATCAATCTAACATTTCATGGGTTTTATATAAAATAAAGATGTAAAATATCATATTTATTCCATGAATACCCATAAATTAGACATAATTTTTCTTTATTATCCTTATTTTTTCATATTAATTCCATCCAATAACAATTTCCATTTTTTTGAAATAGAATGTTACTAATGTCTATAAATCAAAAAAGTTCAACATCACAATTTCTGGTATAGAGGATTAGTTTCTATATTTATTATCCTTTCCTATTGATGTACTGCATTTTTTGACTCATATAACTCTGTATTTTACTTTCAAAATATACAAACATATTTAGGGTATACTTGGGTCATAGTAAATGATAATAGAAATTTGATAACCAACATTGATGTGATGTAATAATTTTCTAAAATACATGAATCATCAATTAGTAATCCCTTAAAATTTCAAGGAGATAGTCAATCCTAGTATTATTAAATCCATGAATTATTCATCTATGATATAATCACATTAAAAACTCAAGTTGGGTCATTTTTCAATATGCATGCTATACCAGGGTATTCACACCTTCTGTTTTATTTATAATATGTTTCATATCATCATTACGATCAAAAGATAAAAAGTAATTATTATATTCATTTCCTTTTTCAATAGTCTTAATGGGGTGTTGGTTTCAAATTCAAATGAAATTTGATCAAAAATCAAATTTTATATATCTATCCTTTTAGATAAATAAACATTATTCTATACCTAAAAACTTTAAAAATTATTATTCCATTCATGATACTTTTTTTGTAAACCTTTTTTTAGTGATATTGTAACTCACCTACTCATTTGTTAATCATTATCTTCCAATATAATTAAAATATGGGCATTAAATACATCTTTTATCTAAATCATCATTGAATAAAAAATAAAAAAAAATATTGTAACACCTTCTGAAACTCATCTATGATCCAAACAATGTTCTACATTTAGCTTATATTCATTATAATATGAATAAATAGAATATTATTAATATTTAATATTATCAAAAATAAAATATGTAAATAAAATTGAAAACATCATTACATATTGATAATTATTTTATATAAAAATCATTTTTCCTAAAAATGACGAAATGGTATGTAGAAATTACTTCACTAATAACCAAAAAAGGGAAATTATGATTTTTTTTTCATAAACTAGAAAACACAATAAATAATTATAATTTTGTTTAAAACTATTAAAAATTTTATTTTCAAGTTAATAATTCCATTGGAATCATTATTGAATAAAAAATATACTAAAATTTACAACCAATTCTGAAACTCATCTATAATATGACCACAATTTTACATCTTATATCAATATATTTAAACACTATTAAATAGACTATTAATAAAATTAATGAATTTAAATGATAAATATGATATGAAAATTGATGACATTTTATAATTTGATAATTATATTATTTATAAAGATATTTTATGAAAAATTATTCTAACCACTAATATATAATTCTCTAACATTAATTAATATGAATCAAAACCCAATTACACTATTTTAATCCATTATAACTACCAAATACCCTCAATATTATTTATCTACTGATGTGGAAAAGAATCCACTATCATACAAACCATGACATCACTTTTGTTAGGGGCATTTAGACTATCCCATTATGGTCCTCACAAAACCCATTATATTATAAAACACCCAAATCATATAAATATTTTAACATGAGATTACATAACCCATGATAGAAAAATATATTACATTGTAAATTTTCCCTTTCCTCTTTCTCTCCTCCTCCTACACCTCTAACCTATCTCTCTCCTCCCCTTCCACCCACATGTGCACGCCAATCCTCTTTATTGGCCATCCTCCCTTTCAGTGGATACCTTCCGGTGATCTGCCTCCTATGCCCCACTCCCCCTTAGGAAAACCACTGACGACCTACCGCGCACGACCCACTCACACCATCTCTCTTCATGCACGACTCCCTTCCAGCCTCCTCTGTCCGTCGATTTCATCCTTTGTTTCTTTTTGAATCTTGTCTGAAGCTTTGAGGTATTGTTCTCTACTCCTCATCCTCTCATTTTCTCAGTCGATTTCAGTCTTTCGGTCCCCACTCAATATTTTTCATAAACCATAGGGTTTGGTGTTAAAATATTCTTCGGTGTTATTTTTTCCTAGGGTTGTGGGAATGGTCTATCAGGATATTTAGTTTTGTGTTCCATCTACCGCCATAAAAGGTGAGGCGGTTCGGGGGATTTCGATTCTCCTCCACCATCTGAGGTATCGATTTGATGCCAATGGTTGGTCTCACACTTGTTATATGGAATTATTTAAATTTTTTATTTTTTATTGTAATTAATGTGTAGTGTGTGCTCATTACTTTGTGGTTACAAGTCTCCAGGTCTAGGGAGACTCTCATGCGTATTCATAGGTAAGTGTATATATATATATATAGGTTCCCTCGTTATATGTAAATTCACCCACATAAGTGAAATACATGTGTGGATAAAGGTGTTCCTATGTGTCTATATATATGTGTGTGTGTGTGTGTGAAATGTTCATATATAGGTGAGTGGAGACTTGTATATGCATATAATAATATATGTGAGGATCCCCTTTCACAATTTCATGGCCATACAGGTGTGTGCATAAGGGATATGTGTCCTTATAATTATTTGAAAGTTCATATTCTTAGTGGGGGTGCAGCAGCTTCTAGTTAGAAAGTGCCAAGAGCTGAAAGTTCTGTTTTGTTCCACCCTGCGGTATGTCCCCTATACCTATGTCTTTAATTTTCATTCTATAATTGCTTGAGTGTTTTAAAAAGAGATTTCAATATTAAATAGAACATACATGATATGAAAAGTTATGGTGATTCTTAGTGTCAGAATTCGATTTATTTTTTATGGTTTGCTTTTAAGTTTTGAAATGTGTAATATTTATTTAAGTATGATTCCAAGATATATTTAGAATTCTTGAAAATTTAAATTCTTAAAATTGTTTTCTAAAATGGTTTTGGGCATGTGGTTGGTATGTCACAAGATTTTTGATCTGTTCATATTAGTTATAGAAGATGAATTTAATAAAATGAGTTGGTGTGTGATTTTTCTAAAAAGGGAAAATATATTGTTTTGGTTAGTTTTTAAAAATGCATGGGTTTTGATATTACTTTGAGACTAATTGTTATTTTTCCTTTAATAAAATATTTTTTTTATTTTAATCGTGGTTTCAATAAAGGTTTTCAAAGTGTGGTTCCTTGGTTATTTAATTGGTATTTCAAAAGGTTTTTGAAAGGTTCGGGTGATAATGATTTTCTAAATAAAAATATTCCTTGATATGTAATGAGGCTCTTTTGGAACATTGAGAATGGTTTGTGAAAAAGGAATCCCCCTCATGAGGAATTCTCCCTTGTTATAGAAAAAAATGTGTGTATGTTAAATACGTGAATTGTCATATGTTTTTAGTAAATAGGTTTGTGTATTTTTGTGTGACATAAAAGGGGAGATGTACTAAAGGAGGGAGACCAGTATTGAGAGGGTGAATGTGTTTTTGAATAAAGAAAATGACATGCCCTAGTTTTTTAGTTTGATAAAAACTCAGCACCATTTGAAATAGAACACATGGGAAACCTGGGGTATCTTGGTGGGTGGACTTGGAAAAGTACTCTAGATTATATGGAAGTGGTTTGTCCTGATTTCATCTAGAAATATTGACACTTACAACACTAACTAAACATGTATGATGATTAGAGGACACTAGGTTATGGGGGTGTCCCCTACTAGTGGCTTGTTCATGAGAAAATTGTTGGTCTTCTTTTCTAAGACATGTTTCACCAAGGTATGAGGTTCTTAGGGTCCCATTGTTCTAGTTACCTATAAGTATTGACCATGTTGCTCACTTTTGAAAAGGTACTTGTGACGTGATTTTCATTTCAGTTGTTTAATGCCTAATCTGTCTTTTTTGAAAACCATTTTTTTATTTTAATGTTATTTTTTTATTTTGAAATGTTAATGCATGAATGGAATCTATTATGAAAATATATTTGAATAGAAATTATTTTCATGAAAATGAAAACAGGTTACTTGAATTTTAAAGGATTGAAAAAAATTATTTTATTATGTATTTTCTTCAAACTAGAAATATTTGGGTTTCCGTTTAAAGGTAAGGGCATAGGGTGTTGTTTACCCTTATAATTACTTATGAGTATCTCGGTGCTCATTCCTACTCTATATTTTTAGTTTTATCTTCCTTTAGTTTTGGATCACTCTTGGAGTGTGTGTGATTATATATTTTGTGGTGATCAAAGAGGTCACCTAGATGCATGTTTAGAGATATAATTTTATTTTATATCAGATTCTAGTTTTTATTTATTTTTTCTATTTTTTATTTATTTAACAGTCTTTTATTTATGGTACAAACCATTCCCAACTGTCTTTTTTTGATTCCCAACACTAGTTTCCTGTCTGTGGGGATTGGGAATGCCTTCTGGGTCTTATCAGGGTTCAACTTGGGTGACTGATTCAGGGTCGACCTGAGTTGGGTCATGAAAAAAGGGTATCAGAGCAGGTCATGATCTTTTGAGTCTTGTTCCTCAGGAAATAGTCTATGTAAATTGGATATAGGGTTTTTGAGAATTATTGTTCTGGTTACGATTGTGGTTCCTATCCAAAAAACCTCATGACAAGACTCAAGTTACTAGGGGAAGTGGGATTTTATCTAATTCATTTGGTTCTTACGGTTTGTTGATGTATGGGGAAATGAAAAGAGAGTTAGGTCGAAGGTATTAGTGATCTCGTAGGGTCTAGAAATCCATGTTGATACAGGTACATTTCCTTGGCACACTCTCCGTGATAATGGAGTGATTTTCGTATGGCCACTAACCATATGTCCAAGACACATGTTGGAACTAATTTCCTCTTACATTATCTTATGTCTCCTTGGGTTCTAAAAATAAATCTGGAAACTTTTTTTAGAAAAATTAAGGATTCTGGACTTTAAAATTAGAATGGTTTAATTTTCAAAAAGGGTGGAATGTGGGTTTTTAGAATTTCTTAGAATGTATCTTTATAAATTAGGATTTTTATGAAATGGTTTTGAGTGAATTAGGGTGAATTTATCAGAATTTGGTTTTATTAATCTCAACATGCGGTTTTTTTATTTAATTATTCAGAAAATCCTGTATTTTTCTCAATCATGTTTTGTAAAATATTTTTTAAATGGGATTTGATAAACTATTGAAATTTTTTTTGAATGGAATGAAATGTTTTGAAAATGATGTGAAATATTTTAAAGCGATTTTTTATTCGAATGGTTCATGCTTTTCTAAAAAAAGTTTCTGATATTTTAATTGGGTTTTGATTTTATGTCTTGTAGTTTTGAGAAAGATAAAGTGTGGGTCGAATGTTTATTTTGAAAAATGAAAAATATTATTTTGACCCTTGGTAATCTCATGAGTTATCACATTCATGGGTATGTATGGAATGGTGGGTAGTTAATGGAACAATTTGATGAGTGCCCAGATTGAAATGGGGTGGGTTCCTTATGTTGCACTAGAACATGAATGTGTGAGGCCCATGAGATTCTACAGGTGACTATGCCACCCACCAAGACCAAATTCGTTTAAATATTATTTTAAAGAGAATATATGATGTTTTCATAATCAGTGTTGGGTGGTGTGTCATTTTTTCTTTTGGGAATGTTTTTGTGAGGTGTTTTGAGTTTGAGAACCCCTCTTGTTTGTATGATATTTTAGGTTTTCTTTTCATCGGTAAGTTAGGTTGATGTGGTGGGTAGTGGTTTCTTTTGATGAGTGTTTTGGGGAGCCTTTATGGCAGTTTCCTTCACAGATTTAGTGTTTTTTCATGGTAGGTTTTGTCCAAAGAACTAGTTTGATTGGGTCTTTGGTGTTTTTCCTCAATAGCTAGTGTACATCCCCATAAAGAGTTAATTCCAGATTAAAGTGTAACCATGGTTGACTCTCCATTGTAAGATACTCTATTTGATCAACATAAGGACTTAAATCTTAAGATTTGGGAATAGATCCCACCTCTTATTTTCTTGGATAGGTGGATTCTATCACAGAGAGAGAGTGTATGTGAGAGGAGTTGAATAAATATTTAGTTTTGTTGAGTCATTTGATGGTCCAGGGTGAAATTTTTAATCATTATGTCTGAAGGTCCCTCCTAGAATTAGTGAAGGGAAATATAGTTGGCAAAGTGGAAAAAGGTCTGGGATGTTGGTGTCGACAACTGTCTTAAAAAGGGTCTTTGGATCTTTCGTCGGTTTACTTCAAAGAAAGGTTTCATGATGGGCCTCCAAAGTGGTATGTTTGGTCGTAAGAGGCTATTATGTTCATTTGAAGGAATCATATCCTATTTGGGACTTGGTATAAGTTCCATATCCTTGTAATGTTTCTATCGTTAGTAGAATACATGTTTAGTGACACCTTGCGGTGTTTTGTTCTCGCTCGATGGCAAGGATGAATGTTGTGAAATCCTCTGAGAACCTATTTTTTGATAGAAGTGTGTTCTCCTTTAAGAAATTATGAATTCTTCCATTTTAGAGGAAGGTTTCTTCAATGTGTCTTTCTTTCTAATGTTTCTCATTCTAAGTAGAATGGTGTGATGTGTAAACATCTTATAAGCCCCTTTCTTTGTCAAAGTTCCATGTAATGGTAAGAGGATTGGGAGATGTGTTGTGTTTTGTCGATGATTTTGGATTGTGGTATAGTTGCTTCTGGAACCAGTAGGAAGGAGTTTCGTTTGGGACTTTTTAACACATGACTATGAGGAAGGAGATGATTCAACCATTAGAGCTCTAGCCATAGGTCTCGTAGTGAAGATGGCGTGTAGTTAGGAACCCCCAGGTCTGTAAGGGGATATTGATGTAATTTTTTTCTTCAATGCTGTAAATGGATACAGTTTAAGCGTTATGGGTGGTAATTTCATTTCAAGTGGTCTTGTGTAGTGTAAAGAGACATGAGGATCATGTTCCTTGATGTTGTTACCTATATAGGTGGAGGATCCCCCTTATTTATAATGAGGTAGGGTAGTTTCATTTTCTAGAACATTGATGCTTGTCTCCTTTTGGATGTTGATCTTTATGTGATTTTACATGTATGAACAATTTTGTAAGTTATTTTCGATTTTAATTCTAGTTGGGATCATCCGAGGATGGTAATTCTCGTAAGAGGGATGAACTGTGTGGTGTCTTTTATGTGGTGTGGATATTCTATGGTTGGGCCCCTTTTAGTGGGATGTTAGGTTGTGTGCGAAGCTCTTGGGTTGGCTCAAGTCAGGACCTTTATGTCTTTCACTGATAGTCAGTTAATCTAGTTGGTCTTTTGGGGGGAAGAACCACTTTCAGTCTCAATAAAACTTATTAGGAGTAAATTTATTTTAGCATATTCATTATAGTGGGGAGTCCATTCAGGACACCCCATGCTAATATCCTGGTTCTGTCTCAGGTGATAGGTTTTTTTTATGGTGGGGAGTCCATTCGGGCCTCCCTATTTTAGGAATCGGGTTTCATTCCTAGTGTTTAATTGGTAGTAGGTTGTCTCGTTCATAGTTATCTAGCCCCAATATCCACTCTTGAGTTAACATTGGGATCGGAGCATGCTCAATGATTTCACTAAACTAAAATCATGAGGGTATTCATCTGACTTGATTTGGTCTTGTTTGGTAATTTCAAGAAAGAAATGTGGGTCCCATTTAGTAATGTATGAGATGTTTCGGTTTGAGAGTTTGGATTGTGAATTTTTGGAATCCATTTTCCTTTGACCGATCAACTTGAGGTGTTTTCAATTTGGTGGTGGGTTTCACATAGCGGGGAGTCTATTTTGATCTCCTAAGTTTGATTTGTAAGTATTTCTCTTCCTTAATTGTGTTCTTTCTAGAATCTTATTTGTTGTTTGTTGGGAATTCACTTAGACTGTGAAGGAGTATCTGTTTCTACATTGTGGTTAGGCCTTGTTGTGTCTTTCTAGTGATAGAAAACATTAGTTTGGGGATAATTTTCCCACCGACCATTTTTAAATTATTTTATTTTATTAATTTTATTAGCATCGGGTATTCTTTTTGAGCATCAGATCGAGACCTAGTTGGAAATTCTTATTTTTATTTAAAAAATGAGTTTTTTTCACTTGGCAGTATTCAGTGCATAGGCAGAGCACGGTATAAATCGTACTACTTTTCCCAGGTCACCATGTGGCCTACCTGATGTTCAAACAATAATAATTTAAATGAATAATAAAATATAACATAAAATAAAATGAGAAAAATAAAATAAAATTAAAAGTTTTTAAAAATAACAATGATAATATTATTATTAATTGTTATTTTTATTATTATTATTATTATTGTAATTATATAATTCTATTTTTAGGGTTTCCTATTTTTTCCCTTTTCTTTTATTTTATTTTTCATTTTCCCTTCCCTCTTTCTCTCCTCCTCCTCCCCCTATAACCCTTTTATCCACTCCCCTTTATCCCACCTATGTGTTCTGCTCTCACTTACTAGCTGGCCACTCTTCTGGAAGCCTCTTTCTAGTGAGCGGTCTCTAGAATCCTACTCCAACTTGTGTGAACCGCCAATGCCATGCCTCATTAGACCCACTGGCTCCCTCTCCCTCCACACATGGCTCCCCTCCATTCTCCTACATCCATCGATTTCTTCCCCCTTTTCTTCGTGAATCTTGTTTGAATCTTCAAGTTATGGTTCTCTTCTCCACCTTTTCACTTTTTCTCAACCAATTTCAGTCTTTCTGTTTCCCCTCATGATTCAGTCGAAACCCTATGGTTTGGGGTTAAAATATTATTTGGTTTTCTTTTGTCCTAGGGTTAGAGAATAGTCTCTCGGGACCATTGGGTTCATGTTCCAATAACCACCGCTGAAGGTGAGGGGATTCAGGATATTTTGGTTCATCTTTTACATCTAATGTAAGGATTTTTTGTTGTTGGTTGGTTCCGCACTTGTTATATGATGTTTTTAAAATTTTTTAACGTTCCTTGTAATTAGTGTGTAGTGATTGGTATCTACTTTGTGGTTATGAGTCATCAAGTCTAAGGTGACTCACCTGTGCATGGATAGGTATGTGTGTGTGTATGTGTGTGTAGGTTTACCCGTTACGTGTAAATTCAGCCATGGTAGTGAAATACATGTATGGGGATTGGTGTTCCTATGTATATATATGAAAGTTGCATTCATAATTTATTGGAGACTTGTAGATGCTTATAAGCATATATGTGAGGATCCCATTACACATGTTCATGTCCATGTAGGTGTGTTCTTAGGGTATAAGTTACCTTATATGTTTGTGAATGTTATGTATGCTTAGTGGGGGAGCATCAACTTTTAGTTAGAAGGCGCCAAGAGCTGCAAGATCGGTTTGGTTCCACCTAGAGGTAGGTCCGCTGTACCAATGCCTTTAATTTGAATTCAATAATTTCATGAGTGTTTTAAAATGTTATTTTAAAATTAAATAGTATATACATTATATGAAAATTAATTTCAATGCTTAGTGTTGGACTTATTTTTATTTTCCGTTGTTTTCTTTTATGTTTTGAAATGTGTAGTCTTCATTTAAGTATGATTCCAAGCTTGATTTTTAATTCTTGACACTTTAAATGATTAAAATCCTTTTCTAAAATGGTTTTGGGAATGTTATTGTATTTCCCATGATTTTTATGGGGTCATATTAGTTATGGAATTTTAATTTAATAAAGATAAGTCAATGTGTGATTTTAAAAAATCGGAGAAACTCGTGTTTTGGTTAGTTTGGAAAAATGCATGCGTTTTGGAATTAATTTGATATTAATCATTATTTTGACATTCATAAAATGTTTTCTTTCTTTAAAGCATGGTTTTAATCTAGTTATTAAAATTTTTATTCCTTGTATCTTTATTTGTTATTTTAATAGGTTTTTTGAAGGGTCGGGTGATTATGCTTTTCTAAAGTGAAAATATTCCTGACAATGTAATGAGGCCTGTTTGGCACATTAAGAATGTTTTGTGAAAAAGGAAAACCCATCTTGAGGTATTCCCCCATGTTCTATAAAAATTATGTGTATGTTGAATGTGGTAATTGTGATATGTGACCAGTAAAGAGGCTTGTTAATTTTTTTTGTGATCGAAAAGAGGGGATATACTTAAGGAAGAATATCAAGGGTGAGATGGTGAATGCATTTTTGAATAATTTTTTTTAGTTTGATGAACAATCGCCACCACTTGAAATAGATCACATAGGAAGCCTAGTGTATCTAGGTGGGTAGACTAGGACTACTACCAAAGATGATATGGAAGTGGTTTGTCCTGGTTTCTTCTACATGGATTGATTCTTACAAAACTAACTAAACATGGATAATTATTGGTGACCACTAGGTTATGGGGGTGTCCCCTACTAGTGGCTCAAGCATGGTAACGTTGTTGGTCATGGTTTCTAAGCCATATTTCACCAAGGTATGAGGTTCCTAGGGTAACATTATGCCAGTTACCTATAGGGATTGACCATGGTTCTCGCTTATGACATGGTTATAATGACATGATCTTCATTTCAGTTGTTTAATTATTGATCTTTCTTTTGTGAAAACCATTTTTTATTTATATTTATTTCCATTCATTTCGAAATGTTAATGAATTCTTGGAATCTATTTTGAAAATATATTTGAAGAGAAATGATTTTTTTTAAAATGAAAACATGTTACTTGAATTTTAAAGGAATAAAAAACTTTATTTTATTATTTCTTGTCTTCAAGATAGCATGTTTTAGGATTCTTTTTAAAGGTAAGGGCATATGGTGTTGTTTATCCTTGGAATTCATACTGAGCATCTTGGTGCTAATTCCTAATCATTAATTTTAGTTTCTGGTTCCTCTGTTTTTGGATCATTCTTGGAGTGTGCGTGATTTTATGATTTTTGGTGGACCATGAGGTCTCTTGGAGGTATGTTTAGCTATGTGATTTTATTTTATTTTCATTTCTAGTGTTTATTTATTTTTTCTATATTTTATTTGTTTATCACTATTTTATTTTTGGGCCAAACCATTCCCAACTATCTTGTCATGATACCTAACACTAGTTTTCAGCCCATAGGGATTAAGAATGCCCTCTAGTCCTTGTCACTGATCGACTCGGGTGACTGGTTCATGGTTGAACCAGGTTGGTTCATGACAGTTTCAATTTTCATTATGAAAAAAAATAAAAAATTCAATTTAAATAAAATATATCATAAATTAAAATTATTAACAATAATATTTATTAAATTGTAATAATTTAAATTAATTTTTTGTAATCTATATTTTCTAAAAACATTTCCATCAATACAACTTTTTTTTAAATAAAAATACAAATAATAAGAGGTTCATCAGTTGTAGGTTAATAAAAATGATTTATTGAAATAATAGTGACTAATAATGGGGAAATCATGCCTTTTTTATCTCTCTCAAATCAGAGATTATGGATCCACAGAATAGAAAAAATCATGTACATCACATCTAAATATCACTAAAGATCAATCATAGGGAAGTAAAAATCATGGACCATCACATTTTATTTAATCAATATCTTAAAATTTTGGCATTGATCGAAGTCGCAGCTAAAAGAGAAGATCAAAGAATAAAAATCATTGATGGTATGATAAATTTAAGGTTATGGTAGATTGAGGTAGGGGCAAGAAGGGTGAACCAGATGTAAAATCATGTAACCCTATTTCTACAATCCTTAAATATTAATAATATTTTTAAACTATAACAATGATAAAATATACCCATAGAATATATAAGGCATATGTACATGGTATAATATTCCCATGAAAATATAATGTCATTAAGAAAGTCTATATCCATATGCATCATGCACCTATGTATATAGATAGAACCCCAAATTATACAACTATACATACTTATTAACCATAGCTACATAACACCTATATCCACAATCATTTTATTCTATAGATACAATATCATGAATAAGGGGGGATTTATATTAGTGAAAATATATATTTTACAACTTTTATAAATATAAAACTGTTCAAAATCAATTAAGGAATGATGGAGATTAACTTTTTTATTCAAATAAAAAAAAGTTTTATTACATTATGAAATTGATTCCAGAGTATTTTTATCAAATGAATCAAAATACACATATGCATTATCTCCATGTTTCTCTCATATAATAATAGAATTTGTTAATTAACAAAGAGTTTTTATGAACAATATGAGATGTTGGTTTTACAAAAGCATTAAAATTCATTAGATTCTATAACATGTTTGAAAATAAGATAAGGATAAAATAATATTTATCTAGGACAAAGGAGTTTATATAATATTTTTTTTAAAATATGATGGAAATAGTTTACACCACCAAACAATGGAATATTTAAGGACTAGATTATTTTTTTTATAAAATTATTTAAAAACATATAATACCATATATATATAGTAATAGTTTATTCATTAAATTTTCCCACTAAGAAGAAATAATTGTTATTTCTTAAACACAAATGAGTTTGTTTATCTTATTATGATATTCTAGAGAGAATATAATTTCTAAGAGGATATTGAGAGTATGTTTTGACTTATAGAAGTTAAAAGAGTAAAAAATTTAATATTAATGTTTTCAAATATAAAGTGATGGTCACTTAATTTCCAAATGGAGTCTACAGATTCCATTTAGGATAAATGAAAATAGTTTCATTTAGTTACCATAATAAAGTGAAAATAACTTTTTATATTATATAAGTTTAGTATGTGTTGGTAAAGATTAATATAATGAGTTATATTAGTTACAAAATGATCTCAAATGAAATGTTTGATGGAAAATATCCAATATTGAAGATGTTTATGAACATATAAATAGTTTAAAATAGAAAATGTAAGTTATTAAAATCTTAATATTAGATATTATAAAGTAAATTAGTTTCAATGTAATGTTAAAAGATTTAAAAATTCTGTATGTGATTCATAAATCACCCCATTATTAAAAAAAATCCTTCATAAATGTTACTATCTAAAGTAGTTTTTCTAAAGGGTTTTATCAAATGGTCACGTAAAGATGTGTTAGAAATTACAGAGATACGCCATGTGTCTTCCAAATCCTAAAATGTGAAACAAATATAATTAATCTATAGAATTATATCATATAGTATATAGATATATAAATTCTTAAATATATTTTTTAATATTATTAAAATATTTTAAGAATATTATATTTATAATGGTATACAAAAGGTAGTCTTCATTTTATAATTTTATCACATTGGATGCATATATTGCATGAAGTAAAGTGAAAATTAACTAATCAATGTATGAATTGATTTATCCTTATATAATTTTCATCATGAAGTATTATAGGTTATGATAAAATGATACAGTTGTAATGGGTAGGATTTCATATAGAGATGAAAAATATGCCCAAGAGGCACACAAAAAACCTTTCCTGATGAACCACCAAGTATCCCACATAGAGTTTCATACAGTATTTATTTGGTATCACTACTATAAAAAGAAGCTATTTTACAAGGCTAAAAATATTTAAAAATCCTCATAGACAGTGGCCATATCCTATATCCATGGTCAGATGACCTTGGTCCACTATTTCCATTACCATAGCCTATAGCCATGGTTGGGGTAAGACAGTAGTTATAGGTAGGTTATGACCATAGTCCCGGACTATAGTCATAGAATTGTTTCTACATACATGTCCACATGGCCATATGATTATGGACACCATCACTGACCATTTCTATAGGACTTCTAAATTGTTATTTTTTTCATAGAGGTTTTATAATGACATATTATTGTTATTTTACTAATCCTTTGAAATTAACTTATAATACATTATATGAAAACACACACACACTAGTTATTAAATATTTATATGTATAGTTTTTAGACATTTATGTATGTACATTGTATAAGTGGACTGTGGGAATAATTGTTCTTTATATCCATTGTATACATGGACCATGTCCATGGGTGTCCCCAATAGCCATGTTCTATGTGGATTGCGGCTATGGGAAACCCATATATTCATAGTCCACATTGAATTTTGAAATATGATACCATTGTGACCATATTACATGTGTATTGTGGTCATATCATATTTATACATTGGTTTACCACCATATCCCACTTTTAAAATGGGTGTGTCCTTTTCCCATGCCATTTCTATTCATTTGGAACATCCAATAGGGGTTTTATGTGTCTACCAACACCTAAAAACCATGTGCGAAATTCATTTTGGCCAACCTATAGCCATGTTCTACATCAAAAATAGTTTTAGTATAAATTAGTTAATATTATAGCCATGTTTCATGATGAATCATGGCTATAGGATGTCGTAGAACTTTCATTCTATTGACTGTTGTTATACGACCATGGATTTTGTGATATTTTATAGTATTGTACACTATCTAGGCATGTTTCCTATTAAATCCCCAAACCTGATGTTGGAAATATACTTTAAAATAGAACCTCCAAACTTTGATACCATTCTTATGAAAGTCTTCACACTTTTCTAAATATGGGAGGTTGGGAATATTTTTGATTATTTCATCAGTTAAGGATTAACCAAGATGGTATTTTACCTTTTATATGTTGAGTATGAAATGTGGGCCATTGATTGAGTTATACTGACGAAGTGTATGGATATAACTAGATAAGGTTCATGTGATTTTATTGTAAATATATATGAGGGACATATGATGTGCTAATTCAGTTAGATGGATGACATTCCATTTATTCATTGACCTAGCTTACTTATAATCATAGAATCAAGAAAATAAGAGTAGCTATATGGTATTGAAATAGTCTTTGTCCCATAGTTAATTGATTTCTTTTATAAATGGATAATATATTTATATATACTTTTATATTATATATTTGGTGGACACAAGTATGGAGATACTTTTGTTTGATAGAGATCATGCTAGATCACTTTATAACTTAAGTAACATTTCTAATTTCTTATATGACACTATTTTCATCCATTTATGGATTAAAAAATTAATAATTGTTTCCAAGGTTACAAAGGTCCATGAATTTCCACTTTATGGTTGTGTGAATGTGGATCAAGTCTATGATTCATAGAGATCCACCCAAAATGTGTTTTAGTGGATATCTAGAAGATGTTCTGGATGGATTTTTGAGGTACAATTTTAATTTTCAAAGGTTTTATTTATTACTAACTTCATATAAATAACCATTGGGGGATTTTGAGATATTTTTGGAGATGGTATGAATGTTTTATGGAGTTTTTAAATGCACCTTAATAGTTTTTAAGTGATACTGAGGTGTTTTGAAATATACTTTATGTATTTTGTGGATTAGTGATTTCATTACACATATGAGTCAAGGAAATAGTGTATGAGTGTTCTAGGAAATATTTAATATTAATTGACTTATATTATAACCTATGTATGATTTATAATACTCTTTGTATGAGTTATTTAAATGGTCTTATGAGTAAAACCTTTTTGAATAGTTTTAAAGTCACAACATTATTAAAGGATAGTTTCCAAAATAATAAATTACAAAGAAAAATAAATAAAATGATGATAGAGAAAGTATTTAGAGAATAAAACAATAAAGTTCTAAATTTTATTTAACCACAAATTTGAGATAAATATCAATTATATAAAAACATTAGTTGTGACTCAAAATTTAAGATGAAATTTATTAATTTTTCTGGGATGAATTTAAAATTAGGTAGATGTTTCTAGTGTATTTCTTAGTTGTTTCAAGTTATCACAAACATTCAAAGGGTTTGTTATCCAAGATAGTGATCAAGTTGAGTCTCTTCATCATTGAGAAAATGATATTTGATCAATTTTTAACAAAAGTGAATATATAAATGGGATGATGTTTTTGATACACATTACGAATTCCAACATCACATATTCTAAAATAATTATGTGATTCATGTTTAGCTTTGATAAAATGATTTTTTGTGATTATAATGATAATTTGAAGAATTTGAGTTTGATATGGTTTGAATCTTGGAATATAATATTGTTCCACAACACTATTATCATTTGGTTCTTTCATACAAAAATGATAATTAATTTCACCTAATTTATTTTGAAGAGATAAAAATGTATTTAAATTTTTGTGTTCTTAGTTATATTTAAATGATTCTCGGTTCTTGAGATCTATCATGCACATATAAATAAAAGGTTGATTTTTAAATAATATATAAAATGGTGTGAGAGAATAACCCATGTTAAAAGGATAGTAGGCAGTGCATATAAAATCCGGGGAAGGCTAAAAGTGGTTATTTTATCATTACTAATTTTGTTGATAGCTATATTTTAACGAAATACTTATGTTTTTAACTTAAAATAACAATGAGAAAAAATTAATTCTTGCTATTATTTTATATTAAAATTATCAAGTTTGGGATAATAAAAAGTTGTGAGAGAATACAAAAATATCACCATATCACTAAACATATTTAATGTACAAAAATAACTATTTAAGAGGAGAAGAAGTAGTGGGTATTTATCAATACAAAGTTGTTTATGTTTTTTAAAATTATCTTTACCAAGATTTCAGATCTGATAATATGATGTAGTGATATGAGGGTTTTCCTAAAGTGATAAATAATTGACTAAGATATTTAGTTTTTATTAAACAGGTAATTTTTAAGGGTCTCTATTCTTGAAAACTGAGTTGTTTTTTATATATATTCTAATTATGGATTAAAGAGGAGGATTTATTATTCATTGTAAAATAAACATGAACATAAGAGATGATCCTTGTTAAATGGTTTTGTTTTCAATTCATTGTAATTGGTGGTAGTCAGTATAAAAATATTGGAACCAATGGGTGCTATGAACTATATGTGAAGGATGAAAACTTCATACTCACTATAAGTTGGTGATACATTTATATTATAAAATATATAGACCAATATAACAACCAGATATGAAAATTAGTAGGCCCTCACACTAAGGATGAACCTTGTAAAAATAGGTGTGCTCCTTATTCAATCTTATTTTTTTCATTTATCATGTAATTATTATTTTAAATATTTATGAGGGTAAATCAGATCTTACCTAGTTATAGTGGTCAATTTATAAATAAAAAAGAAATTATAAAATTCATGATATGCTGATTCACCCCCTATTAGTGTATTCATTTGACCCATTGGTATTAGGGATGAAGGCTCCCTCTATTAGATTCACTCTTTGTACTAAAATATGGATAACATCAATTCTATGAATAATAGAGGTGTTTAAATATTTTATGGAAATAACATTCATGGATTGAAAAATAGAATGATCCCATAATTTTTGTCACTGGGTCTTGATTTTATTATTTAACTATAGTTTTTTTCACAAATAAAATGGGTTGAAAATGTCATTTTTTATACAAGTAATCTTGAGGTCGATGGTAAATACATAAATTTTATTCTAATGACATTTTTTGACAAATTATTCACTGAGGTGATGAGACATGAAACTACTATGGTTGTATTTTACAAACATGAAATATATTATAAGGGAAATTTCAAAGTAAAATAATTTTAGCTGTAAATATGGATAAGGAGGTTTGGGGTTAAAATGGGTGAAGTGGAAACCATTGGTGATTAACTTCACCAAGTTCAATGAAATTATGAGAAATATTAAAGGATTTAGTGAATGACTGGATGATTAAACCATTTTATAGAAACACCTTAAAAAATCCAAAATATATTTGATCCTAACATCTCTTCTATTGAATAAATTGATGATATTTCACTTGATGATATATAGAATAGTTTCTTTTACTTTTGAATGAGAAATTATCTGACATTTAAAAGGAAAGTGAAATAAGAGATGGATTTTGAGTCTATAATGAGGCTCAAGTTAAAGGAAGAATAACCTAAATAATATAATTCTTCTGATGATTAAGAGGAGAAAGATGATGACTAAAAAAGGGAGATGTATCTTACCTAAAAAAAATTCAAAAAATTATAAGGAAAATATAATGAAATATACCGTTGAAATGATTAAAGTTTGTAGATTTATGTCACATTCCTATTAAATTTACAAAGAATAATATTCCTTAGTATGAGTCCTAACAAACTAATTAGAATCCTAAAATGAATAATTGAGGAAAATGATATGAACCAGTTAAAAGTATAGGTGATGATAAAATGAAATTTCTAAGGAGAAAAAAATAGTTTGATGAGTAAAGAAGAAGTTGAAGACACTTTATCTAGCATCCAATCAAAGCATGAACATTATGAGAAACATACCAATTTAATGGAACACATAGAGAGGTATAGAACTACCACAAGTTGTTATGAGGAAGGATGAGAAGAAACTTACTTGAAGCACATACTCAAATTAAAATTGGAAGCCTCTCTTAAAAAAATATAAAAATTAAGAAGATTAAAATTTCAAAAAAAAATATGGATATAATATTAAGTCAAATTAAGAGTTTAAAAAGTGAAAATTATATTATCAAATAACTCCACAAATCTAATATGAAAGTTACAAATAATGATAATATCTTAAAATAACTTGAAGATAAATATTTTTAAAAGAATAAGGGCTGATCAAGTTGGAATAAAATCATATACTGGATAAAAATGATTTTAAAAAAATTATAGAATAATTCAAAAAATGTATTAAAGTTAGAGAAAAATTATAAATAAAAACAATGATTCCAAACAAAATAGATCAAGACAAATTTGTACCTAAAAAATATCAAACTGTTAGATATGATATGTCTAAAAGTTTAAGTCTTATTTACGAATCTAACCAATTTTAGACCAATAAGTGTTGGGAGAAACACCATCCCATATCTGACTAGGAAATGAGGAAGCCTACAAATTCATCACCTCCCAAATAGATGAAAGATCAAACCGGATCTATATAGATATAAAATTTGGGAAATATTTTTTTAATAATTATTATATAAGATATATATTCAATAGATATTTCTATAATTGTGTGATATTTGGTCATAAAGTCTTCACTTTTTGTAACAACATGTCTTTATTTGGAGAAATGTTTTAGCTAAGGGGGTCACTCTATGATTGAAATGGACACTACTAGAAATACAGGATTTCCCAACGGTCTGAACCGTTGGGAAAGGTTGCAGAACCATTGGAATATATTATTCCAAAGTTTCTGCAAACCGTAGGGAAGTAATCCATTGGGAATGCTTTTCCCAACGGTTTACAGTGAACAGTTGGGGTAGGTTAGAAAAAATTAACCTATCTCAACGGTTGTTCCAAACCATTGGGAATGTTTTTTCCAACGGTTTGGCTTGAACCGTTGGGAAAACCAAGCAGAGGGATTCTTTCCCAACTATTTCTAAACCGTTGGGAAAGTATTTTTACCAACGGTTCTATGAAGCGTTGGTAAAAATAATACTCAAATAGGCTATTCCAATGGTTTGAAACCGTTGGCATAGCCTATGTTGTGCAAATTGCACAGCATCCTGCAATTTTCACAACAGATACCCTCTCATTTTTATGCAATTTGCACACCAGCCAATCCATTCCCTCTCATTTTCAATCATTTCCAATTATTGTACCTATAATAAAATAACATATACATATACAATTATTGTACCTGCAATAACAAACTAACACATACATATAGAGAAAAATTCATACACATTTAACATATAATGAATCCAGGAACTATACACATCTAGAATTAAATCATAATTTATAATGTAATTATAAACATACATAATTCATTTAGAATTCAATTAAAATTTTAGATGACAATTATATGTGGAATCTGGACTTCAATTCATAATTTAATCAGTTTTTCGTATACTATATGTTTTTACTAGAAATGATATCCATTTTAAACAAAATACATACACCTATAGTGATACCAGACACACTGTTCCTCGGATTGAGGCAAGGGTAACTCGTACACGTCAAAAATGACCCATGGATCGTTTTCCTAAAGTATCAACATATTCCGAAAGAGTTTGGTCGGTTTTCCATATGTCATTTGTTTTTTTCACTAAAAATGAAGTGATTTTTAAATAAAAGAGAGACACTTTGAATGGTGTCAGCCACATCGTGCCTCGGATTGAGGCGGGGTTGACTCGAACACGTCACAAATGACCCATGGATTGTTGTGCTAAAATATCAACACAATCAGAATCTGTTTGTTCAGTTTTCTGTATGTACTTAAAATGTTGTCCATTTTAAAAATAAGAGAGACACTTTGGGTGGTCCCGGCCACACCGCGACTTAGATTGAGGCGCAGTTGACTCGTACACGTAACATATGACCCATGGATCGTTGTCCTAACGTTTCAACAGATTCTGAATGCGTTTGGTCGGTTTTCATATGCCGGTTGTTCTTTTCACCTATAATCCTGTCCATTTTAAACAAAAGTGACATAGTTAGAGTGGTACCAGCCACACCACATCTCAGATTTAGACTGGGTTGACTTGTACATGTCTCAAATGACCCATGGATCTTTTTCCTAAAGTATCAACACAATCCGAATGTTTTTGGTCGGTTTTCCATATGTGAGTTGTTGTTTTCACTTAAAATGATGTCCTTTTGAAACAAAAGACAGACATTTGAGTGGTGCTAGCCACTCTGCATCTCAGATTGAGGTGGGGTTGATTTGTACACGTCACATATTACCCATGGATCATTGTGCTAATGTATCAACACAATCAGAATCTGTTTGGTCAGTTTTCCATATGTACTTAAAATGTTGTCCATTTTAAACAAAAGAGAGACACTTAGAGTGGTCCCGGCCACACCGTGCCTCAGATTGAGGCAAGGTTGACTCATACACATCATATTTGACCCATGGATCTTTTTCATAAAGCATCAAGACATTTTGAATGCGTTTGGTCAGTTTTTAGTATGTCAGTTGTTGTTTTCACTTAAAATGATGTCCATTTTAAATAAAAGAGAGACACTGTGAATGGTGTCGGCCACACCACACTTCGGATTGAGGCGGGGTTGACTCTTACATGTCACATATGACCCATGGATCATTGTACAAAATTATCAACGTAATCAGAATATGTTTGGTCAGTTTTCTGTATGCTAGTTGTTGTTTTCACTTAAAATGAAGTCCATTTTAAACAAAAGAGATACACTTTGATTGGTGTTGGCCACACCGCACCTCGGATTGAGGTTACGTTGACTCATATACGTCACATATGACCCATTGATAGTTCTTCTAAAGTTTCAACAAAAACTGAATGCATTTGGTCATCTTTCCGTATGTACTTAAAATGTTGTCCATTTTAAACAAAAGAGAGACACTGAGAGTGATCCCAGCTACACCGCAACTCGGATTGAGCCCGGGTTGGCTCGTATATGTTACATATGACCCATGGATCGTTGTGATAAATTATCAATAGAATACACAGGTTTTTGGTTGGTTTTCTGTATGACAATTGATCTTTTCACTTATAATCCTATCCATTTTAAACAGAAGTGATAGAGTTAGAGTGGTAACGGCTACACCATGCCACGGATTTAGACGGGGTTGACTGGTACACGTCTGAAATGACCCATGGATCATTTTCCTAAAGTATCAACACAATCTGAATGTGTTTGGTCAATTTTTCGTATGCCATTTGATGTTTTCACTTAAAATGATATCCTTTTGAAACAAAAGAGAGACATTTAGAGTGGTTCCGTCCACACTGCGCCTCGGTTTGAGGCGGGGTTGACTCATACACGTCACATATGACCAATGGATTGTTTTTCTAAAGCATCAACACATTTCGAATTCTTTTGGTCAGTTTTTCGAATGTCACTTGTCGTTTTCATGTAAAATGATGTCCATTTTAAACAAAAGAGAGACACTATGAATGGTGTTAGCCACATCGTGCCTCTAATTGAGCCGAGTTTGACTCGTACATGTCACATATGACCCATGGATTGTTTTTGTAAAGTATCAACACAATCAAAATCCGTTTGGTCAGTATTCTGTATTCTAGTTGTTGTTTTAACTTAAAATGAAGTCCATTTTAAACAAAAGAGTGACACTTTGAGTGGTGTTAGCCACACCGCACCTCGGACTGCGGTGAGGCTGACTAATACATGTCACATATTACCCATGGATCGTTCTTCTAATGTTTCAATGAAAACCGAATGCATTTGGTCGGTTTTCTGTATGTACTTACAATGTTGTCCATTTTAAACAAAAGAGAGACACTTAGAGTGATCCCGGCCACACCACGACTCAGATTGAGCCCAGGTTCACTCGTACACGTCACATATGACCCACGGATCATTGTGATAAATTATCAACAGAATCCGAATGTGTTTGGTCGGTTTTCCATATTCCAGTTGTTCTCTTCACTTATAATCATGTCCATTTTAAACAAAAGAGACACAGTTAGAGTGGTACCAGCCACATCGTGCCTCGGATTTAGACGGGGTTGACTCGTACACATCTCAAATAACCCATGGATCATTTTCATAAAGTATCAACACAATCTGAATGCATTTGGTCGGTTTTCTGTATGCCAGTTGATGTTTTCACTTAAAATGATATCCTTTTGAAACAAAAGAGAGACACTTAGAGTTGTCTGAGCCACACCGTGCCTCGGATTGATGTGGGGTTGACTCGTACACGTCACATATGACCCATGGATAATTTTCCTAAGTCATCAACACATTGAGAATGTGTTTGGTTAGTTTTTCGTATGTCAGTTGTTGTTTTCACTTAAAATGATGTCCATTTTAAATAAAAGAGAGACACTATGAATGGTGTTGGCCACACCGCACCTCGGATTAAGGTGGGGTGGACTCTTACACATCACATATCACCCATGGATAATTGTTTTAAAGTATCGACATAATCAGAATTTGTTTGGTTGGTCTTTCATATGCTAGTTGTTGTTTTCACTTTAAATGAAGTCCATTTTAAACAAAAGAGAGACACTTTGAATGTAATTGGCCTCACCACACCTCATATTGAGGATATGTTGACTTGTACACATCACATATGACCCATGGATCGTTATCATAAAGATTCAATGCAAACTGAATGTGTTTGGTTGGTTTTCCGTATGTACTTAAAATAGTGTCCATTTTAAACAGAAGAGAGACACTTAGAGTAATCTCAGTCACACTGCAAATCTAATTGAGCCAGGTTTGGCTCATACACATCACATATAACCCATGGATCATTTTGATTAATTATCAACAGAATTGGAAGGTGTTTGGTCAGTTTTCTGTATGTCAGTTGTTCTTTTCACTTATAATCCTATCCATTTTAAACAAAAGAGACAGAGTTAGAGTGTTACCGGCCACACCGCACCTCAGATTTAGACAGGGTTGACTCGTACATGTCTCAAATTACCCATGGATCATTTTCCTAAAGTATCAACACAATCCTAATTCATTTGGTCAGTTTTTTGTATGCCAGTTGGTGTTTTCACTTAAAATGGTATCCTTCTGAAACAAAAGAGAGACACTTAGAGTGGTGTCGGCCACACCACGACTTGGATTGAGGAAGGGTTGACTTATAAATGTCACATATGACCCATGGATCGTTTTCCTAAAGCATCAACACATTTCGAATGCATTTGATCAGTTTTTCGTATGTCAGCTGTTGTTTTCACTTAAAATGATGTCCATTTTGAATAAAAGAAATACACTATGAATGGTGTTGGCCACACCACACCTCGGATTGAGGCATAGTTGACTCTTACACATCACATATGACCCATGGATCATTTTTCTAATGTATCAACACTATCAGAATCCGTTTGGTTAGTTTTCCGTATGCTAGTTATTGTTTTCAATTAAAATGAAGCCCATTTTAAACAAAAGAGAGACATTTTGAGTGGTTTCGGCCACCCCGCGCCTCGGATTGAGGCGAGGTTGACTCTTACATGTCCAATATGACCCATGGATCGTTCTCCTAAAGTTTCAATGGAAACCGAATGGGTTTGGTTGGTTTTCCATATGTACTTAAAATGTTGTCCATTTTAAACAAAAGAGAGACACTTAGAGTTATCTAGGCCACACCGTGACTCAGATTGAGCCCGTATTAGTGCATACACATCACATATGACCCATAGATAGTTTTGATAAATTTTCAACATAATATGAATGTGTTTGGTCAGTTTTCCATATGCCAGTTGTTCTTTTCACTTATAATCCTGTCCATTTTAAACAAAAGCGACAGAGTTAGAGTGGTACCGGACACACTGCACCTCATATTTAGACGAGGTTGACTCTTACATGTCTCAAATGACCCATGTATCATTTTAATAAAGTATCAAAACAATCCGAATGTGTTTGTTTAGTTTTCCATATGCCAGTTGATGTATTCACTTAAAATGATATCATTTTAAAACAAAAGAGAGACACATAGAGTGGTGCTGGCCACACCAGGCCTCGGATTAAGGAGGGGTTGACTTTTACACATCACATATGACCCATGGATTGTTCTCCTAAAGCATCAACACATTTCGAATGCATTTGGTCAGTTTTTCGTATGTCACTTGTTTTTTTCACTTAAAAAGATGTCCATTTTAAACAAAAGAGAGACACTATGAATGTTTTCTGCCACACCACGCCTCGGATTGAGGCTGGGATGACTCGTACACGTCACATATGAAACATGGATCATTGTGCTAAGGTATCGACACAATTAGAATCCCTTTGGTTGGTTTTCCCTATGCTAGTTGTTGTTTTAACTTAAAATGAAGTCTATTTTAAACAAAAGAGAGACACTGTGAGTGGTGTCGGCCACACCGCGCCTCATATTGAGGCAAGGTTGACTCGTACACGTGAAATATGACCCATGGATTGTTCTCTTAAAGTTTCAACAGAAACCGAATGCATTTGGTCGGTTTTCCGTATGTACATAAAATGTTGTCCATTTTAAACAAAAAAGAGACACATAGAGTGATCTCGGCCACACTGCGACTCGTATTGAGCCTGGGTTGGCTCGTACACATCACATATGACCCATTGATCATTGTGATAAATTATAAATAGAATCCGAATGCTTTTGGTCAGTTTTTCATATGCCAGTTGTTCTTTTCACTTATAATCCTGTCTATTTTAAACAATAGAGACACAGTTTGAGTGGTACTGGCCTCACCACACCTCATATTTAGATGGGGTTGACTCGTACACGTCTCAAGTGACCTATTAATCATTGTAATAAATTATCAACACAATTCAAATGTGTTTGGTCGGTTTTCTATATGCCAGTTGATGTTTTCACATAAAATGATATCCTTTTGAAACAAAAGAGAGACACTTAGAGTGGTTCCGACCACACTGTGCCTCCGATTGAGGTGGGTTTGACTACAAATCGTACCTGAGGAGGGTGAATACCTCTTTGGAGCTATCCTAGGTCGGCAGTGTACTCTTCCAGGATGCTCATCTCCCAACACCTGATGTATGTGATCAGTGGGCCCAATATTGTCTGGTTCTTGGGCATCGAGGGCCTCTAAAGCATCCTGTTACAAATATAAATATATTATTAAGTTACAAAATATATATTAAAATATAAAATCAACAGATTAAAACTTACAATTTACTTCTAAGTTTCTTCGTTGATGACACTTCCATCCTTTTTCCATCTACTCGAGAAAAATAGTTTTTCTCGAGGTACACGTCCTTCAATATTCTGTATTTTCCTCTACAATGACATTGAAAACTAAAGTTATATGAAAACATTAACAAACGATTAAATAATTGAGGAAACAAAATAAAGTGTAAGTTGTAAATAAAACTTATAAAAAATTGTCATATCTGCTTCCTCTCGTGATCTGGCATCGTAGTACGTCCTAGTGTGTGGAGGTATTTTTTTGCATCAATGTTTTTTTTATTTTTTTCAGATGATTCCTAAATAAAATTCGATAATTCAAAGGATAATATTAATTCAAAACATAAAAGATATTATTTAAATACCTCAAATTTAATTCATACCTTAAACTGGGTAGTCGTCCAATGAGTAATCATCTGACGATACTGCTCTATTGGACAATCATCCACGACTAGTACAACCTCTAACTTAGTGCCAACTATAGAATACCATCCAATGTATAACTCATGCTTTTAGGCTCTCCAAAGATTTCTTAAATCCTTTAGACATTCCGTTTTTTCACCTTCACCATCTGGAAAATTAAATCGAAGATGACATCAAAATATTAATTCATATAAATACCAAAATAATTCATAGCATTAAATACCACATATTTTTTTACCCATATCTCTGCCCAATCTCTATCCTTGAACTCATTTGGATAATGTCTCCATGATAGCAGGCTGACGGGAATGATGTCGGAGTATTTGGCAAGCGTCGCCAAAAAACTCTAACATTGCTGCCATGTTTTCTCAATCATATGGTTGTCTTCATTGTAATCCACCATAACTTATGTGTGGCGGTTCCACACTGAACGCATGCGTGTACGCCCCCGCCCCTGACTCATGTTAGTAGATATATCTGTCATGAAGGAAAAACAAACATTTTATCAAAACATGTTATAATGAAAATAAATATTTCTATAATAATTGTTTAGGGTTCTATAAATATACATGCGCCAGTCTGATCGCTGAGCACCACTGGATCCACAGAAACTGATTGAACACCCTGTGGTGGAACAGGAGTCGAAGATGATGGAATATAGAAGCTATGAGAGATAAAAGTAGAAGAAAAAGAAGACAGGACTGTTGTATGACCGGATTCTTACTGGGGAGTGGGAATCATCATGGGATATGAAAATGATGGGCCAGAAGATACAAAATGTTGCGAAAACATGGGAGGCCTAAATATCCCGTGTGACCCTAATGACACACCAGGATCAGAATGTGGGAAGGATGACATGTCAGTGGGAGGTGCAGGGTCTAGTTGGGTACGCGAAACTGCTCGTCCACCTCTGGTACGAACCCTCCTCGTACCACCGGCCTGAGTACTAGGACCAGTACTAGGCTCCTCGTCAAATAACTGTCGACGTATAGGTGTATCATATAAAAATGTTTAAAAAAATTAATCACATGACATTCTATATTCATTAAATATTTATACTTGAAATAAAGTACTCACTGTAGGCACTAATGGTGGAACACCCATCTCTGTCATTCGACGATTGTTCTCCATCATTTTTTCCCTTCATCTCTCTTCAATTGGCTGCATTTCCTACTTTTGAAAACAAATATGTAATTAATTAGAAAAAGGAAACTAATGTATAACCCAAAAAACTAAATATATGAGGGAATATGGGGATTCATTGGTAATTTAGCTATCAATTGTTTTAGAAGAGCTTGAATGGATTTAATAAATCATACAAGTTGTAATGTTCACCAAGTTAGAAATATTGTTTGACTAGGTTTAAATACAGTTCATTTCCAAATTAGAAAATGCAATTCAAATAAAACTAAAACCAATAAACATTGAAAATTCACATAATGGTCAAGTCAGCTAAAATATATTTGTGATCAATACTAAATCAATTTTATTATTACCATCCTTAATATCCCAACTCGAGGAAAACCAAAAGAATTGAGAACATGGATAAATTATTCTCTATATTTTCAACCACAACTTCAGGTTCACAATCAATTCAGACAATTGAGCTATTGGAGTCATCAAAAGAAATAAATGGATTGGTTCCAATGGAATAGGGACAGTGTCAATTCCATCATCACCATCATCAAATATATGTCTTGGAATTACTTCAACTATTACACCAAATTCAGGTCGAAGTTGGTCTTTGACATAAAAAATTTGTTTATCCATTGATGCCAACACATATGGTTCTTCGGTAGAAAGAGTTAGATTCATATTAATTACTTGAAATCCACAATCATTAATAAATGTGCCCTTTCTTTTCATCGAATCAAACCAATGGAATTTCATTATTGTGACTCATCCATGAGAGTAATAATCAAATATTATTATTTTCTCAACAACTCCATAATAACCCACATTTTCAAATAGTGGTCTACTATCTGATGCACTGGCATAACAATATGTTGTGGAAGTAACCATAACACCATCATGTTATGTTCTCATGTTCTTTTCCTGTTCAGGGAAAATAAATTTGTACCCATTGATAACAATTGATTTACAGTCACGAACCACAGTATTAGGACCAAAAGCCAAAGCTCTTATTTCCTCAGAGACAGAGTCAGCATACAAACTCAATACCTGCAATATAAATTACTATTAAACTTAATTAAATACTGATATAATTATTTTAAACAGTAATATTTTTACCTTCAATTTTAACCAAGCAGAAAACTCTTTGCTCTGTAAAGTCTCTCTTTTTCTCAAAGATAAAGAACGATGCTTCCTATTTATCATTGTTTAATGTTCCCTATAGATAAAAAATATAAATAGTTTAATAGATATATATTTAAGATATACATATTCAATTTAGTTACCTGATATAGACATTGAACAAATCACAGTTGAACAAAACTGTGCGATGTGCCATCTCCCGCTCTTCATGGCTTAATGTCTTCAATGTATATGATCCAGGAATTCCTCCTGTTTGAGGATGTGATGGAAAACTAGGTTCAATTTTCTCATACAATTATTCTCAATTTCTCATTGGTCTGTTCATTCTTTTAGTAAGATCAGAAAAATACATTGAGCAGAAATCCATACATTCTTGATCCAAGTAACCCTTCACGATAGAACCTTCGGGATAATTCTTATTTCGGACATAAGACTTTAATGTGTACAAATTTCTTTCAGTTGGATACATCCAACAAAACGAAAAAGGTCCTCCGAGAAGTATTTTAGTGGGAATATGGATAGTCAGATGCATCATGCATGTGAAAAAAGATGGAGGAAATATTTTCTCCAACTCACAAAAAATTAATGGGGCATCTGTCAACATTGTTTGCAAGAAAGACTTGGACATATTCTTAGCACAAAGATCTCTAAACAAATGGAACAACTAAATAACAGTCACCCTTATATTATTGGACAATATATGATGGATTTATATTGGAATAAACTCATGCAGTAGAACATGATAATCATGAGTCTTCAAAGATTTTAGCTTCAACTCTCTTCTGTTAACCCGTTTAGATATGTTTCTTGAATATCCATCAGGAACTCTAATAGTCTCTAATACTTACATAATTTTTTTTCCATAGGTTTCATCACATAAGAAGCATAGGGATGTTTCCATTTATTTTCACTAATACGCACAGTATGCAATTCTAGTCTGATTCCGTAATCCACCAAGTCACGCTGAGATCATAAATCATCTTTTGTCTTCCCCTTGACATTTAGAAGAATCTAAAGAAATATTTTGCGTATATTCTTTTCAATATTCATTACGTCTATGAAATTATGTAACAAATTGACTGAACAATAAGGAAAATCAAAAAAGATACTCCTCTTCCTCCAATTGTAATAGGTTTCAGTGGAAACATTCTTTCTCTTTCCAGATTTCATTTGACCCATCCCGAATGAAGAACTGAAATCTTTCAATTCATTAAGCACATCAGTTCCAGAAAAATGCTGAGGTGGATCATCAGTATCTATGGTATTATCAAATCCTAAAAGATTCATTCTATATGGATGATCATTTGGAAAGAATCACCGATGTCCAATAAAACTGAAACTACAGTGATGTTTCAGTCTTCTGGATTGTGTATTCTTCATACAAACTGGGCATGATAGTTTTCCCATCGTTCTCAATCCAGACATCATTGCATAACCCGGAAAAACATTGATCGTCCACATAAGCGCAACACACATCTGAAATATGTCTTTATAACATGAATCGTATGTGCACACACCCACATCCCAAAGAAGTTTCAACTCTTTTATTAAAGGTTGCATGTATACATCAATATCAATGTTGGGATCAGAAGGACCAGATATGAGTATAATCATGAAAGTGAAAGGTTTTTTTATACACAACCATGGGGGAAGATTATAAATGTGTATAAAAACTGGCCATGTGTTGTCGGAAGTAAGCATCTGCCCAAATGGATTAAAACCATTGCATGAAAGACCCAGCCTCACATTACGCACGTCAGCTGCAAAATTAGGATGTTGAGCATCAAATCTCTACCATGAAAATCCATCTGTAGGATGAACCAACTAATCATTAGTTTTCTTTCTCTCGGTATCATTCCATCTCATTTTTATTTATATGTCATTAGACATAAAAATATTCTGGAGTTTGGGGATTAATGGAAAGTTCCACATTACTCTCTGTGGAACGCGGGATGATGTTCCATCAGATTTTGACTTCCAGTGGGATGTGCCACATTTTATACAATCATTTCGTTCAGTGGTTTTGTAAAGACCCAAAGCATGAGGTACATGGACATTACATTACTTTTTTGGAATATTTGATACATAACGAAAACAGACACACGAGGATTGTAGTAGTTTAGTGTCTTTGGAAACTCGGAAAATAATCTTCAAATCATGGTGAAAGATATTCAACATCTCCCATAAAGATATTCCCTTTTTGTTTTCTTACCTAAAACCTTTCTTTAAATCCGGGGGAAAAGAAAAAATATAAAAGTTGAGCTCAAATGCTCAGTAAGGGTACGCATAGAGAACATAAAACAATCCATAAACATCTGAATGTAAAAACTTGAACAAAAAATCTAAACATCAAAATCATGAGCAACGACATAAATCTTGTAAGTACACAAGGCATAGATCATAAAGGAACATTAGTCATGATAAAATATCATGTTAATAAAACATGTAATTGTGGAATCCATTAATAACGTGTTATGATTTCCATAGTAGCCAAGGCATTGCTGCCAAGACCATCTTAGTGGACAAAGTCCCGTTCTGAATCGAGTTCACTCCTCATTCAAGTCCTGTAACACTGAACCGGATTAACTTACCATTCCAGCCATGTCTATCTCATGCGATATAAATCTTTACCCAATGTATTGGAGGGAGATATAGGTCCCACCCATCTCGTAATGAAATCACTCTTACTTTTTCCACAACATAAACATAAATCATTCATCATAACCCAAAGAATAAAAATGGGTTTCATAAACATCATCCCATCATAACATATTCTATATAATACAAATGGATATCATTTAATCATAAGAAAATTTAAACCATGAAAATTATAGAGATATTATACTTGAAACATACACATAATAAATAATGTCATCTTAGATGGAAACTGGTTTTGATAAAACACTTTAAAAAAATTCTTGAGGAAAATCTCATTTCTTCTTAAAAATCATTTTATTTTCAAAAAATGCCATGCAATTTTAAAAGAAATGGATTTTATTGAAAATAACCATTAGATATTTTTGAGTAAAATTCCTAAAAATAAGGTGTTATGAAACTGTAAAAATACGGTCATGCCGTATAAGCTAAAAACATTCTTCTCATACATTTTTTCGGAAAAGTCAAAAAGTACCTTGTATGGTAAACAAAAAATAGATTCCTTCCATACGATGTGGTAAAAGTAAAAAAAAGGGTAAGAATGACTTTAACCATACATGGAAGAAAAGTAAACATTTTATGAAAACATTTTCAGAACATATGGACATGGATAATAAACATAACCCCAGTAAATACTTACGAATAAACAATCTCGGATAAGAATGAGATTGGAATAATTATCCCTTACCTTATGTGTGATATTCTTCATATATATCCAAACCTCCTATATAATGATTTAAATAATGTCATTTACCTATTATAGAATTATATTTATTGTTATGATATCATATATGGTTTACTTATGACTTTATATTACCCATTCTTTTGTTAATTCGATGTAAAAGCAGCGATTTGGGTAAAATCGTTTCATTTATTGTACGTGTTTCGACTTGTTGTTATTGATATTATTACTTATATCCTGATTTAATTAATTCCATAATGTAAAACATGATTTATATATAATATATAATCAGCATATACATATATATATATGATAGATCAATAAATGGAATGAAATACACCGTTTATGGAGACGGGAGGTCGTACGTACGCATGAACGTTGTTTTCGTTTCCTTATTTAATTGAATGGAATTAAGTAGATGAAATACATATATATATACATAAATCCAGTATCATTATTATGTAATATATTTCATTATTATTCATTATATATACTTTATAATCATTCATGAATGGTTAACATGGAGAATGAATCTCATCGCGTCGTGGAGACGGTAGTCCGTACGTACGCACGAGCGATGATATCATTCCCATGATCGTGGAATTGTATTGAAGCATATGTATAATATTTCAGAATCAATATCACTTTAAAATAATCATATATAGTTATTTATTTACACCATTATACGCATCCAAGTAAGGTGGTAGTCGAAAACAGATTACACCACGGCGTGGAGATAGTATTCCGTAAGTACGCACGCGCGGTGATTTCGTTTTCCGTAGGATGGATAGAAGGTGAAATAGGGTTGTTTCATATTTATAATAAAATATAATAATATACGTAATAATAATGTTATTACTTTATAATGATACAACTAAAGAAGAATAAGTACCAGAATAAAGAAACCTGAGAGAATCAAAAGAAGAGATTACCTCTTCTTCAACACACCTCTTTTAAAATTCTTCTTATGGAAGTAGAGTTGGTATTTTGAGAATACCAGAACCTAAAAAATGATTCTAGGGAAGTGTATAAGAGAAATGGGCAGGGTTTTGCCAAGCTTCAAGGCTCAAAATGGTGTGAAGAGAAGAGGGAAGAGGTGCCCTTTTATAAGGGAGGAGAGGGGCACTTTAGGAAAAACATAAAATATTATTTTATAATAAAGTCAGATTCGGTTTTTAATAGCTTCCAATTGATTTATTTATAAGATAAAGTGGGGATGGGTATAAATCCTCTCATAAAATAGAATTTAGACAAGTTTAGGTTTCTATTTCAACCTTATCATTTAGATTTTACTTTAAGTTAAATAATTTCACTTTTACCATGTCTTCTTGTTTTCTTACACTATAAGGTTAATAAACTTACTATAACAAGCCTAACGAACCCCAATTGGTTAATTATTAATATATATCCTTATATAAGTCATTTGGACAAACCATAGATTTTTAGGAATAACATAACAATTAATAATATAATATTTTTTGAAAAACCATTTTATGTCAATTATGAAACTATTTGGTAATTGATTTTTTTGAAACTCATAACAGCATGATTATTTCTAAAAACCTTAATTAAATTAATACTAACTTGTCATATTAACCTATAAAATTAGTGTAATTCATTAAAAGTCTCAAATTACATTTATTTGGGTATTTATAACATCAATTATGTTAATATTTCATTAATAATATAATTACTGCATCATCATTGTGTCATAAATAAATTATATTATTTAACATCTAAAAATTATAAATAAAATACCATTATTTAGGAAATCTTCTTATATTTCTAATGAATATTTATAGTCTAATTTATCTTATGTATAACCCTATATTAAAAATAATTTAGTTATTAATCATTGATTTTAACTATTTTAACCCTTCTTTAAATAAATTAATAATAAATGTCCTAATCTAATCCAAGTGGACCTAAATGGTCATATTTTATTCCTAAGGTTGTTTTTGGTTGAATTAATCTTATTCAATAGAATTAGGACATGTGTTAGGGTAATAATAATATCATTTTTACCCTTAATTACCCTATTTACTTTTAACCGTTGTAAAAAAAGTAAAAAGTTGCTATTCACCAAAAAAACATTCATCTCATTGAACCACATTTTAGTCCTTGATATTAATCGTGTCTCTCATATTTTCGAAATTCCACTCACAGAAGCGGTAAAATTATGTTTTATGTGAATTTCCAAATTCTCCTAGGAGGTGGGTAAAAGACGAAGAAAAGTTCAATAAACTTTTTATATATCTAAAATTATTATAAAATGACTCAAATGAATTACATTGAACTTATATAGGTATTATGTATCAATTTTGACCTAAAATAAATTTAAATTAAAGAAATAATTATTTAAATAAAAATTTGGTTTTTAAATAATAACCCAGTGTTTTCACTATTCATCAAAAATTGAAAGTTTTCAAAAAAGTACCAAAAATTCACCCTACGCTAATTTCGATATTATGAATTCAAAAATTAAGTCCATTTCAAAAGATAAAACTTATAATTTTTTAAAAAGTGGGTATTACTATTTATAACGGGTAGTTTATATAACATATCATTGTTTAGTGAAACTCGGTATTGCTTACAATACACGCTATCGTGGAAGGTAGCGATTGTGTGTAATGAAAGCCAAGTCAGAGATGCATGTAGTGCAAGCTCCTTTTGGTGTAGCGTACAACACAAGACATCAATAAAATTAAAAACAATATTTTTCATAAAATCTCGAGGTGTTACATTCTACCCCCCTTAAAATGAATTTTGCCCTCGAAATTCGTCGGGGTTATAAATGGTTTACTACTCAAAAGCTTCTTTAATAGAAACCCACATCGTAAAATGGAATACCAAAACCAATCCTTAAAAACTAAATTATGAAATGTAATGGTTACCCAAATTAACTAATCACTGGGTTTCCACATAGGAGAACATAGGTGAAAATATGGATATGGAAGAGAAATCTAACCATCATGTTCTAATGGAGATTGGTAGAGAACATGGATATGAAAAATCCAACAATCACAAAGCCATAGATTTGTGATGATCTAAGGTACCATCTGATTCATCAGATGGGCACATGGACAACATTTTTGGTTTTCAAGATCATTTCCCTAAAGTTGAAGAAATTGGAATTAAAAGAAATACTTTCTTGATTTTGGTACAATATCACTGTTGTTCATGCCTTGAACAATTTCCACTTCATCTCTTAAAGAAATGAAGTTGAATTTGTCTTCCGTGAAGTGATAGTGGATCATGCGATAGAATGAAAGGTCATTCCATATGTCTCAAACATAAGGTTAGCAATAGTTATATACATAAGTCCATTTATGGTGAGATTAATTGTATACGGTTCCAAAAATGGACTTATACTTCATTTATCATTCCACTTAATAAAATAAAACTAGTTTCTACTAACCAGGGAATTCCTATAGGCTAGTGGTAGGCGATAAAGGCCTCTCGCACTTCAGTTGTGGGTTCAATTCCCACAGCCTTGTCCGACGCGACAGGTTGTCGCCCATCCTGCAGGTTGTCCTTTTTCTAAAACTACATTATTATAACATTCCATAAATAATATCGAAAGAAAAAAAATTGTAGCCTTAAAAAATTATATCTGATGTCCAAATTAATCCATTCCAACCTTTAAGCTTATCAAAAGTACTTCTGTCTAATCTCATAGTGTAAAGAAAGTGATTACATGAGAGGTCACATAACAAGTACTGAATACCATCATTTATCCCCCATAAATCATACGATATATCTTGTTGGTCACATTCCAAATATTCGAAGGCCTTAATCATGTATTCTCTTGAAAAATGAATACCCATTGAACCTTAGTGAAAACATGAATTCAGTTAAAAGTTAACACTTTTCACATACCAAAAGCCACAAAATTCTATATACTCAAACCATGATATCACTTAGTCCTTATATATATCATGAGATCATGAATACTATCAAACAATTTATTTTCTCTTTATCCCTTCAATATGTGCATATCATATGCTTTACAAAATATTTGAATCACTTTTCATGGATACCGATACCATATTCTTATAGAAAACCACAATGGAACAATACACAGATATTTCAAAATTCCACGATACTATAAATGAGATTCCATGATACTATTTTGAAATCCCATTACAAAAACACTTAATCATTACCCAAAATCATTGTCATACTCAACATCGCAAATAATGATCGCATGTGACTTCCCTTTATCATTTTCATTAAGAGGTTTCTCACGTTGATCATCATTAACCCTTGGATTAGGGAATTGATTAGCATAATGCCCCATTTCCTTGCACTTGAAGCATTGAAGTGTTGGTGGTGCGTTCTTTGCAGTGTTTTATTTATTCACATCATTAGCAACCCTTTTTCCATTACTTTGACACTCAGCTACTCAATGACCTTCTTTTCCACACTTCTAAAATTTTCTAGTCCCTTTAAGACAATCTCCACCATGCATCTTTCCACACATTGAGCATAAAGAAGCATTCATCTTCTTTTCACCATTATTCTGAGATTTCTCCTTGAACTCCATCTTTCGTTTCTTGTCAAAACCATGAGATTGATATGTTGCACCAACTTCTTGTTCTAGTTTTATAGCACAACACACAATTTCTCCATATCTACTGAAGTCTCTTATAGCTAATGCCCATCTAAGACTTGGTTATATGCCACTGAAAAATCGATCAACTTTACATTCAGGTTGGATGATAAAGCCAGATGCATACCTTACAAGTCTTGTAAAATTCGCTTCGCATATACCAACAGATTCATCATCCTTCTGCTTAAGCTCAAGAAACACCTTTTCTATCTTTGTTCGAAGAATATGAGGGAAGTACTTACTGAAAAAACATGTTCTTGAACTCGTCCCATTCCATGGATTCAATTTCATCTTGGGGCCTTGTATTCTTAATTAGAGTCCACCACTGGTCTGCTTCACCTTCTAGACGGTAAACAGATAAAATGAATTTTTCATATTCTGAATAGCGAAGTATGGAAAATATCTTTTCAATGGTACTATTCCATTGTTTGGCAACAAGTGGATCAGAAGACCCATTGAAAGACGGTGGGTGTTGCCTCATGAAAGACTCAATAGAATATTATTCCCTTCTCTGGTCATTTGGAAATCCAGAATGATTCATAGCTTGTTTAAGTATATCATTAAGATTTTTCACTCCATCTCTCATCACATTTTGTTTCTCGGGAGGACAATCAATGCATTGTCCATTACATTGATCAACACGGTTCCTTCGGGTTCCAGCCATCGTCTAAAACCCAAAAAATAACAGTGTGAGAGGCAAAAATCATGCTAGGAAAACAACATAATAAAGTGGGAGTACCTTCAATATCTAACTTCTTAGGTTTAATTCTAATATCGTTACCATAATTCTAGGACATAACCTATACTTATACTTAACCTTAGGGACATCCCTAGACATACCTTAGAAAGATCTCTAGGGATCTCACTAAAGTTTTCGCATCCTAGTTTCTAATGGTTAACTAAACCTTTCCTATGATACCAATTGTAAATGACCAAAGCTTGACATACATGGACATTACATTAATTTTGTGGAATACTTGATACATAATGAAAACAGACACACAAGGACCGTAATAGTTTAGTGTCTTTGGAAACTCGGAAAATAATCTTCTAATCGTACTGAAAGATCTTCAACATCTCCTATAAAGATCTTCCCCTTTTGTTTTCTTACCTAAAACCTTTATCTAAATCCTGGGGAAAAGAAAACATATAAAGGGTGAGCTCAAATACTCAGTAAGGGTAAGCATACAGAACATAAAACAGTCCATAAACATTTGAATTCAAATACTTGAACATAAAATCTAAACATCAAAATCATGAGAAACGACATAAATCTTGGAAGTACACAAGGCATAGATCATAAAGTATCCCTAGTCGTGATAAACTAGCATGGTAATAAAACATGTAATTGTGGAATCTATTAATCACATGTTATGATTTCCATAGTAGCCAAGGCATTACTGCCAAGACCATCTTAGTGGACAAAGTCCCATTCTGAATCGAGTTCACTCCTCGTTCCAGTCCTGTAACACTGAACCGGATTAACTTACCATTCCTGCCATGTCTATCTAATGAGATATAAATATTTACCCAATGAATTGGAGGTAGATATAGGTCCTACCCATCTCATAATGAAATCATTCTTACTTTTTCCACAACATAAACATAAATCATTCATCATAACCCAAAGAAAAAAAATGGGTTTCATAAACATCATCCCATCATAACATATTCCATATAAAACAAATGGATATCATTTCATCATAAGAAAAGTAAAACCATGTAAATAATAGAGATATTATACTTGAAACATACACATAAGAAATAATATCATTTTAAATGGAATATGGTTTTGATAAAACACTTGAAAAGAATTCTTGAGGAAAATATCCTTTCTTCTTAAAAATAATTTTCTTTTCAAAAAATGCCACTTAATTTTAAAAGAAAAGAATTTTATTGAAAATAACCATGAAATATTATTGAGTAAACTTCATGAAAATAAGGCGTTATGAAACTGTAAAAATCCTTTCATGCCGTATAAGTGAAAAAAACATTCTTCTCGTACTTTTTTCTGGAAAAGTCAAAAAGTACCTCGTATGGTAAAAAAAATAGATTCCTTCCATACGATGTGGTAAAAGTAAAAAAAGGGTAAGAATGACTTTAAACATACATGGAAGAAATGTAAAAATTTTATGAGTACATTTTGAGAACTTATGGACATGGATAATAAACATAACCCCAGTAAATACTTACGAATAAACAATCTCGGATAAAAATGAGATTGGAATAATTATCCCTTACCTTATGTCTGATATGCTTCGTATGTATCCGAACCTTATGTATAAGGATTTAAATATTTCATTTACTTATTATAGAATCATATTCATTGTTATGATATCATATATGGTTTACTTATGACTTTATATTACTCGTTCTTTTGTAAATTCGATGTAAAAGCAGCAATTTGGGTAAAATCGTTTCATTTATCGTACGTATTTTGACTTGTTGTTCTTGATATTATTACTTATTTCCTAATTTAATTAATTCAAGAATGTAAAAAATGATTTAAATATAATATATATTCATCATATACATATATATATGATAGATCGTTAAATGGAATTAAATACATCGTTCATGGAGACGGTAGGCCATAGGTACGCATGAACGCTGTTTTTGTTTCCTTATTGAATTTAATGGAATTATATAAGTGAAATAAATATATATATACATAAATCCAGTATAATTATTATGTCATATGTTTCATTATTATTCATTATATATACTTTATAATCATTCATGAATGGTTAACATGGAGAATGAATCTCATCGCGTCGTGGAGATGGTAGTCTGTACGTACACACGAGCGATGATATCACTCCCATGATTGTTGAATTGTATTGAAGCGTATGTATAATATTTCAGAATCAATATCACTTTAAAATAATAATATATAGAAATTTATTTACACCATTATACCCATCCAAGTAAGGTGGTGGTCGAAAATAGATTACACCACGGCGTGGAGATGGTATTCCGTACGTACGCACGCGTGGTGATTTTATTTTCCGTAGGATGGATAGAAGGTGAAATAGGGTTGTTTTATATTTATAATGACATATAAGTATATATGTAATACTTATGTTATTACTTTATAATGAGACAACTAAATAAGAATAATTAGAATAAGAAAGAAATCTGAGAGAATCGAAAGAAGAGATTACCTCTTCTTCGACGCACCTCCTTTAAGCTTCCTCTTATGGAAGTAGAGTTGGTCTTTTGAGAAGACCAGAACCTACATAATGTTTCTAGGGAAGTTTAGAAGAGAAATGGTCAGGGTTTGGCTGAGCTTCAAGGCTCAAAATGGTATGAAGAGAAGAGGGAAGAGGTTCTCTTTTATAAGGGAGGAGAGAGGCACTTTAGGAAAAATATAAAATATTATTTTATAATATAGTCATATTCGGTTTTTAAAAGCTCCAACTTGATTTATTTATAATATAAAGTGGGTATGGGTCGAAATAATCTCATCCAATAGAATTTAGACAAGTTTAGGTTTCTATTTTAACCTTATCATTTAGATTTAACTTTAAGTTAAATAATTTCACTTTTACCGTGTTTCTTGTTTTCTTACACTATAAGGTTAATAAACTTACTATAACAAGCCAAACGAACCCCAAGTGGTTCATTATTAATATATATATCCTTATCTAAGTCATTTTTCCGAACCTTAAATTTTTAGGAATGAAATAACAATTAATAATATAATATTTGTTTTAAAAACAATTTTATGTCAATTTTGAAACTATTTGGTAATTGATTTTTGTGAAAATCATAACAGCATGATTAGTTCTAAAAAAGTTAATTAAATAAATAATAACATGTCATATTAACCTATAAAATTTGTTTAATTCATAAAAAGTCTCAAATTACGTTTATTTGGGTATTTATAACATCAATTATGTTAATATTTCATTAATAAGATAATTACTGCATCATTATTCTGTCATAAATAAATTAAATTATTAATGTATAAAAATTATAAATAAAATAAAATTAAGTATAAAATCTTCTTATATTTCTAATTAATATTTATAGTCTAATTTATCTTATGTATAACCCTATATTAAAAATTATTTAGTTATTAAACATTGATTTTAACTATTTTAACCCTTCTTTAAATAAATTAATAATAAATGTCCTAATCTAACCCAAGTGGACCTAAATGGTCATATTTTATTCCTAAGGTTGTTTTTGGTCGAATTAATCTTATCCAATAGAATTAGCACATGTGTTAGGGTAATAATAATATCATTTTTACCCTTAATTGCCCTATTTACTTTTAACTGTGGTAAAAAAAGTAAAAAGTTACTATTCACCAAAACTTATTTTCATCTCATTGAACCACATTTTAGTCCCTGATATTAACTGTGTCTCTCGGATTTTCAAAATTTCACTCACAGAAGCGGTAAAATTATGTTTTATGTGAATTTCAAAATTCTCCTAGGAGGTGGGTAAAAGACGGTGAAAAGTTCAATAAAATTTTTATATATCTAAAATTATTATAAAATGACTCCAATGAATTACATTGAACTTATATAGGTATTATGTATCAATTTTGACATAAAATAAATTTAAATAAAATAAACAATTATATAAATAAAAAGTTGGGTTTTAAATTGTAACCCAGTGTTTTCACTATTCATCAAAAATTGAAATTTTTTAGAAAAGTACCAAAAACTCACCCTAGGATAATTTTGATATTTCAAATCCAAAAATTAAGTCCATTTTGAAAGATAAAATTTATAAAATTTTAAAAAGTTGGTATTACTATTCATAACGGCTAGTTTATATAACATATCGTTGTTTAGTGAAACTCCGTATTGCGTACAACACACGCTATTGTGTAAGGTCGTGATTGCGTGTAATGAAAGCCAAGTAAGGGATGCATGAAGTGAAAGATCCTTTTGGTGTAGTGTACAACACAAGACATCAATAAAATTAAAAAGAATATTTTTCATAAAATCTCGGGGTGTTACAGGTTTCCTCCATGAATAAACTGTAATCTTTCGGGCTAGCATGAATTTTGTTTCTTGAAAATACAAGTTCCTCAACTAACATCCATGCCATATAGTGGTTTTAGGGAATATCTGCATCATCTGGAAGTAAATCCTTCAAGAGGGTAAGAATGTAATCGATTGTTGTATTAGAAATCCCATATATAGTTTTCCCTTGAAATAATCAGATTAAAAATTCCATCTTTTTCATTTGATTGCATTGTCGATATACTGGAGTCGTGGCAGCATCATTCAATTTTTTCACCCTATCAATATCATCATTTTCACTAGATACATCATTTGTCCTCAAATCGATGTCTTCTTGAGTCAAAATCCTTTCTTTTTCATGATGATGAATAAATGAAAATTGATCATCAAACAAATTCTCCATTCCAGTCCTTTCATTTCGATCATCACCAATTTGAGATTTCATTTTTTACCCATTTTGATACCACACAAAGTAGTTTTCTTGAAAATCATTTTTGGTTATGTGGTAGCTAACTTCTTCACGGCTCAACCAAGGTCTACCTACACAATTGGAACACGGGCAGTGTATGCGATCACTATTTGAAGCATTGTGAAATGAAAAATCTATAAAGCTCTCCAAATTGTTTTGAAAATCGCTTGAGATCCGATTGGTTTCATACATCCAACTTTTGTCCATGCTGTAAAAAGAATATATATAAGTCATTTTTTCATAAATAATTCAATAGGATTAAACTTTAATAAAAAATACATTTATGTAAACGATAAAGGAAGAAGTTTCTAGTCGATGTAGTGAACTATTAAAATAATGTAAAGAAAAAGTACTCATAAATTAAATTAAAATTTATTTATATTCATTTTCATTAGGTCTATAAGAGGCACATGCCTCAGGTCCCATTATGTGTTATAGGCATCCCAAATCGTTCACTCATGTTCAATAACTCATTATTGGCACCTCTATGGCCATACCTTTCAAAACCTAATTACTTCCCCAAGTCAAGCGCACCCCATGGGTGAATAAATTTTAGGCTTATACACTAATAGGTTGTTCATGGATTTTAAAAAGATTTAATTTCATTAAGTATAGACAAAAACATTTATTTTTAATTTTGAGATTAATAATAAGGTATGTCAATGATAACAACATTACTGAATTAAACGTGTGACTTATCTAGCATTTTTATGGATGTCTACACATGCCAGCATTGGTAGTGAAAAGCACCCAACCCTCATAAAAGTGAGTATTTTCCAAGAAGGACACATAATATACAACGTACAATGAGAACCATATTTAATTGACCCTAAATTTATATTAGTACAGTCATCTTGGGGGAAATGGAATATATGATCCTGGTTAACTGGTGAATTTAAAAGCTCGTATTCCATATGTTGGACACTATCTAAGGTAAGAAATCATGTGAGGATGAGTTTACATAATTCAATTTCTTACATGATAGTGAGAATTAAAGCTTGAATTAATGACTTGAGTTCACTGATTAAATGATTTTAGAGGTTTCATAGGTTGTTCATGGTGGGGGAGTCTTATCCGATTTAGAAACTAAAATAAATTTCCATCATAGGTATCAATAAAAAACATAATCATCAAAAGAAACTCCAAATAAAAAAGGACTAAAACCATCAAACATTTTAAGAATTCACTACTATGCAAGGTTTATAAACATGTTTTGCAGTAATTATATGTCTTAATCATGAACCACCTCTACAGCTCCCAGTTTTCACAAATAAAAATAAGTTAAATATATCAAAATATCCCTAAAACAACTCATTAATGGGCTCAAAACGTAAATATAATCTTGAACCAACCATGGAATCTCTTTAACAACACATTCTAAAACAGCAGTTATCTCATGTGTTACTAAATACCAAACATATTCATATAGTGTACTATAACAAATTATATTACACAATCCTTATTAAAAAAATTCATTTTAATAAAACACATTCCTCAAGGAATTTTAAGGAGAACATTCATAAAAATTTTTCTAAAAATTAATAAACACATATAAATAAATTTCCAAGTAACAATTAATTACAAGGTGAAAAAATAATAAAAACACATACTAAGAAAATCTAGAATCCAACCCAAATGAATTTGAGATACTTCTTCTTCGATGGAGGGTTAAAGATTTAATTAATTAAATGGATTGGAATGGATAAAGTCTAGATTAAATCAAAACACAGAAAAATGATATAAACATCAAAATCAAACCTTAAAACTAAAATATGAGATGAATAACAATAAAATAAAGGTAACACATAAATATTTTATGTGTATGAAGAAGATAATACCTGATTTGAGATGATTCAGATGGAGTTTCACAGGTTCGGATGGGGGAAGTCGCGAGAGGAGTCAAGCCCTGTAGAGATTTAGGGTTCTGTCGCGAATGGGGGAGAGTAGCGGCCGATTCTGTATTTGGGGTAAACATTTCCCAATGGTTTTTAAAAACCATTGGGAAAGGGGTCTCCAAGGTGTTGGGAAAGGTTTTCATGGACACCCCTTCCCCAATGGTTTCCCAAAACCTTTGTGAAAGGGCTTCTTTAACAATGGTTAGCTTAAACTGTTGGTAAAGAAGCATTGGGAAAACCTGCATTTCAAGTAGTGGGATGTGTCTCCAAAGAAGAAGGCTATTAACAAAAATGGATCATGTCTAACCACTCAAAATAGACTTCAATTCTTGGAATAAATGTATGGGATATGTGATTAGTAGGAAAAGTTTTATGATAAGTTTATGAAAAATATCCCTAGAAATATATCTTAAAAAGAAAATAGGAAACAAAATAAAGGAATGATCAAGAAGAAAAGTCATTTGTTGTGAATATTTCATTGAAGAATGGTAAGAGAGGAAAATTTCAGATAATTTATTGTTTTTTTTTCTTAAACAATAATAGAGACAAAAATATATTAAAACATATAGACTGACATCATGGTGGAGCAGTGACACTCCATAATGACAGTTCCTTAATGATCAGTGGTGTTGAAACTGCTATAATTGAGTATAAGTGACTCAAAATAAAAGATATTTTGTTTGTATAAGGGATAAAAAAAACAAATTATCGAGAGTGGTAAATATTTGATGATGTATATTAGGATATCATTCTGAATAACTTAGGCATCATAATAAATTCCAAATAAGTAAGGTTCATTATAAGAGGTTAGAAGAACAAGTGTAAAATAGTTTCAAGTTGGTGGTCCATCCAATTCTTGTTACATGATTTGAAAACATTATAATAATCTATGGAATAGAAAAAAATTCCATCTAGGATAAATAAACATGAGAAATGTTTCTAAACATGAAGTAATGATAAGCCTTCCCAAAATCAAAAGGTAAATAAAAATTATTTATGAAACATTCTAAAAGGGGTAGATCGTTCAAGGGACACATAAGAGAGTTGAAATATAGTCCACCAAACCATTAAAATTTTTACATTTATATGTGTCTAGTCATATACTACATAATTCAACTAAATGCGATATTTATTTAATTTTATTAATTTATTACTACACAGAGATGACTAATTTTCTTATAACGAAGCACAAATCAGAAACCATTTATATGTCTAAAATATTTAAAAGTTAAGTTGAAATGGAAATTGGTGACAAAAACAAGGAGAGGTCTAATAATGGGAAAGAATACATATGAAATTATTTTGAGATAAAACTATTAATAAATATAATAAAACATCAATATATAATTCCATATAGCCAGGAAAATTTTGTTTCTAAAAGACAAAATTTAAACATTTCAGAGATGGGAAAGAACTATATAGGTTGAAAATAATCTTTCAAAAATTATTTTGGTGGGAAGTTTTTTCTTACTTATGTGAATATTAAAAATATATTATTATTGACAATTGAAAAAAATAATATTATTTATTATATGTGGTACAATATAAATAAAACCTTTAAAAACATTAACATGTTTCGAAACCATTATTACCTGATGATCAAAAACAAAAAATTGGGTAGGCTTAAAGAAAAATACAAAGAAGGCATCTTCATGGGATATCTATGAAATTGTTGTGTCTATAAATATTAGTTAAATTATATATAAAAGAGGGTATAAGACTTATATATTAAAATATTTTAAAATCAATGAAAATTGGATGTGATTATTGAAAAGGAATATGAAACTACAATGCTAGAAACATGAAGATTTCAGAAAAAAAATACCTTGATAAGAACAATGTAAATGAGTATATTGTGGTTGATATTGATTAAAATAAATACAATGATAAAGATATTGACAAATATTATAGGTTAAGGAATCAATGATTTATTAAACATGTTGATTCTGATAAAATTACTGGCAATCAAGATATATCAATTCAAATAGAAAGTGGGTTGATAATTGAAAACCAAAACACACCTATTTCATAGATGGAATATAAAAATATTTATGAGTTAGTTGAACATGAGGAATGGATTACTTTTATGACTGAATGAATTTTTTATCTTGGAAATTACTACACTTTGGAGATTATTCCAAAACCTAAAAAATGTGATTTCCTCCAAGTGGGTATTTAGAAATAATATGAATGAAAAAGGAAAAGTGGAATGTAAAAAATAAAGGATGGTGTGCAGATGATACTCATAGATGGAAGGATTTGGATTCAAATAAAAATTTCACAAATAAAAATAATTGGTACTGTTAATAAATTATTGGTAGTGACAACCCACAAGAATTACAAAATATACCAAATGGGTGTAAAATATGTTATCCTAAATGGTGATTTTTAGGAAGAGGTGTTCACTAAATAACTAAACATTTTATTCTCGATTAGGATGATATAATTATATAAAATATTAATAAGGAATTATATATCTTCAAATAGTCCCCCTCATCCTGGTGTGTCGAGCTAGATAGTTTATTGAGAATCATGGACTTTTCAATGGGAAAATTTTACGATAATATTTTTGTGAAAAAGCATTCTATAATTACTCTATCTATTATTGTATATATTTATGAAATCATTTTTTTATATGAAAACTTATATCCTTATAAATAATTTTATGAAGATATGAAAAGATATTTTGATATGTTTATGTTAGGTAAAATGACTTACTTTCTGGGATTGAAAGTTATTCAAGGGACTTATTATATTTTTCTATCCGAAGAGAAATATTAAAAGAAAAATTTGACTATAATTTTAATTAATAATTTCATTGAAATATAAAAACCCCTAAATTTTGGAACTAAATTTACTAAAGATGAAGCTGATCATAGAGTTAATCAAAGGGATTTTAAAAATATAGTTAACAATATTTCTATTTAACTACTTCTAGAACTGATATTTAATTTTTTTATCACTATATGTTCTAGGTTTCAAAGTGATCCCAAAAAGTATCACATATTGGTAGCCCAAATAATTATAAGATATGTGAAAATAAACTAAAATTCGAATTACTATTTAATAAATATCTAGTTTTATATTGCATTGTTATATAAATACTGACCAAGATGCATATTTTTGTGATAGGAAGTCCACTTTAGGTGGTCCTTATTTCATTGTGATTTTTTTTTGTAGAATATTAATAAGAAACATTTATTCACTTTAATAATAGATGAAGTGGATTATATATTAGCTACACATGCATGAACACAAGTTCTATGGATTCAAGTACAACTGACTCAGCAGAGAGTTTATGTGGAGAATCCACTTTTCTTGTGATAATCAAATAACCATTGATCTTTAAAAAAATCTATTTCAACACTCAATATTAAATTCTATTGATATTACATATCATTTAATCAAATAAAATGTGTCTAATGATGACGTAAAGCTGAAATATCTTTAAACCAAGGAAAAAACACATACATTTTCACAAAATTCATGCCAAATGGGAGGTTTTATGATATATGGATGTAACTAAATTTTTAGTATTCAACCATAACCTAAATATTTGGGTGATGAAAGAACACCAATAGGGATTTGTATTATGTTGTCTATAATTGGGATAAAGTACTCAAATTTTATAAAGTGATACTCTCTTTGTCAGAGGGAATGTATTTATTTTTAAAGTAGGTGAGTGTGATATTTACTTAATTATTTGAATCCAAATATAAGGATAATTTTTAATGGGGGTAGATTCATGGTAGTGATAAATGTATGTATGAATTGACGGATAGATCATCTCTGTCAATTGGACACATTCTATTTACACTTTTGTGATGTAATTATCTAAAACAACTACCAATACAGTAGTGTGGTGAAATAAACTTCTTATTAAATAAATGATATGATTTTATAATTCTCATTATATATGTGATTTATATAATAATTGTGTTGATATTATAGAGTTTTATACAGTTTCCAATAAATCCAATGGTGGTATTTAATATGCCCTTAGGATTGTTGAAGGTTGTATTTATTGTTAACATTGAAAAATGAAGAAATTGAGATGTTTTCAGAGCACATATGTGTGCTTTTGAGAAGTTTTCAAATGTCCCTATAGGTTTTTAAAGTGATTATAAGTCATTTTGGAGTTTTTTTCTAAATTTTGGGTAGATTCATAATTTTGGATAATTAAAATTCATATGGTTCATTTTGACTTAGTGAGAATCATTTTAAAAATATTTTTAATTAACTAAAAATGTAGAAAATTAGAGAGCTATATATGGGTCATTGAGGACTCTGTACAAGTATTTTAGATGAAATATATGAGTCAATGGGTGATGCATATGAGTCATTTTTTACTCTAGTATGAAAACTGTAAAAGGCACCAGAGCTATGTATGTGTGATTTCATTCCACATCTAATTCCGGGAATCTTTATGTGTGTGTTTTCCGAACTAATTATGATTTATTAACTCATAAAATGACCCATGTATGAGTCATATGAATTAGTATACAAGTAATTTAAATAAAATTATGAGTCAACATTTTGTGAATAATCTAAAAATATCTACAGGATTATAAAAGAGTTTATAAAATTATGAAATCTAAAGAAAAATAAATCAAATGAGGTGTGATCCAATATTTTTTGATTAAAACATCAAAAGTTTACTTATGATTCAAAAAATAATTTGAGTGAAATATCAGTGATAGAAAAATCTTATTTATGGCTAAAAAATAAATATGAAATGTGTTAGACTCACCTTTTTTGATAATCCCAAATCATGTTTCATTTATTTCATAATCATGTCTCTATTATCGGATAATTGTGTTTCATTAATATTCCTAGTTTCTATCAAGTAATATCTATGTACTTTTAATATCACTAATCTCTTGTTTAAGCTTACAGTTCAAAATTTCTCTAAGTATGAAAGGTCACCGATGAAAGTTCATTGATGAAAGGTCACCGATGAAAGGTCACCAATGAATGGTCACTGATGAAAGGTCACCGATGAAAGGTCACCGATGAAAGGTCATCGATAAAAGGTCACTGATGAAATGTCACCGATGAAATTTCACCGATGAAAGGTCACCAATGAAAGGTCTTCGATGAAAGGTCAATGATGAAAGGTCACCAATGAATGGTCACTGATGAAAGTTCAACGATGAAAGGTCACCGATGAAAGGTCACCGATGAAGGTCACCGATAGAAGGTTATCATTGAAGGCTATTGATGTAGTCTACTGTTGAAGCCTACTATTGAGAAAGCTACTGCTACTAGTCTACCGATGCTCACTCTTCTACTCCATACCTTTTAAAATTCTTAAAAATATTCTAATGGTCATATTTTGTAAATTTAATGCTTCTGAAATTAATTAATGTTGATTGTAGACATATCATGAGACCGTATCTGGAGACAGTACGAGGAGGACCACATGTGGTTTACTTATTCCTATTGTCAGACTTCAAATATAAAAGAGAATACCGAGGAAGAAAATAGAAGTGTGTCGAAAATGTGTGGGAGAAGAATTCATGAAAAATAACTTACTCACTAGATCAAAGAAAACAAGAGAGAACCATCCGACACATATACTGTGAACTCAAGAGCATCATGAAGATCATTTGGGAGAAAAAAGTTCATGTATGTCTTCCAGGATTTTTCAAATCTCTGTCCAACCAAGATGAAGAATACCTCAGTACTTGGAATCTAGAACTTAGATTTGCAACAATCTATTTTGAGGACAACTTCCAAAGAATGACTTGAATTATAATTTCTTCAATCTAAGGATTCAAGAGTCAAACTAAAAACACATAGAGCTTTCTAAACTCAATATTATAATTTTGTCTCTATTGTGTTATTTTATTTTTACATTTCTAAGAAGTGTGTGTTTGTTTGATACACACATTGTCTCCTGTGATTTAACTAGATGATATTAAAAATCCTCACATCAAACTTCACTTACACCTTGGTTCCCACGTATAACTATGGAAGAGACCATGTGTGATATATATTTTTTGTTTTTCCAAAAAAGAACTGTGGTAGATGGTGTGACCCTTGTAAAATTTGTGAAAACTGTTGTAAGGACTGATACTACCTGTGTATCAAGTTTATTGTTAATATAAAATTCTTGGTGGTAGGTGACCACCAAATGGAGAGGATTAAGTCTTGGATTGAGACATAACCACTTGTTTAACTCTGTTGTGTTCTATGTTTTCTCAATACTATATTTTTCTATTTTTTTCTACCCATAATTTCAAAAAACAGAAAATTGTTTTGACATTGACTCTGATAGTTAGTTCTAGTTAGTGTGTGTAAGTGTTTAATTTTGTAAACCTATTTGAAAAGTTGAATAAGTATTTTACACTGATTCAACTGAGGACTAATCACCCTTTGATAAACCTATTGACCAATGAAACATTTATATCTATACTACCTTAATTAACTAGGCCATTTCAAAATTGGAGAATCTTTTATATAAAGTTTTTTACAGAAATTTCAAGTAGGAACTCAATTCACCACTCTCTTGAGTTTCCACTCCGCCAAGATTTTGCATCAGAGGAAATTTTTATTGCTACTATCAGAACTGTTGTGCAAGTTTTTCAAATTCTCTTCAACTGTGATTTTATTTTTATCTTAAAGATCTAAAAATTTCTATCATATCTAAATTTTCAGTTCTTTAAAATTATAATTAACTATGGATAACAGAGTTGAGGATGTTTCCACTAACATGATACCTTTATTTAATGGTAATAACTATGCTCAGTGGAAATTAAAAATTAAAATGTATCTAGGGAGCATGGGTCTTAAAATCTAGGACACAATTGAAGAACAACATGCATTTCCTATTACTGTTAGGGACACATGGTCTCAGTTGACTAAAGATATATATAACAATAACTGTAAAGCAATGAATGCATTGTAGTATTCTATAGGTGATGAATAATTCAATATAATATCTTTCTTTAAAACCACTTATGAAATTTGGGATACATTGTCTATTTCTCATAAGGTAACAACCAATGTTAAAGAAATGAGATTAAATACTTATACTATTAAATATGATAATTTTAAAATGAAGCCTGATTGACTTATATCTAAAATGTATCTCAGGTTCAATGAAATAGTAAATACCATGAGTCTACTTGGGAAACCAGTAGACAGCAAGGATCTGATTATGAGGTTGCTTCGATGCATACCTGACAAATAGAGAGAAACTTTTCTTTCTACTCGAGAATCCTGTGACATAGGTAAGATACTAGTGAAGAAACTAATTGGAAAAATTATGATATTCAAAGAAGATATTAAGTTAAATAAATAAGTAGATGAAGATCCAAGAAATAAATCTGTATCATTCCATACTTCTAACACAAAGAGAAAAGATAAAGAAAAAGTTCAAGCTCTTGTAGACACTTCCACCACTGAAGAATCAGACTCTGATAGGGAAGATGAAATGGCTCATCTTGCTAGGAGATTCAGATATTTCTACCATAAGAATAATTTATTTGAAAAATAAAACTATAAAGGAAGGTATGGTAGTAAAGTACAGTGTAAAAAAGGACAGAAAATAGAATGACAACACAAAAGAGATAGTCTGTTATGAGTGTAAACGAAAAATCCATGTGAAGGATGATTTTCCCAAGCTTAAATTTAAGAGGAAATATGAAGGCAAGGGCAAGGGATATAAAAAGGATATGAAAGATACTTGGACTGCTTCATAATATAGCTCAAGTGGATCTGACACTTATGATTTTGAAAAGAACAAACATCCAAACCTATGTTTCATGATAGAAACATTTGAGGTAATACCCAATTCATCTGAACATAATGCTTATTCTTCTGGGAATGAAAGTGAATCAAATAATGATAAGAATATGAAAAAGAATAAAATATTGTAATACTATGGAATTATTGATGATACCTTCAATAAACTCAAGGATAAATATAAATTAATTAAAATAGAACATGCTTTAAATGCTAATTATAAGTTTGATTTGGATATTGAGAAAGAAAAATGTGCTCATTTATTAAAAAAAAATACTGAACTTAAATTATCAAATGAGAAATTAAAAAGGGATTTTGATAAGTTTACTGTAGGTATAGATACCTTGACTCAGTTTCTAAGGAAAAAAATTGCTCTAAAATACACAACTGGTCTAGGATATCAACTAATACTGAGTAGGATTATTAAAAATAAATTTGTTCCAAAATTTGGACAGTTCACTACTAGTTCATGTTCTGGACCATCTTTTGAAAAATAATTTTCTAAAGGACCTAACAAAGTCTTAATGTCTCAAAACATATCTATTGATTATAGGAAACATGTGAGAAAAGTATGGGTTCCTAAAACTTTATTTGCTAACCTCTCTGGACCCAAGAAATTCTGGGTACCAAAGTTACCCTACACTTAATCTGTTTTACAGGAAAATTGTCTGAAAAGATCCCGTAAAACCCCATGGTACATGGAAAGTGGATGTTCAAGACATATGACAAGATAATATTCATTCTTTAAGAGCTTAATTAAAGATGATGGTGTACATGTCACATTTGATGATAATGCTAAAGGGAATATCATCAGCTTAGGCCAAATTGGTAACCATAATACTATATTAATATCAAAAGTAATTTTATTTTATGGGTTAAACTATAATATACTTAGTATATCTTAGTTTTGTGATGATGTTTTCAATGTTAAATAGGAAAATGATTCATGAAATGTTTTTAATTCTAAAAATGATTTAATATTTACAGCTCCTAGAAATGAAAATGTATATATTGTTGATTTAAATTCTTTATCTAAGCAAAATGATTCATATTTAAATGTGTTTCATAAGGAGTCTTGGTTATGGAACAGAAGATTAGGTCACTGCAATGTGCACTCACTTAAGAAACTAACTAGGAAAGGTTTAGTTAGAGACTTACCTAAATTGGAATTCCCACTTAACAAAGTTTGAAATCCTTGTCAAAAAGTTTCACGACCCGACCCTACCCGGGCTCGAGCCGCAACTACCCCAAGCCCGCCTCCATAGGCCAGGGGCTGGCGACCAGCGCCAAAGGCACAACAACTCGGGGAGGCCTTTGCCTAAGAACCTGCACACACACACGCATCACACTCAATGAAAAAGTGCAGAGTAAAAATAAAAGCAAAGGGAAACTGCCATAAACAACCACAAGAGTGCATCGACCTCTAAACAGTACGAGTAATGTGCTGAAAAGGAAAAGGGGAAAAACACACGCCCAACCAAAAAAAGTGCCACAACCCGGCAACAGGTAAATAAAACAAACAGCTGGCGGGTCTCCAACCTGGAACCCGGCTACGACCACCGCACGCAGTCCAAGCTCCTGAAGTCCTAAGCCCCACTGAAGTCACACTCCACCTGTCCGTCATCTGCAAGGGCACACCAAGTGCGGGCAAATCCCAAGCAGAGGTGAGTATAGAAATACTCAGTAGGATACCCCGAAGGCTTGAGGGAGCAACAAAGGAGGCACCGAAGGTTGAGCAGTAGAGTGAACAGGTTAAGTAGATAAGTACAACTGAAAGTGCAGTAAAGAGTCCAGCTCAACCCAACAAGAGAAAGGAGGTAGAATCGTCCAGAAACAAGGAGCTAGAAACAGTGAGAAGATAAACTTCTTGTCGAGTCTTCACTACCTATAGCAGGAGAGTAGACTCGTCCAACCACGATAAGCAAGACCCGGAAAGCATGTGGCATACCCCGTGCGTCTTTGCCTCCCCTGGAAGTAGAGTAGTCAAAACCCAAGGAGTGGGTACTGGAATAAAGTATATACATATCTTTATGATCAGCAAGAAGCACGAACAACATCGTAAGTGGATCTCCGTCCCGTAGCTCATCCCAAGAAAGGTGAGTCGCCAACAGTCCCAAAAGTAAACTCAATCATCGATGCCCAGCATCCCGCACGTCTGCCCCGAACCGCAAGCCAAGGGGCTCAATCACCACACCTTGACACTATCCTCTTTGGGAGGCACTAACTCTCCCGCATAGTTTTAGATCGCGTCACAAGAACGCGTCTCATTGGGGAAAGTGCCCCTCGTAATTGAGAGTTCTATGGAAAGTCAAACCACACCTCGTCACTACCCTGCAGTCGAGAGGTCTCCTCAAAGTCAAGTCGTTCCATCATCTACTCGTACAACCAAGGGTCCCGCTCTGGTGGTCACAGAGGAAATCCACAGACTATCCTAGTAGAAAGGACTGAGTCTGGAATGCCAACAGGTGTCCCACTGCCCACCCCTGCTGGAGGGTAATTCATAACCAGATATCGAGTGACCGACTGCCCAGCCCTGCTGGAGGGTAAACCCTAATAAATAATCAGGCGACCCACTGCCCAACCCCACTGGAGGGTAAACCATAATAAGATACTGGATGACCCACTGCCCAACCATACTGGAGGGTAAACCATAATACATCATCTGGCGACACACTGCCCAGCCCTGCTGGAGGGTATACCTTAATACATCATCAGGCAACCCACTGCCCAGCCCCGCTGGAGGGTAGACCTGGAATAAGTCGATAGGCGACCCACTACCCAGCCTTGCTGGAGGGTAGACCTGGAACTAAACGACAGGCGACCCACTGCCCAGGCCTCCTGGAGGGTAGACCCTAAGAGGTCTTCGGGTGACCCACTGTCTAGTCTCTACTGGAGGGTAGACCCTAAGTGCATCGGGTGACCCACTGCCCAGTCTCTGCTGGAGGGTAGACCCTAATAGCGTCAGGTGACCCACTGCCTAGTCTCTGCTAGAGGGTAGACCCTAAGTGCGTCGGGTGACCCACTGCCCAGTCTCTGCTGGAGGGTAGACCCTAATAGAGTCAGGTGAACCACTGCCCAGTCTCTGCTGGTATAAGGCCCCGGCCTTATACCTTACTTAATATTGAATTAAATGAATAATTCACATTGAGGATCTTTTCAGGTTTAGAGTTTTAGATAATTAGAACATAACTATTACATCTCAAAAGATTTAGAAAGTAGACACTTCTACTAAGTTTCCATAGAATAAAAAACTCTTAAAAAGAAACATGTCTAGTTCCATGTTTTATGTAGCATGACTTTCCCTTGATCCCATCCTTGACCCTATTCCACATTAGGTCCTGTGAAAAACATTTCAAAAAAACTTGGGGTGAGCATAAAGAGCTCAGTAAGGGATACACAAAGAATGAAAACTGTTAGTTTATCAAAATAACAAGTAAACCATGTATACTTTATCAAAGTAATACTTTCCACCTTTATGAAGTAGTAAAAACTCTTCCCTGAATAAAAGATTATTACTTACCCTTTTTTAACCAAAATATTACCATAAAACCCAAATAAAGAACACAGAACATATAAAGGTAACTTGGGACATAAACATACTTAAGCGGAATAACCATACGGTCGACTTCCACACATATCACTTAATGGAATAGCCATACGGCCAACTTCCATACATACTTAATGGAATATCCATATAGCCGACTTCCATACCAAATGAATTGGAGGTTATAACGTAACCACCCGTCCTGGTATTCACAGCACCACCCGTCATATGGTTTATCACGTAACCACCCATCAAATGTCCAAGTACCATTATAAAATCATAAGACATAAAACAAACATAATGGAAAGAAAACATTTCCACACTTTGATCACAATATATCACTCAAATATATTGACATAAAAAATCCATTATAAAAACCGTTTTCAATACCAAAATACATAAAAGAGTATATGGTATTTATTTCATTTTAAAAAAAACATTACGGCTTGTTCAGGAAGCCAAAGACCAAATAATACTCACGGCGGCGGAAAACTTCATTGTCACCGCGTACGTTAAAAGAAACATTCCTTTTTGTCATTTTGTAAAACGATTCATAGAAAAAGATTCCTTTTGTATAAAAGTAAAATTCAAAAGGGTTTATACACCGTATAAAAGAAAGTTGTGTATAAAACGAAATATGCTTCAATGAAAGGAGATTGAGACGAAGTCCCTTACCTCGGGTCCGACTTGACTTGATCGTCCTTTAACGTCCTGAATAATAAACTTGAGTTAATTTATATTTTCTTAAGAACCTTTTTTAAGTTCATTATTCCTTTTATATCACTTATTTCCATGTTATAAACATTATTTAACCATTTAAGTTAATAATGTTTGTTTTGTCGATATTTGGTTCTTAAGTCGAAAGTGGAATTCTTACAATTACATGTTGTTCGTGTGGTCAAAGGTTCTTTATATCCAGAATGACATTCCTGATTTGGATATCATATATATCATATATATCCATCATATACATGTATTTATAATATTACATAATCATTTAGAGGTAAGAAATGAAATGTACCGTTCATGGAGACGGTAAGTCGTACGTACGCATGAACGCTACTTTCATTTCTTTGTCATATTAATGGAATTAAAACTAAATGAGAGGTATGTATATTTTAATTCCAGAATTATATTCATAATTTAGATTTATCATTTGTCATATATATCTATTATATACATGTACTTATAATAGTACATTACATTTGGGGATAATAAATGAAATGCACCGTTCATGGAGACGGTAAACCGTACGTACGCATGAACGGTACTTTCATTTCTATTTCATATTTTTATGGAATGGAATAATAATGATATAGAGGTATATTATAATTCCAGTATAACATCATATATAATAACTTTAAATCCATCCTTTACACGTCCCACATATGGCATTAACATATCACATCACTTTGAGGGGGCGGTAGTCCGCACTTCCTTAAATGAAGATATCGCGTTTACCCATAATGGAAACCATAAAGGTATGCCCAAAATGAAAAATACAGAAGCTTAAGGAAAACATAAACATATTATATATCATATATAAATATAGTGTCATCTTAATGTCCACCTTTGAAGGTGTTAAAATAATGTTGAACAATCATCGTTTCGGGAGGCAGAAATTCGCCATCCACGAAAACAGAATGTTCTTTAACCATTAGATGTAGGTGTGTGTAAGTGTAGCTCTAATACATATTATAACAACATCCTAGTATATTTAGGATAATGAAGTTGTTACCAAAGAAAAGAATAAAATGAGTTTAGGGGGTTGGAGAAGCAAAATAAAACAGAAGGACTCAAAAGAAGACATTACCTTAAAATCGGGTAACTCCATTTGGTTTGAGATAAAAGGCTTCCTTGGGAAGACTTCTGCCCAAAGTGAGGCTTCAAGGAGTAATATAGGGAAGTGGAAAGCCAAAATGGGCAGGGGTTGTCCAAGCCAAAGGCTTTGGGTGTGTGGGTAAGGTGGTAGAGGTGGGGGCCTTTTATAAGAGGAGAGGAGGGGCACTCTTGTAAAGTTACAAAATGTTACTTTATTTTCAAAAGAGTTACAGATTTTAAAGGTCCCACATTGATGTATTTAGAGGATAAGGTGATTAGGGTTAGAAATCCACTCATTTAAAAGGTTTTGTACATATGTAGGTCTTAGATTTTACATTATCATTCCTTTTTATTTAAATCATTAAATAAGGAGGTCACCGCTGCATCATAATGATGTCATAAATAATTTAATTTATTTAATGTTTAAAAATTATAAAAAAATTACTATGATGTAGGAAATCTTTTTATCTTTCCAATTACTATTTATAGTCAAAAATATGACTTGTATAACCAAATCTAAAAATTGTTTTAGTAAAACATTTCATGTTTGTTTCATTTTTTACTTTAACATTAAATAAAAGGTATTTAGGTCATTTTCCAACCAAAGTGGCTTAATGGGGTCCCCATGTTGACCCATGGATGGCTTGGTCGGCCATGACACATAAAATGAGGGTAAGACATGTGTCTAGGTCATTTCATTTTATTAAAACATTATTCTTACCTTAAACTACACTAATTATCTCTAATCGCGATTAAGAACCTAAGAGTTACTATTCACCAAAAAATTATTTTAATCTCATTGAACCACATTTTACTTCTTAATGACAACCATGTATGTCGGATTTTTGAAATTCAAAACACAGAAGTGGTAAAATTTCATTTAAACAAAAAATCGGTTTTTATAAGTACCACTTAGTGGTTTCACTATTCATCAAAAATTGAAGTTTTTCAGAAAAATACCAAAAATTTACCCTAAGCTATATTTGATATTACGAATTCAAAAATGAAGTCTATTTTACAAAATTAAAAACATATAAGTCACATTAATTAATTTAATAATTAATTCCCGTTGTCATGACAAATAGCGTGTTTTTATGAAACAATAAGTATCAAAAGATTGACACTAGTTTAAGTCCGATTTCAAAGTGAAATTAATTCCAACAACCAATATTGGATTAAATGGTAAAAAAATATTCTAATTGCACTTAAAAACCAATTCAAAATATTATCTAATCATCTTAATAAATTAGATTAAAAAGAGGTTTTGAATTAAAATACAACATTTTACACTATTCATTAAAAAAATGAACTTTATCGGAAAAATACCAAAAATTTACACAAAGTAAATTTTGATGTCCCGATTCTAAAAAAGAGTTATATTTGGTCCAATAGAATGTATAAGAGTGATCAAAACTATATTTAATGATGGTTCGCCATCAAAAGGTGATAAGTGAACCTTTAGTGAAAATTAGGGTATAGATGCCTAAAATTGAATTCTTTCCGTATTTTAAGCCTTTATCTTTTATTGGATAAATGTAAAAACATTTAAAAACATATATAATCATATTTTAGTTATTTATATCCATTCCCGCCAATACAACGGCTACATGTTAACTACCATTTAAAATAATATTATTATATTACTAGTGTGCAACGTAAGTTTTCAAAGGAACTCATCGTTGTGTATCGGGTATGCTATCGAACATAGAAACCCCTTTAAAGTAAAATTAATATTTAATTCGTAAATATTAATAAATACAAAAATTCTTTATTCTTCATTTACCTAGGATGTTACATCCTTCCCCCTTTTGGGAATTGTGTCCTCGCAATTTTATTCACCTATCAAAATAAGTGGGGGTATTTATCCCTCATAGCATTTTCAGATTCCCACGTTGCCTCTTCAACCATATAGTTTTTCCACCAAACCTTTACCTGGTGGATTACCTTATTTCGCAACACTTGCTCTCTTCGGTCAAGAATCTAGACTGGTTGTTCTTCATAAGAGAGATTCTCTTCCAACAGAACTACCTCTGGGCTCAAAACATGAGATGAATCTGGCATATACTTCCTCAACATCGAAACATGAAAAACATTGTGTACCTGAGATAAACTCGGAGGTAATGCCACTCTGTATGCAACTGATCCAACTCTCTCCAAAATTTCATATGGTCCAATGAACCTTGGACTCAGCTTTCCTTTCTTACCAAATCGCATCACACTTTTCCATGGAGAAACCTTGAGAAAAACATGATCACCTACCTCGAAAGATTGATCCTTCCTCTGGTTATTCGCATAACTCTTCTGCCTGCTCTGAGCTGTTCTCATGTGTTTCTGAATCAACTAAACTTTTTCTTCCATCTCTTCTACCAATTCTGGTCCCATCAGCTTCCTTTCACCCACTTCATCCCAAAATGCTGGAGTTTTACACCGTTTCCCATATAATGCCTCAAATGGTGCCATCTGTATACTGGAATGAAAACTATTATTATATGAAAATTCAACCAAATAAAGATGTTGGTCCCAACTTCCTGATAATCCATCGAACAATCTCGTATCATATCCTCCCAGGTCTGAATTGTTCGTTATGACTACCCATCTTATTGCGGATGAAAAGCAGTACTAAAATTTAATTCAGTACCCAACGACTTCTGAAGGCCTTTCCAAAAGTTAGAAGTAAACCTAGGATCATGGTCAGATACAATGGAGAGAGGAAATCCATGTAACCTAACTATCTCTTTAAGATACAATCAAGAAAGTTGATCTAGAGAGAATGTATCTCGAATAGTAAGGAAATGAGCAGATTTAGTCAAGCGATCGTTAATAACCCAGATTGCATTATTACCTCGAGATGTCCTCGGTAATCCCACAAAAAAGTCCATGGATATGTTTTCCCATTTCCACTCTGGCACTGGTAAAGGCTGAAGCTTCCCTTTCGGTAACTGCCGCTCTACTTTAACCTTCTGACAAGTCAAACACTTCACAGTAAAATCAGCAATATCTCTTTTCATTCCATCCCACCAGTAATACTCCCGCAGATATCTGTACATCTTTGTACTTCCAGGTTGAACTAAAAACGGGGAACTATGAGCCTCACATAACAACTCATTCTTCAACTGTGAATCACATGGCACACATAATCTCTTCCCAAACCTCAAAACACAATCACTATCAATGTTGAATTCAGGAAACTTACCTTTCTGAACCAGCTCTACCTTTTTCTACAACTCACTATCTTGCTTCTGTGCTTACTTGATTCTGTCTGATAGAGAAGATCTCACTGATACATGAAACAAAACAGAACGAAATCCTGCACCAACAACTTCTATGCCAAAGTTCATCAAATCAAAAACCAAAGGATCTCGATCCAAATGTAGCATGGTTAATGAAGCATTACTTTTTCGACTCAAAGCATCGGCCACTTTATCTGCTTTTCCCGGATGGTAGTGAATTGTACAATCATAATCCTTGATTAATTCCAGCCATCTCCTCTGTCTCATGTTCAATTCTTTCTGAGTGAATATATATTTTAAACTTTTGTGATCGTTATATATTTCACAATTTACTCCATACAAATGATGCCTCCAAATTTTTAAAGCAAAAACAACAGCTGCTAATTCCAAATCATGTGTCGGGTAATTTACCTCATGAGTTTTCAACTGACGTAAAGCATAAGCAATTACCTGATCATTCTGCATAAGGACACAACCAAGTCCCATCAACAAAGCATCATTGTATATAACAAACTCACCATTCCTGGAAGGAAGTGCCAAAACTAGGGCATTCACCAATCTTCTTTTCAACTCTTGAAAACAATCATCACATTCTTTTGTCTAGATAAACTTAACACCCTTCTGAGTTAGCTTAGTCATTAGACTAGATAACTGTGAAAAAATTTCAACAAACCTTTGGTAGTAACCTTCCAAACTAAGAAAACTACAGATCTCTGTTACATTTGTGGGTCTTGGCCATTCTTCAACAACTTTTGTTTTAGCAGGATCAACAGTTATGCCATCTTTTGAAACAATGTGACCCAGGAAAGAAATATTTTGTAACCAAAACTCACACTTGCTGAATTTTCCATATAGTTTCTTTTCTTTTAAGGTTTTCAAGATAACCCTTAAATGACTTTCATGCTCCTCTTTACTTTTAGAAAACACCAAAATATCATCAATGAAAACAATCACAAACTTATCCAAGAACTCATGGAAAATTATATTCATAAGGTCCATGAATACAGTAGGTGCATTGGTTAACCCAAAAGGCATAACTACAAATTCATAATGGCCATATCTAGTACGGAACGCAGTCTTCGGAACGTCTGCTTCTTTTACTTTCAACTGATGGTACCCCGACCTCAAGTCAATCTTTGAAAAATACTGAGCTCCCTGGAGCTGATCAAACAAATCATCGATATGAGGTAAAGGATACTTGTTCTTAACAGTAATATTATTCAAGGCCCTATAATCAATGCAAAGTCTCATTGAGCCATCTTTCTTTTTAACAAACAAGATAGGAGCACCCCATGGTGATGTGCTAGGTCGAATGAAACCTTTATCTAATAACTCCTGCAATTGTTTCTTTAACTCTAAAAGTTCAACTTGATCCATTCGATAAGGGGGTTTTGAAATTGGCTTAGAATCAGGAACTAAGTCAACAGTAAATTCAACTTCCTGATCATGAATAACACCAGGAAACTCATCAGGAAAAACATCAAGATACTCATTTACCACTGGCACATCATTAATCTAAACAGTTACTTTATTTTCAACAATATGTGCAAGGTAACATTCATTTCCATCTTTTACTAGTTTCTCAACTTCCTGATATGTTATCAAAATCAAGGGTCCATTCTTGTACACAAACTAAAAATATTTCTGAAAAGAAACCATTTTAGCTCTGCAGTCAATCTTATCATGATAAACAGAAAGCCAATCTATGCCCAAAATAACATCAAACTCTACTAGAGGCAAAACAATAAGGTTTGCTGGTAGATTATTTCCACATACAAGGATAGGATGGTTCTTATAATTCCTTTTTATCTCAACATTCCCTCTGAGTGTTTTTACCATAAGTTCAGGATTCATATCTTGAGATGGAATTTCCAATTTACTAGAAAACTTCTTAGAAATGAAAGAATGTGTAGACCCTAAATCAAACAACACATTGGCATAATCTGAACAAACAAACAGTGTACCTGATACCACTTCATTCGATGGCCCAACATCTGCTGAAGTTGTTGCAAAGGATTTCACCACCCCTTTCTATTTGTAGTCTGGATGCTTTCCCCCAGTTGAGTTCTTCGTTGGACACTCGTTTTCATAATGACCCATTTCATTACACTTAAAACATCTTACTGTTGGATTTTCATTGCCTGCTTGATCATCTTCCTTACAGTTACGAGCAATATGACCAGACTTACCACACCAAAAGAACTTACCAGACTTGCATAAACATTCTCTAGGATGCATTTTACCACACTTCTCACAGGATGAATATTTGGTTTTCTTACCTCCTTGCTTCTTTGATGAATTCTTCCCCTTTTCCTGCCAACTGGACCTCTTATTCTGTTGTTTGTCATAGAACACCTAATCATCGACAAACTCCATTTCCACCTTCTCCGCACATCGAACAAGTTTTTCATAACTTTTGAACTCAAGAGAAGATAAAGCCCTTCGATACTTTGGCTTTAACCCTGAGTAAAAACGGTTTATTTTACTATCAAGTTCTCGTATGAAGTTTGGATCATACCTTGCCAAACGAGTGAACTTTGATTCATAAGCAGCCACTGAATCATCCTCCTAAATAAATTCTAGGAACTGTTTTTCCATCCTAAGACGAACCACCTTAGGAAAATATTTCTCAAGAAACAAACCTTTGAAATCGTCCCAGTGAAGATCCTCAATCTCATCACTATCCCTGATATTTTTCACCATCGACCACCACTGATCAGCTTCACCTTCAAAACGGTAAACAACAAGACTAACCTTTTGATGTTCTGAACACCCCATGACATCAAAAATCTTCTCCAGTGCATTAATCCACCCTTCATCTTGCATGGGGTCAGATGATCCTCTGAATGATGGGGGATGTTGCCTCATGAAATGTTCCACCACTGACATGTTCCTCTGCGGTTGATCTGGATGATCTCGTGCATGGATACCACCAATATTTATAGCCTGAGTCAACTGTGCCATCACTACAATGAACTATTCAGTTCCGATTCCAACCATCTCAGGTTGCTGATTTGGAAGGTTGTCTTCCTCCTGATGTCGTCCCAACATAGCTGCTTTGTTTCCTCTGCGGAAAACCATTCTGAACACAGAAATATCTTAGGCGAAGCAACATGGTAATCTTGAAATTCTGTATCATTTCAATCATACCATAAATTAACTTATAATTTTACACTTTTCTAACTCCTAAAGTTGTCTAATCCGACCTCTGATACCAACTATAAGGCCCCGGCCTTATACCTTACTTAATATTGAATTAAATGAATAATTCACATTGAGGATCTTTTCAGGTTTAGAGTTTTAGAGAATTATAACATAATTATTACATCTAAAAAGATTTAAAAAGTATACACTTCTACTAAGTTTTCATAGAATAAAAAACTCTTAAAAAGAAACATGTCTAGTTCCTTGTTTTATATAGCATGACTTTCCCTTGATCCCATCCTTGACCCTATTCCACATTAGGTCCTGTGAAAAACATTTCAAAAAAACATTGGGTGAGCATAAAGAGCTCAGTAAGGGATACACAAAGAATGAAAACTGTTAGTTTATCAAAATAACAAGTAAACCATGTATACTTTATCAAAGTAATACTTTCCACCTTTATGAAGTAGTAAAAACTCTTCACTGAATAAAAGATCATTACTTACCCTTTTGTAACCAAAATATTACCATAAAACCAATATAAAGAACACATAACATATAAAGGTAACTTGGGACATAAACATACTTAACTGGAATAACCATACGGTTGACTTCCACACATATCACTTAATGGAATAGCCATATGGCCAACTTCCATACATACTTAATTGAATAGCCATACGGCCGAATTCCATACCCAATGCATTGGAGGTTATAACGTAACCACCCATTCTGGTATTCACGGCACCACCCATCATATGGTTTATCACGTAACCACCCGTCAAATGTCCAAGTACCATTATAAAATCATAAGACATAAAACAAACATAATGGAAAGAAAACATTTCCAAACTTTGATCACAATATATCACTCAAATATATTGACATAAAAAATCTATTATAAAAACCATTTTCAATACCAAAATACATAAAAGAGTATATGGTATTTATTTCATTTTAAAAAAAACATTACGGCTTGTTTAGGAAGCCAAAGACCAAATAATACTCGCGACGGCGGAAAAGGTCGTTGTCACCGCGTACGTTAAAAGAAACATTCCTTTTTGTCGTTTTGTAAAACACTTCCTAGAAAAAGATTCATTTTGTATAAAAGTAAAATTAAAAGGGGTTTATACACCGTATAAAAGAAAGTTGTGTATAAAACGAAATATGCCTCAATGAAAGGAGATTGAGACGAAGTCCCTTACCTTAGGTCTGACTTGAATCGATCGTCCTTTAACGTTCTGAATAATAAACTTGAGTTAATTTCTATTTTCATAAGAACCTTTTTCAAGTTCATTATTCCTTTTATATCACTTATTTCCATGTTATAAACATTATGTAACCATTTATGTTAATAATGTTTGTTTTCTCGATATTTGGTTCTTAAGTCGAAAGTGGGCTTCTTACAATTACATGTTGTTCGTGTGGTCAAAGGTTATTTATATCCAGAATGAAATTCCTGATTTGGATATCATATATATAATATATATCCATCATATACATGTATTTATAATATTACATAATCATTTAGAGGTAAGAAATGAAATGCACTGTTCATGGAGACGGTAATCCGTACGTACTCATGAACGCTACTTTCATTTCTTTGTCATATTAATGGAATTAAAACTAAATGATAGGTATGTATATTTTAATTCCAGAATTATATTCATCATTTAGATTTATCATTCATCATATATATCCATTATATACATGTACTTATAATAGTACATTACATTTGGGGATAAGAAATGAAATGCACAGTTCATGGAGACGGTAAGTTGTACGTACGCATGAACACTACTTTCATTTCTATTTCATATTTTTATGGAATGGAATAATAATTATATATAGGTATATTATAATTCCAGTATAAAATTATATATAATAACTTTAAATCCATCCTTTACACGTCCCACATATGGCATTAACGAATCACATCACTTTGAGGGGGCGGTAGTCCGCACTTCCTTAAATGAAGATATCGCGTTTACCCATAATGGAAACCATAAAGTTATGCCCAAAATGAAAAATACAGAAGCTTAAGGAAAACATAAACATATTATATATCATATATAAATATAGTGTCATCTTAATGTCCACCTTTGAAGGTGTTAAAAGAATGTCGAACAATCATCGTTTCGGGAGGCAGAAATTTGCCATCCACGGAAACATTATGGTCTTTAACCATTAGATGTAGGTGTGTGTAAGTGTAGCTCGAATACTTCTTATAACAACATCCTAGTATATTTAGGATACTGTAGTTGTTACAAAAGAAAATAATAAAAAGATTTTAGGGGGTTGGAGAAGCAAAATAAAACAAAAGGACTCAAAAGAAGACATTACCTTGAAATCGGGTAACTCCATTTGGTTTGAGCTCAAAGGCTTCCTTGGGAAGACTTCTGCCCAAAGTGAGGCTTCAAGGAGTAATATAGGGAAGTTTATAGCCAAAATGGGCAGGGTTTGGCTGAGCCCAAGGCTTTGGGAGTGTGGGTAAGGTGGTAGAGGTGGGGGCCTTTTATAAGAGGAGAGGAGGGGCACTCTTGTAAAGTTACAAAATGTTACTTTATTTTCAAAATATTTTCGGATTTTAAAGGTCCCACATTGATGTATTTTGAGGATAAGGTGATGAGGGTTCGAAATCCACTCATCCAAAAGGTTTTTTACCTGTTTAGGTCTTAGATTTTACATTATTGTTCCTTTTTATTTAAATCGTTAAATAATGAGGTCATTGCTGCATCATCATGATGTCATAAATAATTTAATTTATTTAATGTCTAAAAATTATAAAAAAATTACTATGATGTAGGAAATCGTTTTATCTTTCCAATGACTATTTATAGTCAAAACTCTTACTTGTATAACCCCATGTAAAAATTGTTTTAGTAAAACATTTCATGTTTGTTTCATTTTTTACTTTAACATTAAATAAAAGGTATTTAGGTCATTTTCCAACCAAAGTGGCTTCATGGGGTCCCCAAGTTGACCCATGGATTGTACTGGTCGTCCATGACACATCCAATGAGGGTAGGACATGTGTCTAGGTCATTTCATTTTATTAAAACATTATTCTTACCTTAAACTACACTAATTACCTCTTATCGCGATTAAGAACTTAAGAGTTACTATTCACCAAAAAATTATTTTAATCTCATTGAACCACATTTTACTTTTTAATGACAACCATGTATGTCGGATTTTTGAAATTCAAAACACAGAAGTGGTAAAATTTCATTTAAACGAAAAATCAGTTTTTATAAGTACCACTTAGTGGTTTCACTATTCATCAAAAATTTAAGTTTTTCAGAAAAATACCAAAAATTCACCCTAAGATATATTTGATATTCCGAATTAAAAAATGAATTATATTTTACAAAATTCAAAACATATAAGTCACATTAATTAATTTAATAATTAATTCCCGTTGTCATGACAAATAGTGTGTTTTTATGAAACAATAAGTATCAAAAGATTGACACTAGTTTAAGTCCGATTTCAAAGTGAAATTAATTCCAACGACCACTATTGGATTAAATGGTAAAAATATATTCTAATTGCACTTAAAAACCAATTCAAAAGATTATCTAATCATCTTAATAAATTATATTAAAAAAAGGTTTTGAATTAAAATACAACATTTTACACTATTCATTAAAAAAATGAACTTTATCGGAAAAATACCAAAAATTTACACAAAGTAAATTTTGATGTCCCGATTCTAAAAAAGAGTTATATTTGGTCCAATAGAATGTATAAGAGTGATCAAAACTATATTTAATGACGGTTCGCCATCAAAAGGTGATAAGTGAACCTTTAGTGAAAATTAGGGTATAAATGCCTAAAATTGAATTCTTTCCGTATTTTAAGCCTTTATCTTTTATTGGATAAATGTAAAAACATTTAAAAACATATATAATCATATTTTAGTTATTTCTATCCATTCCTGCCAACACAATGGCTACATGTTAACTACCATTTAAAATAATATTATTATATTATGTGTGCAACGTAAGTTTTCAAAGGAACTCATCGTTGCGTATCGGGTACACTATCGAACATAGAAACCCCTTTAAAGTAAAATTAATATTTAATTCATAAATATTAATAAATACGAAAAAAAAATTATTCTTCATTTACCTGGGATGTTACAGCTTGAGGGTAAACCCTAAGTGTGTCGGGTGACCCACTTCCCAGTCTCTACTGGAGGGTAAACCCTAGAAGTCGATGAGTAACCCACTGCCCAGCCCCGCTGGAGGGTAAAACTCAGAACTGCTCTGGCCATCTCTACATGAGGGTACAACACTAGCCAACCGAACACGAAGTGGGTATCGCGCAACCATCCGACTTCGGAACAAGACCAGGGGAAAACACTCAACCCTGCTAGTCCACAAACGAGACCTGAGGGGCCCTCTACGTTGCGAGAGGTCAAATCACACAAAGCAAAGCATGACACACACATGGGGCACACTCGACGTGTGGCCCCAAGTCAACCCCAACCGAATGCACAAACGTTATCAAGTACAAACAACCACATGTACCTCCAAGCGCTCCCGTATACTCCCAGAGTATACCACGTTCCAGCCCAAAGTCTATCGTGCACACGACACCCAGCGTCAACGCGAAGGTGTGACGTAACAACTCCACCTCAAGGGCCCAGGCATGACCAACCAAATCTCTTCAAGCATTTACATCACTCACACGGAAGTGCACGCGATCACTCGCCAAAGGTCCTCTACAAACACGGTAGAAGGACCGCCACCTGGGCACCTCCACATTTCCACATTTAACAAGACCACGCAAGAGGCTCCACACAACCAAACAGATTGCACCGATGTAATCCTCACAAAAAAACACGTGAGATCGACTACTTACTCGCCTCTGACGTATATCCGACGGAAAAGTCACCAACACCGCCTCACGCCCGAACGGCGTCCCGTGATCTCGAGCCTCGGCCCCGAAAACAGTCGGGTGTGTCACACCATTGCGATCCCCTCGGGAAAACACGTCAAAAGAAATAATCACTTGAGGGAAATAGATATCCGGAGAAAAAAATACGTTATGGTGCCCCGCGCACGAGCGTTACCACGCAGGACCCGCACAACCAGTCCCGAAACTCAACGAACGGATCACACCGTCGCGATCCTCTCGAAAAAGTACATGAAATGTACTATTCACTTGTCCAAAACTGTCACCCAGTGATAAAGATGGAAAATCATGGTCGACGCCCAAACGGCCCTCGAGGGGCCCACACCATCGTGTGGAATTAGAGCGGGCGGACTATGCCAACGCGATGCCCTTGGAAAAACACCCAACATCGACTGCTCGCACACCCCGAACGGACGTCTGAGGTAAAAGTCGCTAAAAGTTGCACGTAGCTCAAAAGACGGGCCGTGGGGTCCATGCCTCAACTCTGGCTTCAATGCCCAGAACCACCCAAGAAACCTCCGCCTCGACACCAGGGTTCCAACACCGCTGATGGTGCTTAAATCGTACATCAGACGCGTCCGCGCCGTCCAAGCTAAGTTCCCCCGAAAAACGACAAAACACTTAAAGATGCGTCGCACCTCCGAGGCCCCTCGTTTCGAGAATTAAAAATTCCCAAAACCATCTCAAAAATACTGCCTCGCTGTTAGGTCTGCACCGCCGCAAACGGCGCACAAAACGGAGGCCCGTAGCAAATGCTACGGGCGTTGGAAATTCAAAGGGGGCGCACTCCCTTGGGCCGGACCGGCCCAGTCCGACCTGTCCGCCCTCAGCCGGCCCGCGGCCCGGCCGCGGGTCAGGTTCAGTCCGCCACAGCCACCTGACCGCGGCCCGCCGCCCCCGACCGACCTTGACGGCCGGTCTCTCTTTTCCGTAGCTACCCGCGTCAGGCCGGACGCGGTCGCGCCGCACGGGGTCGCGCTCCTCGTGGCCCCCTCCCTCGTCGCGCTACGCCGGCGCCGCCCGAGACCCCGCCTCGCCACTGTCCGCAGCCGCCTCCGCCGCGCTCGTCGTCTGCAGCCGAAGCCGCCGCCTACCGTCAGATGCGCGGCCGCTGCGCCGCCTGATCCACGGACCGCCGCCGCCTGCAGGTGTCGCGCCGCCGCCTAAGCCCGCCAGACCGCCGGAACCTGCCGGAAAACACCCAGAAATCTTGAATTTCCCGCAACCTTCGGCAAACATTTGCGATCGACCCCAAACTCGGATTTTAAATCTGAAAGATGCGATGGAACGCTTTGTGTGTGGACCGTCGAAACCGCTGCGTCTTGCCGGAGATCGCCTCGCCGGAGCTGCCTTGCCGAAGGTGAAGGAGAGGGTAGGGTTTGAGGAAGAAGAAGAAGAAGAAGAAGAAGAAGGGGGGTGGGGGTGTTTAAGTACAAATCACTTAAACGCCCGCCCGACAGCCCCGAACCCAAAATTTTGGCGGGGTTGGGGTTAAGCCTCCTTTAGGCTAAAAACCACGCTACGAGCGCAACGGCGGTCTTATAATTTTAATCTGAGGCCCCGTTCAAAAGTTCTAAAACTCAACACCCAGGGGCGCCAAATTACGAAAACGCCCCATGGGGCCATTTTTCACAGACGGCCCGTGCCCGCAAAACTTATACCCCTCCTAGGGTAAACGGCACGCTCCGAACTCAACAGGGCCCTCTATTTTCCAATCCGAGCCACCGTTTTAGGGATACCTACGTTTCAACATTAAACAAATTAATAAATTTATTTAATCCGTTTAACGTTCCAGAAGCGGGCGAGGGGTCGAAATGTCCCGCGCCGACAAGTTTTATGTCATTCCTAGGGTAAACACACCATTTCGGACCCATCCGTACACTCAGATCTTTGATCCGGATCACCGTTTAGGATTTATCCCATTTATTTTGCGTTTCCAGTGTGAACGCACTGAAAATTTAATTCTGGCCACTCCGGGGCTCAGAATCGCATGTCGTCTGAAGGCGCTGCTCTGGAATATTATCAAGAATATTCCAAAGTCTTTCTCAGCGAAAACAGGGTTCTTAAATCATTCCCTCCTTCAAGGTTTTCATCCCCAAAAAGCAAAACTAGGGAGCAACACAGGGTACTAAGCTCACACCTGGCTTTCTCATGCCCAGAAGAACCCACGCACAGCTCTGTGTCACCGCACACAGACCAAAGGATTGATTTGGTCACGCGAGGTCGGCCCTTTCTGATGTCGTTCATAGGAGCACGCACACTCCTTCTCGGGTGAGTCACGTGGGAGACGTCGTGCACCCACTCAAGACTTTGGGGTTAGGGCAAGGCGGTAGGGAACCTCGCCATCCCTTTGCATGGTCTCAAACAGCCCAAAGGATCTCGGGGGTAGCTCACCTCCCCGGTCAAACCTCTACGTTGCACACTGCGATAAGAATCACCACTTGGGCATGGGGCAAGGCCCGATGATTCCCTCCTTCAGAATATCCATATGATGAAACACCCATGGATATCTGGTCACGCAAGATTTCACAGTCTATGTCTCTCAACTAAGACTATATTACACACTCGGAAGTGAAGGAGTCAACACCATCGACTAATGGAAAAGGTCTCATGCCTTTTTCTTTTCCAACACAGGGTTACACCTGACGCCCTGCGTCACCCTGGTAACACCTCAATCAAGGAGCAGGGAGAAAAAAATTTCACACGAAGAGCCTAAAAATTCTACTGCAAGAAGTAGAAGAGTCACAAGGGGTACCTCTCGCCATCCCATGCTCTGCAAGATCGTAGACATCCAAAGCTCACGGCTGTCTGTGATCCCAACTGTCAGCTCCCAGAGCTTGACGTGGACTGCCTAGTGGTGATGGGAAGACCTCGTAACGTCGTCCCCCACCTCCAGCTCCTCCCGCTCCTCTTCTAGAACCACCTCTCTGGGCGCTACTCCGATCACGGCACTGCCTCTGCCGTGGTGGCGCGCCTGCTGCCTACCCGAAGCTCTCAGCAACTCGGGTCGGGCAGTTTTTTGCTAGGTGACCTCTCTCATCGCGAGCATATCACCGACTCTCTCTAGGTTGCACTAGTGCCCTACGGCGCCATTGTGGTGTACGACCATGCCCCTGAGTCCTGTTGTCAAAAGGCCACCTGTGTCGAGGTTCTGCTTGTCGACGCCCGCTAGCTGCGGCAGACATCTCAGCTCCGACGTGCCTGCTGCCACCACCAACGCTAGAACGTGACAGGAATCCCTCTGTCACCAATGCCTGCTCCAGCACCCCGGCATATGTGGAAATTCCCAAGGGTACTATGAGAGCATGAATCTCTCGGCAGAGACCCTGGTCAAACTTCCGCGCTCGGATGTTGTCATCATGGACCAAGTCCGGGTAAAAGCGTGCACAGTCTGCAAAACTAGCCGCGTACTCGGCCACCTTCATCCCTCCCTGCTGAAACTGTGGGAACTCCTGAATCCGAACGGAGCGCAAGAAGGAGTGGAAAAACTCCTCATGGAACAATAACCGAAATCCACCCCATGAAAGCATCGACTCGTCTAGAAATCGAGTCGCCAGACTCCACCAACGCTAAGCTGATCCATGAAAAAGGCTGGCTGCCAAAACCACGCTCTGATCTGTCGGCGTCTGCATAAGCCTGAAAAGGCGAACCACTACCTCGAGCCAAATCTATGCTACCTGACGGTCTGGCTCACCACTGAACCTCAGCGGTCTCTGCTGCTGGAACTCATAGAGCGCGCTCAACCTGCGCCCAAGCTCAGCCTGCTCTGCTGAAACTACCTGCTTCTCAACAAGTGGGGGTGCTGCTACCGGCCCACCCGGGGAAAGGGGCTCACATGATGGGTCCTGGACTGTGGCCTCATAGCTCACAGGGTCGTCGTCACGAACCAAAGCCGGTATCCTGGCTGGCTGTCTTCACGGAGACATCCTGAATATTATCAAGGAGTGTCGCGGTCAGATGAGCATAATGTATATACCAACAACAACAATGATGGGGAGCTGACTCAAGAAGGACAATCAAGGATCCGTACTATGTGATGCAAAAACAAATTTTCCCTGCAACAAGTGTCTCAGCATGCCGAGTCGACAAGCGGGTTATCAAGGTCCTGGTGAATGGATACGTCGGCCGCCACACCATCACTGGACTCCCTGGCCTGAGAGCCGCTCTCGAGACATGTTGACACGGTTGCCCTAAATCCCAACCAGTTCCTTTTATTTTAGGGACGTCCGAACAGCGTCCCAAGGAATGAACCACCTCTGATACAACTTTTTCACGACCTGGCCCTACCCGGGCTTGAGCCGCAACTACCCCAAGCCCGCCTCCATAGGCCAGGGCCTGGCGACCAATGCCAAAGGCACAACAAATCAGGGAGGCCTTTTCCTAAGAACCTATACACACACACGCAGCACACTCAATGCAAAAGTGCAGAGTAAAAAAGAAAAGCAAAGGGAAACTACCATAAACAACCACAAGAGTGCATCGAACTCTAAACAGTATGAGTAAAGTGCTAAAAAGGAAAAGGGGAAAAACACGCGCCCAACTAAAAAAAGTGCCACAACCCGGCAACAGGTAAATAAAACAAACAGCTAACGAGTCTCCCACCTGGAACCCGGCTACGACCACCGCACACGGTCCATGCTCCTGAACTCCTAAGCTCCATTGAAGTCATGCTCCACTTGTCTGTCGTCTACAAGGGCACACCAAGTTCGGGCAAAACTCAAGCAGGGGTGAGTATAGAAATACTTAGTAGGATACCCTGAAGGATTGAGGGAGCAACAAAGGAGGTACAAAAGGGTGAGTAGTAGAGCGAACAGGAAAAGTAGAGAAGTACAACTGAAAGTTTAGTAAAGAGTCCAGATCAACACAACAAGATAAAGGAGGTAGACTCGTTCTGACACAAGGAGATGGAAACGGTGAGAAGATGAACTTCTCGTCGAGTCTTCGCTACCTATAGCAGGAGAGTAGACTCGTCCAACCACGAGAAGCTTGAAACGGAAAGCACGTGGCATACCCCACGCGCCTTCGCCTCCCCTGGAAAGAGAGTAGCCAAAACCCAAGGAGTGGGTATTAGAACAAGGTATATACATATCTTTATGCTCAGCAAGAAGCACGAACAACGTCGTAAGGGGATCTCCATCCCGTAGCTCATCCCAAGAAAGGTGAGTCACCAACAGTCCCAGAAGTAAACTCCATCATCGATGCCCAGCATCCCGCACGTCTGCCCCGAACCGCAAGCCAAGGGGCTCAATCACCACACCTTGACACTATCCGCTTTGGGCGGCACTGACTCGCCCGCACGGTTTTAGATCGTGTATCGGTGGGGAAAGTGCCCCTCGTACTTGAGAGTTCTAGGGAAAGTCAAACCACACCTCGTCACTACCTTGTAGTCGAGAGGTCTCCTCAAAGTCAAGTCATTCCATCACCGATGCGTACAACCAAGGGTCCCGCTCCGGTGGACACTGAGGAAAGTCATAGACTAGCCTAGTAGAAAGGACTGAGTCTGGAATGCCAACAGGTGTCCCACTGCCCAGACCTGCTGGAGGGTAATTCATAACCAGATATCTGGTGACCCACTGCCCAGCCCTGTTGGAGGGTAAACCCTAATACATCATCAGGCAACCCACTGCCCAGCCCCGATGGATGGTAAACCATAATAAGATACTGGGTGACCCGCTGCCCAACCCTGCTGGAGGGTAAACCATAATACATCATCGACGACCCACTGCCCAGCCCCGCTAGATGGTATACCTTAATACATCATCAGGCGACCCACTGCCCAACCCCGCTGGAGGGTAGACCTGGAATAAGTCGACAGGCGACCCACTGCCCAGCCTTGCTGGAGGGTAGACCTGGAACTAAACGACGGGCGACCCACTGCCCAGCCATGCTGGACGGTAGTCCCTAAGAGGTCGGAGGTTGACCCACTGCCCAGTCTCTACTGGAGGGTAGACCCTAAGTGCGTCGGGTGACCCACTCCCTAGTCTCTGCTGGAGGGTAGACCCTAAGTGTGTCGGGTGACCCACTGCCCAGTCTCTACTGGAGGGTAGACCCTAATAGTGTCAAGTGACCCACTGCCCAGTCTCTGCTGGAGGGTAGACCCTAAGTGCGTCGGGTGACCCACTGCCCAGTCTCTGCTAGAGGGTAAACACTAGAAGTCGATGAGTAACCCACTTCCTAGCCCCGTTGGATGGTAAAACTTAGAACTGCTCTGGCCATCTCTACAGGAGGGTACAACACTGGCCAACCGAACACGGAGTGGGTATCGCGCAACCATCCGACTCCGGAACAAGACCAAGGGAAAACACTCAACCCTGCTGGTCGACAAACGAGACTCGAGGGACCCTCTACGTCATGAGAGGTCAAATCACACAAAGTAGAGCATGGCACACAAATGGGGCCCACTCGACGTGTGGCCCCAAGTAATCCCCAACCAAACGCACAAATGTTATCAGTTACAAACAACCACTTGTACCTCCAAGCGCTCCTATATAATCCTAGAGTATACCACGTTCCAGCACAAAGGCTATCGTGCACACGGTACCCAGCGTCAACGCGAAGGCATGAAGTAACAACTCCACCACAAAGGCCCAAGCACGGCCAACCAAATCTCTTCAAGCATTTACATCACTCACATGGGAGTGCACGCGATCACTCGCCAAAGGTCCGCTACAAAAACGGTAGAAGGACCGCCACCAGGGCACCTCCACATTTCCACATTTAACAAGACCACGAAAGAGGCTCTGCACAACCAAACGGATCACACCATTGTAATCCTCGTGGAAAAACACGCGAGATCGACTACTTACTCGCCTCCAATGGATATCCGACAGAAAAGTCACCAACACCACCTCACGACCGAACGGCGTCCTGTGATCCCAAGCCTCAGCCCCGAAAACAGTCGGGCGCGTCGCACCATTGCGATCCCCTCGGGAAAACATGTCAAAAGCACTACTCACTTGAGTTCAACAGATATCCGGAGAAAAAGATACTTTCTGGCGCCCCGCGCACGAGCGTTACCATGCGGGACCTACACAACCAGTCCCGAAACTCAACGAACGGATCGCACCGTCGCGATCCTCTCAAAAAAGTACATGAAATGTACTATTCACTTGTCCAAAACCATCGCCCGGTGATAAAGATGGAAAATCACCGTCGACGCGCAAACGGCCCTCGAGGGGCCCGCACCATCGTGCGGAATTAGAGCGGGCGGACTATACCAACGTGATTCCCTCAGAAAAACACCCAATATCGACTGCTCACTCGCCCCGAACAGACGTCCGAGGAAAAAGTCGCTAAAAGCTACACATAGCTCAAAAGACGGGCCGTGGGGCCCCTGCCTCAACTCCGACTTCAATGCCCCGAACCACCCTGGAAACCTCCACCTCGACGCCAGGGTTCCAACGCCGCTGACGGCGCTTAAATCGGACGTCGGACGCGTCCGTGCCGTCCAAGAAAAGTTCCCGTGGAAAATGACAAACCACTTAAAGACGCTTCGCGCCTCCGAGGCCCCTCGTTTCAGGAATTAAAAATTCCTGAAACCATCTCAAAAACACAGCCTCACTGTTAGGTCCATGCCGCCGTAGACGGCACGCAAAACGGAGGCCCTTAGAAAAATCTACGGGCGTCAGAAATTCAAGGGGGGGGGGGCACTCCCTTGGGCCGGACCGGCCCGGTCCGGCCGGTCCGCCCTCAGCCGGCCCACGGCCCGGCCGCGGGTCCGGTTTAGTCCTCCGCGGCCAGCTGGCCACGGCCCACTACCTCCGACCGGCCTTGACGGCCGGTCTCTCTTTTCCACAGTGAACCGCATCATGCGGGTCACAGTCGCGCCGCATGGGGCCGCGCGCCTTGTGGCCCCCTCCCTCTTCGCGCTACGCGGGCGCCGCCCGAGACCCCGCCTCACCGCCGTCCGCAGCCGCCTCCGCCGCGCTCGCCGTCCGCAGCCAAAGCCGCCACCTACCATCAGATGTGTGGCCGCCGCGCCGCCTGATCCACGGACCGCCGCTGCCTGCAGGTGTCGCGCCACCGCCTAAGCCTGCCGGACCGCCGGAACCCGCCAGAAAACACCTAGAAATCCTGAATTTCCCGCAACCTTCGGCGAACATTTTCAATCGACCCCGAACTCGGATTTTAAATCCGAAAGATGCGATGGAATGATCATTAATTATACTATGATATTATGGGCTTTGATTTCAAAATTGACGGCAATTCGACGTTGTAAATGAATCAAAAAGAAAGGTTTGGAAATAAAAACGCAACAAAAACCTCCTACCTCGAAGGGCGTAGCCCGACGCTTCGTGTCCGGACCGTCGGAACCGCTGCGTCTCGCTAGAGATCTCCTCACTGAAGCTGCCTCGCCGGAGGTGAAGGAGAGGGGAGGGTTTGAGGAAGAACAAGAAGAAGAAGAAGAAGGGGGTGGGGGTGTTTAAGTACAAATCACTTAAACGCCCGCCCGACAGCCCCGAACCCAAAATTTTGGCGGGGTCGGGGTTAAGCCTCCCTTAGGCTAAAAACCACGCTCCGAGCGCAACGGCGGTCTCGAAATTTTAATCCAAGGCACCATTAAAAAGTTATAAAACTCAACGCCCGAGGGTGCCAAATTACGAAAACGCCCCTGGGGCCATTTTTCACAGACGGCCCGCGCCCGCAAAACTTATACTCCTCATAGGGTAAAAGGCACACTCCGAACTCAATGGTGCCCTCGACTTTCCAAGCTGAGGCATCGTTTAAGAGATACATGCGTTTCAACATTAAACGAATTAATCAATTTATTTAATCTGTTTAACGTTCCAGAAGCGGGCGAGGGGTCCAAACGTCCCGCGTCGACAAGTTTTATATCATTACTATGGTAAAAACCCCATTCCAGACCCATCCGTAGACTCGAATCTCTGATCCGGATCACCATTTTGGATTTATCCCATTTATTTGGCATTTCCAGTGTGAACGCACTGAAAATTTAATTCCGGCCACTCCGGGGCTCGGAATCGCACACCGTCTGAAGGTGCTGCTCTGGAATATTATCAAGAATATTCCAAAGTCTTTCTCAGAAAAAACAAGGTTCTTACAAAAATTAAAACAACACAAAGTTTCTTTCAAACCAAGGAAAGAAGTTTCCACTTCTCAACCTCTTGAGTTGGTTCACATGGATTTGTATGGACCATCTAGAGTTTCAAGGTTAAATGGGAAGCAGTATTTTTGTGTTCTTGTAGATGATTTTTCTAGGACACTTGGTTATACTTTCTATCTCACAAAACTGAAGCATGTTCTTACTTCATTAAATATTCCAAGTCTATAAAAAAATTAGTGGACTTAGAATTAAGACCTTGAGAAGTGATCATGGTCATGAGTTTGAAAATTAGGAATTTGAATCTTTTTTCTCAATAAATGGCTATAATAACAATTTATATGCTTCTAGAACACCTTAACAAAATCAAGTTGTAGAAAGAATAAATAGGACACTTCAAGATATTTCCCATACTATGCTAAATGTGTATAATCTACCTATCTATTTCTGGGATGAAGCTGTTAATACAACTTTTTATATCATCAACAGAGTCTTAATTAGACCTATTCTTAAGAAAACCCAGTATGATCTCTAGAATAATAGGAAGCCTAAGATTAATTACATTAGAGTTTTTGGATGAAAATTATTCATCCTTGACACTAAGGATAATCTTAACAAATTTTCTTCCAAGAGTGATCAAGGAATTTACCTAGGTTACTTAATCTCTAGTAAAGATTACAGAGTATTCAGTAAGAGAACCAAATGTGTGGAAGAATTAGTTCTTGTCAAATTTGATGAGACTGATCCACATGAACACAAAAAATTTATTGAACAACATGAGGAAGATATATTAATTATAGAACTTAATGATAAATACAGTGAACCCTTAGTGAAAACAACTAGTTTTAGAAATTTTCCAAAATCTGAGCATGGTGAATCTAAACCTATAGAAAACCATGAGGACTCCAATTAAACTCTTTCTAGAGGTATTATTACTCTCATGAATCATTCTTTATATGTTGTAGTAGGTAATATAAATATAGGAACACAAAATAGAGCTTCTATATGAAACTAGGTTTAACATCAATCCTTTATTTCAAAGCTTGAACTCAAAAATATAAATGATCAAATAAATGATGAATTTTTGGTGATAGTCATGCAAGAAGAATTAAATCAGTTTGAAATAAACAACATTTGGGAATTAGTAGAAATACCTAAAGATTCATTGACCATAGGCACTAAATGTGTGCTTAGAAATAATGATGATGAATCTGTTAACATAGTTAGAAATAAGGCTAGACTAATTGCGCATGGATATAGTCAAGAAGAAAGAATAGACTATGAGTAAACCTTTGTAGTTGTATCTAGACTAGAATCCTTTAGGAAACTACTTTCTTATGCAGCTCATCTGAATTTCAATGTTTATCAAATAGATTACAAAAGTGTATTTCTAAATGGGTACATAGTTGAGGATGTATTTGTTGAACAACCTCATGGTTTTACAAATCCCCATTTTTCAAATAATGTCTTAAATCTTTAAAAAGCATTATATGGTCTAAAACAAGCTCTAAGAGCTTTTTATGACAGACTTAGTTCTTTTCTTATTTAAAAAGGTTTTACTAAAGGAATAGTTGATCCTACTGTTTTTATCAAAAGGATTTACAAAGATGTTTTAATAGTACAAATTTATGTATATGATATTATTTTTGGATTCTCTAAAAATTCTTTATGTACTGATATCTCAAAAATGATGCAAGATGAATTTGTAATGAGTTTAATGGGGGAACTTAAATTTTTCCATAGATTTCAAATTTTTCAAAATAAAAAAGGTTATATTTTAAATAAAAGTAAATATACTAAGGGTATTTTTAAATATTATGGTTTTGATAGTAATAAAGGTAGTGATACACCTAAGAGTACCACTTATAAGTTGGATGCTGATGAAACTGGTAAATTAGTGGATCAAACCAATTACAGAGGTATGATTGGGAGTCTTCTCTACCTTACTGCTATCAGACCTGATATTTTGTTTAGAGTATGCATGTGTGCTTGTTTTAAATCAAATCCCAAAGAGTCTAATTTAACTACTGTTAAAATATTTTTAAATATATCAAGCATACTAAAAACTTAGAACTATTTTATCCAAGAGGAAAATAATTTGATTTAATAAGTTATTTGGATTCTGACATTGTTAGTTCCAAGTTATATAGAAAGAGAACCTATGGAAAATGTCTCATGTTGGGAAAGTCACTAGTATCTTGGTGTAGTAAGAAATAGAATTTTGTTGCATTATCTATTACTGAAGCTAAATATATAGTTGCTGGTAGTTTTTGTGCTCAAATTATAGGGATGAAACACACTTTACTAGACTGTGGATATCAATTCAAACATGTATCTATAAACTGTGATAATAAAAGTGCTATTAACATCTCTAAAAATCCAATATATCATGCTGGGAAAAAGCACATAAATGTGATACATCACTTCTTGAGAGATCATTATCAAAGAGGTGATATCACTCTTTAATTCATTAGCACTAAACACTAATTGGATAATATATCCACAAATCCTTTGAGTTATGAGAGGTTAAATTACATCAAACATGATTCAGGTATGATAAATTGTTTAGTTTGGACCTCACTGTCTGACCTCACCATTGGACCTCACCATTCAGACCTCACCATTCAAACATCAAATGTCAGACCTCACCATTAGACCTCACTGTCATACCTCACCATTGGACCTCACCATTGGAACCTTACCAATAGTCAGCTTTTCTAGGAATTTTCATTCTTATTCCGGAATCTGAAACGTTTTTTAGTATTACGTATTTCTTTTACTTTATTTGTTTTTTGATCCCTAAATGATAAAAAATAAAGAACAAAACACATTTTTATCCACTTCAATCCTCTCCCAAACCTCTTCCTCCCCAACATTAGACCCTAACCATCTACTGAAACCCTTGAACCACTTCATATCTCATGGAAATATTGAAGAGGCTGATGGTTGATGATGAATAAGATGCGCCAAATCTTAAGAGACCTCGAGCTGAGTCTAGTAGTGGAATAAAGGTAGTGGAAAAGCTGATCAATACAAATTTTTCGAATAGGTAAATCCTGGTTGAGAATGAATTAAGTTCAGAATGGTTGTTTTCTAGCAAGTCTATGGTGTTGAAGGCCCTTGAAGCTCAGGACTGGGTCAAATGATTTGGAAATAACAATGGACCTTATTACCCAAAGCTAGTGAAACAATTTTATAAAGCATTGAAGTTTGAGCAGTCTGAGAATGAGAACAAAATTTATTCCAAGGTAAATAGAGTAAGTGTGAGCTTCTCCTCTATTGAATGGGATAATTTTTTAAGAGTTCCACATGAAGGGATTTTTGATTACTACTATGGAGTGGTGCCTCCCACTAGTGAGTTCTTATGTTATGAAGAAGATTTGGCTGAACTGACAGGGAATGGAATCCCTAGGAGAGTGATTGCTGCTTAAATGGAAGGGGAAAATAAGTTACTATTTAAATTTTTTTAACTTGTTTTGAGTCCCAGAAGAGGGGACTTTGAAACCCTAAATTATCATGACATATTGCTTTTTTATCCGTTGATGCATGGACAAAAGATAAATATGTTTTAGTTGCTGATGATTCAATTAGAGGATAGGACACATCCCATTTCCAAATCCAGTGCTTTGTTTCATGCCAGATTGATATCCTTGATGTTGAAAGTAAAAGGAGTTTCTGGAAATAAAGAGGAAATTTTTTTTTGTAAGGGATAACTTCTGTATTACTAAGATGATTTGCAAGTTTATGAAAATCAGTTGGAACCCTTGGAAAATAAAATGGTTGAATGATGATGATAGGCTGTATGAAGAATTCAACCTTGTTACCCATCCTACTAGACCAAATAATAAGATAGATCCAGGTCTAGATCCTGATTAAGTGGAGGCAGTATACTCAGATTAAAAAGAAGAGTCTATTTTTGTGCAAGAAAAATAGGATTCTTCTATAGATTATAAGAGTGATCATGGCCTTCCCTCAAGTCCTCCTACCAATATTATATCCTTTGGAGAGCCTATACCACCAAAAAGATTTCTTAGAACAGAGAATATCCTAAGGGATAGTGATGATGAGGAAACCAGTGGAGAATAAGAAGATCAAAATTTCTTAAGGGATATTAGAGAGACCTTAGAGGGGGGGAAATGAAATTGAATCTGGTTATTATGATTTTGAGACAGCTACTAATGAAAGTAAAGATGAATTTATAAGTCTAAATTAACTGATAAGATACACAAAAATGGTAGGGAGTGTAGATGAAGAGGTTGTTGATTCATTTGAAGATGGAATTGCAGTGGTAGTAGTTGACGATTCTGTAGAAGAAGTGGAAATGGACTCTCATGTTGATGAAACTGATCAAGGAGGTATAGAAGAGATGGATGTAATTGATCAGGAGAATGGTTCATATTAGGGGGAGGAACTTTTTGCCAGAGGATCAGTTTTTGTTTCTCATTGAATAGAAGACTGGTCACAAGATATTAGATTTGTGGTCTTGGGATTAGACTATAGAGACTATAACAATGACAAGCCTAACATAATCCCTCCAATTCTTTCTATTTCAGAGACCACCATTGTACATCCAATAGTTATTTTACCTCAGGACTATATGAATAATGATGATTTAGAATCCTTGAAATAATATTTGAAGATGTATTTTGATGAGAGATCTGTTGGGATAGAGAGAAAAATGGATCTCAATCAATAAGTGGTGTCATCTACCTCAGAAAGATTTATTTCTACCAATCACTGAAATTTCCTACATTAAGTGAAGGAATGTAAGAATCAAGTCAAAACCTGGGAAGAGTCTATGGAATCTATTAAACAATATTTTCCTAGTTTAGACTCGTATATGGATTCAAGGGTTCTAGTGGATAGAGACATTAAGTATATAAAAAGTGTTGTTTAAAAGATGATCGTTGTGTTTGAGGACTTCAAGAAGTTTTTTGAGGAACATGTGAGTTTCCAGGATGATGATGTGAAGCAGATGATCAGTGGTCTGACCAAATCATTTAAGAAGATAGCGTATTTCACTATAGCACCTCTGTGTGCATATTTTTCCTCTTTAGCCTCTCCTATTATTGATCTATAAGCTTTTAGATCGGTTGTCAGAGAAGAAGTTGAGAATTTCTTTGGTGCCAGTACCTTATACCCTCATTCTATGACACAATTCATTTCCACTACCATAGAAATTCATAAATTTTTGGGAGATTATTTAACGGAGGCTTCTCAAGATCAGAAGTCCATCAAAGAGCAAGTAGATTTATATTACAAAAGGGTTTACACTAAGCATCATATAGATGGTCACATTAAGTTTCTGTTGAAAAATTTGAGGATCCCACCTGTCACTCAAGCGTTTAAGGATCAAGTTAGTAGGCTCTGAGAGTTGACTCTTACCTTAGATAAATTCATTGAGAATAAGGATGATTTTATCTCAGCTATGGAAAGAGGAGGAAACATTATTATGGATTTAAAAAATCATCTTTTACCCTTCCTCAATGTAGACTACACTCCCATCATTGTTCCTCCTACATTACCTTCTTCCCCGGCTGCCTAAGGATCTACTAGTGTTTCTCATTTGATGAATCTTACATACTTCATCATAAGCTTGATCCATATGATTCCTCAGAGATCTACTCACTATAGGTCTATGGATGCCTCTGTAGCAGTTCCTCCTACACTTCTCACTAACATACCTCGGCCTATCCCTCCATCTTTTGGACCTGACTCCTCAGCTTCCAAAGAAAAATATCTCTTGGACATTTCTGATGTGGATTGAATGTGGTATGTCTTATTTTATAGGGATCCATGTACTCTATTTTTATATTTTACTCTTGTTCATTAATAATAAAATCCTTTTGTTCTCTTTTTGTCTTCCATTATTTTTCTTAATCACGAAGGGGGAGAAGTTTTAAGTTGACTGGAGTCCTTGTATATATACACTATCTATATTTTCCACAATAAACATGGTTCAATTTTACTTATACACACCTTTGAAGATATTAGAAAATGTGCTTAACCCTTATTCAATAATACCTAAATCTAAATTTTCTCTAGCATAATTTTTAATTATCAAAAGGGGAGAGATTGTTGGACTCACCTATTTTGATAATCCCAAATCATTTTCATTTATGTGATAATAATGTTTATATTATAGGATAATCGTGTTTCATTAATATTCCTAGTTTCTATCATGTAAAAACTATATACTTTAAATCTCACTACTATCTTGTTTAAGCTTACAGTGCAAAATTTCTCTATGTATGAAAGGTCACCGATGAAAGGTCATCAATGAAAGGTCACCGATGAAAGGTCACCGATGAAAGGTCACCGATGAAGGTCACTGATCAAAGGTTACTATTGAAGGCTACCAATATAGTCTACCATTTAAGCCTACTATTAGGAAAGATACTATTATTAGTCTACTGATGCTCACTCTTCTACTCCATACTTTGTGAAATTATTAATATTATTTTAACAGTCATATTTGGTAAATTTAATGCCTCTTAAATTAAATAATTTTGATTGTAGACATATCATGAGACCTTATTTGGAGACAGTATGAGGTACAAGGAGAACCACATGTGGTTTACTTATTCCTATTGTCAGACCTCAAATATTAAAGAGAAGACTGAGGAAGAAAATAGAAGTGCGCCGAAAAGGAGTTTGAGAGGAATGCATGAAAAAGAAATTACTCACTAGATTAAAGAGGAAAAGAAAGAACCATCCATTACTTACACTGTGAACTCAAGAGCAGCACCAAGATCATTTGGGAGAAAAAATTTCACATCTGTCTTTTGCGCTTCTTCAAATATCTGTCCAGCCAAAAAGAAGAACACCTCAGTACTTGGAAGCTAGAACCTGGATTTGTGACACACTGTTTTGAGGACAACTTCCAGTGAATGACTGGAATTGTAATTTCTTCACTCCAAGGAGTGAAGAGATGAACTACAGACAAATAGAGCTCTCTAAACACAATCTTATAATATTTTCTCTATTGCGTTCTTTTATTTTTACATTTCTGAGAAGGGTGTGTTTGTTTTTTACCCACACTGTCTCCCGTGTTTCAACTGGAGGATACTAAAAATCGTCACATAAAACATCACTTACACCTTGGTTCCCACGTATAATTGTGGAAGAGACCATGTGTGGTCTGTATTGTTTGTTTTCCAACGAAAAACTATGGTAGAAAGTGTGACCCTTGGAACGTTTGTGAAAACTATTGTAAGGATAGATACATGTTGTGTATCAAGTTTATTGTCAATATAAACTGCTCGGTGGTAGGTGATCACCAAGTAGAGAGGATTAAGTATCAGCATTAAACAGAACCACTTTTTTATCTTGGCTGTGTTTTAGGTTTTTTTAATACTCTGTTTTTTCTATTTTTCACTGCTCATAATTTAAAAAAACTAAAACCTATTTTTACATTGACTCTGATAGTTAGTTCTGGTTAGTGTGTGTATGTGTTCAATTCAGTAAACCTATTTCAAAAGTTAAATATGTGTTTTACAATGATTCAACTGAGGACTAATCACCATTTGATAAACCTATTGACCAACTAAAAATTTATATCTCTATCTATAAAAAATACTTAAATGGTGTGTTATTCAATATAGTGTTAAATTGGGGTCACTTCATCATTGATAAAATGAAATTTGATCTATTTTAAGAATAATACCGATATAAATGGGTTGATGCATGTGTTACACTTCATTGATTCCAACATCACATTTTCCCAAATTGGTATATAGTTCAAGATGAGTTTGATACGTTTTTTTATTTTATGAAAATTAAGTTAATTTGAATAAGGTAAGAATAAAATAGAGTGTGTCATGGAATACACTGTTATTCCATGATAATATAATCTAGTTTGTGTTTTCCATAAAAAAATAAAAATCAATTTCAATAGTGTTTTTCTAATGAGGTTAATATATGTTTCACTTGTTGTGTTCTTAGTTGGATTTTGAAGCTGCTATGTTTCTAATAATAGTTAGCTTCTTTGAAGAAAAATGGAAATTTTGGAATGTTTTTTAAAAACATGTGGGTGATTGAACCACATAGAATCATGTGTGAGCATTGCACATAAAATTGCGGGAGAACCCAAAAGTGTTTATTTTATCATATTTATTTTGGATGAGATCTATATAATCTCAAAATTATTTCATTTTTATTTGCTGATAACTATGGGTGAATTTTAATTCATGAAGATATTCAATGTTACAATTATTGATACTGAGTGAAAAAGTAGTTGAGTATGATAAAAAAACATCACCACATCACTAAACTTGCGTAAATGTGATAAAAAATATATCATAAGGAGAAGAAGCATTGGGTGCTTCCAAAGGCTATGTAGTTTGTGTTTTTGAAAATATGCATTCATAAGTTTTCATAGATGATAAAAAGAAACAAAACTATAAGGGTTTACATATAGAAATAAAGAAAAAATAGAGATATTCAGTGTTTACTCACCAGGTAATTTTTGTGGGGTTACTATTCATGAAATGCGTGTTGTGTTCTCTGGATATTCTCATGCTATCTTGATGATGTGGATGTATTATCTATTTTTGAAGATAACTAAACCTAAAATAATATCATTATCAATTGGTGGAGTTTTTATTTTCATTATAAGTAGTGGGAGTGATTATAAGAATTATGTAACTAGTGGGATATATGAACTATAGGTGAAGTATGATACCATCCCACCCATAGTAATTTCATGTTACATTTATAGAAAAAAAATCCATAGAACATTATAACAACTGGTTGTTACAAGGAGTGAGTTCTCACATTGAGGAGAAAGCTTGTAAAAATTGGTGTATGCTTTATTCCTTCTAATTTTATGCATTTATCATGCAAGGTTGAGTGTAAATATTCAAGAGATTGATTTGTATCTTAATTGTACATAGAGGATAATTTCTAAAACAAAAATAAATTGAAAAGGTTGTTCTATATTCATTCACCCCCTCTCATTTTTGCCATTCAAAACACTAACACTAACAATTTTCTCAAATTATTACACTAAATATAAAATGTGGTAAAAACATTATGATATTTTTTCAAAATTAGTTTTGAAAGATATAGAAAATTCATGTTTTTGATATATTTTAATAAGTTGTTACAATTTATGTGATATAAGATGAAATTGTGTTAAGTATATGAGGATTTAGTGTAAGTGGGATATTGACATAAATTTTTAATAAAGGGATTAAAAACTCAATGGTAGTTTAAAACACATGATGTTTTATACTTGTGTTAACCATGATATAGTTTATGACAATATTCCATTGTGGATGATACATGGTATTATCATGTAATGTGATAATGCATGGTAATCGATCAAATCATATCTAAGTGTTATCATTCTTGTTTATTCATAATATTATGAATAATTTGAGGTGTTTAAATAGTAATCATATTTTTTAAATGATAAATTATTCAATGGAAGATCAAGACCAATGTTTCAAATAGTTGAAACATTTGTCAACTTTTATGAAACAATCATTAAAAAGATGAACATTTTGAGACCCCAAGATTCCTATGTAAGATGGATTTATCTATACGTAGTGTCCCACACAGGTTAGAAATCCTCAAGACTAAAATATTAAATATCTCATAACCTATAACCTTTCAACTAATCATTCTAGAAAACCATGATTTAGAAAGAGGCCCTTCATTAGTTTCAAATTATTTTTACGATCTCTAGATACCATAAAGAGGAGGAAACTATTGGTTTCAACTCAGTAATCATTATTAACCAAATATTTTAAGCCCATATCAATAGGATTAAGGTAATATAGCAACCTTATCTTTTCACAAATTAACATTACATAACTTTTTAAGAATAATTAAAACATTGTAAAAATAAATTCCCAAATAACATACTAGTCTAGAGCCTTTAGAAACATAGAAACAAAAACACTAGTATATAAATGAGATACATCAACTCCCACTAGGTTCTTCCTGACAAGAACCCTTCTTAGACACATAAAACATAATACAAATATTCATAACCTGGGAGAAGAAAACATAAAAAGGGGTGAGCTCAAATGCTCGGCAAGGGTAAACAAGTGAGATGTGTAAGTATAATCATAATTATAAGGGTTTGATAACATGATAAATAAAATAAAAAATCATACCCTACATATCAAAGATCATAAACATGAATCATGGCATAAATCTTGGCAGTTCATAAGACATGAATCATAATAAAATAAAGAACATAAGCCATGAAAGTATAAAAAAGTAATAAAACATGGAATTGTAGAAGACACATAATCATATAAAATTATTTCCATAATAGTCATGGAATTACTACAAAGGCCATCTTTGTAGACAAGCCCATTACTAAACCAATTTCACACCCAATTCCAGCCCTATATTAAGGAACCTAGTTCACTCCTCATTTCATCCCTCTAATAATGAACTAAGTTAATTTCTCATTATAGACCTATAATACCAAACCGAGTTCATTTCCCATCCCAGACATGTCTATATCATGAGATATAAATATTTACCCAATACATTGGAGGGAGATATAGGTCCCACCCATCTCATAATGAAATCATGCATAAATGTGACACAAGATCATCAATAACCATATCATAATCCATGAAATGAAATGGTTATTATAAAAATTTAATCGTATCATAACCTATACAAAAATAGTTTTCATAATCATTTCATCATAAACATAGCCCATGAAAATAAGGGGTTTCAAAATCATATAACCCGTGAAAGAAAAACAGGTTTCATAAACATCATTCCATCAAAACCTAATACCTTAAGAGAAATAATATGAATGGAAACATTGAATAATTTACCTAAAAATACACGATTAATGTAAAAAAAATGATATATTATATGGGAAATAATTTATAAATATTGTTTAAAAACATTTTTTGAGGAAAATATCCTTTCTTCTTTGAAAAAAATGATTTTTAATACATAAAACCTTTTGAAATCATTTTTCTTTGAAAATATCTTTGAAAAAATATAAATAAATCTTCGAAAACAATAAAACATTTTTAAAATAATTTTTTTAAAATTATATTCAAGGATCTTTTAAAAAAATTGAAAACCTTTTTAAAAACATGCTTTTGGAAATTAAACATATTTCCAACCAAAGAGAGAAATATAATCAGATTTTAATAGAAACATTTTTTTAATTATCATATGTACCAAAGAGTGGGAGAATGATAATAATACATAGATATATATTGATTAAATATAGTATAAGGAATCATTGGTGTTTTCTTTAGAGATGTATTATAATATTTCATCAAATAAGTATAGTCATTAACAATCTCGAAAAGCGATGAGATATTTTCAATAAACTCTTACCACTTGGTTACATGGGATCATAATATCCATGTAAGAAACATAAATTAAATAAATCTTAAAATATCATAAAAATTAGGATATTTGTAATCTAACATGTAAAATAGATGTATATACACCCTGAAAAATAATTTAAGTGCACAACAAATCATGAGTCTCAAAGAAGCCAAATAGAGACAAAACTATTTTACCGGCTTGTTAACTTTTTAAATTTGAACCCCATGACTAAAATAATGTAAAATCTATATTTAAATACCCATAAATCTAATTATAAAAATCATTTAATACATACATGATTAGTATACACACTACACAAAATGAATGGGTTGTTAATAAAGCATGTATCTCATGGAAATAAAAAGTGAGATGAAATCCCATTACATTGTGTCTTGACTCTCATTGTACTCATACAAACTCCATATATTTTAAATATAACTTTATTATACATATACCAAATAAAAATAATTTCATTTATAATATCATATATGGTATTATTATGAATTTATATTAACCGTTTGTTAACAATTCTATGTTAAGGTTTCTCTTTGGGTAATATTCTATTTGTTTTTTGCATGTGTCTTAATCTGTTATATATTTAGTCCTTATAATTATATCATCATTTATAGAATATAAAAAATGATATAAATTTTATTTATATTAATTATGTGAGTATTATGATAATCTATATAATATATAAGTATGAAATGGAATACACTGTTCATGGAGACGGTAAGTCGTATGTACGCATGAACAGTGTCTCCATTCTTATTTTTGTATTAATAGAAAGTGTAAAAATGAAATATATTTATATATTTATATTATTATTCTAGTATAATTATTTTTTCATATATATCATATATATTCACTAAATTCATCCTTAATAAATTCCATGTATTATGTCAATGAATCACATCGCTTTGAGGGGGTGGTAGTCCACACTTCCACAAACGAAATTATCATATTTACATCAAATGGAAAGTATAAATATTTTTGTTTTAAAAGAATTAAATAAGATTAAATATATAATTAATATAATATATAACATATATAAATATAGTTTCCATTATAATGACCACCATGATAGGTGGTAAAGTAAAAAAATAAACATTCATCATTTTGTGAGGCGATAGTTCACATTACACGTAAACAGTATGTTCATCACCCATTATATGGAGGTTTGTGTAATTTTAGGTCAAAATCATATCATGAAAACATTATAGTATAATTATTATACTACTTTATTTAAAATAATGAAATACAGAGAGTGGATGGGTGGAGAATGAAAATAAAAGAAATGAGATTGAGAGAAGGTGTTACCTCTTAATTGGGTAACTCCTCTTCATTTGTACAAAATGTCTTCCTTGGAAGACATTGTGAAAATAGATATTCTTTAATTAGGAAGGGATTATTTTTGGTAGGATATCTAAGAATATATTGTCCAAACCTTTAGTGGAACTTTCTTTACAAACATTAACATTGCATAACTTTTACGGAATACTTAAAGAATATACAAATAGATGCCCAAATATTGTAGTTGGTATAGTGCCTTTGGAAACATGGAAACATAATCATTGGTACAAAATTGAGATAAATTATTTACCACTATATTATTCATGATTGGAACTATTCTTAAACACAACAAACATAATACATTTCTTCATGACCTAGGGAAGGAAACATAAAAAGGGGTGAGCTCAAATGATCAGTAAGGGTAAACAAGGGAGAAATGTAAGCACAAACATGGTCCTAAGGGTATGAGAACATGATCATGAAAATAGAATATCAAATCTTTCATATCAAATATCATATACACGAATCATGGAATGTAGCTTGGCAGTTCATAAGACAAGAATCAAAAATAAGTAAAGCACATAATCCATGAAATCATAACAGAGGAGTAAGACATGGAATTGTGGAAGTAAATAAACATATAATGATTCCCATAGTAGAAAAGGAATCAATTACAAGACCATATTAGTGGAAAAGTCTTTTACTAAATTGGGTGAACCCCCGCTCCATCCCTGTATTATTGAACTAAGTGAACCCTCATTCCATCCATGTATTACTGAACCGAGTAAACCCTAGTTCTAGTTCGGTATTAATGAACCGAGTAAACCCTCATTCTAGCCCTGTGTTAATGAAGAAAGTAAACCCTCACTCTAGCCCTGTATTACTGAACTAAGTAAACCCTTGTTCTATCCCTATATTACTGAATCATGTAAAACTGCATTCCGTCCTCTGTATTACTAAACCAAGTAAAACCTTGTTCCATCCCTATCTATCTCATTACATATAAATCATTACCCAATGCATTTGAGGGAGATATAGGTTCTTCAGATCACATAATTAAGTCATACATTCATGTGCCACAAGATCATAAATAAACATATCATAACCCATGAAATGAAAAAGGTATCATGTGACACCCTGATATTTTATGAGAAGTATATATTTTTTATGTCTTATGTTATACTCAACATCAGATGAATCTTTCATTACACACAACACTTGCATGGATTTATTTACACGCAATTGCGACCTTCTACGATAGCATGTGTTGTACGCAATACCGAGTTTCACTAAACAATGATATGCTATTAAAATATTATATAAACTAACCGTTATGAATAGTAATACCCACTTTTTTAAATTTTATAAATTTTATCTTCCAAAATGGACTTCATTTTTGGATTCGGAATAACAAAATTATCCTACAGTGAAATTTTGGTATTTTTCTAAAAACATTCAATTTTTTATGAATAGTGAAAACACTGGGTTACTATTTAAAAACCGACTTTTTATTTAAAAAATTATTTTATTTTATTTTATTTTATTTTAGGTCAAAATTGATACATAATACCTATATAATTTTAATGTAATTCATTGGAGTCATTTTATAATAATTTTAGATATATAAAAACTTTGTTGAACTTTTCACCGTCTTTTACCCTCCTCCTAGGAGAATTTGAAAATTTACATAAAACATAATTTTACCGCTTCTGTGAGTGGAATTTTGAAAAATTGAGAGACACGGTTAATATCAAGGAGTAAAATTTTGTTGAATAAGATAAAAATATTTTTTGGTGAATAGTAAGTTTTTACTTTTATTTACCACGGTTAAAAGTAAATAGGGTAATTAAGGGTAGAAATGATATTATTATTACCATAACACATATAATAATTCTATTTTATAAGTGTAATTCGACCAAAAACAACCTTAGGAATAAAATACTACCCTTTAGGTCCACTTGGATTAGATTAGGACACTTATTATTATTTTATTTAAAGAAGTGTTAAAATAGTTAAAATCAAAGTTTAATAAATAAAAACATTTTTAATGTAGGGTTATACATAAGATAAATTCGACTGTACATATTCCATAGAAAGATAAAAATATTTCCAACCTAATGGTATTTTATTTATAATTTTTATATATTAAATAATTTAATTTATTTATGACATAATGATGATGCAGTAATTACCTTATTAATGAAACATTAACATAATTGATGTTATAAATACCCAAATAAATGAAATTTGAGAATTTTTATGAATTAAAATAATTTTATAGGTTAATATGACATGTTAGTATTGATTTAATATTCTTTTTTCGAACTAATAAAGATGTTATGATTTTCACAAAAATCAATTACCAAATAGTGTCATAATTTACATAAAATAGTTTTTAAAACAAATATTTTATTATTAATTGTTATTTTATTCTTAAAAATCTATTTTTAAGGAAAATGACTTAGATAAGGTTATATATATTAATAATAAATCACTTGGGGTTCTTTTGGATTGTTATAGTAAGTTTATAAACCATATAGTGTAAGAAAACAAGAAGACACGGTAAAAGTTAAATTATTTAACTTAGAGTTAAATCTAAATGATAAGGTTAAAATAGTAACCTAAACTTGTATAAAACCTATTGGTTGAGAGGATTTATACCCATACCCACCTTATATTATAAATAAATCAATTTTTAGCTATTAAAAACCGAATATTACTTTATTATAAAATAATATTTTAAGTTTTTCTTAAGGTGCCCCTCTCCTCCCTAATAAAAGGGCACCTCCTCCCTCTCCTCTTTTCATAATTTAGAGCCCTCAAGCTCGTCCAACCCCTGACCATTTCCCTTCTCAACTTCCCTAGAAACATACTAGAGGTCATTTCCTTCTTCAAAGACCAATTTAATTTCCCTAAGAGGAGGTTTCAAAGAGGCGTGTCAAAGAAGAGGTAATATCTATTACCGATTCATTCAAATTTATTTCTTCTTATACTTCCTCTTCTTTAGTTGTTTCATTAGGAAGTAATAACATAAGTATCACTAATATATTTATATGTTATTATAAATATGAAACAACCCTATTTCACCTTCTATCCATCCTACAGAAAATGAAATCACTGCGCGTGTGTACGTACGGAATACCGTCTCCACGTTGTGGTGTAATCTGTTTTCCACCAACACCTTACTTGGATGGGTATAATGGTGTAAAAAATAACAATATATAATTATTGTAAATTGATATTGATTCTGAAATAATATACATACACTTCAATACAATTCCATGATCATGGAAATGATATCATCGCTCGTGCGTACGTACGACATACCGTCTCCACGATGTGATGTGACTCGTTTTACATGATATTCATTGAATAATGATTATATAAATGAATTGAATGAATAAATATGATATATATATAAATTAAACAAATAAAATTATGGAAATGAGTTATCTATAACCTAAAAAGAATAATAATAATTTATTCAACAAAACATGCATAAGAACATAAAGCAATGAACACCCGAATAACAAGTAGAATTGAAATATTACAAATAAGAAGTTAAAAATTTGACCAAATATGATATCATAACAATGAATATGATTCTGTAATAATTCAATGACATTATTTAAATAATTATATAGGAGGTTCGGATACGTACAAATAAAATCAGACCTAAGGTAAGGGAAAATCTCTCAATCTCATTTTTATCCGAGATTGTTTATACTTCAGAATTTACTGGGGAATATTTATCATCCACATAAATGTTTCCTCAATATTTAATATTATTTCTATCCTCCTACAATAGTTTAAATCCAATTTTACCCATTGGAGAGTTTTTAGTAAAATATATTAAAGGTATATTTTGTCGTTTTTAGTAAAAGGTACTTTTTGACTTTTCCAGCCAAAGTAGGAGAAATGTGTTTTTTTAACTTATACGGCATGAATGGATTTTTATGATTTCATAGAACATTATTTCAATAAATATTACTTTACAAGTTTTCAATTTTGTTTTTAATCTTCTTCTTTTAGTTTAAAATTGTATGATATGTTAAGAAAGGAAAAAATGTTTTTGAAGTAGAAAGGATAATTTCCTCAAGAATAGAGTTCAAGTGTTTTATTAAAATTAATTTCCATCTAAGATGCTATAGGGTTTTGTTTCTATCCCTATTTTTTACATTGATTTGATTATGTTATGATGGAATTAATTTTATGATGTCCTTTTATCTTATATGGATTATGTTATGATGGCATGATGTTTAAGAATCCCATTTTTATTACAGGGGTTATGCTATGATTTATGATTTTGTGGAACACATAAGAATGGTTTCATTATGAGATGGGTGGGACCTATATCTCCCTCAAATGCATTGGGTAATGATTTATATCTCATGAGATTGACATGTCTAGTACGGAAAGTTAATCTGGTTAAGTGATACAGGTCTGGAACGAGGAGTGAACTTGGTTCAGTAATGGACTTTGTCCACTATGATTGTCTTGGCAATGCGCCTTGACTAATATGAATAATTTTCTATGATTATGTATGTATGCCACAAAGTTTCATGTTTTAGGTTATGATTATTGGGATTACATTTCACTACTATGATTTATCCCATGTTATGATATTATGATCTCTTTTGCAGGTTATGATTTTCAAAATGTTATGTTCTTATGAATATGATATGATTGATATTTCTTTTGTTTACCCTTACTGAGCATTTGAGCTCACCCTTTTGTGTGTTTTATTTTCCCCATGTCAGGGATAAGGGTATTAAGTAGGATATACCAAAAGGGACTCTAGATATGATGAAATAAACAGAAGATAATGTAGATGATTTATGAACTAGTTGTTTATGTTTCCCAGTTTCTAAATACACTATACCTATACGGTCCTATCATGGTTTTGTTATATGTTGTAATACGTATGCTTCAATTCTGAAGTAATAACCATGTATGGGATGTATGGGATGTAATATTTGGTATCAGAGGAAAGGTATAGTAAAACATTGGAAACTAGGATGTGAAAGCCTTAGTAAGAACTCTAAGGATATGTCTAAATAAAGAAAACAATATTAGTTTTTTAGAAATTGACATGAAAAACCTATGATAAGACCTAAAATGTGAAATTTTATTCTTGATTATGTGGTTTTTTTGTTATGATTAGTGTTTCTCACAATATACTTCTTGGTTTTAGTCAATGGATGGAACCCAAAGGAATTGTGTTAATGCTGAATGCGACGGGAAATGCAATGATTGTCCCCCCTGAGTAACCAAACGTTATTGGAGTTGGAATGAAAAATCTTGTACCCATTATCACACAACTTTCTCAAGCTAAGAATCATGTTGGACTTCCAAATGAGCAATAGAAGGAGAAAAATTATGTTGAATCCTTCATGAGGCAGCATCCACCTTAATTCAGCGGGTCTTCTGATCCATTAGTGTCTGAACAATGGATCAGTACCACTGAAAAGATATTTTTAGTTCTACAATGCTCAGAACATGATAAAGAAATCATAGCAGTATATCGTTTGGAATGTGAAGCTGATCAATGGTGGAATTTTATTAAGAATACGAGGCAATGGGATGAAATTGTGTCCATGGAATGGGATGAGTTCAAGAACTTATTTTTCAATAAGTTGTTCCCTTGTATTCTTCGAACAAATATGGAGAAGGAGTTTCTTCAACTGAAGCAAAAGGATGATGAATTTGTTGGTACCAATGAAGCAAATTTTACAAGACTTTCAAGGTACACTTTCATAATTATTATCCAACCTGATAGTAAGATCGATCGATTCTTTAGTGTCTTAAAACCAAGTCTTCGAAGGGCGTTAGCCATAAGGGACTTCAATAGCTACGAGGAAATTGTTCGATGTGCTCTCAAGGTTGAGATGGACATTGGAGTAACCCATCAATCATATGGGTTTGATAAGAAGAGGAAAATGGAATTCAAGGGAAAATCTAAAGACCACACTGAAAAGAAGATTAGTTTTCCATTATGCTCAAAGTGTGGAAAGAAACATGGAGGGAATTGTCTTCAAGGGACAAGTAAATGTTTTAAGTGTGGAAAAGAGGGTCATCGGGTAGTTGAATGTCGAAATAATGGGAAGAAGATGTCTAATGATGTGAACAAAGAAAGGGATACACAAAATGCACCTTATACACTTCAATGTTTCAAGTGAAAGGAAATGGTTCATTATTCCAATCAATGCCCTAATCCAAGGGTTGTTGAGGTTGATCGACGTCAAAAACTCTTAAGGCCAAAGACAAAGGAAAGTCACATGCAATTTCTATCGGCGATGTGGAGTATGATAACAAAGTGGTGAAAGGTACACTTACTATCCACTCTAAAGTAGTAAGTGTTTTATTTGATTCTAGATCCACCCACTCTTTTATTTCTAAAGAATTTTCTAATGTTATCGTCGTATTACCTCAAAAATTAGATGTTGAGTTAGTTGTGACAAACCCTAATGGCACAACGGTCGCATCAAAAGTTTACAATTATTCTCCAATTGAAGTTTGTGGGAAAGTACATCTTGAAAATCTTGTGATCCTTCCTATAGTGGGATTTTATGAGATTCTTGGAATGGATTGTATTTCTTTATATGGATCTCATATCAATTTCAAAATAAGGGAAATCACATTTAATATTCTCGATCAATATACTATCATCTTTCGATGAAAGGATGAATATAACCTTCCGGTGGAAATTTCTTCCATCGTATGGGTCTTGATTCCAATAAATGATGGTTATATATCTCAAATGGTTGGAGGGAAGCTCACAATTAAGAATATTACCATTGTACGGGAGTTTGATGACGTCTTTCCGGAGGAATTGCCTGGTCTTCCACCAAATCGTGAAGTTGAGTTTTCAATAGAACTCATACCAAGTGTTATGACTATTTCAAAGACACCATATTGAATGGCCCCAATTGAGTTATAGGAATTGAAGAAAAAACTCCAAGAGAATCTTGATTAAGGATTTATACGCCCTAGTGAGTCACCTTTGGGAGCACCTATTTTGTTTGTTAAGATGAAAGATGGATCAATGAGACTTTGCATGGATTATCGAGAACTTAACAAGATCACTATCAAGAACAAATATCCTCTCCCATGCATTGATGACTTATTTGACCAACTACATAGAGCTCAATACTTTTCCAAGATTGATCTTCGTTCAGGATATCATTAATTAAGATTCAAAAAGGAGGATATACCAAAGAAGGATTTTCATACAAGGTATGGACACTATGAATTTATAGTGATGCCATTTGGTCTTATTAACACCCATTCTATATTCATGGATCTGATGAATAGAGTCTTTAGAGACTATCTTGATTAGTTTGTGGTAGTCTTTATAAATTATATTCTTGTCTATTCAAAGAGAAAGGAAGAACATGAAGATCACTTGAGAATTGTATTAAATACCCTAAGAAAGGAAAAGATTTATGCCAAATTTACCAAGTGTGAATTTTGTCTTCAAAAAGATTCATTTTTGGGTCACATAATCTCAAAGGAGGGGATATCTGTGGATCCATCCAAAATAGAGGTTATTGAAAGATGGTCGAGACCAATGACAGTAACTAAGATCCGAAGTTTTCTTGGTCTGGCGGGATATTATCAACTTTTTGTGAAAGATTTTTCAAGGTTATCTAATCCACTCACTAGGTTTACTTGAAAATGAGTTAAGTTCGTGTGGACGGAGGAGTGTGAAGATAATTTCAAAGAGTTAAAATGAAGGTTATCTAGTGAACATGTTCTCACACTGCCATGTAGTGGAGAATGGTTTTTGATCTATAGTGATGCATCCAAGAAGGGATTGTGGTGTGTTCTCATGCAAAATGATATGGTGATAGCTTATTCTTCATGACAGTTGAAAATCCATGAGCAAAATTACCCAACTCATGATTTGAAGTTAGCCACAGTAATATTTTCATTAAAAATATGGAGGCATTATCTTTATGGTGAAAAGTGTGATATTTATACTGATCATAAAAGTTTAAAGAATATTTTCACACAAAAGGAGCTGAATATGCACCGAAGAAGATGGTTGGAGCTGATTAAAGATTACGACTGCTCAATTCATTATCATCCTGGGAAATCAAACAAGGCGGAAGATGCATTAAGCTGACAAGACCATGCTAGTTCATCCATGATGAGGATCACAAAAGATCCAATATCTATGGATTTACAATGGATAGATCTTGGAATTATAATGGAAGGGGAAAGTTTTTATCTTTCTCAAATGAATGTTCAACCATATATACATGTGAAGATTAAAGAGGCACAAAAAGAATATGTAGAGTTACAAAATAAGGTGATAAATGTACCTGAATTCAACCTTGATTGTGATGAGATAATAAGGTTTAGGAATCGGGTTTGTGTTCCTCCTTTCCCATAATTAAAGGAGCTGCTGGATGAGGCTCATAGTTCTTCATCCTCTATTCATCCTGGAATCACGAAGATGTATAGAGACCTGAAAGAGTACTTATGGTGGGATGGCATGAAAAGAGATGTTGTTGAATAAGTCTCTCGATGCTTGGTTTGTCAGCAAGTTAAAGTTGAGAGACAGAAGTCTAAGGGGATGTTACAACCATTACCCATACCTGAATGGAAACGGGAAAACATAATTATGGACTTCGTCACCGGAATTCCTAAAACATTCAAAGGCAATAATGCTATTTGTGTCATAGTTGATCGTCTTAAGAAGTCGGCACACTTCATTGCTATTAGAGAATATTTCTCTCTGGATGAGCTTGCGAGGATATATGTAAAGGAAGTGGTAAGATTGCATGGAGTACCACTTTACATTATATATTATCAGGATTAGAGGTTTACCTCGAAGTTCTGGAGAGAAGTCTTCAGTGTAATTTAGATACAGAGTTGAGTTTCAGCACTGCTTATCATCATCAGACAGACGGTAAGTGTGAGAGAAGAATTCAAACTCTAGAAAACATGTTGAGAGCTTGCTCTATGGATTTCAAATGTGGTTGGGATCAACACCTACATTTGGTGGAATTTTCTTATAATAATAGCTTTCACTATAGTATTCAGATGGCTCCTTATGATGCTCTATATGGAAAGAAATGTAGGACTCCAACTTGCTGGGATGAAGTTGGGGAAAGAAAGCAATTCGGACCTGATCTTGTTGATGAGATGGCAGAAAAGGTCAGATATATTAAACAACACATACGAGCAGCTCAGAGTCGACAAAAAAGTTATGCCGACAACCAAAGAAAAGACCTAGATTTTGAAGTGGGTGATAAAGTGTTTTTAATAATATCTCCTTGGAACAGAGTAATGAGATTTGGAAAGAAGGGAAAGCTGAACCCTAGGTATATCAGTCTTTTTGAAATACTGGATCATGTTTGGAAGGTAGCTTACCGATTGGCGCTTCCACCGAATATCTCTCAAGTTCACAATGTGTTCCATGTATCCCTCCTGAGAAATTACAAACCCAATCTTTCACATGTACTAAGATCAGAAGTTGTACCGCTGGAGCAAGATCTTTCTTATGAAGAACAACCGATAGAGATTCTGGATCATAGCGAGAAAGTTCTACAGAACAAGACCACTCTCTTGGTGAAAGTTTTATGGAGGAACCACCAATTAGAATAAGCTACATGGGAGCTTGGGGATATGATGAGAGAGAGGTATCCTCATATATTTGTTACGAAGTGACGAATTTCGAGGGCGAAATTCATTTTAAGGGGGGTAGAATGTAACACCCTGATATTTTATGATAAGTATATATTTTTTTACGTCTTATGTTATACGCAACATCAAAGAAATCTTTCATTACACACAACACTAGCTTGGCTTGCTATACATGAAATCGCGACCTTCCACGATAGCGTGTGTTGTATGCAATACTGAGTTTCACTAAACAATGATATGCTATTAAAATATTATATAAACTAGCCATTATGATTAGTAATACCCACTTTTTGAAATTTTAAAAAATTTATCTTTCAAAATAGACTTCATTTTTGGATTCGTAATATCAAAATTATCCTAGGGTGAAATTTTTGTATTTTTCTGAAAACTTTCAATTTTTGATGAATAGTGAAAACACTGGGTTACTATTTAAAAACCGACTTTTTATTTAAATAATTATTTATTTTATTTCAATTTATTTTAGGTCAAAATTGATACATAATACCTATATAAGTTCAATGTAATTCATTGGAGTCATTTTATAATAATTTTAGATATATAAAAATTTTATTGAACTTTTCATCGTCTTTTACCCACCTCCTAGGAGAATTTGAAAATTTACATAAAACATAATTTTACTGCTTATATGAGTGGAATTTAAAAAATCCAAGAGACATGGTTAATATCAAGGAGAAAAATTTGGATCAATAAGATAAAAATAATTTTTTGTAAATAGTAATGTTTTACTTTTATTTACCACGGTTAAAAGTAAATAGGGTGCTTAGGGTAAAAATGATATTATTATTACCCTAACAAATGTCCTAATTCTATTGGAAAAGTGTAATTTGACCAAAAACAACCTTAGGAATAAAATATTACCCTTTAGGTCCAATTGGATTAGATTACGACAATTATTATTATTTTATTTAAAGAAGTGTTAAAATAGTTAAAATCAATGTTTAATAACTAAAAACATTTTTAATGTAGGGTTATACATAATATAAATTCGAATGTAAATATTCATTAGAAAGCTAAAAATATTTCCTACCTAATGGTATTTTATTTATAATTTTTAGAGATTAAATAATTTAATTTATTTATAACACAATGATGATGCAGTAATTACCTTATTAATGAAAGGTTAATGTGACATGTTAGTATTGATTTAATAAACTTTGTTCTAACTAATCATGCTGTTATGATTTTCACAAAAATCAATTACCAAATAGTGTCATAATTGACATAAAATAGTTTTTAATACAAATATTATATTATTAATTATTATTTTATTCCTAAAAATCTAAGGTTCAGCCAAATGACTTAGATACGGTTATATATATTAATAATAAACCACTTGGGGTTCGTTTGGCTTCTTATATTAAGTTTATTAACCATATAGAGTAAGAAAACAAGAAGACACGGTAAAAGTTAAATTATTTAACATAGAGTTAAATCTAAATTATAAGTTTAAAATAGTAACCTAAACATTTCTAAAACCTATTGGTTGAGAGGATTTCGACCCATCCCCACCTTAGCTTCAAAATAAATCAATTTGGAGCTATTAAAAACTGAATATGACTTCATTATAAAATAATATTTTAAGTTTTTACAAAGGTGCCCCTATCCTCCCTTATAAAAGGGCACCTCCTCCCTCTCCTATTTACACAATTTAGTGCCCTCAAGCTCGGACAAACCCTAACCATTTCCATTCTCAATTTCCCTATAAACATACGAGAGGTCCTGGCCTTCTTCAAAGACCAATTTTAGTTCCCTAAGAGGAGGTTTCAAAGAGGCGTGTCAAAGAAGAGGTAATATTCGTTGCCGATTCATTAAAATTTATTTCTTCTTCTAATTCCTCTTCTTTAGTTGTTTCATTATGAAGTAATAACATCAGTATCACTCATATACTGATATGTTATTATAAATTTGAAACAACCCTATTTCACCTTCTATCCATCCTACAGAAAATGAAATCACCGCGTGTGCGTACGTACGGAATACCGTCTCCACACCATGGTGTAATATGTTTTCCACCACCACCTTACTTGGATGGGTATAATGGTGAAAAGAATAACTATATATGATTATTGTAAAGTGATATTGATTCTTAAATAGTATACATACACTTCAATACAATTCCACGATCATGGGAATGATATCATCGCTCATGCATACGTACGGCCTACCGTCTCCATGATGTGATGCGACTTGTTTTAAATGATCTTATTGAATAATGATTATATAAATGAAATTAATGAATTAATATGATATATATTACACTAATAAAATTCTTTAAATGAGGTATCTATAACCTAAAAAGAAGAATAATAATTTATTCGACAAAACATGCATAAGAACATAAAGCATTTAACACCCGAATAACAAGTAGCAATGAAATATTACTAAAATGAAGATAAGAATATGACCATATATGATATCATAACAATGAATATGATTCTATAATAAGTCAATGACATTATTTAAATCATTATACATGAGGTTTGGATATGTACAAAGCAAATCGGACCTAATGTTAGGGAAAATCTTGCAATCTCATTTTTATCCGAGATTGTTTATACTTCAGAATTTACTGGGGAATAATTATCATCCACATTCATGTTTCCTCAATATGTAATATTATTTCTATCCTCATGAAAATTTTTAAATCCAATTTTACCCAATGGTGAGTTTTTAGTAAAAGATATGAAAGTAATCTTTTTTCATTTTTAGTATGTGGTACTTTTTGACTTTTTCGGCCAAAGTACGAGAAAAATGTTTTTTTACATATACGGCATGAATGGATTTTTATGATTTCATAGAACATTATTTCCATGAATCTTCCTTTACAAGTTTCCAAGTTTATTTTTAATATTCTTCTTTTAGTTTAAAATTGTATGACATGTTAATATAGGAAAAATGTTTTTGAAGTAGAAAGGATATTTTCCTCAAGAATGGAGTTCAAGTGTTTTATCAAAATTATTTTCCATCTAAGATAATATAGGGTTATATTTCTATCCCTATTTTTTACATTGATTTTATTATGTTATGATGGAATTAATTTTATGATGTCCTTTTATCTTATATGGATTATGATCTGATGGCATGATGTTTATGAATCCCATTTTTATTACATGGGTTATGCTGTGATTTATGATTTTGTGGAAAAAATAAGAATGGTTTAATTATGAGATGGGTGGGACCTATATCTCCATCCAATGCATTGGGTAAAGATTTATATCTCATGAGATAGACATGGCTGGAATGGAAAGTTAATCAGGTTCAGTGATACAGGACTGGAATGATGAGTGAACTCGGTTCAGTAATGGACTTTGTCCGCTATGATGGTCTTGGAAATAGGCCTTAACTAATATGAAATGATTTTATAGGATTATGCATGTAAGAAAAAAAGTTTCATGTTTTATGTTATGATTATTGGGATTACATTTCACTACTATGATTTATCCCATGTTATGATATTATGATCTCTTTTACAGGTTATGATTTTCAAAATGTTATGTTCTTATGAATAAGATATGATTGATATTTCTTTTGTTTACCCTTACTGAGCATTTTAGCTCACCATTTTGTATGTTTTCTTTTCCCCAGGTCAGGAAGAAAGTTATTATATAGGATATTACAAAATGGACTCTAGATATGATGAAATAAATGGGAGACAATGTAGATGATTTATGAACCAGTTGTTTATGTTTCCTAGTTTCTAAAGACACTATACTTATACGGTCCTATCATGGTTTTGTTATATGTTGTAATAAGTATGCTTCAATTATGAAGTAATAACAATGTATGTAAAGTGTGGGACATTATATCTCATAAACAAGTAAACAAATTATAACCTGTCAAAAGAGACTGGTTTCATAATCTTTTCATCTTAAACATAACTCGTGAAAATAGTCTGTTTTAAAAATAATATATCCCGTGAAAGAGAAATGGGTTTCATAAACATATTACCCATAAATAATAAATGGGGTTCAAAGATACCATGTAATTAGGAATAAATCCTTCATATAATGGATTTTAAAGGAACCTCTATATCATTTTATAGAATGTGTGAGTAACATCAATAGATGTCATCTTAGATGGACAATAATTTTGAAACATCCTTTCAAATTTTTTATTGAGGAAAATATCTTTTCTTGTTTGAAAAATTAATATTAATAAATAAGACCATTTAAAAACCATTTTATTAGAAAATATCTTGAAAACATATAAAGAAGACATGCAATCATTTTTAAAACTTTTTTCCTTTAAAACATTTAAAATAAGATTCAAAAACATTTAAAACCATTTTTATTTGAAAACACTTGAAACCTTTTAAAGAATGATTTAATTTTCCTTTAAAACCATTTCGTTGAAAAAACTTTGAAAACATATAAATAGACATTAAATAAGTTTTGGAAACCATTGTTATTGAAAACTTATAAAGAATCATGAAAACCTATTGAAAATCATTTTTCTAGAAAGCACATTGAAAAGTTGTAAATAAGACTTGAAACATTTTGATAAACAAATTCCTTGGAACCATTTAAAATATGTTTGAAACCATTTTAAAAAAAATTCCCATGAAATTTACTTTTTGAAAACATTTTCTTAAAGATTAACCTTTTTAACATTGCAAAGGTAGCTTCGAAGAAATGATGGTGGGTAAATCCATACATGTCGTACGAGATCAAAAGAACATTAATTTTTTATAATAAAAAGGATAGAAAAGTGACTTGTTAATAAATTTACAAGAATATTTCCTTGGATAGTTTTCTAAAATAAAAAAAGGGTAAAATTAATTTTAGATATTATAGGTTAATGGTATAATAATCTTGAAAACACTTTTTAGAAAACATAGATTTCCAACTGAAGAGAGGGTAGAGTCAGGTTTTCCTAAAAACACTTTCATAACTATATTATGTACCAAATAGTATTAAATGGTACCCATACCTGAAAATATCATTAAATTATATAGGAAAAGTAAAATCATGAATATTCTTGAGAGATGGATCATAATATTTCATCAAAATTATAAATATAAACAATCTCAAAAAAGCAAAGAGATTGTCTCAATAAACTCTTATAACATGGTGACTTGGGATCATACTCTCCATGTAAGAAATGGATATTAAATGAATCTTGATATATAGTTAAAATAAATATATTCATGACATAACCCATAAAATGGAGTTATATACACCTTCAATAAGAGTTTAGGTGTATACTAAAATAGAAGTCTCAAAGAAGGAAAATTGAGACAAAATTGTTTTACCGATTTGGTATCTTTTGAAAGTTAAAACTGATGAATAAAGGATCATAGAATGGATATTTGAATAACCATAACATTAGTTACAATATAAATATAATAAAATAATGGTAATTACATACACCACAAAAAGAAAATAGTAGCGAACATAGCTTCTATCTCACGAAAATTAATAGTGAAATGAAAATCTCCTTACCTTTTGTCATGACTCTCTCTGTACACATAGAAGATTCATGTATATTAAATATAAGTTTATTATACATATTTTAAATAATAATATTTTTATATATATTACCATATATGGTTTTATTATAACCTTATATTACCCTCTTGTTAACGATCCAATATTAAAGTTTTACTTCGGGTAATATTTGCTTTGTTCTTCACATGTGTCTTAATTTGTTATATCATTGGTCCTTATAATTATACCATGATACCAGAATTTATATCATAATATAAATATAATTTATATACATTATATTCATATTATAATAATTTATATTATACATAATTACGAAATGGAATACATCACTCATGGAAACTGTAAGTCGTACGTACGCATGAACGTTGTTTCCATTTTTATTGTCGTATTGAAAGAATGTATGTAAATGAAATATGTATATATATATATATAATTTATCTATTATCATTAATATATCATAGAAATAATTTAATTTTATTAAATACATCCATAATACATTCAATGTGGTGTGTGAATTAATCACATCGCTTTGAGTGGGCGATAGTCCACACTTCCACAAATGAGATTATCTTATTAACACCAAATGAAAGGTAAAAATATGTTTGTTAGAAAAATAATAAATAAGATTAAATAAATAATAAATATAATATATTATATATAAAAATATATTTTCTATCATAATGGCCACCATGATTGGTGGTAAAGGATAAATGGACAATCATCATTTCGTGAGGTAGTAGTTCACTGTACATAGAAATAGTATGTTCAACATCCATTAGATGGAGGTGTGTGTAATTTTAGGTCAGCTAATTTTCAAAAAAACATCTTAGTATATGTATTATTATATTTTTATTTCACAAAATAATATAATAAAGTTAGTGTAGTGGTGGAAAAACAGAATAAATGAAAGGATCTCTAAAGAAGACGTTACCTCTAAATCAGGTAACTCCTTTTGGTTTATGCCAAAATGTTTACACGAGAGAGTTTATTCCCAAAGGGAGTCTTCAAAGTATAAGGGAGTACTTTTTTAAGGCTACTTTGGAAGATTTAATACTAACTTAAAAGGTTTGAGAGGTGTGAGAAATTTGTAGAGGTGGTGGCTTTTTGCAGGGAAGGAAAAGGACTCACATGGAATTTTTAGAAACAAATTATGTGTGCAAATGTTATTACCTAAAAAAAGTCTTAACGAACTAACAAAACTCAATAATGGAAGGTTTATGGATGAAATATTGACATAAAATGGGCGTTTTAAAAGTTTCTAGGTCATGTTTTCCCTTAATTTTATGGTTTAGTCCCTAATTACGCTTAATTCAGCCTTAACCATTGTGATTAATTTTAATCCCTTTTACTAATCATTTTGGTCAAAAATTTAGATGGTATTTTTAGAATATATATGTTAGAATGAATAGGATGGTTTATTTCATATTTTTTAAATTCCAATCATAGAAGTGAAAAATTAATATTAGTGTTGATCTAGTAGACAGGACGAAATAACAAGGGATTAAAGTATGAAAATGTTCAAAAGTTTGTTAAGATTTTTTTATTTAGTTTCAAAGTGAATTTCATACTAATTAATGAAATTTTATTAGTATTTTTAATATTAATATAATGTAACCTTAAAAAATATTTATAATATCATTTATCATTAATAATTAATTAGACAAAAAGATAGTTTTTAACTAAAAAGTAGTATTCTCACTATTCATCAAAAAAATGATGTTTCTCGAAAAAATATGAAAACTTCAAACTATGATAATTTTGATTTTCTGAATTAAAAAAGGAAGTTTATTTTAGAAAATTAAATTTCTAAATGTTTCTAAAATTACTTTCCTTATTATAATCAGTTCATTTGAGAAAATGATGTTTTTAAACATAAAAAGGACTTTACCAAAAATCCTATCTTTTATTATCCAAATGTTCTATTTAAATAAAAAATTAGGAAAATTTTTTGAAAACTATTTATTACTATTAATATTACTAATTTTAACTTCTAGGTTATAATTTTCTTATTTAAATAACAAAAATAATAAAAGGATTTGTTTTTTAGAAATTCAATGTGGTGTTTATCATACGCCAACTCAATGTTGTGTGCATTATACACTAAGTCGGTGTTTCATGTAGTGAAACCCAAATTGGCATTTTATGTAGTAAAAAAAGTTATTATTATGTTTGAAATGACTATTTGGATTATTTTTTAAATATATATATATAAATAACTATTTCCAGTGTCATGTAAAATGAAAAATATAAAAAAGTTAAATCAATTTGAAAAATAATAATTCTCAAAATATTAGGGTGTTACATTATACCCCCCTTAAAATGAATTTTTCCCTTAAAATTTTTCTAGGTTATCAATGGTTTAATAATTTAAAGGTTCATACATAGAAACCCACATCATAATAATGAATAATAAAACTTCCATTGAAAAGTGAAATTTGGAACCATTACGGTCACCTAAAGTAACATATAACTGGGTTTCCACATAGAAGAACATGGGTTGGGAGTAAAGATTGGACAAGGAAGGAAAACATAAATATTTATAGGTAGTGATTGAGGTCATAAATTATAAAATATTTAATAATCAAAGGAATGTTTATGGCCTCAAAGTCATTAAACTGTGATGATTTAAAAGCTCATCAACTCAATGAAAATTAAGTTATTAGGACAAAAAAAAATTTGATCACTTTCAGAACGTAGAGTAATTCTTGATCAATTTCTATAAAAAATTATTCTTGTATTATGCTTTAAAAAAATTAATACATCCATTACCTCATGTAATGAATGTCCATAAATAAACATTGATAATTAAATCACTAAAATATGCTTTTAACAGATCTTAAGGACCATAAAAGAATAAAAAGTCTAACTATTTGTCTCTAAAAGATAACATTAATTAATCAATAAAAATTAAGACTAATATTTCTTCATAAATATTTATTCATTAAAAATATAAATAAATTAACCAGGACATCACATAGTCTAGTGGTAGGCATGAAAACCTAATAATCTTTAGGTCATGGGTTCAAGACCCATGGACTTGCTGGACTTGATTGGTTATCACCCAACATACATGATGTCCTTTTTTAAAATTGCACTAATATAATATATAAGATGGAAATCCTTTAAACAAGTTTAATCATTGATTATCCTTTTAACCAAGGTTTTCAACACCAACACAATGCCCAAATACTTCCTCTAGATCTTAACATAAACTTTTCATGAATGGTTAACCATATAACCCTTCTCAATGTTAAAAGTCTAAAACCTTTCAAAGAGATACATGAAATTAAATTAAAAATGATTCCACTATATATCACAAATTATCTCTTGGTTGTTACATTTTAAGCATTTGAATAACCTCATCATATATTCTCTTGAAATGTGGTAACAACTTGAATTACTGTAAATACTTTTGGAAAACATTCATGCTTACTCAATCCAAAGTATATTGGATTTAAACCTTAAATCTAAAAAATTAGTAAACTTCATTAGTGGTAGCATAAACCACCTATAAACAAGTCCTTGGATCCAATGTAATAAATGGTGTCCAATTTACTTATTCATACCCCACATATTATTATCCATACAACATTATATTATCATAAATAACATATTAAGGGTTACCTTCCCTTAGTCAAAATATCATCTTGTCATTAAATCAATTCACCAGTCCATAAGGAACATTCTACATAAACATAAAAATACTGAGTGAAAGAAATAAGTAGAACAATCATTTTGTATTTCATCATTCATAAATTTGGAATCCAAATACATAAATACTTCGATTAATTTATCCTTTATCCATTAACAATGTTACCTCATCTTGTTACACACTATTTTTTCCATCACATTTAATCTGCAGTCTCTTACTCATTACCAATATAACCATTACTCGCACAACCTTGTTGATTCTCTTCCCAAACTATCATATTGGGTCATTGAGTTTCATAATGAAAATTTTCTCCACTATTAAAACACTAAAACTTTTATGAGGAATTTGGGAGGAAAAAAATCCCATCTGTTTCATTAACCGAACTCTTCATTTTTCCCTTGCAGTCACTTACTTTGTGTCCTTATTTCCCATAGTCAAAACACCTTCTTGTTCCTATAATACATTCACTTAGGTGATTCTTTCCACCTTTTTGACAACAAGGAACCCGAATATTCTTTCCTCCAAGGTCTTCATTACTCGAACTCTCAGAAAAATCCTTCTTTCTTTTCCTTGGCGAGTCTGAGAGTTGGTTAAGGTAAACATTTTTAATCATGTTCTGTGAAAACTGATAGAGAATAATCATGACGTCTTTCACTCCAGTGATTATCCCACTTTTCTCATCAAAAAATCTTCCATCACATTCAATATTAATCCAATTCCTACTGGTCCTTGCCATTGACTAAAACTAGAAGCATAGTGCAATCATTACTTATCATAGCATAAAACCACATAGTGATGAGAATAATGAATTATAGGATGTCTAAATCATGAAACATTCTAGGATCTATGACTCATTGGGTTTATCCTAGGTAATTAATAGATAAATTATATATAAATCCTTCTTGATGGTTCATAAGGAGTTTTTGAATTCCAAAAAAATCTAACCTGGTATTGTCAAACCAGGTGTGTAGGAAGGCCTGTTGTCGTGTACCAAATTACCCCAAGTCAAGCTAGAAATATCTTCTCATATTTGTTACCATAAGGTATATCTATACGAGAGCCACATCCACTTTTATTATCCATATAGGGATTTATTTATTGCAAACCACTCACTCTATAATTCACAAAAATTCTAGGACATTTTCTTAAATATTAACTCACCCATATACTTATCCTTATAGACATCCCAAGAAATGTCCTTAGAAATAAACATAGGGATATCACTAAGGTTCTATCATCCTAGTTTCTAAAGGTTAACAATACCTTTTCTCTGATACCAGTTGTAGATACCCTCTCTTTACAGAAATTAACATTACATAACTTTTGTAGAATACTTAAATAATATACAAACAGATTCCCAACGACCATAGTTGGTATAGTTCCTTTGGAAACATGGAAACATAAACACTGGTACATTAGTGAGATACATTATCTCCCACTATATTCTTCACGACTATCACCCTTCTTAGACACAACAAACATAATACATTTCTTCATGACATGGGTAAGAAAATATAAAAAGGGATGAGCTCAAATGCTCAGTAGGGATAAAAAATCCAGACATATAAGCATAACTTTGAGAATAAGGGTATGAGATCATGATAATGAAAAAATATATCATATCCTATATATCAAAGATCATATACATAAATCATCGCATAAAGCTTAGAATTTCATAAGACATGAATCAAAATGAAATAAAGGATATGAGTCATTAAATCATAACAAAGGAGTAAGACATGGAATTATGGAAACACATAAACATATAATGATTTACATAGTAGCCAAGACATCAATTCCAAGACTATATTAGTTTAAAAAGTCCTTTCTAGAACTTGGTGAACCCCCGTTCTAGCCTGTATTACCAAACTGAGTGAACCCTCCTTATAGCCCTATATTACTGAACTGAGTAAACCCTTATTTCAACCATGTATTACTGAACTGGGTGAACCCCCATTCCATCCCAATATTACTGAACTGAGTGAACCCTCATTACATCCTGGTATTACTAAACCAATTAAACCCTTATTCTATCCCTTTATTACTGAACTGAGTAAACCCTCATTCCATGCTTTTATTACTAAACCAAGTAAACCCTTCCTCCAAAATTATCTATCTCAGGAGATATAAATCATTTCCCAATGCATTGGAGGGAGATATAGGTATCAAATGTAAAATAATGAAATCATATATACATGTGCACAAGATCATAAATAATTATATTATAACCCATGAACTAAAATGGGTATCATAAACAAGTAAACATGTCATAACCTATGTAAAGAGACAAGTTTCACAATCTTTTCATCATAAACATAACCCATGAAAATAAGTGGGTTTAAAAAGCATATAACCCATAAAAGAGAAATGGGATTCATAAATACATTACCCATGAAGAAGAAATGGGATTTATAAATACCATGAAATTAAGCATAATTGATTCATATAAAGGATATTAATGTAACCTTTAGATCATTTACTATAAGGTATGATTAATATCAATAGATGTCATCTTTGATGGAAAATAATTTTGTAATATCCTCAAAAAAATTATAGGAAAATATCCATTCTTGTTTGAAAATAAATTCTCAATACCTAAAACCATTTGAAAACCCTTTTCTTATAAAATATTTTAAAACATATAAATAATACATGAAATTATTTTGAAAAACTTTTTCATTTAAAACATTTAAAATATGCTCCAAAACATTTTAAAACCTTTTTTCATTGAAAACACTTGAAAACTTTTAAAGAAACCATAAAAATGTTTTGAAAACTATTTCTTTAAAATTAATTTGAAAACAACAAAATAAATCTTGAAAACCTTTTGAAAATAATTTTTCTTCAAAGTACATTAAAAACATGTAAATTATACATGAAATGTTTTGAAAACCTTTTTTCCTTGGGAACATTTAAAAGAAGTTTGAAACAATTTTAAAAGAAATTTTACTTGAAAATTACTTTTTAAAAACATTTTCTTAAATTTTAACCTTTTTAAAAATGTAATGGGAGATTTGATGAAATGACAGCGGGTTAATATGTAATTGTCGTACGAGGTCAAAAGAACATTCATTTTTCAGAGTAAAAGGATAAAAATCAATTTTTTAGAAAGTTAAAAAATAATTTTCCATTAAATATATTGGTAAAATATAAAAAGGGTAAAAATTTATTTTGAGACATTATAATGTAATGGTATAATATTCTTGGAAACTCTTTTTAGAAAATTTATTTTTTTGATTGAAGATAGGGTAAAGTGAGGCTTTCCTAAAAACCATTTCTTAACTATATTAAGTACCAAAGAGTATAAAATGGTACCAATACAAGATACTATCATTAAATGATAGGGTATGATGAAAATCATGAATATTATTGAGATATGAATCATAATATTTCATCAAAGGAAGCATAAACTTAAAAAATCTCAAAAAGCAATGATATTGTCTCAATAAACTCGTATAACTTGGTGACTTGGGATAATAATCCACATGTAAGAAAAGAAAATTTCATGAAGATTAATATATCATTAAAATAATTATATTCATTAAATAACATGTAAAATGGAGGTATATAAACCTTGAAGAAGAGTTTAGGTGCATAAAAAAATATTAGTATCAACGAAGGCAAATTGAGACAAAACTATTTTACCGATTTGGTAACTTTTGAAAGTTAAACCCCATGAATGAAGGATCATAAAATTGATATATAAATGACCATAAATTTAATTCAAAGATACATAAAATACAATCATAGGTAGTACATACACCACAAAAAATCAAATACTGGTGAACATAACTTGTATCTCAGAGAAATTAATAGTGAGATGAAAATCCCCTTACCTTGTGTCTTGACTCTCTCCATACTCATACTAGCTTCCTGTATAATAAGTATCTGTTTATTATACATATTAGAAAAAATAATATTATTATATGTATTACCATATATTTTTTGATTATAACCTTATATTACCCGCTTGTTAATGATCCTATATTAAAGTTTCACTTTGAGTAATATTTGCTTTTTTCTTCACATGTGTCTTAATTTGTTATATCATTGGTCCTTATACTTATATCATGATTAAAGAGTGTATACAAGGGTTCAAATATCATGTATATGCATTTTATTAATATTATAATAATTTATAGCATATATAATTATGAAATATAATACCCCATTCATAGAGATGGTAAGTCGTACATATGCAAGAACGTTGTTTTCATTTTTATTATCGTATTGAAAGAAAGTATGTAAATAACATATGTATATATATATATATGTAAGTATATATAAATCATTATTACAGTATAATTAATATATCATATAAATCATATATGTTCCTTGAACCCATTCTTAATACATTCCATGTGGTGTGTGAATGAATCACATCGCTTTGAGGGGGCGATAGTCTACACTTCCACAAACGTGATTATCATAACAATACAAATGGAAGATAAAAAGATGTGTGTTAAAAAATGAATATATAATCTTATATAATTAAAAAATATAATATATTACATATATAAATATATTTTAAATCATAATGGCCACTATGATTGGTGGTAAAGGAGAAATAAACAATCATCATTTTGTGAGGCAGTAGTTCGCCGTACATAGAAATCATATGTTCAACATCCATTAGATGGAGGTGTGTCTAAGTGTAGGTAAGAAAATTTTCATAAAAAAATAATATTATATTTAGTATAAGTTTGGTGTCACAAAACATGGTAATAAATATAGTGGAGTGGTGGAGAAGGAAAATATAGGAAAGGAGCTCAAAAGAAGATGTTACCTCTAAATCAGGTAACTCCTTTTGGTTTGTGCCAAATGGTTTCCTTAAGAAATTTTATTCCCAAAGGTAGGCTTAAAAGTAGAAGGGTTTATTTATTAGAGGATACTTGGGTAGATCGTTGATGAAATTAAAACTTTTTAGAGGTGTGAGGAATGGGTAGAGGTGGTGGCCTTTTATAGGGATGGAAAAGGACTCACATGGAATTTTTAGAAACAAATTAGGTGTGCACATGTTCATACCTAAAAAAATTATAAAAAACCATAAAAACTCAATATTTAAAGGTTTATGGAAAATATATGGATATAAAATGGGTTTTTTACAAGTTTCTAGGTCAATGGGTCATTAATTTTAAGGTTTAGTCACTAATTAAGCTTAATTTGGCCTTAACTACTCTGATTAATTTTAATCACTTTTACTAATAATTTTGGTCAAACATTAGCATGGAATTGTTAGACACTAAACATTAGAGTTAATACAATGGTTTATATCAAAATTTTGAAAGTCCAACCACAAATGCAGAAAAATTAAGATTAGTGCTAATCATGAAGATGGAATGAAAAAATGGGGTTTTAAAGTAGGAAAAAGTTCAAAAGTTTGTTAAGATTTGTTTAGTCAGTTTCAAAGTGATGTTCATTATAATGAATTAAATTTTACTAGAAGATATAATATTCATATAATTTTATCTTAAAAATATTTGTAATATCTTTTATCATTAATAATTAAATAGACAAAAAGGCATTTTTTAACTAAAAAGCAATATTTTTAACTATTCATCAAAAAATGAGTTTTCTCATAAAAATACCAAAACATCACACTAGGATATTTTTGATGTTCTGAATTAAAAAAAATAATTTTATCAAATTAATTTTCTAAATGTGTTTAAAATTAATTTCATTTTTTTAAAAAAATTCATTCAAGAAAATGATGTTTCTAAACATAAAAGACTTTACCAAATATTATATCTTTTATTATCAATATGTTTTATTTATATAAAAAAAATATAAAAAATATTTTAAAATGAGTTATTACTATTCATATTAATATGTTTAAATAGTAGGTTATAATTATCTTATTTAAATAATTAAAATAATAAAAAGAGATGTTTTGTAGAAACTCAATATTGCATGTATCGTACTCCAACTCAGTGTTGTGTGCATCATACGCCAAGTCAGTGTTTATTGTAGTGAAAGACAAGTTTGTATTGTGTGAAATGAAACACAATTTGGTATTTTGTGTGAAATGAATGTTTGAATTATTTTTTTAAAATATATATATATATAAATAACTATTTCCAGTGTCATGTGAAATGAAAAATATTGAAAAGTTATATTAATTTGAAAAAAATAATTCTCAAAATCTTGGGGTCTTACATTATACCCCCCTTAAAATGAATTTTTCCATTAAATGTTGTATGGGTTATCAAATTTTTAATTCTTGAAAGTAACATACATAGAAACTCAAATCGTAACAACAAATACTAAAACTTCCCTTAAAAAGGGAAATTTGGAACCATAAACCCAAATTATCATATAATTGGGTTTCCACTTAGGCGAACATGGTTTGTGTAATTCTTGATAAATTTATATAAAAATCATTCTTAGGTTGTTCTTTGAAAATTTTCTAATACATACATTACCTCATGTAATTAATTTACATAAATTATCTTTGATGATTAAACCATTAAAATATGCTTTTAACATATCTCAAAGACCATGAAAGAATAAAAAGTATAACTATTTTTCTCTAAAAAAACATGCATTAATCTATAAAAAGTAACTCTAATAGTTCATAGTCAGTATTTATTCATTACAAATAAATATACATAAACCAGGACAACATGTAGGCCGGTGGTAGGCATGAAACCCTTATCGTCCATTGGTCATGGGTTCAAGACTCGTGGGCTTCCCATGTATGATTGGTTCTCACCCGACATACATGATATCCTTTTTTAAAACCAAACTAATATAATATATAATATGGACATCTTTCAAATATGTTAAAATACTGATTATACTTTTAACCAAAGTTTTCAACACAAACTTAATGTGCAAATACTTCCTATGGAGCTTAATTTAACCCTTTTATGAATAGTTGACCATATAACCCTTCTCAAAGGTGAAAATCGAAAAATTTATAAAAAAATTGTCAAAAAAATTAGATTAAAATGTATTACCCGGTATAAGAAAAAGTATATCTTGGTTTTCATATTTCAGTCTTGTGAATAAACTCATCATATAATCTCTTAAAACATGGTAACAACAAGAATTACCATATAAACTTTTGGAAAACATACATTCTTCCTCATTCCAAGGTATATTGGATTTACTCTTAATTACAAAAATGTTGTAAAATTCATTAGTGGTAGCATAAATCACCTATTAACAAGTCCTTACTTAGTTCCATGGTAATCAATAATGTCGAATTTACTTATTCAAACCCCACATATCTTTATCCATACAACATTATCTTATCATAAAGAACATATTAAGGGTTACCTTCCATTAGTCAAAATATCATCTTGTCATTAAATTAATTCATTATTCCATAGGAAAAATTCTACATAAACTTGAAAATACTGAGTGAAAAATATAAATTACAACAATCCTTTTATATTTCATCATTCATTAATTTTGAATCCAAATACTTAAATAATTTTATTACTTCATCCTTAATCCATTAACAATTATACATCATCCTATTACACAATACTTTTTTCCTTGACATTTCATCCACAGTCTCTTCATCTTTAGCAATGTAACCAATACTCGCACCACATTGTTTATTCTATTTAGTAACTTTCCTATTAGGATATTGAGTTGCATAATGACCATTTTCTACACACTTAACCTTCGATAAGGACTTAGGGAGGCCAAAATTCCCAGCCATATCGTTAACTGGACTCTTAATTTTTCCTTTGCAGTCACTTGATTTATGTCTTTCTTTTCCATTGTTAAAACACCTTCTTGTTCCTATAATACATTCTATTAGGTGATTTTTTCCAAATTTGTGACATAATGGAAACTGAATATTCTTTACTCCATGGTCTTCATTACCCAAAATCTCAGAAAACTCCTTATTTCTTTTCCTTGGTGAGTCTGAGAGTTGGTTAAGGTAAAAATTGTTAATCATGTTCTGTGAAAACTAATTAGAAATGATCATGAAATATTTCAATCCATTGATAATCCCACTTGACTGCTCATCATAAAACCTTCCATTACATTCTACATTAATCCAATTCTTTCTGGTTCCCGCTACTTACTAAACCCAAAAGCATAGTGTGGGCATTACTTATCATAGAATAAAACCACATAGTGATAAAAATAATGACTTATAGGATGTCTAAATGATGACACCTTCAATAATATATGACACCTTGGGTTTATCCTAGTTTATTTCCAGCTAAATTATATCTAAATCCTTCATGATTGTTCATGAAGAGTTTGTAAATTCCAAATGAATACCCCCTAGGAGTGTCAAACTAGATGTGCAGCAAGGCATGTTGTCATGTACCAGATTACTCCGAGTCAAGGCCAAAACATCTCATTAGAGTTTTTACCCCTAGGTACATTTATTCTAGAGCCACATCCACTTATAGTATCCAGATAAGTATGTATTTATTAGAAACGGATCACTCTATCTTTTACCAAAATTACATGATATTTTCATAAATGTTAACTCATCCTTATACTTATCCTTAGATAAATCCCTAGAAATATCCTTAGAAATAATCCTTGGGATATCAGTAAGTTTTTCTCATAATAGTTTCTAAAGGATAACTATACATTTTATTGGATACCAACAGTAGAGACCCTCTCTTTAAAAATGTTAACATTGCATAACTTTTGTGGAATACATAAACAATATACAAATAGATTCCCAAATACCATAGTTGGTATAGTTCCTTTGGAAACATGGAAACATAAACACCAGTACATAAGTGAGTTACATTATCATCTACTAGGTTCTTCGTGACTAGAACCCTTCTTAGACATAGCAAACATAATACATATCTTCAGGACCTAGAGAAGGAAACATAAAAAGGGGTGAGATCAAATGCTCAGTAATGGTAAAAAAGGCAGACATGTATGTATAAACATTATAATTAGGATATGATAACATAATCGTGAACATATAATATCATACCCTACATTTCAAAGATTATATACATGAAACATGGCATAAATCTTGGTAGCTCATAAGACATGAATCAAATGGAAGTAAAGGACATAATCCATGAAAGCATAAAATAAGAGTAAGACATGGAATTTTGGAAACACATAAGCATATACTGATTTCCAAAGTTGCTAAGGCTTCATTTCTAAGCCTATTTTAGTGGAAAAGACTTTTATAGAACTGGGTAAACCCTCATTTTATCCATGTATTACTGAACTGAGGGAACCCTCATACCAGCCCTATATTACTGAACTGAGTAAACCCTCATTCCAACCCTGTATTACTTAACTGAGTAAACCCTCATTGCAACCCTATATTACTGAACAGAGTAAACCCTCATTCTGTCCCTATATTACTACACTAAGTAAACCCTCATTCTAGACATGTATTACTAAACTGAGTGAACTCTCATTCCAACCTTGTATTACTGAACTATGTAAACCCGTATCCCAGCCCTATCTATCTTATGAGATATAAATCTTTACCAAATGAATTTGAGGGAGATATGGGACCCACCCTTCACATAATGAAATCATACATACATGTTCCACAAGATCATATATAAATATATTATAACCCATGAACTGAAATGTGTATCATAAACATTTAAACAAATCATAACCTGTGGAAGGATACAAGTTTTTTAATCTTTTCATCATAAACATAACCCATGAAAAGAAGCGGGTTTCAAAAGCATATAACATGTGAAAGAGAAATAGGTTTTCTAAACATATTACCAATGAAGAATAAATGGGTTTATAAAGACCACTAAATTAAACATAACTAATTCATAGAAATCATATGAATAGAACCATTATATCTTATTCTATAAGGTATGAGTAACATCAATATATATAATCTTAGGCAGAAAATAATTTTTAAATATCCTCTAAAAACGTTTCTTGAGCAAAACATACTTTCGTGATTAAAAATATATTATTAATACATAAAACCATTTAAAAACCATTTTGTTCGAAAATACCTTGAAATTTTATAAACAATTCGCAGAATAATTTTGAATACTTTTTCCCTTGAAAACATTTAAAATAAGCTTCAAAACATTTTAAAAACCATTTTCATTGAAATAACATGAAAACTATTAAAGAAATCTTCAAAATGTTTTTTAAACAATTTATTTGAAAATACTTTGAGAAAATAAAAAGATATCTTGAAAAGGTATTGAAAATAATTTTTCTTGGAAACTTATAAAGAATCTTGAAAACCTTTTGAAAATCATTTTTCTTAAAATCACTTTGAAAACTTATAAATAAGACTAGAAACTTTTTGAGAAACTTTTTCCATAGAAACATTTAAAAGAAGTTTAAAAAAAATTGAAACAAATTTCTTGAAAATCCCATTTTTAAAACATATTCTTAAATATTAATCTTTTTAACAAAGAAATGGGAGATTCAAAGAAATGATTAAGGGTAAATTTATACATATCGTACGAGGTCAAAAGAACATTCCTTTTGCGCAGTAAAAATGAGAGAAAAGTTACTTGTTTGGAAAGTGACAAGAATATTCCATTGAAAAAGATTGGTAAAATAAAAAAAAGGGTAAAATTTTCTTTTAGATATTATAGGGTAGTGGTATAATATTTTTATAAAATCTTTTTATAAAACAATGATTTCTGACCAAATAGAGGGTAATGTCAGGCTTTCCTAAAAAACACTTTCTTAACTATATTATGTACCAAAGAGTAAAAAATAATACCAATACATGAGAATATCATGAAATAATATAGTATAGGTAAAATCATGAATATTTTTGAGATATGGATCATAATATTTCATCAATGTAAGCATAAACTTAAACAATATCGAAAAGTAATGAGATTGTATTAATAAACTCTTATAACTTGATGACATAGGATCATACTCTCTATGTAAGAAAAGGAAATTACATGAATCATAATATATCATGAAAAGAATTGTATTCATGATATAACATTTAAAATTGAGGAATATACACTATGAAGAATATTTTGCGTGCATAACAAAATAGGAGTCTCAAAGAAGGCAAATTGAGACAAAACTTTTTTACCGGTTTGGTATCTTTTGAAAGATAAACCCCATGAATAAAGGATCGTATAATGGATATGTGAATACCCATAAATTTAATTAAGACATACATAAAATAAAATCATTGGTAGTACATACACCACAAAAAATGTAAATATTGGCGAACATAGCTTGTATCTCACATAAATTAATAGTGAGAACACAATCCTCAAACCTTGTGTCTTGACACTCTTCGTACCCGTACAAGATTCTTGTATTATAAATATTATTTTATTTTACATATTTTTCATAATAAAATTATTATATCTAATACCATTTTTTTATTATAACCTTATATTACCCACTTGTTAATCATCCTATATTAAAGTTTCAATTCGGGTAATATTTTTTTTGTTCTTCACATGTGTCTTAATTTGTAAAATCGTTTGTCCTTATACTTATATAATGATTCCAGAATGTATATAATGATATAAATATCATTTATATATATTATATTTATATTATAATAATTTATATCATATAGAAGTATGAAATGGAATACAACATTCATAGAGATGGTAAGCCGTACGTGCGCATGAATGTTGTTCATATTTTTATTATCATATTGAAAGAAAGTATGTAAATGAAATTTGTATATATATGTGTATATATATATCATTATTAAAGTATAATTAATATATCATATAAATCATATAAATTTATTAAACCCATCCTTAATACATTTAATGTAGTGTGTGAATGAATCACATCGCTTTGAGAGGGCGGTAGTCCACATTTCCTCAAACAAGATTATCGTATTAACACAAAAATATAAGGTAAAAATATGTTTGTTAAAAAAGTAATAAATAAGATTAAAGACATAATAAATATAATATATTACATATATGAATATATTTTCAATCATAATGTCCACCAATATTGGTGGTAATGGAGAAATTAATAATCATCATTTCGTGAGGCAGTAGTTCGTCGTACATAGAAACAGTATATTCAACAGCCATTAGATGGAGGTATGTGTAAGTGTTGTCTAGAACCATTTAATAAATAAATCCTAATATATTTATTATACTGGTATTTTCACTAAAAAATGTAATATATAAAGTGAAGTCAGTGGAGAAGGAAGCTAGAGGAAAGGAGGTTGATAGAAGATGTTATATCTAAATTGGTTAACTCCTTTTGGTGTCTACCAAATGGTTTTCTTGAAAGGGTTTCTTAAAAAAGAGAGTATTAAAAGTAAAAGTGAGGATTTTTGGGAGGATACTTGGGAATATCTTGGAAGAGCTTAAAAGTTTTTAGAGTTTTTAGGAATGGGTAGAAGTGGTGGCCCTTTATAGGGATATAAAAGGACTAGTATGGAATGTTTAGAAACAAATTAGGTGTGCACGTGTTCTTACCTAAACAAAGACTTAACAAACCAAAAACACTCAATAATAGAAGTTTTATGGCCAAAATATGTACATATAATGGGTTTTTTACAAGTTTCTAGGTCATTAGGTTCCTTAATTATATGGTTTGGTCCCTAATTAAGCTACCTTTGTCCTTAACCGTTGTGATGAATTTTAATCACTTTTACTAATCATTTTGGTAAAAACATTACATGGTATTATTAGAATTAAAATATTATAATTAATACAATGGTGTATTTAAAATTTTTTAAATTCAAATCATAGAATCAAAAAAATAATTATTAGTGTTAATCCCACAGACAAAACGAAATAATAGGGTTTTAAAGTAGGAAAAAGTTGAAAAGTTTGTTAAGATTATTTTCTTTAGTTTCAAATTGAAGATTATCCTAATGAATTAAATTATATTATTAGATGTAATATTCATATAATTTTACCTTAAAACATATTTATAATATCATTTATCATTAATAATTAATAAGAGAAAAAGGCAGTTTATAACTAAAAAACAGTATTTTGCACTATTCATCAAAAATTGATGTTTCTTAGAAAAAACCCAAAAATTTGACCTAGGATAATTTTGATGTTATGAATTCAAAAATAATGTTTATTTTATCAAATTATATTTCTAAATTTTTCTAAAATTAGTTTCATTATTAGAATCTTTTTATTCGAGAAATCAATGTTTTTAAACATAAAAAGGTATTTACCAAAAATCCTATGTTTTATTATCAATATGTTTTATTTATATAAAACAATTATAAAAAATATTTGAAAAGTAGTTATTACTATACATATTACTGAGTTTAACCACTAGTTTATAATTAATTTATTTAAATAATAAAATAATAAAAAGAGATGTTTCGTAGAAACTCAGTATTGCGTGTATCGTACACCAACTCAGTTTTGGGTGCATCGTATGCCAAGTTGATGTTTATTATAGTGAATGAAAAGTTGGTATTATTTGTAGTGAAACACAAGTTGGTATTTTGTGTAAAAAAATGTTTTAATTAGTGTTTTAATATAAATATATATATAAATAACCACTTCCAATGTCATGTGAAATGAAATAATATTGAAAATTTAAATTAATTCGAAAATACTAATTCTCAAAATTAGGGGGTGTTATAGAACCTAAGTGGTTTTATAGGTTTAAATAAGTAGTGGAGAGGAGGCGTTTTTATAGTGTAGTAGGTGTGGAACTCTTGTAAATCATTGAAAAAAAAATTCCACCCACGTTTTTTCCATGGAAATTGGATACCATAATAGAACAATGGCTAGAAAAGGGAGGATAGGGTCAAAATATGGTCTGTAAATGGATCTTGAACAAGTTTCTAGGTTTTTTTGGGTCTTAAATTTAAGTTTTAGTCCTTACTAAAGCTTAATTTTTTCTTAATTGATTTAATTAATTTTAATTACATTCTCTAATCATTTTGGTCAAAACTAATTTGAACTTATTAGAAATTATAAATTATTCTTATTCAAAATATGGGATCCATTTTTCAAAATTACAATCACAAAAGTGGAATAAATTAATCCCACAGTCGGGTTGATAATGAGGGTTTTTAAAGTAAAAACATTCAAAAGTTTTCTATGTTTTTATATTTAATTTCAAAGTGAAATTGATTCCAATGACCCACATTGGGTTGATTGATAGAAATGTTGTATAATTAAACTTTTAACCCAATTTAAAATATAATTCAACCTTATAAAAGAATTATATGAAAAAATAGTTTTGAATTAAAATTCAGTATTTCTCTTTATTCATCCAAAAATAAAGTTTTTATGAAAAATCCCAAAAATTCACCCAAAAATAATTTCAACATTCTAAATTCAAAATATAAGTTTATTTTATAAAATTAGATTTCTAAATGTTACTAAAATTAATTTTATTTTTTTAATAGAAGGATTTGAAAGATATTTTTTGATAAAATTGTATTTTAAAACATATAAATACATTAACAAAGATTATATTTTTCGTTATCAATATGTTCTATTTATATAAAACAATTATTAAAAATATTTGAAAATTAGTTATTAAAATTGATATTACTTTGTTTAATGGAAATTTTATAATGATCTCATTTAAATAACTAAAATAATAAAATGATGTATCGTAAAAACATTGGTGTTACATGTAACTTACACCAAGTCAGTGCTGTGTGTAACATATAACAAGTTTCTATTTTATGCAACACATGACAAGTTGATGTTCCATGTAACATATTCCATGTTAGTGGCGTGTGATTGGAATTTTTCACTAATTAAATTGAAAGACATAAATAAAAATTTAATTTATTCGATAAAGAAAGATCCAAAAAAACTTGGGGTGTTACTTCTACTCCCTTAAAATGAATTTCACGCTAAAAATTAATCATTCATGTGAAAAAAATGAGGATAATTCTGATTCATCTTATAATCAAGTTCCCATGTAGCTTCCTCAAACTAATAATTTCTACACAATACTTTGACAAGGTGAGTGGTCTTGTTTTGTAGAACTTTCTCTATATGATCAATAATTCCAACCGGTTGTTCCTCATAAGAAAGATCATGCTCTAGTGGTATGACCTATAAATTTAGTAGATGTGAATGGTAATTTATGTACTTTATTAGTAGAGATAAATGGAACACATCATGGACTTGAGAGAGATATTTGGAGGATGTTCCAAAAGACTGGTTATAGTCGAGATATGATAAATAATTTAAAAGGGACTGATATACCTAGGGATTAGTTTATATTTGTTCCTAAACATCATAAACTTCTTCCAGGGTGATATTTATAGAAACACCTTCTCACTAATATCAAATTCTAGATCACATCGTCGGTAATCAACATAAAATTTCTTATATCTTTGAGCTTCATTGATATGCGGCTAAATGGTTCTAAATTTATATACCATTTATTCAGAAATATCAGGTCCCAATAGATCTTTTTCGACCACCTTATTCCAACATGTTGGAGATCTATATTTCTTCCTATAGATGAATTCATAAGGTTCCATCTGAATTCTTGAGTGAAAGTTTTTTTTGTAAGAAAACTCAACTAGAGAAAGGTGTTGATCCCAACCACCTTTGAAATCTAGAGAACAAGATCTCAACAAATCCTATAGGATTTGAATTTTTCTTTCAGACTAACCATCGGGTTGAGGATGATAAGTAGTGATAAATTCAGTTATATATCAAGTGTTTTATGAATAATTTCCTAGAAATTTGATGTTATCCTCGGATCCCTATCTAATACAATGGAATATAGTACTCCATGCAACCTTACCAATTCCTTAATGTATTTCCTAGAAATCTATTCTAGAGAGAAATATTCTCTGAAAGTAATGAAGTGTACTGACTTAGTAAGTAGATCGACTACCATCCATATATCATTAAACCCATTAGAGGTTTTGGGTTGTCTAACGACAAAATTCATTGTGATGTTCTCCCATTTCCCTTCTGGTATGGATAATGCATGAAACATCCCCTTTGACTTTTGTCTTTCAGCCTTAACTTATTGGCATACCAAGCACTAAGATACAAACATTGTGATATATATCTTTATTCCATCCCACCAAAATTATTCTTTCAAGTACGTATACATCTTTTTACTTCCAGGATGAATAGTGAATGAAGAATAATGAGCTTCCTCTAACAACTCCTTCTTCAAATATTATATGAAAGAAACACATACATATTTCATGAACCTTATCATTCCATCCTGGTCAAGGTTAAACTCAAAAAACATCTCTAAATTTATTTTTCAACCCTAGATATTCCTTATATGCCTCCTTAATCTTTTATTGGATAGAGGGTTGAAAATTCAATTAATAAATATAATATTTTCCCCCTTCATTCAGGATTTCTAGATCAATACTTTGAAAATCTAGAAATATTAGATATTTTGTGATCCTTATCATAGATAATCTACTATGATTCTTCCAACTCAAAGCATAAGCCACCCTGTTCACCTTCTTAGGGTGGTAATGTATTGAGCAGTCCTAATCCTTTATCAACCCTAACCATCTTCTCTGGTGCATGTTTAACTCATTTTGTGTGAATATATATTTCATACTTTTTTATCAGTATATATATCACACTTTTCTCTATAAAGATAATGCCTCTATATATTTAATGGAAATATTACTGTTGCTAACTCCAAATCTTGGGTTGGGTAATTTTCCTAATAAAGATTCATCTTATGTGATGTATAAGCGATAACCATGTTGTTCTTCGTAATAAAATATCCCAAACCCTTCTTGGATGTATCACTATAGATTAAAAACCCTTCTCCACTATAGGGTAATTTAAGAACCGGTGCATTAACTAACCTTCTCTTTAATTCCATGAAATTTTCTATACATTCATCTGTCTATAAGTTCTTGACACCATTTCAAATTAACTTGTTAAAAGTATTATATTGTCGTGAGAATTTCTCCAAAAACCATCAATAGTATCCCACTAGGCCATGAAAGCTATGGATATCAATCACTATGGTTTTTCTAGGTCATCATTAAATAGAATTTGTCATTGCTGGATCTACTGCTATACCATATCTTGAGATTATGTGACCAAAAAATGAAACCTTTTTCAGCCAAAAATCACACTTTATATAATTTTCATATAGTTTCTCCTTTCTTTGGTTCTTTAGTGCAATTTTTAGTTGATCTTCATGCTCTTAATTTCTCTTTAAATAGATAATAATATCATATATAAAGACTACAAAAAACATATCAATGTAATCTATAAATACAAAATTCATTAAATCCATGAAAATTTTAGGGGTATTAGTAAGACCAAAAGACATCACTATATATTTATATTGTCTATAACATGAATGGAATTCCATATTCGGTATATCCTCATTCTTGGCCCTCATTGATGATATCCAGAATGAAGGTTAATCTTGGAAAATTATTGAGCTCCACACAGTTGATCAAACAAGTCAACAATATGGGAAATAAATTTATTTTGGTTGATTGACATATTGGGATTAATCCATCTTTCTTTTTCATGAAAAGAATCAGTTCACCATGAGGTGACACTATTGGATGAATGAATCCCTTATCAAGGTTTATTGGATTTACCTCTTCAATTCTTGGATATCAATCAGGGCCATTCTATAAAGAGTCTTTTAAATTGGCGATGAACCAAGTATGAGTTCTATTGAGAACTAAAATTCACATTTTAGTGGAAGGAAAAGAAAATCTTCCGGAAATATAGCCACAAATTTTCAAATAATAGAAATATCATTAATGTGTATTTTCTTTCCAACCACTTGAGATAAAAAACACTTTTGAATGGGAATTGAGACCCATAAACTAGATATAATCTCCACAAGAATTTCATGTTTATCATCACATTGATGGATGATCATAAGAGGGTTTTAAATAACAAACGTAACATCCCTTCCATGACAATTGATGAGGGATTTATGTAGATAAATCAAATCCATTATTAAGATGGAATAAAATTGAACCAAAGTAAGAATGATAAGATTTAAAGGAAGTACATTCCCATAAACTTCAACTGGATAAGAATCATAGACTTTGGATGAAATCATTGTACCATTAGGGGTTTACACTGCTAATTCTACATCTAATATTTTTAGTGGAATCCTAACACCCTTAGAAAATTCTTTAGATATGAATGAGGGGTTAAATATAGAATAAAATATTACATTAAAATTTATAGAGTGGATGGTAATTGAACCTTTCATCATGTTGTTATCGCACCTCTCATCAAAAATAGCGATTGCATGAGATTTCCCCTTATGCCATGGATTAATAGGTTGTTGATGATAGTCATCATTACCAACCCTTGGGTTTGGGTAGTTTATAGTATAATTTCTATTCTCCTTACACTTTTAGAACCGAATTGTGGGAGGTACATTCTATTTGGATTTTTCTCCATTATCATTTTGAGATAACTACTTCACATAATTTTGAAAATCAATTTCCCGATGACCTTTCTTTCCACTCATTAAACATTTACTATATCCCTTAAGAAAATTTCCTCCATTATTCTTCCCATATTTAGAACATAAATGAAGACTCGTCTTCTTTTCTCCATGGTTTTTAAGTTTCCTTTTAACCTCATATTCCATTTATTTTAAAAACCATGAGGTTGATATATGACTCTAACCTCTATTTAAACCTTTATTGCATGGCACAAAATCTCTTTGTAGCTACTAAATTCTCTTATGGCCATTGCTCTTATAATATTTGGATTTAAGACACTGAAGAACCTATAAAATTTAATTTTATGTTAGATGATAAGTCCTAAAAAATACCTTTCAAGTCTCATGATATTAGCCTTATAGGTACCGACAGATTCATCATACCTTTTCTTCATCTCTAGGAACTCTTTCTCCATCATGTTATAAAATATCTGAGTAAATTACTTATAGAAAAATAATTTCTTTAACTCTACCCATTACATGTATTTAATTTCATCTTGATTCAACGTATACATAATTAGAGTACACCATTGGTCCACTTCACCTTCTAAATGATAAACAACCATAATAACTTTATCAAGTTCCAAACACAGGAGGATAGAAAATATATTTTCAGTGGTGTTAATCCATTGTTCAGTAACAAGTGGATCAGAACACCTGCTGAAATAATACGTTTATTTCCACACGAAGGAGTCAACAGAATGTGGTCCCCTCTATTTCACATATGGGAGTCCACCATTATTCATAGCTTGAGAAAGCTGTGTGAGAATAAATACAATATTTTTCATTCTATATCCCATAAAATTTGGTTGTCCATGAGGGTAATCATTTCATTATCTTCTGCAATCACCATTAACATGGTTCCTATGGGTTCCAACCAATAACTAAAACAAAAAATCATAGAGTAAGAAACAATTATCATTTTGAGGAACCACATAATCACGAAAAGTCACTTATAGGAAGTCTAAATTAAAACACCTTCCTTAACCTATGACCCATTAGGTTTATCCTAGGTTATTAATATCCAAATTCTATTTAAATCCTTAATGATGGCTCATGAAGAGTTTTTGAATTCCCAAAGAATATCTCATATGATTATCAAACTAGGTGTGTAGTAAGGCCCATTGTAGTGTACCAGATTACCCTAAATCAGGTCCGATACATATTTGTAGAGTTCTTATCCCTAGGTACATCTGTTCTAGATCCACATCAACTTCTATTATCCATATAGGGATGTATTTCAAGAAAACCACTCACTCTATCCTTAACCAAATTTTGTGTCATTTTTCTAAAATTTTACTTATCCTTACACTTATCCTTAGACATGTTCTTAGGGTTATCACTAAGGTTTTATCATCCTAGATTACAAAGGTTATATAAACCTTTTCTTTGATACCAACTACCCACCCTTTTCATACATTAACATTACATAAATTTTGTATAATACTTGAAATATTATACAAACAAACACCCAAAGACCATACTTTTCTAGTTCCTTTTGAAACATGAAATCATAAACACTGGTACATAAAAGAGATACATGATCTCCAACTAGTTTCTTCATGATTAGAACCCTTCTTAGATAAATAAAACATAATACATATATTCATAACCTCGGGGGAAGGGAACATAAAAAGGGGTGAGATTAGATGCTTAATAAGAGTAAACAAGGGATATACGTAAGCATAATCATGAGCATAAGGGTATAGGAACATGGTCATGAAAATAAAAGATAATACCCTACATATCCAAGATCATAAACATTAATCTTTGAATAAAGATTAGTAGTTTATAAGACATGAATCATAAGTAAATAAAGAACATAAGACATAAAAGCACAATATAAGAATAAAACATGGAATTGTGGAAGAAACATAAGTATATATAATGATTTTAATAATAGTCACAACATTTATTCCAAGTCTATCTTAGTAGACAAATTCTGTTACTGAATCGGGTTCACACTCCATTCTATCCATGTATTACTAAACTGAGTTCACTGCTTATTCCAGCCCTGTAATAGTCAAATGAGTTCATTTCTCATTATAGACCAGTAATATTGAACCGAGTTCATTTTCCATTCCAGCCATGTCTATCTTAGGAGATATATATATTTACCCAATGAATTTGAGGGAGATATAGTTCACACCCATATAATTATTAAACCATACATAAATGTTCCCCATGATCAAAAAATATCATATTATAACCCATGAAATAAATTGGGTATTATAATATTGTAATAATATCATAACCTATGAACAATATAAGTTTCATAATCATTTATTCATAAAAAAAGCACGTGAAAAAAATCGGTTTTCAAAATCATTTAACCTTTTAATGAGAGATGAGGTTCATTAATATCATTTCATCAAAACATATTCCATTCAGAGAAATAATATAAATATAAACATTGAATAATTTTCCAATAAATTTATTAGTAACAACAATGGATGTTATCATCAATGGGAAATAATTTTGAAATATCTTTTAAAAATATTTCTTGAGGAAAATATCTGTCACAAACGAGCTCAGGTATCATGGAAACATGATACCGATCTAGCCCTAACAAATCCTGAATGGCATTCCCGATCCCCATGAGTCGGTGACTAGAACTTGGAATTTTACAACATACAAGTGGGAATTATTTTTTCACTATAATGTAGAAGAAAATGAAGAAAACGTAGTATACATAACCAAAGAAACTCCACTGGGAGTGATGTACTAGAATGAAACATGACATAAAAATCCCAAAGTACTAAAACCAAAGTACTAAAATGGTAAAAAAAACCCCAAGGTCCCTAAGGGCACAACTCACTAAGACTAAAGCTCAATAGCTAGATCCACCTCCTAGAGATACCTTTCCTTTTCTCAAATCTGGAAGAATAAAGTCTACAATCACATGAAGGAAAAAGTATGGTGTGAGAATAATCCTAGTAGGATACCACCAATGATTCTATAAAATATTACATATATAGAGTATCTAAAGAAATTCTTTTGGTTTTAAAGTAAAATGGTTTGGAAATTCAAAAATATATTTAAACAAAACATGTTATACATTTTCAAATGAGGGAAATAAATATTTTAAGGAAGTGATTTTACAAATGATAGAATATTTATAAAACAATGGATTATTTAAAACATTTATATAAAACAATTTATAAAAATTCAGTAGGCATGTAATGTAGAACAAAAGCATTGGCATACATTTATATCTCATATATAAATAAAATAGCGAGAAACATAGTCATCTTCCAAAAGGTACGATAGTATTAAAAATCTATAGTATTCTTCACTCTCTATGTGAACTCATCAAAATGTGTATACACACATCCCTATGACACTAGAAAAAGGAGACTCTACACCAACCTATCGGGGATGTGACCTACCAAAAATATGTTTTAAAATGTTTTTGTAGCATAGAGTGTATCCAAATAACACACTAACTACCTAAGGCTTTCATGTGTTATTACATGATGGTGAACTATTTTAAGACTACTTAAAAATACAATCAATCCCATTCTTCCATTTCAAAAGTTCCTATTTCTTTTCATTTAAAACCGAAATAGGTATTATTAAAAAACATTCCTTTTTCAGTAGATAAAACCACTAAGTTTCTATCAAACCATTTTAATCTATTTTCACCAGATTGAAATCCATTCAAAACCAATTCAATCATTACACAATTTATTTCCACAATTAAATTAAACAATTTAATTGAAATTATTTCCATTAAATCCACAATTTAAATCAGTTAATTTCAATAAACACACCCAATTCAATAGAATTGGTGTTTATCCAAACTTCCATGACAAAACCATTTAAAATATCTTGATTCATTGAAATCAGGTTTTTATAAATTTAATTGAAAGTAGATTTGAGCAATTGAATTTAAATCAACAATTGAAATAAATCAAGCTTTACAAAGATAATCAATTTTTCTAATCGAAATGGAACCACCTACCTCAAGGTCATCGATGTCAGCGGAAACAATAATCTACCCAGTGTGGTTCAAAACACCTCTTCACAACATTTTTATCGTAAGTGTCGACACACCAATGCTCGACGGTCTTCAAGGGTTCCTAGAACAAAAAAAAATCTATTTTATTTCACGAGTAAGTAAAATATTACACATGATTACATTTTCTCTCTCCTGAATATTCTCTGGATTATCATTTTATGTTAATGTATGTAGTCACAATAAATATCCATAAGAATAATCATAAACCTCATTTTATATATATATACCTCTATTTTATTTCTCAAGGAATTAAAATATTACATGTGATTATATTTTCTATTTTTTGGATAATCTCTGGATTATCATTTTAAATTATCACATGCAATGATAATTTATCTCCCTAAGATAAGATTCAATATATATATATATATATATATATATATATTATCACATGTGATAATATTTTATCTTTCATGGAAAATATTTAGTTTATCATTATATTCATGCATGAGATTTCGATTATCCATCAGAATAATTATCATTTATAAACTCACAACAATATTTTTAATAAGACTTTGCATTTATATAGTGATACATTTATTAATAACTATCCTTTTGATAATTTAATACAATTATCTTTTACAATATTTTTAACAATTATCTTGATATTTGAATAAAATTATGTTTTGATAGTTTTTTGTGATTATCTTTTGATAATTTGATGAAATTACCTTTTGATGGTTTTTCTTTATACTTACCTTCCAATAATTATGCACATTTAATCATTTATAATTCATCATTATTATTATCTAATAATTATTAACATTAATATTTTTGATAGAAAAACAATATTTATTTTAAATAATCTAATAACTCATCATTTCATAAATTTTTTTAATAATTATACTTGATAATTACATTAAAATTTTTCATTGATAAGTTGTTGTGATTATCATTTAATAATTATTAACAATTATATTTTGATAAAATTATCTAAAAAGTCATTTAAAATGTGAAAATCATATGAATCAAAACCTTTCTACATTCAAAAAAAAGTATGATTTAGATTCTTATTGTTGATATGAGTCCAATGAAACAAACAATGTGTAATTCCAAACAATAACATAGAAGTTATTGAAATTATAATATTGGAAGAAAATAAGTATATTAAGTAAAATAAAATAAAAACATAACCTGTATTTCAAAGTTTCACAGCACCTCGAACCAAAAATATGGCAGGTGGATCCATGATGTGGTTCAACAGAGAGTTAATTGATCATGAAAAAGAAGGTTTCGGGGTTGATCGGACTCAATGGGATCCATCCATGGTGAAAGACGATTTTTTTGGGTATGTATAACCTCATACGAATATTCATACCCTTAACCAAAACCAAATTCTCAATCTCCCATCTTATCAAGTGTTTTAACCGAAACATAACTATAGAGTCTTTAAATTTACCCTATTAAGGCTTTGTAAATTTTAAACGGATCAAAATGGTTCGATTTGGGGGTTTTGGGATTCAACATGGCGAATTAATGGTGGTTTTATGAGTTATGCATGGAAAAGATGAATAGTGGTAGGTTTTATTAATTTAATTGAATTAATAAAAAAATTATTTAACATAAATATTAAATAATTCCAAACATATATTGCACATAAAAGTTATAACATGGGTAGGGTAAACGCCTCATTTCAGACCCAATGGTGATCTTGGATTTCTTATAGTACGCATTGTTTGAGAGATATTAATGATTTATTAATTAAAAATTGGAAAAATATTTAATTAAGATAAAGTGTTATTTTTGTGAGTGAGGCATCCAAACGCCCGATGCTTACAAATGTTATACCCCGTCTAGGGTAAACCCCTCATTTTGGACAATCAATGGTCTCAGATTTCCCATACTATGCATCGTTTGAGAGGTATTTAATTTTTTTTAATTAAAAATAAGAATAAATATTTAATTAAAATAAAAGGTGTTATTTTGGCGAGTGAGGCGTCCAAATGCCTGACGCTTACAAATGTTATTCCCTTTCTAGGGTAAACCTCTCATTTCGAAACCATCGGTGGTATCGTATTTTCCATACAATGCACCATTTGATATATATTTAATTATTTTTAATAAATAATATATTAAATATTATTTATTAACATTATCTCAAGGCTGAGAAATCCAAATGTATGGTGCCTTTAAATGTTATATCCCTCCTAGGGTAAACACCATATTTCAGACATAATAGTGTTATCCAATTTCTCAAACGAAACATCTTTTTGGAGTTGTTTAAATATTTTTAATAAAAAAGTATGCACTTAATATATTCTATTTAATAATTTTATTCCTCCTTTTCTGATATTTTTTGGGTCTTAGAAACTCATAATTACTTAGTTTTTAACTCAGAAAATTTTTAATTGAATATTATGGAGTGTTAATTTGGTGTTTTTCCATACTATGAAGTGTTTAACAAAAATGAAACCTTTCACTGATAAAACATTTTTCACCATTTAACATAAGATATTCATAATTTAATAGAAGGGGCTTTATCAATACCTGAAACAGTAATGGGATGTTACAACCTCCCCACTATAGGAACTTTCTATCCCTAGAAATCCTACAAAGAAGCATTCATGTTGAAAATAATAGGCCACTGCTCTAGCATTAGTTCCTCTCTCTCTCTCTCCCCCCTATGTCTCATGAGAATTTGAATCATCATGCCATAGAATATGGACCAGAGATATAATCATCCCATGATGTACCTTGTTCTCTAACTAAATATTCAAAAGGACTATGGTGACGGTCAGCATAAGACTTATATCAGCTCTTTTTTGTTAACACTCTATGAAGAATCAACTGAATCTTAGTTATCATCACTTGGACCAAACCCGATTGAACCAAGGAAATTTCTACAATCTCTGACCAACACAATAAATATTTACAAAGATGTCCATAGAAGACCTCAAAAGGATCCAGTCTGATCGCGGACTCGTAACTTTTGTTTATAAGAAAACTCAACCTCTCTTACAATGTGGTAAACCAGAAAAGTATCAAAGAAGCATGGCAGAAAACATGGCAACAATTGGAGGGAGATAACCACTAATTGAATCTCATAGAAAATCGAAATTAAACACTACTATCACTTTAATCAACTCTATATAAGAATTTCTGCCTCTGCTCGGCCTTGGGTCCCATTATCCTTGAAAGACAAGAGGCACACCCCTGTGTGTAATAAGTAAGACCCTTTGAAGATAATAATATATCTGGGATTTATTGGCATTGAGCCAATCCATCCCGAATATGACGCCAGGAGATTTCAGATTGAGTAGCAGAAAACTCCAAGAAATTTTACATCTGATATAGAGAAGAAATAAGCAAGACTACAAAGACCTTGCTCTCTCATCATGACAAAGGGTGTAGTAAAATCTCTTGCATAAGATAAAATCTCTATATAAGGATTAAAAGGATTAATGATATAGGTTGAAAAAAAAATATTGATATACACTGGTATCAAATAGAGAAGTCACTAATGATGAATCTATAGTAATGATACATATCATGGTCGTTCTACCTATATCAGCTTCTGTTGGAGACTCTTCCACTGCGTGATGAAACTTCGTTCTAGATGTATGTGGCTATAAATATTTCATTCTTGAAGAATTTGATTTCCCCGCAATTTTTTATGGTTCTAATGATCTCATTCCATTACGTGAAGTGGAAATATTGCGGTAGAACTTCTACAAGTTCATTAAACAACTATAGGAACAACTATTCTATCGGCCTGCTCAAACTTGAAAACTCCATAGCCTTGGCCAACACCATTGACTATGGATAGAAGTGTATAGTGAAAATAACCTTTAAGTCCTTCCCCTCTAATCCTTCATGTTTATTTTATGTCACTATCATATCCCACCATCTCCTTCTTGGTCCTTCCAACATGGAGGTGGCACACTTCACCATGATCTCATCCAGTGTCTCCAAGAACTCAAATAGACATTGAATCCTGCCCAACCATTCCTCAACATGTTGAGGTTCAGTAGAGCCTTTGAAAACTATTGGTTTTTAGTAAAATAACTCTTAAGAACAATTTCAAATAACATCCGCATAGGTTCCATAGCTAGATCATGAATTGGGACTAGAGGTGGTGTCTATCCCAAATCATGGATAGTGTGCACAATCACTTCAACTAGGCTTATGTCCACTGGAGGATTTTCTCGATGAGGTTCATCAGTATCCCTTTCCTAGATCTGATTCACACATATTATAGAAGGAATAATGTCAAAAAACATCAGTAGACAATAAGGAAGACATTATATAATGCTCATATTTAGAAATGAGGGAAACATGATCCAGACCGGTAGAACATACATGATTTTTATTTTACTATATAAAAATAAAAATAGGGAAAATGCTATAAATAATCCATAATACATATTTCTCTAACCACCCCTGGTGACTTAAGGTTTATTATGGTGACAGTTGGTCAGAAACTCAATCGCAACTACCTCTTAAGTCCCAACAAGATTTCACAATTGCATACTGACATAAAGACAAAATCTCAACCTCCTCTAATACCATTTTGTCATGAACCAGCTCAGGTACCCTAGTAACAAAATAAACGAGTCAACCATGACATATCATGAAGGGTGTTCCCAATCCCCATGGGTCGATGACTGTAACACCCCAACTTCCACGGTACGTTTTCCTTCGAATAATGCGATAGCGTGTGTTGTACGCAACCTCGAGTTCTAACACACACCACAACTAATTAAACTAGCCGTTGTGAATAGTTATACCTACTTTTTGAAATCATATATATTTTATATTTCAAAATGGACTTCATTTTTGGATTCGGAATATCGAAATTATCCTAGGGTGAAATTTTGGTACTTTTCGGATAACTTTCATATTTTGATGAATAGTGAAAATTTCTAAATTTTAATTAAAAACAACTTTTTTAATCAAAATAATTAATAGTGATAAATTGTGATTTTGAGTGGTTTTAAAGTATATTTAGAATATATTTTTACCATTTAATATAATGTTGGTCATTGGACATAATTGTACAATTAAACCGAACATAAACAAGTGTTAATCTTTTGATAATTATTATCTCTTAAAAAACACGCTTTTTGTTTTGACAGCGGGAATTAATTTTAAATTAATTTCTGCCACTTCTGTGTTTTGAATTTAGGAAAATGGATTCCATATTTGGAATCAGGATGTCCAAATTATGTAAATAGGTAACTTTTATTTTTACACATTTTGAATAATTACTGCGGTAAATATTTTATTTACCATGGTTAAAGGGTAAATCCGGTAAATAAGGGTTAAACAAAATAATATTATAATAATACAAAGTTACCCTAAAACATGTCCTAACATTATTGGTGGACACATACCCGACCATGAGCATCCTTGGGTCAATTTGGGGACCCCTTGGAGCCACTTGTATGTGGTAGGGACACATTATATTAATAAAGATAAAATAAAAATAAAAATGGCATAATCTTACATCTTTTAGAAGAACAATTTTTACATAGGGTTATACATGTTGGATTTTCGATTATAAATATTCATTAGAAATCTAAAAAGATTTCCTACATAATTATATTTTATTTATAATTTTTAGACATTAAATAATTTATTTAATTTATGACACAATGATGATGCAGTAATTACTATAATAGTGAAAAATTAAAATAATTGATATTATAAATACCCAAATAAATATAATATGAACCTTTTAATGAATTAAACTAATTTTCTAGGATAATATGATATATTAGGATTTATTTAATTTACTTTGTTCGAATTAATCAATCTGTTATGAGTTTCACAAAAATCAACTATTGAATAGTGTCAAAATTGACATAAAAGAGTTCTTAAAACAAATATTATATTATTAATTGATATTAAATTCCTAAAAATCTAAGGTTCGGCCAAGAGACTTATATTATTATAGGTTAATTATTAATGAACCACTTGGGGGTCGCTTGGATGTATATAGTAAGTTTATTAACCATATTATATAAAAATACAAAGAGACATTGTAAAAGTGAAACTAATTAACTTAGAGTTAATACTTAAAGATAAGGTTAATATAAGTACCCAAACCTGTATAAATTCTATTGGATGAGTTGGTTTCGACCTATCCCCACCTCATCCTTTGAATAGTCAACTTTGGAGCCTTTGGAAACCGAATATTAATTTATTATAAATTAATATTTCTAGCTTTTCCAAAGGTGCCCCTCACCCCTCTTATAAAAGGGCACTCCTCCTTCTCATTTCTTCACACCTTAAAAGCCTTTTGGTTCGGCCAAACTCTGCCCAAATAATCTCCCAACATCCCTCACTATAACCTAGAGGCCTTAGTTTGATCAGAAAGCCAACCTAAGGAGCCCTTTTGATCAAATCAAGAGGAAGAACCCGAAGAAGAGGTAATGATTTCACCACCCTTCTCCAAGTTCATTTCTTCTTCCACTACTTCTTCCTTTGTTCTTACCATTCTAAAATAATAAATCCAGTATCTCACATATACTGTGATGTTATTATAAATATGGTACAATCATATTCAGTATTCTATCCACCCTTTGAATAACATGTCACCATACGTGCGTACGTACGGCTTACCGTCTCCACGTCGTGGTGTAATTGTTATTCAATATAATATTATTTGGATGGGTATAATAATGATGTGTAACTCATGTAAATAATAAATATAACATGTTAATGATTCTGTATATATGATATACCATTCATTTATATATTATTTTAATATCAAAAGAATGATATTGTCGCTCGTGCGTACGTACGGACTACCGTCTCCACGAACGCGATGAGATTCATTCTCCATCGTAACCATTCAAGTATAATTATCATTTGATGATTTAAAAATGATGTTTAAGGACTAGATATCATTCTGGATATGAATAAGATACAACAACCATGGCTTTTGTAACAAAACATATAAAGAAAATGAGTAAGTTAACACCCGAAACGACGATAATTCTAAGATATTATTAACAAATCAATGTTAAAAGATCATATATGATATCATATTAATATATATGATTCTTGTATAATTTAATAACAATTATTTCACCATTATACAGGAGGTTAACCTACCCCAACCAAGGAAAAGTTCAAGGTAAGGGTTATTTCACAATCTCTTCATTATCCGAGGTTGTTTATACGTAATAATCTACTGGGATCTCTTTATCATCCACATCCATGTTTCTTAAAAATGTATTTCAAAACATTTTTAATATTTACAAGAATATGGGTTTAAGTAATTTATACCCTTGTTTGACTTTTTATAAGAGGTTTATAAAGGAATCTTTCCGTCGTTTTCAAAACAAGGTCCTTTTTAACCTTTTCAACAGAATTGAGGTAAGAATGTTTTTTTTTAACTTATACGGCGGGTGCGGTTATTTTTCGCCGTTATAAAATCTTCAAAACTTCCCTTACAAGCTTATAAGAATATTTTCAAAGAAAATGTTTTATTTTATATGGATCTTAAATGATTTCAAAATAAAAGGAGATATTTCTTTAAAAAGAATTTTGATTTCATCTATGTCAACATCCTTTGATGGATTTTAAGATTATTTGAAGTTGATTTATTATGATACAAAACTTCTATATTGTATTGAAGTTTTTGTGATATGTTTGACTGTGGATGTGCTATTTTTATACCATTCATAGTTTATGGTGAAAATATTGACATTTCGTATGCTAGTTTTAATACGAATGTTTATGTTATGTTTAAACCTTTTCATATGGGAATGCATTGGACTTAATATGTGACGGGTGGAGCCCGCTATAGCTCCTCGATGCATCGGTAGGTCTCATGAGACAAACTAGTGTCTTGGCACAAGGCCTTGACAAAATATTATTTGTAGTCTTGGCACGAGGCCTTGGCTATGTGGTTATGATAGTCTGGCATTATGCATTCCAACATTATGAAAGTGGTTATTGATTTTTGCATGTGATTATTCGATTAGTAGAATATCCATGTGAATAAGTAAATGGAATTATTTCATTTTATTTATGCCATACCATGTTGAAAGTTCATATTTTAAAGGCTTTTGTTTTAGTTATACATTGCCTTAAATGTTTATTCTTATTTATGAAAGTTTCCGCTATATTGTTATCCTTACTGGGCATTTGAGCTCACCCCTTTTCTATGTTTTATTTTTCCCAGGAAGTGAAGAAGTAAATTATGAATGACCTGCAGGGATTTTATGAGGGGATAATAGTGTGGTCTATTGAGACATTATGTTGCTGTAGTAGTTTTTCATTTTATAATGTAATGTAAAACTTATGAATATATCTAGTGTTTCCAAGGCTACTAAACCAATCGGTCTTTCGAGATTTGATCTTTCTTGTGATCATGCCAATGTTATGTAATTAATGCACCGACTCTGGGTAGCTGGGGTCGGGGCGTTACAGTTGGTATCAGAGGAAGTTTAGTACAAACCTTGGAAGCTAGATTTAGATAAACTCTGATTAGAGCACGTAGACCTAAGATGAACTTTGAGGATTAGTATAGAAGAACTTCCTAGAATTTTGGTATTGTAGAGATTTTGTGAGTTTTCCGAGCAATACATCCCTGTCTGGATACGAGTAGGTAGAGGCGGCTCTGGCACAGATGTACCTAGGGGTAAAACCCGAAAACACCGCTTTGAGCTAGACTCGAACGGGAACTGGTGCACGACAACGGGCCTTGCTGCACTCTTGGTTACGACACTCCCGGGGGATATGCTTAGGATAACTCTCATTTTCTTTACAAATCATTTTGAAGGGATTATGAGTATATACTTCCTCAAAGAAAACATTATTATGATTATGGATTATATCCATAAATAGTTCAATTTATGTTAAGTGTTTTATAAGTATGGGATTATGTATTTTGATTCATAAACTGATCTAGTTTATGCCATTGTTTAGAAATGGCGCCTAGTGGAAGAAATGGAAACCGTATCAATGCACGAACTCCATGTAGGGATTTCCCTCCTGCTCAAGATAATTATAGTGGAGCTGGTGATGCAACTGGTGCCGATCAGCTAATCACCATACTGGGACAACTTACTCAGGTTATGAATAATAACCTTACCCGTATGGAGCACCCTGATCTGCAGCGTGGAGGATCAATGTTAGATCGATTCATGAGGCAACAACCACCAACGTTCAATGGGAGTACAAATCCCTTAGTAGCTGAGCAATGGATATTTTCCCTAGAGAAAATATTTCAGGCTTTGGGGAGCAGTGAAAGGGAAAAAGTTATCATGGCAGTTTACCGCCTCACTGGAGATGCTGATCAATGGTGGTCATTGATTCAAAATACGAAGGAAGATGATGAAGTATCAAATATGGAATGGAGGGAGTTCAAAGATCTGTTTTTAGAAAAATACTTTCCTCGCGACCATCGAGCAGATATGGAAAGACAATTTCTGAGTCTGAGACAAAAGGAGGATGAGAATGTCACAAAGTATGAGGCTAACTTTACAAGGTTAGCGAGGTACGCTGGTGATTATATTCGCAACCCAAGAAGTAAGATTGATCGTTTCTTTGATGGGTTAAAACCATTTCTCCGCCGAGCATTAGTCTCACAATCCTTTTCATCGTATGAAGACATTGTCTCATGTGCTATCAAGACCGAAAAGGAATTCTCTAAGTCTTATGACTTTAAAGCAAAGCAAGAGAAGAAGAGACTTTCTGATCAATCTGGGAATGGAAATAAGGGGAAGAAGGGAAAGGTTGAATATCCATCTTGTGGTAAATGCGGGAAGAAACATCCTGGTACTTGCTTGAAGGGAATGGGAGTCTGTTACAAGTGTGGTGAAAAAGGCCACCAAGCTCATGATTGCAAGGGGAAGAAGGAAGCTACCAACGTTCAGTGCTACAATTGCAGGGAGATGGGGCATTATGCAAATGCATGTCCTAAGCGTCAGGAGAACTTACCTCAGAAAAGGCCAAGGGATCAAGGCCAGGCTTATGCTATCACTACTGCTGAGGTAGAAGCTTCGAAAGATGTGGTGGCAGGTAATTTAATGGTTTCCTCAAGTTTAGCAAATGCATTATTTGATTCTGGATCATCGCATTGTTTCATATCTTCCCAGTTTGCTAAGAAAATTAGATATTTCCAATTTGATTTAATAAGGGAGTTGTCAGTTAAAACTCCTAAGGGAAGTATCATTGCAACAAAGTTTTGTGAATCAGTCCCCATTAGAGCACATAAATTTTCTTTATCTGCTGATCTCATCATCATACCTATGATTGAGTTTGATATAATCCTCGGTATGGACTGGCTTTCGGACTATGATGCGAAGATTTATTGTAAGAAGAAAGAGGTTACGATTCTTGATGATAATGATATGGAACACCTTATTTTTAGAGCAGAATCGTCACCACCTAATTCTTATTTAGATCCACCCCCAGTAGCTCAACATAATTCAATTATTGGGGAGGAAGAGAATGAAATAACTGTCGATGAGGAAAGGAATGTTCAAATAGAGGATGTACCTGTTGTGAAAGAATTTGTAGATGTATTTCCGGAAGATTTACCTAGACATCCTCCAGAACGAGAAGTTGAGTTTTCTATTGATTTGATTCCTGGATCAAGGCCTATATCGAAGACCCCTTATAGAATGGCCACTGTAGAGTTAGTCGAACTAAAGAAACAACTAGAGGAATTGAGTAATAAGGGATTTATTCGCCCTAGTGTTTCTCCATGGGGAGCCCCTGTTCTTTTTGTTAAAAAGAAAGATGGATCTATGAGGTTATGTATCGACTACAGGGAGATCAATGCTATAACAATAAAGAACAAGTATCCCCTACCTCGTATTGATGATTTATTTGACCAACTGCATGGAGCTCAATACTTTTCAAAGATTGACCTTCGATCTGGATACCATCAGTTGTGTGTGAAGAAGGAAGACATTCCGAAAACAGCATTTCGAACCAGGTATGGGCATTACGAGTTTACTGTAATGCCGTTTGGATTGACTAATGCACCATCTGTATTCATGGATCTGATGAATAGAGTTTTCAAGGAGTATCTCGATGAATTTGTGGTAGTATTTATTGATGATATCTTGGTATACTCCAAAACCTACGAAGATCATGAAAATCACTTGCGCATTATCTTGAAGACTCTGAGGAGGCATGAATTATATGGAAAGTTTAGCAAGTGTGAATTCTGGCTTCAGGAGATTTCTTTTCTTGGCCATATTGTCTCTAAAGATGGAATCTTTGTTGATCCTTCTAAGACCAAGTCAATCCAAGAATGGCCAGCACCTACGAGTATAACTGAGGTACGTAGTTTTATTGGTTTGGCAGGTTATTATCGACGTTTCATCCAGAATTTTGCCCGATTGGAAAACCCATTAACGAAGCTCACACGAAAAGGGGTTAAATTTGTTTGGACAAAAGAGTGTGAAGAATGTTTTGAAGAACTGAAAAGAAGATTAGTCAATGCTCCTATATTGACTCTACCATCGGGGAATGATGGGTTCGTTATTTATAGTGATGCATCGAAGAAAGGACTTGGCTGTGTCCTTATGCAGAATGATAGAGTTATTGCCTATGCATCACGACAGTTGAAAATTCATGAACAAAACTATCCTACTCATGATCTCGAGTTAGCAGCAGTGATCTTTGCTTTGAAGATATGGAGGCACTACCTCTATGGTGAAAAATGTGAGATTTATACTGATCACAAGAGTTTGAAGTATATTTTCTCACAAAAAGAACTCAACATGAGGCAAAGGAGATGGCTTGAATTACTCAAGGATTATGATTGTACGATACACTACCACCCAGGGAAGGCAAACAAGGTGGCAGATGCTTTGAGTAGAAAAGACCATGGAGTTTTGAACAATATGAGAATTGAAAGGGATCCAATTTTCATGGATTTAGTGAAGATGGACATGGGAATAACCAGGGAAGGTGAAACATCAATGCTTTTTCAAATGGTTGCCAAACCATCTTTACTAGAAAGGATTAAGAGTTCCCAGACCGATGATGAAGAATTTCAGAAGAAGATTAAAGCTGTGAATGATGGGAGATTGAGAGACTTTGTGTATGAAGATGGACTTTTGAAATTCGGGAAGAGACTTTGTGTTCCCAATATACCTGATCTAAAAAGGGAATTGCTAGATGATGCTCATAGTTCCAATTTCTCTATACACCCTGGGAGCACCAAAATGTATAGAGATTTGAAGGAACATTTTTGGTGGGACAACATGAAGAGGGAGATTGCTGATTTTGTGTCAAGATGTATGGTTTGTCAACAAGTGAAAGCTGGAAGGAAACAGCCTGGAGGAGTCATGCAACCTCTTCCCATACCGGAGTGGAAATGGGACAATATTACGATGGACTTTGTCATGGGGCTACCAAAGACTCCTAGAAGGAACGATGCAATATGGGTTATTGTTGATCGTCTTACCAAGTCAGCACATTTTCTTGCTATAAGAGAATATCTACCCCTAGAACGTCTAGCAAGACTATACATTAATGAAGTTGTGAGACTTCATGGAGTACCCCTATCGATTGTTTCTGATCGTGATCCCCGTTTTACTTCAAGATTCTGGAAAAGTCTTTAGAAATCCCTGGATACTGAACTTCATTTGAGCACTGCTTACCACCCTCAGACAGACGGACAATCAGAACGGACTATTCAAACCTTAGAAGACATGTTGAGATCTTGCTCACTTGATTTTCAGGGTATGTGGGATCAATATTTACCACTGGTAGAATTTTCCTATAACAATAGCTTCCATTCAAGTATCCAGATGGCACCATATGAAGCGTTATACGGAAAGAGATGTCGTACACCAACCTGTTGGGATGACGTTGGTGAAAGAAAACTTGTAGGCCCAGAACTGGTGGAGGAAACGGTGGAAAAGGTGAAGGTAATCCAAAATCACATTAAATCAGCTCAAAGTAGGCAGAAGAGCTATGCCGATAATCGAAGGAATGATTTGGAATTTCAAGTCGGTGATCATGTTTTCCTGAAGGTATCTCCGTGGAAGGGAGTCATACGTTTTGGTAAGAAAGGTAAATTGAGTCCCAGATACATCGGACCTTTCGAAATTCTAGAACGAATTGGGGCTGTAGCTTACCGATTGGCAATGCCGCCAAGTCTCTCCAAAGTTCACGATGTGTTCCACGTATCTCTGTTGAGAAAATACATGCCTGACCCAACGCATGTACTCACCTATGAGGAATTAGAACTGGAACCCCATCTGTCTTATTGTGAAGAGCCCGTCAGGATTCTTGATACAAGAGAACAAGTACTGAGAAACCGGACGACGCGTCTGGTAAAAGTTTTGTGGAGAAACCATAAGATGGAAGAGGCAACGTGGGAACCCGAGGAACTTATGATGAAGAACCACCCGAGTCTTTTTATACAGTAATACCCTAGAAATTGCGAGGACGCAATTATTTGAAGGAGGGGAGAATGTAACACCCCAAACTTCCACGGTACGTTTTCCTTCGAATAATGCGATAGCGTGTGTTGTACGCAACCTCGAGTTCTAACACACACCACAACTAATTAAACTAGCCGTTGTGAATAGTTATACCTACTTTTTGAAATCATATATATTTTATATTTCAAAATGGACTTCATTTTTGGATTCGGAATATCGAAATTATCCTAGGGTGAAATTTTGGTACTTTTCGGATAACTTTCATATTTTGATGAATAGTGAAAATTTCTAAATTTTAATTAAAAACAACTTTTTTAATCAAAATAATTAATAGTGATAAATTGTGATTTTGAGTGGTTTTAAAGTATATTTAGAATATATTTTTACCATTTAATATAATTTTGGTCATTGGACATAATTTTACAATTAAACCGAACATAAACAAGTGTTAATCTTTTGATAATTATTATCTCTTAAAAAACACGCTTTTTGTTTTGACAGTGGGAATTAATTTTAAATTAATTTCTGCCACTTCTGTGTTTTGAATTTAGGAAAATGGATTCCATATTTGGAATCAGGATGTCCAAATTATGTAAATAGGTAACTTTTATTTTTACACATTTTGAATAATTACTGCGGTAAATATTTTATTTACCATGGTTAAAGGGTAAATCCGGTAAATAAGGGTTAAAAAAATAATATTATAATAATAAAAGTTACCCTAAAACGTGTCCTAACATTATTGGTGGACACATACCCGACCATGAGCATCCTTGGGTCAATTTGGGGACCCCTTGGAGCCACTTGTATGTGGTAGGGACACATTATATTAATAAAGTTAAAATAAAAATAAAAATGGCATAAGCTTACATCTTTTAGAAGAACAATTTTTACATAGGGTTATACATGTTGGATTTTCGATTATAAATATTCATTAGAAATCTAAAAAGATTTCCTACATAATGATATTTTATTTATAATTTTTAGACATTAAATAATTTATTTAATTTATGACACAATGATGATGCAGTAATTACTATAATAGTGAAAAATTAAAATAATTGATATTATAAATACACAAATAAATATAATATGAAACTTTTAATGAATTAAACTAATTTTCTAGGATAATATGATATATTAGGATTGATTTAATTGACTTTGTTCGAAGTAATCAATCTGTTATGAGTTTCACAAAAATCAACTATTGAATAGTGTCAAAATTGACATAAAAGAGTTCTTAAAACAAATATTATATTATTAATTGATATTAAATTCCTAAAAATCTAAGGTTCGGCAAAGAGACTTATATTATTATAGGTTAATTATTAATGAACCACTTGGGGGTCGCTTGGATGTATATAGTAAGTTTATTAACCATATTATATAAAAATACAAAGAGACATTGTAAAAGTGAAACTAATTAACTTAGAGTTAATACTTAAAGATAAGGTTAATATAAGTACCCAAACCTGTATAAATTCTATTGTATGAGTTGTTTTCGACCTATACCCACCTCATCCTTTGAATAGTCAACTTTTGAGCCTTTGGAAACCGAATATGAATTTATTATAAATTAATATTTCTAGCTTTTCCAAAGGTGCCCCTCACCCCTCTTATAAAAGGGCACTCCTCCTTCTCATTTCTTCACACCTTCAAAGCCTTTTGGTTCGGCCAAACTCTGCCCAAATAATCTCCCAACATCCCTCACTATAACCTAGAGGCCTTAGTTTGATCAGAAAGCCAACCTAAGGATCCCTTTTGATCAAATCAAAAGGAAGAACCCGAAGAAGAGGTAATGATTTCACCACCCTTCTCCAAGTTCATTTCTTCTTCCACTTCTTCTTCCTTTGTTCTTACCATTCTAAAATAATAAATCCAGTATCTCACATATACTGTGATGTTATTATAAATATGGTACAATCATATTCAGTATTCTATCCACCCTTTGAATAACATGTCACCATACGTGCGTACGTACGGCTTACCGTCTCCACGTCGTGGTGTAATTGTTATTCAATATAATATTATTTGGATAGGTATAATAATGATGTGTAACTCATGTAAATAATAAATATAACATTTTAATGATTCTGTATATATGATATACCATTCATTTATATATTATTTTAATATCAAAAGAATGATATTGTCGCTCGTGCGTACGTACGGACTACCGTCTCCACGAACGCGATGAGATTCATTCTCCATCGTAACCATTAAAGTATAATTATCATTTGATGATTTAAAAATGATGTTTAAGGACTAGATATCATTCTGGATATGAATAAGATACAACAACCATGGCTTATGTAACAAAACATATAAAGAAAATGAGTAAGTTAACACCCGAAACGACGATAATTCTAAGATATTATTAACAAATCAATGTTAAAAGATCATATATGATATCATATTAATATATATGATTCTTGTATAATTTAATAACAATTATTTCACCATTATAAAGGAGGTTAACCTACCCCAACCAAGGAAAAGTTCAAGGTAAGGGTTATTTCACAATCTCTTCATTATCCGAGGTTGTTTATACGTAATAATCTACTGGGATCTCTTTATCATCCACATCCATGTTTCTTAAAAATGTATTTCAAAACATTTTTACTATTTACAAGAATATGGGTTTAAGTCATTTATACCCTTGTTTGACTTTTTATAAGAGGTTTATAAAGGAATCTTTCCGTCGTTTTCAAAACAAGGTCCTTTTTAACCTTTTCGACAGAATTGAGGTAAGAATGTTTTTTTTAACTTATACGGCGGGTGCGGTTATTTTCCGCCGTTATAAAATCTTCAAAACTTCCCTTACAAGCTTATAAGAATATTTTCAAAGAAAATGTTTTATTTTATATGGATCTTAAATGATTTCAAAATAAAAGGAGATATTTCTTTAAAAAGAATTTTGATTTCATCTATGTCAACATCCTTTGATGGATTTTAAGATTATTTGAAGTTGATTTATTATGATACAAAACTTCTATATTGTATTGAAGTTTTTGTGATATGTTTGACTGTGGATGTGCTATTTTTATACCATTCATAGTTTATGGTGAAAATATTGACATTTCGTATGCTAGTTTTAATACGAATGTTTATGTTATGTTTAAACCTTTTCATATGGGAATGCATTGGACTTAATATGTGACGGGTGGAGCCCGCTATAGCTCCTCGATGCATCGGTAGGTCTCATGAGACAAACTAGTGTCTTGGCACAAGGCCTTGACAAAATATTATTTGTAGTCTTGGCACGAGGCCTTGGCTATGTGGTTATGATAGTCTGGCATTATGCATTCCAACATTATGAAAGTGGTTATTGATTTTTGCATGTGATTATTCGATTAGTAGAATATCCATGTGAATAAGTAAATGGCATTATTTCATTTTATTTATGCCATACCATGTTGAAAGTTCATATTTTAAAGGCTTTTGTTTTAGTTATACATTGCCTTAAATGTTTATTCTTATTTATGAAAGTTTCCGCTATATTGTTATCCTTACTGGGCATTTGAGCTCACCCCTTTTCTATGTTTTATTTTTCCCAGGAAGTGAAGAAGTAAATTATGAATGACCTGCAGGGATTTTATGAGGGGATAATAGTGTGGTCTATTGAGACATTATGTTGCTGTAGTAGTTTTTCATTTTATAATGTAATGTAAAACTTATGAATATATCTAGTGTTTCCAAGGCTACTAAACCAATCGGTCTTTCGAGATTTGATCTTTCTTGTGATCATGCCAATGTTATGTAATTAATGCACCGACTCTGGGTAGCTGGGGTCGGGGCGTTACAATGACTAGCACCTAGCATCATAAAACATACAAGTGGGAATAATTTTCCCAAAATAATACAAATGAAAAAGAAAAAAAAGTAGTATGAATAACAAAAGAAACTCCACTGGGAGTGACGTGCCAGAATGCAACATGGCATAAAAAATCCCAAATTATAATAACAAAATTACTAAAATGGGGAAAACAACCCTAGGTCCCTAGGGACACAAATCACCAAGACTAAAGCTTAATAGAAAGATCCTCATCCAAGAGATCCCTTCCCTTTGCTTGAATATAGAAGAATAAAGTCTAAAAACACCTGAAGGAAAAAGTATGGTGGGAGAATAAGCCCAGTTGGATACCACCAAATATTCCATAACAGATGGCATATTTAGAGTATCCCAATAAAATATTTCAATTTTATAGTAAAAAGGTTTGTAAATTCAAAATAATATTTAAACAAAATATGCTATACATTTTTAAATGATGGAAATAAATATTTTAAGCAATGATTTTTAAAATGACGGAATATTTCAAAAAATTGTTTTATTTAAAATATTTATATAAAATATTTTATAAAAATTCAATACGCATGTAAATCAGTTCAAAAGCATTAGCATACATTTATATCTCAAATATAAATAACAAATTGAGAAACATGGTCATATGCCCAAAGGTACGATAGTATTAACCACCTATAGGATTACACACTCTCTATGTGAACTCAGAAAAATGTGAATACACACATCCCTATTACACTAGAAAAAGGATAATCTTCACCAACCTTTCGGGGATGTTTCCAACCACAATTATGTTTTAGAACATTTTCATAGTGTAGATTGTATCCAAATAACTAGCTAACTACCTAAGTCTTGCATGTGCTCTTACATGATGGGTGAACTATTTTAAGACTTCTTAAAAATATGATCAATCCCATTATTCCATTTCAAAAGTGCCAATTTCAATCCATTTAAAACTGAAACATGTATTATTCAAAAACATGCCTTTTTCAAAAGATAAAACCATTGATTTTATATCAAATCATTTTAAGACATTTTCACCAGTTTTAAATCCATTCAAAACCAATTCCATTATTACAAAATTTATTTCCATAATTAAATTCAAAATTTTAATTTCAATCAATTCCATCAAATCCAGAATTTAAATTAACCAATTTAAATCAGTTAATTTCCATAAACACACCCAATTCAATAGAATTGGGGTTTTCCCAAAATTTCATGCCAAAACCATTTGAAATATCTCGATTCACTAGAATCGTGTTTTTATCAATTTAATTGAAATCATATTTGAGCAATTTAATTTAAATCAGAAATTGAAATAAATCAAGCTATACAAGGATAATCGATTTGGCTAATTGGAATTGAACCACCTACCTCAAGGCTGCTGATGTCAGCAAAAATGATAATCCACCCTATGTGGTTAAAAACACCTCTTCAAAACATTTTTATTGTAATCGTCGACACACCAATGCTCAATGCTCGTCAAGGGTTCTTAGAACCAAAAAATTGATTTTATTTCACAAGGAAGTAAAATATTACATGTGATTAAATTTTACGTCTCCTAGATAATCTTTAGGTTATTGTTTTATGTTAATGCATGCAATCACTATAAATATCTGTATGAATAATTATAAAACTCATTTGATAATAATATCCCACTATTTTATTTCTCAAGGAATTAAAATATCACATGCGATTACATTTTATCTTTCCTGGATAATATCTAGATTATCATTTTAAATTATCAAATTCGATGATAATTTATCTCACCAGGATAAGTTTCAAAATATATATATTACCACATGTGATAATATTTATCTTTCATGGAATATTTTCATTTTATCATTATATCAATACATGCGCTTGCGATTATCCATCAGAATAAGTATCTTTGATAAACTCACAATTATCATTTTACTAAGACTTTGCATTTATATAGTGATAAATTATTAAATAATTATCCTTTTGATAATTTAAAGTAATTATCCTTTACAATCATTTTAAAAATTATCTTGATAATTTCATGAAATTAACTTTTGATAGTTCTTTGTGATTATCCTTTGATAGTTCATTGTGATTATATTTTGATAATTTGATGAAATTACCATTTGATGGTTTTTCTTTATACTTACCTTCTAATAATCATTCACATTTAATCTTTTATAAGTTTTCATTATTATCATCTGATAATTTGTAATAATAAATTTTTTGATAAAATTAAAATATTTATCTTTTGATAATTTAATAACTCGTCATTTGATAAAATTGTTTAATAATTATTCTCAATAATTTCATTTAAATTATTCATTGATAAGTTATTGTAATTATAATTCAATAATTATTAACAATTATTTTTGGATAATTTTTTTTTCAAAAACCAATTAAAATGTGAAAAAGTAGATTAATCAAAACCTTTCTTCCTTCAAAAAAAGTATGATTTAGATTATTATTGTCGATATGATTCCAACAAAACACCATATTTCGAACATAACAGTGCTCTCAGATTTCTCAAACGACACATCATTTTGGATTTATTTAAATATTTTGAATAAAAAGTTCACTCTTAATATATTATGCTTAATAATTTTATTCTTTCTTTGCAGAACTTTTTTGAGTCTCAGAAACTCATACTTACTCAGTGTTTAACTCAGAAAAATATTTAATTGAATATTATTGAGTGTTAATTGGTCATTTTACCATTCTAAGATGTGTTTAACAAAAAATGAAACTTTTCAATGATAAATCGTTTTTTCCCAATTTAACATAATCTATTAATATTTTAATAGAAGCGGCTTTATCAATACCTGAAATAGTAACGGGATGTTACAATATTCTTCATTATTTAATAAAATATTTTTAAAACATAAAACCTTTTGAAATAGTTTTCTTTGAAAATACTTCGAAAAATTATAAAGGAAGCTTTGAAAAAAAATAAAACATTTTTAAAATATTTTTTCTTGAAAATTATCTTCAAAGAATATTTGAACACATTTTCAATTTTTTTTTTAAAACATGGTTTTTTAAATTAAAGAGATTGCCAACCGAAGAGAGAAATACAATCATATTTTCTCAAAATTATATTCTTTGTCATATTAAGTAGAAATGAGTGGAAACTAGCACTAATATATGTATATATCTTGAATAAGTAGATTATAAAGAATATATAGAGTTTTCTTGAGACATGGATCATAATATTTCATCAAATAATCAAAATTATTAACGATCTCGAAAAGTGATGAGATTGTTTCAATAAACACTTACTAATTGGTTACTTGGGATCATACTCTCTATATAAATAAGGGAAATTAAATGAAGATTAAAATATCAATAAAATAATTATTTTCATGATATAACATATAAAATTGGTGTATATATTCCTCAAAAAACAGTTTAGGTTCATAACAAAACATGAGTCTCAAAGAAGGAAAATTGAGACAAAATTATTTTACCAATTTGGAAAATTTTGAAAATTAAACACCATAAAAGAAATATCATAAAACAGATATGTAAATAAAAATAAGTTTAAGTATAAGAATAATTGAATACATTCATGGGTAGTATACACACCTCACAAAAGGAATGGGTTTTGAATAAAGCATGTATCTCATGGAAATAAAAAGTGAGATGAAATCTCCTTACCTTATGTCTTGACTCTCGTCGTACTCATAAAAACTTCCTATATAATAAATATAAGTTTATTATACATATATCACATAACCATATTATTATATCTAATATCATATATGGTTTTATTGTTAGTTTATATTTCCCTCTTGTCAACAATTATATGTTAAGGTTTCTCTTCGGGTAATATACGCTTTGTTTTTTGCATGTGTCTTAATTTGTTATATCTTTGGTACTTATAATTATATCATGATTTTCAGAATATGAAACATGATATAAATATGATTTATATTTAGTATATATATATTATAATAATCTATATAATATATAAGTATGAAATTCAATACACCATTCAAGGAGATGGTAAGTCGTACGTACGCATGAACGTTGTTTCCATTTTTATTATCATATTAAAAGAAAGAAATAAAATTGCATATATCTGTGTATATATATATATATTATAATTAAATTACAATTATTATTTAATATATATCATATAATTTCACTAAACACGTCCTTAATACATTTTATGTAGTGTTTGAACAAATCACATCGCATTAAGTTGGCGGTAGTCCACACTTCCTCAAACAAAATTATCATATTTACACAAAGTAGAAAGTATAAATATATTTTTTTTAAAAGGATTAAATAAGATTAAAGAAATAATAAATATACCATATAAAATATATAAATATATTTTCCCTAATAATTCTCACCATGAGAGGTGGTAAAGGAAAAATGAACAATTATCGTTTCGTGAGGCGGTAGTTCATCGTACACGTAAACAGTATGTTTGCTACTAATTATATGGAAGTGTGTGTAAGTTTAGGTTGAAAATTTAGCTTAAAAAATACTAGTATATTTATGATAATGTTTTTTTATACAATCATATAATAAATATATTGGATGGGTTGGAGGAATAAAATAAAATAAAGGAGTTTGAGAGAAGGTGTTACCTCTTAATAAGGTAACTACTTTTGGTATGTGCTAAAAGGCTTACATGGAATAATTTTTTCCAAAAAGAAGGATTAAAGGAGGGAGGGAGGATATTTGGGAGGATATTTATACACATATTGGATGAAACTAAGTGGTTTGAGAAGTTTAAAAAAGTAGAGGAGGGTAGACCTTTTTATAGTGGAGGAGGAGTGACACTCTTGTAAATATCTTGAAAAAAGAATTCCACCCACGTTTTCCCCATGGAATGCTTCTCCCATACTAGAAAAAAGAAGATATAATGGATTATTGAGTATAAATATGTCCATAAAAGGGCTCTTATAAATGTTCCTAGGTCATTTTGGGTTTAAAAGTTAAGGTTTAGTCCTTCATTAATCTTGATTTTACCTTAGTCGATGTACTAAATTTCAATTACCTTCACTAAACATTTTGGTCAAAAACTAAGTTGGCCGTATTAAGGGGTATAAAATTTTCTTATTATAAATATAGAATCCAATTTCCCAAATTCTAATCACATAAATTTATGAAATTAATTTAAAATTAATCTCATAGTCGGGTCGACAATGTAGGTTTTTAAATAAAAACAATTCAAAAGTTTGTTAGGTTTTTATATTCAATTTATAAGTGAAATTTATTTTAATGATACAAATTAAGTTGATTGATAAAAATATTATCTAATTAAACTCTGAAACCAATTTTAAATATAATTTAACCACATAAATAAATTATATGAAAACAAATTTTTGAATTAAAATTCAATATTTTTCACTATTCATCCAAAAAATGAAGTTTCTCAGAAAAATTCCAAAAATTCACCCTAAGATAATTTAAACACTATAAATTAAAAAAAAATATATGTTTTGTTTATCAATTTATTTTTAAAAAATTTATAAAATTAATTATATTTTTTCACAATAGGACATGAAAAGAAGTTTATTTGAGAAAATTGTTTTTTAAACATATAAAGACTTTATCAAAAATTATTATTTCCATTATAAATATGTTTTATTTATATAAATATTATATAAATTATTTGAAAACTAATTATTACTATTCATATTAATATGTTTAATGACTAAGTTATAATTATCTCATTTAAATAATTATAATAATAAAATGATGTTTTGTAGAAACATCAGTGTTGCGTGTTACATATGCCAAGTCAGTGTTGTGTGTAACATATACGAAGTATTTATTTCATGTAACATACACCAAGTCAATTTTTCATGTATCATACATCGAGTCGATTCCATGTGAATATAATGTTTGATTTAGTGCATTATAAGACATAAATGGAAATTTAATTTATTCGACAAAAAAAGGGTCCATAAAAACTCAACGTATTACAAGTAAACCATTTATTTCTTAATTTTTATTATTTTTTAAAAATGTATAAGGGGATTTTATATTTTTTGGTGTACTGGAGTTGTGTTATAGTATATTTTAGATTATTTTAATCCCTATCAAACCCTTTACTATAGGATAACTATAATCATAGGTATGAAAACTGTGATTATAATATGTTTTAAAAAACAAACACAACCTCTCTAATGGAACACTTTCTACTCAAAGTGCTTCCAAAAACCATGATAATTTGCTAACATCTTTATTTTTTTCACCCATAATCACGAATTTTACACTTTTAAAATACGTTTTTTTCTGTAAGTGGCCTATGAATATCATCAAATCAAAATTTAAATCAATTATGAAATGTTTAAATGTGATAAACAATAATAAAAAATTTCCAACTTGATTTATCAAATGAAATCATGAACTATCATGTAATAAAACATGGCATAGTGACCAACGTTAAATTGTGGTTTACACTTGCATAAACCAAGAAATGGTTTAGACTAATACAACATGGTGATAACTTTAGTAAATACTTATAACAACCCCCTACTTTCACTAAAGACTCATAAACGTCATGTACTTTCACCTTATGCTACATAATATATAACAAATGTTAAAATCATATAGAAAACTCATTTTGAAAAATATATTATTCAATTTCATCACAGGTTTCATCATATATAATTATTAATGAAAATCTATCCAAATTTTTTTAGATGTCCTTTAAAACACTTTCAAGGTATCTTTCAATGTTTTTTATTAGAAAATTTTAAAATAACTCAATGCTCATTTATATAATCATAATGTCTAACTCCAAGGTAATTTTCATATTTCAAAATATATATATAAATTCCCTAATCCATAACTATATGTAAATAATTTACTCTAGTAAATAATTCGTGTTACTCAAGATAAAAAGGGACTTTAGATGATCTTCATGAAACACATGCATCACATTACATGTGTCTAATAGTTGTACCATATATAAGTAAACATAATCATTTAATACATTTTTCTAAGATATAAAGTGATAAAAAGACATGGAGTATTCCAATATTCTATATATAACTTCTATACTCAATATTACCTTAGTATAGAATAGCTAAATATATGAACACAACACATGTCATTTACCAAGAGGAATAAAAATATTACATACACCTCACATAACTAGATAATAGAAACACATGTCACTTATCTTGGTATGGATATAGACTTCCTTAGTATAACTTAATTGAGGGCCCAAAAGTCATACCAGTCATATGAGGGGATAAATAACATCTTGGATATACCTTAACCAGTGACATGATTAGAAACATACCAATATTCCCCTTATTATCTCATTCACAAGGCTAGCATTCGAAATGTATTAAATTATAAATGTCATCAAACAGTGTATCTTATCATCCTGAGGTAATAAAGATTCATTATATAATTAAAACACATAGTATACCAAAAACATATTGTATAATAATTCATGAAATATATGTAATGGGTCACTAATTATATAAAATTTATTTTTTCCTCCTGAGTGAATTCCATATCTCTATATGAAATCCAAACCATGTCAATATTCACATGTCATCAAAACCTATAACACTCCATGATGACCATAAATTTGGGAAAAATCAAATTCATACTTTGAGATGTTGATTATCATTTCATATAATGTTATATATGAAAATAACTTGAAATAATGTCAATGTGGATATGTCTTTTATATAAAATGATATATTTTATATATTCATAAATTCATGAAATAATACTATCAAAACCATAATGAGTCACTTATCTAATTACATCCCATTTTATAGACCACTAAAGAAGATATATGTTTTCTTCCTTTTAAGGTTTTATTAAATTCACTATATTACTATGTGATTACTTCTGTATCTCTAAGTTACTATCTAGTAGATCCTCCCACTAAAATCCTTTAATAGTTTGAAATTTATAAATAAAGAATTTTTGAATAATTGTTGGATTAAGATTCATAATCCTCATGTTCAACTATTTGAATATAATATTAAAACTTCTTTACTTCAAAATATCTGATTTTATGATGTTAATCATGCATGTTATCTAAAAACTTATAACTCTTTCTTATATCATCATAATCTTCTTTGGAAAATATTGATCTTTAAACTTTATTTGAGATCATTTAGAAATAAATTTTAATTGTGAATTTTTACATTAAGATTATTATTTACCAACACACCTTAAAATATTTTAGTATATAAGGTTACATTCACATTTAAATCATATTTTTATAATCATTCATTGATCACCATTTGAACTACTCTAAGTTCAATAATACTCCCATAAATATCATAGACATAATATTTTCTCAAAAACATATTTATATGACACCAAATATTTAATTTTATAAAATAACACTTTGAGATGAACCAACCATAACATATATACATCATATATAATTATACGTGATTATCCATCACAAGTCACAAAAAAATTACACCCCCAAAACCCAAATGTTAATTGTATTTAGATATTACCAATATAAACATCTTATTTTAAAACACACTATAAATTTATTCTAATGTTTTTCTAAGGACAAAATACCAGTTATTAAAAGAAGTTTAAAACTATAGAAGCATAAAACCCAATAAAATAATGATATAAAAAACAAAAACATGTATAAATTAATTAAAGGATGTGTAATTTCCACTGAATATATAAATTGCTCTAGTTTTTCAATCATGGAATCTGATGAAGATACCCAAGGAGAAACTAATAGGTTTTTATATCCATGGTGTATCCATGGGAATAATTAATCACCTATAATTAATTTGGGATCCTCACCACATACATGATATACTAATATAACCTAAAGGCTATGGAAGGGGGGGAATATATCTTTAATAGAATCTACATGAGGCTTATAAAAGCTGAAAATACTATCTTAATATCTACTTCTCCCTTATATAGAGCTTTGAAATTGTCCCTGAGGCTCTATATCATTGAATGAAATGTTATTAAATGTTTTAGTAATATTATTGTTATAACCCCTTATAAGCTTTGGTCAAATAAATTATCCACAAATTTTTATCATATGAAATGTTAGTACTGATAAAGGCCTATATATAAGAGAAATAAATTTTACCTATTAACATTTAATTTTGATTTATTAATTGTGGATGTTATGAGAATCATAAAATATGTTTCACTAAATATGTAAACCTAATTATGTAACCTTATCATAGACTATGATTGACTTAATCTACTGTAACACAATTTCAACATATCATATAAAATGATATGCCTTTTTCTTTATGTTATACCATATAATATATTTATAGCATAAACTATGATATATCCTTAAATACATTACATGGATAAATTATTTTGTGAATATCTCTATCAATTTCTCAATTCCACTAAATCCTTATATATTTTATGTCCTTTTACATTATATTATATCATATATAATAAATTTTGAACACTTTTGGTGTGCAATCATAAAATTAACCACATATCACATTATATGTAATACAGTGTGAATATCTATCCAAAACTCCTTTTGGATAAAATATAAAACATTTTTAGAGAAACTATCTTAATTTTATAAAACTCAATCTCTCTCTATTCAACCACAAAGCGTGAATACATGAGCCTTTTTTACCTTGAAAACTAATTTTAATTCCACAATTCAGAAATTTAAGGAATGAGTGAACTCTATAAAATCATTGATGACAATAAATCTACAAAGGGATCAAATGTGATATTTATCAAACACATGTATCATTAATCCTATTTCCACCAATTTTATCATATACATTCATTCATTTTCATATGATCCCTTTTTACGATCATCATGTAACCATAGGACACAAAGTATGTAAATCCCATATATATACTCTTATGTTTTCAATTCTCCAATTGTAGACTAATGAAGTTGATGTATACATCACATGTCATTAATCTAAGAATATATGTACCTCATATTCCCCTTATCTAGATAGATAAGAACATACAATTTATTATCTAGGTATAAATATACAATCTTTTAGTCTATCTCAATCAAGGGATAAGATGTTATGCTCATCAAATGTGATGAAAAATCCCATCTTACTTAATCCTTAACTGAGGACATCATCAACAACATACCAAACCACCCATTGATTAATTATGAAAAAGTCTTACATAAGAAATGTATCAAAGTGTAAAGGTTATCATTATAAGTATCATGATAACTAAAATTACATGGATTAAATATGAAACATGAAACCTAAAATAACAGACATAGTGTATAACACTCCATGTGGTATAATAGGTGTCCATTCTAGTATACAAAACTCTTTTTGTTCCACATTAACATTTTCCATATATATATATATGAAAACCAATATATTATAACCTTTATATTTCATAACATCCTATAATATTATATCAAGAACATTAGTTTGGGATAACTCAAAGTCATACTTTGAGAGGTCAATTGTAATTTCACTTTATGAGTATATGTAACCAACATGAAATAATTATAATGTGAAGACTTCATTTTATATATAATGATACATTTTATATATTGAAATTATTTTAGAAATAAAAATCAAACCATACATAATATCTTGTATAATAATATCCCATATGATAAACCACTGCAGAGGACTTATGTTTGATACACTTTTAAAAATTTGTTAAAATAATTATGTCTCTATGTAATTCTTGCAACATCTCTATGTGACCATCTGATAATATCCCCATATTAAAAAAATTAGTAACTAACACTTATTAAGTAAGAAATAATAAATAATGCTTACATATAATAATTCTAATGTATAATTTGTTAAATATAGTATCGAAAATCCTTTACTTCCCAACATTATATTTTATGATATTAATAAAATATGTTGTGTACTTATAATTTCTAAGTTCATCATCATCCTTATTCATGGAAATTTTCTATAAAGAATTTTACTTGAGATAATATTTGTAACCAAATGTAAAACTTTAAATTAATTTATCAACTACAACCATCCTCTCTAATACATATTTGACAATTTATATGTGATAATATATTTTAAATATATATGATCAGTATATACATCCCATATTTCTCTATAAATATAATGCCTTCATATCTTTAATGAAAAAAATATCGTAGATAACTCTAATTCCTTATTGTTTAATTTTTCTCATTATCCTTCAATTTTCATTTGGAATTATCTATATCCATGTCATTGTATATTAGAGAACATCCTAATATTTTATTCATACATCACTACTGATTAAAAATCATTCTCTATTGTAGGGTATGGTAAGAATAGGGGGAATAACTGACCTTATAGATATTTTCTTGAAATTTTCTTCACATTTGTCTTTCTAAAGGAACATGGTTTCCTTAAAATTTAAATTTGTGATTGGATTATTTATTCAAGATAAACTCTCCATAAAGTGTCAATAAAATCTAGAAAAACCTAGAAAACTTCTGATCTTAGTCAAAATTATTGGTCTGGGTCCACATTCAATAGATTATATCTTTTATGGGTCCATCTATAGACCATCCCTTGATATTATATAACCAATAAATGAAACCATTTTTAGCCAAGATTCTCACTTGGTAAGATTTTCATAAAAAGTATTCTTATTTTGAGTCTTTAACACAATTCTCAAGTGAAATTAGTGCTCTTTCTTTCTATTTAAATATATAATAATATCATCTATAAATACTAACAAAATAAGATAAAGGTGATATCTAAAAATATTATTCAAAAAATCTATAAATATAGTGGGGAAATTAGTAAGACCAAATGGAATCACTGAATATTCATATTGTTTATACCTTTTAGGTAATTCCGTCTTGGGTATATCCTCATTCTTGAACCTCAATTGATGGTATATAGAATAAATTTCAATCTCATAAAACTATTAATATCCAAAAATTTGATGAAACAAATTCATCAATATGAGGTAGAAGATACTTTCTCTTGATTGTGATCTTGTTCAGATCCTAATAATCAATAAAGAGTCACATCGATCCATCATTCTTTTTAACAAAAATAATAGGTTCACCCCAAGGTGACACACTTGGATGAATGAATACCTTTTTAAGAGTATTCTAGAGTTATTTCGTGAATTATAATAACTAAATTGAGTACTGACTATTGAGATACATTGAAATAGGTTTACAACCAAGTATGAGTTATACTGAAAACTCAACTTCATGATTCAACAAAATTCTGAGAAACACTTCTTAAAAGACATAAAAAAGAATTCACATAAATACATATCATTGATGATGAATTTATCCCCAAAAATTTGAGAAAAACACCCCTTTTGAATAGAAATGAAGACCCATACATTAGATGTGATTTCCATCAAAATTTCATATTTATCATCACAATGATATACAATCGTAGGTTTATTTGATATATCAATCATGAATTAAATTACTTGTCAATTTATCAATGATTTATATAGGGAAATGAAATTTAGGACTAAGATACCATAATATTAAACCAGAGGGATAATAAATATATTTTCAGGAAGCACAATCCCATATATTTCAACCAGATAAGAATCATAGACTTGATATATGGTCATCATACTATTATGGATTTTCACTACTAATTCAACAAATAATCATTGAGGATATAAATTACCCTTCCTTGATAATTTTCCTAATATATGAGAATTTATATAAATAAGATCAAATGGGAATCTTTAATATCTAAGAATACCTATTACCACCTCAACATATTCATTCTATCGTCAATCCCTTTAAAAAACCAAAATGGTTTTCTTGACCATCTAAAATATTTAACAAGAGTGGTCAATTATTTATGGGATGTCAAATCCAGGATAAATTCTTCTCAATATAGGACACATAAGGTTTATCCTTGGTCATACATGATCCATACCATATAATTAGGATGTTATTCAACTCTTAAAAATATCCCCATATTTATCACTTTATATTTCTCTTCATAGTTTCTAAAGGATAAATAAACCTTACTCTCATACTAACTATATTGACCCAAAATTTTCATATAATGAAACTAAATCTCATTTCAAGAGTATTCATTAAATAATATAATGATGTAATATGGAATCATATAGATCTAGTATATTTTGAAAAAATAATACATATACAACTTGTTTGTAAGTGAACTACATAATCTCCCACTAATATCCTCATAACTAACAACCTTCTTAGACATATCATACATAATACCTTTCATCAAAACGCGGGAAAATTAAATATAATAAAGGGTTATATCAGATGATTAATAAGGATAAACAAGGGAGATATCAACAAAATACGTGAATAAGGGTATGAGAACCTGAGAGTAACATTTTATAACAACAAATTTCATTTCATGCATTATAATTGTGAATCATGATATAGTTATGTAAATTCATAAGACATTAATCCTGAAGGAATTGAATAACATAAGCCATGAGAACCTATCATGGGAATAATACATAGATTTTTTCCATACAAATAAGAATTGAAATTAATTTATTTAGTTGTTAGGAATTATTTTCAATAGTAACATAGTTTAATGGGTTCGCTACCCAAACAATCGTAGTAATCAAGGTTTAATAGTAAGACAATAATAGTGGAAATATTTCTTACTGAATTGGTTTTACTCTCCCTTCTAGTCAAATTTATTTCATGATATCTATATTTTTACCTAATCTATTAGATAAAAATATTATTCTTTACCCACCCATCACATAATAAAAATCATATAGATTTGTTCCAAAAAAAATCATAAAAATCATCATATTACACCCCATGAAAATAAAATGGGTTTCATAAATATTTCATCATTATATAACCCATGTATAAGATATGGGTTTCATATTCATTATATCAACTCACCATAATATTACCAATAAAAAATGAATGTGTTTCATAAAATCCTTGTAATCATAAAAATGAACCTTTTAGAGAAATAATAAGGTTGGTATCATTTAATCATATCCCTAGTAACAATTATGAAAAATCAAAGGAAGTCATATTAGATGGGAAATTCTTTTAAATATCACATGAAATATTTATTGAAGAAAATATCATTTATTACTTTGATATAAAATTTTTAATATATAAAAATTTCCTAAATATTAATGAAAAAAAATTATTTGAAAAAACTTTTAAATATTTTAAAGGAAGATCCAAATCATATATTGTTCAAGATAGTGTAAAATTTCATTTATGTTATATACATTAAAATAAATATTCCTTTTTCTTTTTTGATAAAAAGTAAAAAAAGCACCTCATTTGTTAAATGACAATACAATTAATTTTAAACCATTTTATAAAAAACTAAACATCACAAATAATGAATTTAAAAAATATTATAGGAATATTGAAAACACTCATGAAAACATTTTTATAAAAAATGGATATTGAGTAAAAAGTATTTTTGACTAAAGTAATAAATAATATTGGTTTCCCTTAAAAAAATTGGACTCTTGAGCACATAAAGAGATTAAAATTAGTGCAAAAAAATAATTTCTAGAAATAACAATAGGTAAATAAAATTAATGATATTATTGATAGTTATATCATTAAAATTAATCCTTTAAAGAATAATCATAAATATTCTAGGTAAAAATGTGATTATAACATAAAACACTTACCACATTGGTAATTTTTGAATCATAATCACCATAAAGGAAATAACCTTATATGGATATGTAAATCCTTATAATTTCCACAATAATAATCCTAAAATAAATTCATGTGTATTATAAAAAGAAATAAAAGGAACAAGTGGGGAATATGGTATGATTATCACATAAGTAAAAGTGAGATGAAAATCACACACCACATATCTGGATTCCTTTAAATATGTTTGAACCACCTATTTAAAAAAACATAGGATTTTTATAAATATATTATAGAAATATATATATATATATATATATATATCATACCATATATAAACATAATATATATTCATTATATACATAATTTTATTTATCAATCAAAGTTATAGAAATAAATATAAATTACAACTTTTATGGGGAAAGTAGGTCATATGTTCACATAAACAATATTTTCATTTTCCAATGGATGGAATGAAAGAAAGATAAATATTAGTTCAAATTTACATTAAAATTTTTATATCATATATAACAAATATATTCATAAAATATATCTTTCTTACCATCCATGTATAAAATAAAATAAAAAATGCATCACATCACCTCGGGGAGGTGACAGTCCACATGTACGCACGAGCTAAATTATCATTTTCCAATAGACTGTAAGGTAATAACGTGAATATGATATTATAATTACATAAGTATAATTATGTCATAAATATAGAATATATTCATTAAATCAATCATTATATCCATTTGTAAAAGGAGGTAATGGAAAATGAATTAGATCGGTTCATAATGTGGAAGTTGAATATACACATTATTGAAAGTTTTGTTTCCCATTTGATGGAAGAGGATATGGATATAGGTTATTACATTAACATAATAATATATAATTATATGTAATATAGTGATTTTATTATTTAATTATAGTTGAATAATATATTAATGTGGTTGAATAAGAAATAAAAATATACTCGGTTAAGAATGATGCCTCTTATTCGAACAACCTCTTTAGGTTTTCACCCAAAGCCTTCATAAGACAGATTTATAATAGAAAATCTTCTTGAAAATTTTATTTGAAGTATTAAAAAGATTTTTTTTAGGTATTGAACTAAATAAAAAAATTTATATTTGAATGAAACAGGAGAGGGGTAACCTTTTATAAGTGAGAAAGAGTGAACTTTTTATAAATACCAAAAACTATTCAATAAGGGGAAGTCCCCCTTAATCCAAGTGTCATAAGAATTGATAAATAATGTATTGGAGGGAATATAAGGTCAATTAAAAACTCATAATAATAAAAATAAACTTTTTTAAACATTTTATTCCCTATACATCTAAGGTTTCTCACTTTTACTGTTTTATTTTTCACCACGGGAACTAGTTTTGTTTTGTTTTTTTCCTAGGTAATTTATCCTTGAAGAAAAAAATGAGCATTATTATATAATTTATATGATATAATCATAAATATAAAATATAATAAATCAATTAATAAATACTATGTGCGTGTAAAATTATTTTTTACCCAAGTTCCTCTAATGCGAAAAATCTCATTTTAACTATAACTGTGATAATTATTTTTTACTATTATTTATATTCATTATAAAAAAATAATCTGAACTTATTACCTAATATTATTTATTATTATTCCAAATATGGAATCAATTTTATCAAATTAAATCTAATAACTGGAAGATTTAAATTTAAAATTAAACTTATAATCACAACGAAAAAGCAGCTTTCCAAATAAAAAGCTTCCATAAGTATGAAACATTTTTATATCAAAATTGAATAAAAAGTTGATTATAGTGAACTAAATTGGATTAATAATAATATAATTTTACTAATTTTACTTTTTAACCCAATTTAAAAAAATTAACTTTTAAAATATATTAAACAGAAAGAAAAATTATAATAAAAAATCAATATTTTTTAATATTCATCAAAAACATTACTATTTTCCAAAAAAATATCACAAATTCATGATAATATTATTTTCAATTTTTTTTCAAAAATGAAGTTAATTTTTTAAAATAAATTTTTTAGAATTAGAAAAATTAATTTTAAAATAAGTGTGCAAAACATGAAAAAACTGTTTATTAGAAAAAATCATTTTTAAAGCACAAAACTGGATTATTTTTATCCTGTTCCAGAAAACAATATTAAATGAATGATATTTTTTTATTGAATATGTAACGCCCTGACCCCAGCTACCCAAAGTCAGTGCATTACTTCGTAACATTGGCATGATCACAAAAGATCAAGTCTTGAAAGACCGATTAGTTTAGTAGCCTTGGAAACACTAGATACATTCATAAATGTTACATTACATCATAAAGTGAAAAACTACAATAACAAAGTATCCATAGTCCACACTCATATACTCTTCTGACTATCCCTACAGGTCATTCATAAAATACTTCTTCACATCCTGGAAAATATTAAAACATTGAAAGGGGTGAGCTCAGATGCTCAGTAAGGATAACAGTACTGCGGAAGCTTTCATAAATAAACATTAACATTTAAGGAAATGTATAACAAAATCAAAAGCCTTTTTAAACTTGAACTTCAGAATAATATGGCAAAAATAAAATTAAATAATTTCATTTACTTACTCACATGGATATTCTACTAGTCGAATAATCACATGCAATATCAATAACCACTTTCATAATGATGGAATGCATAATGCCAGACTATCAAAACCACGTAGCCAAGGCCTCGTGCCAAGACTAAAAATAATATTTGGTCAAGGCCTCATACCAAGACACTAGTTTGTCTCATGATACCTACCGATGCATCGAGGAGCTATAGCGGGCTCCACCCGTCACTTATTAAGTTCAATGCATTCCTCATATGAATAGGTTTAAACATATCATAAACCATAACATAATCGTATTACATAAAACATGCATAAATTAAACATAACATTTCCACATCTCAAGATATCAATAAAACACATTGATATAATAAAAACATTTTCAATACCATTTTCAATACCAAAATAAAGTAAAATTAAAACTTTGTATTTATTTTTCATTTAAAAAAAGTTATGGCTTGTAGAGGAAGCCGAAACTCAAATAATGGTCACGGTGGCGGAGAAGTCGTTGTCGCCGCATACATACGACCAGAAAAACATTCCTTTTTGTCGTTTATTAAAATTATTCATATAAAAATATTTCTTTTGAATAAATGTAAAAGTCAAAGGGGTTTACACACCGTATAAAAGAAATTTGTGTATAAAACAAAATATGCCTCAATGGATGGTGATTGAGACGAAGTCCCTCAAAAAGATCATTATTTTTTAAAATAAAATAGATCTATTATGTGTATTCACTATAAGTACACATAAATGAAGTAAAAATAAAAGATAATATCATGACATAATTTGAAAATAGGAGATTAACCCAAACATTGGAAATTGGGTTAAGAAATTCCCTTACCTCGTGTCCGACTTGACTCGATCATTCTTTAACATCCTGAATAATAAACTAGAGTTAATTTCTATTTGCTTAAGAACCTTTTTCATGTTCATTATTCCTTTTATATCACTTATTACCATGTTATGAACATTATGTAATTATTTAAGTTAATAACGGTCATTTTGTCGATCTTTGGTACTTGAGTCAAAAATAAACTTCTTATAATTACAAGTTGTTCATGTATCAAAATATACATTATATCCAGAATTATGTTCATGATGTAGATATCATATATATCATATATATCCATTATATACATGCATTTATAATATTATATAACATTTAGAGGTAAGAAATGAAATGCACCGTTCATGGAGATGGTAAGCCGTACGTACGCATGAACGCTACTTTCATTTCTATTTCGTATTTAATGGAATGAAGTTATAATTATATAAAGGTATAATATAATTCCAGTATAATATAATGTATAATACCATTTACTCCATTCTTTATACATCCCACATATGGCATTAATGATTTAAATCACTTTGAGGGGGCGGTAGTCCGCACTTCCTAAAATGAAATTATCGCGTTTACACATAATGGAAATCATAAAGTATGACATAAATGAGAAATAAAGAAGCATAAGGAAAACATAAACATAATATATATATCATATATGAAAATATTGTCATCAAAATGGCCACCATTAGAGGTGTTAAAAGAATATTGAACAATCATCCTTTCGTGAGGCAGTATTTCGCCACCCACAGAAACAGTATGTTCTTTAACCATTAGACGAAGGTGTGTGTAAGTGTAAACCAAAAACTTAACATAACAACATCCTAGTATATTGTATATACTGGTTTTGTTACAAAAGAAAGGAATAAAAAGAGTTTAAGGGGTTGGAGAATCAAAATAAAACAAAACAACATTAGAGAAGACATTACCTTAAAATCGGGTAACTCTTTTTGATTTGAGCCAAAGGCTTCCTTGGGAATAATTCTGCCCAAAGTGAGGCTTCTAAGAGTAAGAGAGGGAAGCTGGGAGAGTATTTTGGCAGAGTTTGGCTGAGCCAAAAGGCTTTGAATGTGTGAGTAAGGTGGTAGTGGTGGGGGCCTTTTATAAGTGGAGAGGAGGGGCATTCTTGGAAAGTAATAAAATGTTACTTTATTATACAATGCTTTTCAGATTCTAAATGTCCCACACTTATATAATTAGAGGATAAGGTGATAAGGGTTCTAAATATTCTCATCCAATAGGCTTTGGACAAGTGTAATGCTTATATTTTACATTATCTTTTCATTTTATTTAAATCATTAATTAATGAGGTAATCGCTGCATCATCATGGTGTCATAAATAATTTAATTTATTTAATGTCTAAAAATTATAAAAAAATATCATGATATATTAAATATATTTAGCTTTCTAATGAATATTTATTGTCAAAAATATGACTTGTATAACCCCATTTAGAAATTGTTTTAGTAAAACAACTTATGTTTGTGACATTTTTATTTTAACTTTAAATAAAAGTAATTTATGTCATTTTCCTACCAAAGTGGCTCCATGGGGTTCCCAAGTTGACCCATGGATTTTATTGGTCGGCCATGACACATCCAATAGGGTTAGGACAATTTTATAGGTATTTTCATATTTTTATAATATCATTTACCTTAAATTTCACTAATTACCTTTAATCGCGATTAATTAAACTTAAAAGTTACTATTCACCAAAAAATTATTTTAATCCCATTGAACCAAATTTTATTTCCTAATTACTACCATGTATGTCGTATTTTTGAAAATCAAATCACAGAAGTGGTAATGTTTCATTTAAATGAAAAATCAGTTTTTTAACTACCACTTAGTGGTTTCACTATTCATCAAAAATTGAAGTTTTTCAGAACAATGCCAAAATTTCACCATAAGCTATAATTGATATTCTGAATCCAAAAATGATGTCCATTTTACAAAATTCCAAACATATAAGTTTCATTAATTAATTTTATAATTAATTCCCGCTGTCACAACAAATAGCGTGTTTTTAAGAAACAATATATATCAAAAGATTGACCATTGTTTATGTCCAATTTCAAAGTGAAATTAATTATAATGATCACCATTGGATAAAATAGTAAAAATATATTCTAATTATTCTTTAAAACCACTCAATAGTATAATTTATCACTATAAAATACTTTGATTAAAAAAGTTGTTTTTAAGTATTTTTCACTATTCATAAAAATTGGAAGTTCTCAGAAAATTAAAAAAAATTCAACTTTGGATAATTTTGATATTACGAATACAAAAATGAAGTCCATTTTGAAATATAAAATTTCTATAATTTTAAAAATTATGTATTACTATTCATAACGGCTACCTTGATTAGTTGTGGTGTGTGTTAGAACTCAAAGTTGCGTACAACACACGCTATTGTATTATTCAAAGAGAAGTGTACCGTGGAAGCTTGGGGTGTTACATTATCCCCTCCTTCAAATAATTTAGTCCTCAAAATTTCATATAATATCACTGTATAAAAAGACTCGGGTGATTCTTCATCATATGTTCCTCGGGTTCCCACGTTGCCTCCTCCATCTTATGGTTTCTCCATAGAACTTTTACCAGACGAGTCGTCCGGTTTCTCAGCACTTGTTCTATTGTATCAAGAATCCTGAAGGGCTCTTCACAATAAGACAGATCGGGTTCCAGTTCTAATTCCTCATAGGTGAGTACATGTGTTGGGTCGGGCATGTATTTTCTCAACAGTGATACGTGGAATACATCATGAACTTTGGAGAGACTTGGCGGCATTGCCAAACGGTAAGCTACAGCCCCAATTCGTTCTAGAATTTCGAAGGGTCCGATGTACCTGGGACTCAATTTACCCTTCTTACCGAAACGTATAACTCCCTTCCATGGTGATACCTTCAAGAAAACATGGTCTCCTGCCTGAAACTCCAAATCCTTCCTTCAATTGTCAGCATAGCTCTTCTGCCTACTTTGAGCTGCTTTGATGTGGTTTTGGATTACCTTCACCTTTTCCATCGTTTCCTCCACCAGTTCTGGGCCTACAAGTTTTCTTTCACCAACGTCATCCCAACAGGTTGGTGTGCGACATCTCTTTCCGTATAACGCTTCATATGGTTCCATCTGAATACTTGAATGGAAGCTATTGTTATAGGAAAATTCTACCAGAGGTAAATATTGATCCCACATTCCTTGAAAGTCAAGTGAGCATGATCTCAACATGTCTTCTAATGTTTGAATAGTTCTTTCTGATTGTCCGTCTGTTTGAGGGTGGTAAGAAGTGCTCAAACGAAGTTCAGTATCCAAGGCCTTCTGAAGACTTTTCCAGAATCATGATGTAAAGTGGGGATCACGATCTAAGACAATCGACAGGGGTACTCCATGAAGTCTTACAACTTCATTAATATATATTCTTGCTAGACGTTCAAGTGGCAGATCTTCCCTTATAGCAAGAAAATGTGCTGACTTGGTGAGATGATCAACAATGACCCATATTGTGTCATTCCTTCTAGGGGTCTTTGGTAGTCCCATGACAAAGTCCATCGTAATATTATCCCATTTCCACTCAGGTATGGGAAGAGGTTGCAATACTCCACCAGGATGTTGCCTTCCAGCTTTCACTTGTTGGCAAACCATACATCTTGACACAAAATCGGCAATCTCCATTTTTATGTTGTCCCACCAAAAATTTTCCTTTAAATCTCTATACATTTTAGTGCTCCCAGGGTGTATAGAGAAATTGGAACTATGAGCATCATCCAACAATTCCCTCTTTAAATCAGGTATATCGGGAACACAAAGTCTCCTCCCAAATTTCAAATTTCCATCTTCATAAACAAAGTCACTCAACCGCCCATCATTCACAGCTTTAATCTTCTTTTTCAACACTTCATCATCGGACTGAGATCTCTTTATCCTTTCTAGTAAAGATGGTTTGGAAACCATTTGAAAAAGTTTTGATGTTTCACCCTCCATGATGATTCCCATATCCATCTTTACTAGTTCCATGAAAATAGGATCCCTTTTCACTCTCATCATGTTCAAAACTCCATGATCTTTTCTACTCAAAGCATCTGCAACCTTATTTTCCTTCACTGGGTGGTAGTGTATCATGCAATCATAATCCTTGAGTAGTTAAAGTCATCGTCTTTGCCTCATGTTGAGTTCTTTTTGTGAGAAAATATATTTCAAACTCTTTTGATCGGTATATATCTCACATTTTTCACCATAGAGATAATTTATCCATATCTTCAGGGAAAATATTACAGAAGCTAACTCGATATCATGAGTAGGATAGTTCTGCTCATGAATTTTTAGATGTCGTGATGGATAGGCAATAACCCTATCATTATGCATAAGGACACAACCAAGTCCTTTCATTAATGCATCACTATAAATAACGAACCCATCATTCCCTGGTGGTAGAGTCAATATAGGAGCATTGACTAATCATATCTTTAGTTCTTAAAAACATTCTTCACACTCTTTTTTCCAGACAAATTTAACCCCTTTACGTGTGAGCTTCGTCAATGGGTTAGCCAATCGGGAAAAATTCTGGACAAAATGTTGATAATAACCTGCCAAACCAATAAAGCTGCGTACCTCAGTTATACTAATCGGTGTTGTCCATTCGTGGATTGCCTTGGTCTTAGAAGGATCAATGAAAATTCCTTCCTTAGAGACAATGTGTCCATGAAAATAAATCTCCTGAAGCCAGAATTCACACTTGCTAAACTTCCCATATAATTCATGCCTTCTAAGAGTCTTCAAGATAATGCGCAAGTGATTTTCATGATCTTCATAGATTTTGGAGTACACCAAGATTTCATCAATAAATACCACCACAAAATCATCTAGATATTCCTTGAAAACTCTATTCATTAGATCCATGAATACAGAAGGTGCATTAGTCAATCCAAAAGGCATTACTGTAAACTCATAATGCCCGTACCTTGTTCGAAATGTTGTCTTCGGAATGTCTTCCTTCTTCACACACAACTGATGGTATCCAGATCGAAGGTCAATCTTTGAAAAGTATTGATCTCCATGGAATTGGTCAAATAAATCATCAATGCGAGGTAGGTGATACTTGTTCTTTATTGTTATAGCATTGATCTCCCTATAGTCAACGCACAACCTCATAGATCCATCTTTCTTCTTAACAAAAAGGATAGGGGCTCCCCATGGAGAAACACTAGGGTGAATAAATCCCTTATTAATCAATTCCTCTAGTTTTTTCTTTAGTTCAACTAATTCCACGGTGTCCATCCTATAAGGGGTCTTTGATATAGGCCTTGATCCAGGAATTAAATCAATGGAAAACTCAACTTCTCGTTCTGGAGGATGTCCAGGTAAATCTTCCGGAAACACATCTTCATATTCTTTCACAATAGGTACATCCCTTATTTGAACATTACTTCCCTCGCCCTCAGTTATTTCATTCTCTTCCTCCCCAATAATTGAATTTAGTTGAGCTATTGGGGGTGGATCTAAATAAGAATTAGGTGGTGACGATTCTTCTCTAAAAATAAGGTGTTCCTTATCATCATCATCAAAAATCGTAACCTCCTTTTTCTTACAATAAATCTTTGCATCATAGTTCGAAAGCCAATCTATACCGAGGATTATATCAAACTCAATCATAGGTATGACAATGAGATCAGCGGATAATGAACAATTATGTGCTCTAATGGGGACTGATTCACAAAACTTTGTTGCAATGATACTTCCCTTGGGAGTTTTGTCTGACAATTCTCTTGTTAAATCAAATTGGAAATATCTAATTTTCTTAGCAAACTGGGAAGATATGAAACAATGTGATGATCTAGAATCAAATAATTCATTTGCTAAACTTGAGGAAACCATTAAATTACTTGCCACCACGTCTTTCGGAGCTTCCACCTCAGCAGTAGTGATAGCATAAGCTTGGCCTTGATCCCTTGGCCTCTTCTGAGGTAAGTTTACCTGACGCTTAGGACATTCATTTGCATAATGCCCCATTTCCCAAAAATTGTAGAATTCAACATTGATAGCCTCTTTCTTTCCCTTGCAATCACGAGCCTGGTGACATTTTTCTCCACATTTATAACAAACTCCCATTCCTTTTAGGCAAGTACCGAGGTGATTCTTCCCGCAATTATCACATAATGGAAAATCCTTCTTTCCCTTTTTCCCTTTATCTGTCTCTTGTTCCACCATTCTCTTCTTCTCTTGCTTTACTTTGTTGTCATAAGACTTAGAGAATTTCTTTTTCTGTCTTGATAGCACATGAGACAATATCTTCGTATGACGAGAAGGATTGTGAGACTAATGCTCGACGGAGAAATGGTTTTAACCCATCAAATAAACGATCAATCTTACTTCTTGGGTTACGTATATAATCTGCAGCATGCCTCGCTAACCTTGTGAAGTTAGCCTCATACTTTGCGACATTCTCATCCTCCTTCTACCTCAGACTCAGAAATTGCCTTTCCATATCTGATCGATGGTCATGTGGAAAGTATTTTTCTAAGAAAAGATCTTTGAACTCTCTCCATTCCATGTTTGATACTTCATCATCTTTCTTTGTGTTTTGAATCAGCAACCACTATTGATCGGCATATCCAGTGAGGCGGTAAAGTGCCATGACAACCTTCTCCCTTTCGCTACTCCCCAAGGCGTGGAATATTTTCTCTAAGGAGTTTATCCATTGCTCAGCTACTAAGGGATTTGTAATTCCATTGAATGTTGGTAGTTGTTACCTCATGAAGCGGTCTAACATTGATCCTCCACGTTGCGGATCAGGGTGCTCCATACGAGTAAGGTTATTATTCATAACCTGAGTGAGTTGTCCCAGTATGGTAATAAGTTTATCAGAACCAGTTGTATCTCCAGATCCACAATAATTATCTTGAGCAAGAGGGAAATCCCTACACGGAGTGCGTGCATTGATACGGTTTCCATTCCATCCACTAGGCGCCATTTCTAAACAATGGCATAAACTATATTATTTTATGAATCAAAATACATAATTCCATACTTGTAAGATACTTAACATAAATTGAACTATTTATGGATATAATCCATAAAAATGTTTTCTTTGAGGAAGTATATACTCATAACCCTTCATATTGGTTTGTAAAGAAAATGAGAATTATCCAAAGCATATCCCCCGGGAGTGTCGTAACCAAGAGTGCAGCAAGGCCCGTTGTCGTGCACCAGTTCCCATTCGAGTCTAGCTCAAAGCGGTGTTTTCGGGTTTTACCCCTAGGTACATCTGTGCCAGAGCCGCCTCTACCTGCTCGTATCCAGACAGGGATGTATTGTTCGGAAAACTCACAACATCTCTACAATACCAAAATTCTAGGAAGTTCTTCTATACTAATCCTCAAAGTCTATCTTCGGGCTATGTGTTCTAATCAGAGTTTATCTAAATCTAGCTTTCAATGTTAGTACTAACCTCCCTCTGATACCAACTGTAACACCCCGACCCCAGCTACCCAGAGTCGGTGCATTACTTCGTAACATTGGCATGATCACAAAAGATCAAGTCTCGAAAGACCAATAAGTTTAGTAGCCTTGGAAACACTAGATACATTCATAAATGTTACATTACATCATAAAGTGAAAAACTAAAATAACAAAGTCTCCATAGTCCACACTCATATCCTCTTCTGACTATCCCTGTAGGTCATTCATAAAATACTTCTTCACATCCTGGAAAATATTAAAACATTGAAAGGGGTGAGCTCAGATGCTCAGTAAGGATAACAGTATTGCGGAAGCTTTCATAAATAAACATTAACATTTAAGGCAATGTATAACTAAAACAAAAGCCTTTTTAAACTTGAACTTCAGCATAATATGGCAAAAATAAAATTAAATAATTCCATTTACTTACTCACATGGATATTCTACTAGTCGAATAATCACATGCAATATCAATAACCACTTTCATAATGATGGAATGCATAATTCTAGACTATCATAACCACATAGCCAAGGCCTCGTGCCAAGACTACAAATAAGATTTTGTCAAGGCCTCGTGCCAAGACACTAGTTTGTCTCATGAGACCTACCGATGCATCGAGGAGCTATAGCAGGCTCCACCCGTCACTTATTAAGTCCAATGCATTCCTCATATGAATAGGTGTAAACATATCATAAACCATAACATAATCATATTACATAAAACATTCATAAAGGAAAGATAACATTTCCACATCTCAAGATATCAATACAACACATTGATATAATAAAAATATTTTCAATACCATTTTCAATACCAAAATAAAGTAAAATTAAAACTTTGTATTTATTTTTCATTTAAAAAAAGTTATGGCTTGTAGAGGAAGCTGAAACTCAAAAAATGGTTACGGCGGCGGAGAAGTCATTGTCGCCGCATACGTACGACCAGAAAAACATTCCTTTTTGTCTTTTAGTAAAATGCTTCATATAAAAAGATTCCTTTTGAATAAACATAAATGTCAAAGGTGTTTACACACCGTATAAAAGAAATTTGTGTATAAAACAAAATATGCCTCAATGGATGGTGATTGAGACGAAGTCCCTCAAAAAGATCATTATTATTTAAAATAAAATAGATCTATTATGTGTATTCACTATAAGTACACATAAATGAAGTAAAAATAAAAGATAATATCATGACATAATTTGAAAATAGGAGATTAACCCAAAGATTGGAAATTGGGTCAAGAAATTCCCTTACCTCGTGTCCGACTTGACTTGATCGTTCTTTAACCTCCTGAATAATAAACTACAGTTAATTTATATTTTCTTAAGAACCTTTTTCATGTTCATTATTCCTTTTATACCACTTATTACCATGTTATGAACATTATGTAATTATTTAAGTTAATAACGGACATTTTGTCGATCTTTGGTACTTGAGTCAAAAATAAACTTCTTATAATTACAAGTTGTTCATGTGTCGAAATATCCATTATATCCAGAATTATGTTCATGATTTAGATATAATATATATCATATATATCCAGTATATACATGCATTTATAATATTATATAACATTTAGAGGTAAGAAATGAAATGCACCGTTCATGGAGACGGTAAGCCGTACATACGCCTGAACGCTACTTTCATTTCTATTTCATATTTAATGGAATGAAGCTATAATTATATAAAGTTATAATATAATTCCAGTATAATATAATTTATAATACCATTTACTCCATCCTTTATACATCCCACATATGGAATTAACGATTCAAATCACTTTGAGGGGGCGGTAGTCCACACTTCCTAAAATGAAATTATCGCGTTTACACATAATGGAAATCATAAAGTATGACATAAATGAGAAATACAGAAGCATAAGGAAGACATAAACATAATATATATATCATATATGAAAATAGTTTCATCAAAATGGCCACCATTAGAGGTGTTAAAAGAATATTGAACAATCATCGTTTCGTGAGGCAGTATTTCGCCACCCACAGAAACAGTATGTTCTTTAACCATTAGACGAATGTGTGTGTAAGTGTAAACCAAACACATATCATAACAACATCCTAGTATATTTTAGATACTGTTGTTGTTACAAAATAAAGTAATAAATAGATTTTAAGGGGTTGGAGAAGCAAAATAAAACAAAACAACAGTAGAGAAGACATTACCTTAATATCGGGTAACTCTTTTTGATTTTAGCCAAAGGCTTCCTTGCGAAGATTTATGCCCAAATTGAGGCTTCTAGGAGTAAGAGAGGGAATTTGGGAGAGTATTTGGGCAGAGGTTGGACAATCCAAAAGGCTTTGAAAGTGTGAGTAAGGTGGTAGTGGTGGGGGCCTTTTATAAGTGGAGAGGAGGGGCATTCTTGGAAAGTAATAAAATGTTACTTTATTATACAATACTTTTCGGATTCTAAAGGTTCCACACTTATATAATTAGAGGTTAAGGTGATAAGGGTTCGAAATATTCTCATCCAATAGGCTTTGGACAAGTGTAATGCTTAGATTTTACATTATCTTTTCATTTTATTTAAATCATTAATTAATGAGGTAATCGTTGCATCATCATGGTGTCATAAATAATTTAATTTATTTAATGGCTAAAAATTATAAAAAAATATATCATGATGTATGAAATATTTTTAGATTTATAATGAATATTTTTAGTCAAAAATATGACTTTTATAACCCCATTTAGAAATTGTTTTAGTAAAACAACTTATGTTTGTGACATTTTTATTTTAACTTTAAATAAAAGTAATTTATGTCGTTTTCCTACCAAAGTGGCTCCATGGGTTCCCCAAGTTGACCCATGGATTGTCTTGGTCTGCCATGACACATCCAATAGGTGTAGGACAAGTTTAAAGGTATTTTCATATTTTTATAATATCATTTTTACCTTAAATTTCACTAATTACCTTTAATCGTGATTAATTAAACTTAAAAGTTACTATTCACCAAAAAATTATTTTAATCACATTGATCCACATTTTACTACTTAATGACAACCATGTATGTCGGATTTTTGAAAATCAAATCACAGAAGTGGTAATGTTTCATTTAAACGAAAAATCAGTTTTTTAACTACCACTTAGTGGTTTAACTATTCATCAAAAATTGAAGTTTTTCAGAACAATGCCAAAATTTCACCCTAAGCTATAATTGATATTCTAAATCCAAAAATGATGTCTATTTTACAAAATTCCAAACATATAAGTTGCATTAATTAATTTTATAATTAATTTCCGCTGTCACAACAAATAGCGTGTTTTTAAGAAACAATATATATCAAAAGATTGACCATTGTTTATGACCAATTTCAAAGTGAAATTAATTATAATGATCACCATTGGATAAAATAGTAAAAATATATTCTAATTATACTTTAAAACCACTCAATATTATAATTTATCTCTATAAAATACTTTGATTAAAAAAGTTGTTTTTAAGTATTTTTCACTATTAATAAAAATTGGAAGTTCTCAGAAAATTACAAAAAATTCAACTTTGGATAATTTCGATATTATGAATACAAAAATGAAGTCCATTTTGAAATATAAAATTTCTATAATTTTAAAAAGTGGGTATTACTATTCATAACGGCTACCTTGATTAGTTGTGGTGTGTGTTAGAACTCGAAGTTGCGTACAACACACGCTACTGTATTATTCAAAGAGAAGTGTACCGTGGAAGCTTGGGGTGTTACGGAATATATAATATAAAAATTTCGTTAAATCCATTCAATAATAGTGATTAATTTTATTTATTAAGATAAAAAATAAATTTCCCACATAAAAAAATTATAAAAATATTTCTTTTACATTGAAATGTTTTTATTTCCATTTATAATCAATTAATAAGAAATGAATTTATTTTATACAAGTGAAAACATGTAATTTTTATAATTTATTTATTTCTATTCATCCTAACATACTTAACTAGTAGACTATAACAATATAATATAGCATGCTTAGTTAAAACTCAGTGTTGTGTGTAACACAAGCTATTGAAGAAATTAAATTTATTTGGAAATTTTTTAATAAAATATCAAGTTGTTATATTAAACAAGGGTGATATCATTTTAATATTTTATAAAATAATAATAAAAGGATAAGGGTATTATATCATGAATATAAATTCCATACTCAATCTTTCATTGATGATAAACAAGAGTCGTGGAATAAAACTTTAGCATTTCATAAGACATGAATCATAAGAGTGAGAAATATTAATAAATTATTCATGAACCAAAATTTCACTTTTTAAGAATAAAAAATTTTATAAAAGTTTGGCAACATAATAGGTATATAAACCCTTTAATATGTCAAGTTTAACTACAAAGACCATCAAATCGTAATGTACTTGGCATCAACATCCACTTCCCATTTTATAATGGGTCAGGAATCACTATATACTTCCCATAGTGGATCAAGCACATCGACATGTTTCCGATAGTGGATTAATAACATTAACTTGTTTCCCATAGTGGATCAAACACATCAACTGGTTCCCAACAGTGGATTAATAACATTGACTTGTTTCCCATTAATTCATTATGATATATTTTTTTGAAAACCTAGATATGAAATAAAAAGGATTTTAAATTGATGAGAGAAATAATGTCAGTTTTCCCTAAAAATATTCTTTCAGTCTATTGAGTATTTAAAGAGAGAAATATGGAACAAAGACATTAATTTTCAAGAAATAAGTTGATTAAAATAAAATTCAAGGGTGTATTTAAAGTTATACAAGAGATTTAATCATTGTAAACTTACTCCTAACAATCCTAATAAAAATGAGAAGGTAATATAAAACCATTACCTCTTTCGTAAATTTTGAATCATAATACTTGTAAAATAATAAATTCAAATATAACATTAAGTATCAAGTTATTAATTATATTCATGTTATTACATGAAAATGGGATGCATAAAAACCTCATAAAATAAGATAGGTGTATAACATAACATATGTCCCACAGAAGAAGATTCAAGATGATAAACCCTTACCACGAGTTCTGCTTTCTTTGAAGGTACTCTATCCTATTATATGATAAATTTACATTAATTATAATAATATTAAAAAACATGTATATACTAATAATATAATATATTATCCCTTCATAACATTTTAACACCCATTTATCAATAATTCGTTATTAAAATCATAATTTTCGTGTGTTACCTATTTTGTTTTTTCATAATAATTTCAGTTCAGTAGTTCAAGTCATTGAAATTTGATCATGGTTCCATAATCACTATAAATTTAATAATTATATAAATATCATATATATTCATTATATATATATATATATATTCATCTAAAAAAATTATAGATTGAAAAATGAATTACACCATTTATGAAGACAATAGGTCATACGTACGCATGAAATGTGTTTTAAATTTCTGGCATATGGAATGTAAGAAAGGTAAATAATAATTTACCTTTATAAAATCATTATCATATCATATAAATCATATATATTCATCTAATACCTCCTTATAACTATCCATGTAAATAATATATGAAAAAAAATCACTTCGTATCATGGTGGTGGTAGTTAGCACATACGCACGAGCAACATTATAGTTTTAAAATGAATTAAAAGTTAAGAAGGTAGATATGATATTATAATACCAAAAGAATAATTATATCATAAATATCATATATAAATATTAATCCCATATTAATACCCATTCAAAAAACATAGTGATGAAAAATTAATTATATCATTGTGTGGAGACGGTAAACCATACATAAGCACAAGTGATACTTTCACTTCCCATTTAATATTAAAGAGGCTGGATAATGATGGTTTCATAAAAATTATAGTATTCAATTATATTTTGGAAAATTATTATTTTTTGGATAAATTATATATATTTAAATTATATAAAATAATAAGTAAAAAAATAACATGATCAATTAGGGTGTTTAATTATTCTTTGAAATAACTCATATATACCTCCTCTTAAAGAACCTTGATTTAGTCTTTTTGGATTAATAAAATATCTATAATGTGATTAAGTATTTTTAGAATATAATTTTGTAGGTTTTAGTTAATATATAAGGCTCAATGTGATGTAAATAAGAGGAAAGAGGGGTTCCCATTAGTAAGTGAGGGTAGGGAAAATCTTAAAATTTCTTAAAAGATTAAAGTATAATAAAGTTATTCACTAGAATGTTTTTCCAAATGGATAGGGATTAAAATATAAAGTATTATTTTGTTGAAATCACATCTAAAAAATAATTTTGGATAGGTTTAAATGGTAATTTAAACCTTATCTTCTGGTTTAACTGCTTAATTAACTAATTTTGACCCTAACCGTGGTAACAACTTTTTCACACTTATAGGATTATGATTCAAATTATAAGGAAAAATTGGTTCATAAATGGCCAAGGGGAAAAATTTTACAACATTTATTATCCTCTTTTTTTATTTTATTATTTCTAATATTTTAAAATAAATTAATAAATTATTATAAATTGTCATTAATGTCAATTTGATATTAATGACGCTAATAGAAATATGGAATTTGAAAAAAAAATTATGGAATTTCTATTATGTCACATTTATCTTTAAAATTTTTATAACACAATTATTTGTCCACATTGTATTCCTTATATCAATTTTAATATAATTATTTTATTTTTCTATTAAATGAATAAATATTGTATCGATATTGCGTAAGAATTTAGGGTAATTATTCAACAACTAAAAATTATAAATATATTAATATGATAAGAATAATTAATTTATATTTCAAATAAAGATTTACAATTGAACATAACCTCTTTTTAACCTTATTAGAGAATATCTTAGGTGTTAAAGTCAAGAAAATATCATTTTGGAATTTTTTTATTTAAATAATATAAATATCGTCATAAAATGAAAATGTCTCAAAAATTCAATATATTATAATTTTATATGACTAGGGTCTAATTTATCACATAAAATTAAATAATGGAACGTGTCTTATTGATTTTGAGACCTTAGCACATCATTTTTAATCCTAATTAACCCATTTTCCTTTATAGTGGTAATAAAAATTTAATATGGTTACTATTAATATTGAAAAAAAACAAAGTGGACCTATAAAACAAATTTGGACCACTTTATTACAAATATGAGATCAATTTTTATATATTTTATTTTAAGAAGTGGTAAAAACCTATTTAAGATAAAAATACAGAATGTAATGAAAAACAATTTCTCAGAAAAAAAATATTAAATACAAAAATATTATTATAAAAAACCTTCCTTAAATTTGATTCCAATTAAATTAATAGTATTAAAAATAATATAATATATTTATTTTTAAATTGAAACTATTTTAAAACTAAATTAAACTTTATAAATTTTTGAAATAAAAATATAGTTTTCAATTAAAATTAGAATTGTTTACTATATATTGAAAGGAATCACATTTTTTAAGCATAATTTGACTATACAAAAAAACTAAATTATTTTTTATTAAGTATTAAAAAATAATGTTTTATTAATTAAAATATATATATATATATATATATATATATATATTTAATAATTTTGTTATTTATATTCATATCTGCTAAATCAATGATAAGGTTATGCTGGTTAAATTTAAATAAAAATATTTCAGCCTCTGTTGAAGCATGGTGGTATGTGTTATATAGTTTATTGAATATAATGTTGTTATTATAATATTATATAGGTTTTATATTCTCTTCCCTATAATGAATTTCATCCTCACAATTTAAACTTGTGCTCAGTTATCAGTGGTTTGAAATTTTAAAATTCTTTTGTATAAAACCCTCATCGTAATAAGGTTCGATACAACTTCCACTTAAAAAAAGATAATGAAAATTATGAATGTCATTTGGAATAACACAAAACTAGGTTTCCAAATTAGAATACATTAGTAGGATGTGAAAATATAGACATGGAGGATAAAACTAATTCACATGGACTAATATATAGTGATAGATAACATGGTCATGAGAATGTTAATGACTACAAAACCATAAATCTATGAAGGTATAAAAGACCATTGATTCATCATAAATAAAGGTGAAAGTATAACATTTTATTTTACTATCACTTCCTTAAAGTTGATGGATTCTTTTACTACCATGATTAATAACATAAAACTTACATGATTTATTTCCATATCATAAGTAAAATTTTATCCTTTAATTGTTCTTTAATCAAATTATGTTTCATATCTTACTCCAAAAAATGAATATTCAAGATTAGTTTTTTATGGATTAGGCACTAAAATTAAATTTTAATAGATCATAAGATAATAAAAAATTATTACTACAAATTTTATCTACATCTATTTATTACAAAAAAAATAGTTAGAATAAGTTATCCAATATGGATAAATCTTCATATGATGAAATAATACATTAATCTATAAAACCTCAATTGTAACACCCAAAGTTCAACTTAATACATTACATAAATAGATAACCTTAATAATCCTCCAAAATATGTCTAAATAATTTCATAACTCCGAAATATTAAATATTTTATCATATATATATAGGTTTGAAATTAACATTTATTCCTAGAAAACATGAAGTATCTCATAATGTCACATACCAAACATGAGAATTCCTTGATTCACCTAAAATGTGCTAATAACATAAATCTACATAAAACCTCAATGAAAAATTTCATACATCAAAAAATTAACACAATATTTATTCCATAAATAAAATCATAGACTATGAAATATGTTCAACAAATTCAAAAATGCAATAAACTTATAGAAACAAGACCTAAAAACTTTTTTATCATGTAACTAACCAATCTCAATGTTACTGATAATATCCCATTTAATTCATCATGTTCTAAAATCTATTTATCAATGTTGGACATTATTATCTCATCATCTAGAACATATTATGATTTATCTTTCTCTAAATCATGTGTTTTCCAAAAAATATCATCTTACCATTAAACCAACTTTCTAGGTTATTGGTACCATTCAACATATTCTTGAAAATCCTTAAATAAAAACTACTATAAAATAATCCTTATATGTTTCATGATTCTTAAAACTACAGTACCATTGATAAAAATAGTTCTACATTAAAATTCTATAATTCCAATACATATACACTTCAATTATTCCACTTCCTTCTTAAATCATTAACTATGATTAATCATATTATTCCTTAATGCCTTATTCCTTTCATATGAAATTCATAGTTTTTAAATTGTCAATAGTAAAACCATTACTCATACAAAATTGATGATACCCTTTTTGAGATTTTCCCTTAGGACATTTATTTAAATAATTACCATATTTTTCACATTTAAATCATTAAACCATTTATGATACCTTAGGGAAACCACTATTCTCTAATATTTTATTAACCAAACTTTTCATTTTTCCTCATCAATTACTTACTCTATTTTTTTATTAACCATACCCAAAACTTCTTCTCATTACTTTGAGAAATCTCTATCGGTTCTTCTTCATATATACTTAACATGTAGGAAACTGAATCTTTTTCCTTCTATGGTCTTTATAAAACTCCATTTTTCTCTTATTATGTACATCATGAAACTCACCCAAGTTGAGATTTTTATTCATATAATGAGATATAATATTAATAAAATAATTTTCAGCATTACAGATCCCATTTCACTTGGTTACTCATAAGTACAGTCATTCCATTGTCCATCACATTTAGTGTTAAAACAATTCCTCCTGGTTCCCTCCATTAACTAAAAACTAAGAGAATAGTATTAGAAAAAATAATAATAGTGGGAAAACACATAATCATGAAAAATAATTTATAATATGTCTAAATCAAGGAATTATATTTTAAATAAATGACATCTTAGGTTTAATAAAGGTTTTTCTTGGGCATCATATATTAAAATACTTTATAATGGATCTTAAATAAAATTTGAGTTATCCTTAGCATATCCTCCAGGAGTATCAAATAATATGTATAGTAAGGTAACAATACCCATTTACTAGAATTATGGATAATATATACTCAACTATATTTTTGGGGTAAATTTTCTAAGAAGCATATGCACCAAAACCACATACACTTATAGTATCCAGACAATGATGTATTTCTATGAAAACTACATAATATAATACTTACCAAAACTTTATTATATTATGTTATATGAATAATTATATCTACTTTTTCACTGAATTTTTATAATACGAATCTATAATGATTATGTAACCCCTTCAATAATATTGACTATATTGACCCATACTTTTCATACATATATATTACATCATTTTAGATTAATATTAAATACATAACATTATGTTCCATGTTAGAACCATAAATACTTAGTGTATTTAGAGACTAAATATTCAATATTATTTTTTTATGAAATATCTTCAACATCACCCACAATGATCTTCCCATATATTATGATTCTTAAACATAACCTCTTTAATACCTTTCGTCACAACATGGGTAAAGGAAACTAAAGAAAGAGTGAGATCATATTCTAAGTAAGGTTAAACATGGTCGATATCAACCAAAGATCATATAAAATCATAATATAAGAATGAGGGTGTAGTTTATGACCATAATTTTTATAACAAATTTTCTTAAATCATAAACAAGATCCATTGAATAAAACATTATCATTCCATAAGACATGAATCAAAAGATTTGGAATTATTAATAAACCAATCATGAACCAAAATTTCACTTCATAATCATGAAAAAATTTCATAAAAGTTTTTCACCATCATGGGCATTGAAACTATTTCATGTTTCAAGTTTAACTATTGAGATCATCAAATCATGATAGATAAGGTATCAATATCTACTTCTCATATCATAATGAATTATGAATCACCACCTATTCCCCATAGTGGATCAATATCCCTAATGTGTTTACCATAGTGTATCAATCACATCAACTTTCCTCACATAGTCGATCAATAACTTCAATATGTTTCCTATAATAGATCACACACATCAACCTGTTTCCCATAATTATCTCATGATATATAAAAGATTACCCAATTCATTGGAGGGTTATATAATTTTAGGAAAACCTATAACATAATTAAAACCGATATATGTGTACCACAAGACTATAAAACATTAATCATATCATCATATAATATCTCATGAAATGAAAATAGATTTCATAAAAATTTATTATATTTATCCTAACATAATCCAATAAAAATAAAATATGTTTCATAAACATATCATCATCACAATAAAAAACCATCAAAAATAATAATAAGAATTATTTCACTGAATAATATCCATATTAAAATATAATTAACCACAAATGATATTATCATAGATGAAAAATTACTCAAAATAATCACTATAATATTTCTTGAAGAAAATTCCCTTTTAATTTTTAAATCACTTATTTAAATCCAAAATATTTATAAAAAAATTGGAAAAAAATTTCTGTGAAAATATCCTCATAAACATATAAATGATTCTTTAAATCATTTATTGGTCATGTTGTTAAGAAATTCTATTCATACTATATACATTAAAATATATATTCCTTCAATATTTTCGATAAACAGTCAAAACTCCCTTATTTGGAAAATTAAAAAATATTCATTTTAAACCACTATAATAAAATTAAATAATGGGTAAAAATGAATTTAAAAAATCATATGATAATATTAAAATACTTATTGAAAACATTTTTAGAAAAAAAATTTATAAAACACTAATATAGAAGATAAATAATTTTCAATTGAAGAGAGAAATGAGGTCAGTTTTCAAAAAAATATTATTTCAGTATCATGAGTACTTAATGTGATGAAAATGAAAGTAAAAAATGTAATAAAAAAATAACCATAGCAGAACAATATTAATTATTTTCTTGGTATTTATATCATTAAATTTCATCATTGGAAGCTTAATTATAAAAAATCCTGATAAATAATGAGATTGTAACATAAAACCATTAAATCTTTAGTAACTTTTGAATAATTATCCCTATAAAAGAATAACATAAAATAAAACATTAAATTTCATGATCTTAAATATATTCATGGTATAACATGAAAAATGGGATGTATAAACACAATATAAACTAAGATAGGTTTATAACATAAAATATATCAGAAATAAAAAAATTTATATGATAAGCACATGCCTCGAGTTATACTTTCATTGAAAGTGATTTTTCCTTTGGTATAATAATTTTAAATTTATAATAATTCTATAAAAAACAATATATATACTTATATTATCATGTATTATCCCTTTATAACATTTCATCACCTATTTTCCAATAATTCCTTAATAAATCATCTATTCTGAGTGGAAACTATTTCATTTTTTTCATAAGAATTTCAATTCAGTAGTTCGAATCCTTTTAATTTGATCATGGTTCTATAATATAAATAATGTTAATAATGGAATGAAAACAATATATTATATAAATAATCATACATAAATTTTATATATTTAAAAATGAAGTACATGCTCATGGAGACATTAGACCGTACATACACATGAATGTTATTTTCATTTTTTAACATATTGAATGAAAGAAAGGTAAATAAAAATTAACTATTATAGATTAATTATTATATATTATACATTATATAAATTTATAAAATCAATCATTATTACCATCCTTATAAATATTAAAACAAAAATGAATCACATAACTTCGTTGAGGTGGTAGTCCACACGTACGTACTAGTGACGTTATCATTTTTCAACAGATTGGAATATAAGAAGGTTGATATGATATTATCATTACAAAAGAATACATATTTCATAAATATTTTACACAAATATTTAAACCGTGGTAATAATCTTCCATACAATATGGTGATTAAAAATTAATTTTATCACTTTGTGGAGATGGTAAATCATATGTATACATAAATGATACCTTTACATCCCATTTAATGGTAAAGAGGGTGGATAATGGGAGTTTCATAATAATAATGAAATTTTAATATATTTAGGATACTGAATTTAGTATTTTATGGAAAATATTATAGATTTAGATTAGGAAAAATAATAAGTAAAAATAAAGTTATCGGTTAAGGTGATTACAAATGTTTTGAAAGAACTCCTTTAAATATTATCTTAAGGATCTTATGGTTGGTATATTGGGAATACCAAAGCCTATATAATGTATATTATGATGTTTATAAGATAATTTTTAGTTTTTATTCAATCTATAAGGCTCAATTCGGTGTAAGGAAATGAAAGGAGGGGTTCTATTTTATAAGTGAGGGGAGGGCCACTCTTGAAATTTATTAAAAGAGTAAAATATAATAAAGGAAATATCTATAAAAATGATTCAAAATGGACATGAATTAGAAGATAAGGTATTATTTGGTTTAAATAACATAATAATATGATATTTGTATAGGTTTAAATGGTGTTTTAAACCTTATCTTTTAGTTTAACCCCTTAGTTATCCAATTTTATCCTTAACTATGGTAACAACATTTTCACCCTTATAAGGTAATAATTTAAATTATACGGTAAAAATTGGATTATAAATTTACAATATATGAATATATAGACTATTTTTTTCCAAATTTACATCTTTTATGTTTTTTATGATTTTAAAATAGTTAATAAAATATTATAAAATATCATAAATATCATTTTCAGCACTATTCATTTAATTAGACATTAAAGACACCAAGATAAAGATGGAAGTAAAATATAATAATTTCACACATCCAAAATATATCACATTTATCATAAAAATTAGTGAAACTTAATGATTCATCTAAATTTTATTACTTGTAACATTTTTAAAATCAATTATTTTATTTTTACATTAATTGAATCAATACCAATTCGGCGTTGAGAAAGCATTTAGGGAAATTATTCAATAAATAAAAATTTAAGATAAATTACTATAATAAATAAAATTATTTTATCTTTGAAAAAAATATTTATAATTGAATATAACATATTTTAATCTTATGATAAAATACTATAGATAATAATGTCAAGAGAATGAAATTTTGCAAAATTATTTACTTAAAATAATATAAATTTCATCATCGAGGAAGAATAACTCCAAAATCCAACATATTTGAATTCATGATAACTAGGGTCAAATTTATACAATAAAATGATATAAATTCAAGTGTTTGGTTTATTTTGAGACCTTTTCACAATATTTTTAATCATAATTAAGCCATTATACCTTTACTATGTTCATAGAAATTTTATATGCTTAATATTTATATTGGTCAAAAATAAATGGGGAGAATTTACCAAATTTTGACATAATGATTCCAAATATTGATTCAATTTTTAAATATTAAATTTATATAAATGGAATAAATTAATTTAAGATAGAAACAAATAATACAGTGAATAATATTTTAAAAAAATAAATTTTAATTATAAGAAAATTTTATAACAAATTCAAAAATAAAATTGATTCCAATGAACATAACTAGATTATAAATAATATAATGGGACTAATTTTACTTCTAAACCATTTTAAAAAAATAATTCATAAATTATTGAAATAAAAATTCAATTTCAATAAAAATTAGTATTTTTTACTATTCATAAAAAATACAATAATTTTATAAAATTACTAAGAATTCAATCTAAGGTGATTTTGAGATGTTGATTTAAGTAATGAATTAAATTTTATTAAATACATTCTTTAAAAATTTAAAATATTTAATATAATATTTTCTAAAAAAATATAGAAAACGCATATTTGAAGGAAACACATTTTTGGAGCATAATATGACATTACAAAAAAGAATTGAATGATTATTTACTAAGAGTTAATAAACAAATTTGTATTGAGTAAGAAGTTTATGTATATTTTATAATGTGGTTATTTCTATTTGTACCTGTTAATTCAATGGCTAGGTTAAAATGATCATATTTAAATAATAATATTTTGTGGTTTTTTTATTGGACTTTTGTTTTGTATACGCTATTGAAGAAAATGTTCTTAAAAAATATCAAGGGGATTAAAACCTATGTTCCAACCTAGATAGTGGTATAAGAGTGGATATAGGTTTGCAACCACCTGAACTGGCCTGAATAGCACACCACAGTGCACGTGGTTTCCATGCTCCCACACTCCACTACATATGTGGGGAATACATGTGCATCAGGGGCATGTGACCTCACCCCTAGAAAAACACATGGTACTCTCAAAGGCCACTACATGGGCTATATTTTCACCTATGTTTTGCTTTACATGATTTTATTTCCATATTTCAATTTTAATAGAAAACACATCTAGAGTATTTTTTTCATAGAGATTATGATGAATTGGATTGTTTAGTCATACAAAGTTGTTTTAAAGTTAATATTGTTAGTTTTTTTATTTATATTTGTAAATATAATAGTGATGATATGTCACGTCAATATAATAATTCTTGGGGTTGGTAATCCTTTAATAGTGTGTTTATTTCAAGGGGAATGTCCCTCGTATCGTATATAAGGTTTTGTAATCCCCCACATACTCTTTGAATGGTCCCTTTATCTATGGAGTGAGTACTGCCCCATCTAAGAGCTTAGATAGGGAATGGGCCCTTCACTAGGATAATTTACTTCCTTGACAAATAATTATCTTTCAAGGGGCATGGGTTGCTTGATTTGGGTAGATCTGATTCTGGTGGATTCTTGTTGGTTCTCTTACAGCTAGGTTTTTAGGATATAAACTCTATCAAATAACTTAGTTCTATCTATTAAATCATATTTTGGGTTTGGATGGTTTAATATTTCCTTATTTCTTTTTGGTTTTGACATTAAAATTTTTCATATTATTTATTTATGGATTTTGGGATTTTCTACTAAGTATTTATACACCCACCCTTGCATGTGTATCTTCACCTACAAGTTTCATGCCTTTTATGGATAATGAACAATTCAATAGTGACCTTGGTAGGAATGGTGTGGGTGGAGCATATTAATACCAGGAGGTGATAGTAGTGGGTGATGTTTAGGTCTAAAGGTAGCTCATTGTAGGGACCACTCTATCTTAAATATTTAGATTTTTTCTTTTGGGTTATTAGATGTGTATCTAGTCCCATTTTCATTATATATTATGTATTATTTTACTCTTTTTGGTTATTATAATTTTTTACATGAATTATACATTGTATTATGTTTCATTTATCAATTCTAAAATATTTTTTTATAGGTGTTAATTGTGTGTAGGTTTATTTGGATATGGCCTCCCATCATGTGTGTTATACCTACTTAGGGAAGTTACAAACCCATAACCACTTATATATGGGCTTAGGGTGGCACACTCCACTTGCCACTACCCATGAGGGGTCTCAGTATTTTAGGTTACATCACAACTCTCCTGGTGTAAACCCATAATGATGAGGTGACAACATGCATAAAAGTTTTTAATAACACTTTCATACCTGAACCACCTTTCTAGCTTAAATTTTATAATAAAGAGTCTTGAAAAAACCTTTTCTACCCCAACATATCACATTGAATAGGATTAAACCACCATTGAGGTGAGGTGCATCCCATAGACACTAAAAGATGGAAATATATTCCTTTAATAATATCATTTGGGGATGATTTACACTTGAATATGAAATAAACTAAAATTAAATAACTCTAATAAATTATAAATAATAGTCTTAAGAAAAACATGAAAAGGAACAAATAACATAACAAGATAAGTATAAAATGAAAAAACCAACAACATCACTAAGTGATACCTCAAAACCAAACAACTCAAAGTGGAAAGAAAATGTGACAAACATGGCATGCTCCCATGTTCCACAAAGATATTATTTTCAAAATCCTAATACCATCACTAAAAACGTTACATCAGGATGCCTCGCTAGTAAAGTAAGTGGTTCTCCTCTTGCCTAAATCACATCGAACAACATCTACATACACACCAAGATGCATATACATATTGAAGATTATATAAAACCAGTCAAAAATTATCTAAATAATTCCCAAAACTACACTTATACAAGAAAAATTAGCTCACAATTTATATAAATTAATAGGGAAGTAAAATATAAATAAACATGGACAAATTAAACAACATAAATAACTCACACAAAAAATCACCTTAATTTTTAAACCATTATTTTTAAAAAGTAACTCACTCTATAACTCACATACCCATTCCAGGCACACACTCACTCATGAAATGCATCAATCCCTCCCCTCTATAAATTGTACCACTGAATCAATGCATCCCTCATCAAAGTGGGACTAACCAAACAACCATAAATCATGAGTGATAACATGTCCCTTATGACCCAAGACATCACTTCATTGTAAAATACATATTCCAACCAAAAATATACAGAAAACCAATAATATCCCAATAAGGCCCCATCTAAATACATCTCGATCACATTATAAATTACATGAATTCCATGTCATAATTATTCCATAACCATCTTTCCCAATAAAATCTTCTAAATACACATTTCATCAATAACACAAGTGAAAACACACACTCACAAAAACTATACATTAAATACAAGTTTTTCGTATACAAAAATCAATATTTTGAAAGTAAAATCACCGAATATTCATTTTTTCAGTTTTTTTGTGGATATCACTCACAACAATTGTATAAAACTAACTTTAAAAAAATATATTATTCCACAAATATTTATTAATATTATTTAGCACAAATAAACATAATAACTTGACTTTTAATATATAAATCCTCAAAGTGATTGATATAAGAGTAATGAAGAAAAACAACCTACACTGAAAAAGGCATCCAAGATAAAAACAACACTATTCCCTCATTTATCCAAGCACTTATATCCCTATTATAGTGGTTTATAATTAAATTTACATCAAAACACAACTTAACCACAAGATCCAATACTGTTATCCTAATAATGGAGTTTCTCTCATAGTAAAATTAAAATATATAATAGAATAAAGAGGTAGGGTAGTCTTACATTTGATCACTTGGACAAACACTCTAATATTTTAAGTGAGGGAGATCCAAAATTAATAGGATCACCAAAATCACCCAGGGTATCCTAAATGTTTGATTTCTCTATACAAGATGTTAGAAATGATAGGTTTGGGGAAACAATTGAGAGAAAATATAATTTTTATAGATTTTTAAAGTCATGAAAGGTTGATTAAATAGTACACTAAATGAGTCATTGTTACCCTTTTTAACCCAAGATATATGATTTAGTTGAATGGTTTTCTGAACCATTCACCTACCCAAAAAACATATTAACCACCACATAGTTTACTTGGGATTTTTTTCATGATTTCACCTATCTATTCAGCCACCATTCATCCTTATTTAATCCTATAAAACCTTTAAAAACCATCTTGAACTTCCATAAACCAACCTCAACCTCTTCATAGATTAAAAATAATTCATAAAATAAATATGTACCTTAAAATGGGGATGATACACTCTATGTATAAATTTACTAGGCCAATGAATATATTAAATTTCATTCATACGATTTGATAAAGACATTGCATTCCCCTTATCCAGATAGACAAGAACATCACATTTATTATATATATATATATATATAAACTCATTTAGTCTATCTTAATCGGGGGACCAAATGGAATACTCATTATATGAGAATAAAAAACACATCATGGTTAAGCCTTAACCAATGACATAATAAACAACATTATCAACTGCCTTTTTATTAATCTAAAATAAATAATTACATAATAAATGTATCAAAGTATAATGGTTCTCATGCTAGGTATATTTCCCACATCAAGAACAAAAATTAAATATGGAACATGCACCCTAATCATACCAAATACATAATTATTGACAACGCATATGGTGTACTTTGTAGGACATCCATCACAAAAAAGCTCATTTTATGTCTCATGATCATATTTTGTATCTCTGTGTAGAATCATAATCATGCTAACCATATCATTTCATCATAACCTATAATACTCCATAATGAGTGTCAGTTTGGGATAACCAAAAGTTATTATTTGAGAGGTCAATTATCTTTTCACTTCATTAGTATATATAGCCACAATAGATGAATGATAAAGTGGAGACTGTATTTTTCACAACAAGGTACATTTCATATTCTTAATTTTTTAAGAATTATAATAAAACCATACATTATAGCCCATATAATCTGATCCCATATGATATTACACTATATAGGCCTTAAATTCTCTATACTTTTAGGGTTTTCTTTAAACTAATTACATGTATATAAAATTATTGATAAATATATGTGTTACCATATACTAAAACTATATCATTAAACAATTTAGTGAGTAACACCTATAAGGAAAGGAATTTTGAATCATGCTCTGGCATAGGAATCATATTCCCAATGTTCAAATATTTAAACATAGTATCCAAAATCTTTTACATATCAAAATCATATAATTTAAGATTTTAATAATTACTATTGTGTAGTTAGAAATATTTATAAGTTAATTATCATCATAATTTTTGTAACTTCTCTATTAAACTTTTTTCCTTGAGATAATATTTGTAACAAAATGTAACACTTTAAAATAATTTCTTTACCATCACATCCTAAACCCTATTAGTATACAAAGAAAAATATAATTTGTATTTTAAATATTATAATCCTTTATTTTTTAATGTTGAAATTATATAAGTCGAAAAATACACATACTAGAATCTTAGACCATATATTATCTTCAAAATATCATGTTAGGATACACAAAAACTTTTTTTTTTTGAAAAAAAATATTTCTTAGAGTGGAAATAGTTAAAAAATAAAATATTACAACTATATAATATATGGTATATTTTTAGAGTATTATTATAAAATATTTATTTATTATTTAAAGTATTCCACTAATGGTGGTGACGCCACTTTCACTTTTTTCAACTAATATATTGAATAAACTCTTAATCCTAGATAAAACTCTTTTATCCTCATATTATTCTAAAACTTGTTATAGAATTTGATAAATCGCAAACCACATGTATTTAATCCATAATCTCATATTATTGAAAATATGTATTTTTTAACTAATAACATCTCTTATTTTATTAGAGAAATAAGATGCATACAAAAATTCTTTATTTTGATCCATATAAGATTGATATATACCTTTTTATTTAAAACCATGATCTATAAAACCTTTGCTTCACAATTTAATTGAAAACTACAAGCTCCATTAATTATTCCCTTTATTTTGAACTCTAATATACTTAAAAAAATTAATGTGTACATTTACTATCACATTCCCTTCAAAATTTATGAATTTATTTATATAAAATAAAAAAACATACATATACTTTCAATGAAGTTTATAAAAACTCTATATGTATCATAGAAAACTACATCCTATGGAAACATTTCCCTTCCTTCCCAATACATCTATTAGGTTTTAATGACCAAGTATATCATGTTTACCACCTAGTATTTTCCCTTTTCCCAATCCTTCACCCTACTATATTTTCAACATAACACTAGAGATTATACATCACATGTTATTATCATATATCCTCAATATTTTATGGGAAAATGGTAAATGTTTATTTAATTTGTTAACAAAACCCAAAGAAATAGGGCCTCACATGGGTTAGTAGTAAGTCAAGAATTTCACCACAAGACCACATCTAATAGGCTCGATGCTGTTGAAAAGTAATGAGTAGGCATGTCTCAAAATATAGGAGGATTTAGCCTATAATAACTTGAAACAAACACATCTTCAAATCACATGATAAAGCATAAATACTAGTATGATATATAAAATAAACTGATCAGAATTGTATAAAAAAATATGTATTCTTGAAACAAAAAAGCACAAGTATATCCATTGAAGTAAATATAATAGAACATTACAACAAATGAGTCTATAAAACACAATTCACTGAAGTCCTCCTCCAGGTCATAAGTACTATTGGATCACACTATAGTCACAGTGGTCACTACCACTATCATGAATAACTATGCTCTATAATGTGTCATTAAGTATCACCAAGTGCCAACTCTAAATGATCCATAAGGCTCTACACTCACATAAACCTTATATTGACCCATATTCCATCTTCATAGACACAACACATATGGAAACATGGAAAATGAAGCGGTGTGTATAAATATACTTAATAGGAAGCCTCAAAAATGACAAATGATAACAAAAAGAAAAAAGTCGACTCAACTCCTGGTATGAGAGGTGACTAGATTGAATAAGAAGAGGAATATATATAACAACAAGTTATCTAAAATCCCATGATATTAAATATTAATTGTATAAATTATTGACAAGGAAGAATAATATAGAAATATTATACATCTATAATTCTAAAGGACACGAGAAAGGGCTTAATCATTACTTCTCTAACACTCAATAGCCATACCACATGAGCGGATAAGGAAGCTCGGAATGCTAAAGTGTCCATAAATCTTGAAGTAATTATATAAATGTATACTATATCTCATGGGAATACCTGTGTGGAAACAAGGTGCCATAAGTCTTAATGAATCTTGTATATATCATCTTCTCTATTACACCCTTATGTTTTTGGAATTTTATTTTGAATTAATTTATTGATTTTGATATTCTTCACTTCACGCAACATTGAATATAGTTGTTTTATAAAATCACTATGTTTGGCTTCTGTTATATGCCACACCAAGTTAATATTTCACAAAATGTGACACTTATAATAGATTTTGGTACATGAAACACTAAGTTTGTCTTATGTTACACACAATTCCACGTTAATTTGATAGCTTGTCTAACACACAAGGACAATTGTTTAGCGAACTACAATATACTAATAATATTATTATTAAAATGTTATTACAGCTACAACCTTTCCATTTGAAAAGAAGTTATGAATATGATTAAATAAATTATGAAAATATGATTTAAAAATTTATATAAAATAAATAGTTTGGTTATAAATTAGTATAATTTAATTTAATAACTATTTTAAAATAAAGAAATTACTTCTCTAAGAAAACTATTTTCCTATGTACAAAATTAATTTTATCTCAATAAATTAAAAAACAACTTTTGATTAATGTTTTCAAAAAATATATATATTATATATTAAATCAATATTTTTGATACTCATCTAATAGATTTTATAGGTATAAGAAAATAATAAATCCAATTTTATGAATAAAAAAAGTATTTTTCTAAAAGTTGGTTTTATGGCCTTTTAAATAAGAATCAATTTTAAATCCTATTTTTTAAAATTCTATAATTAATATATTAAAAAATTAAAAAAAATTAAATTGAAATATCAAAATTTACTTTGTGTTATTTTTTTGGTATGCTTCTGAGAAACTTCATTTTTGGATGAATAATGATAAATACTGAATTTTAATTCAAAAACCTTTTTTTCAACTAATTTTTTTTATACAGTAAAATTAACTTTTAATTTGGTTTTAAAGTTTAATTATATAAAATATAAATTAAGTAATCCAATTTATGTTATTTGAACTAGTTTCACATTGATATTGGATATAAAAACATTCCAAACTTTTGGACCTTTTTTACTTTAAAAATCCGCTTTGTCATCTCGTCCGTGGTATTAAATTTAAATTAATTCCTATCACTTATGTGATTGTAATTTAGAAAAATTGATTCCATATTTAGAATAAACATAATTTATAATTTGTAATAATTTAAAATTAGTTTTTTTACCAAAATTATTAGTGATATTAATTAAAATTAATTACAAAAATTAAGATAAATATTAGCTCAACAAATGACTAATCTCTAAACATAAGACCCAAAATGACCTATAAAATTGTATATAATAATGTTTCTGGAAATAATGCGACCCAATACTCCATTGTATTGGTTTTGGACCATTATTGGATCCAATTATCATGGGAACAACAAGGGTGTAATTTCCTTTTCAAAAATTTACAAGAATGCCACTCCTCCACTATAAAAAGGCACTCGCCCATCCAAATTATTCACATCTCTAAAAAAATTTGGATCAGAATAAATCTGACTAAATATAATCCAAAAATTTATTTTTTAATCCTATAAACCTACCTTTTTTAATAAATCTATCTAAGGAATCCATATGGTGAAAACTAAAAGGAGTTACCCAAATATGAGGTAAAATCCTTCATTAGGCTTCTTTGTTTTATTTTCATTCTCTGTCCCCCTAAAATATTCTTATTTCATGATTTTATATTTACATAAATATCCCAAATATAATTATATTTTTTATTCTATGTTTTATACCTCCAATTACACCCACTTCTATCTAATGGGTAACGAACTTACTGTTATTGTGTATGGATAACTACCGCAGCACGAAACGATGTTGTTTTTTTTACATTACCACCTTTCAGGGTTGGAAATAATGACGAGAAATATGTTTTTATATGATATATAAGATATTTATTTTTTATTTAAGATTATTTAATTATTACATAAATCATATCTTCAGTCTTTCCATCTTGTGAAAATACGATAACTTTATTTGTGTATGTGTGGACTACTACATCCTCAAAGCGATGTGATTTGTTCACACTTCACATGGAATGTATTAAAGATGTTTTTAATAAATTTATATGATATATATATATATATGACATAATAATTCTAATATAATGATGTAATATACAAACACACACACAGATATATATATATATATATATGTCATTTACTTTCTTTCCTTCAATACGATAATAAAACAGAAACAACGTTTATTCATACGTACGACCTACCATATCTATTAATAGTGTATTAAATTTAATAATTATATATTATGTATTATTAATAATACACAGATACTAAATATATATTATATTTATATCATTTTTTACATTCTATAAATAAGGAAATTATGATATAAGTAATGGGACCAAGAATAACAAGTCGAAACATGTATGAAAAACAAGGCTTATCACTAGAAATGTATCTTTAACATATAGTTATTAATGAATGGGTAATATAAAGTCATAATTAAATCATAAATGATATTATATTTAGGTATATGGTTCTGTTATGGATTTATAATAAACTTATATTTATTATATAAAGGAGGTTTGAAAGAGTACAGCAAGAGTCAAGACATAAGGTGAGGGTTTCCTCATCTCACTTTTATTTTCCATGAGACGCAAGCCATGTTCACCTCTTATTTTTTATATTTTTCATGTATGCTAAACATGGACATATTATATTATTATTATAATTAAATTTATGGGTATTTACATATCCATTTTATGATCTTTCTTTCATGGGTTTTATGTTTCAAAAGTTACCAAATTGGTAAATAAATTTTGTCTCCATTCTCAATCTATGAGACACATTCCATGTTATGCACATATATCTTTATATGAGGTGTATATAGTAACTTTGAAATGTTATTCCATGAGTCCTGTCATTTTCATGATATTTTATGATTCATTTAATGTTATTATTTCCATTATATTATTATTCAAAGTTACAAAACTTATAACTATTTATTACTATAATCTCATCATTTATCAAGACAGTGTATGATTATGCTTCCATTGATAAAATATTATAACATATATCTTAATAAATCTCATTAATTTTAATAAAATCTGGTTATTCATGTTATGTAAAGGTAATGGTTCCATTTTCCAAATCATTGGTACTTCAGATAATTAAAAAATATTTTTATGAAAATCCTATTTTATTTATCTTTTAGGTTAGAAATTTGTGTTCTTTAAAAATTTTGTTTTATAAAAATGTTTTAAAATATGTTTTACTATTATCACAGTATTTTTAAAGGAAAATTTTACCCAATTGTTACATTTAAAAAAAAATTAAAGTGAATCTTTTTTTTATTTTCTGATCAAGGCACTTTTCTAAACTTTTATGGTGAAAAAGGAATGTCTAGAATGTACGGACTTACCCTCAATCCTGACCATAATTTCCATGATTATTCCTTTTTATGTTTATGATATTATTTTTTATATAAAACACCTTCCAAATATTATAGAATTTTTTTATTTTAAAATGGTTTTCAAAAAAAATAATTTTAAAAAAATATATGTTTAAAATTTTTTTAAATAATTTTCACAGATTCCATTATATGTTTTCAAAAAAACTCAAAGAAAAATAGTTCAATGATCTCAAATAATATTTTATAATCTTTCAATGTAATTTCAAATATATTTTTTTTCAAATTTGTTTCAATTTTATTCTATAAGTTTTCAAGTAAAATAGTTCTAAAAATAATTTCAATATTATTTTATATTTTTTCAAAGAAAATAAATTTCCAAATATTTTAAAGATTATTTTATAAATTTTCAACGAAAAATGTTTTTAATATGATTTCAATACTTTCTTATATGTTTTCAAATTAATTTCAAATAAAATGGTTTTCAAATGGTTTTATGTTTTAAAAATACTTTTTCAAAGAAGAGAAGATATTTTCCTAAAGAAATGTTTTTAAAAGATATTTCAAAATTATTTTACATCTAAGATGACATATATTGATATTACTCATGCATTTATATGAAATAATACAAATTTTACATTCATATTATTTATGTGAATGTTTATTTCTTGATGGAATGATGTATACAAAACCCTTTTCTATTTAACGTGTTATGTTTTTATGAAACCCATTTCTCTTTCATGGGATATATTTTTATAAACCTGTTTCCATTTCACAAGTTATATGTTTATGAAACCTACTTCTTTTCATGGGTTATTCTTTGATGAAATGATTATGAAACAAGTATTGTTTCCAAAGGTTATGATATGATTACCTATTTATGATATTCATTTCATTTCATGGATTATGATAAGATTTTTTATGATCTTGTGGAACACATATATATGATTTCATTATGATATTAGGGGGACCTATATCTCCCTCCAATGCATTGAGTAAATATGTATATATCCTGAGATATACATAGCTGAAATGGGGAGTGAACTCAGTTCTATAAATTAATTTTTCCACTAAGATGGTCTTAGGAGTGATCCTTGACTACTAAGATGGTCCTTGGAGTGAACCATTACTATAAAGATGGTATAAGAAGTGAAACCATACTACTAGTATGGACTTGGAGTGATGCTCTGACTACTATAGAAGTAATTTTATATACTTATGTGTCTACAAAAAATCATATATGTTATTCATATGTTATTATTTCATTGATTATGGTCATGATTCCCTTACGATTCATGCCTTATGGACTACCAATATTTATGCCATGAATCATGTGTATGATCATTGATATTAAGGGTATGATCATCAAATGTTATGCATGTGTTCTCATACCCTTATGTGCATGATTATTCATATGTATCTTCTTTGATTATCCTTACTAAGCATCGGATATCACTAATTACTTATGTTTACTTACCATAGGTTATGAAGAAAGGTTTTATATAGGGGTAAAAATGTGAATATCATTATGGGAGATTTTGAAGATATTTTACTAAACTACAATAATCTGTTCCAAGTTTCTGAATACACTAAACTATTATGGTCTTTGAGTATGTGATTTGGTAATGTAATGAATATTAATATAAATGATGTAATATATAGGTATTTTAATCTTGGGTCACTATATTCCCCATATACTACTCCATAATTCAAAAATAAATTCATTTAGATGATTGATAAATATATATAATCATGCAAGGGACAATTGCACCCTCTAATTGATTAATATTATAACATTAATCAATCCATAAACTACCAAATATGGACATCCTTTCAACCTATCATAATCAATAGTGGGTGACCCACACCTCAATGATGATAATAAAATAATTGAGAGGATACTGACCCTTATGGTGGACTTAGAACCAGCCCGAGTTCTTATACAGGAGGATAGAAACCCCATAGATAGAGGACTTATGACCTTAGTGTGTATAGGCCAATGCCATCCCACTCTATATGAAGGAAGTGGGTGACCCTTTCCTAGAACATGAATCCTGGTGGTTATTGACCACATAATTTCTACAAATATCAAACCTAAAACTAGTAATTCATCTTAAATATCTAAATCATAAATCTACCTATCTCTCCGAGAAAATAGTCCCAAATATACAAATAGATCACCCTATTTTGATCTATGCTAAAAAATAATCAGGGTATCATATTCATTTATAAAAAAGAATCAACAAATGATAAATATGCATTTAATAGTTTCAGACATATGATACGTTATGGTACATGAGATGGGGATTATTACATGAGTTATATTTAGGTTCTAAATATTGGTCTTGAATCACACATCTTGATGTCTTAGTCTTGATACCACATATAGAACACTGATATGATGCCTTAGTAAAAAGTTATAACTAAATAAAAGATTATTATTATTATTATTATTATTATTAACATTAAATATATAAATACATATCATTGGTAGGGGTAAAATAATCATGCCTCTCACTAACATCCCACGACCACCCTCCCCATACCATAAACAGTTGTCCTCCCTTATGGTATCTCAGTTAATAATAATAATATTATTATTATTATTATTATTACTATTAATATAAAATGTTGATTAATTAAAAAGAGGAATATAGAATTATATATACTCACCCAAATGACCTATCATAATCTTGTGTCCTTCAATAAAACCTTCCTTCCACACACCACAATGACCCAAGAGTTACTGCCTCCATGAAGCGACCAATTGGATGCTCAACACCTTCGTCACTGCCTCCCTATCTGATCTACCCATTTGAGAATATCTAGATGTTTTTTATTTATCATGATATTACTTTAACTCTATATATTTATCCTTATATAGAATCCCATCTCATGTTTGGAGAGAATGATATTTGAGAGATCAAAGAGGGAGGAAAGGATAATCTGATCACCATGTTCAATGATCAATCAATGATTTTTCACAACCAAAACAATGTTTGGATTTAAGAATTATATCCTCAACTTATCATACCATGGGGTTTTAGAATTAAATAATATAAGGCTTTTATGAATACCAAAATTATTTTAGAATATAAATATAATAAAAAAATAACCCCACTTTTCAAAATAAAGAACAGAGAATTAATTCGTATTTCTAGAAAGCAATTATGGAGAATAATGTAATAGAAAATATAAATCCCAACATCATGGTGAATTTATAATACCTAAATCAAATGTTTACATATTTTTTATGTTCATAGTTGATACGTGATATGATTTTGGATGTCTTAGTGATTTCATTCTTCGATTCTTGGTTCCGCCAATTCCTCCTGATCTTCCTCACACTGCTCCTTTCTCCCTCACTCTATATCTCAAAATAGAGCTACAAAGGTAAACCCTATTAAGGTATATTATAAAGGACTAAATAGAGGATATAAGGTTTTCCCATAATAAAATGATTAATTTATTATATGAATTAAATTAATTAATTAATCCACCCATGATGGAAAACACCCAATTTACCTTATTAAAACCAAATTTATACCATCCCTATGGTAAACACCTCATAAAAATACACACATGTTGGTCATAAATAGTTTTTTATATTTAATTTAGCTATTTTAAGGTCCCAAAACACTCAAAAATACAATCTATCTCAGCCTAAGGTTAAACACCACCCCTTGGAAGCAATTGAACCACTATATAATTTTTATGTGGTCATCTGATAGGTTAAATTGACCATTTTAACATTGGAAAGCTCCTAGTAAAATAAAACTCAAAATTATGTTGATTAATATTATATAAAACCCTATATATTTATATAATACACACCTTATATACTTTCATTCCTTGAAAAAGGAATCAATTGGGGCTACAAAACATGGAAACTTAGATATCATGTGTGGTAAACTACCATCGTCCCATGCACCTTCTTCACCTACAGAGGATCGAGCTCAAAACGAACTCAATAATTAACCATCTTGGAAGGAAACATCATCTTCTATATATAAGGATATCTAAACCATACATCTCTATTAATAAAAAATAATAATAACACATCCATTATGTGTGAGTCTTATCATGACTCTACACATTTTCTCATCTGAAGTTCATCACACCATATGGAATGAAACGAAACCCTGATCCAATAATACCCATCCAAAAAAGGGTATGTTAAAAGGGTTATCACTGGTTTGAGAACCTATGTCTCAACCTTTAATGATAATTCTTTATTTTTTTCAAATTAAAACAAACCAGACATACCACACACATCACTGAACTCTTCATAAAAATCCATACTACCACTAGAAGTATTTCTAAGAATAAAGCTCCCTCAGTTTGATAACAAAACCTCCAAAATACGATGATCACATGATACTAGTACCTATGTTAATATATTAAGATAAAAAGGTGACATATTACTTCTTTTAAAGCCTTATATTTTATGGGAAGTTTCTATCTAAATCTTGATCCCAACCAGTTCACATTTACTATCAAAGATAGTATGGTTTTATTTCCAAAACTCTTTCATAAAAGCTAATAAGGAGAAATTTCCATATTCAGATTCCATTTTCAGGTATGTATATTAATTTTTTCTATATTTTTTAAAATTTCATTGAGTCAATTTTAGTTATTTTAGGATATTTTGGATTTTTCTAGGCATGTTCATGGTTTACCCATGATTAAGACAAACCGTGAGGTATTCCAAAGGAACCTTGCATATTGTGGTGGTTTAAGATAGAAAAATTTATCATGGTTATCCAAACCATGTGGATAATAAATATTCCTTATATAGTGTATGGAACCATGCACATAGTAGGTGCATAGTTTTCTAAACAGTGCTACCAAATCATGTAATTAAAAAAATCAAAAAATTATTTTAAAAAACGAAATGTCTCCCATTAACCTCATTATTTCTCTTAAAACTTAGTATATCAACCCCAAAAGTTCCTTATGGATATTTTGATGATCCAAACCCTTTGAGAGAGTGATTTAGAATGATCATGAGGAATTAGATCCAAGAAACTTAAGGTAAGAGATTATTATTCGTTTTTCTTTATCTTTATTTTAGAAATCCTCGGTTTTTCTTAAAAGGAAACCTATATTATGGATGTTATGGATAAATATATATATATAGGTTTTATAATGATCTAATAAATTTTATTATAGATTCTTCTTAATGAAGGAGGGAGAGACTAGATCTACAAATATCTTTGTGCACTTATTCAAAAAAATTATGGTAAGTTATTTCTCTTGGCTTTATTGATCATGGGATTTTTGAATTTAGGTTATATTATTGGGATTTATGGTTAAAGGTTCTCATTATGTTATTAATATTCTCCATCCCAATTGGTGTGTGGATCCCATGCAGTTGTTGGGTATACTAATTTTTTAAAGTTGGTGGTTTCATAAAAACCCATTTTTTATAAACTATGATTCCTTTATCATTATAAAAAAATTAAGATTTATTTAATGGAATGATTTATGAATATTAAAATTTGATATTTTAGTCTACTTTCCTAAAATGGATTTCCCATTTTTTATTTAAAATGAAAAATTCATTTCAGAATATATTTTATTGTGAATATGGTTAGTTTCATTGTTGATGTGTCATATGACCATGAAATGATTTGAAATATTAATGTGAAGTGTCCAAGTGTGAGATAAGTAACATGGGATCCTAGGTTACTTATTAGGGGATATATTGTGACTATCATTATATAATGGTTTCTGGATACCTATCATGTATTTACACAAAAACTCCAAGTAAAATATGTTATCAATGGAGTTCACTTGTTGGGGTGTTTTCCTATCCCAAGGCATTTTGTACTAGGTATTAATGCACACCTCATTATATATTCACCAAGTTGTGAGGATCTTATATGACCCATAACTAATGTAAACTATGTCTTAGTTTAAATTTTTCTCCATTTTGAAATGTTTATTTGTCATTCATTGAAAAATTAGTTTTATTTGGTAATGGATTATATACTGGTATGAAAGGGTGAATTTCCATGTCCTTTTTAAATAGTAATAAATTTTATTCCATTCATTTAATTTAATTAAATGATCAAAATTAATTTATTTATTAAATAATTCTTATGAAACACTTAGCAGGAATCTACTTGTCTTGTTTTTATCACACCATGCTCATACCTTTGGGTGTGTGTAGATAATGATTATCTGATGTATGTAAATTAAAGGAATGAAAATGAGACTATAGGTATACATGTTAGTATTGTTTGGGAGTTTTCTAGTGAAATGGTGCTATATTTTCCCTCATATCACAATGATATGTGTTGTTTTTTCTTAGTTACTTTGGTTTACCTATTTGGGTTTTTTAACTTTTTTTTCCTTGCACTCGTTGTCTTCCACAATTTGAATCTATATTGGAATTATTGATATTTTATATATTCCATTATTTATTACTTTGGTTTATTAGGGGGAAAAATAATTTCCAAATGTATTTATTGATGACCAGGTTATTTTTCACTAGCCTTTTGGGATCAAGAACTCTTATATGTCCTTTTTATGGGAAAAATCAGGTTTCTGGTATAGGGATGACCAGGGTTGATTCATGAAAAATTGATAAAAAATGTGGTTTATTGTCCATGGTCATCATATTTTTGGATATTATATTATACATGATATTGTTTTGTTGATAAATAAAGGGTAGGTTATCAGTGAGTTTCTATCCATATATCATCATAATTATCCTTAGGTTACTATGGGATGCTGGGATGTGTAATTCACATGTTGTGTTTTGATCTAATATAATTTATTTTATTATTTAATCTTCGTTAAAACTAATATTTATCATCTATCTAGTGAACTCTATTCTTTCTTTAATTTTATACCATTCCACACAAAATGATTCTATGAATAGTATATGAGGATTTTTTTAATCTTGTTTTATAAGAAAACCCTCTCGTTGATAAAAATCTTGTTGAAACAATAGTGAGAGCGGTAAATTCCATGTAATAAGGTATTTATCCACCCCAACTAAATATAGAGTAGTGAAACAATGGGATAAGGATATAAAGATACAGTCCAAAGATATATTCACTAAGAACATTCATTATTTCATGGAATGAATGATCCCATGGGAGTACTGGACTTTTTAGAGACGATCGAGTGGATTTTCAACATCTTTAGAAACTCTAGTTTCAATCAAAGTGAAATGAAATACATTTACACTCTAAAACCCTACTAAAAGATAATGGGGTATAATTATTTAGGTAAATATCATGAATTGTTTGTTTGTAAAGACATTAAGATCATATTTTATTAGTATTTTTTCCTAAAATTATTATTGATGGTTAGATCTATGGAGTTCTAAACCCTTAAATAATGAAATTGAACTATAATGTAATATGAAAATCGCTTCACCAAAATTCTTTTCCATCACCAGATATTGAATCGAATGATAATTAGAATCATCATAGGTTTCATATGGGATTTCTATCAGATATTTTATCTCATATTTGTTTATAGAATCTTACCACTTATTATAAGGTTTTCGATAGTTCCACGATGGTAGAAATTGACATGGATGTCAGGTCATGCCTATTTGGTATTCCTTAAATTCCTAGTGGTGGTTTCATTGGATCATATACAAATAATAGGATGTGGTATAAGATTATAAAGGGTGAAAACATTATATCCCATTAGTTAATTTATACCCCTCCTTTGGAATAAACTAGGATGAGACCTTTTACTTACTATTAGTGTGGAATGACATAGCGCATGATACTTACTTTAAAAATGCATCCTAAAATTATTATCTCATGTGGAAGTTTTGTTCACTTATATATGTTATATTAGGCAAATTATACTCCATGTTATAGAATAAAATCTTTGGAACCTAAAGGGTATACAATTCAGTCAGATTCTTCACATACTATAGGGTTTTAGCCACTGAACTCAAAAACAACATAGTTACAAGTTGTGGAAGAGTCTCTTTTGGGATTTGATGTGGTTCCTAAAACTATGAGAGGTATTATATTTATCATATTATCTTTAAAAACTAATTTATTTTATTTTGGTTCCTCTAACTCTTTTATATCAACCCAGTTCGTGAACTTTTTTAAAACATCCAACGGAACTCATTCCCTTTTTTATAGAGTTGGTGACGCTTCCTTGGAAAAAGAAAGTGAAGAGGTTTTTATTTTCATCATTCACACTTTTGAAACCATAATTTATGTAAGTTGTGTATTTTTTTGTTCTCAACTTGGATATATTTTATGTTTTCATTAGGAATGACTATTTAGTTACTTAAAAATAAGATATTGAATGTTATCATTAGTGGGTGTTATTTACTACATTTTCTGATAGATTTCATTTTTTTTTAAGTAGAGTTATATCCAATATCTAATTGAGTGTTGCAACATATACAAGAACATAAAAAAATTATTTCCTCTTTCACAGATGAACTTTAGGATGAGTCTATTGGTTGTAGTTTTCTTTTAGTGGTTAATTAATTTAATAAAGTGTTTCCATTTAATTGTTTTGGTATTCCAATGGAGAGGTAAGTTGTTTTTTAGATTTATTTAGTGTTGGTAAGTCATCCAATATCCATTTCTTCATATTATATTTATCTAGAGGAAATAAATAAATTAAATTTCTTGTTGGATAATTTGAAATAAAAAAGTATTAAATGTTCTTAGTTCATCCCATAATAAATCCTCTATAATATTTATTTGATTAGTTGTGAGATATGTTTTATTGAAAAAACTTTGGAAACTTTTAGAAGGGAAATTTCAAAATGTAACACTTGAGAACCATAATTGAGATATTGTACCAGTATCATGTCCAGGATGTGGATAGGAAAAGATCCTTCATCGGGTGGAGTATTCCAAATGAAACATAATGGATGTATTCTAGTGGATAGAGTCCAGTGGATAGAGTCTAGATGATAGAATCTAGTGAATAGAGTTTACTGAATGATGTTCAATAGAATGAGCTAAACATTTAGAGATTCAGTGGGCACTATAGTATATATGAAATTTTTCTAAGTTTGATGGATGGTACCTTAGGCTAGAACTAGATGGATATGATTTGATTGATAATATTAATGGATGAAGTTGGGATATTTTCATATCAATGGATTCAGTATAGTGGATTTTAATAAATAATAATGGGTAGCTTTTAGATTTTCTTAGAGGAAGTGATCTTGCTCTAGAGACACACAATGAGGCTAGTGGATACAACTTATTCTAGTGAAAAATGATTATCTATAGGTTGGTGAAGTGTTTTGAGGAATTAAAATTTTTGGTAAAGCACAGATGATGAAACATGGAATAAATATTATGGGATTATTAGATAAAAATATTGGTTGAATACTTAGTGTGAATTAGAATCTGATGTGAATTGTTCACCTGGAGTCAACAATTTAGGTGGTTAGAGTTGCTAGTTAACAACCATTGATCACATCAACATATGTTTTCATATTAAATTTGAAATGCATTTCAGACTAGATTACCGGTTCGGCCCTTTATATAAAGCCCATTAGAGCAGTTGTGTAAGTGTGAATTATGGGCTAACTGATGTTAATGAGGCCTGATCAAGGCGGAGGTGTCCCTCCTAGAAAGGGGATACTTGGGTGCACTTTAGAAAGAGTATAGATATAAAATGGTCAGACAACTATGATTGGATGGAAAATGAACATATTAAGGAACCAATGGGTGTAGCAATTGGTATGGAACATTTCAGTAATCTGTATAGGGTATGTATGTTTATATTTGTAACCAGATATTTTTATGATGGAAGGGATAAATTGCTTCCATTTTCTAATGGATTTAGTAAATTCTTATGAGCCACATTATCCCTATTTTTTTGTTCTTGTTATTTTATGTGACTTTCCTTCATAGTGTGGTTTATTTTTTGGTATGGGAGTGATAATAGAGAAGGACCAAAACATTGTTTTTCTACGTTGAATTGGTTTAGTGGTTGGGGTTCTTGGCCAAACCAATTATAGAATCCATATTCAAGGGGGTCTTCTAATCACTATTTCTATCAAATAATGTCTCACATGGGTGATTTTGGTGGATTTAGTATGATGTTATTCATTGAGTATGTTACAAAAATAGTTTTATCAGATGTAGTCATGTACAATGATATTACCAGATGGAAGAATGTTCAGTGATATTACAAGATAGATGTGACTATGATGGCCTTATATGGATGATTCTCAAAAGGTTGTATCAAAGGAAATATCAAAGGATGGTTCTCAGTCTAGTGATATTTTTTATGTGTAGTTTTTTCAAAATTTTAGAAGTATTTCCCTCTAAAGAAGAAGTGGTATCAATGGAGTTTCTAAGTGATAAAAATTACACTTTATGGGATTGGTCTTGAGGTGTATTCTATTATTGAGGTGTCTATTCACGATTGGATGAATGACTATTGTGTTTCTATATTTTATTTGTTTATCTATTTCCCATATAGTGTTAACTTGGAAGATTGTAGAGGTACTCACATATTTTGGTGCTATCAAAAACCTTCTTGTCCTAAAGATTCATGTATTGTGTTTCATTCATCATAGTGATAGATAGAGATCTGTGATATTAATATAGGTTCCAAAAATATTTTCTACGATCCATTATGTTTCTTTGGTTTTAGTGGAAGCTTCTTTACTCGAAGGAGAGAATTTCATGTGATTGGAACTAGGTTTATGTTTCAATATTAGAGGCTAGATACTATGGATAATGCTTACAGTTCTAGTCTTAGAGAGTATGTAAGTTCTATTGGATGAATAATCAGTTAGAAGAAAATATAAGTTGATTATTACAAGGACATATAGATGGTTATTTTATTAGTTCACATACTTTTAAAGTTCAAATACTGAACATAAAATCTATTATCTAAAAGGATCACTCTATATATTACCATAACCTATAGGTGATGTGGGTAACTAATGTAAAACTTATGTGTTTTCCAACATAGGAGAAACCAGGAGAAGTGACTATGTGAATAATCTATTGATTTAATTTGAGTGGTAGAAATTAGACTTTTTCAGATAATATCTATGAAGTTATGGTTTCATTTAAACAATAATCGAATAAAGAAATAATTTTTTTTCATTTTTCATGAAATTGATCTTAGATAAATCATTGGAAATGTGAAATATAGAAATTGTTTCAGGTTTTTGAGTGATTCGTAGTTTTGGAAAGTGTGTACAAGGTTCAAAGAACTAAAAGGAGTGATGATATGCCAATAATTAGATGATCATGAGATGAAATTTAAGAAAAGGTTTTTATGAGAACATTAGAGTGAGAGATGTGGGATGATTTTAATTCATTGTTATAAAAATATTACTTAAATTTGGTAATAGCAAGTTTAATGTTTAGTGGTCATATAATAAGTACATGTTTAATTGGACACTCTTAAATAAATGTGTTGTACATCGAATTCCCGTTGATGAAAATGTGAAGAACCATGATGTATGAGGTCTAGAATTTTATCTAGTTTATTAGAGTGTGGATTACATGGATGTTTGGAAATTGAACATATTATGTTGTTCTCATATGAAAAATTCATAAAAGTTAATTTGGCCCATGCAAAAGTTGATAAAAAAAACCCTAAGTCCAAGTAACACGTTACTTTTCTACTTCCATGTTTTATTGAAATGATCTTGTAGAGGATAAAAAATAAGGATATAATGATCTCATGAATGATATATAATATCAAATATTTTTAACCAAGATGATTATGTGGGATAAAATAGACATAAAATCCTTTTTTTAACTCGATGGAATTTTTTAGTGGTATTTTTTCATACAAATGATATCATACTTTTTAGATGAAGAAGTTCTAGATGGAGTCCAATCCAACGATGTCAGTGATGTCTATTTTACTAGAATAATTTCTTAGATAATATAAAATATTGGGGATAGAGTCTTCAAGGAAAGAGGAATATGATTTAAAAAGTACATGTACCTGATAAATGATACAGTCTTGATGATGGTATTTAAAAAATGTAAAGAGTATGATAAATGTCTCCTAATTTTCCTAGGAGGATCTTCTTAGAGGAATTTAGATGAGTTTTTTATTTCTAGAAAAATAAAATATCAGGGTTATGGAAGGACTAAGTATATATATTTTTTTAGTGTGAGGTTGGATGATTGGAAAGAGAATGTGGTGGATAACCATGAACGTACTATACCAAGATTAAATATGAGTAAAATTTTATCTAGTAGGACTTTGGTATGAGGATGAGAATCATATTTGAGTTGGAAATTGTTGGGATCGACCATTGAAACAAATTATCGAGTGGGATATTTTGTGGTTTTTGTGAGATATGTTTTGTTTACAATGACTTACAAATTTTTAGGAAGGATATTTTTGGAAGTAACACTTAAAAAAATTGATATATATCTTATTCCAGCATCATGCCTAAGATATGGCTAATATAAGATCATTCATTGGACAAAACTTTTCAGACATAGCTGAATAGATAGAGTCTTGTGTAAGGAGTCCATGAAAAAAAAATTAATAGGTAGAGTCTCGTGGAAAAAATATAGAAGATATAGTCCAGTGGACTGAGTATAATGGATAGAGTTTCCATGGTAATTTCAATACAGGTGAATGAATCATAATTTCTCAAAAAGGTACCTTTAATTAGGACCCACAAGAAGATATTTGATTGATAATATCAATGGAAATATTTGGGAGATGGTTATATTGATGGTTTGGGAAAAGTTCAGTCTTACAAAATAGAGGCATTAGGTTTTATATGATCTCGTAGGTAGTTATCAAGCTCAAGATGAACATAGTTTGGAATGCATTAATATTTTTTTGGTAGTAGAATGAATTATAAAAGGTAGGTTATGTGTTGCACTGAAGTCGCTCTGATGGGAAATAAGGGAGGATGAATCCAGGAAGCATTATTTTTGGATACAATATAGGAAATATTGGTTATATACTTAGTTTGAATCATAATGTGAAGTGCACTATTCACCAAGAGTCGGCAGTTGTGGTACTTAGAGCTATTGGTGATCAACTATGGATTACATTAGTGGATGGATGCCCATGAAAGTTATAAGGTCATTTTTACAGGATGACTGTATGGTGTCCTATGTACAATGGAAATTTGACCACATGTCAAAGCATGAATTATGGACTAACTATATCTAATGAGGTCTAGATAAGGATTATTTGGCCCCCCATGAATGTGGCTACGTAGGTAAACTTTGATTAGATTATAGATATAGAATGTTTCAATGAATCATAATCAGATAACTACCAATAAGATAGAAAACCCAATGGTTAAATATGTTGGTAGGGATTGTTCTATTAATATCTGTAGGTTATGCATGTTTATCTTAATAGTCAAGTGTTGTTCTAATTGAATGGATGAAGTTCTTCCATTCTCCCTTGGATAAATGAAATTCATCTGAACCATGTTATCCCTTTTGTTCCTTTTGATAGTTCTTGAACGTGTATTTCATTCTTTTTGTAGATTTTTTATTTATATATAAGGGATGGTATAGAAGGAACAAAACCCAGTTTTTTGTGTCAACTCAGTTTGGTGGTTGATGTACTTGGGTTAACCAATTCCTAAAGATATAGTCATGGGGGATCTTCTAATCATGGGTTCAACTAAATCATGTTCCATATTGGTGCTTCTAGTGGAGTTTATTTTATTTTTGTCATCAAGTAGGCATGTTTGATGGTTTTATTGGATAAAGTAATGTTTGATGATGATACTAGATAGAGGTTGGTCTATTAGTCTCAGATGGTTAATTACAAATATTTTTTGTTAAAAAGGATGATTAGACTCTTATTTTTTGTGCTAATTACTGGAATCTAAACTGGGTAATAATCAATAATAATTATCCATTTCTATTTATCAATGAGATATTTGATCAATTAAAAGGAGAAAAGTTGCTCTTAAAAATCAACCTTCAGGTTAGATATCATCATCTAAGATTTAATGGGGAAGATGTCTCAAATACCGCCTTCAAGATAAAGTATTACCACTTTGAATAGATTGTGTTGTCGTTTTGTCTGACTAATGATCAAGCTATTTTCATGGACCTGATGAATTAGATTTCCCATTGGTACCCAGATTCATTTTTCATGTAATTCACGAATGAAATTTTGGTTTACTCAAGAACTGAATAAGAGAATGTGTGTCACTTAAAATATGTTATTAGAATCTTGGTGGATCGTTGCATTTATGTTTAGTTATCAACATTTCATTTCAGAAATTAGGAATTTAAGTTCTTAGAAAATTTGGTTTCATAACAGGACATCTTAGTTGATTCTGAGAAGGTGAAAGTAGTATTATCTTAGGAGGAGGAAGAAAATGTCTTTCTGATGCATAGAATTGTGGTTTTAGAAGGATATTATTGGTGGTTTGTAAGGTAATTATCAAATATTTCATCTCCATTGAATGATCGTACCAGGAATGGTGTAAAATTCACATTGTATTTTAATTTCCAAACTTCCTTGGATGAATTGATCTGACATCTTACCTTAGATCATATTTTGATATTACCATAATTTGGAAAGGGATATGTGGTGTTTTGTAATGCTTAAAGTTATGGTTTGGTCTATATTCTAATGAGAAAATATCATATAGTAGAGTATGAATTTCGTTATCTTTGACCACATTAGAAGAATTTCCCCACATGTGAATTATATCTTGAAAACTTTATGCATCCTCACAAGAATTAGAGATATTACTACTTTCAAAAAAGTTTCACTATCTATTCTAACCATAAAAGTTTTATTTACATCCTTCTTTAGAAGCTCCTCAACCTTAGGATGATGTTCTAGGTAGATTATATTTATTATTTTGACATAAATATTTCCTTTACCTTGGGTAAAGGGAATATTGTTAAATATTCTATATGTATAAAGATACCTTCTCAAGTAATGATAGAATCGAGATATGAAAGAGATATCATGGGACTCTTTAATTGAATGCACCAGGATATGATGAAGTAAAATTTTGGTATTATTTTTTCTAGTGTTCGGTTGAAATCATTTCTTCTTGAGATAAATTTTTGGATAAAAAATGAGATGCATAGTTTAATAGAATCAAGAACTCTTTATATGTTTGGGGGACCATTTTTGAGCAGTCTCTCTCCCGATAATCAGTTTTTTGTTTTATAAACCATTATTATATTCCTTCATCTATGAGGAGGTTTGTGGTGTAATTTTATCATTATTATTATTGTTTTTTCATCTTAGTGTAATGAATAAGTACTATCACTTGAACTGTAGGTGTCGGTGGCCAAGTTTGAAACATGACATAACTGATTTTTTTCTCATTACTATAAATGTCACCAAATTAATGTCAAACACCAAAAGCCTTTTGGATTACAAAATCCTATCTTAGTTTCTATATGTTGATGGTATGAGTTCTCCTTGGATCTTATTATTGGGTTTTAATATAATCCCTAAGAGAATAATTCCATATTTGTGGTGATTCATTTGATAGTAAAGTTATCTCATTTAAATATTATTCCAGACTCCACTAAAGTTGAGGATTTAGAAATGTTATATGTTTAAGAGATCATGAGGTTTTATAGGATTCTATAATCTATTATTTCAGATAGAGACCCTTGGTTTATATCTAGATTTTTCAAATGCCTCTAGTAGGTAATGAGTAATCAAGTTAAATTGAGCATGACTTACCATCCTCAATCATATGAAAAAATAGAGAGAACAATTTTGATTTTGGAGGATATTCTTTTTTCAATCATAATAGAATTTAGAGGCACTTGGGAATTCTATATGGGTATGGTTGACATGGTATATAACAATAGTTTCCAATCATCCATCAGAATGGATCCCTTTGAGGATTTGTATGGTTTACTATGTAAATATCCTCTTTATTGGTCTATAGTTGGTGGGATTTATCTCATTAGATCATGAAGTATTCAAGAGGAATCGACAAAAAATTTGATTATTAGACAATGACTAGATACAGATCAAAGTCGCCATAAATAATATGCAGATTTTTTATGTCTTCCTCTAGAAATTTTTCTATATAGCTGAGTGATATTGAAATTTTTCCTTATGTTGGGTCACTTTCGGCTTTGGAATAAAGGTAAATTAACTATGTGATATTTTGATACTTTTGAGATCAATAAGTAAATTGGAAATGTTTATTATCAGTTTTTTTATCGGTTGACTTTTTATCATTGATGTTTCCAATGTGACTTAGATTAATAAGTATGATCTTGATTCCTATCATTTTTGAACTAAAAATTGATTTATCTAAAACCAGATATGTTAGTATTCAAATAACTAGTTTGGGTTGTTGATTCTCATGAAAATGTTCTACATAGTAAATCTATGATAAGGGAGTAATGACCTTATATTTTCATTGATCAATCTTATTCAGGTTGAGTTTATTTGGGTAGAATGTGATATAGTGGGAATAATGTTAATATCACAATTTCATTTTAAGGTATATATATTAATTATTTTAATGATCTTTTTGTGAACCACTATTGGCTCATTATGGTTGATTTTTTAGATATTTTTCATTATTATAAGAATGTGCACTATTTTTGCGTAGTTATGAAAAACTTTGTAGCATTCCCACGACGTTTTATAGCTTGTGCTGGTTTGGAAAATAGTCATTTTTCATAGTTGAAATATGGTAATCCAAACCATGTGTCCAAACCATGCGACTTTTATAGTGTATATAACTAGAAGCATGGTTGTTTCATGGTTTACCCAACTGTGTATCCAAGCCATGAGAAAACAAGTAATTCATCTGAAAATTTATTTTAAAACTTAAAAAATCACCTGTTAACCTATTTATTTGTCCTAAAACTTATCCTCTTATACCTAAGGTTTCCTCTCAGAGATTTTAGTGTTTCTAAACCTTATATAGAGTGATTTCAATGGGTCTTAATGCATGAGATCTTGGGAAATCAAGGTAAAATCATGTTCTTCATTGTTCTTCATAATTCTTCTGGATTATCCCTTTCTTACTGAAACGAACCCTAAATCAAGGATTTTATGGATACATATATACATTTTTTAATGATCTAATGTATTTTATTATAGATATCTTGTGATAAATTAAGGTAGATAGAGGATTAATCTAGATCTTTGAGCACTTATTCGAGAATATTCATGGTAAGTGGTATTTGTTAGGTCTGATGATCTTGGGATTGTTGAATTTTGGTTAGATTATTGGGTTTCATGCTTTAGTGATTTTATTTTCATCTTTGGATACTTTATTATTATTAGCGTGTTGATCTCATTCACCTGTAGTTTGTACCAAGTGTTTGAGTTAGGTGGTTCCACGGAAGGAGATTATTTTATAAACCTTGATTTCCTGATCATTTTAAATTAATTTTCCTATAATTTTTAATCGAATTATTTAAGATTATTGTAAAATGAAATCAAGGGATTATCTCAAAAAATTATTTCCCATTTTTTATTGAAAATGAATATGGGTTTCGAAGCATGTTTTAATGTGAATTCATGAAGTTTGATTATTGATGTGTCATATTCCCTTAAATTAATTTGAACTATGCATGTGAAGTATCCAAGTGTAAGATAAATCACATAGGAACCTAGGGTATTTTAAATGTGGATTTATAGGGATGTGAATAGTATTATGGTTTGAAGCTAACCGATATAGATTTATTCAATGACTCTAACTAAACTAGGGTATTGAAAGTTTCCACTTGTTGGAATGTTTTCCAATACCTTGCCTCATTATTCTTTGGGTTCATACACACAACATCATATGTTCATTGATGTGTGAAGATTCTAGCTAAACCATACATAATGTATCTTATGACTTAGTTTCAATGTTTCTATATTTTGAAATTGTGGTTTTGAATGCTTTGATAAACTAGATTTATTAATTCATGTTTTGTATAATACTATGAAATGGTGAATTACTATGTTTTTAAAATCTAAGAAACTATATTTCATGATTTTACTTAAATGAAAATAATTATTTTATTTATTAAATACTAATTATAAAACACGTGGTGGGATCCTATTGGAATTGATTTTCTCACACCATGAACATTCTTTTGGGTGTGTGTAGGTATTGTTTTATCTAAAATGGTTAAATTAGAGACACCACATGGAGATGGAAGGTATCCATGTCATCAGGATGTGGGATTTTGGTGGTTACATAATGGGATATTAAACCTTATATCATGTGAAGATGGGTTATAATTGGTCTCAACTACTTTGATTCCTCTATTTGGGTTTTAGAACTTGTATTTCTGGTTCACTATTTTTCTTCCATTATCTGAATCTTTATTGGCATGATTAATCTTTTATATATTCTATTGTTGATTACTTTTATTTATTATGGTCACTATTATTCTCAATGATATTTCTTGACTCCCTGGTTCCTATCTCCATCCCATAGAGTTCAAGAATTCCCTTCAGACCATACCATATCCTGGATTGGGTGTTTGATTTAGGGATGACCTGGTTTGATTCTTGAAAACATTTTATGCACTATACCAATCTCAATCAATATCCTGACATCACCTTGCAACCCATTGGGTGGTCTAATCTAATGTAATATAAAGAGTACATTCCTGACCATTCAGATGACCCATCTCTCTAATCTCGAGACCCCAAGATAAAAACTTCTCAAGTGATAAAAATCCACAACCACATGAGAAGACCAATTCCTCCACCGCATAGAAATAATTTCTATAAAATATTTTCACCCAGGAAGATAAACATGAAATATCTCAATGAGGGTTTCATTTCACAAGGGAAGTACCCACTTCAGATGTTTATCTCAATATTTATTATAGACACCATGGTAATACCACTTAACACATGTGAAGGTGGTTGACATGATCCCCTCCTTTAGGAAAATAATTTATGATCATCAATTGAAAATAACCATTTACACTGGACTAAAAGGCTGAAATTATCACTATGGGATTTTATCACACAATGAAAGAGTGGACAACTATCATCAATAGATGGTGGGATATCTCTTTATCCATGCTAGAAAAAAAATCCATAAAACTTACTACTCTAGTGCCTCCACCATCACTAAGACAGAAATTCTTCTACTAGAACTGTCAACCATTGTACCTCTACCATGACACTCTAATATCATTATCTTACATGTCTTGACATCCTTAGATAAAACATTCATCCTAGACAAAATTCCAAACTCTCACCATGGTATATAATTACTCTTATTAGTTTGAAAAACTTCATCCATCAGCAACCCACTATGTCATATAGGAATCTCAATAAAAAATGACATCTGGTCAGAAAAAATCTAGAGTCATGTGGAAATGAGAGTCTTAAACTCCATCTCAACCTATTACACTCAGAGGTTATGCTTTCCCCATAAACTCATGATACCTATATTTTTTGAATATGTATATTAAACTTAGTTTACATGTATTCTCATCCAACTTAGTGGGAATTAGAATATTCTATATAAGATCTATTATAATCGTAAAGGATAGGAACATACCTAAAATCATGGTGCAAGTATAATTCATCATATCTTGATGATATGAAACATAAAATACATAGAAAATCTTAACTGACCATAATATAATTCATGTACCAACTTAATTATATCCATCAATAAGATCTCTAATCTATGGGTCAAATGAATGGTTATTCGAGTCCTGGTGAAATGATGCATCAGCCTCCACATATACAATGGTTTCCCTTTAATGAAAACCGATCTGAATACCCCTTTAATATCATTTCCCTAATGCTTCAAAACTAGTCCTTACATGGTATATGACTCTAATATTTTCCCTAGGATAAGACTTGTTTGATCTTACTCTGGCATGACCTTACCCACTAGGTTCCCACCTAGGTTGGTGGTATGCAAAGAGTTTCACTCTAATCCCACTTCTAATAAGAAATGGGATGGGGATGAGAACTGAGTAGGCATATCTCACAACATGAGAGGACCTACCCTATGAAAACCTATATCAAACACATCTCTAGTGTACAAGATATCCCCAAAATACTGGTAGTATTTATATAATAAACTAATTATAATTGTATTAAATATAATTATTTATTATAAAATAAGTATAATTATATACCATAAAGTAAATATAAGATAAATATGCCTCATGATATTATTTAAAACATAAAGAAATGAATATTCCTCCCCAATTCTTATACTCTTAGATCACACTCCAATCATTGCGGTCACCTTCGCCATCACAAATCCTCATAATCCATAACACGTCACCAAGTATCATTATGTTCCATCTTCAAAAGAGCCATGCGAGTTCCATGTCCACCAAAACCATCTCTATACATGTCCATTGTCTATAAAAACATAAGAAGTGTAGGAATAAGGCCCATGTATGTGTGAGTTTAATCATAAAAAGTAGGATTCTTAAAAAATCCTAGATGAATCACAAAGTAATAAGTCAGTCCAACTCTAAATATAATAGGTAAACAAGAGTAGGCAATTTTGATGAACTAGAACCCCAATCAAGCCCAAATACCTTGTTACTAAACAGTAACTAGTTGAATGAAAAGGAAAAATAATCTAAATACTCTCCACCATAAGAATTATCAAGGGTATAAGAAAATTCCTAGTCACTATTTCTCTAACCCTTAATATCTATTCCACATTAGTGAATAGAGAAGATAAAAATAATAAAGAGTCTATAAAGCATGATTTAGATTGCAAGTTGTATACTACATGTTAAGGGAATCCCCATGGGGTGATGAGGTGCCATAAGTCTTGATGAAGCCTACATATATCAGCCTCCCCATCTAATGTACTATCATCAAAAGTAAAGAAGTGGAACCATTTCATCAGTCAATAAATCATTACATCCCTAATCTATTAATATAGTAACATCAATCCATCTGCAAACTAACAAAGATATTAATCAACACAACCAATGTAGAGAATTTGTGATGTACTTATGCCTTTATTAGGTATAATAAATGGTTGAGGGGATATATACCTCTGTGAAAGAATAACACCCCACATGAGCTCTTAGATGAGGGGATAATGACTCCCTAGATAGAAGACCCAAGCCCTAGGAGTGTATGGGGAAACATAGACCCAATCTGTATAAATGAAGTATGGGAACCATTCTATAACCTTTTATCTAGGTGGTATTAACTTCAAAATCACTCCAAATATCATTCCCAATCCTCATCATCTTCCCTACGTAGCTAAATTAGGAATCTACATATATCACATAAAAAATATCCCTGGAGAGAAAAATGGATCAGGCCATTACGACGTATGTATAAAAAATACTAATGACAGAATATTTATTTATTAGAATATTGAAAAATATAAAAAATATACATTTTATCATATCAAATACATGATAAATTATATTAATGGATTTAGGGATCATTCCATGAGTCAGATTTATGTATAAAATATTAGTCTTGAATCATTTTCCTCAACATTTGGGTTATGATTCCATAGATAGATCATCAATTCGACGAATTTAAAAAAATTATAATTGAATGAAGGGTTAATAATAATAATAATTATTATTATTATTATATTATTATTGTTATTATTATTATTATAAAATATATAATTATATACATGAGTGGAAGGGGGAATGGAATCACACCTCCCACTACCATCAAACAGTCACCCTTCCCCTTTTATCAAGTGGTTACCCTCTGTTATTCTATTACATGGAATAATATTATTATTAGTATTAGAATTATTATTATAAAATTTTTATTAAATGAAATGGGGGAGATGAAATCACAAAACCTCCCCCAATAATGTGGCCTTAACTGCCACCTTCCCTTCAAATGCCAAAATGACCCAAGAGTAGTATCTTCCACACAGTGACTGACCTTCCATGTAGAGCCATTGCAGTCACGTCCATGTTTGAACAATTTTCATTTGTCACACTACTATTTGATCTCCTTGGACTCATAATCATTCTTAATACCATCCTGGTACCTTCTAGATAATTTTCGTGATACACTCCAAGGGTATGAGTTACCTCACCTACATATGCTGCCATGCTCGACTACCACACATCAAAAGGACTCTAAACTTTCCACCAGCAATGAATAGGGATTATAAACCTTTATCTACAAAATGATAATATTAATATCTATTATAGGTGAAAAAAATAGATTAGGGAGAGTACATGTTGAGGAAAGGATAATCTGGACAACATGTTCTACAGTGATCCATCTATTCTTTCACACAATCAAAAAAAGATAGGATTTCACAATTATAACCAAGATATCCTATAACATTGGGTTTATAATTCAAGAAACCATGGTTTTAATGATAAATTAATTATTTGATAATATAATTATAGAAATATAAATAACCCCTCATTTAAAAATGTATAATGGAGAATAACTTAACATTTTCAACAAGGAATTGTAGGGAACAAGGAAACATGTAAAAGAAAGTCCAAACTCTTGGTAAATCACTAACACTTCAATAAATATTATATTTTTTATGGATTTCATAATTAAAATGAGGTCCAATCATTTATTCCTTCATGATTTCATTATTTGATTCTTAGTTCCAATGGTTCTTCTAGATCTTCCTCATCTTCCTCTACTCTCTCTACATCTCTCTCTCACGATAGGTTTATTAGGTCTAACCCTAGAGAGAGAGATTATGGATTATTAAATAGAGGATATTAAGGATTATCCATAAAAAAATAATTAATGAATTAAATCAATTAAATTAATTAATTAATCCACCTATGATGGAAAATAGACAAGGGTCCTGATGTGAACAACTGTTATACCATCACTAGGGTAAAATTCTTTTTCTATAAAAAAAACATAGCATCTTATTTTCTATTAAAATATCAATTACATAGATATAATTGTTTTATTAAAAATATTTACATATAGGATAAAATTTATATTTGTATACTTTATATTTTTTTCAAGGTCTCACTGCACTTTTATTTCCATTATGGTTTAGCCCGAGGGAAAACACCATAACCTAGAATCAAAGGAATCATTAGATATTTCTTCTAAGGTTGTATACTAGGGAATATTTACTATTTTTACCATGGAGATGTCCTAGGAATTTGAAACTCGATATCTTTCAAATATTAGTTTAAGAAAAACCAATCTCTTTACATCCTCCCTATCAAAAAAACATTGAATTCTTGAATTGTGAAACAAATGGGGATACCCAATAAGGAAACATAAGTATCCCATGTGATAAACCACCACAATTTCATGTTCCTTCTTCACCTATGGAGGGTCAAGATCTACGAACATGGGAATCAACCTCTGAAGAAGGAAAATTCATCCTCCATCCACATGGATATCATCAATTTCCATATCAAGAAATAACTAAGAGGAAACCTACTTCAACTTCATATAAGTCTTTCAATGAATCAACCCCTAAAACCATACACATATTAAGTTAAACATACCACATGGAATAGAGAAAAACTATGATCCTTGAAGATCCATCACAAAAATGTTATTTAGATAATGATATCATTCGTGAAAGGGAATCTCTCTATAAATTTAATGAGAATTAATGATTTTTTTCATATGATAATTGTAATGTCCCAACTCAAAATACCCTCGAACCGGTAGCCAGACCGGTCACCATGTGACCTCAAGCGTGTTTCCCTGCATTCCAGAGGCTTCTAAATATAAGCAAGATTTTATGGATAGTAAGTGGGGAAAATACGACCTCATATTTATAGTGAACATCAGAAATAGATAATAAACTTGGACAACAACGGAAGTAGACGTAAAACAATAATCAAAGAAATAATGAAAAAGGAAAATGAAAGTATAAACAATGAATGCATTTTATGGTGATACATATCAAAAATAAGTAAACAAAATAACATTATTTACATTCCAATACATAAATAAAGAAAAGACTCAAAGCCCCAAAGATTTTCTCTATGACCATTTTGAGTTCCCGCTCATTATTTTTCTCCTAACTCCCAAATATAAGTAACTACCACAATCAAAGTTCCACAGTCCTGAAAACAAGAAATTCCACTCGGGTACCCCAGTGTAATGGCGGCCTTAATAAGGTGTGAGATATACATCTCAGTAGGTCAGGACCACAAATTCTCGAGCCCAATCTAGACAATACGATATGACAAACATTTTGCAGATATAACAAGTTAAAAACATAGCAGAATAAATAACCAACATTCTATCCAGGTTCCAAAGGGACACCTGATAGCAATACCTGCTTAATCCCATAGCTGTAATAAGAGTCTGTAAAATAATCATACAAGTTTATTTAGTGAGCATAAATACATTTTAACACTTTACCAATTATTTTTTTTTAATCATTTCTTAACTCTAGGTTTGAATCATTCCATATATTCAATTCACAATTCTATATACAAATATATCCTTAGTATATGACGTTGTGTCTAACACTCAAAATCCCATCAGTGTAGAACATCATGTATACCACCCAAAATCTCATCAATTTATTTATCACTAGTGTAAAACGCCATGTCTAACACCACAAAATCCCATCAATGCATAATGTCATTTATAACACCCCAAATATTATTTATCATTATTTATCATTAGTGTAGAAAGCCATATTTAACATCCCAAAACTCAATAATGCAGATATATCTATCAGCGGTGTATATTTCTATGTCTAACACCCAAAATCTGATTGGTGAAGAACACCATGTCTAACACCCAAAATCTTGTTCATTTATTTATTTCATTGGTGTAGAACGCCATGTCTAACACCACAAATCCCATTCATTAATAAATTGAAAACTTAATTAATCAAGTTTTTTAATTAGTTCAAAAACTAATTAATAACATCAATTTCCCATATATTAATTCTACAATTAATTAACCATTCAACATCTCAAAAGGCAATAATTAATTATTCTTAACCTCAATCAAGTCAACTAGATAATTAATTTCAACTAATTATCTCAATTACTTGACTGAAAACATGATAATTAATTCAAAAAATTGATTATAATTATTCCCTTACTAATCAAAATGATTAGCTAAATATACCAAATCTATTATTTAACCCAAAAATTAACTATGTACATGAATCCATTAATTATTCCATAAATTAATTAATCTACTATATAAATCACATTCCATAAATTCTTTTTCTAGAAACAATTATCCAATCTAAATATCAACTCGTCATAATTAATCTCACAATTAATTATCTTATAAAACATCAAGGAACATAATTAATTAACCAATAATTATCTCAATTTAACCCAAACAACATATCTAAATTAATCTTTCAATTAATTATCTAAACTAGGAAAATCAATATCTTGTAATTAGTCTCTCGATTAATTACCTATATTAAAATCTAGAAGTGTATAATTAATTCACAATTAATTATCTCAACTTATCCAATTTAATATCTCATAAATAATCCCCCAATTAATTAATTCAATTATAATTCTCAAAGAACATAATTAATTCATAATTAATTACTTCAACTTAACCAAATTAATATCTCATAATTAATCTCCTGATTAATTATCTATCAAAAGGCACATATATAAATCATAATTAATTATATCAAATTAACCCAATTAATTACTCATAATTAATCGCTCGATTAATTATCCATTTTACAACCTCAAATCATATAATTAATTCACAAATTAATTGTCTCAACATAGCCAAATAATATCTTATAATTAATTCTCTGATTAATTATATCTACTTATTCAGCCTAATATTCATAATTACTACTTAACCTAAGTGTGTCAACATGTATGGGTGGAAATAAAAAAACACACCGCATCAAGCTAAATGAACATATCAATCTAATCACCATGTTTATAGCTTGAAGGTAGCACACCTTGATTGAGGGGTTTTATTACAAAAACATGATTTTGTAATCTAACAAATCTTTTTAAACTGATAAACTAATCATTTGGAAATTGCATTCTTATTCATCATCAATAGTAATTAAACAACTACTGCATTTTATTAATTGAAAAAATTTGAGGAACCTACCTCAAGGAATTGGCCATGCAAATGTTTTCTAAATCAAACCACTACCTGCTCGTGCATATGCACTAACACATTAATGTCTGCACATACATGGAATTGATCGCAATACCTAACAACAACAATTGGCACTCCCTATTAGTGCGGAGGGGACCAACACACACCAAAATAATCAACCGCAACTCAAATAGACCATAAGCACATAATACAAGGGTGTGAAACCATTTATTGGGTATATAACCTTGCCCAAATATGACGACGGTGAACCAAAAAAACTGAGCCGCTTCACTTTTGGAAGAGGTCATTGGAATACATACCAGCATGTTCTTAGACATATTTTGCACCACCTAGGATTAGAAGAAACAAGAAATCTAGGTTAATCTTAAACCTAGGGTTTCGGCCAAACAGAACCTGAGAAAAGGAAAGAAAAAATGGCTGATGTGAAGAAAGAAACATGTAGAGAAGTACTTAACTCGATGATATGGAAAAATTCTATGAAGAAACCACCATGATCTGACATGCGGAGAGGGAGCTGGGAGAGGAGGGTGGTGCTCCACCCATTGGTGCTACACCACGGGTGTATCGCACCCCCTGTAAGAGGAGGGAGAGGTGTGCCTCCCTCTTCTTTTCTCCATTAAATAAATTAAAAGTATAATTTAAAATATAATAATAAATATAAAAGTAATAATAATAATAATAACCATCATATTATTATTATTACCCTTTAATATTATTCCCCTTTGATAAACTCCAAACACCCATTTACGCATTATTTAATTAAATTACCCTCAACCGAATTTAATTAAATGAATTCTCCAACTCATGATCTTTAATTAAATTATCTCAAAATTAAATTTAATTAAATTAAAACCTCCATTTCTCATCAATTAATTAAATTTTTCTTATAATTGAATTTAATTAAATAAAACCTCCATTTCACATCATTTAATTAAATTCCATTTAACTCAATTTAATTAACTAAAACTCTCCATATCACCTCATTTAATTAAATTATTCAACCTCAATTTAATTAAAACAAACACCATAATAATAAAATTTTAATTAAATAAAACCCCAACTTCATATCATTTAATTAAATTCTGTTTAACTTAATTTAATTAAATAAAATTCTATATATCACATCATTTAATTAAATTCCACAGCCTCAATTTAATTAATTAAAACTATCATAATAATAAAAATTATTGTTATTATCATTTAATAAAATGATTCTTTGATAAAACCCAAAACTCCCCAATAACACATCATTTAATTAAATTCTTCTCTAATGATTTAATTAAATAAATTCTCCAACACATCATTATTTAATTAAATTCTCCTAAAAAAATTAATTAAATAAAACACCTAGTATTCATCAAATAAATAAACTCATATTAACCTTGAAATTAATTATATAAAACACCAACTCCACATTTAACACATCATTTAATTAAATTATTCTCCCATGATTTTAATTAAATAAATTCTATAACCCATTATTATTTAGTTAAATTCTATCAACCTCGTTTTAATTAAATAACAACCCCCATTTTACAACGACTAATTAAATTCTTCCTAACCTTGAATTCAATTAAATAAAACCTTCTTTTAGTATTAATAAATAAAATTCTTTTTTACCTTTAATTTAATTAAAAAAACTCCATATCCTCATTTAAAATCATTTAAATTTTACCATTTAATATTCCCCTTCATTGATAACCCCCAACTTCCAATTTACATGTAATTTAATTAAATTTCACTCATTTCAATTTAATTAAATAAAGACTCCATCTCATAATCATTTTGAAAAACAAATTTGATTCTTTTCATCTCAATTTAATTAAATAAATTCTCTATCTCAACATTCTTTAATGAAAAACACTCATCATAATTTAATTAAATTAATTCCCCCATACAAATTAATTTAATTAAATTCTCTCCAACAAAATTTAATTAAATAAATTATCTGTTCTCCATATTCACCTCGTTTAACTAAATTTTCTCAATTTTAATTTAATTAAATTAAACACCCATTTCACTTTATTTAATTAAATTATTTTCAACTAAATTTAATTAAATAAATTCTCTAATACATCATTATTTAATTAAATTCTTTCAACCTCAATTTAATTAAATAAATCCTCCATTTCACATCAGTTAATTAAATTCCTCTTAGCCATGAATTTAATTAAATAAAACCCCTAATTCACATCATTTAATTCAATTCCACTTAATCCTAAATTTAATTAAATAAATTAACCCAAAACATAAAACTGGGTAAGCCTCACTATTTGAATCACACGGTCTGATAGATCATGCATAGACAACGTATCCACTACTAGACACCCATTTTAACATGCATGACTGACCCGCATGGTTTGAATAACCGCGTGCAACCTGTGCATACACCTCTATCGGGCTTGGTGCTCCAAAAACCCATCTAGCCATTAGGGAAACTCTTTGAGCCTTTACGTATGCCCAATATAAACATGTTTAAAATATCCCAACTCATGAAACATCATCCCAAATATTGTTTTTAAAATCAACCCATCGTTACAATGAAAAAGTTCAAAAACATTCTTGTTTTAACCTAGTTCATAAAAACATTGGACTTTACAATATACCCACCTTAAAAAAATCTCGTCTCCAAGAAGACATCAGGAACTACTACAGCATCAACCAACCCACCAATGTCATGAAGTCTCATTTGAACATTCGTGTTGTGTTCCTAAATGCCCAACACACCCTTAAAAATTTTTGAACCAGAATTCATAGCTCTTTTTAGGAAAGACATTTCCGACCCATGAAACCCATACCCGTCGTAAACACATCCAATGAATTCCCACTCAAGCATGAATTTAAATATCAAAACATGTAAAGCATGCTATCATAAGAAGTAACACAACAACCTGCTATAACACAGAAGCATGGAACAATAACACATCATGCTAATAATATAAGAATCATGGAATATAATCATTTAAATGTGTTATACAAGCAGAAATGCTAATGTAGATCAAAACATGGCATTCCACCCAAGACATAGAATAAAAATTAGCAGGCATCATACTAATAAACTACATGGAATGTGATATGCATGGAATGTGAATCTTTAAGTCCCTAAGATGATGTATGTAATGCAATTTCCATTTCATATCAGGTCAAGAAAAATTTTCAAAATTCTCAAAATCAATAAGCAGTAGAAAATACACCAGTCACTCATGGTGAAATCATATCAACTGTAATCTCAATAAGTATAAACATAAATTCTCATCCCTAGACACTTGGTCATTTCTCATACATGGGGTGATCAGTCCCAAGCACGTCTATTAAACAAGCACCAACACTTTCATAATATCTTATCTACCAACCCAAAATACAAAGACAAAGGAATAAAAGAAAGAAAACATGAACCTCTGATAACACTTTATAACATCACGACCCACCTTACCCTCATACCGATAGCCGGAATAGTCACCCCATGGCCTCAAATGCATCTCTCTATATTCAAAAGGCTGCTGACTAGAAGCGAAGTTCTGTGGATAGTCAGTGGGGAGACTATACCCTCATATTCAGAGTGAATAGTGGAAATAGATAATAAACTCAGATAACAATGGAAGAAGATGTAAAACAATAATCAACTGAATAATGAAGATGGCCAATGCCAACTTATATAATGCAAGTATGTCATGGTGATACATATCGAAAAGTATTAAAAATAGCATGATTTACATTCCAATATCGAAATAAAAAAATAATCAAAAACCCAAGGGTGATATTCACAATCATCCCGAGATCCTACTCGGTCCTTTGATCCTAAATCCCAAGTATAAGTAACTGCCACAAGAAAATGTCCATAGTGCTGAAAACAAGAAAGTATACTCGGGTACCCCAGTGCAATGGCGGTCTGAAAAGGGTGTGATATATACATCTCAGTAGGCCAGGACCGTCGGTTTTCTAGCTCAATCTTGAAAATGAAATATAACAAACGGTGTGAAGATATAACAAAGCAATAAAAGAACTGAATAAATAACTAAAAACCTGTCCAGGTTCCAAAGGGACACCAGACGACGATACCTTGTTCAGCCCGTAGCCAGAATATGAGTTTGCACAAGAATCATACAATCATATTTATCAAGCATAAATACCTTTAAACACTTTACCAATTATTCTCTATTTAATCATTTCTTAACTACAGGTTTGAATCATGCCATATATTCAGTTCACAATAATATATATAGATTTATCCTTAGTGTAGGGTGCCATGTCTAGCACTCAAAATCTCATCAGTGAAGAACATCATGTCTACCACCCCAAATCTCATCCATTTATTTATCATTGGTGTATAACACCATGTCTAACACCCCAAAATCCCATTGATGCAGAATTCCATGTCTGACACCCAAAATTCTATTTATCATTATTAATCATTGGTGTAGAGACCCATGTCTAACACCCCAAAACTCAATAATACAGATAGATCTATCAGTGGTGTAGATCATTATGTATAACTCCTGAATTTTGATTAGTGAAGAATTCCATGTCTAACACCTAAAATCTTGTTCAGTTATTTATATCATTGGTGTAAAACGCCATGTCTAACACCCCAAATCTCATCCATAAATTAATTCATAAATTAATTAATTAGGTTTGTTAATTACTTCAATAACTAATTAACAACATCAATTTCTATTAAATTAATTCTATAATTAATTAACCATTCAACATCTCAAAATAAAATAATTAATTATTCTTTACCCCAATCAAGTCAACTAGATAACAAACTCAACTTATTGTCCCAATTCCTTGACCGAAAACATGCTAATTAATTCACCAAATTAATTATCCTTATTCCCTTATTAATCAAAATGATTATCTAAATATACCAAATCTATTAGTTAACCCTAAAATTAACTAAGTACATGAATCCATTAAATAATATAGAAATTAATTAATCTACAATACAAATCACATTCCATAAATAATTTTTTTAGAAACAATTATCCAATATAAATCTAAACTTGTCATAATTAATCTTAAAATTAATTATCTTGAACAACATCAAGGCACATAATTAATTCACCATTAATTATCTAAATTTAACCCAAACGACATAACACAATTAATCTCCCAATTAATTATCTCAAATAGGAAAATAATGATCTTGTATTTAATCCCTTGATTAATTAACTATTTTAAAATCTCAAAGAATACAACTAATTCACAATTAATTATCTCAACTTATCCAATTTAATATCTCATAAATAATTCCCTTATTAATTAATTCAATTACAATTCTCAAAGAACATAATTAATTCATAATTAATTATTTCAACTTATCTAAATTAATATCTCATAATTAATCCCCTGATTAATTATCTATCAAAAGGAACATATATAATACATAATTAATTATCTCAACTTAACCAAATTATTTACTCATAATTAATCTCCTAATTAATTATCCATTTTACAACCTCAAAGAATATAATTAATTCACAAATTAATTGTATCAACAAAGTCAATTAATATATTATAATCAATTCCACGTTAAATTATCTCAGCCTATTCCATCCAATATTCATAGTTACCACTTAACCCAAGTACATCAACATGTTAGGGTGGTAATAACAAAACACACTGCAATAGGCTAAACCAACATATTAATCTAATCACTATGTTTTTATCTTGATGGAATCACACATCGATTGAGGGGTTTTATTTCAAAAACATGATTTTGTAATCTAACAAATATTTTTATACCAATAAACAAATCATTCAGCAATTGCATTCAAATTCATCATCAATAGTAATTAAACAACTACTGGATTTTATTAATTGAGAATAGTTGAGGACCCTACCTCAAGGAATTTTTTTTGCCAATGATTTCTAACTCAAACTGATGTCCTCTCATACATACACACATCCACATTAATGTGCCCACATACTTGTAATTTATTGAAACACCTAACAACAACAATCAGCAATCCCAATTAGTGCGGTGGGGACCAACTCACACCAAAATAATCAACTAAAACTCAAAAATACCATAAACACCTAATCCAAGGGTGAGAAACCATTTATCAGGTTTATAGCCTTACCTGAATATAAAGGTGGTGAACCAAAACAAACTGAGTCGCATCGCTTTTAGCCACGATTGATGGAATACATACCAGCGTGTCCCAAACATCTTTCACACCACCTAGGATCGGAAGAAAAAAATAAATCTAGGTTAATTCTAAACTGAGGGTTTCTTCCCAATAGAACCCAAGCGAAGGAGATCCAAGACAGATGATGCAAAGAAAACAACAAGTGTAGAAAGACTTACCTCGATGAGACTGACAACTTTTGTGAAGGAACCACTGTGATCTGGTGCGTGGAGACAGATCCAGGAGATGAGGGTGGTGCGCCACCCATGGGTGCTACACCATTGGTGCATCACGCCCCCTGTAGGAGGACGGAGAGTTGTGGCTCACTATTCTTTTCTCCATTAAATAAATTAAAATTCTAATTTAATATATGATAATTAATATAATAATATTAATAATAATAATAAGCATCATATTATTATTATTACCCTTTAATTTTTTCCCCTTTGATAAACTCTAAACTCCCAGTTATACATTATTTAATTAAATTATCCTCAACTAAATTTAATTTAATTAATTCTCCAACTCATTCTTTTTAATTAAATTCTATCAACCTTAAATTTAATTAAATTAAAATCCCTATTTCACATCAATTAATTAAATTTTTCTTAACCTTGAATTTAATTAAATAAAACCCTTATTCCACATCATTTAATTAAATTCCATTTAAATAAATTTAATTAAATAAAACTCTCCATATTTCCTCATTTAATTAAATTATTTAACATCAATTTAATTAAATAAACCTGCCATAATAATAAAATTTTAAATAATAAAACCCCAAATTTGCATCATTTAATTAAATTTCATTTAACATAATTTAATTAAATAAAAATATCTATCTCGCATGATTTAATTAAATTCCCCAACCTCAATTTATTTAAATAAAAGTAGCCTAATAATAACCATTATTATTATTATCATCATTTAATAAAATTATTCTTTGATAAAACCCAAAACTCCCCAATTTCACATCATTTATATAATTCTTCTCCAAAAAAATTATTTAAAAAAATATCCAAAAAATAATTATTAATTAAATTCTTGTAATATAATTTAATTAAATAAAATCCCTATTTTTCCTCAAATAAATAAATTCATCTTAACCTTGGATTTAATTAGATAAAACCTCAACTCTATATTTAATGCATTATTTAATTAAATTATTTCCCCATGAATATAATTAAATAAATTCTCCAACACATAATTATTTAATTAAATTCTCTCAACCACAGTTTAATTAAATAATAACCTCGAATTTCCAATGCCTAGTTATATTCTTCTTATCCTATAATTTAGTTAATTAAAACCTTTATTCCATATTAATTAATTAAATTCCTCTTTATTTTGAATTTAATTAAAAGAAACCCCAACTCCTCATTCACACATCATTTAAATTTTACCATTTAATATTTCGCTTCATTGATAACCCCCCAACTTCTCATTAACAAGTCCTTTAATTAAATTCCACTCATCTCAATTTAATCATATAAAGATTCCAACTCGTCATTATTTAAAAAATTAAATTTAATTCTTTTCATCTCAATTTAATTAAACAACTTCTCCATCTCAACGTCATTTAATTAAAAACATTAATCAAAATTTAATTTAATTAATTCTTCCATTCGACATCATTTAATTATAATTTCTCCAAGAATATTTAATTAAATTAATTCTATGTTATTTATCTCGACTTAATTTAATTAAATTATCTCACCTTTAATTTAATTAAATAAAACCCATGTTCCAATTTATTTAATTAAATTATTTTCAACTGTATTTAATTAAATAAGTTATGAAATTCATCATCAATTAATTAAATTTCTTGAATGTAAATTTAATTAAATAAATTATTTATTTCACATCAACTAATTAAATTCATTTTATCCTTTAATTTAATTAAATGAACCCCTAAATTCACTTCATTTAATTATTATCATTTTAATCTTGAATTTAATTAAATAAATTAACCCAAAACATAAAATTGGGTAAGCTACACTCTTTGACTCACATGGTCTAATGGATCATGTGAAGACCATGTGTCTGCTACTGGACATCCATTTTAATATGTACGACTGACCCACACAATTTGACTAACTCTGTCCAGCCTATGCGTACACCTCCCTCAGGCTCGGTGCTCTTTAAACCCATACATCCATCCTGGAAACTCTTTGAGCCCTTACCCAAGCCCAATATAAACATGTTTAAAAGATCACAACTTGGGAAACTTTATCCTGAAGCTTGGTTTTAAAACAGACCCATCATCACAATGAAAAAGTTTAAAAACTTTCGTGTTTTAAACTGGTTCAAAAAAACATGGGACAATACAATAACAACACATTAAATCCACACACATCACTGAGAACTTTAAAAAAATCTACACTACCAGTGGAAGGGTTTATATGTAGCATGGTATCCTGGTTCGACACTAGCTCCTCTAAAATCTCTTGGCTATAAGGCATGGTAATCTATCTTAGTATCTTTTGAAAAAAAGATTATATTGGAATTCTTATCCAACATTGAAATTCAAAAGAATCCACTATCCACATACTGATCCCTAACTAGTTTATATTCACTATCAAAGATAGCTTAGTTATGATGTTATCATTTTATTACACAATCTACCAATGAGTACTATAATCACCACACCAACCTCACTCTACTGATTCAAATCACACCACCACCAATCAAGTGGTGAGATAAACTAAAATCTGAAGTGTATATCCTTGAATTTTTAGATAAATCAGCACTATTATTCCTAGATCAAAAGAAAACACCTTCCTAAGTGACCAAAATTTATAACCCCTTGAGAAAACCTCTTCCTCCACCATATAACATATTTTATATAAAATGGATACACTCAAAAGATCTAAATAAAATACATCATAGAGGGTCATGTTTCAATAAGAAAATAACCACTCATAATTTCCATCTTAATATTCACCAAAAACACTAAAGAAAAATAATATCCACCTAATAAAGTTATGTATGTATCTCACACCTTCAAAAGATCCTTTGAGTCAATATTTTGAGAACACCTAGTCACACTAGACCATAGGGTCAATGTCATCACTATGGTTTTATCTAGTATAATAAAATTGCAAGGGGAGACTTATTTTTGATTGATAGTGAGCTACATCTACCTCTCAACATTAGAAATAAAATCCTTGAAACTATCTACTTAGGTTCTTCCTTTGTCATCAATACACTAAGTGTTGTACTATGCATGTGAACCACCACTCTTCTACCATTCCACTCTATTATCACCAACTTACAAGGCTTCAAATTACTTAGATAATACCTTAATCCCATATCAAATTTCAAACTCGAACCATATTTAGAGTGTTCCCATTGGAATTTTGAGAAAACATTATCTCTCAAAGTCCCACCATGCCGTATAGGAATATTGATACAAGAATCGACATGTGTTAGTAAAAATCATGAGCTAAATAGAATCTTATGTCTCAGAATGTAGTCAAACCTTTGTCTCTTGAGAGTTATACAAATCTCATAAACTAATGATTCCCCTATTATCAAAATGTATACAACATACCAAGTCTACAAGTAGTCTCATACCACTCAACATGAACTACCATCCACTCTATAAAATCCACACAAAGTGTAAAAGAGATATAAAATTCCTCATATGATGGTGTAATTATATATTTCAAATAGGTCTCAAAAAACAACACCTCATCTCCCTCTAGTCAGTAGTGAGACTCTGAACTAATGAATAAGCCTGTCATGACCTTGCCTCAAAATATGACCCGACTATCAGCAGGAATCACCCTCCATTCAATAAGGAGAATATATAATGATTAAGGAATATCTAGATGATTTTACATGGGAAGGACCCTTAAAATCATAAATGATCACTATATGATGCATGTACTAATTTTCATATAACCCACACCAATGTTTTAGAGTTATAAGTTGACTAACAAGTTATTAGAGTCCTGGTGAAAGGATATAATAAACACCACACTGACACTGGTCTCACTATTTTGATAACCGAAATGAATACCCCTTGAAAATAATTTCCCGAATGTTCCCAAACTATTAATCACATAACCAATAAAAACAATATTAATCCTTAGGAAAAACTTGATTTTATACCACTTTAACACAAAAATTACCCACTGAGGCCACACTAGGGATGGAGTTAAGTCAATAGTTCCATACCAAACCCATCTCTAATCAGCCAAAGTATATTGACTATAAATGATTAGGCATGTGTCACAATATGGTAGGTCCTAGACTATAATAACCAATAACAAACAAAAATCCAATGCATAATATAAACCGAAAATACCATCAGGATATATGTAATCAAATAATCATAACTATACTAAATACAATACATGGATGATACAACATGTAAAAGTATATCCCATAGAGTAAATATAATAGAATAATAAATTAGAAAAGTCTCTGAAACTCAAATAACTGAGAAAATCCTCTCTACCATATGTTCTGTTGGATTGCACACTAGTCACAATGGTCACTATCACTATCACCTATCACTATGATCTATAATACATAATCAATCATCACCAAGAACCAAATTTGAATGATTCATGCTAGATCTACATTTACCCAGTCTATATCTAGACCTATGTATTGTCTATACAGAAACAACATGTGTAATAAAAAGTCGCTTACATGATTTTGTATAAAAAATACCAAGTATGATCCATAAAAAATAAAAAATGAAACACAAAGCAATAGGTTAGCTTCATATGATATTTTATTTGGAGGAAGATGAAGAGGAAGAACTAGAGTAGAAATTCCTCTCGAATCCCAATTAAAAAAAAGATTAACTAGAATAAGAATATGAAATAGTAATCCAAATATTCTTTAAAACAAAAATTCTAAAGGATGTAAGAAAATTCACAATCATTACTTCCCAACCCCTCATCGATATACCATATGAGTGAACATGGAATCTTGAAATACATAAGAGTATACAAAGCGTGATGTTGATATCTAATTGTATTCTGAGTCTTAGGGGTATCCCTATGGGGTGTAAAAGAATAAAAAGTATCTATGAATCCTACATATGTCAATATCCAATACTAATTAACCATTTTTCGAGATAATAATGGGACCAAGTCATTGTTATGTCTTAATCATCTTTTGAGGGAGTACCACACCTTGTGGTCCATTAATACTATAAAATTATTACAGTCTTGAGCTACCCATGATATCCATCCACATATGCCCTCCAGATATGAAGTGGGGGACTCGTGACCCTCTGATGGGAATTCAATGGTTGAGGTGATACATAACCTCTGGGAAGACCCACACCCCATGTGATTCCCTGACCTAGAACTATCATACAAAATGGATGTCCACTTGGCCTCAAGTGAACCTCCTCGTACAATAGATTCTTCCAACTAGTGAAAAGGGTATAAACCATATACAATGAGGAGACTATGACCTCAAATAATATCCATGGAACAGTATAAGATAACTAAAACATCCAAAAAACATAATCAGAGTATTCATAATCAAATACAATATTGTGCTTTATCAAATGGAAAATTTCATATAGACTCAAATTCATACTAAACATATAATGATCTATCAAAAGGTCATTCCAAAATACAAAAGATAAAATAAATGAAAAAAATACACATACTCACCCTATAATCAACCCTAATCCTTAATCATACCCCGTATCTATATAACCTTGAGATTATCTATCTAGATCCACTATAAATATATTCTAAACCTGAAAGTTGAAATAAGGTCTGCAAGAACACTAGGGTAGTTGTGTAGTTTGTGAGAAATATATCTTAGTAGTTTCTCTTAAAGTGAACCTATTATATTATTTCATTTATATTTATGCATGAGAAATAAAATAAAAAATCCAAACAAGAACCCTGGAAGTTGTGTGGTAACCAGGACACCACAACTGTATGAGCATCATGTCACTATGTGCTCACTAGGCCACCGTGACACTTAATAATACCTTCTTCAATGTAATACTAGAATTCCTTTTTTTGTATCATGAGTCTTGTTACATCATACCCAGATTCTAACTCATACCCAATATATAACTCATACCCAAAGGCTTGGGATATGGTGTTATCAAAACCTCAACACACAACCTAAATGAACATGGAATTGTCATACATTCACATATTGACCCAATACCTTAATAATAAAGGTGGGTTCCATTGACTACATCTCACATCACAATATGAAACAACCCTATCATGCGTGGTCCTCAACCAAATACTACATAGGCAAGTTATATCATATATATATCAAATCACAATATAACCCAATCCCCTAGGTGGTCCCCAACCTATGTCTCCTCATGACGTGGTCCAATATATGTATCTAAAATCATATCGGGACTTGGCCCTCTTATAAGAGATATTTGACCAAAGACACTAATGGTAAGGCCAACACACTACCCAATACTACTCATGGGATGTTCTAACACATGAACCAAGCCTACCCAATGAATGTTCCTCGAGACATGATTACTCAAGGGAATATTAATCACTATGAATTAAGCCTTCTCACTCAAGGAAATGTCAGACCTCAAGATCCTATCCCTTTCCAGAGTTTGTCACCTAGCACAAACACATCCATCATAATCAGGGATCGTATCCCATCACTAGGCTCACCATCTGATCCCAAGGTGCTAGTCACTCGATACCTAAACCCTCACCACAAAACATTTCATGTCACCCTTCAGGACATACAATTAGTCCTATATACCTCTCACGATCTCTGCTCATTGATTCCTTCTACAACCTACCATCCATTAGTTACATCACTTCCCACAATCTTGTGATGAACTAAATATAACTATCGCATAATTACATGAATTATAAGAAATATTTAATTATAAACTTCGAATAATAGAGTATTAAATAATTAATCCCATGTATTTATCATCAAATGGAAAATATTTACACAACATTAGAAACTACTTAATCTATAATAAGTCTTCAAAATCTCCCATAAATTCTCCCATGTGGTAAATAATCACTATTTCATGTTCCTTCATCACATACAGAGGCTCGAGCTGTAAAAAAACTTGATACTCAATTTCCTTTAAAGGAAACATCATATTATATAAACAATGATATTAGATCTACCCATATTTAGTAAGAGATTTGAAAAACAAACATCTTCTATGTGTGAGTCTTATTCTGATACAACACCCATAATTATTATTATTTGAAGGCCAACATTCCATATGAAGTGAAACAAAACCATGATCTATCAACACCCATCCCAAAAAGGTTTTGTCAACAAGGTTATAACTACTGGGAGAAACTTACTCTTTAAATTTAATGAGAATTATTTATTGTTTTCATATTATGAAAAACTATCCATTACACACACTTCACATAGCACTTTAAAAAATCTAAACTACTACCAAAAGGGATTCTAAGAAGTAAACACTCCCAATTTGATTCTTTATCCTCCAAAATTCCCAAAATATAAGGAGCGGGCACCTATATAACTATCTTGAAACATAAAAGTGATATATTTATTTTTCTATAACCTTAATCTTCATTGGAATATTCTTTTAGAGTCCTCATCCCTAACCCATTCACATTTACAATGAAAGATATATTGGTTTTGTTCCCCTTTATCTTTTTATAAAGATACCAAAAAAACATCTAAAATATCAATTTCTATTTTATTTACCAATATTTATTTGTTTTTATATATTTTTAACCATCCTCAAATCATTATAGGTGAATTTGGGATATTTTGGACCTTTCTAGGTATGTTTATGGTTTACAAACTTTTAGGATGAATCATTTAACATTCCAAAGAAATCGTGAGGATTTTAGTAGTTTTTGATAGTGGTGTAATACACAATTAGAATAAGGTTTTCCAAACCATGTAACCAAACCGTGAAGATGCTCACATTTAAAGAACTAGGAACATAATTTACCAAACTATGTGTCCAAATGATGTGATGAAAATTAATTAATTCAAATATTTATTTTAAAAAATGAATTGACACCCATTGATCACATTACTTCTACTAAAAATTAGGATATAAACCCTAGGGGTTCCTCTTGGATATTTATGTGATCCCAACCCTTCCAGAGAGTGAATGTATTGTATCTTAAGACATTGGACCTAGGTAACTTAAGTCCATAGGATGTTCATTATTTCACCCCATCATTATTTTAGATATTCTATCTTTTTATTTCAATTTAACCTATATCGGGGATATTATTTCTAGATATATGGGTCGTTTAATGGTTTAATGGTGTTTATTATAGATCTATTGTGATAAAGGAAGTTAAATACTAAATCGACCTATATCATTGTTCACTTATTTGGGAATTATAGTGAAAAGTGCTTTCTCTTGGATCTATTGATCATAGTATTATTGAATTTGGGTTCAATGATTGGGTTTCATAGTCTAGGGCTCTTATTTTATTCTAATTATAATTTGTTCCTCCTTGTTATGGATTCGTTTTGGTTGTTTGGTATAACTAGTGTTTGAGGTAAGTGGTTCCAAGGAAAGCCTTTTTTAATAAACCATGATTACTTTCTCATTTTAAATTGGTTTCTCTAAATTATATAATGATGTGATTTAAGATTATTGAAATGTGATAGTTTGGGATTTTTTTCATAAAAAAAATTTACCCTTATGTATTTAAAGTAAAACTGAATTTCAAATAAATACTTATTTTGAATTTGGTAAATTTGATTATTGATGTGTGGTATGCTGTTGAAATGATTTAAACTATGAATATAAATCCTATAGTGGTGGGATAATTCACATGGGAATATGGGGTACATGAGAGGGGGATAGACATTGAAAAGCCCAATAGGATGGATTACTACTACCTAGCATAGATATTTTCAATAACTCTAATTAAACTATTTAATGACATGAGGTTCACATTTTGGGATATTCCAATATCCCAAGCCCCGTTATTGTATAGATTCATGCATACATCATCATATACTCACCCAAGTGTGAGGATGCCATATAAACATGACTTATTGTATCATGGGACTCAGTTTTTATGTTTCTCCATTTTGAAATGGTTATTTTACATGATTTGAAAAGCTATTTTTATTTGGTAATGTTTTATATACTTCTATAAAAGGGTTAATTTTCATATTTTGTTTATAATAGTGAGATGTTGTATTTTATTACTTTACATTATTTAAATGGTAATAATTGTATTATTTATTAAATATCACCTATGAAACACTAGATGGGATCCTATTGGGGTTGATTTTATCACACCATGCACTAATTTTTGGTATGTGTAAATCATTTTTATCTAACATAGCTAAAGTTAAGGTGCCTATGATGGAAATAAGTATCAATGTTAGTAGTGTGTGGGTTTTTGGAAGTGACGTGGTGGGGTATTGGATCCCATATCACATTGATAGAGTTTGTTGTTTATCTCATCTACTTGTGTTTATATATTTGGGTTTTGGAACTTATATTTTTCTTATCCTGTTTATTTTCCACTATCTGACTATGTATTGGAGTGGTATATCTTTAATATATTCCATTATTGAATCCTTTTGTTTATTTTGTAAAAATAATTATAAAAGGTATTTTATGATTCCTAGGCACTTTTTTCTAGACCATTGGGATTGGGAATTACATTTAGGCCTTTCCATGAGATAACACAGGTATTCATTTTTGGGATGACTCGTGTTGGTTTATGATAGTTTTATATGAACCAGACCAACCTCGAGGAACTGCTTAACATCACACCACTACATTTTGGGTAGACCAATCTACCAAAATATGAAGTGGACATTCCTGACCATTCTGATGACCCAGCTCTGTTAGCTTTATCCCTCCATGATAACCCCTTCCCAATTGATCAAAATCCGTAATATCCTACGAAAACATATTCCTCCACTACAAAACAATTGTTTCTATAAAATAGGTACCCCCACAATGACCTGTATGATATATTTCATTGAGTTTCACATTTCACTAGGGATGTATATAATTAGGTTGTCCATATCAATATTCATAACAAAAACCATGTGAAAACTACTATCCATATGAGAATTTGGTGGATGTGCTCCCCCCTTTTAGGGAAAACCTTTAGGTCCATCGCTTGATAATGTTTAGTGAGACTAGACCACGATATTGATGTTATAATCACCAGATTATCTCACACAATGAAAGAGTATGGGACCACCTATATTCAATCGATGGTGATATATACCTCCCTCACCACACAAGAAACATCCTCCCCAAAACTATATTCTCTATTTCTTCATCCTTTATCCAAACTCATAGTCTTATTCTTGAAGTATCAACTACCACACCACCACAATGCTACTCTAATCACACCAAATTACATGGATTCGACACCCTAAAACAATAATTTCATCATAGGATAAGGTTTAAACTCCATAAATGGTAGAACAATCATGTTGTGAGTTTAAGAAAACCTTATACATCAATGAATCACTCCATCACATAGGAATATAAATGAAAGAATCAACATATAGACAGTGAAAATCCCAAGTCAGATGGAAACAAAAGTCTCATACTCCAACTGAACTTATTATTCCTTATGGTCAGGATTTCCACTTAAAATCACAAGTCTCTTAATGTCAGAATGAATATATTTTACCCAGTATATGTTTAGTCTCATCCCACTAAATTGGAATTACCATCCACTCTAAAATAGTGTCACTATGCAAAAAAGAAATATAAATTTCTTTATATCATGGTGCATGTACATCTCTCAACTAATTCTTGTCAAAAAGAACTCATTAATCTATAATTAGTGGTGAAATACCAAACTACAAGCACATTCTCATCATGAACCTACTACTAAACAAGACTTGTTTATTGATGGGTACCACTCATAATTAGACATGGTGAACCCATAAGAATTTGAGAATATCTAGATGATCTGACATAGGAAGGGCGTCGAAAATCATTATTGACCACTATATGATTTGTTTACCAAATTACATATACTCATAAATGATTTAAATTAGTTATGGGTCAACTGATAGATTATCAAAGTCATGATGAAATGATATGTCAGCTGCCACACCAACACTGTTCTCCCTATTCGAATAACACAACTCAATACCCCATTAACAACATTTCCCAAATTTCCCAAATGATTCCCCTCATGGACACTATCTCTAATCTATATCCCTAGAGAAAAATTGCTGTAATATAACTCTAAAAGGACCCAACCCACTTGGTCCCACCATCATGGATGGGAAGACATTAGTTCCACCTTAATCCCACCTCCAATATTCTATAGGCTGGACACAAGGAACGAGTAGGCATATTACACAATATGGGAGGACCTAGACAATAAAAACTATAACAAATATTCAATTAATAAGATAAACCTTAAATAATAGTATTATATATATGATTAACTAATCAGAATTGTACTGAATATAATTAATGCATGAGAAAACAAGTACAAGTACAACCCACAAAGTAAATATAATAGAACTATACATCAACCAATTTTTTTAAATACAAATCACTAATAAAATTCTCCATGATTCATATACTCTTGGATAAAACTCCAGTCAGATTGTTCTTCTCCACCATCATGAATCACCATGCTCTATCATGGTTCACCAAGAATCTCCATGTTATAGCTCTAAACAATCCATGCAAGATCCCATTTTATAAAGATTATATCTATGTATGTGCACCATCTGCAATGAAAAAACATGTGTGGGAACCAGTCCCATTCATGTGTGAGTATAAAAATACCCAATATGATTCCTAAAATCATATAATAAATATAAATTTATAATTCATATCAACTCTTAGTATGAGAGGTTACCTAGATTATACAATAACTAAAAACCAAAACACAAAGCTAACTCAAAGCCCAAAGTACTAAGAAGTATTTGGATTAATGATAAGGAAAAATAATCCATTTATGGTCTGCTACATGAATTTCAAGGACACAATAAAATTCCCAGTCATTATTAATTTAACCCTCAATAGCCATAACACAAGAGAAAACATGGATGATAATAATACTGAAGAATCTACAAAGCCTTAATTCAATAGCCATATGTATACCACATCTTACGAGCATCCCTATGGGGTGATGGGGTGACACATATGTATTACTGAATCCCACATATATAACCTTTTCCATATACCACACTACCATTAGAATCTAATAATTGGAGCTATCTCATCATTAAATAGAGCATTTCATACTCTTGTCCATTAATATAATAATATTAATACGTATAAAAACAACCTAAGATATCCATACACAAAAAACATCTAGTTTTTTAGTGTAGGAATCAACACGTTATCATGACACGTCAAATTTATTAAAATTTAATGATGATTTTATAGTCTAGGGAAGACCCTAGGTCATCTATCAAGGAGTTTTGATAGGTTTAGAGTGTTTATTTTTAATAAAAAAGACCAAAATTGGGGGTGATTTTGAAAAACAATTTGAAAATAAAAGGACTTAATTTAAAGAGTTTAATAGTTGAAAAACAAGTGTATTTTAAAAAATATTTGATAAGTATATGATCATTTCTAAATTACTACACTACATGAATATTTCCTTATTCTTAATTGATTATTAGGTTTTGGTGTAATCTTTTGGTTGACGGTTAACCAAGATCTTTTAAACCCACAAGCCTCTAAAAATGATGAAAATAGAACTAAACCTTGACATAACAATCATTTAGTCAAGTTAAATCCCATTATCATGTTTTAATATGTGTAAAATAACATTGAAATCTCAAATTTTGGGTTAATAATGGTATTCTTATGTTTTCCAATTGGAGCAATAGAAGTCACACACTTAAAATTACACACCAATCGGTTATGAAATAAAAATTGTTTCAATTAAATGAATCAAAAAATTTAAGAAAAATCTAAAAGAAAAATTTCAAACCACAATATACACCAAACTAGTAGATAATTATGTGCCAAAACTATCTCTTCATGTGTGTATCTTCCTCTCGATGATCACCCACTGTTTAACTCGACATCGGGAGGAGGTGGAAGATTAGGTGGATCTTCTTCTTCATTTCATATCACCCTGTGAGGATATGGAGTTCCAAAACGTAAAAGGGGATCATAGGACTCCTTTGAAACATTAAATTATCTACACATCAATCCCTTATTCGGTCTTTCAAATTTAGTTCCCATGGTTCCCTTTTATTTCCAAAATGGAAAGTGGTTTTGGGAACCTAGTTTTGGTTATTCCACTTGTATTTTAGTTTTGGACTTGTTCACAGCCATATTATGACTTGGAAAAAGAGTAGAGTTGTTTTTAGTCCTCTTGAATAACTCCATGACAAATTTTTCATCCATTGGACATATGTAATGGGAGATATTTTCAAAATACTAAACCTAACCTTTTAATTCGTGCAGATTTGGTCCCCTGAGCATATCAGTTAGGATGGGACACCAAAAGGCCAAATTCTACTTGGGTTTCTTGAGATGAGTTGTATATCATGGATTCTTTGAACATCTCACAAATTTCAGAACATTTTAATGAAATTAATTCTAATACCATGTATATAATTGGACATATGTCATTGGGATTCCATGAATTTTGGCCCATTTCTCTTATGTTTCATCTCCGGCCCTCCAAATCATCTCCTCCTACAATTAAATCACCAAAACAAGTAAAATAAACCTTTCTAACAGTGATAAAAAATTAATAATTTAATCAATCATGGAGTTAAAGTTTTTATTAAATTTTTAATTGACCATATTAAAATTAGTTTACTACAGTGGTGTAAGGGTGAAATTAAGCAATGGTTTGTGGTGTGATAACACCCCCACACCTAAATGATTTCACTCATGGGAAAAGTCACATTTTAAAAATGATTCATGTAGATATTCCCAACATCATAGAGATTTAACATTCAAAGAAAATATAATTCACGATATCAATGGGATCAAAGAAAAAACACACCAAGGAGTTATTCTCAGTGATCATGAAAAAAGATGTCTCATAAATTGGATCAAAAAAATTGAAGAGATGTATGATACCAAAATTAGAATGGAATTCAAATGAATACCATGCCACTAAATCTCTATGTGTGTGTGTGAAAAACATTTCATTCTACTCTTTCTATATTATATTTATTAAATATAAGTTATTTTAAAAAAATTGGCTTAAATGATTTTTTCCACTGAACTTGTCCTACATCCTTTACAATCTGTTTTCAAGACCCACCCACTTAATCATTCACATAAGTCAAAACATAATTTCCCAACCTAGATATCTACATATTCCATACATTTTATCACTCTCCTCATTAATTATTATTCTTTTTCAAAAGTTTAATTTGGAAAAAATCTCACACAGATCAGTCAACCCTTGTTTGATCTCCTCACAACACTAATTGTAATAGTTATAATATGCTAAAATTCATGGAAGAGTTGTTTTTTGACCGAACCAAAACACAACCAAGATTGTGTGTTTTTTTATCATAATTTTTTTAGGGTGTACAATATTCGGATAACATGTACACACGCATAGTTCAATCTGGTACAGTAATGAAAAAGATCAAATAAGGAACAAATGCATGGAAAAATAATTTTGGAAAACTGATAAATATTAAACTAACATATATTTACCTTCTATTGAGTAGGAAATATTTACACATCAAGGTTGGGTGTAATTATGTGTGGAAATATTTAGTGAAAAGGATTTTCCCATAAACTACTCACACAAGGTACTATTCTATGCAAAGGTTTCGAAGTGATACAACCATTTATATCATCAAAAAATATTAAATTTTCAAGAAAAGGCCACACATAAATGTTAAAATCATTCTAAAATGCACATTCTATTAGTTATTTTTTTACTAAAACAACATGGAATAGCTAGATTCCTCATGCATATTCAATAATTTCCATGATTAACTAGGAATCACATTCCATGATAGTGTGAGAATCAATGATTAATTTTTCAGAAAAAAAATAGAGTGAGGAAAGAGAGGGGAAAGTAACAATACTATTCAACAATCAAAAAGGACAAAAAAGAAATATGATAAAAATTCATAACTTACCCAAGAATATACCCATCCCCCAGCACCTAGAGTGTGCAGTGTATTTGTTGTAATAAAATATATTGAGGGAATAAAGTATGAAACATGTTGGTTATCATTGGTAGTTTTCTTATTGAACGTTAAGTTCCTCCATCATGGACTCTAGAATGGCTTCATGAAAGTGCTTCAACTACTTCCCATTAACAGTAAAGGTTTTTTTGGTTTCTTCATTTTGAACCTGAATAACACCAAATGGATGAACATTGGTAATAGTGTATGGTCCAAAACAATGGGAATGAAGCTTTATTGGATGAAACTTCATCCGTGCATTGTAAAGTAAGACATTCTGCTCAATGTGGAATTGATGATGAAGGATGAGGTGGTCGTGGTAATCCATGGTTCTCTCATTATAATTATGAGAGATTTCATATGAATATATATGAATTTTCTCCAACTCATGAAAATGTAGTTTCCTTTTCTTACCATCACTAGAAAGATTAGAATTTAATTGTTTAATGTCCCAATAAGCTCAGTGCTCTATCTCAATAGAGAGGTGAAAATTCTTTCCAAACACAAGCTGATCGAGTTACATTCCAATGGGAGTTTTTAAGGTAGTATGGTAATCCCATAATGAATCATTGATTCTAAGACTCCAATATCTTATATTGGGTTGAACCATTTTTTCAAGAATCTATTTTAACTCTCTATTAGACACCTTAGCTTTACCATTGGTTTGGGGTGATATAAAGTATACCCTTGATTCCCAACCCCATACTGACACAAAAGTGATTGCATTGTTCATTTGAAAAAATGAGAACCGTGGCCAATAATGATGAACCTAGGTAATCCAAACCTACAAAAAAATTGTGTACTAAAAAATTCCACAACTTTATTATAATCATCAATCCTTATGTCTCATGCCTCTACCCATTTTTATATTTAATAAAATTCCGTAAGAATGTACGATTTGAAAAAATAATTGGGAAATAGACCCATAAATTCAATTCCCCAAACATTGAAAATGTAATGAAAGAACAAGGGTTATTGTAAAATTTCATTTCTTTTAGAGACATTCCCCATTCTCTAATAGTAAGGAAAATATTTACAATAATCACGGGAATCCCGAAATAATGTTGTCCAAAAGGTACCAAAATTGAGGACCTTATGGGTAGTCTATTAGTGAATAAAGTGGACCGAAAAGAAAGATTGAGGAAAACCTAAGGATAGACTAAAACTCACTATCGAGAACACAATGCCTGGGGAATTTATCACTGCATGTGCACCAATGGTAGGGGTCATCCTAAATGTACCAATGAGACTCATGTTTTATATGTTCATCAGGGTTTTTATTGAAATAAGTAGAAATGAAATATATTATAAAAAATTTATAATTTCAACTTACAAAGGAATAACATCTTGCAAATTCAACAATTGATCATCAGGAAACATGTCATTTATAGGAATACAGGGAGACGATTCAATGTTTGAGGATGGGAGGATCCTACTGACATAGACAACCACTAAATTATATGATCATTTTTTATCTATAATTTATAGATTAAATTCTTGAAGGGGGGAAATCCAGTGAATGATATGTGGTTTGGCTTCCAGTTTATTTAGGAGATACCATAGAGTTTCATGGTCTAAAAACACAATGACTTTGGACCCTAAATGATATGAACAAAATTTATCCTAGGAAAAAACAATGGTAAGGAATTATTTTTCACTTATGGTGTAGTTTTCATAGACATGATCTAGTTTACATGAGGTGTAGGAAATGAAATGTGTAGCTCGGTCAACCATTTGTGATAAGACTGGACCAACTGTATAGTTAGAGGCATCACACATGAGCTTAAATGTTAAATCTCACAAAGGTGTTTGGATTACTGAATGTGATTTGAGACTCCATTTTATTTTTTAAAATCTTCTTTTTATTATTTATCAAAAAAAAATCTATTTTTTATTTGAGTATGCAGGAGAGGAGGAGTGAAATTTTACTAAATTCATGAATGAAACAACTGTAAAATCTATCATTACCTAAGAAAGACTTCACATCCTGTACATTTTTTGGAAATAGTAGTAAAGAAATGACATCCACTTTTGATTTATCAACTTGGATACCATCCCCATAAATTACATGCCCAAGTTCTATACCTTTTCACACCATGAAATGGAATTTCTCAACATTTAATAGAATATTGTTTTAATATACCGATGTAGGATAGAATCAAGACTACAGAAACATTCATCAAAAAAGGATCTATATATAGTAAAATCATCCATGAATACTTCCTTTTATTTACCCTGGTAATCCGATAAAAATATTTACCATGCATTGCAAGAAAGTACTCAGAGAATTAAATAGACCAAATGGAATCCTCCTATATGAAAATGTTCCAAAGGGGAAAGTAAATGTTATTCTTTTCTGATCCTCATGGGTAATATGGATATGAAAATATACAGATTACTCATCAAGGAAATAGTAGTGGGGCTTCCCCTATAACCTCTATAGCATTTTTTTCAATGAATGGAAATGGTAAATGGTTCTTCATAGTGTGTTGGTTTAGTTGTCGATATTCTATACAGACACACCAACTATTCTACAGATGAATTGGAACCAATTAATTATATTCATTTTTATTACTATTAGGCCAGTTTGTTTAGGAACCAATTGCACTGGACTAACCCATTGGATTCTAGGGATGGGGTAAATGAATCCAGTAGCCAGTAATTTTTTGCCTCTTTTTTAACAACATCTATGAGGTTTGGGTTCATTTGACATTGTGACTACCTCACTATTTTAGCCTTTATATTTAAAAATATTTGATTTGTTCAAATTGATAGGCTAATACCAGAAATTTCAGAAAGTGCCCATCCCAGAACTTTTTTATACTCTCTCAAAATTTCAATCAATAAAAATTCATTCTCTAAAGTGAGTGAACTAGTAATGGTGAAAGGGAACTTATTTTTATTCTTACGATATGAATATTTTAAATCTTGAGGTAGTTCTTCCAGTTCTAATTTAGGTGTATTTTTTATTTATGGGAGTAAATATCATAGTGGGGGGTAAATGATCTCATCTAACTGCTTAATGGGAATATCCTTATATAAGGAATGATCCTGTAAGTAGTGTCATCGATGGTCATGGGATCCTTAGTGTTTAATAAATTATTAATTAACATGAATGAATAAAATTTTTCTAAATTGGTATGACATTATATGAATGATTCATTTCCTAGAATTTCAATCAATGATGAAAACTCATAAAATGGATCATGGGATAGAAATGATGTTTTTATAGAGGAAGAAAGTACATCAATTAAATTAATTGAGAGAGAGGAATGTTCTTCTGAGGGGTGATTCATAGTATTAAGGATGTTAAAGTGGAAAATTTCACCACCAAACTCCCTAGATAATGTACCATTGTAAACATTAATAATGGTTTTGGTAGTTTTTAGGAAAGGTCTCCCAAATATAATAGGGGCATATCAATTCATCTTATCATCTTCCATTTTTAGAACATAAAAATAAACATGAAAAATTAAATTTTTCACTCTCATAAGAATATCTTCTAATACACCTATAGGGTGTGATGTACTCTGATTTTCTAGTTTCACAAAAATTTCAGTGGGCTTCAGTTCCCTGAACTGCCATGAATAGTAAATAGAGTGAGGCATCACATTTATAGAAGCACCCAAATAAATCATATCATTGTAAATGGAATACTCCCATATGGTTCACATGATTGAGAATGTTCTAGAATCTTTGAATTTGGAGGGAAGTGATGGATCTATTAATTTTGAGACTTTCCTCCCCAATCATGCCTTTTCATCACCTCAAAGTCACCTTTGGTGTGTACAAATCACCTTTAGAAACATGGAATATCTTAAAATTTTCTGCATGACATCAAGCTGTGGGATATTACCCTTCACTTTTTTAGAAATTTCCAATATTTATTCATCAAGTTCAGTTTCTTTTTTTTTTCTTGGTGAGTTTCCCCTTAGATAAATGAAAGTGGAATGGTTGGGCTTGGCGGCTCTTCAATAGACACACTCTTAACTTTAGTAGGGTTTTTTCTCAAGAAAAGGACTTTTCTTATTTGAGTCATTTGAGATGGTTGGAATGAAAGTTTTCTAAGAAGGTTATGCGTCTATTGGAGGGGTCATTTTTATTTTATGTTGACTTCCACTCTGAATAATGATAGCACTAACATTTTTCTTTCCCTACGGTTAAATACAGGTTGAGAGGGTAGTTTATTGAACCCATGACTTTGGATTTCACCACACCAAGTTGGATTGTGGGATAATTGGGTTTTTATGTCTTTTATGGATACTTGGGTGGTTTCTTGTAATTGGAGATTATTGGCATCCATTTGTTTCATAATGTCTTCTAGATTAGGCATGGAATTTTCAGGGGGTTGTTGGAAAGGACTTTGGGGTGGTTGAGTATTTATGCATGGTGGTGGATGACTACTCTACCCTGGATGGTTCCATGCTTATTGAGGTTGGTTTTAATACCCCCTTTATTATAGGTTTGGTTGTCTTTCCACTGATGGTTGGATGGATAGTAAGGTTTTTTCCAAAAGGGTTGGTTATAGGTGCGACCTGGAAATATTTCCTCACAACTCTTAGATGTTTCTCTAAATTGAGGACATTAATCAGAGTAGTGGGTGTCATATGAAAATATAACATAATGAATGGGAGGAGCATATTGGTATTTCCCTTGGTAAATCTAAAGTTATCAAATAAGGTTACTTACTTCTTAAAACTTCATGTCCTCATTCTTCTCAAATTCAGTACTTTGCACCTCACAGACACCTCATATAAGTACACTAGACCTTGAACAAAATTTTTGAGTTTTTTTCACCATGTTATCAATGAGGGTGATTTTAGTTATTTGGGTTTTATCAAATAACACACCACCTATAACAGCATCAATAATTTTCCAATCAATAGGAATTAAAACATCATTAAAATACAGTTTTAAAAGTTGATCACTTATTTTGTGTTGTTGAAAAATTAAGCAAATCCTTTTAAATCTTTCCCAGTATTCATGAAGTGTTTCCCCTTGATATTTTCTTATTCCATAAATTTTTTTTCTTATTTTTATAGTTTGAGAGGCTAGGAAATATTTTTCAAGAAAAATGTATTTCATGTCTTCCCAAACTCTAATTAGTGAATTAACCTAGTAAAACCAATATATTGATGTGTATTATAATGAGAAAGAGAATTACCTAAGAATTACTAGTTCTTCATCCACATTTTTATGGTTTAATGTTGAAAATATAGTGTGAAATTCATTTAAATGATTTTGTGGACCTTCTCTTGCTATTCCATGGAATATTGGTAATAATTGAACTAAACCAAATTTTAGTTCAAAATTATGTGCATCTATTTTTATTAGAATATAACTACGTTGGATATCAAAAATCAGGGAGGTTACTTATTTTAGTGATCAATTTTTTTTAACCATGTCAGACGCAATAATTTTAGATTCTTATATGGTTATAGATGAAGAGGGATTTATAAATGTCTCAAGATTTGGTGTGTCCACCTTCAAAGGGTTGTCCTATGTTTCTTGGTGTCATTGAAGTATGATCCTCTCCAATTCAGGTTTTAAAGGTAGTAAATCACCCATTTTAGAACACGTCATGAACATAAACTACACAATAAATAATTCATAACAAAACAAGAATTATAAAGGTAGAAAATAAGGCAAATAAATTTTCACAAAATTTACAAAAATATTATAAAAACATGCAGTAAAAACCAAATCATTCCCCTGTAAAAGTGATAAAATTTGACCACATTATCATGAGATGTAAAATTCATTATTCATTAAGGATGATTTTATAGTATATTTTATACCCTAGGTCAGCCATCAAGTATATTTTATAGGTTTAGAGTGTGTATTTTAAATAAAAAGGAATACAATTGGGGGTGGTTTTGAAAATAGTTTTAAAAATAAAATAAATTAATTTAAAGAGTTTAATAATTGAAAAAGAAAGGGATTTTAAAAAATATATGATTATTATGTGATCATTTATAAGTTAATACACCACTTGTAAAGTTCATTATTATTAATTTATTATTAGTTTTTGGTGTAATCTTTTTGGTTTAGGGTTAACCAAGATCTTGGGTACCCACAAGCCTCTTAAAATGATAGAAATAACACTAAACATTGACATAGAAATCATGTAGTCAAGTTACATCCCCTTAGTATATTTTGAGGTGTTCCAAGGAACACTGAAATATAAAATGTTTAGAAAATAATAGGATTATTATTTTGTCCAATAAGTGCACCACAAGTCGCACACATAAAATTACACACTGATCGATTTTGAAATAAAAAGTTTCTCAATTAAATGCATCAAAAAATCATAATTAATCTAAAATGAAACTTTCAAACCACAATATACATCAAAATATAATAGAATTATGAGCTAGAACTATCTCTTAAAGTGTTTAGATCCCTTTCATTAATTTATCACCCACTATTTAGCTTGACATCGATATAATGAGGAATCATAGGTTGATCTCCTTATTCAATTCAGATCTCCCTATGAGGATAAAGAGATATAGAACCTACAAGGGGATGATATGAATCCTATGTATCTATAAATTAATATCACTTCAATCCCTTATTCAAACTTTCAAATGAGGTTCCCTTGATTCCCTTTTATATCCAATAAATGGGAAGTGGTTTTTGGCACCCATATTTGGTTATAGCACCTGTATCTTGGTTTTAGACTAGTAAACGGCCATGTCATGACTTGAAAAAAATAAGATAGATTTATTCATAATTTTTAATAAATGCATGCCATGTTTTTTGTAAATTTTACATATGTATTGGGAGATATTCTCAAAATATTGAACCTAACTTTTGAATTCTTGCAGATTCGGTACCTTGGAAAAATCTGTTTGGATGGGCCCACATATGTCTAAATTGGGATTGGGGTTTTTGAGATGAGTTATATCCCATGGTTTCGTGAGATGAGTTATATGACATGGTTTCTTGGATCATTTCACAAAATTTCAACCCATTTGGATATATAGATTTTGCATACCATGTAAAAAAGTGGACATATGTCCTTGGTCTTTCATGTAGTTAGGCCCATTTCCCTTCTGCATCATCTTCAACCCTCCAAATCACTTCCTCTTACAATGAAATCACTAAAACAAGTAAAATACGAATTTATAATAGTGATAAAAATTAAATAATTTAATCAATCATGATGTTTAATTTGTTATTAAATTTGTAATTTAAAATATAAAATTAGTTTAATACAATGGTTCAAAGGTGAAATTAATAAATGGTTTGTGGTGTGATCAAGGACCCATTCCTTACCAATGGGAATTTAGTGATCGAGGGGATACTGACCCTAGTGGAGGACCCATAACCCACTTTAGAACTTAGATGACAGTATACTTAATTCATTGATAGAGGAACCATTCCCTGGGTGTGTATGGGGAAATACAGACCATATCTATATAAATAATTTCGGAGACCCATTCCCAAACCATACCTGTTGGAGAATATTAACACACACATTTTTCATGCATAATTTTAAGTGTTTTATTAATTATTTTCAATGGTTTTCAATGAATATTCTCATGTAATTCAATGAAATATTAAAATATGGGAAATTTTAAATAAATGATTAAAAGGAATTTAAATTTTAGATTTTAATGATTTATTTTATTCAAGATTATTTAGTTTAAATTTGATAATGAATTTATAAATTGTTTTAGGTAACAATAGCATGTTGGCTAGACCTAAATCAATAAGGCACCAACCCACATATCTATCCTTAAAAAGTGTCATCCTACCAAGGAGTAAATCTTTTAGGGAATTATAAGTGACATGTGTGGAGCGAGCCTATGTGTATTGGCTAGGAATAGGCCTATATGGGTCTTACAGGAAGGCAAGACCCATATGTGTGTGTGCATGTGTACTAGGAGCCCATCCCTAGAGTAGGATTATGAGATGGGGATGAAACATGTTTCATTATAAATGAGAACATCAACCATGAAAATAATTTGTGTGGGACTCAACTTTAGTGGGTATTGTTCATACTTACAAGATTGATGTTGTTATGCCTCACATCTACAACTCCACACACTCAAACACAACCCACCTCCTATTACCTCCATCTCATCAATTTAAATCCACAATTTTACATTCAAACCCATCATTAACCATCATTTTAGCTACAAAAAATTTTCTAGATTGAGCTATTGTCGACTTTATAAGAAACGGAGTACCATAGATCACTCCCTTCACCCCAGATGTCCCCCATAAATCCAATTTCAAAGATTCATCCAACCACTATGAAGAATGTTTGATTCAAGGAGGATCTCTCGTCATTTACACACTTTATTTGAAGAAACACCATGTTTCCATGTTTCCCCATATATAACACAATACATGGACACCATAAAAAATGGAAGAGAGATTCAATTTAATTATTTCATCCACTATAAATCAAAATACATGATATCAACAGTGGATAATTTAATATATATTCAAATAATGTTCCAAAATTTATAATATGGAAACATTGAATGAATAAAAAAACTATACATATGAGAAGAGATACCATATAAGGGATTTATCCCCTCTAGAAATATAGAGGTTTTCTCACTACCATATAGAGCTCGATCAACTTGAGGTGGACAGTTGGAGGAGAAGGTTGAAATTGTAGTCTTCTTTTATTTTTAGTTTTATTCATTTATAATTTTTTATTTTATAAATATAATTAATGCATTTAGTTTTAATAATATTCATCCATGATTTATTATTATTATTATTATTATTTCTCTTTTTATCTTATTTTCTCTCTTTTGTTTCCCTCATAGTTTCTATCATTCTATTTATTTATTCTTATTTGTATTCTTATTCTCATATTCTATCTTTCTTCCACCATTGTGATTTATTACTCTAGATAATGGGATACTTACCTAAGGCTTGGCCTGGGTGGGGGTTGATTAGGTTTTCTTGAATTCTAATCTTAAATTAAATATGTTTTATTTATATTTTTGGTGGATATGAGAGTATTTTCTGAGTATGGTGGTCATCCACCCTGAAATTATTTTCAAATACATCCATTTTCTTAGATTCATTCATATTCCCTCCCTTATCTCAGATAATATCTTCATATATTGTATTTTATGATACCCTAAGAGATGAAATGACATATGGTGGAGCAATGTATTTTGAGAACTTCACTCTTATATGAGGTGTTATTCTATCTGTCTATTGAAAAAGGTTGGATTTATTATGAGGAAGAGGTTTCCTATGGATTCTAAATTTCATCACTCAATAAATCAAAGGAAATTAACTCATTAATGAGTTATCATAAATTGAACTATTAAATTGACTTTAAATGGTCAAATAAAAATAATGAAGGGACTCAAAACCAGACCCTTAACTATGTTCTTTCTTTAATAACTACATCTTCATTTCAAGTCAGTATAGTTTTATTTATTTTATTTCATTATTATTCTAAAACCAAAACCATTTTTTCATAAAATAATAAAAACAAAAAACAAATATTTTAGGTGATTTATAAAATAATGAGTAGACAACTGTAAATCTAATCAAGTGAGACAACCCTAGTCATCCACTGTTCTTTATTAAGAAAAAATAGAAATTTTCTTTTTCCACACCCTATGATAGGTGTGCCTCAAAATTGGAACCATATCTGGGGATCAAATTATCAGTTTTATTACTTTTAATTTCTTCATATTGTAGATAATGTTTTATTATTTTATAAATTAAAATATTTTTTCTACAATTTAGTGAAATTATTATTATTCTGTATGGACTGAGAACTCGAAAGTGAAAGAATCATTAACTGACTCACCATGGTATAAAAATATTTTGTTTCTTTATTTTCTAGAGATATTAGGTAAAAAAGAAAAACTTTAATTAAGGGGGAATTTAAGGACCTCATAAAGGAACTTTAATAAAACCTCAAGCACCTTGTTATTGAAGGATTGAGCAGAGAGTTAACTAAAATCTGGGTGTACTTCCCAAACTTTTATCCACAAATGGAAGTGACACAATTAGTTTATTCCTTATTTCTAATGACATTTTCTAAGGAATGTACACTACTGAAATATCAATAACATTCAATTTACAATAAACTGGATTCTTAGTTGTAAAGGATTAGTGGCACAGTGTATGACCAGAAGAGAAAAGTAGAATGGATAACTGCATATTTCTTTGAATCCTAGAAGAAACCCAGACCTGAACTAGATAAAGAACTAAGCTAGTACTGGAAGATATTTCCCCACTCATCTTTTATTTCAAATATTCCAAATAGGTATAGGGGGATTCACCTAATGATTCATTCCACCTCGCTCAACCACTGCTAGAGGTGATAGATAAATGAGACTTGTCTGCTGATTTAGGAAAGGGTGATTAAGTGAATTTGAATAAATTTTAGAAAAATTGGGAATAAATTGAAATATAAAATGATATCCCCATCCCAAAAGAAGAAAAATAATTAACACCGATACACACATATATAGTAATGGAATAAGAAAACACTACCCATGTGGTGTAATTTGAAGAGAAGATGGAGGATCCTGACTACCTAGCTCCACTTGCTATTATCCAACATCAAGTGGAACTTACCAGTAAGAAGGAGATTGAAGATGATCCAACTTAGGGATATGATCTTATTTTAAACTATATTTAATTTGATTTTATTCAATCTAAATTGGGTATTAACAACTACTATTATGAATATTTTAATATTCAGATAATTCTTGTTTTCTATTGGAGGAATTCCAAGAATAAGTACTTGCGCCTATTGAGGAACACATGGTGATCCATGATTTTGTTAAAAATTACTTAGATAAATCCCATGATGAGAGCCTAATGATATTTCTAGAGAGAGAAAAATATAGACGATTCCCACTTTTAAAGGGAGAATAATAATTTTCATTATTCATTTCTAAATTCTATCTAATTTAAAATACATTATAAACATCCATTTGATCATTCAATCCATGAAGTATATATTGAAAAAGCACTAGATAGTCAAGAGGAGGATACTAAAGTAGAAACTAAGAAATATAATTAACCATAATTCATCCTACACCTTACATGAAATCTATACTTAATTTTAATTGGGACAGATTAAGTGTACACTATCCATGGAGTCCTCAACAAAAAAGAAGAACTAGAATCTTATAAAATCCATATGTGGTGGTTCAAATCCATGAATCTCCACCCACCATTAGACTATGGATAATATCTAGAACATCCTTTCTAGAGGTAGTAAAAATATAGGTCCCATTTGTATGATTAAACCAACTCTTTTCATTCTATTTTTTTCTAGGAATTAATATTTCAATTTAATTCTTAGGAATTATAATCATCCTACTCTTTATATTATTTTAATATTTAATAACATGGTCCTTAAGTTTTAATGTTTGATTATATTTTATAGTTTTATGATAGAATAAGGAAGCCCATAAATAGTGGTGTAATGGGAAAAATATTCATGAGAAAAAGGACATCAATTTTTATGTGTATTATTTAAACTCCCTATAGTGTTTTTATAAAAAAAACTCTTGAGATTTAAACTATATTTTTCATGCCCATACTTTAAATTTAAGCTTTAATTGAATTATCTAGGATACATTAGTTTGTTAGGAACATTATGATGCTATGTTTTATATTTTAATGATAATGAAATTAAATGAGTAAGGAAATGAATTGAATTATTATAATGAATAATGTATATTGAAATGATGACTCGTGATTTGAGGGAATTGGTGGATTCTTATAGATGAAATTTCCCTACAATTTTTCGTGCTTTGAATTTTTTAAATTCATGTGAATTTATTTCTTTTTATGTGTCCTACCTTGAGTGAGTTTTCAATGACAAATGTACCATTCACTATAACATTTATAAACCAAATAACTCATATTTTATCTTAAGCATATTTCTTGATTGATTTTGGGGAATGAAACCAACTAGAACATACAATAGAATTTTTCAAAGTTATGACTGTAAAAATAAAAAATTAAAATTATTAAGGAATTTTTGTTGATAATCTATTATCTTAGAGGCCTCCATTTACATCAATCATTTTTTAATCCATAGAGACCATAAATAAATATTTTATGAATAATCCATTTTTCAAACCATTTTATCAGTATCTATACTCTTCTTTGTATTTTGAATGCTATTTTTATGTTTAAGTGTGGAGGTTAAGGGATTTATAGTGGAAATGATGATTTATATTTTAAAGTAAATATGTGTGGGATTATCTTGGGTATTTTGAATTGGGAAAAAAAATTTATTCATACATTGTATTATTTATTATCTTCCCATCTTGAATTAAAAAGAATAAAAATGGGTTTTGACTTGGGAGAATCAAAAATCACTATTACCATACCAATGATTTTCATGAAATGTGGTTAGTTAATGGATGTAAGATTTATTCCAATAATTAATTTTGAAAAAAAATTAAGAAAAAGAAAAATGTAGAAAAGTAGAAAAAATCATGGGAGAGAAATATTAATTTATTAATTATTTATTGATCATGACTTTAATTTGATCTTGGGAAGTGGGTTTTGTCCCAATTTTAAGGGGATAATTTTATTTAACTTTTATATTTGATATCATACATTATAAATTAGATCTAAACCCCCACATTTTATCCTTAATTTTGAACATCAATTCATATCTACCGGAAGCCTCTGATTCAATTGAACCTTTATTGAATGTCCTCATGATTTTATGTTGTTTTTGTCTTTACAAAGTGGAGAATGTTTTTTCTCTGCAATACTATGGGAAAGTATCATATTATCATGATATGATCATAAATATACATGAAATTTATTATGACTTATTGCTGAAGAGATTAAAAGGTGAGGTAAATCGTGACTTGGTTTGGTTAATGATAAATAATTAATAATCTTGAATGGATGAAAGAAGAATTTCTATTATTTTAAAAGGAAAAAAATAAAATACTATAATTTATTATTTTATTGAAAAGTGATAAATTGAATTGATATTTTATATATAACTTGAAAATTTGGTTTACCATTGATAATTTTTTTATTTCATTTCATTTAAATTTGAATATTGGTAGAATTGGGGACCTCTTAAATTCAATGAAAATATTTTATGCCCAAGGAAAAGCATATTTTAATTGTGGAGGTATTTAACAAAAACATTTCTCATGCATAATTTTAAGTGTTCTATTAATGATTTTTAATTTTTTTTTATTAATATTCACAAGAAACAAAATGATTTATTAAAATATGTGAAATTTAAAATAAATAACTAATATGAATTTAAATGTTAGATTTTAATGATTTATTTTATTTATGTTTATTTTGTAGAAATTTGATTTTGAATTTTCAATATAAGGTAAAAAATGAAAATCATTCTAGCCCTCAACCAATAAGGCACTAAGCCATGCAACCAACCCTCAAGAGGGTTGGCTAGCCAAGGTGGAATTTTTAGAAGGCCTTTTAAGTGGAAGTTGTGGAGAGAACTCACATATATAGGGTGGGCTTAATCCTACAAGAGATGTGTAAGGAGACACTTGCCATATGTATGTGTGCATGTATACCAAGATCCATCCTCAGAGAAGGATTATGAGGTGGGGATGGAATGTGTTTCATTATAAATTATCAAATCACCTATGGAAAGAATCGATGTGGGACTCAACTTCAGGGGGGGAACTATTCATACTTATAAAAATGGAACCATTGAACCTCACCTTCAAGACTCATCCTGATTATACATAGCCTATCAACACTCAACACATGCTCTAATTTTCAAAGTCTCCCACCGCTATCTTGAACTATTGGGGACCACTATGAATGTTTTTATAGAAGCTCATGCTCGAGATCTTATCCACTACCAATGCCCCGGACCATCCTAGATCACATAATTCACCTTAGAGGACCCCCATGAAGCCAATTTTAATGATCTATACAGCCACTATGAAGTAAAAATGAATCAAGGAGTATCCCTATTCACATAAGAATCTTCTATGCAAATTATCCACACAACAAAATTTCCCCATGCATAGCACAATCTATGGACTGCATACAAAATTGAAGAGAGAATCACTAAACATGTTAATTCCACTAGAAATAAGAAACCCATATATCTTTGGGAGATATTTTAAAATAAATACATAGAATAATTAAAAATTTATTATAAGAAAACATTGACCAGATAAAAAAACTAGGAAATAAGATAAGAGACACTGCTGATGGGATTTATCCCCTCTATAAGTAGAGGGGCTTGACCACTGCCATAGGGAGATGGATCAACTGATGGAGGATCACATAAGGATAATGGAAAAACTATTGTTTTATTTTATTTTTAGTTTTATGCATCTATATTTTTTTATTTCTTTTATAAATATATTTCAAGAATTTTATTTTAATAATAGTGTTCCACAATTTCTTCTTATTCTTATTCTTATTATTCTTTTATCATTATCTTTTTATTTTATTTTCTCTCTCATATATCTCTCATTATTCATATAATTCAATTTATTTCCTTTTATTTATATTTTTATTCTATTCTTATCTATTTCTTCAACCATTTTTATCTCTTACTTCCAATAATAGGAGACTTACCTAAGGCTTCACCTCGTGGGAGGATTAGGTGTTCTTTAATTCTATACTTAAATTTCTTATGTCATATTTCGATTTATATTGGATGAAATAGTATTGAATGAGTGTGGTGGTCATCCACCACAACATTATTTTCAAATGAATTCCATTAATTTATTTCATACCTTTACCCTCCCATTTCATAGGTAAACTCTTTATATAATGGAGTTATGGATACCCGAAGGGATGAAATATAATACAGTGGAGTTAGGTCTTTTTTGAATTAAACTTAGTCAAGGTGTAATCATATTTTTCTATTAGAGGAGGTTAGATTTCATATGCCAAAGAATTTTCCTAGTAATTATGAAATTACACACTCAAAAAATCAATTGAAGGTAATAAATTTATGCGGTATCGTAAATTGAATTATAAAATTGAATTTAAACAGTCAAATAAGAATAATAAAGTAACCTGAAACCATACCCTTTTGAATGTTATTTATTTTATAATCACGTATTAATTTTATTTTATAATAGTTTTATTTTATTTCATTAAATTATTCTTCCAAAACCAAAACCAAATTTTTCATAAATTAAAAAGAACAAAAAAATAAATAAATAGTTTGGGTGAATTAAAAATAGTTATTTGACAACTGTGTAGCTCCTCAAGTGAGATGACCCTAATTATCCACTATGATGCACTATAGAAAATAGAAATTTCTTTTTTCCACAATCCATGATAAGTGTGTGTCAGATATCAACACCAAAATCACTATAATTATCACACCCAAACCTCATTATTGATACCACATAACTAAATCATAAATATACCAATATTGCCTAAAATTGACTATAGATAGAGAAATAGATCACACCATTGTAATCTATATTTAAAAATACTCAGGATAGATTATTCATGTATCAAAAAATATAAAAGAAGAAAATTAGGGTTTTATCTTATAAAACACATAAGACATTAGATGATGTTCTTTGACTCTCATGCCACTAGTCTAATTTAGATATAATATATTGGTCTTGTCTCATTTGACTCAATATATGGGTTGTGATACTGAAGATGGATCATCAATATGAAGTCTTAGAAAAACATTATAACTAAATGAATGATTAATAATAATAATAATATTTTTATTAATATAAAATATATAAATATAAATATGAGTCGAAAGGGGGAAAGAGAATCATGCCTCCCAAATCCATCATACAACTGCCCTCCCCCTATAATCAAGAGGCCTCTCTCCCTCATGATATCATTAGGTGTAATAATAATAATAATACTAATAATATAAAATTTTAATTAAGTTAATGGGATGGGGAGGAAATCCCACAACCTACCATAATCATGTGTCCTTTAGGACCACCTTCTATTCACATGCCTTAGGGACCCATGAACCACTTCTCCCATGAAATGACTGACCAAAAACCCAACACCATCATCATTGCCTCTGTGTATGGATCTTTATCATATGTAAAAAAATAATTAGAGGTATCTGGCCGCCTCTTTACACTAAACTCCATATCAAGCTGCACTATAAAGTCTATGCAACTCACTCCACTAGCACGAGTTTACTCACTTGCCTATGCTGACACGCATAACTGGTGCCCACCAAACCATCTCCATCCCAACCATTGTCCATTAGTAGGGATCATAAACCTTCATTTTTATGAGGGGAAGAATGATATGTGATATAGGTGGTAGAAATATATTTTATAGAGTAAAGATATAGGAAATGGAAATCATATTGTTACATTCAACATTAATCTATAAATACTTTCACACTATCAAAACTAAGTTACAATTTAATAATTTCAACCTAAATATTTCATGCCATTAGTGTTTATAATTAAATAATAAAAGATTTTTATGATTACTATGAAGATTTAAGAAGATAATTATCATAATAAATAAATAATACATTTTTAAAAAATGAATAACAAAGAATAAATTCACATTTATATCATGGAATTATATATAATGAAGCATCAAGAAAGAGAAAACCCAACCTTGTGGTGAGTCTCTAACACCAAAATCCATTTTTATGTTGTTATTACATTCATTATCAACATGATGTTCAATCATTTATGGAATCATTATTTTTTTATTTGATTATCAATTCCATTAGCTCATCTGGATCATCCTGATCTTCTTACACTACCCCTCTCTTTATATAACAAGCTAGGGTTATGGTGGATAAACTAAGAGTGAGAGAGATTAAATTTGATTAAATAAATTAGATTAGTATTTCTCCAAAATCAACTGATAAATAAAATAAATTATTTAAATTAATTAATTAATTCACTCATAATAGAAAACACCCAAAGATATTGATGCAAACCAAAGTTTCACCATGCCTTGGTAAAACCCTCATTCCAAACTCAAACATGGTGGAAAGTCTCCCATTTAACCCTCTATTCATGGTATATAATTTTTTCATCACTAATACATTCATGTAGACTAAATATAGTATAATTGTAGTTATTATATTTTTTTCAAGGGCATATTGCACTCGTAATATCATTTCAGCTCATCTTGAGGGTAAACGTTATTCCCTTGAACTCATGGAAACATCAAATATTTTTTCTAAGGTCATATACTAAGGTAAATTTACCATTTTAAACATAGAGAGATCCTAGGACTTCAAAACTCAAATTATGATAAGTCTTGTTTATGAAATACTCAGGTTTATACAACCTCCCCACAATAAAACCATTTCACCCTAGAAAGGGAAATGACTTGGGCTACCTAGTAAGGAAGCTTACATATTCCATGTGAAAATTTTCCAATTTTTCATGCTCCTTCTTCACTTGTAGAGATATGATCTCTAAATGAACTTAATACTCGACTTATAAGGAATAAAACATCATATCCCATCCAAAAAATATATAGACTCTATCCATATTGAGAAAAAACAAAGTGAAAACATGTATACACTCTATGAGATTATTTTCATGACTGGACACCAAAAACCATTCTCATAAAAAGGTCATCCTGCCACCTAGAATAGAAAAAAAAATGATCCTTCAACACCTATCCCAAAAGGTTATATCATTAGGGTTAAGATTGGTAAGAAGGTCTCACTCCCTGAATTTAATGACAATTATTCTTTATTTTCATTTGATAACAACCCATCCATGACATAAACATCATATTTCACTTTGAAAAAAATCCACACTACCACTAGAAGGGTTGATAAGTATGAAGCTCCCCTGGTTTGATGCCATCTCCTCCAAAATCTCCTGGCTATAAGGCACATTCACCCATATCTCTATCTTATGAAATAATGATCATATAATCTTTCTTACTAAACCTTTAAAATCATGAGAATACTCTATTCACATCTCAATCCCCAACTAGTTAATATTCACTATCAATGACATCCTAGTTGTATAATCAATACACTTTTATGAATGTTACCAATGATACCCAAAAGCACTACACCAACCTCTATCAACCACTGTACATCCCACCACCACCCATTGAGTATCCTAATATACCAAAATCTAAATTAGATGGTTTGGAATATTTAGATGACTTATCACAATCAGGTCAGAGCCCCCAAGATAACACCTACGAAGGTGACCAAAATCCATAACCTCCTGACAAAACTTCTTTCTCAACCACATAACAAGATTTTCTATAAAATTGGTACTCCTATAAAGATTCACATAAAAAACATCACTATGGTTATTATTTTACTATACCATTACCCACCTCTAATATCCATCATTATATTTACCATGAACATCAAGGAAATACACTATCCACCTAAGATAGTGGGGGACGTGTCCCCCACATTCCAGAAAAACCGTCAGGCCCATCACTTGAGAGCGTATGGTTACACTTGAATATATGGTAAAATTTATCATTGTGGGATTTTCTCACACAATGAAAGATTGTGGGGCAACACATCATCAATCAATAGTGATCTACATCAACCTATATAATTTAGAAAGAAATTTTTTGAAAAAAGTTACTCAGGTTCATGCTCTATTATTTAGATAGAAATTCATATACTAGATGAATGAACAACCATGTTTCTTCTATGATAATATAATCACACCAAATACCATGGATTCAATATCATTATATAAAACTTCTATCTTAGTCCAATGTTTAAACTCTATCCATAGTAGTGAAATCCCATTGCATGTTTTAGAAAACATTATTCTTTAAAGGACTATAATGACACATAAGAATATTGGTAAAATATTTAACATATGGTTTATAAAAATCCAAATCCAAATGGAAACATGAGTTTTATACTCTAGAAAAACCTCTTTCACATGGGGGTCAGACTCACCTCATAAACACATGATTCCCCTATCATCGAAACATATATAGCATAACCAATTTATGAGTAGTATCATCCCACTTAGAGGAAACTAATATCCATTATACAATATCATTGATAAGTATAAAGAAGATATAAAGTACCTCATATCATGGTTTAAGTACATATTTCAAATGAGTCTCAGAAAACAACACCTTATCCCTCATTAGTCACTAGATAGAGGCCAAACTATAGGAACATGCTTGTCATAACCTTGCCTTTGAACATGATCTAGATATCAACATATATCACCCTTCATTAAATATAGATAATCTATAAGGATTAGAAAATATATATATTTTTTGACACATAAAGGACCAGGAAAATCATAATTGATCATCATATAATGCAGGAATCAACTTACATATACCACGAAAACAAAGTCTCAGAGCTATAGATCGACTAATAGGTTATCAAATTCCTAGAGAAAGGATAATTTTTCCACCACACATAATACTATTCATGTTATGATAACCGAACTCGTGACCTCTTTAACATCAATTCACTAAATTTTCAAAATAAATCATCACATGAACAATAACTATAATATTCATCCCTATGAAAAACCTGTTATGATACCACTCTAATATAACCAAACCCACTAGGTCCCCACCTTGGCCAATTTTATGTCAATAGTCACACCCCAAACCTACCTATAATTTTATTGGGGTGGGTTACTACAACCAAGTAGGTATATATCATAATATGGGATTCCCTATATAACAAAAAAGAATAACAAAAACATCTACAATGCATAAGATAAACCTAAAATACTAGTTGGATATATATATATATATAATCAATTGATTATAACTATAATGAATGTAATTAATGTGAGATAAAACAAGTATTATAATATCCCACAATGTAAATATAAGAGACTAGTACATTAGTATGGTCTCCAAATCAAAAATTATTTATAATATCCTCTCTTTCACAAGTACTCTTGGGTCAATCATTAGTAACATTGTTCACTAACATTATTATGAATAATCATTCCCCTAGTTCATCACCAAGAATCACCAAGAACTTTATCCAAATGAGCCTTACGAGATCTATATCTACCCAGTCCATTTATGAACCTATAAATTTTCTACATAGACACAACATGTGTTGGAACAAGGCTCGTACATGGGTTAATATAAACATACCCAGTTACATCCCCCAAAAACAAGAAAATAAGGATAAATAAACACGTCAGATCAATATGAGAGGTGACCATGAGGAAGATGAAAAGGAAGAAGTAGAACACAAATCCAGATCAAACTCCATGAACTATATAAAAAAAATGAAGGAAATGAAGAATAACCAAATATTACCTATAATAAGAATTCCAAACAACATAATAAAGTTACCTATCATCACTACCCTAACCCTAAATACCCATACCATATGAGTGAACATGTAATCTCCAGATACTAAAGTGTCAAAAATCCTAAAGTTCATATCCAACTATATTTCAAATATTAGGGAATATCCTTATGGGGTGTTAAGGTTCCAAGAGTATTTGATAATCTTTCATAGATTTTTTTCTACATATACCAAACTATCATTAGAATAAAAGAAAGTTATCTTACTTATCACTGAAACCTTATGATTAATCGATGGAATATCACACCATCTATTCCATTACTGTAACATTGATCCAAACATGAACTACCTAAGATATAAATAAACGAAATCCATCATGATAAAAATTGGGGGACTCATGCCCCACTGATGGACATGCAATGATTAAGGGGATACTAACCTTAGTGTGGGGGCCTACACCCCACTTTATTCTCCAACATAGAAAAATTTCACAATATGGAGGGAGACATGTCTCTATGCATGCCTCCCTATATTCTAGAGGCTACCAACTAGAGGTAAGGGTTTAATCCATACAATGGTGTGACTATTACTTTGAATCAAAGTCATAAAACAGTGTAAATAACTAAAATATCCATAACACATAATCATAGTTTTCATAATAAAATAAAACACTATATCATAACAAAGGGAATGATATAAATAGGATCACAATAATACAAAACATACACTGATTTCCCATTGGTTCGATCCAATATAAAAATAAATAAAAGAACAAAATACAGGCACTAGACATACTACCACCCCAAACCATAACCCAACATAGTCTCTACATACCCTTAAGTTTATCAAGCCTAATACACAAAATTTCATGTGTTGAACATAAAAGAATAAAAAATATCTCCACATGAACCGGGGTACCCATGTAGGGTGTGATAACTAAATATCATTAGGGTCTTCCTATGGGACACTATTATAGTCCATCATATATTTATATTAATGAGAAGAAAATAAACATGTCACACAAGTACCTTAAACATTTTGTGGTCACTAGATCACCATGAATCTTTGAGTGTTGGGTCACTATAAGATAACTAGGCCACCATGACACCTGATCATACCTACTTCATCATCATGAAAAAACTTCCCATTTTCATATATTTAGTCTTGTTTCATCATATCTGATGTCCAGCTTATACCTAAATACACAGGTTATGGAATTATCCAAACATGGAACCACTACCTAATAGATTAGGTCATAATAATACATTTACATATTGACCCACTACCATATCACTCAAGGCATGTTTCATCGACTACTTCTCGCACCACAACATAGCTTAGCCCTCTCATAGGCAGTCATTCACCATTTCATAATTAGGAAAGGTTTTTCATCCATGTCTAAAATAATAACACAATCCATCCCCTAGGAATACCTCAACCCAATCCTACTCTCAAAAACATAAAATATCCACATCTAGAATCATACCATGACTCATCCCTCTCACGGGTGATCCTCAACACAAGCCACTCACAAAAAAGTATGAGGCATGACTCAAGTGTACTTAAGGGGAGGTCTAAAGCATAACCCAATCCTATATAAGGTAAGTTCCTTTACACAAGCCTACTATAAGAAATTCCAATCACCTTGAACCAAGATTTATCACTCAAGGAATGATTAGGCGGTAGGATCCTATCCCCCACTGAAGTTTTTCACCTTACACAAATGCATATATCACAATCTGGGACTCCATCTTATCACACAACCTACTAGATGATCCTAGGGTGCTAGTGACTTATGGACTATACCCTATTCATAACATGTCATATCTAGCATTACATGGGATCCACTAATTATTCCTGACCCATCATAGTCTCTTCTCATAATACCATCTCCCACCTGTCACTCATCGGTGACATCACTTCAAATTCTGGAGATTCCAAAGAAATACTTTTTCTATAGTTGAATTAGTTAGAACAAATATTTAATTACATAAATTTCTATGACCTTTATGGTTTAGTTATTTATTAAATTTTTTTAAAAAAATGTTAACTAATAAATCCCATTTATTTATCCTAAAATATAAATTTATTCCACTATATTATGAACTAATTAATATATAATAAAACTTCAACATCTCCCATAAATTCCCTACATAGTCCATTATTCTAGATATATATTGTGCAATAGTTTTATTCATAACCTGAGGAAATGGAAACATAATAAAGGTGACCTCAAGTGAACAATAAGGGGAAGAGTATACTAGAATCTATAATAGAATAAAAAATCATGCATAATATGGAAAGAAATAAATGAGAATCAAATAATTAAACATAAATGATAAAATTATCTTAAAAGAAATCAATGGTTAATAATATAAATAAATTCATGGACAATTATAACTAATTTCATGGTGATTAAATTCATAATTCTAGACTAGTCATGGCTTTATTATAAAACATTACAAATTATCAAGGCCTTATGACAAGACATCTGATTTCTATCAAGGTCGTAGTCAATAAATATAAATAAATGGGCAGGTGTATACCAAATATCCAAGATATTTATCTCATGAGACCGAAAAATGTATTGAGTGGCTATTTCTATCCTCACCCATAACTAATTAAGTATAATTAATTAAAAATATGATGTAATGAAAAAACAATAAAATACATAGCCAACATTCCTTATTAATCAATAAATATCCATATTGAAATAAAATGTATATAGATTTTCAACATTTCCCCAATCAATAAATGGAATAACTTTTTATGTAATCAACCTAAATAGAAAACTGTATACAATAATGAGTATATTGTTTACTCAATTATTTATCTAATCAATAAATGGAATATGTAATTCCATGAATTTTTAAAGGTATGTAATTTCAGTCCTTGTAATGGTTTAAATTGGGGTTGGGATGTATTAGATGGTTTCTAGTCACTGAAAAATAGTTTTAGTCATTTTTAGGTGCCCCATGGATAAAAATACCCTATGGTGGAAGATGTATTGTACTAAAAATCTGTATGTATTAAATGAATTGATCAAAACACCAATGGATGGGAATTTTCTCAGGTGTGTAGTAGAATTTTTTCCCTTGTGATTCATGACAATGATGAACTTACCATACTTTGGTTGAAGGTGTTTTGAGTTCAATAGTGGAAATGGTTTAACTCTACGCTATAGTGGTTTGTCATGTTGGGTTTATCAAACTTCGTGTGATCGAGGAAACCATGGCCATGGTGGGCATCACCATGCCATGGTTATGGTTATTTTAGAATTTAAAAGTGTATTTTTATCCATTGATCATTAAGGGTAAGTTATAACTCTTGATAAAGACACATGTGATCTTTTAAAGTGGATTTTTAATGCATTATTGACTCGTTTACCCTCTATTAAATGGTTTTATTGTCTCGTATTTCAAGTTTTATTCAATCTAGTTGATTTTGCTAAGGGTTCTGGGTGTTCTTACACTTCTCATGAGATATGAATATCTAAATGAATCTAGGGTGATTTTTTGGGATGTTATTCTTCTCCTCTATCCAGTAAACAATTTCTAGATAGATATGTCGTCTTCAATGATATTATCATTTTATAGAGAGGATTGGAAACCTTCTATTTGATCAGATCTAAATCATCCATTTAATAAGGTTTTTATTGGTTATGTTGAATTGATTATAATCCTATATAAACATCTTCATCTTGATTATTATTATATAACACCTTTAGTAATGAATTGGGATTGGTTGTAGGGACCCTTGGTGTGTGGTTATGATTTGGTTGGTTTGAAGGCATGGTTTGGGTATTTACACTTTACAAATCTCAAAAATTGGAATAAAAAATTATGAGGTAGGAAGTTATTTACCATTTATAGGAATTTTGTAAAGTTTTTTATTTTCTATTGATCAAATGTGCGTGTATGGGTAGATCTTTAGACCCATGTTTGATATTAATCACATGTTTTTTGATTTTTAGAACATGAGAACCATGTTTTATATTGATCACATGTGTGTGTATATGTACCCTGTGAGAACCATGCTTGATATTGATCACACATATGTGTGTATGTATCCCGGGAGACCCATGATTGATAATGTTCACATGAGTTTGTGTATGGCTATAGAGACTAATTCTTGATATGCTAAGTTTTTTTATACATGATATGCCAATTTTGTGTGAATGTATACCATGTAGAGGTTTTACTTCTAGTAGAAAGTGACTGGTAAACCATCATGGATTGGTTTTACCTTATAGGGGGAGAATGTGCAACATGAAATGATAAAGATGATTGACTAGGATATAAGAAAGGGGTACAATGACCATGAGGCCTAACCTCAGGAATTTCTAGGATTATATGACCTTATGTCCCTACCCTAATCTAATAAGGGGTATGATGACCTTATGGAATAACTCATGATAAGTAATAGGTATCATAGACCTTATATATTGACCTAAGCCTTATTTTTTATGTGGATACTCAATGATATATATGGTGGTGGTGTTTTCAAACTATAATCATGGATTTTGTTTTGACTTTTCTTTCATCATGGAATCAAAGTATGTATGATTAAGGTTAATAATGTCTTGATTTTCACACAAACCCTTGACACATGATTGTTTTTTTCTAGATTTCACATTTCCTTATTACCATGGAATACACTGATTAATCTGGTAAAATTATCTTAAGGATTCATTGGTGATGTCCTATAGTTAGTTTATAATGAGACCTTACATGGGCATCTTGATTCATGTGTAGACTTCATGATCAAGGATCCAAGAAATGGAAACGGCATAATTACTGGAAGCTAAGGAGATGGAGCTTGTTGTTTGGAGGTGGTATCAGGATAGAATCTATAGTGATATAATTTTTCTTATTTATTTTTCTATTATTCTTCTTGTAGACCTACCACATTGGGGGTTGTTTTTTGTTTTTATTATTATATAACTTTGGGATACTTGACATTCCATCCATTAGAAAAATTTTATCATTCAGTTATGATATTCCCTTTTATGTTATTATTACTTTCATAATATGATTTTGATATACGACTTTTGATATTAATGGTATAGTATCCTCCTTCAACTTTTTAAACCCTAAAATCTAATCAGAAATGTCTTGTGTATAGGGAGGCATTCATGAGTTCATATAGCTCACCCACTCAAATTGGGTGATTGTGTTTACGTAATTAAAAAGTGGCCTCAGAGGTAGGTTTTCCATTTATTTTCCTCTTAAAAATTTTTGGGGAAAGGTTGAAAGGAGTCATACTATATAGAAATTTAGTAGGTGATTCCCATAAATTCCAAGCCAGCTCTTATGTGATGAACCTATGAGTTACAGGTGATGAGACTACTTTTATAGTTGTGTCTTTACAACACTAATTTTTAACCTGATATATTGTGTTGTTACAATTTATGGTATTTGGGTGAATTTGTGCATAATTAATAAGCACATTATATAACATTTCATTTATACATATTTATTTCTATTCATTATAATTTATTTAATTAATCATCTTTATTAGTGGTTTTTTGATATACTGTGATGACATTTTTTTCTTTAACTTGGGAATTCTTGTTTTGTTTTTGTATATATATATGAATATGAATAATGTGTAGGTACAGAGAACTAGGATTGTGTCTTGGAGAGTTCTATGATTTTAATGCCTCGTTATTATGGGTAGACTCCTAGGATATGTTTAAAATAGAAATTCCTTGAGTGAACCTATAATATACTTGAGTAGTTACCTTAATTTCTAACACTTGATATTCAATTATAGTAAGTTATTTTTTATTTATATAGAAACAATACTGAAATGCACATAAATTTATTCTATAATGTTATTAAAACCTAAATTCCTAAATTTTAAAATTTTAATTTGAAAAAAAAAATATTTATCATTTTTAGAATTACCATATCAAAATTATCTTAGGAAGAAACTTTTGGAATTTTCTGAAAAGATTAAATTTACAATGAATAGTGAAAAATAATGATTTTATAGAAAACATTCCATTCCATTCATGAAATTAAAAGGTAATTTTTTTAAAAAAAAATCATTAGTAATTTTTTATTAATCATAATCCAACTAATCATATTGGAATCTACATTGTTCATAATTTTGGTATAAAAAGATTATACTTAGAAATACAATTTTTTGGAAAACTATATTTTAATATGTTTTGAAAATTTATATTAAAAGAATTTTATACCAATTATTGGAGATGGATCATGTAAAATGGATTTCATACATTGAATATTCAAAATTAATATTACTTAATAAGGTTTAATTGTTTTGTTCATAATTAATAGTAAGTGTGGTAAATATTTATCACCTGAGTTATTGGTAAAATGGGTTAATAAGATTAAAAATTAATTTATAAGGCTTAAATATAACAAAAACACTTTATTAAACCTAAATGGTATATTTTATTTATAACATACCCCTATCATATTCAAATATATGTCATTTTGGATCCATTTTTATTGGGTAAGACAATAATATATTTTAATCTTTTGAAAACTTCAATGTGTGTCCTTTCCTCACTTGTAAAAGGAAACCACCACTCCTCCCTTACTCAAAATTTATGAAACTACTAGTTGATAAAATCCATATCCAAATAATTTCTCATAATTCCTTCCCACATCCTATAGGTATTAGTTTTATCACAATATCATCATATGAAGTCTTTAGGTATCAATCTAATGAGGTTGTCCAAAGAAGAGGTACAGTTATTAAATGAGTGTATTAATTTTATTTCCTCTTATACCACATTCAAATATTATATAACAAAGTCCATATAACAAAATCAGTATCTTAAGTATACTTAAATTCTTTTATTCTTTTTTAATAATCCTTATTCATCTACTTTCTATCTTATGGAAAATGAAAACATCGCCCATGTGTACGTATAACCTACCATATCCACGTAGCGGTGTAATTATTTTTTTCATTTTGAATTTTATTGAGTGGTTATAAATATATAAGTAATTAAAATATTCGATATTTATAACAAAATTATGTTTCTAAAAATACAATATTTCATATACCTTATTACCTTCCCACCTGTTAAGAAGTGACAATGTCACTCGTGCGTATGTGTGGGTTAAGGCCTCCACAAATCGATTTGATTAATATTTCATGTATTCATTCCATGAATGATTATAAATATTTATATAATTAATATATATTATATGTATATAATAATTATAATTCTTGAGATAATGTAACCATGATTAATATTCTTAGAAAAAACACCAAACTAAAACTTACATAAAAATGGAAATATTTAACTCTAAAAAACAATGAGTTTAAAAATGAATTAATAATAAAGAGATATTTAAGTTTTGTAATTGGATAATAATTTTTTTATAATAATTTATAGGTTTATATTATAAAATTATATATAAAAATAAATTTATTATATATGAGGTTTAAAGTACCTACAAATTAGGTTGGAACTAAGGTAAGGGATTTCTATTACAATCTCATTTTATTTTGGGATTTTTTATGATCATATTTACTTTGGGTAATTATATATAATACTAATCTCTTAATCCATATTTATCTTATTATCCTTTGTTTTTTTTACATATATATTTTCCATTTATTCTCATGTTTGATCAAAAATAAATAAGTTTCTTTTAAAATATTGTTTTGAAGTTTTTTTAACACTTTTTCTTCCATGTTCGTATCACATTTAAAATTTATTTAAGAATGTTTTTACTATTAATTAAATATTTATTAATTTATTTTTTTACTACTTTTTTATGTTCTATAAAAAAAATTAAAAGGAACCTACTTTTTATTTTTTGAATGAGATACTTTTTACTAAAGGTGTAAAAAAATAATTTTTAATGTACACCACATGAGAAGATTATCCCAATATCATGGATACTATTTTCTTTAAATATTCCTTTACAAGATTCAATTTTTATTTCCAAATAATATTTTTTCCAAATATTTTCCTAATATTTAGATTTTAGACAAGTGATTTCAAAAATGAAAAGGGAATTTTTTTTTTCCAGGAAATGTTCATATGTTCTTTTAAAGGTAGTATCATATATAACAACACCAATTGGTGTTATTGGGGATATGATCCAATGATACTAAAATTATTCATTACATGGATGGTATATTACTATGGTAATGAAGTAATTATGTTCTGTATTCTTGATTCAATATGGATAAATATTATATTATAATGCATTTTGATAAGAATAAAATTGATCAAAAATTATGTATACTGTATAGGATGTACAATTGATGGATGGGACCCAATTTTAGATAAAACCTCAATTCATCGACATGTATTATGAATAAAATAGTAGGCATTCTATATTATATGGGTATTCATTTTACACCTACCTGAAAATTAAGAATGGTTTCTTTCTTGAGAGGCATTAATGGTAAGATTCATGATATCTTGGTTGAGAGGCCTTAACTATGAATGTATAGAAATATGAATTTCCTTGATTAAGAATTAAGTTTTCTTTATCCATATGTTATCTATGTTGATATTATCCATGGATTTTCATTTAAATAATTTTTTTAATTGAATGGAATGTGTTTTTATTATGCACTATTCTATATTGATTATGCCTTGTTTTCTCCTGATATCTTCCACTGTACATAACCCTTTTAGATCATCTAAGATCACCATTTATTTTTTAACCTTTTTACAAGATATGAAAAAAGGATATTTTGAAAGATATCACATATGAAATAATGTTTCTAATTATATGTTTTTTATATTTACAATTCAATATTATAATCATATATGTATCTAGTTTACCAAGATTGATAAATTAATTGATCATGTTTGGTGTGGTCCCTTATCTCTTTTTCAAATGTTATAAATTAAACACTAGCTCTAGGTTACTTGAGTTGCGTTGTTACTGTGGTATCAGGTCTACGTTTAGCAGGAATCTTGAGAAATAGGTTTTAAATAAACATATATAACAGTTTAATTTTGGTAATCACTTATAGTATTTGAGAAATTTTACCATTATTGGGATTTTTAGTTTATGGATCAATATCAATGGTGATTATGAGATAACTTTGTGGGTTTTATTGTTTAAATATGAAACATAATAGAATAATGTGAATCAACACATATAGCCAATGTAGGTATTTCTCTACTCAGTAAATTAATACCATTAGAGTCGGAATTATATAGATAATGACTATATTAGGGATGTTAAATTATATTATGACGAATAACCTTTCCCATAAGTAGAAAACTATTATTCCTCAAGGTGATTCACTTATATTGGATGGATTAATGCAATATAATCATCTATATTTTAATATAACTACATGTGTATTGGTATCTGAACAATGGATTATGTCACTTGAAAAAATATTACTGGGTTTGATATGTAATTAAAGGTAAAAGGGTATATTATTATATTCTCTAAAGGGATGTACTTAATAATGGTGGTCATTGATCTAGAACACTAAATAGGTTGATAAAATTAATATATGGAATGAAGAATTCTTAATATGATACTATTATAGAAATACTTTCCATGAGAAAAGTGAGTTAAAATAAAGAGGTAGTCCCTCACTATAAATAAAAATAAATAGTAAAGAATTGTTTAGTATTAGGTTAATTTTACAATATTATCAAGGTATGCTGAAAACTACATATATAATCCAAAAATCGGTATTGATCGTCTATTTTATGGGATTATGTTCAGTCTCTGTAGGGAACTAGTTTATAAAATATTTTAATCATGTGATGATATAGTATCATGTTCAATAAAGACTAATAAATAATTTCCTAATTATTATATATTTATAATATATCAAGAAAATAAGTGGTCAGATGAGAATAAATAAAAAACAAATCTTGTTAAAAAAATAAGAAATGGAGGATGGAGTTTCTAAGATGTGGTAATTGTTGAAAGAAACACCTAGGATATTTCTTAATGGGAACAAGATTTTTTTTCAAATATGGAGAAAGGGTTGATGAAGATATTAAATTTAAATCAAAGAAATAAATCATTTCTATCCAGTTCATCAAAATTAAAGTGATGTAGAATTATTCATACTAATGTCCCAAGAATCTTGGAATCTTCCACATATGAGGCCAAGGGGAGGAGGCCATGATTATGTGAATACTATAACTCAGGTTGAAGTTCCCATAAATATGTTGGTAGGTACTTGGATCATAACATCAAATTTATATAATGCTTTATTTGATTCTAGATATTTTAACACTTTTATATCTTTCATGTTTTCCATGAAAAATAGATATTTACCTTGTACCCTAAGGAGGGAGTTATCAAATAAGAATTCAAGTATAAATATTATTACAATAAGGATGTTCTAGGAAGTTCTCACTATGAAACATTGACATACCCTATTTAAAGAATTGATTATAATTTTTATGCTTGACTTTTATATAATTCTTGGAATGAATTAAATTTAAAATTATAATTCATATATTTATTTACAATATAAAGAGATTATATTTCATAATAGCGATGTGGAATACCTTATCCTTAGTGGGGAGACTACATCCTGTGAATCATTTCTAGATAAATCTCCAATAGATATTATTAATGAAATTCTTATATAAGAAGATAAGACACAAAATATGAATGGGGAAGGTATCTTTAGAATAGAGGATGTACTTATTTTGTATGAATACATTGACGTGATTCCTAAATAATTACCTCTACATCCACCTATGTGTGAATTTTAGTTTCTTATTAATCTCATCCCTGATGAAAACCCTATATATAAGACTCCCTAAAATTTTTACATAGTGGAATTAATGAAACTAATTAAACAATTGTAGGAGTTGTGTGATAAGGTATTTATACGCCCTAGTGTTTCACTATAGATAGAGCGTATTATTTTTTTACAAGAAATATGAATCTATGAGGTTATTCATTGATTATAATAAAATAAATTCCATTAATGTAAAGAACAAGTATCATCCACCCCATATTGATGGCTTGTTTGATCAAATATAATGTGATTAATATGTTTCAAAGATAGATATTCCTTCTGGGTATCATCAACTACAAGTAAAAAAGGATGATATTTTAATGATGTAATTTTAAATTAAGTGTAGACATTATGAATTTATATTAATTCTCTTTGAATTTACTAATAAACCCCATGTTTTTATGGATTTGATAAACAAAGTGCTCAATTATTATCTTAATTATTTCATTTAGATATTTATTGATGATATATTTATATAAAATAAAATATATTATGAGAATAAGTGTCATTTCTGAATCATTCTCAAGACTTTGAGTTAAAAATAGCTACATGAGACATTTATCAACTGAACATTCTGGCTACAAAAAGTTTCTTTTCTTGGGCATATTTTCTATAAGGATTTAATATCATTTGATCCTTCAAATAAAAAAGTAGTAATGGAATGGCCAATGCTAATTAATATAGTCGAGGTACATAGTTTCCTTGGATTAGTAGTTTATTATCGATGATTTATTCAATAAATTTATTGATTATCTAACCTATTAACCAAGTTGACATGTAAAGGGGTTAATTTTATATGGTCAGGAGAGTGTAAATAACTTTTGGTATAAGTAAAGAGGATACTAGTCAATGAACGGATATTGAATTTACAATCATGAAGGGATAGATTTGTGATATATAGTGATGCATAAAATAATGGACTTGGATGTGTCCTTATGCAGAACAATAGAGTAATTTATTATGCATAAAGAGAGTTAAAATTTTATGAATAGAATTACCCATCCCATGATCTTGAGTTGGAATCCATAATATCAATATTGATGATATATAAGAATTACCTTTATGATGAAATATTTTAAATATATATGAATAAAAAAAATTGAAATAAATTTTGTCATAAAAAGAGATAAACACGAGTCAAAGGCAAGGGTTGGAGCTACTCAATGATTATGATTACTCAACACACTAACACCCTCTAAAGGAATATATAGTGTCTGATGCATTTAGTAGAAAATATCAAAGGATTATGACTAAATGTTTTATTGAAAAATATCATATATTCAAGGATTTTGTAATGTTATATATGAGAATCATTATGGAAGGGGAAATATCACATCTATTCAATATGATTTTGAAACCCTCCTAATTAGAGAAAAAAAATTCACAAATTGATGATAGTAATATTAAAAATCAAATCAAATACACGAATTATGGGAAGTTTTTATACTTAAACTGTGAAGATGGTATATTGATATTTGAAAAAGGGGTAGATATTCCATCCATGGCAGAGCTGAAGAGATTATTATTAGATGAAAATCATAGCTCAAATTTCATTATACACCCTAGTATCACCAAAATATATCAGGACATGAAGGAACATTTTTTGTGGGATAATACAAAATGAGAAATAAGAGATTATGTATTAATGGGATTGATTTTTCAATAGGTAAATACTGAGATAAAACATCCTAAAGGAGTCATGAAACCTCTAAACATTCATTATGGAAATAGAATGACATCACTATAAACATATTCACTGGATTGGAAAATATTTTGAGAAATAATTATTCCATATGGGAAATTGTTGATATCCTTAAAAAGTATAAACATTTCTTCAAAACAAGGTAATATCTATTGGTTGAGTGCCTCATGTGAATCTATATTGATAAATCTATGAGAATCTTTAGTGAACCACTTTCAATTGTAATTTATTATGACCAATGATGGATCACTATATTTCAAGCATATAATTTTGATATTAAAATTATTATTTTTTAATTAAATTTATAAAATAGGGAAAAAAATATTTTATTATTTTATTATTTTATTGAAGGTTACATATTAAATTTATTCAAAATAAAAATGATCATAAAAAAGATGAAATTCATGATGAAAATTATTCATCAAGATGTGGGATAGGTCAGGGATCAAGTCCATGGATTGGAATTGAAGATTCAAGTGGAAATCAAGACAAATGCACCAAAAATGATAATTCACATCATGAATCACCTATTTATATAATGAAAATCCTCAAAAATTCATATCAAGATGAATAATGGATGAAAATTAAACCATTGATAAAAACATGATAAATTCCTAGTGTGACATATAGTTTCATATCATGGAACTTGTTTTCCAAATACAAAATATTTTGAATTTCTTTCAAAATTTGAACGAGCCCCACATATTATATCCCATAACAGCTGGAGTTTACTTGGATAGATTCAATGATTGATTTTATTGACATAAGGGAATTTATATATTTAAATGTAAGGCTATGGGTGTGCTCTAAATTGTTCCACGATTAACTGAGTTATTCCCTAGATAAAGTTATACATAATGGAATCATCCACCATTCATTAGAGTATTTTTCGGTCTCTTATCCCCTTTGACCCTCTTTGGACTGGCATGAGGGGAAAATTACCATCTTGTGTTTGGTAATGTAAATAAAAAGGGAGTATGTATTTGAGTTATTTTTATTTTTATTTATTCATGTTTAGGTCATTGTGTTTCCTCTAAATGCTTCCAATTATTCTTCATTTTTTTTATGACCATTGAAAATTATATTAAATAAAGAAAAAATTTAACACATCCATTGTTCACCATAGGTTCCATATAATCATTGTATAATTTAGGATTACCACTTTTAAAAATGGTATCAATAAAATAAATTACTTAAAATCATGAAGAAATTGACTTTATGAAAAGTCATTTTTACATTAATGAGGATATACCAAGACAAATGATCTTTCTTTATACTGGCTCTAATGACAAGCATAAAGAACTAATTTAATTTATAAAATCAACTCATACATGAACCTATAATTAATAAAATCTAGAACTTTTTCTCATATTGATAAAAATAAATTTTCTTCCTCATTCTAATTCTAATCTAATCTTTAATCAATCAATAATTCGGTTTTCCTAGAATATATTATCAAGATATCATGGGTTCGACCTTAAACTCACCACTTTTTACACCAAATCAACTTTTTTGGAAAAGTTTAAGTGTTTACAAATTATTAAATTTGATTATTCTAAATAGGAAATACCAACACCCTATGGACCAACTAAATTTTTGTTTCTGTTTCTATAAATAGGTATAATTTAATAATTTAATAAGTTAAATAATGTTTTTTCTAATGCCATTTTTTTCCAAATCTTATTATAGGATTTTCTTTTGTTGTTTTTTTATTTTTAAGGACTTGGGTATTATTCGTTGCAATGGAAGTATTGTAATGTGTTTTTACTTTAAAAGATATACTTTTTTTAATTTGGAAGGATCTGATGCAACAAGTATATGGGTTTAAAATGATGTAAATTTTATCAAAAAATCACTTGCAACCATACCCAAGAAAGGACATATTTTTATCCCAAAACCTAGAACCAAATTTTAAAGAGGTATGACAAGGGCATCAATGTTTATACAGTGAATCTAAGCTAATTTATAATTATTGATTTCTTTCTATAAATGAAACCCTTACCATAGAAGGTTCTGAATAGGAATAAGAAGAATAAGAAGAAGAAGAATATAAATAATAATAATTATTATTATTATTATAAGGGACCTCAGCTCATGAATTTTTAATGAAATACCATGAAAATCTAGGAGAAAAGATGAAGGAAGAAGAAAAATAAGCATAACTAGTTTCACTCTACATCAACTATGTAGAATTAAAAGAAGAACAAAAAATATAAGAAGAAAAATTTGAGTATTTTTCTATGGAACTTAAAGAGCTCATTTCATAATTTCAATAATAGAAACCTATAACTGATAAAGAATAATTTAACCTCTTATGTAAAGATTTTGAATTTTTCCTTCTTTCATTCAAACTATCAAGACTTTAGAAACCTCCTCTTAATTTCATTCAAATTTCAAGTAGGAGGATATGATATAACTTTTTTGGCACTAAATTAAAATTTGGGTTAAACCAAGAAGTTCGTCTTTGTATCATATTCCCACCAGCTAAACCAATTTTGATTGAGCTAAATGACTATAAAAATTTATAGATTCCAAGAGGAAACCCGTGTTTTTTATTAAATTTTTGGATGTTAGATTCATTTCATTATTATTATTTAATTTTATATTAAAAATTTTAGTTTCAATTAACCTTATCCTTTAGATTTTTATTGAATAGACCTTGTCCACTAAGAGTTGTTTGATTTTGTTAGTCTAAAGTGAAGGAACAATGTGGGGAAAGTTTATTAAAAATATTTTGCAACCACATGTTGGGGCACACCATTAAACATGGGATTATGAGTATTAATTTTAATATTTTATTCAATAACTCTAAAATTATTCTTAAAAAAATATAATAATAATAATAATAAGTAAGATTAAAATTTAAAATGCATTCCCTACACTTGAATTTTTTCATTAATCACTTAGGAAGGTGATAAAAAATGATTGTAGATAATAATTATATCAATTTTTAAATATTATTTTCAATAAATTGAATGAGAAAATGGGTGGATGGGTTAGTGAATCTAAAAATATAAATTTTTATTTAATGAATCATAATTTATAGGATTTTTTAATTTTTATATGTAAATTTTTTCTAAGGTTTTCCATGCCTTGAAAATATATTTTTTGTGTTAATTAGTTTTTTATTATTATTTATCACTAAGCTTGATTTTCCCAATTACATTTACCAATTACTAATAAAATTTATAATCCTAATATTCCCCCTTTTTCATTGAGAAAATTTCTTGAGTGAAACACATGAATTCTTACTTCTAGAACTTTCTTTGCATCTTATCAAAGATATAAAGTAAAAATTAATATTTTCTATGATTGGGGAATATTTTTATTAGACCTTACCATATAAACCATATTTACATTAATCCTTTTTAATCTTATAGAATCCATAGACAACATTGTTAGTGAAAATTCACGTTATAAGAAAATTTTATCCTTTATAACCATATACTATATGTTTTCCTTGATTATTAAAAAATTAGTATTGGTGTGATTGTTACATGGTGGAAGGGGTGTTCATATTATACAGAAATAATAAGTATGGGGATGTTTTCAAGGGATATTGTTAAGGTTCATGATAATTCATTCTTTTTTACTTTTTTATATAACATCTTCTTTAAAAATCAATAATCACATTGAAAAAAATAAAAAAAATAAATAAATAACAAAATAAAAAATGGGTTGTGTCTGGGAGGATCAAAAATCACCATTTACTTGACCAAATATTTTTATTTTTCATGGTTGGGTAGTGGATATGATATTTTTCTGAACACATGTTTCAAAAAAATAGGAAAAAAATCCAAGAGGGTGTTTCATTCTTTGTATTCATTGATTCAGGCACATGGTTTATGTTTTGGGAAGAGGTGATGCCATTTATAAAGGGATAACATTTCTAGATTTTTTATTTATTATCATGCAATGTAATTAAGAGTCAATCCTACTTTTAAGATTTATTTTTTTTTATCATTTACCCACCCACCCTTAAGCCTCATATTACTTTGAACTGAATATTTAATACCTCATGATTATTTATGACTATTATCTAAAATGTATGGAGAAAGAAGATTAATTATTCAAGCATATGGTAAGGATAATGATTATAGATATTCATAATACTCAATTTACATTTTTACCCTAATGATGAGTAAAGAAACTAGAGTGAGGTAAATTACATATAGCATAAAAATTGAAGTTGAATTGAAAAATAAGAATGAAATAATGGAGAGACATGGCTAATTCAAAAGTGAAAAATTAAAATACATAGTTGACTTGTTTCTTTGAAAAATGAAGAGTTGATGGAAATTTTCCATGTGACAATTCAATATTTAATTTCTCATTTAATCATTTTATTTTATTGAACTTACATTTAAATCAAGGTAAATTTTTCATATATTTCATTTTTTTGATAATATATTCTTTATGAAATTAATGAGTTTAATTTCATGGGGGGATTTAATGTATAATTTTCATGAATACATAATTTAATTTTAAGAAAACATTATAATAAATAAATTGATCAATATTTCTATCATTTTTATTGTTTTTAATCATTTTTTGTAGATTAAATGTTAAATTAATTTGAAGAAGGAAAATAAAAACACGAATAAATTCAATAGAAAAAATTATTCTCTAGGACATGGGGTAGGTAAAGGATTAAATATAAGGCTTGTAATTGAAGATTAAAGAATAAAATATGTCTAAAACACTATAAACTGATAATTCACATTACAAATCACCTACTGACATCATAATAATATTCTGAATTGAAATACATAATGAAGAATGATGAAAAATGTAACCCAAAAGAAAAACTAAAAAATTAATGCAATGACATATAATGTCACACCCTAACACATGTTTTCTAGATCCATAATATTTTGAAATTCTGTCAAAGTTGATCAGTATCATGTATAAATTACATGTAACTCCCATAGTTTAATTGATTAAAAAATGGATGGATTATTTGCATTCATGACTCCTAAGGGACCTCTAGTCATATAAATACAATTCTAGGAGAGATTCAAAGATTTATTGGAGACTAGATCTCTAGGGAGAGGTGTTGTTCTTGAAATAGTCCTTCAGTGATCCTTCTCCACCATTTTTTAGCATTTTATTTTCTTTAAATTTTCTAACCCTATCATGTATAACATGAGGGAGTTAATTCCTTTTCATTCTATATATTTCTTGAAAGGGTGAATTAAAATAAATAAAAAGTTTTTTCATGTTTTATTTTAAATTAGGTTTTAATTTTATCATCAATTATTCAAATATTATTCTTTTTATTTTGATTTGAAAGACCATTATATATCGAGGTGAGGGATAAATAATATTTTAAAGAGAGATATAACTTGAATTGGGTATGCACCATTACCATTGGTTTGACAAAATTATATGTTTAAAATGGTTTTTGGTTACCCCTTTTATTAATGAACCAATGTACCATGACCATTGAAAAATGGATGGTTAGTGAGAGATATTGAGATATTAATTACCATAACCATTGGAATTACTTAGGCATGATTTTGATGACAATTTTTATGAATCATTTTAATTCCAATTTATTATCTATATGAACCTAGATCTTTCATACTCAGTTTATTTATTTTTATTTTCTGCTACCTCCTTTTCATAAATAAACATTCTTGATAGTTTAGAATTTATTTTCCACAATCATAATTAATTTTATTCTATTTGGTTAAATTAAATATTTTCCCAAACCTATCTTCTTAGGATCGAACTCATATTCATAATATCCTTTAAAATTATGTATTGAATTAGTGATTTCCCATTCATGTCTATAAATTTATAAATTTAGTATCCCTATAGTAATTAATAATGCCTTAGGGTGACACATAGTGTCCAGATCTAGAATCATCATAATTTGTGTCAAAAAGATGACCAATCCACATATGTTATCTCTTTTAACTAGAAAATTTGACCCAAATAGATTCAGTGAATGATTTTATGTCCATGTGGTCTCTATGCCTATAAATATAATACTAGTGGTGTATTATAATCCATTCATTCAATGAAATATTATTTCCCCAAGGTAAGAAGTGTTGCATCACTACTAAGTTTCCCCATCATTTCCCAAAGATTTTTTTCTTCCCCCCACTTTTTACCTTTAATAATTAGCATGAGAGGGTAATTTCTTTCGTATTCCAAGTGATTTAATTGTAATGGGGACATTTCTGGTTGGATATTATTCTTTATTTTTTTAGTTTTTGTTGGCTTGTATGTCCACACCCAAATTCTCCCCTACCCCTTTCTTTCTTCATGACCATTGATAATCAAGGTGGGGTAAATCATAAAACATATGAATAATTAACCAAATTTATTCAAGAAAATTTTATGAATCAAGATAATTATTCTTAAACATTGTTTTTAATCACTTAATTAATTAATCCACCCATACTAATTGATTATATGAAAGGGTAAAATTAATAAATTTTAGATGATTCACCAAGACCAAGGGTTTTTATATACTAAATTCTGGTGAAAATTTAACTAAAATAATATTAATTATTAATATAAAATCACATGAACTTAAAAAATTCTGGTCTTGACATGTTTTATCTATTTGAATTCAAAAACAATTTTCTTCTCTATCTCTCTTTCTTGATCAAACCCAATCAATTAAACATTTTTAATTATTCCTATATGTTTTAAAAATAATCTCATGTGTTTTACCTCAAACTCACTGGATACTAAATTTAAATAGTTAGTTATCTTTTATTTCATTAATACTATTTAAAATATTGAATTTATTGTCTTTTAATTAAATTTTCAATTATTTATCATATATTTATTACTTTATTTCTTTTATGGTAGGTTAAATACTAAAAATATTCAAACTAGAAAATGAATATAAAAATGTTTAAATTTTTGATAAAAATAATGTTATAAGATATTCAATAAGTCAAGGCTTGAATCCAATGCATGGAATTGAAAATTCAAGTCGATATGAGGCTAAAAATAATGGAAAATATAAATTATTATCATGAATCACCTATTCATGATATGAAAATCATCAAAGATACATTATGGAATAAGAAACGATGAAAAAATGAAACTTGGGGAAAACTATTATTTGTTATAGCATGGAACATAGTGTCACACCATGACACATGCTCTCCAAATCTAGAATCTTCAAAACTTGTGTCAAAAGTTAACTTGCGCCAAAAATTTTCTCCCATAACCTTTAAAGTTGGCCCAGATAGATTTGATGAGTGATTTTATAGAACTAGGGGTTTGTACACCTATAAATACAATGCTAAGGGTGTGCTTCAATTCAATCTATAATGAGAAGCGGTCTTCCTTAGATGAAGTGTAACACCAATGGATCCCCCACTATTCTTAGAATATTATTCTTTCACTTTCCCTCAAACCCTATAATGACTATAATGAGGTAGTAATTCCCATATTTTATCAGGTTATATAAATTATATGGGTGTTTTTGTAAGAGTTATTTTTCTTTTAATGTGTTCATGATTTTTTTATTGTGTTTACTCCAAATGTTTCACTTTTATCATCCATTTTTTTTCATAAACACTGATAATATTACTAATAAATGAACCAAATTAATTCATCAATTGATTATCTATGGTTCCCCATTACCATTGTATAATTCATTATGAACATGTTTAAAAATAACATCGAGACAATTAATTAATTAAAAACACAAAGTAATTAACCATATGAAATGATAATTTTTATATTAGAGAGGAGATACTGAGACCATGGATCTTTCTCCATATTGAACCAAATTAAAAACAAGATAATATAATTTAATTTTAAAATTAACTCACACACAATCCTTTAATTTACAAAAAATGGAATGTTTTCTCAAATTAATAAAAACCAATTTATTTTTGTGATCTATTTCTCCATAAATCTTAAATAAATAAATTATTTATTTTTTTATATACATTTTCATTTTCACATGGGTTTGACCTTGAACTTAATTATTTGTACAAAAAATTATTTAGTTGAAAATTTTTGAGTTTTTATAAATTATGAAATTTGGTTTTCCCTCAAGGAAATAATGATACGCTATGTGTCCATAAAATTTTTGGTGATATTGGTGGTAATGGTATCCAATTATATTTCATATTTTTAAAATATTAATTATTTATTTAATTTTATTATACTATTTTATACTTTTTGTGATTATTTTATAATGTTAGATTTAAATTATCTATACACAACCACTCCACATGATCAAAAGGCAATGAGGTATTCTAATAAGATCTCAAACCCAACATAAGACTAAGATGGTAGAATAAATTGGATGTGACCATGGATACTGATAAAAGTCACAAAAATATTCCATGTTACCCTTAAGAGATCCATGGTTGTGAACATTCACTACTTATGGGTGACCATCTAACACAGGACTGAAATCGAGCATCTTGGTTCCTCTTGTCACATCCAATCACTTTTAAATCAAACTAGAAATCAACCAAATGATATCTAACAACAATTAATTTTATAGATTTCTAAAAAAATATTTGAACTCAAAATCAGGAAGATTTCATGAACTATAAATCATGGTAAAATTTCAAAATGATTCTACTGACATAGTTAAACATCATTTTTTTTAATTTCACTAAGAGATATAGTGTGAAAATGGATTTAGAGCTTTTTAACCCTTTCTATCACCAATTAGAATGATTTGGAAATAAAAAGTTTAACTTGATACTTCCCTCCTTCAAAATATATGGATATTTTGGTAAAAATTTTAAATTTTAATCAGTTTTAATAAGAAATAATCTACAACACATGGAATAATTATAAAGACATAAATTGAAAATTTTGTCATCATGGTATCAAAACATGGTTATAAATTTAAACATATTATAATGGTTTTTCATAGAGAAATAAGTCATTTTATATGTTTCAATAGGAGTATCCCTAGTGAACAAAACATGCAAGGAGAGTTATAACTTCTTTAAAGATATGTAATGAAATAGTTTCTACTGAAAATGTGAATGAACATAATGAAGATGTGAAACATGGTGAATAATAAAGAAGGTATGTGAGCTAAAATAGAAGTGATGATAAATAATATTGATACCATGAAGGTACAACAACAACCACCCCAATATATGTATGTTAAAAAAAATATTATTACAATCATGGTAAAAAAATTTAGGGTTGGAATCAAAACCAATTAAGTAACAGTAACCATAAAATGGGACTAGGATTTCAATAAGAAAAATATCAACCAGAAATCCAAATCCATATCAACACACTAGAGGAATCATTGTAAATTTATGATGAAAATGGTATCTTCCATCATGGAACTAATAAACTATTCAAAGGATAATAGAGTGGAAATTAAGGATATATAGGTTGAATCAAGAAACCAAAGATCCGCACTCCAAAACCTTAAATTTTAGTTTGATCAAATTTTTTAAAAAATTTGATAGAGACCACAAGGAGTACTACCGAGACACTTAGAATTCTTGCCCCTTTAGTATTTAAAGGATATCACCTTTATAACTAAAATAAAAACAAAACAAAACCCTCAACCAAGTAAGATACACCTAGAAAATTCAGAAAAAATGAAAGAAAACAAAAAAAATATTTAATGAAGAAATAAGGGAAGAACCACCTTTATTCAAGACAAGAATACCATTTCCTAAGTGGATAGAGAATGGAAAAATCAATGCTCAATGAAATAAGTTCCTTGAAAATATTTCAAAAATGCACATTAATATAAACTTTGTAGAAGATGTTGCCAAAATTATAATATATGTGGATTTAATGAAGGATATAGTAACCAATAAGAATAACATAGAGGAAATCAACATGATCCCACTCACATGTAAGTGTTCAAATGAAATATAAAAGGATCTTTTTAGGAAATTACTAGAATCGTGTTACTTTTAAATTCAAATCAATATCTGGTATATTGAGTTTATTAGGGCTCTATGTGATTTTTGTGACAACGAGAGCATAATTTATTATAACACATTCAAGAGCCTAGGGCTGGAAGACATGAAGACTATAGAGGTTACACTATAATTGGAAGACAAAATAATAAAGTATCCATAAGGAATCATCGGACACATTTTGGTCAAGGTGGGAAAATTTTATATTCCAATTGAATTTCTCATTATGGACATGGATGAGAAGAAGACACCCATTATTATATAGAGACCATTATTAGTGACTATAATAGCATTGATCGATGTCCAGAGCCTTGATTTGTTCATGAGGATCAAAAATGAGAAGGTTATTTTTTACTTACATTGGGAAATGAAAAATTATTATTTGAAAGTTGATGAGTTGGAGGAGTATATAATGACTAAGATAGGATATTTTGATATCTATTTTACTATTAAAATAGAATTAATAGTCTAGAAAAAAGACATGAAGTTGTGAGACATGATTATTGACAATGGTGGAATAAGTCAAAAAAACAAGCTTGAAAAAGGCTAGTGGGTATAGCTAGTTTGCGATCTAGAAACAACATTTTTATGTTTGAACAAGAATTGAGGGATAAGAAGAATGGAGGTAAAATATGTGTTTCTCATAGAAAGGTTAAAGCTGATGTCAGATAAATGAAGGGGATTGACATATGTAGATATGACCCAGTTATAACTTTTCAAAAATCCTGAATGGGTAAAACCATTCCAATCCCTCGTTACCTAAGCTAAGAAGAGGTAATTTTGAGCTAATTATGCTAAACAATAATGCTTTTGAAAGGAAACTTTTGTTTTTTGTGTTTTAAAATTTTTATATTTTAAGCGTAGACACTTTACCCTATCCATTTTAAACTTCATTGAAACGGTGCCTTCATTTTTATATATGTATTTTAATAATGACCATTAGAATTAATTAAACTTGATTCCAATGATAATTTAATGGAATCATAGGATTTTCAATTTATTAGTTAAATAATCTTAGATCATTCATACTTAGTGTTTTTATTTTCAATTTCTCATACCGCATTTCAAAAAACATCATGATTGATAGTCTAGAATTTATTTTCCTCAATAATTAATAATTTAAGTCTAATTTATTGAATTAATTATTTTCTCAAACCATACATCTTGGGATCAACCGATGACTTAAAATATATTGTACTAATTAACTATAAAATTAATTTTTTTCCATTTGTGTTTATGAATTTGTAAATTGTGTATTATTGTTATAATTAACAATGCCTTTGGGTGGTTCCAAATTTATGGCGTCATTACTAGGGACGGTATAAAATTAGTTTTACATATTTTTAAATTTCTAAATGAATATTTTATTTTATATTACAAATTTAATATTGGTGGTTTTATTTTATGATTTTTGATTAAATTATTTATTAGAAACCACTCCAAATGATCAAAAGGAAAGTAGATTTTACAATATGATTCTAAACATGGGAGAATAATAAGAAGGTAGAACAAAGTATTCACGACTATGGCTGGCACAGAATAAAACCAAAAATTTGTTTTGGTGGTATCAAGGGATATTAGGTTACAAATGGTTTCTAATTATAGGATACCATCTATCAAAGGACTACAATAAAAAATCCATTTCCCACCCATTGGATCCAATCACTTCATAACCAAACTAAAAAAATCCAAATGATCTCTAATAGTGTTCAATTCTTTAGATTTCAACATGAAGATCTAAACTTGAAATTGGGAATTTTTCATAAACTAAATGGTATGTTTCAGTTACAAAAAAATTGAGTTGTGTGGTAATCCATTTAATTTTTATATTTTTATTTAGAGACCAAAAAGATAATGCATACAATGTTTTCCATATTATTCCATTATCATTTGATATGAGTTGGAAAGAAATTATTTCACTCATTTCTTTACTCCTTAAAAATCCATGGATATTAGGGTTAATATTTTAAACATTAATCAATTTATAGATTCATGACGCTATAATGAATTTTATCATTTTACATATATGATTAGAAAATTCCCTCATTATAGAATCAAGATGTGGTTACTAATTCAAACTATTTATTAAGGTTTATCACAAGGTAATGGGTCAATTGTAGATGTTTCAGTTGGATAATATCTAAGGAAAAAAATCACTAGAGGAAAGTTAAATATATTAAATGATATAGAAATAAAAAACATCTAGTGGAAAAGTGAAGGAAAATGATAATGATTCATCCATATGGTGGAAAAAAATGATTGAATGGAAGATCAAATCGAAACACTGTTGAGGAAGTTAGATTCCATGATGATCAAATAATAATAACCACAATGTATGTATACTAGAGAATAATATTATTCTTATTAAAAACATGGTAAAAAATTTCAGGGTTAGCGGCCACAACAACAAGTTTATGGTTATCAGTAAAGAGGATAACAATTTCATTAAGTGCAGAAAGGATCATCATTCCATATTTAAATCCCCATGCTAGAGGAATGATTCACCATATTTATGAGGACCAAAGGATATGAAATAAAGTAACTAACTTCCAATTAAAAATATTAATAAATATTTATAAAGGAGATGAAAAATTACTCAAGAAACCAAAGAGTAGCACTCTAAACTCACAAACTCTAGGTTGGTCAAAATTTTGAACAAATTCAAAAAATACCATGTAAAGTATTACTAAGACACCAAAAAGTGAATACTTGAACAATTTAAAGGCCATCAACCATATAACTAGAAATATAAAATATAAAAACCCTAAATTAATCAAGGTATAAGCAAAAAAAATATATAAAAGAAGAAGAAAATAAAAAACATAGATGAGAAAGAAATAAGAGAAGAACCTCCATTATTTAGGCTTAGAATACCATTTTGTAAGTTTCTTTAGAAAGTATGATTTGATTCACAACAATGTATGTTTGAAAATGTTTAAATAATAGAAATTAACATCCCTTTTGAAGTATCACTCACCAATATGAAAACATGTGTGAAATTATAGAAGGATCTTGTAAGAAAAAATAATAATCTTGAAGAAATTAGCATGATCCCACTAAATGAGAGTGTTCATTTATGATGTTAGCAAATATCCCAAATAAATGGCTTGAAATATGTAGCTCTTTAGTTCTGATCAATATCAGGTATTATGAATTTGGAAGGGCTCAGCATGATCGAGGTGCTAGTGTGACCATAATGTCCTATAACACATAAAAGATCATTGGAATTTAGGACATGAATACCAAAAAGGTCATACTATAACTGGTAGACTCAATAATAAATTACCCATAAGGGATTATCGAAAAAATACCTAAAAAATATAAAATTTTATTTTCTAGTGGTATTTCTCATTCTCGACATGAATTAGGATATGAAACCATTTATTCTTGGGAGACCATTCTTGGTGAATGGAAGGGAATTTATTGTTGTTTAGAGTTTTGACCTATGCTTTATGATCTATAATTAGAAGGTTAGTTTTAAAAAAATAGAAAATGAAAATTTTTGAAGTGGTAGATTTTGAATTATAGGAGGACCCAATTCCCAAGATAGAATATGTTGATTTCACTACTACTATGAATGTATAAATAAAACCTAATAAGAAAGATACTAAGTTGCAAGAGATGATTTTTGATGACGTAGAATAGTTGGACAAGACCAGTTTGAAAAAGGTCAACATGTATGAATGGTCAATAATCTTGATACTAGTTTTTCATTTCTAACAAATTACTATAAGATCAATCCAATGGAGGTAGAGAAATAATTTCCCATGGGAAGGCTAAAGCATACATCATAGAAAGGAAGGAGACACCCATACATTGAGATGACCAAATTATGACTATTCATAGATCCAAAAAAGTTACAATATTTCCAACCCCCATTACATAATTTGGGAATAGGTAATGTTGATCCATTTCAAGGAGGCCTCACTGCAGCTGATCTAGTCACTGGTGGCTCATTCGGGGGCCATCAAGCCCCCGATCAGGGTATTCCAAGAATTTGTTCGTGGATGGGATCTCATCCAACCAGCTAGGGTTTCGTCCCTCAACCGCAGGTCGTTCCTCATTGTTTTGTAGTCCCACGAGGTCTTCATCCATGCCTGGGCCAGATGTCCTCGATCCTTCGGTTGATGGAGGTTATTTTTTCCGTTGTTCCATAGAGGTCCACCGGGATTGGGAGTCACCAGTAGCTATGGTCTGGTTATCCTTACCTGGTCTACCTTAGCCCTTCATATGCGCAATGTTTCTGGAATTGATTGGAAATTCCATCGTGGAGTTTCTCTGTGTGGATGTTTGGAACCTCTCCCTCCAGAGATAGGCGGCTGCTCGGATTTGTGTGGCGACAGAAATCTCCTCTCCACTACCATCCAAGATCCATCTTAGTGTTGGGGAGATCTTGGATTAGATATAGGATATTGTGTTCTTTGTGGTCCTCGGTTTTTCTATGCTTGTCATTTGGTTGGTCGTGCAACGCCTGAGTGCAGGAGATCATCAGCTTCCAAGTGGTCCTTTCAGGCATCGTCCAGCATCCCTCATCCTAGAGGGCGTGTTGCCTTGGTGCAGTGGGTCGCGGCCCCCTCATCCCCTGCTTGAACCCTTCCCCCTTTCCCCCTAGGCTTCCCTCTCCTCCTAGTTTTCCCACTCTGGTGGCCCCTAGCCACCCAGCCCTCCTCCCTCCTCCCCCTGCCTCTCCCTGTCCTCCTCCTCCCCTACCTATCCATACCCTCCTCCATAACCTTTAATTCCCCTTTCCCCTCTCCAAGCTCCTTCCAACCCCCCAGATCTCCCCACCCCTCAGCCAGATCCTCCCAATCCCCTATCTCCACTTCCCTATCGGGCTTTAGTTCCGTATGTCCCTCGCCCCCCCCCCCCCAAACTCATGCCTCTGATATCCCCTTCCTTCTTATCTCCTTGAAAAACTACTTCAGTTCACCCACGCACACCCCCCTGCCTCCTATCTAGGCTCTTCTCTAGGTATTCCCCGCCAAGGTCTGGTCCTCAGCAATCCCCCCCACCCAGTCCTCCTTCCTGACCCTCCGCCTCAAGCAGGTCAGTTTCATTGCCTGTTATTGTTTCCCCTGTCTTGGTAGCTCACTCCCCTTACCCCAGCACCACCTCTGGCAGGGTGTGCACTCGATCTATGGAAAAGTCTCTTCTCCTCTTTTCTAGGGATCTCCATTGTGGACCTTCTCCTAGGGTCAGAACTGGGAACCTTATTATTTAATGTTATCACTGCTTATCTAAAATTCTAGGGGTTTGTGATCTCGTGTCAAGACAGACTTTCTCTCCAATGAGGTGTATAGGAGAAAAGCCTCTCTTTTGGTTATCCTTGAGCCGAAGGCTAGCTCTTCTATAATTTTGGAGTGTTCTAGGAGAGTAGGGATGCGGTTATCTTTGCACGGTGAGCCAAAAAATCATCATATTTGGATTTTCTGGAAAGATTCTATTATGGAGGACAAGCTGGACATTTCTGACTAGCATCTCTTGGTCAAGGTGCACTCGGGACAATGTATTTTCTACTTCTCCTTTGTCTATGCTAAATGTGAGGCGCGGCTCCGTGAGAAGTTATGGATGGATCTTAGCTCTTTTAATTCTGGGGACGAACCTTGGATGGTTGGGGGTGACTTTAATTGCATCTTGGACCCGTCAGAAACAAATGGGGGAAGCTCCCTCCCTCGAAGTGATAGGTCCCACTTCTCATCCTTTGTGGATCAAGAGGGGCTTCTTGATTTGGGATTTTCATGTGATAGCTTCACTTGGTGAAACAATCAGAGAGGAGTCCATAGGAAATAGTGCAGATTAGACCACTAATTTTGGAACCTCCGTGCAATATCTGACTTCCCTAAATTAGAGGTCATCCACTTGACCCGCGCTCTGTCTGATCACTCACCCCTTCTTGTCCACCTCAGTTCGGCTTCTCCCCAGGGTTGAGGCTTCGTTTTCTACAAAAGATGGACAGCTCTCCCCGACTGTCTTGAGCTGGTCCATTCCTCTTGGGTGCCCCCCTGCAAGGGAGGCTCTGGACTCTCTTCCATAACAAGATTCAGCACTTAAAGACTGCTCTCCAAGGCTGGTCGGATTCCCTCCCTGCTGTGCAGCCCGCTCTGGAGGACTTGAAGAAAGAGATCGATAGGGATGAGGCCTGCCTGTAAGTTTTCTAGGATGAGGGAATTTTTTCCTCTCTCAGTCTCAAGAAGTAACACTTTAGGGAGAGTTTTTTGGAGCAGGAAAGCTGCCTTTGTGAGCATTCTCGGGCCACCTACCTCAAGGAGGGAGATCGCAACTCAACCAATTTTCACGCTTGTATAAGGTAGAAGCAGCGGCAGAAGGATCCAAATATCCAACGTGAAGATGGGTCCTTTACTAGTGACTTGGATTTCATTGGTGGTATGGTTGGATCGTATTTTACCTCCTTCTTGTGTAATAATAACTCCCATTAGCAGAATGGGTATCCCCAAGATCAGACCGATCTTTTCAGCTCAATCCCAAGGGTGGTCTCTACTCACACCAATGAGTTCTTCGAACAAGCTCCATAGGAGAAGGAGGTGTGGGACTCATTTATCTCATTGAATTAGGAGAGTAATCCCGGCCCAGATGGGTTCTCAGGTTTCTTCTTTATTAGTGCTTGGAGTATCATCATGGAGGAGCTTATCAGTGCTATTCGGGATTTCTTCTATGGAGGTGGTTTGTCGCGGGCTACCACTGCTACTACCCTGATCCTTGTCCCCAAGGTTAGTGACCCTACCTCCATTGCGTAGTATTAGCCTATCAGCATGTGAAACTTCACGTACAAGGTGCTGGCGAACCCCATCAACAAAAGACTTTCCCAGTTTATTCACAGTTGGGTTGCGAAGGAACAACATGCCTTCATCCTAGGGAGGTCCATTTAGGGGGAAATGGTTATCACACTGGAGATTATTGGTGAGATTAATAGGATGTTTTGAGGGTCCAACATCACGATCAAGGTTGGTATGGAAAAGGCCTATGACAGAATAGAGTGGGGGTTCATCATCCGCGCCATGATAAGCTTGGGGTTTTTTGAATGGGTTGTTGACCTCTTGTTTCATTGCTACATCTCATTGTGGCTCAACTTGGTTTTTATGGGGAGGTAATGCGGCTTATTGAAACTAGTTATAGGGCTTAGGCAATGAGACCCTATTTCTCCTAGCATCTTCATTTTGGTGCAGGATGTCCTGAGCAAGTTTGTGGCCTCCTCTATACAATGAGGTAGTATCCTTATCATTGCGAGGCCCATGTCCTGGGAGTGTCTCACCTTCTCTTCGTGGATGACATGGTCTTCTTCATCAATGGGGGCAGCACCTCCATTAGAGGATTTATCAGTATCAGGGATTATTATGCTTTATGGAGTGGTAAAATGATGAACAGGGATAAAAGCAGGGTTTACTTTCCCTCTTCTTACTCGGACAGGAGAAAGGACATCATTGTCTCCACCCTGGGAATTTGGAGTAAAAACTTTCCTATGCTCTATCATGGAGCCCTTATTTCCCTTGGCAGGATTCGGGCTTAGTTCTTTAATGGTTTGGTTGGTAGAATTACCAACCATGTCCTCAACTAGAAGAATATGTTCTTGTCCTTTGGAGGAAGGATCACCCTCAATTGTGTTCTTTCTTCGATCCCTATGCACGTTCTTTCCACCCTCAAGGCCCCCAGGTTTATCATTATTCAGATTGAGAAGATGATGGATGGTTTTATTTGGGATAGCCAAGGGGAAGGGAGATATCGGTGGTCCTCTTTGAATAAGCTTTCTAGGCCAGGGGAGTTGAGAGGAATTGGGTCAGAGATGTGGGTCAGGCCATGTATTTCATCTAGGGTAGGCTCGCATGGGAGGTTGTTGAGGGTCACTCCTTATAGATCCAACTGATTCGAGGGAAGTACGGCTTCAGTCTCTGCGATAATGGTAAATTTCCTTCAAGCCTCTAGAGATCTTTTCAGATTCATCTCCATGTGCTTTTGTGCCACTCACAGTGGGTCCTTGGTCGGGGGGATCTCAACTTCTGGTGGTTGACTAGGTGGGGCGGTCTGTTGGACTTCCCAGCCTGCCCTGCACCTAACATTTTCTTCTTAGAAGCTAGTGATCACCCTTCCTTCATCCGGGCGGTTCTATCTCCCACTCAAAAGGCCTTCTTTGACTGCATCAGCTTGGATGGTTCCCATGATAGCTTCATATTCACCGGCTCCCCCATAGGGAAGTTCTCGGCTAAAGCTTATCGCCAGTGTACGATTGCCCATCCTGGGAGTGATCTTTGGGGGAGTGGGCTCTAGTGAAAAGACACCCCAATTAAATTATCCTTCATGCTTTTTAGAATCATAAACCAGGCTCTCCCTTCAGACATGGCGATTAAAAGGAAGGGGGTCCAGCTTGCCTCCAAATGTGTTTGTTGTTTGAATCCCTCCGAGGAATCCACACTGCACCTCTTCTTCCAAAGCGAGTGGGATGTGCGGACTTGGAGTGCGCTTGGGGAGTTCCCCCTACCTTCTAGCATCATGGCCTCCCATGGAGACTTCTTATTGAGCTGGTTCAGTGGCTTCCTGGATAACATCAACAAGGTTGCGGCTAGGGAAACCCTTCTGCAGGCGGGCTGCTGGTGCATCTGGCAGGTGCCTAACCAAGCGTGCCATGGGACTCGATGTTCTGCTTTGGCATTGCTGGTCAGAGAAAAGTGCCTCACCTCAGAACTAGCCCCCCCATCATTATGCAGCACCTTCCCTCCACTACTTCTCCTCCAGGACTGCTCCTCTGGGTTGTAACAGCCCCAGGCAGCAGGGGCGATGGGTCCGCTGGATTTCCCCCAGATCAGGCCTGAAACTCAACGTTGATGGAGCCTTCTGCTCCGAAACTTTGCGTGGTGACAGTGTGGTCCATGACATAGAGGGCTCTGTGATTTTTTTCTCTAGTTCCTTCTTTGGACCAGGGATTTATCTTAAGGTGGAGGCGATGGTGATGCTCAGCGGCCTCTCTCTTTATCGATCCAAAAACTTTCCCTTGTCCTCTGTTGAGACGAACTCTAGTATTGTATGGAGCTCTCTCACTGGTACCTCCTCCTCTCCCTGGAATATCACTTACTTGATCCATAAGTGCAAGGCTCTCATCTCTGGCAACATGGAGATTCTCCATACGTGGCATGGGGGAAAACGGGTGGCTGACTTCTTGACCCCCTTCGCTACCCCGGAATGCCCCCTTTTGGAGTCTTGTTCCCTCGGATCCCTCCCCCCTGTGGGGTGGCCCATTTTACTAGTGATTCTATTGGCCTTCACTTCTTCAGACTGGATTGATTTGTATGGCACTTACTTCCCTTGATGAAATAAAATAAAATTTATTTTTGGAAATGGGATACTTTTTGGTAAATAAATTTTTTCAGAAATTTTTCCATGCCCTGAAATTTTAATATTTGTATTAATTAATTTTACTATTGATGTAAATTTATATGAATTATTTTTCAAATATTATCTTCTCATTCCCAATGTATTTTCCACAAATAATATTTCCCATTCTTTTCTTGAGAAATTTTGTAGATTGAAACTCAAGCATGGAATCATCTAGAACATGCTTTATATGTTGTTCAAGTTATGATTATACAAACTCAAAATTAAAATGATTGATACATATCTTTTATTAGACCTTATTCTGAGACTCACCTTCAAATTAATCCTTCATAAAATATTTTAGATTCATGAATATCATTTTTTAGGTATGATCTACATTATAATCCCATCATTTCTCCTTTCCTACCTTATTATATGTATTTTTATCTACTATCATAAATGAGTATGGGTAGATGGTGATATGATAGAAGGGATGTGAAATTTTTAATATAAAGGTGTGGGGGTGATTTTCCTGGGATATTGATAAGGTTTATGATTATTTATTATACTTAATTATACACCCTCTTAAAAGAACTGAAAAAGATTAATAATGAAAATGTGTTGCATTTTGGAGAGAAAAAATAACCATTTACATGAACAATGTTTTTTATCATTTAGGTTTGGGTGGTTGATGTGAGACATTTCCAAAATCAACTTTTGAAATAAATAAGAATAAGGAAAAGAATAAAATGAAATCAAATCCTAGAGGGTGTATTGTTCATTTATATTGATTTTTTCATGACTTCATTTTGATTTTTAGGAAAAAGTGTGACGTCATTTTTAAAGGGGGAATTTTTCATTGAGCCAATATTGATTTTCATGCCAAATAATTTAGTCTTTAACCATCTTCTTGATATTTTCTTTTTTTTTACATTATTTACCCACCTATCCTTAATCTACAGAGTCATCCCAACCTCACAATGAATCCCTTATGATTATTTGTGTTATTTTTCTCTACATGGGAGAGAATATAGATGCATTTCAATCCAATGGTAAGGAGTATGATTTGATTTATGATCAAAACATCATTTAAATTTATAACTTGATGATGAATAAAAAATTAAAGTGAGGTAAATTGGAAGTGGCATGTATATTGAAAATTAATTGAGAAATATGAACAAAAGAAAATAAAGGTATGTTTAATTTAAAAGAGAAAGAGTAAAATATCTAGTTGTCTTGTTTATTTGAAAAAAGTTGAGTCTATGGAATTTTCTTAGGTTATGCTTCAATGTTTAATTCCTTATTTAATCAATTAGTTTTTTTACACTAAAATTTAAATCTTGTTAAAGTGGGTGTCATTTAATTTTTTATATTTTATTCTTGAGGACAAACATAAGATTAAGTGTGGGTGGATTTGATGATTATATTTTATGCTTATACATTTGATATTAATTTTTTTTAAATTAAATTCATAAAACTTTCCAATAATTTTATTGTTTTATTATTTTATGTATGTTTATATGTAGAATTTATTCAAAGAAAATTTTATCAAAACTGAGACGGAATTCATGAAGAAGATGAAACTATGGGATTTGATATAGGTCAAGGATCAATTAAGGGGGTTGGAATTTAATATTCAAGTGGAAATGAATCCAAATTCATTAGAAAAATGATAATTCACATCATAAATAACCAATTAACATTGTAAAAATATTTAGATACACATGATGAGATGAAGAAAAAATAAAAATGGAACCCATAAGAAAAACTCAAAAATCCATGGCAAAAAATATAGTGTCACGTCATGAAACATGTTTTCTATATCAAGAATCTCCCAATTTTTTCCAAAATTACACTACACATTTCATATTATATATTGTAATAGCTAGAGTTGAATTGAGCTTATTTGATGAATGATTTTATGGACCTGGTGGGTCACTCTGACTATAAATACAATGTTATGGGTGTGATCAAAATCATTCCACAATGAACATAGGTTTTCCTTGGATTAATTTCTACAACAAGTAATCCTCCATTATTATTTAGAATAATTTTATTTCTATATTCCCTTATAACCCTCTCATGACTAGTGTGAGGAGGTAATTTTCATCTTGTGTTGGGTAATGTAAATAATGGGGGAGTGTGCGTGTGATTTGTTTTTATATTTTTTTTGTTTCAATTTGGGTCATTTCATTTTTTCTTAATTCTTAAAATTATTTTTATTTTTCATTTCATTACCATTGATAACAAGATTAAATAAATAACCAATTTAACACATCAACTGATTTCCCTGTTTTTTTCATGACCGTTTTATAATTCAAGATGATTTCATTTACAAATGTTATCGTGATGATTAAATCATTAAAATCAAAATTTAATTGAACATGTGGAAATTTAATTTTTGAATTAAAGAGAAAATACCAATACCAAGGATAATTCTCAATCTCAAATATGATGATAGGAATGAAAAACAAATTTAATTTATAAAATTCACTCATACTCTAATAAAAAATTTACAGAACCTATCTCTTTTTCTCATATTGATAAAACCAATTTGTTTCCATGTTCCTTTACTCAATTAATCCTAAATCAATCATTCATTTAAATTTCCAAAATATTATTTTTAGCTTATCATTTGTTCTACCTTGAACTATCTATTTTCTACACAAAATTATTTAGTTGTAAAAGTTTGAGTTTTTATAAATTACAAAATTTGATTTTTCTCTCTAATAAATAATGATTCCCTAGGGGTTTCCAAAGTTTTACATTGAAATTTTGGAAAAATTTATTAGATTAATCTCTATATTAAACTACATTTGGGAACTAATTTTCATTTTAATATAGATAAACAATCTTAAAGGACTATTTAACTATTATAATACATTTTAAGGTCATAAATACTTGACTTTCAAGGTATGTGGTATTAATAGTTGCCTTTGGTGGAATTTAAATATAATAATTGCTTCAATTTTAAAATTCAAATGGCACTGTATGAAGAATTATATAGGAAAATATTTTGTACACCAACTTGTTGGGATGATGTTGGTTGAAGGAATCTTTTAGGCCCAATAATTTTAAAGGATAAAATGATAGAGGTGAGAACTATTCGGACTCGTATCAAGGATTCTCAATATAAGAAAAATATCCATAAAGATAATCAATAAAAGGATTTATAATTTTAATTAGGTGATCATGTTTTTTTAAAAATTTTAGGACCAAAAGGGGCCTAGATACCCTGAGAGGGGGGGTGAATCAAGGTATGGATATTCTATTTCAAAATTATTCTTGCCCCACAGGATCTTGACCTCTATATTATAATGGTCTCTTTGTTTGCTCTTATGTGTTTATGTTGATCACTTCTTTTTATCTTTATCTGATGGTTATGCTTTAGATGTAATGCAGGGAAGCAACCAGGAAGACATATAGATTTTAACTTGGTTCACCCTCACTGGGCTATGTCCAAGGAGCATACAATGGTGATGTGCCGCTGTACCAAATCTACTAAATCTCACTTCCAATTTACAAGGTTCAGGCTTGATCACTTCTAAGCCCAGGATCACTGCCTTTACAAGGTTTAGGGTCAGCTTACTTCTTTCCCAAGGGTCACTCCCTTAGTCTCTCTCTCTGGCTCACTGACGGTGGAGAGGATCACCTTCTTCATCTTCTTTTACCCACTACTCTGGAAAGGATCCACTCACAGTTTATAGACCTGTAGGTCTCTTCATTATCACTAATGAATACATCCTCTATTGTATGTATATGCTCTGTTGAAGTCCAACTTTCACCCGTAGATGAATCTCACTTTGCACCGAAGGTATCGGGAAATCTTCCATCTTCCACACAGCCCTGAATCACTACCGTGCTTCAACCATACCTAGCCCCCTTCTCCAAGCTGGCATGCAAGTTAAAACTAGTGCACAAGTTCACCTCAACCACTTTAGTCACACTAGATTCTACAACTTTAAACTTGCATGACTCACACCCTTTTACGCCCAAACCAATATTGGCGCGCAACCACCAACCATCACGCTTCTTCGAAACCTGGTGTGCAAGTGTCACCAAACCACTTGTGTGACATCCCCTTCTTCAACTCAAAACTTGGGAGACTCCCTTCCTTTCTCACCCAAACCACTTTGGACGCGCAACAACCAATTGGCAAGCAACTTCTACCTGCGCGACCACACCACCACTTGCGCGACCACCACACCTACGCGACAGGAGCTCTAATTTTCTCTAAGTGTTGAAATATTCACAGAATGAGGAGTGGTCTACCTCTATTTATAGGCATTTGGACTCCCTGCGTGATGGTGTGTAAGCTTCCTCTCGGCGTGCAAGTCTCTACCGCACAAGTCACTTGCACGACCAACCCTAAAACTTGGGCGCCCCTTTTCCCTTTGCCATATTTTGATGTTCTGATCTTGAAAAAAATATGGCGTGCAAGTTTCCTCTCCTTCAAGACAACGGCGGGAAAGTCCCTTTTCCAAAACCACTTTTCTCCATTTATCGATTTTCAGGCCCAAAAATTTGGCAAACACTGGAAAACGGCGTCACCTTGTATCTGCTCTTTTTGAACCGCCTCCAGATCAACCATTCCTTTGTAGATGTTCTTGAATAAAACATGTATTGTTTACCACATTCCTTGAACTCTACATGCCACCATGAAATCCCCTTTGTCAACAAATTTTTATGTCATAGTTTGATTTGTCAACAAACACAACACGAAGGCCCACTTTGTCAACAAACACAATCACCTCAAAAATGATTCAATGATGCCTTGCGGGATTTTTTCCCAACAAAAAATATCTCCAGTTAATAGTATTTTTATGTTTGATAAGAAAGGGAAACTAAATAACACATAAATAAGGGATTTTGAAATTTGGGAAACAATTGGAGTTATAGCTTACTATTTGAAAATACCACTGAGCCTCTCTAAATTCATGATATTATATATATATATATATATATATATATATATATATTAAGGAAGTAAATTATAGACCCAAAACATGTTCTCACCTATAAGGTAAGATAATTATAATCTAATTTATCTAACTATGAAGATCTAACCCATATTATTAACATGAGAGAATAAGTGTTGGTGAATCAGACAACTCATATAGTTAAATGTACTTTGGAGAAATTATAAGATAGAAGAGGCATCATGGGAACCTAAAGATGTTATGATGAATAAATACCCATGTCTATTCATGAGATTATATCATAGAAATATAAAGGTAGAAATTTTTTAAGGGGAAACAATATAGCATCTGAGATTCAATTATAGTAAGTAGACTTTTCTTTACAAATATATGGTAATACAATGAACCTGGAATTATTCAAGAATGTGATTAAAATATAAATAACCAAAATTAAAAAATTGACAAAAATTGATAGATTTTTTGAAATCAGCATACCATAATTATCTTATGATGAAATTTTGATATTTTTCTGAAAAGAATAATTTTTAAATAAATAGTGATAAGTACTGATTTTATAGAAAATATCTTCTCCATTTAAGTAATTATAAGGTCCCATTTTTTTGAAATGCTTTTTTTTATTTTTATTAAAAATAATCCAACTAATCTCATTTAATTATACACTAGCCTAATTTTTTGTATAAAAAATTTTTATACATAGAAAATCATTCAACTGGAAAACTGTTTTCATCATGTTTTTCAAAATTATATTAGAATTAGTTTCTGCCACGTATAAGAGTTGAATCATGTAATATGGATTAAATATTTGGAATAAACATAATTAATATTATGTAATAAGGAAAAATTAAATTTTGGTGAAAATAATGGTAACTACAGATTATATTTATCACCTCTATTAAGGGTAAAATTGGTTAGAAGGGTTACAAATAAAGGCATAAGAATTCAAGATAACACAAAAATAGTATTAAAAATCATTTGGTAAGTTTAATTAAAAAAACATACCCTTATAATAATCAATTATATGTCATTTTTGATCCATTTGGTTTTAATAATATAATAATATATTTTAATGTTTTTAAAAATTCTAAGTCTGTTCGCTCCCTCACTTATAAAAGGACACCACCTCCCATATTTTTCTTACACTTCAATTGCCTATTAGTTTAAAAATATCTTCCCAAATCTATTCATGACATCCCACCCCATTTATTAGAGGTTTTATGTTTATCTTAAAACCATCTTAAGAAGGCTTTAATTATAAACTTAAGAAGGTTTTCTGAAAAAATAGGTATAGTTCTTAACTGAGTTTTTTTATTTTATTTTCCCTTATACCACCATAAAATAATTTGTAACCATAACAATATAATAAAATAATTACCTTAAAATACTCATAATTTATTATTCTAGTGGAACATTGATTATTCATATCAGTTCCATTCTATAAAAATGAAAACATTGCACGTGTGTACATACAACCCACTATATCCACATATCGATGCAATTTTTTATTCATTACCACTTTACCAGGATAGTTAAAAATAATTATATTATTAATATATATTATATTTATTACATAATTATGATTTTGGAATTATAATATATTATTTACCTTCTTAATGTTTCACCCATTAGAAATTGGTAACGTTGCTCATGCGTACGTGTGGGAAACCACCTCCATGAAGTGATGTAATTCATTCGATTAAGGATCTTCCATTTTCTTTATATCTACTCAAACTATTTCTAGGATCTACTTTCTAGTCAAGATATCTTCTAAGATATTATCTATTGACACACCCTTTTTTAAGAAGGTTTATAGTCTCTGGAGATATCGATAATGTTCAATAGTAATTTTTATATATAATCATTTATGGAATTTCATGGTACTTGATATGACTAGTTTTAATGTGATTTTTAGCATGGACCGGTTGACCAGTTATCGATTACACATATAATTATACAAGATAATTGTATCCTTTATTATTCCTAATGGGTAGAAGTATGTTTTTTGGTGAATGGGATGTTGAGAAAGTAAAATGGGTCTAAAATTGATCCATTTTGGATAAATTATAGTTTATGTAGTGGGAATGGTTCTTATGGAATAGTGGGAAATAACATCCCCCTCTTATCCTCATGTAGTGTACCTCTATCAAGATTTCTTCCCTGGTGAATTCTCTGTACTATTTCATTATGTATAAGTTTATTTTGAGATCAAAATCATTCATGGAGCAAAAACTGTATTGATTCCTCTATAGCATATTATACCAAACTAATTGAATGAACTTAAGGTGAAACATGGGGGGTTTAGATGTTAATGATTTTATTATACTGGTCACATATCATGTGGGTGCTTCAATGTTTTTTGTATAGGAGGTAGATAATAGTATATGATTTTCTGAAGACTACAAGAAGCTAAATCAGGTGACCATAAAGAATAGGTAACCATTTACAAGGATATTTGACTAGTTTTACTAGTTTTGGGCTGATCGATAGTTCTCTAAGATTGATCTATGATTAGGATAATACCATATTTGGGCTAGAAAGGAGGATTTCCTATGTCCACATTTGGGAGTAGATACAAACAGTATTATCATCTTTTCATTCCCTTCAGGTTGAAAAATTAACTAGTGGTGTTCTTGGATATCATGATAAGGATCTTCAATCCATATATCGACTCCTTAATTTTTGTGTTTGTTGATGATATCCTCAAATACTCATAGACCTCATAGATTCTCACTTGAAACCTAGATATTATGTTAACTACACTTTGATCACATAAGACCTATGTCAATCTCTTTAAGTTTCACTTATAGATACATGCATTATAATATTTTAATCATGTGATCTCTAATGTGAGAATTTTTATCAACTTGGAGAAGTTAGAGGTTGTGATGTCTTGGGAATTCACTAGAAAAGTTTTCAAGATTATGGTTTTTATTTAGTTGTAAGGATACTATCAATATTTAATTAAAGTCTTCTCCCATTGGTAGTTCCCATGAATAGGATTACAAAGAAGGGGGTGATGTTTGAATGGAATGTATAGTTAAAAAATGACTTATTGGAGTTGATGAAGAGATTGAATACAACTTTGATCCTAAAATTTATAGAGCCTAAGATTGGATATATGATTTATTGAAATTCCTCATGTGTTGGTATAAGGTCCATGATGATGCATAGGGATCATATAGTAGCTAATGGGTCTCTCCATCTACGACCCCATGAGCAGAACTACCCTATACATGACTTGGAGTTGGTAGTTGTGGTCCATGACCTGAGGTTTTGTTGCTATTATCTCTTTTGTGAGATATTTTCTATATATACAGACCACACAAGTATGTGTTACAAATTCTATCAATGGGACTTGAATATATGGAAGTGGCAATGGATGGAGTATCTATAGAAATTTTATTTTTAGATGTATTATACTATAAGGAAAGGACATATCGCTGCATATTCTCTCATCAGGAAAACACATGAGCTTAGAGAGATAACTTCAGAGGAGAAGTAATGATTGATGGTCTTATTGGATAAATGGTTGGTGGATTCATATAAGGACTGAGTGGTAATGAACTATTCTCCTTCAATTATCATAGTTACATTGGTGATCTAGGTTAAGAAAAACATGGAGTTTGATCCTGAATACTCAGTAATATAGGAATGGTTGGTAGGAAGTTGCCAATATCATTAATGGTTGATGGATTGTGATGACATGGTAAAAATTCATTGGAGGGTTTTAATCCCAGCTTTTATAATTGAATATTTGATTAGGGACTCCCATTCCACCCAATGGGAAGTTTACCTAGGTTAGAAGATGATGTATCATGATATTAGGAGACATTTTAGTGGCTAGGATTAAAGAGAGATATCATGGAATTTATCTCTTGTTACCCATATTATTAAAGGATAAAGGAAGAACATCATTGAACAAGATGATTACTTCAACCACTTATTATGTCTATGTGAAAGTGGGATTGGGAAATTATATAATTCATTATGAGGTTTCTAGAACACCTATAAGCCCATATTCTTCTTGGGTGATAGTTTACCATCTAAAAAAATGAAACATTTATTTTTTATATGAGATATACACTCTATATATGTGTTTGGAAGGATTTATGTATGGGATACTATATAAATACATGGAGTTACTTCTTTTACTATATCAAATAGGTACACATATTCTATGTCATTTTTTTCTAGGGATTATAGAAAGAATTATGGGATAAGTTAAAAGCAAGTACAATGTATCATTCATAGATTCACAGACATGAGGGGATGATGATCTAGATTTTAGAAGATATACTTTGTGGATTTTTCCTAGACTTTGGTAGAGCATATGACTTTCTTAAATTTTAGGTAGAGATTTTGCACAATAATAGTTTCAAGAATTTGATTCAAATGGAACATTTTGGAGATCCTTATGGTCATCCATTTCACTCACGACTATGTTGGAACAAAATGGGTGAGGTAGCTATTTTTGGGCTAAAGATATTAAATGTCCTCTGAAAGGTTTCAGTTGATCAAGAAGTGGCTGGTTACTACTCAAACTAGCTAATAATCATTTATTGGTCAAAGGAGATAACATTTGGATTTCACTATGGGTGACTATGTTTTCCGCTAGGTGTAACCTTGGTTAGGCCATCATCCTTTGAAAAGGAAAGATAAGATGTCCTTACAGTTTCAAGGGCTGCTTGAGAAACTTCTCAAGGATTATATTTTATTAAAGGGGGGATATTAAAATCCTCAATGATTAATGTTATATAGTTTTGGGACTTATGACTATATAACTTTTTTTGGGATATATCATATGGTTCTTAGTGACTTAAATAGGGTTTTCTATGCTTTTAGGTGAGCCACAAGTAGGAATATTCCATGTAAGAATCTATTTTATTCTTATAATCTTCCTATCTGTAATGGTATGATTGAAACACCCTTGGAGGGGAATAGTCTTAGGCAGGTAGTGATATGAGTCCTCATGTGAGTCATGGCTATAATGGCCTCACCACACCATGGTGGAATACTTATTAAATCAAAAATGGGATATGTTTTGAAACCATACTATGGAGGGTCACTATGTTATGTTTCCTAGGCTTGGTGTGATTGAGTCAACCATAACCATAGTGGGAATCACCACATTATAGTAATGGTTGTTTTATAATTGTAAATGGATGATTCAATCATCGATCTTTCAATATGGGAGGATTTACATCTTCAAATAAAGACACATGAGATCATTAAGTTGGGATATTTACTATGGTATTGGATTGTCTTCACTCAATTAAATGGGCATCCCTATTCTTCTTGCTATTTTTCTTCTGATCCAGTTGATTCCTTAAAGGGTGTTGGGTGTTCCTCTATTTCTTATGAGGACTGATTATCTAGATGAATCAAGGGTTTTGTTTTGAAATTTTCTCCTAATCATCTTTTTTATACTCAAAATATAGATCTATTCATCAATTATTATGATATCAATATCATTTCAAAAGGATTAACAACTTTCCCTTCGATCAAATCCATATCTTCTATTAAAAACGATTTTCATTGGGTGAGTTGAACTGATTCTAAGACTATTTCACTATATCTTTCTTGAATCTTCTTCTATAACCCCTTTGGTGAACAATTGGAATCATTTCCAAGTACCTTTCAAATAATTTTTTTATCTAGTTGGTGTGTGGGTGTGATTTGGGTATTGAAACTTGAAAAATATTGACCATTGGTATCAAAATGTTTGTTATAGTAAGTTCTTTACCATATATAACCCATGTATAACCTGGTTTCATTGACATTGATCACGTTTTTGTGAGTATATATCCCATGAGACCCATGTTGGATAGTGATTATACAATAACCCAATCCTTAAACACATTTTATTTCATGATTTTTAACATAGTTTACCAACAAATACAATCTATGGATCAAGATTTCTAGTGTCTTGGAATATTAGATACATGAATAAATATTATTAAACATATAAACATAATAATTATTTAAAACTCCACATAGTGATCTTAAATCCCATAGATCCTCTAAAACTACATAGGATACCCTGGGTAAAATACATAAGTAAAAGGGTGATCTTGAAATCACAGTAAGGTAATAAACATGACAATAAAGCATTACATGAGAGTTTAGAGGAATAACATGATACCATAATGAGATTGATAATAAGAATAGAAATATTAAATAAGAAAATGAAATCATAATATCATTAAATAGATGTTCTGGATTCATAATTGATGTTCTGAATTTAGAATTGATGTTCTGTAAATTCTAGATTCTTTCAAGAAGTTACATATAAGAACCTTCCTGAGTAATGCAGCACTTTCCATAAGCTTGGACATGCTTTGAAGGACTATAAAATTCAAGAAGTTATCCCTCTGACATGTAAATTGGAATGGGTTGATAAATAAAAGAAAAATCTTGACCAAGGAGAATGAAATGATAGTTCAAAAGTTGTTTTGACCCTTCTGGTACTCATGATCCTCATGGATGATAGAATGAAGCTGATGAAAATTACATTAAGAAGAATATTAAATATGTGAACAATGGTCAATATGATAAATTTGTGGGGAATTCGTTCAAGGATAATAACCTTTCAGACTTTTTTATGATGTTCACATAGCACTATGTGCTTCTACTGGTTACCCCACTCTTGTGGGGGATCAGAAGGACCCTAGTGAATCTCATGATGCATGTCAAGAGAAAGATAAAATTATCCACTCTGAATCCAATAAATCCTTATATGATGCATACAACCATGAATTTCATAGTGAAGAATCCAACTTAAAATCTAACACTAAGAAAGGTAGAAATTTGATTACTGATTTTGATGGATTCATTACTCCAAACCCAAAAAATAATCAGAAATGTAGAGATTACTCAAATATCAAGAAAAAAATGTTACTGGATCTTCAAAGCTAACTAGGATGGTAAATAGATATATTTCCCCTCATCATGAGGTTTCTAAAAGGCCTATCATATCTTTTGATGGAAATAGTTTAGATGAAACTAATTTTAATAAAAATTCTAACCTAGTTGTGAGGGATGAATTTCATATTGAGGAGGACGTGTCAGTATAATTGGTGTCTTGGTTGGATGATCTAGATGAATTAGTTTTCTTAAGGTATAAGGAGGGTGAAATCAATGTGGACCATTACCTTAAAATGAGAAAGTGGATGTTCATTAAGTTGGTTAAGGAATTTAATCAAAATCTTGACTTTAATTATAGATAAATTCCATGTAAATGAGTTCCTTTTGAAATTTGCACACTTTTTTTCAATTATAATAAAGGCCCATCGGTATTATTATGATTCCTTGATGTTTAATGGACTATTTTCTTTTAGATCCTTTATGTTTGTGTTCAGTTTGAGCACTTGGGATTTCACCTTTAAGAATGGGATTCATTCGTAGGTGAATGTATCTATATGTCTGTTAAATTTTTCTTTTAGAAAATTCATGATTACCAATAAGCATATAAAGTAAACAAAAGGTGTTCTTGGAGTGTTATGGAATGACCCTAGTGTCTCATAGAGTATATTTACAAAATATTGTTGGTGGTTCAAGATTTCACCACACTTGTCTTTCTCACAAGCATCCAAAAACAATTTTTTTCCCATCTGATTGAATTTAAGGTCAGAGGTTCTAGTCCTACTGATTTTTTCTATCTAATAACAAGATATCTTTACTCTCTTTTGATTTTTTGAGAACCAAATAGGTTACAATAAGAATATAATTAATCTAGAAAGGATGCATCAATTGGTGATATGGAGTTCTTATGTTTCTCTTGCTGAATCATGTGCTATCGACATGGGAATACTAAGATGCATATGTGGATAGTCTGAGCAAAGAATTTTATAGTAGTTGTTTCTTTTTATTCTCCCCTAATGTATTTTCATGTCATATTTTCTTGTCTTGAATTTTTATACTTGAAGGTGTAATCCCATTTCACCTCATGATTTCACCTTATTTTTAACTTTAATAAAATTCTTTAGGGGCATGGTTTAGTCAACCAAATCATGTTTCATTATTCTAAAAAATTATCATTGAATAATTGAATATTTGGAAACAAAAAAAATACTTGAAATCATAAAAATATGTTAAAGGTTACTCCTAATATTTTCATCATAGAGTGTACAAATTTCCATGGTCGATTAGGTTCACTCCTCATTCCAATAAATAGTGCAATGTGTTCCATGGTGGATTGGGTTCACTCTCTAACCCCTTACATAACATCACATGAGATATAAATATTTACACAATGCATTATAGGGATATATAATTCTAGGATAAAACATTACATTATGAAACTTGTACATATTCATGCCACATGAAGACAATAAACCATACATAAATCATAAGCATGACCAAACCCATGATAAGGAACTAGGTTTCATGGTTATGATTCAATGAATATACAAAGGCTAAATAAAATAATTTCCTAGAGAAGAAATAAATCAATTACTTTTTTAATTTCATAATTAAAAAGGTATATTACTCTTGAAAATGGTGTTCCTATATAGATAATTCATCGGAAAATATTCACATAAGAAAGATTAAAATTGAACCACACAGGTGAAACTTTATAAAATAACTAAAGGATTGTTTTAAATAATGAAAGAACATATTATTTTCCTTAAAATGAGAATTGAACGAAGAGTTTTATAATTTAAATAATTAAGGGTTTTATAATCTATTCATGGTTTAAAAATATTTTATCAGGGTGATTCTTGACATGAGATAATAAATATGAATGTTCCTTTAAATTGGGTTTACTTGAAAGTGAAAACGTCAAAGTTAACTAAAAACATGTATAAACCTAATAATGAAATGGATATTTAACTAGGTATATATGTATGGTACATATGTAAAAAAAATATAAGAATTACATGAGATTAATATTGGGTCAAATGTAGAAAATGAAAGAGAATTTATAATTGGAATTAAGTGACCCTAATCTGGAAGGTCTTAGAGATTTTTGATAGTGATGTCATCATGCCTGCTCTCAGTTATCCCCTCAGCATCTACCCTCCATCTTTGGTTCCTCCTCCTCCCATATTGGAGAATATTCCTTTATCTATGGGGTGTTGATATCAAACAATGGTTATCCCACAATGCATCAATAATCATGAGATAAAATTAATTTCTAAATGTGGAAATAAAAGGAAATCATATGTAATGTGGAAAATCCCAAAAATTAAAGGGGTAAAAAACCATAGAAAAATAGAAGGATCACTCTGGGTAAAAGTGGGAACACACTCCCTCACTATTACAAGGAGAAAATCATTGCCAAATCACTCTATAATAGGTGGGGAAAAAACCACACAAATACACATAAACTGATGAACTGAAGAAAAGGTGGTGAGATACTAAAACTGATGTGAGAGAGCCCTTTATATATGCTACCTCTACCCCTGCCTTCCTCTCACTGCTGGTGGGTTTGGTGGGTTGGTCACCAACCACCTAATAGAACCTCCCTCTCTTTGAAAATGATGGGATGATATTGTTCATGGAGGAAACAACTACTAATACATCACCCACTTGGAGATTGATTGAGAACCAATCACATCTCCATAGATCCTTTATATCTTCCAAACTATGCTACTCATGAATCTGTGAGGATTCTTGAGGATCTGTATCATATGAACTTATCAGAGTTAATATCCTTCCTCAGGAAATATGACATATTTTCATTAGTATGGATTTTATTCATATCCACACTTCCTTCCCCCACCACATATCAGACAAAGTGATATGGTACCCCAATGTGCTTCATCATGGAATGAAAAGTTGGATTCCTTGAAATGTGAAAGGTGATATGACTATCAAAAGATAATGGTCTCTAAACCTGTCTCTACTCGAGCTTCTCTAACAAAATTTTCATACAAATTGCCTCTTTTCAAGACTATATAGCTTCCATATACTCTACCTCTATCATGGATCACACCACAACTGACTGTAACATTTAAATACAGCTCACAGCTCCTCTAGTAAGAGTAAACACATAACCAGTGGTGGATTTCCTCCATTCATAATAACTTAAAAAAATTAAATCAACATAGCCTCTGATAGTGAAATATGATCTTCCATAATATAATATAGTATTTGAGGTCTCATTGATGTATCTCAGGATCCTCTTCAATATGCTCCAATGCTCCCATCATGGATTCTCCATGTACTAAATAACTTCTCCCAATGCATGTGCAATGTCTGGTATAGTACAAACCATAGCGAATATCAGACTCCCCACTACTAATGCATACGATACAAAAGAAATCTCTATTCTCTATTCTTCACTACTATGACTCATCATTGAGGATAACTTGAAATTAACAGAAATAGGGTTAGATATTATATTACATTTTTTCATGTTGAATAGTTTCAAGACCCTCTATAAGTAATTCTTCTATGATAGACAAATATTATAATTATTTCTGTCTCAGTAAATTTTTATCCCAAGAATCTTTTTTTGTCTCCCAAGTTCTTCATATCAGACTCTCTAGCCAACTATGCCTTCATTTCTTGGATCTGGTCATTTTTTGGTCCCGAAACCAACATTTCATCCACATACAATAGAAGAATAATGAAATCATTACCATACGAACCCTTGAAATATGAAAAAGGATTTAAATGATGTTTGTTGTATCAAATTCTCATTATATATGAATCAAATCTCTTGTACCAACACCTCAGTGCCTGTTTGTGACCGTACAAATATTCTTCCAACCTTCAAACCTAGTTCTCCTTGCTTTCTTCTGAAAAACATTCCAGTTGGAGTATATAGACCTCTTAAACAAGATCACCATGGAGAGACACAGTATTCACATCCAGATTCTCTAGATGTAATTTTTATGTATCACACATCACCAAAACTATCTGAACAGTCATCAGTCTAACAATAAGAGAAAATATTTCATTGAAATCAATACCTTCCTTCAGAGAATATCCTTTGACCACAAGTCGTGCATGATATCTTTACACCTGATCATTTACATCCCAATTTATTTTAAATACCCGTTAGTTTTTTATAGACCTTATTTAACTAGTTAATTGAACAGGATACCAATTCTTGTTCTTGTTTAGGGGATTCATGTTCCTCTTATATCGCCGCCATCCAGGAGGATACATCTAGAATATGGGTCACCTCTACAAAATAATATGGATCTCCATCCTCTGTCAATAAGCATTGCACAATATTTCTCTCGGTGACATAGTCTAAGTTCCATATTGGTGCTCTTCTCTCCCAAGTTGATCACCATGTTCTAGACTTAACCAGTACTTGATTATCATGATCTGGTAATGCCTCAGAGGAAACTGGTTGTTCCTTGTATTTTTCCTTTACCTTGACTATTTTAGTTTCTATATTCTCATTCTCTATGTCTTAATTGGTTTTCGTTTACACCTTTCCTTCTAAAAAATGAGATCTCTGTTAATCATATGTTTGTAGGCAGTGGGTTCCCACAAATGATGCCCATTCACACCATCAACATACCCCCAAGAAGATTCGTTTTTTGGATCTTGAATCCAAATTCAATCATTCCTAGTCAATATACATTTTATATACGAGACTAAGAAATGAATGTAATCGAGAATAGTCAGTGTGTTTACTAGTACACATCTCTATTAGTGTCTATAGATCAATATCCATTGAAGTAGATCAACTAATCACATAACAGGTGGTATTCACTACTTCTGTCCAAAATGTTTTGGAAATTTCTACAGTCTTCAACATCACCCTTGTTCAATCCAAAAGGGTTTTATTCATCCGCTCTACCACCCCATTTTATTGAGGAATGTATAACACTGTAAACTATATCTTGATTCCATCATGTCTATAAAAAGTATCAAACTCATCGCTTATATATTTTCTACAATTTTTAGTCCTCAAACACTTTATCTTATTTCTAGATTCAATCTCCTTACACTCTTTGAATGTTTTGAAGACATTAAAAATATCTGATTTCCTCGTGATTGGGTACACCCAACATCTTGTTGAATAATCATCAATGAAAGATACAAAAATACCTTTCTCCTCCTAGGGATATAATCAGTGCTTGACAAATGTCATAATGGATCAACTCTAAGATCTACTTACTTATTATTGTTGACATCATTAACTTTAAGTTGTGTTTATTTCTCAAAACACAATGCTCACAAAATGGTAAAAATACCTTTGTTAACCCAGACAGTAAATTCTGATCCAAAAGAATCTTTATTCCTAATTCATACATATGTCCAAGCTTTTGATTCTATAAATTCATCAATTCTTTCATTGAGGTAGTTGATGCGAAAATTATCTCCTCTTCCTTATATATTTCACCCATAAGAATTTACATATTCTTCTATATCTTCTACACCTTCGTAACCACAAGAATGCCCTTCACAATTCTCATAACTCTATTCTTGGGGTGATATTTGAATTCTATATCATCAAAATTTCACAAAGATAATATGTTTTTATTCAGGCCCTTCACCTAGCATACTCCTTGGATGGTTCGAACAATACCATCATGCATCTTTAGTTTGATGGTACTGACTCCAACGATATTCATGTTTTGATCATTAATGATGTACACAAGTCCTCCCAAGATAGTTGCATAAAGGTCAAACCATTATTTTTGAGACATTATGTGTTATGTTTCTTCTGATTCGATTATCCATGCATCGTTGAGATGCTGCATGCTTCCAGCAGTAATCGCCGCTTCACTGACTAGTATATCTCCACTTCCATAATTACTTGCCAAATTTTTTTCCATGCCATAATTTTGGCTCCCACTGGAACAATACTCTATCACCATATCTACTGGTCTTTCATCAATTATCTATTGACAATTATCCTTCCACAACAATGTCTGGATCTTCATTTCCCACAATGAAAATTTTTCCGATTGAATTTTTTGATCTTAAATTTCACCTCTATCTAGACATGCTGTAATTTTAGAACCTCATCTATTTCACAAAAGTGTATTTAATAATGTCAATAAATTTTTTCATATGTGAAAGATCAAACAGAGTCTCAATCATAGAGCATACTAAAATTTATGAGAATTATTGATACCTGAAAACATGAACAGCACTGGTCCATAACCTTCCTTTGATAAAACATTATGAGATAGAAAAATTAATGTCCCATAGTGCATCAATAATCACAAGATAAAGTGAATTGAAAATGCATAAATAAAAGGACACAAGATGTAACATGGAAAAAAACCCAAAATGTAAGGGGTAAAAAACCATAGACAAATAGAATGATAACTATGGGTAAAAGTGGGTACACACTCCCTAACTATTGAAAGGAGAAATCCCTTATAAAATATCTCTTGAATAGGTAAGGAAAAAAACCTCATAAATACACGCAAACTAATGAAATAACGAAAATTTGGTGACATACTAAAATAGATGGGAGAGATCCCTTTATATAGCATGCCTCTCCCCTACCTTCCTCTCACTACTGGTGGGAATAGTGGGTTTTCCACCAAACCACCTACCACCACCTTTCCCTCTTTGAAAAATTATGGTCCGATGTTGTCTGTAGAGGAAAAACTATTGAAAATAGAGATGGGTGTGTACCCACTCTCTCTCTTGTTGGCCCCCTCATACTAAACCTCCCGAGGCTCTCATTTTTTCAGGGGTTCAACCCTTCAAAGTGGTTTCTTTCATGAATTCTAGTTTGACTCCCAACTTATCCCTTCCTTACTTTCAATATTTCAAGATCGCTCCCCACTGAGTGGGTCAGGTGTATGGGTTTTGGTCGGTGTATCTATCATATAAGGAGGACGCTGATGTTTCGGTCTTCCTCTAGTTAACCTTAATTGAGAGGTTTGGATGAGAGAAACCCTCACTAGATTTCCTCAGATACTTTGTGTCTTTTGGGGTTTGGAGTCTCTGGCAGTGGTTTTATCTTTTTTTGGCCATCTTTCTATGTGCATCTGTCCTTGAGAAAGTATTTTTTCAAGGCATGGTTGAGGTAAGATCAGCAGTGTTGTAACTAGAGGTTCTTATTCACAAGGGGGTATGGGGAGATGCATTTTGGAAATTATGATACTATTTTAATGGTTTGTATAAGGTTTCAAGGCCTCCCATTGACCTTTCACAATCCTACAATTCTTTTGACCATCAATAACGCACTAGGTCACTTTATTTTCTCATATAAAGATACAATCTATATGCAAGAAGCGCCATGCCCTCTCATCAGTGTGGAAATCAATGTGGTTAAGCCACTTCTATCGATTTTCATTCTAAGGCCTAAAGATGACTTCATCTGGTGGAAACACATTTTCTATCATGATCTCCCTAGGTTTTTCATATATTATTTTCTTTGTGTACTTTCTTTGGAGTTTTGTAGGCATAGTGAAATATATTACGAAGCATGTAATGGTATGGAGGTGTGATGTCCATTGGATTTTACCACCTCATCCCTTCTAACACCACTTCAGTTGTTAGACTTAGAGGTGCTTTCCCCACCGGGTTCCTCTTCCTCTCCTCTAGGCACTATTTTTATGGCTTTGGAAGAGGTGGGAGTTTTAAATATGGTGTGTGTCCCTCACACCCCTTTTGATGTCTGGGTCTCCTCGATCATTGAGACTATCAAAGACTCTTTCAACCCTCACATCCCAAGACACCCATCTCTCGAGCCTTCTTCCAAAAAGATGCCCTGCACTACAAATATGCTTCCTTTGTTGGATGAGTCATCCCCACACTGGCACTACTATAAAATACGGGTTTATTAGTGCTACAAAATTCCATTATCATTACTAAGAAAGTGCTGATAATTAAGGAGATATTAAAAGGGGTGTATTTTATCAGTGGTAAAAAATCGCTGATAAATACCCCTTTTATTATCCCTAAAAAAGTGCAGATAAAATTTAAAAAAATAAAATAAAAATATTAAGAAAATATTTCTGCAAATTAGAGGGTTTTAAGATCACTTGAACCCCTTTCAACAGCTCTATGAATCCCCCCTACACACTCTCCCCAGCCACCCCCTCCTACACACCCATGCCACCCCCACCCTTTAACAGTGCTAGCCACAATTTCACCCGCCTGCACCCCTAACTCCCCATGGATTCAAACTTGAGACCTCTCCACTGCGTTCCTGGACCCTTTACCACACCTCTATATTGCTTTTTTCTCCATTTAATGATATATCTATTTATTTATATATATATATTTAGTTATATTTATTCATATATTAATATATATTTATATTAATATATATGTATAGTTATATTAATATATATTTATTTATATATTAATATATATATATATACATATATAGTTATATTTACATATTTATTCATATATATATATATATATGTTTATATTTATATGTTTATATATTTATATATTTATATATTTATATATTTATTCATATTTTAATAACTATTTGTATCTATTTATTTATATATATTTAGTTATATTTTTTTATCCGTATATTTATTTGGATATTAATATATATTTATAAGATCGGTTTTAAATACATTTATAAAATATATTTTTTTTGTGTGTTTATAAATAAAGAAATAAATTAATTCATATATACAACACACACACATATATTATATATATGTGTCTCTGTCAGTATAATTATACATATTTATATATGTTTACATATATTATATATTAATATGTTTATACATATGTTAAAATATATAGATAATATATCTTAGTGTGTTAATACAGACACACGCAAATACACACACACACATTATATAGGTTTATATATATATTCATATATTTGTATTTTAAATAAAAAGGATATTAGTTTTTATTTAGATAAGTCTTATATATTTAGAATTTCATTTTATATGTAAATATGTTTAATTAATTATTTATAAAATTAAATTTTTATTTGTGAATATATAAAAAAAATATGCATATATTGTTATATATTTTATTATAAATAATAGTACATTTTGAAAAATGATAAAATTTAAAATCTATAATATCAATATAAATGTAATCCCTAGAAATAAATTTATTCACCACTACAAAAATGGAAAAAATACCAACTTAAACGAGGCTAAAATTCCATCAAATGTTAAAAAATCTCAGTATCCTGACTAAAAACTCAGTTTTAGTGTTCTTTTTTGTTATTTTCTTGCCTCAAAAGAGTGAAAATACATTTCTTTGTGTCACAATCACATAGAAATTGTTTCAATATTTGATTTGATATGTGGTAGAGCTCAAACGGACACCTAGATCAAAATTATGGTTGTTTGAAGTTCGAGTTACGTTTTAAACTTATTTTAGATATTTTATTAATTTTTTGATTTTTTTGTGTCTTCATATTGTTATTAAATGACTATTACTCAATAATAATTAGGAAATTATTGATTAATAATATTTTGTGATTATTTTATAAACCATTTTCACAAAATATTTTATATATTTAGTGTAAATTTCTATCTATACTTATCTAAAACATATTTTAAAAATATATATTATAGTTATATCAATATAGATATTTTTATATATTTATATATTAATATATTTTTATTAATTAATTTTTTTTTGAAATATACCCTTTATCATAACTAGTAAAAAATCACTAATAAAGATTCCCCTTTATCAGCGCTACTGAAAAAATACACTAATAAAGGGGGCCCCTTTAATAGTGATAAAAAAGAACTGATAAAGGGGGTACCTTTATTAGCGCTAAAAAAGCACTCATAAAGGGGTACTTTTAACATAAATTTTTTTAGAGATGTTAAAAGTACCCTTTATCAGTGATTTTTTTAGTACTGTTAAAGGGAGATGCTGCAAAACCCCATTTTGTGGTAGTGTGGTCTCCGAGATAGATCATTCGGTGGGTGCACCTATCGCCTTTCCATCCTGATTCCATGTTGCTTTCCCCCTCTGGCGTACTCTCTGGTTTCAGTGGCCTAAAAGCCTTCTTTGACTACTATCCCTCACGCGAAGGCTTCTCCCATAGTGGGGGAAGGTGATTTTTTTGTGGTCTGATGTCCACAATAGAAGGAGGTGCGGTTTATGGTTGATAAACTGGATAAGTATTCACCTTCTTTCTCCCCTTAGGTCCCCCCCTTCCCTCTAGTCGTCCTTGGCTGGAGCCTCATCTCATTATACCTCTTCTATAGAACATGTCCTTCCCCTGGAGGGTGTGGATTCTGTCTCTGAGGTTTAGTGATGCTCAGAGAAGGAGGGATCTCCTTCACCTTCCATTTATGAGGGGCCTGTAACGCTTCAATATTCCCCAACCTACTCCCCTAATATATTATCTGTTCTTGGAGAGCTGATGGAAGAGTCGTATATGCAGTTATCCTTAGAAGATGGATGAGGGAGAGTTGTGGAGGTCACAGCTTATTCTTTTGATAAGGGTCGCATTTGTCGTGTGAGAAATAAGGAATTATACACTAGAAATTCAAATCCTAATACGGGTTCTTCTTCAGACTGCAAGGCCCCTTCTAAGTAATTTTTTTATTTGTTATTATATAAAATGTTTGTGGTCTTGGAGCCTGAGCGAAGAGTGGTTTTATTCATAAAAAAGCAACATGTTTGAATGAATATGTATATGTTGTGCTGGAACATAAGAAACCTATGGAATTGTTTCCATATTTCACAAAGGGATTGGTATTTCAGTACTACATGCATCTGTTTACATGGAATAACCACATTTGGGTCTTTGGGAAAAGAGGTGTTTTAGTGGAATATGTAACGCCCCGACCCCAGAATATAGGAGCCGGTGTATTATTTTAATACATTGGCATGATAACAAAGAATCAAGTCCCGAACGAATAATCAGTTTAGTAGTCTTGGAAACAAGATACATACATAAGTTCAACATTACAATTTGAAAAGAAAAACAACACTAATTTATTCCATTAGAAACATCCAAGCTTCCAAGATTATTCCTATAAGTTACTCATAACTAACTTATTAATATCCTAGGAAAATGAAACATAAGAAAGGGGTGAGCTCAAATGCTGAGTAAGAGTAAGCAATTCAGCGGAAGATAGCATAAACATTAGGAATGATGAATAATTGAAAACACATTCCTTTACAAATAGTAAACATGAACACTTTATGGCAGGAATATGAGCTGAGTAAATAATTCCATAATAAAGCATAGTCATGGGTATTATACTAGTTGAATAAACACATGAAATACCAATATCTAATCTCATAATGATGGAATGCATAATTCCGGACATCATAACCACATATTCAAGGCCTCGTGCTAAGACTACAAATAAGATTTTGTCAAGGCCTTGTTCCAAGACACTAGTTTGTCTCATGAGACCTACCGATACAATGAGGAGCTATAGCGGGCTCCACCCATCACATACTAAGTCAAATTCATTCCTTATATGAAAAGGTTGAAACATAATCTCAACATTCATATTAAAACTAGCATAAAAAATGACAATATTTTAACCACAAATCATGAATGGCATAAAAATAGCACATCCACAGTCAAACATAACTCATTCAATACAATATTAATGATTGTATTATAATATATTAACCTCAAATAGATGAAAATAATCATCAAAACTATTTGAGATAAATATCCCCCTTTTTCATGAAAACATTTAAAAGTCACATTATTTATCAAGAATCCATTTAAAATAGATTTTTGAATCAAAGTGTCCCATGCCACTTTAAAACTTTAAAAAGGAATTTTAATTTTAAAAAATTAATGTCCATATAAATAAATCCTTACAACCATTTTTAAAACATGGACATTAATGAGAAAGATTTAGAAGAATAAATCTTTAAAACATTTAAAATGATATTTTAGATAGAGTTCATAACCAAATGAGAGACACTTGAATACAAATAATCTAGGTAATAAAAACTTTATAATATCATGAGAATAAATATATTCATGATATAATTTGTTAAAGTACATTATATACACCATATAAAAGTGAATTGGTGTATAACAACAAAGATGTCTCAATGGAATGTAAATTAAGATCAAATCCATTATAAAGACTGTATCCTTAGATTAAGGATAAATAAATGAAATAATTATGTGTACCAAATATAAATACACTCTATATGATTGGATATTAAGTTTAAATCAATCAAAATAAATTCACACATATTCTTGAAAAAAACAACACCAATGACTTGGATGTTTAACTTAGTGAATGGAAATTGAGTTAAGATTACTCTTATCAAGTTCATATTAATGACTTGAGAAATTATCAATGGAGTGATTATGTGTATAAAAAGTATATCCAAACAAAGGGGAGTGTAAATTACTACATAAATAATAAATAGTTATTCCACACATAATCTTTGAGTAAAATAATCAATGAAGTATGTGTAAAACCCAATGAGTGGAAATTGAAATTTGAAATTTCCTTACCGATTTGGTAACTCATGAAACATACACCCCATGAAATAAGGATCATAAAATGAAGTTATAAATACCCATAGAATAAATTATATTACACAATTAATATAATCATGGCCAGTACATACACCACACAAAAGGAAATAGTTTCAATACAGCGTGAATCTCATAGGAATAAGAAGTGAGATGAAATCCCCTTACCAAGTTGTAATCAATAGAGTCATATGACCAAAAGTTAATAACCACGAAATAATTCATAGAATACCATGAATATAAATAAAATCATGATAATATATATCAAAATGCAATACACAATACACCACATTCAATAAATAAGTGGCGAACAATGGAAATCTCACGGAATTAAAACTGAGATAAGAAACCCCTTACCTCAAGTCTGACTTCTCTTGTATGTTCCTTGTTCTTTTTGAATAATAAACTTAAGTTAATTTATACATGATTAAGAAAATTTTTAAATTTTATTATTCCTTTTATATCACTTATTACCTTTCTATAACAATTAGTTAATTATTTGAGTTTATATTGGATATTTTATCGATGTTCGGAACTTGAGTCCAAAATGAACTTGTTATAATTACAATTTTTCCAAGTGGTTAAAAGTAAATTATCTCCAGAATGATATAAATGATTTAGATATCATATATATATTATATATCCAGTATATATATGTATTTATAATAGTACATAACATTTGGAGATAAGAAATGAAATGCACCATTCATGGAGATGGTAAGTCGTACGTACGCATGAGCGCTACTTTCATTTCTATTTTGTATTTTAATTGAATTAAAACATAATGATACATAGTTATATTATAATTCATATATAATATCATATATAATATCATTAAATCCATCCTTTATACATCCCACATATGGCATTAACGAGTCATATCACTTTGAGGGGGCAGTAGTCCGCACTTCCTCAAATGAAATTATCATGTATTACCCATAATGGAAACCATAAAAGAATGATATAAATTGAAAATAAAAAAGCATAAATATAACATAAGAATAATATATATCATATATAAATACATTTCCATCTTAATGGTCACCATGAGAGGTGGTAAGAGATAATTGAACAATCATTGTTTTGTGAGACGTTAGTTTTCCATCCATAGAAACAGTATGTTCTTTACCCATTAGATGGAGGTGTGTGTAATTCTAGTTCGAATAATTCTCATAAAAACATACTAGTATATTTAGGATACTATTTTTGTTATAAAATAAATGAATAAAAAGACTTTAGGGGTTGGAGAAGTAAAATAAAAGAAAATAAGTTAAGAGAAACCATTACCTTTAATTTGGGTAACTCCCTTTGGTTTGAACCAAACAGAATTCTTGAAGTGACTTCTACCTAAGGTAATGATTCTATGTACAAGAGAGGGATATTGAGAGCTTATTTGGTCAGGGGTCGGATGAGCCATGGGGCTTGAGAGCTGTGAGGAATGGGTTAGAAGTGGTGTCCTTTTATAAGGTAGAGGAGGGGCTCTTTAAGAAAGTTTGAAAATGTTATTTTTTTATAAACTTATCTTCAGTTTCAAAAGGTCCAATACTCACTAACGTAGAAGATAAGATGACTTCTGTTCGAAATAAAATTATCCAATAATAATTTTACAGGTTTTGGATATTTTTTTAGTATTAATAATCTTATTTATTTAAATATTTATTAATGAGGTAAATACTGCATCATTATTCTGTCATAAATAATTTAATTTATTTGATGTTTAAAAATTATAAAAAAAATACCATAATGTAGGAAATATTTTTATATTTCCAATTTTTATTTATAGTTGAAAATATGTCTTATATTACCCCACGTAAAAATTGATATACTAAAAGATATTTGTTAATGTCATAATTGTCTTTAATTTAAGATGATTAAAATAAAGTTTCATTATCATTTTTAAGTGGCTCCATGGGGTCCCAAAATCGACCCAAGTATGTCCATAACCGTTCATGACTCATAAAATAAGGTTAGTACAAGTTTTAAGGTAATTTTTTATTATTATAATATTATTTTTAACTTAAATTACCCTATTTACCTTTAACTGCGGTAAATAAAAGTCAAAAGTTGTTATTCACCAAAAATTATTTTCATCTAATTGAACCAAAATTTACTTACTAATAACAAACATGTATATCAGATTTTTGAAATTCAATTCATAGAACTGGTAAAATTTCATATAAATAAAAAAAAAATTAGTTTTTAACTACTACTAAGTGGTTTTACTATTCCTCAAAAATTGAGGTTTTTCAGAAAAATACCAAAAATTAATCTTAAGCTATATTTGATATTCTGAATTCAAAAATGATGTCTATTTTACCAAATTCAAAACATATAATTTCCATTAATAAATTTAAAACTAATTCTCATTGTCAAAACAAATAGTGTGTTTTTAAGAAACAATCACTATCAAAAGATTGACACTTGTTTATATATAATTTCAAAGTGAAATTAATTCCAATGACCAAAATTAGATTAAATGGTAAAAATATAATCTAATTATACTTCCAAACGATTCAAATTTATAATTTAACACCATAAATTATTTTTATTAAAAAAGTTTTTTCAATTAAAATTTAGTATTTTTCACTATTCACCCAAATATGAAAGTTATCAGAAAAACACCAAAAATTTATCGAAACTAAATTTTTATGTCTCGATTATAAATAAGAATTTTATTTTGTAAAATTGAATGTATAAAAGTGTAAAATATTGTATTTAAAAATGGTTCACCATTAAAAGGCGGTAAAATCTCATTTTTTGAAAAATACTTCCTTTATCTGAAAGAAATAAATTTGTTCTTATATTATGTCTAATAAATACAAAATATGGATGTCAAAATTATATGTAATATATAAAATTCAAAATTCAGTTAATACTATTCATAACTGCTTTTGAATAGCTAGTTTGGTAAGTCGTCGTGCGCTCAAACTCGGTGTTGTGTGCGGTGCAAGCTATTGAATTACTTTAAAGAGATAGCGTACTATAAAACATTGGGGTGTTACATTCTCCCCTACTTCATTAAATTTCATCCTCACAATTTAATCTCGGGATTGAAAATTTGGGTTTTGACATTTTAAAATATCTTAGTTGAAATCCCACATCGAAAATGGATTAATGAGGCCTCTATTTTAAAATAAATAAAGGTAAGTATGAAGGTTACTGAAAATAACACATACTAGGGTTCCATGTAAGAAAACATGGATATGGAAGAGAAAACTAATTATCAAGTTCTGATGTAGATTGATCAAGAATATTATTAGGATAAATTTAACGATATGAAAGCCATAAACTTGTGATGGTTTGAAAGTTCTTTGATTACCCAGTAGGAAAAGTAAACAAACAATGTTTTTTGTTTTAAGTTCATTTTCATAATACTGGTGAATTTATTTATGATATTGACAAAGATTATAAGGATATATACTTACTTTACAAGTAGAGTTTCATCCATTAATAAATTTCTACCACAAACTCATCTATTCTCTAAATGATAAGTATTCAAGATTACTTGATTACACCCAAAGCGCTAGAATAAACTTATAGAGAATCACATAATCCACAAAGGATGAACTATATATATCCCTTATCATTAAACATTAACCAATACCAAAATGGTTAGTACATGATCCGATGATCCCCAAAATAGACAACCCTTTATAGAAATAAATACTACTCTTAATCTCCAAAATCTAAACAAACAATACCTAAAGTTAAAAAAATACCCTTCAATGAACAATTGTCCTTAAAATCCTTCAATATAATCCTAACTAAGATTGAAACCCAAAACTCAAAAGAATTTTATTATCTAGTCTTCCATGTTAAATTGTATCTCCAAATAACATCGAATACTCTTAAAGTCACATGATTAAAAGTAATTAACCTAATCACATATTCTCTATGATATGTTAATCATTTACATAAATGACCTGAATCGCTATAAATCCACAATAAAAAACTAGAAAAATATCCACCATTACTCCTCAAATAAAATCTATAGTATTCTATTTTTCTTTGGTATATAGTGTTCCCAATAGAGTGAACATCTTCCAAAATAACATTTATCACTTAATCACTAAATCTTTTTCCTATACTAAGGATATCCATTTGATACTACATAAGGTCCAAAATCAAATTAATAAAATCATTTAACTAAAAATAATTAGTCACACATACCAGGGACTTCACATAGTCCAGTGGTAGGTGATAAATCCTAATCACACTCTGGTTGTGGGTTCGATTCCCACAGCTTTGTCCGACACGACGGGTTGTCACAACATTACCAAAATGAGATAAATTCCTCAAAATAACCACAACATAATTTAACCACAAATATTGTCTCATACCTCGCATTTTCATACAAAAATTTAATAACTTTTAATTTCCTCAAACTCAATGATCATATAAAACCAAATGGTTATTTATAACTATATTCACAAGAGAAAAGATAATTATTCCTCTAATATAATTTTCACATGACAAACTCCAAGGTTACAAATACAAGAGAAACATATTCCAAAGTAATCCCATCAACAAATAGCACTAATAATTTGAAACATTTCTCCATCCATTTATTTCCACATAGATTCTTCCTTGACCAAGAGGATATATAATAGAATAGGGAATTCACTCAGGTAATGGCCAGGTCCCCTACATTTATGTAAAATGACTGTAAATGGATTCTTAGGACCATTTTTATTTTCTTCCATAGTACTCTTCATTTTTTCTCAGCAATTATTTACTTTATGTTCTTATTTCCCACACAGTGTTTCTTTGTTCAATTGAGACACTTTCATGGGTGTCTCCTTCCACATTTCCTACATGATGGAAATTGAGGTTTCTTTTCTCCATGGTCTTCACTACTGGATCTCTTATCATTCATCACCTTTCTCTTCTTTTTTGAGTCAGGGAGTTGGTTAATATATATGTTTTTTATCATATTTTTGGAAAAATGATTCGGCATAAACATGATATCTTTTACGCCTATCAACATTCCATTTTGTTTCTCATTTCCACCAGTGTTCCCACCTTGTACATCATGATCAATGTTATTATGACTTCCTTGGAATCCATCCATTGACTAAAACTATAAATCATTTTGTGAGTAAAAATAGTCATAAAATTATTTAGAGGATATCATGACACATTATTTTTAATTTAAAACACCTTAGGATTAACCAAGGTCATTTATTATTATCTTATATTAAAATCCTTCAAATCGGTTTGTAAAGAAAATGTAAATTACCCTAATCATATCCCCCTAGAGTGTCATAACCAAGAGTGAAGCAAGGCCCATTTTCATGTACCAAGATACCTCGGGCCATGCCCAAAACTCCTTGTCGGACTTTTCACTCCTATGTATATCTGTGCCAGAGCCTCCTCTACCTGCTCGTATCCAGACATGGATGTATTTCTTGGAAAATACACAAAATCTCTACATTACTAAAATTATAGGAAGTTCTTCTATAATAATCCTCAAATTCTATCTTAGGGTAATGTTCTCTAATCAAAGTTTATCTAAATATAGTTTCCAATGTTTGTACTAATATTCCTCTAATACCAACTATAATGCCCCGACCCAAGAATACAGGATCTGGTTCATTATTTTAATACATTGGAATGATTACAAGGAATAAAGTCCCGAATGAACTTATCATTTTAGTATTCTTAGAAAGAAGATACATACATAAGTTCGACATTACAACTTGAAAAGAAAAACAACACTAGTTTATTCTATTAAAAACATCCAAGATTCCAAGTTTATTCCAGCAAGTCACTCATAACTAACTTCTTCATATCCTAGGAAAATGAAACATAATAAAGGAATGATCTCAAACACTCAGTAATAAATTGGTATGACTACAAGGAATCAAGTCCCGAAAAACTGATCAGTTTAGCAGTATTGGAAAATAGATTACATACATGAATGTTACATTACACTTTCTAAAATAAAACAAAAAAAAATAGTCCTTTGAGAACTCCATTGTTCCCTTAGATTACCCTTCATCTCAAACATAAAACACTTCTTGGGATCCTAGGAAAATAAAAAATAATAAAGGGGTGAGCTTAGATTCTCATTAAGGATAAATAATTTAGCGAAAGCTATAAACATTTAAGGTAAGATGTGTAATAAAAACAACAACCTTTTAAACATAAACTTGAACATAATATGGAAAAAATAAATAAAAAATTACCATATTAAAATGAACCTGGATATTCTACTAGTCTAATAATCACATGTAATAACTAATTTCATAATGAGGGAATGCATAATGCCAGACATTCTGAAACATTTTGTCAAGGCCTCGGCCAAGATGTATAAAAAATGATTTAGGCCATGGACAAAACCATATATAAAATTGGGAAAGGCCTCGGACAATTCTATGTCTATTTATCTCATGAGACCTACCGATGCATTGAGGAGCTATTTCGGGCTCCACTTGTCACTTACTAAGTCCAATGCATTCCTCATATGAAAAGGTTTAAACATAACATAAACATTCGTATTAAAACTAGCATACAAAATGTCAATACTTTATCCATAAACCATGAATGGTATAAAAATAACACATCCATAGTAAAACATATCACAAAACCTTCTATATAATATGGAATATTTTTATCATAATAAATCAACCCTGATCAAGAATAATATCCAATAAAGGATTTTGACATAGTTGAAAATGATCAGTAAAACTCTTTGAGAGAAATATCCCTTTTATCATGAAATAATTTTAAATGTCGCACAATTTATAAAGGAGGTAATTTAAAATATATTTTTGAATCAAATTGTCCCATACCACTTTGAAACTTTTGAAGGGAATTAACATTTTAAAGCATTCATGTCCATATAAATAAATCCTTAAAATCATTTTGAAAACATGGAAATTAATGAGAAAGGTTTAGAAGAATAAATATTTAAAACATTTAAAATGATTTTTTTAGTTAAATAGTCCCTTAAAAGAATAATTTTGAAAACTCTTTTATGAAACATGGGCATGGATAATAAATATGTCCCAGTAAAAACTTACACATAAACAATCTCGGATAATAATGAGATTGATGAATTAACCCTTACCTTGCACTTTTCTTTAGTCAAGGGTACGTTTAAACACCTGTATAAAAACCATAGTATGTTATTAAATTATACCAGAACCATATTAATATTTATGATATAATACATGATTCATTTATGACTTTATACTTCCCATTTAATAATAATTTCCATGTTAAATTAACATTTCGGGTAATAATCTCTTTCTGTATCATACGTGTTTTAACTTATTACTCTTGATTGTATCACTTAGATCATGATTTAAATAAATTCAGAATATAAAACCTGATTTATATATCATATATATTTAGAATATAAATATTTATAATATAAATATATATTAAATGGAAAACACCGTTTATGGATACGGTAGTCCGTACGTACGCATAAACGCTGTTTCCGTTTTCATATCGTATTGAACGGATCTAGGTGAATAATATATATGTAAGTACATAAATACATACATATATATATATATATGTATATATCTCAATTAGAATTATTATTTCATATATTACATACTTATTAGTAATATATATTTTTATAATCGTCGATGAATGGTGAACGTGGAAATGAATCTCATCGTGTCGTGGAGACGGTAATCCGTACGTACGCACAAGAGACAATATCATTATTTTGATATTAAAAAAATATATAATTTGATGGTATATCATATATAAAGAATAATTATCATGTTATATTTATTATTTATGTCAATTACACATCATTATTATACCCATTCAAATAATAATGTATTGAATAACAATTACACCGCGACGTGGAGACGGTAAGTCGTACGTACGCACGTATGGTGACATGTCATTCAAAGGATGGATAGAATAATGAATATGGTTGTAAAATATTTATAATAAAATCACAGTATATAGAAGATACAGTATTTATTATTTTATAATGGAAACAATAAATAAAGAGAAAGTGGAAGAAGAAAAGAACTTGAAAGAGGTGATGAAATATTTACCTCTTCTTCGGGTTATTCCTTTTTATTTGATCAAAAGGGCTCCATAGGTTGGCTTTCTGACTAAAGGAAGGCCTCTAGGATGAAGGTAGGATAGTTTTGAGGATATTTGGGTAGGTTTTGGCTGAGGAAAATGGATTTTAAGGTGTGAATTAGAGAGAAGGGGAAGTGCCCTTTTATAAGAGGGGTGAGGGGCACCTTAGGAAAAACTATAAATATTATTTTATAATAAAATCATTTTCGGTTTCTAATGGCTAAAAAATGAATTATTTAAAGGATAAGGTGGGTATGGGTCAAAAACCCCTAAAATAATAGGTTTTAGACAGGTTTGGGTCACTATATTAACTTTATCTTTTTGATTTAACTCTTAGTTAAATAGTTTGACATTTACCATGTCTCTTTGTATTTTTATATTATATGGTTAATAAATTTACTATAAAATTCCAATAGAACCACAAGTGGTTCATTAATGATACACCTATCATTATATAAGTATTTTGGCCAAACCATAGATTTTTAAGAATATAATATAAATTAATAATATAATATTTGTTTTAAAAACACTTTTATGTCAATTTTGACACTATTTGGTATTTTGTTTTTTCTAAATTTATAACAGCATTATTGCATCGAAAAAAATTTATCCAAACAATGATAACATGTCATATTAACCTATAAAATCATTTTAATTCATAAAAAGTCTCAAGTTACATTTATTTGGGTATTTGTAATATCAATTATATTAATATTTTTTTAATAAGGTAATTACTGCATCATCATTATGTCATAAATAAATTAAATTATTTAAAGTCTAAAAATTATAAATAAAATACCATTATGTAGGAAATCTTTCTATATTTCTAATTAATATTTATAATCGAATTTATCTTATGTATAACCCTATATTAAAAATTTTTTAGTTATTAAACTCTGATTTTAACTGTTTCAAGTATTCTTTAAATAAAATAATATTAAATGTCCTAATCTAATCCATGTGGACCTAAATGATCATATTTTATTCCTAAGGTTGTTTTGGTCAAATTAAACTTATCCAATAGAATTAGGACATGTGTTAGGCTAATAATAATATCAATTTTTACCCTTGATTACCCTATTTACTTTTAACCGTGGTAAATAAAAGTAAAAAGTTACTATTCACCAAAAATTATTTTCATCTTATTAAACCACATTTTAATTACTGATATCAACCATGTCTCTTGGATTTTTTAAATTCAACTCAATAAAGTGATAAAATTAAGTTTTATGCAAATTTCCAAATTCTCATAGGAGGTGGGTAAAAGACGGTAAAACGTTCGATAAAATTATATACATCTAATTTTATTATAAAATGACTTCAAATAATTACATTGGACTTATATATGTAATATATATATATATATATATATTTCAAATAAATTTAAATAAAATAAATAATTATTTAAATAAAATGTCGTTTTTAAATAATAACATAGTGTTTATCACTATTCATCAAAAAATGAAAGTTTTCAGAAAAATACCAAAATTTTACCCTAAGATAATTTTGATATTAGGAATTAAAAAATGAATTCCATTTTACCATATTTAAAACATATAATCTGTATTTATTAATTTAAAATTAATTCCCGTTATCAAAACCAAAAAGCGTATTTTTAAGAAATAATAACTATCAAAAGATTGACAATTGTTTAAGTCCAATTTCAAAGTGAAATTACTTAAAATTACCAGAATTAGATTAAATGGTAAAAATATAATCTATTTATACTTCCAAACCATTAAAACTTATAATTTAACACTATAAATTATTTTGATTAAAAAGGTTGTTTTACTTAAAATATAGTATTTTTCACTATTCACCCAAATATGAAAGTTATCAGAAAAACACCAAAAATTTATTCAAACTAAATTATTATGTCCCTATTCTAAAGAAGAAGTTTATTTTGTCAAATTTAATATATAAAAGTTTAAAATATTGGATTTAAAGAGGGTTCTCCATTAAAAGGCGGTAAAATTTCATTTTTTCGAAAAATACTTCTTTTATCTAAAAACATGAATTTGTTCTTAAATTATGTCTAAAAAACTCACGATATGGATTCTAAAATTATAAAGATTATATAAAGTTAAAAATTCAGTTAATACAATTCATAACCGCTTTTGAACGGCTAGTTTGGTAAGTCATGGTGTGCTAGAACTCGGTGTTGCGTGTAGTGCAAGTTATTGAATTACTTTGAAGAAATAACGTACTATGAAATCTTGGGGTGTTACATTCTTCCCTCCTTAAATAAATTGTGTCCTCACAATTTGAAATTGTTTTTCAAAAATAAAAGGTTGAAAATAGAAAATACCTTTGTGGGAAAACCCACATCGGAAATTGAGTTAATAAAATTTAGTCTTAATAAGAGAAAAATGGGAATGAAAAAGTCACCACCAAATTATGATCTCAATTTGGAGAACTTTGGTGGAAATTAGAGACATATAATTAGATAAAAAATGTAAATATTTATAGGGAGTGATTGAGGTCATCAGTCATGAACAATTGTAGAATTGAGGGCCTCAAAGCCATCAATCTATGATGATTTAAAATATCATTGGTTCAAAAAAACATAAGGTATTAGGATAACACATTTTTAGTTTTAATATCCCTTACCTAAGGTTTAAGAATTAATTTCTTCATAGAATAATATAAGAAAGAAAAAAATATACACTTGGCAAGTAAAGTTCCATCATTTGACTAATTTCTACCACAAACTCATCTTTCAATCTAGAAGATAATATAACTTAAAAAATATTATATTTATCTTATTCGTATAGGGTTCCAAAAAAATGAATTTATAATTCATATACCATACCTTTTAAAAAGAACTACATTATTCAATCCAGGACATCATGTGGGCCATTGGTAGTCGATACACCATTGTCACCCTTCGGTTACGGGTTCAAGTCTCGTGGCTCTGTCGGACGCAACGAGTTGTCGCCCGACCTCCGGGTTGTCCTTTTTATGGCAATCCAAAAATAATCTCAAACTAGACTTATCCAAAATACTTCTTTCCAAAATCACAGTCCAAAAATTATAAGGAAGGTAAACACAATGAATATTCTTTTTTCTACATAATAACATGTGAACACCTTCATCATGTATTCTTTTAAAACACTGCAACATCCTGAATTACCATAAAACCTTATTGATTACATTCATGCTCCCTTATCCTTTATATAATACAGGATATATTCCTTATATCAAAAATTTTTGAATATTCCAACAATGATGAAATAAAAAAACTATTAATCAGTTCCAAGGAAGTTAAGAATATCCAATATATTTTATCCAAATCAAAACTCTCTTATTCCAAAATAACTACCTCATTATCAGGATCATATTAAGGATTACCTTTCCTTCAACCATGTATTTTCAAAAAAGTGTAGCTTACTATTAAGTCACTTTTCTTAGAACCATATAATCTCAAATCCTTAATAAAATATTATTGAATTACAACACTCAAACCATATAACCAGTGTATTATTGATACAACACTCAAATGAAATAATTCTATAATAAAAACATAAGAATAATAGTAATTACTCTTCTTCTAAGGTAGTATAATAACTTGATCATTATCCAATAGCATCATTTTTGGTATACTCTGATGAATGAGACATTGATTTGCGTAGTGTCCCAACGCCTTCTAGATGAATCATTTTATATTTGAAACCTTTTTATTACCCTTGCAATAACGTACTTGGTGTCCTTTTTCTCCACACTTATAAAAAACTCCCATTCCTATAACCACCCAAACTTTACATACATTTTTAATACTTCAAAATTGAAGAACGATTATTACAACATATAACAAACCCATGAAAGGACAGTATAGGTCTAGTGTCTTTAGAAACTGGGAAACATAAACAATTGGTTCATAAATCATCTACATTGTCTCCCATTTATTTCATCATATCTAGAGTCCCTTTTGGCATATCCTACTTAATAACCTTATTCCTGACCTGGGGAAAGAAAACATACAAAAGGGTGAGCTCAAATGCTCAGTAAGGGTAAACAAAAGAAATATCAATCACATCATATTCATAAGAACATAACATTTTGGAAATCATAACCTGCAAAAGAGATCATAATTTCATAACATGGGATAAATCATAGTAGTGAAATGTAATCCCAATAATCATAACTTAAAACATGAAACTTTTTTTCATACACACATAATCATAGAGAATAATTTCTTAGTAGTCAAGACTCATTGCCAAGACTATCTTAGCGGACAAAGTCCATTTCTGAACTGAGTTTACTCCTTCTTTCAGTCCTGTTTCACTGAACCGGATTAACCTTCCATTCCAGCCATGTCTATCTCATGAGATATAAATCTTTACCCAATTCATTGGAGGGAGATATAGGTCACACCCATCTCATAATTATACCATTCTTATGTGTGCCACAAGATCATAAATCATACATCATAGCATAACCCATGTAATAAAAATGGGATTCTTAAACATCATGCCATCATAACATAATCCACATAAGATAAAAGGACATCATAAAATATATTCCATCATAACATAATCAAATAAATGTAAAACTAGGGATATAAACAGAGCCCTATATTATCTTAGATGGAAAATAATTTTGATAAAACACTTGAACTCCATTCTTGATGAAAATATCCTTTCTACTTCAAAAACATTTTTCCTTTCTTAAAATGTCATATAATTTTAAACTAAAAGAAGTTGATTAAAAATAAACTTGAAAACTTGTAAAAGAAGATTCATGAAAATAATGTTCTAAAAATCCATTTATGCCGTATAAGTTAAAAAAACATTTTTCTCGTACTTTGGCCGGAAAAGTCAAAAAGTACCTCATACGAAAAACGACAAAAGATTCCTTTCATATCTTTTACTAAAAACTCACCGAAGGGTAAAATTGGATTTAAAAAATTGTAGGAGGATATAAATAATATTAAAAATTGAGGAAACATGGATGGGGATGATAAATATTCCCCAGTAAATTTTGAAGTATAAACAATCTCGGATAAAAATGAGATTGCGAGATTTTTCCTTACCTTAGGTCCAATTTGCTTCGTACGTGTCTGAACCTCCTGTATAATGATTTAAATAATTTTATTGACTTATTTAAGAATCTTACTCATTGTTATGATATAATATGTGGTTATATTCTTAGCTTCTTATTAGTAATATTTCATTGTTACTTGTTATTCGGGTGTTTATTGCTTTTTGTTCTTATGTGTGTTTTGTCGAATAAATTCTTATTCTTCTTTTAGGTTATAGATACCTCATTTACAGAATGTTATTACTGTAATATATATCATATTTATTCATTCATTCATTTATACAATCATTATGCAATGAAGATCATGTAGAACGAGTCGCATCACATCGTGGAGACGGTAGGCCGTACGTACGCACGAGCGATGATATTGTTCCCATGATCATGGAATTGTATTGAAGTGTATGTATACTATTTCAGAATCAATATAACATTACAATAATCATATATAGTTATTATTTACACCATTATACTCATAAAAGTAAGGTGGTGGTGGAAAATAGATTACACCACGGCGTGGAGACGGTATTCCGTACGTACGCACGCGTGGTGATTTCATTTTCTGTAGGATGGATAGATGGTGAAATAGGGTTGTTTCATACTTATAATAACATATTAGTATATGAGTGATACTGATGTTATTACTTCATAATGAAACAACTAAAGAAGAAGAAGTAGAAGAAGAAATAAAGTTGAAATAATCAGTAACGGACATTACCTCTTCATTGAAGCGCCTCTTCTTAACCTCCTCTTAGGGAACTAAAGTTGGTCTTTGAAGAATACCAGGACCTCTAGGATTTTTATAGGGAAGTGTAGAAGAGAAATTGGCAGGGGTTGGATGATCTTGAAGGCTCAAAGTGGTGTGAGGAAGAGAGGGAGGAGGTGCCCTTTTATAAGGGAGGAGAGGGGCACCTTTGGAAAAACTAAAAATATTATTTTATTATAAAGTCATATTCAGTTTTTAATAGCTCCAAATTGATTTATTTCTAAGATAAGTTGGGTATGGGTCGAAATCATCTCATCCAATAGAATTTATAAAAGTTTAGGTTTCTATTTTAACCTTATCATTTAGATTTAACTTTAAGTTAAATAATTTTACTTTTACCATATCTTCTTGTTTTCTTACACTATAAGGTTAATAAAATTACTATAACAAGCCAAAGGAACCTCAAGTTGTTTATTATTAATATATATAACCTTATATAAGTCATTTTACCGAACCTTAGATTTTTATGAATAAAACAACAATTAATAATATAATATTTGTTTTAAAAACTATTTTATGTCAATTTTGACACTATTTGGTACTTGATTTTTGTGAAAATCATAATAGAATGATTAGTTCAAAAAAAGTTAATTAAATCAATAATAATATGTCATATTAACCTATAAAATCAGTTTAATTCATAAAAAGTCTGAAATTACATTTATTTGGGTATTTTTAATATCAATTATGTTAATATTGTTTTAATAAGGTAATTACTGCATCATCATTATGTCATAAATAAATTAAATTATTTAAAGTCGAAAAATTATAAATAAAATACCATTATATAGGAAATCATTTTAGATTTCTAATAAATATTTATAGTCAAATTTATCTTATGTATAACCCTATATTAAAAATGTTTTAGTTATTAAACTTTGATTTTAACTATTTTAACTATTCTTTAAATAAAATAATATTAAATGTTCTAATCTAATCCATGGGGACCTAAATGATCATATTTTATTCCTAAGGTTGTTTTTGGTCAAATTACACTTATCCAATAGAATTAGGACATGTGTTAGGGTAATAATAATATCATTTTTACCCTTAATTACCCTATTTACTTTTAACCGTGGTAAATAAAAGTAAAAGATACTATTCACCAAAAAAATTCATCTCATTGAATCAAATTTTAGTCCTTGATATTAACCGTATCAATCATATTTTTGAAATTCCACTCGTAAAAGCGGTAAAATTTAGTTTTATGTAAATTTTCAAATTCTCCTAGGAGGTGGGTAAAAGGCGGTGAAGAGTTCAATAAAATTTTTATATGTCTAAAATTATTATAAAATGACTCCAATGAATTACATTGAACTTATATAGGTATTATTTATCAATTTTCACATAAAATAAATTTAAATAAAATAGATAATTATTTAAATAAAAAGTCGGTTTTTAAATAGTAACCCAGTGTTTTCACTATTCATCAAAAATTGAAAGTTTTCATAAAAATACCAAAATTTCAATCTAGGCTAATTTGAATATTCCGAATCCAAAAATGAAGTCAATTTTGATATATAAAATTTACAAAATTTCAAAAAGTGGGTACTATTATTCATAACAGCTAGTTTTAATAATATTTTAATAGCATATCGTTGTTTAGCGAAACTCAGTATTGCGTACAACGCAAGCTATCGAGGAAGGCCGCGATTGCGTGTAAAGAAAGCCAAGCTAGTGTTGTGTGTAGTGAAAGATTACTTTGATGATGTATATAACATAAAAAAAATATTTCTCATAAAAATATCAGGTGTTACAATTCCCTTCAAGCATTTACCAAGGTGATTCTTTCCACAGTTATCACATATGGGAAAATCTTTCTTTTCCCTCTTCCCTTTATCCATATTTCCCTCTTCCATCATTTTCATCTCTTACTTCGCTTAAAATCCATAGGACTCAGAGAATTCTTTACTTATCTTATTAACACATGATATTATTTCTTCATAGGTTGAGAATACATGGGAGACTATTTCCCTTCTAAACATTGGCTTAATACCATGAAATATATGGTCTTTCTTACTCTTTGGATCATATGTATTGTTGAAGTTCACATTCCTTCTACTGGGCGCCATTTCTAAATAATGTCATACACTAGGTCAGTTTATGAATCACAATGAATAATTACAAACTTGTAAAATACCTAACATAAATTTAATAGCTTATGGATATAATCCATAATAATAAAAATGTTTTCTTTGAGAAAGTATTTACTCCTAAACCATTCATAATGGATTATAATGAAAATGTGAATTTTTCAAAGCATATCCCCCAGGAGTGTCGTAACCAAGAATGTAGCAAGGCCCATTTTCATGCACCACTTTCTGTTCGATTCTAGCTTAAAGTGGTGTTTACGGGTTTTACCCCTAGGTACATATGTGCCAGAGCCGCCTCTACCTGCTCGTATCCAGATAGGGATGTATTGCTTGGAAAACACCCAAAATCTCTACAGTACCATAATTCTAGGAAGTTCTTCTATACTAATCCTCAAATTTTATCTTAGTGTAATGTTCTCTAATCATAGTTTATCTAAATCTATTCCCAAGGTTATTGTTAAACTTCCTCAGATACCAACTATAACACCCCGACCCTAGATTCCCAGAGTCGCTGCATTATTTTAATACATTGGAATGATTACAAGGAATCAAGTCCCGAAAGACCGATCAGTTTAGCAGTCTTGGAAAATAGATTACATACATTAATGTTACATTACACTTTCTAACATACAATAAAAAAATCCTTTGAGAACTCCATTATTCCATTATCTTAACCCTGAATCTCAAACATAAAACACTTCTTGGGATCCTGGGAAAATAAAACATAATAAAGGGGTGAGCTCAGATTCTCAGTAAGGGTAAATAATTTATCTGAAGCTATAAACATTTAAGGAAAGATGTGTAATAAAAACAACAGCCTTTTAAACATAAACATGAACTTAATATGAAAAAATAAATCAAAAATTACCATATTAACATGAACCTGAAAATTCTACTAGTTGAATAATCACGTGTAATAACTAATTTCATAATGAGGGAATGCATAATGTCGGACATTCTGAAAAATTTTGTCAAGGTCTCAGCCAAGACGTCTAAAAAATATTTAGGCCTCGGCCAAAACCATATATCAAATTGGGAAATGCCTCAGCAAATTCCACGTCTAGTTTTCACATGAGACTTACCGATGCATCGAGGAGCTATAGTGGGCCCCACCCTTCACTTACTAAGTCCAATTCATTCCTCATATGAAAAGGTTTAAACATAACATAAACATTCGTATTAAAACTAACATACGAAATGTCAATACTTTATCCATAAACCATGAATAGTATAAAAATAACACATCCACAGTCAAACATATCAAAAAAACTTCAATACAATATGAAATATTTTTATCATAATAAATCAACCTCGATCTAGAATAATATCAAATAAAGGATGTTGACATAGTTGAAAATTATTAGTAAAACTCTTTGAGAGAAATATCCCTTTTTCATGAAATAATTTTAAAAGTCACACAATTTATAGAGGAAGTCATTTAAAATATATTTTTGAATCAAAGTGTCCCATACCACTTTTAAACTTTTGAATGGATTTAACATTTTAAAACATTCATGTCCATATAAATAAATCCTTAAAATCATTTTGAAAACATGGAAATTAATGAGAAAGGTTTAGAAGAATAAATCTTTAAAACATTTAAAATGATTTTTTTAGTTAAAGAGTCCCTTAAAATAATCTTTTTGAAAACTATTTTATGAATCATGGCCATTTATAATAAATATTTCCCAGTAAAAACTTACACATAAAAAATCTCGGATAATAATGAGATTGAGGAATTAACCCTTAACTTGCACTTTCCTTTAGTCATGGGTACGTTTAACCTCATGTATAAAGACCATAGTATGTTATTAAATTATACCAGAACCATATTAATATTTATGATATAATAAACGATTCACTTATTACTTTATATTACCCATTTAATAATAATTTCTATGTTAAATTAACATTTCGGGTAATAATCTATTTCTTTATCGTACGTGTTTTAACTTGTTAATATTAATTGTATCACTTAGATAATGATTTAAATACATCCATAATATAAAAAATGATTTATATATCATATATATTTAGAATATAAATATGTATAATAGACATATATATTAAATGTAAAACACTGTTTATGGAAATGGTAGTTTGTACATACGTATAAACGTTGTTTCTGTTTTCATATCATATTGAACGGATCTAGGTGAATAATATATATGTAAGTAAATAAATACATATATATATATATATATATCTAGTAGAATTATTATGTCATGTATTACATACTTATTATTAATATATATTTTTATAATCTTCGATTAATGGTGAACGTGGAAATGAATCTCATCGTGTTGTGGAGACGGTAATCCGTACGTACGCACGAGCGAAAATATCATTATTTTGATATTAAAATAATATATAATTGGATGGTATATCATATATACATAATCCTTATCATGTTATATTTTTTATTTATGTTAATTACATATCATTACTATACCCATCCAAATAATAATGTCTTGAATAACAATTACACCGCAACGTGGAGACGGTAAGCCATACATACACACGTATGGTGACATTTCATTCAAAGGATGGATAGAATAATGAATATGGTTATAACATATTTATAATAACATCATAGTATATATCAGACACTAGAGTTATTATTTTTTAATGGAAACAACAAAGAAAGAGGAAGTGGAAGAAGAAAAGAACTTGAAAGAGGTGATGAAATATTTACCTCTTCTTCAGGTTCTTTATTTTGATTTGATCAAAAGAGATCCTTATATTGGAATTCTGACTAAAGTAAGGCCTCTAGGATGAAGGGAGGATAGTTGGTAGGATATTTGGGTAGGTTTTAGATGATGAAAATGGCTTTGAAGGTGTGAATTAGAGATAAGGTGAAGTTCCCTTTTATAAGATGGGTGAGGGGCACCTTAGGAAAAGCTAGAAATATTATTTTATAATAAAATCATTTTCGGTTTCTAATGGGTCTAAAATGAATTATTTAAAGTATGGGATAGGGATGGGTCAAAAAACACTCAACCAATAGGTTTTATATAGGTTTGGGTCACTATATTAACTTTATATTTTAGATTTAACTCTTAGTTAAATAGTTGGACATTTACCATGTATTTTTGTATTTATATATTATATGGTTAATAAACTTACTATAAACTTTCAAGAGAATCCCAAGTGGTTTATTAATGATACAATTATCATTTTATAAGTCTTTTGGCTGAACCTTATATTTTTAGAAATATAATATCAATTAATAATATACTATTTTTTTAAAAACTCTTTTATGTCAATTTTGACACTATTTGGTATTTTGTTTTTTCTAAATTTATAACAGCATTATTACTTCGAAAAAAATCATCTAAACAACCCTAACATGTCATATTAACCTAGAAAATTTATGTAATTCATAAAAACTATCAAATTACATTTATTTGGATTTTTATAATATTAATTAATTTATTCTTTCATTAATACCGTAATTACTGCATCATCATTGTGTCATAAATAAATTTAATTATTTAATGTCTATAAATTATAAATAAAATACCATTATTTAGGAAATAATTTTATCTTCCTAATGAATATTTATAGTCTAATTTATCTTATTTATAACCCTATATTAAAAATGGTTTACTTATTAAACATTGAATTTAACACTTTTAACTCTTCTTTGAATTAAATAATAATAAATGTCCTAATCTAATCTATGTAGACCAAAGAGGTTCATATTTTATTTATAAGGTTTTTTTTTGGTCGAATTACACTTATCCAATAGAATTAGTACATGTGTTAGGGTAATAATAATATCATTTTTTACCATTAATTACCCTATTTACTTTTAATCGCGGTAAATAAAAGTAAAAAGTTACTATTCACCAAAAATTATTTTCATCTTATTGAACCAAATTTTACTTACTGATATCAACCGTGTTTCTCGGATTTTTGAAATTTTACTCACAGAAGCGGTAAAATTAAGTTTTATGCAAATTTGCAAATGCTCCTCGGCGGTGGGTAAAAGACTGTAAAACGTTCGATAAAATTTTATACATCTAATTTTATTATAAAATGACTCCAATGAATTACATTGAACTTATATATATAATATATATATATATATTAACTTAAAATAAATTTAAATAAAATAAATAATTATTTAAATAAAAAGTCAGTTTTAAATAATAACACAGTGTTTTTCACTATTCATCAAAAATTGAAAGTTTTCAGAAAAATACCAAAATTTTACCCTAAGATAACTTTGATATTCTGAATTCAGAAATTAATTTCATTTTACCAAATTCAAAACATAAAATCTAAATTTATTAATTTAAAATTAATTCTCGTTGTCAAAACCAAATATGTATTTTTAAGAAATAATAACTATCAAAAGATTGAAACTTGCTTATGTCCAATTTCAAAGTGAAATTACATACAATGACCAGAATTGGATTAAATGGTAAAAATATAATCTATTTATACTCTCAAACCATTAAAATTTTTAATTTAACACTATAAATTATTTTGATTAAAAAATTCGTTTTCAGTTAAAATATAGTATTTTTCACTATTCACCCAAATATGAAAGTTATCAGAAAAACACCAAAAATTTATTGAAACTAAATTCTTATGTCCTGATTCTAAATAAGAAGTTTATATTTCCAAATTTAATATATAAAAGTTCAAATATAGGATTTAAGGAAGGTTATCCATTAAAAGGCGGTAAAATTGCATTTTTTTGAAAAATACTTCTCTTATCTGAAAAAAATGAATTTGTTCTTACATTATGTCTAAGAAACTCATAATATGGATTCTAAAATTATAAGGATGATATAAAGTTAAAAATTCAGTTAAAAATATTCATAATTGCTTTTAAATGGTTAGTTTGGTAGGTCATGGTGCGCTAGAACTCGGTGTTGCATGTAGTGCAAGTTATTGAATTACTTTGAAGAAATAACGTACTATGAAATCTTGGGGTGTTACATTAACAAACCACAATACATTATTAATATAATTATTTAAATTTGTCCATTATAACCTAGTTGTTAAACTTAGTGATATGAATATTAATAAAAAATTAAATATAATTTATAATGGTTTTATATAATGAAAAATATTTATAAAAATAAACCTTCTTTTTAGAAAAGTATTTATATGTTTTGAAAATAATATTTTCTCAAAAAAATGTTTTTATTTAATTTTTTAATCAAATAATAAAATTAATTTTTAACAATTTTAGATATTTAATTAGAATAAATATTTTTTTTGAAATATTCATCACATAATTATCTTGTAGTGATTTTTTGATAATTTCTATAAAGATAAATTTTTCTATGAATTGTGAAAAATACGGTTTTTATTAAGAATTTTCATTTCATTTAAAGATTTCAAAAATATAAAAAATGTTTTAATGTGGTTTTAAAAGTTAAATTAGTTAAATTATATATCTATTAATCTAATTTATTTAATTTTAATCAATTTAAAATTTAATTATGATATAAAAAATTTACAAACTGTTAAACATTTTCTCTTTGAAAACCCACTTTTCGTCATGTTTGTGGGATCAATTTCAAATTTAAATTTTCCACTTATGTGAATGGAATTTTAGAAAATGGATTCCATATTTTTAATAATAATAATTTATACTATATTATAACTTCTAATTAATTTTTAATTATAATGAATTTTAAAAATAATAAAAATTATTTATCATGATGAATGTAAAAATGGGTTTACATGGGGTTAAACATAAATGTTAAGGGTGAAAAATGACACAAAACTTTTACAAAAGCCATTGGATAGACATATTTTGACCTTATGTCTTTTAAGTTTGATAATTTTCTATTTTGAGCCTTCTTGTATTTGAAAAATGTGGGTACAAAGTTTTCCTTTCAAAAATTACAAGTGTGACACTCGCATCACTTATAAAAGGCCACTCTTCTACTTTCATATTCACACTTCCAAAACCCATTAGTTTATCTAATACCTAAAAAAATAACTTCCTTACTTTCTAAATATAATCATATAATCCTTACTTTTCTCATAAATCTATCCTAGGAATGATTTTGGTGAAAATTAAAAGAAATTTTATGAAGAAAAGGTAAAGTCCCTACCCAAGTGTTTTATTTTATTTCTTACTCCACCTCATTAAATTATTTTTAAACCATAAAAATATAATAATATCAATATCTTACACATACTTAGATGTTTTTATTTTAAGAAATTACCTATATCAATATCCTATTCCATCAAATGGGATACAAAATCATCATTTGTGTGTACGGTGGACTACCACCTTTTGAACCGATGTTATTCATTTTCAATCACCACATATCACAATAAGATAAAATGATGGATTTATTATGAATATATGATATTTATTATACTAATATGCTTCTTTAATCATGATATCAGATATTACTTATCACATTTCATTCTACTGGAATATGATAATGTTTTTTGTGTTTATGGAGGACTAACACCTCACAAAGCGATGCAATTTGTTCTTCTCATATGCATTACATTAAATGTCAGAAGTATAGGTTTAAATAATTTTTTTATATATCAATTTATAAAATGGAATAAATTTTCATGGGTATATATTACCTATAGTCTCCATAAACGGTGTATTTTATTTTTTTATCTATAATTTTTATGGATTATTCTAAATACATATATAATGAATATATATGATATTTCAATCATAGTAAAAAATTCTATAGATGATTTAACCATGATAAAAGTAAGAGGAAAAAAATAAAAAAAATCAAGATATACAAGAAAAACAAAGCAATTATTACCTAAAACATGACTTTAACATAGAATTGTTAATAAATGGGTAATAAAAGGTCATATGTAAATATTATATGGTATGATATATATAAGTATGGTTTTATAATATATTTATAAATAAATTATATATTTTATACTAGATGTTCTAATGTGTACAAAGGAAGTCTATACCTAAGGTAAGGGATTATCATCTCACTTTTTACTTTTATGAGACAGAATACCATATTGACAACCTATTTATTTTATGTATTATATATACTACACATGAATTAATTTTATTATGATTCTCCTAAAAATTATGGTGATTTACATGACCATTTTATTATCACTCTTTCAAGGTGTTTATTATTTAAAATTTTTCAAAGCGGTAAGTGATTTTTCTCTCAATTTTCTTTATTTGAGACATATTTTATGTTATGAACCTATATTATTTTATGTGGTGTATATATATAACCATTGACATGTAATATCATGATTTTTTATTCTCATGATATTATAAATTTTGATTAAGTTTATTCTATCATGGGGTCTGTTGGATTTGGTGGCCTAGAACCAACTGCTTTGTACTTTATTTATTAATAAATACTTTATCGCATATTGATTGTTCTTCTATGTGACAATGCATATAATAATGTCCTAAGAATATCTATTTCACCAAAGGTTCATAGTGGATCCCTACTATGATGAGAACCCGGAAGTTCCATAACACTATTCTTGAATATATGTTCTATGGCCAGATGATGTTATTTGAGGGACACAAATAATACAGGCCATTAGGGGTGAGGACTCATAAAACTTTGAGGCACCTTCTCATAGTGTGTTCCCTTGGTAATATCTAGGAGGATATTATGAAAATGAGACCCACCAGTAGGAAATCCACATTTCATAGTGTCATTGGATGTTCCTATCTGCAAACGTGTGTATTGGTCCTTAGACATTAAGATTATTATTAATGGGTATTACTACTCATGCACATAGATGTATTTATAAAAATTGTCATGACATACTATTCATAAAGAGGTAGGATATTTTGGGTGAATGATGAGTAATACTGCATTAATAGATAATGTGAGGAAGGATTTGTCCCTTCTATTCCATAACAGAAGTTGATATCTCAGGCTCTTTGATGAAATTGGTATAGCCTAAATAAATCCATGGTCATGGTGAAGAATGGGAAAGTTCAATTCTAGAATGTAAAAGAATGAATAATCGACCACATGGGTTGATGGAACTAACATTAAACCCACTTGATTCGAGATATTGAGACAAAGGTATTACATTACACAGAAAGCGTTCGTAGGAGGTGACACATCATAGCAGCATTAACTTCTTTCTCTATGGGTTCCTTGGCATGTTTCTAAATGATAACCTTGGACTTTAGGAAAGCTCCTCCTCATTCCATTGAGAAAAAGGCCTAGAGGGTCACACACTAAGTGTGTCCAAGTATCTCAGTTAAATATTTATTTAACTATTTAAATAAATATTATTCTTGATTTTGGTTTAATAATTATTCAAGGATGCATGATCGCATTTATTTTGACACTAGTTATTCAAGAGAATATATTGTGGGTGAAATAACATATTTATTAGTGAGTAATGTTGTGTTATTTATTTGAGAAATAAATATTCATTATTCAAGGTCTAATAAATATGGTGGAGGAAATAAAAAATGGAAAAACAAAATTACACACCGTGTATATTAATATATACACGCCATGTAGTTTTTATGGGGGTTTGTGAGAAATAATATTATTTATTTAATTAAATAATATTAGGTGTAATTCACTGGGCGCATATCAAGTAATAATAATAGTCAACTGTTACTATTAGACATGGAGTTTTGATAATAATTAAATGAAATGAATAAATGATTTCGGGTAATTAATTAATTTTCTTATTATAAGTAATAAAATCCCAATTAAATTATTCTCATGATCCAAGCCATTCTTTTTTGTTTTGCAGAATGGATTTGGAGAAAGCTCTCAATCCAAGTGAGAATTATTTTCCTCCAAGAACACTCTCATGTTATGAGAGAGATCCTCCTCCACAAGATCAAGGAGAGAGCTTTGGAAGCGGCTCTCAGGGCGATCGAAGTCATACACCACAATCAGTGGCTCTTCTGCACTAGCACCCAGAGATCCCTTCGGCATCATCCAGAGATATGTGGAGCATGTTTGGATCCCTGTTAGAGGAAAACTACACTTAGCTTATACAATTCAATGACGGATTATATTGGATCGTGACCGGAAGAATCAACGAATAGATAATTATATCAAGGTAATACTTGTCTTTTAATAAAATTAATTATAACCAACATATGATGATCCTATCTATGGTTCAGGGAATCCCCTCTTTTTCTTTCATTATTCATTCTATTCTGAATATTTGGAATTTTATCATCGTGAGAGATCTTGGATTGATCATTGTTAACGGAAAAATTAATGTTTAGTACACCCTCCCATGTGCTTCCACTACACCCAGAACATACAAGTTGTATTAGAGCGGTCGTATTGTTGATTATAATTATTTTTATTTTCATTAATGATTTACAAATTTAATAATTTAGTTATTTCAATTCAAGTTAATCATTCTATAAATCTAAATCTCAAGATCTGTTCCAACTCCTTCATTTATTGTTCACATTAAAGAAACGATATTTTATTTTAATTTTTATTAAAATAAAAAAGTGGATCTAATCCAGTGGTTCAAGGGTTCCTAGTCATACAAAACTAGAACACACGGCTTATATTCGACGGTACACGCAGTGTAGTCAAGGTTCAATGCATTAGACTGGTCCACCAAAACCAAGCCATGTCATTGGAGTTTATCTAAGTCTTTATGACTCCATGTGCTGACCAGGAACATGTGGCACACACTTTCCAGTTTACACACCATGTGGCCCACAGGACACGGCATGTAGTCCCTTAGGGTTAAGTTTAAACCATGTACCATGTACATGGCTTGCCCAGTTGGAGATCGTGTAATGCAGATACTATACGGTGTGTGACCCACTGGACATGTTGTGTACTCTAAAGATTTTCAAAGTACATCTACACACCATATCCTCAGGTGTGTATTTTAGATTGATGGTGAACAACAATACACTCCATGTAGTCAGAACTACACATTGTGAACTCATCCAAATTATGTAGATTTATTAAAATTTATTATCATATTATACAAACCCTTAAGACGTGTACCATGGTGCAGGCATAAAACTGAGGCACAATACGTGATAAGTGTTTTATATCTATTTGTTTAATTTAACATCTGCATAATGTTCTTTTTTACTCATTGGGTAGTCATAAATGAGAATTCACCAGGTTTCCTCCAAGGTACAATTTATGTACAAAGATAATTTTAAATGAATTTATTTTTTTAAAATTATTATGGATGAGAATATCAAGGAAGGTCATAAAAATGGTTTAAGATAAAAGGATTGGTTAATTAAAGATAATTAATTGATTCGAGAGTGATTTATTTTAAACAAGAACGATTAAAGAACTGAATGCTAGTTTTATTTATGTGTAAATATTGTTGCATGCATGGATGATAATGAGCTAGACCAGGACATTTGTATGTGGATAGTTTCTTTTAATTTATTTACTTAAATTAAATTTTTTTGGTTTGCGAGCCTTATCCTCATTAATATGTAGGGTCAGTGTGCCCAAGGTTTATTTTATGTAAAACCCCATTTTATCCCTCATCTGCAAGTGAGATAAAAGCATATGTAATGGATGGAGCTCCCAAGCTAGTGGAGGTGGCTCAAGTTAGGATCCAACTTGAAAACAATCCAAGGAGATACAAAGTTGGATAGGTGGAAAGCTCTAAACAAAAACCCAAACGGTTCACAGTGTTTCTCCACTAGGTCTTAGGTTAGTTTATCAACCGCTATATAAACTAACCAATATAAAAATATCATGATCATATCATTAATTTTATTTTAATTAGTTTCATGGTTTATTTATTTTGGGTGTATTGTCACAATAAAATAATTAATAAATTAAATAAGCATGCAATATAGAACTAATATAAGATCATCTTATGCGTAAATATTATCTTATACATGGTTAATAACTTAAGTATATCCCACTTAATATTAAAAATAATGTAATAAATGATAATAAAATGGAAATTACGTATAAGTATTGTTGGTCGGAGTGGTTTACTCAAGAGGGGGGTGAATTGAGTACCAATTAAAATTTCTGTATTTAAAAACATTGTCTTAAAGACCCCCAAATAAAATAATAAATTAAACTATAGTGAATTTATATTAAAGTAGAGGTTCTGTTAGATTCTCAAGGGATTGATTAATTCCCAGTTAATCAATACAAGAGTGTGTGATTATCTTTTGAAACTAACTTACTAATCTACACTTAACATAAACACTTGCTAATTTAATTATCAAAGTGACTTTAAAAACAGTATTGGTTTTAAAGTGATTAGCAGCGGAATAAAACTTTGAAAGAGATGGCACAACAAATGTAACCAAGAGGTTCAGTCTCAAGTCGAGACTTAGTCCTCTCAAAATTTTATATAAAAATGATCCACACCCTGGATCGGGGTTCAACAGTTTACAACTGTCCAGGTCCAAGACCTCTACCACTGTTATTCGTGGGAAACAGTACAACAGCAACCAGCTGTCCAGGTCACACACGACCTCTACCACTGTTATTCGTGGGAAAGAAGGAATGCAAGAATTTGGTAAGGATTTTCAAATCCTTTAGTTTAAGCACAGGAGATAGTGTATGTGTTAGATACAGCAGATAACACACACTGCTCGAAAAGTATAATAATAAATCACAGAACAAGAGATGTAGAGTTTAGAAACAGTTCTGGTGATTTCAGTGTAGCTCTGGACTCCTTTGGATTCGATCAGAAGTGAATCTGAGTCCTCTTCTCATTTCTGTTTGATAAACAGAGTGTCGTATGCTCCAGGTTCATAGACAGTGAAAATGTAGTGGTTGAAGTTCTTCAGTGTTCTTCTTATATGCACAGAACACTTCTCGAGTATGCTTGATTGTCTATGAGCTTCTCTGTGTTCTTGATGGAACTAGTTTTTCTCTTCTTGATTCTTCTCGTTCGTGTGTTTCTGGTATATTCCATCCACCACACTCTACTCGTTGGGCAGCGTAGTCTTCTCGTATTTATATCACGGGCAACAGGAGACAGAAGATATTTCCTTTCTGCAGGTACGAGGTACGGGTTCCTGACATCCGACAACCTTTATCAGATATTTGAAAAATCATTAAAATGTACATGATATGACCATTGGATAGATTAAATAAAGATAGGAAATAAAGAAATTCAAACAGTGAGTCGAGTGATCGGTAGGTAATCAGCATCGGTAGCTTGGACATCGGTAGCTCAATTTCATTAGTTGCTGACTCTATTGGTGGCTCTATGCGTCGGTTGGTATATGCTTGTATCGGTGACTTTGTTTATCGGTATCTCCATGCGTCGGTAGCTCCATGCGTCGGTAGCTCCATGCGTCGGTAGCTGTGAGTCTGTCAGTAGCTTCGTCCATCGGTGACTCTTATTCCATCGGTAGCTATTTATACTTACACCGGTAGATCTATGTTTGTATCGGTAGTTGTCTGTAAGTAAGTAGCTTACATTTATAAGCACATCGGTAGCTCTGTGTTAAGTATATCGGTGACTCTGTCTGTCGGTAGACTAAGTCTATCGGTAGACTGGGTACCGGTAGCTCTTTATCAGTAGCTATAGTCAGATTACTTATCTGTTTTATGCAGAACACATCCGATTATGTTAGAATCAATTTATAACTTGTATGAACATGGATAAATGAGGATTAACATATTCCAAAGACTATTTTATTGGTTTGATCACAGATTTGAAAGAATTAAAGTATAGATCAATGATACTTAAAAATATCATAGAGAATGAAAACATAATTGGGATTTTCAACACATATGAATACATGATTGAGATTATCAAAACAGGTGAGGTCAACAATCTCCCCCTTTTTGATAATCACAATTTATGATATGGGCATTTAACATAGTGAAAATATAATAGTAAAGAGTATAATATTGATTTCAATTTTCTCAGAGAAAACAGCATCAGAGATAATAGAAATAGTATGATATAGACATAAGTTATCAGAGGTAACAATCATAAGGTACCGAAGGTAAAAAGAAACACAATAATATCAGAGATAAAATTGAAAAGAAGGTAATGTTTCTCCCCTTATTCCTTATTTTTCTCCATTGAAAATATTTCTTTCTCGTATTGTTCTCCCCCTTTGTGATAATCAAAAAGTGGGAAAGCATATATATATATATAGGAAACAAATAAAACATGAGAAGTAAAATGATTTCTTCTGTATTAGAGCAGTCAGGAAGTACAGAAACAGAATACAAATGAATTCATATCAAAAATCCTGGCCACTGGATCAATCCACATCTTCAACGTGAGATTTTCCTTTGGGATCATAAGAAGGCTCAGGTGGTGAGGATGCAGGTGAAGGTTTTGGAATGCCAGAAATGATCAAAGGAGGCTGAGCCACTGACACAGAGTCAGGCCTGTAGTTTGAAGATCTTTGGGTGATCATTGGTGTGAGGCTTCGAATAGCTTGAGCAGGAGTCAGCTGGACTGTGGAAGCAGCTGAGGCAGAAGCAGGAAAAGCAGGAGGTACGATGACTGGTCTGGCATCAACGTGCAAGAAGGGCAGCAACAGATTTCTAAAATCCATAATAATTCCTCCTCCTCTTTCCATAGCAGAGATGAAATCATCTTTGTTCTCCATGAATTTCTCCAAGGTAGGAGTCAATTGTCTTAGTTTGCTCACTTGTTCTCTAAAAGCTTGAGTTACTGGAGGTAGCTTCATGTTTTCCAACATCAGCTTGAAGTGGTGATCGAGTTGATGCTTGGTGAAAATTCTGGTGAAGTAGTAGTCCACTTTGCTCTTTATGGCTTCCTGAGAGGTAGAGGCTTCTCTCATATAATCTTGAACAATATTCATTATTTCTCTAGCAGAATCTCTTGTAGAAAGCACCACTCGGCTCAACTCTGATGAGTCCACAGAGCCACTGGTTGAAATAGAACCAATCTCCTCCTTCAACATTGCTCGAACTAGATTCAGGTCAAAAAATAGTTTGGATGTGAGAGGGTCAAGAGAGAAGGAAACAGTTTCTTTGAAACTCTTAGACAAACCACTGATTAGGCTTTGAACTTGAGAGTCCTGTAATTGAACGTGATCCTTCACTGAGGTTTTGAAACTTTCAAACACCGAGACAAACTGGCTTACTACACTCTTCACATAAGCTAGGTCCTTGTCAGCTTGAGACTTGGAACTCATATAGGAATCCAAAGCAGCAACTGATGTCTTGAGAGCTTCAAGATCTGCTTCGATTCTAGAAGACTGAGTCTGGCACTCTTTCACTTCTTCCATAATCTCAGACACAAAAGAAGATAAATTACAAGCCAGAGAGAGCTCGAAGGATCTCTCTAACATTTTCATTTCTTCATCAAAGCTTTGCTTCATCTCAGCAACTGATACACTGAATGATTCTTTTAGCTCATTATTCATGGATTCAAGATCAGATTTAGAGACAAAATCATTAGGGATAACTGCAGCAGATCCCTTTACTGAGGCCAAACTAACTACAGAATCAGTCATTACTGATTGAATTGAGGATGAAAGGAAGGTTTCCATTAACTTCACTTCTTCAACAAAACTGGATTTGAGGTCCTCTTTCAGCTTATTCAGATCATGAAATCTGACCACATTATCGGGCAACAACTCAGAAGCAAGATCATAATTGGTCTTCGGTCTATTCACAGACATCTCATTATCAGAATCCGGATAATCCAATCACAGACTATAAACCCTGGGTCTTCTACCCAGTCTCCAAACTCAACAGCTACTGTAACATTTCCAAGAACAGATTGATGCTCCCCCTCAATGGGTGCATTCTCATGTATCACAACAGCATTCAGTGTTGGATTCTCTTCATCAGAATCTTATACTACAAGTTCCATCGGTGCAGCATCTAGAAGATCTTCTGATATAGGTACAGCTTCTTCTGTATCTCTTTCTACTTCAGCAGTCGGTATAGCTGAGCTTCCAATCAAAGGACTCATACTTAAACTACCAGAAACAGATGATTCAGATACATTCTCCTTTTCCTCTTCTTCTTGGTGAGGCACAGACTGGTCTTCCTCATAAGTAGACAAAATTTCCTCTACCTTTCCTTTCCTAGAATAAAACAATTCTGCAACAGGACTTGGGGGAAAGTCTGGATCTCCTCCAACATCCATGGGAGTTTCTTCTTCTTCTTCTGTTTCATTACTATAAACAGGTTCCTCTTCATCAGGTCTCAGACTCGGATCTCTCTTATCCTTTGGTCTTGAGGGATGATCCACAGGATTAAACCTATCATATATCTTCTGATTATCACTGACCCATTCTCCCTTCCATGGGTTCCAGTTAATTTTCATGTACTTACAAACAGTCGAGGTGATGCAGAAATTATTCCTGACTACAACTGTCTCATCCTGAGACTTAGCTATTCCTTTCACTTTTATCATTACTGAAATCAGCTTGGCAAAGAATAAAGCATTAGTCTTTGACTTTGGTCTAATCATGTCTTCCATTTGAAGCATTAACAATCTGCACAGATTGATTTTCACACCATGTCTTAGCAGATGAAGAAGATAGATATCTTGATATCTAAGATTTTCAAAATCTCCTCACCTCGGTATCAACACATGCTGAACAAACTTGAAGAGCAGTCGATTCTCTCCATCCATTTCAGCAGCAACCACTTGCCTTTGATTCCCATTACCGGTCAGCTCTTTTAAGGCGGTTTCATAATCAAATATGTCACTGATAGGTGGCATTGCTCTTGATACGTACCCAGAGACACCTTCATGTGGTACTTTTAAACACTCAGCCCACTCTACTGAAGAAAAAGACATCTCTTTTCCATTTAAAAAAGAGCTTACCCGATTCTCATTTTCAGACTTCTCGAAGCTTACAAACTCGTAGAACTGTTTTACCAACTTCAGGTAGTATGGGCCATTGTTATTCGAGAAACAATCCACCCATTTATGGTCCTCCAGAATCTCGAGTACTAACGATTTGCTAGGCAGTAGCCATTCCACGCACAGTTCCTTCTCGATTACTATGTCTCTATTCTGCAAGTGAGGATTCACTGGTCGCTTTCCCGATCTAGTTCTGACTTCACTAACACTGGTTTTATGCTGTGTCTTCTGCTTCTTAGCTTTTGGTTCTACACTTTCATCTCTGGCGGTAGGAAGCTTAGTTTTTTCCATCGTGGGTTTAGGGTTCTTGGCCGATTTGGGAGCTAAGGTTCGAAGGTGAGAGATTTTGAGCTCGGTGAGGTAGGAAGTGGCTTAGGCTTAGTTTTATCATATAGGAATTCCAAATAAACGACTAAAATAGAGTAAGATAAAATAAAATAAAGCGATTCGTATTCTTGGAGGCAGACAGATGTTTTTTTTTTAACAAAAAGCATTGCATCGGTGTGAGTTAATCATCGGTGAGAAAAAAAATCGGTGAGAATTGTACATCGGTGAGAATTGTACATCGGTGAGAATTTTCACATCGGTGAGAATTTTCACATCGGTGAGAATTTTACATCAGTGAGGATTTTCACATCGGTTGTGATTAAACATTCCCAATTCGTTTCTTATGTAACTTAGCCTATCCGAACTTAAAGGTTTAGTGAAAATATCAGCCAATTGATGTTCAGTGCCAATAAATTCAAGAGAAATATCACCTTTTTGATAGTGATCTCTTAGGAAATGGTGTCTTACATCTATGTGTTTGGTTCTAGAGTGATATACAGGATTCTTAGAGATGTTTATTGCACTGGTGTTATCACAGTTGATTGAAACATGTTTAAAAACATATCCATAGTCCAAAAGAGTGTGTTTCATCCACAGAATTTGTGCACAGCAACTACCAGCAGCTATATATTCTGCTTCGGCAGTAGATAATGCAACTGAGTTCTGTTTCTTACTACACCAAGAAACTAAAGATTTTCCAAGCAAATGACATGTTCCTGATGTGCTTTTTCTATCTAACATACAACCAGCAAAGTCAGCATCTGAATAACTCATTAACTCAAAGGATTGTCCTTTTGGGTAAAACAAACCTAAGTTAACCGTGTGTTTGAGATATTTAAAAATTCTTTTAAAAGCAAGCAAATGAGATTCTTTTGGATTAGCTTGAAATCTAGCACACATACACACACTAAACATAATATCAGGTCGACTAGCAGTAAGATAAAGTAAACTACCAATCATACCTCTGTAATTTGTTTGATCAACTGGTTTCCCAGTTTCATCTGCGTCCAATTTACAGGTAGTACCCATAGGAGTTTCACTTTCCTTAATACTATCCAGACCAAAACGTTTTAAAAGATCCTTTGTATATTTACTTTGATTCAAAATAATACCATTTTCATTTTGAAATACTTGAAATACAAGAAAGTACTTAAGCTCTCCCATTAAGCTCATTTCAAATTCATTTTGCATACTTTTTGAAAAATCAGTACATAAAGAGTGTTTAGAAGATCCAAAAATAATATCATCAACATATATTTGTACAACTAAAACATCTTTAGAAATTCTTTTAATGAAAAGAGTTGGATCAGCAATCCCTTTAGTAAAACCATTTGAGATAAGGAAATTGCTAAGTCTATCATACCAAGCTCTTGGAGCTTGTTTTAAACCATACAAATCTTTAGAAAGTTTAAAAACTTGATTTGGAAAATGGGGGTTAGTAAATCCAGGTGGTTGTTCTACAAAAACATCTTCAATTATAAAACCATTTAGAAATGCACTTTTCACATCCATTTGATATAACTTGAAATCCAGATGTGCAGCATATGCAAGTAAGATCCTAATGGCTTCTATTCTAGCTACAGGTGCAAAAGTTTCCTCATAGTCTATACCTTCTTCTTGACTATATCCTTGTGCAACTAGTCTAGCTTTGTTTCTAACTATATTTCCAGATTCATCTACTTTATTTCTAAAAACCCATTTTGTGCCTATTGTCAAAGTGTCCTTAGGTCTGTCAACTAATTCCCAGACTTTGTTTCTTTCAAACTGATTTAATTCTTCCTGCATAGCTATTACCCAGAATTCATCATTGATAGCATCATTGATATTTTTGGGTTCTAGCTGTGAAAGAAAAGCTTGATGTTCAACCTGGTTTCTTAGAGAAGCTCTAGTTTGTGTTCCTCTATCAAGATTACCAACAATAGCTTCTAAAAAATGATTCTTTAGAATCCTCGTTGATCTGGTAAAGGTTGGATTATAAATTTCAGGTTCATCTATAGGTTCGGGTTCAACAGAAGCAGATTCTGGAAAAAGTCCAGAACTGGATGTTTTGATAACAGGTTCTTTAGATTTATCATTAATGTCCGGAACAGATAAGTCTTCTTCAATATTTTCAATAGAGGTTTTAGACTCATGTGGATCAGTTTCATCAAACTTGATGTGAACAGATTCTTCCACACATTTAGTTTTCTTATTGAATACTCTATAGGCTTTACTTGAAATAGAGTAACCCAGAAAAATTCCTTCATCACTTTTGGAAGCAAACTTATCCAGATTATCTTTAGTATTCAGAATAAATACTTTGCAACCAAAAAATTTAAAGTAATTAACCTTAGGCTTTTTATTTTTCCACAATTCATAAGGGGTTTTCTTAAGAACAGGTCTAATTAAGACTCTATTAATGACATAACAAGCTGTATTTACAGCTTCAGCCCAAAAATAAATAGGCAGGTCATATTCATTGAGCATGGTTCTAGCAATTTCTTGAAGGGTTCGGTTTCTTATTTCTACTACACCATTCTGTTGGGGTGTTCTAGGGGCATAAAAGTTATGAGTATAGCCATTGTGTGAGAAATAAGATTAAAAATCTTGATTTTCAAACTCATGACCATGATCACTTCTCAAAGTTTTAATCTTAAGTCCACTAAGGTTCTCTACAGATTTAAAGTATTTAACAAAAGAAGAACAGGCTTCACTTTTGTGAGCTAGAAAATATACCCAAGTATATCTAGAAAAATCATCTACAAGAACATAAACATAGTGCTTCCCATTTAAACTAGAAACTCTTGATGGTCCAAACAAATCCATGTGAACCAATTCAAGTGGTTGAGAAGTCGAAACTTCTTTCTTTGATTTAAAAGAAACTTTGTGTTGTTTTCCCTTTTGATAGGGGTTACACACTCTATCATTTGGGAATTCTAATTTAGGTAGGTCTCTAACTAGGTTTTTTCTAGAGAGTTTTCTAAGTGAGTGAATGTTGCAATGTCCCAATCTTTTGTGCCATAGCCAAGATTCTTTATGAAAAGCATTCAAACAAGTAATATTCTTCTTAGCTAAAGAATTCAGATTAACAGCATAAACATTTTCATTTCTTAAGGCAGAAAATACCAAAACATTCTTAGAATTAAAAACTTTGCAGGAATCATTTTCAAATTTAACATGAAAACCATCATCACATAACTGAGAAATACTTAATAAATTGTATTTAAGGCCATCAACAAATAAAACTTTAGAAATCAAAATTGAATCAGTGTTACCAATCTGGCCTAGGCCGATGATTCTTCCTCTTGAATTATCACCAAAGGTGACAAAGCCTCCATCAACTTTTATTAAACTCTTAAAACAAGAGAAGTCTCCTAACATATGTCTTGAACATCCACTGTCCAAATACCAGGTCTCTTTACAGGAGCTCTTTAAGCAAGTTCCCTACAAAACAGATTCAGATGGGAAATGATTTTGGTACCCAGATTTTCTTGGGTCCAGACAGGTTAGCCAATAACACTTTAGGTACCCATATTTGTCTAATGGGTCTCATATAATTTGTAGAATTGACATGCTTTGAAAGATAAAATTTATTAGATCCATAGCTATGTATATAACTGGTTGAAGCATATGAAGTTCCAGAATTACCTTCATTCTGTTCAGATTTAGAAATGAATCTAGTTTTGGCAATTTTCCTTTGTCCAGGTTGGTATCCTATACCAGTAGTATATTTAGGTGCTATTTTCTTTCCTAGCATCTGTGTTAGTGTATTTTTACCATTGGTGAACTTCTCTAAGTCTTTCTTGAGTTGCTCATTGGATAGTTTCAGTTCAGTGTTTTCTTTTAACAGTTGAGCATTTTTCTCTTTTTCAATAGTGAGTTCGGTTTTAACTGTAGTGGTAAGAGCATGTTGTTTCTTTAATGACTTGTATTTATCCTTAAGTTCATTACATGTCTCTTCCAGCATATCACAGTACTCAAACAATTCATTTTTAGACATTGTTCCAGAATCAGAATCAGATTCTGCATTATCTCCAGAGTAATAATAATTTAAAGCAGGAGTTTCAGCAGTTACCTGAGAAGTGTTTGTCATAAAGCACATGTTTGCCTTATTTTTGTGTTCAGTTTCAGAGCTTTCAGATTCAGTAGAGCTATCCTCAGAAGTACTCCAAGTAGCCTTCATGGCTTTCTTAAACTTACTGTCCTTATATTCATATTTCTTTTTATACTTCAGCTTTGGACAGTCGGCTTTAATGTGTCCTTTTCTATTGCACTCATAGCAGACAACATCATCTGATTTGTCATTCTTCTTCCAATCCTTTTTCCATTTACCTTGGTGATCATACTTACCCTTATAATTTGTTTTTCTAAAGAACTTCTTTTTCCTATAAAATTTCTTAAATCTTCTAGCAATGTGAGCCATCTCAGCATCACTGTCAGAATCACTTTCACTGTCTTCATAGCTTGAACTTTCAACTACAGCTTAAAGCTTTTCTTTTTCCTTATTCTTTGAAGTTGAAGATTTGAAAGTGACAGACTTTCTTGGAGGTTCATTTTCTTCTTCCTTATTCACTTTAATCTCTTCTTCATACATCATCAGCTTGCCAATTAGTTCCTTGACAGGTAGAGCAGCAATGTCACATGATTCTCTGATTGAGACAGATGTGCCTCTCCATCTATCAGGTAGACATCTCAAAATTCTCATAATTTTTTCCTTCGATGAGACATCCTTTCCCAGCGAGATCATTGTATTGACAATTTCATTGAACCTGAGATAAATTTCAGAAATGGGTTCGCCAGGCTTCATTTTAAAATTATCATACTTGATAGTATAAGTGTTCAATCTCATTTCTTTAACATTCGTTGTTCCTTCATGAGAAACAGCTAAGGTATCCCAAATTTCATATGCAGTTTTACAAGAAGAAATTCTATTAAACTCTTCATCTCATAGAGCATAGTACAAGGCATTCATAGCTTTACAGTTGTTATTGTAAGCAGTCTTTATAGGTTCATCCCAAGTAGATCTAGCAGTAGTGGGAATTTTGTATTCTGATTCAATAGCAGTCCAAATATCAAAACCTATGCTTTCTAGATGAATTTTCATTTTCAGTTTCCACTGAGCATAATTTGTTCCATTGAAGAAGGGTGGCCGGTTAGTAGCAGCACCCTCAAGTCTATTGTCCATGATGAGAAAATTTTAAAGAGATAAAAATTTAGATATAACAGAAATTTTAAGAACTTTAAAATACAACTAAAATCACAGTTCAAAAGCAGAGTACTTTTAGAGAGTATTTTCGACCCTCTGATACCAAGTGTTGGTCGGAGTGGTTTACTCAAGAGGGAGGTGAATTGAGTACCAATTAAAATTTCTGTATTTAAAAACACTGTCTTAAAGACCCCCAAATAAAATAATAAATTAAACTGTAGTGAATTTATATTAAAGTAGAGGTTCTGTTAGATTCTCAAGGGATTGATTAATTCCCAGTTAATCAATACAGGAGTGTGTGATTATCTTTTGAAACTAACTTACTAATCTACACTTAACATAAACACTTGCTAATTTAATTATCAAAGTGACTTTAAAAACAGTATTGGTTTTAAAGTGATTAGCAGCGGAATAAAACTTTGAAAGAGATGGCACAACAAATGTAACCAAGAGGTTCAGTCTCAAGCCGAGACTTAGTCCTCTCAAAAGTTTATATAAAAATGATCCACACCCTGGATCGGGGTTCAACAGTTTACAACTGTCCAGGTCCAAGACCTCTACCACTGTTATTCGTGGGAAACAGTACAACAGCAACCAGCTGTCCAGGTCACACACGACCTCTACCACTGTTATTCGTGGGAAAGAAGGAATGCAAGAATTTGGTAAGGATTTTCAAATCCTTTAGTTTAAGCACAGGAGACAGTGTATGTGTTAGATACAGCAGATAACACACATTGCTCGAAAAGTATAATAATAAATCACATAACAAGAGATGTAGAGTTTAGAAATGGTTCTGGTGATTCACTACTGGAAAAGGGACCTTTCCCAACAGTTGTGTACCAACGGTTCAATGAACCGTTGGCATATCTTGTTTTTCCCAACGGTTTATAGAAACCGTTGGGAAAAACCCCTCAATGCATAGTTTTCCCAACGGTTTCATACAACCGTTGGGAAAGATAGGTTTTTCCCAACGGTTCCTAAGAACCGTTGGGAAAAGTGGTGAAAAATCTTGTTTTCCCAACGGTTCTATGGAACCGTTGGGAAATGTTGGTCATTCCCAACGGTTTTTAATAACCGTTGGAAAAAAAAAGCCCCAAATACCAAATCGAGCCAGCGGCCTCCCCACATTCCAGAAGCATTCAGTTCATGTCCTCCTGGAGCGATTCCTTGCAGAAGGACCTCCCAATCCCCACATCTTCCATCAGATCAGCACCTACCAGGTTAGACTCCTATATTTTATCAACGATATAGTTCCAGCTCTTATAAATCATATACTTCTATTCTTGATTTCGTTATTCCCAATTATTAGGGTTTTTGTAAAAATTTATGATTGTTTCATGGTGGTCATGTGCACCACTATAGGTACATTGATTCACTAATTTATTTTGGTATTTCCATAAAATTCGAATACAATTTATTAATGAATCAATGTTGAGTGTTAACATGACATTCATGTTCTTTATTTAAAGTGTAAACAAATACTTATATAGAATTTCCTTGTAAACCTGATGGTTTAACTCTAGTTAAATGGAATCATAATTTTGTATGTTATTAATATTTAGTAATTGGTGAGGTGAATCATATATGTATATGAAAAATGGATCAAGATCATTTAGTATTGGATAGAATTATTCCCTAGTAATGTGAGACCCTTATGTTGTGGGGTGAGTATGGAGTAGTGAGATATATTGCTTGTTACTTACCTTTTTTCAATTCTATGAGGTAATGATGGCATGCACTCATTTTTTGAGATCTGTCAATGTTTTTATGGTTTTGATAGTGATCCATGATGTGTATCCTAGTATGTAAGATCCTCACTACTGGAAACTGGAGTTTTCCCAACACTTACATACCAACGGTTTGGTATAACCGTTGGTATTTGAGAGGTTTTGCCAACGGTTCTTGGAGCCGTTGGGGATCAAGTGGGCAAGTCTGGTCAAGCTCTAACGGCTAGTTTGACTTTGCTTACCGGCTGACCGGTGCTTGCCCACCGGCTGGCCGGTGCCTTGGAAGGTGGAGAGAGCTTCTGCCCAGGAGCCACCGGCTGGCCGGTGGGAAGGCCACCGGCTGGCCGGTGGTGAGACAGTAGGTCTCACTATTCCAAAGAGTTCCACCGGCTGGCCGGTGAGGTGCCGTCTGCGCGTACACGTCACGAATAATAATTAAAATGTTCCACGGTGGTTTCAGATCAATCCGAGGCCGTCCGCTATGAATTTGACCGTTGGACGCCCGTTCTGGCCGTTTATGACACCATAACTGCGTTGTCGGTCACCGCGGGCACACGACAAGTCCGATTGACGTGCCGTCTGCTCGACCACTTCAGAAATCACTCACCCGTATTTGTCGTCTGATTTCAGGCCATTCCGACATCGTTCGGCCCGTTTGGACCCCCCTCACGCGCGTTTACGAAGCGCGCGCATCACTTAAAACACTAATATTGAGCCGTACCGCGCAAACCGCACGTCCGATTGACGTGCCGTCTGCGCGTACACGTCACGAATAATAATTAGAATGTTTCACGGTGGTTTCAGCTCAATCCGGAGACGTGGTGTGGCCGACACCACTCAAAGTGTCCGTCTTTTGTTTCAAAAGGACGTCATTTTAAGTGAAAAGAATCAACTGGCTTACGGAAAACCGACCAAACGCATTCCGAATCTGTTGATAATTTATCCCAACAATCCATGGGTCATATGTGACGTGTACGAGCCAACCCGGGATGAATCCGAGTCGCGGTGTTGCCGGGATAAGTTTAAGTGGCTCTCTTTTGTTTAAAATGAACACCATTTTAAGTACATACGGAAAAACGACCAAACGGATTCGGTTTCCGTTGAAACTTTAGGAGAACGATCCATGGGTCATATGTGACGTGTACGAATCAACCCCGCCACAATCGGAGACGCGGTGTGGCCGACACCACTCAAAAAGTGTCGGTCTTTTGTTTCAAAAAGACGTCATTTTAAGTCCACCGGCCAGCCGGTGTGAGACCACCGGCCAGCCGGTAAGGTCACCGGCCAGCCGGATCCAGCCCATCGGCCAGCCGGTGGACAAGGCAGAAGGCCTTACCCTCTGCCAGGTGCCACCGGTCAGCCGGTGTCTGGCCACCGGCCAACCGGTGGTCCCAGACAGAATGGAATACCTTCTGTCCAGACCACCGGCCAGCCGGTGCCTGGCCTCCGGCCAGCCGGTGGAACCCAGACAGAATAGCATGCTTCTGTCCAGACCACCGGCCAGCCGGTGGCTCAGCACCGGTCAGCCGGTGGAGCCAGAGAAATCCCTTGCTTCTGTCTGGTGCACCGGCCAAACGCATTCCGAATCTTTTGATCATTTATCACAACAATCCATGGGTCATATGTGACCTGTACGAGGCAACCCGGGTTCAATCCGAGTCGCGGTGTGGCCGAGATCAGTCTAAGTGGCTCTCTTTTGTTTAAAATGGACACCATTTTAAGTACATACGGAAAACCGACAAAACGCATTCGGTTTCCATTGAAACTTTAGGAGAACGATCCATGAGTCATATGTGACGTGTACGAATCATCCCCGCCTCAATCCGAGCCGCGGTGTGGCCGACACCGCTCTAACTGTGTCTGTTTTGTTTAAAATGGACAGGATTATAAGTGAAAAGAACAACTGGCATACGCAAAACCGACCAAACGCATTCAGAATCTTTTGATAATTTATCACAACGATCCATGGGTCATATGTGACGTGTACGAGCCAACCCGGGTCAATCCGAGTCGCGGTGTGACCGGGATCAGTCTAAATGGCTCTCTTTTGTTTAAAATGTACACCATTTTAAGTACATACGGAAAACCAACCAAACGCATTCGGTTTCCATTGTAACTTTAGGAGAACGATCCATGGGTCCTATGTGACGTGTACGAATCATCCCGCCTCAATCCGACATGCGGTGCGGCTGACACCACTCAAAGTGTCCGTCTTTTGTTTCAAAAGGACGTCATTTTAAGTGAAAAACATCAACTGACATACGGAAGACCGACCAAACGCATTCGGATTCTATCGATACTTTAGCACAACGATCCATGGGTCATATGTGACGTGTACAAGTCAACCCCGTATTAATCTGAGATGTGGTGTGGCCGACACCGCTCTAACTATGTCTCTTTTGTTTAAAATGTACATGATTATAAATGAAAAGAACAACTGGCATACGCAAAACCGACCAAACGCATTCGGAATCTTTTTATAATTTATCACAATGATCCATGGGTCATATGTGACATGTACGAGCCAACCCGGGATGAATCTGAGTCGCGGTGTGGTCGGGATGAGTCTAAGTGTCACTCTTTTGTTTAAAATGGACAACATTTTAGGTACATACGGAAAACCGACCAAACGCATTCGGTTTCCATTTAAACTTTAGGAGAACGATCCATGAGTCATATGTGACGTGTACGAATCAACCCCGCCTCAATTGGAGACGCGGTGTGGTCGGCACCACTCATAGTGTCCGTCTTTTGTTTCAAAAGGACGTCATTTTAAGTGAAAAACATCAACTGGCATACGGAAAACCGACCAAACGCATTAGGATTCTGTCGATACTTTAGCACAACGATCCATGAGTCAAATGTGACGTGTACGAGTTAACCCCGCCTCAATCTGAGGTGCGGTGTGGCCGGTATCACTTCAGGTGTATTTATTTTGTTTAAAATGGACATCATTTGAGGTAAAAATATATGGTATAGAAAAAACCGATCATATTATGAATTGAATTTCAGATTCCACGTATAATTGTCATCTAAATTTTAAATTGAATTCTATATGAATTATGTATGTTTATGAATTGTAATTTAATTATGGATTTGTATAGTTTCAAGATCCATTATATGTTAAATGTGTATGAATTTGTTCGTAATTGAATATGTATGTTTTATTTTATTACTGGTACAATAGTTGGATCTAAAATGAGGTGAAAATGAGGTGAAAATGAGGTGAAAATGAGGCCTGATGACTGGTGGTGATAGACAGGGGACAGGGGCTGTGCAAATTGCAGGGTGCTGCAATTTGCAGCATAGGGTATGCCAACGGTTTTAAACCGTTGGCATATAAGTTTTAGCATGTCTTTTCCCAACGGTTCTAAACCGTTGGGAAAGACTTCACCAATTCCCAACGGTTTAAAACCGTTGGGAAAAAATGTGTGGCATTTGGTTTTCCCAACGGTTTTGGGAGAACCGTTGGGAAAAACTATCCCAACGGTTCACCCAAACCGTTGGGGTAGGGTAACTTCTATGGGCCTATTGCAACGGTTGCAAGTAAACCGTTGGGAAAACCTTTCCCAACGGCTTACTTCCCAACGGTTATGAGAACCGTTGGGAAAACCTTTCCCAACGGTTTCAGGGGCTTTCCCAACGGTTCTGAACCGTTGGGAAATAGTTTATTTCCAGTAGTGATTTCAGTGTAGCTCTGGACTCCTTTGGATTTGATCAGAAGTGAATCTGAGTCCTCTTCTCGTTTCTATTTGAGAAACAGAGTGTCGTATGCTCCAGGTTCATAGACAGTGGAAATGTAGTGGTTGAAGTTCTTCAGTGTTCTTCTTATATGCACAGAACACTTCTCGAGTATGCTTGATTGTCTATGAGCTTCTCTGTGTTCTTGATGGAACGAGTTTTTCTCTTCTTGATTCTTCTCATTCGTGTGTTTCTGTTATATTCCATCCACCACACTCTACTCGTTGGGCAGCGTAGTCTTCTCGTATTTATATCACGGGCAACAGGAGACAGAAGAGATTTCCTTTCTGCAGGTACGAGGTACGGGTTCCTGACATCCGACAACCTTTATCAGATATTTGACAAATCATTAAAATGTACACAATATGACCATTGGATAGATTAAATAAAGATATGAAATAAAGAAATTCAAACAGTGAGTCGAGTGATCGGTAGGTAATCAGCATCGGTAGCTTGGACATCGGTAGCTCAATTTCATTAGTTGCTGACTCTATCGGTGGCTCTATGCGTCGGTTGGTATATGCTTGTATCGGTGACTTTGTTTATCGGTAGCTCCATGAGTCGGTAGCTCCATGCGTCGGTAGCTCCATGCGTCGGTAGCTGTGAGTCTGTCAGTAGCTTCGTCCATCGGTGACTCTTATTCCATCGGTAGCTATTTATACTTACACCGGTAGCTCTATGTTTGTATCGGTAGCTGTCTGTAAGTCAGTATCTTACATTTATAAGTACATCGGTAGCTCTGTGTTAAGTATATCGGTGACTCTGTCTGTCGGTAGACTAAGTCTATCGGTAGACTGGGTACCGGTAGCTCTTTATCAGTAGCTATAGTCAGATTACTTATCTGTTTTATGCAGAACACATCCGATTGTGTTAGAATCAATTTATAACTTGTATGAACATGGATAAATGAGGATTAACATATTCCAAAGACTATTTTATTGGTTTGATCACAGATTTGAAAGAATTAAAGTATAGATCAATGATACTTAAAAATATCATAGAGAATGAAAACATAATTGGGATTTTCAACACATATGAATACATGATTGAGATTATCAAAACAGGTGAGGTCAACAAGTATAAACTCCCTCAAATAAATATTAAGTCGGTATAGCCTTCCATAATCTTGGTTATAATCAAACCATAGTTCAAAGTTCTTGATCAACCCAAGTTGGGGTGCTTTCAATTATCGGGGAATTATAATTCAAGGTTTTGGGTTGATTAACTTAGTTCACATCAAGGATTGAATTCCAAAATAGGACTTTGTGTGTCAAAGAGGCAAAGGTTGATGAAATCCAAAATAAAAGGATTTTAGGATTGGGGAGTCCACTCAGCGGATCAAGGAGGTACGAGTTAATGCAGTTGGCATTTGGAATGCATACCTAAAACCATTCAAGTTGCTTAAACAACACTAGTTGGGAATGTGAAGGGAAATATTGATCATTTCCACTAAAATATTCAGGCAACAGAATATTCCAAAGTCAATGGTGAGGGCTATTGGATTTCAATAAAATAGTGGTAGACTAATAAGTATTAATTTATTTATTTTTCTCAATTTTAGCAGGATAAGGTAATAAATATTTTCTCATTTTAATTTTTATAAATGACAAAAAAAATTAATTCAAACATATCATTGAGAACAATACTCGAGAATAAAAACCTTCTCACTGGAACCAATTTCTAGGAGTGGAAGAGGCATTTACGCGTTATTATTCCCCATGGAAATTGTATGTTCTTGAGGATCCCATTCTAATTGTTCTTGGAAAAGAGGCCAGTGATGAGTAACTATCTTTCTATATGAAACATATGTATTATGCCACAAATTTCCAATTTTTCATGCTATCATCCATGCGTAATGATCGCTTTAAGCAACATGAAAAATGGACGTGTATAGAATGGTGTATTCCCTTAACGATCTCTATCAAGAGAAGGCAAGACAGGAGAGATATGAGATCTCTAATACTTTTTTCACAACTGATCTTGGAGGGTCTTCGCCAGTTGGGAATCATGTAGTTAAGCTTATTGGATACATTGAACACCTAGAAATCTTAGGTATTAAGTTCTCTAATCATTTTCATACATATTTCATCTTCTCATCACTGCCCAAGACCTTCTCTATATTTATTGTCAACTACAACATGAGAAACAATGAGAAGAGTCTTCTGAAACTTCTAACCTTAATTCACCATATAGATAAGGACATGGGGTGTGACAAACCCATAGTCCTTATAGTGAATAAGAAAAATAAGTACAAGGAAAATGGGCCAAGTATTCATAAACAGTCTGAATCCCCTAAGCACCATCCTTCTAATAAGGGGAAGATCTAGAGGCAAGGAAAGGAACGGGAGGCGGTGTGTTTTCCATGTGGCATGCCAGGCCACTAGAAGAGGAACTGCACCTAGAAGTGTTGGGACTCTAAAGGTTCATTTATTATGGAGTGTAATCTTTCCATTTCTACACATTGGGTATTAGATACATCTTTTGGGGCTCACGTTTGTATTCAAATGTCGAAACCAAGTATATTTAGAATGATTTATATAGTAGAGATGGATATTAGAGCTACCAATGGAATGAGGTTATCTGCGTTATCCATTGGAAATTACCATCTCTCACTGCCAACTGAGATTCTTTTAGTTTTATGTAACTGTTATTATGTGCCTAGTGTTACCAAGAACATAATTTCTATATCATTTTTGGATATGGATGGATTTATTTTCAATTTTTGTAAATAAGGGTTGTTTATTTTATAAGGATAATGTATGTTATGGTATAGCACATTAAAATAGTGGTTTGTATGTATTAAATTAAGAAAACCAAGTGTTGTAAATCGATAATGAAACAAACTCACATGACTCATATAACACCCAGTTGTGGCATCACCGTCTTGGTCATGTAAATGAGAAGCACTTGGCAGAGCTCTGTTAAGATGGTTATTTTCAATCTACTAAGCTAAAACCACTTGATAGATGTCATGCTTGTTTACAAGGTAAAATGACCAAGTCACATTTCGGTGGATAGGGTGAAAGGGCCACAAAGCTTCTAGGATTGGTGCACATGGATGTGTGTGGGCCATTTCTAATAGAAGCTAGAGGTGGATATTCTCACTTCATTACTTTTACTGATAATTTGATTAGATATGGATATATCTACTTAATAATGTATAAGTCATAGTCCTTAGAGAAATTTAAGTAATTTAAGAATGAAGTATAGAATCTTCTTGGTAAGAAGATAAAGAAGATTTGATCAGATCGAGGTGGAGAATATCTAAACCAAGAGTTCCTCGACCATTTATGGGAGTCTGGGATTCTATCTCAACTCACTCCTTCCTATACACCATAGTGTAATGGTGTTAGTGAAATGAGTAACCACACCTTATTGGACATGGTGAGGTCGATGATGAGTCATGTAGATCTTCCATTATCTTTTTGGGGATATTCATTACCAAATGCAGCATACACATTAAATTGACTACCAATTAAGGCAGAAAATAGAATTCCCACTGAGTTATGGAATAGAAAGAAACCCATTTTTGTTGCAAACACATGCATAGGGATGTGAGGTGTTTTTTAAGGCCTTATCAGGCAACAAACTAGCACCCTAGGGAATGGGGTGTGTCTTTATAGGATATCCTAAGGAAACGAAAAGATATTACCTATATAAACCTTCAGATAAGAAAGTGATTATCACCAGACAAGTCGTCTTTCTTGAGAGGGAGCACATACTCTAAAAGGATAATGGGAGCAAGATTGACTTCTATGAATTTAATGATAAAGATACATAGGATTTGGTATAGGAACAAGTTTAACAGGTCCCCATAGAAGAGGTTTCAGAAACACAAGTACTACATAGGAGCTCAAGAGAGGTAAGGGAACCAGAGATATTTTGTTTCTGAGTCACCGAGGATGGTGAATCATTATTGTTTAACAATAATGAACCTATCTCCTATAAGGAAGCAGTAGAGATCTCATAAGCTATAATATGCTCGAACCTATGAAATCTTAGATGGATTCCATGTATCAGAACCAAGTTTGGGATCTGGTTGATGATCCAGTTAATGTAAATATTGTTGGATGCAAATGGGTATTCAAGAGAAATATGGACATGTAAGGTCAAGTTATCACCTATAAATCAAGGCTATTAGCTAAAGGATTTAGACATCACCAAGGAGTTTACTATGATGAAACATTCTCACCAGTTTCCATGTTTAAATTCATAAGAATAATACTTTCCATAGCATCCTATCATGACTACGAGATTTAGAAAATGGATGTCAAAACAACATTCCTTAACGGGAAACTTTAGGAAGATGTCTATATGACACAACTAGAATGGTTTCTGAAAACAAGTGAAGCCAAATGGGTTTTCAAGTTGCAGAAATCCATTTATGGATTAAAGAAATCATCTAGGTCATGAAACATTATATTTAATGAAGTCATAAGGGAATTTGGTTTCATTAATAATGAATATGATCCATATATTTATAATCGGTTTAATGTAAATGAATTCGTTATCCTAGTAGTATATGTTAATGACATATTACTTATTATAAACAATGTACCAGTCTTACAGTTAGTTAAGGACTGGTTGAACAAGCGTTTCCCCATGAAATACTTAGGTGAATAATCCTATATTTTGGTGATCAAAATCATTCGTGATAGATCTAAGTGGCTTCTTGGACTAAGACAGAGTACATACATTGACCTGATATTAATGAGATTTAGTATGTAATAATCCAAGAGGGGATTGGTTCATGTGTCACATGGCCTACATCTTTATAAGAAAATGTGTCCTCAGACACAACAGGAGAAAGATAGGATGAGTAAAATATCATATGCTTCGGCTATAGGATCCATAATTTATGCCATGTTATGTACCAGGCTTGATGTTGCCTATGCCCTGATCATGGTAGGTAGATATCAAGAAGATCATGGAGAACAGAATTGGACTGCTGTTATGACTATCCTTAAGTATCTGAGAAGAACTAAGGATATGTTAATGGTGTATGGAGGAGACAAGAATCTTGTCATCAAAGGGTATGTTGATGCTGGTTTTTAGATATATCAGAACAATATAAAGTCACAATCAAAATATGTTTTATGTCTCAATAAAAGAGCTGTGAGCTAGAAGAGTTCAAAGAATCCAGTTTTCAATGATTCTACAGTGGTGTCAGAATATATATTGGCTTCTGATGCAGCCAAGAAATCCATATAGATTCAGAACTTGGTCTAGGAGCTTGATGTGGTTCCTAGCAGTGAAGATCCTATCACATTGTATTGTGATAATACTACAGTGGTAACTCTTAAAAAATAAACAAGGTCACATCAACGGACAAATCACATTTTCCAAAAATATCACCTCTTGAAGGATTTATATAAAAGGGGTGAAGTTGCAGTGAGAAGAGTGTCCATAGAAGAGAACGTGGTGTACCCCATGACTAAAGGCCTATCTTAGTAGAATCATGAATATCATGTGAGAGTTAGTAGGTTAAAGGTTGTTAGAAGTTGGCACTAGTCCAAGTGGGATTCTGTTGGAGTTAGTGGCCTAGAACCAACTACTTTTTAATTTATTCATTAATAAATACCTTATCACCTCTTGATTGTTTTTCTGCATGACAATGCATGTGATAATGTCTTAAGGATAGTTGTTGCACTAAAGGGTCATAGTGGATCCCTACTATAATGAGAACCTGGAAGTGCCATAAAACTATTCTTGAATATATATTCTATGGCTGGATGATGTTATTTGAGAGACACAAATAATATAGTCCATTATGGGTGAAGACTCATAAAACTCTGAGGCACCTTCTCATGGTGTGCACCCTTGGTAATATCTATGAGGATATTATGAGAACAAGACTCGCTGGTAAGAAATACGCATTACATAGTGTTATTGGATATTCTTATCTGCATATGTGTGTATTGGTCCTTAGACTTTAAGATTATTATTAATGGGTGTTACAACTCATGCACTTAGATATATTAACTAAAACTGTCATGACACACAATTCGCAGTGAGGTAGGATATATTGGGTGAATTGCGAGTGATACTTCATTAATATATAATGCGATAAAGGATTTGTCCCTTATGTTCCATAAAGTATGTTGATATCTCATTCCCTTTGATGGAATTGATATAGCCTAAATAAATCCATAGCCATGGTGAGGAATAGGAATTTTCAATTTTGGAAAGTCAAAGAAAGAATAATCGAGCACATGGGTTGATGGCACTAACATGCCACCCGATTGATTCAAGATATTGAGACAAAGGGATTAAATTTCACGGTAAGCATTCATAGGAGGTGACACATCATTGAATCATCAAATTCTTTTCTATGGGTGCCTTGGCGTGTTTCTAGAATCTAACCTTGAAATTTAGGCAGGTTCCGCTTAATTCCACTAAGAAAGAGGCCTATAGGGTCACACACTAAGTGTGTCTAAGTATCTCAATTAAATATTCATTTAACTAGTGGAATAAATATGATTCCCGATTTTGGTTTAATAATTATTCAAGGATGTCTGATCACCTTTATTTTGAAACTAGTTATTTGATAAAATATATTGTGGGTGAAATAATATATTTATTAGTGAGTAATTTAGTGATATTTATTTGAGAAATAAATAGTCATTATTCAAGGTCTAATAAATGTGGTGGAGGAAATAAATAAAATGGAAAAAACAAAAGTACACACTGTGTATATTAATATATACATGTCATGTAGTTTTTATAGGGGTTTGTGAGAAATAATATTATTTATTTAATTAAATAATATTATGTGTAAGTAGTTGGATGCATGTAAAGTAATAATAATAGTCAAATGTTATTATTAGACATTGGGTTTTTCTAATAATTAAATGAAATGAATAAATGATTTTGGGAAATTAATTAATTTTATTATTATAATTAATAAAATCCCAATTACATTATTCTCATGAGTCAAGTTATTCTTTGTGGGTGTGCACAATGGATCTGGAGAAATCTCTCAAGCCAAGTGAGAATTATTTTCTTCCAAGAACACTCTCAAGTTACGAGAGAGATCCTCCTCCACCGAATCAAGGAGAGTGTTTTGGAACTGGCTCTCAAGGCAATCAAAGGTGGACATCGCAAGTAGAGTCTCTTCCGCACTAGCACACAGAGATCACTTCGGCGATGTCTAGTGTTCATGGAGAACATGTGGATCACCGCTAGAGTAATCCTACACTTGGATTCTGTGACACAATGATGGATCACATTGGATCGTGACTAGAATCATCAACTAAGAGATAATTTCATCAAGGTAATTCTTGTATTTTAATTAAATTAATTATAACTAACATATGATGATCTTCTCTATGGTTTTAGGACTCCCTTATTTTTATTTCATTATTTGTTCTATTATAAAGATCAGGCATTTTATCATTGTGATAGATCTTATATTGATCATTGTTAATGGGAAAATTAAAGTTGGGTACACCCTTCCACATGCTTCTGCTGTGCCTAAAACCTATAAAATATAATTAAATTTTATCAAAGTTGTAAGGGATTTATGATACAATGTTATCATTTATTGGGATTGTTAGTGATTATGTTTATAATGATGAAATATTATGATACATCTCTCAAAAAACTCATGACTTTTATTCTACTATATTTATTCCAGGAAAATACATATTTCCCCTTAATTTTCCTCTCTTTATAAAATCAAAATTTCAAAATATCATTTTTAAGAAAAACTGTCTTTATTTATCTCTTCAGTTAAAAACGGTTTTTATTCCAAAACCATGTTTTCAAAAAAAAATCAAAAAAAATTACATAAAAAAAGGTTTTATTAAATACTTTTTACTCATTGTTTTATTTAAAAAAAAATTAAAGGAATCTTTATGTAATTTTCTAAATAATGCTCATTTGTCATTTATAAAAAATGTGAAAGGAATACCGGTTTTAAAGTATATAGTATAAAGGGAATTTAACATTATCATGAACACTATTTTCCTTGAATATTCATTTATAATCTTTAAATTTTTTTAAAAAAAATTAAAGCTGAAAGGTTATTTTCCTTAAGAAACATTCCAATTTATTTATCTTTTAAAAACATTTTCTATCTAATATGACATCATTTTATGTTACTTATGATTTAATGGGGATATTATATAAGGATACCATTTTAATTATTCCTCTAAATGGTTTATTATTATGATTTAATTTTTTATATGAAACCCATTTCTCCTCTATGGGTTATACCATGATTAAAAGATTATGAAACCCAATTCTTTTTCCACAAGTTATGCTATGATGAAGTGATGAAATAATTATGAAACCTATTTATTTTCTATAGGTTATGCTATGATGAAATGTATATGAAACCCATTTCATTTCATGGGTTATGATATTTTTAACTTTTTATGATAATGTGGAACACATATTTATGATTTTAATTATGTGATGAGTGTGTCATATATCTTTATCCAATGCATTGGGTAAAGATTAATGTTATATGATCTCAAAGGGTACAATGGAGGTTATCCCGATCCAAAATGATGGCACACAAGAGGTTATCCAAATTTGGAAAGAGGGTTGATATAAGGTTATCCAAAGCTCAAAAGAAGGTATACATGATGTTATCCCAATCCCAAATTAGGGTACACAGGAGGTCATACCAAGCCCAAAAGAGTATACAAGGGAGGTTATCCCAAGCCAAAAGTATGTACATAGGTGGTTAGCCCAAGAATAATTTGTTATGAATTTCTTAGTGGGTAGACATAATATATTTTTATGAATATTTATATTCCATAAATCAATGTCTTATTCCAATTTTTTTCTCTCATGGCTCATTCTCTTTGATTCCATTATGATTTATGTCTTATAAACTGCTAATATTTATGCCATGAATCATTTTATGATATATGATAAACATGGTATGGTTTTAATATGTTATTATCATGTTCTCATACTCGTATTCTCATGTTATATTGATATCTTTTTTATTTACCATTATTGATCATCTGAGATCACCCTTTTTTATGTTTCATTTTCTTAAGATATGAAGAATGGTATTGTATATGATATGTCTAAGAACTGTGATAATTATGAATAAATTAGTATAAGATGATATAGAAAACTAATGGACAATTGGTTTATGTGTCCAAGTTTCTAAAGGCACTATACCGAAATGATTCTGGTATGGTTTATCGTATTATTTAATGAATATGTTTCTTTTAAGATGAAATATTTATGTATGAGAAGTATGGGTATTTACAAAGGTGATCTTTAGAATATCCTCATTCTTCACCTTTAAATTATGATACCTTAATGGAAGGTACACTTTATAGAAGTATTAATCTACTCATAAATTATCTAACAAGTCATTAATTATAGTACATTGTACTTGTTCTTTATCTTGATCTTATTAAATTCATGATAATCAATACATAGAAACATGAACACATGCGTCTTATTTTAAAATAGAACATGGGCTGTGAAAAACCAGGTAATAGTAAATTAATTTCATTAATTAATAAATTTTTTTAATTATATTTTATATCATTATATTCATTAGAATAATGTTAAGTAAATTTTAAATCAGAAATGAAATATTTTTATTTGGTATAAACTCATTTTCATGAATTATATAGTTTAATTTAAATACTTAAATTCCAAATTTTAGAAATTTAATTTTGAACATTGAACTTAATTTTTGAAATCATAAAGGTAAAATAATTTTATAATTAATTATTGGAATTTTCATTAAAAGATTTATTTTTAAGTGAATAGTGAAAGATATCGATTTTGGTAAAACTGTCATTTCTTTTCATTAATTTTTTTTTTAAATACCCATTAAAATTAAAATTTTATATTAAATTATAATATTCCTCCTTTAATTATAAATAATTTAATTAATTACATAGTTATCACCATTATACCATATTTTGGCATATATTCATTTTTGGAATTAAAAACAAATTTTTCTAAAAATAGTTTTTCATTACGTTTCATGAATTTATATTAAAATTGATTTTTTACATTTCTAGAAATTGAACATTGAAAAATTAATTTCATATTTATACTCAAGAGGTTAAAATTAGGTAAATACTCACTTTTTATTTGCGGTCATTATGTATGATAACCGTATTAATTATTTATCACCTCAGTAAGGGTAAAATGGGTAAAAATGGTTAAAACTATAAGATACGGCCTAAAAATCTCCATAAAATTATATTATTTTTATTGTATACTTTTTTAGATCATAAAAATGATCTTTCTAAAATATAACATTTTATTTCCACTTTCCTTTGAAAATGGACATAGTAGGATTTTAAGTAAAGAATAAAAACAAAATGTCAATGTATTTGGTTTAATATTTATAATATTTTTTTCATAGGGATACAAAGAGATAATTTATAGTTCTCATTGTTTATTTTCAATTTTTATGAAATTGTTTATCATTTTAATTTATTTTTAATTTTTAACTATAGAATAATCACCTTAAGTGCCTACACAACGCCAACACAGTGCTTTTTCAAGTAATTTAAAAATCAAGTAAATGGATTTTAAAAGTAATAAAAATAATAAAATTTGGATATATTATTATGTTGCATGAAATTATTAAATAAATATAACATATTATAAATATTTTAAAAGTTTATATTTTAATTCCATTACTATATTGATTCTATAAAATTCAAATTTTGTTAATAGTCTCAAAAATGACATTAATGGTTTATTATGTTGAATAATATTTTTTTATGATTTAAAACTCATAAACTTTTTATCCATGAGTAATTTAATGAGTTATGGTATATAATATCCACCATTTCCACTTATTAGTCACTTTTTTATTTATAGTAACTTTCTTTACTCCTATAAAATAAATACCTTTAATATCATAGCAATCGTTAAAAGGGTTAATATGGGATTATATATAAGATATAATGGTGCAAAAAACACATAAAAATTCTAAAATTTAATTGTATTAGAGTATTTAGAATCATCCACATCCAATATTTAAAATATGTCAAAAACAAATCCACTTTATGATGAAAGATTATTTATATTAAGTTAATACTTTAAATAATTCCAAGGGTTCCCCTCCCTTCACTTATAAAGGGAACCTCCTCTCCTTTAATCCTCTTGCCTTTAAAGAAATCTAATTCACTGAATTCCTAGTTAAATATATCCCTAAAATATAAATCTATATCCTAGAGGTCCTGGTATTACCAAAATTTCAATCCTAGAAGGATTAATGTGTAAGTTAAAGGGAGATATCTGAGGACAAGATATACATCCTAAGCGATCCATTTCAAATTTATTTCTTCTTTTATGTTCTTCAAATATTAATTAAAAATTATTAAATAATAACATACTTATATTCTATATTCTTATTTTATAACCTTTTTCATGTCCTTTTCAATCATATGGAAAATGAAAACATTCCTCATATGTACGTGTGGATTACCACCTCCACAAAGTCATGTGATTTGTTTTTCATCACTACTTCACAAGGATGGTTATTATGATGGACTCAATTTTTATATTCATGAAATAATTATTACTCTTAAAATATAATATATCATCTGTTTTCTTACCTTTCCATCTATTGAAAAATAATAATGTCGTTCTTGCATACATGTGGACTACCACCTCCATGAATAAATGTGATTAGTTTTTTATATACGCCTTTTATGGATTGTTTAAAATTTTAATTTAATATATAAAAATGATAATAATTCCATGATTAAGATTCCTGATATGATGGAAAAAATTTCAATTTCACTACAGTCATTCTACAAAAACGTTTTTGGGATTATGGATCAAACATCGTTAAACCATCTGACGTTAACTTAACAGATTAAGAAAATAAATTAAACATGGTAAAAATGAAATAAAAGGGAAAATTATAATTTATCTAAAAATAAATTTTTTATTATTAATGTAAATAGATAATATAATTTCATTATTCTGTAGTTAAATAAATGATGATTTTATACTATATTTAAGGTTAGGTATTTCTCATATCAAATTCCTTCATTTAAAACTCATGCAATTTTCACCACATATTTTTTTCATGGTGTTTATAATTACATATGGATGGATATTATCATAATTAAAATGTTTTAAAAATATTTTTGAGTTTCCCTACTTAAATTTTCTTTTGATTCAAATGTTATTAATTACATTCATGGTTTTTCTTTAAGAACCTTATTTTTAATATTTTAATGTTTATATTCTATTTTTCCACTATATCTATGTTCATTAAAATATTTCATGAATATTATTATTTAAAATTAAATGACTATAAAACTTTATTTTAAACTACCTTTTAATTTATTTACAATGTTTAAAAATGGATATTCTTATCATTTTATGAATGAGGTACTTTTACTAAAGGTGTGAAATAAATCATCATTTTAACATTTACATCCTTAATGGAAGTTCACAGCATAATGGAGTTTCATTGATTTTAAGATTAAATTACCATTTTCTATCTTTACATTAAAATAAAATAATTTTCCCAATATTTTGTTTTTTCATTTTAAATAGTTTTCAAAAGAAATAGGTGTTTTCCATTTCTTTATGTGAAATGGAAAGAGATTTTCTTATGGGTTCAAGAAGATTTTTTCATGGGATTTATGATAAAAGGGGGAAATATTAAAAAAAATATTTATAATATGGTAATATATTATTATATATGATAATGGGTGATCCAGATATATCATATATGATGTGTGAGCTAGATACAATTTATATGACATGTTTGAATGATATAGTTATCCAATTCATTAGGTAATCTTCCTTATCTTCAAATTAAATAAAGAGGAAGTTACCCAAGGAGGTTTCCCCTGTTGATTTAATTATATAAGATACCTATATGGGTTTATATTTACTTTATATGGGTTTTAAGGGGTTTATTTGAAAAAAAGTGTGCTTTCCATGGGGATATGATTTATTTTATATACTCGTAGAATAATGGAAAAAAGGTAAAAAAAATTATGGGTTTTAATTTTTCTATTGTACTAATGGATTTATTTCATTTATATTACTTAATTATATTTTTTTTACTCATACCATGTTTCTACATTTATTTCACAAGGTTTAATTACAATTGTGATAAAATAATAATTCAAGTTTAATTTTTTAAGGTTTTATCATGAAAAGAAATCATGTTTCATATTAGAGGTTTTATATTGTGGGAAAATTGTTCATTGAGTGGAAGTGTCCACTTTTTAATATATGGGTTTGTTATATAAGAGTTATTATATAATTATCTAAAAATATAAACCATAAATATCCCCTAAATGGAATAAAGTGAATTATTTTATAAGAAATTGACATTATGCAATGATTTAAGGATAGGTCCTTACAGTTGTTATCAAATGAAATGTTTAGATAACCTTATATGTTAGGATAATATTAATAGAATACCCTTGAGAGTTTATAACTTATGGTTATGTTGAAATCATATAATATTTTAATATTTATATATATATTCATCTAATATATGTTAATTGAAAATTTTTTCTACTGAGGAAATAGGGAAGCTAGTGTAGGAATCCATTAAGAATATCCTTCCAAAAAATTAGTATAAAATTATTGGAATTGGTACTATTTGGTTTTTTACAATTATGGATTAGTTGTAATAGTATTTAAATGGTGGTGGAATCCATGTTAGAGAGAAAAAATATTTTCCATAGAGGAACATATTGATAGTTGAGCATTTTATGAAACAAAACACTTCATATTTCAGTTAAACATAGATCTAGTGGTATCTAGAGGATTTATTAATGTTTTGGAAAAGATATTCAAAGTTATGGGATATTCATAACATAAAAATGAAACTCTTAAAATTTATTATCTTAAATGTGAAGATTATAAATGGTGGTCATTAGTTTAGAATACTAGAGAGAGAAGAGCTTGATTCCATGGAATATGATATAAATAAAGAAATATTTTCCAAGATAAATATATCCCTAAATCTATTTGACCCAAAATGAAGAAAATATTATTATAATTGAGGGAGAATGAGGTGGATTAAGTAGTCATGTATGATGAAAACTTTACAATATTGTCTAGGTATGCACCAAATTGTATTCAAAAACTTGATAAAATAATTAATCTATTTTTTCAAGATTGAAACCATGTTTATAAGAAGAACTAGACCCATTGGAATTTAAATATTATGATCAAGTTTTTTTCTTTGTTTGGAAATTTGAGATATAGTTTGTTGATAGTTATATTCCTCTTGCTAATTAGAGTAAAAATTGGTCAAGGTGGAATGTAATGGAGAAGAAATCAACTAGGAAATCTAGATTTAATCTCCCAAATTTCTCCAATCTTGGTAAAATAAATTTAAGGAATTTTTTATAGGAGCTTGAATGTATTATTTGTGTGGTATGTTTGGTTATATTGTCCTTGACTACAATGAAACGAGTCCTGGTCAATCTAAGAATAGGTTAATACATAACCATCAAATAGTGTGATGTTTTAATTATAATGAGTTGGGTTATTGTTCCAACATGTAGCTATAGCTAGTTATTCGAGGTGGAAATAATATAGATTGAAATAAAATATGGGTGGTAAAATCATTTTCTACTAATAAGTTAGATGTTGGGATATCTAATGAAAATGTGAAATGTATGTTAATTGTTTATTTGAACTAATCTAATCCCATTCTTATCTCATGATCTTCATATTACATTATTTCTAAGAAATATCCATTTAAAATTGGAATATAACCTCTTGAAAGTAAAATGTAACTTTTGATGAAAACTCATAGTAGAAGTATTAAATAAACCAAGATTTATAGAATATTTTTATTATTATAAATGGGATGGTTTTTTCTATAAATCTTATCAAAATTCCCATAGTAGAGTTTAATATTATTCTGAGTATAGACTCAGTTTCTGTTTATCATGATAATGTAGATTATATAGCTAATAAATTTTTATTCAATGATTTTATATCTTTGATAAGATATCAGGGTGTTAATTAATTAATTAATGATGGAAGTGAAAGTTACCCAAAACATGTTATTTAAAAAAATAAATTGTTTGTATTAGTGATGATCTAGTTTCAAATTAATATATGGATGTTTTTCCTGATGACTTTCCTAATACTATTCCTATTCAAGAAGTTGAATTTATTAATGATTTAGGTCCTGATGGTAAGATAGTTTCAAAACCTCCTTATCAAATTTATCAAGTAGATAATTTTCTATTTAAATTTTTTTTCTTGGTTTGTTGATAAAGGTTTTACTTATCTAAGAAATTTAACTTGAGGTGGCCATTTTTATTTGTTAAAAATAAATACAGTTCAATGAGTATTTTTACTAATTTTACAGTCTTGAATAACATAAATCTTAATAATAAGTATCATTTTCCACATATCGATTAATTATTTGATCAACTTCAAAGAGTAAGGTCTTTTTCAAAGATTGATCTATGGTTAGGGTGCCACCAGTTTAAGGGGAAGATAGAAGATATTATGAACATAAAATCTTACACTAAATATGGGAATTATGAGTGTATAGTTATAACCTTTGGGTTTTATAATGCACCAACTATATTGATGAATCTTATGAATAAAATTTTCCATGATATTTTGAATAATATTATAGTTTTGTTTAATTATGATATTTTGGAATACCATAAAAATCATGAGGATCACGAAAGACACATAAAGATTATATTTCAAATCCTTAAAGATTATAAGTTATATGAAAAATTTTGTAAATGTGAATTTTTATTGCATCATATTTCATTCCTCAGAAATATTTTTTATAAATATGGAATAAATTTTTATCTTACAAAAAATAATGTTTTTAGGAATGTAAAAGACTTATAAATCTCATATATATTCATAGTTTTCTTATATTAGTGGGTTACTACCAGGGTTTTATCAATAAATTTTATTGATTATCAAGCCCAATAACTATGTTAAACTAAATAGGATTTAAATTCTTATGTATAAAGGTATTTGATGATTATTTATAGGGACTAAAAATAAGATTAGTAAATTTTTCAGTTTTGGCCCTACTCAATAGAAATGGTGAATTTTTCATCTTCATTGATTGTTTTTTTAAGTGAATTTGTTGTGTTATACTACATAATTATTCAGTGATTACTTATGTTTCTTCTAAATTGAAACCACATAAGCTAAATTATCATAGACCTGATCTAGAACTAACTTCTACAATTTTAAATTTAAAAATATGGAGACATCATTTATATGGAGTAATGTTTAAAATATATACTAATCATAAATCTTTAATGTATATAGTCACTAAGAGATATTTAAAATTTCGGTTTATAAGATGGATTGAACTGGTGAAGGATTTTGATTTCATGATTCATTAATATTTAGGGAAAATAAAAAATTTATATTATGATTTCTGTCAAAAACACAATTCATCATTAACCATTGAATGTTTAGAACATGATCCTTGTGAAAAAAAATCATGCATGAACTTCATCTATTTTGTTTTAGGTTTTTTGAAGTTTTCATTGCCTAATATAAGTAAGAAATTTCAGAAGGAATATTATGATTTGTAAGTAAAGGTTAAAGTAGTAAATAAGAGTAACTTACCAGAATTTAACATTGACAGGGAAGGTTTTTTGAGATTTATAAAAATGTTGTGTGTACTAGATATCTCCAAATTGAAAAGGGAATTTTTGAGTGGAGCTCACAACTCTCCCTTTTCAAATTTTCTTGATAGTACTAATATGTAAAGATACCTTTAGGGGTATTAATAGTTGGAAGGAATGAAGACAGATATTGAATATTCTAACACAATTTTTTTGAATTTTCAATAAGTTAAAGATAAATGAAAATTTATGATAGGGATGTTTCAGCCTTTTTTAGTCTTAGTGTGGAAGTAAGAAAATATATCCATGGATTTTATGGTGGTGTTTCCAAAATACATCTCAAGGTAATAAAAAAATTTGGGTTTTTATTGATCGATTGACTAAATCTACACATTATATTCTTATTAAAGATAATATATATTTAGATTATCATTATTGAATATATCATAAGGAGGTAGTTAGGTTATATGGAGTTACTGTATCTATTATATTTGACCATGATCATAGGTTTACTTCTAATTTTTAGAAAGGCCTTCAAAAGTCATTGGGTAGAGGATTAAATTTTAGTATAACTTTTCATCCTCAATTTGATCAATAGTCATAGGAAATAATTCATATTTTGGAAGACAAGCATCAATACTGTATAATGGATTATTAGGGAAGTCAGTATCAACATAATTCAATAGTTTAATATTATTATAATAATATTTTTCATTCTAGTGTATAGATGGAATCTTTTGAGGAATTATATGGAATGTGGTGTCAGACTCCAGCTTATTCAGATGAATTAGGTGAATGGAAGTTTTTGGAACCATAGTTTGGATTAGATATAGATGAAATGGTAAATATGATTCAATGAAATGTAAGGGAATATTATTGTAAACAAAATATTTTTTAAAATAACCAAAGGAAATATATTTCATTCGAGGTATATGATCATGTTTTTCTTAAAATACATCAATGGAAAAGTGTTATTCATTTTGGTAAAATGTAATGTTAGGCCTGTTGTTCATTGGAACATATGTAATTATTGATAAATTTATATTATTTTCTTATTGAGTGTCTTTTATTTTTTTTTTATCCAAGGTATATGATTTTTTTTCATATTTCATCATTAAGGAAATAAATACATGATGCATCTAATGTTTTGAGGCTTGAGGTAGTACAGTCAGATAAGAGTCTTTTATATGAAGAAAAATCAGTTCAAATTCCTTGCCACGGAGAGTAGGAGTTGTAGAATAAGGTGATTTATTAGGTAAATGTTTTTATTTTGAAAAACTATATGATTGAATAAGCAATATGGGAAATATAAAATGATATGAAAGAAAAATAACCCCACTTGTTTAAGTAGTGAATAAAATTGTGTGGACAAAATTTAAAAAAGGGGAAAAATGTGAAAACCAGGTAATAGTTAATAAATTTCATTCCTTATTAATATTAATGAATTATATTTTATAAATTTATATTTATTATAATATTATTAATCAATTTTTCAATAAAAAGGGAAATGGTTTTATTTATTCAAAATTCAATTTTTTGTATTTTATGGTTTTATTTAAATTATTTTTTTTATAAAGTTTAGAAATTGAATTTGATAAAAAAATTATTTTCGAAATTATTTAGTCAAAATTATCTTAGAATTATTTTTTGGGTATTTTTCTAAAAACACTATTTTTAGGCGAATAGTGGAGGATACCATTTTTTGAAAAATTGTCATTTATTATCATTAAATTAAATAATTTTAAATGTACATTGTGGTTTTAGTTTTATATTTAATTAAAATAATTATAATTTATTTATAAATAATCTAATTAATTATATATGAATTATCATTATACATTATTTTAGTATAAATTCATTTTTTGGGTTAAAAATGCATTTATCCAAAATACTATTTTTCATTAATTTTAAAATATTTATATTAAAATTGATTTTTTATAATTTAATAAATTAAATCTTGAAAAATGTATTCTGAATTTTTAATTTGTAATTTTAATTTTTTTTAAATATTTCCTTTTTATCATTATTAATAGTAATTGTAGTAAATATTTGTCACCTCGATAATAGTAAAATGAGTAAAATAGGGTTAAAACTTTGACATAAAACCTAAAAATATCTCTAAATGTTGAATTTATTTTATTGTATAATTTTTTTTCAACCATAAACATCCAACGTGCTAAAATATGGAAATTTCATGCCACTTTCCTATGACAATTACCTTAATATGATTTTAAATAAAGAAGAAAAACAGAATTTCACTCTCTTTGTTTTAATATCTATTATATTTTATCATAGTGAATAAAATTTGTTATGTTCATTTTAAATGGTTTTTTAATATTAATTATTTTTTTTATTATCATATTTTTAAAAAAAAATTATGATGTAACAATTACCATAAGTTCATACACAATGCTGACATGGTGCTTGTTCAAGTTATAAAAAAATAATGTAAATAATTTTTAAAAATAATGAAAGTAATATAAATTTTATGGATTATTGTTTACCTAAAATATGAAGTATAAATATAACTTTTTAGTGATTATTTAAAATTTTATGTTCTAATTTCATTACTATCTTGATGTCATTATGGTCAGATTATGTGAATAGTCCTAAAAATGACTTTAATGGTATATTATATTAAATAATATTTTATATAATGATTTAAAATTAATTAATATTTTATATTAGGAAAATTGAATCATATATGTTATGTAATATCAACCATTTTCCACTTTGTGCCACTTTTCCTTTTTAAGAAACATTGTTGGCTCGAATAGAGTAACAAACATTGATATTGCGATAATCATAAAAAAGATTAATAGGGGTAAAAACTAAGTGATAAGGGTGAAAAATTATCTAAACATTTAAAATTTTTATTAGATGAGATAATTTCCATCCATACACATACTATATTCAAAATATGTCAATTTCGTTCAACTTAAACCTGAAAATTAATTAATATTAACTTAATATTTTATGTAATTCCAAGGGTGCCTTTCCCCTTGCCTAGAAAATGGCACGTCCTATACTCTATTACTCACACCATTGATCACTATAGTTCATATAATATATGAATAAATACTTCCCCAACATACCTCCCTAGTTATTATAATAATTTTTATTTCTAAAATAACAATCCTAGAATGCATAAGATGTGATTTAAAGGGAGATACCTGAGGACAAGGTATAAGTCCAAATTGACCTATTTCTAGTTTAGTTGTTCTAATACCTTATTTAAATAATCTATAACCACACTAAAATAATAACATCAGTATATTACATTTTTTTAAATTTTATTATGGTTATGGAATAATTTTTCAATACATTTCCAATCTATGGGAAATGAAAACATCGCTCGTATGTACATGTGGATTACCACCTCCATGAAACAATGCTTTTCATTTTTCATCACCACATCACAAGGATGGTTATTATGATGGATTTAATTAAAATATATGATATTAATGAATTAATTATAATTATTGAAGGGAAATATATTATCTATTTTTTACCTTTCCATCAATTTAAAAATGATAATATCATTCTAGTGTACGTGTAGACCACCACCTTCACGAAGTGATGTGATTTGTTTTTCATGTATACTTTTCATAGATGGTTATGAAATTTTATTTAATGTATAATAATGATAATAATTTCATGATTTATATTCTAAATATTATTAAAAAATATACCATTTTACAATGGTCATTTTTCTGAAACAATTTTGGGATTATGAACCGAACATCCTGAAAACAACTAATGTAAACTTAACTGATTAATTATCTAAATGAAACATGGTCATAAATGAAATAAAAGGGATTATGATAATTTAATAAATTTATAAAAGGTTATTAATCAATTAAGTAATTTATATTATTTTATTATTCAAGATTTAAATAATGTACGATGATATATGGTATTTAAGGTTAGTGATTTCTCATCTCAAATTACTTCCTTTGATACTGATTCCATTTTCACCGCATTTTTTCATTTTTTTGGTGTATATACATCCATATTAATTTATTTTATCAAAATTAAATTTTTTTAAAAATATTTTTTAATTTCCCTCCAACAATATTCTTTTTATTCAAAAGTGACTAATTTCATTAGGGATTTTTCTTTGAAACCATAATTTAAAAGTTTTAATATTTTTATTCATTTTTCCACCATAAACATGTTCATTAAAATGATTTACAAATGATCTTATTTAAACCTAAAAGATAATGAAATGTAATTTTAAACTACCATTCAATTTATTTATAAGGTTTAAAAATAAATCTTCTTGTCATTTTCTAAATGAGGTAGTTTTAATAAATGTGTTAAAGTAATCATTATTTTAAATTTTATGGCAAGAAAAAATTGCACCATCATGAATTTTAATTTTATTAAGATTCCATTAATATTTTCCATGGTTATTTTCAAATAAAACTATTTCCACATTATTTTTTTGAATATTCCATTTTAGATAGTTTTCTAAATAAAGAGATATTTCTTCCCATTTTTATACAAAAATTGAAATTTATTTTCCTATAGGTTCAAAAGAGGGTTTCAAGGTTTTAATAATGAAAAAGGGAAAGGATAAAAATATTTTATTCATGATATAGTACTTAATAATTATATATTATCACCAGTGATCTTGATATAAATTATGTGACAGGTTGGACTAATATAGATTATAAAATGGGTGAGCCCGATATAGCTCTCCAATGCATTGGGTAATGTTTATTATATTCAAAAGGAAAGAAGGATAGAGATAACTAGGGAGGTTTCTCCTATGTATTTAACTAGGATATAGTTATTTATTACATGAGTGAACATAGGTTATGAATATAATTATCCATGATTCCTATATAAGTTAAAATTTTCTTACTATGAGTTTTAAAGGATTTCTTAGAGAAAAAAAGTTTGTTTTCTATATATATGTGATTTATTTAAAACTATCAATGAATAATGAAAAAATATAAAAATTTAGTGGGTTATCATGTTTTTTACTAGAAAAATTAGTTTATTTAATTTGTATCACTTACTGAGATTTTTTTTCTCATCCCATGTTTTATAAATGATTTTCACAATTTTTAAGGATAAGTAGAAAAAAGAATATATCAAGTTGAAAATCATGAAAAGAAAACATGTTTCATTTTAAATTCTTTATATTATGGTTGAAATAGATACTTAGTGGAAGTTTCCAATTTGTGATATATTGGTTTATTATTTAATATTTATACACTAATTCTTTATAACACCATACCATAATGATCCTCAAAATGTAAGAAAGATAATCATTGTTTAAAAACTAAATATTATGTAATGTTTTATGATTGGGTCCTTATAAGGAAACCCCAGGTTGAAAAATAAAGGTTAATAAAACAATTTTCAAAATTCTCTTATAGTGTCTTATTTAGTTATTTCATTTCAATAGGGTCAATTTAATACAAATTATTATATATCGGTATAGATCTAGGTATAAGTTCAATTGAGAACTCAACAACTCGATCAAAAGGAAGACTGATAAACTCTATAGGGAATACATCTGTAAATTCCCTAAGAATGGGAATGTATTAAAGAGTGTTTATATGACCCCTTTTGATTATTTGAGTGATATATGCATTTTTATAAGGAAAAAAATATCCATATCAGTAATAATGATTCCAGATGATATCCATCCCCCTCCTTACCCTCATATATAATCAAAGGATTATTCAGGATATGGAAATAGAATTATTTATCCCACTAGTTGAAGTGAAATTTCTATAAATAGATCCAATTCATTCCTAGTAAAACATAAAATCCTACTATGGAGTGCATGACAAGGTTTTCTGGAAGATTCACCCCATAACAATTTATTAGAGAGGATTGATATACTTGAAATGCAATGATTTCACCATTTCACATATTTACCAATAATTAAACCTCTATGATTTTTGGTAGTGTATTAATAGTTATACTAATAATTAAATATATAAAATGGTTTATAGAAATGAAATCAAATATTTTGTTTACTATTATTGAATTAATAACTAGTATACTCGTCACCACATCATTGTCTTCATTCAGCTCTGCAATAGTGATTGCATAAGCCGACCCTTACTATATTGGCCTTGGGGGTTATTATCACTTTATATCATCAATAAAACTTGTATAAGTGCATTTTTATTTATAGTTTCCATTTTAATACCCAATTTTCATATGTTTGTTTTAATTTTAAGATAATTTTTAATTTTAATTTATGGAAAGGTCATATTTAGGTTTGATATTTAGAAGATAATTTTGAGTCTTTGAGCATCCCAAAAGATGTGTTTTAGACATGGAATGTGACTCATATGGGATCCATTTTTCTCACAAAGTCATCATAGGTAGGATAGGGTGGTCGGTGTTGTAGCCTTTAGCCACTCGCTAGTTGGTGGGAGTCCACCAACTCACTAGTGGCATTGTTCACAGCACCTTCAATCAAACATTTAATATAGAACCACTGGAAGACACTTGATGGTGATGGAATAATCAATGTGTATAAGAGGTTCAATGACCCTATTAGGAAAACAAGGCATATGGTTACTTAGTGGAATCCCTTAGTGGGTGTTTTTAATTTGGTTTGATTATTTAAAGTACTATTAATAACCTATATGAAATTTTATAATATATCTTGGATTGAAATTCTACTTTACCAAGCCAATAATAATGTATTCCTTCATACAAGTTGTCTTAGAAGATATCGATATATATATTTGTGTGTGTGTGTGTGTGTTTCGAACATTGGATAATAAGTTGTGATTGTCATGGGATAATTCTCGTAGGTGGATTCTTGGTGAGGAATTATTTTCTTATGGGATGGTGGGTTGGGATTGTGATATAATACATTTTGTTAAGGGATCTAGAAAGCGTTTTTTAGGAATGTTCGATGTCGTGGTTTATATGATATCATTGAGTAGGTGGTATGTATGGAAATTTATGATGTTTTATCCGTATGGGATGGTATTGTTGGTGAAATCTCTTGAGTTGTGTCCTTATACCAGACTTGACTTTGTGGAAAGGTGGAAGACTCTAGGACCCTTGCGGTGTGACTTGATGTTATGATGAGTTGGTGATTTTTGTTTTATAAGGGTATCTTCTGTGATAAATTATCATGGGATTATGGATTTATTAAAGGAATAGGTATATATAGGTTCATTGGGTGGTGGAAAGTTACACATTATATGTTATCTATTTTATGTTAAAGTCATGACAATGCCTAAGTTTTTATGGGATCAAGCACTTTAAGTTCTAGCATTATAAGATCAAGGATGGTTTCAAGGGGTTGGACATTTCTTGTTGTTAACCCTATTGACCAATTATGTGCTTTATCTACAAAATTAGAACATGGGTAGAAACATGTATTTATAAAATATACAGATTTGTTGGTGTCTTTTACTTAAGCATGGAACAAGTGAGGTATTTATTTTTAAGAAGAGTTCCTATGGTGAACCGAGTTAGTTGGAACTGGCATGCGAAAGGATCAATGTCACTAGTTTTTTTTGTGGTGAGACATGACATATTTGAGATATTAGTACCTTTTAGATAAGTGCATCAATATTGATTTTAGTTTAATAATATTGACCTACACACGAGCATGTTAAGTGATTTTGGTTCACAAATATAGTTTTGATATGGTGTGACTCACGGGATTGTGAGTTAGGTTTAAATGACTCAGTGATATTGGTAAATCTATCCCTAATTTCCATACATAAATACTACATCTTATTATTTGAATTTTCATTACATATCAATATGATAAATGACAAAACCGTAAAGTTTTTGTGTCTTTCTAAACATGGATATGAAAAAAATGGTACATAAAAGATATAAATCATCTCCCACTTAGTTTTTCACAACTAGTAACCTTTTTAGACATATATTACTAAACAACTCTATTCGTATCTTGGGAAAAGAAAGTAAAATAAAGGGTAATATTACATGATCAATATTGGTAAATAAGGGAGATATCAATCAATGATCATATGTATGCATATCATGAGAGTAAGGGTATGATACATGAAATCAATATTGGAAAATCTTAAAAATCAATAGATAAATCATAATCATGACCCCTGACATAAAGTTTTATAAACTAAATGAAATAGGAAATAAGAGTGTAAAATCATCAACAATCAATCATAAGCCATGAGAACATAACATCAGCATACGAAATAATTTTTTTGTAATTCACATAAGAATAATAAATCAATTTTATAGTCAAGGTTCACACCCAAGACTGTCATTGTGGAAAAATTCCTATAATGGTAATGCCTACCTAGTAATTTATAACATTCTCTTATGAGTAAATTGAATCCAGTTAAATATGTCACCTTTTAAGAGTTTCTCAAACCTATCATCATTTCTCATGAAATAGATGGCTATAATGAACCCACATATCCTATTTTTATAATGTGACTACCCATACATAGTTTATAATATAACCACTTATTATTGGATTACAACATATCTTCCCTTACTTGGTTTATAATGGAACAACACATCAAAAAATCACAATCCATTCATATGTATGTCAAAAGATCATTAAAACATTTATCATTACATGAAATATTAACCCAAGGAAAAGAAAATGAGTTTCATAATATTTCATAATCATAAATTATCTATAGAAAAAAGAAATATGGAAAAATTTTATTATATCCCCATTGAATAATAAAAAACATAAAAGGATAAAATTATCTTTAAAAGATCACGAGAACATTTTTTCCAGAAAATCCCATTTCTATTTTTAAATCACTTATTTAAAATATAAACATTTTTAAATTATTAAGGAATAAATTTCATTGAAAAAAGAAAAGGATGATTCAATGAAAAGACTATTCTTGGTGGTGGAAAAATCCATTCATAGAGTGTATGTTAAAACAAAAATGTATTTCATATTTTCAGTAAATTCTCAAAATTACATTGATTAGAAAAATTTAAGAAGATTCCTATAATTTTTTTATAAAAATTAAAAAATGGGTAAAATTTACTTTATCATTGTATAATAATAAATTTATTATTAAAAAAATTAATAAAAATAAGCAAACAGAAGAAAATATTCTCGATTAAAGAGGTAAATGAAGTATGCTTTCCTTAAAAAAACCTTTCAGTGTTTTGAGTCATTAAAGGGATGAAAATGAAATTAAAACATGTAATCTCATGAAATTACCCAAGAATAAAAAAATAAAAAATATTCTGGGTAGATATATCATATAATTTCATCATTGGATATTTATGTATAAATAATCTCAGTAAGAAGAGATTTTAACCCTTTACCTCAAGTTCATATTACTTCATAAGCAATCTAACTATCTATATAAAAAAATTAATTTATTAAAATTATATTCAAAAAATTTAATTATAACTATAACTCCATATATTGTTTACTTATAACATCTTTTCACCCATTTAGTAACAATAATTCATTATTATCATCATTTTGAGTGTCAACTACTTGATTTATCATGTATGTTTTGGTTTGATGCCAACGAGCCTATACCTAAATGGTAAAGGCTCTTTCTTGGCATCCAAAAGACCCAGGATCAAATCCAAGAAGGGATGAATTTTTGGGTACTATAGTAGCATTGTAGTAGGGGTTGTAGCAGTGGTGGAGGCACTGTAGCAGGACTGTAGCAGTGGTGATACTGTAGCAGGTACTATAACAGCTTGGGTACTGTAGCATTACTATTCACCGAAGGGCCCTTTGGGAAAAAAATGTGCTTTTGATCCTTGTATTCAGATCACTTGGTCTTGGGAATTTGAGCTATGTAATGGGTCTCCCTTTACCCAGTTTGAAAGAGGTCTTTTCTTTAAATAATAAATGAGGCTTCGGCTCCAACCTTCAAAAAATGTATGTTTTGGTTCGACAGTTATGGTCAATACACTTTGATCATGGTTAATTCATCTAAATAATGTTAATAATGGTATAAATCCCATACATATTCATTATATACATATTTTTAACCATTAATATAAATAGATAATGAAAAATTGAGTTACGTCACTATGTGGAGATAATAGTTCGTACGTACGCATGAGTGATGTTTTCATTTTTTATAGATAGAATGAAATAAAGGTAAATAATAATTAAAGTTTATAAAAAATTATCATAAATTCCATATATATACAATAAATCTAACATAATAACAAACCATTTTGGTAAGAGTAGAAAAATGACACATTTATTCGTGGAGGTGGTTGTTTTCACAACACACGATTCATGTTTACATTTTTTAATAGAAAAGGAGATGATGTCTAATGATTGTACCTTCATTATAATAATATACTAGTATAATAATGATATTGTTGATATCATTTTATTAATATTAAAATTATTTTTTAGTAATAATAAATGAGCATAAAGAAATAGAAAAAAAGAAATAGAGGGTAAGAACTTATACTTCACTTCTTGTATTATATCGTTTGTGAAGGGGGTGAAGAATTTGAGGGATAAAATTTATTGAAATAAACTAATTAACATAAATAATATAATTTAAGAGATTTTTGGATAGAGTTTTTACTATACATAAGATGTTTTTGTGTGAGTATATGTGAAGAGAATAGTGCCAATTTTATAAGTGAAAGAGTGCACCATTTTTTTAAATAACCAAAAGTTTTCAATAATGAGAAGTCACTCTCAAGGAAAGTAATTCCAAAATTTAAAAAAATTGCACAGATAAGATATAAATTTGAGTCGCAAATCCCCCATTCGAATAGGAACATGTTTTAAACATGTTAGTCCCTTTGCCTCTTAGGTTACTCACTTTTACCATATTTATTTCCACCACGGTAACTAGTTTTCTACATGAGTAATTTATCCTTTATGAAAAAATTAAAATTTTCATTTTATAAAATTTAAACCGTATGATTAAAAATTTTAAATCCAGTTTTTAATTGAATTTTTAATAGTGATAAAAATTAATTTTAAAATATTAATTGTGTAATGTATCTAAAACATTTTTTTCAAAAAAATAACATAAATTATAAAATTTAAAATATGGGTTTATAAATTAAGACCAATATTTTTAAAATTATAAATAAACTTATAAAATAAATATTTTATCTTATAAAAAGGTTTAATAGATTTTCAATTCATACTTATATACTAATATTTTAGTAAATTCTTATTTATTTATAAAAACAGTATTTTTCACTATTCACCAAATAATCAATTTTTTTAAGAAAATATAAAAAAAAATCTTAAAATAATAATTAAATTATTATTTAAAAAAATATATTAATTTATTTAAATACTTTTTCTAAAATGGTATAAATTAATTATAATATTGTATGTTAAATGTGCTAAAAACATTTAGAAGAAAATATGTTTTTAAAGTATAAAAAGACTTTACTGATAACTAAGTACTTATTTGTTATGAATTAATACATAAATTTGAATTATTTAAAACCTTTATCTAATGGGGTTATCATCATTAATACATTTAATGTCTAGGTTTAAATAATTTACTTTATTGCGGTTTATTTAGACTCAGGGTTCTACGTAAAAGAAGCTATCAAATACTTCATGTTTATTTCAAAGGAAATATATATAAAATCTTGCAGTGTTACATTTTAACCCCCATAAAATGAATTTTCCCCTTAAAATTCCATCACTATGTTACAAAAAATTAAGGATACCTCTACTTCATCACATCCTCATGTTCCCATTTAGCTTCTTGAAATTTATAATTCCTCTAAAAATAATTAACCAGATGAGTAGTCTTTTTCTATTAAACATTATCTCTATGATGAAAGATTTATATTGATTGTTTTTTATAATAGATATCATGGTATAGTAGTAAAAACTTTTATTTTTATACATTTGAATGATTTGGTCTGTATTCTTTAAAAGGGATACATGTAACACATCATGAAATGAGTGAGGTTTGGTGGGATTTTCCATAGATAAGAAATTGCACCAATCTGATCAAGAATCATAAAAGGAACAATATACCTAGGGATAAAATTTTACTTCTATATAAATCTCATAACCTTATCTCATTGATATATTTTAAGGAATACCTTCTCAGAAACATTTAATTCTAGATCTCATTGATGATTGTCAGCATAAATATTTTAACAAATATAACTTGCCTTAATGTGCTACTGAATAACTCTAAACTTCTCTTCCATTTTTATAGCTCACTCAGGTCCCAATAACATTCTTTCTCCAATTTCATCCCAACATTTTAGAGTTCTTACCTTTTTTCTATTGAGTTACTCATAAGGATCCATATGAATTTCCTATTTAATTCTATTATTATAATAAAACTCAACAAGATGGATTTGTTGATCCAAAAACAATTGGAATCTATGGAAAAAGATCTCAACATATCCTCTAGGGTTCAAATTTTCCTATCATATATACCCTCTATCTAAGGATGATAATTAGTACTGAAACAAAAAATCTGTATCCAAATATTACTAAATAGTTCTATAGAACATTGAGGGAAATATCATGTCTCAATTAGATACAATATAATATGGTACTCAATGAGACATACCAAATCATTAATGTGTATATTGGAAAGATGATCAAGAGAGAAATATCATCTAATAAAAATTAAGTGTTCTGACTTCAAACATGATTAACTATAACCCAAATAACATTGTGTATTGTAGATGTTTTAGTTATTCCAAGGATGAAACCCATTGTGATGTTTTTTCATTTCCATTTTAGTATGGGTAATGGTTATAACATCTCCATATAATGATATCTCTCAACCTTAACTTATTAACATATCGAGAAAAATGATACATACTCTGAAATATATCATTTCCTATTGTCTCAATAGAAATACTTTTTCATATCTCTATACAGCTTCTTACTTCTAGGATTAATAGATAATGATGAAATATAATATTCTCCCAATAGTTCCATATTCAAGTATGGCCTTTAATGGAAAAACTATGTTCTTGAACCTTTTCATTATATCACAATAATCATTGAACTCTGAAACATTGTTTACTTTCTTTAATAGATATGCATCCCCCTTCTACACCTCTTTATTGATCACATGGATAGATAGTTGAATAATCATTTTAGAAAGATAATATTTCTCCCCTTATTTAATGATTTCAAGGCCCAACCATTAAAATTACATAAATATTAGATATTTGTTAATCCTCATAATATATAATATGGAAATACCCTTCCAACATAAATCATCAAACACCTTGTTTTTTCCCAATGTGTTAGTGTATCGATCAGTCATAATCTTAAATCAAACACAACATTGTAATTTCCCAAACTTTTATTAATGAAAATTCTTCTTGATCTAATTAAATGTCTTATTATGTAAAATGGTTATATAACATATGAACTTCTTTGGATTTATGTTTTTAGACTTTAAAATATCATTAATAATTGTTACTGTTGCTAATATAGCTATTGATCAATGATCACATGATTAGTATAAATATAGGGCTTTAACAAATCCAATTTACTCAGACAAAGGAAGTGGTGTCCTCATCCAATAGACTTTCCCCGTACGAAGACCATTTGTCAGAGCTCAGAAATGAGGTGGCATTATTTGTCTTCACTCTTGACCAATCCCAAGCCAAGCGTTAACACATTAAACTCAAACAGAACTGCCTATGGGAGAAGTGGAAGTTGATAGAGATTACCACCCAAGCAATGTTATCCGAGCAACCCCAAGAGTCTTTCACCACCACACACCTTACCCTTTAGTCTTATGTTGGTGTTATAAGGGGTTATGTAATTATACCCTAGTACTATGATTATGTACATTATTTTTTTATAGATAATATACTTTCATTTTACTTTGTAAATAGTTTTTTTAAAGCAAAAATAGCATTTTTAGTTAATTAAGAAATATATTTTGATGAATTAATGGATTTTTGAATTAAATAATATTTTAATTAAATATTATTACTAATTAGTTTTTATATAATATAAATGACCATATAATTATTATGAATACGATTGTGATTTTTATTAAGGTTTGAAAGCTATTTTTGTCAAAACCCATGAATTTTCGATAAATGTCGGTTTTTATTTTAAAAGTAAAAATTCACATATTTAGAAAATTATTTATATAAAATTAATATTATTTTTGGAATCAGGACATCTAAATTATCCAATAGTGAATTTTTCATAATTTTCTGAGAAAGTCAAATTTTTGGGTAAAAAATAAATATCGTTTAAATATATAATGTGTTTTATGACATCATAATGACCCAATAGTGATGTAATAAAATACTATAAAAATTATTTCCAGAAAATATATTTTTTATCATTAAAATAATTTAATTTTAGGTTTTTTATTTATTTCTCAACGCTTTAGTGGACCCTTCAAGACTTATAAAACATTTTAACTTTTTAAATTGATTTCCTTGAGAGTGTGACTCACCTATACATAAGCAACCCTATTGATTTAATAAGTTCGACCATTGAAATTATAAAATAATGTTTTACACTCCCCTTTGGAAAAAACCATGGTTTGGTTTGTTGTTTTGATTAGTTTAATGTGTGGTGTTCCAAACTTAAATAATAAAGAATTCCCTCTCCTTTCCTATATAAACCCACCCAAGATCATGCTTCCTCTTAAATCAAAGCCTCTGGAGTTTTCCCAAAATCTCACCTCCTCTCTCTATAATCCTCCCAAGGTGCCTCAATCTCCCAAGAATCCTCTCTCAAGCCTCTCCCAATCCTTTGGGATCACACTTCCATGTAAGGGATTCCTTCCTTTCTCATTTTCTCCAAGTTTCTCAATATTGTTATACCCTTTTATTTTTAATTATAAATGTTGGGGTATGATTTATAACTTCACCCATACTAACCTATTTATGTTTGAATTATGAGAGACCCCTTTTCTCTCTCATTAATTCTTCCCATGTACACCTGTTACCATGCCGAAATTCCTTAAGGGATTTCTCTCTCCTCATTTACATTTAAAAAATTATTTTGTATTACAAATATAAATTCCATTACATATGTTGGGACATGTATCTATATGACCCCCTTAATTTAAATTTCATGTAAATATGTTGAGATTCCCCTTCTACTCTCATCAACCATTTTTATGAACTCTTATTTTACGTCGTTATGCTGCCAAAATTGCACCACGATTTTCCAAGCCAAAGTCATTGTGTAGTGAATACCATGATGATTTATCTATTAAGGGTATTCACCTTTGAGAACATTTACTTATTTATTATATAGTTTCATGTACGAATCCCACATTCCTTTATCGTGTAATAAATTATGATGTTTTATAAATCCGTGTTATATGATCCATGTGGCACACTTATGCATGAAATGAAATGTTTACAAAGGGTGCGCCCTAATAGCGCTCCAATGCATTGGGTAAATATTAGTATCATGATACATCAATTGAAATGAGGGTTTACTCATGATAATTCAAGTTCAATGAGTTTTTACTCATGATCCATGTGCAATGAGCCTTGGCTCATGCTAATACCATGTTAAGTGTTGTTACCATATTTCCATGTTATGATAGTCATGCTATATCTTTCCTTTATGTTCATGTTTCTTTTATTCTCCATTGATATTCCTATTTCCTAACATGTATTTTATTTTTAATGTTATGACTTTTTTAGTCCCTTACTGGGCTTTATAGATCACCCTTTTCTTATGAATTTCCTCAGGTTATCCCATGCAATGCTAAGTACGAGGGAATGTAGTGGTCATGTAAAGGAAGTTTTCAAAAAAGATGATGTGTTTTATGTTATAAGTTGTTATGTAATGTTCCTAATAACCAAATACATGAGACCTCTAGATCTTATATGTTGTATCAAGTGAATTTTTTTTGTAATAAATCATTTTTAAGTGTGTAATAAAGAGTAGGGTTGTTATAGTTGGTATCAGAGGATAAGTTTAGTTATTTTTTGAGATTAGGATTAGAAAACCCTAGTGAAAGCCTTTGGGATAAGAGTAAATATAATAAAAACATCCATAAATTTTTCTGAGTAATGAGTAAGTGGTTTAACAATAAAATACATCCATGTTAGGATACGAGAAGGTAGAGGCGGCTCTAGCACAGATGTACCTAGGAGTGAAAACTCTGACAAGGTGTTTCGGGCTTGACTTGTTGTATCCTGGTACATGACAATAGGAATTTCTACACTCTTGGTTACGACACTCCTGAGGGATATGATTTAGAAAATTTACAAGATTAGTATGAACTATTATTAATGTAATTAAAAAAATTCCCCTCAGAATGTATGTTAGAAAGTAGATCATGGATAACATAGATTGAAGCCTATAGATTCATAAGTTAAGAAAATAAAAGTTATTTATAATTCATCCATTTTTGTCCTTGGATTACCCTTTATGTATTAACCCTAAATTTACTTTTATTCCAGCCAATGGCTGGTAATAAGAGGACTCAGGAAAAAAACCGATGTGAATACCAATGTGATGATTGTTCTAATGAGATGCCCAATATGATAGGAGAAAGAATCACAAACTTTGTCTTGGTACTCTCTTAGTTAACTCAAGAATTTAATAGAAACATGGGTCAATAGGAATTTTCAACCCCCCCCCCCAAGAAAGAACATGTTGTAATTGAGAGCTTCATGAGACAAAGGCCTTCTACTTTTAATGGATCATTTGATCCCTCAATTTCTAAACAATGGATCAACTTCATTGAGAAGAAATTCTCTATCCTTAAATGTTCTGAACAAGAGAAGATTCTTCTAGCTTCTTATCGTATGGAGGGTGAAGCTGATCCATGGTGAACATTGATCAAAAATATGAAGCCTGAGGAGGATATCGAGGCATTAGAATAGAAGGATTTATGAAAAATGTTTTTCAATAAATATTTTTCATGCGTCATCCTACTTAAGATGGAAAGGTAATTCCTTGCCCTAAAGAAAAAAGACGATGAATCCATCGGAGCATACGAGGAAAACTTCAAAAGGCTTGCATGATATTCCTCTGACTTTGTTGTTACTTTCTTATTCAAGGTTCACCACTTCTTTGGTGTTCTGAAACCTAGCCTACGGAAAGACTTGGTGATCTGTGACTTTGATAGCTATGGTGAAATTGTCTGATGTGACCTCAAAGTTGAAATAGAGATCGGCAAATCCTAGGGGTATCATTGGGATAAGAAGCGTAAAGTGGACTGAAATTCTAGCAGTCTGATGGATAAATCCAATGGTGATAAGATGATCCAGCACCCCACTTACCAAAGGTGCGGAAAGAAGCACCCCAAAAATTGCATGAAGGGGGCAAGGAAATGCTTTAGGTGTGGAAGAGAAGGGCACCTAGTCATTAACTACCAACAAGAAAAACCAGAGGCTATGAAAGAGGAGTAAAATTCTCCATTCAAACCTCAATGCATTGTTCATTTCTTCAACTTCCAAGAACCAAGGCACCTTAAAAATTAGTTCCCTGAGCCAAGAGTTTTCAGAGGCAACCAACAACCTCTAAGGCAGAAAGGGTGAGATTTTGCCATCACTACCACCGAAGTGAACCCTGACAATGAATTGGTGACAGGTATGCTAGTAATTCATTAAATAATATAGAACTTACTTTTTAATTCTGGTTCTATGCATTCTTTTATATCCTGAAATTCTAGTAGAACAATATCAATACCACCACAAATCATAAAAGTAAAGATGTCGGTGAGTACGTAAAATGGGGAAATCATTGAATCCTATGAATATAACTCCTCCTCTATCTTAATTTGTGTATTTAACTTCCCAATGAACCTTTTCATACTCCCTCTAGTGGAATTTGATGAAATTCTCAGCATGAATTTGCTTTCCTTATATAGAGCCATCATAAATTGCCGTGAGAGGGAAATCACTATCCATATTAAGAATCAACCCTTGATTCTATACAATTGTAAGGATGAAGATGAATCTTCCTTAGCACCACCATATCAAGAATGGATATTGTTTCCATAGGAGTATGCATATATGGCTCAAATGATTGAGTCTAAGGAATAAAGCATCCTTGAAGACATGCCTTTTATGAGGGAATTTGCAGAAGTGTTTCCCGGTGAATTGTCTTGTCTTCCTCCTATAAGAGATGTTGAATTCTCAATTAACCTAATACCTAGGGAATTTACAATATCCAAGACTCCATATAGAATGGATGTTGTGGAGCTTGAGGAGATGAAGAAACAACTATGGGAGAATCTGGATAAAGGGTTTATACACCCAAGTGCTTCACTATGGGGTGCTCTAGTCCTCTTCATCAAGAAGAAGGACATGTCAATGCACCTTTGAATTGATTATTGTGAGCTCATAAAAATCACAATGAAGAACAAGTATCCTCTACCTCGAATTGATGAATTGTTTTATCAGCTATATGGAGCACAATACTTCTCTAAGTTGGATCTATGGTCAGGATATTACCAAGTAAGGGTGAAGAAGGAGGATATTTCCAAGACTGCTTTTTGTACAAGGTATGGAAACTATGAATTCATATTAATGCCTTTCAGACTCACTAATGCTACAGCAATATTTATGGACTTGATGAAAATATTCTTTAAATATTACCTTGACAAATTTGTGGTAGTCTTTATAGACGATATTCTTATATACTCCAAAATCAAGGAGGAGCATGAGGAGCATCTAAGCACTGTACTAGAGACCTTGAGAAAGGATAAGATATATGATAAGTACAAAAAATATGAGTTATGGTTGAATTATGTCTCATTATTGGGTTATATCATCACAAGCAATGGGATATCTATGGATCCCTCCAAGACAGCTGCAATTGAGGGATGGCCAAGGCCAACATCTATAATGAATATATGTAGCTTCTTGGGGTTAGCTAGATATTATCGCCGATTTGTGAGAAATTTATCATGATTTTACAACCCTCTTACCAAGATAACTTAGAAGGGAGTAAAGTTTTCTTGTAGTGAGGAATACGAAGAGAGCTTCAAGGAGTTGAAAAGGAGGCTTATCACTACACCAGTACTCACACTCCCAATAAGTGTAGAACTATTTGTGGTGTAAAGTGATGCTTAAAAGAGGGGTTTATGTTGTGTGATAATTCAAAATGATAAATTGATAGCCTATGCCTCAAGTAAGCTAAAAATCCATGAGCAAAACTATCCCACACATGATCTAGAGTTGACAGTTGTGATCTTTGTGTTGAAAATATGGCGGCATTATCTATATGAGGAGAAGTGTGAGATATATACAGATCAAAAGAGACTCAAATATATATTCACACAAAAAGATCTTAATATGTGCCAATGAATATGGATAAATCTCATTAAGGATTATGACTACTCAATCCACTACCATCCTGATACGGCAGACAAGGTGGAAGATGCTCTAAGTAGAAAGGATCTTGCATCTTTATCCATGATGAGAATTGAAAAGGATCCAACCTTCTTAGATTTGTAGATGATGGACATGGGAATCATTAAGAGAGTAACATCACCAATCCTTTCTCAAATGATTTCTCAACCATCCCTCATGGATAAAATAAAGGATGCTCAAAGAAATGATGTGGAAATTCTAAAAAGGGTGGACACTATCATAAATGGTAAATCCTTAGATTTTGTGGTTGAAAAGGATGGAATTGTGAGATTTGGGTTGCAATTATATGCATTATCTAATATAGAGATAAAGAAGGATCTTCTGAATGACGCACATAGCTCAACCTTCTCTATTCACCCAAGGAGCACAAATATGTATCGGGATCTCCAAGAACACTTTTTTTGGGACAATATGAAAAGGTAGATTGTTGAATATACATCAAAGTTATGGGTATGTCAGCAAGTGAAGGTTGAGAAAAAATAGTATAAGGGGATGATGCAACCACTACCCATACCAACATGGAAGTGGGAGAACATTACCATGGACTTTGTCACTGGACTTCCAAGGACATCCAAATGAAACAATGCTATATGGGTTGTTATGGATCGTCTTATGAAGATAGCTCACTTTATCATGATTTGAGAGGACTTATCATTAGATCAACTTGAATGGATTTACATCAAAGAAGTGGTAAGGCTGAATGGATTACCAATATCTATTATATTTTATTGTGATCTGATATTCACCTCAAAGTTCTGGAAAAGTCTCCAACATGCTCTAAGCACTGAACTGAACTTTAGTACGACCTATTATCCTCAAACTGATATCCAATATGAGTGAACTATTTAGAAACTATAAGATATGTTAAGATCATGTTCTATGGACATCAAAGGAGGATGGTACAAACATCTTTCACTGGTTGAATTCTCCTACAATAACAGCTTCCACTCAAGCATCTGAATGGCACCATATGAATCCCTTTATGAGAAAAGGTGCGGAACACCGGCATGTTGGGATAAAGTCGGTGAGCGTAAGTTTCTAGGACCTGAAATGGTCAAAGAAATGGTGGAGAAGGTGAAAACCATTTAGCATCATATCAAGGCAGACAAAAGTTGACAGAAGAGTTATGCATATAACCATCGACGAGACCTTGAGTTCAATATTGGAGACATGATATTTCTATGCATATCTTCGTGGAAGAAGGTCATGAGGTTTGGACGGAAGGGAAGTTAATTCCTAGGTACATCAACCCCTTCAATATTCTTGATCGTTTCGGGGTTGTGGCATATCTACTTTCACTTCCACCTACCATAGCCAAAGTACATGATGTATTTCATGTGTCTCTTTTAAGGAAGTACATACCAGACCCTTCACATGTACTCTCTTCAGAGGTAGTATAGTTAGAGGATGATCTTTCTTATGATGAGCATCCAGTGAAGATCTTGGATTGTAAAGATAATGTTCTACGTAACAAGACTACCCACCTGGTCAAGGTACTATGGTGAAACCATAAGTACAAAGAGGCAACATGGGAACTGGAGGAGGTAATGAAGGAAAAGTACCTGCACCTGTTTTCATCTTAGAATGTAAAATTAAATTTCAAGGGCAAAATTTCATAAGGGGGAAAGATTGTAACGACCCAAAATTTTATTAATGAAATTTCCTCTTGATCTAATTATATGTATTATTATGTAAAATGGTTATATAACATATGAAATTTTTTGGATTTATGTTTTTGGATTTTAAAATACCATTAATAATTGTGATCATTGCTAATATAGTTGTTGAACAGTGATCACATGATTAGTATAAATATAGGACTTTAACAGATACAATTTACTCAGACAAAGTAAGTGATGGATTCATCTAGTAGACTTGCCCCATATGAAGCCCATTTGTCAGAGCTTAGAAAAGAGGTGGAATTATTAGGCTTCTCTCTTGACCAAGCCCAAGCTGAACTTCAATACATTAAGCTCAAACGGAACCACCTATTGGAGAAGAGGAAGTTGATAGAGATTGCCACCCAAGTAATGTTATCCAAGCCACCCCAAGAGTTTATCACCACCGCACACCTTAACCTTCGGTCTTATGCTGGTGTTATAAGGGGTTATCTAACAAGACCCTAGTACTATGATTATGTACATTATTTTTTTTATAGAGAATATACTTTCATTTTACTTTATAAATAGTTTCTTTATAGAAAAAACAACATTTTTAATTAATTACGAAATCTATTTTGATGAATTAATGGATTTTTGAATTAAATAAAATTTTAATTAAATGTTATTACTAAATTAATTTTTATATAATATAAATTACCATATAATTATTATGAATAATATTGTGATTTTTATTATGGTTTGAAAGCTATTTTTGTCAAACCCCATGAATTTTTAATAAATGTTGATTTTTATTATAAAAGTAAAAAATTCACATATTTAGAAAATTATTTAGATAAAATGAATATTATTTTTGAAATCAGGAAGTCAAAATTATCCAATAGTGAATTTTTCATAATTTTCTGAGATAGTTGATTTTCTGAGATAGTTGATTTTAAGAAGTTTTTCCATTGGCCTTATAAAATAATTTTTTCCACTTACCTTTGTAAGAAAACCATGGGAGGGTTTGTGGTTTTTATTAGTTTTAATGTGTGGTTTCCCAAACCTAAATAATAAAGAATTCTCTATCCTTTCGTATATAAACCCACCCAAGATCCCACTTACTCTTCACTAAAAGCATTTAGAGTTCGTACAAACTCTTTCCTACTTTCTCTATAATCCTCCCAAGGTGCCGTAAGCTCCCAAGAATCCTCTCTCAAGCCCCCCAAGCCTTTGGGATCACACTTCCAAGTAACGGATTCCTTCCTTTCTCATTTTATCCAAGTTTCTTAATATTTTTATGCCCTTTTATTTTCAATTATAATTGTTGGGGTATGATTTATCACCTCCCCCATAATTCCCTCTTTATGTTTGAATGATTATAGACCCCTTTTATCTCTTATTAATGCCTCTCATGTACACCCGTTACCATACCGAAATTCTATAAGGGATTTCTCTCTCCTCATTTACATTTAAGCAATTCTTTTGTATTAAAAATATAAATTCCATTACATATATTGGGAGATATATCTATATGACCCCCTTACTTTACATTTCATTTAAATATTATGAGACACCCCTTACACTCTCATCAACCATTTTTATGAACTCTTATGTCATGCCATTATGCTGCCGAAATTGCACCGTGATTTTCCAAGCCAAAGTCATTGTATAGTGAATACCATGCCCATTTATTTATCAAGGGTATTAACCTTTGTGCACATTTACCTATTTATTATATAGTTTCATTTATGAATTCATAATTACTTTATCATGGAATAAATGATGATGTTTTATGAATCCACGTTATATGATCCATGTGGCACACTTATGCATGAAATGAAATGTTTATAAAGGGTGCACCCTGATAGCACTCCAATGCATTAGGTAAAGATTAGTATCATGATAAATAAAGTTTAATGACGTTTTACTCATGAAAATTAATGTTCAATGAGGGTTTACTCATTCTCCATGTGTAATGATCCTTGGATCATGCTAATACCATGTTAAGTGTTGTTGCCACATTTCCATGTTATGATAGTCATGCTATATCTTGACTTTATGTTCATGTTTCTTTTATTCTCCATTGATATGCCTATTTCCTAACATTTATTTTATTCTTCAGGTTATGCATTTTTTACTTCTTTACTGGGCTTTATAGATCACCATTTTATTATGCATGTCCTCAGGTTATCTCATGCAACGCTAAGTATGAGAGAATGTAGTGGTAATGTAAAAAAAGTTTTCAATAAAGATGTTGTGTTTTATGTTCTAAGTTGTTATGTAATATTCCTAAGCCCCAAATACACTAGACCTATATATCTTCTATGTTGTATCAATTGAAGGTTTTTATGTAATAAACCATGTTTAAGTGTGTAATAAAGAGTAGGATTGTTATAAACATATTTTATTGTTTATATTTACCTATTTATCGGTGAATATAAACTTTATACTTTTATGATAAATAAATATTTTACACATTTATACATAAATACAATTCCAATATATATTCAATTAAATAATTATTATTTCTAACTTCAGTTAATTAGTTGGGTAATTTTTCTTATGAAACTTCAATTGGAGTGAGGAATAAGATCTAACAATATCATTCTTCATAAGAAATCACCCCAAATAATTCTTTAACGAATCACTATATATCACAAATCCTTATCCACTATAAGGTAGTATGAGTATAGGTTCACTAACCAACCTTCACTTTAGTTCCATGAATCATTCTTCACACTCATCAGTCCAAAAAAACTTAACTCCCTTATGAGTTAACTCAGTGAGTGGATTAGATAGATATGATAAATTATCAAAAAAGCATCAATAATATCCACCCAATACATGAAAACTATGGATCTTAGACATAACAGTTTTTTTTGGGCCAATGGTTAATAACTTCCATCTTTGATTGATCCACTAATATACACCCTCTTGATATTATGTGACCCAAAACTGAAACTTTATATATCCAAAATTTACAATTGGTAAAAAAATTATAACACTAATACTTCTTTAGGGTATTCACTACAATCCTCAAGTGATGTTCATACTCTTCCTTAATCTTGTAATATTTTATAATATCTTCTATAAAGACTACCAAAAAATGGTCAAGGTAATCTCTAAAGAATCTATTAATTAAATCTATGAAGATAGCAGGGGAATTAGTATGACCAAACGGAATTATTACAAATTTATATTGTCCATACCTCAACCAGAAGGTTGTATTGGGAATGAATTCACTTTTACCCCTTAAATGATAGTATCCAGATCAAAGATCAATATTGGAAAAATATTGATCTCCCCATAATTGATCTAAAAAATAATTAATATGGGTTTTAAGATACTTATTTTTTATCGAGATCTTTTTATGTTTTTTATATTCAATGAAGTGTCACTTAGATCCATCTTTATTCCTAGTAAAATGAATAGGCTCACTCCATGGTGAAACTTTTGGATAAATGAATCCCTTATCAAGATTATCATGGAGTTTATTCTTAAATTCCTATTACTCAATCAGGTACATTCTATATAGAGTCATTGAAATAGTTGTAGCACCAGGTATGAGTTATATTGAAAATCATCTTCATGATTTAGAGGAATACTAGAAAACTCTTATATAAATACAAAAACAAACTCATGCATGATATGTATATCTTTGATGATCATTTTCTCCCCATCAATCGTAGATAAATACCCCTTTTAAATAGGAATAAAGACCCATGGAGTGGATGTAACTCCCATTAGAAGTTCATCTTTATCCTTTTACCGATATATGATCAAATGTTAGTTTAGAATATCAAATGTGACATCTCATACTTGTAAATTGATATGGTATTTATATAAATAAATCTAAACCATTCCAAAAATAACATCAAATTTAACTATAGGAAGAATAATAAGATTTATAAGAAGTAAATTCCCACAAATATCAATTGGGGCATAATTATAGACTTGAGATGTGTTCATCATACCATTATGAGTTTTTAATAATAATTCAATATACAATTACTAAGGTGGTAATGTGATACCCTTATAAAATTATTAATATATAAAAGAGTGTGTAAAACAAAAATAAAATAAGTCATTAATAGTTCTAGAGTGGATGGTACACATACCTTTCACCAAATCATTATCATGCCACATATTTGAAATAATGATTTAATGAGATTTTCCTTTATCTCTAGGCTTAATAGGTTGATGAAATTGATCACCATAATTTACCATTTAATTTTCTCATTGGTTATTATAATTCCCATACTCCTTATATTTAAAAAATTAGAGTGTCAAGGGTGTATTTAGTTGAGATTTATCATCATCACTTTCATTGAAAAAGATTTTTGCATCACTTAAACATTTTTTTCTAAATGGAATTCTTTTCCACACTTAAATAATTTAAATATACCATTAAGAAAATTTCCTCTATGCTTCATTCAACACTTCTGGAATAAAGTAAATCTCATATTATTCCATCTATGATTTTTTTATTACAATTTCCACTAAATTTTATCTTTATTTTCTTATCAAAACCATGATATTAATGGGTGGATACAATCTCCATTTCTACCATGATGGTACATAAAGTGAATTATTTATAGCTATAGAATTATATTATGGATAATACCCTTTTTTTAATCCTTTTTAATCTACTAAAAATGGATTATTATTACTTTGTAGTTCAATGATAGTACTATAAGTGTGGCACATAAGTCTTATAAAATTTTACCTATAGGTACCAATAGATTCATCATCCTTATTATTTAGCTCATGGATTTACTTCTCTATTTTTTATGAATAATATGGAAAAATTACAAATTGAAAAATAATATTATGAACTTATCCCACTCAATGGAGTCAATTTCTCACCATAGCCTCATATTCTAGAAATGAGTACATCACTAACCCACTTCATACTTTAAAAAAATTAAAAACGATAACATGTTCATATTCCAATCATTAGAGAATGGGAAGTATATTTTTAGTTTTTCTGATCCATTACTTAGTAATTGTGAATTAATAGACCCACGAAAAGAATGTGTGTGTTGCATCTTAAAGGAATCAACAATATATTTTTCCCTATTGTTATCATTTGTAAGATCAATATGATTCATGGATTGAGAAAGTTTCACAAAAAATATCAAAAATATTTTTCATTATAGATCTTATAAAATGTTGTCGCATAAGAGGAAAATCATTTCATTATCCATAAAATTTAGTGTTAATAAGGTTCTTTTGAGGTTTATCCATTGACTGAACCCAAAAGGAATAGTATGAAAAATAATAATAATAGTGGTAAATAATATAATCATGAAAATCATTTATAGGATTTTAAAATCTTGAAAACATATTTTCAATGTATGAGATCTTAGGATTAAACTAGGTCATACATGGTTATTATCTACCCAAATCCTTTATAATGGATCTTAAATAAAATGTGAATTAACCTATGAATATCCCATGTGATTTTCTATATAGGTTTTCAATATTAGGCCCACTCATTGTGACTTAGTGATAATTGATTTAATACCAAATACACTCCATTTAGTGTTTTTACCCCTAGCTGTATTTGTGCCACAACCAAATCCACTTTATAGTATACAGATGAGGATGTATTTTCTATAAAAACCATAAACCTTTATTTACTATAAATCATTATGTTTTCCTATACATAGGTTTATAATAAGGGTTCTCACAACATTTTTCTCATACTAGTTTCCAAAAGTAACTAATCCTTACTCTGATACTGACTAATGTAGACCATTATTTCCATAAAAAATAATAAATCTTACTAGTGTAATATTCATTACAAATAAATAATATCGACACTAGAACTATAATGTTTTAGTTTCTTTTAAGACTATGATACAAAAAAACCTAGAACATAAAATATATATATCATCTCCCACTTAGTTTATCATAACTAGAACCCTTTTTAGATATATAATACCTAGGGCATTTCTCCATATCCCTAGGAAAAGGAAACATAATAAATAATGATCTCTGATGCTCAGTAAGGGTAAATAATGGAGATATCATTCAATGATTATATGTAATAATGTCACAATAAAAAGGGAAGGAGAACATGATATTAACATTTGAAAATCATACTAGTCAATTCATAGATAAAAATCATGAACCCTGACATGAAGTTGTAACAATCAAGTATCATAATGCATAAGAGTTCATAATCATCAATAATCATTCATAATCCATGAGAACATAAAATAATCTTAAAACATAAGTTTGTGGCATTCAAATAAGAATATAAAATCACATACATAGTCAAGGTTCACACCCAATACTATCCTTTTGGGAAAAGAACCATAATATATATTCCTACATAGTCATTTCCAACATTCCCTTAGGATTTACTTCCATCAAGTTAACTCTGTCATAACGTAGAATTTTCAAAACTCTAACATCATTACCCAATCCACTGCATGGATATAACAGACCCAACCATCCATTTTTTAAAAATTAACCACCCATCCTTGTTTTATAATGCAACCACCCATACTTGGGTTATAATGTTACCACTTTTCCTTGGTTTATAATGGAACAACCCATCACATAATCATATTCCATTCATATGTATGGCACAAAATCATGAAAACATTTATCATTATAGAAAATATTAACAGATAGAAAATAAAACAAGTTTTATCAACATTTCAAAATCATAAAACATTAATAGAAATACTAAATATAGTAATGTTGGATCATATCCATAGTAAATCATAATAAACAAAAAAGAATGAAAATATCTATAAAATATCACTAGAAGATTTATTAAGTAAAATACAATTTCAATTTGAAATCAATTATTTAAAATAAAATAAAATTCAAAACATTAAGGAAAAAAATTTATTTGAAAAGAACCAAGAAAAATTATAAAGTAAGTTTCAAAGAAAATATTATTCATGATACTGGGGGAAACCATTCATGCAGTGTATATTAAAAGAATTCCTTTCACATTTTTAAAAACACTCAAAAGTACCTTGTTTGCAAATTTAAAAGAATATTACTTTAAAAAAAATTACAAATTAAAACATGGATAAAAAATTAATTTAATAAATCATTATAGAAGAGTAAAACCATTCTTGTAATTTTGTTCAAGAAAATATGGACATGTAATAAAATATTACCGACTAAATAGGAAAATGAATTCCATTTTCCATAAAAATAATATTTCAGTATTCTGAGTACATAAAGTGAAAAAATAAAATGAAAAAAATAATATATAGAAATAAACATAGTATAATCAATGAAAAAAAATATTTTAGAGAGATATATCATATAATTTTATCATCATAAATTTAAACATAGACAATCCCTATAAAAATATATTGTAACAAAAATCCCCTTACCTCAAATTTTTCTTTCCTTGTAAGCACTATAACATCTTGTATAATAAATTTAAATTTATTATAATTCTATAACAGAAACACAATAAAATCTATAATACCATAAATTTTTTAGTTATAACATATTATTACATGTTTATAAATATAATATCATCATCATCATCATTTTAGGTGTTAACTTCTTTGTTTTTCAAGTATGTTTTTGTTTTGAAATTATTGTCCTCAATCTTTGATCATGGTTCCTTAATCTAAATAATTAGAATAATATTAAAAATATCATATATATTCATTATATACATATTTATAATCATTAATATAAAGTGGTAATGAAAACCTAATTATATCACTATGTAGAGATGGTAGTCTGTACATGTGCAAGAGCAACGTTTCCATTTTTTTGATGGAAGGAAAAAAATAAAGGTAAATAATAATTAAAAATTAAATAAACATTAATATTTCATAAATATCATAAATATACATTAAATAAAACATAATAACTAATCATTTTTGGAAGTTAATTAAAATTACATGTTTATTCATGTTGGCGGTAGTCCGTACAACGCACGATTCACATTTTCATTTTTATAAATGGAAAAGGAGAGGGTGTTTAATACTTTACCATCATTATAATAATATACTACTATAATAATGATACAAATTTTTTAATTAAAAGTTTGTTAAATTAATTTTTGGGAAGAATAAATGTTCATAAATTTTTTGAAAAAAAGAACGTGTGGTTAAGAACCATGACCTAACTTATTGGTTTATCTCCTTTGTGAAGGGGATTAAAACATTAAGGTATGATATATTGAGAAGAACATAACCTCATTAAGGTGTATATACTTTTTTATGAGTGGGTTGGATATATTTTTTATCTAACTTGGATGGTTTTTGTGTGAGGGGGAGTGAGGAAAATAGTACCCCTTTTATAATTGAAAATGAGTTGAATTGTTGTAAATATCATAAAGTTTTCAATAATGGGAAGTCACTATCAAGGAAAGTGATTAAAAAATTAAAAAATAATGGAGTATAGAGAATATAAGGTTGATACACACCTACAACATTTAAATAGGAATATTTTTTAAACTTATTAGGTCTTTTACCTATAAGGTTACTCACTTTTACCATTTTAGGCTTCACCAAGGTAACCGGTTTTTTACCTAGGTAATCTATCTATTAAGACCCAAAATAAACTGGTCCATGTTATATAATTTAAGACTAATTATTAATTAATTAAATATAATTTTTTATATTCAATTTTAAAGGTCATAAAAATTACATTTATAATACAAAATCATTAATTTATTAAAAGAAATTTTTTCAAAAATATAATTTAAATTCTATAATGTCAAATATTGGTTTATAAATTAGGAAAAATATATTCAAAATTATAAATTCACTTATAAAATGCATATTTGATTTTAGAATAAGGTTTCATAAATATTTAAATCATACTTATATATTAATAATTTCATAAATTTATGTTTATTTGTAAAAAAGATATTTTACACTATTCCCCTAAAAATCAATATTTTTAGAAAAATTACAAAAAAACATCATTAGATAATAGTGAAATGTTGATTTAGAAAATTATATTAGTTTACTCGAATATAATTTCTAAAAATGGTAGAAATTAATTATAATGTTAACATGCAAAATTCCATAAAAACCATTTTTGAAGAAAAAATATTTTTGAAGCATAAAATGAATTTACTAGAAATTGAGTAATTATTTATGAATTAATAAATATATATTTCATTAATTTGAATGATTATATAATGAGTTTATTATTATTCATAACTTTAAAGGCTAGGATAAAATGGTTTACTACATCACGGTTTATTTAGATTCAGGGTTTCTTATAAAGAAATCAATAGAATACTTTAAGTTTATTTCAAAAGAAAGTTATATATAATATTAGAGTGTTATAATGGGAGTACATGCCTAATGGGATTAAGTGAGTTTGATGTAGAATGTTCCTGTTAAGCACAGTGCCTATGATTTTAGGATTTTATAGTGGTCATGTAATGGGGTTGAGGACTTATGTGAGTTTGATGAGATGTTTATATGCGTTTTGGCCCAAGGAATGGAATATAGTTGGTAATTACTCTATAACAATGATAGTGATGAAGGTGTGGCATAGGAGGAGTGAAACATGTGTGATTATAGATAAAATTAGTGAGAATTGTTCTCAATGAGCAGCATAAGTAAGTTATATGGGGGGGAGTTCCCCCATGGCCAGTTGGGGGATGATGACCCACACCATGGATTAGATTTTGGTGGAGGCCATAGTTATGTTATCATGGGTTGGGAATAAGTGTTGGAATTGTATTATGTGATTTCACTTAGGAGTGGGTGGTTTTGGTTGGTCCAAAAACTATGTTCGATGATGGATTAGACATAGGCTATGATGATCTAGAATTTGATTCAGTAGTGAAATGACAAGGAAACTCTTAAAGTGGGGAGTGTGATGTTAGTCATGGGTAATATGACTCTTAGGTTGATGGATCATGGAATGCATGAAATTAGATGTTAGATAATAGTTTTTTTTGTGATAAAAATGGAAATGAATTCTTTTTTATTCCTCATTGTATGGTATGTGTGAATTTTTGGATGGTATTAAGTTGATTGTAAGTGTCGTATTTGGGCTCAAGAAAAATTGAGATGATTTGAATGTGTTGTATCAGGGGTGCTTCTTTGCTCCTAGTACGGTGTGACAGAGGAAAATATTATTTTAGTGTTCAACCATGGGATTTCACTGGAAGGTAGGTATGAGAGTTATTGAATAACTTGGATGAACACAAGATGCCTTCAGGATTTAATCCATCCTAATTAGGTGTATTAGTGGCACATCAGGGTGTACAGTTGAGCATTTTTGAGGGAGGTCAGTTAGTGGAGGCCAACTAGAGGCCTTATTTATAATTGGATGTATTATACTAGAAACTATAGTAGGTGGATCATAGTGGATGTGATGAATATACTTTTTTAAGTTGGTAGAGGTTATTTGAGTGGAATTTAGCGTGCTTGGGTTATGCCCGGATGGTAGAGGCATGCCTGTTTCAGTTTTGAATTTTGTAACGGGGTTGGGGAAAATGCCCAACTGGAATTCATATGTATAGTCAAGCATGGTGAATTACAAACCACACCAATCATGTAGTTAGAATGATGGAATCATGTTTTGATGGTATCTAGTAGCCTAAGAAGTACCATCTGCAGCCCTATAGGTTCCACTAGCAGGCCAGTGAACATATATAAACTAGCTAGTGGTTATAGTAGAGGTACTCCAACCCATCATGTAGCCACCAACTAGTTGGTGGCCCAATACTGGTGAGTCGATGGACTTGAATGGGGGAAAATATACATTCACCCCTCATTATTAGAGGGGTGTAACCCTCTTCCCTCCCCCCTCTTGATCATGTCAACTGGAGGTTGTCCTCACTCTCACCTCCTCTTCCCCTTGACCAAGGAGTGTATGTAGTGGCATTTATCTAGTGTTTTGAGGTGAGACTTTACCTTTATTGACCTTAATTTTTAGTTTCCTCCATTTATTGCAATTTTTGCTTCTTCATCTTGGGGTTTCACTAGAGATTCCACTAGAGCATGGTGGAATTGCCTATTTATCATGGGGCTTTAATACTTATCATTAAGAAGAGGACCCGAGATAATGACTACCTTCTATTACACATCATTTTGACTAAGGTACATTTCCATATCGATTTTTCTATGGTTTATTTAAAATTGAATAGATATTCTAATGGAATCGGTGACATGAATTGTATATTTTTTCCACTTTGGGGTTGGGGGATTTCCATGGGGTGTTGGTGTGTAGTTGGTCATAGTTTCATCACAACTATATGGCCTAGTGAGTTTTCTCATAATTATTCCTATATATATTAAATTAGAATGTAAGTGTAAATTTTTAAGTTAAATTGGAATATAAGTGTAATTAATCTTGATTATTTATGTTGTATTTGGACCTTTTTATGTTTATTTACATTTGATACAAATTATGAATTCATTTATTATTTCCCACTTCAACGGTATGATCATTATAAGATATTTCATCTCAATTTCCACTTCATTGAGATATATTTGGTATTATGAACCTATTTATTTTTATGAGGTGTATGTATAGACCCTCATGTATATCTTTATATTCATAGTACCTAATGTTTCATTTAAACATATTCCTTTCATAGAGGTTATGATTCAATAATTAACAAAGCAGTAAGGGTTTATGCTTCAATCTCATTTTTATAGGGATTTTTTATGCTTGACTTTACATTGAAAGAAATTATTTGATAATTATATAATAAACCCCTTTCATTTAATTATCCTCTATTTATTCATGAATTTTTTAAATAACAACTCCATTTTCTCTCTTTGTTATATAAAAATAATTGAGAAAATATTTTTAAGAAAAACCAACATTATTTCCCTTTTTGGTTGAAAATGATTTTTCATACATATACATATTTTCCTTAAAATATTTTGAATAATATTATTAATACTCTATAATGATTTATTGATTTTATTTTTTCCAATGTTTTACTTTTTAAAATATTTTTTAAATGGAATCTTTCTGTCAATTTTCAAAAAAGGTACTTTTTGACTTTTCTTACCATAATGTGAAAGAAATATTTGTCTTAACGTACTCAACATGACCAGAACTTTCCCACTATCATGGTCACTCATTACTTTGATGGTTCCTTTAAAATGTTACATTGTTCTTTTTAAAGATATTTTTTTACCTTCTGTTCTAAAAACATCTAGTCTTTAAAAGTGATTTTCAAAGTGATAAATATAACTTCTTAAAGAAAGTTTTTAATGATATTTTTATGGAATTTATATTAAACAATGGCAAAACCTTTATATGTTGTAATGATAAAATTATCATTTTTTATATGAATGGTTTATTATCAGTTTGACCAAGGAAACTATTGACATTTATTTTCTTGATTAATTTTTTTAGTCATTCACATTCCGTTGAGACATTCAAATTTATATGATTGTTGGACATTATATTTCTCTTAAATATCCATATTTATGGTATCGTGGATATGATTATTACGTAAATTGTATACAAGTTTTATATAGAGCGTTTTACTCTGAAGTTTTTTTTGATTAACTAGAAAAATATTTGACAATGTGTTCCAAAAAAAACGGGTCTCATGCGGTGATCCCTAATTAAAATTTTCGTCTCGTTGACAAGGATTTTTTCCCGTCGCTGGGTGAGTTTTTTTTAATAAATTTTTTTAATTTTTTTTTTTAAAAAACAGACTAGGTTAATTTTTTTTTAAAAATGCACCACTAAGGCGACATTGCAGATGCGGACTTTGGGTCTCGGGTGAAAGGCGGCATCTGCGATGCCCCCTTTCTCATAAAACAAAAAAAAATATTAAAAATTTATTTTTATTTTTTGTTTTGTTTTGTTATATATATATATAAACAAAACAAATATAAAATTAAAATTAAAATTTTCAGCAGAATTTATCCGCTATTTAAAATCCAACAGTATTGTCATTACAGCAGTTAGGATTCTGATAGAAGCTTTCACTCAGGGCTCCCTTTTATAAGAGAGCTTACCCTGGAAATCATTCTGCATTTTCGATGTGAGATTCTGTTTCAAGTACGTGACTTTGAAAGACTATAAAATATAAACTATAAGACCAATATAAATGAAACTTAAGACATAGATTAAACATATAAAAAATATTTGAAAACAAAAAGAATTTCGTAAAAAATGATGATAAAACATGATTTATAAGCTTTCAAAACCACCTACTTGAAACTTAAAAATGTTTCATGTACGTGACTTTGAAAGCCTATAAAATATAAACTACAAGACCAATATAAATGAAACTTAATACATGGATTAAACATATAACAGATAGTTGAAAATAAAAATAATTTCATAAAAAATGTTGATGGAAAATAATTTATAAGTTTTCAAAAACACCTACATGAAACTTAAAAATGTTTCAAGCACGTGACTTTGAAAGCCTATAAAATATAAACTACTAGACCGATATAATTGAAACATAAAACATGGATTAAACATATAACAAATAGTTGAAAATAAAAAAAAATATAAAAAATGCTCATGAAAAATAGTTTATAGGATTACAAAACCACCTACTTGAAACATAAAAATGTTTCAAGTTTGTGCCTTTGAAAACCTATAAAATACAAACTATAAGACCGATAAAATTTAAAGTTCAAACATGGATCAAACATATAATAAATTATTTAATTAGTTAATTAATAATTATAAATTACTAATTTAAAATTACTAATTATAATGAATAATTAATAATTAATAGTTATGATGAATACTTATAATGAATAATTATAATGAATAATTATAATGAATAATTATATTACTAATTAACTAATTAATTATTATATAATAATTTTTTATAATTATAATGAATAATTATAATGAATAATTATATTATTAATTAACTAATTAACTATTATATAATTAATAGTTATATTACCAATTAACTAATTAATTATTATATAATAATTTTTAATAAATACTAATTAATAATTATAATGAATAATTATAATTTATAATTATATTACTAATTAACTAATTATTAAAAGGGCATTGACTCTATCTTTTTCAAAAAATTAACTAATTAACTATTATATATTTAATAATTATATTATTAATTAAATAATTAGTTATTATATAATTAATGATTAATAATTTCTAATTAACTAATTAAAATTTATATAATTAATAATTATATTACTAATTAACTAATTATATTATTAATTAACTAATTATATTATTAATTAACTAATTAATTGTTATATAATTAATCATTACTAATTACTAATTAACTAACTAATTATCATACAATTAATAGTTATATAATTAATAATTATATTAGTAATTAATAATTAATAATTATATTAGTAATTAATAATTAATAATTAATAATTATAATGAATGAATATAATGAATAATTATAATGAATAATTATAATCAATAATTATATTACTAATTAACTAATTAATTATTATATAATAATTTTTAATAATTACTAATTAATAATTATAATGAATAATTATATTACTAATTAACTAATTAAATATTATATAAATAATAATTGCATTGCCAATTAACTAATTAATTATTATATATAAATTTTTAATAAATACTAATTAATAATTATAATGTATAATTATAATTTATAATTATATAACTAATTAACTAATTATAAAAACGGCATTGCCTCTATCTTTCTCAAAAAATTAACTAATTAACTATTATATAATTAATAATTATATTATTATTTAACTAATTAGTTACTATATAATTAATGATTAATAATTACTAATTAACTAATTAAAAATTATATAATTAATAATTATATTACTAATTAACTAGTTAATTATTATATAATTAATAATTATATTACTAGGTAACTAATTAATTATTAAATAATTAATAATTATATTACTAATTAACTAATTATATTACTAATTAACTAATTATATTACTAATTAACTAATTAATTATTATATAATTAATTATTAATAATTACTAATTAGCTAACTAATTATTATAAAATTAATGTTTATATAATTAATAATTATATTATTAATTAACTAATTAATAATTAACTAATTAATAATTAATAATTAATAATTGTGATTAGTAATTATAATGAATAATTATAATTAGTAATTATAAGGAATAATTATATTTAATAATTATAAAGAATAATTATAATTAAAATTGTATTACTAATTTACTAATTTACTAATTATATACTGAATAATTATATTAGTAATTAATTGGTTAATTATTATATAATTAATTATAAATAATTTCTAATTAACTAATTAATTATTATATAATTAATTATTAATAATATTAATTAACTAATTTATTATATGTTTGATCCATGTTTGAACTTTAAATTATGTCGATCTTATAGTTTGTATTTTATAGGCTTTCAAAGGCACAAACTTGAATTATTTTATGTTTCAAGTAGGTGGTTTTGTAAGCCTATAAATTATTTTTCATGATCATTTAATATAATTTTTTTTTTATTTTCAACTATTTGTTATATTTTTAATCCATGTTTTCAGTTTCAATTATATCGGTCTAGTAGTTTATATTTTATTGACTTTCAAAGTCACGTGCTTGAAACATTTTAAGTTTCATGTAGGTGTTTTTGAAAACATATAAATTATTTTCCATCAACATTTTTTACGAAATTCATTTTATTTTCAATTATATGTTATATGTTTAATCCATGTATTAAGTTTCATTTATATTGGTCTTGTAGTTTATATTTCATAGGCTTTCAAATTCACGTACTTGAAACATTTTTAAGTTTCAAGTAAGTGATTTTAAAAGCTTATAAATCATTTTTTATCATCATTTTTTACGAATTTCTTTTTGTTTTCAAATATTTTTTATTTGTTTAATTTATGTTTTAAGTTTCATTTATATTGGTCTTATAATTTATATTTTATAGTCTTTCAAAGTCACGTATTTGAAACAGAATCCCACATCGGAAATGTCGAATGTTCTGCGCAGGAAAGAGAGAATCAGAATCTCACATCGAAAATGTAGAATGATTTTCAGAGTAAGCTCTCTTATAAAAGGGAGTTCTGAGTGAGTGCTTCTGTCAGAATCCTAACTGTTGTAACGACAATACTGTTGGATTTTAAATAGCGGATAAATTCTGTTGAAAATTTTAATTTTATTTTTATATTTGTTTTGTTTATATATATATATAAACAAAACAAAACAAAATATAAAAATATTTTTTTTAAATATATATATATATTTTTCCGCCATTGTGGCCGATTTTTAATTTTTTTTTAACCCACCGTGTTTTACAATTTTTTTTTTTTTTAAAAAAAAAACGTATAAAAGCTCTACTGGTGCCTTCGGCCATTGCGGCAGTGCCTCATTCGCGATCCTTCAAGGAGGTTCTGGCGGGTTTCTCTTCGGTCACTGGGAACCCTATTTTTCCTGCTATTCCAGGGATTGTTGTTGCTCCTCATTGTCCGGCGCGGGTGGATGCTATCCCGGCAGTCGATCTCTCGGTGTCGGAACTGGGGGATGCTGAATCTATTCATAGGTAGACTTTGGATGCAATATTTGGTCGCGATAGGCCAGCGATAGCTTTCTTCCGGGCTTTTGTTGCTTCCTGGTACCTCAGTCGGCTTCCTGCGGTGTCCTCTATTTCACGCAATGCTTATTCCATTCACTGCTTCTCTCGGGAGGATTTCGTGAAGGTGTGGTCGCGGGAGGGGAGAGTGTGCGGCGGATGGAGGTTCCCTCTTTTCTGATGGTCTTGGGATGTCCACAAAGGCAAGGATTCCCCTTCGGCGGCAGTTTGGGTGAAGCTTCTAGGGCTTCCGCTTCCTCTGCTTAATCCTACGATTTTGCAAAGCGTGGGAGATTCTTTAGGCGGCTTCCTGTGTGTTGATGGAGATACTAGCAGTTTACAGCCAAATCTAGCTCCCCGAATGTGTGTGGAGGTGAATCTTGAGACTCCCCTTCCGGACCGCATCCTCATCCGTGCTGGAGTAGATTTTTCCTGGTGGCAACGAGTCTTCTATCAGTCGCTTCCGAGGTATTGTGATTTTTGTCATCTGAAGGGGCACTCGGATCTTTTCTGTAGGTGCTTGGTCAAGGAGAAAGGGAATTACATTCCTCTGAGAGAGAAGGGTGGCGAGGTCTTCACTTCTGGAGGTTTGGCCGAATCTTCAGCTCCAGTGGGTGGCAAGGCTGTTGTCCTTGTTGCTGGCCAGCAGTTTCAGAAGGATATGTCTGGCAAGGGGGTGCTCGAGTCCTCTTCTGGTGTTTTGGTAGGTGTATCAGAGGTTCCCCATATTTCAGAGGAAGGCAAGCTCTTAGAGGGAGCTTCAGGGGGCATGGAGCTAGGTTCAGGCAGTGGGGTTCCAGTTCTTTCTCCTGTGGCTGGTCCTAAGGTTTTGAGGGCGTCGGAGCAAGGTGATTTTGGTTCGGCTCAGGGAGCTGGCTTGAGGGAGCTGGCTGCTGTTTCAGCCCAGGAAGTGGAGAATGCTCAGAAGGCGCCTGTGTCTTCAGGGGCTCCGGTGTTAGACTTGGTTGTTTATTTATAAGCATTCAATGGTGTTGAGGCCCCTTCCGGGCAGACTTTTGGATTCCTAGTTGGGAGTGTGCCTGATTGTTTGGCTCAGTTCCCCTGCTTGTCAAATTGCTTCGAGGCTTTACTTCTGGATGAGGAGGTGAATAAGGAGGCTAATGAGGGGTCTTCTCAGGTTGCTATCAATAGTTTTGTTCACGTTTGCAAATCAGAAGGTAGAATTACACCCTCCAAGTCCAGAGGGGTTCCAAGGTCCTCTCTTTCATTTTCTCCTTATACCAGGTCAAAGGGCTGCAAGGCCAGAGTATCTTTTGTTTAATGTCTTCTATAATTGTGTGGAATGCTAGGGGTTTGGGGGCACGGGCCAAAAGTGCTTTTATGGCTGAAGAGGTCAGGAAGCATCAAGTGTCTGTCTTGGCCATTTTGAAACCAAAAATTAATAAAGGCTTCTTACCTGTTATAGCAAGGAGGCTTGGATTCAAGCATTTTCTACATGGTCATCCATGTTTGGATTTTCTGGAAGAGCAATGTTTTGGTTGAACTGGTGGTGACTACTTCTCAGTTCATTACAACTAAGATATCATCGGCAAATTCTGATTTTTCTTCAATTTTATATATGCTAGTTGTGACGTGTCATAAAGAAAAGAGATGCGCCAGCTCTTGGCCTCTTTCCAATCAGCTAACCTTGCATGGTTTTTGGGTGGGGACTTTAATACAATTGGCGACAGCTCGGAAAAAAAGGAGGTGAAACCTACTATAAAGTAGTATGCAAGCTTTTAAAGAATTTCAAGCCTCAGCTGGCCTCAGCTGGCCTCATAAAAATAGGTTTTCAGGGTGACCCCTTCACTTGGTGCAATAACAAAAAAACGTAGAGATAGAATCTGGTGTAGATTGGATAGGTGCCTAATCAATCTTCAAGGTGTTGACAGTTTTCCCCAAGCCTCAATCAAACACTTGGCTCGCTGATCATGCTCCTCTCCATATTCTCATAAAGAGGGAGGATAGAAGGGTGCCTAGTGCGGGCTTTTCAGCTAGCTGGATCATGGAGGAGGACTTTCTCCAAATGGTCAGGAATTCTTGGGACCAACCAGTGAGTGGAAGGGCCTGGAATGAGCTTGCTGATCACCTGAAAAGACTTAGAGGTCACCTTCGGGAGTGGACATCATCAAAGTCCAGAAATAAAATCTCATTGGATGATCTTAAAAATGAAATCGAAGAAATGGATGAGAACCTTCCGGAGAGATGGGCTAATGGTGTGTTCGGTCAAATGATGGAGAAACAAAGTATACTTTCTGGGAAGTTGGATGAAATTGAGATAATTTCTCGTGAGAAAGCAAGAGCTCTTTTGTATGCGACTCGGGTTTTTGGCCCTGTCAGGCTTTGAAATTTTTCTATGAATAATTTTAGAACTAGGCGCGAACACGGCGTGCGATTCCGAGGCCCGGTGTACCCGAAATTAATTTTATAAATATATTAAGTATTTTTATACTATGCACGTGGCGGGGGTGTGATATCTTCTAAACGGTAGCTCAGAACGGAAATCTGAGGGCACGGTTGCGTCCAGAACGTGCCGTTTACCCTAGGCGAGGTGTAAACTTTGCAGACGCGGGCCTGCGGTGAGAAACGCCACCAGGGGCGTTTTCGGAATTCGACGACAGACGTTTCAGGAGCGTGCAACGGAAGCTCTGGAGCGCGGATCTAAGGCAGAACGTCGGCGTTTCGCCCGCGAGGTAGGCGGATTTGAGTTTTAACCCCCGATCCCGTTTTTGCTGCGTTTTTCTGCAAATTGAAGCCGTAGCAGTGTATATCTGGTCCCGAGGGTCGTGTAGACGCTTCCAAATTGCAAAACGGACCACCGGGGTGCCCCCGACGGTCCGCGGAAGAACCGCCGGCGCGGCGGCCGGTCCAGGCCGGTCCGACCTCTTTTATCATACGGGGGTCTTTAAACCCCTGTATCTTGCAATCTGGGGGTCGGATTCGCGTGCCGTTTGCGGCGACGCGACCCTGACGACGAGGCGAACCCTCCGGTGTGGGTTCGAGGGTTTGAAGGTTCGAGATCGTGGCCCGGGAGTTAGAAACGTCGTATAAAATAATAATATTTTATTATTTTACGACTTCGGGCCGTTGTAACTTCTACCCGAAACGTCCGAATGACGTGCCGTCAGTGGCGTTGAGACCTTGATGGTATGACATACTTTTCGAGATGGTTTTCGGGTGTTGGGACCGAGTTCGGGGTGCGGGCCCCACGAGGCCGGGTTTTGGCGTTTGCGGAGAAACGCAGCTTTCGCATCAGAAGTCCGATTTTGGCGGATGAATAGTCGATCCTGTGTGTTTTTCCGAGAGGATCGCAATGGTGCGATCCGTTCGATGAGTTTCAGGATCGAGTTGTGGGTCCCACCCGAGCTGGCCTTCGGTGAATAATGTCTTTTTCACCGGGTGTCCGTTTTGGACGAACGAGTAGTCGATTCCGCTTGTTTTTCCGAGGGGATCGCCGTGGTATGATCCGCTCGATGGGTTTCAGGATCGTTTTGTCGGCCCCGCAAGAGTTAGCTATGATGAATAGTGTTGTTTTCACCGGTAGTCCATTTCGGGCGAGTAAACAGCCTATCCTGCGTGTTTTTCCGCGTGGAACGCGATGGTGGCCTCGGTATTGGATTTGGAGGTGCGCTGTGTGGCGTTGTAGCGGGTCGCTCGGGTTAGCGACGTTTTGGACCAGCAGTGGTTGAGGGTTCTCCCTTGGTTCGTTCTTACGAGGGTTCGCGCGACATCACAACCTTTGTATAGGTTTGTGATCCTCTTGATGGGATGTTTAAACTGTTAGAGTTGTGGCATCCCTCCGGTGGGCCCGGAGTGGGATCCTCTAGCATCTTTACCCTATATCGGGTTCTGGTATCGCTATGACCGCTTATTCACGGGTGGCGATCCCCTATCTAGCAGGTTAACCCCGTAGGGTTTGTGGCATCATCGGGAATATGATCCCCTACGCGGTGGGTCGTGCTCAGTAGGGTTGTGGCATCGTCGGGTATACGATCCCCTACTCAGCATGAAGTTATAGTAGGGTTGCAGCATCGTTGGTTATACGATCCCCTACTCAGCGCTTGGTGTCGGTAGGGTTGCAGTATGATTGGTTATGTGATCCCCTACTCAGCGCGTGGTTTCGGTAGGGTTGCGGCATCGTCGGTTCGATCCCCTACATCGTGAGTTATACCAGATAGGGTTTCAGTATCGTCGTGACCACCTTTATATGGGCGATGATCCTCTATCTGAGTGATGTGCTTCTGTCGAGCGCCAGATCGGGTTGTGGTATCCCCCAGCGGATCCTGTGTGTGATCCCCTATCTCTGAGAACTATGTATGCCAGATCGGGTTGTGGTATCCCCCATCAGATCCTGGGTGTGATCCCCTATCTGTGAGAACTACGTATGCCAGATCGGGTCGTGGTATCCCCCAGCGGACCCTGGGAGTGATCCCCTATCTGTGAGCTACGTATACCGGAGTGGGTCTTGGTATCCCCTAGCTGACCCTAGCGGCGATCCCTTATCCGAGGAGTTTGGTGGTTATGTTGTTTCAGCGATGTTTCCTCAGTGATGTTATCCGACGAGCGTGGTCTCTCGGGTGAGTGTCTGAGATGTTTGTTTGGGACCCGGTGGAGTGTATCTCTCAGATGAGTGTCATCTGGGATGATAGTGATCGTGGAGTGTGCTCTCCCGGTTGTGGACAGTTGCTGGTGATGAGGTCGGTACCTCTTTTGGCTTGCTGCGTGAGCTGGGTATATCTGGATTGTTCAAGGTGTGTATGGGCATACACCTGAGCTGAGCTGACTAGTTGTGTTTAGCCGAGGATGGTCACGAGATGAAGTTTCTCTCTCGTATGGGTTCCCTCTGGTTGGAATGAGCGGACTGTTGCCTTTCAGTTGCTCTCTTTTGTTTTGGGTTTTTCGGGTGCCTACTGAGTATGTTTATACTCACCCCTGCACGGGCTTTGCCCGCACATGTTTGTGTCTTGTGCAGACCACACAGGCCTTTTGACGGAGTCCCTGGAGGACCCGGAGCTGACGGAGCTTAGTGAGTGTGTTGACCGGGGTGTTTACCGAAGCTGTGCCGAGGGAGCTTTCCGGCGGGTGTTTGTGGCAGCGTTCCCCTTTTTCAGAGCAGGTTGGACGTGCTTTGTAGTTTTCTTTTGGTGGACCTTGTTTTGCCCTTTGTACTTCTGCTGTACTCTGGTTGTGGGATAGTGTATGCATGCATTTTCTTTTCAGTTTTATATATCTCTGCACTGTTGCATGGAGGTGTATGTGGATGCGTGTGTACAGGTATCTTAGGCTAATGCCTCTCATGTGTGTGATAGCCTACTCGGCGCTGGTCGCCAGCCCCTGACCTATTGGAGGCGGGCTTGGGTAGTCGCGGCTCGAGCCCCGTTGGGTCGGGTCGTGACAGAGTGGTATCAGAGGAGGTTCCACCTTTGGGATCTCAGAGCGTAGCTGGTCTAGCTGTGAGTTTGGTTTGGGTTGCATAGCGGCAGTGTTATGATGTTTCGAGTTCGGCTTTCAGGCCAGAGACTCCAGTGTTGGTGCTGCGGCCGACGTATCCATACACCAAGACTCTGATAACCTGCCTTTCGACTCAAGACATTTGTACACTGGTCGCAGGGACATAATGGTACATGCATCATATAGAACTGGGTTTTTGGGTTTTCCTTGTCCTTCTTGAGTCAGCTCTCCAGATATACTCTTTGACTGTGGTGTGTCTTGAATGTATTTCAGGATGCCTCCACGACGACAGCTAGCGAGGGTTTCGCAGCAGGATTGTGCTGATGACCCGCCCCGTGTAGAGGCTGTGGAGCAGGGCGCAGGTTCTGAGGTTGCACCTCCAGGTGGTCTGCCAGTTGAGCCATCACCTGTTGAGCAGCTGGTTGTGCCGACAGTGCAGGACGAGGTTGCGCGCAGGCTGAGTGCGCTGCACGAGTTCCAGAGGCAGCGACCTCTGAGGTTCCGGGGTGATCCAGACCCCCAGGCAGCTGATGACTGGTTTGAGGCAGTCACCCGAGTTTTCCGCCTAGTGAGGACACCTCCAGATCAGATGGTGGTCCTAGCGGCGAGCCTTCTGCATGGTTCTGCCGAACGATGGTTGAGTTTGGTGACGCAGTCCCATGACGAGGAGACGCTCACGTGGGCAGAGTTTGAGCGGCTCTTCAGGGAGGAGTTCTATCCCGGTGACGCTGAGGTCAGTGCGGATCCAGGAGCTTCTGCAGCTTCGACAGGAGAGCATGACCGTGTCGGAGTACTTAGCGAGGTTTACAGACCTGTCGCGCTACTCCCTGGATATGGTTCGGGACCCTTTCTTTAGGGCTCGGACCTTCGAGCAGGGTTTACGCAGGGACATCCGAGCAGGTGTGGTTTCCTTGTGCCTGCCCACCTATGCGGAGTGCTAGAGCGAGCATTGGTGGTGGAGAGTTTTCTGGCTGAGCAGATTCCCCCTGTTAGTGTTGGACACGTGAGGGCTGAGACGTCGGCATCTGGTAGCCGACGACAGACTCAGGGGTCTGGACGTGGGTGTCGTTTCAGGAGGCGACCCCAGGATGGAGGATCTGAGCCTCTGGGCTCACAGGGCTCGCAGGCTAGTTTTGGTCAGCCGCAGGAGAGGCAGTGTTACGCTTGCGACGGTCGGGGACATCTTGCTAGAGATTGTCCGACCCGACGTGCTGCTGAGAGGGAGTCAGTCGATGGACCGCCTTGGCAGAGGCAGCGTCTCGAGCAAGGAGGTCCGCAGGGCGGCGGACGTGGCGGCGGAGCTGATGCAGCAGGAGGCGGTGGTAGGCGGTACCAGATGCCACCACCCCCACCCCCAGGTGGTCCACACTAAGCTCAGGGAGCTGGTGGCCGAGGGCGAGGATAGCTGCACGCCCTGGAGGCAGTTGACCCAGAGGCACCGCGGATGGATAGAGGTACGCCTTGCGTCTTTTCTACCTTTTGTAGTTGTTTGATAGACACTGTTTAGTGGTACCCTCCCTTTTGTTGCTTGCTCGAGTTTTGTTCAGTGCGTTGGTAAGACCCTGAGTGGGTGTTGTTTGGCCTGCTTCGAATGCGTAAGAAAGAGGGATCCTTCCCCCACCGAGACGCGTTTTTGTGACGCGATTAAAACCGTGCGGGCGAGTCAGTGCTGCCCAAAGCGGATAGTGTTGAGGTGTGGTGGATGAGTCCCACTGACTTATGCGTTTGGGTAGGGGTGTTGTTGGTGAGCTCGCTGGTGTGTGAGACCCAGTTGAGAGTCCAGTCGCTTTCCTTGTGCTTAGGGCTTTTCGGGGACGAAAAATTCTAAGGGGGGAGGATGTAGCGACTCGGATTTTTGGCCCTGTCAGGCTTTGAAATTTTTCTATGAATAATTCCAGAGTTAGGCGCGAAGATGGCGTGCGATTCCGAGGCCCGGTGTGCCCGGAATTAATTTTATAAAAATATTAAGTATTTTTATACTATGCACGTGGCGGGGGTGTGATATCTCCTAAAAGGCAGCTCAGAACAGAAATCTGAGGGCACGGTTGCGTCCGGAACGTGCCGTTTACCCTAGGCGAGGTGTAAACTTTGCGGGCGTGGACCTGCGGTGAGAAACGCCACCAGGGGCGTTTTCGTAATTAAATGGAGAAGTTAGTGTGCGAGCGTCGGCTCAAATAAGTTCTGAACGAAGTCTCGGATGGAAAATCTGAGTCCGCCGTTGCGTTCAGAACGACGCGTTTACCCTAGGGGTGACCTTACTTTTGTTCGCATCGGGTGTCGGGTCCGAGACGGGTTTGGCGCCGGCGGGCGGCTGATATAAATATTAGCGCCCCCCCTTTATCGTTCCTCTCGACGTTCTTCGCCGCCGCTCCGCCGAATCGAGCAAACGAAGCGCCCACAAGCTCGGAATTCGACGACGGACGTTCCAGGAGCATGCAACGGAAGCTCTGGAGCGCAGATCTAAGGCAGAACGTCGGCGTTTCGCCCGCGAGGTAGGCGGATTTGAGTTTTAACCCATGGTCCCGTTTTTGCTGCGTTTTTCTGCAAATTGAAGCCGTAGCAGTGTAGATCGGGTCCCGAGGGTCGTGTAGACGCCTCCAGATCGTAAAACGGACCACCGGGGTGCCCCCGGCGGTCCGCGGCGGAGCCGCGGCGGCGCGCGGCGGAGGCCGCCGGCCAGGGCGGGCCGGCGGCGGCGGTCGGTCCAGGCCGGTCCGGCCTCTTTTATAATATGGGGGTCTTTAAACCCCCGTATCTTGCAATCCGAGAGTCGGATTCGCGTGCCGTTTGCGGCGACGCGACCCTGACGACGAGGCGAACCCTCTGGTGTGGGTTCGAGGGTTTGAAGGTTCAGGATCGTGGCCCGGGAGTTAGAAACGTCGTATAAAATAATAATATTTTATTATTTTACGACTTCGGGCCGTTGTAACTTCTACCCGGAACGTCCGAATGACGTGCCGTCAGTGGCGTTGAGACCCTGATGGTACGACAGACTTTTTGAGATGGTTTCCGGGTGTTGGGACCGAGTTCGGGGTGCGGGCCCCACGAGGCCGGGTTTTGGCGTTTGCGGAGAAACGCAACTTTCGCACCAGGAGTCCGATTTTGGCGGATGAATAGTCGATCCTGTGTGTTTTCCCGAGAGGATCGCAATGGTGTGATCCGTTCGATGAGTTTCAGGATCAAGGTGTGGGTCCCACCCGAGCTAGCCTTCGTTGAATAGTGCCTTTTTCACCGGGTGTCCGTTTTGGACGAACGAGTAGTTGATTCCGCTTGTTTTTCCGAGGGGATCGCCGTGGTATGATCCGCTCGATGGGTTTCGGGATCGTTGTGTGGGCCTCGCACGAGTTAGCTACGGTGAATAATGTTGTTTTCACCGGTAGTCCGTTTCAGGCGAGTAAACAGCCTATCCCGCGTGTTTTTCCGCGTGGAACGCGATGGTGGTCTCGGTATTGGATTTGGAGGTGCGCAGTGTGGCGTTGTTGCGGGTCGCTCGGGTTAGCGACGTTTTGGACCAACAATGGTTGAGGGTTCTCCCTTGGTTCGTTCCTACGAGAGTTCGCGTGACATCACAACCTTCGTATAGGTTTGTGATCCTCTCGATGAGATGTTTAAACTGTTAGAGTTGTGGCATCCCTCCGGTGGGCCCGGAGCGAGATCCTCTAGCATCTTTACCCTAGATCGGTTCTTGGTATCGTTGTGACCGCTTATTCACGGGCGGCGATCCCCTATCTAGCAGGTTAACCCCGTAGGGTTTGTGGCATCATCGGGAATATGATCCCCTACGCGGTGGGTCGTGCTCAGTAGGGTTGTGGCATCGTCGGGTATGCGATCCCCTACTCATCATGAGGTTATAGTAGGGTTGCGTTATCGTTGGTTATACGATCCCCTACTCAGCGCTTGGTGTCGGTAGGGTTGCAACATCGTCAGTTCGATCCCCTACATCGCGAGTTATACCAAATAGGGTCTCGGTATCGTCGTGACCACCTTTATATGGGCGATGATCCTCTATCTGAGTGATGTGCTTCTGTCGAGCGCCAGATCGGGTTGTGGTATCCCCCAGCGGATCCTATGTGTGATCCCTTATCTGTGAGAACTACGTATGCCAGATCGGGTTGTGGTATCCCCCAGCGGATCCTGGGTGTGATCCCTTATCTGTGAGAACTACGTATGCCAGACCGGGTCGTGGTATCCCCCACCGGACCCTGGGAGTGATCCCCTATCTGTGAGCTACGTATACCGGAGTGGGTCTTGGTATCCCCTAGCGGACCCTAGCGGCGATCCCCTATCCGAGGAGTTTGGTGGTTATGTTGTTTCAGCGATGTTTCCTCAGTGATGTTATCCGACGAGCGTGGTCTCTCGGGTGAGCGTCTGAGATGTTTGTTTGGGACCCGATGGAGTGTATCTCTCGGATGAGTGTCATCTGGGATGATAGTGATCGTGGAGTGTGCTCTCCCGGTTGTGGACAGTTGCTGGTGATGAGGTCGGTACCTCTTTTGGCTTGATGCGTGAGCTGAGTATATCTGGATTGTTCAAGGTGTATGTATGGGCATACACCTGAGCTGAGCTGACTAGTTGTGTTTAGCCGAGGATGGTCACGAGATGGAGTTTCTCTCTCGTATGAGTTCCCTCTGGCTGGGATGTGCGGACTGTTGCCTTTCAGTTGTTCTCTTTTGTTTTGGGTTTTTGGGGTGCGTACTGAGTATGTTTATACTCACCCCTGCACGGGCTTTGCTCGCACATGTTTGTGTCTTGTGTAGACCACATGCCTTTCGACGGAGTCCCTGGAGGACCCGGAGCTGGCGGAGCTTAGTGAGCGTGTTGACCGGGGTGTTTACCGGAGCTGTGCCGAGGGAGCTTTCCGGCGGGTGTTTGTGGCAGCGTTCCCTTTTTTCAGAGCAGGTTGGACGCGCTTTGTAGTTTTCTTTTGGTGGGCCCTGTTTTGCCCTTTGCACTTCTGTTGTACTCTGGTTGTGGGATAGTGTATGCATGCATTTTCTTTTCAGTTTTATATATCTCTGCACTGTTGCATGGAGGTGTATGTGGATGCGTGTGTACATGTACCTTTGGCTATTGCCTCCCATGTGTGTGATAGCCTACTCGGCGCTGGTCGCCAGCCCCTGACCTATTGGAGGCGGGCTTGGGGAGTCGCGGCTCGAGCCCTGTTGGGTCGGGTCGTGACATCTTTGGCTTAAGGAAGGGGATAGAAATTCAGGGTATTTCCATGCCTGCCTAAAGGAGAGGATGACATTGAGGAAAATGAATGTGGATGTGGCTGGAAAAATAGTTGTTAAACATTTTGAAAACATTCTGGCTGGGTCAAGTTCGGATGGTAGTGATATCAGGATGAGAGGAATATAGAACCTTTGGTGTGTGAAGCGGTGCATGACTTTTTTAGAGGTGAACATCTTCCTAGGGTTGTTTGTGCTTCCAAAATGGTCCTCATTCCAAATGTGAAGGACCTGGTAAGTATAAATCAATATAGGCCAATTTGCCTCTGTAATTTCTCTTAAAAAATTCTTTCTAGTATCCTTAATTGGAGACTGGACAGATTGCTTCCATGGATTATCTCAGATTAACACCATGGGTTCATTCATGGAAGGAGTATTCAGGGTGTGGTTGCTATCCCAAAAGAGATGGCAGATGGTCTTAATAGGAAGACCAGAGGATCTAACATCATGATCAATGTTGATATGGGTAAAGCTTATGATAGGATGAAGTGTGATTTTTTTGAAGGTCATGAGAAGACTTGACATCAGGGGATGGGCATGTGACCTTCTCTTTAGGTGCTATGCTTTACTGTGGCTTACTATCTTTTTCTTTGGTTAGAATTTTGGGTTCTTCAAATCAGTGAGGGGTCTTCGTCAGGGATATTCGGTGTCTCCCGGTCTCTTCATAATAGCTCAGGAGTCCCTTTCTAGGAACTATAATCAGGGTATCTCTTATAGAGAGGTCATTCCTTTCAAGAACATGTCTGGGACAAGTATAATATCTCATTTAATGTTTGTCAATGACATGCTGTTTTTTTATAAATTCCAGGAACAATTCAATTGAGGGATTCTGTAAAATAATAAAGAATTATGAAGAATGGAGTGGGAAAAAAACCAGCTTTCAGAAGTGTTGGATTGATGTAGCCCGATCCGGTTGGACCAAATGCTTGTGGCCTGCAACTGTCGCATCTCCGACCACTGTAGCAGAGCTGACCGACCGACACCGACAAACACTGTAGCAGTGCAGACTTCAGAGTCAACTATACTGTAGCACTTTTGACTTCCAACCGGTAGCCACTGTAGCACTTTTGACAAAGGTGGACGCCTTTCACTATAGCGACGCGGACTTCCTGTTCGGAACAGTGGATCATCTTCTCCATTTGTAGCCTATTTCAAGCTAGGGTTTCTAACCTGAAAACCCCCCTATAATTGTGCTCCCGATATAGTGATTATTTTGCCTCTCCGTGGACATAGGGATTATTCCTGAACCACGTAAATCGTTGTGTTATTGTTGCTTTCCTTTCTTCTGCATTTTCTTTCATTTTTCGTTTATGTCGTTGTGACTCCCGACAATTCCGCAACAACTGGTATCAAAGGTTGGGTTCGAGATTCTCCAACAATGGCTATGGATGAAGGGAATGTGAAGATCGATCGCTTTGATGGAACTGATTTCAGTTTCTGGAGGATGCAAAATTGAGGATTATCTTTATCAAAAAAAGATGCACTTGCCGCTTCTGGGTTTGAAGCCAATGAACATGGAGCAGTCGGAGTGGGAGTTGCTGGATAGGCAGGTTTTGGGCATTGTGCGCCTTACGCTGGCAAAAAACTGACATTCAATATCAGAGAGGAGAAGATGACGGTGGATCTGATAAAAGCTCTCGCGAACATGTACGAGAAGCCTTCTGCCGCAAACAAGGTGCACTTGATGCAACGATTGTTCAACCTGAAAATAAATGAAGGGAAAATTGTTACTGATCACATTAATGAATTCAACACCATCATAAGGTCAGTTGACATCAGTGAAGATTGATCTTGGTGATGAGGTATGTGCACTGATCTTATTGTGCTCTTTACCTGATAGTTGAGAAGCAACTGTAACAGCTGTGAGGCAGTATCTCAGGGAATACCGAACTGGTTCTGAAAGATATACGGGACCTTATCCTTAGTGAGGATGTGCGAGAAAAGAATCAGGAAGATTCTCTGGTTCTATTTTGAATGTCGAATGAAGAGGAAGCTACCCACAACGAGACATTTGTAGAGGGCGATCAAGGTCAAGAGGGAAAAGTCGAGACAAGGCAAAAGGGGCTGGTCCTACCTGCTGGACACGCGTAAAGAAAGAACATGTCAAGGAGTGCAGAGAAAAACGGAAGGGACCAGAAACCAGTGAAGCAAACACAATGGTTGAAGGAACTGATGATGTGCTGTTGTTGAGCGTGGATAGCCCGATGGAGTCTTGGATTTTAGACTCCGGGGCTTCTTTCCATTCTACATCGGAGAAGGGATTCCTGGAAAATTGCGTTTCTGGAAATTTTGGCAAGATTCATCTTGCTGATGATGAGCCCTTGCAGATTGTAGGGAAAGGAGATGCATGAATCAAGACCAACAGTGAGAGCTTGTTGGTTCTAGAAAACGTGAGGTACATCCCTGGTTTAAGAAGAAATCTCATTTTTGTGAGACAACTTGATGATGCAGGGTTGAGTACCACGTTCACTGGTGGTGCATGGAAAATCACCAAAGGAGTATGGTCATTTCTCGGGGAGCAAAGAATGATACCCTATACAACATAACAGAAACTTGCATGGACATTGTTGCATCACTCAAAGCTGTAGGAGATGCACAACTGTGGCACAACAGGCTAGGGCACATGAGTGAGAAGGAGATGGAGGTGCTGACAACAAAGGGCTGCTACCGGAGCTGAAGTCAGTGGACGTTGGCCTATGTGAAGATTGTATCTTCGGAAAGCAGAAGAAGGTGCCTTTTGCAAAAGGAGGCAGAACACCAAAGGCTGAGAAACTGGACCTGGTGCACACTAATGTTCGGGGGCCTGCACCAGTACTTTCCCTTGGAGGGTCACAATACTATGTGACATTCATCGATGACTCAACAAAGAAGGTATGAGTTTACTTTCTGAAAAGTAAATCTGATGTTTTTAAAATGTTTCAAAAGTGGAAGGTAATGGTGGAGAATGACTCAGGAGCTATGCTGAAATGCTTGAGGTCTGACAACGGTGAAGAGTATGACAGTCAGGAGTTCAGAGAATTTTGTTCTGATAATGGAATTCGGTGGGAGAAGACAATTCCAGGTACACCACAACAGAATGGTGTAGCTGAAAGGATGAATAGGACGTTGAATGAACGTGCCAGAAGCATGAGGTTACACTCGGGGTTGCCCAAAACCTTCTGGGCTGATGTAGTGAAAATGGCAGCATATCTGGTCAACAGAAGTCCATCTGTGCCAATGTGAGAACGTCTACCCAAGGAGCTATGGTCTGGGAAGGAGGTAAGACTCACATTTACGAGTTTTTGGCAGTTTGACATATGTTCATATTGATGCTAATGCAATGGACAAGCTTGATGCTAAGTCCAAGCCATGTTTCTTTACTGGCTATGGTGCTGACGAGTTTGATTACCGCTTTTTGGGATGATCTCAAGAAGATGGTCATTAGGAGCCAAAATGTGGTATTCAATGAAGGTGTCATGTACTAAGATCGCCATGTAGCTAAAGATGAAAATGAGAACATTGAATCAGAGTGCAAAGAGCAAGTGGAGCTTGAAGGTGTATCTGAGCATGAGACATCTGAATCGGTGGAACCTACTACTCCAGTGGAGTTGAGGAGATCATCAAGGGTGAGAAGGCCTGTGCAGAGGTATTCACCATCCTTGCATTATCTGTTATTGAATGGTGGTGGAGAACCAGAATGCTTTGAAAAGGCAATGCAGCTGAAGGAGTCGAGCAAGCGGGAGCTGACTATAAAGGAGAGATTTCTTCATTGCATGATAACAACACTTGGGAGCTAACACCTCTGCCAACAGGAAAGAAAACATTGCAGAACAAGTGAGTCTACCAGGTCAAGGAAGAACATGATGACAAGAGGATGTTCAAGGCAAGACTGGTGGTGAAAGGTTTTCAACAGAAGGAGGGAGTGCATTTCACTGAAATATTCTCACCGGTAGTGAAGCTTACCACCATCTGAGTGGTTCTCAACATTGTGGCATTAGAAGACTTGCATCTTGAGCAGCTTGACATCAAGACTGCTTTCCTTCATGGAGATTTGGAGGAGTACATCTACATGCAACAGCCAGAGGGATATGTAGAGTCTGGGAAGGAAGACCTGATGTGCAAACTTCATAAGAGCTTATACGGGTTGAAGTTGGCACCTAGACAATGGAACAAAAATTTTGATGCATTCATGATTGCTTCTGTATGTGGATGATATGCTCATTGTAGGATCATGTATGCAGAGGATTAATGAGCTGAAAGGGCAGTTGGCTGAGGAGTTTGAAATGAAAGATCTTGGAGAAGCTGACAAGATTCTGGGGATGAAGATCAAAAGAGACCGCACAATTGGAACGTTGATGTTGTCACAAGCTGATTACATTGGGAAGGTTCTGAGAAAATTCAGTATGCTGGAAGCAAAGACAATCTCCATTCTCCTGGTGAGCCATTTCAAACTATCAAAGGAGCAATCATCGAAGACGACAGAAGAGGTTGAGTACATGGCAAAAGTTCCATACGCATCAGCTGTTGGAAGCCTGATGTATGTCATGGTCTGTACTCGACCTGACATCGCTCATGCAGTGGGAGTTATGAGCAGGTATATGGCTAACCCTGGAAAGCAACATTGAGAAGTTGTGAAGTGAATACTGAGGTATTTGAAAGGCAACAAGGAGGTATCTCTATGCTTTGGGAAATGGAATTCATTGCAGGGGTATGTGGATTCTGACCTTGGAGGCGACGTCGACAGCAGGAGGAGTACCATGAGTTATGTATTTACCTGTGAAGGGACTACGGTAAGTTGGATATCACAATTGCAGAAGGTGGTGGCTTTATCCACCACAGAGGCAAAATACATTGCTGTAACAGAAGCTGAGAAAGAGATGGTTTGGCCGAAGAAATTCTTTGATGAATTGGGAAGAAAGCGAGAGGAGAATGTATTGCACTGTGACAGTCAGAGTGCTTTACATCTTGCAAAGAACCCAGTGTTTCATGCCCGGATGAAGGTGACCGCCTTTCACTATAACACTTTTGACAAAGGTGGCCGCCTTTCACTGTAGCGACGCAGACTTCCTGTTTGGAACAGTGGATCATCTTCTCCATATGTAGGTCATTTCGGGCTAAGGTTTCTAACCTGAAAAAAACCTTGTAATTGTGCTCCCGATATAGTGATTATTCCGCCTCTCTGTGGACGTAGGGATTATTCCCAAACCACGTAAATCGTTGTGTTCTTCTTGCTTTCATTTCTTCTTCATTTTCTTTCGTTTCTTGTTTCTGTCGTTGTGACTCCCGACAATTCCGTAACAAGAAGAGCTCTTTATACATTTCAAGATTGTGCTCCGATCATCGAGCTAACCAAATTCAAGAGAGTTTGGGCATTAAAAGAAGACATCTGCCTATGACTTATCTTGGTGCTCCAATTTCTGATGGGAAAATAAAGAAGGTGATCTTTGAGGACCTGGTTAGCCGTGTGACATGACGTATTTAAGATTGGAAGAACAAGATGTTGTCGTCTGAAGGGAGGATAATGCTAGTGAATAGTGTTCTGACTTTGATGCCTATGCACATCTTCTCTGTTGTTAAGCCCCCTAATGGAACCATAGTGAGGTTAGAAATTATTATGAACTCATTCATTTGGGATTTTAAACAGGAAGGGAGAAGTCATTGGGCCTCACAGATAAGAATGGCTAGACCTCTTGAAGATGGCAGTTTCAATCATTATAATGTGGAGATGTTAATGCACGAGCTGCTGAGAAAACTAGCATTGGAAATTGCTGAAGGAAGATCTATATGGGCTATATTTATGAAGGATATATATGGTACTAATTAGAGGCTGTGGGATGAGAAATTTATCAGATTCTCCAGCCTGGCTAGGTGTATGATCGTTCATTTGGGGAAGTTGAAGGACATTTTTCTATGGGTCGTCGGGAGAGGCGAAATCAATTACTGGAAGGAAAATTGGGCAGGATCCTCTTTCTATTTTTCGAGATGTCTAACTCCTGAAATCTCTTTTCAGAAGGCAAGCTCTCATCTGAGGTTGATTTCTACTACTCTTGATGGGGGAAAAAGGTTTTTTTATTGCATTATTCTCACAGATGAGTCAGATAAATGTGTCTTCACTCCCACATCAAATGGTAACTTCAATTCTTGAGTCTATAGTTTCCAGTGGCTTCAAGAAAGAGATCTGGATGCTTGGCTATCCAGATTATGGTACAAAAATGTTCCTGGTAAGATGAACTTTCTAGTGTGTAGGATTCGTAACAGATTTATTCCAACAGATGAAAATGTTCAGCAGAAGGGTATTCATATGGCTTCTTACTACTAATGCTGTGAGAAGCCCTGCATCGAGACTACTTGGCATCTCTTTTTTAGAAGTGATTGAGTTTCCATTACTTCGGACCTCATTGGGAGGAAGTTGGGGTGTTCTTCTCTTAGGGATGATATGAATTCTTCTCAGTTCTCATGGCTTCAGGGGTCCGAGCAACGTCCATATGATGTATGGTGTCAGGGTATGGTATTTGCCTCAGTGTGCTAGACAATTTGGGATGCTCATAACAAGCACACGCAAGGATTGAGGTGCAACCTTCTGTTTCTCAAAGTTCGCTGCTTAGCTTTAATTTAGGAGTTGGGTACCTTATACTAGAGTGTCAAACATGATACTAGAAGTAGTGGGTTTAGCCCAGAGATGGGCTTACCAGGCATAAATTCAGCGTAACTCAGAAAATGGGTAAGATGGAGGCCTCCTTGTTCTAGCCTAAAGCTAAATGTGTACGATTCTTACAATCATGGTGCAATGCGGGGAGGCGTCCTAGTTCGGGACAATAGGGGTTTGGTTCTTCTTGTTTATGTGGCCTTCTTTGGGCCAGGTAACTCTATGGAGGCATAAGTTAAGGCCATGATCAGTGGTCTTCTTGTTTGTAGATTGTATATCATCCACATCAAGATAATTGAGTCAGACCCCCTGAATGCTGGTCAGCTGCCTGAGAGGTAACCAGATTGTTCCATGGTCTGTGGAGTACGACATTTAGAAATGTAGGTCTCTTCTAAGAAACAACATCGAGATCTCTCACACATTGAGGGAGGGGAACTTCGTTGCAGACAAGCTAGCTAGTAAAGGCGATCCCAACGATAGTCTCATTATTTTCCATGACCACGGTTATCTTCCTAATGATTGTAATCTTATTGTTACCGATGATGCCCAAGGGCTTCCTCACTTTAGACCTCCCTAACTGTAAATTTTTAATAAAAAGCAAGTTGTGAGTGAACTGGGGAAATATTGATAAATTTGTAACCTTTAATCAGTACAAATATTTGTTGATAAGACATATTGTTCGATTAAATCGATCATTCAATATATAAGGAATGCATTGGACATGTAGTGATGAGTGGGGACCAATTATAGATAACCCCTCAATGAACCGGTAGTCTCATGAGATGAATCAGTTGGCTAGACATATTTAAATGGGTTTAGTGTATACCCATCGATTAAACTGTCTTTGTGTGAGGTATTGAAAGTATAAATATCATTACTGACATAGATCATGATGTTAAATATTAAAAATATCATTCTTTGAGAATATTTTTGTAATTATCCATGAGATTACTGCATTGATATTATCTATGGATTAACTTTGAGGTCATGTGATTATTTATATGGAATTATTTGATCATCATCTATTCTTTCCATATTAATATTCATGATCAAGTTATTGATTAAATGAGATGTTTTTTCCAGTTATTTACCTTACCACATTGATTATGCTCTATTGATTCATGATATATCTCATTGTACGTAACCCTTATTGAGCATCTCAACTCACCCTTATTTTGATTTCTCCCCCCAAGATATGAATAAGGAATATTTGAATGACTTTAAAGTTAATTTTTTTACCTTCACAATGTTGTACTTCATGTTTTCAAATATAAAGTGAGATTCAAGTATGTATCTAGTTTTCCAACACTACAAAACTATTCGATCTTTCGGGATGCGATTGCTTGTATCTAATGCCAATGTAATAATATAACCCTGAACTCTAGGCTACTGGGGTCAGGTTATTTATAGTTAGTATTATAAGAATATTAGTAGAAATCATGAGAACTAGATTTAGGAAAACATAGATTTAGGAACATAATACTATGCTATACTTTGTGGATAAATATATAAGAACATTCTAATGTTTTAGTGTGGAAGATATTATGTTCTTTTTCCAAGAAATATATCCCTTTATGGATACTACAAGTAGATTTGGTTCTAGAACAGTTGTACATAGGGGTAATAACTCTGAAAATTTCTCATTATGATTTGACTCTACCTTCACCCAGTGCATGACAAAGCGCCTTACTGTGAACCTAGTTTGACACTCCCAGGGAATATGATTTGGATGATTTTCATTTTCTTTACAAAAAATTATGAGAGATTTGAATATATGGTGACAATGAATGAACTAGATTAAACCTAAAATGTATTATATTGAATAGAAGGTTTCATTATTTAGACATCCTATAAATTAGTACATATTTTTTCCACTCTGACTATTGTTTCTCACACTATGTTTTTTGATTTTAGTCAATGGATGGATCCCAAAGGAATCATGTTAACATTGAATATAATGGACAATGTGGTGATTATGAGAAATCAAATGAGATTATAACTAGAGTGAAAGATATCATGATTATGGCTAACCAATTATCCCAAAATATGATTAACAACCTATACCTTATCTAACTCTTGGACTCACCAAAGAAGAGAAGTATAGAGTCTTTTAAGATCTCATGTGTTGGAGAGTATGAAGAAAAAAAATCTCAATTTCCTAAAAATATGTAAAGATTCACCAAAGAGAATGTATCAACGAAATAAGAAAATGTTTTTTATGTGGAATATTAGGGCATAGAGAAATTAATTGTAGAGGAAAAGTGGGGGTTTCAATGGAGAGAAATAAATTTCATCCTAGAGATCTATTAATAGATTGTTTTCTTGAATGCGAGGAACATGAGAATTTTCTGATTCAATGCCCTCTTTTAAAGGATAACTCCTAGGCCAAGGAAGGACCAATGTTGAAGTAAAAGGGTTCAAGTATTTATGTATTGGGAGTTAAGAACTATGTTGCAGAAGTATTTTTTTCCACTGATATTTTGGTTATAAGAATCATAAAACATATAAGGACTGTTTTTAATTTTGTAAGAATATATGTCTTCATCTACGATTAACTCAAGAATTATGGATACCATCACGAGTTTATAATTTTAAGGTTGATCATAAATTCAATGTCTTAAATACCCATTTTTTATTTGATGGGGAGTTTATCATGATTTAGGGTATTTTAAGAGACATAATATGACTCATTGGTATAGTATATGTTTTAGGGAAAAAGTTATTTAATGAAGATTGACTTTACATTTTATGGACATAATATTAAATTTATTGGTAACCTTTAAGCTTTATCATATCTTTGATGTTATGATGATTATGGGTCAGTACAATTTTGGAATGTTTTAGAATTATATTAATATTGTTTTGGAAAAAGGGAAACCTTTATGTCGGGTGACAACCCATCACATCCGATAAGGTTGTGGGGCATGCACCCACAACTGAAGGGTGACAAAGTTGGAGCTCCTACCATTGACATATGTGATATATTGTTTAGTATGAAATTATTTTTACATAAATGATTTGACTAATAGGCACTTATGGAATGGATTAAGTTAAATCTTGGGTGTTACTATTGAGGTTTTATAGATTAATATATTATATTGGATAACTTGTTCTAACTATTTTGGTTTTGGTAAATATTTAGAGAGATACAATCATAACCCAATACACCATGACCTACCTGGCCGACGAAAAGGAAAGTGTAACCACCCGAAGCCTGCCTCCAATTGGTCAAGGGCTAGTGACTAGCACTGAGTAGGCATATCCCACATATGGGAGGCATTATCCTAATGTACCTATACACACACACAGACACATCACCATGTCCATAAAATATTAAGAAGTAAAAAAACTGATACCATAAATACATACACAATATCTATCCCACAACTAGAGTATGAAAATAAGTACTAAAAGAAATAAAGGGGCCAAATATTAGCCCAACCAAAACTACAAAGGTGTCCAACCAATATAGGAGGATACTACTGTCAAATGAAACACTGGTATACACCTCAGTCTATCTAGCCCAAAACTATGCTTTACATTATCTCAGTCATCCTAGGATATCGTCAAAAGGTTTCTTGAATGAATAAGACATTAAAGGTGAGGTAAGAGACCATGGATGGGTGAGTATATCAAAACCAAGGACACCTCGAAATAACCAAACATAAAGCTTCAAGAGTAGTCTTCTCATAACAACAATACAATAAACAAACCCAGATATACTCATAATAGACAACCAGTCTCAAGTGGTCTTAACCAATATTTCTTAAAACAAGAAACTGCTCGAGGATTAAAGGTAATGATCATTCCAAGAGTTCTCAAACCATGATCCATGTTATCAGTGATGACACTCATCCAAGAAGTCATTATTGTCAGGCCACACCCAAGAGGTACTCATTGGATATCTGAAGATCTCATCATCCAAATTGGGGATAATGCCTAAGGCCACTAGGGGAAACCATGAACCCCATTGGATCAAATTTCTAGATAGGGGATAAACACCTTATGCATCGTGGTCATGCTGATATCAAGAACCCATCTAAGGAATGATATTGTGTCCCACCCCGATCCCACTAGGGGATGCACTGAAGTCTATCTGAAGATGAACCCATTGATGGGATCATAATCCTATACCAAGGATTTAATTCCACATTGTAACCTCATGGGAAAGTAAAAGGGAATGACATTCAATATATCATAGTTTAAACTAAGGAAATAAAGGGTTCCAAACACCCTTAGAGGGAGTAAAAGTCATGTACTAGTGATACACAAGGTGTATTTCCAACCTTTGTTGTTCCTGTGTATTATCCTCTCACACGACATCTTAACCTCATAGTACACAATGTGTCCTCCTAGGGTTCACAATGTCTAGAGGTCAACTAACACTATAACTGTTCCATTTGTCCATGTCCGTGTACATTGGGTCAGTCCTGTGAACACTTGGCTGTGTCGGAGTAGACAACTCATCCCATGTACTTTGGTTATGTCCGAGTACATGACTTAGCCCGTGTGCTCAACATGTACCTATGTATCATTCAAGATTCATGGAATTCTACCATCTAGTGGTCACATGGTGTGTGGGACGGACCACACCGTGTATGATCTTTAACTTTGTATATAAACCCCAGCACCACGGCTGGGGGTCCCACATGGTGTGTATCTTTGGATTACATGTCGTGTACCATAGGATTTGTAGAAACCCAAATTTCATTAACCTCATCTGATTATGACACCTCTATATTAAATTATTCCACAAAATCCATTGTGATATGTGAATCTAGGATCATAGGGTCCTTCTATTTCCAGTGACTGGATTCTGGAATCTAATTAACCTAGAAATCATCATTTGTGGTTTGTTTTACTATTTCCACATGCCAAAACCTACAACATGATCTACCAATGTAGTCTCAATCCTCCCTCAATCAACTTATGTCATCTTCACACCCTTATTTTTCTATTGATCGAGAATTTCACCCACAGTATTAATCCATTTCATTAAAGAACAATCACACATTGATCAAATATCTGGTATTCGTTAAAATATTTCCCAAAGAGATAACCTACGATGAATGTGCGTAGAAGCGGGGGATAAATCCATAAAAAATAACACGAGGAATGAACCTCAATCTTTTTTCTTTTTATCCTCATTCCATTATCATAAAATTGATGAATGAAGATGAATTAACAATGTAGAATCAAAACAATATAAAAAATATCAACCATTGATTCACAAATCAATTATTGTTACTGGAATTGACCCGTGTTTGGCATGGGATAAATAAACGGGGATAAATCCACATAAATAAAATTTCCTACCTTAATTTCAGATCATTCATTATTGAATAATGGGTCCATGACATATTCATTGGCAATATCCACAACATTGATTTCTAGCCCTTGATCCGGTCATCATTCCACCAAGAGTGATCCTTCCAATAGATCCTATCTAGGTCTCTAGGGTTATATGGATAACCCTATTATTTACCCATACCTGGTATTTATAGATGAGGAAATTTTAGGTCACTACCTCATAATAATAAAATAAAATAAAAAAATTATTTATTTATTATTTGTGTCCGTGAAATCATTTCCCCAAACTCTTGACCCTGATAAATATTTTTTCGTACCTAAGTTGAAGACCGCATTCCTGAATGAACGGAGGTCTCATATTTTTATTCTGAGACTCCATTTTGGAGTTATTACACTATATCATGAAAATTAAATGAGTGTGATATTAAAAAATTTTATATTTTTAAAATATCAATTCCAGGATCATCGGGCCTCAGAATCTCATGTTGTCTCAGTACATAGCTTTGAAAATATTACTAGATATATTTAAAAGTAGTACATGTAAAAAATATAGAAGTTATATTCTCCCTACATTGGGATTTTATCCCAAAAATAAAGAGTACTTCTAAATTTTTTTTGGTACTGAGATCACATCTGGGTCCCCCACTCTAAGGTTCTCTACTAAATATTTTCGTCCTGCCACCAAACATGAAAAAATGGAATCACTCAGCCAAGAAGGATATTCTCCTACCAATATTCAGTCTACATTCATTACTCATTAAAGTTAGATCAATCTATGATTTCTAGCTCACCGTAGTTGATAAAATGTAATGGTTCGTGCAAGTACCTCCTCAATTGTGACATATGGAAGACATTGTGTACCTGGTATAACTACGGCGGTAGTGCCATGTGGTATGACACCTCCCCGACTCTATGTAGTTTCTAGAAAGACCTGATGAACCTCGAAGATAACTTTCTACCCAAACTAAATCTTCATAACCACATTGAGGCATGAACCACAGGAATGAATGGTCTCCCTCCTTAAACTCCAATAACATCCTTCATCAGTCTGCATAGGACTTCTAACGACTATGTGAAGCCCTCATCTACTCATGGATGGCTGCACCTTCTCTATTTTAGCTAACACCAACTTAAGTCCCATGAGTGTCGACTCTCCTAGGTCATTCCAACAAGTGTTGACCTACAAGGTTGCCCATACAAAGCCTCAAATGGGTTCATATAGATGGTGGAGTAATAGATGTTATTGTACACAAACTACACTAAGGGTAGGCGAGCCTCCCAACTATGGCTAAAGTTTAACATGCATTCCCACAACATGCCCTTTAGAGCCTAGATGGTATGCTCATTCAAGCCATCTATCCGGGGATGGAACTTCATGCTCAAATATAACTCATTCCCAAGGTCCTCCTACAATCGTCTCCATAATCGCAACATGAAGTGAGCATCATGGTATGGAATTATTTTTAAGGGAACTCTTTGGAGCTGGACTATCTCTTGCACATAAAGGCATTTTAAGCTCTCAACTGAACTCTTCCCCCATATAGGTTTTATGTGGGAAAACTTGGTGAGTTGGTCTACGATCACCAAGATGGAATCATTTACTCTCGATCTATATGGAAACCCATTCATTAATTCCATAGACATCCCATCCAAATTCTACTATGGAACATCAAGGGGTTGAGCTAAACTCATTGGAACCTAGTGCTCGTCCTTCACTTGTTCACAAGTGAGGCACTAAGATACAAGATCTGCTATTGATATATTCATACCTAGGAACTAAAACTAATGTCAGAGGTCATGGTACATCTTTTACATGCCTGGATGTATTTCCAATGGCTATGTATGAAATTCCATCACGACCTACATCTTTTAACGAATACCATACATGAGTATGTATGGTTTCACAGTCAGTATCTCCATGATGAGCCTCCATGGCATGCTGTAAAAGTAGTGGGGTAACAATCACCGACTGTAGATATGGTGCACCATCATTATCAACTAAGGACAATTGCAATGAGGAAAACTTCTTCTGAAGCCTCAGTCAATAACTACATGTAATATCTCCTTTTGAGAGAATCTTCTACCATGTTCCCCATTTAAGGAGTAAAGACTATATTGAAGTTATAGTCCTTAAAGAACTCTAGCCATCGACTATATCACAAGTTAAGATCATTTTGAGAGAAGATAGTCTTGAGACTCTTGTAGTTAGAGTAAAAAATAAATCACTCACCCATAATATAGTGTCACCACATCTTCAAGGAAAAGACTTCTGACTCCAAATCAAGATCATGGGTCATGTAAACCTGCTAATGTGGCCTCAATTATTGAGACCCATAAGTTATTACACCCCCCTTTGCATCAGAAAACAACCAATTCCATTCCTTGAGGCATCATAAAACATTATATACCTGACACAATCCTCTGGAAATATCATGATGGGGGTTGTAATGTCTTGCCCCGGTAACCACTAAACTAGTCCCCAAGTCTATTCTCCATAAGATCTCAAGTGCAACTCCTCGTACACTAGAGGCTGTCGACTAGAAGCGAGAGTCTAAAGTGTATATGTGAGGAGACTATACCCCTATATCAGAGTACACAACTATTAGTAAATAACCAAACATCATACACATCAGTGTAATGTAGAAGGATAAATGAACTAAAACTGAAACATGATGTAATAAAACGAAATATAGCGAAGGATCGAACAACCATACCATACATGCCACAATGATCTCCCACTAGGTCGATCACATATATAGATAAATAATTGAAAAATAAATACAACAAAACCTATTTCCAAAACTAGGACATAACCCATACTTGGTCTCCAGTACCCTGTCAAGCTACTCTAGCAAGACCGGTCAACTCCACACGAGCATCCCACTCAACCATGGAATCCAGGGCCTCGACTTGAGATTTCGTGCATACATGATCAACCTAAAAGTAGATATGAAATATGTACTAACACTTAGGTTCATGTACATGGGGTGAGAAATAAATCTCAGTAGGGTACCCCCATTATTGAACCAATAACTACTTCCATAAGTGCATGCCCATTTAGTATGCTCATCATAGTCAAAAAATAACTGAAATAAGTACAAATAAAATAATCATAGATCCCTAGGTCTGTGACATCGATCAAACATAATTTCTTCAGACAATACGAGATTGTCTATGAGCATGTTTCCATGATCGTGCATCTCAAATAACCTGCGAGATCCATTTCCATGGCAGTCGCAACCAAACATGACAATTACAGGGACCATCCTATGATATTTCTATCATTTGGGGTACTAATCTAAGTCACCCTTACCAAGTCCTCCTGATTCTAACATTATTTCATACTTGAAACCTCAATAAATCTTTTCTAGTTACCACACATAATTACTACCAAAAATGGACAATCAATCTGACATCTATCTCAGGTACAAAAAAAACCTAGATAATTAGTCCAATGCTATACCACGAATCAATTTTATCATTATTGGAGCATCAATACGACATTTAAACCATGGATGTGAGCATCAGTCCACCATCCACCCTAGTTGGTATATTATAAATTCCCAAAGCATCAGTCTGAAACACAAACAACAAAGTATACTATTTGTGTCTAGAGCCTCAGTCTAACAACTAATCCATAGTATACATTTCATTCCTAGAACCTTAGTCCAACAAATATCTATATAAAACATTGGTCATGCTTAGAGCATTAGTCTGGACCAACCTAAGGATAAGGAGCATCAGTCTAACATCCTATTTCACATGGCATGCCATCATTTCCAAGAGGCTCAATTTGGAACACTATCCAAGATGCATACTATCAGTGTCTAGAGCCTCATTCTAACACCATCTCAGTAGTATACTTCTTATGCCCGAAACCTCAGTCTAACACCACGCCTCATACATGTGACATCACATCACTATACTCACCAATATCAAACAACGTGCTTAGATCCTAATTCCAACACTCAAACTATCAACAAAACTATTGGTACCAATACGAAGCCTCAGTCCAACAATCTCATTCACAGATCTTTGGAACCATACTTATGGATCGTCTATCTAGTTCTCTCAACCATCACAACCATTACTAGTAAACTAGGTCCCAAAACGTGGCAACCCAACTCTATCAAACCAGCCCATGGGCATAATACAAGTCACAAACTCAACAAATGAAACATAAAAAGGGTTGGTTACACATACATCTCAGCCAGAAACAACTCATCCCCATTATCTCATACATCAACTTGGGTCCCAAGAAAACATTTATGACCAAACAATTTAAGAACATGCACTCGCTCAGGGCCATCCACACTTGGCCCTCTTGATCCACACATATATAGAGGCATCCCTCTTTGGATCCTCGAACATCCCTATGTCCACAAATAGCATTGGACACCATATGAGGGGTTTCTCTATCTCATACACGAACTTAGAACAATACCATCACAAGAAACATCCTCAAGCATCCCCCAATAGCCTCTAATTGATCCTAGATCAAACACATGCCAACAAGGCATCCAAAATTAAACCCATGACATGCAGGTATTCTCAACAGACGACCACAACATCTAGAAATCACTTAACCGAAAACCATCCAACTATGGGAGACCTCAAGAGTTCTTCAAACTCAAATCAACACCAAAATGAAACTCAATCATAACCTCCATCCTACAATGTCAACTAAACCCAAAGGATCTAACCACCATGACACTCAAATATGGGGTCCAAAACTCAACTGCTCTATCCTTGAGAAATTGGTCCCGATACACAGGGAAAAACCAAAATATCCTTAGATTTAATACACAATCCTACCTTACGGGATCCATCCAAGGAACCTCAATAAATTTTCCATGGCACACACAATTTATGAAAATTAACTAGATTATAAACCTCACTTGGTCATCGTGTATCATAACCCAACCCACTGGAGGATTATAAATCCAAAACTCAAAGAAACCCCCCTTCTAATGCACATTTTTTTGAAACACCTTCTAGATGACCTCTATATGTTGAAAGGATCCCACCATCATGATTTACGTGAAAAAATGCTCAAAATAGAATATTCAAAAGTTCTATTATGACTTATAGGGAACAAAACAACCAAAAACTCCAAGCTAGAAAAATTACATGGTGTATACTTTTGAGTACACAACATGTAATGTGAACTCTCCACCTAGACATGTAATTTTACATGGTAAGAGAAACATGGGTTCTACCTTTGTACTACTACATGGTGTACACCCAAATTACTCAACTTATGCTTTCCAAACACCATCTACCCACATACTTTTCACATGTCCAGGAAGAATTCCATGTATTACTAAACGACATGTACTTGAATTACACGATGTGTAGTTTGGAAAAATAAATCTTCCCCAAACGAGAAGAAAACATGGTGTATGTTCTTATAACTACATGTCTTGTAGTCAGGGTTTTTGAATAGTAAATGCCTATAGACCTCCCAAAACCCATGTTTCCCCAAATAAGTATAGATTGACCACATGGGTTACTTACCAACCATAATAGGGATTTAAAACATAAAAAAACTAATATAGAGGGTTTAGGGAAAAAACAAAAAATATCCTACCTTGTGGCATAATCTCTGAAGCTTTAGGTCTAAATCCTCTCTTGAAAGCTACTGCACCTTGATCTTGTCCTGATCTATACCAAGAATGAAGTCTAGCAGCATCTCCTCCCCCTTTTCCGCTTGGTTTGGCCATCACACACTAGGAGAAGTCCCCCCCTTCTACCATGTGTAGAAACTCCAAATGGGGGGAGACACTTTTATTTAATTAAATTAATTAGATAATTAATTAATTTCCCATTTTCATATATATGTCAAGTCCTGGAACCTGAGGAGAGTTAATAACCTACCTAGGAAAAACCCCCCATTCCAAACTCAATCGTAATGTAAGAATATCAATCTCACACTCCATTCAAAAGATGCAGCCACCTGAAACTACATGAACAATATAACATTCAATTAATTAAATATTAAATATTCTATTAAAACTCGAACTACTCAGAATCCCACTATCTTCCTATCCTAGGGTAAATACCCTATTAGTGGACCAATAGAGTGGTCAATAAAATTATCCAAGAGTATCTAATAGTGTAAAATGAACCTTTTACCCCTCATGAGCACCCGAGAACAAAAATTTAAATTTATGCACAAATTTCAAGACTCAAAAAAACTTAGGCCTCTATGACCTCCCCACCACAAACATTCTCAACCTAAAGAACCCTTGGTGGTCTTCTAACCACACATCATGACCCACCTTGGTCGTCAACTCAAGATCAACTTGATGTGTTCTACTCAGAGACACCAACTGAGTTTCTCTACACAACCTCTAAGAGAGGGCGTAAATCTCACTAAAGGCCAAGCCACCACTTTCCACCATTAATAAACCACTAGGATAGTTCCTAACCGCACCCATCCATCTTGAAAAGTCACATAATCAATTGAAACTCATCATCAAACTCATGGTTCTCCCCACCATAGGAATATTCTTGATGTTTCCTCACAACCAAACATCATTTCAATAGTCTATCCCCCAATCACATTTAAACCATGTAACTAGACATAGACATCTCATTCTTACAAGAGAGACAAAACAAAACAACTATTGTCACCCATTCCTGGCATTCAAAAGAATCTCCCATTATATTCATTGATATCTAATCCACCATAGGGACCTCACCCATAGAAAACCGATGGTGCTCTCCCCAACACATGGCTTCACACACACTGCTTCATGAGAAAAACCTCCCAGGATGCCCCTTATCAACCCGATGAAACAAATATAGCATGACATAAAGCCGATCCCCACTTAGAATACTAAGGATGATGTCAAGATATTGGGCATGATAATCTCTAAACTACGAGTATACTAAGATTTCATTGATGAATACCACCAAAACCTCATCCATTTCAGAAAATCATAGTTCTACCCCAAGGCCATAGGTCACCATGCCCACAAACCTCTCATCACACCCGCAACAATTCTTCACCCACTCACGACTGCATTCCCAACTCAAGCACCTTGAATGTAAACTACCGTAACGTCTGCTCCACAAATCAAATGATACAAAACACCACTAGCTCTTGTGTTTCCAAGATTCCTCTATCACATAACTGTTACATTCCATTGTGTAACCCAACTACATAACCCACTCTTACTCCAACAATTCACTTCTCAAAAACACTTAGCTCACAAAAACCTAACCATGAAAACTTGAGCACTTCATGTGCTCTCGATCCAACTCAAGCCACTAGGATGAGCTCTCTTACTGAACCATTTCCTAGGACAGGAACCTGAAACAACCTTCCCCTCTTAAGACCAATAATAAGGAGAAACAGTAGCACACAAGTGAACCATCTTAAAAACCTAAAGGAATCCAATGAGTATAAGACTCATGTCTGAATGCACCTTTTTGTGCACCATTCCCAAAAGTCCAATGCATCCATCTGTACCTCAAGCACACAAAAGTGCTCATAACCTGGTCGACCCATCTCACAGATCACCCTCAAAAGTCAAATGGCTATGACTCACTACTCTAGAGTCACATAAAAAAGGCCACTAGGATCCACCACCTAGCTCTACCGATTATGTCTCACGTCAAGCCACTAGGTATGACCACCTAGGTCTAGGCCAACTCAAAGAAGGACATAACTCACAGGGCATCAACATGCACCCGTCTCATTGTCACACAACGTCAACAAGTCAGAACACCCTCCTCTAGGGTCTCACACCATAAATACATCACACCAACCAACTTCCCATGATTAGGGAGTCGTCCTCTTTGAGAATTTAGACATCAGACTGCTCCATAGATGACCCATACATTCAACCAACCTCAAACAAAACCATGCCCAAGGTTCCAACTATCTTACAGTTATACCATACTTTCCCACCAAAGTCACCACACCAGCCACACATAAGGACCACACCAACATCCCCACCATCGAGCACCTCACTATGGATCCATAGAACCTACCATCATAAGTAAACCCATAAAATCACACACTAGAAGGCATACAACATAGGGATCATATGTGCCTATCATGATGAATGAGATGCCTCTTTCCTATACATGCCAATAGTCAAAACCAACTCACAAGCCTCTTTCCAATGGGATAAGAGCCTAAAATCCGTCATAAACCATAAAATCCAAACAATATGTGAATCACACGAATAGAAAATAATATACAACCACAAAATCAACAATCCATAAAATCAATCCCAATATTTGGTATCATGGACATCTTACCAAATCTGGTGTTCACGATGCACTAGCCCAGTATCCATCAAAATCTCTAACACATTCCTATATATTCTATCTATAAAACCCCAAAAGAAAAAATAACATGGAAGTAAATGCTCTGATATAACTTTGTAACATCCCATCCCAGTAGCCACTAAAATAGTTCTCCAAGATAGTTCGCCACAAGAACTCAAGTACGCCTCCTCATATGCCAGAGGCTACCGTCTAGCAACGGTGGTCTAAAGTGGATCTGTGAGGAGACTATACACCCATATTAGAGTGCACAATTATAAGTAAATAACATATCACTACAAAAATCAGAGTAATGTGGAAGGATAAATAAACTGAAAATGAAACATGCTGTAATAAAATGAAATACAACAAGGGCCTAAACAACCACACCATACATAAAACACCAATCTTCGACTGGGATGATCACATATAAAAATAAGTTAATGAAAAAATAAAACATTCCCTACTTCCAATACCAGACTGTAACACATACCTGGTCTCCAGTGCCCTATCAAGCTACTCCAACATGAGGAGCCAACCCTACATGAGCATCCCACTCAGCCATGCAATCAGGGGCCTTATCCTGATCCATCGTGTATCTGTGCACAAACTGAAATCATACGTAAGGTATGTATATACAATATGGTGCACATAAAGGGTGTGATAAATAAATCTATGTATCCACTCACCAATGGTGAATCGATAACGGTGGGCATAAGTGTATACTCATGCATGATGCTCAACCTAGTCGAAACATAACTGAAATAAATACAAAAAAATCATCGATCCCTAGGTATGTGACCACAATCGACCATACTTGATTCGGAAAATGACAGAGTGTCTCTGAGAACATCTCCATGACTATGATTCTCAAATAACCGACAGGATCCATATCCATGGAAGCCAAAACCAAACATGAGAGTTCCATGGACCATCCTATGATAGTCCTATCATCTGAGGTACTAATCTAAGTCAACCCCTACTAAGTCCTCATGATCCCAACATTTTGTCATACTTGGTACCTCAACACATATATCCTAGTTAGCACATAGAAGTACTACCAAGAATGGACCATCAACCACACATCTATCTCATTTACTAAAAAAAACACCTAGAGCATCAGTCCAAACCAATATGAAAATTCATGTTTATCATACCTAGAGAATCAACTCAGAATTTAAACCTTGAAGGCATAACATTAATCCACCATCCATCCTAGATGGTATACCATCAATTCCCAGAGTATCATTCTGGAACATAAACAAAAAAGTATATTATCTGTGTCTAGAGGCTTAGTCTGACACCTAATCCATAGTATATTATCCATGCTTGGATCCTCAGTCCATAAAATATCTATATATAACATCAGTAGTTCCCATATCATTATTCTTTCCTAACAAAAGGATAAGGAGCATCATTCAAACATCCTATTTCACCCGACATACACTCGTTGCCCAAAGACTCAGTCTGATGCACTATCCATGAAGTATACTATCAGTGTCTAAAGCCTCAGTCTGACACCACCTCAATAGTATACTTATTGTGCCTAAAAACTCACTCTAGAACCATACCACAAACATGTGACATCACATCACTATACCCATCAATATTAAACATTGTTCGTAGATCCTCAGTCCATCACTCAAACCATCAACTAATCTATCAGTGTTGATACATAGCCTTAGTCCAACAATCTCAATCACAGATATCTAGAACCATACTTATGGATCGCATGTCCAACTCTCTCATCTATCACAACAATTAATAGTAAATAATTTTCCAAAACATTGCAACACAACCATATTAAACCGTGATGTGGGAGTAATCCAAGTATTAACCTCAATAAAAGAATCATAATAAAGGATAGCTATACATCTATCTCAGCTAGCAACACCTCATCCCCATCAGATCATACATCAACCTGAGTCCCAAGGAAACATAAATAACAAAACTACTTAAGCACACACACATGATTAGTGTCATCCTATCAGACATGCCTACATTTAGCCCTCTGGATGCACACATAAACAAAGGCATCCCTCTTTGGATCCTCGAACATCCCTAAGTCCACAAATAACATTGGACATCCTCCAGGGGTTCCTCTATCTCGTACAAGAACTTAATCCAAGACCATCAGAAGAACCTTCCTCAACCATCCCTTAGTAGCCTCTAACTAATCCTCAATCAACAACATACCAGTAGAGAATCCAAAATTAAACTCATTCCATATGGGTATTCTCAATATCCAGGCACGATATCTAAAAATCACTTAACTAGAAACTAGCCCACTATGGGAAATCACAAGAGTCCCTCAGACCCAACTTAACACCACAATGATACTTGGACATAACCTCTATCTTATGATGTCAACCAAGTCCAAAGGCTCTAGCCACTATAACCCTCAAACATAGGGTCCAAACCTCAACAGCTCTGTCGTCAAGAAACTGATCCTGATACACAGGGACAAACCAAAATCTCCTCAGAGATACTAATCAATCCCACCTTTCAGGATCAATCAAAGGAACCTCAATCAATTTTCCATGGATCACTCAGGCCAAGCCAATCACTAAGCTCACAAACCTCACCCAGCATCATGGATCACAACCCAACCCACTAGAGGATTCTAAATCCAAATCTCAATGAAATCATCCTATTGAACAAAAGTTTTTCAAAACACATTCTAGACAACCTCTATATGTTGAAAGGATACCACCATCATGATATTCATAGAATAACACTCCGGATGGACTACTCATGAGTCCAATTATGACTTCCAGGGCACAAAACACCCAAAACGCCAAATCTGGGTAAAGCACATGGCATGTACTTTCAAGTAAATTGTGTGTAATGTCAACTCTCCACCTGGACATGTACTTGTACATATCCAGAGCAACATGGGTTCTGCCTATGTACTACTACACGCTGTGTACCCAAAGTACACTGCAAGTAATTTCTAAAAATCTCTCCCATTTACTTTTTCATGCGGCTAGACACATGGACATATAATTATACATGGAATGTACATGAAGTACATGACATTTAATTTTGAAAATTCCATCTTCCCCAAAAGGGAAGAACACATGGAGTATGTTCTTAAAACCAAATGCTGTGTAGTTAGGGTTTCCGAATGAGAAACCCCTACAGACTTCTAAAACCCCATGTTTTCCCCAAAATAAGCACAGATTGACCCCTGTGGTGTACATAGAAAACATAATAGGGCTTTATAACATAAAAAACTAATCTATGGGGATCGAGGCATAAAAGTCAAAACTATCCTAACTCATGTCATAATTGCTGAACCTTCAGGTCCAAATCCGCACCTGGAAGTTGTTGTACCTGGATCCAATTGTGATCTATGATAAGAAAGAAGTCTGAAGGCATCTCCTATGAAGGTATCAAGCATGTAGTAGAAGCCCTGGACATGGTATTTTAAAATTTTCTACTGACGATCGACATGAGTATGTCTTTTTCAGTGAATCGCTGCCTGATATAAGTCTATGGATCATTGCATGAATAATTTAAGCACAAAAATAAATTTATGAAATACCTAGTTTGAGTCAAATCCATGCTTGGAATATTCTCATCGATGGTGATTATTTCTCAAAGGATTATAATTTTAATACCTCTAGATTGTCCACATGTGCTTCAAAAGCCTGTGGGAATGTCGATCATCTGAATCTGGGGGTAGCGTAGAGTGCCAATGATAGATTTGACATCCCAACGATCACCACTACTCTGTTCCACCAATCCGTGAAGAAACAATGTGATCGAGTTCCTGGAACCAGATCATATCTCTCTAGGAATCTAGAGAGGTATAAGAGAGATAAGATCTCACCATTGAGAAATGAATAATATCTGGTGATAGGTTCCTTCCTTCTATTTATAGTGAATGGATAAATATCTAGTATATACACCTGATACCCGAATATTTATTTCTCCTTGCATAAATGATATATTATGACTACTGAACTGAATCAAAAATATCATTTATATTTTTATCACTTTTTTGTAATATAATAAATATATTTCATGATAAAAATTGATTCATTAACTCGACTTGTCATTCCTGTAAATATTAAATAAACCTTGAATATTTTAAAGAAATATTCATTCAAATATTATATTACATAATAAATAAATTCAATACCAGTTATTATTAACTTTAATAATATTAATTTATTTATTCCTTTAGGGATTTTATATCCTTGGAAAAACCTCGGACCCTAGTGGTGGGGCCCACCATGTCCAAAATTTATATTCATCAGAATAGGGAAGACTATCGAATACACTATAGTGTGTGGTACTCTAGGCCCTTATCTCAATAATAGTGAATAATATTTACAGACCAAGAGCTGAGTCGAATAACCCATCAAGGCCCCTAAAGAGATAAGGATAGTCATAACAATGAAATCCAACCTACAAACACACACAATGTAATATAATCACTTTGTCTCTAATATCTCATAAAGTAAGACACACACCCATGTCATCACCCTTTCTTGCATTATTATTTTTTGATCTAACTGGATGGATTTACCTTGTACAACTATGACCAAGGATTTATCAAGGTACTACCATACCGATCAACTAGGCTCAAGATATATGACTTTCTTAACCTGTAAATGAAAAATTATATCATTATCATTCAACCAATTTCATACCACCAATGACGCATGCAATACAATCTACCTTACCATGTTTCATTAACATGGTTTTTCCCTTGCATCAATGTACATGATCAAATGGAACACATTGGTAATGATATAAAGCTAGGAGACCATTACACATTTCTATAGACAGGAACAAAAAATGAAACAAAAGACATGTAGTTTTCCTATTGGTGGGTCTATCCTCATGATATCACTACTAGAGATCAACAAGTGCGAACTTCATGAGAAGAATGCTCAATGCCTATGAGCCCCCAACACCTAATAGTCAAACATGTACTATGTCTAGTTAGTGAGATGTATCTAAACCATAGGAACGTGGTTTAAGATTAATGTAATAGTATCTTGAAGTTATCATTATAGTTTGGGATCTGCTATAACATTTTGATATAACAACTAATCTATGGACATTGCCATTTAATAGTGGATGTAGAAATATCTAAAATATAATGGTAAAAATACATCATGTACATCTAACTGTATACACGTTACTGCATAGTTGGGTCTAGGGAACCCACTATTACAATACTCCCACTTTCAATAGAGGTAAATTTTTAACCAAATATTTTTCTCACCCATGATTATGATCACATTTATTTTGAGTCACAACTTTAGTTTCTGGGTCTGAAAAGATTATTCTATGTGTCTATATTGTTATTTGTGACCTTACCTCCTTGATTAAAACTTCTTAATAGATGGTAACCCTGATTATATCCCTTTTTCCACTGTCACACCTTGAAATATTTTCTAGTAAGAATATCATAATTAATATTATGATAGTTCTTTACATACTAAGTGAAATTACATGAACTATAAAAAATCATTACATTTAACTGCCTTAGAGTCCACAACATACTCGGTATTTGTAGGTATAACTACAACTGGTTGAATGAGCTTGTCTCACTCAACACCATTAGTCTTACTAGGATATTAAATCACATGGATCTAAGGAAGACTAGTCTGTGTCCTTAGAAAATTAGTATACTTTCTTCTATACTTACTAGGTAGTTATCTTTTTTTACTTTCCCAAGTAAAATTAGATATTTCTCACTACTTCACTTATAGTTATCCTGGATATAATTCACATTTTCCTACTATAAGGTATATCGTGGCGATATCATTTCTTGTACATATCATGGCACATGTGATTCATCCATTGCTTAAGCACATGGATTTTAGCATACCAAGCTAATATCCTCCCATGTCTCGGATATGTAAAATTTGAGATGTATATACCATGTTACAATGGAAACAATTATATCTTGAATTGTTCCAACTAGTATTATTCAATACCATGTCACTATATGTATTATTGACTAAGTCAAAGAAATATTTAGATCTACTTTAGTAGATCTCGTACCCTAGAACTTAGGTTATCACATTAAGTCGATTATTAGAGAATAGAGTCTCTCATCCTAGTCTTAACTAATTTTAAGACCAATATCTGTTTTCCATATGTTTCTGAACATATTTTACTTGAAAAAAATCAGCGCTCCCACTAAACTCTGGTAGACACATGGAAAATATTTTAATGAATGTTCTAAGAAATTTTTTCTTACATTAATCATGAATTGGATTTCAGTAACTTGCAACCCTTATTACCATCATATGGTGTCATCACCCTTTCTGGTTGTGTCGTATAGACACCTCACATGAAAGTTGATCTTGACAACCAATGAATAATTTAATGATCTTATAAATTTTCTATGATAATTTAAATTATAATGGATTTAGGCATAATGAATTAGTGTAACCAATAGATCCTTATTGGTACTATTCTTGTACCATCCATGTATAATCTCATTTGAATACCCACCAAAATATTCAAAATAATGAGCCCCTTTTCACTTTGATACATACAATTCATTGTTGAATTTTAATTGATCTTGTAAATCTTAGCTTGTTTCCATTTAGTAATTACTTATAGAAAATATTATTCAAAATGAATAATGTATCAGCGATCATGGTGAATTCAAAACCATCACCATGGTTTTATCCTTCATATGCATTATGTGTCTTTGGAACATTCATGTTCCACAAGAACTTGTGGAACTTGTTCCTATTCCAACTATATGTGCATCTTAAGCATTGACTAAACCCAAGTCAATCTATCTCCCACTATCTCAAAAGAGATTTTCACCCTTACATTGAAATATAGTCTATTAATTGACTATATATTTTCTATCTTAGGAATTTATGTAATATCCTAAACAATGAACATGATAATTAGTAAGATACACAATGTGTTTGTTCTTGATGCAAGTTTTTTATGTCATAAAAAACTCTTTTCATATAAACACATGTCTTATAACATTATGGATTTTCATCGTACTATAACTTATATGATATCCATTTTTCATGATAGTTAGCATATGGTTATGGGATACCTCCATTATTTGCAAAGAACATATTAAAATATAATGGAAGTTTTTGCAAGTTTCAATATTGATACTACTTACATCATGACTCTAATGTATAAAATGTGATTTTAGGAATTGACCCACGCTATATGTTATTGATCAATGTTAACATGTAAAATTTCATCATTGATCATCCTCATTATCATCAATGTTATAATGTATATAAGCTAATGTGTATTTAGGAATTACTCAACACTACATTTGATTGATGATTTCATGGTCAATATAATATTCGACATGCCGACCCAAAGCTACTTATATCTTTAGAGCATACATATTCTTTAATTGACCATTCCTTAATTACTAAAGGAATCTTATGAAGTATATATACCTTTATATTACTCTTGTATTTGTTTACTCTCACTAGCTAAACTAATTCTGAAATCTTTATGGCATACCATTATCTCTAATGGTTTTATCATCTAAACTAAAGACATTGATAATAACAAAGGTGTTTATCCTTACCGAGCCTAAATACCAAAATGGGTATATATTTAATGTCCAATTTTAGTCTTACTTGAAGAAGATTTATCTTTACACAACTGAGTATAAAAGTATTAATTTTTATATTCATCAGTTGTTTCCTGTGATTCATGTATCAATAAACTATTTGTTGATTATAAAACACAAAAAACAACATTAATCCCTAAATCTGGAATAATGTCTTCTTATGTCCAAAGGACACGTGAGATAAATATTTTTGGTTATACTAAAAAATATTTTTACAAGATTCATTAACTTGGAAATATATAAGTTGTGTACTTTTCACCATTGACTTAAGAAACACCCTTTCTTGGCCGCTTGGAGAATACACATGACTTCTAGAATTGTTTCTATACTTACATAGTTACTATATTTCGATACACATATGTGAATGACATATTGTATTTAATAACCAAGAATTAATATTGAAACCTTACTTTTATATTGATGAATATACCTGAAGAAGAAGCATATACTTGCTAATTCATTTCAGTTCAATGCATCTAACTTCCATGAAATTTATTTCATGTTATGAAAAGGAAATAACCCCATGTTAATACCTATTTATTTGAATAAAATTTGGAATATACCCTTGGAGTGACACTTTCCATTGGCCTTTCCCCTTTCTTTTTAATTCATTTTCCTTAATAATTAAAGATGAAACATTCTTTTATGTTCTTATTTACATGACAAACTTTACCTTAAAAGGTAATAAAGTGTTTACTCAATAGTGTTTGTTTTGTTACCGAAAATGAAACTAGATTAATTGGGTGAAATGATATTAAAATAGGATGTTTTTAAGGATCATAATCCACCTTTAAATTTTACATAGATCTAGTGTAATCATTACCTATTCAAATCATGCTTCACTTTCTCCTCATAAACTACTCGTAGATGATGGTACATTTTATATCATCCATATACTAATGTAGTGACCACAACTAGTATTAGAATTTGATGATTTAATAATGATGTAACCATAATATTCTTAATACATGAGTCTACTATAATCATATATCTCAAACTCACTTCATGATGTAACTTAACAGGTGTTAGGGACACTGGCACCTAGAATTTCCAATATCATAGTATTTTTGTGCATTTGCTTGTACTACTGTTGAAAACTCATGCCTGTTTGGACATTTACTTTGTCCAATATTTATCACATTTTTACTTGGGTATAACAAGTAGTTTTCTAAAAAAATAAAACTATTTTAGATTAGTACTTCTTATCTTGATTATCGATTTATATATTTTGATTAATTAATGAAATCATTAAATGTCTCCCACTATTTTATCGAATTTTAGGAACCCTCTATGCTAGAATTGGAATAATATGTCCCTTGAGTATTCTAGTGGAAAGGATCCCTAAAAATCCTCTCAAAGTTTATATACTTTGGCTACGCCACTACTAGTAGGTTTCAAGCTAAGAGTTTGACAAGCTAACTGCATTAACCCACAGTTCCATGATCTATTGAGTGAAGTCCCAGCTTCCAAAATCATAACTTAATTTTATCAATGATTGACTCAAAAATGACAGCAATTTAGCTTTGGTTAATCTTTAATACCACTTTATTTAACTCAACCCACCAATCTCACAAGAACTCCAAGGTAGTAAGAGGCACCTTCAGTTTTGACATGATAAACACCCCGAACACCCGATTTTGTTCAAAGATGAATGATAAAAGGAAGTTACGACATAATATTTTTTTGATGGTTTTATATTTTTATGTGATGAAATAAATCATTTTATATTTCATAATAATGTTCTATGTGATCTCACTAAAAACTAACTATTCAATAAATAGAAAAATTCACCACATCACATGTTCATTTTATAAGTGCATGCTTGTTTATTATTCTATGTGATCATGTGTAAAATACACATTCGAAAAATAATAAAACATGAAAAAATGATGATGTGATCATGATCCAATACTAATGGTTGATCCATTGAGTGAATAATGGATCAATATAAACCCTAGGGGTAATAACTTAAGTCACGTTACACGCTACTCGAGTTGCAGCGCCTTCCTATCCAATGCATCAAGCTCCAGTCTGGTGTGTCACCAAAACCTGGCATGAAGTGCATCACTTCTCATATTGTTATTATACAACATTACTTCCTCACAGTCAAGGGGAACTAGGAGTTCAAAATAGAACTCTAAAATTGGACATGTAGGACATTGTACATTTAACGACACTTAGACAACATGAAAATCACCATTTATTAAACTAATTATTACACAACACCATTGTAATAATTAAATAAATAAATAAACAAGAACCATACATGCATTTTTTGGTCAATGTTTCATGATCAGTATCATATGCATTAAACTCATGTATTTAAAATAAATGCAGAAAATAAAAACTAAACTTTCATTAAAATTATTCTCGAATGGCATTTTATTGATGTAAAATTAACTCTTATTTTAATTCAACAATTTTCATCATTCGGTCCTACTAAATAATATAAATCTAAAACGAAATATTAAATGAATTAATTAATTTATTTTAACACCAAAAGTAAATTAATTTAATTTCTAGAAATAATTTTAAACCATAAGTTAATATTTCATTAATTTAATTTAAATCCAAAATTAAAATAATTTCATAAAATAATTTTTTATTATAAAATTTGTAGGATCTCGAAAAGCTTGATTAAGGCTTGTGTGGGTTAGGTTGAACCCATGAAGCCCCATTCCAAGTATTGAAGACCCTGTGTAGTGGTGTTCTAGGTCGGGTTGGCCTGTCCAAGCCCGTTATGGGGTGGGAAGACCCGCCCGTGCCCATTTCAGGACGGATATGACTAGTTCTTAGCAATCCTAGGTATACCTCACAGCCTGTTGGACCTAGTGGGTGGTCCATTGGAGGGATCATCCATAGTCCAGAGTAGGGAGGAAAAGTAATGGGGCTCCGTTGTGTCATGGTTGGTATGGGTTGCTCAAGGTGGAGGAACAACCACCGATTCAATCCGGTTAAGATCAAATATGGTAGCTGAGGTTGAGGAGGGTGGATGGGAGGGGAAAATGGAGATGAGAGTTTCCATTGTTGTCAAATCCTAGTGAAGGATGAGGCTGGTCCATGGAGATTCTATCTTATAGGGAGGCAGCACCGAACATGATGATATCCAGACAATGGTAGGAAAGGGGACTGCAACGGTGGTGCTCACCACTGAGGAGGAGCTTGCTCAGATTTTTCCACTGAGGGAGGGAGCGGATGCCGGTAAAGTTGGTCAAGGGTGCTTCACTAGGCGGTGCTTGCTGCATAGGAGGAGTAGGCTGGAGGTGGTGTACTAGTGTGAAGAGCAGGGAGCGTGCGAGGCTGACTGCGGGTCAGGGATGGAAATGACCGAGGGAGGGAGGGAACAAGGGGGCCCCCTTCCTCATTTTTTTAAATTTTTTACCTGTTGGGGTATTCTTCCCCATTTTTAATTGTTGGGTTGTGAGATTTCCCCTGCCGACACTACATATGTGGATTTTTTTAATGAAACCAATTCCACTAAATTGTCGAATAAAAATCACTAGCTAGAATTACTATTTCAGCCAATGGAATTTCAGCTGGTAAAAGTTTTATTTGATTAAAAAACCACAATAGTTTGATTCAATCTGAATTTAAAAATTTGGATGGCTGCAAACTGGCCAACCAAGGTTGGATTGAAAAACCATCTATCTGTAATGACACTCTCTTCATAGTTAAATGAACATTTAATTTTTCTATTGAATTTAACATTTCACGTGCTTCTCTGATATCAATTAAAGGTATCAGACATATAGTGGAATCCCCAAAACAATGATTTTAAAAATTTCCACTGATGATCAACATAGATATATCGTCGTCGGTTAATTAGTTCCCAATATAAGTTCATGGATCATCAAATGAATAATTTAAGCACAAAAATAATCTATTTAAATACCTGGTTTGATTCTAATCCACCATCGATGTCTGCTCATCCATGGAAATCATTTCTCGAATGATCCGAAGTCAAACACCTATAGATCATCCACACACGCTTTGAAAGCCTACAGGAATGTCGATCGTCATAATCTGGTTGCTAGCATGGAGTTTTGACGATGCCTTCAACGTCCTGATGATAACCACTACTCTATTCCATCAATCTGTGAAGAAACACTACAATCGAGTGCTTGGGACCAGATCATCTCTCCTTAGTAATTTGGAGAGAGATATAGATAAAAGAGATAATCTCTCACCATTGTGAAATAAATAGTATTTATCGAGAGGTTTCTTTCTCCTATTTATATTGAATTGATAAATATCCGGTATAAACACCCGATACCGGAATATTTATTACTCACTACATAAATGATATATTATGACTACTAAATTGAATCATAAATATCATTTATTTTATTTATCACTTTATTTTAATATAATAAATATACTATGTGATAAAACCCAAGAAATTAACTCAACTCGTCATTCCCACAAATATTAAATGAACCTTGAATATTTTAAACCAATATTCGTTCAAATAATATATTTCATAATAAATAATTTCGTTACAAATTATCCTTAACTTAAATAATATTTTTTTTATTCTTTGTGACATATATCCTTGGAAAAAACCCATAACCTAGTGGTGGGGCCCACCATGTCCAAAATTCATATTCACTAGAATAAGGAAGAATGTTGAATACACTATTGTGTATGACGCTCTAGGCCCTTATCTTAATTGTAGTGAATAATATTCACAGCAAAGAATAGAGTCTAGAAACCCATCAAGGGCCCTAAAGAGATAAGGATAGTCATATAAATGACAACCAAACTATGGAAACACACTGTGTAGTATAATCTCTTTGGATCTAATGTCTCATAAAGTAGGATGCACACCTATGTCATCACCCTTTCTTGCTTTATTATTTGTTGATCCAATTGGATGGATTTACCTTGGACTACAATGGACAAGGATTTATCAAGGTACTACCATCATAATCATCCAAGCGAGATATATATGACTTCCTTTACCTGAAAGCAACAAACTCTATCTTGATCATTCAACCAATGTCATGCCACCAATGATGCACCCAACAAAAGATACCTCTCCTCGATTTCATTATCATTTTTTTTCTTATGGGTTCTTCAAATCCACCCACGGTCTCAGACAGGGAGACCCCATCTCCCCGAGCCTCTTCATAATCTCCCAGGACATCTTGAGTCGTCTCATTCAGAGGAGCTATAATAGTGGTGAGATTCATCCCTATCGAAGGTGCAGGGGGTCTTGGTCTACCTCCCACATTATGTTCGCGGATGACACCCTCCTTTTTATGAATGCGGGTATTAGATCGCTCAAATGTCTGAATGAGGTGCTAGATGATTACTGCTTCTGGAGTGGCCAACTCATTAACAAAGACAAGAGCCATTTATTTCTCTCTAACAAGTGTTTTCCCAGCCGGATGTCAGCAGTGCATACTTCCCTTTCCATGCAACATGGAAGCATTCCTAATGAGTACTAGGGGGCCCCCATTTCTCTAAGCAAACTTCGCATCCGGGATTTCGAATTACTCACTAGAAAGATAGTGGATCACATCCACAAATGGAAGAATAAATACCTCTCCTTTGGGGGTCGTATTGCACTGATTAATAGCGTGCTCCTCGCTTCCCCTGTTCATGCACTTTATCCTATCAAAGTCCCAAAGGGTGTCATTTCCAACATCTACAAGATTATTTCCAATTTTATCTGGGACCCCAAAGCTGAGGGCAAGCGTCACTGGTCCTCCTAGAGTAAAATGGAAAGACTGGCAAGCGAAGGGGGCATCAATGTCTGTAGCCTCGCGAATACTCTGCAGTTCATGCATGAAAAAATGGCCTGGGAAATCCTGAAAAAATGCACCCTATAGGGCCAAATTATGAATACTACCCAGTTTGGAAACATGGCATTGATCGAAGGCCATGTCTCCCCATTCTGGGCTTCCATTTCCCCCCTTATCCTTGAGTTTCAAGTGCATGTGCGCTGGATCATTGGGAGGGGGGACATTTCGTTCTGGTATCATAACTGGGCTAGGGAAATTCTCGGCTTCCCAGGATGTCCTGCCCCCTCGATCTCATTCAGGGAAGAAAGCAGCCACCCCTCCTTCATTTTAGCAGTGTTGAATGATTTCCACCAGAGCTCTTTAAACCTTATTGCCATGTCCACTGATAACAATAAATGTATTTTCACCCCTTCGTCCACTGGGGTCCTCACTTCTTGGGACTTCTGCCGCTCGTGAGGCTTCCAAGACCCTCTTCAAATCTGGAATGATACCTTGTTGTGTGAGGACATGACTTCTAAGTTCAACTTCCTTATTTGGAGAATTCGAAACAGATCCCTCCCAACAGAGGATAACATCAAATGCTGTGGGATTTATTTGGCATCTCGCTGCTCATGTTGTCAAAGCAGCAAGGAGGAGAGTGCAGACCATATTTTCTTAAAAAGTGATTGGGCAGGTGCTGTCTGGTGCTACTTTGGTGAGTTCACGAGTCTCTTCATCCCCCACTTAAGCGACCTTGCTTTCATGTAAAGGTGGTTCCATGGCTCTGGTGATAAGAGGCCCGAAGAAGATGGTTCGATCCATGATTCTACAAGCGGGATGCTGGAGTTTATGGCAGGCCCGCAACAAACCTAGGCATGAAGGGGTGCTGGACAAGTCCTACACTAGCATCGTCAGGACCAAGATGCTCCTTCTGGATATGGAAAAACTCATATCTATTTGGAATGATGCCCCCTCTCTTCGCAAAGTGCAGGTCAAACCCCATATCCCCCAACATATTAATAGTAACACCAGGGGGCAATGGATCTATTGGTCCCCGCCTTCCAGTGGTCTCAAACTTAACACAGACGCGTCATGCATCATGGGGAACCTCTGGGGTGGTGGGGTTGTGTGTAATATCCATGGATCGGTGGTGCTGTAATTCTCTGCCAGGTTAGGTCATGTTACCTCCCTTCAGGCCGAGGCCAAAGATTTTCTCATGGGTCTTTGTATTTTTCACCTCAAAGGTGTCCGTGTTGAAGAGGCAGATACTGACTCCAAGATCCTTCATGAGGTTCTAAATGGATTCTATCAACCACCATGGTCTATCAAATACATCAGCAGAAAGTGTAGGTCTAATCTTAGTAACAACATCAAGGCCAATCACACCTGGAGAGAAGGTAACCAAGTCGCGGACTACCTTGCTTCTTTGGAGGTTACAGGCCCTGATCCTATCTGCCATCATACGATGAGCTCCTTGAAACCCGAGGGTATCAACTTAATTAAAGGGGATTACCTCGGTCTCCACTAATTTAGGCCCCTTATCTTCTTTTCTTTGTTTTTGTTTTGTGTTGTGATGGGTTTTCAGTTGTTTTTCTTCCTCAATAAAAATTTCAAAATGATGATGAAGATGTAGCTAGAACATAAGACCTTGGTTTAAGATTAATGTCATTGTATCTCAAGGTTCTCATTATAGAATTGGATCTACTATAACCTTTTCATATGATAATTAATCTATGGACATTACCACTAAATAGTGGATGCACAAATATATACACTATAATTAAAAGAATACATCATGTATATCTAACTATATACATGGAATGGTAATCAAAAGTAATGCATAATTGGGTCTAGGTTACCCACTATTACAATATCCCCCCCTTCTCTGATTGTTCTAGTCGTCACGTATATGGAGAAGATCCTCCACCCTTCTATCATGCATAGAAACCCCAAATGGGGGGAGGGAGACTCTTTAAATTAATTTCCCATTTTAATATCCATCCCGAGTCTTGGAACCCAAGGAATGTTAACACCCTTCCTTGGAAAACCCACCATTCTGGAATCAACCACCGAGTCAAAATCTCAATATGATGATCCATGCAAAGGACACATCCACCCAAAATCAAATGAATAATTTTACATTTAATTAAATAATACTAAACATTTTTCCAAAACTCAAATAGATTAGAATCCCACTAACCTACAAACCTAGAAAAAACACTCTATTCTGAGACAAATAGAGTTGTTAAAAAAATTATCTGAGACTATATACTATGGTAAAATGACCTTTTTACCACTCATGAGAACATAAGAACAAAATTAATCTTTTTCTCAAATTTCAAAACACATAAAAACCCAGGTCTCTACAAGGGTGCTTATCAACCTCTATCGTATCTCTGGAAGAGCCTACTAGCACATTTCTATCCAATTGAATGGATTCCCCTTTTGAGTCAAAGAAATCAAAGGTGCTGATATCCAAGAGAAATCAGGCTTGAACCTTCTATAGTACCCTGAAAACCCAATGAGTCTATGCACCACAATCATGCTCTTATGCGGATCCCAAGCTAACACTACCTCGACCATCACTGGGTCTAGAGATAAACTATCCATTGAGATGAAATGTACCATAAATTGGACCCCCTCAATTCAAAACTAACACTTATAGATATTCCTATAATGATGGTGCTCTTGAACTATGTCCATGACCATCCTTAAGTGTCTCGTGGGCTCCTTCTGAGACACTGAGTACACTAGGACTTCTTCGATTAAGAAAATGACAAACCGGTCTATAAGAGGCTAAAAGATATAGTTCATGAGTCCCATGAACACTTCTTGGGATTTCATCATGAAAAAAGGCATCACTAAGTACTCATGGTGACCATAGTGACATTTGAATACCATATATGGTATATCCTCATCCCATACATACAGCTAGTGATAACATGATCTGTGGTCAATCTTCAAGAACCATCAATTCACTCTCAACTGATCCAAGAGGTCATCAATCCTCGGTAGTGGATACATATTCATCATGGTCACCTAGTTCAAGTAACGATAATATAAACAAAACCTTAATCTTTTATCCACATTCTTTGAAGACAACACCTATGCTACCCAGGGGGAAACACTAGGTCTCATGAAGCCATCCCTCTATAAGTCCACCAATTTCACCCTCAACTCTCAAAGCTCGACATGGGATATATGATATATTAGTTCCAATATCAAGGCTATATCGAGGTTTATATCAATTAAAAAGTCTATCTCTCACAGAGGATACAAGGGGGATGTCCTCTGGAAATACAACATTATATTCCACCACTATTATAGGGAACTAGAATCCCATAACATTTTTTTCTCGAAGGGAAATACTATCCAGATTGTTAGTAATTCACTATATCCTCATATGCATGACTCCATACTACTCTATATAGTTTTCCTTATCACCCATGAAGAAAAACATCGATCTATCTCCATGGACACACCACATCCTCTACCTAAAATAGTTAATTTGGGCATGAATTGTGGATAACTAGTCCATACCTAATATGGAATCACTAGTCCTCATCACAACTAAAAATAAATATAATATGAAGCTCTCTCCTCCAAGTGTTAGATCACACTATCTAAAAAAGTGTGTGATCGCTGATTCCCCTCTGGATAAAGTATCTTGGTGTAAGGTTCAAGCCAAGGGATCAACTGGAATCTCCAAGTGTTGAACCAGAGAAGTTGGAAAGAAAAGAGTGGCTCACACCTATGTCTACTAGTACTGCAGATAAGGTAGAAAATATACATATCATACCTCTAATAATGTTGAGATCTTCAAGGTCATGGGCTAAATTTTCTTGTAGATATACCCTCCACAACCCTCCATCTCTCTAAGCCTGACATGGACCATCGAAGGGTGGTGGTGGAAATAAGTCAGACTTTTTTCCATCACCAACTGCTCAACCCGATCCTCTTACATGTATACTATAACAACCCAAGATTTTGTGAAATATATTTTTCAAATGAACTTAATATTATTGATATTTTGTGTTATACATGAAATTTTTTTATCTAGTTTTACATGAAACACTGAGTTTTTCTTACAATACACCCAACAATGAGTGTAGTTTTCATTACAAGTAACACTAAGTTTAAATGAAACATAACATACTATTAGAGTATTATTATTTAATGTAATAGTCATCAAATAGTCATTGGAATGGAGAGTATGAATATGATTAAGTAAATTATAAAAATAAGACTTACATATACATATATAATGAATTCTATGGTGACTAAATAATTTGAAATGAAATAAAAACCTTTTCAATATAAAGGAAATATTTTTTATGAAAAAATATTTTTATACGAAAATAATTGTTTTACGATAATAAATTAACAAAATCACTTATGGTGAAGTTTTTTAATGAAATTTACATATTATATGTTCAATATAATGTGCATCTTATGTTTTTTCTAGACAAGTGATAAGAATAAATCTTATTTTAAACTTAGAATTGCATTTTTATATAAACTATTTTTCACCTTAGGCGCAATTATATTAATTTTTTTTCCAATTTTAGAAATTTTATTTGATAAAATAAACTTTTTTTTGAAATCACCATGTAAAAAATATATTAGGTTAAATTTTGGTGATTTTCCTGAAAATTTCCATTTTTTGATGAATAGTGAAAAATAAAAAATTTTAATTGAAAACTAACTTTTAATTTAAATTATTTATAAAGTTAAGTTATATTTTGAAATGGTATTAAAGTAAAATTAGATCAATTATATATCTATTGATCCAATTTATGTCATTGGAAACATTTATATATTGAATTTTGATATAAAAATATTGTAATCTTTTGAAAATTACCTCTTTATCATTGTGTCTGGAGATTAATTTTAAATTAACATTTTTCTAATTATTTGAAAAAAATTTGTAAAAATGGATTCTATATTTTGAATCAGAATAATTTATATTATCTAATAAGGTTAACTTAATTTTTGACTAAAACGAATAGTGAAAATAGTAAAAAACAAATTTACCGTCGTTAAGGTAAAAATGGAATTACTAGGGGGTTGAACTAATAAGATAAGGTAGAAAAATTTCCTACTAACTTATCCAAGACACATTTTATGGCCTTATTACATCCCTTATCACATTATTATCAATTATTTTGAGTTTTTGGGACAATATTCTATGAAAGTGTCTTATATAATAAGTTAAGTAAAGAAAAAGAAAAAAAAGATACCTTCCTTGCTTTTAATATCTATAAAGTATTGGGATATGGAAAAATAACATATTTTAAGTTATAAATACTATTTTAAAAGTTATATGATTTTTTATCATGATCATTTATTTTAATTTTTTAGATGATTTTATTACTTTAAATGCTTATGAAACACAACACAAAATAAATGATATTAAAAATATTAAAAGTGAATTAAATTGAATGAATTATTATTTGAAAATAAAATTTTAGATTAATCTATCATGTCCCACATGTGTGAGCATAATATAATCAAATTCCATTACTTTCTTGATATTTTCAAATTCAAATTAAATTAATATTTTCAAGATTGGAAATAATGTAATTTTATAATAAATGATATTTTTTTAAATGATTTAAAATTAATAAAAAACTTATATTCCACCTAGTGATACTTAAATGTTAATAAATATTAACTATGTTTAATTAATGAAATAAATTTTCTTTTATAATGACTTTATTCACTTCTAAATAATCAAAACTCTATTAGCACAATTAAAGTTAAAATGGTGTTTTTGTACGTTACATGCACTTATGTCAAAATTTATATTCAATACTCACATTTTTTTAATTTTATAAATTGTATTTAATATTTAATAATTTGGTTCAAATTATCAATAAATTATCATTTTATTTTAGTCTTAAAGGATAAATTAGCTAGGTTAAAAATATTAATTACCATAGTGAAAAAACAAAAATCATAAAAATAAGGAAACTTAGAAGTTAAGGAAAAACATGTTTAAAACGTGTGTTCAATTAGGTGGTGGATGTTTTCATCGATTGTATCATCCATAGAGCCCTTTAATTATCAATTTTTTTGGAACATTATGTTAGAGTGACCTCCTAATAGTGAATAATTTTTGTAATTTACAAAAATTTCACACCTCCTCAACTATAAAAGGGGACTCACTCCCATCACTTCTTCACACATCTCAAGTCATTTGGATCAACCAAATCCTAACCAAATCACTTAATTAATTCCATACTCTCATACTAGAAGACGTATTTTGGATATAAATCCATCATAGTATGGATTTTGGTACAATATTAAAGAGGATACCTAGAGAAGATGTAATGTTCATCAACTAGTGTTAATATTTTATTTCTTCCTCCACCTCCTTAAATTATTATTATACCATGATAATATAACAACCTAAGTATTTTAAATATATTGAGATGTTTTTATATAAATTTCCTAACCTACAACCATCTCCACATCTATCAAAAGGGTTACGAAATCATCTTTCGTGTGTACTACGCACTATCGCCTCACAAATTGATGTTATTTGTTTTTCAAATACCTCCTCCCAAAGTTTGAAATAATGATGTTTTTATAGTTTATATTTTTTTTATGAATCAGTAATTTTTATATCATACATACATTTATACTCTCCATTTTGGGAAAATATGATAATGTCGCTTATGTGCACAGAAGATTACTGCCTCATGAAGCAATATGATCCATTCACACTTTACATATAAGGTATTAAGGATGTTTTTAATGAAAATATATAATATAATTTACATAAAATTATTTTGTAAGTATTATATATCATTTACCCTTTATTCGATCAATCCTATAAGAAAATGGAAACAACATTCATGTGTACGTACAACCTATCGTCTCCATGAATAATGTATTTCATTTTTTATCACTAAATTTTATGGATAAATACAAATACATATGTATTGAATATATATGATATTGATATAATGTTTAAAATTATAGATATTATGGAACCCTAATTTAAGTAATAGAACCAAAAAATAACAAGACAAAACATACAAAAAAATAACGCAGTTCTTTCCCAAAACGTGACTTTAACATAGAATTGTTAATAAATGGATAATAAAATATCATAATAAGACCATATATATTTTGATATATGTATGAATATGGTTATTTAATAGATTTATAATAAAACTAGATTTATTATACAGTATTTTGGCATGTGTATGGAGGAATTCAAGACTGAAGGTAAGAGATTTCTCTCGCACTTTTTACTTCTGTGATAGACATGCCACATTCACCACCTATTTATTTTAAGTGGTATATCCAATCACCATGAATATATTTTATGATTTTTACCCTTAAAATTATATATATTTACATATATATATTAGTATCTCTCTTTAATTTGGTTTATAATATTAGGATCTATTGTTAATGGGGTTTAATTTTCAAAATTTAACAAATCAATAATGGATTTTTGTCTCAATTTGCGTTCTTTGGGAATAAGTTATCTTATGCACCTATCATCTTATATGATATTTTTATACTTCTACTTTGACATATTTTTTCATGAATGTAATTTTTTTCATGATATTTTAATATTCACTTATTGTTATTCTTTTATAGTGCTTACCATTCAATGTTACTAAAGTGGTAAGAGTTTTATGTTACAATCACAATATTTGTCAGGATTATTTATGATTATGCTTCCAATGATAGAATCTTATAATATCTATCTCAAAAAAACTTTAATTTTATTCTCTTATGGTAATTTTATTAAAATACATGTTTTCCCCTTCCCATTCCTCTCTTTATGTACTCAAGAGTTCAAAATAATGTTTTTTGAAAAATCATCATTTCAGGTGAAAACATTTTTTTATCAAACAAAAATGTTTTCTAAAAGTGTTTTAAAAATATTTTATGTTTTAAAAAAGTGTTATTCAAATCCAAAAATATATTTTCCTCAAAAAAATATTTAAAATGATTTTTTAAATATTTGTTTATAAGATTTCAATGTCATTTTCAAAGATATTTACTTTAAAAAAGGTTTAATGTTTTAAATAAAATACTTTCAATGAAAAGTTATTTTCCTCAAGAAATGTTTTAAATGATATTTAAATATTATTTTCCATCAAATATGTCATTTTCAATTTTACCTATATTTTATTGGGGATATGAACCAATTATATAATTCTTATTCTTTCAATGAATGGTTCATTATGACAATATGTTTATGAAACCTATTTTTATTCCATAGGTTTTACCATGATAGAGTTCTTATGAAACCTAATTCTTTTTCATGGGTTATGTTACTATAAAATGATGAAATTATTATGAAACCTATCTCTTTTCCATAGTTTAGGATATGATAAATTTTTTATGAAACCCAATTCATTTCATGGGTTATGATAAAATGAATGTTTTATGATCTTATAGAACATATATGCATGATTTTTAGTATGTTATGATGATTATTTTATAACCAAGGATAGTGGTTACATTATAACCAAGTATGGTGGTTATGTTATAAACAAAGACAGGTGGGACCTATATAACCCTACAAGGCATTGATTAAAGATTTATATCTCATGAGATAGATAAGACTGGAATGGGGAGTGAACTCAGTTTAGTACGAGACTTTTCCCACTATGATGATCTTGGGAGTGAACCTTGACTAGTTTGATAGTTTGGGGATTGAACCCATTCTACTATGAGGAAAGGGTTTCCAATTGTATGGTATTGTGTCCCACCCATGAGGTGTAGCCTCCCATAGGGTTCCCTTATATGTTTTATCAATAAGCCTTGACTACTAAAAAAATTATTTTCTATGATTATGTGTATGTCATAATTCTGTGTCTTATTCCAATGTTATGCTCTCATGGATAATGTTATTTTATTATCTTATGATTCATGTCTTATAAACTACAAATATTTATTCCAGGACTTGGGATTATGATCTTTTATATGTAGGGTATGGTTTTAAATGTTATTATCATGATCTCATACCCTTATTTTCATGTTATGCTTACACAACTCTTTTGCTCACCCTTTCTTATGTTTTCTCTCCCCAAGATATGATGAACCATTTTAAGTAGGAGTACTAAAGGGGAAGATATTTGTGGGATACATTTAATATCTTTCAAGAATTAAGAACACTATGTTCTAAGTTTTCAAAGGCTCTAAACAATTACGGTATTAAGGAGCATGTTTGTACAATGGGATAAATATTCATAAAAAAGACACAATATACATGTATAAAAATCTTGGGTCACTATAGTTTGTATAAAAGGAAAGGATTAGTAAACCTTTGGAATCTAGGATGAGAAATATTTAGAGATATCCCTAGGTATACTTCTAAGGATATGTCTAGGGACGTCTCTAGGGATAAGTCTATGGATAGTTAAGGTATATGGACATTTACTAGACTTTTGGTAAAGGATAGAGTGTTTGGTCTCTAATAAATTACATCAATGTCTGGACACTACAAGTGTATGAGGCTCTAGAAAAGAGGTACATAGGGTTAGTAACTCTAGAAAGGGAATATTGAGCTGGACTCGATCATCACCTAATATACAATAACATGAATATATGTACACCTGGTTTGACACTCCTAATGTATATGATTTGGAAATTATATTACTTTTATTAACCATCATGAAGTATTTAAATAAATTATGGCTATGAATGACCTAGGATAAACCTAACATATCATATATTAAAAAGAGAGTGTCATGATTTTGAAACCCTATATGTCATTTTCATGATTATTTGGATTCCCATTATGATTAACATTTCTCACTGTATGCCTTTTGGTATTAGTCAATGGTGGGAACTAGAAGGAATTGAGTTAACATTTAATGTGGCTAACAATTTTTGGATGAGTAGTCAAATGGGATGATAACTGGAGTGAATGATGTTGTGATTATGCCTAATCAGTTTTCATGAAACATAATTAACAATGTGTACCTTAATGAACTCTCATACTCAAAAAAGAATAGAAGGAAATATTTAAATGAGAGTTTTGATAGTGTAGACCATAGAGGAAAAAGATTCATTTTCTTATGTGTTGAGAATGTGGGAAGAAACCCCAAAGTGGATGTCTTAGAGGAAGGGGAAAATGTTTTGAATATGAAAAATAAAGACACAAAACAAGTAACTGCAATGTGAAAATGAAAATTTTGGTTAAGGAAATGTATGAGAATAATGATCTCCCTATTATATCATCAACTATTGAATTCTTTAAATGTGAAAATTATGGGAATTTTTAAACTCAATTTCTTATGGGGAAATATCATGAATAAGAGACTAAAAATGACATATGAATGGAAAGATGTATTAAGGAATGAGATAATGAAGCATTGTTAACTATTTGAGAAGGAAGTGGGTTGAATTAAGTAATTATATATTGTAATTAAAGGATCATGTTATATAATCATAAAACATACAATTATTGTTTATTATAAGTTTTTTCATCAAGGATTTGAAAGAATATATTGAATGATGATGATTTACTAGATGGGTGAGTCGATAGAAAAGAGATATTTTTATTATGGTAATGTAAACCTTAATATGTTTATAAGGTTGATAAAATGGTGTTTAGTTCAGAAAATTATACGATTGAAATGGATAAGGTAAATTAGATAGTATTTATGACTTAAAACTGATAAAGGATTTGTTGAAAAAGTGGTTTATGTTATCATTGATAGAGTTTACAAAATTAATAGATATATGAAATATATTCAATAATCTTTTGTTTTATTCAAGGAATGAGAAAGAATGAATGTTTTCATTTAGTTTCTATGGTTATTAAAGTTTTTAAGAACATATGATGAAGGTACTCACTATTTTGGTTTGTGACAATTAATAGATACTTAATGTTGTTTGGGGGTATTAATGATAAGTTTGTTTTGGAAATTTAATGACCCTATTTCTATAATTTTAGATTTTGATCCTTCAGAAGGGTCATAAGGTTAAACATTTATGAAATGGTTTGTGTTTAACTTTGAATGAGGTTTTAGAGACTAATTTATTATTTATCCAAAAGAAAATTTATTCATATTGGATAACTTGTGCCAACTAATTTTTTATGATGATAATTATAGATAGAAGGAATGACTAATTATTCTATTTATGGATATTATGATCTATTTTTTACTTTAGGAATAAATAATCCACCTTCATTTCTTGGAGTAAAAGATTATGTGTTAATTGATCAATCCACAACACAAGGGTTTGATTGTGCTTATGAAATGGAATGAAATCAAGTGAGTATATCTTCTCAAGAAAATTAATCAACTTTAAGAAAATGATATTGTAATAAAATTATGTTTTTTTATCATTATTTTTGATGATATCAATGACAATTTTCTCATCTCCTTGGTTTATGGTTTTGTTGTTGTTAACATTCTCTGGATCTCCCACTTTCATATGATTAGTGATCTCTATCACTCTCTATAATTATTTATAATTTTCTTCCATGTACAGATCTTAACATCTTAAATATGTTCTCACAGATGGAAACAAAATTATGAGTTACTTTATGTAACCTTTATGTTTCTAACTTTTCCTTTTTAGGGAAGTTTTATAATTCATTCGTACAATGTGGGTTTCTATTAAGTGATTTTGAAATGTTAAATTATTGATAACCGAGATGAATCTTGAGGGAGAAATTCATTTTAGGGGGGGGGGGGATTATGTAACACCTATATATTTTTTGAAATATATTTTTCAAAATAATTTAATCTTATTGGTATTTTTTTCTTTACATGACACCAAGTTTATCATGTGTTACATGCAATACAGAGTTTATCATGCATTACACGCAACACTAAGTGTAGCCTGTGTAACACACAACATCAAGTTTAAAAGAAACATAACATACTATTGAAGTAAAATTATTTAATGTAATAGTTATCACCTAGCCATTAGAATGGAATATATTAATAGGATTAACTAAATTATGAAAATATAGTTTAAAAATGTATATATAATTAATTCTTTGGTAACCAATTAATTAGAAATGAAAATAAAAAACTTTTCAATAAAGAGGAAATCTTTTTCTGAAAAACTATTTTTATGTAAAAATATATATTTTATATCAACAAATTAATAAAATCACATATTTTGAATGATTTTAATGAAATGTATATCAAATATGTTTAATATAATTTTCATCTTTTTTTATATACAAGAGATAATAATAAATGCAATTTTATACTTAAAAATGTATTTTTATAAAAATAGTTTTATCGCCTTTGGCACATAAATATTAAAATTAATTTTCAAGAATTTTAGAAATTTTATTTGAAAAAATAAAAATTGATTTTTTAAATCATCATGAAAAAATTATCTTAGTGTTTATTTTTGGTATTTTTGTGAAAATATTCATCTTTTGATGAATAATGAAAAATTATGAATTTTTATTGAAAAATTAATTTTATTTATATTATTTATAAAGTCCAATTATATTTTAAATTTAATTTAATGTGAAATTAAATAAATTATATATATATATTAATATAGTTTAGTCCATTGGAACCATTTTCATATTTAACTTTGATATAAAAACTTTCTAACCCTTTGAAAATTTTCTCTTTAAAAATCTACTTTCTTGTCATGTGACTATGTCGCCCGACTCCACCATCACCCATACTCCACCATCACCCAGTAGAGCCTTAAAGAATACTCATCACATGGACTAAAATATAATATGTAGGAATCATCACAAGGCATAAAATGTGGCTGACTGCCTTTATCCAGTCCTCAACAACCTAGGGGTTTGGATCACCCCAAAACCTAGGAGGTCACTACCTCTGAAAATCATGTAACATAGCCTTCCTATGTGCATACTCATCTAGTACTTCTAGTACTAACTACTTCTCAATTGGTGACATAATAATAGGAAAACTTCATAGAGGTACTATCTCTTGTATAGCCCCCTTTATTGAATCCTTATCACTCAGTGGATCATCCTCACGATCATGTAGTGGAATCATGGACTCCTATCTTCACGGAGGCATCCTGAAATAAATAAGACGCACCATAGTTAATGATTATATCTATAAATATGACTTAAGGAAGGACATGGAAATCAAAACCCATTTCTATATGATGCATATACCAATGTTTTTCTATGAAACTGTTTTCTATATGAATCGAGTCAAGAAACGGGTTATCATAGTCTTGGTGAATGGATACATCATCCGTCACAAAAACACTGGAGTCACTATCCTAAAATCTAAACTCGTATCATTTCAATGTTGTTTCCATAAATCTAAAACCAATATCATAGATAAAAAACTCTACTCTTTGGTCATAAAGTTGAATCTACCACTCTGATACAACTCTTCCATGACTTGACCCATTGAGGCCAACCTGGTCAGCAATAAGTCGAGTTCAACCACCCCAATCCCCCCTCTAATAGGCTAGGGGTTGGAGAATAGAACCGATTAGTAATATCCCACATATGGGAGGCATTAGCCTAATGTACCTATACACACTCACACATATCCAAGCCCATAAAATGCTAATAAGTAAACATAACTGATACCATAAATGCATGAAAAACATTTATCCCACAACTAGTGTATAAAAATAATTTCTTATATTGATTTAGGGGAAAAATAAAGGCCCAACCAAAACTATAATGGAGTATAACCTACTAATAATGAGAGGACTATTGTCAAAGTTAACATTGGTATACACCTTGGTATGTCTGTCCTATAACTATACTCCACCTACTCCCAGTACTCCTAGGACACCGTCAAAAGGTCACTAATCTGTATAAGACATAACACATGTTGAAAGAGCTCATGTAGGGGTGATTATAACAATACCCAGTAGGAAATCCCCAAATAAACAAACCTAAAGAATCAAGAGTAGTCAAATCATAAAAACAATATGATATACAAACATAGATATACTCATAAAAGACAATCAGTATCAAGTGGTCCCAAATAACACTACCAGACACATTATACTACTCAATTCCTCAAGGTAATGCTCATTCTAGGAGTACTCACTCCATGATCCGTGCTCTAATGATGCTAATACAAGAGGTAATGATCACTGAGACCTGTGTGAGAAGTACTCATTGGATCTCTTAGGATCCCATCATTTAACTAGGGGATCACACCTAGGGACACTGGGAGACACAATAAACCCTATTAGGTCATCATTCTAGATAGGGGATCTATGCCCTATGACCACTGGTCACAAAAATATCATGAAACCCATATAGGAACAATAGAGGATCTCGCCCTGGTCTTATAGGGGGATGCACCAAACTATATGTAAAACTTAACATGTTGAAGGGATACCAATCCTATGCCAAGGATTTAATGTCACACTATACCCTATTAATAAGGGAAAAGGGAATCAAACTCAATTGATCCTAGAAATACTACAAAAGTCTCCTTTACAAACTCTAGAATAGGTCTTTATCAGTGATAAAAAGTGCTTATTACTGTAGCACTATTAAAAGTTTGAGGTTTTTATCAGCGCTAGAAAATAATTGATAAGGGGGTGCTTTATAAGTGCTAAAAAATCACTAAAAAATCATTATTTTATGATTACTTTTAGAAGCAGTGATAAAATAAAAAATTTGTCAGAGCATTTATTTATCATTGATAAAAGCATCCTTTATGATCTCTAATAAATGCATTGATACAATCACTAATAAAGGGTCCCTTTATCATCACCTTTATCAGAGCATTTAGTAGAGCTGATAAAGGGGAGTTCTATAGTGTGATGTTACCACACATTGCAACACCATTAATAGGGAATGCAGTGTGCTCTAATAACACACCACAACACCAAAAATATAACCATAAATTTTAAAAATAATATACAAATACAAAATTTGAGTAAAAAAAATTTCCAACACCATCCATCCAAATCAAATTTTTATTAAAAAGGGGGGTGGGAAAAAACACCAAGAAAAACCAAATTCATAGGGGCCTAAAATAATGTAGCCCGAGAGCATCACCTCTAATCACATTAACACCCTCTGGACTTAGGCTGATGAGGTCAATGATACAAGTGTGGATAGAGCTCTGATCCTCCAAAGAAGCAAGGTAATATACAACCTGATTTCCTTCGTGCCACGTATGGGTAACCTCGATGTTATGGAGGAGGGTTCTACATTGCCGAACAATATAGTAGATGGACCACGGGGTGGAGACTTTACCATGTAGGGAGTTGTGGAGAATCAAAGAGTCTGTCTCCACTTGAGAAATAACTAAATTCTACTGAAAACAAAGGGATATCCCAGTAAGCATGGCTTTGGCCTCGGCCATGATAGAGATTCCAATGCCGCAGGATGAAGAGAAATCAAGGACCAAATTCTCCCCACCCCCACGAACCACCCCCTCCTATCATTATGCCACGCAAATAAGACCCATCAATGTTCAACTTGTAACCACGATCAGGAGGCCACCAACACACCCATCTGCCTAGAGAACTGAAAAGCAGGGGCTGATTCGAGGGAATACTGGCCTGTAGAAAGCATATGGATGGAGCGACCCACCACCCTTGGATAAGACGAAACAATTCCACCAGTTGAAAATGGGTCCTCGCAATGATCGACCTCACCGAAAAAGGATCCCCTTCGAACCTTACATGATTTCTGCCTTGCCACAAGCACCAACATCCTGCAATGAGGATCACCGACTTGGCCAGCCGATCGATACCAGATTTCTGCGCACCGTGAAACCACCTCTCCAAAAAGGGCAAATTCCTCTAATCAGATGAATAAAAATAAGTACAACCACCAAAGAAAGTCCACACCTCACGAGCCCACTCCCCTTCGATGAACAGGTGATTGCGACTATCCTCCCGCTTGGAAAAACATCAAAGACACCACGAGGCAAAAATAATTCTCAGCTTCTTAACGTTCTAATCTGTTGCAGTAGATGAATTCTTGATGCGCCACATAAAAAATTTGAGTTTAGCTGGAATCCCATTACACCACACCACATCATGCCGGTTATCCTGATGGTCCTGAGTGGGTGACAGCCTATGGAAATCCCTCGTATTGAACGAACTCGAGGAAGATGGAATGAAAACAGACCTATCTGGCTCAGAATTAAACTAAATAGACTCCAGAAGAACCTAATAATCCTCATTCAAAACAGACTTAATAAACCTGGGATAGCTCTAGGCCTCCTTCAAGGAAATCGTTGGAGTAGGAAAACCATAGAATCCTAGCACTAAACCCCCCTAGTTACGAAAAAACACTATTATAGAGAAAAATAATGCACCTATATAAAAAACAAGCCACCCCTGATTGAGAAAAATAATGTACCGATAAAATAAAACAATTATTATATTAGTAATAATATAATGAAATAAATTAAATAGAAAGTGTAAATTTTAAATGAAACTTTGATCCATAACAGGAACACTGTGTATCAGATTTTGTTGCGGTTAATGTCAATTTTGAAGAAAAAGACAAACTTGGAGTCATACCGGCCACACTGTATATTGGAAGAAGGTATGGATGATTCCTACAAATCAAAAATTACTTATGGATAATTTTACTAATGTTAAAAAAATACAAATGTGTTTTCTTAGTTTTGAGTATGTCAATTGTTTTTACTAAAATTAATGTTAGTTATGAATTAAAAGATGTACATTGAGTCATACCAGTCACACTGTACGTCAGATTGAGGTGAGACTAATTCCTACACGTACCAAATGACTTATGGATTTTTTTACTAAAGTATTCAAACAATCCTAATGAGTCTCCTAGGTTTTGAGTATGTTACTTGCTTTTTTTTTACTAAAATGTCATTTTAAACTAGAAACACACACTTTGAGTCATACAGGTCACATCATGTGTGGGTTTCACATGAGACTGATTCTTTTACATCACAAATGAGTTATTAATTGTTTTCTTAAATTATCAAAACAATTTGAGCACATTTTCTTGGTTTTAAGTGAGTGACACGTTTTTTTATTAAAATGTCAATTTTAAATTGATAACAGACAATTTGAGTCATATCAGGCATATCCTGTATCTGATTGAGGTACGACTGATTAATGTATGTCAAAAATGACTTATGTTTCATTTTTCAAAATTACCAAAACAATTATAATGCGTTTTCTCAATTTTGAGTATGTCAGTTATTTTTTTTACAAAAATTAATATCAATTTTGAATAATAAGACACACATGGATTCATACCGGTCACACTATCACAACTAGAAAATGGAGATACTACCATGGAACTATATCCATGGTTTTAAAACCGTGGCTATAGGTGGCTATAGCCATGGTTCTGTGGCCTATAGCCACAATTTTAAAAACGTGTCTATAGGCTTATTTTCTGTGGCCTATAGCCACGATTTTCCAAACCATGGCAGTATCCCATGGATAGTGCCACGGTTTTGTGGCCTATGGCCACCATTTAAAAAACCGTGGCTATAGGAAATTTTTTTCAATGCCCTATAGCCATGGTTTTCCAAAACAATAGCTATAAGGTTCCCGTGCTTCTGCCGGAACAAAAATTCCCTCAAACAATTTGACAAGAGGCCCTATCGCCACAGTTTTTCGTCTATTACCACGGTTTTTATTAATATATATATCATAATATATATATATATACCCAAATTGTGGCACGGTGTAGTGGTAAGTGCGCTGGATTTCATAGTGGAGGTGTAGGGATCGAAACCCGCTAGGGACATTTATAATTTTGGTTATTGCCACGGTTTTCCAAGTCTATTATAACGATGTAAAATTTGGAGGCCTATTGACACGGTTTTTAAAACCATGGAAATAGGTATCTATTTCCATAGTTAAAACTATGAAAATAGGCTGTGACCTACTGCCACGATGATAGCAGCCACGATTGGCCAAAACTGTGGCTGTAGCCTATAGCCACAGTTTTAAACCATGAAAATAGCCATTTTTTCCAATTGTGTATGCATCAGATTGAGGTTTAGATAATACCAGCACATCCCAAATGACTTATGGATCATTTTAATAACATATCACAATAATATTAATGAGTTTCCTCAGTTTTGATTATACCACTGGTGTTTTTTACTAAAATGTCATTTCAAACAGGAAACATGTACTTTGAGTCATACATGTCTCATCATATGTGGGTTTGACATGAGACATATTCCTATATGTCAAAAATAAATTATGAATTGTTTTCCTAAATTATCATGACAATATGAGCGTGTTTTCTTCGTTTTTAGTGAGGGACACTTTTTTTTATTAAAATGTCAGTTTTAAACTGATAATAGAATCCTTGAGTCATACCGGAACATCATGTATCATATTGAGGTGTGGATAATTCCTACAAATCAAAAATTAATCATGTACCATTTTCCTAAAGTACCAAAATAATCTAAATTCTTTTTCTCAGTTTTGAGTAATTCAATTTTTTTACTAAAATTAATGTCAATTTTGAATAAAAAGATGCACTTGGAGTTATACCAATCACACCATGCATCAGATTGAGGTGAGGCTTATTTATAAACATCTTAAATGACTTATGTATTGTTTTAATAAAGTATCAAAATAATATGAATGTGTTTCCTATGTTTTGAGTATGCCACTTGTGTTTTTTACTAAAATGTCATTTTAAACTGGAAACACACACTTTGAGTCATATAGGTCACATCATATGTGGGATTGACATGAGACTGATTACTATATGTCACAAATGAATTATGAATTATTTTCATAAATTATCATTATAATATGAGCATGTTTTCTCAGTTTTTAGTGAGTGGCACTTTTTTTTATTAAAATGTCATTTTTAAACTGATAATAGAATCTTAGAGTCATACCAAAACATCATGTATCAGATTGAAGTTTGTCTAATTCCTAAAAATTAAAAATGAATTATGGAATATTTTCCTAAAGTACTAAAATAATCTTAATGTTTTTTCTCAATTTTGAGTAATTCGGTTTTTTTATTTAAATTAATATTAATTTTGAATAAAAAGATGCACTTGGAGTTATACCGATCACACCATGCATAAGATTGAGGTGCAGATGATTCCTAAACATCTCAAATGACTTATGGATTGTTTTACTAAAGTATCAAAATAATATGAATGTTTTTACTCAGTTTTGAGTATGCCACTTTTGTTTTTTACTAAAATGTCACTTTAAACTGGAAACACACACTTTGAGTCATACATGTCACATCGTGTGTGGTTTTGAAATTATACTGATCCCTACACATCATAAATTAATTATGAATAATTTTTTCCTAAATTATCAATATAATATGAGTGTGTTTTCTTAGATTTCATTGAGTGACACTTTTTGTATTAAAATGTCAATTTTAATATGATAACGAAAACTATGATTCATACTAGGAACATCATGTGTCATATTGAGGTGCGACTGATTCCTACACATTAAAAATGGATTATATATTGTTTTATTAATGTACCAAAATAGTGTGAATGTGTTTTATCAGTTTTGAGTACGTTAGTTGTTTTAAAAAAATATTAATGTCAATTTTGAATAAAAAGATGTACTTGGATTCATACCGATCACAACATGCATTATATTGAGGTGCGGATAATTCCTTCACATCCCAAATTATATATGGATAATTTTACTAAAGTATCAAAATAATCCTAATGCATTTTCTTGGTTTTGTGTATTCCACTTGTGTTTTTTACTAAAATTTCATTTTAAACTGGAAACATGCACTTTGAGTTGTATTGAAATGTCAATTTTAAACTGATAACAGATACCTTGACACTATCCCTCATGGATGACCATGATATATCAATGTTGTTTCTCCTCCAATAGTTATTTTATACACCTAATTACTTTTTTGGTTGCTTACACACATATTTATTCAAACATTTAAGTTGGATTACATACCTGTTTAAATATTGGGAGTTGTACAAATGTTTCTTTAATAATACTAGTGGATAAATTAAATATTCTTACATAGAATCATCCTCGGTCATACAAAATACAATGGCTTAACAATATGATCACCCATTAAGTTGAAAAATAGGTTCTAATTTCACTTTTCATTAGTAAAAACTATATTGATGAGGTATTGAGTAATTTTATTCCTATGGATTCTTGTCACTTATTATTAGGATGGCCTTGGATGTTTGGCAGGTAAGTGGAATATAATGGGAGGAAGATCACATATTCTTTTTGATATGGGGAATAGAATATTATGATTTATAATTTGAATACATCCCATTTTCTTCAAGTTAAATCTATTTTAGAAGATCCCAAAGGTTTCCTCTTTATCAGTAATGCACTAGTGGATAAATCAATCCATAAAAAAAAACCTTTTTTATTGATGATGGTGAAGTCATTCCATGAGGAGAAGAGTCGCCACCATATGTTAGCTCATTCATCGATTGAGGAATATCATGATGTTTTTCCTAATGATCTTACAAGTGGATTACTACCTTGTATAAAATCGATTAAAAAATTGGTGAAAAATATTTTTTCAATAATCCACCTGAAAAAATCGCACAATGTATCTTATCTTAAGTGACAAGTTTTGTGTGCACTTTTCAACATTTTTTATTAAAAAAAATCTTCGTATAATCCTCATTCTAATTCATTGACCAACAATTTTATTTTTTTCAATCCATCACTTCTTCTGCCCCTCCACCTCAATCTCCACATTTTTCTCTAGCTTTGCCTCCTCCTCCACCTCGGTCTATAACTCCGAAAATGATTCTACCTCTACCTATGCCTCTTACTTTGCCTCTGCCTCTGCCTCCACCTCCACTATTACCAAAAAAAATTATTTCTTATAGGTCAAAACTTCTAAACAAATGAATTTCCTCCATTATACTTTTCCTTGAGAAAGAGATAAAAAATAATATATAAGCATTCTGACACTAATACTTCACACCCAAAATATATTTCTAAGGTCATAACTTGTACTAGATAAATAACATAGTGGATAATAACCTTAATTTGTTATCGGTATACATTTTGAAAAAATATACGATTCCCACTCATCTCTAAACAAATTTACTTATTCTTTTGAGTATAATTATTAGTAGCAATTATGATAGTATTAAGAAAATTTAGAGAAAAAAATTATTATGAAATATATTTAAAAAAAATTGCAATTATCTTTGGAAATTACCTATTGGGAAATTTTGGTCTTTTCATGTTTTATGATCTCTCTCATAAATTTGGAAACATCATATATAATTGATGCCATTATCTTGCTTTATACATTGCATAAACATTGACCTAAATAAGTATTTTTTTGAAATGATTTAATTGTTAAATATTTCTATATATAGCTTAATTTTTTTTCAATTTTTATTAATCCACATGCATTATCTCTTTAGACACTGACTTCATGCATTTATTTATCCTATATTTAGTGACGAACCTATCATACCAAAATTCTTGTTAAAACACAGACTGAAACATATAATTTGAAGTTTATCAATAAAATTCCAATTTCAGTTTTTAAAAAATTCACAATACACATCATGTGTGGTTATTTGGTTGGATAACCATGCATTGGATATAACAAAAATATATCTAGGGTGTCTAGATTGACTGCGATCAGCATATACTACTCCATGAAAAAAAACCAAATAAGTAATGAAAAAAATAAAAATATATTTCACGTGATTAGATTGTAGAGTTTTAATTATGCATTGTAGGAATAAAAAAGATCCCATCTTCTAATATTTTTTATCAATCTATTTTATTAAATCATATATTTGTTTTCCCAATTTCTTAATTATCGAAATAAAATTTTTCTTAGAAATGATAAAGGTATTAATGAATCCAAATTGTGCTTCGAATAATCTACCCATTATATAGTATTAATATAAACTCCTATATAAATTAAAAATATTTATTAACTTTAATAAATGTATTATATCACTATTTGGATAAATGTATTATGAAAATTTACCTTATATATGTATTCACAACCGAGACACCAAGCCATTCACGCTTAAGAATCTCATTTATAATCTCTAGAACAATTACTTTTTTCATGAAACTTACATATATTTCTTTATCATATGGAATGTAAGACATATATGAATCTTTTAAATTTTATCTCTGTATGAAATTTTAATGGTAATAAATGTTGCTCTCGAACTGGTGGGGAGAAGGTGCTCTCGGAAGGTCATTTTGTTTTCTTGGTCGATTCACTAGATTTTCTTGATTCAAACTTCCATTTCCCCATCACATTATCCATATGTAATATCATACCTAACATTAGACCTTCTATCATCAACTATTATAGGGTTTTTATATGAAATATTTTTTCAAGGACATGCCTCTTGTATTTTTATAAGATTAGAAGACCATCCTATGAAAGCTATAATGACATCATAGACTGTTGTAATATCTAGATCATCAAGTGGAACAAGAAAATCAGTAGTCAACTCATGAACTACCTCAATACCCACTCTCTTGTGATATTTTGGGAGGTCATTATGGTGTATCTTGTATCGAGGGATATTATAAATTGTACCCATTGCAACATAGCAGTCCATGGGTGTTAACATATACAAATCACTTACAACTATACCCTGTAGAATTTTAGTAATATATAGTTATTTATAGTTGTTTGATTCATATTTAAGAGAAATATTAATGAAAAAATTTATTACCTAGGGTAAGGTATGTGGTTAGGGGGAATGACTAGCCTCAAATCTAGTGGGATCCTTTGGTTTATGTGAAAATATTTTCTTTATAACCAGTACTCTTTCATCCTTTCTCATACATTATTCTTCCAAACTACACTGAAAAATAATAACTTGCAATGAGTATATTTGGGTATTCAATCATCTCACCATATTATATGTATCTTAATGTGGTTTTATCTTATCAAAATTTGTTCAAGGAGAAAATGAAAACAAAATCCTCTAATAGGACCATATTATTCTGGCAGCTTTAAAGCTACTAAAAGTATATTTTCTTCTAGTATGGTAATTGTTTATTCTTATACCTAAAACATATAAAAAATATATGAACATAAATATATATTTTTATATAATATTATTATAAATAATAATTAATTACAATTATTTCGTACTTATACTTGTTTCCCATATTGTTTTTGTGTTTTCATCAACCATTTTACCCTTCTTATTTACACGAGCATCTTTCCATAGAACATGAATTGGGATGGAAGTGGATTCATATTTTGATTCATCAATTTTCATATAAAAAAGGAACATATTTTGTTTCATTTCAATTAATTATAATTTTATTATTGATTTTAAATACATGAAAAAATTATTCTCTAATTAAGTGTACCCCATCCTTACATAGAGATAGGGGTACATTGGTTTTTATACATATTCATTATTTTAAACACTCTTTTCCTATTTCATAAATTAGAAATTTTTAATCAATTTGGATAAATTAAATAATTTAAAATAATAAATTAACAACTGAAATTCACCTATAATAATTTCTAATTGTGACGATTGATGAAAGCATCCCATGTTTCCTTCTTTATAATGTGTGCATAACTAACTGATGGCCAGAGCTTTACATTCCAATAAGCATCCCTTAGATGAAAATTCTTAAGAAGTGTCTGGAAGCCTATATGGGATTTACAAGGGCCATTAAGATTTTTTTTAATGAAAATATTCTAAAATAAATGAACTTTTCAAGGAATAATTAAAACTAAAACAATGTTTCATTATATAATTTTTTGGGAAAATAGATAAAGTTTATCATAATATTACCATTATATCTTTCCAAAGGATTTCTTTCATTATAGGTTGGATTAGATTCCATGAATCAATATCAATCAGAACATTCGTTCCCATTGTGACCCCATGTAACTAATAAACATTGAATTGTTAGGGTCAATAGGATGGCCACATTAATTCCAACCAACCTCAAATTTTATACCCCACCTTCTTTCCTTGATAATTTTATTCAACACCATGATGGTGCATCATTGTTCTTTTCATCATCATCATGTTGATCCCCAAATAATTCTTAAGTTTCATCATAAACAATCAGTTCTTCCTTATGATTGTTAACACCATCATGTGTATAAGAAATTGTCTACATGAGTAGTCAAACATTTAATTTTCTTCAATGAAAACAACGTAAACATGGAGAAATGATTTGAGAAGGGTAACCTGCATGATCTATTGAAAAAATGATGAAATATTTAACTCCATATTCATACTATTTTTTCAAATTATTAGCATTTATCCATTTTTAGGAAAATGAGTTATTAAATTAAAGAAAATAATTACCCCACTATGTTAGATGTTATCCACCGAATTCATCCAAAGGTGAAAGTAATATACAACTTTCTTCCTCATTAGCTTCATCTACCAAATAATTATTATTTCATTTTTTTAATACTAATCCACAATCTCTTGTGGAAATCCCCTTATGTTTCTTGAAATACTCTAAACAAAAGTCATCCTATACCGGGTAATGGTGATCATTTTCGATGACTAGTGTTCAAAGTAGTTCAAACAATGTATAAGAGAATGGGGTGAGTCTCAAGTAATAAAATGCAATAATAAATATTTGGGAGATGAATTTGGAGAGGTTGATAGTTGCATATTTTTTTTAAATTATCACATATTATTTTAAAATTTAAAATGTCATCTCAACATGAGAAAAGGTCCCAGACACTACCATGGGAACATCAACTCATCCCAACAGAATTTCATCAACTCTAATTTTTGTTACTAGTCCTTTTCCCGCACATTTATCTAAAATATAAGATCTCGATATTCACTAAGGTTCAAAAATAACTTAAATGAAATTTTAATTATGGATTATAAAATATTACATTTAAAAAACGAACAAATAAACATTCAAATCCAAATTGAAATAAATTATGATTCCCTTAATCTATAAAATTTTCTATTCCCTAATCCAATCATTTTTCAAAGACTATTTTTCTCCCTAAACATAACCTAAATTATAGATTATATTAGGATTTCTAGCAAACATGTTCATCTAAATTTAGGTCCACATTACATCCAATCATAGTCATTTGTTTCCACTCATAATAATTTACTATTTTCCACTACCTCTTAAATGTTTATTTTTTTGTAATTTACTTCTTAGTCAAGAGTTTTAACATGTTTGAACTATTTGAACAAGATTTGATTTCTATCAATATAGGTTTTGTATGAAAAAATGAAATGTGTTTCCTTTTCATAATGTTTTAAGATTTTTTCTCTCTAATTAGATTCTTTAGATAAAAAGAGACTTGATGAAAATGTATTCAAATTAGATGATGATCAGAAGGTTAGATGGTATTTTGTTTCTTTAGAGTGTCAATATTTTGTATATTTTTTTTATCAAATTTCACACTTGTTTATTGTTTGTATAGGGAAAAGGAGTGACTTATCCATAAAATAACTCAACTAAAAACACAAAATGACAAAAAACATGCATTGGAGTAAGAAATTAAGGGGTTAAGCGGGACATTAAAAGTCATGAAGCATGTTGAACATCAAGGTTATGTGGAGGTTATAAAAATTATAGAGGTAATCCCAAGGTTGTTGAGAGAAAATAAGGAATACCTTGATGGCCTATAACCATTAACCAAAATTTAAATTTATAGTAATTATTCAAGGATTGATAAATTTAATTTTCTTTACCTTCTACCTTTTTCTATTTTATATTACCCTTCTATCTACTAAATTTTTTACTCTTTTTGAAGTGTCTTTATAACAATTTGGAAACATATATTAAAATCTGCTTAAAGAAGTTATCATCTTTTTGGAAACACTTACTGAGACCTACTTATAACCCATATGATAAGTTCTTAGTTTTAAGTGTTTTTAGGTTTCAATTGAATATGTTATTTAAGGTAACTTGTGATGGATTTATGTTGTGTGAGGCTTAAAGGAGATACAAACATGTGGTGGTCTTGGTGTGAGGTAGATGGAGATCTTTACAACCAACAATTTTTCTAAGATTCCAAGATAAAGTATCCTGAATATGAAGCCAAAAGAAGGTCTAGATAGATCTGCTCATTTTTTGAGGAATACCTTTGAGATTCATATAGCAACCCTTTTAAATTTTTTAAATTTTAAGGAGATGACAATAAAAAGGTTCATTTGGTGTGTTATTTTCAAAAAAAGTGCAACATAAGTATTTTTTAGAGGTCACCCATCATAGTATTATTTTCATCCAAGTATTATTAACTAAAGAGTTCTAATAGGATCCAATGTGAATGTAACCAAATTGAATGTGATTTTTATGAAGTGTTGTAAAAATTAACCAAGTGAGTCACAAAAGAAAATTCAAATCAAGAAACCACACAAATTAATTCATTATGTTTTGATTAATTTTTTAGGTGTCATTTTTTGTGTTATTAGGAAGTAAAAAATGAGGAGGATGAAAGTATGAAAGAGTTGAATAATGGGTTGGGATATTTGGTATTCAAATTTGTGGCAGTGGCTTTAACGAATATTAATAAATACAATCCGAGTTGCAGGTAAGTCATCAATGAACTTTGGAACCACAATGATGGGATGAAGGCTAGTTTGAATGATGGATTTCAATCCATCATCAAGAGATAGAAGTAAATCATGTTTATGAGGATGGATAAAATTAAGGCTATGAAGGTTAGTTATATTAGAGTATTGAATTATTATATCTCAATTCATGACAGTAACAATTTTCATGAAAGATGCATGCAAATATGGAATTTTATGCATGACGTGTATTTTATTATATATATATCTTCCCAAAATAATCCTTATTTACACAACCTTATTTGTGAAACCTGTGGTACTTTGTAACATTAACAATGATTATGAATTCTTAATCCGTAATCATAATCAAAGAACACTATCAAATAAGGTATCATTTTTACTCATGTTTCAATGGTTGTATGACCTCCATAAAAAATATACTTCACTTTCCATCACAAAATACCACCAACCATAATGTAATCCCATCAAACACTTTTCCATTTAACTATCTTGAATTTATCAATTCATTTATGGTAAAAATTACTTTAATCATAAATATAATATAACTGTGTAAAGAAAAACTAAATTTTCTAATATTTCCCACATGTTTAACTTAACACCTTTAATAAATTTTTCATGTGGTATATAATCATCTCATTATTCAATACTATATTCAGCATGCGAAATTATATTTAGATTTAAATTTAAATTGTGTATGAACAATAAAAAATAATCAAATAGAAGAAAATATAAAGGAACCACCATAAAATTTTATCATTTTATGACATAGGAACAAACTTCATTTATTCATTATACTATATCACCTACGTGACACTAATCATCCAATATTAATTAAGCAAAAATATGGACCTATTATTCTATGAAATTTTATAAATATGATGTTCTCAATAGATACACAAATATTCATAATTCTTCTTATTGTCTTAAACTTTTTTTCAACTTCATGTGCATTCCATAATTTGGAAACAGAATTCAAAAAAATGAAAATCCACACTATCTAAAAGATAAAAATAAATAATACAATAGAAAAATAAATAAAATCACCATCAGTTTCAATAACAGACAGAGATGCAGTTCGAAGTGGTTTTGCATGAATCTGGAATGTGTTTATAGAGTAGGGGTGGTGTTGTGTAGGTATAGGTAAGTGAGAGAGAGATATGAGATTTAGGGTTTATCATGTTTAAGAAAAATGTAAAAATGAAAACCTCAGAACCTAAAAAATCAAGCAATGAGAGAGGAAAAGGAGAAAATAACATATTGTGGATTCCAACCTTGATTCGTCAGAGAGAATATAGAGGAGTAGTGTCAGAACCAGTGGGGTTCTACAAGAGCTTGAGAATCACAACTGAATGAGTCATGGTTAGAGTTCTTTTAAATAGACTGGGGACACTTTTATGAGTGCATTAAAAAATAATGATAAAGAGTGATTTTATTAGTGCTAAATTGATAAGCGCTGATAAAGTATCACTGATAAAGATTTTTTAGCAGTGATTTTTTTTGCACTGATAATGCACAATCTTCATTAGCACTAAAAAAGAACCGATAAAGGATTTATAATTATAATTATAAATTAAAAAATAAGAAAATATTTATAAAATTATATATTTGTTTATTATAATTTTATAATTATATAAATATATAATTATTTATTTATAATTATAATAATAATTAAAAAAACAATATTTTTTAATTATACTTATAAATATATCTTTATAAATATGTAAATATGTACATTTATAGATATATTTATAATTATTTATTTATAATTATAAATATATTTATATCATTATATATATTTATATAATTATAAATATATTTATGTAATTATATATATTTATATAATTATATATATATATACTTACTAAATATATATAAATATAAATATATTCATTATTAAAATGTATTTATTATAATTTTATAATTATTTATGTATATAATTATTTATTCATAAATATATGAATAATGATTTAAAAAAAATAATATTTATATTTTTATATAATTATATGTATATAGCCCTCATGGTGCAACTCAGTGGTAGCTACCCATGTGATCTTGATGAGGATTTGAGTTCAATTCTCACCGAGTGCATCACTACATTGTATATTACATGATTTTCTTTGTAAATTAGCCCCTTTCCACAAGTAAATTGAGGCTTTGACCTCAAATTATATATATATAGTATATTTATTATTTACATAAATTTATTATAATTTTATAATTTTTTTAATATATATAATTATTTATTTATAATTACATAAATTATTGTTTAAAAAATAACACTTATTTATTTATAATAATTATAAATATATAAATATATAAATAAAGTAAATATATGATTATAAATATATTTATTTCTAAATAATTATGTACCAATATATTTTTTATAATATTAATGAACATATAATCTTAAATACATGCATTTTAAAAATGAGTGAAATTGAATATGTAGAGACCCGATTTTCTCCTGGTAAGACTTAGAATATTTCTACATATATTTCCAGAGCTAGGTACTGAGATGGAATGCAATTCCGACACCCGGTGTGCCCGGAATACATAATACAAAAATATTAAGTGTTTTCTACTATTCACGCAATGGAAACATGATATCTCTTAAAAGGTTAATGAGATCAGAAATCAGATACCAAGGTTGGGTTTGAAACATGGTGTTTACCCTAGGCGCAACATAAAATATTTCGGCATGGGACGTTCGGACCCCTCACTCGTTAGCGGTATGTTAAATGGATGACTTAATTTATTAATTAATTAATTTAATAGATCAAACCCAAACAAATCTCAAATGGTAACTAGGATCAGAAATCTGAGGCCACAGTTGAGTCTGAAGTGTGCTGTTTACCCTAGGATGGGTATAAGTTTTGTCGGTGCAAGCCTTCTATAGAAAACATCCCGGAGGGCAAGACTGTAAATAAAATAATTACATTAAATTGTTTTATTGGAAATTCTACTTTGGATAACTTCCGAATGGGGACTCAGATTGGAAATATTAGACTGCCGTTGAGTTCGTAGCGTGGTGTTTACCCTAGGGGTGACCTCAGTTGAGAGGGCGTGAGAGATTCAGATTTCGTGTCCGATGGTAGTTTTCTATAAATAGGAGGTTAGAGGAATGAGGCAAAGTTGACTCATTTCTCTCTTGGATAGCAGAGCTCCGGCTGACGACGATTTGACATCTAAACATCATCAAATCGAGATGAAACTTTAGACACTGATAGATCAGAGTGCATCAAACGCAGTGGCGAAACTAGATTCGAGGTAGGATTTCTATTTCATATTCTACAACCCCCCAGTTGAATATTTTGCCATGATTTTTAACTTTTGTTCATTTTTGTTGGTATGGAATCCTTTAATGATGGCCAAAAAAACAACAACCATTGTCTCTTTCATTATCTTATTGCCTGTTCTTCTCGATCTTTGTGTTCTTCATCACACAAATTTTCCTCTTGCACAAATGACCTCCGATTGTGGAGTTATACCCATATATGTGAAACCCTCGAACCAAGGAGTCCTAATATGTTCTTGGGTTCAATTTCTGGGGACAGAGAAAGTGTAACAGTGAGTCGGAGTAGAAATTACTCTTCTCTATGCCAAAATGTTGGCAGATCGTCGAGTGAAGGCTTACGCTGTGAAGGTCTCATACCGAGGAGTCCGGATCTGGTCTCAGATCGAAATTTGGATCACCTGAGTGACCGTAGGGGTCCACAGAAGTTTTTTGGCGGTGGGTTTTGGAGAGGGGATCCTGTGGGTGGTGGGGAACGACAGGCGTGATAGAGCATGGTGGATGGCACTGCATGCATGGAAGGCAGTGGAGGAGCCACAACGACACGACAGAGGCTAGCGGTTCGAGCCGGACGGGCCGATTCGGGCTGGTCCAGGCCGGTTTGGACTGGGGTTTTTAATAAAAACTCTGTATATTTCAATTAAGGGGTCCGTTTGGCATGCCATTTGTAGCCACATGATCCTTGTTTCACATATGACCTTTTGAAGCTGTTTTGAGATATTATTTCTTAGTCTCATGGCTCAGTGATACGAAACATCATTTTTTAATAATAATAATTTAATTATTATTAATCGATGATCCTTGTACCAGACGTAAATTCTGCATTCGAGGCCCGATCGATGTGTTGTCAGAGGCATTGTGACCCTAGAGTTAAGACGAAATTTTCAATGTTGATTTCAGGATTTTAAACTGAAATAGTGGTGCATGCCCCATGTGGCCCATTTTGAGAATTTGTGGTGGAATGTGAATTTTTCACCGGCTATCTATTTTGGATGATTGAGTAGTCAATCTTTTGTGTTTTCCTGTGAGGATTTCAATAGCGTGATCTGCTCGAAAAAATTTGGGGCCAAGGCGAGGGCCCCATGGAAAACCTTTTTGAGTGTAATGCATCATTTTACAACTTCTGTATTAGAAATCTATTTAGAGCAAGTGAATAGTCTACCTTGTGTGTTTTTTCACAAGAATTTAAATGGTGCGATTCGATTGGATGTGCAGAGCCTTTTCGTGATTGGTAGTGATCGAGCACTGATCAATCATTTCTGATGAAAAGCACCCTTTTCACCAGTTGTCTATTTTGGATGAATGAATATTTGATCTCGTGTTTTTTTTCCAAGGGGATTGTAATGGAATGATCTGTGTGATGTGTTTTGAGATTGAGGCATGGGCCCCATGGGGCACTATTTGTGTGCAACATGGTGGAAGAAAGCTACTTCAATGGGAGTCTATTTCTGGTTAATGAATAGTTGATCCTGTGTGTTTTTCTGCAAGGATCACAATAGTGTGATCTGTTTGGTTATTCGGGACCATTTACAAGAGGCGTATCAGTAGAATTATGTTTTTACCCTTCAGATCAGTAACGAGCAATGTGCACTCGTTAGCCATTTGGGTAGATGTGAAATGTACTCTGGGAGTACACTAGTATTCCTTGTGGGCACTAGTTCATAGTTTAGTACCTATGTATAGCTAGGTAAATGACTAGACGGTGAGGTAGGGTCACACGTCAGGTGCACCCCATACGTGTCATGTACCACTTTACGAATCATCAACCTCTCGTATCTCTTTCTTCTGAACTTGAATTTTTTCCTATAAGTATCCTATCTTGAGTATTTTTTTTACGTAGAATGTGATGGTTCCTTCCATAGTGGATTTTGAGATACGATAAGAGATGATATTTGTGAGATGCTTATCTGAGGCAAACCTCAATGTTCTGGGAACAATGCCTGTCTGAGGCAGTGCTCGATGACGACAACGATGACAATGATGTTTTTAGAATCACCAAAGTAGTAATAGATTACCCTTCAGGATGGATGGGTAGTGAGTTTCGTCATTCTCTCTTCTAGGCTTACCCTCTAGTGAGGCTGGGTAGTGAGGTTCACCATTCTCTCTTCAGGGCTTACCCTCTAGTGAGGTTTACTAGTTACTCTTTCAGGACTTACCCTCCAACGGCATTGGGCAGTGAGGTTCATTGTTTACTCATTCGGAGTTACCCTCTAGCTGGGCTGGGCAATGGGTTCACTAATGACTCGTCCGAGCCTACCCTCCAGCAGGGCTAGGTAGTGAGTTCACAAATTTGTGACATGATCTCTCGAATGTGCGACATAGTGATGTGATGTGCTTGATGTGACTTTGGACTCTCAAGAAAGAGGGGCACTTTTCCCACCATGACACATCCTTGTGATGCAACCTAAATCTATGCGGGCGAGACAGACCCACCCATAGCGGATAGTATCGAGGTGTAGTGATTGATCCCCTTTGACTTGTAGTTCAGGGCAGACGTGTGGGATGCTGGTCATCGATGGTGGTTACTTCTAAAATTTTGTGGAGACTCTTTTCTTGGGATGAGTTGTGATATAAAAATCCCCTTACTCTCTTGTTTGGGATTCTTATATTGAGCATATATATATATATATATATATATATCGTATTTGCAGTACCCACTCCTTGGGTTTTTGTTACTCTTCTTCCTGGAGAGGCGAAGATGCGTGAGGTATGCCATGTGCTTTCTGTATCTATATTCTTATGGTTGGATGAGTATAGTCTCCTACTATAGGTAGAGAAGACTTGACAAGAAGTTCATCTTCTCACCGTTTCTAGCTCCTTGTGTCAGGACAAGCTCACTTCACTTCTTTGTTGGTTTGAGTTGTACTCTTTTACTACACATTGTTCTATTTACTACTTCCCTCTTTAGTACGTCACTTGTTTCTCCCTAGAGCCTTTGGGGGATCCTACTGAGTATTTTTATACTCACCCCTACTTGGGATTTACTCACACTCAGTGTTCCCTTGCAGATGATAGATAAGTTGATTATGACTTTAGAGGAGTATAGGGATATAGGGTGATTGGACCTCGTGTGGTGGTCATTGCTTGGGATCCAGGAGCAGGGCTCTCTTAGCTGTTTTACATTTCCACCTGTTGCTGGGTTATGACACTTTTCTGGTTGGGCATATATTTTCCCCCTTTTACTTTCAGCTTACTTTTCTGTACTTGTACTGTTTAGAGGTCAATGCATATCTTTGGTTTATATATATAGCAGTGTTGTGACTTATTTTACTTTCACTCTACACTTTTGCATTGAGTTGGCTGTGTGTGTGTACAAGTAATTAGGAAAAGGCCTCCTCAAGTTTTCTATGACTTTGGCACTGGTCGCAAGCCTCTATACTATGGAGGCGGTCTTAGGGTAGTTGCAGCTTGAGCCCTGATATGGGTCAGGTCATTACAAGTGGTATCAAAGGTGGTTTGTTCCTTGGAATGTTGTTTGGATGATCCCTAAAAATGAATTGGTTGGATTTTAGGGAAACCATGCCAATGTGTCTTGAGAGTGGATCTCGGTCCAGGGAGTCCAATGATAGTGCAGAGGAAACATAGCCATTCACCAAGACCCTGATTAACTACTTGTCAACATGGTGTGCTGAGACACTTACTACAGGGAAATTTGGTACATTCATCATATATGAATGAGTCTTTGACTATCCTTATTGAGTTATCTCCCCATCATTGTTGATATATATATATTCTCATATGACCATGGTACTCCTTGATCTGATTCAGGATGCCTCCGCGATGACAACCATCTAGGATACTAGCTCTGGTTTGTGATAATGATTCCATGATTGAATAGGCCTCGGTTTAGGATCCATCATGTTATCCATTTTCTCTAAGAGGTAAGTCAACAACACCCAGACATGTGGAACAATAGTTAGTATCAGTAATGATGGCCAATGATGAGCGTAGGATGAGCATTCTCTGTGAGTTCCAACGTCAAAGATCACTGAGGTTCCATGGTGATCTATACCCTCAGACAGTGAAGGCTTAGCTAGATTTAGTGGTTTTCCTCTTCAGGCTTGTTTGGAAACTGATAGATTATATGGAAACTTTGGTAGCCAGTCTTTTTCCATAGAGAAACTTGGGGTTGGTTGATCCGGGATACTCAAATGCACAATGAGTCGGTACTCTCATGGGATAACTTCCAGTAACTATTTTGTGTGGAGTACTACCCCTCTTTCTTACACTCCGTATGGTTTTAGGAGATACTGGAGCTTCAGTGGGGACAGATTATGGTGGTTGAGTACATGACTAGGTTCACAAACCTTACTCATTACTCTTTGGACGTGGCCCATAATGGAAAATTCTAGGCACAAAAGTTCAAGTAGGGTCTCCATAGAGGAGATTCGTGCTAGCATAGTGACCTTGTGAATCCTCACCTATCTTGGGGTGATGGAGAAGGCACTGGTGATAGAGAGATTTCTATTAGAGGGGAACCAGATGATTAATTTTGGAAGTGGTCACAACAGAGTTGGGATGTCTACTATAGCTAGCGGATGTTAGTTTTCAAACCCTCAACATAGGCAGACTCCCCTTGATAATACTTAGGCACATATTCAAGGACATCCTAGAGTTCTAGGGAATCCCTAGAAGGTATAGTGATATACTTGTGATGGGCAAGGTCACGTGGCACGAGACTACCCAACTAGTTGTGCTGAGCTTCCGATGAAGTTGGTAGATGCACGACCATGGCAAAGACAATGTCGTGATTAGAGATCTCCCAGGTGAGGACAAGGTGATCCTTAGGGAGGCAATAATGGAAGAAGATAAGGAATAAATGTGATTGGTGGACTATGTTGTGAGGTCCTTCCACCACCACTAGGCGGACCACATCAGGCTCAAGGAGCTGGCAGCCAGGGCTGTGGGTAGCTTTATGCTATGGATGTCTATAATCCTGTAGTGCATGAGATGATAAGAGGTACACTTTGTGTCTTTTATACCTTCTTTAGTATAATTTTTTAGACACTACATGAGGTACTATTTTCTTCCAACTCCTTACTCGAGGAGTAACTAAGGGTGACGTGGGGAGTCAGTGTAACCCTATGTCGATGTTGTTCGACATATCTTTGAATGTATGAGAAAGAGGGGTTCTTCCCCCACTGAGATGCGTTTTTGTGACATGATCAAAACCACGAGGGAGATTCAGTGCCACCCAAAGTGGATAGTATCAAGGTATGGTGGATGAATCCCTCTAAATTGTGTGTTCATAGTGGGGTTGTGCAGTGGGGTATTAGAGAAGGTCTTGGCTTTTTCAGTGGAGTCTTTCTTCTTGACCTTCCTTTGTTTGAGGTGCCACTAGTGGGTTTGTAAGAGTTCTTGTTTTGGGGATTACTATCCTTCCAAGAATAGAAAATACTTATGGGGTATGCCACATGCTTTCCATGTCTAGGTTCTTGCGGTTGGACGAGTTTACGCACCTATGTTGTTTGTGGGTACCTTTACTTCTCAACATCAATCTTGATACTACACTTATCAAGTACAGGTCCAGGTGAAGGAAACCCCATAAACAGAACTATGCGACTTAGTATGTTGTACTGGTAGCGGTAGTCTTCGCCCTGAGTGTGTAAAGATTCTATCTTTTGGGAGAGAAACTTGTGGTTTCCTATGACCACTAGTGTCATAGGAATGTCTTCACCCATAGAGACTTGATCCTGAAATGGTGGTTCTGGTTGACATTTTTGCAGGACTATGAATTTGAGATAGTCTATACTATGGGAATGGGAAAAATCGTAGTAGATTCCCTTAGGAGGAAGTATCAGGCTTTCCTAGTGTTGGAAGTTTCATAGTAGTTAGCTTCCCTGGAGCTGACCCTGGTGGAGTTGGAGGGTACAAATTTTCTTCAGTCGATGATGTTGATGCCTTCACTTCTTGAGCGTGTTAGAGAGTCTTAGTTGTGATTGATCGACTATGAAATCTTCTGTGACTAGATATCCTTGGGTGTTTCACAAGGTGGATATTTTGAACGAGGGAATCACGAGACACTGTTCTAGGGACAAACTGTGATTCTAGTCATGACGTGGGATGTAGAAGTTCAGCTGAGGAAGTAAACTATCCCCTAGTTTCTTTGGGTCATTCAGAATCATGAAAGAAATGATGAGGTTGCCTACCACCTTGCCCCTACCAATAGTTGGAGTGGGAACACAACATCTTCCACATGTTACAGCTGATGAGATATGTGTGTGTCCTTACATACCTCATCGAAACAAGCAGACCATATGAGGGCGGACCAACCCTTTTGTTCGTGTGTTTTTCCATCATGGTAATGATCAGGTTTTCTTGGGAGTAGGCGATCCAGGTATGATCTCAATATCCTGATTTTATATTCCTAGTTTTTATTTTCGGGGATGAAAAGCTTGAAGTAGGGAATGATGTAGAGATCCGGTTTTCACCTTGTAAGACTCTGGAAATTTTCTACATATATTTCTAGAGCTAGGTGCTGAGATGACATGAAATTATGAGGCCCGATGTTCCCAAAATAAATTAAAAATAATAGTAAGTGTTTTTGAACTATTCATGCAACAAAAATAGCATATCTCTTAAGCAGTTGATCAAATCCAAAATCTGAGACCATGGTTGGGTCTGGAATGTGGTGTTTACCATAGGCATGATGTAAAATATGTCAGCATAGGATGTTCAGACCCCTTGATCATTAGTGGAATTTTAAATAGATGAATTAATTTATTAATTCATTAATTTAATAGCTCAAACCAAAATAACTCTCAAATGGTAACTCAGATCAGAAATCCAAGGCCAAATTTGTGTCTGGAGCGTTCTGTTTACCATATGAGGGGTATAAGTTTTGTTGGCACAAGCCTTCTGTAGAAAAAGTCCCAGAAGGAAAAACTACAAATAAAATAATTAAATTAAATTGTTTTATTTGAAACACTACTTTGAATAACTTCCAAACATGGACTCAAATTAGAAATCTGAGACTACTATTGAGTTCATAGCAAGGTGTTTACCCTATGGGTGACCTTAGTTGAGAGGGAATGGGAGATTCAGATTTCACATCCACTGGATGTTTCCTATAAATAGGAGGTTAGAAGAATGAGACAGGGCTGACTCATTTCTCTCTCAGACGGTGGAGCTCTAGATGATGGTGATTCTATGTTCGAACGTCATCGGATTGCGATGAAACATTAGACGCTGATAGATCAGAGTGCATCGAATGCAATGGTAGAACCAGATTCAAGGTAGGATTTTTATTTTGGGTTCTATAGCCCCCCAATTGAATATTTTGTTGTCATTTTATATTTTATTTTTTCTTCTATGGAATTCTTTAATGATGATGAAACAAACAATGACCATCGTTTATTTCAATTTTTGATTTCCAGTTTTTCACGTTCTTCATCGAATTTTTTTTTGTCTTGCACAAATGACCTCTGATCATGGATTTAGACCCATATCTACAAATCCCTTGACCTGAGGAGTCCCAATCTGTGTTTGGGTTCGAGTTTCAGGTGTCGGAGGAAGCACAATGGGGAGCAGAAGTGGCAGTTACTTTTCACCACACCGAAACGTCAACGGATCGTCGAGCGAAGGCTGGCGCTGTGAATGTCTCATCCTGAGGAGTCCATATCTGGTCTTGGATCGAAATTTGGATAACCAGAGTGACCTTAGTTGTTCGTGGAAGTTTTTTGGTGGTGGGTTCCAGTGAGGGGCTCTGGTGGGCAGTTGAGCGCAACGACGGTGCGGCAGAGGTTGGCGGTTTGAGCAGGGCTGGTTGGTTCGGACTGAGGTTTTTAATAAAAACACCGCATCTTTCAATTCAGGGGTCCATTTTGCATGCCGTATATGGCCACAAAATCCTTGTTTCATGGAGGACCTTTTGAGGCCATTTTGAGAACTTTTTTTCCTAAGATTGTGGCTCAGTTATACGAAATGTCCATTTTTAATAATAATAATATAATTATTGTTAATCAACTATCCTTGTACCGGACGTAACATATGAGTCCGAGGCCCGATTGATGTGCTGTAAGAGGCGTTGTGACCCTGGAGTTAAGTTGTACTTTTCAAGATGATTTAGGACTCTTAAACTAAAATAGTGGTGAGAGCCCCATGAGGCCCGTTTCATGCGTTTGTGGTGGAATGTGACTTTTTCATCAGGTATCTATTTTGGATGATCAAGTAGTCGATCTTGTGTGTTTTTTGGGAGGATCGTAATGGCATGATCCACCTGACTAAATTTGGGGCTGAGTCGTGGGCCCCACAAGATTCCTTTTTGAGCGTAATGCAGCATTTTATAACTTATGTATCAGAAGTCTATTTGGGGCAAGTAAATAGTCTACCTTGCATGTTTTTTTTCAAGGATCACAATGGTGTGATCCATTTGGATGCACATAGCCTTTTCGTGATTAGTAGTGATCGAGCACCGTTCGTGCATTTGCGGTGAAAAGCACCCTTTTCACTGGTTTTCCATTTTGGACAAATGAATAACCAATCCGTTGTATTTTTTCGAGTGGATCGCAATGTCACAATCCATGTGATGTGTTTTGGGATCGAGGCATGGGCCCCACGAGGCACTATTTGTGCGCAACGTGGTGGAATGAAGCTTATTCACTGAGAGTCCATTTCGGGTGAATGAATAGTCAATTATGTGTGCTTTTCCTCAATGATTGCAAAGGTGTGATCTGTTTGGTTATCCATGGACATTTTCAAGTGGCGTGTTAGCAGAATTATGTTTTCTCCCTTTAGATAAGTAATGAGAAACGCACACTCATCATTCTTTTAGCTAGAGGTGCCACGTATTCTAGGAGTACAATGGAATGCCTTGTTGGTACTAGTTCATAGTTTAGTACCCAAGTACTTCTAGGTACATGACCAAATGGTGAGGCGGGATCACAAATTGTGTGGGATCCACATGTGTCATGTACCACTTTACAAATCTTCTACCACTCGTATCTCTTTCTTCTGAACTCGTATTTTGGCCTACGAGTATCCTATCCTGAGTGTTTTTTCAGGTAGAATGCGATAATTTCCTATATAGTAGATTTAAAGGTATGATGCGAGATAATATGAGTGAAATTCCTATCTGAGGTGAAACTCGTTGTTCTAGGAATTATGTCTATCCTAGTCAATGATTGATGATGAAAGTGATGGAAATGATGTTTTTAGAATCACTAGAGCAGTACCGACTTACCCTCTAGCATGGTTGGGCAGTGAGGTTTGTCATTCTCTCTTCTGGACTTACCCTCCTGTGAGGCTGGGCAATGAGGTTCACTATTCTCTCTTTAGGGATTACCCTACAGTACCGATGGGCAGTGAGGTTCACTGGTTACACTTTCAGGACTTACCATCTAGCGGGGTTGGGAAGTGAGCTTCATCGTTTACTCTTTTGGGCTTACCCTCCATCTAGGTTGGGTAGTGGGTTTGTCGATGACTCTTCTAAGAATACCCTCTAGCGGGGATGGGTGGTGGGTTCATAACATTGTGACATGATCTCTCGACTATGCGTTATAGTGAAGAGACATGCTTGATGTGACTTTGTACTCTCGTGAAAGAGGGGTACTTCTCCCACCAAGACACATCCTTGTGACGTGACCTAAAACTATGCGAGTGAGACATACCCACCGAAAGTTGATATTATCAAGGTGCAGTGATTGAGCCCCTTTGACTTGTAGTTTAGGGAAGACATGTGGGATGTTGGGCATCGATGGTGGTTACTTCTAGAACTGGTGGAAAATCTTTTCCTAGGTTGAGTTGTGATATTGAGATCCCCTTACTCTCTTGTCTGGGATTCTTTGGTTGAGCACACACACACACACACATAGATAGATATATATATATATCATATTTGCAGTATACACTCCTTGTGTTTTGGTTACTCTCCTTCCAAGAGAGGCGAAGACGTACAGGGTATGCCATGTACTTTCTGTGTCTAGATTCTCATAGTTGGACGAGTATACTATCCTACTATAGGTAGTGAAGACTTGACAAGAAGTTCATCTGCTCACCATTTATATCTTCTCATGTTTAGAAGAGCTCACTTCACATCTTTATTGGGTTGAGCTATACTCTTTTACTGTACATTTTCCTATCTACTGCTTCCCTCTTAGTTACCTCACTTTCTACTCTCTTTAGCCTTCAGGGTATCCTACTGAGTATTTTTATACTCAATTATGCTTGGGCTTTTCCAGCACTCGGTGTTCCCTTACATATGATGGACAAGTTGATCGTGACTTTAGAGAAGCATAGGTATACGGGGTGCTTAGACCACGTGCGATGGTCATTGCTTGGGATTTAGGAGCGGGGATCTCTCAGCTTTTTTACTTCTCCACCTGTTGTTGGGTTGTGGCACTTTTCTAGTTGGGAATGTATGTTTCCCCTTTTCCTTTTGACTTACTTTTTTGTACTTTACTATTTAGAGGTTGATGTATATTTGTGTTTTATATATATAGCAGTGTTGTGCCTTGTTTTCCTTTCCCTCTACACTTTTTCATTGAGTTGGCTACGTGTGTGTGTACATGTACTTAGACAAAGTCCTCCCTGAGTTTCTTATGCCTTTGACGCTGGTTGCAAGCCCCTGGCCTATGGAGGCGGGCTTGGGGTAGTTGCGGCTTGAGCCCCGGTATGGGTCTGGTTGTTATAGAATAATTTAAAACAAGCACACTTTAAAAATATTAAAAAATGGATAATTTTTATTAATTAAATATAAATTATTAAAAAAGGATATATATTAAAATAAAGGGGATACATATTAAAAATTTTAAAATAGAGTAAATAAATATATAAATATAAATAATATAAAATGATTAAATTCAAAAAAAAAAAATAAAATAAAAAAATAAAAAAAAAGAATAAATAATACCTAATTTTAATAATATTAAAAATAAATAAATAAAATTGACCGATTGATAACATAATATATTAAATATATCATCTTCTAATGAAATTCTAAAATATAATAAAATTTTAATAAATTACATAAATATTATGTTTATGTGTTTCAATATAAGATTTCATTAATTGCACAAATACTTGTGTGTGTGTGTTGTATATAAAAATTCATTAATTATATATATGAATGTGTAATCAATGTAACACTCGATGTTTGACATATGCTAAATTGAAAAATAACACAACATTAAAAATGAATAAAACATTAATATGTTTTAAATTATTATATTTTATTCATTTTATATATATTTATACTTAATATATATTGTTTATTATAATTTATAATTAATATATATATATATATATATATTTATATATTACATTAATTTATTTTTTTAATAATTGTTTTATTAATAAATTTTTAAATAATTTTGTAATTTATTCATTTTTAATTTTTTGGTTTAATTATTAAAATTTATTTATTTTATATTTCTATATTTAATATATACTATTTATTAATATTTATAATATATATGTATATGTATATTAAATTTATTCATTTTTTAATAATTATTTAATTAATAAAATGTTTAATATTTTTCTTAGTTTACTAATTTTTAATTTTTATTTGTTTTATTATTTCATTTTATTAATTATTCATATCTATATAATTAATATATACTATTTATTAATTTTTATAAGTTATATATATGTATATTCAATTTATTCATTTTTAAAAATAATTATTTATTTAATAAAATTATTCAATGTTTTTTATTTTTTTAATTATTTTATTTTATTGTAGACCTTTATTAGTGCTAAAAATAAACAACTAATAAAATGTACCTTTTATCAGCATAAAATAAAAGTGTTGATAATGGTTACCCTTTATTAGTGAAAATAAATGCTGATAAAAGGTACTCTTTATCAGCAATTTTTTAGCACTAATAAAAGGATCCCTTTAGCAACACTTCTTTTGGTATTGATAAAGGGGAACTTTATCAGTGTGTTTTGATGGTGCTGATAAATTTCAGTGCTGTTAAAGGCCTCTTTTGTAGTAGTGTGGTCTAAATTGAAGAAATGATGGGTTCCAAACACCCTCAAAGGGAATACATGACTTGTATTAGGGGTACATGGTGTGAATTTCCGACCTCTGGTCTATCCATGTATCACCTTCTCACATAGAATGAAAACCTCACAAAACAAAATGTGTCCCCCTAGGGTACACAGTGTGTATAGGTTGGCATACACTCCTCCCCATGCCATTTTTACATTCCCGCGTACTTCGGGTTGTGCCCATGTACACCTAGCCATGTCTAAGTACACGGTTAAACCCATGTATTCTAACAATATTTGTGTACATGGTTTGGACCATGTACTTGACCAATGCCCATGTATCCTCTATGATACATTGAATACCACTAGCCAAAGGTCACACATTGTGTGGTAGGGAGCACACGTTCTATGATCATTATCCATCTTTAGAAAATCTAACACCACCATTGGGGGTCCCACATAACATGTATCACTAGATTACAAGTTGTGTACCATGGGTTTTTCATAAAACCTTGTTTTCTTATCTACATCTGTTCTTAACATTTCCTCTATAAATTATACCACCAAATCTTCAATGAGTCTAGAATATAGGATTACAGGGTCTTGCTGTCACTGATGATCAGATTATTGCATTTTTTTTGCCCATAAATCATCACATGTGGCTTTTCGTACCATTACCACATGACAAAACCCACAACATGATCCATTTATCCAGTCTCAATCCACCCTTGATTGAATTCTATCTCTGTTTCTCCTCAATCACTCCATTGATCGTGAATCACTCCTTTGGTATCAATCCATCACACTGTAAGATAGCCTTGCAACTATCAAATATCAGGTATTCATTGAACCGTGGGTCAAAGAGATTTCAAATGATGAATGTACATAGAAGTGGTAGATAAATCCATAAAAAATCACATGAGGAATAAACCTATTAAAATGTTCATTTCATCCTCAATCCATTATAATAGATAAACAAACAAAGAAGAATAAACAATGCAAAATTAATATAATATCCAAAATATCAACCATCAATATACGAAGGAATTATTTTTAGTGGAATTGTCCCATGTTCAACATGGGATAAATAAACAAGGGATAAATCCGAATAAATCAAACATAATTTAATGAGTTTCGATTAGTCATTGAGGAAGAATGATCCCACTTCATCATCATTGGTGAGATCCATAACTCGGATTAGCTCTCTAATTACCAATCATTGATCCGTAATCATTCAATTAAGAAGGATCCTTCCAATAGATCCACTCTAGGTCTTCCAAGTTATGTTTCTAACTCTGAGATTTACCCATAAGTGGGTATTTATAGGGGATGAAAAATTAGGTTAATATATCATAATAATAAAATAAATAAAATAATTTATTTATCTATTATTTTCACCCATGAAAAAATTTCAACAAATGCTCAACACTGAAAATTTTTTTGTTGTGCTTTGGGTAAATCCAACATTCTAGGCTAAATAACGATATCAGATCTCTGATCCAAGACTTAGTTTGGGTGTTATTATAAATTTCTAAGAAAACTATACTCTTGTGATCTTAATTTCTTTAATATTTTTAAAAAATTAGTTCCAAGCTCACGATGCCTTGCAATATCGCGTCGTCTCAGTGATTGGGTATGAAAATATTACTATATATATTTCAAATCATTAAATGGAAAAAAATATACATTACACATATAGAATGAATTTTCACTATTTTATTGATCTTACGATCTATTAAAATTTAATTTTAGTTATTCAGGCACAAAAACTTCAAATTAGATATTAATTCCTTGGAGTAAGAGGAGATGTGAAGATTGATCAAAGCACGACTGACGGAATAAATTTTTATTATGAAAATAGAAAAATATTATGTAATTATATTTATTGGTGTTATAAATTTTAATAGTAAAGGAACCAGTAATATTTTTGAAAATTATCTTGAAATAGAAATTTTATCATATTACCTTCATATCCGATGAATACATGTTTATTTAACTCATTATATATTTATAGTTTTATGGTCATTGAATTTATTATGATTATTCACTATCTTGTGATTAGTGATCTCTATCACTCTTTATAATTATTTACAATTGTCTTCCATATCAATACATTCACTTCAAACCAGTGTTCTACTTGGAAACCTAGTTATATTTTATTCTATATGGCCTTCATATTTATCTTCCCATATTTTAAGAGGATGTTTTATTAAATCTTTTTAAGATGTGGAATTTTTAAAAAGGAATTTTAAATTACCAAACCCTTGATTTTTGATGAGAATTTCAAATTTTCATGACATAATTTATTGAATGTGGGGAAAATGAAACACATTTAGATTTCAAAAGAAGAATATTGTGTTCAATATCATATACGACACACAACACTGAGCTTAAATTACCCATGAAATATATTATTTAAATATGATCATAATAACCTCGTCATTGAATTGTAAGGTATGAATAAAATTAAATAAATTATGAAATACATATGTACAATGGTATTGATAAATATAAATTTATTGATAAATTATAAGTAAATAATCGCTCAAATTTTTGATGAAGTCATTTTTTCCTTCAAAATACATTTTCTTCAGAAATAGTTTTTTGAACTTTATGTTTGATATTTATAATTAATTTATACCAATTTTTGAAATTTTATTTTAGAAAAATATTTTTATTTTTTAATTCATCATATCAAAATTATCTTAGGGTGGAATTTTGGGATTTCTTTTGAAAAAAGTCAATTTTTTTGTGAATAGTGAAAAGTGCCAATTTTTGTAAAATTGTCATTTATTTCTAAAAATTACATAATTTTAAACTCAAATTATGATTTTAATTTAATTTAAAATTTAAAAAATAATTATTTAGTTATTTTTAAGAAAAACAATTACCTTGAAAACAGATTTATATATGATTTTGGTATAAGTTTATTCTTAGGCTTAAAAGCCTTATTTTCTAAAGACTATTTTTAAATGCATAATGTTACGGAATTTTAATTAATTAAAATAATTACTAATAAATAAATATTTAAATGAAATATATATATTATATATATAAATATAATAATTTAAATCAATATATTGATGATCACTAGTAGTTAGTGTAAGATCGTCTAATCCTTTAAAAATGAATTTATTAAAAACCCAATTTTTGGCATGATGTACATGTTTATTTTTAAATTAAATTATACCAATTATATGAATTTAATTTCACAAAATGGATTAAGTATAATTAATTTTATATAATTTTAATAACTCAATTTTATTTCATTATTATTTTTAGAGATTGTAAATTTTAATTACCGTGATTAAGGATAAAACTGGGTTTTTCACGTTACATGTGCTTATGTTAAATTAATTTTCCACATACATGAAAATATTACTTGATAAATTTAATTTTATATTAATAATTAGTTGTTATAAATTATCTATAAGGGATCATTTTATTTTATGCTCTTAGCATAAATTACTCAAGTAAAAAAATTAGTTAATATGGTGAAAAATAAAATGGTAAAAGTAAGTAAACTTTTAGGATAATGAAATAAAATGTTTAAAAAAATTTCTTGTAGTGGATGTGTGAATCAATATTACTTTACCTCTTATACACTATTTATTAAATTTTTATGCACTTGGAGTGAGAGTGAATTCCCGTTATTGAATAGTTTTTGTCATATATAAAAATTACATTCATCCTTAATAATCAAAGGAAATCCCCTCCCCTAACTTCCTCACACCAATAAATCCATTTAGTTGAGAAAAAAACCTAAAAAAATATCTCCATAATATTATTTTAAACATTCATGAGTTTATTGTTTTCCAAAAATAGCAACCCTAGTGTCCTTAATAAAAGATTCAAAGGAGGTTCTTCTAAGAGAATATAATTTTCTTTACCAAGTTCCTTATTTTCACTTCTTAATTTTCCACATTAACTTATGTATTAAAAAATATAATATAATAAAACTAGTATATCCCATATAATGAGATTTTATTTTGTTGATAGCATAATTTTTTTCCATCTCCTTCTCCATTAAATGGTAAATAAATCCATCCCTCGACTGTACGATGGACTACCACCTCTCGAACCAATGTAATTTATTTTGCATCACAAACTCACATGGATAGTAATTATGACAGAAATAATAAAAATACATGATACATATTACATTATATTAATTCTTAAATATTATCATATCATCCACTTATTTAACATTTCAACAAATAAGGGAATGATATCATCGCTCGTGCGTATGTACACCTTACCGTGTCCCTAAAGTGTTGTGATTCATTTCCCATGTTCAAAATTTAAGAATGAATATAAAGAGATATAAAATATACAAATATTATATCTATAAAATTAATACCATTATGTAGATATTGTATCTATATCTTATTCACAAGAACCAGAAAATTCATATAAAAAACATGCATAAAGAAACAAAGTAGTTAACACTTGAAACAATGAAAATAATAAAATATTATTAATGAATGGGTGGTAAGATGTTATAAGAGTATTATATATGATTTTATAAATATAAATATGGTTCTAGTATAAGTTAATAATATTATTAAAACCATTATTCATGATGTTAAATATTTTTAACTAAATTGAAGTGTGAGGTAACGAAATTCGTCTCAATTTCCTTTAATTGAGGAATGTTTTGATGTTATGAACCTATTATTTATTATATGGTATACATACTTCTATTTTAAATTTAATATTAGGAATAATTCAAAATTCATATCATTTCAAGTTAAAATTCCAATAATTTCATCCAAGGTGATTTGACTTGAATTTTACCATGTGGTAAAGTGATTCGTAACTCAATTTCTTTCATTGCTTTATATTAATTCATCATTGTATTTGATATTATAAGATTAAGTGTGTAATTAATTTTGATTATCTATGTTTTATTTCAACTTTTTTTGGATTTTAATTTTACACACATAATCAAATCATTTATTAATTTTCATTTCAATGGTATGATCTTCTTAAAAGATTTCATCTCAATTTCCTCTCCATTGAGATATATTTTCTATTATAAACCTTTTTATTTTTATGATGTGTATATACTACCCCACTGATATTTTATATAATTAATCTTTTTATATTCATTATATTTAATGTTTATTTGTATTCTATTCATATGATTCAAAATATAACAATGCGGTAAGGGTTTATTATGAAATATCATTTTAAGTAGGATTTTTTATGCTTGAATTTCAATTGAAGGAAACAATTTTATAAATGTATAGTAAAAATCTATAATTTTATTTTCCTATGGTTATTCATGAAATTTCCATACAACAGTACCATTTTACTCTCTTTGGTACTTAAAATTATTTAGATTTTTTTAAGAAAATCCAACTTTATTTCTCCTTTCGATGAAAAATTATTTTTATTCCATATCCATATTTTCTGTAAAATATTTTAAAAAATATTTTAAATATTCTATAATGATTTATTAAATACATTTTTATAATTTTTTTGAAATTTTTTAAAAAATTAAAAGTAATCTTCCTATCATTTTCAAAATAATATATCTTTTGACTTTTATTACAAAAATGTGAATAGAATCATTGTTTTAACATACTCAGAATGATCATAAATTTAATATAGTCATGTCCAATAATTTATTTAAATATTTATTTATAATTTTAAAAATTTATTTAAAAAGAAAATATTTTTTTAAATATTTTATAAATATATAGTTATTAAAAGTAAATTTCAATGTGATAAATGTATTTTACTCATGAATTTTCTAAATATATTTTTATATAATTTCTATTAATCAATAAAAACACCCATTTATATATTTTAATAATACCATAATTATTCTTTCTCTTGATGGTTTATAATCAGTTTCACCAGGAAAACTAATAACATTCACTTTCGTGATTATTATTTTTATTCATTAAATTTCCCTTGAATTATTCTCTTTTGTGTGATATTTAGACATTATACTTCCCATAAATATAAATATTCATTGTATTATGGATTTTATTATTACCTAAACCATATACCATTTTTACATAAGTTGTTTTGTTAAGAAAGTTTTTTTACTAACTATGTAAATATTGATAAATACAGATCTTTTTCTTAGTACAAATATTTTTTGATAGAGAATATTGTTCAATTAAATCAATCAGTTGATATATGTGGAATTCATTAGACATTAGATGATGGGAGAGTCATGATTATATATATAACCTTGATTCATATATAGTCTCATGAGATTAATTAGTTGGATAGACTTATTTAAATGGGATTGGTGTATAACTACCCATCAATTAAATTGACTTGGTGAATGTTCATGATGGTATAGATATCATGATTTCTGAGATCATGATGCCCAATATTTAATATATCCTTCATAGATAATTCAATTATTTTTATCCATGAGATTAATTCATTGATATTATACATTTACTATCTTTAATATCATGTGATTATTTATATGGAATTATTTTATCATCATTTATTATTACAATATTATTCTTTGTGATCCAGTTATTAATTAAATAACATGTGTTTTCACTTATTTACCTTGTCATATTGATTATTCCTTATTTATTTCTGATATCTTCCATGGTATTTAACCCTTACTGATTATATTATTTCACCCTTATTTTATTTCCTTTCTCTATGATATTAAGTATGAATCTTTTAACGAGTTTAAGGATGTAGAATTTGTAACTTCACTATCATTTATTTCATGTTTTCAAATGTAAATAGATATTCAAGTATGTATCTAATTTACCAATAACAATAAACTATTTTATACTTTAAAATGATATTTCTTATATATTATTCTAAATTTTTAAAGTAAACATCAAAGCTAGGCTACTAAGGTTAGGGTCTTTATAGCTATCTAAACTGAAGTGTCCAAGAAGAATTTATTTCCATAATAAAGTGATATAATAATTCATGATTTAATGAGCTCATAAGATGCCTAAATAAATGTGATTATGTGAAAACTATAGTTATCCACAAAATACAATTTTGACAATCTTGGGGGTTTTGATGACTTCACCCCCTTCATCAATAGGGTTTACACATTTTCCCCAAGATATAATGACTAGATTCCTCTCATAAAAGCATCTAGACCACAAAAAATTAATGAATTGAGCATCAATCCTATTGATCATAATTCTTATCCATGTATATATATTAATAGATTATATAAATATAGAATTAATAACAGTTTTCACAAGACAAAACATACCCACTTGTGAAAAATACTTTACTTTCCGTGTTGATAGTTGAGAGGTGATCCTAGAAAAAAATTTCTTCTAAATTGATAGATTTGACCCTTCCTGATAAGAGGGGTATGAATAAGTATGTAAAGGGAAAATAATATTGATTAACATGTAAAATGTTTAAAATAACCATTTTACTCATTTTAGATCATCCTTTCCTAATGATTACCATGTATTTATTTAATGAAATAACATGTCTAGACACATGTTCACAATGAAAAAATATACACCTAATCACATTAAGAGAATCACTATTAGCCTAGATGAAAAGAGGGATTTCCAATGTATAGGATATTTTAGTGAGAACATTAAGATTCTTATTAACTTTAAAGGCAGGATGTTCCAAGTTATCAAAATCCTTAAGAAGACATCTACTAAGGTAATTTTCAACCAGACAGAAAAAAATGCATATAAGGGATCACCCTGCCTATATATTTTAGAGAAACTAAAAAAAATTTATTGTGAGAACTATTACGAAGAATATATATCATGGATATATGTAATAAGAGTAAATAAGATAAACAAGTTATCAAGAAAAACAATATTTCTAAAGAATACTGAGAATAAAACCCCATTTCTGTGTGCCAAAAGGCCTTAAAAATTGTAACACCCGAGACTTTTATAAGAAATATTTTGTTTTTATATAAATCATCAAAGGAATCTTTCACTAAACACAACACTATATTGGCTTGCTTTACACGCAATCGCGACCTTCCTTGATTGCTTGCGTCGTACGCAATACTGAGTTTCACTAAACAACGATATGCTATTAAAATATTATTAAAACTAGCTGTTATGAATAGTAATAACCACTTTTTGAAATTTTGTAAATTTTAGTTTTCAAAATGGACTTCGTTTTTGGATTCGGAATATTGAAATTAGCCTAGGGTGAAATTTTGATATTTTTCTGGAAACTTTCAATTTTTGATGAATAGTGAAAACACTGGGTTACTATTTAAAAACTGACTTTTTATTTAAATAATTATTTATTTTATTTAAATTTATTTTAGGTCAAAATTGATACATAATACCTATATAAGTTCAATGTAATTCATTGGAGTAATTTTATAATAATTTTAGATATATAAAAATTTTATTGAACTTTTCACCATCTTTTACCCACCTCCTAGGAGAATTTTCAAATTTACATAAAACATAATTTTACCGCTTCTGTGAGTGGAATTTCAAAAATCCGAGAGACACGGTTGATGTCAGTTAGTAAAATGTGATTCAATGAGATGAAAATAATTTTTGGTGAATAGTAACTTTTTTACTTTTATTTACCACGGTTAAAAGTAAATAGGGTAATTAAGGGTAAAAATGATATTATTATTACCCTAACACATGTCCTAATTCTATTGGATAAGTTTAATTCGACCAAAAACAACCTTAGGAATAAAATAAGACCATTTAGGCCCACTTGGATTAGATTAGGATATTTATTATTAATTTATTTAAAGAAGGGTTAAAATAGTTAAAATCAAAGTTTAATAAGTAAATAATTTTTAATATAGGGCTATACATAAGATAAATTCTACTATAAATATTCATTAGAACGATAACAAGATTTGTTACATAATGGTATTTTATTTGTAATTTTTAGACATTAAATAATTTAATTTATTTATGACACAATGATGATGCAATAATTAACTTATTAATGAAATATTGACATAATTGATGTTATAAATACCCAAATAAATATAATTTGAGACTTTTTATGAATTAAAATACTTTTCTAGGTTAATATGACATTTTATTATTTATATAATTTACTTTTTTCGAACTAATAATTCTGTTATGAGTTTCACAAAAATCGATTACTAAATAGTGTCAAAATTGACATAAAATAGTTTTTAAAACAAATATTATATTATTAATTGTTATTTTATTCCTAAAAATCTAAGGTTCGGCCAAATGACTTAGATAAGGTTATATATATTAATAATAAACAACTTGGGGTTCGTTCGGCTTGTTATAGTAAGTTTATTAACCTTATAGTGTAAGAACACAAAAATACATTGTAAAAGTAAAATTATCTAACTTAAAGTTAAATCTAAATGATAAGGTTATAATAGTAAACTAAACTTGTCCAAATTCTATTTTATGAGCGAATTTCGACCCATCCCCACCTTAGCTTCAAAATAAATTAATTTTGAGCTATTTAAAACGGAATATGACTTTATAATAAAATAATATTTTTAGTTTTTCCAAAGGTGCCCCTCTCCTCCCTTATAAAAGGGCCCCTCCTCCCTCTCATCCTCACACCACTTTGAGCCTTCAATCTCAGCCAAACCCTGCCAAATTCTCTTCTCCACTTCCCTAGAGACATCCTAGAGGTCCTGGTCTTCTTCAAAGACCAATTTTAGTGCCCTAAAAGGAGGTCTCAAAGAGGCGCTTCAAAGAAGAGGTAATGTCCATTACCAATTCTTTCAACTTTATTTCTTCTTCCGCTTCTTCTTCTTTAGTTGTTTAATTATGAAGTAATAAAATCAGTATCAATAATATACTGATATGTAATTATAAGTATGAAACAACCCTATTTCACCATCTATCCATCCTACGGAAAACAAAATCACCGCGCATGCGTACGTACGGAATACCGTCTCCACGCCGTGGTGTAATCTATTTTCCACCACCACCATACTTGGATGGGTATAATGGTGTAAATAATAACTATATATGATTATTGTAAAGTGATATTGATTCTGAAATAGTAGACATACACTCCAATACAATTTCACGATCATGGGAACGATATCATCGCTCGCGAGTACGTACAGAATACCGTCTCCACGATGTGATGCGACTCGTTCTACATGATCTTCATTGCATAATGATTATATAAATGAATTGAATGAATTAATATGATATATATTACACTAATAACATTATGGAAATGAAGTATCTATAACCTAAAAAGAAGAATAAGAATTTATTCAACAAAACACGCATAAGAACAAAAAGTAATAAACACCCGAATAACAAGTAGTAATGAAATATTACTAATAGGAAGATAATAATATGACCATATATGATATCATAAAAAATAATTATGATTCTGGAATAAGTCAATAACATTATTTAAATAATTATACAGGAGGCTCGGACACTTACGAAGCAAATCGGACCTAAGGTAATGGAAAATATTGCAATCTCATTTTTATCCGAGAGTGTTTATACTTCATAATTTACTGGGGAATATTTATCATCCACATCCATGTTTACTCAATATTTAATATTTATATCCTTCTACAATTGTTTACATCCAATTTTACCCTTCGGTGAGTTTTTATTAAAAGATATGAAAGGAATCTTTTGTCGTTTTTTGTACGATGTACTTTTTGACGTTTCCGACAAAAGTAAGAGAAGAATGTTTTTTTAAATTATACGGCATGAATGGATTTTTAAAACATTATTTCCAAGAATATTCCTTTACAAGTTTTCAAGTTTATTTTTAATCAACTTATTTTAGTTTAAAATTTTATGACATGTTAAGAAAGGAAAAAATGTTTTTGAAGTAGAAAGGGTATTTTCCTCAAGAATGGTGTTCAAGTGTTTTATCAAAATTATTTTTCATCTAAGATAATATAGGGTTCTATTTCTATTCCTATCATTACATTTATTTTATTATGTTGTGATGGAATTATTTTTATGAATTCATTTATCTTATATTAATTGTTTTATGATGTCACGATGTTTAAGAATTCCATTTTTATTACATGGGTTATGCAATGATGTATGATTTATGATTTTTGTGGAACACATAAGAATGGTTTCATTATGAGATGGGTGGGACCTATATATCCCTCCAATTAATTGGGTAAAGATTTATATCTCATGAGATAGACATGGCTGGAACAGCAGGATAATCCGATTCAGTGAAACAAGATTGAAACGAGGAGTGAACTCGGTTCAGAAATGGACTTTGTCCGCTAAGATAGTCTTGGCTATGAGTCTTGACTACTGAGAAATGATTCTCTATGATTATGTGTGTATGACACAAAGTTTCATGTTTTAATTTATGATTATTGTGATTACATTTCACTACCATGATTTATCCCATGTTATGAAATTATGATCTCTTTTGTAGGGTAAGATTTCCAAAATGTTATGTTCTTATGAATATGATGTGATTGATATTTCTTTTTTTTACCCTTACCGAGCATTTGAGATCACCCTTTTGTATGTTTTCTTTCCCCAGGTCAGGAAGAAGGTTATTAAGTAAGATATGCCAAAAGGGACTATAGATATGATGAAATAAATGGGAGACAATGTAGAAGCTTTATGAATCAGTTGTTTATGTTTCCAAGTTTCTAAAGACACTATACCTATACGGTCCTTTCATGGTTTTGTTATATGTTGTAATAAGTGTACTTCAATTTTGAAGTACTAACAATGTATGTAAAGTATGGGTCGTTATAGTTGGTATTAGAGGAAAGGTATAGTCAACCTTTGGAAACTAGGATGTTAAAGCCTTAGTAAGAACCCTAAGGATAAGTCTAAGCATAGAACACAATCTTAGTGTTTTAGAAATGGCCATGAATAACCTATGATAAGACCTTAAGTGTGAAATTTTATTCTTGATTATGTGGTTTTCCTATTATAATTAGTGTTGCTCACACTATTCTTCTTGGTTTTAGTCAATGGCTAGAACCCGAAGGAACCGTGTTAATGCGAAATGCGACGGGCAATGCAATGATTGTCCCCCATGATCAACCAAACATTATGGGAGATGGAATGAAAAATCTTGTAGCCATGCTCACACAACTTTCTAAAGCTATGAATCATGCAGGACTTCCAAACGAACAAAGGAAGGAGCAACATTCTATTGAATCCTTCACGAGGCATCGTCTACCTTCATTCAGTGGGTCTACTGATCAATTAGTTGCTGAACAATGGATTAGTACTACTGAAAAGATATTTTTCGTTCTTCAATGTTCTGAACATGATAAAGTCATCTTAGCAGTGTATCGTTTGGAATGAGATGCTGATCAATGGTGGAATATTATCAAGAATACGAGGCAAAGAGATGAAATTGAGTCCATGGAATGGGATGAGTTCAAGAACTTATTTTTCAATAAGTACTTCCCTCGTATTCTCCGAACAAAGATAGAGAAAGAATTTCTTGAACTAAAACAAAAGTATGAGGAATCTGTTGGTACCTATGAAGCAAATTTTACAAGACTTTCAAGGTACGCTTCTGGGATTATTATCCAACCCGAGAGTAAGATCGATCGATTCTTTAGTGGCTTAAAACCAAGTCTTCGAAGGGCGTTAGCCATAAGGGACTTCAATAGCTATGAGGAAATCATTCGATGTTCTCTCAAAGTTGAGATGGAGATTGGAGTAACCCATCAGTCATATGGGTTTGATAAGAAGAGGAAAATGGAATTCAAAGGAAAATCTAAAAAGAACACTGAAAATAATATGAGTTTTCTCTTATGCTCAAAGTGTGGAATGAAACATGGAGGGAGTTGTATTAAAGGGACAAGTAAATTTTTCAAATGTGGAAAGGAAGGTCATCGTGCATTTGAATTCCACAATGATGGAAAGAAGACGTCTAATGATGCAAACAAAGGGATACACAGAATGAACCTACTACACTTCAATGTTTCAAGTGCAAGGAGATGGGGCATTATGCCAATAAATGCCCTAATCCAAGGGTTGTTGATGATGATCTACGTCAACAAACTCTTAAGGCTAAAGACAAAGTAAAGTCAAATGCAATTTCTATCAGCGATGTGGAGTACGATAACGAAGTGGTGAAAGGTACACTTACCATCCAATCTAAAGTAGAAAATGTTTTATTTGATTTTAGATCCACCCACTCTTTTATTTCTGAAGAATTTTCTAAGGGTATCACCGTATTACCTCAACAATTAGATGTTGAGTTAGCTGTGACAACCCCTAATGGCACAACAGTCGCATCAAAAGTTTATAATTCTTCTCCGATTGAAGTTTGTGTTAAAGTGCTTCTTGAAAATCTTGTGATCCTTCCTATAGTAGAATTTGATGTGATTCTTGGCATGGATTGGCTTTCTCTATATGGATCTCATATCAATTTCCAAAGAAGGGAAGTCACATTTCATATTCCAGATCAATCTATGATCGTCTATCGATGCAAGGATGAACATAACCTTCCAGTGGAAATTTCTTCCATCTTATAGGTCTTGATTCCACCAAATGAAGGTTATTTATCTCAAATGGTTGGTGAGAAAATCACGATTAAGAATATGCCCATTGTACGGGAGTTTGACGATGTCTTTCCAGAGGAATTGCCGGGTCTTCCACCAAATTGTGAAGTTGAGTTTTCAATAGAGCTCGTACCGGGTGCTTTGCCTATTTCAAAGACACCTTATAGAATGGCCCCAATTGAGTTGTAGGAATTGAAGAAGCAACTCCAAGATAATCTTGATAAGGGATTCATACACCCTAGTGCATCACCTTGGGGAGCACCTGTTCTGTTTGTTAAGAAAAAAGATGGATCAATGAGGCTCTGAATTGATTATCAAGAACTTAACAAGATCACTATCAAGAAAAAATATCCTCTCCCGCACATTGATGACTTATTTGACCAACTACGAGGATCTCAATACTTTTCCAAGATTGATCTTCGTTCAGGGTATCATCAATTAAGGGTAAAAAGGGAGGATATACCAAAGAAGACTTTCCGTACAAGGTATGGACACTATGAATTTATAGTGATGCCATTTGGTCTTACTAATTCCCCTGCTATCTTCATGGATCTAATGAATAGAGTCTTTAGAGAATATCTTGATCAGTTTGTGGTAGTCTTTATAGACGATATTCTTGTCTATTCAAAGAGCAAGGAAGAACATGAAGATCACTTGAGAATTGTATTGAAGACCCTAATAAAGGAGAATCTTTATGCCAAATTTACCAAGTGTGAATTTTGGCTTCAAAAAGTTGCATTTTTGGGTCACATAATCTCAAAAGAGGGGATATCTGTGGATCCAGCAAAAACAGAGGTTATCGAAAGATGGTCGAGACCAACAACAGTAACCGAGATCCGAAGTTTTCTTGGTTTGACTGGATATTATCGACGTTTTGTGAAATATTTTTCACAATTATCTAATCCACTCACCAAGTTGACTCAGAAAGGAGTTAAGTTTGTTTGGACGGAGGAATGTGAAGAGAATTTTAAGGAGTTGAAAAGAAGGTTATCCAGTGCACCTGTACTCACACTTCCTTGTAGTGGAGAAAGGTTTGTGATCTACAGTGATGCATCCAAGAAGGGTCTGGGGTGTGTTATTATGAAAAATGATATGGTGATATCTTATGCCTCACGATAGTTGAAAATCTATGAGCAAAATTACCTAACTCATGATTTGGAGTTAGCTGCAGTAATATTTGCATTAAATATTTGGAGGCATTATCTTTATGGAGAAAGGTGTGACATTTATACTGATCATAAAAGTTTAATGTATATTTTCACACAAAAGGAGCTGAATATGCGCCAAAGAATATGGTTGGAGCTGATTAAGGATTACGACTGCTCAATTCATTACCACCCTGGGAAAGAAAACAAGGTGGCAGATACATTAAGCCGACAAGACCATGCCAGTTTATCCGTGATGAGGATCACAAAAGATCCAATATTTATGGATTTACAAAGGATGGATCTTGGAATTATAATGGAAGGGGAAAAATCGTATCTTTCTCAAATGAATGTTCAACCATCTATACATGTAAAGATTAAAGAGGCACAGAAAGAAGATGTCGCGTTACAAAAGAAGGTGAGAAATGTTCCTGAATTCAACCTTGATTGTGATGGAATAATAAGGTTCAGGAATCGGGTTTGTGTTCCTCCCATACCAAAATTAAAGAAGGAGCTGCTGGATGAGGCTCATAATTATTCATTCTCTATTCATCCTTGAAGCACGAAGATGTATAAGGACCTGAAAGAGTACTTCTGGTGGGATGGAATGAAAAGAGATGTTGCTGAAAATGTCTCTCGATGCTTGGTTTGTCAGCAAGTTAAAGCTGAGAGACAGAAGTCTAAGGGGATGTTACAACCATTACCCATACCCGAATGGAAATAGGAAAACATCAATATATACTTTGTCACCGGACTTCCTAAAACATCCAAAGGCAATAATGCTATCTGGGTCAATGTTGATCGTCTTACAAAGTCTACACACTTCATTGCTATTAGAGATGATTTATCTCTAGATCAGCTTGCCAGGATATATGTAAAGGAAGTGGTAAGATTTCATGGGGTACCACTTTCCATTATATCTGACCGAGATCCGAGATTTACCTCAAAGTTCTGGAGAAGTCTTTAGCATACTCTAGATACAGAGTTGAGTTTCAGCACTGCTTATCATCCTCAGTCAGACAGTCAGTCTGAGAGGACAATTCAAACTCTAGAAGATATGTTAAGAGCTTGCTCTATGGATTTCAATGGTGGTTGGGATCAACACCTACCTTTGGTGGAACTTTCTTATAATAATAGCTTTCACTCTAGTATTCAGATGGCTCCTTATGAAGCTCTCTATGGAAAGAAATGCAGGACTCCAACTTGCTGGGATGAAGTTGGGGAAAGAAAGCTATTAGGACCTGATCTTGTTGATGAGATGGTAGAAAAGGTCCGATCTATTCAACAACACATAAGAGAAGCTCAGAGTCGACAGAAAAGTTATGATGACAACTGAAGAAAAGACCTAGAGTTTGAAGTGGGTGATAAAGTGTTCTTAAGAATATCTCCCTGGAAGAGGGTCATGAGATTTGGAAAGAAGGGGAAGTTTAGCCCTAGATATATCGGTCCTTTCAAAATACTATATCGTGTTGGAAAGGTAGCTTACCGATTGGCGCTTCCACCGAATCTCTCTCAAGTTCACGATGTGTTCCATGTATCTCTCCTGAGAAAGTACATACCTGATCCTTCACATGTACTCAGCTCAGAAGTTGTACCACTGAAGCAAGATCTTTCTTATGAAGAACAGCCGATAGGGATTCTGGATCGTAGCGAAAAAGTCCTAGGGAACAAGACCACTCGCTTGGTGAAAGTTTTATGGAGGAACCACCAATTAGAAGAAGCTACATGGGAGCTTGAGGATATGATGAGGGAGAGGTATCCTCATCTGTTTGTTACAAGTGACGAATTTCGAGGGCGAAATTCATTTTTAGGGGGGTAGAATGTAACACCCGAGACTTTTATAAGAAATATTTTGTTTTTATATAAATCATCAAAGGAATCTTTCACTACACACAACACTAGCTTGTCTTTCTTTACACGCAATCGTGACCTTCCTTGATAGCTTGCGTCGTACGCAATACCGAGTTTCACTAAACAACGATATGCTATTAAAATATTATTAAAAATAGCCATTATGAATAGTAATAACCAATTTTTGAAATTTTGTAAATTTTATTTTTCAAAATGGAATTCGTTTTTGGATTCGGAATATCGAAATTATCCTAGGGTAAAATTTTGGTATTTTTCTGGAAACTTTCAATTTTTGATGAATAGTGAAAACACTGGGTTACTATTTAAAAACCAACTTTTTATTTAAATAATTATTTATTTTATTTAAATTTATTTTAGGAAAAAATTGATACATAATACCTATATAAGTTCAATGTAATTCATTGGTGTAATTTTATAATAATTTTAGATATATAAAAATTTTATTGAACTTTTCACCGTCTTTTACCCACCTCCTAGGAAAATTTGCAAATTTACATAAAACATAACTTTACCGCTTCTGTGAGTGGAATTTCAAAAATCCAAGAGACACGGTTGATGTCAGTAAGTAAAATATAGTTCAATGAGATGAAAATAATTTTTGGTGAATAGTAACTTTTTACTTTTATTTACCACGGTTAAAAGTAAATAGGGTAATTAAGGGTAAAAATGATATTATTATTACCCTAACACATGTCCTATTTCTATTGGATAAGTGTAATTCGACCAAAAACAACCATAGAAATAAAATAAGACCATTTAGGCCCACTTGGATTAGATTAGGACATTTATTATTAATTTATTTAAAGAAGGGTTAAAATAGTTAAAATCAAAGTTTAATAAGTAAATAATTTTTAATATAGAGTTATACATAAGATAAATTCGACTATAAATATTCATTAGAAATATAAAAATATTTCCCACATAATGGTATTTTATTTGTAATTTTTAGACATTAAATAAGTTAATTTATTTATGACACAATGATGATGCAGTAATTATCTTATTAATGAAATATTGACATAATTGATGTTATAAATACCCAAATAAATGTAATTTGAGAATTTTTATGAATTAAAATAATTTTATAGGTTAATATGACATGTTAGTATTGATTTAATGAAATTTTTTTGAACTAATAATTCTGTTATTATTTTCACAAAAATCAATTACTAAATAGTTTCAAAAATGACATAAAATAGTTTTTAAAACAAATATTATATTATTAATTGTTATTTTATTCCTAAAAATCTAAGGTTCAGAAAAATGACTTAGATAAGGTTATATATATTAATAATAAACAACTTGGAGTTCATTTGGCTTGTTATATTAAGTTTATTAACCTTATAGTGTAAGAACACAAAAAGACACGGTAAAAGTAAAATTATCTAACTTAAAGTTAAATATAAATGATAAGGTTAAAATAGTAAACTAAACTTGTCCAAATTCTATTGGATGAGAGTATTTCGACCCATACCCACCTTAGCTTCAAAATAAATCAATTTGGAGCTATTTGAAACCGAATATTACTTTATAATAAAATAATATTTTTAGTTTTTCCAAAGGTTCCCCTCTCCTCCCTTATAAAAGGGCCCCTCCTCCCTCTCTTCCTCACACCACTTTGAGCCTTCAAGCTCGGCAAAACCCTGAAAAATTCTCTTCTCCACTTCCCTAGAGACATCCTAGAGTTCCTGGTCTTCTTCAAAGACCAATTTTAGTGCCCTAAAAGGAGGTCTCAAAGAGGCGCTTCAAAGAAGAGGTAATGTCCGTTACCAATTCTTTAAACTTTATTTCTTCTTCCACTTCTTCTTCTTTAGTTGTTTCATTATGAAGTAATAAAATCAGTATCACTCATATACAGATATGTTATTATAAGTATGAAACAACCCTATTTCACCATCTATCCATCCTACGGAAAATGAAATCACCGCGCGTGCATACGTACGAAATACCGTCTCCACGCCGTGGTGTAATCTATTTTCCACCACCACCTTACTTGGACTGGTATAATGGTGTAAATAATAACTATATATGATTATTGTAAAGTTATATTGATTCTGAAATAGTATACATACACTCCAATACAATTTCACGATCATGGGAACGATATCATCGCTCGTGCGTACGTACGGAATATCGTCTTCACGATGTGATGCGACTCGTTCTACATGATATTCATTGCATAATGATTATATAAATGAATTTAATGAATGAATATTATATATATTACACTAATAACATTCTGGAAATGAGGTATCTATAACCTAAAGAGAAGAATAAGAATTTATTCGACAAAACACGCATAAGAACAAAAAGTAATAAACACTCGAATAACAAGTAGTAATGAAATATTACTAATAGGAAGCTAAGAATATGACCATATATGATATCATAAAAAATAAGTATGATTTGGGAATAAGTCAATAACATTTGTTAAATCATTATACAGGAGGTTCAGACACTTACGAAGCAAATCGGACCTAAGGTAAGGGAAAATCTCGCAATCTCATTTTTATCCGAGATTGTTTATACTTTAGAATTTACTGGGGAATATTTATCATCCACATCCATGTTTACTCAGTATGTAATATTTATATACTTATACAATTGTTTACATCCAATTTTACCCTTCAGTGAGTTTTTAGTAAAAGATATTAAAGGAATCTTTTGTCGTTTTTTGTACGATGTACTTTTTGACGTTTCCGACAAAAGTAAGAGAAGAATGTTTTTTTAACTTATACGACATGAATGGATTTTTAAAGAATTATTTACAAGAAGCTTCCTTTACAAGTTTTCAAGTTTATTTTTAATCAACTTCTTTTAGTTTAAAATTGTATGACATGTTAAGAAAGGAAAAAATGTTTTTGAAGTAGAAAGGATATTTTCCTCAAGAATGGAGTTCAAGTGTTTTATCAAAATTATTTTCCATCTAAAATAATATAGGGTTCTGTTTCTATCCCTATCATTACATTGATTTTATTTTGTTGTGATGGAATTATTTTTATGAATTCATTTATCTTATATTAATTGTTTTATGATGTCACTATGTTTAAGAATTTTCATTTTTATTACATGGGTTATGCAATGATGTATGATTTATGATTTTTGTGGCATACATAAGAATGGTTTTATTATGAGATGGGTGGGACCTATATCTCCCTCCAATGCATTGGGTAAAGATTTATATCTGATAAGATAGACATGGCTGGAATGACAGGATAATCCGGTTCAGTGAAACAGGACCGAAATGAGGAGTGAACTCGGTTTAGAAATGGATTTTGTCCGCTAAGATAGTCTTGACTATGAGTCCTGACTACTAAGAAATGATTCTCTATAATTATGTGTGTATTCCACAAAGTTTCATGTTTTATGTTATGATTATTGTGATTACATTTCACTACCATGATTTATCCCATGTTATGAAATTATGATCTCTTTTTCAGGGTAAGATTTCCAAAATGTTATGTTCTTATGAATATGATGTGATTGATATTTCTTTTGTTTACCCCTACTGAGCATTTGAGCTCACCCTTTTGTATGTTTTCTTTCCCCAGGTCAGGAAGAAGGCTATTAAGTAAGATATTCCAAAAGGGACTATAGATATGATGAAATAAATGGGAGACAATGTAGACGCTTTATGAACCAGTTGTTTATGTTTCCCAGTTTCTAAAGACACTATACCTATACAATCCTTTCATGGTTTTGTTATATGTTTTAATAAGTGTACTTCAATTTTGAAGTACTAACAATGTATGTAAAGTATGGGTCATTATAAAAATATCAAGATTTAGGGAAATATTTTTAATTTTTTCTTTCCTCTAAAGAATGTTGACACTCCATGATACAATATACAAATAATCATGGATCGTCCTTCTATATATAAAACCAAACATTTTTAATAGTAAATCCCATTATAAATATTCCAAATTATGATATCTTGGATTCTCACAATAACATTAGTGAGATTATTTATGATTAAAATAGGTTTGTTTCCCTTCCCCTCAATTGATTGATCAACCTTTAGTATGCGGCTCATGAATTTGTCATTCAAGGTGAGTTAGAAGATTTTGTTTTTGAGGAACTCATTGAAAATTGATATAAAATTAGATTTAATGATTTCTTAGTACAACATAAGTCATTAATTTTTGAAGTTATCATTCCCTAATGTGCTATTAGTATTCAGTGAATGTTTATTATTATCTAATAATCAAAAGGATATTCTACAAGAAAGGTATTTTATATATCATACATAATGTTTCTTATGGAATCTAGTAATGAATGACCTAAATAGAAGTTGAAATCATTATTTAATTTATTTTAAAATAAGAAACCAAAACTTCACTAATATCATCAATAGTACTAATGATATTATAATTAATATTGATAAAGGATATATCCCTTTTAACTTTCCTTTATATGTAAACAATCAAAAAGAATTTAGAATTTCCATATCCTTCTTTCATCCACAGAAGCCAGAGTTTCTATTTTATGATGATATATCTCCATTTTATAATGTTATATAAGGAGTGAGAACAATCAATCTATTTATTTTAGGGATTTTCCTGACCATATTTCCTAGTTTGGATATATCATAGATCACTCATAGCCTTAGTAATGTACAAATCCATGCTAGAGAATTTTTCTTTACTGTTGGACTTCATGGTGAATTTAGTCCTTTTCAATTTTCTTTTGGAAAACCCCTGTAAGGAATCCTCAGTTTCATTCAAGGACCATTAAATGGAAATAATTTACCTGTAATCATCACAAGGTAACCATGAATTGCTATGTTTTAAGGAATAATGACCATTCCATTCAATACCAATCAAAAAATAAATAATTGGTGAGTGATTTGAGTGGAATCTTAGAAGAGCCCTGCATTAAGGGGGAGGTATGGAATCTCTACTCGAAAGAGATATGAAATTTATTTCCATTTTAATATATTTTCATCCATTAAAAGTGTATCAAGACCATGTATAATCATCCCTATTAAGTATAATATCTGAAAGAAAAAAAAGATCAATGAATCTATAAAATTCTATAGAGACCACCCTCATGAAATTAGTTCAAATATCATCATCTTCATTTAAAACAAAACTATAATATCAAAAAAGGATATTATTTTCACTAAATTTATTAGGGATATTAGAGAGTTCCAATAATAATGGTCTTCCCTGGGTACAATAGTTTGAAGAATAAATTATGGATACAAGGTAAAAATAATTATCAATGGAAATCTTGATATTGAATTGATGTTGACCAATTTGGAAGAATTAGGGATTCATATCCATCCTATAGGAACCCATAAAGTTTACACTTTCGAAGTTTTGTTATTACAAGCCATCCAATCATATCCAATATTTACCTAGTCAATTACTTAAAGATTTCAATATTAACCTTAGGTTCTATAAGAATAATGATGTTTTGTTTTTTCTAAGAAATGAGATTATTAAGAGATAAATATGTGTCAAAATGTTTTATGCCTCATCAATTTCAAAAAATAAAGTTCTTTCAGAAGAAGAATTACCAATTTTATGAGGCCCAAACTTATATTCCATCATAAAATATGAATTATTATCCTTTTATTTGGACTTAATTCCCTTCTTTATGAGACCGGATTCATCAATATGTTTAGGAACTAAAATTCATGATTCCTCCATAGAATCACCAGCCCAGAGTTGACCACTCAGTGGTGAGAATTTGTTTCTATAAGGCTCTCTGACTAGCGGAATTACCTCAAGGTACTTCATTTAAGGAATATTTCCCATATTTACTTGAATAAATGGTTCATAGTCCTTATGATATTTTGGAAACCTTAAGTTCCACTTTGAAATAATCAATTAGGGTGCCTCTAAGGTGACCCCGTCAAGTTATCCTAAACCATGCACCATGAAATGCATTGAGCTGGAAGAAACTCCATTAATTGGGAAGGGGGAAGGGAATAACACCTCCCACTTCCATTAACCGACTACTCTCCCCCAACAATATAGTGGATACCACCCATCCTGTTATCACATGGAATAATAATTATAAAATGTCATATAGGTTATAATTAATGGAAACAAAACACACACCCCTAGGCCCATAAGAACCTAAAACACCCCCTCCAAGGGTTGAGACACTCCATATCAATCCCATTATATTGATTATTTGAAATTCTTATTGACCTGAAGGCTATTACATGAATCTTTACCCATGTATACATAAATCATATATCATCACATACTTTATCGCCTACGCAATAAATCCCCCAAGGGATTTCTAGGATAAAAACCATGGTCTCTTGGATGCAGAGGCCAAAAATTAGTACCAATCAACTATGGCTCATTACACACATGAAATATTAATAATAATAATATTACCAAGATAATATTTTTATTAAGTTAAAATAGGGATAAAAAATCATGTGGACTCACCCATGTGGACTCCCATAATCAAACATACTTGTCCTCCACCTTCCCGCAACATTAAATGTTGAAAAAAGGGTCATCACCTCTATGTAGTGACCATAAAATCACACAACACTCTAATTACTACCTCCATTTCAAATTCACCCTTTTGAGTGTATGGACCTTCATCTATAGTCATTCCATTTTCTAAACTCTCTAGACTTCTCCTTCCACTAAACCTCGTTCTGATCCACACTAAAGCACCATCATGAAACACTCCACTGGCATAATTCACCACACTCTCCTAAGCTACCAAACCTGACCACCACTCACTGTGCCACCTCCCTCATTTTCACCAACCATCAGTAAAGGAGATGAATATTCATCTATATGAGGGGAATAATAATTCATAAGAGAGGATGGAAAAATAAATTAGATATTGTATGATGGATGGAATAATAATCCAATCAACACATTCTTTTTTGACCAACCATTGATGCCACACAATAAGAGAAAATTGATTCAACAATTTTTACCTATATATCTCATACAACTAGTGTTTAAAATTCATGAAACCGAGGTTCCTATAATTACCCCAAGGGTTTTAGAATAGAATTAAAATAACAAATAAATAATCTCTATTTTAAAAAATATGAATGGTGAATCACATCATTTTTTCAACAAGGAATTAGGGAGAAAAAAGAAACATGAAATAAAAATCCAAAACTCATGGAGAATCTTTGATGTTTCAATCCATCATTAGAATTTCAATTACATTTTTTATCAAAACGTGATCTGATCATCAATGCCATCACAATTCTATTATTTTATTCTATATTCAACTAGTTCCACTTGATCTTCCTCACCATCCTCTTCCACCCTCTCTATGTCAAGATATGTTTTTGGGGATAAAATAAGAGATATATATTAGAGATAACTCAATATAGGAGATTTGGGTTTCATCATGATAAATAAATAAAAAAATTAATTAAATTAATTCATTAACCAACCCATGATGGAAAAAACCTAATAGTCCCAATGTGAATCAAATTTATATGTTCCCATTTGTAAAACACTAATTCCAAACTCAACCATGATATGAGTTTTCCCATACAATGCTCAATTCAACATGTGATATTGTTTAATCACAAAATAACATGTGTGGGATAAAAATAATTTTTTTATACTTAATTTTTTTATCATGGCCACTTCATGATTGTAATTATGTATAGGATATGTGTAAGATATTAGTTTTTCCTTTAGGTATATATAATTTTAATTTTCTTTTGAAATATTTATTTTAGTACTCTTAAATCTTAAACCTAGAAATCATGCCTTAGAGAGGGTCATATTGTCCTTAGAGTGATAGGATTAGGGCACTAGAGATTAGATGCAGTCAAAATACATGGCGTGTAGTTAAATACATTGTGTGTATAAAATACATGAAATTTATTAGTCTATGAAGACCCCTTTAAAAATATGTAATGGTTTTTCCCCAGAGAAAAAAACTTGAGCAATACACAATGTGTATATTTTACTTGTCGTTTAACTATCCTAAGTATATTTTTTTAAAAGGAGTAAGGGACACTTATTTTGATAGAAGATCTTCCCCATCATTTTTCTCTCCCATATAGAAGATCCCCCAAAGATGGTCCCTATTGAGCCTAAATATATGATTTGATCTTGTCTCTCCATCCATAATTTGATTCGAGTACCATCTTTCACATTGGATAGCCATCGATAAGCTCTTCAGTCCTTAGACAACTTTCATTTCCCTTCTTCCTATAAATGATTCCATTTTAGTGAAAGATTATATGAAATATTTTCAAGGAATTTTTATATTATTTAATTTTATTATGATACAAGGAAAACTAAGGGATGATATTGGATGATGCATATACTACATGAATAAGGTATCTGGTTTATGAATTTTCCCTCAAAGTCTCATTTTTTTATAAAATATTTCCATTATGAATACAAGGCTACCACCAGGCATTACTCATTAAATTCATCTTTTTTATTTTAAGATGTTTATGATGTATTATAGACCATAATGACACCTCTTAGCATTATTGAGTATTATAACCTATATGTTGATCACCCCAATCAGGGTTTGTTCTTATTTAGGCCTTCAGTGACCTATTTTGAGACTATTTTGGACAATTTTTGGGTGTGATTTACTTGAAATATAATAAGGTGAGTGATTTAAACTAAATGAATGTATTATAATTTTTTTTAAAGGAAAGGATATGTGTATAGATATCACTTGGCCCTTGCCTTTGGAATGTGAATTGATAATTGGTTTTATGTAGTTAATTTATCATGTAATGTATAACAAAAGGTAATGGAATGAACCTAATAAATTGAAATTGGAATGATTAATACATGGTATATGATTAAATATGTACATAAATGAAATGAGTATAATTTATATACTAATTTTGGAACATTTTAATCTGTATAGGAATGTTAAAACTTGATCCTCCACTGGATTCTTGAGGGAATTCCTTAAGAAATCAGAGGACACCATTATTATTCATTGAGCCGATTACCGTGGGAGAAACCCACCATAGAATATGGTCCCTTTATTATTATGTGAATTCATTAGTGTTTTACTGATGATTAAATTGAATCTTTTATGGATATTATAATTCCTTAGCAACACTCCTTGGATTCAAGTTGATGTCTTTGAAAATGAAGATCTGCGGATTCATCCACATTAATCCTGGTTTCTCCTCAGACCCTCCTTTTCTATTATTATCATGATTACTCCATGTTTACTAGTATATTATAATTATTAAACCATATATAATAATTAAATGGTCACATGTTTATATAAATTTCAAGAATAGGCTAAATAAAGTTTGGGTTATTTATTTTTACACTACTTTAATTTTATATACATGCACATAGTTACAATTTATATTCACATACTAGATTTCTATAGACAACATTTGTGGTGGTATAATGAGTTTATCTATTTCACTATTAGAACCAAATTTTTTACCCTGGTAGAATATATTATTGAAATTGTGGAAAAAGGGAAGTGTCCCACTTTGGACACGTGACTTCTTTCTCTAGGATGAGATCTAGGTAGCATATTACTGAGCCAGTTCTCGAGAAACTTGGATAACTTATGACCTTTTGATTATTTTGTATATAATGTATTATACTATCTACCTGCTACCATGTATGCATGATTTAACTTTTTGTAGTGTCATTCCATTATATTTTTTATATGATACAGTTTATAGATTTTGATGATTATTCATTACTTTAAAGTTTATTTTTGTTTCTGTTGCCTTATTCATTATTGTTATGATTGAATTATTTATTAATATTTCTCACTATAGTGTTCCAATATAATATAAGAGTATAGTATCCCCATGGAAACACCCTAGTACCTCACTATTAATCGGAAGTCTCTAGAATGGGGGGGGGGGGGTTGAGGGTATATGGCCAATCGGGTTTAGTTACTCAGGAGTAAACCAGGTCTGGGACATCACAAAGTGGTAATAGAGCTCTTTTATTTTCCCTACTATTTTGGTATGTTAGAAAGGATATTAGGAATGTGTGGGATTTTTTTCATATGTTTTTATTTGGATTAAATAAACCATGTTTGGGGTAAACACCAAGATTACTGGCATTAGGAAATTGTTGATATGTGTTTTGCCTATTATTGATCACATATTTTCACCATTGGGCGGTGCACACAAGTTGTGTTAGTTGTTATAATTTATAGAGATCATTCTTATACCATTATGGAAAGGTGAATATTAAATGCATCATTATTAGAACCTATGAAATCACATTCCATAGATCTTTCATTCTGTATAGGTGAATTTTAATGCTTCCATTTACTATTTTTCCTGTAATTGTTGAGTGTGCCTTAGTTTTGACATATTAAAATTCCACTAAAAACTTCTAAAGGAGAGAGAAAATGTTGTCTAAAAGTGTCATTATCATTCTAAATGGCTTTTTCCCTAATAGATTGATGTTATCATCTTAAATAGCCAATTTTTATCTGTGTAAGCTATGTAACCCTAGTTACATGTTCTAGAAATTATCTATGATTGTGTGACTAATAATTTCAATTTAAAATGTGTATGGGAATTTTTAAATTGTAATGGATAATTAATTGAATCAATCTATAATATTTTACCCAATACATTCTGAGAATGAATGTAAAGGGAGCTTGTTTAAATTAAATGAGTGTCAATTTCACTTTATAAAGAGTATGGGCCTTTAAAAATTGGGAATGATAATATATCTAACTGAGCCTTGTATTATGTATAAACTCATTTATGGATTTAAGATATAAATTATGACTTATAAATAAAATGGTTTCTAGTAAATAGAAAGGAAAAGTACAACATAAAGAGAATTTAATTGAACCTCTATATACTGGAACCCCTATAAATAAAATATTGAACACTTACCAATACCTAGACCTTTAATGGGTTATTTCGGGTATTATATTTTTTTGTGAGTCCTTTTTATTTTGCATCTATTATTTTAGTGATTCTATCTTATTTCAAATCATGTTATAATGATTGTTCTTAGAATTCGTAGAGATATGACACCATGAATTCCTCAAGTTGTGTGCTAAGAGGGTGGTGATGATCATAATCCAGAGTTGGTGGGACCTAATCCACTAGTGTTACCTATATTATTTCCACTCACATAACCACATTCAATTCCCAAATTGGTCACTAAATCTCCACTTCAAGATAGTTTTCGATGCATTATATAATGGATGCATGGTGCTCCACATCCTACACTAATGATGTATGACCATACTCAAGAGTTCCAATAGCAACATCCTCTCATATTTTCAGGGGATGGCAGTCCTCAGGCCACCGAGTCATATTTAGATACCATTTTACCTATCTTTATTCATTTATAGATTTCTCCACTGAGGGGGGTCAATCTCACCAAATATATGCTACATTATTTTTATATGAATTGGTGGTATGTGGTTACAAAGGCTATTAGTAATCAGGGAACAGTCTGGGAAGACTTTCAAACCACCTTTTATGGTTTCTTTTCACCTAATATTCTAATAGGTGACCAAGAAAGAGAGTTCAAGCACCTGGAGAAGGGTTTCGTGACTGTTATGGACTATTCATCAAGTTTGACAGAGATTCAAAACATTTCAGCACTTCTTGTAGGTTATGTGATATCACAAGAGAGATTCTTCAAGGATGGGATCATGTATTCCATCCCCTCTTGGGTGAATGTTTTATTCCTATTTATTCTTTTGGATATTGTAAACCAAGATCTTATAAAATAGTGAAGCATTATGGAAGATGATAGTATAGGGAACTCAAGGTCAGTGATGAGATAGGGTAGTAGTTCTTCTAGTAACAGAAAACATATCCTTGAGGTTTCCCATCATAGTAGTGGTTTCTATAGTAACTTCAATTATAGATTTTTTTATTCCATTATTGTGGAATATGTGGGCATTTAATTCCACATTGAGATAGATACATGTTGAAGTTTTATTATTGAGGATGGATGGGTCATCTTGAGAGGTTTTAAAATAACATTATACCTATATCTAGTAGAAAAGTACCCACACTATCTCCACCTTCAGTAGTAGGATTTGTGACTCCATAGAAAAAAGGAAGCTAGAGTATCATCGAACGAATTGGTTGAGGAGGATATCATGGCTAATGTAGCTATACTTTTAATTTTTAGTGCTTATAGATCAAAACTAATTAGGGCAGTCTAGTTGTAACTCAGGGCTAGAGATCAGGATAGTTTCATTAATTATAACTGATACATGTGGAGTAGAGTGTAGGACATTATACTATACATGGTTCTATTTTAGTTCCTCTACTATTGTATTTTCTTTGTTCATTATAGGTTTCTTTCACTCCTTTATCTATGTATCTATTGTAGATTGTTTTGGGATTTAATTCTTATACTTTTTTGGGGTGATAACCCTAGACACACCATTGGGTGTGCAGTCAGAGGGTATACTCCAATGTAAGGACTATCCCACTGAGGTAGACATTTATCATTTCATATGGGACCTCTCCATCCTCGAGATGAAAGACATGATGTCATTCTTAGGATGGAATGGTTGGTCCCCTATCGTTATTATGTGGACTACTATCACTATATGGAATCTTTTACATCACAAGAGGGTGATAGTTTTCTTCAAAAGGGTGGGTGGGATATCCAGTCAAGTAGATTTGGACCAGAGCATCATTGGATTAGTGGAGTGATATCCCAAATTCATAGCCTTTATATGGAAGAGTAGGGAATATGTCAGAATGATTTGTGGATTGTTTTAGGGATGTCTTCAAGGATGAATTATCCAAACTATGTAACGCCCCGACCCCAACTACCCAGAGTCGGTGCATTACTTCGTAACATTGGCATGATCACAAAAGATCAAGTCTCGAAAGACCGATTAGTTTAGTAGCCTTGGAAACACTAGATACATTCATAAACGTTACATTACATCATAAAGTGAAAACTACAATAACAAAGTCTCCATAGTCCACACTCATATCCTCTTTTGACTATCCCTGCAGGTCATTCATAAAATACTTCTTCACATCCTGGAAAATATTAAAACATTGAAAGGGGTGAGCTCAGATGCTCAGTAAGGATAACAATAATGCGGAAGCTTTCATAAATAAACATAAAAATTTAAGGCAATGTATAACTAAAACAAAAGCCTTTTAAACTTGAACATCAACATAATATGGCAAAAGTAAAATAAGATAATGCCATTCACTTCCTCACATGGATATTCTACTGGTCGAATAATCACATGCAATATCAATAACCACTTTCATAATGATGGAATGCATAATGCCAGACTATCATAACCACATAGCCAAGGCCTCGTGCCAATACCACAAATAAGATTTTGTCAAGGCCTCGTGCCAAGACACTAGTTTGTCTCATGAGACCTGCCGATGCATCGAGGAGCTATAGCGGGCTCCACCCGTCACTTATTAAGTCCAATGCATTCCTCATATGAATAGGTTTAAACATATCATAAACCATAACATAATCGTATCACATAAAACATGCACAAAGGAAACATAATATTTCCACATTTCAATCACAAGATATCAATAAAACACATTGTTATAAAAATGATTTCAAAACCATTTTCAATACCAAAATAAAAGAAAAGTATAACATGGTATTTATTTTTCATTAAAAAAAATATGGCTTGTAGAGGAAGCCGAAACTCAAATAATGGTCACGGCGGCGGAGAAGTCATTGTCGCCGCATAAGTACGGAAAGAAAAACATTCCCTTTTGTCGTTTAGCAAAACACTTCGTATAAAAAAGATTCCTTTTGAATAAACGTACAAGTCAAAGGGGTTTATACACCGTATAAAAGAAAATTATGTATAAAACCAAATATGCCTCAATGAAAGGAGATTGAGACGAAGTCCATAAAAAGATCATTTTTAAAATAAAATAGATCGATTATGTGTATTCACTATAGGTACACATGAAGAAAGTAAAAATAAAAAATATGACATAATAATATCGACATAATTTGAAAGTAGGAGATTAACCCAAAGAATGAAGGTTGGGTTAAGAATTTCCCTTACCTCGTGTCTGACTTGACTCAACCGTTCTTTAACCTCCTGAATAATAAACTAGAGTTAATATATACCTTATTAAGAACCATTTTCAATTTCATTATCCTTATTATATCACTTATTACAATGATATGAACATTATGCAATTATTTAAGTTAATAACGGTCGTTTTGTCGATCTTTGGTACTTGAGTCAAAAATAAACTTCTTATAATTACAAGTTGTTCATGTGGCAAAATATCCATTATATCCAGAATTATATTCATGATTTATATGTCATATATATCTTATATATCCAGTATATACATTCATTTATAATATTACGTAACATTTAGAGGTAAGAAATGAAATGCACCGTTCATGGAGACGGTAAGCCGTACGTACGCATGAACGCTACTTTCATTTCAATTTCATATTTAATGGAACGAAATCATAATGATATAAATGTATAATATAATTCCAGTATAATATAGTGTATAATACCATTTACTCCATCCTTTATACATCCCACATATGGCATTAACGATTCAAATCACTTTGAGGGGGCGGTAGTCCGCACTTCCTAAAATGAAATTATCGTGTTTTACCCATAATGGAAGTCATAAAGTATGCCATAAATGAGAAATACAGAAGCATAAGTAAAACATAAACATATTATATATCATATATAAAAATAGTGACATCTTAATGGCCACCTTTGAAGGTGTTATATGAGTGTTGAACAATCATCGTTTCGTGAGGCAGAAATTCGCCATCCACAGAAACCGTATGTTCTTTAACCATTAGATGTAGGTGTGTGTAAGTGTAGCTCGAATACTTCTTATAAAAACATCCTAGTATATTGAGGATACTGGTGTTGTTACAAAAGAAATGAATAAAAAGAGTTTAGGGGGTTGGAGAAGAAAAATAAAACAAAACAACATTAGAAAAGACATTACCTCAAAATCGGGTAACTCTTTTTGATTTGAGCCAAAGGCTTCTTTGGGAAGATTTCTGCCCAAAGTGAGGATTATAGGAGTAAGAGGGGGAAGTTGGGAGAGTATTTGGGCAGAGTTTGGCCGAGCCAAATGGCTTGAAGGTGTGAATAAGGTGGGAGAGGTGGGGGCCTTTTATAAGTGGAGAGGAGGGGCTCTTTTGGAAAGATTGAAATGTTACATTATTACACAATGCTTTTCGGATTCTAAAGGTCCCACACTTATATAATTCGAGGATAAGGTGATAAGGGTTCGAAATCTCCTCATCCAATTGGCTTTGGAAAAGTGTAAGCCTTGGATTTTTCATTATCTTCCCATTTTATTTAAATCGTTAAATAATGAGGTCATCGCTGCATCATCATGATGTCATAAATAATTTAATTTATTTAATGTCTAAAAATTATAAAAAAAATACTATAATGTAGGAAATATTTTTAGATTTCTAATGAATATTTATAATCAAAATTTGGACTTGTGTAACCCCACTTAAAAACTGTTTTAGTAAAACAACTCATGTTTGTGTCAATTTAATTTTAACATTAAATAAATATATATTAATGTCATTTTCCAACCAAAGTGGCTCCATGGGGTCCCCAAGTTGACCCATGGGTTGTCTTGGTCGGCCATGACTCATCCAATAGGAGTAGGAAAAGTTTCAATCTCATATCATATTATTAAAACATTGTTTTTACCTTAAACTACACTAATTACCACTAATCGCGATTAAGAACTTAAAAGTTACTATTCACCAAAAAATTATTTTAATCTCATTGAACCACATTTGACTTCTTAATGACAACCATGTATGTCGGATTTTTGAAAATCAAATCACAGAAGTGGTAATATTTCATTTAAATGAAAAATCATTTATTTAACTACCACTTAGTGGTTTCACTATTCATCAAAAATTGAAGTTTTTCAGAACAATGCCAAAATTTCACCCTAAGCTATAATTGATATTCCAAATTCAAAAATGATGTCTATTTTAAAAAATTCCAAACATATAAGTTTCATTAATTAATTTTATAATCAATTCCCGCTGTCACAACAAATAGCGTGTTTTTAAGAAACAATTTATATCAAAAGATTGGCAATTGTTTATGTCCAATTTCAACGTTAAATTAATTCTAATGACCACCATTGGATAAAATGGTAAAAATATATTCTAATTATACTTTAAAACCACTAAATAGTATAACTTATCACAATAAATTATTTTGATTAAAAAAGTTGTTTTAAGTATTTATCACTATTCAAAAAAAATTGGAAGTTCTCAGAAAATTACAAAAAATTCAACTTAGGATAATTTCGATATTACGAATACAAAAATGAAGTCCATTTCGAAATATAAAATTTCTATAATTTTAAAAAGTGGTTATTACTATTCATAACGGCTACTTTGATTAGTCGCGGTGTTTTAGAACTCGAAGTTGCGTACAATGCAAGCTATTGCATTATTGAATGAGAAGCGTATCGTGGAAGCTCGGGGTGTTACATTCTCCCCTCCTTCAATAAATTGCGTCCTCGCAATTTGAAATTTTTTCTTTGAAAATAAAAGGTTGAAAATAGAAAATACCTTTGTGGAAAACCCACATCGGAAATAAGGTTAATAAAAATATAACATTAAAAGAACGAAAGATAAGTACAAAGGTCACCCGAGATTTCCCACTCTAGGATTCTTTGAAAATATGGATATGGAGGAGAAACAAACCATCAAGGTCTGATGGAGAGTTATAGAAAACAGGATTAGGAGAAAGTTTAACCACAAGAAAATCACAAACTTGTGATTGGTTAAACGGTCATTGAATCCCCAGTTGGAAAAGTTAACCGACAACATTTTTGTTTTAAGTTACCTTTTATAATGTTGAGGAATTTATTTAGGAGATTTACTAAGAACTTAAGGGAATATACATACTTGTTATGTATACTTTCATTCGTTAATAAATTTTTACCACAAACCCAACTTTTACTCCAAATGGTAACGAAACTCAAAAATATTCTATTTATCCTAATTGTATAAGGTTCAAAATGTTAACACATACCATTTAGATTAGTAAAACTATTTTGTAATAACCAGGGACTTCCTGTAGGCTAGTGGTAGGAAATAAAGGCTTGTCGCACTATGGTTGTGGGTTCGATTCCTGCAGCTTTGTCCGATGCGACGGGTTATTCCCCACCCTGCAGGTTGTCCTTTTTCTAAAAATATAGTATTATAGTATTCCAAAAATAATCTTCAGAAATGTTTTAACCTTAAACAATACTATTCAAAGTTCAACTTAATCCATCCCAACATTTATAGTTATCCAAAATACCTCTGTCCAAACTTTCTCTAAAAGGTCTCTTAATTCCAAAATCAATTTATCAGATTCCCCAAACAAAGAAAAGTTTCTCTTATTGTCACATACTAAAAATATGATTACCTTAATCATATTAAAACCTTACTGAAATCAACAAGTACTGCAGTACAATCCATATATATATATCACATTATTCTTATAACCAGAATATAATCCTTGAGTCCAAAAGCACCAATACATTAATTATTCCGCTTCAACTGTAGTCACAGCATAAGATTGGCCTTGATCCCTTGGCCTTTTCTGAGGTAAGTTTCCTTGACGCTTAGGACATTCATTTGCATAATGCCCTGTTTCCCTACAATTGTAGCATTCAACTTTGACAACCTCTTTCTTTCCCTTGCAATCACGAGCCTGGTGACCCTTTTCTCCACATTTATAACAAACTCCCATTCCTTTTAGGCAAGTACCAGGGTGATTCTTCCCACAATTATCACATAATGGAAAATCCTTCTTTCCCTTTTTCCCTTTATCTGTCTCTTGTTCCACCGTTCTCTTCTTCTCTTGCTTTACTTTGTTGTCATAAGACTTAGAGAATTCCTTTTCTGTCTTGATAGCACACGAGACAATATCTTCGTATGATGAGAAGGATTGTGATACTAAAGCTCAACGGAGAAATGGTTTTAACCCATCAAAGAAACGATCAATCTTACTCCTTGGGTTACGTATATAATCGGCAGCATGCCTCGCTAACCTTGTAAAGTTAGCCTCATACTTTGCGACATTCTCATCCTCCTTCTGCCTCAAACTCAGAAATTGCCTTTCCATATCTGCTCGATGGTCACGAGGAAAATATTTTTCTAAGAAAAGCTCTTTGAACTCCCTCCATTCCATATTCGATACGTCATCATCTTCCTTTGTGTTTTGAATCAGCGACCACTACTGATCGGCATCTCCAGTGAGGCGGTAAACTGCCATGACAACCTTCTCCCTTTCACTACTCCCCAAGGCATGGAATATTTTCTCTAAGGAATTTATCCATTGCTCAGCTACTGTAGGATTTGTACTCCCATTGAAGGTTGGTGGTTGTTGCCTCATGAAACGGTCTAGCATTGATCCTCCACATTGCGGATCAGGGGGCTCCATACGAGTAAGGTTATTATTCATAACCTGCGTGAGTTGTCCCAGTACGGTGAGAAGCTGATCAGCACCAGTTGTATCTCCAGATCCACAATAATTATCTTGAGCAGGAGGGAAATCCCTACACGGAGTTCGTGCATTGATACGGTTTCCATTCCTTCCACTAGGCGCCATTTCTAAACAATGGCATAAACTAGATTAGTTTATGAATCAAAATACATAATTCCATACTTTTTAAACACTTTACATAAATTGAACTATTTATGGATATAATCCATAATCATAAAAATGTTTTCTTTGAGGAAGTATATACTCATAAACCCTTCATAATGATTTGTAAAGAAAATGAGAGTTATCCTAAGCATATCCCCCGGGAGTGTCGTAACCAAGAGTGAAGCAAGGCCCGTTGTCGTGCACCAGTTCCCATTCGAGTCTAGCTCAAAGCGGTGTTTTTGGGTTTTACCCCTAGGTACATCTGTGCCAGAGCCGCCTCTACCTGCTCGTATCCAGACAGGGATGTATTGCTCGAAAAACTCACAACATCTCTACAATACCAAAATTCTAGGAAGTTCTTCTATACTAATCCTCAAAGTCTATCTTCGGGCTATGTGCTCTAGTCAGAGTTTATCTAAATCTAGCATCCAAGGTTAGTACTAAACTGCCTCTGATACCAACTGTAACGCCCCGACCCCAGCTACCCAGAGTCGGTGCATTACTTCGTAACATTGGCATGATCACAAAAGATCAAGTCTCGAAAGACCGATTAGTTTAGTAGCCTTGGAAACACTAGATACATTCATAAACGTTACATTACATCATAAAGTGAAAACTATAATAACAAAGTCTCCATAGTCCACACTCATATCCTCTTTTGACTATCCCTGCAGGTCATTCATAAAATACTTCTTCACATCCTGGAAAATATTAAAACATTGAAAGGGGTGAGCTCAGATGCTCAGTAAGGATAACAATAATGCGGAAGCTTTCATAAATAAACATAAAAATTTAAGGCAATGTATAACTAAAACAAAAGCCTTTTAAACTTGAACATCAACATAATATGGCAAAAGTAAAATAAGATAATGCCATTCACTTCCTCACATGGATATTCTATTGGTCGAATAATCACATGCAATATCAATAACCACTTTCATAATGATGGAATGCATAATGCCAGACTATCATAACCACGTAGCCAAGGCCTCGTGCCAAGACCACAAATAAGATTTTGTCAAGGCCTCGTGCCAAGACACTAGTTTGTCTCATGAGACCTGCCGATGCATCGAGGAGCTATAGCGGGCTCCACCCGTCACTTATTAAGTCCAATGCATTCCTCATATGAATAGGTTTAAACATATCATAAACCATAACATAATCGTATCACATAAAACATGCACAAAGGAAACATAACATTTCCACATTTCAATCACAAGATATCAATACAACACATTGTTATAAAAATGATTTCAAAACCATTTTCAATACCAAAATAAAAGAAAAGTATAACATGGTATTTATTTTTCATTAAAAAAAATATGGCTTGTAGAGGAAGCCGAAACTCAAATAATGGTCACGGCGGCGGAGAAGTCATTGTCGCCGCATAAGTACGGAAAGAAAAACATTCCCTTTTGTCGTTTAGCAAAACACTTCGTATAAAAAAGATTCCTTTTGAATAAACGTACAAGTCAAAGGGGTTTATACACCGTATAAAAGAAAATTGTGTATAAAACCAAATATGCCTCAATGAAAGGAGATTGAGACGAAGTCCATAAAAAGATAATTTTTAAAATAAAATAGATTGATTATGTGTATTCACTATAGGTACACATGAAGAAAGTAAAAATAAAAAATATGACATAATAATATCGACATAATTTGAAAGTAGGAGATTAACCCAAAGAATGAAGGTTGGGTTAAGAATTTCCCTTACCTCGTGTCTGACTTGACTCAACCGTTCTTTAACCTCCTAAATAATAAACTAGAGTTAATATATACCTTATTAAGAACCATTTTCAATTTCATTATCCTTATTATATCACTTATTACAATGATATGAACATTATGCAATTATTTAAGTTAATAACGGTCGTTTTGTCGATCTTTGGTACTTGAGTCAAAAATAAACTTCTTATAATTACAAGTTGTTCATGTGGTGAAATATCCATTATATCCAGAATTATATTCATGATTTATATGTCATATATATCTTATATATCCAGTATATACATTCATTTATAATATTACGTAACATTTAGAGGTAAGAAATGAAATGCACCGTTCATGGAGACGGTAAGCCGTACGTACGCATGAACGCTACTTTCATTTCAATTTCATATTTAATGGAACGAAATCATAATGATATAAATGTATAATATAATTCCAATATAATATAGTGTATAATACCATTTACTCCATCCTTTATACATCCCACATATGGCATTAACGATTCAAATCACTTTGAGGGGGCGGTAGTCCGCACTTCCTAAAATGAAATTATCGTGTTTTACCCATAATGGAAATCATAAAGTATGACATAAATGAGAAATACAGAAGCATAATTAAAACATAAACATATTATATATCATATATAAAAATAGTGACATCTTAATGGCCACCTTTGAAGGTGTTATATGAGTGTTGAACAATCATCGTTTCGTGAGGCAGAAATTCGCCATCCACAGAAACCGTATGTTCTTTAACAATTAGATGTAGGTGTGTGTAAGTGTAGCTCGAATACTTCTTATAAAAACATCCTAGTATATTGAGGATACTGGTGTTGTTACAAAAGAAATGAATAAAAAGAGTTTAGGGGGTTGGAGAAGAAAAATAAAACAAAACAACATTAGAAAAGACATTACCTCAAAATCGGGTAACTCTTTTTGATTTGAGCCAAAGGCTTCCTTGGGAAGAGTTCTGCCCAAAGTGAGGATTCTAGGAGTAAGAGGGGGAAGTTGGGAGATTATTTGGGCAGAGGTTGGCCGAGCCAAATGGCTTGAAGGTGTGAATAAGGTGGGAGAGGTGGGGGCCTTTTATAAGTGGAGAGGAGGGGCTCTTTTGGAAAGATTGAAATGTTACATTATTACACAATGATTTTCGGATTCTAAAGGTCCCAAACTTATATAATTCGAGGCTAAGGTGATAAGGGTTCGAAATCTCCTCATCCAATTGGCTTTGGACAAGTGTAAGCCTTGGATTTTGCATTATCTTCCCATTTTATTTAAATCGTTAAATAATGAGGTCATCGCTGCATCATCATGATGTCATAAATAATTTAATTTATTTAATGTCTAAAAATTATAAACAAAATACTGTAATGTAGGAAATCGTTTTAGATTTCTAATGAATATTTATAATCAAAATTTGGACTTGTGTAACCCCACTTAAAAACTGTTTTAGTAAAACAACTCATGTTTGTGTCAATTTAATTTTAACATTAAATAAATATATATTAATGTCATTTTCCAACCAAAGTGGCTCCAAGGGGTCCCCAAGTTTACCCATGGGTTATCTTGGTCGGCCATGACTCATACAATAGGAGTTGGACAAGTGTCAATCTCATATCATATTATTAAAACATTGTTTTTACCTTAAACTACACTAATTACCACTAATCGTGATTAAGAACTTAAAAGTTACTATTCACCAAAAAATTATTTTAATCTCATTGAACCACATTTTACTTCTTAATGACAACCATGTATGTCGGATTTTTGAAAATCAAATCACAGAAGTGGTAATATTTCATTTAAATGAAAAATCAGTTATTTAACTACCACTTAGTGGTTTCACTATTCATCAAAAATTGAAGTTTTTCAGAACAATTCCAAAATTTCACCCTAAGCTATAATTGATATTCCAAATTCAAAAATGATGTCTATTTTAAAAAATTCCAAACATATAAGTTGCATTAATTAATTTTATAATCAATTCCCGCTGTCACAACAAATAGCGTGTTTTTAAGAAACAATTTATATCAAAAGATTGGCAATTGTTTATGTCCAATTTCAACGTTAAATTAATTCTAATGACCACCATTGGATAAAATGGTAAAAATATATTCTAATTATACTTTAAAACCACAAAATAGTATAACTTATCACAATAAATTATTTTGATTAAAAAAGTTGTTTTAAGTATTTATCACTATTCATAAAAAATTGGAAGTTCTCAAAAAATTACAAAAAATTGAACTTAGGATAATTTCGATATTACGAATACAAAAATGAAGTCCATTTCGAAATATAAAATTTCTATAATTTTAAAAAGTGGTTATTACTATTCATAACGGCTACTTTGATTAGTCGCGGTGTTTTAGAACTCGAAGTTGCGTACAATGCAAGCTATTGCATTATTGAATGAGAAGCGTATCGTGGAAGCTCGGGGTGTTACAAACTACCTATCAAGAGATAGGTATATTTTATGATCGAGCTCATTCCTGTAACACCCCAAGATTTCATAGTACGTTATTTCTTCAAAGTAATTCAATAACTTACACTACACGCAACACCGAGTTCAAGCGCACCACGACTTACCAAACTAGCCGTTCAAAAGAGATTATGAATAGTATTAATTGAATTTTAAACTTTATATTATCCTTATAATTTTTGAATCCATATTATGAGTTTCTTAGACATAATGTAAGAACAAATTCATTTTTTTCTGATAAAAGAAGTATTTTTCAAAAAATGCAATTTTACTGCCTTTTAATGGAGAACCTTTTTTAAATATAATATTTGAAACTTTTATATATTCAATTTTACAAGATAAACTTATTCTTTAGAATTGGGACATAAAAATTTAGTTTCAATAAATTTTTGGTGTTTTTTTGATAACTTTCATATTTGGGTGAATAGTAAAAAATACTATATTTTAACTGAAAACAACCTTTTTAATCAAAATAATTTATAATGTTCAATTATAAATTTTAATGGGTTTTAAGTATAATTATATTATATTTTTACCATTTAATCCAATGCTAGTTATTGTAAGTAATTTCACTTTGAAATTGGACATACACAAGTGTCAATCTTTTGATAGTTATTATTTCTTAAAAATACGCGTTTTGGTTTTGATTATGGGAATTAATTTTAAATTAATTAATGAAACTTTTATGTTTTGAAGTTGGTAAAATAGAATTCATTTTTGAATCTGGAATATCAAAATTATCCTAGGGTGAATTTTTGGTATTTTTTTGAAAACTTTCAATTTTTGATGAATAGTGAAAACCACTTCGTTATCGGTTAAAACTGACTTTTTATTTAAATAATTAGTTATTTTATTTAAATTTATATTAGGTAAAAATAGATACATAATACCTATATAAGTTCAATTTAATTCATTTTATAATAAGTTTAGATATATAAAATTTTATTGAACTTTTTACCGTCTTTTACCCACTTCCTAGGAGCATTTACAAATTTGCATAAAACTTAATTTTACCACTTCTGTTAGTGGAATTTAAAAAATCTGAGAGAAAATATTGATATCATTAAGTAAAATGTGGTTTAATAAGATAAAAATAATTTTTGGTGAATAGTAACTTTTGACTTTTATTTACCACGGTTAAAAGTAAATATGGTAATTAAAGGTAAAAATGATATATTTATTAGCCTAAAACATGTCCTAATTCAATTGTATGAGTGTATTTAGATAAAAAAAACCTTAGGAATAAAATACGATCCTTTAGTTCCACTTGGATTAGATTAGGACATTTATTATTATTTTATTTAAAGAATAGTTAAAAGAGTTAAAATCAATGTTTAATAACTAAAACATTTTTAATATAGGTTTATACATAAGATAAATTCCACTATAAATATTCATTAGAAATATAAATAGATTTCATACATAATTGTTTTTTATTTATAATTTTAATACTTTAAATAATTAAATTTATTTATGATATAATGATGATGCAATAATTACCTTATTAATGAAATATTAAAACAATTGATATTATAAATATCCAAATAAATATAATTTGATAATTTTAATGAATTAAAAAAATTTTCTATGTTAATATGACATGTTAGGGTTGATTAAATTAATTCTTTTGAAGTAATAATGCTTTTATTAATTTAACAAAAACAAAATACCATATAGTGTCAAAATTGACATAAAAGAGTTTATAAAAGAAATATTATATTATTAATTGACATTCTATTCCTAAAAATATAAGGTTCATACAAAGGGATTAAATAATATTATATATGTCATTAATGAAACACTTGAGGTTCTCTTGGAATTTTATAGTAAGTTTATTAACCATATAGTGTAAGAATACAAGAAGACACAGTAAAAGTTAAATTATTTAACTTTGAGTTAAATATAAAAGATATGGTTAAAATGGTAACCTAAACATGTCTAAAACCTATTGGTTGAGAGGATTTAGACCCATAACCACTTTATCTTCTAAATAAATCAATTTGGAGTCATTATAAACTGAATATGATTTTATTATAAAATAATATTTCAATCTTTTCCTAAGGTGCCCCTCACCCCTCTTTTAAAAAGGAACTCCCCCTTCTCTCAAATTCACACCTTCAAAGCCATTTGAATCCGAAAAAACCTACCCAAATATCCTCTAAACTATCCTAACGTCATCCTAGAGGCCTTACTTTAGTCAAAAATCCAACCTAAGGAGCCCTTTTGATCAAATCAAAAGTAAGAACCCGAAGAAGAGGTAAAAATTTCATCACCTCCTTCAAGTTCCTTTCTTCTTACACTTATCTTTATTTGTTGTTTCCATTATAAAATAATAACTCCAGTATATTATATATACTATGATGTTATTATAAAAATGGTACAACCATATTTGTTTTTTTATCCATCCTATGAATGAAAATTCACCACACGTGCGTACGTATGGCTTACCGTCTCCACGTCGTGGTGTAGTTTGTTATCCAAACATTTCATCATTTGGATGCGTATAATAATGAGTATAAATGATGTAAATAATAAATATAACATTATAATTATTCTGTATATATGATATACCATCAAATTATATATGATTTTAATATCAAAAGAATGATATTGTCGCTCGTGTGTACGTACGGATTACCGTCTCCACGACGCGATGAGATTCATTTCCACGTTCACCCTTCATCAATGATTATAAAAATATATATTATTAATCAGTATGTAATATATGACATAATAATGCTACTAGATATATTTTTATATATGTATGTATGTACTCACACATATCTTATTCACTTCCGTTCAATACGATATGAAAATAGAAACAACATTTATGCATACGTACGACCTACCGTCTCTATAAACGGTGTTTTCCATTTCATATATATATCTATTATAAATATTTATAATCTAAATATATATGATATATAAATCAAGTTTTATATTCTGGGATTATTTAAATCATGATCTAAATGATACGATCAATAATAACAAGTTAAAACACGTACGATAAAGAAAGCGATTATTACCTGAAATGTTAATTTAACATGAAAATCATTATTAAATGGGTAGTATAAAGTCATAAATGAATCATGTATGATATAATAAATATTAATATGGTTTTGGTATAATTTAATAACATACAAAGGTCATTATACAGGAGGTTAAACGTACCCTCTACCAAAGGAAAGTGCAAGGTAAGGGGTTTCTTATCTCACTTTTAATTCCGTGAGATTTCCATTATTCGCCACTTATTGCATGTGGTTTATTGTGTAATGACATTTGATATATATTATCATGATTATATTCATGGTATTCTATTAATTATTTGGTGTTTATTAACTTTCGGTCATATGACTCGATTGATCACCACGTGGTAATGGTTATTTCCTCAATCTCATTATTTATCTGAGATTATTCATGTACAAGTACTTTCTGGGACATACTTAACATCGATACCCATATTTCATAAAAATGTTTTTAAAAGGTTTCTTTTAAGGTTTTATGGGTGGGTATATTTAACTAGATCATCATTTTAAATGTTTTAAAGATTCATCTTTCTAAACCATTTTAATCAATATCCATGTTTTCAAAATGATTTTAAGGATTTATTTATATGGACATGAATGTTTTGAAATGATAATTCTTTTCAAAAGTTTCAAAGTGGTATGGGACAATTTGATTCAAAACTCTCTTTTAAATGAATTCATTTATAAATTTTGAGACATTTAAATGATTTCATGAAAAATGGGTATTTCTCTCAAAGCATTTTACACATCATTTTCATCTATGTCAAAATCCTTTTATAGATTTTAAACTTGTTTGAAGTTGATTTATTATGATACAATCTTCCATATTATATTGAATTAGTTATGCTATGTTTGACAATGAATGTGATATTTTTATACCATTCATGGTTTATGGATAAAGTATTGACATTTTGTATGCTTGTTTTAATATTAATGTTTATGTTTTGTTTCAACATTTTCATATGAGGAATGCATTGGACTTAGTAAGTGATGGGTAGAGCCCGCTATAGCTCCTCGATGAATCGGTAGGTCTCATGAGACAAACTAGTGTCTTGGAAAAAAAATTTATTTGTAGTTTTGGAACAAGGCCTTGACTATGTGGTTGTGAAAGTGTGGTATTATGCATTCCATCATTATGAAAGTGGCTATTGATATTGCATGTAATTATTTGACTAGTAGAATATCCATGTGAATAAGTAAATGGAATTATTTTATTTTATATTTTCCATATTATGCTAAAGTTTAAGTTTAAAATGCTTTTGTTTTAGTCTTATACATTTCCTTACATGTTTGTGCTTATTTATGAAAGTTTTCGCTATATTGTTATCCTTACTGAGCATCTAAGCTCACCCCTTTCTATGTTTTAATTTTCTCAGGATTCCAAGAAGTATATTATGATTGATAATAAGGGTTAATCTAGGGTATTAATGGAATTATCAAAGGATCATTTATGTTGTGTTTTATTTTCTAATGTGTAATGTAATGTTCATGTATGTAATCTATTTTCTAAGACTGCTAAACTGATCACTCTTTTGGGACTTTATTCCTTGAAATCATTCCAATGTATTAAAATAATGCACAGACTCTGGGTAACTGGGGTCGGGGCGTTACAATTTCAATAGCATATCCATAATCTATTCCTCTATATAGGATGACACCTAATGAGTTCCATGAGATCAAGTGAAAATTGGAGGATTTAAAATCTAATGGTCTTATCTAAACCAGCACCCCTCCTTGGAGTTCTCCTATCCTTTTTCCAATAAGGAGGATGGAACCATCTTAATTTTCATAGATTAATAATGTTTGAACAACCATATAGTGGATAATCAATATCCACTGACTCAAATTGATGATCTATTCAACCATCTCTAAAGAGATAGGGTGTTCTTAAATATCGAGCTGTGGTTATTCTATGATTAGGTGAAAATTAGGACATCATACATACCTCGTATGTCTTTCGGAAGTACGTATAGTTTATATGAGTATCTAGTTATGTCATTTGGTCTTACAAATGTGCTCAATATTTTTATGGCCTTGATGAATAGTGTTTTCCACTCAAACTTGGATTCCTTTGTTGTGGTTTTTGTTGAAAACATCTTGGTGTATTCTCATACTCAAAGTGACCATGTCAAACATCTTGAGATCATATTGAGTAAATTGGGAGAGAATTAGTTATATGATAAGCTAACAAATCTCCACTTCTAGATCGAAAAGGTTAATATCTTATGTCATATGATCTAAAAAATATGAGTATCAATTGACCCATAGAAGGTTAGTGTTGTTTTTTCCTAGGGGTATCCCAAGAACATGTTTGAGATACAATGTTTCTTTTGGATAGATCTCTATTTCAAGAATTTAATAAAGGGATTCTCAAAACATGCATCGCCACTTACCGGTTTTACTAAGATGGTAGTGAAGTTCTTATGGTCTGAAGCATGTGATAAAGAATTTTAGAAGATGAAAGGAATAATTAATTCATCACTAATCCTGATCTTTCCAAAGCTTGAAAGAGGCTATATGGTGTTCTGTTATGCATAAAGAATCAATTTGGGTGCAATTATAATTTAGGAGGATTAATTAATTGCATACAGGTCTCGCTGGTTGATACCTCATGATCATAATTATCTAACACATAACCTCAAGCCTATAGATTTCCTTCATGCATTTCATTATTGGGAGAATTATCTAATGGTATAACATATTGTGGTGTTTAGAAACAACATGAGCCTCAAATATATCTTTACGCAACATTAATTGAATATTAGATAGTGAATATGGTTTGAATACCTTCTGTATTTTGACTTTGATCTTGTCTATATGATGGGAAAAGGAAATGAGGAAGCTAATGTGTTGATCTGGAAAACTTAGGAAAGATCTATTTAGAAATCCATGGGTGAATGAAAGTTGATGGCCTTATTTTCTAAGATTCATAGGAAGTTTCAAGAGAGTCAACAATATATTTTCTCACATTATTAGAAGTTACCTATTTACTCCTTGATAGGGTGAATAGAATTCAGTTTTCAGACCCTGAAGGTTTGGTCCAACGAGATGCTATTTCTATAGAGGACCGACCTCTAGATTGGTATATCAATGGAGACAACATCCTGCACATACATGGGAAGATATGGGTTTTTATATGCATACAAGAGGAACTGATGTGAGAATACCATGCTTATTAGTAGGTAGTTAATTGAGGTATCGTCAAGATGTATCATTATATGTGTTGTCTATATTGGTGTCTTGGGATAAAATATCATATTGATGGTTTTATCACTAAGTGTTCTACCTTTTAGTAGGTGAAGGCAGATCACCGGTGGCCTACAAGCTTATTACAACCATTAATGGTTCTATGATAGAAATGGGATGATGTCATGATGGATTTTGTAACTAATTTACTTTGGTCACCTTGAGGTAGTGTCTTGGTTTGGGTATTCATGAATCGAATAACAAAGGTATCCCACATCCTTCCTATTAGAGAAACCTTCTTAATGGATGATCATGTCTAATTATATTTTTGTGAGATTATATGACTAAAAGGGGTCCCTCATACCATCATTTCAGATAGGTATGATCACTTTATGTCAAGGTTCTAGAAAGGGTTATAGAAATATTTGGGTATATAGGTGCTTCTAAACATAAATTTTCACCCTCAAACTGATGGAAAATCAGAACAGACTATACAGGGGTTAGAGAACATGCTCTGAGCATGTATCCTTGACTTTGGGGGTTATTGGTAGAAACATATACCTCTCATTAAATTTTCATATTATAATAGATTTTAGGAAATAATTTAGATAGATCTGTATGAGGCCTTATATAGTTTCCCATGTGATTAACCTCAGTGATGGATAGAGGTGGGAAAGGTAGTGCTACTAGGTCCTTGTCTCATGAAAGATAATTCTGTGTAACTGAATTTGATTAGAAAATATATGGATAATGTTCAATCTAAACAGACATATTACACTGATCACCATCGATGACCTATGGAGTTTGAGGTCGGGGATCATATTTTCTTGCAAGTATCACCTAGGCTTGGGCATATGTAGATACAGAGTAAAGAGAAGATGTTGCATAATTTTTTCAATGATTTTGAGATCTTGGATAGAGTTGAGATGGTAGCCTATCATTTTTTATTACCTCAGAGGTATCATTCAAACCATGGAATCTTCAACGTTTTATAGCTTCACCATTACCATGCCAACCCATCTCATACTTTTGATCCCGAGGATGTTGAATTTGATATCGATGATTCTTTTGAGGATTACCACATTCAGACCATTGAACATAGAATGAAGGATCTTCTAGGTAGTCATATTCATATGGTACAGGTGCTATAGATGCACGATTGTGTACATAATGATTCTTGGGAGAGAGAAGATGATGTGTGTGCACAGTTTCGGGAGTTGTCCTGAAAAGATGCTTTACACCCATGGAAGGGAAACTTGGGATGTGTTTCTTTATGTGGGATTACTAAAATATATTTTTTTCCCATATAGGTGTATATATTTTTAATTTTTTATTGAACCATTTATTTTCATCATCTTGTGGCTTAAAAATAGAAACCATGCTTTAGGGAAGGTTGTTTTATCCTTAGAGGGAAAGGAGAAGGGGGAAGGATCATGGATGCATGCTAAATGCATGGAATGTATTTAAATAAATGTTTTATATCAAATAAATCTGGCCATACATCTTTCAAAACATGTAATAGTTTTTTCCCATAGGAAAAACCTCAGAATTACAAAACATGTTAACTTTAAATGCCATGTAAATGACCTAGTTCAGTTTTTAAAAGGAGTAAGGTCCTTTTATTTTGATAGAATCTCAACCCCCTCCTTTTCTCTCACTTTGGAGATTCACCAAAGAAGCTAACTTTTGAGTATAAATCTAGGATTTGATCTTGTATCCCAATCTAGACTTCGATTTATGCATCATCTATCACATTGGATAACCACTGGTAATTTGTTCAATCCTTAGGCTCTTTTCATAATTCTTCTTCCTCTCGATGATGCAATTTTAGTGAAATATCATATGACTTATTTTTTGGTCATTCATATATTCTTCCATTTTATTCCAATCCAGTACAAACTAATGGTCGATAATGGACAAAAAATCTACTATAGGCATAAGGTAGTCAGTCTAAGAATTTTCCACCAAATTATCATCTTTTTATAAAATGTTTCCATTATGTTCACACTGGTATCATTGGACATTTCTCTTTAAATTAATTTGCTTCAATTTAAGTAGTATTGGATTTATTATTGACCCTAATGAAACCTATTGACTTCATTGGGGGGGGGGTGGGTGGGTGGTTAAGCTCAATATTGGCCACCCCAAGTAGTGTGTGTTCCTCTTTATTCCATCGATAAACTATTTTGAGATTATTTGGTAGACTGTTCTGGAGCGATCTACTAGAACGTTTGAAAAGTTAATTGCACTAAGATAATTGAATGTATTATAAATTATTAAATGGAAAGTATATGTGTATATATATATCTTTTCCCTTACATTTGGAACTTGAATTAATAATTGGTTAAATGTCCTTAATTTACCTTATTACATATAATGAACAGTAATGGAATGAACATAATGAACTAAAATCAGAATGAATATTACAACAACTATGATTAAATATGCATATTAATGAAATGAGTATATGGTGCCTACTTATTTTGTACGTGTTTAATATTTATATGACTAGTTATACTTTAGCCTGCCTTGAATTACTGAGGGAATTCCTTGAGCACACAGAGGACCCCATTCCAATTAGTTGAGCTGATTTCCATGGGAGATACTCACAACTAAATTTGGTACATTTATTATTTTTTTCAATTCATCAACATTATAATAATGATTTTCTTGACTCTTTTATAGATATTATAATTCATTGGATACACTCATTATATTTAGATTGATGTCTTCAAACACATGGATCCATAGATTCACCCAATTTGGCCAAATCATTCTTAGCCTGGGATTACAAAAGATGAGATACATGGACTTAGTTAGAATGTTTTACAATGGAATGCCTTCAATGTACCCATTAGATTGAACTTAGACCTAGAATACATGACTTACCACTATGCTTGACCTGCAAAATGTTACAGTTTATATTCATATACTGATATTTTATAGACACAATTGGTGGTGGGATACTAAGTTTATCTCATACCTTATCTGGGTTATCATTGGTACCCTAGAATATTATACGATCGCATGTTTGGAAAAAGGGAAGCATCCAGCTTTGGACACATGACTTCTTTCTTTAGGAAGATATATTGGTACTAGATGAATGAGCCGGTGCTTGTAATTCCAGGATAGTTTTTACCTTTTTTATTCTTTTGTATATCATGTATTTCACACTTTACATTATACCATGTATGTCTGATTTCCCTTTTTAGGGGCATTCAATCATATTTTGTATCTGATACAATTAAAATCTTTTAATGACTATTCATTTCTTTGATGCTTATTTTGGTTTTTTCTACCTTATTCATTATTATTATGCTTCCACTATTTATTCATCTTTCTCACTATAGTGATCCATTACGATATAAGAGAATATTCTCCCCCCGAACACACTCTAGTCCCTTGATACTAGTCGGAATCCTTTGGTAAATAAAGAGAAACTCTTGAGGCCATGTGGCCAAATAGGTTTGTTTACTCAAGAGTAAACCAGGTCTAAGATGTCTCACTCATATCAAGGATAAACACCTTGATCTATAATCAAAAAAGAATTAGATAATTTTCCTAAGGCTATCTGTTAGTTTAAATATATCATTTCACCCATTGAGAGGTTTCATGACACCAAAACATGAAATCATGCTATGTATAATTCAGGAAAGAACCATGTCCTTTCATTTATTCACATTTTCATAAAATTTATAATGAAATTTTTGAATTAATTAAATACCTAATCTCATCCTAAGAAAATATCCCCAATCTCACCAAGTCTTTGTCAGAATTAGTCACATTGAGCATACGATTGGATACTACAGCTAGTTTAGTTATCTATTTTTTAATGCCTTTTATAACATTATGTGAATCTTATTTTTTTCATGTAATCCTTTAAATATAGTTTTTGAACACCATTTAAATTTGGTATATTATTAAGGGATCACTTTAACACATGAAATTTTATTATTTCTTAAGAATTATTTTTAATTTTCAACTTCTTTCTATGAAACTGCTTACAGTAATCACATCCATTACTAATAATTAACATAAGAGTTATATTAGACGATTATGAGTCCATTATATCAATAATATTTTATTTTTTAGATGTCTATCATGTTTTAAATTAATTTGATAAAGAAATTTGTTAAAGTAATCCCACTAAAATGATTATCCATTTTAAAATTTTTATCATATCCATACATGACACAAGATCCATATTTCACTATGATTTGTGTTTCTTTAGTGTTTTCCCCATAGAAAATCATTTCAATCATATCATATATGACTCTTGAATAGTTGAGAAGAAAACCTATTATCCAATCCATCATATTAATAAACTTAAATATATTTTCCTGCTATCTTAATCATATTAGGGTTTTTTAATTAAGCGCAACACAAATAAAATTCCAAATATGGGCAATATATTCTATTAGGGATACCAATTACTTTCTTTCCTTACAAAAGATAATCTAGGGGATCATATCTTAAGAAAATCATAGATGGTTAGATGATAGAGGTGTTGTCAAGTGTTTTATTTGGAAGTAATTTGACATTTAATATTTTTAAATGGGATTTAATCTCACCATCTTATCTCATGTATTCCCACTACATGTATACATGCTTTTAATTATTTAATTTAGAATCATTATTCCTTCCACTAAATCATTGTGATAAAATCATATTGATGTGTAACTATTTATACAACTCAAGAAAATGTCATTATTAAGGTATAAGAAAACTAATTTAATTATCATACCTAACGTTTTACTACTTAAATTCATTTATGATAATTTAAATAATTATTTTAACACTTTAAAATAAATAATACACTAATTAATAATACAAAAATTATATCAATGAATAAAATTGTATGAAACATAATACAAAAATGAACAAATTGTATGATGAAATATGTGATAACAAATTTATGAAAAATTCATAAATCAAGTTATTATAAACACTTTATAATTCAATTTAGACATGGATAAATATGAAAAATTTACTTATATCCAATATGAAATTTTAATATTATAATTTATATAGAATTTTACTTAAATATATGATATTGACAATATGTTCTTTTTATTTATGGACTCCTTATATATAAATATATATATTATGTAAACACCCAAAATATCACATATTTATTATTTAAACCTTTATAAAATCAATTATGAAAATAAATTTTGATATGATTTAAATAAATTTTCCAACAAGGCCTTTAAGGTTAGCATTTTTAATTAATTATGATGAATAACTCGTAATATTATACCACCTCTTTTATGTTTTCCTTTATTTTTTAATTTATAAATAATTTATATATCACCATATAATTTATATATAAAAAAATTAAATCCAAATTATAGGTTATTCCATATAATTTTAACGATATTTAATATTATCGATATTAATTTTAAAAAACATTTCATAAACATGGAATAATTAATTATAAACATTTTAAAATTAATTGGGTTATAAGAATATTTAAAAATTAAATAGATACACCATCATTCCCTTTTCTATAACTTATAAACATTTAATAAATTAGACAATTAAATTCATAATTTTAATTAATAATAATTGATAATTTCAACATATATCATTTTATATGACATATACATATTGTAAGATGTGATATGATATCTGGTCTTATGTTTGGGAGCTACAACATTTGATTGATAGTGGAGAACTGCCAATCAAAACTTATAATAGAAAAATATGACATTTGATATCCCCATCAGTGGTTGGGGAGTCATATTTTATTATATCTCTTATACTGTAAAGGTATTATGATACCCAATTTTTATAATAATAAATCAACACTATCATTGGCTACAACTCCCATATCATACATTATGATATAAAAAATTTAAAGGATTTAAAAAATAGGTGATTACTAATAGTTTCTTAAAATGTGGGTAATTTTTTAAATTATCCATCTATTTGTTAAACATTTCAAAATTTGTTGTGTTTTTAAATAATGATAATTTTAAAATTTAGACATTTTCCTCTAAAAAATGGATAAAATTTACATTTAACCACATTTTAGCCTTGTTTTTAAAATGATGATAATTTTTTATTTTAGCCACCTTTATAAACATGGTTAAATTAAATAGTAATATATATATATATATATATATATATATATTGGTTTTTGTCATGTTCTAAAAGTTAACACACACACACACACACACCTATTTGTTACTTAAGTATGATAAATATACATATAATCACATACATGTAGATGTACAAACATATATACATGTGTTAGTGTGTTTTTATTAATTAAAAAAATTAACTACTATTAATTATATGTTAGGACATAATTATAAATAATTAATATTAACTAATAACAAAATGAACAGTAATAATAAATAGAAAATAATCAGTATAGGTATGTTAATATATATATAAATATATGTTAGTATATATATATATATATGATAAAACAAAAAATTATTAATTATTATAATTAGTAATATTATTTTATATATTTATATATTTACATTCTTATACACACATATTAATTTATATACTAACAAACATACACTCATATATTATATATGTAAATGTATATGTATATTAATATATTATGATATTAAAATGATATAAGTTTATTTATATATTAAAATAAAAATTTTATATAAAAATTTATTTATTAATTTATCATTATATATATATAATATTTAAATATAATATAATACACTTACTTCAAAAAGATGATTCGATAGTGTGGTGAGGGATGTTTGAGAACTTGACACATATGTGTAGGGGGGGTGACATCATGGAAGATGTTAGCATGGTGATGTAGATTTTACATTATTAGAGGGATGTTACGATAGGGCGTGGTAGTTGAGTTTCCAATAGTTACATTTGGAGGTTGGGTAGATAGTACACAAACTATTTTTTAAATTCTATTTAAATTTAATAAATTTTTTCCATGTTTACATAAAATGTGGGTAATTGATCCACATTTGAAAAAAATATTATCAACTCAGCCTAAAAACACTTGTAATATTTTTAGCCCTCACTTTAGTCAGGTAAAATATGTTATCCACATTATATAGGGTGGTAGGTGATCTTGATATGTGTGGGAGGGGGTTAAGATGTCATTTATCATGTCTATATGTTTATGTGAAGCTGATGTCATGATGGGTGCACTGTTTGAGGGGGAAACATTATGTTAGGTTGTTGACAGTTACTCCTTAAATCCCATACATAATGTCTTGTAAGAAAAAATATTTACCCAATGTATTGGAGTTATATATGAGTGCACCCGTCATACCATGTTCAGGATTATGTGTTCAACAAAAATGAAATCAATCATAAGGCATAAAAATAATAATTAACCATGGAATGATAGCGGATTTCATAATCTTACCTCATATCATAATGAAAGGAAATTTGATAATGAAGGAATTTGAGAAATGAACATAAGGAATGTATTACCCAATCAAAGGAATTTATAATAAACTAGGTATATATTTTAGAGACATATATATATATATATAATTTAGAATCATTCTATAACTTTAAACAGAGAGATAACACGAGTTAGAGAGAGAATGGTCATAATATGAAGAAAAGGGTGGTTTAGAGAGATCCCTTACATTGAGCATGACTAATCACGTACATTATTTATCATCCTAAATTATAAATTTATGCTAATTATTTACATACTTAAGAACCATTTTTACATTTATTATTCATTTTATTTTATTAATTATCATGTCATATTCAATTACTTAATCATTTAGGTTCATGTTGGACATTTTGATGATATTCAACTCATTTGTTAGAAATCACTTTGGTAAGTTATCTAAGGTCAAATAGATTATTATTTCATAATTACTACAATAATTATAATTTTTATACATCAATTATACCTTTAAAACAAACTATGAATTTTTTTATGAAAAATGAAGTAAGTTACAATCATAAAGATGAGAGGTTGTATGTATGAATCAGTAAGGTTTCCATTTTCAATGATGATGATTGAAATAAGGTATGTGTTATTATATCTTTATATAGATATAATTTATCTGGGACACTGATCAATTTCCTTGGTCTTATAGGGGTCCACATATATCTCTTTTTTAGAGGTAACATGCTCCATGAATTATACTTCCTTTATCTGGAACTCATATTTATGATAATTGTTATATATATTTTCATTTTTCAAAGTATTTAGTATAGTATCCAAATGCTCCTCATGCTACTCATTAATTTTGGAGTATATCAAATTCAATTACTCTGAAGATTTTATGAATATCATGTCATTGTAAAATAAGTTTCAAGTTTCTTGTTATTAAAAATATTTCATCTATTTAACTTTGAATGAAAGTGGAAAGACCCTTGTAGATAAGTACATGAATTCTCATCACGTGAGGTATCATGATCTGGGGATAATGGAAAACTTTGTTGTCCAGATAAAAGACTCTTATTTTCTACACCGATCATTCCTCAAGTAGACTTAGAGTGAAATGATTTATGGCACATTTCTTAATTATGTACTGATACCCTCTCTACCGTAAACTTTTTATTTGTTGTCAATAAGGGGGAGAGAAAGTCAACAAAGTGAAAATGAAAGTTGAAAAGTGAAAGGGAGAGAGAAGATGGAAGACTCTCATTTTGACATTGACATTCTAATTTTAGATAATGTTTAAGTATTGAAAACAAACACAAAGGGGAAGATTGTTGGGACCACTTTGTGTATGAAGATTGTATTTTTTTTCAATGGGTGTCAATGGATGTCAACGATGATCAACACAAATAAAGGAACCCTCCTATGTGAAATGGATATTGGAAATTAAGATTGTTGATGCATTGATCCTAAGTTAAAAATATGTGTATTAGGAGTGATACATTGTCTACAAAAATTATGGATGGTTGGACTGTTCTTTGGAAGTAGTAAAAGAAAAGGAGAAGAAGAGGGTGTGGAAGAGGCTTGGAATTCTAAGGTGGCCAATGCATGAGTTTTGAGATAGAAAGTGGCCATGCATTTTGTAACGACCCAATGTTTTTAATGGAAATTACCTTATTATAAATTTGCCATAAAATCAAATAATAATGAACTAATAAGTGATAAGTGACCTTTAAACATAAGTTCGTCACTTCTGTGTTTGGAATTTTGAAAATCTGACATACACAGTTGTGTTCAAGAGGTTTTTTCAGAGTCCGATAAGAAAAACATAATTTTTTTGGTGAATAGTAACCTACCCTAATGAATAGTAACATACCCTTATGAATATTGATATACCCTAATGAATAGTAACCTCACCTATGATAGTATACAAATAATATTCAAGTTGGAAGCACAATATACCTATGTTTTAGAATGAGTTAATTCATGTTTTAAATATGGTTTTTGATAATAAATTATGATTTTAATTAAATATTAAAATAATCATATTTAAAAAATTATTTTTGAAAAATTGACTTCATTTTTGGATTCTACATGTTGAAAAATGGTTAGGGTGAATTTTTGAGATTTTTCTAAAATACTTGAAATTTTGATGAATAGTAAAATACGATATTTTACCATATATATACATTATAAGCTAAATAAACTATTACTAGCATCATGGCTGATGTCACCACCCATGCTTCAAATTAATATGACCCATTTAGTATTCTTGGTCATGAAATACTTACTATTCTTTTTCTTGTGAAGAAATAATAAAATAAGGATTATAATATCATGAAATCCCTCCTCTCCTCCACTATAACCCCACCCCCCCCTCACTCCCTCTTCTCTCCACTCCTATCAAGCTCCAATACTTCTCTAAATTCTTCCGAAATCTCTCCCCAAGGCACTCCCCCCGTCCAAAATCTCTCAGCCTCCTCAAAATACCAAAACCTCTCCCCTTAAGAGGTTCTCAAAAGAGGAAGTCTCAAGAGGTAAATTCCTCTTCCCAAATTTCTTCTTTTCTTTTAAGTTCTTTTATTTTTAATTTCTTTCCTCACCTCCCTTCACCATAATAGTATGATAAATCCAGTAGCATAAATGTACCAGAATATATTCATTCTAGTGGTGTATTTCATTATCTTCTCTCTTTTCCCCACCCTTTTATTTGAAAGAAATGAAAGCACCGTTTGAGATGTGCTAATTTAGCACATTCAAGGACAACAATTTATCAATTTCTATTATTATCTTTAATTATGATCATGAAACCATTTGTGTTATGGTCGAAAAAGATTATTATATATGTAATATATCCTATTTTTGGTTCTGTAATACTTTGGTACAAATGTAATTAAGTTGTAAATCAAAACACATTCTTTGTAATCAAATCCAGCGAATAACAAAAACGGTTATCACTAAGGTTATATATGTAATAATTCAACATCACTATAAGTAACCTAACTAAAAATAAAACTATGTAATCTAATATATATGAACTAAAGAATATAACTTCAATTCTGGACAACCACTTTCATCTTGCATATAATCCAAACTTGAATATAAGTGAACCAATCTTTTAAAGCCAAGTAAACAAACGAGCCCGAACAATGAAATTGAACCTTGTAACTAATAAAAAAGGCTTTGAATGAACTAAAAATGGTTATAATAAATAAATTGAATATAGAAGAGGTTATGGACTTATTAATTAATAATACTAATTTTTTTATTCAGGTCATTAATAACAAGTGGAGAACACCAACAGATTTAAGGTAAGGGATCCTCCCCTTTTCACTCCTAATCAAGATTGTTTTCTATGATATGCCTTTTTGTGTAATACCAAGTGATGGGGTATATTTATACACCTTCCCCATACCGCACTAATGTTTTATAAGTGATGAGAAACCCCTTGTCTCTCTCATAAATCCCTCTTAGTTACACCCGATACCATGCCGATAAACCATAATGGATTCTACCCGAACTTCCTTTATTCCTTCGGGCTTCTCTATCTTTCTTTTTACCAAAATGTTGTTGTATTTTATTTTATGTAGAACTTAAAAATTCTTTTTATATGATCCAAAATCATGTTCCAAGATCCATCTCTCATTCACTTTTGGGGATATACATTCTTTTAAGTGAATCTCTCTTCGATACTTCCCAATAAGCACACTCGTTTTAAAGGAACTTTCCGAACTTTTACCCAATTTCAAGTGCACTCTATCTTCTATTTTAAGACACCATTATCTTTTTAAATTCTGTATTTTTATTATGAAAACCTTATTGGTTCAATTCTGGTTTTATATAAAATCAAGTCTTCTTTACTATTTTAAAAGCTCTATAGTATTTTCCTTAAAACCGCACAAAAATGTTTTAATGCTAATGTTTCTAAAATACATTTCTCATATGTTGTCACTTATGTTTGACACCACTTACCATGTTATATGCCTATTTTACCCTATTAATGTCCATGTATTTTCTAATTCTTTCCTTACATGGACACTTTCATGATACGCCCATTGGTTATGATTGATGTCATGATTGTGGTACCCAATTCTTTCCATGGGTACCCTTATGTTTGTGTATGGTTGATTATGTATGATTGTATATGTGGTAAGAATAATTATGTGGCAAGAATATTCATGAAAATGTTGATATGGGTGCGCCCAGATAGCGCTCCAATGCATTGGGTAAAGATAAGTCTCAGGACATTTGATGTGAAATGAGATTGGCAGTTAGCCTTGACCCGTACTAAAATGGGAAATGGGATTGGCGGTTATCCTTGAACCGTACTAAAGATATGATCTATGATTATGACACATTTATATGATTCCATAATTATATGATCCCATGCTTATATTAAATGATTTCATAAGTTTCATTCTTTGGATATAATTATGTCATGCCTCTTAACTCATGTGCTTGAGATGTAACCTTATGTTCATTACCTTACTGGGAATTTTTAGCTCATCCCTTTGTTCATGTGTTCCCCAGGGTACCCTATGTAGATGTAAGGGATCAAAGGAAGTTAGGATCTCATTATGGAGATTAAATAAAGAAGTGTTTTTTAGCCCCATGTTTTATGTTATATGTACCTAGTCTTCCAAGACACTAGACTTAACGATCATTGGCTTGTACTCTGATGATTAATTATGCTTAAAATAATGAAATTTTTTATGTAAAAAGCTCAGGTTGCTATAGTTGGTATCAGAGGATGGTATAGTTATTCTTGGAGATTAGGAATAGAGCACCTTAGTGAGAACCTTAAGGATGAGACTAAGTATAAGGAAACAATCCTAAATTTTGGTGAGTAAAGAGTAAGTGGTTTATCAAGAAAATACATCCCTGTCTGGATACGAGCAAGTAGAGGTGGCTCTGGTACAGATGTATCTAGGGGTAAAACCCGAAAACACCGCTTTGAGCTAGACTTGAAGGGGAACTGGTACATGATAACGGGCCATGCTGCACTCTTGGTTACGACAATCCCATGGGATATGATTTGGTAGATTCACGAGATTAGTACAAACCATTATTAAGGGAAAAAAGCCCATAAGAATATAAGTTAAGAAATAGATTGAGTATAACCTAGATATAAACCTAAGGAATCACAAGTTATGATTTAATACTTCTTTATAAGTTTATCCTTTAATGTTCAAAGTTTCCTTTTTATGCTCAATAGATAAGTATTCAAGACCTATAATTATACGTTCTTTTTATTAGTTAATGGAGGGAAATAGAAGAACACATTCCAACAACCAATGTGATAGGCAATGTGATGATTGCCCTAATGACATTCCTGATGTGACGGAAGCGGGTGCTCAAAACTAGGGGTGTCCAAACCCGACCCGACCCATCCAACCCGACCCGACCCGACCGGGTGGGGTCGGGTTCAAAAATTCATATACACAGGTCGGGTCAATTCGGGTTGACCCGTGGTCGGGTTGGGTCAGGTCACGGGTTGGAAAAAAAATGATCCAACCCGACCCAACCAACCCGATGGACTACTGTTGCGCCTCCTACGAGAGCCACCTAGCCTCGCCTCACCACCACCCGTCATCGCTGCTGCTCATCCCTCTTTCCTAAGTCATCCATTCTATCACCCAACCTCTTGTTCCATCATTTCCATGTATCTCCTCCATCGTCACTATCGCGACTGCCGCCACCTCCGTCTCTCCACTACAACCATCGTGACCCTAGAATAACTAGAGACTACCCCTACCTCCACCTTCACGTCCACCTTCATCTCCACCATGAACCAGTCTATTTTGATAAACAAATAAAATATATGAACTAAATATGTAAAATTAATTAAATAATAAATCTAGGTCCTGGGAAGCTGAGGTCGGTGTCGGCGAGTCATAGGGGAAGGCAGAATTGACTAGTCCATCGAAAATCATGGGGTCTTGGGAGAAGGTAGGGGAAGGAGGTGGTCATCGGCGGGAGAAGGCGATCATCTAAGGGGGTCGACGAAAGAAATAGGATATTGCGCACATGGATTGGGGATTGAGGGAGTTGTCTAAATTTGGGATTGGGGGTTTCAAGATCTACTACAGTACCCACATGAGGGAGGGCGAGAGATGGGAATCCCACCCACGAATGATCATGCCGCCGGCCGACCCCCAATTTTTTTGTCGATTCTTCTTTGAGATCCTCCTATCGTGGTGACAAAGATAAAGCACAGAAGTGGGAGACATGTGGGTAATTTGTCTAGGAGGAGCGGTGTTTTTTAACATAACCCGATCAACTCGACCAACCCAACCTGATCTAGACAGGTTGGGTCGGGTCGGGTCCCAAAAAAAATGCCTTAGACCCGACCCGACCCGACCCGATATTTTTTGGTTGGGTCGGGTCCAAACCCCCCCTAACCTGACCCAACCCGACCCATGGACACCCCTACTCAAAACTTCATGGCAGTAATTGATTAGCTGGCTCGAGTTATGAATAATAACATGAATTAGGTGGAACTTCCCCCTCCTCAAAGGAAAGAGAAAGTTTTCGTAGAATCCTTCATGCGGAAAAGGCCTCCCATGTTTAGTGGGTCTTCTGATCCTCTCCTCCTAGAACAATGGATTAACTCCATTAAAAAGATTTTCTCTGTCCTCTAGTGCTCGGAAGAAGAGAAAGTTGTACTGGAAGTCTATCTTTTTGATGGGAAAGCTGATCAGTGGTGGACACTGATCAAGAATACGAAGTCCCAAGAGGAAATTGATTCCACGGAATGGGAGGAATTCAAGAGGATGTTTTTCAACAAATATTTTCCTCCAACCCTCCGTCTCAAGATTGAAAGAGAGTTCTTTGGACTCAAGCAGAAGGAAGATGAGTCCATCAGGGTGTATGAAGTGAAATTTACAAGGCTTGCAAGGTATGCCTCTAGCTTTGTCATGAACATCGAAAATAAGGTGGATCGCTTCTTTAGCATACTAAAGCTGAGTCTACAAAAAGTGTTGGAAATTTGAGACTTCGACAACAATGAGGATATTTTCCGTTGTGCCCTCAAGGTTAAAATGGAGATGGGAGACTCTCAGTGGTCTCATGGGCCCAGTGAAAAGAAGTGGAAAATGGAGAACAACATGGGTGTTTCATCAAACAAATCCCAATATGGAAAGAAGCCTCACTTTCCCCTTTGAAAAAATTCTGGGAAGAAGCATCTTGGTGACTATCTCAAGGGAACCAGGAATTGCTTCAAATGCGGAAAGTTTGGTTATATGACCAAGAACTGCCGAAGGGATATGAAAAATCCAACTAATGTTGAAGAAGAAAGGAAGGTTCAGATCAACACTCAGCCTGCAGTGCAGTGTTATAACTGCAAGGAGCTTGGGCATTATGTGAAAAATTTCCCTAAGCCAAGGGTTGTCGGAGGCAATCAGCAACAACCTCCAAGGCAACAAGGAAGGGCTTATGCTATCAATACGGCTGAGGTGGATCCGGAAAATGATGTGGTGAAAGGTACTCTAGTTATTCATTCATGAATAGTGAACGCACTATTTGATTATAATTAGACACATTCTTTCATATCTTGCAAGTTTAGTAGAACTATTCAAACACCACCTCAAAATTTAAAGGAAAAGTTATCTGTGAGAACAATGAATGGGGAAATCATTGCATCCATGGTTTATAACTCCTCCCCGGTTAACGTTTGCGGACTAAACCTCCCAGAAAATCTTATCCAACTATTATTGGTGGAGTTTGATGCTATCTTAGGCATGGATTGGCTATCTTTATACAAATCCAATATCGATTGCTGGGAAAGGGAGATCACTCTTCACATCCTAGAGAATCCTATAATTCTTTTCAAGTGTAAGGAAGAAGATGAATCTCCTTTCGAATATTCGTCTCAAGTTTGGATATTTATTCCTTATGATCATTCATACCTAGCTCAAATGATTGAGACGAAGGAGTGAATCATGCTTGATGACATGCCCATCGTGAGGGATTACACTGATGTATTCCCCCGAAGAGTTTCCTGGTCTTACTCCTGACCGAGAGGTTGAGTTATCAATTGAACTTATCCCCGGATCTCTTCCAATCTCAAAGACACCTTACAGAATGGCCACCGTCGAGCTGGAAGAGCTAAAGAAGCAGTTACAGGAGAATATAGAGAAGGGTTTTATACGCCCTTGTGCTTCACCGTGGGGTGCTACAGTCCTCTTCTTCAAGAAGAAGGATGGATCAATGCGCCTCTGCATTGATTATTGTGAGCTCAATAAAATCACTATAAATAACAAGTATCCCCTTCCACGAATAGATGAATTGTTCGATCAGCTTTATGGGGCCAGTTATTTTTCTAAGGTGGACCTTCAGTCGGGATATCACCAACTAAAGGTGAGAAAGGAAGATATTCCCTAGACTGCCTTTCGAACGAGGTATGGAAACTATGAGTTCATAGTGATACCCTTATGGCTCACTAATGCTCTAGCAATTTTCATGGATTTAACGAATAGAGTCTTTAGATATTACCTCGACAAATTTGTGGTGGTCTTTATTGATGATTTTCTGATATACTCCAAGAGCAAGGAGGAACATGAGGAGCATTTGGAAACTGTGTTAAAGACTTTGAAAAGGGATAAGTTGTAAGAAAAGTACAGTAAATGTGAGTTCTGGATGGAGGAAGTATCATTATTGGGGCATGTTATCACCAGGAATGATATATTTGTGGACCCTTCCAAGACGAAGGCAATTGAAGAGTGGCTGAGGCCAACTTTTGTAATGGATATCCACAGCTTTTTAGGTCTAGATGGGTATTATCAAAGATTCATGAAGAACTTTTCACGATTGTCAAACCCAATGACCAAGATGACATAGAAGGGAGTAAAGTTCATCTGGACACATGAATGTGAAGACTGTTTCAAGGAGTTGAAAAAGAGGCTTATCACTGTGCCGGTACTCACACTCCCTTCAAGTAGAGAACTCTTTGTGGTGTATAGTGATGCTTCTAAGAAAGGCTTAGGCTGTGTGCTAATGAAAAATGATAAAGTGATAGCCTATGCCTCAAGGAAACTGAAAATCCATGAGCAAAACTATCCCACACATGATCTAGAGTTGGCGGCTGTGATCTTTGCATTGAAAATCTGGAGGCATTATCTATATGGGAAAAAATGTGAGATATATACTGACCAAAAGAGTCTCAAATATATATTCACATATAAAGAGCTTAATATGCGCCAGAGAAATTGGATTGATCTCATCAAGGATTATGACTGCTCAATACACTACCATCCTGGTAAGGCAAACAAGTTGGCGGATGCTCTAAGTAGAAAGGATCCTGCATCTTTATCAATAACGAGAATTGAAAAGGATCCAATCTTCTTAGATTTTCAAAGGACGGACATGGGAATCATTAAGGGAGGAACATCATCAATCCTTTCTCAAATGATTTATCAACCACCCCTCTTAGAGAAAATAAAGGTTTCTCAAATAAAGGATGTGGAAATTCGGAAAAGGGTGAAAGCTGTTAAAAATGGGAAATCCTCCGATTTCAAAATTGATGAGGAAGAAGTTGTAAGATTTGGGACACAATTATGTGTTCCATCTGATCTAGAGATAAAGAAGGAGCTATTGAATGATGTACATAGCTCGATCTTCTCTATCCTTCCTGGGAGTACCAAAATGTACCATGATCTCTGAGAACACTTCTGGTGGTATAACATGAAGAAAGAGATTGCGGAATATATATCAAGGTGCTTGGTATGTCAGAAAGTTAAAGCTGAGTGACAAAAGTCCAGAGGTATGATGCAGCCATTGCCTATACCCATGTGGAAATGTGAAAATGTTACTATGGACTTTGTCATAGGTCTCTTGAAGACGTCGAAGGGAAATAATGTGATATGGGTTGTGGTTGACCGACTCACCAAGACATCCCATTTCATCGCTATTCGGGAAGATCTCTCACTTGAACAACTTGCAAAGTTATATGTGAAGGAAGTGGTGAGAATGCATGGTGTTCCACTCTCAATTGTCTCTGACTGTGATCCAAGGTTCACATCTAAATTCTGGAGGAGTCTTCAACATGATTTGAGTACTAGATTAAATTTCAGCATGACCTATCACCCCCAAACTGATGGCCAGTCTGAAAGAACTATTCAGACGCTTGAAGATATGCTTAGAGCCTGCTCTCTAGAATTCAAATGTGGATGGGATCAGCATCTCCCATTGGTTGAGTTCTCATACAACAATATCTTCCACTCGAGTATTCAGATGGCTCCATATGAAGCTCTATATGGGAAGCTATGTAGAACTCCAACATGTTGGGATGAAGTTGGAGAAAGAAAGCTACTTGGACCCGATATTGTTCAAGAGATGACAGAGAAGGTTCAAGTCATCCAGAAACACATCAAAGCTGCTCAAAGTCAGAAAAAGAGCTATGCTGAAAACCGTTGAAGGGACTTGGAGTTCGACATTGGAGATAAAGACTTCATTTGAATATCTCCATAGAAGAGAGTCATGCGATTCAGGAAGAAAGGGAAGCTAAGCCCAAGGTATATTGCCCCCTTTGAGATCCTTGACCGCATAGGAGCTGTGGCCTATCGGCTTGCACTTCCACCAAATATGGCTCGAGTTCATGATGTTTTCCACATATCACTCTTGAGGAAGTACATACCTGATCCCTCACATGTACTAAACTCAGAGGTGGTGCAGCTGGAAGATGATCTATCCTATGAGGAGCATCCAGTAAAGATTCTGGATCGGAGAGATAAAGTTCTACGCAACAAGACAACCCATCTTGTCAAAGTGTTGTGGACAAACCATAACTTTGAGGAAGCAACATGGGAACTGGATGAAGCAATGAAGGAAAAGTACCCACATTTTTATTTCACCTAGAATGTAAAATGAAATTTCGAGGGTGAAATTTCTTAAGGGGGAAGAATGTAACGACCCAATGTTTTTAATGGAAATTCCCTTCTTATAAATATGCCATAACATCACATAATAATGAACTAGTAAGTGATAAGTGACCATTAAACATAATTTCGTCACTTATGTGTTTGGAATTTTGAAAAACTGACATACACTGTTGTGTTCAAGAGGTTTTTTTGGAGTCTGATAAGAAAAAATTAATTTTTTGGTAAATAGTAACCTACCCTAATGAATAGTAACATACCCTTATTAATAGTGATATACCCTAATGAATAGTAACCTCACCTATGATAGTAGAAAAATAATATTCAAGTTGGAATTACAATATACTTATGTTTTAGAATGAGTTAATTCATGTTTTAAATCTGGTTTTTGATAAAAAATTATGATTTTATTTAAATATTAAAATAATCATATTTAGAAAATTATTTTTGAAAAATGGAATTCATTTTTTGATTCTACATGTCGAAAAATGGTTAGGGTGAATTTTTGATATTTTTCTGAAATACTTGAAATTTTGATGAATAGTAAAATATGGTAATTTACCTTATATATACATTATAAGCTAAATAAACTATTACTAGCATCATGGATGATGTCACCACCCATGGTTTGAATTCACATGACCCATTTACTATTCTTGGTTATGGAATACTTACTATTCTTTACTTTGTGAAGAAATAATAAATTAAGGATTATAATATCATGAAATCCCTCCTCTCCTCCACTATAAAAACCCCCCTTCACTCCCTTTTCTCTCAACTCCTCTCAAGCTCCAAGCCTTCTCCAAATTATGCCCAAATATCTCCCCAAGTTTCTCCCCACGTCCAAAATCTCTCATCCTCCTCAAAATACCAAAACCTCCCCCTGAAGAGGTTCTCAAAGGAGGAAGTCTCAAGAGGTAAATTCCTCTTCCCAAATTTCTTCTTTTCTTTTAAGTTATTTTCTTTTTAATTTCTTTACTCACCTCCCTTCACCATAATAGTATGATAAATCTAGTAGAATAAATATACTGTAATGTCTTCATGCTATTGGTATATTTCATTATCTTCTCTCTTTTCCCCACCCTTTTATTTGAAAGAAATGAAAGCACCGTTTGAGATGTGCTAGTTTAGCACATTCAAGGAAAACAGTTTATCAATTTCTATTATTATCTTTAATTCTAGTCATGAAAAAATTTGTGTTATGTTTTAAAAATATTATTATATATCTAATATATCCTATTTTTGGTTCTGTAATCCTTTGGTACAAATGGAATTAAGTTATAAATCAAAACACATTCTTTGTAATCAAATCCACCGAATAACAAAAACAGTTATCACTAAGGTTATATATGTAATAATTCAACATCACTATAAGTAACCTAATTAAAACTAAAACCATTTAATCTCCGGGATATGAAATAAAGAATATGACTTCAATTATGGATAACCAATTTTATCTTGAATATAATCCAAACTTGAATATAAGTGAACCGATCTTTTAAAGCCAAGTAAACAAACGAGCCCGAACAATGAAATTGAACCTTATAACTAATCAAAAAGGATTTTAATGAACTAAAAAGGGTTATAATAAATAAATAAAATATATAAGAGCTTCTGGACTTATTAATTAATAAGAATAATTTGTTTATTCTGGTCATTAATAACAAGTGGAGAACACCAACAGATTTAAGGTAAGAGATCCTCCCCTTTTCACTCATAATCAAGATTGTTCTCTATGCTATGCCTTTTTGTGTAATACCAAGTGATGGGGTATGTTTATACTCCTTTCCAATACCTCCCTAATGTTTTATAAGTGATGAGAAACCCCTTGTCTCTCTCATCAAGCCCTCTTAGTTACACCTGATACCATGACGATAAACCATAATGGTTTCTACCCGAACTTCCTTTATTCCTTCGGGTTGCTCTATCTTTCTTTTTACCAAAATGTTGTTGTCTTTTCTTTTATGTAGAACTTCAAAATTATGTTTATATGCTCCAAACTGATGTTCCAAGATCCATATCTCATTCAATTTTGGGGATATACATGCTTTTAAGTCAATCTCTTTTCGATACTTCCGAATAAGCACACTCGTTTTAAAGGAACTTCCTGAACTTTTACCCAATTTCAAGTGCACTCTATCTTCTGTTTTAGACACCATTATATTTGTATATTCTGTATTTCTATTATTAAAACCTTTTTTGTTCAATTCTGGTTTTATATAAAATAATTTCTTCTTTACTATTTTAAAAGCTTTATAGTATTTTCCTTAAAACCGCACAAAAATGTTTTAATGCTAATGTTTTTAAAATACATTTATCATATGTTATAACTTATGTTTGACACCACTTACCATGTTATATTACTATTTTACCCTATGAAAGTCCATGTATTTTCTAATTCTTTCCTTACATGGACACTTTCATTATACGCCCATTGGTTAAGATTGATGTCATGATTGTGGTACCCAATTCTTTCCATGGGTACCCTTACGTTTGTGTATGGTTGATTATGTATGATTTTATATGTTGTAAGAATATTTATGTGGAAAGAATATTTATGAAAATGTTGAGATGGGTGCACCCAGATAGCGCTCCAATGCATTGCGTAAGGATATGTCTCATGAGATGTGATATGAAACGAGATTGGCGGTTAGCCTTGACCCGTACTAAAATGGGAAACGGGATTGGCGGTTAGCCTTGACCCGTACTAAAGATATGATCTATGATTATTACACATTTATACGATTCCATGCTTATATGATCCCATTCTTATATTAAATGATTTCATAAGTTTCATGCTTTGGATATCATCATTTCATGCCTCTTAACTCATGTGCTTGAGATGTATCCTTATGTTCATTCCCTTACTGGGAATTTTTAGCTCATCCCTTTGTTCATGTGTTCCCCAGGGTACCCTATGAAGATGTAAGGGATCAAAGGAAGTTAGGAGATCATTATGGAGATTAAATAACGAAGTGTTTTTTTAGCCCCATGTTTTATGTTATATGTACCTAGTCTTTCAAGACACTAGAATTAACGATCCTTGGCTTGTACTCTGATGATTAATTATGCTTAGAATAATGAAATATTTTATGTAAAAGGCTCGGGTCTCTATATATTTCAATGCATAATTAATTTTATACTGATCATTTTTATAAGCCTTACCTAAAAAACAGGGCCAACCCACTAGCCAGCTAGCTGGCCTCAACCCGAAGCTCATGTGGGACCACAGGGGTCGACCACAACCATGGGGAAGCCAGCCATGCAAGCCCGCAAGAGGTGAATGTGGGCCATGTTTTAAACCCCATAGTATGTATAGTGTGCACTAGGTGTGCACCTGAGTAGTCAGAGTTGGCGATAATAGCACGCCCAAGGAGAACCTATGTCGGGCGACACCAAAGGGGGAAGAGGAGTAGTCTGGCATGATGTTGAGAAGGATTGATATTTAAACATAAAGAATCATGTGCTTTGGTTTCTATGTGGGATGGATTTTAAAAACAAAGAAGCCATCTAATCCATCATTTTGATCTCACGTGAGATATCGGCTATACATATCAATCCAGATCTGAGCTTATAATCACCACCGCTCATCTGATCCCGCGTCTCACCTAGTTGAATCAGAGCCATCCGATCTTCGACCGAGGGTCGTCTTTAACCTCTGTCCACCCAACTAACTCTAGTGCACAGTCTCCACTACCAGTACATGTTGATAAAGTTCCCAACCATTATTGAAGAGAAAAACTACTACATAAGGATCTTCCGACTATCATGATTCCATGCATGTAATTACATTTGCATGCATGCAACACAACATGAAGATTGACGAATGGCCTAGGCAAAGAAAGTTTCCGAAGGCCATGCCATCTCAAGCATTAGAAATTTTCACGAGACTATTGATGGATGAAAAATTTCTTGAATTAATGAAAGAATGGATAAGGCCATGAGTTTGAAAAGGAAACAACCGAGAATCTCAGTATATCTCATGACCGTGGTTTGAAGATTTCAAAACTGCGATCTTCGTGCAATATCTCAAGGATTTCAGATGCGGAAAATATTTTAACTCTACCTATAAAAAGAGATCCACTGATTGGAGAAGGGTTTCATGCTTCCAAGCCTTTCAAGAGCTCCTATTATGAGAAATAGAGTTTCCCCTATCTTCAAATTAGATTAGAGGAATGCACGATCTGAGAACCGTTCTAGGTTCGTGAAGAGTACCCTGCATACCGATCTGGTTCGTGAAGAGGTGAACCGCATACCACTCCGGTTCCCAAAGAAGAAGAGCTGAAAACTACTTATAGTTTGTGAAGAGATGGTCCCGCATACCATGTTGGGTTCGTGGAGAAAATTTCTTGTGTACCACTCGGTTCGACCGCATACCTCTCTAGTTCACAAGGAAGAGTGTCCTGTGAGTGAATTCCCATGTACCACTCAGTTCTCGGAGGAGAACTGGATGCCACTTGGGACGTGAAGGAAGTCTACACTTCCTATATGAAGGAATCCCATGAATCCCTTATGTAAGGAGGAGAAGTGGACTATCTTGGTTCACAGAGGAGATGAGCACACTTGTGCATAGGAGAACTCTATACCCTTGGTGTGTAAAGGGAGAATAATAGCACTATACCATACCCAAATACACACATTGATGTTTGAATAAAATCACAAGCTTATAAATATAAACAAATCTAAATGAACAATGTGTGTTGAGTAAGGGAGAAGGAGGATTGTGCATGGTGATGGGAAGTGCATGCATATATTCTTATGAATGTTTTGAATAATAACACACATAAGGTGTAAGAACATCCAAACCAAGTGGTAATAAAAGAAAATAAAGAGATGGGGACAAGAGGCAACATGTGGGATTAATAGAACCATACCCATTTGGTACTTCACACAATAAAGTAGAAGAGGAAGTGCATGAATTAATGCATGAACATTCATACATGAAGTCTTTGAAGAGAATAATCCTAAACTGAGGGTTCATGTGTCTAAAGAAGTGAAGAGGAAGAGCACATCAAAATTGTCACATGCACACATGGAAGAAGAAGATATGATTCTGACGATTCCTAGTGAGCTATTTTTCAGTGTTTGATCAATCAAAAATGGATTTGTGATTCTGGACAAGAGGAATAAGAAGTCTTAGTACATTTGGTTGTTGCCCTGGAGAAAAATATTGAATGTTAAAGAGAATCAACTCTGGACCTCGATGCAAGAAAAGTCTCATGCTGAACAGGAGAAAAAGAATTCCATGCCTATCCATTGAAGAGACCTTCGCATCACTAAACTGAGTGAGACTTCAACCAAGGTAGTGATCTAGGGGGAGTTAACAGAAGTGATCCTAATGGAGCAGTGAGCTATCCTTGAAATTTTGTAAAGGCAGTGTGCCTAGGACAAAGTGACTGTACCCAAACCTTGTATTCCACAGCTAGTGAAGATTAGTTGAATTAGGTATGATCAGAAACCTGTCGGTGTATGATCCTTGGACGCAACCCTTAGTGGTGAACCAAGTAAAAGTGTAGTTTTTTCCTTTTTCATGTGAATGTTTTAATTACTACAAATATCCATTATACAAGTTTAATTAAGTTTCTACCAATGTGGGAACAAGATCTGTAGCACCCCAAACATTTTATGGTATGTTTCTCTTAAATTAATTCTAGTTATAGACTATATTTCATGAATCACTGAGCCTACATGGAACAAAACATGGTTACTTATAGAAGATAGTCATAACCTAGCCATAAAACCTATATTTGTCAGCTCTGTGATTTGAATTTTAAAAATCTAACATACACAGTTGTGATCAAGATGATAATTAGAGTATGATAGAATTAACTTAATTTTTAGTAAATAATAACCTACCCTTATGAATAGTAACCTACCCTTAGGAATATTAACTTACCATTATAAAGAGTAATATGACTCTTATGAATGGTATACATGCCCTTGAATGTATAAATGAATTTAGGCACCTTAAAAATGAAGATGAATATTTTAAGTGTTTATATTTTTCAATTAAATAATTATTTTAATCAAATATTTAATTAATCATATTTAGAATATTTTTTTTTTGAAAAATGGACTTAATTTTTGGATTCTACACATTGAAAAATGGTTAAGGTGAATTTTTAGAATTTTTCTGAAATACTTAAATTTTTGATGAAAAGTAAAATGTGATAATTTACGATAAATGATAAATAAGGAATTTACTGAGTCATTGATGATGATCTACTAATGTAAGACCAATTGGTTCGATGTCACATGAATATATTACTATTTTTGATCATGTAATACTCGCTATTGGTTTTCTTGAGAGGAAATAATAAATTAATGATTATAATATTAAGAAAACTCCTCTCCCCTCCCCTATATAAACCACCCTCACCGCCTCTTCCTCCCACACCACTCAAGCTTCAAGACATGCCTAAATTCTGCCAAATACTCTCCCTATAACGACCTGAATTTTTGAATAAATATTGTTTCCTAATTTTTTGTGTTATTTTATTTTTATACTCAACAAAACTGTTTCATTTGATAACATGAGTATAATTAAAATGAGACCGTTGGGTTTTGACTGTTATATGATCATTGGTCAATATGACCGCTGAAAACTAAACCTTTCGATTATTGTCTCTAAATAAAAGTAATCTTGGTTAATTAATATAGAAAGAAGATTCGATGGCCTCACCCAGTAGTCTTAGACCGATCGAAGCCCATCTAACCGAACTTGGGAAGGAGGTAGCACCACTGGGCTTCACTCTGGACCAAACCCAAGCCGAACTTCATCGTGTGAAGCTAGAATGGAATTGCCTTCGCGAGAAGTTCAAACTGATAGAAATTACTACTCGTGCGATGTTGGTCGAGCCTCCCTTGGATTATCTCACCTTAGCACACCTTACACTTAGGTCCTATGCTGGTGTGATAAGGGGCTATGCAAGGAGACTGTAACTGCCTTGTGTAATCCTTTGTTTTAAATAAATTTTTTGATTTCTTCTTATGATGAAGTTTATGAATTTTCAAATGTCTGGATAAATATAGTATGCATATTTTTGGTGAATTTTAGAGAAAGGATATTTTAAAAAAAAAATTATGTAAACCTTAAATAATTAAAAATGTGTAATGATTTTCAAAAAATGGTCTTCTAAAATTATGTTCAGTACAAAATTTAGAGTCTAATAAGATCAAATTAATTTTTGATGAATAGTAAATTATGAATAGTGATTTTATGCTTTGGATTAGTAATGTGACCAAATGGATTAGTAATCTCACTTAAAGAAATTATTAATATAATCTAGGTACCTTGATAAAGTAATGTGATTCAATAAAACGGTTAAATAACGGTTTCATAAATTATTAGTCAAGTATTAGTTTTTTCAGGTGAATAGTATTTTTTAATTAAAAATTAAATTAAAAATTATTAGAAAATTATTTTTATAAAATGGATTTCATTTTTGAAATTAGAGCATCGATATTATGTTAAGGTAATTTTTGGGGATTTTTCTTAAAAAAATGAATTTTCGGTGAATAGTGTATTTATTTAAAAATTAAATTAAAAATATTTAGAAAAATATTTTTATAAAATGGAGTTAATTTTTGAAATAAAAGCATCGATATTTGGTTAAGGTGAAATTTTTGGATTTTTCTGAGAAAGTTGAATTTTCAGTGAATAGTAAAAATACTATTTTAGGGTTTCGGTATGTTTAATGACATCATACCTGTGTCATGATGATGTCATGAGATATTTTAAGGGTTGGATGACCAAAGGTGATGCATTATTATATGGGGATCCCCATGTGGCCTAACTCCATGGGAAATACGATGGGAGATCCTATGGTTTTGAGAAAACCACTTGTGAGGTGTCCCTTGGCCATTAATGCCTTGTCCCCTCACTTTCCTTATAAATACCAAGCCATCCCTTAATACATTCGACTCCCAACTCTCCCCAACGAATCTATGGTCTCATTACCTCCCAAGGAGTCCTCCCAAGGTTCCCCCAAGCCCTCAAGGTCCCAACCTTTGAGTTTTAAGAGTTACGTTTAAGGTAAGGGATCCTACCTCTCTCTTTCTTTTCAAGTAATCTCTTTTATGTCATTTCTTTTATGCTCCATGATCTTATGTTGGAGGATGTTATTTTATATTCATATTACTGCCCTTTTTATGTTCATATGATGAGATACCCCCTCTTTCTCTCATCAATTAATTTTAGGAAAGTTTAAGTGGCATCGTTAGGCTGCGGAATTTTTAAGGGATTCGTTCACCTTTCTCATTTTTCAAAGTTCTACTTTCATGTCAAGTCTTTAAAGTTACTTTTTATTATGTTGAGGTATGATATCTATATATATCATACTGATCTTTTATGTTCACATGATTAGAGACCCTATTTGATCTTGTCAATTCATTTTTGTTGAAGTTTGGGTGACGCCGTTAGGCTCCTGAATTTTTAAGGGATCCATTCACCTTTTTCATTTTTCAAAGTTCTACTTTCATGTAAAGTCTTTATAGTTCCTTTTTATTATGTTTGGGTATGATATATCTATCTATCATACTGATATTTTATTTTCATATGATGAGAGAGACCATTTTATCTTGTCAATTCTTTTTTTTTGAAGTTTAAGTGATGCCGTTAGGCTGCCGAATTTTCATAAGAGAAATCTTATTTTTTTCTTCCTTTCATGTTCTTCATTTCATATGGTATATCTTTCAAATTTCAATACCATGTTCTTAAATACTTTATATTATGCCCCTACTATTTTATGGATAATTTATGAGTGGGTGAACCATGTCCCCTCTCTTTTCAATGTTTTCTAAAACCTCGCAACATAGCCGTTATGCTGCAGAATTTCTGTCTCAAAATGTCTCTCTCTTATTCTCAAATTCCTTAATTTTATTAAGTGAATACTCACAGATATTTATTCTAAAGGTGTATTCATATATAAACCAAAATTTTCTATTCTAAATTCTGGGATTTACATACATGAGACCCGCTTTCCCTTTCCATGGGTTTAAAGTGACATAAAGATCATATCTTTAAAGAAGTTTTTAAAACGTTATGATTATGAAATGAAACCCATTTCTTTTATGCTATATGGGTTGTTTATGAAATGATCTATGATGATATATGTGGCTCACATGATAATAAAGACAAATTAAGGGTGTGCCCTGATAGCTCTCCAATGCATTGGGTAAAGACTTAATCTCTAGAGATGACCATTTTTTAACGATGCCTTGGTGAATAACCTTGGTAATTTTTAATGACACCTTGGGGATGGACCTTGGTGAAATAGAAATGATTGTCAATATTAAATGTTGTAGCCACATATTTAAGTTATTAAATACGTTATTTTAATTATTATATGCCTCATTATTTCTTTCGCATGCCTTAAAGTTCTTTTTCATGACATTATTGATGTATCTCAAGTTCACATGTTAAATGTTTCCCCTTATTTCCCTTACTAGGCCTTCTGCTCACCCTTTCTTTTGATGTATGTCCCCAGGTTATGATATGTAGTAATGAACCTAGGATGAACATAAGAAGAAGCCTTTCAAGTGTTTAAGAAGGATGTTTTATGTTTTCATGTTTTAAGTTCCTGGTTTCCAAGACACTAAACCTTAAAGATCCTCGGTTTTGTAAAATGTAATGAAAAGTTATGCTATAAAAAGGAGGGATGTCATAGTTGGTATCAAAGGATGATTTAGTTATTTGTGGAAATTAGGATATGAAAACTCTAGGAATAACCCTATAGAAAATTTTAAATATATGAAATCTTCTTGGTATTTTGGTTTGTATTGAGTAAGGGGTTTCCAAGAAAATACATCCCTATCTGGATACGAGCAGGTAAAGGTGGATCTGGCACAGATGTACATAGGGGTAAAACTCGAAAACACCGCTTTGAGATAGACTCGAATGGGAACTGGTACACAACAATGTGCCTTTCTACACTCTTGGTTACGACACTCCCAGGGGATATTCTTTGGTAAATTCATAAGCTTATTATGAACCATTATTAAAGGAACAAAGATAAAATAAAATAAAGATTCACATAAGAATATATGATCATGGATAACCTAGTTTGGAACCTAGGGGATCACAAGTTAGGGTATAATTTTCTTCTACAATTTATCCTTATATGGTTTATGTTCCTTTTCCTAATTATTGGCTAAGTATTTAAGCGCCTAATTGTACTTTCTTTTCTTAGTTAATGGAGGGAAATGAAAGAACATGTCCCAACAACCAATGTGATAGGAAACATGACGATTGCCCTATTAATGTGACAGAGATGACGAAAGATCATGTTGAACATATTGTGATTATGCCAAACCAGCTATCAAAAATCACAATTAATAATTGGTACCTAGTTGAATGCCCAAATTCATCAAGGAAGAAGAAGAAAAAGTCTCAAGGATGTTCATATGATAAAGTTGATAAAGGAAAGAAGACCCAATTTCTTTTTTGAAAAAAGTGTGGGAATAGGCACCAAGGAGAATGTCACAAAGGAACCGGGAGATATTTTAAGTGTGGGAAGATAGGGCATAAAGTAGCCAATTGATTTTAAAAAATGGATAATGTGATGAATGGAGATAAGGTTCGATCTAATCTACCTTATACATTTTGATGTCGTAAATGTGGAGAAGTTAGACATTATCCAAGGCAATGATCTCTTGGAATGGATGGGAAGCATGATGACCATCAACAATCTTTAAGGACAAGGGAACAATGCAAGTCCTATGATGAGATGGATCATGTTGACTGAAGTACATGTAACTTCTTCGCAATAATTGTCTATGTCATGTTATATTTTAGTTCGTGCTCTATGAGCATATATTTTATGTTTTCTAAGATCATTGAGTCACTACCTAAGATGATTTTATATCATTAAGGAAAACATCTATTGTTATGTACCACATGTTGATGTAGTGAAGCTGTTCTTCTTAAAAAAAGGGTGATTAGGGGATTAAAAGATGATGATTATTTTGGAAGACATTCACTATTTTGGGAACCCTATATGATCGAGGTAAATAGATTACTATAGTATTTTATTTGAGGAGTAAAGGTTGACTAATATTTTGAAGAATCGATGAATTTAAAGCAGACTTATAGTAATTTAGGCTACATATGGAAATGATTAACCTATCTTGGGGAAAATGTGATTAGGTTAGTTACTTTTGTTATAAGATGATAAGAGTGGTTGATGTTGTTTGGAGATGAACGATAAAGTCTATCTTGGAAAACTATGTTATGAGATCGTTCTTATAATTGGGTTTCAATATTAGTTTGGTTTATTTTGAGGATTTTTAAGGATAGTTATTTATGGAACGGTCTATGATGAACTTTGGGCAGTACCATGGAACTTTGAAGATTTAAAATTAACTTCCCTTCCTATGGGATTCTTTATTTTTGAAGAGTTGTTTTATCTTACCCTTTATATTTTTGGGATAATGTTTAAAGATAGAAGAAATTGATAGTTAATCTTTTGTGAATTATGTGACTCTATAGAAGATACTTCTTGTGCTTTGATGAGACCAAGTAGTTTTGAATGATCATTATTTAGAGAAAATATTAGTTTCGGTAGAAACTTATTAATGAATGAAACTATACTTGAAGGTAGGTATATTTCCCTATGTTTTATTCTATGTAGTAAATGAATTCATCAAAACTATGAAAAGGAATGTAAAACAAAAATGTTTTTTGTTAACGTTTACTGCTGGGAAATCAAATACCGCTTAACCCATCATAAGTTTGTGATTTTCTTGTTGTTAACTTTCTCCTAATAATGTTTCCTGTCACTCTCCCTTAGAACGTGACCCTTTGTTTTCTCCTCCATGTCCATGTTTTCCTACATGGATTCCTAGTATGGGTTAACTCAGGTGACCTTTGTACTTCCCTTTCTTTATTTTAAAGTAATAGTTTTACTGACTCATTTTTCGATGTGGGACTTTCAATGAAATTTCAAAACCCAATTTTAAAAAATTGCGAGGACACAATTTCTTAAGGGGGGAAGACTGTAACGACCCGAAATTTTGAATAAATCTTGTTTCCTAATTTTGTGTGTTATTTTATTTTTATACTCAAAAAAACTATTTCATTTGATAACATGAGTATAATTAAAATGAGACCGTTGGATTTTTACTGTTATATGATCATTGGTCAATATGACCGCTGGAAACTAAACATTTCAATTATTGTCTCTAAATACAAGTAATCTTGGTTAATTAATATAGAAAAAAGATTCGATGGCCTCACCCAATAGTCTTGGACCGATCGAAGCCCATCTAACAGAACTTGGGAAGGAGGTAGCACCACTGGGCTTTGCTCTAGACCAAACCCAAGCCGAACTTCATCGTGTGAAGCTAGAACAGAATCACCTTCGTGAGAAGTTCAAACTAATAGAAATTACTACTCATGCAATGTTGGCCGAGCCTCCCTCGGATTCTCTTACCTTAGCACACCTTAAACTTAGGTCCTATGCTGGTGTGATAAGGGGCTATGTAAGAAGACCGTAACTGCCTTGTGTAATCCATTTTTTTAAATAAAAATTTTGATTTCTTCTTTATGATGAAGTTTATGAATTTTCAAATGTCCAGATAAATATAGTATGCATATTTTTGGTGAATTTTAGAGAAAGGACATTTTAAAAAAATGTTTATGTAAACCTTAAATAATTAAAAATTTGTGATGATTTTCAAAAAATGGTCTTCTACAATTATGTTCAGTACGAAATTTAGAGTCTAATAAGATCAACTTAATTTTTGATGAATAATAAATTATAAATAGTGATTTTATGCTTAGGATTAGTAATGTGACCAAATGGATTAGTAATATCACTTAAAGAAAGAATTAATATAATCTCGGCACCTTGATTAAGTAATGTGATTCAATAAAATGGTCAAATAACAGTTTCATAAATTATTAGTCAAGTATTAGTTTTTTCAGGTGAATAGTGTTTTTTAATTAAAAACTAAATTAAAAATATTTCTAAAAATATTTTTATAAAATGGATTTCATTTTTGAACTCAGAGCATCGATATTATGTTAAGGTAATTTTTGGGGATTTTTCTGAAAAAAATGAATTTTGGGTGAATAGTGTATTTATTTAGAAATTAAATTAAAAATATTTAGAAAATTATTTTTATAAAATGGAGTTAATTTTTGAAATCAGAGCATCGATATTTGGTTAAGGTGAAATTTTGGGATTTTTCTGAGAAAGTTGAATTTTCAGTGAATAGTAAAAATATAGTTTTAGGGTTTTGGTATGTTTAATGACATCATAACTGTGTCATGATGATGTAATGAGATATTTTAAGGGTTTTCTAACCGAAGGTGATGAATTATTTTATGGGGGGCCCCATGTGGCCTAAATCCATGGGAAATACCATGGGAGAGCCCATGGTTTTGAGAAAACCACTTGTGAGGTGTCCCTTGGCCATTAATGCCTTGTCCCCTCACTTTCCCTATAAATACCAAGACATACTCTCATCCATTCGACTCCCAACGCTCCCCCAATGAATCTCCAGTCTCATTACCTCCCAAGAATTCCTCCGAAGGTGCCCCAAGCCCTCAAGGTCCCAAACTTCGAGTTTTATGAGTTACGTTTAAGATTAGGGATCCTACCTCTCTCTTTCTTTTCAAGTAATCTCTTTTATGTCATTTCTTTTATGATCCATGATCTTATGTTGGAGGATGTTATTTTATATTCCTCTTAATTCCCTTTTCATGTTCATATGATGATATACCCCCTCTTTCTCTCATCAATTAATTTTAAGAAATTTTAAGTGGCACCGTTAGGCTGCCGAATTTTTAAGGGATTCGTTCACCTTTCTCATTTTTCAAAGTTCTACTTTCATGTCAAGTATTTAAAGTTCCTTTTTATTATGTTGGGGAATGATATATATATCTATCATAATTATATTTTATGTTAATATTATGAGAGATCCTATTTGATCTATTCAATTCATTTTTTTTGAAGTTTGGGTGGCGCCGTTACGCTGTCGAATTTTTAAGGGATTCGTTCACCTTTCTCATTTTTCAAAGTTCTACTTTCATGTCAAGTCTTTCAAGTTACTTTTTATTATTTTGGGGTATTATATCTATATCTATCATACTTAAATTTTATCTTCATATGATGCGAGACCCTATTTGATCTCGTCAATTCATTTTTGTTGAAGTTTGGGTGACATCGTTAGGCTGCCAAATGTTTAAGGGATTCGTTCACCTTTCTCATTTTTCAAAGTTCTACTTTCATGTCAAGTCTTTAGAGTTCCTTTTTATTATGTTGGGGTATGATCTATATATCTATCATACTGAGATTTTATGTTCATATGATGAGAGACCCTATTTTATCTCGTCAATGCATTTTTTTTTGAAGTTTAAGTGATGCCGTTAGGCTGCCGAATTTTCATAAGAGAAATCTTATTTTTGTCTTTTTTTCATGTTCTTCATTTCATATGGTATATCTTTCAAATTTCAATAACATGTTCTTAAATACTTTATATTCTGTCCCCCTACTATTTTATGGATCATTTATGAGTGGGTGACCCATGTCCCCTCTCTTTTCAATGTTTTCTAAAACCTCGTAACATAGCCATTATGCTACAGAATTTCCGTCTCAAAATGTCTCTCTTTTATTCTCAAATTCATTTATTTTATTAAGTTAATACTCAAAGATCTTTCTTCTAAAGGGGTATTCACATATATACCAAAATATTTTATTCTAAATTCTGGGATTTACATACATGAGACCCGCTTTCTCTTTCTGTGGGTTTAAAGTGACATAAAGATCATGTCTTTAAAGCAGTTTTAAAAATGTTATGATTATGAAATGAAACCCATTTCTTTTATTCTATATGGATTGTTTATGAAATGATTGATGATGATATATGTGGCTCATATGATAATAAATAAAAATTAAGGGTGCACCCTGATAGCGCTCCAATGCATTGGGTAAAGACTTAATCTCTAGAGATGTCCATTTTTTAACGACGCCTTGGTGAATAACCATGGTAATTTTTAATGACACCTTGGGGATGGACCTTGGTGAAACAGATATTATTGTAAATATTAAATGTTGTAGCCACATCTTCAAGTTATAAAATACATTATTTTTATTATGATATGCCTCATGATTTCTTTCTCATTCCTTAAAGTTCTTTTTCATGACATTGTTGATGTATCTCAAGTTCACATGTTAAATGTTTTCCCTTATTTCCCTTACTGGGCCTTCTGCTCACCCTTTATTTTGATGTATTTCCCCAGGTTATGAGATGCAGTAATGAAACTATTATGAACATAAGGAGAATCCTTTCAAGTGTTTAAGAAGGATGTTTTATGTTTTCATGTTTTAAGTTCCTGGTTTCCAAGACACTAAACCTTAAAGATCCTCAGTTTTGTAAAATGTAATGAAAAGTTATGTTATAAAAAGGGGGGATGTCATACTCCCCAAGCCCTCTCCCCATGTCCATGACCTACTGGTCTCACCAAAATTCCAGAAACAAAGGCCTTAAAGAGATTCTCAAGGAGGAGTACTCAAGAGGTAAACCTTCCTTCTCTTTTCTTTCAATTTCTTTTACAAAGTTCCATTCTTTTGTTCTTCCTTCTCACCTACCCTCATCAAAATTACATTATAATTTCAGTACCTTAAATGTATGAAATTTTCTTTGTGCTAATGGAATATTTCATCATAATATATATTTTCCCCTCCTTTTATACAATAAATACAAACACCGTCCAAGATGTGTAAATTTATCACACTCAAGGAAGATGGGTTTTCAATTTGCATTACTATCTTCCATACTAGTCATGAAACCTTTTCAATGGTTGAACCAGGTACTAATATATGTATCTTATCTTGATTAATGTTCTATAATCTTTACATGTTCATAATATGGAATAATAATACAAACTAAGTTTATTGTGCACAAAACCGCCATGCCAAATCCATGCGTCTATTTTTAACTCATCGAATGAGTCATCCTCATGGTATATAACCAGAATCATTATAAGATCATTTATATCTATATAATTTAACTAATAATGTATATTAATAATTCTGGATGTTTAACCACATTTCAAATGAACTTCCATTCATGAATAAGAGTAAACAAATCATGAAACCAAGTAAGAAAATGCTTCCAAGACAATAAAAATTAAATATTTTAAACCCATAAAAAAGGACATTAATGAACTTAATAATATTATAAAATATCAATTAAATGTTTAATAGGTTCTGAATTTACTAATTAATGAAGCTAAAATTTATTATTCAGGTCATTAAGAACAAACAATAACACCTTCGAGCGTACGGTAAGGGACCCTCTCTCTCACTTTTGTTCAAGAATCTCCTCTATATTGTGCCCTTTTATTTTTAATTCCTAATGTTGGCGTATGTTTTCACACCTCCTACACACTTCCCTTGTGACATATAAATAATTTAATACCCATTTAACTCTCATTAAACCCTTGCAATAACACTCATTACCATGCTGAAATGTTTGTAATGGGTTTCTCATCTCACTTTTAATTCTGTGATATTTTCATTATTCGCCACTTATTTCATGTATGTAGTATATGTGTAATAACATTTGATATATAATAGCATTATTACCTTTATATTCATGTTATTAAATGACTCATTTGAGGGTTATTAAGTTCTAGTCACATGTTTGACCGATTACATTGTGGTAAGAGACTTTGTCTCAACTACTATTTTGTTGTGACTAACTTTGTATTGTGCCCCTAATAATCCTTATTTGGTGTACCTACTAACTATTTGAAATCAATTTTCATTAGGAATTATATTTATATTAAATATCCATAATCTCATATCATGGATATGTTTTTTGTCTAAACCGTATACCATTTTACAAATGGTGTTTATTTGGAAAGTTATTTTAATTATGGAAATATTTATGAATCCGTATAATCTACTCTATACGGATATTGAAAAGGAATATTTCTCTTATATTTAATCAATGTATAAAGAATGATTTGGAAATGCAGTGGCATGTGGGGCCCACTATAGCCCCTCTATGCATCGTTAGGTCTCATGAGACAAATCAATTGGTGACAAACCCTTCGAGTTTGTTTCCAAAAATCAGACGGGTTTCTGCCCATATAACTAAACTGTTTTTACGGTATTATGGTTTCATGTTCCAGATACATGATGTCCAAATAATAATAATTTTTTTATTCATTATCAGTTATTACTATCCATGAGGTTTTCACTATGACAAAATCTATGGATACATTTTCATTCGCAGTTTATTAAAGGCGTGAGTATTTCATCTATTCACCATGCCATATTGATTATGTCAGATTGATTATGATTCACTTATTATTGTATTCATAATTCCACTATTTGTAACCCTTATTAAGCATTTTATCTCACCCCTTTCATTGTTTACTTTCTACGGGTGACAAAGAGAAGATCATTTATTGAGTTCTTGTGGATGGAGTTTTTAGTTTTCATTATGTATTATATTTTGTAAACCTCTCCAATGTAATTTGAGTAACATCTATATATCTAGTTTCTTCAAGACTACTAAACTGATAGTTCCTTCTGGATTTTCATTCCTTCTAACCATGCCAATATAACAAGTAGTGCACCGACTCTAGTGTAGAGGGGTCAGGGCATTATAGTTGGTATCAGAGGAAGTTTAGTAGCTCGAATGGCCTAAAGGCCTTAATTTTTATTGATTTTTGATAACCCCCATTTCAAGGGATGAGGGGGAACTCTTACAAGGCCCGTAGGCTCAGAGATTACAAGGCCCATAGGCTAAGGAGATTACATGACCTGAAGGTCTTAAGGAATTCAACCAGACAATCTACAAGGAACTACCCCTCCTCAGTATCTGCGTCATGAGAGGAAGTTTGGTAGAAAACTTGGAAACTAGATTAGAAAACGTAGACAAGGAACAAATCACTAAGGTAGTATTTGAGGATGAATGTACAAGAACATCCTAGAATTTTGGTAAGTAATATATTATGTGAATATTTCTAGAAAATACATCTCTTTATAGATAAAAGCAGGTACAGGTGGCTCTGACACATATGTACCTAGGAGTGAAAGCTCTAATAAGGAGTTTCAGGCTTGACTCGGGGTGTCACGGTACACAATAACAGGCCTTGCTGCACTCTTGGTTACGACACTCCCAGGGGATATGTTTAGGATAATTCATGTTTTATTTACAAGCCATTATGAAGGATTGAAATGTAAATTATTCCTCAAAGAATCCAATTTTCTGATTATTGGATTAGCCATGCATAGGATCTCAATTTATGCTAAGTATTTTGTTAAGTTAAGATTATATATTTTGAATCATACCCTAATCTAGTGTGTGTCATTATTTAGAAATGGCGTCTAATAGAATAAGGGGAATCAATACTCGTGGGTAAGGTTGGGATCTCCCCACTGAGCAAGTCAACACAGTCAATGTTGGAGTAGATCAGATCCTGACCATATTGGGATAACTTAATCAGGTTGTAACGAATAACCATTCCAAACCAATGTTGGAATGTTTCATGCGGCAGAATCCCCCATATTTCAGTGGAACTACTAATCCAATGGTTGATAAGCAATGTATCAAGTCCCTTGAAAAGATATTCATGGAATTAAGATGCAATAAAAATGAAAAGGTAGTACTGGAAGTATATTGTCTCAAGGGAGATACTGATCAATGGTGTTCCTTGATTCAGAATACCATGGAAGAAGAAGAAATAAAATATATGGAATGAATAACTTTTAAGGAAATATTATTTGAAAAATATCCCCCTTTTGAGAAATGAATCGAAATGAAGAGGAAATTCCTTGGCTTAAAGTAAAGGGAAGAAGACAGTGTTGCAGAGTATGGGGCTACCTTCACAAGGCTAGCCAGGAATGCCGTAGATTACATATGTGACTTGAAAGACAATATTGATAATTTCTTTTAAGGTATTAAGCCAAGTCTTCAAAGGACACTAAATTCTCAAACATTTTCATCATATGATGGAATTGTATCAAGTGGCATCAAAATAGAGAAGGAATTTTCTAGATCAAAATTTTTCAAGGGAAACCAAGATAGAAAGAGGTACTATGATAACAAGGGGAAAGGTTATGCACCAAAGAAGAACAAGGGAATTAAGAAATTACCATTATGCAAAAACTATGGAAAGAATCATCTTGGGAAATGCTTTAAATGCATGGGAGTCTGCTATGAGTGTGGAGAAAAGGGTCATCTATCTCATGAATGCAAGGGGAAGAAACAATTTGAATATATTCAATGCTACAAATGTAGAGAGTGGGGACACTAAGAAAATGAGTGTCCTAAGTACCAAGGAAACATTCCTCAGAAAAATCCAGGAGAGAAAGGGAGAGCTTATGCAATTAAAACCGTGGAAGTTGAAGTTCCTAATGATGTGGTGGTAGGTACTTTAATTGTTTCCTAAAAAATAGCCAACAATTTATTCGATTCTGGATCATCTCATTCATCTATATCATCCCATTTTTCCATGAAGATTAGAAATTTCAAATTTGATTTAATAAAGGAGTTATCAATCAAAACTTCTGAGGGATGCATCATTGCAACAAAGGCATATTGACTTGTCCCCTCATGACAAAAAATGTGCTTTAGTTGGTAACCTTATCATCATACCAATGAATGAATTTGATATAATTCTCAGTATGAATTTGCTGTCAAATTATGATGTGAAGATATATTTCAAGAAAAAGGGAGTTATAATTTTTGAAAATGGTATAGAATCTCTTATCTTTAGAGTAGAGACCATGCCATCTGATTCTTATCTAGACCCACCCCAGTAGCTCTGTTAAATGCAATTCTTGGAGAGGAATAGAACCAAATATCTATGGGTGGGGAAGGAAATATTCAAATTTAATATGTGCACATAGTGCAAGAATACATTGATGTATTTCCAGAGGATTTACCTGGACATCATCCAGAGCGGGAGGTTGAGTTCTCTATTGATTTAATTCCTAGTTCAAGACCTATATCAAAGAATCCCTATAGAATAGACACCATTGAATTAGTGGAGTTAAAGAAACTACTAGGGAAATTGAGTGAAAATGGATTTATTCGACCTAGTGTTTCTTCATGGGGATACCCTATCCTTTTTGTCAATAAGAAAGATGGATCCATGAGGCTATGAATTTATTATAGGGGAATCAATGATATTATGATAAATAATATGTATCCTCTACCCCGAATTGATGATTTATTTGATCAAATTCATGGATCTCAATAATTTTCAAAGACCAACCTTCGACCCAGATATCATCAGCTACGTGTGAAGAAGGAAGATATTCCTAAGACAACATTTCGAAACAAGTATATGTATTACGAGTTTACAGTGATGCATTTTGGATTGACAAATTCACCCTCTGTTTTCATGGATTTAATGAATAGAGTTTTCAAGAAATATCTTGATAAATTTGTTATTGTATTCATCGATGATATCCTGGTATACTCAAAAAGCTACGAAGACCATGAGAATTACTTGTAGATTATTTTGAAAACTCTTAGAAGAAACAAATTATATGGGAAGTTTAGAATGTGCAAATTCTGAATTCAATCAGTTTCTTTCTTAGGCCATATTATCTCTAAGTATGGAATCCTAGTTGATCCTGCAAATGTAATGGTAATCCAAGAATAACCCATGCCAACAAACATAACTGAGGTACACAATTTTATTGGTTTAGTAGGTTACTATCGGCGTTTCGTTCAAAATTTTTCCCAACTAGATAACCCGCTAACCAAGATCACACTTAAAGGATTTAAGTTTGTGTGGACAAAAGAATGTACAAAATGCTTTGAGTAATTGAAAATAAGATTGGCCAATGCTCCAATTTTGACACTTCCATCTAGAAGTGATGGATTTGTAATATACAGTGATGTATCAAATAGTGAAATGTATTGCATACTTATGAAAAATTATAGAGTTATTGATTATGCATCAAGACAGTTGAAGACTCATGAGAAAAATTATTCAACTCATGATCTTGAGTTAGAAGCCGTAATCTTTGCTCTAAAAATATGGAGGCATTATCTCTACAGAGAAAGATGTGATATTTATACGGACCACAAGAGTTTGAAATACGTTTTCACACAGAAAGAACTCAACATGAGGAAAAGGGGATGGCTCGAGTTACTCAAAGATTATGATTTTTCAATACAATACCACCCTGTAAAGGCAAATAAGGTGGCAGATGCATTAAGTAGGAAATATCATGGACTTTTAACTCAAATGAAGATTGAGAGAGATCATATATTCATGGATCTACTAAAGAAGGATATGGTAATTGTTAAGGAAGGGGAAACATATTTCCTCTTTCAAATGATTGCTAAACAATATTTAATAGAGAAGATAAAAAGCTCTCAATCTAATGATGAGAATATGCAGAAGAAAATTAATGCTGTCAAGGATTGATAATTGGCAGACTTCATGTATGAGGAAGGAGTTCTGAAATTTGGGAAGAGGTTATGTGTTCCATTAGTAACTGAGCTAAAAAGGGAACTATTAGATGATGCTCATAGCTCAAATTTCTCTATACAACCGGGTAGCACAAAGATGTATAGAGATTTGAAGGAACATTTTTGGTGGGATTATATAAAGCGGGAAATTGCTGACTACATGTCAAGGTGTCTAGTTTGTCAATAAGTTAAGGCAGAGAGACAACGTCCCAAATGAGTGGTGAAACCTCTACCTATTCCTATACAGAAGTGGGATAACATTACGATGGATTTTTTCACTAGAATACCAAGGACACTGAGAAGGAATGATGCAATATGGGTAATTGTTGATCGTCTTACAAAATCAGCATATGTCCTTCCAATAAGATAGGATTTAACACTTGAAAACCTAGAAAGACCTAATATTAATGAATTTTTAAGACTTCATGGTGCACCTCTATCGATTGTGTCTGATCGAGATCCCCAATTTACATCAAAATTATGGAAAAGTTTCCAGAAGGCTTTGAATACGTAGTTTAGTATGATTACTACTTATCACCCTCAAACTGACAGATAGGCTGAAATGACTATTCAAACTCTGGAAGACATGCTGAGATCATGCTCTCTGGAATTTCAAGGTATGTGGGATCAACACTTTCCTTTGGTGGAATTTTCATACAACAATAGTTTCCATTCTAGTATTCAAATGGATCCATATGAAGCATTATAAGGAAAGAGACGTCAAACTCCAACTTGTTGGGATGATGTTGGTGAGAGAAAACTTATTGGCCTAGAACTTATTGAAGAGTCTATGGAAAAGGTGAAGACAATCCAAGCCCATATAAAAGCATCCAAAGGTAGACAAAAGAGTTATGCTGACAACCAGAGAAAGGATTTGGAATTCCAAGTGGGAGATCATGTCTTTCTAAAAGTATTCCTATGGAAGGGTGTCTTAGGGTTTGGTAAGAAGGGGTAACTGAGCCCCAGGTACATTAGACCATTTGAAATTTTGGAAAGAATCAGAGCTACATATTACTGTTTATAAATCCCCTCAAAGTTACTCCAAAGTTCATGATGTGTTCCATGTGTCATTATTGAAGAAATACACGCCAGACCCAATGCATGTACTCACATATGAAGAAATAGAAGTAAAACCTGATTTATCATACTATGAAGAGCCTATTGGGATTCTTGACACAAGGGAGCAGGTATTGAGAAATCAGACAACTCATCTAGTAAAAGTTATTTGGAAAAACCAAAATATAGAGGAAGCAACATGGGAACCTGAGGATTCTATGAATAAGAACCACCCACATCCTTTTGGTGGGATTTATAAATGAAAAATTTCAAGGAAGAAATTTCCGAAGGAGGGAATAATGTTGCACCCCAAACATTTTATGATATGTTTCTCTTAAATGAATTCTAGTTATAGACTATATTTCATGAATCACTGAGCCTATATGGAACAAAACATGATTACTTATAGGAGATATCCATAAACTAGCCATAAAACTTATATTTTTCAGCTCTATGATTAGAATTTTAAAAATCTAATATACACGGTTGTGATCAAGATGATAATTAGAGTATGATAGAATCAACTTAATTCTCAGTGAATAGTAACTTAACCTTATGAATAGTAACCTACCCTTATGAATGATAACTCAACCTTATGAATAGTAATATGACTCTTATGAATGGTATCCATGCCCTTGAATGTATAAATTAATTTAGGCACCTTAAAAATGAAGATGAATATTTTAAGTGTTTATATTTCTCGATTAAATAATTATTTTAATTAAATATTTAATTAATCATATTTATAAAATTATTTTTAAAAAATGGACTTCATTTTTGGATTCTAAGTGTTAAAAAATGGTTAGGGTTATTTTTTGGGATTTTTCTGAAATACCTATATTTTTGATGAATAGTAAAATGCGATAATTTACGATAAATGCTAAATAAAGAATTTATTGACTCATTGATGATGACCAGATGATGTAAGCCCAATTAGTTCAAAGTCACATGAATATATTACTATTCTTGGACATGGAATACTCACTATTGGTTGTCTTGAGAGGAAATAATAAATTAATGATTATAATATTAAGAAAACTCTTCTCCCCTCCCCTATATAAACCACCCCTCACCCCCTCTTCCTCCCACACCACTCAAGCTTCAAGACTTGCCTAAATTCTTCCAAATACTCTCCCCAAGACCTCTTCCCATGTACAAGACCTACTGGTCTTACCAAAAGGAAAAAATGACTTAAGGAGATTCTCAAGGAGGAGTACTGAAGAGGTGGACCTTCCTTCTCTTTTCTTTCAAATTCTTTTACAAAGTTCCATTATTTTGTTCTCCATTCTCACCTACCCTAATAAAAATTTCATGATAATTTCAGTAAATTACATTTAATTTATTTTCATTGTGATAATGGAATATTTCATTATAATCTCTCTTTTCCCTCTCCTTTTATACAATAAATACAAACACCGTCCCAGATGTGTAAATTTATCACACTCAAGGAAGATGGGTTTTCAATTTTCATTAATATCTTATATAATGGTCATGAAATCTTTTCAATGGTTGAACTAGGTCATAATATATGTATCTTATCTTGATTAATGTTCTATAATATTTACACATTCATAATATGGAATAATAATACAAAACAAGTTTATTGTGCAAAAAACTATCAAGCCAAATCCAAGCGTTTATTGTTAACTCATCGAATGAGTCATTCTCAAGGTATATAAACATAATAATTATAAAATAATTTATATCTATTTAATGTCACTAATAATTTATATTAACAATTTTTAATTTTTAACCACATTTCAAATGAACTTCCATTCATGAATTCAAGTAAACAAATCATGAAACCAAGTACGAAAATGCTTCCAAAACAATAAAATTGAATCTATTAAAACCAAAAAAAAATCCATTAATGAACTTAATAAGATTATACAATATTAATTAAATGTTTAAAAGGTTATAGAATTATTAATTAATGAATCTAAAATTGATTATTCAGGTCATTAAGAACAAACAATAACACCTTCAAGCGTAAGGTAAGGGATCCTCTCTCCCACTTTTGTTCAAGAATATCCCATATGTTGTGCCCTTTTATTTTTAATTCCTAATGATGGGGTATGTTTTCTCACCTACAAGATAACACCCTTGTGACATATAAATAATTTAATACCCATTTAACACTCATTAATCCCTTTTAATAACACTCGTTACCATACCAAAATGTTTGTAAGGGGTTTCTCTTCTCACTTTTAATTCTATGAGATTTTCATTATTCACCACTTATTTATTGTATGTGGTGTATGTGTACTAACATTTGATATATAATAACATGATTCTATTTATATTCATTTTATTCAATTATTCATTTGAGGGTTATTAAGTTCTGATTATATGATTTGACTGATTACATTGTGGTAAGAGACTTCGTCTCAACTACTATTTTGTTGTGACTAACTTTGTATTGTGAACCTAATAATCCTTATGTGGTGTACCTACTTCCCATTTGAGATAAATTTTAATTTGTAATTATATTTATATTAAATATCCATAATCTCATATCATGTATATGTTGTTTGTCTAAACTGTATACCATTTTACATACGATGTTTATTTGGAAAGTTATTTTAATTATGGAAATATTGATGAATCTGTATACTCTACTCTATAAAAATATTGAAAAGGAATATTTATCTTGTATTAAATAAATTTATAAATAATTCTTTGGACATGAAGTGGTGGGTGGGGACTGCTATAGACCCTCGATGCATCGGTAGGCCTCATGAGACAAATTAGTTGGCGACAAACCCTTCGAGTTTGTTTCCAAAAATCAGACGGGTTTCTACCCATAGAACTAAACCATTTTTCTGGTATTATGGTTTAATGTTCCAGATACATGAAGTCCAAATAATAATCATTTTCTTTATTCATTATCAGTTATTACTATCCATGAGGTTTTCACTATGACAAAATCTATGGATGCAGTTTCATTCTCAGTTTATTAATGGCGTGAGTTTTTCATCAACTCACCATGCCCTATTGATTATATCAGATTGATTATGATTCACTTATTATTGTATTCATGCTTCCTCTATTTGTAACCCTTACTGGGCGTTTGATCTCACCCATTTCATTTTTTACTCTCAATAGGTGACAAAGAGGAGATCATTTATTGAGTTCTTGTGGATGTAGTTTTTAGTTTTCATTATGTATTGTATTTTGTAAACTTATCCAATGTAATTTGATTAATATCCATGTATCTAGTTTCTTCAATACTACTAAACTGACCATTTCTTTAGGATCTTCATTCCTTCTAACCATGGCAATATAACAAGTAGTTCACCGGCTCCAGTCTAGAGGGGTCAGGGCATTACAAGATCCAATAAAAAAGGGAAAAAGTTGACACCCTGATTCACCCCTCTCAGGTTGACCTAGGTTCCTTCATATATACTATCTATGTGATGTGATAATGAAAATAAATACAAATTGCTTCAAAGAGGTTGTAATCCACTTGTGGTAATGACTGAAATTATTATATTTTAATGAATGGAGAGGTTAGAAAATATATGATATATTAATTTTATCGAGTAATAAATATAGAATTAATATAATATATATACATTAAATTAATCATCATAAATAAATATGATATGTGATGATCTAAAATGAACTACATCGGTTCACAAGGTGGTAGTCCACCGTGCACACCAATAATGGTTTTGTTTCTCAATATATGGAAGAGGAGATGGATGTATGCTATGTTAATAACATAATAAATACTTATTATATGGGAGATGATTAACTAATTATATTACCATGGTTTAAAAATATTATTAGGAGGCTTGATAATAAATAAAAGAAAAATACTCAACAATACCTCTTCTATAGAAAAACTCTTTAGGTTAGCACCAAAATCCACCCTAGGAAGGGTTTATAATAAAATAAAGGCTTATAGGATTTTGTAAGGGTATTAAATAATGGATTTTGGTAGGTATTTTACAAAATAAATTTAGTTTTAATTTATAATAAACAAGAATAGGTGGTTTCCTTTTATAAGTTATAGGAGTGGTATAATTGTAAATTTTCAAATTTTTAAAATAATACCAAGTCACATTCTTGGAAAAATGGATCCAAACTATCTCTTATTATAATGTGATAAAGTTAAGTTCAAAATAAAACCAACCAATGGGTTTAAGGTCAAAATAAAACCAATGTGATAATGTTATGGTCAATATACAAACATTCCATGGAATTAATATCCTCTTTAGACTTCATGTTCTTGATCGTCATCCACCACTAATCAACACCCCCCTCTATGAAATAAGCACAAATAAATAATTTCTATTATTCTGTGAAATTGAAGACATATAATATTTTCTCAATATATTTAATCCATTTTTTAATGATGATAGGATGCACTAAATTTAAGAGGCCTTTGAAACATAAAAGAATCAAATGCAACTTATTATTTCTTAGTAGAAGGATAGAATTATGCATGATTAAATTCATTATTCATAACAGTATCCAATTTATCCAATACTATAATGAAGTTATCATCTAAAACTACCATGAGGTTAGGCATATTATTGGGTAAATCATCACATTTCCTATCATGTTGGTTTTTTGAATGGTTTCTCCTATTTACCAATATTAACAAAAGAGAATAAAAAAATAGACAAGAATACATTAACATAAAAAAGGGAAATGTATAAAATAAGAATTAATAACTTATAAATTATAAGTATATCCTAAATTATGAATCTCAAGGTGTCAGTATAGGTTATCCATGGTAATATATCCTATTAGGTTTTCTAAACTAATAATTTATTTAAGTCCTCTATGATGATTCATAGTGTTTTTGAATTTCTAAAACTTATCCCCCAAGATTTTTAAACTAAGTTCATAGTAAGACCTCTTTTTCATTAACCAGGTAAAAAATGATTCACTTCAAAATGTCCCCTTTTCAGGATTATTACCCCTAGGTATAAATATTCTAGACTACATCCACTTATAGTATTTAGACCGGGATTTATTTTCTTGGAAGAAACTAGCTATACACTTCACCAAAATTCCAGGATATTTTCTTGTACATAGACATATCCCTAGAGTTCCCAATAATGTATTACATTCTTAATCAAAAAAATAAATAGAACTAATTTTTTACAAAATATACTATCCCAAGACTATTAAACTTATTATTACATGATTTATAAAAAAAATATCCAATAAGTATAACCAAAATATTATGTGGCCTAGTGTGTCTGGATGACTAGGTTCATAATACATCAAAAGGAAACTAAAAAAAATGAAATATTTATTTTATTTTCAATAATTAGATCCTAAAACCATTTGAGCTCTTAATATGACAGATGATAACTTGGGTACTACCTAAAATAAAGGGGTGATCTAAAAAGCCCAGTAAGGGAATAAACATGATAAGGAAACATAACATGTGAATCAAAGGTATAACATGATATCATAAAAGAGAAGGCTATTGAGTAATCACATAAAAGCATGAAATAAAGAACATGGTATGAAAAGATCATATAAAAATATAAAATATGGGAGAAATAGAAAACATAACATAATAATAAGTCAAGGAAAACTACCAGAAAAATATTACATGGTGGATATAGTCATAGAGTGGATTAGGTTTACTCACTATATCCCATACATAACATCTCATGAGGAAAAAGTTTTTCCCAATTCATTGGAGAAGTATTTTGGTTCACCAATAATAAATTTTTTATGATTATGTGTTCTATAATAATAAAATCAAACATATAACATAAACATAATAATTTCCCATGGAAATAAAATGGGTTTCATAATCATGCCTCATAGTTAAAGGAAATTTCATAATGAATGCATTTGAGAAATGAACATAATGAATGTATTATCCCATAAAAGGAAGGAAAAATAAGTTAGGAATATATGTGATAAAAACATATATATATATATATATATAATGTAGAATAATTCCATAACTTTAAAGAGATAAATAAAGCAATTTTGAATGTGAATGGTCATAACGTGAAGAAAAGGGTAGTTTAGAGAGATCCCTTACCTTGAGTATGACTCGTCAGACATATTATTTATCTTCCTAAATGATAATATATTAATTAATTAATTTATTAAGAACACTTTAAAATTTTATTATTCCTTTTATTTTATTAATTATCATGTCATACTCAATTATGTAATCATTTAGTTTCATGTTGGGTGTTCTAAGGATATTCGAATCATATGTCCAAAATGTGTTTAGTAAGTTGACTAAGGTCAAAGAGATTATTATTTCATCAGATAAATAATAATAATCATGTCATAATTAAAAATTTTATACACAAATTATTCTTTCAAAACCAACCACTAAATATGGTTATGAAAAATGAACTACGTTATAATAATGGAGATTGTAAGTCGTATGTACGCATGAGTAACATTTTCAATTTCAAAAAGTTATGATAGAAATAAGGAAATGATTTTTATAGTTTAAAAAGTAATAATTATATCATATATATCATATTATTTCTTTAAATTCACTTATATATATCATCCATGTGACGTAGTAATGAACAAATAATAACATCACTTTGTGGAGGTGGTAATCCACACGTGTGCACGAACGACATTATCATATTTTAATGAATGGATAGGTGAAATTTTTTTTGATATACTAATATTATTGAATGATAAATAATTTATGAATATTATATATATACATTTAATACAACATCATAAATATTTGTGAGAGGTGATGATGGAAAATTAATTACATTGGTTCTCAATGTAGTAGTCGATTGTACACATGAATGATGGTTTTATTTCCCATTAGATGGAAGAGTAGATGGATTTATGTAATGAAAATAAAAAAATAACATATAAATACATTATAGATACTGATTTTATTATATTATCATGTTTTAATAATATTTTAAGGAGGTTGAATAAGAAATAAAATAAAAACACTCGGTTAAGAATGACACCTCTTCTTCGGAAAACCTCTTTAGGTTTGCACCAAAATACATCCTCAGAGGGTTTTATAATCAAGTAAAGGATTCGAAGAGGTGGTAAGAGAATAAAGGAAAGGATATGTGTTGGGATTATACAAAAAAATATTTTTTAATTGTTATGAAATGAGAAGAGGATGTACCCTTTTATAAGTGAGGGGACTTGTACACTTATATTTTTTCAATGTTTTAAAATAATGAAAAGTCACTTTCACAAAAAAATGGGCCCAAAATAGTTCATATTAGAAAGTAATAAGGGTAAAATCTAAATAAAATCAAATAATTTGTTTTCATAAATTTTTTATTTCATTTAAACCCCTATCTTTATAGATTAATAACTGAAACACTCATTTTGACCATAACTGTAGTAATTTATCTTTACCCTTTTTATTATTGATTATAAAAAGATTAAGATTTAGTTATTACATATTATTAATTATTTTTATTCCAAATAATAATCAAATTTTATAAAATTCAATTTACCCAATTGGTATAATTTAATTTAAGAATAAATAAGAAAAACACATGGATTTTGTTTTTCAAGAAATGCATTTCTTAAGTATAAGATGGTGTTACAGTAACTATTTTAAAATTATTAATAATTATATGGATATAAATTCATATATTTAGATATATAATCTATAAATCTAATATAAATCTTTTATTTTTATGGGTAATTTTAAATAATTAAAATTGATAAACTTTGTGCACTAAAAATAGTTTCCAAAAAACTATGATTTTAAACATAAAAAAACATATAACATAACCATTAAAATTGATATTTAAAATGAAATTAATATTATTTTTATAAATTAATTTGTTCATATGTCACTTTAAGACCAAATAAAAAATATAATTGGACCTTTAATTTATGTTAATTAATGAAAAAAATTACACTATTTGAAAAACTTATAAGTTTCACTAATCATTGAAAAATCAATCTTTTCAAAAAATACAAAAAAATCACCTAAAGTTAATTTTGATATTTTTTTAAAGAAATTATTTCCATTTTAAAAAATACATTTTATTTAATGTTTCTTTAATTAATTACAATATTTTATCACTAAAAATAATAAAAATAATTTTTGAAAAAATTATATTTTGTTGAAGAATAAAATGTATTTAGTAAAAATTTTGTGATCATTTCCTAGTAATTCATAAATGAATTTATATTAAGTGATAAATTTATATATATTTCATAAATCAGTAAATAGTATTCATACCTTCCAATTTAATGGAATGTTTATAATAGTTGAAATAATCATGGTTTGTTTAGGCTTAGTGTTCTATGTCATATATGCTTTCAACCATAGTTTTTTAAAAACCCATGATGTTAAATTATCTGTTTTTATTGGGTGGTGATATATATTAATGAATTCATGGGATGATGACTCTATTCCTAATGCTAGATTGTTGATGTGGAGCTCACGTCATGGGATGTGTCACTTATAGAGGGGGAAACGGTTGGGGGGAATGAATTTACCCATAGGGGTTCTGTAAAAAGTGCACAAAATCTATTTTTAAAAATAAATTGTTAAAATTAAATAAAATTTTCCCATGTTTAGTTAAAACATATGTAAGTGACACATGTTTTAAGAAAATGTGGGTAACTCAATTTGAAAACATCGGTAATTTTGAAAGCACTCAAATTAATTGCGTAAATATGTTAACAATCCTTTATAGAGTGGTGGGGGATCTTAACACATGCAGGGGAGATAATGTCATGACCAAAATTAGGCTGGAAACATAGAGATAAAATCATGAGGGGGAAACTTCTAAATTTAGTTTGATTGCATTGGTGTGCTGACACTTACTCTTGTAGGTTTGGTATATTGTTCCTAGAATATTTTAAGTGACCCACATTTGATAAAAATATGGGTAACTTAGTAAAAAAAATTAGAAGTATTCCCAACTCTCACTTTAACCACATTATTTCAAAGTGTAGGTAAATATATATTCCACATTTTATATGGTCTTGGGAAATCCTAACACGTGTGGGGGTAAGAGTGCTACGACTGCTGTTAGGTGAGTGATGCAGAGTTGACATCATGAAGGGGATACTACTAGGGGTGACAACTGGGGTGCTGATAGTTAACTATGGGGGTTGGGTTGGCTGTGTAGATATGTTTTTTAAAAATATTTTAAAATTAAATAAAATTTTCACATGCTTAGTTAAAACATGGGTAACAAACATGCATTTGAGATTTTCTATTAACATTTTTTGAAAAAAATAATTATTAAAATAATACCGGGTTAAAAATATTTTTAAAAATAATATGAAAATGCGGCATCAGCCATACCACATTTGGGTTAGAGTCTAAATGGGGAAGGACCAATGTCACCTTTTACAAAATAAAAAATAATAATTAAATAATTAGAAATATATATGTTTGTAAACTTAATATATATGTATAATTTTTAGATATATATATATACAAATAGTTTGTTAATAATACCATAATAATTAGTAATTAAATTTTTTATATTTCTAATTTAATTAATATTTATTTTAAAAATATTTTTAAATACTTTACTATTTACATTAATAATTATATTATTTATATTTTTATTAAGAATTATTATTTTAATTATTTTAAATATTTATATCTATAAATAATATATATTAATAATGTAATTAATAACATTTAATTATAATAATAGAATTAATAATACTTCATTATAATATAATTAATAATATAATACTTAATAATAATTATGTCCACTAATATTTGAAAGCGAAAATGTTATGTTATTAATAAATAAATCGTAAGACATGTAAATTAACTTTTTTTATTATATTTATGATTTTTTATGTTCAATTATGTTTTATATGTTGATCCAGTTTTTTAAATTTGATTAATATTATATTTTAATTATATAATTTATATGCTCCCAAAGACACCAACATGAATCTTAATAATGATTCAAGTATGTGACTTTGAATTTCTATAAATAATAAAGTAGAAATAAAATATAAATAAATTTTCACACACTTATTAAATATATTAAAAATAATTTAAAATGATAATAAAGTCATAAAAAATTAATAAAACATAATTATAGTGGCACAATATATTATTTTTATAACATTACATTGGTGTTTATAATTTTTTTTACATTACATTCCTTCTTAATTATTTTTTATATGTTTAATAAATGTTATAAATTTCATTTAGATTTTAATTATACTATAATTTATGTGCATTTATTTTTTAATATGTAAATATTATGTTTGTAGTCAATAATTTTTGTTCCATGTAATTTAATTTTGGTTTACTTTAATGATATATTTTTTTCAATTTGTTTTATATATTTAGGATATGTTTTAAGTATTAATTAGATTTTTTATAGTTTATATTTTCCGATATTTTAAAGTTACCTGCTTTTAATTTGATATTTCTTCCTATGTTTCATGTATTTGACTTTGAAATCTTATAAAACCTACACTATAATTAAAATATAAATAAAAATTAAAAAATTGGTTAAACAAGTAAACAATGGTTGATAGTAAAAAAAATTTCATTTGTATAACAGACATAAAATTAGATAGAGGATAAAATAAATCATTGTTTTAACTAATTTATGTCAAGAGAAAACATATAAATGAATGGGTTGAATCACTATCTATGATAAGGACATATCCCAAATGATGGTGTGTGAATGTGACTCCAACATTGATATCTTTGACCTTTGTAATGGGGAAGATTTACAATGACATGGAGAGGGATCTTCTTAGGGTGTTGGAATCTCATATGTCTGATTCTTTATATGTGACTCATCAGGAGGTGGGGGAATCTGGATGTCATCATTTGCCCGTGATCCTTTCCCCACTGCATAAGTTGAAGAACCTTCCATCATCTACTCGGGGAACCATAAGGCATGTGAAGGCTCGGTCACGGAAGGTGGAGTCATGGGAAATGACCCCTAAAATGAGATCATATCAGATATACCTAGGGAAATCTATTGATATCATGACAATATAAATGAATATCATAGCTCTTGGTTCACATCCACAATCAACTATGGTTAGAGTATAGGAGGTTTGACAACTATTTATGGAATAGGTGAAGCCTCACAAGAAACATGACATGGTCAACGTCATCATTATCATGGATCCACAACATCAACAGTTACTGGAGGAGGTTCCTGAGTAGGAACCTCCTCTTCCTATGTAGGAACAACATCTCCCTGAAGTGGAACATCAAAGATAGTATTCTGTAGAACATGATACATTGACATCATCCCCTATGATGCAGTGTGGTATACTACCTAGAATAAATCCTCCCCTTTCCTTTTGATTAGACATGTGGATAACATGTTCTTGTAGATTATTCTATTAATATATTCAAAATGAATTAAAAAAAGTACAATAAACAAACTAATGGAAATTTATTAACTTACCAAATCCTAAAGCCCTCTCATATGTGGAGTAAGATACATTATACACTTCAGTCTATACCCTAGATCATACTCAGGCTTCTCTTCTATAGGTAATTAAATTATACACATACCATCGATATTAAATGAAACTTGTCCATCCCATAGGTTTAGATTATCTTCATATTTTTAGTGGCAGTAGATATCCTCCAACCCTGTCAGCTTCAAAGAATAAAGTGACGCTGACTTTCTCGGAGGAAAGGGAATTCATTGAAAAAATCCAAATTAGACTAGATCATGACTCTGTCAGGTAAGTTACACTCAACAATATGAGAGTGAATGATAGGAACTATGACCACATAATCATGAATCCCATCGGTGTAGTATGCGAGAAGCTGGTCTAATAGAGCCCAGTTTAGTATACATTGAATCTGAAATGACATGTGATTTAAAAAAAATAATAACAAAAAAATATAATATTATAAAATTGATTATTCAAGGAAAGAATATATATACATATATTGGGGGTACTAGACTATCAAACATGATAATATAAACATCAATTTTGTGCCCCATGATCCTAAAAATCTGGTGTTCATAAAATTATCCACAAGAATCATCAGGAAACACATCTATATAAAGTTCTTGACCAAAAAAATAGGAGATATTAGAGGGATGTGCTCTCTTGGGCACATCTAAATAAGGATGACACATCCCCCAAGACCAGTGCAATCTGATTGTCATGTCATGCATAATGATCTATAAGTGTATTTCAAGCATGAAAATCCCCATATATATCTCCCAACCTGATAAAAATCCTAAAGTAGCCCGACATACTTCATGTTCACATGCATACCATAGTGATCGGTGAAAAGTTTCCCTATAATAAGCCAAAAGATATATATATGGGTGTAATACATGACTGTCTACTTGTCAGCATCAACTAGTAACTGTGAAAGTGAATCTCAAGACATCTCATAGATATCTACCCGGAATCTATAAAATCATCATCATTCACTACGTTGAGGACTAAAAATCACTATATAATCTCAGTACAATATCCATTGGTGGATCCTATAACTACATCCCCCTAGATAAAAATATCGATAAGAACTGACACATCCTCAAGGGTGACGATCATCTCTCCCTTGGGAAAGTTGAATGTGTGTGTCTTAGGTCTTAATATCTCAATGAGGGAATCAAGGAGTTCATAATCAGGTAACATAAAATTATATAAAACAAGGCCATAGAATCCATTATATCATAGGTATGGTATAACAGTGTTTGGAGGTGGAATGTAATAATAATGTTGGGCTCTATGCTCCCTGATCTATTGAACCTTATGACCAGTTAGCATGTCATGTAAAATATTACTATACTAATTAGTGAGTAGGGTATTATCCACCTTCTCTACATATAAAACTAAAATATATCTTAAGTAAGTTTAAAAAATAAATATAACCTTACAGTCAACATAATGTTATAATTGGTATAATGTAAGACATAAAATTTCTATTCCCATTGGTTTATGAAATTTTTATTACCAAAAGAAAAGAAACCTCATTCATGCTTCTCAAATAATATTTTTATATTAGTTTTAGATATGTTTTTACCTTATAAAGATTTTTTTTAAATTGGGCATGTCTGAATTATAAAATAGTTTGTGCTATGGCTTTATTGATATACACACTTTCTTATTATGTGTTGGAATGGAGTAGAAAGTGGGTTAAATATGATGTGAGCAAGTGGTTTTTCTGAGTGATTGTGTGAGTCTTATAAGGAGGAAAATATAGGCCTACATTATTTTATGAAGGACCAAGATAGCCTTTGGGTATGAAGACTATGTCATCTTCCATTTTGGTTACTGATAGACTAAGTGAGGTCTTGGAGTTTGGCCCATAATAAGATCATGTGAGCTTCCTTTACTTACATAACTAACATACTTGTTTACTTACTCATGAAATGATTAATGTTTAGATCCTCTAGGTTCACATTAATCATCCTATATTGGTTTATATTATTTATGCATTTAATTAGTTCAATCTTATTTGATGATATGTATTATTCCTATTTGTTCATTTTCCTTTATATGTTTACATGATGTAGAAGTTATACTCACATTTATTATTACATTTTGTTATATTTGATCATGTTGTTAATTCTATCCCATTTTTACTTAATCCATTTTTTGGATTTATTTTGGAAAACCATGTTTATTTTATAAAATAAAACCAAATGGATTTTAAAGTTTTATTTTAATTTGGGTTATTTTCAAGATATTTTGTTTTGAAATTGTTTTCAAACTTGTTTATTTATTTTTATGGGTAAAGTACTTACATAGATTCATTGTGGTATTATACTATGATTCATGCCTCACACCCTTATTGGTCCCTTCTTAGGAATTTGTAGATTTTATTTTTCTAATCTCCCTTTTCAAATGTTTCTGGTTTTCCCGCTATTATGGTTGAAATAAAGTCGTATTTTTAAAGGGGGTTTACTTTAAAAAGAGATTTGTGAACACATAGGTTATATCAGTTATATCCTCATTATGGAATAATGATTTAATTCATGTCTTTCATGTTTACCAATATGTTAGATCTCAAATTTCATTATTTTTCATTTTTGTATGATTTCTGACATGATGGTATATTTCATTGTTATTTTCTCACATTCATTATTTATGGCGTATCCATGGATAGTTTTATTTTTCTTTCATCTTATCTCACATGTTCTTGTCATATTCTATGAAATGTTCACACATAGGTTATATTGGCTAGATCCACATTATGGATTGAGGCTTTTTTTCATGTTTAGAACATATACCAATTGGTTATATCCCAAATGATGTGATCTTTCATTTATGTATGATTTCTTTCATGATGGTATATTTCATGGTTAGTTTCTCACATGATTTATTTATGTTGTATCCATAGATAGTTTGATTATGCCTTCATGTCATCTCAAAACATATTCCTTGTAATATGAATATTAATGGCTTATTATGAAAACCAAGTATGATTGACAAAATCATTTTATCATGTGAAAAATAATTGTAAAGGGAATGGAATTATGTAAATGAAACATTTATTTCCTGAAATGATGTAACATTTAGAAATGTTTATCTTGTGTGTAATTTATGTAAATGGTTGTGTAATTTTTCATATATTTATTACTTTATAAAAAAAGTATTCGAAAATGTCAGAAAATTATAAAAAATGAAGGATTTTAAATTAACACCATGTAATTGATAGTATGAAAAGTTCTCATTGGAAGCAATACATCATTGTTATTGAAAGTGTAAAATTGATCAAAAAATGTTAGGAAAATGTTTCCTATCATTACCTTCCCAATGATATATATTTCATCTCAAACATTTCTCTTGTTCTTGGGTCCAATCTATCACATTTGGTATCTTGTTAGACTTTGGTATCCCTTGATCTCATAAAATATTGATGTTAAGTATCAATATTGTTAGGTCTTTGGGCATTGGGAAATATTGATACTCCAAAATAAAAATCCATTTTTCAATATAGATGTTATAATTTTTTTCCATCTAGTTCACTGGATCAATATAGGTCTTCTATGATATATTCACATAGTCATGTGTTGCAATGAAGTGTGCTCATGGAAACCTCATTGCATGGATGTTTCCACATTGAAAATTTCTTAATTATATTAATACTTACAAGACTCAACTAATAATATATATGATGGGGTCCAAAAAATCTTGAAATTCAAATAAAGACTCTTCTTCTATGGAAAATGAACACTCGATAAAAAGAAGCTTCTTGGATGTTATTTTCAATCTCTCATTGAAAGTGTCATCTGTACCTTATCCCCTGCAAAATTCTATCAGCATTCTATTTTTCACTTTTAATAAATTAATTCACACAATGATAAAATATATCTTGTACTAGTCCATTTATAAGAAAATTTCAAATAAACTTGAAGATTACACTGATGTAATCCAAAAATATTTTTGGTCATGTGTTTGTAATTATCCCCCCTATCATATGCTAATGTACAATTTTCTTTTAGAATATGCATTATATAATCATACACTCCTTGATTGGCCCTGTTGATTTATTCTAATAATTATTAAAAAATTCATTGATCTATATAATATTCTAAATGAATGTGATCATATTTAATAGAAATTAATTTTATCATTATGTTTAAATAATAATAATTAATAAAGAGATTATATACCAAGCCTCATGATTATCTTCTTTACAGGTTCATCATGAAATGTTTTTCACACATTACTAAATTTTTTTCTGATATAGTATAGATAATGTGCATTTGGGGGTCTCTATTAAACAATATCTTTAATGAATACATCATTTATTTATTGATGATAATCAGATATCAAACATATACCCCAAATATGGGTGAAATGGTTGATGATAAATTCTAAAAACCAACTATATGATTCATAATTTTCCTTCTCCACAAAGGCAAATCAAAGAGTCTAAGGTGAATGGTTTTCATCCCGGGTTACTGAAATAAATAATATACCATGTATTTTCCATATATAAATGTCCCATAAATGTGTAGGAACTATTTTAAGTAATGAAATGTGTAAATATATATAAGTAATTCCTAGAATAATGGAAAAAATTTACATGAAATGGATCAAGTCAGTTATGCTGAGACTCATGTTCATCAATATCAACATAGAAAAAAACTTGGTCATTTTGTCTTGATATAGATATTAATTGTGGAAAATACTAATAAAATTCATCCCAATCACCATAGACCTCGACAATTACCATCTGTTTTACCATGCATGCCTTATTATAATAAATCGTAAAACCAAAAGATTATTATTTCATCTTCTATACAATGGAAGCATGTACATATTGGAAGGTCCCAATCATATCAACTATAATAGATGATAAAAATTAAGAATCTAATAAAGTATTATCTTGTGTTAGGTTTTGAAGAATTCAAGTACAAGTTGCCTTAATATTATAAATTCTACAAACTCTAAATGCAATGTTTATAATCACTGTCAAACAAAATCTACAATCATCCCCATATTTTTCACACCGTATGATGTTTTATATATATATTGAATCCTGAAATAAAGATATATAGCGTCTCTCAATATGAAATATATTCATTTTTTTCATTTTATATTTATTTGGAAAATTTCTTCCCAAAAATAAAGTTTTTTCCAACTCAATATATATATCCTATGAAACTCCAGAAAAATCAGTTTCCAGTGTGATAACATTATAATTAAATTTTTAAAAACTTTTTATTGCTTTCAGAAAACATATGAAGAGTGGTGGATGATTTATTTTGCATCAAGGCTATTTTAATGTTACTATATTTCTATAAACTTAATCCCCAACTTCTGAAGCTTCCTCATCATTAAATTTTTTGTCTTTATTTGTTTCGTCATTAGAAACTTACTCATTATCCAACCAATTATGTTATATATTTGAGAGACCAATTAGGTTATCTTATCCTACATCATAGGGAATAATCTAATTTTATCAGTATGTACCTTCTTCAACCACTCTTGTATGTCTATATCATTATACAATTAAATGTTGGTGATTTACACTAGAAACCACAACATATAACTCCATCATGGAACCATCCATCTATTGGGAAAATAAAGTTTATTCTCAGACCAGTTACTCATTAAAATACAATGAAATATATAGATTATATTTCATAGATTATAATTATAAAATTCTTTAGATAATAGATTTTATATCTTGATTAGGACCCATATTTAAAGGACCATGAATTCTGTCTAGAATTTCTCTTAGTATAACACAACCAGATGTCCTAACTATTGTTGTCAGTTGTGTTATATTAGAATCTCCTTTCATTATTTGAATAAATACCCTTAGAAGAAGACATATGAATACTTGATTCTCTATGTTAAAAATGTTTTTTTGATCAAGATTCTGATAGTGTGAATAATATTAACAATGAGGAATAATATTGTAGTGTTTATCAAAAAATATTTACTCTACCAAAATTTTATAATTTGTTCTTATATCCTAAAATATGATACTAATATTTCATAGTACATTTTTTATTATTACTGAAGGTATGTATAGTGGTTTATAAAGAGAATGGGAATAATTTAAAGAATACCCCCTATGAGTTTCAAACTAGGTGTTCAATAAGGCTCATTGTTGTACACTGGTTTTGATTGAGTCTAGCTCAATACAGTGTTTTAAGGGGTTGTTACCACTAGGTATATCTATTCTAGATCAACATATACTTGTAGTATCATGATATAGATTTCATTTCATATATAACCATATAATCAATACTTTACCAAAATTTTAGAACATCTTCTTATATCCTAAAATGTGACACTAATGATTCCTAGTATAATTTTTAATCTTCCTAAATGTATGGTGAATAGTTTATAAATAAAATATGAATCAACTAAATCATATTTCCTTGGAGTGTTAAACCAGGTGTGTACTAAGGAAAATTATTATGCATCAGTTCCCAATTGAGTTTCGATAAATATGGTGCTTTCGGGGTTTTTACCCCTAGGTATATCAGTGTTAAAGCTACATCCACTTATAATATCCATAGAGGGATTTAATTTCATAGATAACCACATAATATTTATTTTACAGAAATTTTAGAACATATTCCTATATACTAAAATATGACACTATTTTTTAGTAAAATATTTAATGTTCCAAAATGTATATTCAATGGTTTATAAAAAGAATTTGAATCATCTAAAACATATCCATCGAGAGTATCACACAAGGTTTTAAATAAGGAATCAATCATTTAAATCATGGTAGTAACAAATCATGTGTGTAGTAAAGCCTCTTTATCATGTAGTTATCCATCATTGTTTCTATGTTAATTCTAGGTCAATCTAAAGTTAATCACCAACTAATCATTATTTAATAATATTTTAATCCTTAGTTAATCATTCAAAAATAAATATCTAATCATTCATTAATTATTATTTCATGAGTTAGTTTTATGTTAATTAATAGTTTATCAATAACTAATTATTATTTAATAATTACTTCATCATTAATTATTTCTAATGTAGTCATTACTTAAGCATTGAATAATCATTCCTTAATCCAAAAAATAAGTTAATCATTAGTTAATCATCATTTAATCTGTCATTAATCATTGGTTAATCATTAGTTAATCATTAATTAATCATTCATTATGCATTAGTTAAACCTAATTTAGCTACACCTTAGTCATTGTTTAAACACTCATTAATCCTTAATTAAATAACAGTTATCAATTAGTTACTTCAAAGTTAATTTTTAGATAATTACTATGTACCCATTATTTAAGTACTTAAGTTATAGTTAATTAATAGTTAATCATTACTTAATTATTGTTTAATCATCACTTCATCATTAATTAATCCCATATAAATCATTCCTTAATAATTTATTAGTCATTATTTAATCACTCATTAATCACTATTTTAAATTTCATTAATCATTCTCCAATCTTTAGCTAATCATTACGTAATCATTAGTTAGGCAGTAGTTATTCCTAAATAAATTATTCCATAATCACTAACTAATCACTTGTTTATCGTTACTTAATTAATATATATTAAATAGTTACTTTATAGTTAATTTTTAGATAATTAATTGTTACTCATTAAGTAAATATTAGTCAAACATTTTTTAATCATTAGTTAACCATTTGGTATTCATTAGTTAATTATTAGTTAATCATTAGTAAAGAATTAGTTAATAGTAAATTAAGTATGCCTTAATAATTCATTAATAATTCTCTGATCATTACATAATTAATAGATATTAAGTCATTACTTCATATTTAATTATTATTTAATTAATATTTAATAATTATGTAATTATTATTTAATCATTATTCAATGACGAGTTAGTTATTTTTTATTGTTTAGTTAATAATTAGATAATCATTATTTAAACATTAGTTAATTATAAATTAATTACCCCTTACTCACTCAATAATCTCTTATTAACCATTATTTAATTAATATTTATCTACTTTGTAGTTAGTTATTCCTTAATTATTGTTAATCATTAAGTAATTATTAGTTAATAATTGTTTAGTAATTAGTTAATAATTTATTATCCATTAGTTAATTAAAAGTTTATCATTTTTTAAATGTTAGTTAATTATAAATTAATTATTCCTTACTAATTTGTTAATCTCTTGTTAATCATCACTTAATTAATAGTTAAGTTCATTTTAGTTAGTTATTTGTTAATTACTATTAACCATTAAGTAATTATTAGTTCATATTTTTTTATTCCTCACTTAATTTTTGACTAATCATTTGTTAAATATTAGTTAATCATAAATTAGTTATTCCTTAATCATTTTTAATGTCTCTTTAATCATTACTTAATTAATAATAAAGTACTACTTAGTTGTTTTTTGTTAATTACTCCTCGTCATTATTTAATTATTATTTAATCATTATTTTATTATCAATTTATCAGTACTTGATCATAAGTTAGTCCAAAGTTAGTCCGAAATTATTAATTTCTAATATTTAATTAATCTTAAGTTATTCATTAGTTAATCAATATATAATAAATAATTTATAATTAGTTAATAATTAATTATTTAATAGTTAATTACTAGTAAACCATTATTTCTCTAATATTTACTCATTATCTTGTTAATAAAAATTCCTAATTATGTCAATAATATTTAAAAACTACTAAGTTATAATAATTAATAATAATATTATAATAATAAATCCATTAATAAGATTAATTATAAATTCATTACTAAAAAGTTATTTACAAATTATAATATTTTATTTACTAATATTAACTATTATTTCTAAATTATATCTAACTTACTAAACAACTAAGTAAATAACATATTAAAAACTAATAAAAAAATAAGCAACTTGAAAATAAATAAGAAAAAATGAATATAAATGATGCTTTTCAAAATTTGGCACTTCATTTATGTCAACATAAACAATGTACACAAATGAGAAAACATCAGGAAAAGCGTAGAGAGAGAAGGAGTGGAATTAGAGGGAGAGGGGGTGAAATAAATGAGGAGAAATGGGAGGGGTGGGTGCCTATTTATAGGGTTTGGGGTAAAGGAATTATCACTAATGCCGCATGTGTCGATCTATGAGTGTTATAGGGGGAATCAACCATATAGACATTTAATATAATCGAAAGGTGGCATCTACAATGCCACCTTTTTGTATTATTTTTTTAAAAAATAACCTAGACTAATTAAAATAATTTAATAAAATGAAAAGAACTCTGTGTTTGAAAAAATATGGGTAACCTATTTATAAAAACCCATGTAATATTTCCAACACCCACTTTAAATGGGTAAATATTTTAGCATTGTTTTAAAGTGTGGTATACTGTCTTGACATGAATTGGGGGTGATGACATCGTGACCGATGTCATTCTAGTGACACGAAGCTGAAAACATAAGGGGGGGGGGGGGTTAGAGGGGGTGATGCTGCATTATAGTGATTTAAGTTACCTATTGGGTGGTGGTGTATAATTTTTTTTAAGTTGAATGTGTTTGAAAAAATGTGTTTAACATAGTAAAAAAACATGGGTAATATTAATGACACCCACTTTAACCGTATTTTTAAAAAATGTGGCTAAATATATCAGCCACATTTTATATGGTGGAGGGAGATCATAACATTTATGGGTGAGGTGATGTCATTAATAGTGTCATTATGGTGATGTTTAGTTTTTTCCACTATATATAGGCCCTTTAATAGCACACAAAACGAGATTTAACAGTGCTAAAAAATGATGTTTTCCTAAGAACCATTAAAGGGGGACCCATTTATTAGTGCTTAATAATGCACTGATAAATGACCCGTTATTAGTTTTATTTATAGAACTGATAAAGGGAATCCTTTATCAGCGATTTTGTTAGTAATAATAGCGGCCTTACTGCTACAATGTGATGTTTGAATTACAACACTCCATAGTAAAAACCTATATATAGTAGTAACCTGTATATATAACTACAATATGTATATAGAAGAATCATACACATGTAAGATTCATAATCTAATTTAAATAAAAATTACATCATAAATAAATTAAAATCACTATATTATAGAAATTTCAAATGATTTTTTGTACAATTAAATTAGAAAATATCACAAAAAATAAAAAAACATAAATGTTTCGTTGTCTTTTGCATGACTGACCTCCTCTCAAAAAATCATGATCAGGGTATCCATTTCCAAAAAAACCACCCCAATTGGAGAAAAAAATCCATATGTATAAAAAAATTCTTATTCTAGTACTATTATAAAGAAATAAATTAAACATAAATATAAGAAAATATATTTAAAAAATGTCAATTTAAGCTGAAACCACACAATTTGAGTCATTATAGGTAAATCGTGTGTTAGATTGAGGTATGGTTTATTCCTACATGTCACAAATTAATTATTGATTTTTTTACAAGTATCAAAACAATCAAAATATGTTTTCTAGGTTTTGAGGGTGTGAGTTGATTTTACTAAAATGAAATTTTAAAATGGAAACACTTACTTTTATTCATACAAGTAACATTTTTTTGTTAGTTTGATGTGAGACTAATTTATACACAGAAAAAATTATTAATAATCATTTTCCAAAATTATTAAGACAATCATACCATGTTTTCTTAGTTTTTAGTGAGTAAAACATGTTTTGAACTAAAATGTCAATTTTAAACTTATAACTGACACATCGAGTCATGCTGGGAACACCATGTATCAAATTTAGTTGCAGAAAATTCTTAAACCTTACAAATGAATTATATATCATTATTCTAAAGTATCATAATAATATAAATGTGGTTTCTTATGGTTGAGTATGTAACTTGTCCTTATTACTAAAATTAATTTCAATATTACATAAAAATACACACATGGAGTAACATAGATCACACTATGCATCATATTGAGGGTTGTATGATTCCTATATGAAAAAATTTCTTATTGATAGATTTAATAAAATATCAAAATAATATGAATGATTTTTTTTAGTTTTGAGTATGTCACTTGTATTTTTTACTAAAATGTCATTTTAAACTGAAAACACACACTTTGCATCATACCAGTCACATTGTGTTTCAGTTTGATGTGAGAATGATTCATAGACTAAAAAATTAATTATGAATTTATTTTCTAAATTATCAAGACAATAAAAGTGTGTTTTATTAGCTTTTAGGGAGTGACACACATTTTGAACTAAAATGTCAATTTTAAACTGTTAATGGACACTTTTATTCATACCAAGAACACCATGTATCAAATTGAGGTGTGCCTGATTCCAAAACATTAAAAATTTCTTATATATCAGTTTTATAAAATATCAAAGAAATATGAATGATTTTTCTCTATTATGAGTATATCACTTGTGTTTTTTACTAAAATGTTAATTTTAAAAAATAGACACATTTGGTGACAAACCGGTCACACCGTGCATCAAATCGAGGTGAGACTAATTCTTACACATCAAAAAAGAGTTATGGATAATTTTCCATATGTTTGAAAAAATTCAAATGTGTTTTATTCGTTTTGAGTATATCACTTGTGTTTTTACTAAAATTCCATTTTAAACTAAAAACATGCACTTTGAGACATACCAGTCACATCATGTTTCAATTATACATGATACTGATTCCTACACATCAAAAATGACTTATGAATCATTTTCCTAAATTATTAAGACAATCAAAGTGATTTTTCTTGTTTTTTAGTGAGTGACACATGTTTTTCACTAAAATGTCAATTTTAAACTGATAACAGACACATTAAGTCATACTAGGAACACCATGTATCATATTGAGATATAGCTCATTCTTAAAGATAAAAAATGACTTATGGATCATTTTACTAAATCATAAAAATAATTTTAATGCATTTTATCAGTTTTGATTTTTTCATATGTACTTTGTACTAAAATTAATGTCCATTTTAAATAAAAAGACACACTTGGAGTCATACCAGGTACCCCATGTGTCTGATTATGGTGTGTCTAATTCCCAAATTTCATAAACATCTTATGGATTGTTTTCCTAAAGTATGAAAAAAATATGAATTCATTTACTCAGTTTTGATTATATCACTTGTGTTTTTAGTAAAATGTCATTTTAAACTAGAAATGTGCACATCAAGTCATAGAAGTAACATAATATGTTTGTATGACATGATATTGATTCATATATATATATATATATAATTAATTAAGAATCATCATACTAAATTATTAAGAAAATAATAGTTCCTTTTCTTGGTTTTCAATGAGTGACACAAGTTTTGAACAAATATGTCAATTTTAAACTTATAACAAACACGTTGAGTCATATCAGGCACACCGTGTATCAAATTGAGGTGAGACTAATTCCTATATGTCACACATGAATTTTGGATCATTTTACTATAGTATAAAAACAATCCAAATGGATTTTCTCTGTTTTAAGTATTTCACATGTTTATTTTACTAAAATATAAATTTTAAATAATAAGAATCACTTGGAGTCATCCTGGTCACACTATGCATTGGATTGTGGTGTGGTTGATTTGTACTTTTTTCCTTCTTTTTGTTTTCTTAGTTGTATCCTTGAAGTCCAATATCTCACCAGAAAGAGTATCTTTGAATAAACCACCCTAACACGAGAAAAAGAATCCACATTTATTAGAAAAAAATTATTAAGTTAATAATACTATAAAAAAATAAATTAAACATAAATATGAACCAATATACTAACAAAATTTCAATTTTAAACTAAAACCACACAATTTGAGTCATACCTAGTACACCATTTATTAGATTGAGGTGTGGTTGACTCCACTATGTCCTTTTATCCTATAATGCATTCAACACTCTAGGTTATCTAATAATATTATTGTTTGATTAATTGGAATGTTGAATGCATTGGAGAATAAAAATAAAATTACATTATCATGAGTGCATCATCTTTTTTGATTTTATGATCATATTACATAAGTGACTCATACTTATTAACAAATTCATTTATTCATGATCTATCTTAAAAATAATAGAGTAATTATCAGATAAAATTATAAAGAAATTAACTAAAAAAGTAGATAAAATGATGATAAAATCAACTAAATAAGTAGTATAAAGTCACATCTTTATGATATATATTTACATTCTGGCACTAGATGTCACGACACCCTCCCCACAAAGTGTACCCCTCCTGGGCCGACAATGTGAGAAGAGAGATAATGACCCCCGAGTTCTGCCTCCAGTAGGCCCCGGGTTGGCGACTAGCACCGAGGGTATAATAAACATACAAATGGGAGGCATTACCCTCTAAGGGAACACATGCAGAACAGAGAGATAGAATAGACTCCAACCAACTCCAACTCATAACTGAAATATTAAATAAACCCAAGTACATATATGAAATGTCATGCAAAAGTACTACAACTGAAAGGGAAACTAAAAGTACCCAAAAGAATGTAAAACAACAGCGACCACAAGCCCAAACAGCTCCTCCTCTAACCGCAAGCTAGTAGTAACCAACTTGATCTCCAACCTATTCCAAGTGACCTGAAAAATAGTTTATATATACATAGGGTGAGTATAACAGTATACTCAGTAGGGTCCTCCCCAAGCCTCTTGTGCAAAAGTAAAGAAAGCATGCTAAAGCCTAGTGAACAACAAGTGAAACTAACTAGTCACCTAAACATGTATACTAAGTTCCCAACCTCACCATGGCTACTCTCACCAAGTAACGCATACAAGAATATAGCATATAATAAAGAATATCAAGGGTACCCCGCTACTACTTCCCCACTGGTTTTCCGCTTTGCCCCAGCGACATACGTCCTGTGCATCTCTCTCCAATGCTTGCCCGCAGACACCTGGGCTAAGCTCCACCATCTGCACCTCGTGCACCACATAGGCTTGCCCACAGACACCTGGGCGAAGCACCACACCATCCTCACAACCAAAAGTAACCAGGTAGTTTCCGGGAGCCACCACAGCTCGCATAACGTGTATTATACGTCGGGTATAATACTTCAAGACATTACAGCCCATACTCCGAGTAAGGATCCTCAAGCCATCATAGCCTATACACGTTACACCTATAGTAGTCCATAGGATACTATATCCAGAATATATGTGTGTGAAATAATCACAATCCATTACAGCCCTCTACACACATATATGGGTAAAACTAACCAGTGTGCCTACCAGCACAAAGATCTACCAAGAGAAGAGAGCGGGGTCAAAGGGGGGTAGTCAGCCATTCAACCTCCCATCAGAATGTTGGGGAAAACACCCCCCCCAGGGCTCAAAATCCCCGGGGTGTCAGTTGCCCTTACCAATAGGGTGGAGTAGCATATAGAAACACAAAAAGTACAGAATATATATGTAACTCACATCCACACTATGGGCATTACCTAGTCTTAGATACAACTGCAGCTAACATCTCTCGGACTCCAGGCTACTACTTCTAAGACTAGGTATCCTATAAGCACAAAAACATTTGAAGAGATTTATTAGATTACTCCATTCTCATTTTATCAGTTCCACTGTACATTAATTAATTATTTAAACATTAATTAAGAATGAACAATTCCACATTAAACTGAATTGGCATCACATTCAGTACACACTGCTCTTTTTAAGATTCGCATCACCTTTTAAATTCTAGTATCTCTATCCCTGTGGATTTTCACCATTTAATCAAACATTCATTACAAAATTACTTTTCCATATTCTCAGGCATTATAGAAAAGCATCCTATGCTTCTCAACACAAAGGAGGCTCAACACGGTGAGTAGATATACTACCCGTCGAGTCTTTGTCGCCTATAGAAAGAACATAGACCCATTCTCCCTTGAGAGGCTAAACACGGAAAGCACGTGGCATACCCCGTGCGTCTTTGCCTCCTTCGGAAGAAGGGTAGCAAGACCAGATGCCTTGAGCAGTGGGGAAAAGCAAAGCAGATTAACATTCAAAGAAAACCACAAGCATCCAACAACCTCATCCATCCCATTCCATCACCCCTGGTGTCCTCCCCGACACCCACATGCATAAACTGATGCATCCCGCCACTCTAGGCGTCATCTGCTGCCATAACCACAAGGCCTTCATGCCTCCACATATCACAACAGCCATCCAGGATCATATCACAGCACAAGCAGCAGGAAAACAAACATCACATCATGGGCTCTTGACCCTTTAACAAACAAGAGGGTAACTCAGAACCCTTTTAGAAATTCCCATATAATCTGTTCTTTAATCCATATTGAATTAGCAGATTTGTTATGTGTAGGTTCCAATTACAGGATACCTAATCAGTAAGCTATCACAATTAAATAACCATGCTTACTTCCCTAATTTGATTATCCTCAAATTAGAACAACTACAAAAACAGCAATAACCAGATTAATTTACATGCCTCTTTATCTTTAGCCAATTAATTAACAATTAATTCTAGATTTACGTTTATTATTAATTTCTATCATGAACGAATAACCAATCAAAGAAAACATATATATCACTCTATCTAGCAAAACATGAGGCAACTGTTACCACAGTATAAAGAAACAACATGCGATCAACCAGTTTTCTTAATCCGGTTCAAGTATTTAATTAGGTCAATTTCATTGTGATCCAAAGGGATAAATCATGCTAATTCTACGATTGCACATATACAATTAGAGAATCCATGAATCCCCTACCTCGAAGAGTTCTTGACGTCCTTTATCCACACAGCGGGTCAGAATCCTCCTCTTGTGACAACTACATCCACCAGAGGATGCCACAGTATAACAGTACCAACCAACCCCAAGAAAAACCCATTAGAAACATGGAAATTACATGGTATAATAGGGAAGGGGGAAAAAGAGAATATGATCCCGAAAGGAATGACGATAAAACATACCTTATTGGGAAGATTGACCGATAGAGTACGGTTGCATCTAAAACAGAGCAGAACCAATCCTAGGTGTAAAGATTGATTGTGCAACTCCTACGGGAAGGATTGAAAGGTTCTAGAATCTCTTAGTTGAGGACAAAGGGAAAGAACAAGGGAGAATGATATCTCGTCCCTTTTTAAGATTTAATGGGGCGACGGTTTAAGATCTAGTTAATTCTCCATTAAGAACGAATTGCATTAACCCACGCGGTTTGACCAATTAAAAAATTCCAAGCCTTAGGAATAATTAATATAGGATTTATGGCATTTGAATCGGACTTAAGAGTCCTTAAAATAAGGCTTTAAATGTATTTTACGTCAAAAGAAATGTCAAAAGGGGAAAAACTGTAGGAGTCTGGAAACCCTGTTCACCCACCATTACTGTACATGAAACCGATCTGTCAGACCGATCTGTGAAACCGATCTGTCAGACCGATCTGTGAAAACGATCTGTGGAACCGATCTGTGAAACCGATTTGTGAAACCGATCTGTCAGACCGATCGGTGAGACTGATCTGTGAGACCGATCTGTTAGACTGATCGGTGAGACCGATCTGTCAGACCAATCTGTGAGACCGATCTGTAAGACGGATCTGTCAGACCGATCTGTGAGATCGATCTATGAGACCGATCTGTCAGACCGATCTATGAGTCCGATCTATCAGACAGATCTGTGAGACAGATCTGTGAGACCGATCTGTCAGACCGATCTGTTAGACCGATCTGTGAGACCGATCTGTCAGACCGATCTGTGAGACTGATCTGTGAGACCGATCTGTGAGACCGATCGGTGAGACCGATCTGTGAGACCGATCTGTCAGACTGATCGGTGAGACCAATCTGTCAGACCGATCTGTGAGACCGATCGGTGAGACCGATCTGTGAGACCGATCTATCAGACCGATCGGTGAGACCGATCTGTTACTGTTCATAAAACTAGAAACACTGTTCACAGAACTGGAAATTTGGAAAAGTGTTGGGGATAAGTCACCTTGACCTCCCGGAACACCTCCAACACCACATTTTCACAAAGTAATGGACCGGACAGGTCTGGGCCCTTACATTAGATACCTCTCAAAACATTCTCGTCCTTGAGAATTAAAAACCAACCCAGAAGAAAAGAGGGGTCCGAACAACCACCCCATAAGATACCTCTCAGGGGAAAACCACCATGAGTTGTTCGAAAGATGGAACAAAACTACGATATCCGAGAGTATGGAAACAAACAATCCATATCCAAACAATTCAATCATAACATCACATCAAAGGTACATAAATAAAACATGAAAGGTCCAACCACAAAGAAAACATCATTACATGAAAGGAGTTAAACATTAAACAACTCTGGGTACTGAGCATGCATCTGTGACTCACGGTCCCAGGTACTCTCCTCCATGCCATCGCGTCGCCACAAGACACGAACTAAGGGGATAGAACGCCCATGCAACACCTTCTCCTTGTGTTCTTGGATCTCCACAGGTCGCTCCTCGAAGGTTGCATCATCATCAATATCGATCTCTCCCCAATCGATAACATGAGATTCATCATGAAGATAACGGTGGAGCTGTGATACATGGAAAACATCATGTATCCGACTCATATGAGGAGGAAGTGCTACTCGATACGCCACAGCTCCAACACGAGCTAACACCTCGAAAGGCCCAACAAACCGGGGAGAAAGCTTACTTCCATGACCAAACCTTCGCTGTCCACGACGGGGAGTCACCTTCAAAAACACATGATCCCCAACATTAAACTCTAAGGGTCTCCTTCTTTGATCAGCATATGATTTTTGATGATCTTGTGCTGTCTTCATCCTCTCACGAATCACCTGAACCATCTCTGTTGTATTCTGCACTAGTTCTGGTCCGAGAATTGCTGACTCTCCGACCCTAGTCCAGAACAACGGAGAACGGCATGGCTGGCCATACAAGGCTTCAAACGGCGCCATACCGATGGTAGAGTGAAAACTATTATTGTAAGAGAACTCTACCAAGGGTAAGTGCTTCATCCATGAACCTAGAAAATCAAGAACACAAGAGCACATCATGTCTTCAAGAGTCTGGATGGTTTGCTCTGTCTGACCATCCGTTTGAGGATGAAAAGAAGTGCTAAGGCACAGTTTAGAGCCAAAAGCATGCTGGAGACCTCTCCACACCCTGGAGGTAAAACGAGGATCTCTATCAGAAATGATCGTTCTAGGTACTCCATGAAGTCTCACCACCTCCTCTAGATACTGCCTCAACAAAACTTCCACTGATCTTGACTCTTTGATCACTATAAAGTGGACTGACTTTGTTAAACGATCCACTACCACCCATATAGCATCATGTCCTCCCGGAGCTCGAGGTAAAACTGTAACAAAGTCCATTGAGATTTCCTCCCACTTCCACTGAGGAATCTCTAATTGCTGGAGAAGACCACCAGGAACACGGTGTTCGGCCTTCACCTTCTGGCAGACTAAACATCAAGACACACACTCAGCAACCGTACGTTTCAGCCCAGTCCACCAAAACTGACTCCTCAAGGATCGGTACATCTTCGTCACACCAGGATGTACTGCCAAGGGTGAACTATGGAACTCTCGGAGAACCGTCTCGCGCATCGCAAATGGAACAAAAAGCCTTCCAAGATACAACAATCGGTGTTGTTCATCCTCCGACCAACCATCAGGGGCCTCACTACAAACAACTCTGTCTCTCCAGACTTCCACCTCTAGATCACCCAACTGAGACTCTTCCACCTTATGCACCAGGGATGACTGCACCGTCATCTGGAAAAGACAACCACTACCCCCAACTTCTCCCATATCAAGATGCAAAGTTGATAGATCTTCCATCACTCACCAGGAATTCACGGAACACAACATTCATCAACCCCATGAAAACAGCTGGAGCATTCGTCACGCCGAATGGCATTACAACAAACTCATAATGCCCATGACAACATTGGAAAACAATCTTCGAGATATCTTCATCCTTTACACGCATCTGATGATATCCTGACCGCAAGTCAATCTTTGAGAACCAACTTGCACCCTTCAATTGATCGAATAGGTCATCAATCCGTGGAAGAGGATAGCGGTTCTTTATTGTCACTTTATTTAATCGACGATAATCGACGCAAAACCGAAAACTGCCGTCAACCTTTTTCACAAACAAAACTGGTGCACCCCACAGTGACACACATGACCGAACAAAACCACACTGCAAAAGACCATCGATTTGAATACATAGCTCTCGTAACTCAGAAGGGGCCATCCTATACGGAGACATAGAGATAGGAGACGCTCTCGGATGTAGCTCGATCCCAAACTCGATCTCTTGTCGAGGGGGTAAGGATACAACCTCTTCTAGAAAGACGTCAGAGTACTCCTCTACGACCCTAGGAAACGCCAACTGTTGAACCTCTGAAGAACTCAGCATCATCCTAGCCATCATGGATGATAAGGATGGAACTCGTCTATGACTCATCCGAGGATCTCTCTCACCAACAAACACCACTTTCTCTCCATCTGCATCAAGTAAAACGACCTTCTTCCTGTAGAAATCCACAATAGCCTGCACCAAATACAACCAATCCATGCCGAGTATGAAATCATATGGTTGTATTCGTAAACATAGGAAATCTCCCCAAGAGCGGTGTTGCCCCAACACTAGCTCACAGTCTCTACATACTTCAAATAAGTCGGCTCGACCTCCAACTGGCGTAGTCAACGCCAAGGGCACTGGAAGCCTCTCTACCTCAAGTCCCAAAGCATGGAAAAGGGTAGGTGATATGAAGGAGTGTGTTGCTCCTGAATCAAACAAGGTATACACCAAGGTAGAAAACAAGAAAAGGGTACCTCGAACGACATCTGGCTCACCTGGGTATGGCAACGTTAGAGCATGAAGCTGACCACGACCTCCTCCATGACCTCTCTGACCCGGATGAAGACCACCACCACGGCCACGCTCTGCTCTATGAGGATGGGGAGCATTATGGGGCTGTCCTCTGCCTGGTCCATCTACCCTCGGGTGATCTAAAGCTGGTGCAACCTGATGCTGCTGCCTCGGCTGAAACTGCCTCAACGGAGGAACCTAGAGCGGAGCACCCGGTGCATGATGACTGCTCTGAAAAGTCGGGTACTCCTGCTGCTGATGACCATGACCACCACAAGAAAAGAAAGCGCCTGATCCTTTGGCATAGGCCTGAGAGTTGATGCCTCCGGAGAAACGAGATGGAAAGGGCTGGGACCTACCCCCAGGTGAACGGAAACTCTTCTGCCCTGAAAACCGGTAACCCCGGACCACAGCTATGCTGCGTGAGAAATCATGACGATTCCCCTCTCGTGACGATCCGATCCTAGCCAAAGTCCTCTCAACAACCTCTGCCCTCGCCAGCACCTCAAGATATGTCTTTAGCATAAATGGGGTGACCTGGCGTTGGATTTCTGGATGCAAATCCTCCTCGAAATGCCTCGCCCTGGCCTCCTCATCTGGTAACAGGTCTGAAGCATATCGTAGAAGGTTCCTGAAATGGATTCCAAACTCCTGAACACTGGATCTCCCCTGTCGAAGGGTACGAAGCTCCTGGCGACTGGACGCCTTCGCAGTCGATGAAAGAAACTCGACTCTAAACCTGTCTCAAAACTCATCCCATGAGATCGCTGACTCCTCATGATCCCCAAGGAACAAGAACCACCACTGCCTCACTGCCCCACGTAGCATCGTCACAACCAAGGACACCCAGTGTTCCTTTCGAGCACGAATCGAACTGAAGCCTATCTCGACCTCCTCCAACCAGTCTTCTGTGACTGCATCTGAAATGGATCCCTCATACTTCTGTGGACTCTAGCGCTGAAACTCTCAGAGTGTCTTCCTCCAAGTGTCATCGTCGTCAAACTCTACCCGACGACGATCTGCTAGAACAGCCTGCTGGGCATCTTCTGCGCAAACCTGACGAGGACGTCGACCTGGATCCATACCGGTAAAATAACAACTGTTAGAGCTCCTACGCCTGGAATATGGAAGACTCAAAATTAATTAATTAATTGTTTTGTTTCATTAAGTTTAGGTTAGCTATCCCAAGGTCTACCCATTCAAACATAGGCGCAAAGAATAATGATGCATGATCCTTTCCTAGGTCTCTACCCTGCAACCAGTATCACTTTTTTTAGTAGCCATCGTAAACTTAAAGGTCCGTGCAACAGATCATAGGGGGCCCTAAACGCCTATGTCTCTGCCGGTCTCCAGTGTTTACCCCACTTTCTAAACATGAATGGCACTGTTGCCCTACCATCACATGCATCCTCACCTGTGCCTAACTCCAAACTCCATCCTATCCCTCAACCAGACCTCTGATACCACTCTGTCACGACCCCCTCCCCACAAAGTGTACCCCTCCTGGGCCGGTAATGTGAGAAGAGAGATAATGACCCCCGAGTCCCGCCTCCAGTAGGCCCCAGATTGGCGACTAGCACCGAGGGTATAATAAACATACAAATGGGAGGCATTACCCTCTAAGGGAACACATGCAGAATAGAGAGATAGAATAGACTCCAACCAACTCCAACTCATAACTAAAATATAAAAGAAACCCAAATACATATATGAAATGTAATGAAAAAGTACTACCACTGAAAGGGAAACTAAAAGTACCCAAAAGAATGTAAAACAGCAGCGACCACAAGCCCGAACAACTCCTCCTCCAACCGCAAGCTAGTAGTAACCAGCTTGATCTCCAACCTGCTCCAAGTGACCTGAAAAATAGTTTATATATAAATAGGGTGAGTATAACATTATACTTAGTAGGATCCTCCCCAAGCCTCTCGTGCAAAAGTAAAGAAAGCATGCTAAAGCCCAGTGAACAACAAGTGAAACTAACTCGTCACCTAAACAGGTATACTAAGTTCCCAACCTCACCATGGCTACTCTCACCAAGTAACGCATACAAGAATATAGCATATAATAAAGAATATCAAGGGTACCCTGCTACTACTTCCACACTGGTTTTCTGCTTTTCCCCAGCGCCATATGTCATGTGCATCTCTCTCCAATGCTTTCCCGCAGACACCTGGGCTAAGCTCCACCATCTGCACCTCGTGCACCACATAGGCTTGCCTGCAGACACCTGGGTGAATCACCACACCGTCCTCAAAACCAAAAGTAACCAGGTAGTTTCCGGGAGCCACCACAGCTCGCATAACATGTATTATACGTCGGGTATAATACCTCAAGCCATTACAGCCCATACTCCGAGTAAGGATCCTCAAGCCATCATAGCCTATACACATTACACCTATAGTAGTCCATAGGATACTATATTCAGAATATATGTGTGTGAAATAACCACAAGCCATTAGAGCCCTCTACACACATATATGGGTAAAACTAACCAGTGTTCCTACCAGCACAAAGATCTACCAAGAGAAGAGAGCGGGGTCAAAGGGGGTAGTCAGACATTCAACCTCCAATCAGAATGTTGGGGAAAACACCCCCCAGGGCTCAAAATCCCCGGGGTGTCAGTAGCCCTTACTGACAGGGTGGAGTAGCATATAGAAACACAAAAAGTACAGAATATATATGTAACTCACATCCACACTATGGGCATTACCTAGTATTAGATACAACTGCAGCTAACGTCTCTCGTACTCCAGGCTGCTACTTCTAAGACTTGATATCCTATAAGCACACAAACAATTGAAGAGATTTATTAGATTACTCCGTTCTCATTTTATCAGTTCCACTGTACATTAATTAATTCTTTAAACATTAATTAAGAATGAACAATTCCACATTAAACTGAATTGGCATCACATTCAGTACCAACTGCTCTTTTTAAGATTCGCATCACCTTTTAAATTATAGTATCTCCATCCCCGTGTATTTTCACTATTTAATCAAACATTCATTAAAAAATTACTTTTACATATTCCCAGGCATTATAGAAAAGCATCCTATGCTTCTAAACACAAAGGAGGCTCAACACGGTGAGTAGATATACTACCCGTCGAGTCTTTGCCGCCTATAGAAAGAACATAGACCCATTCTCCCTCGAGAGGCTAAACACGGAAAGCACGTGGCATACCCCGCGCGTCTTTGCCTCCTTCGGAAGAAGGGTAGCAAGACCAGTTGCCTTGAGCAGTGGGGAAAAGCAAAGCAGATTAACATTCAAAGAAAACTCCAAGCATCCAGCAACCTCATCCATCCCATTCCATCACCCCTAGTGTCCTCCCTGACACCCACATGCATAAACTGATGTATCTCTCCACTCTAGGCGTCATCTGCTGCCATAACCAAAAGGCCTTCATGCCTCCACATATCACAACAGCCATCCAGGCTCATATCATAGCACAAGCAGCAGGAAAACAAACATCACATTATGGGATCTTGACCCTTTAACAAACAAGAGGGTAACTCAGAATCCTTTTAGAAATTCCCACATAATCTATTCTTTAATCCATATTGAATTAGCAAATTTGTTATGCATAGGTTCCAATTACAGGATACCTAATTGGTAAGCTATCACAATTAAATAACCATGCTTACTTACCTAATTTGATTATCCTCAAATTAGAACAACTACAAAAACAGCAATAACCAAATTAATTCACATGCCTCTTTATCTTTATCCAATTAATTAAAAATTAATTCCGGCTTTACGTTCATTATCAATTTCTATCATGAACGAATAACCAATCAAAGAAAACATAGATATCACTCTATCTAGCAAAACATGAGGCAACTGTTATCACGGTATAAAGAAACAACATGCGATCAACCAATTTTCTTAATCCAGTTCAAGTATTTAATTAGGTCAATTTCATTGTGATATAAAGGGATAAATCATGCTAATTCTACGATTGCACATATACAATTAGAGATTCCATGAATCCCCTACCTTGAAGAGTTCTTGACGTCCTTTATCCACACAACGAGTCACAATCCTCCTCTTGTGACAACTTCATCCACCAGAGGATGCCACGGTATGAGAGTACCAACCAACCCCAAGAAAAACCGATTAGAAACATGGAAATTACATGGTATAATAGGGAAGGGGAAAAAAGAGAAGATGATCCCCAAAGGAACGACGATAAAACATACCTTATTGGGAAGATTGACCGACAGAGTTCGGTTGCATCCAAAAAAGAGCAGAACCAATCCTAGGAGTAAAGATTGATTGTGAAACTCCTACGAGAAGGATTGAAAGGTTCTATCATATCTTAGTTGAGAACAAAGGGAAAGAACAAGGGAGAATGATATCTCGTCCCTTTTTAAGATTTAATGGGGCGACAGTTTAAGATCCGGTTAATTCTCCATTAAAAACGGATCGCATTAACCCACGCGGTTTGACCAAGTAAAACATTCCAAGCCTTAGGAATAATTAATATAGGATCTATGGAATTTTAATCGGCCTTAAGAGTCCTTAAAATAAGGCTTTAAATGTATTTTATGTCAAAAGAAACATCAAAAGTGGCAAAACTATAGGAGTCTGGAAACACTGTTCACCCACCATTACTGTACATGAAACCGATCTGTGAAACCGACCTGTCAGACCGATCTGTGAAACTGATCTGTTAGACCGATCTGTCAGACCGATCGGTGAGACCAATCTGTGAGACCGATCTATCAGACCGATCGGTGAGACCAATCTGTCAGACCGATCTGTGAGACCGATCTGTGAGACCGATCTGTCAGACTGATCTGTCAGACCGATCTGTGAGACCGATCTGTCAGACCGATCTGTGAGACTGATCTGTGAGACCGATCTGTCAGACTGATCTGTGAGACCGATCTGTGAGACCGATCTGTCAGACCGATCTGTGAGACCGATCTGTGAGACCGATCTGTGAGACCGATCTGTCAGACTGATCGGTGAGACCGATCTGTGAGACCCATCGGTGAGACCGATCTGTCAGACCGATCGGTGAGACCGATCTGTCAGACCGATCGGTGAGACCGATCTGTCAGACCGGTCGGTGAGACCGATCTGTGAGACCGATCAGTGAGACCGAGCTGTTACTGTTCATAAAACTGGAAACACTCTTCACAGAACTGGAAATTTGGCGAAGTGTTGGGGATAAGTCACCTTGACCTCCCGGAACACCTCCAACACCACATTTTCACAAAGTAATGGACCGGAGAGGTCTAGGCCATTACACTAGCTATGTTTTCCAATCATTTATAAACAAATATTTTCCATATTTTTAATTTGAGGACTTTTTATATTCATGGTATTATTGGAATAATATAAATATATAAAGGATTGATAAATATTTTAAATAAAATAGTAATTATATTTGAAAATACATCTTCAAGGATGCTTGTTTTTTTATGGAATAAGATATCTGTAAAAAATTTAAAAAAATAATAACCACAATCTTTCCATTGGTTTGTTTCTGGCTCTATATAAACATTATAAAAAGTAAGTAATTTATTTATATGTGTTTTCATTCTAAAATGTTATTATATATACCCTAACGCTTATCCACTTATAGAAGTCTATATTCTCTATATATGCAAGGACTATCCTCATTCCATGATTTTGAAAATATTTAAAAACTTCTCCATCATAACATAATTCTCATCAAAATATAATATATACTATATAACATAAATATTAGTTATAAAAAGTATCATGTAGTGTATTATAAATAAAAAATGTCATCATGTGTGGTTGGTTTGTTGGGTATCCATGCATTTAATCTAGAAAATAAATCTTTATAGTATCCAAATTTATCATAATGAGTAACAATTACTTCCTAAAAAATGAATGATTATTAAAAGAAATGAAAAAATATTTTATATGATTAAGTTTTTGAGTTTTACCCCTATATCAATGGTAATAAGAAGAGTCAATCATCTACAAGTTTTATTTCAAACACTATAAATTTTTTTTCACTATCGAATCAAATTTATCTGAATACAATGAGGTTGGTTATGTATAAGTGATGTGAAGAATAATGTGTATATATTTATGCTCACAGAGTAATCCCTTAAAAAATATTGATATAGATGCCTGTAAAAAATATGAACTGTATTTATTCATAATTAACACACTAAATCAGCTATTATAAAAAAAATAATTAAAAAACACCTCATGTATACATTTAGAACTAAAACTCAAATCTAATCATACTTTTTGATTTCATTTAAATTATCAAGAGGAATATTGTCTGTAAAGGATTATCTATACATTTTTTTCTTCAAAATCAACTATTACATTACTTCCAATTTGTAAATTTATATACACATGAACCTTAAATGTTTTTAAATGTAGATATTGAAAGGGTAGGGAAAAGGTGTTTTGGGAAGATGTTATCTATTGGTTGATTGATCCTATAGATAATTTTGATTTATCCTTTCATTTCAACACCTTCCCTTTTTCTCTATGTAATAACATTCATTGGTTAAAACCTTCATTCATTAATTGTTACATTTTTTTATGAAAAATAAATTAGAAATGAATATATCTTTATCGAAATATGTTTTTACAATATCAAATGGTCACGGTATGAATGTTCCAATAGCTTACTCGACCATATAAATACCCGCATCATCAAGTGGAATAGGCAATGGGTGGGTGTTGATAGATAAAAATCACAACCATTTTCACCATAAATAATATCAGTAAAATAAGTATTAGTGTTTTTATTATTCAAATTTCATAGAAAAAATTATGATAATATTTATTACCTCATATAAGACAAATATTTGAGGGGAATGGCTCACCTTAATACTGGTTGGGGGTCTTCATGTAGTGGTTGTTCTTGAGTTTTTTCTTCCCTTTTCTTCCTTCCCATAACATTTTTTAGCAACTCGGAATTCTAATTAAAATTTTATTTAAGAGAAGATAATAATGTCTCCATATCTCCCATTTTTATCTTTATCCCACTATTCATTTCTTTTCTCAAAATATATTTTTGATGTCACCAAAAAACCCACACCTCTGACGTGGCCATACTATTTTTCCACTTCAACACCCCAAATAGTATCTATTAATTATGTTTAGCTAATGATGATTCCTATGTCTATATTTGATAAAACATATAAGAAAACAAGTAATCATTGTTATTTAATAAATATTTAATGAAAAAAATATTTATTATTTCATACATACACATGATTCCAACACTCTTTGTATGTTTTCATCTATTAGTATCTCAAATTTATTTACACATGCCTTCATTCACAGCACATGATTAGGGTTGGAAGTGGATTTGGATTTGGATTCATCAATCTGTATAAAAAATAGGAACATAATTATGCTTTTGATTCATGTCACATAAAAGTATTTTGGAAGATTTTAAATACATACCAATTCTTTTCATGTGAAGTGCACACCATCCTTGATTTATGGTAGGGGTCCATTAGTGTTTCTTTCTATTTATTATTTTTAGAACTCAATTTTTTTCTTAAATTATCAATTCCTAATTAAACTTATTAATACATGTATTATTAAAAAATTTATTACCAGTGACGATGTATGTGAAAAGATGTATCCTTAGGATGGAAAGTAAAAGCATCCCACTCTTTATAGAATATCAGGCCTGTATAAATTTTTAGTGGGTGTGGCTTCATTTTTCGTTCAGCATGTTTAAGATGAAATATCATTGGAATTATGATAAATCTTCTGTATACCTTTCCATAAAGTGTTAATATAAATTTATTTTGGGATTTATCTATTATAAATGAAATCTAAAAGGGATAATGAAGAGAAATTCAATGTTTAATTTTTATTTTATTAAAATAAATAATGTATATCATATTGTTACCCTAATCTCTTCAAAAATCACTGTTTTAAGTGTGGGAACAACATGGTACCCTGAATCTATATCTATTAGCTCATACTAAAAAGCAGTAATCAGAATGAAACTATTTAATATGACCTTGTTGGGATTGATATCCTCACTAGGTGAATTTAATCCAACCTCTAATTTGATTCCTTTGTTTTTCACCTTAATAATTTTTTCTAACATAGTCAAGTTATGATGCTCCTATTTTTTCTAGGACATAAGTGCATCATAATATATAATTTACATGGGTTCAACATTATCAATATGTTGTTCCTCTAGATTGGTAGCAACAACATATGAATAAGGTTGTTATTCCTCTATACCAGGAGCATTAGCTGGTTGAGAAACCTATTGTTCCTTGGGATTGGGGGCATTGGCATGTAAAAAAGTCAATATTTGTAGAATAGGTTGAAAATTTAATTTAGATTAAGTAAATTCACTAGTAAAAAAATAATAATATAAGGTAACACAATATATATTACAAAAAATATAACATGATTATTAAACTCTGTTTTTTGAAGGTTGAAGGGATTTAACCCCTCTATCGAGTATCCAAATCCATTCATTGTGGTCTCCTCTAAATACAAGACCGAATTTATATTAGGACTAGTGTGAAATGATTGTGATTACCTAATTAAATGGTAATCCTTAGTTGATTTTTAATCTAACCCTTCAATATTTTTGGTCAATAACAAAACAATTAACCACTTTTGGTTTTTGGGATCTATAACATGAAATACTTGTACTTATTGTGATGACATTATAAATGGCTCATCATTGTACCCTTCCTTTCTAAAATACAACTTCATGAATCCCAATTCATCTATTTTAACAACACTCCTATTATAAACCCACTTGAATTAAAAAATTGGCACCTAGAATGTTTTTTAACCCAATTCCAATATTTGTTTGATGTTTCCAATGTAAGATATATTCAGATAAATTGTATTTCCATCCTTGGTACTAGACACATGAATCACTTCAACCACAAGTGTAGATCCACTATTTTTCATGGAATTTTATTCATAATTTTCATTTGTATAGAATGTATAACCATTGATTAAATAAATATTATAATATAATACAAGCACACTTGGTCCTCTAGCGATCCATTAAAGTCATTATAAAATTGAATTTCATATTTTAGCTGAATCTTAAAAATATTGTCTCAAAACCATCCTAAAAACTGTTGATTGTGTGTATTTGATGTCTATATTTTATACATTGATGAACTCAAATGCCTAAAAATTTCTTTGTGGATTTTGACATATAAGGAAAGATCTAAACATTAATGAGAAATATAAAGGTGAACCTTTCTCGATCTATAATAGTGATTTTGACAAACTCTATTCCAGAAACTCCTTCACCCACAAGACACACAATGTGATGAGATTTTGGTCGACCAATTATTTTCACACCGAACAGGTAGTCAATATAGAATTTAATGGATTACTCAAAAATATTTCTCTCTCCAATACAACCTTCTAATTGACATTGATTTTTTATATACCCTTTTAAAATATTCATATACTATTCAATACATCCATCTATAATGTACATGAGCACATAGTCAAATATCTTTTACCAAGTAAACCATCACGTGGACCATCATATTAAAATAATGTTAATGAGAAGAACATTTCAAATTCACATAATATAATGGGAGTTTCATTTTTTATATTTGGAAATTTCAATAGGTCTATAACTTTTCCGTATATAGCTTTGAAAAAGAAATATATATTGGTTAATGTATGACAAAAATTCTTGGGAAAACTAAATTTTAAAGCTACATGCATTAGATCTTTCATCCAAACATGACATTAATGTGATTTTAAACCCTTTAACTTTAAATTAGTCATTAGAACTTTATTATTGATATTCAATGAATTCACCTATAGAACCTTTACATCATTTAACATGTTTAAAGACTTATATCTATCCTTCTTAGAAAGAGTGTAAGTATCTGAAGGAAGGAAAGTCTATTTTTTACCCTTTATTGGCTCTAACTCTTCCCATATTACCATTTCAATCATGTACAAACTAACCATAATTCCATCAATTTTTTCGAGTTTATGTAGCAGTGTTCCAATGAAACCATCACAAATTTTTTTTTCCAACATTTATAACATCAAGAAATATTTTGACATATAAACAATTCCAGTATTGAAAATAAAAAAAACTGGTCACTTTTTTCTAATTTTTTTCATAAGTATTTTCAAAAAATATTTACCAAAATAATTATACATGTATTTTTATTTCTAAAATAATTGACCATTTTTTGGTGGAGTTAGTAATGTACAATATTTTAAACTCCCATCGAATGATTCCATCCAAGATTGATACTTATTTTTTTGTGGGAGAAATATTTTATGTCCAAGAAACATAGTATTTGATGAATGTTTAAACCTAATTAACTATGTACCTTTTTTAAAAATGGGATTCACTTTAGTTTCTTTAATTATATATCCTAAATTTTTTCCATAAGAATGAAATTAATTTATCATCTAATACAACATGTCTCTCAATGTGAAATATTCATTTATGTAACCATAATACAACATAACACCTGAATCCCATAATAATTTCGAAAATTCGATCAATGGAGCCAAATAAACATCAATATCATTACCCAGTTATTTTGATCCTATTATAATTATAGATAACATAATTTATTTTCATTTCATTAAAAACCATGGTAGAAAGTTATAATTTACCAACATAACTGGCCATGTACTATGACTGATGCTTTGAAAACCAAAATGATCCACTCCATTTGTAGATAGCTCAAGATGAAGGTTTCTTGTCTCATTTCAAAATTCAAGATACTCATGATCAACTCTCTTCCATTGAGAAGATTCTACTGGGTGATGATGTTTCCCATATTTACTTCTTGTATCTACATTCCACGTCAATTATCTTATTGTATCATCACTTAATTGTAGGAACCTAAATTGTGTAATGAATGGAAAGTACCATACAACTTTCATAAGAACCAATTAAACTTTATAACATTGAGAAAAATGAAACTTTGGGAATTATTTAAGAGATTTTTAATCCTTGTGAAGAATCATACAATCATTTGGAAAGGTATGTATTATTTTAGTGATAATACCCATTAAATGTAGGATTGATTTAGCATTATATATTCAACTAGGAATCTTGTTATCTTCTTGGAGTATATCATTCAAGAGATAAATTAGTTCAGTACAACTATAATCACCCATATGTATCAAGATTTTAAATTATAAAACATTAGTATGGATGAAAATGATTTTTATTTAATATAACTAGCATACAATGTCATCTTTTCACAAATCTTTAACTTATGAGATAATTTTTCATAATAAAAGGTTCATATTCAAATATCATTGTTATTTCCTCAATAAAATATTCATCATCATTAAAATTTTTAATAAAATCCTTGATATTGTATTTTTATTTTTCCACACTTATAATCATATCATCTCATCCATAAAATGTATTGTTGTTCCAGTAACTAGCTACATTCAATTTTCTCCCATGTTTATTGCAACATTTATAGCTCTGATCTATTCAATGACAGATGAACTATTATTCCAACTCCTATAGTCTAATTAGTCTTGAATTAAAATAGTTTAAACATGGAAAAAAGATTTTTGAAGGGGAATATGCATGATATTTTACAAACTTGATGAACTCTTTTACCTAATCTTCATACTATTTTTTTATACAATAAGAATCCATATATTTTGTGTTAATATCCATATTATTTTATTTTGTGATATTAATATTTAACCAAATAAAAAATACATAGAAATTTACTTTTAAATAAAGGGAACCAAACATTTGAATGTTTCAAATAATTTAATCATGCATTGAAGGAAATGAATAATTGAATATAAGATAATTTTTTTTCCACTGGTGGTAGGTGTTATCCTCAGAATTCATGCACAATGATCATGGGTACCAAGTATGGGATGGATACTACTCAGGGTAGTTCATGAAATAAATTCTCATATCCAGAAGATATGGGGGATGAGTCTTAGAAAAAAAGAAATAACACCTATTTATGAGATGATTCTGATGAAGATGAAAATTTTCTTCTTAAATCTAAACGTTCCTAGGCTGGGGAGTCGGTGAGGAACCTGAAAAAATTTCATAGTTTTATTTATAATTTTTCAAGAAGTTTCATTAGTAGTCTGATCCCTACTAGGGGCTCATTGATTAGTGTGACTGTGAGAAGTCTCAGATGGATTTTATTACACATACTCATTCTAAGACAACCACTATAGTATCAATACTTAAAGCAATCAATCAATTACTTCAAGAAATACAAAAGGTTTTTGGTATAAGGACTGAATTTCAGTAGTTCTTATATTCCTATAGGACATGTTTGAGAAAGTGGCTTCTTGATGGATATCCTATGGTTTGGATGGAGTTATTGACATTCCCTTTCCATGGTGTTATTATCAATCTATATTATCTTGGAGGTTAAACTCTCTATATATAAGAGGTATCTAAGTGATAATATGATCATATAAATATATATACCACCTATTTTAATTACACATTTATGAATTTATAAATACAGATACCACTCATCCCATTGAATTTATAAATATAGATACCACTCAACATACTGTTAGACCATTGATTTTTGTTGATCCTTTAATTTTCCTTAGGTTTGGTTGGAGTGGATGGGATTCTTGGATGATTGTTGACACTTATTTTCATCACATTGTTTAAAGGAATGGAAAGGGAAATGACTTAGCACAAATTGATTAATCCTTTAAAGAAAACATCAAAAATCGACAAAGGAATGAAAAAGGAGTCAAAGGACCTTGGGTTGTGCAAGTTCCCTTACTTTCACACAAGTACACTTGTGCACCGCCTAATTCTCGCGCATGTGACTTGCACACCCTCTTTGAAAACCGCCCTGTATCTTCTCCAGCCTATAAATACCCCCGATGGGCCCCCATTTAAGGGATGATTTTTTTCTAGAATTCACATACAGAGCTCTGAACGCCCATGTATCTTATTCAGGTCTTCCAAACACTTCTAAGGTAATTATTTACCTAGAATAGAAGGTCTAAAGAAAGGGAATAAGGTCTAAGTGTTAGAATTCACTAACACTTGTGCGCCTAAGTGTTTTACCCTTAAAGGGAAATGAACACACTTGCGCGCCTCCTTACCTACTCATTGAAACTTGCGCGCCACTCTTCTGGAAGTACCTCGGGATAATTCTAAAGGCTTTGGTCAAGGATCGCCCAGGTATTACCCTAAGGGCTGAAAATCACGCAACTACCCATGTGCCGCACATGTATACCTGCGCGACCAGGACTTGCGCGCCCACGCAGTACCTGCGCGCCTGCCAGGACTTGCGTGCCCTCCTATTTTTGGGCGCCCTTCTTGCCCATTTCACCTCTCTTACACCTATCCACCTCTCCTATTCAGTATTAAGCCTTCAGAACTCTCTCCAAAGCCATTTATGGCATGATTTCCTTGTTTTCTTCCTTATCTGAAAGGAATTCTGTGGAACATCTCTCAAAACCTAGTTATTTACACATCTTTATGTCACTAAAATTAGAGATTTTATGTAGAGACCCAAAGCTTTACGTACATAGAAATTACATTACTTTTTCGGAATAATTTATACGTAACAAACAAAAACACACAAGGACCGTAATAGTTTAGTGTCTTTGGAAACTCAGAATTTAATCTTCTAATTGCGGTGAAAGATCTTCAACTTATCCCATAAAGATCTTCCCCTTTTGTTTTCTTACCTAAAACCTTTATTTATATCCTGGGGAAAAGAAAACATAAAAAGGGTGAGCTCAAATTCTCAGTAAGGGTAAGCATAGAGAACATAAAACAATCCATAAACATTTGAATGCAAAAACTTGAACATAAAATCTAAACATCAAAATCTTGAGTAAGGACATAAATCTTGGAAGTACATAAGGCATATATCATAAAGGAACATCAATCTTGATAAAATAGCATGAGAATAAATCATGTAATTATGTCAACCATTCAACACTTGTTATGATTTCCATAGTAGCCAAGACATTGCTGCCAAGACCATCTTAGTGGACAAAGTCCCTTTCTGAATCGAGTTCACTCCTCATTCCAGTACTGTATCACTGAACCCGATTAACTTACCATTCCATCCATGTCTATATCATGAGATATAAATCTTTACCCAATGAATTGGAGGGAAATATAGGTCCCACCCATATCATAATGAAATCATTCTTACTTGTGCCACAAAATAAACTTAAAACATTCATCATAACCCAAATAATAAAATGGGTCTCATAAACATCATCCCATCATCACATAATCCATATAAAACAAATGGATATTTCATCATAAGAAAACTGAAACCATATAAATCATAGAGACATTATACCTGAATCACACACATATGAAATAATGTCATCTTAGATGGAGAATGGTTTTGATAAAACAATTGAAATGAATTCTTGAGGAAAATATCCTTTCTTCTTCAAAATCATTTTCTTTTCAAAAAATGACATGAAATTTTAAAAGAAAAGTATTTTGTTGAAAATAGTAATAAAATGTTGTAGAGTAAGATTCATGAAAATGATGCGTTATGAAACCATAAAAATATGTTCATGCCGTATAAGTTAAGAAAACATTTTTCTCGTACTTTTACTGGAAAAGTCAAAAAGTACCTCGTAAAGTAAACAAAAGAAAGATTCCTTACATATCATGAAGTAAAAGTCAAAAAATGGGTAAAAAGGACTTTAAACATATATGATTTTTTTTATAAAACTTGGACATGGATGATAAATATAACCCCAGAAAATACTTACGTATAAGCAATCTCGGATAGAAAACAATTGAGATTGCAACATTATCCCTTACCTTAGGTCCGATATGCTTCGTATCCGAACCTCCTGTATAATAATTTAAATAATGTCATTGACTTATTACAGAATCATATTAATTATTAGGATATCATATATGGTTCACTTATGACTTTATATTACCCATTCTTTTGTAAATTCCATGTTAAAGCAGCGTTTTGGGTAAAATCGTTTTATTTATTGGACGTGTTTGGACTTGTTGTTCTTGATATTATTATTAATTATATCTTGATTAAATTACTTCTAGAATGTAAATCATGATTTATATATCATATATATATTCAGTACACACACACACACACACATATATATATATATATAATAGATAGATAAATGAAATGAAATACACCGTTCATGGAGACGGTAGGCCGTACGTACGCATGAACGTTGTTTTTTTGTTTCCTTATTGAATTAAGTAGATGAAATACATATATATATATACATAAATATATCTAGACGCATTATTATGTCATATATTTCATGATTACTTGTTATATATAATTTTATAATTATTCTTGAATTGTTAACATGGAAAATGAATCTCATCGCGTCGTGGAGACGGTAATCCGTACGTACGCACGAGCGATGATATCGTTCCCATATTTATTGAATGGAATTATAGGGGATGATATAATATCTTAGAATAAGTATGATGTTATAATAATCACATATAGTTATTATTTACACCATTATACCCATCCAAGTAAGGTGGTGGTGGAAAAACAGATTACACCATGGCGTGGAGACGGTATTTCGTACCTACACACGTGTAGTGATTTCGTTTTCCTTAGGATGGATAAAAGGTGAAATAGGGTTGTTTAATATTTATAATAACATATTAGTATATTATAGATACTTATTTTATTACTTTATAATGAAACAACTAAATAATAAGAAATTGAAGAAGAAAGAAACTTGAAAGAATCGTTAGAAGAGATTACCTCTTCTTCAACGCACCTCATTAAAGCTTCCTCTTAAAGAAGTAGAGTTGGTATTTTGAGAAGACCAGAACCTCAAAAATGTTTATAGGGAAGTGGAGAAGAGAAATGGGCAGGGGTTGGCCGAGCTTCAAGTCTCAAAAGGGTGTTAAGAGAAGAGGGAAGGGGTGCCCTTTTTATAAGGGAAGAGAGGGGCACCTTTGGAAAAACTTAAAATATTATTTTATAATAAAGTCATATTATGTTTTTAATAGCTCCAAATTGATTTATTTCTAAGATAAGGTGGGGATGGGTCGAAATAATCTCAACCAATATATTTTAGACAGGTTTGGGTCATTATATTAACCTTATCGTTTAGTTTTAACTCTTAGTTAATTAGATTGACATTTACCATGTCACTTTATATTTTTATATTATATAGTTAATAAACTTACCATATATATTCAGGCGACCCCCAAGTGGTCCATTAATGATACACCTATCATGATATAAGTATCTTGGCCGATATTTAGATTTTTATGAATATAATAACAATTAATAATATAATATTTGTATTAAAAACTATTTTATGTCAATTTAGACACTATTTGGTAATTGATTTTTGTGAAAATTATAACAGCATGATTAGTTCGAAAAACGTTAATTAAATCAATAAAAACATGTCATATTAACCTATAAAATTAGTGGAATTCATAAAAAGTCTGAAATTACATTTATTTGGGTATTTATAACATCAATTATGTTAATATTTCATTAATAATAGAATTACTGCATCATCATTCTGTCATAAATAAATTAAATTATTTAATGTCTAAAAATCATAAATAAAATACCATTATGTAGTAAAGTTGTTTAGATTTCTAATGAATATTTATAGTCTAATTTATCTTATGTATAACCATATATTAAAAATGATTTAGTTATTAAACTTTGATTTTAACTATTTTAACCCTTCTTTAAATAAATTAATAATAAATGTCCTAATCTAATCCAAGTGGACCTAAATTGTCATATTTTATTCCTAACATTGTTTTTGGTAGAATTAAACTTATACAATAGAATTTGGACATGTGTTAGGGTAGTAATAATATCATTTTTAGCCTTAATTACCCTATTTACTTTTAACCGTGGTAAATAAAAGTAAAAAGTTACTATTCACCAAAAAATTATTTTCATCTCATTGAACCACATTTTAGTCCTTGATATTAACCGTGTCTCTCAGATTTTTGAAATTCCACTCATAGAAGCTGTAAAATTAAGTTTTACGTGAATTTTCAAATTCTCCTAAGAGGTGGGTAAAAGACGGTGAAAAGTTCAATAAAATTTTTATATATCTAAAATTATTATAAAATGACTCCAATGAATTACATTGAACTTATATAGGTATTATGTATCAATTTTGACCTAAAATAAATTTAAATAAAATAAATAATTATTTAAATAAAAATTCGGTTTTTGAACAGTAACCCGATGTTTTCACTATTCATCAAAAAATGAAAGTTTTCAGAAAAATTCCAAAAATTCACCCTAGGATAATTTTGATATTCTGAATCCAAAAATGAAGTTCATTTAGAAAGATAAAATTTATAAAATTTCAAAAAGTGGGTATTACTATTTATAACAGCTAGTTTATATAACATATCGTTGTTTAGCGAAACTCGGTATTGTGTACAACACACGCTATCATGGAAGGTCACGATTGCATATAATGCAAGCCAAGTCAGGGATGCATGTCTTGCAAGCTCCTTTTGGTGTAGCGTACAACACAAGACATTAATGAAATTAAAAAGAATATTTTTCATAAAATCTCGGGGTGTTACATTCTACCCCCCTTAAAATGAATTTCACCCTCAAAATTCATCATGGTTATAAATGGTTTACTACTCGAAAGTTTCTTTAATAGAAACCCACATAGTAAAAAGGAATACCAAAACTTTACTTTAAAAACTAAAGTATGAAACATAATGGTTACCCAAATTAACTAATCACTGGGTTTCCACATAGGAGAACATAGGAGAAAATATGGATATGGAAGAGAAATCAAACCGTCATGTTTTGATGGAGAGTGGTAGAGAACATGGCTATGAAAAAGGCAACAATCACAAAGCCATAAATTTGTGATGATCTAGGGTACCATCTGATTAATCAGATATAAGGGCACTAGGACAACATTTTTGGTTTTCAAGATCATTTCCCTAAAGTTGAAGAATTTGAATTAGAAGAAATACTTACTTTATTTTGGTATAATCTCACCGTTGTTCATGCCTTGAACAATTTCCACTTCATCTCTTTAAGAAATGAAGTTGAATTTGTCTTTTGCGAAGTTTTAGCAGATCATGCATTAGAATGATAGGTCATTCCATCTGTCTCAAACATAAGTTAGCAAAAGTTATATACATAATTCCATATATGGTGAGATTAATCATATATGGTTCCAAAATGGACTTATACTTCATCTATCATCCTGCATAATAAAATAAAAATAGTTTCTACTAACCAGGGACTTCCTGTAGGCCAGTGGTAGGAAATAAAGGCCTGTTGCACTTCGGTTGTGGGTTCGATTCCCACAGCCTTGTCCGACGTGACGGGTTGTCACCCATTCTGCAGGTTGTCCTTTTTTTCCTAAAAATACAATATTATAACTTTCCATCAATAATATGGAAAAATTTCTAGCATTAAAAAATACTAACTTATGTCCAACATAATCCATTCCAATCTTTAGGCTTATCCAAAATACTGCTGTCCATTCTCATTTTATAGTGAAAATGATTACCAAAGAGTTCATATAACAAGAATGTTAATACCATCGTTGATCCCCATATATCATAAGATATGTCTTGTTGGTCACATTACAAACATTCTAAGGCCTTAATCATGTATTCTCTTGAAAAATGAATACCCATTGAACCTTAGTGAAAACATGAGTGCTGTCAAAAGTTAACTCTTTCCACATACCAAAACCCCAAAATTCTATATACTCAAACCATGATATAACTATTTCCTTATATCAGTCATGAGCTCATAAATACTGTAAAACATTTCATTTTCTCCTTACCCCTTCATTATGCGCATATCATCTTCTTTCCAAAAATATCTCAATCACTTTCCATGGTTACCGGTATAATAAAATTATTGAAAACCACAATAGACCAATACATAAATATTCCAATATTCCACAATACTAAATACTAAATTATTTTGGAATCCCATTAGATAAACACTTAATCATTCCACCACATCATTGTCATATTCAACATCACCAATAGTGATCACATGTGAATTCCCTTTTTCCTTTGCCTTAAGTGGTTGCTCATGTCGATCATCATTAACCCTTGGATTAGGGCATTGATTAGCATAATGCCCCATTTCATTGCACTTGAAGCATTGAAGTGTTGGTGGTGCGTTCTCTGTAGTATTTTCTTTATTCACATCATTATCAACCCTTTTTCCATTACTCAGACACTCAGCTGCTCAATGACCTTATTTTCCACACTTAAAAAACATTTTCTAGTCCCTTTAAGACAATCTCTACCATGCTTCTTTCCACACTTTGAGCATAAGGAAACATTCATATTATTTTCACCATTATTATGAGATTTCTCCTTGAAATCTATCTTTCATTTCTTATCAAAAACATGAGATGGATATGTAACACCAACTTCCATTTCTACCTTGATAGCACAATGCACAATTTCTTCATAGCTACTGAAGTCTCTTATATCTAATGCCCTTAGAAGACATGGTTTTAAGCCACTGAAGAATCGATCAACTTTACTTTTAGGTTGGATGATAAAGCTAGATGCATACCTTGCAAGCCTTGTAAAATTCACTTCATATATACCAATAGATTCATCATCCTTTTGCTTTAGTTCAAGAAACTCCTTCTCTATCTTTGTTCGAAGAATACGAGGGAAGTAATTATTGAAAAATAAGTTATTGAACTCATCCCATTCCATGGACTCAATTTCATCTCTTGGCCTCATATTCTTGATAAGATTCCACCATTGATCAGATTCACCTTCCAAATGATATACTGCTAAGATAACTTTACCATGTTCAGAACATTGAAGAAATGAAAATATCTTTTCAGTGGTATTGATCCATTGTTCAGCAACAAGTGGATCAGAAGACCCACTGAAAGAAGGTGGACATTGCCTCATGAAGGACTCAATAGAATATTGTTCCCTTCTCTGCTCATTTGGAATTCCAGAATTATTCATAGCTTGTATAAGTATAGCAATAAGATTTTGCACTCCATCTCCCATAACATTGGTTTGTTCAAGAGTACAATCATTTCATTGTCCATTACATTGATCAACACAGTTCCTTCGGGTTCCATCCATCGTCTAAAACCCAAAAAGAATAGTTTGAGAGGCCAAAATCATGATAGGGAAAACAACATAATAAAGGGGGAGTATCTTTAATATCTAAAATCTTAGGTTTAATTCTAAGATTGTTATCATAATTCTAGGATTATAACCTATATTTATACTTAACCTTAGGGACATCCCTAGACATACCTTAGAAATATCTCTAGCGATCTCACTGAAGTTTTCGCATCCCAGTTTCTAAAGGTTAACTAAACCTTTCCTCTGATACCAACTGTAGAGACCCAAAGCTTGACGTACATAGAAATTACATTACTTTTGCGGAATACTTTATACATAACAAACATAGACACACAAGGATCGTAATAGTTTAGTGTCTTTGGAAACTCGGAATTTAATCTTCAAATCATGGTGAAAGATCTTCAACTTCTCCCATAAAGATCTTCCCCTTTTGTTTTCTTAGCGAAAACCATTCTTTATATCCTGGGGAAAAGAAAACATAAAAAGGGTGAGCTCAAATGCTCAGTAAGGGTAAGCATAGAGAACATAAAACAATCCATAAACATTTGAATGCAAAATCTTGAACATAAAATCTAAACATCAAAATCTTGAGTAAGGACATAAATCTTGGTAGTACGTAAGGAATATATCATAAAGGAACATCAATCTTGATAAAATATCATGGGAATAAATCATGTAATTGTGGAAACCATTCAACAGTTGTTATGATTTCCATAGTAGCCAAGACATTGCTGCCAAGACCATCTTAGTGGATGAAGTCCCCTTCTGAATCGAGTTCACTCCTCGTTCCAGTCCTGTATCACTGAACCAGATTAACTTACCGTTCCATCCATGTCTATCTCATGAGATATAAATCTTTACCCAATTCATTGGAGGGATATATAGGTCCCAACCATCTCATAATGAAATCATTCTTACTTGTGCCACAAAATAAACTTAAAACATTCATCATAACCCAAATAATAAAATGGGTTTCATAAACATCATCCCATCATCACATAATCCATATAAAACAAATGGATATTTCATCATAAGAAATATGAAACAATGTAAATCATATAGACATTATACCTGAATCATACACATGAAATAATGCCATCTTATATGGAGAATGGTTTTGATAGAACAATTGAAATGAATTCTTGAAGAAAATATCCTTTTTATTTAAAATCATTTTCCTTTCCCAAAATGCCATGCAATTTTAAAAGAAAATTATTTTGTTGAAAATATTCATAAAATCTTATAGAGTAAGATTCATGAAAATGAGGCGTTATGAAACCGTAAAAATCTATTCTTTCCGTATAAGCTAAAAAAACATTTTTCTCGTACTTTTGCTGGAAAAGTCAAAAAGTACCTCGTAAGGTAAACAAAAGAAATATTCCTTACATATCATGAAGTAAAAGTAAAAAATGGGTAAAAAGGACTTTAAACATACATGATTTTTTTTTATAAAACTTGGACATGGATGATAAATATAACCCCAGTAAACACTTATGTATAAGCAATCTCAGATAGAAAACAATTGAGATTGCAACATTATCCCTTACCTTAGGTCTGATATGCTTCGTACGTATCTGAACCTCCTGTATAATGATTTAAATAATGTCATTTACTTATTAAGGAATCATATTCATTTTTATGATATCATATATAGTTCACTTATGACTTTATATTACCCGTTCTTTTGTAAATTCCATGTTAAAGCAGCGTTTTGGGTAAAATCGTTTTATTTCTCATACGTGTTTGGACTTGTTGTTATTGATATTATTATTACTTATATCTTGATTTACTTACTTATAGAATTTAAATCATGATTTATATATCATATATATATTCATTACATATATATATATAATAGATAGATAAATGAAATGAAATACACCGTTCATGGAGACGGTAGGCCATATGTACTCACGAACACTGTTTTTTTGTTTCCTTATTGAATTAAGTAGATGAAATACATACATATATAAATAAATCTATAAGAATTATTATGTCATATATTTCATGATTACTTATTATATATACTTTATAATTATTCTTGAATTGTTAACATGGAAAATGAATCTCATCGCGTCGTGGAGACAGTAATCCGTACGTACGCACGAGCGATGATATCGTTCCCATATTTATTGAATGGAATTATAGGGGATGATATAATATCTTATAATCAGTATGATTTTATAATAATCATATATAGTTATTATTTACACCATTATACCCATCCAAGTAAGGTGGTGGTGGAAAAATAGATTACACCACGGCGTGAAGACAGTATTTCGTACGTACGCACGCGCGGTGATTTCATTTTCCGTAGGATGGATAGAAGGTGAAATAGGGTTGTTTAATATTTATTATAACATATCAGTATATTATAGATACTGATGTTATTACTTTATAATGAAACATCTAAATAAGAATAAGTTGAAGAAGAATGAAACCTGAAATAATAGTTAGAAGAGATTACCTCTTCTTCGACGCACCTCCTTTAAGCTTCCTCTTAAATAAGTAGAGTCGGTATTTTGAGAAGACCAGAACCTCCATAATGTTGCAAGGGAAGTGGAGAAGAGAAATGGGTAGGGTTTGGCCGATCTTCAAGGCTCAAAAGGGTGTGAAGAGAAGAGGGAAGGGGTGCCCTTTTTATAAGGGAGGAGAGATGCACCTTTGAAAAAACTTAAAATATTATTTTATAATAAAGTCATATTTGGTTTTTAATAGCTCCAAATTGATTTGTTTCTAATATAAGGTAGTGATGGGTCGAAATCCTCTCAACCAATAGATTTTAGACAGGTTTGGGTCATTATATTAACCTTATCTTTTAGTTTTAACTCTTAGTTAATTAGATTGACATTTACCATGTCACTTTGTATTTTTATATTATATAGTTAATAAACTTACCATATAAATCCAAGAGACCCCCAAGTGGTCCATGAATTATACACCTATCATGATATAAGTATCTTGGCCGAATCATAGATTTTTAGGAATATAATAACAATTAATAATATAATATTTGTATTAAAAACTATTTTATGTCAATTTAGACACTATCTGGTAATTGATTTTTTTGAAAATCATAACAACATGATTAGTTAGAAAATATTTTATTAAATCAATAATAACATGTCATATTAACCTATAAAATTAGTTTAATTCATAAAAAGTCTCAAATTACATTTATTTGGGTATTTATAACATCAATTATGTTAATATTTCATTAATAAGACAATTACTGCATCATCATTCTGTCATAAATAAATTAAATTATTTAATGTCTAAAAAATAATAAATAAAATACCATTATGTAGGAAATCTTTTTATCTTTCTAATTAATATTTATAGTCTAATATATATTATGTATAACCCTATATTAAAAATGATTTAGTTATTAAACTTTGATGCTATCTATTTTAACCCTTCTTTAAATAAATTAATAAAAAATGTCCTAATCTAATCCAAGTGGACCTAAATGGTCATATTTTATTCCTAACATTATTTTTGGTCGAATTAAACTTATCCAATAGAATTAGGACATGTGTTAGGGTAGTAATAATATCATTTTACCCTTAATTACCCTATTTACTTTTAACCGTGGTAAATAAAAGTAAAAATAGACTATTCACCAAAAATTATTTTCATCTCATTGTACCACATTTTAGTCCTTTATATTAACCGTGTCTCTCGGATTTTCGAAATTCCACTCATAGAAGCGGTAAAATTATGTTTTATGTGAATTTCCAAATTCTCTTAGGAGGTGGGTAAAAGACGGTGAAAAGTTCAATAAAATTTTTATATATATAAAATTATTATAAAATGACTCCAATGAATTAAATTGAACTTATATAGGTATTATGTATCAATTTAGACCTAAAATAAATTTAAATAAAATAAATAATTATTTAAATAAAAATTCGGTTTTTGAATAGTAACCTAGTGTTTTCACTATTCATCAAAAATTGAAAGTTTTCAGAAAAATACCAAAAATTCACCCTAGGCTAATTTCGATATTCCGAATCCAAAAATGAAGTACATTTCGAAAGATAAAATTTATAAAATTTCAAAAAATTGGGTATTACTATTCATAACTACTAGTTTATAAAACATATCGTTGTTTAGCAGATATTGGTATTGTGTACAACACACGCTATCGTGGAAGGTCATGATTGTGTGTAATGCAAGCCAAGTCAGGGATGCGTGTCATGCAATCTCCTTTTGGTGTAGTGAACAACACAAGACATTAATGAAATTAAAAAGAATATTTTTCATAAAATCTCTAGGTGTTACATTTTATTCATTCAACCTCATCTTTTAAAGATGAGAGAACCCTAAATATGGGCATCCTATTTAGGAGTAAGCCCCAATTCCTCATTAATATAGGCCTCCTTTTCAAGAGTAAGACCCAGTCATAATTTCCATTAATTTCGGCCTCCTTTTCAAGAGTAAGCCCTAGTTTCAAATCCTCTTAATTAGGCCTCCTTTTTAAGAGTAAGCCCCAGTCCCCTAATTTGGGCATCCTCCTCAGGAGTAAGCCCCAACCATAATTCCTTTAACCTGGGCTCCCTTTTCAGGAATAAGCTCCAGTCTTAAAATTCCCAAATATGGGCATCCTCTTTAGAAGTAAGCCCCAAGTCCCTTAATTTTTTCAAGTCCCTTAACCTGGGCCTCCTTCTCAGGAGTAACCCCCGGTCTTATTTTCTCTTAACCATTATTAATTTCCTTTTGTTTTGGGATTCCTTCTCAGGAGTAAAACCCAATTATAAGTCCCCTCCTAACTTGGGCATCTTTCTTAGGAGTAAGCCCTAAGATTAGAGTATCCAAATCTCCCTGAAGCACATATACCTTTATAGACCCTGTTCCTGGATTTCTTCCCTGAAGTAAATCTTAATCCTCATCTATTTGGGCAGTCATACACACATAAGACCCACATAATTGCATCTTTCATGGAACAATTGTCTGGTTTCACCAATACCTCTTGTTTCTCACACCGAGCATGACTCACATGAGATTAGAGTGTAAAAGTAATCATGAAATCTTTCTTTGAGCCATCAATCATGCATAAACATCATACTCCCTTACTCGAACTATGTGGGTTCTGATTCCTTTTATAAATAAAGGATACGTAGGTAGCCCATCTGTGGGTATGATCCCAACTCTGAAATAATCCATATCTTTCTGAATGACAATAAACTTCAAGTGCCCCACTGAGTGGCTTTAAAACCAGAATGGTCATCATAATGACCAAGAGATATCTATATAATGTATTAAAGGATACCATTGACTAAGAATCTCTAACAAATACAGATGATTCTCCATTGATGAAGAACCTTGAATACATATAAAAGATTCTCTAAATTTACAACATATCAATCATTGATTGTCAGATCTAAAGGAAAGCTCATTTTATACTTGGTAATTTAATAAGGATTCACGAACATAACTTAAATCTATAAAGTGAGTCCCGGAGTAGACAATAATTCCCCCCAAAAGGGTGTGATGAGTCCGACCTACCATCCTCTCAACCAATGCAAATTACTAATCCTCATCAGTCCACAACTAATGAGCGCCTACCTTTGGAAAGTAGATTCAAATGGATTGGAATCATTGGATGTTTCCGGTTCTACGAACAAACCTGTTAGAAACCGCTTGGAATGTTTGAATCTTAAATCAATTAGATCATCCCCAATTCCAGAGGGAAACAAAAAATGGTGAACCCGATTTGAATCCTTAACCAAGTTAAAATGATAGTATACCTACTTGTTAGGCCCCTATTTAAAACTCAATGAGAGGGCCAACAAGACAATCAATAACATATGTGCTTATCCAAAAGATGTAGTGGTCAGACTTATCTTGATTACATCTGTTATATCAAACATGCACTCTTTTACAAGATCTTCTACATTTCCAAAATGGCTTCTCTTAAATTCATGCCTGTGAATACGTCTGCTGTGAAATCTTCTGTTGCAAATGTCACCGCTGCTACTCCTGCTGGATCATCGTCCGCTCTGAGGATGACATCACCTACTCAGCATCTTCAACGCTGGGTATCAAACATACTGGTTAAGGATTACCATCAACATGGTACCATTACAACTCTAGAGGCTGCTCGACAAGCCCTTTAAGTGAACAACTCACACCGGTCATCCGGACAACGACAACCAGTGATTAAGAAGCAGGTGGTGCCAACTACCGTCTTCAACCGTTTCAGGTCGTTATCCCCAGGACAAAATCACCGTTCCCTCCCATATTCTGGAGAGGTGAATGAGCAGGCCCCTCAGGGCCTTAATTCAAGGAGACAAGAGTCCTTCCCGAGGGCTCCCATCAACAATCGCCGCCAGACTCGTGCGGCAGCGGGCCCTCAACATGATGAGGGTATCATCTCCAGGCGTTTAGCTCAGGTTCCTCAAACCCGAGCAGGAAAGACGAATCACCAGAGGCAAAATCCGGTCAACAGTGAGCAAGTTCTCATCTATGACATATCCGGAGAAGTCCACCAATCTAACTTGGTGGCAAGAAATGAGCGGGCACATACACCCGTCCGTTTTAATCCCGCTGTCCAGCAGAATCGTCTGGCAGCAGTACGCCAATCCCACCAGGCAATTCCGGCGGAGTACTATAGGCAGGAACATACACATGTTTATACATCATCAGCTAATCAGTAGGCTCTTCTGACTACATATGATGGATCTCATCAACCACATTTGGCAGAGTACAATCAACAGACACATACACCTGCTAGTATTGATCAAGCTTACCAACAGTCTCGTTTGGTAGCACCAGGAGAGGTCAGTTAGAAAGCTCCGATGACAAACAAGAGGCAGACTCAACTCTCTGCCCCTAAACTTGAGTACTGTCAGGATTCACTGACAGGAAAAGGAGGACAGAAGCAGGAACACACACCTACTCCAAGCACTTAATGGACGTATATCCCCGTTCTGGTAGCTGAAGTCACCAAGCATATTCTATCAATGGTGAAAGAGCAGAAGAAAATCCCTGCTCATATTTTGGATGCCTGCCATGATATTATAATAGCCTCAGTAGCATCTTAGGGAAAGACACATAAATCTATCCCTACCAGTGGAGTGAAACGTCAACCGTTCACTCCGGAGCAGATACACACCTCTGTTCCAGTCAAAGAGGGTTGTGGGGCGTACTCCCCCATATCATACGGACAACCAAGTCAGGAACATACACCTGATTTGAGTGGAGATCTTCATCCTAACCTGACCATATCTCCTTATCAGGCACATACACCTACTCAGAGTAGCCACTTTCGTCAACAAGTGGTTTCCAAGGCGAGTAAAAAGGCATCTAAGAAGAAGACTCGCCCAACACAGTCAAGAAATCAAGAGCCAATCTGTAACAAGGCCTTTCTCGATGCTGGGGTTCATGAAGCCCTCAGACAGTTATCTATTGGAATCCAAGTTTCTAATCCCTCATTTCCCAATAGTGGGAACATTAATTCCAAAGGTCTTCAGTAGACACTTCCTCATGAAGGCTTGCTTCATGATAGTTCGGTTGATCTTGAAGTTTCATCTTCAGATAAGAGCTACAATAACCCTCTCTATGACCATAAGACCAAGGAGCAAGAGATATCATCTTTTACTGTAACCCACAATGGTGGTCCTCCCCATGATGATAAATTTATCTGCGAAAGTCCTCTCCGCAGTAGTGATGCGCATTGTCCGGAAAATACTCCAGTAGACAATGTAGTCCTGAGAAATCCCTCTTATCATGAGGCACTTGAAAATGCGAAACCAGTCATGTCTGATGCTTCATCGCTAGCAGGGGAAATACTTTCTCGATCAGAAGATAGCCCGGGGTGTAGGTCATTCTCCGAACCACCCCCGGGTCATTCATCTTCTAGTTTGATTAGTGAATTCTATACCAATCCTTTTGAATCCGATGAAGCAACAAGGAAACACCAACTCTGGTCAAATCAAGTAGAATAATCTTCATTGAATGATAAAGATGAAGTTCTGAATATGAGAAACAACTGGAAAAAGGTGAAGTGCCATTCATGTTTTGGCCTTTGGCTGACTCTCAGTATGACATTCCAAAAGTGTTGACAGAAGATTGTATTCAAGATATTCGTCTCAACATATGGAAAACTCTTTGTCAGTTGAAAAAGAAAATATTATCTTATGATTAATATGAAAATCATGTCAAGATAATAGAAGGTTTACAATGTCAAATTGACTTGGCATCTCTATCAGTCTCTCAATATCCGAAGGTTGAAAAGCAGCAGAGATCCCTTCAGCGTTCATTCCTTGGCGCACTAATAAGATTGCGCCAGTTAATTTCCAATGCCCCATCTGGTATTCATATCAGGGTATGGGGTGTTCATGGAGCACTACATTTCACTGTGCTCTCCATTCAGCAAAGCCCACCAAAAATTGTTTCATGCAATGTTATTGCCCATGGCCGGAAAAAGTCAATGGGTTTTGTTTGTAATCAAAGGCTTTCCCAAGAATAGGCTTCAAATAGTTATTCTCAAAGTTAGGAATACAGAGAAAAATTTGTTGAATTACTCCTGCATCAAGAGAACGAGAATATTGAATAGGCCTCTCATATGGAGCAAGCACATTATAAAGTGACAGAAGTGTCAGAAATCATCCAATGATCTTTTGAACTGGGTGATAAAAGTGGATGTCGATTGATGCATCCAGCTAATTTTCAGACCAAGGTCCGCAAGATTAGGAGAGATTTTAAGAAATTCTCAGATATATCATGTCAAGAGCCATCCCAACTTGCCAGACTGGGGACTATTCTAAACCAACCCTTGGAATCAACAAATAGGATTCGAGGAGTTGAGCAAAGACAGCAGGAATAGCCCCAGTCCACCAGACTGGGGACTTTTTAAAATCCTCAATCCTTCCCTCAGAGAAAGTCAGTCTTCTCTCGATTAGGGAAGAATCCTCAACAGGAACGAAGAGCCAAGTTATCATGAAATTCTCTCCAAATTACTGTTCATCAAGAAGTTCCTGAGGGATCAAATCAATAAAAGGAAATTTCTAATCAAAGACATGACAGAAGACAATATCACAGAAATGCTGATAGAAGGGATGCGATGCCTTATGAATCAATTAATGTCATCAATGCTATTGTGGTTGATCCACCAGATGAGGTTCACTCAGAGGGATCAGATGAAGTGGTTCCTTCTCAAGAAGTTGTATGCACAGACACAAATGAAGAAGCTGTGCGTACACGAAATCAAAGGATTATTCATAACCTAGGTGTTCCTTCAAATAACCCACTTCCCCCTCTCCGAAAGGGATCCAAAAAGTGGAAAGGAAATAATCAGGTTACATAACCTTCCTCTGGAGAAGGAAAATCACTCTCATTAGAGAAAATATTTTCACAACAAGAGGAGGAAATGAAGGAATTGAGGAGGTTGAATGAAGAATTACTTCAGGGTAGTCTTCCTCCTAAATGTGCTAGAGCCAGTCATCCAAAGGAATTTGTTGTGGCTACTGAGATGGATCAAGAATATCCTCCTTTATCAGTACTCCCTCATAGGTCTAATCCTACGGGTCAAGTACAACAACAATCGGTAGTGGTGCCATCGGTTGTAGTACCAGCTGTCATACCTATCCAAGATCCAATCATTGCACCTGTTCAAGTCCAATTTCAACCGGATGTTTCTCAAAAGTTAATAACTACCATTGAGTCATTAACAGCTCGGTTAGAGACTATGGAAGGGAAACATGCACAGGTTTAACCAAAAAAGAGATTCTACCCTGAATGGGTAGATTCAATCCCTTCCCCATTAAGTTTTGGGAACCCTGTATTCCCTATTTTCAATGGATCAGGTGATCCTGAAAAACATTTGACACATTACGTGTCTTGTTGCGATCCTATGATGGGAACTCTGGAGAAAAAAGAAGCAGTGAAACTCAGATGCTTCGTGCGAACCTTGCAAGGACCAGCTTTTGTTTGGTATACAAGCTTGCAATCCCGGTCAATTACCAGATGGGAATATCTCCCTCAACAATTTCTTCTTCAGTTCAGCTCAATGTTGCCAAAGACAACAGTTTTTGATCTTACAAACTGTAAGCAAGGGTAAAATGAAAGGGTTTTAGATTTCATTGCTTTTTGGAAGAGATTAACATATTCCTTAAGCTTAGCACTCCCTCAGGAAGAATTGTTGCCAATTTGTGTGGAAAATTTACATGACGAGTTGCGTACGCTGTTGATCCCTGTGAAATACACAGGAGGGTTTCGAGACCTTACTTCAATCAATCAACAGATTTAATATTCTCTTATACAGACTAAGGCTAAATCTCATATAATTCCATCAGCTCCAGGAAGGAGAATGGGTAAAGCAGAGACTGCTACAATTATTCTTAAACATGCACCTATACCAGCTTCTACCTCAAAACCTTCATCTTCTCAAAGGGCTCCACCTCCTAAGCGTCAATAACAGAGGTCGTTTCGTCAAGACGATCAAAGAGATCAAAGACAGAAACAGTTTTATGAGTTGAAGAGTAAAGTTTATTCTTTCCCAAATGAACAAGTTCCTGGTTACTTCATTTCGGCCCTAGAGAATAATTTGGTTCAGCTGTCGAGGCCCAAGAGGCCAAACAAGGAAAAAGATGAAGACCGTCCCAATTATTTCTCATTTCATCCGATGTTGGGGCATCCCATCTAGGAGTGTTTTGTCTTCAAAGACCCCCTGCAAAAGATGGTCGACTCAGGACAAGTCAAACTAAAAGTTTATTCAGCTCTAGTAGCATGTGTTACTACTAAAGTTCCATAGGAGGAAGGCGAGTGGAAAGAAGTCAAAAGCAAAAGTGCGTAGAAATATGATGATTGGATGGTTAGGAAAACGATCTGCTGAACTCATGCCATTTTGTGAACGCAATTGAAAAAAAATTGTGTCTTCTGCTATGGATTCCACAACAAAATCCTCTTCAGATGGAAACTTCTCAAAAGGGCGGCATAGTTCGAAGAAAGAAAAGAAATCAGAAGAAGATGAGTATGTGTCAAAGCCTAAGCTATCTTTAACTCTGGCAGATTTCATGCCATCTACTTCAAATCCACGGGCACCGTCCCACCAAGAAGCACAACCTAAATTGGCTAATCAGGCAGAGTCTTCATCAGATGAAGTGTTAATCTTTGGTTATGTTAACATGATTCATTTAACAGATCCTTATGCCAGTCGTAGTTTCAATTTCGATGAGCCTGAATTCCCTGTATCAAACAGAGGAATTAGAAGGAATTATAGGGGTCTGGGATACAGAGGAAGACGTGGATATCCTAGAAGCCACTATTCCAATTCTACCCCTACTAGAACTGTGTATGCAGCATAAACTCATGGCAGAGCCCTTCAGTGAGCTCAACAAGAACAAGAAAGTTCTTCCACCAATAACAAGTTCAGTCCTGGCACAATTATTCTGGAGGATCGGTTGGGGATTCCACCTTCATCCTCTCAACAAGTAAATGGATCTAATCGGTCTAATATTCCAAATCCAGGAATATTTCCAACTCCTATCCCGATACAAGATGCATCAACTTCCAAAGCATCAACTTCTAAGGCACCTACTAAACCACATGTTCCTGTTGAGAAATGCAGAACTCTGGATCAAAAGTATGATGTATTGAAACACCGGGCCCAAGTACCGACCACGTTATCAATTCTGGATGCTTTGAATCTATCAAAAGATCTTCGGGAGTCACTCATCGAGGCTCTGTCAAGTCCTCAGGATTTTGAAACTAAAATTGCTGTAGCTGAAGTCTACCACATAGAAAATAATCCTGCAGAATTCCATGCAATGATATCTTTCAAATATGAAGATGAAGATGATGTCGTGCATGGGAATATTATACCTTTGTACTTATCTGTAAAGGTCAATGGTGTCGACATACTAAGAGCTTTCATTGATAATGGTTCAGGAGTCAACCTCATTCCCATTCATACACTTCATCGATTGGGCCTCAAGGAATCTAATTTATCTCGTTCTACTATGATGTTACAAGGATATGATAAAAATGAACAAGAACCACTAGGCGGGATTACACTCAGAACTCAATTTGTAGATCTTGTATCCAATTCAGATTTCATGGTTGTTGATCAAGACTCATCCTTCAACATCTTGCTTGGAAGACCCTGGCTACATCAACATGCAGCTATCCCTTCATCATACCATCAATGTCTCAAATATTGTTTCAATGGTTAATTTGGGACATTGTATGGTGATAAGGCCCCGTTCAAGACATGTGAATCTCAATAAGTTGAGGCGGAATTCTATCACATGAAGGGAACAGAGAAATCCACAACTAGGGAGATTACCAAAGTTAATGCTCCATATGGTTTGGAAAAGATTCCAGTAAATCCATTTGCACATGTGAGTACATATTATGTGTTTCCTATCAGTAAAATTGACAAGATAGACCCAAATCGAAATATTCTTATTGAAATATCCATAATGTCGATTACGACAATCGAGCCAAACAACATGGGAGAAATTGGTGATCCTTCAAGAAATGATGAAAGCTCAAATGGAGATGTCTTCATTTCATCTGTTGAAATCCAACAAGTATATACTTTACCAACCAGGCTAGAAGAAGTGATAGCAACATCAGAGGTGAACAATGATGTCGATTTTAAATCCCTCATCTCCTCTTTATTACCCATGGAAGACCCTTCATCATCAATTGGGTCAGAAATGGAAGCTTCTTCTTCAAGATGTTAAAATTTTAACATCTTTTCTGATCATGGAAATTCCTCTTTATCATCTACTATTCAAGTAGAAACGGAATAAATAACACATGTTGAAGAAGAGGAGGAAGATCTCAGGGATGCTCCTCCATCATTTTAAGAGGGTATCTCTACCACTGTGGATGAACTTAGAGAAATAAATCTGGGTACAAAAGAAGATCCACGCCCCACTTTAATCAGTGCAGCCATGACTCTTGAAGAACAAGAGATGTATATTTCCTTTTTAAAGAAAAATCGATACATATTTTCTTGGAACTATACTGAGATTCCCGGGTTTGATCCTGATGTTGCTACTCATCATTTGGGTTTACCATAAGAACATCGAAGATTTAAGCAAGCCGCAAGAAAAACACACCCAACCTATGCTTCCAAAATTGAGGCTGAAGTGGATAAGCTTATCAAAGATAACTTCATCAGAGAAGTTCAATATCCCAAGTGGTTGGCCAATATTGTCCCAGTGAAGAAGAAGAACATACAAATTAGAGTTTGCATCAATTTCAGAGATCTTAATCGGCATTTTCCTAAGGATGACTTTCCAGTTCCGATTATAGAACTTTTAATTGATGCAACAGCTGGCTATGAAGCACTTTCCTTCATGGATGGAAATTTCGGATATAATAAAATCCAAATGGCTCCAGAAGATGAGGAATCTACAACTTTCAGAGCCCCTCAGGGTGTGTTTTGCTCTCAGGTAATGCTCTTAGTCTTAAAGAATTCCAATGCAATATATCAGTGCGCCATGCATCGTATCTTCAAACCCTTTTTAGGGAAGTTTGTTGAATGTTATGTGGACGATTTGGTGGTCAAATCCAAACAACGTTCTAATGACTTGTCTGATTTGGAAGTCATATTTTGCAAGCTTCGACAACATAATTTGAAGATGAACCCCTTAAAATGTGCTTTTGGGTAACCTCAAGAAAATTTCTCAGCTTTGTTGTTTTCCATCGTGGTATTGAAGTCGATCCTGAGAAGGCCAAGTCAATCCTTAGCATGTCAGATCCTCAAAATTTGAAATAATTTAGAGGACTTCAAGGACACTTAGACTATATTCGGCGTTTCATCGCCAATTTGGAAGGCAAAAGTTTACCCTTCACCAAATTGATGAATAAGGGATTCACTTACCAGTGGACTGAAGAATGTCAAGAAGCATTCGATATTCTCAAGAAATACCTCTTGAGCCCACCGGTACTTATGCCATCTGTTGAAGGAAGTCCACTTATCCTCTATGTGACAACCTTAGAGTGTATATTGGGTGCCTTTCTTTCTCAGAAGAATGATGTTGGGAATGAAAACAGCCTCTACTATCTCAGTCGGACTATTCTTGAAGCAGAAACCCGGTATTCAAGTATTGAGAAGTGCTGTCTGGAATTATTATTTACAGTTCATAAGTTGAGACACTACCTACAACATCACAAGGTCCAATTGGTATCTCACAATAACCCACTGAAATTCATCCTTAGTCGTCCAATTCTTACAAGACATCTTGCATGGTGGGAAGTTATTTTGCAGCAATTCGACATTTAGTATGTGTCTCAAAAGGCAATAAAGGGCCAAGATCTAGATTATTTCCTTGCTGAACACCCTTCAGTGGAAGACACATCTTCATATATTAAACTCCCTGATGAGGAAGTCTTCTCTATTCAGGATAGTCCTCAGGTATGGAAAATGTATTTTGATGGTTCTTCCAGAAGTCCAACATGGATGAAAATGGAAAATCCTAAATTCAACAAGGTCGGATTAGGAGTTATTCTTATTTCCCCAGAAAAGGAAGTGTTACCTTATTCCTTCTTATTGGGGGAAGGTAGTACAAATAATGAAGTATAATACCAAGATCTCATTGTAGGCTTGGAGTTGGCGCTTCAAGAACAAGTGAATCACTTAAGGGTGAAAGGTGATTCAGACCTGGTAATCAAACAAGTCAATGGAGATTATGCAATCAAAAAAGAAGAATTGATCCCTTTGTATGATTACGTCAGAGAGTTAATTGCAGAATTTCCCACAGAACCAACATTTTATTATGTCCCATGATCACAAAATGCTCAAGCTGATGCACTAGCTAATATAGCCACAACTCTGGCAGATCCAAATAGGGGCAAAACAACCATCAGTATTGCCCACCGTCGTACAATTTCACCTTATGTTCGAACCAGAATAAAGGAGATCAATGAAATTAGTCCTATTCCTGAACCGTATGGTCATACTACCGGATGGATGACACCTATCAGGGAATACCTTCAAAATGGAACACTTCCACCTCATAGAGCCGGGAAAGAACAAATCCGGCGATGTGTGGTCAATTTTACTCTTTATGATAGTCCAGATCACCTTGAGAAAATTCTCTGCAAGCGTGGTTTTGATGGAGTTCTCTTCAGATGAATTAATGGTGAAGAGGCAATGGTTGTCATGAAAGAAGTACATGCAGGAGTCTATGGTGCCCACCAGTCTGGACATAGACTATCTGATCATATTCGAAGGCTTGGATACTTTTGGACTTCAATGATACAAGATTGTGTTGATTTCACAAAGAAGTGTCATTTATGCCAAGTACATGCCAATTTCATTCATCAAACACCAGAGTTGCTTCATACAGCTAAATACTCGTGGCCATTTTCCACATGGGGAATGGATGTGGTGGGACCTTACCCTTCAGCTACGGCCAAGCAGTTTAAGTATATTCTTACTGCTACTGACTTCTTTTCCAAATGGGCAGAGGCAATACCTCTCAAAGAATTCAGTTCTAAATGCATTGTTAGCTTCATCAAGTCTAACATCATTACCAGATTTGGTGTCCCTCATACCATATTGATGGACAATGGCACCAACTTCTGTTCATCCAAGGTAAAGAAGTTTTATCAAGAATACAACATCAAATCCAATCATTCATCTTGATATCATGTAGTGGCCAATGGACAGATAAAAGCCTTCAACAAGACTCTATCGAACATACTACAAAAGATGGTGGATAAAGATAATAAATCATGGCCTGATAAAATCTTTCATGCTTTATGGGCTTATCGGACCACCACCCACACTACAACGCGGTCGACTCCATATTCATTGATATATGGAACAGAAGCATTATTCCCTATTTAAGTTCAACTACCCTCGCTCAGAGTAGCTATTTGTGATCAATCATCTACAGATGAACAATCTCAAAAGCGATTGAATGAATTGGAACAGTTAGATGAGAAAAGATTGTGCACCCTGCACCTCTTGGAAGTCTACCAGAATCGAATAGCACGATCTTTCAACAAAAAAGTTCATCTTCTTTCATTCATTTATGTAGAACTGGTATTGGTTCTCAGAACTCCAATGATACTAAGAAAAAAACCTCCCAAGATTGAGTCAAAATGGGAAGGACCTTATTCAATACATAAGGTCTACTCCAATGGAGCATATTCATTAATCTCAATGGATGGAGAACTCGTCACTACTCCAACCAATGCTAGATTTCGGAAGAATTATTTTGTATAAACACAAAATACATTGTTACGGTCCATACGTATGACCTTAAACTATTTGTATTACTTCGTCCCACACGACATTAAACTGTGACGTCCTAACTACATGACGCTAAACTATACAAAAGTCTCTTATGTCCAGCACGACGTTAAACTGCACCATCCACAATCCATACATATGACCCTAAACTATTTTTATTACTTTGTCCCACATGACATTAAACTGTGACGTCCTAACTACATGACGCTAAACTGTACAGAAGTCTCTTACGTACAGAACGACATTAAACTGCACCATCAATGCTCCATACATATGACCTTAAACTATTTGCATGTCCCTTACATCCAACATGACGTTAAATTGTGAAAAACTCCCTAATACGTCCAACATGATGTTAAACTGTGTCCTCTTTTGTCCTTACTGCATGACATTAAACTGCACAATCCCCTTTTTTTGTCCAAACATGACATTAAATTGTATTGTCCCCATCGTCCTAACTACATGACGCTAAACTATACACAAATTTCTTAATACGTCTTACATGATGTTAAAATGTATTTTGTCTCTGCTACATGACACTAAACTGTGCAGCACCAATAGTCCTAACTGCAAGACTTTAAACTGCATAGTCCATTCATATGTCCTACATGACATTAAACTGTGCATCGTTAAGGTTGTTGCTACATCTTGTTTCTCACACTGAGTATGGCTCATGTTAGTTTAGAGCAAACTTCAACCATAACACCCTCTTTGGGCCGCTAACCATGTGTATGTCCCAACATCATTTTTTAGGTCGTTGTCCCCAAGAACAACTTGATCACTAATTCATTTTTTAATTGATCTACACAGACTTTGATCCTTGCTTTCTAGGATGGGTACGTAGGCAACCTCCCAAGGTTCAAGCCCAAAACCAATATCTTCACATTGGTTCACCTCCATCTTGTATGATGTTGATTCGTGAAGCCGCCCCCAGAATCAATATCTTTACATTGGTTCACTTTTTCCCTTGCTATACGATATTAAACTGTACAATACTTTTGTCCTGTATGAAAATAAACTACAATATTATTTGATACCCTCACCTGAGAGGGAATCATTATTTACATTGATTTTCAATCATTTTTTATTCCAAAGACTACATGAAAACATGGCAATGCCCGAACCTTTTATTTTTGGTCAAACCATCATTGCACTAAAGTCCCCTTTCACCCTTCACATGTACGAACCAAATCTGTACAAAGGGTATTTCTAGAACTACGTGGGCTTGATTACCATCCTTATGGGATACATAGGAATGTTTGAGTGTCCCTCGAATCCAGCCCCAAGTCTTTTGGGCCTAACCCCAAATTCCACTTTCAGTCCCTTGACTAAAAAGTCCCCATGAAAACACACACTGTGTATTTCTTATAATGGTCCGAGCTCTATGACCCTAAACTAAGATATCCAATACTTTTGTCCTGCACGACGTTAAACTGTAGTTCAAGAACTACATATGTCTTGATTCCCATCCTTATGGGATACGTAGTGAAGTCCAACATTTCAATTCAGGACCCAGCCGCAACGTGATTGTGGTTAGCATTGATCTATGTATCTTTACATACATTGAACAATACCCATTTTTATGTGTCATAATCCTAACCTTAAATATTTTCAGATCTTCATAACCCTTTTCTTGACTTCTAGTCACCAAAATGTCCAAATTCTGAGAATTCTTTTGCCTGACCATGCAACACGTGCCCTTAGGTGGCCTTGTATAAACAAGTCTACATAAGGGACCTGTCAGCCAAAAGATGCTATTATTTGACTATGCAGCCAATGCCCTTAGGTGGACCTATATAATTCAACCCCCTAACAGGTTTGTTAAATAATGGTAACTTCATTCTTAGGAAAAGAACCTCTTTTTGTCTTTAGTTGTCTTAACGACGATATGTAGGGATCCACAAAAATAGTCATTCTTTACATATTTGTCCCATACTATTTTTCATGATCTGAAAATATTCAAGTCTATGGTTTATATTTTCCCTTCCCTATGTTTGGGTCAGACCTTCATAGGAGTGACATTCATCCAATTCTTAAACAATCTTGTTTGGAAATATCTTCTCCATATTCAAGTACCTCTTTCCATACAACAAACTCTATACTTTGGAAAATTTGAATCTCCATAAACTTTCACTAGCTTCTTAACACTAGAAAAGTAAATTTCTGAGAGTTCTTTTGCCTGACTATACAACACGTACCCTTAGGCGGCCTTGCATAAGTAGTCTACATAACGGACCTGTCATCCAAAAGATGTTATTATTTGACTATGCATCCAATTACCTTAGGTGGCCCTGCATAATTCAAACCCCTAATGGATTTGTTAAATAATGGTAACTTCATTCTTGGGAACTACTTATTCTAATGCCTTTTTAGCTCTTTTTAATATAATTCCTCATATTCAAATTTTCTTAAGTCGTAGTTTACATATTTTTCTTTCATACTTGAGTATGGTAATATATTTTCAGATAAATTTTCAAGGAATTGAGTCAATTCTAATTCATTCGGTCAAAGCTATTTCGACCTTAAACATTAGCCTTTTTATGTCCGACATGCATGACTTTAAACTGCCCACAAAAGACAAGGGAACTCTGAATAAAAGTCAAGTTCCAGCTCACTAAACATACATTTTGTATGATTTAGGTAATATTGAGCAATTAAAAGATTCAAAGTTTGTAGGATTATTTATAATAATCCTAGTAAAAATCAAACTATGCTTACAAGGCCCATTAGATTAGGTAAAATTTAAATCAGGTAGCAGGAAAATACGTGAACAAGTGATTGAAGATGAAAGCATTATTTCCATTTGATGCACAAGAATTAGAAGGACATCCACAAATTGGAGTCTCTTCTCTTTTCTAAGAAATTACAAGAGGCTGCCAACATATGTCTTCACTTGATGAACAACATCCCGAGCATCATCAACAGCTACTTGAAGCTCATGCACTCGACCAACTTTACTCTTTTCGGCCTAATGGAGAGCTTTCTTGGCATTCGTAATGGATTTTATACCATTAGTTTGAGCTCCCTCCAATGAATTATTGAGTTGGTCAAGTTCCACAGTAACAACATCTAACTGTTGCTGAAGGTGCATTTGATGGACGACTTTATCTTTGATCTTATGCTTCAGCTCCTTCATCATGGCAGCATAATCAGCCTCATCTCGGGATACCGCAGCCTCAGATTCACCAATATTGGCTAACAGTTTTACCTTGGTCAGATCTTCACGACACTTTTGCTCCTGCTCCATCCTGAAAATGACCTGTTTCACCATGGGAAGGATCTTTTCATATCCAAAACTGCCAAGTCCCAATATGACAAATAGGGATGACAGTCAGGGAATCTTCGATGGCAGATCCTCTAGAGGCACTTTAGATATGATTTTACATATGTTCTACCATGCCTTGCGTCATGAAAATTGGAACGCCTTTTGAACTTCCGGGTCCTATTCAGCATCACTGTCACAGGGGGGAGTATAATCTAGGATTAATGCACTTAGGGAAGTGCCCTGTTCTACTCCTACCCCCCCTGAATTGAGATTCTTCACTTTCAATTCCCGTTGGGGCGGAGGCTCAGGCCTCACCTCCAGATCTAGCCACTGCAATTGATCACCCTGCATAATTAATTGAAAGCTTTGGTTAGTTTCAAAAGATAAAAAAAGGATCAGTTGTCTTGAAAATTAAGTACAATCACAAATATTGTTATTCCTCACCCAATGGTAGATCATCAACCTGAGAAGGCTCCTCCCCATCATTCCTAGCTTCGACAGGATTTTCAGGATGAGTTTGAGGAAGCTCTACTGGGTTCATCTCTACTTGCTCTAATGTCTCTGTAATGGTAGGGTTTTCTGTACCCCCTTTAGTCATGGGTAGTTCAGCCACTTTCTCAGACAAAAATGCACATTTGAATCAATCATGATTAGACATGTAATAAGAAATTATTATTAATAGGACAAATGATAACACTCACGTCCATAATCTTCAAAATTACATGGTAGTTTAACATGATTTATAAAATCTTCGAAAGATACGCCATGTTCCATCATTTCATCTAATGTCATCTTAGAATCCTAGTTAGTCTCACTAGTGGGAACATTTGATGTGTCTTCTTGGTGACCTTCATCTTACGATCCCTGACCCTGGACAACATCTTCTGATAAAATCACGGCATTAGTTGCAATAGCCGCCAAAAGCTCTAATTCTGGGGTTGAACCTGAAGTATCACAGAATGGAAGTCAGTAGATGTTTCATTAAACATTTTATAAAGCATTGTTTACTTACTAGAAGCGGGTTCTTCTCTTCTTGCAACAACAACAGGAGGGATACTGGGAACAGAAACTGGATCTTTTACAAGAGCAGCCAAGTCAGCCTGAATTTGCGATTGTTCCACAGCACCCTCCGTGGTCCTCATAGGAGGATCAGTCCTCTCCCTCAGAGGGGAAATTGAAGAAACCCCTGCAATTCCAAGGAAAATGAGCAATCTTTGTTCATGATTTAAAATTCATGATTATCTGAAGGAATTACCACTACTGATGAAGTGTTTAGCTATGGACTTCCTCCTTCGTTGCTTTTGATTCCTTGGCTTTTTGGGAGTGTCAACAGTCTCCATTATAGGTACTTGAATGGGATAATGGAAATCCATGTCCAACTCCAAATTCATGGCCCGCTGGCCCAAAGATATCTCGCCTGACTCGCGAGGAGATTCAACAGCAGCCCCGATGGCAGTACCACCAGGGCTATACTGTGGTGAAGGAACCTCATTAGTTCCTTTCTTTTAAAGCTACAGGATGAAGAAAATAACTTCCTTGAGTAACAAATATTTGACTGAAACCAAGTTTCAAAACAAATAAGGAAAGAAAACTTACATCTTCAGGGGCACGTAATCGTGCCACTCCTCATCAGTCCCCTCAGCGACGCCACAATTTATCATTTCCTTCACCCACTTGGTGACAGTAATGGAATCATTGATGACATATATGAGCATTTACAACTCTCTGATATAAGCTCTCACTTCATCAGGGCTATCTTATAAATTAATATCGGTAGAAGCCAGAAGAGTCCCTATTCCAGGGAGATGTAGCCCCTCGCATAAATCCAGCCAGGCAATTCCAATACCACAGTATAATCTCTTCCATGTCTGGACAGCCTCTGGTCATAGATATTCAGTGTGTGTACCAAAAGGCTGCGAGGAAGGTCCTATAATCTTCGACTTCAATTTATTCCCAGCTCCTGAAACTACAGATAGAGAATAATAAAATAAGACTTATTGCTTTATAAGGTGATGGTGTTTAAATTACCACAATGAAGTAACTCACCAGGAGTTGATGGAGTATGTATTTTGATTCTGACTGGATGATTATATCGGGCACGAGGCCGCTTTGACACTTGTTGTGCGTCATTATCCCCATCATGGGAATCCGGTGAATTAGTCTAAGAGGAGGAATCTAGCGAATCAGCTTCAGGTGGGGAAGCATCACCTTCATGAGGAAGGGTTTCTTTTTCTACAGTCCTCTTCCTTTTCCCCACATGATAAACTGGGTGATTCTGCACCCATTTAGGGTATGATGCTATCCAGTGCTTGGCATACCATGTAGTCAAGTTGTATACCTCCCTTTCAACTGGTAGATCAATACCGCCCCAGTCTTCTCCCTTGACATCAGCAACCACAGTTGCCGAGCAACCATCGGATGTTTCTCTAACCTGACATGTACAGGGGGAGATACATCAATCTATTGCAAACACTTGAATTGGCATGAAAATCTATATAGAGCATAGGCCTCACATATAATTTCTCCGTCAATCCTGGAAACCATCACACCATCTCTGCAGGCCAGCATGTATGCCCTCAAATCCAAATGGGATGTTCTATCATCAACAAACCGCCCGGTTGGCGGATTTCCAAAGGGAAAAAAGTTGAATTACTTAAACATGCTCAGCCTCACTTTCATGTCATAAGCATTAAGATCTAATGGATCAATTCCAGAGAATGCTTGCACTAATGGCCTGAAAGAACTTACAGGAATTTGTACTCCATTCTGTACATTATAAGTCCTTAAGTGAGTGGTGATCCATCCCCAAAAAACATGGAATGGTCCCACTATTCTCAAAGGAGATTTAACCATGAATACATGAAGTAAACTCCTGTGAATATTTTCTAAAATGGGGGTATCCAACCCAACCATTTTTCCCTCAGCCAACTTTGTCGCAATAACGAAGGTCCATGGCCTGACGCCTCCCTTCGAGTCACTGTTTGGAAAGAGATAAACACTGAGCCACAAAGCCAAGAATCCTACCATATGAGTCTTCTTTAGGATCCTTTGATTCACCTCATATCCCCATTTCTCAAACTCTCCTGCTTCTAGAGTTTTCCATAATGTGCCAGGAGCACCTCTCTTCTCGGTTTTTGGGCAGGTGGTAGGACGGGTGGGCCTCTTATCCTTGGATTTCTTTTTCTTGGATCCTTTCTCCTTCGACTCCTTCTCCTTTCGATCATTCTCTTTCTTCTCAATAAGAAATATATTCATCCACTCCTCCGGATGAATATCCTTTCTAGAACGAGTTAAGGAGGTCTCTGAACTCTTGAGCCTGTGGAAGATTTTAAATAATTCCCGAGCCAAAGCAGGAGTCTTCTCTGAATCATTCCAAGTCACCTTGGGAGGAATGAATTCATCATACATGTCACCCCAAATTGGAGCCCCTGAGATCCTATGGACATCCCATAGACTGATGCCAACTTCTCCATGAGTCAGATGGAAAGAATTGGTTTCTGGGCTTCAGTGGATGAGTATCTCCGGTACAAAGCTATCATGTTTGTAAACATATGCTTTCCCAACCCAAACAACTTCGTATATCGCCACTCCTTTCAAATCCTCGACAAACTCTGCACACGTTTGTCGCACCCAGTATTCCCACATCCAAGTTGGCTTCACACCTCCCCCAGGACGAAAGTCCCAACTTTTCTTCCATCCTTTGGATTGATCCATCTGAGCGTTTCAAAAGATTGATGGATGACAATGTGGTTGCAGCTCAGGCTTATGAGGTTTCATATCTGGCGTACAATGGCTATGATACATCATGTGGGCCTTCTCCACTATTACAACATTTATAAATCCTCCTCCACATGAGATATTTTCTGAAGAAAAGTTGGTGTAATTCTAAAACCACGAAAAAGGGATATAGTTCTTTGCTTCTAGAATAGTGACTTCTTGTAGATGACCATAACCATACAAAGGAAAATAAATGCTTTGGGGGAAGTCACGATGATATTTCTTCAGATACTTGGCCAAATCTGGAAGAGTGCTATCATAGATGGTATAATAGTCATGGCCAATGATACTCATCATATCATCAAGTTGCTTGCTTTCTAGTTCATCATTTTTCCGATTCTCTTGGGAGCCATTGATTCTGCACAAAAGTTGAATAATTAACTCTTAAGTAAGTTGATTTTTCATAAAATTTGTGAAGGATTTTGAAAAAATGGCTAAGGCATTAAGGCGCACAAGTCCAAACTTGGCATGCAAGTGTGTATGTGTCACACAAGTATAATGCGCTGTGCATGTATTTGGTGTGCAAGTATCACTGCACAGGTCCAAATACTTTGACAACAGCACGACAGAAAAGGAAAAGCGGAAAAGAAAGCAACTTGCACGGTGGAGATGACCTGCGTGGCGAGAGCTCAAAAATCCGAAGTTCTCTGCAATGCACAATAAATGAGTGCTTATATATAGGCCAGGTCGGCCACCTGTGCGCCTACAGCCAGCACGCTCCAGCCCTGCACGACTCGCACCTACGCGATGAAAGTTGCGCGGTGAAAACTTGCACGCCTCTTTCCCTTTGTTTTTCTTCTTTTCCTCAGAGCCACATTATTTTTCTTTCGGATCCAACTCTAAGGGGGGACTTTTTTTGACGCTCCTTTTCATCACATTGTTTAGAAGAATAGAAAGGGAAATGACTTAGAACAAATTGATTCATCCTTTGAAGAAAACATCAAAAATCAACAAAGGAATGAAAAAGGAGTCAAAGGACCTTGGGTCGCGCAAGTTCCCTTACTGTCACGCAAGTACACTTGCGCGCCGCCTAATGGTCGTGCAAGTGACTTGCGCACCCTCTTTGAAATCCGCCCAGGGTCTTCTCTAGCCTATAAATACCCCCGGTGGGCCCCCCATTTAAGGGAGTATTTTTTTCCCGAATTCACATACAGAGCTCTGAACGCCCAAGTCTCTTCTTCATGTCTTCCGAACACTTCTAAGGCAATTCATTACCTATAATGGAATGTCTAAACAAGAGGAATAAGGTTTAAGTGTTAGAATTCACTAAAACTTGCACGCCTAAGTGTTTTACCCTTAAAGGGAAATGAACACACTTGCGCGCCTCCTTACCTACTCATTGAAACTTGCGCGCCACTCTTCTGGAAGTACCTAGGGATAATTCTAAAGGCTTTGGTCAAGGATCGCCCAAGTATTACCCTAAGGGCTGAAAATTGTGCAAGTACCCATGTGCCGTGCAGTTATACCTGCGCGACCAGGACTTGCGTGCCCACACAGTACCTGCGCGCCTACCAGGACTTGCGCGCCCTTCTATTTTTGGGTGCCCTTCCTGCCCATTTCACCTCTCTTACACCTATCCACCTCTCCTCTTCAGGATTAAGCCTTCAGAACTCTCTCTAAATCCATTTATGATATGATTTCCTTGTTGGCTTCCTTATCTTAAAGGAATTATGTGGAACATCTCTCAAAACCTAGTGATTTACACATCTTTATGTCACTAAAATTAGAGATTTTATTCATTAAACCTCATCTTTTAAAGATGAGAGAATCCTTAATATGGGCATCCTCCTTAGGAGTAAGTCCCAAGTCCTCATTAATCTAGGCCTCCTTTTCAGGAGTAAGCCCCAGTCATAATTCCATTAATTTGGGCCACCTTTTTAGGACTAATCCCCAGTTTCAAATCCTCTTAATTGGGCCTACTTTTAAGGAGTAAGCACGAGTCCTCTAATTTGGGCATCCTCCTCCGGAGTAAGCCCCAACCATAATTCCTTTAAACTGGGCTCCCTTTTTAGGAATAAACCCCATTCTTAAAATTCCCAAATATGGGCATCCTCCTTAGGAGTAAGCCCCAAGTCCCTTACTTTTTTCAAGTCCCTTTACCTGGGCCTCCTTCTTAGGAGTAAGACCCAGTCTTAATTTCTCTTAACCAGTCTTAATTTCCTTTTGGTCTGGGCTTCCTTATCAGAAGTAAAACCCAATCATAAGTCCCCTCCTAACCTGGGAATCTTCCTTAGGAGTAAGCCCCGAGATTAGAGTATCCAAATCTCCATTAAGTACATATACCTTTATGGACCCTGTTCCTAGATTTCTTCCCTGAAGTAAATATTAATCCTCATCTATTTGGGCAGTTATACACACATAAGCCCCACATCATTGCATCTTTCATGGCACAATTGTCTGGTTTCACCAATACCTCTTGTTTCTCACACCGAGCATGACTCACATGAGCTTAGAGTGTAAAAGTAATCATGAAATCTTTCTTTGAGCCATCAATCATGCATAAACATCATACTCCCTTACTCGAACTACGTGGGTTCTGTTTCCTTTTATAAATAAAGGATACGTAGGTAGCCCATCTGTGGGTACGATCCCAAATCTGAAATAATCCATGTCTTTCTGAATGACAATAAACTTCAAGTTCCCCACTGAGTGGCTTTAAAACCAGAATGGTCATCATAATGACCAAGCGATATCTATATAATGTATTAAAGGATACCATTGACTAATAATCTCTAACAAATACAGATGATTCTCCATCGATGAAGAACCTCAAATACATATAAAAGATTCTCTAAATTTACAACATATCAATCATTTATTGTCAGATCTAAAGGAAATCTCATTTTATACTTGGTAATTTAATAAGGATTCACGAACATAACTTAAATCTATAAAGAGAGTCTTGAAGTATACAATAATTCCCCCCAAAAGGGTGTGATGAGTCCGACCTCCCATCATCTCGACCAATACAAATTCCTAAGCCTCATCTGTCCACAACTAATAAGCGCCTACCTTTGGAAAGTAGGTTCAAATGAATATGGAATCATTAGATGTTTCCGGTTCTATGAAAAAACCCATTAGAAACCGCTTGGAATGTTTGAATCTTAAATCATTGAGATCATACCCAATTCCAGAGGGAAACAATGATGCTAGGGAAATACATTGTTTTCGATCTTCCATTTTCATAATTTATATAAAAAACATATCAATCCCTAATTATATGGATGTATTTTGATAAGAGGTTAGTGACCAGAGTGAAAATCTAAATTAAGTGGGTGATGCGGGAAATTCATTTAAATTATGTCTTATTGTAGGAATCCCATTATGGAATTGATAGATTGATTATCATAGCTAAAAAAATATGAGTAATAACACTGAAGGAGAAAATTTTTGTGACCTTAAAATACTAAATAGAGAAAGTAATATGATGTTCTCCACATGCCTAAAAGGAAAAATGATTAACTCTTCATAGAATAATTTATAGATACAATATACCCAATAATAGAAGATCATTTATTTATATAATTGTGGGACTATGAGGAATTATTCAAAAAATAAAGAAAAGTATATTATTTAAATTATTAATAAATTTACCTAAATTAAATATATTTTCTTAGTGAGATATAAATCATAGGATATACATATGTTTAAACATTTTAGATAAAATGTTGAGAAGGATTGAAATTTCTCTTTATAGATAATCCAGATAGATAATTGTATGGAATTTATAAGGGAAAAATTAATGATTATTTTGAGAAGCATGAAATTCACTATGAACTTAGTGATCAATATAATATATAATAAAATGTTGTTTTTGAGTAGAAGAATAATATTTTAGTTGAGATTATTTATCCATTACTGATAGAGCATACTACATTATAAAAAAATTGGTGAATCTATTTACTCTAATTTCAAATCGCAAAACTCCATTTTATAACCAATGTGAAATTTAAAAGATCCTTTATTATGATCATAATTCAAATCCAAAATATCATCACCATTCTGAAACATCATATAAATCCAATTTATTAACTTTAAAAACAACTATTTACCCTAAAAATAAAATTTACATTAAAAAATCTGATGAATATTGTCTCAATAAATCATTGGGAATCTTTAAATTAGTTCCTAAAAACGATATTTACCTCTAAAAAATTTTACCTTTTATTTAAAATATCTTTAAAAATATTATCTATTAAAAAAATATATTAGAAAATCAAACACCTAATTCATTTTCAAACTACCCTAGAAAACTCACTGACTATTTTCAAAACCAATCCTGTTCCATTTTGATGCAATATTTTAAACATTTATCAACAACCAACCCCATTTGAGAATCTTAACTCACTTATAGTGTAATATTTATAACAATTGACATATATATATATATATATTTAAATGAGAATAAAAAAATAAAAGTTATATTATGGGAAAATCATTTTTAGAATAGAAAATATGGATACTGAATATAATAATGGTTTTAAAAATTAATAAAAATCATTATATATTTTTAAAATATTTTCTAATATGAAAACTAATATAATTAATAATATTTTATTAATTGTTACAATAAAAATGAAAAATAAAATTATGACCATGAATGAATCACAAAAAAGGTGGTAATGGGACCAAGAAAAATGATAGTAAATAATTCAAAACTAGAGAACATAATAATGAAAATGATTATTCTAAAAAATGAATTATAAATTAAAATATATTCAATTTTTATTTTAAATTTGATATAATCATTCAAACTAAATTTGGATATAGGTTGTTCAATACAATTATTTGGTTTAAAACATGTGATGTATCCAAACAAAAAGATTTAGGGAGTTCTATTTGGCTACATAGAAGGCTGGATGATGAAGACGCCTGGAATAACATAAAAAACACCCATTGTTTGAGTACTCATGGTTGATAGGGACTTTATGATGATTCTCAAATTATACACTAGATGAGGTGAATGTTTGTAGGGGATGAAACACCCATAGGTATTCCACAACACCATTTAGGGATGGTTGGGTCAAACATGATGAGGATAAACTGAGACCAAGGTGAATCGTGAATCTTACCCAAAACAAAAAACAAGGAGGAAAGAATAGAGACAACAAGATTGAAGAAGATGTAAAGATGATATGAAACAACTGGATAATGTTCAGGGAACAGATCCATAGGTGATAAAAATAAATTTTCACATACCTTATATTGGGATAGATTCATCAGTTTTGGTGAGACAAGTGGAAGTAATAGGGTTCTGGGAGAGTGCTGACTTCAATAGGGTTTTATGAGAGCTTGAAGGAGTGAGAGATAATGAGAGAGGAGACTCTGTTAGGGTTCATTTTATAATATCATGGAATAATTTTCTCATCACTTTCAAAAACGTGATGATAAACAGTATTTTTATCAATGCTAAAATAGTAATCACTAATAAAACTACTCTTTATCAGTAGTTTTTATCAATAATAAAATGAGTCTTTACAAACACTAAAATTCTAGCACTAATAAAGAGATGTTTTATTAGTGATATTTTAGTGCTAATAGAGATGTATCTTTATAGTGATATAGACCCCAGCAACCCAAAGTTGGTTCCGTACATTAATACATTGGAATAGGATACATGGAATCACATCCAAAAGTAATGAATAGTTTATCACTCTTGGTAAACTAGATACATACATGATTCACATATTATATATGAATACACAAATTACAATATACTATTTTTCTTTTGAGAACCTGCTAGTATAGTCCTGTATACCAGTCATAGTAATCTTTATTAAATATTGGGGAAAGGAAATAAAATAAGGGTGATCTTTAAATATAAGTAAGGGTTAAGTATTATGGAAGCTATCAAGAATCAATGATAATAATAAACATGGAAAGGTAAATAACTGATACCACATGAAATTTAAATAATGGGATAAGTCACAATCAATATAAAATGGTAAATAGCTAAAAACACATTCCATTTAATTAATAACTATAAATGAAATGAATCCAAATATAATATCACTCTGAAAATATCCTGGATAATAATAACTAAAATGAAGGTAATTCTTAATAAGTTCATGCAATATTTCCCAGTTATATGATACATTTACCATCAATACCTTTCACAAGATGGTTTAAAACATATAGGTTAAAAAACCATTTAACTAAGTCTATCCAAATAATTATTCTAATGAGAATAATGATGCATCCAAGATCTATCTAATGTTGGGCCCCACCAATCACTATAGGTCTAAATAATTCCTTATATATCGAATAATAGATTTAATTCATGAATCAATGTGCCTTGACATCAAATATTTGTATTGAGTAAATGATACAGATTTATCAATATTTTCCGATTATAAAAATAACTATAAAAGTAAAACACTATATGTATAAATGATATATTGTTTAATAAATAATCATATCCATGATAAATAATATGTATATTTAGGGGAAAAATAATGTATAATGATCATAAGAAAGTGAACATTTAATGGAAAAGTTATTTAATACAAAAATGAATCATGGAAGTGAATTTTCAATAATTTTTTTATTCAAAAGGATAACAAACCATCTGGAGTAAGAATAAGGAGGACATCAATATATTTCCATTGTAGTAAAAATAAAATGATGTTTTTATTGATGAATATAAATTCCATAAAAATATATTTGAAAAAATTATTGAGGAAATATCTGTTTCATTTTGATTTTTTTTCAAAATCATCTTCATAAAAAATAACTTTTGAAAACATTTTCTTTATAAATATCCTCATAAAATTGAAACTAAGGATTCATATATATTATAGTCATGACGGTGGGTAATTCCATAAATTTGATAAAGAACATTCCTTTTGCATGGTACAAATAATAGAAAAGTGTGTTGTTCAGAAAGAGATGAGAATATTCATTTTATTTTTTTGTAAAAATATCCTTTAAAAATAATTTGTAAGAGGTTAATTTTTTTTGAAAATATTTCTAGAATACATTATTTTGGAAGAAAACCTATTTCTGATCGAAGAGACAAATAAATTCATATTTCCTACAAAATATTTTCTCAATAATTTTTTGTAACAAATAGTGGAAAAATGGAACGATCACATGAAAAAGATCATGAATATAAAAAGGGAAATAAAATTAAATGTCTTATTAAATAATTATCATACAATTTCCTATAATTCAAATTTAAGAATAAATAATCATAATTAGAATGAGACTGTGAAATAAACCCTTGAACTATAATAACTTTGTAGTGAGAATTAATCAATGAATAGATTGTGTGTATCACATTTATATCAACATTAAAAAATTTGATGTACAATAATAGATAATAAAAATTCTTTATACACATAATCATTGAATATCAACGATAATGAAGAACTAATGCAACCCAATAAAAAGATAGTGAGTTATGAAATTTCTTGACCACTTAGTAACTTTAATTTAAAATACAATTATATGAAATAAATGAAATTGAAAAACATATACCATGAATAATGAATTAATAATTATATTACATGTCCAATGGTAAGTATATACACCATATACAAGTAATTAGGTGCATAACATTACAATATAACCTAATGAAATGAAATTAAGTCAAAATCCCCAACCATATACTTCCTTTTGAATGAACATGATTTTGCCTCAAGTATAGATGTGTTAAACATGATAATAAAACATTAAAAAACCATATTAATATTTATAATATTATATATTATCCTTTTATAACATCTTACTACCCATTAGTTAATAATATTTCATTATTTTCATTGTTTTGTGTGTTAATTTCCTTGTTTTTTTTGTTAATTTTTTGTTATGAAAGTTCCAATATTTTCACATATTATATATTTATATAATATCAAGAATAATAATCATGAAACAATTATCATATTTTGACATCAATTTTACTTTTAAAACCAATGATGACTGATGGTCATGAAAAATGATGTATGTTACGATCATAGAGATGGTTGGTCGTACATATGCATGAGTACCATTTCCATTTTCCCCTGACCATTATGGAAAGTAGGTAAGTAATATTTTAACTTTAAATAATTATCATGATATAATATATACCATATTATATACTTATATATTTCATTACATTTTTTTAGTGATGAAAGGAGAGTCACATCCCTTTATGAAGGCGGTAGTCTACAAATACATGAATGATGTTATCATCTTTACTTGAGTGAAAATAAAAGGAATAAAATGTTGTATATTATATTTAAATAGTATAAAATATTTCATTAATATCATAATTATGTCATTTATATCACTTATAATCATTAACATTTTCTTTTCCACTTTCTATGTGAAGCGTTAGTGAAAGAAGAATCACATTGCTTCACGAGGCGGTAGTCCACCATACACATGAGAAATTTTATCATGTATCTTATAGGATGTAAGGTAGAAATATATATGTGATATAGTGAACCAAAATTTGTAAATATTATATATATATATATACACTTTATATCCACCATCAAACCCATCATTGAGAGGTGTTAATGGGAAAACGAACTGTACACACAAACGATGATTTTGTAACCCATTTGATGAAAATGGAGAATTTTATAGTTCATTACATAGTATTAAAAAATTATATTTTATGGATGATATTTAGTAAATTTTATCATATTTTTTTAATAAAAAATTAATTAAGTGGATAAAGAAGTAAAATAAAGACGCTCGTTGAAGAACATTTCTTATTTTTCAGGTATCCTCCACATGTTTTCACTAAAGCATTCAAAGGTGGTATTTATGCCCAAAATAATTCTTATAGGATTATGGTATGGATTTTTTGAATTTATTTTTTTAGGGTTTTTATTAACCAAATTGATTGAGAGGTACAAAAAAGTGAGGGGGTTAGTGCCCTTTTATAATTGAGGAGGAGTGCATTCGTGTAAATTCCCAAAAATATTCACTATTGTGAGGTAAATATTATGTAAAGTGGATCCATGATTAATAATTAAACGTTTTTAGGGATTAAAAGTTCTATACACACCTCTAAAACACAATAAAACACATGTTTTAAATATTTAATTCCATAACTCATAAGTATCCTTATTTTTTTATTTTGGTTTTTCATTCTGGTAACTAGTTTTCTATCCTCAATAATTTTTGCATTAAGTTTAAATTAAAATGATAAATATTAGAAAATTTATACCCACATATTCTTAACATGATATCTAATTTATAAAATAAAAAAATCTCATGTGTTTTTGATATTAATTTAACAGAGGAACGTGTAACACACAAAAACACTACTTTAACCCTAACTATGCTAACATGTTTTTTACTATTTAGGGGTCAATATGTTCGTTATAAAAGATAAATTATTCCATTAATGGACTATATTTTATATTTATTAACCTTTTAAAATAACTTGTGAGGATATGATTTTTTTTAAATTTTAAATCAATAAATAAAATATCATTTATTATAAATTAACATTAATGTTAGTTTTGAAATTATTTATTTAATTTCAATTTATAAATATAAATACAATGATTAAATTTGAATATATTAAATTCATACTTTTTTTAACATGATATATTAGTATACAAATTAATGGAAGAAAATAGTTCACTCAATTTACAACACTTTTAATATTTCTAGTATCATTTATTTTAGTTAATTATTAATTAAATAATTAATGTGTTGGCATTTCTTATGAATTTTAATAACTAATTCATCTCTAAAAATTCGATATAAACTATTATGGTGAAAAAAATCATTTATATTTTAAAATAATATGTATATCCAACATATTTTTGTTTTTGTCCATATCCCAAATCTTTATAAATATTTAAATCAAGGAAGGTTCTTTTATGTCTTTTTCTTTACATAACTTATTACATAGTCCACTTTCATGGAAAATTATCCCTAAAACTAATAAAATCGGTAAAAATGTCATAAAGGTAAAACTTTATCTAGAAAATTGGTGTTGTACATGTTTTTTATATCAACCCACAATTTTAATACACTAATATTACATAACTTTTATGGAATACTTAAAATATTTTACAAACAAACTCCTAACGACCATACTAGTCTGGTGCCTTTGGAATCATGAAAACATAAACAATGATACATAAATGAGCTACACTATCTCCCAGTAGATTCTTCTTGACTAACAACCTTCTTAGAAACATAAAACATAAAACATATCTTTATAACCTAGGGGAAGGAAACATAAAAAGGCGTGAACTCATATGCTCGGTAAGGGTAAACAAGGGATATATGTAAGCATAATCATGAGAATAATGTTATGATAATATGATCATGAAAATAGAATATCATACCCCACATATCAAAGATCATATAAATGAATCATGGCATGAAGCTTGGAAGTTCATAAGACATAAATCATGAGGAAATAAAGAACATAATCTATGAAATTATAACATAGGAATAAAACATGGAATTGTGGTAGTCACATAAGAATATATAATTATTTCCATAGTAGTCGAGGAATTGGTACTAAGACCATCTTAGTGGAAAAAGTCCTTACTGAACCAGGTTCACACCCTATTCCAGCTTTGTATTACTGAATCAAGTTTACTCGTCACCCTAGCCCTATATTACTAAACCAAGTTCATTTCCCATTATAGCCCTGTAATACTAAAAAAAGTTCATTTCCCATTCTATCCATGTATATTTAATGAGATATAAATCTTTACCTAATGAATTGGAGGGTGATATAGGCCCCAACCATCTCATAGTGAAATCATACATATATGTGCCACATTATCATAAATATTCATATCATAACCCATGAATTTAAAGTGGTATTATAAACATGTAATAAAATCATAACCCATGGAAAGAGAAAAGTTTCATAATAATTTCATCGTAAAAATTACATGTGAAAAGAAGTGGGTTTCAAAAGCATATAACCTGTGAAAGAGAAACGAGTTTCATAAACATAATTCCATCAAAACCAAATCCATTCAGAGAAATAATATTAATGAAAAAATTGATTAATTATCCTATAAAGGCAATATTAACACTAATGGTAGTTATCTTAGGTGGTAAATAATTTTGAAATATATTTTAAAAACATTTCTTGAGGAAAATATTCTTTCTGCATTGAAAAACAATTTTTACAAAATAAAGACTTTTAAAAAGATTTTTCTTTGAAAATAGATTTATAAATGTTAAATAAAGCATTAAAACCAATAAAAAGTTTTAAAAATCATTTTTTATTTCAAATTTGGCTTCAAATATCCTTTGAAAACATTTTTCAAATTATTATTTCTGAATACAATATATTTTCGATCGAATAGAGAGAAAATTAGATTTTAATTAAAAAAATTATCTTATATACCAAAGAGTGGGAAAATGGTACTAATACATGAGGATATCATTAATAAATATATTATAAGAAAATTCATGAGTGTTATTGAGAGATGGATCATAAAATTACATCAATGATGCATAATCATTAACAATCTCAAAAAGCGATGAGATTCTTTCAATAAACTCTTACCACTTGGTTACTTGGGTTCATACTCTCCATGAAAGAAAAGAAAATTACATAAAGCTTAAAATATCATGAAAATAAAGATATTAATTATGTAAAATATAAAATATAAGTATGTAAACCTCAAAAATAATTTATGTTCATAAAAAACACGAGTCTCAAATAAGGAAAATTAAGACAAAACTATTTTACCGATTTCGTAACTATTGAAACATAAAACCAATGAGTGAAAGATTAAAAAATAGAAATTTATATTCCCATAATTTTAATTATAATAATAATTTAATACAACTATGATTATTATATACACCACACAATAGGAATGGGTGGGGAATAAAGCATATATCTCATATAAATAAAAAGTGAGATGAAATCCCCTTACCTTGTGTCTTAACTCTCGTCGTACTCATTCAAACCACTTTTATAATAGATATAAATTTATTATAAGTATTTTTCATAACCATATTATTATATATAATAATATATATGGTTTTATCATGACATTATATTACCCTTTTGTTAACAATCTTATGGTAAGGTTTCACTTCAGGTAATATTCACTTTGTTATTCGCACACATCTTAATTTGTTATATTTTGGACCTTTTAATTATATCATGATTCCAGAATATAAAAAATTATATGAATTTCATTTATATTCAGTATATGTGTATTATAATAATATATATAATATAGAGGTATTAAATGGAATACACCATTCATGGAGATAGTAAGCCGTACATACGCATGATCATTGTTTCTATTTTTATTGTTGTATTGAAAGAAAGAAGGTAAATAAAATATTTATATATATATATTTATATATATCATTATTATAGTAGAATTATTATATAATACGTATAATATATGTTCACTAAACCCATCCTTAATACATTCCATGTATTCTGTGAACGAATCACATTGCTTTAAGGGGGTGGTAGTCCACACTTCCTCAAAAACAATTATCATATTACACCAAATGGAAAGTAAAAAAGATATGTGTTTTAAAAGGAATAATTAATATTAAAGACATAATAAATATAATATATAACATAAATGTCCACCATGATAGGATGTAATGTAAAAATGAACAATCATCGTTTAGTGAGGTGATAGTTGGCCGTATATATAAACAATATGTTCATTACCCATTAGATGGAAGTGTGTGTAAGTGTAGGTTGAACCATTATCATAAAAAATCCTATTATATTTAAAATACTGGTTTTTTATAAAATCATGGAATAAAGTTATTGGGGGTGGGGGTGGAGAAGGAAAATAAAATAAAGGACAATGAGAGATGTTATTACCTCTTAATCGGGTAACTCCTTTTGGTTTGTACCAACAGATTACTTGGAAGAATTTAATCTCAAAGGGAGGATTAATGGACGAAGGGAGAGATTTTGGGAAGTGTATTGGTCATATATTTTATAAAACTAAATGTTTTGAGATGTGTGAATTAGGGGGAGACGTGGTGACCTTTTATAAGGATGGGAAACGACTTACTTGGTATTTTTGAAAACAAGTTAGGTGTACCCACATTTTTACCAAAACAAGTCATAACAAAACAAAATAACTCAATAATTTAAGGTTAATGACCTAATAATATCCATAAAATGTGTTTTGGACAAGTTTATAATTATTTTTGGGTCTAAAATGTAAGGTTTAGTCCTTAGTTAAACTTAATTTTACCTTAATTGATGTAATAAATTTTAATAACTTTCACTAATATTTTTGGTAAAAAAAACCAAGTTGAACTTATTTGAAATTATAAATTAGTATTATTTTAAGTATTTAATCAATTTTTACAAATCCTAATCACATAAGTGGTAGAAATTAATTTAAAATTAATCCCACAGTCGGTTCGACAATGCACGTTTTTAAAGTAAAAACATTCAAAAGTTTGCTACATTTTTATATGCAATTTCAATGTGAAATTTATTTCAATGACCTAAATTGTATTAATTGATAAAAATAATATATAATTAAACTTTTATAAAAATTTAAAATATTATTTATCCTTATAATTAAATTAGATCAAAAATTAGTTTGGAATTAAAATCCAACACTTCTCACTATTCATAAAAAATGATGTTTCTTAAAAAAATCACAAAATTTAACCCTAAGATAATTTAAAAAATCTAAATTCAAAAATAAATTTTAATTTATCATATTAAATTTATAAATTTGTCAAAAACTAATTTAATTAGTTTTCACAAAAGGTCATGAAAATTAGTCTGTTTGAGAAAATAGTATTTTTAAACATATAAGGACTTTGACAAATATTATATATTTCATTATAAATATGTTTTATTTATATGAATCCATTATAAAAATATTTTCAAATTAGTTATTACTATTAATATTAATATGTTTAATATCTAGGTTATCATTATATCATTGAAATAATTATAACAATAAAATGATGTTTTGTTGAAACATCTGTTTTGCGTGTTATATATACCAAGTTTCTACTTTATGTAACATATGCCAAGTTGTTTTTCCATGTAATATAATAAAATTATGTTCTATTTTAAAGAAATGTTTGACTTAGTGCATTGCATGACATAAATAGAAATTTAATTTATTCGAAAAAAGGTCCATAAAAACCTGGGGTGTCACATTCTACTCCCTTAAAATGATTTTTTACCTTGAAATTCCTTATTATGGTAAAAAATAAGGATACATTTATTTCATCATATAATAAAGTACCCATGTAGCTTCCTCTAAATTGTGGTTTCTACAAAAAAATTAACCAGGTTAGTGGTCTTGTTTTGTAGAACTTTCTCTAATTGGTCTAGAATTTAAACTGGTTGTTATTTGTAAGACAGATCCAACTCGAGTGATATGATATTAGAGTTTAATACATGTGAAGGATTAGGTATATTCCTCCTCAAGAGAGTTACATAGAACACATCATGTGCTTGAGAGATACTTGGATTAAGTTACAAGTGATATGATACAATCCCAATATGATCAAGAATCTAAAAGGGACCGATATACCTAGGGATTAGTTTCCATTTCTTATTGAATCTGATAACCTTATTACAGGGTGAGATTCATAGAAAAACTTTTCACAGATTTTATCTTTCTTATCACACTGATGACTATCAACGTAACTTTTATGCTATCTTTGAGCAGACTTGGTACGCTACTGAATGGTTCTAACCTTCTCTACCATTTTTTCAACAAGCTCATGTCCCAATAGATTTATTTCTCCAACTACATCCCATCACATTGGATAATTACATTTATTCCCATATAGGGATTCATAAAGTTCCATATGAATTCATGATAGAAAGATATTTTTATAAGAAAACTCATATAGATGAAGGTGTTGATCCCAAACACCATTAAAATACATAGATCAAGATCTCAACATATCTTATAGGGTTTTAATTGTTCTATCATAATGAAAATATGTAAAAGTATAATAATTAGTGGTATTACTCAATTCTATGTCAATTGATTGCTGAAGACATTTCCTAAACTTTGAGGTGAACCTCATATCCCGATCCAATACAGTGAAATGTGGTACTCCATGCAACCTTACCACTTCCTTAATGGATATATTGGCAAGCTAATATAGAGATAATTCCTCTCTAATAGTGATGAATTGTGCTGACTTAGTAAGGCAATCAACTACCACCCTTATAGCATTAATCCCTTTAGAGGTTTTGGGTAGTCTAATGAAAAAATCCATAGTGATGTTCTCCCATTTCCATTATGGCATGTGTAATGGATTAATCACCTCTTTAGACTATTTTATTTCAACTTTAACTTGTTGGAATACCAGGTACCGAGGAAAAAACTCTGTGATATTTCTATTAATGACATCCCACTAGAAGTATTCTTTCAAGTCCCTATATATCTTTATACTTCCAGGATGAATAGATAATGAATAACTATGAGCTTCCTTTAACATCTCCTTCTTCAAATCTGGTATAGAAGAAACACATACATAGTTCCTAAATCTTATCATTCTATCCTGATCATGATTAAACTCAAGAACATTTTTGAATTTCTTTTTCATCTCTTCATCTTCCTTTTGCGCCTCTTTAATCTTCACTAGGATAGGGGGTTGAACATTAATTTGAGAAAGATAATATTTTTACCCTTCCTTCAGGATTTCTAGATCCATACTTTTCAAATATATAAATATGGGAACTTTTGTGATCCCCATCATGGATAAGTAAGCATGATCCTTCCAACTCAAATCATTGGCCACCTTGTTCTCTTTCCCAGGGTGGTAATGTAATAAGCATTCATAATCCTTTATCAACTCTAACAATCATCTCTGGTGCATGTTAAAATCCTTCTATGTGAATATATATTTTAAACTTTTATTATCAGTATATATATCACAATTTCTCAATAAAGATAATGCTTCCATATCTTTAATGAAAATGTTACCGTTTCTAACTCTAAATCTTACGGTGGGTAATATTTCTCATTAATTTTCAACTACCATGAGGCTTATTAAATAACCATGATATTTTTCATTATTACACATCCCAATCCCTTCTTAGATGTATCACTAAATATTACAAACTCTACTCTACTATAGGTTAATTTAAGCGTAGGTTCACTGACTAACCTTCGCTTCAGTTCAATGAAACTTTACTCACATTCATCCATCTAGAGGAACTAGACACCCTTATGAGTTAACTTGATTAGAGGATTAAATAGTCCTAATAAAATTTGCATAAAAAATTGATAATATACAGATAAAACAATAAATCTATATATCTCAATCACCTTGGTTGGTCTAGAACATCATTCAATAGCCTCCATCATTGATATATCTACTGTTATACCATCTACTGAGATTATGTGACCCCAAAATGAAACCTTTTGCAGTCGAAATTCACACTTTTTAATTTTTTCATATAGATTCTCCTTTAGTAGGGTCTTTAGTATAATTATCAAGTGATCTTCATGTTCTTCATTTCACTTTGAATAGATAATAATATCATCAATAAATACTACCAAAAACTGATCTTGGTAATCTCTAAAGACTCTATTAATTATATCCAGGAAGATAGTAGGGGAATTACTAAGATCAAAAGGAATCACTATATATTCATAGTGTCTATGCCTTGTTCATAATTACCTCTCAGGTGTATCCTCTATCTTAACCATCAATTGATGATATCCAGAAGAAAGGTCAATCTTGGAAATGTATTGAGCTCTGTTCAGTTGATCAAACAAGTCATCAATATGGGGAATATGATACCTGTTATTGATTGTGATCTAGTTCAAATCCTAATAATCAACATAGAGCCACATTGATCCATATTTATTTTTTATAAAAAGAATAGGTTTACCCCAAGGTGACACACATGGATGAATAAATCCATCATCAAGGTTTTCTTGGAGTTTCTTCTTCAATTCCTACAACTCAATCAGATCCATTCTATTTAGAGTCTCTAAAATTGGTATGGAACCTTGCATGAGTTCTATTGAGAACCTGACATCACGTTTTGGTGGAATTCTAGAAAACTCTTCCTGAAAGACATCTAAAAAATATTGAACAATAGGCATATTATCAATGTTAATTTTCCCCCGAACTATTTTCGATAAACAACACTTTTGAATGGGAATTAAGACCCATACACTAGATTTAATCTCCATATGAAGTTCATAATTATCATCACATTTAAGGATGATCCTAGGAGGGTTTAAAATATCAAATGTAACTTCCCTTACAAGAAAATTTATGTGGGATTTATGCAGAGAAGTAAAATCCATGCCTAAGGTGACATTAAATTAAACCACTTGAAGAATGAAAAGATTTTTAGGAAGAAAATTCTCACAAACTTCAAACGGAGAGGAGTCATAGACTTAGGATTCACTCATCGTACAATTAGGAGTTTTCACTTATAATTCCACATATAAGTATTTTGGTGGAATCTTAACACCCTTATCAATTTCATTTGATCTAAAAGAGTGGGTAGATCCAAAATAAAATATGACATTAATGGTTATAGAGTGGATGGTAAGTGTACCTTTCATCATTTTGTTATCACACCCCTCATTAGAAATAGAGATTGCATGAGATTTCTCTTTTTTTCCATTGGCATAAGAGGTTGTTGATGTCGATCATCATCAACAACCCTTGGGTTTGGGTGTTGGTTAGCATAATTCCCATTCTCCTTACACTTATAGCACTGAATTGTAGGAGGTGAGTTATGTTCAACTTTATCTCTATTAGCATTTTGAGCTAACTTCCTCCCATCTTTTTTAAAATCAACAACATGGTGACCTTCCTTTCCACACTAAAAACATTTAATAGAACCCTTAAGAAAAATTCCTCCATGATCCTTCCCACATTTAGAGAATAAAGGTAAGCTCATCATTTTATCTTTATCATTTGTTATATTTTCCTTTAAACTCTATCCTCCTCTTCTTTTAAAAACCATGATATTAATAGGCAAGTCCGACCTCCATTTCAACCTTGATTGCACAATGAACAATCTCTTCATAGATAGTAATGTTTATTATGACCAATACCTTTATGAGACTTGTCTTAAGGCAATGAAGAACCTATCAACATTACTTTCAGGTTGGATGATAATTATTGAAGCATACCTTGAAAGTATTGTGAAATTAGCCTCATAGGTACTGACATATTAATCCTCCCTTTGATTCAAATCGAGGAAATTTTTCTCCATCATGGTACAATTAATCCTAGGAAAGTACTTATTGAAAAATATGTTATTAAAATATTCCCATTACATGGATTAAATATCATGTTGTTGCCTTGTATTATTGATTAGAATCCACCAATAGTATGCTTTACCTTATAAATGATAAACAACCAGAATAAATTTATCATCCTCTAAACACTGAACAATGTAGAATATCTTTTAAGTAGTACTGTCATATTTTCAGAAATAAGTGGATTGGAAGACCCTTTGAAAGAGTGTGGATGTTTACTCATGAAATAATCAACACAATATTTTTCCCTCCTTTTCTCATTAGGAATTCCACCATGATTCATAGCTTGAGAAAGCTATGTGAATATATAAATGGGGTTTTAAATTTAAACACAAATATCATTCAGTTTCTACAGAGGATAATCATTTAATTTTCCTTAGCAATCAACATTAATATGGATCCTTCATGTTCCAACCATTACTAAAACAAAAATCATAGAGTAAGAAACATTTATCATAATGAGGAACCACATAATCATTAAAATTCACTTATAAGATGTCTAAATTATGAAACCTTACTTAATATATGACACCTTAGGTTTATCCTAGGTTATTTATAGCTAAAATCTATTTAAATACTTCAGGATGGTTCATTAAGAGTTTGAAAATTATCAAATCTCATCCTCTGGGAGTGTCAAATTAGGTGTGCATCAAGGCTCGTTGTTGTGTACCAGATTACCACGAGTCAAGCCTAAAACATCTTATCTGAGTTGTTACTAGTAGGTACATCTATTCCAGAGCCACATACACTTGTAGTACATATATAAGAATGTATTTATAGGAAACCACTCACTATATTCTTTACCAAAATTCTAGGACAGTTTCCTATACTTTTCCTTATCCTTATACTTATCCTTAGACATTTATATAGGGTTCTCACTTAGTTTTTATCATCCTAGATTCGAATGGTTAACCAAACATTTTATATGATACCAACTATAGAGACCCTATATTTTCATACATTAAAATTTCATAAAATTTTTAGAATACTTAAAACATTATAAAAACAAACTCCCAGAGACCGTACTAGTCCAGTGCCTTTGGAAAAATGGAAACATAAACACTGATACATAAATGAGCTACATCATCTCCCACTAGGTTATTATTTAATAGAAACCTTATTAGACTCATAAAACATAATAAATATTTTCATAACCTGGGGGATGGAAACATAAAAAATGGGTGAGCTCATATTCTCATTAAGGGTAAACTAGGGGGATATGTAAGCATAATCCTGAGCATAATGGTATGATAATAAGATCATGAAAATAGATGTTCATACCCCACATATTAAAGATCATATAAATGAATCTTGGAGTAAAGATTGTAAGTTTATAAGACATGAATCATGAGGAAATAAAGAACATATACCATAAAATCATAACATAGGAATGAAACATGGAATTATGGTAGACCCATAAGTATATATAATGATTTCCATAGTAGTTAGGGCATTGCTGCCGAGATCATCTTAGTAAAAAAATTCCTTTATTAAACTGGGTTCACACCCTGTTGGGACCCTATATTACTGAACCTAGTTCACTCGTCATTTTATCCCTGTAATACTAAACTGCGTTCCTTTACCATTCTATTTATGTCTATCTGATGAGATATGAATCTTTACCTAATGCATTAGAGGGAGATATAGGTCCCACCCATCTTATAGTGAAATCATACAAACATGTGCCAAAATATAATAAATAATCATATAAAAACCCATGAAATAAAATGGGTATTATAAAAATATAATCATATCATAACCTATGGAAAATGATATATTTCATGATCATTTCATCATAAACATAACCTATAAAAAGAAGTGGGTTTTAAAAGCATATAACCTGTGAAAGAGAAATGAGTTTCATAAATATCATGCCATAGAAACATAATACATTAAAAGAAAGAATATGAATGGAAAATTTAAATAATTTCCCTATAAAGGCATAAGTAATACCAATTGATGTTATCCAAGATGAGAAATAATTTTGAAATCTTTTAAAAATGTTACTTGAGGAAAATATTCTTTCTACAGTGAAAAATGTTTTTTAAAACATAAAACCTTTTGAAAACCTTTTTATTTTAAAATATATTTGAAAACTTATAAAGGAAGAATTGAAAACCATAAAACATTTTCAAAATCCTTTTTCTTGAAAATGGGCTTTAAAGATCTTTTGAAAACATTTTAGAAAACATTGTTTTTGAATTCAAAAGATTTTTGACTGAAGAGAGAGATGGTCTGATTTTACTTCAAAACATTATATTAAGTACGAAAGAGTGTAAAAATGGTTATAATACATGAGTATATGTTGAATAACCGTTGTAAAATAAAATTCATGAGTGCAGATCATAATATTTAATCAAATAAGTATAATCATTAACAACCTCAAAAACCATTTAGATTATTTCAATAAACTCTTTCCAATTGGTGACTTAGGATCATACTATCCATTTAAGAAAATTAAATTACATTAATCTTAAAATATAATTAAAATAATGATATTAATGGTATAATTTTTAAAATTGAAGTATATACACCTCAAAAATAATTTTGGAGCATAACAAAACATGTTTCTTAAAGAAGGGAAATTGAGACAAAACTATTTTATCGATTTGGTAACTTTTTAAACTTAAACCCCATGAAATAAATATCATAAAATAGATATGTGAATAACCATAAATTTAATTATAATAATAATTTAATACATTCATGGTCTATATACACACTACACAAAAGGAATGGTTGGAGAATAAATCATGTATCCCAGAGAGATAAAACGTGAGATGAAATCCCCTTACCATGTGTCTTTACTATCATCATACTCATTCAAAACACCTGTATAATAAAAATAAATTTATTATAAATATTATAAACAACCATATTATTATATATAATACCATATATTTTTTTATCATGACCTTATATTACCCTATTGTTAACAATCGTATGTTATGGTTTCACTTTAGGTAATATTCGCTTTGTTCTTTGCATGTGTCTTAATTTGTTACATATTTTGTCCATATACTTATATCATGATTTGGGAATGTAAATAATTATATAAATATTATGTATATTAATTATATCTATATTATAATAATCTATATTTTATAAAGGAACAAAATGTAATACACCGTTCATGGACATAGTAATTCGTATGGACGTATGAACACTGTTTCCATTTTTATTGTTATATTGAAGGAAAGAAAGTAAATGAAATATGTGAATATATATGTATATATATAATTATTATAGTAGAATTATTATATAATATATATCATATAAGTTCTATAACCTCATCCTTAATACATTCCATATATTGTGTGAACAAATAACATCGCTTTGAGGGGGCGGTAGTCCACACATCCTCAAACGAAATTACTGTATTACACCAAATGGAAGGTAAAAAGATAAGTGTTGTAAAAGGAATAAATAAGAATAAAGAAATAATAAATATAATATATAACATATATAAATATATTATCCATCATAATTTCCACCATGAGAGGCGGTAAAGGGAAAATGAACAATTATCGTTTAGTGAGCCGGTAGTTCACCGTACACATAAACTGTAGGTTCACTACCCATTAGATGGAGGTGTGTATATGTGTAGTTTGAAACCATAGACTAAGAAATCCTATTATATTGAGGATACTGGTGCTATTATACAATAATGTAATAAAGTGAGTGGAGGGGGTGGAGAATGAAAATAAAATAAAGGAGATTGAGAGAAGGTGTTACCACTTAATCGGGTAACTCCTTTTGGTTTGTGCCAAAAAGTTTCCTTGGAAGACTTTATGCCCAAAGGGAGGCATCGATGAGTAAGTGGGGGATTTTGGGAATTTTATTGTTAAAATATTGACCGAACATAAGTGTTTTTAGTTGTGTAAAGAAGAGGGATAGTTGGTGTCCTTTTATAGGGAAGGGAAAAGGCTCAGTTGGTATTTTTGAAAACAAGTTAGGTGTACCCAAATTTGTACCTAATAAAAGTTATAAAAAACAAATAAATAAATAAATAAATATTGTAAGGTTAATGGATAAATAATGTCCATATAATGGGTTTTGGACATGTTTATAATTCGTTTTTCTTCTTAAATTTAAGGTTTCGTCCTTAGTTAAGCTTAATTTTACCTTAATCTATGTAATTAATTTTAATTACATTCACTAATATTTTTGTTAAAAAAATAAGTTGAAATTTTTATACATTATAAATTATGATTATTGTAAATATGGAATCCATTTTTCAAAATTCTAATCACATAAGTGGTAGAAATTAATTTAAAATTAATCTCGCAGTCGGTTCGACAATGTGAGATTTTAAAGTAAAAAGATTCAAATGTTTTCTATTTTTTATATCAAATTTTTATATAAAATTGATCTAAATAAGCTAAATTGTATTAATTTTTAAAAATATTATCTAATTAAAATTTTAAACCAATTTAAAATATAATTTATCTTTATAAATAAATTAGATCAAAATCATTTTTGAATTAAATTCCGATATCTTTGACTATTTATCCAAAAATTGACTTTCTCAGAAAAATCCCAAAATCTCAAACTAAGATAATTTTGATAATAAAAATTCAAAAATGAAGTTTTTTTTATCAAATTAAATTTATAAATGTTTCTAAATTAATTTTATTATTTTTCATATAAGGACATGAAAAGTAGTTTTTTTGGGAAAATAGTATTTTTAAACATTGAAGTAATTTACCAAAAATTATATCGATTTTGTCAATATGTTTTATTTATATAAATAATTATAAAAAATATTTGAAATGTATTTATTACTGTTAATATTACTAAGTTTAATATCTAGTTTATAATTATCTCATTTAAATAATTACAATAATGAAATGATGTTTCATATAATCATTGGTGTTGCATGTAACATATGCCAAGTCAATGTTCTGTGTAACGTAGACCAAGTCATTGTTATGTGTAATGTACGCCAAGTCTATGTTGTGTTAAATGAATGTTTGAGTTATTTAAATGCATAAAATAAATGAAAATTTAATTTATCTGAAAAAATGTCCATAAAAAACTCAGTGTGTTACATTTTGGATCTTTCTTACACCTTATATTCTATGTTTAACCACTAAGTAAACTCATTTTTACCTTAATCACTATAATTAATTTCAACTATTTTTATTAATAATTAAGAAAAAAAATTAAGTTTAAATTATTATATAATTTTAATAATTATTATTCCAAATAAATAATTCATTTTTCAATATTAATTTAGTATAGGTACTAGAATTTAATTGAAAATTTGTCTCACAGATGGAATAGAAAAGCGAGCTTTGAAAAAAGAAAATGTTCAAAAGTTTACAATGTTTTTAATTTATAATTAAATATAAAAATTAATTCAATGAACTAAATTATATTAATTGATATATTATTGAACAATTATTACTTTAAAACCTATTCAAAATATAATTTACCAATATATTATTAAAAAGGCGGTTTTCAATTAAAATCTGTTATTTTTTACTATTCATAAAAAAATGAAACTTCTCAAAAAAATTAAAAAATAACCCTAATTTATTTTGGTTTTCAGATTATAAAAAAGTTTATTTTCTAAAATAAATTTTCTAAAATTGTTAAAAATTAATTTTAAATTACGTTTTCCATGCGCGACTATACAATCTTTTAGGAAAATACAGTTTCTATGAAAACATTTGGTTTTCTTTAAAATGATAATGATTATTATTTATAATCAATAAATAAACAATAAATTTGTGTAAACTATATATTTTCATATGTTATTTAATTCTATTCATACCCTCCATTCTTATAGATAGGAGATAACTTTCATTTTAAATAATAATGTTAATAGTACATTGTTGTTTGATAAAACTAAGTGTTTTGTGTAACAAAAGATATCAAAGAAACTCATTATTTTGTGTATCCTAAGTTATCAAAGAAATTAAAATTATTTAAAAATGAGTATATTTTAAATTATTTGGGTGTTATATTTCCTTATATGGTTATTATTTCATGTCATAAATTCTATTGAAAGAAATGCTCTTTTTTTAGAAGTTTGGGGTTTTACTTTCAACCCCCCTTAAATAAATTGTTCCTCACAATTTATACTTGATATCAGTAATTCATGGTTTGATATTTGAAAATTACTTTTTTTCATACCACATCATAAAAGGGTTAATAAAACATTCTCTTAATTTGATATAAAAGGGAGTATGAAGGTCATCTAGAATAACAGATAATTAGGTTTCCAACAAGGAAAACATTGCTTGAAAGTGAAGATATGTCCATGAAGGGAAAGTGTAAATAGTTATAGAGAGTGTTTGAGGTCATTTTTCACAATAAATTAAATTATCAATGGAAAGTTAAAGGACAATAAACCATAAATCTGTGATGATTTGAAAGACTATCTGATTCATATAATATGAATGTAATATGAAAATATTTTTATTTCAATAACATCTTTCTAAACCCAAGGAATTATTTTACTATATACAAATACAAGAAATTATAATTACTTGGTATTTTTATATTTCATAAACACAACTTCATACTTTGGTTTTTCTTTGATTTCTTTTTCTTAGATATAACTATCCAAAAATGATTTTTTTATTCCTAAAGAACTAAAATTCACTTTTAATCGGATTGTATAATCCATAAAGTGTGTCAAGTCCTTTAGTGTGTATCTAAATATTTTAAAAAAACTAATATGGTTTATAAATTAATCTCTAAACCCTAAAAGTATCACCACTAGTTCATCATTAATATTTATTCATCAAATTGTTTAACTAAAAACAATGACATATTAACCATGACATCATATAGGCCATTAGTAGGTGCAAAACCCTTATCATCCTTTGGTAATGGGTTAAATTCCCACCACCATGCTTAATGTGATGGATTTTCACCATACATGCAGGTTTTCCTTTTGATAAATTATATAGTTCTTATAAAGTTCCCAGAAATATGATGGACATCCTTGAAATAATGTTAATCATTAAATGCCCTTTTTACTAATGTTTTGAACACTATATATATATATTTTAAAAAATCCTAAAAATATTATTTGAATCTTTTTATAATGTCATTAATGATCATATTAACTCTAAATGAAATCAATCCCATTAAAAATATGTCTATAAAATGTGAAGGCATTATTCCTCAAATAATGTTTCCACTAAAACACATAATTTCCCTATATTTTCCCCAAAATATCCTTAATATTGTGACATTCCTATAAAATAAGACATAAAAATAGGTCTTTAAGTATATGAACTTATGATAAATCTTAAACTAATTAAAACTTGATGGTATCTACAACTCTTAGGTTAATTAATATACAATTGCTTCTAAAATTCAACAAAATCCTTAGACGTTTCATGATCATTGTAACCAAAATAACATTGGTAAAATACTTTTATAAATAAACTATTGAATCTGAGTACACAAAAATTCATCTATTTAATTTTGAAATAGGTCCTTCCTTGGTATAGGGGTTTAACATAGGTCATTCATTATCATTATCTATTCAAATCCTTCATAATGGTTTGTAAAGAAAATTTGAATTATCCTAAGCATATACTATGAGAGTTTCAAACCTGGTGTGCAGTGAGACCAATTTTTGGGTGCCAGGTAATTCTTGATTTAAGCTTTACGCACCTTTTTCAGAGTTATTACCACTTGTTATCTCTGTTCCAGAACCAAATCCACTTGTAGTATCCAGATAGGGATGCATTTCAAGGAAAAAATAGATAATCTCTATCAAAACATTGGGATGTTATTCTATACTTATCCCAAAATTATATCATAATTTTAGGTCCCCTAATCTATTTTTTCCTAAATATATTTTCCAAGGATTCTAATAGACCTTATATGATACCAATTGTAGGGACCCCGACCCCAGAAGCCTGGATCCGGGGTCATAAATTAATACAATTGGACCAGAGACCTGGAATTTCATCCTAAATGTATGAATAGTTCAGTATTCTTGGTAAAATAGATACATACATGTTTTAGATATTACATTTAAATGTAAAAATTACTATATGATTTTTTTTCTAGAATAACTTTATTACAATTAATACATCCATGAATATCAGTCATAGTAAACATCATGGAATCTTGGGGAAAGGAAACAAAAAAAGGTGACATCAAATGCTCAGTAAGGGTTAAGTACAATTATATCCATCATGAATAAATTATAATAATCTATATGGATATGTTATTAACTGATCACACATTCCATTTAAATATTAGACAAGAAATAGTCAATATGTAAAGGTAAATAACTGAAAACACATTCCATTTAATCAATAACTGAGAATTAAATGCATTCAGTGATAATATCACTGTGAAATTCTCCTAAAAAAATAATAACTAAAATTAAGTAAATTATTAAATTTTGGATGCCATTTTCCCTTGGTTCATGATACCTTTACCATTACAAAATTTCATAAGATAGTTTAAAACATTGTGGGTAAAATCAAAATTTAACTATATCTATCCAACTAATTCATCCCATGAGACTACCAATTCATTGAAGGGTTATATAATTTTGTTCCCCAAACATCACTATAGATCCAAATCATTCCTCATATATCGAATAATCTATTTAATTCATGAATCAATATCCCTTATTATCAAATATCTGTATTGATTGAATGATACATATTTATCAATATTTCCTCAGTCAAACAAATAACTTTAAAAGTAAAAAACCATATTTAGAAATGATATATGATATATTTAATAAGCATATCCATGATAAATAATATGGATATTCATGGGAAATGTAATTCTAATGGTACGAGAAAGTAAAAGTTTCATGAAAAAGTTATTGAATTAAAAAATGAATCAATGAAGTGAATTTAAATACTTTCCTTAGTCAAAATTATCATAAAACATCTAGAAGAAGAATAAGTATGATATCAATATATATCCATTAGTGTAAGAGTAAAAAGTTTTTGTTTTTGATGAATAGAAGTATCATAAAAAGATTATTGAAAAAATTCATGATGAAAATATCTTTTTCACTTTGATAAATGTTTTGAAAATCCTTTTCTTTGAAAATAAATTTTTAGATGAAAATTATTCAAAATTATCCTTGTAAACATTCAAATTAAGCTTCATGGGGAATTACAGTCATGATGATTTTTGATTTCATACATTCCATAAAGAACATTTATTTTTCATGGTAAAATGATTTTTAAATGTGACTTGTTCAGAAAGAGGTAAGAATATTACTTTGAAAAAATTATTTTAAAAAAATCATTTAATAAATAATTTTGAAGATTTTAAAATGCCGTTGAAAAATTTATATAAAAAAAGGTTTTGGAAGAAAAAAAATTTCCGAATGAAGAGAGAAATGAAGGTATAGTTGCTTTAAAACATCATCTCTACAATTTTAAGTACAAAAGTGTGAAAAATGTTACTATCACTTGAAAAAGATCATGAGTAGCTATTTACGATGCTTTCTCTGGGGCGCGCACGTCTGTCTTCTTGAGTATGAAAGGATTAGTTTTGTTTTCCCCACATTCCCACTTTCTAAAGGTGGGCGACATCCATTGCTTATTCAGGGACGTTTGCTCCTTGATCGAAATGGGATGATGGGATGTCAGTTCTTCCTTCTGTTGATTCCTCCTTGGAGGTCGTCACCTAGTCTGGGTCTCCCTTATAGATTAAGACATTGTTCATGAAACTCTTCCCAGTTCCATATCTTCATGGATTCCTGTTAATTACACTACTTCTGTCAGGGTATTCTAAAGGGTTAAGTCAGGGCATCAACCTTCAGTCGAAGGAGTAGTCACGTTGGATATCACTGGCGTGTTTGGACACTGGAGCATTAGAGCATCTATCTTCTGTCCCTTATTATAGGGCTTCTAGTGGGCATGAGAGCCCGAGGCATCCCATGTCATATGTAGGGAATCATATGCCATAGGCATGTATCAGAGGTTTTCCTCATCTTACCATGTTTAACACAAGGTATGACGCGAGTTTAACGTCCATCAGAGACAGATCGAACTGATCAGAACACTGACTAGAGTGGATCAGATGAGTGTAACCCCTGGAGGGTACACTGATGTAAGGGGGGTGAGCTGTCATGACCTCACCGGGATGTGGTGACCTGGGTAAGAATCGAGATGGGTGATGGAGTGTTGAATGAAGTGGATGGTGAATGGGATGGAACCACCGTGAGGAAGAGGGTAATGTTGGGATTGAGTCTCGAGGAGACTTCCTATATATCCCCGTGGCAGGGAATCAAAGTCCACGTAGTTCATTTGATGACGGATTACCGCCGATTGGGGATTTCAACGGCTTACCGTTGGGTGGTGGACCCCAATGGCTTACCAGTAGACGGGGTCACGATGGCTTACTGCTGGATGGGGTCATAGCATCTTACCTCTAGATAGGGTGACAATGGATTACCGCTGGATGGGGTAACAATGTCCTACTACTGGATGGGGTCACAACGGCTTACCGCTGGACGAGGTCGCAATGCCATACCGCTGGACGGAGTTGACAACAGATTACCACTGAATGGGGGTAGTTTAATATCATGTGGGACAAAAAAGGGCGTGAAATTTAATGTCATGCATGATAAGGGTGGACCAACATGAAGGGGGGTTAGAACCAATGGATGGTGGACATGAACCTTAGTGAGGCTTCCTATGTACCTTGCCCTGGAAAGGATCAAAGTCCATGTAGTTTGGGTTGGGTTGGTGAATCGATGTAAAGATGGTTGGGATGACCATGTGTTGGTATTGAACCTTGGGGAGGCTTCTGACGTACCTTGCCTTGGTAGGGATCAATGTCCATGTAGTTCAGAATGGTATGGGAAAACCGACGTGAAGAGGGTCGGAGCGACCGAGTGTTGGGATTAAACCTTAGGGAGGCTTCCTATGTACCTTTCCTTGGCAAGGATCAAAGTCCACATAGTTCAGAATGGTGTGCATGGAATCGATGTGAAGATGCTCAGAAGCAATGGGTGTTGGGCTTGAACCTCAGGGAGGCATCCTATGTACCTTTCCTTGGGAAGGATCAAAGTCCACGTAGTTCCAAATGAAGCATTAGTGCACCGATGTGAAGTGTTCGGGACCAAGTAGAAGTTTTGATTGATCGTCAGGGAGGTGTCCTACGTACCTTTCCTTGGAAAGGATCAAAGTCTATGTATTTCAGATAATTAGGAGTTGGTCTTGAACCTCAGGGAGGCATCCTACGTACCTTACCTTGGCAATGATCAAAGTACATGTAGTTCAGATGGGAGTGTGGGGCTTACACTCTAGGCAGCCCAAAAGAGGATGTCATGGTTTATGCTTACTCTAACCCCACGTGAGTCATGCTCGGTGTGGGAAACAAGGGGCAGCAAAGACCTAACGACCATGTCGTGAAAGGTGCGTCCGTGGGAAGTAGAGTGGGGATCACTTGTGGTTAGTGGCCCAAAGAGGAAACAAAGGATTACACACGGTTCAAAACCTAGGGAGATGGAGATTGGGACTTACTCTAGGGTGGAGGCCTGGGTGGTGACAAAGCCCAAAGAGAGAGGGATTTGGTACCAAATAAAGGAGGAGCAGGGATGCTACCTTCTGTAAGAAAAGCTAGGGGATTACACAAGGGTGGTTGCCCTATCCCCGTGGATAAACACTGCTCTGATAAAGAAGATGTCATTCCATGTGAGGAATGATCTCACTCCCATGAAGACCAGTGGGCATAGAGAATGTCCGAGACGGGGCACCCTGCGTATGATGCATGGGGTGAGGTCATAGTTTAACATCATGTGCTGAGGACAAAGGTGCTTGGTAGTTTAACGTCCTGCAGCTTGGATGAGGTGGGTTCACTCAACATCCCTAGGACTTATATAACCGGCACCCTCTACACCTTGGTGAAGAGAATGGATAGGCAACACCGTGACTAGGGAGTGTCGTGAGGTGATCCCATTGGGGGTCTATGATAGTGTGGCTATGATAAGAAGTAATATCCCTTAGCGTGCCTATTAGGGATTGTGAGGGGATTACGCATGGAAGCAGCCCGGTTACCGCTAAGGAGTGGAAATAGTGAATGGGGCTTATGCAAATAAGTTTCCCATAATGTCTTCCTCATGTATGGACATGAGGGCATCCCAACTCACTGGTGGGTTGAGTCATATAATTGAGGTCCACACCTATGTTCTAGTGCACAAGTGGGATAATGTCAGGGGCATTGGAATCAGTCTGAACAAAGGGAGATGAACAGTGTGAATCACATGCTCGACATTCGGAACTCAGTGAGGGTGGCATGATGATGGAGGATAACTATTGAACGTGTTTGAAACACAACATCCATATCGTGTTATCCTGAAATGGGGACAAACAAATGAGGGTCAATTGTTGTCCATGTTCGAAACATAGGACCTGACTCGAAGTTTTGTCCAATGTCTTTTGGGGCATTGGCCTAGAACGGTAGGTGAGTTGAGGCAGTATGGGACCAGGCCGTTAGGGGTCCCTTCAGACAGAAAGAGGATAAAGATCTGAATGAAGGACACGTAAAGTGTGAGGTTGAGTGATGGAATGTTTGAACAGATTCCAATGCTCTTGAAGGCATGCCACTGTGATCATGGCATAATGCATCTTATGCTTAGAACATAAGGCATCTCTTATTTGGAACAAGAGGCATCCTATTATTGAATGATAGGGAATGCTATAGTTTATAGTCATGTAGAGAGGATTGTTAGGCATAAGGCGCCTAAAAATGGATAGTGTTGGGTCTTACGCAAGGGAAACCCTTTCTGGTTCAACCTAGAATAGGAGTCAGGTGATGGGGTTCGGATGAGTTGCTTGAGGAATGGTTTAACTCAAGGAACTCAGGGGGGGGGGAATTGATGACGAGAATATCAACTCACGACATAGGAAGTGGACCAAGAGGAATATGCTGACTCAATGTGTTTCATGGTGTGCAGAGGAGTATCTCAAATCATGGTATTCCATAGGTGGAAGGTGGGTGTGCATAAAGGCGCAATGGAAAATGTCGACGTCTCGGCCCGAAAAGTTCATGGTGCGACTCTTCATTTTTTATGGGAGTCAGTGATGGTAGCAAAGGGACCAGCCCAGAGGGTTGTGACTACAACTCGACACTGACCCTGAGCGGGGGTACGGGTGTGAAACCCCCGCGGTATAGACCAATAGGCGCAGGTCTGTGTATTTTTTGTGTAAAATGCGCTACATGAAAAATAGGCTACGCACAATATTTCACTGTGCGGCACAGTTGCACAAAAGATTGGGCAATGTGGCACTATTCAATGTAATAGGGAAGGTTGGCGTGCAATAGGGAAGTATTCATGCGCAAGAGGGAAGAATTACGCTTAATAGGGAAGATGTGTGTGCAATATGGGACCTGTGCATGCAATAGGGTTACGTGCGCACAATAGGGGAGGTGTGCGCGCAATATGGGATATGTGCGTGCAATAGGCGGTCGTGCGTGTAATAGGGAAGGAATTGCATGCAATATGGAAAAATTTCATGTAATAGGGGAGGTGTGTGCACAATTGGATAGGTGCAACACTGGTGTGAAAAAAATTGGGCACCGTGGCATTGTTGTGCGCAAAAATAATGCTTTGCACACAAAATTGGGCATGTTTTCCCCTTTACGGACAAAAGTTATGTTTTGCGCGCATGTGGGGGGGTTTTATGCGCAGGCGTAGAAAATGCAGACTTACGCACATTAGAGCAGAGACCGACCTCTGGGTTCTCTCCGGGAAGAAGGGGGTGCACTTGTATTTATAGGTGAAGCCTTAAATGTTGGGGCACATAAAATTCCCTTCTAATTTTCCATGCAAAGACATTTTATGCGCAAGATTCCATATTTATGCACAGGATTTCCTTTTTACGCACAAATCCATTTTTTATGCACATGATCCCCTTTTTACACACAAATCTATACTTTTCCCCAAAACCGCCCTGGATGGCCATTTTCAGTATCCTGAATTCGAACAGCCTTAACTTCTCATTCGTAACTCTGTTTGGGCTTCATGACTAGTCAAATCGAAGCTTGTAGAATGAGCTATGCTTCACTATCATATAAGGAAGAATTTGGTGAATTATGTGGATGCATTTTCTAGTTCCAAAAGTTGGAATATTATATAAAAATCAATGGGTATCTTAAATAATAAAAAATAATTCCCTTTTATGGAACTAAAACATTAAACAATTTTGATTAGAATGAGATTGTGAAATAAACTCTTAAATTGATCATATCGTTGAAGTGGGAATTAATAATTGAATCTATTATGCCTATAAAATATAAATCCAAATAAAAAAAAGTTAAAATAAAACAATATATAGTCAAAATTCATTACACACATAATCATATAATATCAACAACAATAAACAAGTCATATAACCCAATGAAAAGATATTGATTTATGATATTTATTTACCACTTGGTAACTTTAATTTCAAACCCCATTAGAATAAATAATTAAAATTGAAACATAATATAGAATTAATAATTAACTATTCATGATATTACATGTCAAAGGGGAAGTATATACAATATATAAAAGTAATTAGGTGTATATAATTACAATATGCCTCAATGAAATAAAATTGAGATGAAATCTCTTACCTTATGATTTATTTTGGTTGAATGTTATTTAACATAATGTATAGGGATTTTAAACATATTATTACATAATTATAGAAAAATATTAATATTTATAATATCATATATGATCATTTTATAACATATCATTACCCATTCTGTTATAATCTTTCATTATTTTCATTATTTCAGTTGTTAATTCTCTTAATTTCTCATGCATGTTTTGTTATGAATGTTACAGTTTTTGCACATATTATATAGTTATATAATATAAAAAATAATAATCACGAAATAATTATCATATTTTTTAGATCAATTTTACTTTTAAAATCAATCATGAATGATGGTTATGAAAAGTGAAGTATGTTACAATCATGTAGATGGTAGGACGTACATACACATGTATAACGTTTCCATTTTCACTGATCATTATAGAAAAGTGGTAAGTAATATATTAAAATTCAATATTGATAATGATATTATATATATATATCATATTATATACTTATATATTTCATCTATGTGGTTTGGTGATGAAAATATAGTCACATCACTTCGTGAAGGCGATAGTCCACACGTACATGAAAGATGTTATAATAATTATGTGAGTGAAAAGGAAATAAATAAAATGATGTACATTATCCTTATAGAATAGTAAATATGACATAAATATCATAATTATTTCATGAATATCATATATAATCATTAACTATATCTTTATCACTGTCAATGTGAAGTGTTAGTGAAATTTGAATCACATTGACTCGTCAGGAAGTAGAGTATCGTACACACAGGTGACGTTATCGTATCTCCTATAGGATAGAAGGTAAAAAATATAGATTTAATATAATTACTATAGAGGTATAAATATCTTAAAAATGTTAAATATATATATACACACTTTATATTCATCATCATATTCATCATTGAAATGTGGAAATAGAAAAGCGAACGACATTGGTTCGTGAGGTGGTAGTCCTACGTACACATGAATGATGATTTCATAACACATTTGATGGAATTGGAGAAATTTGTAGGAACTTAAATAATTATTATAATATCCCAATATAATTAGTATACTAATTTAATTATATAATCATGGGTTAATAAAATTTGATGTAGGTGGAGAAAGAAGTAAAATAAAGATGCTCATTGAAGAACACTACCTCTTCTTCGAGTATCTTACTTAGGTTATCACTAAATCTTTCCAAGGATGGATTTATTACCAAAATAAGGTTTCTATGAAGATTTTATAGAATTTGGTATGTGATATGGGAATGGGTAGGGTGATCCAAATGGCTTGAGGCGTGTGAAGTAGTGTGGGGAGTGAGTGCCCTTTTATAGTCGAGGAGGAGTGGCGTTCTTGTAAATAACCAACATTATTCACTATTGGGAAGTCAATAATACCTAAATGAATCCAAAATTGACAATTTAAGGTGGGTAGGGAAGATATGGTCTAGGAAAACCTACAAAAGGCAATAAAACACATTTATAATCATTTGTTTCCTTAACTTCTATGTTTCCTTATTTTTTTTATTTTGAGTTTTCATTATGGTAACTAATTCTATAACCTCATTAATTTATTAATTAAGATTAAATTAATGTAATAATTATTAATATATTTATACCCAATTATTATAAATATGATATCTAATTTATAAAAAAAATCTCATGTGTGTTGGAAATTAATTCAACAGAAGTGCATGTAACGCGTAAAAACACTACTTTAACCCTAACCATGATAACAAGGTTTTACTATTTAGGTGCCGATATATTCAGTATAAAAGAAAAATTAACCCATTAATGGACCATGTTTTATATTTATTAAAATTTAAAAATCATATGGAAGAGAATAATATTTTTAGTAATTTTCAATCATCTAATAAAATTTCATTTATTATAAAATAACATATGACAACCTGGATATTATTTCTTCAAAAATATCAAGAAAATGATGGAATTTGAATATATTAAAATAATTTTTTTTAAAATGATATATTAATCTAAATAATTAATGAAATAAAATTATTCATTCAATTTAACTCACTTTTAATATGTTTAGTATCATTTATTTTAGTTAATTATTAATAAAATTATTACTGCATTGGTATTTCTTAAGCATTTTAAGTAACTAATTCATCTCTAAAAATTAATGATAAATTATTATGATATAAAATACTCATTTATATCTCAAAATAGTATGTATTTACAAACTAATGTGGTTGTTGTCTCTATCCCAAATCATTATATGTATATTAAAGTCAAGGAAGGTTCCTTTTTTGTTTTTTTCTTTACTTAACTTATCATATTCCCAACATTCATGAAAATGTGTACATAAAACTAATAAAAATAGATCCAAAATTTATAAGGGTTGAAATATGGCCATCCAATGGGTGTTGGAAAAAGTTTGGTCCATTCTTAAACATTCTATTCTATGTTTAGCAACTAAGTAAACACATTTTTACCTTAATCAATGTAATTAATTTTATCTTTTCTCCAAAATCATTATGGTAAGAAATTAAGATGAACTTATTAGATTATATATATTATACTTATTAAAAATTTATAATGAATTTGGACAAATTTAGCTTATAGAAGTGGAAAAATTTAAATTAAAATTAATCCTGCAAACGGGATAAGAATGTGGGTTTAAAAAAAAGAAAATGTTCAAAAGTTTACAATGTTTTTATATTAACATTTAATATGAAAATGATTACAATGAACTAAACTGGATTAATAAATGTATAATTTTAATTTTTTTAAATTTAAAATCAATTCAATATATAATTTATCATTATAAATTATTTAGAAAAAAAATGAAGTTTTCAATTAAAATTTTGTATTTTTCAATATTCATCAAAAAATGAATCTTCTCAGAAAAATAACAAAAATTAAACCTAATATATTTTTGGTTTTATAATTTAAAACACGAAATTTGATTTTTCAATTTTTTTTTTAAATTTTTTAAAAATTAATTTTAAATTATGTGTGTCAAATGCAACTAAACAACATCTTAGGAAAGAGCAAATTGTCCAAAAAAGTTTATTTTTGTTTTAAATGATTCCTATTATTATTTATAATAAATGTACAACTAATAATATTTTTTATACTATACAATTTCATACTTTATAAAATCATATTATTACCCACTATTACAATTTCTAAGCGATAACTATCATATTAAATATAATTTTAATAGTATATTATTGTTCAATAAAACTCAGTCTTGCATGTAGAGAAAGATAATGAAAAAACTCATTATTGTGTGTATCTTAATCTATAAAAGAAATTAAATTTATTAAAAAGAAATATATTTTAAAGTGTTGTGGTTATATATTTCCCCTTATTATTAGTATTTCATGTCATATGTGTTATTGGATACACTGTTCTTATTTTAGAATTTAGGGGTGTTGCAATATGTATTGGCACTAAAAAATCACTCATAAAGATATAATTTTAAAAATTTATTTATTTATTTATAATTATAATTAAAATAAATATAGTTAAAACTATTTTTATGTATTTATAAATATTTTTATATATTTCTTAATATATGTATATAATTATATATATTTATATTATCATATATATATTTATTAAATTAATAATATAATAAATATATTTGTGTTTTGTTTAATCCTTCCTTTTGTTGTATGTTTCTCTTTTATTAATAAATTTGGAGTCATGGGTTCAGTTTCCAATTCCACGACTCGGTCATTATAGTATATATAATACATATTTACATAATTATATAAATTTATTAATATATAAATATAAGTATATATTTATACAAATATAATAAAAATATTTATTATTTAAATATATCTATTGTAATTTTATAATTATTTAAATATATATATATATATATATATTTATAATTATAAATATAAATAAATACATTTAAGAATATTTATATATAATTATAATTATAATTATATAATTATATATATTTATATCAACATATAAATATATATAAATATAAATATAATAATGATAACATGATGGATTCTCTCTCAAGAGGAGATATTCTCTCTCTTTCCAGATATGGTGATCATCTAGGCCATCGCTCCAAATAAATCATCAATGAGGATGATTTTGATGTCGTAGGGAAGAAATTTATCTCTGATCTATGCTACCCATACAAGAGGATTGGGCTACTTACCATAACCTACGAAAAGAGGGAAAACACATTTGGGGATCACCTGAAAAAATCCCCTTATCATCTAGTTAAGGATGATTTTGTTGCATGTAAGTGTTTTAAACCCTGGTCTCATCTCAAGAGGTGGATATCTATTTTGGGGGTTCTCAAATCAGGGTTTGACTCTAATCCATTGATTGGAGAGACAATGGTGTGACTGGAGTCACAAGCTAATGTTGTAACTGTTCGGCTTTGAAGATGGGTGTATGGGACCTAGTTGGTGGTGAAATGCGTTACATTCAACAATGGTTCATGACTTGGGTGGGGGGTGGGATGTCCGATTGTGAAGTTGGAGATCACATTAGCGGCGATTCACAGGGACCATGAGATCTTGGTGGTAGGGAGGTATGGTTTCTTAGAGGCTCCACCTCGATAGCCGAGATGAAAAAAAGGATGGTGGTTATGAATTTATTTTTGGGCCAACGATGTCGCTTAATGGTGGTCGGTAATGACCTTTGGGTTGCGGGGGCCAGTTGGCAATAGATCCAGCCAACGAAGATGATATAGTAGTCCAACAATGGTACACATTAGATACTTGTGCGGACTTATGGGTTGTGGGGGTGAGATGGAAATGTGAAGATGAAGACCTCATGATGCTGGAAGGTAAAGACCTAATGATATGGGGTGTCAGAGATGACCTTGGGATGTGGGAACCGTTGGATGTGTTGACATCAAAAGGTGAATGCATAGGTTGGACAATGATGAATTTTGGTATGACTTGGATTGAATTCTTCATTGGGTATTTGGTGCGTCTAGGTCATGGTTGGGTGAAGCTATAGGATGATGGGCTGTGATGAGGTGGTCCTACGAGATTACTTTTTTGAGTTTTTCTTTACTTGATTTTTTGGGTTTTGGGTCATTTTTTTGGGATTTATTCAGGTGTTGTTTATTTTTCTGTTGGCGATATACTTCCCACATGTTGACAACCATTTGATGGCATTATGCTGGCAGTTGTGCGAAGTCTTGCGGTGGAATGTAACACTTATGGGGGTGAAGATCTTAGGTACCATGAGATGTTAATGGTATGGGATACCGATAGTGAGCATACCCCACTTATGATATAAAGACACCAACACCTCCGATGATGGGCATCAAGGATGACCTCAATCGCATGAACGATGACGCTGAAGGGCATGAAAATATCCTCAAGCAAATTAGCATCCATGATGATGACCTCGGGTGGAATGATGTTGGTCAGCCTCATCAATGCGGTCAGGTACGTTAGGCCTTCAAGGTTGGAAGCTGTTAGTTGGATCTTGGCTACATTTGCCTGTGTTGGGGTTTTTGGGCCTTTGGACCATTTTTTGCGGGTCTTATGGCCTTTTAAAGAGCTTTAGGGAAATTTTATTTTTTATTTTGGGTGGTGTGTCAACAACTTTCAAATATTGGTGGGCTTTTATGTCCCACATGCTTTGACTTTGATACACTCTTATTTTAATTAATAAAGTTTTCAGGCCGAGCACACCTAGTACCCAAACTTTCATGGTATAAGTATAATAACTATATTTATTATATATATATATTATATATATATATATATATTTATCATTATAATTATAAATAAATATATTTAAATAATAATATTGTATAACTATAAATATATAATTACAAATATGATAAATATATTTATTATTTAAATATAGTTATTATAAATTTATAATTTTTTAAATATGTATTGATTTATTTATAATCATAATTATAAATAAATATATTTTAAATATATTTATATATAAATAAAAATATTTTCATAAAGTACTTCTATATAATTATAAGTATATTTTTATCAATATATATATTTATTATTATATAATAATAAATTTAATAAATATATTTATTATATTTTTATAATTATAAATATTTATATATTTATTCATTTATAATTTCATAAATAAATTTTTAAAAAATTATATGTATTTATAATTTTATAAATAAATATTTAAATGAAAAATGTAAGAAACCGGATCTTTGTTTCAGGTATGTCTATCCTTTTCTAGAGTTTTTGAGAATTTTTGGGAGTTTCTGGAAATTTTTGAAGTACACACTGTGTACTTTCTGAGTACACACAGTGTACTCTTTTCCCGCTCGAAACCATGTGATGACCGTGTCTGGACCACACACACGGTGTGTAGGGGTGACGTGGAGGCTGATTTTGGCAGAGTACGGAAAACCCCACTACACGCCGTGTACTTTAAAAATACATGCCGTGTACTTTTTTTTCACTAAACGGACAGGGATCGTGCCTCATCACCATAATTGTGTTCTTCTAGGTCTGGTTCGACCGAGAGATGCCGTACGACCACAAAATTTCTCCGGATTCCCGAGCCTCCATCTGTTCTCCGATTTGAGCTCTGTCGATTGTGTTGGAAGCACAACGGTGAGTTCTCCCTACTGCTTGAGCCTTGTTTTCCAATTCTTTCTCTTTCTAAAGTTATCGTAGGTTCAACATTTTGGACGTTTTCTAAGATCTACAATGTTCAGGGGAGAATCAACCGTCGTGGTTCAAGTATATCGATCTCCTAGGATCGAGGTAGGTGGTTTGTGCCTTACCGTTCAAAGTCTCTGAGTTTTATGTTCAAATTTCCACTGATACCCGTGAACGGGGTATCACATGTTATCTTTTTGACTTTTTTGTTTCTTTCCTTGCTTGTATGATTGTGTAGAGGTAAATTGACCTTGTTAGAGGTTAATTTGTTATTCTTGGAAGTATTTTTTCCCTTGATTTGTTCTGTTTACGACCTTTGGGTCTCGTTTTCCTTTGGTTGCCACACCTGTTTTCATGCCTTGCGGTTATAGGTTGAAGTGAAACTCATGACATGCATGTTTCCTTGTAGACTGTTCAGCTAAGTTGTCCTATAGGTTTACTTTGGTTAGCCAAGTAGCTCTATAGGTGTACTTTGGCCTTATAGCATTATTATGCACTGACCGGAACGGGGCTGAGAGAACCTGGTGCTATAGACTATAAGGGATAGACCGAGTGAGCTTCCCAGAGAGTCTTAGATATTATAGACTATAGAGGGGATTGACTGAGTGAGCTCCCAGAGAGTCTTGGATTTTATAGACTACAAGAGGGTAGACCGAGTGAGCTTCCTCAGAGAGTCTTACCTTGTTTGAATCTTTTTAAGAACCTTCCCAGGCTATAGGAGGAATTGACCGAGTGAGCTTCCTCAGAGAGTCTGTGGTATACCTGAGGCTATAGGAGGAATTGGCCGATATAGCTTCCTCAGAGACTCTCTAGACCTTGGGGCTAAGAGGGTTAGACTGTGTGATCTTCCTCAAGAGAGTCCCTAACTACCCTAGACTATAAGGGGAATTGACTAAGTGAGCTTCCCCAGAGAGTCTCATAAATTCATATAACCAAGCCAAAGGGGTTAGGATGAGTGCACTGCCCAGAGGGTTATGGAACTTCTTGGATAGGACTAAAGGGGATAGCTGTGAGTAATTTCCAGAGGGTTTTATGCTTGTTAGCTGTTGTTTCACTCCAGTTGATTTGTTGTGGATTGAGTTCCATTATGTATCATCATGTTCACTTCTTACTGTTTACTTCTTACTGTTTGCTGTTGCTGTTTACTGCTTACTGTACTTTTACCTGCCATATACTCACTAACTTTTAGGCACAGATCTTCGGGTGGTTTCCTACAAGGATTGTATCTCACACCCTATTTGGGCTATGCTTTTGGGCCCAAGTAGACTATGTTGTTGTAGGTGTAGACAAGGGAAAGCGACCTTCGACTTCTGGAACTTGACTACTTGGAGCAAGAGGGCATGGGACCAAGCTTTTGTTTGCGATGATGAGGAGCTGTTTAATTTTCTTTTGTACTTGTTTTGGTACTGTAGTGTTTTCTAGCATTGTGACTTGTTTGGATGCTTTCCTAGTTATGTATCATGCATTATTTCATATATACATATATGCTCCAGTTTTTTGATTTAGTCTTCCGTTGTTTATATTTTTGGTTATTACTACTTCTGCTATTGCATGTTTATTTTCCTTCCACTGTGTACTCTTACAATGAGGGCATAGTTTCCCCACCATCACACCCAAGGCCCTCGCTGCTAGTTGGCAGCCTCTGGCATTTGGGGAAATGCACTTAAGGCCATTTGACCAACCGGGTACGGGGCGACTCTTGGTGGCTTCTGGAACCGGGACGTTACAAAGTGGTATCAAAGGGTATTTCTTTTCTCTTACTTTACTATTTGGAGACTTTAGCTAGGGATAGGATGGATTTGGTACTTAGTAATAAGTTGTGCCCGAGAGTAGCTAACCCATGTACAGGGAAAAGCCATAATACCACGTTTATTGAAGTTTTATGGTTTTGAGATTTTACGGTTTATACGATGTCACCTAGAGTGATTCACATGCTTGGTACTGTTATTGTTTTGATATTACGGTTCTATTTATGTCCCAACCCGATGAGATGAGGGTATTCCATCTCATGCATCATATAGGCACTTGTAGAAATCACATGCTATGCATTCTTGCCCTGCCATTTAGGGTGCATTAGATATTGCATGCTGTTGTGATAGTCGTTGTGTAGAGTATGCATGCTGTTGTGATAGATGCTTGATAGAATCTCTACTGCTTGTTAGAGAATTGTTTGTACTGTAATTTGTTTAAATTAATTCCAACTTTTGATTCTTGAGGTTTTATGGGCCCTCTTGAATCGGAAATTGGTGGACCATGATCCTGTTTTCTCTTGTACATGACTATAGGGGATGCCAATCTTTGATTCGTGGGGAGTATGGGCCCTCACGGATCAGAATTTGGCACCTCTTTGCCTTGTTTTCCGTGTTTCTGGGCTTCTGTGCAGTTTCTGAGCTACTGCCCAGAAAAACCCAGAATACACGGCATGTACTTTCTGGTTACACACCGTGTATTTTTTAGGCCATGTTACAGATTGTGTGTGCAGGAACACGGTGTTGTGAAAATAACTTCAGGAACATGCCGTGTATGGTATGTACACGCCGTGTAGTGTAGAGCCTTGTACCCGGCCGTGTCACTAACAACACGGGTTGGGGAAGCTCGAGTAGAACACGCTGTGTTGTAAAGGAACATGCCATGTAGTTCTGTCCATGTACCCAGCCGTGTCACGAACAACACGGGTTGTTGTGACCTTCTCTAAGACATGCCATGTTGCTTTCGAAACATGCCGTGTAGTCTTTCCCAGGTACCCGACCGTGTTACGAACAACGCGAGATGGTGCCACCTTATCCTATACATGCCGTGTTTGTTTAGAACACACCGTGTAAGGGCTAACCGTGTATACGACCGTGTATTTAACAACACGGGCCGTCGAAACCTTGTCTAGTACAGACCGTGTTTGTTCAAAACATGCCGTGTAGTCTCGGGTTAAGTCGGACCGTGTGGGTTAGCCATGTTTAGAGAATCAGGCATGGGAATAGTTTTCAAGTACATGCCGTGTGTTGGGTCAAAACGCCGTGTAGTTTGAGGTTTTACACGACCTATAGGGCAGGGGTACATGCCCATGTAAGTAAGTGTCTTAAGAAGACACGCCGTGTAGTTTTTATACACGCCATGTAGTCATGTTTTGTAAACTTGTGTGTTTTCCTTCCCCTGTTCCCATTTTGTACTCTTGCGTTTCCTGTCCTTGTTTTTTTAATTGATGGTGTGCTTCTGATATTTCAGAGCTATGCCTCTGAGACGTCCTCCGGTTGTACATCTGTCATCAGGAAGTGATCAGACGCCAGATATGGCTGATCCGGGAATTCCTGCCGACCCTCAAGTCGGGCTAGCTTTGGCACCAGCTGTTATACCAGTTACAGGTGCTGATGCATAGTTTAGGGAAGGATTTTTGAGGATGATGCAGACCTTTCAGGGAGCGCCGCCTCCTGCCTTGTCGATGGCTGAGTTGACGCAGGTTTTCCAGTAGCAGCATCCTTCTACTTTTTCAGGGGTTGGAGGACCTCAGGCTACAGAGTCGTGGATAGAGGCCACACTAACCATCTTTGAGCACCCATAGACCCCTCTTGAGAAAAGGGTAAAGCTGGCTACTTATATGCTCCGGGACACCACAAAGAGGTGGTGGGAGGTGATCTCACGGTCAGGGCGTTAGTAGGATATGTCATGGGATGAGTTTCGACGCACCTCCTATGACTACTTCTATTCGAAGACCCTGAGGGCCGATCGAGCCCGGGAGTTTATGAGTCTATAGAAGGGTACTCTTTCTGTTATGGAGTACTCATCTTGTTTCACTAAGCTGCAACATTTCACACCGATCCCATCAGGTGATGTGTTGTTTCTTGCTAGGAAGTTTGAGGACGGTCTCAGGAAGGATATCTGTTCCCAGGTGAGTATCTTCCAGTTGACTTCAATATCTTCCATTGTCAACCCGTCGCTGATCACTGAGCGCAATCTGAGAGATTCTGGAGCAGTGAGACAGGGTGGTTCGATATCTAGAGCTGGTGTTCCTCCAACGGATAATAGGAAGCATTGCAGAGAGTAGTCTTGAGGAGATCGGGGTTCACGAGATATGTCTTCTGGCAGTCAGGTTGTATGCTACCATTGTGATAGAAGTGGGCACACTAGGCCTCAGTGCTAGAGAGATCTAATGGAGTGCCGATCTTGCAGCAAGGTGGGCCATCTTTAGCGCTTCTGTCACATCTTCTCACCTTCAGCTGGTGGTAGGGGTTCCTCTATGACCCCGTGTTCTGGATATGCTTCACCAGTTTCTCACCAGTTAGGGAACTGGAGTTCTTTCAGCCATTCAGGCTGAGGTGGAGGTCACGGCCATGGTGGTCAGTCACTAGGTCCTCAGTGACAACAGAGTGGATCAGCTCAAAGGATTCAGCCAAGGGCGCAGGGCCGCGGTGCAGGCCGGTCTTTCACCGTGGAGCAGACCTATGAGGAGCAGGATCCTAGCCCTTCTATAGTTTGAGGTATGATCCTAGTAGCCTCAGTTTTATCTTCATCTCTTTTCAATACTAGTTCTTCCCATAGCTTTATCTCTATTGCGGTTGTGGAGAGCCTTGGGCTCTGTATCTTTTTGTCTGCTGACTTATTGACTCTTGACAAACCTTTTGGAACGTGGACATCTAACATACGACAGTGCAGAGAGTGCCCTATTGAGGTTGTGGGGTGTCATTTCTTATGGGACCTCTATGTCCTAGAAATGACGGGCTATGACTTCATTCTCGGTATGGACTAGTTGGTTCCCTTCTAGGAAGTTGTCGATTGCTATCGCCACAGGGTGAGTTTCATATCACCAGAGGGTAGATCTTTCCTTCATAGAGGTGAGTGGGATGTCCATGTAGGTAGAAATCAACTAGAGCATCATGGGCTAGGGGCAGTTATAGCCCAGATTGCCAGTATTTATCTAGATGACTAGGGGACTTCACCGTTAGACTTTCCTCTAGCGGTGGATCATTTTAGGGATGTCTTTCTAGAAGAATTTTCAGCTTTGCCTCCAGAGCGTGAGGTAGACTTCTCAATTGAGCTCATGCCAAGAGCATCACCAGTGTCCATTCCTCATTATATTATGGATACACCTGAGTTTCAAGATCTCAAGAAGAAGTTGGAGGAGTTGCAGGCAAAGGGTTTCATCCGACCCATTACTTCTCCTTGGAGTTCGCCTATCCTGTTTGCGAAGAAGGCAGACGGTACCCTTTGGCTTTGTCTGGATTATCTGAAGCTGAACCAGTTGATGGTTAAGAACTGATATCCCTTGCTGAGGATCAATGACCTCTTTGATCAGCTTTGAGGAGCCCGGGTGTTCTCGAAGATCGACTTAAGGTCTGATTATCATCAGTTTCACATTAGACCATCAGATATACCTCTGACAGCTTTTAGGAGCAGGTATGGTCTTTTCGAGTATACAGTCATGTCGTTCGGTCTTACAAACGTGCCTACAGTTTTCATGGCACTGATAAACCGAGTGTTCCATTTGTACTTGGACTCTTTTGTTGTGGTCTCCATGGACGATATCTTGGTGTACTCTCACACTCGACACGACCATGCCAGACATCTTCAGATCGTTCTGAGTACACTGAGAGAGAATCAGCTGTATGCTAAACTCTCGAAGTGCCACTTTTGGATGGATCAGATTCACTTCTTGGGTCACATCATCTTGAAGGCTGGAGTATCTGTGGACCCAGATAAAGTGAGAGCTGTAGTTTTCTGGGAGCATCCGAAGAATGTTTTTAAGGTGCGGAGTTTCCTAGGGATGGCCGGATACTACAGACGCTTCATTCAGGACTTCTCACGCCTAGCAGCACCGTTGACAGGTCTGACCAAGAAGGGGGCGAAGTTTTTATGGTCAGATTCTTGTGATTCAGCCTTTCAGGAGTTTAAATAGAGGTTGACTTCAGCACCAATAATAGTCTTACTGGAGCCGAACATGGTCTATAATATTTACTGTGATTCTTCAGTTATTGGTCTAGGAGCTGTGTTTAAGTAGGGAGATGGGGTTTTTGCTTACGGGTCTAGGCAATTGAGGCCACATGAAAGAAACTACCCGACACACGATTTGGGGTTGGCAACAGTTGTTCATGCCTTACGCTGTTGGAGACACTATCTGATGGGAGATCACTTTGTGGTTTTTACCGACCACAAGAGTCTCAAGTATATCTTCACTCAGCATGATCTGAATCCGAGACAGCGCAGGTGGGTTGAGTATCTTCTGTCCTTTGACTTTGAGCTCGCCTATATGCCGGGAAAGGGCAACATAGTGGATGATGCTTTGAGCAGGAGAACTCAGATTCAGGTAGTTCTGGAGGCTAGCAATGAGTGGCAGCTTATGGCTCTGTTATCTGAGATTCATCTGGAGGTGCACGACAGGCAGGGACAGACTTTCCTTTCTTCTTTAGCTGTTACCTCTACACTTCTTGATTGAGTACGAATGAGGAATCTATCAGTTTCAGAGGCCTTAGTCCTGCGGGAGAGTGTGTCAGGAGGGTACCCTCTTCCTAGATGGACAGTGGGCGAGGATGAGATCTTGCATTTCTAGGGACGCGTATGGGTTCCAACAGACATACGCGAGGAGCTGATGTGGGTTTTTTCATTCCTCAGTTTGGGCGGTTCATCTTGGCGTCGCCAAGATGTATCAGGATCTTCATCACCATTATTGGTGGCTAGGTATGAAGAGAGATGTTTCTGGTTTTGTCATGAAATGGTCTACTTGTCAGTAGGTGAAAGTAGAACATCATCGACCAGCAGGGCTTTTACAGCAGTTACCCATTCGAGAGTGGAAGTGGAACGATGTCGCGATAGACTTCGTGACCGGGATACCGAGGTCACCTCGGGGAAGTGATGTTGTTTGGGTCATTGTAGACAGGCTTACAAAGGTAGGAAACTTCTTTCCGATCAAGGAAACCTTCAGTGTTGATGATTTGGGATGACTGTGCATCCGAGAGATTGTAAGTCTACATGGAGTTCCACACTCCATTGTTTCAGAAAAGGACGTGCGCTTTACCTCTCGGTTCTGGTATGGACTTCAAAAGGCCTTGGGTACACAAGTACTTTTGAGTACAACATACCATCCCCAGACTAATGGCCAATCCGAGCACACGATCCAGGTGCTTGAGGATATGCTCCGAGATTGTATTTTAGACTTCAGCAGTTCTTGGGAGGAGCATATAACTCTTATGGAGTTCGCCTACAACAACAATTTTCAGGTGACCATTCAGATGGAACCATACAAGGATCTGTATGGTAGGCCATGCCGATTACCCTTATGCGGGATGGAGGTTGGAGAGGCAGCTTTTCTGGCACCTCGTCTTGTTCAGGAGACCTCTAAGCAGATAGAGCTGATTCAGAAGAGGATGGCTACAACACAGTCTCGACATAAGTCTTATGCTGATAAGAGGAGATGACCTCTGGAGTTCGAGGTCAGAGATCAGGTTTTCCTGCGTGTCGCACTGAGGTTGGGACACAAGAGGATTCAGAGATAGGGTAAGCTTTCACCGTGGTACGCTGGGCCATTTGAGGTATTGGAGAGAGTTGGGCTAGTTGCCTATCGGTTGCAACTACCTCAGATGTACCGGGATATGCATGACGACTTCCACGTCTCTCAGCTCTGACGTTACTTTTCAGAACCATCTCATGCCTTTCAGCCCGAGGAGGTTGAGCTCGAAGCGGATGCATCGTTTGAGGAGCATCCCATCCGGATTGTCGATCGCAGCACGAAGGTTCTCTAAGGCCGGTTTGTTCCTCTAGTACGAGTTCTATGGAGGCACGTGCGAGTACAGGACGAGACTTGGGAAAGGGAGGCCAAGGTTCGATTGCAGTGGTCAGAGCTGTTCGAGGTTTCTTCTTCTACACCCATCTAGGGAAATTCGAGGACGAATTTCTTTAAGGGGGGAAGTTTGTAAGAACCCAGATCTTCGTTTCAGGTATGTCTTTAATTTTTTGGAGTTTTTGAGAATTTTTGGTAGTTTCTGGAAATTTTTGAAGTACATGCCGTGTACTTTCTGAGTACACGCCATCTACTCTTTTCCCGCTCAAAACCGTGTGCTGGCCATGTCCAGACCACACACACAGTGTGTAGGGGTGACGTGGAGGCCGATTTTGGTAGAGTACTGAAAAACACACTACACGCCATGTACTTTAAAAATACACGCCGTGTATTTTTTCACTAAAAGGACCGGGGTCGCGCCTCATCGCCATAATCGTCTTCTTCTAGGTCTGGTTCGACTGAGAGATGTCGTACGACTGCGAAACTTCTCCAGATTCCCGTGCCTCCATCCGTTCTCTGATTCGAGCTCTGTCAATTGCGTTGGAAGCGCAACAGTGAGTTCTCCCTTCTTCTTGAGCCTTGTTTTCCAATTATTTCTATTTCTCAAGTTATCGTAGGTTGATCATTTGGGACGTTTTCTCAGATCTACGATGCTCGGGGAAGAATCAACCATTGTGGTTCAAGTATATTGATCTCCTAGGATTGAGGTAGGTGGTTTGTGACTTACCGTTCAAAGTTTCTGAGTTTTATGTCCAAATTTCCACCGATACCCATGAATAGGGCATCACGTGTTACCTTTTTGCCTTCGTTGTTTTCTGCCTTGCTTGTATGCTTGTGTAGAGGTAAATTAACCTTGTTAGAGGATAATTTGTTGTTATTGGAAGTATTTTTTCCCTTGATTTTTTCTGTTTACGACCTTTGGGTCTCGTTTTCCTTTAGATGCCACACCTGTTTTCATGCCTTGCGGTTATAGGGTGAAGTGAAACTCATGACATGCTTGTTTCCTTATAGACTATTCAGTTAAGTAGCTCTATAGGTGTAATTTGGTTAGCCAAGTATATCTATAGGTTTACTTTGGCCTTATAGAATTATTATGAACTGTTTGGCACGAGGCTGAGAGAACCTGGTGTTGTAGACTATAAGGGTCAGACCGAGTGAGCTTCCCAAAGAGTCTTAGATATTATAGACTACAGAGGTGATTGATCGAGTGAGCTTCTAGAGAGTCTTGGATTTTATAGACTACAGGAGGGTAGACTGAGTGAGCTTCCTCAGAGAGTCTTACCTTGTTTGAATCTTTTTACGAACCTTCTCAGGCTAGAGGAGGAATTGACCGAGTGAGCTTCCTCAGAGAGTCTATGGTATACATGAAGATATAGGAGGAATTGACCGAGATAGCTTCCTCAAAGAGTCTCAAGACCTTGGGGCTAAGAGGGTTAGACCGCATGATCTACCTCAAGAGAGTCCCTGACTACCCTAGACTATAAGGGGAATTGGCCGAGTGAGCTTCCCCAGAGAGTCTCATAAATTCGTATGACCAAGACAGAGGGGTTAGCCTGAGTGCACTTCCCATAGAGTTGTGGTACTTCTTGGATAGGACCAGAGGGGATCGCTGCGTGTACTTTCCAGAGAGTTTTCTACTTGTTAGCTGTTGTTTCACTACTGCTGATTGGTTGTGGATTGATTGCTGCTATGTACCATCCTGTTCACTACTTACTTTTTACTGCCTACTGCTTGTTGTTGCTGTTTACTGCTTACTATACTTTTACCTGCCATATACTCACTGACTGTTAGGCATAGATCTTCGGGTGGTTGTCTACTGGGATTTTATCTCACACTCTGTTTGGGCCATGCTTTTTGGCCCAAGCAGACTATGTTGCTGTAGGTTTAGACAAGGGCAAGCGCCCTTCGACTTCTGGAACTTGACTGCTTGGAGCCGGAGAGCATGGGACCGATCTTTGGCTCGCGATGCTGAGGAGCTGTTTACTTTTCTTTTGTACTTTTTTTGGTATTGTAGTGTTTTCCAGCATTGTGACTTTTTTGGCTGCCTTCCTAGTTATGTATAATGCATTATTTCATATATACATATGTGCTCCAGTTTTTTGATTTTGTCTTCCGCTGTTTATATTGTTGGTTATTACTGCTTCCGCTATTGCATGTTTATTTTCCTTCCGCTGTGTACTCTGCCAATGAGGGAATAGTTTCCCCACCATCACACCTAATGCCATCGCTGCTAGTCAGCAGCCTCTGGCATTTGAGGAAATGCACTTGAGGCCATGTGACCAACCGGGTACGGGACGCCTCTGGGTGGCTTCCGGAACAGGGACGTTACAAAAAAATTATTAAAAAAATCATTTTAATAGATTAATTATTTAAATTTCCAAAATATTTAAAATGATAAATTTAAATAAATAAATAAATATTCATATAAATTGAAAACATATTGAAAATATTGCATATGTAATAAATAAATATATGCATAAATATATATTATAAAATGATTGAATATATTTTTAACATTATTAATGAATATAGAATAATAAATTAATAAATAAAATTAAATATATTGAAAAAATAATAAAAAGTGAATTTATATCATTTACATAAATTACGGACATATATATGTACACATACACATCTAAACACACAGACACATATACATACACACATGTATATACACACATATACATACATGCAAATATATATATATATATATTGAATTATTTAATATCTGTATAAATATATATAAATAAATATATTCTGTTATATATTACATAATTTTTTAAATCAAATACTTTTATATTATATTAATTTTGATTATATACGCACATTGTAACTAATGTACATAAATAAAAAAACATTTTTACTAATATAAATTTGATAATAATATATATAATTATGAAAATAAGATACATTTTTTATTAAAAGTTATATAAATAATATTTATATATTAAATAAATAAATAAATATATATATATATACAGATGATGTAATATAAATGTTATTTAAAAATATATAAATATAAATATATTTATAATTATAATTATAAATAAATATATATAGAAATATTTGTATATAATTATAAAAATATTTATATAATTATATATAATTATATAATTATATATAATTATATAATTATACATATAATTATATATAATTATTAATAAATAAATATATATAATTTTAAATATAATAAATATAATAAATATAATAAATATATTTGTTATATTTTTATAATTATTTAAATAAATATATTAATTTATAATTGTAATTGTAATTAAGTATATTTATAAATATTTAAATATAATTATTAATATATTTATATTATTATATATATTTGTATAATTATATATATATATATATATTAATATATAAATATATATTATTACAAAATAAAAAGGATGAAAGTACGGGAAAAATCGCTCCCGGCGCTCGCCGATGAATGTGCTCCATTCGATCACCCACAAAGAATGAATCATTTCTCTTTCACTCAGAATCATATTTTTGGTGGGAATCCATCTCTTTCAATGAAAGCTAATGAGAGTGAGGAGGAGGCTCTAAAGTACCTATTGTCATTCCTTGGATTTTTAGGAGGTTTTTTGGTTATTTTCATGTATCATGTCGCGTAATGGATTTTCAAGAAGGGAACTGTCAATCATGTATCAACTTTAGATGGTCTAATTTCTAAAGAGATAATTATTTTTAAGAATTATTTCACTTCTCAGATTTATTTTTTGAATGGTATAGAGCCTTGAACAATTATTTACCTAGTCTATCAACTAGTATATATCTGTGGGTTTCATACTTCTAGTGTGTTTCCCTTGGTCGTGGATTCTTCCACATCTTATTTCCCTCTATGGAATCAAAAGTTTATACCTAGAGTGTGGGATTGGTGAATCTGAGAAGAAGTACCATAAAAATAAATGACTGTAATTTTAGTTTCAACCTCATTGATTTTAATGATACTTTTTTATAGGTTTGGATTGAAATTCAGGGCTTGAATTGGGTCTTATGGCATTCAGAAATTATGTATGTAATTGCCTCCGTAATTTGAATTCCTATTAGGATGGATTTAATGACCGAGATGGTTATCTTTTGTCATTATGCAAGGGTTTTGGTTGAAATTTTCTTAAGTGCTACCTTAATTAATAAAGTTGTCTTTTCCACACAACAAGATGAGATTTATCTTAGAATTGAATTTGAGAAAATTCTTCTGTTTTTTGATTCTTATCACATTATTCATCATTCGAAGGCCAAATGTAGAGGTGAACTTTTCTGTATTAACTTTCTGCTTAAGGTCCATGAATCATAGTATTTTAAAGGAAGGAAAACAATGGGAATAATCAATGTACTGATGTTCCTATCAAAGCTCATGCTAAGGATGAAGCTGCTCTTATTCTTGTTTCTAATAATTTAAAACCAATTGATGGAAAGTCCCATATTAATGGTGAAGGCTCTACTTAGGGTATCTGATCAATGGATCAAGTATGTCCTTCCAAAATTAATTAAGATTCAATGTGTAATAATATTGGTCTTATATCTTCTCCGAGATATGAATCTGGTCCTAGTGCTCCTGTACAACTTGATGACGAAACCACTAAACCTTGGACTAACATTTCCAATGAGGATCATTTGTTTTCAACTAGATTTACTTTTAAGGATTCCCTATTTAGGGGAATAATTAATGAAAATGATGATTAATAATATGTTAATAGTTAGGTTTCCAAAGTTCTTTTCATCCAAGTAGAAGTAGAATTCAATTTTTGGAATGAGTAAAGGATGTGTACTTACAAAAGAAAGGGGCAATATAAAACCAATAATTCCACCTCAGTGAAAGATAATCCTTTTAGGGATCATTGTTATTCCATTCAGGATCATGTCATGTATTTCCTGACTAATGGAAATGAGAATGTATACATCCCTCTAAAACATGATAGCTCATTAAAAAATAATGGATCCTTTCAGAACTCTCCAACCGAACTTTAGTTATCAAAGAACTACCTATTGACTCTGGTCATTCGGTGGGCATGTTATTGGGTGGAAAACCTACCTTGAATACTCTTGGTTGACAAATTTCTAAAGTTAGTAGCTGGAAGGTCCCTAAGATTATTTTTTTTAATGAATAAAGGATTAATTTCGGTACTTAATTGTATTTATAACCTATAATGGGAAAGGAGAATTTGAATGTTACTATGTTGAAACCCTTTGTTTATAGAAGTGATGATGAAAAGGTGGATGTTGTTGATAGTGTAGTTCAACAGGAACCAGTTTTAGATCTAGATTATGTTTTGAGAAGTGAGACTCATAATAGAATTGATACTCCATCCTTGGATCTGAGACCGGTTATAGATGATGAGGCAACGGAAAATGTTTCAAATTATCTTGGAAATAAAGGTATGGGTTCTAGTCATGTTTTTGAATAGGCATGAACATCTAGTAAGTTTAACCAGTGAGGATCAATGTATCATTGAGAGGGATAGAGGGTGAATCGGCGATATCATTTTCTTTTAAGTTTCCCTTTCCCATGAAAAAAATTTGCATCATGTTAAAGAGTTATCACTTCCCTGAAAACAAAACAATCACACATACAAAGAAGAACAAGAATTTATAAGGTTCACTACTCAAAAAGAGTAGCTACATACTTGGTATGGTTTGGAAATAATCAAATTCCACAAAATCTACTAAAAACACCTTTTTAGTGGATACAACAAGTAGGACATACCCTTACACGTGTGTGACACTATGATCAATACAAAAATTCATGTGATTCAAGTAGAAAAAAATCATTTAATAATTTTTTTCTGTAACAAGTTAAGAAACATCCACCAGGATATTTAAAACAATTTAATGTGCAACCTTGTCAACATTAAAAAATATGATATTCAAAAAAATTCTTCACTTTGCTACCCATAAGAAGGTAAGAACTTATATGGACTTCATATTTATACTAAGTTTGATTCCCCATACCAATTATTTAATCCCATTATTTAGTCTAAAAATATAACTCTTCTAGAATACCACTAAAATAATTATGAACTACTTCTTCTACTATGTAGAAATCCTGGTATGATTTCTCAGTCTGATCCATAGACCTATGAATATGATATTTTTTCTTCTTATTATATCCGAAAAAATTCCTTCAGAAATCTCAAACCATAATATCCTTCTCTCTAAACACTTTCAGTTCTCCACCTTCTCTCTACACCTGCACATAGTACATGTGTCAAAAATTATAAAGTTCTATAATCTTTTAATAGGTGTTTCAAAATAAGGATTAGGTGGGATTCTGAAAAGATTTCATTCATAACCAAATTTTCCAAATATTTAAATTTCCCTTAAACTTGAGATAAATATTTAACTTGTTCAACACTTCTCTACACTTCACGTTTTTTCTCAAACCTTCATGAATCTTGACACAACTTTATCTCACTTTATAATTTCTAAACAATATTACTTTGATTCTGATTTTCACTTCAAGTTCTTTATTACGATGAAGACATATGTGCAATAGGATATTATTCATTACATTTCCTTACACCAATGAAAGTATATGAAAAGAAAATGTCTTCTCATTATCATTTTTGTACAAAATTTTAAAAAAATATCATTTTGATGCTCTGTAGCAACTATTTTACAAATAAATATTGAAATAATTTTCACACAAACATAGTTACAACTTCTAAACACATCAACAATTTTCAATTTCACTTCAGTATCGGCTTCAAACTTCTTTGAATTTTTTTTCTTTAAGCTCTTAAATCTTCAAGATACCCATGAAAAACATTTTGTAAATACTTTGAAGTAGTTTTCCTTTCCTCATTTTCTTAAGACCGATGATCCTATATCTGATAAAGTTATCAGTGTCAGACTACATCTGATTTATTGGTATCTTATTCACTCTAATAGTTAGTTTTAGCTCTAGTCTAATGACTATTGAACAGTTTTATAAAATAATGACATCATTCTTGTTTATATATTATCACAATTTAATACATAATTCAACCAGATGAAAAATGGTGGACCACATTATTGCATGATCTTTGATCCCATTTTTCATCAATCCAAAAAATTCATTTCTTTTCTTCTTCATTGGTCACAAAAAACTCCCACTACAAATGATTTATCCACTGATTGATCAGTGGCACACAACTTCTGATAGAATAGTATCAATAGATTCAGCTTCAATAATTTCTTTCCTTTTCAGATTACAATACACAATAACTTTCCCTATTCATTATATTTTTTATTTAATGATTTGTATCTTTTGGTTTATTGGTTTAACTAAAATCAACATCTTCATCTTCTTATGTTAAAAACAAAACATCATGGCCTTTAAAAAAATCTACATCCAGTGATCTCACACTAATGATTTGAGACTGAAAAGATCAACTTTCATATTTCATAGACTCCTTATTGTATCATGACTTATTTATGAATTTTATAACTTTGAATATTGAAATAGAATCATCTGAATTATAATAGAAGGTATTTTAACTTCTTACACTTTCAAGAATTTTTCTTTTTTCAAACCCCAAAATGATTGGTAGCATTTGTTCCCCCATTACTTTATAATGATTACATCAGCTTTTTCTCAGACAACATATGAATTTTATGAAATAAAAAACAACAAAGAATCATCTGATTTTCTTCGTATCCATTCAAGATCTGATACACTTCTTCATTGCGACTAGATTTTTCTTTTCATACCCAAGGTGAGTCTGATAAGCCTTTTCTTCCAAAAAAAAAACTTATTCTCCAACTGATGATCTTACTTAATCATTCTGTGTCCAATGTATGATTACAATTATGAGTCTGATCAACAACTTTTACAAAGTGAGGTAATTTATTTTCTTTGAAATTTCTTGGACAACATAAGACAACACTTTCAACACAAACTTATTCCATATTCCAAAAAAAAATTCCCGCCAACTCCATCCGAATAATCTTCCCCTTTGTATTTCTTTTCATCCAAGGTTCTTAAATCACTAAGATATATTACCTGAATCTATGGATTAATTATAAACATTTCTAAGCCTAAATTATTTTACTCATCATTGGAAATAATAATCATTGACATAAAAACCATGTTGTCAAAAAGTAGTGAATTATGAAACTTCCTCATTGTTTCATCACATATTTGTTCACTTATTCCACTTACATGTAATAAAATTTTAGTATAAAAACTCCAAAAAATGGTAGAATAGTTTAGACACCTAAATTTTGAAATCATAGATTTCCCAAATCTCACCAATCTATATTCTTCCTTAAATGGTTGATCGCATATCAATGGATAGATTTATGAAAAAAATATACCCCTTGAAAACACAATTCAAAGACTAATTGAGAGACTGTAAAAAATATATAACTCAAACTTTAAGAGAAAGAGGCTAGATTCCCATGTATCGTTATTTTATCTTCGAACAGGCTCTTCATTCATAGCCTGAATCCATTCCATATTCTCAAAATATACATTCACATCTTTCGGATCAAATTTTTAATAAAAAGAAGTATCTATAATATCTTTTGATGTTCTTCTTGTTTTATCCTTATGATGTTCATCCCCAATAATGTTTGAGCTTACAATTGGTTCCTCATATTGAGATGAGATTTTGGAGATTCTTCCTCATCACTTGAAATAGTTAAGTCTGATTATCCTACTTGAGCAGGATTAACATTTTTATCATCCTTATCATAATTTTTAACAAAAATTCTTTCATAATGTTCATATTTCTTATCAACATAATTTTTATCATCTTTATCATCATTTTAAATAACTTTTACATAAAAATAGTCAACTAATATTCTTGTATCTCTATTGAAATATCTATATTTTCTTCCTTCCAGAGTATAGACAAGATATATTCTAGGTTCAACTCTCTGCTCAAACTTATAAAGGTTTACACTATTCTTCTTTATGATTCATGCACTCCCAAATACTCTTAAGTATTTCAAACTTGTATTTTTTTCATAAAACATTTCATAAAGAGTCGTATATGAAATTGGCATGTATATGCATTAGTTTTGAATATAAAAAGTAGTGCTCATAGATTCCCTCCAAAAGTAATGAGAGAGATCATGTTTAAATAAGATAGTTCATCCTATTTCCACCAAACTTATATTATTCCTTTTAGGAACACTAGTTTTTTGATGTGTGTTTGGTTTACTGAACTCATTCTGAATTCCATGATTCTCAAGATAAGTTTAAAATTATTCATTGTTGTACTCACCACCATTATCTTCTCGCAACTTCTTTACTAAATAATCAAATTCCTTTTTAAAATTTCTCCTGAAACTTTTAAATATTTTTATAGCATCTGAATTATGTTTAATATACATAACACAAGTAATGTGAGTAAAATCATAAATGAAAGTAATAAGGAACTTATATCCACAAGTTGATTGTTTTTTCTCATTAGCCCATAAAGATTAATTTCCCAACATTATTCTTCTCCGAAACACTTTCAACTTTTTTTAAGCATTTGAAGGTATCTTTTAATACATCTTAGTTTTACCCTTTTTATATCTTTGAAAAACATAAAAAAATAGAGTTATTAAAACTTATAACCCTTTTTTCTACATTGGAAAGTTTTTATTAGACAATTTACAACTATTATTATTTTTTCCTTTGACTTCAATTATTGATGTTCATCATGAACCTTTTTTTCTCAATATATTTCTTTAACTAATCAATAGCTTATTGAAGATTAACTTTATCATCAGGAAAATATTATTTAATATTTTTTTTAGAATTATCATTTTTTAGCTTCCTGATTTCTTTCTCAAGACATCCAATATTTCTTATAGATTATTTCAATTCTTCTTTTAGATAAAAGTCTTATTGAGTTTATTATTCTTCAGAACTATTACTTATAAACTCTTCATTATTTAGTATTGTAATGAAATTATTCTCTCTATCCTTCTCATAATAATTTTTGAATTCAGCTTCACTGTCTTCTTCTTCACCATATTTAGAAATGAAACTTCTACTTTTGGATTTGGAGATAATTTTATCATTTCATTTGGAATAAGATTTATCCTTGTCACTATTTTTCTTCGACAATATTCTCAGAATTTTTAATCTTCATCTCTTTCTTATCTTTATTTATTTTAGTAAAATTAGCCGCAAAGTTCCAAACAGCTCCACATTCAAAATATTTCTTGGGATATTTTCCATTATATTTACTTTAACTTCTTTCCAAATTTTATAAAAACAATGATAAAAAGCATCATATTTTATATACCTCATATTCAGAATCAGAATCTATAACTTCTTCTTATTCAAGAATCTCCATAAGCTATTATTTATTATAGTCTTGAAATAAGTTTTTCTAATATTTTTTTTATTCATAAATTTATCCCTTCTCATATCGTAGTTTATGTGATTTATATGAAAATCATCTAGGTATAATATTTCTGGATTTCTATCTTCCAGATATGAAACTTTGAAATCAAACTAGTCATGAATAACTCTAAATATATTTTCAAAAATAGTATAATCTTCTAAGTTTTCACCAAAACATATAATAGTGATAACAACGTCATTCTCCTTGGTAAAAAAGTCACCAAAAGATTCATACTCACCCATTTTCATTTCTTCACAATTTAGAGTCCAGATTTGTAAATTTTCTTTATTGACTTTTGTGTTTCCTTCATAAATGTTTTTAGGTATATTCTAGATACCATTTATAGTAGAAACACCCTTTACTCATAGAAACTCACATTCTGAAAGCAATGAGATTAACGAATTCTTATATCTTCCACCATTCTCAAGATTCTTCTTGTGAACATATGTAAGAGGAATTTTTTAATCAATAGGATGAAATGCATTTATTGTAGCTTCATGAAAATAATACCCAAGAGATATAAGATAATGAAAAATTCAATATTTTTAGATATGATGGTTCATAACATTGAAGACTAGAATCTCTTTACTATTCACACAATTCATATTTTCTATCACAACTTCTCTTAAAAAAAACATCACTAAAGAGTAATCCTAGGTAACTTTGGCTATGATATCAATTGAGATTACCCAGTTAAAATCAAGGTATCATAGAGAGAGGAAATGGGAAAATCAATGATGACTTTTTCTTTTTTGTTTCCCTTTCCAATAAAACAACCTCCACATCCTGTTAAAGTGTTATCACTTTACTGAAAACAAAACAATCACACATCCACAGGAATACAATATTTTACAAGGTTCATTACTTAATAATAGTAGCTACATCCTTGGTATGGTTTGAAAACAATCAAGTAACACACAATTCAATAGAAAATCATTTTTTATGGATAGAAAAAGTAGGTTATATTCTTAAAATTGTGTATCATTATGATCAATACAATAGTGCTTGTTCTTCAAGTATCATAAAATGATATAATTCAATTTTTTGTAACAAGTAAGGAAACATTCAATAGTTGATTAAAAACAAGTTATTGTGTTACCTTTTCAATATTCATAAATATTATCCTAAACAAATCTTGAGTTTCCTACCCAAAATCTGGTATAAACTTCTCTAAACTTCGTAATGATACTGATTCCGATTGTCTAGTCTGATTCTGTAGTCTGATTGTTCAGTCCAAAATATAACTATACCAGAATACCACTAAAACAATTCTGAACTACTTCTTCATTAGTTCATAAATCTTATTTTTATTTCATGGTCTGATCTAGAAACCTATAATCATGATCTTTCTACTTCTTCTATTATCCAGAAAACTTTTCTAGGAAAGATCAATATGAAAACTTCTTCTCTCTAGACACTTTTAGAACTTATCCTTTTCTCTACACAAATGTACATTACTTGTGTCAGAAAATATAGATTAATATCCTCATTTTATAGGTGTGTCAAATGTAGTTTAGGTGGGATTATGAAAATATTTATTGCTTAATGAAATTTCCACAATCTTAAAAATTCCCTTAAATATCATATACAAATTTTACTTATTTAGTGCTTCTCTATTATTGATATTTCTTCTCAAACATTCTCAAATTTTCTCACAACTTTAGCTCACATTAGACTTATAAAAAATAATCATTATGATTCTAATTCTCAATATGATTTTCTCATTAAAAATGATGGAATATGTACATTATAAAATACTTCATTATGTTTCTCCACACCAATTGAATGATTTGAAAAGAAATTGTATTATAATTATGATTTTGAGAACCAAATTAAAACAAGATACTAATTTTGATGCTCAGTACCAACTATTTTACCTATAAAATGTTGAAAACAATCAACCACAAATATAGTTTCAACTTATAAATATTTCAATACTTCTTAGTAGTACTTCATCATCACCTAAAAAATTATTTTACAACCATTTTCTCTAAACTCTTAAAACATTAAGGTCTCCTTAACAATAATTTGTAATTAATTTAAATAATTTATCATTTTCTCCTTTTCATAAGATCGATGATCCTGTGTTTGATGAAGAGATCAATGTTATCATATATCTGATTGATTGGTCTCTGATTCACTTTAATAATTGGTGTTAGAATTGGTCTGATGAATGTTGACCAAATTGATAAACATATGATACAGTTATTTATTATCTATTGTCACAATTAAAGAATTAATTTAACCAAATGATAAATAGTTGACTACATTGTTGATTTATCACTAATACTTTTTTTTAATCAGTCACAAACTCTTAATTTCATTTCTTATTCATTGGTAACAAAAACTTCCAACACAAATGATTTTAACTCTAATTGATCGGTGGCATACTGTGTCCGATGAACTGGTATCAATGGCTTTAACTTCAATAACTTCTTTCCTTTTCTGATTTTGATATACATAGACTTACACTATTTATCAAATTAATTCATTGAATATTTGTATCTTGTGGCATATTGGTATTACTGAAAACCAACATCTTCTTCATCTAACGTTCCAAACAAAACTTTATAGCCCTAAAAAAATATGTGTCCAATGATCTCACACCGATGAACTGAGACTGGAAAGATTTAATTTCATCTTTCACAATATCCTAATCATATCTTTACTATTTCCTGAATTTGAGAACTTTAATGATCCACATAGCATCATATGAATTATAATGTAATGTATTATAACTCCACATCCTATCCAAGTTCTCCCTTATTTCTAAACCTTAAACCGATTGGTAACACTTGTTCCCCCTTTCCATTATAAGGATAACACCACAAGTTTCTCAGAGAAATTATGAAATTTGTGAAATGCACAACAAATAATCATCATCTTATTTTCATCAGAGTCATTTAGACTCCGATACACTTTATCATTATGATTAGAATGTTAATTTCAGATAATAGGTGGGTCTAAGAAATCCTTTTCTTCTAGAGAACTTCTTATGAAATTGATGATATTCCTTAAGAATTCTTTATTTGATATCTTATCACAATTGTGAGTAAAATCATAAAATTTTACAATGTGAGTTGATATCAGTTCTTTGACATTTATTGCACAATAAAGGACAACACATTCAGTAAAAACTTCCCCCAACTTTAAAAAAAACATCCAGCCAACTTAGTCAAAAAAATCCCCCCTTTAGATTTTTTTGTCAACCATGGGTCATAAATTTCTGAACTTTTTACCTCAATCTATGGATTACTTATCAAAAATTCTAATACTATGTGAGCCAACTCAATGTAGGAAACAAGAATCATTGACAACAAAACCATGTTGTCCAAAAGTAGTGACTCATGAAATTTCCCTAGATTTTCTTCACATCATTCTTCACTTTTTCCACTTAATTATAAAAAATGTTTCCTAAAATAACTCTAAAAAATTGTTAGAATATTTTACACACTTATTTTATGAAATCAAATATTATCCACAACTACCTCTACACACATGCTTCCTTAAAAGGTTTAGTGCATAACAATGGATAAATATATGAAATAATTCACATTCTTGACAACACTATCCAAAGAATAGATTATAGAGAAAAAAACATATACCTCAACCTTGATGATAAAGAGTCTGGATGCCCATTTTCAAACATAGTTTAAAAAATGATTCCTTCGGTAAATGTTTTTTGAATATTTCTACAACATTTTTTATTGTAGGAACATACTCCAACATTAATTAATTATTCTCCACATGATATTTTCTGAAGTGTTAATTATGGTAAATATGTTTTAAAAAAGAATGTTGAACCATATTTCTTGTAATATTGATGGAAATTGTATTATCAAAACCCAAGATAAAGGGTAACTTTACTTTCATAAGTAATTATTCTAACTGAGTATTCATCATCATAAGTTAAGTATCATCTTGAGTGGGAAAAACATACCTAGCATATTGTGTTCTAAGAGTTACTGAATTTTGATTCTTTTTATTACAAATAACATAACTTTTTCCCAGAAATAAAACTCCACCAGAAGTGTATCTTCAATTATCAAAATTTATTAACCAATCATCATCTGAATACCTAAACAATTAAATAAATTCTAAAATATCATACTTGATTCCAAAATTAAATGTTCCTTTGATATTTTTGAGAATTATTTTTCCAACCAATAGATGTTATTCTTTTGGAACACTCTAAAATATTTCACATTAGTTAATAACATAAAAAATTTCAGGACCTAAGGCATTCAAATATAAAAATCTTCCAATCGTCTTTCGAAACTCTTTGTGATCAACATTCATTCCTTCTATATCTTTTGTCAACAAGGTTCCCATTGAAATTTATGTTGAAACTGGTTTTGAATTTTTCATGTTGAAGTTCTTTAGTAGTTCCTTCTCATACTTTTCTTAGGAAAGAAATACGTGTTTCTTATTTTGTGGAATTTATAACCCAAGAAAGTATTTAATTTCAACCAGTATGGAAATATAAATAACTTCTTCATCTCTTCATTAAATATTTTAACAGTTCTTTCATTATTCCAAGAAAATATAATGTTATCAACATAAATAATTAAATGAGGGAAAATTCCTAACATTCTTTGATTTATAGATTACTATCAATTCTACCTTTTTTAAAATTAATCTTCCTCAAGCAAGTATCCAATTTAAAATATCATTCCCTTGATCTTGTTTTAGGACATACAAGGATTTAGTCAACTTTCACAAATAACTGTAATCCTTCCCATCAACGAATCCACACAATTGTTCAATATAAACATTCTCATCAAGATTTCCATTAAAAATGATGATTTCAAATCAATTTTAAAAATTTTGTAACTTCATTGTGCATAAATAGAAAGAAAAATTCAGATTGTTTCTACCCTTTCCCCCCAAGTAAAAATATCATTAAATTGTGTGACTTTAATCAGATAGTAACATTTTACTCTAATTTTGTTTTGTTTATTATCACTTCAATATTTTCATTCACCTTTTTTCTGAAAAAACCACTATGTACTGATAATTTTTTTATTTGGTTTAGGTATGAGTTCCAAAAAATCATTCTTTTCTATTTGATCTAGATCCTTATTCATATCATGAAACCATTTAATATCCTTAAAAGATTCATTTAAATCTTTCATCTCAACATTTGAATATAATGAAGTATTTGTAAAAGATTTTTATGTTATTATTGTTTGAACCTTTTGATTTTGATCACAAATAATGTTTTTTTCCTCCACTTTATTCCTTATCCTAGGATGATATTCTCAAGATTGATCCTCACCACATGAAACAACTGAGTCTGAGTCTCTTAATTGAGTAGTATTACCATTATCTTCAACCTTATCAAATTTTTTAACAAAAATTATTTCATCATATTCATATTCCTTATCAGAACACGTTTGTTTATCATAATTATTAGTCTTTTAAATTACTTAAAAATCAATAGAGACAACTAATATTAGTGTCTCTTTGTTGAAACATGTGTATCCTCTTCCTCCTAGAGCATAACCAAAAAATATTCCATATTTATCTCTCCTATCAAACATCCCATGGTTTCCACCTTTTTTTCTTTGTGATGCATAGAATCTGAAAAACTCAAATGTGTTTTAAACCTAGAGTTTTTTCATAAAACATTTCATATGAAGTCATATATAAACTTTTCCTATAGAATAATCTGTTTTGAATATAAACACAGTGCTCAGGGCTTGCTTCAAAAATTAATTAAAGAGACCATTTTAAAATTATATAGTTCATCATATTCCCACCAAAATTCAATTATTAATTTAAATAACACCATTTTTATAAGTATATAGTGTACTACAATAATGAAAAATTTCATGATTCTCAAGATAAACTTTAAATTATTTATTCTTGTACTCACCACCACTTTCTGTTCTCAACTTCTTTACTGAATAATCATATTCCTTCTCACCTTTCCTCCTAAAATAATAATTTTTAAGAGAATCTAACTTATGTATCATATAAATAAAAAATTAATTCAATTAGAATCATCAATTAATGCAATAAAGTAATTATCTCCATGATTTGATTATTTTATCATTTTCCCACAAACATAAATTTACCAGATTTGTTCTTCTCACATTCAATTTCAACTTTCTTTTCAATGTTTGATGGTAACTTTGGATCCGTCTTATATTTACCCATTCTAAATATTTCACCAACATAAAAAGTAGAGTTATTGAAATTTGTAACCCTTTGTTTAGATTTATAATGTTTTTATTGGAAAATTTCCAACACTTCTTTTTTTATTAAAATTTACTTAAAAATGTTCATTATGATTTTTTTCTTTCTCAACATATTTCATGAGCTCATAAACCCATTACAGTAGCTTAACATTATCATTGTGAAAAAATTATTTATTATTTTTCGAGAAATTTTCATTTTTAAATTTAATAATTTATTTATCAAGTTTTACAATCTTCCTTAGATATTATCTCAATTCTTCATTCAGTTGAAATTCTAATTAAGCTTCTTCTTCATCAGAACTGCTTCTTACAATCTATTCATTTTTAATAGATGCAATGAAATTATTTTATCTTGAATTCTAAAAATATCTTTCAAATTCAACTTCACTATCGTCTTTTGTATCATATTTAGACAAAAAAAAACTAAATTTTCATGTGGAGAACATTTTATAATTCCATTTGGAATAAGAATGAGCCTAATCACTCAATTTCCTATGTAATATCCTCGTCCTTGTTTTATCATCACCACTATCTTCTTCTTTATTTATTCATGTACAATTATCCACAATGTTCTCAATGGGTACACATTCAAAACATTTCAATGTAATTATTCCCTCATATTTACCTAAAATCCTTTAAAAGTTTTAGAAAACAAGGATAAAAATTCATCAAGATTTTTACATACCTCATTATCGGAATTAGAATATACTAATTTTTTTCAATAATCTTCTTAATATTTTCTTTATTAGAATCTTTGAAAGACATTTCTCTATCAAATTTTGTTTTTCCATTCATAAATTTCTCATCTCATAGGTGATGATATTACTATGAAAATCATCAAAAGATAATGATTTTGGATCACTATCTTCCAATGAATAAAATTTGGCACCATACTTTTTAGGAAGAAATATCATGATCTTTTTAACAATAGTAGAATCTTATAATATTTCATCAAAACATATAACACTATTATTAAACCTTTTAATTTGGTCACCAAAATATTCATACTCACCCAATTTCATATCTTTGTACTTCATCCTCCAGATTTGTAACTTTTCCTTATTTACTTTTTTATTGCCTTCATAAATAATCTTCAAAAAACTGGTGATAGTAATGTATTCTCATCTCTTATATCATTGTAATGATTATTCTTGTCAAAAGTTGTAAGATTAAGTTTTTCATCAATAAGAGTAAATCCATCAATTTCATCTTCAGAAATATCATACACAAGAGACATAAGATAAGTCAACATTATATCTTTCCAAATACAATAGTTCTAATCATTGAAGACTAAAATAACCATACCATTCAAACAATTTAGAACTTCCATGATAAATTCTCTTAAAAAAACTTCATCAAGGATTAAATGAAGGGAACCTTGTTTCTGACACCGATTGAAAATACCCATCTAGGAACAATGTATCACTGAGATGGGGAGGGGTGAATCAGTGATATTTTTTTTATTTTAAGTTTCACTTTCACTCAAAACAACCACCACATCCTGTTGAAGAGTTACCACTTTAGTAAAAACAAAACAATCACACATCCATAAGAACACTATAATTTTTAAGGTCCACTACTCAACAATAGTACATACGTCCTTGGTATGGTTTGGGAATAATAAAATATTGCAAAATCCACTATAAAGAAATCCTCTTATATGGATACAATAACTTGGATATATGCTTACACTTGTGTAGAAGAATGATAAATACAATTGTGGATATGCTTCAAGTAGAACAAAATGATGCAATAAAATATTGTGTAACTCAGTAAGAAACATTCACCAATTGATTCAAAACAAGTTACTGTGCTACCTTGTCAAATTACACAAGTATGATATTCAAAACAATTCTTCACTTCCCTACCAAAAGAAAATCATGAAATTATCTAAACTTTATAACAATACTCAGTATTATTCTCTAGTATGATGGTTTAGTCTGAATATATAATTTTAGCAGAATACCATAGAAATAATTCTGAACCGCTTTTTACCCATTCTGAAAATCCCAATTTGATTGCCTAGTATGATCTGGAAACTTATAAATATGATCTTCCTTCTTATTCTTATATTCAGAAAACTTCCTCGGGAAAGCGATATCTAGAAAATCCTTCTCTCTTGAAAATTTAAGTGCTACACCTTCTCTCAACACCCATGCATAATACTTGTGTCAGAATTTAAAAATTACTATACTCCTTTTATAGATGATCCAAATGTGGTTTCTGTGTAATTTTGAAAATATTTCATGCTTAAACAAATTTCCCAAATCTCAAAATTTTCCTTTAATCTCAGATACATATTTGACTTATTCAGTGCTTCTCTAGTCTAATATTTTCTTAGAAAACCTTCTAAAAATTTCTCACAACTTCAGATAACTTCATACTTTATAAAACATCTACAATCCAGTTCTGATTTTAACTCTGATTTCCTCATTACAATGTGGAAATATGTACAGTAGAAGATTCTTTATTTCATTTCTCTACACCAATTGAAGGATATGAATAATAAATATATTCCCATTATTATTTTTGGAACCAACTAAAAAAACTACTCATTCTGATGCTCCATACCAACTATTTTACATATAAAACATCAAAAACATTCTACCACATAAATAGTCATAACTAATGAAGATTTCAAAAGTTCTTAGTAGCAGTTCAGTAATATATTTAGTCTTCATTGAATAACATTTTCTCTAAACTCTTTAGATATCAAGCTCTCTTTTACAAGATTTTTTTAACTTCTTTGAAAAATTTATTCTTTTCCCATTTTCATTAGTTGGATGATCTTATGTTTGATAAAGTTATTAGTGTCAGCATGTGTCTGATTGATCCATCTCTAATTAATTATGATAATTGTTGTTATCTCTAGTTCGATGGATCTAGACCAAATTGATAAAAAATTTACAATTGTCATTTATATTAGTAGATTTTACTTCATTAACTTCTTTCCTTTTCTTATTACGATACACAGAAACTTCCAGAATTCATCAGTTTATTTCTTTAAAGATTTATATCTTGTTACTTATTGGTCTAACTAAAAACCAAAAACTTAATCTTATTATGTTACAAACAAAACTTCACAGCCTTAAAAAATACATCCAGTGATCTCACATCAATGTGATGATACCGAAAAGGAAAACTTTCTTCTTTCAAAAACTCATGCTTATATCATGATATATTCATGAATTTGAGAACTTTGAAGACTGTCATTATGACTTATAATTGAATGTATTATAACCACTCATCCTTTCCATAACCTTTATTATTTATAAACCTCAAACTGATTGGAATCACTTGTTCTCCCCCTTTCCTTTATAAGGATTTCATCATAAGTTTCGTAGAAAACATACATTTTTTTTGAAATATGATATAAAAAAGCATTATAAATTTTTTATACGATATATTATATTCTAATACTCTTCTTCATTATGATCAGAAATTTATTTTGGGACTCAAGGTGATTCCGATAAGCCCTTTTTTTCCAAAAAACCTTCTTCTCAAAATGATGAAACTCTTTTAACATTTTGTTACCAATATTTGATTACGATTGCGAGTCTAATCACCAAATTTTATAAAGTGAGGTGATACATTTTCATTGAAATTTAATGAAGAAAAATGACATTACTTTCTATACAAACTTGTTCAAGCTTCCAAAAACAACTTTCATCCAACATGGTCACAACAACTAGGACTCTTGGAAAGTTGGTGATAGACTCTATACTTGGTGGAGTGTAGAAACAAACTATTTCTTCTATTAAATAGATATTTTATGTGTATTCTGAAACTTATTAATTCTAGAATACCCCAAATGTTTCTACTACACTCCCTTTAGATTCATGTGCAGAGGAGACAAGGACGGTTGTGGAAATAGTATTCTCATTAGTAGGCCCTGATTTTCTCAACTTGTGAAAGAAAAAATGCAATCAAAGGTTATTAATCATAATTATTTTGATTTTCATGCATCCAAAAGTAGTGAGAAGGAAAAAAATTATAGTGATAATGTACCAGGAGAAAATAAAGGGAAGACAAACATTGATGATTGACTCTTGGATGATGGAGGTGGGTCATGGCTGCAGGTCAAAACCTTGAGAAGGGGAAGACACTCATGTGGCCGGGGTGTATGAGTCTCCTACCATAACATGAGTACCATATCTCAAGATAATCAATTTTTTTTTCTATTCTTGTGACATGTTTTTCTTTGTATGTTCCTCATCTTCTTTTCATTTTTCTATTTAATAAAATGGGTTTTTGGCCCTCAATCTTTTCAAAAAAATATATAATGAATATATTTATTATTTAAATATATTTATTATAATTTTATAATAACATAAATATATATATTTAGACAGATTTTTTATTTAAATATAATTATTATATTGTTATAATTATTTAAATAAATAAATAAATATTTATAAATATTTGTATATAATTATAAATATATAAATATATTTATATAATTATATATAATTATATAATTATATATTTATATTTGTATATATTAATTAATATATTACAATATATAATTATAAATATAATAAATATATTTATTATTTAAATATATGTATTAAATAAAATATATTTGTTTTAATTTTATAATAAATTAAATATATATATTTATAATTATAATTATAAATAAATATTTTTATCAATAATTTTATATAATTACAAATATATTTTTGTAATTATATATTTTTATGTAATTAGCAGTTAGGGGCTTACCATAGTGGTAAAGGCTCCCTAAAATTCAGCATTAGACTTGGGTTCAAATCTGGATGGTAGCGAATTTCCCCAGGCATGTAGTAAAGCAGACCTGACGCGGGTAGGTGGTGATGCAGACATACTGCATAACGTAAGCATGTGGTGATGTAGACATGACACATGCCTAGTAACGCGGGTAGTATAATGCAAGAATGATGCCGCACTGGGACTTTGGGCTATGTAATGAGCTTTATTCCCACTAGGCCTTTAGACCATGTACTGAATAAATAAGACTTGATGGGAAGACTATCCCTTAGGGGGGCTATGGTCTGCCTTTCTAGCATGTGTGTGTGGTGAATGTGTTTAATGTAATTGTAGCCCCAAATACATAATATATATTCATATATATATATATATATATATATTAATATTTAAATATATATAGTTATAAATATAATAAATATTTTTATTATAATTTAATAAATACCATTTAAAAAAACTAATTATATTTTTGAATTTTTAAGAAAAATACATTAATATATCTTAATTATTTTAACTATATACATGCATTTTTAAATATTGTTTATAGACAGACATTATTTTTTGAATATAAATATGAAAATTTCATATATATAAATAATATTTTTTATTAAAAGTTTTTATCAGCGCTAAGAATAGCACTCATTATGATTGACATTTATCAAAACATAAAAATGAACTAATAAAGGGTACACCCTTATTGGTGATTTTATAGCGCTGATAAAAGTTATCTTTATCTGCGCTTTTAGCGAGCATTGATAAATGCAACAATTTTATTAGTGTTATATGTTTATCACTTGACAATGTCTATCTTTGAGTAATACCACCAAGACTCAACCACTGCTACATGTGATGAGGTCTATACAATATTTCACTTCAAATCAATAGTCTTATTAGAGGGAAAGGAATACTCGATAAGAATAATCTTTTTGAGTGTTCTTTTTAATATCTCATTGAATGTGTCATTTGTACCTTATCCCCTAGTGAATCCCATCCAGAAAATATTTTTTATTTTTACACGAAGTACATGACACAATGATAAAATTTCTCCTAAAATAGTCTAATTATAAGTAACTTGTGATGACCATTGATGTTTTCATTAACGCACTCCACAATGTTGGTGGTCATGTGCCCGTACCTCTTCCCCCAGTCATATGCCAACGCCCATTTTTCCTTTGGAAACCACATTATATAATCTGACACTCCCTAATTAGACCTAAATATTTATTCTAATAATTATTCAAACCTTGGTTGATCTAGCTCATATTCTACATGAAAGAGATCATATTTCTATTAAATTAATTTTATCATTACATTAAATTAATAAAAAAATAAAAAAGAGATTGTATACCATGACTTGTGATTTCTTTATTCATAGGTTAATCCTGGAATTTTTTTCATAAATTTTTAGTAATGAGTCTGATACAATACCAATTATGTGTATTCTGGGGTCTCCATGTTATTATATCTTCATCATTTTCCTCATTGATTGCCGATGTCGATCAAATATCAAATCGACACCCTAATTTTGGGTGAAATGGTAGTTGATACATGCTAAAAACCAACACTGTGATATTAATTTTTCTATACATAATGGAAAATGAAAATGGAAGAGTTTAAAAACTTTCACATTGGGTTACCACAATAAAAAATATGCCGGTGTATTTTCCATATAGAAATGTCCAATAAATTTATAGGAACTATATGCTGAAATGAAATAAAAAAATAAAAGGAAGGAAGGATTAAAATAACTGGTGAAATTTTACATGAAATTGATCATGTAAGTTATCTTGAGGCACATGTTCATTCATATAGATATATAATAAAACTCTATCTTTGTGTCTTTGTATGGCTAGTAATTGCAGAAAAACCTGATACAAGTAATCCCAATAAACATAGTCCTTGAATGTTGTCTTCTATTTCTCCATCCTTTCCCTATTATAGGAAATATTATAACCAATTTTTCTATATCCTCTGATACACAAGGGATACATGAACATCTTGGAAGTTCATGATCATTTCAATGAAAATAGATAACACAAATTCAACATCCAATGATGTATGATCTTGTGTCGAGTTTGGTGGAATAAAAGTATGTGTTTCCTCAATATTAGAAATTATCCAACCACCAAATGCAATATCAGGAATCTCCCTCATGTAGAATATCAAATCATCCCCATATTTTTCAAACATGTTATGATGCATTTTTTCCATCTTGACTCCTGAACTAAATATTTACAGTGTCTCTCAATATGAAATATTTTCAGTATTTTTTTCATTGCATTTTTACATGGAAAATTTATTCCAAAATATAAAGTTTTGTCTATATCACTAAATATATCCTCTAAAATTCATGGAAAGTCAATTTGAGATGTGATAAAATTCTAGTCAAATTTTGGAAAACTTTTCATTAATTCCAACCAAGATGCAAAGAGTTGTGGATGATTTATTGTGCATCGAGACTATTGTATAACTACTAAATTTCAAAAAATCTACTCACAAACTACTATAACTTCCTCCTCATCATCATTGTTGTTTCCATATGTTACATCATTTGAAACTTCCTCATCATCCAAATAATTATACTGTATATTAGGGAGATAAATTAGTTTATCTTATTCCATATCATAAGTAATATCCTCATTTTTTAGTATAGACCTTATTCATCCAATATTGTATTTCTATGTATTCATAGAAATGGAAATTTCTGTTATACACTAGAAAAATCATCATATAACTCCATCATCGAACCATCTTACCATTGGGAACATAAAGTTATTAGTTGGACCTAGTCCTCATCAGCACCCAATATACAAACTAGACGAAATAACATATATGAGAATTGAAAATTCCCATATATAATATACTAGATCTATTGATCGAGTCCCATATTTAAACAACCATGAATTATTTACCAATGTTCTCTTAACGTTACACAATAATATTTCCTAACCATTGTTGTTATTTATATACTATAAGAAGTTTCTTACCCAGTTTTAATAACCTCACCATAGAAGTAGACATAGGAAAACATAATTACTTATGTGAGAAATGTTTTTTGATCAATATTTTGATATTTTTAATAATATTGACAATGAGGAATAATCTTGTTCCATTGACCACCTAAAATTTACTTTATCAAAATTTAAGAATGTATTATTATATCTTAAAATATGACCCTAATGTTTCATAGTATAATTTTCAATCTTTTTAATGGTTTTTATAGTGGTTTATAAAGAGAATATGAATCATCTAAATCATATTCATTGGGAGTGATAAAATAGATATTTAACAAGTCTTCTTTTCATGCACCAATTCTCAATATAGTCAAGATAAATATGGTATTTTTGAAGTTGTTACTCCTAGGTACATTTGTTCTATATCAACATGCACTTATAGTATCCATAAATTGATTTAATCACTTAGATAACCAATTAATCTATAATTTAATGAAATTTGAGAACACCTTATTATATTATAAAAGATGACTCTAATGTTTGATAGTAAAATTTTTAATCTTATGAAAGGTTTGTTTAGTTTGTTAAAAAGAAAATGTGAATCATAAAAAATAATACCCCCTAAGAGTGTAAAACTAGGTGTGCTATAAGGCCCATTATCGTGCACTAGTTATCGATCAAGTATAGCTCAATATAGCGTTTTTGGGGGTTGTTACCCCTAGGTAAATTTTTACTAAAGACACATCCACTTACAATATGCAGAAATGGATTTCATTTCTTAGATAACCACTTAATCTTTATTTTACCAAAATTATAGAACGTCTTCTTACATCCGAAAAAGTTATACTATTATTTAGTATTAAAAATTTTAATATTCCTAAAAATATGTTTATTAGTTTCTAAATATAATATAAATTATCTAAAATATATCCATCAAGATTTTCAAACTCAGTCTGCAATAAGGTACGTATCATCTAAGTCATGGGAGTAATGCATCAGGTGTACAGTTAAGCCTCTTTGTCATGAAGTTATCCATCTTTGATCCAATTTTAATTCTATTTTCATCCTAAGTTAATCAATAACTAATAATTATTTAAGTATAATTTAATCCTTAGTTTACTATTACTATGTTAGTAGTTAAGCATTCATTAATTACTAGTTCTTGGGTAGTTAGTTTAAATCTAATTAATAGTTTTTAATTAATTAATTATTGTTTAATAATTACTTCATAATTTATTATTACTAAGTTATTCATTCCTTAATCCTTGAATAATCATTCCCTAATAAATGATTAATAATTAATTAATAAGTAGTTAATCATTAATTAATCTTTCATTAATCCTTGGTTAATCATTAGTTAATTATTACACAATCAATCATTATCTACTAGTTATACCTATGTTATCTACACATTAATCATTTGTTAAACACTCATCAATCTTTCCATAAATAATAGTTATTAAGTAGTTAATTCAATGTTAATTATTAGTTAATTACAATGTAATCATTTTTTAATTAGTTAGAAAATATTTAATTAATTGTTAATAATTATATAATTTTTGGTTAATCATTATTCATCATTAATTAATCCCATGGTAATCACTCCTTAATCATTATTTGATCACTAGTTAATCATTATTTTACCATTCATTAATAATTAACTAATCCATAGTTAATCATTATTTAATCTTTAGTTAAGAATTAGTTAATCCAAAATTAATTATTCTTTAATCATTCATTAATCACTCATTAATCATTACTTAATTAATATATATTACGTGGTTACTTTATAGTTTATTGTTAGTCAATTAATACTTAATCATTAAGTAATCATTAGTTGACCATTCTTTAATCACCAGTTAAGCATTTGTTATTCATTAGTTAATTATTGGCTAACTATTACTTATGAATTATTTAATCAAAAATTAATTATGCCATAATAATTCATTAATCCATCGTTTATAATTACATAATTAATCGATATTAAGTTATTGGTTTATAGATAATTATTATTTAATTAATAGTTAATCAATTAGTAATTATTAGTTAACCACACTTTAATAATTAATTAATGATTTGTTATTCATTATTTAATTATTATCAAATCATTAGTTAAAGATCAGTTCAACCTAAATTAATTATTCATTAATTATTCATTAATCTCTCTTTAATCATTACTTAAATAATATTTATGTTCTTAATAGGTAGTTATTTGTTAATTACTATTAATCATTATGTAATTATTAGTTAATCATTCATTGATCATTTGATAATAATTTTTTATTCATTAGTTATTTTTTAACTAATAATATTTTAAACGCATTAGTCCTAAATTAATTATTCTTTAATCATTCATTAATATCTAGTTAATAATTAATTAATTAAGTTTTACATATTTTTTACTTAATTATATGTTAATTACTCTTAACTATTAAGTAAGTATTAGTTAATCCTTCATTAATCATTTGTTAATCTTTTGTTACTCATTATTTAATTATTATATAATGATTTGTTAAAAATTAGTTAATACTAAATTAATTATTATTTACTCATTCAATAATATCCTAGTAATAATTACTTAATTAATAGTTAAATACTTTTAAGTTTCTATTTTTTAATTATTGTTCATCATTATTTAATTAATATTTAATCAATAATTAACTATTAATTAATCATCAATTGATATTATGTTGGTTCTATATTAATCCTAGGATATTCATTATCTAAACATTCATTAATCATATGTTATTCATTAGTTAAACAATACTTAATCATTACTTTAGAATTATTTAATCATTAGTTATTTAATAGTTAATTATTAGTAATCCTTTATTTCACTAAAATTTGTTCATCATACAGTTAATATTAATTCCTAATTATATCACTAAAATTTAAAAACTACTATGTTATACTAAATAATAGTTTTATTATAAGAATAAATCCATTATAAATACTAATTATAAATTCCTCACTCAAAGTTAGTTAATAAATAATAATATTTTATTAACTAACACTAACTGTTATTTCTAAATTATATATAACCAACTAAAAAACTATGTAAATAAAATATTTAAAACCAACTAAAAAATGAATAAATAAATAACATTAAAATAAATAAGAAAAAATATTCATAATTGATGCATTGAAATATTCAGCAGATTTTTTATGCCATAAAAATGCTACACACAAATGATGAAACACCATGAAATGTTTAGGGAGAGAGGGAGTGCAATTAGAGATGGGGTGAAATTAATAGGGATAAGGGGGTGGGGCGGGTGCTTATTTATAGGGGATTGGGGGAAAGGTGGAATCAACGATACTGCCATTGATGGTCAATGAGCGGGAAAGGCCGCATCTACAATGCTACCTTTTTTTATTAGTTAAAAAAAAGAATTAACCTAGGGGAATTTCATTTCAAAAAAAAAATGTTTGAAAAAAACTCTACATTTAAAAAAATGTGGGTAACTTTTTTTTAGAAACCCAATTAATATTTCCTACACTCACTTCAAATGAGTAAAAATTTTAGCCTCATTTTAAAGGGTGGTATATGATCTTGACATAAGTTGGGGGAGACGACACTATGACTAATATTAGGCTATTAACACTTAGCTAACGACACGAGGGGTACATTGTTAGAGGGGGTGACCATACATTGAGGTTCTAAAAGTTACCTATATGTGTTGGGTTTGGGGTGAATTCAAGATTTTATGTGGAATACATTTGAAAAAAATGTTGGTTAACATAGTCATAAATCAAGGGTGATATTACTGACACGTTCTTTAATCGCATTTTTTTAAAATCAAATTAAATATATCTACCATGTTTTACAAGGTGGTGGGTAATCTTAACATGTACGGGCAGAGATGATGTCATGACTAGTGTCATGCTGGTGATGTGGAGATGATAACATACAAAAAACCATAGATTTCATCTTATATAGAACCTACATTTATCAGCACTAAACATAAAGCCCCGATAAAAGGTTTACCTTTATCCACACTAGCTAAAAGTGTTGATAAAGGTGGTTCTTTATCAGTGCTATTCTTAACACTGATAAAAAAAATAAAAAAAATAAAAACATAAAATCATCATATTTAAATTAAAAAATTAATGTTTATTTGTATACATTTATTTAAAAATTCATGTATATAATTAATATAAATAGGATATATTAATATATATATTTTATTAAGTCAAATATATATATATTTATAATTTTTTAAAAAATATTTATAAAATTATAAATAAATAAATATATATTTAAATAAATAAATAAATAAAAAATTATAAAATATATTTATTATATTTATAATTATACTCAAATGGTTCAGGAGATAGGAAAGACCGCTCCTAAGAAATTTATTAGGAAAATAAAAATGACAAAGTAATGATGGTGGACAGGTCAAACAAGGTTGCATTCCCTCATCTAGACAAGAAGCCTACACATCCACAACATGATCAATCCCATGATCAGAGTCATCATCATCACCACTAGTTCCCCACTCCGACTTTGAGTCCCATGGATTGAAAAGCACAAAGTACTTCTCCCTAAGTTTCTACTATTCCATAGTGATCCCTTCAGAAGAGGACCTGGTGGACATTCGACCACACTCACCATCCCAATAATCATGACCATGTCTACGACCATAATTCTTTGTATAATGAGCATGCTACCAAGTCTTAAAATGATTCCAACCCCCTCCTGCTTCCTCCCGCTCCAACAACGGTGGGGGTTGTCCATGCTCCTCTATAGTGACGCTCAACACATCCTTATCAAGAGGATGAGAAGTCAAACCCAATATAACTTTCCTACTAGAGGAGAAAAAAACAAATTCATGAGAAAATTCCTTATCCACTTCAGCTTGAATAGAATCTTCAAGCTACTCTGAATCATTATAATCAACAACGACATCAACATGCATCTAACCTACTATTTCATCCTCCCGTTGGGAGTGCTGCTTCATTTCCAAGTTGAAAACTATATGAAAACTATCATCTCCATACACCTATTCAAAATGTACAGTACCATCCATAACTTCATCACTCCCTTGCATTCCAACCTTAGCATGATCCAAATGAGTCCCTGCATTCGCGCTCTCCACATTGGAAATTAGAACATCCCTAAAAGAGAGAGATTGTTGAATTCTAACTGATCTCTAATCATCTTGATGTACCATCATTTCTTGATCATACTTCTCCTCCGTAATATCTCCCCACTTAGAAGGGCCACTAATTGACCCAACAAGAGCTTGCGCATCTGAAACCCCCTTTATAGGATGCAAGATTTCTTTTTTAGAAGCCCGAATAGGACCACTAGACACAGGTCTCTCAGGGGGCTTTGACAAAGCCGACACCTTCAAATCAACATTCCATAGATAATGTATATAATTATATAGATAAATATAATTATATAAATATATATAATTATAAAAATATAAAAAATATTCATTAATATATTTCATTATAATTATATTTATAAACAAGTAAATATACATTTAAAATATTATAAAATTATGATAAATATATTTAAATAAAAAATTATATTTAATATATTTATAGCTACATATATACGTATATAATAATAAATATATATAATTAATTATATATTTATTTAGCTGACTGGGAGTTGGTTAAGTGGTACCGTGTATGGCAGTCACTCCCTGGCAACAGAACTGGTGCAGGTTCAAGGACCACCATGCTCAAATTTAGGTGGGGGTAGGCGGCACACAATTGGTGGGTTGGGCCTAGTACAAGAATGGTGTGGCACCCGCCTATACATCGTTACCCAATAATAGGTTTGTATAATTTCTTATCTTAATGCATCTTCTTCCCCTATGTTTAATGTGAAGGTTCTAAATGTGAACTCCCCTATGGATGTGGCCAAAAATGCAACTAATGTCATTGATAAAAGTGTAGGTGAACCCATCTTTAATAAATCTCCAATTGGTTATGATGACTCCAATACTAGTGAGGTTGGAGATACTCCTATCATGGGATTGGTAGTTGATGACCAGTTTAGTAAAAGTGATAAAGATGACTCTTCGTACATTGGAGATCATGCTACATGGAAAGCTCCATGTAATGGAGAAGAGGTAGACATATGAGGGGGCATGAAGACCAACTATGTAGTGGTGGAAGGCACAAGAAATGGTGAAGCTTGTGGGTTTCACATTGGTATTTTCTGGTGGTGGTGGGGGTCACTTCTTTGAACTCAGAACCCTTGTGCTAGTTATTTCCTTTTTTTTCTAACAAAATTTTGGTGGTGTGGGTTTGGTCCCCAACATACATCCTAACCTCTTTCATATATATATAAGTATATAAGTATATTTATAATTATATAAATAATCTTATATTAATATATTTATAATTATAAATGTAAATAAATAAATATATATTTGTATATTTTTAAATAAGATTTATATTACAATAAGTATATATACATTTTTTAAGTAATACATAAATATGATTTATATAACTTTTAATAAAAAATGAATCTTATTTTTATAATTTTATATATAAAAAATTACAAATTTATTAGTCAAAATATATGATATTTAATTATATACATCAATTAGAAAAAGTGTAGATATTTAAAATAAATAAAATTTATTAATATTTTATTTAAATAATTATTAAATATATTAATTAATATATTTAATCAGATAGATATTTATATTGGTATTAAATAATTTAAAATATATGTACATGTAAAAATGCATTTATGTATATGTGTCTGTGAGTTTGTAAATGTATATGTGTACATATGTATGTCTGTAATTCACGTAAATATTATGAATTCACTTTTTAATAATTTTTTTATTTATTTATTCATTTATTATTTTATATTCATTAATAATTTTAAAAAATATTTAATCATTTTTTAATATTTATTTATACATATATTTATATACTATCCATATAATATTTTCAATATGTTTGTAATTTATATGAGTAACATTTATTCATTTTTAATTATTATGTTTTAACATTTTAAATATAATTGAAATTTATATAATTAATTTATTTAAATTAATTTTTAATTTAAATATTTAACAATAAAACTATAAATATATATAATTTTAAAAAAATTATTTATGAAATCATCAAGAAATAAATATATATTTTAAATAATTATAAAATTATAATAAATATATTGAAATAATAAATATATTTTTCATATTTATAATTACATATAAATAATGTTAACATATATTTATTTATAATTATAATTATAAATAATTATATACATATTCAAATAATTTTATAATTAGAATAAATATATTTAAATACTAAATATATTTATTATATTTATAATTACGTATTTTGTAAATATATATAAATACTATTTAAATATATATATATTTGTAATTATAATTAAATATAAAGAAATATATATTTAAATGATTATATAATTATAATAAATATATTTTAATAATAAATATAGTTATTATATTTATAATTATATACATTTACTTCAAATGGTGAAAGCCACAAGTTTAGGAACCATGACCCTGAAAATCTATTGAAATAGATAGAGATAAAGTCAAAGGGTTGCCAAAAACATTCCAGGTCACACACACCACCAAACCAATATAAAAGATAAAACAAACTATTCCCACAAGAAAACATAGAAAAATAGTCTATTTTAGTATCTTCCATGACCTCAAGGGTGATGAACTCTCCTCAATTTTGGGGAAACCCATGGTCCACCTCAATCATCAATGATCTTAACATCATCCATTTTCCCCTCTACTTCACTTGGCTCATATATGGTTTGTACACCAACATCATCACCAAGAGTGGCTATAGGCTTCAGTTCATCATGCACTGGAGTTGGAAATTCTTGAGCAGGACCCTCAATAGCCTCATCCACACAGTTTACAGAACTAACATCATTATATGTAGAGTTAGTTGGATCACCATCCTCCTTACCACCACCACTATCATGTACAGGGAGATTAGAAATCTCCACATATCCTCCCATGGTTGAACGAGAGACCAATTTGATATATACACTAGATTTTTTCAAACCCTCTTGATAAAGATTTCCAAACTCTAAAATATTAATAGACTCAAGAATTGAGACAAAAATTACACTTTTCATTGAAGGTACTATATGCATCTGCATCTAATTCCTTTATATGAGAAGATTTCTTAGCATCATGCATATGTGAGAATTCAGAACCACGACCAACATAGATAACTAAATCCACGCATAGTTTATTTCCTACATACACTTATACAGTGAGAACATGACTATGATCATCTATTGTCTTCATCAAAACAACCTCAACGTCTAAAGAAGATATTCCATTTTTTCTATAGAGATATATTTGTAGAAGTAATATTAGCTCGAGATATATACTTGTCCTCAAGGAGCTCCACAGGATCATCACCTTCGTTGGACTTACACCTCTCTCCCCCATTAAGTCATGAAGAAGGTGAAAAAGGTAGAACATCCTTTACCATAATAGAATTAGGATTAACATAGAAAAAAATGAACAGATTTACCATTATTGTGTCCAATAACCATGTCATTAAAATACAACTTCCATTGCATCAATTGAGGAGAAAAAACCCACTTATCACTGGCACTTCCCAATATTTCTAGGAATAAATTTACCATGCTAGTAGACTGACCATTAACAACTATATGTTTAAGTCTAAAAGATATATTTCCTATTAGATTAACCGTATCAACATTCCTCTTTTTAGTAGGATCTCAATTACCCACTGGCTAATCCTAACCTATAACTTTCAATTTAAACATAAAATTCTTTATTGTGTTCCAAATCTTCTTACAATTGACACATTTTATTCCCTTAAGGAATTATTTCCAAAGACGATCAATGCATTTACAGTGAAAGAAGAAATCAGGGAAAAACTCAAACTCAACAGAAAGTTTAAACTTGAACTAGTCATCCACAAGGAAAATATTTTCAATGAGCAGATAAGTATGACCCATATCCACAAGAACTCTAGAATAATGCCAATACCTTACGTGCGTAGTCACATTATCAAATTTAAGATGGATTATAACTTCCATGGTAGAATCCCAGAGGATCTAAGGATTAAAAAAAACTAGTTTAACCCTATAATCCAGATCCACATTTGGAATTAATATTTCTTAGCCTTAGCCGAATAAAACTAGGGGTCCCAGTCCTACAATCTTATTATTCTTGGATTAATGGAAATAAAACATGTACTCAATTCTTTTAAGTTAAGATCTAACTATAGAAACATGACATGAAAACAACCCATGCCAATTGAACCAACCCACCAGTCATCCAATACCCAAATCTAACGAAACCAATTTCACAAGTCCTCCAACATCCAAAAATTTCTCAAACTCTACAAAGACAACCACCCAATAATTAAATTCTTATAATCCTCCTGCTGATCTGAAAAAAATTAGGTTTGGCCTCAATGAAGACTATAACTCCATTCACGGATATGTTTATCGGGAACTGAAAACTATCAACCAAATAATAAATGAAAATTATATAATTAGAATATTTTACTAACCAGGAAGATATATTTATTCCCAAAATGGCCAGATTCCTATTCAAATAAGAGATCCTAATTTCAAAAACCATGTGTTTAGTAAGATTCAACGCCGATGGAACCGAGGATCAATCCGAACCAACCACAACACCTCTATCCTTCTTCAAGGGACTGAAGAACACCTCACGAGGGTCAAAATAACCATCAAAATTTGATCCCATCATAGAAACGACTATCACCTGTGAAAAACTCCCTGAAGACCACCACTACTTCTGAACCCTCACTGATCAGAGATTAACCAAAGACCTACTAAATATTGTAATATATATTTATATATTAATATAAATATATATAATTTTATAAATATATATAAATATATAAATATATATAAATATAAAAATATATAAAAATATATAATTATATATAATTATATAAATATATATAAATATATAAATATTTTTATAATTATATAGATTTTTTTTAAATATATTTATTTTAATTATAATTATAATTAAATAAATATATTTTTAAATTATTATAAAATGAAAATAAATATATTTACCATAAATGGAATGAACTATGGATTATAACCCATAGTCACAAAAAATTACTAATAAAAGGAAATTGCGTGAACAAATAAACATGAGGTTATAAAAAACAATCATCCCAAATAAAGAAAATAATACCAAATGATAATATTCACTTATTTTTTTACCTTCCACCCCTTCCTTGAGAGCCACCCCAGCATCTTGGATGCCCACCTCTCTTCCATTGCTTAGGGGCATTCCATTTTTCATCTTATTAATCAATTCCTGGTAAATCATATTCTCTATCATGTGAATATTTACTTGAGGCATTTTCCTTCATATCAAAAGTGTTTATTTCCTAAATAGTCTAGATGTCTGCGTATTGTCCTCAAACGGGTCTATAAACATCAGTAAATTCCTCATGAAAAACATCCCTACTATAAAATCTATTAGAAAATATAAAGAAAAGTAATGTTATTACCATGACTACTATCTGATGAGACATTCCCACCCTCTACTTCCATAAGGCCTGCTTCCTTATCACTGCTTGTTCTCACATCTACCTAATTTCTTTTACTGGACACTCTCATCCTAAATGGGTCTATATTTAACGGGTTAACATTCCCAATAATGTTATCTCCATCTAAATTTATCAAGGAAAAAAAATGTTGGTCAGTCTCATTTTGGATGGAGAGACAAATTGATTAGATTTCTTATATAAAACCAGTTGAAAAACCATCCTCATCCACATTAATTTTCATGACTCCTTTATTGGGTCCTATATTTTCCAAATTTCTAATGAGGGAATCTTAAAAATATTCTTTTCCATCTTCAACTTTTTGATTTCATTCATCCCTCTTTTGAGGTTGGTTTGCACCACCATAAGTAGATTCAATCAAGTGATCATTCTATCTAGAGGGAAGTATATTATTTATAGCAGAGACTATTTCCAATTATTTCTATAGTAGAACTTGCATGTCAATACTCTCCACCTTCAGGTTATCATCCTTTTTTTGTTTCCATGGAGAAAATCTTAGAAAAGGTATGATCACTCGCTACCTCTTAAAATAAAGTGATAATTCTATCTAGAGTGAAGTATATTATTTATAGCAGAGAGTGTTTCCAATTATTTATATAGTAGAACTTGCATGTCAATACTCTTCACCTTCATGTCGTCATCCTTTTTTTGTTTCCATGGAGACAATCTTAGAAAAGGTATGATCACTCGCTACCTCTTTCCTCATAAATGAGGTAGAATGATTTTTCTCACTAGAAGGTTTCAAGGGAGTTCCTTATAGATTAATTTCAATATTAATATAATTAATACAACTAGATAACTCATGAACCATAAGCCAGTTAAAGTCACATAATGATGGGATGAATTCATATTCAAATTAAACCTCAATTTTAACACAATTTTCCACCAAATAGAAGAGTCTGGAAATGGATTGAGTATGTCAGCATCCGCAAGGACTTTGTAAAAGTAAAAAATTTCTTTTAAAAGTGTTCTCATAATTAATAATGGGAGAAAAAATTCAGGAGACAAGGTCATTAATAATTAAAGTATTCCAAATCACCCAGATGAGACCATAAATTCTAGTCCAAATTTGCACAGTTGTATGCTTCTATGAATACAAATTGTAGTTAAAATATCCGGAAAGAGAAAGATACCTAAATTAAGTGAATGAAAACAAGATTACTAAGAACAATATTGATATTCCACAAAAGATAAAATTATATTAAAATATCATTTACCAATGGGGACAATCCACCATTTGGACATACGCAAAATCCAAGAGAGTCGTGACTTTACCTCCACGGTGCCCATCGAATTTTCACCCTTAGTTAGAATAAAACTCCCAATAAGAGAATAATTACATGCTTCTAGATGATCCTGGAGAGAATCAGGGTTTTTAATAACCATGAATGTTCCTTTTTTGTATCTATAATGGTGAGGCTTGCGAGCTTCATGGGTGAGTTCATCATTATCTTGGTACTTCCATTGATTTAGGGATTCAGTAAATGATGGAGTGAAAATGAAGGTTGAATCAATTGGGAATAGACTTCTATGTGAGTCTGGTAGGATGCTTGGTGGACCTGCTAATGATTACACCAGTGATGATCAAATTTGAGATGGTCATAGGGAAAACAATATCATGGCTATTTCTGATACAATTTTTTGACTATCAATAGGAAATGAGACCAAACATGGGTTGATATTGTGGAGGAAAGGCCGGAAGGTGATGTAGATATGGATGATCCCTATACAGATACCAAGATGTTGGAACATCACATTACAGAACAATGAAAAGGATATAGTACCAATGCCTCTACAGTGAGGGTGTTAGAGGTTAGTGTTGTGGGTTTACTAAACAAAAGTGAAGTGTGTCATGGAAAGGTTCAGATCAGTAATAATGTCTCATATCATGGTGAGGATGCTTATAAAATAGGTTTAAAAGGAAATTTTTTAGATAACATAAAGTAATGATGCTTTGGTGACCATTAGAAGATGGATGATCAACCTGAAGAGACATTAATGGATATCTAATCCATTGATGAGGATGCTACTCAAAAGTTAACATACCAATATCTAAGGCAGGAGCAACTAATTGCATCAAGGGGTCATAAAGGTAAGATAAATTAAATGGACGGTGAGGGATTCCATTGCTTATGCCTAGTATTTTTAAGATATATGAGTCTCAGCCTCAGCCTCTACAAGTCCAACACAATCTGATATAAATGCAAGCTAGCCTTTCAGGTAGCTTGTCTTTTCTAAATCCCCCCTTGCAAGATGAGAATCCATGCACTGGTGATAAAGTGGATTTGTCCTATCCACCCCAATTTAGAGATCTAAGGAAAAATAAATATGTTTCATTTTTTAACTTATTGGATGAGGAATGGGATATTTCATTAGAAATAAATTCTAGTGTCACACCTCTTGAGGATCAAGAAAGTGAAAGGCCCATGTAAGGCATTATCAAGGAAGAAGTAGAATTTTTTTTCTCACATCTTGAAGCTATTTCTTATTTTATAGTGTTGAAGGTATTCAGTTCCATTGACTATTTATTAGTTTATAAGTTGTCATCAATCAACATATAATATGGATTCTGATCTAATACAAAGATTAAATTTTGATATTTATCTTAGAAATTATAGATCTGCTCCACTTCAGGGGACTTCATTGAATTGTTATTAGATTAAGAATATGTAGTCACAAAATGGGTCAAGACATAGAAGATAGAACACTATACAAATATCAGATGAATAAATAATAGAAATTTGTGGTCCATATGCAATTTTAGGGATTGACTTTATATTTTATGTTTCTTTTCGTATGATGCGGTCAATTTATGCCTTGTTTGACCTATCTCTTTCATTTTATGTTTTTCTTTATCTTATAAATTTTTGGTCATTGGTTTGGTTTAAAAATACTTGACTGGTCCATATTTATATAAATATATTTATTTATACTTATAATTAGTAATTAATATATATATTTGAATAATAATAAAATAATTATAAATAAATTTAAATATTAAATATATTAATTATATTTATAATATGATAAACATATTTATATTAGGTGATTGGGGGTATAATTTCATTTACACACACACACACACACCTCCCACACAGTTTAGAAATGCACGCCATAGCCCCCCAAGGGGATATCCCACCCATCAAGCCTTATTTATTTAGTACATGGCCTATAGTCCTAGAGGGAATGAATCCAATTACATAGTCCATAGGAATATCATGCATGAAATCCCATTACATGGCCAATAAGCCCAAATTGTTTACCCAACGACCCACTGGTGAATTGTGCTACTACAGTACCCAAGATGCTACAGTCCTTTATTTAGTGCTACCACCACTATAGTTCTTACTATAATGCCTACCAATACTAAAGTTCCATCAGTGCTACAGTCCCACCACCACTACTGTTCTGCTAAAATAATTCAATAATGCATGCACCCAATGGGTTTTTAACCCCCAACCTCCATGTAGTATTACATGGTTCTTACCACTAAACAAAACCCCAACTACTTATAAAAATATCTGATAATATAAATATACATTATTATTTAAATATATTTATAAATATATAAAAATATTTATAAATATATAGAAATATTTCTAAATATATTTATTTTAATTGTAATTATAAATAAATATATATTATTAATATTATATATTTATGAATGCAAAAAACCACTGATAAACCTACTTTTTACCAGCTATAGAATTTTAGCATTCATAAAACTAATCTTTATTATAATTTTTTTGAAAGAATTGATTAAAGGCTTACCCGATCTTATAAAATGAACCCTAATAATGTCTCCTATTTCTCAAACCTTTATCTCTCATAAAACCCTACTATGTTTTTTGTTCTCCCTGGACCCTACTACTGCCACCGCTCTCCTTGAACCTAAAGAATCTATCCAAATATAAGGTACATGTTGATGAATTTTATAAGAACCTCTAGATCTATTCCCTAACTATTCTTTAGTTATTACACCTTGACTTCACCTTTAATTAAATATTGTTGTGTTGATTATGTCTTCCTAATACTTTTAGGTGAGAGTCACAATTTTACTTCATCTTGATTGATCTTATTCTTGTTTGACCTAACCATCCCTATGTGGCATAACATAATTCCTGTGGGTGTTTATTCCCCTCTGCAATATCTACCACATTTATCCTTGAATATCACCATCATAAAAAATTCATTTTTGACCAAGATCCATAAAATCACATGTGTTTTTATGTTGTTTCACACATATTAATCATCTAGCCTTCTATGTGGCTAAATTGAACTCCCTAAAGCTTCCTTTTTTGACACCTGACATATTTTAAACCATGTTAGAGTATTTAATAACCAATATCCAAATTTAGTTTGAATTATTATATCAAATTTAAAAATAAAATTTATTATATGTTAATTTATAATTTAATTTTATATAAGAATAATTTTCATTATTATTTTTTATAGTTTCAAATAATTTATATTCATTTTTACTGGTGACATTAAAACATATTTTTTTTGTGATTCATTCATGGTGATAATTTTATTTTTCATGTTTTAAGAACATTTAATTTAATTTTATTAATTATATTTTTTATCATCGATATTATTTTAAAAAATATAATAATTTCAATCTTTTATTTGTAAAACCATTATTATATTCAATAGCCATATTTTATATTATGAAAATGGTTTTTAAAAAACATAGATTTTATTTTTAATATTTACATGTATATATATATAATTGTTATACATATTATACATTATAATAGGTGAGATAAGCTTATGAAATGGTGTGGGTTACTATTAAATGTTTGAAATCATGGTTCAAAATTGAAAGTGATTGGTTTTAAAAATAGTGAGTGAGTTTTATAGGGAATATTGAAAATGAATTCAATATTTTATTTTCCCCAAAAAATTTTGTAATGGCTAATTTTTTGGATAAAAAGTGATTTCGAATAAAGGATAACTTATTTTTTAGTGATGGAAATATATTTAATAAACTAATAAAATGTGATCCAATGATTTATTAAGACAATATTCATATATTTTTTATAATTTAAATGTGAATTTAAATGTGAATTATTTGTTTTAAAGTTAATAAATTGGACTTCTACGATCTTTTGGAATGATGAAGATATTATGGATTCAAATGATTATATTATTAGAGGATCTTTTAAATTTGAAATTGAATTAAAAATGGGGTTCCATGATTTGAAATTATTATGAATAGATTCATAATTTTATTTATAATTTAGTTCATTATATCTATAATGTTGGAGCCATATAAATATGCTTTTTTTCTTTAAAAAAATATTTTATTATGTGGTATATGGTACACAAATTTCTTGGTGAATAACATACTTCTGAAATAAATCATCAATTGTCCCCCTTATAAATTCCATACCATAATTTGTTCAAATCATTTATAAAGAGAAATTTAAAACCTTATCTACATTTCTTCTAAAATAGATAAACATATTTAGATCCTATGATTTATTTATCATAATGAAAATAAATTTTATTTAGGTAAATTTATTTATAGTGGAAATAATATACTTTTTTTTTAATTTTTTGAATGCTTCCTTATATTCCCAAAATTATATAAATAAATGATATTATATCATTGGGTAGATTTTATCTCTAAATTATTTTTGTTTAGAGTTAACGGTTTTTCCATTTAGACATGTTGAGAACATTATTTTACTTTCTCTTTTTAGCATTGGCAGGTCACAAACACTTTCAACATAAGTGATCGAACTCATTTTTTTGGCTAATATGGTAAAGCTATCTATTCCATAATTGTCTTTATACATTGAAACATAGGTTTAATAAATTTCCCATACCACCCACTTAAATCATATTTTCACTCTGGTTACTGAACTCTTATCAAAATACATCCATAAAATTATCGATTGGTTTGTATTTTATAAAAAATATGAAATGATAAATTGGAAGCAATTTATTACCTTGGTATCATCCAAGAAAACTATCCACTCTAACCAAACCTTAGAAAAGTTAATGGATTGAAAACGATTTAATTTCTTAATACTAGATTGAGTGGTGCCGATATTTATAAATGCAATGGGATTCATGGTATATATATTTTTATATTCATACATATTTAAATAAAAAGGGTGTTATCTATATTTATATGATCATATTAACTTTTAGAGACCTCCTAGATACACAAAAACTCAACTCTTACATAACATAGATTGATAATAACATCATGGAAAGGGCATGTAATGGACTCCAAAAACCCATAGTATATCTATCATGAATGCAATACCAAAACCTCAGCCTCACATAAAGATAAGCACTATTGAAATTCATTCCATAGACCAAAATAATTTTACTTTTCCTAGACATCATAAATTTCAACCCTGGTGTCATAAGCACCGATATTGGAAGACACCATTAAATGGAATTTTAGAAGATTATACAACACTTTATCCACCAATATGTGATCAATTTTTTGAGTAATTAAATGATATGAACACTTTTTTTTGGTTTAACATTTTTGAAAAACCGTAAGAAAATTAGTTGGAAAAAGAGATTAGATTTTTTTGAATTACCATATTGAAATAGTTTGTACATCAAAGATTTTATTGATGTTATGAATGTTGAAAAAAATGTATTTGGTTGTTTCATTGAAAAATTAATTAATTAACTTGAAAAAAACAAAGTATTTATTTTAATCTAGGTTGGACATGAATGATGTTGGAATATAGGAAGAGTTGGCACCAGTGAAGGGTGAAAATTGGATATTTCAACCTCCACATGCTTAAAATATTTACAGTCAGAAGAGATATACATTTTTCAACTATTGAATGATGTAAAGAATCAATAGGGTTATTCATAAAATTTCTAGAATATCATGTCAATGATTAATTTAATGTTAAAGGGTCTAAAATCACATGAATGTCTTGTTTTGATGTGAGATATTCTATCTATATATTTACATTGCATTTCTTCAATGGATTTCTATCATAAATTAATGAAGATCTGTTTCTTTTTCAAATATATATGTAGTAATATTACATACCCCAAAATATTTCCAACTATATAAACGAAAATTACCATCATATTATGTGAATTGGACTTTTTCTTACCACTGAAATTGTTTGATATGACGGTTCACTTGGTAAAATATATTTGACTATGTGGTCATATTCATTATAAATTGATGTACCGCATTGAAAAGTATATTTTTATTTTAAAAGGGTCTGCAAAAAATCAAATTTTTGCATAAGGTTGTATTTTCGAGCAATATATTATTGAGTAATCCATTTAATTATATACATACTCAATATCCAATGTATAGAGAATTGGTTTACAAAAATATCATGACACTGGGAAGCTTGTGGGTAAACAAGTTTTGGTAATAGATGTTTTCATAATCATAATTACATATTTGGAGTAGGCCCACATTTTTATTTTTCATAACATTTTAGAGTTTTACCCATATATTGAAAGCCACAAAGAAAGTATTAATAATTATAATCCATCAAGGGATAAAATAAGGATATCAAATACAAATATAATAAATAGTTTATAGGGTGGTATGGAGACCATATTTGAAGGAGCCAACTAAAAATCCAAATCAATTTCAGAATTACTTTGATGACTATCCAGATGACCAAGTATGGATGCATTATCTTGTAATTGTTAAGAAATTAATGGTTATATGTTCTATAAAAATGAACATGGTGAATTTAGTACCATAAAAAATTGTAGAGTTACACTTTTTGTTTAATAAATTCATGTATCTAGTAACAAGAACATAAATCCAATTTATACAAATACATCATACTTTGGAATCATCAAATAAATAAAGGAGTTGGATTATACAACATTCCAAGGGATAATTTTTCAATTCCAGTGGGTAGATGACATGAGTGTTGTTAAAATAGATGAATTGGGATTCATAGAAGTGGATTTTATTAATAAATATACAAGGAAGAATAATTTATAATGGCATTATAGGAATTACAATTAGTTTATATTCTAGGTACCAAAAACCGAATGTGGTCAATCGTTCTGTTATTGACCACAACCACTGAAGGATCAGGTGAAAATTCAACTAAGGATGAACTTTTCATTAGGGTGTTACAATCTTTTAACATTAATGATAATGTATATGGGGTTATGTATGCCATAGGTCCCCAAAATGAAGCGTTTTGGATACTCTATTGATGGGTTAGATCCCCTCAACCTTTAAAAACATGAGATTTCAATAATAAGGTTATTTTTGCATGTTATATACATTTTTACCTCATATTATTATCTATTTATTGGTACATTTGTATAATATAAATTAAATGTTCAAAAAATCTCATAGATAATTACTTCTGTACATTCCAATGCTCGCAATCTAGAAGAAAAACATGTTTCTCAACCTGGTGGTGCTCCCTGTATTGAGTAACAACAAATTTCTACACATGATAATGCTACCACTCAATAGGAATAACATATTAACGATGTTGAACATGAGGAAATGGTAGAAGAAGAATAACTGATGTACCATAAAAAACAAAAGTGTCATAGCATGATGGTATTAGAAAAAATTATTAAGGAAAAAAGGCATGAAATGTGAGGTTGGATGGAATGTAAATAGCCAGACTATTAACCCTAATAAGGCCATTTTTGGTAGTTTCATTAGGATCACCACTCAGTAGTGCATGTCAATTGATATAGATTCATGGAACCATGTTGTTACCATTCATAGAAAATTTATTTGGGGGTGATATTAGGGTAACATTATGATATAATATCATTATTTTACCAAAAAATAAAATAATCTAAACTTTGACTGAATCTTCCTTATCCCTTATAGATTTAATTTATAGTAGATAAATCCTTAAATAAACTTGTATTAATGATTTTTGGAAAGGATCAAATTTGATTTATCACAATTTCAAACAAATATTCATCTCAAAGACGTTGAAGGGAAAATAAACCCATACGCATTATAGATGTATTCAAAATTAATAACCTAAGAATATTGAGATACATTTACTAGGAATCTTGAGGAGACATATTTTCAGGTATATTGTGGATGGTAATACATTATTACAACATATTTGTATTAATTACTTTGAATAATAACCATTAATTTATGAAACAATAACTGAGTTCTAAAAATAAGTTCTGGGATGAAAAAATAGTGCTCCCCTACTGTAAAGCAAGGATGGGATATATTTCACTTGAAAAAAATTGGTACATATTTAAAATAAACCATAATACTTTTATTTGACCTCCAATAAAAACATAATTATTTTAATATTTTTAGATTCAGATTGATGAATCCAAATCCAAAGCCACTTCCATTCCACAAAATTTTATATAAAAGGAGGAACATGTAAATAAATATGGGATGCTGATAGATTAATACACAAAAATTGGCGGAATCATGTGAATGTATGACATACTAGATTTTTTTTTATTTAAATAGAAATTAAATAATAATGATTACTTATTTTCAGATATATTATATCTGATTTAGACATAGGAATCGTCATCAGCTATACCAGATGAAAAAAAACTATCAGTGTCCTTAAAGAGACTAGAACAACATGGCCAAATTAGAGGCATGGGTTTTGGGTTGACACCCCAAACATATTTTCAAAAAATAAATGAATAGGGTGATAAAGATAAAAAATGGAAGAGAAAAATAAAATATTATTTATATTTAATAAAAATTTAATTAGAATTTATAGTTTTTAAGAAAATATTTTGGAAAGGAAGAAAAAATAAGATACAACTCATGAACAACCACTATGTGAAGATCTCCCCCACCACACTAGCGTTGAGGTGATCCATTCCCCTCAAAGTTCAATCATTTATGAGGTAATAAATTTTATCATAATTGTTTCTATGAAATGTGAATTAAGAATACAATGATACCTTTACTGTACTAATATTATATCGGATGAAAATGAATTTGATTTATATATTTCAACCCCAACCCATACCCTTGTTCAAAGGGCTGTCGTGTTAAATATCCAAGAAGATAGTCTACATAATAGTCAACTTCTAATAGGTTATGTGAGGGTTGGGATTAACACAGCTTATAGGATGAGCATTGAGATACCCATTCCACTTGATGATATAGATATTTATACAGTCGAGCAAGCTATTGAAACATTCATAACATTGATGTCAAATCTTGTAAAAAACATGTTGAAAAAGAGGTATTCATTTCAATATTTTTTTCATGTAAAACCATAAATAATTATTGAAAAAAACTCTGAAATAATGAATGTTATTACTAATCGATAAAGGGAAGGGGGTTAAAATAATGTTAAAATATAAATAATCTATAGTATTAACTGATCAATCAAAAATATCTTGCTAGAGAACATTTTCCCCACCCGTTCCATATCACATTTAATAACATTTAAGGTTAACGTAGATACAAGGTTACAATGTGGTAGTAATTTTGTAGTTGATTTTGAAGAAAAAATGTAAGTAGAATATATTAAAGAATAAATTTAACTTGATAATGTAATGAAATACTCAAGTTTTAATGACTAGGAGTTTCATTTGTAAATGTATACATGAGGTGTTCTTTTATGATTTTTTTTACAATAGTAGATCTAATATGTTAGTTATGTCTAAATACACTTCAATTTTTTATAGGCATCTATATCATTAATATTTGAAGGGATTATCATGTGAACATAGATATGGACTTATTTTTTCTCACACAATTTCTAAATAACTAACCTCATTATATTTAGATCAAATAGATTAAATAGTGAAAAAACTACAAAAGTGATTGAAAATAGAACATACGGACGACACTATCTTATTATTACCAACGACAGAGTGTTAAAAATATATAATTTAATGATATAAAATATATTTTTATTTATTTAATTAATTATTATTTTTTGTTTTTAGTAAACAATGGATATTTATTCTATCCAATTTGGATACTCCAATGATTTATTTTCTAGATTCACTATGTAGATACCCAATAATCCAACCACACATGATGACATTTTTTAGTTTGTGATACACAAAATTCAATGTTTTAAAACTAAAATTCAAGTTATATATTTTATATTATTTTTTAATAATAATTATTTTATCATACTGAGGTGTTTAAGTATCATTAAAATCATGGAATGAGGATAATCCATGCATACAAGAAGCCTATCAACATCTACAAGTGGATAAATATTAGTGTATATATAATCTAATTTCACTATAAAACCACACATCAAAACAAATTACATATTTTATTCACTGGTTCCATAGTTTATGAAATAAAGCAATGGAAATTATTGTGGTTATTATTTTTGAAAATTTATGAGAGATATCATATTCTATCATCCAACTAGCATCCCCAAAGAGGTATTTTCAAATATAGTTACTATTTCATTTAAAATATTTATTAATCGTTCATGTATTTATAATTTTCCAATACTACCATGATTGTATATTGTCCTCATATTCTCAATATGAAATATATTATTTTAAAAATGACTTGGATGTATACCTAGTGTCAAAATATACACATATATCATGACGATGTGACCTCTTACTACTTATTTAGTTGATTTTATCACCAGGTTATTTACTTTTTTTAATTAATTTCCTTACCATTTTTATCAAATACTTATTTTTTCAATTTTCATAGAGATCATGAAAAATTACTTCATCAAAAAGGATGACTCACTCTTATACTATGATAATTCCATAAAAATGGATGATGCACTCATGATGATGTAATTTTCTTTTTGTTCTCCAATGAATTCAACATTTTGGGTTTTAAAACAACAATATTATCAGATAACCCAAAATTTTGAATTTAATTTAGGATAAAAATATAGGGTGAAATCAACCATAGCTCAATCTGATACACGGTGTACCAAGTATGAATCAAATTGTGTGGTTTAAGATTAAAATTGAAATTTTATTAATGTATTGTTTCATATTTATTTTCAATTTATATCATTTTAGTATTAATAACATAAGATTTTTTTTCTTATATAGGTGGATTATTTTTCTTGAGTTAGAGTGGTTTTTTAGAATCTTCTCATGGTCGTGAGATATCAAACTTCAAGGATAGAAATGAGATAATGGAAAGAAGGAAACATATAGAAATCAACCACACCTAAATCCAACAAACAATGTGAGAAGTATGAATTATAGTGTATATTTTTACTTAACATTTAATTTTTAGTAAAAATATCAAGTGGAATACTCAAAAATGAGAAAAAAAAATCAGATTATTTTTATACACTTGGAAAACAATCCATATGTCATTTGTGACACATAGGAATCTGTCACACCTCAATCCAATAAATGGTGTGCTCAGTATGACTCAAAGTGTCCATCATCAGTTTTAAATTGATATTTTAGTTCAAAACATGTGAGCTCACTAAAAAATAATGAAATGAACTCATATTTTATTGATAATTTTGGAAAATAATATGTAATGTCCCAGACCCAAATTCCACTTAATGGGTTCCCCAACTTCGGTGGGCCATATTTCCTCAAACTCATATCCACAAATGATAGAGGCTTCTGACTAGTAGTGAGGGCCTAGGGTGTGTTCGTGGGGTGTGTATTACCTCATTACGAAAGTTTAGTACGGTAAATTAATGTAAACATAGGTAAATAGCAGAATAAATATAAGTAAATTGATAGAACAACAGAAAATAGTAACAAAAATAAACAATAACTGAAACAAATTGAATAGTATTTAACAATTAATTATATGTCATGTCCCTAGAAAATAGGAAAACACGAATACTAGATAGTAGGCATAACATGTTCCACATAAGTAATAATGAAATCGAAGACTATCTTAAGCACCCCAAGCTTCAACTAAGTCATATGATATCAAGTTCCATACTCAATAGTAAGCAATCAAGTGTTTGAAGCCGTATGCATCCCTTTTTCAACACATTCAACCATGAAATCTACTTCAGGTACCAAACGATACCTGGAGAGTGTGTTATATAAATCTTAGTGGGCCATCACTAAAGGTTTATATAATATCCATCCCATGTAACAGAAATGTAATAGTGTGCAAGATTTCATATATAATGTAATGTAGTGAAATGTAACTAAATACCCAATTACATGCTTCATCTCTAAAATGGTGTCTGAACATGTAAAAAATTCATTATTTGATTATTACCAGTTTATAAATAAGTCACATGTTAGCAATTGCAATGGTTCCAAGTTGTAACAAGGAATATTGTATTGATATTTAATAGTGAAGTCCCATGGTAATAAAAAAGGCAACATAAACCTCAAGGGTCACTAAATTAGTAATTATTATATCCTTTCAAGGGTTTATAGTCTAATAAAAGGAGCATAGTCCAATTAATTCCATAATGATATGCCTACTAAGTCCGAGGATTTTATCTAAGGTAAAATAAGGCTATGTAATGACTCAACCTAATTGGATTTAACTATGGAACCTACTTTTCAATGCTAGATCCAAGTAGTGTATCCATGGAAACCTATAATGATATTGAATGGATCATATGGTGTCATACCGAGCATCCAAAGAATATAAAAGGATCATGATCTTTATGGTTCTTTGTCATGACCCGACCCAACGGGGCTCGAGCCGCGACTCCCCAAGCCCGCCTCCAATAGGCCAGGGGCTGGCGACCAGCGCCGAGTAGGCTATCACACACATGGGAGGCATTAGCCTTAAGTACCTGTACACACGCACCCACAAACACCTCCATGAAACAGTGCAGAGATATAGAAACTGGAAAGTAAATGCATGCATACATTATCCCACAACCAGAGAGCAACAACAAAAGTACAAGGGCAAAACAGGTCCCACCAAAAGAAAACTACAAAGCGCGTCCAACCTGCTCTGAAGAAGGGAAACACTGCCACAAACACCCGCCGGAAATCTCCCTCGGCACAGCTCCGGTAAACACCTCTGTCAACTCGCTCACTAAGCTCTGCCTGCTCCGGGTCCTCCTGGGACTCCGTCAAAAGGCATGTGGTCTGCACAAGACACAAACATGTGCGGGCAAAGCCCGTGCAGGGGTGAGTATAAACATACTCAGTAGGCACCCCAAAAACCCAAAACCCAAGGGAGAAACTGAAAGGCAACAGTCCGCTCAACCCAGCTGGAGGGAACCCAGATGAGAGAGAAACTCCATCTCATGACCATCCTCGGCTAAACACAACAAGTCAGCTCAGCTCAGCTCAGGTGTATGCCCATACATGCACCTTGAACAAACCAGATATACACAACTCATGCCACAAAGCCACAAGAGGTACCGACCTCATCACCAGCAACTGTCCACAACCAGGAGAGTACACCACGAATACTGTCATACCAGATGACACTCATCCGAGAGATACACTCCATCGGGTCCCAAACAAACATCTCAGACGCTCACCCAAGAGACCACGCTCGTCGGATAACATCACTGAGGAAACATCGCTGAAACACAATAACCACCAAACTCCTCGGATAGGGGATCGCCGCTAGGGTCCGCTAAGGGATACCAAGACCCACTCCGAGATACGTAGCTCACAGATAGGGGATCACTCCCAGGGTCCGCTGGGGGATAGCACGACCCGATCTGGCATACGTAGTTCTCACAGATAGGGGATCACACCCAGGATCCGCTGGGGGATACCACAACCCGATCTGGCACTCAACATAAGCTTCATACTAAGATAGAGGATCATTGTCCATATAAAGATGGTCACGACGATACCAGAACCCTATCTGGTATAACTCGCGAAGTAGGGGATCAAACCGACGATACCGCAACCGTACTGAAACCACGCGCTGAGTAGGGGATCACATAACCAATGATAACGCAACCCTACCGACACCAAGTGCTAAGTAGGGGATCGTATAACCAACGATACCGCAACCCTACTATAAACCACATGCTGAGTAGGGGATCGTATACCCGACGATGCCACAACCCTACTGAGCACGGCCCACCGCGTAGGGGATCATATTTCCGATGATGCCACAAACCCTATGGGGTTAACCTGCTAGATAGGGGATCGTCGCCCGTAAATAAGCGGTCACAGTGATACCAAGAACCCGATCTAGGGTAAAGATGCTAGAGGATCCACTCCGGGACCACCAGAGGGATACCACAACTCTAACAGTTTAAACATCCCATCGTGAGGATCACAAACCCATACGAAGGTTGTGATGCCACACGAACCCTCGTAGGAACGAACCAAGGGAGAACCCTCAACCACTGCGGGTCCAAACGTCGCTAACCCGAGCGACCTGCCACAATGCCACACTGCACACCTTCTAGGCCAAAACCGAGGCCACCATCGCATTCCACGAGGAAAAATACGCAGGATAGGCTGTTTACTCGCCCAAAACAGAGCACCGGTGAAAAAGGAACTATTCACCGTAGCTAGCTCGTGCGGGTCCCACACAACAATCCCGAAACTCATCGAGCGGACCACACCACGACGATCCCCTCGGAAAAACAAGCGGAATCAACTACTCGCTCGTCCAAAACGGACACCCGGTAAAAAAGGTACTATTCACCAAGGCCAGCTCGGGTGGGGCCCACGCCTGGATTCCGAAACTCATCGAACGGAATGCACCATTGCGTTCCTCTCGTAAAAACACACAGGATCGACTATTCATCTGCTAAAATCGGACTCCTGGTGAAAAAGCTGCGTTTCTCCGCAAACGCCAAAACCCGGCCTCGTGGGGCCGACACCCCGTTCTCAGTCCCAACACCCGGAAACCATCTCAAAAAGTCCGTTGTACAAACAGGGTCTCAACGCCACCGACGACACGTCAATCGGACGCTCCGGGTAGAAGTTACAACGGCCCGAAGTCGTAAAATAATAAAATATTATTATTTTATACGACGTTTCTAGCTCCCGGGCCACGATCCCGAACCTTTAAACCCTTGAACCCACACCGGAGGGTTGGCCTCGTCGTCAGGGTCGCGTCGCCGCAAACGGCGCGCGAATTCTGCTCCCGGAGTGCAAGATACAGGGGTTTAAAGACCCTCGTATGCGAAAAGTGGCCGGACCGGCCCCGACCGGCCTGGACCGGCCGCCGCCGTCGGCCCGCCCCGTCCGGCGGCCCTCTGCCGCACGCCGTCGCGCTGGGCGGCCGGCTGCCGCGGGCCTCCGTGGGCGGCCGGGCTCCACCGGCGCCGGCGCCGCCGTGCCGGGGCCGCGTCGGCGGACCTTCCGCAGACCGCCGGGGGCACCCCGGTGGTCTGTTTTGCGATCCGGAGGCGTCTACACGACCCTCGGGACCCGATCTACACTGCTATGACTTCAATTTGCAGAAAAACACAGCAAAAACAGGATCGGGTGTTAAAACTCAAATCCGCCTACCTCGCGGGCGAAACACCGTCGTTCTGCCTCATATCTGCGCTCTAGAGCATCCGTTGCGCGCTCCTGGAACGTCCGCCGTCGAATTCCGAGCTCGTGGGCGCTTCGTTTGCTTGATTCGGCGGAGCGGCGACAAAGAACGGCGAAGAACGCCGAGAGGAACGATAAAGGGGGAGGGGGGGGGGGGGGGGGGGGCGCTGATATTTATATCAGCGGCCCGCGGGCGCCAAACCCGCCTCGGACCCGACGCCCGATGCGAACAAAAGTAAGGTCACCCCTAGGGTAAACGCGCCATTCTGAACGCAACGGCGGACTCAGATTTTCCATCCGAGACTCCGTTCAGAAGTTATTTGAGCCGACGCTCGCACACTAACTTTGCTACTTATTTATGGAAACGCCCCTGGTGGCGTTTCTCACCGCAGGCCCGCGCCCGCAAAATTTACACCCCGCCTAGGGTAAACGGCACGTTCCAGATGCAACCGTACCCTCAGATTCCCGTTCTGAGCTACCGTTTAGGAGATATCACCCCCCCGCCATGTGCATAGTATAAAAATACTTAATATTTTTATAAAATTAATTCCGGGCACACCGGGCCTCGGAATCGCATGCCGTCTGCGCGCCTAACTCTGGAATTATTCTTAGAAATATTCCAAAGTATGACAGGGCCAAAAACCCGAGTCGCTACAGCCTCCCCCCCTTAGAAATTTTCTTCCCTGAAAAGTCCTAAGCACAAGGAAAGCGACTGGACTCTCAACTGGGTCTCACACACCAGCGAGCTCACCAACCAACACCCACACAAGGTCTTACCAACGCCCTGAACAAAACTCGAGCAAGAAACAAAAGGAAACAAGGCATACCTCTACTGCAGTAAGTAAAAAAGACACAAGGTGTACCTCTATCCACCCGTGGTGCCTCTGAGTCAATAGCCTCCAGGGCATGCAACTATCCTCGCCCTTGGCCACCAGCTCCCTGAGCTTGGCATGGACCACCTGGGGGTGGGGGTGGTGGAAACTGGTACTGCCTACCACCGCCTCCTGTTGCACCAGCTCCGCCACCATGTCCGCCGCCCTGCAGACCTCCTTGATCGAGACGCTGCCTCTGCCAAGGCGGTCCATCGACCGGCTCCCTCTCAGCAGCACGTCGGGTCGGACAATCTCTAGCAATATGTCCCCAACCGTCGCAAGCGTAACACCGCCTCTCCTGTGGCTGACCAAAACTGGCCTGCGGGCCTTGAGGCTCAGATCCTCCATTCTGGGGTCGCCTCCTGAAACGTCGACCACATCCTGACCCTTGAGTCTGTCGTCGGCTACCAGATGCCGATCCGACCGACGAAGTCTCAGCTCTCGAGTTCCCAGCACTAACAGGGGGAATCTGCTCAGCCAGAAAACTCTCCACCACCAACGCTCGCTCCAGTACTCCAGCATAGGTGGGCAGGCACAAGGAAACCACGCCTTCTCGGATGTCCCTGCGTAAGCCCTGCTCGAAGGTCCGAGCCCTAAAGAACGGGTCTCGAACTATATCCAGGGAGTAGCGTGACCGGTCTGTAAACCTCGCAGAGTACTCCGACACAGTTATTCTCTCCTGTCGAAGCTGCAGAAGCTCCTGGATCCGCACTGACCTCAGCGTCACCAGATAGAACTCCTCCCTGAAGAGCCGCTCAAACTCTGCCCACGTGAGCATCTCCTTGTCATGGGACTGCGTCACCAAACTCCACCATCGCCCGACAGAACCCTACAGAAGGCTCACCACTAGGACCACCATCTGATCTGGAGGTGTCCTCACTAGGCGAAAAACTCGGGTGACTGCCTCAAGCCAGTCATCAGCTACCTGGGGGTCTGGATCACCCCGAAACCTCAGAGGTCGCTACCTTCGGAACTCGTGCAGCGCACTCAGCCTGCGTGCAACCTCGTCCTATACTGCCGGCACAACCAGCTGCTCGACAGGTGGTGGCTCAACCGGAAGACCACCTGGAGGTGCAACCTCAGAACCTGTGCCCTGCTCCATATCCACTACACGGGGCGGGTCATCAGCACAATCCTGTTGCGGAACCCTCACTGGCTGTCGTCGTGGAGGAATCCTGAAATACATTCAAGATGCACCACAGTCAAAGAGTATATCTAGAGAGCTGACTCAAGAAGGACAAGGAAAAACCAAAAAACCTAGTCCTATATGATGCATGTACCATTATGTACCCACGACCAGTGTATGAATGTCCCGAGTTGAAAGGCAGGTTATCAGTGTCCTGGTGTATGGATACGTCGACCGCCACACCAACACTGGAGTCCCTGGCCTGAAAGCCGAACTCGAAACATCCTAACACTACCACTATGTAACTCAAACCAAGCTCACAGCTAGACCAGCTACGCTCTGAGATACCAAAGGTGGAACCTCCTCTGATACCACTCTGTCACAACCCGACCCAATGGGGCTCGAGCCGCGACTCCCCAAGCCCGCCTCCAATAGGCCAGGGGCTGGCGACCAGCGCCGAGTAGGCTATCACACACATGGGAGGCATTAGCCTTAAGTACCTGAACACACGCACCCACAAACACCTCCATGCAACAATGCAGAGATATAGAAACTGGAAAGTAAATGCATGCATACACTATCCCACAACCAGAGAGCAACAACAAAAGTACAAGGGCAAAACAGGGCCCACCAAAAGAAAACTACAAAGCGCGTCCAACCTGCTCTGAAGAAGGGAAATGCTGCCAAAAACACCCGCCGGAAAGCTCCCTCGGCATAGCTCCGGTAAACACCCCGGTCAACTCGCTCACTAAGCTCCGCCTGCTCTGGGTCCTCCTGGGACTCCGTCAAAAGGCCTGTGGTCTGCACAAGACACAAACATGTGCGGGAAAAGCCCGTGCAGGGGTGAGTATAAACATACTAAGTAGGCACCCCAAAAACCCAAACCCCAAGGGAGCAACTGAAAGGCAACAGTCCGCTCAACGCCACCGATGACACGTCAATCGGACGCTCCGGGTAGAAGTTACAACGGCCTGAAGTCGTAAAATAATAAAATAATATTATTTTATACGATGTTTCTAGCTCCCGGGCCACGATCCCGAACCTTTAAACCCTCGAACCCACACCGGAGGGTTCTCCTCGTCGTCAGGGTCGCGTCGCCGTAAACGACGCGCGAATCCGGCTCCCGGAGTGCATGATACGGGGGTTTAAAGATCCCCGTATGCGAAAAGTGGCCGGACCGGCCTGGACCGGCCGCCGACGCCGGCCCGCCCTGGTCGGCGGTCCTCCGCCGCGCGCCGCCGTGGGCCGCCACAGGCCGCCGGGCTCCGCCGGCGCCGGTGCCGCGCCGGCGGACCTTCCACGGACCGCCGAGGGCACCCCGGTGGTCCGTTTTGCGATCCAAAGGCATCTACACGACCCTCGGGACCCGATCTACACTGCTACGGCTTCAATTTGCAGAAAAACGCAGCAAAAAACGGGATCGGGGGTTAAAACTCAAATCCTCCTACCTCGCGAGTGAAACGCCGTTGTTCTGCCTCAGATCCGCGCTCTAGAGCTTCCGTTGCGCGCTCCCGAAACGTCCGCCGTCAAATTCCGATCTCGTGGGCGCTTCGTTTGCTCGATTCAGCGGAGCGGCGGCGAAGAATGGCGAAGAATGCTGAGAGGAACGATAAAGGGGGGGGGGGGGGGCGCTGATATTTATATCAGCGGCCCGTCAATGCCAAACCCGCCTCGAACCCGACGCCCGATGCGAACAAAAGTGAGGTCACCCCTAGGGTAAATGCGCCGTTCTGAACGCAACGGCGGACTCAGATTTTCCATCTGAGACTCCGTCCAGAAGTTATTTGAGCCGACGCTCGCACACTAACTTTGCTACTTATTTACGGAAATGCCCCTGGTAGCGTTTCTCACCGCAGGCCCGCGCCCGCAAAGTTTACACCCCGCCTAGGGTAAACGACACATTCCGGATGCAACCATGCCCTCAAATTCCCGTTCTGAGCTACCGTTTAGGAGATATCACACCCCCGCCATGTGCATAGTATACAAATACTTAATATTTTTATAAAATTAATTTCGGGAACACCGGGCATCGGAATCGCATGCCATCTGCGCGCCTAGCTCTGGAATTATTCGTAGAAATATTCCAAAGTCTGACAGGGCCAAAAACTCGAGTCGCTACATTCTTAATATAAGAAATCCATATCTTTGAATGAGAATGAGGTTCCTGAGTGCTCATGGCATTCTCTTATCAGAATTCTAGGTGATCTTGAGTCAGGATATTCCTATTTGATTATGAATTCATGTAATATTTCATTTGGTTCAATCCTTTCCTTTTATTACGGTGATAAGTTCAAGTAGCATGCAACCTTTGTTAATCAATAAGTCCATTTGGTTCAAGCTTTGACTTTCATTAGTGTGACAATGACAAGTAGCATGAAACCTTTATTAACTCAATTGGAGGAATATTCAATAATTAAATTTCATTCCTCCACATTTCATTAATGTGGTAAGTGGTGATAAAGACATGAAACCTATTATTCGTCCACATTTTATCTGGTTAAGTCATATACATAGTATACTTGCCAATTTGAATTTCACATTTAATTATCAATTGAAGAACATAACATAGGTGGGTCAAGTGGTAAAAATACATGGTACATTCCATTATTAAATTCAAAATATAAATCAACCCATTTAATATAGAAAAACTTATCCTTAGAAGGGTCAATTCAAGTCAAACCCGAAATGTGGCTTAAACATGTCAAATACTAAAAACCCAATTATGGAATAATATCCTACATGGGATGGATGATGATGTGGGTGTAACCACAAAAAATTATTCACGTATATGGAAAGATCATATCCATATGGTTATAATGATTATAAGAATGGAATATAAATTCTATAAATGGAACCCGATGAAATTAGTGGGCCCCATAAGACAATTCCAAAATCAACGAGATTTGGGGATGAGTTATAGACCACAAAACTTAGGCATGTATGAATCTCCTCCTCTAGTATCGACCCTTGAATTGGATCATATTTGAGTAGATAGAGTAAAAGAGTAAAAATGATCACACCATGATAACTAGTTTAAGAGAAAAAGAGAAGGAGAAAGGCTTAAATGGACTCGAGTACTTACCATTGTGCATCCAACATGATGAATAGAAGAACGAACAGATCTGGGATAAAGGATATCTTTTATTAATTAGATTTTTCATTAAAAAATCTCAAATTTTAGAGGAAAAGGGGTTAATTTGGCTGGTTCTTAGATAAGGAAAGGAGGGATCTAATTAGATCATTAAGGGCAAAAGGGAAAATTTACCCAAAAAGTATCTTGGGAATAGTTTGAAAAACCACGCACAAACCGGGGATAGTTACCTGGGAATAATTAGAATTTTCATGGTTAGGCTACATGGCCATGCACAAACTTTGCAATATGGTTCTGTCTAATAATTTACCATCCGCACGGTTAGGAAAACCGTGCGCCATTCATTCACTAACCATGAAACATGGCCAGTTTCCCCCAAAATATGTGTTCTGAGCTCTGAACAAGTCCTAGATACCCATAAGACCTTCTTAACCCAACAAGCATCCATGTTAGACCTGCAATAAATAATTGGATCAAAATTTAAAGGATCCATACCTGAGTGAAAAATCAGGTTCTTATAGTCTTCCACCATATAAGAACTCATCATGGTGTTCACTTTTCAAAGGTGTAGAAACACTGTCTGAGAACAACTATGTCCATTATGCATGTATGTCTAGTTCCCTCTCCAAATTTCAACCTTTACCTGGCCATGCTGCCATAAAACCCAAACTAATAGGACATACCGAACTTAGAGAGCCTTCATGATCTGGTAAACGATGCATACTTGATACTCCTCAAAGGTAGAATCATCATCTAACTCAACTTAATCAAAATAAAAGGTATGAGATGGTTTGGTATGATACTAGAAAAGCTATGAAAATTGGAAGATTTCATGCATGAAATGGTACCTCCGAGGGAATAGCAACCGATAGTCTATTGGTTCAACTCTCTCTAGAATCTGAAATGGACCTACATAATGAGGCAATAACTTCCCTTTCTACTGTAACTGTTTATTACCAAGCCTAGGTGATACCCAAAAGAAAACTCAATCCCCAACCTAGAACTCTAGAAGTTTTCAATGACGATTAACAAAATATTTTTTCTAGACTAAGTAGTATTCAAACACATTATTAATAGCTAAACATGCTCTGAAGTATCCATAGTGAGATGAGGACCTAATAGGGCTGCCTCACCTTCCTATATCGAACATAGGGGTGAACGACATGGCCTACCATATAAGGCCTCAAATGGATCTATCCAAATTATTTCCTAGAAGCTATTATTATAGGTGAACTCAACAAGAGGGAGATGTTTCTTCCCTGAACTGCCAAAATCAGGGACACATGCTTAGAGAATATCCTATAGAACCTATATTTTTTGTTTTGATTTACCATCAGATTGAGAGTGAAAATATATTTTTAGAAGAACCTGTATCCCCATATCCTTTTTCAAAACCTTCCAGAATTGTTAAGTGAAACGAGAATCCCTATCTAAAATTATAGTATAAGGAACCATGTGTGGTCGTATGATCTCATGGAAATATAGTCTTCCCAACTCATCAAATAACAAAGTATCCTGAATAGGAATAAAGTGGAATGATTCTGTTAGTCTGTCAATGAATACCCATATAGAATCACTACCCCTCAGCGACCTAGGTAAGCCGACAATGAAATCCATGGAAACATCTTCCCATTTCCATTATAGGACTGGAGTTGCCTGTAAAAAACCTGTAAGTCTTTTTTACTCCACCTTCACCTGATGATAGGTGGAACACCTAGCGATAAATATTTATATTTTACATTTCATTCCAGACCACCAATACTAGTGTTGCGTATGTTGTTACATATTTTAGATGCCCGATTGAACTACCCACTGAGAGGTGTTTGACTCTTTGATGAACTCATCTATCATGTCTGTAGGAATCCAGACATGTCCATGAATATGCAGGACATAATCTTGGTCCACATACCAATCTTGAGGTGGGTTATCTTATGATATACTCTCATGAAGAACCAAACCTTTAGGATTTGAAAACTGTCTACCCTTCACCTTCTCAAGGAGGGAAGAGATAACTATCAAGTATGAGAGGTAAGACTGGTTGTGACTATCATGAAACTCTAGATGGAGCTCAGAAAATAGAGTCATTAACTTATATTCATCACTAGCTTCCTGTACAGCATGTGTTTGAGTTTTCCAACTCAGTTCATTAGAAACTACATTTCCTTTCCAAGGTGTATAGGCAAGCTCAAAATAAAAGGATTGTAGATATTAGACCCATATCCACTGTCTAAGGTTCAATGCACACTAATAAAAGATATATCTAAGGATATTTTGGTCTATTTACACCACAATGTGCTCATCCAGTAGATAATGTCTCTAGAAACATAAGGCATGGCCAGCTGCTACTAGCTCAAGATCTTGTGTTGGGTAATTTCTATTATGAGGCCTCAACTACCGAGATCCATAAAAAATGACTTTATCCTCCTGCATCAGCACTACTCCTAGGTTGATGCTTGATGCATCATAGAATATGGTATAAACTATGAATAGCTTCAGAAGAATCAAAATAGGTTCCAATACTAGCCTCCCTTTCATCTCTTGAAAGGCTTTCTCACATTATTTTTGATGACAATAACTTAACACCCTTATTTTTAAGACTAATAAGAGGTGAAAAAATATGAGAGATTCCTTTTATGAAATAATTTTAATATCCAACCATCCCCAATAAACTCTATATATCAATCACATTATTGGGATGCTCCCAAGAAACTACGACACTAAACTTTTCCAGGTCAATAGATACTAGTGAATTTAATATTATATGACCAAATAAGTGAACATTATCAATCCAAAAGTGGCACTTTGAAAGTTTGGTGTGAAGGTGATTATCTCTCATTGTACTCAAAATGTTCTCAATATGTTTAGAATAGTCTCTACAAGTGTGATAATACACCAATATTTCATCCATAAAGGCCAAGAAAAAAGAATCCAAATCGGGGTGGAACACCCTATCTATAAGAGCCATGAAAATGGAAGGCACGTTCGTAATACCAAATAACATAATAAGGTACTCATAACAACCATAAATGCTACATAAATTTGTACAAGGTATGTATGATGGTCTGACATGATGATAACCTAATCCTAGTTCAATCATATAGAATACCATTACTCCTCATATATGGTCAAATATATCATCTATTAGAGGTGGTGGACATTGGTTATTGACAGTAATCTAGTTTTAACTTCTATAATCCATGCATAAACATAATTTTCTATCTTCCTTCTTAAAAAAAGCACCGGAAAACCCCAAGAGGATGTACTGGGTCATATAATCCTTTTCCCACTAAATCCTTTGATTCCACTTGAGCTTTTAAAGCTCTATTGGTTCCATCCCATATGGAGTAATGGACACTGGTGTTGATCCTAAAAAAAGGTCAATAGTAAAATCTACCTCTCTCTTAGGAGGTAATTTAGATAAATCATTAAGAAATACATCCCTAAAATGATCCACTACTAGAGGAAAATCATCCGTACATAAAACCTGATCCTCTATAAAGATATTTTCAATCTGGGCGGTCACTCAACCTAGACCTTGATGCTATGGTCCATCTCTGCTAGCCTGGACACCCCACTCAGCCTTATGTAGATATCTTCTACCATCCGGTGATGTAAACAATACCCTATGATAGCAGTAGTCTATAAAAATGTGATAGTGAACCAACTAGTCCATCTCAAGAATGAAATCAAAGCCCATCATATCGAAAATGATGAAGTTTTGAAAGAAGGGGTAACTGCCTACCTCAAGGGGATAGTCCCTACACTGTCCTTTGATATGAGGATTTCATGGTGTCATTGGTCTGAAAATGCCAAGCACATTAATCAAAACAATATTAAGTAGAAATATAACATCACTAGTGGAAGATGAACGTAGGAAAACTAACTACCCAAGTCATACTACCCCAACTACCCTCTTAGACGACTAGATATTGGTAAGTTCTCAAGTATAAGTTCCATTCCATTTTATATTTAATTACTAGATTCACCACTTTACCTTTAATAAACAAAACAAGTTGGTATAAGGATGTTCAACCATTTCATTTTAGACTTCATGATTCACTTTATAGTGGATATCCATTTCCAGTGAATCAGTTCCCATACACCTTATCACTAGAAATGAAACCCATTTATCTATAATAGAATGGAATGACTTGTTAAATTACTCATACCAACCCCTGAGGGACCATAAACCTCATGAATTGAGGCATAGAATCACTCAATCATAACCAAGAGCAATATAAGTATAAGCTAACTCTCACTGCATCACTCAATAATCATAGGATTATCAAGTAATGAAAATAGTAAAATTCACCTATATGGATTGACAATATGCATGACATGAAAATTCTAGGTACCTAATATGATGTATGTAACAATCCTCCTTGCCCTAATATCCTTGGGATAAGGAAGAAATAAAATCCTCAAACCGAGTAATAATCAATGACACTACACAACATGTACGTTACCCAATGGTGAAATAATATTAATTGTAATAGGTAAAATCAGAGCAACAATTATAATTTAGAAAACTTGGTTTTTAGCATGAACATGGGTTCAAAACTCCAAATCCTAGCTTATGACCATGTCCCAAGCATTCCTAACCTCAAATATATTGTCTCCAAATAGTAAATCAAGAATGAAAACTCCTTTAATTCCACATTGTGACGTCCTAGGCCTGGATTCTACTTAATGGGTTCCCTGAGCCTGGTGGTCCCCATGGACTCAAGCACATCTCCCCGAATGCCAGAGGCTACCGACTCACAGCGAGGGCCTAGGGTGTGTCCGTGGGAAGAATATTCTCTCATTAACAAAGTGTAGCATAGTGGATGAATGTACACATAGGTAAATAGTGGAAGCAATACAAGTAAACGAAAGGCATAGTGGAAAGTAGAGACAATATTAAAAATAACTGAAACAATTAGAGTAACATTCCACAACTAATGATATTTCATTTTATTGGAAAACTAGAAATTATGGATACAAGATAGAATGCATAACATGTTCCACATAAGTAATAAGGAAATCAAAGACTATCCCAAGCATATAGAGCTCCTACTCGATCATTTGCTATCAAGATCCATACTAAACATCAAGAAATCAAGCATTTGAAGCTGTATTATTCCATTTATCAACACCTACAACCAAAAAAATCTACTCTAGGTACCAAATGGATCCTAGATAGGTTTTGAGATAAATCTCAGTGGGCCACCACCAATGGTGTCTATAACATACAGACCATATAATGGAAATGTAACAGTGTGCAAGCATGCATATATAAAGTAAAGATGTACAATCAAACTAAATACCCATGTACCTGATTCAACGCTCAATTGGGTTTTGAAGATGTAAACAATTCATTATTTTATTATTTCTAGTTTATAAATAAGTCACATGTTAGCAATTGAAAAGGTTCCAAGTTGTAACAAGGCAACCTGTAATCATATTTAATAGTGAATCACATGGTAATAACAAAGGTAACATAGACCTCAAGGGTCTCCAACTTAATAATAACTGTAGCTTGGTATGGGTTAAGAGTGTAATCCAAGGAGTATAGTCTAAGGCATTCCACAATGAGATGCCTACCGAGTCAAAATATTTCATCCAAAGTAAAACAGGGTAAAGCAATGACAGGGTCAGATGGGCTTTAACCAGGGCACATACTTCTCAATGATGGATATAAGGAGTGTATTAGAGGAATCATGTAATGATATTCAAGGGATCCTACGATGTTATACCATTCATCCAAATAATATACAAGGATCATGATCTCGGTGGTTCTAAAACTAAGCAAGTCATATCCTTGAATCAGAATGGGGTTACTGTGTGGTCATGGAATTCATTGATCAGAATCCACGGTGAGCTCAAGTTAGGCCATTCTTATATGATTATGAAGTCATATAATATTTCATTTGGTTCATGCCTTGCCTTTAATTAGTGTGATAAGGTCAAGTAGCATGCAATATTTATTAATCAATAAGTCCATTTGGTTCAAGCCTTTCCTTTCATTAGCATGACAAAGCCAGGTATAATGAAAACATTATTAATTCCATTGAAATAATATTCCATAATTAAGGTTCATTCCACTACCTTCCATTAATGCGGTAAGGGGTGATATAGGCATGAAACCTATTATTCATTCACATTTAATCCGGTCAATTTATATACTTATTAAACTTTCCAATCTGCATTTCACATTTAATTATCAATTGAAGCACTTATGTAAGGCAAGTCAAGTGGTGACAATACATGGTACTTTTCATTATACGATTCACAATATAAATCAACCCATTTAATATAGAAAAACATACCCTTATAATGGTCAATCCAAGTAATACTCGAACGGTGGATTAAACATGTCAAATACTAAAAAACCAATTATGGCATAACATTATACATGGGATGGAAGATGTTGTGGGAGTAACCACCAAAAATTAATCACATATATAGAAAGAGGATATCCATATGGTTTTAATGATTATAATCATGGCATATAAATTCTATAAACAGCACCTGATGAAATCGGTGGGCCCCACACAACAATTCCAAAATCAATAGACTTGAGGGATGAGTTATAGACCACCCACCTTAGGCATGCACGACTATTTTATTCCAGTATTGGCCCATGGATTGGATTATAATAGATTGGTTCTATAATAACATGGAAAATGATTACACGATGACAACTAGGTTGTGAGAAAAATAGAATGAGAAAGGCTTAAACACACTTGATTACTTACCGTTTCACATCAAACGCGATGAATGAATTCCTAAATAGATCCTGCATGAAGGAGATCTTTCACTCCCTATACTTGGCCTTTAAAATGCTTCAATTTGAGAGAAAAAGGGTTTAATCCTATTGGTTCTCAGTGTAGGGAAGAAGGAGGGATCTAATTAGATCATTTAGGGAAAAAAGGAAAATTTTCCTAGAAAAATAGCATGTGCATAGCTTGTCTGCATGGTTATCTCTGTAGAAGGGGAACATTCATGGTCAGGCCACATGGCCGTGTAACAATTGTGCAATATGCTTTTGTCTGAAAATTGACCATTCACATGGTTAGTCAAACCTTGAGCCAACCATGTTCTAACCATGAAATAAGGACAATTTCCCCAAAAATATGTGTTTCGGGCTCCGAAGAAGCCCTTGATACCCATAAAACTATTTCTAACCCATTAGGCATCCATGTTAGGTCTGAAATAAAGAATTTGACTAAAATTTAAAGGATAAATACCTGATTGATGAACTGAATTCTTACACAATTCATAATTCAATTGTGACCTATTAAAATAAATCTCATGTTAAACCGACACATGATGTGATCGTTATGAATCAAAATGCCTGTTTTTAGTATTAAATGAAATTTTAGTGAAAAAATGTGACACACTCAAAACTGAAAAAACTAATTTGAATTTTTTAATACATTTTTAAATCAATTCATAGGTCATTTGTGACATATAGAAATAATCAGAACCTCAATCTAATGCACAATGTGACTAGCATTACTCTAAGTGTACATTTTTATCTAAAATTGATAATAATTTTAGTAAAAAGAAAAAGCAAGATAATGAAAACCAATAAAAATAATGCTAATTATTTTTATATATTAAGAAAAAAATCCATCAATCATTTATGATGTTTAATAATGAGGCTCACCTAAATTAGATACATGGTGTTCCCAGTAGGACTCAAAGTGTCCATTTTAAGTTTAAAAATGACATTTTAGTTAAACTTGCATGTAACTCACTTAAAATTGTGAAAAAACATTAAGATTTCCTAGATAATTTTTTGAAATGATTCATAGGTCATTTTTGAGATGTAAGAATCTACCTCACATAAAACTGACTCAAGATGTGATCAGTATGATTGAAAGTGCATGTTTTTGGTTTAAAGTTACATTTTAGTAAAAACCAAAAGAGACATACTCAAAACAAATAAAATGAATTATTATTGTTTTTTTTACTTTATGAAAATGATTCATATATCATTTTTAATGTATATGAATCATCCCCACCTCAATCCAAGGTAAGGGGTGACCGATATGACTATATGTAGGACTTTTTATCTAATGTTTACATTTTAGTTCAAAACAGGTTTCATTGACTGAAACATAATAAAATGACCTTTGATTGACTTAATAATTTAAGAAAAGGATTAATATATATCATTTTTTACATATAGGATCTAATATCACTTCAAAATGACACATTGTGTGATGGTTAAAACATAATGTTCATGTTTTCAGTTTATGATGATATTTTAGAAAAAAAATAAGTGAAAAACTCAATACCAAGAAACAACGTTCAGATTATTTTTTTACATTAGGAAAATGATACAATAGTAATTTGTGATATGTATGAATTAGACACACCTAAATCTGATACATGGTGTGATCGATATGGCTCAAGATTCATCTTTTTATTTAAAATTGACATTATTTTTAGTAAAAAGGAAAAATGACATACTTAAAACCAAGAAAACACATTCTGATTATTAGATACATAAGGAAAATTATCCATAATTCATTTGTGATATGTAGGAATCATTCACACCATAATCCAATACACGGTGTTCCTAGTATGTATTCAAGTGGCTGTTATCATTTTAAAATTGGCATTTTAGTTCAAAACTTGTGTCACTCACTGAAATCCAAGAAAACCCATTCCCATTATCTCGATAATTTAGAAAAATGACTCATAAGTCATTTGTGATGTGTAGGAATTAGTCTCATATGAAACTAACACATGGAATAACCGGTATAACCAAACATGTATGTTTTTAGTTTAAAATGAAATTTTAATAAAAAATAATAGTGACATATTCAAAATAAATAAAATGAAGTTTTATTGTTTTGATACTTTAGGAAGATAATTAATAAGTCATTTGTGACATGTAGGAATCAAACATACATCAATCAGATAAATAGTGTACGCAATATGACTCAAATTGCATGATTTCAATTTAAAATTAACATTTTATAAATGTATTGTTTCATATTTATCTTTAATTTATTTCTTTAAAGTATTAATAAAAAATTAATTTTTTTTCTTATATTTACAGATTATTTTTTGTGAGTTAGGGTGGTATGTTTGGAAACTGATACCAAGATCATGATTGTAACACCCAAGATTTTTAGGAGAAATATTTTGTTTTTATGTTATATACATCATCAAAGGAATTTTTCACTACACACAACACTAGCTTGTGTTACTTTACACACAATCACGACCTTCCACGATAGCTTGCATTGTACGCAATACCGAGTCTCACTAAACAACGATATGCTATTAAAATATTATTAAAACTAGCCGTTATGAAGAGAAATACCCACTTTTTAAAATTTTATAAATTTCATCTTTCAAAATGGACTTCATTTTTGGATTCGGAATATCGAAATTACCCTAGGGTGAAATTTTGGTATTTTTCTGAAAACTTTCAATTTTTAATGAATAGTGATAACACTGGGTTACTATTTAAAAACCGACTTTTTATTTAAATAATTATTTATTTTATTTAAATTTATTTTAGGTCAAAATTGATACATAATACCAATATATGTTCAATGTAATTCATTGGAGTCATTTTATAATAATTTTAGATATATAAAAATTTTATTGAACTTTTCACCGTCTTTTACCCATCTCCTAGGAGAATTTGAAAATTTACATAAAACTTAATTTTACCACTTATGTGAGTGGAATTTCAAAAATCCGAGAGACACGGTTAATATCAAGGAGTAAAATTTGGTTTAATAAGATAAAAATATTTTTTTGGTGAATAGTAATTTTTTACTTGTTTTACCACGGTTAAAAGTAAATAGGGTAATTAAGGGTAAAATGATATTATTATTACCATAACACATGTTCTAATTCTATTGGATAAGATTAATTCAACCAAAAACAACTTTAGGAATAACATATGACCATTTAGGTCCACTTGGATTAGATTAGGACATTTAATATTATGTTTTTTAAAGAAGAGTTAAAATAGTTAAAATCAAAGTTTAATAACTAAAACATTTTTAATATAGGGTTATAAATAAGATAAATTAGACTATAAATATTCATTAGAAAGATACGAACATTTACTACATAATGATATTTTATTTATAATTTTTATACTTTATATAAGTTAATTTATTTATGACACAACGATGATGCAGTAATTACCTTATTAAGGAAATATTAACATAATTGATATTATAAATAGACAAATAAATGTAATTTGATACTTTTTAAGAATTAAATTACTTTTATTAGTTAATATAACATATTATTATTGATTTAATTAAATTTCTTTGAACTAATCATGCTGTTATGAGTTTCACAAAAATCAATTACCAAATAGTGTCTAAATTGACATTAAATAGTTTTTAAAACAAATATTGTATTAGTAATTGTTATTTTATTCTTAAAAATCTAAGGTTGGGCAAAAGGACATAGATAAGGTTATATATATTAATAATGAACAACTTGGGGTTCTTTTGGCTTGTTATAGTATGTTTATTAACCATATAGTGTAAGAAAACAATAAGACACGGTAAAAGTTAAATTATTTAACTTAGAGTTAAATCTAAATGATAAGGTTAAAATAGTAACCTAAACTTGTCTAAAATGTATTGGTTGAGAGGATTACTACCCCTAACCACCTTAACTTAGAAATAAATCAATTTGGAGCTATTAAGAACAGAATATGACTTTATAATAAAATAATATTTTAAGTTTTTCCTAAGGTGACCCTCTCCTCCCTTATAACAGGGAACCTCCTCCCTCTCTTCCTCACACCACTTTGAGCCTTAAATCTCGGCCAAACCCTGACCATTTCCCTTATAAACTTCCCTAGAAATATCCTAGAGGTCTTGGTCTTCTTAAAAGACCATATTTTTTCCCTAAGAGGAGGTTAAGAAGAGGTGCTTCAAAGAAGAGGTAATGCCCGTTACTGATTCTTTCAACTTTATTTCTTATTCTACTTCATATTCTTTATCTGTTTCATTATGAAGTAATAACATCAGTATCAATAATATACTGATATGCTATTATAAATATGAAACAACCCTATTTCACCTTCTATCCATCCTACGAAAAATGAAATCACCGCGCGTGCGTACGTATGGAATACCGTCTCAACGCCGTGGTGTAATCTATTTTCCACCACCACCTTACTTGGATGGGTATAATGGTGTAAATAATAACTATATATGATTATTGTAAAGTGATATTGATTCTTAAATAGTATACATACACTTCAAAACAATTCCACCATCATGGGAATGATATAATCGCTCGTGCGTATGTACGGCCTACCGTCTCCACGATGTGATTCGACTCGTTCTACATGATATTCAATGATTAACGATTATATAAATGAATTGAATGAATAAATATGATATATATTACACTAATAACATTCTGAAAATGAGGTATCTATAACCTAAAAATAATAATAATAATTTATTTGACAAAACACGGATAAGAACAAAAAGCAATAAACACCCGAATAACAAGTAGTAATGAAATATTACTAATAAGAAGCTAAGAATATGACCATATATGATATCATAACAATGAGTACGATTCTAGAATAATTCAACAACATTATTTAAATCATCACACAGGAGTTTCATACACATACAAAGCAAATCAGACCTAAGGTAAGGGAAAATCTCACAATCTCATTTTTATCCGATATTGTTTATACTTCAGGATTTACTAGGGCATATTTATCATCCACATCCATGTTTCCTCGATATGTAATATTATTTCCATCCACCTAAAATTGTTTAAATCCAATTTTAACCATTGGTGAGTTTTTAGTAAAATATATGAAAGGAATATTTTGTCGTTTTTAGTACGTGGTACTTTTTGACTTTTCCGGCCAAAGTACGAGAAGAATGTTTTTTTAACTTATACGGCCAGAATGGAATTTTAGAACATTATTTCCATGAAGCTTACTTTACAAGTTTTAAAGTTTATTTTTAATAAACTTCTTTTAGTTTAAAATTATATGACATTTTAAGAAGGGAAAAATGTTTTTGAAGTTGAAAGGATATTTTCCTCAAGAATGGAGTTCATGCGTTTTATCAAAATTATTTTCCATCTAAGATAATATAGGGTTCTTATTGTATCCCTATTTTTACCTTGATTTGATTATGTTATTATGGAATTATTTTTATGATGTCCTTTTATCTTATATGTATTATGTTATGATGGCATGACATTTAAGAATCCCATTTTTATTACATGGGTTATGATATGATGTATGATTTATGATCTTGTGGCAAATATAATAATGGTATCATTATGAGATGGGTGGGACCTATATCTCCCTCCAATTCAATGGGTAAAGATTTATATCTCATGAGATAAACATGGCTGGAACGACAGGTTAATCCGGTTCAGTGATACAGGACTGAAATGAGGAGTGAACTCGGTTCAGAAATGGACTTTGTCTGCTAGGATGGTCTTGGAAATGAGTCTTGACTACTAAGAAATGATTCTATATGATTATGTGTGTTTGGAACAGAGTTTCATGTTTTGTGTTAGGATTATTAGGATTACATTTCACTACTATGATTTATCCCATGTTATTATATTATGATCTCTTTTGCAGGTTAAGATTTTTGAAAAGCTATGTTCTTATGAACATGATATTTCCTTTATTTACCCTTACTGAGAATTTGAGCTCACCCTTTTGTATGTTTTCTTTCCCCAGGTCAGGAAGAAGGTTATTAAGTAGTATATTCAAAAAGGGACACTAGATATGATGAAATAAATAGGAGACAATGTAGATGCTTTATGAACAAGTTGTTTATGTTTCCCAGTTTCTAAAGACACTATACCTATACGGTCCTTTCATGGTTTTGTTATATATTATAATAAGTGTGCTTCAATTTTGAAGTAATAACAATGTATTTAAAGTATGGGTTATCATAGTGATTTTTTGAGAGGGGGTCGAGCATGCCAAAGATAATGAAAATTTGACATTTTCTAATATTTGTGATATCACTTGCTAATGTAATTATATAAAATACTGATTGAAATGTATATAATATATTATTTTTAATGTATTTATGATGTAATTTTTATTTCAATTAAATTATGAAAATTCCATATACAAGTTGTTTCTATACACAATTTTTTGCTATATACAGGTTACTACTGCAGTGTGTTGTAATTTAAACAACACATTGTAGAAATATGGCCTTTATGAGTTCTATTTATAAAACAGATAAAGGCCCCAATTTATTAGCACTAAAGAAAGTGTTGATAAATTATTCCCTTTATCAGTTCTTTTTTAGTGCTAATAAAGGCCCCCCTTTAATGACACTTAGGGCAAAAAACTTTTTTAGAAATGTTAAATCCCAATTTGTGTGATGTTAAAGGGACCATATGTGGTATTGGTGAGGTATACATTGATGGAGGGGGAAGAATCACATTAGGTAGTGAGTAGTTACCCACAAGGGTTGGGTTGAAAGTGCATACATGTAATTTTTTCAAAAAAAAATATATTTAAATTAACTATCATTTTAAAATATTTAGATAAAAAATTGGTTAGTGAAAGAGTTTGAAAAAAATTAGCATAACTTCATCTATAAATTTGGGTAATATTTTCTACACTCTGTTTAATTGGGTAAATACATTTTCCATGTGTTTATAGGGTTATGGGTGATCTTGATGTGTGCGCATGTGTGTGTAGGGGAGGGGGTGACGATGTCGGGTAGACATCAGGTAGTTGACATTATTAGGGGGAAGCTGTTAGATGGTGTTGTAGTATGTTGGGGTTATGATAGTTCAAACATTATCATCTTAGGATAGTCATATCTACCGTAGGGTTAGGTCCACTATGAGATGGCTTCTACATCTCAAAAAGTGATGCGGTGAATGATATAAATGTTAAAGTAGGTTATTTAAAAAAAATTATTTTTTAATGTGTTGGACATAAATTCACTTGAATACAATTTGAATGAAGTTACAAAAAACTCAAACCTAGAATCATTAATTCAAAAAAATATATAAGAAGAATTCATTGATAATAAATATATTTTTAAATATAAAACAATGATAAATATATAATAATTGTATGTAAAGCTAAAATTATAATAATAATTAATGAATTTTTATATTTTTATAAATATATAATAACTACTAATAATTTTTTTATCTATGCACATTTTTTATATTTATTCACTCAAAAAATTTCTGTGGAAAATTTCATTGAAACTTTTCATGGTTTTTATGTATTAATATATTATATATGGATACAGTGACATTTTTTATTAAAAATTCCCAATGAATGTTTTTATATATTTATAATTGAAAATATATTATGTATAAGAAATAAACACAAGAAATTTCTTTTGAATTTTTTTCATAGGTAATTTATAGTGGAAATAAATAGTGGAAATTTCCACTGAATATATTAATTATTTAATTGTGAATTGATATAATTTCTCATATAATTTAAGTTGAAATCCAAAATGAAAATTTAAGATGAAAAATTTCTTTTCAAATTTTCACTGTTTATTTATGTATTAAACTATTTTTTCTTTTAATTATAGTGGAAATTTGGATTAAAATTTTTTGATGAAAATTTTGATCCTATGACCCTAATAAGTGAAATAAAACTCAAATAAATGTAAAATTTATCATCAATAGAATAAATATACAAGGAATAACTTAAACCAAAAATGGATCATACCAGGAATACATTTGCTGCAATAGACATAGATCCAACTAATAGCTTTACACTTTCACTGTGATTTTTTATTATGAATTTTCAATGGGATTTTATAACTTTACAATATAAATTTCTATTAAAATTATATTTTATATTTATATTTGTATAAAAACACAAACACACACACAAATATATATGTATATATACATGCATTCCACTTTTTTTACTGTAAAATTTCTCAAAACCTTTTCAGTATAGATTTATTTTAGTGGGAATTTACATTGTAAATATAAAACACACAATTAAAAAGATAATTTACATTGATTCTTGTTTATATGTACTAAAATTCCCACTATAAATTGTTACTTTAATTTTATAATTTAATATTGTCATGTTCATTTATATTTTCATGTTTTTCTTTTTTTTCTAGGTTTAATTGAAAATTTTGATCATACATCGATATTTTATTATAATTTTTATTACAAATTTTTACTAAAAATTTTAAAATAAATTTTATGGTTGAAAATATACATTGAAAATTTCCACTCTAAATTTTAATGGAAATTGGTAAAAAAAGTTTAAAGTGGAAATTTTCACTAATGGTTTCCGGAAGAAATTTTCACTAAAGGGTTTTAGAGTCAATTTACATTGAAAATTTCCAATGAAAATTTATATTTTTTTAAATTATCAATAAATATATATTCATTTTAATTTAATGTATAAATTTGAACTTCTAGTTGAGGTTTTCACTGAAAATTTCTAGTGGTATTTTGTACTGGAATTTTCTAGTGGAAGTTTACATTGGAAATTATTTGAAAAAGTTTTCACTTGAAATTTCCATAGGAAATGTCAACTTCAACGTTTTTACGAAAAATCACAGTATGTTTTTATGTGATGATATTTTTTAACTGAAAATTTAAATATGAATTTATTTTATAATTTTTATATTGAAATTTTTAGTTTAAAAATAATAAATTTTATGTTTAAATTTCTACGCAAAATTAAATTTCGTGTATAAATTTACACTAATGACTCGAAATATTCAATTGGATGAACTGAAATTATAGAGTAAATTTTCACAAAAAATTATATTGTGTTTTTATATTTGTATATATAAATATATTTTTTAGGGGAAAATAATCATTAAGAATATGGTCAATGATAAGAGAGGGTAATAGAGTTAAGCCACATACCGAAATCAAGCAACCAGATAGATGATTCGTCAAAAAAACCCACAGGTTACCAAATGGTGAGATGCCTCATTACCATATCTTTTAATGAATGAGAATGAGAAAAATGTTAAAATATGGATTATAGAATAGATATTCCCCACCAATGTACCAAATTATTAAAGAATGATCTAAAAAGACAAAATGGTGTTCAGAACCATAAGACAGTCTGACACCATGGTAATGGAACTCTATCCACTTCCTAAGGAAAATTACATAACAACAATGATCACTAGAGATTCATCCATGGGGGACTCCACCATGTGTAGAAAGACATGTGTCATGTGGAGATTCTTGAACTTGAAGAATAAAAAATGATCACTACAACGCCTGAGAAGGGTCCATAAGTGACAAAAGCATCAACAGTATTCTTCATCATCTCGATTGGGGGTGGTTTCCAAGAAGAAGATCCATAATTCCATTAATTCCTTAAATTGATATTTGTATATACGTACTAGAAATTATAACTGTAAATTTTCACATGAAATTTATAATTTAATATTACCATACAAATTTACAGCGAAAAATTTCAGTGAATATTTCGAGTACAAATTTCCACCAGAAAATTCAATATGGATTTTTTAGTTAAATTAATAATTTTATTATTATATGTATAAATATTCAATATTTTATAATATGAAAATATTAATAAATATTATATATATGTGTGTGTTTCAAAAATTATACATATGTTCATACAATTATTTTTCATAAATAATAAAAAAAATATACTAATTGTTTTATAATAATATTTTAAATATACAAAATACTTTCAATAGATATATTTATATTATTATATATATTTATATTACTAATAAATAACAAATCTTTATTATAAATATCCTTTTAAATACATGTTAAGATATTTTAAATATATATAGTAAATATTATATTTTATAAATATATATGAAGAACAAGGAGTAGTAATAGTGTAAAAATAAAAAAAATAAAAACACACAATGGGGGAATTTTGGGCCAAAACCCAATTTTAGGGTCAGGTCCATGCCCCAACTTGAGAAAATTTAAATCTTGGATAGTTTCCCATGGTGGTTGGGACAACCATGAATAGAGTATTTTAAGAGACCTACACTTGACAAGAATATTGGTAACTCAATGTTGACACTGTGAGGGGAGCACTGTTAGAGGGGGCGGTGAGTAATGAGGCACTAGTAGTTACTTATGGGGGTTGAGTTAGCGGTGCATTGAATAATTTTTAAAAAATTCTATTTATATTAAATAAATTCTTTCTATTTTTATTCAAATTATTTTTATGTGACATTTTTTGACAAAAATATAGGACACTTGATCTAAAAATATTGTTAATATTACCAGAACTCACTTTAATCATATTTTTTAAAAAACATAGGTAAATGAATTTTTAAAGCCTATTGATAAAGGTTCATATAATATTTTATGATATCATATTTTTTATATAAATATATATAACAAAAATACATATTATTTTTTTGACATTCAATATGATATAAATATGCTATCAGAGTTTCTTCATTTTCTAACATGATTTCATGAATCAAGAAACTTGGTAGGATACAACTGAAGGGTTTCTAACGATTGAATAAAACTTTTTTAATGATGTAAAAGTATATTGAGATATAAAACCCAAGATTATCATACTAATAAAAATTGAAACCATGTATAATGTAAATGTATAACATGAATCATTAATAAAATATTTCCAAATATCGTGGTTTTAAACCTTGTGGTTAATGAAGATTCCTAAGGATAAGATGATAAGTTACTCCCTCCGTAGTGTATCCATGTGCTGACTGAATCACATGGAATTCAGAAAAGATATTACTTGCATCCATGATATTCTAGTATCACATGGAGGCTAAGGAAGAAGGTGGGAGAGAGTTTAATGAGAATCTACAAGAGGCTTATACAAGAAGAAACAACCATCTCTATGGATAATGCCTTCTTATAAATCCCTTGGGGATTCTCCCAAAGACTCTATAGAATTTAATTTAATGTTGAGAAATGTTCAAGTGATGTTATAGTTATAAAACCTTATAACATTTAACTAAATTAATTCCATATATTTCTTCATTATATAAAACATTGGTATTGATGATAAACAATATGGATGAGATCTGAATGTTTACCCTTTAAAACTATACTTTATTTTTTTTATCATGTGGAGTTATGAGAATTGTATACTATGCTTCTCCAAATAACACAACTTAATGATATAGCCATATCATACACTAAGATTGTCTTTGGTTATTTAAATATGATATCACTGTATCAAGTAAAATTACATGAATGTATTTTCTCTATATCATACCATATGACACATTTATATACCGCATTATTATATAACCTTAAATTACTCACATGTAAAAGTTTTTAGGGTATTTTATAATTATTTTACACAATTGTATCATAAATTTCTCCCTTATAAACATATCATATGTTTTGTTATTCTAAATAGGAAGGGGAATGTAAACATAAAGAAAGGGTGAACTTAGAATATTTGTAAGGGTTAAAATATAATAGATTTCAATAAAATCCATATAGGTAATAATAATAAAGATCATAAATTTGTAACCATACAAAAACATATATGTTTGATAAAATAATTATAAAATCACACATAAAGGAGAAAGAAAATTGAAATATAACATTAATAATAATGAAAAGTGGTTAAATAACATAAAAATGTAGAAAATATTTAATCATAGTATGTTATAACTTATTTAATGGATATTTTATAATAAATTCATCACTTAGAAGATAAAATTTTACCATAACATTTTGGACTATGATAACCTCTCATGTTCTATAACAAACAATCTCATGTAATATAATCTTTTCCCAATACATTGGAGTGATATATAATTATGGGACCCCTATAAAATATTGATAAGATATAAATATTTATTTCCAACGAACATTTAAATATTATTAAATAAATAAATAATTAATCAACCTAGGAGAAAGTGGATGAGTAACAAAAATTAAAGAAAATAGATAGAGAAAGCAACTGAGTAATAAACCTAAAGAAAGAGAGATAACAATATTTACTTTACACCTTCATAAATAAGTAAAAGAAAATTTAAATATATCTTATGTAATAATATATTTAAAGATAATAATATAGAATACTTACATGAAAAAATATAAAGAATATGGATATAGAAGAAAAATATTCCAACTATAAGGAGAGATAAAGACAACACCCCAAAAAAATTCATAATTAGTGAAGTATGAATTAATAAGACAAGAATGGTTAGAAGAAATATAAATAACCCAAAATAAAAATATTATAGAAAGGATAATTAAAATGGAATGTAAATTCAAATTCCCTAATTTAAATTTATACATAAATAACCCCAATTAATAAGAGAGATTGGGAGGGAAACCCTTACCTTTACTCCCAGATTCCTCAAATGCACTCTAACCACAATATAATCAATTTAAAATTATTAATAATCTATTTTATATCCTTATATATATTTTATACCTTTTATATTAATATATTATACCCATTTATTAGATATATATTAGTTAGTTCTGGTTTATGTTCAATATCATATATTAGGGGTTTCAATCTTATGATGTTTGTTTTGATATGTTAGTTTTGATCACCATTCATTATTAATAAGGTCATAATTATTATATTATGAAAGGTAATATAATAATAAAATGATTTATAATTTCTTATGATTATCTTATGGAAGGTGTGAGTACTTTTTATAGGTTAAAAACTCATAACACACACCTTTCATGTATATTTACTGATATTGACAAGTTATTTTATGATGATCATTCATTTGGGTGATTTTATTTTAGAATCATAATTATAAAAAAATATTACCCATTAATATTATATATTAACATTATTTATGTTTTTATACTCATCTATGATGAAAATGTTGAATATGGCACAACACCATTCACGTAGGTGGTTAAATTGACCCAAACCCGAACATTCTATATGAATGAATAAGTTACCAAATAAAGTTATATTATATTATTATCTTATTTATATAAGAATAATTATGTTAATAATAAATAATTATACTTATGGATATTATTTAAGAAGAGTGGAGATGAGAAGATAAATGAATCAGTTGAATAAGATCTTATTACTTACTTTAATGGAATTACCCCTTCTTGTAATGACTTCCATCATGATAAATGATTTAGGTCTTATTATTATAGATATCTCTAAAACATGGGTGAATAATTTAAATTAGAAAATTTAAGTAGTCATTCAAAAATAACATTAAAAATAGGGGTGGTTTGTAATTGGTAGAGCATGAGTCCCTTTATAGATGAGTTTTGGGGATGTATTTTCAATTTCTCATTCCATAATGGTTAAGAAATGTCAATTTAACAAGGAATATTTTCCATAATTGGAAAATAAAATTGGAATCCAATATTCTCTCAATTATTAACATTAAATTTTAATATGTTTTATTCATTATTTTTACCAAATACACTATTTCCCCTGTTAATTTTTACTAACATAATTCACTATTCACCCTAATAACATATTTTTTTCCACCAAAAAATGAAATTGACCAAAATGTAACTATTTAGTTATTTTATACTTTAATTGTCCATGTTTTTGGGGCATGGGATTACTATTATTGGTTTATGTTTGTAGGTTTGTGTGATCTCACCTAGTGTGATGAACTAATATCTATGGATTTATAGTTTTACATAGTTTTTTTGATACCAAACCATGTGAAATAGGTAAATGTTTATGAATATTTCTAGGAGCATATGATTATTTTTACATATCCAAGTCTGTAACCTTTTTTCTGAAAATGGAGGTCAAATAATTTAAATTGCCTCTAATGAACTATATAGTGTTTTAAATATAAATACTTGGTGGAATTCCACTCAACTAAATGACATGTATATATTTTATATAGATGATAGGCCAAGTGGATCTTGGGGTGAGATATTAACTTGTGATAGAGCCCGTCATCGATGGATGCATGGAGACCCTTATGGGATGGAAATGGGCTTAGAGTTCCCTTTTGTTAGCTAAATGTGGGAAATGACACCTAATAGATCTTTAAATAGAGATTATGTTTACCCAAAGGTGGTGGTCCCACTAAAGTCCTAGTTTCATATTCTTTTGGAGGGAACTGTCATTGTCTCATGTTTTCTACTTGGTCGGGTTATGAGGCATGTGTGCCTGCTATCACTAATCAATTGGGTGTGTGTGACTATCAATCCATGGCAGGGTAATTGAGGTTTGGTGAACATGGGTGTGGTTAGTCATGAATATTCATAGAGTTTGAGAAGAAGAGTTCTAGTAGTGCCTCATGTCTCATGAAACACTTGAGAGGGTAGGATTCGATGGATCCCCCCAAACCCTACTCATTTTTAGTTTTTCCTTGGGTAGCACAACACGATAATGGTTTGATTCTTGTTGATTTTGATTGATTCCAATGTGGAGGGTGGTCATGTGGTTGAAAAAGTTATGAGGAACATGCCTTGTTTTTGAATAGGATTTCGAAGGGTTCTCCAGTTTTTTGGAACTATCCTTTCAAAGGAGAATGATCAATGGTTTTTATCATGTTATCATAGTTCTGTTAGGACATGGACCGTGTGAGTATGAAACTTATATCTCATTCAAGAGCCATTAATGGAAATAATTGTGATGGGGAGTGTAATGTAGGATATTTTATTTCATTAGCCTCATTTTATTTTGTTTTCAATAACATTGGTTATTATTCCTCATCCTTCAAGAATAATCATCAGTTGTTGAGGTTTTTCATGCTAGTGCTCGGGTGTGAGTGGTTTAGACATGTGTATCCATTGTGTTTGGTGATAAACACAGTGTTGGAATGTGATTTTACTTTTGAGAAGTTAGGGATATGATAATGAAACTCCATTATTGGGGAGTATAAAATCGATCATGGTGAACTGTCTCTCATGTTGGGAGAGATTTGGGGATGCTGTAAGACCAGCCCCTAGGTGGTCAAAATATCATCTTTATGCTGGTTATTATGAGTGAGTACTAAGAAACTCAGTTTTCATGCATATTTTTAAACAATTTTCAGTGGTTTAAATCCTATAAAATTAATATTTTAATTCCAATTGTATCATTTTATAGTTTTTGAAGCATTTTGAGCATAATTAAGAAAATGGTTTTATTTTTGATTTTTAATGTTTTAATTTATTTATGTTTTTTAGAGATAAAATTTTATACACAAATTTCATTTATTACATTCCTTTTTAGTCTTGATAAAATATTTTTATTCATTTAAATCTTTTGGATTAAGATCTGAATCCAATATTTGGAGGCACAAAATATGCTCACAAGTCAGGCCTCAATATCTATGGATAGATCTGGATATTGTTTAAATATGGGGTTATATATCGTAAATGTATGATACAATGGAGCTAAAATTAGACAATTATAAAGACAATATCATAAGGAACAACTTAAAAATAATGTCCCCACATTCTTCTTCCAATATCAAGGCCATAAATTCATAAGAAATATGAATTTTTAAATTCAAAGATTCTTCCTGGACAAAATAAAAAATTTGGGTAAATGAGATATAACTTATTATAAAAATGGAGGATGAAGTTGATATTTAGTGGATAAATAAGAAATATATTTTTTAAGAACCTTACAGAAGACTACCTTTTCAAATTTTGTCATCAAATGGGACTTCCTGGAAAAAAACATCAGAGGAAAATTATGGGTATAAAAATATCACTCATGCTTATAAAAGGAGGGCTATGCCCCTTCTAAAAGGATCCAAGCACCAAGGGGGAGATATCCACAAAATCTTCTAATTTATACCTATAATTTTTCAATTTTATTTTATTTTATTAGTTTTATTGTAATTTAATTTTCTTTTATTAAATAATGTTAATTAATGAACTTTTTATTTTCTTAAAGTGTCATCCACCCTCATTATTATTATTATTATTACCATTTTAACATTCATATTTATATTTTATTTTCATTATTTAATTTATTTTTTTATTCTTCTTCTTCTCTCTCTCTATTCATCTATTTTTATTCTTTTATTATTTTTATTTGTTTAATTTTTTTTATTTTAAATATTTTTTTATCTTATCTTATCATCTTTGAACTAATGTGTTATGTTACTCCCATTAATGGGAAGATGAATCAAAGATTGGCCTATGATAGTTCAAGGTGTCTTGAATTTTTATTAATGTTAATTTTACATTTTTGGTAGACATGAGTAGGATGCATGGGTGTGGAAAATTTCCCTAGTGTGGAGACTTCCCCCATGACATGAAAATCAATGTAGTTCTATTATTTTGATTAATATTTTCCCCTATATTAATTGTCTAGGATTTTACACAATATAGATGAGAGAATCAATGGGTGAAACGACATTGATAGAGCCAGGTCTGAGAAGATGGAAGACCCTCAACCAAGGTGATTCATCAACCTAGATTACAGGCAGAGAAAAAATTGAGATTACTGAGGCATTCAATGATTCAAAAATTTATAAATTAAAATAATTCCAATTTATCATGAGATTTAATTTTAGGATTATCAAACTAAAATCAAAATAATAAATGGGAGTAATGATTAAAACCAAAACCAAATTTGAGACCAAGTTATTTTTTCATAAACTCATTTTGTTTAACTTTGCATGGTAGTTTAGTTTAAATTATCATATTGGATTTTATTTCATTACCTTATAATATAATAAAAAACTTAATGATTTATCATATCTTTCATAAAATAATATTAAAAATAAATAATTAGTTTACATTAATTAGATTAAGTGAGTGAACAAACTGATAAGATCTTCAAGAGAGACAACCCTAGTCATCCATTGTGATACACTAGGAAAATAATTTTGTTTTTAGAAAACCAATAATAGGAGTTATTCAAAACTAACACCATTTTAGGGAACTAATCAGTAGTTTAATTGGATTTTTATATTTTTGCATTTTAAATCATCTTCATTATTTTTCTTTAAAAAAAATTTTTCCATGTGGTTTTAAATTGATTACTATTATTCATGGTTTGATTACTCATAGGTACATGAAATAATTAATGAATCACTATAGTATACAAAATAAAGTGTTCACGTGTGGGATAGGTAGATTAGGGGATCCTGAAGACAAATTAGCATAGTGGCGAAATTGAAGGACCTCATCTATCATCTCAAAGAGACCCTCGATAAACTAGTGGTTGATGGATTTTCTAGAGATATAAATAATTTTTGGGACAAATTCCTAGAACTTTATCAAGAAGTGGACAATACATGAGAGGATTGTTCCTGGTTTCCCCAATTTTTTTAGAATTTCCCCTAGAATAGTTATAGGAGAAGGTGGTTAAAAATGAAATCAAACATGAAATTAAAGAGATTTAATAAATTATGAAAGATCTAAATTGAAAACATATAGGATGAATTCATATTTTCAAGAATCATCAAACAAAACTAAATGTAATCTAGAAGATTACCCCCTTTCCTTCCCTAATTTACCTAAGGAGGATATGGAGGAAGACTTTCCTAGTGAGATACATGTTGGATATCCAAAAGATATGGATGAAATTTGGAAAGAATATGAGGAACTAAATGATCTTACCATAAAATTAAAAGAATAATAGAAAACAAAATTGAAGGAAGACACCACCCAAGTGGTGGAATTTGAATTAAATATGGTGGATCCTGACTACCTACCTCCATTTCCCACCATCCAACTTCAAGAGGCACCCACCACTGTGGAGGATATTGAACCAAAAACAATTCAGAGAGATGATGTTTATTTAAACTCTTTATTTTATGATTTTATTAAATTTTATTTGTGTGTCACACCTTATTTTTTTTAATTTATATATTTAATTAATCCTTTATCTTTCTTAGAGTAAGATAAAGAAATTGAGAATACACCTATTGAGAAACACATGGATCTCCCTAATTTCAATGAACATAAATTTTTGGAATCCCATAAATAATTCTATATATCTGAGCATAAGGAATCCATGATAGAGCCTGATTATATTTAAAGTTAGAAATTAATTATTAAAAATTAAAAATTAAAATTTTATTCAAGTAAAATTACTTGCTTACATTCTGTTATATTATTTAATTCATGAAACCCATGTTAATCCATCACTAGAAGAGTAAGAGAAGGTTGAAAAAGTAGAAACCAAATAAAAAGATGATTCAAAATTCATCTTAACACCTCCATGTAAGCTATACCTAATTGTGCGGGGGGGGGGGGGTAAGGTATACTCTATCCATTGATAATTCATCACTAACAAAGAAATGTTGATGTTGAAAAATCCTCATGTGGTGATTTAAGTCTAATAATATCCAACCACCATAAGAATATGGATGAAAACTGGTGCTACCCTCTAGAGGTAGTAAAAATTCAAGGCCCACTTGGGGGATCATACCAATACTATCAATTTATTTTCTTTTTAGAAATTTATATTTCCATTTAATTTTTTAGGAATTATTCCAGCATGCATCCCATTCCCTTTTATATTTTTGTGCATAAATAACATGGTACTAGTTCTTAATTGAGTAATTTTTTTAATAAGTTAATGATTCTAGAAGGAAACCCCAACAACAAAGCAGGAAATAAGACTAAGATTCATGGGAAATAGAGTTCACATTTAATTATTATTTTTAAGATCTCTACATTCTTGTTTGAAACTTATTTTGTTATTTAAACCCAAATTTCATGCCTATGCTTGAATTATACTTTACTTGACTTATTTAAGAGACATGAGTTTCTTAGGAATCCTATGAAGCCATGTTTTAGATTTCAATGTTAAAAATTTTGAATGAGTAAAATGTAAGAATTAGAAGATTAAAGTGAAGCATGTATATTAAAATTTGGACTTATGATTTGATGGAATAAATTGATTCATGTAAATGAAATATCTAAATCATTTTTCATTATTTAAATTTATAAAATTTATGTAAATTTATTTGTTATTATTAATCACACCTTGAGTGATTTTCCAGTATCATATTCCCATTCTTGAGAGTATTTATAGACCAAGTACTTCATATTTTATTCTTAAGTATACTTCTTGAGTGATATTGGGATATGTCACTAACCATTACTTGGATTCGAACATATCTAATATTTCATTGTAAAAAAATATTTAAAAAGATTGATAAATATTTTTAAAATGCATTATCCTTAAAATAAAACATTTAAATTAATCCTTGTTTATCCCTTAGAAACTGTGAATGACCTGGTTAGGGATGAGAGATATTTCAATCCATTTTTATCCATTCCTACCCATATATTAGTCATTACATGATATTTTAATGTTTTAGTGTGGGGGTAAAGGGTGTCCTGGTGAATGGGAAGATATAAATTATAATAAATAATTTTAGGAGTGCTACTTTGTGTAATTTGAATGTTTTTTGATTAATTTATATTAATTTTTATTGTTTTCACATATGTAATAAATATAGAGAAAATGAAGAAAACCAAAAATTAAAAAAGGAAAGGGTTGTGATTTGGGAAAAAATCACAATTATAAGACTAATGATTTTTATCATATGTGATTATGTGGGTTATGTGTGGTTTATTCTAATAATAACTTTTAAAAAATAAATATATGAATAAAATACTTAGAAAAAAGGGTATAAACTTAGTGAAAAATTCAAAAGGGTGCCAAAATAATTCATCATTTATTACTTTTATCATGACCTAACTTTATATCTGAGGAAAGTGGGAGTTATTAAAATTTGAATGGAATAATTTCATTTCACTTTCATTATTTATCATGAATTGTATATAAGAGATAAACCTCCTATTTGAGCCTTAATTTTTAAAACATTAATTCCTACTAACCATATTCCTTAGAGTCATTTAAACCTTAGATGAAACCCATCATGAATTTATGTGACTTTTTTCTTTACAATGTAGAGAAATTAGTTCATTTATAAGCCTAAGGAAAAAGATCATGTACTCATTATATGAGCATAAATCTACTTTTATTGTATCATTATAGATGAGAGAAAACAATCCATTGTGAGCTAGATCATGATTTAGAATTTTTTAAAATAATTAATTGTGGAACTTAAATGAATTAAATGAGAAGTTCTATAATTTTTTAAAGGTAAAAAAAATACTTGAATTGATTTTTTATTTGAAAATTGAGAAATTAAATTGATATTTTATGTTGATTTTTAAACTTTTATTTAAAATTTAAAATTATTTGATTTTATTTATTTTAAATTTGAATGATGAAAACATTTATGCCCTATTATTTTTAATGGTTAGATTTTATACTTGATTATTAGCATGGTGGTATTGACACACTCAATTTTATTGAATATTTTTAAACTTATTTCAATGATTTTAATCCCAAAAAGTGATATTTTATTATCAATTGTCATATTTTAGGGGTTTAGAAGGATTTTTAAATTAATTGTTAAACTAAACTATGTTTGGATTTTAACTATATTAATTAATTAATTTTTTTCCATAACCTTTTATACCCTGCTTTAATTTGTGAAATTTAATTTTTTAGTCTTAATAAAATATTGTGATACGTTTCATTCTCTTGGACCAAGAGACGAATACCCCATTTGGAGGCCCAAAATAAGCTCACAAGTCGGCATCAAAATTAGTGCATAGATCTTGATATTTTTTATGTTGGTCATATATATCATAAATATCTTACACAATGGAGATGAAATTAGACAATGATAAAGACAAAATCCGAAGGGACAACATTCAAAATAATTTCCAAACTTTATTCAACTCATATTAAGGCTATAAATTCTTGGTAATCTGATTTATAAAATTCAAAGAGTTTTCCTAGACATAAAAAATATTTAGACTAAATGGTTAATAACTTCTTCTAAACATGGATTATAAAGTTGAAAGTTTTTATTCTAATGAGAAATACATTTTAGAATAACCTTCCAAAATAATACATTTTCAAATTTGGACTTTATATGGGTCTACTATACACAAATATTTGGAGAAAAATTCTTGAGGAAAATATATCACCATTTTGTATAAAAGGAGGTCTATGCCCCTTGCCAAAAGGATCTGCGCACCAAGGGGGAGATTTCCACCAAATCTATAGATTTTTATCCCTCCTCTTATTCAATTTTCTTTTACTTATTTTTTGTTTTATTGTAATTTTAATTTAATTTTATTAAATAATGATAATTCATTCATTTTTATTTTATTTATGTATCATCAACCCTTAATATTAATATTAATTTACCAATATTATTTTTATTTTATTTTATTTTATTTATTTATTTTATTCTTTTTCTATATATATATACCTCTCTCCACTTCTTCCATTTTTATACTTTTATTCTTCTTCTTTCTTTGATTATTTTTATTTTAACTATTTTATTCACTTAACTTCTCATCTTTCTACCAAAGTGATATCTTCCTCCCAATAATGGGAGGACTACCTGAATCTTGTCTCGAGGAGGTCAAGGTGTTCTTGAATTTTTATTAATGTTTATTTTATGTTTGTATTAGATTTGAGTAGCATGAATTTGTGTGGCCAATGTCACTGTTGTGGTGAATAACCCCCTTGACAAGCAACTCAATATATTTCTAATATTTTTCTGAATATCATTGACCTCTCTTCATTGGATAGCTCTTGAAATGATGTAATTTAGATACATTATTGACGAAACAATATTTATAGAGAAGGGTCTTAGAGAAATTGAACACCCTTAATAAAGGTGTGTCTTCAAAATAGATTACAAGATGAGGTGGAATTGTGATTTCAGTGGCATTCAAATATTCCCCAATTTATAAATAAATAGAATAGTAATTGATTATGATATTTCATTTTTAGATTATAAAAATAAAATAAAAAAAAAATAATGGTGAATATTGATTGAATCCAAAAACAAACCCAAAACCAAGTTCTTTCATCCTTAACTCATTCTGTTTATCATTTTAGGATAGTTTAGTTTAAATTATTATATTTTAAGTTATTTAATTTTCTTAAAAAAAATAAAAAAATCCCAAAAATATGTACCGTATTTTCATAAAACAATCAATACAAAACAAATATTGTTTTGGATAATTAGATTAAATGCGTGAAAAAACTGATAAGATCCCTAAGAGAGAGGACCCTAGTCTGGAACTGTGCTTCACTAGGAAAATAATATTCTTTTTGAACACCCTACAACATGCATTTATAAATCTTTGATGATAGTTACCCAACAATGATTATAGGGGCGAGAAGTGTTTTTGGTGGGGAGTGTATGACGCCTCACTACATCAAGGGTTTTGAAAACAAGAGAAAATTTGAATCTTTTGTTCCCATGAGTGTTTTAGGGGAAAATTTTAATTATCCTATAAGAACATTTCAACTATTTTTTCCAACCAATATGTTGCTCCCAAAATAGGGTGTATACTATAAGATATGTGTTCAGTAGAAATCTAAGATGTTTTAATTTTCATATAATATGAAATATTTAATGAAAAATTTAATTTATTGGCATGTGTTCATTCAATAATGTATTTTAAATATAGTATAATATTGATATTCTATCTCTATGGTTGAGTTTAGAATAGGAGATTTTTCTAATGTGAGGTATAAACCCATCATGGGTGTCGAGGTTGGGGTAAATCTCCCTTTCCTTTTATTTTGATTTTTTTAATTCCTTTTTTCTTTTTTCCTTTACATTTTATCTTCTCCCCTTTGGATTTTCATGTATTCCCTCATTGTATTCCCCCATTATGCTATTTTACTAAGAGAGGGAGAGGGATAGAAGATGCATAGGGAGGAGGCGGCCCCTCCTAGGGAGCCACTGCAAGTGTAGATTGGGGCTTGGTGGATGTATCTCCAAAATTTTGTGTGAAGATTCATTGGTTTCCACCCATAGGTAGGGCTATTTTATGTTTTTCATTTTGAATCCTCATATCTTAAGATTTTTTATGTTTTAATTCCCTAAATGTTTTTTGGTGGCCCATGTAGCTTGATCTAGGAGAAAGGGGGTTTGAGGACATTTTGAGGATTTATTATTTGGGAAAACCCCTGTATATAGTGTGTAGTTCAGAGAACACTTGTCAAGTCTTCTTGTTATTTAGGTAATTTAGAGACTTGGGACCGTATGTCATGTTACAAGGGTCCATCCCATATAGTGGCGACTTAGGGTGTTTTGGGGGAACATGGTAGTGTATGATTCACAACCATAAACCATATGAGGTATATGGAAAAAAGACATATAATATCCTTAGAAAATCCCATGTACATGGTACATGGCTAGGTACATGGATGGGAATCACATGTGGGTTCATGATGTGTATGTGGGTGGTACATACCATGTAGTTGGATGTTTCACAGTTCAAATAGGGTCTAGGTACATGGGAAAGTTCCCATGTGGGGGGTACACAATATGTACATAGTGTACACACCATGTAATTCAGAAAAGTACACACTATGTTCCTTGAGGCATGCATCTTGGGAGGAACTTTCGAGTTACATTCAGGGTACTTGAGGTTCAATTCTTGTACTTTTAATTGGTGCATTTTATCTATTTTTACCCCATAGCCATAATTGGACTTGTGAGTAGTCCATTATAAGTGTTTTTCCATGTAGATCATGATAGTGGAATCCATTCAATATTTATAAGTCATCTATATTGAATTATAGATTAAGAGGGTTCAATAAGATGATTTTCTGAGGTTTGGTTTCAGAATCCTTATGTGATTTGGCTTTTGAAATTTGAGGATTGGGTAATGGTTGTGAGATATTAGTTCACATGGCTTTTGAATTCCAGGCCATTTTTTGGGGTTCATTCATATGGATCTTGGAAGGAAAAATCATGTTGTATCTTTGGGGAGACCTTGTATTTTCCTTCCATGTTGGTACCATTACACGAGGTCAGAGCAGTTGATGTTTGAATCTAGTGCTTTAGGAGAATATTTGTTAGAGACTTTGAAATGGGTTTATTCCATGGGACAAAAGTTACATCTAGGTGATGTCGAGTTGTTTAGATGAGTCTTAGGGAATCTAGATAATTCCCTTATTGGTTAGTTTCTAAAAAAGTGACCAGTGGATGTCATAGTCAACTATAAAGGATGACCATTTGGCATGGTGTTTCTTCAGATTCCCTTATGGGTTAGTTGTTAATATCAATGATTTCTTTACTAGAAAGTCCATATGAGGTTTTTCTTATGTGGGAATTATACTGTGGATTTTCATGTGTTGTTTAGCCCTTGCAGGGTCCCACTTTTGAGGTTGTCATAAGGACTTTTTCAAATGACATAGTTGATGTGATTTAATTTTGGATTCCCTTATGGGTGTGTTGTTGACCGAGGATCAGTTGGAGGCCATTAAGATCTATTTTTGGATATTCATGCACATGGTGTGTCATATTATTTTGATGATCTAGAGTAACCCCTCATAGGGTTCCCTTCACTTTATAGGTCCTTTGGGATGTTTGAGTATTCTTTGACATGTGTGGATGAAGATATTTGGTGAAATAAGTGATTCTTAAGTTATACATCATTTGTTTGTATGTCCTCCAGGTCTATGGGAGCCCTGATTCTTGGTTTGGCCCTTATATGGGATGTTAAGAGTCTATATTGGCTTTTTTGGATGCTGATATCCAAGGGACTTAGAGAGGCCTCATTATTTGTTTTCAAATAGTTTATTGGTGTTTTTAGTTCAAATGGTTGGATAGTGTGATCAAGAGATGTATCACCGCACATTCGACTGGTATTTCAAAATATTGTTTGTGGTAGTTTCTAATCAGGACATTGGGTTGAGGAGGACACCTTTTGGATATCATGGACCAAGAATTGGAATGGAGTTTGATCTTGTTCTCTCATCCATTAACTGGATATGTTTAGATGGTATTAGGGTGCTAATGAATGATCTGAATGAACATAAACTATTTAGTTTAGTACGAACCCTTGATAAAGGGTATATATAGATCTTCAATGGATGTTGTTTTTCTCCTAGTATTGTGGATGTTTAACACTCCCCATTTTTGTATATATCCCACATGCTAGTGCATCTGTTATGGTCCATGTGTATGGATCCCTTGAGTGGTGTAACTATCAAGTGCATGTTTGATCTTGATTAGTTCTATAGGAATTTCAAGACATGTTTGTTACTCTAGAGTGTGGTGTGGAGACTCCTCCTCTTGTTCATACCATTTCATTGATGTCAAAGATCCCAATTGATCTTATATTTTAGGTGGATTACCATGGTTATTACCTGGGGTCCAACATTAATTACAGTTGTGTTTAGATGTCTTGGATCTCCTATATAGATCTAGAAGTCATGATTGATGTCATGTGGATGGGTGAGCCATGTGCTTCAAATACTTTAGTGGGGCCTAGAGTGAGGATATATTTACATTGAGTGTTAAACAAGAACCCATGGTTGGTTGATTTTTCCCTTTATTTTTATGTAGTTATTTTTTATGTTGGATATTTTAGGTTTTATCCAGGATGGGAATATAACTTATGCATGCACTTTTTCTGATTATTGATTATAGGCTTACTATTTCAGGTGGCCTACAGATATCATTTCTCACCCAATGTGTTTTCTCCACAGTGTGCAAGAAGATCTGATGTCTACTTTCATGTTATATAATAGGTTGTGCGATGGATAGGGCGAAGGCCTAGTGTTTCTTAATGGACCATAGAAACTTTTGTATAGTCTTAATATTGGTTTGGTTCAGCTTGAGTGTTATGGTTATCGAGTATGTGGTTCATCCTAGAGTTGGAAGTAGATCCTGATATATATTTTTTATGTTTTTTTTTATTTTGTGGAAGTGCTCGGCTCAATTGGACACTGACTACTATATTTTTTTCATACTTTGACTCTATATGACTATATACTAAAATATATTTATTATAGTTTGTTATTTATTTAGTTTATTTATTTTCCTACCTAGATGTTTTCCTAAATTTATGTGTTTGGTTATTTTTCATTGTTATTTCTCTTTGAATAGAGGGTACAGTCCCCCAACATTATCTTTTAGATCCTCACCAGTGGTCAAGAGACTCTTTTGTTTGAGGAGGTGTGCTTGAGTCCTTGTGGTGAGCTAGATTATGAGACATTTTAGGTCGACATGGGCTAGCTCGTTACACTATGGTATTTTAATAATTTGTCCATTCCAACTAAGTGTAACCTATAATCCCATAAGGAATAGGAACCTTACTGTTGGGGTTACCTATATCATACTTATCTTACATAATATAATACATAGGTACCCTTCTTCAGATCAACCTATTCATTTGGAGGATTGAGGTCTTAAAAAATGTTCACTTTAGAAGGAATCTAACAGTTAGTATTTTTTAAAAGGTTTTAAATCTCATCATATTGTCTCAGGAACTATATTTATACATGATATCTTCTAATGATTTGGATTTTTTATAACAACCTAAGTAAAAATAGAATAATTTGTTTTTATATTAGTACTATTGAATTAAAGAGTCAAATTTATTATGTTATGTAAATCTTAAAATAAATATTTTTTAAAGTAAACAATTTAATTAAAGTAATTTCTTGCATTATTAAATTTAATGATTCATTATTAAATTATTTAATTTTCAATTGAAAAAATATTTTAATTTTTGAATTCATTATGTCAAAATTATCTTGGTATAAATTTTATGAATTTTATAAAAAATATTTTTTTAGTAAATAGTAAAAAATATAGTTTTTTAAAATATGGTATATTTTGTGATATTGCCAAAGAATAATTTTTTATATAAAATTTATTAAGATTATGGAATGAGTAATTTATGATATTATAAAAACACCATACAAAAATATATTATAATGTGTAACTTATAATTTATTTCATGATAAGTGTAAAATATTTTTTTGTCAGTACCGACATAGTGCCTGCGCAACATTGAAAAAGTCAAATTATGTTCTTTATAGATAATAATTATGTTCCAAAAATTAATTACACTACATATTTAGTAATTAATATGTATAATTTATGTTTTTGGATTATATTTTCTAATTTTAGAGTTATAAGACATGAACAGTATCCAAATTTATGTGCAATGCTTACATAAGGAAAGAAAAACCAAATTAAAAAATCAGAGAAGTTGTATGGACACAGATATGAGTATATGTAATGAATGAATATAAATGATTATCTTGAACCTAATTAATTAATTTTTATAATAGAAATTTATTTTAAATTTATATATATGAAATTATTTACATTAATGCGTATGCAATGCTGATGCAATTCTTATGAAAGCATAAGAATAATCAAGAAAATGATTTTAATTAAAATTTTAATAATCATTAAATAACCTAAAAACTTCAATAAATGTTTTTTTTGGATAATTATATAAAGGAAATTATATTATTATTTTTTAATTTGGGACCTTTTAAAATGACATGGATCACATTATTCAACATAAAATAATTTATTTAAAAGAATGTGAAGTTGTTCACACTACAATTTTTAATTAGTATAAAATTTTAATTTATGGTTTTGAGAAGAGATATTAGTCTCTAAATATTCAATTTAAATATAATAAATTTAACCTCTTCATGGAATTGTTTTTTAATTTTAAATCAACAAATAAATACCTTAAAGGCCCACACATCGATGATGAAAAAATTATTAATTAAATAAAAAAATAAAATAAATGATATTAAAAATAATAAAATAAAAATTGTTTGGTATTTTTAAGGAAATAAACAAAATCTTTAGATGAATATGACAAATCTAAGATATAATGAATTATTTATTTTGAATTTTAATGTTTTTTAAGTGTTTTTAAAGTCATATTATTGAAGTGTTAAAATTTTACAAAAATGATAAAAATTTTCTTAAATTATTGAAAAGCAAAAAAATAATTAATAAAGGAAAATGGGTCAATGTTATGTCTAAAATTTAATCCCAAAGATTTTTGTTCCTTTTTTATGTCTTTATCCTTATATTATACTTATTACATTTTAATATTTTTTTTTTGTGATTTCTAAATTGCCTCTCACCTCAATTATAAAAAGAGACTCATTCTTTCACTTAATTTCATCACTTAAGACACATTTCATGACTATATTCTATAAAATTACCTTTGACTCATCCCTTTCCACATTATAGTGTTTATGGACTTAAAAAAAGACCAATTCTAAGTGACTAAGGAGGTTGTCAAGGAGAAATATTTGAGAGGTAAATTCATTCTTCTTCACTTTTAAATTCGTTCTCACTTATACCTTATCCAACCCCCTATCCAAAATCTCATGATAACATTAGTATCATATATATATATATATATATATATATATTATTTTTTGATGGTATATCTATCATAAAACTGTTATTTTCTTCTTTAATTATTAAAAACTGAATCGTCGTCCATGGTGTGTCAATTCACCTCCTTCACAGATAACGAGTTTTCATTTCTATTTACCACAATTATCACAGGTTTAACTTTAATTATAATTACTTAAAATTTCCTATATATATATATATATATATCTGTTCTATCTTATAGAGTAATATTTTCATTTTCAATGAAAATCCATAATGAACCAAACTCGGAACCTGAAACAAAAACACCCAAAACAATGGAAATAATAAAATATTATTAATAAATGGGTTAAAATATGTTATAAGAAGATAATTTAAGGTATTATAAATATTTATATACGTATAAAACAAATTATTATCACTATTTAAACCATTATATAGTAGGTTTGTATACATTTTAATGAAGTTGAACATGAGGTAAGATATTTTTCTTTTAAAACCATATTTAATGATTCTTTTATTTAAAAAATTAAAAAATATTTTCCTTTTCTTACATGGAATGGGGGTATTTTTCCAAATTTCATGATTCCACAATGTTTTATCATTTTCTTTACACGGTTATGTGATTATTTTTGATGATTTTTTTTTACTTTTTATGTGCATAATATTCCATTAAAATATGATTTTTATCAAAGTGTGATTTTTATGATGATAGTATTATTATTTAATAAGTATGTTATGGATGTTGGGATTTTTTTTGATGATGAGTTGGTCTATGATATCCCTTGAATGAATTGGGTATGTTTATGTTGTAAGTCTACTATAATGGTTTTTCCAAGTGTAACTATGATGGTTACATCAAAATGAAGTTTTAGGGGTTACATTGTAAGTTAGCTGTGAGGGTTACAAATCACATGGTAGTTACGATTGTTACAATCATAAAAATTATTGGTAAGAAAATGATTACCCAATATACCAATATAGTTTTTTAATGTTTTAAATGTTTTATGGAAATATAATTTTATCACAAAGTAAGTATATGATTCTTTATGTGAAAAAAGTATATATTTGTGAAAATGATTTCATATGTTTATAAGTATTCATGGACTAATGGTTTCTTTCATTATTTTATGAACCTTACTAACATTATTTTTGTCATCCCATGTTTTATACTATTTTTTACATTTTAAGGTTGGGTAATAAAAAACAATAATCCATGATAAATGTTGTGAATATTTTTCATGAAATGAAATAATGTTTTATTTTTAAATTAGGGAAAAAATGGATACTTTTTTTAATAGAAACGACTTTATAGGATTGTAGATATTTTTGTATGAAATATGACCTAATTCAAAAAAATCTAAATCAAAAAGACATTTGAGAATACATTAAAGTTAATTCTAGTTTCATTAACTATATTATGTAATTTTTAAGGATAAGTCCTTATAGTTTGTATCAGAGAACAATTTATATAACTTTATGGGTTAAGATGATGTTAATAGAATTGCATTAATTATTTTTTAATTCATTTTTAACTTTGAAAAGATATATAATTTTTATATTACCATGTTTCTTCCAATAAGATATTTCTATTTAGAATGGTTTTCCATAGAACAAAAAAAGAAGATAAATAATAAAGCCATAGAGAGGATGAAATCCTTCCAAATCCAAAGCCCAGAATAGTGGAAATTAAAATCAATTAGTTACGAATGTAATGGATCCATTGAATCATGGTATAAATGGTGGTGGTATCCATGCTAGAGAACAACACGATCTACCACAATGAAACATGATGATTGTATATCATTTTATGAGGAAACACCCTCCAACATTTAGTCGATATTATGACCCTATGGTAGCTAAAGAGTGCATTATGTCCATTGAAAAGATATTTTATGTAATGGGTTGTTCAGATAATCTGAAGGTTAGTCTTTCTATTTACTGTTTTGAAGGTGAAGCTGACCAGTGTTGGTAAATGGTAAAAAATATCTGATATGGTGAGAATATTGATGCCTTGTAATGGTAATAATTTACAAATATGTTTCTTAAAAAATATTTTCTGAGAAAGTTAGTCTTAAGATAGAAAATCAATTACTTGGTTTGAGAAAAAGGAGGAATATATAGTGGCCATGTATGATGAAAACTTCACTCAATTAGAAAGGTATAATCCAAATATTATTCTTGATATTGAAAGAAAATATATCATTTTAACTCATTATTTTAGCCAATATATTGATGGAAAATTGGCTCTAATTAATTTAAATGTAATGAGAAACTGGATCGATGTGTCGGGAGGGTAAAAATGGAGTTTTTTATGATAACTTGTACTTTAAAAAAAATGTGGAATATAAGGAAATCAATGGGTAAGAATCAATAAATGAAAATATAAAGTAAGAAAATACATTTTCTAGTTTTTAGGAAGTGTGATAAAAATAAACTTGGAGAATTCCTTAAAAAATCTAAGAAGTGTTACTGAGGTGGTATGTTTAGACATATGGTCTGATATTTCAATGAAAATTATCTTATGCCTAATTATGATAAGAAAACTATAATGTGTTTTAGATGTGGCGAGACTGGGAATTATTCACATACCTACCCAAAGAAAGATATAAATGACGGGAAGAAGAATTACTATAAGAATAACTGTGTTGTGAATTCCTTTGTGACTACTTCAACAGATTCCAAGAAATTCAATGAAGTGGTATCATGTACTTTTTTTGTTTTCTCATATTTTTCAAATGTCTTGTTTGATATGGGGTCTAAACATTCCTTTATTTCTGAATAATTTTTATGTAAATTTAAAATTTCACTTCATGAAATGAAACTAGAACTTATGGTTAAAACCACATGGGTAAATATTTAGAAGAAAATGAATAATAATAATCTTCATGTTATTCTCCTTAGAAAGAAATTACCTCCCAACCTCACTGTTATTACCTTAGTAGAGTTTAATGTTATTCTAGGTATAGATTGTATATATTTTTACCATACTAGGATTGATTATAGAGATAAAGATGTTTTTTTTCAGAAAGTGTTTAATTTTGTAAATAAAAATAAACCCATACCATTGATAACATATCAGAATGTTGATAAACTATTAAAAGATGAAAATTAATGTTACCTTTAACGTATTATTGAAAATAAGGGAAATATTCAGATTAATTATTTGGTGGTGGTAAATTAATAACTCAATGTTGTTCTTGATAACTTTTATAGAGTTACTCATAATCGGTAAATTGAATTTACCCTTGACTTAGTTTCTGATTCTAATCGAATTTCAAAACCCCCTTATCGAATGGATAACGTGGAACTTCTAAAATTTAAAAAGTAGTTCTAGGAGATTTTTGATAAAAGATTCATTCATCTTACCACTTCAGCATGGGGTAGTTTTATTTTGTTTGTTAAAAATAAATATGGTTCCATGAGGATTTACATTGATTATAGATATTTGAATAAAATTAATGTTAAGAATAAGTATTTATTGCCTCTTATAAATGACTTGTTTGATCACCTACAAGGAGTTTAGTATTTTGTATGATTAAATTGAGATTTGGTTACCATTTTCTAAAGTTTAAGAAGGATGGCATTCCAGAAAATAAAATTCCATACTAGATATGGGAATTATGAGTTTATTTTTATGTGTATTGGTTTTACAAATTCCCCAGCTGTATTTATAGATCATATGAATAGAAAATTCCTTGAATATTAGGATAATTTTTTTGTTGTTTTTAATATTGATATTCTAGTGTTCTAAAAAATTTATGAGGATCATGAAATATATTTAAAGATTCTCCAAAAAACAGTCATAATAAATAAGGTATATGGAAAATTTAGAAAATATGGTTTTTGGTGAAAAAACTTTATTCCTTGGGAACATTGTAAATAGGAATAGCATAACTGTCAATCCTAAAAAATAGTTGTTGATGAATTGGAAGAAACTAAAAATGTTACTATGATTCCTATTTTTCTTGTATTATTTGGCTATTACTGATGGTTTATTAAAAACATTGAACTATTAACTAACTCGCTAACAATGTTAACTCAAAAAGGGATAAAATTTATTTAGAGAAAGGATTGTGATGATTGTTTTTAAAAAATTAATAGAATATTGGTGAATGCTCCTATTTTTTACATTCCCTCGATAAATAGAAATTTTCTATCTACAGTGATGCTTCATTAAAGTGACCTGGTTTTGTTATAATATAGAATAATCAGGTAATTGCATATGCCTCAATAAAACTGAAACCACCTGAGTTAAATTTCCTACACATGTTTTGGAATCAAATATGGTTCTTTTTTGCTTTAGAAAATTGGTGAAATCATTTATATTGAGCCAAGTGTGAAATTCATACTAATCATAAAATTTTAAACTATATATTTATTCAGAACAAATTGAACATCAGGCAGAGAAGGTGGAAGGGACTAATAAAGGATTATGATTTCATGATTAGTTACCTTCTAGGAAATGTGAACAATGTGGCAGATGCCTTGAGTTAGAAACATCATGAATCATTAAACATGTCATGTGTGGAACATTACCCTTTGATTAATGATTTGTAAAAAAATATCCTAGAAGTTGTGGGTGTTGGAAATTCCCCTATTTTGTTTCATGTATCAGTGTTTTCATCTCTATTAGACAAAATTATATGTTCTAAAAAGTAAGACTATGAGTTATAGAAAAAGGTAAAATTGTTTAATAAAGGTACGTTTATGAATTTAATTTTGATAAAGATTGTGTCTTCAGTTTTGGAAAGATATTTTGTGTTTCTTTTCATTCCTAGATGAAGAAATAATAATTAAGTGAAGCTCATATTTCCCACTTTTTAGTTCATCTTGGAAGCAATAATTTTTATATAAATATTTGGGAGTATTATTGGTGGGATGGAATAAAAAGAGATATTTCTGATTTTACCATGAAATATTTGACTTTTAAATAGGTTAAATCCGAGTGAAAACTAAAAAAGGGTATTCTTAATCCTTTTCCAGTTCAAGAGTGGAAATGGGAAAATATATCTCTAGATTTCATGGTGGGAGTACCAATGAATTCTTGAGGTGACAATGTGATTTGGGTTATTATTGATCAACTGAGTAAATCATCACATTTTTTTCTTTTAGTGACACTCTTTCTCTAGATCAAATTTCACAATTTTATATTAAAAAGTTACTTAGGTTACATGGATTTACAATCTCTATTGTATATGATTGTGATACCAGTTTCACTTCTAACTTTTGGAAAGTCATTCAGAATCTGTTGGAAATTGAATTAAATTAGTGAAAATTCTTTCATCCTCAATTCAGTAGAGAGTCAGAGGAAACAATTCATACATTTGAGGATATTCAAAATTATTCAGTGGATTGCGACGGATGTTGGGATCACCATATATTTTAGTTGAGTTTTCTTATAATAATAGTTTTCATTTCAGTATACAGATATCTCATTTTGAGGAATTATATGGAAAATAGTGTCGTAATCCAAAATTTTGGAATGATTTTGGGGAAAATAAGTTGACAGGACCCGAATTAGTAGAGGAAGTTCCTAAAAAATTAATGATGGTCCAAAAAAATATGATCACATATGAGATTATATAGAAAATTTTTGTGGGAAATAGGAGTAAAGACATGTCATTCGGGGTAGGTGATCATGTTTTCCTTAAAATATCTCAATGAAAAAGAGTTGTTAATTTTTTTAGGAAAGGAAATATAAGTCCAGAGTCCATTGGTATTTATAAAATCATAGATAATGTTGGACCAATTTCATACTAAGTATATTTTCCTTTGAGTTTATCCTAGGTACAAAATGGTTTTCATGGTTCAATGCTAAGAAAGTATGTGCTAGATTCATCTCATATTTTGAGCCTAGAAGTAGTTCAGTTGGAAGAGAACCTCTCTAATTAAGAGAAACCTCTTCAGATTCATGATCATAGAGAGAAATTATTGTGTAATAAGGTAATTCACTAGGTTAATATTTTGTTGAGATACCACATGGTTGAAGAAGCAACATGAGAATCTAAAAATGGTATGAGGGAAATATATTCCCATTTGTTTAATATGTAAATAAATTGTGAGTAAGAAATTTTCCAAACGGGGGGTGGAGAGAATGTGAAAACCCAGGTACAAATAAAATATTTTTTTTTCAAATTAGTATTATTGAATTGAGTAGTTAAATTCATTATGTTTTGCAATTCTTAAAAAATATTTTTTAAAAGTAAACAATTTTAATAAACAAAATTATTATATCACTGTATTTAAATTACTAATTTTCAAATTATATAATTTTAATTTACAAATTCTAAATTCATTTTTGATTTCAGCATGTCTAAATTTGATTTCTAGGAGTTTTTAATAATTTTTTGAAAAGGATTTATTTTTTCTGAATAATCAAAAATGCACTTTTTTTAAATATGGTATCTTTGGTGATATCGCCAAAAAATAATTTTTGATATAAAATTTATTAAACTTATGTAATTAATAGGTTATTATATTATATAAATACTATTATAAAATATTCTATAATATGTATGTTTTAATTTATTTCATGATATGTATAAAAGAAATCCTTGTGAGTGTTGACGTAGTACCTCCACAATATTAAAAAACAAAAACTTTGGTTCCTTATAGATAATAATTTAGCGATAAAAATTAATTGAATGAATTATTAATTAATTATTATGTATAATTTATGTTTTTGGCTTGTAGTTTTGAATCTTATAGTTATATGACATGATCCTTATCCAAATGTTTGTGCTTTGTTTGTGTAAGGAAATAAAAGAAAAATCAAAAAATTAAAGTTGTCCTGACATGAATAGGATTAAAAATATTAAATTATTAAATTTAAATTATTATACTAAACCTAATTAATTTATTTCTATGATAGTAATTTTTTGAAATTTTTATATAATAAATATTTAACTTTAATTCTTGTAAAATGCTGATGTAGTGCTTGGTAAACAGAAAAAATCAACAAAATGATTTTAATAAAAATTATAAGAACCATTAAATGAATTATTTTTGAATAATTTTTTATTTATGATTACATGTCATCAATTATATTATTTATTTAGAATTTGGGTCATTTTCTATCCATATGGATCACTTTATGCAACTTATAATATTTTTTTTAGTAGGTAGTCAAGTTGTTCACACTATAGTTTTTAATTAGTATAATATTTTAATATATGGTTTTAAAGAATAGATATTAGACCATAAAGATTTATTTTAAATAAAATAAATTTATAATCTTCATGGAAACTTATTTTTAATTTTTTTGAAACAAATAAAAACCGTAAAGGACTTCACATCGATGTTGGAGTAATTATTAATGTAATGTAAAAATAAAATAAATGATATTGAAAATATTAAAATAAATATAATTTGATATTATGAAATAATAAAATGATTCTTTAGATGAATATGACAAGTCTAGGATATAATATAATATTTTTTTTTTTCAAATTTTAGACTTTTTGAGGTGTATATAGTCATATTATTAAATAGTTTTAAAATTTGAAAAAAATGATAAAATATTTTATTTAATTATTTAAAAATCACGAAAATACTGATTAAGTAAAAATGGTATAATATGGTGCCTATAATATAATACCATTATATTTTTAGGCCTTTTAGATATCTTTACCCCTTTATTGGACTTATTATATTTTAATTTTTATATAATTCCTAAATTGTCCCTCACCTCAATTAAAAAAGGGACTCATTCCTTCACTTAATTTCCTCACCTTAAGCCATATTTCTGAACTAAATTCTGAAAAATTCCATTATCCTTATCTATTTCCACAATATATTGTTTCTAGTATCACAAAAATACTAATTCTAAGTGCCTAAGGAGGTTCTCAAGTATAAATACTCGAGATGTAAATTTCTTATTCTTCTCTTTTAAATTATTTCTCACTTTTATCTTATCCTCACCCCATACCAAAATTTTCATTTTAACTACCGAATCATATATATAATGTAATTATATTTTTTAATGGTATAATTATCATAAATTCCCATTTTCTCCTGTTATTCTTAAAAATGCAATCATTGTCCATGGTGTGTCAATTTGTCACCTTCAGGGATGATGAGTTTTTGTTTACATTTACTACAATCATAGAATGTTTGAATTCACTTATAATTGTTTAAAATTACCTAATGATATATTTTTTTCTCTCTTCTAGATTATTATCTCCATTTGGAAATAAAATCAATAATGAAACGAACTTAGAACCTTGAAATAAATGCACCTGAAACAATGGAAATAATAAAATATTATTAATAAATGCGGGGAAAGATGTTATAAGAAGATCATTTAAGGTATTATAAATATTAATATGGTTCTGAAATAAATTAATAACACTATTTAAACCATTATACAGGATATTTTAACACATTCATAGAAATTCAAACCTGAAGTAGTTATGAGGGTTTTATTTTGAGGTAAACCTAAGGGTTACAAATCATATGGTAGCCACGAGGGTTACAATCATAAGTATGTATGGTATGAAAATGATTCCCTAAGATACTTATAAATAATTTTTTTGTTTTCTATATTTTATGGAAATATTATTTTATTTTAAAGTAAGTATATGATTATTTAAGGGTGAGAAATTTATATTTGTGAAAATGATTTCATATATTTATAATTATTCATGGACTAATAGTTTTTTCCATATTTTATGTCCCTTACTTAGAATTTTGTTCTCATCCCAATTTATGAAATGATTTCATAGGGTTTATGGTTGGGTAAGAGAAAAGATGCATCCAAGATGAATGTTTTGAAGATTTTTCATGAAATGAAATCATGATTTATTGTAATATTATGTGGGAAATAGATACTATTTATAATATCATCCACTTTTTATTATTGTGGGTTTCTTTGTATGAATTATTACCAAATTATCTATAACTATAAAATTAAAAGATCTATGTGAATGTAAAAAAGTAAATTATAGTTTAATTAAGTATATTATGTAATTTTTAAGGCTGAGAACTTATATTTTTCAACATATACCTTTGAATAAATTAATGTTTTCAAATCATATTAACGTATATTGCTTTATAAAAATTATTTTTTTTACTAACCCAAAACAAAATCTATTTACATACATACTAACTAGAATTCATACCATGCTTATAGTACATGAAACCATTTTATTTAATGGTTTATTATCATATAAAACAAAAATACCTAAAAAGGAAATTATATTTCTATAGGTAGTCGACCATCCATTTTTTATTAGAAGCATAATCCCTCAATCTAGTGAGTGTTATACCCCTAAATAAAACTACTCTAGATTTATAGTTAAAATATGAATCAATTCTAGTACAACCTAAAATATGAATTTTTATAAATCATAACAAACATTTTATTTTATTTTCATAACCTATAAACAAATATTAAGCATAGTTAAATGTAACTATATCTTATATTTTATATTTCTTGTAAATACTTAGTTGGATTTAATGAAATTTATAAAGAGTTTTATGATGATTTAAAATAAATAATACAACAATTCATAATATAAATAATTTATATTTCTGAGTTAAATAATAATGGAGATAAAATAAATAAATGAAAATTTTATAAATTTAGACATGAGAAAAAATTTATGAGAAATTCAAAAATAAATAATTATAATGCTCCCAAAATTTAAGACGAGTGGAACCCACAAGTTGTTCAACCTTAAACTCTGGGGGAAATGGACTCATCATAAGTCCCACTAGGTATAGAATCTATTCCATTGAATAGGGTGATTCAAATCCATTTTTCTAGCTAGGGAAAGGAGTTGTTGAAGGGACTAGTTGAAACTTGATCCAACTCCCTTTTGAATTTAGGGTCATTCCTAATTGGAATAAACCATATAATTCTACATCATAAACCAGAGTTTCAATCTGTGTGGGAGTGAATTTCAATAAGATCAGTATTAGGTTAATATAATGGAAAAAATATTCATCCTAAATGGGATTCCAGGGGAAAAAATGTGCCTCCAAGCTACTAGGAATCTAGTTCATCCATTTTTCAAAAGGGTATTTAGTTCACAGGGCCTTCAAAACATTATAAGTGGGAAACCTCTGACATGGTATGAACAAGATGAATTATCAACACAATAGGTAGGTAGTAAATTGTAGCAACATGTAGGTGAGACCTGGTGGGTTGATTTGAAATTTAGATAGTCACTCTGGATAATATCAACTAGAAATCTATCCCCATGGATTTTTATGTGGAATAGATGAGTTATATACCATGTAACTCTCAATATAGTGAGACCAATATGACGGTTCACCAAAAAATGTAGGTGATGTAGTGTGGTTTTACATAGGCATTACCATATGGGTGGATCAATAGAGAGATGGGTGTGTGGGAACCTATCATATGGCCCTCCTCTTGAATAGATTTATGATGTGGTATAGAGGGGTTCCGTTCCATGGTACATCAGAAGTTAACAAAATGAACTGAATCTTGGTAGGGGTGGATGTGGGTGGGGTAACTAAACTTTTATACTGATAACATGGTGTTATGAATACTGAATGTAGGGGAGGTGTTAGTCTGGTTACATGACATGATGATGGATGCTCATTCTGTAAAGAAATATGAATTAGGCCTTGATCTGATGAACCTTCATTCCAACCATGAGTATTTGGGATTAATGATACTAGGCTTTAAACCACCCATGTTCCAAGACCTCTATTCATTTTGGACTTAAAACCATGTATTGTAATAAAATAGGTCTAGTGGGTGATTTTTATTCCTTTTATGGAGGGATGATTCTCGACTCACTGGGGTTCATGGGTGTGTGTGTTGTTTGGATTCTTGTAATTCCCTTTTACCTTATAATAATAATGAATAACTATTTATAGATATTCCATGAATGAATAAATATAACTATTTCACATTTATTTTAATAATAATCCTTTCATAATATTAATTTAAATGTCATTAAAATGAACCTCTTCATATTTAAATTTTATGATATTTATAAGAAATTTTATAGTCATATACACATTTAATATTTTATTCAAATAGATTTTATATATTAAATATCATATATTTCATATTATTTAAAACATTACCAGTTCTATAATATTTCTTTTGGAATAATATAAATAAATATCTAAAGTAAGGTCTTTAATATAAATATTTCATAAATAAATAAAAAATAATTTTTATTTTTAGTTATTTTTAATTTATAAATATAGTAAAATTATTCCATTTAAAACAAACATTGAATGTATTTCAAATTTATCATTATTCTTATATGGTTCAAATCCCCACTCAAATTTGGCATGGCCCTAGTGACTTTTTTGGGAATTATTTTGAAATAATTTATTTAAAATATAAAAACCATGACTCTTTTTTCCTATAAACCATGATATGGTTTTTCTCAAGTTACAACACTTTCAAATCAAACCATTTTCATTTTCTTCAGGTGAAGTTATTATGAAATGAAATTTCAAGAAACCATTTGTTAAAACCATGATACATTTTTATTGAATTAGGTCATGAATTTATTAAGGAAACCTCATTTTCATATTAATAATGATAATTTATGATATAAAACACATCATTAAAATATCATTTATGATACTTTATTTACATCAATAATTTTAATTCTCAATTTCATAAAACAAATATTAGTTTTATAAATTTTATAAAACCGAGGATGTTTGATTCTCAAAATGAATCATGGTTCTGAAATGGTTAATGGCCAACAAATTAGAAAAAACAAAACCATGTTATGAAAAATATTTTTTTGAGATACTATATTATTCTAAAAAATCAACCCAAATGTAATATAAGGAGAATTCAGACCAATTAAGGTTTTTAGAGGAAAAAACACTATCCCAAACGTAGTGTAAAAAATCAACCAAAACCCATTATCCCAATATCTATCAATTATTTTTTATTTAATAAATATAAAGTAATTACCCACCCATTTTTTATATTAATCAAATATATTCAATATTTTTCACAATCTTTATAAGGGTAATATAGAAGTATCCAATTAAATACTTCCCCATAGTGTATCCATAGGCTATATGAATCTATTAATGCTTGGCATGGAATTTTTTTCTAACATAGTCTTCTAGAAATTTTAGATTAATGCTTGAAAAAATGAGAGATATAAAGGAAGATATAAACATAGATTTTCTATGAATATAATGATATAAAACTATCTTATTTTCTTGATGTTATGTATATAAGTTTGAAATAAACACCTCAAAGGCTATTTAATCATTCTAAACATAAAAAATATTTGAAATATGAAATATATATTGAAATCCTTTTTTAATTTTATTAAACTTCATGATAAAACATTAAACACGTAGAATATTTCATAAAAAAATCAGTAAAAGTACTATAATATCATCATATTATATTATAAAACAATCATTATATATTATAGTGGGGTGAAACAATAGAAAACAATTAAAAACAAGATATATCGAATAACCTTAGGAATTGTCATGCACTAAACAAAGATATTGTGACCCCCACTATGTTATACTTTAAAATGGTGAAAACCTTGATGTGGTGTAAACTTAAATTTTGTGTATTGAACTTTATTTAATATTTTTAGTAAATAAAAAAAATTAAAAATAAAACACATGTAATTAAAAAAAATGACTGGGCAAAACTTTTTATGTGATTAAAGGTTTATTAATTGATGTATTGAATAAGTTTATGTTGAGCTTAATTAATATTCATAATATTTAGTTTTTTATAGTTAAAAAAAATATATTTCTTATATGAAAATTCAAATTATATTTGAGTGTTTAAGAGATATGTAATAATTCTAACTAAATGATGTAGTTAATTTTAATTATTTTTGATATATAAAACCTTATCACATTTTTGGGAGTATTATTAACATTATAATGTTTAATGAGGTATGAAATATTTTTAGTAAAAGGCTGATCATATATAATATTTTACCATTTATTTTATATTTTAAAAAAATATATTAGATATATAAATTTTATTTTTATTCCATTTATTTGTTTATGGCGAAAAAATATTTATTTGATGTCACACAAAATTAATGGGTTTTTATGAAACATGATTATTAGAATTTGAAATTTAAGGATGAATGATGTCACAAAAAACATTAAAATTAGTAAAACTAATTCAAATGAACCAAAAAAAAATTTAGAACTTTTTTTTACTATTTAGTTCATAAAAAATAAATTATCTGATTTATATTTTTTCCTTTTAATTTGATTATAAAATAATTAAATTCTAAAAATTCCTATAGTTAAACACAAAAATTGGGTTTTTTTATTAATTTGTCTATAAAACCATCAAAAATTGTACAAATATTATGGGTGAATAAATGTTTTTAGCAATAAATTATTTTTTTATTCTTATAAAATAAATCATAATTCAAACAATACATTTCTTTTAATTTGTGTATAAAATAATAAAAATATGAAAAATAATGTAATTGAACAAAACAGACATGTTATAACTTTTTGTTTGGAATTAAGATTGTATAATTGGTACTTTTATTCAATATATATTATGCATAATTTTTATTCTCAATATTTATTTTGATAATTATCAAACTATTTTTATAGAAAAACAAATTTATTTAGTCTAATGATGTTTATAAATGAAAATTCAAAGTATATTTGTTAGATAAATATTTCATAATTATAATTGAATATTTGAGTAAATGCAGAGTATAAAATTTTGATACATGAGTGATAAAATCAATTGTGAGAGAATTATTACCAAGTGGAAGGTTAATAATAAGTCTATTTAGAACGAGAGTCCATATTCTTAACATTCATGGAGAACATAAAATTCATTGTCATATATATTCATTAGTGATCTAGGGGAAACTTTTGACAACATAAACAACTTAATACTCATTATCATTAAATACTTAAATAAGTTTATTGCTAAATGGAGATTGACAATAATAAGTTTTAAACTAGAGTGTTCATTGATTGTAGGGACACAATGAATATCAAAGTCATTCAACAGTTGGTGAAAGATAAAATTTATAAGTTCAAGTTACTTATTGGTTTTTCATACTAATTTGAGAGTAAATTACTAATTCCAATAAGGTAACTTAAGTTTTTTTGATTGATAAAGGAAATGATTATCGACCAAAGAAACAGATTGATGACTAAATGGAATGAATAATGACAAAAATATAGGATTATGGAATAATGTAGACAATTAAAGTCACATATTTATTAACTAAAGGATAAACATTGTAATCTTATTGAAAAATATATATTAAATAATAACTTAGCTAAAATGATGATGTTTATGTATCCTTAACCATATATTAAGTAATATGAAAAATGTTAGGACATTAAACAAATATAACACCAAAATTATATATTTTTGTAATAATAGAGGATAAAATTTATAAATAGGGGAATTATATGCTTAAAATGAATTTCCCTCACATGGGATAACGAGAAGGGGTCTTTTACCACAAGTAATCCTCCAATAGACCATGGGTTAATTATGAACATTGAAAAGGGAATTCTCACATCATGGGAGGTATTTCCCCTAACATATATATATCCAACACCATAACAAAAAATATAAAACTCAAATCATTATAAACATATATCCATAATATATAGTTTTTTTATTATTAATTTAAAAGAATAATTAAAATGAAATTAATGTGACATATGTTCTAACATCAAGAAATCCAAATTTTTTAAACGCATGAAATCACCATATAATATAATATAATGTAAAAACGTTACTTAAAGAAAATAAAATCAATTTATATAGTTCTAATAACTTTATTTATGCTATTTAAAGTGATTACTTGATATATATTGATGTTTATGTGTTAGGGAGGTGAATTTAGTTCTTCTAAGAGGATTTTGGGATAATGCATGGGTAGGGTAATAATAAAGGGACCATGTATAATGCAGGTTAATTGTGGGGTCAAGAGGGAAATGGATATTTGTAAATATATTCAATCCAAAACCTGCATGTAGACTATGAAAGATGGTAAAGCCTCCAATAAGTAATATATAATCTCGTGTACAATCTTTTAGAATTTATATTGAGAATGTTAAGGATTATAAAATGGGCCTTGAAAATTGTAATTTACTCTTAAATTTTTCATTTTTAGTCCCTCATTATCCTCTAAATTGAGATATTAAAACTGGGCAGTATTTTTCAAGAATATATCTTCAAAATATCATATTCTCTTGTGTATTTTATCATTTAGGGGCCAGATTAAAGGCAAGTCACTCGAGATCATCACTGTATTTGTTTATTATAATTTTATACCATGACTGAACCCTGATAGGAGATGTTTTGGGGGATTTTAAAGGGGTGGGATTGAAAAACATATGGATTTTAGTACTAGGTGTTGGAGAATAGTGAAGGGAAATTAGATCTTGAGTTTTGTAGCATGATTTTACATTATGATTTGGTTGAGATGTATAGATTCTAGTATACACTATATTATAACAAATCATTAAGGAAATGATACTGATTTTAAATTAAATAATTTTATACTTTGAGAATTATTTGAACATGGTTGAGAAATGATTGTAGAAATGTGATTTTTGATGGGAATGTTTTTATAGAAAATAAGGGAATAATGACTTTTCATGTGTATGTGGGGTTTCTAAAAAAATTGAGGGATATTTAAAAGTGTTAATTATATTATGTTATTAATTATTATATGTTTAATTTATTTTGATATTATTATCATTATTATCATTGAATTTATTTTAGGGTGAGGGGTTATACATGTGGTTATAGAATATTTATTAAGTGTTTTGGCCTCTTCAGGTTTTTTATGGATGGTTGAAAAGAATACTTCACTGCGGGGGATTTGTTGGTAAGTTGAGGAGAGATAATGGTAGTTAGTCAACTCAAGATTAAGAGGAATAAAATTATTACTCATGGTCAAACAAATCCCATGGGTTTGGAAAATTGAAAATCTGTATAATTAATGGATTTGTAAATGATGGTAATCTTGATGTGCATGGTTATGGTTTGATGAAAGTTTAGTGAATATTGAATGAATAAATTATTTTATTTTTTCTTATAAATTATCATTAAAATGAAACGTGTTTTATAAAACACATGTAAATATTATATGATTTTTATATTCATGAGATACATGGGAAGTCTTGGGGAATACTACTGTTCCCTTTTTACTCACCCATATATGTTTACCTTAGTGGACATGAATATTATATTCAATATGATATAGGTAAATGAAAAAATATTTACACTATTTATGGGTCATACCCTTGGAAGTAGAGCTATAAATGTAGAAGATATTTATCAGGATCAATTTTACTAGAGTGTTTTGGTGTGATACAAAGGAATTTTTATGATGATACTAATTATGGGTAATTTATTTTAGGGAAACAATAGAGTTTATTTCAGGATTTGTACACACTTTTTTATACAGTATTATTTTTTTACTCATGTATAGTTTTTAAAATGTTTTTCTTATATCAGTGTTTTGTATTTATATAGTGCATTGTATATTTTTTTCATATATGTATTGGAATATATAAAATATGGGTACCATATGCCAAAATTTTAATAAAGTCACAATATAAGGATTGCGAGCTGTATTGAGGGAAATGCATCCCATAATAGTAATGCTTTTATTTCAGAATTTGTTTTCTAGAATTTTGTGATCAGTAGGTAAACCTAAATCTAAGTAACATTCTTTTTTAACTCAAGTAAGGCTGAGGGGTGATTGGTGGGGTCAAGATGTTAAAAATGGTATCTGTTTGGTTATGTTGGGTAGTAGGTATACAAATGGCTATTTTTTGACTTATTATGTAGTTATAAAAAGTGTAGTATTTATAATGAAACTTGTGTCATTGAGATGTTTATGCAGACCAATAATATTGAAAACCACTCATAGATTTTCTTTGACGTCCTTTAATAATTTTTATAAGGATATGAAAATTATTTTTCTTAAGGAGAGGAAAATTAGTTTTCATAAGGATATGAAAATTAGTTTTCATAAGGATATGAAAATTATTTTTCATAATGAATGATCATGGAATTAAATTATAGTAAATGCATCATGGTTGTACTATTTTAAGAAAATGTCTACTTTGATTATAATAAAATTTAAAGATAGATTGTACACAAATAATGTATTTTTGAAGTTTATTTTCAAATATATTTCAAATAAAACACTCATTTTTAAAATGAATTCATGAATGAAAGGGGTATCATGCCTTTATAAAAATATTCAATGAGGGTTGCATTAAAAATTATTGTGATGGGTTATTATATTTTTTTCTTAGATGATAATAAGGAAGCCTAATGGGATTTTTTTCCCAGTAAATGATTTTTTATGGATTTTTATAATGATAATTCATTGGGAATTATATAAATATACCAATATAGACACCCTCTATTATTTTAAATGAGTAATCCATAAAGAATTAATTTCCTAATGATACACCATTGGATCCATAAATCTTAAGGAAATTTATGTAATATTTTTAAATAGTTGTTAGAGAAGCACCACCTTAACAACTGCATAGGATGGATAGGACTATTAACTATAAAATGTGGAAACCTATGATATTTAAAGTTGTTTTGGGATCAAAATTAGTGTAATTTTATTTAAATGGAATATTTTTTTTAAAATTTTGGACTCTCATTAAGATGTAAAAGAAAAGGTGGCTTCATATATGTTTAATAAGATCATAAGTGGGTGGATTTTTTTGTGTAATCTATATTATATAAAAGAATGAAATAGGAAGTATTAAAGAAGAATTAAAAACAAAATTTTTATATTTATATATTTCTGTCATGAAAAATGAATAAGTTTCTCGATCTAAAATTATAGGATATGATATTTATGTAATATTTTTTTCTTTTCCCTATTTTCACTAGAGATAGAAACAAGTAAATCATAGAAGACTTAGAGGTTTGAGTTCATATTATAACCCAACATAAAATAATGAGCAGTCATTTTGTTTCATATATTAATATGTTAAGATGGTAAAAAAAGGTAACATTTTATGAAAATTATTTGATGAGAAACCAGGTGAAAAAAACTTTAGCCATCTTAGTGGAGGTGGTATCATTAGTAATTGAAAAAGTATAAATGAGATTATTCTTCTTATATTATTTTACCATTGAATTATGGGGATAAAATAATTTATTCCTCTATTGATCAGAGATTCAAATGGGTTGAATTATTATAGTGCGGGTCATTCAACAATTTGATGAAAAGTTACCAAGAGAAACCTCAAACTTGTTACTAATGTGTTAAGATTATAGATCTTAAGTGATATTTAATGAATACAAAAAACTAAATCTACTATAGAGGGATCAAATCCAAATCAGGTATTTAAAGTCTTGATAGATTTTCCTTGATAGGTTAGTTTATGATTGTATTCATTATTTACTAAGAGTGACTCTATGACTATATAATGAGTGGAATAAGATTTATCTTAGTAAGGGAGTGATATTATTTTAAGGAGTAATGGTACATGTTTATAAATTAGTGGGATCAAAATAAGGTGGTAGAAATATCTTTGATAGGTAGAGGTAAACTAATTTATTTCTATCATTTACTCATTATTTGATACCTGCTACACTCATTTATTTAATGTGACATGTGTAGGTGATTATTTTGATTTTGAAAATATATATGATGACCTAGGTTATATCCATAAAAACACCTATATTAGAGCATAATAATTATATATTCAATTGTTTGTCATAAAATATTATAGTAGGTAATGTGTAATTATCACGTGACTTCCATATCCTCTATATACATGTGTTTGATGTCACTATATATAAGAACTGATTAATTTCAGATAATTCACACATTAATTTCTATAATGGAAAATCGGTGCTCTACACCGTAGGGGGTCAGATACATATGCTTAAGGGGGAATGGGATGTGAATAATAGTAGAGTTGAACATGTAAAAATGAATGTTGTGAATATATCTTGTTTGTTTGAAATAATAGTGATGGTGGAATAAAAATAGTAAAGCAAGATAAATTTTCTAAGATAGCTAACTATTGTAATAATGTTTTTACAAATGATTTATCATGACTACCTTTTCAGTGAGAGGTAGTGTTTTCAATTATTAATTTCTTTGAATGATTATAATATCTCTTCCTTTATATATTAGGGTTTAAAGTAAAATTAGAGAGTTGAATGTTAAATTAGATAACTTTGTAAACCAAGTATTCATCAAAATGAGCACTTAACCTTTGGTTGATCTAATTCTCTTTGTTATGAATTTGAGTGGAATATCATTCTTATGTGTCGATTATAAGAAGATATACTAAGTCAACTCTTTAGAATGAATATTCTTTGCATAAAAATAATGATTTATTTAATTAAATAAATGGTTTCATGATTCTTTACAAGATTTATTTGAGGTTGTAATACCATAAACTATTGGTAATGAGAGAGGATATATTAATATTTTAGATTAGGTACAACTTCTGTGAGTACTTAGTACACCTTTTTATTATATCAATATTTTATCTACTTTCATGGAATTAGTGAATAAAATATTTCAATTATATCTCAATAAAGTTTTATTATATTTATAAATAAAATACTGGTGCACTCATAATCATAGGCCAACCAGAAGTGAAATTTGATGATTTTAATGAGAAATCTAAGAGAATATCACCCCTATATAAAATTTTAATTTATTTAATTAAGATAACAATGGTTAGATTCCTTAAAATGTTTGATTTTATAAATTTGAATATTGGTTCTACTTTATGAGATTGAAGTTTTCAGATCACAGAAATCACCAATTAATTAGTTCTAGTTATGATATTTTTTAAGATAAGTTTAATATTATCGACGATTTATTTGTGATTTCCCATACTTATCCTCTCTATAATAAAACATTGATTAGGTAGTATGTACCATTTTACGAGAATTTATAATTTTGGATATATTTTAAGGAATTTAAATATGTGTTGACATCAACACCCATTATCACTTTTCCTAAGCCATGTGGATGATATGTTATATATTTCGATGGCTCTGGAATATGACTTGGATGTGTCCTGATGTAGGGTGAAAATTTTGTTGTGTATGGATCATGTTAGTTAGGTTTTCATGAAAGTAATTACCCAAAAAAGACCTTGAAGTTACAATGATCATGAAATTACGGAAAACATGGCATCATTACATATTTAGTGAATCATTAATATTATAAACTAATCAAAAGAGCTTATGTTTTTAAACTTGATGGATGAAAATACCCTACTTGGGGTGGTGAATTAGGGTGTAAATTTTCATGATAAATAAATATTGTACTTAAATAAATAATAATGAATTAAACCTTTGAATATCAATATTTTGTCCACAATATTCAAATATTAAAAGTAAATATGATTATAAGGGGATTTTACTGGGTTCAATACTCAGGGATACATCTATGGAGTATACATTGAAAATTTTTTAATGTAGAAAGGGAATAACTAGTCCACTATAATGATTAGAAGGATTTGGTTCTGGTAATATCCAATACCTAGGGAAACTCTCTCATTTTATCTATCCACTCAATACTTCAAGATACAGTCTCATGAAAATAAACACAAATGTCACTTAGAAATTTTTTTAATAGAATAATAAAAACACCATGGAAACTTGGGTATCTCTCTTTAACTACAACCAATCTATCAAAAAATATATCTTTGTAATTTTTTTAATATTATACTATAAATAAAAATGTGAAATATTCATCTCAATTTTCCATGTGGTTTATGTCATCTTAATCACCACATCTTCCAAATTCCTCTAATTTTATTTCTTAATATTTTTCAATAAATTCTTACAAAATTATCCCCCTTTTTATACAACACGTCCTTACCTTATTTATCTTATAAAATAATATAATTTCTTATTAAATCAGCCAATGTAAAATCCAATATTCACATATTTGAAAAATACATAATCATTCATATTTATTTTTTGTCTATAAAATTTGAGAATATCAGGGACTACTGTAGTGTAATTATTTTTTAGTTACTAAGACCACTCAAGAATCAAGGATTAATAATAATTTTTATACTCATACAAACATATTGTATATGTCTTCATATATGTTTATAATAAAAATGTTTGGATGTAATGTAACCATGATGACATAATATTGAATTTTTCAAAAAAATATAACCTCTAGTTATAGCATAACTTCAAAAATCCATAAACCACTACCCTAAACAATCCTTCAAGAAAGTATCATCTTTTATAAATCATGGTGTCACATTGTAGTGTGATTTCAGAATATTTTAAAATAACTATCTTTGTAGACTCTAATTTTATAATAAGTATCAGAGTGTAATGACCATCTCTAAATACATTTCTCTCGTCTCCATGAATCATAGAATAATATATATATATATTGGCATGATTTTTCTCTAGAAAAAAGTTTTATCTATTGAATCATACACTTTTTGATGGAGTATTTAGATCATAATATCTAAAACTAAACCATCTCACCTTTTCATATAATTACATGATATTTATTATGAAATGATAATTTTTTATCATGATTTTTAATCCACTACTCATTGAAATTATCCAAAAAGTCTTATAAAAAATATCATTTTGGTGTGATTTTTTACTACCTTTACTACATATTATCCCAATATCTCCTATAATTAATTAAACATCCTATAGTATTTACAAATAATATAAAATCTTATATGTGTTATATATATAACTAAACAACCAATTTTTGCATGGTTCAAAAATATCATCTATTGAACCATCATTCAACTATGGAATAAACTAAATTCCAATATTCAAATCCTATGGGTTTGTTGGGAATAATTTGTGAAATAAAATATTCTTTATACTCTATTACATCTATAAATAATTTAAGAGTTATTTCTATTATGAGATTAATTTTAACCTTAAAAAAACATTAACTCTTTTAATATATCTTTACCATAAAATTATAAAATATGATATAGCCTCTCTATCTATATTTATCTTCAATGTTATTCCCCATGTATCATATCTTCTACTATCTCTTATACTAGTGACTCCACCTCAAGTTCAAATTCCTCCCCTTGTTGTTAGAGTAATTATCTAACTATACTTTTCTAATGGTACATTGATTCTACCTATTGAATCTGAAATCTTTTAGAGGTGTTCTAAATTTCACTAACCCCACCCTACAATAAAAATCCTAAATGTTAATATCCTTTGGAAGATAAATTGAGAAATAAAATAGTAAATTTATATAGAGAGATTGGTTATGAAAAACCACCTCAAAATTTGGGAGGTGATTGAACTCTGAGATTCGATGATATTTCTCTAATTATACTATGTTGAAAAGTCTTATAAATTTATTATTCACTTATTGATTCATTCTAACATGTTACACCTTAAAAAAATACTTTCTCTACATTTTCTATTATAAAATTATACTGGTTATTAATTTTCATCATACATGAGTTCTATATTAGGTTATTTGTTAAGTCAATAACAATTTTTTTTCATAGAAGGTATATTCACATCTTTACCAAGATCCTCAAGTTATTGTTTCTTCCAGATCAATTTATTATATTCTTTTATACTTGAAATAATCTAGTCACACAATGTGAGTTTCTATAATTTCTCACTTCTTACTAATCCATCTTACACATTTAGTTCTAATGAATAATAATCCTCCAAAAGTGTATTTATTATCTACTATATCTCTAAACCAATATAGTTACAAAAAAGTCATTAAATCCTTAATTTTTTCTTTCATAAAATAAAAATACATAATCAAGGGTTCTTTGTATGCACGCTAATATAATTTATTTATTATTTTATTTTTCTCTTTTTAATTTATTTGAAACTTAATAGTTAACCACATTTCATAAAAAATATCAACACTATTATTTATGTATTAATAACCTTGGTACAAAGTTGGATCTATAAACATTCCATCCCTAAGCTTCCCACGTTTAGTTAAATTCATGATTACTGTTAAAATATGATTAAAATAATGAATGGAAGAGTTTTTATCATATACTTTTCATATATATCTTGATAAATAATTTTTTATTGAAACTTTTAATTGAATTTAGTCCCAAAAAATTAATTGATTGTACTATTAATTAATATATAAAACTCTATTCACATCAATTTTTTTAAAAGTTTCCATCAATAACTTTTTTTCTTCTACCAAACAAGATATCTTCAGCAAACACAAAAAGCTTCAAATTATCTTCATTTGATGATTTCATATATAGGAGGGATACAAAATACTTCTCTTCAGTCTTTCTCTAAAACATTATCATATTAGAGTGTATACCAATATTTTGGTACATTATTCAAACCATATAAATCCTTATTTAATTAATATACCTTTTCTCTATTATCTCTATGTTTACATCTCTCCAATTGTGTAATATAAGATTACTCCTGGAAAAATCCATTTAGTACTATCATCTTATCATCCACTTCTTTTTTCTTAAATCCTATTTGAGTTTAATCACAAAGAATAATTTAATTGAGTAAATTGTATCTCCCGATACAAAGGTTCCTTTAATATCCATAACTTTGATTTGGTCATATCCTTAATATTATATCCTAGATATGTTTTTGTATCACATTGCTATAGTAATAATATTTATTTTTGAACAATAAAATTTTTCTATTGACACAGTGATCGTTCACCCTCTTCAAAATATCCCACATTATATTTTTCACTATTTGATCTAATACCACACTCAAAGATTCAGATCATGATACATCCTCTTCCACTTCCTCAAATGATTATATCTCTACCAGTCATAATAAATAAATATTCCCAAAACACATCATTCATCATGTTTGGGTTGGATCTATAATATATCTACTTATATCAGAATCATTAATTTTATCCCTTCTCTCAATCCTTCCAGTAAATGGTTGACTCTATTGAACACCTATTTACTCTTTATATTCATCCCTAAAACCCTCATCATTTATTGAGTTTGAGATCCTCTAAAATTTACATCAACATCACTTTATTCATCATAATGTTATCCCTTGTTTGGATTTATACATTTTATTTGATATTTTTCTTCAATAACATTATCATCACAAATTTAAATGATTTTGAAAAGTTTCATGTTAATTATTTTTAATCTTTTTCTTTGTTTGAGTATCTAGAAAATACATCTGCATCATCAATATTTCCAATATTCATTTTATTCCTTAAATTATTTAATATATAATTTACTTATAAACACACTAACGTGTTTGAAAATTTGTTTCATTACATTCCATGTCTCATGTTGTGTTATATTATTTTAAGTGATTAAAAAATTCCTATTTTGGCATAAAATACTAAATGAACTACCTGTAAAAAATAATTTCATGAGATATAACTATCAACAAGTAACTTTTCCAAGTTTTTCAAAATTAAATTTCACATTTAAAAATATCTATTTTAATAAGGTGTTCTTAATAATGAAAATTAATAATTGATTTTATATTTTTCTAAGTAGTTTTCCACTTCAATAGGGGTGTACTCTATTCCATTATATGATCACGGTTTTTTTATAAAACATTCAGTTTTACTTTTATATTACCACGAAAAATTATTAATGAATTCTATAACTTCTTTTTTATATTGAATAATCAAAATGAAACTAATTGTTCTATAATAATATTTACTTAAGATTAAATACCTATCTCCTTATATTATTTCTAGCATGATTCAAAGGAAAAAAATTAGTTTGAACCAAATCAGGTAAGTATGAAACCCTATTTATATTTTTTCAATACAGTTTTACAACTATCTTCCCTCTCATACAAGAGACACACATATTCTTCCCATATTGTTTACGATTTGGGATTTCTATAACTGCTTGGAAAATTAATATATTTTATCAAATTTCATGATGAATGTGGCTGATCTAATGATATCATAAGGTATTCAACTCTTTCACCGTGAGAAAACATATTTTCTCATGGTGATACATTTAGAAAATATTATAATTTTTCTTCCATCCATTAATTAATGAAATTCTATGATTTATTTTTATTAATAGTATTTTTTCAATTGAATTTGACTTTTTTTATTGTATTGTAAAAGTTGGGGGCTTACCGAAGTTGTAAAGGCACAAAATAATCCGGCATGAACCTCAAGTTCAAAATAAATTGGGATTGAATTTATGAGGTACTTCTCTATAATGTAGCATTGTAGCTAACACAGACCGTAACATCCCAGGTAAATAAAGAATAAGACATATTCGTATTTATTAATATTTTTTTTAAAATATTAATGTTATTTTAAAGGGGTTACTATGTTCGATAGCATACCCGATACGCAACGATGAGTTACTTTGAAAACTTACGTTGCACACTAGTAATGTAATAATATTATTTTAAATGTTAGTAAACATGTAGCCGTTTTATTGGCGGGAATGGATAGAAATAACTAAAATATGATTATATATGTTTTTAGATGTTTTTACATTTATCCAATAAACGATAAAGGCTTAAAATACGGAAAGAATTCAATTTTACGCATTTATACCCTAATTTTTCACTAAAGGTTCATTTATCACCTTTTGATGGCGAACCCTCTTTAAATATAGTTTTGGTGACTCTTATACATTCTTTTGGACCAAATAAAATCCTTATTTATAATTGGGACATCAAAATTTACTTTGTGTATGTTTTTGGTATCTTTCCGATAAAGTTCATTTTTTTAAATGAATAGTGAAAATTGTTGTATTTTAATTCAAAACCTCTTTTTAATCTAATTTTTAATATGATTAGATTATCATTTGAATTGGTTTTAAAGTAAAATTAGAAAATATTTTTACCATTAAATCCAATAGTGGTCGTTGGAATTAATTTCACTTTGAAATCGGACATAAACTAGTGTCAATCTTTTGATACTTATTGTTTCACAAAAACACGCTATTTGTCATGACAGTGGGAATTAATTATTAAATTAATTAATTTGACTTATATGTTTTGAATTTTTTAAAATATACTTCATTTTTGAATTCGGAATATCAAATATAGATTAGGGTGAATTTTTGGTATTTTTCTGAAAAACTTCAATTTTTAATGAATAGTGAAATCACTAAGTGGTACTTATGAAAACTGATTTTTCGTTTAAATGAAATTTTACCACCTCTGTGATTTGATTTTTAAAAATATGACATACATGGTTGTCATTAATATGTAAAATGTGGTTCAATGAGATTAAAATAATTTTTTGGTGAATAGTAACTTATTAAGTTTTTAATCGCGATTAGTGGTAATTAGTGTAGTTTAAGGTAAAATAATGTTTTAATAATATGAGATGACCTAGAAACATGTCCTACCCTCATTGGATATGTCATGGCCGACCAAGACAAGCCATGGGTCATCTTGGGGACCCCATGGAGCCACTTTGGTTGGAAAATGACATAAATACCTTTTATTTAATGTTGATGTAAGAAAATGGAACAAACATGATATGTTTTACTAAAACAATTTTTAAATGGGGTTATACAAGTCAGATTTTTTATTATAAATAGTAATTGGAAAGATAAAACGATTTCCTACATCATAGTATTTGTTTTATAATTTTTAGATATTGAATAAATTAAATTATTTATGACATAATAATGATGCAGCGATGACATCATTATTTGACGATTTAAATAAAATGGAAAGATAATGTAAAATATATGAACTACACATGTCCAAAACTTATTGGATAGGTGGATTTATAACCCTTATCACCTTATCCACGAATTATATCAATGTGGGACCTTTTAAAACCGAAACACATTTTCAAATAATGTAATATTTCTTTACTTTCCAAAAGTGCCCCTCCTCTCCTCTTATAAAAGGCCCCCAACTCTACCACCTTACCCACACTCCCAAAGCCTTTGGCTCTACCAAACCCTGCCCATTTTGTCTCTCCACTTCCTTATCTTACTCCTTGAAGCCTCACATTGGGCATAAGTCTTCCCAAGGAAGCCTTTGAGCTCAAACCAAAGGGAGTTACCCGATTTTGAGGTAATGTCTTCACTTGAGTCCTTTTGTTTTACTTTGCTTCTCCAACCCCCTAAACTCTTTTTATTTATTTATTTTGTAACAAATCCAGTATCTTCAATATAATAGAATGTTTTTATAAGAAGTATTCGAGCTACACTTACACAAACCTTCATCTAATGGTTAAAGAACATACTGTTTCCGTGGATGGTGAATTTATGCCTCCCAAAACGATGATTGTTCAACATTCCTTTAACACCTTCAAAGGTGGCCATTAAGATGTCACTATATTTATATATGATATATAATATGTTTATGTTTTCTTTAATCTTCTGTATTTTTCATTTTGGGAATACCTTTATGGTTTCCATTATGGTTAAACACGATATCTTCATTTAAGGAAGTGCGGACTACCGCCCCCTCAAAGTGATGTGATTCGTTAATGCCATATGTGGGACGTGTAACGGATGGATTTAAAGTTATTATATATGATGTTATACTGGAATTATAATATACCTCTATATCATTATTATTTATTTCCATTAAAGTATGAGATAGAAATGAAAGTAGCGTTCATGCGTACGTACGGCTTACCGTCTCCATGAACGTGGCATTTCATTTCTTATCCCCAAATGTAATGTACTATTAAAATTACATGTATATAATGGATATATATAATGAATGGTATATCTAAATGATGAATATAATTCTGGAATTAAAATATACATACCTCTCATTTAGTTTTAATTCCATTAATATGACAAAGAAATGAAAGTAGCGTTCATGCGTACGAACGGCTTACCGTCTCCATGAACGGTGCATTTCATTTCTTACCACTAAATGATTATGTAATATTATAAATACATGTATATGCTGGATATATATGATATATATGATATCCAAATCAGGAATGTCATTCTGGATATAAAGAACCTTTGACCACACGAACAACATGTAATTGTAAGAAGTCCACTTTCGACTTAAGAACCAAATATCGACAAAACAAACATTATTAACTTAAATGGTTACATAATGTTTATAACATGGAAATAAGTGATATAAAAGGAATAATGAACTTTAAAAAGGTTCTTAATAAAGTAGAAATTAACTCAAGTTTATTATTCAGGACGTTAAAGAATGATCGAGTCAAGTCGGACCCAAGGTAAGGGACTTCGTCTCAATCTCCTTTCATTGAGGCATATTTTATTTTATACACAACTTTATTTTATACGGTGTATAAAACCCTTTGACTTTTACTTTTATACAAAAGGAATCTTTTTCTACGAAGCGCTTTACTAAACGACAAAAAAGAATGTTTTTTTAACGTACTCGGTGGCAATGACCTTTTTCACCGCCGTGAGTATTATTTGGTCTTTGGCTTTCTCAATAAGCCATAATGTTTTTAAAATAAAATAAATACCATATACTCTTTTATGTATTTTGGTATTGAAAATGGTTTTGATAAAGGATTATATTATGATATATTGTGATTGAAATGTGGAAATGTTAACATTCGTTTATATTGGTTTTATGTTTTATGATTTTATATTGGTACTTGGACATTTGACGGGTGGTTACGTGATAAACCATATGACGGGTAGTGCCGTGAATACCAGGACGGGTGGTTACGTTATAACCTCTAATGCATTGGGTATGGAAGTCGGCCGTATGGCTATTCCATTAGGTATGTATGGAAATTGGCCGTATGGCTATTCCATTAAGTGATATGTGTGGAAGTCGACCGTATGGTTCTTCCACTTAAGTATGTTTATGTCCCAAGTTACCTTTATATATGATATGTGTTCTTTATATGGGTTTTATGGTAACCCTTTGGTTACAAAAAGGTAAGTAATGATACTTTATTCAGTGAAGAGTTTTTCCTACTTCATGAAGGTGAAGGTATTACTTTGATAGAGTATACATATTTTACTTGATGTTTGAAAAAGTAACAGTTTTCATTCTTTGGGTATCCCTTACTGAGCTTTTTATGCTCACCCCAAGTTTTTCGAAATGTTTTTCACAGGACTTAAAGTGGAATAAGGTCAAGGATGGGATCAATGGAATGCCACACTATATAAAACATTGAACTAGACATGTTTCTTTTTAAGAGTTTTTTTTGATTATTGAAACTTAGTAGAAGTGTCTACTTTGTAATCTTTTGAGATGTAATAGTTATGTCCTAATTCTCTAAAACTCTAAACCTGAAAAGATCCTCAATGTGAATTATTCATTTAATTCAATATTAAGTAAGGTTTAAGGCTGGGGCCTTATAGTTGGTATCAGATGTCGGTTTAGATAACTTTAGGAGTTAGAATTATATTAAATGATTATCCAAAAATATTTTTTTTATGGTCAAATTGAAATGATATAGCATTTGAAGATTACCATGTTGCTTCATCTAAGACATGTTTGTCCAGAATGGTTTTCCGTAGAGGAAGCAGAGATGTTTTTTTTGGGAAGTCATACTGAGGGAAATGACCTTTCAAATCAGCATACTAAGATGGTCAGAATCAGAATTGAGCAGTTTACTACAGTGAGGGCTCAGTTGAATCAGGTGATAAATGGTGGTTGTGTTATGGATGATATTTTGGTATTTTCTAAAAGTAAAGAGAAGCATGAAATTCATTTAAGGGTTATCTTTCAAACCTTAAAAGAAAAGAAACTATATGGAAAATTCAGCAAGTGTGAGTTTTGGTTACAACAAATTTTTTTCATGGGTCACATTGTTTCAAAAGATGGCATAACTGTTGATCCTACTAAAACAAAAGTTGTTGAAGAATGGCCGAGACACACAAATGTAACCGAGATCTGTAGTTTTCTTGGTTTGGCAGGTTACTACCGAAGGTTTGTTGAAAATGTTTCACGGTTATCTAGTCCAATGACTAAGCTAACTCGTAAGGGTGTTAAGTTCATCTGTACAAAAGAATGTGATGATTGTTTTCAGGAGTTGAAAAGAAGATTGGTGAATGCTCCAGTTTTGGAACTTCCTTCCAGGAATGGTGAGTTTGTTATATACAGTGAGGCTTCATTGAAGGGACTTGGCTTTGTCCTAATGCATAATGATCAGGTAATTGGTTATGCTTCACGTCAGTTGAAAACTCAAGAGGTAAATTACCCTACACATGATTTAGAATTAGCTGCTGTTGTCTTTGCTTTAAAAATTTGGAGGCATCATTTGTATGGAGTAAAGTGTGAAATATATACTGATCACAAGAGTTTAAAGTATATATTCACTCAGAAAGAATTGAACATGAGACAGAGGAGATGGCTGGAATTAATCAAGGATTATGATTGTACAATCCACTACCATCTGGGAAAAGCAAATAAAGTGGCCGATGCTTTGAGTCGAAAAAGTAATGCTTCATTAACCATGCTATGTTTGGAACGAGATCCTTTGGTTTTTGATTTGATGAACTTTGGCATAGAAGTTGTTGGTGCAGGAAGTCCTTCTGTTTTGTTTCAGGTATCAGTGAGATCTTCTCTATCAGACAAAATCAAGCAAGCACAGAAGCAAGACAGCGAGTTGCAGAAAAAGGTAGAGCTGGTTCAGAAAGGTAAGTTGCATGAATTCAACATTGATAATGATTGTGTTTTGAGGTTTGGGAAGAGGTTATGTGTGCCTTGTGATTCAAAGTTGAAGAATGAGTTGTTATGTGAGGCTCATAGTTCCCCGTTTTCAGTTCATCCTGGCAGTACTAAGATGTAAAGAGACTTGCAGGAGTATTACTGGTGGGATGGAATGAAAAGAGATATTGTTGATTTTACTGTGAAGTGTTTGACATGTCAACAGGTTAAAGCAGAGCGGCAGTTACCGAAAGGGATGCTTCAACCTTTACCAGTGCCAGAGTGGAAATGGGAGAATATATCCATGGACTTTGTTGTGGGATTACCGAAGACATCTCGAGGTAATAATGCAATCTGGGTTATTGTTGATCGCTTGACCAAGTCTGCTCATTTCCTTGCTATACGAGATACTTTCTCTCTTGATCAACTTTCCCGTTTGTATCTTAAAGAGATAGTCAGGTTACATGGAGTTCCTATCGTCATTGTATCAGATCGTGATCCCAGGTTTACTTATAACTTTTGGAATGGCCTTCAGAAGTCGTTGGGTACTGAAATAAATTTTAGTACAGCTTTTCATCCTCAATCAGATGGGCAGTCAGAACGAACAATTCAGACCTTGGAGGGTATGCTACGAGCTTGTTCGACGGATTATCAGGGAAGTTGGGACCAAAACCTTTCTTTGGTTGATTTTTCTTATAATAACAATTTTCATTCCAGTATACAGATGACACCATTTGAGGCATTATATGGGAAGCGGTGTCGAACTCCAGCATTTTGGGATGAAGTGGGTGAAAGGAAGCTGATGGGACCAGAATTGGTAGAAGAGATGGAAGAAAAGGCTCAGTTGATTCAGAAACACATGAGAACAGCTCAGAGCAGGCAGAAGAGTTATGCGGATAACCGAAGGAAGGATCTATCTTTCGAGGTAGGTGATCATGTTTTTCTAAAGGTTTCTCCATGGAAAAGTGTGATGAGATTTGGTAAGAAAGGAAAGCTGAGTCCAAGGTTCATTGGACAATATGAAATTCTGGAGAAAGTTGGATCAGTTTCTTACTGAGTGGATTTACCTCCGAGTTTATCTCAGGTACACAATGTTTTTCACGTTTCGATGTTGAGAAAGTAAATGCCAGATCCATCTCATGTTTTAAGTCCAGAGGTAGTTTAGTTGGAAGAGAACCTATCTTATGAAGAACAACCAGTCCAGATTCTTGACCACAGGGAGCAGGTGTTACGGAATAAGGTGATTCAACAGGTAAAGGTTTTGTGGAAAAACCATGTGATTGAAGAGGCAACGTGGGAATCTGAAAATGCTATGATGGATAAATACCCCCACTTATTTTGATAAGTGAATAAAATTGCGAGAACGCAATTCCCAAAAGGGGCGAAGGATGTAACATCCCAGGTAAATAAAGAATAAGACATATTCATATTTATTAATATTTTTTTTAAAATATTAATTTTATTTTAAAGGGGTTGCTATGTTCGATAGCGTACCCGATACGCAACGATGAGTTCCTTTGAAAACTTACGTTGCACACTAGTAATATAATAATATTATTTTAAATGTTAGTTAACATGTAGCCATTGTATTGGTGGGAATGGATAGAAATAACTAAAATATGATTATATATGTTTTTAAATGTTTTTACATTTATCCAATAAATGATAAAGGCTTAAAATACGGAAAGAATTCAATTTTAGGCATTTATACCCTAATTTTTCACTAAAGGTTCATTTATCACCTTTTGATGGCGAACCCTCTTTAAATATAGTTTTGGTCACTCTTATAAATTATTTTGGACCAAATAAAATCCTTCTTTATAATTGGGACATCAAAATTTACTTTGTGTATGTTTTTGGTATCTTTCCGATAAAGTTCATTTTTTTAAATGAATAGTGAAAATTGTTGTATTTTAATTCAAAACCTCTTTTTAATCTATTTTTTAGTATTATTTGATTATCTTTTGAATTGGTTTTAAAGTGAAATTAAAAAATATTTTTACCATTAAATCCAATAGTGGTCGTTGGAATTAATTTCACTTTGAAATCGGACATAAACTAGTGTCAATCTTTTGATACTTATTGTTTCACAAAAACACGCTATTTGTCATGACAATGGGAATTAATTATTAAATTAATTAATTTGACTTATATGTTTTGAATTTTGTAAAATAGACTTCATTTTTGAATTCAGAATATCAAATATAGCTTAGGGTGAATTTTTGGTATTTTTCTGAAAAACGTCAATTTTTGATGAATAGTGAAATCACTAAGTGGTACTTATGAAAACTGATTTTTCGTTTAAATGAAATTTTACCACCTCTGTGATTTGATTTTCAAAAATCCGACATACATGGTTGTCATTAAGAAGTAAAATGTGGTTCAATGAGATTAAAATATTTTTTGGTGAATAGTAGCTTATTAAGTTTTTAATCGCGATTAGTGGTAATTAGTGTAGTTTAAGGTAAAATAATGTTTTAATAATATGAGATGACCTAGAAACATGTCCTACCCTCATTGGATATGTCATGGCCGACCAAGAAAAGCCATGGGTCAACTTGGGGACCCCATGGAGCCACTTTGGTTGGAATATGACATAAATACCTTTTATTTAATGTTAATGTAAAAAAATGGCACAAACATGATATGTTTTACTAAAACAATTTTTAAATGGGTTTATAAAAATCAGAATTTTGATTATAAATAGTAATTGGAAAGATAAAAAGATTTCCTACATCATAGTATTTTTTTATAATTTTTAGACATTAAATAAATTTAATTATTTATGACATAATAATGATGCAGCGATGAAATCATTATTTGACGATTTAAATAAAATGGAAAGATAATGTAAAATATATGAACTACACATGTCCAAAACTTATTGGATGGGTGTATTTATAACCCTTATCACCTTATCCACGAATTATATCAATGTGGGACCCTTTAAAACCGAAACACATTTTCAAATAAAGTAATATTTCTTTACTTTCCAAAAGTGCCCCTCCTCTCCTCTTATAAAAGGCCCCCACCTCTACCACCTTACCCACACTCCCAAAGCCTTTGGCTCGGCCAACCCCTGCCCATTTTGTCTCTCCACTTCCTTCTCGTACTTCTTGAAGCCTCACTTTGGGCATAAGTCTTCCCAAGGAAGCCTTTGAGCTCAAACCAAAGAGAGTTACCCGATTTTGAGGTAATGTCTTCACTTGAGTCCTTTTGTTTTACTTTGCTTCTCCAACCCCCTAAACTCTTTTTATTTATTTATTTTGTAACAACTCCAGTATCTTCAATATACTAGGATGTTTTTATAAGAAGTATTTGAGCTACACTTACACACACCTTCATCTAATGGTTAAAGAACATACTGTTTCCGTGGATGGTGAATTTATGCCTCCCGAAATGATGATTGTTCAACATTCCTTTAACACCTTCAAAGGTGGCCATTAAGATGTCACTATATTTATATATGATATATAATATGTTTATGTTTTCTTTAAGGTTCTGTATTTTTCATTTTGGGCATACCTTTATGGTTTCCATTATGGGTAAACACGATATCTTCATTTAAGGAAGTGCGGACTACCGCCCCCTCAAAGTGATGTGATTCGTTAATGCCATATGTGGGATGTGTAAAGGATGGATTTAAAGTTATTATATATGATGTTATACTGGAATTATAATATACCTCTATATCATTATTATTTCTTTCCATTAAAGTATGAGATAGAAATGAAAGTAGCGTTCATGCGTACGTACGGCTTACCGTCTCCATGAACGGTGCATTTCATTTCTTATCCCCAAATGTAATGTACTATTAAAAGTACATGTATATAATGGATATATATAATTAATGATATATCTAAATGATGAATATAATTATGGAATTAAAATATACATACCTCTCATTTAGTTTTAATTCCCTTAATATGACAAAGAAATGAAAGTAGCGTTCATGCGTACTTACGGCTTACCGTCTCCATGAACGATGCATTTCATTTCTTACCTCTAAATGATTATTTAATATTATAAATACATGTATATGCTGGATATATATGATATATATGATATCCAAATCAGGAATGTCATTCTGGATATAAAGAACCTTTGACCACACGAACAACATGTAATTGTAAGAAGTCCACATTCGACTTAAGAACCAAATATCGACAAAACAAACATTATTAACTTAAATGGTTACATAATGTTTATAACATGGCAATAAGTGATATAAAAGGAATAATTAACTTTAAAAAGGTTCTTAATCAAGTAGAAATTAACTCAAGTTTATTATTTATGATGTTAAAGATCGATCGAGTCAAGTCGGACCCAAGGTAAGGGACTTCGTCTCAATCTCCTTTCATTGAGGCATATTTTAGTTTATACACAACTTTCTTTTATACGGTTTATAACACCCTTTGACTTTTAATTTTATACAAAAGGAATCTTTTTCTATAAAGCGCTTTACTAAACGACAAAAAGGAATGTTTTTTTAATGTACGCGGTGACAACGACCTTTTCCGCCGCTGTGAGTATTATTTGGTCTTTGGCTTCCTCAACAAGCCGTAATGTTTTTAAAATAAAATAAATACCATATACTCTTTTATGTATTTTGGTATTGAAAATGGTTTTGATAAAGGATTCTATTATGATATATTGTGATTGAAATGTGGAAATGTTATCATTCCTTTATATTGGTTTTATGTTTTATGATTTTATATTGGTACTTGGACATTTGACGGGTGGTTACGTGATAAACCATATGACGAGTGGTGCCGTGAATACCAGGACGGGTGGTTACGTTATAACCTCCAATTCATTGGGTATGGAAGTCGGCCGTATGGCTATTCCATTAAGTATATATGGAAATTGGCTGTATGGCTATTCTATTAAGTGATATGTGTGGAAGTCGACCGTATGGTTATTCCACTTAAGTATGTTTATGTCTCAAGTTACCTTTATATATGCTATGTGTTCTTTATATGGGTTTTATGGTAACCCTTTGGTTACAAAAAGGTAAGTAATGATACTTTATTCAGTGAAGAGTTTTTCCTACTTCATGAAGGTGAAGGTATTACTTTGATAGAGTATACATGTTTTACTTGATGTTTGAAAAAGTAACAGTTTTCATTATTTGGGTATCCCTTACTGAGCTTTTTATGCTCACCCCAAGTTTTTTGAAATGTTTTTCACAGGAATTAAAGTGGAATAAGGTCAAGGATGGGATCAAGGGAATGGAACTCTATATAAAACATGGAACTAGACATGTTTCTTTTTAAGAGTTTTTTTTATTATGGAAACTTAGTAGAAGTGTCTACTTTTTAATCTTTTGAGATGTAATAGTTATGTCCTAATTTTCTAAAACTATAAACCTGAAAAGATCCTCAATGTGAATTATTCATTTAATTAAATATTAAGTAAGGTTTAAGGCCGAGGCCTTATACAGACTGGGCACTTCATATGTAAATATTAAATAACTTTATATGAATATTCAATATATATAAGTATAATATATTCCAGAAAACTATAATGGTTTATTTTAATTGAAGACTAGATTTATAGTCATCTAATTTAATGAATAATATTTAATTTCTCTCATAAAGATCTTCTCTCGTAGAAACATTCTTATACATATCCTAGTTAATATTTTTCTCCATAATATAGGTTAGAGGTACCATAATAAAGGGAGATATTAGATGCTCGGTAAGGGTAAGCATGAGAGACTTGAATTGAATATCATAGGTGAGAATAAGATAAGTATAATGTTATAATATCTTAATTGTAACTTAATAAATTCATACCAAATCATTCATAGATCATAAATCATGATTCATGGCATAAATAATTATTATAACAAATGAAATGAGTCATAAGAGTGTGAAATCATAAATAATCAATCATGATCCATGAGATCATATTTATCACACAATTTTTTTATTAAATACTTTTATTTATTTTATTTATTTATGAATTTTGCGACAAACATAATTTTAAATTTTATAAAATTTGGAATTTATTAAATAGGATCATGGTTAGAACATAGTTAATAGAAAATGTGTACAACCCATGCGAGTGTTTCTATAAATTTTACTAAGCCAATCATATGATAGAAACATGGTTTCACCAACCGTTCACCCTACCCTTGATGGGTGTATAGGGACTCCAATAGAGATTCATATTTGGTGCATGGTTTTCCAAGCCATATAGAAAAACAATTCATAGTGTCCATGGGAGATTTTTTTAAAAAAAATCCCCATTTCTATTAATTAATTAATTAACTAAAATGGGGTTTCCCCCTCATATAATTAATTCTTTACAAACCACACACAGGGGGTTCTCTAGGCCATATGAACTCATCCTCTCCTCCCACCATTTTGGAGTGGATTTCCATTTCTATTATTTGTGTAATCATCTTAGGTTAATATTTCTCCTCATTTGTTACATTCTTCTTCTATTTTCATGGAACTGTTTCTCCTCCCCATGTTATATAAATTCTATTGATGAAACCTAAACTGATTTTGGGGTTATTTTTGGTCGATTTTTTGTTATTAGGGTTTATGAGGTGTAATTACAGCTTGTTGTTTCCAAAAACATTGATGTCGATAGATTCTATATTGATTTTGATTAGTTTTTCTTTTTTTCTTCTTCTTTGGACCAATTCTAATTAGGTATTTTGTGTGTTTTTACTTTATCAAAATTTTTAGTGCACTTTGCACCTCCTAAAGCTATATTTGGTCTACCATTGGGGAAGGTGACATAATTTGAGGTAGGTTACCCTATGAACGAGCTATAAAATTGAAATCCATGGTTTCTGGATTATTTTAACACGTGTTATTATAATGTTATTAAGTAAAAGAATTATTGAGAGGTATTTTGATGAATAAAATTGGGTATGTTTTTTGATTTTCAAATATTCCAATTATTATCATCATGGGATCCTCTTGTAAAATCATGTTTTCCAGCCCGTTTTTAATTCTTAAATATCTAATGATATCATTTGGTTGTTAAAATGATTTTAGTCATGTAAATTAGAAATTTTTAATTTTTTTTGGCCTTTCATCCAGTTTTCCATAAAGCCCCTATGACAATTTTTGGTTTCCTAAATATCTTTTATGTGGTTTTTAATCCCATTGGTGTATCAAATGTGACTTATCTATATATATTTATATATAAAGGTTCCCTCTTTGTACACCTTCACTCACAAGGATGGGAACATGTACATAGGTACTTGGGGTGATTATATATATATATATATATATATCAATTTGTATATATGTTTAATTGTAAATAATGATTTTGTAATAAGAAATCCATGATATAGTATGTGGGTTTTCAAATGGCCAACATTTATTTCATAAAATAAGTGGTTTAGTTTGTAATTTATATATATTTCAAAAAGTGATGTGAAATATACTGAAATCTTTGAATTTTATAAATCATTTAGACCTATATAGACATTTTTGGAAGGTTGGTGTAATTATAAGAAAGGTGCTTCAAATTGGTAATACAAAGAGGTGAGGTGTTGTTTTATTCTTATCTTGTGTTGTTGTGTGATTAATACTTGGTTTCGATATTATAACCCCTTGTGTATTTCAATTAAGGGCATGGAACATGGGATCCCCAGGTGCCTCAGTGGGTAGGCTAGGGATAATATCTAAGTGAGTTGATAGGGTCTCAACATAGTCTCACAAGAAATATTATGATAAAAGACTACATAAACTATATCCGGAGTGTTTACCATTGGAATTTGGGTGAATCCTCTCCAAGATATTTTCAACAGGAAGGATTTATGTGTAATGTTTAACAATAGGATATGATGTACCTAGAACCCCACTATCCTGGCTACATAAGAGTTGACCTTGGTGATGCCCCTCAATTTACTACTAGTTATATGTTACGAATTTTGAATTACCTTTTTTATTAGTTACATTTTCATGTAAAAAATAATAATAATTTTTTTATACTTTACTTAGAGTTCTAATAACTTGTTACATGCTTTCTATTTTTTCTTTTCCCATTGAAAATATTCTTTCAATGCACAATTCTTCTTATGAATGGGTTTATGTAAGGTCATTAATTATTTTGAAAAGGTTTTCCATATATAAAGGGAAAAAAGTTTTTTATGAATTATCAGCTTGTTACAAGTTTTTAAAAGGAAAGTAAGACCTTATTTTAATACAATTATATTTTCATGAAATCAAGAAATTATTTTATCTTTTAAGGTATGGAATAGGGAATGATTTCTCTTTTGGAATCCATATAAGGAATTCTTATACTCACACCTTTATGTCTATCATTTCTTAGTTTCTTGTTATGGATCATATTTTATTCTCTCCCATGGGGAATCATGGTTCTTGTTTTTTGGGCTGTTATGTAACACCCAAAGATATAAAAAGAAGAACACTCTTTAATAGTGTATATGACACACAAAGACGATCCTAAACGCACCATGATATACTATTTAAATTTGATAATTATAACAAAGATGTTAAAATTGGTGGTATGAATATGAATGAATTTTTTTTAAAATTATGTTTAAATATTTTAAGGGAAGAAAATATTTTAGTAAATAAGTACTCAATTTTCTGTAAAGTCTCTATAACCAAAAATTATATTTTTCATAAAAAAATGTATTATAGCATTTTGTAATAGAATACTATAATTAATTTTTTCCAATTTAAATAATTTTATTCTGACAAATTATTTTCTTTTTTGAAAAAATCAGGCCAAAATTAACTTTGGGAGATTTTTGTGATGTTTCTGAAAAGTGTGCTTTTTCTGTGAATAGTGAAAAATAAAACTTTGTATAAAACTATAATTTATTTTCAATAAATTAGGTAATTTAAAAGTCCCATACTATTTTAACTTTTATTAAAAATCAATATAAGTCTTATTTATTTATATTTAAACTAATTAATTAAATTTGAATCTTCTTTATACCGAATTTTAATAAGAGTTAATTTTTAGGTTTAAAAATGTATCATTATGAAAACAATAGGTAAAAAAATATTGTTTCACAATTTTAAATAAATAAATAATCCCTTAATGAAGAATAATTTAAATGAAATTTATTGAATTTATATATATATACAAATATAAATTCATATAATGATGATTTCCACTCATAAAGTTAATGTATTATAATATTATTCTTGAAAAATACATTTCCGAAAAAAACCATTTTTCGATATGTTTTTTGGGATCATTTTTAAATTAAATAATATACATTATATGAATTGAATTTGATAATATAGTTTATATATTTTTAATTAGAATAATTAATAATAGGTATCAACATCAATATACTTTTTTTTCATAATGAATATTAAAAATAGTAAAAACATTTCACCATGAAAAAAGGGTAAATTGGGTTAACCAAGGAAAAAAACCCGTGATAAGGACACTAATTTTCATATTAATTCTTATTATGTGGATGGTTTTCTTCCCTATTCATTTTATTATCTTGATTAAATTATTTATGGGACACTTTTTCATGAAAGTTTCCTATATAATAATTTATATAAATAAAAAGAAAATATTTGACTCTCTTTTGTTTAAATATCTCTTATATGTTCACAAAGGGTTACAAAAGAGGTTAATGAATATTAAAGGTTATTGTACATATAATGAAATTATTTTTATTATAGTAATTTATATTTAAACTTTAGTGATTATATAATTATGCTAAACACTTATACACCACCGATACAATGCTTATGAAAACACAAGAAAACTCAATGTAATTATATTTATAAATATTAATAGTAATTTATTTGTTATGATTTATGGTTCCAAAATAATTTTATAGAAAATAATGATGTGTTATTCATGTTTAAATTAATTTTACTAGAAATAAATTAGTATATTCATGTTCTTAATGTCAAATTACATGTATATTGTAAAAAATGTCATTAATGATAATTTATGTCAAATAATATTTTCACAAATTATTTAAAAATAATAAAAAACATGAAAGTGAAAAATTATGATGAAAAATGGTATAAAATTTCATCTCATTTTTATTTGTTATTCAATTTTTATCTTATAAGTGAAATTAAAACTCATTCAGTTTGAAAAAGTTATTACCACAGTTAAGGTTAAAACAATTATTTATACATTATATAAGCTAGTTTTAAAATTAATTTTCCACACTTGTAATATTATTATTTTTTAAATTTTAATTTATATTTAGAATTAGTGGGTACAAATTATAAAATAATTGTCATTTTCTTAGGCTTAATAAGTTAGTTAACTTGATAAAAAAATAATTACAATTGTGAAAACTAAAATGTTAAAAGTGAGTAACCATAGAGGTTAAGAGAGTAAAAAGTTTTATTGGTCAGAGTAAAGAAATCAAGAGGGGGGTGAATTTATTATCTATTAAAAATTTCTGTTTAAAAATTATTCTTAAAAATATTCCCAAAAAAATTTAAATACATCCCAGTTAATCAATGTTATACGGTTATAAAAGCTTGACTGTTTAAATAACTTCTTAGAATATTGATTAATTATATGTAATCTTAATATTAGTTATTAACATTAATTTTGAAGCTATTATAATAAGGAAAAAATTATAACTTCTTTCCAAGATTAACTGTCAATGTAGATTTAGTTATTTCTAAATTAAATAGTAAAACTGAGAAATCTAAAATAAACAGAAGAACAGATATAAAACTAGTGGTTCGGTCTCAAACTGAGACCTATTCCACTCCACTTAGGGATCACCTTCCACAAAGAAGTTTATCTAAATAAACTTCATCCACACCCTGGATCGGGGTTAACAACAATACACAATACTGTCTAGGTCACGTGACCTCTTCCACAATTCTTCGTGGGTATGGACTATCAGGTCACACAAGGACCTCTTCCACACTAATCCATGGGAACAAAAAAGTGTAAAAATATGTAAGAGAAAGGATATCTTTTATCCTTCAATTTGATATGGTATACAGTGCGTGTTTTTATACAGACACACACACACTAGTCAAAAGATAAAAAATAATACACAACAGATCCAAAATGATGAGGTAAGGTAAGATGTTCTCTAAGTGTTAGTCTATGTAGCTCTGGACTTCTGGGATGAAACAAATTTATAAATCGAGTCTTCCCATGGAAAAAAGTGTTTCGTAAGTCAGATATATCTGGATTGTGTTCTTTGTAGAGTAGATAATGATGAAATGTTCTCGACTCTAGGATTCGAGTTTGCCTTGTGTGTTCTTCAGCAGTGTCGAGTTCCATGTATCGGTTTTTCTTTCAAGAATTCCTATGCTTCTTCGTTATCATACAGACACTTGTTTTTCTATTGTCACCACTGTCGCTTTGCACACACTTTTCTTCTGGACACGCCGTTATTTTTATTCTCATAATGCATGTGTTGGAGCCAATAAGATGAAAGTATTCTGCACCTCGTACATCATACTATTAGGTGACATGTCTAAAAAGAAACATTTATTATGTTAGTGTATTTAAAAACTTCAAATATGACCTTTTGAAATTAAATTGAAAAATAACAAAACAAATTAAAAAACGATGTCACAGTCTGTTTGTAAACGGTGTCTCCATAAAACACAGTCTCCTTATTTGTCTTCGATAGGTGAGACATCTATGATGGCATAGTTGTATACATATCCGGAACTGGTAGCATAAATGTTGTGTTAGGATCACGGTGTAGGGATGGTCATGGTGTCTGAATGGTTTCAATGTTTGGATTGTCACAGTGTCAGGATGGTCACAGTGTCTGGATGGTCATGATGTCTGGATGGTCATGGTGTCAGGATGGTCACGGTGTTTGGATGGTCACAATGTCTGGATGGTGACAGTGTTTGGATGGTTACAATTTTTGGATGGTTACGGTGTATGGATGGTCAGGGTGTCTGGATGGTCACAATGTCTAGATGGTCACAGTGTCTGGATGGTCACGGTGTCTGGATGGTCACAGTGTCTGGATGGTCAAAATGTCTGGGTCCTTTTCCAGAAAAACACAACTATTGGCAGACTCACGGTTTCTCAGACATAGCCAAATATCTGTACACAGACTCAAACAGTGATATTTGTAGAATGAATTAAACTTTATTATTAATAAGAGAATTTAATTATAGAAAGATAGTTTACAATAATTTTTTATGTCATAAAAAAACTAATCATATATACACACAATTTTAGATAGATTAAATAGGATTAACAAGCTTTACAGTATGTATAGGATTTTTGATCATTATAACATGGTTAACACATGGGGAGTCCAACAATCTCCCCTTTTTGATGATCACAAATCAGGTGAGTGAGATATCTATTCGTAGGGAATGTGCCTTTTTGTTAGTATGCATATAGAAGACATATTTAACCCAATTTTGGGATTATCAAAAAGAGTAAATAATAAATAGATAATAAAAGTACAGAATGCATTAGATGGATAAAAGTGTCATTACAAACATTAAGTAACAAGAATACATAAAACATCTCTATCAAAAGATATTAGTCACTATTCTTCAGCATTGGCTTGGATTCTCTTTTCCTTTGGCAGCAGCATCAGAGTAAGAAGCCATAGAAGAAGAGGTAGAAGTGGATGAATGGAGTGAACCAGTGGACAAAGAAGGTAAAGGGAGTCCTTCAAAAACAGAAGTGGCCAGGGTGGGTGCAGTGGAAGATTGAGGCAACTATTTATCAAGGATAATAGGCCTGATAAGACTCAGAGCCTAAGAGATAGACCTAAATGTAGAGTCAAGGGTAGCGTATGAGAAGGTAGGAAAATCGAATCTTAGGGGTGCAGCTATAGGAGCGACAATTACAACACTCTGGACATGAAGATAAGGCCTCAAAAGATTGATGAATTCGGCAATGATCTCACCACCATACTGCATGTATTTTCCAAAGTCATCCTTGTTTTCTATAAACTTATCCAACAAAGGTGTGAAATCTTTGAGATTTTGAACTTGAGTTATGAAAGCTTGAGTGATAAGAGGAATCCTTAGATTCACTATAAGGTACATGAAGTGGTTGGTCATGTCATTCTTAGAGAAGATCCGATGGAAGTTGAAGTCCACCTTCATAGCAATTTATTGCTAAGTATCATTAGAAATCTTGGAATGAATTCTCACCAAATCAAGAACTATATCATTGTTCTTGACACCTTTAGATAAAGATTCCTTATCAAAGCCACTGATCATAGATTGAAGTTATTATTTGACAAATGTAAGGAGAAGATCACTATCTAAAGAAGGTTGAGATGATTTTCCAAAAGTACGAGAAGTAGTGACAGCCGAGGTAAGGGATTTCAGCTGATTTAGAACTTTCTAGAGACAACCCTTAGACTCATGAGTTAACTTGTTATGACCAATAACAAGCTCACATATCTATTGAAAAATCTTCTTGTTTCTTTAATCTACCTTCTCACCCAAGGAATTAAGATTATGTTGAATCAATGAGGCTACTTCCTATGGGGTCTGACTAACAATATCCCCAATAGGATAAGAAACCGGTTCTGGTCATGAGGTTATCACTCTGTGCATATCTTCAACTATACCTATGAGAGTTTTTACTTCATCACCTGGTTGTTTTTTCTCAAATCAGACTTCCTAAATCTTAAGAAGCATCTTTGGCTGAATCTTCCATATGACCTTTTACAACAATAGGGAAGCATCTCTCTCACTTAAATTGGTTATAGGAGCCAACTAGGTATTCATTATTTTTATCAACTATAGAAAATAGGGTATCTCTAAATGCTTTTAGCTCATCCTTATTCACCACGTTTGGAGGTTCTTGTGAAGGTTCATGAGTAGAAGATGAGATAGGCTTAGGTTATTTGGCAGAGATATCTTCAAGAGAAAATGCCAATTTTAAATGTAATATAGTAGAAAAATCAATTCCTTTAACCAAGACTTGTTGTGAATCAGTCAATTTAAAAGAACTGGGGAATTTATTCCATGTATCCACTGAGCTTGAATCAACTGGATTAAGGACTTAAACAGATTCTAGATTGGGTTACAGCTCTCCCTTTAACAAGTGCATCTTTATCAAGACTGATAGATTTAGATTCTTGATCTATTTCCATAATTTTATTCCTAATTTCCTTACCCATTTCATTTCTATCCAAATTGGAAGGCTTTCTCCATTCTCTCTCCAGTAGATGGAATAACTTTAGGAATATCTTGTTCCTCTGGGTATTCCTCAAGAGAAATTTCTTGCACAACAAAAAGATCTTTTTCTATATTCTCTTCTACAACATCCTTTTCACTTACCTTAGCAACAAATTATTATTGGGAAGAAATTTGTTCTTCCAGATCAAAACATTATTCTAGAACATGCATTTCCTTCTCAAATAAGACTTGAGGAGAAGATTTATTGTCTTCCTCAACCAGAACAGTTTCTCTCAGAGGTACAACAACCTCATCTTCTTTGAACTGTGCTTATCATGATTTGACGATGATGGGCATTTCATCCTAGGAATTCACTGATGGTTAGAGATAAAGATGGGTTAGAATGGGGGTTATAGTTTGAGAGAAAATAGCTAGAGTGAATAACGAGTGAAACATCTTTTTATTTTATCATTAAAGAACATCAAGTGTCATGTGATCAAAAGTGTGGGAGAGTAAAATGAATAAAACAATGAATTACCGTGATATGGGTTATAATGTATAAATAAAACAACAAATAATCTTTATGGTGATACCATAATAAACTTTCACTATGATATCGTAACAAGCCTTCATGGTGAGACCGTAACAGGAGTTCACGGTGAGACCATAATAATGTGATTTCTAAACTATGTGACCATATTGTTTGAGACAATAAGTTCTAAACATTAACCAAGAAATAGTAACTGTGAGACCATAAACATGAAACATCAACTCTTAAGATAGTAAAACTATAGAACTGTTAGAGTTAAATAGTAATCTTAAGACGGTGACTTATGAAACCGTAAACTGTGAAATAATATGCTTACTACGTAATATTTTTCATTCCTAATTCACGTATGATGTAATATATTCTTTCAAAATTTAATTTCTTGGTAAATATATCATCAAGCTTATATTTAGTTCTAACGAATTCCAAAGTGATGTCACCTTTTTGATAACAATATCTTAAAATGTGATGTCTTACATCAATGTGTTTTTTCCTAGAGTGTGAAACTTGATTTTTTGAGATGTTAATAGAATTTGAATTGTCATAATTTATAGGTACATGCCTTAATTGATATCCATAATCTAGTAATGTGTGTTTCATCCACAAAATTTATGCAAAACAACTGCCAGAAACTATGTATTTAGCTTCTGCAGTAGATAATGCAATAGAGTTTTGTTTCGTACTACACCATGATACTAGTGACTTGCCTAAAATGTGACATGTTCCAGAGGTGATTTTTCTATCTAACTTACTACCACCTAAGTCGGCATAAAAATAACTTAGTAACTCAAATTATTGTCCTCTAGGATAGAATAGTCCTAGATTGGGTGTATGCTTCAGGTATTTAAAAAATCTCTCAACATAATTTAAATGAGATTGCTTAGGATTTTATTGAAAAAGAGAACACATTTACACACTAAACATAATGTCATGTCGGCTAGAAATTAAGTAGAGTAAGCTTCCAATCATTCCTCTATAATTGGTTTGATCAACAGATTTTACATCTTCATCAAGATACAACTTACAAGTAGTACTCATTGGAGTGTCACTACTTTTAGTGCTATTCAATCCAAAAAATTTTAGAATATCTATAGTATATTTTCTTTGATTTAAAATAATACCATCATTATTTTGAATGATTTCAAATCCAAGAAAGAATTTGATTTCACCCATTAAACTCATTTTAATTTAGTTTTGCATCATTTTAGAAAATTCAATACATAAAGAACATTTTTAAGATCCAAAGATAATGTCATCTACATAGATCTGAAAAACTAAAACATCATTGAAAATTCATTTTATAAAAAGGGTAGGATCATCTAATCCTTTTTTAAAAACTTTGTAAATAAGAAAAGTACTAAATCTATCATACCAAGCTCTTAGAGCTTGTTTTAAACCATATAAAGTTTTTGATTATTTAAAAATATGGTATGGAAAATGAGGGTTTGTAAACCCATGGGGTTTTGCAAAAAAGACATCCTCAGCTTTATAACCATTTTGAAATGCACTTTTGACATCCATTTGATATAGTTTAAAATTCAGATATGCAGTATAAGCAAGAAAAATTATGATGGTTTTAAGTCTAGATACTGGTGAAAAGGTCTCTTCATAGTCAATTCCTTCTTCTTGATTATAGACATGTGCAACCAATCTAGCCTTATTTTTAACTATATTACCAGCTACATATACCTTATTTCTAAACACCCATTCAGTGCATATGGTGAATGTGACTTTGGGTCTACTAAAAAGTTTCCAAAATTTGTTCCTTTCAAAACAATTAAGTTTTTATTGCATATACATCACCGAAAATTCATCATTGATGGAATCATTAATGTTTTTAGGTTCAATTTGTGACAAGAAAACTTGATGTTCAACCAGATTTCTAAGAGAATATCTAGTTTGAGTTCCTTTGTCTAAGTATCCTACATCAACATCTAAAGGATGAGGTTTAAGAGTTCTAACAGATCTAGAATAATAAGGAATGGTGATTTTAGGTTCTTCAGTAGGGTTATTTTCATTATAACCTGAATCTAAAGAATTTTTATAACTAGAAGTTTTAAAAAATTCTTTTACAGGATGGTTATATGTTTTTGAATTAATATCCAAATTTATTACATCATCATCCAGGTTCTCTAGAGTGGTCTTAGGCTCATGTGGATCTGTTTCATCAAATTTGAAATGGACAGATTCTTCCACACATTTAGTTCTTTTATTAAACACTCTATAGGCTTTACTAGAGATTGAATATCCAAAAAATATTCCTTCAGAACTATTGGATGCAAAATTTTCAAGATTATCCTTAGTATTAAGGATATAGACTTTTCAACCAAATACTTTGAAGTATCTAACTTTGGGATTTATATTATTCCACAACACATATGGAGTTCTTTTAAGAATATGTCTAATAAATACTCTATTGACAATATAACATGCTGTATTTATAGCTTCATCCCAAAAGTAAATAGGTAGTTCAAATTCACTAAGCATGGTTCTAGAAATCTTTTATGGGGTTTTATTTATTCTTTCTACAAATCCATTCTATTGAGGTGTTATAGGGGAAGATAAATTATTATTTTAGCCATTTTGTGAGCAAATAGATTCAAACTGTTGACATTCATACTCACAGCCATGATCACTTATTAAGGATTTAATACTAATTCCACTATGATTTTATACAGTTTTAGAATATTTGGTAAAATGAGAGCAAGTTTAACATTTGTGATCCAAAAAGAATGTCCATGTATATCTAGAAAAGTGATATACAATAATATAAACACAGTGATTCCCATTTAAGTTAGAAACTCTAGATGGTCCAAAAAAAATCCATGTGATCCAGTTTGTGAGGTTTAGAAGTTGACACTTATTTATTTGGTTTGAAGGAAATTTTTTGTTTCTTTCCTTTTTGACAAGGATTAAACACTTTATCATTTGGAAACTCAAGTTTGGGTAGGTATTTGGCTAAGATTTTTCTAGTTAACCTTCTAAGGGAGTGAGTGTTACAATGTCCTAGTATCCTATGCCAAAGACAAGACTCTTTGTGAAACACACTTAAGCATGAATCGTTTTTTGAAAATAAAGATTTTATGTTAACAAAGTAAAAATTTTCATTTCTTAATGAAAAAAACAATAATTCATTTTTAGGATTAAAAACATTGCAAGCATAATTTTTAAATTTAACATGAAATCCATCATTACGTAGTTATGAAATACTACGTAGATTATATTTCAATCCATCAACAAAAAGAAATTTGGAAATCAAAACTGAGTAAGAGTTATCGATTTGGCCAAGGCCAACAATCTTTCCTTTGGCATTGTCACCAATGGTGATATGTCTGCCATCAATTTTAATTAAGTTCATGAAGCCTAAATAGTCTCCTATCATGTGTCTTGAACACCCACTGTACAAGTACCATAAGCTTTTATAGGAAATCTTTAATCAACTTTCCTACAAAATTGTCAAATAAAAATAGATTTTGATAACTATGACAACCCTGCTTTTTATTACAACTTAAACATAATTTATTACATAAAACTTCACTTGATACAAAAAATAAGATCGAGAGGTTTAGTGTCTTTGGGGATTAGGATAAAAAAATAAAAACTCGAAACATGAAATACAACATCTTTATTGAAAACTTCCTTTACATGACCACTACATTCTCTCGTATTTAGCATTGCATGGGATAACCTGAGGACATGCATAAGAAAAGGGTGATATATAAATCCCAGTAAGGGAATACACATGGAATAACATGAGGAGTAAAATACATGTTAGACAATAGGCATATCAATAGAGCACAAGAGAAAAATTAACATAAAGGCATGATAAAGCATGACAATCATAAAATGGGAATGTGGAAACAACACTTAACATGGAATTAGCATGAGCGAAGGCTCATTGCACATAGAGCATGAGTAAATCCTCATTGCACATGAAGCACGAGTAAACCGTCATTGCACTTGAATTATAATGAGTCAACAGTCATTGCACATGATGTATCATGATACTATACTTTACCCAATGCATTGGAGCGCTATAAGGGCGCACCCTTCTTAAACATTTCATTTCATGCATAAGTGTGCCACATGGATCATAAAACATGGATTCATAAAACATAATCATTTATTCCATGATAAAGTAATGTGGAATTCATACATGAGAATTTGTAATCAATAAGTAAATTTTCATAAAGGTGAATACCCTTGATGGATAAATTGGTATGGTATCCACTACACAATGACATTGGCTTAGAAAATCGGTGCGATTTCGGCAGCGTAACGACGTGACATAAGAATTCATAAAAATGGTTGATGAGAGAGAAAGGGGTTACTCATAATATTTACATGTAATGGAAAATAAGGAGGTCATATATATACATGTCCCAACAATTTTAATGGAATTTAGATTCATGATACAATATTATTGCTTGAATGTAAAAGAAGAGAGAGAAGTTCCTTTCGGAATTTCGGCATAGAAACGGGTGTACATGGGAGGAATTTAATGAGAGAAAAAGGGGTCTCCCATCATTAAAAAAATAAGAGGGAAGTATGGGGGAGGTGTGAAACCATACCCCAACATTCATAATTGAAATTAAAAGGACAATACAACTTAATGAAAATTAACAAAAATGAGAAAGGATGAAAAACCCTTACTTGGAAGTGTGCTTCCAAATGATAGAGAGAGGCTTGTGAGAGGCTTCATGGGAGCTTGTAAAACCTTGGGAGGTTTCTATAGAGAGTAGGAAAGAGGCATAATGAACTCCAAAGGCTTTGAGTGAGGAGGAAGTGGGAGATTGGGTGGGTTTATATAGGAAAGATGAGGGAATTCTTTATTATTTAGGTTTGGGACCCCTTATATTAAATTAATCCAAAGCATAAACCATCCCATGGTTTTTGCCCATGGTTTTTGGAAAAGGGAAGAGGAAAAAATATTTTATAAGGCCAAAGTCCTGAATTCTTAAAATAATAGGGTTTCTTATGTGGAGGTGAGTCACACTCCCATGGAAATTAATTTAAAAAGACAATGTGTTTAATAAGTCTTGAGGGGTCCATTAATACATTGAAAAGTAATTAAAACAAACCCAAAATCACATTATTTTAATGGCAAAACATATATTGGCCGAAAATAAAGCTTATAGTATTTTATTACAACACTATAGGGTCATTATGATGTCATAAAACACATTATATATTTAAAAAGTATTTAATTTTTACCCAAAAATTTTACTGTTTCAGAAAATTATGAAAAATTCACAGTTGGATAATTTCAACCTCCTGATTGCAGAAATAACATTTATTTTATCTAAATAATTTTATAAATATGTTAATTTTCACTTTTAAAATAAAAACTAACATTTATCGAAAATTCACGGGTTTTGACAGAAATGGATTTCAAACCTTAATAAAAATTAAAATTGCATTCATAAAATTATAAGATCATTTATATTTAATAAAAATTAATTTAATAATAATATTTTATTAAAATATTATTTAATTCAAAAATCCCTTAATTTAATAAAATATAATTCTTAATTAAATAAAAACTAAAAACACTATTTTTTACTTTAAAAACTATTTACAATGTATCAAAATAGACAAGGAGGTATTTTCATTATTATATAAAAAAATAATATACATGAACTTAGTACTAGAGATTTGTTACATAACCCCTTAAAACAGCCGCATAAGAACTAAGGGCAAGGCGTGTGATGGTGACAGACTCTTGGGGTGGCTCGGATAACATTGATCGAGTGGTAATTTCTATCAACTTCCACTTCTCCCGTAGATGTTCCAATTAGAGCTTAACATAGTGAAGCTCAGCTTGGGCTTGGTCAAGAGAGAAGCCCAAGGATGCCACCTCTTTTCCGAGCTCTGACAAATGGGCTTTGTGTGGAGCAATTCTACTGGATGATGCCATCGCTTCTTTTGTCTGAGTAAATTGGATTTGTTAAAGTCCTATATTTATACTAATCATGTGATCACTATTCAACGACTATATTAGCAACCGTCAAAATTCTTACCATTAAACCAAAGAAGTTGACATTTTATATAAACATAAAGAGACATTTAATTAGATCAAGAGGGATTTCCATTAATGAAACTTTGGGTCGTTACAATATTCCCCCCTTAAGAAATTTCGCCCTCGAAATTTTCCTTTTCCCACACTAAAACAGATATGGGTAACTCAGCTTCATCATTTCCTCTGATTCCCAAGTCGGTTCTTCAAACTTGTGGTTTCTCTACAACACCTTGATGAGGGGCATTGTCTTATTTCGTAGAACTTTTTCTCTACAATCTAAGATCTTCAATGGTTACTCCTCATAAGAAATATCATCTTCCAATTGTACCACCTCAGAAGAGAGTACATGTGAAGGGTCTGGTATGTACTTCCTTAAGAGGGATACATGAAAGACATAATGTACTTTGGCCATAGTAGGTGGAAGTGCTAGTCGATATGCCACAACCCCGACACGATAAAGAATCTCAAAAGGGCCGATGTACCTTGGAATAAACTTCCCCTTATTTCTAAACCTCATGACCTTATTCCATAGAGATATGCGTAGGAAAACCATGTCTCCAACTTTAAACTCAAGGTCTCGTTGACGGTTATCTGCATTACTCTTCTGTCGACTCTGGACTTCATTGATATGCTGCTGAATGGTTTTCACATTCTCCACCATTTCCTCGACCATTTCTGGTACAAGCAGCTTACGTTCACCAACCTCATCCCAACATGTTGGTGTTCTGCACCTTTTCCCATAGAGGGCTTCATATGGTGCCATTTGGATGCTTGAGTGGAAACTATTGTTATAAGATAACTCAACCAGAGGAAGATGTTGATCCCATCCTCCTTTAAAGTCCATTGAGCATGATCTCAACATGTCTTCAATTGTTTGGATAGTCCGCTCGGATTGGCCATCAGTTTGAGGATGATAGGTCGTACTGAAGTTCAGTTCAGTATTCAGATCATGTTGAAGACTCTTCCAACTCTTAGAGGTGAATCTTGGATCTCGGTCAGACACAATAGATATTTGTACTCCATGTAGCCTTACCACTTCTCGGATATATATCCATTCCAGTTGATCCAATGAGAAATCCTCCCGAATAGAAATAATGTGTGCAATATTTGTAAGCCGATCCACAACAACCAAGATTTCATTGTTGCCTTTGGATGTCCTTGTAAGTCCGGTGACAAATTCCATGGTGATGTTCTCCCATTTATATTCTGGTATGGGCAATGGTTGCATCATCCCCTTAGACTTCTGCTTCTCTGCCTTCACTTGGTAACACACTAGGCACTTTGATGTATATTCAACGATCTCCTTCTTTATGTTATCCCACCAAAAGTTTTGTCAGAGATCTCAATACATCTTTGTGCTCCCTGGGTGAATAGAGAAATTTGAACTATGTGCATCATCCAAAAGTTCCTTCTTCAGATCCGGATGTGATGGATCACATAGTATTTTCCCAAACCTCACAATTCCTTCTTTATTAACATTAAACTCTGAGGATTTCCCTTTTTTGATAGCTTCCACTTTTTCCAGAATTCCCACATCATCCTTTTGAGCATCCTTTAACCTGTCCAAAAGATACGGTTGAGCAATCATTTGTGAAAGGTTTGATGATGTTACCTTCTCTATGATTCCCATGTCCATCTTCATCAAGTCTAAGAAGATTGGATCCTTCTCAATTCTCATCATTGATAGAATCGCTGGGTCCTTTCTACTTAGGGCATCTGCCACCTTGTTCACTTTCCCAGGGTGGTAATGTATTGAGCAGTCATAATCCTTGATGACCTATATCCATCTTCTCTGGCGCATATTAAGCTCTTTATGTGTGAATATATATTTAATACTCTTGTGGTCAGTATATATCTCTTTTTCTCTCCATAGAGATAATACCGCCAGATTTTCAAGGAAAAGATCACAGCCGCCAACTCCAGATCATGTGTTGGATAGTTTCACTCATGTATTTTCAATTGACTTGAGGCATAGGATATCTCTTTATCATTCTGCATCAGCACACAGCCTAAGCCCTTCTTCGAAGCATCACTGAATACCAAAAAAAGTTTCCCAATTGTGGGTAAAGTGAGCATGGGTGCAGTGATAAGCCACATTTTCAAATCCTTGAAGCTTTCTTCGCATTCATGACTCCAAGAAAAATTTACTCCCTTCTGAGTTAGCTTGGTAAGAGGGTTGGACAATCGTGAGAAATTCCTCACAAATCGTCTATAATATCCAGCTAACCCCATGAAGCTAAAGATATCTGTTACTGATGTTGGCATAGGCCATCCCTCAATTGCATCTGTTTTGGAGGGATCCATAAATATCCCATTGCTTGTGATGATATGGCCCAATAATGAGACCTCCTTCAACCAAAACTCACACTTTCTATACTTTGCATAGAGCTTCTCATGCGCAAAGCCTCTAGTACAGTTCTTAAATGACCATCATGATCCTCCTTGGTTTTGGAGTATATTAGAATGTCATCTATAAATACTACCACAAATTTGTCGAGGTAATCTCTAAAGACTCTATTCATTTAGTCCATGAAGATTGCTGGAGCATTAGTGAGTACTAAAGGCATTACTATGAATTCATAGTTCCCGTATCTTGTGCGAAAAGCAGTCTTGGGGATATCTTCCTTCTTCACCCTTACTTGATCATATCCCGACCGCAAGTCCACCTTAGAGAAGTATTGTGATCCACGCAACTGATCGAAAAAGTCACCAATTTGTGGGATAGGATACTTTTTTTTATCTTGATTTTGTTAAGTTCACGATAATCGATGCAAATCCGTATTGACCCATCCTTCTTCTTGACGAAGAGGACTGGTGCACCCCATGGTGAAGCACTTGGGCGTATAAACCCTTTATCCAGATTCTCCTGTAGTTGTTTCTTCAGCTCTTCAAGATCTACAACATTCATTTTATATGGAGTCTTAGATATTGGTAATTCCCTAGGTATAAGTTCAATTGAGAACTTAACATCTCTTCTAAGAGGAAGACCAGGTAGTTCCCTGGGAAACACTTCCACGAATTCCCTTACAATAGGAATTTCTTCAAGGATGGTTTCTTCCTTGGACTCAATCACCTGAGCCAAATACGTGTGATCATAGGGCAGTAATATCCATGTTTGAGATAATGGAGCTAAATGAGATTCATCTTTCTCCTGACACTTGTAAAGAATTGGGGGTCGATTCTCCATATGGAGTGTGATTTCCCTCTCCCGACAATTTATGTTGGATCTATATAAGGAAAGCCAATCCATGCCAAGAATTGCATCAAATTCCATGAGAGGGAGTATGACGAGGTTCACCAGGAAATTCAATGCACATATTATAAATGGAGAGGACTTATATTCATGGGATGCAATGATTTCCCCATTTGTCGTACTCACCGACATCTTCACTTCCATGATTTGTGGTGGAGCTGAGATTGTTCTACTAAACTTTCGAGATATAAAATAATGCGTAGAACCTGAATCAAAAAGTACATTCGATATTCTTGAATGAATAAATAGCGTACTTGTCACCACTTCATTGTCGGGGTTCACTTCGGCAGAAGTTATGGGAAAAGCTCTTCCTTGCTGTCTTGGAGGTTGTCGGTTGCCTCTGAAAACCCTTGGATTAGGGCACTGATTTGCAAAATGACCCGGTTCTTTGCATTTATAGCATTGAAAAACGCGTTGAGGTTCGAATGGAGCGTTCCTCTTCTCTGTCGCAGCTGCGTGTCTTTCTTGCCAACAGTTAACAGCTAGGTTCCCTTCCCTTCCACACCTGAAGCATTTCTTCATCCCCTTAAGGCAATTTTCAGGGTGCTTCTTTCCGCACTTTTGGAAAGTGGGGTGCTATATCTTCTTAGTACCCTTGGATTTATCCATCAAACCGCCAATATTGAATTCCAACTTACGCTTCTTGTCCACATGATACCCCTGTGATTCCCCGATCTCCATTTCGACCTTGAGGGCACATCGGACAATTTCCTCATAGATGTCGAAGTCACGGATCGCTAATTCTTTCCACAGGCTAGGCTTCAGCCCACCAAAGAAGCGGTCAACTTTGCATTCAGGGGTAATGAAAAAGCCAGAAGCGTAACATCCAAGCCTTGTGAAGTTTTCTTCATACGCTCCAACATATTCTTCATCTTTTTTCTTGAGGTAAAGAAAGTCCCTTTTTATCTTAAGCCGGAGGGTGCACGGAAAATATTTATCGAAAAACATCTTCTGGAAATCCTTCCATTCCAACGCCTCGATCTCCTCCTCAGGCTTCATATTTTTGATCAACATCCACCATTCATCAGTTTCACCATCCATATGATAATCCAGTAGGAGAACCTTCTCTTGTTCAGAACATTGAAGGATGGAGAAGATCTTTTCAATGGATTTGATCCATTGTTCAGTGATCGTGGGATCGGATGATCCACTAAAAGTAAGAGGCCTTTGTCTCAGGAAGCTGACGATAGTGACTTGTTATATCTTATGGGGGGTTGAACGTTCCTCTTGACCCATGTTTCTATTCAAAACATGAGTTAGCTGAGATAGAAGTGCGACAAAGTTCGCGATTCCCGCTCCCATTGGATTTGGCATCTCATTAGTACAGTCATCACACTGATATTCACAATGGTTGTTAGCCCAAGTCCTCATATTACCAACCATTAGCTGGAATAAAAGGAAAGTTAGGGGTAACACATAAAGGTTAATCCAAAGACAAAAGTTGTTGACTTATAAATAAAATTTTATTTCCTTAACTCATGAGTCTATAGGCTTCAATCTAGGCTTTTCATGATCTACTTTCTAACATATATTCTTAGGGGAATTTTTTTTAATTCCCTTAAAAAGGGTTCATACTAAGATTGTGAATTTATCAAAACATATCCCCCAGGAGTGTCGTAACCGAGAGTGTAGCAAGGCCTGTTGTTGTGCACCGGTTCCCGTTCAAGTCTTGCTCAAAGTGCTATTTTCGGGTTTTACCCCTAGGATACATCTGTGCCAGAGCCGCCTCTACCTGCACGTATCCAGACAAGGATGTATTTGTTTTATAAACCACTTACTCAGTACTTACCAAAACTTAGGGATGTTTTTATTATACTTAGTCTTGTATCTAAGGATTTATTAGGGTTTTATAATCCAAAAAATAACTAAACCTATCCTCTGATACCAACTATGAAAACCCTACTTTTTATTAAAACTTAAACATGATTTATTACATAAAACTTCAATTGATACAACAAAGAAGATGAAGAGGTTTAGTGTATTTTCGGCTTAGGATAAATACATAAAAACTTGAAACATGAAATACAACATCTTTATTCAAAACTTACTTTACATGACCACTACATTCCCTCATACTTAGCATTGCATGGGATAACATGAGGACATGCATAAGAAAAGGGTGAGCTATAAAGCCCTGTAAGGGAATACAGATGGAATAACATGAGGAGTACAATACATGTTAGACAATAGGCATATCAATAGAGCACAAGAGAAACATGAACATAAAGTGATGATAAAGCATGATAATCATAACATGGGAATGTGGCGACAACACTTAACATGGAATTAGCAAGAGCCAAGGCTCATTGCACCTAGAGCATGAGTAAATCCTCATTGCACATGAAGCATGAGTAAACCCTAGTTGCACTTGAATTAGCACGAGTCAACACTCATTTCACATGACGTATCATTATACTATACTTTACCCAATGCATTGGAGCTCTATAAGGGCGCACCCTTCTTAAACATTTCATTTCATGCATAAGTGTGCCACATGGATCATAAAACATGGATTCCTAAAACATAATCATTTATTCCATGATGAAGGAATGTGGAATTCATACATGAAACTTTGTAATCAATAAGTAAATGTTCATAAAGGTTAATACCCTTGATGGAGAAATGGGCATGGTATCCACTACACAATGGCATTGTCTTAGAAAATCGGTGCGATTTCGGCAGCGGAACAGCGTGACATAAGAATTCATAAAAATGGTTGATGAGAGAGAAAGGGGTTCCTCATAATATTTAAATGTAATGGAAAGTAAGGAGGTCATATAGATACATGTCCCAACAATTGTAATGTAATTTAGATTCATGATACAAAAATTTTGCTTGAATGTAAAAGAAGAGAGAGAAGTTCCTTTCAGAATTTCGGCATATTAACGGGTGTACATGGGAGGAATTTAATGAGAGAGAAAGGGGTCTCCCATTATTCAAAAAATAAGAGGGAAGTATGTGGAAGGTGCGAAACCATACCCCAACATTCATAATTGAAATTAAAATGGAAATACAACTTAAAGAAAATTGACAAAAATGAGAGGAAGAAAAACCCTTACTTGGAAGTGTGCTTCCGAAGGCTAGAGAGAGGCTTGTGAGAGGCTTCTTGGGAGCTTGGGGAACCTTGGGAGGATTATAGAGAGAGTAGGGAAGAGGTTGGACGAACTCAAAAGGCTTTGAGTGAGGAGGAAGTGGGAGCTTGGGTGGGTTTATATAGGAAAGGTGAGGGAATTCTTTATTATTTAGGTTTGGGACCCCTTATATTAAATTAATCCAAACCACAAACCATCCCATGGTTTTTGCCCATGGTTTTTAGGAAAGGGAAGAGGAAAAATATATTTTATAAGGCCAAAGTCCGAATTTCTTAAAATAATAGGGTTGCTTATGTGGATGTGAGTCACACTCCCATGGAAATTAATTTAAAAAGACAAGGTGTTTAATAAGTCTTGAAGGGTCCATTAATGATTTGAAAAGTAAGTCAAACAAACCCAAAATAACATTATTTTAATATAAAAACATATATTGGACGAACATAAAGCCTATAGTATTTTATTACATCACTATTAGGTCATTATGATGTCATAAACACATTATATATTTAAACGGTATTTAATTTTTACCCAAAAATTTGACTGTCTCCAAAAATTATGAAAAATTCGCCGTTGGATAATTTAGACATAATGATTCTAGAGATAACGTTTATTTTATCTAAATAATTTTCTAAATATGTTAATTTTCACTTTTAAAATAAAAATTGACATTTATCGAAAATTCACGGGTTTTGACAAAAATGGCTTTCAAACATTAATAAAAATTATAATTGCATTTATAAAATTATAATATCATTTATATTTAATAAAAATTAATTTAATAATAATATTTTTTTAAAAATATTATTTAATTCAAAAATCCATTAATTTAATAAAATAGAATTCTTAATTAAATAATAACTAAAAACACTATTTTTACTTTAAAAACTATTTACAATGTATCAAAAATGACAAGGAGGTATTTTCATTATTATATACAAAAATAATATTCATGAACATAATACTAGAGATTTGTTACATAACCCCTTAAAACAGCCGCATAAGACCTAAGGGTAAGGTGTGCGATGGTGACATACTCTTGGGGTAGCTCGGATAACAACGCTCGAGTGGTAATTTCTATCAACTTCCACTTCTCCCGTAGATGATACCGTTCGAGCTTAACATGGTGAAGCTCAGCTTAGGCTTGGTCAAGAGCGAAGCCCAAGGATGCCACCTATTTTACGAGCTCCGAAAAATGGGCTTCGTATGGAGAAATTCTACTAGATGATGCCATCACTTCTTTTGTCTAAGTAAATTGGATTTATTAAATTCCTATATTTATATTAATCATGTGATCACTGTTCAACGACTATATTAGCAATGATCAAAATTCTTATCATAAAACCAAATAAGTTGACATTTTATATAAACATAAAGAGACATTTAATTAGATCAAGAGGGATTTCCATTAATGAAACTTCGGGTCATTACAATACCCATACCTATTTGGGTCTAGTAATATTAGCGACTAGTGCCTTAGGAACCCATATCTGCCTCATAGGTTTCCTTCAGGAATTATGTAAATTATTTGAAAAATAAACTCTATTTGGTCTAGAAAAGCTTAAAACAGTACAAAGTTTATCATAACATAAACTTGCTGAATGTTTTCCAGAACTAAGAGTAAAGCTGTATATCCTAGACTTTGAAATAAAATTAGTTCTTCCAAAATTTCTTTTACTAGGTTGATAGCCAATGGGAGTAGTATATTTAAGAGAAATTTGTTTACCTTGAATTTGTACCAAGGTATATTTACCATTAGTAAACCATTCAAGATCCTTTTTCAATTTCTCATTTGAAAGATTTAGTTCATTGTTCTCTTTGAGTAATTGATCATTTTTCTCCTTTTCTACAGTGAGTTTAATTTTAATAGTTGAGGTAAGAGAATGATGTTTCTTTAAAGACTTGTATTTATCTTTTAGTTCATTGCATGTCTCTTCAAGAATATTATAGTACTCAAACATTTATTCATTAGATATATTTTTAGAGTCACTATCATCTCCAGAATAATAGGAATTGTGTACATGAGAGTCTAGTGTTACCTCACATGTGTTTTTCATAAAACACATATTGGCTATGTTAGCTTGTTCATCATGTGAAGATTCTGAGTCACTTGAACTGTTCTAAGAAGAACTCCTTGTTGCTTTCATTACCTTTTTATGATTTCTATTTTTGTCCTCATATTTCTTTTTTTACTTGAGATTGGGACAATCAGCCTTGATATATCCTTTTTTCTTACATTCATAGCATACGATCTCATCCGACTTTTCACTTCTTTTCCAATATTTCTTCCAACTTAGTTTTTGATCATATTTTACCTTAAAGTTAGGCTTTCTGAAAAATTTATTCTTCTTGTAAAATCTCTTAAACCTTCTGGTTAATTGAGCCATCTCCTCATCACTATCAGGTGATGATTGTTCAATATTGGAAATTTCTACAGAAAAAACCACTTTCCTTTTTTTTGTTTAGAGGTGGTGGTATTGAACACAAATATTTTATTTTGGGTTTATCCTTCTCTTCCATGTTGACTTTACATTCCACTTCATACATCATAAGTTTTCCAATGAGTTATTTTATAGGTATCTTGATGATGTCACATAACTCTCTAATAGATACAAAGTTTCCTCTCCATTTTTCAGGTAGGCATCTGAGAATCCTTATGATTTGTTCATTGGTAGTGACTTCTCTTCCAAGAAAAATCATTGTGTTGAAAATTCTGTTGAACCTGAGATACATGTCGTAAATAAGATCACCAGGTTTCATTTTAATGTTATCATATTTAATATTATAAGTATTAATTCTCATTTCTTTCACATTAGAATTTCCTTTATGTGAAATAGATAAGGTATCCCAAATTTCATGGTTGATTTTACATGCATAGATCCTCTTAAATTCCTTATCTCTTAAAGATATTTATAAATTATTCATAGATTTTCAATTTTTATTATAGTAAGTATTGGTATCTTCATCTCATGTTATTCTGTCAATAGCAGGAATCTTATATTCATCTATAATTGAAGACCAAATTTCGAAGCTTACACTTTCTAAATATATTTTAATTTTAATTTTCCATTGAGCATAATTAGTTCCATTAAATAAATTTGGTCTATTTATTATGTTACCTTCCAATATATTATACATAATAAAGAAATACTTTTAAAGATATAGAAATTTAGAAGTAATAGAAATTTACTGATCTTTAAAGTACAACTAAAATCACAATTTAATAGGGTCAAAAATAGAGTCTTAATAAATAATCCTTAGATACAAAATGTTGGTTGGATTAGATTACTCAATAGGGGGTGAATTAAGTGTCTATTAAAAATATATGTTTAAAAAATATTCATAAAAAGGTTACGCAATAAATTTAAATATAGCCGAGTTAATCAAAGTTTTACGGTTATGAATGTTTGACTGTTAAAATAACTTCTCAGAAGATTGATTAATTATTCGTAATATTAATATAATTTATTAACATTACTTTTGAATCTATTCTAATAATGAAAACGAACTATAACTTGTTTCCAAGATTAACTATCAATGTAGATTTATTTATTTTTGAATTAAATAGTAAAATAGAAAAAACTAAAATAAACAGCACATCAGATATAAAACAAATGGTCCAGTCTCAAGCCGAGACCTAATCCACTGCACATGGTGATCACCTGACACCAAGCAGTTTATATAAATAAACTTGATCCACACCCTGGATCAGAGTTAACAACAGTACACAAGATTGATCAGGTCATGCGACCTCTTCTACAGTTCTTCGTGGGTATGAACTATCAGGTCACACATGGACCTCTTCTACACTTATCCATCAGAATACACAAGTGTAAGAAGATGTAAGAGAAATGATTTCTTGTATCATTCAGTTTGATGTGGGAAACAATGCATGTTTTTATACAGACAAACACACTACTCGAAAGATAAAAAATAATTCACAATAGAGCAGAAATGATGATATAAGGATACAAGTGCTCTAAGTGTTAGTATATGCAGCTCTAGAATTCTAGGACGAAACAAATGCATAAATCGAGTCCTCTCGAGGAAAACAGAGTATCATAAGTCAGTTAGATCTCTATCATGTTCTTCATGGAGTAGATAGTGAATAAATTTTCTTGGATCTAGGATTCAAGTTTGCTTCATGTGTTCTTACGCAGTGTCAGGTTAAATGCATCAGATCTTCTTTTAAGAATGATCATGCTTCTTCATTATCACGCATACACTTGTTTTTCAGTTTCCACTACTATCAATTTTCACACACTTTTCTTCTGGGCACACTATTCTTTTTATTCTTAGAATGCATGTGTTAGAGCCAACAGGTTGCATGTATTCTGTACCTCATACCTCATACTGTCAGGTGACATTTCTATAAAGAAAGATTTATTATGTCAATGTACTTAAAAAATTAAAATATAACTGTTAGAAATTAAATTGAAATATGGAAAAACAGATTAATAAACGATGTCAGAGTCTGTATGTAAATGGTTTCTCCATAAAACAGTGTCTCCTTCTTTGCCTTTGAGTAGTGAGGAAACTATGATGACATAGTTTTATAGAGATCAGAAACTAGTAGCACATATGCGATGTTAGGATCATGATGTCTGGTCACAGTGTATGGATGGTGAAGATGTCTGAATGGTTATGGTGTCTGGATGGTCACGGTGTATGGATGGGCACAATGTCTGGATGGTCACAGTGTCTGGATGGTCACAGTGTCTGGATGGTCATGGTGTCTTGATGGCTATGGTGTCTGGATGGTTATAGTGTCTGGATGGTCACGGTGTCTGGATGGTCACGGTGTCGAGATGTTCATGGTGTCTGGGTCCTTTTCCACAAAATCCCAACCAGTGGCAGACTGACGGTTTCTCAGACTTAGCCAAATATCTTAACACAGACTCAAAAAGTCATATTCATAGAATGAATTAAAATTAATCATTCATATGATAATTTCATTATAAAAAAATAGTTTACAATAATTATTTAAGACGTTAAGAAACTATTCATTGTACACATGATTTTATATAGATTAAATAGGATTAACAAGCTTTATAAAACGTATAAGATTTTTGATCATTAAAAAATGGTTAACACATGTGGAGTCCAACATGTTTAAAACATGTTTCTTTTTTTCTATAGGTATGGAATAAAAATATTTTACCACCACTCCATTATTTATCAATTTTTTAGGAACTCTTTTTGAGAGTTAATTTCAATTATTTAATAGTTTTTGGTATTTAAAAATTACCACTCTTTCTATCTTATATTTGGGAATCCCTATCCTCTTCTATACACACTTCAAAAACCATTGGTTTTGGCCAAGAAATACAGAAATACCTTAATTAATTCCATTTCCACATAATAAAGTCCTTTTTTATGAATATAAACCCCTCTAAGGAATGTTTTGGAGTAAACCGATAGAATTTTTCCAAAGAAGAGGTATAATACTTAATCAATAATTTTTTATTTATTTTTTCATCCACATATTTACTGTATTATTAATCCTTGATTATATAATATCATAATTATATTCTATATAATGTGATGTTTTTATATAAATTGAATAACCTATATCCATATCCTCTTCCATTGAATGGAAATGAAAGCATTATTCGTGTATATGGTGAACTATCATCTCACAAAATGGTGTAATTAGTTTTCCATCACCACTATTCATGGAATTTTTTAATAGTATGTATAATATATATATATATATATATTGTATTCATGAAATATTTATCATTTTGAAAAGATAACATTTCATATTTTTTCATATTTTTTCTTTCATTTAAAAATGATGACATCATTCATGAATACTTGTGGATTAACACCTCCATGAAGTGATGTGATTGTTTTTTAATAACCAAAACACATGATTGTTATATAAGAGTGTATTTATAGAAATAATAATGTAATTATTTTATAAATATCATTCCGTAAAGGTAAAATAATACTTATTTTCCTTCTATTGTGATTGTTGAAAAAAGGAAATGTTACTCAAGAGTACATATGACTTTCTATCTCCATGATTTTAACATAGCTCATTTTTTCATAACCATATTTAAGGGTTAGTTAAAAAATAATAATTGATTCATAATAATGATGATTAATTGAAGATTATTATTCTAGGGATGATGGTACAATGGCCTCTTTTACTTTATAAAAAATACATAAATTATTTTGGAAATATGAATTGAATACCCTCAAAACATATGAATTGAACTTAATTGAATATATAATTAATTATAAGATGGAAGTAAAAAAAAATTAAAATGAACATGGAAATTTTGTTAATTAAGTGAATAATTAATATAATTTTATTAGTCAGGAATATATGAAACATATGTGACCAGTTATACTCGAGGTAAAGGATTTCATCTAAATTTCCTACCATTGAGGAATATTATAATATTATGCACATAATTTCTCTTATATGGTGTATATGTTTCCCATTTTACATATTATATCATTAATCTTTCTTAATTTATGTTATTTTAAGGAAAATTCATTTTACATCATCCTATGTGATTTTATTTGAAAGCTACCAAGTGGTAAGATGTTTCATAACTCAATTTATTTTCATTAGGTTATATTACTTATTAATTTTATAAGATATTATAACATTATATGTGTTAATAATTTTTATTATTATATGTTCTATTTATACTTATTTTACGTGGATTTAAATTTTACACACACAATTAATTCATTAACTACTTATCACTTCCATGGTATGATCTTTGTAAGAGTTTTTATCTTAATTTCCACTATATTTTGGCATATTTGGTAATATAAACCTTATAATTTTTATTTTGTGTATATAATAACCATTTAATATGTTATATAATGAATCTATTTAATTTCATGGTATCTAATGTTTCATTTGAAGTAATTGTTTTATGGATGCTAGGATTCAAAAATTACCAAAGCACTGAGGGTTAATGATTTAATTTCAATTCAATAGGGATTGTTTGTTCTTGAATTTAAATTGAAGGTAATTATATGATAATTATACAATAAACCCATTTAATTTTCCTCTATATTTTATATTAAAGATAATTTATTTTAATAATACCATTTTCTTCTCATTGGTACTTAAAATGATTGAGAAAATGTTTTTATAAAAGGCCAACATTATTTTTATTTTCTGTCAAAAATTATATTTCTACCATTAAAATATATTCATTAAAATTATTTAAATAATATATTTAATTTAATAAAATTATTTCTAAAAATAAATGTTTTCCCATGTTTTATTTTTTTGTAAAATGGTTTAAAAGGAATCTTCTTGCCATTTTTTTAAAGAGTTATATTTTTACTTTTTAACAAAAAAATGTAAGAGGAATATTTGTTTTAACATACTTAGCATAAATGAAATATTTTCATAGTCATGAATTCTAGATTCATTGAAGTTTCCTTTACATGTTCCAAGGGTTCTATTCAAATAAAATTTTTCCCCAATATTCTAGAAATATTTTTTTAAATGTTTTTTCAAATTGAAAAATTGTATTTTCTAAAAAAAATTAATGTTATTTATATTGTATTTTTACTCATAAAAAACATTAAAAGTTTATTTTAGTTATGACCCACTATAGATATTTTTTAAAGATACCATCATTATTATTTCTTCATAGGGTTTATGATAAGTTTTTTTAAGGGTAAATATTAAGATATCATAAGCTAGTTTTTAAATATGAATTTTTATGTTTATTATGTATTGAATTTTTATTATCCCCTTTAATATAGTAAATGAATTGGCCTTAATATGTGATAAAATGGGGCCTCTATATCCCCATGATGCATTAGTAGGTTTCATGATGCAAACTAGTTTGGTTATTTAGCTGAGGCCTTACCCATTTATATAATATGTTTTTGAATGTAGCGCTCAAGGTATGTTTATGATCAACAAAATTATGAATTCCATCATTATGAGATTATTTATCGATGTCAATGTGATTAATTGAATAGTTATTCTATTCATGGATATTTTTTAAACTCATGTGATTAGTTATATGACATTATTTTATCATCATTTATCCTGATATATTATTCTTTGTGATCAATATATTGATTGAATGAATTGTGTTTTCATCTATTTACCTTTATATATTGATTATTACTTATTTAATAATTCTATCATCTATATTATGTAACCCTTACTATGTATTTTAGTTCACACATTTTTTTCCTTTACCTATGATATGATATTAAAATATATGAATAACTTCATGGATTTAGAATATTTAATTTCATTATGTTTTATATTTTTCATTTTCACATGTAATGATAGATTCATGTGTGTATATAGTTTATAATGATTGTTAAGATATTTGGTTCATTGGTATGTGATCTCTTGTATCTAGGTATAATGCAATAATTTAATAAAAGAATCTAGTCTACTGTGGTTGGGATCATTATAGTTGGTATCATATAAATTTTAGTTGAGACCTACTAAACTAGATTTTGGATAATATATATTATGAAACATGATCCAATGGAAGTCTTTTAGGATATTCCAAAATAAAAATAACTTTATGATTATGAAGTAGAGTTTTTAATATTTAAGGTACATTTATGGGTTAATAACTATAAGGATGAAAATAATTTTAATGGCATACATACCCCTTCTAATTTTTATGTGATTTAAGTACATTGAAGACATTTAATTAGTTTTGATAGATGTTCAAGGTATATATAACCCTTATGAATAACTCATGTTTTAGTGTGAATGTTAATTGAGGAATAATTATTTAATATTTTTTGTATAAAATTTTAAAGATATTAATATTCTTTAGGGTTTATATGACCTTTGATGCTGTGGTAATTATGGGTTATTAAAAGTTGGGATCAAATATTTTATCATGTAGAAAAACATGGGATCGAAAATTAATTTGATGATTAATGTTATTTTAGAAAATTTTCATCTTATTTTTTGAAAATTATAAGAATTATATTATTATAGTTTTAGAAAAGGTGAACCCATGTTTCGGGTGAAATGTTATCACATCTGAAAAGGTCAAGAGGATTGAATCCAAAACAAAAGGTCACCAAGGGTGTATCACCTACCACTATATTATGTGATGACCTATTCTGTATGATTTTGTTTACATAATTAGTTTGATGAATAAATATTATGTTGGTTTTTAGAAACATATTAAATGATTAATTTTTTTTTATGTTTTGATGCTATTAATGATATTTTTGAGATATATTTAATTATTTTGAGGTATATATAACCTTTAGGTTTAATGTAAAGTATGATTTAGAAAGAATGACATTATGTTTTTGGAGTTCTTAGATGAAGGGTATGCAATAACCTTTGAGGTTAAAATATTCTTTAATGTTGATGTTATTGGTGTTATTCGATATTTAGGGTTATTTATTTATGGTATGGTCTTTGATAATCCTTTTTGTTTTATTATATAATTTTGGGTGTTAATGTATTATTACATTATATAAGGGTTTATTCATTTCAGGTATTATCTTATATTCTGAAAACCATTTTTATTTTATTAAATATATGAGGAATAGCTTTGTTTTCTTTTTTAGATGGTATGATCCGTTAAAAGTTAATTTTAGTGCATCATGCATAAAAATTATATTTGATATTGATTTATTAGTGTAACAAAGGAAGTTGAAATTCATCTAAGAACAAATAAAGGATAAAATTAGGTTTATGAAATAAAAATATACAAAAATTTATATTTTTTAGTGTTCTATATCTTAATAGTAAAATAACCCATCAAATTTAAGAAAATAATTTTGAAATAATGTTTTTTACATATATCTTAATTTTCAATGAATAAATGGTATTTTCTCTGATTATAGATTTATGGATTTGTGGTCATTAACTTTCTCAAGATCATTAACATTCATATGATCAAATATCTCTATCACTCTCCATAATTATTTGTTCATTATTTTTTCTTCTATTTAAATATTTTAAATTCACAACAATGTTTTCTTATATAGAAACTTAGTTACGTTTTATTCTAGATGTCCTTTACACTTCTCTTTATCTCTTATCAAGAGGAAGTTTTATTAACCCTTTATACGCTGTCGAATTCAAAAAAAAAGGAATTTATAGACACAAAAACATTCATTTTTGAGATCATGGTCAAATTTTGAGGACACAAATTATTGAATGTGGGGAGAATATAACACCCTAATATTTTAAAAGAATAAAATTATGTTTTATAGCATATATGACACTCAACACCAATCCTATAAAATGATAATATACAATTTAAACAAGACCATTATAACCTAACCATTTAAAATAAGGACATGAATATTAATAAATTTTTTAAAACTATTTATTTATATTTTAGATGAAGAAAATATTTTTAAAAATTTGGACCCAATTTTTAGTAATATCGTTTTCTGCTTTAAAAATATTTATTTTATAAAAAATGTTTTTATTTATATTTATGAGAAAATAATATAATTAATTTCTACAAATTATAGAAATTTTGTTGTAAAAAATGAAATTAATTTCCTAAATTATCATATCAAAATTAATTTTTTGTGAAATTTTAAGATTTTTTAAAAAAGAGCAAATTTTCAATGAATAGTAAAAAATACCATTTTTTGTAAAACTGTCATTTGTTTTCAGAAAATTAAGTAATTTAAAAGTACTGTTATTTTTTAAAAATTATTTTAAAATTAAAATAAATATTATTTAATTATATTTATATTATGAAATTACATTTTAATCATATTCTTACTTGATTTTGTAATAATGTTATTTTTATACTTAAAACATACCTTTGAGAAAACTATTTTTAAGTCCAAAATGTTTATCCATTTCATTTAATTAAAATAAATTCTAATGAGGAATTATTAAGAATAAATTTATATAATATATATATATATATATATTGGAATTTAAATTCATATAGTAATGATTAATAGTCATGGAGTTAATGTAGGATCATATTATGCTTGAAAAATACATTTCTTGAATAACTGTTTTCTACAAGTTTTATAGGTTCATTGTAAAATTAAATTCAGCCAGAAATATGTATTTAATTTGATAAAATGGATTATAAATTTTCAATCAAAATAAATAATATTATCTCATAATTTCACCTTAATTTTTGGTCATAATAAAAAGTTAAAATAGTAAAAAATAGTTCCAGATGGTATAAAGGGTAAATTTGGTTAACCAAGGTTAAAACTTACTGATTGGACACTATTTTTCAAATTAATTTTTACTAGATGAATGGATATCTACTGTTATCATCTTAGTCTCTAGATATAATTATTTATGGGACACTTTTCCTTGAAAGTGGCATATATAATAATTTAAGCATAGAAAAAGAGGAAATTCCACTCTCTTTTGTTTAAATATCTCTTATATGTTCACAGGGGGTTAAAAGTAAGTGATTAATGAGTATTAAAGGTTATTTTGAGTATAAATATATTATTTTCATCATGGTAATTTATTTTTAATATTTAGTTATCATAAAATTACATTAAAATCTTATACAATGCTTACACAACACTAATGAAAATAGTGGAAAACTGAAGGTAAATAATTTAAAATTGTTAAAAGAAAATTTCTCGGGGTGATTTTTTATTTTGGAAGAATATTATATTTAATAATGATGTATTATTTATATTTAAAAAAATTATATTATAAATTAATTATTATATTTATGTATCTTTATGTTAAAGTAAATGAGTACTGCCAAAAATGACATTAATTATATTTTATGTCAAATAATCTTTTATGAAATTATACAAAAATCCCAAAAATCAGGAAGGAGTAAAATTATGATGGTAAATTGTATAAAATTTCATAAATTTTTTAATTATTATCTAATTTATAACTTTTAATTTGAATTAAATCTCTTTCATTTTGTATGTGTTTCTAATACAGTGAAGGTTAAAACGAGGTTTGCACATTATGTATGCTTATGTAAAAATTAATCTTCCACATACATTGAATTTTTATTTTATAATTTATAATTAATATTTATAATCATTAGGTCTAAATTATCTAATAAAGATAATTATATATTTAGTCTAAAATGATAAAATACCTATATAAAAAATTTAACTACTATGGTGAACACTAAAATGGAAAAAGTGAGTTTCCTTAGATTTTAATGGAATAATATGATTAAAAAATGTTTACTTTTTTGTTTTGGAAGTATGTATAGAATTATATCACCTAAAATAAATTATTTATTAATTTTTTAGGTACTTTTATTGAGAGTGACTTCCCATTATTGATTTTTTTGGTCATTTTAAAAAATTCCACTCCTTCTTACTTATAAAAGGCACATCTTCTTCTCTCATCTCCACACACAATGAACCATTTGGTTAAGACACTACCTCCCTAAATCATGTCATTAATTTCATTCCCATTTCATATAGTTTTTCGTTTGATTATAAAACCCTCTTAGGAAGTCTTTTGGTATAAACCAAAAGAGGTTTTCTGAAGAAGAGGTTTAATTCTTAATTGAGTGTTTTTGTTTTCTTTATTCTTCAACTTCCTTCAAATATTTTCCATCCATTATGATATAATAAAATCATTATCTATTATATGATAATATGTTTTTATTTTAATTTAATACCATATATTCATATCCTATTCAATCTAACAGGAAACAAAATAGTTGTTTGTGTGTACGATGTACTTCCACTTTACGAATCGATTGAATTCATTTCCCATCACCACCACTCATAGATTATTTTCATAATAGTTATAATATATATATGATATTTATTATATATTTTTCAATCTCTAAATATAATAAATCATATTATTTATTAATATTTCCTTCATTTATAAATGATAACATCATTCAAGCATACATGTGGATTGCCACCTCCATGAAGCGATGTGATTGGATTTTCATAACTGAATCACACTAATGATATATATGTATATATTTATTTAAATGAAATATATTGTTTTTACTGTATAATGATCATTACATAAATTGAAAATAATTCTAATGTTCTTTCCTTTGTGATCATTGAAAAATGAAAACATTACTTACGCATACGTACGACTTTCCATCTCCATGGTTGTAACATAGTTAATTTTTCATAACCATATTTCATTTTTTATTTATAAAGTACAATTGATACAAAAAATTATAATTATTTCATTATTATTATTCTGGATATTATGGTTCAAACCCCCCCTTTTCTATATTAAAACAACCAAAGTCATTTTGGACACACAAAATGAATATCATAAAACCACCCTATGTGAATTTAATGGATCAAGTGATTAAATATAAAATGGTAATAAATAAATTAAAATTAATAATACAATTAAAAAATGTTATGAAGAAATTAAATAAAATAAATTTTTTTATTATTCATGATGATAAATAATGTACGTGGTTAGTGGAAACCAAGGTAAGGGATTTCATCCCAATTTACATTATTTGATGCATATTGTAATGTTAGGAACATAATTTATTTTTTATGGATTTATGTTTTACATTTTACATATTATATCATGAATCCATAACAATAAACTATATTTTATGTGAAAATAAATTTTACTTCATCCAATGGTATTTTATTTTAATGTTACCTAGTGGCAAGATGTTTTATAACTCAATCGTTTTTTGATATATTACTTCTTTATTTCCTTTGGAATTATAATATTATTTGTGTAATTATTTTTTATTATTTTATGTTTCATTCACACATGTTTTATGTGGATTTATATTTTACAAAAATAGTGAATTTGTTTACTAATTCTTACCTCAACGGCATGATCTTTGTAAAACATTTCATCTCAATTTAGACTCCATTGGGATATATTTGTTAATGTAAACCAAATTATTTGTATGAGGTGTATTTAATACCCATTTGATATTATATATAATTAATCTATTTATATTCATGGTATATAATTTTTCATTTGAAATTTTTTTTATTCATGGGGGTTAATATTCAAAAGATACCAAAGTAGTAAGCATTTATGCTTCAATATCATTGCAAAAGTGATTATTTATACATGCATTTAAATTTAATGAAATTATTTTTACATCATATATTAAAACCCATTATGCAAAAGTACAATTTTCCTCTCTTTGGTAATTCAAATTATTGAGAAAATGTTTCTAAAAAAATACAACTTTATTTTTCTTGTTTATACAATATTATTTTTCATACAAATACATATTTTTTATAAAACTTTTTAAAGAATATTTTTAATATTCCCTATTGATTTATTAAATCCATTCTTACTAATGTTTTAACTTTTAAAAATGTTTTATAATAAATATTCATTGTATTTTATGAACACTGTACTTATTGTATTTTTATTGAAAATATGAAAGAAATGTTCATTTTAACACACCCGACATGAATGAATTATTCCCACTATCCTGACTGCCCATTTATTTAAAGTTCCCACTAAGAGTTTACAATAGTCTTCTCAGTGAAATTAATTTCCCTAATATTCTTGATTATTTTTAGTTTATAAAAGTGATTTTCAAATTTAAAATATTATCTAACCTAAGAATTTATTTAATGAACTTTTTATGTTATTTATATTCATAAAAAAACCCATTATTTTACACATTCTCCACTGGGGATATTTTGTAAATAAACCATCATTATTTTTTATTTTGATGGTTTATGATCAATTTTATTGGGGAAAATATTAATATTTATTATGGTAGTTTTCAATATGAATGTTTTTGTTTATTATGCATTAAATTATTAGTATCCACTTTCAAATTATGAATACATTAAACTTAGTAAGTAATAGTGTGGTCCCGTTATAACCCCTATATGAATTTGTAGGTCTCATGACAGAAAATTGTTTGGGTATTTAGCTGAGCCCTTACCCATTTATGTATAATGTCTAGGAATGATTCCTTGAATACATGTTTATGTTTTATTATATTATGAATTACATCATTAAGAGATTAGTGATTGATGTCCATCTGATTATTTAAAAAGTTATGATTTCCTTGGATAAGTTTCAAACTCATGTGATTAGTTATGTGGAATTATTTTACCATCATATTCATATTTATTTTTATTTTCATGTCATTGGTTAGATAGATAGTTTTTTTAGTTATTTAAATTTCCACATTGACTATACCTTAATTACTTATGAAATATTTTATTGTACGTAACCCTTATAGAGTATTTAGGCTTAAGCCTGATATTTTTTTGTAACCCATGTATATGAACTAGGGATCTATGATTGAGTTCAAATATGAAGAGTATATATTTTCACTATTTGTTTTTCTTTGTTTCAAATGTAATTTTATATTCAATTATTTATCTGGTTTACCTAGAATACTAAACTATATGGTCATTTGGGATGTAATCTCTTATATATAGTGAAAATTTAATAAAGAAAACATATAGTTTAGGATACTAGGGTTGGTTTCTTTATTGGTAAAATTTATAGTTACAAGTAAGAAGGTATGTTTGCAGATTAATTTTATTTTAGTTTCCTTTATCATATCAGTCAATTAGGATTTGACTACTTTTTATGGATGAAGGGTCATCATAACTACTGGTGGGTGATGAAATTTTATTTTAGGGGTGTCTCAACCTTTATGTAGTGGGTGTTCAAATGGTGAAGGTGGTTTTTAGTGCATGTTGTTATTTACTGAATTTATTTGTTTTGATATCAGGATACTGCTTGTTTATTTCTCTATGGCATGAATGTATGATGTACAAACAATTCATAAAAAACATGTATTTTTTTATTCTACTTAATTTCCTAAATAGTTTTAGGGTGAAATCAAACCCATTTAGTGTTTCCTTGAGGCCTGGGAACTTGTTACTACTTGTGGGGATTGAGAAATCACTTCAATGCTTATCTAGTGTAAGATTAGGTGTCCAATGGATGAACGAATTAGGTTCGTTCATGAAAAAATGGTATCATAGTAGTAAGTTTCTTTTATACGTAGGAACCCTGTATCTATTATATGTATCCCTTATTATTTGGGATGATTGGTAGACAAATGTAAGATCATCAAGGATCTATAGGTTTGTCATGGGTCAGTGCCTGATCACCACTGGTCGTGAGAAAACCTGCGTTACCAGGGGATGTTGGGAATTTTATTTTTATTTTGATATTTTATTTTGGGATGACATGAGATTTTATCTGGGGGTAAATGGTGGCCTCTTGCGGATTGGTTTCCTATGTGGAACCTACATTCATTTTTCTGTGGAACTCTTAGAGGTTGTTGTATTATAGACACATGGTTCTCTAAGCCATGTCATAAATTCATTCATGATCACTAGTCCCTTCATGGTTAGATTTATGTTATGTGTTATTTTTTAATTGGATTTTAACTAATTTTAGTAATTTTTTTTTGATTTTATATTGGCATTAAAGTAATGATTTATTATTTTAAAGATGGAAGTGGGTGTTTCAAAATGGCATTTCTCTAGGTAAATTCAGTTGTAATTTTTAATGGGACTTTCGTGATTGGTAAAAGTGCTGTAAAATTTTTTTGTGGTATTTTTAAAGAGAAAATCATTTTACAGGTATAAGAAATTATTTTTGGAAATGGAAGATTTAAAATATTTTCATTAGTGAAATTATTTGGGTTTGAAAAAATGTTCAATAGGAAAGTTTAGTTTCTTAAAGTAAAGTAGAGTTTTTATTTATCCTATGTGGGATTTATAAATATAATATTGCTTACATTATTTTTTATCAATTTTTCAGAAAAGGATTAGAATATATTTTTATGGATTTTTCAAAGTGGGATAAAATATCATTGTTGTATGTTTAGAAAAATGACTCTCGACCTTTCAAATTTAATGTTGAGGATTTTAAAAAAAGAAAAAGATGACGTTTTTTAATGATGTTTTCATTTTGGTAATTTTTTTTTGTTCTTTTTTATTCATATTGGGACTATTTTATTTGGATTTGGATAATTGAATTGATGGATTCATGTCCCATGTTATTTTGATTATGCCCTAGAAAGGTATCGATAAAGAGTGGATATATAGCCTCTTGGATGCCTTCATTCTTGTATAGGTGATGATCGATCATAACAATTAGTGTTAGATATTGTTTTAAGGTTTAGATTGGTATGTTTGAGGCATCTAAGGTATTTTATGAAATTTATAAAAATGGTTTATCTGGATATTCCCTTTGACAACTCCTTAAAGAGTACTAATTATCTCAGGGATCATTTATTTGGACTAGGTTTATACCTTAGTGTTGGTATAATATAGTTTAATGGGAAATTATTGGGTAATATGTTAGGATAACTAGTAAAGGTATTGTATTTTTTAAATTGGTTGGGTTCAATGAGGGTTATTATTCTATGTATTGGTCCTAAGATAGCCTCTCATGACCAAATATTGGATCCCATGTTGACCTTATTGAGGAATGTTTGTTTGGGGAATCCCCTATCATATATTGTCTTCATATTCGGATTGGATAGTCCTAGTTTTCTTAATTATAGGTATTGGTCTTTTGAGATATTGGTTTTAGAAATAATTTCATGATTTTGGGTGGTTTCTGTTTTGATATTTTGTGAATCTTTGGAAATTTTCATGAGGATGGTTGGATGTCAGTGGATTTTCTTAGGAACCATCTATCATTTTTCATGATTCTAATTCCTTTTAGTTTCCATAATTTTATTATCTAAATATTCTCCCTTAGTGACATTGAACTTTGAATGAGTGTATTTACTTTTAATTTCATTCATTTGTATATTATGGTTCCAATGGAAGTGTATTTTAGAATTTTTTTGAATTCAATTGTTTTGGAGTGGTGGTGTTTATCATTCCAAGCATCATTTCTCATAGCATTTTGATCTCAGTAAGACTCATGAGTTGTTCTTACTTGAGATATCAATGTTTCAATAGAGTTATAATATGGTGGGGAAGGTAGCAGGGAAGAATGTCATGGTAAACTTGGTCTTCAAGCTTACTTGATGGGGAAATTACTTTATACCTTCTCCAACTGACCCAGATCGTAGTAGTATGTTTTATAGGACCATTGGTAATGTGATTGATGCTCATGAAGATTCTGAATAGACCATGAGGATTTTATATGGTGGTTTATAATCTAGGGGTCGGGGTGTTCCATGTTTGATATTTTGTTTGATGACATGGGATTATCTTTATCTTTTAAATTTTTTTATTCAATAGATCAAATTCATTGGTCTTACTAGATGTTTTAGTAGAGCTTTGGTTTCTCTTATAGAGTTGGATATTATGATCCTTCTGGTAGTTTCACATTTCAGTGGAAATCGATTGTTAGTATTTATATCTTTATTTTTAAGGTAATTTCTTAAGTATTTGTTTATCTTTGTCTTGAGAAACCAAATATATAGAAACATTGTAGCAGTAGAAAGTTCCATGGTGGTTTAAATTATCACTCCATAACCTTAAATTAATAATTAATTTTAATTATAAAATCTACTTAGCTTATTTTATGAATTTTGGTCTAAACCATTTTTATAATTTTATAATTTTATAATTTTCATCATAGGTACTCTATTACTACACTGTTAATAGAATTCATACACAACCCATGTGATTTAATCTATAAATTTTATAGAGATGACCACATGGATGGAACATGGTTTCCCTAATTGCATTTCCTATCCACGTGTTCAAATTATTTTATTAAGTAAATATATTATGAAATGTTTTTTTGATGAATGAAATTGGTTTAGTTTCATGATTTTGTCACATTCCTTAAATTTACTTCAAAGGTTCCTCTGATAAAATCATGTTTTCATGAATGTTTTAGAATATTAAATATCTTTCATTCTTGTTTAGTTTTTAAAATGATTTTATTTATGTAAATTAAAAATTTATAAATAAGTTTTTTTTATTTTTTTAGTATTCCATAAAGGCCTAATGTCATGTTTTAGTTTCCTAATGATCTTCTAGGAGGTTTATAATCCCATAGGTGTATCAAATGTTACATATTTATATCTATATATATAGATACAAATATAGGTTCCCTCTATATATTTCTATACTCATGGATATGAGAAAATGTATATTGGGATTAGGGGATCTTATATATATATCAAGGTTTATATTTGTTTCAGGGTGAATAATGGTTTTGGAATGTGAAATATATGATATATGGAGTGTTTTTTAAAATGACCAACGTCATTTTATAAAAATATAATGCTCGATCGGTAATTTTTAAATATTTTTGAAAATTGGGATGTACTATAATGGAATACCATATTTTTATGAATTTTTTAGATTCAAATTGAAGGGATTTGAATGTTTGTGTAATTATAAGAAAGGGGATTCACATTGGTAGTGAAAGGAGTTGAAGTGTTGTTGTATTCTTTCCTTGAATTTTATATGTGATTGAGATTTAACTCTTCTACTACACCATCCTTATGTATTCTGGTTTAGGAATTGAACATGGGAACCCTGGGTACCTATGTGGGCTTGCTATGACTAGTATCTAGGTGATCCTATAAGGCCTCGTCCTAGTATAACTAATTGGATTATGAATGAACACTAACTAAATTACATGTGTAGTTATTACCATTGGAACTTGGTTGAATCCTATCACATGAAACATGCACATGAAGTATATATGTGTAAGGTTTGAAACTATGATACAACACTCATAGAATCCCATTAACATAGTTTTGTAAGAGTTTACCATGGTTCTTTATCCCATTTTAATCCAATTTTTGTTGTACTATTTTTAAATTTTATTATACATAGTTTCAATTTAATGTCAAAAATAATAAAAAAAGATTGTTCTACTATCCTTTTTTCGTAGAACCTTGTAATATGATTTCTAATTTTTTATTTCCCACTAAAAATCCTATTCTGTTGCATATTTTATTTTTTGAATGTGTTTATGGAATGTATTTTATTCTTTTAAAATGTTTATAGATTTGGAAGGGGAAAATGGTTTTAATGAATTATAGACTTATTAAATATTTTGGAAAATAAAGGAAAACCTTATTTTTATATATTTATATTTTTAAACTGGAGTGAAATTATTTTACCTTTAATGGTAATGAATAGAAAATGTTTTCTATTTTTGAATCTCTATTGGGAACATTTATTCATATACCAATATCTCTATCATTATTTAGTTTCAAGTTTCAACTCATCTTCTATTCTCACCCATGGGGTGTCGTGTTTCTTGTTTTCTAGGAGACGACTTCTAAATCCAAAAGGATGAAGTCATGTTTATGTTTAGTATTATTATAGTTTCATTTAATGACTCAACCACTTTGAATTTTATTTCATTTTATATACATAGGGTAGTGATAAATACTGGTGGGTGATGAAAATCCTTGAGAGGGTGCATATTTTCCATGAAAGGGTTCTTAGAGTGAAAGGGTGGTTATTGGTGCTCACAAATAATTAATAAAATTCATTTTTTTGACCTTAGGTTGTGTTGGTTCATTAAAATATTTCATATAAGAACAAAATAATTACAAGAAATTGGAAATGGAAAGAAACAATTCAGAAGAAGAGATCGAGGAAGAATGTTTTAAAGTGAGAGTAGTGAAGGAATGATCGATTCTGCAAAGTGAAAATTTCTTCATGGACCACCACATCACATGGAGTTCAACCACATCACGAATCACCCACAAATGAAAAATGATCTCAAAATGAGATGAAACCAATGTCACCTAAAAATGAAACAATGTCATTTTTCGGGACATGTAATGATTTCTGTCCCATTGAATGACCATTCCCGTGAAATAAATTGGTTCACGGGATGAGTCTATATGAACTACTCTTGTAAATAAAACGAAGTATTTTATGGTAATGGGGGGTTATTTTCTTCCCAAAAAATGTCTGCTTCTCACTAGTTAATCCATTCATAGGCCTAGGTGTCCTCCTGGTCTCTTGAAAAAGAAGGCTCCTAACCAGTAGCAAAAGATTGGACATGTCGGTATCCAGTCCCTCCATTCTTCTATAAAAGGACCCCAAGTGGGGATGAAAAATGAGGAGGATGAGAGACCGAACCAAAGAGTTCTGAAGGAGTTGAGAAATGAGGAGCTTTAAAAAATGGAGCCTATTCATCAATTACTAGCAGGTTATTATACACTGTATAGTAGTAAATGAAGAAATAATAAATCATCTAGTGGTCCACATGCCCAAAATCTCAGTTTGAACATAATTCCATGAGGTGAAAAATCAATGAACCCTTTGTGGACAAGCCTACCGCATAGAAAGATGTTATACAGATAAAATCTTGCCCCGTGTAGAAAAATGTTACATGGGAGGAGCATAGCCCCATGTAGAAATACAATACACGGTAGGATCCTGGACCTGCATAGGAACACACTACATGGTTAAAACCCATTTTTACATAGAAAATGCTATGCATATGATAACCTCACCCAAGTAGGAACATTATAAATAGAGGGAACCCCATCTGGTCTAAGACCCTGCTATGCAGAATGGTACATCATAGAGCATTCCACTCACCACCTACCATCACTCCCTTCCATTATGTCATCGGTCACCTTGTTGTTCCATCCATGAATAACTCAGATGGCACCAGGACAAGGCCCATTTCAAAGCACCTGATAAGTATGATAAGTCCATTGGGAAAATCAGCGTGTCCTATAGATTTTATATACCCGTGGTAAGCTTAGTTATGTAAATAATATCTGCAACATGGGGGACCCCCAAAATGACCTCGGGTTTAAATCCCCATGGTAATGAGTGTCCCAAACTTATGGTTTTGATGTTAACCTTCCCGTTCTGAGTAGTAATAGAAGGGATCAACCTTTTCTATACCTTTTATAGGGAATGATATCCGTCCCCCAAAACCAATGTTAGGGAATCCTTGATTGAGTAAGATGGTATCCATTCTTATATGGGGATACACTCTTGCTCCTCTTTAACTCATCTTAGGACGTATTTGGATAAATCTCAAGAATCAACAATCCAGTTACCAATATAAAGGAAGAATCATGCACACTAAATTCCCCATCCCTCTACCTTTTTTCCTTCTGAACCTCGTACACCAGTAGATAAAGTGAACTCACATGATCTTCATATCTATTGATCCCTCTTTATTCTCACAATATGCCTGAATCATAAGGGATTTGAGGTTAGTGGAAACCAGGACATCTAAACAGTCCCAAATCCAAATGGGCATCCCATTCTGTGTAAGCCCCAACCATATTCAAAACCGAATTTGGCCACCCATTCAATATAGTCCCATTCATACCCAAAATCAAATGATCCACTTCTATACGTATTCCCCAATCATACTCATATTTAAATTGCCCTCTTCCATAGATTTAATCCACCACTTAAAACTTAAAATGGACATCCTTTTGAGGGTAAACCCCAATCATGTCCCTTAAAATGGGAATCCTTATGAGTGTAAGCCCCAAAAAACCAAAATAAGTGGGATTTTATTCCCAACTAATTATGATATGTATAAAGCCTCACTAAGGTCTGTAACTAGCACCCAAATCCACCCAAATGTCCTCTGATCCACATTCCTAGTAGGGTCATATCCACACAAGAGACCACATATCTTCTGGGTCCCTTAGGATTCCTTAGCATAAGTCCTACACCATCTTTTACTAGGAACCTTTTTCCTGGATAACCTTACCACATGACATTAAACTACATGGTCAGGTCCTCATCACATGATCATAAAATTTGATGTTCTATATTAAGTGGTACTGAACTACATGGGTTCAGAGTTTCTATTTCTAATGATTTTTCCAAGGCGTGCATCCGTCTATGGAGGACGCGCAACTGTTTCCCCTCATTCACACTTTCCAAAGGTGGGAAAAATCCTTTTATTATTCAGGGGCGTTTTCTCCTTGATTGAATGGATGATGGGATGTCAGTTCTTACTTCTGTGAATTTTTCCTTAGAACTCATTTCCTAGTCTGGGTCTCCCTCATAGACTTAATACGTTGTCCAAAAAACTCTTCCTAGTGCCATGTCTTCATGGATTCTGGTTAATTACACTGCTTCTGTAAAGACATTCCAAGGGGTCCAGTTAGGGCAACAACCTTTGGTCGGGGGAGTTTTCACGTTGGACATCACTAGTGTTTCTGGATGATGGAACACTTATGTGTTTGGGTTTCTTCTCCTTATGATAGGTCTTCTTGAGGGAGCAGAATCTTGAGGCATCCCATGTTGAATACAGGGAATTTTATACCATAGGCATGTATCTGGGGTTTTCATCAGCTTCCCATGTTTAACACAGGGTATGTCGCTAGTTTAACGTCTACCTGCGATGAATCAGACTGATTAGAACACTTATATGATTGGATCATATGGGTGAAACCCCTGGAGGGAAAACTGATGCTGGGGATAATGCATTTTTAGTTACCTAATTACTGTTGGGAGCATTGACAAAGTGGGTGACATGATCTCATTGGGATGTGATTGCTCGGGTAATAATTAGGATGGATCAGTGAGAATGTATGGAGAGTGAGATGGAGCCAATGTGAGGGTGACGATGGTGTTGGTCTTGAGCTTTGAAGAGACTTACTACATGTCCTCATGGCATGGAATAAAAGTCCATGTAGTTCGGTGGGGGGATGGGGAACCAGAGGAGGCGACCCATGATAATGGATGTATGGATGGGACCTTAAGGAAGTGGGACCTCATGTTTCAGGCATGGCCTTCTTGAAACACATAGGATCGAGGAAGAGAGGCCATTATGAGACATGAGTGATAGGATTGATCCTCAGGGAGGCTTCCTACGTATCCCCGAGGCAAGGAATCAAAGTTCATGTAGTTTGGAATGGGGGTATAGAATTGGGGTGTACACATATGGCAATGACCCAATGATATACTGGGGCTTATGCATGGTAAGCAGCCCAGGATGCTCTGATGCTTGAGGGGTAGACTAGAGAGGTGGGTCCTAATAGGGGGACACCAATGTTTACCAGTGTTTGGGGTCGAACCTTAGGGATGCTTCCTACATACCAAGTATACGAGATAGGGATAAAACCCACATATTTCATCTTACAATGGATTATCGTCATGTGGGGATGACAATGGATTACCGCTGGTCAGGGTCCCAATGGCTTACCACTGGTTGGGATAAAATGGATCATTTGTGGATGAGGCATACAATGGATTATTGTTGATTGTGGAACACAATGACTTACCGTCGATTGAGGAACACAATCACTTACCATCGACTGGGTAACTAGTCTTACCGTTGATTAGGGAACACAATGGCTTATTGTCGATTGTGGAAAAAAACAACTTATCATCGATTGGGGAACACAATTACTTATAGTTGATTGGGGAACACAACATCTTAACGTATATTAGGAAACACAACGACTTACTGTCAATTGGGGTTGGACCTCAAGGAGGCTTTCTATGTACCATGTTTGGGAGAAAAGGATCAAAGCCCACATAGTTCGAAGAGGTAGTGTTTAACATATTGTGAGACAAAAATAGGCATATAGTTTAATGTCATGCAGGATGAGGGTGGACTGACGTAGAGTGGTCGGGACTGATGGAGGTATTGGGATTGAACCTCAAGGAGGCATCCTACGTACCTTTCCTAGGATACAAGTACCAAAGTCCACATAGTTTGGGTTGGGTTTGAGCTTATACACTAAGGATTCCAATGAAGGATTCCATGGTCAATGATTACACTAAGCCCATGTGAGTCATGCTTTGTGTGAGAAACAAGAGGCAGCAAAGACCTGATGATCACATCGTGAAAGGTGCGTCTACAAGAAGTAGAATGGGGACTACATGTAGTTAGTGGCCCAAAGAGGAAACAGAGGCTTATGCGTGGTAAAAATCCCAAGGAGATGGAGATTGGGACTTACTCTAGGATAGAGTCCCAGTGGAGACAGATCTCAGAGGGAGAGGGATGAGATAATGAAGGTCTATATTCCCATATCTCCTCTGGTATTTGGCACGAAAGAAGAGAGGAGGAGTAGGGATTATATATCCCACAAGAAAGGCTAGGGGCTTACACCAAGTTGGTTTACATTCCCCGTGGACAAGCACCACTCCAAAAAAAAAGTATCTAATTCCATTTAAGGAAGATATCACTCTCATGGAGACGTTTAAGCCTAAAGAGTGTCAGAGATCGGGAGACTTGAGTGTTTTGCATGGGGAGAGGCCACAGTTTAACATCATGTGCTGGGGACGATGATGATTGGATGTTTAACGTCCTATAGCTCGGACGAGGTGGGTTCACTCTGCACCCCTAGGACTTACATAACCGATATTATTTAACCCTTGGTAAAGGGAAGACACTTGCAATGCTATGGCATTGGAGTGTTGTGGAGTGACCCATTGAGGGGCTCATGTTAGTGTGGATATGCGAAGAAGTAATAGCTGTTAGCCTATCCATGAAATGAAGCATAAGGCTAAGCAATTCAATGTAAAGAACTTCCCAAGGGACCTTGAAATAACATCATTCAAACTTAGATGGTCGTACGGGAGATGGGGTTTTGATGAAAACAGCTTCACATGAAGGGAAATTATGGAGCTTCGGTGTTCCATGTAGTGGAGGGGCTTCGCGAAGTTGTATTCTCTGAAAAGTGGGGTAGCCTAGCCTAGTAATAGGGAATAGGTTCATATTTAGGGTGCTTTGCGAAGTGGAAAGTATTTTGCAGAGTAGGACTTTGTGAAGAAAGGGTACCTTGAAAAGCATAACACTATGAAGCAATGTGCTTCACAAAGAATAGAGAACCTGCCTTAGCATTAGGTTTATATGTGTATGGAGGGTAGTTTGCAAAGAACAAGTTCTTTGTGAAAAACCGAGTCCCCTTGAGGATATCCTTCCTTCGCGGTGGCCCATGGGCTCTGTGAAGGGAATCCCTGCTTGAAGAGGGGTTGTATTTTAACTAAGGGAAGGGTACTTCACAATGATCAAGTACCTCAAAGAGATTATTTTTCTCAAGGCTTTTCAAATCAGAAGTTTCTTCATGATTTGAGAGTAGAGAATGAGAAATGTCGGAGTATCCATCCTTTGGGCTTGAGGGGATCCCTATATTTATAAGTGAGGGGCGGCACGGAGAAGGGACAACTTGCTATGAAGCAACGTGGTGTGCCACGGTCGGTTGCGGATTGCTTCAAGTTATTCATAACCACAGAGTTAATCGTCATCCCCTCCTCGGCACAAAGCTCTCCTGGGTGCACTGCACAGCGCTCACAAATCCTTCTGTCAAGTTTGATAGGATCACAGAGGTCAATCCAGCTACCTTGGTGGCACGAAGCTCCCAGTCAAGTGGTTCGTAACCATAGATCCTGCTGCCTCTTTGATCTATAGTGACCACAGAGGGGGTTTGGGCTTCCCGTTGGCTGTGGTGTGGGGATTCATGAATGGTGCGGTGCTAAGGGGATCTATGAATTGTCTTCGTAAGGAAACCTTTTTTGGATTTGGTTTTCTCTATGTGTTTTTTCCTCTGCACATATTTTGGTGCCAACAAATTCCCCCATCAAACATAGAGACAAAGAGAAAATGAGGGTCAAAATCTGAGGGTAAATCACCAATTGTTTTAGGAAAATCACAAAGCACAATCAAGAAGTTGGGTCGTGATGCAGAGTGACGATGCACAGGTTGGGAGCTCTGTGAAGCTCACTGCGGCTAGGAATTCCATGATGCCATGGGGGTCTTCACCTATAAATAGGGGAGGCTAACCTATATTTTGTCCTTTATCTTCTATGAATTTTTTTACCAGATCACTCCATTCTAAAAGCTACACCCGCTCCACGATCTCTCTTTGCGAATCAAGCCTTTCTTCTTCATAGCCCACAATGATTCCTTCGACTCCGTGAGTGTTCCATATGAATCTTGCATCTACGAGGCCTATGGAAGGGCTCCATGACCTGTATTTATGATTGAGCTTCATGATTGAGCTTTAAGATCGAGCTCCACAATCCAGGAAAAAATATAAAAAATTTGAAGACTGAATGGCTCGTCAGGAAGCTTCCAAGGGGGTCGTTGCAGATGCTTCCTAGAGAGAAGAAATGGTGAATATCATGGGTATCAGGGAATATATAATGAGCCGTTCGAACCATGAGTCGCTAGTGGAGCTGATATCAGAGGGTTTCGAGAACTACCTATTGTGAAAAAGGCTACCTATATATGGATTCGTTCATCGAGATGAAATTTTAATTCCTAAAGCCAGTAGGGATGATATGAATTATTGGTTCAGGAGAATTCTGTGCCAACACCATTTCTTTAGGGTGGATGAGGACCATACTTTGGAGGATTTTGAACCTGTAAATGTTGATTTCTTGTATAACCACATGAATAATGTCTATGGGAAGGAATTTCAACCAAAGGTGTATCCACTACAGTACCACACCATTCTGAAGGTGGCCTTAGAGAACCCAGAGAAGGGGTGTACTAATGAGTGGGATTTGCACCAGGGTGTAAATTTCATGGATGACTGGGAATGGGCCTAATGGGTAGGTACCTTGTACGAGGATTTTGGGGTGGAGTTGAGGCAAGTGGCACGGTATGAGATGACTTGGGATTTTCAATTTCACATCTACTAGCTGAAGCAGTTGATGATGAAGTCTATGAGTAGGTGGTCTTCGAGGACCAATACCATCCACTAGCACCACAGGGTTTTTGGTATCAGCCTCTGGGACTTGCACCAAATCTCAAGAGGCCTGATACTAGGGAAAATTTATGACAAGTTCCTTCCTGACACGAATATTTGGGAAGACCTGGAGCAGATTCCCCCGCTAGAAAATGCATTGATGGACTTAGTGATGGGGGAGGACAAACAATTGGTAAGGGATGTCCATTTTAAATGGTGGTTTGAGAAATTAATGAATTTCTCTAAAGACAGACAGTTTCCCATGAGTCCTCATACTTTCAAGAATGGGATTAAATGTGGAAAGAATCACTCATATAGGCGACTCATGAAGGACATACAATGGAAGACATGGGGGTTCAGTATCAGTACTAGGCTGAAACCAATGCTTAGGTTGGATGCATTCATTTCAGCACTAATATAAGGCTGGATCCTACTAGTGAGGGACACAAACATTGGTGTGTGACTGAGCATGTTCATCATGGCATCCAAATTAACGATAGAGAAGCAGATTAACCTGGGAATCCCAATGCTTGCCATGTTGTATAAGGTGTTGTGGCACATAAGTGAAGGAAAGAAGCCACAGAGGATATGAGGGCTATTCCATCTTCTATATGGGTGGATAGCGACACATATTAGGGGCATGTATGAATATGAGAACCCTATTTCCTCTCTAGGGTCGAACTTCCAACCAGCTATTCGGAATGTGGTGGGGAGTTTCCTAAGTAAACTAAACCTGAAGTTGGTGCAGAATAGAATCTGGACGGTGAAAAATTTAAACTTCCACCCATTCCCACTTCTAATAGGCATGTTCACTGATGACATCCATGGAACAGAGGAATATCGGTCCTACCTCATGGCCTTTCGGGGTGGATTCTTGGTGGCGCAGGTCGACCGTGAACCTCTCTATGAGTCGTACGCCCCGTACCACTTTGCGAGGTAGTTATGGAGCATGTAGAGGCTAACCCTACGAGTTTACATGGTAGTTTTCCATGAGGAAAATCTATGTGTGATGAAGAAAATGTGGATCATGTTCATAGGGGTTGATGATAATATAAGGAAGAGACTGCCTCCACCCACATATATCTATGGACTCATGAAAGAATACGCCAAGAGCTAGGAACCAACCTAACTATGGGAAATACTAAAGCATAAGACTATCTGTGACAGTGACAGGGTCCCCCCTCAACCTTGAGGTTGGCACCGTAAGGTGGTGAGGACATCCCATGGTGGCGGGGCTACAGTGACGGTGAGACCGACACCAATAGAAAGTAAAGTGGTAGCGGTAGACCCGATGGTCCTAGAGTAGTAAAGTTATCTAGAGGGGAGGCTGACCAGGAGGTTCTATAGGATACCCACCTAGGCTCTGGGGAAGGGGATTAACCACATAGACATGCCTGAGAACACTGTCTTCCCAGAGGCTTGGGATATCTGGGATGTCAACAGAAAATTACTCAACCTGTTTGAGATGTGGAATCATTTGAATCATATCAGGATGAATTTTTTGGGGATCCGTCCTTTCAGGACCGTCTTTGTGGTATCCCAAGCAGAGGGGGAACAATAACTTGGTGAGATGGAAGACTTTGTGCACTCCCGAAGTGCTCCGCATCCAATGATGGATCGAGTAATGGTACTACTCGATTGAACATCCCCTCCTTAGATTTTGGCACCAAATTGAGAAAGTTATTCCCTCTACTAGAAGAAACTGATGAGTTCTCCTAGGGGAGGAGGCCGGTGGAGGGATCCCTTTGGAAGATGGTGAGGTCAGAAACTCATACCCAGAGTAGGAAGAGTTTTTATATTCCTTGAGGTAGAACCTAAACCACATCCCCATAGTCTTTAGCAGGGACGTTTAAGACTTCTCAACAAACATTTTACTTGTGTAGGAGGGCCTCATACACAAAACCCATTCCTTCTTAACAATAGATGTAGCTGTGGGGACTTCGGGATCCATGCCCATGACTATAGAGATCATCATGCCCAGTAAGGCCGTGAAACCCATGGTGGTCATCCTAAAGCCTTCAAAATTCCCAACAATACATGGAGGGTGACACCTCGAGGTTCTGATATAAACAAATCAGGAGAGAGACCAACAATTTGATCTCTATAAGTATTCTTCACAGAATTCTTAACTATCATCCATTGATTAGGTTAACTAATTTCCATGTGCCTATTGTACGAACAATTCTTCAAATGGTGTGGGCTGCCTTGGAGAGGTTGGTTGGAGCTCTTGGCGCTACCTTTCATGGGGGAACACTGGTGGTCATGGAAGCGGATGCCCAAGATGACCAAACTGTAGAAATCCTGATCACAGGTGGGGTCATCAGTAGGAAAAATCCTGAAATCATTGAGGCAAAGTCCAAAAATGAGGATCAATCGGATTACATGGGTCCTGACCTACCCAACCAGACACTGGATGATGATCTTGTTGATGAGTTCTTAGAGGCATTCCCTGCCTATAAACCAGCCAACCCTACAGACTGGGACGAGATGAATTCTGATGAAGAAGATAAAAAAATTGACTGTCATCGGTCATGAAAGCTGATGAAGAGCTTCATCGTAGAGACCCCTCAAGCACAATGGATAGACCATATGGGGAGGCATCATTTCTAATTACACCAACTATACCCTAGAGGAGTGAATGCCCAGTGTCCACATATTCTCATCTGAAACTTCATGGGAGAGATGATTCGGGAGCATGATCATAGCCTTAGTGTAGGGTGGAAACGGAGGAAATCAGTGAACATCAAGAGGCTACAGGAGGATGAAATGGAGTTTCAGCAGTTACGAGCATGAGAGAACGAGCACTCAGCTTTCCTCAATACACAATCGGAGCTTGTGTCGCACCTAAAGGCCCAGCTGGCAGAGGCTGAAGAATGTGTGAAGCGAGCCTCTGAATAGATTGTAATCAACCAAACCAATGAGAAGCATTCCCAGATCACGAATAATGATCTATTCCCCATTAATTCAAAGGAGGAACTAGATCTAAATAGGAAAAAACGGATCCTAGACACCACAAACCAGAGAGTGGTGGAGCTGGAATGCTCTATTGAAGATATCAACCCATCCATGGGACAAGCCGATCCTTGGGTGTGTTAATGTGTGTATACTCTGGAACATACTTTCATGATTTGATCGTTTATGGTGCATGCACGAGTTCCATTATTAGTTTTGGGTTACTTCATTTCCATCACATTCGTGAAATATCTAATGATAAATCCCTAAACTCATGTGGGTCGTGCCTGATGTGAGAAACAAGGGATGACTACTTCATTATTCCATCCAAATATGAGAGTTCCAACCAAGATTCAGGCATCCACAGTTTGAATAACAAATCCGGATTTCTGGTAAAAAAGGGGAAGGCCTGACTGGAGAATAACGTTCGTGGAACAGTCGAGTTGTTGTTTTGTTTTCATGTGATCAAGTGCACAAGCGGAGTAATGCCAAGGGAGTTAGAGTCAATCTGAATATAGGGGAATGCAATGTGTGAATCACGATACCCAAAATTTGGAACACTATGGGGGTGGAGTGAAAATGAAGGATAACTATGGAATATGTTTGAAACATAGTATCCCTACTGCGTTTGCCTAAAATTGGAATGAAAAATGAGGGCTGACCGCTAACCATGTTCGAAACACGGGGCCTAACTCAAAATTTTATCCATTAGTCTTTTGGAATGTTGGCTCAAAATAGTAGCTGGGCCATAGGCCAAACATCTTTACCATTGGGGAGGGGGTTTCTTTAGACATGAAATAAGACGAGGTTCCAAATAAAGGACATGCAAAGAGTGGAGGGTGGAGTGATGGGTTGTTCTAATGGAGTCCAACACTCTTAAAATTAAACCACCGTGTTGAAAACACATCTGGTGGGTGCATCATCCTAATCAGGGATCAAACTTACTTTTGTGCAGGACCTCTCTAGTGAGGGCCTAAGATGCCTTGTGGTTTTATGTTGCGTCAAGAATGACGATAAACCCCGGGATGGGCCCAAGGAGAATTTCCTTAGTGTCGCTACGTATCCCATAAGGATGGGAATCAAGCCAAATGTAGTTCTCAAACACAACGTGGTTAGAGACCAATGCTGGTAGGGGGAATCCCCTTTGGTGAAGAAGCCAACACATCCCATAGTTAACATGGGGCATCCTAAACTACTTTAGGGTATAACCATAATTATATCCTTCATCGAGGACATGTGGACCCATGTAGTTTAATATCATATGGTAGGAAGAGGAGTAAAGGGGTAGTTCCCAAAAATGGAGTATGTGATGCAGTAGCTATAAACCCAACATGAATGAGGACACAAGGATTCCACACCACACTACGTATCCCTAGGGGAAGTTTTTTTTGTCAAGGGACCAAAAGTGAAAGTTAGGCTGGGCATGAGGCAATGTGTCCTAGAAATCCTACATATCCTATCAGAATGTGAATCAAGATGCACGTAGTTCTAGGATCACAGTTTAACATCATACGAGAAGAAAATACTGCGTTGTACAACTACACCTGTACATGCCACAACAAAACTACTAAGTCAATGTGAGTCATGCTCGATGTGGGAAACAAGGAGTAGAGATGGGATTTAGCTTTTGCAGGGAGACACACAGTAAGAGTGATTGGCCACTAGGTGAGTTATGTTCCACTATTACTGATTCGACTTCTTAACACACATGCACATATAGGGGGGATATAACTGAGTTTCTTGGAATTTCACTTAAACACAAGGGAGTGGAAATACGTGAATCATGATTCCCAAGAACTGGATCACAATGATAGTACCATAATGATAGAGGATAACTTCTGGTCATGTTTGAAACACATTATCCATTTCATGTTAGCCTGAAATGGGGAAAAAATGAGGGTTGACTGCTAACAATGTTTGAAACATGGTATCAGTCGCAAATGTTGTCTGAGGCCTTCAGGGGCATTGGCCTAAGACAGTAGGTGAGAAACTGTGGCATGAGACTAGACCGTAATGGGGGTCCCTTCAGACATCGAAGTGGATGTGAATCCAAATAAAGGGATTATGAAGCTCAGACATGAAATGAGGGAATGTCCATGCAAAAATTCCACAATTTGGGATCTTTGTCACAACACATTCGAGTATGAAAATAAGATGTATCAGATAGAGGGAGTCAAATCCCATTACAAGGACAATGGTTATTGGGTTGTACACTCATAGATTAATGTCATAGAGTGGACCATTAAGAGGGGCCTGATTTAATGAAATTCTCATAGGGTGGTGAAGTTGTCAAACATGATGTGTAGTTACCACTGGGAGATCTTATTTTAGGTTCATAGAACACAGACTAGGCTAGGAAGAGACAAGGAAGAAACATGGTGCAGTTGTCACAAAACCTAATATGTATGAGAACCCAAGAGGTGATCACAACACCACATGCTTCCAAAGGAGTTCTTCCCAAGGGGAAGAGAAAAGGGGGAAAGATTTAAGATTCATGGGACTAGACATGCAGATGGAATGTTTGGGAATTTTTACGTATACCATGAGAATGAGAATCAATCCACACATAGTTCTAGAAAATGTCGCATAGTTTGGTATCATATGACAAGGGCGGTCAGATCTTAGTATAAAGGTGTTAGAGCTTGGAACATAGATAAGATGGAGGGATGGAGCACATGGTGTAGTGATTGAAAAACTGAATTCGAATGAGGATGATAGGAGGCCATATCACACTATGTACTCCCTGGGAGAGGTTTTAGGTCGAGGGACCGAAAAAGAAAGTTGGGATGGGCCCGAAGAAATGTGTGTGGGCGTTACTATATACCCCATTATGATGGGGATCAAGATGTACATAGTTATAAGAGTGGAATGGTTGGGTACCAATTCCAGGGACAATACTATCGTACTTGTCTAGCCCACACACCAAAAGAAGCAGCATTTGATAGATATGGTTTGTTCTTTAGGATGGATGTGTGTGTTTTTTATTATGCGATAAACCTAGTATGGAGAATAAATTAATATCTATAGAAATAAATACATATGAAGGCATTGAAAAATGTTATGGTGGATAAACATTACCAAACATGTTGTCCCCTTGAGTGAGAACATCACAATGTAGTGTTGTTTTTTGTCGTGCGGCCAAGATGATAATGTCATAGTTTAGGGTCATATGATAGGACCAAACCCTTCATTTTAACATCTTGTAGTAAATACGTAATCTTTTAAAGTCAAGAGGGACTAGGCAGAATAGTTTAAATTTCTATTTCTTGGACACATATATAAGAAACGAGGTTTTAGAGGGGAATACACATGGTGTGATAGAGCATACCCAATGTAAATGAGGATGAGGTCCACACCACACCACGTGCAATTCCCAGGAATAAAACATGATCAAAGGGGATAGAAAAGGTTAGATAATATGTGGATGGACCTTCTAGTTGTTCCTACATATCCCATGAGGATTGGAATCAAGCTATACAAAATTCTTAAGGTGCAGTTTAACGTCATGCATGACAAAAGGTAGGAGAGACTAGCTCCTAGAAGGGGAGTACGTGGTGTGGCTATTGAAAACCCGACGTGAATGAGGATGCAATCCTAAAATACCAACACATTCACTCCTATAAAAGTCAGGACCAAATGTCCGAACAGAAGAGGTAATTAGTGGAACTTGAGATGGACCTGAAGACGAGATACCCGGGTGTTCGTATATACCCCATGATGATGGGGATAAAGTTATACATAGTTCTAGGAAATTTGGTTCTTATTACTTGAAAAAACGATGTATAAAGGTCTTAGTTTAAGGTATTAGAACTTGCACCATATATAAGAGAGACTCTTCCAAACAGTTGCAAACCTTGACCAAATGCCTAAGACCTCGTGACCTATTCTTGATGTGGGAAACAAGGGAAGATAAGGTCTTCGCAACACATGGAATACACGTAAAGGGAAAGTCAGTGCAAAGCCCTGAGTGATGCCTCACTATGGATTTGTCCTCCTAACATGAAAATGTGCACTGAGGGATAATACCAAGAGTGTCAGAATTCTACTTGGACATGATGGAGTGGAAACCAATGTGAATCATGCAACCAACATTTAGGGATTGATGGAATTAGTGTGACGATGAAGGATATCTATTGAACATATTCGAAACATAATGTCCATATCATGTGACCTGAAATGGGAACACAAAATTAGCATTGACCGCTGAGCATATTCACAACATGGGACTTGTATCAATTTTTCATTCGAGATCATTGAGGACATTGGCCCGAAATGATAGGAGATCCCTTAGGTCAAGTATCCATATCGTTCGGGGGTCCTTTTGGACAAGAATGATGGTGGAAACTAAAATGATGGGAACATGAAGCCAAAAAATGGGAGATAACATGTTTATGTAGAATTAAAAACTCTAGGTCCTCAACTAGAGTGCTCCTGGGCACATTGGTGAGCTACCAATGAGGGCTGAGGGACCCAATTCGAGGGTAGCCAACTCGAAAGGATGAATGTAAAATGGAGGGAGGAAGGGATCTCATGAGAAATAGGTATGTGGAATGGTTGTTACAAACCCAACGTTAATGAGGACATCAGCCCATAACACACCATATACCCTTTCCTAGAATAACTCACTCTAGGGGTCTAGGATGAGAAAGTGTTTCTATGAAATGGGGCTGGGCTTGAAAGATAAATGTTCGGGTGGTCCTATCTATACCATAAGGTTGTGAATCAATCCACACATAGTTTTGGGGGATGCTGTGCTATTTTACGTCATGCGGAAAGGACACAAATAGGGGTTAGGTATCTCAATGAGGGATGTGTATGGTCATGGAGAATGACCCGACGTGAATGTGGACATAATCCTACATACGCCACACCGTTCATAATTCCCAGAGAGAGCTAGGGCCAAAAGGCTGAGAGAAATAATAAATGAACCTAGAATGGACCCAAAGAAAAAATATATAGGTTTTCCAATGTATACCATATGGAAGGGAATAAATCCAAACATAGTTCTAGGAGTTTTTTTAGTTTACCATCATGTGATAAGGATGTGGTAGATCTTTGTTTATGGTCATAGTGCTTGGACCGTAGATGCCCAGTTTAATGTCATGTGCAATGGACAGATGGGTGGGAAGGGTAGATCATTTCACCTTCTATGTGGGAGACCACAGAATGGAAATAATGATCAAAGTTATATGCCAACCATATTCAAAACACAATATCCATATCACTTCTTGGAATGGGGACTAGAAATAAGCATCGACTACATAACATACTCGCAACGTGAGACTTGTATCAAATTGTTTTCTAGATTCCTTGGGGATGTTGGATCAAAAGGGTAGGATATCTTTGAGTCTTAGTATTCATGATATTCAAGGGGTCCCTTTGGATGTAAGAGATAGTAGAAAACAAAATGATATGATGCATAATGTGTTATGGGACCTATGTATTTTAACATCATGTGGCAAGGACGAAGATAGGAGAGCATCTCAAGAAGATGTATACGACACAGTATACATATCTTGACGTGAATGAGGACAAAAAGTCCACACCACACCACAAAATAATAATTGAGAACATGGGCCGGGGTCCCGAAAAGGGTGAGTGACATGAGGCTGGGACACAGACAGAAAGTCACAACCATTTTTCATTTTAACATCTTGTAGAGAGGACGATGGTGATCTTAGTTTAAGGTCATAAATATCAGACTATAGATACGTGACCCTTTAAATAGGTATTTCTTTACCATGATCCTAATCCCATGTGAGAAATGCTTAGTGTGGGAAATAAGGAGTAGGATCAGGATTTCCCCAACATATAGCGGTACGACCATGAGGGAAGGTGATCAGGTGGGGTTGACCCCGACCAGACTAACATCCCTTGCTAAGGAAGACTGATGTTTGAAGGGATATCAGAGGAAAATGAATCACTACACCCAATATTTGGGACATATAGGGGGTGAAAATGATGAAGGATGGCTGTTGAATGCATTCGAAACACAACATCCACACTGTTTGACCATGAATGGGAACAACAAATGAGCGTCGACCACTGACCATATTAAAAATGTGGGACCTGTATCAAACTATTGTCCAAAATCCTCAATGATTTTGTACCGAAATGGTAATAGATCCATAGGTCCTAGTATCCTTGCTGTTCGAGGGTCCTTTTGGATGTGAAATATGGTGAAGAACTGAATAAAGGGAGTGTGTGAAGCATGAATGTGCCTGCATAGTTTAACATCATGCAAGACAATGAAATAGGAGGAGATCAACAGGGAGAGGGATACATGGTGTGGTGATGATTAAATCGATGTGAATGAGGGAAATATCCTCACCACACTGTATTTTGACCTAAGGGAAGATCCTAATGTTTGGGACTGGGTGTCCCTATGTATCCCACGAGGATGGGAATCAAGCCATACGTAGTTCTGAAAGGGACATGCAGTTTAATTCCATTAAATGAGGACATGGGAAGATAGAAGAATGAGGAGGGGCACATGGTGAAATCATTGTAATCCCGACATGAGTGGGGGGAAAAATCCTACACTACACCATGCAAGATCCTCCAAGAGAACTACACCCAGGGGGGATAGTCAAAGAGAAGAGTTTGGGGCTAGAATATAATACGAGGGGTCCGAGCATTCTTATATATCCCATTAGGATTGGAATAAATCCATACGTTGTTCTGAAGGTGCAGTTTAATGTCTTGCTGGATGATGGATACAGGGAGATCTTAGTTTAAAGTTATAGAGTTCGGACCATATTGCAGTTTATTGTCATGCGGGACAAAAAGAAGTTTAATGTCATGAAGGACATATATGGTTTCCTCCCTAATAAATGTGATGAGACATACTTCTCATCCTATTGACTAATGTGAGTTCTTAAGGGTCATTAGCCATGTTACCCAATGAATTCCTTATTTTAGAATTAATGTCCATAAGTTATTTATATGAGAGCCAATGAGAATTTTTTACTCTACCAAAAAAACCCAATGGAGACCGTTCGATGACATTGGACCAGGTTTCAGTGATTACACACCATTAAACCCATTGAAATCAACCATTCTGGCACAAACTACTTTCATCAGAAACAAGATGGTTAAGCTTGATGTGAAATCACTTAAAAACAACATCTCATTCACAACAAAAGGATATAATTTTTATTTCTAATTGGACAAATTCATTCTTGACCTAAATGATTCTTCAAGGAAAAATTGTTTCTATTTGTTTATTTTTATCTTGTGTGGACGTTTGATGTACATATGGGTCATTTTAAAATTTTATTTAGTTATCTTAGGCACTTTTTCTAATTTCTCATTGGGATAAAGTATTCCCATGTGGTGTTAACTTGATTCCAAGGAACTTGTACTTACCTGTGGGGATTAGAAATTCCCTTTGGTACGTATCATGGTCTGTCTCGGGTGTTCAACGGAGAGACAAATCAAGTTGTTTCATAATAATATCATAAGAATGAGAACATGTCATAGAAATTTGAAAAAATAATATATATAAAAAATCATCTCATTAGTCATGGATCACTTCTAGGAATATCATAAAATTGTAAATATATTCCCATAGTGGGTTGGTTTCACTCCCAATTCCCATTCCATTCATGGGGGATAGAGTCCCATATTGTAATGGGTTCATCCACCATCCCCTTTAATATTATCTCATGTGATTTAAATATTAAGCTAATTTATTAAAGGTATATATAATTATGGGAGAAATCATCACATAATGAAAACCATATAAATTTATTTCATAAGTACATAAAAACATTCCTCATTTCATCATAGTTTAATTTACCCATGGGTGAAAAATGAGTTTCATGAAAACAACCACAAATAATTATCATTAAAAGATATCAAGGTAAATAAATTATTCGGAATGATAGGATAATATCATCAATGAAACATAACTTTTTTTAAGTATGTTTACATAGATAAATAATAAGATTATAAAATCCTAAAAAATATTCTTTTAAATTCCTGAGAAAACATCATTTTCTTTCAGTAACATATAAAAAACAAAAAATTACTAAAAATGGTTATTTTACTTTCCTTAAAAATCTATGGGAATTATTATATAATTCATTAAAACCAATAATGGACATGATGGTGGGAGAACCATTCATTCAATAAACATTATAAAAATTAGCCAAACCATAGTAAAAAAGTAAAATATAAATCATATAGAAAAATTGTAATGATTCCTTTTTAAATTTTTTAAAATAATATAAAATATGGTAGAAAATTAAATTAAAAAATAATTAGAGAATAGAAAAGAAAATTATTGAATAATTTTAAAGAATATAGACATAGATGAAAAAAATCACATCCTAAAAGAAGAAATAAGGACACATTTTATAAAAAAATATTCTATTGGTATTTTTGAGCACAAAAGAGGGAAAAAGTGTAGTTGAAAAAAATAGATTATAAGAAAATAAATGGGGTTTATGAGAGATTTTGGATAGAAATTACTAAATGGATATTTAAATAAATAAAATTTTGATTAAAAATGAGATTGCAACATAATCTCTTACATCATGTCCCAAATTACTTCATATATGTTCTAAAATCATGTTTAATAAATTTAATATTTTTATAAATCAATATAAAAATCATATCCATATGCATCATAATATATATAATTCAATCCAAATTTCCAATCACCCATTTATTTATTGTTCAGTACTAAAAGAAGTATTCTAGGTGTCAAGTGTTTCATTTTTCATGCTTGTTTCAGTTTGGAGATTACGGTACATTCAATTTGGTATTGTTTATTTAATATATATATATATGTGAACTTTAAATTTTCATAAATATAATATTTTTTTATTTATTAACACCATTATAAAAATACATTTAATATGGTGATAAAAAATGAATTCCATCACTTTTTGGAGGAGGTAGTACGTACCTACACACATATAATGCATTAATTTTTTAGTGGGTTCTAATAAAGTATTTTCGATAATAATTTTTCAACTGATAATCATAATTAGATCATAAAAAAAAATATATTCATTAAAGACATCAACATGTGTTTCTATGTGAGTTGGTTGGGAAGAATGAAATACATTTCTTGATGGAACCGTACGTACGGATGAGCAACAATTTAATTTTCCATTTGATGTAACTGAATTAGTACATGGTTGTAAAATTACATGAAAAAAATTAATTGTAGTAAATATAATAATTTAATTATACAAATCTTGTTATTGAATATTTGGAGGAGGTAGAAGAAGAAAGACACATGAAATAACTTGGCTAAATGATTTCCTCCTCTCTGAGTATCTTCCTTTGGATTACACATCAATCCTTCTTAGTATAGTATTTTTATGATATAAATAACTATATAATTTTTGGATTATATTTTTTAAGATATTATTGTTGGTATGTTATGAACTAAAGTCATCCAAATCTGTGAAGAAGTGAGAAGAAGTAGTTCCATTTTTTAAAGTAGGGGAATGTCACCCTTGTAAATATTCAACTTTTTAAAATAATATAATATAATTTTAATCGGAACATGGAACCCAATGGAAATTTTTAAACTTTAGGATAATGGAGGGTTTACATACACAAAAAAAATACTATTTAGAAATATGTTAGTGATAATTTAATCCTTACCTCTTTGTTTAACACCCTCATTACCCCTCAAAACTCTCATTGTGGTGGGATGATTTTCACTATTGTAGCTATTCATTATGAATAAAAATTTACATTATATTATTAAATAGTATCTATTTTCATAATTAATAATATTTAATTCATTTTCTTAATTTAATTCCTAGAGGTGGATGAAAATAATTATAATATATTCATAAAAATTCATAACAACCATTTTTAGATAAAATATATTTTTAAGCATAAAAATGTTTTAATTTTCATTAATTACCTAGTAAAAAATTATATTAATACTAATTTATTTTTTTAGATATTTTATATAAACGTTTCAATAAAATTATTCATTATTTTTAATAAATTTAATTTTTTTACAAAAAACACTTTGGGTGCAGATAAACATTTTCCTAAAGAATAACTATTTTTTTACTTTCAAATGATTTTATATGTATTTATAGCCTTATGATAACTAGTGTATGAATGATCAATCAATTTTATACATATTTAAAATTTTATTTCTATCTGTTTAAAACTAAAAAAATTTACTTTTAAATGAAATATATAATAATAATAATGTTGGTAAATGGAACATTTTTATTTAGAAAATAATTAGAACATTGACATTCCATATCCTTTCTAAAAAAATTAGAATTGTTGTTACTTTATTTTACTAAATAAAATTTCTTAATTTCATTTAAATATCTATTAATATATTTCATTTTATATTTTAATAAGGAATTATTCACTTATCCTTTTTATTTGTGCATCATAAGCTACTAAACACATCAAATTTATTAAAGGGAAATATATTCTAAAATCTCAGGGTGTTAAGTTCTACTCCCTTATAATAAAATTTCAATCAAAATTCAATTATTCTAATTAAAATTGATGAGGATACTTATAACACATTAATTCCTTAGGTTCTAACATATTTTACTCAAATTCACGATTCCTCCAGAGAACCTTAACCATGTGAGATTTCTTGTTATGTATCCCTTTATCTAAGTAATCAAATATTTATACTAGCTATTACTTATAAGAAATAACATAATCTAATAATACAACGTATGAGTTAATTATATGTGAATGATCAAGTATGTACCTTCTCAAAATAGATATACATAACCCATCTTTAGCTAATGAGAGGTTTAGTGGAAGCAACAAGTGACATGATACCATCCAAATGCAATCAAGAATCTCATAGGGATAGATATATCTAGGGAAAATATTCCCCTAATTTTAAAAAATAATAACTAATATTATTAAGTAGGAGAAAGACCATTGGGGGGGTGAATTTGTGGTTCCATTTTCTTTTATAGGAATGTATGATATATCCATTAAAAAAAATTTCTTAACCACTAAATCCTGTAAAATTTACGATTCACTCAATGAAAAATTCATAACATCAAATTTAGTATAAAAAAACATAAAGAGAAGGAACTAAACAATATTTTCAAGGTTTAGTACAATGTCTTACTCCTTTCCATGTTGGAAATTCCCACCAACATGGATTCTTTCACTATCTTCTTTCTGGAATAAAAATGCACAAGTAGTGAAAATTTTACAATACTAGTAGAAACTTTATTTCTATAGTCAGTTATACCCCCAAATATCCTTTTCAGTAAACACTTTCCCATAGATAGTTATACATCCCAGCAAGACATTCCTTTTCAAAAACTTGTATGTATTCACAATTACAAGCTTCACCTTCCTTCTTATTTTCTGATCCACTTCAGAGAGTCTTGACCTCCTCCACATGTAAGATGAATCAAACATTACTAGCATACAATCCTAAATAACTTCAACAAATCTCTAAGGAACTTATTGTTCTTTAAAATTCTCTAGAATAATTGTCCTGAAAACTTCCTCATAAAAATTGAGTCTGATCGAACTCAGTCCAATAACCACTGGCCGATGGGCTCTATCTGATTGGAATTAGTATGATACTTATTCTTATCTTATTTCTTCAACTAATTAGAAACTCAATTGGAATATTTCAATTTCTCTTCCCGACAGAACTAAATCAAATAAACCTTGGTTTTATAGATGTTGCTCCAACGGTCTCCCTCCAATGGAATTGTTCTGATGGAACATCATCCGTTCAAACATGATATGATGATCAGATTGAACATCACTCTGATGATCACATTGAACATCACTCTAATAGATATATTTGGGATATAACTTCCTTAGTATCAACCAAAAAATCATAGTTTGGTTGGAAACTCAATACCCATTCCTCAATTGTTGGACCTCTAGTTTATGTTTACATTTTATGTTGGAAAATTACAAATGTACTGAGCTCTCCTTTTATAGGCACCACAAAATGGTAAAGGCTAGAAACCAAATTTTATTTCCCGATTGATAAAATTTGTAAATTCCAAATTTCATGTTCATTTAAATCTTCATATTTGAATTATTATACTCTTCTTAATACTGCTGGGTTCTTCTCTAATCTTTTTTAATCAACTCAATTCTTTAGAATTCTGTCTATTAAAAAAATCATCAGTCATAGTCTTTATTACGATTCGTCATTATAATTATTCAATATTGTGAAGGCATAAAAATTATTCTTTATTACATTAATTCATACAAAATAATAATATGTAAGAACTAGATAACTTCGCATTATGATGAAAACATATGAAATATTCAAGACGGCTCATTATGATGACCACTTGTACACACTAATAGTCTTCTCATAATGATTTTTATACCAAATTTTAAATTCAATACATTGAAAACCATTACTAATTATATTAAAATTATTTATCCTTTTATTCAATTCATCATACCATTGATCACACATGCAATGATTCTATTTGTGTTAATACATGTCTGATGGGTCAGTCCCAGATTCACTCAGATGAATGTTATCAGCACCAATCTGATGATTCTTCACCTATTTTTGAAAAACAATATATACTTTTGTTCTTTTCTTGACCCAATTGTAAGAGAACAAATCATTACTTATTGTTTTTTATTGAACCAATTTAAATATAATTAAAAATTTCTAAAATATTCTTCCCCTGATAAAAAATTATATTCGATATAAAAAGGATACCAGTAATATGAATTGGTGTCAGAGTCTATTATGATGGATCAGTGTCATACCACATCCGATGGGTCAGTTCGAGCAGCTTCGACTTTAACAACTTATTTCATTTTCTAATTATAACATTCCTGCTTTATTCTTTGAAAATTTATTAATTATGGCTCATTGGTGAAACTAAAAACCAACATCTTCATTTTCTTACATTCCAATTAACCTTATTAGACATCAAAAATTTATGTGTTTGGTAATTTCATACTGATGTTCTAGGACAAGAATGATTCATTTTGATAAAATTTCTCCTTCTCCAAACTTTATCTTGTAATAATGAATTCATCATGACTTTGAATATGTTTAAGATAAATTTCAGCATTATTTGTCTTCTAATGTAAATTATTTTAACTTATCATTACTCCAACAACATATTTCTTCCCATATAATCCTTAATATGAATGAAAACATCAGCTATCCCCTATCCTTCATAAGGATATCATCATAAAGTTTCCAAACAAATTATGATTTATGAGAACCCCAATATCAACAAAGCATCATCAGAATAATAAAATAAATTAAGACTCCACAGAATTCCTTACTACGATCATCATTTTCATTATAAACATAATACGATTTATTGAACTATCTCACCTTCTATCAATATACAAATCTGATTGACCATATTCAGTGACTCATGCCTATGGTCTGAGTCTGATAGTCTTGATCTGATCTTCATACTGATGGATCTCAATTTGATTGAAAAAATTCACACACTTCCTTCTTCAATCCATACTTACATTACCTTCAAAATATACATTATTTCTTAGATATGATCAAAATGTTGATATGTAGAAAAAAATTCAACCAAAACAAAACTTGTCCCTAATAATATTCCCATTGTGTTTTTTAATACCCAGTTCAAAAACTTCAAAAATAATACCACTTACTATTTTTCTTTTCTAACTTTTTATTCTCCCAACTCCTTTCCTTATTCCCAGATTTTTCTCTCTCAATCCTTTTCTTACTTATCACCCTTATTGAAAATAAAAATAAAAGGGGCCATTATGACATGTTTTTCCCCTATTGAAAAATGATCTCATTTCTATGGGTTGTATATTTCTATCGAAATTTTAAAATTATTCTTTATGAGAACATAAGTGTAACTTGATTTTCTTAGGAAATAGCCTTTAACTAAACAAGTCTATGTCTATGTGGAAAAAAATGATGTAGATAACAAGAGTGAGTAATAAAATTTATCAATGTTTTCTATAAAAAACTATCATATAATATTTTTTTAATATTTTTTTCTGCATACTCATTTCAGGGGGAAATATTAAAAGAATTTGTTTAAGATAAAAATAACTTACACCCATATCAAGAAAGATATCATAAGGCTCTAGTGAAGAAACACAATATTCCAAAAACACAATTTTTGTAACCTCATTACTTTATTTTGAAAGAAGAGTAAGTCACTTAGTAATATTTGGTTGAATGTTTAAGCTCCTTCAATTCCTTACAAGTGTGTAAAAATAAAAATATTTTTGGAGTAAAGAGGAACCTCATTAGTTCCTTAGTGATATTTTTCTTTATGAGAGTCATCTATCAGCCTTTTATTTTTCTTCTTATTATTTTATTTTTGAATTGGATTTATTTGTTTTCCTTCTATTCATCCTTCCTAGATTTTGAAACTAGTTTCTTTTCATCTTCAGATTATTCAGATATGGATGCCAACATATTTTAAAAATTTTTAACTCATTTTGTTATTATGATATTGTAATAAAATTTTTATTTATTTCTGTTATTTCAAAAGGATAGTAAAAAATATATTTAGTAATATTCCCTTTGTTTTTACATCCCTTATATATTTTCAAAATTTGCAAACCATAATCTGTTGATAGATTTTTATCAAAATTTTCCCATCTTCAAATAAAATTTCTTCATGTTTTCTTTTGCTAATTTTGTTCTTTATATAACTTTTTTATCTATGTCAACTCTAATTATCCAAATAACTAAGAACTAATTATTTTTAGACTCAACATGTTTTGTTTTCTCTAATTTCTCAACATACTCATCTTTCTTTATCCTATGAGTTTCCCTTTTCGTTCTAAAAATATTTTTCATAATATTTGATCTTTATTGATCATCTTAAACCCCCACATGATTCATACACATTTATTGGTAGAGACACATTATTCCATCATGAATAAAATATATGTCCAAAAACTACACAACACCAATAGTGATATATGAATCTTTAGTTTTTGTACTGATAGTTAATTTTTTCAGAACACAGTTGATTTTTTTCTTCAAAAACTATGGAACAATTTTCTTAGGAGGATACTTTCCCGAAGCATTCCTATATTTTTTAGTGAAATATTTTAAATCACAAAAATACTTTTTTGAACCTCTATTTCCTCCTTCTATATAAGTTTTCCCTTTAACATCAACTGATTTAGTGATGTTTTCTATAATCATTATTATCACACTTTGTTCTATAAGAAACATTGATTGTGTTTTTATAAAAATTTCTTCATTATCATAAAACAAAGCTTTCAAAATATCTATTTTTTTTCAGATTTAGATATATTTAGCTTTTTCTATTTACTTTCATCAAAATGGTTATTTTTGATCTTATGGTGAATATCATTACTAGCTAATTTTTATTGATATATTTTTAGTTTTCTTTCCATTACACCCTTCTAAAAAGTTATGTCAGTAACATCTTTATGTAAATTTCTTCTTTCATTCGTGAGTTTATTATTTTGTTCAAGTACATTCTCCAAATTAATTTTGAAAATCCATTCAATTTCTTTTATCTCATCTAAATCATCATCATTGTTAGATAAATCACTTTCATTTATTTCATCATAAATAAATTAGATTTGATGATCATGTTCATCATTGGATGAGGAATAATCATTCTTTCTAATTCATATTTAACTTTTCTTCATCTTTTCATAAGGAAATCATTCATTATGTTTCTTATGAATTTTCTTTATAGGTTTATCAAAACATTTATTAGATTTTTATTCCTCAACTTTATTGTAAAGAAAATTCTATGCAAAATGTTTCTTTCCTTCAAAATTACAAAATTTGAGGGGTTTTTTCCATTTTCCCTTATTATATTTCTTATAAATAAGGGAAAAATTGTATTGATATCTCCAGCTTCTTTATCTATTTCCAAATCATGTGATTCTTCTTTAACTTCTTTATATTTTTTCCTTTTAACAAACACTTTATGTATAAGGCCCCGACCTTAAACATTACTCATTATTGAATTAAATGAATAATTCACATTGAGGATCTTTTTAGCTTTAGAGTTTTATAGAATTAGGACATAACTATTACATCTCAAATATTACAAAGTTGACACATCTACTCAGCTTCAATTTTTTTTCACAAAATAAAAACTCTTGAACACAAGAGTCATTTGTCGTTCATTGTTTTAGAAAGCCTGACATTTATTTTATCTCATCCTTGACCCTATTCATCTTTATGTCTTGTGAAAAACATTTAAAAAAAACTTGGGATGAGCCTAAAAAGCTCAGTAAGGGTTATAACAATATGGAAAGAAAACATTAGTCCATGTATACATAAGAATCAATGAAATCATACTTTACTCATAAATCATAAGCAATTTAACATACCTCATTAAATCATAAGATTTACGAATAACTCATAGAAATCATAAGACATAAAGGTAACTTGAGGCATTCATAACATTATTACATAGGGAGTAACCCTCATGGTTACGTTTGGAATACCCCTAATCGTATATTACTTAAATCCCTTTGGAGAAACCTTAAAGTTTAACTCCTTCGCGTTACCCAATGCATTGGAGGGCTATATCAGGCTCACCCGCCATTAGTTTATCACAAAACCACCCGTCTTCATAAAAAATGCCAAAGAACCATAACATAATCATAGAACATAACTTACACATAAAGGAAAGATAAAAGTCCCACATTGTAACAACAATATAACATTCTAAGATATTGAAATAATGAATCTATTCTAAAAACCATTTTCAAAACCATTTAAAACATTTAATAAAGAGATTTTTGAATCAAAGTGTCCCATACTAGTTTTAAGCTTTTAACATTTTAAACCATTAATATATATATAAATAAATACATAAAACTGTTTTGAAAACATGGATATTAATTAGAAATATTTATAAGAATAAATCATTAAAACATTTAAAATGATATTTAAGTTAAAGGGTTTTTAGAAAAATGAGAGACACTTGAAGACAATAATTGAGGAATAACATTTAGTCAGAACTTTATAATATCATGAGAATAATGGGATTCATGATATAATATTCCAAAGGATAGTATATACACCATATAAGAGTGAATTGGTTCATAACAACAATGAAGTCTAAATAGAAATGTAAAATGAGATGAAATCCCTTATAAAGAAGGTATCCCTAAATTAAGGATAAATCAATCTCATAATTATGTGTGACAAATATAAATACACCCAATATAAGTGGATATTAAGTGTAAAAAAATCAAAGTACATTCACACATATTCAAAGGATGACATATTCAATAACTACATGTTGAACAAAAAGAAATCGAAATTCGGTTAAGATGTTCCCTTGGTAAAATTCTACAGCCTAACGGCGTCACTTTAAAATTCATAAAATTAGTTGATGAGAGATAAAATGGTATCTCATCACTTGGACATAAAATTTACATCAATAAGGATATATAAGAACATATCCCATCATAAAAAGATGTAAATTAAAATACATAACAAAATAAGTCTTTTAAAAAGAGGAGTGTGAATGGTTCCCTTACCGATTTGAGAAACTTTCGAAACATACACCCCACGAAAGAAGGGTCATACAATGAAGATGTAAATACCCCTAAATGAGAGTATATTATACAAATAGAAAAAATATCGGTCAGTATATACACCACATAAAAGGAAATAGTGGCAAATGCAGCATGAATCTCACGGGAATGAAAAGTTAGATGAAAATCCCCTTATAACAATTCGGCAGCCTAACGTCGCCACATAAAACTACCAAAAATGAATTGATGAGATCGAATAGGGTCTCTCATCATATTAAAATAAAAGTTACAGTAATATGAATATATAATAACATCCCCCAACATAAGAAAGAGGATCTTAAAATAAACTACATAAAAGAGAGTACTTAAAAAGAAAGAGATAGGTAAGATCCCTTACCTCGTGTCCGACATGACTCGATCATTCTTTAATCTCATGAATAATAAAATTTGGTCAATTTATAATTTCATAAGGACCTCCTTTAAATATTATTATTCAGTTCATATCACATATTATAATTTTATAATAATTGGTTAATAAAGTGAGTTCATATCAGACGTTTTTGTCGATGTTCGGTACATGAGTAAAAATTGAACTTGTTGGAAAAGAATTTTCCATGTAGTTATAACTATATCATATCCAGAATAGTATTTATGTTTTAAATATCATATATATCCAGTATATATTCATTTTATACTATTCCATAGCATTTTGAAAAAAAATTAAAAGCACTGTTCATGGATACGGTAGGCCGTACGTACGCATGAACGCAACTTTCATTTTTTGTCATATTAATGGAATTAAAACAAAATGAGAGATATATATATTATAATTCCAGAATGATATACATCATTTATATGTCATATAATACATATATAACAATTATATATATGTACTTATAATAGTACATAACATTTGGAGATAAGAAATGAAATGTACCGTTCATGGAGACGGTAAGTCGTACGTACGCATGAATGCTACTTTCATTTCTTTTTTTTTTGTATTAAATGGAATGAAATAATAATTATATAAAGGTATATTATAATTACATAAGGATATAATATTTAATACCATTAATTCCATCCTTTATACGTCCCACATATGGCATTAACGAATCAAATCACTTTGAGGGGGCGGTAGTCCGCACTTCCTAAAATGAAGATATCGCGTTTACCCATAATGGAAACCATAAAGGTATGACATAAATGAAAAATACAGATGCTTAAGGAAAACATAAACATATTATATATCATATATAAATATAGTGACATCTTAATGTCCACCTTTGAAGGTGTTAAAAGAATATTGAACAGTCATCATTTCGTGAGGCAGTAATTCTCCATCCATAGAAAAATTATGTTCTTTAACCATTAGACGAAGGTGTGTGAATGTTTATCTCAAATAATTCTTATAAAAACATCCTAGTACATTTAAGATACTTTTTTTGTTACAAAAAAAAAGTAATAAAAAGAGTTTAGGGGTTTGGAGAAGCAAAATAAGACAAAAGAACACAAGGGAAGACATTACCTTTAAATCGGGTAACTCTCTTTGATTTGAGCTCAAAGGATTATTTAGAAAAGATTCTGCCCACAATGAGGCTTAAATTATTAATAGAGGGATGTGGAGAGATGAAATGGGTTGGGGTTGGCCGAGCCAAAAGCTTGAGAGGTGTGTGTAAGGTGGTAGAGGTGGGGGCCTTTTATAAGAGGAGAGGAGGGGCACTCTTGGAAAGTTATAAAATATTACTTTATTATAAAATGATTTTCGGATTTCAAAGGTCCCTAAAGGAAATATTTATAGGATAAGGTGATAAGGTTTTTAAATCCAGACATCCAATAGGTTTGTGACAAGTGTAAGACTTATATTTCACCCTATCTTCTCATTTTATTTAAATCATTCATTTATGAGGTAATCACTGCATCATCACGGTGTCATAAATAAATAAATTTATTTAATGTCTAAAAATTATAAAACAAATATCACGATTTAGGAAATATTTTTATCTTTCTAATGAATATTTATAGTCAAACATATGACTTGTATAACCCCATTTAAAAATTGTTTTAGTAAAACAACTCATGTTTGTGACATTTTTATTTTAACTTTAAATAAAAAGGTATTAATGTCATTTTCCAACCAAAGTGGCTCCATGGGGTCCCCAAGTTGACCCATGGATTTTATTAGTCGGCCATGACTCATCAAATAAGGGTAGAACATGTGTCAAGGTCATTTCATATTATTATAACATTATCTTTACCTTAAATTACACTAATTACCTCTAATCGCAATTAAAAACTTAAGAGTTACTATTAACCAAAAAATTATTTTAATCCCATTGAACCAAATTTTAAATCCTAATGAAAACCATTTATGTCATATTTTCGAAATTCAAACCACAGAAGTGGTCAAGTTTCATTTAAACGAAAAAACAGTATTTAAACTACCACTTAGTGGTTTCACTATTAATCAAAAATTGGAGTTTTTCAGAAAAATACCAAAACTTCACCCTAAGATATATTTGATATTGTGAATTAAAAAATGATGTCTATTTTACAAAATTCAAACCATATAAGCTGCATTAATTAATTTAATAATTAATTCCTGCTGTCAAAACAAATAGCATGTTTTTAAGAAACAATATCTATTAAAAGATTGACACTAGTTTAAGTCCAATTTCAAAGTGAAATTAATTCCAATGACCACTATTGGATAAAATTGTAAAAATATATTCTAATTTAACTTTAAAAAAATTCAACAGATAATCTAATCATATATATATATATTAGATTAAAAATAGGTTTTGAATTAAAATACAACATTTTTCACTATTCAATAAAAAATGAACTTTATCGGAAAAATATCAAAAATTTACACAAATTAAATTTTGATGTCCCGATTCTAAAGAAGAATTTTATTTTTTCAAATATAACACATAAAATTTTCGCAAAGCGGATTTAAAAGAGTTTCTTTATTAAAAGGAAGTTAATCGACCTTTTAAAGAATACTAGAATGTTTACGCTTAAAATTAGATTCATTCGCATTTTTAATCCTATAACATTTATTGTAAAAAGTAAAAATATTTGACAAACATATATAATCATTTTTTAGTTAGTTCTGTTCATTCCCGCCATTACAATGTCTAGGCGTTAACTGTCATTTAAAATAATATTATTTTATTATTAGAGTGTAACATAAGATTCCCAAGAAAATCGTTGTTGCGTATTGGGTACACCATCGAGCATAGCGTCCCCTTTAAAGTAATATTAATATTTTATTCACAAATATGGATAAATGTGAAAATGTCATATTCTTTATTTACCTGGGGTGTTACATCCTTCCCCCCTTTTGGGAGTTGCGTCCTCGCAATTTTAAAATTGGGCTTGGAAACTTCATTGAAAATACCACATCGGAACAAGAGTCAGTAAAACAATCACTTTAAAATAAAGAAAGATAAGTACAAAGGTCACCCGAGTTAACTCATACTAGGATTACATGTATGAAAACATGGATATGGAGGAAAAAACAAAGGGTCATGTTCTGAGGGAGAGTGATAGTAAACATGTCTAGGAGAAAGTTAACCATAAGAAAATCACAAACTTGTGATGGGTTAAACGGTATTCGATTCCACAGCAGGAAAAGTTAACAGATAATATTTTTGTTTTAAGTTACACTTCATTGAGGAATTTATTTTTGAGCTTAACTAAATCATAATGAAACATACTTACTTGTCATGTAGACTTTCATCTTTTACTAGATTCCTTAATCAAACTCATATTTTATCCAAAAGACGAGTATTTAGGAAGACTTGTTCGCATTAAGAGTATTATAATCAACTTCTGGAGAATCACCTAATCCACAAAAGATAACTATATATTTCCCATGTCTTTAAACAAAAAACAAAACAAAAAATTGTTAGAATAAGATCCACAAATGAATAATCCTTTATAAAAAAGAAAATCTATTCTTAATCTCCAAAATTTGTCCAACAAACCCAATGTTCAACGAAGACCATTAGATTAAAAATTTGTCCATAAAATTCTTCAAAGTAAACCAAACTAAGATTGAAACCCAAATATTTGAAGGATTTAATGACATAGTCTTCCAAGTTATAAATTAACATTTATCTCCAAATAACATTAGTTGCTCTTAAAGTCTCATATTGAAAAGTAATTAACCTAATCACACATCCTCCATGATAGGTTAATAATTTCCATAGATAACCCAAAATAAAATTACTCTTCATTCCTAAAATCATCTAACTAAAAAGAATTAGTCAATCTAACTAGGTACTTCACGTAGTCCTGTGGTAAGTGATAAATACCAGTCGCACTTTGGTTGTGGTTTTGATTCATGCAGCTTTGTCCGACGCGACGAGTTGTCACACGGTCTGTGTGTTGTCCTTTTTTCCAAAACTATATAATTCTTAAAACATTCCCCAAAATGAGATAAAATCTTCAAAAAATAATCATAACATATTTTAACCTCAAGTTTATCTCATGACTTTCATTTTCCATCATAACATATAATAACCCATAATTACCTCAAAAGTAAGGATCATATAAACTCTAATGGTTACCTTTATAATTGTTACCTAAACTTCCACATAGATTGGTCATCTCGTACATGATGCATTACAGAACATACCATGGTTCAAGTGGTTGATCATGACTCCTTGATAGTTGGTTTAGAACAACCATGAGTTTCCTCACTGAATCCCCCATTTCATCCAGTCTCTTAACCAGAGAACCACCACAGTTTCCTTCAAACCTGTTTTCACTTTGGTGCTTGCTAGATCCATCAATTCATTAAAAATAGAAATGTCAGTGTGAGTATATCAACAAAACCATAATGTACTAATGAGGAAGATAAACACTAAGATATACTTACTCTTTCACTTTATCTAAAACTAGGGCTCTTTCTGAAATCCTAACCATTATGGTAATGTCACTTATGCTTAGAGAATAACCTAACCTCTAAAGTTAGATAAACCGACCTCTGATACCAACTATAAGGCCCCGACCCTAAACATTACTTACTATTGAATTAATTGAAAAATTCACATTGAGGATCTTTTCAGGTTTAGAGTTCTAGAGAATTAGAACATAACTATTACATCTCAAAAATTACAAAGTAGACACATCTACTCAGCTTCCATTTTTTTCACAAAATAAAAACTCTTGAACACAAGAGTCATGTCTTGTTCATTGTTTTAGACAGCCTGACATTACTTTTATCTCATCCTTGACCCTATTCATCTTTATGTCCTGTGAAAAACATTTCAAAAAAACTTGGGATGAGCCTAAAAAGCTCAGTAAGGGTTATAAAAATATGGAAAGAAAACATTAGTCCATGTATACATAAGAATAAATGAAATCATACATTACTCATAAATCATAAGCAATTTAACATTCCTCATTAAAACATAAGATTTACGAATAACTCATAGAAATCATAAGACATAAAGGTAACTTGAGGCATTCATAAAATTCTTACGTAGGGAGTAATCCTCATGGTTACGTTTGGAATACCCCTCACAGTATATTCCCTAAATCTCTTCAGGGAAACCTTAAAGTTTAACTCCTTCGTGTTACCCAATGCATTGGAGAGCTATATCGGGCTCACCTGAACTTAGTTTATCATGAAACCACCCATCTTCATAAAAAATTCCCAAGAACAATAACATAATCATAGAACATAACTTACGTATAAAGGAAAGATAGCATTCCCACATTGCAACAACAATATAATATTCTAAGATATTGAAATAATGAATCCATTCTAAAAACCATTTTCAAAACCACTTAAAATATTTAATAAAGAGATTTTTGAATCGAAGTGTCCCATACCAGTTTGAAGCTTTTAAAATTTTTAAACCATTAATATCCATATAAATAAATCCTTAAAACCGTTTTGAAAACATGAATATTAATGAGAAATATTTATAATAATAAATCATTAAAACATTTAAAATAATATTTTTGTTAAAGGGTTTTTAGCAAAATGAGAGACACTTGAATACAATAATTGGGGAATAACATTTAGTCAGAACTTTATAATATCATGAGAATAAAGGTATTCATGATATAATATTCCAAAGGACAGTATATACACCATATAAGAGTAAATTGGTGCATAACAACAATGAAGTCTCAATAGAAATGTAAAATGATATGAAATCCCTTATAAAGAAGGTATCTTTAAATTAAGGATAAATCAATCTCATAATTATGTGTGAAAAATATAAATACACCAAATATAAGTGGATATTAAGTGTAAAACAATCAAATGACATTCACACATGTTCAAAGGATGACATATTCAATAACTACATGTTGAACCCAAAGAAATCAAAATTTGGTTAAGAAATTCCCTTGGTAAAATTCGACAGCCTAACGACATCACTTTAAAATTCATAAAATTAGTTGATGAGAGAGAAAATGGTATCTCATCACTTGGAGATAAAATTTACATCAATAAGGATATAGAATAACATATCTCATCATAAAAATATGTAAATTAAAAGACATAACAAAATAAGTCTTTTAAAAAGAGGAGTGTGAAAGGTTCCCTTACTGATTTGGGCAACTTTCGAAACATACACCCCATGAAATAATGGTCATACAATGAAGATGTAAATACCCCTAAATGAGAGTAGATTATACAAATTTAAAAAATATTGGGTAGTACATACACCACAAAAAATTAAATAGTGGCAAATGTAGCATGAATCTCACAGGAATGAAAAGTGAGATGAAAATCTCCTTATAAAAATTCAGCATCCTAACGACGCCACATAAAACTCCCAAAAATGAATTTATGAGATAGAATAGGGTCTCTAATCATATTAACATAAAATTTACAGTAATAGGAATATATAAGGACATCCTCGGACATAAGAAAGTGGAGCTTCAAAGAAACTACATAAAAGAGAGTACTTAAAAAGAAAGAGATAAGTAGGATCCCTTATCTCGTGTCCGACATGACTCGATCATTCTTTAATCTCCTGAATAATAAAATTTGGTCAATTTATAATTTCTTAAGGAACTCATTTAAATATTATTATTCAGTTTAAATCACATATTATAATGTTATAATAATTGGTTAATAAAGTGAGTTCATATCAGACGTTTTTGTCGATGTTCGGTACATGAGTGAAAATTGAACTTGTTGGAAAAGAATTTTCCATGTAGTTATCAGTACATAATATAAAGAATATTATTTATGTTTTTAAATATCATATATATCTAGTATATATTCATTTTATACTATTCCACAGCATTTGGAAAAAAATTAAAAGCACCGTTCATGGAGACGGTAGGCTGTATGTACACATGAACGCTACTTTCATTTTTTTTCATATTAATGGAATTAAAACAAAATGAGAGATATACATATATATTATAATTCCAGAATTATATCCATAATTTAGATTTAATATACTACATATATATCCATTATATATATCTACTTATAATAGTACACAACATTTGGAGATAAGAAATGAAATGTACCATTCATGGAGACGGTAAGCTGTACGTACGCATGAACGCTACTTTCATTTCTTTTTTTTTTGTATTAAAAGGAATGAAATAAAAATGATAAAAATTTATATTATAATTCCAGTAGGATATCATATGTAATACCATTAATTCCATCCTTTATACATCCCACATATGGCATTAACGAATGAAATCACTTTGAGGGGGCAGTAGTCCGCACTTCCTAAAATGAAGATATCACGTTTACCCATAATGGAAACCATAAAGGTATGCCATAAATGAAAAATACATAAGCTTAAGGAAAACATAAACATATTATATATCATATATAAATATATATACATCTTAATGGACACCTTTGAATGTGTTAAAATAATATTGAACAATCATCGTTTCGTGAGGCAGTAATTCGCCATCCACAGAAAAATTATGTTCTTTAACGATTAGACGAAGGTGTGTGAAGGTGTAGCTCGAATCCTTCTTATAAAAACGTCCTATTATATTTAAGATACTGGTGTTGTTACAAAAAAAAGTAATAAAAAGAGTTTACAGGTTTGGAGAAGCAAAATAAGACAAAAGAACACAGGAGAAGATATTACCTTTAAATCGGGTAACTCTCTTTATTTTGAGCTCAAAGGCTTCCTTGGAAAAGAATTATTCCCAAATTGAGGATTCAATAATTAAGAGAGGGATGTGGAGAGATTAAATGGTCAGGGGTTTGCCGAGCCAAAGTCTTGAGAGGTGTGTGTAAGGTGGTAGAGGTGGGGGCCTTTTATAAGAGGAGAGGAGGGGCACTCTTGGAAAGTTATAAAATATTACTTTATTATAAAATGATTTTTGGATTTCAAAGGTCCCTAAAGGATATATTTCTAGGATATGGTGATAAGGTTTCTAAATACACCCATCCAATAGGTTTGTGACAAGTGTAAGACTTATATTTCACCCTATCTTCTCATTTTATTTAAATCATTCATTTAGGAGGTAATCACTGCATCATCACGGTGTCATAAATAAATAAATTTATTTAATGTCTAAAAATTATAAAAAAAATATCATGATGTAGGAAATATTTTTATCTTTCTAATGAAAATTTAGAGTAAAAATGATTACTTGTATAACCCCATTTAATTTTTTTAGTAAAACAACTCATGTTTGTGACATTTTTATTTTAACTTTAAATAAAAAGGTATTAATGTCATTTTCCAACAAAAGTGGCTCCATGGGGTCCCCAAGTTGACTCATGGATTGTATGTGTCGGCCATGAATCATCCAATAAGTGTAGAACATGTGTCAAGGTTATTTCATATTATTATAACATTATCTTTACCTTAAATTACACTAATTACCTCTAATCGCGATAAAAAACTTAAGAGTTACTATTCACTAGAAAATTATTTTAATCCCATTGAACCACATTTTACATCATATTAACAACCATGTATGTAGTATTTTTAAAATTCAATCCAAATAAGTGGTAAAGTTTCATTTAAACAAAAAAAATAGTTTTTAAACTACCACTTAGTGGTTTCACTATTCATCAAAAAATAGGAGTTTTTAAGAAAAATACCAAAAATTCACCCTAAGCTATATTTGATATTCTGAATTCAAAAATTATGTCTATATTACAAAATTCAAAACATATAAGTTTCATTAATTAATTTAATAATTAATTCCCGCTGTCAAAACAAATAGCGTGTTTTTAAGATACAATATCTATTAAAAGATAGACACTAGTTTAAGGCCAATTTCAAAGTGAAATTAATTCCAATGACCACTGTTGGATTAAATTGTAAAAATATATTCTAATTTCACTTTAAAAACAATTCAAAATATAATATAATCATATATATAAATTATATTAAAAAGAGGTTTTGAATTAAAATAAAATATTTTTCACTATTCATTAAAAAATGAACTTTATCGAAAAAATACCAAAAAATTACACAAAGTAAATCTTGATGTCCCGATTCTAAAGAAGAATTTTATTTTGTCAAATATAACACATAAAATTTTCAAAAAGTGGATTTAAAAGAGGTTCTCCATCAAAAGGCGGTTAATCGACCTTTTAAGGAATATTAGAATGTTTACGCTTAAAATTAGATTCATTTGCATTTTTAATCCTCTAAAATTTATTGTAAAAATTAAAAATATTTGACAAACATATATAATCATTTTGTAGTTAGTTCTGTTCATTCCCACCATTACAACGGTTAGGCGTTAACTGCCATTGAAAATAATATTATTTTATTATTAGAGTGCAACGTAAGATTTCCAAGAAACTCGTTGTTGTGTATTGGGTACGCCATCAAGCATAGCGTCCCCTTTAAATTAATATTAATATTTTATTCACAAATTTGGATAAATGTGAAAATGTCATATTCTTTATTTACCTGGGGTGTTACATTATGACCATTTCATGATAAACCTTTTCATTATATTTTATAAACTTATATCTTCTCATTTCATATGTAATAAGAGTACTTTGAAGATCATCTCAAGATAGAGTCTAAAGATCTCCATATTCCAAAGATGAAACTTTTCCATCAAACATATAAGGAATAATTCTAAAGATATTTTCATTAATGGATGAGTCTTACAATTAATTACCAAGACATCTTATGGTCATAATAATATCATTTTCCCTTATAATGAAGTAACTAATAGATTCATAATAATCCATTTTAGATATTCATAATTCAGCCTCTAATGTTTTAACTTTTCCTTTATCACCTTTGTATTTCTTATATATTTTTTTATTTAACTTATCCCGAATACCTTTGGGAGTTCTAACTCCCATTACTATAAGAATCTCAATTTATGTTAGCGATGAGTGTGAACTATTTTTAGATTTTTCATCATTATCAAGATTTCTATTATCAGCAATAATAAAAGGATCATTATAGTACAAGGAGGAAATCCAAATGTAGTAGCTTCAAAAACATCATACCCAGGAGATATAATATATGGAATAATTCTGACTTTCCAAATATGATAGTTCATACCATTGAGAACTGAAATACCGATACAGTTTACGAAATTTAAATTCTAAATTTTGGTAGATGGATTATTTGGAGAGAACCACCCTCTGATACCAATTTGTGTTCCCAAGTAGATCAAATCCACTAGGGGGGGGGGGTGAATTAGTGGTTTGTTTTTCTTTTATAAGAAAACATCCTAAATTATTTAGTAAAAATTTCATAACATCTAAAACCGGTTTAATTTATTATCCACTGAATTAAAACCTATCAGCCTCACCATTCATATGAAATGAAATATAAAAATAAGGCATAACATGATATTTACAAGGTTTGGTATAATGACATACTACTTGACATGTGGGATAGTACCACCAAGATGGATTCTTTCTCAATATTATTTCTGAAATATAAAGGGAAATGTCATGGAAAAATCAACAATACCATTAAAAATATTTATGAAATTTTTGGTTATACCCCCAACAATAATTTTAAGTATCCACATTCCCATAGATGGTTACACAACCTAGAAAGACAATCCTTTTTAGCTACCGGTAAGTATCCACATTTATAAGATTCACATTCCATTATCCTTTCTGATCCACTTCAGAAAGTATTTACTTCACTCACCAATAAGCTAAATAAAACTTTTCCAATTTACAATGTTCAATAACTTCATCAATTCTATAGAAAACTTATTGGTCTTGAAACATCATTCATAAAAATTGGGTGAAAAAAATTCTCAGTAAAAGTCAATATGATCTTCCTCAATCCTAAAAACTATATATGATGGGCTTCATATGTCTGGAATCAGTCATGTTATCCTTCTTCTCTTCCTTCTTAAACTAATTAGAAAATCCATCAGTAGCTCACAATTCCTCCATCTGATGGAACACTGTCTGATGATCCTCCTCTAATGGATGTCACTCTGATGGGGTCACTCCGATATAACATCACCCATTGGAATTTTCTCCTATGATCATATTGAACCTCACTCCGATGGAACTTCCTCAACATCAACCAGAAAAAAATTTTCTGGTTGGAAATTCAATACATGTTACATAATTGTCAAGGCTTTGGTTCATGTGAATAGTTTATGTTGGAAAAGTACAAAATTAATGTGCTATCCATTTATAGGATCCCTTGCATTTTATAGGAGGGAAAACCTATTGTACTTCTTGATCAATTAAATTCATAAATAAAAAATTTCTATTTTATTTAATTATTCAACGTTGACTTCTTAAACCCACCAAAATCCTTATTGATGCTTTTCAAAACTTCTTAAATCTACTCAAATCTTTAGACTTCTTGAATTTTACATAAAAATATCATTAGATTAATTCTTCATTAGTATTAATTATCCTAATTCTTCAATATGATGAATGAATACATTAGATTATTCATTACTTTTTTCCATACCAAATGATCATATATGAGATCCCAATTACTTCTAATTATGAGGAAAACATAGGAAATACTGAAGATGGATCATTAAAAAGACCACTTATAAACATTGAAATTCTTCTCATATAGATTCTACTTACAAACTATTAAATTTAAGACATTGAAAACCATTTTATAATATCTTAAAAGTATTTCTCTTTTGTTTTATTCAACATAACAACGATCTCACATCCAATGATTTTATTGATGTCAATACACATACGATGGATTAGTCTCTGGTTTACTATGATGAATGTTATCATCCCAAGTCCGATGAGTCTTCACCTCTTTTTGAGAAACAATCAATACTTTTCTTTTCTTGACCCAATTTGAAGTGAACTTAGTATGACTTATTTTTTTAACCAAATTTAAATATAATTCAAATTTTCACAAACATTAGAAATTTTCATTTGAGATAAAATGGTTTCCAATAATATTAATCAATTTCAAAATCTGTTTTGATGGATCTGTAGCATGCCACGTGTAATAGAATAGTTCTACCAACATCGTCTTTATAAACATATTTACTTTTCTAATTATTACACATCGACTTCATTCTCTGAAGATTTATTTCTTATGGATTATTGGTCTAATAGAAAACCAACATTTTAATCTTCTCAAATTCTAATAATCCTTTTCAGCCTTTAAAAAATTAAGTGTTTAGTAATCTCATAATGATGGACTAAGACCGGAAAGCTTCAACTTTATATAATTTCTCCTTCTCTAGTCATCATCTTGTAATAATGAATTTTTAATGACTTTGAATATGTTTCAGTTCAACATTAGCATCTGTTAAATTATAATGGAATGTATGGTAAGTTCTAATTCATCTGAAAAAATATTTCTTTTTGACCAATCATCAATATGATTGATAATATCAACTCTCCACCTTTACTTTATAAGGCTTTCATCAAATATTTTCTTAATAAAACATGATTTATGAGAACCCCAATATCAACAAAGCATCGCCATAACCATCAGAGCCATTCAGACTCCTGAAACCTCATCATTACGATAATCATTTTCATTATAGACTCAATACAATTTCTAGTAACATCTAAATTTATATTAGCATCCTAATCCAATAGATCATATTCAATGACTCATGCCTACGGTTTGAGTCCAATTGTCTGGATTTGATTGTCATACTAGTGGTTCTGGTTCTAATTGACAACTTCATACACACTTTCTTCTTCAATGTGGATTTCTATTACCATTAAAACAAGATTTATTTCTTCATCATGATAAATATATTTATCTACTATCAGAAAATACAACTAAAACAATACTTGGCCCTGACAATCTTGCCCTTTGTTTTTGTTGTCAATACCCACTTCATCCATATCAAATATAATACCACGTCTTGTTTTTGTTTTCTAAATTTTTCTTCTCCCCATTACTTTCTTGCAACCCCTATATTGTTTCTCTCCCTATTTTTATTATTTCTTCCCTCTTATTGACAATCAAATTTATAAGGGCCATCATGGAATATTTTCCCCCTTATTAAGAAATGATCTCATTTACAAGGGTTCAAACTTTCCATTAAAATATGGTTGAAGAGATAATAAGTATCACATGTCTTTCATAGAAAATATCCTTTAACTAAATAACTCTAAGTCTACGTGGGAAAACCTAGTTTAGAAAAAAAGTGTGAATAATCAAGGATATCAATGTTTTCCATAACATAAGTTTCTTTTTATACTCTTTTCATGTTTCTTTCAACATACTCATTTCTGGGTAAATCTCGAAAGTATTTCTTTAAGATAGAAATAACCAACATCCATTTAAGAAAACATATTATAATGTTTAGGTGAAAAAATAGAACATTATAAAAAATCATTTTTCATTACCTCATTACATTATTTTGAAAGAAGAGTAAGAGACTCAACAACATTATCTTTCTTATATAATGTCCTTAAATTCACAACAAGTTACTATAAATAAAAATATTTTTCAAATAAATAGAAACCTTAGTAGTTCCTTAGAGACATCCTTTTTACAGAGATTCCTCTTTCATCCTTACCCTTTTCTTATTCTTATTAGATTTTGAATTGTAGTTATTGTATTCTTTCTCTTCACCCTTCTTATAATTTTTATTAAGTTTATTTTCATATGCAGATTATTCTGGTAAGAATATCACTATCTTTTATTATTTTGGATCTTTTTTTATAGTGAATATGTAATAACACATTTATTCCTTCTTCTTGTTCCAACAGGATAGTCAAAGAACTTTTATTAACATTCCATTATTTCTCAAATAACTTACATATTTTTTGAATTTTTAAACCACAATCCGTTAATATATTTTTACCAACATTGTTCACATCTTCAGAATTATTTTTATTCCTATTTTATTTAGATAATTTTTGTGCTTATTATAACTTTTTAGCCATGTAAAATTGTTTTATCCATATAACTAAGCACTCATATTTTTCTGATTCATCATATTTGTTTTTCTCCAAATTATTAACATACTGAGCTTTCTTTATCTTCTAAGTTTAAATTTTTTGGATAAAAAAGTTTTTTCATAATATTTGATATTTTTTTCTCATTATAGACCCCACTTGATTCATAGCTATTTTTGGTAGATACATGTTATAGCAGAATGAATAATCTATGTGTCTAAAAACCCCACACCACTAATAGTGACATCAGAATCTTGATTTTTTAGAGTGATAGTGAATTTTTTTAGAACATAGTTGTTGTTATTTTCACAAATCTTGAACCAGTTTAATCAAGAGGATACTTTCTTGAAAATTTTATATATTTATTATTAAAATATTTTCTCCCAAAAATCAGCTTCTGTAAGCCTTTCATTTAACCTTCTCTAGAAGTTTCACTATCAACGTCAATTTCATTGGTGAATTTTTCTATCATGTTTCTTATATAACTATGTGATATAAGAAAATTTGATTAGGTTTAAAAAAAATATTATTCTTTCTTAGAAAATATACTTTTCATAACATCTATGATTTTTTCTAATTCATCTATATTCAACTTATTTTGTTTACTTTCTTGAATAAGGTTACATTCTAACTTGCAGAGATCATAATTTCTACCTAAAATTTCATTATAACTATATAGTTTTATTTCAAGTTCACCATTATAAAAATTTATGTCTTTAATATATTTATAGAACTTCCTTCTTTTATTCTTTAATTGACTATTTCATTCAAGTTCATCCTCTAAATCCCTTTTGAGAATCCATTCCATTTTCTCATCTCATCATAATAATCACCAACGTTAAATAAATCACTTCCATTTAAGACATCATAAATGAAGATGAATCATCCTTATTTATTCTTCTTAGATAATTTTTATTTTTCATGTCATAAGGACATCCTTCCTTATATTTCTTTAACCTTTGTTTATAAAGTTTCTCATCATCTTCCTTAGACTCATATTCCTCAATTTTCTTCATTGGAAAATTCTAAAGATAAAACATTGAAATCAAAATTTTTAGGAATAATTCTCATGAAATTTCCAAAAAATGGTTGAGTCTTATAGTTTCTAACTAAGACATATTGGAGTGATAAAATTATCATTTAACCTTGTAAATAATTCACTAAAAGATTTATACTGATCCATTTTTATATCTTGATACTTAATCATCCAAAGTTATAACTTTTCTTTCATCGCCTTTTTATTTAATTTATAAAGGTTGTTCAAATTATCCTATATACCATTGTCTATTATAAATCCCTTTACTCTAACAAACCAACATTTAATTAGTGATGAGAGTAATTTTTTTTATCTCTTCCGTCAATCTCAAGATTTCTCTTATCATGATTAGTAAGAAGATAATTCTCATTAGAAGGAGGAAACCCATATATAAAAATTTCCAAAACATCATACCCAAGATATATAAGATATGATACAATTATATCATTATATATATTTGTTTTTACCATTTAAAAATAAAATCCTCTTAAAGTTTATGGAATTTAAACTCTCAATTCTCAAAGATGGATATTTCATAGGGAACCACCATATGAGAAAAATTTTAGTTACCATATAGGAGCAAGACTATTGGGGGGGGGGTAATTAATTGTTACGTTTTATTTTATAAGAATATTTATTAAATTCTTTATTAAATCATTATTAACCTCTAAAACTTGTTAAAGTTATGATCCACTTAATTAAAACATCTCAAACTCACATTTAGTATGCAAAAAATATAAAGAGAATTCATCACATGATATTTACATGGTTTAGTATAAATACCCACTCCATTCCATTTTGGAAAGTCCCACCAACATGAATTATTTCAATATCTTCTTTCTAGAATATAAAGGCACAAGATCTCAATAATTATACAATCCGAACAGCAACATTCCTACTATATTTATTTATACCCTACAACTATCCTTTTCAGTATCCACTTTCCCTTAGCTATTCACACACTCTAGTAAGAAAAGCCTTTTTAGAAACTAGTATATATCCATAGTTACTAGTTTCACATTATTTACTATTTTCTAATCCACATTAAAAAGTCTTCGCATCCCTCACAAGTAATCTAAATTGAACTTTACCTGTGTACAATCTTCACGAACATTAACAATTATTTTCAGAAATTTTTCATCTTAAAACATTCTCCATAAAAATTGTCCGGAATACTTCCTCAACAAAAGTTAGTCTGATCTTCTGTAGTCTGATAAACTATATCTGATGGGATCCGTCTGATATGGCTTATTCATATTCTCCTTATTCTCTTCCTTCTTAAACTGATTAGAAAATCAATCGATAGATCACAATTCCTCCATCTGATGGAACTCGATATGATGAACCTTACTCCAATTGATGTCACCCTGATGAGCTCACTCCAATGGACTTTATATAACAGAACACTGTCTATTGGAACTTTCTCTGATAATCAGATTGAACCCCACCTTGATGGTTCTCGTTTTGATGGAACTTCCCCTTCACAAAACTAAAATAAAATGTCTAGTTAGAAACTAAATACCTATTACACAATTGTTAGATCTCTAGAACATATGAAAAGTTCTTTTTGGTAAAATAAAAATGTTTTAAGATCTCCTTTTATAGGCACATAGAATGGTAGAGGCGTGGAAACCAATTTCACTTCCCACTCAATGAAATTCATAAATCACGTATTTATTTTGAATTTATGTCTTCGTCTTTGACTTATTCAAATCTTCTCAATCCTTCTGGGTTATTCTCAAATCATTTTGAGTATACTCAAATATTCAGACTTCTTCAAGTTTTAAAAAATTTCTTTAGTCCGATTATTTATTAGGATTCATCATTCTGATGCTTCAATACAATGAAGGCATACAGAATATTGTTCATTACATTTATCCATACAAAATGATCACATTTGAGAACTATATAACATTTCATTACAATTAAAACATATTCAATACAGAATATGGATCATTACAGTAACCTCTTGGAAACACATAATGTCTTCTCATACAGATTATCTATACCAACTATTAAATTTGTCACATTGAAAACCATTTTGAAATATCTTCAAATAGTTTCTTAATTTTCATCAATTCATCAAACTGATGATCTCGCATCCAATTATTTTATCAATGTTAATATGCGTATGATGGATCAATATTGGATTCCCCTCGATGAATGTTATCAGTTCTAGTCTGATGAGTCTACAACAATTTTTGAGAAACAATCAATACTTTTTTATTTTTATTTTGAACATATTATAAGAGAATAAAGTATGACTTATTGTTTATGTTGAACCTATTTAAATACAATTAAAACATTCTCAAAAAATATTTCCCTGATAAAACTATCCATCAAACAAAAAAATAATACCAATAATATTAATTGGTATGTGGCACGCGCGTCGCAGCACATCCAATTTGAAAATTTTTATAACCAACTGGCTACTGTAAAAGTAGCGAGCAGGGTCGAACCACAGAGAGCACGAAATCTAGTTCACTAAAAATATTTCGTTGGACAATGTTTAGAGAACAAGGGTTGAGGGAATTCTTATTTTTTGAGTTTTCTATTTTTTTTCTTTTTTAATTAAACTAAAAGGTGAGAAGAAAAAAGATAGAAAGAAAATTTCAAAGGAGAATGATGATAGACTCTAAGTCAACAAAATGTGTCGGGGATGCCGGTGTCGCAATTAAATTATCACATAGGCATCCAAAATATTCTTTTATGTGATTAAATATTTATTCTGTTTAGTTATCGCTAGTTCTGAAAATATAAGCATTTTTTAGATGCTCAATTTAAATTTCCTAATTTATTTAACGTCCCGTTCTCTGGTGTCATAAATAAATTAAAAAAAATCTGTTTAGTACCGAACTACACGACGAAATGACACAACCTGTTTCTCATAAAGTTGTGTCACCAATTTGAACTTACCATCGATCAACGCGATTTACCTTCTCGGACCACCGCGTCGACTTATAATTAAAAGGGCCGGTTTTAATTTCAGCAATTAATTCAGTGCAAAAAAAATTTAAACAGATAGACATTCAATTAAAATAAATTTAATTGACAATTAGTCATTAAACAATATGTTGCATAGAATGCGCAATAATTTTAATTACTCAAACAACATCCCGGCACTAATAAAATTACCCCGACATTACAACTGAAAAGGTAAGCATGGTAATAAGATGACAAGTCATGTAAAATAAAACAGCGTTACCCACAAATAATCATGTCGGTCTTCAATCTTACCGCATGCAATTCGTTCTTTGATCTCTGACCACAACTCAACACGTGATGATGTCACACACCAACTTTACAACCACTTGAACAAAAGATGTTGGCAATGTAGTGGATGTTGGTCCGCTGCGGTGACCAGGGTGGCTGCTCGGACGATTGGTGGCCGGTGCAAGACTGTTGGTCAGCTCCTTGGATAGCGGTGACCCATGCACTGCAAAAACCAGAAGCAGGGGATAGAAGCAGGGGAAGAGGAGCGTGTGTAGTAGATCGGCCGGGGTGCAGGGTCTTCGGACTGGAGAGGGGAGGTGACCCGGATGGAGATGCGGGGATCGAGTGAGGTGGGGTGATGCAGGTTCTGCTGGGGAGAGGGGTGGAAGAGCAGAGGTGAGGGAGGAAAACCGGGTGGCAGGGGGAGCTGGGTCTGGCAGGGTGAAGGAGTGGCAGGGGGGCAGCGGGGTAGAGCTGGGGAAGTGGCAGTGGGAGAGGAGCGGGGTAGTGGGGTTGCCGGACGGTGGGATAGAGAGGGGAGGCAGGGGTGGTGGGGTAGTGGGATGGAGAGTGTGGGGCGAGAGAGAGGGGAGGTGGGGGAGGCAGGAGAAGGGAAAGGGAGCGAGAGAGAGGGGAGATGTTGGGGTAAAGGAGGGAAGCGGGAGACGGAGACGGGATTGGAGGCAGATGGTTTGGTCGAGAGGAAAAAGGGGCAGCAGTTTTAGATAGGGGAGAGAAAGGGAGATTGGAGAGAGGGATGTGGGAATAGGGAGGGGAGCGGGTCAAGGGGGTAGGGGGTGGGGTGGAAAACAAATTCATATTTCAGATTCAAAATTTAAAAATAAAATTCAATAAAAATTTGTTAAATGTTAATAAAAAAATACTAATATCAAATAATAATAATAATAATAGAATTTAATATATATAAAATTCAAATTAACTATAAAAAAAAATAATTAAAAGAAATCTTAATGATACTAATAGAGTTAAATAAAATATATAAAATTAATATAAACTAATAAAAATACTAAAATGCTAATATCGAAATATAAATTAACTAAAAATTATTAAAATAACTAAATTACTATAAAACCACAAAAATAAACTAAAAATATAAAAAATGGTTAAACTAATTAATGAAAACTAAGTTAATTTTTTTTAAAAATCCATGTACATCAAATCCCCCACAATTAAACTTTTTCACTCCTGGGAAAAACAATCAAAAAGAAAACACTAGTGGTCGTAGACAAATCAAAACATCCAAGTTACAAGTTCAAAAATTTTCAATCTCTTTTTCCCATAAAATATCATGCTTCATTTGAAACTCCAATTTTCAAAAACCATTTTTCTAATACTCACAATCTTTTCAAAACAAGTACGTGCACTCATTAATCATGTGACCTACCTTTCCATTGCACTCGTTGCTCGAAAAATTTGATCAACTTTTTTATCAGTTCTCATACATATGCATGCTTACCATGGGCTTGTCATGAATTTCACATCTCCACTAGTGGAAATCAAAATAATTCACCAATACCAAGGACTTTGCATGATGTTCAAATGTTTCTGAAGCTGTGGGACGGTGGGTTAAAAAAATAGACATCTTTTTCGTAAAAAAGAGGGTTGAATCTTGAAATAAATGCATGATATATGTCAATACAAATGTCTCCCTCAAATGTCTCTCTCAAAATCTCACTCCCCCACACATAAAACATTCTTGTCCCCAAGAATATGATAATCCAATGTTTCACACTTTTTTTCACTCTTTTTTTGAGATATAACTCACTCAAATAATATTGTCAGGAAAAGCTGGTGAGTATCAACTCAAAAACCCCATGAAATAATTGTCAGACAATAATCCCAAAGAATGGTACACAAGTAGCGTATACGATGTAACATCTCAATGAAGCTAGGTCATATAGGAAACTCTCTAGTTCCTGGAGTAATGGATCATAACTTTTATAGGTATCCCCAAAGGTGAGGGTTACCGGGTAATGACCACCAATGTACTCATAGATGGAACCAAAAGGATTCTATATTCCCATATCAAAATACAAGCAATGAATGTGGCTACTGTGAAAAATAACTCATATGATCAGGATGGGATAATGTCACTCCATATACATCAAATGACTCACTATCCCTCGAAGAACCCTCTCCATGAGTAAATCTCTCCCCCACACTTAGATTGAATAATATCATGCAAAAAATCAAGAAATTGGTAGGGAAGGGTATCGGCTTGAGCTCATCCTAAAAGGCTCCTTCATGGATTCTAAGGGCTATACGATGGAGAAAATGTATGGGTGGATCAGTGGGTCAACAGGGCTGAAAAATCAAACAGATGCCTCGATCATTTTAGTGCAACTTTCCAAAATATCTATAACTTTGATGGAAAAACATGGCATGTTCTTGAAGACATAACATGGTTGAGATTCCCTCAAGATAAAGATAAATAAGAGATGATAAAAAATGGGCTAGAGTCCTCATGGGTATGGAAATATAATGCTGGAAAGCATAGATGAGAATGAGTGTAAATAAGTGTCTAAAAAAGATAGAAGTTTTTGAAAAACATTTTTGAAGCATGAAATAATATCAATAATCATCTAAGTCAAGAGATCAAGGATCATATAATTCCAAAACAAGAATCAAGTGCTCAAACTGCCTAGGGACACAAGTGGTATGTGTAGGTTCCGAGCGTAGCGGAAGTGCGTTGGTGGGATTTCCCAACTTTAATTTTAATGTTAAACGATGTTTAATCCGAGATCTGTCACGATATAAAACGTCAGATCTTCGAAATAGAATGAAGAATGGAAAAAGAAAAGAAGAGTCCTAGAACCCTTGATATAGGATCATCATATGTAAGTTATAATTAATTTGATTAATTCATAAGAATTACCTCGATGGAATTCCTTGTTCATTGATGTCTCTGATCACTATCCGGTGATCCCTCGTTGCATCACAGAATCCAAGTTTAGGATTCCTCTAGCGGTGACCCACACGTGCTCCACGAATCTCTGGATATCGCTGAAGGGAATTCCAGGTGCTAGCGCGGAAGATCCTTTGCTTGCGATGTCCATCTTCAATCGCCTTGATCCGGTGGAGGATCTTGCTTTTGTGACTTGAAAGCATTCTTGGTGGAAAGGGAAGTCTCTCTTAGCTTGAGAGTATATCCAATCCATTGTGCACAACCAAAATTTCTCAACCTCAAGAGAATAAAGTAATTGGGATTTTTAATACTTAGAGTAATAAAATGAATTAATTTACCAAAAGCATTTAATTATTTTATTTAATTCTCAGTAATAACCCATGTCTTAATAATGATAGTTGACCACCATTATTACTTGACATGCATCCAATGTATCCCATTTAATATCATTTAATTAAAGAAACAATATTTTGTCATGAATCCTGAAAAATAAACTACACGGCGTGTATGTATAAACATACACGGTGTGTACTTTTATTTTTCTAGTTTTATTTATTTTTCTCCACCTCATTTATTAGACCTTGAGTAATGGATATTTATTTCTTAAATAAATGTAACTGCATTACTAGCTAATAAATACATATTATTTCACCCATAATATATTCTCTCTAATAACTAGTGTCGAAATAAATGTGATCGGACATCCTTGAATAATTATTAAAACAAAATCGGGAATAATCTTTATTCAACTTGTTAAATTAATATTTAACTGAGATACATGGACACACTTAGCGTGTGACCCTCTAGGCCTCTTTCTTAGTGGCATTAGGCTGAACCTGCCTAAAGTCCAAGGTTAGCGTCTAGAAACACGCCATGGCACCCATAGAGAAGGAAGTTAACGCCGCAATGACGTGTCACCTCCTACGAATGCGTACCTTGTAATATAATATCCTTGTCTCGATATCTCTAATCAAGTGGGTTGCATGCTAGTGCCATCAACCCATGTGCTCAATTATTCTTTCATTGACTTCCCGGAATTGAACTCGCCCCTACCTTACCATGGCCATGGATTTATGTAGGCTATATCAATTCCATCAAAGGGCCTGAGATATCTACTTCTGTTATGGAACAGAAGGGACAAATCCTTTCTCGCATTATCTATTAATGCAGTATTACACGTGATGCACCCAATGTATCCTACCTCACTGCGAACAGTGTGTCATCACAGTTTTCATAAATTAATCTAAGTGGGTGAGTTGTAATACCCATTAATAATAATCTTAAAGTCTACAGACCAATACACACATCCACAGATAGGAACATCCAATGACACTATGAAATGTGGATTTCCTACTGGCGGGTCTCGTTCTCATAATATCCTCCTAGATATTACCAAGGGCGCACACCGTGAGAAGCTGCCTCAATGTTTTATGAGTCCTCACCCCTAATGACCTGTATTATTTGTGCCCCTAAAATAATATCATTCGGCTATAGAACATACTTTCAAGAATAGTGTTATGGCACTTCCGGGTTCTCATCATAGTAGGGATCCACTATGACCCTTTAATGCAACAACTATCCTTAGGACATTATCACATGCATTTTCATGCAGAAGAACAATGAAGATGTGATAAGGATTTTATTAATGAATAAAGTACAAAGTCATTGGTTCTAGGCCAACAACTCCAATAGACTCACACTTGGACTAAAGCCAACTGCTAACAACCTTTAACCCGCTAGCTCTCACATGATATTCATGCTTCTACTGAGATAGACCTTTAGTCATGGTGTCCACCACGTTCTCTTCTATGGACACTCTACTCACTGCAACTTCACTCCTTTTATAGAAATCCCTCACGAGGTGATACTTCCAGAGTATGTTCTTTTTCCATTGATGTGACCTTGGTTCTTTTGAAAGAGCCACCACTGCAGTATTATCACAATATAATGTAATGGGATATTTACTACTAGGCATCACATCGAGCTCATGGAAAACATTCCAAATCCAGAAGGATTCCTTGGCTGCATCAGAAGCTGCTATATACTCAGACTTCACTGTAGAATCGGCGACAACTGGCTGCTTTGAACTCTTCCAGCTCACAGCTCCTCCATTGAGACAAAAAACATATCCAGATTACGACTTCAGATCATTCTGATCTGTCTGAAAACCAAAATCAGCAAACCCTCCGATGACAAGCTCCTCGTATCCTCCATATACCAGGAACATATCCTTAGTTATTCTCATATACTTAAGGATAGTCTTAACAGCAGTCCAATACTGTTCTCCTAGATCTGCTTTATATCTTCCTACCATGATCAGTGTATAGGCAACATCAAGCCTAGTACACAACATGGCATAAATGATGGATCCTATAGCTGAGGCGTATGGGAACTTGCTCATCCTATATTTCTCTTGTTGTGTCTGAGGACACATTTTCATAGAAAGATGTAAGCCATGTGACACTGGAACCAATCCCCTCTTGGATTGTTCCATACTAAATCTATTTAGTATCTGGTCAATGTATGTACCCTGACTTAGTCCAAGTAGCCTCGTGGATCTACCACGAATGATCTTGATCCCTAGAATGTCGGCTGCTTCACCTAAGTCTTTCATGGAGAATCACTTGTTCAACCAATCCTTAACTGACTGTAAGGCTGGTATGTCGTTTCCAAAAAGCAATATGTCATCAACATATACTACTAGGATAATGACCTCATTCCCATTAAACTACTTATAAACACATGGCTCACATTCATTCTTAGTGAAACCAAATTCCTTTATGGATTCATGAAATCGAATGTTCCATGACCTGGATGCTTGCGTCAATCCATAAATGGATTTCTGTAACTTGAAAACCCGTTTGGCTTCACCTGGTGTCACAAACCCTTATGGTTGTGTCATATAGACATCTTCCTGAAGGTTCCCATTAAGGAATGTTGTTTTGACATCCATCTACCAAATCTCGTAGTCATGGTAAGATGTTATGGAAAGTATGATTCTTATGGATTTAAACATGAAAACTATTGAGAAGGTTTCATTATAGTCAATTCCTTGACATTTTTTGAATCCTTTAGCCACTAGCCTGGCTTTATAGGTTCTAACTTGACCTTCCATGTCCAGATTTCTCTTGAATACCCATTTTCATCCAACAGGCTTTACATCAACTGGCTCATCGACCAAAACCCAAACTTGGTTCTGATACATGAAATACATCTCAGAATTCATAGCTTCTAACCATCTTACAACTTCTTAGCTTTCTACTGCTTCTTTGTAGGAGAGAGGTTCATCATTGTCCAAAAATAATGATTCACCATCCTCGGTGACTAGGAAACCAAATCTCTCTGGTTCCCTTACCTCTCTTGAGCTCCTACGCAGTACTTGTGTTTCTGGAACCTCTTCCACGGGGTCCTGTGGAACTTGTTCCTGTACCAACTCATGTATATCATTAACATCAACTTCGTAGAATTCAATCTTGCTCCCACTATCCTTCTTGAGGATGTGATCCCTCTCAAGAAAGACGACTTTTCTGGCAACAATCACTTTCTTGTCTTGAGGGTTATATAGGTAATATCCTTTCGTTTCCTTATGATATCCTATAAAGATAAAATTTGTGCCCCAGGGTGCTAGTTTGTTGCCTGAGAAGGCCTTAACAAACACCTCGCATCCCCATACACGTGTATGCGACAAAATGGGTTTCTTTTCATTCCATAACTTGGAGGGAATTCCGTTTTCTGCCTTAGTTGGTACTCGGTTTAATGTGTATGCTGTAGTTTGTAATGCATATCCCCAAAAGGAAAATGGAAGATCCGCATGACTCATCATCGACCTTACCATGTCCAACAAGGTGTGGTTCCTCGGTTCACTAATACCATTCCCCTGTGGTGTATAAGGAGGAGTGAGCTAAGATAGAATCCCAGACTCCCGTAGAAGATCGATGAACTCTTGGTTCAGATATTCTCCACCTCGATCCGATCGAAGCTTCTTTATCTTCTTACTAAGTTGAATCTCTACTTCATTCTTGAATTCCTCAAATTTCTCTATGGATTCAGACTTATACCTCATTAAGTAGACAAATCTGTATCTACTTAAATCATCAGTAAAAGTAATGAAGTAAGAATATCCCCCTCTAGCTTCTACTGGAAATGGTCCACATACATCAGTGTGTACCAATCCTAGAAGCTCTGTGGCCCTTTCACCCTGTCCACCAAAAGGAGGCTTGGTCTTTTACCTTGTAAACAAGCGTGACATCTATCGAGTGGTTTTAGCTCAGTAGAGTCTAAATATCCATATTGACAGAGCTTTGTCAAGCGCTTCTCATTTACATGACAGAGACGGTGATGCCACAACTGGGTGATGTATGAGTCATGTGAGTTTGTTTCGTTATCGATTGCTAACACTTGGTTTTTGTAATATAATATATACAAACCATTATTTAAATGTGCCATACCATAACATACATTTTTCTTATAAAAGAGAGAACCCTTATTTCCGAACATGAAAACAAATCCATCCATATCCAAACAAGATACAAAAATTATGTTCTTGGTAACACTAGGCACAAAATAACAGTTATGTAAAACCAAAATCATCCCAGTAGGCAATGAGAGGTGGTAGTCTCCAATAGCCAACACAGCCATCCTTGCGCCATTGGTGTCACGACCCGTCCTCGGGACCCGTGCCGTGACTACCACAAGCTCGCCTCCCATAGGCCAGGGGCTAGCGACTAGCACCAAGGCGTAAATCCCGAAAAAAGGGAAAGGAATTGCCTTTATAAAGTAAACAAACACCACAGAGTAAGAAAGAAGAAGTAAACACTAAGTAAATATAGGTACAAAAGTAGTGCGGAAAAGTAAGAGGGCCAGAATACAAACCCAAACTGAAAGTAAAGTTCAAATGGAAAGAATAGTACAACAACTGAGAGTAAAGCAGCAACGTCGAGCCGTCCACTGGAAGTCCCACCTGAAGGGTGGGTACAGATAGCCCCCTCAGCTCCTCGGGTCCAATCATCCGCTCCGAGTATGTCCTGCCCAGTGGTCCACCTCCAGGTACCGACTTACTCCACAAGGCTCAACCACGATCAGCGTTGTCCGTCATCTGTAACCAACACAACGTAGTGCGGGCATAGCCCGTGCAGGGGTGAGTATATAATACTCACTAGGGACCCCTGAGACCCCCGAAGGTCTCCCAAAATCCACAAAGGATAATCCACAAAGGAAAGATACAATCACGAAGTAACATCCAACACTACTTAGGTATATGCCCATACATATACCTAAGTCATCAATTCCCGTTCGGCTCCAGCATCCATGCCGAGTTCGATCATGTCCACATAGGAGTACAACCCAATCCATACAGGATAACATAACTCAATCCACATAGGAAAGAAATTCAATCATATCAAAGATATTAATTGAAGTCAAGACTCATCTCACACAGGTATACTTCTTCGTAAGGCGATAGAGATGATCAGATATAGCCACTGATTCATCTATGCTTGGACCCACATAGGAATACTAAACCAGCTAAGCTGTCGGACCCACATAGGATACAGACCAACTAATCTTCCAGACCCACATAGGATATCAAGAACAAAGTCAAACACTTCCAGACCCACGTAGGATACAAGAACAGTAGACATCGCCGTCGAACCCACGGAGGATTTCAATACGGTCGTTATCACTGCCGAACCCACGTTGGATTTCAGTGCAGTCTTCATCGCCATCAAACACACAGAGGATTCCAGTACGGTCTTCATCACTGCTGAGCCCACATAGGATTCCAATGCAGTCTTCATCGCCATCGAACCCAAAGAGGATTTCAGTACGGTCTTCATCATCGCAACTAGCTCTTGGGTTCCCGCACACAGCATGCTCATTTTCTGGAGGGTCCGCTCCACGAGCCAAGGGGTCGATACATCAACTGAAACGTAGTCCGGATTTTATGTATCCCAAAGTTCCATCTCAACAAAAGGAACTCAACGTGACAAACGGTGCGTCAATCGGACGCCTGGTCTGAGAGTTATTGGTTTTTTCGTTCTAAGGGCCCGGTTGGTTTTTAAGTCAAAACCAACACAAACGCACTCCATCTGCATCCAAACCTCGAGAGGGGTAATCCAAAAGGTCTGTCTCACTAAGAGGAATCCAAGAAAGTTGACGGCATGTTAATCGGACGTTTGGAGCTCAAGTTATAAGCGTTTCCGCTCCGAGGGCCCGGTTGGTTTCATGTTCAAACGAACCCATCCGTATGAAAAGTTCTCCTAAACCTTGAGTGTAATATTTCGAAATGACTGCCTCGATCCAAGGATTGCATCACAACTTATGGTGCATTGATCGGAGGTCCGCAACCCAAGATATGGGAAAAATAACAAACCTATCCATTTTTAGGGGGTTTTGGGCCCGTACCGACCCGGCCCGAGACCCCATGGGTCAGCCCGAACCGGGTCCGGGTCTGTCCCATTAGGGTGCGGGCTGGCCCGGCCTGGTCGGTGCGGCCCAGCCCAGCCTGGCGTGCTCACGCGGCCCACGTGGCCAGCTCGGCCAGCGCTGAGCTGAGCGGACAGGGGGGGGGGACTGCCCACCTAATTGAGAAACCGGTGCCCCCACGTGGGGGGGGGGGGGGGCACTGCCCACCTAATTGAGAAACCGGTGCCCCCACGTGGGGGGGGGGGGCTCCTTTGGCCAGCCGGGGGTTACGATCCCTGGTCTCCCCCTGAAACGGTCGGCCCGGTTCGGCCGGCCTGTTTTGCCGCCACGGGACCTGCCGCGGTCCTGCCCTCCGAGGTGCCGGTGGCTGGCGGTTCCGACCGCCCCGTCTTGCACCGCTGCGGCTTCGATCCGCGGTCTTGTCCGACTAGCACGGCGCGACAGCGCCACACCCCTCCACCGTGGCCCCACTCCGGCCGCGATGTCTTCGTGGTTCTCTAGTGTGGCGTGATGGAACTGCGCCCCTTCGCTGTGGCCCGACTCCGTCCGCGGGTTCATTTTGCCTCAATGGCGTCGCGCGATGGCGCCACACATCTTTTCCGTATTTCTCCAAGATTCTGCATGGTGTCGTTGCACTGCTCCACCTTCTTTTGAACCGCAACAATAGAACAACAAAAGGGGGAGGAGATTCGGTCGCGTTCATGCGGTCCGACCTCCTTTCGATAAGTTGATATCAAGTGGCCCAAAAATAAAGACAAAGAACGAAAAAGGATATTTCACGGACAAAAAGTAATTAACCCCTACTTTGATAACGAGTTGATGTTCGAAGAGCGTCGCGGAAAGCGGCATCATGGGGTGTGTCTCCGTACACATTGACGGAGATTGTCCGAGGTGGAATGGCGTCTCCCTTCGTTTGACGCGGGAAGAAGAACGAAGGATGGCGCGTCATCGTTCTTCGGAAAAAGGCATGACGACGTTCTTCGTTGAGGTAGGAAAGTTCTTCGCCAGAATGATGAAGTTCTTCCAAAATGTGAATAACGCTCCCTCCCTCAACACAACGAAAGATCCACAACAAAATAATACTCTTGCCTTATTTTATTTCCCTTTCCAACACTTTTAAAAATTTGAACAAACAAAATTAAGTTCACTCATTTAATTAAACATAACATGTCAAAATTAAATTAAGTGATAAGTTGGCAATATTAAAGGGGGGGGGGGGTGGAAGAGTTAGGAATGTGAGGGGTTGGGCTCGTGTAGGCCCCACCCCACCTTTATCCTCTCAAGGTTGGTTAACAACATTTGGGTCCCACCCCCAACTCCCTTTGGATATAACTACCTGGAGGAAAATAAATAAAATTGTAATATAATTTTATTTATTACTCACTAAAACACAATTTTAACAACTCATCTCGAGAAAACTCTCCTTCAGAAAAGGTGATCCTAATAAATTACTGGCGCTGCGGTTTCATCGGTGTCCTCGGATTTCAATTCTGAGCACCGCTTCAAATGTTAGGAAAACCCGCTCGTTCGTTCACTGAACGTACCCTAGCTAAACTTCGGAACATGATTCCAGGCACACCGGGCCTCAGAATAAGGTGCTGTCAGAAACTGCGTTCTTGTAAAATCCCAAATAAAATTAAGAAAAAATTTCCCTTGAATTTTACGGGTCTTTACATTACTCCCACCTTAGGGCTTTACATCCCTGTAAAGATACATCATAAACTAGGGGAAAAAATGAGGGTATTGAGCACGCATCTGATCCTCCAACTCCCAAATGCTCTCCTAGAGGTTCCCGTGCTACCATATCATGTGCACAAGAGGTATCAACCGTTCACATAGGACCCGCTCTCGTCGATCCTCGATCTCCACTGGGACCTCCGCAAAAGTCTCCCCATCGTCAATGTCCAACTCTCCATGGTTGATGATATGCGTCAGGTCATGCACGTATCTCCTTAGCTGAGATACGTGGAAGACATCGTGCACCCGGTGCAACTGAGGTGGTAGAGCCAGGTGATAAGCCACCTCACCTATCCTGTTGAGGACCTAGAATGGTCCGATGAAGTGCAGAGATAACTTGCCGCCACGACCAAATCTCTGTAATCCACGTCGAGGTGAGACCCTCAAGAAGACGTGGTCCCCATCCTCAAACTCCAGTGGCCTCCGCCTCCTGTCAGCATTAGACTTTTGCTGGCTTTGAGCTATCCTCATCCGCTCTTGGATGACCTGGACCTTCTCTGTCGTGGCCTGGACCATCTCTGGTCCCACAAGTGCTGACTCCCCAGGGTCTGTCCAGCACAGAGTTGACCTGCAAGGTCGGCCGTACAATGCCTCTTATGGTGCCATCCCGATGGTGGAGTGGTAGCTGTTGTTGTACGCGAACTCCACCAAGGGCAGGTGGTCCTCCTAACTGCGACCAAAGTCGAGGACACATGCACGAAGCATGTCCTCGAGAGTCTGAATGGTCCTCTCCGTCTGACCATCCGTCTTTGGGTGAAATGAGGTGCTCAGATGTAGCTACATCCCGAATGTCTCCTGCAACCCTTTCCAAAGCCGGGAAGTAAAGCGAGCATCTCGATCAGAGACGATAGATGATGGCACACCATGAAGCCGTATGATCTCCTGAATGTAGAGGCGTCCCAAGCTCTCCACTGGGCCCTACTCTCTTATGGGTATGAAGTGAGACGACTTGGTGAGTCAGTCAACAATCACCCAAATGGAGTCGTGACCTCTAGAAGTACGTGGATGTCCAGTCACGAAGTCCATAGATATCCCGTCCCACTTCCAATCTGGGACCTCCAAAGGCTGTACCAAGCCTGCTGGTACCTGGTTCTCTACCTTCACCTACTGACAGGTGAGGAATTGAGAAACGAACTCAGCTACAACCTTCTTCATACCCGGCCACCAGTGCTGTCGTCTGATATCCTGGTACATCTTCGCCACTCTTGGATGTACCGCTAAAGGGAAAGTGTGAAACTCCCTCAGCACCTCCTCCTATAAAGTAGGTGGTACCATGGTATGTCCTCTGAAGAGGACGACGTGATCTACTCCTACAGAGAATCCATCAGGTGCCTGCCCTGAGGATATCTGCGCACACCACGTCTCATAGTCAGCATCACCACAATGTGCCTCTCTGACCCACTGCAGTAGTGGAGGAGTGACTGTGAGTGACTGAAGAAAGGCTGCACCATCTTTATCCATGAAGGATATCTGCAAAGTGGCTAGCTGCTCCGTCGCCTCCCCGAGTAGCTGGATGCCCGTCCTCTTGCTGAGAGCATCTACTACTACGTTACCATTTCCAGGAGTATAGACTATCTCAAATTCATAGTCCTGGAGGAACTCCTGCCATCGCCGCTATCTCAGATTCATGTATTTCTGCGAGAAGATGTACCTGAGACTCTGGTGGTCAGAGTATACTATAAAGCGCTCGTCCATCAGATTGTGTCACCACATCTTCATAGAGAAGATTACTACTGCTAACTCCAGGTCATGGGTAGCATATTTCTGCTCATGATCCCTCAAATGACGTGATCCATAGGCGATCATGGACCACTCCTTCATCAGTACACATCCGAGTCCGGTCCTAGATGCATCGCAGTAGACTACGTACCCTACTCCCTCCTCCGGTAGCCTTAAGATAGGTGCGCTGGTCAATCTCTGTCTCAGCTCCTGGAAGCTCTGCTGACATCTGTCTGACCACACGAAGTGTTTCCCCTTCTTCGTCAAAGCTGAGAGTGGTGCCAAAACTCTGGAAAAGTCTGGCACAAATCTTCGGTAGTACCCAGCTTGACCCAAGAAACTCCGCACCTCCGTCACGCTCCTAGGTGGCTCCCAAGCAAGCACTACCTTGATCTTCGCAGGATCCACCACAACTCCTGCCTCAGAGATGACATGTCCCAAGAAGTGGACCTCATGTAACCAGAACTGACACTTAGAGAGCTTACCATAAAGATGGTGCTCTCGGAGTGTGTCTAGTACAACCCTCAAGTGGTATGCGTGCTCCTCCTCAGTGGTCGAGTATATCAAAATGTCATCGATGAAGACCACGACAAATCGATCGAGGTATGGCTGAAAGATCCTATTCATGAGACCCATGAACACTGCTGGAGCATTAGTTATGCCTAAAGGCATAACCAAGAACTCATAGTGGCCATACCGACATCTGAAGGCTGTTTTTTGTACGTCCTTGTCCCGAACTCTGAGTTGATGATAGCCTGATCTGAGGTCTATCTTCGAGAACCACCATGCTCCCTTGAGCTGATCAAAGAGGTCTTCAATCCTCGGTAGCGGATACTTGTTCCTCATGGTCACCTGGTTCAGGCGACGATAGTCGACACAAAGTCACAAGCTTCCGTCTGCCTTCTTGGCGAACAATATCAGGGAAGCCTAGGGTGAAACACGGGGTCAGATGAATCCCTTGCCCTGAAAGTCCTCCAACTGTACCTGTAGCCCTCGAAGCTCAGCGGGGGCCATCCGATATGCTGGAGTGGATTTTGGGGCTATCCCGGGTTACATGTCAACTTAATAGTCTACCTCTCTGCGAGGAGTTAGTCCTGGAACGCCGTCAGGGAAAACATCCGCATACTGATCCACCAGTACATGAAATCTAGGACTCCGCACGTCAACTGCTCCTAGGATGAGGCTAGCTAACTGATGAGTGATGGGTTGTCCTCTCCTCTGCGTGAGTCCATCTTGTGATGCAAAGGCTCCCTTCTCACTGGTGAAGGTGAACCTGCTCCCGTCGGTGCGTACACACCGCACCTTGCGCCTAATACAGTCGATCTGAGCATTGACTGTAGATAACCAATCCATGCCCAAGATGACGTCATAAGGCCACGGCATCACAACAAGAAGATACCAGCCGAAGCTCTCGCCTCCTAGAGTAAGCTCAAACTGCCGACACCAGTGTGTAATAGTCGAGTCTGCTCCCATAGGAGTTTCTATCCATAACGATCGAGCCAAAGACTCTGTCGGAATGTGTGAACTCCGAACAAGGGCAGCGACAATAAAATAATGACTCTCCCCTATTTCTATCAGAACTGCAGAAAGGGTGGAATATGCACAGATAGTACCTAGAATCATCCCTAGCATGCCGTGGTTGTAGGCCTCCGCTTCCTGAAGCTAAGCCTGTCTCTGCCCGCCAGCTCCCTGTGGTCGGGGTGGACCTCCTGGTGGGGGTGGTGGTAAAGCCTCAAAGCATCACCCACCACCTGCTGCTCGGCCAGCTCCCCTGCCTCATCCGCTTGCTCTTGGCGGATCACCATGGTCGACCCTATGCCTCTGCCAGGGTGGCCCCTCAACAGTCTGCTGCTCATCTGCACAGCGGGTTGTGCAGTCACAAGCCATGTGGCCCTGCCCACCGCATGCGTTGCACTGTCTGCTCCTCGGGAGGCTGGCTCTATGACGTGTGCCCTGCACCTCTAAGCTAGTGTCCTGAGGTCGTCTTCCTAATGGTTCAGTCCACTTGGACCCCTGTGACATCCGTCGACTGCCAGCTGCAGACGACTCTGCTACGTGCCGCCCTGCGGTAGGTCTCGCTGGTGGCGTAGGCTCAGCAAGAAAGCTCTCTATGAGAAGAGATCAATACATTACTCCAGACTGTGTCGGAATGCTAAGGGAGATCATCGACTCCCTGATCTCATGCCTCAGTCCCTGCTCGAAGGTCCGAGCCCGGAAGAATGGGTCTCGTACCATGTCTGTCGAATAGCGCGAGAGATCGGTAAATCTCATAGAGTACTGGGCGACCGTCATGCTGCCCTGCCGCATCTGTAGAAGCTCATGGATGTGCACCACACGAAGGGTTTCTGGGACGAACTCTGAGTGAAAGAGGATCTCAAAGTCCATCTAGAGGAGTGATGCCTCGTCGTGCACCTAGAGCATCAAGCTCCACCATCTGCCTGCTGCCGCGTATAGGGGGCTCGCTGCGAGGATCACCATGAGGTCAGCTGGTGTCCCCACTAACATGAAAACTCCAACAACCGCCTCCATCCAATCCTCGGCTGCCTGAGGGTCCATCTCCCTGTGGAACCTGGGCGGTCTCTGATGCTGAAACTCGTGCAGTACACTAAGGCGATCTGCATTCTCAGCGGCTGGGGATGGTGGCATCGGTGGCTTGGCGGGTAGTGGTACCGCTGGTGCCTCCGCTGAAAAAGGGCCTTGCACTGAGGCCTCGTCGCTCGGTGGGCTGTCGGCTCGTACAAAACTCGGAAACCTAGCTGGCTGCCATCGTGGGGCCATCCTGGAAAGAAACAGGTGCGCCACGGTCAAACAGTATACCTGGTGAGCTGATACAAAGTAATCACAAATAAATCTTTTGAAACACATATGCAATCAATGTTTTCGTGCATTGAGTCAGAAATCAGAAGTCAGGGTCCTGGTGTACGGATACGTCAGCCGCCGCACCAATACTGGACTCCCTGGATTGATAACCACCTGAAGGGTGGGTACAGATAGCCTCCTCAGCTCCTTGGGTCCAACCGTCCGCTCCGAGTACGTCCCGCCCAGTGGTCCACCTCCAGGTACCGACTTGCTCCACAAGCCTCAACCACGATCAGCGATGTCTGTCGTATGCAACCAACACAACGTAGTGCGGACATAGCCCGTGTAGGGGTGAGTATACGTTACTTAGTAGGGACCCCGAGACCCCCAAAGGTCTCCCAAAATCCACAAAGGATAATCCACAAAGGAAAGATACAATCACGAAGTAACATACAACACTACTTAGGTATATTCCAATACATATACCTAAGTCATCAATTCCCATTTGGCTCCAGCATCCATTCCAAGTTCGATCACGTCCACATAGGAGTAAAACCCAATCCACATAGGATAACACAACTCAATCCACATAGGAAAGCAAGTCAATCATATCAAAGATATCGATTGAAGTCAAGACTCAGCTCACACAGGTATAATTCTTCGTAAGGTGATAGAGATGATCAGATATAGCCAATGATTCATCTATGCTGGGACCCACGTAGGATACTAAACCAGCTAAGCTGTCAGACCCACATAGGATACAGACCAGCTACTCTACCAGACCCACGTAGGATAGCAAGAACAGAGTTAAACACTACCAGATCCATGTAGGATACAAGAACAGTAGACATCGCCGTCGAACCCACAGAGGATTTTAGTACGGTCTTCATCACTACCAAACCCACGTAAGATTTCAGTGCAGTCTTCATCGCCGTCGAACCCACAGAGGATTTTAGTATGTTCTTTATCACTGCCGAACCCACATAGGATTTCAGTGTAGTTTTCATCATCGTCGAACCCACAGAGGATTTCAGTACGGTCTTCATTGTCGCAGTCAGCTCTAGGGTTCCTGTACACAGCATGCTCGTTTCCGGGAGGGTCCGCTTCACGAGCCAAGGGGTCAATACATCAACTGACACGTAGTCCAGAGTTGATGTATCCCAAAGTTCCTTCTCAACAAAAGGAACTCAATGTGACAGATGGCACATCAATCAGACGCCCGGTCTGAGAGTTATTGGCTTTTTTATTGCAGGGGCCCGACTGGTTTTTAAGTCAAAACCAACCCGACCTCACTCCATCTGCATCCAAACCTTGAGAGGAGTAATCCAAATGGTCCGTCTCACTAAGAGGAATCCAAAAAAGTCAACGGTACGTCAATCAGATGTCCGGAGCTCATGTTATAAGCGTTTCCGCTCCGAGGGCCCTGTTGGTTTCGTGTTCAAAATAACCTGGCCATACCCAAAGTTCTAAGAAACCTTGTGTGTAATATACCGAAACGACCGTATCGATCCAAGGATATCATCGCAACTGACGGTGCGTCGATCGGAGGTCAGTAGGTCATGATATGGGCAATAGAATGAAAATGTCCGTTTTTAGGGGGTTTTGGGCCCGAACCGACCTGGCCCGAGACCCCCGGGGTCGGCCCGAACTGGGTCGACCTGAACGTGGTCCGAGTCCGGACCATTAGGGCGTGGCCCAGCCTGGTGGGTGTGGCCCAGCCTGGACGCGGCCCGGCCCGGTCAGCGCGGCCCGGCCTGGCCTAGGTGGCCGGTTGGTTTAGCGCTCTCACACGGCCTGTGTGGCCAGCTCGGCGAGCGCCGAGTTGAGCGGATGGGGGTGGGGGGGGGGGGGGGAGCTGCCCCCCTGATTGAGAAACCACAGACTCCACGAGGGGGGGGGGGGGGTTCTCCTTTGGCCAGTCGTGGGTTTTGACTCCCGATCTCCCCCTGAAACGGCCGGCCCGGTCCGGCCGACCGGTGTTGCCGCCGAGGTCCCGCCCTCCGAGGTGCCAGCGGCCGGCATTTCCGACCGCCACACCTTGCGCCACTGTGGCTTTGAGCCACAGCCTTGTCTGACCGGAACGGCGCGACGGCGCCACGCCCCTCTACCGCGGCCCTGCTCCGTCCGCGGTGTCTTTGTGGTTCTCCGACGCGGCACGACGGCGCCATGCCCCTTCGCTACGGCCCGACTCCGGCCGCGGGTTCGTTCGGCCTCAACGGTGCGGCGCGATGGCGCCACGCATCTTTTCCATATTTCTCCATGATTCCGCGCGGTGTCATTGCACCGTGCCGCCTTCTTTCGAACCACAACAACACAACAACACAAGGGGGAGGGGAGTCGGCCGTGTTCGTGCGGTCCGACCTCCTCCCTATAAGTTGATATCAAGCAGACCAAAAATAAAGACGAAGAACGACAAAGGATATTTCATGAACAAAAAGTAATTAACCCCTACCTTGATAACGAGTTGATGTTCGAAGAGCGTCGCGGAAAGTGGCGTCGCAGGGTGTGGCTCCGTACATGTTGACGGAGATTGTCTGAGGTGGAACAACATCTACCTTCCTTTGACACGGGAAGAAGAACGAAGGATGGCGCATCGTCGTTCTTCGGAAAAAGGTGTGACAACGTTCTTCATCAAGGTAGAAAATCTCTTCGCCGAAATGATGAAGTTCTTCCAAAATGTGAAGAACTCCCCCTCCCTTAACATAATGAAGGATCCACAATAAAATAAGGCTTTTGCCTTATTTTATTTCCCTTGCCAACACTTTTAAAAATTTGAACATACAATATTATGTTCACTCAATTAATTAAACATAACTTGTCAAAATTAAATGAAGTGATAAGTTGAAAATATTAAATGGGGGGTTTGAGGAGTGAGGAATGTGAGGGGTTGGGCTCGTGTGGGCCCCACCCCACCTTTATCCTCTCAAGGTTGGTTAAAAACATGTTGGTCCCACCCCAAACTCCCTTGCTTAGGATATAACTACCTAGAGGAAGATAAATAAAATTGTAATATAAGTTTTTTTATTCCTCACTAAAACACAATTTTAACAACTTATCCAGAGCAGACGCCCCTTCGAAAAAGGTGATCCTAAGCAATTACCGGCGCTGTGGTTTCATCGGTGCCCTCAGATTTCAATTCCGAGCACCGGTTCAAAAGTTAAGAAAACCCACTTATTCGTTCACTGAACGTACCCAAGCTAAACTTTGGAAAATGATTCCGTGAACACCGGGCCTCGGAATCAAGTTCCATCAGAAACCGTGTTCTTGTAAAATCCCAAAGAAAATTAAGAAAACTTTCCCTTGAATTTTACGGGCCTTTACAATTGGTAGCTCAAATATCTTCCTCTCCTTTGGCGATATTTCTAAATCTACATGGTTCCAGCATTTGAATATAGATGTGATCCCCATAAGCTGTATCTAATACACAATGCATTGAAATAGAAAAATTTCACTCGATAATGAACACACCTTTAGCGTCCCCATTCTTCTAGGTGCAGTTCCTCTACCAGTGGCCCTGCTTGCCACATGCAAAACAAACCACCTCCCATTCCTTGCCCTACCTCTGGATCTTCCCCTTCTTGGAGAGACGGTGCTCGGGGGCTTCAGATCGTTTATAAGTATTTGGCCCCTTTGCGTTTTCCTTACTTTTCTTGTTCACCACAAGGACTGTGGGTTTGTCATGCCCCATGTCCTTATCAACCTGGAAAATCAAGGTCAGAAGCTCTAACAGACTATTCTCATTGCCGCTCATGTTATAGTTAACAATGAAGCTAGATAAGGTCTTGGGCAGTGATGATAGGATGATATTTATACGCAACTCATCCGGTAATTTAATCCCAAAGATGTCTAGGCATTCAATGTAGCCAATAATCTTGACTACATGAGGCCCAACTGGTGTAGACTCTTCAAGATTAGTTGTAAACAAAGCATTGGAGATCTCATACCTCTCCTGTCTTGCCTTCTCTACGTAGAGATCATTAAGGTGAGACATCATGCTATATGCATCCATGTTTTCATGTTACTTCAAGAGCTCATTGGACATGGCCAATAGCATGAAACACTGGACATCTGTGGCATCATCCATTGTTTCATATAGAGAGATAATTCCTCATCACTGGCATCTTTCCTAGGCGCAACTAGAATAGGGTCTTCCAGCACATACAATTTCATTTCGTGGCGATGGACGACGCGTAAACGCCTCTGCCACTCTTGGAAATTGGTGCCAGTGAGAAGGTTTTCCTTCTCGAGTATGGTGAAAAATGATATGTTTGAAGTCATTTTCTTTCTGTTTCTACAAATTAAGATGAGAAAAGGTTTAGTACTTTATTACAAAAATTTGAGACAAATAAATAAATTAATACTTATTAGTCTCCCACTATTTTATCAAAATCCAATAGCCCTCACCATTGACTTCATAATATTCTGTTGCCTGAATATTCTAGTGGAAAGGATCCATATTTCCCTTCGTATTACCCTAACTAGGGTTGGTCAATAAACTTGAAGGGTTTTAGGTAGGCATTCCAAATGCCAACTGCATTTAACTCGCAGATCCTTGATCCGCTGAGTGGAATCCCCAATCCTGAAATCCTTTTATTTTAGATTTCCTCAACCTTTTCCACTTGGTCACACCAAGTACTGTTGTGGCAGTAAACCCTTGATGCGAACCAAGTCAAGTCAACCCAAAACCTTGAATTAGAATTCCCCGATAATTGAAAGCACCCCAACTGGGATTGGTCAAAAACTTTGAACTATGGTTCGATTCTAACCAAGATTTTGGAAGGCTAAAATGACTTAATATTTCATTTGAGGGATTTTATCCATATACGTAAATTTCCATTTTATTATCTTTGATTACATGCTTGTTAATATTAAGTGGGATTTACTTAAGTGATTAACCATGTCTAAGATAATATTTACGTATAAGCCGGTTTTATTTTAGTTCTATCTTGGATGCTCGTTTAATTCATTAATTGTGTGATCGTGACAAAACACCCACAATAAATAAACCATGAAACTGATAGAAATAAAATAAATTGTATGATCATGATCTTTTCTATTGGTTAGTTTATCTAGCAGTTGATAAACTGTCCCAAGACCTAGGGGAGAAACACCTTGAACCTTTCAGGTTCATGTTTACAGCTTTCCACCTGTCCACCTTTGTATCTCCTTGGATTGGTTTCACCTTGGCTCCTGACTTGATCTGCCTCCACTAGCTCGGGATCTCCATCCATTACATATGCATTTATCTCACATGCAGGTGAAGGGTAAAATGGGTTTTTACATAAACGAATCCTTGGGCATGCAGGCCCTACATATTAATGAGGAGATGGCTCGTAGGCCAACAAATTTAATTTAAATAAATAAATTAAAAGAAACCATTCACATACAAAGGTCTCGGTCTAGTTCATGATCATCCATACATGAAACGATATTTGCGCATAAATAAAACTAGAATTCAATTCTTTAATCGTTCATGTTTAAGATAAATCACGCTCGAATTAATTAATTATCTTTAATTAATCAATCCTTTTATCATAAACCATTTTCTGAATTTCATTGAGATTCTCATATATCATAATTTTAAACAAATAAATTCATTTAAAATTATCCTTGTACGTAACTTGTACCTTGGAGGCAACCCGGTGAATTCCCGTTCATTACGCAGATGTTAAATTAAACAGATACATATAAAACACCTATCATGTGTTGTTCCTTAGCTTTACGCCTGCACTATGGTACACATCTCAAGGGTTTGTATAATATAATAATAAATGTTAATAAATCTGCGTAATTTGGCCGAGTACATGACGTGTAGTTCTGACTACAGGGCGTGTACTTTTTCTTCACCGTTCATCCGAAGTACACGCTCGGGGACAGGGCGTGTTAATGTACTTTGAAAATTTTCGGAGTACACGGTGTGTTCTTTTGGACACATGCCGTGTAGTTTCCACGTTACACGGTTTCCAGCCGGGCAAGCCGTGTACGGGGTACACGGTCCAACCCGAACCCAAAGGGACTACATGCCATGTTCATTGGACCACATGTCATGTAATATAGAAACCGTGTGCCACCTATTTCTGGTCAACACACGGTGTCTTAAATTATTAGAAAGAATCCAATACATGACCTGATTTGGCGGATCATTCAATGCATTGAACATAGACTACATGACGTGTACTTCCGAATACATGCTGTGTATTCTGGGGTTGTATGTCCAGAAACGTTTGGCTCCTCCGAATGAGTTCCTCTATTTTATTTTAATCAAAATTAAAAGAAAAATTCGTTTCTATGAGGTGAACGAGAAACGAGGGAGGAGGAACAGATCTCAAGATTCAGATTTCCAGAACGATTAAACTTGATTTGAAACAACTAAATTATTAAATGCATAAAACTTCAATGAGAAACTAAATAATTATAATCAACAATATGACCCCTTTGATACCACTTGTAGGTTCCAGGCACAGCGGAAGCACATTTGTGGGATTTACCAACTTTAATTTTAACACTAAATGATGTTTAATTCGAGATCCTTCATGATATAAAATGCCAGATCTTCGGAATAGAACAAAGAACGGAAAAGGAAAAGAATAGTCCCAGAACCCTCGAGATAGGATCATCATATTTTGGTTATAATTAATTTAATTAATTCATAAGAATTACCTTGATGGAATTCCTTGTTCATTGTTGTCTCTAGTCACGATCCTGTGATCCATCATTGCGTCGCAGAATCCCAGTATAGGATTCCTCTAGCGGTGATCCACACGTGCTCCATGAATCTCCAGATGTCGATGAAGGGAATTCTGGGTGCTAGCGCAGAAGATCCTTCACTTGCGATGTCTGTCCTCGATCGCCTTGATTCAGTGGAGGAACTTGCTTTCGTAACTTGAAAGCGTTCATGGTGGAAATGGAATTCTCTCTTGGCTTGAGAGTATTTCCAATCCGTTGTGAACAACCAAAATGGCTCAACCTCATGAGAATAACGTAATTGGGATTTTTAATACATAGAATAATAAAATGAATTAATTGCCCAAAAGCATTTAATTATTTCATTTAATTCTTGGTAATACCCCATGTCTTAATAATGACATTTGACCATCATTATTACTTGACATGCATCCAATGTATCACATTTAATATCATTTAATTAAATAAACAATATTTTCTCACGAATCCAGAAAAATAAACTACACGGTGTGTATGTATAAACATACATGGTGTGTAATTTTATTTTTCCAGTTTTATTTATTTTTCTCCACCTCATTTATTAGAGCTTGAGTAATAGATATTTATTTCTTAAATAAATGTAACTGCATTACTCGCTAATAAATACAAATTATTTCTGCAATAATATATTCTCTAGAATAACTAGTGTCGAAATAAATGCGATCAGACATCCTTGAATAATTATTAAACCACAATCGGAAATAATCTTTATTCAACTTGTTAAATTAATATTTACATGAGATACGTGGACACACTTAGTGTGTGACCCTCTAGGCCTCTCTCTTAGTGGCATTAAGCTGTGCCTGCCTAAAGTCCAAGGTTAGCGTCTAGAAACACGCCAAGGCACCCATAGAGAAAGAAGTTAATGTTGCAATGACATGTCACCTCCTACGAATGCTTACCGTGTAATATAATACCTCTGTCTCGATATCTCTAATCAATCGGGTTGCATGCTAGTGCCATCAACCCATGTGCTCAATTATTCATTCTTTGACTTCCTGGAATTGAACTCACTCATACCTTATCATGGCCATGGATTTATGTAGGCTATATCAATTCCATCAAAGGGCCTGAGATATCTACTTCTGTTATGGAACAGAAGGGACAAATCCTTTCTCGCATTATCTATTAATGCATTATTACTCGTGACGCACCCAACGTATCCTACCTAACTGCGAACAGTTTTTCTTCACAGTTTTCTTCAATACATCTAAGTGCGCGAGTTGTAATACCAATTAATAATAATCTTAAAGTCTAAGGACCAATAAACACATCCGCGGATAGGAACATCCAATGACACTATGAAATGTGGATTTCCTATTGGCGAGTCTCGTTCTCATAATATCCTCCTAGATATTACCAAGGGTGCACACCATGAGAAGGTTCCTCAAAAGTTTATGATTCCTCACCCCTAATGACCTGTATTATTTGTTCTCCTCAAATAATATCATTCGGCCATAGAACATACATTCAAGAATAGTATTATGGCACATCCGAGTTCTCATCATAGCAGGGATCCGCTGTGATCCTTTAATGCAACAGCTATCCTTAGGACATTATCACATGCATTGTCATTCTTAAGAACAATCAAGATGTGATAAGGCTTTTATTAATGAATAAAATAAAAAGTAGCTGGTTCTAGGCCACCAACTCCAACAGTATGTTCCCGACTGTGTTGCGACAAAAATACAACAGCTTTTATGTGGGTTCATCAATGACAATAATGTTAGTTTTTTTTAAAGTTTCTTATTTTTTTTAGTTTACATGGTGTTGTTGGAAGCATAAAATATGAAAAAAATAAAACACTTCCCTGTGTAAGTGCAGATAGACGCGGAGAGGCTGTTTGTATCCTATGAAGCTCCAGAAATGATGCACCTGTAAAATCTACACATGGACAACACATACCTGCATCATATCATAACGATAACACCAAGGATCACATAAATGGAAGCAGATATGCAGGAGAGTGACAAGTGCACACAAATATCAGGAGTACCTAAAAAATTTCACACATGCCGTGTTTTATTTTCTCAAACAACTAGAACAGTTAAAAGAAGAAAGGGGAAAAAATGAAACTAGAATATGGGTTTCCTCCTAGGAAGTGCTAAGTTTTACGTCTTCATCCAGACGGATGGACAATGTTCAATCATCTTGGTCCATCAGCTCAGAATTCCTCTGCCTCTTACAAGAACTAGTGGCTGTGTCATCGATCTCACGGGGATTCTTAGTGGGATTAACCACATCTGGAGCATAGTGAGCGTAAATATGGTGAGGAAGGAACAAAATATGTGCTCTTTGTGGTGGTGCCAGCTGCTGAGCATGAATCTCTAATGCATGTTCCTCAAGCTGGCGGTCGATATCAGCCAGATGCTGAGTCATCCGTTGTACTACGCCAGTGGGAGACGGAACAAGCGCATCAATGACCACAGAATAATTAGAAGAGATAGAAATTTTTTAGCTACATCCATAAAAATAAATATTGAGATTGAGATAGAGTAAGAAAAAAAAGACTAAAGAATGAAGAAGCAGTCGGGTTGCCTCCCGACTAGCTCTAAGTTTAACATCTTCAGCCAGACAGATAACTTCTCATTTTAATTGGAGTTCTTCAATGATGCCTATCGTATCTGAAGTGTGGTAAAGTTTCAAGAATTTACCATTAACTTTAAATGGAGGCATATTCCCATCAGAAATTTCAACAGCACCATGTGGATAAACTATTGTGATAGTTTAAGGACCTGACCACTTCGACTTGAGTTTCCCAACCATGATTCGAAGTCGTGAGTTGAAGAGGAGAACTTTGTTGCCTACTGAAAAATTTCTTTGTTGGATCCATTTGTCATGCCAGGCTTGAGTTTTCTCTTTGTAAATCAAAGAATTATCATATGCCTCTCTCCTCATCTCTTCTAGTTCATTCATCTGTAGAAAACGCTTCTCTTGGGCAGTTTTGAAATCAAAATTCACTTTCTTCACAGTCCAATAAACTTTATGTTCCAATTCTATAGGTAAGTGGCATGTTTTTCCGAAGACCAATTGATATGGGGACATTCCTATAGGTGTATTGTAGGTGGTTATGTAGGCCCAAAGTGCATTATCATGTTTGGTGACCCAATCTTTCCTAGATATATTTAATGTTTTCTCCAAAATACCCTTAATTTCTCGGTTTCAAACCTCAGCTTGGCCATTGGTCTGTGGATGGTATGGTGTGCTCATGTAGTGGTGACATCCATGGCGAGTCATTATCTTCTGAAATAGAACATTATTGAAGTGGGTAAAAGAGTCACTGATGATGAGCCTTGGAATTCCGAACCGTGTAAAAATGTGTTGCTTTAAAAATATGATGATGACTCAAGCAGTATTTTCCGAAAATGCTTCAGATTACACCCATTTTGACACATAGTACACACATACAAGGATATAGGATTTCCCAAAAGATTTAGGAAAAGGACCCATGAAGTCAATTCCCCATATGTCAAAAATTTCAATGCCCATGATTAAGTGTTGTGGAATTTCACGGTTCCAGCTTATACCCCCAGTTCTTTGGCATTTATCACAATTCATGACAAATTCATGAATATCATTATTCATGGTCGGCCAGGAAAAACCACATTGTAACACTTTTCTGATTGTTTGATGAATCCCATGGTGTCCCCCAGCTTCTCTAGTGTGGCATAGGTTGAAAACACTATCAAATTATTCTTCAGGGAACAGAAGGGACAAATCCTTTCTCGCATTATCTATTAATGCATTATTACTCGTGACGCACCCAACGTATCCTACCTAACTGCGAACAGTGTTTCGTCACAGTTTTCTTCAATACATCTAAGTGCGTGAGTTGTAATACCCATTAATAATAATCTTAAAGTCTAAGGACCAATACACACATCCGCGGATAGGAACATCCAATGACACTATGAAATGTGGATTTCCTATTGGCGAGTCTCGTTCTCATAATATCCTCCTAGATATTACCAAGGGTGCACACCATGAGAAGGTGCCTCAAAATTTTATGATTCCTCACCCCTAATGAACTGTATTATTTGTTCTCCTCAAATAATATCATTCGGCCATAGAATATACTTTCAAGAATAGTATTATGGCACATCCGAGTTCTCATCATAGCAGGGATCCGCTGTGATCCTTTAATGCAACAACTATCCTTAGGACATTATCACATGCATTGTCATTCTCAAGAACAATCAAGATGTGATAAGGCTTTTATTAATGAATAAAATAAAAAGTAGTTGGTTCTAGGCCACCAACTCCAACAGTATGTTCCCGACTGTGTTAGGACAAAAATACAACAGCTTTTATGTGGGTTCATCAATGAAAAGAATGTTAGTTTTTTTTGAAAGTTTATTATTTTTTTTTAGTTTACATGGTGTTGTTGGAAGCATAAAATATGAAAAAAATAAAACACTTCCCTGTGTAAGTGCAGATAGACGCGGAGAGGCTGTTTGTATCCTATGAAGCTCCAGAAATTATGCACCTGTAAAATCTACACATGGACAACACATACCTGCATCATATCATAACGATAACACCAAGGATCACATAAATGGAAGCAGATATGCAGGAGAGTGATAAGTGCACACAAATATCAGGAGTACCTAAAAAATTTCACACATGCCGTGTTTTATTTTCTCAAACAACTAGAAGAGTTAAAAGAAGAAAGGGGAAAAAATGAAACTGGAACATGGGTTGCCTCCTAGGAAGTGCTAAGTTTTACGTCTTCAGCCAGACGGATGGAAAATGTTCAATCATCTTGGTCCATCAGCTCAGAACTCCTCTACCTCTTACAAGAACTAGTGGCTGTGTCATCGATCACACGGGGATTCTTAGTGGGATTAACCACATCTAAGGCATAGTGAGCATAAATCTGGTGAGGAAGGAACAAAATATGTGCTCTTTGTGGTGGTTCCAGCTGCTGAGCATGAATCTCTAATGAATGTTCCTCAAGCTGGCGGTCGATATCAGCCAGATGTTGAGTCATCCGTTGTACTACGCCAGTGGGAGACGGAACAAGCGCATCAATGACCACGGAATAATTAGAAGAGATAGAAATTTTTTAGCTACATCCATAAAAATAAATATTGAGATTGAGATAGAGTATGAAAAAAAAGACTAAAGAATGAAGAAGCAGTCGGGTTGCCTCCCGACTAGCTCTAAGTTTAACATCTTCAGCCGGACAGATAACTTCTCATTTTAATTGGAGTTCTTCAATGATGCCTATCATATCCGAAGTGTGGTAAAGTTTCAAGAATTTACCGTTAACTTTAAATGGAGGCATATTCCCATCAGAAATTTCAACAGCACCATGTGGATAAACTATTGTGACAGTGTAAGGAGCTGACCACTTCGACTTGATTTTCCCAACCATGATTCGAAGTCGTGAGTTGAAGAGGAGAACTTTGTTGCCTGCTAAAAAATTTCTTTGTTGGATCCATTTGTCATGCCAGGCTTGAGTTTTCTTTTTGTAAATCAAATAATTGTCATATGCTTCTCTCCCCATCTCTTCTAGTTCATTCATCTGTAGAAAACGCTTCTCTTGGGAAGTTTTGAAATCAAAATTCACTTTCTTCACAGCCCAATACACTTTATGTTCCAATTCTACAGGTAAGTGGTAGGTTTTTCTGAAGACCAATTGATATGGGGACATTCCTATAGGTGTATTGTAGGTGGTTATGTAAGCCCAAAGTGCATTATCATGTTTGGTGACCCAATCTTTCCTAGATGTATTTAATGTTTTCTCCAAAATACCCTTAATTTCTCAGTTTGAAACCTCAACTTGGCCATTGGTCTGTGGATGGTATGGTGTGCTCATGTAGTGTTGACATCCATGGCGAGTCATTATCTTCTGAAATAGCACATTATTGAAGTGGGTAAAAGAGTCACTGATGATGAGCCTTGGAATTCCGAACCGTGTAAAAATGTGTTGCTTTAAAAATATGATGATGAATCAAGAAGTATTTTCCGAAAATGCTTCAGATTACACCCATTTTGACACATAGTCCACACATACAAGGATATAGGATTTCCCAAAAGATTTAGGAAAAGGACCCATGAAGTCAATTCCCCATATGTCAAAAATTTCAATGCCCATGATTAAGTGTTGTGGAATTTCACGGTTCCAGCTTATACCCCCAGTTCTTTGGCATTTATCACAATTCATGACAAATTCATGAATATCATTATTCATGGTCGGCCAGAAAAAACCACATTGTAACACTTTTCTGATTGTTCGATGAATCCCATGGTGTCCCCCAGCTTCTCTAGTGTGGCATAGGTTGAAAACACTATCAAATTATTCTTTGGGGATGCATATTCGTATCATTCCATCCACACAGTCTTTGAAAAGTAAAGGATCATCCCAGTAGTAATGGCGTGCTTCATTCAAAAATGTTTTCCTCTATTCTATTGATAAGTCTGGATGTCTCACACCTGAAGCTAAGTAGTTCATGAAATCAGCATACCAGGGTGTGATTATTTTAATGACATAGAGTTGTACATCAAGAAATGTTTCATTGATTAGTTCGACATTGATTTAACTTGTGTCATGGTCGAGGCGTGATAAATGACCAGCAATGAAATTCTCTGCTCCCTTTTTTCCTTGACTTCAATGTCAAATTCCTGAAGTAACAATATCCATCGAATGAGTCTGTGTTTTGCATCTTTCTTGGTCATCAGATACCGAAGTGCAGAGTGATCTGTATAGACAGTGACTTTTGAGAAAAACAGATGGGATCAAAATTTATCAAAGGCAAAGACAAATTCTAGTAGCTCTTTTTTAATTGTTTTGTAATTATGTTGATCCTCATTCAAAGTTTGGCTAGCATAATAGATTGTCCTAAAGATCCTTTCTTTTCTTTGTCCCAAAGCAGCTCCAACTTCCCAGTCACTGGAATCACACATTAACTCAAATGGTTGCTCCCAATCAGGTGAAATCATTATCAGGGATTCAACCAAACAATGACTTCATAATTTAAATGCTACTTGACATTCAGGGCCAAAGTGGAACGTGAAGGATTTTCCTAATAGGTTCGTAAGGGGTCGGGCAATAACAGAGAAATTTTTAATGAAGCGTCTATAGAATCCAACGTGCCCAAGAAAACCTCGAATGGAACGAACTGAAGAAGGCATGGTTAACTCATATATTGTACTAATCATTACGACATCAACTTCAATTCCTTTCTTTGAAATTTGATGACCTAATACTATTCCAATTTGTACCATGAAGTGCGAATTTTCCCAATTAAGCACCAGATTCTTTTCCTCACATCTTGCCAAAACCTTATCCAAATGTTCTATAAAGTCATCAAAAGATTGTCCATACACTGAGAAATCATCCATTAATATTTCCAAGAACTCTTCAATCATGTCATGGAACATTTCCATCAAGCATCGCTGAAATGTGGCTGGAGCATTACACATTCCCAAAGGCATTCTCTGATAAGAAAAAGTACCATATGGACAAGTGATCGTGCTTTTCTCTTGATCCTCTGGTGCCACTACTATTTGATTATAGCCAGAGTATCCATCTAGAAAACAATAGTAATCTCTTCCTTCCAATCGTTGAAGAATTTGATCAATAAAGGGTAATGGGAAGTGATACTTCCTGATGGAATCATTCAATTTACTATAGTCGACACACACTCTCTTTCCAGTCACTGTTCTTGTGGTTATCAATTCTCTTTTATCATTCTCAACCATTGTGGTCCCACCCTTCTTAGGTACCACTTGCAATGGGATAACCCACTGACTATTAGAGATTGGAAATATTAAACCAGCATCAAGAAGTTTAATGACTTCTTTCTTGACTACTTCTTTCATGGGAGGTGTTAAGAATCATTGTGGTTGCCTGAAAGGTTTTTAATTATCTTCCATATGTATTCTGTGAATACAGATGGCTGGACTTATACCTTTTATATTAGAAATCGTCCAACCTATTTCTGGATTCCTTTGTGACAGGACATTGAGAAATTTGCGTTCTTGTTCACTCGAAAGATTGGCATTTATGATGACCGGTAAGGTGTTTAAATCTCCCAAGTAACTGCATCTCAGGTTTGATGGAAGGGGTTTAAGATCATGTGTTGGAGGCTTTTCAAGTGATGGAGTGAGTAATGTGAAGTCATGTCTATCTAAAGGCTTGACTATGTTTCTGATGAATTCCACTAGCTCGATTGATTCAGTAAACTCTTCATTTTCTTTGTGCAAATCTGCGTGATCCAGTGCATCGCTTGCTAACTCATCCCATTCTTCAATCGTATCTATGAAATGATAGTCTGCTATAGATGGTTTTTCCATTGCCTTTAGGACATCAAATGTTATGTTCTCATCCCCAATTCTAAAAATTGACTTTCCCTCTTGGACATCAACCAGCGCTCTGCATGTTTCTAAGAAGTGTCTCCAGAGAATGAGTGGGACGTCCTTGTATTCTTCTATATCGAGGACAATGAAATCAGAAGGGAAGTAATATTTATCAACTTTGACAAGTATGTCCTATAGAATCCCTCGAGGATACTTCACTGATCAGTCAGCCATTTTCAAGGCGACACTCGTTGGCTTTAATTGGGTGATGCCCAATTCACCAAGGATTCCAAATGGCATGAGATTGACACTAGCTCTGAGGTCGCACAAAGCTCTTCCAAATTAACATCCTCCAATATTTCATGGAATAATGAAACTCCCAGGGTCTCTTAGTTTTGGAGGTATGGATCTGGGTATGACCGCTGAACATTCCTTGTGTGTTATGATTGTTCCCACATCATCTAATTTTCTTCTTTTTGACAGAAGTTCCTTGAGAAATTTATCATAGTGGGGCATTTGTGTGATGGCTTCTTCAAAAAGAATATTTATTTGAATCTTTTAGAACATATCCATGAATTTTGAAAATTGAACATCCAAATTCATTTTCTTCAGTCTTTGTGGAAATGGAAGAGGTGGTATGTGGGTTTTCACTCTTTCATTGAGTGCCTTGTTTTCCTTCTCCTTTCTTGACTTTTCATTTTTTGCAAGTTTTTTTTGATCTTCCTCCTCTTTGGTTTCAAGTTGTATTTATTTGTTTGTTGAGTCACCATTCTCAAGGGCAGGTATAGGCGTCTCATCTGTTGGTTGAACTTCTGGCCTTTGGTGCTCTGGTAACTATGTAACACTTTGCAATGTGATGGCTTTTGCTTCTTCTCTTGGGTTGACTCTTTTGCTTCCCGGTAGAGTTCTTTATTGTCGGTTCTTCATTTGTACTGCTATCTGACCGACTTGATTTTCAATGTTACGCATGGAAGCCTATAGGTTTTGGGTGTTTGTCTGCAAATTTTGAGTTGTTGATTTCAAATTTTGGGTTGTTTTCTGCAAATTTTGAGTTTCCATCTCTTGTAACTCAAACCTTGATTGATTGGACATCATTAGTTTAGTGATAGTTTCTCCCCAATCTTGTTGACCTTGCATTGTAGGAGGGGCCAAGTCTGTTGTTTGGTTTTTCTCCTTATATTGTTGTTGTTGTTGAAATGGGGTCGATATTTCTGTTGATATCCTTGCTCTTGTGATTTCATGGCGGATTTGAAGGAATATTGAGCAGGAAATCCAGGTGGACCTGTGTTCTGGTTCATTGGTTGAGTAGTTGATGGCTCCTTCTAACCTTGATTTTGGTTATTTCCTTTCCAGTTTGTGTTTTCGTTGTTTCCAAAATTCATTTTGTTGTAGCTGATAAAGTTAGCTTCAGATATCTTAATCTTATATGTGTTATATGGACACATGGGATAATCATGAGGACCAGCATAGTGTGGACAATTTTCATCTTGAACAACATGGACCGGCTTAGGCGGGTTCATTGACAAGTTGTCAATCCTCTTGTTGAGAGCTTCCAATTGAGCAGCCATGAATGTTTGGGTATCAACGTGATTCCCTCCTTCCTTTCTTCTTGAAAAATATTTTGGCCACTGGAATCTGTGTTCGGCCATGTTTTGAATTAATATGTACAGATCCTCAGGATCCATTTCCATGAATGCATTTCCAGTAGCTGTGTTTATTGCAGACTTACTTTGAGGTTGAAGTCCATAGTAGAAAGCTTGCAACTGTTTGACAACTTCATTCCATGATGTGGACAACATCTTAACATGGACTTGAATATTTCCAAAGCTTCTCCTAATGATTCATATTCACTTTGGAAAAAGGAGTCGAGGTCTCTCTTGTTTTTCAAAGATTGAGCTGTGGTGTAATATCGATCAAGAAATTTTTTTCTCAACACTTCCCAAGTGAAAACTGTTTCTAGGTCGAGACTTTCCAACCAGTCCTTTTCTTTCCCTTGTAATGAGAATGGAAATACTTGAGGATCAACACATCATCCGTTACTCTGTTATATTTAAATTTATCACAGCCTTCGAGAAATCTGTTCACATACATATAAGGGTCTTTGCTGCTCAATCCATGAAATTGTGCATGTTGTTGGAGAAGGTTGATCGTGGACGGCTTCAATTCAAAGTGTGTTGCTTGAATTCTCGGTCTTGTTATGCCTGATCTAACTCCGACTGCATTGGGTCGCAACTCCTGTCTCATAGTAGTCCGAGGCCTTTGAGTATCGAGACGATTTTGGAAAAGTGGGTGGACATGTCCACTAGGAAGCGTCAGAATGTGAGTTTCAACACTTTCCTCTGGTGGATTCATTATGTTTGTGGTTGAGTTACCTATTTTTTTTCCATTTCTTTGATGTTCAAGTTGTGGATCAAGGGGTGGGTCATTCTTTGACGGATCAGAATTACGAGTGTTCACCATTTAGGCAAACAGTTCCTAAAGCAAGGTCTACTTGAAATGGTCTTAATTCTAGACGTGCGCATGCTCCCCGGCAACAGTGCATGAAATTTGGCATGTGCATCGCAGCGCATCCAATTTGAAAAGTTTTATAACAATCTGGATACTGTAAAAGTGGCAATCAGGGTTGAACCCCAGAGAGCACAAAATCTAGTTCACTGAAAATATTTTGTTGGACAGTGTTTAGACGAACAAGGGTTGAAGGAATTCCTATTTTTTGAGTTTTATTTTTTTTATTTTAATTAAACTAAAAGGTTAGAAGACAAAAGATAAAACCAAAATTGCAAATGAGAATGATGATAGACTCTAAGCAAACAAAATGTGTCAGGGATGATGGTGTTGCAATTAAATTATCATGCAGACATGCAAAATATTATTTTATGTGATTAAATATTTATTCTGTTTAGTTATCGCTAGTTCCAAAAATATAAGCATTTTTTAGATGCTCAATTTAATTTTCCTAATTTATTTAAAGTCCCGTTCTCCAGTGTCATAAATAAATTAAAAAAAATTTGTTCAGTACCAAACTACAAGGCAAAATGACACAACCCGTTTCTCACAAATTTGTATCACCAATTTGCACTTACCATCGGTCAACGCGGTTTACCTTCTCGGACCGCCGCGTCGACTTATAATTAAAAGGTCCAATTTCAATTTCAGCAATTAATTAAGTGAAAAAATAATTTAAACAGATAAACATTCAATTAAAATAAATTTAATTGACAATTTATCATCAAACAATACATTTCCTGGAATGCGCAATAATTTTAGTTACTCAACAAACATCCCGACACTAAGAAAAATACCCTGACATCACAACTAAAAAGGTAAGCCCAGTAATAAGATGACAAGTCATGTAATATAAAACCGCATTACCCACAAATAATCGTGTCGGTCTTCACTCTCGCCGCATGCAATTCGTTCTTCGATCTGTGACCACAACTCCGCACGCGATGATGTCACACACCAACTTCGCGACCACTAGAACAAAAGACATTGGCGATGTAGTGGATGCTGGTCCGCTGCGGCGACCGCGGTGGCTACTCGGATGGTCAGTGGTCGGTACGTGGCTGCTGGTCGACTCCTTGGATGGCGGTGACCCATGCATTGCAAAAACCAGAAGTAGGGGATAACGGCAGGGGAAGAGGAGCGGGGGTAGCAAATCGGATGGGGTGCAGGGTCTTCGGACTGAAGAGGGGAGGCAGCCCGGATAGAGATGTGGGGATTGAGTGAGGTGGGGTGATGCGGGTTCTGCTGGGGAGAGGGGTGGCAGAGCAGCAGCGAGGGAGGAATACTGGGTGGCAGGGGGATCTGCATCTGACGGGGTGAAGGAGTGGCAGGGGGGCAACGGGGTATAGTTGGGGAAGCAGCAGGGGGAGAGGAGCGGGGGAGTGGGGTTGCCAGACGGCGGGATGGAGAGGGGAGGCAGGGGGCGGCAGGGTAGTGGGATGGAGAGTATAGGGTGAGAGAGAGGGGAGGCGATGGGCGATAGGAGAAGGGAAAGGGAGCGAGAGATAGGGGAGATGCTAGGGGTCAGGAGGGCAGCGGGAGAAGAAGATGGGATGGGAGGCAGAGGGTTCGACCGAGAGGAAAAAGGGGCGGCAGTTTTAGATAGGGGAGAGAAAGGGAGATTGGAGAGAGGGACGTGGGAATAGGGAGGGGAGCGGGTCAAGGGGGCAGGGGTTAGGGGGTGGGGGGATTCAAATTTCATATTCAAAATTTAAAAATAAAATTCAATAAAAATTTGTTAAATGTTAATAAAAAAATTCTAATATCAAATAATAATAATAATAATAATAATAGAATTAAATATATATAAAATTCTAATTAACTATAAAAAAATAATTAAAAGAAATTTTAATGATACTAATAGAGTTAAATAAAATATATAAAATTAATATAAACTAATAAAAATACAAAAATACTAATATCGATATATAAATTAACCAAAAATTATCAAAATAATTAAATTACAATAAAACTACAAAAAAACTAAAAATATAAAAAATGGTTAAACTAATTAATTAAAACTAAGTTAAATATTGTTAAAATCCTTCTATATCAGTATGAGAATCCATAATGATTGATCCGTGGCATACCATGTTCGATGGACCAGATTTAGCATCTTCAACTTCATAAAATTCTTTCTTTTTTCAATTGTGGAACAATAGCTTCATTCTCTAAAGATTGACTTCTTGTGGATTATGGGTATGACTGAAAACTTTCATCTTCATCTTCTCACATTTTGATCGACCTTCTCAGTCTTTAAACAATTATTTGTCCAATAATCTCATACTAATAGATTGAGACAAGAAAGATCTGGATTTATAAATTTTATACTTCTCCAACCTTCATCTTGTAATGATGACTTCCTCATGACTTTGAATATGTTTATAATCAGATTCAACATCATATTTCTTATAATGGAAAGTATTTTAACTTCTCATTCATCCAAAAATATCTTTCTTTCCAACTAATCTTCAATACGATTGGCAACATCAGCTATCCCCTTTTCCTCATATGTCTTGAATCACAAGCTTTCGAGAAAACTTATGATTTATGAGAGCTCCAAAATCATTAAATCCATTAAGACTCCTGAATACTTTCTCATTATGATCACCTCATTAATTCATGACATAATATGATTTCGAACAACTTTATACTTTCTATCAACAATCCAATGTGATGGATTGTATTTAATGAGCCATGCATATGGTCTGATTTAAATAGTATCGATCTAATTTGCGTACCAATAGTTTTAGATCTGATTGTAACTTTGCAAAAAATTACTTCTTTAATCTATATTTCCATTACATTTACTACATAAATTCTCTATTTAACATGAACACCATATTGAACTATTGAAAAAAACTAAAACCAAAAGGTGACTTTGTCTTAACAATAACCTTTTTCATATCAATATCTATAATAATACCTTCTCTCAAACATAAAATTCAAGATCCCATCGATGGTTATATGCATAAAACTATTTTAGACTCCGAGATTTCATGATGTAATATTGAATGGCTCTAACATTATCTTATATTTTCTTAGCTATTTCAAGTATCAATAGATTTAATTCTATAATTTCATCCCATCCTGTTATAGTAATGTAGTTATTTCATTAAATTTATTCATTATAAACCTTATGAATGTTTGAGTGGAAGTGATTTTTGTAATAAAATTCAATTAGAGGATGCATTGATCCTTGTATCCTTTGAAATCAGAAGAGAAAGATATCGATACATATTCTATGTTTGAAATACTTAGCATTGAATGAGAATTTTTTTAAATATTATAAAATGTGATAATGATGAAATTAGTATTCAAGTATTGATAGTGACTTATCTAGAACATCAAGGGAAAAATAGATCTTTATTAGATATGATTGAGAGTGGTAATCCATGAGAACTTACCACATCCTTAATGTATATCTTGGAATGTTTCAAAAGAAAAAAATATTATCTGATCGCAATGAAATTTTCATACATTATAAGGCAATTGGATTTGACCCAAATGTTGTTCCATCCTTTATATTTCTTGGGGAGTCCCACAATCAAATCTGTTGTGATGTTTTTCCATTTCCTTATTGGTATGCACAATGGTTTCACAATATCCTTATATTTATAACATTCATCATTTACTTAATGACATAATAGGAATAAATATTCATACATTACAATATACTTTTTCGTATTTTCCCAATAGAAATTCTCTTTGAGATCTGAATGTATATTTGTACTCCCTGGATAGATAGAGAATGATGAGATATGTTCTTCATCTAAGAAGTCTTTATTCAATTCTAGAATTGATAGGACACATACTTGGTTCCTAAAACTTATTATTCAATCATTTCTATAGTTGAATTTAGGAACAATCCTTACCTTCGTATGTGGATCCACATCCTCCATCCATGTCTATTTAATCATTACATAAATGAATGTTTCAACATTCATTTGATAAAAATAGCATTTATCCCCTTCTTTCATATTTTCATAATTAATCCCCAATAAATCCATAAATATTGGATATATTTTAATCATTATCATAGTTAATCTAGCATGATCCTTCTTACTCAAAGTGTCATCCACCTGGTTTTATTTTTTATTTTCATGATGTATTGAGAATTCACACTCTTTAATCAACATAGACCATATCACTAGGTGCATATTGAAATCATTATGTTTGAATATATACATCATTATTTTACGATTAATATATATATCACAACTTTCACCATAAAGATAACTCCTCTATAACATTAAAGAACAAATTTCAGATCTAAGCTCCAAATTATGAGTTGGGTAATTTTTATCATGAACCTTCAATTTGTGTTAGTAATATGCTACCACCATGTCATTATGTATAATAAAAAACATATTCCCTTCATTAATGAATCACTATTTATCAAAAAACATTATATACTATAGGGAAGAACTAGTACTCGCCTGTGATTTCTCACGGTGTAATTGAATACTTTTGTTTTTTTATTTAGAAATTAGTACTTATAAATATTGAGAATAAACAACAATATTGAATAAATGTTAATTAGGAATTAATGGTGTATTGTTATGGAATGTGAGTGCATAGAATTTGGAGACACCATATGAAGGGGTGGCCAGAAGAATGAACATTTCAATGTGTATGAATCCACTATATAGGAGGATGGAAGTCAGTATTTATTTTTTGAATACCAGAGTAAACAAACACATACCAGAGTAAAGATTTCCAGATGTTTGAGTTATAACATCTCCAGGTGGGAGATACTTCATCTGCTACAGAGTATTCTGCTACTAATAATAGAATAATATTCATGAAAGTAAAGAACAGACATTACTATGGAATAAAAACTGGAAAATAAATATAAATGAACACATATATAGAGATAATATAACTCTGAAATTTAAAAACAGTTGAATTAGATTCAGCGACATGAAAAAACAGACAACATCATGATACACCTAAGCTCGAAACTGTCCAGTATATTAGAAATACGAATAATGAAAACCCATACAACATAATGAGATTAATTAATAATCAAAAGTGATGATAAACGTGCAACATTTTTGAAGATGTAGAATACAACGAAACTTCCAGATTTCATATCTGTGTAGCATGAAATACCGTAGATAAGCAATATTTAGGAAACAATCCAGTTGCCGAAAAATCCAGCAGAAAAATTCCATAGCAAAAACTTCCAGCATAAAACAATTCTACCACAGTCCTCCAACCTAATGACAATCATCCATCAATCTTGTCATCTATCATAAGTAATGGAAACATATATTAGGATTAGATGTTAGTGAAATCATGTTCTACATCGTAAATTTTTTAAAAATTACCGAACCATTTGCAGTCGTTAATGTTTGTACTACATGTTGAAATTTTAAAGATAACATCGTATTAGTTTCTTAACCAGAAATCCTCATAGTACAATTGTCTCCTCAATGACACAGTTTATAGTAATGATATAAAAATACTGAAATAGTAGTAGGAGAAGTTTGAAATGAATTGCCTCAACCCTATCTATTATAATACACAGTGAAATACAAATAATAATTATGAACACAGTAATGATAAGTATTTGATCAGTGAAGATATATGTTTACCTTCTATTTCCAGTAGGAGTTTTCAGTATGTTTTTTCGGTGTTCTTGTTTATATATCCCTTCGGCATGGTCTTCAATTCAGTAGATGGACATGTTGTAGGCACGCTGTCTAGAGATGTCTGGACTTTCTCTTTCACAACATTGTCAGTATCCAAACAACGCGACAGATTTATCTACAAAGAGGTATAATGTTAGAATAATGTGAAACTATAAAGTTGACCAATTGAAAGTAGTGAACTTAAGAGCAGAGCTTCTACAATAGACTATTTTTCATCAGCACATAGATATAATAACTCTGTACATGTTTGATTTATATATATCTAGTGATAAAAATACTTTATAGTAATGCAATGTGTTGTTATAGTAATGGAAATAATTTAGGATTAATAGAAGAGAACATATGTACACCTGAGTAGAACACGGGTTGAAGGGTGGAGTATTTAATCCTGTATCGCTGTTTAAAGTACCAGGAGAAGACCCAACTGTATGATGAGACTATGAGGAAATTTAAAAGGAATATGTCATTAAACTGGAATCCATTGTTAGAAACTCATAATAAAGAAATAGAAATGCAGTTACCTGCATATACTGATCGAAAATGTTTACTGTAGAAGAACAACTGCTTTGATCAGCCTGTATATTATTGAAGAAAAGTGTTAGGTATTTTCAGTTGTTGGGTTTATAGATAAGTTGAATAAAATAAAAACTGACATGTTTCTGTTCTAAGACCTCGGTGAATAGGTTGATGTACTTGTCATTATCATTCATATAAACCACTTTGTAACAATTTTTCTCAGATGGACGATGATGATTCTTAATATTGTAATCCATCAGCTCAATTCCCAACAGAAATTTCCTGGTTTTGAAGAAGTTCAATTCCTAAGGGAAACCAAACTCGTCATCATCCTATTAAAAATACCCATTGTCAGTGTAATTTTAAATATTTAACTGATTTTTAAAAGAGATGATCTAAGGATCTGGAATTACCTGTATCAAAGTCGCTCTTAGTTGCAGAGCTGTTTTTCCTATGTATTGCATGACATGTTTTTCAAATAACACTACAGAAAAAGAGTTCGTTCTATCTGTAACCATGAGTTGAACTCTAAACCTGTTGCAATGATTATTATGATTATAGTTTCAGTATACTTTGGATTGCGTAGCTGAACGAAGGAAGTATCATAATGATAAAAAGATAATTAGTCAGCATTGAATACATTCTAACCTTGGAATAATGCTAGTAGGTGATGAGTTGCAGGAGATGCAGCAAATGTTTCCATCTATAATCTAGACTTTCTTCATGCACGACTGGCATGATTCATAGAAACAGTTGTGGGTGCTTGGAATTTTTTGAATTGTAACTGCAATTAAGCACCTAGTAGCCTGCAGTTGATTAATTTCATGTCAGTGATGGATTTATTAGAGCACAGTAGTGAGAAGTTAATAATATGGAATAATAAAAATAGGAAAATAAGTGAATATTGCTGACCTATTGATAGATTTTGACATCTAAAATGGATTTCTTGTTATTCCAATATGGTATTTCCGTTGTTTGGTTGGGAGTTGTTGGTGATGGAGTATGTAATGGTGATGTTATTATCACACCAAGCCTGGAAATAATAGAACACACAAGGAAGTAACCATTAACAACATCTGGGTAGTACAATTATGATAATGAGATATTTAAATCAATATACCTCAAAACTAAAGTTATTTACAGAGTTACCTACTTCTGAAGTTTTCTACTGCTGGAAAGTTTGGGTTGTAGAGAATTTTTGTTGTATTAAGAGTTGTTATGACGTGAACAGAGGCTAAAAGCAGTTTGAATTCTGGATTATATATTTATCTATTGAAACCACATATTTGAGAACACATTGTAGATAGATTGATATTATGAAGTGTAGAGAGAAACCATACCCATCAAGCTCTTAACCCGGAAAAGCTGTAATATTAATATGGTAGCGGGGTCTGAGTTGTTTTCCATGTAACATGACATTTCAGATGAAAAATTACCCCATCAGCTGCAGGTAATTTGAAGCCATCTGCAAAGAAACAAAATGAGTAAATGGGTAAATTTTATATGTTACAGTAAAGTTCTGAAAGTAGTCAACAAAAAGCCACCGGTCATCTTCTAAAATAATCTGCAATCTGTGGTTCTTAGTGCCCATTGATTGCATTGGATGTGAGTAATGTAGGACTCCAATTAGTTCTAAATCATAGTACACAGATACAAAGTTTTTCTGAATAACATATGGTTGTATGAAAATACTATGTACAGATTAATATAACATAACTTGGTCAATGGAAGTGTAATTATATTGTATTAACCACTTGTACCTATTAAATGATCCTCAAGGACTTTTTCCCGAATTATATCATCGAAAGAAGTAAATTGAAAACTACAAAGAGGTAGTTGTACTTCACACGGACGAAAAAATGTTGTGGATGTGAACATGATTCGACACGGGTGTCTTGTTGCGAGGTAACTCCCTTGGTTGGAAGCTATTTGGAAGTTTTGTACAATATAGCATAGTCCCTAAACCAATAGGTTTTTGTACTTACAGATTAGATTTCGATTCGTAATGGTACATTGAATCTTGGTTCCCTGCATAGAGTATGTTAAAAAGAATGTTACTGAGGAAATAATACAAATTACAAGGATCGATCACTGCATATATATATATATATATATATATATATATATATATATATATATATGTAAATTTTCTGATCATAGGTGTCAAACAGTGAAAGTAAATTGTAATGACTTGTTGCAAGGAAAAGTAACCTGGATGTCGCACAGTACAAGATCAACAACAACGACTTCATTGGAATATTTGGAAGACGAATTTAACCACTTGTTCAAGACCCGAACTTGTATTCATAGTGTTTCATCATCATCTGGGCTAATCTCAGTCAGCATGGTTATTGAGCGTGACATATTTGTTACTGTACATAATCAGTCAGTGTTCAGATAATTCATATTGAACATGTAAAAAATCCATGATAGTAAACAAAATCATTTTCCAGAGCAGAATAAATCATATAGAAGTCAATACGATTGATACCTAAGACAGATTATGAAGGATTTCCTTGTGGACAATATTTTCTGTGTAATTTTACGACTCATTACTGTTACCGTCAACTACAATTTTCAATACAGTAGCTGATGTGACTCAAGACACTGCAACATATAATTGACCATGAGTGAACACTGGTTTGTGAAGATAAATCCCAACTGAAGACAATGATTGACCCTAACTTTTATTAATAGTCATCGCATAAGAAACTGTTAAAGGATATTGTCTTCTTTGTAGTTTGAATGGCCATTTAACATTAGAGTGAGTCATAGTTAATCCTGGAATGAATGTAGAATATCCTGAATGACATCCATTTAATACTTCAGCACCAATAACATGTTCACCCAAGTGTGTTACAATCATACGAGTTCCATTACACAAACCAGCTAATCTGTCCACATTTCAGAGTAACATAACCAGAACACCATGTTGAAGTGTAATTTTGTGGGCAGGCAAGCCAGAGACATTTATACCATTCAACATGTTAGATGTGTAAATATTTTCTGGTTTTTCTGTATCAAAACTTGCATTACAAATGGAGTCTGAGCTGAAGTAATCTTTGTTTTGGTAGCCAATGAGGCTCAACATATATTCATTGACTTCTTCTATGACATCTTGGGTTGGTGCTAAAATTGCACGGTCTTTCAGATAGGATCTTTCTCCATGTCTTCTAGAGAAACCCAGGTATGTATGGTTGACAATTTCAGCCATGGAATTATAACTGTCGGTAAGAAGAAACATTGATTGAATTGGAATGAGTGCTTCACCATCGTTTGGATCTCCAGTTCGACCTTCACCAATATCTAAGGTCTATTTTTCAAAATCACGTAACTCAGACGCATCATTTATGGTTTTTTTACTATTTAGTCTCATGTTTTTTGTAAGAGATAACACCTGAAAGTGTTGGCAAAGATACAATGACTTGACACTAGAATAGACAATGTCAGATCTGTTTCCTCCTGGTATAACTGGTAGTATTTGCCTAAAATATCCTCCCAGGACAACTGTTAATCCATCGAACGGAAAATTCGGAGCATTATCATCTTTGACAGTCATAATGTCACTTAGAGTTCGGTATAAAGCTTCAAAACAGAACTTATGAATCATAGATTCCTCATCCCAAATGATGAGCTTAGTTAACTGAAAAAGTTCCACTACATCACTCCTCTGCTGAATATTACAAACTGAATGTTCAGTAATGGAGATAGGAATACGGAATTTGGAATGCGCTGTTCATCCGCCAGGCAGTAGTAGTGAATCTATTCCACTCGATGCAAATGCAAGTATGATCGTTCCATGTGATCGCAACAATGATTCTAATACTCTCCATATGAACGTTTTACCTATGACTCCATAACCATGCAAGAAGAAGAACCACCCTGAGTCGGTAGATAGTGAAGAGAGAATGATCGACATAACATCTTTCTGTTCATCTGTAAGCATACTTTGTAAACGGTGTCCATATTCTAGAAGTGTTTCTCTATTGTAATTCAATTCTTCTGCAACTAAACGATTTGTAGTGGCATCAGAATCTGATTCTGGAAGTGGAATAGGAGGATATAACTGAAGTGATATTCCATTGCTCTATAAAATGAAGTCTATCTCTCTCAAAGCATATGTATGTATCTGGTGATTTGTGAGTGTCAAATCTACAATGTTGCAGTATATTGTTAAACAGTAGTATGAGTAACCATTAACGAAGTCATTACAACAGTATACATATAAATGAATAGAAGAACAAAAGTGGAAGCTGAAATACATAGATAGAAAAACATCAGTATTTATGTGTTTTCAGTAATGATAGAGCGGATAAATGAATGAAAATCCTATACCTAGACCAGTACAGATGGCAATGTAATGTGAATGAAACATATATGAAACTTTTCACACTTGTATAGAATCATACGGATTAAGATGGTGCAAGTATTATTATAATTATATTTGAACAGCAAGGCTGTAAAATTTGTTGTACTGGGTTATAATGAATATAACCAATGTTATACAGGAGAAATATCTGCAATGATTGGAAGTTAAAATTCAGTAGAAGTATTATACGTTTATTTCATGTTTAAAAATTCATATTATTTGTACAGAATCTAATATTGTAGTACTGATGGAAATGTAATATGAATAAATGATATATGAATCAGTGGATTACATGTACAGAATTGTACAGTTTAAAATTCAATGTAATTTTTCTTTAATAGCAAGGCTGTAAACTTTGTTATACTGGATTACAATGAATATAAACAAAGTTATACTTTCACAATCTGCACATTGACTGCAAGTTCAATTTAGTAAGAAGTATTATATTTTTTATTAATGTATGATAATGCAGAATGTTTATACAGATTCAAATATTGTAGTATAGATGGAAATGTAACATGATTAAAAGTCATTTGAAAGTCCAGATTTTATGTACAGAATAATACAAATTAAAATGATACAAGTAATATCCACTATATGTGAATAGAAAGGCCGTAATACTTTGTTGTACTAGATTATAATGAATATAAAGAAAGTTATAGCAGAGAAAAATGTACAATGTTTTCAAGTTCAATTTAGTTAGAAGTATTATATCTGTATTTACTGTATGAGAATGCAGAATATTTCAACAGATTGAAGTATCTGAAGTCATAAAGTGTGGAGTGAACTGATCATCGAGTAAGTGCGCTGATTATTTTTTGGATTCTTACAAAAGAAAATTATTTCCCATCATTTAACATATTAGACTTTTGAGTTAAATGGTGGTTTGCTCCCAGATTTGGTTGAAAAACCAGGGCAGTTATTCTCTATTACAATGTTATAAATAACAGCGGATAGTAATAATTATACAACGCCAAGACAATGAAAAGAAAACAATGAAGAATGTATATGACAAAATGTGCACCTGGAATTTGTTGGGTCCTTCTTTGTATATATAAAATGTCTTCAGATAGTATGTCTTTGGTTGTAGCCCAGACCAGATCTAGGCGAGATATGTTATTGCAGATTAACATGTTCGCGAACAGTCTACGTACATGTTTCCCCATTTCCCAAGCGGAGACTTCTTTTATAGCTTCCACAAACTCTCTATCATCTGTCAGTAGTCCCATAGCAGAGCAGGCCTCTCTAAATGTACCGTGTGTAATGTTTTTTACAGTCCTGATATACTCATAAAATGTTTCACCTTTTATTTTTGTTAGAAGTATCCTCAAGTAGTAGAGTTCACATGTGGTTTGAGGCACATAGTACAGTCTTCCAATACAGATTCCTTGTTTCCGAGGATGCCATTTCCTGTCTTGAGAGTGGAACACAAATCTAGTTGGATACTCTGCAAATGTTAATCCTCTTCCTTCAGGGTATATAATATTTTCTTCGAACCAAGAGGTTAACATTGACTGCGAACTATTTCTATGATTTAATACATCTTCAATGTTATCAGTGTCTGAAAATGTGACACAATTCTGTTGTGGAAAATGGAAATGCGACCTCTCCACTGGTGGATATCTATAATGGATATCATATGAAAAAATCCTCCAACACAACTCACAAGGAGATATGTATCGATAGTCATAATACATTTTTATTTCATCTAATGTATTCTGTGTGGAGTGTTCGTTGTTTCCTTAATAGAGTGCTACCGTTACACGGTCATTTCCTTTTCTAATATGCTTAAACAATTATTTGATTGAAAATGACTGATTACAAACTTCAATGTTGAGATGTGCATGGTACTTTAATAGCAACAAAAGATTGAATGGAACTACATAGCGATTATCCATTGGAATTTTATTTTTCAGAATAGTTTTTTTGTCATCCCTTCTCCAATAAATGACACATCCATCGTCATAAACTTTCGTACTTTCAGCAAATTGTTTTGGAAAAACCTTTGTACATTTACCATGTTTCATGGACCTTGAAGATCTATTCATAGCACCGCAAGGGCCATGAAGCATATAACTTTTTACAACCTCATGTAGCTGTGGGTAAGCATATTTTTCTGGGATTTCAGCGCAGGCATATTTGTTTACAACTACTGGGGTGTTCAATTTGTTTTCACGGCAGAGAAATAATAAGATGTGCACATGAGGCAAGCCATGTTTCTAAAACTACACAGTTCAAACAACTGATTGGAAAAAAAAAGTGCTATAGTCAGTAATTGATGATAAAATTGCAAAATGTATGGACAATAATATTTGATATATGCTGATAGATGGCTACATACCCTTGATTATCTAAAGAAACATCCTTCTCTTAAATCCTTCATTAGATATTAGAGCTTTATATTGAAAACTCGAGTGATCTCAGGCCACATTAGGTTACATGTAATGGATAGAAACAAATCTGGATACCCTTCCCAATTACAGATAGATATTGCATCTTGGTAATTTTGGATCATATACCTTGGACCACCTGTGAAGGATGAAGGTAGAATGTTCCGTTTGCCGCATGAAGAACCTTCTCTGTCGCCTCTTAGAAATGCATCTTGCAATCAATTGTATAGATCTACCCTCACTCTCTTTTGATTAAAGTGAATGAATGATAGTCTCTGAGACTCTACCATCGTATAAGCATCAACAACGAATTGTTGCAAAAGTCCTCTTGAATGCAGTAGTGTTGAGTATTGATTCTCATGGAATTTCAAGTGGAAAGAGATGTACTCTCTCATGGTAACCTTCATTAATTTTTGACTTGTTGTGAAAGGAGTTGGGTGATGCAGAATTCTGTTGACATATCCATCACTGCCAGCTATAAAAATCAAGGGACATTGCTGTGGAAGATATAGTGGGTGTTGCTCATCAATTCACTGAAAATCAGCAGTTTTGGTATGAATGATGATATCACGCTCTTGGTTCAGATCTTCAACATCACCAATGATAAGCATCACAATATTAGAATTATTTGGTAAATTATATGTACTTGGATTAGTATCTCTTCTCTTCAGTAGATGTAGTTTCAAATTTGGCACATCCTGTTGTTGAAGAACATCCCATTCACTTCTGAATTGTTGAGCTAAACCATTGTGTTCATGAAGCATTTGTTGCAGGTTTTCGACTATGTTGTAGTCAATTCGATTTTGGACATTCTGGATTTCGCAGCTATAGGCATTAGGTATGTTAATACTGAAATAAGCCACATTAAAAAATTATTCCACCGCAGAGAGGTTAAGAGATACCTAAACTCGCGAACCCTATTCTGACATTCATGTGTTGTGTTATACACATATAGTTGTGCGAGTCTGGGTGGCTGACCATCTGGTGGACATAAACTCCATATACGATGGTAGTTTTGTCTATTCAATCTGAATATACATGGAGCTCCACCATTGTTGATAGACCTATCAATCTTACCACCCATTGAAGTGAAAGCAAACATGGAGTTGTAAATATGCATGTTATCCTGGAATGCTCTGGCTACTGTGGAAGTTGCATTGAAGAGCAATATTTCTAGGTATTGCGGACAAGCTGGTATTAAGTTCAAAGAAATCTTTCCCATGGCACAACATGCAGTAAATCGTTGGTAGTGTTGGTTGCTTCATTTTCTGTTTCTCTCATCAAACCACATTAAAGCATGACAGTACTAACAGACGTAAGATGGGTCTCCAATATCTAAATATCCTGGTTGAATAAAAAATAAAGCACCAATCAGTACTCACACATTAGATCAAGTGCGAAGTATTTGCCTCCAGTAATTTTGTAACAATAATGATGAAATAATTACTACACTAACCTGTGTTATCCGAAATCTGCTGTTGTATAGAGCAACCTGTCATAACCACCCGTTTATTATCGAAATCAAAAAGTATAAATAAGAACTTACTACTGTTTGTATGTAAGAATATTCGTTAAAAACCTGTAGCGATTTCTGTATGCTTTATTCCACTGATGTTGTTGTAATTTGTATCAGAATTGTTAGAATGTGATGCTTCTCGGTGAAAAAGAGCTTTCCGATAGTCTGATAGTACTGTTATAAAACAACATTATAACTAAAATGTAATCTCTTTGAAGTGTGTGTACGTGTGATGCTGTATATTTGTGTTAAAGATGACGTTGAACCTGTACATGATATGTTAATAAATTCCGCATTATTTGGTCGACTAAATCTGTAAGAAATGGGAACGCAAATTGTCAATTTTGAAGAGTGAATTATGATCATAGTAATATTTAAATGCTTAATTATATGCTTACTTTGTCAACGTTCTTAGTGATGAGTCCGACAGATTGGTATCGTCAGTCACGATCGCTACCGAAAGTGTCAAGGAAATAGTTAGATGAAGAATAGCCTAGTAGTGTGGCATACATGGTGGTTTTAGCAGATATGTGTCATAATACTTACAATATGGAATAGGAGTTTGTATGTGGGAATCCGTGCTTTTCATTCACTTGTTTGCTCCTGCGATTAACGATGTTGTACCAGATGATTGTAGTTGAACTATAGTCGAAGTAATTGATGAGGAATAACTTATCTTAGTCTGTATAGTATTTAGAAATGTATGTAATTAGATAGAAAAATGTAAACAGAGCAGACCATTGATAGACACTGGTCGCAATGGCATGCGTGTGACTCCATTTGCACCGCCATGTGCAAATGTCAATGAGGTATTTGCAGTAGCTGCTGACATTGGCAGCGTGTCATCAATTGGTTATTAAAATAATGGTATTATTATGTTACAGAACGAAGTTTTAGGTGAATGTATTAGTAAACTCACAGTTGTGTCGTTCCTTCATCAGCAATCTTCTTTGAAACCCCGCATCTCTAGAGGTTGAAGGGAAGTGGATGTTTTCATCAGTTATAATTGCTTCCAAAATTGTGAGTGAAGTAGTTAGACGATGAGTTGGTTGTTTCTGAGCTATATACTATGGTCTTTGCAGATAATTATCACCAAACTTACAGAAAGGAAGAGGAGACTGTTTGAAGGCATTTGATGTTTGTTTCCGCTTGTTTGAATTTGTGATAAATGATATCCCTGTATCAGAATGTTGTTGAATAGCTGAAAAATTTGTTAGAGAGGGATATATTAAATTAATATGCATAGTACTAAAAAAGTTAGGGATTTAGACAGTGCAATGTAAATAGAACATACCCGATATAGGCAGTGCTGTTAGTGGCGTCCGTATGACTCCATATGCAACACCATTTTTAGAATGTATCTCTTCAGCTCTTAAGTAGATTATTAAATAAAATATCAGTGTACATAATATAATGTAAAAATAATAGACCATTGATAGAAATCAGTGAAAGGGGTGTCCATGTGACTCCATCTGCACCGACATTTGTAGAATGCAGTTCACTTGTTAGAATAAAAGAGATATTTTTAGTAGTCACTGAAGAATTTCTGGTCAATGTTGACACTGCAAGTGTGATAGCAGTAGCTTATTCAGACGATGGAATAAACATATGACAGAAATATGTCTAAAACTAAGTCGATAGTAAACTCACAGTTGCGTTGTTCATTTGGTAGCACTCTTTTCTGCGACACTGCATCTCTAGAGGTTGTTGAGGAATGCATTTTTGGTTCTATATCTTTATTTATTAATGTCAAGGCACACATTCAAATATTTATATGCATAGAGGGCATTAAATAAAATGTGTGTAAATTGTGAATGAATACAAGTAATAGAAAGACTAATTCAACATAGATAAATATTATTAAAAGGAGTAGTAAACCATACAGAATGAGTAGTATCAACTATAAAAAATTATTTCAGATCCAATACATAATCAAAGAGTAGAAGTTATGGAAAGACTTATGAGGAAAATATATTCTCCAATTGAGCAATAAAACCTACTGGATGACAAGTACAAAGTGTAAAAACATTTACCTGATCCCATAACTGTTTCAAATCTGCTTCAAAAATTTGTAATATGGAATCTTCCTCTAATATAATGTGTAATGTGTAGTTTGCTTCAAAAACATTCATTAAGATGCTCTGAAATTGGGATAGGGGACCAGAATTAGTTAAAGATTTTTTCATTATTAATATTAACATATTGATCATCACTCTTTGTCAGAGACATAATGAAGGAATACAAGTAATAGCAAGACTAAGTCAATAGAGATAAATATTATGAAAAGGAGTAGTAAACCATACAGAATGAGTAGTATCAACTGTAAAAAATTAATACAGATCTAATACATAATCAAAGAATAGAAGTTATGGAAAGACTTAAGAGAAAAATATATCCTCAAATTGAGCAATAAAACTTATCGAATGACAACTATAAAGTGTAAAAACATTTACCTGATTCAATAAATGTTTCAAACCTGCCTCAAAAATCTGTAATATGGAATTGTGATGTTTCTCCTTCTTATTTCCCATACAATAATGGTTAAAAAATGAATTCATGGAAGAATATTTCCTAGAACATGAAAATAGATGTACCAGATAGGTAAATGATCAATTATTTCAATACCTCAAAAATCACAGAAGCTCCTTTCTGTGTCCCATCACCCCCTATTATATACACATGAAATGCAGCACACTTGGTAGGCATCTAACATTGTTAAACTGAAAATTAAATCATTGGACACATGCCAAAAAATAAGTAATGTCCCCTCAAATAATGTAATAAAAATAAGAGACAATGAAGTTTAATATATTCAGTGGAGTTAAATACATTGAGTAGCGCAGACCTTATATTTGGGCGACAAGTGTGTGGAAAATCATTAGACCTAGAGACTGCATAAGGAAAAAGCTGGAGCTGTACTGGTATGTTGCGGCGAAAGCTTATGCGAGAATGACAACCCTGGAGATCCAAAAACCATCCGTATTAGTAATAATAATCAACTAAAATCATATAGATAACTTGAATTAAGAGTCATTATATGTTCTTATGCATTTGTAAGAATCATTGTATCATATGCATGGTGCTTGTAGTTTGACGATCAACTCAGTACGTTCATAGGACCACCCAAAATTGAAATTGATACCAAAAATGATATTGAAACCTAAGAACATGTATCCAGAAACATAGTTTTTGTTGAAGCATATATAATTCAAGCAACAAAAAACCTAATTTATAAAGATTAGCCATCGGCATTTAAAGGTCCACCAAAGATTGGATGTGACCCTAATGTCGTATTTCTAGGCTTATGAAGAGGACTTTAGTGTAACTGGTCTGTAAATAAACGAATCACCCTGTTATTGTTTGCAATATAGATGTAGCAGGTATGTGAGAAGTATGGAAACGAAAAAAAATCAGTTAACCGCACAGAAGATTAGTGAATTCGGAAGGGCCTCCCTTGAAATTTGTTGACGCCGCTTCGGAAGTGGGTTACGGTAAGCCCGAGGAATATTTCAAGTTCGTGTATGGAAAACACAATGTATAGGTGGAAGACATGTGGAATGAGTTGAGAAGATTGCCGAAATGTTGAACGGAAAAGAGCATGGACAGTAGCACGCAACCAATCGGATGTCAGTCGGCGGGAGTAAATGAGAGGAATGGAGCACCGGTGGTGAGGTTTGGCGACGAAGGAGTCACTACTGGGTCGAGGATGGAGACGGAATACGGGAGGAGAGGGAGGTATTCAGTGACTGCAAAACCCTATTCGATTTGTGGTAGTGTGTATATGGGAGGAGGGGAATGTTTTAGGAGGTCCAACGTGAGGAAGTGGGGGTATAATGGGGAAGAAGAATTTGAAATAGGTGACGTGGGATGTTGTGGTGGTGACACGTAAGGCAGGAGCTACCCAAGTTTAGTAAATATAGTGGATGATCAAAAGTAAATTTACGAACCAAATATTTAGTTCATTCAAATTCTCTTCACATTCATCAGTTCGAATAAACTTAATTCCCATTCATATCAATTTGATTAGTGGATTTTTTGGTCATTATATATTTCCAAAAATGTATTAGAAGTATCCATCCAATGAATTAAAACTACAGATCTCACTCACCATGGTTAATTTGAGTCAACATTCAACAACTTCATTCTTTAATGTAATAACCGATATTCCATCTCTTGTCATAACAAGACCCAAGAATGATAACTTTTATAAGAAAAATTAATTCTTAATAAATTTGGTATAAAATTTATCCTTCAACAGGGTAATAAATATAATAATCAAAGATATTTATGCTCTCCATTTATCTTGAAATATATTATAATATCATCTTTAGAGACTAACAAAAACTAATAAATGAAATAACTGAATACTTTTCATTAGATCCATTATGATATTGGGTGAATTGGTAATTCCAAATGGAATCAATATAAATTCAAAATGTAGATTCCTCATAGAAATAATTTTATTGTAATTTCCTCTATTTTTAACCTAAAAGGATTATATCCATATCAAATATATATTATAAAATTATTTATCTCTTTTCAGTAGATCAAAAAAATAATCAATATAGTGTAAATGATACTTATTCTTGATCATGGTCTTATTAAGTTCGTGAAAATTAGTGTAGTGATGAATTAACCCTTTTTTCATTTGAACAAAAATAATTGATGCACTCTATAGAGAAGAACTTGGAAAATTTAATCCCTAATCTAAATTCTACCATAGTTTATTCCTTAATTCCTAAAACTCTATTGAGGCCATTATATATGGAGTGTTTGAAATAGGTATAGATGTATATATGAGTTACATTTAATACACAATATCAAAATTCAAGGGATGTCTCAAAATATATTCAAGAAAAACATTTACATATTCTTAACATAAAGGAATAACTTTAATGCTGATTTTCTCCCCAAACATTTGAGAAAAATAACCCCCATGAATAGGTTATAAGACACATATAATGGATATAATTTCCATTGTAAGTTCTAATTCATCCTTTCACCAATAGATGATAACTGGTTGATTCAGAATATGGAAACTGACATCCCTTATATGGAAATTAATATTGTATCTATATAGATAGATCTAATCCATGCCCAAAATCACATCACATTCAACAATATAGGGAATTATAAGATTTATAGGAAGTCCGTTACCACAACCTTCATTCAAAGATTATTTGTATTCTTGAGATATGATCATTGTAACATTAAATGTTTTCACTGATAACTGTATATATAATAAATTATTTTTTGATTAAATACTCTTATAAAATTCATTAGATATAAAAGAGTGGGTGGAGCTTGAATAAAATAAGACATTGGTAGTTCTAGAGTGGATGACCAGTTTACCTCTAACCGCTTAATTATCATGAACCACTTTGGAAGTTTTGATCACATGATATTTCCCTTTTCTATTAGATTAATGGATTTATAATTCTGATTATAATCAATAACCCTAATAATATTTCACCAGTTAGATCAATTCCTATACCATTATAACTGAAGCATTGAAGTGAGGGTGGTGCATTCAATTGAGTATACTCTCCATTTATTTCATTGATTGACCTCCTTACACCCATTCGACATTAATTTTCTCGGTGTCCTCCTTTTATACAATTGAAACATTAACCATTCCTATTAGTTAACTTCTCCCCATGATTATTTCTATAGTTTTATCATGATGAAATATTAATTTTCTTTTGTCTATTGTTTTTCTTATTAGAAGTTCCTATAAATTTAATTTTCCGCCTATTTTTTCCAAAACATTGAGAATGATTGGACTCTTTAGCAGTCATTTATACTATGAGGTCACATCGAACAATTTAACCATAGATAATAATGTCCATTATAGATAAAACATTTTAGATACCCTGTTTTAAGAAACTAATGAATCAATCAATTTTATTTCAGTGTCGATGATAAAACCATAATCATACCCTGGATGTATTCTAAAATTATCCTCCTTGGTACCAATAGTGTCATCATCCCAATACAATATCCCATGTAATTTAATTTTCATTTTCATATGAAGAGTTTAGGGACACTTCTTACAAAAATAGAACCTATTAATATATTTTAAATCTATTGATTCTATTTATTAATCATTCCTCATATTCTTAATAAGCATCTACTATTAGTCCACTTCACATTAAAAATGATAAATTACCAAAAAATATTTTTTATACTATGAGGACTAGAGAATGAAAAATATATTTTCAGTAGTACTAATACATTACTCAATAATTAATGGATTATAGGACCCACTAAAAAAAGTAAGATGTTTCCTCATGAATGAATCAATGGTATTTTAATCCATACAATTATATTTTGGAAGACCAACGTGATTCATAAATTGATAGAGTTTCAAAATCATAGAAACACGATTTTTTATACTACACCCACGACATCCAATTTCTCATGAGGAGAATCATTACATTTCATACCATATTCATTATTAAAATGTTTCTTCCTGGTTCCATCTATTGACTACAAGAAAAAACCATAGTGTAAGAACCGATCATCATAAATTGAAGGGATCATTCATATAAATTATTCCTACGGTTTTATAAATTATGTTACCTTCTTATTAACCAATGACACTTTGGGTTCATCCTATTTAACTTTTAGTTCAACATATGTTGTATTTGGTTATTTTTTTATATTCCTCATAAACTAATATTAAAAAATAAATAAAACTTGATATGATTCCAACTAAAGGGACCTAAGAATTCTATACAAAAATTTTACATCATTTTAGATAAATATTCAATATATCTAACAATAATACATTCCCCCAAAATAAAATGGTTTAGTGCATTTGGGGACTAGATACATAATCAACTTATCTTGTGAAATATCATAAACATCTCCAAAAAATTACTTCAATAACATTACAGTTATTAGACATATCATACTTAATACCATTATTTATTACCTAAGTAAATGGACACATAAGAAAGGGTGAGTTCATAAGCTTAGTAAGGGTAAACATTGGAGAAATCAATCAAAGCATATGATAAGATTAAGGGAATGAGAGCCTGATCATAACTTATGGATTTTATACTCAATCGGTTGTATATCATAAATCATGATTCATTGTATAATTTTTTTATAATAAATGACACGAGTCATAAGAGCATGGAATCATCAATAATAAATCAAATTATAACATAGAATATCACAAGCATAATAAAATGTCATAGGAATGTGACCAAAAAAAAATTATAAAAATCATTTCATTTACCGAGGATCGCTTCTAATACCATCATAACATAGTGGACATAGTCCTATAATGTATTAGGATCACTTCCCATTCCCTTTTCATTCATAATGGTAAGATTCCCTTATTAGATTGGGTTCACTCCCCATTACCTTTCATATTATCTAATAAGATATAAATACATTCCCAATAAAATGGGGGTCTATATAATTATAGGATCACCAGACATACAATGGAAACCATGTATATGTGTTCCATAAGATCATAAAAACATTTATCATTTCATCATATCTTAATTAACCCATGTCAAAAAAATGAGTTTCATGAAAAAATACTTAAAACATAATCATTATAATACATCTAGAGAAAGAAATTGGATTTCATATATAAAGGACAAACCCGAGTAGCCCAGAGCCGGTGTCTACATGGTTATATTGGCATAATATGTAAAGAATCACATGAGACCTATTGATGCATCGAGGGGATATAACATGCACAACCTATCACTTATAAAGGCCAAATAATTACTCATATGAAAGGGAAAAAACATAATAAAAATAAAAATTTGTATTTAAATAATAATATGTAATTTAAATACTCTCTCTAATCAATAATCATAATCATAAACCATTCAGAGTAAAATTAATGTTTACAACACTGTACATCCCCATTCAAACTGATTATAAGCCATCCAAAGAAATAATAAATATGGTACCATTAGAGTATATCCCATTAAAAAATATGTAATATAAAATAATGTATTCTTATATGGAACATTATTTTTAAAGATCACTTGGAGCATTTATTGAGGAAAATAAAATTTCTTTGAAAATCAACCTTTTATTCTAAAACTATAAAATTCATAAAATATTTCCAAAACACTTTTCATTGAAAACCCATTTTTAAAACAAAGAACTTATAGAATTTCAGGAAAAAAATTTCTTTAAAATTATCTTGTAAATATGAAAATTATGCTTCAATGAAATTATGGTCATGATTGTGTGCAATTTCATACATGTTGTATGCATTAAAAATCACACTCCTTTTATATTGTAAACAGATTAGAAAAGTTTATTGTTAAGAAAATGAGATGAATAATAATTAAAAAAAATAAAAAGTTAAATATGGGTATAAATTTATTAATAAATCATTTAGAGATTGATAATTAATTTTTTTATAAAATTTTAGAAAACCTGGTTTTAAATGAAAAAGGATTTTCGACTGAAGAGAAAAATTGAAACAGATTATCTTAAATAAATTTCTTTATCATTTTATATTCCAAAGAAAGGAGAAATAAAACTATTACTTGAAAAATATTATGAATAACTAGATTATAAAAATACATATTAAATTTAAAATAGAAATATCATGTAATTCCCACAAGAGAGACATAATAAAAAAAATCCTGAATAATGATAAGATTTTGAAATAAACCCTTACTACATTGGTAAATTTTGAATCAAAATACTGATGGAATAAATAACATTAAATAAAACTTTAAATTCCATGATGATAAATTTATTAATCATATAACTTAAAAAGGTATTTTATACACAATATAAAATAAATAAGTGGTGAATATTGTGTATTTCTCATTAAAGTAAAAGTAAGAATAAACCCTTACCTCATGCCTCCTTTTGGTTGAATGAAATTTAACCTCATGTATTATGGTTTTAAAAATTATATAAACCTATTCCAGAAGCATATTAATATTTACATAATAATACATGTTCATTTTATAACATCTCATCACCTGTTTGTCAAATATATTTTATTCTTCTCATTGTTTTAAGTGTTAATTTCTTGTTTTATCATGCATGTTTTGTCATTAAAGATCCATTTCTGGCATATATTATATTGTTAAATGATCTCTAGAATAATTATCTTAAAATAATTATCATATTAATTTATTAATTATAAGTTGAAAACCAATCATGAAATATGGTTATGAAAAATTAACTATGTTACAATCATGGACATGGTAGGTCATACGTACGCATGAGTAATGTTTCATTTTATCAATGATCATTGTGGAAAGAATTTAAGTAATATTTAATAATTCTATGATTATAATAATATAATATATAAAATATCAATTCTTTAATTGTACTTATGTATATTATCCATGTGGTTTGGGGATGAATGATATTCACAACTCTTTATGAATGTTGTGGTCCACACATACATGAATGAAGTAATCCATTTTTAGTGTAAAAAAGATAATGATATATTATACTTTTATAATGATAAATATTTATTGAATATCAAAATTATTTAATTAATATCACATATAAAATTTAACATTTTATTTATTACCATCCATGTACATCATTGGTTAAAAATAGATCACTTCACTTTGCGAGTGGTAGTACTCCCTACACACGCATGGCACTATCATATCCCCCAAATAATGGAAACTAAAAAAGTCATATATGATATAATTACTTAATATATATAATTATATTAAAAAATATAATATATATATTATATCCTTCATCATACCCAACCATTATAAGAGGTAATGGAAAATGAATGACATCGGTTCACGAGGCGGTAGTCTGTCGAACACTTGAATAATGATTTCATAGAACATTTTATGGAAGTGGGGCTTTTTTTAGGTCATGGACTTATTAAAAAAATATAATTATATAGAAGATATTTATGTTATTATATTATCATGGTTTAATAATAATTTAAGGAGGTGGAGAAATATATAAAATAAAAACACTTTTTGAAGAATGTTACACCTACTTAGGGTAACCTCCTTAGGATTACTCCAAAAGCCCTACTAGGTTGACGTTTTTACCAAAATAATGACTATAGGATTATGTAAGGGAATTTGGGAAGTGTGTTTGGTAAGGATTGGACAAACCAAAATGGTGTTATGGAGTGAAGAAGAGTGGAGATGGGGGTGTCCTTTTATAAGTGATATGAGTGGCACACTTGTAATATTTGAAAGGAAAAAGGTGTACCCACCACACAAATTATTTTTATTTTATTAAATGAAAGGGAAGAAGAGCCAAAAAAGGGAAAATTAGGGGGTTCTGAAAAAGTGAAGTCCCAGAGTATCATCCTAGACAAAGTTATATCCAACTAAGGTAAAGTTACCAAGGCTAGAGAAAACTAAGAGATAATATTCTAGAGACTCTTTAGAAGAAAGTAAATCACCCACCATATTACCCTCACACCAGGAATGAAGGATGGATCGGTGACTATCAAAACTACTTATTAACCTTTTGATAAAATATTCAATTATCCAATTAATAAGACTTTTTTCTAGAAAAATCATTGAAAATGATAAACAAGTCAACCTCCACTAGTTAGATATGAATATTCCTCTAATGACATAGTAGAAAAACCTACAATAATGGCATTAGATTCTAATTGAAGGGAACCCCTGATAGAAAAGTAATATGAGAACACTGCTACCATTTAACCAAAGAGATCTATGAAAACTCTACCTCTATGAATTGACCCCATAAAGCATGACCAATCTGTGTTAAACTTGAACCCCATGTGAGGAGGTTTCCAGTTAACCTAATTCCCTTGAGCAGACCAGTTATTAAAAGATTAGGGAACCAAGGGACTTAGAGCCAATAGAGAAGGACCATTGTATTAATCCATTCACAATATTCCAAACTCTAGAACTAAGGTTATGGTTTTATACAGGATGCCCAAACTAGACACATGTAGGGAATGATGTCACACTGAGTTCGGGGATGACCAAAGGACCCAAAAACATACCAAAAAAATAAGTGCTATGGCCTTATATTCAGATCATGGTCTATTTGCAACCTAGAAACATCTTTGAAGAAAATCCTTAGATTAATTCCCACTAATAGGATGCCTAGTAAAAATGCCAAGATTCCCCCAAACCACCACCACCCACTCGCTGTCAAAAAACAAGTGAGGCATGGACTCACAGTTTGGTGACCTGCAATAAAAACATTTAGTTTCCAGACGAATCTATCACTATTAAATGTTCTCATCATTTGGAAAATCATTGTTTTAGTCACCGAACAATATATATTATTACTTGAAAGGAATATTCTTTCACTAAATAAAATATCCACAATGATCCTGAAGAGAAGGGTCAAACTGATTGTTGATAAAGTCAGAAATATTAAATGTATCTATAGTCGATCCTATTAAGAAACATTGATCTTAGTGAGATATCAAAACTATGATATCAAATATGATCATATGATTAACATTAAAAACAGAGTTTATGAGGAAAGGGTGAACACTGGATTATCTGAAGCTGATAAAAGGAGACTAATAGTGCGAGAATCCCAGAAATGACAAATACCAATTCTAATTCTAATATCTCACATATCCATTTCCAAAAATCCATCTAGAATGTTGTTAGAGGACAAATATATAAGGGAATATATTTTTTTGAACATTGGAGGGCTTTTTTGAAGATATATTTCAATATATAACATCGGTATTCAACATGTATTTACCCCGGATAGATTTCTCCTCAAAAATATCCCAACAAAATTTGGTATGCAGGCCAATCATGGTACTCGAAATACTCCAAACATTAATACCACTTTATAGAAATTTTTTAGAGATCTTAGAAAAATATTCCCAATGTAACATTCCTTCTAAGAGACCATCCTATAATAAGTCATTCAATGTTTTCTCCATGATGGAAATCAACTTCTTTGGAACATTGATGCTAGACAGGATATGCATAGGCATGGAAGAGAGGAAAGAATTGATCAAAGTGATTCTACTACTAAAATAAAGAAAACTATTTTTCCAATTAATAATATTCCCCATAATTGTTTCAACAACCACACAAATATTCTTAATAAGTAGATAATTCAAAGACACTAGAGCTCCCAAGTAGATCATAGGAAAGAATCCTTTACACATACCAAGACTGGATTCCATCACCCATAATCTCCACCCTGAAATGATATTAGGAAAAAATAAGTATCTTTAATCATGGTTAACAACTTGAAAACTCTTTAAAAAATAAACATCATTTACTTCATTAACCCCTGAATATATTTTATGCAACCATTAACAAATAAAATTGTGTCATCAAAAAATTTTAGGTGAGAAACACATCCATTTAAATTCTTATTATGAAAGGGGTGAACCTCTCCAATATCAATGTAATGATTAACGAAAAGTCCCATTTATAGATATAAATTCAATTGTATAATAATTTTTATATAATATTAACACATATATTTTTAGTTCAACCCCCATTAAATCTATCTTTACCTTATCTATGGTAATTAATTTTAGCTTTTGTCGCTAGTAATTGTGGTTAAAAATTAATTTTAACTTGTTATACAATATAATTTATGATGATTAAAAATATTATATTCATTTTTCTAAATTCCATTCATATAAGTTAATTTTTTTATTTAAAATTAATCCCATAGACGTGACTAGAAAGTGGGGTTTCAAAGTGTAATCATTCAAAAGGTTTCAAAGTTTTTATATAAACAATAAATAGAAAATTAAATCAAATTACATAAATTAGATTGATATACATATAATTAGAATTAATTTTATTTTAAATCCAATTAAAAATATAATTTCACATTGAAAATAATTTAAAAAATAAGGTGGTTCTCAATTAAAATTCAGAATTTTTCATAATTCACTGAAAAAGTAAAAATTTCTTAAAAATATCATAAATTCACCTTAATATAAAATTGATATTATAATTAAAAAAATGATGTTTATTTTTTTTACCAATTTGGAAAAAATTAGTTTTAAATTATTTAAGAAAAGTAAGACTAAACCACCTTTCATATTAATAAGGTTTTTTTAGAAAAAAAAATCTTTCTTTTAAATGATTATCATTTTATAATCAATAGATGACCATAATTATCATAATTTATTTTGTACTATTAATAAAAACCAACATGAAACTTTTTTTATAATTCTATTCTATATTATTATAAATTATTACTTAGGGTTGTGTTTTCCACATGCTTTGGAAAATATTAAATTTATTTTAAAAGAAATATTTTGTAAATACCTATGTTTTATTTTTTTTATTATAATCATGGAATTACATATAATACATGATTTTGAAAATAATCATCATCTATTAAAATATTTGGTTGTTATATTCTCCCCAAATTAAATAAATTGTGTCCCCTTAATTTGAACTTGATCACGGTAATCAAGGGTTTGACATTTGGAAATACAATTGTTGAAAAACCCACATAATAAAAGGTTTTATGAAAATTAAAATTAATAAGAGATAAAAGGAAGTGATAAGTCCATCTGGAATAATATGTAAATATGTTTCCATATAATAGAACATAGGATGGAAATGAAAACATGGACATGGAAGAAAAGGGTAAATAATTATAGAATGTGGAAAAGGTTGCTTCTCACTATAAATTTAATGATCAATGGAATGTTAGGGATATGAAAACCATAAAACTATGATATTTGAAAATACTATTTGATTCACAATATATGAAGTTAATAGGATAACACTTTTTTTAAATATCATTTTCATAAATTTGATGAACTCTTTTACTCTCTATGAATTTAATGAAATATACTTGATATGTTTTGATTTCACATGTATAATTTTATCCCTTGGTTATGATTAGATCAATTTCCAATTCATCACTTACACCAATAAATGAATATCTAAAAATTAATTTTTTTATGCCCAAGTCACTAAAATTCACTTTTAATGAATTTTAATATCCATAATAGAATGATAAGTCATTCCTTTAATCTCTAGTTATTTTTATGAAAAAATAGGTAGCCTGGTTATCTAATATGAATGAATCACTATATAGCATAGTAATACATTAATATCAGAAACCTTATACAAAGTTAAAATTAAACCATTTCATAGATGATTAACCTTATGGCCCCTCCGAAAGATTAATATCCACAAATTTTTAATGAAGGTAACTAAATTTAAAAAACAAACATATCATTAATCATCTCCATGGTTTTTAATAATATCTAATTTACACTATCCATAACAATAATCTCTTTATCCCAACCTTATTATCTCAACCTTATAAAAATATTAAGGGTTATATTTACCTCAATCATGTGTTTTATATGATGTTTAAATTTCCCATAAACCATTTTTCTTGGTAATTGGAATCATTCAACATACGCTTTCAAATCCTTGAAGTAATATTACTGTAGTAAAATCCTCATATAATTTTTAGGGGGAGGATATAACTAATAAAACTATCAAGGGACATAATTCATGAATCAAAACACAAGCACATTAGTCATTATACTTTTTCTATGGTAATATCATAATCTTGACCATGATCAATTAACTTTGTTTGAGGATTATTCCTCTGATGTTAGGGAATTCATTTGCATAGTGCACCATCTTCATACAATTTAATAATTGAATGTTTGAAATTATTTCTTTCCATGAAATCATGAGCATGGTGTTCTTTATCTCTACACTTGTAGTAAACTATCATTCCTTTCAAGAAAGTAATACATTGTTTTTTTCCATAATTATTATTTGTGAGAAAACCATTCTTTAAATTATCCCACTTGTACCATTTTTTATTCAATAATCCTATTATCTAGATTCCCTTTTATGAAAAATTATTATATAATTATTTCTCTGTCTTGGAAAAACATGATTCCATGTCTTCTTATGATGATGATAATGTTTGAGAGACTAGTTCCATTCGAAATATTTTCTTAATTGCATCAAAGAATCATCCATTGATACTCATTGGATTACATGTGTTGAGGTGGTTCCAAATCCTTAAACTAGTACCCTTTTTTAAATAATGGAATACACTGGATTATAATACATCATTTTGAAACAAAATTTAAAATCTAAAAACAAGTGAAGTACTTAACATAAATTGAAAAATTTATGCGTTTATAATGTCTTAATTATAAAAATTCATTACTTTGGTATATATTTATTTTAATATCCTTTATAATTATTTATAAAGAAAATTTGAATTATCATAAGAATATCCCTGAGGGTTGTCAAACACGAATGCAGTAAGGCTGATTTTTATGCACCAAATGAAAATCAGTCAAGCATAATGTATGCTTTTCGAAGTTATTAACACTATATATATATATTACAGAACAAAATCCACACGTAGTATCTAGGAATGGATGTATTTATAGTAAAACCATATAATATATCCCTTAACAAAAAATCATGATTTTCTTTTATATATATCCTCAATTTATATTTTAGGGATATTATCCCTATTTTCTGTTTTCTTAAATATATTTCCCAAGGATTTTTCTAAAATTCCTATGATACCAACTATATCAACCCAACCCCAGTATCCTAGAGACAATGTCTAATTTTTTATATTATCACAAGATACATGAAATCATACCTTTAAGAATAGAATATTTTAGTTGTCTTGGTAAACTAGATTCACACAAGAAATTTTAATTATATATTAAAACCTAAAATAAAAAAATAATTTTCTTTGAGAATTCCATTATTCCCCCTGGCATATACCTGAAGATTAATCCTAAAATAAATCATGATTTTCGGACAAAATAAAACATATTAAATAGGGTGATCTCATATGCAATGTTATGGTAAAAATCTAGTGGAATATATGAATAAATGGGGCATAATCAATATATAAAGGTGAATAACTAAAACACATTCTATTTTATCAATGAATTGAGCATAATGTGACCATAATAAATAATGATAAAAAAATCCATAAAAATAAATAGCTGATCTTGAAAATAGACCATGGATATTACAACTAATAAAAAATCACATGGATTATCAATAATATAATTCATAATGGTGGAATTCATAATACATGACATCTAAAACAAACTGCCGAGGCATATTCTGAGAAATATAATACCATCGATGATTTTTTAAAGAAATAATATACCACTGTTTCTTATGGTATGACATATATACAAATGGGTAAGGCATCATCCAAAATCGTATCTAGTTTGTCCCACATGACCTATCGATGCATCGAGGGGCTATATTAGGCCCTTCCCATTACTTACAAATTCTAATGAATTAATTATATTAAAGGTATAAAACATAATAAACCTAAAAATATATATTTAAATTAGTATATTAAATTTAAATACTTTCCCTAATTATTAAACATAATCATAGACCATCCAGAGTAAAATGAATGGTATCAACATACTATATAACCGATCAAAATGATCATAAACCATTAAGATAAATACTAAGGATTGTATCATTGAATTATATACCAATTAAAGAATTAATAAAATCAATTAATGTACTGTTATATGGAAAACTATTTTGAAATATCACTTAGAAAATTTCTTTATGAAAACAACACTTATTTTAAAATCACACATTTTATTTTAAAACTAGAAAATTCAAAAAATATTGTCAAAATAATTTCATTTAAAATCAATTTTAAAAATAATGAATTTCTAGAATATTAGGGGAAAAAGTATCATTAAAAATAACCTTTTAATATTTTAAGGGAAGCTTTAAATAAATTATTGTCTTGATAGAGGGTAATTTCATTCAAGTGGTATAAGTTTAAAAGAACAACCCTTTTTTACTATAAATAGGTTAGAAAAGTGACTCGTTTAGAAAATGGAAAGAAGATTCCTTTGAAAATTTTTTTAAAAAAATTAAAAAATGTATAAAAATTTATTTTATAAATAATTCATATAATTCAAAAAAATATTGAAATATTTATAAAAAACAAGGTTTTGGAAGAAAAATGATTTTCGACCAAAGAGAGAAATAAAGTCAGGTTATCTATGAAACATTTTCTTAATAATTTTAACTAATAAAGAGAGGAATCATGCTACTATTACTTGAAAACATTGATAAATAATCATATTATATAAAAATATATTTATTTTAAAAAATAAATATCGTGTAATTCCCCAAAGGGATACTTACACTAAAATAATCCCGATTGATGATAAGATTGCAAAAAAAAACCCTTACCACTCTGTTAGATTTTAAATCATAATCCTCATAAAATAAATAATTTCAAATGAAATATTAAATTCCATAAATATAAATTAATTCGAGATATAATATACAAATAGGGAAATATATATACCTCAAAAAATAAATAAATGGTGAATATGGTGTATGCCACATTGTAGGAGAAGTCAGACGAAAAACTCTAACCTCACCCTACCTATTGGTTAAACATAATATAAAATCTTGTATAGTTTTTTTAATCAAGTAATTTAACTATTAAATAACTAAATTAATATTTATAATTTCATTTATGATCCTTTTATAACATCATATCACCCATTAATTAATATTCCTTTAATTTTTCATTGTTTTTAGTGTTAATTGTCTTGCTTAATCATACATGTATTTTCATCAAAGAATTTATTCATGTACATATTATATTGTTCTATGATCTATAGAAAAATAATAATTAAATAATAATCATATTTATATGTAAATTATAATTTGAAAACTACTCCTTAAGGATGGTTATTAACAATTAACTATGTTACAATCATGGAGACGATATGCCATACATATGCATGAGTAACATTTCCATTTATCAAAGATCATTATGGATATAATAATATTTTATCTTTATATAAATATAATAATTTAATATATACCATATCATTAGTTTAAATGTTTATATATATATCATCCAAGTATTGTGGTATTCAAAGATAGTCAAATCACTTCATGAAGGCAGTAATCCACAGATGTACGGACGATGTTATACATTTTTATTGTAAAAAAATGATATATTATCTTTTAAAAATTATAATTATGTCATTAATACCATAATAATTTTATTTATATAATATAAATTCATAAACATTGTACTTATTATCTTCCATGTGAAGTGTTAGTGAAAAATGAATCACACCACATCGCGATGCAGTAGTCCTCCATACACACATGCGATGTTATAATATCCTATACATAATGGAAATTAAAAAAATATTTATTATTTAATTACTGCACAAGTATAGATATATTATATATGTTATATATAAATTTTATAACCATCATCATACCCAACCGTGATAGGTGGAAATGAAAAAATAAATGACATCAGTTTGGGAGGTGGTAGTGGGCTGTAAAACCAAATTATGAGTTTGTAACACTTATAACTCCATTATTATCAAAAAAAATCTTAGTATATGAAATATAATATGGTTATTATATAATATTTTCTTAAAAATAATTTAAGGGGTTGGTGGAATAAGAAAAAAACGCTCGTTAAAAAACAGTGTAAACCCTTCGGGTAACCTCCTCAGGATTTCACTAAACCATTCCTTAGTTGGATTTCTATAAAAATACGGCTTATAGGATGAGGGTATGTATCTTTGGAAGTTATTTGGTTATATATTAGAAAAAGGGTTTTAAGGTGTGAATAATTGTGGATAGGGGGTGGCTTTTTATATGTGTGGTGAGTGGCACACTAATATGTTTTTAAAGAAAATTGTGTACTCGTGTTTTTTAGATGGAAAAGGGTCCAAAATGTAGTAATATAGAGAAATAAACATGATATAGTATAAATATTGTGACTAAATATATTTTATAAATTTTCTTAGGTCAATTAAATCATTATATTTTAGTTTAACCCATAGTAAATCCATTTTTACCTTAACCCAGGTAATCAATTTTTACTAATTTTAATATTTATTTTAGTAAAAAAATAGGTTTAAATTATATATATATATATATATATATATATATATTATGACTAAAAATATAGAATAGATTTTTTGATATTATATTTATATTAGTGGAAAATTTTAATTTAAAATTAATCCTACAAACATGATGAGAAAGAAGGTTTTAAAAAGAGAAAATGTTCAAAATATGATAATGTTTTTATATCAAAATTCAATATGGAAATCATTAAAATGACATAAATTATATTAATATATATATAATTGAACTAATTTTACTTTAAAACTAGTTGAACAGATAATCTAACATTGTAAATAATTTAAACTAAATGATAGTTTTTAATTAAAATTTATTATATTTCACTATTCATCAAAAAATGAAACATTTCAAAAAAAAAATACACCTTAAGATAATTTTAATATTATTATTTAAAAAATAAAGTTTATTTTATAAAATAAAAATTTTAATGTGGAAATTTTTTTGAATATGTGTGCAACATGTGCCTAAACCAACTTTTAAAAAAAGACAATTTTTCAAAAAACATTTGTTCTTATTATAAATAATTATTATTTCATCTATCATCAAAAGATAACCATAATTTTAATAATTTAATTATTAATATTAATAACATCCAACACTAAGGCTAGTTTATTATGATATACAATATTATGGTTCATTTAGACTCAGTGTTCTATGTTTTGTAAGCTATCGATGTAATTAAATTTACATAAAAATAAATATTTCATAAATCATCAGGTGTTATCTTTTATTCTAAGATTGGTATTTAATTTCATACATGATATTGAAAACAATGTTATTATTTTAAAATATTTTGGTGTCAAACTATCATTTGATAATATCCCAAGTGAGTCATAACAATCCTTAAAAGATGTTGACATAGTTTAAAAATACTATTATAAATGAATTAAAAATATACTATGAAAGTCAATAGAAAACCTCATTTTCCTATATGTAAATTTTCATTTTAAAAATTCCAAAAAATAGAAAAAATATCAACTTTATAAGACTAGGTAAATTATTAAGGTAATAATAAAAAAAATAATGATCATGATAATGGAAAACTCCGTTCATTCAGTAACTATTTAATTTTTTTTAATAATATTGAAATAATAAATCATAAAATATATGGAAAACAGTATAAGGATTAATTTTTTAAAATTTTATGAGAAATTAATATATTTTTTAATATGACATTAAAAAATATTTTAATAATTAAGAAAACACTTTCAATACATTTTGAATAATATGGGCATGTATGAACAATATTACTGATCTGGAATAATAAATAAGGTTATATTTTCTTAAAAACATTATTTTTGTATTATAAGTACAAATGAGGGGAAAATAAAAATAATACTCTAAAAACCTATATTTTATCAAAATGAAATTAAATTTATGGGGATTAGGAGAGAGAAATAATATAATTTCTATAATGGGGAGTTAGACATGAACAATATAGATTAAAAATGATACTACTACATAAAACATTAACTCAAGTCTAGAATTTCTTTATTCAGGATCTAACCTTATCAATAAGAAATTTATATTTATTAATTATCTATATATGAACCATATAAAAAATTATATTACCATATATGATTAATTATTTATTTGTAATAACATATTTTTTTAAAATCATTTACTAAAATAAATATTCTAGGTGTTAAATATTTCAATCTTTATATATGATTCACTTATGAGATTATGTTACTTGAATATTGTTCATTGGTTCATAATATCAAATATGTTAATCATGTAATTAATATAATAATTATTAATTATAATTTTTTTTATAAAAATCAATTTTATGTAGTGATGAACAATGAATTATATCCCTTCTTGGAGGCGATTAATCACACATACGCACATGCAATGCTTTCATTTTTTGGTGGATGGAAATGAATTAAGTTAAAAAATAATTTAACTTTACATAATCATAATTATATCATAAATCTAATATATATTCCTTAAATCCATGATCATAACAAACCATGTGAGGGAGTGATGAGAAATGAAACACATCACTTCAGGGAGACGATAGTATTTACGCACGTATTATCCACCCTTTAATTTTCCATTGGATGGAAAGGATATATAAAATGGTTACAAAATCTAGAAAAAAATCTTTTATCATTTTAAATATATTAATTTAATTATTCTAAAATTTTTATAGATGATTTATAGGAGGTGGAAGAAGAAATAAACTTTAAATAACTATGTTAAGACGATTACATTTTTCTAAAGTATCTACCTTTGGATTTCAACTTAATTTATATTAGAATGGAATTTTTTGGATTCCAATACCAATAAGAAATGAGGATGAATTTCTAGATGAAAATTTGGTAGGCATTATACAATCTAGATTACTCAATGTGTGTGAATAAGTGAGAATAGGAGGTTACTTTTAATAAGCGAGGGGAGTGACACCATTGTAAATATTTAATGAGTTAAAATAACATTATGAATTTTTCTTGGGAAAGTGAAAATTAATGGAATGGGTTTTATTGATAGGATATGGTAGGTATGATATACATCTTACTAATTATACTTATTTAAAGATTAGTGATAATTGAATCCTTATTTATTAATATAACCCCCTCATCCTCCCTTTTAACTCTTATAGTGGTGACAAGATTTTTACCACGTAACCTATTCATTAAGGATACAAATTAATTTGATTTTTTAAAAAATATTTATTATTAAAATTTAAAATATTTAACCAATTTTTAAATATTTATTTCTTACAATTTTCACATATTATTTCCTATATTTTTGAAAAAACATGTAAGAAACATTTTTAGAAAAACCAATGAATTTTTAGCATAAAAATAATTTTATTATAATTAATACCATAGTAATAAAATTTATATGATTATTAATTTATTTTATTGAATATATTATCTTGAAATTTCATTTAAATAATTTATCAAAAGTGATCTGTTTAATTTATTAACCTAAAAACACATCACATACATAAATATAGTATTCTGAAAGATATTTATTTTATACATTCAAATGATTTTACCATTATTTCGAACATTTTTATTAAAAATTTATGAATGTTAAATAATTTTTAAAAATTTTAAAAAAGTCATTTTCTATAATTTTAATACTATGTAAATTAAATTAACATTAATATAAAATATTTATAAATAAGAATTATTGAGAATAGAACATTTATGTTCATCCAAGAATTACCAGAATAACATTCCGTATCATTTTCAACTATTTCATATATGTCATTAATTTATTTTATTTGGTGAATTTTATCAATTTAATTTCACTATCAATTAATTTCATCCAATTTATATTTTTAATAATACATTATTAAATTTAGATAAATATATCATGCATCACAGGATATAGAACACATCCAATTTATTAAGGAGAAATATATTCCAAAATATCAATGTCTTATAATAGAACTTCAGATACTATAGTAGGTATTATAGAGTCCACTATAGTAGTTTTAGTACTATTCAAAAAAATTGCGCTTTTACACTATGTATTTTTTCTCCCTGATAGCGGGCCTCCAGTACATCAATGTACGGTGGTTGAACTATACTGAAGCAAGCTCATGATGATATATCAAAGTAGTAACAATCTCCAAGTCGAGTTAAATAGACAAGGTAAATTGAAGGAGAAGATAGAAACACCATTGGGTTAGGCTCCCCAAAAATATATACATGGCTAGGATAATAAGACATATATTTAGGTGGTGTTATATGTGCATACAATGTATATGTTTTTGAAAGGGGTTACATTAGTGAAGTCAGGTAAAATGTTTAATTCCTTTGATCCAACGGACCTTCGGGTCATTTATTCTAGGCCTCTGGGTAATGTAAGGGTTCCCTTTCAACTCAGTTAAAAATATCGATTATCTAAAAATAAAAAATACGAAATTGGTAAGTAAGAGTCCCAATTTGAAGACTTGAATTATCATCAAATGATTATGTTGAAATCCAATTACATTGATTACTTTTTTTTAATTTATCTCCAAAAATCATTATTGTATAAGTAACAATATTTTTCAATGATTCATTATTTCTAAATTAAATCATTCAATCCACATAACCCTAAACATTTTTTAATATATTTATGGTTTCAATTATGTGGGGTGAACATGCACCATAAAAAATATTAATACTATTTTTTCTAATCAAAATAATTATAATTTAGACCATGATAATAGTCTCTTTATTTTTATTTTTTCAATGGGGAGAATTCATGTACAAATTGAATTTAATTAATTAATCTCTTTTCCAATATCCTTTAGCCTCTAATGGGTTTACTACTTTTCATTATTTTTTTATAATCACATTTTTTGTTATGGTCTTGCTTTATGTTTTGTGTTCTTGGTTGTCAAAAGATTTGGATCATGGTGTTTCATCCCTATAAATCATTGGTTATTGTCAGGGTGGATGATGCTGTACAAGTGATTTCAATGTTTTCTGGTTCTTCATTCATCTTCTCCCTGGAGGTCATGTTGGAATGCAATTGGTTTTGACTAGATTTTATTTAGTCATATGTTTTGATGATATGAAAGTAATTTCATAAGGCCTCTCTCATTTTTTATGGTGGTGTCTCTATATTTTTATGGTAGTTTTTTACATTAGTTTGTCCCTATAGCTTTTATTCTATATGTTTACTCTATGGCTAGTGGAAGATTCATAAAAATATGTCTGAAAATTTTGAAATTTAAAATTCTTTTCAATTCTATTGTTTCCTATTAATTAGTGTATATAGGTTCACACTTTATTTCTTAATGTTATTTTTTTTAAAATTAAAAAATATATATCGCAATGAGATAATGAAAAGATTTGTGACCAAAGTTGGATAAATAAAGCCAAAATACTTCTGAAGAGTTTTTTCCCTAATATAAGATATTATATTATTCTCATTTGGTTACTTATAGGTGCTTATCCTTTCTAATAACTTCTTACTTAATTATAATAGTTAATTATGAGAACCACATATCAATAAAATTGGAACTGTATTAAGGGTAAAAGTTTGCACCTTTACTCCATATATTTGTTCCCATGAATATGTCCATGGATTTTAAATAACTAGAAAATATTAATTTAAAAAAATTCAAACCTTTTACTTTCCTAGATCCTTATCAGTTTCTATTAGATTTTTATATATTTGACTATTAATTAAATTATAGTTTTAGCCATATTATTGGATCATTTATTTCCCAATAAATAATAAAAAACTACCAAAACGTTTTTCATTTTTCCTCAACATCATTATCTAAGGACATTCCAATTTTTTTTCTTCATATTTATAAAAACTCAAAATTTCAATCCAGATTTAAAAGTTTTCATCAAAGTAACTAACTATTCTTCAATATATTCATTAATATTTCCTTGATCCTTTATACAATAATTATGATAATTAAATAATTATATTTATAATTTTTAACATAAAATCAATAAATTGTCTATATATTTTATATTCAATGAATTTTTCTTTTACATTATTCTATAACTGAGTGATTTATACATTGATTTGGTCAATATAATCTAAATATTTTTTTAACAGTCCACCAAATTTCTAATACCTCTTTCATTAGAGTTCAAAATAATTAACTGTGCATTTCTATTCATCCTTAAAATTTAAAACTACTTCAAATTGATTTTGTTTCTTTTTTTTATATTTTTATTTCCCAACCAACCACATTATATCATACTTTGAATATGATTTTTACTCAATTTCACCTTCTTTAAGAAAACATTCATCACTTTATTTAACTTTACATGACAATCTATTATGAATAATGCTTCTTTCTAGACAAATTTCTATATTTTTTTTATTCCATATAATTGAAAAATTCCATTACTATTTTCATAATTAATAAAACTCAAAAATAACAATATCTTACCACCTTATTAATTTTGATGTTTTATTTTCAACCCTTGCACACTTAAATAAGACAACGATAACTTGATCTCAAATGGACCTTTCCCATGTTTGAGTTTTATTTCCATATGTGAGGGATATTAATTACCCACATCTTCTTCTTTATAATGAATTTGATTATTGTGATGTTTTTTCAATTATTTGAATGTTATTTCCTTGTAAGAGTGAATTTTCATCTGTTTTGGTATCACTCGCATATCAAAATATGCCAAAATACCTTCCAATCAAACAAGTGAAATGTTTAAAAAAAATTATTCTTTAATAACATGGAACTTTGGGATTGTATAGGGGAGGAAATATCATTTGGATATTATTTATAATCTCAAAATCCTCTATTTCATTACCAATTCAATGTATAGATCTGAAAACGAAAATGATTCAATTAATGAAATCTTCAATATTTTTATTTAGAAACATCGTTTAAGTAATCAAACTTTTGGTGGAATACATACAACTTTTCCTCCATAAAATTATTTTAACTTTCATAAATATCACCCAATTTGTCCAATATAGAATTTTTAAATGTCAAAATATCTAATTTCTTATATATTTGATTTTATATAACTATTTATTAACTAATTCTTGTCTTTTTTATTATAATTGATAATATTCTTGTCCATTTAGTGGAAGTAAATGTCTATAAGATCACTTACATGAATTCTATAATTTCTCATAGGGAAAATATTGACCCCAAGAGGTCAAATATGTGATTTCAGATGTATTTTATTAATATTAAAATTATTATGTCTATATTTATTCTATCATATTTCTAAATGGAAAATATCATCATAATATATATACAATAGGAATTAAAAATTTAGATCCAAAGAAACTTGTTGTAACCAAAAGGACCAACTAACCTAAAAGAGGGAGAATTTGAAAGTTAATTTAATTCATTTTTAAATAAATCTTTTACTCTCATTGTAAATAATTACAAAATCTTACGAATATCAATAAAACATCAACAACATCAGAAAATAAAAACTAAATGAGATGAGAGGAGTATTTGATTTTATTCACCATTAAGGGAAACACCTATGGAATATACACCAATATCATGTTAATATACTAAAGAAATCACTAAAACAAAATCATGATTATATGTTTTTTTTAGTTCACTAAAAATAAAAAGGTTCACTACATCCCTTTACCTATCAACACACTATATCAATATAGATTATTAATAAAAATTTATCAGTTAGTTTGCTCACAATAAATATAAAGATAATATTCAAAAAAACCATGTCAACAATTGTGTTTATCACCCACTCATTATTTTAGTTAAATAAAAAAAATTCAAGTATATATTTTTTATTCACAATAACTATTATATAACCCTATATGTGTAAAATTTATCTCACTGTTATATGTGTTGTGTGTCATCACCAATTTCCCATCTTATAAAGTCTTCTATTATCCATTCTGAATATCCTAAACAACATATTCCAAAATTATCTGATTTTTTTGCAACATGTCATGAAAAAATTGGTCATTAAAAATATCCTGAGGGGTAAAAGTAAATGACCCAATGCCTAGGCTAATATTCGTATATGTGAAAAATAATTAAACTTCTATATTTATCTATTATTAATAAAATAATTGTATAACATGTATTTTTGTGGTGTAATTCTCTTTTGTTACATGGTTTATCCCAAATTATGGCTTGATATGTTTTTTTACACTCTAAAAATAAGAGGGTTTATGTCTTATTCTATTTTTATTATCCACATCATTTTTCATCAAGTGAAAACTATAACATAATATCCAATTATTAACCAAAATACATACTCCATTTAAATCATAGATACTATAATGATAATCTATAATCCCAAATACTCATTCATCAATGTATACAATTTACAAATCACAGTGTGTCACATTATATCTTGATTTCCAACTGAAATCGAATAGTCCTCCTTATGTACTCTTATTCCTACATAAGTGTTAGAGAGTAATCCAAATACATATGTAGCCTTAATTACTCTATATAATTCATTATATAATATACATACATTATGGTTTGATTTATATATATCTAAATTTTTTACTCCATTGTTTCATCTAATTGTGTTGTGAGTCTCTAAATAATAAATATTTTCATTGAAGCATATCTTCTATTTATTAAATTACATGAAATATATTATTGCATGATAATTTATCATCATATTGTAGTTTTTAATAAAATAATAAATAAAATTATTAATTGATTATTATGGTTTGACCAATATCATTTCATTATGTCTTTATTTCCTTTAAGCAATTTTTTGTAAACATCCATCAAAACTCACTAACCTTATTTTAGGATTATCCAATGAAAAAATGACTTCAATGAGACATATTTTAAACCAAAATAACCAATTTTTTTCATGATTCATTAGTATAATATTTTTAACAACAATTCTCTAATTGAAAAACATAGCTGTCAATATTGAGGTATATTTTCTCATAGTGTGATCAAAATTTGTGTGAAAAACTGACAAAGGATGAGTTATCATATTTTATATCTCAAGAAAAAATATACATCTAAGAAATGATTTATAGTATTTGATTTATGAATCCATATATCACTTGGGGATGTGGTTCAAAAATACAAGGATGAGTGATATCTCATGTGCATATTCATAATGATGTGATTAAATATTCTTGAGAATAAGGAATGGACTATATTTTTGATTAGCATCATCACAAAAATGTTGATCGATTGATTATGGTATAATAATTTATCTAAATTGAATACATTTATATGACTGATTTATTCCATGGTTGATAGAAAATAGATATATGGTTGGATGTTCTAAATATAACATAATATTTTTTTAATATCTAGGTTATTCCCTCCCTGATGTGATTGAAATATTGAAGTTATATCACTATTCCTATTTTGGTATTCACTATAATGAAAAAAAATTTATAATGAATTCAAATGATAATTTTAGTGGATTGGTTTAGAGGAATATTCCTATAATTATATTGTATAATTCTATAACTATCATTAGGTAATTAAAAGAATAATCATCAATATAGAATATGGGTCTAGTTACCAATACCAATTTTGAATTAGAACAAAATTTCAATGTATTTTGATATTGTTTTTATGAATACCCCAAGAAAAAATGATAAAATTTAGATATTCATGGATAAACTAACTAAATAAAAAAAATTATAATAATTGGGGAGACACATTTGGTTTATAAATTAGAAAATATATATGATAAATAATTTATTCATCTTTATAATGTCATGACATAAATTGATTCATCTAGGGATATTTAGTTTATATTTAGGATTTGGATTTAATTTCACTATAAATTGCTAATGCAATTGAAATTATGAATTTTCTATTACCCATAAATTTATGAGAAATTTTCTCATCCCTAGAGCACATATGATATGTTTTAGTAATAATGGGAGGAAAATCCCTTATAAATTGATTTCATGTGTAATAATAGTAATCAAATACCTATATATATGACTCTATTTGAGGATCTTTATAGGATTTCATGTCCATCCCCTCTATGTTGGGTGGAATTATGTGAAATTTTCCTGGTGTGACTAAGTATAAAATATAAGACTTTGGAAAATATTCAACAGACCATGAAATGGATGGATATAGTAAAATGTAGAAAAAAGTCTTATATATTTCTCCATTAATAAATTTTTAGTTTTTAACTGGTTACTATGTATTCCTATAGTGATATCCATGTTAGAGACACTGATGCCCTAATAAAGAGGAAATGTTATCACCTATATATGTGGGACATTTAATGGTTATTTAGTGTAATATTTAAGGTTCATACCAATAATAACTACCTTCCTATAATAGTGTTTTACCTTAAAGATTATATATCTTATAATTATATAAATATAGGTTAAATACTTTATATATTATTTTTTAGGATTAGGTATAACTAATTCTAGATTCATATATTATATGTAGTAGTTTCGTCATACTATTGATTTGTGTTATACTATATTGTGTGATATTGTTTTCCTATTAATACTTGTTATCTATGAGACTATACCATGTAATTGAAAACATATGAATTAAAAATATTGATTCATTTACTATAGACAAATATCTTTACAAACACTAATTCTCTCAAACATCATAAGGAAGAGAAGTGAAATGGAAGGGATAATCATAATACCTCACTCAAAGTATGAAAAGTTAGTGTATGATGCATATTGATGTTCAGGATTTTTAGAGAAGAAATTTATGTCCCTAGAAGGATTTTATGAGGATGGAAAACAATGTTAACGAATAAGAGATCATGTATCATTCCCAGGGCACATCCATTATTTAATAAATGGTATAATGTACGGTAAGACTAGACTACACATATAATCTTATAATCTCTTTAAATGTGCACTCTAAATTATATATTTATTTTATTTTGGTGTTTTTTGGATTATTTCTCTCTTATTATATAGGTATCTCAACATATGGAGGGTCGTAGTTGACTTTTGGTGACTCTTTCATCTATATCATTTATTTTCTTAGATATATGTTTTTAGGGGTAGAATTGAAGGTAAGTCACATTGGATTACCAATATCATGGTTTATCTCAATTTAACCTATGGTGGATCTCTAATTGGATATTTTATTGGAGAAATAATTGTTTTGAGTTTGAAAAGATTGAGGAATTTAGTCCTAGGTTCTGGTGAAAAGTGAGAGTTATTGTCCCATTAAGGAATCTTCAAGAAAGACTGAATTGAATAATTAAAAATATTTCAAAATGAATCCAAATTTAATAATGATTATTTTTATGAACGATATTAACAATAATAGAAATAAATAAATGTAAAATAGAACTAGAATAACACAACTGAAATTCTAATATAATCTAAATTGTAAATTCACTCAAAAATATAAACAATATAAGTGAAACTATAAAGATATATGAAAGTAAAAAATATTGAATAAAAATAAAACATATTTGTTTTTATATTATAGTCTATAAGAAATATAAATATTTAATTATTAAATGACATGTAATTTATTATCCTTGTAACTTCTTCAATTTTATCTGTATTTGTTAAAGGACCAATACCCTAATTTGGATACAAAATTTCAAAGAAAGAACAACATTTTTCAAAGAATTTAAGGTGTAAACTATTAACCCTATATCTTCTTTGATAAACATGATCAATAACACCAATTCCTTCACCAAGAGATTTTAATTTAGTATGAATCAATAGAGAGAAAAACTATTAAAAAAAATCACTTGTATCTTGAAATCGACAAAATATAGGAACAAAATATAAAATTGAAAAATTGAAAATGAAAGTGGAATATTTTTCTCTTAATAAAAATGATCATGATCATTCATTTAACCATTGTATCTATCTTATATTTTATCTTTTACTTATAGGCATATGCTAATTTATTCACTATAAAAAACACTCCATAGTTTTCAAAAGCTAGTTATCATGTAACTACATTAAATATTCATTACTATAGAATTAATATATTTAATATATCTATAAATAAGTCCTCTAATTAAAATTTTATTATATATAAAAATTAAGAAATTCTATTAAGTCTATAATTCAAATTGGTATGGTTTAGCATGGAAGAAGATTGAATGATTAGTTCATTTAATTAGACGTTTTAAACAAAAAAAATCAAGAAAAATCAATAAAATTGTTCAAGTGTATTCCTATTCAGAAAAAAATGGAGCAATATATTATGATTTTATAAATTAATAAACAAATAGAACATGGATATTTATTTTTATATCATTATTTCACTTCATCACTAGATTAATGTAGGCAGCTTCTATTATATTCTATATTGTAGATAAATTATTGAGGCTTGGAAATTGGTTTTCAAATCAATAATTTTATTCATTGAAAATTATTTCAATATGGTTTTTAAATTCTTAAATAAATGAGATTTATAATGGGTCAGTTTTTATATAAAATTAGAAAGAGTGATTATCCATCTATGTGTGTAATTCTGGAAAAACTTGTGGGAATCACCATATATAAATTTTAACATGATATCATTTCATATGTGTTGATTTCATATTGGTATTATTATTGGTTTATTTTTTGAGAGGGAATAAATGTGATGTCAAAAAATCTATCATAAGTGTTGGATCCTTTTCTCTTTTGAGGATTATAGTTTAGAAACCACTTCATAATCGAATCCTTTTTGGTTAGATACGGAGGGATGAGGATAGTCAGTCCAATATTAAGAAGGCGGTACCCAAATATTAATTCAAAGTATAACCCCGAATTTACTGAAGGCCTCTTTTTTATTGATTGTTTCATTACCCCATTTTCAATGGATGAGGGGGAACCATTACAAGGCATATAGGCATAGGTGATTACATTTCTCGTAGGCTTGAGAGACATTACATGACCCGAAGGTCTTAGGGAATTCAACCAGACTATAACTTCAAGGAAATACCCCTTACCATGATCTGCGTCATGTTGGTAGCTCTCCACCTTTTCAAGGCCGTCATCCTAAGCATCCCCTACAAGCATAGGTTGGTCCCAATGGAATATCCATACCCACTCATTATTTTCAAATCCATTTGGTTCTTCTCTGGTGAGTGCGCCTTCTTTGTATCCTCCTCTCGGGCAGCTCTTTTTTTTGTAGCGTCTGTTTGGGGAAACTGTATGTTGCTCAAAGGCCTCAAGGAGGCCCGAAAGACTTAAATAGAAAACTAAATTATGTAATTTATTTTTTAAATAATGGGAATCTCAGTATAAGTTGTTATGTTTTGATAAATATTTGGTTAATGTTGAAATGTAATATAATTTTTTTAACTTTATATTCTTTTATAAAATGAGGAATGTTTTATAATATTAATGTAAAAATTACTTTATTTTATCAGCCATGGGGAGTATGGGAAGTAGTGAGGTAATCCTAAAAAGTCTTTCTACACACCCTCTATACACAGTCCTTAGAGGGTGTATAGATTATGTTTAATGTGATATAGGTTAATTAATTTCATATTTTTTTTCACTAGTGATAATAAATAGCCCAGATATTTGGGCTACAATGATAAGGGTATTTTTTTCATTAGTTATCTCATGTATTTTTGAGGTGATGCAGATGAATTGTTCCCTTGATCCTCATTTTATGTTATGCATTATTTTATATATTGTCATTTCATTTTATAATTTTATACACTTTTAATATGTCAATTTTATTTGTTTAGTTATGTTTTATATTTTATAATTTTTTTCCTATATTTTGTTTTTGTATTTCAATTATGCATTGTTTCATTTTTGTATTGGTATTTGAATATATTAAATAATAATACCAAATCTTAAAATTTTAGTAGAGACTCGACATGTGAATATTATGTAATATTGAGTGAAAATTTTCTCCCAATGATATTAATTTTAATCTTAGACATTTATTTCAATTATTTTGTGATTAAAATGATGCACCAAAGTCTATAAAATAATTTTTATTATAAAAAGTGAGTATTATGGGTGATGGGTCTGGTTGAGATGTTATAAGAGTTATGGATTAGAAACAACACCACTATGGCCAATATAATACTCAAATGCTACAAATATTTCTACATGATCCTAAGTTTGTCAGCGCATAATTTCTCATATAAGGGCGAGTACAAATAAACAATATTATAATCTCATATGTATATTATGAATAAATAAAAGTAGAATATGCCTGAAGTGGATCAAGAGAATTAAATGAAAACTAACATCCTCACCATCCTAACATTATACAATAGATCATATTTGACTAATTTTTCCTCATAACACACTGAAAGAAATTTTCTAACTTAAATAACAGAGACAATAGATTATATACTAATTCATACCAAAATAGTGATCAAAAAATGAATAACCAAATCAGATGGGAGACATAAAACATTTGTGAAATCATTGAGTTCAAATATTATTAATAAATAAGACCATATAATACATAACTAATTTATTATTCAAATGTTTCCATTTAATCACCAAATTGGATCAATCCAAAATTACATTAGTATTCCACACTCCATTGGACCTAATCATGTGCAATTTAGTTTAGTTATTGGTAATATACATTCTGGAGGAATTATAAGAGGGTGAGTAAATCATTATGACATGTATTAATCATTTTAAACACATTTTGACCTTAAACTCAAAATAATTATGAGTCTATATTTATAAATTTACTATTTAATCATTCTTATATTTCCCATATATTATCCCTAAACTAATATATTTACACATCTACTTATAGAAATATATTAATCATGTATCAAAATGAACAAAATATTTTATCTTGGTTCAACCCACTATATAGATTTCCTAAGGGGCGTGATGAGATTACATACTAACACACCTATAATAACATAACATAATATACTTATTATAAGGTTCCAGAATACCTCCCAAGGACCATGACCTAGGTGATATTATAGTAATAAATTATAAGGGTAAAATCTGTCTAAATAATTATTGGTCACTCCCATATAAGAATATTATCCAAATATCATATAACATGTGAGAATACATATATCAATATACACAAAAAAATATCACCCATTCATATATTCCTAAAATAAAACTCTAAAATTTTGAACCTCTTTTCTAGTTTGATTTCCATTTTATTCCTTACATTGGAAACAATATGATCTTCACTAAATCTATATAATAACCTTTCACTCCCACTAAGTATAATAATTATATTGTTGTATTCTATATTATTAAATCTCTAAATATTATTTAAATATCTATCATCATCATTGTATCAATCATCAGATTCTGTAACAGGATATCTACATGTGTTCTTTATTACTCTTGATATGGTTCCACAACATAACACACCCAACCCTATTGGGAGCTTAATCATTACCACCTCATTATTCATAATAGTGTTATTATTTTGTATTATTTTATGTTTTCCTTATATTTTATACATTAAAAAAACACACTAATTTATGATCCTTCTATTTAACAATCTATATGGTAGTTTCAATATAACATGATCACAAAATTTCTTCACAACCATGATTACATATCACCTCACATAAACATAATCTCCCACTTTTATAGTGGGTCATTTAATAATCAAAATAATTTATTACATCTCCATGAATATATCTACTAATAAATGTGGGTCATTGGTTTGGATAAATATTTATAGTATTTTTAGTTTATTATAATTAACTTCAACTAAGAGGGGAAAATACTCTTTATATATGGGTTTGTACATTTTCTCTATAAAAAACACAATCTCCACCTTTTATTTCATTCCACATAAACTTAAAATTTTCTTCACTAACCTAAATAATTCCATGTTTTTTAATGATTCTATAATACCCTTTACAAAACCTTACAACATATATGAACTTATAGTATACATCTAGAGACAACTTCATCCAACTAGACCATCCAATGATATACCTATATCATTGTACACAATATATGGGTATGAATAGAATCCTATATGTTTTTAATTTATATCTACCTATGATATTTTACATTACCATATGTTATGTATATAACCTCTAGTGATATTCCCTATCACATTTACTGATATTTAGTATCTTCTTTAATGTAGTTTTCCTTTTCATATGTCTTCGATCAGGTCTTCCTCTATCATTTATAGTGGCTTTATTATGGATAAAGATATCAAGTAACACTCGATTGTTTATCCACTGAAATTTTTCACTTGAAACACATGGTTGAAACATATCAAATATATTTTATTATCCACTTCTATGATATGAATAATGAGAGCTTATCTCCACCTTCACTAATTAAATAATATTCATTTCTACCTTAGTGTTTTTTCCCATAACTTACAATATCTACATATCTTCACTAATTAGTGTCTCATGTATGGAAATATAACTGTATCATTTTATGTTCTAAATATATGAAATAAAAAATCTGTTATGGTTTATATTAATCTTTTGGGGAGATATGGTTATGTCAAATCCCATGATAAGTATTCATCCAACTGTCACTTACCTCCTATGATGGCCTCCATCATTCTCAAAAATAAATGAATGATACAAAATCATTATTATAAAAATATTTTAAATTTGTTTCTATAAATTTATCAATCCTAGAAAAAATTCATCCCAACCCCATCTTACTTCTCCAATTATATCACAATACATCAATGCATGATAAAAAATCACCAACACTTCATCACTATATCATTGTGTAGTTTGATGCATCATCTTTACTAATTGAGACAAAAATCTAATCACTGTAAGATCCACTTGGTCAAAAGTTTTTACAAACAACATTATATTCCTTTATCATTTCATAATGGTCATGTTTTCTAAGTCAATAATGATTTTTTTCAATACTCAGCTAGATTTTGGAATTTGTAGTCTATTCCAAAATTTCTTTTATGTTTCACTCTTACCATATAAAAGTAACATTATTTTTCTATATAAAAAGTACATAGTTTTATATCATTTTTTATCTCAGTGTGGGTGATATAGTCTATAATAAATCTTGTGTTCTAATATTTCTATATAAGAGTTATGCTATTTTAATATGAAATAAGTACAATTTTTACACTCCACAATATCAAAATGTATGTGGGATAATCTAATACCCCAACATTGTATCATACATCACTAGGTGTGTGAGTACATAACACGAGTATTGACCATGCTAATATTTAGATGAACATTTGAATCCATAGTCAACTCACAGTTGGAAGAACATGAGTTAATTTTCAACTAATATTACAAATTCTAACAAATAACTTAATTAATATATATTCAAGTATCCTAAAATAATAAATATAACTCATTAAAATTACTTAAATATCCTAAATATATAAAACCAATATAGATGTTTCATCATAATTGTTCATTATTATAGGTTTATTTGGATGCAAAATCACACATTATTCATAAACACTAAATCCTATGTTGATCATTCTATATTTAATTAGGTTCCCAACCCTAGAAAGGATTCTAAAAACTATTTATAGTTTTCACATGTCACCCAATTCAATCATACCACTATATTGTATAAATGGCATTGAATTGAATCTCTAGGTTAATAATGACTCACCAAACCATATTTAATTCTCATAAATCCTTTATTTCCATTTTGATTATTGATATTTATTTTATTTTATTCATGTTATAAATAAATTTTTTTGGAAGGATATTATATATTTAATGTCAAAATAAGGGTTTAATGGATAAATATATATTATTTATCAAATAGGGTTGAAAATATAATTCTTTAAATGAAGGTATTTAAAAGATGATTCTTGGTGCTCAATTGATAAAAATTTATTTTGTTTAATTATCATATTTTTAAGAAAAAATATCTTATTTTGTTTGATTTTTAATTGAAATATTAATATTTTCAAGTGATTTGTAAATGGTTTTTTGTTTTCATAATTATTATATACAAATATTGTATGTTTTTTACTTGAAATATATTTTTTGGAAGACCTAATTTTTCTATTTTTGATATTTTCAAAATTCATGAAAATGTGGAAAAGTACCACTCCTGTACGAATTTTACGCTAATACCATATGAATTTCAATTTATATAAGTATTTTTTTAATAAAAATTTAATGGATATTCCCATGTGAATTTTCAATATGATCAAACAAGTATACTGCATATAAAATTTAAGGGGTGTCTTTTATAACTTTTTTCTATAACAACATATTCTATTTAAAGGGAACATATGAAATGTTTTGTGGAATATGAATATATTCCCACAAATACATGACTTTAAAATTCCTATAGAACATGAAATTATGCCTATGTAAAACATATGAATGACATCATATGATTTTTTACATGAAAAGTTTTTAGTAACTCAGAAATGAATTATAGGTAGACCATTTTCACATCAGGACTTGATTACTCATTTCAAAATCAAAATAAAGATGGAACTTGAGATCAAGACTTCATATATGAGCATTTATCAACATTTATAAGAGGATTAAGAGAAACTAAGATTCGTGTACAAAATCATATTTATTAGAGATGAATTTTAACCCACATGGGAGGAACACACACTTTTAGAGTGGTTCAGATCAAGTCACATGAGGAGGATGGTGAATAATGATGAGAATAAATGTGAAAACCATAAATTATTAGATACTAATTCCGACCAAGATATATAGCGATGAGATATGGAACATGAATTCATTTTAAAAAAGATTAGGATACACTGTGTAGTGTTTAGGGGGGGGGGGTATTTGCAACATTTAGAATATATCACATGGAAAAGAAAAGGGAGAAGCACTTGAAGAATTAAATTGAAGAGAAGTTGATTTAGAGATTATATTATGCTTGGAAGAGAATATTCTTCTCTATTTATATTATTTTTTTATTCTATATATTTTGATATATATTCTTTATTTATTTCAAGTTCAATTTCAGTGAGCTTATGTAGAAAAATTCATTCTGTGGTCTATAAGAAATTGAATTGAATTCCCATTTCATATTTTTTTTTCTTCAGTTTCTACATTTTGTTCATTTCATTTGGTGTTATAATTTATCTATTCTTCATGTGCATCATTTCTATACTATACCATGAATCAATGAATAAATAATATAGGATATTTATCCATATGATCTTCTATTAAATTACATCAATTAGAAATTGTTTAAATTTTAATCTCCTTAAATAATCATATATATGATGTGTGTTTGATAGATATAGCAGTCCATAGGAGAGCTCACTAAACAAGGTTTATGACTAAATAAAAATTTGGCCTTTCAAATAATTTATTTTTACATATTTTAAGAACTAATATGTTTAATAATGATTCAAGATTAGAGATACTTTATCAATTTAGTTTGGTCCAGCTTCACCATAATCCATTCAATGGCCAACCATTACTTATTTTTCCTCTAATTCCACATTTATTATGTACATTAACACAAATGTTTTCTTACCACATTATACTTTATTTAAAAAAATTCATTTATTTATATTATTTTTATTTTATTGGGTTGAAAATATTTTAAATTCTTGTGGGGTTGACCGTACTCATCCATATATATTAGTAATTAGTTTTTATATATTTTATTTTTTTGATAATATTCAATAGCCTATAATAACAAAATTACAGTTTTTTCTAGATTTTATGTGTTTAAAACTGATATAAACAAATAGAATAATTTTTTAGAAAAAATATTTGTACAATAAAATATATAAATTAACTTTTCCTGAAATAAATTGGTATATGACTATCATGTGTCGATTTTGAACTATTTTCAGTTGAAATTTTATGAACAGTAGGGAATATTCTAAATCTTTGTTAAAATATTTAATACCTAAAATTGAAAAACAATGAACTAACCCAAGGGAGAAAAAAATATTAGATTGAGAATTGTAAAATAGATAGTTTCAAAAACAAAAATGAATTTTATTTTCTGCCTCAACCTAGAAATCACATTCCTATAAGGAATATTTTGAGGGGTTTTATTTACTAATTAATATTTCAGGTAACCCATAATTTATGTGGCTATCCAATTATTTTTGAATCTTCAAGATGAAAAAATAAAACCACTCTATGATAACCACATTTAATATATAGCCCAATTAAATTTATATAAATATTTTGTATAGATTTATTTAGTATAGATAAAAAATTAGCTTTATATGGGCTTAGTGAATAAGAGATGAGGTTGGGAGTTTTTTGTTATGTTTTATAAGTATATCTAGGATCTATTTCCAAAAAATGGATGAAAATATTTTTCATACATGGGATAAGATTTTCAATTCATTATTTTTTAATTTTTTACCATGGAACATAAGTAATTAAGTGAGACTTAATATTATTATGTTATTCCAATATTAGGTAGAAATTTTCCATGAAACATCAGATACATTAATAAAAATTATTAGTTAGTGTCCCAATTATCAACTAGCCCCCATATCTTGATATTTACTTTTTATAATAGTTCCACCCATTTCCACCAATCCCCATTTGTCTATTCCTTTGATGGTGATTTTTCATAAATGGTAGTTGATGTGTTCGATTTTTTTTAAAATGGATTAATACACCCAACACTAATGTTCTAGGAAAAAATAAAATCAACAGGAGTGATCCAACCACACATGCTAAAATAATTTTTAATTATTAGTAGGATAATTCTCTTTAGTTGAAATGTAACCAATATGTAATTATTTATTATAATAGTATCTCCATTCCTAAATGTTTATTACATGAATAATAAGATGAATGTTCCTAATATTTGGACTTTAGGTGAAGAAAATAGGGTAATGATAAACCATTTTCCAATAATATTAACCCCAGATTTATGAACCACCCAAAAATGTCATAGAGTGGCTGAGGGGTATTTATACAACATTTTAAACCTTGTTACTAAAATTAGATAAGAAATTAATTTTAAAAAATATATATAACCTCTTATTCAAGTACTAATTTATATGGTTTAATTAGGAAATTTATATCTAAGTTGGATTATCATTCAAAAACTATAGTATCAAATGAGTGAAATGAATGTAGAATTATGTGGGATATAAAAAGAAAATATACCAAATAAAAATAATATAAATCCTAAATAAAATGTCTTGGTTTTCACAAAACCAGTTGTTTGAAAACAAATTAAAATTATATGATATAACCCAAGGAAGTTGCAAAATAGATTCTAATTAAATGTGAATATGAAAATTTAGAAATGAATAAAAATGAAAAAGTAGAAAATATGGTATAAACTGAGTTAAATAATATTTCATTACCTGAAAAAGTAATGGAATAAAATAAAATTAACTAGGAATTAATCGCAGAAGGAAATAAAAAGGTTGGTATTGAGGTAAAGTAAAACGATCAGCATGTTTTTATCAATATACATTTTCCATTCTATTTAATCCAAGTGATTCATTTTTTTCAATGAAGTGTAAATACGTGTTTAGTTAGTTGTGATGAAATTGTGATGCTTGGATAATTCTTTTGGACTGATTTAATGGAATAGTATTTCATGTTTGAAAAATTGATATTTTGTATGTGATGATTGCTATGAATAACTTCAATTAAACAAAAGAAATGTTCTTGTGGGTGTAGTGATATTTTCCAAAATATTATATAGAGATTAGAATCCCTTGGGATTGAGCTTGAGGTGTTTGAGAAGTCCCATGATGAGTTTCATTTGAATTTACCAATGATATAATGATTAGATGAAAATTACTATACCTACATGATGATAAGGGGATATATGTACAAGCTTTATAATGGTAGTTTATTACCAACATAATGGTAAGAAAATGTGAGGATATACTGCTTAAAGGTATATTTACCTTGCATGAGGGCACACTACCTACGTAATGGTACAATAAGTACTATATAAAAACAACTACTAGCTAACAAAAATATAAAAGGAAGCCTATGTAATGTTAAATTTTACTATGTAAGGGTAAAACATGTTTATAAAATACATCATAAGTGTTGATGAATGATATATAAGGATAAATGTTTTGCTATGAGGGGGTACCAAATTGATACCATGATAAGTAAGGATATAAAAAGGATACATAAAAGAATCTAGTCTGTGTAAAGGTAACCAAGAGAATGAATAAGGGTATAACCAAGTTTCCATTCCCATACAAGTGTAATATTATTCTCATGTATGGATAATTACTAGATTTACCTACTCGTTTAAGGGTATTTATATGTTTCATCATCTTACATAATTTTCATTCCATATAATGCATTAGGGTAATTTGTGTAAGAGTAACACTTGAGTATTTTACTACCATAAGTAATATCATTACCATGCCACCACCAGTTCTATTTTCAGCATGCTACAACTAGTTCTACCGACATGCATAATGTGATATCTATTGATGGTAGGAGGTTTGATCACAATGGTAATTGGTGCTACCACTATACTATATAATATGATACCACACTACGGTAGAATATTCTACCATGATATTTAATGGTAAGAGGAGATATTTTAAACTTTACATAGTAAAAAATCTTTATGTGATATATTTTCCATCAAGTTCTATGCCAAACTACGAATTTGGTTGGGTGAAGACAAAATGACTACTCATACATGGAGTTCTACTTTCTTTCATGCAAGATGATTGAGAAAAAGAATTATAGTGACATCTTGTTTCTTTTCATAAATGAATATTACTATTAATTCTATATATGGGATATTCATGCATATAGTATTTCATGAATATGAAGAATGATAATCTATGAAAATTTGCTTGTGGAAATGGTTAATTAATAACAATGAGGTAATGCTATGGTTATTATAAACCACGTGATGAAATAGGTGGATAAACAACTAAATTCCATGGATATTTAATATAAATAATAATTGAAATATTTTCAGAATAATCCTCTTAGAATTAAAGAGGAATTATTATGTGTTATTAACCATGAAAAAATACCCATAATAATAAGGTGATGATTATGTTGTGAAATATTTGATTAATGAAATCAATATGAAGAAGGAGAATAAGACTTAAGGCTTTCATGTCTTTGAATAATAATTTATTTGAGGAACTATTCTAGGACATTAAAGATAAAAAATTGTCCAGCGTAATTTAGAAGAAAATTATGTATTTATTTGTAAAATTAAAATGAGAAATGAAATTAATTGGAACGATCATATTATTTTAAAATTAATTAATAATTACTATGATAATAATGAATATCTTATTAATAAAAATATTATTATGAATAAAAAATGTGATTTGGAGGTAATGAAGTTATTTTTGAGAGTTGAGAACTCTTATTCTCAACAAAATATCCCATGAGAGATTAATACATCTAAAATGGAGGAGAAGTGATCCAAATATAGGAGTCCAAATAAGTGGACATACCGAATTATTTAATTATATTGAGGACAATACAGATCACAATAGATTTGGAAGAATTCTTATAGCCAGTACTGCTACAGAAATTCTTGAGGATCGTACAAGAGTAAACTCGATCCTATAGGCTCATGGAGGAATAAAACCATATGCAAGGGTGAATACATTTATAGTTTTAGATTAACCCTAAAGATGTGAAAGATTCTTTTAGTTGGTGTTGGAATCAAATGTTGGATTTCAATTAGTGTTTGAAACAATATAATATGGGGGGTCTAACTAGTCAAGGAAGAAGAGTTAGATTTATAAGGGGTATAACAAAGATCCAATGAAGGATTGAGTTCTTGGGTATATAACCATTTTCTAACTAAATGTTTTTAACTAATATCAATATTATAGTAGAGAATCCATGTTGGGTGGTCTAACCAATATGGCCAGGAGTAGAGCTTAGTACCAAACCTTGTAAATACAATTTTGATATCCTTTTATCATTATTTATCCATATGAAGTATGATTATGAGATACCAATGAGTGGATCAAGATCCTTAAAAATATTAATATGTTGAATTAATATGAATGAATTCCTATAATGAAACCAATGATTCATCCCACATCATAGTGGTTAATTAGGACTAGGGCACAATATGTGGTTTATGAGAAAAGGTTATCTCAAAAGATCAAATATGTTTTAAATATATAATCTAATAAGATTTTAAATGAGACCATAGCCTATATTTATAGAAAATTCAAAAGAGTAAAATCAATAAATAAGGAAACAAATTACCAAAGGAGTGGAATTATAATGGAAATAGATGCCTTATTGTTGTTTTACTAAAAAAATTATGTTCAGTAGAAAGAATAAATTTGATTCATCCTTATCATTCAAACAAATTAGGGATTAAATTAGTATACACACATTTAATGATAAAATGAAGAAGAATAATTATATATCCAAAAAATTGGAAATTATAAATAAGGACAGTAAGAATAGATCTAATGTGGTAAAATAAAATAATATGGTGAAAAATGCAAAAAAGAAGTTGGTTCCAAAGGAAAAGAACATTCTGAGAAATATTTAACATATATTCCAGATCAATATAAAATAACCAATCTATATAAGAAATAACCAATTTATAGTGATTAAAATTTATGTTTACTCTAGCCAATGAAAAGTAATATCTAATATAACAAAGTAATTTTTTTAATAATAATGTAGGTCTTAAAAAAATTGATGTTATTTGGGATATGATAGAATACATGAATTATTATCTATCTAAGTTAGAAGATATTAAAATAATAAGACCACAACCCCCAAACCTATAGTAAAGAGGTCTTATTTTTTAGTAGGATAATAGTAACATAAAACTAAAAAATATGAAGTGAACTTGGAAATTAAAAACTCCAAGGGTTTTATTGGGGATGTAGAAGATATGGATACAATTCCTACTCTTATTTTATAAAAATTTCTATTATAGTAAAGAAGAATGTGATAAGGGGGATTTATGGTGAGAAATTGAGAAATATAACTTCAATAAAATAATTAGGGATCTGAACTACATCAAATCAAAAGGAAGGAATAAAATTAAATTTCTGCATGAAAATCATGAATGAAAATCCCTTTATGTTGTGGAATGGAATAATTTTAATATATCTAGTGAAGATTCATTCTAGAAGAAATGTTATAATCACAATGTAGCTAGGAAATAAAAGAATGAGTGTTTGGTTTGGCCTCACCAATTATCTAAGAATAAGAAAATCAAGGATATATAAATAAGTGAAAATAATCATGGAAAATAAGTGGTTGAAGTTTCGCCTAAAAGTGTTACCTTAAATAATAATATGGATAAAAAACTCTACAAGTGGTACCAACTCATGGGAATAAAATATATGTATAATCAACAAATCCAATCAAAAAATAATAAAGAAAATCTCATATTGATCATTGAAATAAGAAGAATGTAAGTTTAAGAGGAAGCACTTACCCTACATTTTTATTCTAAAGAATGAATATGTACCTCATTATTCCCAATTATTTTATTTGTTTTGAGCTAACATATGGGTAATTGAAGGAGTTGTTTGAGGTGATCAATTTTGGATAACATGAAGTGATTTAATTTCATAAAGTGTGATGAATTATATGAAAGAAAGGAAAAGAATGCACTCATTGAGGGGGAGGGGGATTGAGAAAATGGACTACCAAATAATTTTATGTGAATCGATAATTTGTTTTCTGGGTATCTTGGAAATATTTGATTTTTAGGTATTCCAAACCTGCTATCATTACTTATTCTTAATTAATCGTATTTATTAAATGAGATTTCTTAGATGATAACAAGACGAGATAAAGGTGGAGTTGTTTTTATTATACTTTATCATTGTAATATATTTTCTAATATATGTAAAAGATCATTTATTTCTTCCCTTAACAGCCCTATCTTGATAATTGAGAGTTTCTATGGCTGATAAAACATTTATTATAGTTTATAGACAATATACAAACCTTTGTTGTACCTCTCTTATTTTTTTACACTAGGATAGCCCATGTAGACTAAGAGTAGACTAATATAAGGATATACTCTTTGATAACCATATGGTATCACTATTATCTTTGAAAAGATCCAAGATAAACATGAATTATTTGAAAGGTAAAAGAAGATATGATAAGAGAACAATTTATTGTTTACATTTGACTATAAATAAGGGGGAGAATATAAGTTAACACACATATTGACATTTATGATGTGAGGATACATCAATATATATATATATATATATATATTGGGGGATTCTTTATCCTAATTGTATCATTTGTTGTTAATGATGTGTCAATATATGTTTGGTGAGTTGAGATGAAGTGGTGATTCTTGGATAATCTTTATAGATTTATATAATGGTATTTGATATCACTATTTAACAATTATCATTATATGTATAATGATTTCTATGATGAGATTCAAGGAAGCCAAAGACAATTGTTGGTGTATGTAGAGTTACTGTCCATAATATTTGATTGAGGTGGGAAGGCCATATAATTAACCCTATGATATTTGGGAAATAACTGAATGAGTTTTATTTGAATTTTACACTTAGGTAATGGTAAAATGGAATTTAAATAACCTATGTAAAGGTAAGTAGTGAATTGTGTGGTCAATGTAAGGTTATTCCATAACCTATGTAATGGTAAACCAAGGTGAGGCTATTATTCATAAAGGAACATTTGTGTTGTGTGAGGGTACACTACCTACGTAAAGGTACATTGAGTACTATCTAAAGGTAATAGGTAGCTTCTGTAAAGGTAGATAGAATCCTATGTAAGGGTATATTTAAATACATAAGGGTAAAACCGAATTATACTTTGTTGAATAAATATTTTCAAGGCTACAAAGTGGTAACATTTAGGCCATATGTGGTCACCAAATTGAAAATGTGCTATGTACAATTATAGGTAGGTTAAGCAAGGGTTTTTGGGTAGGTGTAAAGGAATCCATGAGGCTTAGTACAGGTTTAAATGATTTTTCATTACCCACAGAAGGGTAATTTGATTCTCATGTAAGGGTATCCATGAGATTCATATGTTCACGTATGGGTATCCATGAGTTTCCTCAGCTCTCATAAAAGTCATTCTATATAATGCATGTTGATAATATGTGTATGGTTAAACACTATGTTTTTCTACCACTAGTTCCAACATGTGTATACTACTAACAGTGCTTCCATGAGAGTTGCATCATTAGTAATATAAGCATGATACCACCAATGCTACCACTAGACATCATGTTCTACCTTTTAATGGAAGGAAATGTAGCTGTGATGATAGGTGGTGCTACCGTATAATGGTAGAAAATTCCATCACTCAATGGTACAAGATTAAACCATGTGCTCAGATGGTAGGGGGAGCATCCATGGCCTTTTAATAATAGATAGATATTTTCATGATAGGGTTTTCATCAATATGAGATAAAAACTCTGAATCTAATTTGTTGAAATTAAAATGATTGATTATTCATATAGTGATACATGAATTTCTATAAGATGAATGAGATAAACAATGACAAAAATATTGAATTTCGTTTTTTAAAGGAATGGTATTATGCATTGCATCCATGGGATACTCATTCATATAGTCTTCTATGAAATTGAAGAAGGCTCTTCCATGAATAATGTCACATGAAAATAAAAAAATATGTTTTGTGAGATAGTAACAAGGTTATTAAAAAGAATGTGAAGAAATAAGTGGAAGAGTAGATGGATTCATTAGATATTTCAGGTGAAGATTTATGAAAGGATTAGGAGAATAATACTCTTGGAATTAAAGAGGAATTATTATATATTATTAATAATTCAATAACACCCATAATAATAAAGATAATTTTATGAGGAATGGTATTTGATTTATGTAAGTCATGTGAAGAATGAAAAGATGACAAAATCCTATTGGGTATTTACATGACTATTTATATAAGGATTTATTATTTGAAATTCAATATGTTGTATTTTTTAGAATAATTTAGGGGATTATTTAGGATTGAATTACCATATGAAAATGGTGAAAGATCCAACTATAAACCATAATTGTACTTCTATATTCATAGATAATTACTACAAATTAATTGTATCATATTGATAATATCATTGTTGTGAATATAAATGAGATATGTAGGAGATGAAGATATTTTTGAGAATTTAGAACTCTTTTACTCAATATAAGATCATCATAGAGATGATTACATCCAATATTAAGGAGAATAAAAGTGAAATGAAGAAACAATCCCATTAAAGGAGACATACCTAAGTATGTGAAGTAGAGAATATAGATCACACCAGATATATAACAAGTCATGAGACCAAGATTTCTATTGATGTTCTTGTAGATTATTCATGAGGAAGATAGATTCTATAGGCTCATGGATGAATACTACCATCCAGAATGGTTAAGATATTACCAGTTTTTTATCAACCTTAGAGAAGGTAAGTTGTCTTTCTGTTGGTGTTATAAGTAGAGGAAGTCTTTGATTTGGTGTTGGAAGTAAGAGAAGACTTTCTGTTGGTACAGAAATAAGAAGAAGACTCTAGTGGGACTCTAGAGTTGGAGATGATATTTGGGGGGAGGGGGTGGGAGGCTTAACCAACCAAGGAAGAAGATTTGGATTGTTTGGGGGGATAACCAGGATCAACAATATAATTGACTATTTAAATTTATAACAATTTTTCTCTTAAACCAGTGTAATTGATAAAAATATTATAGTGGATAATCCATGTGGGGGGGGGGGGGTTCTAATAAACATGAAATGGGATAGTTCTACGAACCAAACCTATAAATACCTCATGTTTTCATCTCAATATCTCTCTCATTATTTTTACAAAATAGGAAATATTGAGAAATATCTTTGAGTAGATTTTGAACCTTAACATGTTTAAAAGGTTAAATTAAAAGAAGGAATCCATAAAAAGGTTCAACTAATTCCTCCCTCCTCTAAGTGGAAAATTAGGGTTGGGACACTACACTTTCCCTTTCCTTAAAGGGCCAAAATGAATAATGTTGAACCGAATTACCTAAATTTCATTCATATTTTGAAAACCATTAAGATGAATATGAACTCTTCGGAAACCTTGAAGAAAATAGCATCATATATAATATCTCTCAAAAGTTTTTTTCTAATAAAAGAAACCTAGAATAAATTTTCACCACATGTCTACCTAAGGGATGCAGTGTCATCATACAACGAATATTACCTCCAAATCTATAAGAACATTAATGCTTTTCCTGACCTTCTGGAATAGAATAATGGGATGATTAATATTTATAAAGTGACCTTGGACATATTTTTAATGTAGATACCAAATTGATCCTATAGGTACATTGAGTGGGGTGGGGGGGTGAATCAGTGTACACAAATTTTAAACAAAATTTTAATTTATTTTCAATTACCAACCCTTAATCTCAAAAATATACCCTAGATAATAGGAATATATATGTTTTGAACCCTTCTAAATCACATACAAGTGAAATGTAGATAATTTAATAAATAGTATCACACAAATATCATTACATTTTTTGGTCTCCATTTTAGAACCTACTCAATGGCATGGTTAGCCTTTGGTTGTTTCATGGATTTTATTATCACTATAGATTTTTAGTGATTACAAATTAAAATATTTAGAAAACAATGTTTAGTAATGAAAAAATAAATTTTCATGAGTTTTTGGAATTATTTATACTAGTACCGCTTGTTATTCAATGGATTTATTTATATTGCCACCCAGTTCATCAATGGTTATTGAAATAATTTCTAAAAAAGACCTCTACAATGCACTTAATATCTTTAATTCACCAAAATAAAATTATTCATTAACTATATGAAATCAAATAATATGACATCAAAAATATTTTATGCATGTCGACCAGTTATCTTCAATAATCAGAAGATGAAACATATACTCCAACTCACAGTTTTCTCAGAATGATCAATGGAATAATTCCTTAACACACCATAGGTTATCTTATTCCTATGTTATTAAAGTATTAAGTAGATAATACTTCTATAAATGATGTACCTAGACTCACTCAAAAATATATTCAACCTGTAATTGTTCCTTTCAATCACAACATTATATTACCAATTAATTGTTTTTCATGAAATTATAAAACTTTTCAAGGATTTATCAATATTGTAGAACCTATCCAATATAAGATATTTTTATTATTATTTCATGTTATATTTCAATTATTTATTAATATATCACTATCTCATTGAACCTTTACTTCTTGGCTTTACCTTCCAAAATATTTGAGTGATTCAATGATAACATGTAGGGTGAATGGTTCACATATAACACATGAAGAGCCTTTGTATTATCCATCATATAAAAGAATACGAGAGGTCATTGCCTTTGAATGATTAGTTTGTATAAAAGTTTCTCTACTTCAAATTCATATAACCAAGGTATATATACACTATCCCCTTCTTCTTCAAGCTCCATGGATCCCCCAACTAATACCTCATTCATGAATTTTATCACATGCATGTAAATTTAATTAAAATAATTTACATGAGTATTCCATGCTCTATATAGAGATTGTGAAAATTAGTAAGGATTAAAGAAATAGATTATTCAATAAACCTAGTTCACTCTATGTAACTTATAAGCATGAAATTCACATGTCAAAAGGATAAAATAATTTGGCCTTTATGTAACTAAATGTGAATGAATTATCTATTCTTGGAATCAAATTCTTCAAGATCAACTTCTACTCATGTTCATGAAATTTTTATTTCATGATCATTATCTTTTAAAATCATAAAATAATCCAATATTTTAGATGCATTAATAGTATCTTGGTTCTTTTTATCCTCCCTAGTAATATCACTATTATAAAATAATTATATACGTGCAAGGAAAAGATTTCAGTCTTGATTTTGGGATAACTAATTCTCTTACGTTTTTATACTGGTATCAATCATCAGATATGAACAGCCATTAAAAGAATCCAGTGACATCAAACCAACGACAATGAGGTACTTAAATACGAATACGAAGAGTGAGGTAGAAGGTAAATATGTGGAATTAATTGAATGTATTGAATAAAATAAATAGTATGGTAGGGGAAATGTCAATATTTTTTAATGAGAGAACAACAGTGTCATATACTCCACATCCAACATCGATCTTTATCTTGCTTAAGCACTATCACATATATCAACACATCATGTAGTTTAACTATATGAGAGTACTGAGGTCTGAACCTAATCCCCCATTAACACCATCCCATGCTAGATCCACCAATTCAATTCTAAACCACAATGTGTCACCACTGTTCCTCCCATGTTCTCTATCCACATGTACTTTCCATCACAAGACAATATTCACTACACCTCTTTCATAGATGATTGAAGGTTGAACTACAAAACAAAGAAGTGGTTGAGGGTCCCCTTAGTTGAATTGGGGGACGGATAATTTTTTTATAACACTTAGAATTATCCAAGTGTAGATTACATAATGTAGAAATAATTTCCTAATAATAATCTCAAGCCTCCCAAATTCCCTCTTCAATAGATTCTTCATGAAAAATATATATGAATTTATATTTATTAATAGCCTTATTAAATCCTTTTTCTTAATCTTCATTTGATCAGTATAGAAAACATTTGTTTTTATGGAATTAAAATAACCCATGTAAATAAATGTTTTCATGGGCTTCTTTATACCAATACTTCAAACAAATGATGATTGATAATCATCATCCAAATACAAGCTTCAAATGCTGTAAAAAATGTGAATTTTCATAATGGAAATTAGAACATGTTTTGGAAATAAAGAACAACTTGATAATCAACAAATTTACTTAGTGGATTGATCAAGCATGACATCCAATAAAATTTAACAAATCCATAAAAATTATCTAAGAATCACCACCTTGGTTAATGTTGTAGAAAATGCATACTCTCCTAGTGAAAATGGATGATGTATTAATCTCAAGTGAAATTGGAACATGAATTTGAACATAAGAACTATTGAAAAATAATCACATTTAAAATTATAGAATTTCAATACCAAGTGACAAAAAACGAGTCCATAAAAATTTTCAATGAATCATCATACCAATATTGGGAATTTTCTTATTAAATGAGATCTAGTTAATCCATTTCAATTTTAGGTGGATCATCCCTATCCTTATTCAATATTTATTAAAAACTTTCCATCTTACTCTTTCCTTGATTAATCACTAATCAAATTGGACTTCATCATACACTGTCTTTGATTCCTTCTCATATATTGATAACAAATACAATAATACTAACCAACCATACACATACTCTTTTCAATCTACCTACTTTAAATTTGTTATAAATACAATTTTTTTTAAAATAATAGAAATTTCGTTTTTACCTCATATTTAAAATAAATGAAAAGGAATAATGTTGGGGTTTCCCTTTTATTATTCTACCATTCAAGTAATTTTGAATTCAATTCTTATTTTTATGAAATAAGGATGGTACTATATTATTCTTTTAGAAAATACCCAATAGTTGGTATAGTCGTTTTCTATGTGGGATAAAAGAATGTATAAAACATGAGAGATATAAAAAATGTTGTCTATTATTTCAATTAATTAGCATGTTTGTGATATCATTCTATAAAATTAATTATTTTTCAAATGGGGACTATATAAAAATTTATTTATCATGAAGAATATTCTCTTACACACTTTAGAATACACATTAGAAATTATAAGTGGAAGAATAACATTATCCTATTTTTTTTAGTTTACTCTTCAACCAAAACTACCACTGTATACACGAATTTGATATATTCAAGATAAGGTAATGAAGTGTATTTTGGTTACCCACATTTTGAAATTATATATTGATGGTATGAACTTTTATATATTCATAGAGAAAACATTTATGGAAAATCCTTTATGATTTCTCACCCCAAGGGGTGGACTCACCTCATTTTTCTTGGGGGATATTTTGATTAGATACACCTCAAGATGTTCCTATTGATAATCTAGCAATGTAGAAAAATTCATATTTTATATTATCTTGAATAATAATTCCAAAATTTTGTCTTCAACTTGGTTAACTCCATTTTCCAATTAATAATGATCTTTACTTTCAACTCCCTATAGTGTAAACACAAAATAATTCACCAGAAATATAGAAATATGGTGGAAAACTTATGAGATTATTAAAAATAGAAATTGGGATGAGTATTTTTTCTCAACCTAGAGACTCAAATCCATATAGCTTTAAATTCACTTGTTCTCATCATTATTGTGTCTCCTTTTAAAAATTTCTTTAGTATCATGAAATTTTTACCTTAGTTCACTTTAATCTTGTGTGGATTATTTACCATCACTTACACCACTAGGGAAATAACTTCCATTGATGATTGTTTTTATATCTTCAATATATAACTTTAAGTAGAAAGATGATTCATAAAAGAATATTCATTCTGTTTAATATTATTTCACTTTGTAGAAAATTTGTGTGATACACTTGAGTTATAATTTGTTTAGAAATTATCATGAAATTTGAATTCAGATTCATGTAGAACAAACTGTTTTGTTATTGTCCATTTCTTTATCTTGTACTTTATCTTTCGTTATTTCAATTCAATAGTAGATTTCACATGATGAGGAAATCTAATTAGGATTTAAATATTAAGATATTATTATTTGGATCGTTCACATGGATTATTCAATTTTTTAAGTTACTTTTTGGGTAACTTATTTAAATTTTCTTTAGGAATTCATTAAATAAATACCATAATCATTTTTCTCTCCTAGATTGATTCCCTTTGTGAATTCAACTAACTTTTATTCATTTTAATTCCCATGTAATGTTTACAGTGTTCCATAGTACAAACCCTTTTTCTATAGTAAAAGAATATTTTCATGGTTGACATGGAATTCATGAAATCCATCTTATAATTATTCTTTAAAGTGCTTTAATTAGTCATTTTCATATGTTGAACAACATTCAATACTAATTTATCTCCCAAGGTAGCTAGTTGTCTTTTCATTGTGACTTAATTCTGTATGGGTTGTAGTCTTCTATTCACCTTATCATAAGAGTTTAACATAGTTAGTGAATACAATTATATTTATTTTGTGGGAACAATTTTTTTATAATTACAAAATACTTCAATAAATTTGAATTTGTTTTTAATATAATGATTAATTATTTTATGTTGAAGATGATTATGTTTAATGGGATTCATAAATTATTCAATTGTATTCCCCTTGAATGTAGGATTTCTATAGTATTAATTTTTTATTAATATTTTTACAACATCTGTCATCGTATTTTTTAAATTTCCAGTATCACAAATAGTCTCTAATGAACCTCATTCTTTTATTTATAGTACTAATCTAACTTGATTTAGTAACTTTATATTTCTAGATATGAAATTTCTTCTTTGTTTAATTATTTTTGAAGTTCTTTTCCTTGATGTTGCTAGTATCCACCCATATTTTTTAGTAAATATATTATAATTTAATATTCCCACATCTTCCCATATTTTCGATATGATCCAATACAAGGAGATGGGGCTATTTTAGTAGAAAGAAAAATTTGGGGTATGGTTCAACATCTTCCTTGAGCTTATAGAAGGTATATCAAGATATTATTTAGAGATCTTATTTACAAAAATATGATTCTACTTATAGATATTTGTCTCATAATTTTTTGGTAAAATAAAATCCTTTTTAGGGATTGACTATCATCACATGTTTGGGTGGAGAAATTATTTTTTTTCAATTACATGGGATGTTCTAGAACGTGTCTTCTTAAAATTTCTAAAATTTACATCTTGTTCAAGACATTTCATATTGAGGAAAAACTTCAAATTTTTAAACTATGATAGCCTTCAATCCCATTAGATTTTAATTTTATTAATCTAATATTCATGTAGTCTACTACCTTCATTCGTAGACATGTCAAGGTCTTCAATTCATATGTATTTAACATCCAATTGGTATTCTTTTATACTAATAGAATCTTTATGTGATTATTTTGGTGCATATATCTTCTATATATACTTTTCATGAAAATTGTTATTTTATTTCACAAACATGTCGAAACCTTTAGCCTTATACATTTTTTCTTCAATTTGAGCATAACTAACCTTTATGGAAATATTGAACAATATTTAAAGGGCATGGATAACATCAAAAAACCAATTATTATGCATGATTATCTAAAAAACATTCCATTGGAATTATTCTTCAATTAATGAAATATTTTCATTGCAAAGGGTCATAGATTATTACTTTACCTAAATGAGGTCTATTTGAATGTTTCAACCTTTTAATTTCTTAATATGTGTATCCTCATTTTTATTAATTTACACTTAAAGATGATCTTTTTAATTAGGAATATTCTTGAAGAATCAATGTATATATATAAAAACATCATCATCAATATTATTTATATATCATTCAAATTGAAAGTAAAAGTTTTCAATATATTTGATAAACAAATCATTTTCATAATGTCATTATCTTAAGTAAGTTTCATCAAAAGGATTAGTGTTGAATGATTTTATAAGATAGAATTGATCATTAAATTCTTTAATTAATATTTTTTGAAATATATATTCATTTATCTTGATTATATTTTTTAACTTTTTGGTAGAGAACATCATGTCCTATTCACCAAAAATTAAGATTATACCTTATCTTTTATGTTATTCATAATAAACTTCAAAATTGTTCTTAATATGAACCATATGAAGATATTCATTCAATCATTATAATGAGTGTATACCCAGGTGGTAAAGAATCCTTACTGGAATCCAAACGACCCATGATCGAATCTGGGAAAAGTTGAATTTCTAGGATAGTGTAGTAGGGCATTGTAGTAGTAATGTAGTAGCGGTGACACTGTAGTAGTGGAGGTATTTTAGTAAGAACTGTAGCGGTGATAGTATTGTAGCAACCTAGGTACTGTAGCATTACTATTCACTAGAGGGCCCTTTGGGCCAAAAAATGGGAATTTCGGGCTTGTATTTGGCCTTTCATTCCCTCAGAACTACGGGATATGTAATGGGTCCCCCTCTACCCAATCAGAAAAAATGTTATTTACTTTTAATAATAAAATGAGACTTTATATTGATTCAATCATAGGAAGAACTATTCTCTAATAGAACTTTTAGAATTCATATGGATCATGTAGTAACATTGAGGGGGGGGGGGTGAATCATTGTACCCAACTTCTTATTGAGTTTATAAATTATTTTCAATTAGATCCTTCTAGTCTATAACCTTTTCCCTAGTTAATAGGAATTGATCCATCATATACTTTAAATAATAACATACAAATTGAATATTAATAATTGATGAAATATAAGCACACATAGAGTTTTATAGGTTTATTCTTGATTTTATAACTTATTCATTTATATGAAAAACCTTTTGTTTTTTAGGAATATTCTTATTACAATAACTTCGTAGTAATTACTTATGACTTGAATCGGTTAACAATGTTCATACATGAAATTATAAATGATATTGATTCGATGGAACTATTTATACTAGTATGGCCAGTTATTTAATGACATTTTAACACTATAACCACAAGTTCTTCAATAGATATTAATTAAAATTATGAAAAATATATCTCTAATTCACCATATGTCTTTGCATCAAATGAATAACAATGAACCTATATATATTCGACTAATACTATGTCATTAATATATTATTCATTTTAATAGAGTAGTCTTTAATAATTGGATGATGAAACTTCTTCTACAACTCACTACTTTCTCGGAATGATGAACAAAATAATTCCTCAACACATTACATGTTATATTATTTCTCAATTATTTAATACTTAGGTAGATACTCTTTATATCAAGAAATTTCCCGACCACACCCAAATATTCGATAACACATAACTCGATATTTAAATCATAGTTTTATATTTTCAATTAACTGTTATTTATAAATTTAGAATAATTTTCATGGATTTATCAAGCTTTTAGTCACTAGAACTTATAAGAAATTATTCTTATTTTTATATGTGTTATTTTAATTATGCTTAATGTATCACTCTATAAAATAACATTTAATTATTCGATTTAACTTTAAAATGATTCAAGTGATTCAATGATAAAATATGGGGAACATTTTTTACATGTAACACATGAAAATCCTTTTCATTTTTCTTCATATAGAGGAACAGAAGAAGTCATTGCCTTCACATGTCAGGTTTGCATTTGTGATGACTCTTCTTTTCCTTTTTGAAAAAATGTAAGAAAACAATTTCTACATCTTATTCAAGCTCTACAGGACCCCGCACATACGCTGCATGCATTCAATTTATCATATGAAATTATATTTCATACAAATCCTTAACTTTATTGTTCCAATATCTGTGTATTGTTTATGAAAAATTAAAATTTTCCTAGAACCGATTCTTTATTAAACCCTATTAGCTTCACCAAACTCTTGAGTGTGATATTTTTATGTTTTGATGTTGTGGTATATAGAACTTCATGTAACAAAATATGTACACATGATCTTATCATCACATTATAGTGTCAAATGTTGGATATAATATCATTCATGATTCCAACTTATCATTACATGAGGTTATATTCTCACAAAAAAAACTGGGAATATTATCTTCTTTATGAAACTTATCTTAGTGATGCTCTATTTTTATTCTGAAAAATGAGATCACTCTCTCAATTGGAAACACTAAAAACCTTAGCCATGACTCAGAATTTATACATGATGTATCTGTTACCTTTTTTGACCTTATATCTACAATTATTATACTATTTCAATCCACACTTGAATGCTTCAAGATCTTTGTATCTTTGAATATTATTGAATGTGGGTTTCATTTTTTTTTGATTTCAAGAATCACGGTGTCACATTCTTCACGATTGAATTCTCCACACCTGAATTTAATGATAACTATATGATCTTAATATTTTTAATTCTCAAACTCATCCTATATTTCAGATGCATGAATAATTTCTTAGATATTTGTACCATCATCAATAATATAAATTCCTTTGAAATATCCTATGCATGAAATATGGAGATACCATGAATAATTTTGGGATAATTGGTTCTCTTATATTTCCATAATACTATCAATCATATGATATGTATAAAGATAGGATGAATATTGAAGCATCAAACTAGTGGCATCAAGGAGCTTTAATACGAAGAGGATGAGTAAGGTAGAAGATTAATACATGTGGATGATTGAACAAATTGGATGGATTAGATCAGATGAAATAGGAGATATCCATATATTTTAATGATGTAATGATAGAATCACATAACCCATGTTTCACATCGATCATTATCATGGTGGAGGACAACCACATATTACAATGTTTCTCACAGTACCACCAGATGTGAGTTCTAGGGTCTGATCTCGATCCCTTGCTGGAAAAAACTCATGCCAACTCATGCACTTTCATACCTCCCCACATAGTGGTTACATCATTCCCCACATGAGATCCTATCTATGTGCATGATCTCTATCCCTTGCATATGTTTACTTTTCATTTTTCATAGAAATCTATGATTTGACTATGCCACCTAAGTAGTGGTTGTGGGTTCCTTTACCTCGATATGTGGTCAGATTATTTTTTAGTAAAACATGGAATTATATAACTATAAATGCCAACATATAAAAATAATATCGAAACCATGATAAAAATCCAAAAAAAATCTATATTCAATATATTCTTCTTGGAAAAAATAGATATTTTTATTTTTACATGGCCTTGTTAAGTCCTTTTTCTTCATCCTCATTTGATGGTCCTAGAAAATAATATTTTTCATTAATTTCAAATTCCTCATGAATTTTTTTAATAAACTTATTTAAACAATTTATTCAAAAAAACGACCATTTATCATCATCATAACAATACCTTCTTCAAATGGAAAATACTATGTGAATTCATCTAATGCTAATTGAAACATGTTTTTATCATTACGATTAACATTGAAATCATCCCATTTAATTATGAAATTTATTAGGCATGACATCTAATGCCATTTAATTAATCAATAAAAATTCTCTAGGAATCACCACCATGGAAAATGTGGTGGTAAATTTTCACTTTCCTTGTGTAATTAGAATATGTATTTGAACATAAGAACAGTTCAATAATCATCACATTTAAAAATGGAGATTTTTATTATCAAGTGAGAACTAATAAGTCTATAATAATTCTTTGATAATCATATTATCAAACATGGAGAATTCTATTAAAGTTGGGGTGGTACCAAAGAGGTAAACCCTGTAATACTACACCCAAAATAACATGTTTCATGCTCTTTAAAGAATCTTGAGGTATTTGTGATTTCGGTGCTGACATAGGCATTGAAATTGTTGGTGGTGTCACAGGGATGATGCATGAAACGTTTCCTTGGGCCTACATGCTATGTAATAGTTCTCCCTCTACCCAGATAGTATGTGGTCATTTTTTTCATAATAAAAACAGACTTCAGTCAAAACATTAAAACAACATATAGTATTTTCTTACTAAATGTGATTCAATTAATCCACAAAAATTTTATAAGAATCAATATCAACCTTCTTCAATATTTCATTAAATCTTTTCACCTTTCTCTTTCCACGATTATTCAAAAATAACAACAGAATTATTCATACATTTATTGTGATTACTTTTTAAATATTGATAAAAAACAAAACCATAGTCGTTAGCCATCCACATGAGATTTTCCTTCAACCATATTCCTTATTCATTATTTATGAAATTTTGTCTAGGATAATGGAAATCCACATCTGGTTCACTATAGTTGGATGATTTTTCCATTACTCAATTCATTAGGATATTGATCAACACTCACAACCCAATATATATGAGAATATCAACTATTTTATACCAAATATATATTTAGTTCCCTTCCATTTTTATCCTTATATATATAAGTCCACTGATATAGTTTTTTAGTTTGAAATATTTTTTTCATGGTTGAGGAAAAGTCTGAGAATTTATTTTCCCCCTTAAATGTTAAAAAATAATCTTTCCTAACCAATATAGAGTGTAAAATATGATTGTATATATTTTTTTCAATATAAATAAAGAATATATATTTTTAAAATATGAATTATTTAGAATATGAAATTTATATCATTTATCTTAAGGAATTACATGGAGATATTGAGGATGTTTTCACTTCCCCTGATAATAAGAAACATTTAGAGAGTGACTCTTTGGGTGATGGTGAAAAGGATCCATTACACAATACACTTATTTCTGATTTTTAGGTTTGTTAAGTGTGGGGAAACTATTTCTGAATGATGATGGTTATATTAGCGATTTTTTTCGGCCACTATCATTAATTTTTGGCCATGTTAGTTAGATTTTGGGAATTTAAATTTTATTATTCCATAACATCACTATTATGGACATAGAGAAATTAATGATAATGTTGATAGATGACCGTGATTCAGAAATTCTAATAGTTGAAGATGAAATTTAACAAAAAAAATTACAATGTAACCATTGTCAAGAAATCAAACCCATTGAGTGATATGGATAGAATATTACATGGAAGTTTATCTAGAGACTCTAAAAATAGAACTATATGGGTGGAAATTCCTAGAATTTCAACTTTTTATAATTAATTTATTTGAAAATAAAATTATATTTTCATTATTTTACTACACTAATTTCTTTTAAGGGAGAGCACTATACTCACCCCTTTCACCTATTCAATTGACCCAATAATAGTCTAAGTTTCATTTCCACTTAATCTCCCATTTTCATGGTTTTATATTATAATTTTATATTGTTAAATACAATATGTCAATTTATATACTCTTTTAGGTATGTTTATGCAACAAATAAATATGGTTGTGACATCTGAAGGAGGGTAAAGTTTTGGTGGAATTTTAAAATAACATAAACAACCATCAGGGGAGTAACAAATTTTAATTTTCTTATTATTAATTTAATTTTTCATGTATAGTTAAATAATTTCACACTACCCTATTAATTTGACATAAATTGTTATTTGAATAATTGATTAAAACCATCCCATGTCTTGAAATTTAGCATGGGGGAAAAATTTTATAACATTAGAACAAAATGAATTTTTGAATCTGATTTTAATTTTTGGGTGGGTTTCCTTGATAAATGTAGGGTTTTGCAAACAATTTATATTAGAAATGGATACTTTCATAGTATTGTAAGAATGTATTTGTATTTCCTTGGAAAATTGAAGTTTTTTTAAAAAAATTCCACTTCTACATGAATCCTTGATAAACATGCTGCATTCCTAACATATTTTTAAAATATATACATTTTATATATTGAAAATTCATATACATTATGAAATATCAAAATATTTTTTTGGTTTGTGAAAAATATGATTGTTAAAGTTCATAAGGACCCTTAAACAATTTTTTAACTACTAAATTGAAAATTTATTTGAAATTAAAATATTCTCATAGTTTCTACAACTTTGAAATTCACTATTACAGAAAATGTTTAGTTGGAAACATGTGGGAGGGGTCTTAAAATGAGATTAAATTTATTTTAATTAATACACATCAAAAATACCTTATTTTATCAATATTAAATATTTTAAACCTTAAATTTCCTTTTTTCTATGCTTGTATGTTTTTCTAAAAATAGGGAATGCTTTTCTATATTGAATGATTAATCCTTTCAATTCAACCATAGATTCAAACACATAACATATAATCAGTTTCCTCTTTAAAAAAATATGTTTTTATCAAAATTTTTGAGAAGTTTTATAATTTTAATTCGATTTGAAATTCTTGGAAGGTTTTAAAGTAGTAATCTTTTCATTTAACTGAATAGGACATTCACTATCAATCCTTGGTTGATATTTTTTTATTTCGAGATAAAACTATTAGATGATTTAATTATGTTACCTTCTAATTACTAAACCCACTAACATATTCAATTGAATCTAATTATTATTTATATTAATTATGTTCATCGGTTCACCTAAGAGTAAATATAAATTTTAAAGAATAATTAAATGTAAAGTTAATTTTTCTTAAATACATTCAATATTGTGAAATTAAACCATATTTTTAAAGTAGGAACCCATATTTTTTCCAACAAACTACTCTTAAGAATATAAATCATCAATACTTACTAAAAAGAGCCCATGGGGGAAAATATTTCAATAGCACTTCTTATTAGAATTGAAAATATTTCATTTTTATGGTAAAAAAATTTCTACTAAAATTTATGAATCGATTGCATGAGGACAAGAAATTGTTAATTTTGGGGTAATTTTATGTGTTTTCCATTTGATACATTTTTTCCCTCATCTATGTTGGGAAAATATTTCTTATGTGATGTCAAAATTCATTCTCAATAGAGTATCAAGGACTATTTAAAAATTTTAATTTAAAATATAATTATTTCAATTTATTAAAGTAAATGATAAATCAGAGTTATTAATTGATAAAATGATATTTCCATTAGTTATTATATATTTTAAGAATTAAAATAACTTTTTTATTTTTAATTGAAATATTAATATTTTGAAATGATTTTGAAAGAGGTTTTGGATTTCAAAAATAATAGTTTCAATATTACATGTTTTTAAATTTTAATTTTTTTATTTAAAGCACCTTTTTTTTTATTTTTCTATGTTTTTAAATTTATTGAAAATGTTATAAAAATTATCATTACTATAAGAGTATTAAGCTAATCCCATATGAATTTAAATTCTAAAATGGATTGTGCATGTAAGGATTTTTAATCTATTACCATATGACTTTTTTTTCATATAATAAACAAAGTATATCACATATAAAAATATCAGGGGAGTCTCGTATGACTTTTTTTGTTGTGGTGTGTAACTTTTAAATTTCATGTAGTATATTTTTAGCATTGTATTACTATCTTACACTTGTTCATGACATTAAAATTCTTTGAGGGTAAGAATATCCACCAATGTATGACTTCTATCTGGCCTTATTTGATTTTTTACTCTAAAAAATCATATAAAATCAAAGGGTGGGTAAAGTAGACCAATATTGCATCAAAACAGAATTTATAATTTCAAATTAAATAGAAAGAGATAACTTGATATCAAAACATCAAAGTGGAAGAGTTATAATGTTGATTGAGAGGAGTTATCTGATCCATGATTCCAATCTTACATATTATTTCTTAGAGTTGAAGCTATACCCTTGTGGGATAAGTGCATTCCATTAAAGGTTTTTAACACAATTAACCAAAGTAATAAGGTGAATTGTGATGAGGAGACACATGTTGTACAATTATTCAATGTAGCTGTTGCATACCATGAGTTGTAGTGATGGTATATCGTATATGAATTAATTTTATAAAAGACCTGAACTTATATTATATAAGGTAGAGGATATGCAAAAAAAATTAAAATGATAACATGGTATAGGAAATTATGTTACAGTTGAGGTCATGGTTCTATAGGAACTAGAGTTCGAGATGAGGATCATTCTTGACAAAAAAAAATTCATATTTATATTCCCTTCTTCCTTTGTTTCATTTATTATGAGATATATTTTTTTTGGTATCATTGTAGTTGTTTTTGTAAACCTGTGTATCTAAAATAATTTTTGAGGGATAAAATTAAATAAAATTAATTATCTTATTCATTTATTATCATGGTTATATAGTGTGTTCATTTAACTCAATGTTATCATTTCTCCATTCTTTATGTGTATCATTTCTACACTACTTCCTGAAAATGTGTGTTAAGAGTAGTGGATACTTATGATTAGGGCCATAAAGCAAATCATTTCAATTAAAAATGCTGAAAGTTTGTTTTAACTATAAATAATCATCCATTTATTTAGTGTTTTATAGAAATATTATTTTTTCAGTGAGTTCATTGGGAATGGTTGTTCGCCAAATGATGGTGAGGTGTTCTAATATAATTCTTCCCTAAATTTATAATACTAGTATGTTTAATCTAGATGTAGGAGAAGAAATACATTATCAATTTATTTTAGTAAAGTTTTCTATAAACCCATTCATTGTTTAACATTTCATTATTTTTCTTATTTTTTTATAATTTATTATACACTTTACTATTAGTTTTTTCAATCACCATCCACTTCATTTTCTTACCATCCTTCAGACTTTATTCTATTTTGTTTCATTTTTTGTTTGTTTTTGTTTTTTTTAGATTTCATACTATTTTTCTTCATCTATGATTGACCTTGCTCACCATTATCTTATAATAAATAAGTTTTTAAATTGTATTTTTGATAATATTTAATTATCATATAAAAATTATCAATCAATAAAAAATGATATGTAACTTTGTTTTGAAAAAATTAATTTTTCATAATTTGTTTACTCAAAATTAATTACATATGGTCAAATTTGGATAACTATTTTCCAACATTGTCAAAACTAGATAATTTGATTAGTTATTATTAATTTAATTAAATTATATCAATTTACATAAAAATATTCAACTTCAATCAAACCCAAATAATACAATGTTTTTATTAATTCAATCAAATATTGTTAAATTTTTCCAAATTAGGACAATAAATATCATTTATCAATAATTATTCACTAAATAGAGTTTAATTTATTTTAATAAAATTCAAACTATGTAATATATGACCCATCATAATCAATAATCACTAATGAAAGTCATTTATGATGAAACATGATCAATTTAGATCATTCCTAGTTGATCATGGTCAAATATTATTTCACAATCGCTTTGATATCATTCAATCTCATCCAATAAAATTTTCATATCTCTTAATCTTAAGATATTATTCTATCATTAAAATTGGAATACAAAATTATAAATTCTAGAAGTAGGATCATAATGACTTCAATTGCCTTAAAAACATATTTTGTTGATATTTTCATGGAACATTTGTGAAATTGGACACCGATAGGTTCCAAATGCATTTTAAACTACCCCAATCAGGAATTTTTTGAAATTCGAAATGCCATGTGTATGGTTTTAGGGAGTCACAAGGTATGATCATTGTCTACAATGTGACATTTCCTTTTTTTATATATGAATAAGGGTAACTCATGCAGAGGTGACATAAGAATTATATAAATGAATATCACATGATTTTAGATGAATATTCAATGAATCTCATAATAGTACAAGACTAAAATGGTAATGGATTTGAATTATTGGATACATGATACATAATGATCTGATTTTTTGAATGATTTTTGACATCTCCCATAAAGTTATTATCACATAGTACACTTCTTAGATAAACCCTATAGAAAACATTTCTTCATAATATTGTTAAAGGAAACATAATATAAGGTGAGCATATCTTACCAATAAGTTAAAACATAGGAGATATAAATCAATGATCACAATTGAGAGTAAGATAAGAATAAATATTTGATAACATGATCATATATTATAATGAATTATAAAAAATCATAAAAAAGCAGTCAAATAAATTTAATCACGAATCACGTAATATACCTTTTTTATAAAAAAATTAAAAAATTCATAATATTATGAAATAATCATTGATCCATTTACTATCCATGAGATCATATCATAAGAATATGTCATTGTTTTGTGTAATAATCACAATCATTGAATGATATTTCATTAGTCAAATATCACTGCAAAAAATAGCAAAGTGGAATAGGTTCACTCCATATTCCTTCATTTCCAAGTCATGGTTCAGTTTTAATTCTATAAGAATGGACTGATTCCCTTACTGAACTCAGTTCACTCTCTATTCTTGCCCATATTATCTCATGAGAAATTAATATTTAGCAGATGTATAATAGGGATATAAAATTATTGTCCAATCCGTTACATAAATAATTCCATATTTATGTGTGAAAAAATATCCCGAAAATATATATCATTTCATTATAATATAACCAATGTAAGGGAAATGGGTTTCATATATATTTCATGATTTCGTTAGAGTATAACCCATGGAGAAGAAACGAGTTTCATAATGATTTAATAATAACATAATTAACCCATAGGAAAAAAAGGATTCATATAATCATACTTTAATCATTATCATAAGACATCCAAAGAAAAAATTATATTGTATCATAAGATTATTTCCCTAGTGAATGATATAATTTCTTGAAGAAGTTTTGTCTAAAATAAAAATAACTTTAGGAGAGTATTTATACATCTCTTTGAAAAATTTGAAAATGCACTTTTTTCGATATCATTACAAAATATATATTATTAGAATATTTATAGAGGTATTTTCTTCTAAAATAACCATGAAATCATTTAAATGATGTTTATAAAAAATAATGGTCATCCGGGTGGAAATAGTTTTTCATGTTGTATATGCTAAAATGGATGATTCTTTTCAAACATTTCAAAAAAGTTAAAAATTAATTTTTCAATTTTTTAAAAAATTATTTCTTTTAAAAAATTATACACAAAGAAAAAGGTAATGAATATGATATTTTTTTTAAATATTACATGTAAATATAGAAAAAATAGAGTACAATTTGAAGAGTATGGATAAGGAATCAAAAGGTTATTGATGAATGATTAATTAAGGTCAACTTTTCATAGAAACATTTTTTATTCATTTGATGTACCAAATATAGGAAAATGGAATTGTTACACTAAAATTATAGAAATAACTATTAAATAAGAAAATATATATGGTTTAAAATTATGAACAATATAGTATCCCTTAACATAAATTTAGTATAAATAGTCTTAAAAATTTAGATTGTATCATAAACACTTACCTAAATTCCTATCTTTCATTATACACATTAAAAACAATGTATAATAAATATATAATTATAAGAAATACCTTATATAACTATATTCATACATAACTTTATTTTAATCATTCATTTATATTTTTCAATTATCCTTTAATTATCAATTCTGTATAAAAAGAACATTTAGGAGAAAATTGGTTTATTTTCTAGGAATTATTAAGTTCAATAGTTCATGTCCTTGAACCATGGTCAGGGTTTCCTCAGATCCATAATATTAATTATTTTATAATATTAATATTTATTAATTATATAAACATTTATAATTATTCATATAAATCAGTGATGAAAAATTATTTGCATCAGTTCATCGAGATGGTAGTCTGTTCATATGCACAAGTGATGTTTCCACTATTGGATGGATGTAATGAATTAAAATAAAATAATAATTATCATTTATATAACCATAATTTTATTTTAAATATCATAATATTAATTGAATCATTCATTAAACCATTCATTTAAAGTTAAATGAAATGATAATTATATTGGTTCATGGAGGTGGTAGTCCACACATATTCATGAGTTACATTATTAGTTTTCAAAGGACAGGAAATAGAAAGAAAATGTATTTAACATTAACATATAATCATATCAGTATTGTTAATATACTTAATTCATGACATTATTATGTTATCAAACATTCATAGGCGGTTTAAGAGAAAATAGATATGGAGAAGACCGGTAAGAACATATATATCTTTTTTGAGTATCTTACATGGAGAAACACCTTAAGGCTCCTTGTATGTATCATTTATGAAGTAAAAAACCTAAATTTAGTGGATAAGGATGCTTGAAAAGTATTTTGGTAGAGATTGGTAATACTAAATGGATCAAGTAGTATAGATATGAGAGGATAGGAGGTTCACTTTTATAAGTGGGGGGAGTGTAACTCTTATAAATTTATAAAATATTAAAATATAAAAAAGGAATATTTTCTTTTATCTAGATCAAAAGAGAATTGTATTAGAATATAAGATATTAAATGTATAAATTAACCTAAAAAAATAAGATTTAGAAAAAAATTCAGGTTACTTAGAGCCTTATCACTTCTGTTTATAAAATTTCTATGTTTCATTTCCTACACCTTTCTTTCTTAGAAGGAGCATCTTAAAACCCTTCATCATCAACAATAATATTTTTTTCTTTTGGATAAGAAATGACTATAAGTTGGTTTTTTTGGAGATTTATCCTCCACATCATCTTATCTTCTATGAATTCCCTGATTTTCATTTAATTTAATAATTTCATCTTGATTCCTTGAGAGATTTCCACTATCACTCAGGGTGTGTTGTTCTTCAATCATAGGATCAGTGCATTTCTACTTCTTTTAAAAAATCTCTCATTCCTCTATTTGATGGACCATCAAACTTTGTTCAGAATCCTCGACCACATGGGGCTCGTGTGCAATATCTTGGGAGTCATCTCCCACCATTTTTAAAACATAATCATTAACTCTATCAGTGATGGATCAACCAGTATAAATCTCTTTATTTTGGGTCTTTTGCTGCTTCATCTTATTCATACATGAAGTCTCATGGTGTCCTTTTAATGAACAAAAGGTGCATACAAAACATTAACTGTGTGAGTGGTATTTTTCTACAAAACATTCTCTCTTTAATCCCGAATACGTAATGCTTTTTACTTATAATAGGTATAATTATCTATTGGTAAAACCTCTATGTTTATTACATGTGAAAGATCGTGTATTTTCTTCCTGAGGAAAGATTCATGGAACACATTGTGAACATAAGAGAGATTAGAAGGAAGAATCAAGAAATAAAAAACTATATAGATACAATTATGAATTTTTAAGTGAAAAATATATATATGGATCAATGTATTCTTATATATAAATCCAACATCATTTTCCAAGCAAATATTTGTAAGAATACCTTTACATTTAATTTGAACTCGAGATCTCAACAATTATTCTCAACATTACTTTTCTAACAACTCCAATATACCATACAATACCGATGAATGGTTCTAATCCCATCTTAAATTTAATTTATATATTAGGTACTAATATATTTCAATTACCAAATTTACCCTTACACATTGATTTTATACACATACAAACACAGAGGGCTTCATAAGGAGTCATCTAGATGCTTGTCTGAAAGATACTATTATAAGAAAAATCATGCATATAAAGGTGATGATCTCAAATAAATATTATCTAAAAATATCATATACTGTATGAATGGTCCTATAATAATTTCCATATTTCTAAAGAAGGTATGTAGTAAAAAAGATATACTTTATATTCAAATATGGTTATATAAATTTATGGATAATTGAGGTAATCATAAGATAATGATGATATAAAATATAATGAATTAATTCATTAAAGTATATAAATTCATTAATATATTTCCTAAATATAGGAAGAATAGAAAAATATTAGTTGATTTCAATGAAATTTTATGACTTAGTAAACCAATTGACTACAACCCAAAAAACATTATATCCTTTAAATGTTTCTGGGAGATTAATGGTGAAATCCATGGTGATGGTTTCCCATTTCAATTATAGAATTTCTAATGGTTTTAAAATCACTTTATACTTCTCTATATTAGTCATATCTTTCTTATATTCAAGTCATTTTGATATATAATTTAAAATATGGATTTATATATTGTCACAAAAAAAATTTATTTCAAATCTATATAAATCTTTTTAATTTGAAGATGAATAAAAAATGATGAGATATAAGCTTCATCCAATAGATAATTATTTAAATTTGGATTTTACCAGAGAAATAAAAGGTTTAAAAATGTTTTTTTATATCAAAATCATGGTTAACCTCATGAATATTCCTCAATTTATTCTATAGTTCCACATCCTCCTTATGTGTCTCTTTAATACTCATATAGATAAATAATTGATTATTAATCTGATAAAGTTATAAAATACCCACAATAATCATGATTCAAGATAAATATTTCACAAATCTGTAATTATTGGATCTATTACATCCTCATTATGGACAAATTATCACGTTATTTTGAACATAGAGCATTATCCACCATGTTTTCCATCTGATGGTTTTATTGTGTTGAGTATTCAAAATCATAATAAACTCCAACCATATACTTGAACACATATTAAAAACATATTGTGTGAATATATACTTCAAATGTTTTTTATCTATATATATATATCACATCTTTCATCATAAATATAATGCCTATATATTTAATGAAAATAATACTGCTTCCCACACCAAATCAAGAGTTAGGTAATATTTCTAATGAATTTTCAATTAGCATGTGGCATAATCCATAACCATATCATTTTTCATATTCATTTATCTAAATTACCTCTTCCATGAACCATTATATACAAAAAACCTATCTCTCAATTAAGGTAGTGTGAGAACAAGTTCACTAACAAACCTTATATTTAGCTCCATAAAATTTTAGTCGCATTCATTTATCCCAATAAAATCAGATCCCATTCACATAAAACTGGTAATATTGTTTTATTTGTATGACAAATCAATCAAATTGGTCATTATTATAAATACAACCCATGTAACACTCTAAGATTTTATTTTTCATTTTCTTGAAAATAAACATGTGGTATTCAAGAGCTTTCTCTACACACAACTCCAATTCTAAATGATCTTGTGATATAGTATAAATTTATAACCGAACTATTATATTGAAGGGTTTTAATAAGATTAATCACATTATATTTATTGATATGTTTTCCTATATTATAATTTATTTATTTAATCCTAATATATAATAATTAAATTTTTAATAAAATCATTTCATTATTAGAAGGAATATTTTTCTAAAGAAATGTATTTTGCTAAATGTTATGAAATTTTATATGAAAAAAAATATTAATAAATAATAAAAAGTTATTTTAATGAAATTTATTATCAATTTATTAATAATAATCCATAAATGAGTTATTTTATTGTTATAAATGAAGAAAAACAATTAACGGTAAAAAGAGTCATTGTTTTATAAAAATATTATTAACGTGCAAAATGTGTCTTTATCATAATAAATTAAATAAATCATTAATAAAGAATGGTTTTAATGAAATTTATATGTTATATATATCAAAAAAAAATTATCATTAATTTTATACTTTTTACTAGTAAAATAATGAAATTATATTAGTTTTATGCTTAAAAAAATGCATTTTTCAAAAAAGGGGCTTTCATTGCATTTCACTAGATTATTTTAAAATTAACTTCAATACACATATAGAAATTGAATTTGATAAAATTGATTCAACATTTATAATAATCATGTAATTTTTTTAATGATAGAACAATCATTTTTTCATATTGAATAATGAAAAGAATAAAAATTTGTTACCCTCATTAAGGTCAAAATATGTTTTCTAAGAGGTGGGAGGATTCAAAATACGGGATAAGGGTAATAATTCAAAAAAAAACATTTCTAATTATTATTTTATGAATATATTTAGACCATATATTATCTTACCATTAATTAATTGTCTATTTTCTGAAACTTGAAAAAAAATGACATTATATTAATAAAATATTTCATGTAATTCTATGTGTGTTCACTCCCTCACTTATAAAAGGTCACCTTATGTCTTACATTATTAATAAATATTTGGCCTTATATATCATCCAAAATCTACCCCAAAACCTCCCTACATTCATCCCCTGGGATTCTAATAATATAGACATTTCAAGTCTTGTGATGTAATCCAAAAGACATATGTCAAAGAAGAGGAGTAAATCAGAATAAAGATCTTTCAATTTTATTAATTCTTCTACTTACAATGAATATGATATAGAAACACTAACATAATTAATACATCATCATAAATATACTGATATGTTTTTTTACTATGTAGAAATAATTTTCCACTTCATTTCCATCAAATGGGAAATGAATGTATAACTTGTGTGTATGTGTGGTATACCACCTCCACACAGTGATATGAATCATTTAAAATCATCGCCTGACATTTATATTTCTAATTATGTATTAAAAAAATTTATATGATATATATGATATAATTATGATTCTATAATGAGAAATATTTATTTATAATTTATCATTATTTTCATTAGAAAATGAAAACAATGTCTATGGGTATATATATACTACTATCTCTATGAATGGTATAATTACTTTTTATAGATATGACGTTTTTATGGCCTTAAATATGTATATAATGAACATATATGATATTTATATCATTATTAACATTATTTGGTTGATATATCCATGATCAATGTGCAAATACTAGTATTTACGAAATAAAAAATTCCTAAAAAATGATACATTTGTTACCCAAAACAATAATTTTAATAAGGAGTTGTTAACAAATGAGTGATAAGATGTTATAAGTATACCATTTATAGTATTATAAATATTAATTTTATTCTATTATAGATTTATAATAGATTTTAATTTAGTATACAGAAGGTTAAATCAATTTTTGAAATAATTATAACTTGAAGTAAGGGTTTTGTGATACAATATAACTTTTTTGGAATTGTTTCTAAATAAATTTTATGATGATAAAATTATATTTCATATCTCTAAACAATATAATTTATTATATTAAACTCTAGTTGCATTAGTATAATATATTCCTTCTTATCATTTTTCTATCTGCGAATATTAAAAATTATGAAAGAATGTTTTTAAGGAAATCCAAATTTATTTCTCTCATTGGCTGTAAATTTTATATTCCTTGTTCAAATTTTCTTTAAAATACTTTTTAGAGTATTTTTACTATTTTTAAAATATTTTCAATTTCTTTCTTACCCATATTTTACTTTATTTAATTTTTTAAAAATTAATTTTCTTATATTCTTATGAATGAGGTACTTTTTACGAAAGTGTGAACAAAATATTTTTTAACGTACACTATAAGAATTTATTTTCCCAACATAGTGACTAGTATTTATATGAAGATTCCTTTTAAAAGTATCCATAGTTCATTCTAAATAAATAAATATCCTCACATTTTAGAAAATTTTAGTTTTTGAATGATTTATTTTAAAATGAAATGGTATTTTACAAAATAAATATTCAAGTGATTCTTTGAATGCATTTTTTATTTATTCTAACATACTTTAATGTTACATATGCTTCACTAAGGATTTTATCCAACGATACCATATTTACTATTTCTCAATAGTGTTCATGATTATGATGATGAAATATTGATGAATCACTCTATATTTTCCATGGTCCAAGCTTTAATAAAATTATAAAAGTTTTAATGACCACATGGAATACATATAATTGGATTATAATTTTATAAATGGTGTTTTCATTATTTAAATCCCCTAAATTTGGAAAAAATCAATGTTTTATCACATAAAATGGTACATGGGAGGTTGCCCCAATTCTCATAAGGGTACACAGTAGGTTACCCCAAGTCCAGTGCTGGTATATGGGTGTTTAACCCAAGCCAAATATGTGATGGTTATCTTGGTGGGTAACCATGACATAAGATTTTTATGATTATGATTATGCCACACTTTATGCTACTTTTTTTTACATAATATTAAACAAATTTTATGATCTCATGTATCATCTTTATTGATTCATTTATGGTTTATTTGTTATGAAATACCAAGAATTATTCCATGACTAATTATTATATTATAAAAAAATTTTGGTATGATTTTCTCATGTAAATCTTATGTTCTAATAATCTTATTCTCATGTTCTTCTTTCAAATGATGAATAATTGATATTTTTCTTTTTTATACATATATAGAATATGATCTCTATATTTATTATTTTTTCTTTCCTAGGATATGAATATTTATTTTAGGTATGATATGTCCTTGAATTGTACTAGTTGTGGATAACATGGAGGAAGCATGTGTAGATCATTTATACACTAGTTGTTTACATATCCAAGATTTGGGAGACATTAAAACATTACAGTTCTAGTATGAATGGTAATGACATGTAATTAATACTCATACAATAAGATATATTATTTTTTACATAATTTTTTGGGTTTACTAAGTTGGTATCAATGAATGGTTTAATTATTTTTTGGAAACTAAATGAAAAAAATTTGGGAGAATATACAGGATAACCCTAAGTATAAAAGATAATCCTTAGTTGTTATAAAGTAAAAGTGTTCTTTTCCTAGAAAAAACATCCCCATTTGGATTCTAGGAAGTTTATGTGTATAACGATCATATGTAAATATGGGTAAGATATCCTAATGTTCTGGATTATGTGTTAATGAAATCATCATCGATACACGATGTGTGGAGCTGAGACTGCATGCTTGACTGGAAAATCCCAAAGGATATGATTTAGTTAATCGATATTTTCATTATAAAAAATTATGAATGATTTTAATATATGATTACTATGTATAACCTTGGTTAAACTAATATTTTGATACATTGAAAATAAGGTGTACTAATTTAGAAATCTTATAAATGATTTTCACGATTATATAGGTTCTCACTACTATTATTATTGATTAATATATACTTTTTTGTTGTACTCAAAATATAGGATGAGAAAAAACCATGTTAACGATGAATATGATGGACAAAACAATTAATATCCTCCTAAAAAACAAAATTTTAAGGGACATAAAATTAAAAATATCATTTCAATGCTTAAATAACATTCTCAAGAGATGAATCATACTAAGCTTCTAAATGAGAAAAGGAGGGAACAATTTTATGTTGATTCCTTCATAAGGAAATAAGAAACTTATTTCATTGGTTATTCTAATCTATTAATTACTGAGAAATAAATTAGTACCATAGAAAATAAAATTTTCATTATCTAGTTCTCATAACATGGAAAAGATAGTTTGGATGTTTATCATTTAAAAGATAAAGTAGATCAATGGTGGAATTTTATCATGAACAAGGGGAAACATGAATAAATTGAATCTAAGTATTGGGATGAGTTTAGATGGAAATTTTTCAATGAGTAATTGTCTCTTATTTTTCATATGAAAAGTTAGAAGGAATTTCTTATGCTAGAGAGAAAGTATGATGAATTCATTAGTACATATGAGCAAACATTTCAAGTCCAATGAGGTATTCTTATGGTACTATTTTCCAACATGAATGAAATATTGATTAACTCTTTAGTGCGTTAAAACTAATACACTAAAGTATTTTATTGATAAGATACTTAAATATAAATGATGAAATTGTTTTTTGTTCTATCAAGGTATAAATATGGATTGTCGTTGATTCGAACCGCCTCGGGTGGTGGGGACCGATGAACCCAACGGTCGATCTCACGGAGGGCTGAGCTCCACTCAATCTCTCAGCTCGGGTATATCGGTCTTCATTTCAAAATGCCCAAAGGTTCCATATCCAATGATACATGGATCTGCATTCCAATGTCAGGCGTTTGTTGGGTGATTTGGCCAGCGATGCTTAGGATCTCACATTGGTCGAGAGGATGGGAAGTCGGGCTCTTCGTACCATTTTGGGGGGAATTATTTCCTGTTCCGGGACTCTCTTATAGATTTAAGACATATTCATATGTTCACGAATCTTTGGTTTATACACAAGCATAGTATCCATGGATTACTTATTGTTGGAAATGGTCAGTTGAACGCAGGGATTCAGAATCATTTAGGCTCGAGGTTTACCATCCCTCAATGGATTAATGACTCTGAGGAGTTTGGACTCATTGAGACAACACTGTTTTAAAACCCTATAACTGGGTGCTCTGGAGTTTATTGTCATCCAAGGGGATAGATAAAGACTTGAGTGTTTGGATCGAACCTGTGATATGGGCTTCCTATGTATCCTCATGAGGGGAGTTAGAATCCATGTAGTTCAGTCGAGATTAGGTATTACATGTGAGAGTTTCTAGTAATTGGGATTGAACCTCGAGGAGGTGTCCTACGTACCCTGCTTAGGAGACAGGGATCAAAACCCACGTAGTTCATTCGAGATTAGGGCTAACACATGAGAGTTGCCTGTTAATGGTATTGAACCTCAAGGAGGCATCCTACGTACCCTGCTTAGGAGAGAGGGATCAAAACCCATGTATTTTGTTCGAGATTAGGGCATACACAGGATAGTGTCCTGTTATTGGGATTGAACCTCGAGGAGGTGTCCTACGTACCCTTCTTGGGAGACAGGGATCAAAACCCACGTAGTTCATTCGAGATTAGGGCTTACACATGAGAGTTGCCTGTTATTGGGATTGAACCTCGAGGAGGCATCCTACATACCCTGCTTAGGAGACAGGTATCAAAACCCATGTAGTTCGTTCAACCGCTTCCATCGTGCAGATGTCGTGACCATCACAAGTCTCTAAGCCCATGTGAGTCATGCTCTGTGTGAAAAACAAGAGAATGTAACCGACTTGGCAGGCCTCACACATTCTTCCTACCAAGGGAAGGTGAGGAAGCTGAAAAGCGGAGGAGAAATATGGGACCACTAGACTCTCCTTCTCCCTGATATTGGAGGAAGGTAGAAGTTGCGCAGTGAAGCAATGAACCTTTCGTGATGAGAGGGGAAGGGTCATCGTCTTCCTGCAAGGATAGTGTGGGGATTACTCTAGGAGGGATGCCCAGCCACTCTCGGTAGAGGGGATAAGGGCTCACTGCTGGCGCTCGTTAAAAGGAAATGCAAGTGGGGTCCCTCAATATTGGAAAGTGGAGAGGCAGAAAGGGGATTCTCGGGCTCGGACCCTGCACTATCGTGGGTATGTGAACCCATAAATGTTTCGGGAACCCGCTCAAGGGTCGGAGAAACCCCTTTTCCCTCACCTACCATGGTTATGTAAACTTCAAGCGACGCGCTGATGCGCCAGAAGGTTTCATCATATGGGTTTAGTGGCTTCAGTAGAGGCCTTGGCTTGGGGCCAATGAATAGGCCAATGAAGGGATTGTGAAGGATTATTCCAGATTGGAAGGATTTTATCTGGCTTGGGGAATGGGAACACCGAAGGAGTGGGCGGGCCACATGGGTGTATGAGGAGTGGCACCCAACGCATAGGGGGGTGCTACGCGGCTGGAGAGGACATCCGCATACCAGGGTGGTACGTGGACGAATAGGCATCCCGCGTACCAGGGCAGTACGTGGCTTTGGGTTCGGCCCGCGTACCAGGTTGGTACGTGGGTGAGTCCACGTGAGCAGCGGCGGCCAGGGGCGACGCCGGTTAGTGGTTCGTCGGTCAGGGCTTTGCCTGCATAGGAGGGTGCTACGATGTGCGTCGGATTGAAAAATGGTCATATAATCCCTGGTCCACGGGGAGTACATCTGCAGAGGGGCCCTATATTGCGGTCTTATTTTTTTTGTTATTTTAAGTTCGTGGTTCACCAATTTGTTATGTGTTTTTTGGTTCCTTATTAATTCGTTTCCAGTTTCATACCTGTTGTGGTTCACAAATTGGAACTTTGTTATTTGCGAAATCCTAAGCTCCTTCCTCCAAAATGCATCCACCCAAATCCGATCGATCCCTTTCTTCTCCCCCTCAATTTCCTTTTATAGTGGGGGGAAAGAGATGTATCTATGGTCATGTGACACCTTCTACGGAGGCCCATTACCGAAAACCTAGTTTACATATGACTTGGTAAATCTGAAACTCACAGAAAATTGAATGAACCTCACTTGAGAAACAAATCAGTTTGGGGGGTGCTTTGCGGCCGCACAGGGCTACGCCTCTATTCTGCGAACAATAGCATACCCGGTCTGGGCCGGTTGGTGCGTCTTACTGCTGGGGCGCTTCATGATGGCGGATCAGCCTGGCGCCCATCCTGCTTCTCACCTGTGGAGGGTTCCCACCTTTGTTCCATGAATGACACTGGTCCACGGAGGGGGCAGCTTGCTAAACTGTCCACGTACCACCTATGTTGGACCGGTACGCGGACCGGTTAGTCCTTCGCCAATCTTGAGTAGTCTCCACATTTTCATCCAATTCTTTGATGTAAATTTGGTACAATCCTTTCTCAAAATAAGGGGATTCCCATTCTCCTTTGCGGTTATTTCAGGACCCTACAAATTCTTTCCAATGGAATGGGGTCCAATCGGAAAAAAGAGGATGTTATTCTGATGTAGAGTGGTCCTAAAAATCAATGAGTGATTGGACAATGCTCTAAATGTTTCCTAAGCCAAGGGACTCAGCGAGCACAGTTCGAATTTTGCTAGGGTTTTGTAGAAAACCCTACAAATTTTTTTCCTTTTCTATTAATATCCTATGTCTTTCCTGGGCCCATTTAGTGTATACCCAGTGGGTATAGCTCGGCTTTTTCTTAGGTCATCCTTTTCGGGTTTTTGGCCTAACGGGCTTTGTACCTATTTTTATGAGCGGTTTAAAGTCCCGTCGATAGGACAATCATTACTAATGTTTTAGGTCAAACAACTTTGACCATATATGGTGGGGCGAGGGCCCCGATAAGGTTTGGTTGATTGAAAGATGTCTCAATACCTTTCAGACGCATGTGGGGGGAACATGTTTAGATTTGAACAAAATACAGGGCATGTCGCAAGGCATGGGAGCCGTATCGGCATACAGAGGTAGGAAAAGCATCACCTAAGGAAGTCTTGCCTTTGATAGATGGCCAGGGGTGATCAATATGCTGAGACGCTGAGGGCATGGTATCCATATTCGTGCAAAGGTGCCCTTAGGTCAATGACTGTCCCTTTCAGATGGCCTGAGGACTTTATGGAAGTCCGGATTATGGACACCACCAAGGGTGGCTTGGAGAATTATGGAAAACCAGCATGGGTGGATCCAAAAGGGTATGTAACATCCAAAAGGGTTTGGGAACATCTATATGAATCAAAAGTGTGGAAAAAGGTTCCCTATCCTACGCATTTAGTAAGCGTAAAGGATGGTTGGAGCATAGCGTAGTTTAAAGTCATGTAGATGGGAAATACTTTAAAATGGAACGTCTTATCCTGGTTCTCAGTAATATCTTCAGACATTCCACCATATTCAATCAGGGTTGTGAAAGAGGTTGGTAAACTGCAGATCAGAGGGTTTCCGAATCCCGGGATGGATGTGGGGGCTCAGAGGCCTAGAGGTGTACGGAGAGAAGCACTGCCTAAGGAAATATTGCCTTTGGTAGGCGATCCAGGGGAGATCAATATGCAGAGCCCCTGAGGGCATGGTATGCATAGCCATGCAAAGGTGTCTATAGGTCAATATTTTTTCCGATAGCCGAGCAACATCAAGTAAGTTGAGATTCAGGACCACTAGGGGTGGCTTACAAGGGTTCATCTCTTTCTAAGTACATAGTATGGTTTATGAAAAGAGGGTGTCTGAATGTGGGAGAAACATCTAGGATAAACTTCTTGGGAATGGGTAAAGTCATCCCTTCTCACGCTGGTGTGAGACAGTGGTTTGTGCAGGTCTGTCTTGTGCATTGAGGGAAGGAGGAAAACCTCTATTCCTAATTGAACCCATGAAGAGTTCAACCACTAAGTTTAAAGTCATGTGGAAAGGACGAAGGGAACTGTTATTATTACTAAATATATGCAGTTTAATGTCATGCGGTGATGACAGAGGGAATTTTAAATTCCGTGCAGTTTAATGTCATGTGGTAATTACGGCTTCCGTGTAGTTTAACATCATGTGGTGAAGACAGGGAGCATTATCCAAGATACTGTGTAGTTTAACTTTGTGCAGTGAAGAAGGTGGGAATTTTTAAATCTGTGAAAATTCTTGTAGTTTGAGGCATTTCCCTGGATGTTTAATGATTTGTCTTTCCAGCTTCATTCCAAGAGGCAAAGACATGTTCCATTCAGTTCTAACCATCATGCAGTAAGGTCATAGTTGCAAAGGCAACTCATGATTAGAATGTAACTGGGATCAAATATCTCATAATCTCCAAGACGTGGAGAGGGGTTGATGGTGTAAACTGTGGTTCTGAGGCCTCTTGGATCAAGAGAGATGATATGGGGGCTCTGAGGCCGGTAAGTGTATGGAGATTGGAAGAGTATCGCCTGAGGAAATCATGCCTTTGGTAGACAGGCCAGGGGCTATCAATATGCAGAACTGCTGAGGGAATGGTATGAATAGTCATGCAAATGTGTCCACGGGTCAATGACTTTCCACTTCCGATGGCCATGAATGATTATAAGGATACACAATTATCCGAGCCACGAAGTCTGTCACTTGGTAAAGAAATATCTGGAATTGTTGGGGATGTTCATCCCTGATTGTTGCTAATGCTCGGGGAGTTCCCTGTGCTAATCTATCTTGTGCAGGGGTGTACCTTTACTCCATGTAGTTTAATGTCATGCGTTAAGGATGAAGTACTATTAGTTTAATAGTCATAGAGTTCAGACCATTGGGTGACTATTGCTATAATCACTTGAAGAGAAATTGAGTTTGGATTTTCTAGTATACTATGAACTAGTGTGAGGGAATGAGGGTGTAAATAGTAACTCTGGGGTTTCATGGATCAGGAGATATGGTATGGACATCTGAGGCTGGTAAGCATATGGAGATGGGGAGAATATCACTTGGAAAAATATTGCCTTTGGTAGACAGGACGGGGGCTATCAATATGCAGAGCCGCTAAGGGCATGGTATGCATAGTCATACAAAGGTGTCCACGGGTCGATAAGTTTCAACTTCCGATGGTCGTGGATGATTTTGAAAATCTAGGATTTCTCATAGCAGAGAGTTCATCATATGGGGATAATGGTGTCCAAGCATACAAGAAACATCTTCACCACAATTTCCCATTGAGTCAAAGTAGCCTAGATCTGGCTTGATGTTTGTAGATGCAGATCGTCATGTGAACCATGGGCGGATACATAGGCTAACCAGGAAAGGATACCCTGGCAACGTTTGGATGTGAGAGGGTAATGAACTTTTAAACCACTGCTCCATATTTTTTTTCGGATCGGTAGAGATGATATGGGGGCTATGAGGCTGGTAAGTGTACGAAAATAAGAAGAGCATTGCCTTAGGAAATCTTGCCTTTGGTAGACGGGACAGAGGCTATCAATATGCAGAGCCGCTTAGGGCATGGTATGCATAGTCATACAAAGGTGTCCACGGGTCGATAAATTTCCACTTCCGATGGCCATGGGTGGTTATGAAGATTCGCAATTATCCGGGTTGTGGAGTCTCATGTATGGAGAGGAAGCACTCAAATGCACTAGGAGTACTCCCATCCCGTTTTTCTGTATATCTTGGGTGGGTTGCGACGAAGTCTGTGCAGTTTAACGTCGTGTGGTGAGGATGAAGTCTGTGCAGTTTAACATCATGTGGTGAGGACAAAGTCAGTGCATTTTAACATCATGCGGTGAAGACAAAGTCCAGGCAGTTTAACGTCGTGCAGTGAGGACGAAGATGAACCGACATGAAAAGGGTATTCTGTGCAGTTTAACGTTTTGCAACAAGGATATAGGGTATATATACCTGTGTTTCTTTTATCAACAGTTGGTCTAGGAGATAAGATCCCAACATCGCTACTTATCCTGTGAGGGTAGGAATCAAGCCACATGTAGTTCTTTTGTGGAATACACCCCATGCAGGTCTGGTCCAAACAGGGAAAGGGGAAAAACATTCATCATTCGTGCAGTTTAACATCGTGCAGTAAGGATGAGGAATACACCCCATACAGGTCTAGTCCTTACACGAGGGAAAGGGGGTTTTTAGCTTCACTTGGGGTGGCTGGGCTAGGAGATAAGATCCCTGGCGTCGCTACGTATCTTGCAGAGGGAAGGAATCAAGCCGTACATAGTTCTTTAGAAGATAATACACCCCGTATAGGTCTGGTCTGTACACGAGGGAGAATGGCATTTTTAATCTTCATTTGGGGGTGGCTGGGCCAGGATGTGGAGTCCCAGCCTCGCTACATATCCTGAAAATGCATTAATCAAGCCGTACATAGTTATTTAGAAGATAATACACCCCGTATAGGTCTGGTCCGTACACGGGGGGAAAGGGAATTTTTTTGGCGGGTGGCTGGGCCAGGATGGGGGACCCCAACGTCACTATATATCCTACGAGGGCAGGAATCAAGCCATACGTAGTTCTTTGAAAGATGTAAAACCCATAAAGGGTTGGGACGTACAAGGGAGAGTAGGGATTTTTTTTTATTTCATTTCATTTAGGGGTGGCTGGGCCGTGATGTGGGATCCTGGCATCATTACGTATCCTGCAGATCAGGGAATCAAGCCGTGCATAGTTTTTTGAATGGGATACACCCTGTGCAGGGTTGGTCAATACATGGGGAAAAAAGGAAAGGCACTTTTAAATTTATTTGGGGATGGCTGGGCCAAGATATAGAATCCTGGTGTTGCTACGTATCCTGCAAAGGTTGGAATCAAGCCGTACGTAGTTATTTAGATTCTGTGCAGTTTAACGCCATGCGGTGAGGATAAAACACTCTTAGTTTAGGTTTGTAGATTTTGGACTAGTGGGTGCTTGGAAGTTTAATGCCCTACAACTCAGACGAAAAATACTTTTGGTTATGCGAAATACTTCTTCAGAAATCTCATGTTCGTAGGAGCAGTGGTGAACTTCCTGTCCATGGAGATCAGGGCATAAACTCTGTTGGAGTAGACCTTGTGTATAACATATGGTCCATACCACATGGGATCTAGCTTTGGAGGTTTCTTTCTGGGTATCATTGGGGTTCGTAGGACCAATATCAACTCTCCTTTCAAGAAATACAGAAGACGAACCTTTTTATTGAAGGCTTGTTCGATTTGGTTCTGATATACTTCCAGATGGTGCAAAGTGTGCAACCACGTCTCATCCATCAGTTCTAATTCAGCTAACCATTTTTTGATTTCTCATCGTTGGATAACTAATCATAAATGGCAACGCGAAGCGAGGGCAATTGGAGTTCAATGGGAAAGACCGCTTTTGTTCTGTATACTAATGAGTACGAAGTGGCCTGAGTAGCGGTGCAGATTGTGGTTTGATAAGCCCACAATGAATGAAGAAGGTTATCCGACCATGATTTCTATTCATTGTCCACCATTTTCTAGAGAATGTTGGACATGGTCTTTCTGAAAGCCTCTATCTATTCGTTGGCTGCTGCATGGTAGTGGGATGAGTGGTAGGCCTTGATACCATATTCTTGGTATAGTTTCACCAATTTAGTAGAGCAGAAATTGGTGTTGTTATCCATTAGTATGGTATGAGGGACGCCAAATCTGGTAATGATACTGGAATTCAAAAATCTGACAATGTTTCTTGCCTTGACATCCTTGGGGTGTACATTTTCTGCCCATTTGGAAAAGAAGTCGGTTGCTTTGAGGATATACTTCAGTTGTTTGTCCGTGGTGGGAGGATATGGTTCCACACCGTCCATTCCCTAGATGGAAAATGGCCAGGAGTACTTGTCCTGATGATGTAACTCTAGGGGTTGGTGAATGAGGTTGGTAGGAGTGGCATTTTGTGGTAAAGTGCTCCCAATCTCGTGCCACAATGGGCCAACAGTACCCAAGCCTTCGAACCTAATGGGAAATCTTAGACCCTGACAGATGTGCTCCACATACTCCGGCATGTTCTTCATTTGTGACAGCAGTGGTTTCATCTCCATCAATGCATCAGGGGAGGACTCCGTCGAGGCATCGTTTGTAGAGGACCTCTTGCCGACTCGTACCGCCATATAAGACAAAGTTGATTTCCCTTCTCCGTATTTTATCTCTTTACACCCTGTCTTATGGAAGTTCTCTCCTTTGAAGGTAATTTGCAATAGGGAGCATCCAGCCTATGGAAGGAGCATATGGCTCAGGGACGGGACTGACTTCGTTGATTTCTTCCATCTTTGTCTGAACAAACGGCAAGACCATCCGATGATGAGCAATACTGATAGTTGTTTCATCCCGGTCTTGGTCAGCTAGGGTGGTGGCCGCATTATCTAATGCATCGACCTGAGCATTTTGAGACCGGGGAATATAGGTCAATGTTTGGTTTGTGGAGAATTATTCCATTAACCCTTATACATGCTCAAACTGGGGAATCAGCTCATGCTTTTTGATGGCATAGTCACCATTGACTTGCTTGATGACCAATTCCGAGTCACCTTTCACCTTTAGGTGTTGTACTTGTGCCTGGAGTGCAAGCTCCAGGCCTGTAATGAGGGCTTGATACTCCACCTCTTTGTTCGTACATCCTTCTGACGGGAGGATTGAATATGGAAAGACTGCCTTTTTTGGGGACATGCGTATTATCCCCAAACCCACCTTGTTAAATTTGGGATCCTCCATCCTCTTCCCTGTCGGGCTTCGGGATGTGCTGTCGAAGTACATTTCCCATGTTGGGAACTCCTCTTGAACCGAGAAAATCTCTTCATTAGGTAGCTCGACGTCCAATGTGGTGGTCCCTGTTGAGGGGTGCTCTACTAGAAAATTTGCTAATGCCTGGCCTTTGATGGCATTCTGAGGCACGAACCGAATGTCAAACTATTGCAGGATAACCGCCCATCAGGATAGGCACCTAGTCAGCATCAGGTGGTTGAGGATGTACTTGAGCGGGTTACTACGTGAGACCAAATGGACTTCATGTTTCTTTAGATAATGTCGTAATTTTTTGAACTGCAAATACCAAGGCCAAACTACTCTCCTCGATGTTTGAGTATCATGTTTCAGCGTCGATCATGGTTCGGATGAGGTAATAGCGACTGTTTTCACTGCCAGCGTCATTTTTCTGTGCGAGGAAGGCGCTCAGTGACCGTTCGAGGGTCTTCACGTATAGGATAAGGGGTCTACCTTCAACCGGGGGGCATGAGCACTAGTGGGCTTAAGAGGTACTTATTTAGGCTGTCAAATGCCTCTAGGAAATCATCTATCTATTGGTACGTAATGTAACACCCAAGACTTTTATAAGAAATATTTTGTTTTTATATAAATCATCAAAGGAATCTTCCAATACACACAACACTAGCTTATCTTGGTTTACACGCAATAACAACCTTCCTTGATAGCTTGTGTTGTACGCAATACCGAGTTTCACTAAACAACGAAATGATATTAAAATATTATTAAAACTAGCCGTTATGAATAGTAAAAACCACTTTTTGAAATTTTGAAATTTTTATTTTTCAAAATGGACTTCCTTTTTGGGTTCAGAATATCGAAATTACCCTAGGGTGAAATTTTGGTATTTTTCTGGAAACTTTCAATATTTGATGAATAGTGAAAACACTGGGTTACTATTTAAAAACCAACATTTTATTTAAATAATTATTTATTTTATTAAAATTTATTTTAGGTCAAAATTGATACATAATACCTATATAAGTTCAATGTAACTCATTAGAGTAATTTTATAATAACTTTAGATATATAAAAATTTTATTGAACTTTTCACCGTCTTCTACCCACCTCCTAGGAGAATTTGCAAATTTACATAAAACATAATTTTATCGCTTCTGTGAGTGGAATTTCAAAAATACGAGAGACACGGTCGATGTTAGTAAGTAATATGTGGTTCAATGAGATGAAAATAATTTTTGGTGAATAGTAACTTTTTACTTTTATTTACCACGGTTAAAAGTTAATATGGTAATTAAGGGTCAAAATGATATTATTATTACCCTAACACATGTCCTAATTCTATTGGATAAGTGTAATTCGACCAAAAACAACCTTAGGAATAAAATAACATCATTTAGGAAAAGTTGGATTAGATTAGGACATTTATTATTAATTTATTTAAAGAAGGGTTAAAATAGTTAAAATCAAAGTTTAATAAGTGAATAATTTTTAATATAGGGTTATACATAAGATAAATTCGACTATAAATATTCATTAGAAAGATAAAAAGAGTTCCTACATAATTGTATTATATATATAATTTTTAGACATTAAATAATTTAATTTATTTATGACACAATGATGATGCAGTAATTATCTTATTAATGAAATATTGACATAATTGATGTTATAAATACCCAAATAAATGTAATTTGAGACTTTTATGAATTCAACTAATTTTATAGGTTAATATAACATGTTATTATGTAATTAATTAACTTTTCTAGGACTAATAATTCTGTTATGAGTTTCACAAAAATCAATTACTAAATAGTGTCAAAATTGACATAAGGTAGTTTTTAAAACAAATATTATATTATTAATTATTATTTAATTCCTAAAAATCTAAGGTTCGGCCAAATAACTTAGATAAGGTTATATATATTAATAATAAACAACTTGGGGTTCTTTTGGCTTGTTATAGTAAGTTTATCAACCTTATAGTGTAAGAACACAAAAAGACATTGTAAAGTAAAATTATCTAACTTAAAGTTAAATATAAATGATAAGGTTAAAATAGTAAACTAAACTTGTCCAAATTCTATTGGATGAGATGAGTTCAACCCATCCCCACCTTAGATTTGAAATAAATCAATTTGGAGCTTTTTGAAACCGAATATGACTTTATAATAAAATAATATTTTTAATTTTTCCAAAGGTTCCCCACTCCTCCTCCTCCCTCTCTTCCTCACACCAATTGGAGCCTTCAAGCTCGTCCAACCCCTGCCAAATTCTCTTCCCCACTTCCCTAGAGACATCCTAGAGGTCCTGGTCTTATTCAGAGACCAATTTCAGTTCCCTAAAAGGAGGTCTCAAAGAGGCGCTTCAAAGAAGAGGTAATGTCCGTTACCAATTCTTTCAACTTTATTTCTTCTTCCACTTCTTCTTCTTTAATTGTTTCATTATGAAGTAATAACATCAGTATCACTAATATTCTTATATTTTATTATAAGTATGAAACAACCCTATTTCACCATCTATCCATCCTACGGAAAACGAAATCACCATGCGTGTGTACGTACGGAATACCGTCTCCACGCCGTGGTGTAATCTATTTTCCACCACCACCTTACTTGGATGGGTATAATGGTGTAAATAATAACTATATATGATTATTGTAAAGTGATATTGATTCTTAAATAGTATACATACACTCCAATATAATTTCATGATCATGGGAACGATATCATCACTTGTGCGTACGTATGGAATACCGTCTCCACGATGTGATGCGACTCGTTCTACATGATCTTCATTGCATAATGATTATATAAATGAATTGAATGAATTAATATGATATATATTACACTAATACCATTCTGGAAATGAGGTATCTATAACCTAAAAAGAATAATAATAATTTATTTGACCAAACACGCATAAGAACAAAAAGTAATAAACACCCGAATAACAAGTAGTAAGGAAATATTACTAATAGGAAGCTAAGAATATGACCATATATGATATCATAAAAAATAAGTATTATTCTATAATAAGGAAATAACATTATTTAAATCATTATACAGGAGGTTCAGACACTTACGAAGCAAATCAGACCTAAGTTAAGGGAAAATCTTGCAATCTCATTTTTATCCAAGATTCTTTATAATTCAGAATTTACTGGGGAATATTTATCATCCACATCCATGTTTCATCAATATTTAATATTTATATCATTCTACAATTGTTTACATCTAATTTTACCCTTCGGTGAGTTTTTAGTAAAAGATATGAAAGGTATATTTTGTCGTTTTTTGTACGATGTACTTTTTGACGTTTCTGACAAAAGTAAGAGAAGAATGTTTTTTAAACTTATATGGTATGAATGGATTTTTAAAAAATTATTTCCATGAAGATTACTTTACAAGTTTTCAAGTTTATTATTAATCAACTTCTATTAGTTTAAAATTTTATAACATGTTAAGAAAGGAAAAAATGTTTTTGAAGTAGAAAGGATATTTTCCTCAAGAATGGAATTCAAGTGTTTTATCAAAATTATTCACCATCTAAGATAATATAGGGTTCCTTTTCTATCACTATCATTAAATTTATTTGATTATGTTGTGATGAAATTATTTTTATGAATTCATTTATCTTATATGAATTGTTTTATGATTTCACGATGTTTAAGAATTCCATTTTTATTACATGGGTTATGCAATGATGTATAATTTATGATTTTTGTGGAACACATAAGAATGGTTTCATTATGAGATGGGTGGGAACTATATCTCCCTCCAATGCATTGGGTAAAGATTTATATCTCATGAGATAGACATGGTTGGAACGACAGGATAATCCAGTTCAGTGAAACAGGACTGAAACGAGGAGTGAACTCGGTTCAGAAATGGACTTTGTCCGCTATGATAGTCTTGGATATGAGTCTTAACTACAAAGAAATGATTCTCTATGATTATGTGTGTATGAAACAATGTTTGATGTTTTAGGTTATGATTATTGTGATTACATTTCACTACCATGATTTATCCCATGTTATGAAATTATGATCTCTTTTGCAGGGTAAAATTTCCAAAATATTATGTTCTTATTAATATGATGTGATTGATATTTCTTTTGTTTACCCTTAATGAGCATTTGAGCTCACCATTTTGTAATTTTTCTTTCCCCAGGTCAGGAAGAAGGTTATTATGTAAGATATTCCAAAAGGGACTATAGATATGATGAAATAAATGGGAGACAATGTAGATGCTTTATGAACCAGTTGTTTATGTTTCCTAGTTTTTAAAGACACTATACCTATACGGCCCTTTCATGGTTTTGTTATATGTTGTTATAAGTGTAATTCAATTTTAATGTACTAAAAATGTATGTAATGTATGGGTCGTTATAGTTGGTATCACAGGAAAGGTATAGTAAACCTTTGGAAACTAGGATGTGAAAGCCTTAGTAAGAACCCTAAGGATAAGTCTAGGCATAGAACACAATCTTAGTGTTTTAGAAATGGCCATGAATAACCTATGATAAGACCTTAAGTGTGAAATTTTATTCTTGATTATGTGGTTTTCCTATTATAATTAGTGTTGCTCACACTATTCTTCTTGGTTTTAGTCAATGGCTGAAACCCGAAGGAACCGTGTTAATGAGGAATGTGACGAGAAATGCAATGATTGTACCGATGAGAAACCAAACGTTATGGGAGATGGAATGAAAAATCTTGTAGCCATGATCACGCAACTTTCTCAAGCTATGAATCATGCAGGACTTCCAAACGAGCAAAGGAAGGAGCAACATTTTGTTGAATCCTTCATGAGGCAGCGTCCACCTTCATTCAGCGGGTCTACTGATCCATTAGTTGCTGAACAATGGATTAGTACTACTCAAAAGTTATTTTCAGTTCTTCAATGTTCTGAACATGATAAATTCATCTTAGCAGTGTATCGTTTGGAAGGAGATGCTGATCAATGGTGGAATCTTATCAAGAATATGAGGCAAAGAGATGAAATTGAGTCCATGGAATGGGACGAGTTCAAGAAATTATTTCTCAATAAGTACTTCCCTCGTATTCTCCGAACAAATATGGAGAAATAATTTCTTGAACTATAAAAAAGGATGATGAATCTATTGGTACCTATGAAGCAAATATTACAAGACTTTCAAGGTACGCTTCTGGGATTATTATCCAACACGAGAGTAAGATCGATCGATTCTTTAGTGGCTTAAAACAAAGTCTTCGAAGGGCGTTAGCCATAAGGGACTTCAATAGCTATGAGGAAATCGTTCCATGTGCTCTCAAAGTTGAGATGGAGATTGGAGTAACCCATCAGTCATATGGGTTTGATAAGAAGAGGAAAATGGAATTCAAAGGAAAATATAAAGAGCACACTAAAAAGAAGAAGAGTTTTCCCATATGCTCGAAGTGTGGAAAGAAACATGGAGGGAGTTGTCTTAAAGGGACAAGTAAATGTTTCAAATGTGGAAACGAAGTGGTGAAAGGTACACTTACCATCCACTCTAAAGTAGCAAATGTTTTATTTGATTTTGGATCCACCCACTCCTCTATTTCTGAAGAATTTTCTAAGGGTATCACTGTATTACCACAACAATTAGATGTTTAGTTAGATGTGACAACCCCTAATGGCACAACAGTCGCATCAAAAGTTTATAATTCTTCTCCGATTGAAATTTGTGGGAAAGTGCTTCCTGCAAATCTTGTGATCCTTCCTATAGTTGAATTTGATATGATTCTTGGCATGGATTGGCTTTCTCTATATGGAGTTCATATCAATTTCCAAAGAAGGGACGTCACATTTCATATTCCAGATCAATCTATGATCGTCTGTCAATGCAAGGATGAACATAACCTTCCAGTGGAAATTTCTTTCATCTTATGGGTCTTGATTCCACTAAATGAAGGTTATTTATCTCAAATGGTTGGTGAGAAACTCACGATTAAGAATATGCCCATTGTATGGGAGTTTGACGATGTCTTTCCGGAGGAAATGCTGGGTCTTCCACCAAATCATGAAGTTGATTTTTCAATAGAACTCATACCGGGTGCTTTGCCTATTTCAAAGACACCTTATAGAATGACCCCAATTGAGTTTCAGTAATTGAAGAAGAAACTCTAAGAGAATCTTGATAAGGGATTCATACACCCTAGTGCGTCACCTTGGGGAGCACCTATTCTGTTTGTTAATAAAAAAGATGGATCAATGAGGCTCTGCATTGATTATCGAGAAATTAACAAGATCACTATCAAGAACAAATATCCTCTCACGTGCATTGATGACTTATTTGACTAACTACGAGGAGCTCAATACTTTTCCAAGATTGATCTTCGTTCAAGGTATCATCAATTAAGGGTCAAAATGGAGGATATACCAAAGACGGCTTTCCGTACAAGGTATGGACAATATGAATTTATAGTGTTGCCATTTGGTCTTACTAATGCCCCTACTATCTTCATGGATATAATGAATATAGTCTTTAGAGACTATCTTGATCTGTTTGTGGTAGTCTTTATAGATGATATTATTGGCTATTCAAATAGAAAGGAAGAACATGAAGATCACTTGAGAATTCTGTTGAATACCCTAAGAAAGGAGAAGCTTTATGCCAAATTTACCAAGTGTGAATTTTGGCTTCAAAAAGTTTCATTTTTGGGTCACATAATCTCAAAAGAGGGGATATCTGTGGATCCAGCAAAAATAGAGGTTATTGAAAGATGGTCGAGGCCAACAACAGTAACCGAGATCCAACGTTTTCTTGGTTTGGATGGATATTATCGATGTTTTGTGAAAGATTTTTCATGATTATCTAATCTACTCACCAAGATGACTCGGAAAGGAGTTATGTTTTTTTGGATGGAGGAATGTGAAGAGAATTTCAATGAGTTGAAAAGAAGGTTATCCAGTGCACCTGTACTCACACTTCCTTGTAGTGGAGAAAGGTTTGTGATCTACAGTGATGCATCCATGAAGGGGCTGGGGTGTGTTTTTATGCAAAATGATATGGTGATAGCTTATGCCTCACTACAGTTAAAAATCCCTGAGCAAAATTACCCAACTCAGGATTTGGAGTTAGCTGTGGTAATATTTGCATTAAAGATTTGGAGGCATTATCTTTATGGAGAAAGGTGTGACATTTATAGTGATCATAAAAGTTTAAAGTATATTTTCACACAAATGGAGCTGAATATGCGCCAAAAAAGATGGTTAGAGCTGATTAAGGATTACGACTGCTCAATTCATTACCACCCTGGGAAAGAAAACATAGTGGAAGATGCATTAAGTCAACAAGACCATGCCAGTTTATCCATGATGAGGATCACATAAGATCCAATATTTATGGATTTTCAAAGGATGGATCTTGGAATTATAATGGAAGGGGAAAAATCGTATCTTTTGAAATGAATGTTCAACCATCTATACATGTAAAGATTAAAGAGGCACAGAAAGAAGATGTTGAGTTACAAAATAAGGTGAGAAATGTTCCTGAATTCAACCTTGATTGTGATGGAATAATAAGGTTTAGGAATCAGGTTTGTGATCCTCCCATCCCCGAATTAAAGAAGGACCTGCTGGATGAGGCTCATAGTTCTTCATTCTCTATTCATCCTGGAAGCACGAAGATGTATAGGGATCTGAAAGAGTACTTCTGGTGGGATGGAATGAAAAGAGATGTCGCTGAATATGTCTCTCAATGTTTGGTTTGTCAGCAAGTTAAAGATGAGAGACAGAAGTCTAAGGGGATGTTACAACCATTACCCATACTCGAATGGAAATGGGAAAACATCATTATGGGCTTTGTCACCGGACTTCCTAAAACATCCAAAGGAAATAATGCTATCTGGGTCATATTTGATCATCCTAAAAAGTCTGCACACTTCATTGCTATTAGAGAGGATTTCTCTCTAGATCAGCTTGCCAAGATATATGTAATGGAAGTGATAAGATTGCATGGGGTACCACTTTCCATTATATCTGATCGGGATCCAAGATTTACCTCAATGTTCTGGAAAAGTCTTCAGCATACTCTGGATACAAAGTTGAGTTTTAGCACTGCTTATCATCCCCATACAGACGGTTAGTCTGAGAGGACAATTCAAACTCTATAAGAAATGTTAATAGCTTTTTCTACGGATTTCAAAGGTGGTTGGTATCAACACCTACCTTTGGTGGAATTTTCTTATAATAATAGCTTACACTCCTGTATTCAGATGGATCTTTATGAAGCTCTCTATGGAAAGAAATGCAGGACTCCGACTTGTTGGGATGAAGTTGGAGAAAGAAAGCTATTAGGACCTGATCTTGTTGATGAGATGGCAGAAAAGTCCGATCTATTCAACAACACATAAGAGCAGCTCAGAGTTGACAGAAAAGTTATGCCGATAACCGAAGAAAAGACCTGGAGTTTGAACTTGGTGATAAAGTGTTCTTACGAATATCTCCCTGGAAGAGGGTCAGGAGATTTGGAAAGAAGGGGAAGTTGAGTCCTAGATATATCATTCCTTTTGAAATACTGGATCATGTTGGAAAGGTAGCTTACCGATTGTCGCTTCCACCGAATCTCTCTCAAGTTCACTATGTGTTCCATGTATCTCTTCGGAGAAAGTACATACCTGATCCTTCACATGTACTCAACTCAGAAGTTGTACCGCTGGGGCAAGATCTTTCTTATGAAGAACAGCCGATAGAGATTCTGGATCGTAGCGAAAAAGTCCTACGGAACAAGACCACTCACTTGGTGAAAGTTTTATGGAGGAACCACCAATTAGAAGAAGCTACATTGGAGCTTGAGGATATGATGAGGGAGAGGTATCCTCATCTATTTGTTACAAGTGACGAATTTCGAGGGCGAAATTCATTTTAAGGGGGGTAGAATGTAACACCCGATACTTTTATAAGAAATATTGTGTTTTTATATAAATCATAAAAGGAATCTTTCACTACACACAACACTATCTTGGCTTGCTATACACACAATCACGACCTTCCTTGATAGCTCGTGTCGTACGCAATACCGAGTTTCACTAAACAATGACATGCTATTAAAATATTATTAAAACTAGCCATTATGAATAGTACTAACCACTTTTTGAAATTTTGTAAATTTTATTTTTCAAAATGGACATCGTTTTTGGATTCGGAATATCGAAATTATCCTTGGGTGAAATTTTGGTATTTTTATGGAAACTTTCAATTTTTGATGAATAGCGAAAACACTGGGTAACTATTTAAAACCTGAATTTTTATTTAAATAATTATTTATTTTATTTAAATTTATTTTAGTTCAAAATTGATACATAATACCTATATATGTTCAATGTAATTCATTGGTGTAATTTTATAAAAATTTTAGATATATAAAAATTTTATTGAACTTTTCACCGTCTTTTACCCACCTCCTATGAGAATTTGAAAATTTACATAAAACTTAATTTTACCACTTTTGTGAGTGGAATTTCAAAAATCTGAGATACATAGTTCATTTCAGTAAGTAAAATGTGGTTTAATGATATGAAAATAATTTTTGGTGAATAGTAACTTTTTACTTTTATTTACCATGGTTAAAAGTAAATAGGGTAATTAAGGGTAAAAATGATATTATTATTAACCTAACCCATGTCCTAATTCTATTGGATAACTGTAATTCGATCAAAAACAACCTTAGGAATAAAATAAGACCATTTAGGCCCACTTGGATTAGATTAGGACATTTATTATTAATTTATTTAAAGAAGGGTTAAAATAGATAAAATCAATGTTTAATAAGTAAATAATTTTTAATATAGGGTTCTAAATAAGATAAATTTGACTATAAATATTCATTAGAAAGATAGAACTATTTCCTACATAATGGTATTTTATTTGTAATATTTAGACATTAAATAATTTATTTTATTTATGACACAATGATGATGCAATAATTATCTTATTAATGAAATATTGACATAATTGATGTTATAAATACCCAAATAAATGTAATTTGAGACTTTTTATGAATTCAACTAATTTTATAGGTTAATATGACATGTTATTATTTATTTAATTAACTTTTTTAGAACTAATAATTCTATTATGATTTTCACAAAAATCAATTACTAAATAGTGTCAAAATTAACATAAAATAGTTTTTAAAACAATTATTATATTATTAATTGTTATTTTATTCCTAAAAATCTATGGTTCAGAAAACTAACTTAGATAAGGTTATATATATTAATAATAAACAACTTGGGGTTCTTTTGGCTTGTTATAGTAAGTTTATTAACCTTATTGTGTAAGAACACAAAAAGACACGGTAAAAGTAAAATTGTCGAACTTAAAGTTAAATCTAAATGATAAGGTTAAAATAGTAAACTAAACTTGTCCAAATTCTATTGTATGAGAGGCTCTCGACCCATCCCCACTTTAGCTTCTAAATAAATCAATTTGGAGCTATTTAAAACCGAATATGACTTTATAATAAAATAATATTTTTAGTTTTTCCAAAGGTGCCCCTCTCCTCCCTTATAAAAGGGCCCCTCCTCCCTCTCTTCCCCACACCACTTTGAGCCTTCATGATCGGAAAAACCCTACCAAATTGTCTTCTCCACTTCCCTAGAGACATCCTAGATGTCCTGGTCTTCTTCAAAGACCAATTTTAGTGCCCTAAAAGGTGGTCTCAAAGAGGCGCTTCAAAGAAGAGGTAATGTCCGTTACCAATTCTTTCAACTTTATTTCTTCTTCCACTTATTCTTCATTAGTTGTTTCATTATGAAGTAATAACATCAGTATCTCTCATATACTTATATGTTATTATAAGTATGAGACAACCCTATTTCACCATTTATCCAACCTACGGAAAAAGAAATCACCGCGCGTGTGTACGTACGGAATACCGTCTCCACGCCGTGGTGTAATCTATTTTCCACCACCACCTTAATTGGATGGGTATAATGGTGTAAATAATAACTATATATGATTATTGTAAAGTTATATTTATTCTGAAATATTATACATACACTCCAATACAATTTCACAATCATGGGAATGATATCATCGCTCGTGCGTACGTACAGAATACCGTCTCCACGATGTGATGCGACTTGTTCTACATGATCTTCATTGCATAATGATTATATAAATGAATTGAATGAATTAATATGATATATATTACAATAATACCATTCTTTAAATGAGGTATCTATAACCTAAAAATAATAAGAAGAATTTATTCGACAAAACACGCATAAGAACAAAAAGTAATAAACACCCAAATAACAAGTAGTAATGAAATATTACTAATAGGAAGCTAAGAATATGACCATATATGATATCATAAAAAATATGTATGATTCTAGAATAAGTAAATAACATTATTTAAATCATTATATAGGAGGTTCGGTCACTTACGAAGCAAATCAGACCTAAGGTAAGGGAAAATCTCGCAATCTCATTTTTATCCGAGATTGTTTATACTTCATAATTTACTGGGGGATATTTATCATCCACATCCATGTTTCCTCAATATGTAATATTTATATCCTTATACAATTGTTTACATCCAATTTTACCCTTCGGAGAGTTTTTAGTAAAAGATAAGAAAGGAATCTTTTGTCGTTTTTTGTACGATGTACTTTTTGACATTTCCGACAAAAGTAAGAGAAGAATGTTTTTTTAACTTATACGGCATGAATGGATTTTTAAAACATTATTTCCAAGAATCTTACTTTACAAGTTTTCAAGTTTATTTTTAATCAACTTATTTTAGTTTAAAATTGTATGACATGTTAAGAAAGGAAAAAATGTTTTGGAAGTAGAAAGGATATTTTCCTCAAGAATGGAGTTCAAGTGTTTTATCAAAATTATTTTCCATATAAGATAATATAGGGTTATGTTTCTATAAATCATTACATTGATTTGGTTATGTTGTGATGGAATTATTTTTATGAATTCATTTATCTTATATGAATAGTTTTATGATGTCATGATGTTTAAGAATTCCATTTTTATTACATGGGTTATGCAATGATGTATGATTTATGATTTTTGTGGCACACATAAGAATGGTTTCATTATGAGATGGGTGGGAACTATATCTCCCTCCAATTAATTGGGTAAAGATTTATATCTCATGAGATAGACATGGCTGGAATGGTAGGATAATCCGGTTCAGTGAAATAGGACTGAAATGAGGAGTGAACTCGGTTCAGAAATGGACTTTGTCCGCTAAGATAGTCTTGGATATGATTCTTGACTACTAAGAAATGATTCTCTATGATTATGTGTGTATGCCATAATGTTTCTTGTTTTATGTTATGATTATTGTGATTACAATTCACTACCATGATTTGTCCTATGTTATGAAATTATGATCTCTTTTGCAGGGTAAGATTTCCAAAATGTTATGTTCTTATGAATATGATGTGATTGATATTTATTTTGTTTACCCTTACTGAGAATTTGAGCTCACCCTTTTGTATGTTTTCTATCCCCAGGTCATGAAGAAGGTTATTAAGTAAGATATGCCAAAAGGGACTATAGATATGATGAAATAAATGGGAGACAATGTAGACGCTTTATGAACCAGTTGTTTATGTTTCCAGGTTTCTAAAGACACTATACCTATACGGTCCTTTCATGGTTTTGTTATATGTTGTAATAAGTGTAATTCAATTTTGAAGTACTAACAATGTATGTAAAGTATGGGTTGTTATACGTAAGCCCATTTTTCATTAACCTTGTGAAGGGTAAACATTTACCCGCCATGTTGGCTATGATCCACCTATTACAGGCCAGGTGTCCTTGGTATCCCCTCAAATCAGTGAGATTACGGGGATGTGGTAAACCAAGGATAACATTTGTCTTTTCAGGGTCAAATTCAATGCCCCGATGGCGTACGATGAAGACAAGGATTTTCCCTGAGGTAACCCCGAAGGAACATTTCAAGGGGTTCATCTTCAGGCTATGTTGTCGAAGTTTGTTGGAGACAGTTTCAAGGTCTGACAGGTGATTTGAGGGCTATCTTGATTTGACCACTAAGTCATCCATGTAGCATTCGACAAATCTCCCCAGTAATGGTTTAAAGATACTATACATGGCATGATGATATGTGGTTCCAGCGTTCTTGAGACCAAAGGGCATGACCCTGTAATAGAATACTCCTTGAGGGGCCCAAAAGGCAGTGGCTTCTTCATCTTATTGGGCCATTCTTATTTGATTGTACCCAGAATAACCATCCATGAAGGAGAGAGACTCATACCTGGCCATTGCGTCAATTAATAACTCAGTGATCGAGACTGGGAAATCATCTTTCAAGCAATGATGATTGAGATATCTGAAATTTATGCAGACACGGATTTTTCCATTTGTTTTCTTGACAGGGACAATGTTGGCTAGACGGATGGGGTATTAGACCTCCCGAATGAAGCCTACTTTAATAAGCTTATCCACTTCAGCATCTATTTTGGCAGCATGTGTGCGGTGTGTCCTTCTGGCGGCTTGTTTATAGCCCCAGTGGTCTTCTGGTAGATTTAAGTGGTGGGTCGCCACTTCATGATCGAGTCTCGACATTTCTATGTAATTCTAGGAAAAAACATATCGATGCAGCTTCAAAAAAGAGGCATATACCTCGTGATCCTCGGAGGACATAGTTGTACTAATGAGAGTGGTCCTTAGGTCTTCCTAGGTAACCATTTTTATTTCCTTGAGCTCTTCCATAGTGGTGGAGATACCTTCCTCAAATGTGGGAGGTGAATCCTTGAGATCTTCATCCTCTTCTTCCCCCACATTCTCATCTTATTGATCCGTCGGGGGGAAAGTTCCCGGCACGAGATCTTGGGAGTACAAAGGAGAGTCATTGTGGGCATCCTTGCTCAAGTATTTTCCCCCAAATTGAGGGTTAGAGGTCGTTTCTACATTGTCACATTTAGCCTTTACGGGTGAAGTCATGAGGACAGCTCAGTGCGTGTTTGGACTTGAACCCCTTCTCTCAACATGGTTTATGGGAAGAATGTAGTCTCTACTAGGCTGCTTGAGGGGGTCATCTAGAACCATTTCCAGGCCGTTTGGAGTAGGGATCCAATCGATACCATCGAGTGAGGGATTCTTTATTCCTTTGCTCATAAAACCCAGCATCAATGTAGTGTGACTCGAATTGCTCGAAAGGGGCCTTGTCAGCGTGAAATGTCCCACTTTTTCCATTGATGCAATACATAATACACTAATGGTAGGATGAAGGAATGGAAATGTGCTTATGAAGCCACGACCTTCCCAACAGGGCATTGAATGTTGCGTTCTGCCAGACTACTAGGAATTCTGAGTAGGCCACGAGGTCACCAAAATGGGTTTTTAGCTTTATTTTTCCCATTGACTTCTGTTCACTCTTGTCATAACCCAGCAGAGTTGTGGCTGAGGGTATTATGTCATCCTCATTGTAGCACAACTTATGAAGTTTTCATAGGGGAAGGAGGTTAACTCCAGATCCGTTGTCAATAAAGACTTTCTGGATTTCAAAATCATTTAATGTACCTGACACATATAGTGGTTTGATGTGTCCTTGCATGATGGAATATTCATACTAATCGGTGAAGGAAATCCCCACATTTCATTCACCTAGACCGGTCTCCATCCGATAAATCTTGGTAGCAGGTACCTCGGATTGAAACTCTTGGTGGATGAGAAAAGCTTCTATAAGCGCTTGCCTGAGATTTGCTGACATACATAGGGCATCCAGGACAAACAGTTTGGCTGGTACTGACACTAGAAGCTTAAGGATATTGTATTTCTACTCCAGTGGCTAACGCTTCTCCATTGGTGGGAGAGTTTTAGCAGGCACTTTAGGAGCTGGAGTATGTGACGAGGAGGGACCAGCCGCGGGGTCAGAGGTCGACGGTGTTCCCCCATTCTGGGGACTCGGCCTGGCCAGACTGTTTGTGCACACTAGGCAGCAAGAAATTTTTTCTTCCTATGATGGGTATCGTAGAATGATGGGGCCAGAGTGGCTTCTTGTGGAGGTGGGGGGATATTATTTCTCCTACAGAGTCTATTGAAGGGCTCTCCCCCGGGTTTCTGTGATATTAATAGTTTGGGCCAGGGTAAAAGCAAAGGGTTGGTTTCGGCCGCGATTGCGCCTCCCCTAGTATCCCATGCCTCTACTATTCCTCCTCTTGGATCCTCGTGTTGGGAACTCAGGTTCTTAACTATAACCTTCGTCAGGGAACAATTCCATTAGATGGATGACATTGATGGAACCAAATATTAGTTCCTCATCCTGTGACAGATCAACCAGGTCGGTTGTCTCTGATGGTGCCGTTTAGTGGGTCAGTGCCCATGGTGCCATGTTTGGGGGCATATAATCAGATAGTGTCGGGGCTAACTTCAGCCTCGTTACGGAAAACTCCTCTTATGCTTGTCTCCTCCCTTTTCGATCATGCCTGGATGACCAGCTTGTGGAGGGTTGTGAGGCCGATATTGTCGGTTGTGCGGCATCAGGGGCTGTTGGAGGTGACACCGGATGCTGTAGTTGAGCATGGAGTATGCCCTGAGATTGATTGATAGTTTTACAAGTCATTCAGTCATCAAATATCTGCCCCTTCTTGCGGTTACTTCCTACCACCCCTCCCCTTTGTCTGAGTCGGTGGTAGAAATATATGTCACATGTGCTGGGGGTGGTCCCAGCTCGACCTGCCCAAAGTCTACCATCCTTTTCATGAGGTCTTTGAAGATGAATCATTCTTGGATATTTTTCCCCAACATTCGATGGTATGGACATTAATCTGGATGGTCATCGCGGCCGACCTCTTCGAGCTTCCTTGGCTCCGGGAGGTGGAGAAAATTGCAATTCATGGCGAAGATGAAGTAGCTACGGACTTGGTCCTCTCTAAACAAGTATAATTTGTTTATTCATTCATTGAACTGGTTCTGCTTTGATCCTCTTTGATCATACTTCTTGGGCAGAGGCGGTCGCTGATACACAGGGGGCCCTTGATGATTTGGTGAAGGCCTAAGTGGTGGAGCAGGCGCATGGGCTGGCTTGAGCGTGACAGAGGAAGCTTCAGCTCTGGCTGCTCTCTTTGTAGGATCCTGTGAGGCTATTCCGGACTTTAGATTATTCTTCTGCAGGGAGTCTTCAATTCTATGGGCAATGGCAGAGAGATTTCAGAAGCTAGTGGTGCACTCCACTGGTATGAGTGGTATTCGCAGCTCATCCCGAAGTTTATCGATGCTTATGGAAAGCTTCACGCCATGGGGAATTGGCCTATTCAGAGAGTAGGTTAGAACCTTCCATCTGGTGATGAAATATGAGAACCTCTCATTCTCCATCTGTTTTCAATTCATGAGGTCACTGACCATTGTTTTAGGCAATGTAGAGCTGAAGTGGAACAGGAACAGCTGTAGAAGGTCTTCCCAGCTCTTTATTGACTGAGCTGGTAGAATCATATACCAGAAGAAGGCAGATCCTTGCAAGGTCCACACAAACCATTTGAGTTTCAATGCTTATTTTTGTTCTATAGTTCCCATCATATTGTCACAATAAGACGCATAGTGCATCAAATTCTATTTCAGATATCCTGATCCATTGAAAATAGGGAATACAAGGCTCCCAAAATTGGGTGGAGGAGGCGTGTTGCTCACCAAATCTGGGTAGGGATTTCGCTCTGGCTGTAATAGAGCGCGTCGACCTTCTATCACTTCTAATCGAACTGTCAGTGCCTCGATGGTGCTGGAGAGACCATGGTTTACATCCTGTTGGGCTCGGTCTTGGGCAGGTGTATCCTGAGGCATTGCTTGAGGATCCGGCTCGGCCTGGTCCAAGGGTGAATATGCCATTTTTGACACCTTTATAGGTCTCAGACGTACTCGCTCCGTTTGCTTCCTGAGTGGAGGGAAGTCTTGGTATTCACTCGGATCAATGTTTAGGTAGTTGGATGGACCAGGCGCCTCATTGGGCAGGGGCCCTGACCGCGCTTCACTTTCTGGGGAAGACCTTGGTCTTTGAGGTGAACTTACTGGGAGTGCAAGGTGTGGCTCTTCTTGGGAATCACTTTCAATAAGACGATTCCTCTAGAGTAGTTCGGTGTTAAGCCACCTCAATTATTTCATTTCCTCCTCCTATCGAGCAAATCTCTTTTCGAGCATAAGTGGCTCGATTTTATCGAGAGAAGGAGGAGAGTCGAGGGTAACCCGTCCTTTGTTCTTATCCTTGTTGGAAGATCGCATGGTAAGCAGAGGAGGCTTAACTAGAGGGGCGACCATATTTAGGGCGGCCCTCTGGTTCTGGGTGTGCACACCTAGCGGTTTATTGTGAATCACAGCCTAAATGGAACCATCATATCCCGATCCATCCTGATTTGCATCATCTTTGGTGCCACCCATGGGGTTAACCTCTATGGAATTGATGGATGCATATCGTGGGGTGGAGAAGATGTCATCTTCCAAATAGGAAGAGGATCTCTTGTGCCTTTTACTGGTCTTCCCCTTCCTGTCATGGGATTGCTTTCAGACTCCTTGACAAAGGGTGATGCGGAATGTTCTTTGATATGACCTTATAGTACGCCTCCCTTTTGAAGGGGATGATGATTCAAAGGACAGGATAGGGTGGGAACCTCCTCTTCTGACTATCCTCCCTAGACGAGAGGATACTAATTCTCGTGGGGGGGGGGGGGTGTTGTTGTTGAGGTGGTAAAAATGCCCCCAACCCTAAGGGCTGGGGTTGGCTCCATTCTCTGAACGTTGAGCCTCTTCCCATTTTTATTGGTCTTATGAGGGAATTTATTGTTAAAAATTCCCCCAGCCTTGCAGGATGGGGTTGACCCTGGATTACGGTAGTGGCTTCTACTGTTGCTATCTGCTTGATCTTTCATGCCCCCATTCGGGAGTGAACTGGATATGATGCGGAGTTTACCTATGAATCAATCCCCTCTGTGGAGGCAAGAAATGACTGCTGATTGGCCTCTCTTAGGTGAGAGGCCTATTGTATACATTTGGTGGCCTGATTCAGGAGTTCATGAATGACTTGTTCCTGTTGGTCCCGCCGCTTCTGGGACTTAATCAAGGCCTGTCTTTATTGGGTGTGTCGCCTTACCGGAACCGGGACCCCACTCGATTGTTTTCCTGGCATGATGAAATTACAAGATATTATACCGAATGGGTTCTTCTGGGAGGGGAGCAGAGTGCAATGTATGGCTCCATATTCTATCCATACTTTGATATAGACTCCCGTCGGAGCGTCACCAATGAGGCGGCGCAACTGGTGCAGTGCATGGAGGCAGGCTAACTCAATGTTTCTTTTACGCCTCCCAGGTCGTGATTGCCTCGCCGAAGCAAGAGCATCTAGGTAGATGTGACGCAGGAGGTCTCCTATTGTCTTGGAATTGTCTATATACCCATCATAGGGAAAGAAGTTTGATTTTAGCTGGTAGAGGGTTGTCCAAATATTGGAGCTGATGTCATGCACACATTCTTCTGACAACTTTCTGGGTATGTCGAATTGAGAGCTGGCTGTTGGCCAAAACATAACTGGTACATCATCTATGGCCATTCGTTTCCTCAGGTGCAACATGTCGGCATACTCCTCCACTAGTTATTCCTCTACCTGGTCAGCCCAACTGAGACGCTCACTGGTAGTGTGTTCAAAGTCAGTGGGGCCGGTAGGTCTTGAATTTTAATGTGGGTGATTCCGAGGAGGTTTAGAAGTTGAACGTGACCCCATACCATCTTTTGATTGAAGAAGGGTGTCGTTGGCGATTAGCTGGGAATCTGACATGCTTTATCCCGTCCTTCTGAGTGCCTCAGCATATGAGGGCTTTTCTGTACTTGATTTGGCTGGGGGAGGACCTTCCTTTTGATATGATATGTCACTGCAGGGAGGACCTTCGCAATAACTGCCATCATGGTGAGGATGACCATAATGGTTTGATGTTCGATTTGTATCTTGGGGAGGACCTTCAAGACACACTGCGACAAGGGGAGGACCTTTTTGTTGCTTGGAGCCATTGCCGGGAGGACCCTCGCAATGGCGGTCGTGGTGGTGAGGACTACCATAACAGCTGCGGCAATGGCAAGGACTACCATCATAGCTACCACATGGAGAATGTCTATGGGGTATACTCTGAGGAGGGCCTTCAGAATGTAGCGCAATAAGGGGAGGGCCTTTTCATTGCTTAACATCTCTACGGGGAGGACCTCTATTATCATAGTGGCATGGACTACCATCGTGATCTGATGCGCGACTGTGTGGAGTGTCGTTGCAACGTAACCCCTAGAGAGGACCTTTAGGGTTGGCCATGGCAAGGCGAGGGCCTTCTTGTCAAGATGAGACGTCACTACCGGGAGGGCCTTCATAGTTGCGACTATGATAGAGAGGACTACTATTATAATCTGTGGTCCCAATGCACGGAGAGTTTTTACAGTGTATACCCCGGGGAGGACCTTCAGGGTGGACCACAACAAGTGGAGGGACTTCTTGCTGCTCGATCTTCTGGTCACGTGGAGGGTTTCCATGACTCACATTATAAGATAATCTCTCATGATTGATCGTTATATGCCCATGGGGGAGGCCCGTGCGGGTGCTCTGGGGAGGACCTTCAGAGCTTCTAGTAGCGACATTGCGGGGAGGACCTTCACAACTGCTACTGCCACTCCCATAATATGGTAAGGGGTGGGAAAGGTTCTGAGACTTCGATATATGATTAATGACATTGGGAACCCCAAATTCTAGTAGAGCGGAGTCATGAACCCACTCTTTATTTTTCAGCTACCTTCGGCGCGTTCGGGGCGCTTTCTTGTGGGCAGCCGGGACCGTCTGCTGTTGATAACAACCTTCACCTTTGGGTACCTTTCTAATTGGGTCCCGTGATGCTTCCGGGATATGCCAACGAACATCTTGACTTTTTGTAGGGATATATACCTACTCTGAAGAATCCACTGTGATGGATGGGTGTCCCCCAGTTGGAACGAGTGAAGCTGCTCGATCCTGTCGCCCTTGTATCGTAGAATATGGCCGGTGACCCTCCTGGGTGGAAGCAGGGATGCAGATATACTCCGAGGTGGCTATCTCTTCTGTTAGATGAGTCGCCTCAATTGGGGAGATGGGATCACGGGCCCGAGTTCTTTCTATTTCCACTGATGCAATTAAAATATGGAAAGTCTGCAAGATATGATCTGGGATCGATACATGCTCCTCCATCATTGCCAAGATATGTAAAGAGACATCTTTGGATGGAATAGATATGAAGGCCCATTCCAGTATCAGAGTAAGAATATCCTACTCCGGTCCTTCGGTGGTCAGTGGGTACTGACAATTCTCCTATGTCGGGGAAGGTGAACGAGTCTTCCCCAGTGCCGAGATATGCCAGTTTATCTCTCTGTTTGCAACCACATCAGGATAGTGGACTTGCATCCGCAAGGAGCTGGCCCTGCATAAGTTGGTTCCCCACCGTATCGAGTCAGTGGCCTTTATTGGCAGGGAGACATGCACGCCTATTAATTGCTGCCACATCTCGATGGAAAACTTTGTTTATCGGCACCACATCAGGATGGTAGGCATCAGGATAATCTGCTAGGAGTTGGCCATGCAGGCGCTGGGTTGGCACAATGTCTGGTTGGTGGGCTTCATGACCCTGGGTTGGGAGATGTCCCTACCAGGTAGGTGCCATCCTGTTTGAGTGACGGGCTTGATAAAGCTCAGCGGGGATGCTCTCCTACTCGTATGATGCCGCAATGTCTGGATGGCGGGTTTTGGAGGAGCGGATAGGTGTATGTTCCTGCTCGAAATACGTCTCCATGACTGGGCAACGGAGCTCCTCCTTAGGGACAAGGGTGAAAAATGGTCCCTGGTTGTACGTTTGCCAGCCTTGTCAGGCCCTCCGAGGGGCCAAAGCTTGGGGAGCGTGGGCCTGGATCCTTGAGTTGAAATCCTCCTTAGCGTGAGGATATTGAGTCATGGCGTAACCACAAAAACGTCTTCTGGTGGGGGCCTTAGAGAAGAACCCCCGTTCAGTGGGGATGAAGTCCTCAGTGTCGACCTCATCCGCCTCCCAAGGATAAGGGAGGTACGCATTGTCTCGTTCTAGGGATACAGTTCTGAAACAGTTTGAGATGATAATAAGAGCCATCTAGATCTTCTTTCGTGGCCGCTACTGGGTAGGCGGCCGTTGGGTCTTGGCGGATTGGAGGGCGTGCAAGGCTGCCTCCACCTTTGGGAGAGTACTGTTCAAGTGGTACTCTTGGATCAATGCATCAGAGACCCAACATTGAAGAAGCTGAGTAGGTGATGAGGTCCTTCATTAGTCAGGAAGTCCAATCATTGCGTTTTTCGAAGTACGAGTCTGTGAGTTCCTCCATGATGCCATTGGATCGAAGGGAGTTCTGATTGGTACCTGTAAAATATTTTAACAAATACAAACAACAAACCCATCAAAGCAGCATCTCATGATCCCATGCGTAATTAATAACCTTTCATGTCCCTCCTTGTGAGTATAAGGGATAATAGAGTAGGATTAGGTTAAATCCATCATTCTTGGTTCACATCGGGTTCACCATTTTTTGTTTCGAACCGCCTTGGGTGGTGGGGACCAACTCGCCCGATGGTCGATCTCATGGAGGGCTGAGCTCCACTCAATCACTCAGGTCGGGTATATTGGTCTTCATTTCGAAATGCCCAATGGTTCCGTATCCAACAATACATGGACCTACTTTCTAAAGGCAGGCGTTTGTTGGGAGATTTGGCCAGCGATGCTTAGGAACTCAAATTGGTTGAGAGGATGGGAATTTGGTCTCATCGCACCCTTTTGGGGGGAATTATTGCATGTTCTGGGAATCTATTATAGATTGAATACGTATTTATATGTTCACGAATCTTTGGATTATACCCAATCATAGTATCCACAGATTACTCTAGGTTGGCATTGGTCAGCTGAACACAGGGACTCTGAGTCATTTATACCAGAGGTTTAACAACCCTCATTAGATTAATGACTCTAAGGAGTTTGGAATCATTGAGATGACACTGGTTTGAAACCCCATAACTGGGTTCTCTAGAGATTATTATCATCCGTGGGGGATAGATAACGACTTGAGTGTTTAGATCGAACCAATGATATGGGCTTCCTAAGTATCCTCGTGAGGGGAGTCAGAATCTGCATAGTTCAGTCGAGATTAGTGCATACATGTGAGAGTTTCCAGTTATTAGGATTGAACCTCGAGGGGGCGTCCTACATACCATGCTTAGGAGATAGGGATCAAAACCCACGTAGTTTGTTCGAGATAAGGGCTTACAACTGAGAGTTTACTGTTATTGGGATTGAACCTTGAGGAGGCGTCCTACGTACCCTGATTAAGAGACAGGGATCAAAACCCACATAGTTCGTTCGAGATTAGGGATTACACATGAGAGTTTCCTGTTATTGGGATGGAATCTCGAGGAGGTGTCCTATGTACCTGGAATAGGAGACAGGAATCAAAACCCACATAGTTCATTAGAGATTAGGGCTTACACGTGAGAGTTTCCTATTATTGGGATTGAACCTCAAGGAGGCGTCCTACGTACCCTGCTTAGGATACAGGGATCAAAACCCATGTCGTTCATTCAACTACCGCCATCGTGCGAATGTCGTGACTATCACAAATCCCTAAGCCCATGTGAGTCATGCTCGGTGTGAGAAACAAGAGAATACAATAGACTTGGAAGGCCTCACACATTCTTCCTACCAAGGGGAGGGGAGGAAGATAACAAGAGGAAGAGAAGGCTGAGACCACTGGACTCTCATTCTCCCTGATTTTGGAGGAAGGTAGAAGTCACACAGTGGAGCAATGAACCTTCTGTGATGAGAAGGGAAGGGTCATCATCTTCCAGTGAGGATATTGTGGGGCTTACTCTAGGAGGGTTGCCCCACCACTCTCAGGAAAGGGGATAAGGGATTACTGCTGGCGCTCATCAAAAATAAAACATGAGCAGGGTCCCTAAATCCTAGTGATAGAGAGGTAGAAAGGGGACTCTCGGGCTCGGACCCTGCACTACTGTGGGTATGTGAACCCAGGAATGTTTCAGGAACCCACTCAAGGGCCGGAGCAACCCCTTTTACCTCGCCTACCGTGGGTATGTGAACTCAAAGTGGTGTGCTGATGTTCCTGAAGGTTGCATCATACGAGTCTGGTGGCTTCCGTAGAGGCCTTGGCCCGAGGCCAATGAAGGGATTGCGGAGGATTAGGCCGGATTAGAAGGATTTTATCTGGCTTAGGGAATGGGAACACCGAAGGAGTTGGTGGGCCACATGAGTGTATGAGGAGTGGCGCCCTTCCCGTAGCGGGGGTGCTACATGGCTGGAGAGGACGTCTGCATACCAGGGTGGTATACAGACTGATAGGCATCCTGTGTACTAGGGCGGTACACGGCTTCGGGTTTGGCCCACGTACTAGGTTGGTACATGGGGGAGTCCTCGCGATCAGTAGCAACCAGGGGTGACACCAGTCGGGGGTTCGTCGGTTAGGGCTTTGCCCGTGTAGGAGGGTGCTATGTGGTGCTTCGGATCGAAAAAAGAGTATAGAATCTCTAGTCCTCAGGGAGTACTTCCATGGAGGGGCCCTGGATCATAGTCTTTTTTTTTATTTTATGTTCGCGGTTCACCAAATTATTATGCATTTTTCAGTTCCTTATTAATTCATTTCCAGTTTTATACCTGTTCTGGTTCGTGAATTGGAACTTCGCTATTTGAGAAATCCTAAGATCCTTCCTCCAAAATCCTTCCACCCGAATCTAATCAATCCCTTTCTTCTCCCCCTCGATGTTCTTTTATAGAGGGGGGAAAGATATGTATCTGTGGTAATGCATCACCTTTTGCGAAGGCCCATTACAAAAAACCTAGTTTACAGATGACTCGGTCAATCTGAAACTCGAAGGGTGTTGAATGGACGTCACTCGTGAACCAAATCAGTTCGGGGGGTCCTTCGTGGCCGCACATGGATCTACCTCTATTCCGCGAATGATAGCATATGTGGTCTGGGCCGGTTGGTGCATCACGCTGCTGTGGCGGTTCTTGATGGTGGACCGTCCTGACACCCATCCTGCTTTGCGCCCGCGGAGGGTTCCTGCCTCTGTTCCGCGAATGAAAGTGGTCCGCAGAGGGGGTGTCTTGCTGAACCGTCTGCGTACCAACTATGTTGGAACAGTACGCAGACCAGTCATTCCTTCTCCGATATTGAGTAGTCTCTACATTTTCATCTAATTCATTGAGGGAAATTGGGTACAATCCTTTCCCAATTTAAGGGGACTCCCGTTCTCCATTGCGGATTTTTTAGAACCATATAGTCGTCACCCAAAAATCCTATGGTTTTGATAATACAAGAAAGATGGAATTCAATGAAATTCTAAGAATAGAAAACATGAAGGGATGATGCTAAGTCTTCATTTATGATAGAAGTGTGGAGTGAAAAATAGATGAAATTGTATTTAGGGGACTTATAAATTATTTTACTATGGAATGGAAGATATTTGCGAAATCAAATATAAAACTAATCAGAAGAACATAACTAATGATATGAATAGAGATAAATCTTTGTAGAATATACCACCAAACTTTAGTTTTCAAATTCAAGTTTAATGAGAATTATGCTAATGAGTGCTTGAATGTGAGGGTTAATGATGACGATTAACATCCACATCCTCTTATTTTTAGAAATAGTAGGAAGCCTCGTGAGATTATTATTACTGATATGGGTTATGAGAACGAAGTAGTGAAAGATACACATACCATCCATGCTAAAATTTCCTCTGTATTATTTGATTATATATATTGAGTCTTTAATATCTGGATCATTTTCCTTTTTTATCACAATACAAACCCTAAAAATAGATAGAGAATTATCAATAAAAATTCCTAAAGGTAGATGATCGTATCTCAAGTCTGTGATTATTTTCAAATTGATTTTTATGGGAGGGTAATCTGAAAAATCTCATTATTCCCATTTTATTTGAATATGATGTTATTTTCAGAATGTATTGGATTTCCTTGTAATGATCCCATATCAATTGTTGATGAAGGAAAATCATATTTAATATTCTAAACCAACCTCTAATTTTCAATCGTTTCAATGAAATATTTTAACATTCAATGGAAAATATTTCCATTGTATGTGCCTTGATTCCTATTCAAAGGGGGTATTTAGCTCATATTGATTTATATAAATTAAATAAAAAAAATATTCCTATTATTCAAGGGTTTTTTGATGTTTTTAGAATATTTTAATAGTGTTCTTTAGAATTTTGAAATTGAGTTTATAAGAAAACTCATACATTGTGCTACACCTATTTCAAACATACCATATATAATGTACCCAATTTAGTTGCAAGAATTAATCAACAAAATCATATAGATTCCTAATCATGGATTTATTTTACTAAGTGTATCACCATGGGGTAAACCTGTTCTTTTTGTTAAGATGAATTATGGATCAATGCAACCCTATATTGATTATTAGGAACATAGCAAGATCATGACCAATAATAAGAACCCTCTTTCCCGAATTGATGATTTGTTTGATCAATTGTGAAGAGTTCAATAGTTATCATGGTTTTACATTATTTATGGATACAATCAATTGAGTGTTAAAAATTAATAAATACCCATGATAACCCTATAAATGAGGTATATACACTATGAATTTATAGTAATTCCATTTGGTCTTATTAGTTATCATGTTATCGTTAATGATTTATTGAATACACTACTACAAATATGGCTTTTATTAGCGCTAAAAAAGTGCATTAAGAGCTCTGTTAATCAAGGCGAAGATAGGGGGTCCCTTGTATCAATGCTCAGAAAAGCACTGATAAAGACCCTTTTTATCAATACTAAAGAAAGTGATGAAAAAAGTAAAAGAATATCAAAATAATAATTTATATTCGGGGGGGGGGATCTTTTAACAGCACTTGACCCCCCCATTTATCAGTGCTACGTGGACACTCCCACTACCGCGCACTGCCCTTGCCCGCGCGTCCCAGACATGCGCGCTCACTTCCTTGCTTCCACCCAAAGTCGAACCCGTGAACTCCCCCTTTCACTCCTGCACCTTTACCACTAAGCCATTTTGTTTTTTTACTTAATGATGCAACTATTTATTTATATATATATAGTAATATTTATTTGTATATTAATATAGATTCATATTAATATTAATATATTTAGTTATATTAATACATATATGATTATTCATATATTAGTATATATATATTCATTCATATATTAATATATATATATATATATTATAGTTACAATTTTTTATCCGTATATTTATTTGTATATTAATATATATTTATAAGATTAATTTTAAATACATTTAGGAAATATGTTTTTTATCCGTGTTTATAAATAAATAAATACATATATACATACATAAAACACACACATAAAGACACACACACACACACACATATATTTATGAATAAATACATATATATATGTGTATTTGAAAATCCATATAATGTTAAAATGACAATAACTTCTAATATAGAAGCCCGTTTCAACTACAAAACAAGTAAAATTGAATAAAATGAAACAATATTCGATATGATATGTGGTATAGGCCTAACAAACATCTAGATGAAAAGTTATACATGTTTGAATGTTAATAAATCGGGGTATCCCGACTAAAAACTCAGTTTTTGAGGCCTTTTGGGACTTTTTTGGCTTTGAAAAATCTGACAGAAGCTTTTATTCAATCATAATCGTGTAGAGCTTGTCGTAGGCTTCAATTTTATATGTTGTAGAGCTCAAATGGAAACCCGGATCAAATGTTAAGGCCGTTTGAAGTTTCAGTTACATTTTCAACATATATTAGATCTTTTATTAATTGTTTTGATTTTTTGTGTCCTCAAAATGTTATAAAATGAGTTTTAATCGATAATAATTAGAAAATTATTAATTATTTATATTTTTTTAAATATTCTAAAGCCATTTTCACTAAATTTCATATATATTAAATGTAATAGTCTATTTATATGTATATTTAAAAAATATATATTATATTTATATCAATATAAATATTCTTATATAACAATATATTATTTTTCAGGAAAAATTATTATTTTTGAAACATTAAATTTATCAGAACTAAGAAAAATCACTGATAAAGGCCACCTTTATTATCACTACTAAAAAAAGAACTAATAAAGGGTTCCCCTTTAACAGCGCTAAAAAAACGTGCTGATAAAGTGGTGGCCTTTATCAGTGCTAAAAAAAGCGCTGTTAAAGGGTCACTTTTAACAACTCTTTTTAGTGCTTTTAAAGGCCCCCCCTTTATGAGCACATTTTTTAGCGCTGATAAGTTCCCCCTTTATCAGCACATTTTTTAGCGCTGATAAAAGCATAGCGCCTCCCTAGACTGTTTTGTAGTAGTGATATATTCATTAGAGGTTACATTGATCAGTTTTTGTAGTATTTAGAAATGTTATTATCATATATTATAAGGGTAATAAAGATCATGAAAATCACATGAGGATGTTATTAAACACCATATGGATGGAAAACCTATATGAAAAATTTACTTTGTTCAAATTTTGTCCTAAATATTTTTATTTTTTGGTTATATAATCTAAAGAGAGGGTATGGCAATGGATCCAACAATGATTAAATCTTTTGATCACTGGAATAGACTAACCACTTTGATTGAGATCCATATTTTTAATCAATTGGTTTGATATTATTAGTGATTTTTGAATAATTTCTCATGAATATCTACTAAAATATCCATGTTTAATCAGAATAGAGTCAACTTCCTCTTGAATGATGAATGCGAGGAAAATATCACCGAACTGAAGATAATGTTTGTTAATACACTTATTCTCACAATACCCTGAATTAGACAAGGGTTTTTGAATTATAATGATTCATCAAATAATGGTATGGGATGTTCTCATATATAGGAAAACATGGTGATATCATATTCCTCTCATCAATTAAATTTTCTGGAGAAAAGTTTCCCAACCCATGACCTAGAGTTAACAATGATAATCTTTTCAATATATATATTGAGGTATTCTCTTTATAGGGAAAGTTATAATATATATATAATGATAAAAAAGTTTAAAAAATATATTCACCAATAAAGGGTTGTATATATTCCATAGAATACGGACAATGTTTGTTAAATATTATGACTACTCAATACATTACCTGCATATGAAAGAAAGAAAGGTTGTTGATGCTATGAGTCAAGAGGATTATGTTAGCCTAATCATGATTATAATCACAAATGATCTAATATTTCACAATTTTTGAAGTATGGACCCTAAAATCTCGATGGATCTGAAGAAATTTTATAATTATCAAATGAATGCTCAACCATTTATCCATGAGAATATTTTTGAGTAGTATAAATAAGATGTAGAGATACAATATAATTCGATAAATGTTGTTGAGTAAAAAAAATGATTGTGATGGAATGATAAGTTTTAGGAACAAATTATTTTCCTGTAAATACCATACTTAAAGAAGGAGGAACTAGAAGAAGATCATATCTTATAAATCGCGATTTATCCTAGATGTGTATTGATTTATATTGATCTTAATGCGTATTTATAGTGGAAAAAATGAACTGATAAATTGAAAAAAAAATATATAACTTCTTGGAATCTAGGTATGTTTAGGGTGAGGGATAGAAGTCTAGGTGGATGTAACAAACATTACCCATACCGGAATGGAAATTGGAAAACATCACCATAAATTTCAACATCAAACTCCCCAAAAAAATCTAAATGGAATAATGCTATTATGATTGTAGTCAATTGACATATGAGTAAGAAAATTTTATTCTTATCAAATAAGATTCATCTCTTGATAAGATCTCAAGTATATAAATTAAGAAAGTTGTAAGAATTAATGGGGCACCACATTCTATTTTATTTTTTAGAAATATAAGGTTTACCTTAAAGTTACACCGACTTCTTTAGTAAGATATGGATACAAAGTTATATTTTAAAACATACCATCATCCTTATATAGATGGGAAGTTTGAGAGAAAAAATTATACCCTAGAGGACATGCTAAGATCTTATTTTCTAGATTTCAATGTTGGTTTGTATCAACACCATCCTATGATAAAATTATGTTATAATAATAAATTTCCATTAAGAATTCATATAAAACCATAATAATTCATATATAGACGGAATTGAACAACTCCAAGGTGATGGGATTAATTTAGAGTAAATAAGATATTGGTATGTGAGATATATAAGGAAATGTTAGATAGTTTTAGAAAAACTCAACAACACATTAAGGTAGCTTAGGTTCATAAAAAGAGTTATACTGAAAATCATTAGGGAAATCTAGAGTATGATGTTTATGAGATGGCATTTTTATGAATTTCTATAGGGAATATTTCTATTATGTTTAGAAATAAGGAAAATAGAATCCCTAGATATACCATCACTTTGTTAGATTTTTTATCAGAGTAAGATAGATTCATATCTCTTTCACCTTCCATCAAACCCCTCTAAATATCATGATTCATTCCATGTATTGATTATGAGAAGGTATATATATGATCATTCTATATAAAAAATCATATGTTATAATAATTTAAAATTATATTTCATATACATAACAAATGGTATAAATCTTTTATCTTAGTGATAAAGTTCTATGGAACAAGAAAAATTACCTAGTTAACATTCTATATAGAAATGAAAAATTTGAAGAAGATAAATGGTTACCTGAGGATGTGATAATGTATTGATATCCTCATTATTTATATCAAAGTTATGGAATTTCGAGGGATATATTCATTTTATGTGGGGAATAATGTATCACCCAATGATTTTATGTATATTTCCTTTGAAATAACCTTAATGTATAAAATATATTTCAGTACATGAAACCCTAAGTCTAAATGAAAACTTAATATATTATACATTTATAACATAGATATTGGATTCATGGGTATGAATATGATATACCATATTATGAAATAAATGGTGAACATTTACCCTAAATTCAAAATTACTGACTAATTCCTATTAAAAAATAAATATTTTTTTTCATAAAAACATTTCTTGAGTAAAAGACAAATTTTTATGAAGAAATGTGTTTTTATATGTGCTAAGAATATTTAATGAAAAAATATATTTATCACCATTAAAAAGTGATTTTAATGTTTTTTTTATTTTTTGAATATACATATATAAATTTGTTGTCTAGAGGTTATTAATGTAGATGAAATCATTTAAAGATAAAAAGGGTTATTTTTCATAAAAATTATTCTATATGTTGATTGTGTTTTTATCATAATAAATAAAATGGAATATTAATGTTAATGGTTATTTCCATATATATAATATATATATTAAATCAATTATTTTAACATTTGTTTGATTGTTTTTTACTTGGAAAATAATAAAAGTAACTTTAATTTTATGATTACAAAAAAGTATTTTTCTAAGAAAAGTATTCATTACATGCAGTGCACTTATTTAAATTTAAATTTTCCAATTAATTTTTTTTAATATTATAAAATGTATAAAATATTTGTAACCACCATTTCCAAATTTTATAATGAGGAAAAATTCATTTTTATCATAAATAATAGTAAAAACAGTACATATTTATTACCATGGTTATGGTTAAAATAGGTTTATAGGGGGGTCAAACTAAGAGAAAAGGTAATAATTTCACATAAAATTACCTATTTATTATATTATGAATATATTTGTACCCTATATTATATTACCTATGATTCCATTCCCATTTTTTTCCAATTTCACAAGAAAAAATTGTTCTATTATTTAAATATCTTTTGTAATACCATTTATGTCTTCTCACTCAATTACAAAAGGGAATCTTCTATCCCTTATCAATAATGAATTTTATTTCTTATAAACTTAATAATACATACCCCAAAACCTTTATATATTCCTTAACTTCATCATAGATCCCTTGATCTTTTTATAAGCTGAATACTTCGAGGCTTAAGGTGTAAAGAAAATGAGGTCTCTCAAAGAAGATATATAAATCTTACCTGAGCTCTTTCATTTAAATTTATTATTATAATTTCTCTAAATATATTGAATCCATATGAACATAATGACTATAGTAACATTAATAAACATATTTTTTATTATAATAATGAGACAACCATTTTCTACCTCCATTTGATCAAATGGGAAATGAAAGTATCGTTTGTGCAAATGTGTGGAACACCACCTCTACTAAGAAATATGATTTATTTTCCATCACCACATAACATTCATGGATATAATGATTAATTTAAAAAATATGTATGATATTTATGATATAATAATTACTATGTAATGATATAATATTATTCATCTTTCACTCAATCGTATCGCTAGAAATGAAAACAACGTTCACGTGTATGTAAAGAGTACATTATCTTTGAATGGTGTAATTAGTTTTTTCTCTACCTTTTACAGATGATTATAAATATTTATATAAATAACTTATATTATATTTATATCTGGTTTAATATTTTACAGTCAAGGTATCCATGAAAATTTTGTAAGGACCATAACTTCTAAATGAAACATTCATAAAAAATGAAACAATTATCACCTCAAACAATGATTTTAATAAAGAATTTACTGTTAACATGTGGTAAGATGTTATAAATAAAATATTTATTGTATTATAAGTATGAATATAGTATTATAAAAAATAAAAAAAATTAAATTTATTATACATGAGGTTTCAGTAATTATATAGCATGTCAAACTTGAGTTAAGGATTTTTGGTTACAATCTCACTTTTTACCTGGATTATTTATCATTAAATATTTCTATGATGAATTTATAAGATATATGTCTCAGAAATATAACTTTTTTTCTCATATGGTAATTTATTCTGAATAAATGTTTTTTGATGTAATTTTATCTCTATATTTACAAAAAATATCAACTTCTATTAGAAAACCAAATTCTTATATCACTTTGAACAATAATATTCTCTTTCATGTCTATATTTTTTTTAAAATATTTTATTGAATATTTTTACAACTATATAAAGATTTATTAAATTTATATTTAACCATGTTTTAATTTATATAGATTTTTTAAAAGTAATCTCCTTTACTATAACACCCCAAGTTAATATAAAAATAAATAGAAATGCATGGAACTTTGTTTTAAGTAGATATTTATAACTATCATTTACATATTGTTTTTCCACTTCTATGTTTTTAATTTCAAGAAACCATCATATGAAATTGTGTTCAGTATGTTTTTGGAGTCTGATGAAACCAATTTTTTTGTGAATAGTAACATACCCATATGAATAGTAATATGAACTTAATGAATAATATATCTTATTATTTTTTTTATTTTTTTAAGGCTTTAATATAATAACATCATGGTTAATTTTTCATCGTGATATAGAAGCTGTTATAGAATTAGAATTATTAATTTTTGAATTAAGTATGATTTTACTTAAAAATTAAATTAATAATATTTAGAAAATTATTTTCAAAAAATGGACTTCATTTTTAGATTCTACATGTCAGAAAATGGTTAGGGTAATTTTTTTGGGATTTTAATGAAATTCATTAATTTTTTATGAATAATGAAATACGATAAAATACCATATAATCAAATTATCAGAAAAATTAACTATTTATGACATCATAAGTGATACAAGGACACTTGGTTCGAACCCTCAGGCCATTATTACTATTTTAGATCACATTAACTAAGACTATTCAAAATTATGGGCAAAAATATTATAATAATGATTAAAATAATGAAAAATACCCCCTCTCCTCCACTATAAATAAGGCCCTCACTCCCATCTTCTTCCCACACCTCTCAAGCTTTGAGACATTCCTAATTTCTACCCAATACGCCTCCCAAAGATCTTCCTCACGTCCTATAGGTTCTAGTCTCATCAAAATATCAAAACCAAAGCCCTTAAGAAGGATCTCAAGGAGAAGAGATCAAGAGGTAAACATCCTCTTTTATTTTCCATTTTTTATATTTCATTTTATGATATTCTCTTCATTTTACTTTGGATTATGTTAGGATATTTCATTACATATCACTTCCTACTGTCCATATTATGTATTAGTGATGATATATCCCCTTTCCCTCATCCAACATTTTTTATGAAATTTTAAGAGATGCTGTTAGGCTACCGAATTTTCGCGAGAAATTTGTCTAGTTTTCTTTTTTTTCTTCTTCTTTCCTCACCTCATATTTAACAAGAGGCATGAAAGCTCCAGAATCTTGATTATTCTGGATTTAATCATGTTCATGGAATGTTCATCATCATTATTCTCTTCCTATCCCACTTATTCAAGGAATGAAAACATTGTCTGTGATGTGTCGAATTACCGACATCATGGACGATGTGATTTCAATTGTCATTAACTCTTTATAGTCTTGTCATAAAACAAATTTTATGGATGAAGTAGGTTATAATATATTTATTATGTCTCATACATGGTTCTAGAATTCAATTGTACAAATGGTTTTAATTTATAAAACAAATGAGGTTGTTATCTTCAAAGAACCACTAAAATGATCTAAATGAACATCATTAATGTTTTAACTTACGAATCATCAACATGTAAGAATTCATAATGAAAAATGGTATAATTTATGTTACTGGATATATGTAAATACTACTCCATTCTAATTCTGAATTTTCACTTCCAATCAACAAGAACATCCACAATGAACCAATCATGGTAATCTTGTAAAGAACACACCCAAAAATAGTGCAAGGAGCAAAATACTAACAATTAAAGGGTGAAATGATGTTATGAAATGATTATATAAGATTTTACAAACATGAAAATGTTTCTATAAAATAATAATAACACTCTTTTAACCATTATACAGAAATTTTAAAATGATTTATGTAAGACAAACCTAAGGTAAGGGAATTCTTAACCGGATTTCCATTCTTTAGGTTAACCTTGTACTTCGTAATTTATGTTGTATTAAAAATTGTTTCAGTGTTGGGTTTTGTCTATATTACATTTAATAATGTGTATTTACAGTGTTTATACAAATTCCATCCACTCTATTAAGTATTTATTTAATTACGTGAATTATGTAAGGGGCTTTTCTTTATAAAATCGTCTATTAAAATTCGGTTTTAAAAAATTCTAAAACAATTTTTTTATGCTATTATTGATGTTGTATGATTATGTTTTAGATCTTGGGAATTGTTTTTGATTAAGGGTGGGACATATATTTCTTTCTAATTCATTGGGTATGTGTCTGTTGGAGGTCGGCCGTATGGTTACTCCAAGTGTAAATGTGATGGTTACACAAATAGTAATGTATCCGTAAGGGTTACAAATTATAAGGTAGCCAAGATGGTTACAAGATTATGTAAGTAATGCCTCAAGAGAAATTTATGGTTATATTTATCTTCTCATGTTTTGTTTGGATCTTTTAGAAATCTCATACAATACAATGTATGTATATATTGGTGACAATCATGTCTTTCGAAAATGCTTTCATACGTTTCAAGTATCCATGGACTAATGTGATCTTTCCTTATTTTTCATCCCTTACGGAGATTTTGTGTAACGCCCCGACCCTCAATACCCAGAGTCGGTGCCTTATTACATAACAATGACATGATCACAAGAAAGATCATGTCTCGAAAGACCGATTAGTTTAGTAGCCTTGGAAACACTAGATATATTCATAAAGTTTTACATTACATCATAAAAATGAAAACTACAACAACATAGTCTCCATATTCCACACTCTTATCCCCTCATACTATCCCTGCATGTCATTCATAATTTACTTCTTCAAATCCTGGGGAAAAAAACATTGAAAAGGGGTGAGCTCAAATGCCCAGTAAGGATAACAATATAGCGAAAACTTTCATAAATAAGAATAAACTTTTAAGGCAATGTATAACTAAAAAAAGCCTTTTAAACTTGAACTTAAACATAGTATGGAAAAAATAAAATGAAATAATGCCATTTACTTATTCTCATAGATATTCTACTAATCGAATAATCACATGCAATATCAATAACCACTTTCATAATGATGGAATGCATAATGCCAGACTATCATAACCACATAGCCAAGGCCTCGTGCCAAGACTACAAATAAGATTTTGCCAAGGCCTTCTTCCAAGACACTAGTTTGTCTCATGAGACCTACCGATGCATTGAGGAGCTATAACGGGATCCACCTGTCACATATTAAGTCCAATGCATTCCTTATATGAAAAGGTTTAAACATAACATAAACATTCGTATTAAAACTAGCATACAAAATGTCAATACCTTCTTCATAAACCATGAATGGTATAAAAATAACACATCTACAGTCAAACATATCACAAAACCTTTAATACAATATGGAAGTTTTGTATCATAATAAATCAATTTCAAATAAACTTAAAATCCATCAAAGGATATTGACATAGATGAAATCAAAACTGTTTGAGATAATTATCTCTTTTTTGTAAATCATTTAAAAATCACATAATTATAAATTAAAAAATTTACTTTGAAAATTTTCTTATAATCTTGAAAGGGAAGTTTTGAAGAATTTATAATGGCGGAAAATAGCCACACCCACCGTATAAGTTAAAAAACATTCTTACCTTAATTCAGTCGAAAAGGTTAAAAAAGACCTTATTTGGTAAACGACAGAAAGATTCCTTTATAAACCACTTATAAAATTCAACAAGGTTATAAATGATTATAACCCATATTCTAGTAAATATTAAAAATGTTTTGAAATAAATTTTTAAGAAACATGGATGTGGATGATAAAGAAGTCCCGGTAGATTATTACGTATAAACAACCTCAGATAATGAAGATATTGTGAAATAAACCCTTACCTTGTACTTTTCCTTGGTTGGGGGTAGGTTAACCTCATGTATAATGGTGAAATAATTGTTATCAAACTATACAAGATTCATATACATTAATATGATATCATATATGATCTTTTAACATTGCTTTGTTAATCATATCTTAGTATTATCGTTGTTTCGGTGCTAACTTACTCGTTTTCTTTTATAAGTTTTGTTACGTAAGACATGTTTGTCATGGATAGGTTGTATATTATTCATATACAGAATGATATCAAGTCCATAAACATTATTTTTAAATCATAAAATGATAATTATACTTGAATGGATACGATGGAGAATGAATCTCATCGCGTTCGTGGAGACGGTAGTCCATACGTACGCATGAGCGACAATATCATTCTTTTGATATTAAAATAACATATAATTGGATATTATATCATATATACAGAATCATTATCATGTTATATTTATTATTTACATGAATTATAAATCATTATCATACCCATCCAAATATTAATATATTGAAATACAAATACACCATGACGTGGAGACGGTAAACCGTACGAACCCACGTATGGTGACATTTCATTCAAAGGATGGATAGAATACTGAATATGGTTGTAACATTTTTATAATAATATTAAAATATATAGGAGATACTGGATTCGTTATTTTATAATTGGAATAACAAAGAAATAAGAATTTGAAGAAGAAATGAATTTGAAAGGGGGTGGGGGTGAAAACATTACCTCTTCTTCGGGTTCTTCCTTTTGATTTGATAAAAATGGACCCTTAGGTTGGATTTTTGATCGAACTAAGGCCTCTAGGTTGTAGTGAGGGAAGTTGATAGAGTATTTGGGTGGGGTTTGGCCGAACCAAAAAGCTTTCAAGGTGTGAATTAGTGAGAACGGGGAGTGCCCTTTTATAAGAGGGGTGAGGGGCACCTTTGGAAAAGCTAAAAATATTATTTTATAATAAATTCATATTCGGTATCTAATTTCTCCAAAGTATATTATTTAAAGGTTAAGGTGGTTATGGGTCGAAAAACACTCAACCAATAGAATTTATACAGGTTTGGGTCATTATATTAACCTTATCTTTAAGTATTAACTCTAAGTTAATTAGTTTCACTTTTACAATGGCTCTTTGTATTTTTATATTATATGGTTAATAAACATACTATATATATCCAAGAGACCCCCAAGTGGCCTATTAATGATACGCCTTTCATGATATAAGTCTCTTTGCCGAACCTTAGATTTTTTAGAATTTAATATCAATTAATAATATAATATTTGTTTTAAAAACTCTTTTATGTCAATTTTGACACTATTCAATAATTGATGTTTGTAAAAATCATAATAGATTTATTACTTAGAAAAAAGTTAATTAAATCAATCCTAACATGTCATATTATCCTAGAAAATTATTGGTATTTATAAAAAGTCTCAAATTACATGTATTTGGGTATTTATAATATCAATTATTCTAATTTTTCATTAATTAGGTAATTACTGCATCACCATTGTGTCATAAATACATTACATTATTTAATGTCTAAAAATTATAAATAAAATACCGTTATGTAGGAAATCGTTTTATCTTTCTAATTAATATTTACAATCGAATTTATCCTATATATAACCCTATATTAAAAATGTTTTAGTAAATAAACTTTGATTTTAACTTTTTTAACTCTTCTTTGAATTAAATAATAATTAATGTACTAATCTAATAAAAGTGGACCTAAATGATAATATTTTACTCCTAAGATTATTTTTGGTCGAGATACACTTGTCCAATAGAATTAGGACATGTGTTAGGGTAATATTAATATCATTTTTACCCTTAATTACCATATTTACTTTTAACCAAAGTTACTATTCACAAAAAATTATATTAATCTCATTGAACCACATTTTACTCCTTGATATTAACTGCGTCTCTCAGATTTTCAAAATTCCACTCACAGAAGCATTAAAATTCAGTTTTATGAAAAATTCGGTTTTTTAACTACCACTTAGTGGTTTCACTATTCATCAAAAAATCAAAGTTTCCAGAAAAATACCAAAAATTAGGCCTAAGCTATATTTGATATTATGAATTCAAAAATGATGTCTATTTTCCCAAATTCAAAAAATATCAGTTGCATTAATTAATTTAAAAATTAATTCCCATCGTCAAAACAAATAGCGTGTTTTTAAGAGATAATAAGTATCAAAAGATTGACACTTGTTTATGTTTGGTTTAAATGTGAAATTACATCAAATGACCAACATTTTATTAAATGGTAAAAATATATTCTAAATACACTTTAAAACCACTCAAATTAATAATTTATCATGATTAATTATTTCAATTAAAAATGTTGTTTTTAATTAAAATTTAGTAATTTTCACTATTCATCAAAATATGAAAGTTATCCGAAAAGTACCAAAATTTCACCCTAAGATAATTTTGATATCATGAATCCAAAAATGAAGTGAATTTCGAAAGATAAAATTTATAAAACTTCAAAAAGTAGGTATTACTATTCATAACGGCTAGTTTGATTGGTTGCGGTGTGTTAGAATCTCGAAGTTGCGTACAATGCACGCCATTGCATTATTCAACGGGAAACGTACCATGGAATCTTGGGATGTTATATTGTAAATTTTTGATGTCCCCATTCTAAAAAAGTAAATTTATTTAGTCAAATTGAATATATTAAAGTTTAAAATATTGGATTTAAAAAGGGTTCACTATTAAAAGTTGGTAAAAGTGCAATATTGAGAAAGAATTTGTTCTTGAATTATGTATAAGAAACTCATAATATGGATTCTAAAATTATAAGGATTATAGAATGTTTAAAATTTAGTTAATACTATTCATAACCTCTTTTGAACAGCTTGTTTGGTAAGTCATGGTGCGCTTGAACTCAGTGTTGCGTGTTGTGCAAGTTATTGAATTATTTTGAAGAAATAACATACTATGAAATCTTGGGGTGTTACATTCTCCCCTCTAATAAATTGCATCCTAGAAATTTGAAATTGTCCTTCGAAAATAAAAGGTTGAATATAGAAAATATCTTTGCGGGAAAACCCACATCGGAAATTGGGTTAATAAAATTTTAGTATTAATAAGAGGAAAAGAGAAATGAAAGGGTCACCACCAAATTATGATCTCTATTTGGAGAACATTTGTGGAAATTATAGACATATAATTGGGGAAAAAACATAAATATTTATAGGTTGTGATTGAGGCCATCAATCACAAACAAGTGTAAAATTGAGGGCCTTAAATTCATCAATCTAAGATGATTTAAAATTCCATTGGGTCAGCAAAACATATGGTATTAGGATAACACATTTATTTGTTTTAAGATACCTTCAATAAAGTATAAGAATTATTTTATTCATTGAATAAGAGAAGAAGAAAAATATATACTTGACAATTAGAGTCTCATCCTTTAACTAAGTTCTACAACAAACTCATCTTTCACTCTAAATGATAATAGAACTTAAAAATAATATTCTATTTATCCTATTCGTATAGGGTTAAAAAAATGAATTTATAATTCATCTAGAAGAACCATAAAAAACGAAATTATTCAAACTAGGACATCACATGGGTCAGTGGTAGGTGACACACCCTTGTCGCCCTTCGGTTGTGGGTTCAAGTCTCTCGGCCATGCCGGACGCGACGGTTTGTCGCCCGACCTCTGGGTAGTCCTTTTATGGCAATACAAAATAATCCAAACTAGAACAATCCAAAATACTTCAGTCCAAAATTTATAAGGAAGGTAAACATAATAAAGATCCTTTTTTCCGCGTAATAACATGTGAACACCTTCATCATGTATTCTATTAAAACACTGCAACATCCTGAATTACCATAAAACCATATTGATTACATTCATGATCCCTTATTGTTTAAAGAATAATAGATATACTCCTTCAATCCAAAAATGTTGTAAACCCAAACAATGATAGAATATACAAATCATTAATCAATTTCGATGTAGTCGAGAACATCCAATACAATTTATCTAAATCAATCATGTATTATTCTAAAATCACTACCTCGGTATCAGAACCATATTATGGTTTATCTTTCTCTCAACCATATTTTTTCAAAACATTTAACCTGCCATTGAGTCACATTTCTTTGTTCCACACAATCTCAAATCCTTAATGAAATAGTACTGTAGTACAATCCTTATATACTCTATAATTATTATAACAAGTACATTGTTGATACAACCCTCAAATAACATAATCAACATAAGAACTCTAATCACTCCTCTTCAACTATGGTAGTATCATAACACGATTATTATCCAATAGCATAATTTATGGCATAGTCTGATGACTGGGACATAGGTTCGCATAGTGTCTAAACTCCTTCCAAATGAATCATTGTACATTTGAAACCATTTTCTTACCCTTGCAGTCACGTACTTTGTGCCCTTTTCCTCCACACTTATAACAAACTAACATTCCTTTCAGGCAAGTTCCAGGGTGTTTCTTCCCATAGTTATCACATATGGGAAAATTCTTCTTTTCCCTATTCCCTTTATCCATCTTTCTCTCTTCCATCCTTTTCTTCTCTTGCTTCCCTTCAAAGCCATAGGACTCAGTAATCTCTTTACTTATCTTATCAACACATGATATTATTTCTTCATATGATGATAATACATGGGAGACTATTTCTCTTATAAATTCTGGCTTAATACCATGAAAGATATGATCCTTCTTTCACTTTGGATAATGAGCATTGCTGGAGTTATCATTTCTTCTACTGGGTGCCATTTCTATACAATGGAATACACTAGATTAGTTTATGAATAACAATACCTAATTCCATACATGTAAAACACATAACATAAATTAAATAGTTTATGGATATAATCCATAATCATAAAAATGTCTCCTTTGAGGATGTATATACTCATAAACCCTTCATAATGGTTTTTAAAGAAAATGAGAATTATCCTAAGCATATCCCCCGGGAGTGTCGTAACCAAGAGTGCAGCAAGGCCCGTTGTCGTGCACCAGTTCCCGTTCGAGTATAGCTCAAAGTGGTGTTTTCGGGCTTTACCCCTAGGTACATATGTGCCAGAGCCGCCTCTACCTTCTCGTATCCAGACAAGGATTTATTTCTCGGAAAACTCACAAAATTTCTACAATACCAAAATTCTAGGAAGTTCTTCTATAATAATCCTCAAAGTCCATCTTAGATCTATGTGCTCTAATCAGAGTTTATCTAAATCTAGCTTCCAAGGTTTGTACTAAACTTACTCTGATACGAACTGTAATGCCCTGACCCTAGATACCCAGAGTCGGTGCATTATTACATAACATTTTCATGATCACAAGAAAGATCAAGTCTCGAAAGACCGATTAGTTTAGTATCCGTGGAAACACTAGATATATTCATAATGTTTTACATTACACCATAAAAATAAAAACTAAAACAACATAGTCTCCATATTCCACACTCTTATCCCCTTATACTATCCCTGCAGGTCATTCATAATTTACCTCTTCACATCCTGGGAAAAATAAAACATAGAAAAGGGGTGAGCTAAAATGCCCAGTAAGGATAACAATATAGCAGAAACTTTCATAAATAAGAATAAACATTTAAGGCAATGTATAACTAAAACAAACGCCTTTTAAACTTGAACTTAAACATAGTATGGAAAAAATAAAATGAAATAATGTGATTTACTTATTCACATGGATATTCTACTAATCGAATAATCACATGCAATATCAATAAACACTTTCATAATGATGGAATGCATAATGCCAGACTATCATAACCATATAGCCAAGGCCTCGTACCAAGACTACAAATAATATTTTTCCAAGGCCTTGTGCCAAGACACTAGTTTGTCTCATGAGACCTACCGATGCATCGAGGAGCTATAGCAGGCTCCACCTGTCACATATTAAGTCCAATGCATTCCTTATATGAACAGGTTTAAACATAACATAAATATTCGTATTAAAACTAGCTTACGAAATGTCAATACCTTCTTAATAAACCATGAATGGTATAAAAATAACACATCCACAGTCAAACATATCACAAAGCTTTCAATACAATATGGATGTTTTGTATCATAATAAATCAACTTCAAATAAGCTTAAAATCCATCAAAGGATGTTGACATAGATGAAATCAAAACTGTTTGAGAGAAATTTATCTTTTCTTGAAATCATTTAAAAGTCACATAATTATAAAATAAAACATTTACTTTGAAATTTTTCTTATAAGCTTGTAAGGGAAGTTTTGAAGATTTTATAATGGAGGAAAATAGCCACACCCTCCATATAAGTTAAAAAAACATTCTTACCTTAATTCTGTCGAAAAGGTTAAAAAGGACCTTATTTGGAAAACAATGGAAAGATTCCTTTATAAACCACTTATAAAATTCAACAAGGGAATAAATGAATTTAACCCATATTCTAGTGAATAGTAAAAATTATTTGAAATAAATTTTTAAGAAACATGGATGTTGATGATAAAGAAGTCCCTATAGATTATTACGTATAAACAACATTGGATAAGGAATAGATTGCGAAATAAAACCTTACCTTGTAATTTTCATTGGTTTGGGGTAGTTTAACCTCCTATATAATGGTGAAATAATTTTTATTAAATTATACAATAATCATATACATTAATATGATATCATATATGATCTTTTGTCATTGATTTGTTAATAATATCTTAGTATTATCGTTGTTTCGGGTGTTAACTTACTCATTTTCATTTATAAGTTTTGTTATGTAAGACATGTTTTTCAGGGATAGGTTGTATCTTATTCATATCCAAAATTATATCAAGTCTTTAAACATTATTTTTAAACCATCAAATGATAATTATAATTTAATGGATACGTTGGAGAATGAATCTCATCGCGTTCGTGGAGACGGTAGTCCGTACATACGTACGAGCGACAATATCATTCTTTTGATATTAAAATAATATATAATTGGATGGTATATCATATTTAAAAAATAATTATCATGTTATATTTATTATTTACATAAATTACAAATCATTATTATACCCATCCAAATAATAATATATTGAATAACAATTACACCACGACGTGGAGACGGTAAGTCGTACGTACGCACGTATGGTGTCATGTCATTCAAAGGATAGATATAATACTGAATATGGTTGTACCATATTTATAATAATATTACAGTATATAGGAGAAACTGGATTCATTATTTTATAATGGGAATAACAAAGAAAGAAGATGTTGAAGAAGAAATGAATTTGAAAAAGGGGGTTGAAACATTACCTCTTCTTCGGGTTCTTCCTTTTGATTTGATCAAAAGGGCTCTTTAGGTTGTCTTTATGATCAAAATAATTCCTATAGGTTGTAGTGATGGATTTTGAGAGATTAATTTGGCAGGTTTTGGCCGAACCAAAAGGCTTTTAAGGTGTGAATTAGTGAGAAGGGGGAGTTCCCTTTTATAAGAGGGGTGATGGGCACCTTTGGGAAAGCAAAAACTATTATTTTATAATAAAATTCATATTCGGTTTCTAATGGTTCCAAAGTGGATAATCTAAAGGTTAAGGTGTGGATGGGTCGAAAACCACTCAAACAATAGAATTTATACAGGTTTGGGTCATTATATTAACCTTATCTTTAAGTATTAAATCTTAGTTAATTAGTTTCACTTTTACAATGTCTCTTTGTATTTTTATATTATATGGTTAATAAACATACTATATACATCCAAGAGACCCCCAAGTGGTCCACTAATAATACACCTATCATTATATAAGTATCTTGGCTGAACCGTAGATTGTTTGGAATTTAATATCAATTAATAATATAATATTTGTTTTAAAAACCTTTTTATGTCAATTTTGACACAATTCAATAATTGATTTTTGTAAAAATCATAACAGAATGATTACTTCGAAAAAAGATAATTAAATCAATACTAACATGTCATATTATCCTAGAAAATTATTGTTATTTATAAAAATTCTCAAATTACATGTATTTGGGTATTTATAATATCAATTATTCTAATTTTTCATTAATTAGGTAATTACTGCATCACCATTGTGTCATAAATAAATTATATAATTTAATGTCTAAAAATTATAAATAAATTAAAATTATGTAGGAAATAGTTTTATCTTTCTAATTAATATTTACAATCGAATATATCTTATGTATAACCCTATATTAAAAATCACTTAGTAAATAAACTTTGATTTTAACTCTTTTAACTCTTCTTTAAATTAAATAATAATTAATGTCCTAATCTAATACAAGTGGACCTAAATGATAATATTTTACTCCTAAGATTGTTTTTGGTTGAGATACACTTGTCTAATAGAATTAGTACATGTGTTAGGGTAATATTAATATCATTTTTATCCTTAATTACCCAATTTACTTTTAACCGTGGTAAATAAAAGTAAAACGTTACTATTCACCAAAAATTATTTTCATCTCATTGAACCACATTTTACTCCTTGATATTAACCGTTTCTATCGGAGTTTTGAAATTCCACTCACAGAAGTGGTAAAATTCAGTTTTATGAAAAATTCGGGTTTTTGACTACCACTTAGTGGTTTCACTATTCATCAAAAAATGAAAGTTTCCAAAAAAATACGAAAAATTAGGCCTAAGATATATTTGATATTATGAATTCAAAAATGATGTCTATTTTACCAAATTCAGAACATATCAGTTGCATTAATTAATTTAAAAATTAATTCCCGTCGTCAAAACAAATAGCGTGTTTTTAAGTGATAATAACTATCAAAAGATTGACACTTGTTTATGTCTAGTTTAAATGTGAAATTACATCCAATGACCAAAATTTTATTAAATGGTAAAAATATATTATAAATACACTTTAAAACCACTAAAATTAATAATTTATCATGATTAAGTATTTCGATTAAAAAAGTTGTTTTTAATTAAAATTTAGTAATTTTCACTATTCATCAAAATATGAAAGTTATCCGAAAAGTACCAAAATTTCACCCTAAGATAATTTCGATATCATGAATCCAAAAATGAAGTCCATTTCAAAAGATAAAATTTGTAAAATTTCAAAAAGTAGGTATTACTATTCAAAACGGCTAGTTTGATTGGTTGTGGTGTGTTAGAATCTCTAAGTTACGTAGAATGCCCGCCATTGCATTATTCAAAGTGAAACATACCGTGGAATCTTGGGATGTTTCATTGTAAATTTTTGATTTCCCCATTCTGAAAAGTAAATTTATTTTGTAAAATTGAATATATAAAAGTTTAAAATATTGGATTTAAAAAGGGTTCACTATTAAAAGTTGGTAAAAGTGTAATACTGAAAATGAATTTGTCCTTTCATTATGTCTAAGAAACTCATAATATGGATTCTAAAATTATAAGGATTATATACAGTTTAAAATTTAGTTAATACTATTCATAACCACTTTTGAACAGCTTGTTTGATAAGTCATGGTGCGCTTGAACTCGGTGTTGCGTGTAGTGCAAGTTATTGAATTATTTTGAAGAAATAACACACTATGAAATCTTGGGGTGTTACATTTTGTGCTAATCCCAAGATTTTTAAATGATTTTCCCAGGTTAATGGATCTGTTAGACAAAGAAGGAAGCTATGTTAAATGTTGAAGAATTGTCAAGGAGTCATGTTTAAATTGAAATGTTTTATATTTTGAAAAAAATGGAAACTGGTTTCATCGTATCCACTCTGTAATAATTTATAATGTTATGAATGTATTGTCCCAATTCTCTAAATATCTAAATTAGAAAAGATACTCAATGTAAAAGGAAGTGTGTTCTTGTCTAAATTCAAGATTATGTATGTAATAAGGCCGAGTCCTTATATTTGGTATCAGATGATGGTTTAGATGAATTTAGGGGTTACGATGATGTTAAAAGAATACCATAAATGATTTTCACTCTATGATTTATTTGAAATGTTTTAGAATATAAAGATTACCATGTTTCTTCATCTAAGATATGTTTGTTTAGAATGGTTGTCTGTAGAAGGAACAGGGATGCTGAAGAGGAGAGGCACCGACAGAATGACATCCTTCCAGATCTACAGCGCGAAATGGTAGGGATTGGAACCAAGAAGTTTGTGATAGTAATGGCTTAGCTAACACAGGCAATAAATGGTGGTAGCATCTATGAAAGAGAACAACTAGAGGTACCACAATGGAACATGATAGTAGCGGAACATTTTATGAGACAACACCCTCCTGCTTTCAATGGATATTCTGACCCAGTAGCAGCTGAAGGATGGATCAAAGCCCTTGAAAAGATATTTGATGTTATAGGATATTTAGACAATCAAAAGGTAAGTATTTCCATTTATCATTTTGAAGGGGTACTTGATCAGTGGAGGTCAATGTTACGAAATATCAGGGGTAGAGAGGATTTTGATGCCTTATAGTGGGATGAATTTGAAAGTCTTTTCCTTGAATAATATTTTCCTAAGGTGGTGTGACTTAGGATGGAGAAAAAAATCCTTCAATTAAAACAAAAGGGGGATGATTCAGTGGCCGTGTATGAAGTGAACTTCAATTGATTGGCGAGGTATGTTCTATATCTTATTCTGGATCTAGATAGCAAAATGAACCACTTTTTATCAGGACTAAAGCCAAGGTATCAACGGGCGTTGGCCTCCCATGAATTCAAAAGTTATGAGAAACTTGTTTAATGTGCTGAGGGGGTAGAGAAGGATTTTTATGATGATCATGTCAATTTTGTAAATAAAGAGTAGAAGAGTTATTGTTGGAAAGCGATTGGTATGAAACAACTAAAGAAATATGATGGTAAGAAAATCCAATTTCTTGTTTGTGAAAAGTGAGGAAAGAAACACCCTGGGGAATTTCGTAGAAAAACTGGGAAGTGTTTTAAATGTGGTAAGTTTGGACATATGGCCCAATATTGCAATGAAAATGATCCTAAGAAAAATTATGAAAAGTAGAATGTAAAGTGTTTTAAATGTGGTGAAATGGGTCATTATGCAAATGCCTACCCAAAGAGATATCTGAATGATGAAAAGATGCCATACTTCAATGAGAAAGGTGTAGTGAGATCCTTTGCGACTACGTTAGAAGATGTCAGGCCATCCAATGAATTTGTATCAGGTACTTTGTTTATTCACTAAGATTTTTCTATAGATTTGTTTGATACAGGGTCTACACATTCCTTCATTTCTGAGAATTTTTTTGGTAAATAGGAAATATCACCTCAACAAATGAGACCTGAACTTGTTTTTAAAACATGAGGGGGAAATATTTTTTCAAATAGGAATTATAAGAATATTTATATTGTGGTATGTGGAATGAATTTACCTGAAAACCTTGTTGTTTTACCCTTATTCGGGTTTGATGTTATTCTGGGAATGGATTGTCTTTCTGTTTATCATGCAAAGGTTGACTGTAGAGCTAAAGAATTTTTTCTTCAGAAAGAGTTTCTATTTGTATACAAGAACAAAACCATACAATTTATAACATATCAGGAAGCTGAGAAACTATTTAAAGATGGAAATGAAAGTTATCTTTATCATATTGTTGAAAAAAGGGAACTATTCAGATTCATGATGTGCCAGTGGTAAATGAATACCTTGATGTATTTCCTGTTGACTTACCTGGTGTCATACCTGATTGGTAAGTCAAATTAACAATTGACTTAGTTCCTGATGCTAAGCAAATTTCAAAACCCCCATATCATATGGCTCCAATATAACTTCTTGAATAGAAAAATCAATTGAAAGATTTTCTTGATAAAGGCTTCATTACTCATAGCACTTCACCATGGGGAGCCCCTATTTTGATTGTTAAAAATAAAGATGGTTCCATAAGATGTTTCATTGATTATAGATATTTGAATAACATCACTATTAAAAACAAGTATACTTTACCTCATATTGATGACTTGTTTGATCAGCTCCAGGGAGCTCAGTACTTTTTCAAGATTGATGTGAGATCTGGATACCATCAGCAAAAGGTGAAGGAGGATGACATCCCAAAAACAGCCTTTTGTATTAGATATGGGCATTATGAATTTCTTGGCATGCCGTTTAGATTAACTAATTCACCTGTTGTATTTATAAATCTTATGAATAATGTATTTCAAGAGTTCTTGGATAAGTTTGTGTTTGTATTTATTGATGACATTCTATTATTTACTAAAAATAAAGAGGAACATGAAGAACATCTCAGGGCTATTTTACAAACCATAAAAGAAAAGAAACTATATGAAAAAATCAGCAAGTGTGACTTTTGGTTGCAACAGATTTCTTTTCATGGGCATATTGTAAATAAGGATGTAATAATAGTTTATCCTGTTAAAATAAAAGTGGTTGATGAATGGCCAAGACCCACAAATGTAATAGAGATTTATAGTTTTCATGGATTAGAAGGTTATTACTGCCGTTTTGTTAAGAACTGTTCTCGGTCATCTAGCTTGATAACTAAGTTAACACGGAAAGTAGATAAATTCTTTTGGATAGAATAATGTGATGTTTGTTTTCAGAAACTAAATAAGAGATTAGTGAATGTTCTATTTTTGGGCTTACCTTCCGGAAATGGTGTGTTTTTCATCTATAGTGATGATTCTTTGAAGGGACATGGTTTTGTTTTGATGCAGAATGATTAGGTAATTACCTATGATTTGAGAAAAATTAAACCTCATGAATTAAATTATCCCACTATGATTGGGAATTGGAAGCTTTTTTTTATTTGAAAATTTGGAGGCATCATTTATATGGAACCAAATTTCAAATATATACTGACCACAAAAGTCTGAATAATATATTTAATCAGAAGGAATTAGACACGAGGTAGAGAAGATGGCTTGAACTCATAAAGGATTATGATTGAATGATCAATTACCATCCTAGAAAAGCAAAAAAAGTGGCAGATGCCTTGAGTTAGAAAAATCATGCATCATTAACTATGCTACATTTGGAACATGATCCCTTGATTAATGATTTGATGAATTTTTGCTTAGAAGTTGTTCATGTAGGTAATACGTCTTTTTTGTTTCAGGATTTAGTGCAGTCTTCATTTTCAGAGTGAATTAAGTGAGTATAGAAGGAAGACTGTGAGCTACAAAAAAAGTAGAATTGGTTAAAATGGGTAAGCTTCTAGAATTTAATCTTGATAAAGATTGTGTTTTGAGATTTCGAAAAAGGCTGTGCATGCCTAGTGATTATCATTTGAAGAAATATGTGTTCTGTGAAGCTCATAGTTCTCCATTTTTAGTTCATCTCGGAAGTACTAAGATGTATAAGAACCATCAAGAGTATTATCTGTGGGATGGAATGAAAAGTGATATTGTTGATTTTACCACGAGATGTTTGACATGTCAATATGTTAAAGCAGAGAGGAAGTTACCGAAGGGGATGATTCAACATTTTCTAGTGCCAGAGTGGAAATGGGATAATGTATCTATGGACTTTGTGGTGGGACTAACAAAGACTTTTCTCGGTAACAATGCAATTTCGGTTATTGTTGATCAGTTGACAAAATCTGCACATTTTCTTTCTATCCGAGATACAATATCTTTAGATCAAATTTCTCGAATATACGTCAAAGAGATTGTTAGGTTACATGGAGTTCATCTTTCAATTGTATCTGACCAGGATTCCAGATTCTCTTCTAACTTTTGGGAGGGACTTCAGAAGTCATTGGGTATAAAGTTAAATTTCAGTACAACTTTTTATCCTCAATTAGATGGGGAGTCAGAACGAATGATTCAGACTTTGGATGATTTGATTCGATCTTGTTCAATAGACTACCAGGGACATTGGGATCAACATCTTTATTTAGTTGAGTTTTTCTATAATAATAGTTTTTGTTCTAGTATTCAGATGGCACATTTTGAGGCCTTGTATGGGAAGTAGTGTTGGACTCCAGCGTTTTGGGATGAAGTCGGTGGAAGAATGTTGATGGGGCCAGAAATAGTTGAAGAAGTGGATAAGAATGTGAGGATGATCTAGCAGCACATGAGGACATCTTAGAGCAGGAAGAAATGTTATGCAGATAACATATGGAATGACTTCTCTTTCGATGTAGGTGACCATATTTTCTGTAAAATATCTCCTTGGAAAAGTGTGATTCATTTCCGTAAGAAAGGGAAGCTAAGTCCACAGTTCATCAATACTTTTGAAATATTAGAGAAAGATAGAACATTGGCATACCACATAGCATTGAATCCGAGTTTGTCTCACGTACACAATGTTTTTCAGGTTTCGATGTTGTGAAAGTATGTTCCAGATTCATCACATGTCGTGAGCCCAGAAGCAGTTCAGCTGGAAGAAAACCTATCTTATGAAGAGAAACCAGTTCAAATTCTTGATCGAAGGGAACTTGTATTGTGAAATAATGTAATCTACCAGGTAATTTTTTTTGTAGAAACCACATGGTTGAAGAAGAAACATGGGAGTCTAAAAATCCTATGATGGAAAAGTACCCTCAGTTGTTTAATAAGTAAATAAAATTGCGAGGACACAATTTCTAGAAGGTGGGGATAATGTAACACTGCAGATTTTTCTAAAAATGAATAGAAATGCATGGAACTTTGTTTTATATAGATATTTATAACAATCCTTTAAACATAATTTTTCAACTTCTTTGTTTTGAATTTCAGGAAACTGTCATCTGCAATTGTGTTTAATATGTTTTTGGAGTCTGATGAAAACAACTTATTTTTTTTGGGTGAATAGTAACATACACTTATGAATAGAAATATGAATAGTAATACGAACCTAATGAATAACAAAATTGATTATAATTTTATTTTCTTTAAGGCTTTATGGTAATAACACCATGGTTAATTTTTCATCTTGACATGGATGTTGTTATAGAATTAGAAATGTTAATTGTTGAATTAAGTATGATTTTATTTAAAAATTAAATTAATAATATTTAGAAAATTATTTTCAAAAAATTAAATTCATTTTTGAATTCTACACGTCGAAAAATGGTTAGGGTAAATTTTGGGATTTTTCCGAAATTCTTTAATTTTCGATGAATAGTGATATTCGATAAAATACCGTATAATCAAATTATCCTTAAAATTAACTATTTAGGACATCCTAAGTGATTCAAGGACACTTGGTTTGAACTAAAAATCCATTATTACTATTTTAGGTCACATTATCTAATAATATTCTTAATCTTTGGCAAAAATATTATAATAATGATTAAAATAATAAAAAATACCCCCTCTCCTCCACTATAAATACAACCCTCACTCCCTGCTTCTTCCTACACCTATACAGCTTTGAGACATTCCTATGTTATGCCCAATACTTTTCCCAAGTCTCTTCCCTATGTCCTAGAGCTACTGGTCTCACCAAAAGACCGAAACTGAATCCCTTAAGAAGGATCTCATGGAGAAGAGATCAAGAGGTAAACATCCTCTTTTATTTTCTTTCTTTTCATTCATTTTATGCTATTCTCTTCCTTTTCCTTTAGATTATGTTGTGATATTTCACCACATAACCCCCCTTTCTGTATATATTATGTATGAGTGATTATATATCCCCTTTCTCTAATCAACCTTTTTTTATGAAATTTTAAGAGACGCCGTTAGGCTGCTGAAGTTTTGTGAGAAATTTGTCATTTTTTATTTCTTTTCTTCTTATATCCTCAACTCTTATTAACCAAGAGGAATGAAAACTCCAGAATCTAGTATATTCAGGATGTTATCTTGTTCATGGAAAACTCAACATCATTATTTTCCTCCTCTCCCACTTATTCAATTATTTAAAACATTTTCTGTGATGTGTCGAATTACCGACATCGTGGACGATGTCATTTCAATTATCATTAACTCTTTCAAGTATGATCATGAAACCATTTTGATGGTTGAAACAGGTTATAATATATGTATTGTGTCTCATACATGGTTCATAAATTCTTTTTTATGCATGGTTTTAATTTATAAAACAAATGAGGTCGTTATTATCAAAGAACAGTTAAAATTATCTAAACGAACATCATTATTGTTTTAACTTATGAATCATCCACATATAAGAATTAAAAATGATAAATGGTATAGTTTATGTTACTGGATATATTTAAATACTACTCCAATTCAATTCTAATGTTTCATTTCCAATCAACCAGAACATCCACCAGGAACCAATCATGCTAATCATGTAATGAACTCACCCAAATACAGTACAAGGAGCAAAATACAAACAATTAAAGGGTGAAATGATGTTATGAAATGATAATATAAGATGTTATAAACATGAAACTATTTCTTTAAAATACTAATAACACTATTTTAACAATTATACAGGAAGTTTAAACATGTTCGAAGTAAGACAAACCCGAGGAAAGGGAATTCTTAACCTCATTTCCATTATTTGGGTTAACCTTGTACTTCGTTATTTATGTTGTATTAAAAATTGTTTGAGTGTTTGGTTTTTTATATATTATATTGAAGAATGTTTATTTACATTGTTTATACATATTCCATCCACTCTATTAAGTCTTTCTTCAATGACATTAATTATGTAAGGGGCTTTTGTTTTAAAAATCCTCTATTAAAATTCTATATTAGAAAATTCAAAAACAAAGTTTTTATGCTATTATTAATGGTGTATTATTATGTTTTGGATCTTGGGAATTTTTTATGATGATGGGTGGGACCTATATTTCCCTCCAATGTATTGGTTATGTGTATGTTGGAGGTTGGCCGTACGGTTACTCCAAGTGTAACTGCGATGGTTACAAAAATAGTAAGGTAGTCGTGAGGGTTAGAAATTATAATGTATGCGAGATGGTTACAAGATTATGTAAGTAATGCCTCAATATACCTTTATGATAATATTTATGTTATAATGTTTTGTGTGGATCTTGTGTGAATCTCATTCTAAACAAATTAAGTATATATGGGTGACAAGCATGTCTTTTGAAACTACATTCATATGTTACAAATATTCATGGACTAATGTGATATTTCCTTATTTTTCATCCCTTATTGAGCTTTTGTGCTCATCAAAAGTTTTTAAATTATTTTCATAGGTTAATGGATTTGTAAGGAAAATATGGAATCCATGTTAAATGTTGAAGAATTTTCAGGGATTCATGTTTGAGTTTTAATGTTTTATATTTTGAAAAAATGGAAATTGTTTTCATTGTATCCACTTTGTAATAATGTGTAATGTTATGAATGTATTTTCACAATTATCTAAAGCTCTAAACATGAAAATATCCTCAATGTAAAAGGAATTTTTTTATTGTCTACATTAAATATTATGTATGTAATAATGCGGAGTCCTTATATTTACATTTTCTGAATGAGGTATTTTTTACCAACAATGTGAACATCATATTTTTTTTAACAGACACCATAGAAAAAAAGTTTCCTAACATCATTAAAACCTTTTTTATTTAATGATTTATTTATAAGTTTCTATATTAATTCCTAAAAAAAATTTGTTTCTTAATATTTTGTAAAAATATATATCTTAATTAAATTATTTGATAATGAAAATATTATTTTCCAGACATAATATTCATGTTATATTTTAAAGGAATTATTCATCTATTGTAACCTAATTTGATGTTAATTATTCTTGAATGGGGATATGATCCTTTGATACCATAATTAATATTTGTCCATATAGTTTATTATTATGATGATGATATATTTATGAAACCCATTTTCTATTCCACTGGTCATGCTATGATAAAATTTTAAATGTTTTCATGATCTTATGACATACATATGAATAGATTCTAATTATGTAATAAGTGGGTTGGTCATATTCTTACAATTAATTGGGAAAAAATTACTGTTTATGTGTAAAAAGGGTGAATTGGAAGTTATATCAAGCATAAAAAGGGTACATGTGAGGTTATCCCAAGCCAAAAACATGTACAATGTTAGTTATTTCAAACCTAGGATGTGATGAATGTATTATTGGGTAGACATGACATAATATTTATAGTATTATGATTATACTAGACATTATTCCACTAATTTATGACATGATATAATACCAAATTTATACTCTGAGGGATAATTTCCTTTGATTCTATTATGATTCATATCTTATAAACTGACAAGATTTATACCATGACTCTTTATTGTGATATATGAATTTCTAGGATCGATTTTAAATTATTAATATCTTTTTCTAATACCATTATTATCATGGTATGATTAAAATTTATTATTAATTAATGTCTACATTATTTATCATTATTTTGAATTATACATCACCCTTCATGATGTTTCATTTTCACCAGATGTGAAGAATGGTTTTAATTATGCTATGTCTAGGAATGGTTGTAGTTGTGAAGAGATTTTTGGAAAATTATATAGATATTTTATAAACCTATTTGTAACATGACCATGTTCCCAAATATAATAAACCATTATGATCCTAGAATTATATGTAATGAATTTTCTTCTAATAAGATGTAATATGTATGGATATAATTCATGGGTAACCTCAACAATGAAAACTATAGATCTCTACCACCATGGTTGGTCCAAGATATTTCCCATAACTTATTTCTTTTAAAGATCCAACGATATAACCTCACTAGAGATTATATGACCCAAGGATGAAAACTTCTATAACTGAAATTCACAAGTGATAAACTAGGAATAAATCTTCTCTTTCCCTAGGGTGTTCAACCCAATCCTAAAATGACCTTCAATATTTTCTTTTCCCATGGGATATATATGAATATCATCTATAAATACATCCACAAACCAATCGAGGAAATCTCTAAAGACTCTATTCATTAAATCCATGAAGATAACAAGGGAATTAGTACGTAAAAAATTTAATCAACATAAATTCTTAATATACATACCTCATATGCAAGGTTTTATTGTGTATATACATCTTACATACCCTCAATTATTGATATCCAGATTAAAGATCAACCTTGTAAAAATATTGAGCTCCACATTGTTGATCAAACAAGTCATCAAAATGGAGTAGAGGATACTTTTTCTTTATAGTGATCTTATTAAGTTCCCAAAAATAAATGTAAATATGAATTGAACCATATATTTCATTATAAAAAAGGTACACCCCATGGTGACACACTCAGGCATATAAATCCACTTTTTTGATTCTCTTAGATTTTCTTATTCAATGCTTGTAACTCAATTGGATCTATTCAATATAGATTCTTTCAAATATGTGTAGCACCAGGTTTGAGTTTTATTGAAAACTCAAATTCATAATTTTGGGGATGACTAGGAATTTATTTAGGAAACACAGTATCAAATTCTTTAAAAATTGAAATATAATTAATTTTAAGTATCTCCCCAACCATTTGAGATAAATATACCTCATTAATACATAATAAGACCCATAAAAGGAATATAATTTCAATTAAAAATGTATATTCATACTCTCATTTAAATAGGGTTATAGATTTATTTAAAATATAAAATGTGATGGGATATATAAAAATATCACAAATCAATGCTTAAAATAACATTAAATTCCACTCTAGGAATAATAATAATATTTTAATTGATACAATTATTATAAAAAAACGAGATGACATTGCCAACTATGGAATGGTAGATAAGTGTTCCTTAACAGCCATGATAAACTTCAGAGACAAAATAGAATAATACCTTCCTTGGTAAGGGATTTTTCCGTTGGATTAGGGAATTGAATCTTATAATACCCAAGTTCCCCAAAAATAAAAAATTACCTATTAGTGGTACCTTAGGAAGAGATTTATTTAACTCTAATTAACTCTTTATTGTGACTTTTTTTTTCATTATACCTTTATCGTTAACACATAAAATTTATTCTCATTTCATTGATACATTGTCATGGGTGTTTCTACCTATATGATTATCATTTTAGAAGATGAATCTTCTTCCCTCCTTGGTATCCATGAACTAAACTCCCATGAAACACTATTTTTATCTTATTAGATATGTTAGGAAACTAACATAATTTCATGTTTTTAATCATAAATATATATATATATATATATATGGTTAGGAATAATGATAATATTTTACACTCCATCTTCTTTCTTGATAGTTTTCTCATTCACACCACCATCATATTTTATAGTACTATGATATTTTAAATTATATATTTTCCATTAAAACATAATTCTTTTAATATATTTCTTCATTGTAAAAACAAACCAAAAAAATCATGAATGTTATATAACAATTAAAATGTATTCATAGAATATAAAGGTAAGAATAGATGTTAAAAAATTATTAAATAAATGTATATATAAAATTGAAGGTCATTATCAATGCTAAGGAATCGATAAATTAAATTAGTACAACTAAATTGTTAATAAAATTGATTTTTGCATTAGAATGAAACCCTTTTAAAATTTCCTTTTATGTACCTTATTTTTGGATACTAAATATATTATGGATAAAATATATTATTGATATGAATAATGCTTTACACCTAATTTTTTTAATTGATAATAACTATGAATAAGAATAATTAATCTATAAATGAATTTTTTCCTATGAAAATTATTTCCGTTATGTATTTATTTAATTTTAGAGTAGAACTATAATATTTTAGAATTATAATTTTCCAAATTTAATTTATTTTTTTAGGAATTGAAAATTTTCTTATGATTTTTTTTTTGAAATATATACCTTTTAGGTTAATAGTGATAATTAGAGTTTCTGCCAAAACTATACATTATTGAAATTTAATGTTGTCTAAGTAAGACATTAAAGTTTATATACCATATAATTGATCAATATGCATTTATAAATTTAAACTAAACATTTTAAAAATACTTATAGTTTTGGAAAACCCGTGATTAACATTTTATGAACATATTTAATATTTTATAATAAAAGAAATCATTTTTGGACTTGTCTTTTAATTGATTATTATTTTAATATAATTTGGTTTTGTAATTATTTTATGATAACAAATTAATTCTTTACAATAAAATAATGTATATTATTAAAATAAAATACATTGTTAATTTTACCCTAAAAACATATCTTAAATATAAAAATACACTTTCATTAGAAATGAGTTTGTACATATTACATGAATTTTTGTAAAAATTGTGTTTTCATGTACACATAAAATTTATTTGATAAAATAGATAACCTAGTTTTGATAATTAGGTTTAATTTTTTTAATTAGTGATATTTTATTTTTATTTATAAAAAATCATTTAATTAGGTTAAAATTACTTACCATAATAAAACAAAAAATGTTAAAAGTTAAAATTCCAAGAGTAATAAACATTATGTATAAAACATATATGAAAATTAATTTTTGAGTTATTAATATAATTATATAATCCAAAATTCCATTATTTTACATTTTCAATTCTTCTTGACCTATGAAACATGCTCACTTTTTATATTATGTTGGATGTTTTTTAAAAAAATCATTCTAACCACTTATAAAATGAGATGGTCACCACTCTTTCAAGACCACACAATGAATTAAGTTTCCTATTAAAACTCTACCATTATTAATTCGCATAAAATTTTATACCTCTTCCTAAAACCACTATATATATGATAGTTTCTTAAGACAACTATTTATGAGGATTCTTCATAGGGAAAGCCTTAGTCATTAATGTAAGTAATTCCTCACTATATTTTTTTTTCATTATTACTTACCCATTATAATATTATAATTCCTACATAATAACATTAGTATATATTTTTATATAATGTTATTATTCCAATTGAATAAATATTAACCACCTTAATTTTAAAACTATAATATTTTAAAAGAAAACTATATTCGAAATCAAATATGACAGACAACATTGAGTTTAAAAGAACTGGAAAATATTGTTATTTAAATATGATTATTTTAACATAGCTTTAGAAATTTTTGGATATTAGTAGCATTAACTGAATTACTAAATATATATGAAATTTTACCAATCAATAAAATTTTAATGATTAATTCTACGGAAATAAACACTCAATTTTCAGTAGTCATTTTCTGCTTCAAAATCATTTTTTCATCATTAATGGATTTTAATGATTTTTAGTAAATATTATAGTTTATTTATAAAACATTTATAAATTATATTTGATAGAAATTAAATAAATTTTTAAATCAATATATAATAATTATCTTATGGTAAAATTTTGGGACTGTAATGAAATAATTTGTTTTTCATTTAATAAAGAAAAATAATGATTTTTTAAAGCTGTCATTTATTTTCATTAAAAAGTACCATTATGATTTTAATGTTATATAAATTTAAAATAATTATAATTTATTGAAAAATAATATAATTATTTATTAGGTAATATTTATAAATTATTTTAATATAAGTTTATTTTAGGGCTTAAAAACACATTTTTCCGAAAAATGTTTTTCATTACGATTTAAAACTTTATATCAAAACAGATTTCTTAAAATTACAGAAATTTACTAATGAAATATTTATTACATATTATTAGTCATTTTTTTCAAGTTTTTTAAAAAGTTGATTTTTTTGTCTTAATTAACATTAATTGTGGCAAATATCTGTCATCTTGGTAAAGGAAAATTTAGAAATAATGGTTTAAAATAATGTGATAAGGCCTTAAAAATGAATCTAAAAACTAAATTATTAATATTTTTTTAGATTATTTTTACAATAAACTTAATAAATTTTAAAATATTTTATTATTTTCCATATTTTTATAGACACCTTATATTGTTTTAAGTAAATGAGAAATTCCAGATAAAATTCTCTTGCTTTTAAATTCTCTTATGTGTTTATATATGGAAAATAAGATTTTATGAATCAATATAAAAGATTATTTTTAACATAATTAACTAATTTTTATAATTTTAATTTATTTTTAATTCTTAGAGTTGTTAAAATTAACTTAAATTTCTACAAAAGTTAGACACTATGCTTGTTCAACTTATAGAAAAATTATAGTGAGTGATTTTAAAATGAATGAAAAATTTTATTATTTGGATGAATTATTGAGAAACATTAATTTCATGGTCAATAATGTTGTATAATTTATATTAAAAGTTTTTATAATTGAATTAAAAACCGTGATTTATTTCTTTTAAGTCAAAATATATGGATAGTTCTGAAAATGACTGTAATTGTTTTTATTGTCCATAATATTTTATTAAATGATTTAAAATTCATAAAATTAGTATATTTGGAAAATATAATTTTATATATTCTAAAATTTTAAAAATTATCTGTTTATAAGTTTATTTTCTATTTATTTTATATTTCATGACCCATAAATTATATAAAATATTGTTATCATTGTAATCATTAAAAGGGTGGATAAGAGGTTAAAACTAAGAGATTAGGGTTAAAACATCGAAAATAAATTTCTATATTTTACTATCTGAGATTATTTTGAATTATATATATACTATATTATAAATAAAATATTTTTTCCACTTGAACATGATACTTAATTTATATTAATTTAATACATTAAGTAATTCCTAGGGTAATCCTTCCCTCACTTATAAAACGATATCCACTCACCAATTTTCGAAACATTTGAAGAGAATATTATCTATAAGAATACCAATAAAATATATTAATAACATAACAACCCATATACTAGAGAGATTATTTTAATGACAATAACCACCTTAGAAGGACAATGGTGAAACCCTCTAGAGGTTCTCTATAGAAGTGGTAATGAACTTAACTATATGTTTTCATTTTAGTTTCATCTCATTGAATATGAGCCATTACAATATAATATAATCATTATATCCAAAATAATAATATTTTAATATTTAAATTTCATAATATTTATCCATTCCCTCCTCCATAAAATAGGAAATGAAAGTGTCATTCTTATGTATGGTGGATGACTGAATTCCAAACATATTTAATTCATCTTCCATCAATGCCTCTCATGGCTGGTTATAATGATTAATTCAATGTATATAGATGATATTAGTGATATAAAAATAATTCTTTAAATATAGAATATCATCAATTTTTTAAATTTCCATCCCTTAAAAATTGATAACGTCATCCGTGTATACATGGACTATAACCTCTATGAATTAATGCATTTAATTTTTGATCAATGTCTCAATTGGATGAGATATACAAGTTTAATTAATAAAAAATATTTATATTTCTAATATAATAATCCTTATATAAATATTAAAAGTTACTTACATTTTTCCCATTCGTTCATTAAAAAATGGAAACATTACTCATTTATACGTATGGAATACCGTATCCAAGATGTAATGTAATTAATTATTAATAAATACCTTACATGATTTTTTTTATAAAAGTGTAATTATTGTATAAAAAAACAATTTATCATTATTAATATTATAAAAAGTATATAATCACAATCTATTTTACCATAGTCAATCTACCCAATCCATACTCAACATAAAAGTCAAAACTTCTTAAAACGTCTAACATGAACATAATAGATTATGTTTTTATGTATAACATGGACATAAGTACAATAAAAGGAATAATAAAAGTGAAAAAAAGTTCATAAAAAAATAAATAATTAATATAATTTTTTTATTAATGTTTATAAAGAATGAATGTGACAATTCAAACTCATGGTATGGGACACTTTACCATTAAATACAGTTTTAATAGTTTTAAAGATTTATTTCATAATTGTTTTACATTAATGATAAAATTATTAAAATTATCTTATGGATTTATTTATATTGACTAAAATTTATTATAAAATTCATTTTTTTTCATTTTTTTTCATTTTTTAAAATGTTTTCAAAATATTTTTTTTATATATTTTTGTGGAACGTTTTTACTTTCTTTAGAACATGAGAAAATAATGTTCTATTTAACACATATGACATCGATAAATTTTCATGCCACCACAACCATTATTTCATGTTTCGATTCCTCTATAATATTAAACATTTTATTCAAATAAAAATAGTTTTTTTTTCTTTTTTTTGGGTATTATAGTTTTCAATAATGGGTTTTAATGAAAAGGGATATATCGATATCTGAATTTTTTTCTTATTGGTTAAAAAGTATATTTTTATGAGTTTGATGATGGAAATGAAAGATTATTTGTGTTTGATAAATTTTTTCTCCGAATTTTTTTATAATAATGGGTGAGCTTAATATATATCTTAAATTCAGTGGGTAATTATAATGTTCTTTGAAGAACCTTGTTAGAACTAACCGATTATGTTATTCCATCCATAAGGGTTCTCATAAGGGTTCTATGATGATGAAATTGAAAGGGAAAACATGGATTATATATATATGAAAATTAGTTTTCATGGAAATAATTTCATTTCACAAAGTAATATAATGATCTTTTATTCAAGGAAATAGTTTTCCTTTTAAGGGTAAAATGTATGAATTTACAAATTATTTTAAGAATTCTCATGTTATATATGAAAACATAAAATTTTTGATTATTCCATTATGTTTTCATATAAAGTGTTTTATGAAAAACGTTTTTAAGTAAATAAGGTTTCATGTGTATGTAAATAATTATTTTTCATCAATGTTTATTATAGAAAATTGAAGATCTATTTTATGATCTCATAGTTTTGAAATGGACAAAATAGTTTCCTTTTTTATTATTTTATCTCACTTAAAAATATTGTTGTGCTTATCCTACAATTTATGAAGTTTTTATGGGGTTTAATGATGATTGTGAACAATGTTTAAGTTAATATAAAACCATAAATATTTTTTATTAAATGAAAACACATATTATTTTAAATCGTTTATAGGGAGTAAAAATGGATTCTGGGTGGAAGTTTCTAACTTGTAATGTATTTTTATGTTATGTAAGAGTTATCTCCCAGTCTAATAAAACTATATACCTGAAAAGATATTTGGAAATTGATGATATTAAATTATAATTTAAAAATGTAATTATCATTGTAATAAGGATTGGGTCCTTATAGTTGGTATCAAAGTTAATTTTTTTAAAAAATATAAGTTAACATTATTCATATGATGATATTTTATGGGTTTTATGTAGCATCATTGGTTTATAAGTATAGGAATAATCATATGTTTAAAGGAATAAATACACATTTTTTAGGTTTTAACTCATCGGAGTCTATGATGATTAAGGATATTTTTGGAGGAATTTGTTGTAATAAAATACTTATCTTTTATATATGTTTTAATAAAAAATTTATTTTAACAATAATTATTTTTTGTTCTATGGGAATATGTTAAAAGGTATTGATAACCATTAGGGCTAAGAGGATATTTTATGTTGAGGTCTTTTTGTTTAATTGGGATAAAATAATCATTAAATTTTGGGAACATATAATTTATCATATATATATTGATGATATTTAAAATTAAATGGTTTATTAGTGATTAATTTTATTCATAAAGAAGTTAACTATTACTATAAAAGAATATGATTAAGGTAAATGTAAAATATTTTTGCCAATATTGGGTTTTTTTGAAGAATAATGGTTGAATTTTATTTTAGAATCAATAACTATTTTATAGTGACATAATTTTGGGAAATCATTATCAAATATTTGTGAATATAATATCATGGAATATATATTTTTGTTATGTGACTTTAGGAGTAATTGGTTTTATTTGTAGATAAATTTTCTGTAAATCCTAAAAGCATATTTGATCAAATAATTCTAATTTATGGGTTTTAAACAAGGTTAGGAATATCCTTAATAGTTTTTTGGTTTGTTATTTATTTAATGTTTATTGATTAAAATTGGGTGTTATTGTTGTGGATTTTAAGATTAAATTAGTATTTATTTGTAGAGGATATTATCTTACCTTGCACTAAACATTTTGGTTTTGGTTAATGTTTAATGATAGAAAAAATAATTTTTTATCATTTTGCGGATCATGCGACCTTTATGTGGTTAATTTTAGTGATTCATGAATGAAAATAATTTTAACACCCCATGCTTCCACTATACTCTTCTCTTTGAATAATACAATAGATTTCGCTATACGCAACATCGAGTTGTAGCACACCACGACCAATTAAACTAACCGTTTAAAAAGTAGTGATGAATAGTGATGCCAACCTTTTGAAATTGTACACATTTTATTTTTTAAAATGGACTTTATTTTTGGATTCATAATATCAAAATTATCTTAGAGAGAATTTTTGGTTTTTTTTGAAAACATTCAATTTTTGATGAATAGTGAAAAACTCTGCGTTATTGTTTAAAACTAAATTTTATTTAAATAATAATTATTTATATTTATATTTACTTTAATGTAAAAATATATACATAATACCTATATTATTTCAATGCAATTAATTGGCATCATTTTATAAAAAGATTAGATGTATAAAATTTTATTGAACTTTTTAACGTCTTTTACCCACCTTCTAGGAACACTTGAAATTTTTTATAAAATGTAATTTTACCGCTTATGTTAATTGAATTTTAAAAATTTGAGAGATACGGTTGAAATCAATAAGTAAAATGTTTTTTAATAGGATGAAAATAATTTTTGATAATAGTAAATTTTGAATTTTATTTACCATGGTTAAAAGTATATATGGTAATTAAAGATAAAAATGATATTATAATTACCTTAAAACACTTCCTAATTCTATTGTAAATGTGTATTTAGACCAAAATAAACCTTATGACTAAAATTTTATCCTCTTTGATCCACCTTAATTAGATGAGGACATTTATTACTATTTTTTTTAAAGAAGAGTTAAAAGTATTAAATTCAAATTTTAATAACTAAACCATTTTTAATATGGGGTTATACATAAGATAAATTTGAATATAAATATTAATTATAAATATAAAAATATATCACACATCATTGTATTTTATTTATTTATTTTACATTAAACAATTAAATTTATTTTTGACACAATGATGATGAAGTAATTACCTTATTAACAAATGATTAAAATAATTTATATTATAAATATTCAAATAAATTTAAATTGATAATTTTGATAAATTACACTAATTTTCCTGGTTAATATGACATTTTATGATTGAATTAATGTATTTTTTTTGAACTAGTCATGTTTTGTTGACTTTCACAATAACCAAATTCTAAATAGTGTCAAAACTGACACAAATGAGTTTTTAAAACAAGTACTATATTATTAAATGATATAATATTATGAAAAATATAATATTTGGCCAAAGTAATTATATAATGATATATATGTCACTAATGAACAACTTGGGGTTCGATTGACATTTTATTGTATGTTTATTAACCATGTTATGTAAAAATACAAGAAGTCATTGTAAAAGTTCAACAATTTAACTAAGAGTTAAATCTTAAAGATATGGTTATTATTGTGAGAGAAACTTGTATTAAACCTATTAGTTGAGAATTTTAGACACATACTTATGTTATACTAGAAATAAATCCTTTTCTAGACATTATTATCCAAAAATTATTTTATAATAAAATAATATTTAAAGCTTTTCCTAAAGTGACACTCATCTCTCTTATAAATGGGTACTTCCCCTTCTCTCAAAATCACACCTACAAAGCCATTTTACTTGGCCAAACCCTTCTCAAATATCTTCCCAACTACCCTCACTTTAACCTAGAGGTCTTACATTTATCATAAATCCATCCTAATAATCCATTTTGATCAAATCAAAAGGAAGCACCTGGAGAAGAGGTAATAATTTCATCAATACTTTTGAAAGTTATTTTCTTCTTCCACTTCCACTTTCTTTGTTGTTTCCATAAAAAATTAATAAACCCAATACCTTTTACATAATGTGATGTTATTATAAATATGTTACAACCATATTCATTATTCTATCTATCCTATGAATGACAATGTAACCATACGTGTGTACGTACGACTTACTGTAACCATGTTGTGGTGTAGTTTGTTATTCAACATTTCATTATTTGGATGTGTTTAATAATTGGTATAATTGATGTAAATAATAAATATAACATGTTAGTTTTTCTGTATATGTAATATACCATCCAATAACATACTATTTTACCATCAATTGAATGATATTGTCGCTCGTGCGTACATACGGATTACCGTCTCCACAAACACAATAAGATTCATTCCCATAATAAGAATTCAAGAATAATTTTCATGTTAGGATTTAAAATAATATTTAAGAACTGAATATCATTCTCAATATGAATCAAATACATCCTATCCATAACTTACAGGACTTATGTACCAAAACATATAAATGAAAACAAACTAGTTAACACCCGAAATAATGATACTACAAAAATATTTTAAACAATGAAATATTATAAGATCATATATGATACCATATTTTCATATGTGGTTATTTTATAATTTAATAATAATAGTTTAACTATTATACAAGAGGTTAACATACCCTTTACTAAGGAAAATTATATGTTAAGGGTTAATTTCACAATCTCTTTACTATCTGAGGTTGTTTTTAAAAAAGTATATACTAGGACTTCTTTATCATCCACAAACATGTTTCATAAAAATGAATTTCAAAACATTTTTACTATTTCCAATAATATTGGTTAATGTAATTTATAGCCTTGTTTGACTTTTTATAAAATGTTTATAGAGTAATCTTTTCATCATTTTTCAAACAAGGTACTTTATGACCTTCCCAAAAAAATAAGAAAAGAATATTTTTTAACTTACATGGAGGGTGGATATATTTTCCTCCATTATAACACCTTCAAAGCTTCCCTTATAATCTTATAAATTTTTTTTCTAAATAAATGTTTTCTTTTATAATTATGTTACTTTTAAATGATTTCTAAACAGAATGAGATATTTCTCACAAATAGTTTTGATTTCAACTATATCAACATCCTTTGATAGATTTTACACATGTTTGAAGTTGTTTATTATGATAAAATCTTCCACATTGTATTGATGTTTTTGTGATATGTCTGATTGTGGATGTTTTATTTTTATACCATTCATGGTTTATGGTTAAATTATTAACATTTCAAATGCTAGTTTTAATACAAATGTTTATGTTATGTCTCAACCTTTTCATACAAGGAATGCATTGGACTTTGTAAGGGATGGGTGGAGCCCACTATAGCTCCTTAATACATCTGTTGGTCTTATGAGACAAACTAGTGTCTTGGCACAAGGCCTTGAAAAAATCATAGTTATAGTCTAGGCACGAGGCCTTGACTATGTGGTTATGATGTCTGGCATTATGCATTCCATCATTATGAAACTTTCTATTGATATTACTTGTGATTATTCAACTAGTAGAATATCCATGTGAATAAGTAAATGGAATTATTTGATTTATCTTTTCCATATTATGATGAAGCTTAAGTTTAAAAGGCCTATGTTTTAGTCTTATACATTTTAATAAATTTTTATTCTTATTTAAGATAGTTTCCACTATATTATTATCCTTACTGAGCATCTGAGCACACCCCTTTCTTATATGTTCTTTTTTTACCAAGATGTGAAATTTATATTATGATTAACCTGTCGGGATAGGACAAATATATGAGTGTGTTCAAATATGACAAAATGTTATTTTTTATTTCATGATGTAATGTAAAACATATGCATGTATCTTGTGACTCCAACGCTACCAAACTAATTGGTCTTTAGAGACTTGATCTCTTATGATCATGACAATGTTATGTAATAATACATCGACTCTTGGTAACTAGGGTCGGGGCGTTACAATTGGTCTTAGATAAATTTTAATACAAACCTTGGAAACTAGATTTAGAAAAACTCTGATTAGAGAACATTACCCTTTGATAGACTTTGAAGATCAATATAGAAGAACTTCCTAGAATTTTGGTAATGTAGAAATTTTGTGAATTTTACAAGTGATAAATCCCTATATGGATATGAGTAGGTAAAGTCAGTGCGGGAACAGATGTACCTTGGAGTGAATTCTCTGAAAAGGTGTTTCAGGCTTGACCTGAGGTATCCTAGTACACGACAATGGGCCTTGCTGCACTCTTGGTTATGAAACTCCTAGGGGATATGCTTAGGAGAATTCAAATTTTTGACAAACCATTATGAAGGATTTATGATTAAATACTTCCTCAATGAAAACATTAATTTATGATTATAGATTATATGCATATACTATTCAATTTATGTTATGTATTTTACTAGTTTATAATTATATATTAAAATTCATAAACTAATCTAGTGTATACCATTGTTTTGAAATGCTGCCTTGAGGAAGGAATGGAAACCGTATCAATATAGGAAATTAATGTAAAGATTTCACTCCTACTCAAGATAATTATAATGGGGTTGGTGATGAAACTGGTGCTGAACAACTTATAACCATACAGGGAAAACTCACTCATGTTATGAATAATAACCATACCTGTATGGAGCACCCTGATCCACAATACGGAGGATCAATGTTAGACCACTTAATGAGGCAACAATAACCAATATTCAATGTAACTAAAAATCCATTTGTAGCTGATCAATGTATAATTTCCTTAGAGAAAATATTCCATGCTTTGGGTAGTAGAAAAAGGAAAACATTATCATGGCAGTTTATCGCCTCACAAGAGATACAGATTAATGGTGGTAATTAATTCAAAACCAAAAGGAGGATGAAGAAGTATCAAATATGGAATGGTGGGAGTTTAAAGATCTTTTCATAGAAAAATACCTTCCTCGTGGCCATAGAGTTGACATGAAATGACAATTTTTGAGTCTAAGGGAAAAAGAGGATGATTATGTACCAAAGTATAATGCTAACTTTACAGGGTTAGAAAGGCATGCTGCAGATTATTTATATAACCCAAGGAGTAATATTGATTGATTCTTTGATAGGTTGGAACCATTTCTCCATTTTAGTTTTAGTCTCACAATCCCTCTCGTTTTACGAAGATATAGTCTCATGTGCTATCAAGACAGAAAATGAATTCTATAATGCTTACTAATTTGAAGAAAAGAAAGAGAAGAAGTGATCTACTGAACAATATATGAATGGAAATAAGGGGAAGAAGGGAAATGTTGAATTTACATCCCGCAGTAAATGCGGTAAGAAACACCCTGGTACTTGCCTAAAAGGGATAAGAGTTTTTTATAAGTGTGGAGAAAAAGGACACCAAGCCCATGTTTATAAGGGAAAGAAAGAGGTTATCGATGTTTAATGCTATAATTATATAGAAATGAGGCATTATTCAAATGAATGTCATAAGCGCCAAAGAAACATACCTTAGAAAAGGCCAAGGGAGCAAGGCCATGCTTATGTGATCACTACTGCTAAGGTTGAAGCTCCTAATGATGTGGCGGTAGGTAATTTAATGGTTTCCGCAAATTTTTCCAATGCTTTATTTGATTATGGATCATAGCATTGTTTTATATCTTCCCAGTTTTCTAGGAAAATTAGATATTTCCATTTTTATTTAACAAGCAAGTTGTCAGTAAAAACTCCTAAGGGAAGTATCATTGCAATAATTTTTTGTGAATGAATTCCCATTAGGTCATAGAATGGTGCTTTATCTATGGATCTCATCATCATAGCCATGATTGAATTAGATATAATCCTCAATATGGATTACATTTTGGACCATGATGTGAAAATTTATTGTAGTATGAAAGAGGTTACTTTTTTGGATAATGATAAGGATTAATTTATGTTTAGAGTAGAAAACTCACCATATGATTCTTATCTAGATCCACCACAGTAGATCTTTTAAATTCAATTATTGGTGAGGAAGAGAGTGAAATAATAATGAGCGAGGAAAGGAATGTTCAAGTAGAGGACATACCAATTATGTAACAATATGGTGTTGTGGTTCGAGAGGATTTACCTGGACATCCTCTAGAATGAGAAATTTAGTTTTTTATTGAGTTAATTCCTATTTCAAGGCCCATATAGAAGACTCTTTATAGAATAAGAACTATGGAATTTATAGTACTAATGAAAAAACTAGAGGGTATTGGTAATAAAGGATTTATTCTCCCTAGTATTTCTCCATAGGGAGCACATGTTCTTTTTGTTAAGAAGAAATATAGATCTATGTGGTTGTTCATTGAATACATGGAGACCAATGATATAATAATAAAGAAAAATTATCTCATACATCACATTGATGATTTATTCGATCAAATTCATATAGCTCAATATTTTTCAAAGATTGACCATTGATCTAGATATCATCAGTTTTTCATGAAGAATGATAACATTCCAAAGAAAACATTTCATACCAGGTATGGGTATTATGAGTTTATAGTAATTATTTAAGGGCTGAATAATGAACCATCTATTTTCATGGATCCAATGAATAGAGTTTTCAAGGAATATCTTGAAGAATTTGTAGTATTATTTTTTGATGATATCATGGTAAACTCGAAAAGAAACAAAGATCAAGAAAATCACTTGCGCACTATTCTAAAGACTCTTAGAAGAAATGAATTATATGGGATGTTTAACAAGTGTTAATTCTTTCTTCTAGAGATTTATTTTCTTGGCCATATTATCTCTAAGGTTGGAAGTTGTTTAGAGACACAGTTTCTGGTAGAATTAATTTTTTCTTCAATGATTTTGCTTTAGACATTTCTGGCTAATGCATGGTTTATCCCCTTATCTTAAAGCATATGAAATGTTGTATTTAATTATTGGTTTTTGTGTTTAGAGTAGAATTTGGGTGTTTTGTTTCCAGCTTGTTTCTTGCTTCCACTTCAGATGGGGTTCGGAGTATGAGGCTTCCACTTCTGCAAGGAACTTGGAGTGGAAGACTGAGAGGGTATGGCTTAGCCATTGGTATCATGCCCTGCATCTCTGCATGGGACTGTTTTACGAGTGATCACTCTTTAGTGGAGGGCCTTAACATGATATAACTGCTAGAAAGAGGTGGAATAGGTAATCTGATTGGGATTTTCTATGATGTTTATTTTGGTTGTTTTGTTGGATCTGGTGGTTTCTTGCTTTCTCCTTAAAATTGATTTGATAATAAAATAAAAAATAATTTTCAGCATATTATCTATATGTATGGAATATTTGTTGATTCCTCAAATAAAAAGGCAATCCCAGAATGGCCAACACCGACGAGTATAACTGAGGTACGTAGTTTTGTTGGTTCATCATGTTATTATCAACATTTCATCCAAAGTTTCCCTGACTGGCTAACCCAATAACCAAGGTCACACATATAGGGGTTATAAAGTTTTTGGACAAAAGATTGTGAAGAACTTTTTGAAGAACTGAAGAAAAGATTTGTCAATTATCATATCTTTAATCTACCATTGGGGAATTATGGGTCTGTTATTTATAGTGATGCATCAAAGAAGGGAATTCCTTGTATTATTATATAGAATGATAGAGTTATTTACTATGCATCATGGCAGCTAAAAATTCATGAACAATACTATCTTACTATTGATCTTGAGTTAGAAGTTGTGGTCTTCGCTATGGAGATATAATGACTTTATCTATATCGTTAAAAATGTGAGATATATACCAATCAAAAGAGTTTGAAATATATTTTCTCACCTAAAAAACTCAACACGAGTCAAAGAAGATGGATTGAATTACTCAAGGATTATGATTTCATTATACACTACAACCCGGGGAAGGAAAATAAGGTGGTAGATTCATTGAACAGAAAGGATCATGGAGATCTGAGCAAGATGAGAATTAAAAGTGATCTTATGTACATGGATCTAGTAAAAATGAATATAGGAATAATCATTGAAGGTGAAGCATTGATAATTTTCAAATGGTTCCCAATCCATCTTTACTAGAAAGGAGAAAAAGTTCTCAGATAGATGATGAGGAGTTTTAAAAGAAAATTAAATCTGTGAACGATGGGAGATTGATTAAATTGTTTTATGAAGATGGAATTTTGAAATTTAGGAAGAAACTTTGTGTTCTTGACATACCTGATCTAAAAAGGGAATTGTGGGATGATGCTTATAGCTCTAATTTCTCTATACAACCTATTAGCACTAAGATGTATAGAGAGTTGATGGAACATTTTTGGTTGGAAAACATGAAAAGGGAGATTGCTGATTATGTGTTAGGATGTATGGTATTTCAACATGTTAAGGCTGGAATAAAACATTCAGGAGGAGTCATGCAACCTCTTCCAAAAACTGAGTGGAAATTGGATAATATTACGATGGACTTTGTCATGGGGATACCAATGAATCCTATAATGAATAAAGAAATATGGGTCATTATTGAACATCTTACCAAGTCACTACATTTTCTTGCTATAAGAGGAGATTTACTATATGAACAATTAGAAAGACTATATATTAATGAAGTTGTAAGACTTTATGAAGTACACTTATCGATTGTTTCAGATCATGATCACCATTTCACATCATGATTCTAGAAGTCTTTAGAAATCCTTAGAGACAAAACTTCATTTTTGAACTTCCTACCACCCTCAAACTGATGGAAAATTAGAATAGACTATTCAAACCTTAGAAGACATGTTGAGATCTTGCTCACTTGACTTTCAAGGTATGTTGGATCAAAATTTACCAATGGTATAATTTTCCTATAATAATTCCTTCCATTCAAGTATTTAGATGGCACCATGTGATTCGTTATATGGAAAGAGATGTGGCACATCGAATTTTTGGGATGATGTTGGGAAAGAAAACTTGCAGGCCCAGAATTTGTTGAGGAAAGAATGGAAAACGTGAAGATTATCCAAACCCACATCAGAGCAGCTGAAAATACGCAAAATAGATATGCCGATAACTGAAGGAAGGATTTGGAATTTCAAGTAAGAGATCATGTTTTCTTGAAGGTATCTCCATGGAAGGGTGTTATATGATTTGGTAATAAGGGTAAATTAAGTCCTAGGTACATCAGACCTTTCAAAATTGTAGAATGAATTGGAGTTGTAACATACCATTTGGTAATGCCTCCAAGTCTCTCCAACATTCATGATGTGTTACACGTATCACTATTGAGAAAATATATGCCTGACCCAATGAATGTACTCAAATATGAATAAATAGAAGTGGAACCCAATCTGTCTTATTGTGAAGAGCCTATCAAGATTCTTGATACTGGAGAACAAGTGTTAAGAAATTAGGTGAATCATCTGGTAAAAGTTCTATGGAGAAACCATAAGATGGAACATGCAACGTGGGAACCTGAGGAACTTATGATGAAGAACCACCTAAATTTTTTTATGTAGTACTATTCTAGAAATTTCGAGGAGGAAATTATTTGAAGGAGGGTAGAATGTAACACCCCATGCTTCCACGGTATGCTTCTCTTTGAATAATATAATAGCTTGCAATGCACACAACTTCGAGTTCTAGCAAATTACGACCAATCAAACTATCCCTTCAAATTTTTTTATGAATAGTGGTACCCACATTTTAAAATTATAAAAATTTTATTTTTCAAAAATGGACTTCATTTTTGGATTCAAAATATCAAAATTAGCTTACGGTGAATTTTTGGTATATTTCTGAAAACATTCAATTTTTTATGAATAGTGAAAAATGCTACGTTATTATTTAAAACCAAATTTTATTTAAATAATTATTTTTATTTAAATTTATTTTATAGTAAAAATAGATACATAATACTTTTATTAGTTCAATGTAATTAATTGGAGTAATTTTATAATAAGATTCGATGTATAAAATTTTATTGATCTTTTTAACATCTTTTTACCCACCTTCTAGGAACATTTGTAAATTTGAATAAAACATAATTTTACCACTTTTGTGAATTCAATTTCAAAAATCCAATATACATGGTTGACATCAGTAAGTAAAATATGGTTCAATAAGTTTAAAATAATTTTTGGTGAATATTAACTTTTGAATTTTATTTACGACAGTTAAAAGTAAATAAGGTAATTATGGGTCAAAATGAAATTATAATTACTCTACAAAATGTCCTAATTCTATTGGATATTTTTATTTTGACCATAATTAAGCTTAGGAATAATATATGATCCCATTTGTTCTAATTTGATTAGATTAGGACATTTATTATTATTTTATTTAAGGAAGAGTTAAAAGTGTTAAATTCAAATTTTAATAACTAAACTATTTTTAATATAGGGTTATATATAAGATAAATTCTACAATAAATATTCATTAGGAATATAAAATGATTTCACAGGTCATGGAATTTTATTTATAATTTTTAGAGATTAATTATTTAAATTTATTTATTACACAATGATGATAGAGTAATTACCATATTAATGAATGATTAAATTAATTGATATTATAAAAATCAAAATAAATGTAAATTGAGACTTTGGATGCATTAAACTAATTTTCTATGTTAATATGACATTTTTGGATTTATTTCATGTATTTATTTTGATGTAATAAAGTTGTCTTGACTTCAACAATAATGAAATACTAAATATTGTCAAAATTGACAAAAATGAGTTTTTAAAACAAATAATATATTATTAAAATATATAAGATTACTAAAAATATAAGGTACAGAAAAAGGACTTGTATAATGATATATATGTCATTAAATAACCACTTGGGGTTCTCTTTTCATTTTATAGTATGTTTATTAACCATTTAATATAAAAATTAAAGAAGACATTGTAAAAGTTAAACTATTTAACTAAGAGTAAAATCGAAAACATAAGGTTAATATTGTGACCAAAACTTGTCTAAAACATATTAATTGAATGTATTGAGACCCATAACTACATTATCATTGAAATAAGTCTTTTTCGAGCCATTATAAACTGAAAATGATTTAATAATAAAATAATATTTCAAGCTTTTCCTATAGTGACCCTCACCTCTCTTATAGAAGGGTACTTCCCCTTCTCTCAAAATCACACCTCCAAAGCCATTTGGATTGGCCAAAACAAGATAAAATATCTTAAAAACTTCCCTCACTTAATCCTATAGACCTTACCTTGATCATAAAGCCAACCTAAATATCCATTTTGATCTAATCAAAAGGAAGCACTCAAAGAAGAGGTAATAATTTTGTCATCTCTTTCAATGTTTTTTTCTTGTTCCACTATGGATTTCTTTGTTGTTTCCATACCAAAAGAATACATCCAGTACCTTATACATATTGTGATGTTATTATAAATATTTTAAAACCATATTCATTAATCTACCCATCCTATGAATGATAATGTCTTCATACGTGCGTACGTATGGCTTACCGTTTCCACGTCGTGGTGTAGTTAGTTATTCAACACTTCATTATTTGGATGGGTATAATAGTGAGTATAATTTATGTAAATAATAAATATAACATGTTAATTAATTTCTATACATAATATACCATCCAATTAAATTTTATTTCACCATCAATATAATGATATTTTCACTCGTACGTACGTATTGCCATCTCCACGAACACAATAAGATTCATTCCCCATCGTAACCACTGAAGAATAATTTTAATTTTATAATTTAAAATAATATTTAGGAACATAATATCATTTTGTATAGGAATAAAATACATCCTATCCCTTATAAATATGACTTATTTAACAAAACATATAAAGAAAAACGAATTAGTTAACACCCGGAACAATGATACTGTAACAACCCAAACATTTATTAATAAAAATTCTTCTGGATCTAATTAAATATCTTATTATGGTAATATAAAATTTTATCTTCATTGGTTTTATGTTTCTGTATTTTAAAATACCATTATGAATTGTGACCATATCTAATATAGCCATTGAATAGGGATCACATGATCATTATAAATATAGAGCTTTAACAAATCCAATTTACTCAGACAAAGGAAGTGATAGCCTCATCCAGTAGACTTCCCCCATACGAAGCCCATTTTTAGGAGCACGAAAAGGAGGTGGCATCATTGGTATTCTCTCTTGACCAAGCCCAATCCAATCTTGAACACGTTAAGCTTGAGCGGAACTGACTACGAGAGAAGCAGAATTTAATAGTGATTACCACCCGAGTGATGTTATCCGAGCCACCCCAAGAGTCTGTCACCATCGCAAACCATACCCTTTAGTCATATGCGGGTGTTATAAGGGGTTATATAAAAATATCCTAGAAATATGAATATGTACATTATTTTTTATAAATAATGTGAATTCATTTTATTATTGTTACTTTTTAAATGGTTTTTAGAGCACAAATAATATTTTTATTTAATATTCAACTAAGAAATATATTTTGATGAATTAATGGATTTTTGAATAAAATAAAATTTTATTAAAATTTTATTATAATTAATTTAATTTTTATTAAATATAAATGATCATATAATTTTATGAATGTAATTTTAATTTTTAATAAGGTTTGAATGTTGTTTTTGTCAAAACCCATGAATTTTCCGCAAATGTCGGTTTTTATTTTAAAAGAAAAAATTAAAAAATTTATAAAATTGTTTAGATAAAATGAATATTATTTTTGGAATCAGGGAATATAATTTATCCAATGGTGATTTTGTTTTTAATTTTCTGAGATAGTCGAATTTTTGGGTAAAAATTAAATACAGTTTTAATATAAAATGTGTTTTATGACATCATAATGACCCAATAGTGTTGTAAAAAAATAATTTAAACATTATGTTCTACCAAAAAATGTTTTACCATTAAAATAATGTGATTTTGAGTTTTTTTATTTATTTTACAAAGCTTTAGTGGACCCTTCAAGGCTTATAAAACATATTGTCTTTTTAAATTGTTTTCCTTGAGAGTGTGACTCACCTCAACAAAATAAACCCTATTATTTTAAGATGTTAGGCCATTAATATTATAAAATATTTCCTTCCACTACCTTTTGTCAAAAACCATGGGCAAAAACCATGGTTTGGTTTGTGGTTTTGATTAGTTTAATGTGAGGTGTACAAAACCAAAAAAATAATGAATTCCATCTCATGTCCTATATAATCCCACCAAAGATCCCACTTCCTCTTCACTAGAAGCCTTTGGAGTTCAACAAAACCCTGCCCTCCTCTCTCTATAATCCTCAAAAGGTGCCCCAAGCTCCCAAGAAGCCTATCTAAAGCCTCTCCCAAGCCTTTGGGATCACACTTCCAAGTAAGGGATTTCATCCTTTCTCATTTTGTCTAATTTTTATTAAGTTGTTATGCATTTTTTTTCAACTAAAAATGTTGGGGTATGATTTATCACCTCCCCCATACTTTCCAATTTATATTTTTATTATGTTAAACCCCTTTATATCTCATTAATTCCATGCATGTACAGATGTTACCATGCTGAATTCCTTGAGGTATTTCTCTCTCCTCTTTTACATCCAAGTAATTATTTTGTATTGTGCATCAAAATTCAATTAAGTTTGTTGGGACATGTATCTATATAACCCCATTACTATCCATTTAATATAAATATGATGATAGACCCATTTATCTATAATCAACCATTTTTTATGAGTTCTTATTTGACACCATTATGCTGCAAAAATTTAACTACGGTTTTCCAAGCCAATGTCATTATGTAGTGAATACCTTGCCCATTTCTTTATCAAGGGTACTCACCATTATGAAAATTTACTTATTGATTATAAATATTCATGTATATATTCCACATCCCTTTATCATGGAATATGTGATGATGATTGATTCCATGTTGTATGATTCATGTGGCACACATATGCATGAAATGAAATGTTTAAGAAGGGTGTGCCCTCATAGCGCTCCAAAGAATTGGGTAAAGTATAGTATCATGATACATCATGTGCAGTGGGTGATTAATCATAATAATTAAAGTGGAATGAGTTTTTACTTGTGATCCATGTGCAATTATGTTTTACTCATTCTACATGTGCAATGAGCCTTGTTTCATGCTAATTCCATGTTAAGTGTTGTTTCCACATTTCCATGATATGATTATCATGTTTTATCATGACTTTATGTTCATGTTTCTATTGTGATCTATTGATATGCTTATTTTCAAACATGTATTGTATTCCTCATTTTATTCCAAGTTTATTCCCTTATTGGGCTTTATAGCTCAACCTTTTCTCATGCATATTCTCAGGTTATCCCATGAAATGCTAAGTATGAGGGAATGTAGTGGTCTTGTAAAGGAAGTTCTCAATAAAGATGTTGTGTTTCATGTTTTACGTTGTTATGTAAGGATCATAAACCCAAAATACACTAGACCACTTGATCTTCCATGTTGTATCAAGTGAATATTTTATATAATAAACTGGGTTTAAGTGTGTAATAATGAGTTTGGTTGTTATAGTTGGTATCAGAGGATAGGTTTAGTTATTTTTTGGATTAGGATTAGAAAACCCTAGTGAAGACTTAAATAAATGAATAAGTATAATAAAAACATCCCAAATTATTGGTGTATATTGAGTAAGTGGTTTATCAAGAAAATACATCCCTGTCTGGATATGAGTAGGTAGAGGCAACTTTGGCACACATGTATCCTAGGGGTAAAACCCAAAAACACCGCTTTGAGCTAGACTCAAATGAGAACTGGTGTATGACAATGGGTCATGCTTCATTCTTGTTTACGACACTCTTGGTGGATATGCTTTGGTAAATTCAAAATCTTAGTATGAACCCTTATTAAGGGAATGAAAAAAATTCCCCTAAGAATATTTGTTAGAAAGTAGATTATGAATAGCATAGATTGAAGCCTATGGATTCATAAGTTAGGGAAATAAAAGTTATTTATATGAAATAAATTTTTTCCTTGGATTACCCTTTATGTGTTAACCCTAAAATTCCTTTTATTCTAGCCAATGAATGATAATAGGAGGACTCGGGCTAACAACTGATTTGAAGATCAATGTGGTCACTGTGCTAATGAGATGCCCAATTCGATGGGAGTGAGAATCGTGATCTTTGTCACGATTCTCTCTTAGTTAACTCATGATTTAAATAGAAACATGGGTCAAGAGGAACGTTCAACCCCCCATAAGAAAGAACAAGTCACTATCGAGAGATTCATGAGACAAAGGCATCCTACTTTTAATGGATCATCTGATCCCTCAATCACCGAACAATGGATCAACTCCATCGAAAAGATATTCTCCACCCTTCAATGTTCTAAACAAGAGATGGTTCTTATGGTGGCTTATCTAATGGAGGGTGAAGCCAATCAATGGTAGACGTTGATAAAAAATATGAATTCTAAGGAAGTGATCGAGGCATTGGAATGGAAGGATTTATGGAAGATGTTTTTAAATAAATATTTTCCGTGCACCCTCTGACTTAAGATGGAAAGGGACATCATTTCCCTAAAGTAAAAAAGATGACGAATCTATTAGAGTGTATGAGGAAAACATCACATGTATTGCACGATACACCTTCAGATTTGTCATTACCCACAACTGAATGGTTGAAAGCTTCTTTGGTGGGATGAAACCTAGCCTACGAAAAGCGCTGGCGATCTGTGACTTCGACGACTATGAGGAAATTGTCTGATGTGACCTGAAGGTCAAAATGGAGATCAAGGAATCTCAGGGGTATCACTGGGATAATAAGCGTAAGGTGGAATTCAATGTTGGTAGTCTAATGAATAAATCCAATGGTACTATGAAGATCCAGCACCCCACTTGCTAAAGGTGTGGAAATAAGAACCCTATAAATTACCTAAAGGGGACGAGGAAATGTTTTAGGTGTGGAAGAGAAGGGCACCTAAATGTTAACTACCAACATGAAAAATTCGTGGATTCAATAGAGGAGAGGAATTTCCATTTGGACCTCAACACATTGTCCATTGATACAAGTACATAGAACCATGGAATATTGAAAATCAGGGACCTAATCCAAGGTTTTTCGGAGGCAACCAACAACCTCTAAGGAAGCAAGGGAGAGGTTTTTGTATCACTACCACCGAAGTGAACCCCTTCAACGATGTGGTGACAAGTAAACTAGTAATTTATTCAAGAATAGTGAACGCACTTTTTGATTCATGTTCTATGAATTTTTTTATATCCCAAAACTATAGTAGAACAATCCCAACACCACCACAAATCAAGGACGTAAAGATGTCGATGAGTACAAAAAATGGGAAAATCATTACGACCCATGAATATAACTCCTCCCCTGTCATAATATGTGGATTGAATTTCATGGGGAACCTCATCATACTCCATTTGGTTTAATTTTATGAAATTCTTGGCATGGATTGTCTTTCCTTATATAGAGCCAACATAAATTGTCGTGAGAGGGAAATCACTCTCCATGTGGAGAATCGACCCCCGATTCTATACAAGTGCAAGGAGGAAGATGAATATTTATTAGCTCCATCATCTCAAGTGTGGATATTACTACCCTGTGAGAACACGTTTCTGGCTCAGATGATTGAGTCTAAGGAGGCAACCATCCTTGGAGGCAAGCCTATTATGGGGGAATTCGCTAAAGTGTTTCCTAAATAATTGCTTGGTCTTCCTCTTAGAAGAGATGTGGAATTCTCAATTGATCTTATACCTGGGATGTTTCCAATATCCAAGACTCTATATAGAATGGCTATTGTGGAGCTTGATAATTTTAGGAAACAATTAAAGGAGAATCTAGATAAAGGGTTTATATTCCCAAGTGGTTCACCATGGGGTGCACCGGTTCTCTTAGTCAAGAAGAAGGATGGGTCAATGCGACATTTCATTGATTATCATGAGCTTAAAAAAATCATAGTAAAGAAAATGTATCATCTCCCAATAATCGATGACTTGTTCGATCAGCTTCGTGGAGCACAATACTTCTCCAAGGTGGATTTTTAGTCGAGATATTATTATGTAGGGGTGAAGAAAGAAGATATCCCCATGATTGTATTTCGTACAAGATAAAGGCACTATGAGTTCATAGTACTGCCTTTTGGAATCAATAATGCTCCAAAAATATTCATGCACTTGATGAATAGAGTCTTTAGGGATTGCCTTGACAAATTTGTGGTAGTCTTTATAGATGATATTCTGATATAATCCAAAACCAAGGTGGATCATAAGGAGTATATATGAAATTTACTAAAGACCTTCCAGAAGGAGAATCTCTATGAAATGTATAACAAGTGTGAGTTCTAGTTGAAGGAGTTATCATTCTTGGGCTATATCATCACAAGAAATGGGATATATGTGGATCCATCCAAAATAGATGCAATTGAGGGATAAATGAGGCCAAAATTGGTAACTAATATCCTTAGATTCTTGGGTTTAACTGGATATTATCGATGATTTGTAAGAAATTTTTCATGATTTTCCAACCCTCTTACAAGGATAACTCGGAAGGGAGTAATGTTTTCTTGTATTTATGAATGCGAATAAAGATTCAATGATTTAAAAAGGAGGCTTATCACTACACCCGTGCTCACTTAACCCACAAGTGGAGAAATTTTTGTAGTATTCAGTGATGCTTCAAAGAAGGGTCTGGGCTTTGTGTTGATGAAAAATGACAAAGTCATTGTCTTTGCTTCAAGGCAATTTAAAGTTCATGAGTAGAATTATCCAACCAATGATTTGGAGTTGGCTTTGGTGATCTTATATTTAAAAATTTGGCGTCATTCTCTTTGGGGAGAAGTGTGAAATACATATGGACCACAAAAGACTCAAGTATATATTTACACAGAAAGTGTTGAAAATGTACCAAAGAAGATGGTTAGAGATGATATAAGACTATGACTACTCGATCTATTACCACCTTGGGAAAGCGAACAAGGTGGCATATGCTCTAAGTACAAAGGAACCAATGATTCTATCATTGATTAGAATTGAGAAGGAACCAATCTTCTTATACTTGATGATGATGGACATGGTAATTACAAAAGAAGGGAACATCATAAATCCTTTCACAAATGATTGCTCAACCGTCTCTGTTGGAATGGTTAAAGGATGCTCAAAATGATGATGTGGGAATTCAGAAGAAAGTGGAATCTATCAGTAAAGTGAAATCCTCAAAGATAAAGGTTAATGAAGAAGGAATTGTGAGATTTGGGAAAAGACGATGTGTTCCATCATGTCTAGAGATGAAAAAGGATCTTTTGGATGATGCACACAGTTCAAATTTTTCTATTCACCCAGGAAACAAAAAGATGCATCGAGATCTCCAAGAGAATTATTGTTAGGATAATATGAAGTAGAAGATCATTAAGTATACATAAAAGTGCCTTGTGTTTCAACAAGTGAAGTCAGAGAGGTCGAAGTCTAAGGGGATGATGAAACTTTTTCCCATACCAGAATGGAAATCGGATAACATCACCATGGACTCTGTCACCGAACTTATTAAGACATCCAAAGGAAACAATGCAATCTGGGTTGTTCTGGATCTTCTTACAAAGTCTGCACTCTTTATTTAAATTTGGAAGGATTTATCATTGGATCAACTAGAAGAGATATATATCAGGTAAGTGGTAAGGCTACACGGAGTACCACTATCTATTGTTTCTGATCGAGATCCAAGATTCACCAATAAGTTTTCGAAGAGTCTTCAACATGCTCTGGATAATGAATTGAACTTCAGTACAACCTATCATCCTAAAATAGATGGCCAATCTGAGTGAACTATTCGGACACTATAGGATATAAATATATCAGGTTCTATGGACTTTAACAGTGGGTGGAACTAACATCTTCCACTGGTTGAATTCTCCTACAATAACAGTATCCACTCGAGCATCCAAATTGAACCTTATGAAGCCCTATAAGGAAAGAGGTGCAGAACACCAACATGTTGGGATGAAGTCGATGTTCGTAAGATGCTAGGACTAGAAATGGTCGAAGAAATAGTAGAGAAGGTGAAAACCATTCAGCAGTATATCAAGGCAGCCAAAAGTCTACAGAAGAGTTATGTAGATAAATATCAATGAGACCTTGAGTGTAAATTTGTAGACATTGTATTTCTACGCATATCTCCACGGAAGAAGGTCAAGATGTTTTGAAATAAAGGGAAGTTAAGTCTTAGGTAAATCAGACCCTTTGAGATTCTAGATCCTATTGGGGATGTGGCCTATTGAATAACACTTCCACCTACCATGGATAAAGTACATGATTTATTTCATATATCCTTATTAAGGAAGTATATACCAGACCCTTCCCTTGTACTCTTTTCAGAGGTAGTACAACTAGAGTATGATCTTTCATATTAGGAGAAACTATTGAAGATCTTAGATCGTAGATAAAAAATTCTATGAAATAAGACAATTCCCCTCATCAAGGTGTTGTGGCAAAACCACATGTTTGAATAAGCAACGTGGGAATCAGAGGAAGTGATGATGTAGAGTTACCCTCATTTGTTTTAGAGTGGGAAAAAGAAATTTCAATGGTGAAATTTCTTATGGGGGAAAGATTGTAACAACCCAAATTTTTATTAATGAAAATTCCTCTTGATCTAATTAAATGTCTTATTATGGTTAAATAAAATGTGAACTTCATTGGTTTTTTGTTTTTGGATTTTAAAATACCATTATGAATTGTGACGGTTTCAAATATAGTCTTTGAACAGTGATCACATGATTAGTGTAAATATAGAGCTTTAACAAATCCAATTTACTCATACAAAGGAAGATATGACATCATCCAGTAGACTTGCCTCGTATGAAGCCCATTTTCCAGAGCTCATAATGGAGGTGGCGTCATTGGGAATCTCTCTTGACCAATCCCAAGCTGATCTTGAACACATTATGCTTGAGCGTAACCGACTACGAGATAAGTGGATGTTAATAGAGATTACCGCCCGAGCGATGTTATCCGAGCCACCCCATGAGTCTGTCAGCATTGCACACCATACCCTTCAGTCTTATGTGGGTGTTATAATGGGTTATGTAACAAGACCCTATCACTATGACTATGTACATTATTTTTATATAATGAATGTGCATTCATTTTATTATTGTTACTTTGTAGATAGTTTTTAAAACACCAAAAGTATTTCTAGTTAATATTAAACTAAGAAATCTATTTTGATGAATTAATCAAATTTTTAATTAAATATTATTTTAATTAAATGTTATTATAATTAAATTATTATTTTTTAAATATAAATTATCATATAATTTTATGAATGCAATTGTAATTTTTATTAAGGTTTGAAATCTGTTTTGGTCAAAACCCATGAATTTTCGGTAAATGTCAGTTTTTATTTTAAAAGTAAACATTCACATATTTATAAAATTATTTAGATAAAATGAATATTATTTTTGAAATCAGGGAATAAAAATTATCCCATGGTGAATTTTTCATAATTTTCTGAGAGAGTCAAATGTTTGGGTAAAAATTAAATACCATTTAAATATATAATGTGTTTTATGACATAATAATGACCTAATATTGATGCAATAAAATAATATAAAAATTATGTTTCACCAATATATGATTTAACATTTAAATAATGTTATTTTAGGTTTGTTTTATTTATTTTACAAAGCATTAGTGGAACCTTAAAGGCATATAAAACATTTGTCTTTTTAAATTGTTTTCCTTGAGAGTGTGACTCACCACCACATAAGCAGCCATATTATTTTAAGATTTTAGGACATTGGAATTATAGAATATTTTTTTCCACTACCTTTTGGGAAAAACCATGGGCAAAAACCATGGTCTGGTTTGTGGTTTTGATTAGTTTAATGTTAGGTTTCCCAATCCTTAATAATAAATAAATACTTCTCCTTTCGTATATAAACCCACCCAAGATCCCACTTAATCTTCAATAAAATATTTTGGAGTTCAACCAAACCCTGCCTAATCTCTTTAAAATCCTTCCGAGGTGCCCCAATATCCCAATAAGCTTCTCTGAAGCCTCTCCTAAGCCATTGGGATCACACTTCCAAGTAAGGGGTTTCTTCTTTCTAATTTTTGACTAATTTTCTTTAAGTTGTTATGCCTTTTTTTCAATTAAAAATGTTGGGGTATGATTTTGAACCTCCCCCATACTATCCTATTTATGTTTGGATGATGGGAAAGCCCTTTATCTCTCATTAATTCCTCCAGTGTACACCCATTACCATGCCAAAATTCCTTGATGGATTTCTCTCTCCTATTTTACATCCAAGCAATTCTTTTGTATTATGCATCTAAATTCCATTAAGTTTGTTGGGAAATGTATCTATTTGACCCCATTACTATAAATTTCATGTAAATATTATGAGACACCCCATTATCTCTCATCAACCATTTTTTATGAGTTCTTATTTGATGTCATTATGCTGCCGAAATTGCACTACTGTTCTCCAAGCCAATGTCACTGTGTAGTGAATACCATGCCCATTTCATAATCAAGGGTATTTACCTTTGGGAACAATTTATTATTGATAATAAAGACTAATGTATATATTCCAAATCCCATTATTGTGGAATAAATGATGATGATTCATTCCATGTTGTATGATCCATGTGGCACACTTATGCATGAAATGAATTGTTTAAGAATGGTGCGCCCAGATAACGCTCCAATGTATTGGGTAAAGTACAGTACCATGATAAGTCATTTGCAATGGGTGTTGAATCATGATAATTCAATTACAATAAGGTTTTACTCATACTTCATGTGCAATTGGGGTTTTCTCATGCTCCATGTGCAATAAGCCTTGGGTCATGCTAATTCCATGTTAAGTGTTGTTGCCACATTTCCATGTTATGATTATCATGATTTATCATGCCTTTATGTTAATATTTTTGTTGTTATCCATTGATATTATTATTTTATAACATGTATTTTATTCCTCATGTTATTCCATGTTTATTCCCTTACTGGGCTTTATAAATCACCCTTTTCTTATGCATGTCCTCAGGTTATCCCATGAAATGCTAAGTACGAGGTAATGTAGTGGTCTTGTAAAGGATGTTTTCAATAAAGATGTTATGTTTCATGTTTTAAGTTGTTATGTAATGATCCAAAGCCCAAAATCCCCAAAGACACTAGACCTTCTGATCTTACTTGTTGTATCAAGTGAATATTTTATATAATAAATCAGGTTTAATTGTGTAATAATGAGTAGGGTTGTTATAGATACTACCAAAATATTATTAACAAAGGAATTTTAGAAGATCATATATGAAATAATATTTATGTATGTGGTTCTTGTATAATTTAATAAAAATGATTTAACTATTATATAGGATTTTAATGTACCCTCGACAAGAGAAAATTACAATGTAGGGGTTAATTTAAAATCTCTTTACTATCCGAGGTTGTTTCTACAAAATTATCTACTAGGATTTCTTTATCATCCACATCTGTGTTTCTTAAAAATGTATTTCCAAACAATTTTAATATTTCTTAGAATATTGGATAAAGAAATTTATATGATTTTTTTACTTTTTATAAAATGTTTTTAAAGGAATCTTTCTGTTATTTTTGAAAAAAGGTGCTTTAGGACTTTTTAGAAAAATTAGGGTAAGAATGTTTTTTAACTTATACGGACGGTGCATCTATTTTCCATCGTTATATCACCTTATAAGCTTCCCTTACAAGATTATAAGAATATTTTCAAAATAAATGTTTTATTTTATAATTATGTGACTTTTAAATTATTTAAAAATAGAAAAAGATATTTCTCAAAAATAGTTTTGATTTCATCTATGTCTACATCCTTTGATGGATTTTACACTTGTTTGATGTTTATTTATTATGATACAATATTCCACATTATATTGATGGTTTTGTGATATGTTTGACTATGGATGTGTTATTTTAATACCATTCATGGATTATGGATAATGTATTAACATTTTATATGCTAGTTTTAATAAGAATGTTTAGGTTATGTTTCAACCATTTCATATGAGGAATGCATTGGAATTAGTATGTGGTAGGTGGAGCCCACTATAGCTCCTTGAGGAATCAGAAGATCTCATGAGACAAACTAGTGTCTTGGCTCAAGGCCTTGGAAAAATCATATTTGTAGTTTTGGAATGAGGCCTTGACTCTGGGGGTATGATGTCTGGAATTATGCATTCCATCATTATGAAATTAGCTGTTGATATTACATGTGATTATTAAACTAGTATAATATCCACAAGAATAAGTAAATTGAATTATTTGAGTTATCTTTTTCATATTATTCTGAAGTTTATGTTTAAATGTCTTGTTTTTTAAACTTATACATTGCCTTAAATGTTTATGATTATTTATGATAGTTTCCGTTATATTGTTATCCTTACTGAGCATCTGAGCTCACCCCTTTCTTATTATTTCTTTTTCCTAGAATGTAAAGAAGTATATTATGATTAACCTGTAGGTATAATCCAAAGGATGTGAGTGTGTTTAAGGGGGAAAAATGTTGTTTTTTTATTTCATGATGTAATATAAAACCTATGTATGTATCTACTGCTTCTTATGCTACTAAACTAATCGGTATTTTGAGACTTGATCTCCTGTGATCATGCCAATGTTATATAATAATGTACCAACTCTAGGTAAATAGGGTCAGGGAATTACAAATATTTATCTTGAAAATTCATTTATTTGAGTATCATTTGATATAGAAGTGAAAAAAACCTCTTATAGAATAATCAACGGTTGAAATTATGCTTTTGGAATGGAAAGATTTCAAGTAAGTATATTTTATCATATAATTTATTTTCATGGTAAAATAATCCCTGAAATCTTAGAAAGGGACCTTTAAATATATTATTTTCCTTCTCAATCTATTATGATTAATTTCTTATAACTTTTCTTATCAAAAGTATAACTATTTCTCTTAAATGGATCTTATTTCCAAGTTAATTTTTTCACTTCCCTATAGTTTTCTACTTTTCTGGAAACCAGATTAGTGTTATTATTGGTGAGATTCTTATTTTTACTTTCCATATTATTAATGGATGTTTTATTAACCCTTATAATGAATATGGTTTTTAGAAATGGTATTTTTTTAAAGAATAAAATTGTTTAACTTTAATGATTATATGTTTTATCTTCTACTCCATGGAATTGATGATATAAATATTTCAAAACCTTTTTATCAAGAATGAGATAAAAATATAGGGATACAAATTAATAAGTAAGTATATAATGTAACAATGTAACATTTTGAAATAACACTACGTTTGATAGTGTATATGACATGTAACACCAACCTTTAATGAACATGAAATATTATTAGATAAATTTAGCCATTATAACGTAGCCTTTGAATTATTGGATGTGAATAGGGTTTATTAAATTATGATATATATATATAATAGTTCTAATAATTAAATATATGATTATTAAAATTATGTAAATAATAACTCAATTTTTTGTAAACTTATTTTATGAATAAAAAATTTGTTTTCTTAAAATATAGTGTTATTTTCTTTATGGAGTAAAATAATATAAATAATTTATTCCACTTGTAGATATTTTATTTATTGAAAATGATATTATTTTTGAAATAAAAATAACAAAATTATATTATCATTAATTTTTTTTAATTTTTTTTGAAATGATTGATTTTTGAATGAATAGTAAAAAATACTGATTTTTTAAAATTATCAGGTATTTTTATTTAAAAGTCCCATTATGATTTTAATTTGATAATAAAATATTATAAATATCCATTATATATAAATAATATAATCAATTACATTTTAATAATATTTATACTTTATTTTTTAATAAGTTCATTTTTGAGAAAAATGATTAAAATAACTAATTTTTTTTTGCATTTTATGAATTTATATTAAAATTGATTTATTCGACTTATAATAATTGATTAAAAAAACGATTTAATATTTTTAATAAAATATTTTTAATTTTATAAATAGTTCATCTTTATTTCAGTTCATAATGTGCAGTACCCCGGTAAATATTTTCCACGTCGTTAATCGTAAATCTAGAAATTAAGGAAAAAATAACCGGACAAGGCTTTAAAAATACTTCTAACACATTATTTATTTCCATAGGATGAGTTTTTTTTGAATAAAAACCTTTATATATTCTATCCTATGGAATTTTGAATCCATTTTTTTGAAGAAAAACATTATATTTTTTTAATGTAAAGTAAAATTCAAAAATGTCACTCTCTTAATTTTAATTTCTATTATATTTTCATAAAAGTATAAGAAGATTTTCTGAATTATTATAAGATTTTATTTTTAATAATTATAATTTATTTTAATAACTATATATTTTTTTTTAAAAAATAGTGATGGTCTTACTGGATTAAATACTTATGAAATGCTGTAATAATACTTGTGAGAACAATAGAAAAATAAACATAACTGATTTTAAAAATCAAAAAAGAAATATTTTTGGGATGGATTATGGTATAACATGAATTTTATGGTTAATAATAATATATAATTTATGGATAAAAAGATTATATTATAATTACATACATGTATTGATGTCTTTTACATGAAAATATATGAATAGTTCCTAAAATGACCTTAATAGTTTCTTTTTTCAATAATATATTATTAAATAATTTATAATTCATAAAATTATTATATTTGAAAAATTTAATGTGATGTGATATATAATATAACCCATTATATATTTATTTTTCACTTACCATTTTATTATAAATTGTTTGATTTATAAATAGTAAAGAATATTACAATCATGGTAATTGTTGAAGGGATAATGAGAGGTTAAAACTAATTGAAACGGTAACACCATCACCAAGACATGTAAGAATTTTAATATCTGAGTATATTTTAACTTATTTAAATCATATAATCCAATTGAAAGAATTTGGATTCATATGGAAGTGAAATTTTATTTATATTAACTGAATACTTTAAATAATTTCATGGGATCCCCTCCACTCAGTTATAAAAGGACATTCCATAACCTCTATTATGAACACATAAAAATCATCTTCTAGCAAACAATAAAGAAAATATACCTTAATAAAATCTCTAAAACATCTTGTATGTTACCTATGTTGATCTGAATACCTTCCTTATATGGTGAATGGTGTACACAAAATGAGGTTGTTTGATGAAAAGGTAAACACTTAACATAATGTTCTTATTTTATTTATTATATTATCAAATTAAAATCAATATTAACCATTAAAATATTGTAACATAAGTTTCTAAATTATAAAAATATTTAATTTTGTTTATCGAATATTTTTTATCCACATCTTCATCCATCAAATGGGAAATGTAACCATCGTTTTTCTATATGGCAGATTATCACCTCTCGAACTGATGTAATTAGTTTTCTATCACACATTCACATGAATGGTTGTAGTGATGAATTGAATACATATATATTTATCTATCTATTATATTAATAAAAAAATTATAGTTATTTAAGGGTAATATATAATCTATTTTCTTACCTTTCCATCCATTGAAAAATAATAAAATTTTTCATGCATATAGGTTAATTACTAACTCCATGAAGCGATGTGATTAATTTTTCATCACTAAATATTATGTATGGTATGTATAAATATATTTAAAGAAATAATATAACATTTCTTATATAATCATCATAATTTTTAGGGTAAAACAATACCTACCTTCATTCCCCCACATTTGTTGAAAAATGGAAATGCTACTCACATGTATATATGGACTGTCATCTCTATGATGCAATGTCATTTATTTTTGATATAAAACATAAATTTATGGTTATAAAAGAATATTTATTGTATGAAAATTATAATTATATCATGATTAATAATCAATAAATTATATAATAATGATCCATTTTATCATATTCAGCAGAGTCCGGCCATTTTCATCTTATAAGATGAAGGTTCAAAAAACATTCAATATGAACATGAATGAATAAGTAATAATTTATAGCATTGATATAAGTGAAATTAAATGAATAAAAAAGATGTATAATTTTAATAGTAAAGTAAATAATTAATATAATTTTATCATTTAGTAAGATAAATAATATACGTGACATGCCAGACTCAAGGTAAGGCGCCCTTTACCTTAAAACCTCATATTAAATGTTTTAATGATGTATTTTTTAATAATTTTAATCCATGTATATATTGTTAAAATTAATTTATAAAGGTATATTTTCAGATATTAAATAATTATAAAGAAAATTTTATGTTAGTTTTTTTAATTTCATTCAATGGTTTTCAAAAGGAATCTTTTTCTAAATGTTATATAAATCATTTTGGATTTCTTTGCCAAATAAATATTGAATGTTCTATTTTCATGTATATGATGTTGATGGATTTTCCCACCACCATAGCTATTAATTTATGTTTGGATTCCTTAATAATATTCTATGTTTTCATAAAGGAAAAAATATTCTTCCATTTTGTCTTCATATTTTTGTTTTGCAAATATAGATTTAAAGAAATGAGATATATAGATATATATAAATATTCTAATTATGTTTTAAAAATAATACTTTTATGAGATTTAAAATGGAAATTAATGGTTATATTTATTTTATTCCTGTTATGTTCCTTCTAATTTTTTATGATAATGTGTAATCCCAATATAGATCTGTAGTGCTTTGGGTAATGATTATGTTTCTTAAATAATTAATATGGGATTAACTGAGTAGGTATTACCACTTGTAATGGTTTTTAAGGGTGATTGTAATGGTTCTATAGAATTTATGTCCCATGGAACCTAAATTAATATTCTATTTTTGGTAATGAATATTCATGGATATATTTTTATTTTACAAGGTATGAAACTGATATATCTCTTTAGGGTAAAATTTAGGTTTTTAATAATCATTTTTTCAAGGGTTCTCATGTTATCTACAAAAACATCATGATTAATATTTTGAAATTACATTTTAATATAATTTGTTTTATGAAAATATTTAGGTAATAGGTTGATTTCCTCTTTATGTAAATGATTACTTGAAACTGTATTTTATTATTTCATTTTTTGAAGTAGGATAACTATTTTCATTCTTTCTTTTTTATATTTCCATTAAAGAGATTTTGGTTTTCATAAAATAGTTTCAATTTTTTTCAAAAACGTTTTAATGATAAGTAAGATCAATAATGAACTAAAGTTAAAAATCATGAAAATGTTTCATAAAAATAAAACTGTTTTCATTTTAAATGTTTTGTATTATATAGAACATATTATAATGTCATGGGCCTTCTAAATCTACACACACCAACAATCATTTCAATAACCCATATAAGACTTACAAAAAAGTTAAGTGCTTCCTACAAATATGTTTCACATATAGATACAAATGAATGTCAAAAACCATGTCAATAATCCATATAAAGAATTAAAATATGTGTAGGAATTAGTTGACATTATTGTGTACTTTATATGGGTTATTGGAATAGTTTTTAGTGTGAATTTTTTCCCATCCATGAACCAATGGACATGTTAAGGCAGGGTTTTTGTATTGTCTTTAAGTACTAGATATTACACTACACTTCTATTGTGAAACTCAAACCAACAATCCATGATAAACCATCTTCTCTCAAAAACAATTTGATTAATCCACAGAAAACCTAAACAATATCTCAATTAGAGGCCCTGAAGCTATTCCAAACTCACAACATCTAACTTCAAAATAAAAGCACAATTTAGACCTCCTCTGGATGAATTTTACAACAATCAGTCACACATTTTGACACATCATCAATAAATCATTTTTCATTAACTGTGAATTTACAATAATAACCACCACATGTAGTTTTCCACTCATTCCATGATACTAAATACTCTTTATTTTAATGTATTTTCATTCAAAAATGAAACTTCATTGTGTTTTGTTGCATGATTCATCCCATGAATCATGTGAAGAGATGGTTGAACCTAATAACTATTATTTATAATAATTGGTTCACCCCTTAATCAACAAGATGAAACTTGTTCACACCTTGAAACATGTCAGAAATCATTGTTCCACCACCCGAACCAAGAGAAAAATCATGATTCACCTCATGAATCTCCGTCAAATTAATCCAAAATAACTCTATTCTTAATACCAATGAACCGACTCCACCTAACACCCAATACAAACATAGAATTGTTTATTAACCAAGGAAATAGATAACATATTATAATATCACATACTGGTCGATTGGTGTCAGCTTTATCGTCCATCATTCAGTCTCACTATGTATAAGAACCTTATGATATGAGGGTCAATCACCCATGAATAATGTGATGCTCCCCATAATATAATTAAATTTATCATATCTTTGAGAACTATAACAAATTTTTTTTATTGTCCATGTTTTATACATTAATACACAGAATAATAATAAATCTTTATCCCATACTTACTTGAGTGAAAACACAAAACACCCACCAGCAATGCTATGCTCTTCTATATATGAATTCCCTTACACTGCTCCTCATGCATCGAACTCAAAGTTTACATCACCACACATGTTTCAATACTCCTATGAGACACTCCCCAATAATTAAATCAATAACAAGGATAAAAAACTAGATAAACCATCACCTGGTACCTCAATACATTTTTATGTCACCTCTCATCGAAACATTACATCTCCCATACACCAAACTATGGGCCACCACACCCACAAGCATCTCACAATAAGTATTGGTCAACTCACTACAAGAGTGACCTAAAATTAAAACCAATACATCAATAAATCCATTACATGTCTTAGGTTTCTCTACAACCCAAAAAATTATAAAGTCACCCACACAAATATTGTTCACTGATTCAAACCCCACAATTCACTAGATGTACCTACCACAGAATTTACCTCACACATCGATAAATTACCCAAGAAATTCCTTCCAATTCCCAAACTACTTATCTAAGGATGAGTGATTCACCATGAACATGTTCGCAGGTTCTTACCATGTAATGAACTCAATGTCAACTGAAAACAACATTTTCACACTCTAGGGAAACTTGATCCTAAAAACAGACTCATATTCCCAAAAGTCACATCCCAATGAATTTTCTATAACATTCCTCACCACTAAATATTCCCCAAAACATGTCAATTTCATCCAATAGACAATATCCAATGATACTCTTCAAAATCAAGGAATCTCACTCATTCTAATATCTTTCACATGATCACACTCCACCTAGATATTTTTACCAAAATAATGAATCTCTACCCATGATTCCACAACACTAAAAAAATAATATCCCAAGAACCATAGGGTTATAAATATAAATAATCATATCATTGAACCTATATATTGATTACAAAAAATTTTCTAATAACTTTTCACCCTAAACCCTAAGCTATTTTTCATTCCATTTTAAAAAATACCCTTAGGGTTATTCAAATAATCTTATGGTTAGGTTTGATTAAGTAGAATAAAACCATGATGCAATAGGGGAAAACACCATATGGGTTTTTGTTGAAACATTATGTCATTAAAACCCATCCTAAAAAAACAAATTATCTTTATTGGAACATTCCATAGGCATCACATGCCTATGCTGAACACATCAGGTTTCCCTCATAGAGCCATCCAATACAGCACTGACCTATTAAAGACCACTATAGATCCATTGTTGAAGGAAATTTATTTCTAAAATTGTGTTACCTTCATCAATAGGATTCACATGAACAACTATCATAAAATATATTATGGTTCAACAATGAAGAATTACACCAACAATTTTTATTGGAAAATTTATATAATTTTTTATCGATACCTCAAATAGAAGAACCCCCATTATTAAGAAAAAAAATAATATACATGAAAAAATATATCATGTGAGTCCTAAATAACTAATTATGATACATGTATATAGAATTTTTTCAATAAAAAGAGAAAAAACTATAAATCATATCTTTATTAAGAACCTAGCATTCAAAAAGCATCCCATCCATAATAGAGCAAAGAAATAAAAATAAACTCATGCCCATGGTAACTAGGAATTAATATCGGAAAGGTGTTCATGACTCACAAATCAAAGTGCCATCATAATATATGAAACATTCTTAGACGGTATTCCTACCATCCCACTAAATCATAAAATAAAACATTTTCTAAAACTCAGTCATAGTGCCCTGGTCCCACGTCACTCATTAGTTAAATTTCCAGAGCTCCAAAAAGTGTTAAGAGCACCTCCCCATATGTTAGAGGTTGTTGAATAGCGAAGAGGGAATAATACACACCATGGGGAGACTATTACCTTTATTGAAATGTGTAGAATAGTGAAATAATATAGAGAACATACAAAACCATTGTCATAGTATTCATAACAGGATCAATACAATGCCATAGAAAACTCTTCTATAAAAAATGTACAATAATTCTTACACTATTCAAATAATGGTCCATTCATAAATAGAAATAGAAATGAAATAACACACACTAAAATTGGTACAAATTACATAGTTAGGCCTCACACAACTTGTCTACAAATATACTAAAGTTGTGCCACCTCAATCCCCTACACATCTTATGCTCTACCAAAAAGAAGAAAAATGGTCTACATATGTATTGAGGTGCACTTATAGTGTGTGATAAATACATCACATTATGGTCCATCTATTTGAAAATAGTATATTAAAAGATATAAATATATCTATGAGGAATTAAAAAAACAATAAACACAAGCACCTTATATGTCATGTGCTAGCTAGGCCACCATGATTCCCTATGTCTTAGGTCATCTTATTCTAACCTGTACACCATGAAGTCTTATCATACCTACTTCAATGTTATTCCGAAATCCACCAAATCATCCATATCATACCAACACACTGCTTCCCATCCCATACTTAAATATTTAGGGTTTTTTGAAATCTAAAACCTCAACACTCTATACACAAACACTAATCATTTTCAAACATTCATATCTCAACCCATTGCCTAATAACTCTTGGAAGGTTCTATTGCTGTTTTCATATCACCCTATAGCCTATACACTAGGTAATTACTTTGACGATGATTATAAAAATAAATGGACTATTATTTTACACCAACCTAAGGCACTCCTAGAAAGGTCCTTAACCATATATACTCATCAAGGAATGGTTATCACACAGACCCATACCTATAGACTCTTGGGAGGTGACATCACACTTACTCATATATATATATATATAAAAATATATATATATATTATCTAGGGTGGTAATAATAACACTAAACCATCCCCATAGAGTATATAGAGGTCACTATAACACTATCCCATCCCTGTCGACAATATTGTGGTCTCAAGCACATGAATGAAAATAGGGCATGCAGCCTAGAACCCAACTCTCTCATCGATCCAAGGGTGATATTCACTCAAGACATATCCCATCATTATATTGCATCTCATGTCACTCATCAAGGTATCCATTGGGTCTTACATACCTATCAAGGTCTCTACATATCAATTACATCCTTCACTCATCACCCATAAATGGAATCATAGCATAAAGGATCCAATGACCAGGATATCATGCCCATGTCCGTGTTCTCATTAGGTCAATCAACACTCATACTTTAGCTAGATAAAGAATATCCTGAACATCCGCATACTATTCCCCTTGTCATTATTATTACATGTCCTAAACCACATTATTAACCCACTCATGGGTACTTTATAACATCTCATTATGTAGGATTCTTTGAATTTCAGTAAGAGGAAACCTCTGTTTTTGACATTCACCAAGTCTTGAAGGACTCTTCCTACTCATAGCATTCACTGAGTCTTTGACCCTCTAAGGAGGGTGTTAGTCGATAGGCGTCATACAATTTCTTACTTTATCCATTGTTACTAGTACTTATCCACACATTTCTATAAAACCATCCCTAGGGAAATTCAAAAAGGATAAAAACATTATATATAAAATCTAGATACAAAAGAAGGTATTTCACCATCTCCAAAATCACTCTCACCCCATAGCGATACAGAGGTAAAATTATTCTAATTTTTTAAGTGTTAAACACAACTCATCTTTTGCATAGGAGGTTGAATATCATCATATCTTTTCCTTTCATGGAATTTCCAGTCCATAGACATCTACCCATTTCCATGCAACATGAATGAAATATGAAATCATGGATAAAAACATATATGGATTTGTATTAAAGGGACTAAGAACCTATATCATGGAGTTTCATGAAAACATAACTAAGAATCACCTCAATCAATTTATTCCATGCATCATCCAATCTCGTACAGCCACTCAGTATATTTCTTCAAATCATGAATCACAAATGAATAATTATAAAAATTTATTATTAATTACTTAATTTAATGAAATCTATAATAATTCAAATAAACCACACTAGACACAATTAGCACACCAAAAAATTGAATAACTTCACACATAAGATCTATGGCACACCCCTGAAACCATCCTAATAAAAATCCTTATCATGTGACACAAACACAAACACTAATTTCAAATTTTTTTTTACCAAAACCTTAGATATAAAAGTTCAAATGCTTACCTAAACTATATTTACTTCTGATGATGTTAAATCATCCTCTCGGAAAATCCTCCAGATATCCCTCATGAAATCACCTTATCTTTTGATTGATTCAACTATGATCTAATAGAATTGACACAAAAGCATAACAAGAAGAGGTTCTACATTAGGTTTATCCATAGGAAGGGAAAACAATGAGAATTGTGGGGGGATACTTACCAAGAATCATTGTAAATCCCCCTCCCCAACACCCACATGATCAAGGGGAATAAGATAATGAGATGGTGTCACAAAATGGTCTCCCATATTATGATATATCAGAAAAAAAGGGTTATTATCCCACTTTTTTAAAAAAACAATCATCACACGTTCTATTACATGAACCCCTAGTCCAAAAAATTGAACTAGTTTGGGTAGAGTGCCTCTCCCTTTGCCTAAAAAATTCACAGTGTGAACCAGATTATCACACCATAAATGGAATGGTTCTTTAGTTATATAGTAGGCTAACCACCCAATGTAATGACCAAATATTTGAGAAAATATTTAACTATAAATCATTTTATTTCTTCATTAACATTCACTACACGCAACCCCATGTTCAAAATGAATCACATCATACTATTAAAATATTATTACTATTGACAGTTATAACACAACCATTAAATTAGAGGGTTTTAATTGGATTGAATACATTTTGAGATATATATATACCCAACACATTATAAATTTATTCATAAATTATTATTAATTAACCAATAATTTTTATTAAAGTTATTGTATTCTTTAAAAATACATTTTTTCAAGAAGATAATTATATTTATTGATTTTGTCAGAAAATATTATGATAGATTCTGGAACATTTAGATTTTTCTATGTTAACATAATTTTTGAAGTCTTCCTAATAAAGGTATATTAGGATGAATTTCTATTAATTTTCTGAAAAATGGTTTTTCTAGTGAATGGTTAAAATACTGATTTTATTGATTTTTTTTATTTTTATTACATGTATGAAAAAAGTTACATTTTAAAACAGTTTAAAATTTAAAGTAGTTCTATTATATTTTAAATAATTCAATAAAGTTAATTTTAATAACTTTTATCTATGTATTTATGATGAAAAAATTTATACATAAAAGGATTTTTCTTAAAAAAGTGTTTTTATGCACATAATGTTTTTCACCTTAATAAATTAAATTTATCACCATATTTAATTAATACAAATTAAATTTTATATTATATATTCAATAAAATGTTTTAAAAATTCATCTAAATTTTTTCTATGCATGGGATAAGAATAAATTCACTTTTGTAGATAAAAATAATATTTTCTCGAAAAGTAGTTTTCCTCACATTTTTTTGTGATTATTTTCAAAAATATTTTTATTCATTTTATGTGTTATTAACATCATAAAAGTTATTCTATAATTGGAATTAGGTGTTTAAAATTTGGTATATAGGCCCCTTTTCCATTATAGGAATATGAATAGTAACCGTAGAAAAATTTATCACCTCAATAAAGGTTAAATCAGGTCAATCTAGGTTAAAACTAAGTGATAAGGTCATGATTTTTTCATAATAATTCCTATATATTAAGTTCAACCCAGATAAACTTAGGCTCAAAATTGTGTTTTTTAATGGACACTTATCCATACAAATTACTTCTATATTATTTAAATCAAGGAATGTTACAAAATATCACTCTTTTATTTTTAAATAACCATTATATTTTCACAAAAGGAAAAAATAGTTATGAATTGATAATAATTTTATGTTTATGAATAATTTAATTATATTCATGATGGTACTTTATTTTTAATTTTAGGTATTATAGAATTTCATTAAATTCTTACACAACACCAAAAAAGTTTCAATTCAATAATGGAAATATAAGTTAAATGATTTTAAAAATATTAAATGTAATATTTTTGGTGTATGTTATACTATTTAAGGAATTTTATAGGTTAAAATGACATATTATTGTTTTTTGAATTTTTTTTTAAAATTAAAACTTTTTTATTAGATTTTTAAAACCGAAATAAAAGGAATATTTTAAAATTTGCAAATAATGATATTTTATGAAAAATATTTTTCTCATTAAATTATTAAAAAATCATAAAATCTTAAAATTGTATATCGTGGATATGATGTGGTATCCAATTTCATGAATTTTTAATTAATGGGCCAATTTTCACTTCTTAATTAATAATTAAAACTCCTTAATATTGAAAATGTTGTTACCATAGTTAAAAATTAAATTAGTTAACCATAGGACAGTCAAATAGAAAATGTTGTAAATGATTTTGAAACTTGTATAAGTTATATTAATTCATGTTATAAGTATTAATTGTCACACCCCGACCATGGATGCCCCTGTCTTTATTCTTTTATCGGTCCCGTGACTTTGGGGAGAGTCGGGTTTGGGTTTGAATTTTTTCGAAGCATTGATGTTTTCGGTGGGTCTCGGGCCAGTGCGTAGTCACCACACTACTAGCGATCACCATGAATTCAGTCCGGGTGGGTGTGCGGTCACCATGTATTCAGTCCGATCGTGCGTTCGGACCAGGTGAGTGCGCTGTTGCCCACCGGTTTAGATAAATAATAAAATTTAATCAATAAATTAAGTTGAAAAGAATTTTCTAAAATGATTAATAATAATAATAACAATAATTTATAATATTGTTAGTATTATTATTATTGTTAATGTTATTATTATTATTATTATTATCGTTATTAATATCGTTATTATTATTATTATTATCTTCTATTTTATTTTATTTTCTTTTATTTTTTTTATTTATTCTTTCTTACTCTTTCTTCTTCTCTTCTATTTTTTTTATTCTTTGGTGTTCTTCCACGCGGCTGTTGCCTACACAACACAGTGCCTCGGGCTCCCCCGCACCTCTCATCCCTTTGTTGTTCCCTCTTCCTTACAGTGCTCAACCATTTCGGTTTTCCCTACTATAGCACCACTCTTTCCCTCGCACAGCAGCGCCGCACAACCCGCGCCCCAGCCGACCTTTTCGACTCCCACCTGCTGCGGCCCAGCCTTGCCCAGACCTCCGCTTGGTGTGACCTCCTCCACCTCCTATGCACCTGTAGTCCCCCAGCCCTCCGCCAGGCCTTTTCCCTTCATGCAGCCCTAGTAGCCTGAATCCCTGCTCTCCAGCCTCCTTCATTAGTTCCAACAAGCTCCCAGATCCGGCACGCCCTAGCTCATTCAGGATCTCCAGCAACCGCCGTTCTCCCTTGTGGCCAGCCGCAATCACCTCCTGTCCAGCTTACCTGCTCACCCTCCTCTTGCAGTGGTGCCCAGCTGATCCAGTTCCTCGGCCAGGCCTCCGTTAGCCCGCTTCCCCGATCCAGCACAGCCCGTCTCCTTTCCCCGGCCTGCACCACCTCCTATTGTGGAACCCTACAACAGCCCCTTAGCATGCACGACGCTCCCAGCCGCACCCTTCCCGTACAGGTCATGGCTGACCCTACTCCCTATTCGTTAGCCGCACATGCATCCCACTCACCTCCTCCAGCTCTGGCTCACCCTCGATAGTGAGCCCATGTCCTGACATCGTTGACTCCCTATTCGGGACCTCGTGCCACACTCTTTCAACTCTGGTCTGGCCTCATTCTAGCTACCCCTCCTTCGGGTTGGTTGTCTCTATCATGTGCCCCACTCAACCACCCCATCACACGCCCTCTGCTGCCCCCTACCGCGATCCAGCCCCACTGGAACTGCCTCACCTGTGCTCGAGCAGCCCGCCGATGACCTTCCCCCCTCAGACCTCCCTACTCTAGCCGATCGGCCCTCGACCTCCCCCCTTGTAGCGCCGCCTTGCACCACAACTGCTCGACACCCCTTCTTGGCCCCGGCTACCACCGCTTCCCGCTGATGCCTGGCTCATTCGTACCCTACCCATCAGCCGTCTCACATCGCCGCTGTCTGGTGGCCCTTGCCTCACCCCCTGGTCAGACCATGTCCAACTGTGTGGACACCTTCCATTGTTCCGGCGTGACGCCCTCTAGCAATCTGTTTCCAGTCGTGACCCCCCATCAGTACCTATTAAATTTATGCTCTGCTTCATATTTTTATTTGATATATATATATATATACATATACATATACATATATATATTTACCCTGGTTAGAATAGAATTTATATTAAATAATTTTTTTGGGTCGGTTTGACTTTCTAGGACCTGCGCAGAGCGTTTCTGAGTGAGCAACACCGCCGCGCATTGTTTCAGAGATTGCGTTGTCATCGTGCTTTATTTTATAAGTGAGGTTTTCATCTCACTGCTTGGTTTCAAATACTTTAATCGGGGTTTTTGTTTGTGTTTTGAGATATTAGTGTTTTCTTTACAGTACGTTTGACCTTATTGTGTTGTGTCAGACGTGCGTCTTCCTTTTCATCTCGGTCTCGAGGTAGGTACCCCACTACACTCACCTTTAAATTTAGAATTTATTAATTACTTAATGTTTTATTAATTTTAATAATGAGAAATAATATAATATAGTTAATTTTTAAATGATTATTTGGTGTAAAAAAGATCCATTTATTTTATACCAAACACTTGAAATATTTTCTTGGAGAACGGATACCCAGTAGTGAAAGAATTCCGTTTAGATATTAAACATAATTCACGGAATTTAAAATGTAGTATTTGTTTTAATGATAAATGATTTCTCTTGAATACGTGTTTTTGGTTTTCTTGAGAAATGATGTTTTTCTTTAAAGATGGTGAAGGCCCGTTTGACACTTTAATAAAATAAATTATTTTGGAAAACCCACTCAGGGGTGATCTTTGGTGTTCGTTGATTGCGTGAGCTGTATGTGATGTTTTTGCATCGTGACTGATTAATTTACAGTGTGGATGCACCCCTTTTTATTGCTCGTGTTGACATGGGAACCTAGCATAGTGAGTGAATCTTCTGAGAACGATTGCTGCACTAGTTTAAATTATGGACTGGCTAGTGGACCCATAGCAGGTGAATACTATGTTATTGCGGCTATGGGGATTGGGCCCCTCGGTTTGGCCATGAAGGGATATACCTGGCGTTAGGGTGTTATGGCGTCATCGAGTTAGATCATGATTTCATGATGAGTCACACGTATAGTACAGTCTGGATTGTTCACAATCTCCTAGGTTTGACCCATGTTTCTTTTAGTGTTCATTTTTATGTGGTGGATGATTGAGAGGTCTAGTCCAGTAGATAGACCCTATTTTCTACTTTTTCCATTGCCCGTAATGAGTGTTGCGTGTTGTGTGGTTTTCCTTTTTGGCTAATAACGGATGTTTGGATTTCTAAATGGTTCACATAAAATGTTTTAAAAAGAAATATACCGATTCCTTTCAAACATTAAACTTGTTTTTAAATTTAAAAGGGAAATGGGTTGATACTTGTTTTATTAATGAATGTGTGTGTGGAAACTAATATTTTATATAAATTAGTTCAAACCTGAAATTGGTAAATTCTTCATTTAAATGTAGTTCATTTGGAATAGATATCATGCTAGCCTACTGAGTTTTAATACTCACGCCAATAGTTCTTTTATGTTTTTAGTATTTGTGCAGGCTACAGCTTGGGTGTGTTTGCCTTGGGCGATGTTCGGTCGTGAGTTGGAGAGTGACCTTCGAGGTCACATGGAGATAGTGGTTTCCCCTTTTGGTTAGTTTCATTTTCTTATGTTCTTTTTTAGTTACATTACTCTGTTTATTTATTTTTGTGTTGTTCTGTTTTATTATAGATGCTTTATTTATTTATTTATATTTGGAGAAATTGTTCCCACCACCTCTGTTGATTCCATGGCGCTTGTCGCCATCCCGGGAGGATTAGGAATGCCTCTCGGACCATGTCACGGACCGGATTGGGTGACCAGTTCAGGGCCAACACATGTTGGTTCGTGACAAAATGGTATCAGACCAGGTCGGCCTTTAGCGGACCTCGCTTTTCCGAGCACCCTTAGGTATTTGGGATGTCTAGTCGAAGGAGATTAGGACTGTCGGGGCTCAGGATGTAGGTTATGGGTTTGTGCCTGATCACCACCGCTCGTGACGACACCAGAGTTACCAGAGTTAGTCCAGGGTTTAAGTCACTTATCCTTGGTCATTTCAGATTGAGGGATGAAAATAGAGGTGAATTGGTTCACTTTGCGGCCTCACATGGGGTGGCGACCCATGTGCAGTCCAAGATTCTAGTTTAAGGTCCTCTTAGTGTTATACTTTACTTGGGACATGGCTCACCACCATGTTGCTGGGTCAGAGATATGCACTAGTTTCTTATTCCAGTGGGTTATTATTTCTTGTGTTTTGTTTTAGCCTCAGTTGATTTGAGTGTGCGTTAAAAGCGAAATTGGTTTTGAAATGGAAAAGTGTTTCTTCCAAATTATTTTTTAAATTACTATAGTGGGTTTTGAAATAGAAGGTGTATTGGTTTGAAAAATAAAACTTGGTATGTGTTTGGATTTGGTAAGGAAAAGAAGTGTTTGAACATTGGCACTCCATATGGAGGGTCACACGTGCGTGGGAATGTATGAAAAGTGAATTGGGGGCACATATTCACAGATTATGTGAGAGAGATTTAATAAACACACATGTGACAGTTCATAAGGTTCCATAGGTGAGTTTTTAAAATTTTATAGAAATAATGGTTTTGGAAAAGTTATTTCTCCTTGTGTTGTATATGTTTGGATTATGGGCCTATTGCCCATGGGTTGTGTTGTTACCTTGATTGAGTTTTGTCTTGATGCCTGTTTTGATGGTGTTTTTTGTGTTGTCATGAGTATGCTGCCTAAAAAGCCTCCAAAAGTTATCAATGAGTTATGCTCAGTTCTCAGTTACTTTTGTGTGTTTCTTGATTTTCGAGATAATCGAAGTCTGTTAGAGGTAGTTGTGTTATTATGAAAGATAGTGTGCCTTCGGGTTGTTGGGAACTCCCAGGATAGTTAAGTTTCATACCGCCCTAGAGTTATTTGAGGGTTCAGTTTTAGACTAGTAAAGATGAGATGTCTCATCGTTTTTGGAGTTTTGGGTGTGATTAACGGTGGTCGACTTCCGCAAAGGTTCCCCACCTGGAAAAGAGTGCAGGCTGGGGAAACCTGTCTCCAAGAAATCATCCTTGTTAGTACTAGCTCCTAGTTCATCAGACCGCTCTATTATGTGCCACCAGTATAGCCAGTCCGGCCATTCTAAGCAATCATGTTGCATCCCTTTAAAAATGTATTACCATCATTGTTGTTTTAATCATCAAACGGAAGGAGATAGAGTCCTGAAGATGAAAGTTCCTAACTGTGAGGTAGGATATGCTTTACATATCAGGGCCCTGGCCACAGGTCTTGGGTTGAAGCTCATGCACAGTCAGGAGTTGCCGAGGGTGTGTGGAACCTCAGTCTAGATAATGTCTTCAGCTTTGGTATAGAAATATCCAAAATTTCCCTTGTTCTATTATCATTGCTATAGTAATCTCATCCTTGTTGTGGTGGCGTGATGATATCGTTCCCCCATAATCCAAGTGGTCTTATCTTCTCTCAGTGTGGTTATTAAGTTATTTGGTCTCTCTGAATGGTGTGGGCCCGTGAATAAATGAACCTATTCTTATTTTGAGTTGGTCCTAGTTGTGTTTGATAGGGTAATGTTCATTTCGTGAAGTTGATGGGAGTTTTTGAGTTAATTTCTCATCATCAAGATGTTGGATTATTCCGTAACAAAATTTTCGTCAAGTCTCAGGTGTGTTGTTCATTACATGTGGAGAAAATGAATGAGTTTGGTTTGAGAGTTTCCGTGTCCCCCCACTCCTCGAGGTGGTTTGTTTGAGTTTCAAGGGTTTTTGAATTTGTAAATTATTATGGTGGGGAGAACCCTCTCATGTCCTCCCCTCAATCTCGGGCATTGGTTTTTCTTGCATTGGTCGGGTGTGACATTTTTTGGGAATGGTTACCTCGAAGCTCTCAGTTCTCTATGATTTTGTCTGGTGATGAACTCAAGTTGTGTCAACTGTTGTGTTGGTGAATTTCTAGGGCCAGAAAGTGTCTGTGGTGGGGATAATTGTCACACCCTGACCACGGACGCCCGTGTCTTTTTTCTTTTCTTGGTCCCGTGTCTTTGGTTGGAGTTAGATTTGGGTCCGGATTTGAATTTTTTTAAACCTTTGATGTTTTCAGTGGGTCTCGGGCCGATGCGCTGTCCCCGCACTACTAGCGGTCACTATGCCTTCGGTGCGGGTGGGTGTGCAGTCACCATGCATTCGGTCCGATCATGCGTTCAAACCTGGAGAGTGAGCGGTTTCCCACCTATTTCGAAAAATAATAAAATTAAATGGTTAAATTAAATTGAAAATAATTTTCTAAAATGTTTAATAATAATAATAAAATATAACTTATAATAATAATAATAATATTATTATGTTTAATGTTATTATTATTATTATTATTATCATTATTAATATATTTATTATTATTATTATTATTATGTTTTAATTTTATTTAATTTTATTTGTTTTTATTATTTCTTTCTCTTTCTTCCTCATTCTTTTTATCTTTTCTTTTTTTCTTCTTTGTTGTTTTTCCGTATGCCTGCCCCCCGCACAGCACAACACCTTGGGATCCCCTGCACCTCTCCTCCCTCTGTTGTTCCCTCTTCCTTGCAGGGCTTAGCCATTCTGGTTTTCCCTGCTGTAGCACCACTTTTTCCCTCGCACATCAGTGTTGCACGACCCGTGCCCCTTCCGACCTATTTGGCTCCCACCTGCTGTGGCCCAGCCTCGCCCAGCCCTCTGCCTGGCGCGACCTACCCCACGTACGGCGCGCCTACAGTCCACCATCCCTCTGCCAGGCCTCCACCCATCATGCAACCCCAGCATCCTGCATCCCTACTGTCTGACCGCCTTTAGCAGCGCCAACCAGCTCCCATCTCTGGTGCGACCAACCTCATTCAGGACCTCCAGCGACCGCCATTCTCCCTTGTGGCCAGCCGTGATTCCCTCATGTCCGGTTTCCCTACTCACCCTCCTCCTACCGTAGCGCACACCTGATCCAGTGCCCTGGCCGGCCTCTTCCAGCCCGCTTCCCCGATCCATCGCAACCCATCTCTTTTCCCCAGCCTGCTCCACCTCCTATCGCGGCACCCTACAACATCCCCTTGGCCAGCACAACGCCGCCAGCTGCACCCCTCCCCTGCAGGTCATGGCTGACCCTTCTCCTACACCTCTAGTCGTGCCTGCATCCCACTTGCCTCTGCTAGCTCTGGCTCACCCTCAATGGTGCGCTCATGTCCCGACCTCGCTACCTCCCTATTCGGGACCCCGCACCACCCTATTTCTACTCCGGTTCAACCTCATTCCAGTCGCCCCCTCCATCGGGTTGGTTGTATCTGTAGTGCACCCCCACTGAGCCGCTCCGTTGCACGCCCTCCGTAGCCTCCTTCCATGATCTAGCCCCAGCAGCACTGCCTCGCCTACGCTCGAGCAACCCTCCGATGACCTTCCCTCCTCAGACCTCCCTGCTGCAGCTAATCGGCCCTCGACCTCCCCCTTGTAGCGTCGCCTTGCATCGTAGGTGCTCATCACCCCTGCTCGGCCCCGGCTCCCATCGCCGCCCCCTGCTTCCTGACTCACTCGCACCCTACCCATCGGCCGCCTCACATCACCGCTATCCAGTAGCCCTTGCTGCACCCACTGGTCGGACCGCATCCATCCACGCGAATGCCTTCCGCTGTTCCGGCGCGACGCCCTCCGGTGGTCCGTTTCCAGTCGCGAACCTCCCCATCGGTACCTATTTATTTTATGATCTATTTGATATTTTTATTTGATATATATATATATATATATATATATATTTACCCTGGTTTGATTAGAATTTTTATAAATTAATTTTTTTAGTTCGGTTTGACTTTCTAGGACCAACGCGGCGCGTTTCCGAGTGAGTGCCATTGACGCGCTTTGTTTCGGAGTTTGCGTCATCATCGTGCTTCAGTTTCGAGGTGAGGTTTTCTTCTTTCCACATGGTTTCACATATTAACTGGGGTTTTTTTGTGTTTTGAGTTCTTAGTGTTTTGTTTATAGTACATTGGACCTTACTATGTGGTGTTAGACATGCGTCTTCCTTTTCATCTTGGTCTCGAGGTAGGTCCCCCACTACACTCACCTTTAAATTTAGAATTTATTAATTTCTTAATGTCTTATTAATTTTAATAAATGAAAAATAATATAATATAGTCAATTTTTAATTGATTATTTGGTGCAAAAAGGGCTGTTTATTTTATACCGAGCACTTGAAATATTTTCTTGAAGAACATACACCCAGTAGTGAGAGAATTCCCGTTTGGATTTTAAACATAATTCACGGAATTTAAAATGTAGTTTTGGCTTAAATGATAAATGATTTCTTCTAAATAAGTGTTCTGGATTTTCTTGAGAAATGATGTTTTTCATTAAAGTTGGTGAAGGCCCATTTGACACTTTAATAAAATAAATTATTTTCAAAAACCCACTCAGGGGCGATCTTTGGTGTGCGTTGATTACGTGAGATGTATGCGATCTATTTTCATCGTGACTGATTGATTTACATCGTGGATGCACCCCTTTTTTATTTCTTGTGTTGACATGGGAACCTGACATAGTGAGTGAATCTTCTAAGAATGATTGCTGCACTAGTTTTCATTACGCATTGGCTAGTGTCTCCAAAACAGGGGAATACTGAGTTATTGCTACTATGAGGATTGCACCCCTCGGTTAGGCCAAGAAGAGATATACCGGGAATTAGGGCGTTATGACGTCATCGAGTTTGAGATTTTTTTCAGCATAAGTCACATGTATAGTATATTCTGTATTGTTCATGATCTCCTCGGTTTGAACCATGTTTCTTGTAGTGTTTATTTGTATGTGGCGGATGATTGTGAGGTCTATTTTGTAGTTGGCCCCTATTTGACACGTTTTCCATTTCCCTTAATGTGTGTTCATTTTTGAGTGGTTTTACTTTTTGGCTAATAAATGTAGTTTATATTTCTAAATGGTTTGTAGAAGATGTTTTAAAAAGAAATATACATATTCCTTTCAATCATTATTTTTTTTTAAATTAAAAAGAGAAATTGGATAATACTTGTTTTAGAAATGAAAGTGTTTATGGAAACTAATATTTTATTTAATTTAGTTCAAACCTGAAATTGGTAAATTATTCATTTAAAGGTAGCGCATTGGGAATAGATATCAGGATAGCCTACTATGTTTTAATACTCACGCCTATAGTTATTTTCTGTTTTTAGTGTTTGTGCAAGCTAAAACTAGGGTGTGTTTACCTTGGCTGACTTTCGGTCGTGAGTTGGAGAGAGACCTGTGAGGTCACACGGAGATAGTTTTTGTCTCTTTCGGTTAGTTTCATTTTCTTTAGTTCTTTTTTAATTACTTTACATTGTTTATTTATTTTTTCACTTCTCTGTTTTATTTTAGATACTTTATTTATTTATTTATACCGGGTGAAATCATTCCCACCACCTCTGTTGATGCCCTTGGTCTTGTCGCCAGCTCGGGAGGATCAGGAACGCCTCTCGGGCCATGTCGCAGACCGGCTCGGGTGACCAGTTCAGGGTCGACCTGGGTTGGTTCGTGACATCAATACTATATAATATTTTAATCTTTATCCATTGTAATTCATTTTTCTTCAGAATAAATTTATTATAATTTAATCTTTTTAGAAATTTAAAAAGTGGACCTCACCTAAATTGTAAAAGGCCACCACCTCCCTCGCTTATTTAAACCATATTGTGACCTATAGTTAGACCATAACCTACCCAAAACTATTTTAAAATTCAATATAAAACTTATAGAGGTTTTTTTCCTCATGAAATACCAACTATATGGTTCTTAGGAGGAGATCTATAAAGTTATTTCACATATGAGGAAATCAACATAACTGACCACATTCATTTATAATTATTACTTATATATTATAAATAAATTTTATTTATCATATATTAATAAATTCATTATCATAAATATATAAAAATTATATTACGATTATGAATCCACCAACATATATAATCACTATAATTTTATGGTAATATCTTCTGTTTTCAAATAACAATAATTAGATTCTTGATAAAATATTACCAAAAATTACAACATTTCATCTTTCATTTCTGAACTTTTACATACTTATACATTATGTATATTAGTAGAACCTATAAATAATATACCCAGTTTATCTATTCCCAATGTTTGAGAATATATGATTACATTTTACTAAACTCAAAAATATTTTTGAAACATTTCCATCAATGAAAATAAGATGAATTTCTTTTATAGAAAAAGAATTAACAAAATTCATTAGTGTATCCATGAATATTAAATAATATTGAATATAAATAATATACCCAATAATATTAAATACATAAGAGTAAAATTCCATAGGCCAGTTTGCATCTAAATTGATCAAATCCTTAATGAATCATTCCATGCTTCTATATGAATCATGATTAACTTAATAAAAAATATCATCAATTGGTTAATCAGAAAGGAACTATTTTAAAACATAGAATATTCCTTTTTCATAAGAAATGTTTATAAGATAATTATTTTTGGAGGTACATACATTAAGCCTATCATCAGAAGAATTTATATCAAATCTATGTTTGATGATGAGGATACTATTTTCAACAGAACAATTTTTATTTTATGAAAATAATTTTTTTTATATTTTTCTATTAAGGAAAATTAATAGTAGTTATGACATTGAATTTTATGAACCCTTACATAATACCCATTTAGTGATCCAAGATCAATTTTTAATAAGTAATGAGTCCACATTAATATATATCTCCCAACTTAGTTATTTAGGTAATGAATCATCCCAAGAAAAATTGTTTTGAATATTGGATAACTGAAAAGATAACTATTTATCCAAATCAATCATATAACTTCACTAAATACCATTCTTATTGTATCCAATTTGTTAGGGATTCCTAACTAGTGTAACACAAGGAAAATTCCAAAAAATAAGTTAACCAATTATAATCCATGTGCATCATGATTTCATATTAAACTACAAGATAAGAAAATAAAGAGTCACTTATTATTTCCTCACTATGTACAAAATAATAATAGGGAACCTAGATTTGGTATGTACCTACCCAATTGGACGATCTATGTCTTAACAAGTGGTTCCTTGGAAATAATATAAAGCATATTATTTACAGGGTTTACTATTAAGGACTCATTAATCTAATATACATCATATTCATATTAAAATCATAACTACTAGATCCTATGTAGTAATTATAATTTCTTTTCTAATTTAATTTTTTATAAATTATTCAGACAATTTAGTTTTGGGTACCCTATTACCACCACAAAAATAATGTATTTATACCACATTAATGTGGAATTCATTACACAATCCATAAGTTTATTCTAATCACCCAAAAATTGAAGTAAATTATATTTGAAAATATCTGATGAAGCTAGAAATTTAATATATTTTATTCTATAATCCAATGTTTATAAACCCACTATACTGTTATTTTATGATCAATTTTCACATTTTTTGTTTTCGGGGAATTTGGAGCATAAATAAAAAAATAACAAAATTTTGGGATTTAATAGTTTCATTTTATTCTTGTATTTTGGCCATAAAAGTTTGTACGTTGAGTGAAATTTTTTAATTACCTATTCTAGGATTCCAAAATTATTGGGATACTTTTTTTCCTTTTTTATCTGAATCTCAATCCATTTTTGGGGCCCAAAACCAGCTCAACATTTGGGACTCAATATATGTTTCATAGATCTAGAAATGTTTATTATTGAGTTTATCTCTGGATGTGGGCCAACACAATTGATTTGAAATTAAACAAGGAGATTGAAAAGAAGATGGGTAAATTTTTTAAATAAGGCAGTCATTCCAAAATCTACTTGTTTTAATGTCATAAAGGTCTGGTATTTTGGAATGATGGAATTGGTAGAGTCACATAGTCAGAATTAATTACTCAGAGTACATCTTCAAAAACTTCTACATATCATGGCTGGGAGAGTAGAATGTTTGAGAGTTGACGTTTGTAAATTGTATGAAGAACTTTCAAGAAGAATCCATTTTCAAATTTGCTTATTTATTATTCCATCTATTTGAATTATTTCAGAGGTTTTATTTTGGATCGAAAATTTCTCACGTTTTCCCTTTAAATTGACACATCATCAGCATTTAAAAAGGATATCCATTTTTATGGGGATAAGGAAGGGATTTTATGTTTTAAAAGTTCTTTTATTTTGAAAATATATTTTTTAGGCTTCTTCTTCATTCATATCCTTCTTCTATTTTTTCTTATTTTATGTGCTCTTCCATCGTTGTTCCTTTCTTAAGTCGACTAAAATTGAGAACTAACCTCGACACCTATTTGAGGGATGGAATAGTGGGTTGAATGATTTTGTTATGTTTTAATTTAATCTCTATTTATTTAATTATAATAATTTTAGTGCTAGTAAAATGAATTATAGTGAGTGGTCACACTAATTTATCTACCATCAAGTTCTTATTCTTGTTTATTATTATCCATCCCTTCACTATTTATTTCTTGTATATAGTGGAGCATGGCATAGATTTTGATGGTAAGTGAAGAGGTCTCATAGATTACATTAGAAAGATAATTACTCCATATGTAGTTGTCTTAGTATGGGTAATAACGTTTTAAATGATAATGTGAGGTTCGACAGGTCTTGATCACCTTGTTGACTTGAATATTAAAGACCATTTTGAATGATGATTTCAATCACTATATCCTCCTAAGAAAATTTTGCTTCATTATTTATATATAACATAATTTTATATAACATTTTAGTTTATATTTATATTTTTTATATTTATTAAACTTTAAAACCCCACCACTTTTGATAATTTAGTTTTATATTATTTATACTTAAAAAAGTGACAACAAAAAAAATATATTGGTGGAAGTGGTATCCTTTTGATTAACCCTAGGGTGTGCCACAATGGTATAATCTTAGGTAAATAATAATTTAATTGAATAATGGTTCATGAAAAACCACTATTATCAAAATTCAAATGTTTCATATTCATATGGTACATGAACGCCTCATGTAACTACATAGAGTTATAAGAGATTGAGAAAATCTATATGAGTAAGCCTAAAGAGATAGATAGTGAACCCCACTCACTTTCCTAACCAAGGAAAGTCTCTATCAATGTAGGTTTTTTAATCCTAAGTCCCTCTACTTAGGGAGACATTACTCAATGGTGAATTCAATTCCTGAAAACACAAACTCCAAATATGCACAAACAATTCCCAAAAACTATTCTCAGTATTATAACAAAAATAGAAACCAAGGTTAAGGTAACAGGAAACTAAATTTTATGATATCAAATATTTTTTGATATACGAGGATCTATCCAAGAGTAAATTTATTATAAAAATTGTAAGACACAATATTAATATTTCATAAATTTTTTTTTGAAGATGAATATTAATGAAATTTCAAAAATAAATAAAAAGTTTTAATATTTATTAAAATATGAGACATTTATGACCTATTAAAAAATATATACTAGTTATAAGTAATTTTTTATTTTTCTAGGATATAAACATTTTAAATTAATTTTAATTTTAAATCTATCATATTTTATATTAAATTAAATTAATATTATATTTTATGAATTATATAGTTTTAATAATTATATATCTATTATATAAACTATTTATACACTCTAAATATCCTATATTTTTTAATTTATAAAAGATTTATAAATCAGATCTTATGATTTCAAAATCAACCTTTAATTTCTAGATCATAAGGAATGCCATTAGATTTTTCAAAAATTATTTTAAGATATTAAACTTTAATATATGGTAATAATGTTTTGTAAACATTTTTTTAATTGATTATAAAGAGTATAAAATTAATTTATTTTATAAAATCCGAGGAAATTAAATTATCTAAAAATATATTTTATTATGATTTATAAACATTTTATAAACCCTAAATACCATTTTATATTTAATAAAAAAAATTTAAATATAGTTTCCACTTTCCCTTACATAGAGTACCAATTTATTAACCTTATGTAGATGATCTGAATATGGGTAAAATATGTTATTAGAAGCTTGTATAAAGGTAATATAGAGGTTACCTTTATGCAGATCAATTTGGAAACTATTGAATAAATGTAATATGTATATTAGATTTATGAAACACCCTCACGCAAAGGTATGCCCTTTAAATAACACTATTGTATAAGGGTGATCTAAATATTTCATAGGATATGTAAGTGTAAATATGAGAGACCTTTATATGGTAGCTCTAATACCTTTACGTGTAATGGTAAGGATCCAATAACCCCTACATCAACCCCATTTATATAAGGGTGATACCTTTACACATTCCATTTGTGTAAAGGTAATAATGAGGATACCCTTATATATAAATTTTTGGTAAGGGTATCGTCTAAGGGTAAATTATATATACGTTTACTCATGGTGGGTATTTAAAAAAAATGTTGTTTCCCTTTCTAGTTCATATTTTAGTAAAACATCACTGATAAATCATGTAAATACTTGAAGAACCTCCTTTGATACCACTGATGGGTTTCATATGACCATTTAATGATCATTTTTAGCATAAGATAGAAAAAAATAGAAGTAGACCTATCTTCATGAATTGATGTGTAAATAAAACATCAAAATAGAATACAAATAAATCACAAAAAGTAGTATCCATATTTTTCTCTTCAAATAAAAATTCTTGATGGAGATAAAAAACATATGTAAATTAAATCATTATGACTTTGATTAAAAACACAAACCAATTGATCCATAATCATATTATAATGGTTCTAGGGTAAATGAAGGTGTTTTAGATACTTATTGGGTGAGATAAATAGGTCTTGAAAAGATAATTGATTTAGAGGAGGGAGATACCCATCACACACCTAATAGAATAGGACATCATCCTCTTATATAGCCAAAGCCAGTGGTATCAATTTTTTTTTAATATATCTCAATAATTAATATTTTTTTATAATAGTAATTAATCCATTGATAATGGATTTTAACAAATTAACAAACAATCATAAAGAAATATATAGCATAAATAACATATATACATATATATATATCAATTTATGTATAAAATTCATGAAAAATAGAGGCATCATATTCTTCTTGAAATTTAAACTAAAAATAAATATAACATTATGTATCATATATATACTCTATGTATCATATGAATAAGTACATGCATCTCAAGCATGAACATTTTACTGCACAACCAACATAATGAAACGATGAAATTTTTATTAAACCAGTTTCCTTTCAATAGGTTATGTTAAGATGATATGATGAATGATTTTATGATTTTTTGGAATACATATATATAGTTTTAATTATGTTATGGGTGTTCCAATAATTATATATCCCTATAAATCATTTGGTAATGATTGATATCCCCTGAGATTATATGGACTATATTGGGGAGGGAACCCATTTTGTTAAGTGATTTTTCCAATTATGATAGCCATTGGAATGAACCTTGATTGTGGAAATGATGGAATAAGTATTGAACCCAGTCCACTATGATATTTGTTGAAGTTTTCCAAGAAAAAGGGGATTTTTTTCTATAATTATGTTTATACCAAACTCCTATGTTTTATTCTTATGATTTTTTTTCTAATGGTTCATGAATTGTTATTGATGATGTATCTCTTGTATAACATATATAGTTTATTATTCCAAAGTCTAATTCCATGATTCATGAAAAATGATATTAAAATTATTGGGTATGAATTTCATAGTTTGTGATCTTGTTATCATACCATTATGCATATCTTCGGCTCACAAATGATCATTTAATTATATCAATTATTTTTACCCTTAGTGGGAATCTAAATTCACACTTTCTTATATTTTTTACCAAGATTATTAAAAATTGTACGATATGACTCAGATTTGTACTATATTATAATATCATTATGGTAGATGTTTAATATCTTCCATGAATTAATATGATTATGTATTTAGTCTCTAAATTTACTAAACCTTTACATTTTTTGGGGTTTTATTTTTATGGGATATATTAATTATTCATCTAAAATGATTTTATATTTATGTATTAAATGAAATAGTCGCCTAACTTGGTATCAAATCAAGGTTTTGTTATTTTTTATATATTAAGATCATGGAAATTTAGAAAAACACTTGGGAGAAGTCTAAATATATATTAACATCATTAGATTTTGTTAAACTAAAAATTATATGGTTTTATAGAAATGAAATACCTATTTGGATACGAGAAATTGGGTATGGATATGTCATAGATACACCTATGGGTAAAACCCCTGAAAATGGTTGGTTGAGTATTGAATTGATCTCCACTCAGTGCATGATGAGTGGTCTTAAGACTGCACAACAAGCTGGACACTCCTTGGGTATATTTCTTAGTTAATTATAATTCTATTTAAGAACCATTATGAGGAATGAGATGATATAATTTAGTACATAATAAATATGATGTCTATAATCATATAATTTATTACTCTGATTATTGATGTTTGATACTCAAACTTGGTTTTTTATTCAATGTATGTAACTAGGTGGATCCAAGTTAAAAATGGGTGCAATGGAAAATGTGTGACACCCCAGATCCACTCTCTTGAATCTGGTGCTGAAATCACTGACTAGATTTGATTCCAATCATAGATTCTCATACATAACTATCCCATAATTACTTGGATTAAAGAAAATATACAATCAAATACATTCCCATGATGTTTTAGATTTTAAAATTTATAGAATTAGGAAGAAAACAATAACTAATAGATCTCTTGTCTTTCTGAACTAATGGTAATCTTTCCCACTATAAAAAAAAATAAATAATATATAGTAAGTATTCGACATATCTTAAATTTTTTACAAACGTGATATTTTATTCTATACATATTATGTTTAATATTTTTCTTCATAACCTATGAAAATTGAAAAATTACAAGGGTGAGATCAAACACTCATTAAGGGAAAACATAAATCCGAAGCTACCATGGTATGAATAATATGATACAAAAAAATAGAGACCAAATAATGTCATATATTTGAAAATATGATCTTGAAATAAATCCATGTATTACTTGAAATTATAAATAATTTCATGTATATCAATAAATTAATTCATGGTGATGGAATGTATAATGTCACACATATTGATCCATCAAGACGACGTCCAATTCGTTATTAAATCCATCAAGTCTATTTCAAAGACATTATTCTTTTCATCAATGATTAAAAAAAGAAATAATTATCACATTGGTTAGTCTTACACAAAATAATAAAACTTTTTTATCATGACACCAAATGATGCGTCAAATGGTTATATAATAATTCACCCCACCTATCACTGCTTTAAGTCAAATGGGTACACTACGTAAATGACATGAATATCAATTCACTACGTAATCAACATTCCTTAGTAGTCAATAAGAATCCATATTGAGATAAAAACATATGAAATTCTTATATATTTTTTGTATATAAATGAATATAATTCATCTATAGAAAATATTATATGGGTAAATAATATATTATTAACTTTTATGAGTAATAAAAAAATTATTAGTATAATAAGTATATAGACTTTCAACATTTCTCTAATAAATAAGTGGAATATATTTTTATGTAATAATTCATCAAACTAAAACCGTATAATGGAAGATTAATTGTTTATATAAAAAAATTTCATAATAAATCTCCACATCGAATCTAGGTGAACATACTTTAATCAAGTTAAATTAATATATAGTGTTTATAAGGGAAAGGCATTGGAAGGAAAATAATGCCTATGAAATGCACTGTGTTGCATTTGTTGTCAATGAGGCATGAAGTTGTCTTGGAATGAATGGATGTCAAGGAATGTCAAGATGTGAATGACAAAGGTTGTGATGGTGTTGGTGATTACAAGAGAATGGCCATGGCACTAAGATGCATGTCACTTAGGAGATTCACTAAGTGACATAGGATGTTGTGGTTGAAACATTCTCTATGGACATCAGACGATTGATGAGATGATCCTTAAGTGTAAATAACTTGTATCAAGATGATACAAAGTCACAACATGATTAGAAGACCATGCATTGTAGTGACAATGCATGAGGAGTTGAATGTGATCCATCCATAAGTTCTAAGTGGATGAAGTGGATTAAAGAAGCCCATGCACTATCACTTAGTGCATACGAATTTTAAGAAGATCCAATTTGATCTCTGATTAGATCAATGAAGAACATTGAAGAATCTATTTGATTAAGGAGTTCGGTTGAAGATGAAGAACCTTCGGGAATTCCACCTCCTAAGTCGAGATTATATGTTAAGGAGGATTGGTGAATTCTAATGAAGAAGATGGAGAATATGTGTTAGAAGAGAAGAAATATATAAGGAATGGCTTAGAGGAAGAAGTGGCATTTGGCATTTTACACTTAAGTACTTTGTATACTTAGTGTATATTCAAGCAAAAAATTAGCCACCAAGGGCCAGCCTTAAGGGTTCAACCCAAGGCACATGTGGGACTAGGTCACCACGCCCAAGGGGATCCCATGGGGCCAGCCCGAGAGAGGCCGGGGCCGTGTATAAGCCCCGAAGCCACGCGGTGATGAAGCCCGCACAACATGAGCGCGAGGAGCGCGCTCGAGGATGCATAGTGGGCGCCAGTGGCGCGCCCGCAGGGAGCAAGGTGGGCGCAGAGCGCGCCCGCAGAGAGAACCCGGTGCGGGGCGGCACCGGGAGGGGAGAAGTTCAACTGAGCGATGGATGGCAGCGCCAGGGTGATAAACCACGGAAAATCCACGGAAGGTTTCGATGTGGGACGCGGAAAAATCCCCGGGAGCGCATCCTGGCCGTCCGAGTGATCACGCGGCAGATATCGGCCGCCCGATGCATCGCGCCATTCGTGATCAGATCCAGGCCGTCCAAGGTTATTTGATTGCCTGATCCGACGGCTCCCCGTCCGTCTCCTTCATCGAGCTCAGCCTAAGGCCACCCGCGCATTCCCGCAGCCTCCGTTCGAACCAGAGGCATCCCGACGACAGTTTTTGAGTTCCCGACCACCTCCGAGCAAACCGAGACCTCCATGGTGATCGTCTGGCCACACTGAACACGATCATGCAAGAAAATAGGCATGCATGAAATGTTTGGAAGATTTCGACGAATGCCGAGGCAAACGAAGTTGCCGAGGCTTCATGTGTTCGTGTTCTACATGGATTGCATTTTAATAAGTCCATGCATGCGTTCTAAGTCGCAAGCACGTAGAGGAAAAATAAAAAATAGAACCCGCGTGAAACAGCGAAGGAAAACAAGATTTGGAGAAAATCTTGAAGATCCGAAATCTTCGGTGATTCGAGATTTATCACGCGGATGGACAGAGGCATCCCTCTGCCTATATAAGGAGAGCCCGAGGCATTGGAGAAGCTTGCTGATCTGTTGAAAAATCGAAGTCCCGTGAGTTCCATATGTGCCTCAAGAAGTTTTGAAGCCACCGCGCACACTTGCGCGACTGAAGTTCCAGAGCCACCCGAGGCTCTGAAGGAGATCCCTGCGTGCCTTCCGATTGCGCGGCAGTAAGACCCGAGGCAGCCGCATTCTAGTGCGCCCGTGGTTGATTCCCTCTCTGCCTGCGTACTTACGCGGCAGGAGGAAGTGCACGCGGGTGTTGCACTTGCACACCCCGCGGCAGTGGCACTTGCGCGACACTTGCACACCCTTGTGCCTTGTGACTTGCGTGACCCGCGGCTCAAGCACACCTTGCGCGGTGAGGCAGTGGAGAAGATCCTTGCTTGTGACCCTACACGGAAGTGGAGGTGTTGGTATTCGGGTGTGAGCAAGAGGAGGAAGACCCGAGGCCATGTGTGTGCACAAAGAACAACACCAAGTGGTGTGTGCCATGTGAAGTGGAAGACCACACTTTGTGTGTGTGTAAGAATTGAATAAGCCATAGCCTTAGTTGTGCAAAGAAGTGAAGGGCCGTAGCCTTGTGGGTGCACACATTAAAGAACAAATAAAAGAACACCTTTTGTATGTGTGCAAAACAAGAAGAAGAATAGGCCAAGTCTCAAGTGTGTGCAAAAGTGAAAGAAGTGTGTGCAAAGAGCAAAGAGGCCGAACCTAGGTGTGTGCACTAAGAAGTGTGTATACACTTAGAATAAGAAAAGGGAGGACATCCACACTAAAGTATAACACACATTCAAGTGTGTAAGCAAATCGAATAAAGTGCGTGAAGAAGTGAGAAGCTGGTGTGTGCTTAAAGTGACTACACCCTTTCAGGGTTTATTGCACCAAGAGGAGAAAGAGGAGAGTGCATGCATGCATGCATGCATGCACATGCACACGTGAACAAAGACAAATCTGGTTGTGTGCAATTGATTTGACCAAGACCAGAGGATCTTGATGAAATTGAGAAGGCCATGCAGTCAGTGCATGAGGATTCAGAGTTGCCATGCATTCAGTGCATGAAGTTGTTTTGAAGTGAGACTGGACCAGACTGAAGTTAAAGATATCAGTTGTCTGAGTATTCAGTAGTTTAAGAGAGAAGCCAGGTCATCCTGAGAAGAAGGAGATAAATCCTGAGAAAGACGAGAAGACCTGATCATCACAAGTGATCAGAGGTACAGAGCAAGGCCAGCAGTCTTTATCTCAGGCTGCTGAAGATACTTGAAGAGCTGAACAAGAAGAAGAGCTACTCGTGTGACTCGAGGAGCCAGGAGAAGACCCTGTGGGACTCAGGGAGAAGAAGTCTTCAGTGGGATTCTCGAGCAGGCCAGTGGGACTCTGGTAACACTGTGGGACGCAGTATAAAGACCCTCCTGTGGGACTCAGGAGAGATACAGTGGGACTCTGTATCGACCATTGTAATTCTGACAGATTATAGTGGAGAATCCATGTTGGGGTGTTTAACCAACATGGCAAGGACGTAGGCCTTTGGTGCCGAACCTTGTAAATCATTGTGTCCTATGCCTTTACATTTACTGCATTACTCGAGGAAAGGCTGAGAGATACAAGAAGAGTGGATCGAGGCTTTAACCAGCCATATAGGTTTAATTGATAAATAATCAATTAGTAAAAAGTTTTAAGGGATCACTGATTCACCCCTCCCCCTCTCAGTGATTCACACTGATCTGGGCACTTCAATTGGTATCAGAGGGAGGTTCCCTCTAAAAGATCCAAGGGAGTCTTTATGAAGTGCAGATTTGAGGAAATGAGAAACCAGCCTCAAATGGAGATATCTGCCAAGACTCAGAAAAATAGAAAGAAGAAACATGCCAAGAAGATGAAGAAAGCCTGTCCTAGCTGTGATGAAGTTGGAATAATGAATGATTTTCAAAATGCAATCGAATATCTTCAGAAGACAGTCCCCAAGGAAGTGGCAATGTGTATAGCTACAGGCATCCTTGATCTTCAAGAAGAAAAATCACAGTTAGAAGAAGAAGCCAATGCAATGGAAGATCAATTGGCAAAAAGGGTTGGCATAACCAACACTCTCAGAAAGCTGGTGAAGGCTAAAGATGAAACCGTTTCTCTTTGCAATGAAAGATATGAAGACACTGCTGAAGAATTGAAGAGAAGCCTTTCTGAGAAAGAATTCTTTAAAGTAATAATCAAAGATGTTTACCATGCACTGGAGAAGAGGCACAAAGTTTCAATGAATGTCAGAGATGATCAACTTGAAGACAAAGTAAACAGGGTAAAGGAGCTTGACAATTCATTACAAGAAATGAAGAAGGTGCATGAAGACCAGTTAGAACAGCTGAAAGAAAATTGGGAAGGAAGGCTAAGAACTGTTGAGGATGAGAAGAACTCCCTTAACATGAAATGCTTAGAACTAGAGGTGATATTGAAAAATCTGCAATCACCCAAAGATGAATCCTCCCAGTCAGCTGAAAGGAGAAATGTTGCTACTCAAGTATGCTTTGAGAAGGATGATTCTAAAATAAAGACATCCTCTAATAAAAGGGCAACAACTTCTAAAAAGAAGGTACCATCCATCCCATCTTGTACTCATGTTTCTAAATGTGTTTCCACAAAAAGTGAAAGATGGAAGAATAATTCCAAACAAGTATGGATGAATACAGTGACGAAAGAAAGCTCTCCTGAAGCAGCACAACAATTCAAGACAAGTACCCTACAATCAGAAGGAATCAAAAAGTCAAGATTTGTGGGTCAATGTTGGTGTTGTAACAAGTATGGGCATTGTGCAAAGGATTGTTGGTACAATCCACTGAATGCCAAAGCACAGAGGAAGCCCATGCCTAGGGGGAGAAAGCCAGAAGAAAATAAGCAACATCCACAGGTCCAGAGACATCTGTTTACTGCTAACAGATTTGGATTTCTTGACAACATCTGGGATGGTTGCAAAAGTGGTCAAAAGAATGATACATGTCAATCTCCAACTGTATCCAAAGCTGGAAAGAAGAAACGATCACAGAACCTGGCTAAAATGGAACCCTTGGGAAGCAAGCAGAAGAAAGTTGATGATGCTCCCAAGAAGGATTTGAAAAAGGAAAAGAAGTCCTTGGAGTCTAAATCCAAGAAGGGTGATGCATCCAGAAGGACCACCAAGAAAACATGCTTCTACTGTGGAAAGAAAGGTCATACCATGGATCTTTGCAAACAAGCCATGGAAATAAATAGAAGCCAACTGAACTCAAACAGATAATCAATCCAAGAGAAGCAGAAGGGATTGATTGAAAACAAGTTGCCTAAGAGAGGTAGCTTGAAAGCATCAAAGGAACCATGTGGAATTTCCAGAACTGAGGCCACACTTCCAAATGACTTACTAGTCATATGGCCAAATCAGTTGCAACTTGCCAAAGATCTGCAAAGAGCTGAAGATGAACTTCTGGCAATTGCTAAGGCAAAAGGGAAGAAGAAGATTTCACATGAAGATGTATTGAGATCCACACCAGCACAAACATCATTGAAGATCAAATGTGCAAGTGTGAAGAATGGTGAAAATGGGACATCTCGGTTGAGAGAATCTTCTCAACCTTGTTGTTCACATTGATGAACCAAGGAGGTTCCATCTTATTCCCTTATACTTCTGGTATTTACATGTGCTAACATTGCAGGGAATTGAAGATGATGATCATTCTCATCTGGAGAGTGGTTTGGACAAAATGGAGTGCACCCCTTGAGGGGGAGCCAATCTGAAGAAGATGGGATTCTGAGATTAATACCTTCTTGAGAATAATGAAGGTATTCCAATCACACTTTCATCCCTTGTTTCTTAATTGTATTTATCATGTCAATTAAGGGGGATTGATTGATTGAAGACAAATGAATGAAAGGGGGAGCTTTATCTTTGCACTGAACATTCTAATGAGTCTTGTGAAGAATGTGCAGGATTTAGCAATTCATTGTTATATCTGAAAAATTTCAAACCCCTAAGAATGATCTCACATGTGTAGAGAATTATGGACAGCTTTGAATTCCTTGGTCATATCACTCTTGTTTTCTACACCGGGTTAGCCCAAGTAGACTTAGAGATGATTTACTAAAGGTTCTTTGCTAAAGAGAACATGTGACATCATCCCTCTCTTAGTGGTTTTCAAGAAGATGCTATTCGAAGGGAGGAAGAGATATTTTTGGAAGAGAATCACACCACACCTTTGCATTTGATTGCAAATAAGGGGGAGAAAATATTGGCACACATATTGACCCATTCATATGTGCAGAAGTAGTGTATTGACAACAAATACAAAGGGGGAGATTGAAATGCACTGTGTTGCATTTGTTGTCAATGAGGCATGAAGTTGTCTTGGAATGAATGGATGTCAAGGAATGTCAAGATGTAAATGACAAAGGTTGTGATGGTGTTGGTGATGACAAGAGAATGGCCATGGTACTAAGATGTATGTCACTTAGGAGATTCACTAAGTGACATAGGATGTTGTGGTTGAAACATTCTCTATGGACATCAGACGATTGATGAGCTGATCCTTAAGTGTAAAGAACTTGTATCAAGATGATACAAAGTCACAACATGATTAGAAGACCATGCATTGTAGTGACAATGCATGAGGAGTTGAAAGTGATCCATCCATAAGTTCAAAGTGGATGAAGTGGATTAAAGAAGTCCATGCACTATCACTTAGTGGATAAGGATTTGAAGAAGATCCAATTTGATCTCTGATTAGATCAATGAATAACATTGAAGAATCTATTTGATTAAGGAGTTTGGTTGAAGATGAAGAACCTTCAGGAATTCCACCTCCTAAGTCGAGATTATATGTTAAGGAGGATTGGTGAATTCTAATGAAGAAGATGGAGAATATGTGTTAGAAGAGAAGAAATATAGAAGGAATGGCTTAGAGGAAGAAGTGGCATTTGGCATTTTACACTTAAGTACTTTGTATACTTAGTGTATATTCAAGCAAAAAATTAGCCACCAAGGGCCAGCCTTAAGGGTTCAACCCAAGGCACATGTGGGACTAGGTCACCACGCCCAAGGGGATCCCATGGGGCCAGCCCGAGAGAGGCCGGGGCCGTGTATAAGCCCTGAAGCCACGCGGTGATGAAGCCCGCGCAGCATGAGCGCGAGGAGCGCGCTCGAGGATGCATAGTGGGCGCCAGTGGCGCGCCCGCAGGGAGCAAGGTGGGCGCAGAGCGCGCCCGCAGAGAGAACCCGGTGCGGGGCGGCACCGGGAGGGGAGAAGTTCAACTGAGCGATGGATGGCAGCGCCAGGGTGATAAACCGCGGAAAATCCGCGGAAGGTTTCGATGTGGGACGCGGAAAAATCCCCAGGAGCGCATCTTGGCCGTCCGAGTGATCGCGCGGCAGATCTCGGCCGCCCGATGCATCGCGCCATTCGCGATCTGATCCAGGCCGTCCAAGGTTATTTGATCGCCTGATCCGACGGCTCCTCGTCCGTCTCCTTCCTCGAGCTCAGCCGAAGGCCACCCGCGCATTCCCGCAGCCTCCGTTCGAACCAGAGGCATCCCGACGACAGTTTTTGAGTTCCCGGCCACCTCCGAGCAAACCGAGACCTCCATGGTGATCGTCTGGCCACACTGAACACGATCATGCAAGAAAATAGGCATGCATGCAATGTTTGGAAGATTTCGACGAATTCTGAGGCAAACGAAGTTGCCGAGGCTTCATGTGTTCGTGTTCTGCATGGATTACATTTTAATAAGGCCATGCATGCGTTCTAAGTCGCATGCACGTAGAGGAAAAATAAAAAAGAGAACCCGCGTGAAACAGCGAAGGAAAACAAGATTTGGAGAAAATCTTGAAGATCCGAAATCTTCGGTGATTCGAGATTTATCACTCGGATGGACAGAGACATCCCTCTGCCTATATAAGGAGAGCCCGAGGCATTGGAGAAGCTTGCTGATCTATTGAAAACTCGAAGTCCCGTGAGTGCCATATGTGCCTCGCGATGTTTTGAAGCCACCGCGCACACTTGCGCGGCTGAAGTTCCAGAGCCACCCGAGGCTCTGAAGGAGATCCCTGCGCGCCTTCCCTTTGCGCGGCAGGAAGACCCGAGGCAGCCGCATTCTAGCGCGGCCGTGGTTGATTCCCTCTCTGCCTGCGTACTTACGCGACAGGAGGAAGTGCACGCGGGTGTTGCACTTGCACACCCCGCGGCAGTGGCACTTGCGCGACACTTGCGCACCCTTGTGCCTTGTGACTTGCGCAACCCACGGCTCAAGCACACCTTGTGCGGTGAGGCAGTGGAGAAGATCCTTGCTTGTGACCCTACACGGAAGTGGAGGTGTTGGTATTCAGGTGTGAGCAAGAGGAGGAAGACCCGAGGCCATGTGTGTGCACAAAGAACAACACCAAGTGGTGTGTGCCATGTGAAGTGGAGGACCACACTTTGTGTGTGTGTAAGAATTGAATAAGCCATAGCCTTGGTTGTGCAAAGAAGTGAAGGGTCGTAGCCTTGTGGGTGCACACATTAAAGAACAAATAAAAGAACACCTTTTGTACGTGTGCAAAACAAGAAGAAGAATAGGCCAAGTCTCAAGTGTGTGCAAAAGTGAAAGAAGTGTGTGCAAAGAGCAAAGAGGGCGAACCTATGTGTGTGCACTAAGAAGTGTGTATACACTTAGAAGAAGAAAAGGGAGGACATCCACACTAAAGTATAACACACATTCAAGTGTGTAAGCAAATCGAATAAAGTGTGTGAAGAAGTGAGAAGCTGGTGTGTGCTTAAAGTGACTACACCCTTTGAGGGTTTATTGCACCAAGAGGAGAAAGAGGAGAGTGCATGCATGCATGAATGCACATGCACACGTAAACAAAGACAAATCTGGTTGTGTGCAATTGAGTTGACCAAGACCAGAGGATCTTGAAGAAATTGAGAAGGCCATGCAGTCAGTGCATGAGGATTCAGAGTTTCCATGCATTCAGTGCATGAAGTTGTTTTGAAGTGAGACTGGACCAGACTTAAGTTAAAGATATCAGTTGTCTGAGTATTCAGTAGTTGAAGAGAGAAGCCAGGTCATCCTGAGAAGAAGGAGATAAATCCTGAGCAAGACGAGAAGAACTGATCATCACAAGTGATCAGAGGTACAGAGCAAGGCCAAGAGTCTTTATCCCAGGCTGCTGAAGATACTTGAAGAGCTGAACAAGAAGAAGAGCTACTCGTGTGACTCGAGGAGCCAGGAGAAGACCCTGTGGGACTCAGGGAGAAGAAGTCTTCAGTGGGATTCTGGAGCAGGCCAGTGGGACTCTGGTAACACTGTGGGACGCAGTATAAAGACCCTCCTGTGGGACTCAGGAGAGATACAGTGGGACTCTGTATCGACCATTGTAATTCTGACAGATTATAGTGGAGAATCCATGTTGGGGTGTTTAACCAACATGGCAAGGACGTAGGCCTTTGGTGCCGAACCTTGTAAATCCTTGTGTCCTGTGCCTTTACATTTACTGCATTACTCGAGGAAAGGCTGAGAGATACAAGAAGAGTGGATCGAGGCTTTAACCAGCCATAGAGGTTTAATTGATAAAGAATCAATTAGTAAAAAGTTTTAAGGGATCACTGATTCACCCCCTCCCCCTCTCAGTGATTCACACTGATCTGGGCACTTCAGCCTATAATATAGGGTGATTTAGAAAGGAAAAGATATAGTTGTATCTCCATACATTTAATAACCTAAATGAAATTAAAATTAAGGGATTTGAAAAGTAATACTTGTACAATATGTACCCCACATAAAGGAAACAATTGATGAATAAGAATAGGATCTCAATGATGTAAAATTGAGATGCAAACACCTTAATGGAAATGTTAATGTAAGAATCAAAATAACATAATAGGTATTCTGAGAAATAAAAATATAGTAACTGAAACAAATTATTTATATATGAAGAAAATATTGATGTTAATACACCATTAAAAATAAAACATGGAGTTCAATATCAAACAAGTATTGTGAAATTGAAAATAGAGACAAACAAAAGTTACAACTTTAGAAATTATTAAATTAATTCCCCTTGATGTATAGAATTACAAATGAAATGTTAAATACCAAAAATAATGAGACGATATTTATAAAAATAATTAAAGTGTAAGGGTTGGTGTCCTAAGAACCAACTGTTTTTTACTTTGATTACATGAATGTTCACTTATTATATATTTTTCATTGTTCTACATGACTATAATATAATAATGTCCTGGAATATTTGTTTCATTGATAAGGTCATGGATGATCCCCGATATGATGAGAACCTTGAAATGATATAAAAATATTCTTAAATAAAGTTCTACAGTTGGATGAAATACTATGGTAGGACACATAGTATACAAACCGTCATGTGCGAGTACTCGTAGGAAGACCAGACTCTATCTCATGGAGTTTGAACTTGGTAATCTCCAAGATGGGAGATTATGAGAACAAACCTACTAGTAGCAATTCCACATGTCTTGGTGTTATCAAACATTGCTATCTACGAACGTGTGTAATGGTCCATAGACTGGAAGATTATCATTTACTCATGTCATGACTCACACACTTAGATTTACTAACGAAAACTGTCATGCAAACAGTGGGCGGGAAGTATGGTACGTTGAGTGTGTCACGAATGACATGTTGATAATGGATATTTCGAGGAAGGATTTTCCCCTTCCATTTATGGATGTTCATATATTGACCCTTAGATTTAAATAGATCTGTCTCATTAAATTCCATGTTCATGGTGTAAACGACGAGTTTATTTCAAGTAGTCAAAGAACGACGGATCAAGCATCTAGGTTTATGACACTGTCATGAAACCTGCTTGATGAGATATTGAGACAAATGGATTAAATTACATAGTAAGCATTCATATGAGGTGATACTTCATTGCGACGTCAACTTCTTTCTCTTGGGTGCCTTGACCCATTGGTAGACTCTAATCTTGGACTTTAGGAAAGCCTGCCTAATGCCAACGAGAAAGAGGCCTAGAGGGTCACACACTATGTGTATTCAAGTATCTCAAGTTGAATAAAGATTATTCTCGTACGTGGTTTAATAATTATTCAAGGAAGCCTAAATCTTCTTAATGTTGGAGGAATAATAAAATAAAACATGTACACGCCGTGTATCAATGATTACACGCCGTGTAGTTTTATTTAGAAAACAAGTACATGCCGTGTATTATTAAATTTATACGCCGTGTAGTTTTAATTTTGGAAAGGAAATGAATAAATGAAAACAATATATACATGCCATGTACATTGAATGTACACGCCGTGTAGTTATGAATGAAAAACAAGTACACGCCTTGTATTTATTAATACACACAGTGTAGTTTTTCCAGTAGGGATTTTGAGGAAAGTATCATTTTATTAAATGATATTTATTATAATTAGTGTGGGCACATGTCAAGGAATTAATGACTCGACAAGGGTTTTTCAAAAGGGAGTTAATGAAATAAATAAAATGCGTAACACGTTTATTAATTGTCAGAACTCTACAACCTCAAACCCGATTAAAAATATCCTCACAACCCCATCTCTTTTCCTTACACACAAGAGAATCGTTGTGCACAATAATTCTGGAGAATTATTTCATGTCCGAAAGAACCTTATCCTCCATGAACTCTCTCAAGGCCGAGAGAGATCCTCTTCCATCTGATCAAGATGATCTAAGGCGGATAATGCAAGCAAAGGTTTCTCCATGCTAGCACCTAGAGACTCCTTTAGAGACATCTAGAGATATGAGGTGCATGTGTGGATCACCTCTAGAAGAAGTCTACACTTTGCTTCTGTGACATAATGACAGAATCACATCAGAACATGATAAATAACATCAACAAATAATGAACACCCAAATGGTATTTCTTTTAAATTGATTACATTAATTATAATCAACCTGTAACGATCCTACCATTTAGTTCTGGGACTTTTCATTTCTTTTTCCATTATTGTGATTCGATCCGCGGAGACTGGAATTTATCATCGTATTGATCCCTGATTGATCATTGTTAATGACAAAAATCCAAGTGGGAACATCCACCCGTGCGCTTCCGCTGCTCTTGAAACCTTCAAATGGTATCAGAGGGAGGTTACAACATTGATTATAATTATTTAATTTTCTTTGATAATTTACGCATTTATATTGGATTCAATTTGAAATAAATCATTCTATAAATCTGAATAAATGAGATTTTTTCTTCCTACTTCGTTTCTCGATTCATATCCTAAAAATGACCCTTTAATTTTGATTTTGATTAAAATAAAAATGAGGAACTCATCTGGAGGAGCCGCTCTTTCTATCTGTACAACACGGGAGTACACGACGTTTAATGAAAAACCACACACCGTGTACTTAGTTTCAACGAACCGGCACTGGTCTACCAAACCATGCCGTGTGAATTGGGTATGCCTAAGTATTGATTATGCCGTGTTGACCAGAAATGAATGGCATGTGGAAAATAGGAATACACAGCGTGTATGTTGGAGCAACACGATGTGTAGTCCGATCCGGTCCAGGTGAAACCGTGTACAAGGAGAAGCCGTATTCCGCGTACACGGGATTGACAAGCCGATTACCGTGTAACAAGGAAGTACATGCCATGTATGATTTATCAACACGTCATGTACTCCAAAATTTCCAAAGTACAAAATACACAGTAAAGCCCCCGAGGTGTACTTTGGATAAAAGGTGAAAATAAATAAACACCGTGTAAATATAAACTACACGCCATGTACTTTCCAAAAATTTCACCAAGTTTCCTCCAAAAGTACACAGACCTGTACAAGGAATATGGATGAGAAGAATCTCAAGGAATTTCATAAAGGAATTTAAAATAAATAATTGATTAATTATAAGATAATAATTAATTGAATTTGAGAGCGAATTCTCTTAAATGAAAGAACGATTAAAATAATTTGAATTCTAAATATGTGTAACTGTCATTGAATGATATGGATGATCATGAGCTAGAACAAAGAACATTTTTATGTGTGTATGGTTTCATTTAAATTTGTTTAATTTAAATTTGTTGGCCTATGAGCCTTCTTCCAATAAAATGTATGGCCTATGTGCCCATGGTTTCTTTAATGTAAAACCCACGTAATTGAGGATCTCCCAAGCCGGAGGAGACAGTTCGAAACCCAAAGCTGAGGAGAAACCAACCCAAGAAGATAAAAAGGTGGACAGGTGGGAGCTGCAAAACATGAACCATCAGGTTCAAGGTGTTTTCCCTAGGTTTGGGTTAGCTTATCAAAACTGCTAGATAAGGTAACCAATAGAAGTTCATGATCATGCCATCTTATTTTATTACTATCTGATTGTACGGTTTATTTATTATGTATCTGTTGTCGCGATCACCTAATTAATGATATAAAAAAGAATGCAAAGATGGAATAAAATAAAACCAGAATATGCGTAAACATTATCAGTACATGGTTAATTACTTAAACTAGCATCACATAATATTAACAAGCATGTGATAATGAAAAACTATGCATAAAGGATTAAAATCCATCAATACCATATTAAGTCATACCATGCCTTCTGTTACTTGATTAAGGGAAAGACTCAATAAAACTATGTGTTTGACCAACCCTTATTGGGACACTTAATTTTATAAAGGAAGCACTTATGAATTTTTTTGGGTTGAATTAACCATATTACATCAAGAGGAGTATCCCTTGCTAGACTTGATGTAATATTGGTGGCAAGAGTTGAGAAAATCCATGTCAGGATTTCAGGATTGGGGAGTCCAATCACCAGATCAATGAACTGTAAGCTCACAGTTGGAAAAGACCTACCTACCTAAATACCTTCAAATAGCTTGACCAACCCTTGTTTGGGTTATGCGAAGGGGAATATGGATCCTTGCCACAAGAATTTCAAATCAACTAGACATTCCTAGTTCAATGGTGAGGGCCATTGGGACTTGATAAAATAGTGGGAGACTTAATTAAATTTATTATTTCTCATAAAAAAGTAATCAAGAAAGTATTGATAAATCTGCTCTATTAAATTTGTAGAATCGAAATGACCAACTCGTCAACCACAATTTATCTATGATCAATTCTGGATAAAGACAATATCCTCACCGCTAGTAACTTTCAGGAACAGTTTAGGCACCTTCGGGTTATCCTACACCCTGAATGAAAGTTTTATTTGATGGAGTCCTCACTTCCTGATTCTCCTACCAAAGGGACGAGTGATGAAGATTTCCTGGTCTATGATCAACATTTGAATGATGCACTCGACGTTTGATGTTTGATGTCATCATCAATGTCTAGTGAGCTAATGAAGTCTCACAAAGACATGGATTCCTATAGCATGCTCGAGCACCTCTGTGGTCTATACCAGGAGAGATAAAAACAGGAAAGGTTTGAGATCTCCAAGGCTCTATTCTAGAGCAAGCTTGGAGAGGGTTCCCATGCTGGGCCTGATTCAGTCAAGCTCATTGGCTACATTGAGCTCTTAGAGGTTCAAGGGTTTAAAATCCCTGAAGAACTGGGTACCGATCTCATTCTTGCATCACTTCCCCAGAGCTTCTCAAACTTTTTTGTGAACATCAACATGAACAACATTGAGACGTCTCTTTATGATGTTCTTATCCTCATTCTCCAAGTGGATAATGACATGAAGCATAAAAAACCTCTGTCCTTATGGTGAATAAAAGGAAAGGTAAAGAGAAGATCTTTAATCCCAAAGCTTCTTCAAGGCCTTCCAAGAAAAGGAAGATCAAATGGGAGGCAAGGGAACAGGATGCTGTTTGTTTCGCATGTGGAAAAAAGGGCCACCAGAGGAAAAACTACACCCAACCAAGGAAGCAAGGGGAATATTTAGGTGTGTTTGTCATCGAATGCATTCTACCTGTTTCTACAAATTGGTTATTAGATACAGCTTGTGGTTCTCACATATGTATCCAAATATAGGAACCAAGTAGATTAAAGAAGATTGATAAAGGGGAGGTAGATCTACGAGCAGCCAATGGAGCCAGACTTGCTGCTGTAGCTGTCAGGGACTACCAACTCACATTGCTTACATGGATGATCTTGGTTTTTAAAGGATGTTATTATGTACCCTATATAACCAAAAACATTATTTCAGTATCCAAATTAGATACTGATGGATTCATCTTCAATTTTGTAAGTGGATGTTGATACTTTTATAAAGATAGCATTTGTTTTGGTAGGGAACATTTATATAACGACCTTTATGAGTTAGAATACACAAACCAAGTAATGGAAATCAGTGAAAAAGGTAATTCACATGACTCATACCACACCCAACTTTGGCATCATCGTCTAGGTCATGTCAATGGGAAACCGTTGACAAAATTACATCAAGATGGGTATTTAGATACTTTCGAACTAAAACCACTTGGAGTATGTCATGTGTGTCTACAAGGCAAAATGACCAAAGCCCCATTTAGTAGGAAATGTGAAAGGGCTAAAGAGATTCTAGAATTAGTTCACACAGATGTGTGTGGACCATTTCCAATTGAATCAAGGGGTGGGTTCCCATACTTCATAACTTTTACTGATGATTTTAGTAGATATGGATATATCTACTTAATGAGGTATAAGTCGGATTCTTTTGATCGGTTCAAAGAATAAAAGAATGAAGTTGAGAACCAGCTTAGTAAGAAGATTACAAAACTCCACTCAGATAGAGGATAAGGATATCATAATCAGGACTTCATTGATTTCTTACAGGGGTTTGGGATTCTATCTCAACTCAATCCTCCTAACACAACTCAGTGGAATGGTGTTATTGAAAGGAGTAACCGTACCCTGTTGGACATGGTGAGGTCAATGATGAGTCATGCGCGTCTTCTATTATCCTTCTGGGGATATGTATTACAAATAGCAGCACACATATTAAACCAAGTACTAACTGAATCGATAAACGGTATTCCATACAAGTTATGGAGTGGACACAAAGCCATGTCATCGAATTTACATGTGTGGGGTAGCAAAGCCTTTGTTAAGGCCTTTTCTGGTAACAAACTTGCACCCCGAGGCATAAAGTGTATCTTTATAGGATATCCCAAGAAAAAAAGGGGATATTACCTATACAAACCCTCAGATAGAAAGGTTATAGTGGCAAGACCTGCCATATTCCTTGAGAGGGAGTACGTCTCCAAAAGAGAGAGTGGGAGTGAGATAGACTTCGATGAAGTCGAGGCTCAGGATACACAGGAGTTGGTACATGAATAGATTCCACAAATCCCCATGGAAGAAAAATCTGTCCAGAGACACATGAGCTGCGTAGGAGCATGAGAGAGGTGAGAGAACAAGAATGATATGGTTTTCTTGTCACTGAGGATGGTGACTCATTATTGGTTGACAATGATGATCCTTTTACCTACATGGAAGCAGTTGAAGGTACAGATGTTGCCAAGTGGCAAGAAGCCATAAATTCTGAAATGGATTCCATGTACCAAAACCAAGTCTCAATTTTGGTAGATCCACCAGTTGATCTAATACCTATTAGTAATAAATTGGTATTCACGAAGAAACTGGACATGGAGGGGAAAGTCAGCACCTATAAGGCACGATTGGTTGCAAAAGGTTTTAGACAGCGTCAAGGAATTGACTATGATGAAACCTTTTCACCAGTTGCAATGACGAAATCCATTAGAATCCTTTTGGCCATGCCGCTTACCATGACTATGAAATTTGGAAAATGGATTTCAAAACAGCATTCCTTAATGGGAACCTCCTGGAAGATGTCTACATGACACAACCTGAAGGGTTTGTGACTCCAAAGGATGCCAACAAGGAATGCAAGTTGCATAAATCCATTTATGGATTAAAGCAAGCATCAAGGTCATGGAACATTTGTTTTGATGAAGCCGTAACAGAATTTGGATTTGTTAAGAATGAATGTGAGCCTTGAGTCTATAGGAGGTTTAGTGGAAGTGCAGTCATTTCCCAAATAGTATATGTTGATGACATATTACTAATTGGAAACGAAGTACCTGTCTTACCGTCTGTTAAGGCATGGTTGCATAAATGATTCTCCATGAAAGACTTGGGTGAGGCAGCATATATTCTTGGGATCATGATCGATCGTGATAGATCCAAGAGAATGTTGGGACTGAGTAAAAGTACATAAATTGACAAGATAATGAATAGATTCAGTATGGAATAGTCCAAGAGGGGATTGATACTAGTGTCACATGACATTCACCTTTCCAAGTAAATGTGTCCTCAGACACATGATAAAAGAAAGAGAATTGCAAGGATCCCTTATGCATCTGCGATTGGGTCTGTCATGTATGCTATGCTATGTATGAGGCTAGATGTTGCTTACGCATTAACTGCAGTAGGCAGATATCAAGCTAATCTAGGAGACCGCCATTGGATGACAGTCAAGACTATCCTTAAGTATCTGAGTCGTACTAAGGATATGTTCCTGGTTTATGGGGGAGATGTGGAAATATTCATCAGAGGACATGTAGATGATAGTTTCTAGACTGATCAAGATAACATGAAGTCACAGGCTAGATACATCTTCAGTTTGAATGGAGGTGCAGCGAGCTGGAAGAGCTCAAAACAAAGCGTGGTGGCAGATTCTACAGCGGAGTATGAGTATATTGTAGATTCTGAGGTATATAAAGAAGAAGTATGGATGCAAAGCTTTATCCAAGAGCTGGATGTAGTACCGAGAAGTAATGGTCCTATCACACTCTATTGTGATAATAATGCAGTGGTGGCACTTGAAAAAGAGCTAAGGTCACATCAGCGGACAAAGCACATACTTCGGAAGTATCATCTCTTGAGGTATTTTTCTCAAAGAGGTGAGGTTTCAGTGAGAAGTATTTCCATGGAAGACAACGTGGCAGACCCCTTGACTAAAGACTTGACTTAGCAGAAACATGCCCATCATGTGAGGTCTAGCAAACTAAAAGTCATAGGTATTTGGCTCTAGTCCAAGTGGGAGTTTGTAAGGGTTGGTGTCCTGAGAACCAACTATTTTGTACTTTGATTACATGAATGTTCACTTATTATATATTGTTAATTATTCTGTATGACAATAATAAAATACTGCCCTGGAATATTTGTTTCATTGATAAGGTCATGGAAGATCTCCACTATGATGAGAACCATAAAATTCTATAACAATATCCTTAAATAAATTTCTACGGTTAGAAGACATACTATGATATGACACATAGTATACAGACTGTCATGTGTGAGTACTCGTAGGAAGACGAGACTCTCTCTCATGGAGTTCTCACTTGGTAATCTCCATGATGGGAGATTATGAGAACAGACCCACAAGTATCAATTCTGCATGTCTTGGTGTCATCAGACATTGCTATCTATGAGCATGTGTAATGGTCCTTAGACTAAAATATTATCATTAACATGTGTCATGACCCACACACTTAGATTTACTGATGAGAACCATCACACAGACAGTTGGCAAGAAGTGGGATATGTTGGGTGCGTCACGAATGACATGTTGTTAATGGATAAGTCGAAGAAGGATTTGTCCCTTCCATTTATGGAAGTTGGTATCTCAACCCTTTGATTGAAATAGAACTGTCTCATTAAATTCCATGGCCATGGTGTAAATGACAAGTTTATTTCAGGTAGTGAATTAAAGTCAGATCAAGAATATAGGTTTATGACACTACCATGAAACCTGCTTGATGAGATATTGAGACAATGGGATTACATTACACAGTAAGCATTCGTATGAGGTGATACGTCAACGCAGAGTCAACTTCTTTCTCTTGGGTGCCTTGACTCGTTGCTAGACAGTAATCTTGGACTTTAGGCAAGCCTGCCTAATGCCAACGAGAAAGAGGCCTAGAGGGTCACACACTAAGTGTATTCAACTATCTCAAGTAGAATAAAGATTATTCTCATACATGGTTTAATAATTATTCAAGGAAGACTAAATTGTTTTAATGTTGGAGGAAGAATAAAATAAAACAAGTACACACCGTGTATCAATGATTACACACTGTGTAGTTTTATTTAGAAGACAAGTACACACCGTGTATTATTAAATGTAAATGCCGTGTAGTTTTCATTTGGTAAAGGAAATGAATAAATGAAAATAAGATATACACTATGTGTACATTGAATGCACATTCTGTGTATTTTTCAATGAAAAACAAGTACACTTCGTGTATTTATTAATACACACCGTTTAGTTTTTCCAGTTGGGATTTTGAGGAAAATATAATTTTATTAAATGACATTTATTATAATCAGTGTGGGCACATGTCAAGGAATTAATGACTCGACATGAGGTTTCCAAAGGAATTTAATGAAATAAATAAAATGCGTAACATGTTTATTTATTTTCATAACTCAACAAACTCAAACCCGATTTTAAATATCCTTACAACCCCAACTCTTTTCTTTACACACAAGAGAATCGTTGTGCACAACAATTCTGGATAATTCATTCAAGGCCGAACGAGCCACATCCTCCATGAATGATCTCAAGACCAAGAGAGATCCTCTTCCCTCTGATCAAGATGATCTAAGGCATACAAAACAAGAAAAGGTTTCTCCATGCTAGCACCAAGAGACTCCTTCGGCGACGTCCAGAGATATGAGGTGCACATGTGGATCACCGATAGAGGAAGTCTACACTTGGATTCTGTGACGCAATGACGAATCACATCAGAACGTAATCAAGAACATCAAGGAAGAAAGAACACCCAAAAGTTATTTCTTTTCAATTGATTAAATTAATTATAATCAACTTGTAACGATCCTACATTTTGGTTCCGGGACTTTTCTTTTCATTGTCCATTTCTGTGATTCGATCCGTGGAGACTGGCATTTATCATCGTATTGATCCTGGATTGATCATTGTTAATGACAAAAAGCCAAGTGGGAACATCCACCCATGCACTTTCGCTCCTCCCATAACCTTTATAAAGGAGGTAGTAGAAACACCATAAAAATGAATACATGTTTTGTAATAATAAATATGTATCATGGAACTGAAATTTGTGGCTAAGAACCATAACCTTAATTCCAATCTTCTACTAAATCCCTCAAATCTTATATATAAAAACATATTAATATTATATTTTATAACCTTATTAAAATATATAATCTTTTGAACTCCATTTATAACTATAATTTATATGTATATTAGTTAAGTATTACCTATTTTTGATATCAAGTGTGAATAATCTTGATCGTTTTACTGTGTTTGTAATAGTGGGTGTGTTCATCATTATTATCCCAATTTTAAACATTACTATATAATAATGGTTATGTAATTGTTGTTTTATAATTGTTTATAATATTATAATTATATTCTATAGGAGTTTTGGTTATGATCCTTACATATGAAATCGAGGATGAGTGGGTTTCAGTGATTGTGTAAAAATAGGCATTGTTATCATAATTAATTTCTTTAAATTAATTTTATCATTCCAAAAAATAAGAATTTTGTTTCTTATTTATATCATATATTATTTTTTATTAATTTATCATAAGCATCCACGATATTGCTTTACATTATTGTTCAAGTAGGTGGTTAGACCATCCTAAACATGAACATACCAAAATTCATGATTGTGATTATGAAAGCGGTTTATTTTTTTAATAGTATCAATATTGAATATGAATATAGATATTATTTAGATAAATTTATGTTTTTTATTATATTTTAATATATTTTAACAAATATTGATGAAAAAAATTAAAAACAAGATACATAACCATTTAGAGACGTTAGTTTGCACGCCGCACATCTAACACTTATATTTGTAGAATAATGATATTGATGAAGTTATATTATCATAAATATATTATATATGTAATAAATATTATCAAATTTTATCCTTATAACCAAATGAGAGTGGAATTGGTGGAAAAAACAAATCAACACTTCTTGGAGGCAGTAGTCCACACAACACACAAATGTCAGTTTTGTTTTTATTAATGGAAAATGGAAAAGGATATTAATAGTTATTTTCATTTAATAATAAACTTAAATATAAAATCAATATTTATTTCATAATTTAGTAATTTAAAAAATATAATGGAAAAATTAATGATGAAAATAAAATATATAAAAAAATGTACTCACATTGAGGAATTGAGATTTCCCTTGGAAGACTCTATGGAAATGAAGGTCGTATAGAAATATCATAGGACAAGAGGATCAAGGAAATGGGAAAATAGTTTTGGCTAGGGTTAAAGGGTATAGTTTCAAGAAGAAACTAAAGTCATTGAGTACACATGATGGGTGATGAGATGCCCCTTTTATAACTATTGAGACTGTCATTTTTTAAGTATTCCAACTTAACATAAAGAGAGAATATGTTTTATTTATTAAGAACACACTAAAATATACAAAAATGGAGTCAAAAATTAGATAAGGTTAATATTACTACAACCATTCATTTTTACACATGTTTTAACCATTTTTTAAATCATTTGTGCTTATAATTTTCACTTTACTATTTTTTATTTTACAAGGGAAACTGGTTTTTACCTGGGTAAATAAATTTTTATCACTAAAATAAAATGGGTCTTATTATATCATTTATACTTAATAAATAAAAATATTAAAATCATTTTATGATATAAATTTTTTTATGTTTGAAAACTCAATTTTAGAATTAGCGCATGTAACATGTAAATCCCCATTTTTATAAAAAGTGTTTTTTAAATGTAAAATATATTTTTAAGGTAAAATCATCATTTTATTTTATTTTCATGATATAAAATGTATTATTAAGAAAAAAATTATTTATTTAGATTTCATAAAAAATATAGTAACTAATTTAACCAAAATATCAATTTTTTAAAATAATAGATCAACAATAATTTTTTTCATTAGAAAATATTACTTAAGTTAAAAAAATGTTAAACCTAGGTTCTCTGAATACCTATTAGTATTTTTTAAATGGGTAGTTTAAAATATTAAACACATTTTGGTAAATTCAAAGGTTTAAAAACATCGATATTTTTGTTATATAATGATTAATTCATAATGTTTATATTTATGCTTCAAAGTGTATTTTCACTAGTAGCTAAAATATAAACTATTTCCTTGAAATTCCAAACAAAATAAACTAAAATAATTTCTATATTATAAAGAAATCACATAAATTTGGTTAAATTAAAATTATTGAATTTTTAATTGAACATTTAAATAAAAACATAAATATATAATCTAAATTTATTTCATGGGTAAATAAAATATTAATATATTAACTATTCTTATCATTATTATCTTTTAATTTACAACAAAATTTGCTGTTAAAAAATTATCCAACTTAGTAATATATTTTAACTCTAATATATTTAGTATCCTAAAATAAGATATAAACAATAATATTTTATAAGGGATACATTTTGAAGCATGAATAAATTTTATAAGTAATTTAGCTATAATAAAATAAATAATCATTGAAAAATAATTGATAATAACCATTATTTTTATTTTTATAAATATTTCATAATTTGGTTGCATTTATTTTTACCTACTAAGTTTATAGCAACATTTTAAAAGTTTGAAAAGATTTTTTGTATCCTTTGGTTTAGTGTTCCATGTAACGTAAGATATTGAACACATTAGGTTTTAAAGGAAAAAATATAATTTAAAATATAAGGGTGTTACATTCTCCCTCATTAAATAAATTACATACCATAAATTTTATTTATAAATCAATAATAATATTAGTTACGGGAATCTAAAATATTAGCATATATCAAGATAAAATATCGAATGAGGTGTCTATTCTAACATTTTAGATAAGACTAGGAAACACATCATTTGACCTCATTTTATTAACAGATTTCTTCATCTTTCCATTATGACTCATCACTATTTAACCTATTTTTACACAAGTGAATCACATTTATGTTCATTTGACAAATTTATCTTAATTATTATTTCCACATTTTTTGAATGAAGGAAATCAAATATTTTTTTCCGTTATCATCTTCACTACCTCAACTAATGTTCCCCATGAATTATTCCACCAAGAGGGGGTTGATTCCTTAGTATTTTTATGAACTAATTTATTTAAACTTATCCTTTTAAACTTATTCAGGTTATAAATTAACTCGATTATATCTCATGAACTCACCTCATATGTCAAAATAAAAAGAGAGAGAACATGACATAGTATTGGAGAGGTTAATTATAAATACCCACTCTTTACTAAAACCTATTTTCCCTTAAATATAAGACTCATTAATACATATAGGTGCATATATCTTTGTAAATTATCCTTCACAAAATAATATTTCCCATGGTGCTCCCACTCTAGAGTCCCACTACATATCACAATTTCCCACCCACATAAGTGATCAACACATTATCTTACAGTGTCTTCAACTAATCTAGAATAATTTTCTTCTCCTACAGTATAATCCCAATGGATTATTATGCTTCCCATAAAATATTATTTAATAATAGAATTTATTCCTTCTTATGAAATGTTATTTTTCTCCATGGTCATATATAATCACGTTTAGACATGACCTTTTTTAATAACATCAGTAGTAGTGCTAGTCTTGAGTATCATTTAAGATCTGATGTGAGTTGGATTCTTTACAGCTTCCTCGAATACTCGAGCATGAATCCTAGATCTATATCACCTTCTCCTCCTCTATACTGGATGTATCATCCTCTCTCATATTTCTCGATGTAATAATTATAGTTCCCTAAATTATCTCAAAATCCTTTCATTTATTCCAAAATAAAATAGTAATATTCAAAAAATAATCATAAATATTATTCTAAAAATATCACAGTCAATGATTCCATATAAGAATTATAGAAGCCTCATAACATTTGGCATCATAATCATCTCATTAAAATCACTTTATGGAATTTTTATTTATCTATCATTTTAATTCAATTTAATTTCCATTAAAATCTTTATTTAAATTCCTAAAAGACTAGGTCTTCATTATTACAAATGATTTTTAAATATTTTTGATTTATTTAATTTATTCAAATATTTATTCTTCAAAAAAATTAGATTCAAATTAATTTATGAAATTGGATACATCTTGAAAACCGACAATATCATAATCATATTCATGGTTCACATCTTACGTCATAATCATTTACCTGGACCTTATAATCCGTATAAAAATTAAATACACTACTGACTGCAGCTACCTAATTATGGCCGAAATGATTACATAGCATTTCCTCCTACAAGAATCATCTATGTGGATATACGCTCAGCTACAATGCAAATTTGGATACTTAGGTTGTTTAGCTACATGACTCATTCAAATATATAAATTTGGATATGTATTCAGAAGGATTACATGAATCTAGGTTATTATTTATTTCTCTTAGATTAACATAAAACCTATTCTTCTAACATACATCCTTTATCAATAAATTTAACACTCCTAAAAAAATATTGATGAAAATGATCTATTATCACCCAAACCGTTTCTTTACTTTATTTTAGAATCATTTCACCAATCATAACACATAATTTTCTTTGTTATCATGAAATTCTTTACTTGAGTTCTTTAATTTGTATCCTCACACTTTCTTTTTCCAAAGAAGATGGATTATCTGAATGATTAGGTAGACTTACATGGAGGATTTATTTTAACCATAACTTTTATAAATTAAATTATAATTTGAATGAATAAATATCATATTAAGTGGGGTATTTTTAGAAACCACATACACTATATTTCAATTATCATCTTATACCATTATAAAATATATACATAGATATTTCGCAGATTTAAAATACCATTAAGAATCAAAACCATTTTTAATATAGTAATTCTATAGTGATAATTAATATTATTATATATTAATGGTTATGATAAAGTATAATTGATATAGATTGTGGAAGTGATGACCTCAAACATTTGTAAAGTACCATATGTATCTTGTTTATCATAGCTTTTTAAGGATATAAAATCATATGTACTTTCCCTACCAAGTTGATAATAAACAGTTAAAACATGAGTGAAAACCATTTATGGTATAATTTAAATATTATATATATCACTGCCCATTATTTTTCATCAAACCACCCCAAAAAATAAAATAAATACACACCATACGCTTAGGGTGTACACCGGTGTAATAAGGGGTTATATACCTAGATCCTAGTAGTATGAATTCATATATTTTTATTTTAATAAATTAATGATTATATTTATCAATATTCATTATTATATTATAAATTTACATGATTACAGAATAGTTTTGATACAAATTATATTATGATACGATGAAATCAAAATTGTATTTTTTGGAAAATATTTAGTTTCAATTAATTCTTTTTGGTAAATTCTAAAACTATAAATTAAATTTTATTTTCAAAAAATATCATTCTTAAATAATATTTTTTTAAATATAAATAAAAATATAATTTCATTAAGTCCCTTGTAATTATAATAAGGGTCATAATATTTTATATATCATGAAAACCAAAAAATTTCATTAAATAATTATCCTTATTTATAATTGGAAATTACTATATTTAGAAAATTATTTTTTAAAAATAATTATAATTTTTTGAAATCATTAAATTAAAATTATCCAGTGGTGAAAGTTTCATGATATTATGAGATGGTCAAATTTTTAGTTAAAATTAAATACAATATGTATTATGACATCATAATAGTCCAAAAGTATTTTACTAAATACTATAAAAGTAATTAAAAAACAGAAATAGATTTCCTCTTTTAATAATTTATTTTTATGTTATTTTATTAATTTTTCAAACATATAATAAATCCTCCAGAACCTATATTATTTTTTAGTGATTTAAAAACAATTCTATTTGTACATGACTTACTTCCACATCATCAATCATATTATTTTAATAATTTTAGTTCATAAAAAAATAAGATATTTAAAACCACTCCTAATCAAATGTAACGATGTGAAAAAAAGGTATGTTTGTGGTTTTGATTGTTTTATGACACAAATTCCAAAACCTATGTTAAGAATTTAATAATAAATTCCCCCTATTTTTCTATAAATACCCACCCATCCCCCATTAATCATCACTAAAAATCCATTCAATATAACGTTAACCTCTATATCCCTCTTTAAATACATTTCATGTTGTTCCCATGCTCCAAAAATGTAGCACCCAAAGGAATTACAAATAAAAATAATATATAATTCATGAAACACTAAGAATATATGAAACAAACACTTTGTTATTATAGAATATAGTTATATACTAGTTGTTAGAAATAGTTTTTCTGTTTAGTTGTTTTGAATAACAGACCTACATAGTTGCAATCAGTAAGTTATTTAGAGTTAGATCAGATGAATTTAAATTTTTAGTGAATCGTAACATGACTATTATGAATATTAATGTACCCTTATAGAGAGTTATATTACCCTTATAAATAGTAACCTCACCCATGTATGTATTACTAAAATTTAGGCACATTAAAAATGAGACTGAATATTTTAAAAATTAATATTTATGTGTCGATTTTTTATGAGTAATAAATATTGATTTATAATTTAAAATTAATAATTTTTTTAAAATAAAAATAATTTTCATAAAATATACTCCAAAAAAATATTTTGTTGGATAATTCTATGAGACCTTTGTTAATGTTTGAAAGTATTTTAAAATCATTTTAAAATTTAAAATCAATATTTTTTCAAGTAAATTATGTTTTGATTTTAAAATTAAATTTCCAATATTTAAAAAATTATTCTTATAAAATAATTTCAATTTTTTAATTCAACATGTCAAATAATTTTTTTTCTTATTTTTTCATTTTTCTAAAATACCTAAAATTTTTGTGAATAGTAAAATATGATAATTAATCATAATTGCTAAATACATGATTTATTGAGTCATAGGTGATGTATGGATTATGTCATCACACTTTTTTTGAACACACATGTACTTATTACTATTGTTTTCACAATAATCAACACTATTTATTTTCTTGAGAAATATAATAAAACAAAGAATAAGATATTCAAAAATCACCCCTCCCATCAACTCTAAAAACCACCTCTCCCTCCCTCTTATCCTCACACCTATAAGACTTTTAGACTCTGAATTTTATTCCAAAATACTCTCCCACATTCTCAACAAAAATCTTGTAGCTCTTGGTTTTTCAAAATACGAAAACTCCTTCCATTAAGGAGTTTCTCAAGGAGGATATTTCAAGAAGAAAAACCCTCTTCAATTTCCTTTTAATTTCATTTCATATTATTTTATTTTCTTATCTTCTCCTCACCTTGACTGTTCCAATAATCATTATAAATCTAATATCATATATATACTTGAATTATGTCATGTTAATAGAATATACTTCCCCAAACGACTATCTTTCTTTCTCTCTCTTTTTGTTTTCCAAACGAAATAATTATTCGAGAGGTGCTAATATCCATCTTTCATAGAAGACAATGTTTTGTCCCTACATTTATTCTTAAAGGCTTTACATGATACCATTTTAATGGTTAAAAATATTTAAAAATTTATATTACAACCCTTTTGTGTTCTTTATATAAAAAATTAACATAATACCATGCTATAATACAAAATGAGTATATTATGATCAATAACATCCATAATAATCTAAACGATTATCACTAAAGGTGTTTTATAATGATTTAAACTCATAATATATAACCAATATATATATATATATAACCATTTAAAATTCTAGATTCTAATTAAAAACATTAAAATCTGATTGAATAGAATTATATCAATTTTAAATGAACTTCATGGCTTATAATCAAGGGAATCGATCATTAGATCAAGGAAATGAACACTCCAGAATGATAGAATACAATTTTATAACTTATCAACAAAGAAATAAATTACATCAATAAAACTATAATGAAAAAAATAAATATATATTATGTTATGAATAAATTAATTAATGGATTTAATTTTATTATCTTGTACTTTAAGGTTAAATGCATAACACATTCAGACATAAGGAAAGGGTTTTCTACCTAAACATCCATTTTCATTTAGGTTACTATTATTTTGTAATAAACTTAATGAAATTATTAATTATTATTATGAAATCCTCATAATTTTTTTTAAAATTTATATATATGTGTCCCAATAATAAGACTTCTTTTTATGGGGAGATATATGTTCTAAAAGGATATTTCCAAAATTCTCCCTAATAAAGAGGCCCAATTCAAAGGAACATATAAAATTATTACCTATTCCCAATTAAACACTATAATATATTTTAACAAACTATTATTTTTGTAAATATATAATTTTATTATGAAAACATATCTTCTTTTACTTCTAGTTTTATACACATATTTTTCCCAAAAAACCCTTCTTTTCAAAGTAAATGAGTATCTATCTTAGAAACTAATGGATAATTTTATAACAGTATTTGTTTCTATTTCAACACTCTTTTTGTTTCTTATGTCTAATTTTTATTAATATTTTATAATATAATCCACCATAACTATTTATTTTTTCATTATTTTTTTGACATTAGATGTGATACCCAGATCAAATTCACCACATTACTCTGAATGGTTACTATTTATGTTTAATGATTGGGGAAAGTTATTTACATTTCATATGATATTTTAAATACGAATGTATATGTTTTTTATATTTATCCAAATCCATATGAGTAATGCATTTAAATTATTAAGTAATGTGTGGGGCCCGTTATAGTCCCTCAATGCATCTTTAAGTATCATGAGACAAACTACTTTGGGTTTTTACCCATTTATGTATGATCTAGGCACGATGCCCTAATACAATGATTATGATGTCTGGAATTATGAATTCACCCATTATCAAACTATAAATTGATAGCACATGTGATTATTCAACTATTAGAATATCCATGGTTATGTTTTATTATGAAAATATATATTATGTTTTCATTTCATCCATATTATGCTCAAGTATATTTTAATGGTATGTGTTTTTAGTTGTCCACCATGCCTAGTGTTTATGATTATGAGTACTTAAACTATATTGTTTACACTTACTGAGAAATTGATCTCATCCCTTTAATATGTTTTATGTTCCCTCATGATGTGAATAAATATATAATGAATGACTTGCATGAAAAATATAAGAGTTTTGGGTGTTTCTAATGTAATTTATTATGTTTTATTTCATTTAATGTTGTAATGTTCAAGATATGTATGTATCTAGTCTTCCAAAACTACTAAAATATTCTGTCTATTAGGATGCATCTTCCTTGTAATCATGACAATGTAATAAAATAATTCACCTGCTCTGGGAAACTAGAGTCACGACGTTACATTTCGTATCAAATAATATTTAGTACAAAACCTGGAAACTGGATATAGAAAACCTAGATTAAGGAACAAATCCCAAGTGTATAATTTAAGGATAATCATACAAGAACATCTTAGAATTTTTTAAGGAACATATTATGTGGATCTTCTTATATAAACATCTATGTATGGATAATACATGTAAATGTAGTACTAGAATAGATGTACCTAGGAGTAACAAATCTGACATGGTGTTCAGGGCTTGACATAGGGTGACGTAGTACATGACAACGGGCCTTACTGCACACCTGGTTTGACCCTCCTAAGGTATATTCTAAGGATAATTTAGATTTTGATTACAATCTGTTATTCGGATTTTAAAAGTCAATTTTACCCCAAATAACCCATGTTTATGATTATGGGATTGGTTATGCATAGGATTTCAATTTATCTTAAGTATTTTTATAGTTGAGATTATACATTTTGATTCATAACGTAATCTTGTGCATTCCATTATTTAGAAATGATTCCAAGTTGTAGGAATTGAAACTACATGAATGTGTGTGTCCCATGTAGGGATTTCCCTCTAATACATGATAATGATGTTGTGACCAGTACTGAGAAACATATAACTATAGAAGGAAAACTAAATCATGTTGTGAATAATATCCTTACCTGTATAGAGTATCCTAATCCACAACATGGATGAGAAATGTTAAAATGCTTTATGCAACAATGACCTCCATCATTTAATTGGAATACATACCCATTCATAACAGTGTAGTGGATAAGTTTTGTAGAGAAGATATTTCTCTCTTTGGGATGTAACAAAAGGGAGAAGGTTGTCATGGATGTTTATCATCTATTGAGAGATGATGCCCGGTTTTGGTCATTTATTCAAAATCAAAATAGGGAGTAATAGATTTAAAATATGGAAAAGAGATATTTTAAATAAATATTCTTATAAAATACCTTCATCAAGAATAATGAGAAGATATTGAAATGTATTTTCTAAATCTATTGCTAAAAAGGGTAAAAATGTTGCAATGTATGAAGATAAATTTATAAGGTAATAAAGGAATCCCATTGACTACATATGTAATCCAATGATCCAGATTGATCAATTATTTGATGGTTTAAAACCATTCCTCCTAAGGGAACTACTCTCAAAAAGACTCTCATCATATGAAGATATGGTCTCACGTGATATCAAGACTGAAAAATAATTCATTAAGTCTTTTGAATTCAAAGTAATGAAAGAGTAGAATAGGGTTATTGAAAAATATATAAAAAGAGATAAGGAAAATAAGTATATGGGAAGAATTTATTTTACATCTTGCAAAAATTGTGAGATGAAACACCCAATTACATGGCTGAAGGGTACGGGTGTTTGTTACAAGTGTGGAGGAAAAGGTATCCAATATCATGATTTAATGGAAAAGACATAAGGCACCAATTATTAATCCTAAAATTTCAAGGAGATAATACATTATGAAAATGATTGTCCGAATCATCAAGGAAACATTCCCCAGAGAAGGGAAAGGGAGCAATGCCAAGCTTATGTGATCAAAACTACTGATGTTGATGTTCTTAATGATGCGTTGGATGGTACTTTAATTGTTTTATCAAATATATCCAATGATTTATTTTATTTTTTAACCTCATATTTTATTATATGAATCCAGTTTTCTAAAAAAAATATTATATTTAAAATTATATTTAATAAAGGATTTCTCAGTAGAAACACCTAAGGGATGTTTCATTGCAACAAACATGTGTAAATTAGTCCCCCTTATGAAACAAAAACAATCTTTTGTTACTGACCATATCATCATACCCATTATTTACTTTGATATTATTTTTTATGAATTTATGTTCAAACTATGATGCAAGAATCTAATGCAAGAAGAAAAGAGGTTACAATTTGTTTAGAATGATGTATAATCCCTAATATTTAGAGTAGAAACCTCAACATCCTATTCTTATCTAGATCCATAACAAGTAGCTCTACTGTATTTAATTCTTGTGGAGGACTATAATGCAATATATATTAGTGAGGAATGGAATCTTCAGATTGGTGATGTACCTACTATGCAAGAACAGATTGATTTCTTTAGAGGATTTACCTATACATCCTCTAAAGTGAGAAGTTTAGTTTAATATTGATTTATTCATAGATCAAGACCTTTATTAAATACTCCTTATAGAATGTCCACTATGGGGTTTGTAGAACTATGGAATCAACTAGAGGAATTGATTAATAGAGGATTTATCCCCAAGTGTTTCTCAATGGGGAGCACATGTTATTTTTGTCAAGAATGAAAATGTATCTATGAGATAGTGCATTGATTACAGAGAGATCAATGCTATTATGATAAAGAACAATTATCATCTTCCTCAGAATAATAATTTATCTGATCAACTTCACAGAGCCCAATATTTTTTGAAGATTGACCTTTGATCTGGATATCATCAGTTGCATGTGAGGAAGGAAGAAATTCTAGGAATATCATTTCGAACTAGGTATAGTAATTATGAGTTTACGGTATCTCCTTTTGGTCTTACTAATGCTCCCAATCTTTTCCTAGATCTAATGGATAGAGTTTTAAAGGAACGTATTGATTAATTTTTTGTGTTATTTATTGATGATATCTTCTTATTCTCCAAAATATATGAAGAATATTAGGATCACTTCCATATTATTCTAAAAATTATTAAATGAAACAAATTATATGGGATGTTTAGAAATTTTGAATTCCGGATTCAAGCAGTTTATTTTCTAGGATATACTGTCACTATGGATTGAGTTTTAGTGGATCATATAAAGACAAAGGCAGTTCAAGTAAGTCCTACACCAATAAACATAACCCAGATATGTAGTCTTATTGGTTTGTTAGGTTATTATCAGTTATTCATTCATATTTTCACCCCTTTAGCCAACCCATTGACCAATCTTACTCGTAAAGGGATAATGTTTATATGGGCTATAGAATGTGATGAATTATTTGAAGAACCGAAGAATATATTTGTGAATTATTCGATTTTTACTCTAATATCAGGAAATGGTAGATTTATGATATATAGGGATGTATACAAGAAATGAATTGGATGTTTCCTTATGTATAATGATATAGTTATTTCATATACATCAAGATAGTTAAAAATTAATGAAAAAAACTATCTAACTTGTGATCATGAGTTAGAAGCTATAATCTTTTCTTGGATGATATGGGGAAACTATCTCTATGGAGAATGATGCAAGATATATATGGATCACAAGAGCGTACAATATTTCTTCTCACATAAATAACTCAACAAGATGAAAAGGTGATGGCTCAAGACACATAAGGATTACGATTGTTCCATACACTACCATCCAAGAAAGAAATTAAGGTATCTGATGCAATGATCATAATGGATCATGGAGTTTTAAAATAAATGATATTTGATATGTAAATGGATCTAGAGTGGATGGATATAGGAATTGATGAGGAAGGTGAAACATCACTACCTTTTCGTTTTGTTTCCCAAAAATATTTATTAGATGAAATTAAAAGTTCTCATCCTAATGATGAGAATCTTCAAAAGAATATTAAAGGTGTGAATGATGGGATATTGGCTGACTTCATCTGTGAGGATGGAATTCTGAAAATTGGGAAGAGGTTTCGTTTTCCCTTTATACGTGTGAAAAAAATGGAGTTATTGGATAATTCCCATAGATCAGATTTCTTTATACACACTGGTATCAATCATATGTATGGAGATATGAAGCAACATGCTAGGTGGGACAACCTAAAATTGAAATATTCTGATTATGCATCAATATGTTTAGTCTGCTAATAGGTGAAGGCTGAAATACAACATCCTAATGGACTTATGCAACCTTTTCTTATTACAACATGGAAATTAGATAACATTACTATGGATTTTCTCACAAGATCACCGAAAACTATAAATAAGAATAATGCAATACGAGTGACTATTGATCGACTTACCAAATCTGTACATTTTCTTACTATAAGGGAGGATTTCCAACTGGTGTTCCTGGAATAACTCTATATTAGTGAATTTGTAAGACTTCATGGAGAACCTATCTCAATTTTTCCTAATTTTGATCTAGGATTTACATCGAAATTACTAAAATATATTCATAAATGTTTGGATACAGGGCTTTAATTGACTACTGCATATCATCCTCAAACTGATGGGTAGTTAGAGAGAATGGACAAAAAATTTGAAGACATGTTGATCTTCTGTTCACTTGATTTAAAAGATTTTTGGGATCAAAATTTACCTTTGGTCGAGTTCTCCTAAAATAATAGCTTACGTTAATGTATTCAAATAGCATCATATGATTTATTGTATGAAAATATATTTCATACACCAATATGTTGGGATGATTTTGGTGAAAGAAAGCTTGTTGGCCCAGAGCTTGTAGAGGAAAAACAACAAAGGTAAATACTATTCTAACCCATCTCGAAGTAGCTCAATATAGAAAAAAGGGTTGTGATGATAATCAAAGGAAGTATTTGTAATTTCATGTGAGAGGTCATGTTTTCCTAAAATTATATCCATGGAAGTTTGTTATAAGATTTTGGATGAAATATAAACTGAGCCCCATGTACATTGGACCTTTTGAAATTTTTGGGAGAATTGGATCTATGGATTATCATTTGGAAGTGACACCTAGCCTTTCTAAGGTATTAAATTTGTTCCATGTCTCATTATTGAGAAAGTTCTTGTGATACACAACACATTTACTCACTTCTAATGGTATAGAAATGGAACCCGACATTTCTTACTTCAAAGATCCTATCTCAATTCTAGACACTAAAGGACATGTGTTGAGGAATCAGATGACCTATATAGTAAAGCTACATTTGAAGAAATCAAAAAATTAATGGGGAGACAAGGGATCCTGAGGAAATTATGATGTAGAACTACAAAAATATTTTTATCAGGACATATTTTTTATTTCATGGAAGAAATTTTTGAAAGGGGGAGAGAATTTATTTCCCCAAGTAATTACAAGTAGATTTAATATATAATGAATAAAAAAATGATTCTCTATGAAATAAACACATGTTAATTATAAAATGTAGTAATAACCTAGGCATTAGACATAGTTTTTATACTTTTGTTTTTTGAATAATAGATATACACAGTTTCGATTAGTAAAATTTTTAGAGTCTCATATGATCAACATACATGCCTTGTGAATAGTAACATTTCCATTATAAATAGTAATGTACCCTTATGAATATTAATATGACCCTTATGTATAGTAACCTCACCCATGTGTGTATACATAGAATTTTGTCTCCTTATAAATGAGAGTAAATATTTTAATCAAAAATAATTAAGTGTAGGTATTTTTTGAGTAATAAAATCTAAATAAAAAATTTAAAATAAAACTTTATTTAAAATAATAGTTTTTTTTCATAATTTTTTTTCCAAAATTAATATTTTGGTGGAAAATTTTATGAGACCTTAGTAAAAATTTTAATGCATTATAAAATCGATTTTAAAAATAAAATCTGTATTTTTCAAGTAAATAATGATTTTATTTAAAAATTAAATTTCACATATTTAGAAACTTATTTTCATAAAATGGAGTCTCTTTTTTAATTATAAATGAAAAAAAAAATTGTTATGGTGAAGTTTTGGGATTTTTCTAAAATACTTGAATATTTAGTAAATAGTAAAATACGATAATTAATGATAAATGCTAAATACATGATTTATTGACTCATCGATGATGTGTGGATGATGTAAGAACACTTGGTTCAAACTTAAATTCACTTATTATAGTTTTTGGTCATAATAATCAACACTATTTCTTGTCTTGAGCTAAATAATAAAATAAAGAATAAGATATTCCAAAATCACTCCTCTACTCCATTACAAAAACCACCCTCACTCCCTCTTCTCCTCACTCTTATAAGCCTTTAATGTTCTCATTGTTCTACCCAAATAATATCCCTTATTCTCTCCTAACATCAATGTTCTCTTGGTATTTCCAAAATTCCAAAACCCATTCCCTTAAGGTGGTTCTCAAGGAGGATATTTCAAGAGGTTAAACACTCTTCCTTTTTCTTTTAATTTCATTTCAAGTTATTTTATTTTATTATCTTCTCCACACCTCCACTATAAAAATGATCATGATAAATCCACTATCATCTAGATACTAGAATGATATCATGTTAATGAAATTTCCCTCCTCAAAATACTATCTCTTTCTCTTTTATTTTAAAAATGAAATCATCATCCGGGAGGTGCGGATTTACAACCTTCAGGATGACAATGTTCTATTCCTCAATTTCCCCATCAAAAATACTCTTGAAACCATTTTAATGGTTAAAAAGATTTTAAAATATATATTACAACCCTTTTTATTTTATTTACGTGATATATTTACATAATACCAATCGATAATACAAAATAAGGTTGTCAATTATGATCAATAATCATTGTAATAATCTAAACGATTATTACTAAGTGTATTATATAATGATTTATACGCAGAATATATAACCATTTAAACTTTTATATTCTCATTAAAATCATAAAATTCCAATTCTGGAGAATTATACCAATTTTAAATGAACTCCATTACTTTTAATCAAGCAAATCAATCATGAAATCATGGAAATGAACACTCAAGAACGAAAGAATTCATTATTCTAATTTATCAATAAGGACAGAAATGACCTTAATAAAATTAAAATGAACCAAATATATGTAGATAATTTTTTGAATAAATTAATTAATTGATTTCATTTTATTATACAGGATGTTAAGGTCAAGTGCAGAATATCGTTAGATATAAGTTAAGGGTTTTCTACCCAAACCTCCATTTTATTTCGGGTTACTCTTATTCTCTACTTACCTTAATGAATTTATTAATTATTCTTACAATATCATCAAAAATTATTTTTTAATTGTCTATATATATGTAAAAATCATTATTTTTTTTATTTTATGTAGAAATACATGTTTTAAAAGGATCTTTCAAAAATTCTCCCTAATAAACAAGCCCAATTCCACGAAACTTTTTGAATGCTTGCCTATTTTCAAGTACAAAATATAATGTGTTTTAAGAAACATTTATTTTTATAAAATCACTAATTTTATTATGAAAAAACTAACTAAGTCTAATTCTGGTTTTATAAAATATTATTTCCAAAAGAACACTTCTTTTGAAAGTAAAAGAGCACCCCCCTCGAGATTTACTCGATAATTTTATAAGAGTATTTTTATTTATTTCTTCAGTATTATTGATTCTGATGTTTAATTGGAATTAATATTTTTTATATCATGAACCATATTTTATTGAGTAATTTAGGAATTTTTTGACTATGGATGTGCTACAGTGATACCATTCTCCATTTTACTTTGAATGGTTAGTGTTTATGTTTAATGATTGGGAAAATTTATTTACATTTCATATGTGAGTTTAAATATGAATGTATATTTTTTTATAGTTATAACGATTCATATGGAGAATTAATTAGACTTATTTAGTTGTGTTTGTGGACTTCTATATCCCCTTGATGCATCTATATGTCTAATGAGGCAAACTAGTTTGGGGTTTTAGTCGTTTATGTATTGTCTTTGCACGAGGCCTTGACAAAATGATTATGCTGTCTGGTATTATGCATTCCTTAATTATGAAACAAGTAATTGATAGTATATTTGATTATTATAATATTATAATATTTATGGTTATGTTTTTTATGGTGTTATTTATTAAGTGTTATTTTCGTCCATATTATGCTCCAGTATATTTTAAAAGAATTTGTTTTCAGTTTCTCACCATGACTAGTGTTTATGATTATGATTACTCACACTATATTATTTACCCTATATACGAATCTAAGATAAACCATTTTTTATGTTTTATATTTTCCCAGGATATTATAAAGTATATTATGAATGACTTTATGGGATAATCTAGTAGTTTTGGATATTACCAATGGAATTTATATGTTGAATTCATTTCAAGTTGTAATGTTTAACTTATGTATATTTTTTGTCCTCTAAAACAAAAAAAATATTGGGACATTTGGTTTGTTTCTTCCTTTTAATCATTCCAATATAGTAAAAAATGCACCACATCTGGGAAACTGGGGTTGGGGCATTACATAAAATTCCTCCCAATCTTTTAGAGGAACCCTCTCAAGGTAAGGTATTATCTTCTTCTTATTTTTATACTTGAGCACATTCTTTATACTAGGCATATTATTTCCAATTATTCATATTGTAATTTTTTCTTACACATGACCTTACTATCCATACGATTCCCAATTAATGATAGACTACCTTAATCTCCCATTGATCCCTTACATGAACCTTTATGCACACTTGTTATACTACTAAAATTATCCTATGATTTCCCACACCCGAATTTCATGTTGTGGATACCTATCCCCATTTCCACTCAAGGGTATTCACCTAATTGTAAATTTATTTCATTTATTGGTTAATTACTTCTATATAAATTAAACTCCTTAATCATTGGATTAAATGTGATAAAAAATGCATATGTTGTGTGATTAATATAGTATGAAAATATAGTACATGATATAAATGTGACTGGTTTGCCCGAAATTGTATAGTCCTCCAATTGATTGGGTAATGTTTTAATATTATGATATACCACATATGGTTCATGTGAGGTAATCTGAAGAACATTATGTTGTGAGGTATGGTTGTTTATCCTTCAATTGTGCTTATGATTTCATGTTATACATTGTTTCCACGTTCCTATGATTTCTTGATGTTTTCAACTTATATCATGATTTAATTTTTATGTGTATGATTATCATCATATTATGTATCTATGATTTTCTTCTTGAATCACATGTATTACATTAATCAAATTTTTATTTTATTAATAATTTACTAGGATTTCCACCCCACTATGTTCTTATGGATGCTTGACGGTTATCTAGTGCACTTTTTGAAGAATGATGGGATTTTAAAGGTTGTTTAAGAGTATTAATTAATGTTATTGTATACCTATTGCAATTTATAACGATATGAATCTAATTACATAACAACACAAGGCCTATTAATCATTTTTAATTGTATTATTTTTTATAAATATTTAATAAATAATATAATAAACAATACAAAAGATACGGGTGGTCATAATTGATTTTAAAGAAATTTCAAGTTATTTTTTGAGATTAGGATTAAAAAAACCTTAGTGAAAACCATAGGGATAAGATTATACATATGAAAAAATCCCTACATTTTAGTAAATTATATATTGAAATATTTATAGGAAACTAAATACCTATCTATATACTACAAGTGGATATAGATATAATATTGTTTTTAGGGGAGAAACCCTTAAAATGGAAAATTGGTGATTAACATGATCAACATCTAGTGCACAACAAAAAATCCATGATGGACACCCTCTTTGACACTCTTGGGGGATATGCTTTGGTAAATTCATAGGATCTTTTAAAACCATTTTAAAGGGAATAGAAATTATTATGGAGTTTAATGATAAAAAATAGATCATGGATAAAATCGATTTAGACATAAAGATTCATTGGTTAAGGAATATATTTTATATATGATATAAATTGTTAATAGGTTTTGTTTCCATTTTATATGTTTAATAGATTGAAATTTCACATAAATAATTTTATTTTTGATGAAGTAAATGATTATTACAAGAATTAAATAGTTATATGAATTCTTTTATATCACATAAGTTTAGTATAACTACTCTAACACCACCTCAAAACATGGATGTCAATTTTTTGGTGAAATAAAAAAAATTCAATTATTTCTTCCCATACATATAAATTCTCCATCTCAATATTTTCAGGCTAAATTTCCTAAAGAACCTTATGTTACACCCTTTAGTATATTTCAAGGCTACTCTCTATTTGGATTTAGATTACTTACATATATCCAACATTACTTTGTAGTATAATGAAATCAATATTGGTATCTTGAATCCTACTTCAATTTTGTACTAGTGAAATGAGAAAGAAGAATATCATTTAGAATAATAATATCAAGAACTAAAATTAATTATTTTTTAGAATAAACATATAACTAAAATGATTGGGACTATTTAAAAGACCATACTTCATGACATAAAGGTTTTAAGCAAATATGTGGACATGTACCCTGAAGAATTGGTTAGCCTTTTTCCTAACTGATAGGATGAGTTCTAAAAAACCTTATACTCTGAGAATTGTAAATATCCAATAATATATATATAATGACCATTTTAGAACATAAAGAGCTGATGAAGAAACTATAAAAGAAAATTTATCCATGGTTTATACTCCCAATTGATTCACCATGTGGTATACTAGTCCTTTTCATTAAGAAGAATGATGGGACAATATGAATCTTCATTAATTATCATGAGCTCAATAAGATAATGATAAATAATATTCATCCTTTAACGTGGATTGATGACATATTCAATTATCTATATGAATCCCAGTACTTATCTATGGTAGATATTTGGTAGGTATATTATCAAGAAAATGTGATGGTTTGGGATACTACCTAGTCAATGTTTTAAACAAATTATTGGCACTATGAGTTTATAGTGATTCCATTTAGACTCACTAATTATCTAGTTATATTCATTGATTTAATTAATAGAGTATTCAAGTATTTCATCGATAAATTTAAGGTGTTATTCATAGAAGATATTCTTTTATAAACCAAAATAAAGGAGGGGAATGAGGAGAATTTGATTTTTTTTTCTAAAGTTGTTTTGAAATGATTTTATTGCAATGTATAGTAAATGAGTGTTCTTGATGGATAGTGTAACATTAATGGGGAATATTATCCCCAATAAATGGGTATATATGGATTCTAAAATAAAATATGTAATTGAAAGATGGTCTAGCCATATATTTGGGATGGTGATCCATAATATCCTTATATTTTCATGCAACTATCCACAATTCATAAGAGAAGATTCATGATTTTAAACCCACTAACAATGCTAACTCATATTTGAGTGAAATTTCTCCAAATTATTGAATGTGATGAGATATTTATGTGTATAAAAATAATCTAATCATTGCACCTATTATCAAATTTCCCACTAACGGGGAAGTATTTCTTATCTAATGAGATGAATATAAAAATCCCTGGGTTGTGTAATCACAAAAAATGATAATTTGATACACAATGCCTCCAGCTAAATAAATATCCATGAGATTTACTACCTAATTTATTATCTATAATTGGAAACAGTGATCTTCACATTGATGATTTTGAAAAATTATATCTATAATGAAAAGTACAACGTACATATGGATCATAAATCAACTAAGTATATATTCACATAGAATGATCTTAATAAATTCCAATGAAGGTGGTTGGAGATGATCTAGGATTACAAATTTTCAATCTCTTACCATCCTGGGAAGGTAAAAAAAGTTGTAGATGATCTGAGTATAAAAGATCTTGAAATATTATTAATGATGAGGATTGAAAGGGATGCAATATTTATGGATATTTAAACGATGGACTTGAGAATAATAAAAGGAACTTCATCCTACATTTCTCAGATAATTTCTCTACCAACCATTATTGAGATGATCAATGAGTCCTAAACAAAATTATGAGAAGATATATAAGAAGGTAGTGAATATTATTGAGTTCAAAATTGTTAATGATTTAGACATAAGGTTTGGAACCTGGATATGTGTCTCATCATGAAAAGAACTAAAGAGGGATCTCATGGATAATTTACATAGATTATCATTATCTATTATTTAAGGAAGTACACAGATATATATTTATTGGAATAAAAAATATATTGGGATAACATGAAAATAAATTTTTTAGATTTTTTACCTTTTTTCTTGGTATACCAAAAAATTCAAGGAACAATTATAGATGTATAAGGGTGGGATGTAACTTTTTCTCATAATACATTGTAAATGGGAATTTTATTAATTTTTCATATGACTCCCAAGGACATTTAAATATAATAATTCCACTTCAGTTATATAAAATAACCTTAAAAATTCATCACATTTCATTATTATTATGGAAGACTTATCTCTTGAACAACTCATAATATATAAATTAGAGAAGTGGTATGACAATATAAAAACCACTATCCATTATATTTTATGTATATAAATGGTTTACCTTATGGTTATAGAGAATACATAAGCTAAAATTGTATACAGAGATGAGTTCAGTTACTACTTATCACCCTTTGATTGATATTTAGTCTAAAATAACAATTTAATCCCTGAATGATATGTTGAGACCACATTCAATGGATTTCCATGGATTTTGGTGTGTGAACCTTACCCAAGTGGAGTTCAATTATAAAAATAGTTTACATTATAGATTCCATATGGCACCACATAAGGCTCTATATGGGACTAGGTATCAGACTCCCACATTGTGGGATAGAGTGGGAGTACAAAAACTAATGGGACCTAATGCTGTCGAAGAGGTGAAAATTAATGTTTAATATTTTGAATGTCAAATAAAATCAACCCAAGGTAAGTAGAAAATATATGCCTAAAATTTTCATCAAACTATAGAGTTTGAGATGAGATATAAATTGTTTCATCACATATCTCCATTGAATAATTTAATGTGGTTTATGAAGAATTAGAAAGATAGTCCTATATATATCATCCCTTTTGAAATCATATATCACATCAGAGTTGTGGCCTGTTGAATATAACTCACACCTAACCTATCTCATGTGAATGATGTGTTTCATATATCCCTTACAATGAAATAGATTCTAGGAACCTCATTTTTACTTAATCCTAAGGTTATACCATTGTAGAATGATCTTTCCTATGAGGAGCATCAGGTAAATATCTTAGATCATAGGGAATAACATCTACAAAATAAAATGAATCAACTAGTCAAAGTAATATGGTATAAAAATTATACATCATTCCTTCATCCCACAACTCATGTATTTATAAACTTTCAAGATCATATCACAAATCCTCACACCTACTTTTGTACATTTTCTAGAACATATCTACTTGTGTTCTTTAAGTTGAAGCCTAACACATTCTTTTTTCATAGAACATAGAAATAGATCAATTGTCATATAGGCTTACATGGATGCCTTATAATTTATGAAATCCAATTCCATTTCCTCCAAAATTCATAACATTCCTATATGATTAGTCATAAATTCCACAAAACACATATTGAAATATTAACCAAAAATACAATACATATATGGTCACAACATGAGCTTCTTTGAGAATCCATCCTTAATATATTTGGTGTATTTATAAACTCAACTACGTTCACGTTGTTAATCATATTTTTGATATCTATTTTGGAATACTCTCCATATTTATCTATTTATCACTTATCATATTATTATTCTTTTTAGGACACTATATTCATTATCCATATCTTCCACTGTTAACTTGGTCCCTTTGGTATTCATCCATTTATAATACCAAATGGATTTGATAATGAATGATAAAAAAAATTAACATCATAATAGGATTATTATAATATGATAAAATGTGAAATTCACACTCAAAATTCCATACTATCATAAATTATCATATTACTATTTAGTTAAATAAAAATCTCTCTCAGTTCAATTTTGGATTCTTTATATTATGTTCTCCCCTAAATTTTATTCTAGTACCTTAATATAATTTGGAATCAAATCCTAACATTGTCTTGAAAATATTATGTGACTAACCAATGAATTTCCTATGGAACATTATTCTAGGATTGTTGTATAAGGCACACTCATCGTGCACAAACGTGAAAATTGGGTTAAAAATAATCCAAATTTTTCCAGTTGAATACCCCTAGATTCATATGTTCCATATCCAATTCCAATTTATAGTATCCAAATAGGAATGAAATTTCATGGTGATCTAAACTGTATAACCTTTACCAAAAATTTAGGATGTTATCATATACATATTCTTATATGCTATACTTATCCTTTGTGTTTTTATAAATGTTCCCTTTCCTGAATACCTTAAATATTCAATATTATCATAACTAATATAAATGGTACTCTATACCTTTTAAATTATGATCAAACTGATATTATCTAAAAATAAATTATCCTTAATATAAATTTTGACCTCTAAAGTTATCTAAACCCTTCTTTATTTCCAACTATCACTCCCTGGTCACACATTCATGAATTTGGTTCAAAAAACACAGGCATTACATACTATATTTTATACCAACTATACATTCAATAAAAAACATTCCAATAATTACATGAAATAATGTAAATATTTCATTACATACATTCCCATAAAATTTTAGTTTCTTAACTTTAGATAATTAAGGGAAAAATTAAATAATAAAGATCATGTCTTTCCCAATTAAACCATATTTTTCCTACCAAATAAGAAACTACTTAATCCCCAATAATTCTTCAAAATCAACTAAAAATTAACTACAAGTTATCTTCTCTTCTAAATAAATCATGTGTAAAATTTTCCATTATAACATTATGAAATAGAAAAATAATAATGGTTAGATAAAATGCTCAGTAAAGGGAAACATATATCATAAGTTATCATGGAATTTATAAATTGGAAGAAATAAATAAGGATCAAATAATATTTTATATTTGAAAACATGAACATGAAATAAATACATCGATGAAAAAACAATATAAAATCACATGGATAATAATAATTTAATTAACAGTGACAATATGTATAATGTCTAATATCATGATATTTAATATCCAAGCTACAACCAATGTATTATTCTTATCATCAAGTCTATAGATAAGGTATGATTCTTATGGTCAAGGTCTCAATGAAGACAACATAAATAAATTTGAAAGGAATACACCAAATAAACATATATTTTATCTTGTTAGTTAAATTGAGGGATAAATTGGATGTATAATATCAGTATCTCATCACTTCATTAAGTCCTATTCATTCATCATGTGAATGATATGAATACCAATTCAATGAATAATCTATTTTCCTTAATAATCTGTAAACATATGTATTATGACCCAAAAAAATAAGAAATATAAATACATTTACATTCAAATTCATCAATAGAAATAAGTTATATGGTTTTATAATTTTCATTCCTATGCAATCAATCAAATTTCATCTAATGATAATAGGTTTACATATTTTTAGTAGTTATCAAATCCTAAAATAGAATAATATTATCTATAAGAAACAAAATGAATAATATCATATGTAGAAAAGGGTGTTTGGTTATGTCAATAATTTCCATAATCAATCAACATGTATAATCTTGGTGAACATTATTAAATCATGGTGAATATTTATCATATCTCAATGAAACAAAATTTAGATGAAAACAACCCTAAAGTAATGGTAATGTAAAAATAAAACAAAATTGAGATGGATACCATGAAATTAAAATATAAACAAATTTAAAAATAATCCTTATACATGAAGTGAATAGTTGATTTAATACACCATATTAAATAACATATAGTTTTCAATATGAAACATGTATTATGAAATTCAAAATGGCTAAAAATTATAATTATTCCATAAAAACATTCTAATCAAACCTCTTGAAGAATATAATTTCATATAAAACATTTAATACCATGAATATTGATATTATCATGGAAAAAATTATAAATGGGGCCTGTATATACACCATAAAAAATAATATATGGTGTATAATAAGAAATATGTCACAATGAATTGAAATTTGTGACCAAGAACCCTTACCTTATTTTTTGAGTTCAAATAAATTACATGATTGTTTTATATAGAAAATAACTCTCATAATACTAAATTTTATAACCTTATTCAACTATATAACCACTTATAATATTCATTTATTTTTATTATCTAAAAATATATTAGTTATTTTTTTTCTATTTTTTATTGGGTGTGAGTAATCTAGTTCAATTTGAACTAGTTTCATAATCGTGACATTGTTCTTCAATCTTATCCCAAATTGCAACACCCAGAAATAATAAAAGGCATTTGAATTTATATTTTATAATTATTTATGATGGTATATTTTTATTATATGGGTGTTTTGGATACTATCATTTATGATGATATTATTGATGATCTTGTTTTAGTGATTTTGCAGGAACAAACATTGGTATCTAAATTAATGAGTTTAAAATTAATGTTACCATTATAGAATCAAAATAAAATATTCATTTTAATATTTATATAAAATATCATCATTAATTATGTTATCATATTAATACATGATATTATTTAATATATTATATCAATTTGGTGGTTATAATGACATAAACATGAACAAACCCTAATTAATGTATGATTATGACTATTAAAGTTGATAATTTTTAATAATATTATTATTAGAGAATAATTATTCTATTGTTTTTATAATTTTTAGATTATAAATATATATTAATAGAGTTATTTAAATAATAATGAATCTATATGAAAAATTATATACATTATTTTGTTGGAGGTTCCAGTCTGCATAACACATTGTTAACAACATTATTTCTAAAATAATGAGGGGAAATAAAAGGGAATTATTATAACTATACTATATATATCTCAATAATAATTATATTTCACCATTATAACCAATGAATATTGGTGTTGTTGAAAATAAAATTCATACATTATTAGAGGCTATATTCCACATTTCCCAGGAATGACACTTTCAATTTTCTTAATGTAAATGGGAAAATATAAGGACATGATTATTTTTTTAAACACATCATTTCATTAAAAATAGTAATTTATTATATTTGATTAATAATGGTATTATATGGTTTATATATTTATATTATTTTGTCATAACACTTATGTAAAAAACACATACATTATATGTTGGTCACTTCCACTCATTATCCATTTTCACCATCGGTTATCGACGTGATTGTTTGGTGTTGATGTTTGACCCATGAGACCTATGTTTGATTCCTGATCAGATGAGTTGTGTGTGGATATATATATATATATGTATGTATATGAGATTTATATATATTTATATTTATGACCTTGAAAATTTATATAATGAATGGATTAAATATGGGATGGGATAAATGATGGAAATATAACATTAATAAAAATAATAATGAAAATGAGTAATATTAGAAGGAAATATGGATTTAGGTTATACATGGAAAACTTAATGGGGATTTTTTAATGGTAGTAATTTAAGGTAATACAATGGATAAAAATTCATTAATTTGTTTTTTAAAAAAATTATATAAAAGGGAAAAATAGAAGGCAATGGAAGACCTACAATAAGAATCATCATCACACATCTATATTCCTCATATTTTTCTCTATCCTATCTCCATTTCTTTATAATTTAATTGTAATTTATTTTATTATATTTGTAATTATCTCTCTTTAATATCTTCTCATATATTTATCAGTTTGATGCACCATTAGTGCCATCAGGTTTATCTCAACGAGAATAAATCTAATCCAAATTGTTTTTATGAAGGTGGTGAGGTATGTTTTTTACGTTTAAATTAATCTTTCATTTTCTACATATTAAATATCAAAAAAAATTAAAAATAATTATAGATAAATAATTAAAATTAATTTTAAAAGGATACTTTGATAATATTATCAAAAGCTAATTATAAAATTTAAGAAAGAATAATTATAAATGAATTATCATGTGATATTTAATATAAATATTATCAAAGGATAATTGCATGTATTATTGAATACTAATTATCAAGATCTATCAGAGGTAAAATACACTACATTTTCAAAAGATAAATTGTAGATAAATTGTAAATAGATAATCCCATCTTTTATCAAATGAAATTTTTTAAAAAAATTTCATAAGATAATTATAAATGGATCGATTATATAATTCTTCTAGGGAAAATTATTTAGATTATCAATAAATAATTATTTGTTTTATAATTATTCATTAGGGATGTTTTGTGAGTGCATGATTTTTCCTAAAATGATAATTCAAAAATTATTATAAAGAGATAAAGTATTATCACATGTAATATTTTATTTCTTCTAGAAATAAAGTAGCTATTTTGGGTTTTAGGAATCCTAGAATGAGATTGTTTTTTCTAGTTTGTGTGTGAATGTGGTTCACCTGATGATACTTTTGATGGACCAATTGTTGACATTGATGACATTAAATTTGAATTTTCCTTACCATTATAGGCTAAGTGTACATAAAGTTATTATGATTTGATGTTTATGCTAGACTAACCCAAACATTTTTAAAGCTATATGTGGGTGATTGAATGGTCATGGACATTTATATTTATGGAATGTGATTACTTTCAACTCAAAAAATTGATCTTTTTCTACCTTATCTTCCCATGACATGACATGAATTGTTTTTGTGTATCATAATCTATGGAATTATGCTTAAATAACTATGATATTCATGTAGGTCCTTGAGGTTTGGAGTTATGATGTTGTAATGTCCATTTGGGTGGGAGTGAATACCCCTACGAAAGGGAACACATCAATTTTCAGTTACCCAGCCTTACATAGTACTAACTCCTTAATGGTGGGTGTGGATACCATTATAGAGGGTAATTTACAATGTATAGATGGAATATAATATTCATTAATTCATATAAACTTGGGTCTTGGGTGACAAAAATGATAAGAAGACTACAGATCGACCTGACAGAACATGCAACATTCTGGTAACAACCATCGACTGGGAGGGGTGAAATGATGACATGGAAATGCATAATTCTATCTTGTGAAGTTCAATGAATGGGTGGGTTGGGCTATGTTACCTTGATGGAGGTACATTATTTCATTAAAATAAATTCTGATAATGAGCTGAAGGAAGTGGGGATGGGGTTTATAGTGACTTAGTTAGCACGTAATGACTGGATGTGTGATGGGTTTTATTGAGAATTTACTTATTTCAGGATATAAAGTGTTATATATATATTGTATTCTTATTATAAATAAGAATTAGTGGTTTCAATGTGTTTCTTGTACTCACAACCTAGTCAGGCATTTTGATGTGCTGGTTGATTTCATGACCATTGATTCAGTGAAGGGAAAGGAACCGATGATGAAAAATTGATTAATATAGCATAGAGTTAGAGATGATTTTGGTAGAATCCATAGGACCTTATGTGAATTTATTATTTAAATTTCATTTATTATCATCTTCATGTACTTTGGAAAGGCTTACCACATTGGGATATGATTTTTATGTATGTCATTTATTTAGTTTCCTAATTTATACTCTAATTTATTATTATTATTATTTAATTTTATTGATGACATGATACAAATGATATAGTTTCCCTATGGTTCCACTTGAGACCCTCAATTATAGTTGGAATCATATTTTATATGGGGAGGCACAAATGAGTTCATGTGGAATTATAGCTCAGACATTGTGGTACAGTTCTAGATGTTATACGGAGTCAGAATTAAGAGTTGAGAAATGATGAGTTCTTAGTTAACTGATGACTAATATATAATGAGAGACATGGTTCAAGTACATCCATGGATTCTTCAGGGAACGAATAATTTTCATGGGGATTTTTTAATGACCTTTGATGCTATAAATGGGATGTTCTTGAGGGAGTTTGAATTTTGTATGTGGTGGATGATTTATTTTCACTACCAATATATGGACCAGCGATATGAGTGTTCAAACATCTAAATAGGTTGTTTCTGGATTTGGTTTGTGACCTATTAGGAGTTTTGGGGGTTTGGGTGACTACTGGAGTGGGCTCAGACTGCTATAGAATTCTATTAGCAACCCATTCATGCCATGAAACTCATATTTACACCAAAATAACTCAAAATATAAAGAGAGACCCTCTTACATGAAAGGTGTGTTGAGAATTTATTAAGAAATATAAAATGGGTCTTGAAACCACTTTCTCATCAGATTATGGAGCAGACATGGGTAGTTCATTTAAGTTGGACCATTCCCTCTCTTCCTCATCTTGTTATTGTGGTGCTTTAGGTGGCATTCTATAGAGACTCTGGGTATGTATCTCTCATCACTTATCCTCATTTTTATTTGTTGTGGATAAACATTGTAAATGATTAATTTTGGTCGGGTTTGACACCAATTCCATTGTAGAATGGTGTAATTGGAATACATCAATGGGTCTATCAGGTGTGGTAGAGAGAGGAGGTTATGCAGTTCTTATCAAACACTGTTGGAAGTTGTTTTGACAGAGGTATGATACTAACTGATTTTATATAGTCATTTTTTAAAATAAGAGGAAATTGATAGTTCGATAGTTTCCACATGATAGGGATTGTAATATAAAAATATTTCATATATATATATATATTAAATATGAATTATTGCAATGTTGTAGGAACACTCTTCCTGGTGATCCCTATGACATCCCTTCTTTTCATTACACATTAATTCAGGATTTATTACATAATATTTAAAATAATAAAACCTAGAAGAACAAGAATTGTAGTTTCTATAAGAATAATGTACATTAAAAACATCTTAAAATAGGAAACACACAATCATTATTGAAAACTTTATTAACATGCTTATACCATTACTTCGTACTTAAAAAAGACTGGGATAACCTATGGACAAACATTATAAAGGGGTGAGCTAAAGAGACCATTAAGGGGAAACATTACATTACATAAATAAATTAATATATGTTAGATAATAGACATATCAATGTGGAATAAAAGGAGTGAGATTCATAGTCATGAACAATTAGGCATGATATAACATAATAATCTTAAAGGAAGCATGAGAAATGTGGAAAAAATAAAAAATGCATCATAAACCCAGGTCAAGGATAAAATACAATACATCATGATAGAAAATTTCCTATGATATATTTGGTTCACTTCTTAATCCATTTATTGATGTATCATTATAATAAAAAATTACCCAATACAATGTAGTGCTATATAATTCTAGGTGTTGAAGTAAGAGGGAGAATGGAGATCGGGTCCAGGAGCTGGTGTGGCAGTGATGTTTGGGTCTAGGTTTTCATGTATCGCATGTATTTTCCCCATGAAATGGAGTTCAATCATCTCTCTAGGGGGGTTTCTCTCCCTGATTTCAATCCATGATAACCTCGGTGACCCGAGAGGTTTGTGAAGGTGCTGAGATAAATGAGGATATAGGTAAGAGAAATTTTTCTTCTTTAAAGGACTTCGCTCTTGAAAGAATAATCCACAAAGGTAATGTTATTCTTGTTCAATCTAATGATGTGGTTATTAGTATAATAATTTCTACTTTTTGATTATTGCACAATCAATTTTTTCCACTTGGGTCTAATATGTTGAAGTTAATCAATATTTCGGAAAGACTCAACGTGGTTTGGGGTGTCTCTTAATTTTTGATATATTCCTATCAAAAATCGATTTTTTAGATTCTCTCTCCATATGAGTAGATAATGTGTCATGAATGTGGGTATTGATCCATTTCCCTAAAGCTGGGTTCTATAAAAATCTTGGAATGAGACTTCGATTTCAACTATTTCTCCATCAAGAACACAAGAGTTTAGGTATAGAATACAATTTTAGGTCTGATTTGGATGCTATGGAACCCTCAAATCCTACTTCATATAGAATTGGATGTGGGAATTCCTATTATGATGAAAATAATTATAGAATCATCTAGATCCAGATATTATGCTATGGTCTTATTTGAAATTGATCTCAACTCTAATTTAGGTGATAAGGTTCTGCTATGCACTTCAAAAGATGATATCAACTTGAAGATTAAATATTGGAATCTTCCTTTATTTTTATTTGACATATAGTCAAGGAACATTGTTTTAATAATGATATCTGTGCCTTTTTTATCAAGGGTCATAACCAATAGGTATGCAGGAAGCTACAAAAAAATCAACGCCATATTGAATCCTCTAACTCTCTACCTAAATTCAAGGAAGAAACCATGTCTGCTATAAATGTTGTAAAAGAATAGTGAATTTTACAATAAAATGGTGATGTTGGTGCTTATTCAATATAGGAATCAGGTAGTCAGTAACATGGTAGTGTGCATAACCAATAGGATGGGCCTCACTACCATGTTAAGGTGATTCAACAATCTGGTGATAGGCCCCCTGGATAGGTATGCCTTGAGATGGATCCCTATATGTCCTCAGGACAGGTAGTATGAAATCAGCTAAGCTGGTCCCTCATAAATAAGGGGTGATTGAACACACTCAGTCATATTCTCAGGGGATGATGGAAAAAGGGGAATTTGATACATTCTACTGATTTGGTTACATGTGGTGAAAATGTTGGTCTCACCATTATTGATGGGGTAAATAAAAACTGGATTCATAAAACAATTGGGAGAAATTTGATAGATATAGAGAAGGAACATTCCTTAAAGAAAGGCTCATATAGAGATTCTATTGAAAAATTAAAGGTGGTTGACAATGAAGGCTTCTCATCAGAACTTTTGAAGAAGGCATGGCCAGGGAAGGACTAATCACATTTTAATCTTATATTGAGAACTTGATCTAACTCAATTGGGATGTTTTCAGTCTCTTAGAGGATGAATCTAATTGGGATTATGATGATTATAATCTTCTTTAATTTGATAAGTGATGATCTTTTGAAACTTTTTAATCTTGAATGATGGAATATTTCATGTCTGACCCCATTCCTTTCTTGGTGCCTTGTTTTTTTTAATAAAGAGTATTTTCTTCACCTTTTTCAAAAAAAAATTCTTGGGGGACCCATCAAACACATTTCATTATCACAATTAAGTGTACCACATAGATCATAAATCATTGAATCCTTAATTATCACATATTATTCCATGATCAAGGAGTGTATAATTAATATATTCAAGTCACTAATCAATTAATTATAAGTTATAGAAGGTGAAAACCCTTGATACGTAGTTTGTATGGGTGTTAATGGAAAAATATTTTGGAATGAAAATTTACATTGAAATTTCCATAGAATAATGGTGGTGTATAAATATTCATGGAATGGATTAATGAGAGTTAAAGGGGTATCAAATAATTTATAAATAAAACAGAAATTAATGTAGATATGTAAGAATATTTATAATCCTTATAAAGTAAAGATAAAAGATATAAGATAATGAAAAACATGAATAAATAAGAGAATGAAAGGATCCCTTCCCTTGTGAGGGTGATTCTAAATGATTGGGAGGAGATTTCTGAGATCTTGGGGGAACCTTGGGGGAATATGAATATGGTAAGTAAGAGTAAACATGTGTTCGGTAGTATTTTGAGTGGAGAAAAATGTGATTTTCGGTGGTTTTAGATAGTAAATGTATGAGGAATTCATTATTATTCCTCCAACATAGGTTTTGGACTCTGCATAATAATGTAATAAAAAATAAAAATAAACCCATAGTTTTGGTCCTTTTTTTTGAAAAAGGATATAAATTATAATTATTTTATTATTACAAGTTATTAAAATTAAAATATTACCCATTGTGATGTAAAATTGAGTCATGTCCTCATAAAATGATTTTAAAACCATAAAATATATTATAGTTTTTGTATGTTTCATAATAGAATTATAAAATCAATAAACTAAACATTGAATAATTTTATTTTAAAGGGGAAACATTTATTTTCCCTTGGTTACCCTTTATAGTATTTCTTATATCATTGTTTTGTAATTATGGAGTCATAATACACACCGTATATTTATATTATATTTAATTTTTACCTAAAAATGTGACTGTCTAAAAAAATAATGAAAAATTGACTATTGGATAATTTAGATATTTTGAATCCAAAATTAAAATTCATTTTAACTAAACAATTTTCTAAATATCTAAATTTTTAATTTTATAAATGAATCAACATTAATTTTGAAATGTTAGTTTTATTGACCATAATAGTTTTTGAAAGCTTAAAAAATTACACTTGACGTCATAAAAATTATATGATCATTTATGTATAAAATACAATATTTAAAAATATTTTTATATTAAAATATAATTTATTTTAATAATTAATTAAATCATAAAAAATTGATTAATTGAATTCGAACATTACCCAAAAATAAATTTTTTGTTTTATTTTATCAAAATAAAAATCATTTATAAAGAATAAAAAAAGTTAGTTTAACAATTATTACACTGAAAGAAATATATTCCTATTATTATGGTCTTGATACATTTACATTTACTGCACTAGGAAACTCCATATGAGTAAGGTGCACGATGGTTAGACTTTAATAGGGTGTTTTGAGTACATGGATTTGGATGTGATCTCGATGAACTTAAAATTATCTCGTAAATAGTTTACATTAGGATTGAGTTGTTAGATCTCAGCTTGGTCTTGGTCAATGGAAAATACAAATGATGTTATCTCCCTCAGATGCTTTAATATATGGGCTTCATAGGGTACAATCCTACTAGTTAAGGTCATCACTTCCTTTGTCTATTCCAATCAAATTTATTAAAACCCTATATTTTTAATAATCATACAATCACTATTAGAAAACTATATTATTAGTGGTAAGGATAAAAAATATATTTCTAAATGTGATAGTATATAATGAAACCAAATGGATGCACATTTTTTCTATATTCATAATATATAAAAATGAATTTAATTAAATTTCATGGGGACTTTTATTTTTAAATATTCTCATCATTACAATATTTCCCCTTCAGAGATTTCTCCCTCAAAAGTTTCATTTCACGCAATAAAACTAATGAGGGTAATTCTTCTTCATCACTTCCTATGGTTCCCACATTGCTTCTTCAAACATTTGGTTTCCCCACAACACCTTGACCAGCTACATTCGCTTATTCCATACAAATTTATCTCTATAATCTAAGATCTTCATTGGATTTCTTGCATATGCGAGATCATTATCCAATAGTACCACCTCTAGATTGAGTAAATGTAAGATTTATGGTATGTACTTCCTCAACAGTGATATGTGGATCACATCATGTACTTGAGATAGGTCTGGTTAGAGTTATAGTTGATATTCCATCACTCCGATGTGATCAAGGACATAAAATGGACTAATGTATATTGGAATAAACATTCCCTTCTTTCAAAATCTCATGAATTTATTCCATGGATATATATAGAAGAATAACTTGTCTCTAAATTTAAACATTTGGTCTCATAAAAAATATTAAGCATGACTCTTATGTAAACATTGAAAATACTTGATGTGTTTATGAATTATCTTGTCATTTTCCACCATGTCCTCAACTATTTCAGGGCCTAGCAGCTGTGTTCACTAAATTCATCCCAATATTAAGGTGTTAGGTACCTCTTCCCATAATGGGCCTCAAAGGGAGCCATTAGATTCTTGAGTGGAAACTATTATGGTTTGATAACTCGTCCAGGGTAAGATATTGATCCCATCACCCCTTCACATTAATTGATTTGTCTCTAAAGAATTCATTGTGTTTCTGGATAGTATGCCCATATTAGCAATCTATTTTATGGTGATAAGAATTTCTGATGTTCAACTTAGAATTTTGAGAATTTTGGAGACTCTTCTATAAGTTTTAGGTAAATATTGGGTATCAATTAGTTACAATCGAAAGTGGTGTTCCATATAGCCTCACCAAATCTCTAATGTATATCCTTGAAAGTTTATTGAGTGATAAGTTCTATCAAATTGCAATGAAGTAGGAAATACGTGTAAAGAGATCCACTAAAATATATATGTTATTATTTAATCTTAATGTATTCAAAAGACAAATGATAATATCCATCGCAATGTTTTTCCAATTTCCATGTAATTATGGGTAATGATTGCATCAAACCAATTTAGTTTTTTCCTTTCACCTTCACTTTCTAACATTCAAGACATCTTGATGTATATTCTGTGATAACCTTCTTTATATTTTCCCACAAATAGTTATATTTTAGATCATGATACATCATATACTTCCTAGATGGATGGAGAAGGTTGAGCTATGTGCATCATCCAATAACTCCTTCTTTAACTAAATATTTAATCGTACACATAGCCCTGACCAAAAAACTCATAACTCCTTCAAGAAGGGACATTTGAAAATATTTTGTGAAAGGATTGACATTGTTAATTCTTTTATGATTATAGTTTCCATCCTTTTTTAAATATAATAAGATCAGATCATTCTCAAATATTATCAGTGATTTAATTAATAGATAATTTCAAAATAGAGTGTTTAATAATTTATTTTTTTCCCAGGATGGTAGTTGATTGATAATTTACAACCCTTGATCAGATCAATCCATATTCATTGTCATATATTTTTATCTTTCTATGTGACTATATACTTGGGTCTCTTGTGATCCATATATATTTTTAAATCCTCCCTAATGAGATAATTCCTCAATATTTTCAATGAAATCATCACTATAGCTAACTCCAGATCTTTTATTGTGTAGTTATGTTCAAGAAACATCAATTTCTATCAGCCTGAGGATACCAATTTGACATTTTCCATTAACTCACAACCCAATCCCTTATTTGAAGAATCATTTTAAATCCTACAAACTTCCCCAATTTTGGGTAGCATAAGTATAGGTGCAGTGATAAGAATATTTTCATCTCATTGAAGATTCCTTAAAAATCATTATTTTAAGCAAACATGATTCACTTCTCGGATATATTTGTTAGTGTGTTTGAAAATCATGAGAAATTTCTCAAATATCGATGGTAGTACGTAGATAATAAAAGGAAAATACATATGTTTTTCATAGATATTGGCCTCTACAGTCCTTTAGTTACATTTATCTATGAAGGATCCAAAATATCCAATTAAAAGCGATAATATTCCCCAATAATGGGACTTCCTTCAACCCAAAATCATATTTTCTATTATCTTAATATGTATTATCATTTTATAAGGTTTTTATCATTGTTAATTCATACTCATCATGCTCTTCATTTCATTTATGGTAGATTAGAATATTATCTATAAAGGATACCATAAATATTTTGAGCAAATACCTAATGACTATATAGATCAAGTACATAAATATTTATAGAGAATTATTGAGTTAAAATAAAAATACTATGAACTCACAGTTCTCATACCTTATACATAAGCTAGTATTGGGGATATCCTCATTATTTACCCTAACATGATAATATGTAGACCGAAGATCCAGTATAGGGAAGTATTGTTCTCTATGTAGCTGATCAAACAATTCATCAATATGTGGACGAGGAAACTTGTTCATTATCATGATATTTTTGATATCTCGATTATCAATACAAAGTCACATTGCCCCAACTTTCTTCTTGAAAAATGGAACACTTTTACCCCAAGGTGAAGCACTATGGAATATTAGCCCCTTATCCATATAATTATGTAGCTGTTTCATTATCACCTCAAGTTCCACAACATCTATTCTATATGGAATATTGGATAATGATAATGCCCTGGGTATAATATTGATTTAAAATTCAACCTTTAGGCTAGAATGAAGACCAGTTAATTCCTAGAGAAACACATCAACATATTTCTTCACAATGGGAATGTCATAAAGGGTGATCAATTCCTTATACTTAATTTGATAATGATATTATTTATCTTAGATAAATAATATTCCTGCTTTAGATGTTGGTGCTAAAAAACATTCATCCTCCTCCTTGTTGTTTTACATAATTAGAAGATGATTCATGATATAGAGAGTGATTTCCTTACTACAATAATTTATATTGTATTTATATAAGGGGTGCCAATCCATGCCCGTAATTGCCTCAAATTTTACTAAAGGGAGTATCAGAAGGTTTTTTGGGATATTAATCCTAGAAATTTTGATATGAGAGGATTTATATAAATAGGATGCAATAATTCCCCCATTTTCCATTTTCACTGACAACTCTACTTCTATATATTGTGGTGATGATTTAATAGTTCTACAAAACATGCATGATATGAACAAATGCATAGAACAAGAATAAAAAAGTATTCTCTCTATTCCAAAATGAATAATTAGTATACTTATCACCACTTCATTTTCAGGATCCACCTCAATTGTTGTAAAGGAAGAGTACTACCCTTGCTACCTTAGAGGTTGTTAGTTGTCTCCAAAAACCCTTTTATTAGTTCATTGGTTAACAAAGTGTCATCATTCCTTGTAATTGAAATAATCACTTCATAAAAACAATTCTTTATTAAAAATAAAAATGGACTTTATCATTTATAGAGATGTTCTTACTACTGAAGTGTGATTAAAATCTATATACATTTATCAATGTTAAAAAAGTGCATATAAAGGGATCCTTTATGAGTGATTATTGATATACTTATAAAGGGGCATGTAGTGGTGCGCTGTAACAACACACTACAATAGTTGTGTAGTGTGATGTATCAGTACACCACAACACCAAAAACACCATAAAATTTACAAAATCAAGTACTAATACAAATTTTAAATGAAATAAAATTTAAAAAACAAATAAAATAAAACTATTATATGTTATATACATTTCAACATTGGTTTATACAATTACATAAGTACAAATGATAATATAAATTAAAAAATAACAGTGTTCATTTTTCTTTTGATCCCAACACCTGCTCAATAAAAAAATGCACCTATATAAGAATGAAATTAGAAATTTAGTAATAATATATATAAATAAATTAATAGAACGTTTTAATTTTAATCAAAATTTTGATTCATACAAGGAACATGGTGTATCATATTGAGTTGCAGTTGATTATTTTATTTCACATCATTTCTTGTTCGTCTTTAATAATTATATATATGAAAATTAATAAAATAATTATAATATAATAATGATATGGTAATTAATTATATAATAGGATATAGAAGGATGAGAAAAAAAATCTAGGCTTCTTTTCTCAATTTTGGCGATGTGATGCTCGTTCTAAACTAAAATGACACTAATATATTAAAAATAATCACTTGGAGTAAAAATGGTCACACCAAGAATCATACTGAGGCGTAGATGATTCCTACACATCCCAAATTAAATATGGATCATTTTTCATAAAGTATTAAAACAAAATGAATTTGTTGTAATGGTTTTCAGTATTCTTTTTGTCTTTTTAACTAAAATGTCATTTTAAATTGGAATCATGTACTTTAAATAAAAATGTATACATAGTGTGTTTTTATGACATGATAATAATTCCCATATGTCAAAAATAACTTATGAATCATTGTCCTAACTTATCAATATAATCTGAGCATGTTTTATTGGTTTTTAGTGAGTGGCACTTTTTGACCGAAAATTTTGATTTTAAATTGATAACAAACATGTTGAGTCATAATGCGAACATCATATATCATATTGAGGTGAGGTTGAATTATATACGTCAAAAATTAATTATTAATACTTTTCCAAAAATATCAAAACAATATGAATGTGTTTTCTTGGGTTTGAGTCGGTCAGTTGTCCTTTTTTACTAAAATTGATGTTAATTTTAATTAAAAATACACCCTTGGAGTCATACCGATCTAACCCTGTGTCTGATTTAGGTGAGGTTTCTTTATAAACATACTTAATGACTTTTGTATCATTTTAAAATAGTATAAAAACAATAGTAAATCATTTTCCTAGTTTTGAGTAGGTCAATTTTTTTTCTAAAATTGATGTCTATTAAAAATAAAATGGAGCACTTGGAGTTGTACCAATCAAAGCATGCATTATGTTGAGGTGAATATGATTCATAAATGACTAAAATTACTTAGGGATTGTTTTCCTAAATTATCAAAACAATAAGAATATGTTTACTCAGTTTTCAGTATGTCACATGTCTTTTTAAAAAAAATGTTATTTTAAACTACAAACATACACTTTGACACATACAAATTACATTACAAATCAGATTGATGTGAGACTGATTCCTAAACATCATAAATAAGTTATTAATAAATTTTCTAAATTTTCAATAAAATCTTATTAACTTTTCATGGTGTTTAGTGAATACCACTTTTTGAATTAATTTATCAATTTCAAACTAATAACGTATATATTTAGTCATAACAGGTAGATAGTGTATCTAATTGAGGTTAGGATGATTCATACAGATAAAAAATGACTTATGTATTGTTTTAATAAAGTATAAAAACAATCCTAAAAATATTTCTTGGCTTTGAGTAGGTTAGTTGTCCTTTTTAATAAAATTGATGTGAATTTTAAATAAAAATACAAACTTTGAGTCATAACAGTCATACCAAGCATCATATTATGGTATGGATAATTCCTAAAAATATAAAATAACATAAGTATTATTTACTTGATGTATCAAAACAATCCAAATGTGTTTACTCAGTTTTGAGTATGTCACTTATTTTTTTACTAAAATGTCATTTTAAACATGAAACTTGTACTTTGACTCATACCAACCACATGATGTATCAACTAATCCGATACTGATTCCTAAACATAAAAAATAAATTATTAATTAATTTACTAAACTATTAAGAAAATATGAGTTCATTTTCATGTTTTTCTGTTAGTTATTTTTTTAAAACTAAACTTTCAATTTTGAACTGATAATGGACACATTGAGTCGTACCAGGAGAATCGTGTGTTAGAATGAGGCAAGAATAATTACTACATGTCCCGAATGACTTATGGGTAATTTATCGAATCTATAAAAATAATCTGAACGGATTTGATCAGTTTTTAGTGTGAGAGTTTCATTTTTTACTAAAATTGATGTTAATTTTAAACAAATAGATGCACTTAGAGTCATATCGGTCACAACCAACACTGTATTAAGGTGAATCAAATTCAAAAACGTCCCAAATGACTTATTTATCATATTCCTAAAGTATAAAAATAATCAAAATAAGTTTTATTAATATTGATTATGGAATATGTTATTTTTACTAAAAATAATGTCAATTTATAATAAAAAGAAACACTTGTAGTCATATTAGTTACACCATGTGTCAGATTAAGGTTCGAAGGATTTGTAAATGTCTCAAATCACATTTGGATATTTTAACTAAATTATAAAAACATGAAAGATGTTTTTTTCATGGTTTTGATTATATCAATGGTCTTTTTAACTAAAATATCATTTTAACTAGGAAACAAGCACTTTGACTCATATAGATCAAATCATGTAACTGTTTGAATTGATAATGAATCGTACATATAAAAAAATTATTTATGAATCGATTTCATAAATTATCAAGGAAAATTGAGCATTTATTATAAGTTTTCATTGAGTTCATTTTTGAATTTTTTTTGTTTAAACTTTTAACATACACTTTTTGTCATGTCGGGAACATCATGTAGAGGATTGAGGTGCAGATAATTCCTACAAGTCACAAATGAAATATGTGTCATTTTTTTAATGTACCAAAAGAATTGAAATAAGTTTTCTCAATTTTGAGTCTGTTAGTTTTAAATTTTATTGAAATAAATGTCAATTTTAAATCAAAAGAAGCACTTGGAGTTATATCTTCCATACCATATGTCATATTGAGGTGCAAATGATTCTTATACATCCCAATGTCTGAAAAAAAATCCTACAGTCAGATGGTATAATGATTTCCATTGTATTTCCTTTTCAAACTTCCAATATTTCATATTGACACAATGTTCTAGTGGAAAAACCATTCATATATTTGAAATCTAGATGAGAAGATAAATATCATGTTCCCACCATATCACGAGGTATTACCATAATGGGCACATGATCATCCTATAATATTTTGTATTTCAAAAGTTTGAAATATTTTTTAGCTATAAAGATCGATTCAATATGCCATGTTGGAAGTTTGATAATGAAAGGAAATAGAAATAGAAATCATTAAAACAGTGGAAAAAATAAATCATTTTTCTCTTTTGTGGATTTTTTGTAGATAGATGAATAAAAAATATGACTTCCCAAAATATATATGAAAAAACCAAAAAAATATTATATTAAAATGATAAGGAAAATAACATACAAATAATAGATGAAATTATGAAAACATAAATTAAATAGGTAGGAGGAATTCACATTTTTATTATGGTTTTATGCATTCACGATTCATTTCCTTATCTTAATCACAGTTGTATGCTCAAAGTACAATATATGATGAGCATGAGTATCTTCCACGAAACCAGCCCCAATCGAAAATAAATAATCCACCTATATAAGAAAACAATTATTATTTGATTAATACTAAAAGAAAATAAATTAAATATAAATATGATACAACACATTAAATCGATAGACAACGATATTACTATGAAAACATCAGGATTACATATATAAGTAAGAAATGGAGGGAACATGAAGTAAAGTGAGAAATTTTAACACTTCATGGGTGAAAATGTTATTAGGGAGAAAAATTTTGTGTAAAATTTGGTGCAGAATGGAATGAAAGAGGGATAAACCACCCCAACTCGAATAAGAGAAGCCACCTATATAAGAAAAAATTATTATATAAGTAATAATAAAAAGAAATTAATTAATAATAAATATGAAACAATACATTAACTCTATATACATTGATTATACAGTGAAAACATCAAGATTACCTATGTAGTTGATCAGAGGTAGCGTCATTGCTCTTCCAAAAATGGTAGTGGGGTGAATTTGAAAGAAAGTGATAAATATAACACTATAGGGGTGAAAAGGTTCTTAGGGAGAATAATATGGATTTTTTTGTAGAAAGGAATGAAATATGTAAAGGAATTATATGAAAAAATATAGTATATTTGAAAACAATTTTACCTTTTCATTGAACTCTCTTTATGTTTTTTAAATATTTTAGTGATTTGGTTCCTCTATCCAGAATCCAAATCCCATCTTTGCAGTCCCCTATAACATATAAAACATTTTATAAATTTGGATCATTATGAACCATTTTTGATCTTCTAATTAAATGGTTAACCTCAATTGAATTTTCATCTGCCCTAAAATTGTTTAGTCTTTAGCAAGATAGTCGACCATTTATTGTTTTCTTTTTTCAGAGAGATAAAGTACTTGCACGGATTATAATGCCATTATGAAAAAATCAACTTCTTCCCCTCCCACAGTAAAATTCACCTTTATGATTCCCATTATGAAAGATTCATATTTTACCCTGTGAATTCATTCAATGGTCAAAGTTGTAGAAAATTTTTAACCCCATCAGATCATTTCCCAAACATTTATCATTTCTTTTTTTAGTTGAAAAACATCCTCCAGCACCTATGGACATGCACAGAGGTTCCATGAAATACTCTATGTAGTAGTCATCCATCACATGAACAATGATTAGAGTAGTACAAGAAACATAAAAGATATGGGAAATGAGTCTCAATGGAAAAAAATAAATAATAACTATTTAGGATATTAAGTCGATGAGGTTGACAATTATACTGCATTATGTTCTCAAAAGGGGTAATGCCTCCTATTTGTGATAATTACACCATTGGAAGTAGTGGTCAACTCATGACCTATTAAAGGATATATTAGTTGGGAATAAGCATTATTTTATTTGTTTCAGGGGGTCTTGTTGTGGAAATGATAGATATATTAATATTTAGTACCTCTATAAATTCTATATTTATAGGATAAATAACAATTTTAATACATTCAATCCTAAAATTAAAAAAATTTCTACCCATTTTAAAATGAGTCATCACGTGTTTATTAAATACCCTAAACAAATGAAAATATAATATAGGAATTTAAGAAATAATCAGAAATCCAAATATGAAAAACAAGAATAACAAACTACCATTCGATCAACTAGAAGATATAAAAATGTATTGATAAAACATTTTTAATAAATAAAGTGTTATTAAATATACATGGATGGTAATCCTAGATTTGAACGGTTCGAACAAATAAATCTAGACCTATAATAATGAAAACCTAAAATTATGTTATAATATTTTTTCAAACACACAATGAATTTGATAACCTACATTCTATATTTTGGAACAAGTGATGTAACAATCTAAAGAATTATTACATTTAATATTAATGTTATATCAAATATTTTAAAAAATATCAAAATTATAAATTCAATTAAAAATATATACGGAATGTAAATAATAATTTTGGGAATACTATATACCTAATAATAATAAAGGTTATAAACATTCAAAAATTCATAGTTCATAAATTGATTCCAGAATTATGTATTGACTAGTTGAAAACAATAATTATGTTCAAGTAGACAGAGAATAAGATTTATAAAAAAATCTTATTTTCCTGGAAATTATGGTTTCTTAAGAAATTTTGGACATACAATATAAATCATTAGTCATAATGAAATAAATAATAGTAATTATGGATGATTTATGGGTTTTAAACTAAATTTAATATGACCCACTCCTAAAAAATAGTTTCAAATTGAGACGAATTTTCCTATGTAAAATTGGATGATGAATTTGAACAATTGAATGAACTCTATTGAAATATATTTGAATAATATATTTCTACAATATATTTTTATAATATATTTGTAAAAAATATTTGAATAATATACTTGTGTAAGATATGTTTGTCTAATATATATTTTTGTATTGCATAATATATATATATATATATTATTTGGGTAATATATATCATTATTTGTATAATATACTTTTTTATTATATACATTTTTGTGATATAATATATATATGTAATATTATAATATATTTATTTGTATAATATATTTTTATAATATATATATATATATATATAAATTTAATATATATATACATATATAAAAAATATATATTTCTTAATTGTATTTTTTAAAATTCATGTAACATAGTTGTATAATGTATATTTTATAATATAATTTTATAATATATTAATATTTTAAATTTTCATAGTATATTGGTATACTATATTTGTAATATATATATTTTATGTAGTATAATATATATTTGTATTTTTATAATATATATATTTATATTGTATTTTTACAACATATATATATATTATAGTTTTATAATATATATATAAATATATATTAGTTTTTAAGTATACATGGGTGTGTTTCTATATATAAAAACTCTTATATTTTACACCTCTATTCAAAACCATGGAACCCCAAAAAAAATTCCACTTTTTATTTATTAACCATTAATCAAATCCTACGTCATCCAGATAACCAATAATAATTATGTCCATCCATAAATGTTGTATGTGTTTGTGTGTTTCTAATTTTAGATAACATTAATATGAAATATCATCTTTAACAATACCCTTTTTCATAATTTAAAGATATTTAACAATGAAAAAATGGATATTTATGAAAAAATGAGATACATAATAATCCATCCACCCCTTATTGGTTATAGAGTGTAATGAAGTCTCATAACTTATGATGGATGATTCCAATGGTATTTTTAGAGTAAAAAATAAGTAGTTACTTTCATTAGTGGAGTTGGAATGGGCGGCTTGCAAAGAATTGTTGATGGGTGAGGGTGGGGGAGTTCAAAGAATGATATCCCTATCTTCTTTGAACCAAACATCTCCAATAAACAAAGTTTACCCTAGGGATATTCATATATTAAATAAATAATGATGATTAAAAATTAAATTATATATTTCCAAATAATCAATCAACGATTGAGAAAGATGAGGACAAAATAAGATACCTTTGATTGAAGCTTTGAATCATCTAAGAGAATGTAAAGATATCAAAAACTTGGGAAAAATAGATCCTTGGATTCGATCGACCCTCAAATCATTCGAGACCTAAATTTGAGCCTTAGAACAGTTTAATACTTTATTCAAGCCATGATTATAGCTTCGATACACCAAGGAGGATCGTCGACAATGGATGGCTTCTATGGAAAGATTTAGATATCTCGATGAGTTCACAACAGGTTAGGGATAATTTAAATAGACTGAGACACTTTTATCACTATGTTTTAATAATTATAAATCTCTATCATTATTTGTAATCAAAAAGAAATGTAAACTTAATATTTTTTAGCATGGATATTTAGTGCTGATAAAGAAGCTTTTTGTCAGCGCTAATTAATCCAATACTCATAATGGGCCAATAATACTAAATATAAATAAAATATTTGTAAATATATTTGTATAATTATATATACATTTCATAAATATATATAAATATAAATATACTAAATATATTCCTTATTCAAATATATTTTTTATAATTTTTTATTTTTTTAATGTATAATAATTAAATGATAATTATGTAAAACTTTTTTAAAAAATATTTATATAATTATATATATTTATAGATATATATATTTATATAATTATGTATATTTATATAATTATATATATATATATATAATTATATATATATATATAATATATAGTAAATATATTTATTAATTAAATAAATTAATTATATTTTATAATTATATAATTGTATACAATTAATTATTTATAATTATCGAAATACATTTTATGAAAATATTATATATTTACCTATTTATAAATATATAAATATTTAAAAATAATAATTATTCATTTTAAATATTTTTATTTATATATTATTTTTAAATATATAATTTGAACATTATTAATGAATATTTAATCTTAAGTGCGTGCATATTAAAAACGAGTGAAATTAAATAATTAAAAATGAGTTCATTATAACAATATTGACAGAACGTATAAGATTGATTAATTAAAAACAAATTAATTATAAAATGGATATATTGAAATAAATATGAATACATATTATGAATATTATAACATAGTAAATAAATATATATAAAATAAGTAATAGAAATTGATTAAAATTTTCCCAAAAAATATTTGTGTGTGTGCATTGTACATTAAATTTCATTAATTATGATTATGTGACGTGACTATAACACACGTTTCATCTATCCTAAATTGAAAAATAAAAAAACATACAATTATTTTCAAAACATGATACAATTAATCTGTATTTTTAATTCTTGTTAATTTTTAATTATAAACCATTATTCACAAACTATATTACTATTTAATTTAAAGAATAAATATTTTTTATTATACACATAATTTTTATATACATTTATATATATTAATATATTTAGTATATACTGGTTAATAACATTATCAATAATGATTTAATTAATAAAATGTTTTATATTTTTTTTTCAATTTACTTATTTCTAATTTTTATTTGTTTAATTTTAATTTTACATATATCTATATTTTTAATATATATACTATTTATTAGCATTTATAATTTATATATAGTATAATAAATTTATTTATTTTTATTAATAATTATTTAAAATATAAAATTTCAAATGTTTTTTTAATAAACTCAATTTTATTTTTTATTTATTTAATTATCTCATTTTATCTAGTTTTTTATTAGTGAAAAAAGTGCTAATAAATGATTCTTTTATGGGTTCTAAAAATAAAGCACTTATAAAGGGAACCCTTTATTAGAGCTAAAAAGCGCTCATAAAGGGCACCCTTTACCAATGCTAAAGAAATCATGCACCAAGGGTGCCATTTATCATTAGTAAAAAGTGCAGATAAATGGTATGCTTTATTAACACATGTTTTAGAACTGATAAAGGGAACCTTTATCCACACTTTTCGATGGTTCTGGTAATGGTCAACATTGTTAAAATCATGTTTTATAGTAGTGAATAAACAATGTGATGATGGTTGACTGGAATATTCCTTTTATCCATCACATCAGTAGGATTCTCCCATCAATAATTTCTAGATAGTTTTCCTTCATTTACACACCTAAAGCATTTCCTCACCCCTTGATGAAATTTCAGGGGTGTTTTTTCCTCACTTTTAAGAAGTGGGATATTGAAATTTATTAACGATATTATATTTCTCCGCTAGACTGCCATAATTAAACTCTACATTCCACTTCTTATACCTATGATACCCTTGAGCTTCACCAATCATCATTCCAACATTGAGGTCACATCAGACAATTTTTCATATTTATCAATGCCTCAGATCACCATGGATTTTCATAGTCTATGTATTTTCCCATTAATGAAGTGGACAACCTTAAATTAGGGGGGCGTAATGATAAATAAAGAGGAAAATCATGAAAGACTTCTCAATTTTTCGTCAAACACATCTATATATTGGTGATCTATTTTTTCATGAGGGAAAGGAAATCCCTTTCCATTTTAAGTTAGTGGGTGTGTGGAAACTATTTATAAAAAAAATTGAATTCCTTCCACCGCGTCACAACAATATCTTTCTTAGGCTTCATATTCTTGATCCTTATACACCATAGGTCAAATTCTCCCTCCATATGATAAATAATATAGATCAGTTTCATTCTTGGAACATTGAAAGTGGGAGAAGATATTCTCAATGGAGTTAATCAGCCGTTATATGATTACAGAGTCATGTAATCCATTGAAATTTAGAGGTATTTGTCACATAAAGGTCTCAATTTTAGCTTGTTATTTATTAGAATGATTTAGCCGCTACTCCTGATATATGATTATATTCAGAACCTCATTCAGCTGAGATCATATTTTCATCATGATCATTATTCCATCTCCCATCAGGTTGGAAATCTAATTTGGTATGTCCTCACTTTCCCTTCACATTTGTTGTTTACCTGATTCATCATATTTTATTCCATTGGAATTAATAAAGGGAAATTTAGTGATTAGTAATTATAAATTATTAAAAACATAAACTTGAATACAATGAAATTAAAGGGATAACTTATAAATGACATTTATTTCTAAACATATGAATATCTATACTTCATTAAATGTTATCCATTATCTATTTCATAATATATACTCTTATAAGAATATTTATTCCATTATTAATTGTCTATAGTGAGCTAGTAAATTTACCAAATCATATCCCCTAGAAGTATTAGACTTGGTGTATAGATAGTGCCATTATCATTCACCAGTTTGAGGTTGAGTCAAGATGATCACATTATTTCGGGGTTTACCCCTATGTATATATGTGCCAGAGCCACATCCACTTATATTATCTTGAATGGGTTGTATTTTCTTGAAAAAAATTACATTATACTTTACAGAAATATAGTGATGTTTTATTAAACATAGTTTTATCCCTATGGATTTCACCATAGTTTTATAATCTTAATCACAAAATATCTAAAATTTCCCTCGATTCCAATTATAACAACCCTACTCCTCATTACACATAAATAATGATTTATTATATAAGAGTTAACATAATATTACAAGGAAGATTGATATGTATAGTATCGTTTGTAATTAGTTATATTAAGTAATAAATTAAAAGAAGTAATACATCATCTTTATTGATCAATTCCTTAACATGCTTATATTATTCCTTCATAATTAAAACACTATGAAATAACCTGTGACATACTTAAGAAATAGGTTACCTATAAAGCCCAGTAAGGGAATAAAAATTGAATAACAAGAATAATGTAAAAAATGATATAAATTAGGCATATTAATGGGGAATAAAAGAAGTGATAATGGGAAACCTGAACAATGAGACATGATATAATATGATAATCACAAAGGAAGCACAAGAAATGTGGAAACAACTTAAAACATGTCATCATAAACATATGTTAAGGATAAATTCCATGATATCAGGATGAGAAAATTACTATGATGGTTTACATTCACTTATTAATCCCTTGAATTCAGTATGATGAGACTAAAACATTACGAAATAAATTAGAGTGCTATATTATTCGTTGTGCATCTGTTACATTAATTTAATTTTCTTTCTTATATGTGCAACATATATAATAAAAATGGGATTATTTATCACCACATTTTATTACATGATCAATGAGTCTGAAATATATACATCTATGTACATAATAAAATAAATATATGTTAATGAAGTGGAACACCCTTGATTGTAAATGGGTATGGGTATTCATAACACAACTATTCCACATGGAAAATCGTGTTAAAATTCTGGCAGAATAACAATGGTGTATTAATGATCATGGAAGGTCTCCAATGAGAGTGAAAAGGGTCTCTAATCATTTATAAATAAAATGTATTATATGGGCATCATAAAAGAAAAAATACAATTATTATGAATGGGATATAAAATATATAATATAAGGAAGAGACTTCAATAAATAGAAGAAAAATAGGATCCCTTACCCTGAGAGGGTGATTTAAAATTCATGGGAGGATCTTATTGAGAGCTTAAGAGAATATTTGGAGGCCTCTATTAAGGGGAAAGAAATATTAAAGTTGTTTTAAATTGTTTTTTGGGGAGATAATTTGGATCATGGGTGAGTTTATATAGGAAACGAGGAAGGAATTTTCTTATTATTTCTCAAATATTTCTTTTTTTAATTCAATATAATAATGTAATCAAAACCAGAAACCATGCCAGTTTTTTTCCATGTTTTCTCCAAAGGTGAGTGGATTTCATTATTTTATTAGTCAAAGGGATGGAATTTCTAAAATATTACACTTTTTTATATAAAAGCGAGTCATGTCCTTAAATAAATGTTTTTAAATACATAAAATATATTATCAATTTTGTAGGATTCATAAAATCTTTATAAAATTAATCATACAAAATTAAAATACCATTATTTTAAATGGGAATGATATTTTTTATGGATACAATTTTTAGTATTTGTTACTTCAATTTTAGGTCATCATGATATTATAATATACAAAATATATTCATACCAAATTCATTTTTACCCCTATAATTTTAAAATCTTAGAAAATTATGAAAAATTCATTGTTGGATAATTTTGACATTCTAAATAAAAAATAATATTCTTTTTATCTAAACAATTTTATGAGTATTTTAATTTTTAATAAAAAAAATAATTTATATATATTGATAAGTGATTGGTTTTTTTGACAATAACAGTTTTTAAACCCTTAAACAAATTACACAGAAATTCATTATAATTATATGATAAGTTATATTTGACAATTTGATTTAATAATATTATTTTAGAAAAATATTATTAATTTCAAAAATATATTAATTCATCCAAATAAATTATTTAATTGAATTTATATATTTCCCAAAAAACTATTATTGTTTTATTTTATCAAAATAAAAATAATTTATAATGTAACCATAAGAATTTTGTATAAAAATAATTATATTAAAAATAAAACATAAATATCTATAATATAATGGTATTGATAGATATCCATTTAATATACAAAAAAACTACCTAAGAGTAAGGTGTGCAACAATGAGACTTCTATGGGCTGTTTTGTCATAGAGGGTTTGAGCCATGACCTCTATAAGATTGAACTTCTCCCGTAAACTGTTTTTCTCATGCTTAAGTAATGGGATCTCATCTTGGAATTGGTCAAGGGAAAATCCTAGTGATGTTATCTCCCTCAGATGCTTCGATAAATGGGCTTTGTAGGGTATGATCCTTCTAGTTGAGGCCATCACTTCCTTTTTCTATGTTAATAAGATTGATTAAAACCCTATATTTATTTTAATCATACGATCATTGTTGAATGAAAATATTATCAACAAAAATTGTAGTTAATGTTATTTTCAATTAAATAGGATATAATGAAACCAAAAAGTGCATGTATTTACAATATTGATTATATAAAATAAATCATATAATTATAATGAAAAGAGAATTTTATTTATAATTTTTTTGGTCATCACAATTCAATAATGATTAGGGAACTAGCTATGATGGACTCTATTTCAGGATGTTACTTCAATCTAGTGGATAAATTTTTAGAGCCATCATATGTGGTTAATGATAGGAAATTATTATATCAAATTAATGGTTAATATTTTCATAGTTTTCAACTATTCCTATACATGATTATATAATTGTTCATGAAGCCCAAAGTTATGGTCGTACTACATTTTAATAGTGGTGAAGAATAATAGATTCTTCAATTATTTTATCTGTGATCTCAAATCCCCTAAAAAATAAATGGATATGATTCTTCTATTTAAGTAAATAAGAAACTAGTTTTAGAGTGACTTAATAAACAAAATCACTCGATTTTATACCCTATAACATTCAATTAAAAGGATAATCTAAGAAAAATCAAAGAGTATTGAGTTACCACTTATAGAGCTTGAGATTTGGTGGATGGAGGATTCCTGTGATTGGGTATGGTTACTTGTATATCATTTTATGTTAGAGGAACTCAAACCTAAATAATGGGGGAAAGGATTTTTCTCCCCCACAACATTTATTTTTTCGATTCAATATTGGGATATACATTTTAATCTAGCTTCGATGAAGAATTATATTATATAGTTATTGATACGTATTCAAGATATCCCTTCATTTTTTGGAATAATTAGATTTTTTGGGGCATTTTTTCTATAGTTTTGGAGATAAATAAATTTTATAGGGAAACTGATATTATTCTATATGGGAATTTTTCTATAGTTTGTATTGAGATCGATCTATTTTTGAACGTAGTTCAATCTGTCATACTTATTGCTACTGATAGAATATATGATCTATCTATTGAGTTTAAAAGGAAAATTGAATTTTTAAAAAATTCTAGAACATTGGGAACCATGATTTAGAGTGTATAATAGAACCTTTGTTAATGCAATAATAGGAAAACCAAGCCCTCTATTGTGAATAAAAATACAAAGACCCGTTTTAGGGATTTCAATTATCTTGAAGTCAAAGAAGTGTATAACTCTTCCAATTATAGGGACTCCTCAAAGATAATTACTGGATGGACCACTGATAAAACTGCTCTAGTTTCTGATGTTGTGGATGGACCTTTGGTTAATAAGGAAAATTTGTTCTGAGTGTAAAAAAATGAATAGTTTTAGGGGGTGGATAAATAGGTAGTATATTTCATTACACATATAGATGTGGATGATGATTTTCCTATTAAAAGTAATGGTAAGAATTATGGAGAACATTTTAAAGAGAAATATTCATTGAAGAATGGTGACTTGAGGTTAAAAGAGGTATTTTACTATGGGATACTTATATATGAAAGGTTAACTGAAAAAACAATCTTTTTTTCATATTTCTTGTAATAAATATAATAGGGAATCCAAAAAATAGGGGGAATTGTTTTTTAGGATAGGGAAGATTGAGCGATTCTTATCAAATGATACTAAATAAATTTCCAATGGAATCCAATTCTTATAAAAAATTATCTCACTTATTATTAATAACATTTTAAATAGTTCTAATAGCATAAATTTTTTCTTTGAGGAATTTGGAAATGCTAATGGAAGTATCCAAGGTTATAGTAATTTCTTATGAACTAGCAATCCAAGGAAGCTGTTTGATAGTGGAGTTAAACATTTGTATCCTAAAAGGAATATTAGTAAAGGAAACAATATTAGGATGTATTATAGTAAATTGGTGAAAATGAGATTTATCCTCAAGATCATGGCTTTACTAGGGGACCATCTAGGCCTAGGCATCATCTTGAAGGTGGAGGTAACATTCTATATCATTAAGAGGGAGGTGAGGTGAGTCACTGGGATAATAATAGAGATAAGGAACCTATACCTAAAGTGTATGGGTCTATCTTGGATGATTAGGTTGGCCCATGGGTTATTCCTAAATTGATAAGGTTATTTTATCCTCAACCCCATGGCATGAATTAATTTTGTTGTTGTGATTTTCCTTTATGGAAATGGGTTTGAAGAATATTTGATATTTTTTTGGGTGGTTCATATTTTTATTTATATTCATCAGTAATTTATTTTTTCTTCACATTTATATTAATAAATATTTATAGGCCACAATTTCAAACCATGATACAAACCATTTTCAATATATATATATAATATCGGAATTCTAAATAAATAAAGTTTTTCATATTTAGGAATATAATATAGTTTAAACACAGTCAACACATAATTATTTAGTTCAATAATTATGAATCTTACAACCATTGAATAAAGATATCCATAAAAGAGAACCTATAATAATGGGAAAATAAATACAAAAAACAAGTTAAACTTAAAAACGTGGATCATTTTGATCTGTGAAAATTTTCACACTCTTAAATAAAACTACAAAAAAGATAAAAACACTAGTAATGAAATTGAAATCTCAAAAATTAAAAATTTATAACATTGAGGGGAATTTGGGTCAATTATTAATATTGGAATTAAATGGTATTTAAAGATATTATATGACCATTATATATTAAAACAACTATTAGGAATATTAACCAAAAATTTTAAATATTAACATATCTATTAGGATAACTAACATGATCATTTGAATAATATATTGAACACAAAATAAAAAAATGTAATATAAATAATATTTATCTTGATAATTCTAAGAAAATATTAATATTATAATTCTATAATATAAAATTCAGGATAAAAAACTCATGTAAACTATAAGAACACTTTTAATAAAATATATTTTAATGTATTATGTAAAAAAATATTTTTTATGTTGATAATGAAAATAACCTATGATATAAATTTATTTGAATAAAATTAATTCCTTAATTAGAATTTGTATATTGAAATTTTATACGTGAGATTTTTTGATAATTTTATGAAATCTAATGTTTTTAGGTCAATAGTATAACTAAATATTTTTTATATCTCTTATGTTTTAAAATAATTATTTCAATGTGTAATTTTTAATAAATCCATTATTTAATTTTCAGTGAAAAAGCAAGTCTAATAAATTAGATAATTAGTAAAATCCAAATTTAAATCACGAAAATTATTTTCCAATGTATAAATTATAATGTTTTCTGTTTTATATTTTTTTCAATTTTCCACTTTTTTTATTGATAGGAAACTAAATCCCACTAATAAAGGGTTAAAAAGTGTTAAAAATAATTATTTTTTATTAAATAAAATTTATTATTTCCAAAATTTTACTATCAAATGTCATACATTGGAAATTATATTTTATTCAATATTTAATCCTGATAATATCCCTCTCCCAAATTTTAAATACCTCCTCTTACACCCCTTTGAGAACCACTTCACTTATACTTAATCCAAAATCACTTCCCAATTATAATATTTTTGGCACATTTGAATAAATAGTAAAATTCTAGAGTCATATATATCGATGATGTCAAGAAGATAAGGTTCATAAAAAAGTAAAAACATCAAGAATGTTGTACTAACCATTTTCCATTTTATTTAATTTACCTTTTTATAATTCAATATCATTTAATTATATTCTAACCCATATTCTCTTAAAACAATAATGTATTATTTTATCATGATCATGATAATATTGTTTTCCTTTAAAAAAATTATTTATAATATAATCATATATTATATATCTATTCCCTCATAATTTGAAAATTTAATGTCAACGGTCGGTTAACTACCATTGAGTAATTTTCAAATTATATTCTTATCACAATTAGTATGGATGATGAAAATAAATTATTTAGAGTAAATATATTAATAGATATTTTTATCTCTAATTTTATGTATTTAATATTATTAAATTATAATTTGTAATAAATCATGATAATGAAATCAAAGGAAGAAAGAATATTTTATGGAAAATATAATATCAAAACTTTTAACCTCTAACAAAAGGAATTAAAAAATAAAATCTAATGATTACAAATGATCAAGAGTAATAAGAATTTACATTATTAACTTATGGTTTCATGTTTTAATATTTCTTAATTCATTTTAAAGGAGGGGAAATAGTGATGAAATTAATTGGGATCTAAGTATAGGGGAATCACAAACCCACCTATTTTCATTTAGTTTATCGCGTATTTATACTTATTTTCACTATGGATTTTTATATAATGTATTGTAAATGTAAATTCAGTATTGATTCCATTTTTTTCTATTCATGTACATACTTTTACCTCTTTTAAATTATTTCTAACTGAATTATAATGTTTTTTCTCAAATAGAATATATTTTCCAATCCCAAATATGATCTCCCATATTCATTTGTGAATACCAATAATTATTACTAAAGATATTATTATTGAAATATTTATGAAACTCATTCCATTCCTTGGAGTTATTAGATTACTGTGATTGTTTTATTTTCTCTATCAATGAGGAATGCATGATTATGATCTTTTATGAAATGACTTGTGGGACCAGGATTATATATCCCTCCGATGAATTGGGTAATGTGATATATATATATATGTGTGTGTGATTATGTGTTTTATACATGAACGTTATGCTATCTTTTTTCATAATTTTGATGTTATGATTTATTCACATATGTTATGCCTAAACATGATGCTAACTTTTTTCAAAACAATATAGGGTATTTGAAAACAATGTTATGATATGTAAATATTATATATATATTAATAATTAAATTACTTTTTTCAAATTAATTTATCATGATAATGATGATTATCTTCTACCTATAATCTGATGATGATTATTATTCTCCCCCATGTTCTATTGATTCACATGTCTTATTTATTCAAGGATATCAATCCCTTTACTCAAATTTATTCTCACCCCATTCATTGATGTATATCCTTAGGTGAATACATAATCTAAAAAGTACATGAGATATTTTAGGAGGACTATGAATAATTATTTAAATAATGTTTAGAACTATTATGTATATGGCATGTATGGACTTGATTTTCAAAATATACTAAACTATTAAATTTTACAATGTATTACTGTTATGTGAGTTGTCTTAAATATAATTTAAAATTCATGTATTAAAAATGTGGGTCACCATAGTTTGAATCATATAAAAATTTATTATTTTTTGTAATTAAAATAATAATACAATTACAAAAACCCAAAGGATAATTCTAAGTGAAGTAAAGAATCCTAACTTTTTGTAAAGGTGTGTATGGTCTCAATGAAATTTCATCGTTGTTTGGATAATTCAAGTTAATGTCATCTAGTAATAAATTCACTTGGGGTTAATGACCAAGAAAAAGTGATTGTTGGGTATTAAATTTATCTTCACACTAGACATATATATTCAGCCTTACAAAACTCATGGTCTGGATCTCTTGACAGACTTGCATTAGTTGATCATATTATATTTAAACCCCACTATGAAGGATATAAAATTAAACTAGTCATTTCTCTTAGCATGATGAAAATTTAAGTATATAATCTTAGAAGCAACATTTGAGAAGAAGGTAATGAAAATCATAAAGATCCCATAGAATAAGTCTTCAGAATTTTTTTTCTATAATAATAAATTATATATTTATTACATTATAACTATAGTTTTGTTTAAACCATTTTTATTTTATAAAATGGTGGGAACTAGGAGAAACTAGACCAAAAAAACATGTGTGGGATAATTAAATAATTATTTGAATGAAATACCCAATGAAATGGGGGGGGGGTGGAGTTTATAATGACATAAAAATAATTACCCATCTACATCAGGCTCTGAATAATAACGCATCCATGTGGAATTTTCACCATCACCCAAGAAGGAGAAACTATCCATAATTTCAATTTTGTGCTAATGAACACTAACATTAAGTGGATTAAATTTTCCACTTATAAATGAGAAATTATTTAACTGAATGGAAACAAGGTTTTATGTGCTCCAATATTCTGAAAATCGGAAAATTAGTTTGGAATACTATCATTTAGATTGAGAATCTAATCAGTGGCTTGTACTGATCAACAATACAAAGCAGAAACCTGATATTGAAAAAATTGAGTTAGTAGAATTTATGAAGATACTTCTTAACATTCATTTAAATTTAACTCTTCAAAAAAATATATGGGGAGATAATTTCTAGATATTATGAAAATAGAGAGGGAATATTTCATGAATTATGTAGAATATTTAACAAGACATTCCAGACACACCTCATGTTTTTTATCCATTATGAGAGAAAAATATATAGAATTTTTAGTGTTTTGAAACCATATCAATGAAAGGATCTAGATATCCATGAATTTTGGAGTCAATAAGAAGTAGTTCAATGTTCTCTCAAAGTGGTGATGAAGTTTATATAATTTCCCCATGGATGAAGATATATAATTATAATAATGTAGTTTCAAGTTAGGGGATCAAATGATAAAAAGTGAAAGAATATAAAAGCACCCACATAACAAAGATGTTGAATGAAGGATCCTGAGAATTGCTTCAAAGGGTTTAGAATTTTCTTTTTATATGGGATAGACGGATACTAAGATCATTAATGTTAAAGTAACATGCAGAAGTAACACAACATGAACTAGGAAACATATTCACCAACCAATGAAACAACTATGGTTTTATACTTCAACTCTAAGGATAAAGGGATCTAATTTAAGATAGTATACTAATCCAAGGGTATTTGAGAGTAATTAATGTCTGCAACCACCAAGTCCTAGTGATGTGAGTAATTCTTATGCTGTCACCACCACTTCGTCGGATCCTAAAAATGAATTCATATAAAATTTTCTTTTTATTCTCTCAATAATAAAAAGTCATTATTTTATTTCAGTTATACATATTACACTATATCTCACATGTTTTCTAGAAATATACAATCACATTCTTAATACCTTGATGTAGAGATATCCACGAAAACACACAACGAGGCGATTATTGAAACCTAAGTGTTAGAATATTATCATGTTCTAATTTGGGGGAATATTCTTCCAGAAAATCACATAAACCCTTCCTTGATGTAATTTGATGATATAATATGCGTTGATTGCCATTCATGATAATGATATCACATAAACTTCTAGTCAATGTAAATATATTTCTCTATTTCAAACCATCTCATTATCTATAAAAATTTATATAATTTTATGAATCTTTTTTTGATAATCACTCAATGATATGGGTTTTGATACCCAATGAAAAATCTCATCTTACCCAAATTTTTCTACCAAAGGAAATAGAAAACCTAGATAAAATTCCCATTATAATTGAATATAAATAAGTTTTTCCACATTGTTTCTTTGACTTACTAAATATCTTGAGGTAATTTTATGAAAAAACTTATGATTGGATACACTCTGATCTCCAAATGTACCTATAATATGGCCCTAATAGCTGCAGTATCATTTAGAAAAAAGGTCATATGCCCTTGGGTATCACTTGGGGTGCACCAATGATATTTTTTATAAATAATGATGGGTAAATATGATTGTGAATTGGTTCTAGGGTGGTAAATAATATCACAATGAGGAACATGTATCCCTTGGAAGGATTGATTCAACGATCAATCAACTTTAAGTCTCTCAGTACTTCTTAAAGGTGGATATTCATTTTTAGTATCATTAACTACATGTAAAGAAGAAATATATCTAGCAGATAAATTTTTATATAAGATATGGATACTATGAGTTCATTGTGATTTCCATTAGACTTCATAATTCTAATGAAATATTCATGGTCCTGAAAGATAGTGTATCTAGAGACTTCCCTGAAAAAATTATCATATTATTTATCGATAAAATTATCATATACTATAAGTCAAGGGAGAAACATGATGATGATATAAGGATTATGAAGAAAACATTTGGAAAAGATAATATATATGATCTATTTAGATATTCACATTCTTAATGAATGTGAATATAATTGAGTGAAGTTATATGGAACCCTCAAAGACAACTAAAATTGAAGAATGATCCTGACCCTTATGTTTCATGGAAGTGTATATTTTTCTTTTATTGGTTGGGAACTATTGCTAGTTTTTGAGAAACTCTTCATAATTATCTAGGAAAATAAGTAATTTTACATGAATATGGGTATTTTTTTTGTATTAAAGAATGTGTATAAATATTTAAGAAAGACATTAAGAGGATAATAAAAATGCATATACTCACACTACCGCCATGTGAATTAGGGTTTCTGATATCCATTTACTCTTTAAAGAATGGATTGGGTTGTGTACTCATTTATAATGATAATATGATAGATTATGCCTTATGATAGCTGAAGATACATGAGTAAAAATACCTGACATAGGATCGAGAGTTATTAGATATGAAATTTACATTAATGATTTTGTGTAAATATATCTATTGAATTATGTGTTACATATATAAATATAATAATAGTTTAAACTATATATTCACATATAAATAGACCAATATGATTTAATGAAGATGGATACTATTAATTGAAGACTAGGATTGCCTTATTCACTGTAACAACCCAAGTAAGAAAAGAATTATGGATTTTAATATCTATTTCTATTTATGAATTAGATAGTGTTTTAGATGCTTAAAATTAGAATAAATCCAATCTTAAGCATTGAATTCTCAAATATTTTTGAAAAGATTATTTTACCACCTTTTGATGGTGAGCCATTTTTAAATCTATATTTGGAAAATTTAGTAAGCACTATTTTTCAAAATAAACATATTATTTAGTATGGGGACATTGAAATTTACTTTGGATAAATTTTTGGTATTTTTCTGACAATGTTCATTTTTTAATGAATAGTGAAAAATACTGCATTTTACTTCAAAACTGCTTTTTCATCTAATTTAATTATACAGATAGATTATCTTTTTAATTGGTTTTAAAGTTTAAATAGAATATATTTTTACCATTTAATCCAATTGTGGTTATTGTAATTAATTTCACTTTGAAATTGGATATAAACAATTGTCAAACTTTTGATAGATATTGTTTCCAAAAAAACCGCTATTTGTATTGACAATGGGAATTATTTTTAAATTAATTACTACAATTTCTGTGTTTGGAATTTAGTAAAATGGATTCCATATTTGGAATCATAAGGTACATATTATGTAATTAAGATACTTTTGTTTTTGGACATTATGAATAGTAATGAGGGTAATTATCTTTAATTATCGTGATTAATTAGTAATTGGGTAGTTAAGGGTAATAAAATAATATCATAATAATAATAAATGACCCCAAAATGTGTCCTAATGCTACTGGTTGTGTCGTGGCTGACCATGGGATGCCTTGTTCCAAACTTTGGGACCCCATGGAATCAATTTTGGGTGATAGTGACACTTTATCATTTAATGTTTTTTTAAAAGGAAAGTATAACCAAAGTATGTATCACCCAAGTAAAACAATTTTATTTTTGTCTGTGTAAATGATATCTTAGACTATAAATGGTCATTGGTATGATAAAAATATTTCCTACAGCATAATATTTTTTTTATAATTTTTAGACATTAAATAAATTAAATGTTTTATGAAACCATGATGATGCATCGATTACCTCATTAATGAACAATTTAAATAAAATGAAAAGATAATGTAAAATCAAAGAATTACACCTGTCAAAGACCTATTGGATGGGTGGATTTCGAACCCTTATCACCATAACCTCGAAATATATAATTGTGGGACCTTTAATATCTGAAACTCATTATATAATAATGTAACATTTCTTTACTTTCCTAGAGTTCCCCTCCACCCTCTTATAAAAGGCCCCCACCTCTACCAGCTTACCCACACCTATCAAGCCATTGGCTCAGCCAATATATGTTCATTTTATCACTCCACATCCCTCTATTCATCATCGAATCCTTAACTTATGCAGAAATCTCTTCAAGAAACCCTTTTGGTTCAAACCAAGAAGAGTTACCCGATTTAAAGGTAATGTATTCACTTGTGTTCTTTTGTTTTATTTTGCTTCTCCAACCCCCTAAACTATTTTTAATCCATTATTTTGTAACAAAAACAGTATCTTAAATATACTAGGATGTTTTTATGATAATTATTTTATTTACACTTACACACACCTCCGTCTAATGGTTAATGAACATACTGTTTCTGTGGTTGGCGAATTTCTGCGTCACGAAACGATGATTGTTCAATATTCTTTTAACACAATTAATGGTGGCCATTAAGATGTAACTATATTTATATATGATATATATATTATGTTTATGTTTTCCATATGATTCTGTATTTTTATTTTATGGAATACCTTTATGGTTCCATTATGGGTAAACACAATATCTTCATTTTCGGAAGTGCAGACTACCGCCCCCTCAAAGTGGTTTGATTCGTTAATGCCATATGTGGGATGTTTAAAGAATGTATTTTATGATGTTATATATGATATTATACTGGAATTATAATATACCATTATATCATTATGATTTAATTCCATCAAATATGAAATAGAAATGAAAGTAGCATTCATGCGTACGTACGACTTACTGTCTCTATGAACAGTGCATTTCATTTCATACCTCTAAATGTTATGTAATATTATAAAGGCATGTATATAATGGATATATATGATATATAAATCATGAATATACTTCTGTATATAATGGATATTTTTCTACATGAACAACTTGTAATTATAAGAAGTTTATTTTTGACTCAAGTACCAAGGGTCGAAAAAACGACCATTATTAACTCAAATAATTAAATAATATTCATAACATGGTAATAAGTGATATAAAAGGTATAATTAACTTGAAAAAGTTTCTTAAGCAAGTAGAAATTAACTATAGTTTATTATTCCAGAGATTAAAGAACGATCGAGTCAATTCAGACACGAGGTATGGGACTTCGTCTCAATCTCCATTCATTGAGGCATATTTTGTTTTATTCACAACATTCTTTTATAGGGTGTATAAACCCCTTTGACTTTTAATTTTGTTCAAAATGAATATTTTTATATAAGGCGTTTTACTAAACGAAAAAAGTGAATGTTTTTGTCTTACGTATGCAGCGGCAACGACTTCTCTGCCGCCATGACCATTATTTTAGTTTCGGCTTCCTCTACAAGCCATAACTTTTTTTAATTAAAAATAAATACCATGATTTACTTTTATTTTATTTTGGTATTGAAAATGGTTTTGATAATTATTTTATTTATATCAATGTGTTTTTGATATCTTGTGATTGAAATATGGAAATGTTATGTTTCCTTTATGCATGTTTTATGTGATACGATTATGTTATGGTTCTTGGAAATTGTTTATGAAGATGGGTGGTTCCATGATAAACTAAGGGAGGGTGAGCCCGATATAGCTCTCCAATTTATTGGGTAATGCGAAAGAGTTAAATTCTAAGGTTTCTCCGAAAGGATTTAGGGAATATACTGTGATGGGTATTCCAAATGTAACCATGGGGGTTACTCCCTACGTAAGAATGTTATGAATGCCTCAAGTTACCTTTATGTCTTATGTTTTCTACTAGTTATTCATAAATCATATGATTTCATGATGCATGATAAAGTGCGTTTGTTTTATGAGTAAAGTATGATTTCATTAATTCTTATTTATACATGGACTAATGTTTTCGTTCCGTACTTTTATATCCCGTACTGAGCTTTTTATGCTCATCACATGTTTTTGAAATGTTCTTCACAGGTCAAGGGAAATGTACATGATGTGATCATATTGTCGAGGAAGTGTCATGAAAGAATCCATGTTTTATTTTAAATATGTATCCTTTGATGGGAAAAATGAATACTATCTTTTTTATAACCACCTTGTTTTAATGTGGAATGTAATCCATGATTTATGATCGAATTATCTAAAACTCTAAACCTGAAAAGATCCTCAATGTCCATTCTTGTAATAAATCAAGAATAAGTAATGTTTAAGGTTGGGGCCTTATAGTTGGTATCAGAAGTCGGTTTACGAAAAATTTAGGAGTTATAATTCTATTAAATGATTATAAAAAAAATATGGTTAAATTGAAATGATATTGCATTTCAAGATTACCATGTTGCTTCATCTAAGACATTCTTGTTCACAATGGTTTTCTGTAGAGGAAACAAGGAAGCAGTGCTAGGAAGGCATCAGAAGGAAATGACCTTCCGAATCAGCATCCTGAGATGGTCGGAATTGGAATTTAATAGTTTGTTGCAGTAATGGTGCAATTGACTCAACTGATTATTGGTAGTGGTATCCATGCACGAGATAATCCAGATCAACTATAGAGGAACATGTCAGTGGTGTAACATTTCATGAGGCAACATCCCCCATCATTCATAGGATCATCTGACCCTGTGCTAGCTGAAGGGTGGATTAAAGCACTGGAGTAGATTTTTGATGTCTTGGGGTGTTTAGACAATCAAAAGTATAGTTTTGTTGTTTTCCATTTGGAGGGTGAAGTAGATCAGTGGTGGTCGATGGTTAAAAATACTAGGGACGCTGATGATATTGATGCTCTTGACTGGGATGAATTCAAAGGTATGTTTCTTGAGAAATATTTTCCTAAGGTTGTTTGACATAGGATGGAAAACCAATTCATGGAATTGATGCAAGAGGACAACTCAATGGCTGCTTATGAATAAAGGTTCACTCAATTGGCGAGGTATGCTCCAAATTTTATCTGAGACCTTCATAGTAAAATCAATAGTTTTTACTCAAGATTAAAGCCAAAATACTGAAGGGCTTTAGCTTCTCGTGAGTTCAAAAGTTATGAAAATATTGTTTGATGTGATGAGAAGGTGGAAATGGAGTTTTCTGATGATCAAGTGTTCTATAACAACCAACAAAAGAAGAGACTGATGTGGAAGGAGAAAGGGAAGAATCTTTCAAAGAAGACTGATGGTAAGAAAACTATGTTTTCAGTTTGTGATAAATGTGGTAAAAGGAATGCTGGGGAATGTATTTTAAATTTTGGAAGGTGCTATCGATGTGGTAATATGGGACATAAGGCTCATGATTGCACTGAAAAAGATCAGGGTGATGGTAAGGCCAAATTTGATTTATAGTTAGTGAAATGTCTCAAGTGCAATGAGATGGGTAATTATGCAAACGAGTGTTCAAGAAAGAGCTCAAATGATGGGATGTAGTCAGACAACAAGCAGAATGGTGTGGTGAAATCCTTTTCAACTACTTCAGCATATGTTGGGCCATCAAATGAAGTGGTATCTCGTACTTTGTTTTTTTTCAGATTATGCCAGTGTGTTGTTTGATTTGGGGTCTACACATTCTTTCATCTCTGAAAATTTTTATAGTAAATTGGGAATTCCATCTAAAGAATTGACACCTTAACTTGTGGTAAAAACACCTGGGGGAAATGTTGAGGCAAAAAGAATTCATAAGAATCTTCCTATCCTTATCCGTGTAAAGAACCTACTTGCAAACCTTATTGTTTTACCTCTAGTAGAGTTTGATGTTATCCTAGGGATGGATTGCCTCTCTGTTTACCATGCTAAGATTTATTATAGAGCCTTGAATAACATCACTGTGAAGAACAAATATCCTTTTCCTCATATCGATGATTTATTTGATCAGCTCCACGGAGCTTAGTATTTTTCAATGATTGACATGAGATCGGGGTACCATCAGTTGAAGGTAAATGAAGCAGATATTCTGAAGACCACGTTTCGTACAAGATATAGCCATTATGAATTTGTAGTTTTGCCTTTTTGGCTAACCAATACACCTGCTATATTCATGGACCTTATGAATATAATTTTCTATGAGTTCTTGGATAAGATTGTGATTGTTTTCATTGATGATATTTTGGTGTTTTCTAAAAGTAGATAGGAGGATGAAAGACATTTAAGGGATATTTTTTAAACCATAAAAGAAAAGAAATTGTATGGAAAATTCAGCAAGTGTGAGGTTTGGTTGCAAAAAAATTCTTTCCTTGGTCACATTGTTTCTAAAGACGGGATCACTGTTGATCCTGCAAAAACAAAGGTTGTGGAAGAATGGCCAAGACCCACAAATGTAACCAACATTCATAGTTTTCTTAGTTTGGCAGACTATTACCAAAGATTTGTTAAAAAAATTTCATGGTTATCTAGTCCAATTACTAAGCTAACTCGTAAGAGTGTTAAGTTTATCTGGACAAAAGAATGTGATGATTGTTTTCAGGAATTGAAAAGAAGATTGGTGAATGCTCTAGTTTTGGAACTACCTTCCAGGAATGGTGAGTTTGTTATCTACAGTGATGCTTCATTGAAAGGACTTGGTTGGATCCTGATGCAGAATGATTATGTAATTGATTACGCTTCACATCAGCTGAAAACTCATGAGTTAAATTACCCTACACATGATTTGGAATTAGATGGAGTTGTTTTTTGCTTTAAAAATATTGAGGCATCATTTGTATGGTGTAAAGTGTGAAATATATAATGGTCACAAAAGTTTAAAATATATATTCACCGAGAAATAATTGAACATGAGACAAAGGAGATGGATAGAATTAATCAAGTATTATAATTGTACAATTCATTACCATTCAGGAAAAGTAAATAAAGTAGCTGATTCTTTGAGTCAAAAAAGTAATGCTTCATTAAAAATGTTGCTTTTGGAACATGATCCTTTGGTTAAGGATTTGATGAAATTTTTCATAGAAGTTGTTGGTGTAGGATGTCCTTCTGTTTTGTTTCATGTATCAGTGAAATCCACTCTATCAGACAGAGTTAAGCGAGCACAGAAGCAAGATAGTGAGTTGCAGAAAAGGGTAGAGTTGGTTCAGAAAGGTAAGTTGCCTGAATTCAACATTGATAATGATTGTGTTTTGAGATTTGGGAAGAGATTGTTTTTTCTTATGATTCACAGTTGAAGAGAGAGTTTTTATATGAAGCTCATAGTTCTCCATTTTCACTTCATCCTGGCTGTACTAAGATGTTGGGCCATCAAATGAAGTGGTGTCTGGTACTTTGTTTGTTTTTTCATATTATGCTAGTGTGTTCTTTGATTCAGGTTATACACCTTCTTTCATCTCTGAAAATTTTTATAGTAAATTGGGAATTCCATCTCAAGGATTGACACTTGAACTTGTGGTAAAAATACCGGGGGGAAATGTTGATGTAAAAAAGAATTCATAAGAATCTTCCTATACTTATCCGTAGAAAGAACCTACTTTTAAACCTTATTATTTTACCTATAGTAGAGTTTGATGTTATCCAGGGTATGGATTGGATCTCTGTTTACCATGCTAAGATTTATTATAGAGCCTTGAATAACATCACTGTTAAGAACAAATATCCTTTACCTCATATCGATGATTTGTTTGATCAGCTCCAGGGAGCTCAGTATTTTTCAAAGATTGAACTGAGATCGGGGTACCATTAGTTGAATGTAAAGAAAGTAGATATTACGAAGACTGTGTTTCCTACAATATATGGCCATTATGAATTTGTAGTAATTCATTTTGGGTTAACCAATCTACCTGCTATATTCATAGACCTTATGAATAGATTTTTCCATGAGTTCTTGGATAAGTTTGTTGTTGTTTTCATTGATGATATTTTGGTGTTTTCTTAAAGTAAAGAGAAGCATGAAAGTCATTTAAGGGTTATTTTGAAAAAATTAAAAGAAAAGAAATTGTATGGGAAATTCAGAAAGTCTGAGTTTTGGTTGCAACGAATTTCTTTCCTTGGTCACATTGTTTCTAAAGATGGAATAACTGTTGATCCTGCAAAAACAAAAGTTTTTTAAGAATGGACAAGACCCACAAATATAACTGAGATTTGTAGTTTTCATGGTTTGGTGGGATATTACCGAAGGTTTTATAGAAATTTTTCATGGTTATCTAGTCCAATGACTAAGCTAACTCAGAAGGGTGTTAAGTTTATCGGAAAACAAAGTGATGATCGTTTTCATGAATTGAAAAAAAATATTGGTGAATGCTCCAGTTTTGGCACTACCTTCCAGGAAGGGTGAGTTTGTTATCTATTGTGACGCTTCATTGAAAGGACTTGGTTGCCTCCTAATGCAAAATGATCAGGTAATTGCTTATGCTTCACTTCATTTGAAAACTCATGAGGTAAATTACCTTACACATGATTTGAAATTAGCTTTTGTTGTTTTCGCTTTAAAATATTGGAGGTCTCATTTGTATGGTGTAAAGTGTGAGATATATACTGATCACAAAAGTTTGAAATATATATTCACTCAGAAATAATTGAACATGAGATAGAGGAGATGGCTAGAAATAATCAAGGATTATTATTGTACAATTCATTACCATCGGGGAAAAGTAAATAAAGTGGCTGATGATTTGAGTAGAAAAAGTAATGCTTCATTAACCATGTTACATTTGGAACGTGATCCATGGGTTAAGGATTTGATGAAATTTGGCATAGAAGTTGTTGTTGTATGATGTTATTCTGTTTTGTTTCAAGTATCAGTGAAATCTTCTCTATCGGACAGAATTAAGCAATCTCAAAAGCAAGACAATGAGTTGCAGAAAACGGTAGAGCTGGTTCAGAAGGATAAGTTGCCTGAATTCAACATTGATAATGATTGTGATATGAGATTTGGGAAGAGATTTTGTGTGCTGTGTGATTCATAGTTTAAGAGAGGTTTTTTATGTGAATCTCATAGTTCTCCATTTTCAATTCATCCAGGCAGGACTAAGATGTATAGAGATTTTCGAGAGTATTACTGGTGGGAAGGAATGAAAAGAGGTAGTGCTGATTTTACTATGAAGTGTTTGACTTGTCAATAGGTTAAAGAAGAGCAGAATTTACCAAAAAGGATGCTTCAGCCTTTACCAGTGCCAAAGTGGAAATGGGAGAATATATCCATGTACTTCATTGTGGGGTTTCCGAAGTCACCTTGAGGTAATAATGCGATCTGGGTTTTTGTTGATCGCTTGACTAAATCTGCTCATTCCCTTGCTATACGAGATACTTTCTCCTTATATCAAAATTCTCATTTGTATCTTAAAGAGATAGTCATGTTACATGGAGGTCCCCTCTCCATTGTATCTGATTGTGATCCCATGTTTACTTTTAACTTTTGGAAAGGCCTTCAGAATTCATTGGGTACTGAATTAAATTTTTGTACAACTTTTCATCCTCAATCAGATGGGCAGTCAGAATGAAAAATTAAGACATTGGAGGATATGCTACGTGCTTGTTCGATGGATTATCAGGGAATTTGGGACCAACATATTTCGTTGGTTGAGTTTTATTATAACTACAGTTTCATTCTAGTATACAAATAGAACCATTTGAGGTATTATATGAGAAGCGGTGTTGAAATCCAACTTTTTGGGATGAAGTGGGTGAAAGGAAGTTGATGGGTCCATAATTGGTAGCAGAGTTGGCAGAAAAAGTTCAGCTGATACAGAATCACATGAGAACAGCTCAGAGCAGGTAGAAAAGTTATGCAGACAACACGAGGAAGGATCTCTCTTTTGAGGTAGGCGATCACATCTTCTTCAAAGTTTCACCATGGAAAAGTGTGATGTGATTTGGTAAGAAAGGAATGATGAGTCCAAGGTTCATTGGACCATATGAAATTCTAGAGAGAGTTGAATCAGTTTCATACCAAGTGGCTTTACCTCCGAGTTTATCTCAGGTACACAATGTTTTTCATGTTTCAATGTTAAGGAAGTACATGCCAGATCCATCTCATGTTTTGAGTCGAGAGGTAGTTCAGTCGAAAGTGAATTTTTCTTATGAGGAACAACTAGTCTAAATTTTTGACCACATGGAGAAAGTATTCCGGAATAAGTTGATACATCATGTAAAAGTTTTGTGGAAAAACCACATGATTGAAGAGGCAACATGAGAATCTGAAAATACGATGAGGGATAAATACCCCCACTTATTCGACAAGTAAATAAATTGCGGGGATGCAATTTTCTGAAGTGGGGAAGGATGTAACATCCCATGTAAGTAAAGAATTGTGGATTTTCATATCTATGTCTATTTATGAATTAGATAGTGTTTTAGAGGCTTAAAATGAGAATAAATCCAATCTTAAGCATTAAATTCTCTAATATTTTATAAAAGATTGTATTACCGCCTTTTGATGGAGAACCATTTTTAAATCTATCTTTTGACAATTTTATAAGATATATTTTTTAAAATGAACTTATTCTTTAGTATTTGGACATTGAAATTTTCTTTGGATAAATATTTGGTATTTTTCTGACAATGTTCATTTTTTTAATGAATAGTGAAAAATACTGCATTTTACTTCAAAAATGATTTTTTATCTAATTTATTTATATGGATAGATTATATTTTTAATTTGTTTTAAAGTTTAAATAGAATATATTTTTACCGTTTAATACAATGGTTGGCATTGGAATTAATTTCACTTCGAAATTGGACATAAACAATTGTCAAACTTTTGATAGATATTGTTTCTAAAAAACCCGCTATTTCGTTTGACAAATAGAATTATTTTTAAATTAATTACTAAAATTTTTGTGTTTGGAATTTTGTAAAATGGAATCCATATTTGGAATCAGAAGGTCCAAATTATGTAATCAAGACACTTTTGTTTTTGGACATTATGAATAGTAACAACGGTAATTATCTTTAATTATCGGGATTAATTTGTAATTGGGTAGTTAAGGGTAGTAAAATAATAACATAATAATAAAAAATGACTCCAAAATGTGTCCTAATTCTACTGGTTGTATCATACACGACCATAGGATTCCTTTTTCCAAACTTTGGGACCCCATGGAATCACTTTTGGGTGATAGGGGCACTTTATCATTTTCTGTTTTTTTAAAAGGAAAGTATAACCAAATTATGTATCACCCTAGTAAAACAATTTTAGTTTTGTCTATGTAAATGATCTCTTAGACTATAAATAGTCATTGTAAATCTAAGAATATTTCATAAATCATAGTAATTTTTTTATAATTTTTAGACATTAAATATATTGAATTTTTTATGACACCATGATGATGCACCGATTACCTCATTAATGAATGATTTAAAAGAAAATGAAAAATAATGTAAAATATAAGACTTACACTTGTCAAAGACTTATTTTATGGGTGGATTTCCAACCCTTATCACCTTATCTGATAAATATATAATTGTGGGACCTTTAAAATCTGAAACTCATTATATAATAATGTAACATTTCTTTACTTTCCAAGAGTTCCCATCCTCCCTCTTATAAAAGGCCCCCACATATACCCCCTTACCCACACCTCTCAAGCCGTTGGCTCGACCACGCTCTACTAATTTTATCTTTCCACATCCTCTCTTCATCCTAGTAGCCTTACCTTAGGCAGAATACTCTTCAAGAAACCATTTTGGTTCAAACCAAGAGGAGTTACCCGATTTAAATGTAATGTCTTCACTTGTGTTCTTTTGTTTTATTTTGCTTCTCCAACCCCCTAAACTCTTTTTATTACTTTCTTTTGTAATAGATATAGTATATTAAATATATTAGTATGTTTTTATGAGAAGGATTTGATTTAAAATTACACAAACCTCCGTCTCATGTTTAAAGAACATACTGTTTCTGTGGTTGGCAAATTTCTGCCTCACGAAACGATGATTGTTCAATATTATTTTAACACCTTTCATGGTGGCCATTAAGATGTCACTATATTTATATATGATATATATATATTATTTTTTTTCATATGTTTCTGTATTTTGCTTTTATAGCATACCATTATGGTTTCCATTATGGGTAATCATGATATCGTCATTTTAGGAAGTGCAGACTACCAACCCCTCAATGTAATTTGATTCATTAATGCCATATGTGGGACATATAATGGATGGAGTTTATGATGTTATACATGATATTATATTATAATTATAATATAAATTTATATCAATATGATTTCATTCCATTAAATATGAAATATAAATGAAAGTAGTGTTCATGTGTACATACGGCTTACCGTCTCCATGAACGGTGCATTTCATTTCATACCTCTAAATGTTATGTAATATTATAAATGAATGTATATACTGGATATATATTATATATATGATATATACAACATGAATATAATTATGGATATAATGGATATTTTACCACATGAACAACTTGTAATTATAAGAAGTTTATTTTTGACTCAAGTACCAAGGGTCGACAAAACGACCATTAATAACTTAAATAATTACATAATGTTCATAACATGTTAATAAGTGATATAAAAGAGATAATGAACTTGAAAAAGGTTCTTATGCAATTATAAATTAACTCTAGTTTATTATTTAGTTGATTAAATAATGATCGAGTCATGTCGGACACGACGTATGGGACTTCATCTCCATCTCCTTTAGTTGAGGCATATTCTGTTTTATACACAACTTTCTTTTATACGACGTATAAACCCCTTTTAATTTTTCTTTTATTCAAAAGGATTCTTTTTATACAAATATTTTTACTAAACTACAATAGGGAATGGTTTTTTCTTACGTATGCAGTGACAATGACTTCTCCGCCACTGTGACCATTATTTGTGTTTCGGCTTCTTCTACAAGCCATATGTTTTTTTAATGCAAAATAAATACCATGTTTTACTTTTATTTTATTTTGGTATTGAAAGTGGTTTTGATAATGTTTTGATTTTTATCAATGTGTTTTTGATATCTTGTGATTGTAATGTGGAAATGTTATGTTTCCTCTATGCATGTTTTATATGATACGATTATGTTATCGTTCTTGGGCATTGTTTATAAAGACGGGTGGTTCCATGATAAACTAAGTGCTAGTGAACCCGATATTGCTCTCCAATGAATTGGGTAACGTTATTGAGTTAAACGCTATGGTTTTTTTGAAGAGATTTAGGGAATGTACTATGATCGGTATTCCAAACGTAGCCATGAGGGTTACTCCCTACGTAAAAATGTTATGAATGCCTCAAGTTACCTTTATGTCTTATGTTTTCTATGAGTTATTCATAAATCTTATGATTTCATGAGGTACGATAAATTGCTTATGTTTTATGAGTAATGTATGATTTCATTAATTCTTATGTATACATGGACTAATGTTTTCATTCTATACTTTTATATCCCTTACTGAGCTTTTTATGCTGATCCCATGTTTTTGAAATATTTTTCACAGGTCAAAGGAAAAGTACATGATGTGATGATAGTGTCAATTAAGTGTCATGAAAGAATCCATGTTTAATTTTAAATATGTCTCCTTTGATGGGAAAAAATGAATACTGTCTTGTATGTAACAACCTTGTTTAAATGTGAAATGAAATGCAGGATTTATGATCTAATTCTCTAAAACTCTAAACCCGAAAAGATCCTCAATGTGCATTCTTGTAATAACTCAACAATAAGTAATGTTTAATGCTGGGGCCTTATATTCACAACCATATTAGAAAATATAATAAGGAATATGAAGCTCTTTATAGAAAATAATTGACACTCTATCAATTATATTGATCAATAAAGACCCTATATTCATAAATTTGAAAAGGATGAATTTTGAAATCATAACAACAAGGAAGAAATCATACCATTTACAAATTATTATTTAATTACCCATTTAAGTGATGATTTTGGAGGCACAAATGGTTTATTGGGAGATTCAAAATATGGTGATGACAAATAATGTATGGATGTTTTCAAAATATAACAACAAAATATGGTATCATTTAGGTTGGAACTTGAAATTATGTTCCATCATCACATATGATAAATAAAGAGCCGTTGGATAATGGAAATAGATCATATTTCTACATCAATCCTAGAACTATAAAAGTATATTGTGATCATCGAGATCAGTTCTCATGGAACAACATGAAGATGATGGTTTGTGAATACACCACAATTTTATTTTTATGTCAACAAGTTAATGTATAATGGTAAATTTTTAAAGGGATAATGAAACCATTACTTATAACCTAATTGAAATGATAGAGAATAAAAATAGTATTTTTATTAGTCTCCTAATAACATCAACAAAATAAACAAGAGATGGTTTGTGGTCAATCGACTCGCCAAAACTGATCACTTCATCACGATTGAGGAATATTTCTATCTTGACTGAATTTTCCTAATATCCAAAAAATGAAGTTGTGAGGATAGATGTAAGACCATATACCATCATTTTTATCATTATTTGAGGCTCACCTATAAATTATAGGGTAATCGTCAACAAGCTTTAAATATTGAATTTAATATCTGTATGGCCTATCAGACCCCAAATGATAGCTAATATGAAATAATAATTTAGAAAATCAAAGACACACTGGGATTAGGATCTATGGAATTTAATGGAGGATAGGATCCACATGTCCCATCAGTTAAGTCAGTATAAAATAATAGATTCGAATCAAGTATTCAAATGGACCCATATAAAACTTTGTATGGGATGTGATGTTGTACTCAATCATATTGGGAGAAAGATAGTGAATAGAAGAATAATGGACCAGATTATGAACATGTTATGATAAAGAATGATCATTATGGAATCCTAATATTTTATTACATAAATCTTCACTAAATGGAAAAAAACCAAAGATCTTTTAAAGTTTAGTTTCCTGGAAATAAAGTAAACAATTCATGAGAAAATGATGAAATTCTTATAATCCCACTTGAAGAGACATTAATGGGTTCACCGAATGTTATGTTTATGACATCTCATAACCTATGGACATACATATAATGAACATAGTGATTATGAGGCCAACTAAGGGAATAAGAAAGGAAAACATTTACCACGTGATCATGAAAAATTACAATAATAACATGAGGAATAACAATATAGATTGAACAATATATCAAGAATAATATCATAATAAAATTAACATGAAACATAACATTCAGAGGTGGCTACAACATTTAAATGATTCATTCATAATGACATCACCATTGTTTGTTACAAAGGTGTCATAAATTAAAATTACCAATATCATTCCCCAAGGTATAAAAAAATCTCATATATAGAGATTAAATTATTTACCAAAATTATTTGGAGTGATAAATGGTAGAACCATTCATATGTCTTAATTTTAGGTGAGTGACATAGATAATAATAAATAATTTCAATAATAACCCTTGTATAATTAAAAATGGGATTCTTATTGAAATCTTTGAATACAAAAGAGCATAAAGAAATGACCAATGTGTCATTTTTGGATCTATGAAAAGAAATATGGGTTTCATATATGTGAACTCCCAAATCAAAATTCTATTTTTAAATCTATTTTAATAACCATTGAAAATAAAATAGTTTTGCGTATTCATATAAAAAGGAAAAGAAAATTTCATATGTAATAAATTGAAATTTGATAAGTAAATTTGGAAGTATGACATGTATAAAATGTTGTTTTAAAAAAGGGTAAAATGATAAGGAAAAATGGTATTCCAATGAGAAAACATAATATGGTAGTAAGGGTATGATATAAATGGGAGAAAAAGAGGGTAACCATCACATTTATAAAAAAACAAAAATGGGTTCTTGAATTGAATAGAAAGGAAAGATGATTACCTTACCATGAAGAGTTACTCCTAGATCATGAGTAATGAAACCTTGGGAGATTGAGGAAACCTTATGGGGACTCATTGGGGGAAAACACAAAATAATCATGGATTATGGATATTTACTAAAAGTAAATGAAAAAAATGGGTGGTTATTTTTAGAAAAATTGTTGGAAATGTTTAATAATCTCTAAATAAAGGTCTTTGATATCTAGCTTGGGGAAAATAGAGAACCATGATCTTACACTTGGGGTTTCTCATTGTTCTAGTCGTTTAGGTCACATTTTAGGTTATTTAAATCTACAAGAACTATGCATAAATTTATATTACATATTTTGGCAAGGAAAATTCAAGTTAAAAAAAAGTAATGTTTTCAAAATCAAAGTGTCTATTATTGAATTTGGAAAGTCAGATATAAATTTCACAAATTGAATAAAATTTATTAAAAATATTTAATATTAATGGAATAAAACATTTCTTGTCATCTATTATGTCTAATTAATTATTAAATTAGTATGATAAAAATATGAATTCATTAATCACACCAAAAACCCAAAACTACATTTTTACTATTCATGGAAAAAATAAACTATTTTAGAAATTTATTATTAATTTCCCCTAACCTAATTTTGAAATTTAATTTCAAAAATGATGGTTCTTTTATCAATTTTTTTATAAATATGATAATTTAAACTTTTCAACATAAAAATCATCATTTATTTAAAAATATATGTTATTAAGGTATATGGAAATTGACGACACATATAAAAAATTTCATAGGAAATTATAAAATTATTTTACATTATATATTTTGATAAGTGTTTTTTAAAAAGATATTTTATTTGATAAAATATAAAGATTTATATTTTAGTTTATTATAAATTGTATAAATTTTATAAAATAAATACCATTATGTTTTATTGGTGCATAAAAATAAAATTACCGTATTCATCTCAATTAAAAATATATTTTATTAAAAAAAATAATTCCTAAGAGGAATTTATCAGATTAACATTTTATTCATACAAATGAATTTTCATTTTATGTAACTGAGGTTTGTACACGTAACCCTTTATTACACCTCATATTCCCCAAAGGTAAGGTGTACCATATTGGTAGATTCATGGGTTAGATCGACTAATAATGAACGAGTGAAAAAATCCAATAACATGAACATCCATGATAGGATATTTTGTTCAACATTCACTTGTTGATGCTGAGAATGCACCTGGTCCTAGGTGAACCCCATTAATGCTACCACCCCCAAGTTCTGAAAAATGTGCTTCAAAGTTAACGACCTTATAGGTTGATCCCATAAAAACTTCTTTTAATATCAATTATCATTTTTCATTAAAAATTATAAATAATAGATATAATGGTAAAATTATCAACCTATGGTAAAGTTTTTATCTTTTATATTAAACAACATTCATATAATGATTTCATCCCGATGGTCACATACCCCTTTATAAACTACAAATACCATTTCATTATTTCACTATATTTCCACTTGAGTTTATATTTTCATTTTCATGATATGTTGATTGGTTTACTAATATTTTGATTTATTTATATAGTGTTTTATATGGGAGTGATGATCATATAATATTTGGGTGATCCAAACATTCTTATTTTAGTATTTCTATTTTATATGTTTTGTAAAATTATAACATTTGGCATTTTAATTGGTTTTATAATAGACTAATATCATTATATTTTATAATAAGATATTTGTTTTGGTTTCTAATTATTTTATACATGAGTAATATTATATAATATGTAAAAAATATTTATTCAATGAAAAATATATCATTAAAAAATACTAGGTCATTACATTCTTCCCCTTTAATAAATTTAGTTCCAGAAGTTTCAACTCATTCTCTTGGTTGAGAAAATTTTAGGGTACTTATCTCTCATTGACTCCCCTAGTTCCCATTTCCCTTCTTCATATGTATAGTTCCTCCATAAGTCATTGAAAAATTGGGTTGTATTATTGCATAGAATAGTGTTTTTATAGTGTATGATCTCCATTGGCTACTCCTCATAAGAGAAGTTATGTTCTTGTTTTACCACCTCCAAATTTAGTACATGAGAGAGGTCATGTATGCACTTACTCAAGAGAGGAAAAATGAATACATCAAAATATTATGATCTATTTGTGAATGTTCTAGTTGATATGCCACTAATACTATACAGTTAGGGATTTTAAAGGGGCCAATGTACCTATGGATAATATTCTCATTCTTTAAAAATTGAAATTCTCTTTGATAGAGTGATATCGAAAGGAAATATTTATTCCCAACATTAAAATGCATGTCTCGTAGATGATTTTTATCATAGATATTCTGCCCACTTTGAGGAAAAATTATATTTTATTAGATGACATGAACATTTTATATCATCTCTTACCGAAGATGGGGCCCATGAAATTTCCTCTCACTAACATCATCCCAACAAGTATGAGTTATATATCTCTTCCATTATAGATCTTCATATGTTTCTATTTGAATAATCTAGTTTAAATAGTCGGTGTATGAATATTAAACTAATTAAGGTGTTCATACCATCTACCTTTAAATTCCATTGAGCATGTTCTAATAATTTTTATGAGGGTGTGAATTAGAGAGTCTGATTAGTAAAATACATGGATATTACATCATTTTAGAAGAATATTCATTATATTAACAAAATAATTTATTGAGGACCGTAATATATTTTTGTCTTCAGAAACTTAGAAACAAAATCTTCTATCTTGGTGAAATATATTCAACATATCTGATAGTGATATATATCCTTAATACTTCTACCTAAAACATTTTTTCATAACATGGGGAATGGAAACACAACAAAGGGGTGATCTAAGAAGATCTGTAAGGGTATGTAAAAAAATTCATAAGAATAACATGAACAAAAGGGTGCAGAAATTGTGAAAATCATATAAAGATCAAACCGTACATATTAGAGATCATAATAAAGATTGGCAGTTCAGATGTCATGAATCATAAGAAAATAAAGAATATACAGCATGAATGAATACCAAAGGAATAAAACATAGAACATGGGGCATACATATAAGAATAATAAAAAATTATGTAAAGGCTACCTTCCAACATGTTCATAACAGATTAGGATTGGGCTATGACCCATGTACCAACTCCGGTATTGGGCTAATGACATGTGTAACAACTTACATTTAGGCTTCAGATACAACCCATACACCTTATTTTTTTCGGGATTGGGCTACAACCTACATATCCTCTTACTTTTTGGAATGGGATAAAACCCATGAACCATAATGTTTTTAGTCTTCAGTATAACCCATGTACCTTTTATGTTTTGTCGTGTGCTACAACCCATAAGCGTTCTTATTTTTGGGCTTGGGCTACAAACTGTTTACCCTCTGAGCTTATATATATCTTATCATTACCCCATGCATTGGAGGGAGATATAGGTCCCCAAAATCTCATAATGAAATCATATATACATGTGCCAAAATATCCTAAATAATCATATAAAAACAAATGATATGAAATGGTTATTATTAAAATGTCATCATATAATAAACTATGGAAAAATACCGGTTTCATAATCATTTCATCAAAATAAAAACTTGTGAAATAGAAACAAATTTAATAAAAATATAACCATTGAAAGAAAAATTAATTTCATAAAGACCATGAAATTAATAATAACCCATTTATAGGATGAATATGATTGGAAACATTAGATCATTTCCTAGAAGGGCATGAGTAACATAAATACATTTTATCTTAGATGGAAAATAATCAATAAATATCTTTAAAAAAAGTTTCATTAAGAAAATAACCTTTATTATATGAAAAAGTATTTTCTATACATAAAACCATTTGAAAATAATTTTTATAGAAAATACCTTGAAAACAGATAATGATTAATTTAAATCATTTAATAACCTTTTTCATTGAAAACATATAAAATAATCTTAAGTACATTTAAAAAAATTCTATGCAAAAAAGTGAAAACATATAATGAATGATTGTGGACTCGCGGCGACCTCCGGCTTGTATATGGAATTTGAAACCCTAGATGAAGCTCGGGGATGACTTCCCTCCCCTTCCAGGAGGCGGGAGGGAGGCGAAGGACTGGGTCTCACAGCCTCCAACACCGTGGAATCCTTTCATCCCTTTCTCAAACCCTAGCTACCTTCCAGATTTCCCGTCGATTTCTTTATGCCCGAAAGTTCCTGATCTTCATCAGGGTGATCCTCAGCTACTGATCTCTCCATCCGAGTTCTCTGAAGCTTCGAGTCACTTGGATTTAACGCTGGTAGCACGCTTTGATCAGAGAAGGCCCTCGGTTGATGACTTCGACCATTTCATCTTCAAAAAGTGGGATTTGCAAGAGCGTGCTATTGTTGGGCTTCTCGACAGTCGCCAATTCATGATTCGCTTTTCCTTGGAGGATGATTTGATCCACGCCTGGTCTAGTGCCCCTCGTAGATACAACGGATGTCGGTTATTCCTCCTTCGCTGGTCGTTTGATTTATACATGAATCGTGATCCGTCAACCACTGCGGCATGGGTTAGTCTTCCACAGCTCCCTCTTCCATTTCAAAATCCTGAAATTATTCTTATGATTGGTAATATGGTGGGGTGATTTCTCTGTTCTGATGTTCGCACGTCCACTGTATGTCATCCAGTGAATCCTCATCTCTGTGTGGAGGTGGACGTTGCAAGGCCCGTAGTCAATTGGGTATGGATCACTGTTGGTGAGGAATTCAGATGGAGGCAGCCCGTGATTTTCGAATCTTGGGTAGGATACTGCAACACCTGCTGTCGTCTGGGGCATATGGCATCGAACTGTCACTCTGAGGTGCTGAACAAAAGGTCCCATAACCGGAAGGGGGGGGGGGGATGATTCCTCCAAGCTGAGAGTGGTGTCAGCTAGAGGATTGGCACCTAGAACTATGGAGGAGAATCGGTCGTCAGTGCCTTTGAGGAGCTGTGTAGAGGTCCCTTCAAATCCTGATGTATCTGCTGTGTTCAGCAGGCTTCGGCATGATCTGTAGTTGGGTGATGGGGTGATTCACGCAATTTCCAAGGAGGCCTCTGGTTCTGGTGAAGGGGGAGGTACTGCAGGTGTAAACATTACTGTGAGGGATTTGCAGCATGAGGTGTGTGTGACTGCACCTACTGATATGGCGAGCAATTGGCGCAAGGAAGCAGTGACTATGGTAAATGGAGTGTAGGATGATGTTGGAAGAGGCTGTGATATGATGAAGGATTCAGATGGCAGTAATGGGGTGCAAGGTAGGGCTGTGATTGATGGGGAGATGGGATTCACAGTTGATACTTTAAATCGGTTCCAGGAGTTGGAAAAGGAGCTGGTATAGGAGGGAACGTCCATGACTGAGATGCAGCGTGAGGTTCCTTCACAGGAGGGAGGCAATGGGTCAAAGTATGTGATGCAGGGGACTTTAGTTCATTCGGAGTCCCCAGAACTACCACGGTGCCTTACTGTGATTGACACCAACGGTCAATTCCAGCAGTGTTGTGGAGGGAATGATAATTTTCAGTAGGTCATTATCCATGGAAAGTGGGGGGATTGATATGAGAGTGATCAAGAAAATTATGGAGGTCCGATTAAGCCTTCTTTTAGTGATGCGGTCCAAGGCGGGAAGGCGAAGGTGAGCGGGGCTCAAGAAGTCTTGACTGCCCCTCCACGACGCAGGTCAAAGAAAGATTACTCCTATTTGACAAAGCTGTTAGTCACTAGGAGATTTGGTGGCAGCAAGGAGCTCTTATCCTTGGAGCGGATGATTCTGCGAAGAAAATATGCTAAGGTTCTGAGGCATTACGAAAGCTCGGAATGGGAAACAGCCACAGTGGAGGAGGATTATAGTGATGGGTATGGGTTGTGTGACATGTAAGCTCCTTTCTTTTTGCCTTTTGTTGCTTGTCTTCTACACTTTTCTTTTACTTTAATAAATGGTCAGGGGGTTATCCCCTGGCTGAGCTTTTTTGGTATAATGAATGAATGTTTTGAAAACCATTTTACATGAAATCATATGAAAGGAGTTTCAAAATGTATTGATAAACATTTATTTTAAAATACATTGAAAACATATAAACAAGGCTTCAAAACATTTTAAAAACAATTTTCTTTGAAAACATATAAAAGAAGGTTGAAAACACTATAAAAACAAGGTTCCTTGGAAATTCCTTTTTAAAACATTATCTAAAAAATTAAGCTTTTGAAAATAAAAAAGAATATTCAAATAAATTATAGTTAGTAAATTTGTACTTGTCATATGAGGTAAAAAGAGCATTACTTTTGCATGGTAAAAAGGGTAGAAAAATTACTTGTTTGGAAAGAGGAAAGAATATTATTTTGAAGGGATCGGTAATACAAAAAAGGTTATAAATTAATTTTAATTATTAAAGGATAATGGTATAATATTCATGGAAAAAATGTTTAGAAATTTTTTTTTATGGTAGATAACTTTCCGACCGAAGAGAGGGTAAATTTGGCCTTTCTCAAAAACAATTTCTTAACTATATTATGTACCAAAGAGTATAAAGATGGCACCAATACATGAATATATCACAATTAACCATATAATAAGAATATTAATGAATGTTATTAAGAGATGGTTATAATATTTCATCAAAGTAATCATAAACATAAACATTCTTGAGAACTGTTGAGATTGTCTGAATAAACACACATCACTTGGTAACTTGGGATCATAATCTATATGTAGGAAAAAAATCACATGAATCCTAGAATATCATGAAAAGATGGTGATTAATGATATATAATATAAAATATAATTATATACACCTTAAAATGAATTTAGGAACTAAAAAACAAGATTCTAATGAAAGTAAAATTGAGACAAAATAATTTTACTGATTTGGTATCTTTTGAAACATGATCCCTGTGAAATAAAGGTAATATAATGTATATGTAAATAAATAAAAATTTATCTATTAAAATCATTAATTACAACCAGGAGTAGTATACACACTAAAAAAAGGAATGGGTGGTGAATAAATCATGTATCTCATGAAAATAAAATGTGAGTTTAAATCACCTGAAATTGCGTCTAGAACCTCATCATACTCATTCAAACCTCCTCTTAATCAGGTAACTCCATTTGGTTTGTTCCAAATGGATTCCTTGGACTAATTTCTTCCCAAAGGAAGGATTCAAGGAGGAAGTAAGGATTTTGGGAAGTTTAATGGGAATATTTTGGCCAAACCTATGTGGTTTTAGAGGTGTGAAGAAGAGGGTGAGGTTGTGGCCTTTTATAGGGAAGGGAAATGACACACTTGGTGTTTTTGAAAACAAGTTAGGTGTACCCTATTTTTTACCTACCAAAATTCATACAAAAAATATGAAACTTTGTAAAGGAAGGTGAACGGATGATGCATGTTATGAAAATTGGTGTTGGACAAGTGTTTATGTCCTTTTGGGTCTTATATTTAAGGTTTAGGCCTTAGTTAATCAAAGTTTTACCTTAATCGATGTAATTAAATTTATTTTCTTTTACGCATATATTTGGGGAAAAATTTTATTTGACCTTATTAGACATTATAAATTATTTAGATTCCAAATATGGAATTGATTTTTCCAAATTCTAATAACAGAATTGGTAGAAATTAATTAAAAATCAATACTGCAGACGAGATGACATTGCAGGGTTTTATGTTAAAAACATCTGCTATGGGAAAAACTGTTTTTTGTGACACGATTTATTCTCGTCACAAATAGTCCATCGAAGAGGTTGTTTTGGACGCGTTGACCAACCCACCACAAATAATTGGTTATTTATGATGGGAATAGGCGTCCCATTGTAAAATATTTCACACAGATTGGCACAGTTTGCACGCCAAACCGTGTGAAAAAGTATATGTGACGGGTAGGCACCACCCGTCGCAAAAGCAGGGAGGCTGTAAGAACTAGTTGCGACAGGGGATCCACTGTCGTAACTAGTTCAACCACCTGAGGGTATTTGCGATGGGACCCGTCACAAATAACCAGCGGTGGTGAAAAACGTTTTTTGATGGGATGTTGTCCTGTCGCAAATAGTGTGTCATTAGGTTACTTTTTCGATGGGACCCATTACAAATAACCTTCTAACCACCGATCATAATTAATGCAGTTGAAGGTATTTGTGATGGTATTACCATCGCAAATAGTACTGTCCCAACTAATATAACCTATATATACCCTTATCAGTTTTTCCGTCCTAAATTACTTTTTCCTCGGCTTCTCTAAACTCTAATTTTAGAGTGAATATTTTTTAGAGTTAGTTATTTTTACGAAGAAGTTGTGAAGCAGTCTACAATCATAAGGGATTAAGTTTGAAGGTATTCATGTTTTATTTAATTTAGCATTTATTTCAGTTTTTATATTAATTTTAATTATTGTCGATTAGTTAAAATTAAGTTTGATTTAAATTCTTTTATCATCCATGCTAATTAGTAATAATTAGTAATAAAAAGTAATAATTAGTAATAATTAGTAATAAATTTTAACAATTAGTAATACATAGAAATATATTGTAATAATTAGTAATAAATAGTAATAATTGGTAATAATTAGAAATTAATAGTAATAAATTGTAATAAATATTTATAAATAGTAATAAAAATTAATAATTAGAATTAAATAGTAATAATTAGTAAGAAATAATAATAATTAGTAATAAATAGATATAATTAATAATGAATAGTAATAATTAGGAACGATTATTAATAATTAGGAATGAAAACAAATAAATACGAATGAGTACCAATAAATATGAATAAATATGAATAAACACAAATAAATAATAATAAATAGAAATAAATAGCAATAAATAAAAATTAATAGCAATAAATAGCAATAAATATGAATAAATAAAAATAAATCGGAATAAATAGAAATACATATGAATAATTAGTAATAATTAGCAATAAATAGCAATAATTAGTAATAATTAGCAATTATTAGGAATAATTAGAAATAATTATGAATAATTAGTATCAATTAGGAATAATTGGAAATTATTAGTATTAATTAGTAATAATTAGCAATAATTAGTAATAAATAGTAATAAATAATAATTAGTAATAATTAGTAATAATTAGTAATAAATAGTAATAATTTGTAAAAAATAGTAAAAAATAGTAATACATAATAATAAATAGTAATAACTAGAAATAAATAGTAATAAATAGTAACAATTTGCAATAAATAGTAATAAATAATAAAAATTATAAAAATTTGGAAAAATTAGTAATAATTGGTAATAATTACTATTAATTAGTAATAATGAGTAATAATGAGGAATAATTAGTAATAATTAGAAATAATTTGTAATAAATAGTTATAAATAGTAAAAATAGTAAGAAATAGTAAGAAATAGTAATAAATAGTAAAAAATAGTAAGAAATAGTAAGAAATAGTAATAATTAGTAATAATTAGTAATAATTAGTAACAATTAGTAATACATAGTAATAAATAGTAATAAATACTAATAAGTAGTAATAAATAGTAATAAATAGCAATAAATAGTAATAAATAGTAATAAATAGTAATAAATAGTTATAAATAGTAATAAATAGTAATAATTGGTAACAATTAGTAATAATTAGTAATAATTAGTAATAATTAGTAATAATTAGTAATAATTAGTAATAATTTGTAATAATTAGTAATAAATAGTAATAAATAGTAATAATTAGTAATAATTAGTAGTAATTAAGACTAATTAGGTCTAATTAGGACTAATTAGTAGTAAATATCAGTAAATAGTAGTAAATAATAGTAAATGCTAGTAAATAGAGGTAAATAGAAGTAAATAGCACTAAATAGTAGTAAATAGTACTAAATAGTACTAATTAGGATTAATTAGAAATAATTTGGATTTATTAGAAATAATTTTGATTAATTTGGATTATTTAGAAATAAAATAAATTGTAATAAATTTTTACGAATTGTAATAACTTGGCATAATTTCTTGTTGATTGGAGGCACTCCATTTTCTCAATTACTCTTCTTATTTCAACTCCACTGACTCAGAAAATGATGAAAAGTATGCTTGAATGTATGCATGTCCAATTTAGTATGGAAGATTTTGAATATTAATTCATATGACCACATTTTTTATACTATTTTCAGACAGCGAACATTGTCAAAAGATGATTCATCAACGAAAAGGGGGCTCTTTTGTCCGACGACTCATTTACTTGCATCTTTATCACACTAAAATCACAATTAAAAATTTTCTCAGAGTTATGATTATACATTTTCATATGTACGAGAATGAATATGCATACCTCCGATTAGATTTTTTATTATGATTTCTAGGTGAGAAAGTTCAATGTAAATGAGCTTTCCAAAAAAGAGTACCTGTCAATCCACTAGAATTTCTACAACCTATAATTAAAGGTAATTATTATGTTTTGAAAAAAATATAATATAATTTATTCGTAAAAATAAATTAGATTAAAAATAAGTTTTGAATAAAAATATGGCATTTTTACCATTCATCTAAGAATGATGTGTCATAGAAAAATCACAAACAATCACCCTAAAATAAATTTTACCTTCGAAATTCAAAAAATAAGTATATTTTATAAAATTAAATTTATAAATGATTCAAAAAATTAATTATATTATTTTCCACAAAAGGACATTAAAACCAGTTTTTAGAAAATATTATTTTTAAACATATAAAGACTTTACCAAAACTTATATCATTCATCATCAATGTTCTTTATTTATATAAAACCATTATTAATGTATTTTAGAAGTAGTTATCACTATTATTATGTTTAAACACTAGATTATAATTATAACATTTATATAATTATTACAATATAATATGTTTTGTATAACATCAATATTTCACTTAAGATACTCCATGTTGATGTTTCTTGTTCTATACACCAATTCAGTGTTTCATGTAGTGTACTCCAAGTCATAATCAGTACAAAATAATTGGATTTTTCCAACATGGGTATATCTATTAGTAAAATTGCATTTTCTGTTGGTAAAACATTTTACCAAAATAAATTATCCTTTCACTAATCTGTTGATAAAAACTCTGTCACTAAATGTTATTGCGATGGATAGAAAAATTCTGTTATAATTATAATAATACACACAGGTAATATATATGTTGGCCAAAGTGTATAGAAACTTATTCGTATGAAAAATATATCTGTTGGTAATAATATTACCAACATATAATATCTATTTATAAATTGCATTTAAATTAAAATTATTAATTTTTATTGATAGTAAAATTTCATATTATATATATTAATTTATCATATATAATACAGATGTTTTTATTTTAAAACCGAAGATGATTTATGTTCAAACATAAAAAAAGATTAATTATATTAATAATGAAATTCAATAGTAAATGAATCAATACAAAGTATAATTTGATTGATAAACAAAGACCGTAAAAAAAACAAAAACCCACGATCCGTCTACACAACCACCATTGACACACACCCCCCTCCCCAAATGAAAAAATGGAATTTCATCTATTGATTGCAATCCTACAACACCCTTCATGGTAGAAAAATACTACCTTCTACTAAAGATCTTTTATCACCCCCAAATAGGCCGTTAGAAGAATCAAACCAAGTGAACTTCAGTACAAGTGAGGAACCTCATGTCATTGTTATGCCACAACCATTAGCTCCCTGATTTTCACCACACACAACCAAAATGAATACCCATAAATAAGTGCAATATATCTGCACGAATTGAAAAAAATAAATATTAAAATAAAAAAAATAATCTATATAGAATGGCCATTTTTCATTCATCATCTCTGTTGACATTTCAAAAAATCAAGTCTCTTCATGTACTAGTGAGGAACCTCAAGTCTCTATTTTGTCACACCCTTTAGCTCCAAGATCTACACCACACAACCAAAGAAAATACTCACAAATCAATGAAAAATATCTACTTTAATTGAAACCAAAATATAAATAAATGAAAATAAAAAAAATGATCTGCATATAATGAGAATTTTCCATTCATCGTTGACATCTCAAAAAATCAAGTTACCTCTAGTACCAGTGAGAAACCTAAATTCATTACAATGATGCACCCTTTTGCTCCATGATCCACACCACACACATTTAAAGAGCATACCCACAAATCCCTTAAAAATATCTACTTGAATTAAAACCAAAATAGAAATAAATGAAAATAGTGATAGTGAATGATATAATAAGAAACCAAACATTATAAAATGTTTTTAGTTACCTAATTGAAAGTTCTTTTAAAAGTATACAATATGTGGCTTGGAGACTATGAACTTTATTACTGTTTCCATGCCTCATCTTTTTCTCAAGGGGCCATTGGCATTGAGAGGATTCTTTTAATAAATAGAATTTTTAATAAAAAGTATTGGAATATTATTTACTACGAACATTGTATGGATATTGAGCCTGATGTATTGCAGTTTCTTTCATTAGGAGAAGTTGATGTAGACATGTTGGAAGATGAGATGGTAAAATGATTATCCCAGGTGTCCTGGGTGAAAGTAAATGTTAGCTTCCACTATAGAAAGCAGAGTTTTTTCACCCAAATCCTCATAATGGTGAAAGATTACAACATACACTAAGAAGGTGCATATGTTATATAACACATGATGGATCACTTTCATGTGTAGAAGTTGTGAATTAGATGCTGAAAAGTGAAAGTGATTTTAAAATCTAGTGGATACATAGTATGAGAATGAAAAAGTAATTTGGAAATAAATCTAGTCAGCCTTTTCCATCTTCATTTTATTCATGACTCAATATATAGTAAGTTGGTTTATATTTCCTTTGCATATCGAGGTTTTAGATGTGAAACCTATTACAACAGTATCATTTTCTAAAAATGGATCATTAATGTCTCACAGAAAATTTATCTGCAATAAATATATACTTTTATATTCTTAATATAGTAAAGAATATTTTTTTTAATCTAAGGATACAACATATATTTTAATATGAATAATTTTAGTTCAAGAAAATCCTCAATTCTCATAATGTATAATGGGTTTTGAAGAAAATCCTTAATTCTCACAAACTGTCATGCCCTTTAGAAACCAATTATTTTACTAAAAATGAAACATTAAAATCTAATAAACTCCATATGTAATACAAAAAACATAATAATAGTATGGCACTCAAGGGGAATAATAACATGATCTCACCTTGCAACTTAGTATGTTTTTCATGTCCTTGTAGTAATTCTTACAAACATTCATATCTTCATAAACTTCATCCTCATTAAATATTTCTTACACAATTTGACTCATCCCATGTGAATATATTTATCCTGACAATGAATAAATATCTATAGAGTGTAACTTGCAAAATTCATTAGCCAAACATTCTAACAACAAAACAAGAACATTGACTTCGGTATGAATGATGAAAACCGACCATATGATTAAAAACTCAAATACAATGAGAAACATGAAATATGTAACATACCTGTTGCACCAGAGGTGGGAGGATAATCAATATTCAACGAATGATGATGTTTGAAATTCCAAAAAGCTAGAAGCGTATGCATAAACATCAAAATAAAAAGGGAAATAATACATGAGACCAAGATTCCAAAGCATATAAGCCAAAAAATAATTATAAGACGAAATCAAGATAATGATAATAATTTACTTTCAGTGAATAAAACTAATAAATAAAGAAGGTGGAAGTAGATAGCACTGAAAATTGTAAATTTCAAAAGCTATTGAATATCACTTGCAGTTAAATTATTCAATTCATGTTATAAATAAGCACGTAGTAATCCTTAGCAAAACATAATAGTTATATGTAGGAATATTGAAACTGTATATTAAAAAGTCTAATAAATTCATAACATATTGTTGTAGTTAAACTAAAAGTAAATATTGAAACTGCATATTATAGTGTTATTGAAATTTCATAGTGGTACTAGAAACTATACATGACAAAGACTCCTAAATCCAACTTATAGTAAAATTATAATGAATAGTATACATAATCATACATAGTGAATGGTTGTTGAATGTACATATAAATTCAAGGGTTCATAGTCTAAATTTGTGCTAGAAGTGCATAATTATATGCAGATTTTTATTACATACACTTAATCAGGTATGATATCTACAATAAATTTCTCCACAATAAATATATAAGCTAATTAATTTGAAATATTCAATACAATTAGGTAGAGAAAAATATATCTATGAAAACCAATAAATAACCACAAAATGAATTGACAAAGAAAGTGAATAAAGTTAGGGAAATGTGGAGAATCTATGTGACATATAGAATATTCATCATTAATATGAAAAGAAAAAATGTGTTAAATGTACTAAGATGAAAATTTTTTCTGCATAAATAAAGGGTAATTTCTATAGTTTATGTAATAGAAATAATTATTAGAATCCAAATATATGTTATATCTAAAGAGAGAACTTCACGAAATCCAATATAGATTGAATATAGTTATAATATGCAATAAAATCTTCTTACTGTATAGTGAACTTTAATTTTTATACATTGCACAAAGAAACTAAAGCCTTTAATTGTGTCTCATAGTTATTCTCAATGTAATCATCCTACGAATCCAAGTCTAGCATACCGGAAATAATTTAAAAAAATAACAAAAAACATCCATACATCATATAAGATCATCACCTGCTTATGAATATATTAGATACTAGATCAGTACCATGAATTTACTCAATAGAAAGATATCAATCGCTACCTCTAATCTAGAGAATAAAAATCCATCCCAAAATCACTTCCATTGTCATTTTTCAATGTTTTCTTTGAGTCAAAATTTTGAAAATTGAATACCAACAATGATTGTATTAGGTATTCTAACAAAGGCAATGAAATTCAACATTAACATTTGTAAAAGTTCATTCCAGGTATGTTTGAAATTAGGTTCTCAAGGGGTAAAGAATTTGGAACTAACATGGAAGCAAGGAACTATGTCAGTCCTTTTTTCATCAAAGACACCTAGACAAATGTGTGAAACCCCACAACTCAACGTTATTTAACTCAAACTCCAACATACACGCCAGACCTGTATTACCAAAGGTTTCACATGGTCCACTACTTCCACTCTACAAATCCTGGTTTATACATAGAGTGACGTTTATACCCCCACCAAGTTCTAGGAGATCATTCAAGATCAAGTAGAAGAATTAGTTCACACCATTCAGTCTAAATAGCCTCGGTTCACCATAAAATGTTGTAAATACTAATGTTTGATTTGTACCTTGATATTTTCTATTTGCTGTAGGCTTCAAGGGACATTCCGAAAGCCCTCCAAATACAGCCCCATCTATATCTCCTTTGATCAGCAAATAATAACTAGAAATATCTTTAGTACTATGAATCAGTGGGTGAAGTGATATACCAGGTTTCCTATTCATTAGGGCTAAGCACATCCTCAAACATATTAGAACCACTATAACTCCTTCCAAATTCATGTTCTTCTTCGTCACAGATTCCTGGTATACTCTCAGATGTAATTCCTGAACAACATTCCCCAGGTTCATGTGGAAAATCAAAATCCTTGTTTTTTCCATTTAATAGGAGTTGATCGCACTGACCAAATATGATTTTTCATTATGAAACCATAAAAGATGATATGAGAGAAAAAATATGAAATCGATTTCCTATATGCTTAGGTTCTGAAATGATGAAGGTGGGAGATGGCCCAGAGGAAGGCGAATAGGGGGCAGCAGAGAATCTAGGATGAGAGGGGATGGGGATGCAAGGCGACACATAGTAGGGTTAGGGCAGTAGTGGAAGGTGGGTTGTGGAGGGGTTCCATAGGGAGGCCACGAATAGGGGGTGTTGGGATGCCATGGATGGAGGGGTAGTTAGGGGATGATGAGGTGATGGGACGTCGGGGATGAAGGGGTCGCGGGGGGATGTCGGTCGAAAATAGAAAAGGGTTCGTGCGAGGTTGTCGGCAAGGAATGCTAAGGACAATGGAGCCGGTGAACTCGTGGTTCACGCTGTTGAGGGAAACGACTGGGGATAGGGGGATGAGGTGGGGTGACGGGAGGTAAGGCCGAAGCAGGGTAGGGTGGGATGTGAGGAGGGAGAGCGGGACGAGTGTCGAGGCAGCAGGAGGTGAGGCCAAACAAATGTATTAGGGTTTTAGTGGTGTTATTTTTTTATAAAAAATATATAATTGTCTATTAAATAAATATTATTGAAAGATGTGAAAATAGATAATATATTGATAAAATTGAACAAACAATATTGAAAAATATACAAACATTAAATATTTTGAGAAAATTGATAATTAAATTCATTATGAAATGATTTTAATAAACTCCTAGGAATAAAAATTTTCTTTGGTTATAAAAATAATATATATATATGTATATATGTATACATATAAAATATGTTTCTTTTGATTGGATATCAATAAGATCTTTTTTTGTCATTGAATGGTTTATTTTAATAGTTTTTATTGACGGAAAAATATTTGTTGGAAATGAAATTATTAATAACATATTCATGTGTTAGTAAAAAAATGTTGGTATTAGTATGATAAAGTAATAGATTCTACTATTGGTAAATGATATGTTGGTATTGAATGATCAATATCAATAAATATATCTATTGGTAAAAAGATGTGTTGGTATTAAAAATTGATACCAATAAAACATAATCTCTATTGGAATTACTCATTTTTACCAACAGATATATTATCTGTCAATAAATTTCTGTTGGTATAAGCCATTTTTTGTAGTTAATATAACCTTGATGTTCTTTATAGAGAATGATTTTGTTTTTATTTTTTTAGTGCATAGTTTACTTGGTGTTTCCTATAATTCAAGGGAAACATAGTCATTTAATATAATATAATCTATTTGCAGTGTTACATGAAATAAAAAATATCAAAATGGTTAAATTAATATGGAAAAAACAATTTAAAAAATTTTGGGGTGTTACATTCTACTCCTTAAAATGATTTATCCCTTGAAATTCATCCCAGTTATAATAGGTTGAATACTTGAATGTTTCATTCATAGAAACCCATGTAATAAAAATTTATACTAATAATTCCCTTAAAATAAAAATTTGTAATCACAAAAGTTACTCAAATTAATATATAAATAGGTTTCATAATAGAAGAACATAGGTTGGGAGTCAAGATTGGACATATAGGAAAAGAATAAATATTTATTGGGAGTGATTGAGGTCGTCAATCCCAAATAGGTAAATGTTCAATGAAAAGTTATGGGCCTCAAAATAAAAAATCTATAATGATTTTAAAGGCCACCGGTTCAAAAAAAATTAGGTATTATGATAACATGTTTTATTTTGATAATTATGTTAATAAAGAGTAATTATTTTTTTGACCATGACTATAATGAAATATACTTAATTGAAATATTTATGGAAAAAAATTTCATTTGTAGTTCTTATTTTAACAATTTCTAATTCATCCATTACATCATGTAATGGATGCCCATAAACTAACTATGAAGCATGAATTGATAAAATACACTTTTAACAGATCATAAGTCTTAGAAAAGAATGAAATGTATAATTAATTACCTCTAATTATTTTCAAAATCAATATGGTTAATACATTAATATTTAAACAAAAAAATTAACTCTACTGGGTCATCATAAATAATTATTCAATAAAATTAATAACACATTAACCAGGACATTGCGTTGGACTGTGGTATGCATGAAATCCTTTCCATCCTTCTATCATGGGTTCAATATCCATTGCCCTTCCATACCTGATTGGTTATCACACACCATAAATGATGTACTTTTCTAAAACAATATTAATACAATATCCCAAATGTGATGGACATCCTTGAAATACAGTAAATCACTATATATCCTTTTAATAATGGTTTTCAATAAAACCATAACACATAAATAATTTATCTAAATTTTAGTATAAACTTTTCATGAATGGTTACCCTTATTACACTTATAAAATATGAAAATACATTACAGTAGAAAGAATGTCATCAAATCAGATTAAAATTTATACCCCATTTATAATCACATACCAATCATATAAATACCTTTATTATATAGTCTCTTGAAAGAATTTTTAAAATATGAATTTCCATAAATCCTTATTGAAAAAACACATGCTTCCAAAAGATAATTCACCCTATATTCCTTAAATAAGAACATAAAATAAATTCTATTTGAATCTTGGGATTATCCTTGTAAATCTAAAAATTCAATGTGATTTTATTAATACAAAATTCATGTTGTGAAAAATAATCAATTCTTAGACTTGTAACAAGTTCAACTAAAAGATCAAAAATATTTTCATAGATCGTTTTTTATAATATCCCATACGATATTACCTACTATGGAGTTCCCCAATTAAAATGTATCACTCAATCCATTTTGATTACATATGATTTCCCCTTTTTGTTTTGTATTTAGAGGTTTTTGGTGCTAACCATCCATATAAACCCCTGTATTTGGGAACCTTTTCGTGAAATTCAAAAACACTTTGAAATTGAAACAATGAAGTGTGGGACATTTATCTTGATGAGTTTTTTACTTATTCATATTTTTATATAACTTTTTTCAATAAATTTATCATTTAGCCGCTCGATGTAATTCCTTTAAAAATGTAAACCATTTACTCGTCCCACTAATACAATTCCCATCATATTTCCTTTAGCACTTAGAACACAAATGAAAGATCATCTTTTAATCTCCATTGTTTCCTTATTGTCTATTAAACACCATGTTCCTAATTATTTTAAAACCATGAGACTAATATATAACTCTGACCTCCATATTAACTTTTATTTCACAAATAAAAATAACTTCATAGCTACCATTGGCTCTTATGGAAAACTCCCTTTTGAGACTTGGATATAATCAACTAATGAACCTATCAACATTACTTTCTTGTTTGATGATAATTCTATAATCATACCTCGTAAGTCTTGTGAAATTAGACTCATAGGAACCAACAGATTCATCATCCTCTTTCTTTAACCCAGGGAACTCGTTTTCTATATTCAGTCGAAGAACACAAGGAAAATAATTATTGAAAAATAAGTTATTGAACTCATCTCAATCTGTGGATTCAATTACATCTTTCTTCCATATATTATTGATTAGATTCCACCATTGGTCGGCTTCACCTTTTAACTAATAATTGTGCATAATGACATTCTCATGATCCATGCATTGGAGAATAGAGAATATCATTTCATTGGTACTGATCCATTGTTCAACAACAAGTGTATTAGATGGCCCAATGAAAGAAGTTGGATGTTGCTTCATGATATAATCAATAGAACATTTTTACCTATTTTTATAATTTAGAATGCCATCATGATTCATATCTTGAGAAATCTATGTGATCATAACCATGAGGTTTTTCATTATTTCTTAAAAAGAATTCATATCCTTATGGGAAAAATTGTTTCATTTTACCTCACAATCACCATTATTTTGGTTACTTTTGTTTCCATCCATTGACTAAATGTAAAAATCATATATTAAGAAAAAAATATCATACATAGGATCTACCAAATCATGAACAGTCAGTTATAAGATGTCTAAATTATGACACCTTATTTAATCTATTAAACCTTAATTTTATCCAAGGTTATTTATAGATAACATCTATCTAAATACTTTGTTATGTTTCAATAGAAGTATGGAAATTCCCCAATCATATCCCTCTGGAGTGTCAAAATATGAGTGCAATAATGACCATTGTTGTGTACTAGATTACCCCATGTCTGGCCTAGAATATCATGTCAGAGTTGTTACTCCTAGGTACATCTGTAACAAAGGCACATCCACTTTTAGTATCAAGATAGGGATTTATTTATAGGATACCACTCACTCCATCCTTTATCATAATTCTATGATTTTTTCAAAAACCTTAACTCATTAGTATATAAATTATTAGAGACATCCATAGATATTTAATTAGAAATCTACTTAGGGATCCCACTAATGTTTTCTCATCATAGTTTCCAAAGGATGATTAAACCTTTCATTTTACAGAAACTATAGTAACCCAGGCTTAACAAACATGTATATTACATTATTTGAGATGAATATTTAGTACATTAAAAAATACATTCTTTAGGATTGTAATAGTTTAGTGTATTTGGAAACATGGAAACAAAATATTATATTATTGTGAAATATCTTCTATATCTCCCATAAATATTTCCACCATTAATAATTTAACTTAAATCCATTCTTCATAACTTTGGGAAACTAAACATAAGAAATGGGTGATCATAAAATCACTATAAGGGTAAATAAAGGAAATGCATAAGAATAACTTGAACAAAAGGGTATGGAACTTTTTTATAACATTTTAAGATCATACCCTGAATAGTAGATATCATAATAATGATGAACTGTTCATAAGTCATGAATCATACTGAAAGAAAGAACATAATTCGTGAAATAATAACATATTAATGAAACATATAATTTTTTTGAATACATATAATAATAGAAAACTTTGTGTCTAGGCTACTTACCAAGTCCATTATAACATGTTCAGATTGAGATTTTCCGCATACACCTGATTCAGGATTGGGCGAATAACATGTGTACCCTATTACTTTTAGGTTTTAGATACAACCCATGTACCTTCTTATTTTGGGACTTGGGCTGCAACCTATATACCCTTTTACTTTTAGGATTGGGGTACAACTGATTTACCTTCTTATTTCTATATTGGGATACAAACTATATACCCTCTTACTTTTAGGATTGTTCTACAACCCAAGCACATTCTTGTTTTTGGGCTTGGGCAACAACCCATGTGCCCTCTGAGCTCATATACAACTTATCATTGCCCAATGCATTTGAGGGGGATATAGGTCTAACCCATATCATAATGAGATCATACATACATATTCCACAATATAATAAACGATCACATCATAACCCATGAAATGTAATTGGTATTAAAAAAAAGTAATCATATCATAACCTATGTAAAAATGCGTGTTTCATAAATCATTTCATAAAAATAATAACATGTGAAATAGAAAAAAGTTTCATAAACATATAACCCATGAAAGAAAAATTGGTTTCATAAAGGCCATGACATTAAGCATAAACCATTCACATAAATAATATGAATAGACACATTATATCATTTTATAATAGTGAATGCGTTACATCAACAGAAGTGATCATAGATGGAAAATAATTTTTAAATATCTTAAAAAAATGTTATTTGAGAAAAATATCATTTCTGTTTTAAAAAAATATTTTTAATACAAACAACTATTTGAAAATTATTTTTTATAAAATAAATTGAAATCATATAAAGAATAATTGAAATCAATTTGCTTTTGTTTTCTTTGAAAAATGTATAAAATAAGTTTAAAAAAATTTTAAAATCTGTTTCATTTGAAAACACAATGAAAAAATATAAATACATCATGAAAAGTTTTTGAAAACCTTTTTGCATGAAAAAATATAAATGGATATTGAATGTGTTTGAAAAACTATTTATTTGAATATACTTTAAAAACATATAAATACGGCTCAATTTTTTTTTGAAAAAAACAATTATTTAAATAACTATAAAAGAATGTAATAACATTTTAAAATTATATTACATGAAAATTACTTTTAAATACATTTTATTAAAAAACAATCTTTAAAAAATTAAAATAAAGCTTCAATGAAATGCCTATCAGAAAATCTACACATGTCATACAAGGTAAAAAGAATATTCCTTATTAACGGTAAATGGTTAGAAAGATCACTTGTTCAAAAAGATGAAAGAATATTATTTTTAAGATAATAGTAAAAGAAAATATGGTAAATAATTCTTTTAATAACTAAAGGAGAATGGTACTATATTATTTTAAAGCCTTTTTAGAAAACACAGTTTTGAAGGAACATACATTTCTGACGGAAGAGAGGGTAAAGTCAGGCTTTCTTAAAAAACTATATTAACTATCTTATATAGCAAATAATATAAATATGGGACCAATAAATTAATATAAAATAAATAACCATAGTAGAAGGAAATTCATGAATGTTTTTCAGATATGGGTTATAAGATTTCATCAATGGAACCATAAACATAAACAACCTTGAAATTCGATGAGATTGTTTTAATAAACTCTTATCACTTGGTTAATTTGAAATATATTATCCATTTAAGAAAAGGAAAGTACATGAATCTTATAATATCATGAAAATATAGAGATTCATGATATATCTTATAAAATGGAATTATATACACCTCAAAAAAAATTTAGGAGCATAACAAAACATGATTCTCAATGAAGGAAAATTGAGATAAAACTATTTTACTGATTTGGTATGTTTTGAAACCTAAACCCCATGAAATAAAGGGCATATAATGTATATGTAAATACATTTAAATTTAACTATAAAAATCAATAATTATATCTATTGGTAGTATACACACCGCAAACAAAGAATGGGTGGAGAATAAATCATGTATCTAAGAGAAGTAAAAAGTGAGATTAAATCCCCTTATATATGTCTTTATTATCGTCATACTCATCCAAACTGCTTCATAATATGATAATGTCACACTTTACCTTCTGGAATATTTTCTTTATTATTTTATTTGGCCTGGATTTTTTTGAGGCGTTGGCTGAGCCTGATTGAAATTTTCTATTTTTGCTGATAAATGAATGTTTTGGGCTTGACAACATACAATACCTTGGAGGGGTTATAATCCACACAGCTTCTCCAGGGAACTGTAAGGTAAGACCGATGTTAAGAAAAATTATCATCATCATTAATTAATTAATTAATTAATTAAAATGGTTAATAATAAAATGAGAAACAAATAAAATAAAAATAAATATAAAAGGAATTAAAAGTCATTTTAATAATAATAATAATAATGATAATATTATTTAAGAATATTTCTAATATTAATATTGTTAATGTTTAAATTAAGTTATTGTTATGAATATCAATAATAATATTATTATTTTTAATAATTTAATTAAATTATTTTTTTGTATATCATTAACATTATTATGTTTTTTTGTTAATGTGTTAATTTGAGAATATTATTATTATAATGATTATTATTATTAATATTTGAAGTTTTTCTATGTTTTTTACATTTATTATTTAATATTTTTATTTCTAATAGGGTTTCAATCTCCCCATTAGTGTGTTGGAATCCTCCCCACCCTATCCCTTCATTTCATGCCTCACCTCTCTCCCCCTCTCATGTATGCAACCAACACCCCCCTTTCCTCCCACTTATTTAGAACAAAACCCTTGGCCAAAGACCTCCATAGCTAATGAACTCCTAGATACCATTGTCTCAGCCTTGCCTCATGAATGGCCCACCTCTGAATCTAAAAATTGGAGACCCTCTGTTGGAGGTGTAACCCCCTTGCTAGTGAATCCCTACCAAGAGCATGTGACACCCTTTGGGTAAGGTGTTTATTTATCTTGTTTGGAGTTTTTTGTTTTCTTGTGGGTATGGGGTTTATGTTAGGTTCTTAATCTTGGATATTTTTGTTCAATCATGTAGATTAGATTTTAATTTGGTTTGTGTGTAGTGTGATTTGTGTGCAATTAAAGGTTTGCACCAATTATTTTAGAATCTTTTCACCTGTGGTAAGTGATTTCATGTTTAAATATATTTGGTAAATTGATTATGCATTATTGTAATTTTTAGCATGATTTATTGATTATTTTCATAGTGCAAAATTATTTTTAGAAATTGTTTATTATGCATTTGGTTTTTTAAAATTTGTCTCATGTGGAATTGGGTGGTTTCACAAGTGAACAATTATTTTTGTTGAGTTTGTATTTTTTAATTAATTTGACATGTTATTTTATTGTTAAACATAGTATAAAGATTGAATTTCATAAAATTGAACATATTTTTTATTCTAACATGGTATTTTTTGTGGAACTTGGGTGTATTCCATGTGTAAAATCTTGTTGTGCGGCTTGGTATTGTTTTATAACTTATTAAAATAACTTATTTCACTGCGGAAGTGGTTAAAAACTAGTTTTGAAAAGATTTGATAGGAAATTTATTTTAAAATGGACTTTACATGTGAAATTCATGTGTTCTTGATGTATGTACTGATTGAGAAGTGTGTTGGACTATTCTGAGTGGTTTTAGATTACTATTGCCTCTCTAATGAGGTTGGCCAACTTTAACAGAGCGCAAACACATGTACAAAGGTATGAATATATATATTTATATATTAGAAGGGAATGCATTTCTTCTTTGCATGGGAAATATGTGCATCAGTTCAAGGGTATCTCTATATATATTTATGTAGGTATGTGTATGCCAGTAGAATCTTCAAGTTAAAAAGTACCAAGATTGAAATTTTTGGTTTGGTTCCACCCTAAGGCGGGATCCCTATTCCAAGCCCTCTTATTTGAAATCTATGATTTATTGAATTTTTTGAGACCATTTTTTATATTTATGTTGTATTTTCGTGCTATAAGGTCTAGCTATGACTGTTAGAAACAATTTTTTTTTTGTTTTACATATTTTATCTGTGCTCTAGAGAATGTTTTCATAGTGATTTTTTTACATTGTTGGAAGTAGTGGTGTATTTATAATTCTCAATTGATATATAATGTTAAATCTTTAAAAGTGGATACTTAATGGTTTTAGTGTGTAATGAGTATTCCCAAAGTGTTTCTTAGATTTATACCTATTTTCTATAATTCCTATAAATGTATAGTTCCATGGATTTGTAAGTTTGGTTTTAAATTATATTTAGAACATAAAGGTGTTGAGAAACATTTTTCTCTAAAACTTTAAAATTCCTTTTAAAGCAATGATACCTATTTGACACTTTGAGAGTCATTTTTGAAAGTTAAAAACCCCTCTTGTGGCATTCCCCCTAGTTTGAGAAATTTGATGCAAGTGTAAACTTGTGATTTGTGATATGTGCCTAGGGCTGGGGATTATGCATTTTGTGACAAGAAAGAGGGGTAATGTGCATAATAAGGGAGAATGGTGGTGATAGGTTGAATGTGTTTTGGATGAATAAACTATTATTTTCATTAATGTTCTCTCGATTAACCCTCACCACCATTTGGAATAGAGCACATGTGTAACCTCTGGTACCTAGGTGGGAAGAATAGGATTATTATACTAGATGATTCAAGAAGTTTTTCATCCTAGATTCGTCTTGAAGGATTGCCAATTACCAAATTATGTGAACATTATGAAGATTGGATACCATGAGGTTATGGTTGTGTTCCCTACTAGTGGATCGTGAATGAGAACATAGTTTGTTTTGGTTTATATAACACATGTACACCTAGGAACGAGGTTCTAGGGTCCCATTTATGCAGGCTACCAATAGGTATTTACCATGGTTCTATCTTATGACATGGTGTTTGTGAAATTATTTTCATTTTAGTTACTTTAGGATTGATTCCTTAACTGTGAAATCCTTGTTTTTAAATTAAATTGATTTCCTCTAATTTGGAAATGTTAATGCATATTGAAACCTATTTTGAAACATAGTGGAAGATAAATGCTTTTCTTAAAAATGAAAACATTTCACCTGAATTTGAAATGAATGAAGAAAATTATTTTGTTGTGTCTTATTTTCAAAGTAGCAAGATTGGATTTTTTATTAATGGAATAGGCATAAGGTGTTGTTGTATTTTTGAATTACTTATAATAATCTCAGTGGTCACACCAACATTAAATTTTCCAGTTTTGGGTTTCTGTAGTCATGGTTGACTATTGGAGTGAGTGTGGTTTTATATTCCGTATTGACCCATGAGGTAACTAAGATGTATGTTTCACTAGACAACTTTGTTTTATTTTCCACTGTAAGTATTTATCTGTTTGGATCATTTTAAATTTTATTTATTTATTTATTTTTCATTTTTTATCGTGTAAATAGTTCTGAATGGTTTATTTGATACCCGAGCACTTATGACATCCTGTGGGGATCGATATCACCCCTCAGGCCTTTCTGTGGACCGATTCAGGTGTCGGGTCGGATGAAGACTTGTCTTGGTTCATGAAAAAATAGTATCAGAGGTAGGTTATTCTCTTTTGGATCATGTTACTTTGGAAGTGTATAGGTATATCAAATCTAGTATTTTGGGAACATGATATTATTGTTATGATTACAGTGCTTGGCTAGGCCACCTCGTGATATGACATGAGTTATAATGTAAATCGTGTTTTATTTGGCCATTTGGTTCTTAGGGTGGTTCGTTAAAGGTTATGAAATAAAAAAAGAGTTTTTTCAATGGTCCCAATGAGCTCACAAGGCCATGAAATACTTGTGGATCTAGGTACATTACCCTATAACATTCTCAATGACAATGGTGGGACAATTGTATCACCGCTAACAATATGTCAGAGTCACTCACCAGAAAATATTTCCTCTTGCATCATCATGTGTCTTATTCTATTTTTGGGAATATTATTGTGGGGTGGTTTCAACTCGGAATGTTTTCTTTTTTGTGAGAAGATTGATGCTGTGTTTTTTGGTGAGTTAGTTTGAGATAATAGTTAATGGGGTTCTCTTGTAAAATGTTTGGGATACCTTTGGATGGGTTCCCTTTGTGTGTTTGGTACTTGATTGTGGTATGATTTTTCCAATGGATCAATTTTATAGGGCCCTTGGTTTTCCCTTATTATCTATTCTACAACCCCATAATAAGTTAATGCATGATTGAAGTGAGACCACAGGTGATTCTCCATTGGAAGATCCTCAAGTTTACCAATTTAAAGACTTTATTCTTAGGTTTCAGAATCAAATGCCCCTTTCCTTTTTCGATTAAGTGAATCCTCTCACAGTAGAAGAGAATATAAAAGTAGAGTTAAATAATTATTTAGTCTCATTGAGTCAGTTGATGGTCAAAGGTGAAGTTTTAAAATGATAAATATGTGTATTCCACATGGGAAAGGTGAAGGAAATTCTAGTGGGAAAAGCATAAACTAGTCTAGGTTGTTGGTATTTATCCCCAACCTTGACTGCTATCTTAGAAAGGTATTTGGATCGTCTGTTGTTTTCTCCTAATTAAAGGGTTCATGCTAAGAAACCTGGGTGCTAAATGTGGTCATGAGAGGTTGTTATGGCTGCTTACAATAATCTCATGCTGTTAGGGACACCGTTTAAGGTCCCTCTCTATATAATGTCTCTTCCAGTTGCAAGGGTCATGTTAGGCGACACTTTATATCTCAAATTCAAGGTTTAATGTTGTGAAATCTTCTAAGAATATTGATTTTAAAATGAAGTGTGTTTTCCTTTGGGAAAACTCCAAATTTCACTATTATTAATAAAGGTTCCTTCCATGTGTTATTTCTTCTATATTTTCCTTTTCATAGTGAAGGGGATGGTGCATATTCATCTTATAAGACCTTGATTTGGTGAAGGTGCTATGTGGGAGAAAGTGGATGTTGGAGTGTACTATGTCTGTTGTTGTTTCATAGATTTTGGTATGAGATCTTAGAGAACCATTTGGATGAGTTTTGTTTTGTGGTTTTAATGCGTTAATACAAGGAATTATATGATTCAATCAATAGAGCTATAGTCAAAGGTCCTAGAGTGAAGCTTGAATTTATTCAGGATCCTCTAGGAGTATAAGGGATCTTAGTCCAATTCATGTCTGCAGTATCATAAAATGGGGATAGTTTAAGCTTTCAATGTGACATTTTTGTTTCAAGTGTTCATGTGTGGTGGGAAGATACATGGGGACCTTTTTACTTAATGTTGGACCCACATAGGTGGAGGACACCCTCCAAGGTTATAAGGAGGTAGGGTTGTTTCATTTTCTTTAACCTTAGTTTTGGTACCCTAGTGGGTTTGACCCTCTGTGTAGTTTTCCATGTATGAATAGACTTGTATGTCCATTTTGATTTTAGTTTGGTTGAACTCATCTGAAAATGGTAATGCCTGTAGAAGCGGTGAGCTATGTAGTGTCTTCTATTTGGTTTGGAGTTGTGTGAATCAGGACCCCTGTAGTGAGGGATTTGGTGTTATGGAAGTTATCAAGTGGGCCCATGTTGGGCTCCAATGATGGCATGTGAAAGTAAGGAATATAAGTCAACTCAAATGGGGGGACACACATAGCAGGTCTTTCTAAAATTCCTATTGAATGTATTGATGATATCTCATTATTTATGGTGGCGAGTCCATGTGGGCCATCTAGTGTGGGTTATTCAGTCGAGGTTCTGATTTTGACTTTGAAATGGGTGGTCTTGTTTGCAGACATTCCATTTCATGTCCATTCATTGAGTAAATGTTGATAATGAAACACACACAACGGTTTCGATGAATTATGTTTAAGGGACTATTCATTGGGATTTGTATGATCTTGTTTGTTGTTTCATGTAAGTGGTGTGGGGGTTTTTTTGTGATGTCTGGGGTATTTGGGATCAAGAGGTTGGATTGCACATTGTGAAATTTCCATTTCTGTTAATCAATCAACTGGAGATATTTAAACTCATTGGGGTGGGTGTATCTTATCAGGGAGTCCATTTCCTCCCCCCAATTTTGATTATTAATAGTCTTTTTCACGCTGGTAGTGTTCTTATCATATTTTCATTCTTTCCAGAATCTTCTTTATTATAACAGAGTACTAGTTCATTTTTTTGAATCAACCATGGGATGTATTTCTGGGGGTGAAAATCATTATAGTAGGGAGAATTGTCACACCTGGACCTCTGATATAATTTTTGTTTTATTATTGTATCTGACATTTAATTGTTTTGTCAAGGTGAAGGCTGAGGCCATTTGAAAATTTTCATTTTTGATGATAAATGAAATTTTCGGGTGTGATAGCATCCAGTACATAAGCATGGGTTGGTCGATGCCATGCGACTTCTCCAGGTCACTGTGTGGCCTTCCCAGTGCTAAAAAAATAATTATAATCGTTTTTAATTAATAAGTAAATTGTAAATGTGAATAATAAACTGAAAACCAAACAAAATAAAAATAAAGATAAAATTAATTGAGATTTTTTTTAATAAATATAAAAATAAAAATATTATTATTTAAGACTATTGGTAATATGATTATTTTTATTGTTTTAATTAATTTATTCATGTGAATATCAATAATAATATTATTATTGTTAATTTTTAATTAAATTGGTATTACAGATATCATTAACATTATTATGTTATTATTCATAATATTTTAATTTAAGAATATTATTATTATGAATAATAACAATATTATTATTGGATGTTGGTTTTTAATTTTTACTTGTTTTCTCTTATAATTTCTCTCCCACTTAGGTGTATCGAAACCCTATCCCCCCTACCCCTTAACACCGCGCTCCAGTTCTCTCCACCTCTCTAGTACGCGACCAACCCCCATTCCGCCCTCTTTATACCCACATAACCCTTGCCTGTCGACCTCTATAGCCAAAGAGACTTGTCTAGTGACCCTTGGATCTCCAGGATCCACTATTGCCTCTTGGAAGACCAACCTATGAATCCACGTACTATAAAAACCCTACCAGTAGTGCAACCCCTCTTGCAGGCAAAGCCATCCCCGAAAAATGCTCCTCCCTCCTAGTAAGTCATTGATTTCTCTTTTTTAGAGTTCTTTGTTCTCTAACAGGTATGGGGTTCATGATAGGGCCTTAATCTTGGGGATTTTTCTACAATATTTTGGATTACAGTTTAATTTGGTTTGCATGTAGTGTTATTGGCATGTGAATGAATGTTTGTACCAATTTTTGGAAACTTCTACACTCAAGATAGGTGATTCCATGTCTAAACATCTTTGTTATATTTATTATTATTTCCCATATATTTTATCTTTATTTAGGGATTATTTTCATGGTGTCCAATTAATTTTAGAAATGGATCATTAAACATTTGGTTTTAAAAATAATTTATCACACCTTTAATTGGGTGGTTACACACACAATATATATTTTCTACTGAGTTTATTATGATTAATTAATTTGACATGTTATTTTACAATTACATGTTGTGTGAAGATAAAATTTGATATAATTAAATAGTTGTTTATTATAAATTGGAATTTTTTATGGACTTTTTATGTATTTCATGATTAATGCATTGGTCTGCACCTTGGTAACGTTTTATAAATTATTAAAATGACAAATTTTATTTTGGAAGTGGCGGGAAACAATATTTGAAAATATTTGACATGAAATTAATTTTAAAATGGTCTTTACATATGAAATTTTGGTTTTCTTGATGTGAGCCCTAGTTATGTAGTGTGTCGGATTGTTCAGTGTGGTTTTGGGTTTTCGTCGCCACTCTAATGATTTTGGTCTACTTTATCAGAGTGTGCATGTAAAGACCCGAATCTTGAAGTACATGGAATTTACATTACTTTTGTGGAATACTTAATACATAACAAAAACCAACACATGAGGACTATAATAGATTACTGTCTTTGAAAACTCAGAACATAATCTTCTAATCGTGGTGAAAGATCTTCAACATCTCTCGTTAAGATCTTCCCCTTTTGTTTTCTTACCTAAAAACATTCTTTAAATCTTGGGGAAAAGAAAACATAAAAAGGGTGAGCTCAAATTCTCAGTAAGGGTAAACATAGAGAACATAAAACAAACCATAAACATTTGAATGCAAAATCTTGAACTTAAAATCTAAACATCAAAATCTTGAGCAAAGTCATAAATCTTGGAAGTACGTAAGGAATATATCATAAAGGAACATAAATCATGATAAAATAGCATGGGAATAAATAATTTTAATGTGGAAACCATTAATCACATGATATGATTTCTATAGTAGCCAAGGCATTGCTGCCAAGACCATCTTAGTGGACAAAGTCCCTTTCTGAATCGAGTTCACTCCTCATTCCAGTCCTGTATTACTGAACCAGATTAACTTACCAATCCAGCGATGTCTGTCTCATGAGATATAAATCTTTAACCAATGAATTTGAGTGAGATATATGTCCCACCCATTTCATAATGAAATCATTCTTTCATGTGAAACATAATCATAAATCATACATCATAGCATAACCCATGTAATAGAATGGGATTCTTAAACATCATTCCATCATAACATAATCCATATAAAAAATGGATATAAATTCATCATAAAAAGAATCAAACCATGTAAATAATGGAGAAATTATACTTGAAACATAAACATATTAAATAATTTCATTTTAGATGGAAAATATTTTTGAAAAAACACTTGAAATGAAATATTGAGGAAAATATCCTTTCTTCTTCAAAATCATTTTATTTTCAAAAAATGCCATTCAATTTTAAAATAAAATGGTTTTTTTGAAAATAATCATGCAATCTTGTATATGAAGCTTCATGAAAATGAGAAGTTATGAAACCGTAAAAATCCGTTCACACCGTATAAGTTAAAAATAACATTCTCCTCGTACTTTTGTTGGAAAAGTCAAAAAGTACCTCATATGGTTAAATAAAGAATGATTCCTTACATAACAGGTATTAAAAGTCAAAAAATTGTTAAAAAGGAATTTAAATATACATGAAACCATTTCTATGAAACATGGACATGGATGATAACAATAACCCCAGTGAATACTTAAGAATAAAGAATCTCGGATAAGAACGAGATTGGAATAGTTATCCCTTAACTTAGGTCTGATATGCTTCGTACATATCTAAAACTCCAATATAATAATTTAAATAATGTCATTGACTTATTAAAGAATCAAATTAATTGTAATGATATCATATATGGTTCACTTATTACTTTATATTACCCATTCTTTTGTAAGTTCCATGTTAAAGCAGTGTTTTGGGTAAAATCGTTTTATTTATCGTAAATGTTTGGACTTGTTGTTCTTGACATTTTTACTTATATCCTGATTTACATAATTCTAGAATGTAAAACATTATTTATTTGTAATATATATTCAGAATATAAATATATATGATAGATCGATAAATGGAATGAAATACACCGTTCATGGAGACGGTAGGCCGTACGTACGCATGAACAATGTTTTTGTTTCCTTATTGAATGGAATGGAATTAAGTAGATGAAATAAATATATATATATATATATATATCTAGTATAATTATTATGTCATATATTTCATGATTATTTATTATATATACTTTATAATCATTCATGAATGTTTAACATGGAGAATGAATCTCATTGCATCGTGGAGACGGTAGTCCGTACGTACGCACGAGCAATGATATCATTCCCATGATCATGGAATTATATTAAAGTATATGTATACTATTTAATAATCAATATAACTTTACAATAATTATATATAGTCACTTATTTACACCATTATACCCATCCATGTAAGGTGGTGGTCGAAAATAGATTACTCCACAACGTGGAGACAGTATTTCGTACCTACGCACGCGCGATGATTTCATTTTCCGTAGGATGGATAGAAGGTGAAATAGAGTTGTTTCATATTTATAATAACATATAATTATATAATTAATATTGATGTTATTACTTTATAATGAGACGACTACAGAATAAGAAGTAGAAGAAGAAGGAAACATGAGAGAATCGGAAGAAGTGATTACCTCTTTTTCGACGCACCTCCATTAAGACTTCACTTAAGGAAGTAGAGTGGTTCTTTTGAGAAGACCAGAACATCCAGAATGTTTCTAGGGAAGTGGATAATTGAAATGGGGAGGTGTTGGCTGAGATTAAAGGCTCAAAAGGGTGTGAATAGAAGAGGGAAGGGGTTCCCTTTGTATAAGAGAGGAGAGGGGCACCTTTGGAAAAACCTAAAATATTATTTTATAGTAAAGTAATATTCGGTTTTTAATAGCTCAAAATTGATTTATTTATATTATAAGGTTGGATGGGTCTAAAGACTCTCAAAAAAAAAGATTTTATATAGGTTTGGGTCATTATATTAACCTTATCTTTTAATTTTAACTCTTAGTTAATTAGATTGACATTTACCATGTTACTTTGTATTTTTGTATTATATAGTTAATAAACATACTATATACATCCAATCGACCCCCAAGTGGTTCATTAATGATACACCTATCATTATATAAATATATTGGCCGAACCATAGATTTTTTGGAATATAATTACAATTAATAATATAATATTTGTTTTAAAAACTATTTTATGTCAATTTTGACACTATTTGGTAATGGATTTTTGTGAAACTCATAACAACATGATTAGTTCGAAAAATTATAATTATATAAATACTAACATGTCATATTAACCTAGAAAATTAGTTTAATTCATCAAAATTCTAAAATTACATTTATTTGGGTATTTATAACATTTATTATGTTAATATTTCATTAATAAGGTAATTACTGCATCATAATTCTGTCATGAATAAATTAACTTATTTAATGTCTAAAAACTATAAATAAAATACCATTATGTAGGAAATATCTATAAATTTATAATTAATATTTTAGGTCAAATTTATATTATGTATAACCCTATATTAAAAATATTTTAGTTATTAAACTTTGATTTTAATCATTTTAACCCTTCTTTAAATAAATTAATAATAAATGCCCTAATCTAATCCAAGTGAGCCTAAATGGTCATATTTTATTCTTAAGGTTTTTTTTTGTCGAGTTAAACTTATCCAATAGAATTAAGACATGTTTTAGGGTAATAATAATATCATTTTTACCCTTAATTACCATATTTACTTTTAACCGTGGTAAATAAAATTAAAAAGTAACTATTCACCAAAAATTATTTTCGTCGCATTGAACCACATTTTATTCCTTGATATTAACCATTTCTCTCAGATTTTTGAAATTCAATTCACAGAAGAGGTAAATTTTCATTTAAATGAAAAATTCATTTTTTTAACTACTACTAAGTGGTTTCACTATTCATCGAAAATTGAGGTTTTTCAGAAAAATACCAAAAATTCAGCCTAAGAATTATTTGATATTCCAAATTCAAAATTGATATCTATTTTTCCAAATTCAAAACATAGAAGTGGAATTAATTAATTTTAAAATTAATTCCCATTATCAAAACAAATAGCGTGTTTTTAAGAAATAAGAACTATCAAAAGATTGATACTTGTTTATATCCAATTTCAAAGTAAAATTAATTCCAATGAACAAAATTGGATTAAATAGTAAAAATTTATTCTAATTAAACTTTAAAACCAATTAAAAAGGTAATATAACCATATAAATTATTGCGATGAAAAATGTTGTTTTTAATTAAAATATAGCATGTTTTTAATATTCATTATAATATGAAAGTTATCATAATAATATGAAAAAAAATTTCAAAGTAAATTTTTATATCTTGATTCCAAAAAAGAATTTTATTTTCTCAAATTGAACTTATAGACATGTCAAATACAATATTTATAGTGGGTTGGCCATCAAAAGGTGGGAAAACTGCAATTTTTGAAAAATACATATTTTACACGAAACATTTATTTTGTTCACATACCATACTCTAGAAAATGTCTAAGATTAATAACAATGTTATAAAATTCAAAATGTAGTTAATACTATTCATAATGGATAGTCCATAATATTATTATAGCAATATATCGTTGTTTAGTGAAACCCGGTATTGCGTACTACACACGCTATCGAGGAAGGTCACGATTGCGTGTAATGCAAGCCAAGTCAGGGTTGCGTGTAGTACAAGACTCTTTTATTATTGTGTATAACAAAATCCAACCATATTTATTTTATACATTTAATATATATATATATACACTCAATGTTGCGTAGAATAACTACTGTCAAAAAAACTTGAAATTGTGTGTAACACGATCCAAGAATAGTGTTGCGTATACTACAAGCTAATACGATGTTGCGAATAGCTCAAGATAATCTTTGTGTAGCGTATAACACAAGGAATCAATAAAATTAAAAAGAATATTTTTCATAAAATCTCGGGGTGTTACATTCTACCCCCTTAAAATGAATTTCGCCCTCGAAATTCATCGGGGTTATAAATGGATTACTATTTGAAAGTTTCTTTCATAGAAACCCACAACATAAAAAGGAATAACAAAACATAACATTAAAAACTAAAGTATGAAACGTAACAGTTACCCAAATTAACTAATCAATGGGTTTCCACATATAAGAACATATGTGAAAATATAGATATGGAAGAGAAATCTAACCATTAAATTCTGATGGAGAGTGGTAGAGAACATGGCAATGAAAAAGACATCAATCACAGAGCCATAAATTTGTGATGATTTAAGGTACCATCTAATTCATTAGATATGAGAACATTAGGACAAAATTTTTGGTTTTCAAGATCATTCCCCTAAAGTTGAAGAATAATTAAAAGAAATACTTACTTGATTTTGGTACAATATCACTATTGTTTATGCCTTCAACAATTTCCACATCATCTCTGAAATAATTGAAGTTGAATTTGTATTCCGTGAAGTGTTAGCATATCATGCGATAGAATTATGGGTCATTCCATCTGTCTCAAAAAAAAAGGTTAACAAAAGTTATCAAATATACATAAGTCCATATATGGTGAGTTTAATCGTATATGATTCAAAAAATGGACTTATACTTTATCTATCATACTGATTAATATAATAAAACTGATTTCTAATATCCAGGGACTTCCTGTTGGCCAGTGGTTGGTGATAAAGGCCTGTCGCACTTTGGTTGTGGGTTTGATTCCCACAACCTTGTCCGATGTGACGCATTGTCGCCCATCCTGCAGGTTGTCCTTTTTCTAAAAAATACATTATTATAACATCCCATCAATAACATCGAAAAATGTTCTATCCTTAAACAATACTAACTTATGTCCAACATAATCCATTCCAATCTTTAGGTTTATCTAAAATACTTATGTCCATGCTCATAGTATAAAGAAGAAAATTACTAGAAATTTCATCTACCAAGCATGTAAATAACATCATTTATCCCCCATATATCATAGGATATATCTTGTTGGTCAAATTACAAAAATTTGAATACCTTAATAATGTATTCTATTGCAACATGAATTACCATATAACCTTAGTTGAAAACATGAATGTTGTGAAAAGTTTTCTCTTTCCACATTCCAAAATCCCAAAAATTTATATATACTCAAACCATGAAATCACTTTTTCCTTATATTAGTCATGAGCTCATGAATACAATCAAACATATTATTTTCTCTTTATCCCTTCATTATGCGCATATCATCTACTTTCCAAAAATATTACAATCATTTTTCATGGTTACTGATGCCATATTCTTATGGAAAACCACAGTGGACCAACATAGTTATTCCAATATTTCATAAAAGTACCTCAACAACATTATTCTTTAATACCACTACATAAACTCTTCAAACCATCCTCTTCAATTATTGTCATGGAATAAGTCCATCCTTGATTTAGAAGCAACCTCTTAGGTCAGGGCATTGATTTGGGTAATGCCTGTGTTCTCCACAGATAAGACATTGATCACTATAACAGTCTGTCACTCTATGACCCTTCTCTCCACATAGATAACATATTCCCCTCCATTTGAAGTATTCATCAAGGTTCTTCTTCCCTTATTTAGAGATATCAATCTTTCTTTCTCAATGCTCCTCAACATGCGAACATGCATAAAAGTCCATCTTCCTCTTATTTGATGAATTGGGAATATCACTAAAGTTCACCTTGTTAATCATATATCGTGATGTTTGATTTGGAATAATCATAATATCTTTCTCTCTAGGCATTACGAAATTTCGCTACTCATAGTCACCAATTTGTCCATCAGATTCAATGTCAACCCAATTCCTTCTAGTTCCCTCCATAAACTAAAACCAGAAACCATTGTGTAAGAAATAGTTAAAATAATGAGGAACCACATAATCAGAAAAAGTCACTTATATAATGAATAACATATGACACCTTTTTTAACCTATGATAGCTTAGGTTCACCCAAGGTTATTCATGATCATCAACATAATTCTAGGACTATAACCTATAGTTATACTAAACCTTAGGGACATTACTAAACCTTAGGGACATCCCTATACATACCTTATAAATATCTCTAGGGATCTCACTAAAGTTTTCACGTCCTAGATTCCAATGGTTAACTAAACCTTTCCTCTAATACCAACTGTAAATACCTGAATCTTGAAGTACATGGAAATTACATTACTTTTGCGGAATACTTAATACATAACAAAAAACAACACTCAAGGACCGTAATATTTTAGTGTCTTTGAAAACATGGAACATAATCTTCTAATCACGGTGAAAGATCTTCAACATCTCCTATAAAGAACATCCCCTTTTGTTTTCTTACCTAAAACATTTCATTAAATCCTAGAGAATAGAAAACATAAAAAGGGTGAGATGAAATTCTTAGTACGGGTAAACAAAGAGAACATAAAACAATCCATAAACATTTGAATGCAAAAGCTTGAACATAAAATCTAAACATCAAAATTTTGAGCAAAGACATAAATCTTGGATGTACGTAAGGCATATATCATAAAGGAACATCAATCCTGATAAAATATCATGCGAATAAAACATGTTATTATGGAAACCATTAAGCACATGATATGATTTCCATAGTATCCAAGGCATTTCTTCCAAGACCATCTTAGTGGACAAAGTCCCTTTCTGAATCGAGTTCACTCCTCGTTCCAGTCCTGTATTACTGAACCGGATTAACTTACCGTTCCATCCATGTCTATATATTGAGATATAAATCTTTACCCAATGCATTGGAGGGAGATATAGGTCCCACCCATCTCATAATTAAATCATTATATCATGTGCCACATTATCATAAATCATACATCATAGCATAACCTGTGTAATAGATTGAGATTCTTAAACATCATTCCATCATAACTTAATCCATTTAGAAGAATGGATATAATTTCATAATAAGAAGAATAAAACCATGTAAATAATGGAGACATTATACTTGAAACATACACATATAAAATAATTTCATTTTAAATTGAAAATATTTTTGATAAAACACTTGAAATGAAATCTTGAAGAAAATATTCTTTCTTCTTCAAAATGATTTTCTTTTCACAAAATGCTATTCAATTTTAAAGGAAAAGTGTTTCGTTGAAAATATTCATGAAATCTTGTATAGGAAGATTTATGAAAATGAGAAGTTATGAAACCGTAAAAATCCGTTCACGCCGTATAAGTTAAAAATAACATTCTCCTTGTACTTTTGTCGGAAAAATCAAAAAGTACCTCGTATGGTTAAAAAAAGAAAGATTCCTTACATACCATGTATTAAAAGTAAAAAATGGTTAAAAATGAATTTAAACATACATGAAACCATTTTTAGGAAACATTGAAATGGATGATAATAATAACCCCAGTAAATAACTACGAATAAACAATCTCGGATAAGAACGATATTGGAATAGTTATCCCTTACCTTAGGTCCGATATGCTTCGTACATATCCGAACCTCCAGTATAATTATTTAAATATTGTTATTTACTTATTATAGAATCATATTAATTGTTATGATATCTTATATGGTTCACTTATGACTTTATATTAACCGTTCTTTTGTAAGTTCCATTTTAAAGCAGTGTTTTGGGTAAAATTGTTTTATTTATAGTGCATGATTGGACTTGTTGTTATTGATATTATTACATATATCCAGATTTACTTAATTCCAGAATGTAAACCATTATTTATATGTAATATATATTCAGAATATACTTATATATATGATAGATCGATAAATGGAATGAAATACACCGTTCATGGAGACGGTAGGCCATACGTACGCATGAACGTTGTTTTCATTACCTTATTGAATTGAATGGAATCAAGTAGATGACATAAATATATATATATAAATAAATACATTATCATTATTATGTCATATATTTCATGATTAATTATTATATATACTTTATAATCATTCATGAATGGTTAACATGGAGAATGAATCTCATCGTGTCGTGGAGACGGTAGTCTGTACGCACGCACAAGCGATGATATCATTCCCAAGATCGTGGAATTGTATTGAAGTGTATGTATAATATTTCAGAATAAATATCACTTTAAAATAATTCTATATAGTTATTTATTTACACCATTATACCCATCCAAGTAAGGTGGTGGTGGGAAACAGATTACACCACGGCGTGGAGACGGTATTCTGTACGAACGCACACGCGGTGATTTCATTTTCCATAGGTTGGATAGAAAGTGAAATAGGGTTGTTTGATATTGATAATAACATACCAGTATATAAGTAATACTTATGTTATTACTTTATAATGATACAACTAAAGTAGAAGAAGTAGAAGAAGAAATAAACTTGAGAGAATCGGAAGAAGTGATTGTCTCTTCTTCGACCCACCTCCTTTAAGCCTTCTCTTAGGGAAGTATAGTTGGTCTTTTGAAAAGACCAGAACCTCCAGAATGTTTCTTGGGAAGTGGATAAGATAAATGGGCAGTGTTTTGCCGAGATTCAAGGCTCAAAAGGTTTTTAAGAGAAGAGGGAAGTGGTTCCCTTTTTATAAAGGAGGAGAGGGGCACCTTTTGAAAAACTTAAAATATAATTTTATAATAAAGTCATATTCTGTTTTTAATAGCTCCAAATTGATTTATTTCGAAGCTAAGGTGGGGATGAGTTGAAATAATATCAAAAAATAGATTTTAGACAGGTTTGGGTCGTTATATTAACCTTATGTTTTAGTTTTAAGTCTTAGTTAATTAGATTGACATTTACCATGTCACTTTGTATTTTTATATTATATAGTTAATAAACTTACCATATACATCCAAGATACCCCCCAAGTTGTCCATTAATGACACAAATATAATGATATAAGTATCTTAGAAAAACCTTAGGTTTTTATAAATATAATAACAATTAATAATATAACATTTGTTTTAAAGGCTATTTTATGTCAATTTTGACACTATTTGGTAATGGATTTTTGTGAAAATTATAACAGCATGATTAGTTATAAAAAATATAATTAAATAAATAATAACATGTCATATTAACCTAGAAAATTATAATAATTCATAAAAGTTCTAAAATTACATTTATTTGGATATTTATAACATATATTATGTTAATATTTCATTAATAAGATAATTATTGCATCATCATTGTGTCATAAATAAATAAATTTATATAATTTCTAAAAATTATTAATAAAACACCATTATGTAGGAAATAGTTTTATCTTTATAATAAATATTTATAGTCGAATTTATCTTATGTATAACACTGTATTAAAAATGTTTTAGTTATTAAACTTTGATTTTATTCATTTTATCCCTTCTTTAAATAAATTAATAATAAATGTCCTAATCTTTTCCAAGTGGGTCTAAATGGTCATATTTTATTACTAAGGTTATTTTTGGTCGAATTAAACTTATCCAATAAAATTGTTACATGTTTAAGGGTAATAATAATATCATTTTTACGCTTAATTACCCTATTTACTTTTAACCGTGGTAAATAAAAGTAAAAAGTTACTATTCACCAAAAATTATTTTCAACTCATTGAACCAAATTTTATTCCATGATATTATCCGCATCTCTCAGGTTTCTGAAATTCAATTCCCAAAAGTGGAAAATTTAATTTAAATTTAAAAGTCCATTTTTTAATTACCACTAAGTGATTTCACTATTCATCAAAAATTGAAGCTTTTCAGAAAAATACCAAAAATTCAGCCTAAGAATTATTTGATATTCCGAATTAAAAATTGATGTCTATTTTGAAAATTTCAAAACATATAAGTGGAATTAGTTAATTTTAAAATTAATTCTCGTTATCCAAACAAATTGCATTTTTTTAAAAACAGTAACTATCAAAAGATTGATACTTGTTTATATCCAATTTCAAAGTGAAATTAATTCCAATGAAGAAAATTGGATTAAATGGTAAAAATTTATTCTAATTACACTTTAAAACCAATTAAAAAGATAATCTAACCATATAAATTATTATGATGAAAAAAGTTTTTTTTAATTAAAATATAGCGTGTTTTTACTATTCATTAAAATATGAAAGTTATCAGAATAATATGAAAAATTCATCCAAAGTAAATTTTTATATCCTGATTCCAAAGAAGAATTTTATTTTTTCAAATTGAACTTCTAGACATGTCAAAAACATAATTTAAAGTGGGTGCACCATCAAAAGGCGGGAAAACTACAATTTTAGAAAAATACATATTTTACACAAAAAATTTATTTTGTTCTCATACCATATTCTAGAAAATGTGTAAGATGAATAATAATTTTATAAAATTAAAAATGTAGTTAATACTATTCATAACAGCTAGTCCATTATAATATTATAATAATATATCGTTGTTTAGTGAAACCTGGTATTGCGTACTACACACGCTATCGAGGAAGGTCGCGATTGCGTGTAATGCAAGCCAAGTCAGGGTTGCATGTAGTGCAAGACTCCATTATTGTTGAGTATAACAAAATCCAACCATATTTAATTTATACATTGAATATATATATATATATATATTTATACACTCAATACTGCGTAGAATAACTACTATCAACGAAACATGAAATTGTGTGTAACACGATCCAAGAATAGTGTTGCGTATACTGCAAGCTAATAATCTGTTGCGTATAGCGCAAGATAATCTTTGTGTAGCGTATAACACAAGACATCAATAAAATTAAAAATAATATTTTTCATAAAATCTCAGGGTGTTACAGTGCACACATGTAAAAAGGTATGAATATATATATATACACACACACATATATCCTCTGTGCAGATTTTCCCTCATGGCATGGAGAATACTTGCATCATGTCAATTGTATACATATATATATATATATATTTATATATTTATGAAGTTATGTGCGTTGTAGTATCAACTTTTTGTTAGAAAGAGACAATAGTAGAATGTTCGTTTTCGTTCCACCCTAAGGGTAGATCAGTTTTCCTAGACCTTTTATATGAAATCTATGATTTCTTGATTTTTTTAAGACTAGGTTTTATATTTACATAGTATTTTCATGATATGAACTACTAGAATTTTTACCTATACCTATGGTTTAAAATCTTGGGTATAACCCCAGAAACCATGGGTATAGGATATACCAATGGTTCTATAAACCATACGCAATAGATCCATCGATATAGACTTATACCCACAGTTTGGAAAAACCATGGGTATAGAGCCATAACCCATGGTTCCTAAACCGTTAGGTTTGAAACTTGAAATGGACCCACCTATACCCACAGTTTGACCAAACCATGGGTATATGTCCTTATTAAAAAAAATTTGCTGGGATTTGAACCATGCACCTACAACAAACAGACAAATGACTTTACCACAATCCAACAACATTTTTTATGTTTTTATATACACAAATATATATATATATATATATGTGTGTGTGTGTGTGTGTGTGTAAAAATCATTTATGTTAATTTATTTTTTATTGTTATTATGGAATATAAATGGTTTAATCGATACCCACAATTTGGTCAAAAGGTGGGTATAGGTCCTTATTTAGGAAAATATCACTCATTGGATTTGAACCCTAAACCAACAACATATGAAAAAACGACTTTACCACTATCATGCAACACATTTTATGTTCTTATATACATAAATATATACAAATATCTATATATAAAAAATAATTTATAATAATTTATTTATTATTTTTATTATTAGGGAATATTATTTGGTCATCCAATACCCAGGGTTTTCTAGTATTGTGGGTATAGGTTTTCACATGATAATTTACCCCCTACACAATCTATTGGCACAGTTAAAAAAACCATGGGTATAGGTTCTTCCTGAAGATTTTTTCTCTTTTGAGAAACCTATACCTATAGTTCTCCCCAAACCGTTGGTATAGGGTCACTATAACAATGGTTTTGGGAGAACTGTGGGTATAGGTTCACCTAGAGAATTCTATACCCACATTTTTTGGAGAAACCTTGGTATAGGCTCATCCTGAAATTTGTTTCCCTGCCGCGGACATATGGGCGACCTATACCCAGGGTGTTTTCTAAAACCGTGGGTATATGGTCATTTTCCTGTAATGATGTGGTATGCATGGGATTCTTAGAAAAAAAATTATTTTTTACGTAATTTATATATGCTTCAATGTATGTTTTTCTTATTGAAAAATTCTTTTCGCTTTTTTTGGAAATAGTGATTTATTTATAATGCTCAGTTGATCATTAATGTTAAATATTTAAATGTGTATTCCTTAATGTTTTTATTGTGTAATGAGTATTTCAAATGGGTTGCATTTATTTAAACCTGTTTTCTAGATTTCTTTCAAATGTGTGGTTCCTTGGTTGTGCATGTAACACCCCAAGATTCCACAGTACGTTTCCCTTTGAATAATGCAATGGCGTGCATTGTACACAACTTCGAGATTCTAACACACCACAACCAATCAAACTAGCCGTTATGAATAGTAATACCTACTTTTTGAAATTTTATAAATTTTATCATTCTAAATGGACTTCATTTTTGGATTCATAATATCAAAATTATCTTAGGGCGAAATTTTGGTACTTTTCAGATAACTTTCATATTTTGATGAATATTGAAAATTACTAAATTTTAATTAAAAACAACATTTTTAATCGAAATAATTAATAGTGAAAAATTATTAATTTGAGTGGTTTTAAAGTATATTTAGAATATATTTTTACCATTTAATACAATGTTGGTCATTTGATGAAATTTCACATTTAAACTAGACATAAACAAGTGTCAATCTTTTGATAGTTATTATCTCTTAAAAACGCGCTATTTGTCTTGACGATGAGAATTAATTTTAAAATTAATTAATGCAACTGAAATGTTTTGAATTTGTTAAAATAGACATAATTTTTGATTTCATAATATCAAATATAGATTAGGCCTAATTTTTTTAATTTTTCTCAAAACTTTCATTTTTTGATGAATAGTGAAACCGCTAAGTGGTAGTTTAAAAACTGAATTTTTCATATAACATAATTTTACTGCTTTTGTGAGTGAAATTTCAAAAATCCGAGAGACATGGTTAATATCAAGGAGTAAAATGTGGTTCAATGAGATTAAAATATTTTTTTTTGTGAATAGTAACTTTTTACTTTTATTTACCACGGTTAAAAGTTAATAGGGTAATTAAGGGTAAAAATGATATTAATATTACCCTAACACATGTCCTAATTATATTGGACAAGTTTATGTAGACCAAAAACAACCTTAGGAGTAAAATATTATCATTTAGGTACACTTTTATTAGATTATGACATTTCTTATTATTTAATTCAAAGAAGAGTTAAAAGAGTAAATATCAAAGTATATTTACTAAAACATTTTAAATATAGGGTTATACATAAGATAAATTCGATTGTAAATATTCATTAATAAGATAATATGATTTCCTACATAATGGTATTTTATTTATAATTTTTAGACATTATATAATTTAATTTATTTATGAAACAATGGTGATGCAGTAATTACCTAATTAATAAAATATTAAAAGAATTGATATTATAAATATCAAAATAAATGTAATTTGAGACTTTTTATGACTTACACTAATTTTATAGGTTAATATGAAATATTAGGATTGATTATATAAATTGTTTTTGAAGTAATAATGCTGTTATGAATTTAACAAAAACCAAATACCCAATAGTGTCAAAATTGACATAAAGGAGTTTCTAAAACAAATATTATATTATTAATTTATATTCAATTCCTAGAAATCTAAGGTTCAGCCAAGAGACATATATCATGATATGTGTATCATTAATTGACCATTTGGGGGTCTATTGGATGTATATAATATGTTTATTAACCATATAATATAAAAATACAAAGAGACATTGTAAAAGTGAAACTAATTAACTAAGAGTTAATAATTAAAGATACAGTTAATATAATGACCGAAACCTGTCTAAATTATATTTGTTGAGTGGTTTTCGACCCATAACCACCTTAAATTTAAATAATCCACTTTGGAGCCATTAGAAACCGAATATGAATTTATTATGAAATAATATTTTTAGCTTTTCCAAAGGTGCCCCTCACCCCTCTTATAAAAGGGCACTCCCCCTTCTCACTAATTCACACATTCAAAGACTTATGGTGTAAAGACCCATAAAATTCAAGGGAAATTTTTTTATTAATTTTCTTTGGGATTTTACAAGAAGACATTTTCTGACGGCACCTGATTCCCAGGCCCGGTGTGCCCAGAATCAGTTTCCGAAGTTTAGCTCGGGTACGTTCAGTGAACGAACGAGCAGGAATTTCTAACTTTTGAACTGATGCTCAGAATCAAATTCTTAGGGCATCGATGGAACCGCAGCACCGGTATTTGCTTATGAATGCCTATTCCGGAGTTGCGTTTACTCGAGATAAGTTGATAAAAATTGTGGAAGTTAAAAATAAAAATTTTACAACAATTTTTATTTTACTCTAAGTGTTTAATCCATTGGAAGGAAGTTGGGTAACTACCCAACCTCCCTTGGGAGGTTATGAGGGTGGTGGGGCCCACACAAACCCCACCCCTTCATATCCTATAACCCCCTCAACTCACCATTAATATTGTTAAATTAAGTTAATAACTTATGACATTAATGTAGTGAGTTTAATGTGAGTTTTTGAAATTCAAACACTTGAATTTCAAAAGCCATGTTGTGTTAATAAATTAAGTGTGGATTAATTTATTTTGGGTTAGTTCCTTTGTTGCTTGAGAGGACTTGGGGGAAAAAGAAGCCAAGGAGCTTAGAGATCATCTTCATCATCTTCGACGAAGAACGCGAAGAACGAACGATTCCCAACGAAGAACGCTGAGCCCTCGGAGACCGTTTACCGTGACGCCATACCCGCGACGCACCACCCTTCGTTCTTCTTCCCACGTCAAAGTAAGGGAGACGACGTTTCATCTCGAACAATCTCCATCAATGTCTTCAAATCCTCTTTCCGCGATGTCTCTTCCCGCGATGGTTTCTTTGCGACGAATTTCTCCGCGACGAAAACCTCGTTCAAGCCACGCTCGAGGTAGGGAGTTTATGTGTTTTCTATACGTGATTATCTTCCGTCTTTTATCCGCGTCTATTTGGACTGCATGATATCAGTTAACGGGAGGATGCTGGACCACACAAACACGGCCGTTCCCCTCCCATATTATTTTTCTTGTTGTTGCAGATCGAATGAAATTTACGCGGTGCCGTCGCATTGCGCGGGATCGAGCGGCAAGGATGCGCGACATCGTCACGCCGCGTGGGATCGATCGGCAAGCATGCGCGACATCATCACGCCGTGCGGGATCGAGCGGCAAGAATGCGCGACGTCTTCACGTTGCGCAATCAAAATTTTAAACTCTCGTGCATGGGTATTTGATTGCAAGGTGTTCGTATAATTTATTTTGGATAAATTATACCCTCATCGTGATTAAAACCATGTGTTTATTATTTTCCAATTGATAACACCTAACGCGGAAGACGCGGGCCGAACAAACACGACCCGACAACCCTCTGAAGCTTGTTTATCGATGTGCAGATCAACGGATGACGACGAAGTAGGCCACTATGGAGTTTGAATCCTTTCGTAGTGAAGGTCGGGTCCCAGGAGGACCGTTGGCAATGACGGCAGGAGAAACGGACCACCGGAGCGCGTCTGGTGGTCCGCGGAAGGCAGTGGCGGCGTGCCCCGCCGGCGCGGCGGCGACGGTTCGCCGCCGGCTTCAATCAGTGGCGAGGGGGGGGGGGAGCCGCGCACCCCGCTCCGCGGCTTCCGCTCGGCCGCACCGAGTTGGTCCGGGCCCAAACCCCTCGTTTTCAGACCATCTTTGGTCTTTTGCCCATATCTTGGTTTACGGACCTCTGATCGACGCACCGTCAGTTGCATAGTGATCCTTGGAATGAGACGGGAATTTCGGTATATTATAATCAAGGTTTCGGAATACTTTGGATTCGGCCAGGTTGGTTCGGATACGAAACCAACAGGGCCCTCAGAGCGGAAACGATCATATCTTGAGCTCTGGAGGTCCGATTGACATGCCATTGACTTTGATGGATTCCTCTAAGTGAGACGGATCTTTTGGCTTACTCTGCTCGAGGTTTGGATGCCGTCGGAGTGTGGTCGGTTTGGTTCGCTCACGAAACCAACCGGGCCCCTGGAACGAAAAAGCCAATAACTCACAGACCGGGCGTTCGATTGACACGCCACCTATCTTGTTGAATTCCTCTTGATTAGACGGAACTTTTGGCATACATCGCCCATGTTTTGGTTGCTGTTGGATAGTGGCCAGGTTGGATTGTACCCGAAATCCAACCGGGCCCCTGGAACGGAAAAGTTGATATCTTTCCGACCGGACGTCCGTTTGACGAACTGTCATCGGCGTTGGTGATCACGTTGAGAAATGGTCCCTTTGAGTTTACACTATGAGAGTTCGGGGTACAGTTGAGATACGGCAAGGTTGGTTTCCTCACGAAACCAACCGGGCCCCGGGGATGAAAAGGCTAGTAACTCACAGACCGGGCGTCCGATTGACGCACCGTCTATTGCGTTGAGACCCCTATGATGAGGCGGTCCTCTGAGATACTTCTTCATGGGACTTGTGATACTTGGAGTATCAACCTGTAGCTCGTGGAGCGGACCCTCCCATAGACGAGCGTGCGGAGTACAGAGACTGTGTAGCCGATTGAGACCTAACGACTGCTTGACCGACTCGACTTGGAGTGAGTCAACTAGCCCAGTGGACAGAGCACTACTTTGTGAGGTGCAGACCCATGGCGGACGGAGCACTACCTGTGTGACAGTGCAGACCCACGGTACTCGTCGGGAGAGTACCTCTGCAGGCTACTAGGGGGTGTGCACTACTTTGTTTGGGTGGCATACCCCGGCGGGAAGCACTACTGTGTTTGGGTGGCTGGCCCGAGGTACTCGACAGGAGGAGTACCTCAGCAGTCTTAGGTTAGTGAGAAGTACCTCGGAGTCGTGACATGACCACTATACACTCTAGAGACAGATCTCTTCAGCAGTTATGGTTTCGATAATGAAAATCCTGGTTTGAGCTGAGTCTTTGACCTTGTATTTACCTCAAGATTGAGATTGGTGACTTGATAACTTAGGTATATGTATGGGTATATACCTGGGTAGTGGTTATCCGTTGATTTCATAATCTTTGTGTTTCCTCATGATTGAGATGGGTTACTTTATAACTTATGTGTATGTATGGGCATATACCTAAGTAGATGTTATCCGTTGAGATCTTCTATGTGGTTACCATGTTGGTTTTAGTGAGACCTTGAGGGTCTCAGGGTCCCTACTGAGTATCGTTATACTCACCCCTGCACGGGCTATGCCCGCACCTCATTGTGTTGGTTGCAGATGACAGGTAGAGCTGAAAGAGGCCGAATGTTCGAGGACTAGACGGTACCCGGAGGTGGACCACACGACCAGTCAGTACCCTGAGGTGGACCACACGACGAGTCAGTATCCGGTGGTGGACTACACGGCGAGATGACAGTCGGAGGGGGTTGACGGGCGAGATCATTGAGGAGATGCACTATCTGTACCTACCCTTCAGGTAGGATCCCTGGCGGACGATCCAGGAGCTGCGCTATCTATACCTACCCTTCAGGTAGGATCTGAGGAGGACGACCCATGAGCTGCTTCCTTTCTTCCAGCTGTTTTCCTTTTTCTGTTGTACTTTCGTTCAGTTGTAGCTGTACTTTCAGTTGGGTTTGTATTCTGGCCTATTTACTTTTCAGCACTTTCTTTTGTACTTAGTGTTTTACTTCTTCTTGTACTCTGTGGTGTTTTTTTACTTTTATAAAGTCAATACCTTCCCAGTTATCGGGATTTACGCCTTTGGTGCTAGTCGCCAGCCCCTGGCCTACAGAAGGCGGGCTTGGGGTAGTCACAGCACGGGCCCCGAGGACGGGTCGTGACATTTGGCTCAGCCAAACCCTGCCCAAATAATCTCTCAACTTCCATCACTACATCCTAGAGGCCTTAGTTTGATCAGAAAGCCAACCTAAGGAGACCTTTTGATCAAATCAAAAGGAAGAACCCGAAGAAGAGGTAATGTTTTCACCACCCTCTTTCAAGTTCCTTTCTTCTTCAAATTATTCATTCTTTGTTATTTCTATTCTAAAATAATAACTCCAGTATTTTATATTTGCTGTGATGTTATTATAAATATGGTATAACCATATTCAGTATTCTATCCATCCTTTGAATGGCATGTCACCATACGTGCGTACGTACGACTTTCCGTCTCCACGTCATGGTGTAATTGTCATTCAATAAATTATTATTTGGATGGGTATAATAATGATGTATCATTCATGTAAATAATAAATATAACATGATAATTATTCTTTCTATATGATATACCATCCAATTATGTATTATTTTAACATCAAAAGAATGATATTGTCGCTCGTGCGTACGTAATGACTACCGTCTCCACGAACGCAATGCAATTCATTCTCCATCGTATCCATTCAAGTATAATTCTCATTTTATGATTAAAAATAATGTTTAAGGACTTGATATAATCCTGTATATGAATAAGATACAACCTATCCATAACAAATAGGGCTTACGTAACAAAGAATATAAAGGAAAATGAGTAAGTTAACACCCAAAATGACGATAATACTAAAATATTATTAACAAATCAATGTTAAAAGATAATATATGATATCATATTAATGTAAATAATTATTTTATAATTCAATAAAACTTATTTCACCATTATACAGGAGGTTAACCTACCGTCTACCAAGGAAAAAGTACAAAGTGAGGGGTTTCTTATCTCACTTTTAATTCCGTGATATTTCCATTGTTCACCATTTATTTATTGCATGTGGTGTGTGTACTGACCATGATTGTATACAATGTTCAATATAATTTAATTTATTTATATTTACATCATCATTGTATGATCCTTCTTTCATGGGTGTATGTTTTTTAATTTACCAAATCGATATGGGAAATTGAAATTTCAATTTAAACTCATTCGGCTTTACGCAAACTTCATTGATTATTTTACTCCAAGATTATGTGTAGAATCACTATTCATTTTATTATGTCATAAATTACACTCCCATTTCTGTGGATATAATTTTGATACACATAATCACTCCATTGATAAATTATCAGGTCATCGGTATGAACTTGATATGAGTAATTTTCACTCAATCTCGATTTATTGAGTTAAACATCCAATTCATTGGTGTTGTTTTCACAAGAATATGTGTGAATGTCCTTTGATTATTTTACACTGAATATCCAATCATATTGAGTGTATTTATATTTTTCACTCATAATTATGTTGTTGATTTATCATTAACCTAAGGGTATGGTCTTTATAAGAGAATTCATCTCAATTTACATTCTATTGAGACTTCTTTGTTGTTATACACCAAATCACTTTTATATGTTGTATATAATGTACTTTGACATATTATATCATGAATCACTTTATTCTCATGATATTATAATGTTTTTATTACCTCAATTATTTGTATTCAAGTGTCTCTCTTTCAGATAGAAACTCTAACTAAAATACATTTTTAAGTGTTTTAGAGATTTATTCTTCTAAATATTTCTCATTAATGTCCAGGTTTTAAAAATGGTTTCAAGAATTTATTTATATAATCATTAATGTTTTAAAATTAATATTACTTTTAAAAGTTTCAAAATGGTATGGGACACTTTGATTCAAAAATCTATTTTTAAATGGATTCTTGACAAATAGTGTGATTTTTAAATGATTTCAAGAAAAAGGGGGATATTTCTCTCTAATAGTTTTGACGATTATTTTCATCCATGTCAATATCCTTCATTATTCTTGATTGAGATTAATCTGATACAATAAAATCTTCCATTTTTTATCGAATGAGTTTTGTTTGACTGTGGATGTGCTATTTTTATACCATTCATCGTTTGTCGATTAAGTATTGACATTTCTTATGCTAGTTTAATACGAATGATTATGTCATATTTCAAACCTTTCATATGAGGAATGCATTGGACTTAATATGTGACGGTTGGAGCACGCTATAGCTCCTCAATGCATCAGTAGGTCTCATGAGACAAACTAGTGTCTTGGCACGAGGCCTTGACAAAATCTTATTTGTTGTCTTCGCACGAGGCCTTGGCTACGTGGTTATGATAGTCTGGCATTATGCATTCCGTCATTATGAAAGTGGTTATTAATATTTTCATGTGATTATTCTATTAGTAGAATCTCCATGTGAATAAGTAAATGGAATTATTTCATTTTATCCTTGCCATGTTATGCTAAAGTTCAAGTTTAAAAGGCTTTTGTTTTATTTATACATTGCCTTAAATTTTTACGTTTATTTATGAAAGTTTTCGCTATATTGTTATCCTTACTGAGCATCTGAGCTCACCCCTTTCAATGTTTTATTTATCCCAGGATGTGAAGAAGTATTTTATGAATGACCTGCAAGGATAGTATGAGGGGATATGAAGACAATATGTTGTTTTAGTTTTTCACTTATTGATGTAATGTAAACTTTATGAATATATCTAGTGTTTCCAAGGCTACTAAACTAATCGGTCTTTCGAGTCTTGATATTTCTTGTGATCATGCCAATGTTATGTAACAATGTACCGACTCTGGGTATCTAGGGTCGGGGCACTACAGTGCAAGTTTTATTTTAGATGATTTTTTAGAACGTAAAGGTGTATTGGAATAGTGTTTTCTAAAATGAAACAATTTCTTGAAATGAAATGAGTCCCATTTAGAACTTTGAGAATGGTTTGAAAAAGTGGAAGACCCAACTTGAGATATTCACCCTAGTTTGAGAAATGCGATGCAAGGGTTAACTTCTAATTATTGACATTGGTCTAGTGGTATCGCTTATAAATTCTATGACATGAAAGAGGGGGTGGGGTGTGCTTAAGGAGGGAGAACGATGGTTATATGTTGAATCGTTTTCAGATAAATAAAGTGCTGAATTCATTTATGTTCTCTTGATAAAACATCACTACCATTTGGAATAGGGAACATCAGTAACCTCATGTACATTGGTGGGTATCCTAGGAATAGTATGATAAGAGATTAGGGAGTGGCATGTCCATGTTTTTTCTAGAAGTATTGATGACTACAACACTAACTAAAAATTATTATGATTGGATACCACTAGGTATTGGGTGTGTTCCCTACTAGTGGCTCGTGCATGAGAACACAATTGGTCATGGTTTATATACCACATTAACACCGAGGTATGAGGTTCTAGTGTCCCATTTGTGCTAGATACATATTGGTATTGAACATGGTGATTTATTATGACATGATATTTGTTATATGATTTCCATTTTAGTTACTTCAATATTGTTTCCTTCTTTGTAAAATATAGGTTTTTTAATTAAACTATTTTCTTCTCATTTTGAAATGTTAATGAATTCTTGAACCTATTTTGAAACATAGAGGAAGATAAATGATGTTCATGAAAATGTAAAAACATTTACATAAATTTGAATTGAAGAACATTATATTATTATGTCTTATTTTCAAACTTTCATGATTGGATTTCTTATTAAAGGTAAGGGAATAAGGTATTGTTGTATTTAAGAATTCATACTTAGTATCTTGATGATCACAAATACGTTATTTTTTTGGGTTTCAAGTTTTTCTTGTCATGGTTCACTCTTGGAGAGAGTGCAATTTTATATTCTGTGTTGACCCATGAGGTCACTTAGAGGAATGTTTTGTTGGACATCTTTGTTTTATTTTCCACTACTAGTATCTACTTGTTTTTCTCAGTTTAATTTTTTTTATTTACATTTTGATTATTAGTTATGTAATTACCAAATGTTTATCTGATACTCGGGAACTTGTGCCAGCTCATGGGGATCTGGAACACCCCTCAGGCCTTACTATATATTGGGTTCGACATCATGTTAGCTGGCGACTTGGCTTGGTTCAGAAGAGGTAACTCATTTTGGTATGTACCAAAAGGCTTCCTTGGATTACTTTCTTCCTAAAGGAATTATTCAAAGTGTAACGGAGGGATTTCTGAATGTGTATTGGGAAGATCAGGGATGAGCTATATGGTTTGATAGGAGTGGAGAAGAGGGATAGGTGGTTGCCTTTTATAGGGAAGGGAAACAACACACTTAGTATTTTTGAAAAGATGTTATGTGTACCCACTTTTTTACAAAAAAAAGTCATAAAATCCAATTGAACTCAATAATGGAAGGTTAATATCTGACTAATGGACAAGAAATAAGTGTTTTACAAGTGTCTAGGTCGTTTTGAGTCTTAAATATTTGGTTTATTCCTTTGTTATGCTTTTTTACATTAATAGATTTAATAAAATTTAATTAATTTAAATAGTGTTTTTGGATAAAAAAGAACTCTAACTTTTTAGAGATTATAAATTATTATGATTGAATATACGAAATCAAATTTTCCAAATTCAAAACACAGAAGTGGTAGAAATCAATTTAAAATTTATATCGCTGACGGGACGACACTATGGGTATTAAATATATAAACGTAAACACTTTCGCTACATTTTCATACCCAAAATCAATGTGACATTGATTAAAAAGAACTATATTTTATTAATTAATAAAAATATTATCCAACTAAACTTTTAAACAAAATTTTAATATAATTTATCCTTATAAATAAATTAGGTGAAAAATCAGTTTTGAATTAAAATCTGGTATATTTCACAATTCATCAAAAAATTAATTTTCTCATAAAAATACCAAAATTATCTTAAGGTAATTTTGATATTATAAATTAATAAATGTATTTTATTTTATGAAATTTAATTTTTAAATGTGACTAATTATTTTCATAGAAGGACATTAAACCATTTCAATAGTGAAAAAAGTATTTTAAAACATATAAGAACTTTACCAAAAAGTATATCTCACAACATCAATATGTTTTATTTATATAGAAACATTGAAAAAAATATTTTAGAAGTATTTATCATTATTATTATGTTCAATGGCTTGATTATAATTATATAATTTAAATAACTATAACAATAAAAAGAATATTCTTAGAAACTCTGTATCCTGTCTAACATATGCCAAGTTGGAGTTTCATGTTGCATACACCAAGTCAGTGTTGCATATAATGTATACCAAGTCACAATCTATCCTTTGTGATCATTTTAGTGCAAGATAAGGATTATGTGGTATTCAGTGCATGATTATCTTGGTGTTGTGTATAATGAAAGCCAAACATTATTCTTTAATATAAAATTTACAAATTTCAATGTCATGCGAAATGAAAAATATCATAAAGGTTTATTTAATGCAAAAAAATACTTCACAAAATCTCAGGGCGTTACATGAATAGTCCTTTTTGATAGGCCATCATTTTGGGGGTGATAGGTCATACAGAATTTCAATTAGGTAATCATTGAATTTTTAGAGATTCTATAAGATTAATATGTGAACATTGGATCATGATAAAAAATGACAGAAACTAGAACCCCATGAAACCTCGCAATTTTTTTTACGTATATATTAGATAGTTTTCAAGAGAAAAAGACATCTTAAATATCAATAGAATGGGTATTCTTAGTGAGTCTGTCTACTATAACCCATATCTAATTGTTTCCATTAGTTATTTTTGGGAGACCAATGAATATTACCATAGTGATATTGACTTAGTACCATTTTGGTGTTGGTTATGGATGTAATACCCCTTTAGGAAGTTTTCTCTCTACCATCACTTTTAGGCATACCATTCACCTTGCAGTATAGTTAGTAATATCCCTTTTCATATTATCCCATCAATAATGTTAAAGAAGGTCCCTATACATTTAAGTGATTCCATGTTGTATATAGATTACAGATCTATCAGATTTATCCATCATCTCATTCTTTATATCTAGGATTATTGGGATACCTAACCTTGTATGGAGTTTTAATAAACGTTATTAATCATTGTTTAACTCAGGAAACTTCCCATTCTTCACAACCTCTATATTCACTAATAGAATTTTATGTATTTGCAAAGGGATATTTCTGATGGGATCCCGTCGTTAATGAGATTTTACGACGAGGTCCCATTATACATAACCCTTTGTAGAAAATAGCGTCGCAAATAGTTTTTTTTCGATGAAAACGTCACAGAAAATACAATATAAAATGGGAAACCATCCCTTGGAAAATATATCTCCGATTATATACATTATATATATTAAAACATGTTGCGAAGATCCTAGAAAAGAAGTATTTTCGATGGGACCGTCGTCCCATCGCAAAAGGTTCTCCATTTATATATGTTATATATACGTAATCCTTTTGTGATGGGTCCGCCAAAAAAGTTATTTGCAATGAGCCCTTTTACCTTCAGAAATACCTATTCCAAAGGTATATATATGAACTATTTGAGATGGGGTCCCGTCACAAAATTTCGCTTACAAATACTAAATTAAATAAAAAAAATATATTTAATAAAATTATGATTAATAATAAATAATATTTATATTATTAAAATAATAAAAAATAAAAAATATTAAAATTCATAATATTTTCCAAAAATATAAAAAAATCATTAAATAATAATTTTTTTATTTTTATTTTTATTCTTATTAAAATAAAGAATTTTAAAATATATAATACTAATAATAAATAATAAAATAATAAAATATTAAAAAATAAAAAAATAATAAAATTTATGTTATATAATATTTTCACATATATAAAATAAAAAAACAATAAATAGTTCATATTACAGAAAAATATTGAATTCCAATGTTATTAACGTAACAAAAAAATCACTGGTGGGGGATAGTCTTCTCGGGGAGGTGGAAAAGATGGAGGACATGGTGGAGGAAACTCCATCCCTAAACTCTGAGTTTGACGGCACATGTGCTCCATCTTCTAGTGTTGCTCCTGCTGTCATCGACGCATATCCTCCTCATACTGCGGATGCTGGTGGTGGTGCCATCGATGCATATCCTCCTCATATTGTGGCTGCCACTGCTGCTACTGACGCATCTCTTCTTGCTGCTTCTCCAAACTCTCTATAAACTAATTTTGAGCTAGAAACTTCTCCTAGTACTGTGAGCCAGAAGATGATACCTATCCATGAGCTTCTCTCAAGCTAGAAACCGACATCAATGTAGTACTATAATAAGTGCCAAGAATGAAATGAGAGATGATATAAACTAGTCGATCCTTCTCGAAGTCATATTGGGTCTCCTGCATCCATGTCGCCTCATCAAAATGGTGTGCACTAGTCTGATCAGCCATCTCGGCCTGACTCTCAGCATGTGTTTGAGATATCAGGACCTCATATGAATCCTTCAGTTCCAATTTGAAATTAAAATAGTTAAAATATTATATGCAATTAATTTTCAAATTGAAAAATAAATAATACTGACAACAATCCGATTCTGGCGATATCCTCTAATCACTCTAGTGGCTGGATCACTGTACGTACCCCAATAAAAGTCATACATCATAATATTGGTCTTCTCTACTACCTTTATGAATAAAAAATAAATTGTTTATATATAATGTAATATAAAATATTTAAAAAATACACTTACCAAATGCTCTGTATGGGTACTGAATGTATGACTACCAGATCTATGTTTCACCTCTTGTTTCCCCCAGTTCTGTTGGCCCAATGAAAATCTCATAAAAAATCCACCACTCTACTAGTGAAAACATAATCCATTCCAAATATGAGATGAAATGTACTCTGGTTGGTGGGATCTACACAACCCATCAAATATTGTCACTCGTGCTTTGTTAATGGATGTCCTTCTTAAATTGTGAAAAAACTGACAGAAATGGTAACACATAGACCCTTCCAATGCCACATGCATAGAATCTTGCATGCTATCATCGATGGGATACCATAAACCTTACAAATAAATTATAATATAATGTTTATAAAGAAATAAATTTCAAAATAAATATTATTTATTTTTATACCATCCAATGATTGAACATACCAAGCTTTACATCAGTGGGAATATGTTCCCATGTGATCCATGGCTAAGAAAAATAATTACACATAATAGCACTCCCCTGTCCAACAGCTACATGTACAAAAATATGAAAAAAGAATAAATAATCAAAAAATTATTTTATAAATAAATTAATGAAAGATAACTAAAATACATAAGTTATTATACCTCCACGTACGGGGATTGAAGCTAAGACGTGGACGTCGCTCGAGGATAGGGTTAGGAATCATCATTCACACAAGACCACACCCCCTCTATGTACACCCTAAACCGACAGTAGGATGAGATTCAGATGATCCAAAATCCTCCACATCCAAACTTTTCTCAACCTCCCGCAACTCACGAAGTAGATCCAGGTCCATCGGAAACACAAAATTATTATTGTTAGCAAATTATTGAAAATAACTATTATATATAGATATATATTAGTTACGATTAAAACCAACATTAAACTGTGTCAATGTTCACCTTCATCATCATCTTCATATATGACTATGTCAATGTCTTCATATTCAATCTCGACATCATCAATATCCATATGATTTTCAGTTTCATCATCTCTTTCCATTTGAATTTATTTGTAACATCATTAACATCATCGTCACCATAAACCGATAATTATGGGGTTTCGTCATTGATATTCATGTCTCTTTGTGAAAAAGGTGGATTTTTAGTAGTCTCTTGAAAACTTTCAATTCCTTTTACTTCAGTAGAAAAACAGTCAGTTTGAGTAAATTAATATTCCCATGATTTCATTTTTATGATGCTCCACCAATCACTAAGGTCTCTTGAAGTAACACAACACATTGTGTAATATATTTTATGTTCTTGTTGAGCCAGTAAATATGGTTCATTTACTAGAATAAGAGTTTTATATTTAATATTGATTATTCCATGAATCAGATGAACACACAAGCCCCTCTCAGTATCAATCCACTAACATTTAATCATCATTATTTAATTTTTCCCTAGATAACACAGTTCAATAATTTCATCCAGCATTATGTAAAAGTTAACTTATATTTTTCTATGATGTGATCCTCTTAAGGAAACTCCACTGTTCATTGTTTTTTATCCCCTATAAGAACATGTATGAAATTGAAAATCCTTTGCCACATATTCATTATAAGATTTTACAATTTTGGATGGTGGGTTACTCAATATAAACAGTGGATTATCAATTTTATCAGCATGTTGAGACCCCAAAAAATTTGTAAAAAATTATCAATATAAAAAATATTAAAATTAATTGATATGTTAAACTATCAATAATTTATTTTACTAGTTTTTGAAACTATTGAGATTTTTTTTCAACATTATTCAAGTGCTGCTGTTGTAATTTGTGGAAGCTTCTTTTTGATATGATTATCTTATAAACTAAAAATAAAATATTTTTAGTTACTGTAACATATATTATAAATTAAGTGATAGAAGCACTCAGAGAAAAAATGATATCATTTTTTTTCACAGTTTAGCAAAACATATGTATGAGATCTATGATGTTCATCACTTGAAATCCATCATTCATGGACTCCATCGAATCCAAGATTTGTCTGATTAAAAAGTGTAAATTTATTTTCCATTTCATCATTAAAATTAACCCCTTTCTATCCCATACAGTTGTGTTTTGAGGGATATTCTGATTCAAAATATTGGGAGCAGAATTTTTTTTTACTTTTTCAAATAAGCTTTACAAATTGATCCTTCAACCAATGTTTTGTTATGTATATTTTTCTTCAATTTTTTCATAAATCACTCGAATGGGTACATCCATCAAAATTGTACTAGACCTCCACATTGAGCTTCATGTGGAAAATTTAATATAAGTTAATCCATTGAGTAAAAGAAATCTTGCTGGAAGATTTATTCTAGTTTACATATAATTACAATAAAATCTTTTTCCAATTTTTTTAGTGCATTGTAATATGTTATGGCCCCACAAATGTCTCAAAAAAATATGATATGTTTTTTTAACGAATCTCAAATAATATAATTAAACAAACATCTGAATCCAATTTCCACAATTCCTTCCATTATTACATTACGATCATGAATTTTTAAACTGTTAATATGATCATTCATAACACATCTACTCAAATTGGAAGCATATCTTTCTAGAAATTTCAAATCAGAAATCCACTAAAAATAATAAGAAAATCTCTTTGGATAGTGTATAATTTGTTTTGGGCTTCATTAACATCCATGATCTGAAATTTTGAAGTAGTTCAAGTTCTGGTTGCATAAACATTTCGTCAAGATCTAATCACGCCTTTCAATAATCTTTTGTCTTACCTGGTGTTTCCAAAACTATATGTAACAAATTATCAAACCAGTTATTATCAATATACATGAAATAAAACATGTCTCGGACCAACAAAGCCGACCAATATTTAAGAACCCAAAAAATAATATGTTTTATCCAATTGTTTTATTTTACAAAGCCGTGAATTTCTTGTTGGTTTAATTTTGGCCCAAATGTGATGGGAGGTAATGAAAATTCCATTGATTTTAACTCTTTACCTGAGATCATTTTTGAAGGTTCATCCCTTTCAATTGTTCCTTTTTGGAAATGATATTTGTTCCTCTAAAAAGGATGATCAGTTGGAAGAAATCTGCGATGATAGTAAAAATAGCAAGGTTTTCCATTGACGAGCATAAATGCTTTATTGTATTTCATATAGTAAGGACATGCTTTTGGACGATGTGTACTAGAGCTCGATAATATGACATATTTTGGGAAGTCACTAATTGTCCACATCAATGCAGCTTTTAATATGAAATTTTGTTTCATAGAAACATCATATATACTAAAACCATTACTCTACAGTGAATTTAACTCATCAATCAATGGTTTCAAATAAACTTCAATATTATTTTATAAATGTTCTAGGATTAATAAGGTCAAAAAGATATAGGGATCATTCATCAACATCCATGGAGGTAAATTATACAGAGTTATAAAGACATGCCAACATGAATTCTGACTACCATAAGAACCAAACAGACAGAAACCATCAGTTGATAGACTCAATCGTACGTTCCAGGGTTTCTAAAGCAAAAGATGGATGTAGTCAGAAAAAATGTTTCCATGAATCACCGTCACATGGATGATTCAATCTTTTACTAGTTGAAATCTTTTTTTCCCATGACATCATTGATGCTATTTTCTAAGACATAAATAAATGCGGAAACCTAGGTGTAAGCAGCAAATATCTCAAAAAATTTATAGAAATTGGTCCAGACTTCCCTAGTGGAGCTTCTTTATACATCGATTTTCAACATGTGGAAAAACTATCCAATAAATCATTTTCACCAAAATATAAGATGCAATAATTTCCACATGCAGGAATCTTCCGATAACTATGACACAAATTACTAATTATTACTAATTATTACTAAATATTACTATTTATTACGAATTACTACTAATTATTACTAATTATTACTAATTATTACTAATTATTACTAATTATTACTAATTATTACTAATTGTTACTAATTATTGAAATTTATTACTGATTATTAGTATTTATTACAAATTGTAAATATTTATTACAAATTGAAAATATTTATTTATTTATTTTAATTATTTCCTTTTTTCCTAATTATTACTAATTTATCCTATTTTTTTTAATTATTACTATTTTTCCTAATTATTATAATTCTTTCCTAATTATTAGTATTTACCCTATTTATAACTATTTAATGCTAATTATTACTAATTTCACCTAATTATTACTAATTAGTGTTAATTACTATTAATTACAGAAAATTACAGCTACTAATTACTAATTACTGCTAATTTTTTACATACATTTCTAATTATTGTGAATAATTATTATTTACTACTACTTACTAATATTTAGTACTAATAATTTCACTTTATTATTACAAATAAATGTTGATTAAAAAATAAGTTAAATCAAATTTATTTAAAAATAATCCACAATAAATAAAATTAATATAAAAATGAAATAAATAAAAATTAAATAAAATATAAATACCTCTAAATGTGATCTCTTAAATATGTAGTCAACATCACAACATCTTCATAAAAAAAACTAACTCATAAATGTTTCCACTGTAAAATTAGAGTTTAGAGGGAGAGAAAGTATGAATTGAGGGGAAGGAAGGAAAAACTGATGGGGGTATATACAGGTTAGATTACTTGTGATGGTACTATTTGTGAAGGGTATCCCATCGAAAATAGTATTTGTTGCGATGGGTCCTTTCGTAGATACCTTCAGCCACATTAATTACTATCGGCAGTTAAACAGTTATTTATAATGAGTTACATCGCAAAAAGTGACCTACCAACACACTTTTTGTGATGTGACAACATCCCATCGCAAATAGTATTTTCCACCTCCTGGTATTTGTGATGGGAGGTGCCTCCCCATCGCAAATACCCTTCTTGCGGTTTGGCCCACAAACTGCGCCAAACCGCGCCTATCTTTTTGTGATGGGACCCCACATCCCATATCAAATAACATATTATTTGTGATGGGTTGATGCTCCCATCACAAATAACATCTTCGATAGACTATTTGCGATGAGATTTATTCCCATCGCAAATAACCCATCACAAAAATCCATTTTTCTCGTAGTGATTATTTTGTATCAAAGGATCATATCATTGATCTTTCTTGACCAAATTTTATAATTATGGATAAGAAATTATTTTGTATATAGATTATGATGTCCCATCCATTATGATTCCCAGGTCCAATTTTAATAGGTCCTTCATTAATAGATCTCTTTAGAACCTCATCACTTCCAAAAAAATATGATCATTTCCTACATAATGCTTTAACGCCTTTGTTTTCTTTTATAGTGTGATAATGAATTGGACCATTATAGTTTTTTAAGAAGTTACAACCATCACTTTTTTCTCATGGTAAATTCATTTTTCCGGGAAAAAACATCAAACATTGGTGGTATATTTATATATCACATTTCTCTCTATAAATATATTTTCTATATATTTTCAAAAAAAATAACTATTTCTAACTCTAGTTCAGGTGTAGGATAATTATTTTTAGGAGTCTTTAACTATTTATTTTCTTATTCAATCACCTTCTCAGTTTTCAGGATTATAATCCCAAGACAATTTAGAGATGCATATATATATATATATATAAAGAATCCTTCTCGTATTAAGGGAATTGGTAACATCGGTGCAATAACCGGTCTCTTCTACAGTTCTTAGAAGCATTCTTCACACGTCATTTTATGTAATAAATTATCCATTTTTCATGTAAACATGGTTAATGGATTAGAATTTCAATAATTTTTTTTCACAAAACATGTATAATACCCTGCTAAACAAAGGAAACTATGATTCTCATTTACTGTTCTAGAGTGAGGGAACTCCTCTACATACATTGTATTCCAATTTAAGTTGAGATTCCTTTATTAGATACAATGTTACCTAGTATTACAACATTATGTATCAAGAAGTAACATTTTTTGAATTTTTCATATAGATTATCCTTCCTAAGATTTTCTAATATAACACATAGATGATCATCATGATCCTCCCATATTTTGGAAGAAAATAGTATATCATCAATACAAATAAATTTAAATTTATCAAATTAGTCCTTAATATCTCAATTCCTCTAATATTTAAATATAGTAAAATATTTATTCAACATGAAGGGAATAAAAAACTCAGAATTCCCATATCTTGTTCGAAAGGTATCCTTTAAAGTATCTTCTTTTTTTATCCTCAATTGATGATACCCAAATTGGGGGTCAATCTTGACTAAAAATAAATCCCCATTAAGCTAGTCAAATAAATCATTAATCCTAGTGAGAGGGTACATTTTCTTTAATGTGATCTCATTAATCAATCAATAATCAATTCAAAGGCACAATGATCCATTATTCTACATACAAAGAGAAATGGGATCCCCTAGGAGACACACAAGGTCAACTAAATACCTTTTCAAAATGATCATGAAGTTATTTCATTAATTTATACAATACCATATTTTTAATTCTACAAGGGGTCTTTGATATTGTCATGGATCCGAGAATGAGTTCAATGGATAACTCTACCAATCTTTCTTGGGGAGGTCTACATAAATTGTCCTGAAATATGTGAATGTATTCACAAGTGATGGGGACATTCTCCATATTTATACTTACATTTCCTTCTCCCTATTCACTAATAATATCTATAAAGAAGTCTATGAGATGTGACTATAGATAAATCTCAGGTCAGGATATATCTTATTTTGAAAATGATTATAGGCATTCTATTTAGGACTTTTGAATTTTATTTTATCCTACAGTTGATTTATCATTATACATTGAGATCTTGTCCATCACTAGTATAATGTATAATTCCCCCATGGGAATGAATATTATATTTGTGATGAGATTGTACTCTCCAATGATATTCCTATAGTTTCTATACACCCTTAATGTAAGGATATTCCCACTAGGAGCCTTGGTTGATAACTCTACATATATTTATTTATGGACTAATTCTCTATTATTTGCAAACATGGATTAAATAATTGAATGTGTAGTACCAAAATCAAACCATGTACTTTCTATCTTTTAGGGGATAATGACTGTATCTAAAACCACATCATTATGAGAATCAGCATCATCTATTGTGAGAGAAAATGATCAACCTTGATCTATTATACTATACTGAGGTTGGTGGTGGTTCCCATCCATTATCATCTGATATGGACATCGATTGACAAATTTTCCAATTTATACACACCTGAAGATCCAATCTTTTAGCAGGGTATGCACCATATTATGTTTTTTGTTAGTATTGAGAAGTTTAGGCTTCACCTCACTGTGATAGTTTCTATCAATATGGATATATCTTCCACACCTTAAGAAATTTATAATCACAAGATTATAGTTCCCCTAATTTTTTATTATATATTTTTTTCACCTGGGAATTTGAAATTTTATCCCTCTACGTCCATGATCAAAATTATTCCATGATTTTAGCTTTATTTATCTATTCTTTAAATTCAACATATGTGACCACTAAATCCGTCCAAACTCTAATTCATCAACCGCAACACTCTACACTATCTCCTATTATCTTTTGAAGTATCAATTTTCTAGATTCCTTCTTAGATAGGGTCTTTTTCCATCAATGAATCTATCAACAATTAATATATGATCGATAAAAATGCCATAGTTATATCAATAATTTCTCATAAATTCCATCTCATAGTTTCCCACTAATTCATTTTCCATTATCTTTTCCTCTAGGAATTCATTCACTATTTTTTTCACATCGAATGAGGGAAATGTTTATTGGAAAAGATTTCACTGAACTCTTCCCACTCTATTCCATCAATATCGCTTATTTGCTTCAGGTTTTTAATTAGTTTCCACCAATATTCAAATTCAACTTATAAGTGGTACAAATCCACGGTGACATTCTCTTTATCCAAAAAAACATTGAACGAAAAGATAATTACTTTAGAGCTTATCCATTTATCAACAATCAATGGTTTGGTAAATCTACTAATATAAGGTGGCCATTGACGCCTGAAGAAATCAATGTAAATTTTTTCCCTTCAATGTGAATCTTATGTATCGACTTTATTTAAGTTATTTTTCATAACTCAAGTTAGTAGATTCATTATCTTTAGGAATTGATCTGTTACATCTTATATTGGAACATCATCAGTACATCATGTATTATTTTCATCATTTTTGAGTTTCCTATTATTTATCTCTATTTTTCCAAAACAATAAAGCCGTAGTTAGAAAGATGTTACTTTTATGAATATTAAATTTTAAAGGGATCATAGTCTTAAAACATCATGCTTTAATATTTTATTAATCCCATATAATAGCAATTACATTTTCAATAAATCCATTACAATAGTTCACTAAAATATTGTGGTTAACCATACATATACCCTAAGAGTGTCAAACCATGTGTGGAGTAAGGCCCATTGTAGTGCTCTAGTTTATATTTGATTTTACCTAAAAGATATGTTTTTAGGTGTTACCACTAAGTGCATATCTTCCAGAGACACATCAAATTATAGAATCTACATATGGATATTTCTGTTTAGAAACTAATTACATAAAACATAACAAAATACAAGGATGTTTCCCTATATATATAATTGTCCATATGGTTCGTATTAATTTTTTAAAGTCCTACTTTACATAACTAATTAAAAGGTCCTTTAATACCAACTATGGAATTTCAAAAATTTATTACATAAATTTTCATTACATGGTGCAAATAGAGGTTCATTAAGAGTTTAGATTCATGGAAATAAGGCACATAATACATTAAAAAAGAATTCTTCTAATTCCACTTGAATAAACCTTCATGAGTTCACCCTAAGTTAAATTTACTACATATCATAACCTGGGGACATACATCAAATTAATGAGGGGCGCGTGAGGTAAAATATGATATTAATAATGGGAAAAATTTAACATATGATCATGAGTAATATCAATAAGAATAGGAGGCAAACCAATATAGCTTGAACAAGAGATCATGATGAATATCATAATAAAATAAACATTAATCATAAAATGGAAATGTGGATACAAAATTTAAATTATATATTTGTAATCATATCACCATGTTTTGTCACAAAGGTTTAACAAATGATAATTACCATTGTTATTCACCAATGTACAGTAAAACATGGGATCTCTAGATATTAAATTATTTACCAAATGTATTGGAGTTCTATTAGGGAACACACTTTATTTGTATTAATTTCATGAAATATAGAAATATCACAATAAATCACTTCATTAATAACCCATAGAGAATAAATAGAGGGGTTCGTATCAAAATCATAGCATACAACGAAGCCTAAAGATATGATCATTATTTCATTTTTCAATAAAAAAATAAATATATGTTTCATATATGTTAATAACAGAATCAAAAGTAATTTTTAAATCTAGCTGAATACCCATTGAATAGAAAAAATGGCTGGGTATTCAAAAAAAAAGTAAATGATATTTTTCTGATGTAAAGACAGAAATTTGGGAAGTAAATTTGGCAGCAATATGGTTATAAAATATGGTTTTAAAACTGGGTAAAATGATAAGAAGAAAAGGGTTCCCATTGATAAACAATAATTTAGTAGTAAGGGTATAATAACAATGGTAATAAAATAGAGTTACCATAAAATTTAGAATACATGTACAAAAACATGTTCTTTAACTGAAGTGAAAGGAAGCACAATTCCATTACCTTGAAGAGTTACACCTAGATCTTGAGGAATTAAACATTGGGAGGCATAGGAAACCTCAGGGGATCCATGGTATTATAAATCACCATTAAATTGTTGAGTATGTATTGAGAGTGAATGGAAATAGATAAATTGGTTGGTATTTATATAAAAAGTGTCAGAATTGTTTAATAATTTCTAATTACAGGTCTTAAAAAACTAGTTTGTGGAAAATTAAAAACCATTTTATTATCCCTATTTTTTTCTATAGACCTTAGAAATTTGGTTCACATTTTATGTCATTCTAACCCTTCATAACAAATAATTATTTTTTATTACAAATTTTTACATAGAAAAGTAAAGGTTCTACAAAGTAATGTTTTTAAAGTAATATATTCCATTTTCTACTTTGGAATATAACATACATGTTTTTGAAATTTATTAAAATCTACAAAAATACTTAATATTAACAATATATCATATTTTAGGTCATATATTATGGTTAAAGAAGTAATAAATTATTATTATATAAATATAAAGTAATTAAAGAGATCAAAAATCCCAAATCATTTTTTTACTCTTCACAGAAAATTTAAGTATATTAGAAAATTATCATAAATTCACCTTAAACTTTTTTAAAAACCATGATTTAGAATATAATGTTTAGTTTATTAGAAAGATTATATAAATGTGAGGGTTTTAACTTATAAATTTATATTTTTTTATTTATTTTAAAATATGATTTTTTAAGGCATAGTCAAATTTGGAACATTTATAAAAAATTTCCTAGGAAATTATGAAATTATATTATCTTTTATATTTTGATAATTGTTTTTAAAATAAAATTTTCTTAAATAAATATTATTCAGAATACTTGAGTTTATAATAAAAGTGTGTATATTTTCCAGGAAAATACAATTATATTTTATTTTCATCCAGAAAAGAAATTATAAAATTTATCTCAATTAAATATACATAATTTTAAGAAAAAGGATCTTAAGAGAAAATGATGGAATAAAATTTTATATGAAGAAGGAATTAAAAAATTATGTAACTATTTTATGGACACATAACCCCTTATTACACCCATATACACCCTAATGGTAACATATCCGATGGTGATAGTTTATTTTAGTGGCGTGTTTATTATAAACTAAGTTGTAATATACACTAAATTTAACTTCTCATATATGATATTTCATTCATTCTTCATTTATTGAGGCTCTGGTTGGAATTGGTCAAGGAAAAACGCCAGTGATTCTACCTCCCTCCCATGTTCTGACAAATGGGCTTCGAAGGCCCTGACTCTATAGGTTGAGTCCATCGATTCTCCTTTTTGTGTCAATTATCCTTTGTAATTAAAACTTATAAAAAAATTATAAAGGAAAAATTATCAACCTAGGGTATAGTTTATAATGATCATACTGACCAATAATAATATTTGACCAACTGTCATATAATGGATGAATATTTAGAGTCACATATACCTTTATAACCTATAAACAACACTTCATTATTTCACTAAAATTCCACTCAAGATAATATTACCATTTTCCAAAGATGATGATTAATTAAGTAATATTTTCTTATACAATGTATATGTGGGTGAAACGAATCAAGAAGATTGTTGTAATCCCTTCATTCCCATTTTGGTTTTCCAATTTTATATTTTTTTCACCAATTGTAATGTGTGTCATTTTAATTGATTTCTTAGCTGACTGATTTGATTATCATTATTAATGAGATAATTTTTCTTCGGTTCAGTTTTTTTATGTGTATAAAATATATAGTATATTAAAACATTTATTCAAGAAATTAATATCATTTAAAAAGTATAGGTCATAACATTCATCCCATTCATTGACATATTATATCAAATCAGAGTGGAAAATAGTGTTCTAATAAAAGTCATCCAATAGATTAGAGTTTGATGTTGGATACATAGTGTTCCTTAAAATATAAACCATGGAAGCGATTTATGTAGTTTGGAAAGATCAAAAATATTATACCTATGTACATTGACCCATTTTTTATAGTTGATCACATAGTTATAATGGATTATCTACATTTAGTTCCTTTGAACAAGGAACATGTCAACGATTAGTTCCATGTAACTCGTTTGGAGAAGTACAAACTAGGATCCTTCACATGTTTTGATTCCAAATAGGGTAAAACTGTATTATAAACTCTCATATAATGATAAACTAATGATGATCTCGGACCACAGATATAAAGTTTTATGAAATAAGAAAAATAACCTATTTAATACTATTTAGAAGAATCATTAGTACAATAAAGAAACATGGGAAAAAGATGAGACAATAAATTAGAAAGACCCTCATCTATTTTTAATTGATGATACGAGTAGAAATTTCAATAATAAAATTTATAAAGGGGAATAATGTAACATCACAAAATTTTATTTATACTAAATTATATTTCTAAATAATTAATGTTTTTAATATTTAGTAATATAATATATTTTGTATACAATCCAGACATAATTTTTCTAACTAATTGACAAACCAACATTTTGTGAATAAATATTTCTATTAAAATAGAAACATTCATAATGGGAATATAATCAGAAATAAATTAAACAAATAGTCATGTAAAATGTTCATCACATTGACCTTATTGAATTATTTCACTCAAGAACAACACTCTTTAAAGACGCATAACATTTGTAATCCAATAGAAATTTTATAAATGAGCATTGCAGAATATTGATAAGAATTGAGGTGAATTATCATTAATTTAAATGAATACAATTTATATTAAGTAATAATATATTAAGATTATTAACCTAAGAAATAAAAAGGTAACCGGACCATAGGAATAGTTAAATGATTGTTATGAATAATAACCTGGTTGTTGGAATAGTAAGTTGACATAAAAATAGTAAAATTTAAATTAAAAAATGGATATCTTAATTATTTTAAGAAAATAGAAATATTATAACTATATAAAATAAATTTTCATATTAAAAACTAAAATAAACTATAAAATCATTTTTAATAAACTATATTTTAATGTAATCTCTAGAAAACATTTATATTCACATTAATAATTAAAATTAACTATATTAGAAAATAATTCTGAAAAATTTTATTTTATTTTTTGAATCAACATAATAAAAAAAAATTACAATTATTGATTTTGTAATTTTCAAAAAAAAAATTTATTGAATAATATTAAAATTTCTATGTTTTTATAACATGTATGTTTTAATTTACATCATTCATTAGGTAATATTGACCTAATAAACATTATAATATGTGTATATATTGAAAATATGTATTTTAATTTTAATAAATCATTAAATTAAAATTCCATACCTAAATAATATAATTGAAATTATATAGTCTAAAGTATTCCATTAAGAAAACCAAATTTCATTTTCTCACGTTTCTTTTTAATAAACTAATAAATTTGGTTAGTATAGGGTTCTTAAGTTATAAAAAAATATTTTCAGTAAAATATAATTTATAATTTTTAAATTATCATATATACATGTTTTACCTTTGAAATTTAATTTTATAATATATTTTATCGTAAAACAACCCTATCTACATGTATAAGTACCACATCTCCCACCCCTTGGAAAACTTCTTCCCTTCCCCTTAACAAAGAAAAATATGTACCCAATTAACAAATAGTATACCCATTATAATATGAAAGTATTTTATAGATTCACATAACCCCATGATTTGATGAATATAATGGTTGTATAAAAGGAAAAAATCAAGAAAGCAGTAATGTCCTTTTATCTTTTTTATTTAATTTCACTTTTCTATATCCGAATCTTTCTTGTATTTAGTAATAAAATTCATCTTAAAATATTAAATACAATGTTTAAATGATCTTGATAATGTCTATTTCCAGTAAAAGGTTATTTATAATATAATCATATATTATAAAAATCTCACATTCATGTCTTCTAATGTCCGTTATTGGTCAGTTTATCCCCAATAGAGACGCTTCTAGTTCTCTTCTTATCACAACAAATATGGATGAGCATAAAAATTTTATTATAAGGTATAAATTTAAACATATAAAAATATTTAAGCTAATGTAGTAAATATTAAAAATGTATTAGTATAAAAAAGACACATCATGATATCAAAGAAAGAGATGGAATTATAAGGAAACCATAGCATATTAGCATTTCACATTTAACAATTGGAATTAAGATATAAAATATAGTGACTATAATTGTTCAATATTAGAAAATGAACATAATTCACTTCTAGTTTCATGTTTTAAATACCCAAACATTATTGTACGGGTTTTTAAAAAGTAGAACAATTAAATTGGGATCTAAAGTAAGAGGAATCTCAAACACAACTCTTTCCTTTTGGGTTATCTCCTATTTATCTTTATTTTCATTATAAATTATTTTCATATGTTTTTAAAATGAAATTTCATTATGGAGGACCCCGTGACACCCTGAGAGGGAAGAGGTGGATTAGGGTGTCAACTTTTTCTTTTAAAAGTCGTGGATCTTGTTCCCACATTGGTAGAAACTAGTTTGACCTGTATGATGGAAATGAAAAGCAATCAAACATTCACATGAAAAGATACAACACATAAATTTTTACATGGATCACCACTAAGGGAAACATCCATGGAGCACACACCGATAGGTTTTCATCCATACCAAATTCTACTATTCTTCACTAGCTGTAGATTACAATGGTTCGGGCACAGTCACTCTATCCCAGGCTCACTTCCTTTACAAAGGATCAGGGATAGCTCTTTACATCCCTCGAGTCACTCCCATTGACTCCCCCTGGCTCACATACTTTGGTGAAGTCCAAATCAGTATATAGACATGAAGTTCTCTTCATCATTGCAAAACAATTCATCCTCTATTGTTTGTAGATGCTCTGTTGAAGTCCAACTCTCACCAGTAGATGAATCTCACATTGCACCTAGGGTACCAAGAAATCTCCCCGCTTTTGTGCAGTTTCATTAAGATAGGTGTACTTCAACAACACCTGGCGTGGTTCCCCAAGCCGACACGCAAGATTGAAATCTAGCATGCAAGTTATAACTGGCACGCATGTCCACCTCAACGACTTGCGCGACACTCACTTCAACAACTTCATACTTGTGCGACCCACATTCCTTTTCACCCAAACCGGTTTTGGCATGCAAAGGACAAATGTCGTGCAACTTATACATGCATGACCCACAACCACTTGCACGACCCACAACCACTTGCATGACCACTTCACCTGGGCGACTAGAGCACTGAACTTATCCAAGTCTCTAACTTCATTACAAATGAGGAGGGGTGGTCCTTTATTTATAGGCAAAATGGACATCCTATGTGGTGGCATACAAGCTTTCTCTCGGTGCGCAAGTTTTGACATGAAGCTCCAACCACCCTAGCTGCTGTCGCACTACTCACATGCGTGACCAAACCAATACTTGCGCGACCCTCTTTCCTTTTCCATATTTTGAAGTTCTGATCTAAAAAAATATAAGGCACGCAACTTTCCAATCCTCTTAAGCACTGGCACGCAAGTCCCTTCTCAGGGTGCAAGTCACTTGCGGGACACATATACGGCACACAAGTCTCTTTCCCGAAAGGCATTGTTTTCCCCTTTTGTCAGTTTTGAGGTCCAGAAATTTGGCAAGCACTGGAAATCAGTGCCACCTTCAATACTGTTATTTGCCTGACTGTATGAGTACTCTGCTGGCACACACTCTAAACTTCCTCTGAGGATTGACAACAAACACAAATCTTACTCCAATTTATGCATAGATGACCATGGTTCCAACACACTATTCGTTCTATTTCATTATGGGGATACACATTCCTCTACCACTTTTAAATGATTATAATTTGTTTAATTTTTTTGAAGAGTCTTTATTTTCCAAAACATTGATCTGAATCCTATTGAGTAGTATCTTATCTACTAAAGAATAATGATCTCTTTTAAAATAATTTGATCTTCTATATTCAATTTAAAATCCCAATGATTATTAATTAATGTATTATTTATGAAATCCATATGAAACTCATTCCCTTCCTTGAGTTTATTTTATGACTATGATGTCAATATGTTCTATTTTTATGTGGAATTCACTATTGAGATCTTTCTATGGCATGACATGATGTATCAAATATTTAATAGTCTTCAAATACACTCGAAAATGTGATATAACTAATGAGATTATGCATATTATATTGGAACATGGTTCATGTTTTGTTCACACTTATGATGTAATTATTTATTCACATATGTTATGCGTGAACCTGATTTTATATTTTTTCCCAAAAATGTGTGATATTAGAAAAAAATGTAATGATGTTTAATAAATATGCATATGAAACATTCTATTTATTTTTTATGTGATTATATAATTCTAATTATGATGATCTTATTCTTTTGATAATATTATTATGATTATTACTACCTATGAAATATTGATTCATGTCTCCCATTCATTCAATCTTAGTTCACCTCATTATTTTATCAATATCCTTAGGTGAATAAATGTACTAACGATAACATGAGATATTATTATAGGAATATGAAGATGGATTAAAGTTTTGTTTAAGCATTGTTATGTATATATGATGTATACAAATAATTTTCAAAATATTCTAAATCTATCAATTATAGAACACATTAATATTATGTTATTTATCTTAAATGTGATCCAATATAAATTTATTGAAAAGGTGGACACTATAGATATTTTTCTTTGGATGGTGTTGGTTTGTGCCATAGATATTATATGATTATTTGGTCGAGGTGATAGGATGATGGTGGTTCATGGTGAGTTTTCTGTCAGTTATTTGTCTTTGTCCTAAATTATATAAATAATTTTATGAGTTTACTATTATTAATTTATGATGCATGAAATGAGTCATGTTATTGAGTCATGGAATGATCTTTGATGAGGCATGGACAGACACAGAGATAGAGAAATTGATCTTGACTTGGTTATAACTCATTGATGGAGCTTGGTGGTATAATTAATACACATCCATAAAGGTTTTTTTTGCATGATTTACTACTACATGAATGTTAAAATGTACTACGTGGATAGACATGGGACAATGATGATTTTGGAATATTATATAGGATTATTCTTAGATTATAATTCTCATGATGATTTTATTTAGCTCTTGGGTAATCTAGTATCACCCAACGAGTATTTATCCACAGGGTGAGAGAAATGTTGGAGCAAACAAGAGACATTGGTCAGTCAAAGGATGTGAGATGTGACATGATTATTAGAGGATTGTTTACATAGAGATATTTCATTTGGTGACTATGGATTAAGATAATAATGGTTGGGTGAGAGATACATTGTTTTCATTCCAATTGATTAACACTCTCTTAAGGTGGGTATAAGGCTCAATTATTTTTATAAGATGGATGATTCATCTATGATTTATTGAGAGTCATAGATAGGAGTTTATTCAGAGTGTAAGAAAAATATATTTCCTTTAGTATATATTATATGGTAACCAATTAGGGGTCAAGAGTGTTGTTTTAGAATGGGAATTAGGATTCCAATGGGCTTAGAGCATAGTTTCTTGGGATATTCCCTATCTTGTGGTACTATGATTATTGAGAGAAAAAATAAGGATATGAACTTATCCATGAGGATTGTGTCTATGGATCCCTCATTCTATGATTCAAGTAATGTTTCATGATAGGAGGTGAATATCGAGTGGTAGAGACCATGATGTGTCTGGATGTCCTGATTAGAGAGGTGAGATATGTTGTGGTGAGGGGATAGGTCTCAAGTGACTAGTTCCCTAGGATCAGCTTTAAATATTTGTGATAGGATGTGGGAAGCATGTTTAATCATGGAATTGTGACCTCCCCAATGATTAGGAGGATATTTCAGTGTTCTTGTAAACTCCCTAGATTATAAGATTATGGTTAAGTGATCATATGACTTCCCAAGAGCGTGAGGTGATGTGATGGTGTGATGTGACCTCTTTAGAGTCTATATCTATGTATTAACATGGTGATTTTAAATTGCTAGGGGTATTAGGTTTAGGACCATTGTTGATGTGGATTGGGTTAGTGTCCATGAAATAGACTTTTCCTTGTATAGGTTTAGCTTGAGGAATTTCCTAGGGGTTGGGTTATGGGGGGACATAATGAGACTAATGGATCCTTTTGGAAGTGGATAGGTTGTGGGTTAAGATATTTAATTATGACTATTCACAGTGTCAAAATGTATTGGGTTGAATTTTTGGACCCATTCCTACCCTATGTCTTTTGGTATGGGCTCCCATTTGTATTCTTGTATGAGACAGACAACGAAGTGATGAGGTTTATTCCACATTTCACCAATGAATATATCATAATGCTTCACTGTGTCCTAGTTAGCACATGGTGAACTGATGTATTGGGATTCAAGGTGTATTAGTCAGAATATGATTTCTTTGGTGCTTATGTGACATGTTTATTATTTCCTAATTAATACACATATATAATAATGTATACTAGAGAACATGGTGAGACCCTACTAATATTTATTACTTACACCAGGCATGGGTGCTTTTGTATGTTTGTATAGACCTTATGCCTTATTTTAAATTTAGAAAAATAGATGCAATGGACTGAGTATGTGTAACTCAAGTGTAATTTATGATATGGTATATGTGGAATAAAGATGGATGTAGGTCTACTTTGTGTTCCTGTTGTATTTTTATTTTTATTTTTATTTTTTATATTCCCAGTGGTTGACCAATGTATATATGCATACACACATTATCATGGTATTGTTTGTTATAAAATTGAGTTTATTTTGTTATGTATATTAGGATTATTGTTTTGTATCCTTTAGTTACTTCTTTCTATTGTATAACTCTCATTGAAGGGAATAATCTACATATTATTAAGATTATCCCCTATTATCTAGTTACCAACCTCAAGTGTATGTGGATGCATACTCAATGCCACATTTCAATCCAATCCATTAACTTTTTTTGTAATAGTGGGATTCTTAGACCCAACTATATATCACTTTTAAGGTACCATATCATGTATACAGTGAGATATGCTTGATGATCATTCAATATTATAGTATATATATTTATGCGTTTACTATTTAATTATAATGTCATTAGATTAATTTTTATTTCAAATGGTTATAGAAGATCCCATGCTATAATGAGAACCATGAGATAATATAACATTAATATAAAAAAAGGTCATATGCTTTAGTTACATCTTACTGACTGGACACACTAGATGTATGAATATCAGGTGGTGGAGGATCATAAGAATATGACACTTAGTATTATCTATTAATGAGATAGTTTAGATAGACCTATCGATTGGAACACCACATATTTTTGGGGTCATTGGATGTTCCTATTAACATACATGTGTATCGGTCTCCTAACATTAGAACATTATCAACCTATTCAATTTGATTGAGGGATTTGATACAAAGGAAATCCATGACAACGAAAACATAGTGAGGTATCTTTCGTTGGGTGTTCTATTGGTGGTATGAAATTGTATGAATGATCATGATATAATTTTTTTACTTCCATGTTAAAGAAGTAATATAGATCTCACCAAGTTGATTAGGATGGTATTACCATGACAAATCCATGACAATGGTTGTCCAAGGTAAATCTGCCCAGTTCAATCAACAAATAATAATGTAAGATATGATAATAATAAATATGTGCATCCTTCTCAATGAAATATTATTGAAAAAGATATTATATTACATAATGCATGTTCATAGGTTGGTTTTCATTTCTATGACTATCCATATCTGTTTATGGGCAATGATGGGTTTCTAAATCTTGCTCTTGGGTGGTTTATAATATTCACTACTATCGAGAAAAGGGAGTATTGAGTCACACATAATAGTCTATTCAAGATTATTCCATATTCAATTGAAAAGGTAAATAGAACATGGTGGGACCCACCCCTAGGGTCTAGATTTTTTCCAAATATATACAATCCCCAATGTAATAAATAAATTCATATTTTTTTAAGATAAGAGTATATAGACTTGAATTTATTAATTGAATGTGTTTACATGGTTGAAAGAAAATACATGGGAAATATTATTTGAATGAATATTAGTATAAAATATTCATGTTACATTTAAGATTTGTGGGAAATAATAGTCATGTTAATAGCTCAAGTATTGTCATGTCATATATTTGTTGTATTACAAGAAGGAGATAATAATATAAATGATATTTATAATTCAATATATTATTCAAAATATCTTTTATATATTGGGTTAATTATTCGGGGTTCATGGACGAAATTCCAGGTAATTTTATAACACTCTATAAATAGAGGAGACGAGGCTCTAGACAAAGGACTTTTTAGAGAGATATTGAGGGATTTTCTCTCCTATCATTATTTCTAGAGAGATAATATCTATATTAATGTGATTTAGATTGATCTCCCTTTTATGATTTGAAATAAAGTCAACGTGGTGATCGTTGGAGTGTCAAAGGCATCATCAGATCTTCGTGATAGCACTTGGAATTCGATGTTGAATGCTTCCACTTTTTCATGATGCATGTGTGGATGATCTATAAGAATTGAGAATCATATTCAACAAGAAATATTTAATAAAAATGAGAATATTTCAAGTACAACATTAGATCTACCCAGGAATCTGTGGTTTTTTTATTTTGTGTATAAAATTCCTCATGCATGATCCTTGGGATTAAACTTTAAATCACTTCACAGAAGACGATGTATTCATTCCGTTCATCAGTGGAAAAATGTTAATTCCCAAATTTTAGAACATCCACTACCATTTTGGTACCGTCACTTTTTCTAGGGCCCATAAATGGGGGATTACATTAATGAAAATATGAAAATATATTCATTTCATATACAATAAGAAAAATATTCATTCAAACATTCCTAAGAAATATAAAAAAACTTTCAATTTTTTTTTTGTAAAATGATTCCTTTCAAAAATTTATAAATAAATACACATGTTATGAAAATTATTTTTTATAAAAAAATATCATGTATATATAGAATCTTATATAATATAATTTGATGGTCATGGACATGGATAAAAAATTTCATTGACCAAAGAGGATATATGGGAGGATTTTGTTAAAAAAATCTCTCATTAATTTTAAATTAAAAATCTAAAAAACAGAATTATTAAATTAATATTATTGGAAAAAAGAATAATAAAATAAGTGATTTTTCTGGATAAAAACAATATAATTTAATTCAATGGAAATTCGGATTAGAAAATTATAGAAATAAATGAGAATATTATATTAACACTTACCTCAAGTCCCATATTTCTTCATACACATTCAAACCTATAGTAAAATAAATAAATATATTTAATATATATATATATATGTGTGTGTGTGTGTGTGTGTGTGTATTAAAAACCCATATTCATAAATAAATTACTAATTATCATTATATTTTAATCTTTAATTATAATATCTATATAATTCTTTATTAAGATGAACATTCAGGTGAGAATTTGTTTGTTTTCTAAGCATGTTTTAGTTGGATGGTTTTGATCTTTACACTTTGGTATCAGTTTCATTATCTATGAAATTTTTATCACATCATAAGTATTATATTTTTTAATTATATATTGTTATATTACCATCCATATCATGTAGTGAAGAAAAATTAACAACATATATTCGGAGATATGATAGTCCATGCATACACAAAATTGATATTTCCACTTTTTGATAAATGAAAAAAATAATTGTAAATAATTATTCAATTTTTTAGAAATATAATTTTATCATAGAATATATATATTTATATATTCATTAAATATATCCTTATTATCATTCTTATAAATGAAAAATAAAAAATAAATCACATCGCTTTGTGGAGGTGGTTTTCCACATGTACGTATGAGTGATACCATCATTTTCTAAAGTATAAGTAAGAGATAGAAAATGGATAAACCATTAACACAAAAACATGTCAATAAAGTAATTATAATTATTCAATAATTCTAAGATTATTATAGATCATTTTATAGTGGTATAATAATAAATAAACATAAAAAATAAATGTTAGAACATATACCTCCTCTTTGAGTATACTTCATTGAGAATAATATTAAGGCTTCATTAATGTGTCTTTTGGGAAGAAAATAACCTAACAGATAGGGATACAAATGTTGGAAAAACATTATGGAAGATAATGGTCAATCAAGAGGGATCATGTGGTGTGGATAATAGAGAATATGTGGTTCCATTTCTTATGTGAGGGGAATGACACTTTTTAAAAACATAAAACATTAAAATCTATCAATCATATCCAATTTAAACTGGATCCAAAACAAAAAAACTAAAAAATAAAATTTTTATATAAATATACATATTAAAAAATATTTAAATAGATTTTTAGATAATTTTAATATTTAACTTTTATTTTAACCCCAATCTAACTATTTTATCCACTTCCATAGTGATGAAAGTAAGTGTGAAAACTGAAATGAAATAATTCATAAATGGAACATGTTTAAAAAAAATTAATTTTAAGCTTAAATGTGAATACATTTTTATTTATTTATGAGTAAAAAACATTATATTAATGATAAAATATTTAATTGAATATATTTTATGTAAATTTGTATAAGATAATTCATAAAGGGATATTTCATTCATAAAAGTACATTACATGCACAAAAATTGTTTATTTTCTCCAAAAAAACACATTTTGTTCCTCAAATTTTTATCTTAATTTATAAAAATTTGATAAATAGTGAATTAATTTCTTATATGTGTAAAAAATATATTTTCATACTTTATATTTTCATATTCATACTTTTCATTCTAATGACTAGGCAATAAATGTCACATTTTTTAATTATATATCAATAGTGTATTGTGATTGATTTAAACATGAGGTTGGGTGTAAAACTATATATTGTAGAAAAAACAATTAAAGATAAATATATCATATAATTTTGGGGTGTTACACGTTAAATAAAAATGATTTTCCCCTTTACTATTTAAAAATGATCTGTCGTTATATATATGTATCTGAAGAATTGAGGGGTTATATAGATTTCTATTTTAGCATCTCCACCTACTAGGTCTCTATTAGAGTAAAACTAAATGAAATCATTTATTTGATAGTAAATTGTTTAAAGTGTTTAAAATTATTCTCTCTTCTAGAAGATGAAAATTATTACAATTTTCAATTAAAGATAAAAAACATAACCTAACGTAAATAAATTAATATTATTTTTGTTTAACATTGAAAGTTAACTAGTCATAAATGAAATTTGGTTAGATTTATATATTGTGTAATTTTATAATAGTATATGGCCTAATTCATGGATCTAATTTTGTAAAAATATATTTATAGAAACCAATTTCAATTTAGGGGTTTATAAAATTTTAAATCCCTAACTCCACACCCAGACAGAGTGTTTCCTTCAAAATTAAGGATAAAATGAAGTAGTTGATTATGTCATGATTAGTTTAATATAACTTTAACAATTAAAACTTCTAAAATTTTAATAAAATATATTAGAACATCACCATAATAACTCGTAAATGAGTGATAATATTTTAAGTTATATATTTTTACCTTTGGTTTATCATAAACCAATATAAATAAAATGATAATTCTTAACGTGATGTTTAACTCATATATGTTTACCTCTGGGAATCTATACCCCTACACATAGATATACAATTCATTGAATTCGAAATAAAAATGAAGTATCATATTGAAAGAGTATGGGTCATTATATTCTCTATAACATTAAAAAAATTATCTAAACAAATATAATATCAAAATAGATAATGAAATAGAAAAAATATAGAAAAATATTATATAAGGGATAAATATTGTTCTATATCACCATGTTAATATAAAAAATTCCATACAATGGAGACATACACTAATGAGGAAGAAAAAAATCAAAATAAAGTAAAATACCAAGAAAATTTATTAGATTATCATTATAATATTTGATTATAACCCCACTAGAGACATATGTTATTCATAAAAAGGAATGTATCCTAGCTGATTAAACTGGATTTATTTGATACTAGATCCTCACTAGTTTCCAAAAAATAATGTATTCTATCTAATACCCAAGTTATGCAAATAAAAATACATTTTTTTTGAATAAAACACATTACAAAGAGACATGAAAAAGAAGAAAAAATGTTTCAAATAAGGTTTCTAGGATTTGTTTTGAAAAATCTCACCGAATTGGATATGTTTACAAATAACCACACACACTGATAAATTCTAAATATGCATTTATAATTATAAGGAAAATATTTTAGAACCCATGATATCTTTTAAAAATCTATACATCTTAAGTTCAATGAAATACTTATTTATTAAGAATCTTTGGTCCATCATAATCACCTCATAGATTTATTATAACACATTTTTTGTGTCGACCCATATTTTACTTGTAACCTTAAAATATTGTTAACAATATATTTATTTATGTAGTTATATATCTAGAATTATGTTATTTTTCATCACAGGGACATTAAAAATAAAAATAAAAATATAATTTTTTAATATATATGTTATACATGTGAATAAGTTATATCATAAATATCTTCAAAATGGAGACCCAAATAAAATATATATCAAAATTATTTTTAATAGAAAGGGGGGTTTGTCTTAGAGTGATATAATATAGAAAAGTGGTTTAGACAGCAGTCCATTCCTAATTCTTTTTGGTCTTTAAATATCCATCTAATATTTCTAACTATGCGTTTAACCCCATTATAATAAACCACAAGGGTGAATTAGGGGTTTTTATTATATTAAGAAGAGTTAGTAGAGTTATTGATTAGAATCTATATTAAGGAGTAATGATGAATCCTTATTGAAATAATTCTTTGATTTACATTATCATTCCATTATTTTTGTGTTATTTATTTATTTTTTATATTTTTCCACATCAAGTGAAATAACTATAATTAAATTTTTAAAAATGTATTTATTTTCTTGAAATAATGAATTTTCTTATGATCATTAAGGAACATAGTTTACATAATAGGAGTAGGTGGAGAAATATTTATAAAACTAAAAACTACTATCTTTATCTGATCCCATGTGCCTTGGTGTGGTTTCATTCCACTAGCTCCAACATACATAAGATGATGATATTAATTTATTCCATCCCATACATCAAATTATTCCTCCAATATATCTCTCTCTCCCACTCTCTCACAGACACAGACACACACCCACACAGAGTACTATAAAAAAGACTCTCTCTCTATCCCTCTCTCTAATCCCTCTACCTCATAATAAATTGGATATGTGAATCCACACTAAGATTTTAAATAGTCAGTGGTGATATTTAGAGGTGATATAATGGAATGGATTTGGTGGTGAAACATTAGTGGAATGGGATAGTGACACAATTAGAAAAGGACGAATACATCAACATTGGGTGTTGATGAGGGTGAAAAGTTAGTTCCCTAAGAAGTATGACAAGGAAATACAATGACAATCGGAATAACACAAAAAAATAGTTAGTGGGTTGGATATTATAAAGGGGAAATATGGTGATTCATATTTTTCATTATATCATCTAGTAGATTAATGGGGGATCTTCCCACCATATGTGTAGTTTTATAGAAAGATAACCCATGGGCCGAGCCAAGTGCTATGCCTGTCCAGTCATGCAATAACCTATGCCTAGCTAGGGGGCCAAATAAGAATAGCTAAGTTGAGTATACTGAACTAACATGGAATATGGTATGATTTGGATAAGATTACATGCAATACTACCCCTACGAAATTAGAGGGGTGGCATAATATTTACATGCTTTCCAAACATACCTAAAAACTTGGTCGGATAGCTGAGTAATGGTTCCTAGTTTGTATGACACCCCAAAACCCCTACACCTGAATACAGTTATAGAAACATACTATTTTAATACATGAAATGATACCAACTAATGAAACTAAATCATAATCATGGATTATTAAAAATTCAATAAGAAAAAAATTATCTACTTACATAACCAATAATGTTTTTCTATACTGTTTTAGAGAACTAGGGAAAACCATTAACACACATAAATAATAAATTTTCATCGAATCGGAATTTTTCAAATTCAATTAAGAACATATTATTTCCTAAAAAAGTAATACAATTTTTAAACTAATTTTCCACACCTGATACCTTTCCCGAAATATAATATTAAATAATCTCCTTCACAAACTAAGGAAATAGAAACCTAAGGAGGGTGATCTCAAACATTTAGTAAGGTTAAACACATGAATTTATAATCAAAGATCACAAATGAGGATAATAGAAGAATAAGACTATGGAAACAAAATAAATGTGCAAAACATAAGAGATTTATACCTAATAAAGCATTATTTAGAAACCATGAATGATGGAATAAATATTTGGAATGTCATAAGACAAAAATAATTTGAGTAAACAATTATGATCTATGTGAAACCAACCTATTCTTATAAAAAGGATTAAAAATAATAGAATGAATATGAAAAGAAATCATGGTGTCTTAAAATATTATCCATAAAATCACCCATACATGAATAATAAAATGATTAACTAACTCAGTAAATTCCATTATATATACACAAAATATCATAGTATTACCAAGTGCATTAGAGAAATATATAAGACCCATATGAAATCAAATATAATTCCCAAGTACATTAATTTTTAAAATGTTATTATATTTCAAAATTTAACATATAATTCTTAATAAATAAAAATTTCATAATTTCATAATTCTCCAATTAAAAAAATATTTTTAATGAATACTTAACTACCAAATCATTTAACATATCACTACTAAACCAATAACATGGTAAGACTGTTAGGTCCACAAGGATGAGTACCCTGAGATGGGAGGTGAATCAGGGTATGACTAATTTAAAATAATTTCATGTTCTGATCTTGTTTCGCTGTTAAGAAAAACACTCTTCTCTCTCTTTCCCACTACACAATGTAAATAGAAAGTAAAGCATGCACATGAAACATCAATTTTTACTTGGTTCACCGCTAAGGGCTATGTCCAAGGAGCATATGCCTACAATTTGTCGATTGTACCCAATTACACTAAACATCACTAGCTGTGGATTACAAGGTTTGGGCACAGTCACTCTGTCCCAGGCTCATTGCCTTTACAAGGTTTTGGGTCAGCTCACTGCTTTCCCAAGGGTCACTCCTTGTTTCTCTCTCTCTGGCTCACTGCCGGTGGAGAGGATCACCTTCTTCCTCTTCCTTTGCTCACTGCTCCGAAAATGATACCCTCACAGTTTTTAGACTTGTAGGTCTCTTAATTTTCATAAAAGAATGCATCTTACTATGTATGTAGATGCTCTGTTGAAGTCCAACTTTTACTAGTAGATGAATCTCACTTTTCAACGAAGGAATCGAGCAAAATTTCAGCTTCCATGCAGCCTGAAAACACTGCCGGGGAATCAACCTTACTTGGCACGCAAGTCTAACACAACACGCAAGTATCAGCGCACATGTCACAACTGGCGTGCAGGTCTATCTCAAACACCTACGCGACACAACCTACTTCCACTCCAAACCTGTACGACTCACTTCCTTTTATGCCAAAACCAATATTGGCGGGAAAAACAAACCAGCATTCAACTTCTAACACTAGGGCACAAGTCCACCTGCATGACCACACACCACTTGTGCGACATCCACACCTTCGTTATGGGAGATCATATTTTTCTATGTGTTGAACTCTATTGAAAAATGATGAGGGGTGGTCCAATATTTATAGGTACTTTGAACACCCAGCGCGACGTCGCGCATGTCTCCCTTCGGTGCCCAGGTCTCAGAGTGCAAGTCTCTGCCCCTGAAAGTCACCTGCGCGACCCACTTTCCTTTTCCATATTTTGATCTTCTGATCATTTAAAAAACAGGCATGCAAGTTCCCAATCCTTTTAGGCATCGGCGTGCAGCTCTCTTCACAGCGCGCAAGTCACCCGTGCGACCACACTAATTCTTGCGTGACCCTCTTTCCTTTTCCATATTTTGACCTTCTAACCCCGAAAAACATTAGGTGCCTAAGTTTCCTCTCCTTCAAGTACAAGGCATGCAAGTCACTTTTCCAGAACCACTTCTCTCCTTTTGTCGATTTTCAAGCCCAAATATTTGGAAAACATTGGAAAACGGCACCAACTTCTATCTATTTTTTTTGTACTTCCTCTAAATCATAAATTCCTTTGTCGATGTTCTTGAATCAAACATTTATCATTGACCACAACTCTTGAACTCAACATTCCCCCATGAAATCCCCATTTTCAACAAAATTGTATGTCATGGTTTTCTTTGTCAACAATCACATCACAGTTTTCCACTTTTTCAACAAACACAATCAACTCAAGAATGCTTCAATGATACCTTGATGGATTTATTCCCAACAATAACCCCTTTGGTTTTGTTGAAAACTCTTCCAAAAAAATATACATCTTTAATTTTTCAGCCACCATTCGCCTTTTATGATTCTAATAGTGATCAATGATTCACACAACACATACTCTAAGACCACATGAGCAATGCTCGGCGTGAGAAACAAGAGTAAATGAAAATTTCATCATAGAATAACATCATCCCTAACACCCACTGTTGACATCAAATTGATACCAATTGTTACCAAATTGATACCAATTTTTGGAAATATTCTTACCACTCACCAACACCACTCTTATGTTTTTATCACGATCCTCGGCTGTTGTGATATCTATTATTTGATCGATCACATTAAGCATTGTCAGATTTCTAATTCTCCCCCTTTCACCCTTTCTCATTGCTCTCCCCCTATCTCACTGCTCCACCAGTCAGATTCTCCCCATATCATTCATGATTTATCAAATTTCCACGCTGTCTCCCCCTTGAACAATCACTATTTTCTCCCCCTTTGTCAACGAACTCAAAGGTCACTCCTTTGCAGTGTGTAACAGAGTAGAGAAAAAATATCATCAAATTAGGGAAAAACGCATCATACCTTAGGGAGAGTGGGGGGGGGGGGTCCCACATCCACACTATTTTATGTGTGGGGAGTCGACTGAACTCCCAGAGCCAGTCGATTCCTCTCGAAAGTGTTCTTGGGTAAGGCCTTTGTCATAATGTCTGCAACCTATAGCTCTATAGGCACAGACTCCAACTTCACGATTCTTTGCTCAACTTTCTCTTAGATAAAATGATACTTTATCTCAATGTGATTTTTCCTTGAGTGATGGATATGATTTTTGCTGATATTTATAGAACTTGAGTTTTCACACTGGATTCCGATCGGAGACTTCACTTCAACTCCCATATCTTCATGCTGCTGCTTCATCCGCAATAACTGTGTGCATACTTGATTGGCCGAAATATACTCAACTTTTGTGGTTCTTAATGAAATTAAATATTGATTCTTTATTATCCAATAAATACACAATCCACCAAGATAGAATGCACCTCCAGGCGTTGATTTTCTATCATCTGCTGATCCAGCCCAATCTGCATCTGTGTAACCCAATAACACTGATTGAGATTTTTCTTTATACATCAGACCAAAATCCACGGTGCCTTTGATATACCAAAGTATTATTTTCACTACAATCATGTGGCTTTAATTGGGATTAATCTGATATCTCGCTGCTTGGCATGTGGTGAAAACAATATCTGGCCTTGTTATGATCAAGTACAACAAACTTCCAATAATTTGCCTATATTCTGTGAAATTAGCTGCCTTGCCATCCTCATCTTTTGATAATTGCATCTGGGTAGCAACCAGAGTCATCATCTCCTTATAATTCCCCATGAAAGACCTTTTTAAAACCTCTTTGGAATATTTTGTTTGAGAAATGAATGTTTTATTCCTTCCTTTAGTCACCTGTAGACCAAGGAAAAACATTAGCTTACCAATCATTTACATTTCAAACTCATTTTTCATGAATTTAGAAAATTGTCTTCACTGAGCTTCATCTGATCCTCCAAATATTATTTCATCGACGTAAACCAACACCATCATCCATTGATTAATATTTTTGCTGAAATAGAGATTGTAATCAACTCCCCCACGCTGGAAGCAATGCTTCTTCAAGTATTGATCAAGCCATGAGTACCATGATCTTGGTGCTTGTTTCAGCCCATACAATGCCTTCTTTAGCTTGAAAACATTTTTCTCATCCTCATGAATGAGAAAACCATATGGATACTCATTTTAATCCTCTTATTATATAACCCCATTTAGAAATTCATATTTGACGTCCATCTGGAACAGTTTGAATATTTTTTGCACTGCTATGGAAAAAAATAATCTGATTGTCTCCAGCCTTGAAACTGGTGCAAATGTCTCATCAACATCTATTACCTATATCTAGGAGTATCCTTTGCACACTATTCGTGATTTTTTCCAAATCATTGTGCCATCTTCATTCATCTTGTTGCGATAGAACCATTTATTCCCAATCACATTCTTATCTGCTGGCCTCGAAACAATCTCCCATGTCTGGTTCTTCTCAATTTGATCAAGCTCTTCTTTCATAGACTGAACCCAATTTTCATATTCAACAGCATTGGAAAAACATTTCGGCTCCACATGAGATAAAAATGATGTTTGTTGTAATGATTTCATTCTTCGAGTCTGAAATGGAGCTGTCTGATCACCAATGATATTCTGCCTATCAATTTCAGCTCGACTGTAGAGACCCGAAGCTTAACATACATAGACATTACATTAATTTTTTGGAATACTTAGTACATAACAAAAACACACACACAAGGACCGTAATAGTTTAGTGTCTTTGGAGACTCGGAATATAAACTTATAATCATGGTGAAAGATCTTCAACATCTCCCATAAAGATCTTCTTTTTTTTAAACCTAAATCCTTTGTTTATTTCCTAGGGAAAAGAAAACATAAAAGGGTGAGGTCAAATGCTCAGTAAGGGTAAACAAAAGAAATATCAATCACGTCATATTCATAAGAACATATCTTTTAGAAATCTTAACCTGCAAAAGAGATCATAATTACATAACATGGGATAAATCATAGTAGTGAAATGTAATCCCAATAATCATAAATTAAAACATGAAACTTTGTGGAATACACACATAATCATAGAGAATCATTTCTAATTAGTCAAGACTCATTGCCAAGACTATCTTAGTGGACAAAGTCCATTTCTGAACCGAGATCACTCCTCATTTCGGTCCTGTTTCACTGAACCGGTATAACCTACCGTTCCAGCCATGTCTGTCTCATGAGATATAAAATCATTACCCAATGCATTGGAGGGAGATATAGGTCCCACCCATCTCATAATGATACCATTCTTATGTGTGCCACAAAATCATAAACCGTACATCATAGCATAACCCATGTAATAAAAATGGGAATCTTAAACATCATGACATCAAAAAACAATTCATATAAGATAAATGAATTCATAAAAATAATTCCATCACAACATAATCAAATCAATGTAATAATTTGGATAAAAACAGAACCCTTTATTATCTAAGATGGAAAATAATTTTGATAAAACACTTGAAATCCATTCTTGTGGAAAATATCCTTTCTACTTCAAAAACACTTTTACTTTCTTAATATGTAATACAATTCTAAACTAAAAGAAGTTTATTAAAAAGAAACATGAAAACTTGTAAAGGAAGCTTCTTGGAAATAATGTTTTAAAAATCCATTCATGCCATATAAGTTAAAAAAACATTCTTCTCGTACTTTTGTCGGAAAAGTCAAAAAGTACCTCGTACGAAAAACAACAAAATATTCTTTTCATATCTTTTAATAAAAACTCACCGAAGGGTAAAATTGGATATAAAATATTGTAGAAGGATATAAATTTTACATATTGAGGAAACACGGATGTGGATGATAAAAATACACCGCATTAAATACAAAAATATAAACAATCTCGGATAAAAATGAGATTGTGATATTTCCCTTACCTTAGGACTGATTTGCATTGTATGTTTCCGAACCTCCTTTATAATGATTTAAATAATGTCATTGACTTATTCCAGAATCATACTGATTGTTATGATATCAAATATGGTTCACTTATGGCTTTATATTACCTGTTCTTTTGTAAATTCCATGTTAAAGAGCGTTTTGTGTAAAATCGTTTCATTTGTCGTCCGTGTTTTGACTTGCAATTATTCATATTATTACTTAGATCATGATTACTTAATTCCAGAATATAAAACATGATTTATATATAATATATATTCAAAATATATATATATATATATAATAGATCGGTAAATTGAAAGAAATACACCGTTCATGGAGATGGTAGACCGTACGTACGCATGAACGCTGTTTTCTTTTCCTTATTGAGTTGAATGGAACTAAGTAGATGACATACATATATATACACATAAATCCAGAATCATTATTATTTCATATATTTCATTATTAATTATTATATATACTTTATAATCATTCATGAATGGTTAACGTGGAGAGTGAATCTCATCGCGTCGTGGAGATGGTAGTCCGTACATACGCACGAGCGATGTTATCGTTCTCATGATCGTGGAATTGTATTGGAGTGTATGTATACTATTTCAGAATCAATGTCACTTTACAATAATTATATATAGTAATTATTTACATCATTATACCCATCCCAGTAAGGTGGTGGGGGAAAATAGATTACACCACGGCGTGGAGACGGTATTCCGTACGTACGCACGCGCGGTGATTTCATTTTCTTTAGGATGGATAGATAGTGAAATAGGGTTGTTTCATACATATAATAACAAATCAGTATATGAGTGATACTGATGTTATTACTTCATGATGAAACAACTAATGAAGAAGAAGTGGAAGAATAAATAATGATGAAAGAATCGGTAATGGGAATTACCTCTTCTTTGAAGCGCCTCTTTGAGACCTCCTTTTAGGGCACTAAAATTGGTCTTTTAGGAAGCCCAGAACCTCTAGGATGTTTCTAGGGAAGTGGATAAGGGAATTTGGCAGGGTTTGGCCAAGCTTGAAGGCTCAAAGTGGTGTGAGGAAGAGATGGAGGAGGTGCTCTTTTATAAGGGAGGAGAGGGGCACCTTTGGAATAACTAAAACTATTATTTTATTATAAAGTCAAATTCGGTTTTAAATAGCTCAAAATTGATTCATTTAGAAGATAAGATGGGTATGGGTCTAAATCCCCTCATCCAATAGAATTTAGACAAGTTTAGGTTCCTATTTTAACCTTATCATTTAGATTTAACATTAGGTAAAATAATTTAACTTTTACCGTGTCTTCTTGTGTTCTTATACTATAAGGTTAATAAACTTACTATAAGAATCCAAACGAACCCCAAGTTGTTTATTATTAATATATATAACCTTATCTAAGACATTTGGCGAAACCTTATATTTTTATGAATAAAATAACAATTAATAATATAATATTTGTTTTAAAAACTAGTTTATGTCAATTTTGACACTATTTAGTAATTGATTTTTTTGAAACTCATAATAAAACGATTAGTTCGAAAAAAGTTAATTAAATCAATACTAACATGTCATATTAACCTATAAAATTTTTGGAGTTCATAAAAAGTCTCAAATTACATTTATTTGGTTATTTATAATATCAATTATGTCAATATTTCACTAATATGATAATTACTTCATCATCGTTGTGTCATAAATAAATTAAATTATTTAATGTCTAAAAATTACGAATAAAATATCATTATTTAGGAAATTTTATTATTTTTCTAATTAATATTTATAGTCGAATTTATCTTATGTATAACCCCATATTAAAAATTATTTACTTAATAAACTTTGATTTTAACTATTTTAACCCTTCTTTAAATAAATTAATAATAAATGTCCTAATCTAATCCAAGTGAGCCAAAATGGACATATGTTATTCCTAAGGTTGTTTTTGTTCGAATTAAACTTGTCCAATAGAATTAGGATATGTGTTAGGGTAATAATAATATCATTTTTACCCTTAATTACCCTATTTACATTTAACCATGGTAAAAAAAGTAAAAAGTTACTATTCACCAAAAATTATTTTCATCTCATTGAACCACAATTTAGTCCTTGATATTAACCGTGTGTCTCAGATTTTTGAAATTCCACTCACAAAAGCGGTAAAGTTATGTTTTATGAAAAATTCAGCTTTTTTAACTACCACTTTGTGGTTGCACTATTCATCAAAAATTGAAAGTTTTCAGAAAAATACCAAAAATTAGGCCTAAGCTATATTTGATATTATGAATTCAAAAATAATGTCTATTTTAAAAAATTCAAAACATATCAGTTGCATTAATTAATTTAAAAATTAATTCCCTTCGTCAAAACAAATAGCGTGTTCTTAAGAGATAATAACTATCAAAATATTGACAGTTGTTTATGTCTGGTTTAAATGTTAAATTACATCCAATAACCAACATGGTTTTAGATTGTAAAAATATATTCTAAATATACTTTAAAACCAATCAAATTAATAATATATAACTATTAATTATTTCTATTACAAAGGTTGTTTTTAATTAAAATTTAGTAATTTTCACTATTCATCAGAAAATGAATGTTATCTGAGAAGTACCAAAATTTCACACTAAGCTAATTTCGATATTCCGAATCCCAAAATGAAGTCCATTTTGAAAAATAAAAATTACAAAATTTTTAAAAGTGGTTATTACTATTCATAATGGCTAGTTTTAATAATATTTTAATAGCATATCGTTGTTTAGTGAAACTCGGTATTGCATACTACACACGCTATCGAAGAAGGTCACGATTGCGTGTAATGCAAGGCAAGACAAGGATGATTGTTGTGAAAGCTCCTTTCGGTGTAGCGTACAACACAAGACATTAATGAAATTAGAAAGAATATTTTTCATAAAATCTCAGGGTGTTACATTCTACCCCCCTTAAAATGAATTTCGCCCTCGAAATTCGATGGGGTTATAAATGGTTTACTATTCGAAAGATTCTTTAATAAGACCCCACATCGTAAAAAGGAATAACAAAACCAATCTTTAAAAACAAAAGTATGAAACGTAACGGTTACCCAAATAAACTAATCACTGGGTTTCCACATAGGTGAAAATATGGATATGGAAGAGAAATCTAACCATCATATTCTGATGGAGAGTGGTAGAGAACATGGCTATGGAATAGCCAGCAATCACAAAGCCATAAATTTGTGACGGTCTAAGGTACCATCTGATTCATCAGATATAAGAGCACTAGGACAACATTTTGGTTTTCAAGATCATTTCCCTAAAGTTGATGAAATTGGAATTAGAAGAAATACTTTCGTGATTTTGGTATAGTCTCACCATTTATTATTCTTTGGACAATATCCACTTCATCTCTTAAAGAAATGAAGTTGAATTTGTCATTTGTGATTTGTTAGCAGATCATATGATAGAATGATGTGTCATTCCATCTGTCTCAAACAAAAGGTTAGAAAAGTTATCAAAAAATACATAAGTCCATCTATAGTGAGATTAATCATATATGGTTCCTAAAATGGACTTATACTTCATATATCATACTACTTAATATAATAAAACTAGTTTCTACTAAACAGGGACTTCATGTAGGCCAGTGGTAGGAGATAAAGGCAAGTCACACTTCGGTTGTGGGTTCGATTCCCACAGCCTTGTACGACGTGATGGGCTGTCGCCCATCCTACAGGTTGTCCTTTCTCTAAAACTATATTACTATAACATCCCATCAACAATATCAAAAAAGTTTTATCCTTAATCAATACTAACTTATGTCCAACATAATCCATTCGAATCTTTAGGCTTATCTAAACTACTTCGGTCCAAGCTCATAGTATAAAGAAAATGATAACGTGAATGCCATCATTTATCCCCCATATATCATAAGATATATCTTGTTGGTTAAATTACAAACATCTGAATACCTTAATCATGTATTCTCTTGAAGAATTAATATCCATTGAAACTTAGTGAAAACATGAATGCAGTTAAAAGTTATCACTTTCCACATACCAAAATCCTCAAAAATCTATATCCTCAAACCATGATATCACTTAGTCCTTATATCAATCATGAGCTCATGAATACTGTCAAACATTTCATTTTCTCCTTATCCCTTCATTATGCGCATATCATCTACTTTCAAAAATATTTGAATCACTTTTCATGGTTACCTGTACCTTAATATTATTGAAAACCACAATAGACTAATACAAAAATATTCCAATACACAATAAAATTACCTCAACAACATTATTCTTGAATACCAATACATAAACACTTCAATCCATCCTCTTCAATGATTGTCCTATAATAAGTCCTTCCTTGATTTAGAAGTAACTTTTTAGGTCAGGCCATTGAGTTGGGTAATGCCCATGTTCTCCACAAATAATACATTGAACTCCATAACAGTTTGTCACTCTATGACCCTTTTCTCCACACAGATAACATCGGTCCCTCCATTTGAGGTATTCCTCAAGGTTCTTCTTCCCTTCTTTAGAAATCTCAATCTTCCTTTCCTTATGATCCTCAACATGCGAACATGCATAATAGTCTATCTTCCTCTTATTTGATGAATTATGCATACCCCTAAATTTCACCTTGTTAATCATATATCGCGATGACTGATTCGGCATAATCACAATATCTTTCTCTCTAGCATTACACAATTTTGTTTCTCATAGTCACCAATTTGTCCATTGGATTCAATGTTAACTGAATTACTTCTGGTTCCCTCCATTAACTAAAACACAAAAATAATTCTGTGAGAGGAAAAATCATGATAGAGAAAACAACATAGTAAAGGGGAAGTATCCTCAATATCTAACATCTTAGGTTAAATTCTATGATCGTTACCGTAGTTCTAGGACTGTATCCTATACGTATACTTATCCTTATGGACATACCTAGACAAACCTTAGAAATATCTCTAGGGATCTCACTAACGTTTTCGCATCCTAGTTTCCAAAGGTTGACTAAAACTTTCCTCTGATACCAACTGTAGAGACACGAAGCTTAACGTACATAGACATTACATTACTTTTTCGTAATACTTAGTACATAACAAAAACACACACCCAAGGACCGTAATAGTTTAGTGTCTTTGGAATCTCGAAATATAATCTTCTAATTTTGGTGAAAGATCTTTAACATCTCCCATAAAGATCTTCTTTTTTTGAAACCTAAATCCTTTCTTTATATCCTGGGGAAAAGAAAACATAAAAGGGTGAGCTCAAATGCTTAGTAAGAGTAAACAAAAGAAATATCAATCACGTCATATTCATAAGAACATATCTTTTGGAAATCTTAACCTGCAAAAGAGATCATAATTTCATAACATGGGATAAATCATAGTATTGAAATGTAATCCCAATAATCATAACTAAAAACATGAAACTTTGTGGAATACACACATAATCATAGAGAATCATTTCTTATTAGTCAATACTCATTTCCATGACTATGTTAGTGGACAAAGTCCATTTCAGAACTGAGTTCACTCCTCGTTTCAGTCATGTTTCACTGAACCGGTATAACCTACCATTCCAGCCGTGTCTATCTCATGAGATATAAAATCTTTACCCAATGCATTGGAGGTATATATAGTTCCCACCCATCTCATAATGATACCATTCTTATGTGTGCCACAAAATCATAAACCATACATCATAGCATAACCCATGTAATAAAAATGGGAATCTTAAACATCATGACATCATAAAAAAATTCATATAAGATAAAGGAATTCATAAAAATAATTCCATCACAACATAATCAAATCAATGTAATAATAGGTATAAAAACAGAACCCTTTATTATCTTAGATGGAAAATAATTTTGATAAAACACTTGAACTCCATTCTTGAGGAAAATATCCTTTCTACTTCAAAAACACTTTTACTTTCTTAATATGTAATACAATTCTAAAATAAAAGAAGTTGATTAAAAATAAACTTGAAAACTTATAAAGGAATCTTCTTGGAAATAATGTTTTAAAAATAAATTCATTCTGTATAAGTTAAAAAAACATTCTTCTCGTACTTTTGTCGGAAAAGTCAAAAAGTACCTCGTACGAAAAACGACAGAAGATTCTTTTCATATCTTTTACTAAAAACTCACCGAAGGGTAAAATTGGATATAAACTATTGTAGAAGGATATAAATTTTACATATTGAGGAAACATGGATGTGGATGATAAAAATACACCCCAGTAAATACAAAAGTTTAAACAATCTAGGATAAAAATGAGATTGTGATATTTCCCTTACCGTAGGTCCGATTTGCTTCGTATGTGTCCGAACCTCCTGTATAATGATTAAATAATGTCATTGACTTATTACAGAATCATACTCATTGTTATGATATCATATATGGTTCACTTATGGCTTTATATTACCCGTTCTTTTGTAAATTCCATGTTAAAGAGCGTTTTGGGTAAAATCATTTCATTTGTCATTCGTGTTTTGACTTGTAATTATTCATATGATTACTTAGATCATGATTACTTAATTACAGAATATAAAACATGATTTATATATAATATATATTCAGAATATATATATATATATAATAGATCAGTAAATGGAAAGAAATACACCGTTCATGGAGATGGTAGACCGTACGTACGCATGAACGCTGTTTTCTTTTCCTTATTGAGTTGAATGGAATTAAGTAGATGAAATACATATATATACACATAAATCTAGAATCATTATTATTTCATATATTTCATTATTAATTATTATATATACTTTATAATCATTCATGAATGGTTAATGTGGAGAATGAATCTCATCGCGTCGTGGAGACAGTAGTCCGTACATACGCAGGAGCGATGTTATCGTTCTCATGATCGTGGAATTGTATTGGAGTTTATGTATACTATTTCAGAATAAATATCACTTTACAATAATTATATATAGTAATTATTTACATCATTATACCCATCCCAGTAAGGTGGTGGGGGAAAATAGATTAAACCACGGCGTGGAGACGGTATTCCGTACGTACGCACGCGCAGTGATTTCATTTTCCATAGGATGGATAGATGGTGAAACAGGGTTGTTTCATACTTATAATAACATATCAGTATATGAGTGATACTGATGTTATTACTTCATGATGAAACAACTAATGAAGAAGAAGTGGAAGAAGAAATAATGATCAAAGAATCGGTAACGGGAATAACCTCTTCTTTGAAGCGCCTCTTTGAGACCTCCTTTTGGGGCAATAAAATTGGTCTTTGAGGAAGACCGGAACCTCTAGGATGTTTCTAGGGAAGTGTAGAACAGAATTTGGCATGGTTTGGCCGAGCATGAAGGCTCAATGTGGTGTGAGGAAGAGAGGGAGGAGGTGCCCTTTTATAAGGGAGGAGAGGGGCACCTTTGGAATAACTAAAACTGTTATTTTATTATGAAGTCAAATTCGGTTTTAAAAAGCTCAAAATTGATTAATTTAGAAGATAAGGTGGGGATGGGTCTAAATCCTCTCATCCAATATAATTTAGACAAGTTTAGGTTCCTATTTTAACCTTATCATTTAGATTTAACATTAAGTAAAATAATTTAACTTTTACCGTGTCTTCTTGTGTTCTTATACTATAAGGTTAATAAACTTACTATAAGAATCCAAACGACCCACAAGTTGTTTATTATTAATATATATATAACCTTATCTAAGACATTTGGCCGAATATTAGATTTTTAGGAATAAAATAACAATTAATAATATAAAATTTGTTTTAAAAACTATTTTATTTTAATTTGAACACTATTTAGTAATTGATTTTTGTGAAAATCATAACAGAATGATTAGTTCGAAAAAGTTAATTAAATCAATACTAACATGTCATATTAACCTTCAAAATTTGTGGAGTTCATAAAAAGTCTCAAATTACATTTATTTGGTTATTTATAATATCAATAATATCAATATTTTATTAATAAGATAATTACTTCATCATCATTGTGTCATAAATAAATTAACTTATTTAAGGTCTAAAAATTACAAATAAAATACCATTATGTAGGAAATATTTTTATCTTTCTAATGAATATTTATAGTCGAATTTATCTTATGTATTAAAAATGATTTACTTATTAAATTTTGATTTTAACTATTTTAACCCTTCTTTAAATAAATTAATAATAAATGTCCTAATCTAATCCAAGTGGGCCTAAATGGTCATATTTTATTCCTAAGGTTGTTTTTGTTAGAATTAAACTTGTCCAATAGAATTAGGACATGTGTTATGGTAATAATAATATCATTTTTACCCTTAATTACCCTATTTACATTTAACCGTGGTAAAAAAAGTAAAAAGTAACTATTCATCAAAAATTATTTTCATCTCATTGAACCACATTTTAGTCCTTGATATTAACCGTGTCTCTCAGATTTTTGAAATTCCACTCATAGAAGTGGTAAAATTATGTTTTATGAAAAATTCAGTTTTTTTAACTACCACTTATTGGTTTCACTATTCATCAAAAATTGAATGTTTTCAGAAAAATACCAAAAATTAGGCCTAAGCTATATTTGATATTATGAATTCAAAAATGATGTCTATTTTAATAAATTCAAAACATATCAGTTGTATTAAATAATTTAAAGATTAATTCCTGTCGTCAAAACAAATAGCGTGTTTTTAAAAGATAATAACTATCAAAAGATTGACAGTTGTTTATGTCTAGTTTAAATGTTAAATTACATCCAATAACCAACATAGTATTAAATTGTAAAAATATATTCTAAATATACATTAAAACCAATCAAATTAATAATATATCACTATTAATTATTTCTATTAAAAAGGTTGTTTTTAATTAAAATATAGTAATTTTCACTATTCATCAGAAAATGAAAGTTATCCGAAAAGTACCAAAATTTGACCCTAAGATAATTTCGATATTCCAAATCCAGAAATTAAGTCCATTTTGAAAAATAAAAATTAAAAAATTTCAAAAAGTGGATATAACTATTCATAACGACTAGTTTTAATAATATTTTAATAGCATATCGTTGTTTAGTGAAACTCTGTATTGCATACTACACACGCTATCGAGGAAGGTCACTATTTCGTGTAATGCAAGTCAAGTCAGGGATGCGTGTTGTGCAAGCTCCTTTTGGTGTATCATACAACACAAGAAATTAATGAAATTAAAAAGAATATTTTTCATAAAATCTTAGGGTGTTACATTCTACCCCCCTTAAAATGAATTTCGCCCTCGAAATTCGTCGGGGTTATAAATGGTTTACTATTCGAAAGTTTCTTTAATAGAACCCCACATCGTAAAAAGGAATACCAAAACCAATATTTAAAAACAAAAGTATGAAACATAACTGTTACCCAAATAAACTAATAACTGGGTTTCCACATAGGTGAAAATATGGATATAGAAGAGAAATCTAACCATCATGTTCTGATGGAGAGTGGTAGAGAAAATGGCTATAGAATTGCCAGCAATCACAAAGCCATAAATTTGTGACGATCTAAGGTACCATCTGATTCATCAGATATAAGAGCACTAGGACAACTTTTTGGCTTCAAGATCATTTCCCTAAAGTTGATGAAATTGGAATTAGAAGAAATACTTTCGTGATTTTGGTATAGTCTCACCATTTATCATTCTTTGGAAAATTTCCACTTCATCTCTTAAATAAATGAAGTTGAATTTGTCATTCGTGATGTGTTAGTAGATCATGTGATAGAATGATGGGTCATTCCATCTGTCTCAAAAAAAAGGTTAGAAAAGTTATCAAAAAATACATAAGTCCATCTATAGTGAGATTAATAATATATGGTTCCTAAAATGGACTTATACTTCATATATCATACTACATAATATAATAAAACTAGTTTCTACTAAACAGGGACTTCCTGTAGGCTAGTGGTAGGCGATAAAGGCCAGTCGCACTTCGGTTGTGGGTTCGATTCCCACAGCCTTGTCCGACGCGATGGGTTGTCGCCCGTCCTGCAGGTTGTCTTTTTTCTAAAACTATATTACTATAACATCCCATCAACAATATCAAAAAAGTTTTATCCTTAATCAATACTAACTTATGTCCAACATAATCCATTCCAATCTTTAGGCTTATCTAAACTACTTCGGTCGAAGCTCATAGTATAAAGAAAATGATCACGTGAATGCCATCATTTATCCCCCATATATCATAAGATATATCTTGTTGGTCAAATTACAAACATGTGAATACCTTAATCATGTATTCTCTTAAAGAATGAATATCCATTGAACCTTAGTGAAAACATGAATGCAGTAAAAATTTAACACCATCCACATACCAAAATCCTCAAAATACTATATCCTCAAACCATGATATCACTTAGTCCTTATATCAATCATGAGCTCAGGAATATTATCAAACATTTCATTTTCTCCTTATCCCTTTATTATGCGCATAAAATCTACTTTCAAAAATATTTGAATCACTTTTCATGGTTACATGTACCTTAATATTATTGAAAACCACAATAGACTAATACAAAAATATTCCAATACACAATAAAAGTACCTCAACAACATTATTCTTGAATACCAATACATAAACACTTCAATCCATCCTCTTCAATGATTGTCCTGGAATAAGTCCTTCCTTGATTTAGAAGTAACTTTTTAGGTCAGGCCATTGAGTTGGGTAATGCCCATGTTCTCCACAAATAATACATTGAACTCCATAACAGTCTGTCACTCTATGACCCTTTTCTCCACACAGATAACATCAGTCCCTCCATTTGAGGTATTCCTCAATGTTCTTCTTCCCTTCTTTTGAAATCTCAATCTTCCTTTCTTTATGCTCCTCAACATGCGAACATGCATAATAGTCTATCTTCCTCTTATTTGATGAATTAGGCATACCACTAAATTTTACCTTGTTAATCATATATCGCGATGACTGATTCGACATAATCAAAATATCGTTCTCTCTAGGAATTACACAATTTTTTTGCTCATAGTCACCAATTTTTCCATTGGATTCAATGTTAACTTAATTCCTTATGGTTCCCTCCATTAACTAAAACACAAAAAGAATTTTGTGAGAGGAAAAATCATGCTAGGGAAAACAACATAGTAAAGGGGAATTATCCTCAATATCTAACATCTTAGGTTAAATTCTATGATCGTTACCTTAGTTCTAGGACTGTATCCTATACATATACTTATCCTTAGGGGCATACCTAGACATACCTTAGAAATATCTCTACGGATCTCACTAATGTTTTCGCATCCTAGTTTCCAAAGGTTGATTAAACCTTTCCTCTGATACCAACTGTAGAGACCCGAAGCTTAACGTACATAGACCTTACATAACTTTTTTGGAATACTTAGTATATAACAAAAACACACACACAAGGACCATAATAGTTTAGTGTCCTTGGAAACTCGTAATATAATCTTCTTATTGTGGTGAAAGATCTTCAAGATCTCCCATAAATATCTTCTTTTTTTTAAAACTAAATCATTTCTTTATGTCCTGGGGAAAAGAAAACATAAAATGGTGAGCTCAAATACTTAGTAAGGGTAAAAAAAAGAAATATCAATCACGTCATATTCATAAGAACATATCTTTTGGAAATCTTAACCTGCAAAAGAGATCATAATTTCATAACATGGGATAAATCATAGTAGTGAAATGTAATCCCAATAATCATAACATAAAAAATAAAACTTTGTGGCATACACACATAATCATAGATAATAATTTCTTATTAGTCAAGACTCATTTCTAAGAGTATCTTAGTGGACAAAGACCATTTATGAAACGAGTTCACTCCACGTTTCAGTCCTGTTTCACTGAACCAGTATAACCTACCGTTCTAGCCATGTTTGTCTCATTAGATATAAAATCTTTACCCAATGCATTGGAGGGAGATATAGGTCCCACCCATCTCATAATGATACCATTCTTATGTGTTCCACAACATCATAAACCATACATCATAGCATAACCCATGTAATAAAAATGGGAATCTTAAACATCATGACATCATAAAACAATTCATATAAGATAAAGGAACTCATAAAAAAAATTCCATCACAACATAATCAAATCAATGTAATAATAGGGATAAAATCAGAACACTTTATTATCTTAGATGGAAAATAATTTTGATAAAACACTTGAACTCCATTCTTGAGGAAAATATCCTTTCTACTTCAAAAACAGTTTTACATTCTTAATATGTAATGCAATTATAAACTAAAAGAAGTTGATTAAAAATAAACTTGAAAACGGGTAAAGGAATCTTCTTGGAAATAATGTCTTAAAAATCCATTCATGCCGTATAAGTTAAAAAAACAATCTTCTCGTACTTTTGTCGGAAAAGTCAAAAAGTACCTCGTACGAATAACGACAAAAGATTCTTTTCATATCTTTTACTAAAAACTCACCGAAGGGTAAAGTTGGATATAAACTATTGTATTGGATATAAATTTTACATATTGAGGAAACATGGATGTGGATGATAAAAATACACCCCAGTAAATACAAAAGTATAAACAATCTCGGATAAAAATGAGATTGTGATATTTCCCTTACCTTAGGTCCGATTTGCTTTGTATGTGTCCGAACCTCCTGTATAATGATTTAAATAATGTCATTGACTTATTCCAGAATCATTCTCATTGTTATGATATCATATATGGTTCACTTATGGATTTATATTACCCGTTATTTTGTAAATTCCATGTTAAAAAGCGTTTTGGGTAAAATCGTTTCATTTTTCATCCGTGTTTTGACTTGTAATTATTCATATGATTACATAGATCATGATTACTTAATTCAAGAATATAAAACATGATTTATATATAATATATATTCAGAATATATATATATAATAGTCAGTAAATGGAAAGAAATACACCGTTCATGGAGATGGTAGACCGTACGTACGAATGAACATTGTTTTCTTTTCCTTATTGAGTTGAATGGAATTAAGTAGATGGCATACATATATATACACATAAATCCAGAATCATTATTATTTCATATATTTCATTATTAATTATTATATATACTTTATAATCATTCATGAATGGTTAACGTGGAGAATGAATCTCATCGCATCGTGGAGACGGTAGTCCGTACATACGCACGAGCGATGTTATCGTTCTCATGATCGTGGAATTGTATTGGAGTGTATGTATACTATTTCAGAATCAATATCACTTTAAAATAATTATATATAGTAATTATTTACATCATTATACCCATCCCAGTAAGGTGGTGGGAGAAAATAGATTACACCACGGCGTGGAGACGGTATTCCGTACGTACGTATGCGCGGTGATTTCATTTTTCGTAGGATGGATAGATGGTGAAATAGGGTTGTTTAATACTTATAATAACATATCCGTATATGAGTGATACTGATGTTATTACTTCATGATGAAACAACTAATGAAGAATAAGTGGAAGAAGAAATAATGATGAAAGAATCGGTATCGAGAATTACCTCTTCTTTGAAGTGCCTCTTTGAGACCTCCTTTTAGGGCACTAAAATTGGTCTTTGAGGAAGAACAGAACATCTAGGATGTTTCTAGGGAAGTTGAGAAGGGAATTTTGGTAGGGTTTGGCCGAGCTTGAAGGCTCAAAGTGGTGTGAGGAAGAGAGGGAGGAGGTGCCATTTTATAAGGGACGAGAAGGGCATCTTTGGAATAACAAAAACTATTATTTTATTATAAAGTCAAATTCGGTTTTAAATAGCTAAAAATTGATTCATTTCTAAGATAAGGTGGGGAGGGGTATAAATACTCTAATACAATAGAATTTAGACAAGTTTAGGTTCCTATTTTAACCTTATCATTTAGATTTAACATTAAGTAAAATAATTTAACTTTTACCGTGTCTTCTTGTGTTCTTATACTATAAGGTTAATAAACTTACTATAAGAATCCAAACGAACCCCAAGTTGTTTATTATTAATATATATAACTTTATATAAGACATTTTGCCGAAACTTAGATTTTTAGGAATAAAATAACAATTAATAATATAATATTTGTTTTAAAAACTATTTTATGTCAATTTTGACACTATTTAGTAATTGATTTTTGTGAAACTCATAACAGAATGATTAGTTCTAAAAACATTAATTAAATCAATACTAACATGTCATATCAACCTATAAAATTAGTGGAGTTCATAAAAAGTCTCAAATTACATTTATTTGGTTATTTATAATATCAATTATGTCAATATTTCATTAATAAGATAATTACTTCATCATCGTTGTGTCATTAATAAATTAAATTATTTAATGTCTAAAAATTACAAATAAAATACCATTATGTATGAAATCTTTATATCTCCCTAATTAATATTTATATTCGAATTTATCTTATGTATAACCCCATATTAAAAATGATTTACTTATTAAACATTGATTTTAACTATTTTAACCCTTCTTTAAATAAATTAATAATAAATGTCCTAATCTAATCCAAGTGGGCCTAAATGGTCATATGTTATTCCTAAGGTTGTTTTTGTTCGAATTACACTTGTCCAATAGAATTAGGACATGTGTTAGGGTAATAATAATAATATCATTTTTACCCTTAATTACCCTATTTACTTTTAACCGTGGTAAAAAAAGTAAAAAGTTACTATTCACCAAAAAATATTTTCATCTCATTGAACCACATTTTAGTCCTTTATATTAACCGTGTCGCTTGGATTTTTGAAATTCCACTCATAGAAGCGGTAAAATTATGTTTTATGAAAAATTCAGTTTTTTTAACTACCACTTAGTGGTTTCACTATTTATCAAAAAATTGAAAGTTTTCAGAAAAATACCAAAAATTAGGCCTAAGCTATATTTGATATTCTGAATTCAAAAATGATGTCTATTTTAAAATATTCAAAACATATCAGTTGCATTAATTAATTTAAAAATTAATTTCCGTCATCAAAACAAATAGCGTGTTCTTAAGAGATATTAACTATCAAAAGATTGACAGATGTTTATGTCTGGTTTAAATGTTAAATTACATCCAATAACCAACATAGTATTAAATTGTAAAAATATACTATAAATATAATTTAAAACCAATCAAATTAATAATATATCACTATTAATTATTTCTACTAAAAAGGTTGTTTTTATTTAAAATTTAGTAATTTTCATTATTCATCAGAAAATGAAAGTGATCCGAAAAGTACCAAAATTTCACCCTAAGCTAATTTCGATATTCTGAATCCAGAAATGAAGTCCATTTTGAAAAATAAAAATTAAAAAATTTCAAAAAGTGGTTATTTCTATTCATAATGGGTAGTTTTATTAATATTTTAATAGTATATCGTTGTTTAGTAAAACTTGGTATTGCATACTACACACACTATCGAGGAAGGTCGCGATTGCGTGTAATGAAAGGCAAGTCAAGGATGTGTGTTGTGCAAGCTCCTTTTGGTGTAGAGTACAACACAAGACATTAATGAAATTAAAAAGAATATTTTTCATAAAATCTCGGGGTGTTACATTCTACCCCCTTCAAATGAATTTCTTCCTCGAAATTTGTCGGGGTTATAAATGGTTTACTATTAGAAAGTTTCTTTGATAGAACCCCACATCGTAAAAAGGAATACCAAAACCAATCTTTAAAAACAAAAGTATGAAACGTAACGGTTGCCCAAATAAACTAATCACTGGGTTTCCACATAGGTGAAAATATGGATATGGAAGAGAAATCTTACCATCATGTTCTGATGGAGAGTGGTAGAGAACATGGCTATGGAATAGCCAGCAATCACAAAGCCATAAATTTGTGATGATCTAAGGTACCATCTGATTCATCAGATATAAGAGCACTAGGACAACATTTTGGTTTTCAAGATCATTTCCCTAAAGTTGATGAAATTGGAATTAAAATAAATACTTTCATGATTTTGGCATAGTCTCACCATTTATCGTTCTTTGGACAATTTACACTTAATCTTTTAATGAAATGAAGTTGAATTTGTCATTCGTGATGTGTTAGCAGATCATGTGATAGAATGATGGGTCATTCCATCTGTCTCAAAAAAAGGTTAGAAAAGTTATCAAAAAATACATAAGTCCATCTATAGTGAGATTAATAATATATGGTTCCTAAAATGGACTTATACTTCATATATCATACTACTTAATATAATAAAACTAGTTTCTACTAAATAGGGACTTCCTGTAGGCCAGTGGTAAGTGATAAAGGCCAGTCACACTTCGGTTTTGGGTTCGATTCCCACAGCCTTGTCCGACGCGATGGGCTGTCGCCCGTCCTGCAGGTTGTCCTTTTTCTAAAACTATATTACTATAACATCCCATCAACAATATCAAAAAAGTTTTATCCTTAATCAATACTAACTTATGTCCAACATAATCCATTCCAATCTTTAGGCTTATCAAATCTACTTCGGTCCAAGCTCATAGTATAAAGAAAATGATCATGTGAATTCCATCATTTATCCCCCATATATCATAAGATATATCTTGTTGGTCAAATTACAAACATGTGAATACCTTAATAATGTATTCTCTTGAAGAATGAATATCCATTGAACATTAGTGAGAACATGAATGCAGTTAAAAGTTAACACTTTCCACATACCAAAATCCTCAAAATTCTATATCCTCAAACCATGATATCACTTAGTCCTTATATCAATCACGAGCTCATGAATACTGTCAAACATTTCATTTTCTCCTTATCCCTTCATTATGCGTATATCATCTACTTTCCAAAATATTTGAATCACTTTTCATGGTTACCTATACCTTAATATTATTGAAAACCACAATAGACTAATACAAAAATATTCCAATACACAATAAAAGTACCTCAACAACATTATTCTTGAATACCAATACATAAACACTTCAATCCATCCTCTTCAATGATTTTCCTGGAATAAGTCCTTCCTTTATTTAGAAGTAACATTTTAGGTCAGGCCATTGAGTTGGGTAATGACCATGTTCTCCACAAATAATACATTGAACTCCATAACAGTCTGTCACTCTATGACCCTTTTCTCCACATAGATAACATTGGTCCCTCCATTTGAGGTATTCCTCAAGGTTATTCTTCCCTTCTTTAGAAATCTCAATCTTCCTTTCTTTATGCTCCTCAACATACAAACATGCATAATAGTGTATCTTCCTCTTATTTGATGAATTAGGAATACCACTAAATTTCACCTTGTTAATCATATATCACGATGACTGATTCGGCATAATCACAATATCTTTCTCTCTAGGCATTACACAATTTTGTTGCTCATAGTCACCAATTTGTCCATTGGATTCAATGTTAACTGAATTCCTTCTGGTTCCCTCCATTAACTAAAACACAAAAAGAATTCTGTGAGAGGTAAAATAATGCTAGAGAAAACAACATAGTAAAGGGGAAGTATCCTCAATATCTAACATCTTAGGTTAAATTCTATGATCGTTACCGTAGTTCTAGGACTGTATCCTATACTTATACTTATCCTTAGGGACATAACTAGACATACCTTATAAATATCTCTATGGATCTCACTAACGTTTCAACATCCTTGTTTCCAAAGGTTGACTAAACCTTTCCTCTGATAACAACTATAGAGACCCTAAGCTTAACGTACATAGACATTACATTACTTTTTCGGAATACTTAGTACATAACAAAAACACACACACAAGGACCGTAATAGTTTAGTGTCTTTGGAAACATGGAATATAATCTTCTAATCGTGGTGAAAGATCTTCAACATCTCCCATAAATATCTTCTTTTTTTTAAACCTAAATCCTTTCTTTATGTCCTGGGGAAAAGAAAACATAAAAGGGTGAGCTCAAATGCTCAGTAAGGGTAAACAAAAGAAATATCAATCACGTCATATTCATAAGAACATATATTTTGGAAATCTTAACCTGTAAATGAGATCATAATTTCATAAAATGGGATAAATCATAGTAGTGAAATGTAATCCCAATATTCATAACATAAAACATGAAACTTTTTGGCATACACACATAATAATAGAGAATAATTTCTTATTAGTCAATACTCATTGCCAATACTATCTTAGTGGACAAAGTCCATTTCTGAACCGAGTTCACTCCTCGTTTCAGTCCTGTTTCATTGAACCGGTATAACCTACCATTCCAGCCATGTCTGTCTCATGAGATATAAATTTTTTACCCAATGCATTGGAGGGAGATATAGGTCCCACCCATCTCATAATGATACCATTCTTATGTGTGCCACAAAATCATAAACCATACATCATAGCATAACCCATGTAATAAAAATGGGAATCTTAAACATCATGACATCATAAAAAAATTCATATAAGATAAAGGAATTCATAAAAATAATTACATCACAACATAATCAAATAAATGTAATAATAGGGATAAAAACAGAACCCTTTATTATCTTAGATGGAAAATAATTTTGATAAAACACTTGAACTCCATTCTTGAGGAAAATATCATTTCTACTTCAAAAAAACTTTCACTTTCTTAATATGTAATACAATTCTAAACTAAAAGAAGTTGATTAAAAATAAACTAGAAAACTTGTAAAGGAAGCTTCTTGGAAATAATTTTTTAAAAATCCCTTCATGCCGTATAAGTTAAAAAAACATTCTTCTTGTACTTTTGTCGGAAAAGTCAAAAAGTACCTCGTACGAATAACGACAAAAGATTCTTTCCATATCTTTTACTAAAAACTCACCGAAGGGTAAAATTGGATATAAACTATTGTAGAAGGATATAAATTTTACATATTGAGGAAACATGGATGTGTATGATAAAAATACACCCCAGTAAATACAAAAGTATAAACAATCTCAGATAAAAATGAGATTGTGATATTTCCCTTACCGTAGGTCTGATTTGTTTCGTATGTGTCCGAACCACCTGTATAATGATTTAAATAATGTCATTGACTTATTCCAGAATCATACTCATTGTTATGATATGATATATGGTTCAGTTATGGCTTTATATTACCCGTTCTTTTGTAAATTCCATGTTAAAGAGCGTTTTGGGTAAAATCATTTCATTTCTCGTCCGTGTTTTGACTTGTAATTATTCATATGATTACTTAGGTCATGATTAAATAATTCCAGAATATAAAACATTATTTATATATAATTTATATTCAGAATATATATATATATATATATAATAGATCAGTAAATGGAAAGAAATACACCGTTCATGGAGATGGTAGACCGTACGTACGCATGAACGCATGAACGCTGTTTTCTTTTCCTTATTGAGTTGAATGGAATTAAGTAGATGACATACATATATATACACATAAATCCAGAATCATTATTATTTCATATATTTCATTATTATTTATTATATAAACTTTATAATCATTCATGAATGGTTAACGTGGAGAATGAATCTCATCGCGTCGTGGAGACGGTAGTCCGTACATACGCACGAGCGATGTTATCATTCTCATGATCATGGAATTGTATTGGAGTGTATGTATACTATTTCAGAATCAATATCACTTTAAAATAATTATATATAGTAATTATTTACATCATTATACCCATCCAAGTAAGGTGGTGGGGGAAAATAGATTACACCACAGCGTGGAGACGGTATTCTGTACGTACGCACGCGCGGTGATTTCATTTTCCGTAGGATGGATAGATGGTAAAATAGGGTTGTTTCATACTTATAATAACATATCATTATATGAGTGATACTGATGTTATTACTTCATGATTAAACAACTAACTAAGAAGAAGTGGAAGAAGAAATAATGATGAAAGAATCGGTAATGGGAATTACCTCTTCTTTGAAGCGCCTCATTGAGACCTCCTTTTAGGGCACTAAAATTGGTCTTTGACGAAGACCAGAACCTCTAGGATGTTTCTAGGGAAGTGGAGAAGGGAATTTGGCAGGGTTGGGCCGAGCTGGAAGGCTCAAAGTGGTGTGAGGAAGAGGGGGAGGAGGTGCCCTTCTATAAGGGAGGAGAGGGGCACCTTTGGAATAACTAAAACTATTATTTTATTATAAAGTCAAATTCGGGTTTAAATAGCTCCAATTTGATTAATTTCGAAGATAAGGTGGGGATGGGTCGAAATCCCATAATCCAATATAATTTAGACAAGTTTAGGCTCCTATTTTAACCTTATCATTTAGATTTAACATTAAGTAAAATAATTTAACTTTTACCGTGTCTTCTTGTGTTCTTATACTATAAGGTTAATAAACATACTATAAGAATCAAAACGAACTCAAAGTTGTTTATTATTAAAATTTATAACCTTATCTAAGTTATTTGGGTGAACCTTAGATTTTTAGGAATAAAATAACAATTAATAATATAATATTTGTTTTAAAAACAATTTTATGTCAATTTTGACACTATTTAGTAATTGATTTTTTTGAATCTCATAACAGAATGATTAGTTAGAAAAAGTTAATTAAATAAATACTAACATGTCATATTAACCTATAAATTTAGTGGAGTTCATAAAACATCCCAAATTACATTTATTTGGTTATTTATAACATCAATTATGTCAATATTTCATTAATAAGGTAATTACTTCATCATCGTTGTGTCAGAAATAAATTAAATTATTTAATGTATAAAAATTACAAATAAAATACCATTATGTAGGAAATCGTTTTAGATTTCTAATGAATATTTATAGTCGAATTTATCTTATGTATAACCCCATATTAAAAATGATTTACTTATTAAACTTTGATTTTAACTATTTTAACCCTTCTATAAATAAATTAATAATAAATGTCCTAATCTAATCCAAGTGGGCCTAAATGGTCATATTTTATTCCTAAGGTTGTTTTGTTTTCGAATTACACTTTTCCAATAGAATTATGACATGTCTTAGGGTAATAATAATATCATTTTTACCCTTAATTACCCTATGTACTTTTAACTGTGGTAAGAAAAGTAAAAAGTTACTATTCACCAAAAATTATTTTCATCTCATTGAACCACATTTTAGTCCTTGATTTTAATCGTGTCTCTCGGATTTTTGAAATTTCACTCACAGAAGCGGTAAAATTATGTTTTATGAAAAATTCAGTTTTTTAACTACCACTTAGTGGTTTCAACTATTCATCAAAAATTGAAAGTTTTCAGAAAAATACCAAAAATTATGCCTAAGCTATATTTGATATTATGAATTAATAAATGATGTCTATTTTAATAAATTCAAAACATATAAGTTGCATTAATTAATTTAAAAATTAATTCCCGTCGTCAAAACAAATAGCGTGTTCTTAAGAGATAATAACTATCAAAAGATTGACAGTTGTTTCTGTCTGGTTTAAATGTTAAATTACGTCCAATAACCAACATGGTATTAAATTGTAAAAATATATTCTAAATATACATTAAAAACAATCAAATTAATAATATATCACTATTAATTATTTCTATTAAAAATGTTGTTTTTAATTAAAATTTAGTAATTTTCACTATTCATCAGAAAATGAAAGTTATCCGAAAAGTACCAAAATTTCACCCTAAGATAATTTTGATATTTCGAATCTAGAAATGAATTCCATTTTGAAAAATAAAAATTACAAAATTTCAAAAAGTGGTTATTACTATTCATAACGGCTAGTTTTAATAATATTTTAATAGCATATCGTTGTTTAGTGAAACTCGGTATTGCGTACTACACATGCTATCGAGGAAGGTCGTGATTGCGTGTAATGCAAGGCAAGTCAAGGATGCGTGTTGTCCAAGCTCCTTTTGGTGTAGCGTACAACACAAGAGATTAATGAAATTAAAAAGAATATTTTTCATAAAATCTCGGGGTGTTACATCGACTCACTGGCTTCCTTACTGACACAGACTTGACACTTTCTTGTTCATCATCAGTATCTTCTTCTGAGTCATCCTATGCCACTTCTGCTCCCCCTATGTTTCATACCTCATCATAACCTTCATCCAGAAACTGTTCCCTGGGTCATTGAGTATCCTGTTCATTTTCAACTATACTGACATCATTGCTCTCACCAAATTTTCCCAGCCTTTTTTTGAAACATATATATGATTTCCTTTTCCCTGAGTATCCAAGGAATATCCCCTCATCTCCTTATGACTAAAACGTCTTCTGATATTATTTGTTGAGATTGAATCACTTACTCCAAAAGTTTCAAAAGTATTTCAATGTTGTCTTCTTTCCGTACCACATTTTATACGGAGTCTTCCCTTCCTTCGGACACAACAGAGACCTGTTCGAAATATATACCGATGTCAAAACTACTTCCTTCAAAAATTTCTTAGGTAGGTCCTTTTCAATAAGCATCGTACTAGCCATGTTGTTGAAGATCCAATATCTCCTTTCAACCACTCATTTTCTTTGGTGATTTCTCACTAATGAAACTTGATGCCTTATCCTGTGTTTCTTGAGATAGTTTTTGACTTGACTATTTGTGAATTCCATACTGTTATCAGTACGAAATGTTAGAATTTTCTGCCCAAGCATCCTCTCTGATTCCCTCCTATACTACTTTATGCAACTGAACACCTCAGTCTTATGGGTAATGAAAAATACCAAGACCATTATGCTATAATCATCTATTAAAAGAACATAGTACCTTTTCCCATTTATCGCTTGTGGTGAGATATGTCCACATACATCAGCTTGCACCAATTCATGCACTCTGGTTGATTTTTGTTCCTTTGGCTTGTATGTCTTTCTGATTATATTCCCCTGTTGGCATGTATCACACATATGAGTGTGATCACGTGATAGTTTGGGAAGGTATCTAGCAGCATCACACTTTACCAGATCTTCCATAGATGGTTGGAATAGATGACAAAGTCGCTTATGCCACAACTTGTTTTCTTTCTCTCTAGATAAAAGGCATGTATTTTCTTCCCTACCTACAAGGTAAAGATTTACCTTTTTCCTTTTTCCTGAAAGAACAACTGCTCCATCTTTTCCTTTCACAACACATATGTTCTTAGTAATTCTGATAGAATTCCCTGAGTCACATTGTTGACTGACACTAAGAAAGTTATGACTAAGACCCTATACTACTAAGACATCAGCACGTCTCATTTCTTTACCCCCAAACATGGCTTTTCCAGAGCCAACAATCTTCAGGCCTTCATCATTTCCAAATTTGACAACTCCTTCTTTGTCTTATTTTATGCCTGTAACAAGATCCTTTTTACCTGTCATGTGAGATGTGCAACCACTATCAAGGATCCATACACCAGAGCGATCTAATTCCTTGAGGGTAATTTCTGCCACCACAGACTTTTCATTTTTCATCTTCTTAGTCCATACTTTTTCCTTTACACTTGGCATAATTTGAGACTTCTGTTCTTTCTCAGAGTATGATGGACTAGCTTCATCTTGCAAAGCCGCAAATCTATTCTGCATTTTTAACTCACCTATCATTTTATTGATCTGCTACTTGTGAACGTTTTGATTCTGCTTTGGCACAATTATTTGAATGGTAGAAGTGAAATACCTAGCCATGTGCCCAAATCATCCGCACCAAAAATAGTGTCCTTCGAAATATGTTCTAGAAAACCGTTCTCTATTTTTCTGGCACCTCTGTTCTTGTTCCCTTTGGTATCTATTGGCTATGGAACACACATACTGTGAATGTCCCATATTTCCACAAAAATAACACCTAAAATAAGGTGCATTACTTCCTGTTACTTCAGCACAACGAGTTTCCCCTTGGGATCTATGAATATTCTGATTCTTCTTTGTGCCCAAATCAACCTTCAATCTCGAGACAGGTGCTTGCGGTCTGACTTCAATTACCACAGATTTTTTCTTCTTATCAAGACCTGAATCAGCCTTAATGTCTGAGCTCAATTGCTATTTCTTTCCTGCTGAACAATTAGGCTTCTCTTTCACCTTTTTAGTCTTCTTAATGACCTTCCTTCCCATGAATGTATTGGGAATCAAGGGGTTTTCCTTGTCTTTAACTTTTCTCCATAGACTGAAAACTTGTTCTTCAAGCTCTTCGATAAGATTGACGTTTTCTCTCACTTTTCTCTTCAAGCCATCGATATCCCTTTTCTATTCTTCAATCATGAGATTGTACTCACTAACTGATTCTGAGTTCTCTGGTGTTGATAACTTGAGTTTTTTAATTTCTTCCATCAACTCAAACTTCTCTTCTTCCTGCTGCTGCATATAGAGTTTGGCATCACAAATAAATTTATTGGTATTCTTCATTTTGGCTCTATAAACATCTATTTCCTTAAGAGCTGCTTCTAATTCGGCTTCCATATCAACTCTTCGTTCAACTTATCCTTCTAAACCAGTGTCAGTTTCTTCCTTTTCCTGAGAACTATCGACGACCGCCACCATAGAATTTTTTCCTCGATCTTTGCAGTTATCTATTTCCTCAACCTCTTCAACATCAGACTCATCTGAACTGTCTATTTCTTATGGAAGATGATTCTTCTTCTTGAAGAAATTTCTATTGAACTACTTCTTCCCTTTCACATAGGCTGAAGATTTCTTCTTGGGAATTTCAACATCATCTTCGTCATTTTCTTCTTGAAACATTTTGGGGCATCTTTCTTTGAGATGTCCAACCTTTCCACATCTAAAGTGTGCAAGAGGACGTTTCCATTTGAACATTCCTTTTCCTCTTTGAAGATTTTAGGAGAGGAATGAAATTACCTTGTATGTCTCTTCTTCCTCTGAAGAATCTTCAATGGTGAGCTTCTTCATGGACTTAACTGCCACCTCTTTAGATTTCTCCTTTTCCACAACGTTGTTATCTTCATTTCTCATTTCATATGCAACTAGGGTGCTGTTGAGGTTATCAAATGTTATTTCATTCGGTTCTTTATCTTCCAAAAAAGAAACATTCCGATTGAATTGAGGGGTATGTTTTCTCAAGATGCACTTCAAAATTTTTATATCATCGATAATTTCACCAAGACCTCACATGTCTTCTACCGAAGAATTTACCATATTAAAGAATGCATCAATAGACTCATTCGAGTTCATTCTCAGATCTTCATACTTGTTCCACAACACTTGCAGCATTGGCTCTCTGACCTTTGTATACCCTTCATATATATTCAATAACTTTTCCAACATATCATGTGACGTTTTGAAAGAAATCACCTTTGTATATATAGGATTGGATAGGGCTCCCCCTAAGGCATTGAATTCTTTGGCATCATTATCCAACTCTTTATCCTCTGCTTATGATAATGCACCACTATTAAGATCAGCTTTTATGCCATGCATTGCTGCTGTGAAAACATCCATTCCCAAAGATCGGAAGTAGTGTTACATCCAATTATTCCATAGCTGAAAATTGTTTCCACCGAAGATCGGAACCTCTTTATGATTAGTGACCTCCATTTAGAGAAGACCCATTGCCAAACCATTCCCTCTGATACCAATGGTTAGGTCCACAAGGCAGAGTACCCTGAGAGGGGGGGGGGTGAATTAGGGTATGACTAATTTAAAATTAAATCCTGTTCTGATCTTGTTTCGCTATTAAGAAAAACACTCTTCTCTCTCTTTCCAGTTGTACAATGTAAACAGAATGTAAAGCATGCACATGACACATCAATTTTTACTTGGTTCACCGCTAAGGGATACATCCAAGGAGCATACACTGACAAGTTGTCGGTTGTAACAAATTCCACTAAACTTCACTTGATATGGATTACAAGGTTCAGGCATAGTAACTCTGTCCCAGGCTCACTGCCTTTAAAAGGATTAGGGTCAGATCACAGCATTCCCAAGGGTCACTCCCTATTTCTATATCTCTGGCTCACTGCCGGTGGAGAGGATCACCTTATTCCTCTTCCTTTTCCCACTGCTCCGGAAAGGATCCTCTCATAGTTTATAGACTTGTAGGTCTCTAAATTTTCATGAAAGAATGCATCTTCATATGTATGTAGATGCTCTCTTGAAGTACAACTTTCACCCATAGATTAATGTCACTTTTCACTGAAGGAATCAGACAAACTTCCTGCATCCACGCAGCCCAAAAACACTACCGGTGAATCAGCCTTACTTATTGTGAATGTTAAACCCGACGTGCATGTATCGACACACAGGTCACAACTGGCGCACAGGTCCACCTCAACCACCTGCACGACACAACTTTCTTTCACTCCAAACCTGCGTGACTCACTTCCTTTTATGCCCAAACCAATATTGGTAGGAAAAAACCAACCAATGTGCAACTTCAAACACAAGCGCGCATGTCCACCTATGTGACCACACACCACTTACGCGACTTCCACACCTGCGTGACGGGAGCTCAGATTTTTCTATGTGTTGAACTCCATTGAAAAATGAGAAGGGGCGGTGCAGTATTTATAGGCACTTTGAACACCCAGTGCGACGTCGTGCAAGTATCTCTTCGGCGCCCCTGAATGTCACCTATGCGACCCTTTTTCCATTGCCATATTTTGATCTTCTGATCTTTAAAAACAACAAGCACACATATTCACAATCCTTTTAGGCATCGGTGCATAAGTCTCTGCATGGTGTGCAAGTCACCTACGCAACCACACCAATACCTGTGCGACCATCTTTTTTTTCCATATTTTGACCTTCTGATCCTGAAAAACATTAGGCTTGTATGTTTCCTCTCCTTCAAGTATATGTTGTGCAAGTCCCTTTGCCAAAACCACTTTTCTCCTTTTATCGATTTTCAAGCCCAAAAATTTGGCAAACACTGGAAAACGACACCACCTTGTATATGTCCTATTTGTACCACCTCCAGATCCTCAATTCCTTTGTTGACGTTCTTGAATAAAAAATTTATCATTGACCATAGCTCCTGAACTGGACATTCCACCATGAAGTCCCCTTTTTCAACAAAATTGTATGTCATGGTTTGCTTTGTCAACAATCACAGTACAGTTTTCCACTTTTTCAACAAGCGCAATCACCTAAAAAATGCTGCAATGATACCTTGAGGTATTTTTTCCCAACAAAGACAAAGAGGTTATACTGAACTAAGTTGACATCCACAAGACACCAAAGGCTAGAAATAAATGTAAAAGGCATACATGATCATTGGGGGATGATTTTACCTTTAACATATTAAACATATAAAAGAAATAAATATAAAAAAACAATGATACTAAATTATTCATGTGATTATACAATACAAATAATAGACAAATAAAAAAATATTTTAGTGTTGTGGTTAAATGTAAGATAAATTATCCCTTAAAACCAAAAAATAAAACATGAATTATTAAATACAATAATTAATCATTCCAAACATCCAAACTAAATAACTTTAAGATCCACCCACTATCAACAAGAACATATATTTATGAAACTCTACAAGACAAATGAGAAATATTCCCCTTGTATAATAATAAACAAGGTATTCGTATAAAAATTTCTATTTTTTGGGGTTGAGTACATCTACTTGGATGTAAATCCACCAGAAACTTATTAAGAATGCTAAAAAAACTTTGGAACAAGGAAATGTTTTTAGAAAAAATAAGAGCTATAAAAATTGTGATAATAATTTTTCCATATAAAATAAGGAAAACGCGTATAAAAATAGTTTATATAAAAACCATAACTTAACAACATTTCTATAATGAAATTAGTTCATAAAACTTATATTGATATAATAATCATATTTATTTTTTATCTTGGAATAACTATTCCACATAACTCAACACACATGTTTTCATCTATCATGAAATGCCGAATACTCTTGAAAAAAATTTATCTACTATATCAGGTAGTCTGTTAGTCAAGTCCTCATGTTCATTAATTGGAAAAGGAAACCATGTATGAATCCAAAAAGGTTACATGTAATGAAATCATGAACAAATCACAACTTAGATTTTCCAAAATATCTTTAAACCATAATTTATTTAAACTATTTTCTTTTTTAAATTTAAGAAAACAAGTTGTGTGAATCTTTATAAAACCACAAATTTAGCACTATATAGCTAGAGAAATTTTATCAAAAATTAATCAAGGTTTTTTCCAATGAAAAAAAAATATTTTTAGATATCTAAAAAGCATAGTGCTCTATACTAATTGTAGAGATAGAGAGAAGAAACATACCTCGCAATAGAAATAATCATATGACAAAAAAATGTATAATGAAGACATTGCCTTTACCATACCTTCAAAACAAAATCCTCAATAAAGCCACATTAAAATAAGTCCTAACGCATAGATTTGAGCATAATTATTTTGATATAGTTATTATCCTAAGAGGAAATTATGATATCTAGATGGAAAATAATAATAAAAAAACAAACCTTGATTCCCAACATATAATTCACCAAGATCCATTAAGTTTAACTACGAAAAAATGAGAATCAACAAAAACTCTTAGAGGAGTCCTTTAATCTGGGATCCTTGAATAATGGTATAATAATGAAGGTTTCAATGGAGTTTTGGGTTAAAAATACATTTTTTGGATTTATCTAATTGTGTCACATTATTGGGAAGCACGACTTTGGTTGTACACCAACCATGAAGTTTCCAATATCTCATATCTCCCAGGTCACATGTTTTGGCTGCTTGGTTTAGGAAACTACCCATTGACCCAGAAATAAACATACTTCCCATATTTTATTTTTATTAAGGGAATCCACGCAATTTATATTATAGTTCTTCTAACCATGCATCACTTCTTGTAATCTTTCATGATACAACATTGTTACATTTGGAATCTGAATAGTTTCCCCCAATCACGATCCCCCATCATCCTTATAAAGTTTTTCAAAAATTCACCATAATATATAAAAAATGCCCCAAGAATAATCCCAACCAAATAATATATCGTTAAAAGAGAAAAAAATACCTCAAACTGGGGCTGTTAAATTCTCCCCATTATTGGTAATTCCATCTTCAGAACGATAATGATTGACCATATATTTGATAAACTCTATCCATTTCTCTCTAATTTCCATATATAATCCTTAATCATTGCATTATTTCATACCCAAACTAAATGATTAAATTTACCATGTAGTATATTATTTTTATATCCATAATATATATTAGTTCATGGAAACAGTAACATTAGTAATAAAATCAACATGACCCCATAAAATCACTTGCTTAAGGATAGGATGGTACTTCTCTAAGTGAGATACATGAAAAAACATATAAACAAAAAAACCATACTGGTAAATCTAAACATTAATACATATCGAAAATCCATTTAAGTATCTCAAAATTTCAAACACACCAAGGAGAAAAAATCCTTCATTTATCCAAAATATAATTCCATATCATTATAAATACATTTAAGATAAATGGCCCCTACTGAAATGATATCAGGTTTTGATGATGATTTGCATAATCTTTCTCATAACCCCTAAAAAATTTTCATTCATTTAATGATAATCAAAATCTTCTCCATTTTCTCATGTACCAGCCAAGATAAAATTAGTAAAATATCTATTTTCTCTATCCAAAAAGGGGAGAGAAACATGGATGAAAGCCCAATTTCTTTACTAGTATGTATCATGGGATAATAATTGTTATTTTTAATCTACTCTGATAAAGGTAAATGATCCACCCATGAGCCATAAAAATTAATAACCTATGATTTGTAAACTCCCTCCAATGTATGGATCAAATGCTTTGACTTCCCATCCATTTGTGGATGATATATCATTCTCATGGTTAGTTGGGTTCTAAGGTCTTACTATATAGATTTACAAATAGATTGCTAAACCTCTTACCTTGGTAGGATATGATCAAAATTAGTACACCATGATGCTTCACTACATACAAGATACAAATCATTTATAGACCCCTTACGGTATTGGTAAAATGAATTGGAATGAAGTTGGATACCTTTTTTCAGTTCATAATCACCCAGATGTAATCAATCTTCTGGATTGTTCTCAATAATACAAATATTGTAACATACCAAAATATAAATGAATGTTTTTTTATTTTTATTCACTAATATAAATATATATTCTAAAGAAATTTCTCACTAGAAAAATTCAATAATTTTATTAATAGAACACTTATTTTATAATGAATTTTATTATTACCATAAAAACAATAATTTTAATTTCCATAATAAATTTTAGAATCATGTATTGATATAAAATTATACAATTAGGAATAGTAAATAGATGTAAAAAAATATTAGAAACCATCAACACTTTATTTCATTTTTTAATGATGTCATATTCTATTTAATCGATACCCAATATCATAAAAAGTTTTAAAAAGGGGAGGAAAATGATCTATAAATAAAGTTAAATTTAAAAATCTAGGCTAATTTTATCCAACATAATCATTTCACCCTTGAACACAACTATAATGGACGATCAATGAGTTAGTAATAGAATATTCATTTTAGAAATGATATTGAACCTTGATAGAATAAACGCGAATTTTGATGAGTATGATTGGCAGTGTATTTATAAGGAAATATGTTCTTTGGTCTTTATAGTTGTTAACTAATACAGTTTATCAAAATTTTGACTGTTAATCAGTAAAATAGTTGGTCATAATTTTTGTTGTTTACATAGATTCATTTAAATAGTTATTTGAATTATTTAATAAGAAATATAGTATAAGTTCTAGAAATTTTAAACATATTCTATTAAAATATTTTTTATTTTGAATTTTTAAATAATAATTTATTTCTTTAAATAATTTTATAAAATGGTTTTCTAATTTTAAAAAAGTCTAAGTAAATATTATAATTGAGTGAATTTTTATTTTTAAATGTAATTACTAAATATCATTAAAAAAGGGTATCTTTGTAAAAGAAAAAATCTCTTATTTTGATAATTATTCTAATAAAATAATACTCATTTTTGGAAACATAACCTCAAAATTATCATAGATTAATTTTTGAGAATTTTCTAACAAAGTAGTTTTTTGGGGAAAAAATATTTCTACTTTACAAATCACTTTGATTTTATGACCAAATTATTATTCTGACATTACTAAAATTTTTTGTAAATATAATTAATAAAATATTAAAATAAATATTTATAAAAATTAATTTATATTTATTTATCTTATATTAGAAATTTATAATTTACTTCTTTGGAACCAAAAAATTATCTTTTAATATATTTTTTTAAGATTCTACTCATTAATTGGGTTGAATGGAAGGAATAATTTTGTTTTGAAAGAGCTTGAATGTACAAAAACTTACTCCCACTCATAAATATTCTATAATTTTTTTAATTTTTTTATCACACAATTGATTGGAAAATAGTAAAATAAAAAAAATTAATCCTTTTAAACCCACCCTCCTCAAGTATAAATACCACGCATTCCACACTCCAATCAAATATAAATTAATAATCCAAAAATTTCTAGACACATTACCTTTTTAATAGAACCATTATGTTTTCCTCATTTCCAAAAGGTGTAACTCTCATGTTTTAGAGAGTAAGTCTTCCATGGTATGGGTCACCAATCCTTCTCTTTAAGTTTCACTTTTAATCCCTTTATAATATTTTCTTTTATGATTCATGTTGATATACATTAAATATACTAATTCTATATTATTTCTATCTATATGACTCATTGTTAAGGACATATTACTTAATCCATCTCAATATATCCATTTTTAAATAATTATAATTGTTTAATTATCCTACAACATTAATAATAGGCTCCTTAAATTTTGGGGAAGTAATGTGTGTGTAGTTTTCCTAGAAAATAAATCAATGTATGGATATAGAAAATTGAATACAGCTTTGAAATTGTTGTACCATGGGATAATAATCCTAAAAATGGAATATTGGGCTAGAATCGATCATCACATGGTACATGCCAATTGGCCTTGTTTAACCCATGGTTTGAAACTCACGAGGGTTATTCTTCAATGTCCTGCATTCTACATTAAACCCATTTTAAAGGTTTTATCATTCATTAAATTTGTTGACAACCTTAAAAATATCAATATTATATTCATTTATTGGGGAAAAATATATTCATACCATATAATTATTTCTTCTACATTGAGAAACTATATAAGATATGTGTCATTGAGAAATTGATTTTAAGTATTTATGTTATTCATGTACTTTAATATTAGACCATGTAATCCATGGTACATTATTTAATGTATATCAATTTTATTATATGAATGGTCCCTTAATTATATTTCCCAACATTTCACTAGTATGTCTCATTATAAAGATATAATAGGGTAATGGGAGAATCATTACCTTTTATAAAAGATATCATGGAATAAGGAAATGATGATATGATTCAGATGTTTGACATTATACATTCTCAAAATTCTATGTTCAATTATTGTCACCTAGGATTTTATTTATGATTATGTTAACCATGGAATTATTTATGACCTCAATTTCTATTGATTTGTTATAAATCATCCTATTCATTCATGCCACATCACAATAGGACCAGTCACTATGATGCCATAACATATTCATCATTTTGTTTCTCATGGATTTATTTACACTTAATTTATTATGGTATCTCATAACTCAATTTATTAATTCATGACTCCATCACACTATTTAATGTTATTGTTATCTTGGAACATATTCATTATGATGTCAAACATGAATTTATTTATTCTATTAGTTTTATTTGTTATGGAATACCTCAGTTTATTTATTTATTCCATAGAAAATATTTTTATAATTACTTCATCTTTATGAAACCTCCTTACTGAACATATGAGTTAACACTTTATATTGTTTCAAAATTTTCCCCATGTATCAAATAAGAGAACTACGTATAAAATATCTTTTTAAAGGACAATAATAATTTTTTCTTGTTTTCAAATGTATTTTTTAGTATCAACATAATTTAAAACTCAATTTTTTATCTAGTTTTGTAAGGATATTATACATTTTCATCCTTTATATTGTTTTTTATATACCATTGAAATAAAAATGTCCATTGGATATTGGGTTACAATTTCAGATAAATGAAATATTTATTTATAAAAAAAATTGGATGTGGCTCTATAAAAACACCACAAAGGTGCAATGAAATTGAAAAGGGTGCATTTTTCTAGACTCAATTATCACATGGTACAAAGAAACATGCCTTGTTAGACACCAATTTTGACACTCTCGTGGGATAATATTAGATGATCTATATGACACATAAAAACCAATTTAAAGGATTTATCTTTTATTACATTGGTCTTTAACCATTATTAAATCATAAATCAATATTTGATTCATGGATTAGGGGAAAATAATTTCATACCATATATTTCATTATTCTATATGGAAAAATCGTATAGGGTTTTTAACGATTGTGTAATTTATTCTATATATTTATGTTGTTCATTTTATTGAACATCATGACATGAAATCATTGAAATAAGATAAAATGAATTTTAATTTTATGAGATGGTTGGGGATTGGAATTATATACCCCCCTTAGAGTATTGGATGGTATCAAGAGACAAATAAGATACAACCATGGGAGCATCCTTCGATTTTATACAAGATGTCTTTAAACAACGTCTTGGTGGTATGGTTAATATATATCACATAATCAATTATCATCACTATATGTTCAATTATTTTTATCCAGGATATTTTTTTAGACATGTATTTATTTATTCTCTCAATTTCATATGATATGGAACAACTCAATTAATTCAATCATGCCTCCTTACAATATGACAAGTTATTTTTATCATAGAACTTATTAGTTGTTTGTTGGATATTGATTTATTTAAGATCTAAATTTCATATGATATAAAATATATTAGTTTATTCATTAATTACTCCATTACACTATGGATAATTATTGTTATTCTCTAACTTATTCATTATTTTTTGGCCATGGTTTTATTTAATCTCTATGTATTGTTTGACATATAAGCCTCATTTATTTATTTATTCCATAATAAATATTTTTTATTAATATTTACACTATACGCATCCCCCTTTCTGATCATTTTAGCTCACCCATTATGTTTCTCACATTTTACACCTATGATTCTAGAGGAGTACTATAAATGAATAATGGATTTCAAGTAGAATAATAATATTTTTTATGTTTTCAAATGATATATTTTTTAATTTCATTTTAAAGTTAAACTCATTGACATATCTAGTTTTCTAATTATATTAAACTGCAGGATCCTCTATATTTTGATCTATGTACCATTGTAATAAAATAAACAACATATATAGGGTTCAATATTTGGGGTAGTTACATTGATAAATACAACTATTATTTTGTCCCAATTAAAAAAAGTTATTGGTAAGTAAAGAAACATACTATTATAGTATGTGATATTCAACATTTACCTACTACCATGTGAGACATTTTAAGACATATTCTGTAACGCCCCGACCCCAGCTACCCAGAGTCGGTGCATTAATTACATAACATTGGCATGATCACAAGAAAGATCAAATCTCGAAAGACCGATTGGTTTAGTAGCCTTGGAAACACTAGATATATTCATAAGTTTTACATTACATTATAAAATGAAAAACTACTACAGCAACATAATGTCTCAATAGACCACACTATTATCCCCTCATAAAATCCCTGCAGGTCATTCATAATTTACTTCTTCACTTCCTAGGAAAAATAAAACATAGAAAAGGGGTGAGCTCAAATGCCCAGTAAGGATAACAATATAGCGGAAACTTTCATAAATAAGAATAAACATTTAAGGCAATGTATAACTAAAACAAAAGCCTTTAAAATATGAACTTTCAACATGGTATGGAATAAATAAAATGAAATAATGCCATTTACTTATTCACATGGATATTCTACTAATCGAATAATCACATGCAAAAATCAATAACCACTTTCATAATGTTGGAATGCATAATGCCAGACTATCATAACCACATAGCCAAGGCCTCGTGCCAAGACTACAAATAATATTTTGTCAAGGCCTTGTTCCAAGACACTAGTTTGTCTCATGAGACCTACCGATGCATTGAGGAGTTATAGCGGGCTCCACCCGTCACATATTAAGTCCAATGCATTCCCATATGAAAAGGTTTAAACATAACATAAACATTCGTATTAAAACTAGCATACGAAATGTCAATATTTTCACCATAAACTATGAATGGTATAAAAATAGCACATCCACAGTCAAACATATCACAAAACCTTCAATACAATATAGAAGTTTTGTATCATAATAAATCAACTTCAAATAATCTTAAAATCCATCAAAGGATGTTGACATAGATGAAATCAAAATTCTTTTTAAAGAAATATCTCCTTTTATTTTGTAATCATTTAAGATCCATATAAAATAAAACATTTTCTTTGAAAATATTCTTATAAGCTTGTTAGGGAAGTTTTGAAGATTTTATAACGGCGGAAAATAACCGCACCCGCCGTATAAGTTAAAAAAACATTCTTACCTCAATTCTGTCGAAAAGGTTAAAAAGGACCTTGTTTTGAAAACGACGGAAAGATTCCTTTATAAACCTCTTATAAAAAGTCAAACAAGGGTATAAATGACTTAAACCCATATTCTTGTAAATAGTAAAAATGTTTTGAAATACATTTTTAAGAAACATGGATGTGGATGATAAAGAGATCCCAGTAGATTATTACGTATAAACAACCTCGAATAATGAAGAGATTGTGAAATAACCCTTACCTTGAACTTTTCCTTGGTTGGGGTAGGTTAACCTCCTGTATAATGGTGAAATAATTGTTATTAAATTATACAAGAATCATATATATTAATATGATATCATATATGATCTTTTAACATTGATTTGTTAATAATATCTTAGAATTACCGTCGTTTCGGGTGTTAACTTACTCATTTTCTTTATATGTTTTGTTACATAAGCCATGGTTGTTGTATCTTATTCATATCCAGAATGATATCTAGTCCTTAAACATCATTTTTAAATCATCAAATGATAATTATACTTGAATGGTTACGATGGAGAATGAATCTCATCGCGTTCGTGGAGACGGTAGTCCGTACGTACGCACGAGCGACAATATCATTCTTTTGATATTAAAATAATATATAAATGAATGGTATATCATATATACAGAATAATTAACATGTTATATTTATTATTTACATGAGTTACACATCATTATTATACCCATCCAAATAATATTATATTGAATAACAATTACACCACGACGTGGAGACGGTAAGCCGTACGTACGCACGTATGGTGACATGTTATTCAAAGGGTGGATAGAATACTGAATATGATTGTACCATATTTATAATAACATCAAAGTATATGTGAGATACTGGATTTATTATTTTAGAATGGTAAGAACAAAGGAAGAAGAAGTGGAAGAAGAAATGAACTTGGAGAAGGGTGGTGAAATCATAACCTCTTCTTCGGGTTCTTCCTTTTGATTTGATCAAAAGGGATCCTTAGGTTGGCTCTCTGATCAAACTAAGGCCTCTAGGTTATAGTGAGGGATGTTGGGAGATTATTTGGGCAGAGTTTGGCCGAACCAAAAGGCTTTGAAGGTGTGAAGAAATGAGAAGGAGGAGTGCCCTTTTATAAGAGGGGTGAGGGACACCTTTGGAAAAGCTAGAAATATTAATTTATAATAAATTCATATTCGGTTTCCAAAGGCTCCAAAGTTGACTATTCAAAGGATGAGGTGGGGATAGGTCGAAAACAGCTCATCCAATAGAATTTATACAGGTTTGGGTACTTATATTAACCTTATCTTTAAGTATTAACTCTAAGTTAATTAGTTTCACTTTTACAATGTCTCTTTGTATTTTTATATAATATGGTTAGTAAACTTACTATATACATCCAAGCGACCCCCAAGTGGTTCATTAATAATTAACCTATAATAATATAAGTCTCTTGGCCGAACCTTAGATTTTTAGGAATTTAATATCAATTAATAATATAATATTTGTTTTAAGAACTCTTTTATGTCAATTTTGACACTATTCAATAGTTGATTTTTGTGAAACTCATAACAGATTGATTACTTCGAACAAAGTCAATTAAATCAATCCTAATATATCATATTATCCTATAAAATTAGTTTAATTCATTAAAAGTTTCATATTATATTTATTTGGGTATTTATAATATCAATTAGTTTAATTTTTCACTATTATAGTAATTACTGCATCATCATTGTGTCATAAATTAAATAAATTATTTAATGTCTAAAAATTATAAATAAAATATCATTATGTAGGAAAGCTTTTTAGCTTTCTAATGAATATTTATAATCGAAAATACAACATGTATAACCCTATGTAAAAATTGTTCTTCTAAAAGATGTAAGCTTATGCCATTTTTATTTTTATTTTAACTTTATTAATATAATGTGTCCCTACCACATACAAGTGGCTCCAAGGGGTCCCCAAATTGACCCAAGGATGCTCATGGTCGGGTATGTGTCCACCAATAATTTTAGGACACGTTTTAGGGTAACTTTGTATTATTATAATATTATTGTTTTAACCCTTATTTACCGGATTTACCCTTTAACCATGGTAAATAAAATATTTACCGCAGTAATTATTCAAAATGTGTAAAAATAAAAGTTATCTATTTACTTAATTTGGACATCCTGATTCCAAATATGGAATCCATTTTCCTAAATTCAAAACACAGAAGTGGCAGAAATTAATTTAAAATTAATTCCCGCTGTCAAAACAAAAAGCGTGTTTTTTAAGAGATAATAATTATCAAAAGATTAACACGTGTTTATGTTCGGTTTAATTGTAAAATTATGTCCAATGACCAACATTATATTAAATGGTAAAAATATATTCTAAATATACTTTAAAACCACTCAAAATCACAATTTATCACTATTAATTATTTTGATTAAAAAAGTTGTTTTTAATTAAAATTTAGAAATTTTCACTATTCATCAAAATATGAAAGTTATCCGAAAAGTACCAAAATTTCACCCTAGGATAATTTCGATATTCCGAATCCAAAAATGAAGTCCATTTTGAAATATAAAATATATATGATTTCAAAAAGTAGGTATAACTATTCACAACGGCTAGTTTAATTAGTTGTGGTGTGTGTTAGAACTCGAGGTTGCGTACAACACACGCTATCGCATTATTCGAAGGAAAACGTACCGTGGAAGCTTGGGGTGTTACATTCTCCCCTCCTTCAAATAATTGCATCCTCGCAATTTCTAGGGTATTACTGTATAAAAAGACTCGGGTGGTTCTTCATCATAAGTTCCTCGGGTTCCCACATTGCCTCTTCCATCTTATGGTTTCTCCACAAAACTTTTACCAGACGCGTCGTCCGGTTTCTCAGTACTTGTTCTCTTGTATCAAGAATCCTGACGGGCTCTTCGCAATAAGACAGATCGGGTTCCAGTTCTAATTCCTCATAGGTGAGTACATGCGTTGGGTCAGGCATGTATTTTCTCAACAGAGATACGTGGAACACATCGTGAACTTTGTAGAGACTTGGCGGCATTGCCAATCGGTAAGCTACATCCCCAATTCGTTCTAGAATTTCGAAAGGTCCGATGTATCTGGGACTCAATTTACCTTTCTTACCAAAACGTATGACTCCCTTCCACGGAGATACCTTCAGGAAAACATGATCACCGACTTGAAATTCCAAATCATTCCTTCGATTATCGGCATAGCTCTTCTGCCTACTTTGAGCTGATTTAATGTGATTTTGGATTACCTTCACCTTTTCCACCGTTTCCTCCACCAGTTCTGGGCCTACAAGTTTTCTTTCACCAACGTCATCCCAACAGGTTGGTGTACGACATCTCTTTCCGTATAACGCTTCATATGGTGCCATCTGGATACTCGAATGGAAGCTATTGTTATAGGAAAATTCTACCAGTGGTAAATATTGATCCCACATACCCTGAAAATCAAGTGAGCAAGATCTCAACATGTCTTCTAAGGATTGAATAGTCCGTTCTGATTGTCCGTCTGTCTGAGGGTGGTAAGCAGTGCTTAAATGAAGTTCAGTATCCAGGGATTTCTGAAGACTTTTCCAGAATCTTGAAGTAAAACGGGGATCACGATCAGAAACAATCGATAGGGGTACTCCATGAAGTCTCACAACTTCATTAATGTATAGTCTTGCTAGACGTTCCAGGGGTAGATCTTCTCTTATAGTAAGAAAATGTGCTGACTTGGTAAGAAGATCAACAATAACCCATATTGCATCGTTCCTTCTAGGAGTCTTTGGTATCCCCATGACAAAGTCCATCGTAATACTGTCCCATTTCCACTCCGGTATGGGAAGAGGTTGCATGACTCCTCCAGGCTGCTGCCTTCCAGCTTTCACTTGTTGACAAACCATACATCTTGACACAAAATTAGCAATCTCCCTCTTCATGTTGTCCCACCAAAAATGTTCCTTCAAATCTCTATACATTTTGGTGCTCCCAGGGTGTATAGAGAAATTGGAACTATGAGCATCATCCAGCAATTCCCTTTTTAGATCAGGTATATTGGGAACACAAAGTCTCTTCCCGAATTTCAAAAGTCCATCTTCATACACAAAGTCTCTCAATCTCCCATCATTCACAGCTTTAATCTTCTTCTGAAATTCTTCATCATCGGTCTGGGAACTCTTAAACCTTTCTAGTAAAGATGGTTTGGCAACCATTTGAAAAAGCATTGATGTTTCACCTTCCCTGGTTATTCCCATGTCCATCTTCACTAAATCCATGAAAATTGGATCCCTTTCAATTCTCATATTGTTCAAAACTCCATGGTCTTTTCTACTCAAAGCATCTGCCACCTTGTTTGCCTTCCCTGGGTGGTAGTGTATCGTACAATCATAATCCTTGAGTAATTCAAGCCATCTCCTTTGCCTCATGTTGAGTTCTTTTTGTGAGAAAATATACTTCAAACTCTTGTGATCAGTATAAATCTCACATTTTTCACCATAGAGGTAGTGCCTCCATATCTTCAAAGCAAAGATCACTGCTGATAACTCGAGATCATGAGTAGGATAGTTTTGTTCATGAATTTTCAACTGTCGTGATGCATAGGCAATAACTCTATCATTCTGCATAAGGACACAGCCAAGTCCTTTCTTCGATGCATCACTATAAATAACGAACCCATCATTCCCCGATGGTAGAGTCAATATAGGAGCATTGACTAATCTTCTTTTCAGTTCTTCAAAACATTCTTCACACTCTTTTGTCCAAACATATTTAACCCCTTTTCGTGTGAGCTTCGTTAATGGGTTTGCCAATCGGGCAAAATTCTGGACGAAACGTCGATAATAACCTGCCAAACCAATAAAACTACGTACCTCAGTTATACTCATAGGTGCTGGCCATTCTTGGATTGACTTGGTCTTAGAAGGATCAACAGAGATTCCATCTTTAGAGACAATATGTCCAAGAAAAGAAATCTCCTGAAGCCAGAATTCACAATTGCTAAACTTTCCATATAATTCATGCCTCCTCAGAGTCTTCAAGATAATGCGCAAGTGATTTTCATGATCTTCGTAGGTTTTGGAGTATACCAAGATATCATCAATAAATACTACCACAAATTCATCGAGATACTCCTTGAAAACTCTATTCATCAGATCCATGAATACAGATGGTGCATTAGTCAATCCAAACGGCATTACAGTAAACTCGTAATGCCCATACCTGGTTCGAAATGCTGTTTTCGGAATGTCTTCCTTCTTCACACACAACTGATGGTATCCAGATCGAAGGTCAATCTTTGAAAAGTATTGACCTCCATGCAGTTGGTCAAATAAATCATCAATACGAGGTAGGGGATACTTGTTCTTTATTGTTATAGCATTGATCTCCCTGTAGTCGATACATAACCTCATAGATCCATCTTTCTTTTTAACAAAAAGAACAGGGGCTCCCCATGGAGAAACACTAGGGCGAATAAATCCCTTATTACTCAATTCCTCTAGTTGTTTCTTTAGTTCGACTAACTCTACAGTGGCCATTCTATAAGGGGTCTTCGATATAGGCCTTGATCCAGGAATCAAATCAATAGAAAACTCAACTTCTCGTTCTGGAGGATGTCCAGGTACATCTTCCGGAAATACATCTACAAATTCTTTCACAACAGGTACATCCTCTATTTGAACATTCCTTTCCTCACCGAAAGTTATTTCATTCTCTTCCTCCCCAATAATTGAATTAAGTTGAGCTACTGGGGGTGGATCTAAATAAGAATTAGGTGGTGACGATTCTGCTCTAAAAATAAGGTGTTCCATATCATTATCATCAAGAATCGTAACCTCTTTCTTCTTACAATAAATCTTCGCATCATAGTCCGAAAGCCAGTCCATACCGAGGATTATATCAAACTCAATCATAGGTATGACGATGAGATCAGCAGATAAAGAAAATTTATGTGCTCTAATGGGGACTGATTCAAAAAACTTTGTTGCAATGATACTTCCCTTAGGAGTTTTAACTGACAACTAACTTATTAAATCAAATTGGAAATATCTAATTTTCTTAGAAAACTGGGAAGATATGAAACAATGCGATGATCCAGAATCAAATAATGCATTTGATAAACTTGAGGAAACCATTAAATTACCTGCCACCACATCTTTCGGAACTTCTACCTCAGCAGTAGTGATAGCATAAGCCTGGCCTTGATCCCTTGGCCTTTTCTGAGGTAAGTTCTCCTAACGCTTAGGACATGCATTTGCATAATGCCCCATCTCCCTGCAATTGTAGCACTGAACGTTGGTAGCTTCCTTCTTCCCCTTGCAATCATGAGCTTGGTGGCCTTTTTCACCACACTTGTAACAGACTCCCATTCCCTTCAAGCAAGTACCAGGATGTTTCTTCCCGCATTTACCACAAGATGGATATTCAACCTTTCCCTTCTTCCCCTTATTTCCATTCCCAGATTGATCAGAAGGTCTCTTCTTCTCTTGCTTTGCTTTAAAGTCATAAGACTTAGAGAATTCCTTTTCGGTCTTGATAGCACATGAGACAATGTCTTCATACGATGAAAAGTATTGTGAGACTAATGCTCGGTGGAGAAATGGTTTTAACCCATCAAAGAAACGATCAATCTTACTTCTTGGGTTGCGAATATAATCACCAGCGTACCTCGCTAACCTTGTAAAGTTAGCCTCATACTTTGTGACATTCTCATCCTCCTTTTGTCTCAGACTCAGAAATTGTCTTTCCATATCTGCTCGATGGTCGCGAGGAAAGTATTTTTCTAAAAACAGATCTTTGAACTCCCTCCATTCCATATTTGATACTTCATCATCTTCCTTCGTATTTTGAATCAATGACCACCATTGATCAGCATCTCCAGTGAGGCGGTAAACTGCCATGATAACTTTTTCCCTTTCACTGCTCCCCAAAGCCTGAAATATTTTCTCTAGGGAAAATATCCATTGCTCAGCTACTAAGGGATTTGTACTCCCATTGAACGTTGGTGGTTGTTGCCTCATGAATCGATCTAACATTGATCCTCCACGCTGCGGATCAGGGTGCTCCATACGGGTAAGGTTATTATTCATAACCTGAGTAAGTTGTCCCAGTATGGTGATTAGCTGATCAGCACCAGTTGCATCACCAGCTCCACTATAATTATCTTGAGCAGGAGGGCAATCCCTACATGGAGTTCGTGCATTGATACGGTTTCCATTTCTTCCACTAGGCGCCATTTCTAAACAATGGCATAAACTAGATCAGTTTATGAATCAAAATACATAATCCCATACTTATAAAACACTTAACATAAATTGAACTATTTATGGATATAATCCATAATCATAATAATGTTTTCTTTGAGGAAGTATATACTCATAATCCCTTCAAAATGATTTGTAAAGAAAATGAGAGTTATCCTAAGCATATCCCCCGGGAGTGTCGTAACCAAGAGTGCAGCAAGGCCCGTTGTCGTGCAACAGTTCCCGTTCGAGTCTAGCTCAAAGCGGTGTTTTCGGGTTTTACCCCTAGGTACATCTGTGCCAGAGCCGCCTCTACCTGCTCGTATCCAGACAGGGATGTATTGCTCGGAAAACTCACAAAATCTCTACAATACCAAAATTCTAGGAAGTTCTTCTATACTAATCCTCAAAGTTCATCTTAGGTCTACGTGCTCTAATCAGAGTTTTTCTAAATCTAGCTTCCAAGGTTTGTACTAAACTTCCTCTGATACCAACTGTAACGCCCCGACCCCAGCTACCCAGAGTCGGTGCATTAATTACATAACATTGGCATGATCACAAGAAAGATCAAATCTCGAAAGACCGATTGGTTTAGTAGCCTTGGAAACACTAGATATATTCATAAGTTTTACATTACATTATAAAATGAAAAACTACTACAGCAACATAATGTCTCAATAGACCACACTATTATCCCCTCATAAAATCCCTGCAGGTCATTCATAATTTACTTCTTCACTTCCTAGGAAAAATAAAACATAGAAAAGGGGTGAGCTCAAATGCCCAGTAAGGATAACAATATAGCGGAAACTTTCATAAATAAGAATAAACATTTAAGGCAATGTATAACTAAAACAAAAGCCTTTAAAATATGAACTTTCAACATGGTATGGCATAAATAAAATGAAATAATGCCATTTACTTATTCACATGGATATTCTACTAATCGAATAATCACATGCAAAAATCAATAACCACTTTCATAATGTTGGAATGCATAATGCCAGACTATCATAACCACATAGCCAAGGCCTCGTGCCAAGACTACAAATAATATTTTGTCAAGGCCTTGTGCCAAGACACTAGTTTGTCTCATGAGACCTACCGATGCATTGAGGAGTTATAGCGGGCTCCACCCGTCACATATTAAGTCCAATGCATTCCCATATGAAAAGGTTTAAACATAACATAAACATTCGTATTAAAACTAGCATACGAAATGTCAATATTTTCACCATAAACTATGAATGGTATAAAAATAGCACATCCACAGTCAAACATATCACAAAACCTTCAATACAATATAGAAGTTTTGTATCATAATAAATCAACTTCAAATAATCTTAAAATCCATCAAAGGATGTTGACATAGATGAAATCAAAATTCTTTTTAAAGAAATATCTCCTTTTATTTTGAAATCATTTAAGATCCATATAAAATAAAACATTTTCTTTGAAAATATTCTTATAAGCTTGTAAGGGAAGTTTTGAAGATTTTATAACGGCGGAAAATAACCGCACCCGCCGTATAAGTTAAAAAAACATTCTTACCTCAATTCTGTCGAAAAGGTTAAAAAGGACCTTGTTTTGAAAACGACGGAAAGATTCCTTTATAAACCTCTTATAAAAAGTCAAACAAGGGTATAAATGACTTAAACCCATATTCTTGTAAATAGTAAAAATGTTTTGAAATACATTTTTAAGAAACATGGATGTGGATGATAAAGAGATCCCAGTAGATTATTACGTATAAACAACCTCGAATAATGAAGAGATTGTGAAATAACCCTTACCTTGAACTTTTCCTTGGTTGGGGTAGGTTAACCTCCTGTATAATGGTGAAATAATTGTTATTAAATTATACAATAATCATATATATTAATATGATATCATATATGATCTTTTAACATTGATTTGTTAATAATATCTTAGAATTATCGTCGTTTCGGGTGTTAACTTACTCATTTTCTTTATATGTTTTGTTACATAAGCCATGGTTGTTGTATCTTATTCATATCCAGAATGATATCTAGTCCTTAGACATCATTTTTAAATCATCAAATGATAATTATACTTGAATGGTTACGATGGAGAATGAATCTCATCGCGTTCGTGGAGACGGTAGTCCGTACGTACGCACGAGCGACAATATCATTCTTTTGATATTAAAATAATATATAAATGAATGGTATATCATATATACAGAATCATTAACATGTTATATTTATTATTTACATGAGTTACACATCATTATTATACCCATCCAAATAATATTATATTGAATAACAATTACACCACGACGTGGAGACGGTAAGCCGTACGTACGCACGTATGGTGACATGTTATTCAAAGGGTGGATAGAATACTGAATATGATTGTACCATATTTATAATAACATCACAGTATATGTGAGATACTGGATTTATTATTTTAGAATGGTAAGAACAAAGGAAGAAGAAGTGGAAGAAGAAATGAACTTGGAGAAGGGTGGTGAAATCATAACCTCTTCTTCGGGTTCTTCCTTTTGATTTGATCAAAAGGGATCCTTAGGTTGGCTCTCTGATCAAACTAAGGCCTCTAGGTTATAGTGAGGGATGTTGGGAGATTATTTGGGCAGAGTTTGGCCGAACCAAAAGGCTTTGAAGGTGTGAAGAAATGAGAAGGAGGAGTGCCCTTTTATAAGAGGGGTGAGGGGCACCTTTGGAAAAGCTAGAAATATTAATTTATAATAAATTCATATTCGGTTTCCAAAGGCTCCAAAGTTGACTATTCAAAGGATGAGGTGGGGATAGGTCGAAAACAGCTCATCCAATAGAATTTATACAGGTTTGGGTACTTATATTAACCTTATCTTTAAGTATTAACTCTAAGTTAATTAGTTTCACTTTTACAATGTCTCTTTGTATTTTTATATAATATGGTTAGTAAACTTACTATATACATCCAAGCGACCCCCAAGTGGTTCATTAATAATTAACCTATAATAATATAAGTCTCTTGGCCGAACCTTAGATTTTTAGGAATTTAATATCAATTAATAATATAATATTTGTTTTAAGAACTCTTTTATGTCAATTTTGACACTATTCAATAGTTGATTTTTGTGAAACTCATAACAGATTGATTACTTCGAACAAAGTCAATTAAATCAATCCTAATATATCATATTATCCTATAAAATTAGTTTAATTCATTAAAAGTTTCATATTATATTTATTTGGGTATTTATAATATCAATTAGTTTAATTTTTCACTATTATAGTAATTACTGCATCATCATTGTGTCATAAATTAAATAAATTATTTAATGTCTAAAAATTATAAATAAAATATCATTATGTAGGAAATCTTTTTAGCTTTCTAATGAATATTTATAATCGAAAATACAACATGTATAACCCTATGTAAAAATTGTTCTTCTAAAAGATGTAAGCTTATGCCATTTTTATTTTTATTTTAACTTTATTAATATAATGTGTCCCTACCACATACAAGTGGCTCCAAGGGGTCCCCAAATTGACCCAAGGATGCTCATGGTCGGGTATGTGTCCACCAATAATTTTAGGACACGTTTTAGGGTAACTTTGTATTATTATAATATTATTGTTTTAACCCTTATTTACCGGATTTACCCTTTAACCATGGTAAATAAAATATTTACCGCAGTAATTATTCAAAATGTGTAAAAATAAAAGTTATCTATTTACATAATTTGGACATCCTGATTCCAAATATGGAATCCATTTTCCTAAATTCAAAACACAGAAGTGGCAGAAATTAATTTAAAATTAATTCCCGCTGTCAAAACAAAAAGCGTGTTTTTTAAGAGATAATAATTATCAAAAGATTAACACTTGTTTATGTTCGGTTTAATTGTAAAATTATGTCCAATGACCAACATTATATTAAATGGTAAAAATATATTCTAAATATACTTTAAAACCACTCAAAATCACAATTTATCACTATTAATTATTTTGATTAAAAAAGTTGTTTTTAATTAAAATTTAGAAATTTTCACTATTCATCAAAATATGAAAGTTATCCGAAAAGTACCAAAATTTCACCCTAGGATAATTTCGATATTCCGAATCGAAAAATGAAGTCCATTTTGAAATATAAAATATATATGATTTCAAAAAGTAGGTATAACTATTCACAACGGCTAGTTTAATTAGTTGTGGTGTGTGTTAGAACTCGAGGTTGCGTACAACACACGCTATCGCATTATTCGAAGGAAAACGTACCGTGGAAGCTTGGGGTGTTACATTCTCCCCTCCTTCAAATAATTGCATCCTCGCAATTTCTAGGGTATTACTGTATAAAAAGACTCGGGTGGTTCTTCATCATAAGTTCCTCGGGTTCCCACATTGCCTCTTCCATCTTATGGTTTCTCCACAAAACTTTTACCAGACGCGTCGTCCGGTTTCTCAGTACTTGTTCTCTTGTATCAAGAATCCTGACGGGCTCTTCGTAATAAGATAGATCGGGTTCCAGTTCTAATTCCTCATAGGTGAGTACATGCGTTGGGTCAGGCATGTATTTTCTCAACAGAGATACGTGGAACACATCGTGAACTTTGTAGAGACTTGGCGGCATTGCCAATCGGTAAGCTACAGCCCCAATTCGTTCTAGAATTTCGAAAGGTCCGATGTATCTGGGACTCAATTTACCTTTCTTACCAAAACGTATGACTCCCTTCCACGGAGATACCTTCAGGAAAACATGATCACCGACTTGAAATTCCAAATCATTCCTTCGATTATCGGCATAGCTCTTCTGCCTACTTTGAGCTGATTTAATGTGATTTTGGATTACCTTCACCTTTTCCACCGTTTCCTCCACCAGTTCTGGGCCTACAAGTTTTCTTTCACCAACGTCATCCCAACAGGTTGGTGTACGACATCTCTTTTCGTATAACGCTTCATATGGTGCCATCTGGATACTCGAATGGAAGCTATTGTTATAGGAAAATTCTACCAGTGGTAAATATTGATCCCACATACCCTGAAAATCAAGTGAGCAAGATCTCAACATGTCTTCTAAGGTTTGAATAGTCCGTTCTGATTGTCCGTCTTTCTGAGGGTGGTAAGCAGTGCTCAAATGAAGTTCAGTATCCAGGGATTTCTGAAGACTTTTCCAGAATCTTGAAGTAAAACGGGGATCACGATCAGAAACAATCGATAGGGGTACTCCATGAAGTCTCACAACTTCATTAATGTATAGTCTTGCTAGACGTTCCAGGGGTAGATCTTCTCTTATAGCAAGAAAATGTGCTGACTTGGTAAGAAGATCAACAATAACCCATATTGCATCGTTCCTTCTAGGAGTCTTTGGTATCCCCATGACAAAGTCCATCGTAATACTGTCCCATTTCCACTCCGGTATGGGAAGAGGTTGCATGACTCCTCCAGGCTGTTGCCTTCCAGCTTTCACTTGTTGACAAACCATACATCTTGACACAAAATTAGCAATCTCCCTCTTCATGTTGTCCCACCAAAAATGTTCCTTCAAATCTCTATACATTTTGGTGCTCCCAGGGTGTATAGAGAAATTGGATCTATGAGCATCATCCAGCAATTCCCTTTTTAGATCAGGTATATTGGGAACACAAAGTCTCTTCCCGAATTTCAAAAGTCCATCTTCATACACAAAGTCTCTCAATCTCCCATCATTCACAGCTTTAATCTTCTTCTGAAATTCTTCATCATCGGTCTGGGAACTCTTAAACCTTTCTAGTAAAGATGGTTTGGAAACCATTTGAAAAAGCATTGATGTTTCACCTTCCCTGGTTATTCCCATGTCCATCTTCACTAAATCCATGAAAATTGGATCCCTTTCAATTCTCATATTGTTCAAAACTCCATGGTCTTTTCTACTCAAAGCATCTGCCACCTTTTTTGCCTTCCCTGGGTGGTAGTGTATCGTACAATCATAATCCTTGAGTAATTCAAGCCATCTCCTTTGCCTCATGTTGAGTTCTTTTTGTGAGAAAATATACTTCAAACTCTTGTGATCAGTATAAATCTCACATTTTTCACCATAGAGGTAGTGCCTCCATATCTTCAAAGCAAAGATCACTGCTGCTAACTCGAGATCATGAGTAGGATAGTTTTGTTCATGAATTTTCAACTGTCGTGATGCATAGGCAATAACTCTATCATTCTGCATAAGGACACAGCCAAGTCCTTTCTTCGATGCATCACTATAAATAACGAACCCATCATTCCCCGATGGTAGATTCAATATAGGAGCATTGACTAATCTTCTTTTCAGTTCTTCAAAACATTCTTCACACTCTTTTGTCCAAACAAATTTAACCCCTTTTCGTGTGAGCTTCGTTAATGGGTTTGCCAATCGGGCAAAATTCTGGACGAAACGTCGATAATAACCTGCCAAACCAATAAAACTACGTACCTCAGTTATACTCGTAGGTGCTGGCCATTCTTGGATTGACTTGGTCTTAGAAGGATCAACAGAGATTCCATATTTAGAGACAATATGGCCAAGAAAAGAAATCTCCTGAAGCCAGAATTCACACTTGCTAAACTTTCCATATAATTCATGCCTCCTCAGAGTCTTCAAGATAATGCGCAAGTGATTTTCATGATCTTCGTAGGTTTTGGAGTATACCAAGATATCATCAATAAATACTACCACAAATTCATCGAGATACTCCTTGAAAACTCTATTCATCAGATCCATGAATACAGATGGTGCATTAGTCAATCCAAACGGCATTACAGTAAACTCGTAATGCCCATACCTGGTTCTAAATGCTGTTTTCGGAATGTCTTCCTTCTTCACACACAACTGATGGTATCCAGATCGAAGGTCAATCTTTGAAAAGTATTGACCTCCATGCAGTTGGTCAAATAAATCATCAATACGAGGTAGGGGATACTTGTTCTTTATTGTTATAGCATTGATCTCCCTGTAGTCGATACATAACCTCATAGATCCATCTTTCTTTTTAACAAAAAGAACAGGGGCTCCCCATGGAGAAACACTAGGGCGAATAAATCCCTTATTATTCAATTCCTCTAGTTGTTTCTTTAGTTCGACTAACTCTACAGTGGCCATTCTATAAGGGGTCTTCGATATAGGCCTTGATCCAGGAATCAAATCAATAGAAAACTCAACTTCTCGTTCTGGAGGATGTCCAGGTACATCTTCCGGAAATACATCTACAAATTCTTTCACAACAGGTACATCCTCTATTTGAACATTCCTTTCCTCACCGAAAGTTATTTCATTCTCTTCCTCCCCAATAATTGAATTAAGTTGAGCTACTGGGGGTGGATCTAAATAAGAATTAGGTGGTGACGATTCTGCTCTAAAAATAAGGTGTTCCATATCATTATCATCAAGAATCGTAACCTCTTTCTTCTTACAATAAATCTTCGCATCATAGTCCGAAAGCCAGTCCATACCGAGGATTATATCAAACTCAATCATAGGTATGACGATGAGATCAGCAGATAAAGAAAATTTATGTGCTCTAATGGGGACTGATTCAAAAAACTTTGTTGCAATGATACTTCCCTTAGGAGTTTTAACTGAAAACTCCCTTATTAAATCAAATTGGAAATATCTAATTTTCTTAGCAAACTGGGAAGATATGAAACAATGCGATGATCCAGAATCAAATAATGCATTTGATAAACTTGAGGAAACCATTAAATTACCTGCCACCACATCTTTCGGAACTTCTACCTCAGCAGTAGTGATAGCATAAGCCTGGCCTTGATCCCTTGGCCTTTTCTGAGGTAAGTTCTCCTAACGCTTAGGACATGCATTTGCATAATGCCCCATCTCCCTGCAATTGTAGCACTGAACGTTGGTAGCTTCCTTCTTCCCCTTGCAATCATGAGCTTGGTGGCCTTTTTCACCACACTTGTAACAGACTCCCATTCCCTTCAAGCAAGTACCAGGATGTTTCTTCCCGCATTTACCACAAGATGGATATTCAACCTTTCCCTTCTTCCCCTTATTTCCATTCCCAGATTGATCAGAAGGTCTCTTCTTCTCTTGCTTTGCTTTAAAGTCATAAGACTTAGAGAATTCCTTTTCGGTCTTGATAGCACATGAGACAAAGTCTTCATACGATGAAAAGGATTGTGAGACTAATGCTCGGCGGAGAAATGGTTTTAACCCATCAAAGAAACGATCAATCTTACTTCTTGGGTTGAGAATATAATCACCAGCGTACCTCGCTAACCTTGTAAAGTTAGCCTCATACTTTGTGACATTCTCATCCTCCTTTTGTCTCAGACTCAGAAATTGTCTTTCCATATCTGCTCGATGGTCGCGAGGAAAGTATTTTTCTAAAAACAGATCTTTGAACTCCATCCATTCCATATTTGATACTTCATCATCTTCCTTCGTATTTTGAATCAATGACCACCATTGATCAGCATCTCCAGTGAGGCGGTAAACTGCCATGATAACTTTTTCCCTTTCACTGCTCCCCAAAGCTTGAAATATTTTCTCTAGGGAAAATATCCATTGCTCAGCTACTAAGGGATTTGTACTCCCATTGAACGTTGGTGGTTGTTGCCTCATGAATCGATCTAACATTGATCCTCCATGCTGCGGATCAGGGTGCTCCATACGGGTAAGGTTATTATTCATAACCTGAGTAAGTTGTACCAGTATGGTGATTAGCTGATCAGCACCAGTTGCATCACCAGCTCCACTATAATTATCTTGAGCAGGAGGGCAATCCCTACATGGAGTTCGTGCATTGATACGGTTTCCATTTCTTCCACTAGGCGCCATTTCTAAACAATGGCATAAACTAGATCAGTTTATGAATCAAAATACATAATCCCATACTTATAAAACACTTAACATAAATTGAACTATTTATGGATATAATCCATAATCATAATAATGTTTTCTTTGAGGAAGTATATACTCATAATCCCTTCAAAATGATTTGTAAAGAAAATGAGAGTTATCCTAAGCATATCCCCCGGGAGTGTCGTAACCAAGAGTGCAGCAAGGCCCGTTGTCGTGCACCAGTTCCCGTTCGAGTCTAGCTCAAAGCGGTGTTTTCGGGTTTTACCCCTAGGTACATCTGTGCCAGAGCCGCCTCTACCTGCTCGTATCCAGACAGGGATGTATTGCTCGGAAAACTCACAAAATCTCTACAATACCAAAATTCTAGGAAGTTCTTCTATACTAATCCTCAAAGTTCATCTTAGGTCTACGTGCTCTAATCAGAGTTTTTCTAAATCTAGCTTCCAAGGTTTGTACTAAACTTCCTCTGATACCAACTGTAACGCCCCGACCCCAGCTACCCAGAGTCGGTGCATTAATTACATAACATTGGCATGATCACAAGAAAGATCAAATCTCGAAAGACCGATTGGTTTAGTAGCCTTGGAAACACTAGATATATTCATAAGTTTTACATTACATTATAAAATGATAAACTACTACAGCAACATAATGTCTCAATAGACCACACTATTATCCCCTCATAAAATCCCTGCAGGTCATTCATAATTTACTTCTTCACTTCCTGGGAAAAATAAAACATAGAAAAGGGGTGAGCTCAAATTCCCAGTAAGGATAACAATATAGCGGAAACTTTCATAAATAAGAATAAATATTTAAGGCAATTTATAACTAAAACAAAAGCCTTTAAAATATGAACTTTCAACATGGCATGGCATAAATAAAATGAAATAATGCCATTTACTTATTCACATGGATATTCTACTAATCGAATAATCACATGCAAAAATCAATAACCACTTTCATAATGTTGGAATGCATAATGCCAGACTATCATAACCACATAGCCAAGGCCTCGTGCCAAGACTACAAATAATATTTTGTCAAGGCCTTGTGCCAAGACACTAGTTTGTCTCATGAGACCTACCGATGCATCGAGGAGCTATAGCGGGCTCCACCCGTCACATATTAAGTCCAATGCATTCCCATATGAAAAGGTTTAAACATAACATAAACATTCGTATTAAAACTAGCATACGAAATGTCAATATTTTCACCATAAACTATGAATGGTATAAAAATAGCACATCCACAGTCAAACATATCACAAAACCTTCAATACAATATAGAAGTTTTGTATCATAATAAATCAACTTCAAATAATCTTAAAATCCATCAAAGGATGTTGACATAGATGAAATCAAAATTCTTTTTAAAGAAATATCTCCTTTTATTTTGAAATCATTTAAGATCCATATAAAATAAAACATTTTCTTTGAAAATATTCTTATAAGCTTGTAAGGGAAGTTTTGAAGATTTTATAACGGCGGAAAATAACCGCACCCGCCGTATAAGTTAAAAAAACATTCTTACCTCAATTCTGTCGAAAAGGTTAAAAAGGACCTTGTTTTGAAAACGACGGAAAGATTCCTTTATAAACCTCTTATAAAAAGTCAAACAAGGGTATAAATGACTTAAACCCATATTCTTGTAAATAGTAAAAATGTTTTGAAATACATTTTTAAGAAACATGGATGTGGATGATAAAGAGATCCCAGTAGATTATTACGTATAAACAACCTCGGATAATGAAGAGATTGTGAAATAACCCTTACCTTGAACTTTTCCTTGGTTGGGGTAGGTTAACCTCCTGTATAATGGTGAAATAATTGTTATTAAATTATACAAGAATCATATATATTAATATGATATCATATATGTTCTTTTAACATTGATTTGTTAATAATATCTTAGAATTATCGTCGTTTCGGGTGTTAACTTACTCATTTTCTTTATATGTTTTGTTACATAAGCCATGGTTGTTGTATCTTATTCATATCCAGAATGATATCTAGTCCTTAAAAATCATTTTTAAATCATCAAATGATAATTATACTTGAATGGTTACGATGGAGAATGAATCTCATCGCGTTCGTGGAGACGGTAGTCCGTACGTACGCACGAGCAACAATATCATTCTTTTGATATTAAAATAATATATAAATGAATGGTATATCATATATACAGAATCATTAACATGTTATATTTATTATTTACATGAGTTACACATCATTATTATACCCATCCAAATAATATTATATTGAATAACAATTACACCACGACGTGGAGACGGTAAGCCGTACGTACGCACGTATGGTGACATGTTATTCAAAGGGTGGATAGAATACTGAATATGATTGTACCATATTTATACTAACATCACAGTATATGTGAGATACTGGATTTATTATTTTAGAATGGTAAGAACAAAGTAAGAAGAAGTGGAAGAAGAAATGAACTTGGAGAAGGGTGGTGAAATCATTACCTCTTCTTCGGGTTCTTCCTTTTGATTTGATCAAAAGGTCTCCTTAGGTTGGATTTCTGATCAAACTAAGGCCTCTAGGTTATATTGAGGGATGTTGGGAGATTATTTGGGCAGAGTTTGGCCGAACCAAAAGGCTTTGAAGGTGTGAAGAAATGAGAAGGAGGAGTGCCCTTTTATAAGAGGGGTGAGGGGCACCTTTAGAAAAGCTAGAAATATTAATTTATAATAAATTCATATTCGGTTTCCAAAGGCTCCAAAGTTGACTATTCAAAGGATGAGGTGGGGATAGGTCGAAAAAAACTCATCCAATAGAATTTATACAGGTTTGGGTACTTATATTAACCTTATCTTTAAGTATTAACTCTAAGTTAATTAGTTTCACTTTTACAATGTCTCTTTGTATTTTTATATAATATGGTTAATAAACTTACTATATACATCCAAGCGACCCCCAAGTGGTTCATTAATAATTAACCTATAATAATATAAGTCTCTTGGCCGAACTTTAGATTTTTAGGAATTTAATATCAATTAATAATATAATATTTGTTTTAAGAACTCTTTTATGTCAATTTTGACACTATTCAATAGTTGATTTTTGTGAAACTCATAACAGATTTATTACTTCGAACAAAGTCAATTAAATCAATACTAATATATCATATTATCCTAGAAAATTAGTTTAATTCATTAAAAGTTTCATATTATATTTATTTGGGTATTTATAATATCAATTATTTTAATTTTTTACTATTATAGTAATTACTGCATCATCATTGTGTCATAAATTAAATAAATTATTTAATGTCTAAAAATTATAAATAAAATATCATTATGTAGGAAATCGTTTTAGCTTTCTAATGAATATTTATAATCGAAAATCCAACATGTATAACCCTATGTAAAAATTGTTCTTCTAAAGGATGTAAGCTCATGCCATTTTTATTTTTATTTTAACTTTATTAATATAATGTGTCCCTACCACATACAAGTGGCTCCAAGGGGTCCCCAAATTGACCCAAGGATGCTCATGGTCGGGTATGTGTCCACCAATAATGTTAGGACACGTTTTAGGGTAACTTTGTATTATTATAATATTATTTTTGTAACCCTTATTTACCGGATTTACCCTTTAACCATGGTAAATAAAATATTTACCGCAGTAATTATTCAAAATGTGTAAAAATAAAAGTTACCTATTTACATAATTTGGACATCCTGATTCCAAATATGGAATCCATTTTCCTAAATTCAAAACACAGAAGTGGCAGAAATTAATTTAAAATTAATTCCCGCTTTCAAAACAAAAAGCGTGTTTTTTAAGAGATAATAATTATCAAAAGATTAACACTTGTTTATGTTCGGTTTAATTGTAAAATTATGTCCAATGACCAACATTATATTAAATGGTAAAAATATATTCTAAATATACTTTAAAACCACTCAAAATCACAATTTATCACTATTAATTATTTTGATTAAAAAAGTTGTTTTTAATTAAAATTTAGAAATTTTCACTATTCATCAAAATATGAAAGTTATCCGAAAAGTACCAAAATTTCACCCTAGGATAATTTCGATATTCCGAATCGAAAAATGAAGTCCATTTTGAAATATAAAATATATATGATTTCAAAAAGTAGGTATAACTATTCACAACGGCTAGTTTAATTAGTTGTGGTGTGTGTTAGAACTCGAGGTTGCGTACAACACACGCTATCGCATTATTTGAAGGAAAACGTACCGTGGAAGCTTGGGGTGTTACATATTCAAAGTATAATCATTTCATAACTGATCACCAAAAATAATACCCTAGTGCCATATATAGCTTTTAATTTCCTAGATGAATAACACATTTTTAAAGGTGATAAGAAGAATGAAGTTCATAATGATAAATTTAGGGAACTATAACATGATTTCCGAAGCAGAATACCATGATCTCATATTAATTCCATCTATTAATGTTATCCCAAAAACTGAATTTTTATCTCATGGATAGAAAATTATGATAAAAAACTTGTCTATTCATGGCATTCTCAACCATATCAAAAACATAAAAAAATCAGAAGAATAATACAACAATATCCTTCTATATGTAGTCTAGGTAAATATTTAAAATCCTCATCATCAATTTCCACTAATAAAAATATTATTTAGTACTTATTAAATTACTTTGGACTTAGATCAACAACCATTGAATTAAATTTACCTGATTTATACACCAAGTCAATGTTGAACATTTAAGGACATTATATCCCCCAACATTACCTGAGGGTCAAATTCTTATGTAAATATATATTATTAAAATTTTATGATTGGTAAAGAAAATAAAATTTTAACCAAAGAGACAATGATAACATGTTTTAAAATAATGGAATATGAAAACTAGTTTAGGATCATGTAAAGGAAAATTATTTTCATAAACCTGTATCTTTCATCAGAAATATAGTATGGAATGATCTTCTACTATGATGGAATTTCCCAAAACATATCTAGACACATCAAAATATACCAAATAACCCTTACCTATTTTGGGAAAGATATGAATATGTGACAATGGGAGTATAAACATAAGCACAAAAAATAATTTTTGAAATTCATCACTCAATTGGAAAGGAATACCTTTCCTCATTAATACTTCCATCTAAAACTAAATATGTGATAAATAATGAAGAAATAAATGATAATATCCTAATATTCCATGGTATATATATTTCTCAATAATTTTCATTGGTGGTTTCCCAGAAATAATTTTCTTACCATTTAGTGTATATTAATACACCGTCCTAAAAAATCACTTGTCCATGGAAGCATACTTTTTATATTTCTAAATAACACTTAGAGAATTTAGTATAAATTTAGTATTCTTATAGTGTTCTAAGAACTATATCCATGAGTTTCTTATAGGCACATTTATTCCATTAATACACCACGATAAAATTAAAAAATACCACAATATTTGATCTAGGATGCCTTTATAAGATATGATTCCACAATCCCTTAGAAACCATTGGTTCATTCATGAGATGAAATTGAATAACATGGTATCTATAATGAAAATAATATATGAGATGATATCTCTTCATAATATCTCCTTTCTAAACTCATAGTTAGTGATACAATGACTATAAATAAATATTGGAGAACTATTTGGATCTGTTCAACTGATCAACCAGATCATATATTCATGGAAGAGGACATTGATTCTTTTTTGTAACATGATTTAACTTATGATAGACAACAAAATCAATGGTGAATCATTTGGATTATTGAAAAATAGAAACACATCATTTCAAGTTGGCATAATATGTTTCACACAACCATTAACTGAAAAATATTCCAACTAGACCATCAATTCCCTCAATTTTGTTTATTCCTTCCTATAAAAAATATAGAATATGATTTTTCCCTAGTTGTAGATGAATAGGAAATTCTAAGTCCCTTTCAATAGTAAATATGAATATTTTTTTAGAAAAAAACTAGATATCAATCTATAATAGATGGAAAATATGATTTTTTTTTAAATAATTTATAGTGTTTCTGCTACTAGATGTTAAGAGATAATCATAACCGATGACACTAATGTTCATTTTCAACCAACATTTAGATCCCAATCTCCAATAAAGACATGTGCCACTCCATAAAAACACATATAACTCAATCAATTCTAAAAATAATCTATGTGTGATTTGAATTATATTAACTACTCTATTACCATAATGAGATCAATAATGTATATTTGCATAATTGGAAAATCACAAACAAACTATGCCCTATCAATAGGTATTGAACATGCTTTTAGCACCCCAAAAACATTGTGGTATGTTTATATTAAATATATTCTAGTTATAGCCTATATTTCATGTATCATTGAGCCTATATGGAACAAAACATGGTTACATATAGGAGATATCCATAACATAGCCATTGAACGTAAATTTTCCAACTTTGTGTTTTGAATTTTAAAAATCTCACATACAAGATTGTGTTCGAGATGATATTTAGAGTCTGATAGTATTAACATAATTTTCACTAAATAGTAACCTACCCTTATGAATAGTAACATACCATTATGAAGATTAATATGATTCTTATGAATGGTATCCATACCATTGAGTGTATAAATGAATTTAGGTCCCTTAAAAACGAAGAAGAAAATTTCAAGGGTTTGTATTTTTCAATTAAATAATGATTTTAATTAAATATTTGATTATTCTTATCTAAAAAATTATTTTTGGGAAATAGACTTCATTTTTGTATTCTACATGTCGAAAAATGGTTAGGGTGAATTTTTTTTTGGTTTTTCTAAAATACTTGAATTTTTTATGGATAGTAAAATCTGATAATTCACAATAAATGCTAAAAATGGATCAATTGAGTCATTGATGATGATATGCTAATGTAAGCCCAATTTTTTCTATGTCACATGAACATATTACTATTATTTGTTATGGAATACTCACTATTTGTTGTCTTGAGAGGAAATAATAAACTAATGAATTTTATGTTAAGAAAACTCCTCTCCCCTCCACTATATAAAACACCCCTCACCGCTCTTCCTATCACACAACTCAAGCCTTGTTCCATGACAATATTCTACCCAAGTCTCTCAATAAGATCCTCCTCCACGTCCAAAAGCTCCTAGCCTCTTCAAAATGAAAAAACCTCTCCCCTTAAGAGGTTCTCAAAGGATGAACTCTCAAGAGGTAAATTCCACTTTCCAATTCCTTCAATTCTTTTAAGTTCTTTATTTTTGTTTCATTCCGAACCATAATAGTATGGTAAATATAGTAACATACATGTAATTGAATTTTTTCATTCTAATGTTATATTTAATTACCTTCTCTCCTTTCCCCACCATTTATTTGTAAGAAATGATATCACCATTTGAGATATGCTAATTTAGCACATTCAAGGACAATGGTTTATGAATTTCTATTATAATCATTAATTCTGGTCATGAAACCATTTGTGTTATGGTTAAACTAGATTATTATATATGTAATATAACCTATTTTTAGTTCTGTAATCCTTTTTTACAAATGGGATTAAGTTATAAAGTAAAACATGTTCATTGTAATCAAACCCACTGTTTAGCTAAAATGGTTGTCACTAAGGTTATATATATAATAATTTGACCTCACTCTAAGAATCTAAATTAAATTTAAAACCATGTAATATTTTGTATGTTCAATAATAGAATATAAGTTCATTTCTAGGGAACCACATCCATCTTATATATTTTTCCGAACTTGAATATAAGTGAACTGATCATTTAAAACCAAGTAAACAAACGAGCCTGAACAATGAAATTGAATCGTATAACTAATAAAAAAGGCTTTGAATGAACTAAAAAGTGTTATAATAAATCATTTAAATATAGAATAGGTTCTGTGCGAATGAATTAATAAGCCTAAATTGTTTATTCATGTCTTAAATAACTTGTCAAGAACACCTTCAAGCGCAAAGTAAGGGATATCTTAACTCAACTTACATTCATGAGTTAAACATCTTTATCATTGGTTATGTCCTTCCCAGAATAAGTGTGAATGAACTCTAATTATTTTATTCTGTATATCCACATTTATTGTGTGGGATTATATTTGTCACACATAATTATGGCATTGATTTGTCCTCAATCTAATGATACATTCTTGGTAAGGGATCCTCTCTCTCACTTTTGTTCAAGAATCTCCCCAATGTTGTGCCCTTTTATTTTTAATTTCGAATGATAGGGTATGCTTTCAAACCTCCCCTATACTCCCCTTTTGACATATAAATAATTAAATGACCCTTTACCTCTCATTATTCCCTTTCAATAACACTCATTACCATGCTTAAATGTTTGTAAGGGGTTTCTCATCTCACTTTCATTTCTGTGAGATTGTCATTTCTCACCACATATTTCTTGTATGTGGTATATGTGTGCTGGCATTTGATATATATTAACATGATTCTCCTTATATTCAGGTTATTAAATGATTCATTTGAGGGTTATTAATTTTTGGTCCTATGATTCGACCGATTACATTGGGGTAAGAGACTTTGTCTCAACTTCAATTTTGTTGTGACTAATTTGGTAGGGTGCACCTAATAGTCCTTATGTGGTGTACCTAATGACCATTTGATATCACTTTTAAATTGAAATTATAATTATATTAAATATTCATAATCTCATTTCAAGGATATGTTTGTTTTCTAAACCGTATACCATTTTACATACGACATTTATTTGGAAAGTTATTTTAATTCGGGAAATACTGATGAATAAATATACTATACTCTATATCGATATTAAATAGGAATATTGATCTTGTATTGAATTAGTTTATAAAGACTGATTTAGACATGAAGTGGTCGGTGGGGCCCGCTATAGCCCCTCGATTCATTGATAGGTCAAATGAGACAAATCAGTTGGCAACAAAGCCTTTGAGTTTGTTTCAAAAAATCAGACGGGTTTCTACCCCTGGAATTAAACCGTTTTTATGGAATTATGGTTTCATGTGCCAGATACATGATGTCTAATTAATGTTAATTCTTTTTATTCATTATCAGTTTTTATTATTATCCCTAAGGTTTTCACTGTTACAAAATCTATGGATGAAGATTCATTCTCAGTTTATTAATGGCATTAGTTATTCATTTTTTCACTATTCCATTTTGATAATGTTAGATTGATTGTGATTCACATGTTATTGTACTCATTAATTCGCTATTTTTAACTTTTACTGAGCATTTGAGCTCACCCCTTTCATTGTTTACTTTTAACAGGTGACATAGAGGAGATCGTTTATTGAGTTCTTGTGGATGCAGTTTTTAGTTTCGTTATTTATTGTATTTTGTAAAATTTTCCATTGTAATTGGAGTAACATCTAAGAATCTAGTTTATTCAAGAATACGAAACAGTTCATTCCTTCAGGATCTCCATTCCTTCTGACCATGAAAATATCACATGTAACGCACCCGCTCCAGTCTAGAGGGGTCGTGGTGTCACAGTTGGTATCAGTGAAAGTTTAGTAGAAAACTTGGAAACTAGAGGAGGAAATGTATAGTAGGGAACAAAGACCTAAGGTATTATTTGAGAATAAATGTACATGAACGTCATGGTATTTTGGTAAGGAATAGATTATGTGGATATTTTAAGAAATACATCCTTGTCTAGATATGAGCAGGTAGAGGTGGCTCTGGCACAGATGTATCTAGGGGTAAAGCCCGAAAACACCGCTTTGAGCTAGACTTGAACGAGAACTGGTGCATGACAACGGGCCTTGCCACACTATTGGCTACAACACTCTTGAGGGATATGCTTAGGATAATTCACATTTTCATTAAATTCCATTATGAAGGTGGTTAATGTAAATATTTCCTCAAATAAACCATGTTTATAAGATTAGCTATGAATAGAATAACAATCTATGTTGAGTGCTTTTCTATTTGTGATTCACAAACCAATCTAGTGTAACCCATTATTTAGAAATGAAATCTAACATAATAAGGGGAATCAATACTCAGTGGCAAGGTTTGGATCTCCCTACTGAGCAATTCAACACAATCAATGTTGGACCAAATCAGATCATGACCATATTGGGAAAACTTACATAGGTTACAACGAATAACCATTCCACACCTGTGTTGGATCGTTTCATATAGTAGAAGCCCCCATCTTTTAATGGGACTACTAACCCAGTACTTTCTGAGAAAATGATCAAGTCCATTTAAAAGATATTCATGGCATTAAGATGTAATGAAAATGAAAAGGTAGTATAGAAGTATATTGTTTCAAGGGCGATGATGATCAATGGTGGTCCTTGATTCAGAATACCACAGAGGAAGAATAAATAAAAGATATGGAATGAAGGAATTCTAAGGAAATATTACTCAAAAAATATTTCCCTCGTGAGCAACGAACTGAAATGAAGAGGAAATTCCTTAGCTTAAAACAAATGTAAGAAGACAGTATTGCAGAGTCTGAGGCAACTTTTACATGGTTGGCCAGGTATACCGTAGATTATGTACATGACTCGACAAATAAGATTGATCATTTCATTAAATGTATTAAGCCATATCTTTGGTGGGCATTGGCATCTCAGTCATTTTCATCATATGATGAAATTGTATCAAGTGCCATCAAAATAGAGTGTAAATTATCTAGATCAAATATTTTCAAAGGAAACCAAGATAAGAAGCGGTACTCTTATGACAAAGGAAAAGGATAAGCACCAAAGATGAGAAAGGGAACAAATATATTACAATTATGTGATAACTGTGGAAAGAATCATCTCGGGAAATGCATGAAAGGCATGGGAGTCTAATATAAATGTGGAGAAAAGTGTCATCAATCTAATGAATTCATGCGAAAGTGACAATTAAATGATATTCAATGCTACAATTGTAGAGAGATGGGACACTATGCAAATGAGTGTCCTATGCGCCAAGGAAACATTCCTCAGAAAAAACCAAGAGAAAAAGGGATGTCATATGTGATTACAACCACAGAGGTTAAAGTTTCTAATGATGTGGCGGCAGGTACTTTAATTGTTTCCTAAAACATAGCAAACACATTATTTGATTTTGTATCATCGCATTCATTTATATCTTCTGAATTTTCCAAGAAAATTAGATCTGTCCAATTTGATTTAATAAAGGAGTTGTCAGTAAAAACTCCCAGGGAATATATCATTGCAACAAAGGCATGTCGACTAGTCCCCCTCCAGGCACCAAAATATGCTTAGTTTCTAACCTTATCAACATACCAATTACTGAATTTGATATAATTCTCGGTATAGATTGGCTATAAAATTATGATGAGTAGATTTATTGTAAGAAGTAGGAAGTTACATTTTTTTTAAATGGTGTAAAATACCTTTTCTTTAGGGAAGAAACATCGCCACCTGATTCATTTCTAGGACCACCCCAATAGCTATACTAAATGCAATAATTATAGAGTATGATAAATAAATATATATGGGTGAGGAATGAAATATTAAAATTGTAGATGTTCACATAGTGCCAGAATACATTGATGCAATTCCGAATGATTTACCTGGACATCCTCTAGAGTGAGAAGTTGAGTTCTCTATTGATTTAATTCCTGATGCAAGACCTATATAAAAGACTCTTTATAGAATGGATTATGTTGAATTAGTAGAGCTAAAGAAACAACTAGACGATTTGAGTGAAAAAGGACTTATTCGACCTAATGTTTCTCTATGAGGAGCCCCTGTATTCTTTGTCAAGAAGAAAGATGGATCCGTGAGGCTTTGCACTGATTACAGGGAAATTAGTGCTATTACAATTAAGAATAAGTACCCGCTTCCCCATATTGATGATTTATTTAAATGAATTCATTGATATCAATACTTTTTGAAGATTGGACTTCAATCCGGATATCATTAGTTGCGTGTAAGGAAGGAAGATATTCCTAAGACAGCATTTCAGACCAAGTATGGGCATTACGAGTTTATAGTAATGCCTTTTGGACTGACAAATGCACCCTCAATTTTCACGGATTTAATGAAGAGAGTTTTCAAGGAATAATATGATAACATTTTTGTGTTATTCCTCGATGATATCCTCATATAATCAAAAATCTATGAAGACCATGGGAATCACTTGTAGGTTATTCTGAGAACTCTTAGAAGAAATAAATTATATGGGATGTTTAGTATGTGCGAATTATGGCTTCAATAAGTTTCTTCTCAAGAACTTGTTTTTTCTAAGGATGGAATCCTAGTTCATTTTGTGATGAAAAAGGAAATCCATGATTGTCCCATGCCAACAAACATAACTGAGGTACGCCGTTTTATTGTCTTATCATGTTACTATCGGCATTTTGTTCAGAATTTTTCCTGACCGGCTATCCCGCTAACTAATATCTCACGTAAATAAGTTAAGTTTGTGTGGAAAATAATAATCTACAAAATTATTTGAAGAATTTAAAAGAAGATTGTTCAATTCTCCAATTTTGACTCTTCCATCGGGAAGTGATGGATTTGTAATATACAGTGATGCATCAATGAATAGATTGTGTTGCATCCTTATGAAAAATAATAATTTTATTTCTTATGCACCAAGACAGTTGAAGACACATGAGAATAAGTATCCAACTAATGATCTCAAGTTGGCAGCTGTAATAGTTGTACTGAAAATATGAAGGCATTATATCTATAGAGAGAGATGTGATATTTATATGGACCACAAGAGATTGAAATACATTTTCACACAAAAAGAACTCAACATGAGGCAAAGAAGATGGCTCGAGTTACTCAAAGATTATGGTTGTTCAATACACTACCACCCAGAAAAGGAGAATTAGGTGGCAGATGCATTATACAGGAATGATCCTAGCCTTCTGACTCAAATGAGGATTGAAAGAGAAGCTATATTCATGGATCTACAGAAGATGGATATGGGAATTGTTAAGGAAGGGGAAAAATTACTCATATTTAAAATGATTACTAAACCATCTTTATTAGAGAAGATTAAAATATCTCAATATGATGATGAGAATATGCACAAGAAAATTAATGTAGTTAAGGATGGGAGACTGGCTGACTTCGTGTATGAAGAAGGAGTTCTGAAATTTGGGAAGAGCTTATGTGTTCCATCAGTACCTGAGCTAAAAAGGGAACTATTAGACGATTCTCAAAGCTAAAATTTCACTATACACCAAGGTATCACAATGATTTATAAAGATCTGAAGGAATATTTCCGGTGGGATAACATGAAGCGGGAAATTGCTGACTACGTGTCAAGATGTCTAGTTTGTCAACAAGTGAAGGTAGAGAGACAACATCCCAAAGGAGTGATTCAACCTCTACCAATTCATCTGTGGAAGTGGGATAACATTATAATGGATTTTCTCACTAGAATACCAAGGACACCTAGAAGTAACGATGTATTATGGGTAATTGTTGATCGGCTCACAAAATCAGCACATTTTCTTCTTATAAGAGAGGATTTTCCACTTGGATCTTGTCAAGACATTATATCAATGATGTTTTTAGACATAATGTTGAACCTCTATTGATTGTGTCTAATCTAGATCCCTGGTTTACATCTAAATTCAAGAAAAGTCTCTAGAAGGCTTTGAATACTGAGCTTCGTATAAGTAATTCCTATCACCCCCAAACTGATTGATAGTCTTAAAGGACTATTCAAACTCTAAAAGACATGCTGAGGTCATGCTCTCCTGATTTCCAAGGAATGTGGAATCAATACGTTCCTTTGGTGGAATATTCCTACAATAATAGTTTCCATTCTCGTTTTCAAATGGCTCCATACGAAGCATTATATGGAATGATATGTTAAACTACAACTAGTTGGGATGAAGTTGGTGAGAGGAAATATATAGGCCCAGAAAAAATTGAAGAGAACACAAAAATGCTGAAGACAATACAAGCCCATATTAAAGTAGCCCAAAGTAGGCAGAAGAGTTATTCAGACAATCGGAGAAAGGATTTGGAATTCCTGGTGGGAGATCAAGTTTTTATTAAAGTATCTCCATGGAAGGGTGTCTTTTGGTTCAGTAAGAAAGGGAAACAGAGCAGCAGGTATATCAGACCATTTAAATTTATAGAAAGAATCAGAGAATTTGCATACCATTTGGAAATTCTGCCAAATCTATCCAAATTACATGATTTGGTACATGTGTCATTGTTGAATAAATATATGCCAAACCCAACAAATTTACCCACTTATGAAAAAATTGAACTGCAACCTAATTTGTCACACTGTGAAAAGCATATTAGGATTCATGACACAGGGGAGCAGGTATTGAGAAATCAGACAAATATTCTAGTAAAGGTTCTTTAGAGGAATCATAATATGGAGGAAGAAACATTGGAACTAGAGGATTTCATGAAGAAGAACGACACACATCTTTTTGGTGGGCATCATACATAAAATTTTGAGGACAAAATTTCTAATGGAGGGAATAATGTATCACCCCAAACACATCATGGTATGTTTCTCTTAAATACATTCTTGTTAAAGCCTATATTTCATGGATCACTTAACCTATATGGAACAAAACATGGTTACTTATAAGAGATATCCATAACCTATCCATTTAACATAAATTTTCCAACTCTGCGTTTTGAATTTTAAAAATCTAACATACACAGTTGTGTTCTAGATGCTATTTAGAGTCTTATAGGATTATCTTAATTGTCGATGAATAGTAACTAACCTTATGAATAGTAATATGACTCTTATGAATGGTATACATACCATTGAGTGTCTAAATGAATTTAGGCACCTTAAAAATGAAGTTGTAAATTTTAAGTGTGTGTATTTTTCTATTAAATAATGATTTTAATTAAATATTTAATTAACCATATTTAGAAAATTATATTTGAAAAATGGACTTCATTTTTAGATTATAGAAATCGAATAATGGTTAGGGAGAATTTTTGGGATTTTTCTGAAATACTTGAATTTTTTATGAATAGTAAAATCTGATAATTCATAATAAATGCTAAATAATGGATTAACTGAGTAATTGATGATGATATTCTGATGTATTCCCAATTGGTTCTATGTCACAAGCATATATTACTATTCTTGGTCATGGAATACTCACTATTGGTTGACTTTAGAGGAAATAATAAACTAATGAATTTTATATTAAGAAAACTCCTCGCCCCTCCATTATATAAAGCACCCCTCACGCCCTCTTCCTCTCACACCAATAAAGCCCTATTCCTTGCCAATATCCTTCACAAGTTTGTCCCCAAGATCCTCCCCATGTCAAAAATCTCCTAGACTCTTCAAAATTCCAAAAACTATCCTCTTAAGAGGTTCTCAAAGGAGGAAGTCTCAAAAGGTAAATTCCTCTTTCCAATTCCCTCAATTCTTTGAAGTTATTTTCTTTGTGTTTCTTTCCTCACCATAATAGTATGATAAATCCATAAAGATACATTTAATGTAATTTTTTTAGGCTAATGGTATATTTCATTACCTTCTCTCATTTCCTAACCATTTATTGGAATGAAATGAAAGCACTATTTGAGATGTGCTAATTTTTCACATTCAAGGACAACAGTTTATCAATTTATATTATAATCTTTAATTATGGTCATGAAACCATTTGTGTTATGGTTGGAAAATATTATTATATATTTAATATATCCTATTTTTAGTTCTGTATTCCTTTTGTAAAAATGGTATTAAGTTATAAATCAAAACATGTTCATTGTAATAAAACCCACCATTTAGCCAAAACGGTTGTCACTAAGGTTATATATAATAATTCGACCTCCCTCTAAGAATGCAAATTAAATTTAAAACCATTTAATCTTCTGGATGTTCACTAATAGAATATAACTTCATTTCTAGACAACCACATCTATCTTATATATTTATCTGAACTTTAATATATGTTTACCGATCATTTAAAACCAAGTAAACAAACGAGCCTGAACAAAGAAATCGAACCTTATAACTAATCAAAAAGTCCTTGAATGAACTAAAAATTGTCATAATAAATAATTTACATAGAAGAGAGGATTTGGACTTATTAATTTATAATAATAATTTGTTTATTCAGGTCTTAAATATTAAGTGAATAACACCTTCAAACGTAAGGTAAGGGATATCTTAACTCAATTTCCATTCTTGAGTTAATCATCTTTATCATTGGTTATGTATTTCCCATAATATGTGTAATTACCTATGATTCTTTTATTTTTTATATCCACATTTATTGTGTGGGTTTATATTTTTCACACATAATTATGGCATTGATTTGTCCTCAATCTAATGATATGTTCTTGGTAAGGGATCCTCTCTCTCACTTTTGTTCAAGAATCTCCCCAATGTTGTGCCCTTTTATTTTTAATTCCTAATTATGGAGTATTCAATAAAACCATCCCCATGCTTACCTTGTGACATATAAGTAATGGAATAACCCTTTAACTCTCATTAATCCCTCCCAATATCCCTCATTACCATGCTGAAATGTTTGTAAGGGGTTTCTCATCTCACTTTCATTTCTGTGAGATTGTCATATCACCCAACTTATTTCTTGTAAGCAGTATGTGTGTACTGACCTTTGATATATAATAAAATGATTCTTCAATATTAATGTTTTTCCATAATTAATTTGAGGGTTATAAATTTCTGGTCATATGATTTGACTGATTACATTGTGGTAAGAGACTTTGTCTCAACTTCTATTTTGTTGTGACTAACTTTGTAGGGTGCACCTAATAATCCTTATGTGGTGTTCCCACTTTCCATTTGAGATCTCTTTTCATTTGAAATTATATTTATATTAAATATCCATAATCTCATTTCTTGGATATTTTTTTTGTCTAAACCGTATACCATTTTACATACGGTGTTTATTTAGAATGTTATTTTAATTATGGAAATATTGATGAATCCGTATACTCAACTCTATATAGATATTGAAAATTTATATTGATGTCATATTGAATCAATGTATAAAAAATTATTTGGACATTGGGTGTTAGTTGGGGCCCGCTATAGCCCCTCGATGCATCGGTAGGTCTCATGAGACAAATCAATTGGCGACAAACCCATCGAGTTTGTTTCCAAAATTCAGATGGGTTTCTACCCATAAAATTAAACTGTTTTTATGGTATTATGGTTTCATGTGATAGATAACTAACTTCCAATTAATAATAATTATCTTTATTAATTATCAGTTATTATTATTATCCATGAGGTATTCACTATGACACAATTTATAGATGCATTTTCATTCTCAGTGTATTAATGGCATTAGTTATTCATTTATTCACTATGCCATATTGATTATGTCTGATTGATTGTGATTATCTTATTATTGTAATCATGATTCCACTATTTGTAACCCTTAATGAGCATTTTAGATCACCCCTTTCATTTTTTAGTTTCAACAGGTGACAAAGAGTAGATAGTGTATTGGGTTCTTATGGACGTAGTTTTTAGTTTCGTTATGTATTGTATTTTGTAAACTTTTACAATGTAATGGAGTAACATCTATGTGTCTATTTTATTCAAGACTACTATACTGATCGTTCCTTTAGGATCTTAATTCTTTTTAACCATTCCAATATCAAAAGTAATGCACCATCTCTAGTCTAGAGGGGTCGGGGTGTTACAATGCTTCACACTTAAATCATCTCCACTCCCATTGCCTATGTTTTTTTGATTCTACTGATAAGAGGAATTATTTCAACATGCAACCCCATATAATTTTTACATGAGGAGAAATATATGAGTGGGAATTTCCTATATTAAATAAAAATTTCCTATGATTCAATTTTGGTATATCACACTATTGAAGGGCCCATCGAATCATTTGTAATTATTTTATCTATAATGTATAACTACTTACTAGGTCACACTAAATACTATTTTATTCCATATTGTTCTGTAATGCACTATAGTCTTTTTTTATCATAGAATCTGTTTGAATTACTCAGTTTTGGGGGTGATAACAATTTTGACGACACCAAACCATCTATGTATTAGAGGATCACATCATGGTGAAGCAATTTCACCCAGATTCACATAGAGTTATAGTACAATAATGTCTAAGTTCATCAAGTTGACAATATTTTTTTTAAAAATTAAATTATTGTTGTATATAACCCCATTTAAAATTCACCAATGATCCACATTGGATGAATCATTTTACGGTGTTGTGATGTAATGAAAATGATAATGATCTGTTTGATTGTTTCTATAGGTCCATGTTCCCTTAAGAATAGGTTTGAATTTTATTATTATTTACATAATTGGAGTTCCTACTAGTTCATGTATATGGGAAATTGTTCCCCCACCATAGGTTTCAATGATTTCCTTTTCTACCATACTCAATCCATTGACCATCTTGGCATAATCCTGAAAGGAGAAGATGAATATTATAGGGTGAATGTCTTATCACATCTCTATCCAAAAGGTATGTTATTATATATATATAAAAGCAGAAACATGTTAATAAAAGTTACCTAACATAATGAACATAGCTACACACTCCATGATAGATGGGTTTTATAACTAAATAGTAAAGTAAATTATATTATTAGTGTGTTTTAAGGCATGAACATATAATCATTTGATAAAAAATTCCTTGAAGTCCTTCCAAGTAAGGTCATCGTCTTGTTTAGATTGAAATTTTTTTTACCCAAATTATCTTAGAAGGTATTAAAACATGTATAATGTTAGATTTACCTTGATATTTGTTAGGGTGCTAAAAAAATCAAAAAATCTATTAAATCACCCAATCCATGCCTTATCTTTCTTCAGTCATTAATCCACCTAAAATATTGGGGAATTATACTTTTTAAAATATATTTATAAATTATCATGTCATAATTGTTGAATTTTATTTACATTATCAATATATTTTAAGGATTAACTATACTATATACATGATTCTTATTCACATGTGGTTTTGGTTGACCACATTTTTAGCCACTTCCTCCTGATGATTCTATGATCCCTGAACTGGTTCCATCTCTCTATGACCATGTCCAATTTCCAGATAGTCACCAAAATTTATTTGAAATGGAGGATTAGGATATTTAAAATAGTAAAAAACAAAATTATCACTATAAAATCTCAACATTTTTCAAATAAAACATGGATAATATATTTTTACTGGAATATATCTAAATTAATGTATGATACTCTACAACTATTGTCTAAACCCATGAAGATGGTGTTAAAACATTAAATATGCTATGTGTGAACACGTTTTATACCCAACCCACCATAGTGAGTTAGAGTTCATGATAACTATGTAAACCATGCATTTTTATACACAATATTTCAATCACGTACATTTATTATCTCAAATACTACTATTTGGATACACAGAAATGACAAAACTGATATTATTTGTTATATCGCATCCCAAACCCCTTTTATTAGGAAAACATGGAGGTGAAAATGACAATTTTTATGAACCGATCTGATTTCCCATCCATCGAATAAATGATCGAACTTGCGATAAACCTGAGGCATGTTCTTGATAGACATGGGTCAAAATATAGTATTAGTGAATCAACATATATCTAGTAGGAATGGAGTGAACCAATAATAAATGTTAATTAAAATAAAAAAATAAAAATGGTAATGACCCATATATACATTATACATACACTCTAGAATAAAATAAGAAATATTTTTTTTGTAAATAGAGAACTAAATATAAATTTAGTTGATCCCTCAAACAACCGAAATGTAACACCCCGAGATTTTATGAGAATTATTATTTTTAATTTCGTTGATGTCTTTTTTTACAATTCACCAAGATTATCTTGTACTATACGCAACACCGTATTAGGTTGTAGTATACGCAACACTATTCTTGGCTCGTGTTACACTCAATTTGAAGTTCGTTTTGTGGAAATTATTCTACACAACATAAAGTATAGATTTTTTAATGTATAAATGAAATAAGTTTTGATTATGTTATAAGAAACACCAAATGGAGCTTTCACTACACACATCCCTGACTTGGCTTGCATTACACGCAATCACGACCTTCCTCGATAGCGTGTGTAGTACGCAATATCGGGTTTCAATAAACAATGATATGTTATTAAAATATTATATAAACTAGTCGATATGAATAGTAATACCCACTTTTTAAAATTTTATAAATTTTACCATTCAAAATGTACTTCATTTTTGGATTCGGAATATCGAAATTAGTTTAGGGTGAATTTTTGGTATTTTTCAGAAAACTTTCAATTTTTAATGAATAGTGAAAACACTAAGTTATTGGTTAAAACTGACTTTTTATTTAAATAATCATTTATTTTATTTATATTTATTTTAGGTCGAAATAGATACATAATACCTATATAAGTTCAATGTAAATAATTGAAGTCATATTATAATAATTTTTGATATATTAAAATTTTATTTAACTTTTTACCGTCTTTTACACACATCCTATGAGCATTTTCAATTGAACATAAAAATTAATTTTACCAATTCTGTGAGTTGAATTTCAATAATCCAAGAGAAATGGTTAATATCAAGGAGTAAAATTTGGTTCAATAAGATAAAACTAATTTTTGGTTAATAGTAACTATTAACTTTTATTTACCACGGTTAAAAGTTAGCAGGGTAATTAAGGGTAAAAATGATATTATTATTACCCTAAAAAATGTCCTAATTTAATAGTATAAGTGTTATTAGACCAAAAAAAACCATATTAATAAAATATTACCCTTTAGGTCCCCTTGTATTATATTTGGACATTTAATATTATTTTATTTAAAGAAGAGTTAAAAGAGTTAAAATCAATGTTTAATAACTAAACTTTTTTTATTATAGGGTTTCACATAAGATAAATTTTAATATAAATTTTCATTAGAAAGATAAAATGATTTCCTAAATCATGATATTATATATATATTTTTTAGACATTAAATCATTTAATTTATTTATGAAACAATGATGATGCAGTAATTACCTTATTAATGAAATATTAACATAATTGATATTATAAATACCGAAATAAATGTAATTTGAGACCTTTTATGACTTAAACTAATATTATAGGTTACTCTAACATATTAGGTCGGGTTAGATGAATTTACTTAGAAGTAATAATGCTGTTATGAATTTAGAAAAAAACAATTTACCAAATTGTGTCAAAATTGAAATAAAAGAGTTTTTTCAAAAAATATTATATTATTAATTGATATAATGGTCCTAAAAATATAAGGATCTACCAAAAGACTTATATAATAATATATATGTCCTTAATGAACCAATTGGGGTTCTATTTTCATTTTATACTAATTTTATTAACTATATAGTGTAAGAATATGAGAAGACACGGTAAAACGTAAATTATATAACTTAGAGTTAAATCTAAATTATAAGGTTTAAATGGTAACCTAAAATTGTATAAAACCTATTGGTTGAAATGATTTATAACCATACCCATCATATACTAGAAATAATTCACTTTTTATCCATTATAAACCGAAAATTAATTTATTATAAAATAATATTTTATGTTTTTCCTAAGGTGCCCCTCTCCTCCCTTATAAAAGGGAACCTCCTCCCTCTCCTCTTTACACAATTTTGAGCCTTCAATATAGACAAAACCCTGACAAGTTTTCTTCTAAACGTCTGTAGTTATATCATAGAGGTTATGGGTTTCTCAAAAGTTCATCTCTATTTCCCTAAGAAGATTTTTAAAAGAGGCATGTCGAAGAAGAGGTAATGTCTTCAACCGATTCTCTCAAGTTTTTTTCTTCTTCTACTTCATCTTCATTAGTTGTTTCATTATAAAGTAATCACATCAGTATTAATAATATAATTATATGTTATTATAAATATGAAACAACCCTATTTCACCCTCTATACATCCTACGAAAAACAAAATAGCTGCGTGTACGTTCGTACGGAATACCGTCTCAACGTCATGGTGTAATTTGTTTTTCTACCACCACCTTACTTGGATGGGTATAATGGTGTCAAGAATAATTATATATGATTATTATAAGATGATACAAGTTCTGAGATATTATATCATCCAATCAAATTCCATTTAATAATTATGGGAACGATATCATCGCCCTTGCGTACGCACAGATTACTGTCTCCATGATGCGATGAGATTCATTTTCCATGTTAACCATTCAAGAATGATTATAATGTATATATAATGAATAATAATGAAATATATGAAATAATAATGATAATGGATTTATATATATATATATATATATGTCATCTACTTACTTCAATTCAAGTCAATAAGGAAAGGAAAACAGTATTCATGCATACGTACGACCTACTGTCTCCATGAATGGTGTATTTTATTTCATTTATTTATATATAATATATTTATATACTGAATATTTATGATATATAAGTCATGATTTAAATTATATAAGTAATTAAATCATGATATAAGTATTAATAATATCAAGAACAGTAATTCCAAACACGTACGATAAATGAAACGATATTACCCAAAACACTACTTTACCATGGAACTGAGAAATGAACGGTTAATATAAAGTCATATGTGAATCATATATGATATCATAAATATAATTATGATTCTGTTACAAGAGGATAATACATTTAAACCCACTATATAGTAGTCTCAGACACATATGGAAGAAATTTGACATAAGGTAAGGGATAATTTTGCAATCTCATTTTTATCTGAGATTGCTTATACGTAAGTATTTACTGGGGTTATATTTTTCGTCACTGTCCATAAATTTTTTTTTTCACAAAGTATTTAATATTTTTACATTTATTTTAAATTCATGTTTACCCCTATTTGAATTTTACTTTGTGTTGTGGATGGAATCTTTCTTTTTTTACCATTTGAGGTACTTTTTGACTTTTTCAGTAAAAGTAAGAGGAGAATGTTTTTTTAACTTATACAGCATGAATGGATTTTTACAGTTTCATAGCGCTAAATTTTCATGAATATTCCTCTACAATATTACATGATTATTTTCAACAAAATCCTTTTATTTTAAAATTTAATTGTATTTTGTGGAATGAAAATGATTTTGAATAAGAAAGGATATTTTCCTTAAGAATTCCTTTCAAGTGTTTTGTCAAAACTATCTTCCAACTAAGATGAAATTATTTCATATGTGTATGATTCAAGTATAATGTATCTATGATTTACATGGTTTCACTTTTCTTATGATGAAATTATATCCATTTGTATTATATGGATTATGTTATGATGGGATGACGTTAATGAAACCCATTTTATAATTTGGGTTATGATGATTGATTTATGTTTATGTTGTGGCACACGTAAGAATGATTTCATTATGAGATGGGTGGGACCTATATCTCCCTCCAATTCATTTGGAAAAGATTTATATCTCTTGAGATAGACATGGCTATAATGACATGTAAATCTGGTACAGTAATACAGGGCTGGAACGACAGGTAAACCTGATTCAGTAATGGACTTTGTCCACTATGATGGTCTTGGCAGCAATTCCTTGGATACTATGGAAATCATATCATGTGGTCAATGGTTTTCCACAATTTCATGTTTTATTCCCATTCTATTTTATCATTATTAATGTTCCTTTATGACCAATTCCTTACGTACTCCAAGATTTATTTCACAACTCAAGATATTGATGTTTAAACTTTATGTTCATGTTTTTATGTTCAAATGTATACAGTTTGTTTTATTTTCCCCACGCGTACCCATACTGAGAATTTCATCTCACCCTTTATATGTTTTATTTTCACCATGATATAAAGAAATGTTTTAGGTAAGAAAACAAAAGTGGAAGATCTTTATGGGAGATGTTGAAGATCTTTCACCATGAATAGAAGATTATGTTCCATGTTTCCAAAGACACTAAACTATTACGGTCCTTGGGTGTCATTTTTTTGTTATATATTAATTATTCCGCAAAATTAATGTAATTTGCATGTTAGTCAATCCTGGGCCTCTATCCAAAAACTCTTTCCCTAGCAGAAATAGCCACCACCAATTTCCTTGCCACCTAAATACACATATATAATTAAATAAAAACAAAATTTATTATATAAGTAAAAATTACTATTTGGATTATTTGATGAGGAATGATAAATGAAAAAAACTATCATAAACCCATGAAATATAAAAATTCAATATCCATAAAAAAATTCCATAATAATGATAACATATAACCATAATATAAATGAGAAATAATGATAGGTGTAAGAAAAAAAATTCCCAACATGAATTCCAAATTAAAGAACACTCTATATAGAGTCTTTAAATATAAGATGACTTTTTTGCTAGTTTATAATAAATTAGAAAAAATAGTTATTACATTATATGAATACCTATCATATTCCATTAATAATTTATAAAATTTTCATTTTATTTTACTTTAAATAAAAATTATCAATCAGAATAAATTTAATTATCCTCCACCAGCATTATTTGAAAATGAATTTCATAAAAAATTGAAAATCTATTTAAGAGCATATATTTTTCAAGGCCTCATATTATATTAGAGAAACAATTCGAAAATAACACATTTCATCATTTTATAAAAGATGGAGGGAGAAGGAAAAATGCAATAACAATTTAATAAAGGGATGAAAAGTAACGTAAAATTATCTTTTCATTAATAACCATGATAAGGATAATCTATATATCATATAAGGTTTGTGGGAAGTGAAGTTCCTCATATGAATATCCTTATTGAATCAATAAAAAGTAAATCAAGCATGTGTACCTTTAAGGTATACACACACATGGAATAGGGGAATGCCAACACCCCACTGATTCCCCACACCCATGTCTGATGTTGATTTGGAGTATATTCCCTCAGCCTAGAGATATGGAGAAACCCTATCCAATTCCCATAAACAAGTCACCAAAGACAAAATGTTTACTTAGTTTTGTTTAAAATGAAAAATAATATTAAACTATTGTTCCCTCAAATATACCTAGAATTCCTTCTGCTTTACACATTTAAAAAAATATCACATTTTATTTAAAATTAAATCCCATTCAGGATCCCACTAGAAGCTATATATTTTCTTAAAACACAGCTACCTATTTAAAATATTTTATTTCTCAAATCATGGTGAATCCATATTAATCACCCAATATGAATATATAATAAATCACCAAAACTATCATGGAATGGTTTTAATAATAAAAATAGTTGTTAAAAAATATATAATTAAATTAAACAATGAAAATAATTACTTAATTTTTTTTATACATCAAATTTAAAACATATTTGAAATATGAGTTCAATATGAAATTATATATTTCAATGTACCCCTATATAGTTATAGACTTACACATTTACACACACACACATGAACAATTGTTTCTATAATTTCACTAATTCACATGCTCCCATGATTATTTTTATAACGTGACACATATATATGATTACCAATGTATACCTGTATATCTATTGAAAAAGAAGAAAAATTATAAACCTCAACCCTTTATTAAAAACAAAATTTATAATTAATTATTTACAAATGGAATTCAAAAATTACTTAAAATGTAAAGTAAAATTTTAGATGAAATATAGAAATAAATTTATAACAATAAATTCATCTAAATTATAAAAAATAACAATTAAATTCCATTCATGAAATATTCCAAAAACCTAGAGTAAAAATACTTTTCTAAATAATCTTTCAACATATTTTTAATGAAAAAAACCATTGTGTTGAACAAAAAATAAGAAAAAAAATTACCTTACAAATAGATCCATAGATTTATTTATTATTATTAATAAAAACCGAAAAAAATATTTGTAAAGATCATATGGTAAGGGATATAGAATTAAAATTTATAAACATGGGGGAACCTACCCCTAATCCAGCGGAACTCATCCCCGTCAAAAATAACCCCTAAAATGGGACCCATGACAAGAAGTGAAACCCCTAGGCACCATATATTGACCAATGTAACACATATATCAAGGTTATATTTTAAAGAAAATGGTAGTTGGTGAGGTATAGAAAAAGAATCAAGATGAAGAAGAATATAAAGAAGAAGAAGAAGAAGAAGCCAGGTGGAGGAGCCCTCACCAAGAAGATTCAATCCCAAATTATAGTAAAACACCTTTGAGTCATTATCCAAGGCAATAACATAAGAGAGGTGCATGTGGGAGGGGCCTATTGGACATGGGTGGTGAAAAAAGGTTAGAGATAGGGGGATGGGTGACTTTGGGTAAAATATAAGCTGTAATAAATGATGATTTTTAATGTTATGGGAATTACAAAAAGTTAGCATCAAATTTCGAAAAACCATGAAACCACTATGATAACCCTACTAGTGATAATAAAGAACATAAAATGGGTAGCATTCATGACTAGGAAAACAATTTTTAAACCATAAGTTTACCCTATGTTAAAGGATAGACAAAAATTCATAGTTACAGCACGATTTCCACTAACATAACGCCTATTCCAAAAATCCGTAATTTTAAAAATTCAAACAATTTCAACCCTGAGTTCAAACAAAATATTAAATATAATTTAATAAAAAATTATATTACTAAGAAATTCGGTTTTAGTGTGATATGGATCTCCAAAAACATTCTTTCTGCACCTCAAATGCACTGGGTAAAATAATTGGCCAAAGAGGGGATGAGGTCCATTTCTATTCTAAGGAAACTATCAATGAATAAGGAAGAGTGAGTTTAATTGTTTTCAGTAATAGATGATTTCATAATCAATATTGAAATGGGATATACAACAATTTTACAATTCAGTCATCAACAAATAAAATAAAGGGATCTAAAAAATGAAGTGCATCTTGAGAAAGAGAATATTATACCCTATAAAGATATATCTAAAAAAAACCCCCCCAAAAGGGTCATGATCAAAAAAACCAAACAAACAAAATAATAAAATTGTATAAATTATAACAATTTCCTTTCTAGTGGGTTTGGTTGAGTAGGAATCCTTAAAAAGGTCCCCATCCAAACACCACAACTTCCCCTCAAATCAACAGGCTCATACCCAATCAACGAAGGACATAACCCCACACTCAAATAAAATATAAGGTAAAAATTTGTTGAATCCCACAATAAACCATTTATGGTAGAATACACACAATATTTTAATTATACTATTAAACAAGATCTCTATAATAACCACTTACTCTAGGAAGACAGCATGACCAAAATCCGCATATGGAATTGAATGTTATAATAAAGACCATAGGAACCCTAACATGGAAAAATATATAAGATTCAAACAAATGAAAAAATCTCAAAGCATAAAAATAGATAATAAATAAGATATAATAAGGAATGAAATAGATGTGAATTTCTAAAACAACCACACCTCATCAAGAACCCCATATATATAAACTTGGGTTGAGAATGAGAGTAGATGGGGACTTTTCTTCATAAACACCAACTCTAGTTGAAACCTACTAAATAAATAGAACAAAATTCATCCAAGATAGTTTGAGTTATAAATATTTCTACCCATTCACACCCCCTCAAAGAAAATACCATATCACCAGTCTAACATCACATCAAATATAATATTAGACAAACCAAAATATATGCTAGAGATATTTCCCAAATGAAACAAACTCTATATTGTTCAACCATGTGAACACCGAAGGAGCGGAACCAATCATTTTCCACGTGTAAAAACACTGGGAATAACCCAAAACATCACACATAGCAAGAATAAACAAAATAAAATATACCTATATTGTTCATGGATATATTATATTCCAAAGATAAAATCATCACTACTCTAAAGACGATATACCTCTATACAATTGATATTAGTAAAAACATGCTTCTTAGATCAGCTTTTTGGTGTTTTTGGTGTGTTGATTTATTATGGAACGTAATTTAGATTTATGTAGTAAATATAAATTCAATTCTGGGTATTAATAACGAGTTTGAAAATAATTTTGTTAAAAAATATATATACATTTTTTGAAAGTTAGTTTTATAACTCTTTTTCAATGTGTATTATAGATTTTGTTAAAAATAAAAAACAATGCCACAATCTATTTCCAACTTTGGATATAAAAATAAGAGATGTCAAAATTGTCTATTTGTTTATATTTCTACTCATAATGATCACTTGAAAGATATTTAATGACAAATAATATAGAAATTTATGAAATAAAATGAAAAAAATAAAATAAATCTTAAATCACCATCTTAAATTTAATGATTTTTCCGTTGTCCTTCTATATTTTACTCTGAGAAAAATAAATAAATAGGTAACAAAAATAGTTTCAATGGAGGTTTTTAAACTAAAAATTAGAAATATCATGTGAATGTCTATATTTTTGAACAAAATCAAAATAATATTTTTTCATCGCAAAAATAGATCTCCAAAAGTTATATAATTCTTGAAATATAAAAAAATATAAAAATTATTAACACTATAGAGAAAAAATTAAATCATTTACTACTGGGAATAAATTATAAATCAAATAATGATTAGATCCAAAATGATAAAAAATAGAGAATGAAAACTTATATAAATTTCATGAAGACGTTTTATTATTCTAATAGATTTTAGGAAGGATTTTAAATTTTGAAATGCATATTATGGGAAAATTAAATTCTCATCTGTTCTCCATATTAAGTTTTACTCATTAATTTAGATTTATGAATATATAACATTAAATATTTTATCTTTTGTATTTTTTCAATAATTTTTTGAATTTGTTTGTATAGAAAAGTGTTTTAACATTTATCATTTAAATATTATAAAAAACAAATTTTAATTTAATTATTTAAATAATCGATGTAAAAAATTGTTTTTGAAATGATTTTAAAAACCTTATGTGAAGGATATTTTATATAAAACTATGGAGTAAGAATTTCTACTAGGAGAAAACCATCTTATTTCTTCTATAGTATTTTGGGAGGTTAATAAAATTAACAAAAGTCATAAGAAAAAAATATCCATTTATCAAAATTAACCATTATTACTGGGACAAAATGAATGTATTGACCATAAAGTTTTATGTAAATTTACATTTATTAACTAAAATATACTGATAAACCCATAAAATTATAAAAAAGATAGAGTTATTGTCACATCACAACATCCTAAAATTTAATATTATCTAAACCCTTCTGTAACACCATATTTAATAACCATTTCCTTCAAACATGGATCTACTGAAAGAAATATACACATTACAAACATTATTTGATACCGATTGAAGAATCCCAGACATAAAATTCTATAATTATAGGGTCAATAAAAAAACAGTTCACTTACAGACAATAAAACATGTAGGTTTAGAGTTTTAAAAAAGTTCAAATAAACCTTAACTAACATAACCGATATCATTTTCATCCAATGGAAATGTTTTCCACTATGTAAATAAAATATTTCCTGAAACATTATTTATCATACATGTCCAAGAATGATAAAATTAAAATATCACATAGTTTATTTCAATTTCATCAAAAAACTCATAAAATATATCCACTGGATCCCATAAACAAAACAATTTATAGTAATTCCAAAAAATGAAAAATATCATTTTCTTCGTGGAATCACTATAATAAAAAATTCATAGATTAATGGAGATTGAATTTTTTTTGAAAAATAATGGAACCATGTTATGGAATATTAATAATGAAGACCAACCATAGTTACATGGAATGTTGAGCAATCAATAATTATTAAAAAAATTCTTTTATAATAATTAAAATAATGAAACAATTGTATAATTCCGAAAATAATGATACTATTACATTAAACATTTTAAAATAAATTCAAATATAATTAAAAATGATATCAATTAATCAATTGAATATATAGAAGATTTTTTTTCTTATTTTTTTTGAAGAACATAGATATATGAAAACTCTATTAAAAATCAATAACAGATAAACACATAACTATGGTGTGTGGATTGAAAGATATGAATCCTTACACACATTGAAAATGAAAAAATAAACTCATGAATATTGATTTAAAGAAACTATAAATAAAGGGTTAATAATAAATTATAAATGAATGGTATAAATTATGATAAATATAAGTATGATTCTAAAATGTATTAATAGTAAATATAAATTTATTATACAAGTGGTTAGTGCGTGTTAACCTAGTATAAGTCCAAGATAAAGGGATTCTTGACTCACATTTATTACTTAATCACATAAACCATGATATATTTATAGAAGCATACTATTTACATACTGGATTTGATGCCATCTAAATCATTATAAGTAGAAAATTCTATAATTATAAAGTCAATAACAAAAATGGAGCCACTTATATTCCCAATAATTTTTTAATGTTTTAGAGAGTTCAAAAACATCAATAAACATAACTAATATATATATATATATATATAATCCAATGAAAATATCTCTCATCATACTGAGAAATTATAATTTCCCAAAAATGGATTCAATAACCTCCAAAAAAACCACACTTGATACCCTTCCAAATATATCATATATAGTACCTATCTCCAAAACCAGGATAAATTGAAACATAATATAGGGGATATTAAATGATCAATAAGTTTAAACATATGTGTTAATAATCTATGATTAAAAGTGAGTATAATATAATCATAATGGTATGAGATCATAATCCATGTAAATAGGATTAAAGATTCAAACCCAATGAAACAAGTATCATAAATCATGAGTGATGACATAGAGCATTGTAATGACATAAAAATCCATATGATTCAACAATTATAAGCTATGGGAAACCCACAATTCATCAAGAAAATGATAAAAAATCATATAATGTATATAAAAAACCATGAAGATATCTTGATATGTTATCTATGAAACCACCCTTATAATAACTATTATAAAACTGTTACAATGGAATATCCTACTATGTTAATTTATGAAAATCCCATATAGGGAACATATCATTAGCCAATTAATTGGAGGGATATATCAGAACCAACCATAATCATATATAATTCATAGTTACAATAATTTTGAAAAAAATAGAATCTTACTCATTTCATCATAAAACTATTAATGCATTCATAATATTATCATATATTAATATAAATGTAGGATGTAAATGAGTTTATTGAAAACATAATTAGCATAACTCATTTAGAGAATGAATATGTATGGTATGATTAAAACATATCCCTAATGGATAATAATAATTAATAATGGATATTAATATTGTTGAAAAAAAATTAAAAAATAACATTAAATATTCTTTGGAAAATATGAATAAATATCCTTTTATTTTTGTAACATTTAAAAATGGTAAATTAATTGAATAATAGGAAAATGTTTTTATTTTAAAAGAAATTAAATATTATAAATGAAGTTTTATAATAAATAAAAAACATTACGGTGGGAAATGGAGATCAAATTTTAGGTTCTAAATCAATATTATTTTCACACATTAATAATGAAATACAAACCTAACCCATATATAAATTGTTTACAATAATCCTTTTTAAAACATTGTAAAATGTTAAATGTAGAAGAAAATGAAATTAATAAATCATGATGCCTATGGAAATAAATTATTGAAAGAATATAAATAATAAGGACATAGTGGAAAAACAGACTAATAAAAAAATCAAAACCTTTAAAGAATTTTTTAAAGTAAATCCATTATGAACATTTGAAACCAAAAACCCATTTAAAGTAATAATCATATATTAAAATTAATTTACTATTAGAAGAAAGTGATTCAGAATATAATATGTCAATGATGAAGTTTTTAGGTATATCTAAAACATCTACAAGGAATTCTTAACATTGATTTTTGATGTAATAGATGATTAATCTGAGATGTAAACAAAAAAATTATACCATGACCAAAAGAATTTAATCAAATATTAATTAAAAATGAGAACACCATAATCAAATGAGAGATCATACCATAAATATTTATTATTAATTTAAGTATCTAATGAATTACATTATAATTAATTATTTATTCATTGATAAATATGACAACGTATTAAGATTGTACCACACTATGTTTTTAAGAGATATCATGGAGAGGTTCTCTATAGTGCTTTAAAGGAATCTTGAGCTATCATTGTGCACTACCAAAAAAATTTCTACTGTTGGGATTATAAATAATATACTTAAATTTAATTAATTCTAGGATTATAAAATTATAATTCCACATACAAACCTATTATTTCTTTAATCGACGTGGAACCCAATAAGTATTGGGAAATGATTGGGTCATGGTAGGGTAGACCAAGCCTGTTCATGTTTGTGCTTTCATAAGTTCATCTGCAAAACCTCACATTTAATGTAAAAAATAACTTTTAAGCCCAACCTACCTCACATAAAAAAATGGGTAGCCTATAGGATTGGTCAGATTAAAAAATAATAACATTTTTAATATCTTATATATGTCGTATTTTATCATTATTAATGGTAGTTGTGGGGGAAGTATGTATTGAAAATATCTAGAGTTTAAATTGATGTGATTGAATATATTTTTTTTGGTTAATAGTGGTATGATGCTACACTAATGTTGTGATGATTTGAGGAAATGAAAATTTGTTGAGTGACCAGTGAGGGTAGAAGAATGATGATTTTGGTTGAGTGATGATGGGAATGGTTGAACCTATGAATAAATTAGAACTATCTAAGTATCGATTAGTTTCCTAAGAGGCTATTTGGGTTCCCCAGAAGACCATATCATTTTTATTAATAAAAAATATAGTTAAATAATAATAATAATAATAATAAATCAACCAAAAAAATAATATGATTATAATAAATCCTTTAGAATTAAATATAACTACATGGGAGATGGGTTCCATTTTTTAGAGTTGGTATGTCACAACATGTGAAGATGGTTAATAATTACTATAAAACTATTATGACATCATATTAATAAAATAGATATGGACCTATTTTAAATTCACATGTGAATGAATGGTGAAGTAGTATAACCATTGATTGAGGAATCACATGTCCTAGTTTAATCATTATTTTTTATTAAAAATAATTAAATGTTAAATAATAATATATTTTAAATATATATATTTTAAAATTAGTCCCATGGGTTAACCTACAACCGTACGAGGTCAACCTACTTTGGCCCGCACCCACACGGGCTCAACCCGCATTGGCCCGCTCTTGTAATTATCAAAACATTAAGGCCTACTCCACCACATATTTTCACTATATCCACAACACCCATGGGATATAGAACTATATTCCATTACTAAACCCATTTCAAATATAATAACAATATATAATTAAAAACAAGTGAAAAACCTGTGTACTAATAAAATAATATTTCATGAAAATGTTATTTTTATATATAGTTAAATCATATATACTATATATTATCTCTCGTGAAACCTTTGAACATGGTCCACCATTACTCTAAAATATTTATCAATCCTTTAATAATAACAATTTATTTCATAAATAAATATTAACTTATTATTTTATTATAAACAAATAAATATTAAATATACTAAAAAAAAATAAAAAATTATTAAATATTATCCTAAAAAATATTTTTTCAAATAAATATTGACTTAATATATGCTAGCAAGAATACATGAGTAATAGTTTTACCACAAACAAGAATAATATTTATTTAACTCGATATACAATAAATAATATTTAATATTTAACCATTGTTCTCGATACACTTATTCTGTGATCATCTAGTCCTCCTTCAGTGGCATTTGTTAGAGATTAATAAATTTCAAGGATAGAATTTAGAAACATTTCAAGCAACCTATAGTGAAAAAAGATAACATAAAAATTGCATACAACATTATATGAATGAATACTTGTTAATATAGACATTATTTTTTTAAAGTGTTTCATTTCCATTAAAGGACCCAAGATATCAATATATATTTTAAAATATTTTTTAAAAAATAATTTTTCTCATTATTCATTAATGGAATATTACTCATGGCACACCCAACTTATCCCACTTCACCGTGAATATATACATCCATGGTATTCACCAATACATCAAAGGACGTGAATAATAATATAAATTAATTACAATATTAATGTCTAAGGATTAATATAATTATCTATAGTTATAAAAATCACATGAAAACTATATATATGTATTTCTTAATAGTGGGTCATGTTTTTGTAATTTCCTAAATTAGAAGATACCATGGGAATACACCATGAGATAATAATGTAAAGCACTATTAGTCTCTAACCCTAATATAATATATTATTTATGTCTATTAAAATAATAGAATACATCTACGCAACACATATTTAAGAATAATGTTGTGGATATTTTGGTTTCTCATCATTATAGATAACTTTTAAAATCATTTCGTGGGAATGTTAATCTTATGACACTCTCATATAATATGTTAGGAATACAAAAAATATTTACATGACAATAATTTTATTAATAATTGAAAAATCATGGTTGGTAATCATAAAGTGCATAAAATTTCATTATATGGAACAAACTGTACCAGAATCTAACATTCACAAGAGCAAAATGATCATAAAGTTCCATCCAAAAGCTTTCAAGTGACTCCCATGATTCTTCTAAGAAAAATATTTATTTAAGGGGATTTCCGAATTTTACATTATAAAATATATCTATACCATACCTTTTTTCTTCTAAAAAAATCCCAAAATAGTTGATACGATTGGATTATGTTCTCTTACCATTAGTGTAACCTTAGCTTTTTTACAAGATGCACTATTGTTGTATTATCACAATATAATGTTATAGGGTCCTTACTACTATAAACAAAATTATTCCCTTATATCACATTTATATACACATAGATTATCAAGTTACATCACATGTTTCAATATACCCATAATACAATATAGAATCAATGACAAATGGAAGGTTTGAAATCTTCCAGCTCAAATCCCCTCCTTTGAGACTAAATGCATATCTTGATGGAGACTTCATATTATATTAATATATTAGAAACATTATAATAGTATAACCCTTGGAGACTTTCTCTTCATCTCCTATATACACCAACAACATATCCCTTGGAGAAGGGTGCTCTTTTAGTGGTGGACTACTCGTCTTGTTTTGCAGATATTTAGTGCTTCACACCTATTCTAGGAGGTGACGAGTTATCTTTGGCTAGGTGGTTTGAGGATGGTCTTAGGAATGGCATCTGATAAGAGGAAATATTTTTCGAATGACTTCATTATTGATAATAGTGAACCAAACGATGATTACCAAGTGTAATCTGAGGGAGTTGGGAGCGGTGAGCTAGGGAGGTTCACCATTCAGGGTTGGTACTCCTTTTTCAGATAGCAGGAAGTGCCAAAGGGAACTTTGATGTGATGTTTCTTCTGGTAGTTAGGTGATATTATACTAGTGCAGGATGAGTGGGCATATGAGAACACATTGCCCGAAGGACCAAGTCGAGTGCCAATCTTATTTAAATATGGGACATATTCATAGTTTTTTCAGGTCTTCTCACTGTAAATGAGTGACAGGGTTTCTGTGATGACACCATGTTTAGAATAAGGACCACCCGTTTCTCATCAATTAGGGAACCAGAGTTTGTCAGGACATTCAGGATGAGGAGGTGGTCATGGTCGTGGTATCCAAACATTCTTATTACAACGACAATATGGTGGATCATCTCAGGAAGTCAAGAAGGTGTACAGGGATGCGGTATAGGTCATATGTTTTTAGTGGAGAAGACCCAGCAAGAGAAGGATCCCAGTCCCTCTACGGTTATAAGTACGATTCCAGTGGCCTCTATTTTAGCTTGCACTCTTAACGATACAGGTGATTTCTATAGTTTTATATTTGTTTCCATTTTGGAGAGCCTTGGGATATTCATCTTTACATATGATGATGTTATGACACTAGACACCTTGTTGGGGATTAGGACGACTAGTTCAGATCAGTGCAAGGAGTCCCTCATGAGGTTGGTGGGTGTAACATATTATGGTACCTCTATATATTATATATGACTAGATTCTATATCATTTTTAGAATGTACTGGTTGGTATCTTTCAAGGACGTTATTGAATGCTATCGCTAATGGGAGAGTTTCACCTCCTCATAAGGAATGTATTTTCTACACATGGGCGAATGGGATGTTCAGGCAAGCAGAGATGGACCCGATCATCATGGGTTGGGAAGAATTACAACCCATATTTCTATTTTATGTCTAGATGACCTTTGTACTTAACAGATGGACTTTCCCATAGTTTTGGATCATTTTAGGGATATCTTTCTATATGACTTTTTAGGTTTACCTTCAGAGTGAGAGGTAGATTTATATTTTGAGCTTGTGCCAGGAGCAACAATGGTGTCTATTCCTCCTTATAAGATAGCTAAACCGATGTCAGAGTAGCTTAAGAAGTAGTTAAATGAGTTCTAAGAATAGGGTTTCATTTGACACAATACTTCTAATTGGTGTCTTCTCATCATTTTTGTGAAGAAGGTGGATGATACCATCAGACATTGTGTGGATTATCAAAAGCTAAACTAGTTGATGGTAAAGAACTTATATCCCTTTCCTAGTATATACGATCTCTTTGATCGGATTGATTGGGCTTGAGTGATCTCAAATATTTAATTTTGATCTGATTATTATTAGTTTCATGTTAGACCATAATATATACCTCTGATAGCCTTTCAGAAAAGGTATGATCTATATGAGTATTTGGTTATGCCGTTTGGTCTCACAAAATCATTGAAAATTTTTATGGCACAGATGAACTGAGTGAACCATCCTTACTTGGATAATTTTGTGGTAGTATTCATGGAATTTATCTTTGTGTACTCTCACACTCTATATGACCATTCACCCATATTGAGATTGAATTGAGTACACTGAGGGAGCATCAATTATATGCCATGCTCTAAAAATGCCACCACTTTTGGATGGACCAGATTCACTTCAATGGCCATGTTATCTCAGAGATATGATTATCAGTAGACACATATAAAGTGAGGGATGTATTTTCCTAGTTGTATCCACAGATTGTGTTTGAGGTACGCAGCTTTCTCGAGATGGCTGGTTACTTCATATGCCTTATACAGGACTTTTCACGCTTATCAGCACCACTAAAGAGCCTAACTATGAACGGTGCGAAGTTCCTGTTGATATATTCCTATGATTCAGAATTTCAGGAGTGAAAAGGGTGATTGAATTCAGCACTGATATTATTTTTTACATATCTGGGCATGTGCTACACCATTTACAGTGAAGCATCAGGTATCGGGCTAGGAGTAGTGCTTATGCAGGGGGAATGAGTCATTGTGTATGGGTCTCGATAGTTGAGGACATATGAGAAGAATTACCCAACACACAATCTCGAGTTATATGCAGTTGTGCATGCTTTACATTATTGGAGACATCTTCATATGGGAGTGTGTTTTGTGTTATTCTATGACCACAAGATCCTCAAGTGTAACTTTACTCATCAGGATCTGAATTTGAGATAGCGATGGTGGGTTATGTACCTTCAGCCTTTTGACTTTGATCATGCCTATACACCTGGAAAGGGAAACATAGGGGCTAATGCATTAAGCAGGAGGACTCAGATACATGTAGTTCACAAGGATAATAGTGAGTGGTAGTTTATGACTATGTTCTCTGAGATGCATTTGGAGATGAACGATAGACATGGGTATACATTGCTTTCTTCTATAGTTGTTACCTCTACTCTTCTGGACCTAGTGAAAATGGGGAAGCTATCAAATTCCAAAGGCCTAGTGCTAAGGGAGAGTGTGTTAGGAGAGGACCCTACTCTTGGGTGGACCATAGGCGATGAAGAGATTTTTCATTTCCATGGTCCCATATGGGTGTCAACAGACATACATGAAAAGATTTTTGATATTTTCATTCCCCTGTTTAGGATGTTCATCCTGGTTTCACCAAGATGAACCAAGATCTAAATTCTCAGTATTGGTGGCTAGGAATGGAGAGGTATGTAGCAATGTTTTTTATGAGATGTTCCACCTTTCAGTAGGTGAAGGAGGTGTGTTAGTGACCAGCAGGGCTTTTACAATAGTTACCCATTCCCGAGTGGTAGTGGAATGATGTGGAGATGTAATTTGTGATGTGTTTACCAAGGTTGCCTCATGGGAATGATGCGGTTTGGGTTATTGTTGATAGACCCACAAAGGTTACACGTTTTTTTTCTAATTAAGGAAACGTTCATTGTTCATGAGCTAGGATGGTTCTACAACTATGAGATTTTGCATTTTCAGATAGTATCTCACTCTATTGTTTTAGATAGGGATTACCAATTTACTTCTCATGTCTAGTAGGGACTATATAGGGATTTGGGTACACAACTAATTTTGAGTACATCATACCATCTCCACAAAAATTTCTAGCTTGAGTGTATGATTAAGGTTTCACAGGACATGCTACGAGCATGCCTTAACGATTTTGGGGGATATTGGGAGACACATATGTCTAGTGGAGTTTACCAACAATAATAGTTTTTAGGAGACTACTCAGATAGAACCTTAAGAGGCCTTATATGATATACCATGCTGATCACCCCTATGTTGGCTGGAGGTAGGAGAGGCAGCTATCCTTGGACCTTGTCGTGTCCAGGAGACCACTCAGCAGGTGAAGTTCATTCCGAAGAAGATGGCTACTACACAGTCTCGGTAAAATCTTATACTGATCGAAAAAGATAACCTCTTGAGTTTGAGGATAGAGATATTGTTTTCTTACTTATCACATAGAGGTTGGGACAGCGGAGGATTAGAATACATGGGAATATTTCACTGAGATATATTAGTCCATTTGAGGTTTTGGAGAGAGTCCTGCCTATTTTTTACCAATTACAGTTACCTCATAGGTACCCTGGTATGCATGACAACATTCAGGTTTCTCAGCTATGAAATTACTTTTCAGACCCATCTAAAAATTTTCAAACTGATGGGGTTGAGTTAGAGGGTGATTCATCCCTTGAGGAGCACCCTATTCATTTTGTGGATCGCATCATAATGGTTTTATGTGGCTGGTCTATTCCTTTGGTACGGGTTCTTTAGAATCCTGATCGAGCACTTGACGAGACTAGGGAGAGGGTGGCCAACATATGATCCCAGTGGATAGAGTTGTTTCATTTTTCTTCTTTTCCACCCAAGGAAGGTAAATTTGGGGTCAAATTTCATTAAGGGGGGGATGTTTTTAACAACCTGAATCATTATTTTATCCATGGATCTTTATTTTGGGTTGTTTTTGATGAAACAGAATAATTTTTAAATTTTATAAGTATAGGACATATATCCAGTTTCCATGTGTAGCAATGTACAGGCTGTGTAACGGCTGAGTACATGGTCGTGTAGGTAACCTGGAAGACCACCTCATGTGGGGGCCGTTTGAGGCTAGTACACGACATATAAATTAAATGAACATGTCATGTACATTTGTTTTTAATTTATTATTCTGAGCAGGATCATATCCCATCTCTAAAAAACACTTCTTCTCCCCACTTTTCATACAGGAGAGTGACATACGACTAAAGAACTTCGATCTCTTTCTGTTTCTCCATCTCAGCTCTGATTAAGACACCACCAAAAGTGTTGGATTCCCATCGGTGATTTATATCATATCCTAGAGCCTATCTTCCTAATTTATTCTCTCTCATGATTGATAAAGGGTTGATCATTTTTAACATTTTCATAGATCTACGTTGTTCTAATCCAATTCACGGGCCGATGTTCAAGACTATGCATCGTACAACATCAAGGTAGTTGGTTTGTACCTTTCCATGATTGTATATGGATTATATATTCTAAAAGATCAGAATACCCATGATTAGGTTATTTCATGTTTTGGAATTTTAACCTTGTTTAAGACCTTCTATGGTTTGTTTAATTGAGAAAAGGGTTATTGATTATTAATAAGGTTTTATACCTTTTTATGGGACACCCCATCGGTGCATTTCCCTGATTGTCTATTTATGGCTGTTTGTCCTAGGTTGCCTATGAGTCATACCCTATTTCCATGCCTTGAAATATTTAGGATGGAGTTTGACTTTTTATATGACACATATGTGATTCACATTGTGAATGTCTGACTAAGGGGAATTGACTATGGGAAATTCTCGAGGTAGGGTCATTTATGTTTGAAATGTTTTTATTTTGACCCAGGGGTATTAACTCTGAGATCCACTGTGTGGTCATAGACCGGAGAGGTTAGACTATGAGAGGTAACTAGATGGTCGTTATTAAATAAATGTTGGACCATAGGTCATAAACTAATAGAGAATCTAGATGGTCATTATAATTTATTAGTATTATGTATAACAAGGGGGTATTAACTAGAAGAGAAAACTGGGTGGTCATTTGTAAATGATTCGTGCTATGTGGGACCGAAGTGGTTTGCCTTTGTATGATTTCCCGGAATGTCAATACTTATTGAATTGATGATATGTTAAACTAGAGGGTTTATACTGTGAGAACCATCCCAGAGGGTTGCTTTTAAATAATTCAATGATTTTGACGAGTCTGCCAAGCCCAAGCACAATCTTGGAATAGATCTTACTTGATTATTTAGATTGTATTTTGAGACATCTGTTTGTTATTATCATAAAATGGGATATAGAGAGTAGGCTAGATCTTGAGGATACATTATTAAATATATTCAATATTTAATAAGTATAATTGAATGAAATGTGAATCCTTAGTATTGTTTAATTTTGAGTTCTTCTTAGTTTATTCATTCATTTCTTCATATTACCTTCTATATATATATATACACTTAATGATAGGTAGGCAGAGATCATTTGGTGGTTTCATACTATAATTTTTCTTAAACCCTATTTGGGTCATTCTATTGGACCCAAAGATATTTTATAGCTGTAGTTATAGATGAGGGAAATCACCCTTCTTCATCATGTACTTGACTACTATTGAGGTTGGAGAGAATGGGACCAAGATGAGGCTTGTGATACTTTTGGAGTTTACTATTTTTCTGTACTTTAGTTTCAGTATTATATTTCCATAATTGTGAATTGTTTAGATTCCTTCATAGATACATGTGACATGCATCATTTATTATATAAGACCCATTTGTTATATTATAACTAGTCTTCCACCATTTACTTCTGTTGTATGGTATTACTGTTTCTAGTATTGTTCAATATTTATCATTCTGTTTTGTATACTCTTCCAATGAGGGCATAGTTTCCCCATTATCAAACCTTGGGCCTCACTACTAGTCGGAAGCCTCTAAAATTTGGGGAAATTCTCTTGAGTTTATGTGACCAACTAGGTTTAGGGAACCTTTGGGCAGTGCCCAGAACATGGACATTACACAAGGAGTGGGTGAAATTCACCTATCCCTTTAGAACATTCACCTAAAAAATGATTTTGATTGGGCTATGAAATTCCCCACGTATATTTGAATGTTGTATGGTATGTATTTTCTCAGAGTATATTGAGGACTGATTGATTATGATTATAGGAATTCATAAAATAATTTAGTTATATTTATCTCCCTATCCCCATACTTATACTCAAAGAAGATGACTTTAATATTGATTATGCTTGAAGGAATTCATTTGATGATCTCAAGAAAAGGTTGATCTCACCTCCATTAATGTGACCACCCAACAGGGAGTACCCTTTTGAGTTTCTTTATGATTCATCCAACCAAGCTATGGGAGCCACTCTATCATAATGAATTTAAAAAAAAGCCTCAAGTCATATCATACGCTTCAAGAACCATGGATTCCACAAAAAAAAATTACGAAATCATTTAAAAGGAGTTCCTTGTAGTTTTTTGGCACTAGATAAATTCTGTTCATATCTTCTTGGTACTAAAGTTGTTGTTATTATGATCATGCAACACTCAGGTATATAATGAAAAGGTTGATTCAAATCGAAGGATAATGAGATGGATGCTACTCCAACAAGAGTTCAATTTGTAAATTAATGATAAAAAAGGTAACTGAAAATCAGTTTACTATCATCAAAGTCGACTACCCCAAATCGTTGAAGCATGAATTCCAAACCATAACCCAGTTAAGTATGAGATACCTGTAAAACAACTCTACATCATCAACAGTGAAGTTATATGGTATGAGAATATCATCAATTATCTATTAACATCTCATGTCCCATCTCATTTAAATTCACACATAATTCAAAAGTTGAAATATGAGTCTAAATATTATATCTGGGATGATCCATTTATTTGGATGATTTTTAATGAACAAATAATTGTATGATTCTTGCATGATAGTGAAATTGATAATGTCTTTATTTTTTGTCAGACATTATCTTTTGGAGGCCACATCGGACCATAAAGGACAATATGAAAGGTTTTAGAATTGGGACTTTTTTGGCTATCCCTTTTTAATGATGCTCATGAATTTTTCAAGAGATGAGAAAAAAGTCAGTTTTCTATAAATATTTCAATGAGACAAGATATTCCCAATAACCAATAAAATTTTTTGAAATTTTTTAAGTATGGGGGATAGATTAAATAGGCTCCTTACCAATGTAATTTTGAAGTTATTAAATCTTTCTAGATGTTTATTACATTTCTAATTATGTGGAAGAAAAATCCAAAAGGAATGATAGTGCTAATGATGTTTTTGATTTTGTCTAGACAAAAACATTTTGTAGGATTAGAGTGCCTAGATCCATCATCAGTGACTAGGGGAATCAATTTTGAAATTAGATAAAGTAGTATTTACTGATGAAGTAGGAGGTGTATCATAAAAAATAAACTCCCTATAATCTGTAGAATAATGGTCATGTTGAAGTTTCCAATTGGGAAAATAAAGGAATTTTGGAAAATACAGTTAATCCAAAGATGAAGGATTAGATCCAAAGGTTGGAAGACACATTATGGGCTTACATGATATCTTATAAAACAAAAATAGTATTGCGTCCATATAGGATAATTTATGGGAAAATATTTTACCAACCTGTGGAATTGGAACATAAGGTATACTAGGCTGTGAGGAAGATAAATTAGGATCTTGATATAGTTGGGAAGGAGAGAAGAGTACAGTTACTGAAGATAGAATAAATTAGAAGGGAATATTTTTAAAATTATAGTATTCATAAAGAGAGAAAAAGAGTGGCTCATGGAAAGCTGATCAAAGCAATGGACTTCCATGATGCAGACAAAATTGTTTTATTCAACTCAATACTCAAGCTGATGCTAGGTAAAATTCTTTCTAGATTGGAAGGTCCATTTATATTTACTCAAGTATATCCATTTGGTTTTGTGAAAATTTTGAAGTAAGGAGTGAAGTATCCATTCAATATTAATTTCCATCAGCTGAAGAAAATTTTTTTAGTAAGGAGTGAAGTATCCATTAAATATTAATTTCCATTAGCTGAATAAATTCATGGGACTATTCCATTAGATCCAGTAGAGGAGATCACACTCCTCCAACTCATTTATCAACAAATCCATCAGGTTTTACCTTTCCGTAACACTTTTCTGTTTTCACTGATTTAATTTCAAAACTACATACAAGTTAAATCTAATTGAATTCATTGATAACTCTTCACCATTTAATTATGGGGGACATAACATTTATATTTTATGATTTTCATTGGTTGTTGTTTTCTTAATTTAAAAAATTGGGTGTTTGTTTTCTAATTTACAAAACAAACAAAAGAAACTAAACATTTGTGTGTTTATTTTGATATTTTGGGTGTTTATTATGTTTTTGAGATGAAATAATTATCATTTCCCTTTTTGAAACCCATGTTTATAAGTGAAATAATCTATCTAAGGAAAATAATCATAAATGAATGATAAAAATGAATTTGTTTCATGATCAAATCTTTATAAAGTTCATGAAATATACTCTAATTTTTATATACCATATCATATCTCACTATCTTTTTCATTGAAATCACTTTCCTATGAGGCTTCAAAACCAAATATTTATATTATTTGCATACATTTCACTTCTTGAGAGAACCAAACCATGCTTGATTTAACTCTAATTTGATTTATTTCTATCAAAATAGAGGTGGGGTTTGATGTAGATGCCATTTAAATAATGGGATCATTTATTTGATTTTGAAGCCCCCTATTTCATATGAATCCTTTTTATAATGTCCTACAATTAAACTTTTATCACTTTAGATATTCATATTCATGAAGAACCTATTAGTATAGCCACATTAGAAACCAATTCTCTCAATATAACATGCTCCTGAAGTGAAATTGCATGGTCTAGTTGATCTAAAGTGTGGGGGATATGTCTTGTATTGTGGCACCCCATTTGGTGAAATTTTGTGGGGAAATATAATGTTAAAGGAATGTGTTTTCTACGAAAAAATCATTCTGCTGAAATCTATTCATTTTATAGATCTTTCATGTATGATAAGATGTGCCTTTCTGGAGCATCCAAAATGAAAAAAAGTTTTCTGTATATTGAGATTTCAAGAGAAAAACTAAGTTTGAGATGATTTCAATTTTTCTATTGAAATGAAATATGGTATAAAAATTCATTAATTTTTCATGATTACGGATAGAAATTGATACAAACTATATTTTTGAGGAGACTGTACATGAGTGAAAATTAGAATATTTCAATTTTTCTTAAAAAAGAGGCAAACACTCCTTGTCCATCCTCATATTTTTTGCATAGAAATCCTACCAACTGTAATCCATAGAAAAAACCTGAAAATTAATTATGATTATTATATGTCCTTGACTCACATTGGGTGGAGATTTATGAATTTATCAAACCTATGTGTCCCACTCATGAGTATTGGATGAGAAAGACATTGTTGAAAATTGAAATTTTTGTGATAAGAGAAAATGAAAGAGATGCATGTGTTTTTTGTGCATGGGGAGAGAAATGAAGTGGAAATATATCACATGATTATAATGGATAACTTTTAATAATTTTTTTTGATGAGGCATGATATATTTTTCTTCTTTGTGTTAAATTGGTTGATCTAATGGAAATGTGTTTTAAATTTTCTTTGATTTTATTTTTATGTTTACTTGCCCAGGAGTCTAAGTGTTAAGTGTCAAGGAATTAATTGATATATTATTTTAAATATTATTCATGTGTTTTTATATGATTTACTCTCTGACCATTAATCAATTTGAGGTTATTTTCATAATTTTTTCATTTTTGGAGAGTTTTGAGATTAAGTGTGAAAATTCATTAATTCTGCACAATTATCATTTTTCAATTGCCTCTGAATTTTGAGCATAACTTGTAAAATTTTTATCCAATTCCCATGATTAATTTTATGTAGGATGTATATTTTTATGAAATACAAATTATTATTCTGGTACAAGATTCAATTCAAAACCCCACATGAAAAAAATATTATACCAATGTGGAAAATTATTCTAGTGGAAGAATGGAAACAACCTCGTTCAAAGAGTCATATCTTGGGTTACCGACAACCAAATGATATTATTATAGCTGGGTTTGAAATCCAACATGACTATAAACTTCTAAATTAAATTTCATGGAGAAATATTTTCATTAAGGCCTCCCTTGATCTAGTCAAAGTGGGGTTAGTGGAATAGTATTCAGCATCCCAGAAAAGTCAGTTCTAAAAGATCAGCCATAACTCCTTCTACACAACTCCGATTGTTTGAAACATTAAAGGGAAGATATAAATATCAAAAAATTAAATCTTATAACAAATTACATTATAATTTTTGGGCCATCTAGTGCACATAACAGATGAAATAATCTGGTTGGCAGATAAAGGAGGATTATTTTTCTGTTCTTTCTTTTCTCACTTTTACTCATCTTAGTTTTGTAATGTATTAATCTTCCCAATTATTCTAATTTACCCTTACCATGGTGGGGTAAAAAGTTTAGGTGATTGGGAAAGGGTTTGATTTCAAATTTTTAATTCTTGATTTCATGTATTTGATTGAATAAAAACTCTCTCTCTTATCTGATGTTGTTTTCAAATTCCAATATCATTTTTTATTATCTTATGCGATCACATTTGATTTTATATTATTTTGTTAATATTTATTTATAAATGAACATAATATCCCTCCAATAGGTTTCATTATATATACAATGGGATAGATCAGGGCTTAGTGGTGAAGTACTTGACCATCTTTAGTATGGGTGGTAAGGATATTGAATATACGAAATTGTTTTAGATAAACAAGACCCCATAAGGAATTCCTTAACCCAATCAGGGTATTCACTACATCGATTTTTTACATAGGATGCAGAGTATATGGAGATGAGATATTGGTAAGGTTTACTCTGACTAAAACCATTTAATGTGGGAGTGAAAGGAAGTGATTGTGAAATATCACTTAAATCGGCATAGTATAAGAGGATTGAATAAAATTAAACAAGGATAACATTGAAATTAGGAAACCAACCCCAACATGATCACCCATCACATATAATAGTTTTTAATCACCTGGGTCACAAATTTATCATTAATGTATTTCATAATTTCATCCTTTTATTTCATTTCTATCAATTTATAAACAAAACCTATTTGAATCTCCAAAAATTCTCTTTAATTAAAAGTGATAAACTTTTCTGTGTACACTCCTCATTAGAATACTACCTTTAGTTAATCATAGGAATATACATAAGTAATTTGAAAAAATTGTTTTCCCACACCCACGATAGGCGTTCATAAAATTCTATAATTCAGAAAACCCAAAACTCAGGACTCTACTCCCAATACATCAAATTTAATTTTAAAACAACTAGGAGACATCATTACCATCATTCCACATATAGCTACACAACATGATGTAGTAGTTAGTATAATCGTCACCCACCCCCAGTGCTGGTGAGGGTCAAGCTGAAGATCAATGATATCACAACATCCGAGCTCCCTACCATTAAGGATCACTTTCAATAGGATTGAATGTGAGAACTATAATAGACAATGATGTCATGGTTAAACATTGAATCCAACAATATAGGACCAACACAAACACTAACTCTAGGATTATTATCATGTAATTCTGAATAACACTCTAATAGGTCAATCCCAAAACCCATAAAAGAACCTTCTCACTAGACCATCCTGACACAGTGTGTAAGAACAGGAAGAAAAAATATAGTTTGAAATGGACATGCCTACCAGTGGGGTACAAAATTCAACCCCTTTCCTTCACCAAAATAATTAAAACTTTTCCTCAATGTATAATCCCCATGAAAAAAAATAAACCTCCAGTAGTCATCATTAATGAGTATAGATCACCACACCAGAAACAAAAAAACTAATTCAATTGGATACTAATGCGAAAAACGACACCAGAAAAAAAAACCCTTGACAATGAACATAACCCCCAACACCATACCAAGACACCCATGAAACCTTCTAAATAAACATTTTGATAGAAAATCCTCAGAAAAATTTGATTTAAATGATATATAATGTAATTCCATAACCGTGTGTCAAACGAGTCTTGTGAACATGATTTATTATATATTTACAATACAAGGTCTGAATAATTTAATACATAACAATCATTACATTATTGTTCCATACCATAAATAATGTTCTATTTGTAAGAAGGGAACTCTATATTTCTAAATTTAAAAATAAATCCATTCATATCGAGGAATGAAACATATATGATGCTCTTATTAACAATTGGAACCAAATAATATTTCTTTAAAAAAAATCTTTCTAGATAACAATATATTGTGGTAATATCATACATCTATGGTAGTGAGTCGTGATCTATTAGCTACTCAAATATCCACTATCCTATGTAAATATTTTTAAATCTATATGGATCATATTTTTGGTTATAGATGAAATAAACATAAGATGTTTCTAATATATAATGTGAAGATATATAAAGATTAAACATGATAATGAATGCACATTTGGCTTTGCCTTATTTCTTGGTGTAGTTCTTCTTCACGTGTTACACATTAATACTTGAATTCATCTTTTACCTCCACTAAAATTTGGATCCTCTTAATCTTAGATGTATAGTTTTCAAGAGATTTGGATTTATTTTGAGTTTTGGGACCTTTGTCTCGTTCTCCTTGCTTTTATTTTTCCTTTTATAGTTCACTATAAGGACTGTGGATTTTTCATGCCCCAAGTCAATGTCATATTGGTGAATGACAGTAAGGATATTTCCCATTCAGGATCTAAATATCAATTGGGGGGTTGAATCATTGATATCTTTTTTATATTTCATTATTATTGAAATATCATTCACATAGTAATAATGATTTCTCACATTGTTGAAAATAAAATAATCACACATCCACATGAAAATCATTTATAAGGTTTGCTAGTCAAGAGGAGTATAAAAATCCTTATTAGGGTCTGCAAAAAATCCAATACCACAAAATCCACTCAAAAAAAATAATTTGGAAATGATAAAACAAGTAGCATATACCCTTATATTTGTGTAGCGCTATGTTCAATAAAATATTTCATTCACATCATGTAGCACAAATTGATGTTATACATGATTGTGATAAATGTTAAAGAAAATTCACCAATTGATTCAAATCAGGTTATTGTGATGCCCTGTGAACATTCAAAAATATGATCTTCAAAATAATTATTCAATTTCCACCCAAAACGTAGGTAAGAACTTTTCAAGACATCATAATAATACTTAGTCCGACACTGGGCTTAATTCCTAGTCTGATTGATCAATCCAATAATATTGTTCTTCTAGAATAATTTTCACACAATTCATAACTACTTCTATCTCAATTAGGAAAGCTCAATATGAAATCATTCTCTGATGGCCCCATCTGATATGAGAAATCTAGAATACAATCTTTTTTATTTTTAACATTCTTTTCAGAAAAATGCCTCATGAATTATCAAAACAGAATCTCCTAACTTAAAAACATTAGTGCTTTCACCTTCTCCCTCTTCACCCTTGAATAATACAAGCACCAAAAAAAAAATTAAAATTCCATTTGAATATTTATATATTCTCAAAATGTGGGTTAGTTGGAAGCCTGAAAATTATTCCTACATAAATATTTTCCCAAATAATTAATTTACACTTAAATTTCAGATTCATCTTTTTCTTATTTATCACCTCTCATCACTTCCCATTTCATCAAAAAAATTCTCAAAAAATTTCACAAATTCATCTCACATCAAACATTTATACCATTCAACAACCAAATTCCAATTTCCATTATAATGTCTTCATTACAATGAATATATATGTAAAAAAGCCTCTTCTTAATTACATTTGTCCATGCAAACTATTAAATATAAAATATTTAGACCAATCTACAATTTTCATGGTCACAATATGTAATTAATTCTACACTTCCTTAGGAACTCTTCAGTACTAACTTCAAACTCATTTGATATTTTTTTCTATAAACACTTAAAACATCATGATACTCTTTTAAAACACTTTTATAACTACTTTTAAAGAGTTATGAATTATTTTTTCCTCAAATAGATAATCCTGTATCTGATTACATCATCAGTTTTAGGCCACATCTGATGATTTGATCTCTGTTCAACTCTGTTGGACTGGTGTCTCCTCTAGTATGATGGTAAACACCGCATATATTATGATGAATCTTGATAAATTTAATAAGAATATCATAGATCCGTTTTTCATTATTAACCCATATGATAAAAATTTATTCAATAGTTTTTCATTATCTCTTGATCTAAATGATTGAGAAATAAAATAGTTCAACCTGATGAAAATGGTTGGTTACAATATTGACCGGCCATGGAATTTATTCCCTACATCAACAAAACAAAATCCACTTATTTTAGTTTTCAACAGTCCAAAATACATATAAAAAACAATTGTACCATCACTTATCATTTTCAACCATCTCTGCATTTGATGATCGGTGTTAGTATTACTCCAATTATTGATGGAGACCTATGTCTAATGGACCATTGTTAATAGATTCGACTCTAGAAACATCATTCCATTAAGTATTTTTTTACATTAATAATTCTTTTTTAAAATTATTTGAATATTTGGGATTATTTCTATAATTGAAACCCATCATCTTAATTTTCTCATGTTCCAATAAAAAACATAACAACCTTCAAACAGTTATTAGTTCGGTGATCTCACACTGACAAATAGAGACCTGAAAGCTTAAACATTAACAACTTATTTCTTCCAAAAAATTCATCTTGTATCAGGACTTTCACGATTATGAGAATTTTTAAGATTAAAATTACAGCATATGAATTACAATGTGAAGTATTGTAAATTCACATACTTCTAGAAAATGTTTTCTTACCAAACAAGCCTCAATAAGATTGGAAACACTTGTTCTTTACATTTAATTAATATGTATTGCATCACATGTTTTCCTAGAAACTTATTATTTATGAAAACTCCATGATCAAAAAATCATTATCATATTTCCATCCAATCCATGAAGAATTAGATACAGATTCCCAATATTATTGAAACATTAATATCATACCGAAGGTGATTCTGATGAGCCTTTTTTCCCTGAAAACATCTTGACTAGTTGATGAAATTTCATTAAGAATTTTTTGTTATGAATTATTCTTATAATGGGGATTCTAATCATAAATAGTAAAAATGAATGTATTTATTTTGTTCATTGAAAAAAATCCATAACTTATAGAAGAAACATATTTCATCTATCAAAAATGAACTTCTTGATAATTTGGTCCAAACAACCTCTCCCATTGGATTCTTCCATCCAAGGTTCACAAATCAGTAAACTATATTTCCTCAAAAAATGGATTACTTAATAGTAATTTTTATCCCATGTGAGATAAATCATTGTTGGAAACATGAATTATTGATAGAAAAACCATGTTGTCCAAGAGTATATGATTCATGAGACAACATAAAATTTTAATCAAATATTTCATCACCTTTCCAAAATTTCAATAAACAAATGTTTCATAAAACCAATCCAACAAACCTTTAAAATATTTCCCACACATATAGATTTAATTAAAATATTACCCACATCTCCCCCTATATACATTCTTACATAAATTCTTTATCACACATCAATAGGTAGAATTATTAAAAAATTTCCCCCCTAGAAAAAACTATCCAAAGACCAGATGATGGATAAGATATAAATTCATACATCAACCTTGATGTAGAATAGGTTTGACAACCATGTTCAACTTCATTTTTAAACATTGTTCTCTTGGTAGTGGTTTTATAAAAATATCATCATCTTGTTCCAATATAAGAACATTCTCCACCATTAATTCTTTCTTCCCCATGTTATCTTTGATGAATTGGTAATTTTTGTCAGAATGTTTTGAATGATAATTGTATATCATGTTTCTTATAAGGTTGAATTACCTTTAATTATCAGAACCCATGAGAAATGTTAGCATTACTTCAAAAAGTATGTTTTTCAACTGAATAATAATCCATATAAGTTGACCAGGGATTTGAGTGGTAGTAACATAATCATCCTCAGTCATAGTAAGAGTTACTATTTTTTTTATATTTTAACAAACAGAACCTTTTCCTAGAAATAAAACTCTACCAGATTTGGATCTTCTATATTCCACATTTTTTTCCTATCAGAACTTAAATACCCAAAGAAGTAAATATTCTAGAAGCTATTATACCTAATGATGAAATTTGTTATACCTTTGATATATATAAGAATTTTATTTTCATTATAATAGTTCTAACTCTTTTGGATCACTCTTAATTCTTGCCCAAATGGTAATAACATAAGAAATATGGGTTCTTGAGTTATTCAGATACAACAGGCATCTGACCAGCTTCTAACATTTTTTATGGTCAAATTACATTCCTTCTTCATATTTAGTCAACTTGGTACCCACTAAGATAATTGTGGAAACTGCTTTTGAATTTTCCATGTTGATCTTTATAAAAATTTCCTTAGAATACTATGGTCTATAAAATAAAAATTTGTTTCTTATTTTGTGATATTTTTCACCTAAAAAATATTTCGTTTCTCCTAGCACAGATATCTCAAATAAATTTTTCATCTCTTCACCAAATATTTCACATGTTATTTCATCATTCCAAAAAAATCTAAATTCATCAACATAAACAATTACAATGAGGTAAAACTCATAAATTTATTTGATTTTTAAATTAATATCAAACCATAATTTATTAAAAGTCATCTTTCTTAATAAGTTATCCAATTTGGAATACCATTCCAATGGAACTTGATTTATCCTATAAAGAATTTCTCCAACTTATGTACATAAATTTTATCAATCCCAATAACAAATCTACATGGTTTTTAATAGACACTTCTTCATCAAGATCTCCATTCAGAAATGCAGACTTATCATCCATCTAGAAGATTTTGAAATTTTATTTTGAAGTAATAACAAGACAGATAGTGATTGTTTCTAACCATTCCAAAACAAAAAACTCATATCAAAACCAATTCCCTCAATCTATGAGTAAAATGTTTGCACTAATATGATTTTTCTTTTCACTTAACAATTTTTAGTTAGCTAGGCCCAAAAACAAACTTTGTACCCGTAATTTGTTTTTCATTTGGCATATATATTCTTTCCCATGTATCAATATTTTCTATCTGGTCCAGCTCTTCTTTCATATCTTAATGCAATTATTGATTCTAAAAATATTTATTCAAATATTTTGTCTCAAACTTCAATAACAAAGAAGTATGTACCATACATTTTTATGTTCTTCTTTTTTAACCATTTGTTATTGATCACCAATAATGTTTTCCGCCTCCCATTGCTTCCTCAGACTAGTATGATATTTTCAAGATACATCCTCACCATTACAAATTAAGGACTCTAATTATTCTTCTTGAGTAGGGTTTCAAATTTTTTCAACCTTATAAAAATTTCTAAAAATTATTTCATCTTGTTCATCTTCCTTATCTTAATGAGTTTGATTAAAAAATTACTCATATTTTTTAAAAACACTCACATCATTGAGACCACTAAAATTACTATTTATTTTTTGAATCATTGATCATATACTTCCTTCAAGAGCATAACAAGGAAAAATTAAATCATTACCCCACTTGTGAAACTATTCATGGCTTCCACTTATCTTCTTTATGATGCAAGGACTCCAAAAAACCCTAAACTATTTAAAAGTTGGAGTTCTGTGATACTGAATTTCAAATGAAGTCTTGTCAGAACATGTCCCATAGAAACATTGGTTTTGAATATAAACATAAGCTATCAATGATTTCCTCCAAAAGTAATGAGGTAGTCCATGTTCAATTAACATAGTTTGTCCCATTTCCACGAAACACCTATTCTATCTTCAAGTGACACAATTTTTTTGAGGAGTGTATGGTGTATTGAACTCATTCTCAATTTCAATCTTATCAATATAACATTAAAACTCTTCATTTTTGTATTCCCACTATTTTATGTTCTCAATTTCATCACTTTATACTCACATTACTTCTCACCTTATATCCTGAAACATTTATTCATTTTCTAAAAATCTGACTTCTGTTTCATTCACATAAAAAAGTAACATGAGTAAAGTCATAAATGAACGTGATGGAGTACGTATCTACATGAGTGGATTATTTTCTCGGTGTCCCACATATATCTAAATGAATAAGTTTTAGGGTTAATTTTGATCAAACACCAACATTATTATGCATAGAGTTAGTAATATATATTCTATGGGTAACACCCCAAGCTTCAACTGTATGTTTCCCTTTCAATAATTCAATAGCTTGTGTTGTATGCAACTTGGAGTTTTAACACACCATAACCAATCAAACGAGCCATTATGAATAGTCAAACCCACTTTTTGAAATTTTATAATTATTTTTTTCAAAATGGAAATCATATTTGGATTCAGAATATTAAAATTTTCTTAGGGTGAATTTTTGTTAATTTTTTGAAAACATTAATTTTTTTGATGAATAGTGAAAAACATTGCGTTATTGTTTAAAACAAAATTTTTATTTCAATTTTTATTTATGTATTTAAATATATTTTATGTCCAAATAGATACATAATACCTATATTATGTCAATGAAATTCATTAGATTCATTTTATAATAAAATTAGATGTATAAAATTTTATTGAATTTTTGAACATCTTTTCTCCACCTTCTAGGAACGTTAGAAAATTTGAATAAAATGTAATTTTACCACATATATGAATTGGATTTCAAAAATCTAAAAGACACGGTTGAAATTAGTATGCAAAATGTGGATCAATAAGATGAAAATAACTTTTGATAAATAGTAAATTTTGACTTTTATTTAACACGATTAAAAGTAAATAGAGTAATTAAAGGGTAAAATGAAGTTATTATTACCTTAACACATGTCCGTATTCTATTGTATAACTGTATTTAGACCAAAATAAACCTTATGAAAAAATATGATGCATTTGGTCCACTTGGATTAGATTAGGACATTTATTATTATTATAATTAATGAAGATTTAAATGTGTTAAATTCAAATATTTATAAATAAAATTTTTTTAATACAGGGTTACACATAAGATAAATTCAACTATAAAAATTGATTATAAATCTAAAATTATTTCCTATATAATGGTGTTTTATTTATAATTTTTAGACATTAAATAATAAATTTATTTATGACACAATGACGATGCAATAATTAATGTATTAATGAAATATTAAAATAATTAATATTATAAATATCTAAATAAATATAAATTGAGACTTTTGATGAATTATAAAAATTCATAGGTTAATATGACATTTTAGGGTTGATAAAATAATTTTTATTTCAAAGTAATCATGTTTTTAGGACATTATCAAAAATCAAATTCTAAGTTGTTTCAAAATTGACATAATTGTGTTTCTTAAAACAAATACTATATTATTAAATAATATAATAGTTCTAGAAATCTATGGTTTGACCAAAGTAATTTTATAATAATATATATGTCATTAATGAACCACTTTGGGTTCATTTGGCATTTTATAGTAATTTTATTAACCATATAATCTAAAGATACAAGGAGATATGGTAAATGTTAAACTATTTAACCAAGAGGTAAATCTAAAAGATATGGTTAATATGGTTACCTAAACCTGTATAAAACCTATTGGTTGAGATTCCTTAGAAGCATATCATGCTTATCCTCAAAATAAATCATTTTTGAGCTACTATTTACATAATATAATTGTTTAATAAAATAATATTTCAAGATTTTCCTAAAGTGACCCTCACCTCTCATATAAAATGACACTTCCCCTTCTCTAAAAATCACACCAACAAAGCTAATTGGATCTCCCAAAACCTGCTCAAATATACTCCCAATTATTATTACTTATACCTAGATGCCTTACTTTGATTAGAATGCCAACTTATAGAGCCTTTTTGATCAACTCAAAAAGAAACATCCGAAGAAGAGGTAATAATTTCACCACCTCTTTCAATGTTTTTTTCTTCTTCCACTTCCACATTCTTTGTTTTTACCATAGAAAATTAATTACTCTAGTACCTTATACATAATATGATGTTATTATAAATACTGTACAACCATATTCACTATTATATCCATCTTATGAATTACAAGTCTCCATACATTCGTACGTACGACTTATATTTTCCACGTCACGGTGTAACTTGTTATTCAAACACTTAATTATTTGGATTGATATAATAATGAGTATAAATGATGTAAGAAGTAAATATAACATGTTATTTATTCTTCATAAATGATATACTATCCAATTATATATGACTCCACCATTAATAGAATGGTATTGTCGCTCGTTCTCACATACAGATTACCGTCTCTACAAAAGTGAGGAGATTAATTCCCCATTGAAACCATTCAAGAGTAAATTACATTTTATGATTAAAAAATAATGTTAAATAAATTAATATTATTCTTTATATGAATCCAATACATCTTATCCCAAATAAACATGAATTATGTAACAAGATATATAAAGGAAAATGAATCAGTTAACTTGCGAAACGATGATACTACTGAAATATTATTAACAAAGCAACACTAGAAGATCATATATGATTTCGTATTTACGTATGTTGTTCTTTTATAATTTAATAGAAATCATTTAACTATTATATAGGAGTTTAACGTACCCTCGACCATTAAAAAGTACAAGGTAAGGGTTAATGTTACAATCTCTTTATTATCTGAGGTTGTTTTTACGTGAGTATCTACTTAGGGCTAATATTCATCCACATTCATGTTTCATAAATATGTATTTCAAAATATTTTTACTATTTCATATAATATGGGATAATTTCATTTTTACCATTTTTTTGAAATTTTTTTATAAAATGTTTATAAAGGAATATTTCTGTCATTTCCCAAATAAGGTCCTTTACGACCTTTTTTACAAAATTAAGGAAACAATGATTTTTTAATTATATGGAGAGTGTGTATATTTTATGCCATTATAAAATCATTGAAGCTTATATTAAAATAATATAAGAATATTTTCAAAATAAATGTTTTCTTTTTTAATTATGTGACTTTTAAATGATTTCAAAATAGAAAGAGCTATTTCTCCCAAATTGTTTTGATTTCATCTATGTCAACATCCATTGATGTATTTTACACTTGTTTGAAGTTGATTTATAAAGATACAAATATTTAATATTTTATTGAAGGTTTTGTGATATTTTTAACTGTGGATGTGTTATTTTTATACCATTCATGGTTTACGGGTCATGTATTAACATTTTGTACGCTAGTTTTAATACGAATGATTATGTTATGTTTCATCCTTTTCATATGAGAAATGAATTGGACATAGTAAGTGATGGGTAAAGACTGCTATATCTCCTCGATGTGTTGGTAGGTATCATGAGACAAACAAGTGTCTTGGAACAAGGCCTTGAAAAAATCATATTTGTATTCTTGGCACGAGGGTTTGAATATGTGGTTATGATGTCTGACATTATGCATTTTATCATTATGAAATTGGCTATTGATATTACATGTGATTATTAGACTAGTAGAATATCCATGTGATTAAGTTAATGACATAATTTGATTTATATTTTACATATTATGGTTAATTTTTTGTTTAAAAGGCTTCTATTTCAATCTTATACATTGCCTTAAATGTTTATGCTGGTTTATGAATGTTTCCACTATATTGTTTTCCTTACTGAGCATCTGATCTCAATACTTTCTATGTTTTATTTTTCCCAGGGTGCGAAGAAGTATATTACGAATGACCTACTGGGATAGTCAAAAGAATATGAATATTTTCGATGGAGACAATGTTGTGGTTTTTTTTCATTTTATAATGTAATGTAAAACTTATATTTGTATCCAGTACTTCCATGGATATTAAACAGATTGGTACATTGGGATTTGATCCCTTATGATCAAGAAAATGTTATGTAATAATGCACTGAATTAGGGTAACTAGGGTAGGGGTGTTACAGTAGGTATTATAAGAAGTTTATTACAAACCTTGGAAACTATATTTACAAAAACACTAATTAGAGAACATTAACCTAATACAGACATTGCGTATAAGTATAGAAGAACTTTCTACAATTTTTGTAATGTAGAGATTTTGTGTGTTTTCAAATAATTACATCCATTTCTGGATACAAGAAGGTAGAGACAGCTCAAGCAAAGATGTACCTAGGAGTGAAAACTCTGATGAGGAGTTTTGGGATTGACCTGGGGTATTCTGGTACATGACAATGAGCCTTGCTGTACTCTTGGTTATGATGATCCTGGTGGATATTCTTAGGTTAATTAACATTTTCATTAAAAACCATTATGAATGATTTTTGAGTATATACCTCCTTAAAGAAAACATTTTTATAAATATATATTATATCCATATACTGTTCAATTTATGGTAAGTGTTTTACAAGTTTGGAATTATGTATTGCGATTAATAAACTAATATAGTGTATGCCATTGTTTAAAAATGGCGCCTAGTGGAAGGAATGGAAACCTTATCAATGCACGTAATCCATGTAGGTATTTATCTCCTACTAAATATAATTATAGTGGAGCTGGAAATGCAATTGGTGCAGATCATCTTATCACTATACTGGGACAACTCTACCATGTAATGAATAGTAACCTTACCAGTATGGAGCACCCCTATCCACAATGTGGAAGATCAATGTTAGACCACTTCATGAGGAAATAACCACCAAAATTCAATGGGACTACTGATCCATTTGTAATTGAGAAATGGATAAGTTCCTTCGAAAATATATTTCTTGCTTTGGGGAGTTGCGAAAGTGAAAAAGTTGTCTTCGATGTTTTGTTGGAACCATGGATGTCTTTGCATGAATTGGAGTATGGTTTTTGTTTGTTGTAAATCCTCAATGGAAGTTCAGAATGTGTCCCAGTGATGTGATCATATAGTTCATGTAGAAAACAGTATTTAAGGTGGCACCGTTTCCCAGGGTTTGCCAAATTTTTGTGCCTGGAAACTGGAAAATGAAGACATAGGTTGTTGGAAAGAGGAGGTGCATGCAAAATTGAAGTGGGGTGCGAAATAAGGGAGACATGTGCAATAAATAGTGTGGTGTGTGAAAAACAGTGTGGTGCATGAAATAATAGAGAGAGTTTTTTCCGTGCTAGAGGTGTTTCGGAATCAGAACGTCAGAAAATTGCAATGGCATGGGCTACGTGAAAAACATGGAGTTGTGCATGAAAAATGGTTCCAGCGCGAAATGTATTGCGCGCAGACTGAGAGGTTTTTCACACCAAGATGGTTTTTACACATAGAGGTCAGTGATGCCTATAAATAAGCAATTAACCCCCTCATTCCGTACTTTTGAAGAATTAGAGAAGAATCAATGTATGATGTTCGTAAAAGGTTCGTGTAAAGGGAGTTGCACGAAAAATTCCTAGTTGCGCGAAAACTCCGAGTAGCACGAAAATGGAAAAGCTGGGTGAAAAAGGTGTTTTGAATAAAGCTACATGAAAAGAAGGCTCTTTCAGGAAATATTTTCTTCGCGAAAATCAAGTATTTCCCCCAAAAGTGAGATATTTCACACAAAGGGTTGGAGTTGTGCGAAATCTTCAGTATAACCTGTTTGCGCATTTCTGATTATTGGTTTAGTGGTTCAGTGTGTTCAAGTGCATCAATTCTGGTCTTTAATTCAGGCATAGTCTCGTGCTAAGAAGTGGCAAATAATTCAATGAGAATCTATTGAAGAGACCTTCACGTCTAAAAACTAACTAAGACTTCACTGATGGTAGTGAGATAGGTGGTGTCAATGGGAGTGACCTGAGGGATGCAGTGGGCTATCCTTGAACATTTGTAAAGGAAGTAATCTAGGGACAGAGTGACTGTTCCCAAACCATTGTAATCCAAAACTAGTGAAGAATATTGGAATTATGTACGACCGACAACTTAATCGGCGTATGCTCCTTGGATGTAGCCCTTAGTGGTGAACCAATTAAACAGTGTTGTGTCACCTATTTGCATGTGAATGTTTGATTTTGGATCATTTCCATCATTCATGTTTGACTAGTTTCTAACAAAATGAAAAACATGATCCATCAGTTTAAAAGAAAATTGTACACCATGATTCATGCCTCCCCTATCAGGGTGTCCTCAGGTCCTACAATGGGTATCAGAGGGTAAAGGTTGCTAGTGTTAGATCTATCCTTTGCCGTCATGGAGAATGTAGTCAAAGCTAGGGGAATACCTATCTTCGATGGGAGTAATTTTCATATTTGGAAGAACTGAATGAAATCTCATGTAAGATTCCTTCAGATGGAATTCTTCTTGGCTACTATGCAAGGAATACAAGTTACTGATCCAACGGGGTTTGCTATGACTGATATAGACATGAAAGTTTTTGACACAGATGCTAAAGCTCAGAATGCTATCACTGTGGCTCTTTCAAATCAGGTCTATATAAAGGTGATGAGTTACACCTCAGAAAAGTCTATGTGGTATAAACATGAAAATCTTTATGAAGGAGACAACAAAGTGAAGGAGGGAAAACATCAAGTCTTACACAACATGTTTGACGATATAGAGATTCATCCGAATGAGAATGCAGATTCATTCTTCAATCGAATTACTAATGTAGTGGGAGCAATTAGAGGTCTTGGAGAGGAAATCAAAGACATTGACATTGTAAAAAAATTATTGAGAATACATCCTCCTATTTACAATGAAAAGGTGTCAACCCCTGAAGAATGAGATCTATCTATACTATATCTGGATGATATGTTAAGTAGTCTAGTGGCATATGAGATGAGTGTCAAACCCGAAGATTCCACGACTCGTGTAAGCAAGTAAATGGCATTCAACGACATGGAGAAACTGAAAATTTTAGAAGATAGTGGTGGTAAAGATGATGAGGAAAGAGAAATTCTTTCTCTCATCGCCATGAAGCTGGAGAATGGAAAAGGAAAATTTAATGGTAAGCTACCTATGGCATGTTTTCATTGTGAAAGTGTTGGGCACATTGCCTCTCAGTTCCAAAGAAATCTTGATGATGATGAGAGCGAAGGAGAAGACATCGAGAAGCCTCGGAAAAGGTTTTTCAAAAAGGGAGACTTCAAATCTGGAAATAAAATATAAAAGAAGAGTTTTGTCTGTGAAGAGGAAGATGATGATATTGAATTTTGTGAAGAAGAAGAACCATAATTTAAAATCGGAAACCATGCTTCAATGATGGATACCATTGAAAAGTCAGAACCCACAATCAAAAAGGTAGATATAATCATATTACTCCTAATGGTGATAAAAATATTCTAATTAAGGATGTATTTTCCAAGCATGAGAATAAATTTAAGTGATGCAATAAGTGAAAGAAAATGGTGGAAGAATCATTAGAATATGTTGATGAGTTTGAAATAGAAATTGAATGACTATAAGAACAAGTGAGATTTCAGTCTTCAATCCTTGAAAGAACAGATGATGTTGCGGAACTAAAGTTTAGTATTGAAGAATAGGCAAAGGTAATAAATGACCATTCATCTAGACTAGAAGAGAATTACAAGACTGTTGAGGGTCGTGAGGAAGATGTCGTTACTCTTAGGAGTAAAATTGAATGTCAATCAGCCAAAAATGAGGGTAAGAAGAAAATTCATTTTGGAATATTTTTAGATTTAGAATTAATAGAAAGAGCCAACTGTTGTTCAGATAGGGTAGTAAAAATATTGAGTGATCAAAGACCTTCTTGCATGGGAAAGAGTGGAATTTGATGTAAAGCTAAGATATCAACTGCTGGAAGTGAAGAGAGCCAAAAGAAAGATAAGATGAAAGTTGGACATGTTGAAACGTAGCCTGATGTACTAAAAAAGAAAGCCTCAATCCAATATAAAATAAGAACTAAAAATTATCCTCAAACTTTCAGAAATGATAGGAAGTACAACTATTCTCTAAAGGAAGAAGGCATGATGAGAAATTCAAGTGAGAAGACATTTCCTCTCATGAAGTGTCAGTTATGTGGCTGTCTGAGCCATACCATGTCATATTGTGAAGAGGCAAGGAGATACATGAATGGGGAAGATCTGAGACATCAACAAAGGAGAATGACATCATATTCTCCATCTTATAGAAGAAATAGTTTCTCTGGACACTGTTTTCATTATTTTAACTTTGTCTATAAAGCTATCTATTGCAGACAGAGATTTGATAGGAGCGATTCATACAAATCTCAGAGATGAGTCAATATTCACCCCCCTGATGGTGTTGATCTTACAAATAGGTTTTTTGCTCAGGAAGAAGATCATGGGTATGAAGAATCTGATTATGTGGAAGAAATAATTAAAAGTACATCAATATCTTATACTCAATCAATTATCTCTTGGAGAGAAAAGAAGAAGATCGAGAAATCCAATCTTATAGAAGTAGCCTTCAAAGCTACAGAGAGCAGCAACATCTGAATTCTTGATAGTGGATTCTCTTCCCATATGATAGGAAATACTAGCCTTTTTTAGAACATTAAAAAGAAATTTGATGGAATAGTGAGGTTTGGAATTGATGGTTCTTTGAAGATTAAAGCTAGTAGGATACGTCTCTCACCAATGGAGAGCTGAAGAAGACTGAAGATCTTTATGTGGATGGTCTACGCCACAATCACCTCAGTGTGAGTCTACTCTGTGACTCAAGGAACAATGTAACTTTTATTCAAAAAGGATGTACTATAAAGGGAAAAACAAGGAACTCTCTTAGAAAAGGCTGTAGAATAGATAGAAATTTATATCATGTTGACAGCAAAGTAACCTCTTTCTATTTGTCTGTTGATGAAGAAAACAACCTCTAGAATCGAAGGCTGGGGCACATTAACCAACAAGACATGGAAAAGATATCTAAGCTAAATATTTTCATGGATATCCCCATTCCGAAATGTGAACACGGAAAGAATTTTGATGCTTTAATATGTGGGAAGATAGTCTGTAATTCATATCGACCAAAGAATAAAAGGACATCACACCTTCTTGATCTCATCCATACAGACGTATGTGGCCCTATAAATGTTGCCGAAACTCATAGAGAGAGGTACTTTTTCCTTTTCATTTATTATTATAGTATAATGGATTGTGTAATGGTTATTCACAGGAAGCGATATGTACTTGATTTAATGAAAACGTATCGCCAGATTGTTGCGAATGATACGGGACAGAAAATAAAAGTCGTGTGATCTAATAATGGAGGGTAATCCACATCCATTGAGTTTGATAATTACCTAGAAAAACATGGAATAGAACATCATTTATTTGCTATGAGAACTCCATAGCAAAATGGTGTTTTTGAGCACCGGAATCGATAGGTCAAAAATATCACTAGGAGTATGTTGATTGAGATTTGTATCTATCACCATTATAGGAAGGAAGCTGATGAAGTTTTTGTGCACATTCAGTATCTAAGGAGGCATTATATGGGAGAAACAAATACACCATATGAATTGTGGAATGGAAGTAATCCTTCGTTGAAACACGTTCGTGTTTTCAGAAGCAGTGTTTTCATCCGAAATAATGATAGAAATCAAGGGAAGTTTGGTGACAATGCTGATGAAGGAATTTTTCATGGGTATCCATTGAACAACAAAGCCTAAAAGTGTTTCAATAAATTCTTGGGCAAGATTGAGGAAGGAAATGATGTTATATAGCGACCCGACCATTTCATACATTACTATTACATCATTTCAATGATAAACAACATAATAGTATTACACATGGAGGATCCAGAGGTTTAGTGTCTTGGGAAAACTAGGACAATACATAACAAATACAACATCAAGCATAAACATTTATTTAACTTCTTTTTCACTAGCTTCTTAATGGAACTTGTCCTCTCCTTAGTACATGTATCCACCTGAGGATATACATAAAAAGGTGTGAGCTAGAATCCCATTAAGTGGATAGATAAGAACAATATATCATGGGGTGAGCATAATCATGACATAGGCAAAGAATCATGAACATGAGAGGAGCATAAATAATAAACTTGAAATGTGGCAATGCATAAAAATGAAACATCATGTCTTAGTGGTTAACTACCAAAAATAATTGTGAAAAAATCTAGCATCACGTTCACACATCTTTTCAAATTTACTCATGAGATTCATTACTTTACCCAATGCATTGGAGCGCTATATAATTCCGGGCGCACCCGTCACATTTAATTATTCATATTGTGCTATATAATTCCGGGCGAACCTGTCACATCATAACATTATCATTATCATGATTGCCACATAGAACACATATCAAACATGTACATAAATAACCCATTGAAAGGAATGGGTTTCATCTCATAATAACATATTCATAAGCTTTGGGTTCCCAAAATAATGAGGGAACAACATACTTGATATAAGAACCATCAACCTTGAATGAGAGGTAAAAGGTGAGATCTTGAAAGAAGAGTTCTTTTGGAAAACATTTTGATGGACATAAAAACCAGTGACAAACATGTATATCCCAGAAAAGTAAAGCAAATGGTGAACAAATGATCTTTGAGGAGTAACTATATCAAAAATGGAGTGAAAGATGGAGAACTCGAAGGAAGAAAATTGGGTTCGAGATTTCCCCTTACCTTGTACTCGAATGCCTCCTTCTCTTTAATGTCCTGTATAATGACATTATATTCATTAATTATAAATTCCATAACCTTTTATACATTAATAGGGTTCATTATGGTTTCATTATTTCATATTATTTTCCTTTGGATGACTTATAGAGTTTAAAAACATTGATCGGGGATGTTCGTTTTCATGGTTTTCTTGAGCGATCCACTTGTATTCTTAATTTGATGTTTGGGTAGATCATGGGTAAACATCCAGAACTAATATTACCTATTATTGATGATATTACTGAATCTTTAATGATTTTATAATTAGTTATATTATATCCATGTGGACGAATCATTAGATAATAATTAAATGAAGATTATTTGGGTTAATTTGTGCGGTTTTTGGATCACAACGAACTCGTTTTAACTTTTCACATAGTAATATGGCCATATGTTATTTCTATAACATGAAATAGAACATAATATATATAAAATATTATGGTTCAACCATAAAAACGGTTTCATGACCAGATTGAAGGTAGAAATGGGAGAAGAAAGCATGTTGTTTTTGAAGGTGATAAATTATCACCACATGAAAAACGTTCTCTTTAATAAAATAAAAGCAAGTGGGAAAGGGTATGGGGTTATATAATATAATATTAGAATCATAAGACTACATTATATTTATAATACTGGAATTATAAAACAATTTTGATGAATATAGGTAGGGTGAGATTATGAAAGGAACTTGAACTTGAAAGGAAATTAAAGGAGAAGAGGGAGAGAAATTACCTCTAGAAAATTCCTCTTGAGAACCTCCTTAAGGGCCTATGCATGGTATTTTGATGAGACCAGAAGCTTTTGGACGTGTGGGAGGGGCTAGGGAAGGTGGTTTGGAAGAGTTTAGAGAAGGCTTGGAGCTTGAGAGGTGTGAGGAAAAGAGGGAGTGAAGGGTGGCTTTTATAGTGGAGGGGAGAAGGGTTTCCTTAATATAAAATTGATTAGATTATTAATTTCACCTAAGACAAGGAATAGTGAGTCTTGGATGTCCAATAATAGTAATTTGTTAATGTAATCCCGAACCAAGTGGGATTACATCAGCAGAACATCGTCGGTGACTCAATTAATACATTATTTAGCATTTATTATGAATTATCGAATTCCACTATTCATAAAAAATTCAAGTATCTCAAAAAAATCTAAAAAATTTACCCCAACAATTTTTTGACGTGTAGAATCCAAAAATGAATTCCATTTTTCAAAAATAATTTTCTAAATATTATTATTTTAATATATAATTAAAATCATTATTTACTTAAAAAACAGTTTTAAAAATTTAAACTGATTTTGCAGTTCATTCAAAAATTACGTAGGGTCTTATAAAATTATATAAAAACTATTAGACATTGATTAAATAATTTATGAGTACATTTTAGGGAAATAAATATTCTTTTAAATTAATTAATTAATTAAAATTAATTATTTATGACTTATAAAATACCAAAAACATTTACTAAGGTCAAATTCCCACTTTCTATGATGTCTAAATTTTATTTTATTATTCATAGTTAATGTTCCTCTTATTTACTATTCATAAGGGTCATTTTACTATTCATAAGGGTAGGTTGCTATTCATAAGGGTAGGTTACTATTCAACAAAAATTATTTTTGTTTCATTAGACTCCAAAAACTATCTTGAACACAACCGTGTATGTCGGATGTTTAAAATTCCAAACATAGGGGTGACAAAATTATGTTTAAAGGTCACTTATCACATAGTAGTTCATTATTTTGTGCTTTTATGACATAAATATAAAAAGGGAATTTTCCATTGAAAAACTTTGGGTCGTTACATTCTTCCCCCCTTAATAAATTTCTCCCCCGAAATTTCACTTTACACAAACAGGTGAGGGTACATCTCCTTCATTACCTCTCCTGGTTCCCACCATTTTCTAAAATAGAAAAGGTTAGAACAAAAAATAAGTAAACAAGTCATGAATAACTTAATCATTTAAACAATTATACCAAAACCATAACATATGGGATCCCTAGGTAAATATTCATGTGTGCATTTTTTTTACTTAGTCTCATACTATAAGTTTTCTCTAGGGTTCAATAATCCTAAATCCCAAATTAACTAAACCTTTCCTCTGATACCAACTATAGCGACCCGACCTTTTCTTACATTACTATTACATCATTTCAAAGATAAACAACATAATAGTATTACACATGGAGGATCTAGAGGTTTAGTGTCTTGGGAAAACTAGGACAATACATAACAAATACAACATCAAGCATAAACATTTATTTAACTTCTTCTTCACTAGATTCTTAGTGGCACTTGTCCTCTCCTTAGTACATGTATCCACCTAAGGATATACATCAAAAGGGGTGAGCTAGAAGCCAAGTAAGAGGATAGATAAGAACAATATATCATGGGGTAAGCATAATCATGACATAGGCAAAGAATCATGAACATGAGAGGAGCATAAATAATAAACTTGTAATGTGGCAATGCATAAAAATGAAACATCATGTCTTAGTGGTTAACTTCCTCACATACTTGTGAAAAAATCTAGCATCATGTTCACACATCATTTCACATTTACTCATGAGATTCATCACTTTACCCAATGCATTGTAGCACTATATAATTCCGGGCGCACCCGTCACATTTAAACATTAATATTGCGCTATATAATTCTGGGTGCACCCATCACATCATAACATTATCATTATCATGATTCCCACATAGAACACATATAAAAAATGTACATAAATAACCCATTTAAAGTAATGGGTTTCATCTCATAATAACACATTCATAAGCTTTGGGTTCCCAAAAGAAAGAGGGAACAACCTACTTGATATAAGAACCATCAACCGTGAATGAGAGGTAAAAGGTGAGATCTTGAAAGAAGAGTTCTTTTGGAAAACATTTTGATGGACAGAAATACCAATGACAAACAATTATATCCCAGAAAAGTAAAGGAAATAGTGAAAAAATGATATTTGAGGAGTAACCATATCAAAAGTGTAGTGAAAGAGGGAGAATCCGAAGGAAGAAAATTGGTTTCGAGATTTCCCCTTACCTTGTACTCGAATGCCTCCTTCTCTTTAATGTCCTGTATAATGACATTATATTCATTAATTAGAAATTATATACCCTTTTATACATTAATATTGTTAATTCTGGTTTCATTATTTCATATTATGTTCCTTTGGATGACTTATAGAGTTTAAAAACATTGATCGGGGATGTTCGATTTCATGGTTTTCTTGTGCGGTCCACTTGTATTCTTAATTTGATGTTTGGGTAGATCATGGGTAAACATACAGAACTGATATTACATGTTATTAATGATATTACAGAATCATTAATGATTTTATAATGAGTTATATTAGATCCATGTGGATCAATCATTAGATAATAATTAAATGAAGATTATTTGGGTTAATTTGATCGGTTTTCGGATCATAAGGAACTCGTTTTAACTTTTCACTTAGTAATATGGACATAGGTTATTTCCAGAACATAAAATAGAACATAATATATATAAAATATTATGTTTCAACCATAAAAATGGTTTCACGACCAGATTGAAAGTAGAAATGGAAGAAGAAAGCATGTTTTTTTAAGGTGATAAATTATCACCACATGAACAACGTTCCCTTTAATAAAATAAAAGGAAGAGTGAAAGGGTATGAGGTGATATAATATAACATTAGAATCATAAGATTACATTATATGTATAATACTAGAATTATAAAACAATTTTTATGAAGATAGGTATGGAGAGATTACGAAAGGAACTTGAACTTGAAAGGAAATTAAAGGAGAAGAGGGAGAGAAATTACCTCTAGAATCTTCTTCTTGAGAACCTCCTTAAGGGCCTAAGCATGGTATTTTGATGAGACCAGCAGATTTTGGACGTGGGGTAGGGGTTAGGGAAGGTGTTTTGGCAGGGTTTAGAGAAGGCTTGGAGCTTGAGAGGTGTGAGGAAAAGAGGGAGTGAAGGGTGGCTTTTATAGTGGAGGGGAGAAGGGTTTCCTTAATATAAAATTGATTAGTTTATTAATTTCACCTAAGACAAGTAATAGTGAGTCTTGGATGACCAATAATAGTAATTTTATAATGTAATCCCGAACCAAGTGGGATTACATCAGCAGAACATCATCGGTGACTCAATTAATACATTATTTAGCATTTATTGTGAATTATCGAATTCCACTATTCATCAAAAATTCAAGTATCTCAGAAAAATCTAAAAAATTTACCCCAACCATTTTTCGACGTGTAGAATCCAAAAAAGAATTCCATTTTTAAAAAATAATTTTCTAAATATTATTAATTTAATTTTTAATTAAAATCATAATTTACTTAAAAAAAGTTTTTAAAATTAAAACTGATTTTGCAGTTCATTCAAAAATTACGTAGGGTCTTATAAAATTATCTAAAAACTATTAGACATTGATTCAATAATTTATTAGTACATTTTAGGGAAATAAATATTCTTTTAAATTAATTAATTAATTATAATTAATTATTTCTGACTTATAAAATACCAAAAACGTTTACTAAGGTCAAATTGGCACTTTCTATGATGTCTAAATTTTATTTTATTATTCATAGTTAATGTTCCTCTTATTTACTATTCATAAGGGTCACGTTACTATTCATAAGGGTAGGTTACTATTCATAAGGGTAGGTTACTATTCACCAAAAATTATTTTTGTTTCATTAGACTCCAAAAACTATCTTGAACACAACCGTGTATGTCGGAATTTTAAAATTCCAAACATAAGGGTGAAAAAATTATGTTTAAAGGTCACTTATCACTTAGTAGTTCATTATTTTGTGTTTTTATGACATAAATATAAGAAGGGAATTTTCCATTGAAAAACGTTGGGTCGTTACATGTTAATATCATTGAAGGAAAGACCCTAAATTCTTCAAATTATTCCAATGCTGATGAGATATAAGATGAGGATGAATGTGAACATTAACTAAATACAAATACAGAAATAGAGGAAGGTGTACCAAACACTCAAGAGTCATATCATGATGTTGACTTAGAAGATGAATCTGAAGAGGAAACCTTTGCAGGAAAAAATGAAATTGAACCTCACAAGAGAAATCGAAGAGATGATATTGATCCATCTAACATAATTGGGGATAGGAGTGCACACACACAAATAAGGGGGATGAAGAATAACACACAATCCTCATTTATGTCAGTTGTGGAGCCATCCTCATTTGAATAAGTACCAAATGATGAATCTTGGGTGAAATCCATGAATGAAGAGTGAGATTATATTGACAAGAACCAGTCATGGGATCTTGTCCAGAGACTTGAAGATCACAGTGTGAGTGGTACAAAATGGATCTTCAAGAACATGCTTGATGAGAATGTAAGTGTTATTAAAAATAAGACATGACTGGTATGTAAATGATACTCCCAGATTTAAGGTATTGATGTTTAAGAAACCTTTGCTCCAGTGGCTATAATTGAGTCAATCAGGCTTTTTCATGCCATGGAACTCCAAAAAGGATATAAAGTATATCAAATGGATGTCAAGATAGCATTCTTAAATGGTGTTCTCGAAGAAGATGTCTACATTGAACAACCAATGTGTTTTATTCCTGGTATTGATGAAACAAAGGTTTACAAAATAATGAAGGATCTATATGGTTTGAAGCAGACTCCAAGAGCATAGTATTCCCGGCTGGAATCTTATCTCAAGAAGCGGGAATTACAAAGAGGAAGAGTAGATCACAATCTATATGTGATGAATTCTCTAAAAGATCAGTTCATGGTTCTAGACTAGGTTGATGAAATAATATTTGGTTGCAATAGGAAGAAGTTAGTGGATGAATTTTCTAATCACATGAAATATTAATTTGAAATGTCTATGATTGGGGAGTTGATATATTTCTTGGGGCAGCAGGTGATTCAAAAGAAGGATTACACTTTCATTTATCAAGAAATGTATGCAAAATTGATGTCGAAGATGTTTAATAAGCATGAATCCAAACTGATGTCAACTCTGATTACGGTTGGAACCAAACTTGGAAACTATGAGGATGGGACCGCTGTAGATCTGACAATGTACATGAGGATTATTAGAAGCATATTATACCTGACAGTAACACGACCAGACATTGTCTTTGCAACATGCTTAGTATCCCGCTCTCTGAGTAATCCAAAGGAACAACATATGGAAGTAGTAACAAGAATCATGAGGTATATTCAAGGTACTCACAATTGTGGGTTATACTTTGCTGCAGGAAGGGATAGTGAATTATCTGCATTTTCAGATGCCAATTGGGCTGGTGATGTAGTTGACAGAATGTCCAAAAGTGGTGGACCATTCTATATTGGGAATAAATGTGTTGGCTGGTTGGGAAAGAAATAAGAATGTACTTCTCTTAGTACTGTTGAAGCTGAATATATCACTGCTACAAAGGAAAGCACTCAACTACTATGGATGAATCGACAACTGATAGATATTGGTGATGAGGTGAAACAACCAATGGTGATTTATTGTGATAAAAAAGTGCAATAAATCTTACAAATAATCCTATTCAGAATTCTCGTACAAAACATATTGAAATCATGTATCTCTTTAACAATGAAAATGTTGAGCAAGGCATGATTAGAATGGATCATGTGGGAACTAATAAGAAAGTTGATGATATCCTAACCCAGCCACATTCAACGGCTGCATTTGAGAAACAACATTTGAACCTCAGTGTTCAGCCACCTCCCAGTGCATAAGAAGGTTACAAAATACCCCTCTACCTAGTTATGTTAACTGTTTTTAATCTTTTTGTGGTTATGATACAGGTTTATGGGGGAGATTGTCATGACCCACCCTCGGGGCCCGTGCCGTGACTACCCCAAGCCCGCCTTCCATAGGCCAGGGGCTGGCGACTAGCACCAAGGCGTAAATCCTGGTAAAAAGGGAAGGCATTGCCTTTGTAAAGTAAACAAACACCACAGAGTAAGGAAGCAGAAAGGTAAACACTAAGTAAAAATAGAGTACAACTGAAAGTGCGGAAAAGTAAATGGTCCAGTATACAAACCCAAACTGAAAGTAAAGTACAACTCGAAAGGAAAAACAACAACTGTAAAGTAAAAGCCGCTACACCGAGCTGTCCACTGGAAATCCCACCGGATGGGTGGGTACAGATAGCTTCACTGCTCCTCGGGTTCCGCCGTCTGCTCCGAGTACGCCCCCCCCAGTGGTCCACCTCCAGTTACCGTCCTGCTCTGCAAGCCTCAACCACGATCAACGCTGTCCGTCATCTGCAACCAACACAATGTAGTGCGGGCATAGCCCATGCAAGGGTGAGTATAAGCTACTCAGTAGGGACCCGAGACCCCTGAAGGTCTCCCAAAATCCATAAAGGATAAACCACAAAATAAAGATAAAAACACGAAGTAACAACTGAGATTGCTTAGGTATATGCCCATATATATACCTAAGTCATCAATTCCAATACGCTCCAACCTCCGAGCCCAAGTTCAACTCAGTCCACACAGGAAAGTATACGTATTCCACACAGGAATGAAAAACGTAATCCACATAGGACACCAAAACACAATCCACACAGGAAGGTAAACAAGATTCAGCTCACACAGGTATACTTCTTCGAGGACGATAGAGATGATCACTGATCCATTTAAGTCGTCAGACCCACAAAGGATCGATAGGTACTAACCCCCGCAAAGACCCACACAGGATCGGGCCCACACATGACCTGTAGGCGCTGGTTCACACAGGACCGCTGAGTGCTGACCCACACAGGATTGGACCCACACAAGATCGGTAGCACTGATCCACACAGGATCGCTGAGTGCTGTAGTCGTCGTCGTCGAATCCACTAAGGATCTCTGCACAATCGTTGTCGCACTCACAGTAGCAGTCACAACAAGCTCTAGGGTTCCCGCACACAGTAAGCTCGTTCGGGAGGGTCCGCTCCACGAGCCGAGAGGCTGATACATCAACTGTCACAAAGTCTAGAGTTGATGTATCCCAAAGTTCCGTATCGTCAACAGGAACTCAGCGCAACAGACGACATGTCAATCGGACGCCCGGTCTGAGAGTTATTTGCTTTTTCGTTCCAGGGGCCCGGTTGGTTTTTAAGGCAAAAGCAACCCGACCGTACACCACCTGCGTCCAAACCTCGGGCGGAGTATGCCAAAAGATCTGTCTCACTAAGAGGAACTCAACAAAGCTGACGACACATCAATCAGACGTCCGTAGCTCAAGATATGAGCGTTTCCGCTCCGAGGGCCCGGTTGGTTTCATGTACGAACCAACCCGGCCAAACCCAAAGTAATCTGAAACCTTGAGTGCAATATACTGAAACGACCGTCTCGATCCAAGGATCGCATCGCCACTGACGGCGCGTCGTTTGGAGGTCCGTAGCCCGAGTTATGGGCATTTGAACCTAAACAGTTCGGTATCGGGGGTTTTGGGCCCGGGCCGACCCGGCCCGAGACCCCCCCGGCTAGCCCAAACCGAGTCGACCCACCCCGGACAGGGTCGACCCAGCCCAGCACGGCCTAGCCCGGCCTGGCCTGGCGGACCGGCTAGGCGCGCCGGTTTGGCGCAAGGCAGCGCGCTCGGCGTCCTGCCAGCTCGGCCGAAGGCCGAGCTGATTGGAACGGGGGGAGCCTGCCCCACCCCTTTGTGAAACCGGCCCCCCCTCATTATGGGGGGCCGTTTATTTGCTGGATGGGGGAATTAATTCCCCCCGGTTTGCCTCCCTTCCGGCCGGCCCGACCTGGCCGGCCGGTTCTTCCTCAACGGGACCGGCAAAGGCCGGTCCCCTTCCAGCTTCCAGCACCAGCGGCCCAGCTGGCCGCCGGTCTTCTCGCTCCGCCGCGGCCCGGAACCGGCCGCGGCCTTCATTGTCCGGCATGGCGCGATGGCATCGCGCCCTTCCGCCGCGGCCCCGCTCCGGCCGCGGTGTCTCCGACTTTCTTCGACGAGGCGCGACGGTGTCGCGTCCTTGCATTATTTTACGACGCGGCGCGACGGCGTCACGCGTTTCTTGCCGTATGATCCTACGCGGTGCGACGACACCACGCCACACCAGTTTCAATCCACAATAGAATCAACATGAAAAAGGAGGAAGGTCGGCCATGTTCGTGCGGTCCGGCCCCCTCGCGTTATTTGCTAACAATTGGCCAAATTCCACGAAGAAATAAACACGGGTATAAATCATGATCAAAGGAATAAAATAAACCCCTACCTCGGTTTCAAGTGCGGAGCACGTCAACATGCCACGGAAGACAAGCGTCGCGGAGGTCGGGCGTCGTGGAAACCGAACGTCATTTCCATTGACGTCGAGGTGCGTCCGAAGAGGTACGTCGCTGGAGAAGCTTCGTAAGCTGTCGGAGAAAGTCCGAGGAAGAAACGACATCTCCTTTCGTTAACACGGGTAGAAGATCGAAGATGCGGCGTCGTCGATCTTTGGAAACACACCGGCTACGAAGAAGAGAAGCGGCGTTCTTAATAGGAGCTTAAGTTTTCTTCGTCAAGGTTGAAGAAGATGGAGAGAACTTCCCAAATCCACTCAAGGTGGAAAAGGATACCAACCAAAATAAAATAAGCTTAAAGCATATTTTATTTACACAATTAAACAAATTGAATTTCAAAAGTTTAAAATTAAAACAACTTAACTCAATAAATAACCCAAGTTGTCAAGATTAATTAAAGAGGAGTTATAGAAATTTTAAAGGGAAGATGAAGTGTTAGGGTTCATGTGGGCCCCACCACACTTAATCCTCTCAAGGGAGGTTAAGTGGATGTGGGTCCCACCCCTAACTCCCTTTGGGAGGTTATAACCAACTTGGATAAAAAAAATAAAATGTGTTTCCACATTTTATTTAACTTCATTTTAAACTCCCAAAAACTAACTCTCAACCCGCATAAAATGCAACCTCGGAAAAGTTCTCCTTAAGCGAATATCGGTGCTGCGAGTTTATCGGTTCACTCAGAATTCGATTCCGGGCACCGGTTCAAAAGTTAGAAATTCCCGCTCGTTCGTTCACTGAACGTAACCGAGCCAAACTTCAGAAATAGATTCCAGGCACACCGGGCCTCGGAATCAGGTGCCGTCAGAAACCGCGCTCTTTTAAAATTACAAAGAAAATTAAGAAAAAATTTCCCTTGAATTTTACGGGTCATTAAATTACTCCCACCTCAGGGCTTTATGTCCCCGTAAAGATACATCAAAACTAGGGAAACAAATGAGGGTACTGAGCACGCATCTGAGCCTCCCGCTCCCAAGTGCTCTCCTGGATTTTCCCGTGCTACCATTTGATGCGCACTAGAGGAATCGACCGTCCACATAGGACCCGCTCTTGTTGATCCTCGATCTCCACCGGGACCTCCGCAAAAGTCGCCCCATCATCAACGTCAAGCTCCACATGGTCAATGATGTGCGTCGGGTGGCGCACATATCTCATCAGCTGAGACACGTGGAAGACGTCGTGCACCCGGTGCAACTGAGGTGGTAGAGCCAATCGATAAGCCACCTCGCCAATCCTACTATGGACCTGGAAGGGTCCGATGAAGCACGGAGATAACTTGCCAACTCGGCCAAATCTCCGAATACCACGTCGAGGTGAGACCCGCAAGAAGACGTGGTCGCCATCCTCAAACTCTAGTGGCCTCCGCCTCCTGTCAGCATATGACTTCTGCCGGCTCTGAGCTGTCCTCATCTGCTCCTGGATGACCTGGACCTTCTCTGTCGTGGCCTGGACCATCTCTAGTCCCACAAGTGCTGACTCCCCAGGGTCTATCCAGTACAAAGAAGATCTACAAGGTTGGTCGTACAACGCCTCATACGGTGCCATCCCGATGGTGGAGTGGTAGCTGTTGTTGTACGCAAACTCCACCATGGGTAGGTGGTCCTCCCAGCTACGACCAAAGTCGAGGACACATGCACGGAGCATGTCCTCGAGATTCTGAATGGTCCTCTCTGTCTGACCATCCGTCTGAGGATGAAAGGCTGTGCTCAGACGTAGCTGCGTCCCAAACGCCTCCTGAAATCCCTTCCAAAGCCGGGAAGTAAAATGAGCATCTCGATCAGAGATGATAGAAGATGGAACACCGTGAAGCTGTACAATATCTTGAACGTAAAGACGTTCCAAGCTCTCCACTTAGCCCTGCTCTCAGATGGGTAAGAAGTGAGCTGACTTGGAGAGTGGGTCGACAATCACCCAGATGGAGTCGTGACCTCTGGAAGTGCGTGGAAGTACAGTCATGAAGTCTATAGATATCCCGTCCCACTTCCACTCTGGGACCTCCAAGGGCTGTACCAAGCCTGCTGGTACCTGATGCTCTGCCTTCACCTACTGGCAAGTGAGGCATCGAGAAACGAACTCTGCTATAACCTTCTTCATGCCTGGCCACCAGTGCTGTCGTCTGAGATCCTGGAACATCTTCACCACTCCAGGATGTACCACCAAGGGAGAAGTGTGAAACTCTCTTAGCACCTCCTCTCGTAATGAAACTGGTACCATGGTACGTCCTCTGAAAAGGATTTCTTGCTCTGCTCCAAAGGAGAAACCATCAGGTGCCTGTCCTGAGGATATCTGTGCACGTCGCGTCTCACAGTCAGCATCCCCTCACTGTGCCTCTCTGACCCACTGTAGAAGTGGAGGAGTGACTGGGAGAGACTGAAGTAAGGCTGCTCCATCTCTATCAATGAAGGATATCTGCAAAGAGGCTAGCTGCTTTGTCGCCTCCTCAAGTAGCTGAATGCCCGTTCTCCTGCTGAGGGCATAGGCTACTACGTTCCCCTTCCCAGGAGTATAGACTATCTCAAAGTCATAGTCCTGGAGGAACTCGAGCCATCGCCGCTGTCTAAGATTCAGGTCCTTCTGCGAGAAGATATACCTAAGACTCTGATGATTAGAAAAGACTGTAAAGCGTTCGCCCATCAGATAGTGTCTCTATGTCTTCATAGAGAAGACCACTGCTGCTAACTCCAGGTCATGGGTAGCGTAGTTCTACTCATGCAGCCTCAACTGACGTGATCCATAAGCGATCACTGCCCGCTACTGCATCAGGACACATCCGAGTCTGGTCCCTGATGAATCGCAGTAAACTACGTATCCAACTCCCTCCTCAAGCAACCTCAAGATAGGCGCCCTGTTCAATCTCTTTCTCAGCTCCTGGAAGCTCTGCTGACATCTATCTGACCACACGAAGGGTTTCCCCTTCTTCGTCAATGCTGAGACTGGTGCCGCAACTCTAGAAAAGTCTGGCACGAATCTCCAGTAGTATCCAGCTAAACCCAAGAAACTCCGAACCTCCGTCACGCTCCTGGGTGGATCCCAAGCTAACACTGGATCGATCTTCGCAGGATCCACTGCAACTCCTTCCTTAGAGATGACGTGCCCCAAGAAGTGGACCTCCCGTATCCCGAACTGGCACTTAGAGAACTTACCATAAAGATGGTGCTCTCGGAGTGTGTCTAGTACAACCCGTAAGTGGTAGGCGTGCTCCTCCACAGTCGTCGAGTAAATCAGAATGTCGTCGATGAAAACCACGACAAATCGATCAAGGCATGGCTGAAAGATCCTGTTCATGAGGGCCATGAACACTGCTGGAGAATTGGTTATGCCGAAGGGCATAACCAAGAACTCATAGTGGCCATACCGACATCTGAAGGTCGTCTTCTACACGTCCTCGTCTCTAACTCTGAGATGATGATAGCCTGACCTGAGGTCTATCTTCGAGAACCACCGTGCTCCTTTGAGCTGATCAAAGAGGTCATCAATCCTCGTTAGAGGATACTTGTTCCTCACTGTCACCTGGTTCAGGCGACGATAGTCAACACAAAGTCTCAAGCTCCCGTCCGCCTTCTTGGCAAACAATATCGGGGATGCCCAGGGTGAAACACTGGGTTGGATAAACCCCCTGCCCTGCAAGTCCTCAAACTGAACTCGTAGCTCTCGAAGCTCAGCGGGGGCCATCCAATACGCTGGGGGCGATATCAGGGCTATCCCGGGGTACAAGTCAATATAAAATTATACCTCTCTGCGAGGAGGTAACCCTGGAACGTCGTCGGGAAAAACGTCCGAAAACTGATCCACCACTGCAGGAAAACCAGGACTCCGCACGTCAACTGCTCCAAGTATGAGGCTAGCCAACTGATGAGTGATGGGTTGTCCTCTCCTCCTCGGAAGTCCATCCTATGCTGCTAAGGCTCCCTTCTCGCCGGTGAAGGTGAACCTTCTCCCGTCGGTGCGTACACATCGCACCTTGTGCCTAAAACATTCAATCTACGCATGGACCATAGATAACCAATCCATGTCCAAGATGACATCGTAAGGCCTCGACGCTGCTACAAGAAGATCTGAGCCGAAGCTCTCGCCTCCTAGAGTAAGCTCACACTGCCGGCACCAGTGCGTAATCCTTGAGTCTGCTCCCGTAGGAGTCTCTAGCCGTAAGGATCGAGCCAACGGCTCTGTCGGAATCTCCGAGCTCCGAACAAGGGTAGAGGCTATGAAAGAGTGACTCGCTTCTGTGTCTATCATAACTGCAGCAAGGGTGGAATAGACACAGATAGTACCTCGAATCATCTCTGGTGTGCCGTGGTCGTAGGCCTCTGCTGCCTGGAGCTGTGCCTGTCTCTGCCCGCCAGCTCCCTGTGGTCGGGGTTGACCTTTTGGTGGTGGTGGTGGTAGAGTCTCAAAGCGTCTCCCACCACCTGCTACTCGGCCAGCTCCCCTGCCTCATCTGCCTCCTCCATGCGGACCGCCATGGTCGACCCTCTGCCTCTGCCTCAGTGGTCCCTCAACCGTCTGCTACTCCTTGGCACGACGGGTCGGGCAGTCACGAGCCATGTGGCCCTGCCCGCCGCACGAGTAGTACTGCCTGCCTCTCGAAAGACTGGATCCGCACTGTGTGCCCCGCACTGCTGAGCCAGTGTCCGGAGGTCGTCTGCTTGATGGTCTGGTTTGCTTGGACCCCTGAGTCATCCGTCGAATGCCTGCTGCAGATGAATCTGCCACGTGCTGCCCTGCGGTGGGTCACGGCGCTGGTGTAGACTCTGCAAGAAAGCTCTCGATCAAAAGGGCCCGCTCTAGTACTCCTGTCTGAGTCGGAATGCTGAGGGAGATCAACGATGCCCTGATCTCGTGTCTCAAACCCTGCTCAAAGGTCCGGACCCGGAAGAATGGGTCCCGTACCATGTCAGTCGAGTAGCACGAGAGATCAGTAAATCTCACCGAGTACTGAGCGACCGTCATACTGCCCTGCCGCATCTGAAGAAGCTCCTGAATGCGCACCGCACGGAGGGTGGCTGGGACAAACTCTGAGCGGAAGAAGCTCTCAAAGTCTGTCCAGAGTAGAGATGCCTCATCGTGCACCTGTAGCATCATGCTCCACCATAGGCCCACTGCTGCGTGAAGTAGGCTCACAACGAGGATCACCATGAGGTATGATGGTGTCCTCACTAGCCTAAAAATTCGTACGACTGCCTCCAGCCAGTCCTCAGCTGCCTGGGGGTCTGTCTCCCCACGAAACCTGGGCAGTCGCTGGTGCTGAAACTCATGCAGTGCTTTGAGGCAACGTGCATCGTCAGCGGCTGGTGCAAGAAGTATCGGTGGCTCGGCGGGTAGTGCTACCGCCGGTGCCACTGCTGACAAAGGGCCCTGCACCGAGGCCTCGTCGCTCGATGGGATGTCATCATGCTCGACTCTCGGAACCCTAGCTGGCTTCCGTCGTGGGGCCATCCTAAAAAGGAAACAGGTGCGCCACGGTCAGAACAGTATACCTGGTGAGCTGATACAAAGTAATCACAAATAAAACATGAAACACACAGGAAATCAATGTTTTCGTGCATTAAGTCGGAAATCAGAATTCATGGTCCTGGTGTACAGATACGTTGGCCGCCGCACCAACACTGGATTCCCTGGACTGATAACAACACTCAATACGCTAAACATTAATGCTTCACAAAGAAAAGATCAGAGTTGGCGGTAGAACCGAACTCCCCTGATACCAATTTGTCACGACCCTCCCTTGGGGCCTGTGCCGTGACTACCCCAAGCTCGCCTTGGTGCTAGTCGCCAGCCCCTGGCCTATGGAAGGCGGGCTTGGGGTAGTCACGACACAGGCCCCAAGGGCGGGTCGTGACATGTTTTTAATCTTTTTGTGGTTATGATACAGGTTTATGGGGGAGTTACTATCCATGGGGTGTATTTAGATGTTCAATAAAAAATACCAATCTTTGGGTTTATTTCCAATGGGGGAGAAGGAACGAATTCAAGACATGATTGGTATCACATGGAGATTTTAGTGATAGTATTAGATTGAATACATTGGACATGTAATGCTTCTGGGAAAATTTATGATAATTGCTTGGGCATCACTGAGAAATCCAAAACACAGGATCCCAATTCACGCTTACCCTCTTGTTTTCTACACTGAGAATTGCTCACGTAGAATACAGTGTTGGCTAAGTTGATTCTTGAGTTTTTGGTTTACATGTTGATGGTGCTCTTTGGAATTTATCTTATGATTGCCAACAACCACAAAGGGGGAGATTGTTGGAACCATGGCTCTTCTTTGCATGAATTGGTGTATGGTTTGTGTTTGTTGTCGATCCTCTGTGGAAGCTAAGAATGTTTTCCAGTAAAGTGATCATACATTTCAATCATACCACAATATTTAAGGTGGATTCATTTCTCAGTGTTTGAAAAATTTTTGGGAATGAAAATCTGAAAATGAAGACATAGGTTGTTGGCAAGAGGAGGTGCGCGCAGAAAGGAAGTTATGCATGAAATAAGGGAGGCATGCACGGAAAACAACATGGTGCGTGAAAAATTGTGTGGTGCATGAAATTTTGGAGAGATATTTAGTCATACAAGAGGTGTTTTTGAATTAGAATGTAGGAAAATAGAAAAGGAATGGGCTGAGCGAAAAACATGGAGTTGTGTGCGAAAAATGGTTCCAGAGTGAAATGTATTGTTTACAGACTGAGAGGTTTTTCACACCAAGATGGTTTTTTTGTGTAGGGGTCAGCGACACATATAATTAAGTGATAACCCCCATCATTCCATGTGGTTTAAGACCTAGAGAAGATCTGAGGTCTGATGCACCTAAAAGGTTCACGTAAAGGGAGTTGCACAAAAAAGTACGAGCTGTGTGAAAAACATTGAGTAGCGTGAAAAAGGAAAATCTATGAGAATAATGTATTACGCTTAAAGCCACGTGTAAAGGAATATATTGCGTGAAATATTTTCCACACAAAAATCAAGTATGTCATGAAAAAGTGACATATTTCGCGAAAAGGGAAAGAGTTTCACAAAATCTTAAGTATAAACTGTTAGCGCATTTCTGATTATCTGGTTCAGTGGTTTAGTGTGGTCAAGTGCATCAATTATTGTCTTCAATGAAATAATTTTCTCATGCTAAGAAGTGGAAAAAAATCAAATTGAATCTACTGAAGAGACCTTCACATCTATAAACTGACTGAGACTTCACCGATGACAGTGAGCTAGGGTGATTCAATGGGAGTGACCTTAGGGATGCAGTGGGATATCCATGAACATTTGTAAAGGTAGTGATCCTGGGATAGAGTGATTGTTCATGAACCATTGTAATCCACAATTAGTTAAAAATAGTGGAATTAGGTACAACCGCCAACCTGTCGGTGTATGCTTCATGGATGTAGCCCTTATTGTGAACCGAGTAAAAAGTGTTGTTTCATCTATTTTCATGTGAATGTTTTATTTCAGATCATTTCCATCATACAAGTTTGAATAGTAAATACCAACGTGGGAAAAAGATCCATTAGTTTAAAAGAAAATTTGACACCCCGATTCACCCCTCCCCTCTCAGGGTGTCCCGGGGTCCTATAAGTTTATTGCCTTATGGGAGATGCAGATCAATTGTGGTTATTAATTAATAATTAAATGGAAGATGAAGAAGTATGAAATATGGAATGGAGGGAGGATAAAGGGATTTTTTTTAGAAAACTTCTTTCCTCGTGACCATTGAGAAGATTTGGAGAGATAATTTCTGAGTCTAGGGAAAAAGGATGACTAGAATGTCGCAATGTATGAGGCTAAATCTAAATGGTTTGCAAGGAATGTAGCAGATTATATACATAACCCAAGGTGTAAGATTGATCGATTATTTTATGGGTTAAAACCATTTCTCCATCAAGCATTAGTCTCACAATCCTTATCATCATTGGATGATATTATCACATGTGCTATCAAGAAAGAAAAATAATTCGCTATGTCTTATGACTTTAAAGAAAAGAAAGATAAGAAGGTATCTTCTAAACATTCTGGAAATGGGAATAAGGGGAAGAAGGGAAATGTTGAATTTCTATACTGTAGTAAATGTGGAAAGAATCATACAGATACATTCTTGAAGGGAATGCGAGTTTTTACAGGTGTGGTGAAAAGGGCCACTAAGCTTGTGATTGCAAGGTAAAGAAAGAGGCTGTTAATGTTGAATTCAAAAATTGTAGAGAAAAAGGGCATTATGAAAACTAATTTCATAAGCCCCAAGGAAACTTACCTCAAGAAAAGGCCAAGGGAGAAAGGGAAAGATTATGTGACCACTACTGCTATGGTTGAAGCTTCGAAAGAAGTGGTGGCTGGTAATATAATGGTTTCCTCATGTTTTTACAATGGTTTATTTTATTTTGGATCATCAAATTGTTTCCTATCTTCCTAGTTTTCAAAGAAAACTAGATATTTCCAATTTGATTTACCAAGGGAGTTGTTAGTCAAAAATCATTAGGGAAGTATCATTCTAATAAAGATTTGTGAATTAGTTCCCATTAGGGAATATAAATGTTCTCTGTTTGTTGATATCATCATACCAATGATTGAATTTTATATAAACCTTAGAATGGATTGGCTTCTTTAACATGATGTTAAAATTTATTGTAAGAAGGAGGATAAAATTTTCAATGATGATAAGGAGTACCTTATCTTTATAAAAGAAATGTCACCACCAGATTTTTATCTAGATCCACCCCCAGTAGCTCTACTAAATTCAATTATTGGGGAGGATGATAATGAACTAACTATGGGTGAGGAAATAATGTTAAAATAGATAAAGTACCTATTGAACAAGAATAAGTTTATGTGTTTCCATAGGATTCACCTGGACATCTTCCAGAATCATAAATTGAGTTTTCCATTGATTTAATTCCTGGATCAAGACCCATATCAAAGACCCCTTATAGAATGGACACATTGGAGTTAGTGGAACTAAAGATAAAAATAGAAGAATTGATTAATTAAGGATTTATTTTCTCAAGTGTTTCTCCATGGGGAGCCCCTATTCATTTTGTTGAGAATAAAGATGGATTGATGAGGATGTGCATTGACTACAGGGAGCTCAATGTAATAAAAACAAAGAAAAAGTATCCCCTACATCAAATTGATGATTTATTCAACTAATTTCATGGAGCTCAATATTTTTCAAATATTGAACTTTGATCTAGATATCATCAGTTGTGTGTGAGGAAGGTAGACATTCTGAAAACAATATTTCGAACAACGTATAGGCATTACCAGTTTACAATAATGCCTTTTGGACTAACTAACACACCCTCTGTTTTGATGGATTTAATGAATAGAGTTTACAAGGAATATCTTGTTGAATTTGTGCTAGTATTTATCAATGATATATTGGTATAATAAAAATGCTATGAGGATCATGAAAATCACTTGCACACTATTCGGAAAACCCTCAGAATAAATGAATTATATGGGATGTTTAGAATGTGTAAATTATGGCTTCAAGAAATTTCTTTTCTTAGCAATATTATCTCTAAGGATAGAATCTATGTATATCCTTCTATGAAAAGAGCGATACAAGAATGAAAAACACCAATGAGTATAACTGAGGTACATAGTTTTGTTGGTTTATCACATTATTATCGACGTTTCGCCCAGAATTTTGCTTGATTGGAAAACACATTTACTATGATCAAACATAAAGGGGTTAAATTTTTTGGACATAATAGTGTGAAGAATGTTTTGAAGAACTGAAGATAATATTAGTCAATGCTTCTATATTGAATCTACCATAAGGGAATGATGGGTTTGTTATTTTTGGTGATACTTCAAAGAAAGGACATGGTTGTGTCATTATGCAAAATGATAGAATTATTTCTTATGAATCACAAAAACTAAAATTTCATGAACAAAATATACAACTCATGATATTGAGTTAGAAGCTGTAATATTTTCTATGAATATATGTTGACACTATCTCTATGGTAAAAAATAAGATATATATACCAATCACAAGAGTTTGAAGTATATTTTCTCACAAAAAGAACTCAACATGAGGCAAAGTTGATGGCTTGAACTACTCAAAGATTATGATGGAACTATACACTACCACACGGGGAAGGAAAATAAGGTGGAAGATGCTTTAAGCAGAAAGGATCATGGATTTTTGAACTAGATGAGAGTTGAAAGTGATTATATATACATAATCTAGTAAAAATGGATATGGGAATAGTCATGGAAGGTGAAACATCAAAACTTTTTTCAAATGGTAGCCAACCCATCATTACTAGAAAGGATAAAAAGATCTCAGACTGATGATGTGGAGTTTCAAAAGAAAATTATTGCTATGAATGATGGGAGATTTATTGAATTAGTATATGAAGATAAAATTTTTCAATATAGTAAGAGATGTTGTGTTCTTGATATACCTGACCTAAAAAGGGAATTGATGGATGATGCTCATACCTTCAGATTATCTATACAACATGGTAGCATTAATACATATATATATTTGAAGAAACATTTTTCATGGGACAACATGAAGAGAGACATTGCTGATTATGTATTAATATGTATGGTTTGTCAATATGTGAAGGCTTGAAGACAACATCCTAGGCGATTCATGCAACCTCTTTCCATACCTGATTTGAAATGGGATGATATTATGATGGACATTGTCATGGGGATACCAAAGACTCCTAGAATGAATGATTCAATATGGGTCATTGTTGATCGACTTACCAAGTCAACACATTTTCAAGATATAAGAGAAGAATTACCACATGAACGTTTATGAAGACTATATTTTAATGAAGTTGTATGACTTCATGGAGCACCCCTATTGATTTTTTCTAATCATGATCCCCATTTTACATCAAGATTCAAGAAAAGTATTTAGAAGGCCTTGGATACTGATAGTCGTTTGAGAACAACTTACCACCCTCAAACTGATGGACAATCAAAATAGACTATTCAAACCATACAAGACATGTAGAGATCTTTCTCACTTGACTTTCAAAGTATGTGGGATCAATATTTACCTGTGATAGAATTTTTCTATAATAATATCCTCCATTAAAGTACTCATATGGCACCATATTAAGCGTTATATGGAATTATATGTCGCACACCAACTTGTTGGGGTGATGTTGGTGAAGGAAAACTCGTAGGCCCAGAACTTGTTGAGGAAACAATGGAAAAGGTGAATATTATCCAAACACACATAAAAGAAGCTCAAAGTACGCAAAAGATCTATGTCGCTAACCAAAGGATGTATTTAAAATTTCAAGTAGGTTATCATGATTTCTTGATTGTATTTCAATGGATGGGTGTTATTCGATTTGGTAATAAGGGAAAATTAAGTCCCAAGTACATCAGAACATTCAAAATTATATAACGAATTGGAGTTGTAGCTTATCGTTTGGCAATGTTGCCGTGTCTCTCCAATGTTCATGATGTTTTCCATGTATCACTGTTGAGAAAATACATGCCTTACCCAATCCATGTAATCACCTATGATGAAATAGAACTGGAAATTGATCTTTCTTGTTGTGAAGAGCCTATCAATATTCTTGTTACTAGAGAACAAGTGTAGAGAAACTGGATGACTCATTTGGAAAAAGTTCTATGTATAAACTATAAGATGTGGTAGGATACATGGGAACCCAAAAAACTTATGATTAAGAACCACCCCAATTTTTTAGGAATTAATATTCTATATGTTTTGAGGATGAAATTATTATAAGGATAGAAGAATTTAAACCCCCCAAGATTCTATGGTATGTTTCCCTTTGAATAATGAAATAGCTTGCATTTGTAGGCAACTTGGTGTTTTAACAATCCATGACAAATCAAACTAGCTGTTATGAATAATAATACCCACATTCTGAAATTTTATAAATTTTATTTTTCAAAATAGTCTTGATTTTTGAAATTAGAATATCTAAATTAGCTTAGGGTGAATTTTTGGAATTTTTCAGAAAACATTCAATTTTTGAGGAGTAGTGAAAAACAGTGCATTATTGTTTAAAACTGAATTTTTATTTATGTAATTAGTTATTTTATTTTAATTTATTTAAGTCAAAATAGATATATAATTCCTATATTTGTTCAATTAAATTCATTGGAGTCATTTTATAATAAAATTAGATGTATAAAATTTTATTGAATTGTTTAACGTCTTTTACCCTCCTTCTGGGCACGTTAGCAAATTTGAAGGAAATGTAATTTTACCACTTATGCGAAATGGATTTAAAAAATCCAAGAGGAAATATTGATATTAGTATGTAAAATGTGGTTCAATAAGATGAAAATAAGTTTTGGTGAATTGTAACTTTTGACTTTAAATAAATTAATAATAAATGTCCTAATCTAATCCAAGTGGGCCTAAATGGTCATATTTTATTCCTAAGTTTGTTTTTGGTCGAATTACACTTGTCCAATAGAATTAGGACATGTGTTAGGGTAATATTAATATCATATTTACCCTTAGTTACCCTATTTACTATTAACCGCGGTAAAAAAAGGTAAAAAGTTACTATTCACCAAAAAATTATTTTCATCTCATTGAACCACATTTTAGTCTTTGATATTAACCGTGTCTCTCGGATTTTCGAAATTCCATTCACAGAAGTGGTAAAATTAAGTTTTATGCAAAATTCAGTTTTTTAACCTACCACTTAGTGGTTTCACTATTCATCAAAAATTGAAAGTTTTCAGAAAAATACCAAAATTTCATCCTAAGCTATATTTCAAATTCCGAATTCAAAAATGAAGTCTATTTTACCAAATTCATAACATAGAAGTTGAATTAATTAATTTTATAATTAAATCCCACTGTTAAGACAAATAGCGTGTTTTTAAGAAACAATTTCCATCAAAAGATTGATACTTGATTATGTCTGGTTTAAATGTGAAATTACAACCAATGACCAGCATTGAATTAAATTGTAAAAATATATTCTAAATATAATTTAAAACCACTCAAATTAATAATTTATCACTATTAATTATTTCGATTAAAAAGTTGTTTTTTAATTATAATTAATAATTTTCACTATTCATCAGAATATGAAAGTTATCCGAAAAGTACCAAAATTTCACCTTAGGCTAAATTCGATACTCCGAATCCAAAAATGAAGTTCATTTTGGAAGATAAGATTTACAGAATTTTAAAAAAGTGGTTATTACTATTCATAACGGCTAGTTTTAATAATATTTTAATAGCATATCGTTGTTTAGTGAAACTCGTTATTGCGTACTACACACGCTATCGAGGAAGGTCGCGATTGCGTGTATGCAAGGCAAGTCAAGGATGCGTGTTGTGCAAGCTCCTTTTGGTGTAGCGTACAATACAAGACATTAATAAAATTAAAAAGAATATTTTTTATAAAATCTTGGGCTGTTACATTCTACCCCCCTTAAAATGAATTTCGCCCTCGAAATTCGTCGGGGTTATAAATGGTTTACTATTTGAAAGTTTCTTTAATAGAAACCCACATCGTAAAAAGGAATATCAAAACCAATCTTTAAAAACAAAAGTATGAAACGTAACGGTTACCCAAATAAACTAATCATTGGGTTTCCACATAGGTGAAAATATGGATATGGAAGAGAAATCTAACCATCATGTTCTGATGGAGAGTGGTAGAGAACATGGCTATGGAAAAGCCAATAATCACAAATCCATAAATTTGTGACAATCTAAGGTACCATCCGATTCATCAGGTATAAGATCACTAGGACAACATTTTTGGTTTTCAAGATCATTTCCCTAATGTTGAAAATTTGAATTGGAATAAATACTTTCTTTATTTTGGTACAATCTCACTATTGTTCGTGCCTAGAACAATTTCCACTTCATCTCTTAAATAAATAAAGCTGAATTTGTTATTCGTGAAGTGTTAGCAGATCATGTGATAGAATGACGGGTCATTCCATCTGTCTCAAACAAAAGGTTAGCAAATATTATATACATAAGTCGATCTATAGTGAGATTAATCATATATAGTTCCTAAAATGGACTTATACTTCATATATCATACTTCTTAATATAATAAAACTAGTTTCTACTAAACAGGGACTTCCTGTAGTCCAGTGGTAGGCGATAAAGGCCAGTCGCACTTCGGTTGTGGGTTCGATTCCTACAGCCTTGTCCGAAGCGATGGGCTGTCGCCCGTCCTGCAGGTTGTCCTTTTTATAAAACTATATTACTATAACATCCCATCAATAATATCGAAAAAAAACTTCTATCCTTAAACAATACTAACTTATGTCCAACATAATTCATTCCAATCATTAGGCTCATAATACTGCAGTCCATTCTCATAACATAGTGAAAACGATTACCAGAGATTTAATACCATCGTTGATCCCCATATATCATAAGATATGTCTTGTTGGTCACATTCCAAACATTCAAAGGCCATAATCTTGTACTCTCTTGAATACCCATTGAACCTTAGTGAAAACTTGAATGCAGTTAAAAGTTAACACTTTTCACATACCGAAATCCTCACAATTCTATATACTCAAACCATGATATCACTTAGTCCTTATATCAATCATGAGCTCATGAATACTGTCAAACATTTCATTTTCCCCTTATCCCTTCATTATGCGCATATCATCTTCATTCCAAAAATATCTGAATAACCATTCATGGATACTGGTAACATTAATCAGACAACAATGTTACAATCCTTACATGTCTCTTTATTCCATAGTACCATGAGATTACTTATACAACATTACACATGATAAACATGTAATCATTCCACTACATTCTTAAACCATTAACCGAGCTTCAACAATTCTTTCATCTCACATATCATTTGTAGTCTCTTCATCATCATCCACATAAATACTACCCATACGGCCATACTGATTCTCTTCATGAGTCTTTACCTTAGGACATTGGTTTGCATAATGCCCATACATTCCACATTTAAAACACTTAACCATTTTTGATGTCGTAGCAATACCATTATCCTCATCCATGGTGTTAACTGAACCTTTTCCTTTGCACTTACTTGCTTTGTGTCCTTCTTTTCCACACCCAAAGCATCTTCCAGTTCCTTTGAAACATTCTCCTTGATGCCTCTTCCCACATGATTTACATAGGGGAAATTGAACTTTCTTTCCTCTATGATCATCATGAAACTCCATCTTTCTCTTATTAGCCGAGTCATAAAACTTACCAAATTTTACTTTATTGATCATATTATGAGATTGCTGATTCGGCATAATAATTATGTTTGGAATTCCAAATCCCATTTCATTTGGTTGCTCATAAAGAATATCATTCCATTGTCCATCATTTCCTCCATTATCGTGAATCACCTTGTTTCCAGCCATTTTCTAAAACCCAAAAAGAATAGCGTGAGAGGAAAAAATCATGCTAGGGAAAACAACATAATAAAGGGGGAGTACCTTGAACATCTAACATCTTAGGTTTAATTCTATTATCGTTAGCGTAGTTCTAGTACTATAACCTATACGTATACTTAACCTTAGGGACATCCCTAGACATACCTTAGAAATATCTCTAGGAATCTCACTAACGTTTTCACATCCTAGTTTCCAAAGGTTGACTAAACCTTTCCTATGATACCAACTGTAGAGACCCGAAGCTTATCGTACATGGACTTTACATTAATTTTGCGGAATACTTAGTACATAACAAAAATACACACACAAGGATCGTAATAGTTTAGTGTCTTTGGAAACTCGGAACGTAATCTTCTAATCCTGGTGAAAGATCTTCAAAATCTCCCACAAAGATCTTCTTTTTTTTTTACCTAAAACCTTTCTTTATATCCTGGGGAAAAGAAAACATAAAAGGGTGAGCTCAAATGCTCAGCAAGGGCAAATAAAGGAAATAAAAATCATATCATATCTTTTTGAAAATTAAAACCTGCAAAAGAGATTATAATATCTTAACATGGAATAAATCATAGAAGTGAAAATGAGATCCCCATAATCATAACATAAAACTTGAATCTTTGTGGCATGCACACATAATCATGGAAAATCATTTCTTGTTAGTCATGACTCATTTCCAAGACTATCTTAGTGGACAAAGTCCCTTTCTGAACCGAGTTCACTCCTCGTTTCAGTCTTGTATCACTGAACCGAAATAACCTTCCGTTCCAGCCATGTCTATCTCATGAGATATAAAATCATTACCCAATGCATTGGAGGGAGATATAGGTCCCACCCATCTTATAATGAATCCTTTCTTATGTGTGCCACATAATCATAAAACATACATCATCGCATAACACATATAACAAAAATGGGATTCTTGAAACATCATGACATCATAAATCAATTCATATATGATAAAGGAATTCATAAACATAATTCCATCACAACATAGTCAAACCAATGTAAAAATATGGATAGAAACAGAACCCTTTATTATCTTAGATGGAAAATAATTTTGATAAAACACTTGAATTGAATTCTTGAGGAAAATATCCTTTCTTCTTCAAAAACATTATTCCTTTCATAACATGTCATACAACTTTAAAATAAAAGAAGTTGATTAAAAATAAACTTGAAAACTTGTAAAGGAAGCTTCTTTGAAGTAATGTTTTAAAAATCCATTCATGCCGTATAAGTTAAAAAAAACATTCTTCGTACTTTTGTCGGAAAAGTCAAAAAGTACCTCGTACGGAAAAACGACAAAAGATTCCTTTCATATTCTTTACTAAAAACTCACCTAAGGGTAAAATTGGATTTAAACTATTTCAAGTGGATGGAAACAATATTACATATTGAGGGAACATGGATGTGGATGATAAAATACACCCCAGTAAATACTTACGAATAAACAATCTCGGATAAAAATGAGATTGTGATATTTCCCTTACCTTAGGTCCAATTTGCTTCGTATGTGTCCGAACCTCCTGTATAATGATTTAAATAATGTCATTGACTTATTACAGAATCATATTCATTGTTATGATATCATATATGGTTCACTTATGACATTATATTACCCGTTCTTTTGTAAATTCCATGTTAAAGAATCGTTTTGGGTAAAATCGTTTCTTTTATCGTAGGTATTTTGACTTGTTGTTATTGACATTATTATTACTTATATCATGATTTACTTACTTCCAGAATATAAAATATGATTTATATATCATATATATTCAGTATATATATATATATATAATAGATAGATAAATAAAATAAAAAACACCGTTCATGGAGACGGTAGTCCGTACGTACGCATGAACGCTGTTTTTCTTTCCTTATTGTCTTGAAATGGAATTAAGTAGATGACATACATATGTATATATATACATAAATCCAGTAGCTTTATAATGTCATATATTTCATTATTATTTCTTATATATACATTATAATCATTCTTAAATGGTTAACATGGAGAATGAATCTCATCGCGTCGTGGAGACGGTAGTCCGTACGTACGCACGAGCGATGATATCATTTCTATAAATATTGAATTGAATTGGAGTGGATTATACAATATATCAGAATCAATATGATGTTGTAATAACTATGTATAGTTATTCTTTACACCATTATACCCATCCATGTAAGGTGGCGGTGGAAAATAGATTATACCACGGCGTGGAGACGGTATTCCGTACGTACGCACGCGCGGTGATTTCTTTTTCCGTAGGATGGATAGATGGTGAAATAGGGTTGTTTCATACTTATAATAACATATCCGTATATGAGTGATACTGATGTTATTACTTCATAATGAAACAACTTAAGAAGAAGAAGTGGAATAAGAAATAAAGATGAAAGAATTGGTAATGGTAATTACCTCTTCTTCAAAGTGCCTCTTTGAGACCTCCTCTTAGGGTACTAAAATTGGTCTTTGAGGAAGACCAGAACCTCTAGGATGTTGCTAGGGAAGTGGAGAAGAGATTTTTGCAGGGGTTGGCCGAGCATGAGTGCTCAAATTGGTGTGAGGAGGAGGGGGAGGAGGTGTCCTTTTATAGGGGAGGAGAGGGGCACCTTAGGAATTCTTAAAAATATTAATTTATAATATATCTAACCCCACTTAAAAACCACCAAAAATGACTCATATTCGAAGCTTAGATGAGATAGGGTTGTAATCTCATCAACCAATCAAATTTAGACATGTTTGGATCTTATTTTAAACCTTATCAATTAGATTTAACTCTAAGTTAAATAATTTAACTTTTACCGTGTCTTTTTGTTTTCTTTCACTATATGGTTAATACACTTACTATAACATTCCAAACGAACCCCAAATTGTTTATTATTAATATATATATCCTTATCTAAGTCATTTGGCCGAACCTTAGATTTTTAGGAATAAAATAACAATTAATAATATAATATTTGATTTAAAAACTATTTTGTGTCAATTTTGACACTATTTGATATATGATTTTTGTGAAAGTCATAACAGAATTAAATGTTCTAACCAAGTTGATTAAATCAACATTAATATATCATAGTAACCTAGAAAATTAGTGTAATTCATAAAAATTCTCAAATTACATTTATTTTGGTGTTTATAACATCAATTATGTCAATATTTCATAAATAAGATAATTACTGCATCATCTTTGTGTCATAAATTAATTAAATTATTTGATGTCTAAAAATTACAAATAAAATACCATTATGTAGGAAATCTTTTTAGAATTATAATGAATATTTACAATTGAATTTATCTTATGTATAACCCCATATTAAAAATGATTTACTTATTAAACTTTAAATTTAACTATTTTAACCCTTCTTTAAATAAATTAATAATAAATGTCCTAATCTAATCCAAGTGGGCCTAAATGGTCATATTTTATTCCTAAGTTTGTTTTTGGTCGAATTACACTTGTCCAATAGAATTAGGACATGTGTTAGGGTAATATTAATATCATATTTACCCTTAGTTACCCTATTTACTATTAACCGCGGTAAAAAAAGGTAAAAAGTTACTATTCACCAAAAAATTATTTTCATCTCATTGAACCACATTTTAGTCTTTGATATTAACCGTGTCTCTCGGATTTTCGAAATTCCATTCACAGAAGTGGTAAAATTAAGTTTTATGCAAAATTCAGTTTTTTAACCTACCACTTAGTGGTTTCACTATTCATCAAAAATTGAAAGTTTTCAGAAAAATACCAAAATTTCATCCTAAGCTATATTTCAAATTCCGAATTCAAAAATGAAGTCTATTTTACCAAATTCATAAAATAGAAGTTGAATTAATTAATTTTATAATTTAATCCCACTGTTAAGATAAATAGCGTGTTTTTAAGAAACAATTTCCATCAAAAGATTGATACTTGATTATGTCTGGTTTAAATGTGAAATTACAACCAATGACCAGCATTGAATTAAATTGTAAAAATATATTCTAAATATACTTTAAAACCACTCAAATTAATAATTTATCACTATTAATTATTTCGATTAAAAAGTTGTTTTTTAATTATAATTAATAATTTTCACTATTCATCAGAATATGAAAGTTATCCGAAAAGTACCAAAATTTCACCTTAGGCTAAATTCGATACTCCGAATCCAAAAATGAAGTTCATTTTGGAATATAAGATTTACAGAATTTTAAAAAAGTGGTTATTACTATTCATAACGGCTAGTTTTAATAATATTTTAATAGCATATCGTTGTTTAGTGAAACTCGTTATTGCGTACTACACACGCTATCGAGGAAGGTCGCGATTGCGTGTATGCAAGGCAAGTCAAGGATGCGTGTTGTGCAAGCTCCTTTTGGTGTAGCGTACAATACAAGACATTAATAAAATTAAAAAGAATATTTTTTATAAAATCTTGGGCTGTTACATTGACTATGTGGTTATGATGTCCGCCATTATGCATTCCATCATTATGAAATTGGATAATGATATTACATGTGATTAATTGAGTTGTAGAATATCCATGTGAATATGTAAACATATTTATTTGATTTATCATTGCCATATTATTCTGAATTTTATGTTTAAAAGTCTTTTGAATTATTTTTATTCATTTCTTTAAATATTTATTCTTATTTATGAATGTTTCTGCTATATTGTTATACTTAATGAGCATCTAAGCTCACCCTTTCTATGTTTTATTTTTTCAATGATGTGAAGAAGTATATTATGAATGAACTGCGGGGATAGTATAAAGAATATGAATGTGTTCAATGGATATAGTTTTTTTATGTTTTTAATTTTATAATGTAATGTAAAAATTATGTATGTATCTAGTACTTTCCAGGAAACTAAACTGATCGACCTTTTGGGATTTGATCACTTGTGATCATGCCAATGTTATGTAATAATGCATCAACTCTGGGTAACTAGGGTCGGGGCATTACACTATGAATGTTTTTTAAATACCAATATATTCCTCTTGATATATCATGAATTCCGCAAAAAACTATATCTCTTTGATAACATACTCATATTTTTGTGACAAATATGTACCAACCATTCTTGTAATAGATGTGTTTCTTCCACCTTACATAAGTAATCAGAGTTTTGATCCTCATCATTATATAATATGTTTGATTTTTCATGTTTCACTATTTTAACCATATTTCCATCTTTCAATATTTTTACTACAAAATAATTTCTTCAACAATTGACTATTTTATGTTAATCATAATGTTCTGAAACACTTATTTGGTTTTGTTTCATCCTATAAACAAAGATGTCCTTTCTGGATTTTAAATTTTTCTTCCCCAATAATTATTGATCCATCACCTTTGATTCTGAGAGGTTCAACATTACAAATTCAAACTATTTATTATTTGAAGTATTTTTAAATTTTAATCATTTTTTATGTTTCTTTTCGTACGAGAAGAAAACACCCAATCCATGATCCATGATCATTCTCCTTTTTCTTGTTTTCTAGTGATTTCTATAATAAGAGTTTTTTATTTTCCTTTATCATCCTTCACATCCAGTATATGAGAATGGAATAAAAACTTTTTTGTTCCAGTAAAAAACTTGAAATACAATTGTGATATGTTCATGTTTCTCACATTATTCGAAAATAGTATCCATAGGTTGGTCCCTTTTTTCAAATTTTATACCAACCTTACAAGATTTATTCAAAACATCATTATTAGAATTATTCTATATAGGGTATTGAAACACACTCAAACTTTTCCTTTTGTAATGTTTGTAATTTTAGTAATTCTATTGATTAAAACATCACAAATTTTCCATATGTTTTAATACACCACAAAACCAAAAGTATCCATAGAAAGAGTATTTACCTCTATAACTTCCACACTGTCTAGATTTGTGGACATATTTCTCACCAACATTCTTAACTTTATTATCAGAACATTGTTAGACATCAACCTTTCATTTATCTACCATAATATTCTTTTTCAATTCAGTTTTCTTTTTATCCTTATCTGAACCATAAGTTGTAGAAAAATTTTCGTACTCAAATATTTTAGAAACTTCTGACTTCTCCACATTGTTGGTTTTCAATGAATACATAACCTTCCCAAATTCCATCTGTTCATAATATTTTTCAACTTTTTTCAAAAAATTATATATATGTTTTTATCCTTTTTATGTTTACCCTTTTTGAAAAATTCCCAAATATTAGAAATATAATTCTGCAAGCTTGTTACCTACATCTCATCTTTGGAATGTTTTTTTGGATGTGTTCCAACTCTTATTCATTCTCATTTAGCATAACTTCCATATTTTAATTCCAATTAATTTTATTCTCAAAGATATTTATTGAAATACTTAATCTAGTTCAATTTATTAATGCTCTCATCCATAAAAAATTATTTATTTATTGTTCAAAATATTCATTTTTTATCATTATGGTTTCTTTTTAAATCCTCAAAATATTACTAAAATATTCATTCATTTTATCATTCAGGTGAAATTCTAATCAAGTTTCTTCTTCTTCAGAGATGATTCTTCTGAACTCTTTATTTTTAACTTTTACAATGAATGTTTACTCTCTAATATTGTTGGTATACTTTTCAGATTTATCTTTTATAACTTCTTCTTCATCATCTTTTTACAAAACAACTTTTCCTTTTGGTTTTCGAGAACATTTTATCATCCCATTTGGAATATTTCTTATCCATATCATCCTATTTGTTCCATTATCCTTTATAACTTCTTTTATGTTCATAAATATTATATAATTGATTTATTCAATGAATATTATTAGAAATTTTACCAACACACCATATTCAAAACCATTCAAGGGATGTTTAACCTTATATTTACCTGTACAAATTTTCACATTTCTAGTAGAAAAGTATAAAAATTCATCAATAATTTTACATATTTTAGTTTTAGAATCAGAAACTATAGCTTCATATTCTATAATATTCTCAACATTTTCTTTATCATAAGTCTTAAAAGGCATTTCACTATCAGCTTATGTTTTTCCCTTCTAAAATTTACCCATTCTCATTTCATTAGTAATGATATTATTATGAAAATGATCTAGAGATAATGTCTTAGGATATCAATCTTCCAATGAGGAAACCATGTAATCCATATTTTTAGGAGGAATTTTTATGATATTTTTAACAATAGTAAAATCTTAATTTTTTTACCAAGACATATAATAGTTTTAAAAATTTCGTTCTCTGTGGTAATGAATTCACCAACAGAATGAAACTCACCCATTTGGAGATCTTCATAACTGATCCTTAAGTTTTCTAACTTTTCCTTCATCACTTTTTTATTTCCTTCATACGTGTTCTTCATCTTACCCAAGATAAATTTTGCAGTGGAAACACCATTCATTCTTAGACAATCAATTTTAAAGGGCGATGAGTGCAAGGCATTCTTAGATAATCCCTTATTCAGAATAATCTTCCTGTAAATATATGTGAGAGGAACTTATTTATCAATAGTAGGAAATAAATATATTTCAAATTCCATAACATCATACCTAGGATACATAAGATAAGACAATAATTTATCCTCCAGATATGATAGTTCTTCCAATCAAAAACAGGAATCCCCTTACTATTCACACAATTTATATTTTCCACAACAAAATATCTACAAAAACATCAACAAAGAGTAAAAAAACTGAACCATACCGATGAAACCAATTGATATTTCCTAAACAAGATCTAAGTATCAATCAGAGGGGGGGGGGTGAGTTAGTGATATATTTTTATTTTATGTTTCCTTGATCCTGAAACAACCTTTACCTCTAATTAAAGATTTAGCAGTTTTCTAAAAACAAAATAATCACACATCAAAAAAAATATTACAATATTCACTACTACAAAATAATAGCTATGTCCTTTATATTGTATGGAAATAATCAAACACCACAAAATCCACTTAAAAAATTCCGTTTATCTGGATATGACATGTATGATATACCTTTACACCTATATATCACTATGTTCAATACAATAGTGAATGCCATTCAACTATCATGAAATGTTGTAATACAAGATTGTGTAACAAGTTACTAAAATTTCAAAAAATTCTTAAAAATGTGCTATTGTGATTTCTTTTCAACATTCACAAATATGACTTTCAAAAAAAAATGTTCACATTCTAGCCCAAAAGTTGCTAAGAACTTCTCTAAACATCACAATTATACATAGCCTGATACCCAAAATAATTTCCCAATATGGTAATATAATTATGCCAAAATACAGCTAGCATATTTTAGAAGTTCTTTTAAATAAATGTGGAAATATAAATATGATTTCTCTTTTTGATGTCCAAATTAAATCAACGAAACTCTTAACACAGTCTTCCTAATTATTCTTGTTCTGTTAAAAAAAATATCTTTAGGAATTCAAAATAGAAACTCCTTATCTCTTAAAAACATTAGCACTTTCATCTTGTCTCTCTTCACCCATGAATAGAACAAGTGTGAGAAAGTATAAACTACTTCCTTCTATTTATAGGTCCCCCAAATGTGGTTTAGCTGAGAATCTAAAAAATTTTCTTCTTCAATCATATTTCCTAAAACTCTAATTTCCCCTTAAAATTTTCCTTCATCTTTCAATTCATTGGATCTTCTCATCTCTTCCTATTTCACCTCAAATATTCTCACAACCTCAACCCACCTAATTTTATTAACTATTCTTCAGTCTAATTATGATTTCTTCATTATGGTGAATAAATATGTAAAACATCAAATTATTCATTATTTTTCTTTGTAACAGCTATTAAATATAAAAAATTGAAAACATTTTGTCATTATCATTGTCACAACATCTAATGATTTCCACACATTGTTGGAAAAACATCAGCACCAAATTAAAAATTCATTGACAACCATTTTATTGATATTATTAAAACATTGTGATTCAATTTTACAACACATTTGTAACTACATTAAAATAGTTCTACTATTATTATTTTTCCTATATCTATGATCCTACTTTTAATGACTTCTTTTGCGTCAGGCAGCATCTGATGAATAAGTATCTACTTCAATCTATTAGATCGGGGACACCTCCAATCGAATGGTTAAAAACAAATATAGTCTAATGAATCTTGACCAAATTCATAAGAATATCATAGGTCATTATTACATTATTATTGAAAATAATACAAAATAAATCAACAATTTTTCATTATCTATTTACCATAATTGCAGAGAAACCAAACAGTTCAACCTGATGAAAATGTTTGTCTACATTATTGATTGAAGTATATCTTTATTTCATGAATCAGTTCAATAAGATCCACTTATTTTCTCATTCAATAGTCCAAAAAACTCCAAATTTTTTTCCTATGATTATCTTTTTCAAACATCACTACACCTAAGGATCAGTGTTAGTGTCAATCTGATTATTGGTTGAAAACCACATCCATTGGACCAGTGTTAGCAGCATCAACTTTAGAATGTTACTTCGTTTTCAAATTTTCGTACATGCAAAATTCTTCATCTATGTTCTTTTATATTGTTGGTTATTTGTCTAACTAAAAACCAATATGTTCTTCTTCTCACATTTAGAATAAAAAAATCATAGCCTTAAAAAAATTGGCATCCAGTGATATCACACTAATAAACAGAGATCAGAAAACATTGAATTTAGTAACTTCATTCTTCTAAGAATATATTTTCGTATCATGATGATCATGATTTTGAGAATGTTTATGATTGGAATAACATATTCTGACTTACTTTGGTATGCTTTTTAGATTCCCATTCTTCTAGAGTCATCTTTCTTTCCAGTCGATCATCAATGTTATTGAAAGATCTTGTTCTACCCTTTCAATTCTTATGGTTTTCATAACATGTTTTCCAGACAAAATATGATTTATGAGAACTATAAGATCCTAAGGCCATTTTAATATTTTCATTGGATCCATGTAGACTCTAATTAAGCATCTCATTATGATTAAAACATTCATATCAGACCCAATGTTAGTATGATAATCATTTTTAACCAAAAATCATATTTAGAAGCTAATGGACATTCATTAATCATTATGTGTTTGATAATCAAATATTACAATGTGAATTGATTTTATTTTTCATTAAAAACAAAATATAACACTTACAGTACCAACATATTTCATATTCAAAAAAACATCTTTCCAACCTGTTCCCAACAAGTTAAAAGTTCCAAAGTATTATTCTCACAATAATTCATATTGTAATTCATAATAACATGTTATAATGATTTAGGAAGTAATCTATGAAAGATATTGATGCATAGATCATCATTGAATTTAATGACAAATATGTACCAACATTTTATTTATCCAATCACCTTGATTATATTTTTCCCATATGCATTAACACTCTAAGCATTCACTTGAAAAGTATATTATCTAACTCAATACTAACTTATCTCACAATTTTTGGTTAGATAACTTGAATATGAGATATCATAATATACTCGACCATATCTTCATTTTACCTTATAATATCATTGGAAATATAAGATAGCATGGAATATCAGACATTTTTGGTATCAACCAGATGTTTATCATAGAGATAAAATGAATCCTCTATGATATATTGATATGAAACTTAAAGGGTTGGGTATTCAAACCAATATAATTTAATTTAATAGATCAGAAACATATGGAAGTTCCATTTATGCTTTAAGAAATCAGTGCCATTGAGAATGTTATCTTTCTAAATTTTGGATAAATGTGATATGGTTAAATTCATGTGGATTCACAACACTAAATTTAAATGGATAAAATTTTTGTTTTCTTATATTATTTATAAATTTAGATAAAAAATATTAAATTTATTAATCTCACACTATTTTATTGAATATGAATATTCCTACCATAGGTTTTTTAATATCCCAGTGAATTGATATTCCAGTTCAAATGAACTATACACACCTTCTAAAAATGCATTCATTTTCCTAATATGTCACATGAATGTGATTACATAGCCATAACATTGAATCATAATTCCTTGATCTGTTAGGTGGACACCACTATCCCGAAATCCATGATTTTGATTTTCTCAACCCTATCCTCTCTATTACATAAAATACATCTTTGGAAATAAACCCTTGATGTGAACTATGTTAAATCCACCAAAAAATCCAGTTAGAATTCTTTGATAATTGAAAAAAAATACAACATTGGTAGATCGAGCACTTTAAACTATTGTTCAATTTACAGATAAGTAGTGTAAAGAAATACTGATTTTATATATAATTGAGAGATTTTTAATTTTAAGAATATATTTCATATTTTCACTATATTTCATTATTTTTAGTATTACAAGGATTTACTGAACTGAATAAACATGGCTTAGATAATTTTTACACCTAATCTAATTAATTTTAGTTTTTTATTGTATTATTGTTATTAAATAATTAATGGGATATTGAAAAACCGCAATAATGAAATTAACCATGAATATAGACGTATATATATAATATAAAAAGACTTGTATGATTATGACCATTTCATAATGGTATGATTATCTAGAATATGATAGAATAACCATAATCCTAGGTGAGAGACACCTTGAACAATGTGTCGGTTCATGTTATAGATTTCCACAAGACCTCCCTTGTATCTTTTGGATTGTTTTTTCTTTGGCTCTAAAATTGATCTACTTCTACTATTTTATGATGCCCATCCATTAAAAAATATTTTACTATCAAACAATTTAGGGGAACTAAATGATTGGATTAGGGGTTTAAATAAAATGTTACTATAAGAGTTCCTGAACTTACATAATTCTATGTGAGACCACATAGAAGGCATCAATTTTATTTAACATTAAATTAAATGGAAACTATTTAAATACAAATGTCTAATATATTCTCATGATTATGCACATACATGAAATTAATTATATATAAAAAATGAGCATTTAATCCTAATCATTCTTATTTAAGATAAATCAAACTAGAATCATGTAACTATCTCTTTAAATTAATCAATTTTTATCTTAATTCTTATCCAAACATTTATAATATTCTCATCAATAATTATTTGAAATAAAGTTAATTTTTATAAAAATTTAACTATCTAAGAGACATGTACTACAGAGGAAACATGAAGAGTACCCATATAAACTACCTAGTGTGTTTGATATTCATATAAATTTAACTCTTATGGGATATATAATACATAAATTACCAAGTGATTTCGTGGAGTTTACTAAAAAATAAATGACGTACATATATATGTTATTTATGTAGCGTGAAATTTTTTTCCATGAAAATAGAAATCACTATATGACCACTTATAAATTTTTTTTTTTAATAATGTTATGCATAAATTAATATGATAAATAATTTATATTTAAACCATCTTATATAATGTGAGGGTAAAATTAATGACACCTGGAACACATATTGACATGTTTTAGGCAATAAACTGAATGAATTTTAATTTTTTTATTCCAAACAGGACCATCTAGAAGAGAAAGAATCTAACTATTTGTTAAAGATAATAAAAAATTAAAGTAGAGCGGGATGCGTTAAGAAAAGGGGATTTCCCTCATCCAGCAAAAAAATAAATTATACATCATAGTATGAATGATCACATTCACAATCAATATAATTATTAGTTTTCCACTTAGAATGAGAGTTACCTTGATTGATGATTTTTAGGATCTTTGTATTGGTCCTTCCAAATACCTTAAAATAAAATATGGTAGATAATGTCCATGATAGATATGAGTTTTCTTTCTGTGGCCTTATCTTCATTGGAGTACATTTGATACCATCAATGTTAATCACATTTTTCTTCCCATGCATAAAAGAATCATTGAATGAGGCCTGACCACTATGAAAAGCCTTGAGAGGTGTGTTTTCAGTCATATTTTCATATTTAGATATGTTCCCCCAGTTACTAGAGATTCAAAAAAAGTTAAAGAGATTTTGGATCTTTGTATGATAGTTAACAAGGTGTGCATCAGCGTTAATGTCAAAATATTGTGAAGCTTTTCTTGACTGACCAGAATCTCCAGGTTGCATGAATACGGGCCCCATAAAATGAGTCTGTGAATGAATAAAATCCAAAAAAACAATGAGTGGCCTCATTATAAACATTTTCAGTAGGAAACCCCCCATTCAACTCACCTTCTTGGTGGATACCAAGGTAATTAGATGCAGCTTGTTTCATGTCCATACCGTCCAAAGAGGACTACCTAAAACCATAATCTCTAGACATAACATTATCTATCCTTTGGACATCAACCTATAGACACCGAAATATATTAAAAAAATTAAGATTTAGACTATTTCTCCTCGATCTTGCCCCACCTATTTCCTTCACCCTACCTCTCTATCTTCACTATGTGTACAAGGCATTTCATCATTGTTTGTTTCATCCCAATACATCCCCTTATCTATGTCTCCATTTCTAACTCCCACTACAACATCATTATGTGAATCCAAAACTACATTCATTGGATTCAAAGACTTTGTTGATAACCCCCCTCGGACATGCTGCAATTTATCATATATTTAAGAAACATTATGATCAGGGAGTAATGGACATGTCTCCTTTTGTAAAATGGCATCCTTAATAAGAATTTACATTATGAGACCACTAGGAAATTCATACCCCACCAACCCCACACCCACATGTTATACCAAGACAATAAAATCTGACTGGATACCTTTCCTAGAAATATAATAACCTTAGACCGATTTCTTTATATCTTCATCCGAACCTGGAACTACTCACCTATCATTTTCCCTACCACTAATATCAAATCATGTATCCATATTCTCATAAATAATTATGATCCCACATCGACACAAAACTTTTGAATTCCCTATTTTCAATCATGAGGATCATAATTCCATCTATGACTCAAAAACCCTTGATTTATTATATTTAAACACCTCTGTAGTTGTAATCCAGGAAAATTATATTTGAAATATAAAAACATCATTATTCACATATATTATCAGACAAAAAAGATAACCTAAAGGCCCTTTTATGATATCATAATAGAGATACTGAACTACTATTAGAAAATCTTATGTGTTCCATATGTTAACATGTTTAAAAATCACATACTTATGAAAATGCATCAATAAATCAAGGGATAGACTAGAACCATCTATCTTAAGAATAACATGCCATATTCACAATATACTACAACAAAATTGATCTTAACATTCTATGGACTCTAGATCAACCCCATGTAATAATTTTATAGTTCTGTAACGATTATTTAAGAATAAAGAATGATCAAAGGCTCAAACAGGGTTTTAAAAACTCATAGGAAACAAGTGAAACCATAAATTCTTCAAATTCCCAATATTTGAGAGGTATATTTCCAAAAAAACCCTATAAGGAACCTAAATATGTAAACATCTGTTGAGTGACAAGGGGTTTCATAAAAAGTAAAAGTATGTCATACTAGATAAATTTTAATGCTTCCACTAATAAAAAACATTTACAAAATTCCACTGGTTGTTCGATGAGGTTACAACAATCAAAGGCCCAATATTTTTCCATTTTTGGCCTATGAGATAAAAAAATTATAGGGAATGTATTTTTCCAACTGGTTACCCGATAGTCTTACTACTAACCCTACTCTTCCCCTTTTCTAAAAAACATTGTTTAAACCCTAGAACACCCCGCATCCTCTCTTAATTTATGATAAAATACAATTAAATTGACAAAAAATATGGCTATGATAAAATAAATAGTTATATACCTCATGTAAAAGGTATGACGTTTCAAAAAAATTAATTTAACATATGGTGGTGGCTCACTGAGAAACCATAAAATCACATTTCATATAAATTTTGATTATATAGAAAAAATTATTTTTAATTAGTAGTTAAATATGTTCATATAACCATTAAATAATTGTAAGACATCATAAATTCATCATTATTCCCTTATATTTCAGGTACATAACATTCTTTGGAGATTTATAACAAAAACAATAAAAAAATGTTAATGTACGTGGTAAAACCGACCAAAACAAGAACACATTATAATAGTTGAATGAGTAATAACATCTTATTATATAATGATAAATTTTATTAATGTTTAATCATGTTATGAATATAATATTTGTTTAATAAATTAATTTTTAGAACCCACCATGAATGATGATGTTGAAAAATACAACACGTCTAGAGGTGGTAGTATGCATATACACATTGGAAACATTTTCATTTTAAATGGTTGGGAGGTAATGTTAGTAGATAATGATTTAAATTTTTATAATCAAAATAATGTCATAAATATCTTATTTATTTATTTAATGAATATTGTTTACCATCCAAGTGATGAAACTATGAAGAAAATAAATTATTCATAGAGGCAGTAATCTACATGTAAACACAAATGAGATTTTTATTTTCAAATGGATAGACGTAATGTATATAAATATCATTACATATAAATCATAATATTTAATTATACTAATAATATTAATTTTTAATATATTATAATTCATAAGATATATTTATAAAAGGTATAATGAGAAAGAAAATAGAATGAACTCATTTTATATGGTTACATCTTCCTTAGGAATTCTCTATTGAATCACTCAGTAAGCTAGGTTGTCATTTTGGTGATAAGAGAACCTCTAGTCATGTATAATGGTGTTGGGAAGTGATCCTGTCATATATATATTTATATATCTATCTATCTATATATATCTATAATGTGCACAAAGTGTATGGATAAGTTGTTGGGGAAGGATCATTTTTTAAGTACGATGAGTGACTCCCTTGTAAATATTCATGACACTTAAATTAAATTAAACTCATTATCATCTAAAGTGAATCAAAATGAACCCACATTTTTAGGATAAGTCGAGGGATGTAAAAATACAAACAAGTAATTATATTAAGATAACGTTTATGTTACATTAAGCCTTATAACTTAAATTAACCCCCTTTAACCCATTTTAACATTTACTATGATGATTTAACCATTACCATGATAAATATTCATTATGAAAAAAATGAATTAGATATTATTACTAAAATTTAACATTTTCATTCCAAATACAGAATTTAATAATTTATGCTTCAATTTCTAGATTTGTTAAAAATTATATTCAATATAATTACACAAAATTCAATTAAGAACAACTTCTAGAAAATTTCTATTTGATGCATAAAAAATAATTTACACCAAAATCACGCGTAAAATTAATTCCCACTGAATTTACTATCATTCAAATAAAAATATGTTCTTTTTGAGTAAATGAGAAATCGAAAATAAAATGAATCATTTTTAATACCAAATTAAGAAAGATATTCCAATGTTGTTTTTATTATAATTTAATGTGACTATGGTTCCGAAATGGAAATCGTGATTTTCCAAATTCTACATAACATTTTTAAATGTTTAATTTTAATATTTCATACAAATTTTATGGAATAGTGTTTTTATATATTTTATTTTCTTCTTATATCATTATATTGTAATAAAAGTTGGGATATTTTTTAAAAATAACATTTTCACTATTCAATTAAATATTAATTTTTTAAAAAATTAATATATTTCCTCCTAAGCTAATTATTTCATGATGAATCTAAATATAAATTTATTTTTATCATATTACAATTTTAAATTTATATATTTTTTCATTAAAATAAAACAAATAAAATATAAAACAAAAATAATGTTTTTATTCAAAAAAATAATGTTGCCATGTGTCATTAAATTAGTATTCCTTATTATTTTTAAATTTTTAATTTGATTTTAATAATTTATAATGTATTGATTTAAATATTAAAATTAATTCAATTATTTTATAATTATATTAAGTAAATATTTATAATACATGTATTTAGAATAAAGCATTTTCATATCATTTTATTTACACACAGTTTAATTACTGTTGTAATATTCTTAATGATGTTCAATATTGTGCTATCATAATTTAATAATGTTTAATATGAATTATAATAAATTATGTCATTATTAATTTTTGTTTTATGTTATCTGAAATACAAGTTACTCAAAAATGTACTTCTTTTTAATGAATATATACTAAAATAACAGGTTGTTATAGTACATATAATCAGTATCTTTAAATCTTATGTTACTTTTAACAAATAATTTCCTTGGTTTTTTAGAATCCAATTGTGTATGTATATAGTCAACCATATATGGGAGTTCCTTCCCACACATATTGAATCTATGTAGATGTTGAATAGAATAAACATGATATATAAGGATGTGGGGTTGTTGGAGCTGACACTTAGTGATGCCTGAGGATGATGGAATTTTTTTTTGTTTTTCTTGGGAGTAGACGTGATAAGGAGTCATTTAGAATTGTTATTGGAATAAAATTACTTTAGGATATTAGTTACATATATTTTCCATTACTTATGGTGTTTTCCTTATTTTATAATTGTAGTCCATTAATTTTTATCACATTCATATTATAATATATTTTTTGATATCATTTGTTATTCAATTGATGATTTTTATATGAATCAATGCGGTGTTATGAAGGTTTTCTATGATGAGGCCTCACATGGGTGATATGACTTATTATATAGTTTATTAACCTTGGAATATTGGAGGATATATTAGGGTGTAACACTAATACAAACAATCATTCTAGGTGGGAACTGATGGGTCAAGTCATATCATTTTGGTATTAGAGTGAGTCTATCCCAATATTTGATTTTAGAGTTAGGGGTCTTGTGAGGTTTTGGTTTGGGGAAAATATATAAAAAGTATCAATGGGTCTTGAGTTTTTTTTAAAATTGGGAACCTAGTGTTTGTTCCTGGTAGTCAATTCAATTTTTTGAGGATTTTCATAATATTTTCGTTGACTTAAAACTCTAAGGGATCATTTTAGTCCATAGACAGGATGGTATAAGAGTCATATAACGGTCTATTACGTATTTATATATTCATAATTAGTAAAGTCACCGAGATAAGATTTAATAAATATGGGTCCATCTTATTGGATGATGGATGAAAATCCATAGATAACGTGACATTATTAGAGGAAGGATTATGATAGTCCATTTCTCATGCTAGAGAATCTAATAATAGACCAATTGAGTGATAAGGAATATATAGTGAGTCATCTCTACCAAAAAAATCAAAGGGAAACTCCTACACATATTTCTAAAAGAGAAATACTCTACCTAGAGTATATGGAAAATATACTGTATCTATTTAGTATAAAATGGTTCTAGTAGAGCAAGATGAGAGGGATCATAGTATATGAAAACTGAACATGTTCCAACATTGGAAGCCACCCATAATCTGATGTGTGAAAAAACCCATTGGATATAGAAGATTAAAAAAAGGTAGTGACTTGGGTGTTCTTCTCAAATTGATTAGCCACCGACCAGTTAGAGGTTATGTAATCGAGCATACTTCATATTGTGTGTAGTCAATAGTGGGTCTCGACTATACAACCCCACAATGAGGTTAAAATACCATAGTTAGGGTTTGTGAACATATTCCTGGACGGGTAATATCTATTGAGATTTATGATTATATGAGTGTTTTAGGGATTTAATATTTATAATGGTTGTATTTCTATATCTATATACACATCATGTTTCTTAATCCTCATGAGGTACACCCTATATATGGTGAGAAATGGGTTCATGGGAGAATTTATGTTCAAAATGATCTTATGTATGGATTTTAATGTTTGATTTATTCCCTTATGTATACCTAACTACAACATGGTCTTAGGTATAATCCTATTGATTGAGTGCTTCATAAGACAAATGTAGATATTGATGGAGGCTAATTTCGACTTCCAAGGGGAAGAGTCATTGGCTATACCCAATTGATGGTAATAATTAGTATCCCATCAGTGGAGGCATATCTATGCATGATATAATTCCTAGGGATCAGTGATAGGGGAGTCATAATGATGGTTGGATTTTGAAGGATAACTTCAATTTTTGGATAGTAGGGGATGCTGTCATAGGGAATAAGAATATCTAAGTAGAAGAGAAATTGAGGGAAGCTAGGGTAGCCTAGTAGATGAACCTATGTATCAATGTATGTGAAGAGATTTAGGGACTCATTGCAGTTTTCTAGTGACTATATAGAATTTGGAAATAGTAGTGAAGTTGAAGGTGTAATAGGTGGAGTTAGAGTTAGATGATGCTTCAATAAAAATTCCCAAATCCCACCTATTGGTTATTATTGTCAATCCTAGGGTGCTAGTAGAATGAGATGAAGGTATTTTAGAAAGAATATTCAAACATGGTAATATAATAGATATATGTCTTTTATACATGGTCACCTATACTAATATATAATAGACCTATCCACTATTCTATAATTGAATCACAAGTTTAAGACTTAGTGCATTAATTAGAATCCCTAGATCAACCCATTTAGATGGAGACTCATATTTTAGGTGACATGATGCTCACCCACAGCTGGTTGTGGGGTGTTCATGTTCTTAAAGGATAATGGTATTTTCAGAACCCATTACTGATGTGATAAATCCCTACATTTTCATTTTTTTAGGATGGGTAACCATTAGTCTAGACCTGAGCAGACTACTATTAAAAATTGTTGTTTTATATTGAGATTCTCTTTCATGGGGGTGAGTGGGATTTTTATAAAGGGTAAATCGAGCCTACATAGAGAAAGTTACATCAAATTAGCTACCAATTAGTGAAACTAGCTTTATGTTCTAGATGTTATTATTAGAAGTAGATTCAAACTATTTATTAGGTGTACAATGAGTTATTTTAGAGGATATACTAAGATTCCCTCCTAGTAATGAGGATATATTTTAAATTTTATTATATCATGAACACATAAATGTATTTAAAAACCTATCTGATGGACTTGATGGAGTTCAAAGAGATAATGGTATAGTTAGAGAAACAAGTGGAGAATGGGTTTATTAATCCCAGTGTGTCCCCCAAGGTAGATACCATTATATTCACTAAGAAGGTAGACGAGATATTAAATATTTTCATTAATTATCACTACCTAAAGTGGTGAACATTAAGAAACAAACCCTCAAATGAAGTTTTATTTCCTATTAGATCAACTAAGGGGAGAAAGGTTGTTCTTAATGATTTATTTGATCTATAAGTATCATTATATTTGGGTTTGTTTGGAGAAAATTACTAATATGAAATTAAATAATAATAATTTTTTTCCAATTATATGATTCATTATTATGAATTTCGATATTGTGCTCACTATAATCATGAATTGTATCTTCCACCCATTCATAGATTGGTTCATAGATGTTATTTGATGATATTCTCATCTATAACATGTCATAGGATGATCATGATGACCATTTGAAGACTAATCATATTCTTTATATGAGAACACCAACAATATGATAAAATTTCAAATAAAAAATTATGGATTTGAATAGTCAACATTTTGGGTAAAATCATATCAAAAGGGTGAATACATGTTGAACCCATTATGATTTAGTTTGTGATAATTTGTGTGACACCAATGATTAATATAAATGTATGTATCATTATTATTATAGATAGATATTATCAAAAGGTCTGGGTTTGACTTATCCATGATTATAGATCCTATTACTACACAAAAAAGGGAAATCTTTTAAGGGGGATGATTGGTCTCATGATTATGTTTAGGGACTAAATAATATGTTAACTATTTATATATTTTTTAAATTTTTATAGGAAGAGGATGAACATATTATGTTTTTCTATGACTCTAGATAGGGCTTGGATTTTTACTAATCGAGTTAATGATGACAATTGTTTATTAGTCTATAATGATGATGTATCATGGGAACAATTGACCGAGAGTGTGAAATTAGTGTATTTTCATTAAATTCTAAGAGATCTTACCTTATCTATGGATGATTATTATTTTAATAGAAAAAAATTATAGATATACAGTCTCTAATTGATATCACAACATTTGGTTGATTTGAGGGTAATAGTACATTCATTATTACAAATTTCAGATATTATAAAATAAGGGGAAGGTAAATGTGGTTGATGGTGCATTAAATAGGTAATCATTTTAATTTTTGTTGAATGGTACATCTAAGGGGTTTTTTATGATGAAACATTTATCCATAAGAGATTTAGTTATATTGATATATGTAGACACTGACTACATACATTTCTTAGCCATGTACCTTATTGTTATTCACTTTGTGATGGAGGAACAAATTGAATACATTGATTGTAAGGTCTTATATGGGTATATATATTTAGAAATTTCAATTTTAAGATTATTTGATGATTTGTAGTACATTATCCTCATTTAGGTGTGGATCACGGTTCCAATCATGGAATTGGGGAGTTATTGATAAATTTATATACCCCCTTGGTTTTTAATCCCATCTATATAATGTTGTTATAGGGAATTGGGTATCAATAATCTTATCTGAGAATAATGTGATGTTTTATGAAGGTAATGTCTTAATAACTCAACCTCCATGGTTTAAAGGTATAGCATTGGGTTTCATTAGGGTTAAGAATTATTCTCAATAACCTAACGTGGATTTGGGACAAGATATCAATATATTTTGTTATTTCATAATAATGTTTAGAAAAGTTGCATTATGTGTATTGGGTGATCTATGAAAAGAATCCCAAGTCCTTCAACTTTATCCTCATTCATGGGTAGATATTTTTAAATATATTGAGATATATTTACATGGTTTATACCTTGGCATTTCATGGTGTGACCATAATGATCATCTTGAATTGAGATTCCCAAATCATGACCCAATTTTTGAGGGGATTATAAAAAAACATTAGTACACTGTTATGATTGTGTATGACATTCCATCAATCAATTAATATCTAGACATGAAGGACCAATCTAGTTCTCAAAGGCATGTTGTCAGATAGTGTGCATTACTTTGAAGAAGGGATGATCAATTATGTACTATTAATTGAGTTATCATACAACAATAGCTAAAAAAACACCGTTGACATGGATCCCTTCAAGATCCCATATGGGAGGCCATATAAATATCGCTTGAAATTGATATTTTTTTTTTCAGATTCATCTCTTATGGGTAGAGATATGGTATGATTAATTACATTACTAGGTTATGGGATCCTGGAGTGAATGATGATATAATAGAGCCATAATAAATCATATAAAAACAAAATATGGAGGTATGCATAGTTTAAAGAGGGATACCATGTGATCTTGAAGGTATTTCCATGTTATTATTGTAGGAGGTTTGGTTAGGGGAAGATGATATCCATAAGGTTTATCAAGCCCTTCAGAATCTTATATATGGTAACAGATATTTATTATTACCTAGAAATACACATATACATGGATTGGGTGAAAACAAATTCTTCTATGTGCTAAAAAATAGCAGTTATGTTCTTGACCCATCACATATTTTCAATTGGGGTGAAGTTGATATTGAGGATGATACCACATTTTTAGAGTACTCTATAGTGATTGACAACTGGTAGGTTATGATGCTTTAAGGGAAAATGATACCAATGGTGTTTATATTTAAACAACATGGGAATGTTTTATAGAGATTATGGGTGTGTGAGAATATAAAAGGATTTAAAAAACATCCCCATTGTGAGTAAATTTTTCTTTTTAGGATTAAAATGTTGATGGTGGGGATGATTAGGAAACCATTATTTTTCTCCAAGTATTTTAATTATTTTTATGAAAATTTTTAATTTAGTGATTATGAAGATTGATTATTTTCAAGAGATATGGAATAATAATTTAGGGGTGAATTAAATTATTTACCAGTTATAGTTTCTTTTATTTAAATATTATTTCATCACTTATGTATCTTGTTACTATGTTAGAATGAATAGTGTTTAACCCATTCATCTAATATTTTTTCACAAAAACTCACTAAACATAAATATTGAATATTGAAATGTAATGAGATAAAAAGGAACACAATATTTTCTTGTTTGACTATAAGGGGATAATAAAAAGAGAATATACTAATAGGTTTTATACATTGTAGAAGGTAATATCAATCATTCTAGTAATTGAAATAATTATTAAGAACGGAACATTTCCAATCCTTTGGACACTATATTTTTTTTCACTATGTCCCCTTCTTTGATAAAGGAATAAATAGTTTATAAATTTATGGGTCTTAAATAATAGAAAATTGAAAGGTGGGTTTATTATCATTAAATATAGGTCACAAATATTTCTTCCATATTCACTTCTAGGTTTTTATCCATTAACCTCCAATAGATTACAATCACTTCATTGATTCCAAATTAGATCAAATCCTCAATTGAGGGGTGAGTATTTTTCTTACACAAACACACTAAAAAAATTCATTTCAGATAAGGATAATTATACATGGAAATATCCCATGTCAATATTCTTCATCATAATGATATATATCTATCACTCTACATTCTATCAGGCCTCCTTCTATCAATATAACCAAATACGGTCGATGGAAATGTCTTTTAGTTTTCCTCATCCTCCCCCATTTATGTTGATTTAGAACTCAAATATGGCTTATATGCTTCAATATCTTTCATCATTGTATATATTTATAAATGAATAATAAAAAATGTTGATCCCATCTATTCTCTATTTTAACTCTTATTTTTTGAAAAAAATATGAATGGGTTATATTTTTCTATTTATTGAATATGAAAACCCTTTTTATTTTGGACCAACCTATACAAATATTGAAAAAAGTTCCATTATTTTATAATATGGAACTAGTATAAAATTCAAAATTTTATTCTCTCATTTTCAAAATTGATTCGTGGCATGATAATTTTAGTTTTTATAACTTGTAAATTCCATGAATTTAGTAATATGAAATCCTTTTTTTAATGATTCATAGTCCTCATAATCATACTCATATATCATTGTCTTCAATAGCCATTTAAATACATAAGTTACATTTTTTAATTAAAAAATAAATTATCTATCATATTGTAAAATTAATAATATTTTGATAACAACTCATGATTTTATATATATTTCCTTTGAAGCAATCTCTAGGTATTCAATATCATTCCTTATACGCAACCCTGATTCTATATGAAATACGATATATATAACCGTTATAACATAATCATAAAATTGGAAGGCATGAATAAAAATATCCATATTACGAAAAATATTTATAATATTTTTAAATAGTAAAATATTATTGATATAATAAATAAGCACTAAATTTCTAGTAGTCATTTTTTGCTTCAAAAATTTGTTTTCTTCCAAAGTGGAATTTACTATTTTTTTCATGTGAACATTCTGGTTAATTTATTATTTCATAAGAGGTATTATTTATAGAATTGAATAAATCCTTAAAATCATTATCTAAATATTATGAAAAGTTTAATTTTTGAGATTTTTCCAAAAATATTTAATTTTATGTGAAGAATAAAAAATACTATTTTTAAAATATTTTTTTATTTTAATGGGGATGGTTTATTTCAACCTTATATCTTTAAAAATAAATTATTTTTTAATATTGTAGTCCTTTTTTCAATTTTTGACCAGTCATTATTGAAAATGTTAGTTTATTTATGAAAATGTCCTTCTTTTTCACTTATGAAAGGGGAAAACATGTCCTCAATTTACCTCAAACAAATGAATATTAATTTAATCTCATAATATACCCAAATATCTCCTTTATAATTTTAGAAACATTAATGTGCTTCTATTATTCCCAATATAAGATACCTCAATGTTTTAATTACCTCTATTGGGGAGATAATCCCTGAAGTGAGGTATAGGTTATTTATGTCTCCTTCCTTTTTTCTATTTCATTTTTAACATTTAGTCTTCTAAGAAGCTCATTTAAATATATTAAACTGATAAAATAAATATAATTATTATATTGGAATGTTTTAATAATGATCATATAGAAATTAACCAGCATATCATTTTTGAATAAGGAAAAACCAAAATGTGATTCATGCATTTTAAAGACTGCCACCTCCATGAATAAACTTGTCATATCTATCACCTTATTACAAGGATCAATATTATGTCATATTTAAATTATATATATATATATATATATTATATTTATAACAAATGTATGTCTCTTAAATGGTGAATTATTACTTACCTTTTTTATTCCTTCCATTGATATGTTGATAAATTACTCATGTATACATAAATATTGTTGTCTTTATGAATTGATGTAAATTATTATTCATCACCACATAATATTAATGGCTATAAATATATATATAATTAATATATATGATATTAATATGATAATAAAAATTCTAATGATGAAGGAACATTGGTTATTGTGGAAGGATTGTAACTGCTAAACTACAACTTTCATGATAAATGAAAAAATTAACACCCAAAATGATCATAAAAATGAATAATTGTTAATAAAATAGTGATAAGATATTACAAATAAAAAATTAATTGTATTATATACCATATTATGGTTTCAATATATAATTATAACAAATTTTAAATTTTTATACATGAGGTTAGAGAACTTATGAAGCATCGACTTATGGTAAGTGTATTTATTTTATAATCCGTTTTATTCACAAGGATTGTTTATGACTAAATTTTATGATGTTTAAATTACATGATATATCACTCAAAGATATTATATATTTTATAAATCCCCATTATTGTAGGATATTATATGTTTTCTTTTCATTTTCCTTTCATTAATCACAATATATACAAAAAAGAATATTTTCAAGGAAAACCTATTTGGTTTTCCCTCTTCATTTTGGAATATTTTATTCTATGATCATATTTTTTGTGAAGATATATTCAATATGTTTTCAATATTATATTTTTATTTCATAAATTATTTTTACACAATTTTTAATTTCTATTTTTTTATGGAATACACTTTTCATTTTCTGAATGAGGCAATTTTAAGGTTTTATGCAAAAATGAAAATAATTTTTTTAGAATTTATTCCTTGAGAAAATTTACCCACCATAGTGAATAATATTTAAATTAAATCTTACATAACATGTTTCCATATTTATTTTCAAATAAAGTTATTTCCATAATATTTTGATGTTTTTTATTTTAATTAATTTATTTTAAAATGTAAAGGGTGCTTTCCTCAATAAATTTCCTGTGATCTTTTAATATTATTTTAATTTTTTATTATATAATTTGATATTTATTATGATTTATCGGGGTTATTATCCAATGTTACCATAATTATTATCACTCTTTATGGTTTCTGTGTGTGATAAAGTAATGATTATGAACCCTGTTTTCCTTTCATTGGTTCACCCTGGATGTAACGATAAAATTTTAAAGACCTTATGGCATAAATATAAAGCAATTATGATTATGTAATGGGAAGTTCTTTTCTAAACCAAGTAATGTTTGGTCCTTTATACCCTTTTAATTCATTTTATAATAATGACCTAGTTGAGAATATTTAATGAGAAGATTAAGTTAATAAACTATTGAAGATGATAGTGTTGACTAGATAGAAGTTTCTTATGTGGGAATTTCGAAAATGATTAGGTATACATTATTATTATGGAATGTTTACCATAAAAATAATATTGGGAGTGGACCTTGACAAAAGAATTTATTTTCAATTATTATGTGAATGTTAAAAACTTATGTCTTGTTCTTTTTATATTTTCCTCTAGACCATGATTGATTATTGATGATTTTTTACTCTTATCTATTATATCATTTTATTAAACAATATTTACATCATGATTCATTTTTATGATTTATTCACTGTTGGGTATGTTTTTGTAATTTTATGCTCATGTTCTCAATCACTTATTCTTATCTTTTGATCATTTTTTTGTCATTGATGGATATCTCCATTGTTTACCATTACTGATAAACTATACTCACCTTTTAATATGTTTCCTTTTTTTCGATGTTTTGATGAATGGTTTTACAAATGATATGTTTATGAATGGTTATTGTTTTGTATAACAATGTAATAAATGATGTTTATATTTTATGCTTCAGTTTTAAATATATACATGTTTATAAATATAGTAAAATTTTTGGATTATGGGGCTTATCAGAATATTATTTAATTAATTTTAATTCATTAAAATGTAATATACATGTATGGAATGATCAGGTCACTATAGTTCATATCAGAGAAAATTTCACTTACTATTGGAATCTAGGGTGAGAATACATTAGTGGTAACATTTAGATAAGACTCAGTATTAGAAAATATATTATGTTATAGTAAATAATGAAGTGTGATATTAATATAAATTACATCTAATTATGGATACTAAAAATTGAATGTGTCAATAGAATAGATCATCCAGGGTTAAAATCTAATTAGGCCATGTTGGGTATTAACATGATCGTCACCACTGCATTATGAGTGGCCATAAGACTAAACACCTGAAAAAACATTCCCAATTTATATGGTCAGGTTAATTGATATTTTCTCCATATTTCATTATAAATGATTTATATCTAAAGAAACATTGGAAGAATTAGGTTAAACCTAGGGTGTTTTAAATTGAAAATAAAGTTTCATGATTTAGACGTATGATGATTGTGTCTTCTTGATTGATTACTCCGATCAAAGTTTCCAGATATCTATGCTAATTATTTTTTAAAGTAATGTAATCATGATCGAATTATAATGTTCATGTTGTTACATGTATTTTCAAATACAAAATTTCCCAATTTGATCATAGTTATATGTATTCTTGTGAATTAGGTAAAGTCTCAAAGAATGTTTGTTCATGTATAGAATGATAATATATTTATTGTTTTGAAAAAACTCATAAGGCTGTGATGATCACTTCTAAAGTATATTATTATTATCCTATTTATTTTTTTGGAGTGTGCCTCCAAAAAATATTCTTATTACCACTCTATTTAAATTTTATGTGATTTTAGACATGTATTGGATTTAATTTTCTAAACATCATACCAATTACTATGGAATGGAAGTAAAATTTCTTAATTCAAAAAAACTGATGATTGTATATTAGTGGAAGGATATATTTGAAAATTAATTGGGACCTAAATACATTTCATTAGTCTTTATTCCTATTCAAATTGGGTATTTATCCTATATGGGTTGGGAGATACTAAACCTCAAAGATATGCCTATTCAATGGGATTTTTATGATGTATTTCTTGGAAGGGATAAATAGTCTACCTCTAAATCCTAGGATTCAATATATCTTATATTCATAGTTACACTTATTTAAAATACTCCATATAGAATTTACCTAATTGAGTTTCAATAATTTATGAATAACCTCTATAAGAATCATGATAAGTGATTCATTCTACCATGTATAATGAAAAAATATTAACATGCTGTTTTTAAGGACAATGGTTGAATAATGAAACTCTTTATTGATTACTATTAAATTAACAATATCATGATCATGAATAAGTATCCTATTCCACATATTGATGATATGTTGGATCAATTATTAGGATCCTTATATTTTGTCAAGATTTTTCTTTGTCATGGATCTTATCCATTGAGGTTAACAATTGAATAAATACACAGTACTAAATTCTGAATGTTGTATAGACCCTGTGTATTTTTATTGATTCCATTTTTTCTTATGAATTCAACAACCATATTAATTGATATAATGAATAGTTCCTTAAGATAATACCTTGATAAGTTTATGTTAGCCTTTATTAAAGATATTCCAATTTATTATATGAAAATGTATGAGCATGGATATCACTTGATGATTATACTGAAGGCCCTAATGAAATATATAATTAATGTAAAACATACCAAGTGTGAGTTTTGGATTAAAAAAGATTCATTTTGGGTCATAAGAAAGGGTACATTCATGGATCTGTCAATGAAAAAGTTATTAAACATTGGCGTGGAACAAAAAACTATGATGAAGATCTATTTTTTTGTGGTATTGGAAAAATATTATTGATGTTTTTTGGAAAATCTATCATTGATATATAATATAATAAATATGTTAACTCATAATTGAGTTATGTTTCATTTTATAGATGAATGTGAATAATGATTAATGTTACTAAAGAGAAGGTTGATTAGTGAACCAGTTCTCATACTACGCTGTAGTAGAGAAGGGTTTGTGATTTATAGTGATGCATCTATGAAGGGGTTGGGGTGAGTTTTTATATACAATGCTATGGTGATAAATTATTCCTCACATCAATTTAATATGCATAAGATAAATTTCCTGAATCATTATTTGGAGTTAGTAGCGAAAATTATTGCATTAAATATATCGAAGAATTTCCATTATTGTGAGTGGTGTGTTATACATACCAATTATAATATGTTTTGTTATATATTAACTAAAAAATATTTTAAGATGTTATAGAGAAGATGTTTGGAGTTGATTAATTATTATAAATTCTCAATACATTACCACCATATGAAAAAAATATGTTGGACGATGCTTTTAGTTGAAAGGATCATTCTAGAACATATCAGATGGGGATAAAAACAGATCTAATATTTATGGATGTTCAAGGGATGAAACATGAAATATTAAAGGACAAGGAGAAATATAATCTTTCTCAAATGGGTGTTCTACTATCTATCTAGTTGGTGATTAAAGAGGTGAATAATACAGATGCTGGGATTCAATATAAGATAAGTGATGATATTGACTTCAAAATTGATTATAAATGAATTATAAGGTTTAGTAATAATGTATGTGTCTTATAAATACTACACCTGAAGATGATACTATAGGAAAAATCTCATATCTCATCCTTGTTTATTCATCCTGAATGTATGAATAACTATAGATATATAAAATATTATTTATAGTGGGAAAACATGAATATAGATTTTATAGAGTATGTATCTTAGTGTTTGGTATATCATAAAATTAAGTACACAAGATAGATGTATATGGTGATTCATTAAATATTTCTCATACCTGAATAAAAATAGAAAAACATCCCAATATAATATTTTCATTAAAATACAATAAATTTATAAAGTGCTTAATGATATTTGGGTTTTATTTGATTGAATTATACAATGATCAATCTTCATTAATAATATAGAAGATTTATCAGTTGATAAAATATATAGGATATACATTATGGATGTTTTAAAATTTAATGGAGTAAAACATTATATTTTATCTCATTGATATATGAGGTTGACATTGAATTTATATGGAATAATTCAATAATATCTAAATACATAGTTCAATGTTAATACTATTTATCACTCTCAGAAAGATGGATCGTCTAAGAGAACAATTAAAATGATAGAGGATATGTTGATATCATATTACTTATATTTCAATGGTTTTTGGATTAGAAACTTCCTATAAAATCGTTTTATTATAAGAATATATTTCACTTATGAATTAAAATGGAACCTTATTAATAACTTTTTGAAATGAAGGGGGAAATGTGAAATACTAGGATAAAGTTTCAATAAACTAAATATTTAGGCCCGAACTATATCAGGAATTGATAGTGATGTTAAGACCCACTAAACAAAACATGAAGGAATCCTAGAGGTGAAAAACGTGGTATGCTGACAATCATCTATGAGATCTAGAATTCAATATTTTGTAAAAGATATTAATATGAATTAATCCATGGAAGGATATGATATTAAAAATATAGGGAATGATGATCCATGGATATATTATTCCTTTGGAGATTCATGATTCGATTAGGATGCTTGTTTATAATTTGTCACTTCTACCAAGTCTCTCTCATATTCATGATGTGTTTCATATAACTATAAAGATGAGGTATATAGCATCCCATGATTAACATACATGAATATTACATCTTTCTAGATGAATATTTTGTACATTACAAAAATACATTCTATAAAACATAATAGTTTAGTGTCTTTGGAAATTTGGAATCAAAATCTTCTATCCTGATGAATGATCTTCAACATATCTTATAATGATTTCCACCTTTAGTAATTTTAACTAAAACCTTTCTTCATAACCTGGAGAATAGAAAACATAAGAAAGAGGAGAGTATATTTTCACTATAAGGTTAAACAAGGGAGACCCGTAAGCATACACATGAGCATAAAGTAATGAGGTTGTGATTATGAAAATAGAAGATCATACCCTACACATCAAAGATAATGGCATAAAGTTTTTCTATTCATGAGACCTGAATCCTAAGTAAATAAATATTATAGGCCATGAAAACATATCATAAAAATAATACATGAAATTTTAGCGCACAAAAACATATCATATTATTATTTGTTATTCAAGACCCATTTCTAGAACATATTTGTGTATTTCATGGGAAGTGCACCCATTAAAAAAGGGCACACCACCATCCCCAGTCATAGTTCCTTCCTTTTAAGGGATCAGGTTTCCCCATCTTCCCCTAATTTATCATATTTCCCTATCTTCCATCATCATGGTGACTACAGCTACTGGGTGGGACAAACTGTCATCCCCTGTAGAAGTCATTTCATTAAAGCTGGTCAGGTTTCCCCATCTTCCCATAATGGATCAATCCAATCTACTGGAATCCCATCATTATCTCATGAGATATAAATCTTTACCCAATGCATTTGAGGGTGATATATGTCCCACCCATCACATAATAAAATCATACATACATTTTCCACAAGATCATTAATAGATGTATTACAACCCATCCAATGAAATGGGTATCATAAACATGTAATCATATCACAACCTATATAATTCCATAGGTTTAATAATCATTTCATCATAAACATAACATATTAATGGATGGGTTTTAATTGAATATAAAAAACGAGAGAGAAATGGGTTTCACAAACATATTACCCATAAAGAATAATTAGGTTTCATAAGGGCCATGAAATTATGAATAACTCATTCATAGAAAGGATACGAATGGAACCTTTAGTTCATTTACTAGAAGGTATGAGTAACATCATTATATGACATATTAAATAGAAAATAAATTTGATATATCATTTAAAATTGTTTCTTTATTAAAATAACCTTTCATATTTGAAAAAGTATTTTTAATACATAAAACCATCTAAAAATTATTTTCAAATAAAATACCTTGAAAACGTATGAAGGATTCATAGAATCATTTTGAATTCTTTTTCCTTTATTACTTTTCAAATAATATTCATAACATTATAAAAACCTTATTTTGAAACTATTGAAAAAATTTAATGAAATCATGATTTTTTTAAAAAAATTGATTTAAAATACACCAAAAAATTATAAAGAAGCATGATAAAATTTAAAAAATCATTTTTCTTGAGAAAAAATAAATTATTATTGAATTTTTTTGAAAATTGTTTCTTTGAAAGCACTATAAAAACTTGTAATTAAGACATGAAAAACATTATTAATTTTTTTCCATAAATACATATTAAAGAAGTTTGAAACCATTTTGAAAATAGATTCTCCATGAAAATTAAGTTTAAAAATATTTTCAAAAAGATTAACATTTTTAATAATGAAAAAGGTAGCTTCGATGAAATTACAGAGGGTAAATCCATACATGTCCTACGAGGTCAAAGAACATTCATTTTTCATGATTAAAAGAGAAAAAAAGTGCCTTGTTAAGAAAATGAAAACAGTATTACCTAGAAGTGATTATTAAACGAAAAAAAGGGTATAAATTTATTTAAGATATTATATGATAATTTTATAATATTTTTAGAAACCCTTTTTAGAAAACATTGACTTCCAACCAAAAAGAGGGTAATGTTGGGCTTTCCTAAAAACACATTCTTAACTATCTTATGTACTAAAGAGTAGAAAATGGTACCAATAAATGAGTATATCCTGAAATAACAGAGGATAATGAAACAAATGAATATTCATGGGTGATGTATCACAAGATTTAATCAATGGAGGCATAAACATAAACAATCATGAAAAGGAATTAGATTTTCTAAATAAACTCTTATAACTTGGTATCATAGGATCACGCACTCCTTGTAAGGGAATGAAATTTTATAAAGCATAAAATATCATGAAAATATTAATAATACTAATATGTAATATTAAATCTATGTATATGCACCTAGAAATGTGTTTATGTTCATAACAAAACATGAGCCTCAAAAAAGTAAAATTTAGAGAAAACGTTTTTACCGACTTGGAAACTTTTGAAACTTAAACCCCCTGAAAGAAAAATCACTAAATGACCTCGTGAATACCCATAAATATGTGTAAAAGATACATATAATACAATCATTGTAAGTAAATAAACCAATCATAAGGAAATTATGGAAAATATAGCTTTTATCTCACAAAAATTATAATTGAGATGAAATCCCCGCACCTTGTGTCTTTAATATCTCTGTACTCGTACAAGCTTCCTCTATGTCGGGTCACTCATTTTGGTTTATTCTAAAAGGTTTCCTTGAGGGGGTTTCTCCCCGAATTTATCATTCAATATTAAAGGGAGGATTTTTATGGGGAAATTTGGGTATGGCTTGTCCTATATTAAGAGGTATGAGAGGTTTGAGGAATGTGTATAGGTGGTGGCCTTTTATAGGGTGGGAAAATAACTGACATAGATTTTTTAGAAAAAAATAGTTTTGAACATGTTCTTACCAAGAAAATAAAAATCAATAATAGAATGCTTATGTAAGAAATATGGATATCCAATGGTTGTTGGGAATGTAGCTAGGTCATATGGGTACTTAATTTTATGTTTTAGTCACTAATTAAGCATAATTTTTGTTTAACTGTTGTGATTAATTATACTCAATGTTTCTAATCATTTTGATCAAAAATTAACAGGATATTTTTTGAATTTAAAAATTATACTAAATACCTTGGTGGATGTTAGATTTTTTAAATTCTAATCCCAGAAGCAGAAAAATTAATATTAGTTCTAGTCCCGTAGATTTGATGAAATAATGAGGTTTTAATGTTGGAAAAAGTTCAAATATTTGTTAAGATTTTATATTCAGTTTCTAAGTGGAATTTTTTTCATGAATTAAATTGTATTAATATATCTAATATTTATATAATCTCACCGTATAAAATAATTATCATTTCATTTAACATTAATATTTATTTAGACAAAAATTAGTTTTTAACTAAAAAAAGGGTATTTTTCACTATTCATCATAAAATGATGTTTCTCAGAAAAAATAAAAAAAAATTAATGATACGCTAATTTAGGTGTTCTGAATTCAAAATTTATGCTTTTTTATCTAATTAAATTTCTAAATGTTTGTAAAATTACTTTTATTATTAAAAGTGATTCATTTAAGAAAACAAAACTTTTATCATAAAAGTACACTACCAGAAATATTATCTTTCATTATCAATATGTTTTATTTTAAAATAAAATATTTGAAAAAAAGTTATTAATATGTTTAGTGTATAGGTTATAGTTATCTTATTTAAATAATAAAAAATAGATGTTTCGTAGAAATTCAGTTTTTTATGCATCACATGCGAGGTCAGTGTCACTTGTACCACATGCCAAGTTGGTATTACATGTAGCTCAAGCTAAGTTGGTATTGCATGTAGTGCAAGAAAAGTTGGTATTTTTTTCAAATGAATATTTTACTTAGTGTTTTAATATATATAGATATATATATATATATATATATCTATTTGTAGGGTTACCTGAAATGAAAAATATGAAAAATTAAATTATTTCGAAAAAAATAATTCTCAAAATCTGATGGTGTTACATTCTACGCCCCTTAAAATGAATTTCTCCATAGAAATTCATCATGGATATCAATGGTATAATACTTGGACGTTTCATTCATAGAAAACCAGATCATAAAAATGAATACTAAAACATTACTATAAAAAAGAAATTTGGATCCATGATGGTTACCCAAAGTAATATATATATATATATATATATTTCTACATGAGATATCATAGGTGGAATGTGTAAACATGGATAAGGAAGAAAAATATTACCATCAAGTTTTGATGGAGACTGATAGAGAACAAGTTTATAATAAATTTAAAAACTAGAAATCAATAAATCTATAATGACCCAAGGGGCCTTCTGATTCATCGAAAATATAGGTATAAGACAACATTTTTTGGTTTGAAGAAAAGATAAACAGATTTCATTTAATGATATACGTGCATGATTTCAAGAAAAAGTTACCTTTTATTCTTTTTTGATCTAATTTACCTCCTCCTATAAAAAAAATAAGGTTAATTTTTTCATTCTTGAAGTGTTAATAGATCACGAGTTCCATGAAATTCTACCCCATTTTTTCTCAGTTTCCATCCATAGAAGGTATTATGAATTGGATATCAAATATACATAAATCATTATATGGAAGATAAAACTTTAATCTTACTAACTTTATATGATTTTTACATAAAATAAACATAAATGGTTTACCTCATTACCCCTATAAAATATGAAATTTCAAGGATTTGTAAATATGGTGATGAAATCAGCTTACTATTGATTCCCTCGCATATGCCAAAGTTTCTCTTTGATATCACATTCCAATCATGTGAATAACCGCATCATATATTCTATTGAAACATAAAAATAACCAATATTACAATAAATCCTTTTGGAAAAAATGCATACTTCTTTATTCCAATGATTACTAGATATACCCCATAAATCCATGAAGTAGTAAACATCCTTCTTGATGACATAGAATAATTTTTCAATAATCAGTTCTAGGATAATCTGTATTGTTTAATTTACTTATTCATTTCTATTATATCTTTATGCAAACATCATTATCATGGCGTCATGAATTAAATATGGATTACCTTCAAAATATCACATTTCAATGAAGTAACTTCTCTATGTATTCATAACCATTCCAATATTTAATGAAAACATATACTGAAAATAATTATATGTTTACCGATTCATATAAATAGTCTCTGAATTCTAAAACATAAATACCTGATTCATCCAACGTTATTCATAAACCATTAATCGGGCTCTATTAACATATTCCATAATACCTTTTTCCGATACTATGAAACAAGAATCAAGACTTGACATATATCAAACTCTATTTAATCATTCTTATCTACAACAACAGATACCAATCATGTGTTATTCATAGATTCTTCATCATCTATAGAAAAACCAATACATGAACCACCTTGTTGATTCTCTTCACGAGCCTTCCATAGAGGAAATTTATTCTCATAATTCACATACATTCCACATTCAAAGTAATCGTCAATTTATAATACCAAGGGATGGCCAATATTCCTATCCATTTCATTTATGAAACTATTCATTTTTACCATGCAGTCACATTCTATGTGGCCTTATTTTCCATGGTCAAAACATCCTCTTGTTCCTCAAAGGAATTTATATTGGTGATTATTTACCCATTTTTGACATAAGTTAAACCAAATATTATTTTCCCCATGGTCTCCATTACCCTAACTCTCAAGGAAGTCTTTCTCTCTATTCATATGTTAGTCTAAGAGTTGGTTAAGGTAAACATTGTTAATCATCTTCCATTAAAATTCATTATGTGTGATCACGAAGTCTTTCACTCTAGTGATCATCCCATATTACTTATAATTTTAAAATCTTCCTTCACATTCAACATAAATATAGTACCTTCTTATTCCCTTCATTAACTAAAACTAGAGGTATAGTTTGAGCATTACATGTCATAGAAAAAAACCACATACTCATAAAAATAATTACTTATTCGATGTATAAATCATGAAACATTATAGAATATATGACACCATTGGTTTATCCTAGGTTATTCATAGACAAAATACATATAAAACCAACATTATGGTTTTTGAAGAGTTTGTGATTTCGCAAAGAATATCCCCTAGGAGTGTCAAACCAGGTGTGCAGCACGTCCCATTATTGTGTAACAAATTATCCTGATTCAAGCCCAGAACATCTTGTCTGAGTTGTTTCACCTAGGCACATCTATTCTAGAGCCACATCCACTTGTAGAATCATGATATGGATACCTTTCTATAAAAAATTACTCAATCCTTTACCAAAATCCCAAGACATTTTCCTAAATTTTAATTCAACCTTATACCTATCCTTAGAGACATCTCTAGAAATGTCCTTAGAAATATACCTAGGGATATTAATAAAGATTTCTCATTAATGAATCTAAAGGGTGAATAAACCATTCATTTGATACCAAATATAGTGACCAAGGATTAACAAACATGGATATTACATCTTTCTAGATGAATATTTAGTACATTACAAGAATACATGCTAGAGGACCGTAATAGTTTAGTGTCGTTGGAAACACGGAAACAAAGTCCTCTATCATATTTAAAGATCATCAAAATCTCCCATAAAGATCTCCACCTTTGGTACATGTACCTAAAAACTATTATACATAACCTAGGAAAAGGAAAACATAAGAAAGGTGTGGGCTCAGATGATCAGTAAGGGTAAACAAAGGAGATATGTAAGCATAAACATGAGTTTAAGGGTATGATAAAGTGATCATGAAAATAGAACATCATATTCTACATCTCAATGATTGTGGCATAAATATCGGTAGCTCCTGAGACATGAATCATAAAAAAATAAAGAGAATAGACCATGAAAGCATAGAATAGAAATAATACATGGAATTGTGGCATACCTAAACATGTGATATCATTCCATCTCAATCAAGACGAATTGCTATAAATGATTAATGAAATTCATGGGAACTTTACCCACTACGAGAGATACACCATGATTCGCATTCATAGTTATTTTCTTGTAAGGGATTGGGTTTCCACATATTCCAATAATAAATAGGGTTTTCCTATCTTCCATCATCATGGTGACTAGACTTATTAGGTAGGACGAACCACTACCCCCAGCGGAAGTCCTTTCATGGTAAGGGATCGAGTTTCCCCATATTCTCACAACGTATCAAGCCTATCAATTTGATTCCCATTATTATTTAAAGAGAAATAAATCTTTACCCCATCCATTGGAGGAAGATATAGGCCACACACATCATATAATGAAATCATATATACATGTTCCACAAGATCATAAATAAATATTTCATAACCCCTGAAATGAAATGTGTATCATAAACATGTAAACATATCATAACCTATGGAAAGAGATAGGTTTTGAAATAATTTCATCATAAACATAACTCATGAAAAGATGAGGATTTCAAAAGCATATATCTAGTTAATGAGAAACAAGTTTCATAAAAATATTACCCATAAAGAAGAAATGAGTTTCAAAAAGGCCACGACATTAAGAATTAATCATTAATATAATGAATATGAATGGATCCATTAGATTTTTTCCTAGAAGGTATGATTAATATTAATAGATGTCATATTAGATGCAAAATAATTTTGAAATATCCTCTATAAAATTTAATGAGGAAAATATCCATTATATATGAAAAATACTTTTAATACATAAAACCGTTTGAAAATACATTTATTCAATAATTCCTTGTAAAAATATAAAAGAGACATGAAATAATTATGAAATATGTTTTCTTTGAAATCTTTTAAAATAAGATTCAAAACATTTTAAAAACCTTTTTCTTTCAAAACACATGAAATATTTTATAGAAGTCTTTATAATGTTATGATAACAATTTAATTCAAAATAATTTGAAAACATATAATGAATCATGAAAACTTTTTAAAATTATTTTTTTGGAAAACTTTTAAAATAATCTTGAAAAGTTTTTGAAAAAAAATTCATTGAGATCCATTTGATATTTTTTAATTAAGACCTGAAAAAATATTGAAATTCTTTTTTCCATGAAAACATATAAAAAATTTTTGAAACCATTTTGGAAACTAATTTTCATTGAAAATTATGTATAAAAACATTTTTTAAAGATTTTCATTTTAAATAATGCAAAAAGGGACTTCGAAGATACGATGACAGAAAAATCCATACAGTCATATGAAATCAAAAGAACATTACATTTTCATAGAAAAATGTTTGAAAGGTGACTTGTTAAAAAAAAGACAAGAAGATTCCATTGAATATGTTAGAAAAATAAAAAAGGGTATAAATTTATTTTATATATTATATGATAATGGTTTAATATTAATAGACACCCTTTTTAGAAAACACATATTTTTTATTGAAGAGAGGGTAAAGTCGGGCATTCCTTGAAGCAATTTATTAGCTATATTATGTAGCGAAGAGTTGAAATGGTAACAATAAATGAGTATATCATTAAATAATAGAAGATAAAGGAAATAATGAATATTCGTAAGATATTAATCATAAAATATTATCATATAAGTCATAAACATAAACAATCTCGAAAAGAATGAGATTGTCTTAATAAACACTTATAAATTGGTATCTTGTGATTATTCTGTCTATATTGGATAAAGAAATTATTTGAACCAAATAATATCATGAAAAGATTTAGATTCATGATATTTAATCTAATATACAAGTATATAAACCTCAAAAATGAGTTAAGGTTCTTAACAAAACATGATTCTCAAAGAACGAAAATTGAGGCAAAACATTTTTAGTGATTTGGTAACTTTTGAAACATAAACTCCATGAAAGAAAGATAATAAAATGAGCTTGTGAATACCCATAATTTTAAGTATAATATATATAGAATAAAATCATAGTTTTTACCTACAACAAATAAATTTAATGAATTGGTAACATGGATTGTATCTCACAGAAATTAAACATAATATGAAACCCATTATATTGTTTTTGGACTCTCTCTATAATTGTACATGATTCCTATAAATTTGATAACATTTTGTTTGTACGAAAAGGTTTCCTTGAGAGTTTTTCAGACCAAAGGGAGGCTTCAATTACGAAGGTAGGATTTTTTGGAGGCAATTTGGGTCACTCATGGTTGAACGTAAGAGGCTTTAGAGGTGGGAGTAATGGGTAATGTTGGTGACCTTTCATAGGGAAGGAAAAGATTCAAATGGATTTTTTAGAAACAAATTAGGCATTCACATGTTATTACCAACAAAAAGTCTTACAAAAAAAATCAATAATATAAGGTTTATGGATGAACTATGGGTAATAAATTTGAGTTGGACAATTGTCTAGGTCATTTGGTCCCTTAATTTTTAGGTTTAGTCCCTAATTAATCTTAATTTTGCCATAACTACTGTGAATAATTATAATCAATTTTACAAATAATTTTGGTCAAAAATCAACATGTTATTATTAGACTCTAAAAATTATACTGAATAAAATGGTGTATGTAATATTTTTTAAATTCCTATCACAGAAGTAGAAAAATTAAGATTAGTGCTAATCCCATAGATGGGAAAAAATAACAAGGTTTTAAAGATAGAAGATGTTCAAAAGTTTGTTATGATTTTACATTTAGTTTTTAAGTATAATTTATTATAATGAACTAAATTTTAATAATATATATAATATTAATCTATTGTGACATTAATAAAATATTTATAATATCAATTTTCATTAATAATTAATTAGATGAAATACAGTTTTTAACTAAAAAGTAGTAATTTTCACAATTCATCATAAAATGAAGTTACACTGAAAAATCCCAAAAATTAACCTTGGGATAATTTCAACTGTATAAATTCAAAAATGTGATTTATTTTATCCAATTCAATTTCTAAATGGGTATAAAATTATTTTAATTATTAAAAGTGATTCATTTAAGGAAACAAAAAATTTAACAAAAAAGGACTTTTCCAAAAAATATTATCCTTCATTATCAATAAGTTTTATTTATATAAAAAAACAATATATGAAAATTAGTTATTACAAAATTAAATTTCTAGGATGTAATTATCTTATTTAAATAATTGATAAAATAAAAAGATATTTTTCGTAGAATCACAGTTTTGTGTGCATCGTACACCAGGATGGTGTTGCTTATAGCACATGCCAATTTGGTATTGTGTTCAGTGAAAGACAAGTAGGTATTGGGTGTGACATGTATGATTGAATTAGTTTTATAATATATATATATATAACTATTTCTAGTGTCATTTTAAATGAAAAATACTAAATTCTAAATTAATTTGAATTAAAAATCTCAAAATCTAGGGGTGTTACAAGATGTATAGTTGATTGTTTTTATGTACTAAAAAAGAGGTTGTTCCATTGGATCATGGTATTTTTTGTTAAAAAAAATTGGTATAAATCAAGGATCATATAGATAAATATATATAAAAATAGAATATGAATCTCATCAATCTTCCATGGAGGATTCATAAATTCAAGGAAGCAACAAGGGTGTATAAGGATTTGAGGAAGAAATATCACACTTTTCTTCTATTATTGTGAAAAATTTCAATGTAAAATTCATTTTATGGAGCACAGATTCTAATACCCCATGATTTTATATGTATTTCCATTTGAAATTGAGTTGAGTTATTTGATATATTTACTTATATGAAATCCTGAGTCAATATGAACCTTGATATAGTAAACTGATATAACCTAGTCCGTAAAATGGTATGTATGATTAGTAATAACAACATTATAAAAATCTATTGAATAATTCTTAATAAACAATTACTTAATTTTTAGTATAGTCATTTAATTTATCATAAACTAGTTTTCTTCCAAAGTAGCTTTTATTGAAATTTGTGTTTGAACATTACACTTATTTTACAACATTTTTTTGAAATTATATTCAAGAAAAGAATATAATTTTTTAAATTATCATATAAATTTAATATTTAGACATGTTTTTGATATTTCCATGAAAATATTGATTTTTAAGTGAATCGTAAAAAATACAGTTTATCAAATAAACTAGGATCTATGATATTATTCCAATATAAGTATGAAATAAAAACTTAGCAAAACTTTTTTATGTGTGAAAATATAAATTTTATAAGTTAATCAATAAATTTTTAAATTTTAGTTTTAATTTATAAAACTATATTTGAAAATTTCGAATTTATGGTATATTTTTTGAAAAAAATTAAGTACATTATACATTGACCATTTTAATATAAATCTTTACAAATTTATAAAAAATGAAAAGATATTTCAATTTTTTTAATCCTTAGGTATAAATTATATAATAAGGACCATTATAGTTATGGTCTTAAAGGATAAATTACCTAGTTAAAAACAAGTTACCCTGGTGAAAAAATGGTAAAAGTGAGTAAAATTACAGGTTTTGTAATTAACATATTTAAAACAAGTCTCTATTTAAATATTTGAGGTGTGTATTGGACTTATAACCTCTCCATTTCATTTTTTTTCAATTATGAAGTCATATTGATTTATAGTGACTTTCAATTATTTAAATTCTTGGGGTATTTTCAAACAATACATTCCATTTAAGTTATAAAAGGGGAACTCATATTTTCACTCACACTCATTCAAAAAACACTTATGTTTATCCCATAATCTGACCAAACATCTCCTCCACACAAATACGCACCTTAAGGTGGTGTTTTCTTCCCATAATATTATCCCTCAAATTATTAATCCCCTTTTCCATGAAGATAATTTAATGGTAATGTATTGGTTCTAATTATCTCTTTATTTATATTTTTTGGATGCACTTTTTCTCTTCCAAAAATTTCATTTAACCATCATAAAATGATAAAAATTATCATCATTATACTTTTATGCTATTATAATGATGTTATATAAATTAACTACTATATCATTTTCTATTATGGAAAAATTAAATTGTGAATCAGCGGTGTGGAGACTACTGCCTCCATAAATAAATGTATCATATTCCATCACTTCCAAACATGGTAAGTCATTATGATATAGTTAATGTATATATATATAAGAAGTTTCTGATATATTAATGGTTTTATAATTTTCAATCTTTATTTACATCTATTTCATTCCATCCATCAAAATGTTGAAACATCACACTTGTGTATGTATGATTTACCATCTCCACCACATTATGTAATTTATCATTCATATCCACACAATATAAATTATTATAAATATATATATAAAGTGTAATAATTATATTTATACTATGATTAAAATTTTATAGATTAGGTCACCATTTTCATTGTTCGAGGTTCATAACTACCAAACTAAAACATAATTGAAAAACAAATCGATTTACACCAAAAATGATGATGATAATTTTTGATTATTAATAAACTGATGATTAGATTTCATATATTTACTAGGAATAGAGTTTTATATATTATTATGGTTGTATAATATATTTATAAAAAATCTGAATTTATTATACATGATATTATATTGCTTACGAAGAAAGTCAGACTTTTAGTAAGACTTTTTAATTTACAATCTAACTTTTACACTGATTTTTAATTCATACATTTTCTGATGATGAAATTTGATTTTATATACCTCCAAAATAGTATATATTTTATTATAATATATTTATTTAAAGACATTACATATTTTTCATTAATTTTCTTCTATTTGAGTACTCATAATACTAAAATAATAGTTTTAGGGAAAACCAACCATTATTCCTATTTAACAGGAAATGTTTATATCCATGTTGAAATATTATTAAAAATATCTTAATTTTTTTTACTATTCTCTTTTTATGTATTAACTTCATATTTTTATAAGTTTTACTATCTATAATATGACTTAACGAATCTTGTTTTAATTTTTCAAAAAAGGTAATTTAGATTTTATATTGTATATTTGAAAGGAATCTTCATTTTAATATTCACCAAATTTATAGATCTTCCTTCGATAATAAATAATATTTACTTTGAAAATTCCTTAATGCATTTCCATTTTTATTTTTTTTCTAAAATTTTATATTTAATATTTTGAAAATTTTAGATTTTAATTCAGTGACTAGAAAATAAAAAATGGTATTTTTCTTAATAAATGATCTTTTGATCTTTTTACAATATTTTAATCTCAAAAAATACACATTGATTTTTCTTGTGATTTATTGGTGATATTATCCAATGTTATGATATATATTTTTACTCTGGATAGTTTATGTTTATGATGAATAAATGGTTGTGAAACAAATTATCATTCCATGGGTTATGATTTGAGGTATTGAATTTTTTTTTCATTACCCTAGAGAATATATATGACTATATTATGATTATGAGTTTAATGGTTTCATTATAAAACAATAATGAATGGTTATTTTATAAACCTGATATTACTAGATCTGTGATTTCCTTCTGATGCATTGGGTTATGATGACGGTTTTATGTAACTCATAATAGATGATTGAGTTCATTAAATCCTAAGAGATGAAAAAGGTAACTGGATGAATGTTACTACTAATAGAATTTCATAAATTAATAAAAATTTATTTTTATTATGATACTTTACAAACAATTAATACTCCTGGTATGGAGCCTTTACTAATGTAGTGATTTCCAATTCTTATTTTAATGATAAAAAATTATGTGTTATACTTTTGATATGTTCTCACTGTACATGATAATTTTTTGATGATTCCACATTCTTATGTATTATATTTTTTTGATAAGAAATGAATTAGGAAATTATTCTTTTTATGATATATGAATTGTTGTATATTATCTTCTATTGTTATTCTCTTTCTATCACATGTTTATTCCTATCATGTGATCACTTATGGAAATTGATTGATATATCCTTTGATTACCCTTAATAAGAATTTGAACTCTCCATTTATAATGCTTCCTCTTACATTGGATATATATAAATGGTTTATATATGATATGTCTATGAAGGGTTCTTTTATTGAACAACTAAGTTAGAGATGTTATTCATCTTTTATGTAGATGTTCTTTTTATATCCTTGTTTTAAAAGACACTAGTCCATTATAGTTGTGGAAAAAATCAAAATGTTATCTAATGAATAAATAAAATTCTTATGTGAACTTACTTAACCTCAAAAATCCTTATGAATTCATGATAAAGTCTCACACACAATGGGAGTCTTTCTGACATATCAAAATATTAGAATTATAAAATCGAGGATTGTTTTGTGCAAATAGGGAAAAACATTTCATTTAAAAAAATTAAGTATTATTAATAGATTATGGGATAATGTAATCCATATACACTTAGGATGAATTTAGTACCGATCTAATTTCCCTAACCCACTCATAACTATATTTCCATTTAATTAATCCATAATTACTCCAAAATTACACAAGTAATTCCAACATATATATCTACATCCAAAATTCCTTCCAATATTCTAGAATTTAGGAGTAAGAAACATTTCATGGCTATAACAACTAGTTATCTAAAAATAATCTTCAATATATATAAATCCCTTTAAATATAATCTAATTCTAAAACTGGGTATTCATTCACCTTATGATATTCCATATGTTATGTCCTTGGTATATATTAATATCGAGATGTGTATTTTTATACTTCTTGATATTATTTTAAATCATTCATGGATATCTTCCAAATATTTAATCATTCATCTCCCTTGAGTAATTATAAACCATTAGAATAATCATACAAGTGAAACATCATAACCCTTCATTTGTGAGAACCTCAAACATACTTTAATATCATCATTATCCTATAATAAAATTCACGAATTCTCCAGAACGGCTAAAATTGTTTTCCATATGCATGTCAACTATCTTCTAATTCAGCCCCTCAATCTAATAATTATTATAAATATATCTAACAAAAAAAACTCCTCGATGAAAACTTATATAACTTTAGTTTTTGTCAATAATATCCCATATACACTATACACACATTATAGTTTATAATAATTCCCCCCCTTTAAATTCAATCATTTTATACTAGAATCCATTATCCCTTTCAATCCAACACCCTCTAAATTTTTAGATTTTACTATCTACCTTTCTCCCACTTAATTAATAAAATGAAAGGGGTTTTCACTTATATATTTATCTATTCATTCCACCCAATTATATCTCTATAAACCATAGTGGTATTCACTAACCTCCACCCACCATCTTCTAATAGAAATTTATGTGTATAGATTCTCATCATTTCCCCTCCAATATAAATAATGTTTTTATATGTTTTTATTGACATTTAGAAATGGGTTATTAGAGATATCAAAAACATCATAACTTCTAGGATTCAAAAGTGTAATGTGTCTTTTACTCATGTATTGTGAAACTATTATTATATATATTTGATATTTGGATCTACAATATTTATTAAGGAACTATAATATCATAACATATATTTATAATCATCTTCATATCTTTAATATTCATCTCTATTTACCACTTGTTAGTATGAGATATTTTTTCAAACCAATATTGATACATTAATTTACTATTTGACAGTGGGGGTAACACTTGTTGGATACCACTTATTGAATGTGAATAATTTTATATTATTTAGTTTACCTTTAAAACACTTACTGAACTGATGAAATTACACATTTACATCCTTCATTATACTTTTATTAAAACCTCAAACACACAATCTAATAAATAATTTCAATGAGGGAATCTAGCATATGATATTTTTTACATTAAAAGATCATGTAATCCTATAATTCAATAGAACAATGAAATATAAAAGAGATTAATTTTATTATCCCAATTTATTCAATGTCACTAACCTAATTCCAGAAACACATATAAGTTATGTTTTCTTAATTTAAACTCATCCTATGAACACATTCACACTCAAAAAATATACAAACATTGATAAAAAATAAAATACCATGTGTGTTAGATGTATCATATGTTATATATATTAATATATAGTATTTGTGACGTCCCAGAACCGGCTCCAACGTAACCTGTGCCCCAAGACTTTTTGGCCACATGACCCCTGGAACGTCACCCCATAATCCAAGGTATGCTAACTTTCAGGGGGTTTTAATGGTAAAATTAGAAAGAAGACTTTACCCTCATGCTAGTGTATACACCAGTCTAATAGAAACGAGTTGTATTGGATGCATAACAATCATACATACAAGGTAAACAACAAAATACTGAATAAAAAACAAAACCAAAGACTGAAAATCTATGAAATTCCTCATAGATAGTGTTTGATCCAAGTATACATGCATGAAATGTTAGTACAAAAAGGGAACAAAATACAGGAAATATGAAGAAAAGTAGAAGATAAAAGTGTAAAAAAACCAAAATCCACTCCATTTAATATCGAGCCTTAGATAGGTCCTCTGCGGTTACACACCATTTATGTATAAATGATAAATATCTAGAAACATTATGCTTTAAATTTCCATACATATAGGAAAACAATCCACTCATGTGCCAAAGGAAGCCTGAATAGGGTGTGAGATAAATCTCTATAGGCCACCACCAATGGTGTCTATGTTTACTCTAATTAGGTTCTCATAAGTAATCAATTTTCTAGTAACAAAAATTTAAACAATGCAAAAAAATAAATAACATCGTGCTAAGGTACTTAAAGGACACCTGGCAGGTCAACCTACTTCAGCTTAAGGCCAGTAAGCCTGACCAAGTCACTCTATATATATAGTGTGTAGATATGTATATAAATATACATACATTTAAATATATGTTTGGGTGGATCAAGATGTAAATCTAAGACATCAAAAACTGGGTTTGCATTCATGGCCTAACCCCTATCCCAACTCCATAATCTCTCACGGTCTCTTGGAAATTCATAATAGAGCTCTCATAGTCTTCCCTACATCAAGGATCTCACAGTCCATGGGTCCACAACTAGAAGCTCAAACAGACTTCTATACCTCAAGGCTATCATGGTCCTTGGGGCCACACCCATTAGACATTACATTTACATTATATAATGTAAGGAGAACCATCTTACACCATTTTTATTAAAACTATTAAACCAATATACAAAGTCTCCATAGATAATTCAAGTAAAAGGAAAGGTTATACAATCTATTAAATCCATTTATTTTGATATTAATTCATTTTAAAGGTTCATGATATACCATACTAGCCACCAATTTAAGCTACTCATATCATTGATTAACATGGCATGTTCATCTATAAGGCCACAAGCCAAGGGAAAACCTATTTCAAAATAGACACACTGTCAAATTGGAAATTCCAATTCTAAGAGATACAAACACCCATGGGGTGTTTGTGTTGATCCAAATCCACATATATTGCGGAAAACAACATTAGAAACTAATACTAGGTGTCACAAACCACAATTTATATTTTGGGAAAATGATCTTAAAATGTCAAAATTTGGGTAGAACACCCCTTTTGCATCCATATAACATAATGGTGATCTCAAATCCACTAAATAATAGTAACCCAACCTATGTCATCACACTAGGGTCAATTAGACATGAATTAATCTACACAAAAAAGGATCTTGGTAATGGATATCTCCATAAACAACGATATTAAGTACGAAACAACTAGAAGTAAAATGGAAAACTATGTGACCACCTACATTAGGGTCGTAGAATATGACCCACTCAGTATCAACCTCATATTCAGAGTAGGTTGAAGTAGATATGAGATTCTTTCCAATGGCCTGAAAACATGGAGAATGATCTTGCACCTAAATAGTGCAATGAACATTATCATTTAGCGAGAAAAGTGGGGAAAAGATGTTATCCTTACAAAGTGGGATCTGATGCTTCTGACAGATCAATAAATGGTCATCGGATAGAGGAGAGGTAGGAGATCGAAGGAGGAGGGGAACATATAATCCTTATGGAGGAAGGGGGATCTACTATGCACATAGGAAGATAAAATGAAGAAATAACCTAAAAATAATATTAGGGGAAAATAGTAATCTTTCCCAATAGTATGGATCGCATGGTTTCCATGCATGGTTTTCCAAACCTTTCACAAACTGTGGACACCCCACTGCTTATCTGGGCACATCGCATGGTCTCCGCGTATGGTTTTTTATCCATGCGCAGTCTGTGTAGAAGGGTTTTGGACAACCTCTAAAACTGGTCACATGGTCGTGCGCTTGGGTCGCATAGTTATAGACAAACCATGTTGTGCAACCTGTTTTATCTTATTCGGAGCATCGAGCTCTAGAAACCGCCAAAATGCTCTCGTGATGTCTTAAGTTTGATTAAGTGACTTTTTTAGAACCATTTTAAACATTCAAAAAAATCAAACGATCTATACCACGTTCAAGAAGTAGGGTTGTTACACTATTAATGATAAGATAATGATGCAATTAATTACTTGTGATATAATTTCTTTCACAGGGATTTATCATTTAAATATTAGGCTTAACTGCCTTTGAGTTCTGGTAAATAACTAACCTATGAATTCCATTTTAATTGTAAAACTAGTTATGTGATATTGTTCATTTTGAGATCTCAAATAGTCAGTTATGATCCTTTATTTTAAATATATTTTGGTATTGTAAAATAGTAAACAAATCATACTTCATGTTAATATTGTAAAAAATAAACACTAGAATACATGCATATTTCCATTATTTATTTTGAGATACCGTTTTCATCTTGGTATTCTAATACCAGTAAATATATATCCCGATGACACTTTTTAATCATTAAATGTGTCTTGTTAACAATGGTTATTTCCGTTGAGGATTCGAAACCATTTTTTATTCATGAATATGGTAATATCGACTCATTTCCATATTCAGTAAAGAAATTCAAAAAAAATGAAATATATAAATTAAGGGAATAATTTCAATGTAATTTCATGAGAATTTTTTTGGATTCAAATTCATCATTGTGTTATTTTTTGGATTGGGACTCATTCCAAATGAAAAATTTAGTGATTTAAACTCTACTAGTGTCATTAATCACATTTAATCTAAATCAATTGTTCTTTTTAGAACAATCAAAATTAACAGTTTATATCTCCAAATAATTTTGACTAGTTTCAACCAAATATTAAAAACATTTAAAATCATTGGGAGATCAGAACCTCTAAACACTCTTAAATAATGGAATACTATTTCCCAAAAATAGATTACCCTTCATCACTATTTTATTTATAGTCATCTCATAGGTTATCTGATATTATTTAACCTTATTTTCAATTATATTAAACTAAAATCATATTCTTATGAGGTACAATGTTTATTTAATTAGTGGGAATCAACTCATTGGTGCATGTTTCTTCTTATGCACTGTTTTCCATTACATTCTAGGATTATTTCTCCAAGAAAGGGAAACTCCACCTATTTTCCATTTATTCTTCATCATGGTATAAATGAATCAATGTATGAATGTATCTTTATTATCCATGTATTCCATTAATATCCCTTTATATCCGGGTTCCCTTGAAAAACTATTTTAAAAATGTTTACTCATATTTTATTAGATGGGAAAATATTAGTCTATCTTTGAAAAAGATGATTTTTATTTTAGGAACTCCTTGATAGGTTGGAAATAATCATATTATTAATTTTTTATACTTTTTATTCTTTTATTTCTAGTAAGGTTGATGTGATTATTCGTCCTCTCTTTATTGATGATATCTATTTTTTCACTTCATAACCATACAACACTATGATTTTTTATGAGTGGAATATATTTCTTATTATTACATTATATTATCCTTATTATTATAAGTGTTAAAGATCATAAATTATAATTTACATCAAATTGTTTGAAATTTATTTTATCTAAACAAACCCTCATATTGTTTCCCCAATTTCCACAAAAGTATCATTGTAATTCATGTTTCATTTGAGAACTATTTAAAAAAAATTAGAAGGTCCATTGTTAATTTTTATCGGTTCGATATTTGAGTTATTATATACTAATAAAGTATCTATGTGTGTATATGAAATGTTTAATTTCATCATCGTTATATAAAGTTCCCCCTTGAGATTTATAATTATAAAATTATTCTCATATAATTGGCATAATAAAGTCTTATAGTGAGAATCATTTTTTATCGTGATAAAATTTAATTAAATATCTACAATACTCTTTAAGAGAATAGAATTTTAATTTATGGAGTTTATATTTATCCATTATTAAATTATTCTCATGTAAATTTTTTTCTATAATACCACTATATTGATAATTTTCTTTTCCTCTATTTTATTGACTCATCTAAATCCATCACCTCATTTATGATTTTTTTGATTTCATAAAATATTTTACATAAGAAGAATTCTTTTAATAATCAACCATTAAGAATTTTAAATCATTAATAAATGCTTTAATTGGATCATATTATAAACACAAATTCATCTTTTGATTTTTATATGTTGTTTATATTAGTATTCTATCATTATCCTCAAACTATTATTTTGATGTATAATCATCATCATCATATTTACAAGAAGAATCTAATATTTACATAGGCTAAAATATACACAAGAATCTTCTAGTTGGAGTTGATAAATCAAGAGAGGGTGAATTAAGTTTCTAGTATATTTTCTATTAAAATATTTATAATCATAAATCCCAAAACATTATAAAAACGCCCAATTATCTAAAAGTGTAAAATTATATAATTTAATTTGTGAAAAATATTCTCAAAATATCAATCACAACTCTATTAAAATAACATTGAAAATAATTCAAATTTTAATTCTAATAAACTATTTTCAATTACATTATATAAAACATAGATTAAAGTCAAATATAAATGATTCTATTGATTCTGTTATTTAAAATAGAAACTAGTCAATTATTTTAATAGTTACAAAACAGAAATTACATGTTGAAATAAAGAAGGGGCCTAGTATCATGCCAATAAATAATATACACCACTTGGAAGTAATCCAGTAGCATGAATTTAACTATAATAAAAACTAATCCACAAACAATATTGGGTTATAAAAACAATAGAGCATAAGGCTATCTATGAACATATTTTATTCCACTATTCAACATGGCAGATAACATGTACATGTAACAAACACGGAACTTCTTCAAAAATTATATGTGTGAGTAAATATGAAATGAAATGAGATAAAGTGTTAATAAATTTATAGTTTAGTGAAGGAGACTTCATTTTTTTTTAATAAAAAGTGTAAAAAATAACATCTTAAGATTTCATTAAAATAGAAATGGAATGGAATGAGAGATGTGAAGAAGTAGTACAACTCAGTCATAATAGATTTAGTTACTCAAATGTATTTTTTCTTCTTATTATTGTTTATCCATGTTTTCATAGAAATATTTAAAAATATAGTGTCATATAAAAATGGATAAATACTTCTTTTTTTGGTCTCTGTTCATCTTAACACATGTATATTAATGGATCTAAATTATCGAATGTATACTGGTTTCCATTCCTATATCCTTAAATATACATCCAACATTGATCATGGCCGTGATATTATGAATATATAGCCTTCAAGTATGTCCAATTATCCATTGTAGAATAATAATAAAATGTTATTATACTCATATAATGATATATATAGGGTTTTAATTTTTATTTAAAATATTCAAAGAGTTTTTTACAATAATCATTTTTAATTTAATCACATATGATTATGTAAAATTCATTAAACTTTATGTTGGAAAATTAATTTAGAAATTAAATATTTATAGATATGGTTTCTCTCTAGTACTATAGACATATGGAAGTATAAATCTATATTTCTATATTAGGATTCTAACAAGATCTATTGTGGTATTATAATGTGGATGTGGTTTTATTGAATGGTAGAAACATCTAGTGACGGTTCCTTTGAACTCACTGTAGCACCGAGCAATGATATCATCTTCTATCTTAAGATTTATCTCATGGAAGATTTTTATGATGTTATATCTATATGGAATAATATATATCATACAATAGATGTTTCTGAATGTAGATCAATTTAGATGTTTTATAATTTAACTAGAATTAGATTATTAAACTGATGGTTGTATTAAATATTATGTCATTTCAAAAATTGGTACATTTAGATAGTTGATCAAGACATAACCAAATTCATTTATTTTGTAGAGAATATATTTGGATATCATAAAACACTATGATATTTATAATAATAAAAAACAACATTTTAGATCCTTAAAATAAGGAGATTCTTGGACTAATCCAATAATCTCCCGAATTTAATGGTCCAAAATCATGACATTTAAATTCATTCAAAAACATTTGAATAAATCAATATTGTAAGTGGAATATGAACAAAAATGAATATAGTATTCATAGTAAATCAAAGGCCATATGAACTTCCTAGATACCTCCTTCCATGGACCAAAATAAAAAATTCGTATTATAAAACATATAGAAAAAATAAATGATTAAATAAAAGAAAATGATGGAGAGAAAGATATTTTTCATTTTATAGTAATTTCAAAATAATAAATCAATAGATGGAATATATGCAAAAACCAAATCCATATCAAATCCTAATTATATTCTGATGATTCATCCTCAGGTAGACAATTGGAAATATCCACTAGGTCATTGCCTTTTTTTAAGAACAAGAGGGGAAAGGGGATTAGTAGTTATAGGTTGTCTAAAAGAAATAGTTCTGAGAATTCAAAAAACTAGAACTAGTGTTTGTCAAAATGGAATAACTATAATGGGGATGTTCGATAGGGTTATTGATAAGGATGAATTAAGGGAGGTAGTCATAGGTATGTCTAGAGGTTCAATGAAAATAGTCTTGGTGATGTAATGAAATAGTTCCATTGTAATGACATAATGTTTTCAATGGAAATTACATTCTTATAAATATGTCATAAAATAAAATGAAAACACAACATAATGAACTACTAAATGCTAAGAGTCCTTTAAACATATGTTTGTCACATTTATGTCTAGAATTTTGATAATCTGACATACAAGATTGCAATTAGTATGTTATTTGGAGGCTAATAAGAAAAACATAATTTTTGGTGAATGGTATCCTTAACTATGATAATATATAAATAAATTTAAAGTTGAAAGTATGATATTCCTATATTTTAGTATAAGTAAATAATGTTTTTAAAACTAGTTTATGATAATAAATTATGACTTTTATTAAATATTGAAATAATAATATATAGAAACTTATTATTGAAAAATGGACTTCATTTTTGGATTCTAAAAATCAAAAAATGGTTGGGGTGAATTTTTGGGATTTTTCTGAAATAATTGAATTTATGAGGAATTGTGAAATACTATGATTTACAAAATAAGCTAAATAAGCTAATTATGGAGTCATTTTTGATGTTTTTTGGATGTAAGACTAATTTTTTCAGGTTCTAGTGATAAAATTACTATTCTTGGTCATTGAGGACTTAGGATTCCTTGTCTTTTGTACAAATAATAAACTAATAAATTTTATATTGAGAAACCCCCTCTCTCCTCTACTATAAATACCACCCTACACACCCTCATTTCCTCACAGATTTTAAGCTTGAAGACTTGTCTAAACTCTACCCAAGAATCTTCCCTAGCCCCTCCCCATATCTAAGAGCTTTTGGCCTCATCAAATGACAAATCCTATGTCTCTTAACAAGGATCTCAAGAGGAGGATTAAAGAGGCAATTTCTCTTCCTCTTTCCTTTAATTTCCTTTCAATTTCATGTTCTTTTCCTATTATCTCTCCACATATCATCATCTACATGGTATAGTATCTCTATTATAATACATATACTGGAAATATATGACACTAATGGGATATAATACCACCCAACCCCTTTCTCCTCTTCCTTTTATTTTATAAAAGAAAATGTTGTTCGTAAGGTGTTAATCTATCACTTTCAAGAATGAAATGTTTTATTTTCTACATGTATTCTTTAATATATGGTCATGAAGCCATTTTTATGGTTAAATAGAATATTCTATATGTATTATTTCCTATTTAATGTTTTGATGCTAACTTATGTACATATTACTATATGATTAATCAAATCAAGTTCGTTATGGTCGAAAAACTACCCAGATTAACCCAAACGCTCATCATTAAATTCATATGTAATGATTAATTCACGTGGTACATAAAATAATTCATTATAAGATCATCTAAACTTTTAGAATATCATTATTAAAATGTAATATCATTCTTGTATGTTTACCCATGTTCAAATCGAACTTCAATTTATGAATACAAGTGGGCCGCTCAAGAAAAACCATAAAAACAAACATTCCCAAACCATGTTTCCAAACTATATAACTCACCGAAAGGCACATAAAATAACTTAATGAAACCAATTATCCATATTATTGTAGAAAAATATTTTTAATTGTTAATTAATTAATCTAATGATGTTATACATGACATTAAAGAGAAGGAAGCGTTCAGATATAAGGTAAGGGGAAATTATAAATCTGAACTTTCTTTCTTCGGGTATTCCCTCTTTCACTTTTTTTTTGATTTGGTTTGTCTATAAAAATAATCTTTTACTCATTGAATTTAATTTTCTAGGATGTACATGTTTTTCACTGTTGTTTATGTTAAACAAAATGTTTTCCAAAAGAACACTTCTTTTAAAAACACACCTTTTACTTCTCATTCAAGGTTGACAGTTCTTGTGACATGTTTGTTATTAACTCTTTATTTTGGGAACCCAATGTTTATAAATGTGTTATTATGATATGAGACTCATTACCATTCATGGGTTTGTTATATTCATTTTTTATATATGATCATTATGGAATTCATGATAAATGTTAATGTTATGATGTGACGGATGCGCCCGAAATTATATTGCGCAATATGAATATTTCAATGTGATGGTTGTGCCCAGAAATATAAAAAGATACAATTCACTTTGTAAAGGGATGAATCTCATGAGTTAATGTGAAATTATGTGTTAACAAGATGCTAGATTTGTTCACATGTATGTGTGGAAGTTAACCACTAAGACCAGATGTTTCTTTTTTATGCATTTCCACATTTCAAGTCACTTATTAATGTTTCCTCTCATGTTCAAAATCCATTGCCTATGTTATGGTTATGCTCACCCATTGGTATATTATTCTTATACATTCTCTTACTGGCCTTCCATCTCCCCCCTTTTTATTTATATCCTCAGGTGACAACAAGTACTAAGTAGGGTTCTAGTGCCAATAATAAGCTAGAGAAGAAGGAATTAAATAATGTTTTATGCTTGATGTCATAATTATTACATATGGTCATAGTTTTCCAAAGACACTAAACAATTGGATCAACTATTTGTAATACTATTATGTTTTTTTTATTTAAAATGATGTAATAGTACTGTAAGAAATGGCTGGGTTGCTATAGTTGTTTACAAAGGAAATGTATAGTTACCTTTGGAGTTAGGATTAGTGAACCGAAGAGAAAACTTATATTATGAGACTTTGTACAGATATGCATACAATAATTTTTACATAGGGATCCCATAAGTTATTATTTTAGTAAATATTTTTCAAAAGAATATGTTATTCATGAATTTTTGACTTATTATTTCTTCTAACATTTTATATTTTAGAAAAATGGTGGGAACATGGGGAAACCAGGCCAACAACTCATGTGAGCGACAATGCAATGATTACCCAAATGACATCCCTAATGAATTAGGAGGTGGAGTTAAAAACTTCATGATGATGCTTACCCAACTATCTCAGGTTATGACTAATAATCATATTAATAGATATCGTCCTTATTCACCATGGAGGGAGAAACTGGCTATCAAATGTTTTATGAGGCAATGACAGCTAACGTTTAGTGGATCTTTAGATCCACTAGTCGTAGAGAAGTGGGTCCACTCCATGGAGAAGATCTTTTCAGTGATCTACTATTCTGAGATAGAGAAGGTGAGTCTCTCTATTTATTGTTTAGACGGAGAGGCCAATCAATGGTGGGCTCTGAATAAGAACACCGAGCCAAGGTAGGAAATTGAATAGTTAGAATGGGAATACATTAAGATAATGTTTCTTAAAAGGTATTTCCCAAGAAATCATCACACGAATATGGATAAAGAATTCATATAGCTTAAGAAAATATAAAGAAAATCTATCAAAACCAATGAAGATAATTTCACAAGGATTTCATGGTACAATTAGGTTTATATTATCAATAATTATAGCAAAATTGATAGATTCTTTAGTGAATTAATACCACACCTATGAAAGGATCCTGAAATTTGAGATGTTGGGAGTTATGAAGAAGTTGTTCGGTGTTCTCTCAAAGTTTATATGGTGTTCAGAGAATGCCCCTGGCTATGGTGATTAGAAATGAAAGATGGAGTTTCAAGCTGAGGGATCTAATGACAAGGTGAGAAGAAAAAGCAATGAACCACATGCAAAAAATGTGGGATGTTTCACCCTGGGAACTGCCTCAAAGGGATGTGGATGTGCTTTATGTGTGGGAAAGAAGGACACCATCCTCAAGAGTGTCGAAAATACATGAAATGAAAGAAACATGTAACCGAAGAAAGAAGAGAATCACCCATGGTTCAATTCTACAACTATAGGGAGCTAGGGAACTATGAAAGCCAGTGTACTAAACCTCATGTTCTCAAGGGTAATCAACATTAGCATCCACCAAAGTAAAAAGAACAAGGGAAGAATTATGCCATCACTACTGTAGAAGTGGATAAAGATAATGAAGTCGTACAAGGTACACATCCTATTCACTCATGAATTGAAAAAGTCTTATTTGATTCTGGTTCTACGGATTTTTTTATATTTTGCAAGTTTTTTAGAAATATAGAATCGAAGCCCCAAAACATTGAAGTTGAGATATCTGTAAAAACCCCAAGTGGTTCCATCATTACAACCCATGTGTTGGACTCTTCTCTTGTTGGCATATGTGGAAAGATTATTTTATAAAATCTTGTAATACTACCTTGGTGGAATTTGTTTCTATAATGAGAATGGATTGGCACTCATTATATCGAGTACATATCAACTGTTGAGAAAAGGAAATAAATTTTCATATTCTGAACCATCCCATACTCCTCTATAAATGAAAGGAAGATCATGAATATCCTTTGAAAAATCCTTCATCTGTGTGGGAGTTGATTCCATATGAAAAATCATACCTCTAACAAATGGTTGTGTTGAAGGAATGTTCCAACCATGTGAAAATGCCCATTGTGAGGGAATACATTGATGTATTTCCAAAAGAGTTACCCAGACATCCCCCAGATCATGTGGTAGAGTTCTCAATAGAACTCATACCTGGAGATACTCTTTTATGAAAGAGTCCATATAGGATGGATCCTATCAAACTAGGTGATTTAAAGAAGTAGCTGCAAGAGCATCTGTTCAAAGGGTTAATACACCCTAGTACATCACCATGGAGTGCGCCAGTGATATTTGTGAAGAAGAAGGATGGAATAATGTGGCTATGGATAGATTATTAGGAACTCAACAAGATCACTATAAATAACAAGTATCCACTTCCAAGGAATGATGACTAGTTTGATCAGTTTATGGGATATCAATACTTCTAAAAGGTGGATCATCATTCTAGATATCTTCAGTTAAAGGTGAAGAAGGAATATATTCAGAAGACTACCTACTATACAAGGTAAGGGAACTTTGAGTTTCTGGTAATGAATTTCAGACATACTAATTCCCCTATAATCATCATTGATTTGATGAATAATGTTTTTAGACAATACCTCGAAAAATTTGTGGTAGTGTTTCTTGATGACATTCTCATCTACTCTAAGAGAAAGGAGGAACAAGATGAACATCTAAGACTTGTGTTCATGACATTGTGAAAGGAAAAGTTGTACTCCAAGTTCATCAAGAGTGAATTTTAGATGAAACAAGTCACTTTCTTTGAACATGTGATCACAAGTGAGGGAATTTCTATGGACCCTTCAAAAAAATAGAGTTTGAGAAATGGTTCAGGACCTCTAGTGTAACAGAAATCTATAGTTCTCTTAGATTAGCTGGGTACTATCAATGTTTTTGGAGAAATTTCTCAGTATTTTCAAGCACACTAACCATGTTAACCATGAAAGGGGTAATGAATGTCTGGACGGAAGAATGTGAGCGAAGCATCAAGGAACTAAAGAGAAGGCTGATCACTTCACATGTACTCACACTATCGAAAAATGGAGAATGTTTTATAACATACAGTGATACATTAAAGAAAGGATTGGGTTGCATAATCATTAAAAATGATAATGTGATAGCCTACACCTCACGGTAGTTCAAGATCCATGTGGAGAACTAATTGAAGCCTGATCTATAGATAGCAGTTGTGATTTTTACCTTGAAAATATGGCGGAACTACCATTATGGAGAGAAGTGTTACATATACACCAACCACAGGAGCCTAAAGAATATTTTCACACAAAAGAAGCTCAACATGCATCAAAGGATATGGTAAGATATAATCAAGGATTATGATTACTCTAATCACTACCAACCTTGAAAGGAAAACAAGGTAGCTGAAACTCTAAGCAGAGAAAACCTAATACCCTATCCATGTTATAGACTGAGAAAGACCCTATCTTCTTGGATATTCAATGGATGGATTTAGAAATCATAAGGGGAAGGGATACATCCAACATTTCCCCAATTATTGTGCTATCATACATCGGATGGAAGATAAAGAAAGTACAAAGGGATGATGCGGAAATACAACAAAGGGTGTATGTAGTAAAGGAAGGGTTGATGCAAGAGTTCCATATCGATTGTGATGGTGTGATTTGGTTTGGAACATGGATTTTTGTTATTTCACCACCTGGGATTAAGAAAGAGATATTGGAAAATGAACATAGCTCAACATTCACTATCCATCCTAGGAGTTCCAAGATGTATCGTGATTTCCGAGAACACTTCTCATGGGATTACAAGAAAAATGAGAACAAAAAATATACCTGAAGGTGCTTGGTATGTCAGCATGTTAATGTAGGGCAACAAATGCCCAAATGGATGATGAAACCATTTCCTATATCCATTGGGAAATTAGTGAATGTTACTATGGACTTTATGAAAATCCACATGAAGACGTCGAAGCAAAATAATGCGATATGGGTTGTGGTTGACCGACTCACCCACACTTCCCATTTTATCGCTATTCAGGAAGATATCTCACTTGAACAACTTACAACGATATATGTGAAGTATGTGGTGAGAGTACATGGTGTTCCACTCTCAATTGTCTCTGATCGTGATCCAAGGTTCACATATTAATTATTGAGGAGCCTTCAACATGCTTTCAGTATAGAATTGAATTTCAGCACGACCTATCACCCAAAAACTATTGGCCAATATAAAAAGACAATTTAGAAGATTGAAAATATGATAAAAGAATGCCCTATAAAACTCAAAGGTGGATGGGATCAGCATATCACATTGGTTGAGTTCTCATACAACAATAGCTTCTACTCTAGTATTCAAATGGATCTATATGAAGCTCTGTATGGAAAGAGATGTAAAACTCCAACCTATTGGGATGAAGTTGGAGATACAATGCTACATGGACCTGATCATGTGCAATAGATGACAAAGAATGTTCCTGTCAACAAGATAAACATCAATGCTTCTCAGAGTTGGAAAAAGATATACACTGACAACCATCAAAGGGACTTAGAGTTTGACATTGGAGATAAAGTCTTTATTTGAATACCACCATTGAAGAGAGTCAGGCGGCTTAGAAAAAAGGGAAGATATTCCCAAGGTATATTGGCCTCTTTGAGATCCTTGACCGCATAGTATCCATGGCCTATCGGCTTTCACTTCCACCGAATATGTCTCATGTTCATGATGTGTTTCATATAACACTCCTTCTCTAAGTGTTGTGGAGGAACCATAAGTTTGAAGAAGCTACATGCGAACCAGAAGAGGCGATGAAGGAGAAGTACTATCACCTATTTGTGTAATGTGAAATTTCAAGGGAGATATTTCGTAAGTGGGGAATAATGTAATGACCCAATGTTTCTAAATAGAAATTAATTTCTTATAAATATTTCATAAAATTCTTTGAAAACACAACATAATGGACTACTAAGTGCTAAGTGTCCAATAAATATATGTTTGTCACTTCTATGTTTGGAATTTAAAAAATATGACATACAAGGTTGCAATTAGTAAGTTATTTAGGTTCTAATAAAAAGAACATTATTTTTGGTGAATTTTAACTGAAAATATGATAATATATAAATAATATTTTTGTTGAAAGTATGATATACCTATATTTTAGAATAAGTAAATTAATGTTTTAAAACTGGTCTATGATAATAAATAATGATTTATATTAAATATTAAAATAATAATATTTAAAAAATTATTTCTAAAAAATGGACTTTATTTTTGGATTGTAAATGTTGAAAAATGGTTTGGGTGAATTTTTGGGATTTTTATGAAATACATGAATTTTTGATGAACAGTTAAATACCATAATTTACAAAATAAGCTAAATAAGATAATTATTGAGTCATGCTTGTTGTGCTGCTGATGTAAGCCCAATTAGTTCAAGTAAACATGATAAAATTACTATTATTTTTCATGGAAGACTCACTATTCTATGTCTTGTGTATAAATAAGAAACTAATGAATTATATATTGAGAAAACCCCTCTCCCCTCCACTACAAATACCACCCTTCCATCCATCATTTCCCAACACCTCTCAAGCTTCAATACATGTCTAAATTCTTCCCAAGAATCATTCCAAGAACCTCCCCCATGTTCAAGAGATTTTTGTCTCATCAAATGACCAAGCCTATGTCCCTTAAAGAGGATCTAAAGAGGAGGATTCAAGAGGTAATTTCTCTTCAACTTTCCTTTAATTAAATTTCAATTTAATGTTCTTTTCTTATTCTCTTCCCACTTATCTTCATCTACATGGTATGGTAACTCTAGTATCATATATATACAAGAATTGTATGATACTAATGGGATATTATACCATCCATCCCATTTCTCCACTTCCTGTTATTTTATAAAAGAATACATTGTTTGTAAGTTGTTAATCTATCAACTACAATAACAACATGTTTTATTTTTCCATTTCTACTTTTAGATCCCATTATGAAACAATTTTTAAGGTTGAAACAAAATATGTTATATTTATTATGTCCTATTTAATGTTCTGGAACTAAATTATGTACAAATTACTAACTGATTAATCAAAACAAGTTCATTGTGGTCGAAAAACTACCCAAATTAACCCAAACATTCATCAGTAAATTCCTATCTAACGATTCATCCACATGGTACATAAAATAATTCATTATAAGATAATTTAAACTCTTGGAATATCATTAATAACATGTAAAATTAGTTATGTATGTTTACCCATTTTCTACCTGAACCTCAATTTACGAATACAAGTGAACCACTTAAGAAAACCCAAAAAACCAATATTCTCGAATAGTGTTGGGAAACTCTATAACTCATCCAAAGGAACATAAAAAAACTTAAATAAACCTAAATGAAACATATTCATGTACACATGGTTCTGGGATTGTTAATGAATGAATCTATTTTGGTTATACAAAACATTAAAGCGAAGGAAGCATTCAAATATAAGGTAAGGGGAAATTCTCGAACCCAACATTCATCCTTCGAGTTTTCCTTCATTCACTCTTATTTTGATATGGTAACTCATGAAAAACCATTTTTCCATAACTATATTTCCTTTTCAAGGATATACATGTTTTTGAATTGTGTTTATGTCATACAAAATGTTTTCCAAAAGAACCATCCTTTTAAAAACACACATTTTACATCTCATTCAGGGTTGACGGTTCTGGTAACGTATTTGTTATTCCCACTTTTGGAAACCCATTTTTTATAAATGTGTTCCTATGAGATGAAAACCATTACTTTTCATGGGTTAGTTATTTTCATTTTTTATATATGTTCATTGTGGAATGCATAATAAATGATAATGTTATGATGTGACAGGTGCACCCAGAATTATACATTGCTTTAATGCATTGTGTAATGTTATTCGTCTCACGAGTTAATATGAAATAATGTGTAAAGAAGATTCTAGATTTTTTCACAAGTATGTGTGGTATTTAACTAGTAAGACATTATTTTTTGTTTGTATGCATTTCCACAGTTCAAGACTCTTATTAATGTTTCCTCTCATGTTCATGATCCTTTGCCTATGTTAGGGTTGTGCTCACCCATTGTTATATTGTTCTTCTATATCATATTATTGGGATTTTAGATCACCAAATTTGATGCATATCCTTAGGTGACTATATGTATTAAGGATGTTTCACGTGCAAATAAGAAGATAAAGAAGAAATAATTAAATAAATGTTTGTGCTAAAAGTTGTAATTGTTATGTATGTTCATAGTTTTACCAAGACACTAAACCTTTGGGCCCTCTATGTGTAATAATATTATGATGTTTATCATTAAAATGATGTAATAGTAATGTAAAAAATTGTTGGTTCACTATATCAATCATGTATACAAACTGATTAATCACAACTCCACCATGTTTCATAGTCTTGAAGAAGTCATATTTCTCTTTAATAATATGTATAAAAAGGGGTGGTAAACTTTTCAAATAGGTCACCTTCCCTTTGATTTCACTTTTCATAGGTGTTATTCTTAAATTATAATCCAATAACCTAAAAGTTTAAATATTTCAATTGTGGATTGAAATAAATATTGTATGGTTTAATATTAACATGAAACTTTTAAAGGCCATATTTGAAATTCAGTAATAGGGTATTTGGATCATGTGGATATATTTTACAAAAGTTTAAATATAATCAGACTTTCATAATCTTAGAAATATTATTATATACCATTTATGATTTAATGGATGTATAATTTTTATGAAAAATTCCTTCATTGTTATTGGATTCAATCTTTTCTAAATTTCAATTTTGTTGTGTAAAAATAATTTAGAACCAAATCATCTAATGTAATTAAAATTTTCTTTTTTATCATTACATAACACATATGGGGGTTAATTAAAAAAACTTATTGTGAAAATAATATTTATTTTATAATAATATATATTCATAGCTTCTTCACAAAACATAAATGGGAAGTTAAAACTCCTTGATAAGGGTTTAGAAAATTGTTTTAAATGTTATAGTAGTTCTTTAAACTAACCCATTATACTTTTTGGTTCTAAGATTATTAAAGTTATAAGTGTAAAAATGTTTAAAGAATAATGATTGAAACTATTTATTATAAAACACGTGGCTATGATCACTTCTCAAGGTCCCAATTATAATAATATTTTTTCATACTATTTTATTATATTTTGAAAAACACTATTGAGATTCACCTTTATAAATATAGAAATATACCATTGTATACCTTGAATAATCATCCACTATAACAATTGATTTTTTTCCTTCTAGACTAAAAACATAAGAATGTTTAAAAATTTCCATGTGAGAAAAATCTAATGGTTTAATATTAAACATTTTTTATTATATAGAAATATTTTTTTTTATTTCCCATTTTATAATGATTAAAATATTTCTGTATTAAAAATTATAATTTAGTAAAAGATCATTGAAAAATCACTTCCTAGTTATCTTTTAATGTGTGTATAGGTTGTAGTGTCCTTGTATCCAATGATAAAGTAAATATTCATTTTGAGAGGCTTGTACAAGTAACTATTCCTGGTAATTAATGATTTCAAACAAATAAGATAAGAATTATCATTATGAAAATAAAAAAACGAAAACGTACAAAAAATCATATAATTTAGAAACATTATTTTCAAATACTATTATAAAACTCATCACATAACTATGATATTTTATTAAATTTATACATTTATCAATTTAAAGAAAATAACTTAGAAATTAAAACATAATTAGGGTTACTAATTTTACTACGTCTTATTTTTTTCCTTTTGGAAATATCACTCAAAAGTGACATGTTCACTGTCAGTGTTGATAAAAATAGTAAAGATTATGTACTCTATAGTCATATTTCTAGCGCATCCACTATCCAAATACCATATTTACATACTAGTAATATTGAATAATGAATTCTACTGAAATATTTAAATATGAAATCATTTTGATAACCATATTTTTGTAGGCCCGAATGTGTTAGTTTTAAGATAATTAAGAATCCATAATATATTAAATGATTTCTATAAGAAGAACATAAAAATTCCTAAATTAATACTATTTAGATCTAGTAGAATATGAATTATTAATGCAAAAATCAATAATATATCTATGTTAAACAAATTTCTTATTGATTTTATTCTATCCAGGTTGCAACCAATTCCAATATTATATTTTGGGGGTAGTTTATTTTTCAAGATTCTATGTTACAGTTATCTACCACTCATAATTCTATCTCGATCATTATTATATTCCACATTTAACATTATATGTTCATTGTTTTCTATTAACATTTATGTATTCATATAGTTTTCTATAAAAAATCTATCATAAACTGAGAATATGAGGTAATCATGTGTATTTACCCTTAAATTCATTAGATGTCTATTCTATCATAATAAAATATTAATATAGATCATTAGTGTGTATATTTTATTCATTTTTTACATTTTTAGAATGGTTATAAATTTGTTTCGGTGATGCAAAAAAAATATTTTAATCCTCAGATGTGTTTTAATGAGACACTTATTATAATTTCTGTTCCCTTGTTATCAATTCAAGTGTGAATCACTAGAAATATCCTCTGATGTAATTTATGTGCATTTCATAAAAATTTTATAACATTTAACTATGTCCTCATACTTTTTTTATTAATTTGACTTAAGAACATTTGGTTTATGGTTTCCCTTTATTTTACACTCATATGGGGGCACTTCTTTGGGGAGTCATATAATTACACTCTTTTCTCAAATTTCATTAATTATCATACTTTACTTTGTAATTCAATATATTGAGGAATTTATTCTTATTATAGATCTCTTTTAATCTAAAAGATAAATGATCCATTTTATTTTCTAATGGTGACACCACATCACATGAACATTCAACTAAGATATTTTATTTCAATTTTGAGTCATAAGTCATAAATGATATTGGCTTCCTCTTTTGTTCATTATCTTATCCTTTGATTAAATGTATCTCTTCATTATAAATCATTAGTTTACAAATAATATCATTAAATAGAAATTTACTAATGAAATAGGATTCTCAAATTGAGACCGATGTTCATCTCCATCTATCATGTAATCATATGAGTAATCGCATCCCTTGATCTTTGTCAAAAATCACATTGGCATGTGTATACATTGTGTTAATGATTACATTAAAAATAAGATACATATAAAAAAAATGGATTAATTAGGCTTCATATTAAAATTATCAGGTTTAATAGAGAAACAACAAGTGTATCCCATATTTCAAAATTAGTAGAGTAATAATATATTGTGGTAAATTCATCCCATCCTATTTCATAGTTAAATGCATTCATTACTTTATAATTACAATAAAAGGTATCCTTATTGGAATCAATGAAATTATTTTAGGATCTATATATTTATCATATTTATCTCCAATAATAATACAAATATAAAACAATATTAATTCAATATGAATTATCATTTTAATCATCCATTGAGAATAGTTAGTCTTATTAAACTATGTTGGTGTATTAGTGGCATTTCTATCAAGTTTAATATTCACAATAAAGAAATATATTCAGATAAAATATAAATTTATAATATTTAGGTAAAACTATATCATAGTAATAAGTATTTTTAAAGACCAAAGATACCAAATTTTGGTCATTGTAGACAACTCAATTGGGGTTGAATTTCATTTATGATAATTTTTTTTGTTGAAAATATATAAAAACCTAAATCCCCAAATTTTATAAAAAATCCTTCGTAACTAAAATTGTATAAATATATAATTTGATCTTTGAAAATCAATTTTAAAAGGTTTATCATAACTAAAATATAAATATCTTTGGAAACAAATTTTGATGCTAATATACTAGTATCAAGAAAATAATTTAAAATACAACTTTAAGTAAAAAAATCCATGCAAAAAATTAATTTTGTTTTTAAAAATAGAAACTAGTATATTTTAAATCGTAGAAGATAACTTGAGATCACATAATTGAAATAAACAATGGTTTTAGTATCATAATGAGAATTAAACCACTCCATATAGTAAACACCCACCATTAAGTAATTGATTATAAAATAATGTGATCCATAATTTGGTTCATGTTTTACAAACAATAGCGCACAAGGATATCCAATAATATATCCTCCTTCACATTTTTACATTTTTGAAAGAAGTATAGGTCACACATGAACACATCAATAGTTATACATGTGTGTAAAAATAAAAAACTGACAGAGTGTGACAAGAACTCAACAATTTAGTACAAGGGACTATTTTTTATAAAAAAAGAGTAAAATAAAAACACAACTAAAATTTATAATAAAATAGAAATAGTGAGAAAATAGATTTTTTAAGATGTGGTGAAGATCAATGTAAATAAATTTATTTTTAAAATTTCATTTTAATATCTCTTTGTGATGATTCCATATAGTATTCACATAAATACTTGAAAATAGCGTTATTTAGAAAACTGGGAAATCATTGTATTTTTATTCTTTATTCCTTTTCTCACATGTATATAAATCATTATATTTATTCCATTGAATATTGGAATGTATTCGTATATAAATTCATGTATATACCATAGTGTGTACAATGGAGATATTTTGAATTTATATCATTCTTGCATGTACAATTATCATTCGAAAAATAATAATATAATAGGAAAGATCCTCATACTAAGAGACCGATCAGAAAAGGCCTAACTTTGCCTTTATGATATTCATGATGTTATTTAAGAATGATAATTCTAAAATCCACTAGCCTTTATATTAATGAAATGCATTAAACTAGAAACTTGAGAATTTATTTTGGAATTAATTTTAGACGGCTATTGTAACTCTATAGTGGTAAAAATTTCTGGTGTTATATCATATATTGAAATGGTAGAACTTATTTGGTAGAATAAAATCATTGTAGCTCTATTGGATGGTTGAAATATGTGTCCAGAAATCCTTTGAACTGGAGGTAGCATCGAGCGATGGTAATATCTTATGTTGGAAGATCTTCTTGATGATATATCTATCTAATGGTTGATCTATCCCATAGTAGATATATTTGAAGATATGTTTGTTTTATGGTAGATCAGCCATTAAGTCATAACATTTCCCAATAAGTGGATTTGTGAAATGATGGTACATTTTAATGGTATCTCATTTCACGTAATTGTATATTGAAACGGATGATCAAGACATGAATATTTTCTTTATTATGGACAGAATAAAGTTGGAAATCATAAAACACTAAATTTATTATATATATAAAAAATATGATTTAATATCAGCAGAATAATTTTGCCTTGGAAAAATCTAACAGAATAAATTTTTTCACAAGAATAGGAGTACCCATTTTCTCAGCACCCTTATATATTCCTAAATTTCTCATAATTACATAAAATGATATTGTTATTTGAGGAAATGTAATTATAGGTCTTCATAAAATTTATTTTTTTCACTAACATAATCAATCTGATTCAATTCATTATAATAAAAATCATTAAATACAATACATCTATATTTTTAATTATTTCATTAAGAAATATTCTGGTATACCATTATATCCAAGTTCTCTTCCAAGATATTCTCGATGCATGCATAAATTTCAAACATTATTCTATTTTATGCGTATAAAATTCTATACTGACTACGCAATAATAAAAATTTAATAAGATATTACAAGGTATTAGATCATGTACTTATAACAAAAAAAATTACTTTTTACAGTAAGGAAAATGATTTTTCAATAATGAATGAAACTTAAATACTGATACCATATCTTACAAATTTCTCAAATGTAAATACATATGGTTAAAATAATTAAAAAATCAGTTGGACCTAGTACCACTTTTTGAAACATGAGACACCCTAAGAGGGTTATTAATATATGTGTTTTTAAATTAATTTTCTTTTTATTTTAACTTAAATTTTCTCTCTTATGATCATTTTTTCAATTAGGTGGAATGGTGTTTAACCTATCAATTGATTAATTTTCACACAACCTCATCAAATTATATGCCTAAATTTAGAAATTCAAACACTCATAAGACATGATAATTTTACTATATTCCCTAATGAGCAATAATCTATGATTACACACCAATATTTATTTGATGTAGTAGATGATAATAATATGCAGTACAATTTTTAACAAATGGTTCAGGAAAAGTTCACTCCTAATCCTTATGAGAATTCAAAATTTTCCCGATACACACTACATCATTAATGGTCTAGATAGTTTTTAGAGTCATGGGTATTCATTAATATTTTATAGATATTTGTGGGTATTCCGTTTTTAGTATAGGTTGCTGGGAAACCTATCATATTCACTTCTAGTTTTATTCTCTATTAAGATCCACCATACCTCACTCTCCTTCTTCAATACCAGATGATTCCAAATACTCAATTGAGGGTTAATTCATTTTATTCCACACAAAAATAGTATAATTTATTCAAAAGATAAATATAATAAAAAAATTGGAGTTATTTTTTACATTCTTCTTCAACATCTTAATATTGAATTCATATTTACATTTACTTTGAATCTCCATCCTTTAATAGAACTGAATACTGTTGAAAAATTCTTCATGTGGTTCCCCTTCTACTCATCCACATTTTATTTATATCTAGAAGTTCACTACAGATATTACTATTCCATCTCTTTCTTTGAAATATAGATTTATCAACGAATAATATAAACATCAATCACCTCACTCATCTTGTTTATAAAAACACATATTTTCCACATGAGATAATTATTAATAAATTGAATTTGGAAACCTTATTTCATTTGTAATCCACCCATTCCTGAAATATCTCTATAAATGTTAACATAATTTATAAAATAAAACAACCATGAAATATGTAATGATATTCTATAGGTTTCATTCCTTCCATTATGCATTAAAATTTAAATTTTAATAAAATATTAATTTCAAAATGATATTACTAGTAACCCTTCTTCAAATACATCATAATCCTCCCAATTTTATCACAAATCACGGTCTTCAGTATCCCAAATAATCCATGAGTTTCATTAATATTTTTTAAATAATATAATAATAATTTGTTGCGATTAATATTATTCTAATAAATTCAAACTAATGCAGTGAAACACATTTAATCAAGAAACTACTGAATCAGATTCTCGAGAGACAGCACCAGATAATGCCTTACATTATTCTTAGTAATGTATTATATTACCATAGACAACTATTGTGGTCTTTCACAGGGAATACTTATTAAATTTTTGAACAAATCATTTCATATATAGTAGAAATTTCATACAATATCATTACTTTCATCACAAAATCCTTACAAATTCCAACATCATTGTAAGATATTCCGTATATATCTAATAAAATAATCCATATAAATCTTATGAAATTTTTATGAAAATTCCTTAAAATTCATCATAATAATTATGAAATAAAACTAAGAATCCCAAATAAGTGAATATTGGGATCTACATTTACCTTAGGACAATCATACAATATTCAGATGAAGTATTATACACATAGGGAAGCTACTGGAGTGTAATGATTCTAAGAATTACAGGCTCAAAGATAATCTTACATGAACAAGGAAATTTCATTCCATTGGAAAAAACCTAGTCCACCTAACATATTATGAGAGAAAGTAAGTCTTTTGAATTCATAGATACATTAGTTAGAATCCAATTTCTAAAACATTCTCACAAATAGAATTATGCATGGTCATTCCTGAATTAATACAAAACAATAGAATTAATTCCAACATATAAATATATATACCCTATAAAATACCTTATTAAATCCTATATTTCAAGAATACCCCAAAATATTGTTATTTAATTTTTAATTAATTTAATAAATTTCATTTTGGATATATCTGTACCCAATTCATTATTATCCAATAATAGATATTGTTTCACACTCATATGCTCCACATATCACGTCTTTGACATATAGTTATATCATTACATTCTTCTTCCAATACATTTTCTTCTTAAAAAATATTCATAGATAATTTCTGAATATTTAATCATCCAACTCCCATGATAACTTCGGGGCTGCTGAAACATTTTACCCCTAATTTCCACAAAATCATTACTTCCCTTATCAAAATCCATACCTTTATATGTCATGCATTCATTATGAATAACTATAAAATAAGGATTACTTATTTAAGGAAAATAAAATTTCATTCATTCCTCAATCCAAAAAATATTTTCAAACAAAAACATACATGATCTTGGTTGTAATAATCACTAATATCTTCTAAACGGATACCCAAATTGAAGATATATTAAATTTTTTTCTCTAGATGTATTGTTTTATCCTCAAGTGATATAACATTGAAACGGGTTTCAAGCCCTAGGATGAGCCAAAATAATCAAAACCATTAATTATTAATCAAATATATCTAATTATATGTTTTAATTATATCAACATAAATCCTAAAGGACATAGAGGGATATGTGTTATTTTTGGAACATTCGACTAAATTTTCAATGCAAATCTGAATTAGGGAATGATGATAATTCCATCTCGATCACGAAAATCAGTTTACTTTTATCACATAATTATTCAATTGTAATATGATATTTTTTCTACCTATTCATAGAATTTCAAAAAAAATGTTAATGTTTATTAAAATTTCCATATTTTCATTAAAAATGGGATTTTGTGTGTGAAGTGCTGATGTTTATGGAAATATAACACTGGGGGTGGTTGAATTAATGATAATATATTATTTTCAATTTAGTGATAAAAATACATTGTGATAGGCTAAATTCATGATCCAATCAATTTAATTCTATCTCTCACACCTATATGAAATTTTAACAAATAATATTCAAGGGATACATGTATTTGTTTTCAATGCACAACACAAAATTTTTTGACTACTCTTTGATATGATTGATTTTATTCTGATACAAAAATTATTGCTAATCAATTATATTAATTAGTAAAATTTTAGAAGGTATCATTCATTTCTTAAAAAATGAAAGGACTCGGTAGTTATCATTTTTATACTATGGGATGGTGTCATTTAAATCTAACTAATGTATCATAATATATCGTTATACTAGTTATCAATTAGTCTTTTGATAATGTATCTTTATCTATGATTTGAATATGATCCTTATATGATATCAAATATGTTTTAGTATCTGCATCTGTGGTCTTCTTCTTCAACATAAATGTCCTACACTTCCATTATAAGACCATGAGTATTGAATTAACATTTTCCATTTACTCAGTTGTCCAGAATAATAATCCAATGCATGTGAACATTCACCCACACATTGATTTCTCCCTCTAATCTTGTAATCCTTCTAATGAATAATAAAAGAATCCACTTTCCTTGGCATAGAAGAATATGTTGCAATGATAGGTTCAAATATATCTTTATCACATTATCATTCTTATTCACCATTGATTAAATTTGTTAAATTTTACTTTCTCATCGATACTCTCTAGGTTATTTAGTAATTTAAAAACATTTTCTCAACCATAGTAAAAATATTAACATAATCTTATATTATACTTTAAATTTTTTATATCCAATGAATATATTACCCTTATTTTAATATAGAATTTCTCCTTTAATTCATGTGCACAAAATTTTCTCCATAATTATCATTTAACCCCCATCAACAGTTACTATTTAATAATCCATGAGACTCAATATTATCCTCATTTAAAAAATAAAAAAACTCTATATAATTTCCACATATATACAAACTATCCTGGTGATACAATTCACTTCTAAAAATTATTGATTGCTTATTTTTATTGTAAACATCACAATACCAACATTGAATATCTTATCTTAGTTTTGAAATATAATTTCATACCATTTTAATGTTTTATAAAGAATTAAAATCATTATAGAATTACATGAAGCTCTCTTATGAAAATCACTTGATCACATCATGTACCTTGATAGTTTATTTTTGGCATGGCATTATCTCATCTCATAGAACTATCTATGGATGCAATTTCATCCTCAAATTTCATCGTAACTTGTTATTTGTATTTATAGTTTTATTTATCCATTAATTATTGAATCTTTTTTATTGAATATTTATTATAGATAAAATCATTATGTTTAATCTATCAAAGAATAGATCAAGCATCTTCTAATTAAAATCTTAGAATTGTCTTTCGTAATACTATCAAGATCCTTACATTTATGAAAACTCAGAAACCTTACATTAGTTATAGATTTCATTATGGAACAGTTATATGATTTTAAAATTTATTACACATAAATAATAATTCATTATATATCAGTGCAAGAGTTTTAATTTTTCAAAAATTCCATTTTATAACAACAAATAACTTATGCATGCATCAAAATTTATTTAAAATCAGTTAAATGATATTATTCATCACTATTATTGAATACCAATACCTCGTTTCAAAAAATTGAATGATATTATGTGTGAACCAAATATACTTCACATCCATTGAATTATTTTTCCGTATACAATTCTCACAATCTTTGAATATATTATGTATCTAATAAGAAAATATTATATATAAAAATAAACTCAATGCATAGAAAATTTTATTTCAATTTTAGAGAATTTATTTAACATAAGAAAATAATAAAAATCATAGACGGTCAAATCCATTGTAAAACTTATATTATGATGAAAATGATAATATGGTATGTATTCTATGCATTGGATAATTGTTCATAACACTATAACTCTTAGAAATTCTTCCATGTTTCTCAAGTCATCTTAAAAAAATCAATTACCATAATGAAAATCACAAAAACAATCTCAATATCAAATTTTCTTCCCAATTATTTAATATTTACTTTGTCATATTTGAGGAAAAATAAAAAACATATTCAACAATTTTATATGGGTTTCAATATCCCTATATAATATTTTTGAACACCCGTATCTCAATAAAAATAACATCAAAACATAGAAATCCTATAATATAAATGTACAATCCACACAATATGATTTAAATCAATTTATTTAATAAAATTATACCTCTTTAAAATTTTGTAAGAATAATATATTTAGATTGAAAATAGAGATTCCAAAGTGTTTTATACATATCCACCTTGATAGGAATAGACTCTAATGTAATGTGGTGATTCCCAAAATTAATTAATTGAGAGAGTGTGTCTGAAGATAATTATTCACAAATAAAAATATAAAATCAATCCTCAGGCTTAGATTTCCTAAAGATATCCAAAATTTTATCACTTTCAAGAATGAATTCTATCCCCACTTATCTATTTTCAACCATGTCATTTATAAAATGGGCGATCATGTCAATGAGTATAGATATAAAGTATTTTAATAGAAATATAGGGAAATAAATTTCAATTTCATTATCACATATAATTCTCAATGTCATTTCAATATTCAACATCAAATATTCTAGTTTTTCATTTATACATATCATCACTGCACATGTACTTTTTTATTACACAGACTCTACCTCTTTGGTTCTTATGGTAACCAAGTAATTATTCTTCCACTTATAACTCACCCAACATCCAACCAAAAATATCATTTCACAAGAAGTTTTTTCCTTCCATCTCAATCTCAAGCAATATATGTATCATAGAATCTATAATATCTGAAGAGATATTCTCCTGTATAAATCATCTTAAAAAATCAATTTTCATTTTATGTATTTTAAAAAATCATGGTATAATTCAAATTTGACTATTTTAGATCACTTTTTTACCTTGAAAAAAGTGTCGTGATATTAAAATTTTTAGGTGATGATATATTGAGATATAATAAACTACAGATCATCCATTTGAAGGCCTTATGATTTATATTATTCCTATCTATAATTTCTCAGCTTAACACCATCATATAAGGGTATAAAATCCAATATGGACTCCAACATTATAAATATCTCCAATATTTTCTTCAAATATTTTTTCAAGGGAACATAAAACTATAACACCTTGAGACTTTTTTGAATATATTTTTATATAAATTTATTCTCTTCGATATCTTATGATACAAATGAACCCAAGCCTATATGAACAATAATATATTACACCATTATAAGCCAGTAAATAAATTGGAAGTTATGAAACTGAAAAAATAATTTTGTAAAATTATATTCTTTACACATGTATTAATAAATTCACTGGTAATCAAGTGATTATAAATATAAATTATATTGTAAAAATAATTTAAATTTAAAATAAATGGTTTCTAGATATATATTTTTTATAATTTTAATGTGATTATATCCAAATAAAATAATTTCAGATTAATGTTTGAATTATTTTAATAAAATTTATATATCAAGCATTTACTCAAATGTTTTATAGTTCATATAATACTTCTCCTATAAATGGAATAATAATAAATCCAATCTTATTCTGAAAAACTATATTCGATAAAAAAATGTTTTTTATTTTTAAAATTTTTTAATATTAAAATTTACCACTTTTTGAAATTAAAATTGAAACAAAAAAAATTAAAAATTAGAAATAAATATTTCCAAATTATCAAATAGTTAATATTTTATAATTTTTGTTGAAAATATATTTTATTTATGAAAAGTGAAAGATAATAATTTTTATTGAAAATGAATTTTTCATTTAAAGCCTGTAGAATGTTAAATTTCATGTTAATTTTTTATAAAGTAAAATTTCTTCAATTATGTTATGTTTAATAATATTTAGAACATTTGAATAAATATTATGTTTAATTTTGATTCAAAATATTCTTCTAATTAAAATTGGGAAATCCGCATTACATGCCCCTATATTTAAATTATTTATCCAAGTATGTAGCAATTTAATATGATATATTTGATATAAAATTTAATTTAATTGGATCTAAATAATATTAGAAGGCTTATTTAATTTTTTCTTCAAGGAGATATTACCTATGTAAATAGAAAAAGCATATTATCATGGTGAAGAGTAAAATGGTAAAAGTGTGTAACCTTATATGTTTGGGAAATGTCTTCTTTGAAACATGTAAATTTGTTATTTTGTAGGCATTTATCAACCATATATTTCATCTAATAATTTTTTTTATTTTTGGAGGTACTTGGGTTGAGAGTGAATTCCTGTTATTGAAAAGTTTTAAGTACTTACAAAAATGTCACTGCTGAATTATAAAAGATAACTTCCATTCCTCACTTCTTCACAACCATGAATCCATTTATCTCAAACAAAAACAACTATGAAATTTCCCCAACATCTATAGTCAAATTATAGGGCTTCTGGTATCCCCAAAGGAACAACTCTATGGTCATTATTCTGAAATAAGAAGGATTATTTTCTAATAAAAGGCCACGACCTTCACGAAGCTCTTTCTTTTATTACTTCTAATCTTACAACCTTAATTTTTTATTAATAATTAAAATATCACAAAAATAATTCATAAAAAGTAATTTTATGTGATTATGTTTATTTATAATCATATATCTATATCAACATCAATTAACATGGAAAGGAAACTATTGATCCGGTGTATGGTGGACTTTCGCCTCACAAACTGATGTAATTCATTTTCCATCATTACCTCTTTTGGATACATATAACGAAGGATTTATTATATATATATATAATTTATATAACATAATTATTAATATATAATTTATATATAAAATATAATATTTTACCTTCCAATATTTTGGAAAGTGATAATGTCACTTGTGCATACCTGTGAACTACCACCTCTATGAAATGATATGATTCATTTTTCATTTTATTTTAAAACGTATGGTAATAAAAAAATATTTTATGAATATATATGATTTACATGATATAATAAATATTTTAAGGGAAAATTATTATTTATATTTCTTTTGTTCCATTTGTCAAAAATTGAAAACAATGTTAATGTGCACGTACGACCTGTTGTTTCCTTGAACGATGCAACTCAGTTTTAAATATAAATTTTTTTAAATAAATAATATATATATAACTAAAATATTATTTATTAATGTAATATTTATGTTTTGTAGATTATGTGACCATGATTAATGAATAATATCTAAAACCATTAAAGAAAAACAAACATGAGAGGCAAAGTTTTTATTACATGAAAAAATGGTGTTAGCAATGAATTTTTAATAAATGATTGATAAAAAATAATATGTAAATAATATAATTATATATATATATTATTGAGGTTTTATATTATATATATAAGAAATATATATTTATTATATATGTAGTTTGGATACATCTAAAGCTTTCTATACCTAATGTAAGTAGTTTATTTCACAATCTCAACATTATTTGGGATTATTTATGATCAAATCTTCCCTGGGGGGAATGATTTTATTATTACATATTAAACATAATTTTTTTCTTACCATTTAATTATTTATGGAAATTAAATAGTTTCTTTAATTTTCCACTCTTTATATACATTATATACATAACCATTTTTAAGGAAATCAAACTTCATTTTTTTACTCAATCAGGAATATTTTTCTTCCATATATATATATTTAATTTAAAATATATTAATTAATATTTTAAATAATATCCAATTATTTATAAAATTAATTTTTGTAAATTTTTAAAGAAAAGATATTTTAATTAATCTTCCACTCATTTTCTGAATGATGTATTTTTTTTTTGACTTTTTTGAGAAATTGAGAAACGAATGGTTTCTAAATTATATATCATGCACATAATTTTTAAAAATCATGAAAAATAAATGATTTTAATATTATTATAAAAATTTCAAATGATCCTTCTGAATAAAATTAATTCCTTAAAATTTTGGGTATCTTTTTTATTTTGAGTAATTTGTTGCAAAATTAAATGGGTATTTTCCTTAAAAATAGTAAATTATACTTTTTAAATTATATTCAAGTATGTAAACATTATTTGGTGGATGTTATTATTTTATGGGGATGTAATATTTTGATAGAATTCCATATATTTCTCCTTATTTTTCATAAATATGTATATTGATTGGGGAAATTAATAACATTTTATATTTGAGTATTTCAATATGAATTTTTATATTTATTATGTTTCACCACTTTCATATAAGGAAAAAATTAGACCTAGTATGTGATAAGTGGGGTCCAATATATCTCTTTGATGCATTGGTGGGCCTCATGACACAAACTAACATGTGTATTTGGGAAAAATATTACCCATTAATGAAAGATGTCTTGGCATGATTCCATAACATTATTTGTATGATGTTCAAACTTATGAATGTCCTAATTAGAGGATTAGTTATTGAATTCAGTGTCATTATTTGAATATTTATGATATCAATGGAAAAGATTCATGATTATGAGATTAGTTATATGGGATTATTTTATAATCACTTATTAACTATATATTACACTACAATATTATGTTATTGACTAAATGTCTTGTGTTTTCAGATATTTACTTTTCTATATTAATTATACCTTATTTATTAATGATAGATTTCATTTTATGCATAACATTACTAAGAATATCAGCTCTCCCATTTCATACTATCAGTTATTTTATGAATTTTTTTCTATTTGGATAAACCATTAACCAAGTTTACTCATAATGGTTTTATGTTCATTTTAGAAAATCAATGTGATGAATATTTTGAATAATTAAGCATGATATTGGAAAATTCTCTAATTTTGACTCTGCCATCAGGAAATAATGGATTTATGATATATATTAATGCATAAAATGGAATTGGTTGTGTCAATGTGATTAATTATAATTTTTTTAAATATGAATCAAGGAAGTTAAACATTATTGAAAAACTATCCAACCTATGGTCTTGATTTGGATGTTGTAATATTTTTATTAAATATATGGAGATATTGTCTCTATAGATGAATATTTGAGATGTAAATGGACCATAAGATTCTAAAATACATCATTTCATAGATGGATATGAACATGATGAAAAGGTGATGGCTCAAGATATTCATTGATTATAATTTCTCAATATACTATCACTTTCTATAAGAAAATTTATGTATCATATGAATTAAGAAGGAAAGATATGGGTGTCATAAAAAATGAGGACTATTAGGAACCTTATAGTAATGTATCTATTAATGTTGGATATGGTAATTTTTAGTATATGAAAAATATCAATTACTGTTAAAATTATTTTCAAATAATATTTGTTTGAAATTATGAACATTTCTCAACCCGATGAATATTTTTTTTTCGAACAAAATTAATTTCATGAATTACGTAATATTGGTAATTTTTTTTGGTGATGATGAAATTTAGAATTTTGGAAAGATACCATGTATTCCTTATATACCAGAGTTAAAAATTTAATTTTTTTATAATGTTTATAGATCTAATTTAACTATATTCCATGGAAACACTAATAAGTATTGATATTTGAAGGATATAGTTTTGGATAATATGAAGGGGAAATTATGGTTATGTTTTAAGATATTGGGTTTCCCAATAGGTGAAGGCTGATAGAAAATATCCTATAAGATTATTTCTACCTATACAAATTTTTATTTGAAAATGGTATGGAATTTCAATGGAAATTGTTATTCAATTATAATAATCTCCTAGAAATAATTATATAATATGGGTTATTGTTGAACGCTATATAAAATATGAGAATTTGATTACTATAATAGAATATTTACCTATGGAATGACATATAAGAATATATATTAATGAATTTGTAAGACTTATTTTTGCACCAAATTCAAATATGTTTTATCATGATGAATGTTTTACATAAAAATCATAGAGAGGACATCATAATACGTTTCTGATCGAGATTCAACTGGGCACCGTTTATCTCCCTCAAATTGATAAATAGTTTGAAGTGACCCTTAAAAAACTATAAGTCATCATTAGGTCATTCTTTCTTGAATTTATTTGTATGTAGGATCAATATTTAACATAATTAGAGTTATCCTATAATACTATAATACATTCAATTAGTTAGATAGCATCATATAATGCAATATATGGAAATATATTTCATAATCAAACATGTTAGGATGAATTTTAGGAATTGAATCTTGTAGTAATTGATCTTATAGAGAAGAAAATGATAATGGTATTGACTCTTTAACCCCATATCAAATAATCTATAATTAAAAATTGATCTATCCCGATAACTAGAGGAAAAATTAGGAATTTCTAGTGGGAGATCATGTTTTCATGAATAGATCTTAATGGATGGGTGTTATATGGTTCTGTAAGAATGTAAAACTGAGCCAGGGTACATCATTAAGTTTTCATATTACAGAAATAATTGGACTTCTGGATTAACTATTTAAAATTCCACTAAATATCTATAAACTATATAAGGATTTCCATATAGCATTGTTAAGGAAGTACATGTCATACCAAATGGATGTGCTCACCAGTAATGATTTATAATTGGAACTTGTTATATATTTGTAGGAAGAGCCTATCTGTGTTTTGGAAACTAGAGAACAAGTGTTGTTGAATCGAATAACTCAGCTAGTAAATGTACTTTATAAAAAATAATAAATTTCAAAAGAGGATTGAAAAACTAATGAAATTTTAATGAATAACTACTCAAATCCATTCATGTGGTACGATATTGAAAATTTATAGGAGTAAATTTTCTAAAGAAGATTGAATAAAACACCCTTTACAATTCACAATAAGTTTACTTTTAAATAAATATAATCTCATGGATGGATTATGACGCAAAGTACAATGTGTATAGTTGAATCAAAATATAGTATCATTGTAACATAGAGTTTACATTTCTAGGTATGAATAGAGATACTTAAAATATTAAAAGTATATATTATAAACATGATTAAATATACTCATTCATTTTGAATGACGAGTGATTTGAATTGAAATTATTTTCCCTTTTTCAATTGATTGACTGATTGAGAACATGTGAGTCTAGGTAGTGACTGAGTTATTTGAGGCCATAACACTAGGATAGAAATTACCTATTAATGGATTTGTGATGAAATATCTACAAAATATAGTTAGGTTGATCATTTTTCTTAGGCAATGTTGATGATTATTATTCTTCCTGATCGCATGGGATGTGTGTACTCATTACTTTGACAACTGTTATGAGAGTGTGAGGATCCTATGACTAGGAACAATTGTACTACATAATATAATACCATGTTGATTATTGTTTGTAATTTTATATACATTTAATTGTGTTTGAAACTAATTAATTCATTCAAGTTGATTTATATAGTCTATTTTATATTAAAATTTTATTAATCCATTATTATAAATGGGTTTCCATCATTTGAAACGAAAATTATGATTTGATTTTAAATTTTCAATTTTTTCACCATACCTTGTTTTTTTAAATATAAATAGTTATTTTTTTATTTATTAAGGTATATTATTCTTGAGAACATGTTGATTCTATAAAGGTCTTTATGACTCACACCTTACCTTTTCATTTAGGTGTTTGTAGATTTGTTTCTAGAAGGTCATAACAATTGTAAAGTGCCTCTAAGAGGAAGTGGATTTTATTGACCCTTTTGGCAATGAATATTGTTTAATTTGGGATGTATACGTTTTATATTTATAGATTTTGAGTAATTTGGTGGTTTACTGTCTCGAGTTTCCATACCTTTTTTGGTTTCTGGTACTATCTCCCTTTGGTGTTTCGAATATTTATCTTTATCTTATATTATTTCAAGAAAATTCATTCCCACCTTTTTATTTTATGATACTGGATGCTAGTCACCAACCGCTGGGGATCTGGAATGACCTTCAGGCCATGTCAGAATTATCTCAGTTATTAGAGTACCCTGGTATCATGGGTGGTTCGTGCCAATGCAGTAATAGAGGTGAAAGTTCTACATCTTTCGTTTGATTTTAGTATGAAGTTTTGATCTTGTAGTTTTTGAATAGGTTTTTATGGGTGAGTTCCCAGACAGATCTTATAACAAGCCTTAAGTCACCATGATTGGTTTGGGAATAACGTCTTGAGGATTAATTCTATTACTTAACCTACTTTTAATTTGGATAGTTAAAATAGAAATCATGATATCTTCTCTGATGTTAATGATTTTCCTATTGATCTTGTTTTAGATATCTATCTGAGTAATCTTGTTATTACATCAATCTCTTTGATGATGTTCTATAGAATCATTCCCCCATGAAGACATTTTAATTAGATCTCGAAGAATTCCGACGATGAAATATAGTGGGTGAGTTCTCCTATGGACCAAAATATCATTGAAATTATTGTTCATGTTGTCCATGCTCTAGGATAAGAACCTTCGCCCATTGCTATTTGGATGTTATTTTTAGAAAACTGAATGGGTTAATTTCAAAGTCATTAATAATATTTCCTTCACAGTAATCCACTACCATTTCAAGTATCTAATATATCAATAGAGGATGATGATTGTTTTAGAAATACAATGCTTTTGTATGAGTTATTGGAAATGCCTAATATGGTCAGGGTGAAATGTTCCTCCTTCATGCTAAATGGACATAAAGGGATATGGTGGGACTCAAATGTGATAGAAAAGAGAAACATGTTTATACTATATGAGGACAATAAATATATTTTCACTGACATATTGATTCCATATTCTATAGTTCTAGTTATGCATATGTATTTTTTTCCAACATGTGTAAGATGATGAGGCCGTGACTGGGTATAAAAATTGGTTTGTTGAGCTTGTGTAGGTTTCAGTTGAGATTGTATCAAATGAGAAGATGAAAATTCTATAGTTAAATATGATACTTTGAAATGATATTCATTCTTATGATTTCTTACCAATTATCTATTCCTATGATGAGGTGACATATAAGTAGTTGATGGATGAAACTGATCAAGCTGGTATGAGAGGATTGGTGAGAGTTTCATTTTCTCCATGTGGAAGTCATATGAGTTCCCATAGTGGGAAAAAGAAACATGGTGATTATCATAGATTATCTCAATATTATGGTTCTTATGGAACAACTAAATTTCCTAAAAGTGGTTATTTTCACTAAGGAACCTAAGACATGTGGTTCTTATGGTTGCTCAGGCCAGTTTCAGATGTTCTATTATAACTATAATGCTTCAGATAGTTTGTCAGAATCATAATCACAAAAAAAATATTTGGGAAAATTAAATGCTCCAATATCTAAGGGGTCCTAGCCACAAAAATTCATAAATAAGCTTTTCTATATCGTGGACGATTCTCCATAGAAAACATATGTAGTTCCATCGACTATGAGAGTTACCATCACTATATTGACATCCATAGTGATAAATTTATTTGATATGGCTTCATCTCATTTATTTATATCGATAAAAATTATGATCTTTCTAAATCATACATTTGAAATTTTATCTTCATAATTGTAAAAAACAACACACCTTGGAATAATGAGATGGCATGGTCATTTTTTCATTCTTGTGTCTTATTATTTTTATTGAATGATTTTAATTTGGATTTTCATATTCAAGATAGATAACATCTTATTAATGTATTTTGGGATTGAATGAATTGTTAATAATAAATCCTAAATGGATTTTTATCTTTTATTGGTCTCCTTTAATACACCAAATGTGTTAGTAAATGTCTTTCAAGGATAATGAGACCTGAGGTCATGTAGAGAAGGACCTTATTATATAAAGTTGGGAAGGTAATATTATTTTTTCTTTTGATATGGATTTAGGGTCCTCGAGATGTGATCTATGTCTATTTTTCAATTATATTCCTAATTTATTCTATTCAAACTACTTTAATTTCCCACTGGTAAGGGAGAGAGTGTTTCATGTTGATTTAATTCCTAGTACTCAATCAGTGCCTATAACTTCTTATAATATGGATATAGCTGAAATTAATGTGTTTAAGAATCATTAGGATGATATTTTAAAGAATGTATTTATATTCATGATTGTGTCACCATGAGAAACAACTGTTCTATTTTCTATGAATGTTGATGGAACACTTCACCTATGCATTAACTTCCATAGACTCAATATATTCCTGATACATAAAAAAGTATATGTTTCTATGGATTGATGATATGTTTGAATGGTATAAATAAGAAAATTGGTTTTCAAAGATTTATCTTTGTTATTTTTATATCTAGTTGATTATAAAAGAATCTATAATTTTGAAGAATCACCTTTCAGTGTCAGTATTACCATTATGTGTTCCTTGTCATTCAATTTAGTCTAATGAATTATACTATTGTATTTATTAATTTGATGAAAAATATATTCTATGTGTTTTTTGGTACATTCATGGTGGTCTTCATGGATGATAATATTGGATTATTCTATCTCTAGGGAGGTTCATGTTTGTCATCTAATAGAAGTTCTAGAATTCTTGATATGTTGATGAACTTATTGCAATCTATCAAAATATGATTTCTAGAATTGAGAAGTGATATTTTGGGTATGTGTTCTCTAAAAAAGATATCAACTTTTACCCATAAAGTTGAAATCTATAACGACATGGGAGAAACTATGTATCATTTTCATGATTCAGATATTTTTGTGTTTAAAAAGGTATTATCTCATGTTGGTAAATTAATACATAAAACTAGATTTTCCGATGACACCTCTAACTATGAAGGGAGTAAAGTTTCGTCGGTTTGACTAATTATAGAGTTATTTCTATAATATGATACATATATTGAATTATACACTAGGGTTGACTCTTCCAGGGTCCATACATTGATATGTGGTCTTCTATGATGTAAATGATTTGGGTTTTGGTTGTGTTCTAATGTAGGGTGATCACGTTATTCCCCATAGATCTCAAAAAATTATGCCGGATGAGAATAATTATCTAACTTTAGACCTTGAAATCACCACCATAATGCATTTTCATAAGAGTTACCAACATTTCAATTTTAGTGAAAATTTTATTATGTATTGTTGACACAAGATCTTTAGTTATATCTTCTCAAAGAAATATTTTAATATCCACGGTAGAAGGATTATAGAGTACCTAAAATCCACTTACTTTGAAATATCATATACCTTTGGTAAAGATAATATCGCTTTAGTAACATTGATAGAGGTATCATATAACCCTATCCATGAATGAATCATTAGATAATTGGAACCTGATGACTCTCTTTACAAAGATTCATATATGTGTTCATGAAACAAGGGTTGAGGTTGTCATGGCCAGTGTTCATTTGAAATATGCTCTTATCAATATAATTTATTAGGAAATGATCTTTATGATGAATTAAATCACATTATATACTCTCTTAATAGTCATGAGACCATTTTTGAGTAGCCTTTCTTTACTGACAGTATTCAAAGTTTCTAGAATCGGTATGTTTTACCTATTCCTATGAGGAAACTTGTGAGGGGGGATTTCCATAATTCACAATTGTCAGCGAACCTAAGAAAAAAAATTATGTTCTATTATATCTGGTGATGATTCACGTTTCCAGGTATGAGTTGGGAAATTGCTGATTTTTTATCTCATTGTTATACATACGAACAAGGTTGATCTTCCACAACCTTATAGTTTTCTTCAACCATTTGTAGTGGAAATTTGGAAGTGAGATTGGATCTATAAGTATATTTTGGTTGGGTTTCCACGTACCTTGAGAATGAATAATGTTATATGGGTTATGATTGATAGGATGACCAAATAAGATCATTTTATACTCATTTGTTATGAAACCAATGTTGAAGAGATGGGAAAAATATATATAAGAGTGATTTTCCATTTTCAAGGAATTCCATATTCTATAATCTCTAATAGATATCTATATTTAAATTTCTATTTTGAAGAGGTCACTAAGAGGAAGTAGGTTCTCTGGTTCATTTGAGTATGGAATACCATATATAGACAGAATGACTGAAGTATAGAGATACACTGATTCCAGAGGATATGATTAATTCCTGCATCCTCAATTTTGGTGGTTCTGGGGATAACCATTTGGTGATGTTTGATCTTAATTATAATAATAAATACCAATAATTAATTATAATGGAATATTTTGGGGCCCTATATGGCCAGCCAATTAAATCTCCATTGTGTTTGTTAGAGATCAATGAATGTTTCTTGGTTTGACTGAGTATGATTTGAGAGATGAAAAACAATATTTAGTTGATTTAGCCGAGTATATTAATAACATCGAACTGGTAAAATATTATTTTGATCACCATTATAGACCATTTTAGTTTTTAGTTGGTGATCCAGTGTTCCTTAATGTTTCACCCTTTTAGGTCCCTGATGGCTCACAAGGAAAGGTAATCTTGATCCTAATTTCATGGGACCTTTTGTATTTTTTTAGTAGGTTGGTAAAATAAATTACTATTTATCACTTCCTACATAGTATATATATATCCAAAATTATTTCCATATATTTAATCAGTGGAAGTATCTTTCTGATCCATCTTATGTTTTGAGATAGAGTAATCTTGATGTTGAGCCTGATTTATATATGACTAATTATCCAATCAGGATAGTTGTTTCTAAAACCAAAGTACTTTTTTTAGAGGTTGATAACATTGGATTGTCTACTATTGTAGAACCGTTATGACGTTCATGATATGTTGGAATGAGAGGCACTAATTAGAGAGTAGTGATATTATATATTTTATTTGGAAACATCATGATAGGACTTATAGGGATGTAAAGTATATATATTGGGGAGGTTGTAACATAATGTCACTAATTTTCAGTTACCCCTCGACCAACTTTTTTATCATACGTTATATTGAATCTGTCTTGGGTTTTTCTAGTGTAATTTTTATTGAAAATTTATGGGTTGTGCATAGTTATTGAATGATTTTCTCAAATTGTGAACCTACCTATAGGAAATCATGAAACACATGGTAGTGGGGGTTTGAAAAGTTATTTAACGGCTTGAAAAACCATTCACCCAACTATAAAAACTGCACACCCCAGTAGAGGGGAGCATAGTTAGGGTGGACAATTTGTTTAACTACATGGTCCTCCCATCTAACTATTCAAAAACAATATTAATACTAAAAATTCATAAATGTTTCCCTAAAATGTTGTTTATTCCACTAATAAACACCAAATCCCGATATATCAAATTCTAATGACATCATTCCTCCTGACAACCCTTTCTTGATCCTCCAATGTCATTCCTTATAGGATCAAAGCATGGAGGGTCTCATTATATCCCTCTCTCATAAGTGTTTATTCTCTAATTAGATCACTCATAATATTTGTTTCTTTCTACTATAGGTTTTTTTAGTTTAATTATTTTTTGATGGATCTATACCCCATTGATTTTGATCTTGAATCTAGATTAGATTTCTAGATATCTGTTGACATAATTCTTCATTAGAAATTCCCACTACTTGTTTGATGTTTTTATGTCGCTCTTAAATGTAAGTGGTTATATTTATGATTTGTCAATTGATTAAATTTTTTATTTCATTATGTTTAAAATTTATTTTAATTGATTTTAAAGAACAAAATTGAAGGGATTTGGATTTTTGATTTATCTTAAAAATGGATTTTCTCAAAAAACCCTTAATTCTTATATAATTGGAAATTGGGGGGCGTATTTTGAAATTAATGGAAATTATAAAATTTTTTGTGAAATGATTTTCAGAAAAATAACTAAAATTGGTTTTATTTAAAAAATAAATTAATTGACGAAAAAATAGTTTTTTGTATTTGAAAGTCAACTTTAATTTTGAAAAGGAAAACCAAGAAATTGAATTTTGAATAATGATTGATTTGATTTGAAATTATTTCCCCTTTTCAACTGATTGATAGATTTATCACAAGTGAACCTGGGAAGTTAGATGGTTATTTGGGACAAGAATGCACGGATGAAAATTCCATAATAATTGATTGATGATGAAATGTATAAGACACTATTTTGGATAATATATTCCTGATGGAACTCTATTGAGTCATTTTCGTCTAGAGCCTAAGGGTTGTGTGTACACATTATCAAATTTACTAGTATGAGAGTGTGAGGATCTTATGACTAGGAATTATTATACCACATTGAAGACAACCATGTTTCTTATTATGGTTACTTTAATATATATCCCATTGATTGTGAAACTACTTTATTAATTCCCATTTATTTATATATACTAGTTTATATAAGTTTTTTATTAAGACCTCATATGAAAAGTTTTTCCATCATTTGAATTGAAGAGAATATTTTGATCTAAATAAGAAATTATATAACAAATCCCAAATTTATATAAAATTGAAATAATAATTCATTTTATTTAATATATAACATTATTATGTAGAACATGATGGTACCCTAGTAGGATTTATATCTCACACCCTACATTTTCAATTAAGTAGTTTTTAGATTTTCTACTACCATGTCCGAGCAAAGGGAAAATACCTTTGGGAGGAGGATGAAGTTCTTGATCAGTTAGGATTGGAGTGATGTTCTATTTGGAATCTAAGAATTTTATCATTACAATTGTTTATTTCTTTAGTTATGTAAAATTTTGGGTCTTTTATAATGGTTTGGTTTCTGCTACAATCACCCTTTGGAGTTTTGAGCATACTGATGTGCATCTTTGTCTTCTACTATTATGTGGAAAATTAATTCACTATTTTATATTGTGTGATAACTGCTGCCTATATACAAACCAAGGGTATTTGGAAATACCTTCATTCATGACATGATTGGTTTAGTTAATATAGTACTAGGGTATCCATGTTTGTTGATGATAGGAATTTTCAGAAAACATTACTTAAAATATTAATTATTATTGGGAACGTCAATTTCTTTTAAAACATTTAAAAATATCTATTACCCAATAAATTTGTTTTAAAAGTAAAATTAGTTTGATAATATTATTATTACCCAAATTTAGATAATTGGTATGAATATTTTGATGTAATTTCATTTAATGCTTTCTGTTCAAAAGAAAACATTTTTTTGGAAAACCTTATTTTCATCATACTTGCACGATTAATTTTAACATATATTATACCAATTGATTGAAATTATAATGGTAATGTAGATCCCAATTTTTTATTAATAATAAATAATATTATGAAATATTACTAACATAATTTTATACATAATTAATATTTAAAATTGAAGAAAATGAATAATTGTGGTTGAGGTTAAAATAGTGTTTTGCGCGTTACATGATTTTGTGTTAAAATTAATTTTATACGCAAATAAAAATTATATATGATAAATATGATTTCCTGTTTAAAGTAAATGCATATAAATATCCAATACGAATAATTTATTTTGTAGTTAGAGGATAAATTACCATTATAAATAAAAAAATTAGTTTCCATGGTGAAAACCAGAATGGTCAAAGTTAGTAACCATAGATGTTAAAGGAATAAATTTTATTTACAAAACATTATTATTGGTTATAAAGGTTTGTATCAACCATATATTCTATATAATTATTTACATAGCAATTTTAGCGCCACTTACATTGAGAGTGACTTCCCATTATTGAATAGTTTTGGGTATTTTTAAAATTATACTTCTTCTCAACAATAAAAGGAACCTCCTACCCACCCTTATTCAAACAACAGATGAAATTTTCACAAAAAAATCCAGCAAAATATCTATAGAGAATACATAAAAAATTATATATAATCTATACTTCACAATATACAAACCCTATTACCTTATTAAGAGATCTGATTGTAATTTTTCTATGGGAAGGTAGTTGTCTTCACTAAGATCTTTCTTTTTCTACATCTTCACATGCCACAGTCCTTCATATATTATTAACTGATATATAATAACAATATTTCATAGCATATACTGTAATTTTATTATGATTATGAAATAATATATATCCATCTCATCATCCATCAAATGGGAAACAAAACCCTCAATCATGTGTATGGTGAACTACAACATCTCGAACTGATGTAATTCATATTGAATCTCTACCTATAAATATAGATATAATGATATATTTAATATATATTTATTTATTATATTTATTAAATATGTTTAAATAATGAATTATAATATAACATATATATTCATTCCTTAAAATCTAATGGAAAATGATAATGTCCGTCATGTGTGTGGGTGGACTACAACGTCCCCGAAATGATGTAATTATTTTGACATTTATTTTGGAACAGATGTTATTAAAAATGTATTTTTAGGAAATATATGATATATACTATATTACAAGTATTATTTAATCTCATATTATTATTTATATTTCATTCATTCTATCAATCAGAAAATGAAAACATTGTCCATGCACACATACAACCTGTTGTCTCCCTGAATAGTGTAACACAATTTTTAGTAATTAACACCTATAGATAAATTTGAGTATGTATGTAATGAATATATATGATATTTAATTAATTATTAACATTTTAGATATTATAGAACCATTATCAATATAAAAGAAAAAATACTACCAACCAAATAATACATGAATATGGAAGAAGGCATTACTATGAACAAAGATATTGAAAACTAATTTTTAATAAATAGGTGATAAGATATTATAAGTAAATCATATAATGTATCAAAAATGTGAGTATAGTTATATAATATATGTTTAATAAATCTATACTTTTCATACATGGGGTTTTGACACATATTGTGGAATTGAGACATGTGGTAAGAGTTTATTTTACAATCTCGTCATCACTGAAGATTGTTTCTGTTATATTCTCATATAAGGGAATTATTTTATATTTATATTATAAAAAAATATATTTTCTTTTAATATCATTATTTATGGACATTAAATGTTTTATACATTTTACCACATTACATAGTCAAGACACTACAACCATATTTTCATGGAAAACTATTTTTCTTTTCAATATGTCTTGGAATATACTTCTTACATATCCACATTTTATTTATAATATTTTAAAGAATATTTTAATATTCTATACTAAACATTGATTGAAATTTATACCCATGGTATTATAACATGGGATTAAAGAAATATTCCTTCCATTTTTTGAATGATGTACTTTTTTACTTTGTTACAAAAGAGTGAAATAAATGTTTCTTTCTTATCTAAAATGAATAGAATTTTATGTCATGATTACCACACATTTCTATCCAGATTAATTTACATGTTTAAAAAGGATAATTTAATATAGAATGAATTTATTAATATTTTGGGAAATATTACATTTTGAACAATTAAAATCAAAATTAAAAGGTAGTTTCCTCAAGAAACATTCCACTGATTTTTTATAGTATATTCATCACTATTTTCATTATTTGGTTGATATTATTATTTAATATGAATACACTAATTCAATACCATTCATAATATTACCCTAGATATTTCATGATTCAGTTTTTTGATTGGAGAAAATTGTATGATTTTGTATTATAGAATTATAACATGAACTTTTATGTTTATTATGTTTCACCCATTTCATATTAGGAATTCATTAATATTTGTAAGCGATGGGAGGTGTCTTCTACATACCCTTGATGCATCAATATGTCTTATGGAAAAAAAATATCTTTGTTATTTTTCTATTAATTACACATTTATGTAATATTTTTTTTAATGAGGCCTTGATGGCATATTTATGATGTTAAGAATTCAGAATTCTGTAATTATTATATTATTTCATTATTTACATAAAATTATTTGATTAGTTTTGTTTTCCATGGAAATTGTTATTGCTTATGTGATTATTTACAAATAATTATTTGGCCGTCATTTGTTTCTTTGATATTGTTATCCATTCTAAAATTTTTGATTTAATTTTTGGTGTTTTTATATATTTATCTTTCTATATATTTTAGGAATTATTAATTTTGGATAGTTTCTAATATATGTGTACCATTATAAGGCATATGATCTCACACATTTTTTATGATTCCATACCTCGGGATTCTAGTAAGTATATTTTTAATGATAGGTAGGTATATTTTAAATAGAATAATAATGTTCCCAAAGAAAATACTATGTTTTACATTATGATTCCAAATATAAAATGAAATTTAAGTATGTATCATGTTTTTCAATAATAATAAATTAGTCAGTAATGTTCAATGAAATGGATTGTGTCTATTACCAATGAAATAATGTATCTGCTGACTCTAAGCTCCTAGAGTCAGGGTATTTACAAAAATGAAATCTAATTTTTCTATAACATGCAGTCCCATAAATACAATCACCTCACCCAACATAGAAATTTTAGTATAAAAATTAATTTATCTACAAAAATGATTATAAATATATTGTTTGTCTCTTATAAAAATAATTTCATCAACATAAACTAAGAACATAAGTTCACATGTGCTCATTTCCATCACACAATGTTTGTTATCATCTTTAACAATAGTGAAAATAATCTATCATATATAGTTTTACATAGTTAAATTCCATTATCAAGGAGTATTTTTTATCCAATAAAATTATTTATTCAGTTTACATACTATAGTTACATATTGTTTTTGGAAAATAACATCAGTTTTGTTGACAAAAACTATTTTTTAATGTTATTTATTCAATAATGTAGACATCACATCCATTTGATAAATTTTGTCATTTATGTGAGTTATAGTAGATTGAAACATTATTATTTATTATTTCACCAAACCAATGTAAATTTATCATCAAAATAAAATCCTTCAACTAGATAGTAGTCTTTATATATTGTTATATCCTAATTTTTTATACATCTCAAATAATATTAATCTTTTTCATGAACATACATTTGGTTTCAAGGAAATTGTTTCCATTTTTTATTGGGAAAAAAATCTTACGTGGGATTTATAATAATATTCCAAAAAATATCATTCAATAAATCTATCAATTAATTTTTTTAAAAAGCATAGAAAATAAATTGGGATTATTTTTAATGATATGTATGTTTCATTTTCAAGACTAATCATCATTTTTGTCAGAAATAGTTAATTTATATATCCATTCATATTCCCTACTTATAAATGATTCATCAACCAATAATAGTTTATTTTATCATATTCATTAATACCATTATTTATTCTAGTCATATATGAACAATTTTAGCAGTATATGGTATATTTATAGCTTGTTCATTACCATATTCCATAGAAATCCTCATATTTTACTCATTTGAAATTATAATATCTATTCCACTAGGATAATTAAAATTTCATTGATTTTTCATAATATTTAAATAATAAGAATTTACCATCACCACTTATTCATGAACTTGAAATCTTTTTATTGGATTAGTAAACATGAAATATTACTTCAATAAAATTCGCATTAATTTTTACATCAACTTGTTTTTTGATATTAATCAATCATTGAGTAATATAAACAATGAATCAGTGACATGTTATTTTATTCTTTTACTACATAGTATATATTTCTATATTTGACATGGTTCCCAATATAATTTTTTTAATATGAATTGAAATTATATAAGGCATCTTTAAATGAATTATGATTATTTGAATTTAGCATGCAAAATTATTACCTATTAAATTGGGATCCTTCTTTTAGAAACGTTATTATTTTAGGATGTGTAAGAATTATAATACTAATATTCAATTTCATGCTTATGATGATAATATTGAAAATAATTAAGGTTAATTTATCAATATTTTTATTTCCCTTCTACTATATGTTTACCCCCCAATCATTTTTAACTACATGAATACACATTAGTTATTATTGTATAGTCCCAATAAATTTTATAAATTATATTTCACCAATAGTGGATTAATGTCTAATTGAACTATATAAATATGAATATGTTAATTAATGTGTCCTAGTTGATTTAACTTCCATTATTTTTAATTTTTCTCGTACCATTATCCCCTTTTTTCTTTCTTCAAAAATAATGTTTTTTGTATTTTAATTCTTGGGGTAGATCTCTGAAAAAAATTTCATTTGATATTTTATTCAACCTATTTTACTAATATGAAATGTCTTCATGAAAAATATTTTTTATTCTTTTTTACCTAGATAAAATTTGATACATTGATCACCAATTTCAAATAAATTAATAATTTTTATTTGAAATTTTATGGGAATTATTTTATCATTTTTTTATTGATACAGAAGGTGTTTCATCTAATATTAACATCATTACTATCATCAGAGAGTTGTATTGCTCTCAATATGTTATGTTTGAACCCATAAAAGGACAAATCATCTTTATATTTTTGTTTTTGAGTTTCAATCAAAATTTTCCGGAACTCCATATTCTTTACGAAGTTATCCTTTCTAAAGGTACGAAGACCACTATCATGCTATTAAATTTTATTTAATATTTTTTCATGTCAATACATATGTGATGACCAACCACTATCAATAATCCATTGATTGATCCCATTAGTTTATTTAAGAGTTATCCAAATAAAATTTGACGTTTTATATTTGGCTACTCTTTAGGTCTTTATATAATTAACATATTAATGAGTATTTCCTAGAAGAATTATTATGAATTTTTATAATATTGATTTCGTTGGCAAAAACATTAAATTCTTTTTTCTAGGAAATAGAATATTTTATCAGAATACACTGTTGATAGATTTTGGCCAAAAATTTCTCCTTCATTGAGGTATTTCTCGTCTTCAGATGATTTTACTCGTGAATTATTTCATCTTATTACTCTATAGAAATTAATTGTGATACCAAAATTCATATGATTTATTTAAAAAGTCTTCATAACACAAATATTTGTACCTAAAATTTGATATTCCATGAAAATAATAATACATTATATTAATTTATATATGATGTCTTAGTGAATTTAGTACTTTCTTTTAATTGTTCCCTTAGAGAATCTATCTTTATCATGAATTGAAAAACAACCCTTATTTTAGAGCTGGTTATCCCAATATTTTTCACAAACCAAGATTTCTATATTTTTCTCTATAGCATACATTTTTAACAAGATGGACAAAACATTCTATAAATTTAAAGGTGCATATTTCTACCATGATTTTGTACAAATATTCTTTAGAGGGTTGATATGAAATTTAATTTATTTTCATATCATTGTTTTAGTAATAAATAATTATTTTTATGGTTTTTTGGATTTTATACTCCATTATTGTGTGTTATTTAATTCCTCCTCCATAGAACACATTTTTCCTTAAACACTTTCAACATATTATCTACTTTAAAATCATTTACATAGAGAATTTTGAACTTATCAATATTATTATTATTATTATGATGATATTTATCATTATCTTATATATATTATCATTGACTATCAATTGTGATTTTATGCCCTTATTTTATTAAGTTTTATAATCAATAAATACCTCTATATGAACATTTATTATTTTTTCAGTATATGTTTTTTAGTTTCTTTAACAAAACAAAAACATTGGTCAAAATTTTCAACATTATACCTAATGTTCCAATAAATTTTAGATATTAATTCTTTATAATGTCTACTTTCAGTGGTGTCGTATTACTATTTTTTATCAACATAAATTTCTCTCTTTTAGTATTTCTCTTTTTGAAACCACATTTTCTTCTTTTTTTAAAACATCATTCCCATTTCTCATTTTTTGGGATTTCTTCATATTAATCATATTTATAGCTATGAATTATTTTTTTTATAAAATAATATTTTCTAATTTTCACAAAACATAAATATTTGTACTAGAATCATCATTTTGTAATTACACATTCATATTTTTATGTTCATTAATATAAGAGATATAATCCTCTTATAATATTTATCATTTTATTAATCATCTTATCATTTTATAGAGGAATAAACTTCATCATTCTAGAATTTAATTTTGTTCATGAATTTTTATGACATATCTATATGAAATATACTTTTAAACATAATTAATTTCCCCATATAAAAATTGATAATTGTGTTGGGTATCTCCGCATGAGAAAAGTAATATTTCACTTCTAAAGAATAAATTTTAGAATAAAATCATTCATAAACATGTATCATTAGTTATTGACAGTTGTTGAGTCCTATAATGTGTGTCCAAATACCCTAATATGACTAAACATATCATCCTCCCTTGTGATGTAGTCATCAATTCTCTTATGATCATCCATATTGATATCGTAAAAAATTAGTCTTCATATATATAGATTTTATTCACTATATTTTAAATTTCATTCAATAATATTCTCACGATTTTTGGCACATCATCATGGATATTTTGAGTCTAATTAATTTTTCATAATATTTGTTAGATAAGGATATCATAATTATATTTCTATCTTTTTCAATAGTATATAAACTTCTTTTTCAAACTGATTTCATTGGATCATGTATCTGAAGTGGTGTAAATAACACTACAACTATATTGAAAAAATATAGGACTATTTGTAACATATATAGGAATATCTTATTCTTTTAACCAGGAACGATTTTCATTAAATATAAGAACAAATCAGATAAAGATAAATTTTATATTCCCAATTTTTTAACTTTAATCATGATTGGATATTTCAATGGAATCCTGGAAATTTTCTCATAAAAATTTAATTTCTTTAATTAATGGAGATGTATCCCTAAAGGTTTAATTAGGGATGATCTTTTTATAATTTGTCATATTAAATTAATTTCTATGACTATTTAATGTCTTGATATAGTATATTTAATCATATTCCTTTCCTATATAGCTATGATGAATAATATTAAAGGAATATATGTGTTTTTAAAATGCTCATCCCTAAATTGAATGGCTACTCCTTGTTGATTTTGGTTTTATTAGGGGATATAGATTATCATAACTAATTTGTGTTGAATACAGAACTATAAGAAGGTATTATCTGATAGTAATCACTTACAATGGTTTTGTTGGTATTTTAATTAATCCATGGGTATGTATCATCCTTGACTGACTTATGTCACTTGATATATCTTTATACAAGTTATCATCTAGTAGTTTAATTATCATATATCTAATCATTTTTGAAAATTATTATTATATCAACTCCTAGATGTCACCACATTACTATATGAGATCATATTCTTTTACTTCAAATACCTCAACTATTAGTATAAAATCAAGACCAACATTTTAATATAAAACATATACATAGTTGTTTAAAATGATAAAAATATATGTATGAGCATGAAACCACACATTTTCCACTTTATATTCTCAAGAATTCATTTGAGATAAATATATATGAATTTTATTTCTTCAGCATATCTAGTGATGTAGAAAAAAGTTCTAGTCTCGTTTTATTTTATTTTAGATACTTTTAATGTTATATTAAAATTCAATATCAGGTTTTCAACACCATTAATAGTATTGTCTTAGCATTTTTATATACTTTATATTTATAAATAATAATTTATAAATATGGAAAACCAAACTTTATTTTTGTAACCATAATGTTCCCCCTAATTTTAATTCAACGCTAATAATATATTAAAAATTAACCAATAATAAAAATAGGGATTATCTTCATTAAAGAATACTTAAAAAACTCATATAATCTATATGTATTCATAGGCAGTCATAGTGAAATTCTTCACATAACAATGTGAGTGAACCATCCCTCTACCCTAAAAAAATTACTACAACATGGGATCTCCTGTTACAATTTTGATTTCATCATAAATCTCATTTTTTTTAAATTTTCAAGACTTCACAGATTGAGGAAATGACACAAATATCTTCCATAACAGTTTCTTCATCACATTCAATGGTTTTGAAATTTATTTATTCTGTGGATGCATATCATATCATAGAATAAGTTTTAAACACTATATTGTCCTCAATGTTATTCAAGGCATGCAATTATTCTTCCTAAAATGATTTAATAATTCATTAATAAAACCAATTAATTGAATTAGGATTATCACTGAAATAATGATGTTTATACCATCGAATAAAAATCCCAGAATTTTCATATTAATATTATAAAAATATCTTCAAGACCCTCATATATTTCAAATCCAAAAAACATGATGTATGAAATGGTGATTCTTATGCAGTGATTCTATGAGTTTATAATATATTATTCATGCATATAAATTCATATATATTAGCATGCGAGATTTTATTTTCCAAATAACTTATAAACACTACAAAACATATCATCTACATGGATATGAATTACTTATACATCAATTGAAATATATTATTTTTCTCTATGAGTTATTCCCTTTTATAAATTCTATCACTATGAAGGATGTAAATCCCTAGAATGAAACATTTCTAATTCACTATATGATATTACTCATGTAAACATTATGAATATTTATTTTCAAGTCACTACTAGATTAGAATTAAAACATTAAGCATTAAAGGCCCAGAGTAGTGATCTGGATGGGTGACCTCCAAGGATGTTCCACAGGGTGTAAAAAAGTGAGGAAAAACACACTAGAAAGAACATTTGTTAGCCTCTAGGGAATGTCTCTATTCAGATAACCCATTCAGGCATGTGGGTTTGCACCACATAATAAACCTTGTGTCTATAGGCATAATAGTGTTACCTAGTAGTCTAGGACACAACAACTATGTTATTGTGGGGGGGGGGGGTTCCATGCTGTAAATGGGGACAATTTGTTACATTCGTATCAGTGGGGGAACCCAAGCCTTAAGTGTTGGGACACAACCTGGGTTGAGATGTATGGTCCACTATGGGGATATTGTAATCTAATAGGTAGGGGATGTAACATCACATAATGACAAAGTGTCAAATGGATAACAGATATGACTCATATCAACAAGGTGCACATTTCTTTTCAGGATCGTACCAGATAAGAAGTCCACAGTTAAGAATTATTGGTTTGGATTAATGGTCAGGATGGGAGGCCTCATAGGAATTTTCCCATGGTTTGTATGAGTGAGGAAAAAGCACATTGAAAATAACATGTGTTGGCCTATGTGGAATGTCATTAGTTAGATGACCAGTTCGACCACATGTGTGGGCCCCATAGAGGGGACCACATGTCTATGGGGAAGCTGGTGGTACCTTGTGGTCTAGGACCCAAAAATCATGTTAAGGTGTGGTGTATATAATATCAATGAGTTTCAATTTTTACAAAAAATACAAATGAAGAAAAATATATATCACACATCATCCATTGTTTTTTCCTCTTACAATTCTCACAGTCCTATAAGATATTAAGTATCATATAAAAGGATATTATATATATAGAGAATCTCTACACTTATCTAATTTTCTATGACATTAAGAGAATTTATTTTTAAATTTTTTGATAATATTACACATCATAGATGGTACATTATATTGAATATTTTTAAAGTTATTCTTAAATATATTATTAATCTCATTCCTTTTGGAATTATCCATAAATCTAAAACATTCATTAATTCTTTTATTGTTTTAAAATATACATTAATCACATAAAACATTATTAAATAAACTAATACTTATTTTTTATACCTTAAAAACATTTTTAAATGATTCTAATGATTATATATTTGGATTTGAACCCAATATAATAAACATTTAACAATTCCATGTGTTCCTAAGTGTGATGATCATAGAGGGATAAGGTTCAAGGAGGAAGAAATGTGTGGTGATATCATCACTGAACAATTATCATTTTTAATTTTTTTTAATGTTCCTTGAATAGGTATGGTTCCATAATATAAGCCCAATGGATACTTGGGAAGTTCATATTTATTAGCTCGACCAATATACCATTTCCATAATATCTCTCCCATTTGCATCACTATCTTATTTGTTGTGAATAACTGGGAAAATAATTACAATTAGATTTAAAAATGGTTGTTGGTGGGATATATAGGTACCATGGGGACCTGAAATTGGTGACATGACCTTAGTTTTAGAGATTGTTGCTCAGGTAGTGAATATAATTCATATAAATATCAAACAATTGTGATGATCATGTGGGTATTTCTTGTTTGGAACAATATGATAAAAAAATTACGAGTTAGGCGGCACATCCCTAGTGGTGGATGCCAATTGTTTTTAGAGAGGCGAAATAAAGGGGATTCATGTTTTTTGATTAATTTTCTATAGGATTGATGAGATATTTTCCCCCAATGCTGTAGATTGAGAGAAAGTATTATAAATGGACAAAAATTGTCTAATCCATGTGTGATGATGTGTCATTTGGTCTGGCCTGGAAGTTCCTACTGACCATTTCAGTTTACTGTATAGTGGACCACACGTAACAAAATGGACTTGGTGGCCCTGATGGGGTAAGGAACATCCAACAATCTGAGCATATTAATCATAACATGATTATTATTTGTCTATATACTCTATATTTCTCTCATGGGGACATGATTTCACCTATCTATTTGGCCTTTCCTAGGTGGCTCTGTAAACCATCCAGGTAGAGAGCCTTAGGCAGAGTCTACTCCACCCCAAACACTCCTTATTATGGTGTTCTTGGTCAAAGATCACAATAAATATTATATATGTGGTTGACAAAAAAACATATGTGTCAGACTTCCCCACTTCATAGTGCCACATTGAAAGGCCAGAGGGCCACTACATGGTTTAGAAACATCGTTTCTTGTGTTTTATCACATTGTTTCACATGTATTAGAATTATAAAAAAATTTAGTTCATTGATATGTTTATTCATATTGGTTATAATAGTTGGGTTCTATTCACCAGAAAAGACCATTATTGAGGTGTTTTAGAAAAATTGAGTATTTCTTCCTAATAGGGAAGATTACTTGGTTTGGATGATATGTTTCGAGGAGACATAGGGTTTATATATCCACTGATTATGTATTAATGATAGGGTTTGGGTTCCCCATATATACTTTTAAATTAAATACTCCCCATTGATCCTTGGTTTTGTGTATTCCATTTTTATCATGGGGTGTGATACTCTTTGATCTGTCATCTTAATAGAATTCATAAGTCCCCCAAAGGATAGTCTGTGTTGGATGGTCCATAAGATGATGGGGAATGAGTATCATATCCATGGAGTTGGTGATCCCAAGATTATAATTTTACCCTCATCAAGGCATTACTTCCCAGGTGAGGATGGTACTCTATCGATGAGTTTTTTTTCTTTGGCATGGCATGGTCTCCTAGTATTAATTATGTAATGATGAGTTTTTTAACTAATATGGGATATATATGTGTTATAGTTCATGTAATTTTATGGTTATCTCTAGTATCATAGAAAATAAGTGTTTTATTGATAGGTTGTAATGTAGTGATTTCACTACATAATTTTTTATTACAACCCCTTAAGAATATTGGATTTTTCTTTATCCTTGAATTTGTAATTATGATATGGCTTGTTTTTCAACCATTTACATTGTTTTAGTGGTGTCCTAGTAGGTATGTATATAAACAACCATCCATAGGTGTTCGTCTCATTATGTGTTGTGTCTATAATGATTATGGATAGTTTTATAGATGATCTAGGAGGATGTGTAGTTGTATGTGATGGTGTTTAATGGTTATTGATATTGAATACAATTATTGGTGTTTATGTGAGGTGTTTTTATAAGTTGTATAAGTATGTTCATCATGTTTGCATTTTTTTTTTCATTTGGATGTTAGTCTCTTGAATTTTTCTATATAAAAAGTTTATCACTGTCATATTTTTTTCATATTATTGTTATTTATCACATGCATATTAATAATTTTTTGGACTACATGACTATTATTTCATTGATGATTGGTTTAATTTAAGATATGGAGATACATGGTGTTGTGAAATAACATTATCCTATCATCTAATGAGTTTTGGTCCTTATTAGTATAGTAAATAATTTAGGATAAGAAACATTAATTTCACTCTTTAGTGGTGTGTTGTAACACATTATTCGTGAATATTATTCCCACACAAAAATTCCACCAATAATATTGAATTTGAACAAGAATCCCAATTTACATAAATTTGTTGTACTAATGCATACAAAAACAATTTTTTATCCGGAATTATTTACTCTACTAGACCATTAATTTAATGATGGAAGATGATTCACATGAGTAACTATTTCTAAAACACACCCCATATGATTTACTAAAATGGATATGCAAACTTTTCATATTAATTCATAATGATGACTAAAAACCCCATGAAATCAAAAAATCCCAATCATAAAAGCACTCAATTGACCCTATTCGTAGATTAACTCTTGTATAAAAATAAAATGAATTAACATTTATAATGAATCCACTTTCACCCAAAGCGAATCATGAATTTTAGTGTATTTTTGTAATCCCACCAATATGTCTCTAGATATACTATCAAATTTAAATTATGGTTGTTCTCAATGGATGACATATTGAAATAAAAAAATTCTATTCAACTACCTATGTAAATGTAATGAATTATCAACGAGAAAAAAAATTATTCTCCTTCTACCCATAAATTTTGAATCTTTAGATATTTTTTGTTTCTTTAAGAAATTATTAAAATTTCAGGGAAATAAGAATAAGACACTCACACCCAATTTTATTAGTGATATATTGATACAATAAAATGTTTTTAAAATGAGGTTCTCTATCATTATTCCTCCAGAGATACCCATAGAGATTCACTATTAACAATTTGGGAACAACTCTAATATCATGGAAAGAAACCTTTAGTTAATGCACATTCAACTATTTGAGTACGGTTTTAGTTTCTACCATTAATATTAAATTACCTTGAACCCATAACCCACCATATGTATTGAAGGAGTCTAACCATGATAATATTCCCAAAAAAAATTGCTATGGAACTAAAAATAAAGGAAAATGACCACATTATTTTATTTCAATCACTGATTATCAAATAGTTTTCCACCAACTACTCCTCCTAAAGGTCTTCTACCTGTTTTATGATGCTCATGAAACAAAATATCCCCAACACACCACTTTCTATATTAGTGGGGATAATAAATGTTCTATTCTTGTTATTTTTTCAACAATTTAGGTATTTATGAATAAAATCAATGATTTTAATACACATATTGAAGGAATTATGCACTATGAAATGATATAGAAGACGTTAAAAGAAAAGTAAAGACCCAAACAATGGAAACAATGAATAAAGGATCTACAAATATCATAGTAATCTATTATCATGAATGAATAAACTTGTTAAAAATATATGTGAAAAAATTATTATTATCCTCTAAAATATATACCACATAAATCCCAATATATTATAGTAATATAAAGAATAGATCTTTGAATTCATATACCGATGAACAACATATGATTCTTAGATAACACTACCTAACTACTCCACCAACTTCAAACATTAAGGCATTAGAAAGAAAACATGGTAATTATATCCATCTAATTAATATTCCATCACCAAATAGATGATGAAAATGTAAATATCATGTATAAATAATAATGAATTCAATATATTGACAACACATAGTCATGATCTCACTATTCATTATTACTTATTGATGAACTAGGTGAACAATTATTTAATATAAAAACTCATTTGATGACTCTATAAGACACAATATATAGTCCAAATTATCTATGAAACCACATATCCAAAGATAATATTCTACAAATATCCCCTAAAACATGATGTTTTTATAGTGCAATGTGTTCTATAAAATCTGGTAGAACCCCCACAATCTGAGTACCCCTATCTATTTTTCGGATCTGTAATATATAATAGAAAACATCAAACATATTATCAGAAAAATCACATAAATACACATATCTATCAAAACCAATCATGAAAATACCAAATATATATGTGATAAATAACAAAAAAGTGTGGTAATGAAGAGAATATTTATCTGGACATCCATTATCCCCACACATGAACAATACATTGAGACACACATGAGAGAACCACCCTTGGTCATTGATTGGATAAAAAAATAGTATCATCACAGAAAAAACATATAAATTCTATATTTAGTAGCTCTCAAAATACAATATTTATAACCATGCCATTGAAATTGACCATCATCACACAATTCAGAACATCATCATCTAACAAAACATAACTATTATTTTTTAGGGTACTTATTCAAATATGGTGTCAATGTAATATTCCATGTGAGATTATATATTTAGAACAACCCATCACAATAATATACTCCTTTTAGGTAGGAATATCTTGGTTAAAACCATCTACACATCATGTCATGATAATAAATATTGTGGAAAACATGTAATGTTATCAGATACCTAAGGAAAAAACAAGACATATCAACACAATATCCAATAAAAAATCATAAAATTATTATGTTAAATTGAATTTTCATTCCCATAGTGTTATCAAAAACATTATCCACAATCATGGATTACATTATAACACTATTTTTATACTATGATCATCATTGAGGTCCTCAAACTGGAAAAACATACTCTAATATATAGAAATTTATATTGTAATAGGGGGTATCGTAGACCCAAATATAAATTTATTTTGATGAATATATCATGTATATAATTATATATACATGACGAATATTTAAAATATTATTCTATAAGTTTCTGTATAAACTATTTTATGGTAATGTCCATAGATTAAATTGCATATCAAATGGTTATAACAGATCTAAATCTATAATAAAATACTCAAGATACTGTGTCATTAATATTAAATAAGGGTCTTGTGGTATAAATACATCTTACTGAGTTCAAATAATATAATTTTGACTATCTAGTGATTGGGTCTCATAAACATTGAGAATTATTCTCATGTAGTTCTCACATGGTGATCTCTACTAGTGAGAACATGAGGTTATACCCTCCAATAGAAACACGACATATTTCAGGCATCATTGGATATTCTTATATATGGACATGTGTATTGGTATCCTAAATTGGGATCATTACCAATGTGTGGAATTTGATCATGTACATTGATGCAAGGAAAAACACATGATATTGAAGACATGGTGAGGTAGCTTGTCTTTAGTGTGTCATTGGTGCTATCGTCTTACTTGAATGATCAATATAGGATATGTCAATTCTAGGTTAAGGATGTAAAATATCTGTAGCCATGATGGTTATGTTTTTAGTTACTTTATAAGAAAATGTATATGGAAATCAAATATAAATCCATTTAGTTATATCAATAAATAATAATGAAAAAAAGAAAATGTCTTTGGTGTGCATCTTGATTTATGAGAAAACATGGCCAAGAGATTATATAACACTGTACGTTTTTATAGGTTGGTTATTGCTACTGTGACACCCCTTATCACCTTATGGACCATTATTGGTTACTAGATCTTTCTCTGGGACTAGGAATAATGTTTTCTACAATCGAGATAATGGTCCAAGGGTAACACACGATAGTATATTTAACAACATTCCATGTTCATTTGAATTGGTTTTCTAGATATAGTGTTTCCCACAGATGGGGTTTGGGATTTGACCAATGAGATACAACCACCAATTGAATAAATAAATTCATAATATTCCAGTTATGAATAATTTTTATTGAATTTATTTAATAAATATAATTATAAATTTTAATGTAAGTACATGAGAATATTAATTGAATGAATATTAGTAAAAAACAATATTCATGTATTATTTAATATTTTTTAGAACAACGACTTGAGTCAAGGTATTAATTATTATCATGTTATTAATTTATTATATTATAGGAATGTGATAATAATATTTATGAATCTTTATAGTAGTATTAATATGTTGTTTATAGAGTGTTAATTATTGAGGGACTGAGGGGGGAATATATGATAATCTAAAAACACTCTTTAAGTAGAGGAGGATAGGGATTGGAAAATGACTATTTATACCCTCTATATCTCTTCTCCACTATACTAAATTTTAGAGAGAGAGGTTTTGGATCTAGGAGCTCAGATCAAGCTCCCTCTCATTCACCACAATAAAAGGAAATTCAGATATCTTTATAGCATCAAATCCATCATGAAAACTCAATGGTGGCACCTAGAATTCGCAAATCTGGAATCCCACAGATTTTTAAGTTTGTGTGGATAATGTAAAGAAATTATATACATATTATTCAATAAGTGGACCGTAATGAATAGAAGATGTAAAGCATGGGTTCATCTAAAACTAGTAATTTATGGATTTAATTTTGGTGCTTAAAAGTCTTGACATTAGATCCTCAGTGAAAACTAGGTAGTAAATCTTCGATGTTGATGATTTTATGTTAATCATCGGTGAAAAAAAAATTAAAATCACATTTTTGGGATTTCTTCTGCATTTCATATAACTTAATTTAGTATCATATGGATGTGTGATGAGTTCATGACAATCAAAATTAAATTTCCATCACATTTAACAAGAGGGCGCTATTAATGTCCAAAATAAGAAGATATATTTTAATTCCAATAGAAAATGAACAAGGTATGTAAATATGAAATTTTAAATATATAATGAAATTTTTTATTAGGGGTATTTAAATGATGAACATAAATATTTATATATATATTGAAATACTAGAACCTAGTCAGTTTTAAATTTTACTTGTGTACCTGATTTTTAGTATGACATCAGTCATCAGAATAGTTCATCTTTGAACCAACAATTTTATTATAATAAAATAATAATAATTATAATAATTATTATCATAAGTTGGTGTCAATTTGTGGAAAATTCCAAATTTTATTCAAAAAAACCAGGGGCTAGCGGGATTCCTTTTTTCCAAAAATAAAAAGTAAAAAAAGGATATAAGGAATATTTTTGGGTCATCCTCTATGCTACAGGCACTACTAGGCCACCTTTATTAGTTAGTATTTTTCACCCACATGACTCCTTCTATCCCAAACTACAATGGTTGTCCTCATCTGATGCAAACAGAAGCCTTATGGATCCTTCTCCTCTTCCCGAACCATGATCCAGCGAGACCCTCATCATTAATCCCAATAGATCTATTTTCCTGCTAGTTAGGTTCCCTCTACGAACACTTTTTTAAGATAGTGAGTAGTAGGGAAGTAGCCAAGGCTAATAGTCCCCACATGGAAACCTTGTTGCCCTATAATTGGCCATGTAACCCTTACATTGGTCTCATTCAACCAAAAATGGGCTCAGGAGGGTCGGCCCACCCCAGAATGGGTGTGGGTGGACCGGCCAGGCCACGAACATCACCGCTTGAGGTTTTTGAGGGCTGGTAATTTCTACTATAATAAAAAAAAAATAATTAATTTAGATTTGGTTGAAATTTTAATTTATTTAATATTTATTTTTAGTTTAAAATTTAATTTTACTATTTACAGATAAATTTAATTTAATTTTGTGTTAAAGTAAATGAGTTTACTAATTAATTTAGTTTTTTGTTTTAAAATTATATTAATTAATGGGATCGAATGATGAATTTATTGAATTAAATATATTTTTAAATTTTTTATTCAATAAGTTGACCTCGAGTACATTTTAATGAAAGTTAATTTTTTCAAGAATTCAATTATTATAAATATGCTTATTTATTGCATATTAGACTAATCATGATCCCCTGAACTATGCAGCACTTTTTTGGTGTGTCTTAATTTATTTATTTAATTAATTCATGGATTTGTAATAACTAATTTTACTTTATGGTGATTTGTGAGTTGTCTAAGTCATTATATGTATAAAGGTATGCAAGAACATGTTTAGAGTTTTATTTTATACTCCCCAGTTCCCCTCACATTCTAGATTCTATTATTGTATAATGACAAGACGAGCAGTGACACATTTCACACCATGGTATGGAGATGCATTATAAAAGAGCCTGATGCACTGTATGGGAGGTGTTGCAACTTGAGTAACCAGAGAAACAACTCAATGTAGATCTCTTAGGGTCTGTGTTGATCTGTTATTCAATAAATGGATCAACCATTAATATTGTATCATGGTCACATCATCATTTTATTTTTTTCAATGACTATTATTTAATGAATTTGTAGCTTACACAATGTAACATAGAATAAAAAACATGCATGCACATATAACATGAACATCTGATGTGATGAATATTTATCCATTTATTTCATAACTAGTTGTGAGTGAAATCACCAAGAATATATTAAAATGTTAGAAAATGATTTATTTCATTACACAGAAATAATAAAACCCTTGAAGATATATTATGTCTTAATTTCCTTCAATCTTCCAAATTCGGAAAAAACTGGGGGTTTAGGGTGGTCATCATGACATGGATGAGGGATCCTCTTAATACTCAGGAGATCTTATGAGAGTTTTGGTTTGAATTCACTAACGTGTTAGTAAGGATTATCTATAAATAATATTCAATTATTATAGAAGAAGACATTGAGCAAATCATGTTAAGATTTTTGAATCGTTGACTTGATTCAACAAATCAATGAACCATGAGAAAATGTGGTTGGACATCCAAAATCCTACCATAAATCCTTAGAGTATTTTCAAAGACAAATCTTGTAGACCATGATCGGATATTCAGGGATCCTTTACACTAAAATACTCAAGTGTCAGAGTAATTTGATTATAGTATACAAGGTTCCAAGAATTCATTAATATAATAGGATAAAATCAATTAATTAATTAATTAGTTAATTAAAATTTCTAAAATGGTAATCACGATAAGAAGTACTAATATGATAATTCATTTTAGGAAATTAAATGTTATACAACAATTTCTATATCTATAATTTAAAAAATGGAAAAAGTAAATGTCTACACAAGAACGGGAACTCAATAATAGTGCTAGCACTTTCACATAATACTATGATATAGGAAACTCAATGTGATAGTATAGAGACCCTCAATTTTCATACATAGACTTTAATGAACTTTTTTAGAATACTTGAAAAATTTTATTAATAGATGCCCAAACATTTTACTAGTCTAGTTCCATCGTAATGATAGAAATCCTAAACGATGGTACATAAATACACTACAATATCTCCCACTAGATTCTTCTTGACTATAACCCTTCTTTGAATCATCAACCATAATACACGTGTTCATATCCTTGGGAAGGAAACATAAAAAATGGGTGATCTCAAATGCACAACAAGTGTAAACAAGGATGGTATTTTAGAAAAATCATGAGAATAGGGGTATTATAACATGATCATGAAAATATAAGATCAAACCCTATATATCAAAGGTACCATATATGAATCTTGTTATTAAGCATAGAAGTTCATAAGACATGAGTCATAAGGGAAAAATATATTTAGACATGAAATCATAACATTGGAATAAAAACATGGAATTGTGGAAAACCCATAATCATATAATAATGATATCTATAGTAGTCAGGGCATTTTTATCAATTCCGTCATGGTGGACACATTACTTTATTTTACTATGTTTACACCCCATTCCAACCCTCTATTGTTGAACATAGTTCAATCCTCATTCCAGAGCTTCATTAATATATTATATTCACTATTCATTCTAGACATGTGTTACTGAACTGAGTACACTCCATGTTCCAGCCTTGTACTACAGAACTGATTGAATTTCTTGTTCCATGCCTATAATATAGAACATAGTTTATATCTTATTCTAGAGATGTCTATCTCATGATACATAAATCATTACCCAATACATTAGAGGGATACATAGGTTCCACTAGTCTCATAGTTAAATCATATATACCTGTACCCAAAAATTATAGACAATAATATCTAAACCCATGAAAGGAAAATGGAATCACAAACATTTAAACATATCATAACCTAGTGAAAAGTTATATTCATCATAATAATTTTGTCAAAATAATAACTTGTAAAAGGGAAATGGATTTCATAAACTTATAACTCCTGAAAGTGAAATTAGTTTTGTAAAGACCCTGAAAATAAGCATGACCCATTAATAGAAATAATATTAATAGAACCTTTAGATAATTTCCTAGAAAGAAATGAGTAACATCAATAGATGTCATCTTAGATAGAAAATATTTTTTAAATACCATTCAAAAATTCATCTTGAGGAAAATATAATTTCTTCCTTGAAAAAATATTTTTAATAAATGAAAATATTTGAAAAACAATTTCTTATAAAATACCTTTAAATATTATGATAAAGACATGAAATCATTTTTGAATACTTTTTACCTTGAAAATATATATAACATGCTCCAAAATATTTTCAAAACATTTTTTCTTAGAAACACATTGATATATTTTAATGGAAGCCTAAATGTTTTTTTAAAACCCTTTTTCTAGAAAACATATGAAATATGCTTCAATTTTTTTAAAACCATTTCATTGAGAATACATTGAAAACATATAATTAAGGATTCATAAAATTTTGAAAAAAAATCATTCAAATTTACATTTATAAAAAGTTATCAAATATTATGCTTCTAAAAATTTAAATGAGGCTTCCAATATATGACAATAGGTAAATCTGTAGAATGATGTATTTTTTTCTTTTGTATAGTAAAATGTTAGAAAAATACCTCATTATGAATGTGACAATAAGATTATATTTAAATAATTGCTAAAATTAAAAAAGGTAAAAATTTTATTTTAATTATCATATCATAATAGTGTAATATTTCTAGAAACCCTTTTTAGAAAACATGGTTTTGAAGAAGCACATATTTCTGACCGAAGAGTTGGTAATATCGGGATTTATTAAAAACACATTCTTATTTATCAAATATACCAAAGAGTAGAAATATATTACCAATATAAGTATATTTCATGAATAACCATAGGATAAAGAAATTCATGAATGGTTATGAGATATGGGTGATAATATTTCATAAAAGTATGCATAAACATAAATAGTCTTGAAAAGCGAAGTGATTATTTCAATAATATCCTATCACATAAAAGAATTGGATCACACAATACATGTAACTAATGTAAATCAAATTAATATTATTATATCTTGAAATTATTGATATTCATGATAGATCATATATATTCAAATTATATAAACCTCAAAATGAATTTAGGCCCATAACACATCTTTTGTATCAAAGAAGGAAGATTAAAACAAAATTATTTTATAGATGTGGTGACATTTGAAACCTAAACACCATGAAATAATTGTTGTAGAATGGATATATAAGTACCCTTTAATTTATCTATAAGAATCAGTGTTTTCATCCATGGGTAGTATAATCACCACACAAATGGAATGTGAGGTGAATAAAGCACTTATCTCATGGAAATAAAAAAGTGGGATGAAATCCCTTTACCTTGTGTCTTAAATATTGTTATACTTATTCGAAAATCATGAGTAATAAAAATAAATTTATTATAAGTCTATCAAACAACCATATTCTTTACTATTAATACTATTTATGTTTTTATTATGACTTTATATTACCTGATTATTAATAATTCTATGCTAAGGTTCCAGTTCAGTTAATAACTGCTTGGTTTTTCGTATGTCTCTTAATTTTTTATATATTTGTTCTATATATTTATATTAGAATTTCCGGAATATAAAACATTATATAAATATATTTTAAATTAATTATATTTCTATGATAATAATATATAGGATATAGAATTATGAAATAGAATATACTATTCATGTAGATGGTAAGCCATACATACGAATGAATCCAATTTACATTTAATTTTCAAATTAAAAGAAAGATAGTACAAGACATATATGTATATGTATATGTATACCATTATTAAATTATAATTATTATATCATATATGTCATCTAAATTCACTAAATATAACTTAATAAATTCCATGTAGTGTATGATGGAATGACATTGATTTGGGGTGGTGGTAGGCCAAACATCCTCAAATGAAATTATTGCTTTAATAGAAAATGGAAATAATTAAGATATGTGTTGTGATTTAATTAAATAATTTTAAATAGATAATTAATATAATATATAACATATATAAATTATTTTAAGATCATTTCTTTTAATAAAGTTGGTAATAAATGAAAAATTATTGTTTAGTGAGGCGATAGTTTGTCACACATGTAAAGAGTATTCTCATTACCCATTAGATGAAGGTCTATAGGTGTAAGTCAAAGACATATAATAAAAATATCATAGTATATTTAATATAATTATTTAGTTATAAAATCCTGAAATAATGATATTGAAGGGGGTATAGAAAGAATATAAATGAAATGATCTTGGGAGAAGATGTTACCTCTTAATATGGTAACACCATTAAGTTTGTTATAAAAGGCTTCATTATATTGGTTTATTCCCAAAGAAAGGATTCAAGGATAAAGGTATAGATTGTTTGAAGTTTATTAGGTAGAAAGTTTCCTAACACAAGTGGTTTGAAAGGTTTTAAGAATATGGAGAGGTGGTGGCCTTTTATATGAAAGGAAAAGTGCATAGTTGACATTTTAGAAATCAAGATTTCTCTCCCCACATTGTTATATAAAAAATTTAATACCAACAAAAAAACTAAATAATTTTTTGGTGGCCAATATATGGTCATAAAATTGGTTTTATACATGTTTATAATTCATTTTGAGTCTCAAATTCAAGGATTACTCATTAGTTAATCTTAGTTTTTCCTTAATTAATGTTATGAAATTTAATAATATTCACTAATAGTTTTGGTAATGAAATAAGTTGAAATTATTAAAAATTAGGAATTTTTATGATTCCAAATATTGAATACAATTTTACAAATTCTACTCATAGAAGTGGCAGAAATTAACTTAATATTAATCAAACAGATTGGATGACACTGCAGGTTTTTAATGTTAAAATATCTGAGTGTTTTCAATTTTGAACCCATTTTTTAAGTTAAATTGACTATAGTTACCTATATTGGATTAATTGAGAAAAATATTATACAATTAAAATTATATAACAATTTAAAATATAATTTAACCATATAAATAAATTATATGACAAAGTAGTTTTGAATAAAAATCATGTATTTTTCAATATTCATCCAAAAATGAAGTTTCTCGGAAAAATCCGAAAAATTACTCCTAAGCTAATTTGAATAGTATAAATTAAAAAAATGTGGTTTATTTTATCAATTTAATTATCTATTTTTATCTGAAATTAATTTTATTACTTTTCATACAAGGACATTAAAATTAATTCATTTGAGAAAATAGTTTATTTAAAAATATAAGACCCTTATCATAAATTATATCTATCATCATAAATATGTTTTATTTATATAAAAACAAATAAAAAATATTTATAAATAAATTACCACTAATCATATTATTGTTTTTAAGGGACTTAATATAAATATATAATTTATATAATTATTACTATTAAATGATGCTTCGTAGAAACTCAATGGTGTGTTTTGCAGGTAAGGTGTTCCTAGTTGAAATCTAACCCAAGTGTTCCATTTTGTGATGTTAAAATTTTTGTTGTGTGTAGTGCATGATTAAATTGAATTTTCATATAACACAAGCCAATCCAAGTGATTTAATATAAAATATTCTATTTTTTGTGTTATCTCAAATTAAAAATATTGTAATAAATAAATAAATCCGAAAAAAATAAATAAATAATTATCAGGGTGTTACAATATACACCGATTATAATGAATTTCTCCCTCCAAATTAATTTTGGGTATAAAATGGTCAATACATGAAAGTATAATTCATAGAAACTCGCATTGTAATAATTTATACTAAAACATCACTTAAAAATGGAATTTTGGAAGTATAATGATTACCCAAAGAAACATTTACGTGGGTTTCCATATAGGGGAACATTGGTTGTAAGTGAATATTTTACATAGAAGAATGGTGTAAATATTTATATGGAGTGATTGAGTTCATCAATCAAAAACAATTTTACCATAAAACAAAAGTTGATGACCTCAAAGTAATACATTTTTAATGATTTATAAGTCCACCAATTCAATAGAAATTAAGGATTGGGGGAACCATTTTTATCATTATACTATATATGAGTAATTTTTTATTGATGAAGAATATAAGGAAATATAATGACTATATATTTTTATTACAAAATTTTCATTCTATGGGTGTTATTTTTTACAATTTCAATATCATCCATTACTTCAGGAAATGGATTTATATAAATTAACATTGATGCCTGATTCACTAAAATACACTTTTAGTAGATACTAAGGACCATAAGTGAATGATATGTATAACAAGTTACCTATAACTATTCATAAAAATCAATATGGTTAATACCAAAATCCTAAAGAATTAAAAGTAACATTATTGTTTCATTATAATTAATTATCCATAAAAAATAATTATACATTAACTAGGAAATTATTTTGTCTAGTGGTGGGAATAAAACTCTTATAATCCATCAGTCACTAGATCAAGCCCCACAACCTTTCTTAACATGATTGGCCGTCACATGACACACATGATGTCATTTTTTTTAAAACCATAGTAATATAATTTCAAAAAAAATATGGGCACCGTTGAAATGAGTTTAATCAATGAATAGCCTTTTAACTATGGTTTTCAATATTAAATCAAAATATAAATAATCGACCCAATGTTTAGCACAAATATTTCATGAATTGTTATCCTTATAACCCATCTGAAAGATGAAAATACAAAACATTAGAAATAAAGTTACGAAATCATATTACTATTAATCCCCCATATTTCAGAAAGTGTCTCTTGGTTGTGACATTCCAAACATGTGAATTCTGTCATGGTAAATTCTATTTGAATATATTAACAACCTAAATGAAAATTAATACATTTGTCAAAAATTCATTCTTCCTTATTCCAAATATTACATGATATATTCCATAAATCCAAGAATTTTTAAACAACATCCATTATATCATGAAATACTTGTCAATAGTTCCATAGTTAGTTTCAAGGTAATAAGTAGCTTCCTATTTATTTATTCACAACCCACATATCTTAGTCCAGAAAAAATTATCATTAAATACTAAATATATTATGTTTTATCTATCCCTTAATTAGGTTTTTTCCATATACATAACCATGAAAATATATCACATTTCTATTCCATCAAAACCATTCAACATATTATTTTAAATACAAAGTGAAAATTTTAAATGAAGATTTCTTATATATTTCACGATTAATATAAAAAAATTCTTAAACAAATATACATACTTTTTTTATTATTCTACATCAGCCTTATGTAATTAACAAGGATACCTCATCCTATTATACAATACCCATTTCCATTCAAATTTATTCTGTTGTCTCCTCATCATCGGCTATATAACCATTTCTCATACAACCTTGCTGATCCTCTTAAGGAGATTTCCTCTTAGGGAATTGAGCTTCATAATGACCATTTATTCCATACATTAAACACTTAACCATCGATGATGTATTTTAAGGGACAATATTCTTATCTATTTCGTTAACTAAACACCTATGTTATCCCTTATATCCACTAGATCTCTATCGTTTTTTTCATCAATAAATACATATCATTATTAACCTAAGATAGTCACTTGAGGGATTTCTTCCACATTATAGACTCAAAGTAATCTAAATCTTTTTTCCTCCATGGTCTCCATTACCCAAACTCTCATTGAAATTCATTTTTATCTTCCCTAATAAGTCCACTAGTTGGATAAGGTACAAGTTTTTTATCTTGTTCCTGTGAAAACCTATTAGGCATGATCACGATATATTTTACCATAGTTGCAACACCCCAAGATTTCATAGTGTGTTATTACTTCAAAATAATTCAATAACTTTCACTACATGCAACACCAAGTTCAAGAACACAATGAATTACCAAAAAAATCCATTCAAAAGAGGTTATGAATAGTATTAACTTAATTTTAAACTTTATATAATCCTTATAATTTTAGAATCCATATTATGAGTTTCTTAGACATAATGTAAGAACAAATTCATTTTCAGTATTGCACTTTTACCAACTTTTAATAGTAAACCCTTTTCAAATCCAATATTTTAAACTTTTATATATTCAATTTGACTAAATAAATTTACTTTTTAGAATGCGGACAACAAAAAAAATTTACGATGAAACATCCCATGCTTCCACTGTACGTTTCCCTTTGAATAATGCAATGGCGTGCATTGTACGCAACTTCGAGATTCTAACACACCACAACCAATCAAACTTGCCGTTATGAATAGTAATACCATCTTTTTGAAATTTTATAAATTTTATCTTTCAAAATGGACTTCATTTTTGGATTTGTAATATAGAAATTAGCTTAGGGTGAAATTTTGGTACTTTTTGGATAACATTCATATTTTGATGAATATTGAAAATTACTAAATTTTAATTAAAAACAACTTTTTTAATCGAAATAATTAATAGTGATAAATTATTAATTTGAGTGGTTTTAAAGTATATTTATAATATATTTTTACCATTTATCACAATTTTTGTTATTGGATGCAATTTCACATTTAAACCAGGCATAAACAAATGTCAATCTTTTGATAGTTATTATCTCTTAAAAACACGCTATTTGTCTTGACGATGGGAATTAATTTTTAAATTAATTAATGAAACAGATATGTTTTGAATTTGGTAAAATAGATGTCATTTTTGAATTCATAATATCAAATATATCTTAGGCCTAATTTTTCGTATTTTTCTGGAAACATTCATTTTTTTATGAATAGTAAAACCACTAAGTGGTAGTAAAAAAAACTGAATTTTTTATAAAACATAATTTTACCGCTTTTGTGAGTGGAATTTTGAAAATCCGAGAGACACGGCTAATATCAAGGAGTAAAATGTGGTTCAATGAGATGAAAATAATTTTTGGTGAATAGTAACTTTTTACTTTTATTTACCACGGTTAAAAGTAAATAGGGTAATTAAGTTTAAAAATGATACCAATATTACCCTAACACATGTCCTAATTCTACTGGACAAGTGTATCTCGACCAAAAACAATCTTAGGAGTAAACGATTATCATTTAGGTCCACTTGTATTAAATTAGGACATTTATTATTATTTAATTCAAAGAAGAGTTAAGAGAGTTAAAATCATGGTTTATTTAAAAAACATTTTTATATAGGGTTAGACATAAGATAAATTCTATTGTTAATATTCATTAGAAATATAAAAATATTTCCTACATAATGGTATTTTATTTATAATTTTTAGATATTAAATAATTTAATTTAATTATGACACAATGGTGATGCAGTAATTACCTAATTAATGAAAAATTAGAATAATTGATATTATAAATACCCAAATAAATGTAATTTGATACTTTTTATAAATAAAAATAATTTTCTATGTTAATATGACATGTTAGGTTTGATTTAATTAACTGTTTTCTAAATAATCATTCTGTTATGAGTTTTACAAAAATCAATTATTCAATAATGTCAATATTGACATAAAAGAATTTTTAAAACAAATATTATATTATTAATTGATATTAAATTACTTAAAATCTAAAGATCATCCAAGAGACTTATATAATGATATTTGTATCATTAATGGACCACTTGGGGGTCGCTTGGATGTATATAGTATGTTTATTAACCATATAATATAAAAATACAAAGAGACATTGTAAAAGTGAAACTTATTAACTAAGAGTTAATACATAAAGATAAGGTTAATATAATGACCCAAACCGGTCTAAATTCTATTAGTTGAGTGGTTTTCGAGCCATCCCCACCTTAACATTTAATAATTCACTTTGGAGCTATTAGAAACCGAATATGAATTTATTATAAACTAATATTTTTAGCTTTTCCAAAGGTGCCCCTCACCCCTCTTATAAAAGGGCACTCACCCTTCACACTAATTCACACATTCAAAGCCTTTTGTCTCGGCCAAAATCCGACCAAATGCTCTCTAAACTTCCCTCACTACAACCTAGAGGCCTTAGTTTGATCAGAAAGCCATCGTATGGAGCCCTTTTGATCAAATCAAATGGAAGAACCCAAAGAAGAGGTAATTTTTTCACCCCCCTCTTTCAAGTTCTTTTCTTCTTCAACATCTTCTTTCTTTGTTATTTATATTATAAAATAAAAACTACAGTATCTTCTATATACTTTTATTTTATTATAAATATGGTACAACCATATTCAGTATTCTATCCATCCTTTGAATGGTGTGTCACCATACGTGCGTACGTACGGCTTACCGTCTCCACGTCGTGGTGTAATTGTTATTCAGTAAATTATTATTTGGATGGGTATAATAATCATGTTTAATTCATTTAAATAATAAATATAATATGATAATTATTCTGTCTATATGATATACCATCAAATTATATATTATTTTAACATCAAAAGAATGATATTGTCGCTCATGCGTATGTACGGACTACCATCTCCACGAACGCGATGAGATTCATTCTCCATCGTATCCATTCAAGTATAATTCTCATTTTATGATTAAAAATAATTTTTGAGGGCTTCATATAATTCTGGATATGAATAAGATACAACCTATCCATAACAAACATGGCTTACGTAACAAGGAATATAAAGGAAAACGAGTATGTTAACACCCGAAATGACGATAATACTAAGACATTATTAAGAAATCAATGTTAAAAGATCATATATAATATCATATTAATGTAAATTATTCTTTTATAATTCAATAACAATTATTTCACCATTATACAAGAGTTTAACCTACCTTCGACAAAGGAAAAAAGTACAAATTAAGGTGTTTCTTATCTCACTTTTAATTCCGTGAGATTTCCATTGTTCACCACTTATTTATTGCATGTGGTGTGTGTACTGACCATGATTGTATTCATTGTGAAATATACTTTAATTTATGAATAATTACATCATCATTGTATGATCCTTATTTTATGGGTGTATGTTTCGTAATTTACCAAATCGATAAGGGAATTTGAAATTTCAATTTCCACTCATTCGGCTTTACGCATACTTCATTGATTATTTTACTCCAAGATTATGTGTGAATCACTATTCATTTGATTATGTCATAAATTCCACTCCCCTTTCTTTGGATATACTTTTGAAACACATAATCACTCCACTGGTAAATTATCAGGTCATCGGTATGAACCTGATAAGGGTAATTTTTACTCAATCTCGATTTGTTGAGTTAAACATCCAATTCATTGTTGTTGTTTTTACAAGAATATGTGTGAATGTACTTTGATTGTTTTACACTGAATATTCAATCATATTGAGTTTATTTATATTTTTCACTCATAATTAAGTCGTTGATTAATCCTTAACCTAAGGATATGGTTATTATAATAGAATTCATCTCAATTTACATTCCATTGAGACTTGTTTGTTGTTATACACCAAATCACATTTATATGGTGTATATAATGTACTTTGACATAGTATATCATGAATCCTTTTATTCTAATGATATTATAATGTTTTTATTACCTCAATTATTTGTATTCAAGTTTCTCTCTATTGGTTAGAAACTCTAACTAAAATACATTTTTAAGTGTTTTAATGATTTATTCTTCAAAATATTTCTCATTAATGTCCATGTTTTAAAAATGGTTTTAAGATTTTATTTATATGGAAATTAAATTTTTAAAATTAAAATTACATTTAAAAGTTTCGAAAGTGTTATGGGACACTTTGACTCAAAAATCTATTTTTAAATGGCTTCTTGACAAATAGTGTGACTTTTAAATGATTTGAAGAAAAAGGGGGATATTTCTCTTTAATATTTTTGATGAATATTTTCATCTATGTCAATATCCTTCATTATTCTTGATTGAGAATAATCTGATACAATAAAATCTTCCATATTGTATCGAATGAGTTATGTTTGACTGTGGATGTTCTATTTTTAAACCATTCATGGTTTTTTGATTAAGTATTAACATTTCATATGCTAGTTTAATACGAATGTTTATGTCATATTTCAAACTTTTCATATGAGGAATGCATTGGACTTATTAAGTGACGGGTGGAGCCCGCTATAGCTCCTCGATGCATCGGAAGGTCTCACGAGACAAAGTAGTGTCTTGGTACGAGGCCTTGATAAAATCTTATTTGTAGTCTTGGCACGAGGCCTTGGCTACATGGTTATGATAGTCTAGCATTATGCATTTTGTCATTATGAAAGTGGTTATTAATATTTTAATGTGATTATTCAACTAGTCGAATATCCATGTGAATAATTAAATGGAATTATTTCATTTTATTCTTGCCATATTATTCTGAATTTGAAGTTTAAAAGGCTTTTGTTTTAGTTTTACATGGCCTCAAATTTTTATATTTATTTATGAAAGTTTTTGATATATTGTTATCCTTACAGAGCATCTGAGCTCACCCCTTTCAATGTTTTATTTTTCCTAGGATGTGAAGAAGTATTTTACGAGTGACCTGCATGGATAGTATGATGGGATATGAAGACAATATGGTGTTGTAGTTTTTCACTTATATATGTAATGTAAACTTTGTGAATATAACAATTGTTTCCAAGGCTACTAAACTAATAGATATTTTGAGACTTGATTTGTCTTGTGATCATGCCAAGGTTATGTAATAATGCAACGACTCTAGGAATCTAGGGTCGGGGCGTTACAATAGTGATCATAACACTAGTCTTATAATCAAGAAATTGTTTGTCACATTAGATGTTAATGTAGTTACATTTATTTCTTGCAATTAAATAAAATCAGAAGCATAGTGTAAGCATTAATTATTAAAGATGAAAACCACATATTCATAAAAACAATTACTTATAGGATGTCGAAATCATGAAACATTCCATAATATTTTACACCCTAGGTTAACCCTAGATTATTTATTTCCAATATAAATTTAAATCCATCATGATGGTTCCTAAAGAGCTTGTGAATTACCAAATAATATCCGATAGGAGTGTCAAACATAGTGACCAGAAAGGCCTATTTTTTTGTACGAGATTACAACTAGTTTTTCTAGAATCATCTTGTTAGAGTTGTTAATCCTAGGTGCATATGTGAGAGACCAAAATCCACTTGTAGTATCAAAAAATTGATGTATTTATAGGAAACCACTCATTATATCATATTCAAAAATTCTTGGACATCTTTATATTTTTTTCCATATCGTTATAATTATCCTTAGACATGTTTGTAGGGTTCTTACTATGGTTTTATCATCCTAGAATCTATAGGTTAACAAAAACTTTTCTCTAATACAAATGATAGAGATCCTTGATTCTCATACGTAGACATTAAATAACTTTTGCTAGGTACTTAAAAAATTATGCAAAAGACTCCCAAAGACCATACTAGTCTAGTGCCTTTGGATATCTGAAAAACAAAAAACATTGTATATAAATGACCTAAATTATCTCCCACTAGGTTATTATTGTCTATCACCATTCTTAGAAACATTCAAAATAATACATATCTTCATAAATTGTGTAAAGAAACATTAAAAGGGGAGAGATCAAATTCTCATCAAGGGTAAATAAGAGAGATATGTAAAAATAAATATGAGTATAAGGGTATGAGAACAAGATCATTCAAATAGATGATCATACCCAACATATCAATGATCAAATACATGATTTAGGGAATAAATCTTGACAGTTCTTAAGTCATGAATCATAAGGAAATAAATAATACAATCCATTAAATCATAACATAGGAATAAAATCATGGAATTGTGGAAAACAAATAATCATATAATAATAATTTCTATAGTATCCAAGGAATTGCTTCCAAAGCCATCTTGGTGGACAAAGTCATTTACTGAGCCGGCTTCACACCCTGTTCTAGCCCTGTATTATTGATCTAAGTTCACTACTCATTCCAGCCCTATATTGCTGAACTAAGTTCACTGCTCATTCTAGTCCTATATTACTAAACCAAGTTCACTCCACATTCTAGTCCTAGATTATGGAACCAAGTTCATTTCTTGTTTTTTACCCTATAATACTGAACATAGATCATTTCTCGTTACATCCATGATTATATCATGAGACATAAATCATTACCCACTTAATTTGAGGGAGATATTATTTCCAACCATATCATAGTTAAATCATACATATATGTTCTGAAAAATAATAAAAAATCATATCTTAAACTTTGAAATGAAATTGGTATGATAAAAATAGAAACAAATTTCAGGAATACAATGACATATCACCCATAAAAATAGAAATATATTTTGAAAACATATCACCCATAAAATAGAAACAAATTTCAGGAATACAATGACATTAATCAAGAACCATTCAAAAAAATTTGTAAATGGAACTTTTCATTAATTTTCAAGAAGGTAATGAAAAATCAACGAATTTCATCTTATAGGGATTATAATTTAGAAAAATGTTTCAAATATGTTTCTTTTGTAAAATATACTTTATTCTCTAAAAGAGTATTTTTAATAAATAAAACCATTTAAAGATTATTTTCAAAGAAAATACCTTGAATGTTTATAATTAATACTTGAATACATTTTTTAAAAACATTTTTCCTTGAAAAAATGTTAAATAAAAATCAAAATATTTTAAAAACCATTATATTTAGAAACTATTTGAAAATATATAATTAAATCTTGAAAATTATTTGAAAACCCATTTAATTTAATATATAATAAAGAATCCTGAAAATTATTTGAAAATCATTTCATTTATATACCTTGAAAACAAATAAATAAGTCATGAATACATTTTGAAACAGAATTCCTTGAAAAATTATTAAAGTATCTTCAGAGTGGATTCAAAACAATTTTCATTAAAAATTACATTTTAAAAAATCCCCTTAAAATTGAGCTTTCAAAAATGAATTGTAATCACCAAACCAATGATGGTAGGTAAAACGTTACATGTGATACGAGGTAAAAAGAATATTCCTTTTTCATTGGAAAAATGATTGAAAAATACCTCAATTAGAAAGTGATAAGAAGATTCTTTTTAAATCATTGGTAAAAATTAAAAAGGGTAAAAATAATTGATTAAAGTAGGTTATTAGTGTAATATTCTTTGAATTTTTTTTTAGAAAACATCAATTTCAAGGAACTCATATTTCCGACTGAAGGGAGGGTAAAGCCAGGATGTCTTAAAAACAATTTATTAACATTCTTATGTAAAAAGGCTAAGAGATATGGTACCAATACATGAATATATAATAAATAATAAATGTATAATAAAATTCATCAACTATTTAGATATTTTATACATGATTTAATCAAATAATGTATATACACAAACAATCATAAAAAGTGATGAGATTGTTTCAGTAAACTCTTATCACTTTTAAACATCACATCATACTCACCATGTAAGAAAATGAAATTACACGATTCTTGTAATATCATGAAAATATGAATATTCATAATATATTATAAAATATAGAAATATATAAACTTCAAAATTAATTTATTCACATAACAAAACATGAGTCTTAGTGAAGTAAAATTGAGACAAACCTATTTTACCGATTTGGTAACTTTTGAAATAGAAATCCGATAAAATAAAGGTCATAGAATGGATATGTAAATACCCATAAATTTAACTATAAGAATCATTGATTAAATCCATGGAATGTATACACAACACAAAAAATAAATCATTGGTGAATAAACCATGTACCTCACAGAGATATAAAAAGTGAGATAAAATCCCTAAATCTTGTGTCTGGACTCCCATCGTACTAAATCAAACATCACATATAATAAATGTAAATTTATTAAAAAAATATCATAGAACTATATTCTTAACATATAATACCATATATTGTATGATTATGAGTTTATATTTTCTACTTTTGGATAATTCTATTTTATGATTTCCTTTCGGGCTATAACTGCTTTCTATTTTTGATGTATCTTAATTAGTTATATCTTTTTCCCTTATATTTATATCATAATTTCCAAAATTAAATAATTATTTAAATATAATTTATATTATTTTATTATTGTTATAATAGTCACTAGTATATAGAATTATGAAATGAAATACACCATTCATGGAGACGGTAAGGGGTATGTATGCATGGATGGTATTTCTATTTAATTATTATGTTGAATGAATGTAAAAGATATATATTTTTATATATGTATACATATATATATATATATATATATTTTAGTGTGGATTTATTTTTTCATACATGTCATATATATTAAATATATATATCCTTAATATATTCTATATAGTGTACGAAGGAAACATATCGCTTTGAGAGGGCATTAGTCTACACTTCCTTAAAAGAAATTATCATACTCACACAAAACAGAAAGTATAATGATATGTGTTGTAATATATTTACATAATATTAAAGACATAATAAATATAATACATATAATATATAAATAGACTATCTACTATTATGTTCTTAATGAGAGGTGGTAAAGGAAAAGTGAACAACCATCATTTAGTGAGGAAGTTTCTCACCATACACGTAAATAGTATGTTTGTTATCCATTAGATGTAGGTGTGTATAAGTTTTGTTAAAAAGATTGGAGTAAAAAAATCCAAGTATATTTAAGATACTGGTGTTTTTATATAGGTTTTTCAAAAAATATATTGGAAGGATTGGAGAAATAAAATACAAATAAAGGATATTGAGAGAAGATGTTACCTCTTGATCGGGTAAGTCAATTTGGTTTGTTCCAAAAGGAATACATGGATTTTATTCTTCCAAAATGTAGGCTTCAAGGAGGAAGGGAGGGATTTTGATAAGTTCATTAAGGAAATAATGGCCTATCTTATGTGGTTTCATAATTTTTACTAAGAGGGAGTGGTGACAACCTTTTATATATATGGAAAAGGACACAATTGGCATTTTTTTAAAATAAGTTAGGTGTACCCACATTTTGACCTTAAAAATGAATATCAACCCAACAAAACTCAACACATAAAGGTGAATGGATGAATAATTTACATTAAATCAATTTTAAGAAAGTATATAAGTCATTTTGGGTCTTAAATTCAACATTTATTCATTAGTTAAGATTAATTTTACCTTAAACAATATAATTAATTTTAATTACTCTCATTAATCTTTTTGATCAAACACAAAATTTACCATATTAAAAATATTAAATTATTCTTATAAAAAATATATATTCAAATTTTCAAATATATAATAATAGATGTTTTAGAAAAAAAATTTAATTTTATCTTGCTGATGGGACGACAGTACGAGTTATTAATATACGAATTTCTAAACATTTACTACGTCTTTATAAGAAATTTTTACAATGATATTGATTTCAATAAACAACATTGGATTAATTGATAAAACATTTACCCAATTAAAAATTTATACAAAATTAAAATATAATTTAACATTATAAATTAATTACTAGTTTTGATTTAAATTACAACATTTTCACTATTCATCCAAAAAATGAACTTTTTCAGAAAAATCCAAAAATCAAACTTAAGATAATTTAGAAATTATAAATTAAAAAATGAAGTTTATTTTTTAAAATTCAATTTATAAATGTTTTTAAAATTAATTTCATTATTTTTCACAAAATGAAATCAAAATATGTACATTTAAGAAAATAGTATTTTTAATCATTTGAGAGTTTACCAAAAATTATATCTTTCATAATCAATATGTTTAATTTATATTAAACCATTAAAAAAATATTTTCAAAATAGTTATCACTATTAATATTAATATTTTTATCATCTTTATTATAAATATATCATTTAAATAATTATATATTAGAAATATGTTTTTATAGAAACTTAGTATTGTGAGTTGTGTAAGGCCTGTTAGTGTTGCATATAACATACAACAATTAGAAGCAAAACTTAGTGATCTATGTAGTGAAGATAAAATTTATATTTTTTTAATTTCATGATTAACATGGTGATTCATATAATTAAATAAAACATTGTGTTTTAATATTATATAATCTATTTTATGTGTTACCATAAATAAAAATTATCACAAAGTTATAAAATTTTTTGGAAGAAATAAGTCCAAAAATCTCGGGTTGTAATAGATTGTCCCCAACATCTATTAAGCTAAATAAATAAGAGGGGGTGGGGAATATTCTTATAGTATACTCATGTGTTAATAATATGATGGTTATTTCATAATTCTATGATCAATGACTGATGCTAGTTGCAGGAACTACATCAAGACATGAGTGGTACAACATGTAGTCTCATCATAGAGAATTTTTTAGTGAGAAATTGAAGAAATATTTTATTAAGGTGATGATTACATAGAAATGTGTAAATTGAATGATATACCACAATCTTTAAATGGATATAGTTTTTATAACATTTTTACCCATCTACTTAAGTCCTGTTTTAGGATACAAAATGGAAATTATTGAGTGAACTCTTTGTTTCCTTTTAGGTAAGGTTCACCAAGTAAAATAAGAATATAATATATAGTTCAATACTAATTTGTATGGAGAAAAATAGAAAGGTATGGAATAAAGGCCAATAGAGATTAATAATATAAGAAAATTAACAATGCCATTCAATGAATGGGGTATTATCAAGAGGTTATATTCATTGGATATCGTAACATAAATTTTCAATTTGTTTAATCACAATGAAGTGAATTAATGAAACTATTTCTCACTTATTATTTGTTTAATATTCAAAATTGAAAATAATTTTTCAATCATAATTCATGGTTATTAAATACAATATTCACTCCTCGTATTTTTATTTTTATTTGGTAACCATGTTTGTATATAAATATTACTAATAGTATGGTGTATTATCAAAAAATTTTAGAAAGGATGACTCCAAAGTTAGGGGTGATAAACCCCCAAGATCTATTTACCAAGTGAATTATTCTTTTAGAACTATTATTAAGTATAAAAATAAATTATCTTATGTGTCCCTTGGACACAAAGAGATATTATTCCACCTTCAATAATGAATGTTGTTTGTGGTGATCAATATTCATGTAGTAGTTTATTGATACTTGAATCATAAGAAATAACTAATGAATATGAAATGTAAGAATTTTGAACTCAGTTATGGGAAGAAAATTATTTTTTAATAAAGAATAAAATTGGACATCAAGAATATTGGTGTTTTTTTATTTAGGCTATATAAATCTAAACACTATTGTTATTATCGACATCTTTTGTTTGGATAAAGAAACCATTAAAAATAAAGGTGTTCCACAGGGCTATTGTAATTAGTTCAAAAAGTGAATGTGACCTATTAGAATGGTATTCTAGCGGTTAATATACATCATCAGAATCCTTGATGTGATTAAAAAATGATAATGTAATGTCTGGTTTGTGAATGGTTAGGAGATATGATTTTCTTTGGAACGACATGATGAAGAATATCTAGAAAATGAAATTATGAATCAACATAATGTATCATGGAGTAATTCCTAAATGAACAGAACCATATCAATATCAAAAAATTGATGTTAATAAGGGGGATTCTTTATGAGGACTTACATACTAACATCGATTAACAAAATTTAGCGTGAAGAAAATTATAAACGAACATTTTATATACTAGAGTCATGATGAACGTAATTATCAATGTAAAAACTTATAGAAACTTCAATTATATTTCATGATGAAATTGGAAAATAATAGTGATATCCCTTATCCATATGCCAAATATAATGATAATTGGATATCATATGAGTCATAGTATGATGGTAATCCATTACTTTTAATATATGTGTTTATATTCAATGATTTTTTTAGGATATAAATAAACATGCATCATGTAAAACCTAATATTCATATATAGAAATTATCTTAAGTGTTTCATAGGATATGAATTAAATCCCTATTATAGAAAAGATAAATTTGAGATATAGACTAAATTTCTATGAAAGGGGTAATATCTCCATTAGAGATAGTGGGAGATAGAATGACATGGATTTGTTCAATTATAAAAATTCACATATAGTTGGAATAAGAACTAGTTCCACATGTGAATGTGGAACATGAATGTTCCAGAGACATGGAATTCATATTAAGGATAAAAACGTAGTGATCATTTTGAATCACCGTGTTTTGGGAGACATTATTCATTAAGAATAATTAGTCCCACAAGTATGATGTATATGATAATTAGATATGTTTTTAAATTCCAATTACTATTTTATATTGGATTCCATGTATCAATTTTTAAAAGGAATTATTATTTTTGAATACTATAGTTTGTATTAATGTGACAAGATTCATGGATGGTACATGTGTACTAACAACAAGTTTGGATTAATTTAAACACGTTATATTTCCTAAGTAAATTATAATTTAACTTTTAATAGCTATAATCTATGATCATATTATATAGATCATTAAGTGTCATGACCACTGAACATGCAAGGTGTTTATACAACAAAACCATAAAGGGATAGTCAATTCTCAAAATTATAATAATGGTTTTAGGTTATTAATATCTGGTTTTGGATTGAATTAATCAACAAGATGATCAAATATACCTTTTGAATAAATGTTTTATATGTTTCTACCAGATGTTAGTGTGATATCTATAATTTCCATTTTGGATATGTTCGTTAAGATATCGAAAAAATATCTTATTCATCATGTTAGCTAAGACCATGATAAAAGAAATTCTACAGTGATTTACAAAATGTAATAGCTTATGTTCTATGGACTAGGATCTACTGAGGTAGATTTAATGGTTTCTTATACCTATTAAATCCTACATATAGTTACATGGAATTGAAAAATATAGGCTAGAACAATTCAAGAGAAGATTTTTTTCCAATGTTATATGTCATTTATATCTCTAGTTATACATGTCTAATACATTTAATGAGATTAACATGGTAATATGAATAAAAAACACTTTAGTGATGGATCAATAATTAATTCTATGATATGTACAGGAACTAGTATATCCATGGTATACATTATATTTGGAAACTATGAAATATATCCAAGAGAACTACAAGGGAAGTAGTCAAAATTATCTATTTGTACGTAGAAAAGTATAAAGGATATGTAATTGTTAAGTTGAGAGGAAGGATAACAGTTTTATGGGTACACAAAGTAGTCTTCCTTTGATCCATTTGATCTAGAATTGAAGTTAGGATAACGGTGATGAGTTAAAAAAGATCATTCAACCCAGTGGTATCCATACCTAAAAATACTGAGTATATTGAAGCTTCTGAGGGAGTTAAGATGTAGGTAAATGTATAAATTTATTTTGGTTCTTGGAATCAGACCTAGTAAAAAAATTATTATCATAATATAAATTATGATATCCTTACTTGCAATGATGTTATGTTATATGGGTGAAAAAATGGATATAATTGAGGATACAAATTCATGTCATGCATTATTGAAGGAGATGAGGTCCCAAATACCAGAAAAACCATATGGTAGAATCCTGGTAGGCCTAGAAGCTAAATTCATGAATATGTAAAAACCTGATCTTAATCATGTAAGAGAATAAATGTATCCATAACACGTTGTATATAGATGAAGTGGGACTGTTTTAATATTGGGTTCCCTAGACCCAACTATGTAGCAAATTTGATATCCAAATTGTGTATACTGTTAGATATAAATGATGAATACATACCATTATAGTGTTTATATTTTTGCATCCACTATTTATAGATAGTTATATAGATAAAATTTAATGTCAAAATGTTATATAAGATCCTAGGTTATTTCCAAATAGGGCTTCATTATTACCCTATGAGTCTAGGGATATTTTTTTATTAAAAATCAAACTATGTTATTTATTAATTTATATATTGTAAAGAATCAGGCGAAGATCAATCCATAGGGAGGGAAATTTTATTTTATTTAGGATTTCAAATGATTTTATTTTATTTATTCGGTGAAAGTGGTGAGAAAAGGATGGTTTGATTGATTTTAAGATATTATAACCAAAACACGCTATATTTATTGGTTTGTGATCAGATTTGGAATGAGTTATTGGGTTATATATTATTATGGTTCTGCTGGAATCATATTTTCAGAAAATAATTTGATTCATGAATGGTGTTGGAGCAGATATGAGATAGACCAAATGGTCATGGTATCCCCCATTGATGTGGCAATTCCCTATTTCCCTTGGTCTGGTAATTTAGGTTGTTGTTGAATTAAGACTAACTAAAAACCATTTGAAAACCTGATTTCCCCTAAATTAAACCATAGTCATGTATCATTTTCTATTTTCCATTCCACAATTATAATATTCATTTTTAGTTAAAGTAACAATGGTATTGATAAAACCAAAATAATGGGATCAGAAGATAAATATAGAATTTTAGAAAAATACATGAATAATAAAATGAAATAAATTCAATAACATCATCCCCTTTTTATTAAATTACACTAGAATAAGGACGGTTTACTCATTCACCCTAAGTTGAAATTAAAAGAGGGAAGTATAAAATAAAAAGAAAAAAATAAAGGAAATGAATGAAATAATCAAAAGAGAGTGCAACATCTCGCTTCGAGTTTGCTATCCAGTAGATCTGGATCTGAATTCCATTTTATAGTATTATCATAGAACAATATCTATAGACATAATATGTGATCTAAAATTGAATAGAGTCATTAATATTTATTCTAATGGTAGTCCAGGCCACTTCTCATGTTAATGATATGGTAAAAAAATGAAGACTTGGTGAGTATGGGTGAAACATTTCCATCCAGAAAATCACGCCACATGCAATTGAGTTTCACCACATGTAATTTTCTCTCTGAATAAAACACCATGTGTAACTGGGTTACATGATTTTTAATTTTCCAGCATGTTATAATTTTCATCACGTTGTGTCCTTTTATTCATTGAATGCTCTCATACAAATTGTGTAATTATTACAACCTGTGTGAGACCATTTTAATTATCTGAATGCCACATTTTTCCTAGGTTCTTCAATTTTGGGCCCATGAATTGTTCCATGATCATCCCAAAAATAGGTATAATTCCGCTTCACTTTCCTCACAACACGATATGTATTTTTGATATAAAAGTCTTGTATTTTTGTTAATTTTCCATCAATCATTGTAACCTTCCATAAAAATAGAAAAAATTCAAATAAAACATAAATTGGAAAGAATAATAATTTAAATATAGGAATTAATATATTAAAACCCTCTATGATACATTCATTAAATACACATATCAAATATTCACACACTTAAATTCATAATTTTCCCCAAGGTTGGAATCTGAACATAGTATAGATAAAATTCAACATACCAGGGTTTAAATTAAATTATAAAAAGTCAATTCATAAAATGGAAAATTAAATTTTCGAGCATCAAATGATGAAAATTTTTCAACACCTCATTTATCAAATCAACAAGTCTATCGTGTATTTTAATTTTATTCTTTTGAAATATTTAATCCTTCCCATTCATCCATTTAAATTTTGAAACTCATTATTAATATTCATGCCTCTTGTAATTTACCTCACAAGAATTTATGCACTCATCATAATTATACTAATGAATATAGAGTGATGTGCATACCTCAAGAACATTTAACATACGATGGGCTTTCAAGGCATAAAACACCTATTCTTCTTGAAGAAATAATGTTAATTAATCATGATGGATTCACAGTTAAAGATCAGATGAATCTAAGGTTTAGTACATGTATGTAAATGATAAAAAAATAAATCTCAAATTGGAGGTTTAAATATAATGTAGTTTTCATGAGAATCAAAAACATTTTAATGAAAGTCTCTTTTCCCCCTAGTATATCAGAGCAGGATTTGAAAGAGATGAAATACAATAAATGGAAAACACTATTATTTATTTTTATTCTCAATTTTGAGTGTTTTTCTAGGGAAAATTATAATATCCACCACCCAACCACTAATGATATCATCACGACACTATTTTTTATAGTTATGAAAAGTTCATCAGTTAAGTAAATGTTGATTTTTGAATTTCTCTAGAAATAACCCATTTTTTTCAATAGGGTGTGCCATAAATACAATGAATGTGACTTACCCAAATCCCATGAATCCTTCCCCAAACATAATTTTTACAAAATTTCTATCCTTCCCACCAGATTCCTCTTCCCCCACTTTTATGTTATAATCATGAAAAATATTTACAGTATGTTTGTAATGGATAAGATAGGTTTGTAACATGGATCATTTTGTAACAAGGCTATTCATGGATTATATGGGCTTAAAATCGATTAATGTAAGGTGGGTCTTAGTATAAGGTAAAAAAAATATAATGACTCAATCATTATAAAAGTGATTTTTTTCAAATCATATCTTCAATAAGATGTAAATAAAATTGTATATGAAAACATGATTGACATTTTCAAGAATTATATTGATGAGAAATGGAAAATATTATCTTAGTGGGCATTTTAGGAATGAGATGAATACTAGGGACAATAACTCATGGGAATGAATAAAAATAATTATATCGATGAATATAAACTTCATAAATAAAAAACAAGTAAATATCTAAAAAAATTCATTTGCAATGATTAACTTTCTTCTCAAATGCATGTTTATTTAAATCCTAATCCACTTGTTTGACTCTACTAATTATTTTCCCCATTTTTCCAATTTAAATTTATTAAAAAATAAATCTATATATCATGGCATGTTACTTATACTACATATTTGATGTCTCCTAGTTTATTTGAGTAATATATGAATATAGCGAGGGCATGAAATTGGAAGTTAAAAACATCTAATTAAATGTTTGGAGTACAGTAGAAAAATATAGAATTACAACTCTTACTCTTCATTGATATTGTGTAATTAATCATGATTGTGTAGGTTATACCTACTAATGATTCTTGACATGAAAAGGACATCACAATGTGTAATTTTCTATACGTTATTTTGATTCTTACTACATGATGCTGCCTTGGGTCTTTTTGGTCCTAAATATTAAAAATAAACAGGTGGAATCCAAGGTCATTATCAATGAATTTTGAAAAGTGGGGAGTGATATTAGCAAAGCCTTCAAAAATAGAAAATAAATAAAAGAAAATCAGAAAACTCAGGTTGCCTCGTGGAAATTCTTTTATTTACTGTAGTTAGATCAGCCTTACTTTGCATAGCTTCTTCACAAGTGACATTTGATTGAATTTTTTTACATCAATAGGGTTCATAAATTGTCTCTATTGTGTTATATCTATATAGGTTATCCCTTGTCCTTCTACTCAAAATAACATTATTCTCATGGATGGTAGTAATTTCATGATATCCATTTTATCGACCTAGTATTTCTTCCTCAATATCGATAAACTAAATAGAATTTGATATAACATAAATAACTTTTTTCCTTTATCAAATGTAGTGGAGTCGATAACACCTATATTATCAACAGTGTTTTTCATCAGCTTCTCCTTCTTCTTATGTTGTGAATCTTCTTTATCAATAGTATCTTACTCATGTACCACTTTAATCTCAATTTAAACCACTTCTTCAAGTATATTTTCATCTCAAAACTCATTATCCTCTCTAAAATCATATTTATTTATTTCTCTGTGGAATTTGAAACTTATATGGTCACCACTACCTCTCAGACAGATATATTAACCATGAACCTCTATTAGATCATGCACTGTGGCTAAAAATGGTACTCCCATAATGAGTGCATTATTATCTTCTTCCATATCATGTACTAGGAAGTAGAAGTGGAAGATGAACTTATCAACTTTGATAAGTATATTGTTAATGAAATATTCTAGGTATTTCATCATTGAGTCTGATAACTGAAGAAATAATATTTTAGCCTTCATTCCATCTATTCAAAAATTCTTGAATGTCATGTATGACATGATATTGGAACTTTCACCTAATTCACATTAACCATTCCCACATTTTTTAACTCCAGAAAATTTAGGAACTAAAAAGAAACCTAGAACAATTTTCTTCTAAGGTAGGTATTTTGATTCCACGACCAAACTTTATCATCTGAGTGGAATGGTTCCTATATCATATAACTTATCCCTATTTATTATCATTTAATTCTTGAATTTATCATATAATGAAATGTTTGTGGGAGCCTTTTTAAATGGTATATTATTATGAAAATTTTTAAGTGCTCAAAAAACATAACTATCTAGATATTTTTTTTCACATGCATTATTATCACTAGAAAAGGATTCCTTGGCCACTATTGAGATGTTTCTACATCTTCTTCATCTATATATTCCTTGTCGTATTCCTCATCTCTTTCATCCAACAGTTGTTTTTTAGAAAATTCTATGCCACTTAATTTTGATTTCTTCCCACTTTTATGATCTAAATGTATCAAATATTCATGTGGGTGTACTATAGGGAATCCTAAACGTTTAGCTCTAGTTGTATATCTAATAAGATCAGTAGTTTCTTCAACTTGAATCTCCAGATTATCTAATGTGGCCTCTATGATTTATGCTTCCTCTTTTATTCCATTGAATATAACCCCAAAAGCTCTCATGAATGTTTATACCATCTCTTCCATTAAATAGAACATGATTTTCAGTGTGGGCTCTTAGGGAGCTGGATGTTGACAACCTTGTGGTGTTTTTTGATATCCCATCCCCTTTTTTGTGGTCTTTAACCCAGAAATTGATTACCCTGATTGTAATAAACATAATTTTCGTCTTCTATTTGAATACGATGGGAGGTTTTCTATTGGACCTTCATGATTTCTAGATTTTTATTAATGACTCTAGAAGTCCTTACATCTATTCACTATTTTTGACTACATCAATTCCTTTTAATTATTTTCCTTCTCTTTTCCACTTGAAACCATTTCTCACCATTTCATCCAGCAGGTTGTATCTTGCTTTAGGTTATTTAATCATTTAGAATCCTCCAGCTATAATATCCAGCATATATTTTTTTCCTTATGAAAACCCTTTTAATATGTTTTTATTATCTTTCATAGCTCTATACCATGATAATATTATTATTGAGTCATATCATTATAATGATCCCATGTTGAATATAGAGAATTATCTTCAAATTGACAAATGTTTATAGTGTTTACCCATATATACATTTATTTAGAAGATGGAATGAAGCGGGTGATAATGTTTCTAGTTATCTTATCACATGTAGTGATGGAATGCACATAAATGATTTCAATCCAATCTCCATCTCACTCACTTAATTAAAATTGGATGAGATGATGTCTTTCAACATCACATGAGATATTCTGGAAGTGAAATATATTTTAGAGCTCAATGAATTATCATAGATGTTTTTTTGGATATTCATGTGGATGTTTAGTGAATTTCACACAATTTTTTATCATTGAAATTATCAAAAGATTTATATTTATGTGTTTTTCACCAATATGTGGTGATGGGATTCTTGGTTTCAATCACGTGATTGATGGCTGTCATAGTCTACGAGCATCTGCTTCCCCCAATCTCTTTGAAGAAGTCCAATAGGTCGATTCTGCTCTATGTATGATATTGTTGTATTAACATTAATCTATAAAGTTAGTTCAAAATAATGGGTGTACTTGATAATGACTTTTTTCTTTGATTCAACATTGTAATTTTGCATTAAATAAATATTAAATTCAAAGAATGAACACACACAACATAAATAGAGAATTTGAAATCTGGAAAACTAAAAAATTATTATCCTTGGAAATGACACTATATTGATAGCCCCATGAAGAATCACTAATTCCACATGGTTCTATGAAAAACAAAATTTATAAAAATTCAAACTATACTACTAAATTAATTGAAACATATTAAAGTAGTAGGTTTAGATTAATCTACATGGATGGAAAAAAAAGTTTATTTAGGATTGAAAAGGAATTAATTTTATTAATATGTAGAATGTGGTGAGAAATGGTTGGTTTGATTGATTTTCAGAAATCAGAATTAAAAAAATGTAAATTGATTTGTGATCTGGTTCGAAAATCTTGTTGGGGTTCTATAAAAATAGAGTTCAGGTGAAATTTTATTTATATAAAATAATTTCATTCATTATTTTTGTCGGAGTTCAGATGCGAATGACCAAAGGGTCATGGTATCCATTCCTTGATGAGGAAATAATCTAATTCCCTTGGTCCAGTAATTCTGTGTATTATCGAATCATTTTTTTTCATGAAACCAATTTTAAACATGATTTCCCCTATATTTGGAATTGTTCATGGATCATTTAGGATTTTAATTTGTAAAAATTTAATATTAATTTTTAATTAAATTATCAATGTTCATGATAAAATTAAAATAAATGGATTTTGATATGAAGATATAATTTTTACCAACCAAGTTCATAAAATAATAAAATGAAATAAATCCACCAATACCTTACACTTTTTATCACATTACCTAAATACTAGGTAGTTTTATCACTTCATACTATTGTGTAATGAAAAGAGGGAAGGGGAAAATAAAAAAGAAACCACAAATGAAAATAAAGAAAGATCTTAGGGATGGTACAACGTCTTGCTCTAAGCTTTGGTCTCTAGTGGACTAGGATCGTAATTCCCTTTTATAGTAGTAGTGTTGCCCTCTATTTATAACGTACTAGTAAGATCTAATGATGATAAGAATCATTATTATTATTTCCAATGGTTGTATGGTGTGAACCCCACATCAAATATTTGGTCAAAAAATAATATTTTGGTTTATATGGGTGAAAAATTCCCATATGGAAAATTACATCAAGTGTAACTGAGTTTCACCATGTGTAATTGTACATGACGCTTTATGTTTCTTAATGTCACGTCCTTCAATTCATCTCATGCTCTGGTATATGTTTTGTAAGGATTACATGATGTGTATTTTCATTTTAACCCTTTGGAATCCTCAATTTTATGTGGTTCTTCAATTTATAGACTTATAAGTGCTCCATTATAATCATTAAAAGCCGGTTCCATGCCACATTTCATTTCCCATGGTGTGACGTGTATTTTATTTCTAAAATTCACTTCATTTTTCCTTTTCCAAGAATCATTGTATCCTTCCATAAAAACAAAAAACAACTCATATCACATAAAAATTGGGATGAATAGTCAATTAAAAAATTTAATATATTAAATCCTCTAAAATGTATCCATGAAATACAGTTACCACCAGGCTATAATGAAATCCTTGAGATACTATGTAATTAATCATAAATAAATGTAATATGGTCAAGATACATCATACTAAAGGAAATAATAGATGTTTGACTATCAGGTTCTAGGGGATCATACGCATATAGACTTCTTCTAAAGAAGTTCCCACTTGGTGACAACTAGTAGTGAGATCTTGATGAATTTCTAGCCAATAAGAACACCACATGTTTCATGTGTCATTATGTGTTTCTATCTATGCAAATATTTATTGGTCTCCTAACATGTGAACATTACAAATTTGTTCCTTTTGATTTCCTTCTTTGATTCAAGGAATATCCAGGATAATGAAATCATTTTGAGGTATCATGTGCTCGGTGAATCATTGGTGGTATGGAATTTTTTGAATGATCAAGAGTGGATTTTTCTCTTTTAGGTATAGGAAGTAAAATATCATTCGTGCAGATTACCGGGTTTGACCTATAATTATAAGTCCATGTAATTGTCATTCCATGGTAAATGCATTATGTTATATCAACAAATAATAATGAAAAAAGGAAGATGTCTTCGGTGTTAATCCTTCTTTCTGAGATATTGAAGACAAAGATTACACAATGTGTGTTTCTATGTTTTTTTTCAATTATATGATACTCCTTATATTTTTAGGGAAAATTATTGGATTCTAGATCCCACTATGGGTATTTAATAGTATTCGCTAATACTGATATATGGGCCTAGAAAGTTGCACAAAATAGAGTATTCAAGAATTGTCCCTATACAGTTGGAAATTTATATTGGACATGTTGGGCCTGACCACTGGGTCTGAGATTTCTCTAATGATATAAAATCACCAAAAGAATAAATAAATTTATATTATTCAATTTAATAATAATTTAAATTTAAATTATTTAGTAAAGATATATACAACATTTAAAGTAAATACATCAAAATATTAATTGAATTATTTAAAAAAAATACATGGTTCATTTAATTTTTTTGGAACTATGAGATGAGTTAGTGTCTCAATTGTTATCACATAATATATTTATAATGTTATAGGAATGTGATTATAATATTTATTAATCATTACAGTAGTCATAATATATTTTTTTTAGAGTGTTTATGGGAGGTAATATCAGTAAATATTCTAACACTATATAAATATAGGAGGATGTATTTTCACATGACTATTTGTTGAGACCCGAACCCATATACCATAGAGCTAGTTTGTGCTATTAATCACTTTTTTTAGGACTATAAAAAACAAAATCTTGAGTTTCAGAGAGTTTAGTAGTCCTGGTTTAGCTGATTCATACATTTGAAAATACATAACTAATAACAACATATATTTTTTCATCTTTTTAAATAAATAATATCGAGGGTAAAATTATTATATCCAGTGAATCCTTGTATATCATTCATTTTATATTTCTTCAATTCGTAAGGAAATTAATACAATAAGGGTGAGCATAAATTCTTGGTAAGGGAAAAGTATAAAGGGAGTAGAAATAAATCAATGATAATAGTTAATAAGGAAAGGTGAATATTTGAACACACATGCCATGTAATCAATAAACTAAATAGAATATCATCAACAATATGGAAAATTTGTAAATGAAAACACATGACATGTAATAACTATATAATGAAAAATAAATATAGAATTTTAAAAAACTAAAACACATGCCATCTAAATAACAAAAAATTAAATTTATCCCTAAATATGCCAATGAAAAATCTTATGGATGATTAATAACTAAAACTAATATGATGGAAATTTTTTATTATTGGTTTCCATGTTTCCTAGGAACAAGGTAACTTTACTATCAATACCTTTTATGAGGTGGTTTAAAATTAATTAGTTATAAACACATCTAAGGAATCTAACCAAATGACTCATCCCATGAGGCCACCGATGCATCGAGGGTCTATATGTAATTGAGCCCTAACCATGTTCCACCAGTCCAAAACATTCCTCAAGTAGTAAATAGTCAATTTAAAAATGATTCTTATCAAATATCTGAAGGAAATAGAAGATACACGGTTATCAATATTTTCCTATATACGTAAATATTTTTAAAAGTAAAATGCATATGAAAAATTTTATATGTTTTAGGAAATTATCATATCAACAAAAATTGATCTGATACGTAGGGGAAATTCAATCTTGAATGATCATAAGAAATTGAATATTTCAAGAGAATAAAATTAATTAAGGATTTAAATGTTACTACTACCCCTAGATAAATCAATCAAAAACCATCCAGAGTATGGATAGTTTAGTATCAACCAAACATATCCCATGTGGAGTAAAAATATGGGGTTTTTTTCATTGAATAAATAATACATGAACTTCAAAATTAATCTTGAGGAAAATAAATGTATGTTTTGAAAAACCAATTAAAAATAATACTATATTTTAAATTAATTTTTTAAAATAATTAAAAAAACATTTTTAAACATTCCAAGGAAGCATAGAAGAAATGACATTGGATAAATTTGTACATGTAAAAAGATGTAAAAAAGGAACATTCTCTTTGTAAGGTAAAAATGGTTTGAAAAATTAACTATTTAGAAAGTGAAAATAATATTCCCATAAAAATAATAGTAATAGAAAAAAAGGTAAAACATTCATTACCAAATCATTTTAATTTTTTTTGAAAACATTTTAATATAACATGTTTTTTAGAAGGAAATAGGTTCTTTGACTAAGAGAGGACTAAATTCGGAATTTTGTAATTTTTTTAAAAACATTTTGAGTACCAAAGAGTTGTAAAATGGTAATAATAAATGAAAAAGGTCATGAATTAAGAGATTATAAGAAAATTAAAGGGTTAATTAATATAATGTAATATAATTTCTTTGAATGGAAATATCATTGATATTTCATTAATCATATTGCTAAAGAAAATATTATTCTAACATTCCAATGTCTCCCTACCACTTTGAAACATTTTAAATCCTAAATGTCATGATGGAATAATATTAAAAGAACATCTCAAATACAATGAATTGAAAATTAATTGATGATATAACATATAGAATTTTCAAAAGATTCATCACACAATAGATGTAAGTGGTTAACATGACATTAATCACACAGATTTAAAAGTTAGATGAGAATCCCTTACTTTGGTTTATATTTGGGCGAGCATATATTAAATTATTTTATAATATGAATATGTTAATTCTATAATTCCTAAGGAAATTTTTTATGTTTATGAATAATTTTATTCCACTTATTACTATGTTTTATGTAAGTACATAAACAATTATGTTTACATTAGGGGTTTTGACCAAATTCAGTTTATGTGTCAAGGATGACTTTGGTAGGTCAAATACTATCAAATGGGTCATTATATAACATCCCCAAAATAATAATAATGAATTAATTATCATATTTATATGTCTATTATACATTTAAATTCAATCACTAAATATGGATATGAAAATTAAATCAATGTTACAATCATGGTGATGGTAGGTCATGCACACAAATGAGTAACATTCCCTGTAGAAAATGATCATTATGGAAAGAAGTTAAGAAATAACTATCAATCTATAATATTAGTTATATCATAATTAAAATATTAATCAATCATGTATAATTATATATAATTTTTCTAACGTAAAAGGAATCACATCATGTCAAAAATGTGGTAGTCCACACATCCACAAATGATGTTATCAAATTTTACGTCTGTGAAAGGTTATTAATGAAAATGACACACACACACACACATATATATATAGTATATTTCTAGAAATGTAATTATATAATGAATATATTTTTTAGGTTTTTTATATTTTATATGTTTAATTTTAATCATATTTTAGAAATTCCATGTATCCTGTAAACTATTCACTTCGCTTTGAGAGGCGGTAGTCCTCACTTCCTTAAAAGATGTTATCATGTTAACACAAAATGGAATTTATTAAAGGTATGTGTTATAAAAGGATAATAAAATTATAATGAAAAACTAAATATCATTGATATAATATAGAAAATATATTTTTCCGTATAAATTCCATCATTATAGGTGGTAAAGGAAAAAATGAACAATCATTGTTTTTGAGGCAGTAATTCACCATATATAGAAATAGTATGTTCTTTACCCATTTGATGGACGTGTGAGAAATTTTAGTTAAAAATATTTATATGAAAATATCCTAGTATATTTATGATACTATTTTTATTATATAATAATGGAATAATGTGATATTAGGTGGTGGATGATGGAATTGTAATAAGAGAGCATGAGAGAAGACATTACCTCTTAATCAGGAATCTACTTTTACTGTGTACCAAAAGACTTACATGGAATTATTTATACCCAAAGGCTGGATTCCGGGTAGAGGGCATATATTTTTGGAATATATATGGATAATATTGTCTAAACATATGTGGTTTTATAGGTTTTAGGAATGGAGAGAGGTAGTTCCCTTTCATAGTGGAGGAAAATGAATCACATGGTATTCTTGAAAAGAATCTAGGTTTACCAACATTTTTACTTAAAAAGGCTTCAAAAAACAAGATAAATCAATAATGAATGGTTGAGAGACTAATAATTTCAATAAAATTGGTTTTGGATATGTATCTAGGTCATTTGGGGCCCAAAGATAAATGTTTATTCTTTTATTATGTATAATTTTTCCATAATAAATGTAATTAAATTTAATTACATTCACTAATAATTATTGTCAGAATTTTTTTTATATTATACATTATAAAATATTTTTATTAAAATTATGAAATAAATTTTTGTTGAAATTACCATCATATAATTGGAATAAATTTTCTTAAATTTAATTTTACAGATGAGATGACAATGTAGGGTTTTAATGTAAAAACGTTCAAAGTTTTCTATGATTTTATAATCAATTTCAAAGTGAAATTGATTCCAATTTAATAATTTTTACTAATTGATAAAAATAGAAAATAATTACTCTATAAAACCTATTAAATTTATAATTTAATCATATAAATAAATTAGTTGAAAAGCAATTTTGAAATAAAATTTATTAATTTTAACTATTCATCAAAAAATGAAATGTTTCAGAAAAATATATAAAATTCTCCCCACCCTAATTCATATGTGTCCAATTAAAATATTAAGTATATTTTGACATATTAAATCAATATAGTTTCAAAATTAATATTTAAAATGGGTTCTCCATAAAAAAGGAGATAAAAGTGATTTAATAAATATATAGTTTTTATGTGAAATATTGGATTTATTATTATTTTAAGTATATAAAACACAATGGATGAATTAAGAAATATTTTATTGAATATATAAAATATATATTTCTCTATAATTATTCAATAATTTTAATGAATTGAAATTATTAATATTAAACTCATTTGGAGGCATAAATGTGATAATACTTATTTTTAGATCAAATTGGTACTTATTATTATTTATTATTATTTATTATTAATTTATATCCCATGGATTCATTTTATATTTATATAAAACCTAAATTTGCATAATGTTATTAATTATATTCAAAACCACTAACATAACATCTTGTTTATATCATATTATAATAAATAATAATAGTTTAATAATACATGGTTATTTGGTGAAACTCGGTCTTGCATGTAGCGCAACCTAATGAGGAAGGTCACTTTTGTGTGAAACACCAGGTATTGAGGAAGGTTTCTCTTTCATGAAATGAAATATAACTCATTTTTCTCATTCATAAAAATCTATATTATGTATTTAATATATTTATAATAGAAAATATAGAGTACAATCATGGGATATTAAATTTTCAAACACGCTTGGTGACACAAGTCACACACACTCTCGAATAAAAAGTTGTACGTTATAATTTTTGGGTTTTACATTCTCCCCTAAATAATTAAATTGAATCCTAACAATTTAAACTTGAACCTACTGATATATTTTTTAATATTTAAAATGTTATAAATACCACATTGTGAGAACGGTTCATAAAACATTTAGTAGAAAAATAGGGAAGGGGAAGTACAAGGTTCAAATGGAATAACAAATAGCAGGGTTTATAAGTTGGATACCATCAGTGGAAAGTAGACATATGTACTTCAAGGAAGGGAATAAAAAATTATATGGTGTGAATGAGGTAATCAATCACAAAATTTTAATGATAAATAAAATGTTGAGTGCCTCAAATCCATAAATATATGATGATTTAAAAAGCAATAATTTCAACATAAAATATGATATAATGAAAAAATTTTATTTCTATATAAATTTCCTAATTTTATGTAATTATTTTACTAATCCTGAGTATAAGGAAATATTCATACCATCTAGGTTTCATTTTTTGTGAACAAACCTAACTTTTTGGTAGGATACAATAAAATTCTAATTCATTCCTAAATTACATGACTTTAATTAACAATAATGATTTTATGCCTATTTCACTAAACGAAACATTTAATGGATTATAAGGCCAATAATTAATTTAATAGTATAACTATTTATCTATAAATATATTAAAAAACCAATATGTTTAATAAATTAATCTATCAACTCAATAGTGATACTACTAATTCATCATTAACATTTATTCATCAAATTAATTACCTAAAAACAATGAAAATATGACCTTGACATTAAGTAAGTCTGTAGTTGGCGTGAAATAGTTTTGATCCTTTGTTCATGGGTTTATGAACTGAGACCTTACTAGATTTGATTGGTTTTCTCCTAGAATATAATTTTTTCTTTTAAAAAACCAAATTTATTTAACTTCCTAAAATAAATATGATTGGAATCCTTGAAGTAATATTAATCACTGAATATCATTTTTAAAAAAGGGATTCAATACTAATGTAATACATATATAATTCATCAAATTAATTTCACATAGGTCCTTCCATAGTCTATGGTTTATCCATAATACCATTTATTGGATTTCTAAACCTTGGAACCTTATATTCATTTTAAAACACCTTAGGTTTAACTTTGGTTATTAATTTTCATTATATATTCATATTCTTCATATTTGTTTATAATGAAAATGTGGATTTTCCAACGTATATACCCTAGGTGGTTCAAACCATGTGTGATGTAAGTCTCATTATCATATACTAGGTTACCTCAAGTTAGGCTCGCAACAAATTGTCAGAGTTATTAATCCTATGTATATATATGTCAAAACCACATCCAATTGTAGTCTTAATACATGGATTTATTACTAGTAAGAACCCATTAATCATTACCTGAAAGAAATTATATGATTTTATTTTATACTTATACACAAATTGTACTTTAGGTTTGTGTCATACGACCTATGTTTTTCTAGATATAGTTCCTAAGGATGCTATTAAATTTCCTTTGATACCATTTATAGCGACCAAGCCGAAGATAGGCCGGAGCTGGGGACTTATATAAATTACACTGGAATGATTATAAGGAATAAAATATCAAATGACTGAGAGTATATTAGTCTTGTTAAACCACATACATATTTCAGAAAATACTATATTAATTACAACATGCATATTTTTATTCTTTCTAAATAATTAATTAGGAGGGTAAATTTATTCCATCTAATGAATCCATGAATATATTTCACAGTACACTTCATATATTCTTGGGGAATTAAACATAATAATTGTGATCTCAAATTGACAATATGGGTAATGTATAGGAGAATAAAAATTACTAATGAGAATTATCAATATGGAAAGGTAAATAAATTAATAAACAATCCATGTAATCAATAAAATCAATATAAATTCATAAAAGATATGGAATGGTAATAAATAGAAATAAATTCAATTCAGCAACTAGATAATGAAAAATAAATATGGAACATTAATAAATTGAAACACATTATATCTAAATAACTGAAAATGAAATGTATCAAAAGATATTTCAATATAGGATCTCATGGATGAATAATAACTAAAACTAATATGAGGGAAATGCTTAAATATTGGATTCCATGTTTCATAGGTACATATTATCATTACATTAAATAAAATAACCAAAAAGGTTGATAAAATATTAGGAAAAAACCATCATTGTAGCTAGCCAAATGACTCATCCCCTCAGGTAACCAATGCATCGAGGGGTTATCTATAACCATGCCGTACATGTGTCATACCAGTCCAAAACATTCCTCAGATTACAAATAATCAATTTTAGTATGTGCCTAATATAATATCCAAATAAAATATAAGATACATATTTATCAATATTTCCACAAATAAATATATAAATTTCAATGTAAAAACTAATTAAAAATGTTATATGGTTTAAGAAATGAACATATCTACAAATATTGATATAGATACTTAGGGGAAATTTAATGTTAAATGATCATATGAAATTGAATATTTCAAGCATACAAAAAGGGATCAAGGAAGTGAATTTTAATACAATATTTGAAAAAGTCAATAAAAAAGCACCTAGAAGATGGATAAGGATGTTGTCAACACAACATATCCTAAGTGGAGATATAATATATGATTGTTGTCATTGATGAAATAAAACAATAAAATAAAAAATATTCTTCCAGAAAATTATTTTTTAAAAAAGATTTTGAATAATACGTTTATTTTTAAAATACCTACTAAATAAAATTCATTAAAAATAAAACATTTACACATCCCATGGAATAATCGGTGAAATGAAAATGGATAAATCCATACATGTCTAATGAAGCAAAAAATAAACATTCCTTTTACAAAGTAAAAAGGGATATAAAAATTCATTATTCCGAAAGAGAAAATAATGCTCCAATGAAAATATTTTTAAAAGTAAAAAGGGTAAAACCTAATTGGAAAAATTATTTTCAAATTTTTTTTTAAATTTTTTTAACAAACCATGGGTTTAAGAAAAAAACATGTTATCCAACTAAGAGAAAAATAAAGTTGGCTTTTCGAATGAACATTTTTTAAACTATATTGAGTACCAAATAGTGTAAAAATGGTAACAATAGTTAAAAAAAAGACATTAACTAATAGTGAAGCAGAAAATAAATGGTTTTATATAAAATAGTGATATAATTTCCTTGAATGGGAATACCGTTGAATGATGATAATGTTATTGTGGAGGAAAACAATCATTAAATATTCCAGAAGTGTTCCATACCACTATAAATAATTGTAGATAATACAACTCATGAAAGAATATTGTTAAATGAAAGTCATAAATACCATGATGTCCAAACAAATAATGATATAATATATAAAAATGAATATTAAAAACACCATAAAAAGAAATAAGTGCTTAACTTGACATTTATCTCATGGATGTAAAAAAAGAGATGATAATCCTTTATCTTTGGATTTCTTTTGGGTGAACATCTTTATCATCCTATATAATATGTTTCTGTTAATTTTATACTTTACTAAGAATATTTTTCATTTTTATCATTACTTTTATTTCACTTATTACTATGTTATGTAAAATAATTGAACGATTATGTTTACCTTGGGTAGTTTAACGAAATTTAGTTTATGTGTCAAAAACCACATTGCTTGGTTAACTATATTCAAAGGTTAAAATACATAACATATCAAGAATAATAAACATGAAAAAAATATAATACTTAAAATTTGATTATAATTTTAAAATAAATCATTAAATATGGTTATGAAAAATGAATCAATCTTACAATCATGGAGATGGTAGGACGTACATACCCATGCGAAATGTTAAAAATATTCAATGGTTGCAATGGAATAAAGGTAAGTAATAACATATATTTCCATAAAAATAATTATATAATAAACGTAATTTAATTTAATCCTATATAATTATATATATAATTATAGGGATATAAAATGAATAACATCATGTTGAGGAGGTGATGGTCCACATGTCCACGAATGATGTAATCGATTTTTACATTTGTGAAGGGGTAAAAAATGATATATATACTATATTTACATAAAGTTAATTATGTCTTGAATATCATATTTTTTTTTGTATTATATGTTTAATTATCAACATCTTTTAATCATTACATGAATCATTTTAATTAATCACATCGCTTTGAGGGGGCGTTTGTCCACACTTCCTCAATTGATATTACTGTATCATTGAAAATTGGAAATAATTAATGGTATAAATTATTAAAGGATAAAATAAGTATAAAGGAATTGTATATATCATATATAAACATATATTCAATCATAATGGCCACCATTAGATGAGGTAAAGGAAAACTGAACAATCAATATTTGGTGAGGTTGTTGTTCACCGTACAAAATAACATAATTTTTGTTACCCATTAGATGGGGGTTTGTGTAAGTGTAGTTCAAAACCTTTACATAAAAAAATACTAGTATATTTATTATAAATTTCTATATAATAATTGAATAATTTTATTTGAGTGGGTAGAAAATGTAAATGAAACTAGAGAGATTGAGAGAAGATGTAACCTCTTAATCTGGTAACTTCTTTTTTTTTTGTTCCAAAAGGCTTCCTAGTAGGGATTTATGCCAAAAGGTAGGATTCCAGGTATAAGGGAGGAATTTTGGAAATCTATTTCAGTGTAACATGTCCAATCCTTTGTGTTTTTATATGTGTGTGGATTGGGGAGAGGTGGTGGACTTCTATAGTAGGGAAAAAGATTCACTTTTTATTTTTTAAAATAAGATAGGTGTACCTATGTTTATACATAAAATGTTCTTCCAAAACCTAAAAAAATAAATAATGAAAGGTTTGTGGAATCATTATGGAAATCCAATGGGTGTTCAAAAATTTTATATGTCATTTTTCCTCAAAGTTATTGGTTTAGTCTTTTATTGAGCTTAATTTTACTTTAATAATTAAAATTAATTTTAATTAAGTTCATCAATAAATTTGACCAAAAACAAATTTTTTCTTATGATAAATTATAAATTATTATATTTTAGATATGGAATTAATCATTTAAAATTAAAATTTTATATGCGAGTGAAATTGTTTTAAACTTAATCGTATAGGTGGGATTATATTACTTGTATTTAATTTAAAATCTTCTGAAATTTTTCTATGTTTTTATAATTATTTTCAACATAGAATTGATTACAAGGGGAAAATATATATTAATTAATATAATTATTATATAATTAAATATTAAAAACAAATAAAATTTTAATTTAAACATATAAATAAATTTAATGAAAAATAATTTTTGAACTAAAATGTAGTATTTTTAATTATTCATTAAAAATTAATGGTTTTAGAAAAACAACTAAATTTCACATATCCTAATTCATGTGTTTTTATTTCAATTATAAAGGGAATTTGAACATATTAAATAAATGAAATTTTAAAAATTGAAATTTAAAATGGGGATTCCATTAAAAGGAGGTAAAGGTTCAATAATAAAAATATAGGTTTTATGTGAAATATTGTGTTTGTTCTTATCTTGTGAAACTCAAACATAATGGATGAATAAAAAAAATATTTGAATAAATGTATTACATATATATTTCATAAAAATCATTCAATAATTTTAATTATATATGATTATTAACATAAAACTAATGTGGAAGTATAAAGGTAATAATATTTCTTTTTATATCTAATTGGATCTAATTTTTGTTTCTCAATAATTGTTAACAAATGAATTCATTTTATATTTATACAAACCACAATATTTAATAATTTATTAATAAAATTCATAACCTAAACCATAACAACTTTGTTATATCATATTATATTAAATAATAATATGTTAATAATACATTATTATTTGGTGGAACATAGTCTTCCTTGTAACACTAACTATCAAGAAAAGACCCTCTTTTGTGTAAAACTACTAATCGAGGAAGGTATCTCTTACATTCATTTCAATATAACTCAATTTTGCTTTCATTACAAGTTATTTCATGAATTTAATATACTTAGAAAATGAAATATATAGCAGAGTATCAGGATATTATATTCCCTTACGTGCTAGGTAATGCATGTCAGGAACACCATGGCATACAAAGTTCAAAATTAGAAATTTGGGGTGTTAAACTATTCACAACCTCTCCCTCTCTTCTTCAATTTACTATTTTATAGAGAGAGTCTATGGGTCTATGATATTGTATTAGACTCTCTCTAATGCATCTCAACCATGTCAATGCAATTATCATCGGAGTGCTGAAGGGATCATCAGAAGGCCACGCTAGCACCCATATTTTGACGATTGGGGTGCTGGTAGATTTTTTATGCATGTATGGATGATCTAGTGTAATCATGATTTGGGTTCTTCAAGAAGAAATCACCCAAGATGAGCAGACATTGACCAAAATATCAGATCAAATCATATATTTATGGTTTTAATTTTTTTCTTAAAACTCTTCAAATGAGATCCTCTACTTAAACTAGCTAGTGATTCCCTGATGTAGATGAGTTCATGTCAATCGTTGGTGGGGAAAATATTTAAAATCAAATTTTCAGCGGATTTTCAATGTGTCCATTAAAATCAATTTCAACAACATAGGATCTTCAAATACTAAAATTGAAGACAATATTGAGTTATTCCCTAGAAAACGGATAAAATTACATCCTAATATTTTTTTTGGATATTTCGCTATCAAATTTAGAATTAGATAATTTAATATTTGAAAAAATGATTTAAAATATTTGCAAATACATAAAAACATTCAACATTGTGATATATATGAAAAAGTATGTAATTAGGCTATTTGTTTTTTAAATTAGTTGAATGGGTGAAAACATATATATTAGCATATTTTTAGAAAGTAAAAGTAGGAATTTTAATATGTAATAATGGTGGAGGGGTGATTTCCCAACATAAAATCTAATAAGATCAACCATTAGCTTTATCATATAATTAAATCCTTTCAACCCCATCATGTGTTTAATCAATGTAATTTTCCAATAGATCTTGAATCGCATGTCCATCCACCAAAGACACTCAACCTTTATTCCAATTCCATTCTCTTTATAAACCCATAATGATTGAACTATGACTCCCAATCTCACAAAACTTGGTGTGGGGCCCTTCCTCTTATAGTCAATCAATTAATCAAATTCCTCCATTACTCTATCATAACTGATCACCCATTTCCTAGAAACTTTATACCATGCATAACCTAATGACATCATCTTGTGAAAACCAAACCAAGTTTATCCACCACTACTCCACCCCATCTCCATCAAGTTGAAACTCACATGGATGAGGATATAACATATATTTATACAATTTCTCATATTTATCCACTACAAAATATACATTTACAAAGAAGGACTCTCGATCAGACCCCTCAATTATTTATAATTTTTAAATATCTCCACCAATATAATTGGTGGGGGAAGTTTGGGTGATTGAAGATGACCATTAAAGAAGACCATGAGATTGTTCTTAGTATATGTTGTAGGTATGAAGGGTGATATTAATCATCTAAAGGTAATGGATAATTAGTGAAATTTATAATAAATAAACTAAATTAATGAAATAAGAAAATTATATTTTATGAATACATAAATTATGTATACCGCCATCTCTAAAAAATATTTTTATTTAGATCACCTCGATACACATGTGAATGAGGGATTCATAGATGATTAACTGTTATGTTTTCTAATAACTATTTTGGGATCGAACTAGTTCCCATTTTCAAATTATATCACCATTAAATAGAAAACATTTTCATATAAAATAATATATTATAATTTTATTTATTCATATTATTTAGGAGATATTTAAATCAAAATTTGTAACACAATCTATTTTATTTTTTCCCCTCTCCCTGTGAAAAGAGAATAATTCCCTTGAAGTTTCAACTTCACTTATAGAGGAGCTTTTAGCATTTAAAATCGATCATATATACTTTTTAAGACTAAAATGAACATCCTTAATCCTTAGAACCTCAAAAACCTAGGAACATAGATTCCTAAAAAGATACACCTTAAAAATTAGATATCACAATTAAGAAAATGTTACAAATGAAGTGTAAATAGATGATACATAACTTTCATTGAATTTAATTATCTATAAAATTCCATTCCAATGTTGAAATAAATTATATGAAAAGATAAGAAACCAATGTAATTTATAATACTACATTGTTATTTGGGGATTTTAATTACATGTTATCTCCCCAAGGCATGAATTCCAACATCAAACTGGATCCCAATGAATAATATACCCATATTGCACCATGAAACTATTTCAATCATTATCATTGATATTCTCTATAAACATCATATCCTTGTGTAGATACATATTTACAATATCAATCCCATGAGTATGTTAATGGTTTTATTTCTTCATTTATGGAATATAGAAGACATAGTAAACTTATTTAAAATTCATACGTATTTCAAACCTATAATATTCCCCAACAATCTAGTTAAATTCCTTTTAGGGTATAGCAAATCATATTGCTATTTTACTCTCTATTATAAAATTCTTATTCCCACACAACATAGAATCATGTAATAATAAGTGTCCTCCAATATAAATCTCTAATGAACCTGTCTGTTAAAAATCACTGGAGTTATATATATTCTATGCCACACTCATGTGCTTTCTGATTAGTAACAACCACTCTATTGTACTCTATGGAAATATTTTTCTACTAGTTTATATCTATTCAAAAACCAACCATAATAATGGAAAAGAGAAGGTTATACATAAAATTACATTTATGGTTCCATGAGAATAGAATAACAATAACTATTATAGAAAAAATGGTAAAACAGTAGTTGATAAGCCCTTGAGATATCAAATTCCAAAATACATTCTTATAAAATATACTCAAGTGTTATAATTTCAATCTGGATTTAAACAACTCTCATTGGATGAAATTTTGTACTTACGTGCAAATGAGTAATAATATAATATTACAAACCACATATCACCCTCAATATTAAATGAGTGTTATATTATAATATATCATATAAAAGGATTCATTTTTTCTTTACCACTAATAAGACATTCAACTATTCCAAAGAATCTACAAAACTTTTATCACAAGTATGAATTAAAAATCCAACATAATTAGTTTTTACATTGAAACCATATAACATCATGTACATTATGTGTATGAAGTAACATTATATAAAAAAAATTAAAAAATAATTCCTCTTCTACATGATATCATCTAGTAATTATACAAACCCTACTGAAACTAATTACTTAGTCTTTACAATTTCTTATTTAAAACACCTTTCTACAAACAATTCAACTTACCTATTAAAATCTAAAAAGAATGCTTCCTCAAATAATGTTTAATATTTCAAAATCTAAGGCACATAACTAAAGGTTAATTAAAAAATTTATGAAATGATTATTCTTATATCTTTCATATAAAAAAAGAGACCTCAAAATTTAACATTATGATCCATATCCTCCTAAAAAAATACTTAGAATCTCCACAAACTACACTATCATGCTATACCTCCATGACTAGACCATTTTACTAGAACTCAACCATTATATCCACATAGAATTAATAATTAAATATTTGGAATAAAAAATATTAACCATAATCAAAATCAATATAAATATGTAAATATATTAAATAATATATAATCTTTTATTTGTCACTGTATATTTATGAAATGTAACTATATGACTTTTTATTAAATAAACACGACACTATATTAACCTTTCTAGAGTAAATGTCATATAAAACTCAATTTCATAAGAAAATTAATAAACCACAAATGAATCAATTCCATGTACCTATATACAAATGTTTATTGTATGATTTGGGACTTTTAGAGATAAACAATTCCCACTTAATAGACAAAAAATTTCTACCTCAAATAAACAGCCATTAATGCTATGGTAGTATCATGAGTATTATTGTTTCACTCATTATGGTATAAATTTTTAGAATACAATTAACTAAAAACAAACACCGATATCCTTAAAAAACCCATAACTAGATGCAAGGAATCATAATAAAACTCACATGGAATGGAAATACTTCCTACTATATGTAAAAAATTTGTACAGTAGTCAAACATCATTTAGTCATTGGCAGACCAAATCACAAAATTTTATCTAAAACAATTCATAGCATTCCTAGAAAGAGAGGATCAGTGTGTAAAAATATATGGAAATAAGGATATTAATATCATATAAAATCATACTATAAAAATAACCAAAAACCTATTGTGAAATATCTTATTTTTACCTATGATAAAATTATCACAAGATATACAAATATAATATAGTTAGAGATAATTGTTCAAAAACATTGAACCTTATTTGTCTAAAAGAAATCATTTGACAGTTTATTACTCAATTCCTGGTTATATAATTAATATTAGAAACCTTTCAAGTACTCAACATGCTCCATTTTTACCAAAAACATATCATGATGTCATATTTGATGATAATGAAAAGCTGGGGAAGGTCTTTTTGTATGATAATATGTATCAATCCAATAAATATTGATGGGGGTGTTTATCAATTTGATCAATATAAAAAAAATCTTATCAAAAAAATCTGCATTATAATTTCATTTCTACAATATCATCATCCCAAATCTGTAGATCATGACATTTGGATAACAGATTAATCAATAAATCCAAACATTCACAACATAAACTGTATGAAAAATATTTCTTCCTAAATATATGATATATTTTTTCACAATAATGTTATAAAATTAAGGATTATTGTAGAGAATAGATAGGGGGTAGGGTGAATCAAGTATTAAAAAACATTTAATAATTTCTAAATATTCTATTATCTATTAAACTATGTTTGGTTTTGAGCCTCTAATTCTAGTTAAGAAATGTGATTCTTCAGTTTTTTAATACAACATAAAAACCTATATTCATTCATGTACAATAAATAATGATTAATAATAATAATTTTACATGTTTTTTCCACTCATGGGAAACCATGTTCTTATAGTTCTTGTTATGTTTTAGTTATATATTTTTCACTCTAATCATGTTATCAATTAAAATTGGAATGAGTAGATATCATCTAAACACTCGATACATCCTACACCAACAGCATGTGTTCACAACTACCAACATCATATTGGACATTAAAAATTCTTGATATAGGTTATAAAAAAAACTTATCACTGTGTTGATATAGATCACAAAAATCAATAGATTCCACTATATCAACTAATATAATCTACTTACCCACACAAATTATTCAACTTTTTTAACAAGAAATTTATGAATTAATGAAACTCCCTCATCACAACATTTATTCTTGATCATATCCAGAGCTGGTAAATTGGATTTATTCAATCACATATAAATTATCACTTGTACTTATAGTTTATTAGATATGATAAATACATGTTAACCATTTTCTAAATCCTCCTCTTTCATTATTTATAAAATGATTCCATAAATTGGTTCTGAGAATGAAAAAATGGTCTTCTTCTTCATCTCCCATCTTTGAATGGATTTAAATATAAGAACATGATAATTGTTTCTTCTTCTTTAATAACTAATGATCTTCATGATTCAAAACCATATTGGCATCATTGCTTTTTAATCAATATCTTCACACATGTTCTCCTAGTTCATTTTCCTCATCACATCACACATTAATATCTAAAAAAAATTATTCAATCTCTCTTTTTTTATAGATTCACCATGCTATTATTTCATGTCTATTTATATTTATATAAAAAGAAAACACTAAGAGATATGGTGCAACCGTAACCAACTACACACACCAATATTTTTCCCTCCCACAATAAAAACGATCTTTAATCTCTTCAATCACAGAAATGGGTTTTCACAATTACAAAAATAATGGATTAATATTCGCGTTTATTTTCTCCCTAGTTTATATTGGAATGATAAATATAGTATTTTATTATATTAGTCTCATCACAGTTGTTATAAAAAATTATCCACAAATATTTTAATGAAAATAAATATCTCATAGACATCTAAAAAAGATAAAAAATCATGTTTCATCTTGGGCTAGTCTAAATAATTGTATGAGGCTTTTGAAAGAGGATAAAATTCAACTTAAATTCATATAATACCTCAATTCACAATCACCTTCTTCTACATCTCAAGTCACACATTCATTTATGATAATACAAATGATGAATAATAGAATACACATATTATTATTTACATTTATAGATTTTTCTATATAGAATTTATTCATTTTTTGGATATTTTATTTTCAAGCCTCTTATATAAGCCTATTATTCCACATGTCATATTGGAGGAAAACATTCTCATTTCTCTATATTTAACAAAAAACCTGTGATTTTTAAAATATTCAATACTAGTGCATGAATCGTCACATTTATTTCAAATCATTATCACTAAAGCAAATTTTTATATATTTATATAAAGAAACATTTTCTAGTGAATACATGATTTAGGGCCTGAAGATTGATTATGATATGTTGAGTGTGACTTCATAATAATTCATATATTCCTCAAAATTTTTTTTCCAATGGAAAATATCATTGTATTCCCATTTAAAAAATGATGAAAATATGATTTCCAAAGGATATATGTCATTCAGATTTCCTACTAGTGAAACTTTGGATCTCGTAGGTCAAATGATGGAAGTTTTAGCTTATCAAAACCCATTTAGGATGATTATTGAGTACTCCAGAGAAAACATAGAGATTTAATATATGATCATGAATCCTTCCAAAAACTTAATGCTAGTTAGGTTAATCTTTTTCTAAGGATCTAATTAATTCCATGTGATCAAATCATTTCATTATAGATTATAAATTTTTCTCTTATTAATTTTTGATTCATTTCTTTTCAACTATGAGTGGGAACTCTATCTTTAATTTCTATATCGGGAAGCATTTAGTTTGGTCTAATGGGGATCAATCCATAAAATGTTTCTTAAACATCTAGTTAAAAATAGTAATCATAGTCTATATAGTTCATTTAAATACCGGGTTCATATTTCAAAGAGGTTTCCTACATATTTTTCATTAAAAAGGAATATGAGCCCATGCTTTTCTGTTTTGACTATATTTGTGTTGAGAACAATGTGAATTTTTTTTTGAAAGTGGTGATTATACATATTAGGTGACCATAAGATGCTTCCTTGTTATTATTCCCCCATTAAATTAAATGAAGATATTATAGGGGCTTACAAATGGATAAGAGTCCTATGTTAATGGAATTTTTATCATGCTATTTTCATGATTATCGTATATATCGAAGACCTATTAGGTCCTGCCAAGTGTGTGATACAAGGGGTAATATAATATCATAAATATTTCATGAGATTGTGGGATTATATTTTGGTGGGATTAAAAACTAATTCTTCCTTAAGAGAAGTATGATTTGGGGGATACATCTCTACAAGAAATAACATGAGCTTTTACTATAAATATTTTAATGTGAAAGATATATAGAGGAATTATTGTCTTTATAGGGAGTATGTACTTATAGAAGAATTAGATATGATGATGTATTGGATATATGGGATTGATCATTATAATGGAATCCTACATATCATACTTACAATAATAATCAAATTTCATATAGTTTATAAAATCTTGGCGTTCTAGTGGTTAAGGAATTGGTTCATTTTGTGTATTTTCCTATAAGTTAGAATGTAAAGGGGAATTATAAAAAAATTGGTTCCCATGTAGAAGAAACTATAGTAATTTACAATTTTTATATTTATTAATGAAATTTTTAGTTTTATAACAAGGTTGATGCTCAGAATTTCAATGTAGGTTCAATGGCTTAGGTGAGGCGAAAAGGATTGGGGTTAACACCTAGTAGAAAACCAGATTAATTTTGGATTATTGTGTGAGTTTGAAATCATGATGCATAATGGTGATAAATATAGAAATCATAGAAAGAGGAATATAATCGAAGATATGTGGACTGATATCTACAAGAGGTTGTATAATATGATATCCATAACGACGAATCTGGACTTTTTGAAATGTGGTAAAAACAAAAGGAGGCATCTCAAATCATGGTGTTTGATGGAATACACAGGGATTAAACCCAAGAGGATACACATATTATGCATCCAATATTTATAATTTAATATTTAATAAGTTATATAAAAATCTTAGGATAAATTTTCCTAATGAGCTAGAAAATTCATTTGATAAATCAAATATTATGTCCCTTTTTAAACCTTCATTCTATATCCTTGAGGAAATAGTCGATTTGTTGAGGAATTGGAATGTGAGGAAGCCCGTACAATTTTACAAAAAGGTTGTGTTATCATATAGACTATTAAGGGTCTTGGAATTAGATGGAATAAAGGGGTCCTTGTTCCCATAAATTGAGCACATGACTTGTGGTGCATAAAAAGGGTGCATACCCAATAACTCATGAATACGATTACATAAAACTATGGGTACATAACCCCAAAAAACTATATAGACACATCCTCTCTTAGGGGGGTGCTTGGACAATGGTCATTTTAGATCAAAATTGAATGGGGGTGTATGGTGGAGATACAATGAATATGGGATTTATTAATTAGCTACATTAATGTACGTAATGGGGACTGCATTGTTTCTTAGATCCATAATGTGACTACGGGGTCCCATGATAGGTCTGCATGATGTCATAACATGGTAGGGTGTACAAGTATAAGGGTGTATGGCTAGGCCAAAAGGATGGTATCACATAAACAAAATGATCACATGACATGAGTGAACAAGTCCAAGGGTGCACAATTACACAACATGGATGGTGTCTCTAAAATGGAATGGTTTCATTATAGGAAGGGAATATATCTCTAGAATACTTCCTCAATGAAGGAATCTTATAATAGAGTGTCATCATAACCAGTTGTTCGTGATAATGATTTCATGAAGAGACCACATGGCTGGGGTCTCTTGATCAAGATCATTCATCTAACTAGCCTGCCTTCAAAAGTCTCTTCAATCCAATATGGTAACTATGGTCGCATGCAGGAATGTTAATGAAAGTGAAAATTTACCCTATGGTCATGAGGAATATTCATATTTCCAGGTTTTCATGGGGTTAATAAAATTACTAACAATCTTGTTATCACAAAACTGATAAGAGGACATGTGATAAAGCTGCATGTAGTCCCATGGAGATCTTCTTTGAGAGCAGTAGCATTTCAATACTCTATATCCATATCTATCAATATTCATACACCACACTCTTAATCTATTATATCTCTTAATGATATTTTATAATTTTTAATAGTATCTAGGAGGTTTATAGTCAAGTTGGTCCAAGACTGTCTCTATTTTTCATAGTGTGTGTGTTGTGAGTACATTGTTGAGGTATTGAAGGTCTGTTGAGAAAACCAGTATTTTATCATATGTTATTATTGTTTTATGTCACATGATGATGAGGTTTTCTCCCAAAATGTACCGTGATAAAGAGATATTTAAAGACCATCCTACTAAATAATTCCTTAGACTCGTGAGGATTTGACAATTAAGAGATCACATATCATTATGATATATTGTGAAGAACATGGATCATTATACCATTCTGCCCTGGATAACCTCGTACCTTCAATTCACATGATTCAATAGACTTATCATGATTTCATATACCCAAATGGAACACATGAATCATATTTTCATAGTGATAACTAATTTTGAAACGAAAAAAACTACCCTTCAAATACACATATTTCATGTATAGTGGTTCAAATGTTAATCACGAATTCATTCGCTTATGATGTCTGGATATGATGGATGAATCAATTAATGTAAAATGTTGAAGTCGAACTCCATAGATAACCCACATAAAGATGCTGAAGATTATGAGAAAATAGTGTAGATTTTATTGATTGGGTGGCTTATGTTATATGAAAAATATTTAAAATGTAGAAATTTTACCATGCATAAAAAAGTCTTAAATTTGAAATCAAAATATCTTTCCATCACTTAATTAGATAACACACTCCCTCTTCAACAGAGTTGTGTGTATATGGGTCTTCTCTGAGTTTTTGGTTGCACTATCCATTGTTTTTACCTCCTCGTTGATTCTAAAAAATGATTTGAATTTTATACCTCCATGTTTGTGCAAGTGGGAACACCCATCACTCTTTATGGATAATTGACAATGTTGGTTCATAGGAAAGGTTAATGAAACTTCCACACATTTTCAGTTGACATAGTAGGACAACCATCCATGGTTTAATAATTTTTTTTATTAATTTAGAAAACTCATAAATATTGGAAAAAATATGTTTTTTCTGTAATAAAAATTAAATATCCTTTATGACACAATAATATTAAAACCAATCAATTAATCCTAATAACGCCACTTCTAAACATACTATATTATCAAAATACTTTATGAAAAGTAAATGAAGTATTATTATTATTATTATGATTAATTTAAAGGGCTTAAATACATTTAAAATTCAACAGAACAACGTTTTTGAAACAAATTGATGATTGGTGATAAAACTACACCCTTAGAATTGGATTTAGTCAAAAATGAAATGAATTCAATTATAATGTAAGAATATGAATGATTTCTATATTTGTTGTTATCTAGTTGTAATCTATATATATTCCGAATTAGAGGATTAATCAATAAATGTATGTTAACTCAAATATATTGGGTATCACTAAGAAAATATTACCAACCATTTTTTTGGCTTCAATGATATATAATATTCATATTTCTATGATGAATAATATAATCAAGCCACTGAGATTTTAGAAAGAGTAATCTTGGATAGAGGAAAAAATATCTTGAATCAAAATAGTTAAAATCCCTATGTTATAAAAGACATTTTAATAGAGGGTAATTTATGGGTGGATCCTTGACAAGAGGTTTGTACATCTCCACATATCTTGTGAGAGAAGGAATCAAGCAATCCATAGTTTTAATGAAAGGAATTCTATATAGATAAAGATCATGCATAGGTTTGAAAATTATCAACATAGGTTTTTTTGATAATGAAATATATGATGAAATATATTACATAGATGTACCTCATAAAATAGATATGGGATTTCATTATTTAACTATTGAATCATGGGTAGGGACCCATTTTTTAATGGTAGATCTACACATGTCTGATTCTCTTACCATAATATTTTGGAACACTATTTTTTCTAGTTTAAGGTTATACATGGTAGAGAATGTATTATAAAGTTTCAATTCAATATATAACCAGTAACTATCATATAGGTCATATGGAATTGATATGTACTATCATTTTTACCTAGGTCAGTAGACCCAATGATAATAGGTTTTATTATTTTACTTATTCAAGACAATATTGGTTATGATCATTATATTTTTTTAAAAGTTCTCCAAAAAAATTTATTAATACATTGATGGATAAACATAGTAGTTAGGGAATATACTTTTACTTATTCCACGGTTTAGGGTTTTCAACATGATATGATTTATGATTCAATTTTTTTGTTTTATATGATTAATATTTCACGTAATATTTTAGAGAGTGAACCTTAGAAGAATATAATCATCTTTTTCCAAGGGTTCATTTTCAATTTTTTTGAAGCTAATGAGGGTTAAATATATTTCAATTTAAATTTTATGATCACTCATGTAATACTAATATAAATAAAATTTCTATTTAAATATATTAGACCCTACATTTCAATAGTCTATTCTCAAACATCTTGGACCTTATTTTTTGGTAGTGTAATTGTAGGTATATTCTACACTATATTGCAGTTTAAGGTCATATAGCTTGGTCCTATATACTTAATATTTAATATTATTCATCTTGATACCTATGTTTTTTAGTTTAAGTCAACACTTCATGGAACCTATGAAATTATATTTTAATGTCACTTAACATAGACACTATATTGCTTTTGTTTAATTTCCTAAATATTAGACCATATGTTACAATAGTTTATGATAATGTAGATTTGACCCGATGCGGCTCTGGTTTACGGTTATATATCTTTGACCCCATAATGTTTCATTTTAAGTGAATATTTCTTAGACCATACATATATATAGAATGTGGTAATATAGCTTGGATCCTATAATGTGTTTTCTTTGAGGTCATATACATTGAGCCATATATTTTAGTATTTTAATAACATATATCATTGAAACTAGGATTTTGTAGTTAAAGGTCATATATCTTGGACCATATGTTAAATACGTTTCTATAGTTTAAGTTCATATTTCGTGGACCCTATGTTTCTATTGTTTAATGTTTAATATATTCTATACCTTATTAACATAGATTATGATAATATATCATAGAACATTTGTTCCTAGAGTATAAGGTCAAATATCTTAGACCATATATTATAATAGTTTAAGTTCATGTATCGTGGACCCATAATTGTGGTAGTTTGTTATCATATTTCCTGAACCCTACATTACTATACATTATGGTCATATATTTTTGAAAATATGTTGAAAACAAAATAAAACATATTTAATGGTAGACTCATGGAAAATTTGAGTCATGTTTCAATGTGCATGAATCTGGATGATGGGATGGGGTGAACATGCTAGAGATGATCACCAATCACTCTCTGGTAGTGACCTACTATATAGTGTCAACTGTGATCATAGGGATTAGAAGAATTCTTTAGATGTTAATAAATCTCCATTTTATGGGTTAGGTTCCATATTATAGGGGCCAATATGGAATTACATTCATATTCATATAGATGGGTCTATTGATTTTGGACACACTCTATACCAAGGGGTATGTAATATCTTACAGGGGCTTAGATTCTCAAGACATAAAAATGTTCATAGTGTTTGAGTATTTAAGAATGGTCTTGTCACCAATCATCCTTGATTAAAATAATTGTATTCAAAAAGAGTTCTAGAAATCTATATCCTCAGATCAGGAATTGTTATGGTATATAGTGACTTAACATTGAGCATGTGAATTTAAATCGGATAATTAGATTATGTGTTATGTATATAATGTCTCAAGGAGTATGACTGCAGATTGTGAGGTGTAAATATCATATAGAGGATTCTAAAAAATCACTATTAGGTAATAAGATCCTCTATAATGTAACATCCCAAGTAAGTAATTAATAATAGATATTTTTATCTATGTCTATTAATGAACTAGATAGTGTTTTAGAGGCTTAAAATGAAAATAAATCCAATCTTAAGCATGGAATACACTAATATTTTTAAAAGATTGTTTTACTGCCTTTTGATGGAAGAACATTTTTAAATCTATCTTTTGACAATTTTATAAACTATTCTTGTCAAAATAAACTTATTCTTTATGATTGGGACATCAAAATTTACTTTGTGTGAATTTTTGGTATTTTTCTGACAATGTTCATTTTTAATGAATAGTGAAAAATACTGCATTTTACATCAAAACTGCTTTTTAATCTAATTTATTTATATGATTAGATTATCTTTTTAATTGGTCTTAAAGTGTAATATGAATATATTTTTACCATTTAATCCAATGGTGGACATTAGAATTAATTTCAATTTTAAATCGGACTTAAACTAGTGTCAATCTTTTGATACTTATTGTTTCATAAAAACACGCTATTTGTCATGACAGCGGGAATTAATTATTAAATTAATTAATGTGACTTATATGTTTTGAATATTGTAAAATAGACTTTATTTTTGAATTCTGAGTATCAAATATAGCTTAGGGTGAAGTTTTGGTATTTTTCTGAAAAACATCAATTTTTTATGAATAGTCAAATCACTAAGTGGTAGTTAAAGAAACTGATTTTTTGTTTAAATGAAACTTTGTCACTTCTGTGATTTGATTTTCAAAAATCCAACATACATGGTTGTCATTAAGAAGTAAAATTTGGTTCAATGAGATTAAAATAATTTTTTGGTGAATAGTAACTTATTAAGTTTTTAATCGCGATTAGTGGTAATTAGTGTAGTTTAAGGTAAAAATAATGCTTTAATAATATGAAATGACCTAGAAACATGTCCTAAACTTATTGGATGTGTCATGGCCGACCATGAAAAGCCATTGGTCAACTTGGGGACCCCATGGAGCCACATTGGTTGGGAAATGACATAAATTACTTTTTTTTAATGTAAAAGTAAAAATGACACAAATATAATATTTTTTACAAAAACAAATTTTAAATGGGGTTATACAAGTAATATTTTTTACTATAAATATTCATTGGAAATATATAAAAGATTTCCTACATCATAGTAGTTTTTTTATAATTTTTTGAAATTAAATAAATTAAATTATTTATGACATCATAATGATGTAGCGATTACCTCATTCATATATGATTTAAATAAAATGAAAAGATAATGTAAACTCTATGACCTAAACATGTCCAAAACCTATTGGATGGGTGTATTTAGAACCCTTATCACCTTATCCTCGAATTATATCAATGTGGGACCATTTAAATCCGAAAATCATTTTCAAATAAAGTAATATTTCTTTACTTTCCAAGAGTGCCCCTCCTCTCCTCTTATAAAAGGCCCCCACCTCTACCTCCTTACCCACACACCCAAAGCCTTTGGCTCGGCCAACCCCTGACCATTTTGTCTCTCCACTTCCCTCTATTACTCCTTTTAGCCTCACTTTGGGCAGAATACTTCCCAAGGAAGCCTCTGATCTCAAATCTAAGAGAGTTAGCCAATTTTAAGGTAATGTCTTCACTTGAGTCCTTTTGTTTTATTTTACTTCTCCAACCCCCTAAACTCTTTTTATTTATTTCTTTTGTAACAAATAAAGTATCATCAATATACTAGGATGTTGTTATAAGAAGTATTCAAGCTACACTTACACACACCTACATCTAATGGTTAAAGAACATACGGTTTCTGTGGATGGTGAATTTATGCCTCCCAAAACGATGATTGTTCAACATTCCTTTAACACCTTCAATGATGGCCATTAAGATGTCACTATATTTATATATGATATATAATATGTTTATGTTTTCCTTAAGCTTCTGTATTTTTCATTTTGGGCATACCTTTATGGTTTCCATTATGGGTAAACGCGATATCTTCATTTAAGGAAGTGCAGACTACCGCCCCCTCAAAGTGATTTGATTCGTTAAATACCATATGTAGGATGTATAAATGATGGAACTATGATATTATATATGATATTATATTTTAATTATAATATACCTTTATATCATTACGATTTCCATTCTATAAAATACGAAATAGAAATGAAAGTAGCGTTCATGCGTACGTACGGCTTACCGTCTCCATGAACGGTTCATTTCATTTATTACCTCTAAATGATTATGTAATTTTATAAATGCACGTATATACTAGATATATATGATATATATGATATATAAATCATGATTATAATCCTGGATATAATGGATACATGAAAAACTTGTAATTATAAAGGGTTTATTTTGACTCAAGTACCAATGATCGTTAAAACGACCGTTATTACCTTAAATAATTACATAGTGTTAATGACATGGAAATAAGTGATATAAAAGGAATAATGAACTTGAAAAAGGTTCTTCCAAAAGTAGAAATTAACTCAAGTTTATTATTCAGGAGATTAATGAACGACCAAGTTAAGTCGGACCCGAGGTATGGGACTTCGTCTCAATCTCCTTTCATTGAGGCATATTTTGTTTTATACACAACCTTCTTTTATATGGTGTATAAACCCCTTTGAATTTTATGTTTATTCAAAAGGAATATTTTTTATACGAAGCGTTTACTAAATGACAAAAGGGAATGTTTTTGTCGTACGTATGCGGCGACAACGACTTCTCCGCCATCGTGACCGTTATTTGAGTTTCGGCTTCCTCTACAAGCCATACCTTCTTTCTAAAAGAAATATAAATACCATGTTTTACTTTTCTTTTATTTTGGTATCGAAAATGGTTTTCATAATGTTTTTATATCAATGTGTGGTATTGATATCTTGTGATTGAAAGGTGGGAATGTTATGTTTCCTTTATGCATGTTTTATGTGATACGATTATGTTGAGGTTCATGGGAATTATTATGAAGACGGGTGGTTCCGTGATAAACTAAGGGCGGGTGAGCCCGATATAGCTCTCCAATGCATTGGGTAACGCGAAGGTGTGAAACGTTAAGGTTTCTCCGAAGATATTTAGGGAATATATTGTTATGGGTATTCCAAATGTAACCAAGAGGGTTACTCCCTACGTAAGAATGTTATGATTGCCTCATGTTTCCTTTATGTCTTATGATTTCTATGATTTATTCATGATTTGATGAGGTATGTTAAAGTGCTTATGTTTTATGAGTAAAGTATGATCTCATTCTTATGTATATATGTACCCATGTTTCCTTTCCATATTTTTATATCCCTTACTGCGCTTTTTATGCTCATCCCATGTTTTTTGAAATGTTTTTCACAGGTCAAGGGAAAGGTACATGATATGATGATAGTGTCAAGGATGTGTCAAGAAAGAATCCATGTTTTATTTTAAATATGTTTCCATTGATGGGAATGAATAATACTATCTTTATGTAACCACTTTGTTAATATATGGAATGTAATGCAAGTTTTATGATCTAATTCTCTAAAACTCTAAACCCGAAAAGATCCTCATTGTGTAATCTTGTAATAACTCAATATTAAGTAAGGTTTAAGGCTGGGGCATTATAGTTGTTATCAGAGGTCGGTTTAGATAAATTTAGGAGTTAGAATTCTATTAAATGATTATCCAAAAATATTTTTTTTTGAAATGATATAGCATTTGAAGATTACCATGTTGCTTCATCTAAGACATGTTTGATCAGAATGGTTTTCCACAGAGGAAACAGGGAAGAAGTGCTAGGAAGGCATACAGAAGGAAATAACCTTCCTAATCAGCATCCCGAGATGGTCGGAATTGGAACTGAACAGTTTGTTGCAGTGATGGAAAAGTTGACTCAGGCTATAAATGGTTGTGGTATCCATGCATGAGATCAGCCAGATCAACTGTAGAGGAACATGTCAGTGGTGGAAAATTTCATGAGGCAACATCCCCCATCATTCAGAGGATCATCTGACCCTGTGTTAGCTGAAGGGTGGATTAAAGCACTGGAAAAGATTTTCGATGTCATGGGGTGTTCAGACAATCAAAAGGTTAGTCTTGCTATTTACCGTTTGGAGGGTGAGGCAGATCAGTGGTGGTCGATGGTTAAAAATATCAGGGATGCTGATGAGATTGATGCTCTCGACTAGGATGAATTCAAATGTATGTTTCTTGAGAAGTATTTTCCTAAAGCTGTTCGACTTAGGATGGAAAATCAATTCTTGGAATTGAGGCAAGAGGAAGACTCAGTGGCTGCCTATGAAGAAAGGTTCACTTGATTGGCAAGGTATGCTCCAAATTTTATCCAAGACCTTGATAGTAAAATCAATCGTTTTTACTCAGGATTAAAACCAAAATATCGAAGGGCATTAGCTTCTCGTGAGTTTAAAAGTTATGAAAAGCTTGTTTGATGTGATGAGAAGGTGGAAATGGATTTTTCCGATGATCAAGTGTTCTATAACAACCAACAGAAGAAGTGACCGAGGTGGCAAGAGAAAGGTAAGAATTCTTCAAAAAAGTCTGATGGTAAGAAAACTAAGTTTCCAGTTTGTGATAGATGTGGAAAAAGGCATGCGGGGGAATGTCTTCTGAATTCTGGAAAGTGCTACCAATGTGGTAAGATGGGACATAAGGCTCGTGATTTCCCTGAAAAAGATCAGGGTGATGGTAAGACCAAATTTGATTTACATTTAGTGAAATGTTATAAGTTCAATGAGATGGGTCACTATGCAAATGAGTGTCCGACAAAGAGCTTGAGTGATGGGAAGCAGTTAGAATACAAGTAGAAAGGTGTGCTAAAATCTTTTTCAACTACTTCGGCAGACATTGGGCAATCAAATGAAGTTGTATCAGGTACTTTGTTTGTTTTTTCAGATTATACCAGTGTGTTGTTTGATTCGGGTTCTACACATTCATTCATCTCTGAAACCTTTTCTAGTAAAATGGGAATACCATCTCAAGAAGTGACTCCTAATCTTGTGGTAAAAACACCTGGGGGAAATGTTGAGGCAAAAAGAATTTATAAGAATCTTCCTATCCTTATCTGTGGAAAGAACCTACTTGAAAACCTTATTGTTTTACCTCTAGTAGAGTTTGATGTTATCTTGGGTATGGATTGGCTCTCTATTTACCATGCTATGATTGACTGTAGAGCTAAAGAAGTTTCTTTTTAGAAAGACTTTCAGTTTGTGTACAAGAATGAACCCGTACTGTTGATAACTTATGAAGAGGCCAATAAACTTATAAAAGATGGAAATGAATGTTACCTTGCACACATCATTGAAAATAAAGGAACTGTTCAGATTAATGATGTGCCAGTGGGAAATGAGTATCCTGATGTTTTTCCTGATGAGTTTCCTGGAATAATACCAGATCGGGAAGTTGAGTTTACTGTTGACTTAGTTCCTGATGCTAAGCCAATTTCAAAACCCCCTTATCGAATGGCTCAAATTGAACTTTTAGAGTTGAAGGAGAAATTGCAAGATTTATTAGAGAAAGGTTTCATTCGACCTAGCACATCACCTTGGGGTGCTCCTGTTTTATTTTTTAAAAAGAAAGATGGTTCTATGAGGCTTTTCATTGATTATAGGGCCTTGAATAATATCACTGTTAAGAAAAAATATACTTTTCCTCATATTGATGATTTGTTTGATCAGCTCCAGGGAGCTCAGTATTTTTCAAAGATTGACCGGAGATCGGGGTACCATCAGCTGAAGGTAAAGGAAAAAGATGTTCCAAAGACCGCGTTCCGTACAAGATATGGCCATTATGAATTTGTAGTAATGCCTTTTGGGCTATCCAATGCACCTTATGTATTCATGGACTTAATGAATAGAATTTTCCATGAGTTCTTGGATAAGTTTGTGGTGGTTTTCATTGATAATATTTTGGTTTTTTCTAAAAGTAAAGAGGAGCATGAAAGACATTTAAGGGTTATCTTGCAAACCTTAAAAGAAAAGAAACTGTATGGAAAATTCAGAAAGTGTGAGTTTTGGTTGAAACAAATTTCATTCCTTGGTCATATTGTTTCTAAAGATGGAATAACTATTGATCCTACAAAAACAAAATTTGTGGAAGAATGGCCAAGACCCACAAATGTAACCGAGATTCATAGATTCCTTGGTTTGGTAGGCTATTACCGAAGGTTTGTTAGAAATTTTTCACGGTTATCTAGTACCATGACTAAGCTAACTCGGAAGGGTGTTAAGTTTATCTGGACAAAAGAATGTGATGATTTTTTTCAGGAATTGAAAAGAAGAGTGGTGAATGCTCTAGTTTTGGCACTACCTTCCAGGAATGGTGAGTTTGTTATATACAGTGATGCTTCATTGAAAGGACTTGGTTGCGTCCTAATGCAGAATGATCATGTAATTGCTTATGCTTCACGACAGTTGAAAACTCATGAGGTAAATTACCCTACACATGATTTGGAATTAGCTGCTATTGTTTTCGATTTAAAAATTTGGAGGCATCATTTGTATGGAGTAAAGTGTGAAATATATACCGATCACAAAAGTTTAAAGTATATATTCACTCAGAAATAATTGAACAGGAGACAAAGGAGATGGCTAGAATTAATCAAGGATTATGATTGTACAATTTATTACCATCTGGGAAAAGCAAATAAAGTGGCTGATGCTTTGATTCGAAAAAGTAATTCTTCATTAGAAATGTTGTGTTTGGAACGTGATCCTTTGGTTAAGGATTTGATGAACATTGGCATATAAGTTGTTGGTGCAGGAAGTTCTTCTGTTTTGTTTCAGGTATCAGTGAGACCATCTCTATCAGATAGAATCAAGCAAGCACAGAAGCAAGACAGTGAGCTGCAGAAAAAGGTAGAGCTAGTTCAGAAAGGTAAGTTGCCTGAATTCAAAATTGATAATGATTGCGTTTTGAGATTTGGGAAGAGATTGTGTGTGCCTTGTGATTCACAGTTGAAGAGAGAGTTGTTATGTGAAGCTCATAGTTCTCTGTTTTCAGTTCATCCTGGCAGTACTAAGATGTATAGAGAACTGCGGGAGTATTACTGGTGGGATGGATTGAAAAGAGATATTGCTGATTTTACTGTGAAGTGTTTGACTTGTCAACAGGTTAAAGAAGAGTGGCAGTTACCGAAAGGGATGCTTCAGCCTCTACCAGTGCCAGAGTGGAAATGGGAGAAAATATCCATGGACTTTGTTGTGGGATTACCGAAGACATCTCGAGGTAATAATGGAATCTGTGTTATTGTTGATCGCTTGACCAAGTCTACTCATGTCCTTGCTATACGAGATACTTTTTCCTGGGATCAACTTTGCCCTTTTTATCTTAAAGAGTTAGTCAGGTTACAAGGAGTTCCTTTCTCCATTGTATCTGACTGTGATCCCAGGTTCACTTCTAACTTTTGGAAAGTCCTTCAGAAGTTGTTGGGTACTGAATTAAATTTTAGTACAGCTTTTCATCCTCAATCAGATGGGCAGTCAGAACGAACAATTCAGAACTTGGAGGATATTCTACGAGCCTGTTAGATGGATTATCAGGGAAGTTGGGACCAACATCTTTCTTTGGTTGAATTTTCATATAATAACAGTTTTCATTCCAGTATACAGATGGCACTATTTGAGGCGTTATATGGGAAGCGGTGTCGAACTCCAGCTTTCTGGGATGAAGTGGGTGAAAGGATGTTGATGGGACCAGAATTGGTAGAAGAGTTGGTAGAAAAAGTTCAGCTGATACAGAAACACATGAGAACAACTCAGAGTAGGCAGAAGAGTTATGCGGACAACAGGAGGAAGGATCTCTCTTTTGAGGTAGGTGATCATGTTTTTCTCAATGTATCACCATGGAAAGCTGTGATGCGATTTGGTAAGAAAGGAAAGCTGAGTCCAAGGTTCATTGGACCATATGAGATTCTGGAGAGAGTTGGATCAGTTGCTTACCGAGTGGCATTACCTCCGAGTTTATCTCAGGTACGCAATGTTTTTCACGTTTCGATGTTAAGGAAGTACATGCCAGATCCATCTCATGTTTTGAGTCCAGAGGTAGTTCAGCTGGAAGAGAACCTATCTTATGAGAAACAACCGGTCCAGATTTTTGACCACATGGAGAAAGTGTTACGGAATAAGGTGATTCACCAGGTAAAGGTTTTGTGGAAAAACCACATGATTGAAGAGGTAACATGGGAATCTGAAAATGCAATGAGGGATAAGTACCCCCATTTATTCGATAAGTAAATAAATTGTGGGGACACAATTTTCTAAAGGGGGGAAGGATGTGACATCCCAAGTAAGTAATGAATAATAGATATTTTTATCTATGTCTATTAATGAACTAGTTAGTGTTTTAGAGGCTAAAAATGAAAATAAATCCAATCTTAAGCATGGAATACACTAATATTTTTAAAAGATTGTTTTACTGCCTTTTGATGGAAAACAATTTTTAAATCTATCTTTTGACCATTTTATAAACTATTCTTGTCAAAATAAACTTATTCATTATGATTGGGACATCAAAATTTACTTTGTGTGAATTTTTGGTATTTTTCTGACAATGTTCATTTTTAATGAATAGTTAAAAATACTGCATTTTACATCAAAACTGCTTTTTAATCTAATTTATTTATATGATTAGATTATCTTTTGAATTGGTCATAAAGTGTATTCCGAATATATTTTTACCATTTAATCCAATGGTGGACATTGGAATTAATTTCAATTTGAAATCGGACTTAAAGTAGTCCCAATCTTTTGATACTTATTGTTTCATAAAAACACGCTATTTGTCATGACAACGGGAATTAATTATTAAATTAATTAATGTGACTTATATGTTTTTAATTTTGTAAAATAGACTTCATTTTTGAATTCGGAGTATCAAATATAGCTTAGGGTGAAGTTTTGGTATTTTTCTGAAAAACATCAATTTTTGATGAATAGTGAAATCACTAAGTGGTAGTTAAAGAAACTGATTTTTCGTTTAAATGAAACTTTGTCACTTCTGTGATTTGATTTTCAAAAATCCAACATATAAGGTTGTCATTAAGAATTAAAATGTGGTTCAATGAGATTAAAAGAATTTTTTGTTGAATAGTAACTTATTAAGTTTTTAATCGTGATTAGTGGTAATTAGTGTAGTTTAAGGTAAAAATAATGCTTTAATAATATGAAATGACCTAGAAACCTGTCATAACCTTATTGGATGTGTCATGGACGACCATGAAAAGCCATGGGTCAACTTGGGGACCCCATGGAGCCACTTTGGTTTGGAAATGACATAAATAACCTTTTATTTAATGTAAATGTAAAAATGACACAAACATAATATGTTTTACGAAAACAATTTTTAAATGGGGTTATAAAAGTCATATTTTTTACTATAAATATTCATTGGAAATCTAAATGGATTTACTAAATCATGGTATTTTTTATAATTGTTTGAAATTAAATAAATTAAACTATTTATGACATCATAATGATGTAGCGATTACCCAATTAATATAAGATTTAAATAAAATGAAAAGATAATGTAAAATATATGACCTACACATGTCCAAAACCTATTGGATGGGTGGATTTCGAACCCTTATCACCTTATCCTAGAATTAGATCAATGGGGGACCATTTAAATCCGATACTCATTTTCAAATAAAGTAATATTTCTTTACTTTCCAAGAGTGCCCCTCCTCTCCTCTTATAAAAGGCCCCCACCTGTACCTCCTTACCCACACTTTCAAAGCCTTTGGATCGGCCAACCCCTGCCCATGTTGTCTCTACACTTCCATATCTTACTCCTTGTAGCCTCACTTTGGGCAGAAGACTTCCCAAGGAAGCCTTTGAGCTCAAATCTAAGAGAGTTACCCGATTTTAAGTTAATATCTTCACTTGAGTCCTTTTGTTTTATTTTGCTTCTCCAACCCCCTAAACTCTTTTTATTTATTTCTTTTGTAACAACACCAGTATCTTCAATATACTAGGATGTTGTTATAATAAGTATTCAAGATACACTTACACACACCTACATCTAATGGTTAAAGAACATACGGTTTCCGTGGATGGTGAATTTATGCCTCCCAAAACGATGATTGTTAAACATTCCTTTAACACCTTCAAAGGTGTCCATTAAGATGTCACTATATTTCTATATGATATATCATTTGTTAATGTTTTCCTTAAGATTCTGTATTTTTCATTTTGGGCATACCTTTATGGTTTCCATTATGGGTAAATGCGATATCTTCATTTAAGGAAGTGCGGACTACCGCCCCCTCAAAGTGATTTGATTTGTTAAATACCATATGTGGGACATATAAAAGATGGAACTATGATATTATATATGATATTATACTGGAGTTATAATATACCTTTATATCATTATGATTTCCATTCTATAAAATACGAAATAGAAATGAAAGTAGCATTCACGCGTACGTACGACTTACCGTCTCCATGAACGGTGCATTTCATTTCTTACCTCTAAATGATTATGTAATATTATAAATGCACGTATATACTAGAGATATATGATATATATGATATATACATCATGATTATAATCCTGGATATAATGGATACATGAAAAACTTGTAATTATAAAGGATTTATTTTGACTCAAGTACCAATGATCGTTAAAACGACCGTTATTAACGTAAATAATTACATAGTGTTCATGACATGGAAATAAGTGATATAAAAGGAATAATTAACTTGAAAAAGGTTCTTAAAAGAGTATAAATTAACTCATGTTTATTATTCAGGAAATTAAAAACGACTGAGTCAAGTCGGACCCGAGGTATGGGACTTCGTCTCAATCTCCTTTCAATGAGGCATATTTTGTTTTATACACAACCTTCTTTTATACGGTTTATAAACCCCTTTGAGTTTTATGTTTATTCAAAAGGAATATTTTTTATACGAAGAGTTTACTAAACAACAAAATAGAATTTTTTTGTCATACGTATGCGGCGACAACGACTTCTCCACCGTTGTGACCGTTATTTGAGTTTCGGCTTCCTCTACAAGCCATACCTTCTTTCTAAAAGAAAAATAAATACCATGTTTTACTTTTAATTTATTTTGGTATCGAAAATTGTTTTCATAATTTTTTTATATCAATGTGTTGTATTGATATCTTGTGATTGAAAGGTGGGAATGTTATGTTTCCTTTATGCATGTTTTATGTGATACGATTATGTTGAGGTTCTTGAGCATTATTATGAAGACGGGTGGTTCCTTGATAAACTAAGGGAGAGTGAGCCCGATATAGCTCTCCAATGCATTGGGTAACGCGAAGGAGTGAAACGTTAAGGTTTCTCCGAAGCGATTTAGGGAATATACTATGATGGGTATTCCAAACACAACCAAGAGGGTTACTCCCTACGTAAGAATGTTATGAATGCCTCAATTTACCTTTATGTATTATGATTTCTATGATTTATTCATGATTTGATGAGGTATGTTAAAGTGATTATGTTTTATGGGTAAAGTTTGATCTCATTCTTATGTATATATGTACCCATGTTTGCTTTCTATATTTTTATATCCCTTACTGAGCTTTTTATGCTCATCCCAAGTTTTTTGAAATGTTTTTCACAGGTCAAGGGAAAGGTACATGATATGATAATAGTGTCAAGGATGTGTCAAGAAAGAATCCATTTTTTATTTTAAATTTGTTTCCATTGATGGGAATGAATAATACTATCTTTATGTACCCACTTTGTTTATATGTGTAATGTAATGCATGTTTTATCATCTAATTATCTAAAACTCCAAACCTGAAAATATCCTCAATGTGTAATCTTGTAATAACTCATGATTAAGTAAGGTTTAAGGCTGGGGCCTTATAAATAATGTCTCCAAGGATCATAAGGATCAGAGGACCTTTTTGAAAGTAAAAGATGCATCTGGTTAATATACTAATGGACCATATAGAGATCAAAATCAAGAATAGTAAAATTGATGAGATCCTTAAATATACAAACACATTTCCAATGACTATTGGAGATTTTGAATGTTTCAAATTGTTTATCAAATGATTTTTATAGGATAAAAGGATATCCATGGAAGGTTTTTTTAAACAATTGATCGTTCCATTTGTTATTTGACACATTATCAAGGTGAAGAGATGATATATATCATTTCCTAGGTTTTTTTGTTGTACAATAAAGTTCTTAAAGTAATGGAATAATGTTTTTTTGTCACATGATATTCCAAGAATGCTTTGGTAAATTTTTATTTATGCACAATCATTTTCCTATGATCTTGAATAGTAAATCATAACGAGTGGTGAAATGAATTTTTCTATGTCATAGCATTTTAATTTTTTATCAATAATGGTATTATGTATATTTCATTATCAATTTAGAATATTTTTATTTCGACTGTATTTTTACCTCTCATATTTAGTGATGATAGTCCTACAAATGCCAAATCAGTCAACCTAGACCACTAAGCTTCAACGAGTCATCATCAATGGGAGGAAAAAATATTGGTTATAGGATAACCCAAAATATTTTGGCTATGGTTATATGATAAGTAGGGAAAAAATATGTTGGATATATTTTAATAACATGGTTCACCAGATGAGAGTACTAATTTTGGGGAGTCTCAACTAGATTTGGAACATATGTGAGGGGGATAATTTCATAATTCATGGTTTTATGATTATTTGATTTACACATGAGGAAGTAATAAATTTACTTATTTCTCAAAACTATTGAGATTAATTGTTATGGGTGGGTGATTTTGTCAGAAACTATGTTGAGTTGGGGGGGGGATTAATGATTTGTGTACCTAGATCAATTTGTGTTTCACTAGGTATATCGTAAGGAAATAAATCGAGAAAAATACACCCCATATCAATGAATACCCACAGTGTATAATGAGCTTATACAGTGAGGGAAATAGATATTGTTTTTTGAAATTTTGTATAGTACAAGGATATAGATTCCTCATGTCACTATGTATCATATAAGGATATGAATAAATCAGTAAGTCATTATTATATGGATCCCTACCCAGATCAAACTCATATGTATAGAGAATTTAGGTTTATCAATCCATATAAAATATCAATGGGGATTCCCCTACATGGATCCAATTCAGGTGCATGGAATAAAAACTAATTCATACCTCTTTGTAGATCCATCTGGGAAGTGATTTATCGCTATTAAAATTTGCCCACTAAGGTGGGAGGGGAAATTTTCTAAATCATATGATGAGATTAAGATTAGATAAAAATGATTCACTTTGTATCTCATACTATTAGGAATAAATCCAAATATAGTTTATATATTTAATGTCACTTGAATAAAACTGATATATAAAAAAGTAAATAGGAAATCCTTTTCACCCATGTGCTAGAAAATTTTGTTAGGTGATGGAGACCACTCATCAAGGAGAAAGGGGGCATTATCAAAACTCATTTTTATAGAGATGAATTACAATACTATGGTAATTTACCCATTTAACTTCATTTATCACACTAATAGAGATGGTTGAAAATGTAGATTAATATTTTAAAAATTCTGTCTAGGACTAGGGTAGAGAATTAAGGTGTCATTATTTATCATTTTTTGATAATAATCATGACACACACAGTTCTTATTTGAGAGTATCCCCTTTAAATATCTTAATCATACATAGGGGAAAGGGGAATGTTTCCCCAAAAAAGATACAATATCAAATATATTCTTGGTGCATGATCTATAACTATTGGTTATATCATGATGGTGACAAGACCTCATATTAGAAGAGTCTTTCACTAGTTTGGCAATTAACATAGTCTCACAGACAAAGAACATTGACTGATTTTGATATAGACTAATAATTAGTTATGGTTATGATATTATAAAATGTATGATTGAGCCCATATAAATATACATGAGTATCGCTATGCATCATAAAAGTCTCGGAAGTAAGGCACATGTAGTTATAATATAGGAAGTGCCTTATATTTAAAGAGACTATGTGTATGGAGAGGCATATTTTTTTCATGACACTACAAATGATCCCAATATAGGGGACTCAAATGTCACTAAAATTCCCTTGCTAACTAGAATCAAAGAATATGTATTTCATAAAAATAAAAGGGTCCCATTCATTAAACTATCTAATATAAAGGGAAAATACAACAGAGTTCATTGCTATTTTGGATCCAATGGATGGACTCATTATTAGTGTATTTAATAATAACTACATCTCATATGGTATCATTATCCAATCAGTAGGAACTTCATTAATGGTTATGGGTCCCCTACAAAGATATGAATCATATATAGTGAAATATGAATATTATTTCAAGAATAGGTTCCTAAAATTGAAAAACCATGTGGTTGTCTATCTCACAGTTCCAGATAACATTCATGAAGGAGTGTATATTCTCATTTTCATAATAAGACAATTACAATTGAGTCTATGATATAATAACTAGGAATCACTACATATTATATAGTAATGGGAAACGTTCATTCATTTATTTCATGAAATTAATGATTCCTTTTATAGAACATGATTATATACAAATAATAAGAGAATTTGTACTCTTAGGATCAAGCTGACCATGCACCACATCATTCTATATGGATTAATATCCCATGTATATTATAAATAAACCACATAGAATGTGACACAATGTGCATTTTAGTGCTATTACAGATGGAAATCCACCTCACAATTTAACATAATGTTTTTGGAATGTGCATTTTATGTAGTTTAGAGTCATCCCAACCTTACTTTTGAACCATTTCACATGAAACTAATCCACATATAATTTTTGTGCCCTTTTTCTCAATGATATGTAAGAAAATATACGACATAAATGGGTTCAGGGAAAAATTCCACAATAAGGTAATGATATTTTAAATTCTCTTTAGAAAATTGGAAACTATTAATTTTTTAGAATTTGTGGTTGAACCTATATTAAAATATATAGACATAACTGCACATCCCAAATGAATAGGAATCATACAACACATATATCCTGAATATAAGAGTCTGTATACTGATCAATATTTCATATGGGAAGAGAGAATTTTTTGTTTTGGTCCTTATGGAATAGAACCCTCTAATTAATTTACAGACATGTTGCATGGAACAAGAATTATATATAGTTTAATTTCATGTAATTAGGAATTTTATAGAACATTCCACTCTTTGGGATTACATGGAGAAATATCAATTGTACCATGTACCCATTTTAAAAAGTGTTGTTTCAAAAAAGAACCTGTGGTTGGATCTAGGATAAGTGATCTTAGATGTCACTTCATAACCTGATTTTAACAATCAAGACATACATAATTCTGAAAAAATGGTATCTCTAAAATGATTAGGTTCAAATCATGTTGGAATTTTTTATTGATAGAATCTGTGGTTGTGCCAATGATATGGATTTTGGAATCACTATATATCCTATGAAAATGGGAATCAACCCACATATAGTTCTTTTATAGAGCCCATAAGTTTATCTAACTCATATATAGGGAGAGCGGATTATTGGTCATTACCTGAGAGAATCATGAAATTATATTCAGCTAATGTTATTATTTATAGATCATTATCATACATACAGGAGTATAATTTCAATATTTTATCCTAACCCAGTGAAATATTAGTCAATTTTATAATTTATTTAGGGACAGGGGGTGCATACAACATATCGATACATGGATCTAGCTCTCATGTAAGTAACATGTCCCATAAGATAACAGACTATATATAGATTATGATATTTTAGGATGTAACATATTTTATAGAGTTTATTATCATGAAAAGAAGGACTATTGGGGGATGGTTTTTAGGGTCATGTACCATTGTCCAAGTGGGATTTCTAGGAATAGGTTTTAAATCAAGGAATATTAATCTTCAAGGGAGATACATAACTAAAAATGAAAGGGTATTGGAATATGATTTTATAGTCTTAACTTGACAATGGATATGATTCATAAATGTGTAACATTATGGTTATTGAAATCCAATTGATGTTTTGGGTTTTGGGATGAGTATGTCATAACAGAATAATATCGTAGTCAATGATACATGGATATTGGTGGGTGTAGGTTTACCAGAAATAATATAGGATAACAGTATCACACAATATAAAGAAAATTGATAGTGGGTATAAAGGGACCTTTTTCATATGATCAAAACAATCCCTTAGACACAATATCTAAGTAATATTATTATTCAATAGTGAATCCTAACTGGGTATCCTTTAATTAGGTATTCCTTGTTACAAATATTCAATGGGGTATAGGCAAGATAATGATTCAAGGGTATTGAATATCAAGATATGTTCATCAACTAAATAAATTTTAGGGTATTAAATAAAATATCATAGGCATGATGTTGGTTTACATAGAATGGATAATTCAATAAGGGTTTTAATTACCTAATAGATATATCGGCCTATATTGAACACATTATCAGTGAAATGGGGTAAAACATTAAACTATTGGGTATATATTCACAATAATTTATGATCATTATAATTTAATGGAATCATGTAATGTAGTTTAATATCATGTGAAAATTATTGAGTTCTCTTTATTTGAATAAAATTAATCTCAATCACATTAGTTAAAGGCCTCATCTAGTTTGATAATATTATTTTATCTAGGTTTGGCATGAGAAACAAGTCAAAAAGAAGAATTCAATTTAATCACATGAGAATGCATGATAATGAAAACGTGGTTGAATTCACATTTTAATGTGAGTAAGAATCTCTAAATAGGCTTTACTCTCAAAGTGGGACATGGTTGAAATTTATGATACTTTTTGGTTGGGCCTAAAATAAAAGATACAGGTGTTACTATAACTCCAATTTTATAGGAATAAAGACACAGGTAGTTCTAATATAGATGGTCCATTTGTAGTTCATTTTCTTACATAGGGATGTGGAAATGTTTTTGTGTACAGTTCATGATCATTTATAATTAATTTTCAATAAATATTTATCATGGATTAAGAATGACGGAAACCAAATGTAGATGAGGTATTAGTGAATATATGTGGATATATTACTTTGTCCTAGTATTGAAATGTTATAGAGAACTTCTCATGTGTTTGTAGATAAATAAATATGAATCCTTCTACCATGATCTACCTCATACATAAAAGAGAATGCATGTCCCAAAATGTTAGTGAATTTCTTGTAGTTTAATGTTATGTCTCGAGGAAAAACAATATATATATTTTATGGTATTGAAACATTGACTAATGTGTCTTAAAATTTATTGTATCATGATAAGGACCACTATGAATTTAAAATTTAGGTATCTAGGACCTAGGATATCAAATATCTTAACATAATTTAACTAGAATGTGTACTGTGCAATTTAATGTCATATGGTAATGATGTATATGATTCCATTACTAACTAGGAGGAAGGTGTTCTTGATGGAGTGGGTATAACATTCAATCATGTTTCAATGGTCATCATATTCTTTAACTCAATCAACAAATCAAGAACTTATTTATTGATAAAATACTTTTTTTGAGTGTAGACATGGATTTCCCATCACAACATCCAATGAAAAATAAAAATGTCAAGATGAAAATTCACAATTTCCTTAGTAATCCTCATAATATTAATAATCTTGTGGATCCATTCTCCCACAATCAGTTGAATTATATAGCTCTATTATTTGAGTTAAGGAAATAAACCTTGTTTCTTTATTTTATAATACACAGGAAACACAAATTCAATTTCATTAGTTGTGTGTTCTGTTGTGAGTGGTCACATGAATAAAGTGGGGATTTGAGTGTTCGTTTCTCCAAAATGACTTCATCTATTTTTTTACGAAGATATTCATTAAAGGAAAATAATTAATCAAATTTATGTATAATATGTTAATAGTAGGGGATAAATATTCATGGCCTCCCAACACTACATATTTTCTTTCTTTTTTCATAGGATTTCATCATATCATTCAGCAAGTAATCAGAAAAATAACCTGAGACATGTTTTTGATAGAAATAAGAATCATGTACTTATCTATAATAAAGATATGGATAATGATGAAACATAACTCGTGTTCCACATATGTCATTATCTTCGTTGAAAAATGTTTAAATTTAGTTACTTGGATGTGGTTCCCAATCAGGATCAATTCAGGGGTTGATATTAGAGTTTTGAAGACCTCATATTTAGATGATATCTCCTATTGATTGGGGGAAATTGAGTCTCTTAAAATCTCTATGAAAAATACATCGGCCAATCAATATCCAAGATGAACCAAATGCGGGGGTGGAAATGAGAAAAATCAAATAGATCAATGGTCATTTAATCGGATTCCAAAATTATCTATGACTCTCTCAAGGGTCTCTCTCCCACTCCGTGGAAGATTTATTTTGTGATCCGTAATTGCAAGAAGTTCATCACCAACAGGATGGTTATTACTTACACATGGCACAAAGGGAATTGTGTAGCTGACTTTCTCGCCTCTAAGGCGCCATCCAACTCTTCTCTAAAGGTGTACTCCAGAACTGTCTCCCTCCCCTAAGGATGTTCTTATTATGTAATTGGGGACTCCCTTGGTCTGCATCATTTTAGGCCCCCCTAAGCGTTTTCCTCTTCTTCCCCCTTCAATAAAATAAATGTTGTTGATGTTCCCAATGGGATAGGGGTGAGAAGCAATGATTTATAGAATTTTCCTCATGAGGGGGGGGGGGCATATAAATATTTCTTCAGCCTTATGGGATACAAAAAATTGTTTCAATAAAGACCTCTATAAAAGGGTTTTGGTATATCATCTTAGTAAAAAGATCCTCAATCAATCACCATAATGATTTCCTAGAGATCGTCACTATTTTTTTAGTGACGAGTGATATGTTATAGTTTATAAATAACATTATCATAATCACGGTGTTTAATGTATGTATTCTTGATTACTCTATTTTCTTTATTATTTTTTGAATGATATGATGATGAAGGGAGACACATCATAGACCATAGATATTGGATCTTCTATTAACATCAGGATTTTTTTTTTCAAAATTTCACTTCAAATCATCAGTAGGGTCAATAATGGTTTATGTAGAGGTAGGAAAGATCTCATTGATATATTATATAAATATGGGCAATGTATAACTAAGTTTGTATTCACTAATGATTGGACTAGAGGACGGGATATCCTAAACTATATTAGATGATAACAGAATTATGGTAACTATCATCAAGATTGTGCTGATTAAAAATAGGTGAATTGTATTCAAACTCAATTTATTATCTTAATAGAAACTCAAGTGAATTTGTGCCCCTACTAACTAGAAAATCCAATATTGTGGGCTAGGACCCATAGTAATCTTCAGTGGGATGGTTCCCATTGTACCATTAAATTGTTAACAACCCTTATCGAAGATGAACATATGGTAAAAAATGAAATAAAATCTACTAACCCTATATGTTACGGTTCATAATAGGATTAAATAGTAAAAATAAAAAATTGAGGTGATTTATAAAGCTTCTAGATAGTCATGATATGAAGTAGGATTTAGGCTACATTTTTTATGCACTTAGGTCCCTAAGAGATGATGGTTTTAGTAAGTACATGATATCAGTCTTGAATTTTTGTGTTTGGATGTTCCGACAGGCTCTCTTTTTTCATTACATTTTCTATATAACTAAGATAGACAAAAAAATATTTTCTATATCTTATCATAGTAGTTGGACAATACACCAATTTTGATGAAGAATGACGATATGATCCCATTTAGTTAGCTAATTGGCGGTTTCCGGGACATGGGTGGTGTCCTCTCCCCCATCATACGAAAAGTAATGTAGTTTTTTTCATAATATAGGGATAAGAAACTACTGTTGTTAGCTGATGAAATTGGGTAACACATATCATTCGTAGCCTATTTCAGATAATAAAACCTATGGGATTCATCCAATGGACTATTTAATAATTTTTCTCCTAGGTTTGGATGCAAAAATTGAGGGAGAACACCCAAACATGGGCATTTATGAACTGAAGATGGAGGTGTTGGGTTGGTGACATCATAAGTTGGGATATTAGGGCCAAGAAATCCTTCGTGGATAGAGTGTATCATTGATGCATCTTCATGTTTTATTTAGTATAATGTGGTGTCTTATGAGAAATACTAGATTGTACAATGATAAAGTAATTAATTATTATATTTGGTGACACTATTTATATTATGGGGATTTCTATGTTTCCTTGAGATAGAAGACAAAAAAGACACCCATTGGTGCAACATTAAATATAAGAGTTCATGGTTGATTGAATTACTTTAGAGTTAACGAACATAAAATTGGCCCTTATTTATTTGTGATGCGATTTAATCTTTCAATGTTTTAATTTTGGGTTGAAAATTTCAATTTTTTTGCAAAACAATTTATAGGGCATGTGAATTGATTATGGGAGGTTGAGTATAGTTTCAAAATCATTCACATCTAGTTCAATATATTGTTTCTAATGGAAAATCACAACAAAAAGTTTTGACCTACAATGGAATGTGGACCCACTTTCCAAATGTTTGATGTTATTAGAAATTAAATCTATTGAATCATAAGAACTCATATTAGATGAGAGTATGGGAGTTCATTCTCATCAAAACCTATTGAGTGGGATGATATCATACAACAATACTCTCTTATAGAGGTAATATTTGTTGGTTAGTACGATTCAAACCTAGATGTTGGATTTGAAACCCAAATTAAAATGATTTGATCAAAAAAATGGTAAAAACTATATTACTTACAAGTTACCCTTTATTATCTTATTAAATAATAAATCTCTGGTTAACAAACACAATTGGGTGCTCCGGAATTTATTTCCATCCTATAAGGAATTTTGTTTATTAGAATTATGATAAAACCTCCTAAAGTAATCCTACATATCGTACTAAGAAAATATAATCAAAGTGAATATTGTTTAACTACGTATTTTATGTAAACCACAAAGAGGAATTCTATATATCCTTCTATAAGGAGGAATAAAACTTGACATAGTTCGGTTTTGAGAAAACCAATCTTGTGAAAGTTGAATCAACGCATGTTTGAGTGGTGGTTAATTCATGTGAGTTCTCATTAAGATGATTAATTATGAGAATGCCCATTTTTATGTAATATAAGATGTATTTAAAACATACACATGAGGTGGAGGCCATCGTCAGTGTCATTTGTATCACATTGATTAAAATATCATGAACTAACTCTATGATCACATGGATCATGCTATGTGTGAGAAACAGGTTATGTTAAAAGATCAGAAACATTATGTGACAATGTGATATTGTATTTTTGTAGTGAATAGAGACTGAGGATTCCCAAAAGAAGTGTATGGTTATTTTTCTTGTAGAGGATATGGTTCAATGACAAATGGCTCCTGATTTTAGAAGGACTATTATAATATGAAATCTATATCAGATAATTATTGACTTTACAAGATGTATGGACACAAAGAAGAATATGTTATGATGATTAATTTGATATGGGGGATTGGGCATTGAAACGTAATCCTATGTAATGTAACGTTTTTATTTTCATTTGACATTACTTGCACATTTCTTTTAATAAATTTGCGGGATCAGGCTTATGTCTGGTTCAAACTTTCCTGGTATATTAAAGAGGTGTTTATTAATTAATGGATGGGGATTAGAACCTAGTGGGTAACCAAAATTATATATCATCATCAATGAATCAGGTGAGGCCAAAAGGATTGGGGATGAAAAATAGTAGGTAGCCAAATTAATATGAAGGAATCATATGATATTTGACTCATGATGCATTATGATTCCAAAAATAAGCATATTTATAAATGAAATATTACATAATACATATGTAGATATCATTATGCGAGGTAGTGTGATAATAAATCCATAATGACAAACCCCATATTGTAGGAATATGGAAAAAGGAAAACGATGCATCTCACCTTAAGGAACATGAGGGAATGGTCATTCCTGACATCATGGTAGATCCTCATATCATACGTTCATTCATTATCCATTAATATATGAATAAGTATGATTAAACTCATTCGGTAATTTTTTTATAGACTATAAATGTCATAGTATTAAAACAAACAGTATTCCCAGGTCATATATTCATCCACCATCCTATGATTGAAGAGAGAAGATGAAAATGAAGGGAATGAGTATTTAGTATGCTTTTATAGCATGGATGACTCTAAAAAATATGTCATAGATTCAGTTTGAGGTTTTGTCTTGATAGGACAGCCCAACTTCATTACTTGGGTTGTGAAAATTTTGTGACCAAGTAGGGTTTATGGGATTTTGCCTCTCTAAGGGGTCATATGGTCATGGAGTAGACTTTTTTTCATGAAGTGAATTACTGATGGAACAAAACATTATTACTATAACATGTATTTGTGAAACAATTGGTGCATAACCACAAAACCCACCCCAAACTACTACATGGATACTTCCAACATTGGAGGGGGGTTGGTCAACCAAAAACTCATAAATTGGAATGATAGACTAACGATGTATAGATAAGAACACATAACCAAGGCCCATGTAAGTGAACCACATATCAATTAATAAATGGGACCACAATGTCAGAAATATACATCATGTGACAAGTGGTGTAATAATAAGATATTTTGAAATAACTCTATGTTTGATAACATATATTACATATAACAATGATATTAAATGTACAAATAAATATTATTATTTTATGACCATTATAATATTTTTTTATGTGGTGGGTTTTAATATTAGTAACCACATTAGAAAATATACATATTGGTACTATTAAATTGATATTTATTTATTTATTATTACAAAATAAGAACTAAATTTTCAGTAATGTCCTTTTCTACTTTAAATAAATATTATTTCATAAACAATTATTTTTATAGATTCTGTGAGAAAATAATATAATTTATTTTTAAAAACTTATAAATTTATTTGATAAAAATTATATAATTCAAGATACATGGATATAAATTATCTTATGGTTAAATTGTTGTATTTTTTTAAAAAAATTATTTCTCGATGATTGAGAAAAAATTCTGATATTTGTTCTGAACATCCTTTTCTTTTAATGTAATTACAAAGTTTCATTCTATTGTTGACATTTTTTTAAATTTAATAATTTAAATTTAATTGAAAATTATCAAAAAAATGTTATTTTAGTCAATAGTTTACATGAATTTGGTATAAATGTTTTTACACATTCATGTAATTTTTTACAAAAATAACTTTTTATCTCATTTTGCTGGCTTAATTTTAAATTAAAATTTTATACTTATATTAATATAATTCATTAAAATGGATTCCATATTTGGAATCCTATTAACTAATATTAGGAAATATGGTCCACTTATTTTTTTCAATATGAATTGAAATGACATTGATGTTTTATTCCCACGGTACTGGGAATATGGTTTGGTTAGGGTAAATACTAATGTTTTAAGGATTAAAATTCATTACAAACATTACTATATTTCATCAAAATATTATATATCATCTATAATTTAAAAAATATTTAAAATAAGATCTTTTCACCAATAATATTTGATTTTTATTTTTATATGATTTAAGTTTAAGATAAAGTTAAAAATGTCATATTGTTGTTGTTAATATCTCAAATATTTTGTTGTAGGGATAATCTTTTTCTGTTAAATAATAAATTTTTATTATTAGTTTTAATTAAATTTTTTATCATTGAAATTTATTATTTATTTTTTGGGGTGAAATAATTACCTTAAATAAAGATGTATTTCCAACACATAGCTTGGGAAAGCACTAGAAAAATAAACAAAATTATTTTAAAAGATCAAAATGTATGATTATTTAGGAGAGTAAATGTGTCCCATGAATTTTTAAGATAAATATTACAAATTACAAATATTTTATATTTTATAATCAATTTCCAATAATTTCATATGACTTTCAATTAAATATTTTTTGGATGGTTCATAAAACAACATTGGTAACATTTTTTGTTAAAAATATTTTATTGAATTATTTAAAAATCATCAAAATGTTGAAATTAAAAAAATAGAATTATATATATTAAATAATCAATTTTCCATTTATGGATAAATTTTCACCATTAAAATAAAATCATTACCCTTTAGTATTGAAAATTTCATTACTATGGATATAGATAAATTGGTTAATAGTGCGTTAAAATGAATATATATGTTTGAAAATAATATACAAACAAGAAAAAAAATTAATCACATGATTATACTAATACCCTATCCCACATTTCATATAATTCATGTCATTTTGGAGTCATTTTTTATCTTTTATATGCATAGTAGTTAATAATATTACATCTAATTTCAAAAATTAAATTAATAATATTTTTCAAAAAATTAATATTTTATAAAATATTTAAAATTCATAACGATAGTATATATGCTCAATGAAGTTTGATATGTTTTAAAATATCACCCATTGTCCATATATTGTTCTATTTTCTTCTTATATAAATTTTCATTCTCTATAAAGTGTAAAAAACTTTGTTATTGTGGTTATTGTAAAATAGTATAATAGGGGGATCAAACCAAGATGTAAGGGTGAAAAATTATCTTTAAAATGCCCAGATTGTATTTTATAATAATATTTAAAATAATTATCTTCATATATTAATATTAAAATATGTTTTAAATTTCTTTCTATGAAATTTATGTTTATTTTAAATTAACACTTCCATGAAATTCCATGAATTCTCCTTCCCTAACATATAAAAGGGAACCCCCTCTCCTCTCTTAACACACTAAATGAAACATTTGGTTCAACTATTCCTAATCCAAATAATTTTCTAACAACCATACCCATATTCAATATGTCTTTTTTATGATAGAATACATTCCTTTGAGCGATTAATGTGTAAATAAATTGAAGTTGTCCAGAGACGATGAACATCTATTAATTGAGTGTTTTAGTTTTATTTCTTATTCTCACTCATTCAAATATTTTTCCACCATAATGAAATACAAAAAACTGTATCTATATTATAAATATATTTTACCATGATAATTTAATAACCTCTATAACAACATATGTTTTTATATAATATTATTTTTTCAAATAAATTTTATTTTATCGATAACTAAAGTTACACGTAACATTGAGTTTTAACGAACCAAGTCATACAATTAATATTATAATTTAATAATTTCAACAATAAGTTATCTATTAAACATGGATTTATTAATATAAGAATACATATTTTATAAAATATGTATAAAGGATTTATAAAAAAAATAAAATATTTATAAAAATTACACTAGAAATAGTTTTTGTTCCAAATGATATTTTTTCTCTTTGAAAATATTGTAAAATTTATTATTTTGACTTCTTAAAAATGAATTTTAAAAAATAAAATCCATTTTGGAAATTTTTGTTTAAACATTATATTTGAGTGATGCTTTATGAATTTTATTAGATGAATTAATATTCATTGATTAGAATGAATTATTTTTTTATTAAATACTTCTTTATCTTTTAAATAATTTAAAAAAGATATTTATTTTAAATATTGTTATAATAGTAAAATTAGTTTAATAGTATAATTTTTAATGCATTCTAATTCATTAAAAGAAATTAATTATGGACATGTCATATTAAAACATTCTACACTTATGAAATATTTTTCAATGGAAAACTTATTTCTTATTGCGTTTGTGGGTATAATTTTTAATTAAATTATAAAAATTATAATAATTAATTTTGAAAAATGTACTAAATATTTTTTATAATCTTTATTTATATTATATAATAATATAATAATTTTTTTTATTAATAGAAAATATATCCAATGTTAATTACCACTGTTAAGTTTTAAAATGCTTTACTGAGAGGATAAATTAAAAGAAAAATGGTTAAAATGAAATGTAAACTTTTATTATTCTTATTTTATGGACATATGTAAAATATATCACATATAATTATCTATAATAATCTATTCTAAATCTTTATGGCATGTGTAAAATAGGTGTAAACCATTTTCATTTAAAAAATTTCATGTGTGTCATCTCCCCCACATATAAAAGTGAACCCTCCACTTTAATCCTCATAAATCAAAAGTATTTTTGGATATGAAAATACAATCCAAAATATCATTATCACTTTCATTAAAATGTTCAATAAGACATACTTTTTAATGAATACATTATATGATATATTTTGTCATAAATCAAAGAAGTTTGTCCGAAGAAGAGGCATCGTTCATCGTTGAGTGTTTTTTATTTCCTATTCCACCTCAATAAAATATAAAAAAAAATATGATGATATAATATCATATATATCTAATATATATATATATATATATTATTTTAATGGAATTCCATATATCCTATTCATGTTAAATGTAATGGGAAATAGAAGCATCGATGGTGTGCACGATGAACTACTGCCGTATGAACAGATGCAATTTGATTTCAATCACCACCTATAATAGATAGATATAATGTTGGATTAAACAAATTTATATGATATTTATTACATATTTATAAATTTATATTTATTATTTCACATCAACCTTCATACATTATAATATTTTGGAAAACGATAACAATAATCGTGCGTACGTGTGGACTACCAAATCTACAGAGCAATGTGATTTGGTTTTCATTTTATTTTGACATTATTTGTAATGTGGATATATATAATAAATATATATAATATATATGATATAAAAATATCTCTATAAATGTGAATTAATATTTACCTTTCTTTTGTTCCAACTACTGAGAAAATAGAAACAATATTCATTTATGCTCATGTCCTACCGTTTCTATGAACAATGTAATTTGTTACACCTCTCTAAATTTTATGGATTAAAATAAATAAATAATATATATTTATATATATGATATTTATATCATGGATAGTATTATAGCGGAGATGAAATCTTCAGAAATGTTAATGGAATGAAAATAAAAAACCAAAACATTCATGAACAACATTGCAATTCTTACCCAAAATGGGATTTTGATAAAATATTGCTTATAAATAGTTAATAAAAGACAATAAGTAAATAATATAAGGTATTATATTTTTTATTATGGGTTTTAATAAATTTTTAATAATCCTATATATTTTTTTATAATAGGTCCAAATGTATATGAATAATGATGGTAGTAGTTGTAATGGATTTTTTCATTACTTTTATTTCTATGAGACACATGCCATAATCAACACTTGTTTATTTTATTTGTTGTATAAAAATCCTATGAATGTATTTTATGATTATTATTATCAAAAATCTCATATTTATATATTTAAATAATTTTATTTCTTCAACGAGGTTTATGATACATAATTTTCCAAAGTGGTAAAAGTTTTATGTTAAAATTTCATTATTTATCGAAAAAAATTATTTTTTATTTCCAATGATGAAATATTATTGTATAACACTCTTGAAATTCATTAATTTTCATATAATATGTTTATTTAAATATAATAAATGTTTTTATTTAATTTTACACTCTTCATGAAATAATGTAATTAAAAATAGTTTTTTATAAAAAAGAAGACTTCATTAATCTCTTCGGTCGAAAATCATTTTTCATCTTTCTCCATGTTTTATAAAATCAATTATAGGTATATTTTAATATTTTCCAATGAATTTTTATAAACATATTAACCAAGTTTTACTTTTTTAAAATAGTATAATGGTATTGTTATTTATATTCTCTAAACTAGATAGTTTTTAATTTTTACAGAAACTAAGAAAGGAATCAATGTTCAAATTTTTATGGCATCAATAGATTTTTCCACCATTATAACCAATCAATTACATGAATCACACTTTATAAAATTTTAATGATATTTTTTTAAAAAAAATATTTATTATTTGGTGAATTTTATTATTTAAAAGAATTTACTTCCAAATGAATATGATATTTTCCCCAATAATGTATTGATGGACTTCTTATTGAATATAAATTCATTAAAGACAACAAAATTGAGTGTTTCTTTTTTACTATGGATATGATCCAATGGAACCATCCATATTCATTCCCTATATGGTCTATGGCTATGATTCAGATGAGGATATGTTTATGAAATACACTTTTCCCATGGGTTATATAATAATGAAATGTTTATAAAACCCATTTACTTTACACGAGTTATAATATGATGAATGTTTTATGATCTTGTGGCACAAAAATATATTGATTTTTTATGGATGGAACTATATCTCCCTCTAATTAATTGAATGATGATTTATATATCATTTTATAATTTTAAGAAATTTGATTGTGTTCTTGATCCAATATTGAAAATAGGAAAAACAAATTCATCCATTTTCAACAACAATTCAATGTTCTTTATCTACAGTGGGAAACCTATGAGGATTCCTAATCTATTATTTTGTGGGAAATGCATTGGGATTCTGGATCCACTGATTTTATGCTATTTTTAGTTAACATTTATATATTATGTGGTTTCTAATCATAGTATGGTGTCACAATTTTATGACATGAAATTATAGTAAATTATTAATTTAAGATGATTTCACACTAACATAATTCATGTATTTTAAATAGTAATTTTTTATGCCATGAATTATGCATATGATTTTTAACATATTGGGTATGAACCTTGAATGTCATGTTATCATCTAATACCATTATTATTCTCTTATTCTTTGTCATGATCATTGATTGATATCTACTATGATTACCCATTCTAAGACACTATACTCACCCTTTATTATGTTTTCATGCCAATGGTTATAAGTAAGAGCTTATGCAGGGTATGTCTATGAATTTTAGTAAATTAGGAGATAATTTAAGATATATTATAGATTTTCATGATATAATAATATTATGTATAGTTTATATAAACACAAAAAATCATTACAGTCATTATGAAATAATTTTTTAATGTATTAAATATTATTTGGAATTAGAATTTGGCATTTGTTCTAGTGTTCAATGAACCCTGTAATCCTGTAGCAAAGCCTTGGATTAAATCTATACAGCCTAAAATTTGGTGCTTCAAATGAGGGGGATATGAGTATCCATGTTGTTGGGCATGTAATGGAGGCCCTCGAAAATGACTGGAATTGTTAGAGTTAGGTGGATTACCTAGATGACTGGAGGAGGCCATCAGTGGTTGGAGATTTTAACACCATTATCATTAATGGTGATAATATTGGTTCTTTGGATGTATTAAATCGATTAACCAATAATGGTACATAGTTTTTAGGTGAGTGGTTTTGTTTTCTGTTTAGTAGGGATGTAGGATTGATGATGGTGAGCAAAAGACCCGGGCCGACATGCAAAACATGGATCATGACTTGGGGACTATTATAGTCTAAAAAACATTCTCTAGATTAAGGTATCGGGTTGATAGATCCATAGTGAATGACCATATGATAATTTTATAGAATGAAGAAAACATTAGAATAGAATACTAGATTGGCAATGTTGAGATGGTGTAGATTTATCCCTTGTCTCCACAAACCATGATGTTATATGTGAGGAAAGTATAGTTATTCAGCATTGTAGGGGGAGCATACAAGCATCAAGAAACTACGAGAAACATGTAAGATTCCATAATTTCTTTGAGGCATGTAATCTTTTAATTTTAGTATGAATTCATTATTTTTTCATTATAAATGATTATAATCACAAATGTTAGGGTTCAAGAGAATCTACAGACTGCAATGTTCTTAAATCTCTAACCGTTGGAAGAAATAACTAGTCTACACAGTTAGTAGAAACCTTGAATCCCGATCCTCATTGTAAGATGAACCCTACCGGGGTTTCATATATCCTTAGAGAGGAGTGAACAAGATGCTTATAGTTTTCTAACTGTGAATTTTTGTCTTTGTAGGGTTTTCCGTTGGAAGTGGAGGGATTCATTGGTAGAGAACAGTTGGACAAACCCTGCTCCCCCAACTGTGTGTCCATTGTCCTTGGATAGTATTAGGTGCATAGTTAGTGCATGGCTTGGCTAACCTTCCTACCAAACCATCTACCAAATAATTATTGGTCGTTTTACCCTTTTCCTTTCACTCTATATAAATTTACCCTCCCTTTATTTCCAATTTCAAGAAGACAACATCCACTTCCTTCATGTTGATAGCTCCTCCCCTGGAATCCACCTAGGTTCCCTGATACCTTCCCTATATGACCTCAAAAATGAGGGCATTTCATCTTATTTGATTCCTCTTGTTAATTTCTTCCCCGCTAAGGTTCTATTAATCATTCTTATTTCAACTAATGACATTATTTTTGATCAATATCAAATTCCATATTTTTTGTGTATTTTTATACTTCTCCATTCACTTTTTATCTAGGAAAAACTAAGGGCCGATTTTGGATGAGTCATCTACTAGTAGCATAAGGTTGGTGGTATATGATTTTTCCATAAAAGTGTCATGTTTTTATAATCTCTCACCACTATATACACATCGGTTTAAGCATGTGTTTCCCCTAAAATTAATTTACATTAATTTTAATTACCTACATGGTATTACATATCACTTATAACAACATTTGACAGAATTGAATATTGATAACTCAATGTTAACAACACCAAGTAGAGTTTATTCTTTATTTTTCCATTATTTACTAATGTTTCGGTTACCAGTGACAATATTCAGGTGTGATTGAATTGATATGTTGAATGGTATGTATATACTTATATAGATATCACCTAGCCATTAAAAACTGTTATTTAATCCCTAATTGGACGTTTGTCCAAAGTTAACCTTGTCAAATAGGAATAATGGTAATGGATTGAACCAAATGAATTAAAAATGGGATGATTATTAAATTTTATATGATGAAATATATAAATAAATGAAATGTGTATATGGTTCCTATGAAAGCCCTGCTTTTTATTACACAAGTAAACATAATTTTTAACATATTCCTCACTTGAAACAACCTAGAATATCGAGATATCTAGTGTCTCTAGGGCTTAAAATCATTACATAACAACATAAAACCTAAAATAAAAAATCTTTATTGAAAACTTTCTTTACATGACCACTATATTCCCTAGTACATAGCATTTCATGGGATAACATGAGGACATGCATAAGAAAAGGGTGAGCTATAAAGCCCAGTAAAGGAATAATCATGGAATAACATGAGAAATACAATAAATATTAGACAATATGAATATCAATAGAGTAAAAGATAAGAATAAACATAAATTCATGACAAAACATGATAATCATAACATGGAAATGTGGCAACAACACTTAACATGGAATTAGCATGAGCCAATGCTCATTGCACATGGAGAATGAGTAACCTCTAATTCCACATGAAGTATGAGTAAACCCTCATTGAAGATGAATTATCATGAGTAAAAATACATTAAACATGACATATCATGATACTATTCTTTACCCAATGCCTTAGTGCACTATTAGGGCACACCCTTCTTAAACATTTCATTTCATGCATAAGTGTGCCACATAGATCATAAAACATTGAATCATTCAACATAATATTTTATTCCATGATAAATTAATGGGGAATAAATTCATGAAACTGTTTTTTATAAATACATATATTTGCATAAAAGTTGAATACCCTTGATTGGGAAATGGGCATGGTATTCACTACAAAATGTCTAGTTTGAAAAAGCATGGTGCAATTTCGGAAGTATAACGACGTGACATAATAAATCATAAAAATTGTTGATGAGAGATAAAGGGGTGTATCATCATATTTAAAGGACATTTACAACAATGGGGTAATATAGATACCTGTCCCAACAATTTTAATGGAATTTACATTCATGATACAAAAGAATAGCTTGAATGTAAAAGAGGTGAGATAAATTCCATTCGGAATTTCGGCATAGTAATGGGTCTACATGGGAGGAATTTAATGAGAGAGAAAGGTTTATACCCTCCTTCAAACATAAATAGGGTAGTATGGGGGAGGTACGAAAAAATACCCCAACATTTATAATTGAAATTAAAAGGTCATAACAATTTAAAAAGTATTGGACCAAAATGTGAAAGAAGAAAAACCATTGCTTGGAAGTGTTCTTCCAAAGGCTTGAGATAGGCCTGAGAGAGGCTTCGTGGGATATTAGGTAAACTTGGGAGGATTCAATAGAGAGGAGGGCATAGGTTTTACGAACTCCAAGGGCTTTGAGTGAGGAGGAAGTGGGATCTTGGGTGGATTTATATAGGAAAGGTGAGTGAATTATTTATTATTTATGTTTGCGACACCTCACATTAAACTAATCCAAACGTCAAACTATATAATGGTTTTTTCCCATGTTTTTGGGAAAAGGGAAGTGGAAAAAAATATTTTATAAGGCCAAATTACGAAATTATTAAAATAATGTGGTTGCTTATGTGTAGGTAAGTCACACTTCAGAGGAAAACAATTTAAAAATAAAAAATGTTTAATAAGTCTTAAAGGGTCAAATAAAGATTTGTAAAATAAATCCAAAAATAAGAGTCAAATTATATTAATGGTTAATAATATATTGGCTGAAAATAAAATTTATAGTATTTTATTACATCAGTGTTGGGTCATTATGATGTCATAAAACAAATTATATTTTTAAACGGTATTTAAATTTTACCCAAAAATTTGACTGTCTCAAAAAATTCTGAAAAATTCCCCATTGGATAAAATCTACATCCTGATTGCAAAAATAATATTCATTTAATCTAAATAATTTTATAAATATCTTAATTTTGAGTTTTAAAATAAAAACTAACATTTATCGAAAATTCATGGGTTTTGACAAAAAATGGCTTTCAAACCTTAATAAAAATTACAATTAAATTCCTAAATTTATACGATAATTTATATATAATAAAAATTAATATAATAATAATAATAATATTCTATTAAAATATTATTAAATTTAAAAATCCATTAATTCATCAAAATAGATTTCTTAGTTGAACATTAACAAAAAATACTATTTTTTCATTAAAAACTATTTACAATGAAACAATAAAATTAAAGTACATTCATTATTATATAAAAAATTTACATTACCATAGTACTAGGTTCTCATTAAATAACCTCTTATAACACCCTCATATGACTGAATAGTAATGTGTGCTATGGTGACTAACTCTTGTGGTGGCTCAGATAAGATTTCTCTGGAGGTAATCTCTATCAACATCCACTTATCTCATAGTTGGTCCTGCTTGAGCTTAACGTATCCATGCTTAGATTGGGATTTCTCAACATCAAAGCCCAAAGACGCAACCTCCTTTCCAAGATCTAACAAATAGGCTTCATATGAGGCACATCTACGGGATGTTGCCATCACTTCCTTTGTCGGAGTAAATTGGAATTTTTAAAGCCCTATAATTATACTAATCATTTGATCACTATTCAAAAACTTTATTAGTAATGGTCACAATACATAATATTACTTTACATTCTAAAAAAACAAAAGAAGATGATATCTTGTATAAAAATTTTACATAACTAGACATTTAATTATATCAAGAGGGATTTCCATTAATGAGAGTTTGGGTCATTACAATCTTCCCCCCTTAACAAATTTCTCTCTCAAAATTTTCTTTTCCAACACTAAAATAGATGTGGGTAACTATGCTTCATCATTTACTCTGATTCCCACATCGCTTCTTCAATATTTTGGTTTTTCCACAATTCCTTGACAAGGGGAATTTTCATATTTCGTAGAAATTTTTCCCTACGATCTAAGATCTTCACTTGTTTCACCTCATAAGAATGATCATCCTCTAACTGTACCACTTCTAAAGAGATTACATGTGAGGGGTCTGATATGTACTTATTTAAGAGGGATACATAAATACATAATGTACTTTGTCCATGGTATGTGGAAGTGCTAGTCTATAGGCCACAACACCATCACGATCAAGAATCTCGAAGGGGCCGATGAACCTTTGACATAACTTCCATTTCACCTCATGAACTTCTTCTATAGAGATATGCATAAAAATTCCATGTCTCCAACTTTAAACTCATGGTCTCATCGATGGTTATCTATAGAACTCTTTTTTCCTCTCAGGGCTACCATGATATGCTTCTGAATGGTTTTCAACTTATCCACCATTTCTTTGACCATTTCTGGTCCAAGCAGCTTACGCTCACCGACCTCATCCCAACACGCCGGTGTTCTGCACCTTTTCACATAAAGGGCTTCATATGGTTCCATTTGGATGATCGAGGGGAATCTGTTATTATAAGAGAACTGAACCAGAGGATTATATTTATCCCATCATCCTTTAATGTCCATTGATCATGCTCTCAACATGTCCTCAAGTGTTTGGATAGTCCGCCCGGATTGGCCATCAGTTTGAGGATGATATGTTGTACTGAACTTCAGATCAGTATTCAGCACATGTTGAAGACTCTTCCAAAACATAGAGGTGAATCTTGGACCTCCATTGGACATAATTGATAGTGGTACCCCATGAAGCCTTATCCCTTCCCTGATATATATTTGTTCTAGTCGATTTAATGAAAAATACTCCCGAATAGCAATGAATTGTGCAGCCTTTGTAAGAAGATCAACAACAACCCAGATTGCATTGTTTCATTTGGATGTATTCGGACGTCTGGTGACAAATTCCATGGTGAAGTTATCCCATTTCCAATCTTGTATGGGAAATGGTTTCATCATCCCCTTAGACTTCTACCTCTCTTCCTTCACTTGCTGACACATCAGACACTTTGATTTATATTTAGCGATCTCCTTCCTCAAATTATACCACCAATAATGCTCTTGGATATCTCGATTCATCTTTGTGTTTCATAGGTGAATAGAAAAACTTGAACTATGTGAATCATCAAAAAGTTCCTTATTCAGCTCTGGAGATGATGGAACACATAGTCTTTTCCCAAATCTCACAATTCATTCTTCATTAACATTAATCTCTGAGGATTTTCCTTTTCCAATAGCTTCCACTTTTTACTGAATTCACACATCATCCTTTAGAGAATCTTTTAACCTATCCAAAAGTGATGGTTGAGTACTAATTTGTGAAAGGATTGATGATTTTCTCTTCTTTATGATTCCCATTTCCATATTCATCAAATCTAAGAAGATTGGATCCTTTTCAATTCTCATCAATGATAGAATCACTGGGTTCTTTATACATAGGTCATCCACCACCTTTTTCGCATTCCCAGGGTTGTAATGGATTGAGAAGTCATATTATTTGATCATCTCTAACCATCATTGTTGGCACATGTTCAACTCTTTCTATGTGAATATACACGTGAGGATTTTGTGGTCCGTATATATTTCACACTTCTCTCCAAAGAGATAATGCAGCCAAATTTTCAAAGTGAAGATCACTACAACCAATGCGAGGTCATGTGTTGGATAGTTCTATTCATGAATATTCATTTTCCTTGAATCATAGGCAATGACTTTTTCATTTTTCATTAACACACATCCCAGGACATTCTTTGAAAAATCATTGAAAACCACAAAAAGTTCTCCACCTGTGGGTAAAGTGGGTAGGGGCACAGTGATAAGCCTCCTTTCTAACTTCTTTGAGGATTTCTTCACATTCATCACTCTAAGAAAACATTACTCCCTTCTGAGTTATCTTGGTAAGAGGGTTGGAAAATTGTGAGAAATTTCCCAAAAATCGTCGATAATATCCAGCTAACCCCAAGAAGCTACGGATATCCATTACAGATGTTGGTTTTGGCCATCCATCAACTGCATCTATTTTAGAGGGACCTTTAGATATCCCATTTCCTGTAATGATATAGACCAATAATGAGACCTCCTTCAACCAGAACTCAAACTTGTTGTACTTTCCATAGAGCTTCTCCTTTCGCAAGGTCTCTAATACAGTTCTTATATGTTCCTCATAACCCTCCGTTGTTTTGGAGTATATCATAATATCATCTATAAAGACTACCAAAAATTTTTAAAGGTAATATCTAAAGACTCTATTAATCAAGTCCATGAATATTTCTGGAGCATTAGTGAGTCCGCAAAGCATTAATATGAATTCATAGTGCTTGTGTCTTGTACGAAAACCAGTCATGGGGATATCATTCTTCTTCACCCTTACTTGATAATATCCAGACTACAGATCCACCTTAGAGAAGTATTGTGCTCCACACAGCTGATCGAACAAGTCATCAATTATTGGGAGAGGATACTTGTTCTTTATCATGATTTTGTTAAGCTCATGATAATCAATGCAAAGGCGCATTGACCCATCCTTCTTCTTGACATAGAGGACTAGTGCACCCTATGGTGAAGGACTTGGGAATATAATCCCTTTATCTAGTTTCTCATGTAGTTGTTTCTTCATCTCCTAAAGATCAAAAAAAACCCATTATATACGGAGTAATGGATATTAACAACTACCCTAGTATTAGATCAATTTATAATTCAACATCTCTTATAAGAGGAAGACCAGGAAATTCCTAGAGAAACACTTCAGTGAATTCCCTCACAATAGGCATATCTTCTAGGACGGTTACCTTCTTAGACTCAATCATCTGAGCTAGATACGTGTGCTCATAGGGAAATAATATCCACACTTGAGGTTATAGAGCTAAAGAATGTTAATTTTCCTCCTTGAACTTGAAAAGAATAATGGGTCGATTCTCTGCATGGAGAGTGATTTCCCTCTCACAACAATTTATGTTGGCTCTATATAAGGAAACCCAATCCATGGCATGAATTGGATAAAATTACACCAGAGGGAGTATGATGAGGTTTTCCGGGATGTTTAATCCACATATTATGGCAGGGTAGGAGTTATATTCATGGGATTCAATGATTTCCCCATTTTTCATACTCACCAACATCTTCACTTCCAAAATTTGTGCTGGTGATGAGATTGTTCTACTAAACGTTGGAGATATAAAATAATGCGTAGAACCTGAATCAAAAAGTACATTTTATATTATTGAATGAATAACTAGCGTACCTATCACCACATCATTTTCAGGTTCCACTTCGGTAGTAGTGATGGTAAAAGCTTTCCCTTATTGCCTTGGAGGTTGTTCGTTGCCTCCGAAAACCCTTGGCTTAGGGAACAGATTTGCAAGATTCCCTGGTTCATTGCTGTTGTATCAATGAACCATACATTGAAGTTATAACAGAGCATTCCTCTCCTCTATTGCAACCTAGGGTCTTTCTTGCTGACAGTTAATATCCAGGGGCCTTTCTCTTCCACTCCTAAAGCATTTCCTCATCCCCTTCAGGAAATCTCTGGGGTTCTTCTTTCCGCACCTTCGGTAAGTGGGATGATGGATCTTCTTAGAATCGTTGGATTTATCTATCATACCACAAATATTGAGTCAAAATTATGCTTCATATACCGATGATACCCATGAGATCATCATTTCGACCTGGTGGGCACATCAGAAAATTTTCTCATAGCCGTTCAAGTCACGGATCACCAACGCTTTTAGCAGGCTAGGTTTTTTCCCACCAAAGAAGCGGTAAACCTTGAATTTGGGGGTAATGACAAAGTCGGAATCATATCATATAATCCATGTGATGTTTTACTCATACGGTCTGACATATTCGTAGTCTTTTTTCTTGAGGGCAGGGAGGTCCCTTTCTATCTTAAGCAGGATGGTCCACGGAAAATCATCATCAAAAAACATCTTCAAGAAATCCTTCCATTCCAATACCTCAATATCCCCCTCAGGATTCATAATTTTGATCAACATCCACAATTTATCATATTCACCCTCCATATGATATGCAGCCAGGATAACCTTCTTTTGTCTAGAACATTGAAGGATGAATAAGAACTATTCAATGGAGTTGATCCATTATTCAATGATTGAGGGATCAAATGATCCAATAAAAGTAGGAGGCCTTTGTCCCATGAATCTCTCGATACCGACTTGTTCTTTCTTGGGGGGGGGGGTTGAATGTTCTTCCTGACCCATGTTTCTGTTCAAAACATGAGTTAGCCGAGAGAGAAGCATGACAAAGTTTGTGATTCATGCTCCCATTGGATTGGGCAACTCATTAGTACAATCATCACATTGATCTTCAGATCTGTTGTTAGCTCATGTCCTCCTATTACTTGCCATTGGCTGAAATAAAAGGAATGTTAGGGGTAACACATAAAGGGTAATTCAAGTACAAAACTGATTACTTATAAATAACTATTATTTCCTTAACATATGAATCTATTGGATTTAGTCTATGTTATCCATGATCTACTTTCTAACATATATTCATATAGAATTTTAATGCCCCTTAATAATGGTTCATACAATGATTGTGAACTTACAAAAAAATATCCCCTAAGAGTGTCGCAACCAAGAGTGCAACAAGGCCCATTGTCATGGACCAGTTCCCATTCGAGTCTAGCTCAAAGTGGTGTTTTCTGGTTTTACCACTAGGATACATATGTGCCAGAGCCGCCTCTACCTTATCGTATCCAGACCAGGATGTATTTTCATCATAAAATACTTACTCAATACTCACCAAAATTTAGGGATGTTTTTATTATACATAGTCTTGTCTCTAAGGATTTACTAGGGTTTTCTAATCCTAATCCCAAAAAATAACTAAACCAATCCTCTGATACCAACTATAACAACCCTAATTTTTATTACACAATTAAACATAATTTATTATATAAAATTCACTTCAAACAACATAGAATTTCGATAGGTCTAGTTTCTTTGCGGTATAGGATCATTACATAATATCTTAAAACATGAAAAACAACATCTTTTTTGAAAACATCCTTTACATGACCACTACATTCCCATGTACATAGCATTGCATGGGATAACATAAGGACATTCATAAGAAAAGGGTGATCTACAAAGCTAAGTAAGGGAATAATCATGGAATAACATGAGGAATACAATAGATGTTAGACAATAGGAATATTAATATATAACAATAGAAAAATTAACACAATGGCATGATAATTTATGATAATCAAAACATGGAAATATAGAAACCACACTTAATTTGGAATTAGCATGAGATAAGGCTTATTTCACATGGAGCATTAGTAAACTCTCATTGCACATGAAGCATGATTAAACCCTCATTGAACATGAATTATCATGATTAAACACCCATTTAAATTGATGTATCATGATACTATACTTTACCCAATACGTTGGAGCGCTATCAGGGCACACCCTTCTTAAAAATTTCATTTCATGCGTAAGTGTGCCACATGGATCATAAAAAACTGAAGCATTCAACATAATAATTTATTCCACGGTGAAAAAATTTGGAATACATAGGTGAAAATCTTTAAACAATAAGTAAATGTTCATAAAGGTGAAAAGCCTTGATAGAGAAATGGTCATGGTATTCACTACATAACAACTTTGGCTTGGAAAAGCGCAGTGCAATTTCGGCAGCATAACAGTGCGACATAAGAACACATAAAAATGGTTTATGAGAGAGAAAGGGGTGTCTCATCATATTAACAAGACATGGAATATAAGGGGTTAATATAGATACTTTTCCAAACAAATGTAATGGAATTTAGATTTATGATACAAAATAATTTCTTGAATGTAAATGAAAAAGAGAGAAATTCCTTTCAGAATTACGACATTGTAACAGGTACACATGGGAGGAATTAAATGAGAGAGAATGGGGTCTCCCATTATTAAAAAATAACGAGGGAAGTATGGGGGTGGTGAGAAACCATACCCAAACATTTATATTTGAAATTAAAATGGCATAACAATTTAAAGAATATTGGACTAAAATGAGAAAGGACGAAAAACCCATACATAGAAGTGTGCTTCCAAAGGCTTGAGAGAGGCTTCATGGGAGCTCGAGGCACCACGGGTGGATTCTAGAAAGAGGAGGGCAAAGGCTGGATGAACTATAATGGCTTTGAGTGAGGAGGAAGTGGGAGCATGGGTGGGTTTATATAGGAAATGTGATAGAATTCTTTATTAATTAGGTTTGGGGAACCTCACATTAATCTAATCTAAACCACAATCCGACCCATGGTTTTTGCCCATGATTTTTTGAAAATTGAAGTGGAGAAAATATTTTATAAATCTAATGTCCAAACTTCCTAAAATAATGGGGTTGCTTATGTGGAGGTGAGTCACACTCCCAAAGAAAACAACTTAAAAAGACAAAATGTTTAATAAGTCTTGAAGGGTCCACTAATGCTTTGTAAAATAAATAAAAGAAAACGAAAATTACATTATTTTAATTGTAAAAAATATATTGGACGAAAATAAAGTTTATAGTATTTTATTACATCACTATTAGGTCATTATGATGTCATTAAACACATTATATATTTAAAGGGTATTTAATTTTTACCAAAAATTTGACTATCTCAGAAAATTATGAAAAATTCACCATTGGATAATTTCAACATCCTGATTCCTAAAATAATATTCATTTTGTCTAAATAATTTGATGAATAGTTTAATTTTCACTATAAAAATAAAAACTAACATTTATCAAACATTCAACGGTTTGGAAAAAAAATGGCTTTCAAACCTTCATAAAAATTACAATTGCATTCATAAAATTATATGATCATTAATAATACATAAAAATTAATTTAATAATAATAATAATATTTTATTAAAATATTATTTAATTCCAAAATCCATTAATTCAATAAAATATATTTCATAGTTGAACATTAACTAAAAATTCTATTTGTGCTTTAAAAACTACTAACAAGGTAACAATAAAATTAAAGAATATACATTATTAAATAAAAAAATAATGTTCATAACCATAGTACTGGGGTATTGTTACATAAACCCTTATTAAACCCACATAAGACCGAAGAGTAAGCTGTGTGATGGTTTCTGACTCTTGGGGTGGCTTAGATAACATTGCACGAGTGGTAATCTCTATCAACTTCCACTTCTCTCATAGGCGGTCCAGCTTGAGCTTAACATATTCAAGATCAGATTGGTAGTGGTCAAGAGTGAAGACCAAGGACATAACCTCCTTTGAGAGCTCTTATAAATGGGCTTCGTATGGGGCATGTCTACTAGATGAGGTCATCGCTTACTTTGTCTAAGTAAATTGGATTTGTTAAAGCCCTATATTTGTACTAATCATGTGATCACTGTTAAACAGCTATATTGAAAATGTTCACAATTCATAACAGTATTTTAAAATCCAAAAACATAAAACCAAAGAATTTGAAATCTTTTATAAACATTTTATATTAAGAGACATTAATTTGACTAATATGGATTTCAATTAATGAATATGTGGTTGTTACAGTTCCTATCCATCTACATCATCATCGTTTATTTAAAATTTTCAAAGAGTGAAAAAAGAGAACCAAGAATAAAAATAAATAATAGAAAATGATAACAGTGAAGACCAAGAGATTCCCCTATAAAAAGGTTCTCCCACTTAGTTGTCATAGAGACAAGGTCCTTAGACCAAATGAACATCAATCTTCGGGTTGATATAGAAGCTAGGTAATCCGGTAACATGTTACCCTAATTCCATATATGAATAATTTCCATAGGAGATCCCATGATGATGTGGAACTTGTAGATGATATATGACAATAACCAATGTGTTAATCCTGTACCTATCAATGAGTTATAGATGATGATGGATTCAGTTTCCACAGCACTGGGGGTGATGTTATTAAGCCTTGAAATTTTGAAGCCATCGAGAAAATCCAAATCTTCTTCCTATAGTGATTTCCCAGTACCATAGGAGGCAGTGAAGGTAGCCATAACTGAGACCTCCTTGTCTCAAAACACACCACATCTCTTGATACTACCCATGAAATATGATCCATCCATGTCGAGATTTTGGCATGTGGGGTGAGGAGACCATCTTACCCAATGGCCCTGGTATCCAATGCTAAGAGATTGAGGCTAGATACCCACCATGAGTGGAATCAATGTAGGGGTATCCTATAACCCTTTACACATCCAAAACAAGTTAATCACAAAAAACATGACCATTTTTACAAAGGTTTTTTTAGTACTGTTATCCCCCTCATATTTGAATTTTTATGTGGAGTCCAGAAACAGTAACAACCTACAGAGAAGACCATAGATCAATACATTATCTCTGGGGCCCTACCATTGATGACATTGTACAATTTCTCAAGGTAGTGATGATCCAACTGATTCATGGGAGAAAAACCAGTGAAATATCTGAAACATGTACACATAACTTATTCTCATTCCCCCATGAAGAATAGGTGGTTGGAGTTCTCCTCCATACCCTCCGTACAATAATAACAAAGATAAGACAAATATTAACCCATAATTTTAACATTAACTTCCATAGATAAAGCATGAGTTTTTATCATTCTCACAAGAATGTTATACTTGTCTGGGATTTCATGTCCCCTATTGGTTCATCCTCATGTATCATAATGACTTGAATGCATTGTGGCCCTTTGAAAATATTTGATAGAAAATGTGCCTGAGTTTGGATAAGTGAAAGAACACCTATCTGACTCTTTAGTGATATTGTTGATATCAAAAATATCTTCTTTGGGTTTCTTCATGACTACTATAATAAACTATGGATAACTACTATCATGACGAAAATAAATGATGGTGATAGGAAAATCTAGGAATTTGAGATTTGAGCTAGCCCAGTATACAGGCAAGAATAAAATGTCCCCTCTCCCCACAGTCCCCCTAGAGTAAGGCTAGAGGGTTTAGATAAAAGGATCCATAAAAGGCCATTAGGTGGAGGAGTGGCCCATCAGATGTCTTCTACACTCCATATACTTGGCCTCCCTTAATCTAACCCCAACGATCTATGATCAATCACCTCCCATGAATAATTTTTATACATTCCATGCAGGGTGTCAAATTAGTTCCTAACATTGCTTCCATATCCTCAATAGGATTGGTGATCCTCTCCCATGAGGATTAATTCCATTTAACATCAAATTGAACATCCCAAATAAAGGATTCAATGATTGTGTTTATGTCTTCCATTACACCTTTTGGGACTTTGGTTGTATAGAGGGCATGAACCAAATGGAAAAAAAGATGTTATTCAAAAGTGTAATTTTACCTCCGAACTATATTAAATTTTTTTTCTAGTTGGTAACACTACCCGTGTTCTTGGTGATGATGTTGTCAAAGTGGAAGATGCAGTACCTTCAAAAGGATAATGGGTACCCATGTATTCCATAAGAAATGATCCATGATTAATGTTCATGTTGTGACAAAGATATCTGCTCTATGAGTCTGAGTATATGCTGGTTAAGTAAAAAAGTGAACTTTCCTCTATTGACAATTTTCCCACTCTAAATACAATAATTCTATATGATTATTTTGAACCCATAAATGGATATCTTGTTTTAATTGATGAATATAAGCATGTCATCGACAAAGATGATGTGAGAAATATGATATGTTCTCTGTCTACACTAGTAAGGAAAAATAATACCTCTATTGATGCTCTGGTTGATGCGCTGATGAAGGACATCCTTGGCCATGATGATAATACATGGAGTGATGGGGGGCCCTTTCCATAGGCAATGAACTGCCTTAAAACCCCATTACACTCCCCCATGAAGCAAACATCATTCCTTGAGGTGTTAATATACCAGAAAATCAAAGCAGTGGCCCATGAGAAAAATCCCATGTAATCTAGAACTTTGATGATGATGCTCCATTCTAATAGATCATACACCATATCCATGTAAAATTATAAGGCCAGGTTAGATCCATGTACATTCATTTTAATATCTCTAAGAACCTCTTGGGATAAGACAACCACTAATTGAATGGATCTCCCACTACGTGGACTCATATTTATGTCTTTAGACACAGTACACCATAAATTCACCACATTTGGATAAAAAATTCTTCGCATGGGATAACAATAGATGAGCTCTATAGACTTGGTTAGAATTATTAAATGTGTAATTCCTTGGGGGTTCTCTTATATTACACTTAGAAACCATCATACTAGACTGCATGAGTTACCACTATGAGTTGGCTCGACCACCGAGGTCAAGGATTATTTGGTAACACCTCAGGTCAACTGTTATTATTACTAAATTTAAAATACTAATGATAAATCTTATATATGATATCATTATAACAAATTAAATAATAATTCACTAAATTGTATTCCTTGGTTCCCTTAGGATCCTGTTTCATTATTATCATCATTACTACTCCATGATTACCAGTATATTATAAAAAATCCCATATCTAATAATTAAAAGAATATAAGTTTGTAGATACTTCAAACTGAGAATAAAGTAGTTATGGGTTTTTGATTTTAATTTTCATTAATTTTATATATACCAGCACACTGTTATAGTTTATAATGTCAGACTATATTGTATGTATAAAATTGGATGTGGACTAGTAAGATTTATCTCACACCCTATCCAAATGTACCTTACTACCTAAGAATAATATATAATCATCAGTTTAGAAAAGGGAATCCTCTTTCATTGGAATCCTTTCTTACATGTATTCTTTATGATAAGATAATGTTAGTAGATGATCAGGTTAGTGCTCCTAATGCTTGAATAGTTTTTTAATCTTTTTTTGCTTTTCTATATCATGTGTTGTAATTTATTCCTACTTAAATATATGACTGTTTTACCATTTTGAGGTTAACTAAATTCATATACTTTTATATGATACAGTTTTTCTTTTTAGTTTATTATTTATTCAATGGATATTCAATCTTATTTCTCATATATTGTCTATTATTAAAAAACTTCAACTATTTTTCATCTATTATCTATGATGAGATCCACAGTAACTAGAGGGAATATTCTCCCCAATATCACTCACTAGGACCACACTATTAGTTGGAAGCATTTAAGAATGAGGATGCACGCTTGGGGCCATGTGTCCTATCAAGTTCAGCTACACAAGAGTGATCGAGGACTCGGACTAAGATATCATCGAGTGGTATTAGTGTGTTTAATTTATTTTTTCTTATTGTGTGGTAAATTTATATTGGATATTTGGAACATGATATAACATTGTGATAATCTATTATAGGGAGTTTCTAACCCATTGTCGGTGTATGCACAATGTATCTTGGAATAGGAAAATGATGTTCTATATTTATCTTATCATAGTTGATATATTTTCACCTTTGGGTGATGTTAAAGGGGTCTGGAAGTTTTTATTATTTTTTATATTATACATTATCCTATTATTCCAAGGATCATTGATACATTCATCATTATAGGAATGTAGGATCAACATTCCATGCAACATCCATGAAACATACATAAATTAATTTACATGCATTTCTTGTGCTGCCTATGATTGTTGAGTGTTCCTTTGTTGTGATACATGCATGTTTCACTAACACATTCTATAGGTAACTAAAATTTTTTGTTTAATATATAATCATCAACATATATGACGTTTTCCTTTATAGATTAATGACATCATTTTAAATAAGAAATTTTTACCCATGTAAGAAATGTTACACATGATATATGATCTTCTGTTTGACTGTGATTACATTAAGGCTAATTTAAATTGATAAGGTGTATAAGACCTCATAAGTTGTAATGGGATGTTCCTTGGAATCATGACATCAAATATTACCCATTACATTCTGAGATCAGATGTAAGGGGATGGTAATGACACATTGAATATTGATTTTTATTTATAAAGTGTGTGGGACATTATTAACTAGGAATGCCGATAAATATAATTATACATTCATTTATGTAAAAAACATTATTAACATAATATATAAATTATGATTTATAAATTAAATGGTTTCTTGTAAATAAAATATCTGTGTACAATTTAAAGATTGTTTCCCCCATTAAATGGTCATTAAACCTCCATATATTAGGACCCCTCTAAATTAAGTATGAACACTTACCAATACCATTGCCTTCTAACTGTGTAGTTGGGATGTTATGTTGGAAAATGATACCATTCTCTCATTTTCTATTTCCATTACTATCCCTATAATCATTAGTGTCTTGTTATGAGTCATGCACATCGCATTTTCAATGCTATTCCACCACGACTTTCTCATGTCATATATCACGAGTGTTGGTATGACTATACATTAGAGGTCTTGGGCTCTAATCCACCAGTGATACCTCTTGTAGTTCAACATAAGGAACTACATGCGTCTCAAATACTAGGCATTGACACTTATCTTCAGGATGGTTTCTACATTTTATGCATTATATATATGTTGCTCCACCATTTTAAATTGTCACGTGTGATCTGACTCATGAATTTTAGCAGCATAATCATCCCATCATGTTGATGGAGGGAATCCTTTAGGCTACTGATTCATGGATAGGTTCCATTTTATTTATCTTTGAGCATATTGAGGAACATTATAGTGGAGGATTCAGCTCTCCACCTACATGCTACATGATTCCATGGAGAACTAGTGGGATGTGATTAACTAGGTTGATCATCACCAAGGCATAGGCTAGGAAGATTTTAGGACTACCTTCATCAACTACTTTTCTCCTCATATACTGAGAGATTATCAATCCGGATAGTTCACGAACCTGGATAAAGGTGTAATGTCTATCATTGACTATTTAGTCTATTTCACTTAGCAAAATTATTTTTAACCTCTTCTTTCCAATAAATAGTTCTCATGATAATGAAACTTCAAGGATGAACTCATATATGAAATATACTTACAGGGTTTTTTTTGGAATATCTACCATTTCAGACATCAATAACCAAACTCTTATAACTGGGCATAACGAGAGAGAAGCTAATATTACTTGTCGTGGATGTTCAGTTCCAATACAGGGAAGTAGTTATTTTGGTAGCATGAAGCATAGTCTTGAGGTTTCTGATCAAAGTAGTGGTGGCCAGAGTATTCACATTGGTAGCTCTTTTTTAGGCCATTAGTGGGGAAAACTGTGGTATGTGATGATTCAGTGTGATAAAGACCTTCTTGAGTGTTGTTCTTTTCAACATATAGGTCATATTTAGATGTTTTTCAAATATTTATACCTATTTCTATTGGGATAGGGACAACACAATATACATATTTATGAGGGGAATATCTGACTCTATATCCAGCAGGATGCATTAGTAGTACCTACAAAACAGGTCGACGAGGTGGTCATGGATATGGTAGCAAGACTTCTAATTATCAGTGAAGAAAAACATACCTACTTATGGTCATCCATCCATATCTTAGGTATGTGTATATATCTTGTTACGTTCATTATAGATAATAACCATGCATTAGAGTGCAAAACCATCTAATGTATAGGGAACTATTCTAGTAGACTCTAATATTTTATATACTTTATAAGATACATTTGAATCTCAATGGGTTATCTCTATATCATCTTTTTATAGTCTCAATCTAGGAAATAAATACTTATGTGGTGTGAAGACCCAAGACACACAGTTGGGTGTGTGGTTATAGGATATACGCCTATGAATGTACTTCCCCCTTTAGGTAGGCAATGAACCTTTCTTATGGGACTCTTCATCCATGAGATTATGGTATTCATTATCATTCATGTGATGGACTGTTTAGTCCCATGAAATGCATATTTGGACTATTATCATTATAGGTTATCATTTACATAACCATAATGTGATATTTATCTCCACAAGGGTGATTAGAATGTCCAATAAATGATATTTGGACTGTAGAAATGTGGAATGGGTGGAGCGATAACCCATATTTATATCCTTTATATGAAGGAGAATAGAATGCATCAGATATATTATCCACTAGTGATGGATCATTTTATGTATTCTTTTCCCTAATTATTTCATTACTCTATCTCCTAAGAGAGTTGTAGAGTTTAAGATTGAGGTCATTTTAGTATCATCTCCAGTATATATTCATCTATATAGGATGGAACATGATGAGGTCATGGAGATCAATAGATAGTTAGAGGATTAGAATCTAAGTATTTTATCTGACCAACACTTTATCTTGGAATTCACCCATGCTTTTCACTAAGAAGTCATATGAAACCCTTAGGCTATGAATTGATTATCGGGTTTTCTCAAAGATTGACTAGAGATCTGTATATCAACTGATGTAAGTGAGGCATTCAGATATACAACATAAATATATCTATATTCTATATAGTTTAGACGAGTATCTAATTGTAATGTTTTAAATTACTAAAACAACCACAATTTTCATGGCCTTGATGAACATGGTTTTCCACCCCTTCTAGGATTCTTTCACCATGGTTTTTGTGGATGAAAACTTTTTTTATTCTCATATTTGATGTGACCATTCCATATATCATGAGATTATATTGAGTTCACTGAGAAAAAATCATATATATACTATATTCTCCAACTACCCCTATAGATTGAAAATGTTCACTTATTGGGTCATATTATCTCAAACTTTGTGGTGTATGTTGACCAAGAGAAGGTGAGTTGTAACACCCCATGCTTCCATGGGACGCTTCTCTTTGAATAATAGAGCAGCGTGTGTTGTACGCAACCTTGATTTCTAACACACCGCGACCAATCAAAGTAGCCGTTATGAAAAGTAATACCCACTTTTTTAAATTATATAAATTTTTTATTTCAAAATTTACTTCATCTTTGTATTCATAATATCGAAATTATCTTATGTTTAATTTTTGTAATTTTTTGAGAACTTCCATTTTTTTGAATAGTGAAAAATACTTAGAAACAAATTTTTTAGTCAAAATAATTGATAGTGATAAATTATAAAATTGAGTGGTTCTAATGTGTAATTAGAATATATTTTTACTATTTTATCCAATGGTGGTCATTATAATTAATTTCACACTGAAATTGCTCATAAACAATTGTCAATCTTTTGATTGATATTCTTTCTGAAAAAATGCTATTTGTTTTGACAACGGGATTTAATTATTAAATTAATTAATTCAACTTATATGTTTTGAATTTTGTAAAATAGACATCATTTTTGAATTTGGAATATCAAATATAGCTTAGAGTAAATTTTTGGTATTTTTCTGAAAAACTTCAATTTTTTGATGAATAGTGAAACAACTAAGTGGTAGTTTAAAAACTAATTTTTTGTGTAAATGAAACATTACCAGTTCTGTGTAATGTTTTTAAAAAATTCTACATACATGGATGTCCTTAGGAAGTAAAATGTGGTTCAATGGAATTAAAATAATTTTGGTGAATAGTAACTTTTCAGTTTTATTAATCGCGATTAAAGGTAATTAGTGTAATTTAAGGTAAAGATAATGTTATAATATTATGAAATGACCTTTACACAAGTCCTAACCCTATTGGATGAGTCATGGCCGACCAATGCATTCCATGGGTCAACTTGGGGACCTCATGGAGCCACTTTGGTAGGAAAATGACATTAAAAACTTTTTATTTAATGTTAAAATAAAAAGGTCACAAACATGAGTTGTTTTACTAAAACAATTATTACATGGGGTTATATAAGTTAAATGTTTGACTATAAATATTAATTGTAAATATAAAAGGATTTCCTACATCATGGCATTTTTTTATAATTTTTAGACATTAAATAAAATAAAATTTTTATGACACCATGATGATGCAGCGATTACCTCATTAATTAACGATTTAAATAAAATGAAAAGATAATGTAAAATCTAAGACATAGACTTGTCAAAAACTTATTTTTTGGGTATATGTCGAACCCTTATCACCTTAGCCTCAAAATGTATAAGTGTGGGACCTTTAAATCCGAAACTCAGTATATAATAAAGTAACATTTCATGAGTTTCCAAAAGTTCCACTCCTCTCCTCTTATAAAAGGCCCCCACCACTAACCCCTTATTCACAGATTAAAATTAATTTGACTCAGCCAAACTCAACCCAAATACTCTCTAAACTTCCTTCTATTACTCATAGAAGCCTCACTTTGGGCAGAAGGCTTCCCAAGGAAGCCTTTGTCTCAAATCCAAAAGAGTTAACTAGTTTTAAGGTAAAGTCTTCTTTTATGTTATTTTGTTTTATTTTGCATCTCCAACCCCCTAAAATCTTTTTATTCCTTTTCTTATGTAAAAAAACAATTATCTTCAATATACTAGGATGTTTTTATTATATGGATTCGAGATACACTTACACACACCTTTGTCTAATGGTTAAAGAACATACTGTTTCTGTGGGTGGCGAATTACTGCCTCACGAAACGATGATTGTTCAATCTTCTTTTAACACCTCTCATGGTGGCCATTATGATGACACTATTTTTATATATGATATATATTTTTTTTCTTATGATTCTGTATTTTTCATTTATGGCATACCATTATGGTTTCCATTTTGGGTAAACGCAATAATTTCTTTTTAGGAAGTGCGGACTACCGCCCCCTCAAAGTGATTTGAATCGTTAATGCCATATGTGGGATGTATAAAGGATGGAGTAAATGTTATTATACATGATATTATACTGGAATTATAGTATACCTATATATAATTATAATTTCATTCCATTAAATATGAAATATAAATGAAAGTAGCGTTCATGTGTACGTACGACTTACCGTCTCCATGAACGGTGCATTTCATTTCTTACCTATAAATGTTATTTAATATTATAAATGCATGTATATACTGGATATATATTATATATATGATATCTACATCATGAATATAATTCTGGATATAATGTATATTTCACCACATGAACAACTTGTAATCATTAGAAGTTTATTTTTGACTCAAGTACCAATGATCGACAAAACGATCGTTATTAACTTAAATAATTAAATAATGTTCATAACATGGTAATAAGTGATATAAAAGGAATAATAAACTTTAAAAAAGTTCTTAGGAAGTAATAAATTAACTCTAGTTTATTATTCAAGAGGTTAAAGAATGGTCGAGTCAAGTCAGACACGAGGTAAGGGAACTTCTTAACCTAATTTTCGTTCTTTGGGTTAATCTCTTACTTTAAAATTATGTCATGATATTATTATATTCTATATTATATTTGTACATTCTTTTTGTGTACTTATAGTGAATAAATATAACAGTTCTATTTTATTTTAAAAAAATTATCTTTGTAAGGGACTTCGTCTCAATCACCATTCATTGAGGAATATTTTGTTTTATACACAATTTTCTTTTATATGGTGTATAAAAACCTATGACGTTTACATTTATTCAAAAGGAATCTTTTTTATATGAACTGTTTTACTAAACGACAAAAGGGAATGTTTTTTTGTCGTATGTATGCAGCGACAACGACTTCTCCACCGTCGTGACCATTATTTGAGTTTCGGATTCCTCTACAAGCTATAAATTTTTTTTAAAATGAAAGATAAATACCAAGATTTAATTTTCTATTATTTTGTATTGAAAATGGTTTTGAAAGTGTTTTTATTATATCAATGTGTTGTATTGATATCTTGTGAATGAAATGTGGAATTTTTATGTTTCCTTGATGCATGTTTGTGTGATACGATTATGTTATGGTTTATGATATGTTTAAACCTGTTCATATGAGGAATGCATTGGACTTAATAAGTGATGGGTGGAGCCTGCTATAGCTCATCGATGCATCGGCAGGTCTCATGAGACAAACTAGTGTCTTAGCACGAGGCCTTGACAAAATATTATTTTTAGTCTTGGCACGGGGCCTTGTCTACATGGTTATGATAGTCTGGCATTATGCATTCCATCATTATGAAAGTGGTTATTGATATTGCATGTGATTATTCGACCAGTAGAATATCCATGTGAATAAGTAAATGGAATTATTTCATTTTATTTTTCCATATTATGATGAAGTTCAAGTATAAAAGGATTTTTTTAGTTATACATTTTCTTAAATGTTTATTTATGAAAGCTTCCTCTATATTGATATCCTTACTGATCAACTAAGCTCACCCCTTCCAATGTTTTAATTTTTCCAGGATGTGAAGAAGTATATTATGAATGACCTGTAGGGATAGTATGAGGGGATATGAAGAGAAGATGTAATTGTGGTTTTTCAATTTATGATGTAATTTACAATTTATGAATGTATCTAGTGTTTCCAAGGCTACTAAAATAATCGGTCTTTCGAGACTTGATCTTTTGTGATCATACCAATGTTACGTAATAATGCACCGACTCTGGGTAACTGGGTTTGAGGTGTTATAGTTGGTATCAGAGGCAGTTTAGTACTAACCTTGGAAGCTAGATTTAGATAAACTCTGATTAGAGCACATAGCTCTAAGATAGACTTTGAGGATTATTATAGAATAACTTCCTAGAATTTTGGTATTATAGAGATTTTGTGAGTTTTCCGAGCAATACAACCCTGTCTGGATACGATTAGGTAGAGGCGGCTCTGGCACAGATATACCTAGGGGTAATGCCTGAAAACACCGCTTTGAGCTAGACTCAAACGGGAACTGGTGCACGAAAACGGGCCTTGCTGCACTCTTGGTAACGACACTCTTGGGGGATATGCTTAGGATAATTCTCATTTTCTTTACAAACCATTATGAAGGGTTTATGAGTATATACTTCCTCAAAGAAAACATTTTTATGATTAGGTATAATATCCATAAACTATTCAATTTATATTAAGTGTTTTACAAGTATGGAATTATGTATTTTGATTCATAAACTAATCTAGTGTATTCCATTTTTTAGAAATGGAGCCTAGTGGGAGGAATGGAAACTGTATCAATGCACGCACTCCATGTAGGGATTACCCTCCTGCTCAAGATAATTATTATGGAGTTGGTGATACAACTGGTGCTGATCAACTTATTACCATATTAGGATAACTCACTCAGGTTATGAATAATAACCTTACTCGTATGGAGCACCCTGATACACAACATGGAGGAACAATTTTAGACCGCTTCATGAGGTAGCAACCGCCAATATTTAATGGGGTTACAAATACATTAGTAGCTGAGCAATGGATAAACTCCTTAGAGAAAATATTCCACACCTTGGGGAGTAGTGAAATGGAGAAAGTTGTCATGGCAGTTTACCACCTCACTGGAGTTGCCGATCAATGGTGGTCGCTGATTCAAAACACAAAGGAAGATAAAGAAGCATCAAGTATGGAATGGAGGGAGTTTAAGGAAATTTTCTTAGAAAAATACTTTCCCCATGACCATTGAGCAGATATGGAAAGTCAATTTCTGAGTCTGATGCAGAAGAGGATGAGAATGTCACAAAGTATGAGGCTAACTTTACAAGGTTAGCGAGGCATGCTGCAGATTATATACGAAACCCAAGAAGTAAGATCGGTCATTCCATTGATGGGTTAAAACCGTTTCTCCATAGAGCATTAGTATCAAAATATTTCTCAATATATGAAGCTATCGTCTCGTGTGCTATCAAGACAGAAAAGGAATTCTCTAAAACTTATGACAATAAATCAAGGAAAGAGAATTAGATAATGGTGGAACAAGAGATAGATAAAGGGAAAAAGTGAAAGAAGGATTTTACAATATACGATAATTGTGGGAAGAATCACCCTGGTACTTGCCTAAAAGGAATGGGAGTTTGTTATAAATGTGGAGAAAAAGGCCACCAGGCGCGTGATTGCAAGGGAATGAAAGTGGCTATCAATGTTGAATGCTATAATTGTAGGGAAATGGGGCATTATGAAAATGAATGTCCTAAGCGTCAGGGAAACATAACTCAGAAAAGGCCATGGGATCAAGGACAATCTTATGTTGTTTCTACAGTTGAAGTGGAATAATTAATGTATTGGTGCTTTTGGACTCAAAGATTTTATTATGGTTATAAGAATAATGTGATATATATAAGGATTGTACTGTAGTACTTTTTGATTTAATTAAGGTTTTAATATGATTAAGTTAATCATATTTTTAGTATGTGAAAATAAGAGAAACTTGACTTTGATTGGGGAATCTAATGTTACAATTGATTTTGGATTTTAGAGACCTTTTAGAGAAAGCCTGGGTAGAGGTATTTTGGATAACTATAATGATTTGAATGGATTAAGTTGAACTTTGGATAGTATTTTTTAAGGTTAAGACATTTCTGAAGATTACTTTTGGAATATTATAATACTATATTTTTAGGAAAAGGAAAACCTGCAGGTCGGGGGATAACCCGTCGTGTCGGACAAAGCTGCAGGAATCGAACCCACAACCATAGTGCTACATGCCTTTATTATCTACCACTAGTCTACAGGAAGTCCCTAGTGATTACAAAAAAGTTTTACTAATCTAAATTTTATGTGTTAATATTTATAACATTATACAATTATGATAAATAGAATATTTTTGAGTTCTATTACCTTTTAGAGTGAAAGATGGGCTTGTGGAAAAAGTTTATTAAAGAATGAAAGTCAACATGAAAAGTATGTATATTCCCTTACGTTATTTGTAAATCTCCTAAATAAATTCCTCAACTTTATAAAAGTTAACTTAAAACAAAAACATTGCCGATTAACTTTTCCAACTGGGGATTCAATGACCGTTTAACCAATTACAAGTTTGTGATTTTCTTGTGGTTAACTTTCTCCTAATACTGTTTTCTACAACTCTCCATCAGACCTTGATTGTTTATTTCTCTTCCATATCCATCGTTTCATATAGTCCTAGTATAGGCTATCGTAGGTGACCTTTGTACTTATCTTTCTTTCTTTTAAAGTTATATTTTAATTAAACTTATTTCCGATGTGGGTTTTCCACAAAGGTATTTCCTATTTTCAACCTTTTATTTTCAAAGAAAAATTTCAAATTGTGAGGATGCAATTTATTGAAGGAGGGGAGAATGTAACAACCCAAGCTTCCATGGTACACTTCTCTTTGAATAATAGAGCAGCGTGTGTTGTACGCAACCTTGAGTTCTAACACACCGCGACCAATCATAGTAGCCGTTATGAATAGAAATATCCACATTTTGAAATTATATAAATTTTATATTTCAAAATGGACTTCATTTTTGTATTCGGAATATCCAAATTATCCTAAGTTGAATTTTTTGTAATTTTCTGAGAACATCCAATTTTTTTATGAATAGTGAAAAATACTTAAAAACAACTTTTTTAATAAAAATAATTTATAGTGATAAATTATACAATTGAGTGGTTCTAAAGTGTAATTAGAATATATTTTTACTATTTTATCCAATGGTGGTCATTAGAATTAATTTCACTTTGAAATTGGACATAAACAATTGCCAATCTTTTGATTTATATTCTTTCTTAAAAACACGCTATTTGTTGTGACAGCGGGAATTAATTAATAAATTAATTTATTCAACTTATATGTTTTTAATTTCTTAATATAGACATAATTTCTGAATATGGAATATCAAATATACCTTAGAGTGAATTTGTTGCTATTTTCTGAAAAACTTTAATTTTTTGATGAATAGTGAAACCACTAAGTGGTAGTTTAAAAACTAATTTTTTATGTAAATGAAACATTACCACTTCTGTGTAATGAATTTCAAAAATCCAACATACATGGTTGTAATTATAAATTAAAATGTGGTTCAATGGGATTAAAATAATATTTGGTGAATAGTAACTTATAAGTTTTAGTAATCGCGATTAAAGGTAATTACTGTAATTTAAGGTAAAGATAATGTTATAATAATATGAAATGACCTTGAAACATGTCCTACCACTATTTGATGAGTCATGGAAGACCAAGACAATCCATAGGTCAACTTGGGGACCCCATGGAGCAACTTTGGTAGGAAAATGACATTAAAAACTTTTTATTTAATGTTAAAATAAAAATGTCACAAACATGAGTAGTTTTACTAAAACAATTATTACATGGGGTTATATAAGTTAACGTTTGACTATAAATATTAATTGGAAAGCTAAAACTATTTCCTACATCATGGTATTTTTTTATAATTTTGAGACATTAAATAAATTAAAATTTTTATGAAAACCATAATGATCCAGCAATTACCTCATTAATTAATGATTTAAATTAAATGAAAAGATAATGTAAAATCTAATACTTACACTTGTAAAAAACTTATTGTATGGGTATATTTATAACCCTTATCTCCTTAGCCTCTAAATATATAAGTGTGGGACCTTTAAAATCCAAAACTCATTATACAATAATGTAACATTTCATGACTTTCCAAGAGTGCCCCTCCTCTCCTCTTATAAAAGGCCCCCACCACTACCACCTTATTCACAACTTCCAAGCCGTTTGGCTCGTCCAACCTCTACCCAAATACTCTCTCAACTTACCTTTATTACTCCTCGAAGCCTCACATTGTGCAAAATTCTTCCCAAGGAAGCCTTTGGCTCAAATAAAAAAGAGTAACCTGATTTTAAGGTAATTCCTTATTTTATGTTTTTTGTATTTTTTGCTTCTCGAACCCCCTAAACTCTTATTATTCCTTTCATTTGTAACAACACCAATATCTTAAATATACTAGGATTTTGTTATGATAATGATTACAGCTAAACTTACACACACCTTCGTCTAATGGTTAAATAACATACTGTTTCTGTGGGTGGAAAATTACTACCTCACGAAACGATGATTGTTCAATCTTCTTTTAACACCTCTCATGGTGTCCATTATGATGAAAATATTTTTATATATGATATATATTATGTTTTTCATCCTTATGATTCTGTATTTTTTATTTATGGTATACCTTTATGATTTCCATTATGGGTAAACGCGATAATTTCATTTTAGGAAGTGCGGACTACCGCCCCCTCAAAGTGATTTGAATCATTAATGACATATTTGTGATGTATAAAGGATGGAGTAAATTTTATTATACATGATATTATACTGAAATTATATTATGCCTTTATATAACTATAATTTCATTCCATTAAATACGAAATAGAAATGGAAGTAGCGTTCATGCGTACGTACGACTTACCGTCTCCATGAACGGTGCATTTCATTTCTTACCTATAAATGTTATGCAATATTATAAATTCATGTATATACTGGATATATATGATATATATGATATCTAAATCATGAATATTATTCTGGATATAATGGATATTTCACCACAAGAACAACTTGTAATCATAAGTAGTTTATTTTTGACTCAAGTACCAATGATCGACAAAACGACCGTTATTAACTTAAATAATTACCTAATATTCATACCATGGTAATAAGTGATATAAAAGGAATAATAAAATTGAAAAATGTTCTTAATAAAGTATAAATTAACTCTAGTTTATTATTCATGAGGTTAAATAATGATCGAGTCAAGTCGGACACGAGGTAAGGGAACTTTTTAACCCAATTTTCGTTCATTGGGTTAATATCATACTTTCAAATTATGTCATGATATTATTCTGTTCTATCTTATATTTGTACATTCTTTTTGTGTACTTATAGTGAATACACATAATAGTTATATTTTATTTTAATAAAATTATCTTTGTAAGGGACTTCATCTCAATCACCATTCATTGAGGAATATTTTGTTTTATAAACAATTTTTTTTATATGGTGTATAAACCCCTTTGACTTTTACATTTATTCAAAAGAAATCTTTTTTATAAGAATAATTTTACTAAATGAAAAAAGGGAATGTTTATTTGTCGTACGTATGTGGCAACAACGACTTCTCTACCACCGTGACCATTATTTGTGTTTCGGCTTCCTCTACAAGCCATAACATTTTTTTAAAATGAAAAATAAATACCACGATTTAATTTTCTTTTATTTTGGTATTGAAAATGGTTTTGAAAGTGTTTTTATTATATAAATGTGTTGTATTTATATCTTGTGATTGAAATATGGAATTTTTATGTTTCCTTGATTCATATTTTATGTGATATGATTATGTTATGGTTTATGATATGTTTAAACCTTTTCATATGAGGAATTCATTGGAATTAATAAGTGACGGGTGGAGCCCGCTATAGCTCCTCGATGCATCGGTAGGTCTCTTAAGACAAACTAGTTTCTTGGCATAAGGCCTTGACAAAATATTATTTTTATTCTTGGCACGAGGCCTTGTCTACGTGGTTATGATAGTCTGGAATTATGCATTCCATCATTATAAAAGTGGTTATTGATATTGCATGTGATTATTTGACCGGTAGAATATCCATGTGAATAAGTAAATGGAATAATTTCCTTTTATTTTTCTATATTATGCTGAAGTTCAAGTTTAAAAGGCTTTTGTTTTAGTTATACATTGCCTTAAATGATAATTTCTAGTTATGAAAGCTTCCGCTATATTGTTATCCTTACTGGGCATCTGAGGTCACCCCTTCCAATGTTTTAATTTTTCCAGGATGTAAAGAAGTATATTATGAATGACCTATAGGGATAGTATGAGGGGATATGAAGAGAAGATGTTATTGTAGTTTTTCACTTTATGATGTAATGTACCATTTATGAATGCATCTAGTGTTTCCAAGGCTACTAAACTAATCGTTCTTTCAAGACTTGATCTTTTGTGATCATGCCAATGTTACGCAATAATGCACTGACTCTGGGTAACTGGGGTCGGGGCGTTACATGAGTGTTGTTGTTTCTTGGGACCATCCCATGAATGTGTTTTATATATATGGAGTTTCATGGGTATGGATGAATATTATAAGAATTAATTACAATAATTCTCATTCTTTTTGAAACATCTTACCAGTCTGATTAAAAAGGGTTTGATGATCTTTTGATCTGAATCATTCAAGAAGGCCTTTTATAAGAAAAAAAGAATCCATAGTTTTGAAAAAATTATAATTCTACCAGATCCTAGTATAGTTTATAGGGTTACATGATGCATTAGGCATTAGGTTGGGTGAAATACAAATATAGGAGGATCAAATCATTGGATATGAGTCCATCTATTTGATACCTCATGATTGAAATTACCCAAAGTGTGAAATCAAGATTGCAATAGTTGTTCATAACATGCTTTGATGGAGGCATTATCTGATGGGAGATTATTTTTTTCTGTATATTGAGCATGAGATCCACAAATATATAATTACATAGCATGAATTTAATCTAAAAGAACAAATATGGATCTAATACCTTCAATATATTCGACGTTGAACTTTTCTATATGCCTAGAATGGGTAACACAATAACTGATTCCCTACACCAAAAAACATAGGTACATTCCATTCAAGAAGAATTTTATTATTTAATGATAATGGGAATCTTTTCTAATATATAATAGAATTTTTAATAGAGTCACAATTATCCTTTTCTTGTAGCCAGAGAAGCTACCTCTTCAGAACTCGATAGAGTGAAGAGAAGGTAATTTTTAGGTCCTGAGGGTTTGGTCTAACATGAATGTATTTATAGTGAGTACGAGCCTCTAGATTGGTTTGGTGATGTATTTGACATCTAGCATATAAATTGGCACATATGGATTCTTATAGACATGTCATAGGATCTGATGTGAGAATATCATGCTTCTTTGTGGTTAGTGAAACCAGCTATCTCTATGATGTGTCCTGATATGAGTCTCTATTATTGGTTTCCTGGGATTAAACACTGGATCATGGTACTATAATTTGGTTTCCCACCTATAAGTTGGTGTATTCAAGAAAATATCAACCCAGTAACATATTAAAACTATTACAGATCCCAGAATAGAAATGGAATGATGTCACAAGGAATTTTCTAACAGGTTTACCATGGTTTCTTCAAGGTAGTGATGTAGTTTGGGTAGCCAAGGATCAACTGATTAAGTTATCCCACTTCCTTACTATATATAATACTATATTAGTTAATGAGATAGGAATAATATTTCTCCATGACATTATATTCATACATTGATTCCATCAATATATCCTTTTAGATACAGACTCTCATTTTACATCGAGGTTATGAAAAGGATTAAATAAATATTTTCGTATTTTTTTGAGCATAGCTTTTCACCATAAGACCGATGGCTAGCAGAAATAACTATTCAGGTATTGGAGGATATACTCTGAGCATGCATCCTTTATTTCAAAGGTTATTGGGAGAAACAAATCCAACTTCTTGAGTTTCCCTACAATAATAGTTTTCACGAAAAAATTCATATAGCTCTTTATGAGGCCCTATATGTCTGTCATGTTTGTTCTCCTCTATGCTAGATAGAGGCATGTGAGGCAATTTAATATGTACTCATATTTTTCAAGACACACCAGATTAGTTTAAATTAAAATGAAAATATTTTTATTATGACTATTCAAAACATAAATCGTATGTCTATGGACATCGATGTCCTCTATGGTTCGAGGTCGGGGATCATACTTTCTTGTGGGTAGTACACAAACTTGAGAACAGATGGATACAGAGGAAAGGGAACTTATCACCTAATTTTGTTAGCCAATTTTAGATATTATATATATTTGGGATGATTGAATATTTGTTGTAATTACCACAAGTGTATTTCTTCATGCAAAATTTCGCCAACATTTCATAGCTCCACCAGTATCCTGACCACCTATCTCTTACTTTAGATCCTGATGATTTTGAATTGGATGACAATGGTTATTTTTAAGAGTTCCCAATACAAATAATTTATCATATAAGGAAGGCTCATGGGGGATAGTTTTCTATAAAGTATGGGTGATATGGAAGAAAAACCATGTAAAGTACGAGACATGGGAGAGGTAAGATGATATACATGATCAGTGGTTGGAATTATTCTCATATGATGTTCTACCACCATTTTAGTGGTAACTGGTGATAAATTCCTTTAAGGGGGGAAAAATTTAAAAACCCCATTTTTAAATGAGGGCTAAAACTTTTTAATTTATTTTTAATCCATTATTTTATCCATATAAATGTTCTTAATCACATTAGGGATGTTTTGGGAGTGTTGTGGGTTTTCATAGACACCGAATCTAAAACAATAGGAGGAATGAATTGATCCAAATTATTAGTATAAACAATTCCACATGGTCTATATAGTTATATAAAACATGTGGGGTTCTGCATGACTCCTCAGTGGGTAAGTGCATGTGTGGTCCATGTTTTTTCAAACCATGCACACCATCACATGGGGGGTATTCCATGGGAAGAGAAGGGATGCATAGTTAGAGCACGGTTGAAAAAACTATTCTCCACCAATTATGCAGCCACTATATTTCATTATTATCTAGCACACAGTTGGAACATAGTATAATCAACTGTGCAGAAAAATTAGGTTCCACTAAAATTTTATGTCTTCTCACTTTTTTCCTCACTCTATATAATGTACCCCATCTATTTATTTACAATTTATAGAATAAATCATCCCCCTCATTCATGTTGAGATATCCCCCCATTTCATCCACCTAGGATCTGTGATATCATCTCTATCCAGCCTTGCAATGAAGACCTATTCATCTCATTTTATTTCTCTTTGTAAGTGTTCTAATACTTTTTAGCTCATGAGGATGGCACTGTTCACTCTTGGAAACTCCAATGATCTATTCGTGTTCCCAATTTCTTGTTTTGTACATTACCTCACCATTACATCATTAAGAAGTTCCTGACATGCATTTATCTAACCCCAGTGTTGTTTCACTATCATTCTAGTTTGGGTTTTATTTCCCTATGTTTTGATTATCTAGATCCTTGGTAGTTGGCAGCAATCCCTCCTTGTTTGAATGTGTATTTCTTACCTCAAACATGGTCAGTTATCCTATTTTAGTTCCAGTTTCATGAGGATGTTATTTTGTAGTGGTCAAAACAGTAGTTTGGTTTTGGAGTCATCCCCAGTGGTCCTGTGAATTTTGGGTAGTGGTCCTCCCATTCCATGAAGATAATTTTTTTTCATTTTGAATTTGTTTAATTTTCATATAATTTTGGGTTCAATTTCATTAACTAATCTCATGGTGGTGTTAAAACATTGAAAAGGGGGAGTGGAGTTTTGTGAGTGGTGAAAATGTAAGGCTTCTAATTTTTCTATTTTATAGATGTGTATTATGATGATCTAGGGTTTCTTATTTTTGTGTATTTCTATTGTAATAATTCCTTGTAGGAAAAGTGGTTTCTTTATCACTTAAATTGGTTTATCTATATGGTGGCTTCTCTCCTAGTGTTGTTTCTATCAAAGTGGGTGGAGTTCTTGTTGAAGATCTTAACTCGTTGTAAAAGACCTAACCTCTTCTAATTATTACTTTCCTTTATTATATTCAATCTCATTTCATGTTGTTCTAGTTGAATGATTTTCTCAATGGTTTTTGGGTGTGTATATTTTGTTTTTTCTAGTGTTAGAGGTGGTGTCACTAATGCAGGCATCATTCCATGGTTTTATGATGGCATAGGTTGTTACTTGTCACAATGTTAATGCTATTATCCAAATGTGTTTACAGAGTTTCAGAATACATGAATGATGATCTTGAGTTCATATATATATTACTGTAATTCTTGTGATTAGAAAACATTTTCTGTTGTATTGATGGTCAATGGTTGTGTTTTGGGGGTTGTGTGATTTTTCGACGTTGATGATTGTTATTGACGACGATGAAAGAATTTGGATGTTGTTCCTTACTAGCGATACTGTACAAAGACATGTTTGATTTATGTTTTTATGAGACATGAGTTAGGAAATGACCTAAGTAGGTGATTGTGTTAAAGATTGTTTTTTTAAATTTTCAACACTAAACATTGAATTTGGAATCTGGTTTTTATGTTGTACTTAGGGTTGGGAATGGTTGTGTATGGATCCCACTTAACCAAAAACTGATTTATTAAAATATAAAAAATGTATTTGAGGGGATGTTCTTCACTCCTAAGGAATCTTCTATTTTTCTTCTTTATATCGATGATGCTATTTTGGTGTAGTCCCATATTCTCTATTTTTATGATGTTTATTTGTTTCTTATTTTTTCTCAGATCTAATAAAAAGGAGGACCTGATACTAAATGAAGAATATACTATAGGTTTATGGTATGTTTTCTATTAATTTCCCTTAAAACTCTCTAATTTTTATAAATTCCTATCATTGTGTTAATTTCAGTTTCACTGGGTGCAACCCCAAACAATCATTTTCATTAATTTTCATTACAAAAATGATATTCGGTGTCCCTAATAACATTACATCACACTATTGGATAGTATTAAATAAATGATAACCACCCCATGTTGGGTAAGTTATTAATTATTCCTTTTATTTCTAATAATGGGAATACTAGCTATACTATTTAGGTTTGATTGACTTGACCATTATTATGGAAAGTGTTCCATCACAATTAAATAAAACTCTAAATAATTAAATGTAAAGTGTATACTTAAATAGATATCACATTGATGTGATAAATTATTAAGGGATGATTAATTAGTTGTGTTTCCAATATTTACCGTGTCACTTCAAAATAAAGGCAATGGACTAATCCTAATGAATTGAAATTTCTAAAAGTATTACATTCCAAATGATGAAAAATGTATATAAAATGAAAGTTATATTAGGTTCTTAATTAATTTGGACCTTTTTCATATTTATACAAATGAGTTGACTTGAGACCACCATGAATTTATGATGGAATTCCATTATCACTCAGAGGACGCTATTCTAATACGTTGACCCAATTTTTGTGGGATATTACCACTACAAAATTTAAACATTTTCATATTCTGTTATTATATGAGTGTTGAATTGATGATTCACCAAACTATTTTTTAGAAAATTAGAAATCATTGGATACAAACTTTGTATTCATCTTGATTTATTCGAACACATAGAACCTTGGATTCAGCCTATTTTCCCTAGTAATTATTTTAATAGGATTACAATGGATGAGCTATATAGACATAGTTATAATTATTTATAGAGGAATTACATATTCATTACCTCGGATTATAGTCATACCCCTTATTTCTAGATTTCATTAGTTACCCCTATGAGTTGGATTAACCCATGAGGTTGAAGATGTCATGGCTTCACCTCAAATCCTTGGTTATTATTAAACAATTTACTTTACTACTGATACCTATTATATATGAAATATTTAATATATTTTGAATCATAATTAACTAAATGGGATGAATTGATTTTCCTTGGGTTCCCTTTCTTAATTATCATCATTATTACTCTAGTATATCAAATATATTATAATACAAATCTCTTATCTAATAATTTAATGAATAAATATTCTATGATATTTCTAGCTATGGATGGATAAGGTATGGTCTATTTATTCAAAACTACATTACATTTATGTATACATACATACTGTTACATTTTATAAACTTAAATTGGAATTTATAAACACCATTTGTTCTGGTCTATTGAGACTTATCTCAAACAATATCAAGAACATTGTTGGTACCTTGGAATATTATATGATCACAGGTTTGGAAAAAGGTTTGTGTCCTTCTTTAGACACAAGACTTGTTTTCATGCTTTAGGATTGGGGCTCGGTAGCAGATGATTGGGTGAGTTCTCACAATACTTATATTGTTTTCCCCATTTTTTCTTTTATACATCTTATATTTTATACTCCACATAGTTCCATGTATTTATGTTTTCCCTTTTTTAGATACAAGACATTAATTCATTTTTTATAAAATACTATTCATCTTTGGAGTTTATTATCTCTTTTAAGGATATTCTTGCTTATTTACACTACTTATATATTATTATACCGTGTTTACTATTTATTTAACTATTATATTTATTGTGATCCACTCTAAACAGAGGTAATAGTCTCTACACTATCACACCCTTGGTTATCACTACAAGTCAGAAGACTCTGGTGAATGAGGAGGTCCCCTTTATGCAATGTGGAAAATTAGGTTTAATTACCCATGACTGACCTAAGATCAGGTCCATGAAGTCACACTATGGGGGACGTTCTCTGTTCATCAAAACTAGGGGTCCTCAGGATCATGATTTAGGTCTAGTTCCTATGGGCCAATAGGTTATATATGGTTCTCCCTCAATATAGTTTAATTGAAGGGATTTCTAAATAAAATAAATAAATAATTATGGCTTTTGAAAAGAATGATATATTTATGTATTTAAATCTTGTGTTTCTATAGTTGGTATCAGAGGAATCATTTTACTAATGATATGTATAAGCGTAAGGACAATTCAATGTATAAAAAAATGTCTATGAATTTTTGTGAAGGGTATAACATGTGTTTTCCAAGACATTAAATATCTCTCTGGAGACTATATATGGATGTATCTTTGACATAGTTTTACCTAGGGGTAATAAATCTAAAAAGGTAACATTGGAATTTGAAAAAATCATCACTTGTTGGATGAAACATTTAATTTTTTACGCCTGTTTTGACACTTTAGGTGGACCTGTTTTGGAAATCAAAAAAGAACATTGTGATCCACCGTGAAGTATTTGAATAATGGACTTCAATTACATTGGTTAAGCCTATCGTTTCATAGATTGAAAAGAACATGTAATTATTTAGACACATTCTAAGTTATTTTTCCTGATTATATAGTTTCATAATATGTTTATTGATTATAAAACAATGTTTTTTGTATTTATTCAATGTAATGAACCACGAAGAATAATGTTAAAACATAATTTGATGGATTATTTGGTGATTATGAGGAATAAAATTATATGATTATTAGAGAGAAACATGTGGTGATTATTATTAATAATCTATCATATCATATGATTAACAGTGTTTCCTTCAGTGATATTCCTAATGTGTCAAATGAGAGGAATATATTATTTTATGAATGTTTATGGGGTAATGAGAATTGAGTAATGAAAATTAAGATTCTACATGTAAAGAAGGTTGAAACAAACACCTAGAAGAATATAATAAATAAAGGGAAAAAAATTTTCTATGTTGAAATTTAGGTCATAGAGAGAAAAATTTACAACAAATTTGACATCTAATATGTGGTGAAATTATAATTATATGATTCAATTCCATATACTACGTGTTACCCATTATACAAAGGAAGGACCAATGATATTACAAAAAATGATGTGAATGTATTGAATTGTTCATATATAAGGAATCATGAATTATTTTTTAGAGGTATTATTTCCTATTTTATTTTTTATTATAATACTATAACATATAATGATTGTGTCGAAATTGTTTTTATATAGGTCATATTTTAAAAATAACCTATGTTTTATGGATAACATCATTTGTTTTTGAGTTTATGGTTCATCATAAGTTCAAACTAACAAAAATATATTTAATATTTTTAGTGATGATATTTCACTATGATTAATGGAATTTTGAGAGATATTTTATTATGATATGGTATATAAAACACTTTGGTTCAACATAAAGTACTAGTTGAGAAGAATTCACTTTTTATATGTTTAAAGGTATTAATAACAATGAAAGTTTATATGATTATAGTTTATTACAGTTATATTCAGGGATTTTCTCTATATTTATGGGGATGTTATAAGAATTAAATTATGATAGCTTTATAGAAAATTATTACTAGTCCCATCTAGATAGGACATAGGGAAAATAACCACAGTATAAGGGTGATAAATTAGAAACACCTGTCACTGGACTATATGATATATTAGTTATTATGAAATGATTTAGCAGATAAACATAATATTTATTTGAGGAAAATATTTTTTATAATATAGAAAAAATGGGATTTAGAAATTATACAGTGATAGCTTATTTCTTATAGAAAATTATGGTCCACGAGAAAAATTACCCAACTCCAAATTTAGAGTAAGTATAGGAAATTTTTTCATTAAATATTTAGAGAAATTAATAATATAAGTAATGGTGTGATATATATACTGGTTATAAAAATATATTGAATATATTCACTTAGGAAGAATTGAAAATTCTCCAATGAAGTTGGTAGGGGATGATTATAAAATATGATTGATCAATGCATTACAACCTTGGGAAAGAGAATAAAGTTGGCTAATGATTTGTTTCAAATGTTTCAAGCTAGATTATCCATTATAAAGACAAAAAATGATCCAATATTTCATGATTTATAGTATAGATATATAAGTCTTGAAGGATGGGGATACATATTTTTTTTAATAAAATTAGTGTTTAACCATCTATCTAAGTGAATGTTTTTAATGTGGCACTAGAATAAGATGTTGAGCTATAGAAGAAGGAGATAAATGTTCCAAATTTTAAACATCTTTATAATGGAATAATAATTCTTTGAAAACATTAAAGTGTTCCATTTATACCCTATTAAAGAAGGATCATTTTAAAAGAAGATAATAATTATTTAATATATATTCATCTTAGATGTTTAAATATTTATAGATATTTGAAAGAATATTTCTAGTTGGATGCAACGTAGAGAAATACTGTAGAATATATACATCGTGGATTGAAATGTTAGTATATTAATGTTTATAGATAATAGTCATAGGGGATGGTAAATCCATTATCTATACAATATTCTAAATAGAAAAATATCATTATGGATTTTCTCATCTTTATACATTAAACATCTGAAAAGAATAATTTTATATGGGTTGCAGTCAATTTCCTTTCATGTTTAGAAAAATTTGTTACTGTTAGAAAATATTTTAATTTTTATATGTTTTCTATGATATACATTAACAAATTTGTAATATTGCAGGAAATAACATATTCTATTGTATCTAGCTGGGATTTGAGTTTAATGTTGATGTTCTAATGAAGTATTATAGAATCCATTGATATTAAGTTGAGTTTCAATACTGTGTATTTTCCATAGATAGATGGCTAGTCTAATAGAACCATTAAAACCATAGATAATATTATGAGATCTTTCTCTATGGATTTCAAAGGTTCTTGTAATCAACACCTACCTCTACTGATGATTTATTATAAAAATTGCTTTCAATTGATCATTCAGATGTCTCTTTATGAAGCCCTTTATGGAGAGAAGTATAGATTTAAAATTTTTTGGGGTGAAGTTGTAGAAGAAAAGCTATGAGGACCATAATGGGTTTTTGAAATGGAATGATGGTTTGATCCATTCAACAACAGATAAGGAACCAAAAAATTAACAAAAAATTTATTGTGATAATCATTGACATGATATGTAATTACAAGTTGGTGATATAGGTTTTCTAGTAATTTCTAAATGGAATGATGTCACAAGATTCATAAATAAAATAAAGTAAATACCTCCTTTTATTTTCCCTTTTGAGATTTCTGATCGATTATGGATGATTTCTTATCAATTAGTGATTCCACCAGACATCTCCCACATACTAAATTTTTCTATGTTTCTATCCCAAGGATGAACATAACTAATAATTTACATGTATTAAACTCATAATTTTCACCACTGTATAATGAGAATTCTTATAAAAAGAAACCTATAGAAACTATTTATCATTTAGAGAATGTGATATGAAAAAAGATCACCCAAATGGTTAATGATAGTGGCTAAACCATTTACTTGAGATATCTATAAGGGAACATAAGGATATGATAAAGTATAATTATCCTAATTTTTTGTTTCATAGTGATACATTTTTAGGGAAAAAATATTTTTAATGGGGTTTGAATGTAACACCCTGATTTTTTAAAAAGTTTTATTGAAAAAAATTTAAATTCTTTGATTGCTTGCATTACACGCAATATCTTGTTTTAAAAAACCCCGATATACAGTTTATATTAACAATTAAACATGCCTATTATAAAATATCCTTTAATATAAGGGTAATTAATTGGAATAAAAACACTTTTAAAATTAATTACAATGGTTTTATATAAATTAAATATATTGATAGAAAAGTATAATTAAAATACATGTATTCTCAAAAAAACGTTTTTATTATTTCTTGTAAACAATGAAATTTTTTTTAAGGAACATTTATTAGAGAAATAAAATTAGGTTTATAAATCTACATCCTATAACCATCGTAGATTGAGTTTTTTAGAAATTTTTGGAAAGAATGATTTTATCATCAATAGTAAAAAATAATAATATTTATTAAAACCATTCATTTCACTTAAAGTATTTAAAAGATACATTTTATTTAAATATTTTTTTAGAAGTATATTTATTTTACATATATATTTATTAATATATTTTAACACATTTAAATCAAATTGACATTAAATTTTGATATGAATGCATTCAGTAATTAGGGAAAAAATTTCGTAGACAACTTTTTATAATACATACAGGTTCATTTATAAATTAAATTCATCCACTTATTTGAATTGAAATTTAAAAAAGGATTTAATATTTATAATATGAATAATTAATGTTATATGATATTTTAATCAAAAATTTTGGTTATAATGAATCATAAAAACTAATAAAATGAATTATCATGGTTAAGTTTAAAACATACTGACCGATCAGTTAAACTAAGAAGATGAGGGTTAACATTACCTAATAACATGTCCAATTACTATTGGCAGGAAATATTTCCACCTTATCTCATATAATTATATATAATTAAAAAAAATTAGTCTATTTTAAAGTGTAAAATTTTGGTATATTGATTTCTTTTTAAAAATTCCAAGTGTGTCCTTTGCCCCACATATAAATGGGTACTCCCTCTCCACTATTCTTCAAACATTAAAATACTCTTGCATCATAAGATTCCTACAAAAAACAATTTCATACTCCCATTACCATTTCTTAGAGATCAAATTATTATTACTAATCTTTTATAATAATGGTTTACATTCAAACCAATAGAGGTTTTTTCTGATGAAGATGCATCATTCTTAACGATATGTTTTTTATATATACTCATACAGTACATTGAAATATTATAAAACTACTATAATATAATTATATTAATATGTACTATATAATATATTTTATTATCTTAATTTCATAACCCATTTTTATATCATGTTCTATCAAATGGGTAATAAAATAATTGATCGTGTGTAAAAAGGACTGCCACCTCACAAACTGATGTAATTCTTTTTCGATCACCAAATAATATGGATGAATATGATGATGGATTTAATATATTAGAATTATATTTTTGAAATAATAATTCTAATGGAATTACAATATCAAATATACTATCATACCATACAATCTATTGGAAAATTAAAACATCACTCATTCGTATGTGTGGACTCCTACCCACAATATTAGAAGTGAAATGTATTTGACTATATTTTTTGACATGGATTTTAATAATAAAAAATAAAAATAAAATATATTTTATATATGAAATATTTTTTTTAAATGTTAATTAATATTTACCATAATATCATTTCATCCATTGATAAAATAGAAATATCCTACATGCATATGTACGACGCACCATATCCATGAACAATGTAATTCACATTATATCAATAAACATTATAGATTAAAATAATTAAATATATAAATAATATTTATGAAATATATATAATGTTTAATGTAAAGACCCGTAAATTTCAGGGAAATTGTTTTCATAATTTCTTTGGGATTTTACAAGAACGCAGTTTCTGACGGCGCTTGATTCTGAGGCCCGGTGTGCCCGGAATAAATTTTCAAAGTTTAGCTCAGGTACGTTCAGTGAATGAATGAGCGGGTTTTTCTAACTTGTAATTTGGTGCACAGAATCGAAATCTGAGGGCGTAGATGAAACCGCAACAACAGTAATTTCTTAAGAGGACAATTACCGAAGATGTGTTTTCTCAGGAGGAGTTGTTAAAAATTTGTGGAACAATTTTTTATTAATTTTTTATCCTAGTGGTTATATCCAACATGCGGTAGTTAGGGTGGGACCCACAAGCCCCTAACTACCCATGAGAGGATTAAAGGTGAGGTGGGGCCCACACAAGCCCCCACCTTTTCACTTTCCCCAAAACTTTTTAAAACCCCCTCTTTAATTTTGTAACTCATCTTAAATTGAGTAACCTTCCATTACCTCTCTCTCACCCCCTTAACTCCCGCCAACACATACCTTAATTAATTAATTGAACCTATTCAATTAATCAACTAAGTTTTTTCAATATTGAAAGAAAATAATTGTGTTAATAAAATAATAGCATGAACCTATTATTTAACTTTGACACATTTTGTGTGGGGAGAAAAGGGAAAGAGCTCCTATGTAAAAGAAGGAGGAAGTTCCTCTTGGGTGGAAGAACATCATCCTCTCCGTAAAGAACGGTTCTTCTATGACAAAGAACATCGTCCCCTCAACGTTGAATGACTCGGCGACCCAGATTCTTCTTTATTCTTCTTCCTGCACGACAAGGGAGAATTCGGTGACCGCGGTGATCATCGCCAACAACAAAGTACCTTCATTCTTCGTCACCGCAACAAATGAGTAGACATTGTGTCCTCCTCAGACGCACCCCGACATCCACAGAATCTACATCCGACCCCCACGACACCTTTCTATGTGACACCCGACGTGCGACGTCAAATATTCAGGTAGGCGTTTTGTCTTTATGTTTGGATTTTATTTGGACATTCTTTGATAATATCGGCCACCTGTTATCAAAATAACGGAGGGGGTCAGATTTCACAAACACGGTCGAACCTCCTCCCCTATTTCTTTTCTGATGGTTATCTTCGTGGCTTGAAATGGAAGCAACACGGTGCCGTTGCACCGCGCGGAAACAAGGATAAATGCGGTGAAGAAGCGCGGCACCGCCGCGCGGTGCCATTGAGGCCGAATGAAGTCGCGGCCTGAGTCGGGCCATGGTGAAGGGGTGTGGTGTCGTCGTGCCATGCTGAAGAACCATGAGGAGGCCGCAGCCAGAGCAGGGCCGCGGCGGAGGGGCGTGGTGCCGTCGTGCCGTGCCGGACGAACCAAGGTTGCGGCCTTGGGCCGCGGCAGAGCTAGGAGGGCGGATGGAGCCACCGGCTTCTGGTTCGGGAGGGAGGGACCAACCGGTCCCGCGTGGAGTGCGCTGGCCGGTCGTTATGGCTGGCCAGATCTGAAAAAACTGGGGGTCAATCACCCGGTCAGCGATGCTGGGCGGACCCCCCACGGGCCCACCACTTCGTCGAAGGGGGTGGCGGTTCACCCCCTTCCGTGTTCATGCGGCGCGTGCGGCACCCACGCCGGGCCAGGCCGTGCCCTAGGGGGATGGACCCGGACCCGGGTTGGGTTGACCCGGTTCGGGCCGACCCAGGGGGTCTCGGGCCATGAAGATTTATGCCTGAAACCCCCTAAAACTGGACAGATTCTCTTAAAAGCAGATACCTTGGGATAAAGACCTCCGATCAACACACCATCAGTTGCGATGCGATACTTGGATCCAGACGGTCGTTTCGGTATGTTACACTCAAGGTTTTGGAGAACACTGGGTATGGACGGGTTGGTTCGAACCTGAAACCAACCAGGCACTCGGAGCAGAAACGCTTATAACTTGAGCTCTGGATGTCCGATGGACATGTCAGATTCCTCTTGATGAGACTAAACTTTTGGCATACTTCTCCTGAGGTTTGGACGCAGCTGGATAGTGGCCGGGTTGGTTTGAACCCGAAATCCAACCGGGCCCCTAGAATGGAAAAGATGATAACTTTCAGACAGGACGTCCGTTTGACGAACCGTCAGCGGCGTTGGTGATCACGTTGAGAAACATTCCCTATGAGTATACCCTATGAGAGTTCGGGATACGGTTGAGATACGACCGGGTTGGTTCGCACATGAAACCAACCGGGCCCCTGGGACGAAAAAGGATAATAACTCACAGACCGAGCGTCTGATTGACGCGTCGTCAGTTGTGTTGAGACCCCTATGACGAGGAGGTCTATTGAGATACTTTTTTGTGGAACTTTGTGATACATGGAGTATCAACCTGTAGCTCGTGGAGTGGACCCTCCCGGAGATGAGTGTACGGAGTACGGAGACCATGTAGCCAGCTGAGACCGGACGACTGCTTGAACGACTCGACATGGAGTGAGTCAACTAGCCTAGTGGACAGAGCGCCCGGTATTTAGCGACAGACCAACGGCGGACGGAGCGCCTGTTAATTTTCCACAGACCCATGGTACTTGATAGGAGGAGTACCTCTGTAGGCTATTTAGGAGAGCGTCCGGTATTGGGCGGCAGACCATCAGCGGACGGAGCACCCAGTAGTTGGCAGCAGACCTTCGGTACTTGACAGGAGGAGTACCTCAGTAGTTTAAGATTAGTGAGTAGTACCTCGGAGTCATGACAGGATCACTGTACTCGTCAGAGATGGAGCTCTTCAGCAATTAGGGTTTCGATAATGAAAATCCTGGTTTGAGCTAAGTCTATGTCCTTTGTGTTTACCTCATGATTGAGATGGGTCACATGATAACTCAGGTATATGTATGGGCATATACATAGGTAGTGGTTATCAATTTATTTCATAACCTTTGTGCTTCTACTTGATTGAGATGGGTTACTTGATAACTTAGGTATAATTATGGGCTTATACCTAAGTAAGGGTAATCTATTGAGATCATTCTTTGTGGTTATCCATGTTGGGTTTAGTGAGACCTTGAGGGTCTCAGGGTCCCTACTAAGTATCGTATACTCACCCCTTCATAGGCAATGCCCGCACCTCATTGTGTTGGTTTTAGAGGACGGGCAGCGCTAACATAGGCCGAGTGTTCGAGGACTGGATGGTACCCGGAGGTGGACCTCACAATGAGTCAGTATCCGGAGGTGGACTTCACGACGAGACGATACTCGGAGGAGGTGGACAGGGGAGAGCATTGTGGAGGATAGATTTACCTACCCTTCAGGTTGGATCCGTGGTGGATGATCCAGGTGTTGTGCTATCTGTACCTACCCTTCAGGTAGGATCTGAGGTTGGCGACCTAGTAGCAGCTTCTTTTCTTCTAGCTGCATGTCTTTTATGTTGTACTTTCATTCAGTTGTAGATGTACATTTGGTTGGGTTTGTATTTTGGCCCATTTACTTTTCATCACTTCTTTTGTACTTAGTGTATTACTTCCTCTTGTACTCTGTGGTGCTTTGTTTACTTTTATAAAGGAAATTCCTTCCTAGATATCGGGATTTACGCCTTTGGTGCTATTCGCCAACCCCTGGCCTATGGAAGGTGGGATTGGGGTAGTCACGGCACGAGCCCTAGGACGGGTTGGGACAGTTAATATTATAGATAGTATTAGACAATGACAAATTTAAATAGACTAAAAATACATATTCAAAACATACATGAAAACTGAAGCAGTTATTACCCATAATATGATGGAACTATGGTCATATATACATGAATTGGATAATTTTTGGTTTTTGTTGTCAATCCTCAGAGGAAGTTCAGAATGTGTGCCACCAAAGTACTCATACAGGTCAAGAAGATAACATTATTGAAGATGGAACCATTTTCCAGTGATTTCCAATTTTCTGGACATCAAATTTGATAAAAAGTGAAAACAATGTTTTTTGGTAAAGGGACTTGTGCACTGCACATGTTTCACGCAAGTAACTTGCGCGCCGAGAAAGGACTTCCGTGTTGGTGCCTAGGAGGATTGGAAAGTTGTGTGCCATATGTTTTTCAAGATTAGATCCTAAAAATATGGAAAAGGAAAGAGGTTCATGCATGTATTGGTTTGGTCGTGCAAGTGAGTAGCACGACATAGGCTAGAGAGGTTAGAGTTGTGCGCCGGAACTTGCACGCTGTGAGGAGGATTGTGCACCACCACACAGAGTGTATACTTTTCCTATGAATAGTTGACCAACCCTCCTCATTTTTACGGAGTTTGAGAGATAGAAAAATTCATTGCTCCCATCATGCAGGTGTAGTGGTCGTGCAAGTAGTTGTGGGTCACCCATGTATAAGTTGCACAAAAGATTTTTGCTGCATGAAAGAACTGGTTTGGGTGGAATGGAATGTGATTCGCACAAGTTTGAAGTTGTAGAAGTGAGTTTCGTGCAAGTGGTAGAGGTAGAATTGTGCCCAAGTTATAACTTGCGCGCCGTCTTTGAAACATGCGTGTCGGATTGGAGAAGCGTGCCAGGTGTTGTTGAAGTACGCCGGTATTTTTGAAGTTTCATGAAAGCTGGAAGATTTACCGATACCTTCAGTGCAAAGTGATATTTGTCTATGGTTGAGAGTTGTAATTCAATAGAGAATCTACATAAAATAAAGGATGCATTCTTTTGCAATGATGAAGATACCTTCATCTCTATAAACTGAGTGGGACTTCACCAAAGGCAATGATCCAGGGGGTGTCAACAGGAGTGACCTGAGGGATGCAATGAGGTATCCCTAAATCATTGTAAAGGCAGTGTGCATGGGACATAGAGACTATGCCCAAACCATTGTAATCCACAGCTAGTGAGGTATAGTGTAATTTGGTATGACCAACATCCTATTGGCGTATGCTCCTTGGACATAGCCCTTAGTGGTGAACCCAGTAAAAAGTGATGTGTCATCTCTCTCCATGTGAATGTTTTCTTGATGATCTTATTCTTCATATAGGTTTAACAAGTTTTTACTAATATGGGAACAAGATCCATCACATTAAAAGAAAAATTAGTCGCCCTGATTCTCCCCTCACCTCTCAGGGTGTCATGGGGTCCTACAAGTGGTATCGAAGAGAGGTTGCTGGTGTTGAATTTGTCCTTTATCGTCATGGAGAATGTGGTCAATGTTAGGGGAGACCCTCTCTTCTATGGAAGTAATTTCCAGATCTGGAAGAATAGAGTGAGATCTCATATAAGATCCCTTGGAATGGATGTTATGTTTTCCACCATGCATGGTATACATGTTACTGATCCAACAGGGCTGGCTATGACTGATGCCGATAGGAAAATTCTTGATGATGATGCTAAAGCGCAGAATGCTCTCACTGCAGCCCTTTCTGATCAAATCTACTTAAAGGTGATGAGTTCCACATAAGCAAAGTCCATGTGGGATAAACATGAAAATATTTATGAAGGAGATATCAAAGTGATGGATGCAAAACTATAAGTCATACTCAATAGGTTTGATGATCTGAAGATGCATCCTAATGAGAATGTAGATTCCTTCTTCAATTGAATTACTAAAGTGTTTTGAGAAATTCGGGGTCTAGGTGAAGAAATCAAAGACATTTATATTATAAAAATAATCTTGTGAACACTTCCTCCTCTATACAATGAAAAGCTATCAACCCTTGAATAAAGAGATCTATCTAAACTATCTATGAATGATCTGCTAAGTAGTCTAGTGGCATATGAGATGCGAGTCAATCCCAAAGAAGCTAAGACTCGTGTTAGAAAGAAAATGGCATTAAAAGCCATGGACAAACTGAAAATTTTAGAAGATAGTGGTGGTGAAGATGATGTGGAAACAAAAATTATATCTCTTATTTCCATGAAGCTGAAGAAGGTAAAAGGTAAATTTAAAGGTAAGTTACCTCTGGCATGCATTCATTGTGGAAGAGTTGGGCACATTGCCTCTAAGTGCAGAAAATGTCTAATGATGATGAAAGTGAATCAGAAGACATTGAAAAGTCTCGGAAAAGGGTTTTCATAAAGGGGGAATTCAAATATGGAAATAAAATATAGAAGACGTGTTTTGTATGTGAAGAGGAAGAGGATGATATTGAATTTTGTGAAGAAGATGAACCTGAATTTAAAACTCAAAACCATGCTTTCATGATGGCTACCATTGAAATGTTAGGACACTATATCGATAAAGACCCAGAAAATCATATGACTCATAATTTTGATCCGAAGTTGAAAATTAAGGATTCTTTTTCAAATCTTGAGAACAAATGCATGAGATGTAGTAAGTGGAAATAAATGGTGAATGAATCATCAGAATATGTGGATAAGCTTGAAGCTAAAATTGAACGACTAGAAGAACTAGTGAGAGATCAATCTTCAATCCTTGAAAGCACAAATGACATTGTATAGTTTAATCTTATAATTGAAGAACAAGAAAAGGTCATAAATGACCATACATCAAGACTTGAAGTGATGTCCAGGACTATTGAGGGTCATGAGGAAGAAGATGTTTTTATTAAGAGAAAACTTGAGTGTCGATCAACTAAAAAATGTGGGTAAAAAGAAAATTCATTTTGGAAGATTCTCAGATGCTATGTTACTGATAAGATTCAAGTGTGGTTCAGATGGGGTTGAAAAAATCATGAGTAATCAAAGACCCGCTTGTATGGGAAAGAGTGGAATTTGCTGTGAAGCTGGACCATAAACTTATAGAAGTAAAGAGAGCCAAAATAAAGACAAGATGAAAGTTGGAAATGTAGAAAAGTTTCCTGAAGTGATGAAAAAACCCTTAATCCAAACTAAAGGAAGAACTAAAGATTATTATCAATCATTCAGAAATAACAGGCAGTCCAACCAATCTCCCATGGAAGAAGGCATGTGGAGAAATTTAAGTGAGAATACATTTCCCCTCATGAATTGTTAGTTCGGTGGCTATCTGGGTCATACCATCTCATATTGAGAAGAGGCAAGGAGCAACATGAATGGGGAGGATCTGGGAAGTCAATAAAGGAGACTAATTTCATATCCTCCACCTTATAGAAGAAATAGCATCTATGGTTACTGTTTTCGTTGTTCTAACTTTGGACAAAATGCTATGTATTGTAGGCATAGGTACTACAGGAGAAATTCATACAACTCTCAGAGACGGGCCAGTTTTCACCCTCCTGAGGTTGTTGTTCTCACAAACAGTTTGGATTATGGGTATGAAGGATCAGATTATGTGGAGGAAAGTATTAGATTACCATCAATATCCTATACTCAATCCAAAATCTCATGGAATGAAAAGAAGAAGATCGAGAAATCCAATCTTGCAGAAGTACCCCTCAAAGCTACAAAGAGCAGCAACACCTAGATTCATGATAGTGGATGATCTTCTCATATGAAAGGAAATACTGACCTTTTGAAGAACATTAAAAAAAGGTTGATGGAACAGTGAGGTTTGGTAATTATGGTGCTTTTATGATTAAAGGTAGTGGGAATACTTCTCTCACCAATGGAGATCTACAGAAGACCATATTTCTTTATGTGGACGGTATTCGTCACTATATCCTTAGTGTGAGTCAACTCTTTGACTCAGGGTTCATAGTAACTTTTAATAAAAAAGGATGGACTATAAAGAGAAAAATAGGGAATTCTTTTATGAAAGGCTTTAGAACATATGGAAACTTATTTCTGGTTGACAACAAAGTAAACTCTTGCTATTTGTATTTTGATGAAGAAAACAGTTTGTGGCATCGAAGACTAAGGCACATTAACCAACAAGACATGGAAAATATATATAAGATGAAGATAGTCATGGATATCCCCATTCTGGAATGTGAATGGGAAAATCTTGTGATGCTTGCAATCATGGGAAGCTGTTCTGTAGTTCGTATCGGCCAATGAAGAAAAGGGAATCACATCTTCTTGATCTTATTCATATAGAGGTATGTGGCCCGATAAATGTTGTTGTAACTCATGGAGAAAGGTACTTTATACTTTTCATAGATTATTACAGCAGAATGACATGTCTAATGGTTATACATAGGAAACGACAAGGACTTTACTGCATGAAAATGTATCGTTGAATCTATGAGAATGATAATGGACGAACAATCAATGTGTTGCGATCAAACAACAGAGGGGAATACACATCCATTGAAATTGAAAACTACATAGAGAAGCATAGGATACAACATGAGGTGGATTCCATGATAACTATAAAACAAAATGGATTTTTTGAGCATATAAATCGCCATGTTAACAACATGGCCAGGACTATGCTGATTGAGAGTGGTATCCATCGCCATTACAGGAAGGAAGCTATTGAAGCTGTAGTGCACATTCAGAATTGAATAATGATATATATGGGATAAACAAAGACACCATATGATTTGTTTCATGGATGGAATCCTTCATTGAAATAATTTCATGTTTCCGGAAGAAAATGTTTCATATAGCACACAGAAGGAAATCAAGGGATGTTTGGTGACAATGCTGATGACAGAATTTTTCTTGGGTATCTGATGAACAGAAAATCGTAAAAGTGTTTCAAAAAGTGATTAGGAAGGAATGTCGTAAGCAGTGATGTTAAGATAATTGATGATAAAAACACAAATGGTTCAAGGAAATCATATGCTGATGTGATAGAAAGTGAGGATGAAAGTGAATGTGGAGAAAATAAAAATATAAAAATAGAGGATGTTGTACAAAACACTCAGTAGTCACATCATGATGTTCACTCAGAAGAAGAATCTGAAGAAAAAACTGCGGTTGGAGAGAATGAAACTGAACCAGAGAGGAGAAATCGTAGAGCAGAGATTGATCCATCTAACATAATTGGGGATAAGAGTGCACCCACTCAAACATGGAGGATGTGGAATAACAGACAATATGAATTTATGTCAGTTTGGGATCCATCCTCATTCGAGAAAGATGTAAAGGATGAATCTTGGGTGAAATCCATGAATGATGAGTTAGATCAGATGGATAAGAATCAGACATGGGATCTTGTCCAGAGACTCGAAGGTCACAATGTGATTGGTACAAAATGGATCTCCAAGAACACGTTTCATGAGAGTGGAAGTGTTATCAGAAACAAGGATTGACTGGTATTTAGGGAATATTCCTAGATTGAAGTTGTTGATGTTGAAGAATCCTTTGCTCTAGTGGCTAGACTGGAGTCAATCAGGCTGTTCCTTGCCATGGATCTCCAAAGAGGATATAAATATATAAAATGGATGTCAAGACAACATTATTAAATGGTGTACTCAATAAAGACGTCTACAGTGAACAACCAATGGGTTTTCTTATTGGTACTAATGAAAAAATTGTATGAAAACTATAGAAAGCCCTTTATGGCTCAAAACAGGCACCACGAGTGTGGTACTCTCAGCTGGACTCTTATCTCAAGAAGCTAGAATTAAAAAGAGGAGGAGTAGATCACAATCTATATGTGAAGAATTCTCCAAAAGATCAATTCATGGTTCTAGTCTATGTTGATGATACAATATTTGGTGGCAGTAGATAGAAATCTGTGGATGAGTTTTCCAATCACATGAAATTAGAATTCCAAATGTCTATGATTAGGGATCTCACATATTTCAGGGGGCTACATGTGATTCAAAATAAGGATTACACTTTCATTTCTCAGGAAAAGTATGGAAGAGAGCTGCTAAAGAAGTTTAATATGCAAGACTCCAAACCAATGTCAACTCCGATTGTAGTTAGAACTAAACTTGGAAAGCATAAGGGAACTCTATAGATCCCACCATGTACAAGAGGATCATTGAGGTCATACTGTACCTGACAGTGACATGGCCTGATATTGTCTTTTCCACATGTCTTGAAGGCCTCTTTCAGAGTAATACAAAGGAGGAACATATGGAAGTAGTATAAAGAATTATGAGGTACATTCATGGTACTCAAAATTATGGCTTATTCATTGCTGTAGGAAGGGACAGTGAATTATCATCATTTTCTGATGGTGACTGGGCTGGAAATGTATTAGATAGAAAGTCCAATAGTGGTGGAGCATTCTATATTGGGAACAAATGTGTTGGCTAGTTGGGCATGAAACAAGAAAGTACTTCTCTTAGTACTGCTGAAGCTGAGTATATCTCTACCACAAGGGCATGAACTCAACTGTTATGGATTAAGAAACAAGTAACTGATGTTGGTGATGAGGTGAAGCAACAAGTTGTAATTTAATGTGATAACAAGAGCGCAATTGATCTTACGAAGAATCCTGTTTAGCATTCTCATAAAAAACATATTGTAATCAGGTATCACTTTATCAACGAATAAGTTGAGAAAGGCATGATTTGAATAGATCATGTGAGAACTGATGAGCATGTGGTTGATATCTTGAACAAACCACTGTCAGTGGCTATGTTTGAGAAGCATCAGTTGATCCTCGGTGTTCCGCCACATCCCAGTGCATAAGAAGGTTGCAGAATACCCCTCTCCCCAGTTATTTTAACTATTTTTTGTCTGTTTATGGATGTGATGTAGGTTTGTGGGGGAGATACTATCTAGGGGGAGTGTGGTTTGATCTGAACAAGGAACAATTACCGATCTTTGGGTTTATTTTCAATGTGTGAGAAGGGAATAAATTCAGGCATGTTCAGACATTTAATTCTTCTATGACACTGTAAGAGAATTTCTGGGGCATCATTGAGAATTCCAAAACACGGGAACCCAATTCAATCTTCCTCTCTTGTTTTCTACACCGAGCACTACTCACGTAGACTTAGAGTGTTGCTAAGTTTATTCTTGAATTTTTTGGTCTGGATATGGATGGTGATATTTTGAATTTATTTACTGATTTCCAAAAAACCCAAAGGGGGATATTGTTGGAAGCATGGTCATATATGCATGAATTGGAGAATAGTTTCTGTTTGTTGTCAATCCTTAGAGGAAGTTCAATGTGTGTGCTAGAAAAGTACTCATATTGGTCAAGAATATAATAGTATTGAACATGGCACCATCTTCCAGTGTTTAACAATTTTCTGGACCTCAAATTTGATAAAAGGGGAAAACAATGTTTTTTTGGTAATGGGACTTGCACGATGGACATGTGTCACACATGTAACTTGCGTACCGATAAAGGATTTGCGCGCCATTTCTTAGGAGGATTAGAAATTTTCACACCATATGATTCAAAAGATCATATAATCAAAATATGGAAAAGGAAAAAGGGTCATGCAAGTATTGGTTTGGTCGTGCAAGTGAGTAGTGCTACAGAGGTTATGGTGGTAGGAGTGGCGCGCTGGAACTTGTGCACCGTGAGGAGGCTTGCACGCCACCGCGTAGGGTGTCCCTTTTTTTATAAATTGTGGACCACCCCTCAACATTTTTATATAGTTTGAGAGTTAGAGAAATTCAGTGCTCCCATCGTGCTGGTGTAGTGGTCGTGCAAGTGGTTGTGGGTCGTGTAATTATAAGTTGCGCGAAAGATGTTTGCTACGTGCCAAAACCGGTTTGGGTGAAAATGAATGTGAGTCGCCTATGTTTGAATTTGTAGAAGTGAGTATTATGAAGGTGTTTGAGGGAGACTTGAGCGCCAGTTATAAATTGCGTGCTATCGTTGAAACTTACGCGCCGGATTGGAGAAGCATGCCAGGTGTTCTTGAAGTACACCCATCTTTGTGAAGCTGCAAGAAAGCTGGAAGATTGCACGATACCTTCAGTGCAATGTGATATTTTTCTATGGGTGAGATTTGGACTTCAACAGAGCATATACATACAACATAATATACATTATTTTTCAATTATGAAGTGACCTTCATGTCTATAAACTGAGTGGGACTTCACCAAAGGTAGAGAGCCATGGGGAGTCAATAAGAGTGACCCAAGGGATGCATTGAGCTATCCATGGACCATTGTAAAGGTAGTGTTACTGGGACAGAGTGACTATTCCCAAACCATTGTAATCCACATATAGTGATGTTTAGTGGATTTTGGTATGGCAGACAACCTGTCGGCGAATGCTCCTTAGGCGTATCCCTTAGTGGTGAACCAAGTAAAAAGTTTTGTGCCATCTCTCTACATGTGAATGTTTTCTTGATGATCATATTCTTTTTATAGCTTTAATAAGGTCGTACCAATGTGGGTACAAGATCCATCACAATAAAAGAAAAATTGGTCACCCTGATTCACCGCTCCCCTCTTAGGGTGTACTGGGGTCCTACATAATATGATTTTAAAATGGAATAGCATTAAATGTGTAATAACTTATAATAATTATATCAGATATGGTTTGATATATATGAGTACAGTTATGTAATATATTTACAATAAATCAATATTTTATACGAATTAATTTCCAACATGCATGAATAAATTTGAGACTTGAGGTAAGTGATTTTTGTCTCACTTTTATTTATCTATGACACATATCATATTCACCACTTGTTTCCTTTATGTAGTGTTTATAATTTACATGAAAGTATTTCATGATACTTATTATGTATATTATTTGAGTTTTTATATCCGTATAATTTTCATTCTTTCACGGGGCTTACAATTCAAATGTTGATGAAGTTTTAAAAATTGTATGTTACAATCTCACTGTTTATTGACATTGTTTATGACATTGTTTTTAATAATGAAATAATATTGTATACCTCTCATGAATTGAATATAATTTCTTATCCTCTTCTAATTCATATAAAATAATATTTTCCATTTTTTTCTTTTATGTATTAGCGAAATATGGAGAAACATTTATGGAGAAAAGACTTTGTCTCTCACATCGGTTGATAATAATTATTCTTCAATGTCCATGTTCTATAAAAATATTTTCAAACGATTTTTCAACGGAAATTGAATAAATAAAATTTTACCCATGTTTAAAATTTTAAATTTCATTTAAAAAAATATTATGGAAATTTTTGTGTGCATGTTTATTTTAGTTTTTAAAAAAATGGTAAAGTATTATTTGTTTTAGATTGTAAGAGATAAAGATAATCGTTGGTCTTCATGACCACCAAATTATACAATGATTCCTATAAATATTTTCAAGTTTATTTTTAATGAAAATGTTTCCTATAATATTTTTCATATTTTTAGATTTTAAGGATGTGATTTCAAAATGAAATGAATATTTTCTATAAGATCATTTTAATTATTTTTTTATTGAATTTCAATTCAAAAACTACAACAAACATTGATTTTTATGTTTTATTAGGGATATGATAAAATGGTACCATCCTTGTGCTTTTTGTGGATGATTTATGTTTATGGTAATGATGAAGAGATTTTTATAAAATCCATTTCTTATCCACTATTTATACTATAATGAAATGAATATTAAACATTATTCCTCTACACGGGTTATGATACGATGAAAGTTTTAAGATATTATAGCACAAAAATGTTTTGATTGTGTGATGAGTGGGAGATATATATCCTTATAATTAATTGTACAATGTTACATATATCATGATATAATTATGCGAAACAAGATGATGTGTTTAATCCATTATATATTAAAGCTAATTTTCTTGAAAAATTATTGGAAATAAGTCAATATGATTATTCCCATATGGGAAATAATTGATAACATCAAATATATTATCTTATGGGAAATTTTTTTGGATTCCCAATCCTCTATTATTTGATAGTCTCTATAGTATACAATAAAATATGATATAGTTTCTATACATTTGATTATGCCACAATTATATGACATTGAATTATTTTACATGATTAATTTATGATGATTTATCTATCATATGATGCATAAATTTGAAATGATAATTTTGTATTAAATAATTCATGTTTAGGATATTTGATAGATTTTCTACAAACATTATAATATATTTTATTGTTCCCATACCCTAATACTTATCTCATTAACTCTTATGATAATTGATTGATAACTCCCTATTTTCCATTACTGAGCATCTAATGTTACACATTCTTCAATTTCTGTTCACAAGGATATGAAGAAATGATTAATTTGGGTATTGCATGAAGTGTACTAAATTTGACGACCATTATAGGAGATATTGAATATATTTCGTTAAATAAGAATATTGTGTAGTAGTCCTAAAAATACTATACCTTTATGGTCCTAAGATGTGTATTTTTTAAACAAATTGAATATTAATCTAAAAATATTCAATATTTATGTATGAAATTAATGGTTCAATATAACATATACCAATCTCATATTAAATCAAATGGTAAAAAATACCATCGTTTTTGTGTACAGTGGACTACAACCTCAGAGAATTGATGTATTTCATTTTCGATCACAACCTATCAAAAATGTTTGTAATTATATATTAAATGTGTTTATATATATATATATATGATATTCTTGAAAAAATAAAAAATTTTAAATGAAAATATATATTGTATTTTCTTAGATTTTCATCAACTGAAATATGAATAGGTTGTCTGTGTGTACTTGTGGATTACCACCACCACAAAGCGATGTGATTTTTTTATAACCAAAACACATGGTTGGTTTATATAAAGTATTTAAAAGAGTAATATTATATTTATGATATAATAAAACTATATAAAGAAAAATTAATTGTAACATTCTTTCTCTCATGGACATCAATAAATGAAAATGTTACTCAAGAGTGCATACATATTACAATTTCAATGATTATAACATATTTCATTATAAATAAAATTATCTCATGATATGTAATATATGTACAATTAAATTATTAAAATAATAATTATTTCATGCTTATTATTTTTTACATGATAGAATAATGACTCCATTAACATGTTCAACACAACGATGTTGTTTTGAATCTATGAAATGAAAGTCCTTTAATCAAACGACACAAAGATAACTGGTTAATTAGTAAAATAAATCATTAAGATAAATTTTAAGAAAAATTGTTGATAATGTAAAAACATTGTGTAAGGTTATTAATTATTTAAAGAATAGATATATTTTTATTATACATGATTTAAATTATATACAATAATGTATGTATTTGAGATAAGGGATTTCATCTCAATTTTCATTAATCATTGCAAATTTTCATGTTATACTACCAGTTTATTTTATATAGTGTAGATACTACCACTTCTATGTGTTATATCTTGAATCATTAAAAATTCACTATATTTTATTTTAGAAATCAAAATGATTCATCCAATAGGATTTTATTAGAATGCTACCAAGTGTTACTGAGTATCCAAACTCAATTTCATTTCATTAGATTATATATATTCATCATTGAATTAGTTTGGAAATTATTATATGTGAATTCAAGGTCTATATTATTTATATATAACATATTAATGTAGATTTATATTTGTCCACATAACCAATTAATGAATTAATTATCACTTGTAATGTTATGATCTTAGTGGGGTTTTTTTGTCTCAATATCATTTTCCCAAGACTTGTTTCATATCATGCGACATGATTTCCTTTTATAGTTTACAAAATTCTATAGCAATGAATTTTCACATATTTATTTAGGTAAATAATTAAATTTACATTTCCATATGATATTATTTTTTGCATTAATTTTTATTTCAAATGATTCTTAATTATAAAAGTCTTTATGTTACAATATCATTTATTTTCATGATTGTTTATGTTTAATGATCCATTGGAAAAAAATAATATTATATTTGTGATGAAAATATAATTTATTATAATTTGGGTTATGATTTATTTTATTTGATTAATTTCCATTTTCTAACATATCTATTAATGAGGTATCATTAAATATTCTTGTTTCTGATACCGATCTTGATTCTTATTTTACATTTGGAATCATTGTCCTACATATCCATTTTTTCTAATATGTATTTCTGAATATTATTAACTAATGTTATTTTTAAATGTCCCTTAAAGTTTTTTGACATGTTTTTAAATGGAAATTCCTTATTATTTACCTCAATGGTCCCATTTCACTGTATTTACAAATGTTTGGAAAGAATGTTTATTTTTTATATTTTTTAGATGAATAGATTTTCTCACCATCATGACAAATATTTTCATTAAAGTCCCTTTTATATATTTCCTAGATTATATTCAATGAAAATTGTTTCAACACTATTTTATGAATTTTTATACTTTTAAAGTAATTTTCAATGATTAAAGATTATTTTCTATATAAATGTTTTTATGATTTTATTTTGGTATTTCATTTGATCATCAATAACAAACATTTTTTATTTATGATCTGAAAAGGATATGTTTTATTGATACCATTGTTAATTTTTATTCAGATGGATTATGATTGTTACGAAGTTATTTTTAAGTAACCTATTTATTTTCAATGAGTTAATCACATTATGAATAGAATAATGGTTATTTATATGAGTTTTATGATGAAATTGAATCTATAAGTACATTATTCATGTTTTATATAGAAATATATTAAGATGATGGGTGGTAAAATTATAAACAATGGACCAGTTGTTTCTCAATAATATAATTATTTGATTTTACGTTATGAACCAAGTATGAGTGGTTACATTATAAATCCCCAACGCATTGGGTAAATACACAGAGTAAATAGGTGATAGGTTTCTCCTAATATATTATTGGAATTTATAATGTTATTCATTTAATTTTTAATAGTTATTTTAATAATGATATGAAAATTACGTTATAAGATGAAATAATGTGTTATCTTTTCATTCTATATTTTTTTAACGTTTCCTTTCATCAATATTAGAATTTCATGGATCACGATTAGTGATTCAAATAACTATTTACATTTTTAAATCATTATTCTAGTACAATATTTTACAATCCAGGTTTTTATGGTTATGAATTCTATAATATTATTTTTATTCACTTTTATTATGTGATCATACGCTCGTTCTTATCTTATGATCATCAGTGATTATCAATTGTTAGTTACAATTTTTATCCTCGTGGAGTAATTAATCTCACCCTTTTAATGATTTCTTTTCCCAATGTTGTGAAGAACTATGTTATGTGATTTCTATCTATAAAGGATTCATTTGTGGATAATTTTATTGGATATTTTGAAGACATATTGTAAAATTATAATTTATGGTTATAGTTGAAAAAATAATCCCTTGAGGATATGTGTTTTATAATATAAGAGTATATATGTTTTTTGTAAAACATCAAACCCTAATGGTCCATGTATACGATGTGATACAATAGTTTAGTTTAATGATATATATTTTGGATGTTGAAAAGTGGTTCTTTTTTATCTGTTGGAAGGAAATATATTCAATGATTTGGTTTTCAGAACCAGATCTGGAATGGTAGGTTCAGTACTTTTATATGGGTTTTACAAGATAGGGTAACATGAGAGAGTCACATGGATGGGTGTGCATGTACAAGGGTAAGTGATGTAGACACATAGATAGTGTTGTATAGAATGATTAATCACATGATAAATGGGTTCATGTCTAAGGGGAAAAAACAAGGCCATAGATATGGTGTTCCATAACCTGATCGGTCACATTACATGAGGGAGAGTGACCTTGTCCTACTTATCATATAAATACAACACATAACAAAGGGTTAACATATCCAAGTACAATAATCTAGGATGCTTGAATTCATAACGAGACTAGGGTCACATGATCATGATAATTCATATAATAGTCCCATTATCAATAATGTATTTCAAAATCTGGTGGGAGTAAGGTTGTATTTAAGAATGTGAATGAGTGTGGGTGCATAAACCAATGGTCATGAGGAAGAGTTTCATGTATAAGGGTTCATGTGGATTTATAATGATGAATAAATTACAATTTGATAATTTATGTGACAAGAGGATATCCAATAGTGTCTCATAGAATTACACTAAAAATATCTCAAAATGTTTTTGGCCTTACTCTTTAATATGTCCATTTATGTTATTCTTCTTATCACACTTCACTTCTTTCTTCTCTATCTTGTTGGTTATTTTGTTTTTTGAATAATATATCAGGTTTTCTATAAGCATAGATCTTATATACTACTATATTATTTTATGAACTATGATCCACATGTACATGCCTAAGGCGGTGGAGTCTTAATGAAAAATCTAGATGTTTTTCTTGTGATTAAAATGTGTATTATACCATGATGCCAAAAATGTATCCCAACAGGTCATAAGATATAGTTAAATCATGATATAATCTCACAATGTAATTCCTCAGGAACATGAAGATTTAATTATTAGTTCATCATGTATCTCTATGCCATCATGTGATAAACAATAACTTTGAGACATCACTATCAAGGAAAACCTCTTTGAATCAAATCAGATGATTCTATAGTGGTATCATTATTACATATTCCCTTGTGGGTCATGTGATTTTTATTTTCTCTATGTAAACAGTGCTTACTTTAGAAAATAAATTTGTTTCAATATGTATATTAAGTTCATGGTGGCTCATTAATCGATCGCAGATTCATTCCCTTGGAACTTATAGAGAATATGGAGGAATTAATGGATGTCGAACCCTAATGTTGAGTGCTATTGAAAACAATCTTCATTTTGTTAAAGATGATGATCAGAAAACCTAGATCAACTTGATGGGGTTTCTGATGTAGTATATAATACATTTTAGACATTACAATAAAACCATTGGTAGTATCAATTCCACATTAGAAATGAAAAACTCATATCCTCCTATTAATATGAAATCATTCTCCCCATGGCCCTTATTATTGATAATTTGTGTCCAGTCCAATCTTCCATTGGCATTGCCTTATGCCCCCACAACCATTGCACTTCCAACACATGGCTTGGACATTCTCCATATATATTTGTATATGATCATACACCCATCATGAAAACATGGATAAACAGCTGTGATGGATCCCTAGTGTGGTCAAGGAAACTTTCCCATGTACCAATCTGGGATACCTGGAAATCCAACAATATTGGGCCATTTTTATTTGATTAGTTTAACACACTCTTAAACATAGAAATTTTAAATTTATTATGTTTCATAAAAATGAAATATGTTCTATGAAATTATAATATGAAAATCAAGCCATTAATTTTTAGATTTCAACATATGATCTTTATATATTCCCAAAACACTTTATGAATAGAAAAAGAAATAATAATACTATTATTATTCATTAGTTTGAAGACTTCTCAAATACCCATTGTAAAAATGTATGGAACACATTTTTAGTTTATAGAAAAGTCACTATACAAAGAACAATGACATTCTCCCTAAATCCAATTCATATCATGCTTGTGTCATGGATTTGTTAAACATCATGATGTTTTGATTATGATAGAAGTAAATTATTTTAATACCATTTCATTTCAACTTCAGAATCATGAATTCAAGAAATTTAGTTTCAATACTCTACAATTCTCAATATTAGTCTTCTTTGATGCCTTATATAGAAATTAAATACTCCATTTCAGATGATGTTTATAGATTAAGTACAATATTACAAAAAAAATCATACATGCCTCAAAGAATTCTTATGACTCTCTTATTGTTCCAGGACATTAATATATTTTACCCTAAGTAAATTTCATAAATTTAACAAAATGAAATATATATACTATAAGTCTCACATAGATTCAATGTCATGTATAAAATTAGCATTTATATCCTTATAAAGTTTGATATATGTAGACTCAATAAAACATCAATGTATCACTGCCTTCTTAGAAGTCTTACAACGGCTCTCAAATTTAGTGAACAATAATTTCTTATGTTACAAACACTAAATAATGAAACTCACTATCAAATACATGATCCAATTTAAATTTGGACCCTAGAAGATACAATGTCATAATCATGGGGAACAATGTTTTACCCACTACATTGAAGTCATTTGATAACACTCAAAGTCTTATGAAGGTGACCTAAATAATTCATTGTTTGGGAAACAATTTTACAGACATATTCAAATGATTTTAGAGATATCCCAATTCAACTCCAACATTATAAAAATATGTCAAAAGACCTTCTATCAACTTCAAATGAATGATTGAATTTTGAAAATAATTCCAATCATTTTTATATAATTTCCTTTGTACATTATAACATATAAATATCTAAATGGGCTATATTAAGTACATATACTCTATTCTCATTCCAGATTCACCCTTAATCATTCCATCCTTCATCAAAAAAGTTATTATAACTTACTTCAATGGATAATTTATTATATAACACTATTATGTTATCTCCAAAAACATATATAGATTTATTCATTTAATAATTACACATGAATATCCACACATGTTTTTTTCTAGAAAATCGTATTCCAAATTGTTATCAAGATAACATTAAAATTAATCACATATATTTGGAAATATTATCATCTCCCCAAAAATTATATTTTGGGAATATTTCAACGAAACAATTCATTTTCAATTTATTATTCCATTATCATCACATAACTATACCAATAAATACATGGTAAACACAATAACATTCAGTGGTTTGGCTATTAATCCATCACCCAAGATATGATGAACAATATATTGAATATCTTATTGAGGAAAAACACAACACAAACCATTGTAACATTGATTTTTCCCATTAGGTTCATTCTCAATATAGTGAACTTCCTGAAAAATAAATACATGTTATTCTTTGTTTAGGATTCTTATTTAACTCACTCTATTATTAAAATTAAATAAAAAATATGAAGTGTTTTACTCACCCTCACGAAAAACATAGATGTAAATAAATTTCATATCATATTAAAGAAACATTATTTCAACTCCTTTTCTACCAAATTATTTATCTTCCACCTTTATTGCAATATCTAGTTAATTACCATGAGAGAAGGGTGGTATAAAAAATATCTTAAAACAATAGATAATCAAATCAACTGTAATTGTTCATAAGAAAATATGATATAAATTTTGTTTTACTAGTATAGACTATAAAACTGTCCATAAATATTTACAATTTGATTGTAACTCTATGACACACTACTTCATGGAGTAACTAAATAGGTTTTTAGGAAATGTTATCAACTTTAACACTAATAAAAAAATGACATTCAATTATTAGTTTTTTCTTACATTTTCTTATTATAGAGTCACTATCCCGTAAGAACCATATTCTGAAAACAATTATACAGTGTTAGTGTGACATCCCTCCTTCTCCTCATTTGCTTGATAAGGTTGGAGGATTATACTAGGCCTTATGTAACATCCCCAATATTCTAAAGGATGGAAATAAGTGCTCATGGGTTTCAATATGTCTAGGAGATGATTTTACCGATAATAATAAAACAGCTAACCAAAAAATATAACAAACCTAACCACTATATGATGCATGATAGCCATGGAAGATTATGAAATATTTCTTATAACATAATCATACTCAAATAAAGTTCCACAACAGAAGACAACAACATTGATGTAAATGGCAGACGATAGACTAATAAATCTCCAAGACGAACACAAGACTCTATGATACAACATTGCCAAAATCATCCTAAGTTTCATTAATTCGTTCTAAACATGCAATTCATTACCTTTTCCCATGTCCTGGTAGATGACATTTATAAAAGTACCAGTCATCCAAAGTAGTGGTGAGTACTAATACTCAGTTTTCCCCCCAATTACTTCCCTACTCATGCCACTAGGATAGAAGTGTTATCATCATTTATATAAAAACAATGCATATAAAAAATATTCTATAACAGTTTATAACTAAATATAAAAAACTTCTATAAATAGATTTAATATAAACATAAACAAGTTATGTACCAACCAATTTTCTAGAAAAATCTATATTCAAGAAAACAACCAAACCATACATCTAAAACCATTCCGCAAACTCCATTTGGAATTACTATTTTTTTAAAAACCATAATCTCAACTATGAATTATTTATTGTGATTGTTCCAAACTCTTGTGTAGTCTATCATTGATCTACTATATAATCACACGATATTTAAGTCACATGTTCAATTACACTTTTGGAACTGGGAACAATGTCATATTTCATGAAACCCTCATAAATGAAAATGAATACAGTCACATGTATGCCCAACACCATTTTTATATCCAACATTCCAATATCAATTCAATAAATCAACAATTTATTGAAAACCCCTTTCCCAACGAACCATTTCATAAAATATGGCCATGTAATATTTTAAAATCACCATTTTAAAATCAATGACAACATCACATTACACAAATATTCACAACATTTTTTTAATTTAACAAAAAACCGTAAATAATCACTTAATTGGATTTATACCTTGATATTACCAACACATTCATTACAAATTTCATGAAACATAATTAAATAGAACTATTTTAATGAATTCTATCATAAGTATTTAAAATCTAATCCACCTACCTTCATGGTTTTGATGAACATTTTAAATGGATGAAGAATGCCAAAAATCTAGTTAAATCTCCACAAAATCGCATTAAATATATTCCCCTACCACAAAAATTATCAAATATAATCTAATTTTAAATTGATAACTTTTGATCTACCCACATAGGGTGTAGATATGATAACCCATGAAGAGGGGCGATTCATATCTATAAAACATGCCAATAATGATGATGAATAAACACTTACAATGAGGAATCAAATTCTAATCAACATGATAAGCCTTCATATTACAACCATATTGATTGAGGAACCTTCCATGTCCATTGGAGAAGCAAAATCTTGTGCTTGGAATGTATATAATGAGGAATGAGGAATTAAAAATTATGTCCGGCCTAGATTCATATTCTAAGGAGGTGGTTTTCACTGAAACATTGTTGAGTCACACTGTTAGGCAAACCATGCACTAATAGTTAATTATAAACTACCATTAAGACATACCCTCGCATAGTATCATCACATAATCTCCAAAAAAATGTTCCAACTATTCTAAAGACACTACCTCATACTGCACAAAACACACTGTTTCTCTTTGGATGTCACACATTTTATACAAATCCTGCACCGCCCCCAATCCATTCCTATAGCCTAAAAAGATAATTATTTTTCAAAAAACACTTCCAAACCTCTACCATATACATTATATATGTATACAATCATAAATAAAGGGTTACTTACCCAAAACTGAGGGTTCTACATTCTCCCCACCATTGGTCTTTTACATCCCGAGAATGTAGAAAACCATCATTTCCATAAATGTTTTTTGGGAATTGTTATTTCATTGTTTATCACATTCCCAAGTATATATCCACACCATGATATGTTACAATTTAGCATCTTGAAATAGGTCAATGTGATCCAATCTGATCACATGGTTAGGTTCAAGATGATACGTTTTTAGCTGTGATACATGAAACACATTATGTAGGACATGATACCATATTGGAAATGTCAACCAGTATGCCAACTCTCCAATGCTTTCCAATATATCAAAAGGGCCTACGTATCGAGGAGATAACATTTTCTACATCTCAAAACATTAATGACCATGCCTAAATGAAATATATAGGAACACATGATCACTCATCGTGAAAGAAAACGATGATCGATGATTATCCAAAATTGAATTTGGTGACTCTGGTCTATCGCTATCCATTTTCTAATCAACTGGATCTTCTCTATTGTTTCCTGGGAAAGGCTTTGACCAACTCGTAAAGTCTCACCTCCTTCCACCCAATGTGGTGGACAATGATAAAGGATCCCATACAATTCTTCAAAAGCAGACAAAGGTATCAAGACCTAATAGGTGTTATTATATGAGAACACCACTAAGGGTGTGTGTTCTTCCCATGAGTCCCCAAAATCAATTATACAAGTCTTCAATAAGCCTTCCTACATTAGTGTCATCCTTTTGGATTCGGCATCTGTATAATGAGGATACATCGTATTCATATTCATCTATGTTCCAAGGGTTTTCAATAAGGATTTTCAGAAACAATACATGAACATTGGATATCTTTCTAACAGTATCGAAACTTTTATGCCATGTATATTTACCAAATCATGGTTATAGATGTTGGATAGATTCTACACTATATAAGTTTCATGAATGTGGATGAAATGAGCCTACGTGGTGAGTTTATCCACTATCACCCATATAGAAACATGTTTCTAAACCGTTCATGGGATACCTATAACAAAAACCATATCTATTTTCTCCCACATCCACACTAGGATGGGTAAATATTATAACATACCATATTTTTTATAATTATTTTCCTTAACTTGCAGACAAGTTCAGAACTTTGAAACTTACTCAGCCACCACCCATTTCATACCATTCAATAATAACTATTCATTCAAGGATTTTTATAATTTATGTATTCCCATATGAATAAACCATATTAAATAGTGTTAAGAATAAATATGTTTCTCCTAATAATTCAAAGGTACAACAATACTATTACAAAACCACTCCCTTGAACTCCCATATATCCTATATCTTTCAATAATATCCCCAACATTGAGTTTTGAACTCATTTTAACAAATTTATCATCATATGATTGTGCCTCCTTTATCATATTCATCAAATCATGATCCAAAGTAATTGAAAAGAGAACTAGAACATCACCTATGTCCTCACAGTCCACATGCATGTATGATGGGACTGATAGTAGCTGCCACTCCTCTGAAGCCTTTTCTGGCAGTTGAGCATATAAATTTTTTATAAATACATATTCCATCATATTTACTTTTCCTAGTGTATATATCATGTAAAATTTAAACATATAGATATTCTCTATCCATATAATTTACCTCATATTCAAATCTAATTGTGAGAAAATTTAATTCTAGTTATTATGATACGTGAACACCGAAAATTTATCAGAAAAGTGATGGTGATTTTATGTCTTCTGGGCATGGACCATTATAGCTAACTCCAAATATAGTGTTGGGTAAATATTTTCATGCACTCTCAAATAATCTGATCCATAAGAAACAACACAACCTCTTTTCAAGAGAAAACATTCCAATCCTAATCCTAAAGTATCACAATACACCACATATCCCTATCATTATTCTGAAAATATCATGATAGGTGCTAATGTAATATAGACATTGATCTCTTTGAATGACTTTTGTAATACCTCAATATATTGAAATGGAACATTTTTATTCTTTATTGTTATCATATACAATATTAGTCATGATATTTCACAAAAAAAAGTGTTGATAATACCTAGTGAGATAAAGAAAACATCATTTCTCTAAGATGTTATTCAGTGTTTTCAAAGTGATAATAACATCAACCATTTCTGGATCATCTAAAACACCTTTTTTTAGAAATTACATGGCCCATAGTGCATACGTCATGTATCCAATAATCACAACTAGATAGTGTGGAATAAGTGAAATTATCTCCCAAGAATACCAATATTTTCACCTAGTGTTTATCATGTTCATTCCTTCTCCTTGAATACACCAGTATGTCATCCATAGACACCACAACAAAAAAATCCAGATATCATTGAAATATCATATTTATCGATGTCATAAATACTTCTGATGCATTTGTAAGACCTCAAAGAATTACCAAGTATTCATAATGGTTATATCTTCTTCTGACTATTTTTTTGGAATATCATATTTCCAAACTCGCAATTGGGGGTATGATAATTACAAATCAATTTTAGAGAAGAAATTTTCTCCCATCAGATGATTGAAAAAATCATCAATGCATTAAAGTGTATATCTGTTCTTTATCATAGCTTGGTTAAGAATATGATAGTATACAAAAGGAAAAATATTTTTATGTGATTTTAAATGAATATGACTAGTGCTTCCCATTGAGATGTGCTTGGCTGAATAACATATTTTTTCTAGCTATTCCAACTACACTATCTGCCCCCTTAATTCGGTTTGTTCGATTCTGTAAGAGTTAAGTGAGATAAGACTAGTCCCTAAAAAGAAGACCAACCATAAAGTCTACTTCTCTTACTGGTGGTAGCCCTAATAATTTTTCAGAAAATACAATTATAAATTGATCCAAAATTACTCGAAAACTATTACACTCGATACCTTCCATCGATGCCTAGTTCAAATCTGGAAATTGGTATGAAATTCTTCCCATACTTGGTGCTAGAAAGTCCATTGAAAATGTATTTAAAACCTTGTCTCCTTTGAAGAGATGGTCAATTCCTTCCTCATTTGTGAGAGTATGTTTTCCTCTATAACATTTTATGTGAGACTTAAACATTTTAAATCTATCCATACCTAGGATTACATTATAAACATTCATATCCAACACCAAGAAGTCCCATTTCAGTTTGACACTGCCAATAGTTATAGAACATGCTCTACACAGAACGACTCACCATTCTCTTTTACTAATCGGTGTTTTATTTTTTATCATATAAGGCATCATATCATGGTTTAAACATATCAGATCAATACCACAAGAAGCAATGAAGGAATCTGATGCCCGAGTATCAAAAAAACACTTAAATAAAGGTATAATTCAATAGTTTTATAGCTATCACCATTGAGGGTACAACTTGATCGTCTATAATCATATGCACAGCTCCAAATAATTGAATCTTCATGAAACTCTTCTCCTTATTTCTACGCGTTGATTTCCCTTGATGGGGAGTCATGGTTCTACTGTAATCACCATTACTAGATCTGTTTTTCTAATGATATCGATTCTATTTCTCTTTCTATGTCAAACAATACGACGCTCGTGACACTTTATAAGTGTCCCAACCACAAGACCTTGGAGAACTGTGACAATAGTGCTTATGATGTCCTATATTTTTAAAATTATAGAATGCACTTGGTGGGATTGTACACTCTTGATTCAGGAGGTTGAAGGAACTAAATTGGAAACATCCCACCTTTTTCTTGGGTATTGGAAGAATATTCCACAATCCAGCTGTCTGATTCTTATTTCCATTCCCACCATAGAATTAGGTGTCCCTCTTCCTCTTTCTCCCTGTATAAGAGGTTCCCCTATTTCCCTTGGGTATCATGATACTTACTCAACCAATAGCTCCTGAAATTTTTAATTCATCCAATATATCTCTATTAACCATCCCTATATATTCCATAATATAAATAACAACTATCATTGAGTGAATCTCATATCTCAGCCTTGATTCAATGATATATTCTTTCAAGGATGCAAAAGAAGAAACCATGGGTGAGAAGCGCACTAAATTCATGAATTTAGCAACATAATCACTGAAAGAGTGATTTTCCTTCTTTATGGTGAATATGTGTGTAATCCTTTAGACCTAGAATGTGTGAGGATATAATTTTTTATTGAAAAATTCATCAAAATCCTCCCAAATAAGGCCTCAATCATCATGATCCTACACCACTAGATCCCACCACTGGTGTAAAAGATCCATGAGAATATTTTTTTCCATCTCAACATTCATCCCAAAGAGTGTTTTGATGATATTAAAGATAAAATTAATTTTGTTCATCCACACATCATCCTTTTCTAGTTTATAATCATGTAATAAGATATGTGAATTCTTTTTCAAGAACTGGACAGAATGATCCAATTGTCTTGGCACATCCCTCTGTTTCACTGTATCCATAGCTTGAAATGCTTGGATGACACTCTAAACCAATTCATGGTTCACCTATTGATCAGGTGAAACCACATTCGTTGCATCTTCATTCTTTTGGTTTCAATGATGCCTACAGGGTGCCATTTTCTGAAAAAACCAAAAACTCTATAAGATTCACTCTCTAGCAATATAATTCATATCATATCAAATTCTACCACATCAATTATCATTACATTACATTCCAAAAATCAACACATTTCACATTATAAAAAAATTTTAAATAGTCACATTACTTATTAAAATCAATCCATTTTCAAAATACACAGACTATACTCTTTTCAAAGACTTTTATCTAAAAACAAATGCATCCTTTTTCAAAAATCAATGGAGTTCCAAAATCCATATATCATTACTCAAAATTAAATATGAAATCCTAGTGGGAAGCCATTCCACTATTTCAGGTCATGATTTTCTCATTGGATAATCCCATGACAATTAGATTCTAATATCCTATAAGTGTATATGAAAAAATTACATAACCATGTCCCATGTAACTTGATGTTCATTATAAAAATATTATCTACATCATTTTATGCCCTAAATTTCATGTCTGAAAAATCATACTCCTTTATAAGATAACCACCCAAGGAATAGGGACAGATGAATTAAAATATGAAACCCAGAAAACTGGTGACTAAATATTAAATAAGTAAAATAAAAAGTTGACACCACTTATTTCAAATATTCATTTGGATTGAACCAAACAGATACCATTTGTCTCAAATAGTTTTTTCGACCGAAGAAAACAGGTACCATTTTTAACATCCCTCATTCTAATCATCTTCTTAATAAGATGGGAGGATGCTAATAAGCCTTAATCTAAATCCCCAAGACAACAATGGCTATCCATAAATTCCGAAGAGTTTCATTACATTTTGGGTGTGATTTACCCTTTAAGAATAAAAAAACACACAAGAAAAACAAAACCAAACCTACCACTGTATGATGCATGATAATCATGGAAGATAACTCAACATTTCCTATATCATAATCATATTAAAATAAATTTCCACAATAGAAGACCACAACATGAAAGTAATCTAAGGAAGATAATCTAATAAAACTCTATGAAAACCACAAGACTCTATGCTCCAAAATCTATATGCTCTAACATCACAAAATTTTTCCCAAGTATCGCATAGTACTGGTAAAAATTAGATATATTTCTTTTTCCCATGTACCTGTAGATGAAATCATCAAATGAACCAATGTTCTAAAGAAAACATGAGTAGTAAAACCTAGTATGTCTTCCTCCGATGACTTCCCTATACATTCCACTAGTATAAAAAAGTTAGCATCATTTATATAAAAACAATTCAAATAAAAACAAACTCCAAATAAATTAATAACAAAATATAATAGATGTATAAAAAATATGATATAAGTTAATACATACACCTGTTATACAAAAACATTTTCCAAAAAAAATCTATTTTCAAGAAAACAACCAAACCAAAATTCTATAACCATTCTAGAAAACTCCATTTGGCATAACAATTTTATTCCACACTACCACAATTCTAACTAAGAATGCTTCATGATGAAATTTCCTGACTCATGAGTGGTCTCTCATCAATCTACCATGTTGTCTCATGATAAAAATTTCCCATCATCCATAACAATTTTACACAAGGATTAATGTCATATATCAACAAAGCCTCATAAATGAAATATGAATACACTCATAAGTATCCCCACACTATTTCCATAATAAAAAATCCAATATAAATTGAATAAAAGAAACTTTTATTGAAAACCCAATTTTTAAAAAAAATTCACAAATCAAACCAATCCATATTTAAAAATTAACATTTTAAAATCAAGAACTAAATCACTTTACACAATAATTTAATACAATCTCAGAATTTCACCAAAAACCATAAATCCTAACTAAATAGGTTTTATACCATGCTTTACAAAACAAATTAATAACAAATTTCATGAATCAAAATTAATTTAAAGTAAACCAATTAATTCATGTAAGATTAGTCATGAGTGAATCCACCTACAGTGAGGGTTTTGATGATATTGATAAATGAATGAATATTGCGAATAAAATCTGGTTAAATCTCCATGAACCCACATTATATCTCTTCCCCTATCACAAGAAATAATAAACATAAATTTACATAGAATCCATAACCAGTGATCTACTAATAGTGGGTGAAAATATGAGAAACCGAGAATAGGAGTGATGTATATCAAAGAAAAACCTTAAGAACAATGAATAACAAACACTTACCATGATTATTCGACTTATGATCACCAAAATAAGCATTTGGATTTCTTTATAAATGATGGAAGGATATTTTTGGACCTTTGTAGAAGAAAAAATGACAATTAGGGCCACATATGAATAGAATTTAGGCATTAAACATCAAGGATGACCCAAATCCATTTTTAAGGAGGTGGTTTTAACCAACACACTGTTTAGTCAAACTAGTTAGAAAAATCATGCACCAACCTTATGTTAGACACTTCCTCAAAGATGTCCCTTAAAATAGTCTCCTTACAAGGTATCCAAAACATTATTCAAACCGTACTAAATCCTCTTCCTCAAGCTTCCCAAAGCACAAGGTTTCTCCTAGATAGTTTAATGGGTTTGAAAAACCATACTCCACCCATGCATTCTCTATATATCCCCAAAAACACAATTCAAGTTATCCATAATCTTCAAACATTAACCAAATAATTTCTATATTTAGAAGTATAAATAAAGGGTTACTTACCAGAAACTGTGGGTGATATAGTTAAGAGAGTATAGATAATACCTAATTCTTTAGAATTTTTTTGGGATTTTTGGGTTCTATATTTTAATTTAAATTCCTCATGTTTTAAATAAATATCATTTTTGTAGCTCCCTCTAATGGTATTATATTAATAAATCACATTTAATTAAATTTAATATTAAACAAACCTCAAAAAAACATTAGAAGAAGGTGGGTACTTCATTAGCCTTGAAATATCGGAATCATGGATGAGAATTGGATATCAACCAAGATACACCATACTTCAATTATTTCTAGTGTATAATAATTTTTGTTGTTTATTTATTCATTAATTTTCATATCTATACACCATTGGGTAATAAATATTCATATTTCTTTTCTTGTTTTTTCATACTAGGAATAACCTTCTTCACCATTACCAAAAGAGCATATTCTATCAATTTTAATCCATATTTAATCCATTTCCAACTATGCTAACTGTATTTTCATGAATTCCATTTTCACATGATTATCCTTTTTCTTGGGTGTGGATTATTGTTTAGTAGATTCACTATTATCACTAGAAATTACTATTCAATTGACTTTTTCTTTCATCATATATTCAAAATAGGAAGACTCTATCAGGAACATAGTTTCTATGTGTCCAAAACTCATAAAACATCCACAAATATATTCTGTAATTTTTAGGTTACCATTTTTTATAAACCTCTCCCTAAATTAATATTATTCATATTATTCATATTTGTTATCATTAAATAAACCAATTATATATCCCTTTATTAAATTGATTATATATGGGTTTCTTATTTAATCCATTTCATTCTATGTTTCTTTGTTATTTTGAAATGGGTTATGGTATGTAATTTCATAACAGAAATGAAAAAAATTCACTTTATTTTGACCTCAACTTTATATTAATTCATTGACTGTATTGGTGATATCTCTTCAATTTTCTTCTTTAGAATATTACCTCACATTGTATAATTTCATTCATTCATTCAATTTTTCATAACATAATATTGTGGAATAATATTATTATTAGTATAATAGTTATGTTGAGAGTGTATTTAAAAAACATATCATATAAAATACCATATATGATTCAAAAACATGTGAAATTATGAAAATAATTATGAATTTCTTTCGTAGAAGTCTTCTTGTCTACAACAGGTTTTCCATTTATTTTAGATTTACTCCCTCATGATAAATGTCTTTTATGAATTTCATAAACTATAATATTTAGCCAAAAAAACTATATAAACCTTTAAAAACCTTTAACAACGCCAAATATGTCCTACAAACATATTTTTTCTCTTTAGATTCTGATTAGATAGATAGAAAACGTGGCTATCTTTTGGAAAATTCACCCTTATTTTGGGATTTATTTAGGGATATTATTTTCTTATACATTATCACAACCAACCTTGGTATATTAGTGTATTTACCAAGAATATTACACCTCTATATTTTTTATGATTATGAATTGAAACATGTACATATAGTTGAAACATATATTGTGCCAATAAAATCATGTGGACTACAGGATAACATTTTCCATAAGCTTGAGGTGGATACTTCACTAGTTTATCTAAATTTATTTTATCAAATAAATTGAATTTCTATTTATGTATTAAAAATATCACATAATTTATTGGAAGCATCATCTTTCTCAGAAGATTGGGTATTTTTCTCCGGGTTTCATTCCAAGGTTTTCAACATGACCTCCAACTGTAGGCATTTCATATTTATTATGTACATATGTTCTTCAGGTTTTATCATAGTTTCATTAAAAACATTATTCACATTCCCAACATAATCATCATGTATCCTAATTTAATATTTTATAGATATAACCATATATTTTTATCTTATTGGATATAATTTCAAGAGGAATATTATTTCCATTAATAGTGATTTTGTGTAATTTCCAAAATGTTTATATAAATTCTATGAATGGATTATAAAAAACAAATATATAAAAAAATACCTTTGTAATTCTTCATAAACCAGTGAAATATTTCAATGATAATTAATATATACTCTTCCATAACATTACCAATTTTGTAGGACTGCTACAATTTCTCACTTTCATAGATAATATATCCTCTATTTCCTCAAACACACTTTCCAGATATGATTTTTCATCATATATAACCTTCATATAAGAAAATATATATGCAAAAACATAAAACAATATTTCATTGAAGAAATACATTCCTTAAAAAAATAAACCACAATGTTTTTCATTGAACCAATCTTCATCGTAACAATGACAAATTCCTCTAAGACATCATAAATTATTATTTTGTGAATCTACATACCATTATGAATCCCATTTGGTAATATTTGATCATATATCTATAAAAAATAAGGTAATATTAAAAGTATATAATTTGTATTTTATATAAATAGTCATTAATTATATTTTATATAATTTACTTCATTATAATAATATCAATTATTCTTTCAATCATAATAAAAATTGTTCTATTCTTATTAAATTATTTTACATAAATTATATAGTGTTATTTATAACTATAATACAAAAAATTAATAATTTAACGTTAAAAATTGAAATTTATTTTTATATAATAATGTCAAAACTATCATACGAATAACTTTTGGTAATATTATGAATAATTTGGTCAATGGGTGAATAGTAAAAAATAATTATTTTTAAGAAAAAGTTCATATCTTTTCATATATTTAAAATGTAAAATTATACTTTAGACTGGATGTAATGGAAAATTAGTTCTATTTGATTAAAAATTATCCAATAATTGTCATTAGAATCAACATTATACAATAATTTTTTATGGAAATATATTTAATCATAAAGGTTAAAAAAATAGTTTTTCATCACCTTTAAAATGATTAATTTATGAGTAATTTGAACCACATATATGAACTGAATTTGATAAAATAGGGTCCATATTTTTAATTATCATGTCTTTTAAATTATTTCACATTTATTTTTTGTAATTATGAACAGTAACTTTTCTAAACATTCAGTTATCACTGTAAGAGTTAAAATGTTTTTAAAAGGTGAAAACTAAAACATTAATTGTTTAATAACCTAAAATATATTATAAATCCAATTAAATGGAAATATTTAAACCATATCATATAACATATCTATAAATGGTCTTTTTTACCCATTTTTTCTGAGTAATATTTTATGATTTCAAAATATTCTAAAAGAATCCAAGTGTTTCCTTTTTCCCAATTATAAAAGGGTATCACTCTTATATTTGTATACACATACATAGACTCATGAAATATACAAGGCCTTCCCAAATCCCTTTAAAATAGAACTCCCACATCTTATAGTCCTTTATTTTATCATAATACCCAATATATGATACCAAATCCGTAAACCTTGGGAGATTGTCTGAATGAGAGGTAAAGAACATAACTAGTCGTTTTTATTTTATTTCTTATATTATATCCTTGAAACCTTTATTAACCTATAAAAAAATAAAAAAACTAATATATCCAAAATAATGAGTTGTTTTGTGTAACTTTTATACATATCCTCTTTTACATCAAATGGGAAATGAAACCATCACTCTTCCTAATGAACAAATGTAAGCCACATTCCATCATATAAACCCATGATAGGTTATTATGATGGAGTATATATATATGATACTAATTAAATAACTAAAATATTACAAAGATTTTATATATTCTATTCTATTACCTTTCCAACTATTGAAAAATGATAACGTTGTTCATGAAAACGTGAGGAATAATACCTCCACAATGAGACACGATTAATTTTTCATCACTGGATCACATGGATGGTATATATAAGAGTATATGAAAGTACAATATAATCTTTGAGAAATTATAATAATGATTTTGTAAATTTGAAATTTTACCTACCTTCATTCCCTTATGTACGTTGAAAAATGTACATGTTTCCCTTGCATATATATGGAATATCATATCTTGGACTATAATGTAATTTATTTTTCATAACCATATTAAAAAGTTGGTATGAGTATAAATAATTTATAAAAATGTTAATAATAAAATAATTTAAAAAATTTAAATGATATAAATATAATCTCTCTTACCAAAGTCAACTTACTTGGCTCATTTTTTCTTTACAAACCAAACACTCACCAAATGTTTTGTGGTAAAATTGATAACTTAAGCAATTAATTATAAAAATAATACATGTGAAATAAATGTAATTGAAAGCTTGGAAAATTTTATTAATTAAGTAAATAGTAAATATAATGGTATTATTCGGTAATATATATAACATTTGACAAAATTAAACTCAAGATAAGAGACATGTTACCTTAAAAACCATAATTAATTTTTTTTAATGATTTATTTGATAAATGTTTTTTTTCATGATGGTATTATAAATATTATTATTATATATATATGTGTGTGTGTAATATACATACATTTTATGTCCCCTTTATCTTTCTTTCAAATGTTTTCAAAAAGATAATTTTTTACAAAATTTATATGCAATATTTTCACTTTATTTTAAAAATGAATTTTCTATTTTAAAATATAAAAATTCAATGAGATTTATGACCACCGAAACCATTATTTTATGTTTGGATTACTTCTCACGGTTCATTATTTTCATTAGAGAAAAAATTATTTCTATCATATTGAATATTTTAGTTTTATAAAATTGTTTTTAATGTAAATAAATATATAAATATCTAAACATATTTTATATATTTATATAAAAACATATTTTTATGATTTTATATGACATAAATACATGATTATACATGTTTAATTCATTTTTGTTGCTTTTTTAATTTTTCACTATTATCAGGTAAACCGGATATAAGTCTAATGATTTGTGAGACAGATATAGCTCAAATGCTTTAGGTAATGTCTACATTATTTAGAGGATTATATTATAATTAACTAGGTAGGTTATTAAAATTCTAGGTGTTATTTTAAGTGTTCCTTTAATAGTGATATAAATAATATATTCATGTAATATAAAATACTTTTCAAATATTTCTAATTAGTATTCATGGAAATATATTTTTTCACAGTGTATGTGAATGATCATTATTTTTTAAGGAATGATTAATCACTTTTAATATAAAAATATATGTTTTTAGGAAAATGATTTTAACGATTTCTCAAGTTTTAAAAAAAATAATTCTTCTGTTTTTTAATTTATGTTTTCAAATAATGTGATTTATAAAAAATCATTGAATTAAAAATATTATATAATGTTTATATAAAGTTTATTTGAGCACAAAGATTTTTATTTTAAATAAAAACTCTCCTTTATAAACTAATTATATTAAATTTTGTATAATTTATTCTTTCTTACCTTATATGTGTCCCTTACTGATCAATTTTTCCCATCCCATGTTTACAAAAGATTACCATAGTGTTTATGGATGAGTAGGAATAAAGATTATGTTAATGTGATGATCATGAAGATTGTTCTGGAAAAGAAAACATATTTCATTTTAAATGTTTTATATTATGATAAAAATTTATATTTAGAGGTTGTGTCAAAAATTTAATGTGTGTGTTTGTTACTTATGAGTTTTGACCTAATTCCTAAAAACTATAAACCAAAAATGATATTCATGAATTAAAGTAAATGAAAACTATTTAATAATGCAATTAAGAGATGAAGAAGGATGATGACCTTATAGTTTGTATCAAAATGGATTTTAAATTTTTTTAGAGGAAACGATAATGAAATAACCCATAGTACGTTATAATTTAGTGATATCAAGTTATAAAATATAAATATTACTATATTTATTTGTCTAAAATTTGTATTTTAAAATGGTTTTCTTAGAAGGAATATTGAAGATAATATTTAAAGGAATGAAGGGATCAATACACATCCAAATTGATATCCTATATGTGTTTTCATATTTATAAATTATTTTATTATCATGATTTCTCAGTTTTCATAGTTAGTAAACTGTGGTGGTATCCATACAAGGGAGTAATAAAATTAATCATAGAGGAATAAGTATTTAGTGAATAATTTAATAAAACAAAAAACTCCAATATTTAGTTGATTATATGTCTTTATGATAGCTAGAGTATGAGTTAAATCCATAGAGAATATACTAGATATCATGGGATATTCAAGGCCTCAAAATTGATTTATTTTTATTATGTATTTTGATGTTTAGTTCGATCATATGTGTTGAATAGAAAAGAATATCATAGTAAGAGAAGAGATTGATGCCTTGATATTAAAATAATTTGAATATATTTACCCTAATATTGTTTTAATAAGGAATTTTGACTTACTATAAAAGATAAATTCAAGGAAATGATGAAATAGAAGGATTATTTAGTGGTCATGTATAGATAAAACTTCACACATTTGGAAAGGTATGCACCAAACTATATTCATGATATTGAGATTAAAATTAATTGGTTTTCATTTAGATTAATTGAAATATATTAAACTACATTGGATTATCATAAATCTAAAACATATAATAAATGTTTCAGAATTAATGAGAAGGTAGGCGTAGATTTCTCATATTATTATGTTCCCTATATAAATAATATGAAAAATAGGTTCATATGGTAGGAAATTGGAAAAAATAAATAAATAAAGGTATGAAAATAAATATTCCATCTTGTAATATGTGTTGTAAAAAATACCCTAGAGAATGTATTATAAAAAATGTTAAGATTTTGAAATGTGTTATGTTTGGACACATGTCTTAGGACTAAAAATAATATGATTATAGTAATGATTTTAAAAATAGTGAAGTTTGGTTGTATGTTGTAATCAATATAACATAATGGGCCATTATTGGGGTATGTATCTGAACATAGGAATAGAATATGAAATTAATAAATATAAGAGGAAGACTGGTGGAGATAAATCTCTTATAAATAATTTTTATGATGATAGACTATCCAAAAATGTTGTTTTATGTAAATTTAATTTTTATTAATATTTTTCCAATTTCATTTTTTCTTTAGGTTCAACACATTATTATATTTTTGAGAGATTTTTAAGTAAATAAGATATTTTTTCATTGTAAATGATGTTAAAAATATTTTTAAAAACAACATAGATATGTATAAGGGAATTTCATTTTTAAATTATTATTATTGTTGTCTGTTGATAGAAATTATATGATAAAATAGTTGTCTTTCCCAATATTGAGTATGATGTCATTCTATATATGAATTTTCTTTCTATTTATCATGCTAATATATATTTTAGAGATCATGAAGTTGTTAATTTCTATGAGTACAGATTTTATAAAATAATGATTTCAAACTAACAATAAAATATAAAGAAGATAACAAATTGATTAAATATATATATTAATATTATCATATGCATTATGTTTAGAAGAAGTAAATGTTCAATTTGTTATGTTATAGTAAAAAATGAAAATCAAGATGTATTTTCTGAAGAATTGTATCATATTATACTAGACTGGGAGATTTAATTTGCTATTTCCTTAGTTAAAAATTTTAATCTAATATAAAAATCTCACTATCAAATGACTCCGAAAAATATTTTCGAATTGAAACAATTGTTACAAAAGTTTCTTTAGAAATGATTCATTTATCTGATATCCTCACCATAATAGTCTTTTCTTAACTTTTAAAAATAAAAAAAATTAGGAGGCCTTTCATTGATTATAGAGAATTTAATAACAATACTTTTAGAATAAGTATTTATTTCTTCATATTAATTACTTGTTTGATCTGTTCGAGGTAGCATAGTATTTTTGAATGTTTGATCACTTGTTTGGGTACAATTAGCCGAATGTTAAAGATTATAACATTGTAAAGATAATATTTCAATCTAGGTATGGTAATAATGAGTATATAGTTATTTATTTTGGGTTAAAAAATCCCCCTATTATATTTTTAGTCCTTCTGAATTTACTTTTACATGATTTAATAGATAAATTTTTGGTTGTTTTTATTAATGAATTCACCATACATTCTGAAATTTGTAATGAAAAGGAAAACATTTTAAGGGTTGTTATTCCAAAAATCAAGTAAATGTTATATGGAAAATATAGTAAATATGAAACAGAATTGAAATAGATTTCATTTCACGGATATATTTGAAAAAAATGGAAAAACTATTTATCAAGATAAAACTAACGTGTTTGAAGAGTGGTGAAAACCTAAAATGACTCAAAGAGTCATAGTTTTTTTGGTTTAGTTAGTTAACATTGATTGTTTATTTAATCATTTCTCTGTTATCTATCCCAATAACTATGTGAACATGAAAAGGATTCAAATTCATCTAGATGAACGAATATGATAAATTCTTATAGGCCATTAAAACATTATTATTAAATTATTAAATTTTTTAACTACAATCTATACATGGTAATTTCTTTATCTATATATATTTATTTTTAAAGGTACATGTTTGTGTGGGAAAATATATTGTTATAGACATTATTTCTGCTTCATAATAATTGAAACCTCATGAGATAAATTATCCAATACATAACATTTAACATGCGGATATAGTGTTCACTTTAACCATTTAGAGACATAATTTTACATGTTATAAGTGTGAAATATATTTTAATCATGGAATCTTGATGAATATATTCTTTCAGAGAGTGTTATTCATGTGGCCCTAATTATGGATGGAACTAATTAAACATTATGATTGCGTGAATCATTACTGTGGGTTTTTTGTCATAGTGATCTTCTGTCATTAAATGTTATTTGATTATTAAATGATATGTTGTTAAATTATTTGATTAATTATGGTCTATATGTTATTCATGCATGAACATTCTCAATTTTTAGGTATCAATGCAGTCATTTTTCAGAAGGAATTAAACAAGCCCAAAAGGATGATCATGTTTTATATCGAATGGGAGCATAATTCAAGAAGGTTTTTTTCAGAGCTAAATATTGATGAATAATGTTTTATTACATTTTGAAAATATAATGTGTTATTTGGGATTCCTGGTAAAGGGGAGAATTATTGAGTAATGAATATATTTCTATATGTTTCATTCATCCCAACAACCCAAATATGTATAAGTTCCTTTAAGAAATTTTTTTGTTAGATAAAATGAAATAAATATTCTTTTAAGTTACATGAAATTTATTTACATTTTAATAGGTTGAATTATAATGAAAATATTTGAAGGGGATGGTTTAAATTTATTCAATGTGAGAGAAAAAATTGGAAAATTTCTCAATTGATTTCATTATGGGACGATCAAAAATATATTGAGCTAAAAACCTAAATTTTAATTTGGTAAACCAATTAAAAAAACTATGTACATTTACGTTATATTCAAGATACCAGGTATTTAAATCATTTTTCTAAACTATAAATCAAGGAGATAATAAGATGATATTGTGTTCCTCCATCTATTTTACCTAACTGTGATCTTAGGAATACATAATATTTTTTTAAATTCAATATAATTCATTAATTACTGAATTAAATATTAGTATGTCTTTTAATCCTAACTCTAATGGTGATTCATAACAAACAGTTCATACATTGGGATATAAGAATCGAGCTTACTAAATAGATTACTATAGATGTTATGATTAATATCTACAATTAGTTGAATTTTATTATAATACTAGTATTCATTTGAATATATATATATATATATCATATTTCGAAGAAATATATGGATAGTAGTGTTATGATATAGATTATTTGGACATTGTAGGTGAAAGAAATTACTGGGGCCAGAATTGTAATAATAAATTATTTATAATATGAATATGGTTCAACAAAATATGATAATAACTCATTGTATCAAAAAAAGTTATGTAGATAACCGAAATAAAGATCATTCATGAAATTTTTGAAATGACATCTTAATTAAATTGTCTCCACAGGAAAGTGTTATTCATTTTAGGAAAAAGGGTAAATTATGTTTTCAGTTTATTTGATCATGTGAGATTATAGAGAATATTTCATTAATTAACTATAAAAGTGGCCATTCAAAAAATTTTATCCTATTTATATGATGTATTTTATGTTTCATCATTACAAAAATAATTTTTAGATATATCATATGTTTTGATACCCGAGATAGTTTAGTTGAAATGAAGTATTTATTATAAAGAAATATTTTTTATAGATTCTTGACCGTCAAGATATGTCCTTATTGATAATGGTTACTCACTATTTTTGATTTCTTTTGGAATGGCATATGATTGATGAAACAACATAAAAATTAGTAATTGATTTGAAGGAAAAATTTCACCACCTATTTAAGTGTTGAATGAAAATTGTGATGACAGAATATCCAAATGAAAGAAGAATATTACAACCCTAAAATTTTTAGTAGTAAATCAATTAAATTCAATATTGATAATAATTAATTATATTTCTATTTTTATATTCATTTTAATAATATTTATTAAATTTTCAATCAAATATAATATAGTTTTATACATACTCAACTTATTTACATGTATTATATGGTTTTATTTAAAACAATGACTTTGGAATTTTAAAATTTTAATTACAAAATGAAGTTCATGTTTGATATTATGAAGTCAAAACTAGATTTCAATTATTTTGTTGTTATTTTATAAAAAAATATATTTCTAGGTGAATAATATAAAATACATATTTTTATGAAAATTTTATATTCTTTTGATTTATTTCAAAAATTCAAATTATATTTCGATTTATTTTAAAATGAAATTTGAATCTTTTTACAAAAAATAATTGTACTAATTTTATTTTAATTAACATTATAATTTTATCTGGTATAGAGACATATTTTTTCTCAAAAATATATTTTTATGACAAATCATTTTGCATCGCATGTTTCAGGTATTTGAAAACTATTTTCTACTAATATATATATATAAATAATTTAATGAAATATAATCAAAATTTTGCAATAAATGTTCTCTATTTTTTAGTGACCAAGTATTCATTTTTGGTCATTATGAACTCTATTTTTGGTAAAAGGTCAATTTACATGGTATGAATTAAAATGGTATAAAATGGATTCAATAGAAAAGATAAGGGTCAAAATAATCTATGAACTTGTCCAAATCTATCTTGTTTCCCATATTTCAACCAAATATCATTTTTTATTTTTAAATGGTTAATTTTGGTTCAATTTTTTTTATTAGTACATTAATATATTTTAAAATTAAAAAATTCAATTGTACCATCTCATCCACTTATAAAATGAAATAATATATTCCCTTTCTACACCCATATATATCCCTATATTTTGGATAATAAAAATAATAATCCATTCCTAACATCCCCTATCCTAGATTCATTTTTAATCAAAATATCAACCTTAAAATGTCAAAAGTGTAACCCTAAAGTGGTTTTCCAACGAATTCATAAATCACATAACTATATATTCTTAATTTAATTATTAATTTATCACCTTGGAACCAATATTAACCATTATAATAGAATAAAATCACTATATTAGATATTGATATCGAAAAACAAAATACTAGATTCATTGAAAATAATGGAAATAAAGTACTTCCAGCACATTGTGATTTTAAAAAGTTTCATACGATTGGCTCTAGATTTCCAGCTCGCATAAGTTTTGGACCATCAGGGGCCCCGATTATTTATTCTTATCTTACTCCAATTGGTGTCATCTTCTTATAGTCAAGTGGATGTTTCCCTATTTGAGATCAGATCCAAGTGGAATTATTTTATAGGATTAGGATGATTTTTTTAAATGTGTAGGTTTAAAATATGCTGAAAAATATGCAGAAAAGATGACATCTCTGGTGCCAACTTTTAGTTGAGTCCAAGGGCGACAATGGTGCTACTGCCTCCCCGCTATAACAATGTTTTTGGTATTTTTAATATATTATTTATTTTTAATTTTTAATTTTTTTCGATATATATAAATAAAAAAGTATAATAGAATTTTTCTATTATTTAATATCCAGTAGTCCTATCATGACAGAAATCTATATTTTGATTGAAACTGTCATTCATGGATCCCTTTAATAATAGGGCTTTCCTTAGAAATAATTCTTCATTTCCGATGAGGGATTCAAGTTCTTTATTTCCATTGCAGAACATTCTCCATTTCTGATGTGGGATTCCGAAATGATTCATGTACATTGCATTGAAAACCTATAAAATATAAACTATAATACCTATATAAATGAAAAGTAAAAATGGAATAGATATATAATAAATAGACTAAAATAAAATGAATTTCATAAAAAATGTTAATGAAAAATAATTTTTTAAATTTTCAAAGACACCAACATGAAACATAAAAATGTTAAAGTCTATGACTTTAATACAAAATAAGATATAAAACATAATACATATATAAATGAAAATTAATACATAGATTAAACATATATGTACTCGAAAATAAAAATAATTTCATAAATTTTTTGGATGAAAAATAATGTATAATCTTTAAAATACACCAAATTAAAACATAAAAATGATTCATTTATATGAATTTTAATGCCTATAAAATAAAAAAATAAGTCCAATATAAATAAAATTTAAAAAATTAATTAAAAATATAGTAAATAGTAAAAAATAATAATATTATCGTAAATAAATTTGATGAAAAATTATTTATAGTATTTCAAATCCATCAAAATGAAACATAATGTTTTTAAATTGTGAGATATTGAAAGCCTACCAAATATAACATATAAAGTAAATATAAATCAAAATTAAATAATTTATTAGAAATATAAGAAATATTTTGAAATAAAAATAATTTTGTAAAAAATATTGATGAAAAATAATTTATTTTCATTCAAAACCACCAACATAAAACATAAAAATGTTTCACATATATGGCTTTAAAGGCCTATAAAATATAAATTATAAGATCAATATAAATGTAAATTAAAACTTTGATTAAAAATATAGGAAATTGTAAAAAATGAAAATAATTTCATAAAAAAATTTGAAAAAAATTAATTTATAACCTTTCAAGGACTCAAACATGAAACAAAAAAATGATTCAAGTATTTGACTTTGAAAGAGTAAAATATATACTATAATAAAAATAATTTATATTCAACTATTTTTGATATGTTTAATACATGTTTTAATTTTCATTTATATGTTTTTTGTAGTTTATTTTTTATAGGATTTCAAAGTCAATTAGATGCCTATAGATCCCCCTCAACAATCCTTCTTTTCGCTCTCACTTTCGAGTAACTGTTCTTACATTGATTTCATTTTCATTTTTTATGAAACTCTTTTTATTTTCAAAAACTTATTATATGTTCAGGATATTTTTTAAATTATATTTACATTGTTGTTATTCTATTTATTTTATATGATTTTAGAGTAAGATACATGAAACATAATAATTATTCCGCTTTTTATAGTAGTCATCATTGAAAGCTATCAAATATAAATTTTCCATGTAATATTATTGAAAATTGAAACCTTAGATTGAAATATAATAATGTATGATAGAAACAATAGTATCATAAATTCCATTTACATAAAACATGTATATAAACTAATATGATCAATGTCTATGTCTATGGTGAGGATATTCTGTCAAACTTAGCGGTCTGTGAATAGGATGCCCACTTCGAGTTTGATGTGGAGTCTAACGACCATGAATGTGATAATACTTTGGTACTAGAATTCCAACTATTGCATCCTCCACCTACGTGTTAGTAGGAGGACCTGTCAACTGCATATCGAACTGCTCTCTTGATCCTTCTCTCACTAGGGTAGTATAAAGACATTCCATCATCTTAATGGGTAACCAATACTAAAAACGCGATATACACCAAGGTTGTGATGGTTCTAAACCCCAAGGAAGTGATGGATATGGACCCCAAGCTAAAGAGAACTGTTTATAATCTGTTAAAAAAGAATAATCCCATTCCACATGAAGCACATCCTCAATCGGTCAAGTCTAGACTGCTAGAGTGTCGACGTCCTCCTATGGAACTAGTGAGGCCTCACATGAAACACGACACTGTTTATGCCATCGTCTTCATAGATCCTCATCCTTAGAATATTCTTTAGGATGTAACTCTCAGGTAGTAAACCTCTCTCATTGGACTGGGATCTTGAAGAAGCTCTCAGAAAGTGCATGATAAGATAACATCAACTCCACCTCTTCATCATGGAACATTATTTGGCTAATGACCCCTGCTCCTCTTTAGCGCTAATGCAAACAAAGTGGTCTGAGTGAGTGTCATGTAATGAGATTTAAAATGAAATAGAAAAGTATTTCAACAATTAAACTAATGGAAATTTATTTACATACAATATTATAAATCTCTCTACCATGTCATGTAAGATACAGTATAGAATTCAGTCTATACCATTGTTCAGAGTCGACCTATTCTAAATGAAAGAATCGCATCTTAGGAACACCCTAGATAAACAAAATTTTGTGTCTGTGCCAATAATCAATATAGTATCCATGTATTCGGAGCTGATAACCATCCTAACTCCCTGTCAACATCACATCACTAAGTCTCTATATCTGTCTCGACAACAATGGAATTGGATGAACACAAAAAAATTGGTGCATGATTCTATCAGGATACTGCCACTCAATAATGTTGAAGTGAATGAGGGGTACTTCTGCCATAGCATCCTCAATCCCAACCGTGATATATGGTGTAAAATTGTCGAGTATTGTGTATTATGGAATCCATGTAATCTAAAATTACATATGAGTTTTTTCAAAAAAACCTCATTATGAAAAACAAAAATTGATGTTATTCTTAATTTTGATAGAGAGAAATAAATTATATATGCATTCTTAGATTGGTAAGATACAGTCTCACATGAGATGATATGCACCCAAATGGTGTCTCAGAATCATGTGTAAATTGTGTCTCTAACACCACATGTAAAACAAAACATCGATAGTGAAAAATAATTAGAAATTAAATTCAATAACTCCATGTAGTATAAGAAAAAAATAGAGATGAGTGATCATACCACCATCCACATGAAGAATCATGAAGAATCATTATATCAATCAGCGGACCAGTAAGATGAGGGATGAATGAGGGGAGATGCTCCCATGCCCACATCTGAATAAGGATAACACATCCCCCATGATCTGTGTGGTCATTGTGAGATACCCTACATAATGCTCTGTAAGTGTATGCCAAGGAGGCCAATCCCCAACTGTACATCCAATCACGAATAAATTATTCTAATAGAGATAGATTCATCATGTTCATGTAAATACCTTAGTGATTAGTATATAGGGTCCTCCAATGATTCAAAATATATATGAACAGACATAATGCATGATAGTATTCTCTTCAGTGTTATCAGGTAAATGTTGAATCTACTCCTCCAACCAGGTCATAGATATCGACCCTCCATTTGTATCCCTATGATTGGGAAAATTTTAGAAACCTAACAATCACGGAGTAAGTTCATTCCAAAATTAATGAGTTTATATAATAATGGCTTTCCCCTAGAATGAAAGACTAATAAGAATTGCTACATCCGTGAGGGAGATGTTCATATCTCCCACATGTAGTTGGAATGTTTGTGTCTCCAGTCTCCTATATATGAGTGCAATAATAAGGTGACGGTTAACAAATGTGAAATCTTATAACACAACGCTATAGAAGTGAGCACATCCAATGTATTGTCTAATGGCGTGAGGAGGCTCCGTATTATGAAAACGGTGCACTCGACACACCCAGATCAGTCAATCTTCACCACCATCTAACATGACCAATAAAACATGCATATGCTACTATGTGAGTATTATGGAATCCTACATATATATATATAAACAAATTAAATGAGTTGTAAGTGTATAATATAAACATAATGTTATGGTTAGCAGAATGTTTTAACTTTTAGAATGAAAGAAATATCATGTATATTCTCATTCTTTTATACGGTTATTTTTACCAAAATAAAGGGGAATATATTCATGTTTTTCAAATCATATTGCTAATGTGTTGTTAAGATATATATTTTACATTGAAATGGTTTTTTAAGATATGGGTCTATATAATTATACCTATAAACATTTTTTCTTCGTTATGTAAATGTTAATTATAAAATATCATGATTTATAATATATATATATATGAATTTCCACATGATGGTATATTACATTATTATTTTTTCACATGTACAAGTCATTTTGTAACAGTAACTGATATTCATGAATGAATTTGTTGAAAATGAACCATGATGCAAGAGGAAAGGTGACAACGATGACAGTTATGATGTAAACTAATTTCATCACCATCGTTATTGTCATTATTTCTCCTGCACTGTGGTTCAATTCCCACAAATTCATTCATGATGTTTAGTTAGTGATGCAAAATCAGATGTACTAACCATAGTTATTGCTTGTTTGCTTTAAAAAACTCCATTCATAGTTTTTGTGACCTCATTGTAGTCATACACTTATGTAAAACATGACTCTATACATCAATTGTTTGTCTGATTATGACTATGATAGTGAAACTAATATTGAAAATGATGGTTGATTATATAATATTTATTATACTTAAATATTATAACATATTTTTATACTGTAATATTATATACTATTATTTAGTTATATAAATGTTTAATAGAATATCAATCACATAATGTTTTTAAAATATAATAAAAATAATAGATAACAACATATAACTTACAATATGAGAATATCACAACGAAGACAATACATAATTATGGATGAGAGTGTGATCTCAACCGAACAATGTTAGGGTATTGTTTATGGTTATGACATTATTGATGACATATGGTTCATAACAAACAATAACATTGTTATTGAGGACTGTCCATCTCATTCCACATCCTACTAGCCTTCAGTCTCCCATGGGAACGCAACTGATTGATTTATGGTATCGCTATATGCTGGCCTTGTGGTATTGGGAAATGATAGAACTCCCCAATAGGCGTCCATGGTGTAGCATACCAACTAGAAATGGTTTCCATCCAGTACATTGGACCGACAGATGCATCCCTTGATATGTTCACAGAGGCAGAAGCTCTGATTCCATGTGCACATGGATACCATAAGGCCTGAATGTTAACATATTGACATTGCCTCTTTTCCAGTAATACCACCATTTTGTCATCTATACTTTTTGTGATGGGGGTTGAAATTCCCTAGAACTTCAAATCAATAGTATTCTGGATGAAAAAGGTAGAAATTATGAATATAAGATTCCTCAATATTCTTTTAAATCTCCCATAGAAAGTGTCTTCCATACCAAGCCCCTATTGAATTCTGTCTGAGGATAGTATTGGTTTATCAAAAAAGTACATCAGACAATAGAATAATGTATCTTGAACTAAGGCTGTTATAGGTAGCTTTTAAAGCCCCATGAAGACATAATTGGAGAACTCTATAATGTTTGTGGTCATTTGTCTACATCTCTCCCCCATTTTATATGCCATTGTCCATATTTATTTTAGAATCAGCATCCTATAATCATAATCTTCTTCCTTAACCATTCAAATTGATTTGATACATTTTTAAAAGTGCCATTGAACCAGATCATATGATATATAATAGAGATGATAATTCACACAAATTTATTTTATATTTACGTTGAACTAGTAATAAATTACAAATACAGTGTGTAACTTGTCTCAAAATTTCCTTCTTTATTAGTTTGTTGTGGAATGTTTTCCACACATTGCTAGAAATGTGTCAAATGCAGAAAAAATGATGTGAATTTGGGGATCTCCATATATCAGGGTCTGCATTGATTTCCTCATTAATTTTACGATGCTGATCAGACATCAAATAGACACCCTGAATATTGGTGAAATGGTAGCTCATACAGGTTAGAAACCAACTCCTTGATTCATAGATTCGTTATCTACAAAGGAAAAGGAATGTGTAATATGTGAAATTTTTCTATATTGGTTTTCCTCAATCAACAATATACACATTTTTTCTATATAGTAAATTTTCGTCAATATGAATGAATTATTTTTTGAAATGAAATGTGGAGATATAGGGGAGGAATGCCCATAACAACCAATAAAATTAAACAAAATATGAACCCACAGATGTCATCTTTAGCCTCAGGAAAATGAAAAATGTGCAACCCCCTACTTCCTTTCCCATGATATCAATATGGCCTAAACGTGGGGGTGGGGTATTTCCACTACTGTCAATATAATTTTAAAAATATTTTGAACCTATGCATTTAAAAAATAACATGAAACACATTAAGAAAACTCTATCAATGTGAAATGGGTTATATTAAGGACATTCCCTACAAGACTCATTCTACACAATTTCCAGATGGTTTTCCATTCCCAGAGGTCACTGTGCCCCCTCAAGCCTCCTCAAAATATGGTTTTCCAGATATATTAGTCACATATAATTCCTTTTTGAATGTTTTATTTCTCCTCACATGGATGATGGTTGTGGAATTTGGTTTGAACAAACCTTCAATCAACCTGTTCAAAATCATTGTAGAGTCTTGCAAGTTTCCTTACCCTGATAGTGGGTCGATGCTGAACCTAATGTGTTATTGTGTTGTCTTATCCTCTAATGAATATTTCATCATGGCATGGAGATCGATCAACTGATTCTTCTACCTTTGTAGGTTACATTATTTTTGGTTGATGGATACCCATTATGACCAGGATTCCTCGCATGTAGTGTTATGGATTTGTCTTCTAGGGATACCCCTTCTGCTAGAGAATTATGTTTCTTGTATGATATTTAAAATGCTATAGGATAATTTATATTCAAAAATGATCAATATATTTGGATTAAATAATTGGTGGTGTCATGGTTCTACGTTGACTATTATCTCACCTGTTCTCTCCTACTTAAGATTCTCTTTCAGGTTGAGGGAATGGAAAAATTGTATGAACCATTGCTTGATTCATCACCCCTACTGTTAAACATGGGATGAATTCTCTAAGGGAATTCATTTTCTAGATTCCATATATTTTTTCAGAGATTTAATGATAGCTGTGAGATGAATATTGTTGGTTATCATGAATATCTTCACTTTCTGAATCCCATTGATGCCCCTGTAATAAATTTGTTGAAGGAAGATGGGTCAGAGGTCATAGAGGGCCCCATTCATTGTTAAATTATCACCTCAGACCCACATGTGGAGTTTAGGGTTAGGTATATTGTGGGATAACCCCCCCCCCCCCACACACACACATACAAAAATTAAATCATCAAACCAAATCTGCTTTTTAGATAATGCATTTTTTAAAATCAATTTATGTAAATTTTATGTACTGGACCATTATGTCCCTCATCTCATGTAAATCATATTAAATAAATTATAACCATAAAATGTTTCAATAAAAAGGTTATTATAAAATAATAATAAAAAATAAATATAAATCATTTAAAAAAATTATTATTATAAAATATTAATAATAAAGATAAATAAAATTATGATATGTTATTTACTGTTTAAATTTTTTAAAATATTTTAAAATAAAATTAGGTGACATCAAATTTTAATCAAATTAATAATTTTTAATTATGTATTTTATATCTTATAACTTTTTTATTAAATAGAAATTTATTATGGTTTTTATTAAATAATAATAATAAATAATTTTTTAATCCGTTAATAATAAATATAAATATCACTATAATATAATGAAAATTGAATGGAAATTTAAAGTGATGTTATTTACATTAAATTTTAAATGAAAGTGATTAATGTGATATAATCATGGAAAATTTTCAATTGAAATCTGAATGGAAATTTGTACTAAAAGGTTTTAATAAAAATTAATATCAAAAGCTTTCAGAGTAAATAATCAATGTATTTTTTGATAAAATTTTATATTTAATATTTATATATTAATATATCTACATTGTAAATTAATTTGAATTTTGAGTTGATAATTTTTAGTGGATATCTGAATTGAAAATTTTATATGGAATTTTTCACTTTAAATTCATAGAATAAGATTTCATTGAAAATTTATATTAGAAGATTAACTTAGAAAATTAATCTGAAATTTTAAACTAGAAATTTAAAATGGAGGTTTGCACTAGAAATTTACAAACTAAATTGCATGTTTTAATTTTCGGTGCATTTTTTAGGTGTTAATATATTTGAATTAAAATTTTAAAAAATAATTTATTTTAAATTCTGTGTAAAACATTTAATATATATATATTTTTATTTTAATTGAATTTTATGATGAGATTTATCAGTGGATATCTGCACTTAAAATTTTTAGTGGAAATTCGCACTACAAATTTCTAGTGGATGTTTTCACTACAAATTGCCACTAGATGTTTTCCATGGAAATATGTAGTAGATGTTTGCAATGTAAATTTCCCAAAAAAATTATAGTGCAAATTTTTAGTAAATTATTTATGGGTTAATATATTTGAACTAAATATTTAATCAATAATTTATTTTAGATTTGGGGTAATGAAAATTTTAATGTAATTATAATAAAAACTGAGTTGAAATTTTCATTGGAAATTTAAGTTGAAATTTAAAAAAAAATTTCTTAGTGGGAATTTATAATAAAGGTTTATAGAGAAATTTTCAAAAAAAAATTCTCATTGAAAATTTATATTTTTTATTTATGTATTTGTAATATTCTTTTTAGAATTACAAGTGGTAAAAATTTCATTGTAAATTTATTATATAAATATACAGTTGATATTTTCATTGGAAAATTTAAATATAAAATTTAATTCATAAAATAAAAATTAATTTTATACTAAAAAATATACAGTGTGTAGAAAATATGTATTGAAAATTAGTTATGGAAATTCATTTCGAATTCTGAAGTACAATTTTGTAGTGGAAATGTTTAATGAAATTTGTTTGGGTAAATTTTCTCTAAAAATGTGTGGAAAAAATCTTCATTGTTTTTATATATTAATATATTTTGTATTCATAAAATGAAAATTAGTATTATAAATTCCCACCAATTTAACTAATTTATGTTTATAATGTTATGTATACGATGTGTAATAAATAGACACTAAAAATTTCCACTGAACATTTTCAAAGGAATGTTCCAACAGAAATTTTCAATGAAATTTTTTGACATTTATTTTTTTTATTAATATACACTCACTTGTAAATTTAGTAGACATTCAAACTAAAAATTTAATATAAATAATTTCCTTCAAATTCTAATTCTATTTTTTCCAATGAAATTTATTTATTTTGATTATTGTATATCAGCAATCAAATTTCCCAAATGTATTTGATGATAACTAGATGGTTATATTTTGATTCATGATAGTTAAAGAGAACTAAAATTCATTCCAAACATATCCCCAAAAAATTTAAAATAAAATGAATATTGAAGAACACTGAAAATAGATCATACGATGAATTCTCTTACTTCATGAGATGTCGGTTCCACGGATAATTATAAATTTTCATGTGGAATTTTCATTGAAACATTTTATTAGAATTATGAGACATTCCAGTGTAAATTTTATCTTTAAAATTATATTGGATATTTTTATTTGTAAATATACACGTTTTTATTTAACTACATATTTATGCATTCTAATTCTTTATTTTGAATTATAAATGAATATTTTCAATATAGATGTTTATTAGTGGAGATTTACAATATAAATGTAAAATAAAAATTCAAATGATATTTTACATGAATGTTTGTATATATGTGTTGAAAATTTTCATACTGAAATTTTCTCTATAAATTTTTAACAGAATGTTATCATGTATATTTTTATTTTTAGGTGTCAGTTTCTTATAATAATTTGAAAATTTTCTCTATTCATTAAACTTTTATTGTAAATATTAAGTGAAATTTTTTTAATATAACATATGAATGAAACTATCTCGTTAGAAACATGTATTAAAATTTTCAAATTGAATTTTGAATCAAAATTTTATCAAAACATTTCCTATAGAAATTTTCAATAATTATTGTAGTGTAAATTCTTAATGAATATTTACAGTTAAAATATAAATTTTTTTAATTGTGTTAATATATTTTCAGTGAAATTTTAAGTGGAAGTTTGAAGTATAAATTCCTTTTGGAAATTTTCCTATTTATTATTTATTGTAATAAATAGGCACCCTATTACAAAAATATATACAATAAGTAGTATATAATATCTTAGTCATAATAAATACTATATATATATATAACATCAATTATATATATGTATAATGGTTTTCTATGAACTATAAACAATACATACTAATTTCATTATAATAAAAATTTAAATATACATAATACTTATAATAGATATATATGTTACAATGCATATTTATATTATTAATAGATATCATATAATAAATATATATATATATAATATTCTACTAAATATTACATTATATATATATGAAGAATAAGGATGAGAACCGAAATCCGAAAACTACAGCATAAATAAACAAAAAAATGCTCAATGGGACATTTATGTGCAAAGCCACAACCTATGGGTCTATTGTATTTTCTCATCCTAAGATTATTCAAATACATATTCATCCATTTTAAAAAAAATTATCCAAATCCTACTTGGTTATTATGCACTCTAGAGGGGTGGGCCCTTCATGCATGGACCAAGTAACTTACAGGTCATCTGGCATTAGATATGACTTTCACTATCTTAAGTTCCCATATATATATCACTATTTTCTCCTTTCAAACACATGGAATAGTTTATTAAAACATGTGAAGAGGTCCACATCTACTATGCATGACATTAAAATTATATTGGTATCATTTTAAGATGATTCTTTTTCGTAGGGACATTCAAACTCTCCGTGGGAAAGTTTGATCTTTTTTACAAATATTAAGCTATCTTCATTTGGATCTACATACTTCTGTTAGTGTAAGATCATTAATGAGTATATGATTAATAGGCTGATTGTGGCCCTTCATTTTACTTTAGTAGGTTCTTCTACAATGTCTCAATGAGGAATGTCAGTACTCTCTTTAAAACACTGAGGTGGTTGATTCTAAGACTAATACAGAATAATATTTCTATTCAACGTTGGGGATTTCTAATTGCTTCATCAATTTACTATAGGCTTCAGAGTTATCATCATTGGATGTATCCATATTCCCTTTCCCATCCAATGGTTATTGCACCATCTCTTAAGGAAAATATAACATGGTCTCTCCGTCCTCTCAATTTTATGCCTTTCAATTTCTAGGGCCAATGCTATATGCAACAATTTAAAATGATATCTCTATTAATTTGGAATTACCATGGAATGGGTGCCCAGGCTAAATCATATTTTATGTAGTAAAAAAGTCATTATTCTAATGTATCTTTGTTTGGTGATTATAAACATAAACAATGGGTTTTTAACAATTCATGATTTTTTGTGAGTTTGCATCACTTTGGGTTTATGCATTATGATCTAGTTAACTATCATAATTGGATTTTTTGGAAATTAAATTTTCCATTTGATATATCATGTGCTTCTTGCCTATAATTATCGATTAAGAAAAATTAATTCAATATAATAATATTATTTTCCTTAATGTATGACAATTAAGAGGGTAGGGGAAGGGAGATTTGTGGACAGAAATAGATATATTAGAGCATAAGGACATAGATTATTTTAAATGTGGCAATTTTAATGAGATTATATATCCCCTGGATAAGAAAATATGAATTGATTATCCATGAAGAGATCAACAATCATTTGTGGCCTTATATTCTAGTAATGGATTCCTAGAAATAAACATTTCAGAGGGGATATACATGGTCTAATAACTAGAATGGAATTCACCACACTTGGTTCATATTTGATCTTTGTTTTTATATTCATTGGTAAATTTAAACCTTTCAAAACACATTGGTGGATAATCAGGTACAGGTGATCTTGGACCATTCTTGTCTTCTTATCCATGTGGTGGAAAGGTTGGTTGATAAACAATGGATATTTTATTCAAATTTGTGGGTGTTTGGGACCTGCTTCGATTCGGTGGTTTGTGACTTCGGGTTGACTCCCATGATGAAATGTTGATGGATATGGATTCCTAATAATATTCGGAGACTTGACGGGGATTTATGGGCATCGTATAAAAGAAGTCATACATGATGCACCAACCTAGAAGATATGAAAATAGAGATTTGTCATATTAATTGGGAGTTTTAATCTAATTGGGATAAAGAAATTTAATACACATTAATGAACATGAAGAAAATTTTAGTATAAATTATTTTGATATAATAAACAATGATCTATGAGAATTAAAAAGACTCTTTGATTAGGTATGGTTGATAAAAACACAACCTTATTTAAGGATGATATTGATTAGATGAAAGGATTCAGTGTTAAAAATAATCCATTGGAAGATAGTCCTTTATTCATTATATGAAGGTGGTGGCTGCCACGGCTGATTACTATTTTAGAAGGTTTCAGGCTGAACCCAACCCCAACATGAAAGATTTATTTCCTAGGAAACATAGAATATTTTTTATATGACATCCCAATAGTTGATTTTAATTACATCAAAATATTATTTGAAATAATATTATAAGAATCTACAATATAAGATGTTATTAAAGAACTATACCCTAAGTAATCTCTAGAAATAGAATTTTTTATGCGTTCTTTTTATGTTATCTTTTTAGATCTGGTCAATGGGGAGCTAACTGTGGCCATACTTGACTTTTTCAGAGGCAGGGTCTTATCATGTGTTGTATGTGTGTCTAACATGGTCCTCATAATAAAGATGAAGGACCCTTCCTCTATTTAACATCACCTGAAAATCAATATGTGTAATATCCCATTAAAGGTATTTTAAAATGTTTTCAAAAGAATAATGACACTTCATCTCCCTCAATGGGACTCAGTGAACCAACATGTATTTGTCAAAGGGAGATCAATTTGAACCTCCATAAATATGGTTCATGATATGGTCAGGGATATCAGAAAAAATGCATTGATTTCGACATTATGATGATGGTTTCTATGTACAAATCACATGATAAGATGGAATAAAGCTTCATTAACATTGTTTTGACCAAAATAAGATTTTCAAGATGGGAGACTGACATCTTTTTTTGTGCCTTCAGCTCACCTTGAATCGATATTTCATTCATGGGGAAGAATTTATGGTCTTCTAAATATAGTCTTGGCCTTGGGAATGGATATCCTTTATTCATAGACTTTTTAGATTGGTTCAATACACTATTATAGGATATCTAGATAAAATATCAATGATATATCCATTTTACTATATCGTGGAATAACTTAAAACTAATAAAATTTCTATTTTTTTGATGACTTGATGTTATTCGTGAATGTAAATAGTTGTTATGTTGATGACTTCAATAATATCATAGATAGGGGAACCATTCCATCATCCAGGTAATGGGTAGTGTTTTCTTTTCAAAACAGTGTCATGAAATAAAGAAAAAGAAAATTCATGAGGTAATGAGGATTAAAAGGAGGTCATTTCCCATGGATTGCATTGGTGCATAGGTTTCTCCAGGTAGGATTTGTGTATTCTATTTTGATGAGCTCATTGATAAGATCACTACCCATATTAATAACAATAAAATATTATTTCATTCTTTTGGGGGATACATAACATTTTACAACTATGTCTTTTCATCAATTTTTATTTATGTGTTTTCGGTGTGTAGTGTTAAAAACATAGTAATGAGAAACATTGAAAAAATATTGACATGATTAATCTGGGATTTTTCCATGGTAGAAAGATACCACTAGAAAACAGGGGAAAATGTGGACGAAGTGTAGAAGATAGTGGTATTAATCTCTCGAGTTACAAAGGGTAAATTAAAATCATTCAATAAAAGATAACATGGGATTTATTTGTGGGATGTAATCTATGGTCCAAATTTATCCGTAATAGTTATGGATAACACACTAATAGAGCTAGAAGGTGAATATATCAGCTATTACACTTGATCACTAGAGACACGCCAGCTCTAAGGATCCATTATAAATGGATCATCAGTTTTTGTCAGGTAAATTTATTTAAGGAATATTAAGCGGGTAAGATGCTCATCATTCATAGTTTTATGACCTCATACCTCACTTTACCAAAGATACATGCTTCAAACCGATAATTCAATCCATTCTAAATTAGATCCAACTAGAGAGTTTTTACAAAATCAAATTGAACTCAAATCTAGATATGTTTATATTTATGGGACCAACCACATCCTATTTCATAGAGAAGGGTTATCATTCGTTAACTCAAAATTGTATTTCAGTATGAGTGGAACACAATCACTTGGTGTAATGACATAGGAATGAAATTCAACATCTTTGTATGGTTTCTATGTAATAATATTCTTCATATGGATGACCAGTTTAGAAAATATTATTCGAGTTACTGTTAAATTTTTTTGGCTTCAAGAACCATAATGATGGATGCACTTCTCATCTCATCGACACGAGATAATGGTAGAAGGTTGTCTTGAATTCCATGGGTGAGTCATTTGGACCTGATGTTCGCAACATCAATTATGAGCCTTTTTCAATGGTTGGTTTATAGAAGATTATTATAGAATGCAAGAAAAAAAGGTGAGGTAAATTATCTTGATATTGGGATTATGGAGCATTTGGAATGCATGGAACCGAAGTCAACATGATGGTATTGAATGTTCGGGGATGGGAATGGTGGTGAAATCCAATAGTATTGTGGCACAGATGATCCAAAATTATAAATGGTAGGAAATTTATTCATTACATAGAAGGATCATGGTAAGCAAAACCATTACTTATAATCCCCATAATCCAACCAGGTCGGGAACATGTGTGATATGGAGGAATCCATACATTGGTTTTAATATAGACATGGATGGATGGCCTAATTTTTGTGACTTTGGGGGGGGTCTACTATCAACATGGATGGATGATTCTTGCATTTAGGGATGGATTTGGGTTCAGGAAATCTCTTATCGTAGGTGAAATCACAATAATGAAGGTAATTGAAATGTTCATTTTACCATATAATATGGTGGATTTGGTGTAGACCAGAACAACTATGAATCATGGAAACCTACAAGGTAAGATTAAAATTCCATGGTCCATAACATATATCATTCAAAAATAAAGTTAGATTCTAAACTCATAGGTGGTCTTTTAACCTTCATGGATAGATGGGAATATGGTGGTGGACCACTTGGCATCTTAGGTGACTATTTTGACCCCATTTTTATTATTTTCCTCTATGGGGTCTCTTCCTTCTAAGTGTAATAGATTTTTTCAAGAAGATACTCTTGGGATTCATTATTGTAGATCATTTTGACGATATTGTTTTATCTAATTTATTATATTAAAATAAAATTTTAACTTTTGATGGATTATGTTTATGATATATCCTTTATACATCCATTATTGAATTAAATTTGAAATAAAAGAATCATTCATGTGTATGGGGGACTACCTCCTCAGTAAATGATGTAACTCATTTTCCATCACATGATCAAAATGATGGTCACAAATATATATGTACTATGTGTGGGTGTGCATATATGTATATATTATATTCATTTAATAATTATAATTCTGGTATTATAAAATATCATTTATTTTGTTACCATACTAACCATTGAATAATGACAATGTTTCTCATGTGTATCTGTGGATTAAAACCTCCATGGATTGATGGATTCTTTTTCCATCACCACCTCACATTGATGGAATATATAATTTCATTGAGTTAGTAAATATTCTATTTATGATATAATAATCATTATTTAATAATAAAATGATACTTACCATATTTCTCTCATGTTTGTTGAAATATGGAAATGTTACTCATGTGTACATACGACCGATCCTCTCCATGAATGTAACATAGTCATTTATCATAACAATTATTAATAGTTCGATATAAAAGTATAAATGATGTAGAAAATGATAATTATTATATGATTAAAAATTTTTTAATGAAAAAAGCATGATCTATTTTTCCAAACGTAATATTCTGAGGACTTTTTGGACATATGATCCAGAGATCCCCAAAATGATCTAGGTATACTTAATCAATTATGTAATTAAGTATAACCTGAATATTAATTAAATAAAAGTAATAAAAACCTATAAATGGTTATTAAAAAATCTATTAATTATCAAAATTTTATAATTAGGAAATATAATTAATGTATGGGAAAATTAAAACTCTAGGAAAGGGAAATTTTACCTAAATTATCATTTAAAATGTTTCAAATATTTATTTATAATATTTTTCATCCAAGTAAATATTCTTGAAACTATTTTATACATATATTTATATAGGTATAAATAAACTATATGGGAAATATTATGACAATTTTTATTTTCATAAAAATGTTTTCAAAAATGATAATTATTTATGTATTACATATGGAACATTTTGACTTTGTTACACATGACAAGAAGAATGTTATATTTTCTCATATATGATGTAAAAAAAATTCCCACCATTGGAACTATTATTTAATGTTGTGATTCCAACTAATATATTTCATGTTTCATCAGTGAAAATAATTATTCCTTTTTCTCTAGGTATATTATTTTTTAAGAGTTGGTTTTAAAGACAAGGGATATATCATTATCTGAAAATGTTTCAATGAGGGGTCCAAAATGATATTCTTCTGATTTTTGTTGATGGAAATGAAATATTTTTTGTGTTTCATTCATTTTTCATCCCTTTTAGATTTTTATGAATTATGGGACATCCCGATATATCTCTGATTATGGATGACAATGATATATCTCTACGATGCATTTGGTGATGATAAAATTCTCTCAATACATATAATGGAATTAGTTGAATAACATATTCCATTTGTTAGGGTTTAAGTTAGTCTTCTTGGAAGATTATATACAAAGGTACCTACATAACTCTTTAATTATTTTTAATTAGTTTTATATAAATTATTTTATTTGAAAATGTAATCAAATGATATTTTATTTTAATGGAATAATTATTCCCTTTTGGACTAAAAATATATTCATCTATGAAAATATTTTTCAAGGATACCCATGTTTTCTAAACACCATCATGATTATGATTTTTCCTTTTATCTTTTATTATAATTTGTTTTGTGAAAAATATTGGAAATTAAATCTGATATAATGTGTAGGTAAATGATTATTTGAGATCATTGTTCATTATGTTCAACAAATACACTCTTTTATGATCTCATGGTATTAAATGCACTAACATTCTTCTTTCTTCCTTTTTATATGTCACTTACTGGTATTTTTGTAATCATATTACGTTTTCAAAAAAAATTCAATGAATTTAAGGATGTGTTTGAAAAATTATTAAATCATGTTGAAAAATGTAAATATTTTTCTTGAAAGTAAAACATGATTTTGTTTAGAATATTTTTATTTGGAAAAAATGGATATAAAGAGGTAGTGTCAAACATGTTTTGAATGTGTTTTTTACATAATAGAAATAACCTAATTATACAAAGCACTAAACTTGAAATGATATTAGAGAAAGAAAAAAAATTAAATATTATTTAAAAATGAAATTATGGGCTATGTAAAAAATAGATCCTTATAATTTAACCTTTTAGATATATCCCAACTTATTGACCTCTCATGTTTTTTTTATTTTGATTAGTATTAGCTAAAACCTGGAACACAACATTAGACGTTATGGAACGCATTTCATCGCTATTAAGATCTTCAAAAAACACTCCAAATATTCAATCCATATTATTTAGATAAAAATTACCCTTGGATGGAAATGTTTTATATCTAATTTGGGGTAAACATGTGCACTGATACCACATTAAATTACATATTGGATCCTCGAGAACACATAGGGGGAGAATTATGTGTTGGTAAACATTTACCTAATTCTGAATCAAATATTAACTATATAAAACCACTTAGTTTTGAACCCCTAATTTTTTAATAGAAATTGATATTTTGTAGTATAACCTACAATAAAACCCTAGATACAATAATGTATAGAAAATAAAGAAAATGAAAAGTTTTTTATATAGGTCTCCCTACATAGAAACCAAATAATTTACTTTCTCAGTATTTCCATGTTGTATATTTTCGACTACAAACTTTTTAAAATTTATAACAGGTGTAGAATATTATTATCCTTACTGGTGGTTCATCCCACATTAATGAATAATGTAATGATATTTATAACTACTTGAATCCCTCATGAATTCAAAACCACTAAATATATGTTACAGACTCAAAATTCTAACGTATTGATGATAATACCACATAGTATTGGACGTCACTATGTAAATTTGTATTATCTTTTTCATTACCTAGAGTCTTAAAATGGCTTAAAATATTACTGGTAAATGATTCCAACTCAATCTATGTCAATATAGCCTTACTTATAATTTTTATTTTGACTATATTTTCCAGTTTCACATAATCATACATCATGGATCATGATTGCCTATAGATGGTAAAATATCTCAATATCATTTTAATCATCGTAAAACAATACTTATTTATTTTTTATTTTTATTACTACTTCAAATAATAGTTTATTCTTAGTTAGATCTTATTGACTAATTTCTATAAATCTTATCCATTAATTATAAATATTCAGTATAACCATATCGAAATCACTTATTTTTTGACAATTTATTATCTTCTTGATATATTAATTCATGACCATAACTTCTTTTTCTTCAATATCATCACAAAATATCCCTCAATTATTATACACACTCAACAAAACACATGTGTATATATATATATTTATTCAGGCTTTATATTTTACATATAATCATTACAGTACTTTAAGTATCTTTCTCAATTTTAGGAAATTGAAACATCATAGTGATAAAGTAAAATAATAACAACCTTAAATCGCCTTTACTCTCTCATCCCATTATCTCCATGACTATATATATATATTATGTTTTTAAAAAATCTCTATCTAGTAAAATAAATGTTTACCGTTCATTTTTATTTTATTCTTATTTTTTTGGAGAAGATTAAATATCATATTCTCTTTTTATCTAAATTTATCTTTTTTTAAAATAGTCAACAAACATAAGCATTTGAATAAATATATCACAATAATATTAAAAATATATTGTATTATTTTACAATGAGGATGATTATATCATCTGATATGAGGATTATATATTTATAAAATCTTACAATTAAATTATCAGAATACCTCCCTAGAAATTATCATTCTTCTTCAACTTGAATTAAAAGTTATTTTATGATATTTTAATTAAAGATTCTAAAATCCGGAATCTTATAATTTTAATTTACATTTTTTTGATGTTCTTTATTACTGAGCACCTTAAATTCATAGTCATACATATTATCTTGATCTTCCACTTATTTTTTTTAATATCAATATTCTTATTTATTTATAATGATTTATATTGATTTTTATTGTATTTAAATAAATGATGTGAAATAAATGAATCTTCATATTTAATTCGTCTTCTGATCATAATGTTGTTTTACAAATATATTTATTTATGATTCATAATAAATTTTTCTATGATAATCTCCCACCAATATTCTACACATTAGGGTACATTCATTTATAGACATATCTTCATGATGTTTTTATCATAAAGAAAAAAATTCATCATTTCATTTCATTTCCACTTCAAAATATTCTCTTCTCAAAACAATGATTTTATAGAGAATATTTCTCATTTTTTCCAAAATATTGATGGTTTATGTAGTCAAGGAATAGTTTATTTTGTAATATATTAGATTAAATATTATGAAGATTTATTAGTTTTTATACATTTATCAAGGATATCTTTTGATTCTCTTGTGGTTCAAATACATTATCATATTTCAACCATGTGAAAATTCACACATTTCTCAGACTCAATAGATAGGTTGGAAAAATAAAAGTAACACATGAGGGTGGTGAATTGGGTCTTTTCAAAAATCATCTACAATACAGGATTTTTTACCCTCTCAAATTAACATAGATATGTAGTGTATTACTGATGTAATTTTTATAAGAAGCTGATGGGAAAAAATAAATAACATATATTTTTATAGTAGTTTGGGGAATAAATAACCACTCGACCCCTCCACCAATCACACTCTCTACGAGCTTGGTGAATTTCCCAAGATAGTTTATATTATAATAAGACCATTAATCCACAATTGAGTGAAATTAGTTGAAACAATTACAAAAAGTGCTAAAAATATAGATTTCTAGTTCTTTAACTGGGGACCAGATATTAAATTCTTATATTAAGAATCTGATACTCCCCCACAAGTGAGTCTAGAAGTTTAAAATCTAAATAGTAAAAAGAGTTTGATTTGTTGATTCTGATTATTCTTCACAGTTGATGTAGTAGAAACAAACTCTAGATGTATCTTCATCTTTATAATTGAAAGACTTTTAGAAGGTATAGTTTATAAGTGATCCTAGTTACAGATTATTTTTCAATAATAATAGAAAAAATAGCAATTGTAATCTTACATTAGTATGAGGTATAACATGTGTGTCTCCAAAGTGTAGTATCGTCTAAAAAGTCTATTTTTCAATCATAGAAACACTTATTAAAAGATATTTTCCAAAAAGTAATGTAATATACAAATATGTAACTTTAGTATAATGTATTTTGAAATGATACATTGGTTAAATATATAGAGTATAAGGTTTAATTTTGATATTTTAGTTCAAAGAATGTATGTTGAAAGATCACAGAAATTATAATTACAATTGACTAGGGGAGTCATATATTCCTAGAAGAACTTGAAGGATTTTCACCGACTAATATTGTTCTTTTATACGGTTATAATGATCCATGAATTTGACATTAAATCTAATTATACTATTTTAGAAACTTTGAATTTATAATGCAGCATAAAAATATTTCCATTGAAAATTCAATGTATTGTTATCCTGTATAGCATAAGTTTCTTTCTTATAGAATAGGGTTTCATCTCATAACATAGGGTTCCTTCGGGTAGTGTAGGGTTCCTTCACGTAGCATTGGGTTTCTTCACATCAAGATGGGTTACATCGCATATCGTAGGGTTCCTACCAATGAATGATTCCATAACCATACATTCTAATTCCAGTAACATAGGGAACAAAATTAGAATAGGGATGTGAATCTATATATTCAACCATTTCAATATAAAACCCTATAAATAGAATTGATTTACCGTACATTCACATTCCCAAACATTCGGTATGAATAATATTTAAAAACTCCAACATAGGGTTATAGATCCATACGCTTAGGATTCTCCATATGCAAGGATGTTGATCAAAAGAAAAATAGTTTAGCATAGCTTAAGGTTGAAACCATATCCATGTATTGAATTTGTAGCATAATGTAGGGATAATGAACCATATTCTCATTTTTCGAATGTATGGTTTGAAATTGTGTTTCAAGATCACTTCCAATGACTCAAAATTCTGTGAACATCAATTAAATTTCTTGAAAAAACACCCAAGAAAACATCATTACAAAACAAAACAAGGTATTTATCAGCATCAAAATAATCATATATTATAGAGTATTGTTAAGACCATACATTACCAACAATATACCCCTTTTTATGATCATAAAACCTATAACATTTTCTAAAACATAACCTAAAAATTATAGGATTTGAAAACACACAAAAATAGATATAAAAAGATATATAAGAAGTATTATGATTTCAATGTATTAGTTTGATAAATAAAAAAGATACTTGTAAATTGAAAAATAAAATAAAAAATATTATGTTTAATTAATATCCCCCATAAATTATTTCTACCATTTCTTGATATCAAAAAGATGGTTTTAAATAATAAATTATTAAAACCATTGTTAATGTAGCACTAAAATAAAAATGAATAGTTTTAAAAACTAATAAAGGAGAAATAAATATAGGATTGGTAGTGAAATATGGGAATAAAATAAAATAAAATAAATCCCAATAATAATAAACAAAATAGAATTTAAAATTAATTTAAATATTTTGGAAATAGACTATAATCAATAGATATCAAATATTTTCATTAAAATGAGGGGTTATGATCAAAATTGCCAGAGGCAGAAGGCACATTAGGATATAGAATGGATTAAAAACACCATTATTTTCAATGAGAATCAGAAAAAAGCTCTGATAATAGTTTTTGAATACTTCTAACCACTGTTAAATTATCTTCTTAATATCATGACCAATATTTAAATTCTCAACTAAATTAAGCTTCATAAACTCTTTTACAGCTTCCTATGATATAAATGAAGTAAATATATCCTTAACACAATTAATTACTAATCCCAACTAAGATTAATTACATATATGTTGACCAACCAGATGACATTATTTTTCCAAAAGAACACATAAATAATTACTGTCACACTGAGGAGTGTGCTATCTATCATTGAAATCATCCAACACTAATGTTATTGCTTCAAAAAATATTATCATATTTGGATGTTCCTTTTAAGATGATATTGATGAATAAAATCATTCCTAGGAAATAATAGTTTCCCCCTTTAATCCTCTATAACTAAAAAAATATGACTTCTTGACAGATTTATCTTTCAATAAATTGAACCCTCTAAAAAATCTTATCATAAACTATTAAAGTTATCTAATAGAAAAAATATTTTTATTGAACATCATTATATGAAGATTAGGATATTCAAATTCATATCTCGGTATTGTGGAACATTACAGATATTCAATATTCTTTTTCTAATCTTCCAATTCATGTCGTAGGGGAATGTTATAAGATTTATACACACTCATCTATATTACCAGTGCTTAATCATGAGATTCAGAAGACTCTAATGATTCATCCATTTCTCAAACAACTCATACAAATGCCTAATTTGGCTCTTCATTTCCATTAGATATGTCTCTTTAGGCAGATCCTCCCATAACATTAGAATTGAGGACAATTAGAGAAAGGGTTTTAGAATTAGGAACATCTTCCATATAATGTTCTTGATTGTGATCCTCTTGATCAACATGTTCAACCATTGGATTATCCTATTCATATCTAATGATAGATTCACCCAAATTTTATATAATTTATTCTAAAATTATTCTTCATTGAACAAGATATTCTTCCAGCATTGATTCACCTTCATCATCAGGCCTATGTCTGACAGAACCCACTAAAGGAATCATCCTATTCTCCCCCTAATAATTTTTCAATGACCTCTGTTTTTGATCCATTCCAACAGGTAGATGATTTTTTCACGATTTTCTAAAAAATTCATAACTTCCTTACAGTCCTAGTGTTTTAAAACATCATTATTATGACATGTTTTAAAAAAACATTTTTACAACTCTCCTTTTCGTCGCAACAAAAATGATCAATCAATCATATAATTTTTTATTCAAGAGACAATATATTTCAACAAAAAATAGGTCTAACAGGAAAGACCAAAAGTAGAATAAGAGTCATGGGGGCCTAAAATATTAGAGACTATGGGAATATCCTCTAATGATATTTACACATTCTGTCTTCATGTTGTTGAAATCATTAATAAAATTCTATGTTCGAAGAAAATATATCGTAGATAAGTAGTCTGTGACCATATATAATTCTCTCTATGTTTGGAAAAATCGGATATCAAAACCAATGAAGCTTATAAATTTTCTAATTATATAGGATATAGACCAAGGAATCTTACATGGACCAATGATGGAATAATGCAAGAGCATAGAATATGTTTGTGTAACAGAAATATCTAACTTACTCTACATGCATATATTCAATCCAGTGTGTGTAGCCATTACTTCAAAATAATGTGAATTACCCTAATGCAACCTAATAAAGAAGGCCATAATGGTTATCCCAAAACTATCACGTAAAATACCACCTCCACAGATCAAACTAGAAAAACATGAACCCTCAATATTGAGTTTTAAACCCCTTTATAGAGGCTTCCAACAATCCTAGTTCCCTAGCTGCAAAATATTCCTATGGGAAAACAATAAGTATTTGGAATAATTATCTATAATGAAGGATCCTCCCTCTAATTACCCAGGGCCCTTACAATATCTATAAGTATATTTTTGACACTACATATAACCATTCATCCATTCAAAGTCAGACCGTCATAGATTCTCTTTTATCTCACCTACCACAAGCACCAACATCCTACATGTAATATCAATGTACGTATTGTTCTTTCAATGCCTCTCACTTTCGATCCATAATACCTATGATCAAGTAAAGAATGATCAGTCATAGATTGAGATGTTATGTACGTTACTTCACTAAAATAATACAAAATATCTTTGGCCTATTCACTATAAAGTAAATTATGTTTCCAACTATCTTCTTTATGATTTTTCAAAAAAACACTTGGAAACAAGATAAATCCGACATTATTTCACATCATCATTTGTAGATACAACTCTATTCTGAGTCCTCCAAGTTAAGAAATTATATGTAATATTAATAACCTTAACCCAATGAGTATTTTTCCATATAACCATTGAATACAACATGGTAACAATCATATGGTAATCTCTTATCTGGATGGAGCCTAAAGAAGGAGTAAATATACACTGATCTGGACTTGAGGATAACACAATGATGATGAAAAGGTCCTATTGGTCCCTGCCCAAAATTACATTTGTAAAATTATAGTATTGATATGATTCCATAAATGATATAAATTTAATATTCCAACCCAAGTATCCAATAATCATTCCACTCCACTTTTGATGCTAGAACATAATATCACCCTTTCCAACCAGATAACGTGAATAAAGCTTGAGGAAGTCAAAAATGGATCAAATATCATTCCATAAAGGAGATCCATTTCTATATAATAATGTCATATATTCAAATGAATTACCATGAATAGTTCTTCGACATAATTTATGACATTCGAGAATCTCCCATGATAATTTTTCATGCATACACATAAGAGTAACTTCAATTCTTCAGACATTGACTACACCTTACTGTACAAGATGATCCATCCTATCTCATGATACTGAATTTCTCTAACCCATATCCATAGGATCCCATTTGAAATATGAATCAATTGTTTCAATTATGGGTATCACCACTTTTTGGAACCTTGAAAGAAGATACAATATGTACAAGATTAGCTCGAAGCATGCTATTAAACAACATTATTCTCCCTCTAAATGAATGATAGTTATTCATCTAGTTAATAACCTGAAACATTATCCAGATAATAAAATTATCAATATGAAAAATCTGACGCATTACAAAAGATATAAGATCCCCATATAATCCATGAGAAAGGTACCCTTCTACATAACAAGAATGTGACAAATGATGAAAAACTGACCCAAATTACAATAGCTATGAATATAGAAGAAGATATTGTTTTTGTTAATAACCTGAAAAATGAAAATAAAATACTCATACAAACCCTTATTCAATCCCCATAGTGATAAAAAGGATGAAATTAGCAAAATAATTGTATCATCAAGAAACATTAGATGAGATACTGAAGGAGATCCCATCCTACACCCATATGGAGGAATAACATCATTACTCATGCTTCCATGAATAATCAGACTAATAACATCATGAATTATGATGAATAAATTTGAAGATAATGGGTCCCCCTACTGTAGACCAAGCGCATATTTAAAAAATCCATAAGTCTTGCACCTAAAAGATATTTCCAACCAGGAAGAAGAAAAGCAGCAAAAAATTAAAATAGGGTTCCATGGGAAAAATACCATACATATCAACACTTTATTGATGAAACTAATTTTAACATTATCACAATATTTATTTATATCATGATTAATGACCACGTTTGAGCCCCAGATTTTGAGAGTTGTATCCCTAACCATTTCCTGGGCAAAAGCTATGGCCCCCTGAATTGAACGTCCCTTCGCATAGCCATGTTGTTCAAGTGAAATCCATCTCGGTAAAATAAAGGAAAAAGGGTAATAATAATAATGGCTACGTGATTTTATGTAATATTACACATTATATTAGGGCAGTAATGAAGAATAAATATGGTACTCTTAGACTTATGAATAAGAATCACAGTGGTGTCTCATGAAACACGAGGCAACTACCAACCCTAGAAGAGCTCTTGGATCAGATCAATGATATCATCCTTAATAATCTTCCATGAGGATCATTAGAAAGTCATAGTGAAAATCTCTGGACTAGAAGAACTATCTTGATTGAGCTTCATCGTGTCATCAAATATATATTTTTCTTATGGAAGGATTCTCATTTCACCATTTCACCATTAGGCATCTTATCATTAGCACCAGCCAGAAGATCCCTAAAATAATTATTATCTAGAGACCCACAAATGTCCCTATAATCTGTCATAGAACTATCCTCTTGTATGATATTAGTTTTAATAAACAGTTTCATCTCGTTAATACAGGTGTGAAAGTATGTTGTGTTTTTATCTCCTTACTTTAACCACTTAATACTTGCTTTATCTCTGGATGAACATTCCTGTCAAAGAAACATATCCACAAAATGCATTTTCATTTGAGAAAGATCCCCAAACACTCAAAAATCCCAATCTTCCTCCAGGATACGTTTGAAATGATCATTATCTAGAATGATATCATGTAAGTATTTATTTGGTAGAGAGCGATCCCTCAACCATGCCTATAAACTCTTCATTAGATGTCAATGTTTATTAAGAATATCATAAAACGTATGAAACTAAATGGGATCTTCCCCATATTTTCTTAATAGATCATGAATGTTTGGATCACCATTCCAATACTAATAATATCTGATTCTATCTTGATTATTATTATTGGAAGATTAAGTGACCAACAATAGGGAATGATTATAAATACCTCATACTAAATGATCCACTTTAGCATTGGCATACATTGATATATCATGTATGTTTCCCAAACCCAATGTAAAATCATTACACCATGTAGGTTTCCCAAATTATCTCCCTTCTGATTATTACACCATGTAAACTTGTCTCCATGATACCCGAGATCCATTAGACCATTTCCCGCCATGAATTGTGTAAATTTATTGTTAGCCCACCTGGGAAAATGACTTATCCCCTTCTTCTCATTTTGGTCATTAATAATATTAAAATAACTGCTAATAAACAATGGAGGGAAATCCTGATCAAAATAATTTAGGCTATTCAATAACAGTAATCTTTGGTGGCGAACAAAAATCCCACAAACAAAAGAGAAAAATAAATAATGATAGTTACAGTTCGACTTGATTGTAATAAATTGATCACATGTTTGAATCTGATCTAGAATAATTATTCTATGCCAAAAGAACTGTATATGTCAATTAATAAGGTTATCATGCACAAATCCATGCATATAGAGATTACTGAAAAAATCACCAATCTTATCATGTTGTATCTTGTGCTCAATAATAACAAACATACCAATTTTATGTTTAGATACAATAGAATCTAGAAAATATATTTTTACCTAGGTTCAAACACCCAGAAAATTCCATACAATAGCTAGAACCATTGATAAAACATTGTTCTGGGATTAACTCCAGAACATGTTTCATTTTCATAATGGGAGATAGACCTCACCATTCGGGGCTTAGACCATGATCTGGTACAAAATAGAATACCCTTAGTCAGATAACCCCCTTGATAGGGGAATGAATCCATGTTATTTATTCTCCCCCTTCATTCCGTGATGTAATTGACTTCCCCATTTTCTTCTACTAAAGAAATGAAGTCTTCCCTCAAACCATGAGAAGTGGGAGTGGAAGGATTATTATCTGATATTATGCTGGTTAATGAAAAATACATATATAGGGGTTCCTCCGTACTCCCAAAACCGTCATGGGGTTCATAATAGGTAAATAACCAAGGTTCACTATATCATGAAAGAAAATCATGAAAATAATTTTTACAAATAAAGTTTATAGATATCATGAATCTGAAAACAGAAGAGAAAATTTCCCTATCCTTAAGCAGGGTCATTTGTTTCGAGATGTATAAAAGAATATAATGAAATAACACTCCAACATTAGGTAATTGTTCATTAATAGGAATCTTCTCAACAAGAACCTGATTTATATCCAACATTGTTTCATAAGAATAAAATATTTAAATAGATAATTGTTATTTAGCAGCCCTCAAACCATGATCATTCCCTTACAGTCTTTCCTGGTGAATTTTACAACAAAACTACAAAGAGTAAACATGAAGGGTGAAATTGGAACAAAATCACAGAAAAATGGGATACACCATTTCATGACTCCACGAGAAAGAATCTTTCACTGGATGAATAAGTTTTTATGGAACCGAATGGGAAATATCAATGTCCACACACATTTGAGACATCAAAATATCAATACATGATTTGGTCCTAAAATCCATGAATAATAATCCAAAAATAGATTCTTGAATCAATTTCATGAATCAATCCTTCAATAAAGGGAGTGGAAGATTTATAATATTCAACGAAACCACCACCACATAATTTTCCATTCCATGATTAGTGTCCAAAGACCATATGGGTTATCTAAAATTCTACCGACCAACAAAATGAGGATAAAAACACTGTGCCTAAAAAATAACAGGACCAACATGTTTGGATAAATAATGTTCTCTAGATCAGTAGTCCAAAAATAAATTATAGATTGGATGAATTTCATCAAGACATGGAAATCTGGATTAAGATATATCCTCTACCATTTCGATAGTTATCATTCAAAATAATGAAAACATAATTTCCTCTAAAAATACTTTCCAGTAACTATATTCCCCAAAATAAGTTAAAATCCCTTCCATGAGGACACCAAAGTAGTTTATCCATTTCCATAGAAGAAATATACAATTCAATATCATCATAAATAGAGATAAATATGTCTTTATTGAATCCAAGGTTGAACGTTACATTTCTACTAACTTATTTTAATTCAATGTCATATAAAAAAGGCGTATTTCATTCTACAAAATCATAACATTAACTGTGAAATATTATGGATTAATTGAGAGAATTATTTGTTGAATCTAAATTGTCGAGATCAATTACCATACCATGGAGCACACTCTGATAAAACCATGGTGGATAAGTAGAGGTTGCCAACTCAACATCTTGAAATCATCATGAGGATTTCATCTTTGAAGATCTCCATTTTGAAAGAATTAATGATTTACTATTTCAGAAAATGGTAATCGAGAAAACCTCTATAAACTGAAAGGACATGTAGGAGAGAAGAAAGAGCGCGGGAGAAGGAGGGTAATTTTATCGTACCAATTGAGAATGGACTCGTTTTTTTAAAACACAAAAATACTAATAAAAATAATTTTAAATGAAATATTTTTTGGCAACAAATTAAAATAAAACAAAAAATATTAATTAAACAAATAAAAAATATTTAATAAAATAAAAATAAAGAGTCACAAAATAAATTAACAAACATTTATTTAGAGTTAAACAATCCAAAAATACCCCTTAATAAAGTCAACATATGCATTGGGAAGTGGTTTTGAAATAATTTCAACTAATTGATATTCAGTATTAAAAACTTATGAAGATATATCTTTTTTAAGGACATGATCTCTTTAAAAATGATGCCTTATATCAATGTTCTTAGTCATAGAAAGACATATATGTTTTTTTTGAAATATTTATAGATCTAGTATTATCACATAAGAGAATTATACTATTATTATTTTGTTCAAAGTCCAATACAGTTTTTTCATCTATAATACTTATGAAAAAAAACTCTAGCAGAAACATATTCATCATTAGCAGTTAACATGGAAACTAACTGTCGTTTTGTTACTAGGCCATGACACTAAAGATTCTCCTAAAAATTCAGAGGTTTCTAAGGAACATTTTCTATCTAATATACTTCCTCTTAAAGACATCTACTAGATAAGAAAACAAATTAAAATCATAAGTTTTGAGGTATAGATGAGATTGAAAAACATATTCTTTATTTATTTAAAAATGATTTTAACATCAGTATGATGGGTCTCTATTGGATTTTTTTGAAATCTAAAACGTAAATTTATAGAAAATATAATTTATTTTCTATTATAAATAAGATATAGAAAACAACTAATCATCCCTCTATATATCTTGTTATCCATTGGGTTTTAAGCATTATCCAAATCTAGTTTTATATTAGTAAACATAGGAGTAATATATATATTTCTATTTTCAATTACAATTTTTCAATAAATAAATAATATATTTACAATGATTTAATATATTTACATAATCTTTATGATAAATTTGAAATCCAAAAAATAAATTCATATCTCCCATCATACTCTTTCCAATTATTTTTTTCATTAATTTTAAAACAAATTACAAATATTTTTATTAGTTGTATGAAAAATAACATGATCAACATATAATTGAACTAATAAATATTAGAATAAATGGTTTTCCTAAAACGTGTTGGATTATCCTATCTAATAGTAAAAGAATTTTATTAAATGAAAATAACTCAATCTTTCATACGAATATGTATATGTTTTTTAAGGCCATAGAGAGCTTTAGTGTTATTAAAAACGTAGTTTAGTTTTTGGTTATTTTCAAATCTAGGAGGTTGTTCAACATAAAAATCCTACATTAAATAACCATTTTAAAATCTAGATTTAACATCCATTAGATGTAGTTTAAAATTCAGATGAGATGTACAAGATAAAATTAGTTTGATACCTTTTAATATATTTACAGGGGAAAAGGTTTCATTATAACCAATCCCTTCCTCCTAATTATATCATTTATCTAATAATCTACATTTATTTCATGTTATAATCCCTTGATCATCATATTTATTTCTAAAGACCCACTTAGTTCATATTACTAGATAATTGATTAATATTTCTACTAGATTCCAAACATCAATTCTTTTAAACTAGTTTAGTTCTTCCTACATTGCAATAATCCAACTCTCATATTCTAAGGATTCTTCAATAGAAATCGGTTCTAACTAAGATAAAGGGAAGAAACCACACATATGTTTCCAATATTTCATATAGTTATAATTCATGTGTCTATGTCTCATATTAAAATATCTCAAGAATGGTTCATTGATGATCTATACTTTCTAGGAAAGACACTTTCAGGTTCTTTAGTTTCATGTTATATTAAACTAGACAAAATCATATTAATATCATTTTACAAATCATTTTTAGGGGTTCCGAGTCTCTTGTTGTCAAACAAGTCAGTAACCATTTTAGTTCGATCTTCCTCTGTAACAGAAGGGTCAGTTTACTAAATCTTTATATGAACTATTTTTTTTGAAAATCCATGAAGTTTTATTAAACAATGTATATGATTTATAAGTATTTTAATATCCCAAAAATATTACTTCACCATCCTTTTGATCTGACTAACCATTATTTTCATTTGGGTTAATGATATAAACCATGCATCCAAAAATATTAAATTACTTCTATTTTGGTTTTTTGTTATTCCAAAGTAAATAGGGTGTCCATTTAAATATATTTTTTTATTAGAAATCTATTCCTAATATAGTTGGCTATGAATTTAGCTTCTTCCAAAAAATAGGTTGGACGATTGTATTCATTAATCATAGACCTTTTCATTTCATTAATATTTCTATTTATCATTTCAATAATTACATTTTTGAGGTTTTCTTAGTGTAGAGAAAGTGTGTTTAATACCTAGATTTGATAAAAAATGATAAAATCCATGATTCTCAAATTCTCCATCTTGATCAATTTTTAAAAAAATTATTTCAAAACCTTTCTCATTTTGAACAACATTACGAAAAAATTAAAAAATATTGAATACCCCACTTTTGAGTTTTATAAAATAAACACATGTAAATATAGAAAAATCACCAATAAAAACATAGAAATATTATTTACCAAAAATAAATGCTATCTAGATAGTCTAAACAAATCCATATGAAAAAGTTTTTATTTTTTATATGTACCAATTTTGTTAATATATTTGAAAAAAAATTTGTTGTTTCCTAATTTTGTATTCATCAAATAACCTCTCATTGTGATACAAAATAATAGGTTAACCAAAAAATAATGGTTTCATAGATAATTTATGTAAATAAAATATATTATAGTGTCCAAGTATCCTATTCCAAATTCTCGACACATTTCTCTTAACAATAAAACAATTCAGATTTTATTAATACATTGTATTTAAATCCAAAACATAAAAATTATTAGTTATAGGTGATCAAATTTTAATCAATATATCATTAAAGATAGGGAGGGAATTTTTAGAATAATAAACAGAAAAAACATCAACCTAATGTTGAGAGTTACTTAATAAGGTTCAATTTAGACATTTCACATACAATATATTATTGATTGAGATACTCTTTGGATCTCAAATAGTTCCAACTCTAATAAGATTTCCTATAGAATTATCACCAAAAGTTACTATTACTCTATCCATTTGAGTCAGGGTATGAATGTTTTTTGTGTCTCTCCTCATATTCTTAGAACAAACATGTAATAATATACCATGTATATTTTCTTTTTCAATTACTAGTGTCTTTCAAATGTATTTAATAATTTTTTTTGTACCCATATCATCTTTGGTCCTACATTATTAGTGACCAATGATCTTGGAACCCACATCTACTATAATTTTCAATAACTCATTTCACTTTCATTAGAAAACATTTTGAAAAAAATATCTTTAATATGAATTATTTGGGGATTTTTAAATAACAATTATTAGTGACATGACCTTTTGTTCCATAATGATAATAGGATCCATTTTTTGAGTTAGGCACCAAATTTGTTTTATTCTATTTTTATTTCTCACCCTTTCTTCCTACTTCAAATCAATATCTTTTAATGACATTCATTCCAAGAATTTCATTTAAAATACATTCCCATTCAGTAAAAAAAATAAGAATAATCCTATAATATTCTTCTTCAACCTAACATTCATTAATTCTTTTCCCTTGATCCACACAGTTTATGATAGAATAGATGAATTTATCAACTACTTCTTTATACTGATTTAGTAGAGTGTTTCTTCCACTTAAAACATAATTATGAATATTTTTCAATAACTTTTCATTCCTTACAATGGAATCCTAATTTTCTAATCACATATAATAGTAAGCAAGTAAATTTTTATTTGAGTAACTACTTGTATTAGGATCAGAAGAATAATAAGTTTTTACCTTTCCCACTTCATCAATAAACCAGATGCTGGATTTGAGATTATAATTCTCTTCTTATAAATCAGATTTTTATGATTTTCTAGTGTCTTCAAATACACTCCATGTATGACTCATTTATACTTTTCCTTTGTGGGAATTACCAACATTTCTATGATATATATTTTCTTTCTATTTATTTACATCTTTTAGTTGAGGAAAATTAGCTCTAATATGACCCAATTCATGTATTCATAACACCAAACTTCTCTGGTTCATTCACATATCTCTTGAAGGGTTTTTTGAAACCTCTTTTAGTCATGTAGAATTTATTGAATCTCCTTGCAAGATAAGCCATTTATATTTCATAATCTGAGGAATCTGAATTTTTATCTTCTTTTATGAGTTCTTTGATCTTTTTTTATTCTTATGAGGTAATAATTTTAGAGCATTATTTTCCTTATTTAATATAAATTTATGATCTTTAGTCTTATATTTCATATCATCTTCATACATCATCAATGTATTAATTAGTTCTTTCATTATCATATCATTGACATGTGATAATTGGATAATAGAAGCTGATATGCCATTCCATTTCAAAGGTAGTACTCTGAGTACTTCCAAAGCGTGATTAGATTTATTCGTTGGCTCTCCCAAGGTTTTTATATTGTATAATTTTTTCTAAGCCTTCCATTTATCTATTTGATTATTTCACCATAAAAAATTCTTATGGTGTCAAAATTTTGTTTTGTTGTAGCATACCTCATATGTTTTACATTATCTATTCCTTCATAATAAAATGTTATAGTTTGAAACATATCATAGGAATTTGGAAAATGTGATACATGATTAAATTCATCTTTCCCAAGACCCAAATAATAGAATTCATTTAATATAAATTTATACCACACTCGGATTATATTTTGTGAGTGCATGTTTCTGGTTTTTATAGAATCTTATAAGGTCTATTTAATTTATAGTAGACTTTGAATCCATGAATTTTCTGATATATAAACATATCTGATTTTTAGAACCCATAATTTTAAAAAATAATATATGCAGAACATACTTTAAACATTCCTTCTCTCGAATCGTCCATTGACATTTTTTATAGACCTTATACTTTGAGCTTTTTATATCTTTATCATCAAATCTCTCATATGATACCAATTATTAGGTCTGAATTATATAATGTAACACAATAGGGGGTAAATTGTGTTTTTTTCAAAAATCTTCTACAATTCTTGATTTTGACACCCTTTTTGATTAATATGGATATGCAATGTCTTACTTATATAATTTGTATAAGTAGAGGATGATAATAAATAACAAACATAACATTTTTATAGTTTTTCGGGTCACCATGATCCCCATGTCTACTCCACCAATCACACTTTTTAAGATCTTGGTGAATTTCACTTGAAAAGTCCTTTTATCATAAGACTATAATTACAAAATTTAGTAAATTCTATTGACACCTATACAAACAAGGTTACAAATAGAGACTTATGATTCTCCAATAGGGAACCTAACATCCATAGTTTAAATTGAGGAGTTGATACTTCACCACAATTGAGTCCAAGATGTTGAAAGTCTATTAAATAAAAAGAGTTTGATTTTTTAATTCGTGTTGTTATTCATAGTTGTAGCAGTAGAAACTGAATGTATATGGATATTCTTCTTTAGAAATAAATGAATTAAAGTCTGTATAGTTCAAAAATGATCCCAGTTGAAAATTATTTTCAATAATAACATCAATAAATAGATGAAATAATCATAATACAGTATGAGGTGTAACATGTATGTCTCCGTACATTAGTCTATTCTGTAAATTTGATAGTTTTTCACATCAACAGTTATGAGAACATATTCACTATAATTTAAAAAAATATAAAAATATTTTACTCAAATATCCTATATTTTTAAATGATTCATTGGTAAATTATATATTTGATGGGTTTATTTTGATATTCTAGATCAACGAAATTATCCTAAAAATCACAAAAATTCAAATTTCAATTCAACTAGGGAGTCGTAACTTCCCTTAAGAACATGAAATATTTTCTTAGATTAATATAGTTCTTTGAAATGTTAATGATTATCCTCAAATAAATCTATAATTATGACTAGACAGTTTCAAAAAACATGAATTTAAAATGCAACATAAAAATATCACAATTAAAAATTCAATATAGGGTTGGGCCGCATAGAATATGATTTCTTGATGGAGCATAGGGTTCCATCGTGTTGCATATGGTTCCATTGAGTATTGTAGAGTTCTTAACATTGTATGGCTTCTTAACTAAACATTTATCTTCACTTAATGTAGGGAAAAAATTATCATAGGAATGATAAGACATAATTTCAACCTTTTTAACATAAAATCCTATACATAGCATTGATTAACCATACATTCACTTTCCAAACTGTAGGGTATTAGTAGTATTTCCAGACTCCAACATAGGGATACTGATCTATATGCTTGACGATTTTAGGAATGTAAGGATACCAATCCAACCTAAAACTTCTTAATATAGAGTATGGTAAATACCATTCACTTGCATTAAATTTTTAACATAAACTAGTGATAATTAACCATATCATCATCCATTGAACATGGGGTTTGAAATAGTGTTTCAGTATCAATTCTCATAAGGCTAAATTCCATTAGGTTGGATATAAATTCCTGAAAACATGCTCAATAAAACATCATTATAAAATATACAAGTGTATTTGTTAGCATCAAAATAATCATGTATTGTAGAGTATTGTTGAGAAAATACATACCCAACAACAATGAAATACACTATAATAATCACATAACATCAAACTCATATGTAATATTAGAAATATTAAACAATCCAAAATTTGAATTGGAAAGTCTTATGTGAACGGAAATGCCTTATGTAATTCTAAAATGTCTTACAGTGAATCTAATATTTTGTAAACAATGATGTATTATGTGGGAATCCCTAAATTATTCCATACATCATCAAAGTCATACATTTCTTCAAAGCCTATTAATAGGACATGAAAAGTATAACACATAGGGTTTAAAGTGATAAAATCTACCTGGAAGGCATACATTATTACTCAATGTATGATGGTATAGATTTATATAATTTCTATGCTTTAGATATAATATTATAGACTCCATCAAATGATTTAATATTTTCCCAATTAATATTAGGCCTTCTCAAAATCATATAAAAATCCATATAAATATGTCAATTTATCCAATAAATTCAAATCCTTTTTATATAATTTCAAAAGTACATAGAGGCATGTAAATACTAAAGTATATAATTTCATTTATATCTCATAAATTGTTATTTTAGATTGACTATAAATCACTCCATCCTTGATCCATGTGATATTTTCTCATGGAATTTAGTGGGAAACATACTTGATAACATTAAGAAGGTTTCTGAACAACATTATATGGATTTATTCTTTGAATAATTACTCAGCAGTATCCTCTCTAGTTCAATTATTCGAATTAATTTTCATCTTTAAAACTATTATATGAATCACTTTCAACTTCATCACATATATTTTAAAGTAAGATCAAATTCTCAAACATAACATTTAAGAATACGTCCCATGTAGTATTTCCTTTTATATATAATATGGAAAAAAACTACAAAAATCATTTCCTATAATTATATTTGAAAAACCATCATATTCAATGGGCCGATACTCCACCACCGAATTCTTCCAGAATAATATATTAAATTTTTTCTGTAATTTGATGCAAAAAACCATTAACTATTCAAATTACATGGTTCTAATAAGGATACAAAATATAATTCCTCAAGAAACCATATTATTTCCTATTGAATAAGACTGATTGACAATGATGTTACACATTAGGTTGAATAAATACCAACATTAACAAAGAAATGATTCAGATCCTCATTTCATTATACTTCAAGGATGAAATCGGGTTCCAAGAAAAAGATACACTATAGAAAGGAAATTGGCATTGTTTTTAGTAGCCTTTTGAAACTTCACTAATTTTTAATTCTAGCAAGATTTTAAAAGGATTAATTTTATTTTTATTTTATATTATGAATAATTAATATTATTTTAAAAACATTTAAAATATATCTATGTTTGGAAATGATTCTAATTTAGTTTCATTATAAAATGACACTAATTTTATTATTTAAAAATGTTTGAAAATGCATGAATTTTTTACATTTACTACTATTTAAATGTGTGAAGATGATATAACAATGTAAAATTTTTTTATGTCCCTAATAGAATTAAATAACATTATAAATAAATTTTATTTATATAAATTTAATATAAATGTATATAAACACATATGTACAAATATCCATATAGATTTAGGCATATAAACACATACACAAGAAGATATATCATAACATAATTATAATGAACTAATACTAACTAAATAAATGATCATTAATAGTAAATAATTAAATATTTGAATGTATGAAAAATAACATCTAGTAACTAATTATACATATATATATATATATAATATTTGTAGAAAATATTATAAATATACATATAAATATATAAATATAATAATTTGTATATATGTATATATTATTAATAATTTATAATATATATATTAAACAATATAACTATTAATTTATATATAAATTAATATAAAATGTTCAAATGGAACACACACACACACATATTAGAATATATATTTCCAGCGAGACTATACTAAATTTCTAAAGCCTCCTGATTGGAATCTAGGAGTTCCTGGGATCAACCCATACTGGGCGTAGGTAATATCCAGTGCTATGCAAGTAATGATGGTGGTAGGATGATGTAGGCATGATGTTGCACTAGGTTTTTGGGCAATGTAATGGGCTCCATGCTCATTGGGCCAACAGAACATTTACTAAAAAGAGGATTCATGGGTGGGCTATCCATTTGAGGGGCTATGGTATGCCTCTCTCGCATATGTGGGTAGTGTGTGTGTGTTTGAATGTAATTGTTTTCACAAAAAACTAATATATATAATTTTATTAACATTTATAAAAATATAATAAATATATACTCAATTTATTTATAACTATAGAAATTTTATAATATTAATATAATTATATGATGTTATTATTTATATTAAAACATATTAACATATATATGATTATAATGTAATGCTATAGAATAACATATATTGTGTACAAACTTAGAAGTGTGGTAACTCAGTTCTGACCCACATGTTTTGAGTTTACGCTCCTAAGACTTTGGAATTTTTAATTGTTATAAAGGAGTTGTATTTTTTGGTACTAAATTGGGGGCTCACACCCACACACACCCATACATACATGCATACACACACACACACACACACATACATACATACTAACAAACATAATTACATACAAATATATGAACTCACACACATAGAGACACTATATAATTACTAATTAATGATAAATATATAAATTATTGTTATAATTTATCACAAATATATAAATATACACACACATAGAGATTAATTTATATATAATATATATATTAATATATAAATTTATGTGTATATATAGATTAGTGTATACATAGACATGTTAATAATATTACATATATAATTGTATAATGTTGAAATAAATATAAATTTCATTCATAAAATATTAATCCACACAAACATACATATGTACAAACATAAAAACATACCCACAAAAAAGTCAAAACATAAATATAAAAAATTAATAAATGATTATTAATATATATAATTATATTCAGAATAAAGTATATATAAATTTGATGACATAATTGAAAATATAAATATATAATGACAAATATATTAATTTATATATTAATATATTACATATATTAATCTATTTTAAAATTATATTTATTAAATTATATATATATATATTCATATTACACAAACGTAAATATTTCAACACCTATTTAAATTTTATATATATATCTGTGTGTGTGTGTGTGTGTCTGTATATGTATATGAGTTTATAATTGTAATTTCACATAGACACACACACACACAAATTAATATATGTAAATATGAACTAATTTTTATTTATATGTGAATATATTACCATATGTATACATATAGTGTAGTAAATATATTAAATAGATAAAATGTTATCCAAGTTTGGTTATACACAATTCATTAAAACATTTGGGAATGATGTGTGGATAATCATTAAAAATAATATATTATTTTATATAATTTAAAAAAAAAATTATATAGGCATTGAAATATAATTATATTTAATTTTATATATTGACTAATAACTAAATGATCATGGATAATAAATAATAAATAATAATTATAGTAATGTGTATTTAGTTGAAAATTAATAAATTAATTATAAATTATTTATATTACTTTTAGTGTATTAGATTATATATTAATATATATATGAGTTTTTCAATATTTTAATGTATTATATTTATATAAAATCATACATATATATATATAATATGTTAATATGAAAATATATATACTTCATCATTAATTTGGTGGATTGGACCAAAATTGTTATGGGTTGCAAGAACATAGGTATATGGGAAATGATCAATAGGGATGTGGGGAGTGGAAATGTAATTCTGGTATTTTTGTTCACTTCGACTGAGGCTAGGTAGGTACACTAGCTTGAGTTTAGTAGAGAGGAATGACCTTGGGGGAGGGGCAACTGGTTAGTAGGGGGAATCAGTAATTAAGGTGCTCTGTAGGTAAAGAAATGTTTTGTTCATTTATTAAAAAAAATGAAAACACATTATTAAAAAATGAAAAAATACCCACAATTAATATAAATGTGTATATTTGTTTACGAATTATATATTTTTTTTAAAAACATAGGCATAACATATGTTTAATACCCAAAAATGATTCATTGGATTTGAAAAGAATATAATTCCATGAACCATAGTTGATGTCCACTTAACATAAAATACTAAATATAAATTAAACGAGTGTTACTAAATAATTGGGGATGGTTTTTATGTTATTTAAATAATATTTAATTAAAAATCAACAATCAGTAAGGAGGTATGAATCTAAGTGTGGGGTTATTTGTTTATAGGGACATGGAGGTGGGGGAGTTCAACATGTTAATACATGAGGTGCTCAGTATAGAAAATCTATTTCATTAATTTATTATAAAAAAATTCAGTACATTTTATTTAAAATTAAATAGATACCCACATTTCATAAAAATAGGGGTTTTCATTTACAAAAAATTATTTTTTTAAAAGGTTTAATATATTCTTAGCACCCCAACCCAACTTAGTGGCATGGGTATAAACCGAATGAAACTATCCTTAGGTGATGTACCTTGGACAACAAGGACTTGTAATAAAAACCAATGGCTTTACATAATAATGAATAATAATTCCCATTATATAAACAATCCTTGTAATACAAACCATAGTGACACAAAATAATGAAGATATATATTATAAAAAACCAAAAGAAATCCATGTACATGATAAAAAATAAAAATAATAAAAGTCATACTAGTAAGAAATAAACATACATTTCTACATCAATAAAAGACATAGAAGGAGTAATTTAAACCATGGAACCATTGTGTCACCAGGAACAACTTATCTATAAAGAATCACAATAATAAAAATCCCAACAAGAAGATTGCAGTATGAATGTTTTCGTATATAAAATTAAGATACCTTTCTCTTACTTGTATTGCAATAGAAATATTCTGGATATTCACCAAGGTTATTATTCAAGGGTAATTATTCAACCTAGTATGTAAACCCCCAAACATCCCACATGAAAAATAAGATTAGAATAAGTTAGCTATCATTTAATATAATATCAGATAGAAAAACATAAAGCGGTTTTTAGATATGTACATACACATAAGATATGAAAATAACACACACCATGAAGGTCTCCTATGTTATGTAGACATACAACAGGGTAATTCTTAGCCCGTAGACATTATAATATATTTTTCATTGAATACACAATAATCAAAAGTAGTATCCATCCCTTCGGTCCCATTTTGTCACTTGAAAATATAATATAATATTTCCAAACTCCATCATAAGTCACCCAATCCATCGCCAAAGGACCCTAATATGCATACTGAACTCACTGATACATGTAATTTCCATGATCCCACACCCTAAAAGTTATTGAAAATAAATAATAATTTAATATATTAATCTAACACATTATGAGATATGCCAAAATAATTCATTTACAAATCCCTAATATATGATAATTTCCAAATATAGTTACCCCTTTTTATATGAAAATATAATTTTATTCTATAAAAAATAATCCTCCAAGATCTAGAAAGAGTATTGTATAAGAGAATAAACCTACGTCCAATTCGTTTGGAATAAAAAACTGGTCCATGTTATATTGATGCATTCCACCCTTTGTTTCCCTTTAATAAATCCAAATGTGTTTCCCACAAACCAATCCTTAGAAAATTGATCTAGGAATGAAAAATGCTATAAAGGGTTTCTCTGAAATAAAAAATAGGGGAATCCTATATATGAAGAACTGAAATCATTCCTTTAATTACTATTCTTACCAGTTAAAGATTAATATGAATCAATATCCAGAAAAAATAATCCACGAAGATCATTTAGAGGGAGCCTAGTGATTTAGGTAAAAATAATGGTAAATAATAGAATGGAAGGGTGCTTGAATTAAATAGTTGGGATTGAATGTTCTAAATTCATATATGAAATATGAGTGACACACCCTCAGTTTGTGGTCACTTCTAATTTATGATGTTTATTTTAATTTAAGGAGGGCTTGGGTTGGATCTCTAGAAGTGTATTATGTAATACATATAATATGATTTCAAATCTAATTATAGGATTTTATTCATCATGTGAATGAATAATCCAAAATTTGAATCATTTTTGGGAAGATTTGATAGAAATTAGTTTGAGGTCATCAATAATGGGAAACACTATTTACAACCTAAGTGATATTTTAGACAAAAAAATGTGTGAGAACGTAAATTTCGAGGTACTATAAATTCATCATATTTGTAAATTTCAAATATTCTAAGAATTAATTCATCTTGTATAATGTGAATTTGTTTTGTTCTATTAAACCATTTTAAATTTAATGACCTTTCATTGTAATTAGTTCTCATTTTCTCATTTGAACCCCATTTTTATGGGGCCTTTTCTTTTCCATGGTCTCATATAGCACTAAACTATATTCTTCCATCAAATCCTATCCATTATTTTTCATCACAACTGTAGAATTTATGTAAATATCACAATGGATGTTCTTAAAAATATATTAAAAAAAATTTCAATTGGAGATATTAATATCTCTCCATTTCTATATATATTTTAAAATGAGGTGCCCCACCATTTATATGGGGTTGGATGGAAATTTCTATTGTATTATAGAATATTACATTTATAGTAGGTTTTATAGAAGTGTACCATATTAGAATATACATTTATTATTCTAGAACCTTTTGAGATCCAATTCCATTGACAGAGCTCTAGAATGTTTCAGAGCCTTCAATGCCAATGGAATGATTCCTAAATATCCTAGAGAATATTGAGTATTATAGAAAAAATACAAAGTAAGATATTCTTATAATATTATAAGAAACCTCAACACCATACATCCTATATATGTGGAAGGTTATGACATCCTCCCTCGCCCATCCTAGATACATACTTGACAATTCATGATCAAACTCCTTAATCACCTTCATTCATATATACATGTTGTATGGAATTTCCTAAAATGCATTGAACTATTGACACCATTAACATTATTAGGTACACATTCCATTGTTTCACTCCATCTATTCTAACTATCTGGTCATTGAGTATAGGAATAATATTCTTGTCATATGACTCGAAAATCATGGAAGAAACCCCAATAGACATCACTCTACTTGGTCCTTCAATTTCATTATGATATGGATTAAACATAATCACATGTAAGACTATTTGGAGATTCTTCTTGTGAGGTATGTTGAGGAAATATGAAACCTCCCCAACTCCATTCATCACTTCATATAGTCCCTCGTATCACTGAATCAATACCTTATGCACCCTCATGCACTATGTTAATGAAGAAAACATTCCACTATCACCTTGTCACATCCCATAAAACATTTTCTATAATGCATTTTTGTCATGTAATGATTTTAAATATATTTAATAATATTTTCAAATACAATAGCTGGGATTGTGCTATATTTTGGGTCCTTTTGATCCCAGAATTGATATTTGAATAATATTAAATATATTAATATCACATGCATGTAGTTTTCCTAAAAAAAGTGGAATAATTATTAAATTTCATCTCAAATAAGAAAAACATGAGACCATAATTGATTATGAAATATGGGTTGTGCCCTTGGAATATCATATGTGTATTAATTGTTTATAGTTTTTGAAAAAGTTTTCATGGACGCATATAATTAATTAAATTAATTGACTATAATTAATTAATTAATTTAACACAAAAACAAATGAATCCTATATAAATAAAATATTTTGGTTGATTCCTAGGGTTATCCACATACCCCTAGATACCAATTGAGTAGACCATGGAGAAGAGTTAGCAAACTACATCAGATTGGAGGATTTAATTGTTATTGCAAGCATTTCCAACATTATTGGACTTCATGGATCTAAACAAAAACTACAATGTATGATGATTCATTATCATCAGATAATTGAACCATGGGGTGTGGTGATTATTTTATGTGTTATTATACCAATTTTATTATCATCTGATTACCACACATAAATTAACTAACAAATGGATTCGTTGATTGATCATAGTGCTAGTATGTGATTATTTGATAGAGAATTTGGGGATTTGTCTTCTGGTTTAAATTTTATAACTTTTTTAATCACTATAATATAAAAATAACAAGTATTGAGTTTTTTTACCAATGTCAATTCCATTTATTTTTATATATTTCTTCCCACTTAATCATTTTTTCATCAAATGGCATTTTATTAGGTTAGTGGTTTGAAAAATACCCAATAATAAATCATTGAACGCCAATTTCATAGTGAAGTTGATTGTTACTATAGATCTAGGTTCACAATGATGGTGATATTGAGATGAGATAATGGTGACAACAAATTAGTATTGGATAATTAGTCCCTTATTCCATGGTTGGGTACAAGAAAATGACACGGGAAACGATGTCCCTTCCCGATCAAACCAGACTACCAAATGCTCATGATTAGCACGAAGAATCCTCATTAAAACCTGATACATGTTTACTATTATGATTCATTGGAGGTTCAGAGGCTGGATTAGTGTATGTTGACTCCTGAAGGATATCCAATGTTTCTAGAAAATCCTAAACTAGATTGATTGAAATCCGAAGATACACACCGTGTGGGGGCCTTGATGTAGAGCTATGGTTTCCATGGAGAAGAGAATTTTTACACTCTAAGTGAAAGGTTTCATGCACCATTTGACCTATACATGATGAATTGGTGAGTATCATAGGTGATACATTTCCATCAACATGTTTATGTGCATGAACACTATTAGAGTACATGATCATGACCCAGTACTCAGACATGATTCAATACACGAGCATGGTCATATATACATAGGATCATGAATTAGTATAGTATCAATGGCCCAATAATATATGATATTAGTGGCACACATCAGGTACACAAATTACACACCATGTTGTTATTTTAATATGACCTAGATAACTTGTTCCACATAATGAATAGTTATTTAGTTAAAGGTTTGTCCCCTCTATCCATAAATCTGATGTTATAATATGGAATTGCATATTGAAAATATGATTTTAATCCTCTCCATGAGATTTATTTTAGATATAATTATTGAAATCCATATTAGAGGGTGCGATTGGATCTTCAATCATCTTCTACCTAGGTGGGGTTCTCATAATTGGTCTGACCAACTGTACATGGGCATTAATCCCCTTCGTAGCGGGTTATTATAGATTGGGTTGTTGGTATACCACATAGATAAAGGTGTGATTCGCATATATGTAAGAATATCTTCATAATTTTAGGATGTACATAATTTTAGAGGGACCAAACATGAATGACATTTTGGATGGATAACATCAACACAATAACACTCATTGTGCGACTTCTCTTAGGAGAGTGTGGTTATATATTCTGTAGTAGAATATTATCCATGAAATTTGGTTTTGATATTACCTTTATATGTAGTGTCTAACATTAGTATATTAGGATGGTTTAGTATATTTTTTATTTTCTGATTGACATATCATGTTATGAGTTTACTACCCTTGATTCATTACACATTGTGTTTTTTGGATTTCATTCTGAGAATTGTTACACTCTTCCTTGAATGAGATCTTACCATACTATTTGTGTCTTATAAATATGACTAAACATTTTATTGATTAAACTATTTAAGGTGAGATGACAGATCATGGACACGAGATATAAACACTATAGTTTGTTTGAGGAGTCACATTTGACTCTTTTCCGTCTTTATAATATGATATTCTTCTTTAGAGATTGTGGTGAGATTGTATTTAACTGTTTTATTTCATTATAGTATTATTCATCAGAATATTATTGTGGGATTTAAATGTTTTCATTCATTAGTATTAGTTTTATTTTCCAGTAATTCATTTTATGGTTTGGAGATGAGTGTGTGTGTGTGTGGATACATGTGTTGTACGTTCTGTCCTCCAATGATAGTGTTATGACTACTCAACAATGGTCTACAGACCATGGCCAATAGGAGGTGTGACTGGGGTAGTAAAGGCTTGCATATCACCAGCTAGGTGGGCCTTGGTTGGCCGGGACATGATACTGTGGTATCAAAGTATTTTTTCCATATTAGGACCCAAGTTAGTAGTTTCTTCTAGTACTGACATTAGTTCAGGATTTATTAAAATAATATCAAGTGTTTAGAGTACATACTTAGGACCAGGGACTCCAGTGTTGTTGCGGAAGCTAACATGTAACACCCCAAGATTTAATTGTACACTATTTCTTCAAAGTAACTCAATAACATTCACTTCACGCAACACTGAGTTCAAGCGCATCACGACTTACCAAACCAATCGTTTAAAAGCTGTTATGAATAGTATTTACTGAATTTTTAACTTTATATAATACTTATAATTTTAGAATCCATATAATGAGTTTCTTAGACATAATGTAAGAACAAATTCATTTTTCTTCAAATAAAAGAAATATTTTTCAAAAATGCAATTTTACCAACTTCTAATGGAGAACCATTTTTAAATCCAATATTGGAAACCTTTATATATTCAATTTGGAAAAATAAACATAATATTTATAATTGGGACATAAGAATTTAGTTTCAATAAATTTTTGGTTTTTTCTGATAACATTCATATTTGGGTGAAAAGTGAAAAATACTATATTTTAACAGAAAACAACTTTTTTAATTGTAATAATCAATAGTGTTGAATTATACATTTGAATGGTTTGGAAGTATATTTAAATTATATTTTAACCATTTAATCCAATGATTGTCATTGGATGTAATTTCACTTTGAAATTGGAAAAAAACAAGTGTCAATCTTTTGGTAGTTATTATTTCTTGAAAATAAGCTTTGTGGTTTTGACAATGGGAGTTAATATTAAATTAATAAATAAAATTTATATGAATTTAATTTGGTAAAATAGACTTTATTTTTTGAATTCGGAATATCAAAATTAGCTTAGTCTGAAATATTGATATTTTTCTGAAAACATTCAATTTTTGATGAATAGTGAAAAACACTAAGTTATTGGTTAAAACAATATTTTTTTTAAATAATTATTTATTTTATTTAAATTTATTTTAGGTCAAAAAAGATTCATAATATTTATATAAGTTAAATATAATTCATTGGAGTCATTTTATAATAAGTTTATATATATAAAAATTTTATTGAACTTTTCAACATATTTTACCCACCTCCTCGTAGAATTTACAAATTCTGATAAAACATAATTTTACCGCTTCTGTGAGTGGAATTTCAAAAATCCAAGAGACACGGTTAACCTCAGTAACTAAAATGTGGTTCAATAAATTGAAAATAATTTTTGGTGAATAGTAACTTTTGACTTTTATTTATCGCGATTAAAGATAAATATGGTAATTCAAGGTAAAAACAATATTATAATAGTACCAAATTACATAAACACATGTCTTAAACTTATTGTATGAGTAATGGCCGACTATGGGAATCCTTGTATCAATTTTCGGTCCCCATGGAGCCACTTATGAATGATAATGACACTTTATTTTAATTAACTTAAAGTAAAGGCAAAAATGACATAAACAAATATCTTTTAGTAAATCAATTTTAAATGGGGTTACATAAGACATGTTTTGACTATAAATAGTCATTACAAATCTAAGAATATTTCCTACGTAATTTAGTTTTATTTATAATTTTTAGACATTAAATAATTAAATTTATTTATGGCACAATGAAGATGCATTAATTACCTTATTAATGAAATAATCAAATTAATTGTATTATAAAAAAAATATAATTACAAAGTTTTTATTACAAAAAAGAATTTTATAATTTAATATGGAATACAATGGTTGATATAATGATTTATTTTACAAATAATAACGCTGTTATGACTTTAACAAAAATAAATTATTAAATAATGTCAAAATTGACATAAGTGAGTTTTTAAAACATATACTATATTATTGGTTTATATAATATTTATAAAAGTATAATGTTACACCAAAGGGCCTAAATAATATTATATGTTTCATTAATTAACCTATTAGGGTTCTACTGGAAGTATATAGTATGTTTATTAACCATATAATATAAAAATACAAAGAGACATGGTAAATGTCTGGGTATGTAACTAAGAGCTAAATCTAAAAGATAAGGTTAATATAGTAACCCAAACCAGTCTAAAACCTATTGGTTGAGTGGTGATAGAACCATCCCCAACATATCCTTTTAATAATCTACTTTGGCACCATTAGAAACTGAAATTTATTTTTTTATAAAATAATATTTCTAAATTTTCTTAAGGTGCCCCTCACTCCTCTTATAAAAGGGCACTCCCCTTCTCTCTAATTTACACCTTCACTGCCTTTTGGTTCCGCCAAAACCTGCCAAAATACCCTTTCAATTGTCCTCCCTTCATCCTAGAAGCCTTCCTTTATTCATAAAGCCATCCAATGAAGCCCTTTTGATCAAATAAAAAGTAAGAACCTGGAGAAGAGGTAATGATTTCACCACCCTCTTTGAAGTACCTTTCATCTTCCACTTTCTCTTTATTTGTTATATCCATTCTAAAATAATAACCCTAGTATCTTATATATACTATGATTTTATTATAAATTTGGTACAACCATATTCAGTATTCTATCCATACATTGAGAGACATGTCACCGTACGTGCGTACGTACGACTTACCGTTTCCACGTCATTGTCTAATTGTTATTCAATACATTATTATTTTGATGGGTTTAATAATGATGTTTAATTGATGTAAATAATAAATATAACATTATAATTATTATTTATATATGATATACCATCCAATTGTATATTATTTTAATATCAAAAGAATGATATAGTCACTCGTGCGTACGTATGGATTCCCGTCTCCATGAACATGATGAGATTCATTCCCCATCGTATCAATTCAAGACTAATTTTCATTAGATGATTTAAAATAATTTTTCAAGATATAATATCATTCTAAAGATGGATATGATACATCCTATCCATAACATACATTACTTACATAACAATTCATATATACAAAAACGCATCAATTAACACTCGAAACGACGATAATACTAAGATATTATTAACAAAGAAATGTTAAAAGATCATATATGATATCGTATTAATATATATAATTATTTTATAATTTAAAAAAAAAACTATTTCACCATTAAACAGGAGGTTAACCTACCCTAGACCAAGGAAAAGTACAAGGTATGGGATAATTTTACAATCTCTTTATTATCCGAAGTTGTTTTAGCATAAGTATCTACCAGGACCTTTTTATCATCCACATCCATGTTTCGTAAAATTGTATTTGAAAAAATTTTACTATTTAAAATAAAATGGGTTATATTCATTTATTCCCTTTTTTGACTATTTAAATTTTTTTCAAAGGAATCTTTCGGTTGTTTTCCAAACATGGTACTTTTTAACCTTTTCGACAAAGTTAATGTAAGAATGTCTTTTTTAACATATATAGAGGGTGTGGATATTTTCTGCTATTATAACATCGTCGACTCTTCCCATACAAGATTATAAAAATATTTTCAAAATAAATTTTTTCATTATAATTATGTGACTTTAAAATTATTTCAAAATAGAAAGAGATATTTCTCTAAAAGGGTTTTGATTTCATCTATATTAACATCCTTTGATGGATTTTAAGCTTATTTGAAGTTGATTCATTATGATATATAAATTCCATATTATATTTAAGGATTTTTGATATGTTTGAATGTGGATGTATTATTTTTATACCATTAATTTTTTATGGATAATGTATTGACATTTCGTATTTTAGTTTTAATGCGAATGTTTTTGTTATGGTTAAACCTTTTCATATGAAGAATGCATTGGACTTAATATGTGACCGATGGAGACCACTATAGCTCCTCGACAAATCATTAGGTATCATTAGATAAACTATTTTCTTAGCACGAGGCTTGGAAAAAATATTATTTGTAGTCTTGGCAAAAGGCCTTGACTTTGTGGTTATGAAAGTCTACCATTATGCATTCCATCATTATGAAAGTGGCTATTGATATTGCATGTGATTATTAGACTGGTAGAAAATCCATGCGAGTAGTTAAATGGAATTATTTTGATTTCTATTTTCTATATTATGATAAAGATTATATTGAAAAGGATTTTGTTTTAGTTCTATACATTTCCTTAAATGTTTATGCTTATTTAAGAAAGATTCTGCTTTATTGTTATCCTTACCGATCATCTGAGCTCACCCCTTTCTATGATTTATTTTTTCCAGGATGTGAAAAAGTATATTATGAATGACCTATAGGGATTGTATATGGGATTTAAGTGTTTTCCATGGAAACAATGTTGTTTTAGTTTTCCATTTTATGATGTAATGTAAACGTTATGAATGTATCTAGTACTTCTAAGGCTACAAAACTAATTGGTCTTTCAAGACTTGATATTTTGAGATCATTCCAATGTTATGTAATAATGCACTGACTCTGAGCTTCTGGGGTCAGGGCGTTACAGTTGGTATCAGAGGACGTTTTGTAAAAACTTTGGAAAATAGATTTTGATAAACTCTGATTAGTGCACATAGACCTAAGATAGATATTGGGGATTAATATAGAAGAACAACTTATAATTTTATTACTGTAGAAATTTTGTGAGTTTTCCAAGAAAATACATCCTTGTTTGTATATGAGATTGTAGAGGTGGCTCTGGCACAGATTTACCTAGGGGTAAAACCTGAAAACACCGCTTTGAGCTATAATCGAACGGGAACTGGTGCACGAAAATGGGCATTGATGCACTCTTGGTTACTAAACTCCCTAAGGATATGCTTAGGATAATTTTTATTTTCTTTACAAATAATTATTAAAGATTTACGAGTATATACCTCATCATGGAAATCTTTTTTAGGATTATGGATTATATCCATAAAATTTTCAATTTACGTTAGGTGTTTTACATGTTTGGAATTATTCATTGAAATTCATAAAATGACCTAGTGTGTGACATTGTATAGAAATGGTGCCCAGTAGAAGGAACATGAACTCTTGATATACGTATGATCCCAAGAGTAAGAAGGATCATATCATTCATGGTTTTAAGAAAAAATTTAGAAGAGAAATAATCTCCCACGTATTCTAAACATATGAAGAAATGGTATCATGTGTTAATATGATAAGTAATCAATTCTCAGAGTCATATGGCTTTGAAGGGAAGTAAGAGAAGAAAAGTATGTAAGAGAGAGAGATGGATAAAGGGAAGAGGGAAATGAATATTTTTCCCATAAGCAATAATTGAGGAAAGAATCACCTTGGTTAATGCTTGAATGGAATGAGAGTTTGTTATAAGTGTGGAGAAAAAGGACACCAAGTACATGATTGCAAGGTTAATAAAAAATCTTCCAATGTACAATGCTTCATCTAAAAGGAGTTAGGACACTACACGAATCAATGTCCAAATCATCAGAGAATACCCCAAATGCTGCTATTAGATAATAATAAAGTTATGATACTACCGAAGATGAAGAGGAATGATTAGAATTCTTATATTGTTATTAAAGAATCGTTTCATTTTAGTATTGTATTATTGATGTAAATTTTATTAGAATTATATAGTATATAAGGAATGTACTTCAGTACTATTTCATTAAGGACTTGATATTGTGTGGAACTAACAAAAGTGGCTCAATAGCAAGTTAAAATTTTGGAAAATATATGGTTGAGATAATGATAAACCATATTATGGTTCTGATACTGAGGCGGTAATTTTTGAAATAATACATGATTGATTTGGATAAATTATATTGGATATTATTTACAACCAAGAAACTGATTAATCATTTGTGTATGCCATCATTTTTGGAGTTTAGAAAATTTTTTGATAGAAGGAGTATATCCAGTATTCTATAAGGAATATGAGAGCATGATGTTGCAGTATTTTAAAAGAATACATGATGAAGGTGTTCACATGTTATTAAATGGAAAAAAGCTTCTTCATTATGTTTACCATCATTATAAATTTGGAACTGTGAGTTTGGATGGAAGTATTTTTGATAATTCTAGTTTATTTTTGGATTTCCATAAAAAGGAAAACCCGGAGGTTGGGCGGCAACCTGTCGCGTGTGGCAAGGCCGGAACACTTTAACCCACAACTGAAGGGCGACAATGGTGTATCACCTACCTTAGGCCCACGTGATGTCCTAGAATTAATAATTTAGTTTTTTAAAAGGTCTGGTAGATGAATTAGAAATTCATTTTTTTGGAACCCTATACCAAGAGGATAAATAAAATATATTATTAAGTTCTATTATCTTTTAGAGTGAAATTTGATTTTCTGGTAGATGATAGTTAAAGGATGGAACACTACTTGTCAAGTATTTTTTTATCTATTATTCTATGAAGAAATTAATTAATTAACTTTTGGTAAGGGATGTTATTACTAAAAATGTGTTATCCTAATACCTTATGTTTTGTTGAACTGATGATATTTTAAATCATCGTAGATTGATGTCTTTGGGGCCATCAATTCTACAATTGTTTGTGACTGATGACCTCAATCACTCCCTATAAATATTTATGTTTTTCCTCTAATTCATTGCCTCTAATTTCCACCAATATTCTCCTCATCAAGAAAATAATTTAGTGGTGACTTTTTCATTCCCCTTTTCCTATTATTAAATTAAATTTTATTAACCCAATTTCCGATTTGGGTTTTCCCAAAATGTATTTTCTATTTTCAACATTTTATTTTAAAAGAACAATTTCAAATTGTGAGGACACAATTTATTGAAGGAGGGAAGAATGTAACACCCCATGCTATCATAGTAAACTATTTTTTCTATGTAATTCAATAACTTGCACTACACACAACACTGTGTTCAAGCGCACCACAACTTACCAAACCAGCCATTTAAAAGCGGTTATGAGTATTATTAACTTAATATTGAACTTCATATAATCCTTATAATTTTAAAATCCATATTTTTAGTTTCTTAGATATAATGTAAGAACAAATTCAAATTTCTTCAGATAAAAGTTATATTTTTCAAAAAAAATGCAATTTTACGGCCTTTTAATGGAAAACCCTTTTTAAATCCAATATTTGAAACTTTTATACTTTCAATTTAGAAAAATAAACTTCTTATTTACAATTGGTACATATGAATTTAGTGTCAATAAATGTTTGGTTTTTTTCTGATAACTTTCATATTTGGGTGAATAGTAAAAAATACTATATTTTAACTGAAAACAACTTTTTTAATCAAAATAATTTATAGTTTAGAATTATACATTTGAATGGTTTGAAAGTATATTTAAATTATATTTTTACCATTTAATCCAATTTTGGTCACTGTATGCAATTTCACTTTGAAATTGGACATAAACAAGTCTCAAACTTTTGGTAGTTATTGTTTCTTAAAAATACGCTTTTTGGTTTAGAGGGTGGGAGTTAATATTAAATTAATAAATGAAATTTAAATGTTTTTAATTTTGTAAAATATAATTCATATTTGAATTCAGAATATCAAAATTATCTTAGGGTGAAATTTTGTTATTTTTCTAAAAACGTTCAATTTTTTATTAATAGTGAAAAACACTTAGTTATTGGTTAAAACTGAATTTTTATTTTAATAGTAATTTAATTTATTTAAAATTGTTTTAGGTAAAACTATATTCATATTGCCTATATAACTTAAATATAATTCATTGGAGTCATTTTATAATATGTTTAGATATATAAAAATTTTATTGAACTTATCACCGTCTTTTACCCACCTCCTAGGAGAATTTACAACTTCTGATAAAACATAATTTCACTACTCCTGTTAGTTTAATTTCAAAACATTGAGAGACACGGTTAACCTAAGTATTTAAAATTTGGTTTAATAAGATGAAAATAATTTTTGGTGAATAGTAAATTTTTACTTTTATTTACCGCGGTTAAAGATAAATAGGGTAATTCAAGGTAAAATAAATTTTATAATAATAAACAATTGCCTTAACACTTATAATAACTCTATTTGATGAGTCATGGACGACCTTGGAAATCCTTGGGTCAATTTGGGGACCCCATGGTGCCAATTATGAATGATAATGCCAATTTATTTTAATTAACATAACGTAAAGGCAAAAATGACATAAACAAATATCTTTTAGTAAGTAAATTTTTACATGGGGTTATATAAGTCATCATTTAAACTGTAAATATTAATTAGAAAAATAAAATGATTTCCTAAATAATTGTATTTTTTTATAATTTTATAACATTAAATAATGAAATTTATTTATGACACAATGATGATGTAGTAATTACATTATTAATGAAATAATCAAATAAATTGTATTATAAATACCAAAATAAATATAATTTCAATGTTTTTATAAAATAAAAGAATTTTATAGATGAATATGACATAATAAGGTTGATTTAATGAATTTTTTTGAAGTAATAATTCTGTTATGATTTTTTAAAAAATAAATTATAAAATACCGTCAAAATTGAATAATTGATTTTTTAAAACAAATATAATATTATTGGTCGATATAACATTCCTAAAAGTCTAAGGATTGTCCCAAGGGCCTAATTAATATTATATGTGTCATTAATGAACCCATTGGGGTTCATTTTAAAGTATATAGTAAGTATATTAACCATATAATATAAAAATACAGAGAGACTTGGTAAATGTAAAACTATGTAACTAAGAGTTAAATCTAAATGATAAGGTTAATATGGTGACCCAAATCAGTCTAAAACATATTGGTTGAGTGGTTTTAAATACATCCTCACCATAGATTTTAAACAATCTACTTTTGAGTAATTATAAACCGAAATTCATTGTATTAGAAAACAATATTTCGATCTTTTCCTAAGGTCCCCCCTACTCCTCTTATAAAAGGGAACCCCCCTTCTCTCTAATTCACACCTTAAATGACTTTTTGTTCAGCCAAAACCCACCCAAATACCCTTTTAACTGTCCTCCCTTCATCTTAAAGGCCTTCCTTTAGTCAGAAAGCCAACCTATGGAGACTTTTTGATCAAATTAAAAGGAAACCCCGAAGAAGAGGTAATGATTTCACCACCCTCTTTCAAGTACCTTTCTTCTTACACTTACTCTTTCTTTGTTATTTACATTATAAAATAATAACTCCAGTATATTCAATATACTTTGATGTTATTATAAATATGGTACAATTTTATTCATAACTCTATCCATCCTTTGAGTGACATGTCACCATACATGTGTTCGTATGGCTTACCGTCTCCACGTCGTGGTGTAATTGTTATTCAATACATTAGTATTTGGATGGGTATAATGATGATGTTTAATTTATGTAAATAATAAATATAACATGATAATTATTCTTTATATATGATATAGTATCCAATTATATATTATTTTAATATCAAATGAATGATATTTTCGCTCGTGCCTACGTACAGATTACCGTCTCCACGAACGTGATGAGACTCATTACCCATCGTATCCATTGAAGAGTAATATTCATTAGATGATTAAAAATAATTTTTAAAGACTTAAAATCATTTTGAATATTAATATGATACATTCTATCCACAACAAACATGACTTACGTAACAAATAATATAAACAAAAACGAATCTGTTAACACCCAAAATGATGATAATACTAAGATATTATTAACAATGCAATGTTAAAAGATCCTATATGATATCATATTAATATATATGATTATTTTATAATTTAATAGAAATTATTTAACAATTATAAAGGATGTTAACCTACCCTTTACCAAGTAATAGTACAAGGTAATGGTTAATTTCACAATCTCTTTATTATCTGAGGTTGTTTTTATGTAAGTATCTACTGGGACCTTTTTATCATCCACATCAATGTCTCTTAAAACATTATTCCAAAACATTTTTAATATTTATTATACTGTGGGATAAATTCATTTATACCCTTGTTTTACTTTTTAGAAAATGTTTGAAAGGAATATTTTTGTCATTTTCCAAACAAGGTACTTTTTTACCATTTCGACAAAATTAAGGTCAAAATGTCTTTTTTTAACGTATACAGTGGGTGCGGATATTTTCCACTATTATAACATCGTCGAAGAATTCATTACAAGCTTATAATAATATTTTGAAAATAAATATTTTCTTTATAATTATGTGACTCTTAAATGATTTCAAAATAGAAAGAGATATTTCTCTCAAAAAGGTTTTGATTTCATCTATGTCAACAACCTTTGATGGATTTTATGCTTATTTGATGTTAATTCATTATGATACAAACCATCCATATTATATTGATGTTTTTTTATATGTTTTACTGTGGATGTGTTATTTTTATTCCATTCATGGTTTATTGATAATGCATTCGCATTTTGTAAGCTATCTTTAATACGAATGTTTATGTTATGTTTAATCCTTTTCATATGGGGAATGAATTGGACATGGTAAGTGATGGGTGGAGCCTGCTATAACTCCTCGATGCATCAGTAGGTCTCATGAAAAAAACTAGTGTCTTGGCACAACACCTTGAAAAAATCTTATTTGTAGTATTGGCACAAGGCCTTGACTATGTGGTTATGAATGTCTGGCATTACACATTCCATCATTATGAAAGATGCTATTGATATTGCATGTGATTATTCAACTAGTAGAATATCCATGTGAGTAAGTAAATGGAATTATTTTCATTTATATTATCCATATTATGATGAATTTTATGTTGAAATGGATTTTTTTTAGTTCTATACATTGCCTTAAAAGTTTATGATTATTTAAGAAAGTTTCCGCTATATTGTTATCCTTACTGAGCATCTGAGCTCACCCCTTTCTATGTTTTATTTTTTACAGGATACATAGGAGTATATTATGACAGACCTACAGGAATAGTCTATAGGATATCATTGTTGTCCATGGAAACAATGTTTTTGTAGTTTTCTATTTTATGATGTAATGTCAACCTTATGAATGTATCTAGTAATTCCAAGGCTACTAAACTAATCGGTCTTTCGAGACTTGATCTTTTTGTGATCATGCCAGTGTTATGTAATAATGCACTAACTCTGGGTAACTAGGGTTGAGGTGTTACATAACATATCCATAAAAAATTAAACCAAAAACCTGACTTTTGGCTTTGTACATGTATACATTGGTTGTATAGAAAAATATTGGTACATGCATCATATAAGAATGGATTTTCATTCCATGTACTTATTGATTCATTTCCCCATACATACTCAAAAACCATCTTAAATCATGTCTATTTCAATATGAATCTAGAATGACTTCAAGAAGGTATTTAGTATTATGATTGCAACTTCAATCACCTTTTTTATGTGGAACCTCTATTGGTACTTGTTCAAGATGTAGTTCCCCTGGAAAGGATTCAATGTCATGGCTACACACATCAAGAAACAAATGGTACACACAATGTCATCCGATAATGTAAATATGATTTGTTAAATTTCTTAGTTTTATCATTAAAACCCCCCAGGTTTTAGGGAGATCCAATCCCACAAATAGATGAGGATTGTATTGAGCTGGTAATGTTATTCCTTCTCATTGTTTGGAAAATACAGACCTGATGGTGATCTGGAGGGCTAGCCTTCTCCGTAGATCTATAGGGTGTCTATGGATCCAATTGTTTCTTTAAAATGTTTTTTCATCCAATTCATTAATAGGGTTTTAAAATATCTATTGTGAGGATTACTTTCCAGGTATGATGTTATCAATACACTTCTTTGAGATTTTATAGCTACAATATGGATGTATGTATATGGCTATGTATGTTTCAAGGTTTACCCACCTCTAATGATACTTGATGGATATGGTTATAGATTCATTATTTTGGGGGTCGATCTTTGAGAAAGGTCTAAGAAGAGACCCCTGGGATAGTGTTATAACACTATACATTCTTACATATTTTTTTTTAGAGAGTTCCTTGGTGATAAAGGCCTATCAGAACAACAAAACAGTAGAGTCTAGTTCAAGAAGTTGGTGAACAAGGGAAGATACTTCAACAAAAGGTATCCAGTGATATATGCTAGTATCTAAACAAGTAATAAATTTCATAAGGTGATCTAAGGTCCAAAGGTCAGCTGTATAGGGCTATTAGTATGGGTCTAGTTAGACTAGGGAGAGAAGTTGCTACATTAGTAATGATTAGGGAGATATCGTGTCGGATTGTCTAAACCGCTATACCACTAATAAAGAAATACCTAGGTAGAGGTATTAGTATGAGTAGGGAGGCTTTTATGAGGATGGATGTTTAATAAGAGCATAGATATTAGTGGGATGTTGAAAATGATTTGACATATTATCACTATCACCCACAAGTGGTAATCACTAGGATTAATAGACTAGTGGATCAGGGGGCTGAAACTGAAGACCATAGAGACCTATAATCCAGAGTATATGAGGTTGATTATAGGTATCATATTTTTCCTTTATACATTATCAATTTTTTTGAGAATCATGAATCAGTCAATATTTTCAAGATACATCCCTAGTTTGAGTCTTGTAGGTTATGGTTGATCCCTTGGCTTGATCCATAAATAATGAGAATCCTAATAGAGTTTAATCAATGATCACAATATGTTTTTGATGGTGTGATATGATTAATATAATGTGATTTTATCATGTGATCTCATAGTTGAAATGATGAGGCCTTCTGACATCATCTTAGGAATGAGGCTGGCTCTACATAATTCATTCATAGATTGACTGTTTCTGGTAGAGGATGTAGTATGTCAGTGTTTATGGGATGATGTTTCTCATTGAATGTGATATGAATTCCATGGTGTAGTAGGATGGTATCATATGTTATAAGTTTCATCCCATTTCTCCCAAGGTTTCTAGATCGATGTATAGTGCATAAAATGATATGAGTTATTAGTTTATAACAGTGGTGGATGAGTATGAGGGCTTATTTCTTGAGGATATTCTAGGCACTCCTCCCAATGAAGAGATGTACATCTACATTTACTTATACCCTGTGGCACCGCTAACATCCATTCCATTATATCATATGGATCCCATATTGATTCGTGAGATGAGGGTATAGTTTGAGGATTTACAGAGGATATTCCTCAAGAGACCCTCTGTTTCACTTGGGTATCCCCAATATTTTTTTATAAGAAGGTGGGCAACAATATGAGGATATAAATGGATTCTCGACACACCTAATCCAAGAGAATGAGAATAATAAGTATCCAATACCCATGATATAAATATTCTTTGATTTAATGATAGTGGAATTATGTTTCTTGGAGACTCGCCTTAGATCAGTCTATAACCATCTACGATTACAAGATTTTAAGGTAGTGAATAAGACATTCCGATACTTTTATGGTCAATATCATTACTTAGTAAAACCATTTGGTAGGAAAAAATATTATTAGTGTTACTAGAAATCATTAAATGGATCTTCTATCCTTTCATAGAGTGGTTTTTGGTGGTCATCCTTAATGATACCATAGAGTACTCTTTATTCGATAAGCACAAGAGGAATTTTTGGATAGTTCTAGATAAACTCATAGGGCACCAAATTTACAAGAATATCTCAAATATTACTTTGTGGATTTAGGAGGTCCCCGTTTTGGGATATGTTCTCTCAGTCAATGGTGTAAAAATGGGAATAGAAAAGATTGAGGTAGTTTTAGATTGGGAGACACCGAAGAGTGGGATGGAGGTATAGATCATACATAGGTCGGTAGGTTACTATAAGATATTTGTGCATGATTTATTTAAGATATCAATATATTTGACCACATTTACCTGAATGGGCATCTTTTCTAGTGAAAAAATGTTTTTTGGAGTATTTTAAAGATTTGTGCTTCATGTTTATATGATGACCCATCATTAGATTTCTGAATCAGTGTATCAAGTATGTAGTTTTCTATGATGCTTCAAGGACTAAACCTTATTATGTGTTTATATAGAGGTTGTGAGTGATATAATATCTGTCTAATAAGTTTATACCACATTAAAAGAACTACTCAAGACATGATCTTGAGTCGGTAGATAGAAAATTTTCCCTGAAGATATGGTGACAGTACCTCATGGGTGGGAGGTTTATCATATACTATGAAAACATGATTCTAATATATATTATCACTTAGAATGATCTTAACAAGGGATAGATTGAATTATAAGAGTTCCTCCACGAATATGAAGTCAATTTTTTATATACGCATGAGAGGGGGGATGTGGGTGTAGATGATATCTGTATGGGATCATTTTCTCAACATCTTGCCATGACATTAGAGTAGTAAAAATTATTGTAGTTGTTAATAAAGGACAATGATGGTTATCATTATCTTCATTTTATGGTTTTTACCACACCACTTTTAAAACATTTTAGGGAAGCTCAACATGAAGATACCAGTCGTGAGAATGTAGACACTAAGATATTCACCAGACTTGGTCATGATGAATTTTCTGGAGGTGGGGAGCAACATATACTTTACTGAGGATGTATAATGATCAAAATTGTTTTAAGGAATGAGTTGATTATACAATTTCATATATCCCATTTTTAAGTGTTTCAAGTTGTGTAAAAGTAGTTGTTGGACCTCATATGTTAGTTTTTATATTTAGTAATGATTATAGGTGTTGTGGAATTTGTCTCTTGATGACTCACATGTTATTATGTGAATGATGGGAACTGGGTTCTAGTTGGTTTATGTAATGACAAAATCATTTATAACTAAAATTACCTTTCTTTTAATGCATTATAGATATAGAAACCAAGTGATCCTTTTTAATTATTCAGTTTAAATAATCGTTAAGTATCATTACCTTTGATAATATATAAGTTTAACTATGATCACACAACTGATATAAATAAAATGTATCCAAAAAATCATTTCGAAATAGAAAAGGAGGGGATGGCCTCATCCATTACACAGAGGTCATACGAAGCTCATTTTTTGAAGTAAGGATAAGAGGTAGAATCACTAGTCTTTTCTCTTGACCAATCCAATGATGATCATCAACACATTATACTTGAATGGAATATCATTAGGGAGAAGTTAATGTAACTAGAAATTACCACCCGGAAAATGTTATCTTATCCACCCCAAGAGTCTGTCACCATTTCACACATTACCCTTAGATATTAAGTGGGTCTTATAAGGGGTTATTAAACAAGGTATTATCTATTTATTATTTAATCGTTCTTTAAAAATAAATGGCTTATTCAATCAATTCCTTTATAAGAATTGTATTTCTTAAAAAAATGATGAGTTTAATAAATTGATTCTTTCGATAAATATGGATCTTTTGAGAAATATATTCATTATTATATTAAAAAAAGTTTTTTATTAATAATACTATAAAACTTATTCTTATAAATGATGATTATATCAATTCATTATATATGAATGAATTGGAAATCAGTTTGATAAGAGTTATATTTTTATATGATAAAATAGAAAGTGTTTTTTAAATTAATGAAGTTATTTTAAGGAATTAATGCTTTTTGAAATAATAATTATATTATTATTTTTTAATAAAATTAATTTTACTAACAATAAATGATTATATAATTTTTATGATGTCAAATCGATCTTTTATTATGTTTTCAATACTATTTTTGTCAAAACACATGAATTTCCCATATATGTCGGTTTTCATTTTAAAAGTAAAAATTCACATATTTATAAAATTATTTATCTAAAATGAATATTATTTATTGGAATTAGGATGTTAAAATTATCAAATGGTGTATTTTTCATATTTTTAATTGACAGTCCAATTTTTGGGTAAAAATTAAATATCGTATAAATAAAACTTGTGTTTTATGCATTGTAATGACCCCCAAAAAATGTAATAAATAATAATTGGTATTATCATAATAATATATGTTTTAAAATTAAAATAATGTGATTTTATATTTTTTTTTATTTTATAAATACATAATGAATCATCCCATACATATACAAAATTTTAATATTTTAAAATCATTTCCTTGAAAGTGTAACTCACCTCCACATAAGCAGGGGAATAATTTTAAAATCATAGGTCCTTTTATGTATAAAATATTTTTCTAATACCTTTTTGAAAATACCATGGGCAAAAACCAAGAAATTTTTTATGGTTCTAAATATTTTATTATATAGATTATAGAACCAATGTTTGTGAAATATTAATGAATTCCCCTATCATTTCCTATATAATCCCAGCCAATGTCCCACTTCCCTTCACCCAAAATCCTAGGAACACGTTCATACTCTACCCTCCACTAATTATAATCCTTCAAAAGAACCCAAATCCCTAAAGAATTTACTATTAATGCATATCAAGTCGCACAATCAAGTAAAGGATCATTAATTTCCTTCATTTCTCATTTTATACATGTTTCTATATATTATAATGGTTTTTTATTATCAATAGTAAATGATGGGTATGTTTTCAAACCAACCACATAATTCCATCATAATATTTTGAATGATGAGAGATACCTTCTTATGTCATTAATTTCTTCTATTTACACCAGTTTCCTTGATGAAATTTTGTAAGGGGTTTATCTCTTCTTATTTCCATTCATGAAGTTGTTATCTATTTGGAATATAAATTCCATTTAATATTTTGATATATTATGATCCATGATAACATTACATTCCATTTCATTTATAAATGACGAGATACCCCTTTATCTCTCATCAACACAGTTTATGAATTTCCATATGATGTTGTTATGCTGCCGAAATGTAACCTTGATTCTCCATGCCAAAATAATCGTGTACTGAATACCATACCTTTTACTCTTCAAATGGTATTCACCTATATGAACATATAAATATTTAATGGTACTCATATATATGTGATCAATATTAATTTATCATTTAATAAATGATTATGTTGAATAAATCCATGTTATATGATCTATGTGGAACACTTAAGTATGAGATTAAAATGTTCATGAAGTTGCGCCCTGATAGTGCTCCAATACATTGGGTAAATTATCGTATCATTGTAAGCCATGTAAAATGAGGCTTTACTCATGATAATTAATGTTCAATGAGTTTTTACTCATGATAATCCATTTGTAATGATTCTTGCCTCATGTTAATATCGGGTTGTATGTTTTTACAACATTTCCATTTTATGATAACCATGCTACATCATGCCTTTATGTTCATTTTTCTCATGTTCTCCATTCATACGACTAATTCCTAAAATGTATTCTATTATTCATGTTATTCCTTATTTACTCCATTACTAGGCTTTATATGTCACCCCATTATTATGTATGTCCTCAGGTTATCCCATTTATTGTTATGTATGAAACAATAAGATGGTCATGTAAAAGATGTTTGAAATAATGATGTTGTATTTCATGATTTAATTTGTCATTTAATGTTCCTAGTTTACCAAAACACTACACCTCTGAATCACCATAGTTTACTTAAGTTAAATTTAATGTAATAAACCATGATTAAGTGTCAAATAAAGAGTAGGTTTTTTATATTTGGTATCAAGGGATAGGTTGAGTTATTTTTTGGATTAGGGTTATAAAACTCTAGTGAATTATTTAGGTATAAGACTAAGTATAAAAAAATAATAACTAAATTTTGGGGAGAATAGAGTAAGTTTTTAATCAATAAAATACACTCCTCTCTAGATTTGAATAGGTTGAGGTGGCTCTAGCACATATATATGTAGGCGTAAAACTTGAAATCACTACTTTGAACTACACAAGAAAAGTAAACTGGTGCATGCCAATTGGCCTTGCTGGACTCTTGGTTAAAAACTATTAGGGGGATATTCTTTGGAAAATTCATAATATTAGTATGAAACATTATTAATGGAGTATTAAAAAAAGAACCTAAGAATATACATTACGAAATAGATCATGGATAACTAATATTAATGCCTATAAATTATCCAGATAGGGAAATAAATGTAATTTATAAGTCATAAATTTTTATCATTGAATTCCTATTATATGTTTAATAGTTTAAAACAAATACCACTAACAATAATTTTATTATACCCAATGTTACGTAATAGGATGACTTTGTATAAAAAATGTTGCGAAGATCATTATGATGACTTTTACAATGAGATTACCATTCTGATGGTAATAGGAATTGAAAAACATTTCAAGATACTCTCTCAATTAACTCATGTTTTAATATAAACACTTGCCAATAGAAATTTCCAACCCCTAACTATGAACAAGATGTGATCTAGAGCTTAATGAGACAAAAACCTCCTAGATTCAATGGATCATCTTATCCTTCAATCACTGAACAATTGATCATCTACATTAAGAAGATATTCTCCATCCATCAATGTTCGGAATAAGAGATGGTTATTTTTTATGTTTATCATATAGAGTGTGATGTTGATCAATGTTGGTCATTGATCATAAATAAGAAGCTGAATGATGAAATAGAGGCATTAGAAGAGAAGAATTTCTGAAAAAATGATTTTCAATATGTATTATCCTCAATACCTTTCACATGATATGAAAGGTAATTCAGTACCCTTAAATAAAATAGAAGAAAAATCCATTGGAGCATATGAGGAAAAGTTCCAGGTCCAGAATGATATGCCTCTATAATTGTTGTTACCCATGAATGCAAGTTTGACTGCTTATTTTTTGGGCTAAAATGTATCCTATATGAAGCCTTAACAATCTGTGACTTTAATAGCTATGATCAAATAGTTCTATATGCCCTTAATGTAAATATGGGGATTGTAAAATCTCAAGGATATCATGGGTATATAAAATGACATGTGGACATTAATTCTAGAGGTCCGATGGATAAATCCAACAATGCTATGAAAATACAGCAACCCACTTTCCAAAGGTGTGCATGGAAGCTCCCTAAAAATTACCTGAAGTGGGAGAGGAAATGATTTAGGTGTGAAAGAGAAGTAAATTGTGTCAATAACTATCGACAATAAAAAATCCCTGCTATGATGGCAGAAGAACAGAATTTTCCATTTGATCATCAATACATTTTTCCTTGATGCAACTACAAAGAACTAGGAACTTTACCAACATGTGGTCTAATTCAAAGGTTGTTGGTGGGAAACAACAACCTCCATAGTAGAAAGGGTGATATTTTTCCATCACCACTATTGAAGTGAATCCCAACAATGATGTGGTTACAGGTATGCTAGTTATTAATTCATGGATAAAAAAGGTTCTTTTTTATTCTAGTTCTATTCATTATTTTATATCCAGAAATTTTAGGAGAACAATACAAATACCACCAGAAATCATGGAAGTAAATTTGTTAGTGAGAATTACAAATGGGGAAATTAATAAATCCCATGAATATAACTACTCCCTTATCAAATTTTTATGGTTGAACATCCATGAAAAACATGGCATACTCCCACAGGTAAAATTGTATACAATTATTGGAATTGATTGGATTTTCCTATATTGAGGCAACATAAATTCCTATGAGAGGGAAATCACTCTTCATATGGAAAATTGAGCCTTGATTCTATAAAAGTACAAGGAGGAGGATGAATGACCCTTAGCACCACCATTCCAAGAATGGATATTACTACCCTGTGATCATGTGTATATTTCTCAGATTATTGAGTCTATGTAAATAACCATCCTCTAGGACATGCCTATTGTGAGGGAATTCACTAATGTGTTTCCCGTGTAATTGTCTAGTGTTCCTCATAGAAGATATGTTGAATTATAAATTGTTCTAATAGATGAGAACTTCCAATATCGAAGACTCCATATAGAATAAATTTTTTAAATTGTGAGGATTTAATGAAAAAACTACATGTGAAACTTGATAAAGGGTTTATACACCCAAGTGATTCACCATGGGGTGCACCAGTCTTCTTCCTCAAAATATGTATGGGTCATTGTGCCATTGCATTGATTATCGTGAGCTCAACATAATCATGAACAAGAAAAAGTGTCATTTTCCATGAATTGATGACTTGTTCTATTAGGTATGTGGGGCCCTATACTTCTCTAAGGTGGATCTATGGTTGGGATATTAACACATAAGGGTGAAGGAGGATATCCCCAAGACTAATTTCCGTACAAGGTACATGCACAATAAATTTATAGTAATTCCTTTCAGACTCCCCAATTCCACATCAATCTTCATGGACATGATGAATAATGTATTTAATGATTACCAAAAAAAAATTTGGTAGCCTTCCTAGTTGATGTTCAAATATAAACCAAAAACAAGAATGAGAATGAGGAAAATCAATGCACTATACTAGAGACCTTTCAAAATGATAAGATCTATGAAACGTATAGAATGTGTGAGTTTTGTTTGAAGGATGTATCATTATTGGGGAATATCATCACAAAGAATGGGATATCTATGCATCTATCCAAGACTGATGAAATTGAGGGATGGATGAGGAAAACATCTATGATAGATATTTTTAGCTTCCTTGGGATATGTGGATATTATCACTGATTTGTGACAAATATTCACAATTGACAATCCCTATTACCAATGTAACTCGGAATGAAATAATGTTTTCATTGAATGATTAATTAAATGCGATCATAAATAAGTTAAAAAGGAGTATTATCCATGTGCTCATGCTCACACTACCAATAAGTGGGGAACCTTTCATTGTATTCCGTGTTGCTTTGAATAAGGGAATGGCCTGCATGTTGATGAAAAATGACAATGTCATTATCTATGATTTAAATAATTTGATTGTTCATGAGCATAATTGTCCAACACATGATATGGAGTTGGATAAAGTAACCTTCACTTTGAAAATATGGTGACATTAGCTCCTTGCAGAGAATTGTGGAATATATATTGTTCACAAAAGCCTAAAGTATATATTCACACAAAATGTATTGAATATGCTACAACAAAGATGGTTAGGGATGATCCAATACTATGATTTACCAATCCATTTCCGCACAAGGAAAGTGAACACGGTGATAGATTCTATAAGTGGAAAGGACCCTGCGATCCTTTGATTGATGAGAATTGAAAAGGATCTAATCTTATTATATTTGATGAAGATGGACATCAGAATCATAAAGAAGGGAACATAATCAATCCTTTCACAAATTATCTCTCAACCGTATATTTGGGAAACCTTTAATGATGATCAAAATGATGATGTGGGACTTTTGACAAAAGTGGAAACTATCAAAAAAGGGAAATCCTTAGAGTTTAATGTTAATGAATAGGAAATAGTGGTATTTTTGTCAAGACTATCTATTCTATAAAATCTAGAGTTAAAGAAATAACTTTTAGATAACACAAAAAGTTTGAATTTCTCCATTCACCAGGAAACACAATGATGTATAATGATATATGTGAGAATTATTTGTGGGATAACATGAAGAGGGAGATCTCTAATTATAAATCAAATTGTCTAGAATGTCGGCAAGTGATGTTTGAGAGGTATAAGTCTAATGGAATGATGAAACCAATACCCATAACAAATAGGAAATGTGAAAACATCACCATGGACTTTGTCCCCTGACATTCAAATACATAAAAAAGAAAACAATTATATCAAGGTTGTTGTGGATCCTCTTAAAAATACAAAAACAATCATTGAAATTTGAGAGAATTTCTCATTGGATCAGTTGGCATGGATATACATCAGAGAAGTGGTAAGGCCACATGGCATACCACTATTGATTATATCTAATCAAGATCCATGATTCACCTATAATTTCTAGATGATTCTCCAACATACTCTAAATACTAAGCTAAACAACTATGCAACTTATTATCCTCCAACTGATGGATAATTTGAGAGAACTATCCAAACACTTTAAGACATATTGAGAGCATGCTAAATGGAATTCAATAGTGGATGGAATCAAAATCTTCCTTTGGTTGATTTCTTCTATAAAAATAATTTCCACTAAAGCATCAAAATGGTCCCTTATAAATCCATTTATGGGAAGTGGTGAAGAACACCGATATGTTGGGATAAATTTGGGGAGAGAAAACTTCTACGATCTGAAATTACTGAGGGAATAGTGGAGAATGTTAGGACCATACAATAACACAATATATATTTTTAGAGTCAGCCAAAGATATATGCTATCAATCATCAATGAGACAAAGTGTTTTATGATGGAGACATGATTTTCCTCTACATGTCACCATGGAAGAGAGTTATGAGATTTTGGAAGAATGGAATGCTTATTCTTGGGTACATCGGCGCTTTTGGGATCCTTGATGGAATTAGAGAAGTGTCTTATCAACTAACACCCCCCCGTGAACCAGTCTCATGTTAATGATATATTCCATGTAACACTCTTGAAGAAATACATGCCTAACCTATAACATGTACTCAATACAGAGGTGGTACCATTGGTGAATGACCTATCTTTTGAAGAGAAGCTAGTGAAGATCTTAGATTGTTGAGAAATCATTATACAAAATAAGACGATGCCCCTTGTCAAGGTGTTGTGTAGAAACCATAAGTTTAAAGATCCAATGTGGGAACTAGAGGAAGTTATGTGGCAGAGATACCCTCATCTATATTAGTGTTGGAAAAGGAAATTTTCATGGGGGAATTTCTTAAGTGGGGAATGTTGTAATGACCCAGTCATTTATGAATAAAAAACAGTTTCTTTTAATGTCTTCTGGATATAGAAATCACATGTACTATTTTTTTATTATTGATTTTAAATAACTGTTATGTATCGTTTTATTTGATAATATAGCTATTGAACACTGAACACATTACTGATATAAATATAAGGATTTTAAAAAACAATCCTTTTGATACAGAAAAAAAGAGTATTTCCTCATCCAATAGGCTCAGGCCGTGTGAAGCTCATTTTTTGGGGCATGGAAATGATGTACTGTCACTAGACATCACTCTTGACCAAGCCCAATACAAGCTTCAACCCATTAATCTTGAATAGAATCACCTACTAGAGAGGTTCAATTTAATCAATGTTATCACCGAGGAGATTTTTTCCAAGCCACCCAATGGTCTATCACCATCGCACACCATACCCCTAGTCATTATGTAGGAATTATATGGGGTTAAATAAGATGGTATTAGAAACATATTGTGTAATCACTTTTTATAAATAAAAGTCATATTCCACCAAATCCTTTAGGAGGATAGTTTTTCTTAAATAATTATAAAATTATTAAATTGATTTTTTGGGTACAAATTGTACGTTTGAGAAATATATAAATTATTATATTAATCTAATTTTTCTATTATTAATACTATATAAAATTCTTATAAATTATGATTATATCATTTTCTTATCAATAAATAATTCGAAAAATCTGTTTGATAAGAGTTATATATTTATACAATAAAACAGAAAGTGTATTTTTTTTAATTAAAGAATTTATTTGAAATAATTATTGAGTTTTCTAAATAATTGATATTTTAATAAAAAATTATTAAAAAATTATTTTCATTAATAATAAATGAGTATATAATTTTTAGGAAGTCCATTTTAATTTTTATTAAGGTTTAAAAACTATTTTTGTTAAAAAATTGAATTTTCAATAAACATGTGTTTTCATTTTAAATGTAAAAAATATATATATTAATAAAATTATTTATGTAAAATTAATATTATTATTGTAATAAGGACATCAAAACTATCCGATTGTGAATTTTTCATAATTTTATGAGACAGTCTAATTTCTGGGTGAAAATTAAAAACCGTATAAATAAAATATGTGTTTTATGGCATCATAATTACACCAAAATAATTTAATAGATACTAAAATGTGTATTCTTGGATGAATATACGTTTTCCCATTAAAAATGTGATATTATATTTTTTTAATCCTTATTGAATCCTCAGAGACATATAAATCCTTTTAAAAGTTTTAAATAGTTTCCTTAAAATTGTGACTATACTTCAAATAATAAATGGAAATATTTTATTATCATAGGCCTTTTTCCTTATAAAATAATGTTATCTAATTATCTTTATAAAAAACCATGGGCACAAACCATGGAAAATATTATGTTTTTAATATTTAATTATATATAATTCAAAACCTATGATTGTGAAATATTAAATAATTCCCCTCTCATTTCGTATATTAACCCACATATACTCTCACTTATATTCACTAAAAATACATTTATCATGTAACTAATATTCCCTCCACTATATAAAATCATCCCAAGGTGCCCCAATCCCTCATGAAGCCCCTTTACAAGCATTTTAAGTCACACACTCAAGTAACGGATCCTCGTTTTCCTTCATTTATAATTTTATCTAATTTACTAACATTATAATTCCCTTTTATTTTCCAATATATATGATGGGGTATGTTTTCACACATCCTAAATAATTCCCTCCTTATTGTTGAAATATGAGAGACCCCTTTACCTTTCATTAATTCCTTTCGTGTACACACGTTACCATGATGAAATTCCATAGGGGATTTCACTCTTCTTATTTACGTTCATGTATTTCTTTTATATAATGCATCTAAATTCCATTTCATATGTTGGGATATTATGTTAAATGATCTCCATAATTTTTTTTGATGTATAAATAATGATATAACCCTTTCTATCTCATTAACCCCTCTTATACATTTCCATATGACGACGTTATGTTTCCAATATTGCACCGTAATTTTCCAAGCCAAAATCATCGCATAGTGAATACCATACCCATTTGTCAATCAAGGGTATTATCCGTTATGCACATACACTTATTTAAGGGTACTTAAATGCATGTATTACACATTATTTCATCATTTAATAAATGCTGATGTTTAATGAATCCATTTTATATGTTCTATGGGGCACATTTAATCATGAGATTAAAATGTTCTTGAAGGTGTTCCCTGATAACACTCCAATGCACTGGGTATTATTTATTCTCATGATATTCCATGTGTAATGAGGTATTACTCGTGATAATTAATGTTAAATTAGGGTTTAATCATGGTAATCTATGTGCAATGAGCCTTGGATCATGGTATATCATGTTGTATGTTATTTCCATATTTCCATGTTATGATAACCATGTTATATTATGCTTTTATTTTAATGTTTCTATTGTGATCCATTGATATATCTATTTCATAACATGTATTGTATTTTTAATCTTATTACTTTTTTACTACCTTATTTGGATTCATATATCACCCCTTTCTAATATATTTCCTCAGGTTATCCCATGCAGTGCTAAGTAGAAAGGAATGAGTTGGTCATGTCAAAGAAGTTTGAAATAAAGATGTTTTATTTCATTTATTAGTTGTTATGAAATATTCATAATTTACTATGACATTAGATCTATCGATCCTAAAAGTTCTCTTTAGTGAATGTGTATATAATAAATCATCTTTATATGTGTTATAAATAGTGGTGTTTTATAGTTTATCTCATTCCCATAAAGTATCAGAGTAGAAGTGGGATGTAATATCAATAGACTTCAAACTTGTTACCACGTATGTGAAGGGAAATGATTTCATATGTGTTATTTTATATTGCATCACCATGTACTAACACTTACTATCTATTCAGTAGAATATTTTTATACAGTGATTGGGACACCATTACATTAAAAAGATTTTACAACTGCATATATTTACCTTGACTATCATTTCATTCCATGATTCTAAATCCACATCACTATTATGAGGATGATTGAAACATTTATTTGGGAATTAGTTGTGTTTGAGAATGAGTTTTCACCAATATTCGGGAGACTAGATAGAGAGGACCATTCATGGATTGGTGGACATTCTATAAGATTTAATGTTGTACTTTGGAAATTATTGGTAGGAATATCTACCCTTGGTGGAGTTTTCATAAAATCAATGCTATCATTCCACTATTAGTGTGACACCATTCAAGGACTTGTAATGTTAAAACTATAGTTCACCAAAATTTTGGACTAATAAAGTTGATTCAACTCTTATGGGCCTAGATTTAGTGTAAGATGTGAGAGAGGAGGTTCATGTCATCTAGGAGTGGATATGTAAAGAACATATCCATCATATATCTTACGTGGAACATATACGGATGAATTCTGAGTTCAGGGATGGATACCTTGTGTTCAAGAATCTATCACCTCGATTACAATTATAGATATTTTAATGGGGAGGTAATCTATATTCAATATTAATTATGCCTTTTGAGATATTGTGCAGAGTTAGTGAGGTGGAATAATACTGGGATTTATTTCATCATTTATATTGGGTTCATGAAATCTTCAATGTGTCATAGTTGAATAGTTAGGTGCACGGCCCATAACATGATATTTATTGAGGGAGGGCTAGACAGAAAGGATAAAGATACCTTTGTTTATTACTCGATGGTGATTAAGGATAATTATGAGAAGAGACACTATAGAATATTGATTCCTCTATGTATGATTGGTTGAAGAATGTGAATATTCAAGATTGATCATAGGATCGATAGAATTTGATGTGAATTTTGTAGTCACACCCCTTAAAGTATTCCATTTTCCTATTTAGGATGAAATTACCTATCGGGGGAAGAATTTAATATCACATCTTATACAAGTAAATATTTCAAATATATCATGTAATATTTTTAGAGTGAGTCAATAAGATAGAATGTGATTCCAATGACTGGTGTGCCTGAAATTGATATTTGAAAAATATTAAATATATAAATATCATGCACACATGGTTTTACTAATAATGTGGAATAACTCTTTAATGTAGTCATATATTTATAATTTGGAACTATTTTCAAGTCTGAAATGTGGGTGATATTATATTCATGACATAACCTTTGTCAGTACTTGGTGTTTGCGAAAACGTCATTTTGTTTGAAAGTAATAAAATAAACAAAATAAATAAATTTATTTAATTATTATCACACAGTGTATTAAGACTCCTCTATATACAACCTATTATCAGAGATTACATTTGTCACGACCCGTCCTCGGGGCCCGTGCCGTGACTACCCCAAGCCCGCCTTCCATAGGCCAGGGGCTGGCGACTAGCACCAAGGCGTAAAATCCCAGTAAACAGGGAAGGCATTGCCTTTATAAGTAACAACCACACAGAGTCAGCAAGCGGAAAGTAAAGTGCAGAAAAGAAAAGGGGCCGGAAATACAAGCCCAACTGTAAATTACAACTGAAAAAGTAAAGAACAGCAACTGAAGAAAAGACGGCGGCCTCGTGTCGTCCACTGGCAATCCCACCTGAAGGGTGGGTACAGATAGCCTCCAGGCACCTCGGGTCCCACGTCCGCTCCGAGCACGTCCCGCCCAGTGGTCCACCTCCAGGTACCGTCCTGCTCCACGCCCCAACCGTGATCAGCGCTGTCCGTCGTCTGTAACCAACACAACAAGGTGCGGGCATAGCCCGTGCAGGGGTGAGTACAAGCTACTCAGTAAGGACCCCGAGACCCCCGAAGGTCTCCCGAAATCCACAAAGGATATAGCACAAAAGAAAGTTGCAATCACGAAGTAACATCTGACTCGACTTAGGTATATGCCCATACATATACCTAAGTCCCCAATTCCAGCTCTGCTCACGAGCTCAAGAACAACTCAATCCACAAAGGAAAGCAAGACTCAAATCCACAAGGAGAGTAAACAGTAAATCCACATAGGATAGTTCAACACAATCCACAAAGGAGAGTAACATAAGATTCAGCTCAACCAGGTATACTTTTTCAGATGACGTCAAAGACGATCACTGATCCGTCTCAGTCGTCGGACCCACGAAGGATCGATAGGTACTAACCCCCGCAAAAAGACCCACGTAGGATCGGGCTCACACAGAACCTGTAGGCAGTGGCTCACACAGAACCTGTAGGCAGTGGCTCACACAGAACCGGTAGTAAGGACCCACGGAGGATCGGGCTCACACAGAACCTGTAGGCACTGATCCACACGGGATCGCTGAGTGCAGTAGTCGACGCAGTCCACTGAGGATCTCTGCACAGTCGTCGCCACAGTCCACGAAGGTTCTCTGCTCTGCCGTCGTCGCAGTCCACGGAGGATCTCTGCTCTGCCGTCGTCGCAGTCCACGGAGGATCTCTGCTCTGTCGTCGAAGTCACAGCCAGCGCTAGGGTTCCCGCACAAAGCGAGCTCGTTTAGGAGGGTCCGCTCCACGAGCCGAGAGGCTGATACATCAACTGACACGTAGTCCGAAGATGATGTATCCAAAAGTTCCGTATCGACAACAGGATCTCAACGCGACAGACGGCGCGTCAATCGGACGCCCGGTCTGAGAGTTATTGGCATTTTCGTCCCAGGGGCCCGGTTGGTTTTTAGGGCAAAACCAACCCGACCGTACTCCGCCTGTATCCGATCCTCGGGCGGAGTATGCCAAAAGTTCCGTCTCACTTAGAGGAAACTACCACAGCTGACGGTACGTCGATCGGACGTCCGTAGCTCAAGTTATGAGCGTTTCCGCTCCGAGGGCCCGGTTGGCTTCGTGTACGAACCAACCCGGCCGAACCCAAAGTCTTCCTAAACCTTGAGTATAATATACCGAAACGACCGCCTCGATCCAAGGATCGCGTATCCGCTGACGGTTCGTCAATCGGAGGTCCCAGGCCCAAGATATGGGCGAAAGACCGAAGAGGGCCTGAAACGGGGGTTCTGGGCCCGGGGCGACCCGGCCCGAACCCCCCCCTGGGGTCGGCCGAACCGGGTCGGCCCGAACCGGGCCGAACCGGCTCGGCCGGGTCCGGTCCGGCCTGGGCGCGGCCCGGCCGACCGGACCAGCCGGCTCGGCCTCGGCCGAGCGGCCGAGGGAGCCGCCGCCGCCGCGGGTTGAACCCGCGGCTTGAGGGAACCGCGGCCCCGCGGGGGGCCGCCTGTCACGCGGACGCGGCCGGGCCGCCGCGTCCGTTCCCGGTTCCGCGCGGCCGCGGAACCGGCCGCCGCTGCCGCCGCGGCTTCAGCCGCGGCGGGCTTCCTCCACGGCGGCGCGCCGGGCGCCGCCGCCGCCTTCCGCGGGCCGCCGGAGATGCTCCGGTGGCCCGATTTGCCTCCCGTCTGCGCCGTTGCCCCTCCCGGATGCCGACCTTCACTGCGGGATCAACAAATGGCCCTTGCGTCGTGCTTTTTCCGTCGCTCGCCAAATCCGCACAAAAAGGAAGATCGACGGAGGGTTGCCGGGTCTTGTTCGTTAGACCCGCACCCTCCGCGTTAGTCATAAACAACGGGAGAAACAAGAAACGACCAAATCAACAATTTTAAATAAATTTAAAATTGTTCCGTGATTGGTTCCTTATTTTAAAAGAAATAAAATCACAGGAAAGGAAAATATTTCAAATCAACCCTTACCTCGCAGCTGTCGTTGCCGAACGAGGGATCGTCGCGGGATTGCTCGTCGCGGAAGAAGGGGGATCGTCGCGTCGTCGCGGTATCCGGCGTCGCGTCGCCAATCTTAGTTGTCGAACGAAGATCGGCTGCGGAGGAAGAGGCGTCGCCGAAGAACGTCGCGGGTAAAGCTCGTCGACGTCGCAGATCTCGGTGTGCGTCGTCGAATTCCGGTCGCCGGCGTTCTTCGCGTTCTTTGCGTTCTTCGCGTTCTTCGCGTTTTTCGCGTTCTTCGCGGGGAGATGAAGGAACGAAGATTCTCTCAAATCCTTTCCAAGGATTTTTAGGTTGGTCTTATTTTATAAACATGCCAACACACGAAACCGGTTAAGAAACGATCCATCAATTCGAAAGAAACGACCCATTTAATTCACGAAAGAAACAGCACATTTAATTCACGAAATAAACCGCCCAATTAAATGGTCTGTTAAGAATTAAAGAAAACGCGTTGGTTGACTTTTCAGTTACTTTGACGGGTTTTCGCGGGTGCGTTACTTAGCGAAAGAAACGGCGGGGCTCGTGCGGGCCCCACCGCACAAATATCCTACCAAGGGGGTAGGATATTTCTGGATAGCATCCTATCCAGTTCAACTCAGTTCAAGCCGTCTTTAAGTGGCTTTAAGTGGCTTCCAACAGCTTAAGTGAAATAAAATAAAGTTGTCGCACAAACTTTATTTTATTTCTGACTTAAAGCCGCAAAATTTAAAAACCACGTCTGAGCAAACGCAACTCCGGAAGAGGCGTTTCTAAGCAAATACCGGCGCTGCGATTTCATCGGTGCCCTCAGAATTTGATTCCGGGTACCGGTTCAAAAGATAGAAAAACCCGCTCGTCCGTTCACTGAACGTACCCGAGCCAAACTTCGGAAATTGATTCCGGGCACACCGGGCCTCGGAATCAGGTGTCGTCTGAAGCTGCGCTCTTGTAAAATTCCAAAGAAAATTAAAAAAAAATTCCCTTGAAATTTTCGGGTCTTTACATTACTCCCACCTCAGGGCTTTACGTCCCCGTAAAGATACATCAAAAACTAGGGGAACAAATGGGGGTACTGAGCACGCATCTGAGCCTCCCGCTCCCAAGTGCTCTCCTGGAGGTTCCCGTGCTGCCATCTGACGCGCACAAGAGGAATCGACCACCCACGTAGGACCCGCTCCTGTCGATCCTCGATCTCCACTGGAACCTCCGCAAAAGTCGCCCCATCGTCCACGTCCAGCTCCCCAAAGTCGATGATGTGCGTCGGGTCGTGCACGTATCTCCTCAGCTGAGACACGTGGAAGACGTCGTGCACCCGGTGCAACTGAGGTGGTAGAGCCAGGCGATAAGCCACCTCTCCTATCCTGCTGAGGACCTGGATAGGCCCGATGAAGCGTGGAGACAACTTGCCGCCTCGGCCAAATCTCCGTAAACCACGTCGAGGTGAGACACGCAAAAAGACGTGGTCGCCATCCTCGAACTCCAGTGGCCTCCGCCTCCTGTCAGCATATGACTTCTGCCGGCTCTGAGCTGTCCTCATCCTCTCCTGGATGATCTGGACCTTCTCTGTCGTGGCTCGGACCATCTCTGGTCCCACGAGTGCTGACTCCCCAGGGTCTGTCCAGCACAACGGTGATCTGCAGGGTCTGCCGTACAACGCCTCGTATGGTGCCATCCCGATGGTGGAGTGGTAGCTGTTGTTGTACGCAAACTCCACCAAGGGTAGGTGGTCCTCCCAGCTGTGACCAAAGTCGAGAACACATGCACGGAGCATGTCCTCGAGTGTCTGTATGGTCCTCTCCGTCTGACCATCCGTCTGAGGGTGGAAGGCTGTGCTCAGATGGAGCCGCGTCCTGAACGCCTCCTGCAACCCCTTCCAAAGCCGGGAAGTGAAACGAGCATCTCGATCGGAGACGATAGATGATGGCACACCGTGAAGCCGTACGATCTCCTGGACGTAAAGACGTCCCAAGCTCTGCACTGAGCCCTGCTCTCTGATGGGTAAGAAGTGTGCCGACTTGGTGAGTCGGTCGACAATCACCCAAATGGAGTCGTGACCTCTGGAAGTACGTGGAAGTCCAGTCACGAAGTCCATAGATATGCTATCCCACTTCCACTCCGGGACCTCCAAGGGCTGTACCAAACCTGCTGGTACCTGATGCTCTGCCTTCACCTGCTGGCAGGTGAGGCATCGTGAAACGAACTCTGCCACATATTTCTTCATGCCCGGCCACCAGTGCTGTCGTCTGAGATCCTGGTACATCTTCGCCACTCCGGGATGTACCGCCAAGGGAGAAGTGTGAAACTCTCTTAGCACCTCCTCTCGTAAAGCAACTGGTACGAAGGTACGCCCTCTGAAAAGAATGTCATGCTCTGCTCCAAGGGAGAAACCATCAGGCGCCTGACCTGAGGATATCAGTGCACGCCGGGTCTCACAGTCAGCGTCCCCACGCTGAGCCTCTCTGACCCGCTGTAGAAGTGGAGGAGAGACTGTGAGAGACTGAAGAAAGGCTGCTCCGTCTCTATCCACGAAGGATATCAGTAAGGAGGCTAGCTGCTCCGTCACCTCCTCAAGTAGCTGAATGCCCTTCCTCCTGCTGAGGGCATCGGCTACCACGTTCCCCTTCCCAGGAGTATAGACTATCTCAAAGTCATAGTCCTGGAGGAACTCAAGCCATCTCCGCTGTCTCAGGTTCCGGTCCTTCTGAGAGAAGATATACCTGAGACTCTGGTGGTCAGAAAAGACCGTGAAGCGCTCGCCCATCAGATAGTGCCGCCAAGTCTTCAGAGCGAAGACCACTGCTGCTAACTCCAGGTCATGAGTGGCGTAGTTCTGCTCATGCGGCCTCAACTGACGTGATCCGTAGGCGATCACGGCCCGCTCCTGCATCAGGACGCACCCGAGTCCAGTCCCTGATGCATCGCAGTAAACTACGTACCCAACTCCCTCCTCAGGCAACCTCAAGATAGGTGCGCTGGTCAATCTCTGTCTCAGCTCCTGGAAGTTCTGCTGACATCTGTCTGACCACACAAAGGGTTTCCCCTTCTTCGTCAAGGCTGAGAGTGGTGCTGCAACTCTGGAGAAGTATGGCACGAATCTCCGATAATATCCCGCTAGGCCCAAGAAGCTCCGCACCTCTGTCACGCTCCTGGGTGGCTCCCAAGCTAGCACTGCCTCGATCTTCGCGGGATCCACTGCAACTCCCGCCTCAGAAATGACGTGCCCCAAGAAATGGACCTCACGTAACCAGAACTGGCATTTTGAGAGCTTTCCATAAAGCTGGTGCTCTCGGAGTGTGTCTAGCACAACTCGCAGGTGGTATGCATGCTCCTCCTCAGTCGTCGAGTATACCAAAATGTCGTCAATGAAGACAACGACAAATCAGTCGAGGTATGGCTGGAAGATCCTGTTCATGAGGCTCATGAACACTGCTGGAGCATTGGTTACGCCGAATGGCATAACCAAGAACTCATAATGGCCATACCGACACCTGAAGGCCGTCTTCTGTACGTCCTCGTCTCGAACTCTGAGCTGATGATAGCCTGACCGGAGGTCTATCTTCGAGAACCACCGCGATCCCTTGAGCTGATCGAAGAGGTCATCAATCCGTGGCAGCGGATACTTGTTCCTCACTGTCACCTGGTTCAGGCGACGATAGTCGACACATAGTCGCAAGCTCCCGTCCGCCTTCTTGGCGAACAAAATCGGGGAAGCCCAGGGTGAAACACTGGGTCGGATAAACCCCTTGCTCTGCAAGTCCTCCAACTGTACCCGCAGCTCTCGAAGCTCGGCGGGGGCCATCCGATATGCTGGAGTAGATATCGGGGCTGTCCCGGGGTACAAGTCGATGTAAAAGTCTACCTCTCTACGAGGAGGTAGCCCTGGAACGTCGTCGGGAAAGACGTCCACGTACTGGTCCACCACTGCAGGAAAAGCCGGACTCCGCACATCCACTGCTCCTAGGATGAGGCTAGCCAACTGATGAGAGATGGGCTGCACTCTCCTCCGCGGAAGTCCATCCTGTGATGCAAAGGTTCCCTTCTCGCCGGTGAAGGTAAACCTGCTCCCGTCGGTACGAACACATCGCACCTTGCGCCTAAAACAGTCGATCTGGGCATGAACCGTGGATAGCCAATCCATGCCCAAGATGACGTCGTAAGGCCTCGACGCCGCTACAAGGAGATCCCAGCCGAAGCTCTCGCCTCCTAGAGTAAGCTCACACTGCCGGCACCAGTGCGTAATCGTCGAGTCTGCTCCCGTAGGAGTCTCTAGCCGTAAGGATCGAGCCAACGGCTCAGTCGGAATCTCCGAGCTCCGAACAAGGGCAGAGGCTATGAAAGAGTGTCTCGCTCCTGTGTCTATAAGTACTGCAGCAAGGGTGGAATAGACACAGATCGTACCTCGAATCATCTCTGGCATGTCGGGGTCGTAGGCCTCCACTGCCTGGAGCTGGGCCTGTCCCTGCCCTCCAGCTCCCTGTGGTCGAGGTGGCCCTCCCTGTGGTGGTGGGGGTAGAGCCTGGAAGCGTCGCCCACCACCCGCTGCTCGGCCAGCTCCTCTGCCTCGTCCGCCTCCTCCCTGCGGACCGCCACGGTCGACTCTCTGCCTCTGCCTGGGTGGCCCCTCCACCGTCTGCTGCTCCTCTGATCGGCGAGTCGGGCAGTCACGAGCCATGTGACCCTGCCCGCCGCAAGAGTAGCACAGCCTGCCTCTCGAAAGGCTGGCACTCCGCTGTGTGCTCCGCACCGCTGAGCCGGTGTCCTGAGGCCGTCTGCGAGGGGGTCTGGTCTGCCTGGACCCGTGAGTCATCCGTCGGCTACCAGCTGCCGATGACTCAGCTACCTGCCGCCCTGCGCTAGGTCTCGCCGCTGAAGAAGGCTCTGCCAGGAAGCTCTCGATCAGGAGGGCTCGCTCCAGCACTCCCGCCTGGGTCGGAATGCTGAGGGAGATCAGCGACGCCCGAATCTCCTGTCGCAAGCCCTGCTCGAAGGTCCGGGCCCGGAAGAAGGGGTCCCGTACCATGTCGGTCGAGTAGCGAGATAGGTCTGTGAACCTCGCCGCGTACTGAGCGACCGTCATGCTGCCCTGGCGCAGCTGGAGAAGCTCCTGGATGCGCACCGCTCGGAGGGTGGCCGGGACGAACTCAGAGCGGAAGAGGCTCTCGAAGTCCGCCCAGAGCAAGGATGCCTCATCGTGAACCTGGAGCATCAGGCTCCACCATCGTCCTGCCGCCGCCTGCAGGAGGCTCGCCGCGAGAATCACCATGAGATCCGCTGGTGTCCTCACTAGCCTAAAGATTCGTACCACCGCCTCTAGCCAGTCCTCGGCGGCCTGGGGGTCCGCCTCACCGCGAAACCTGGGCGGTCGCTGGCTCTGAAACTCGTGCAGTGCCCTGAGGCGACGTGCATCGTCAGCGTCTGGTACTGGTAGCATCGGTGGCTCGGCGGGTAAAGCTACCGTCGGTGCCACTGCTGGCAAAGTGCCCTGCACCGAGGCCTCGTCGCTCGGTGGGCTGCCGTCGCGCCCAACACTCGGAACCCTAGCTGGCAGTCGTCGCGGGGCCATCCTGAAAAGGAGAACAAGAGCACCACAGTCAGAACAGTATACCTGGTGAGCTGGCACAAGTAATCACAAGGAAAACTTGAGACTTTCATACAGCAGATCAGTATACCCGGTGAGCTGACATAAGTAATCACAAAGAAAACTTGAAACACACACGCAATCAATGTTTTCATTCATTAAGTCGGAAATCAGGAGTCAGGGTCCTGGTGTACGGATACGTCGGCCGCCGCACCAACACTGGGCTCCCTGAACTGATAACCACACTCAATACACTAAACACTATTGCTTCATATAGAAAGAAAGGACGATCAGAGTCTGCGGTAGAACCGACCACCTCTGATACCAATTTGTCACGACCCGTCCTCGGGGCCCGTGCCGTGACTACCCCAAGCCCGCCTTCCATAGGCCAGGGGCTGGCGACTAGCACCAAGGCGTAAAATCCCAGTAAACAGGGAAGGCATTGCCTTTATAAGTAACAACCACACAGAGTCAGCAAGCGGAAAGTAAAGTGCAGAAAAGAAAAGGGGCCGGAAATACAAGCCCAACTGTAAAGTACAACTGAAAAAGTAAAGAACAGCAACTGAAGAAAAGACGGCGGCCTCGTGTCGTCCACTGGCAATCCCACCTGAAGGGTGGGTACAGATAGCCTCCAGGCACCTCGGGTCCCACGTCCGCTCCGAGCACGTCCCGCCCAGTGGTCCACCTCCAGGTACCGTCCTGCTCCACGCCCCAACCGTGATCAGCGCTGTCCGTCGTCTACAACCAACACAACAAGGTTCGGGCATAGCCCGTGCAGGGGTGAGTACAAGCTACTCAGTAAGGACCCCGAGACCCCCGAAGGTCTCCCGAAATCCACAAAGGATATAGTACAAAAGAAAGTTGCAATCACGAAGTAACATCTGACTCGACTTAGGTATATGCCCATACATATACCTAAGTCCCCAATTCCAGCTCTGCTCACGAGCTCAAGAACAACTCAATCCACAAAGGAAAGCAAGACTCAAATCCACAAGGAGAGTAAACAGTAAATCCACATAGGATAGTTCAACACAATCCACAAAGGAGAGTAACATAAGATTCAGCTCAACCAGGTATACTTTTTCAGATGACGTCAAAGACGATCACTGATCCGTCTCAGTCGTCGGACCCACGAAGGATCGATAGGTACTAACACCCGCAAAAAGACCCACGTAGGATCGGGCTCACACAGAACCTGTAGGCAGTGGCTCACACAGAACCTGTAGGCAGTGGCTCACACAGAACCGGTAGTAAGGACCCACGGAGGATCGGGCTCACACAGAACCTGTAGGCACTGATCCACACGGGATCGCTGAGTGTAGTAGTCGACGCAGTCCACTGAGGATCTCTGCACAGTCGTCGCCGCAGTCCACGAAGGTTCTCTGCTCTGCCGTCGTCGCAGTCCACGGAGGATCTCTGCTCTGCCGTCGTCGCAGTCCACGGAGGATCTCTGCTCTGTCGTCGAAGTCACAGCCAGCGCTAGGGTTCCCGCACAAAGCGAGCTCGTTTAGGAGGGTCCGCTCCACGAGCCGAGAGGCTGATACATCAACTGACACGTAGTCCGAAGTTGATGTATCCAAAAGTTCCGTATCGACAACAGGATCTCAACGCGACAGACGGCGCGTCAATCGGACGCCCGGTCTGAGAGTTATTGGCATTTTCGTCCCAGGGGCCCGGTTGGTTTTTAGGGCAAAACCAACCCGACCGTACTCCGCCTGTATCCGATCCTCGGGCGGAGTATGCCAAAAGTTCCGTCTCACTTAGAGGAAACTACCACAGCTGACGGTACGTCGATCGGACGTCCGTAGCTCAAGTTATGAGCGTTTCCGCTCCGAGGGCCCGGTTGGCTTCGTGTACGAACCAACCCGGCCGAACCCAAAGTCTTCCGAAACCTTGAGTATAATATACCGAAACGACCGTCTCGATCCAAGGATCGCGTAGCCGCTGACGGTTCGTCAATCGGAGGTCCCAGGCCCAGGATATGGGCGAAAGACCGAAGAGGGCCCGAAACGGGGGTTCTGGGCCCGGGGCGACCCGGCCCGAACCCCCCCCTGGGGTCGGCCGTACCGGGTCGGCCCGACCCGGCCCGAACCGGCTCGGCCGGGTCCGGTCCGGCCTGGGCGCGGCCCGGCCGACCGGACCGGCCGGCTCGGCCTCGGCCGAGCGGCCGAGGGAGCCGCCGCCGCCGCGGGTTGAACCCGCGGCTTGAGAGAACCGCGGCCCCGCGGGGGGCCGCCTGTCACGCGGACGCGGCCGGGCCGCCGCGTCCGTTCCCGGTTCCGCGCGGCCGCGGAACCGGCCGCCGCTGCCGCCGCGGCTTCAGCCGCGGCGGGCTTCCTCCACGGCGGCGCGCCGGGCGCCGCCGCCTCCGGTCGCCGGCGCCGCCGCCGCCTTCCGCGGGCCGCCGGAGATGCTCCGGTGGCCCGATTTGCCTCCCGTCTGCGCCGTTGCCCCTCCCGGATGCCGACCTTCACTGCGGGATCAACAAATGGCCCTTGCGTCGTGCTTTTGCCGTCGCTCGCCAAATCCGCACAAAAAGGAAGATCGGCGGAGGCTTGCCGGGTCTTGTTCGTTAGACCCGCACCCTCCGCGTTAGTCATAAACAACGGGAGAAACAAGAAACGACCAAATCAACAATTTTAAATAAATTTAAAATTGTTCCGTGATTGGTTCCTTATTTTAAAAGAAATAAAATCACAGGAAAGGAAAATATTTCAAATCAACCCTTACCTCGCAGCTGTCGTTGCCGAACGAGGGATCGTCGCGGGATTGCTCGTCGCGGAAGAAGGGGGATCGTCGCATCGTCGCGGTATCCGGCGTCGCGTCGCCAATCTTAGTTGTCGAACGAAGATCGGCTGCGGAGGAAGAGGCGTCGCCGAAGAACGTCGCGTGTAAAGCTCGTCGACGTCGCAGATCTCGGTGTGCGTCGTCGAATTCCGGTCGCCGGCGTTCTTCGCGTTCTTCGCGTTCTTCGCGTTCTTCGCGTTCTTCGCGTTCTTCGCGTTCTTCGCGTTCTTCGCGGGGAGATGAAGGAACGAAGATTCTCTCAAATCCTTTCCAAGGATTTTTAGGTTGGTCTTATTTTATAAACATGCCAACACACGAAACTGGTTAAGAAACGATCCATCAATTCGAAAGAAACGACCCATTTAATTCACGAAAGAAACAGCCCATTTAATTCACGAAATAAACCGCCCAATTAAATGGTCTGTTAAGAATTAAAGAAAACGCGTTGGTTGACTTTTCAGTTACTTTGACGGGTTTTCGCGGGTGCGTTACTTAGCGAAAGAAACGGCGGGGCTCGTGCGGGCCCCACCGCACAAATATCCTACCAAGGGGGTAGGATATTTCTGGATCGCATCCTATCCAGTTCAACTCAGTTCAAGCCGTCTTTAAGTGGCTTCAAGTGGCTTCCAACAGCTTAAGTGAAATAAAATAAAGTTGTCGCACAAACTTTATTTTATTTCTGACTTAAAGCCGCAAAATTTAAAAACCACGTCTGAGCAAACGCAACTCCGGAAGAGGCGTTTCTAAGCAAATACCGGCGCTGCGATTTCATCGGTGCCCTCAGAATTTGATTCCGGGTACCGGTTCAAAAGATAGAAAAACCCGCTCGTCCGTTCACTGAACGTACCCGAGCCAAACTTCGGAAATTGATTCCGGGCACACCGGGCCTCGGAATCAGGTGCCGTCTGAAGCTGCGCTCTTGTAAAATTCCAAAGAAAATTAAAAAAAAAATTTCCTTGAAATTTGCGGGTCTTTACAACATTGGTTAACCACATTACCATGAATATATGGGGAGGATATCTTTGAGATTTTTTCACAAACAACATTGGATCAGAGGATAAAACCTTAATCGCAAGGATCCCTAATGACATCAGAGTTTATAGATCTCTCCAATGACTATGATGTAATACAATTCATCACTGGTGACAAATTTTAACAATATGAAATAGGTTTATTTTATGTGGATTTATCCCCATTATCTAATAATATTACACACTCAATTAAATCAACTACCAAATTTATTTTTGAAATGATCTTAGTGTTGGTATGTGATTATTTGTTGGGAATTTGTGGACTACTCATGATGTTTAATTTATATATCTTTAAAAAAAATTAATTAAAAAATATCTAATCCAACATTAACATTTCTAAAGGACCATTCCTCATGTTATTATTGGTAATTTCTTCCCCAATTCCCCATTCTCTGATCACCGATGTTCATTTTGGTTGGTGATTCAAGGAATACACAATAATTTATCACAACACACCCATTTCATGTCTTAATGGACAAAAACCATTAATTTTTGTTCATGGTGATGGTGGAATTTAATTTAAATAGTTGTGAAGATATAATGGGACTGGATCCTAGGTCCCTTTTTCCCTTGTATGGAACATGATAATGGCACATGGGACAGTGATGTTTCTCGATCGAACAAAATAGTGGGATTTGAGTGATTGGTGAAGAAAAGTCTTGGACTAACCTGGTCCATATTTACAATCAGGAATCAGTTTTGGATAAAAATGTAGTGTAGTTAGAAAATAAGTGCGATGAAGATATGTGGTTTCTTAAAAACACCTCATAATCGAACATGAAATTTGTAGATATGCACCAAGTGGGGATATGGCTATACTGACCAATTTTTTGTAGGGATGAAATGCCTCACATACAATGTGACATGTGTTACACAATGTATGATCTATAACTTGTGGCTATACATGTATCTTGAGGGATACATAACCATAGACACAACCTCAATACTTGATAATAGGAAAATGTACATGGGTGAAAGAAGAGGCACATGGTAATGGACATGGTACGGTCTAGGGTTAGTTTTACACACTATGAACCATACCCACACATCATGTACTTCTTCAAAGATGACATTAAGTCCTTGTTCCCCCAATCCTAGACTAGTTTCATTTAGGGCGTGTTCCCTCAATCTGTCCTTGTGAGGGAGTTTTTTGAAATTGGATCCGAAGAATAGGATTTTGATCCTATTTAAGGGTTATTTTAGTTATATATGTAGTATTATATCCAAATGTATAGTAATGAATCCTCTTTTGTCTCCTATCTAGGTGGGGTTTGCAAAATCCTCATGACAAACCATACTTGGGAAACAATCACCTAAAGGGAAGGTTAATCCTTATTGGGTTATTGTTATACCCCATGTACTGGGGTGTTTTACCCATATTTGTATCATTCTCTCTAGAAATCAATCATGTACTTCCTTATGGTGATACTTGACAGGAAAAACATGTCATATGGACGCCATTAGTGCAACCACACTCACATAGTGAGTTCTCCAATGTGATTTTGAAACTTAATATCGAGAAAAATATCAGGATAGAAATGTGGCTATTATCATACATCGAAACTCATTTTATACCTTGAGAATATCTAGATATTTTACTTTACTTCTTATATTATGATTAGCATATCATGTGATGAGATGAATACTCTTTATTCTTTTGGCATACTGATTTTGGGGTGTCCTACTGGGTATTGTTATACTCACCCCTATATGGGATTTTCCAAACATACCACATATTATGAAGACGACAAACCATGCTTGGTGGTTCTTAATAGACTAGAAGAATAAAATGATTAGACCTGGGATATATAGACGTTTGTTCATACTCGGAGTTACATTTGACTATTTTCAACTATTTTTAGAAGGTTTTACTTCTTTATAGTTTTTATCGGTATTGTATGTGGCTATTTTTTCATTTCTAGTATTTTTTTATCTAACTCTGATTGTGATATTTAAATTTTTTCATGAATTATAATCAATATCAATTTACATTTCATTATTTTATAGGATTTTATATGTATGTGCATTCATATAGGTACCATTGGCAATGTCCCCAAGTGAGTGTTATTCCAACATAGTTTGGGTCTCCATCCCATGGAGAGTTAGAGGAGGGTTTGGGGTTGTCACAGATGGATTATTGAAATACAAGTAGGACATGGTGTGTGGGCCATGATATTTTCATGAGAATTTCATATATTTTTGGTAGTTTCGTGGATGTGTTTTCATATCATGTATTCCATCTCTTTATACTCATTTTACATTGAAAATGAAGTTGGGTCGCTTCATTGATACTTCTCCATAAGTGTCATTATGTGAGGAGTGTGGTATGCTATCCAATCACTACCTCAAAAGTAAATATTCCCCAGAGACTAACACCTTTTCCTATTCTATGATAACTGGGTGACATCAAGAAAATTATTCCAATCTTATTGGTTTTCATCCAATAATTTCCTCAAGTAGGGATCTATCAAGGAATTCACCATATCTGTGTAGCCTTATTTCTATGTTTTAAATCTCTTTGAGTAGTGAATATTATACCCCAATACTCTTTAGGGCTCTCATAAAAACATAACTTTGAAAAATGGATCCTTATCACTAATGATATCTTATGGTATCCTCCAACACTTCACAACATGGTCAATGAATATTTCTGCACTACGCATGGCTACCACCATTTATAGAGAGGGAACTAATGACCCATACATGGAGAACATGTCCAGGAACCTGATAATAATCCAATACATTCCATAAATTTTTATTACAATGGTAATTTCCAAGGTAAACATTTACCATTACCAATCTATAATAAAAAATGGATAAAACAATTGTTCTGGGAAATTGATCTCCATGTTTTCATATTGGCATAAAATATAAGTCTTTGTATAGGAATCCAGACAATCATATATCATGGGAAATAATATAATCTTTCTATAATGACCTTTTTATGATTTTTTCTTAAATATCATATTCCTCTTGAGTCATGAAATTCTTTTATGACATCCCTCCATTATTTCACCTACATTGGGACATATGTCCTCCTCCCTGTCGTGTAAATTATTCCATCATCCTCCCAAAATATCCTTGTATACACCTCCTTTTCGAGGGCCAAAACATTATATTCTACAAGATCATGGTCTCTCCCTTCCACGAAACAATGAATGATCCCATAATCCATGCCTGACATGTTGTTGAACAACATCTTCCATCTATGTGCGTTAGCTCTCACAATTTCCATACTAGAATTTTAATCCAAAGAATAATCAAACATAGATAATAATTATTACTACCATTCTTAGTTAATACACACCTTCTTCTGGGTTAAAAAGTATCTTGTAGCCATATTAGAAGTATTCACCCCAAACATTGACCCTAAGAGGTAATGTATCCACATACGAGGAAAATGTACTATTATACCCTCATATCTCCCCTTGTAGTTCCTTTCATCGTTATTAAAATTCTATAATTAAAATGATTTGATATTTCATTCCTATATTAGAACACTGCAAAAAAATTATTAGGCATCAGAGTGTACGTTATAAGGATAGTTTTGATCCTCGGTGCTCAATATGATATCTTCCATGGCTATGTTTTATAAACCATCGACTTCCTCCTCATATTTTTCATCCCACTCCCATGGAATGTGATTTTTTTCATGTCAGTGAATGGATCCACCTTCCTTGAGTAGATATGGGTGAAATGAAAATAACAATTCACCATCCCAATAATAGATCTCATCTCTAGAAATGTGGTTAGCATATCCCATACGATTATAGAATGAAACATCTCATGGACCATCATGAGCTTCTATCCGTTGGTTATATGCACCAAAATGATAGCATTATAACTTTTTATGGAATACTTATCTTTCATTTAAATTAAATCACTAAACTACAACACCATTAAAATGGTTCTTAAGTGATCTATGTGGTCTTCTATTATTTCACAATATATAATAATATCATAATGTGTACTAGTAGGATATTTATTAAGTATTGAGGGAATAATTTATTCACCGAGGTAAAAGAATATACCTAGTGTGTTAGAAAAACCAAATTTCATAACATTTAACTCTTAAGATCCATTCTTTATCACAAAGGTAGTCTATAAAAAATCCTTCATCAGTACAAAAATTTGACAGCACCCATATATTAAGTCCTTCATACTAAATACCCATGGATTTCATAAATGATTGAATGGATCATCTATAAATGGGACAAGAACCATGTTCTTCCCTGTGGCTTTTTTCATTCCTTGCTTGTCCATTCACATCATCAAGAAGCCATCATACATATTTTGGGAAAAAATAGTGGATCTATATCATGCTGGGATGGTTGGGTTTTACACATATAAAATATTTACATTAACTATCTCTTAAACTCATACATGGTTGGCTTATCCATATGATAGGGTTTCCTAGAAGTTTATTCTACTCCAGCATCAAAATAAATCTGATGATCAACATCCCTTATATTTGGACGCTTCTTGGGAATCTCTAGTTGCTTGACATCACTAAAATCCTTTAGTACCCCCCTTATATATTTTAACAACTCTTGATTATCTTCCTCCGACCCAAGTTCATTCTCATATACCATGAACGTCTCCTCTCATTAATTTAAACCCATCTCAACATAATGGGTAGAATTTAAATACATGTTATTATTTAAAAATACCTTCGTCATCACAATACATTAGAATCTCTTCTCCACGATCCCCAACAATTCCATGTGTGGTGTTGGTATGGGCTCTGGAATTTTTGAATAAATTCACCCCAATTCAAGAATGGATGAATCCATCAAAACCTCTATGATCTCATTAACTCCACACCATTACATAATGAAAAGCATAATTCCTCAAAAATTTCCCCATAGTGGTTGTGACATGGAAATGATGGATTTATCATGACCAGTTGTCTTGGTTACAACTAGCACATTCCTCCTCGCTTTATCATTATATGAAATGATCTGTGTGGATCCCATGTCAACAATTAAAAAGGTAGTTTTACCATTAAGATATAATTTTCATACATCAACCCATCCTTGTGGCACCATAAGTGGTTTCCTCACCTCAAACAAAATGAAGATCCTTAATGACCTTATTTTCCATTCCATAGAAACATCATCCTACTTTTCAAAAAATAGAGTCGATTTGTTTCATCATGGTGATAACTCTCTACTAATAAGACCCCTATAAAAGTGTAAACCTAAATGATTATGTATTCTAGTGTAGTCCTGGTTTATTTATTGGACATTTCTTTATCACGGGTATCTCAGTACAAAATATTTTGTTTCTCAGCCCCACCATTAACCACACAATGCTTCTTTTGGTAGAGGTAGTTCAACCTTCTCCTTATATTCCACCAGTGACTCATACATGGAGAAGATACTAGTGAAAGTATTCGGACATTGAAGTTTTATCTATTATTAATCCCATGGTTGAAGTCCTCCAATTAAAACATATATTTGATCATAGACATTCATTCCTTGTACTTAGATATTAAGAGAGACATACTCTCACACACACTCATAGATTACCCCTTGTTATTAAAGGTTTGAATCTATTACCTTAATTCGCTATCTACTTATTAATTGTAGAACTAAATTTATATCCACAACAAAAACACTACCCCTTATGGATCATCCTTCCCACCATCCTTATGATCTTGGTGCTTCACCATCCACCATAGAGATGCATTGGCACCCATGTTAAGAATGGTCTTCTTCACACAAATAAAATCATCCATCAATCCAACTATATTTAATTATTAATTAAAATTTAAAATGAATTTGTCTACCACTTTCTCATCTTACTTCACATTTAAGTTCCCGGATCGAGCTAAATCAATATTGGGTGTGTATCTTACAATAAAACCACTAGCCATCTCTCTATAAAAATTGAAAAACTCATCCTTCTGGGGAAAAAGAGTTCTGTTAAACCTAGTTTTCATACCACGTTTTAAGAAGAACCCATTAGTCTTATAATTTAATTCATCAGTATATTTTAAATTATTTTTATAATTCCTCTAAACAGACATTACTGAATATAGAAGCCGAAAGAGAACATCACGTAGGAACATTATTCTTTGTTCCCCTTCCTCTCTATCCCCCTTGACAATTTCAAGGATTTAAATAATGTATGAAATTATATCCTCTTCTATTAGGAGATTCTCATAAGTAGTTTCCAAATCTTCATTGAATATCTGATGGGTCTTCTTAGGAATGAACAATATTGTCTCCTTCTCAACAACTGTGATAGGATCATTAATTATATACCTTTTCATTCTCAAACCCATTCTTTGAATTAGGGCTCCCATACCAGCTGTCACAAGAATTATCCATTACCACACTCTAATGGGACACCTTAAAAAAATTCTACTTCAATGTATATCCATGTTCAACCTTTACAACTTCACAATATGTGTACATTTAATAAAGGGGTGTTCTTGAGAAACTCCTAAGATATGATTTTAATAATATATATTAACAAATCAAAATTTACATGTGTGTTTACAAAATTGGTTCCCCTACCTTTAGAAAGGGTTCAATATAAATATCTATAACATTATATAATATTACACATCAAAATGAATCTACAGAATTATATTATACAATATTATTCAAGGAAAATTTGGAAACCCATAGAGATCCACAAATTTTGTAGTTCTCTAGAGTGTTCTACAACATTCATTTCCCAATGTGGAATTATATATATTATAGAGAAGTATAGAATATTATGGAAAATGGTGGGGGTGAATATATTACAATAAGATTCAAAAGAACTAGAATAGCATATAACATATCCATGTGGTGATGAAGGAAACCATTCCCCATCTATGTGATTATATTGGTACAATTTTTCTTGAATAGTTATTTCTATGAATCAATGTATTATGAACCAATGTAATAAAAGGTACTAAATTTTCTTATTCTTCATCATTAGGATCCCATTTTTTTCTTTTGGGAGAAAACCTTGATTAGGGATATCATTTTTTGTATATAGTTTAGGGATCATTTGGATAGAAACTCATTATGATTCATTTAATGAAAAATGGTTTCCTAAAAATGTGAATTTTGTAATAAATATTATCCCACAATGAAATTGAGGAAGTTGAATTATCTTCTAATCAACTCATTCTTGAACTAGATAGTATAGATTTTATGAGACAACATTATTGTCTTCAAAATTTAATTTTTTGTAAAATTGTTTTTGAAAAATGCATTATATTATAGATTTAAAAATATAGGTTGTGTGATTAACCCAAAACATGGTTGATTAACTACTAAAATGATGAATTGTATACATAAATTATTTAGGTGTGATATCTTGGGCCTAAAATGGGTTCATGATCTTATGATCCAATTATGGGCCTTATTGGTTTTTATTTTCCTACCTATGATAAACTTAGAGAACACATGATTATACCATTGATTCTGATGCTTTTGTCGGGGCACCCATTCATCTGTTTCAGAGGATGGAAAACTATTTCCCCATATTCCCACTATCCAATGGAGGGAGGCATCCATATTTTATTAAGGGATGTTTTCTCCTTGATCAAAATGGGATGATGGGATGTAAGTTTCTCCTTCTGTGTATTCCTCCTTGGAACTTGTTGCCTAGTCTGGGTCTCCCTCACAGATTAGAGTCGTGGTTCCAGAATCCGGTTCCCAGTGCCATATCGTTGTGGATGCTTGTTAGTTATACTACTTCAATTAAGAAATTTCATGGGGTCTTGACATGGTATCAACATTCGGTCAGAGTATATGGCTGCATCACGCATGTCAGGGCATCTATGGATGCGTGGACATTAGGAAACATGTATTCTTTATCATAAGAGGGAATGTAAAGGGTGTAGAAATCTAGGAATCCCAAGTTAGTCATGGGGTATCATATGACGGAGGAATGTCTCTGAGGTTTTCCTCAGCTTCCCATGCTTAACATGGGGTATGTCACAATTTTAACTTCACGAGGAGATAGTTACACCATAGGCGTTTATTTAGAGGTTTTATTTAGGAATCTCATATTAAACACAGGGTAGGACGCGAGTTTAACGCCTTTAGGAGACGATATATGAGTGATCAGAATGTCCCATAGAGACAGATTAGATTGGTACATCCCTGGGAGGGAACACATAGAAGGTTTACCAGATTGGTGGATCAGAATGGCCAAAGTGGATGGATCCAAGTTGGTGTATCCCCTAAAGGGAGGATATCAAACAGTGAAGGATGATCTGAACACCATTGAGGGTAGTTCAGAAAGAGTGAACCCCCGAAATGGGGAACACTAGATGGATATGTATGAATTCCCAATGAGAGAAAACCCAAGGTGTGTGTTCCAGAAAGGGAAGATGTCACACCAAGAATGATGATATGGACACCAATGTGGGAGGATTAGGAAGAATTCACCCCAATATTGGGGATACCAAGTTTTTCTATTGGCTGGGATGGAACCTCATGGTGGTTTCCTACACTCCCAATGCAGAGGATAGAGATCAAAACCCACATAGTTCAAAGGGGTGATGGATCAGGATATACATGACAGACAACAACCCATAGACATGATTGAGCGTATGCATGGATAGCGGCCCATCGCAAGAGGGACACTCTTGGATGAATGATTGTAGATTTCTTGTGGATTTCATGTCATTATCTGCCCAATTATAGCTAGGAGCAGTGGTGAAGTGGGTTACACGATCTCACCGAGAAATGGTGGCCCGGGTAAGAATCAGGATAGTTGATGGAGAGTTTAATGAAGTAGAGGGGGATGAGATAGAATAGATGTGAGGGAGACTGTGATGTTGGGATTGATCCATGAAGAGATTTCCTACATATTCTCATAGAAGGGAATCCAAGTCTGTGTAGTTCAGTTTGGCCATGAAATCATGGTGTGCATAGAGGACAGTGACCCAAAGGCATGATGAGGATTATGCATTGTTAGTAGACTATATTGGTTTGACACTCGATGGGAAGACCATAGATATGAGTCTCATCAATGGGGACTACAACGGCTTATCGTTCATTGGGGAACACAATAGCTTACCTCTGGTTGGGGATCTTAACAACTAACAGTTGGATTGGGTACGATGGCATGCTGCTGATTGGGGAACACAATGGATTTCCACTGATTTGGGAACATGAATGATTAACATTGATTAGGGTTGACAATGTTTTACCACTAATTGGGGGGATGTTTAGTGTCATGAGAGACAAAAATGGGCATATAGATTTTTGTCATGCTGGACAAGGGTGGTCCGACGTGATGTAGGTGGGACTGACGAGTGTTCGGCTTGATCCTAAGGGATGCTCCCTACGTACCATGCCATGGTAGGGATCAAAGTCCACGTAGTTCAGGATGGGGGCATAGAATCGGGGTGAACACAGAGGAAAACAACCCAATGATATACTTGGGGTTATGAATGGATAGTGTCCCAAAAAAGAAAATAGGGGCTTACACATGGTTAGCGGCCATGGGAGATGGATATTGGGACTTACTCCAGGGTGGAGGCCCTAGTGGCGACATGGTCCATTGGGAGAGGGATTTGGAATGGAAGAGAGAAGGGTTTCGGTGATCATCCCACCTTCTAGTCTTTTTCCTGGAAGAATATAAGAGGATTAGGGATGGTTCTTCCCTCAAGAAAGGCTAGGGGAATACACAATGGTGGTTTCCATTTCCCCGCAGATAGTTTCCACTCTATCATAGAGGATCCCAATCCATTTGATGAAGAAATCACTGTATTAGAGACTAGAAGACTTGAAGAATGTCATATTAGGCGGCACCCCACGTGCGATGCATAGGGGAGACCGCAGTTTAATGTCATATGCTGGGGACAATGGTGCTTGGGAGTTTAATGTCATGTAGCTCGGACGAGGAGAGTTCACTCGGAACCCCATAAGACTTACATAATTTATAACCACCCACCCTTGGGTAAGGGAATTCATTAGATATTCTATGTGAAGGGTTTGTTATGGTGTGATCCATTTGGGGGACCACATTAGTGTGGCTTGGTATTGAGCCTTATGAAAGATTCCTACATACCCCACCTTGGAAAAGATCAAAGTCCACATAGTTCAGGATTAGTGTTGGTGAGCCAATGTGAAGTAGTAGGGACCAATGGTTGTTGGGCTTCAACCCCGAGAAGGCTTCATGCATACCATTCCTTATCAAGGATCAAATTCCACGTAGTTCGGAAGAGGTGTTGGTTAACCGACGTGAAGTGGTCATGACCAATATGTGTTGGGCTTAAACCTCAAAGAGGATTATTACGTACCCAACCTTGGCAAGGATGAAAGTCCACATAGTTCAAAAGTGTTTAGTGAACTGACGTGATGGGGTCAGGACGAGTAGGTTTTAGGCTTCAACATCATGGAGGATTCCTAAATAACATTCCCTGGAAAAGATCAAAGTCTATGTAGTTTAGAAAGAGTTGGTGAACTAACATGAAGGGGGTTAGAACCAATAGGTGTTGGGATTGAACCTCAAGGTGGATTCCTACATACCATGTTGTGGCATGTATCAAAGTCCATGTAGTTCAAAATCATGTTGGGGATTATGTTGTAAGGAAACCTAGAGTGGATATCATGGTCATTGTTTACTCTAAGCTCACATGAGTCATGATCAATGTGAGAAACAAGTGGCTATAAAGACCTGACAATCACATCATGAATGGTGCATCAGTTTGAAGTGGAATGGGGCTTACACGTGGTTAGCACCCCCAAAAGGTAACAAGGGCCTACAAATGGTTAGCGGCCTAGGGGACGCTATGGGGTGGCAATGGTGGATAGGGGTTGACGATTGGACACTACCCGAGTGCTGTTGTATAGCGACAATGGTGGATGGTGCTTACACATTGATGCTTATTAGCTGCCGCTATGGAGTGGAAACAGTGAATTGGGATTATGGATGGATGCTTCCCTAGTGCCACTACAGAGCAGCAATGGTGATTGGGGCATACAAGTGGAAGCATCCTGAGTGACACTATGGAGAAAAAATGGTGAATGGGGAATATTCATATATGCTGCTTGGGTGCCACTATGGAGCGTTAATGGTGAATGGGGCTGACACGTGGAGTCTAGCCGAGTGCCGATATGGAGTGGCAAAGGTGAATGGGGTGTACACATGGACGTTTCCCAAGTGCTGCTATAGAGCGACAATGGTGAGATAGGATTATTCATGGAAGCTTCCTGGGTTATTCTATGAAGCGGCAATGGTGAATGAGTCTTATACATGGAAGCTGCCTGGGTGCCACTGTGGAGCCACAATGGTGGATGGGGCTTGCATATGAAAGCTTCTCGTGTGCCGCAACAGAGCAAGAAAGGTGAATGGGGTTACACGTGGAAGTTTCCCGAGTTCCGCTGAGGAGCAAAAATGGTGGATGGGGCTTATGCCTGGAATCAACTAGAGTGCCGTTATGGAGAAGAAAAGGTGAATGGGGCTTACACATAGAAGCTACCTGGGTGTCGCTGATGAGAGACAATGGTGGATGGGGCCTACACATGAAAGTTTCTCGTCATGTCTTCCTCATTTTCGGCCATGAGGTCATCCCAACTCACTATTGGGTTGAGGTATATAATTGGGTCCAGCATGTAAGCGCAAGTTCACAAGAGAGATAATGCCAAGGGTGTATGATTCAATCCAATAAAAGGGAGATGGAAAGTTTGAATCGCATTCCCGATATTTTGACTGAAACTTTCTATCTATTAGAAGATTAACGGGTGGCCACAACATACCACCCAACCAAGAATTCAAGGGGGATAAAATGATGCAAACCAAGGGCATCCCCTCGAACAAAGGACATACACTCCGCTAGTAGGGAGCCAATGCTATCATAAACAATGAGCCTCTCCTCCTGTCTGCCTACCCGTGAAATCGCATCAGCCGGAAAGTTAGCCTCCCTCCAACAGTGCTTCACAATTCTCTCACAATCTATTGCAACCACACATTTTCGAATGATATACACAAGATCCCAGGGCGGTTCATAAATAAATTTCACTGATCTGACCCGGACTTCCGAGTCCGAATCCACTTCATCCTTCTGAAAACCCACCCTTATACAAATATTGATCCATGTGAGAAGCGCCCACGCTTCTGCCCCCAAAGAGCATCCCAGGCCAAAATATGCGCTGAAGGCCACCAACACTGATCCACACAAATCTCAAAGCATCCCACCGCCTCTCATAATCCCATTTATCAGGGATCCATCCACATTTAATTTGACACCAATCACAAGAGGTTTCCATCTAATCCATCGCCCTTCCTATATACTATGCCTTTTTGCAACATTTGGACAAGGATGTCCCAGAATGTACTGTCTCCCTTTTAACAGCGGACCCAACTCAATGAGAAGAGCTTTCAAACATACCCATGGAAAAATAGGAGGCTTCCCATCGCCCATCCGATAAATGTTACGAGCTTCCCCGATGACCCAGCATGTGGAAGAGAAGATGACACACCTTACCTTAACTTCCAAGGACCATCCATCCAGATCCTGAAACCAAACTGCCAGAAAAACATGAAGGAAGGGTAGAGTCTGCTCAACATGTGGCATAGGAGAAAAGTGCGACCAAAGAAAAACTGACCAATCACTCTGACAGAAGAGATGCACCACAGATTCGGCCTGAGGATTCCAACAGTAAAGGCAACGAGAGGCAAGTTGAACTCCCTTTCTCTGGATGCAATCCTCCGTGGGAAGCCCATTTTTGATGATGAACCAAAGAAATATGTTCATTTTCAGGGGTATCTCGTTGCAATAGAACTTCGACCACGCGTCGATAACTGGCTCCCCCTGAACTAACTTCTTGTAATCCCGAACAGACAGCTTACCTGAGCTCAACCCGGAAAAACAACACCTGTCTTCTTCCTCATTAAAAGAAATTTCCTCATAATGCCTTTTCTGCTCCCGGTTCAGAACTTCTTGAATAAGAGGCGGATGTTCTGACGCTTCCTTGAAGGTAATGTCTGGAATAAGGAACCCTGGAAAAAACAGCCACTCTCCGAACCAGTTATCCTTCCAAAAACTGATGTCGCCTTTTCCAATAATCCACCTGGATGATCCCTGCAGTTCATCCATACATGAGAACATTCGCTTTTCCAATGCCATCAGCGGTGGCTTACGGGATTAGAAACCCCCTTGCTCCCCCTATCGACTTCTGAAGAAAGAGCCCAAGAGTGAATTGTTAGCAATGATCTCCCACGCCAGCTTTTCTTGGAATACCTTTATGGTATCAGAAATGTCACGTAACCCAGCACCCCCCTCTTTAACCGGCTTTTCTAAATGAGACCATACCGCTAAGTGGCATCGACCTGTATGATTAGCATCCCACAAAAAGGAGTTAAGTATCTTCTACAGCCTTACAATGGTCCCTTTAGGGGGTCTAAGTACCGAGAAGACGTGCATATGGATGGTGGAAAACACGTTGTTAATCAAGATTATCCTCCCACCGAATGATAGCAACTTGTTCTTCCAATTAAAAATGCACCCAAACACCCGATTAAGAGCATCCTCAAAAAAACACTTCTTCATGTGGCCACATGCCAGCGGGACTCCAATATACAGCATAGGGAGTTGATGTTTTGGACAACCCAATATGTCTTGGATACTCTTGCATCGATTTCCCAGGCACTTGTTGGAAATAAAAACATGGCTCTTCCTTGAATTGATACGATTCCCACTCAAACGACCATACACATTGAAAATCTCCATTAGACCCCTCAAAGAACACCGCATTCCATTAATAAAGATCAAGATATCGTCTACGAACATCAAGTGAGACATGTCAATCATACCGTTCTTGCCGAGAAAAGGAAACAGCCTTCCATTCTCCATTCCCCTATGTAAATTCCTTGTTAAGGCCTCCTGTGCTAAGATAAAGAGATTTGTGGAATGGGGGTCTCCCTGCCTCACTCCACGGACCGATTTGAAAAAACCAAATCACCTCCCTTTAAGAGATATGGTGAGCCATGGAGGGGATAAGAACCTGAAACAAAGATCGCAAAACCATTCATGGAACCCAAACTGTCTCATAACTTGAGAGGGTGGTGTGGTGATAGAGGATTACTGTTGACCATGTTTAAATCACATCATCCATATTGTGCAAGCCTGAAATGGGGACAAACAGATGAGGGATGACTATTGACCATGTTAAAAACACATATCCTAACTTGAAGTGTTGTCCAATGCCTTCTGGGGCGTTATCACCGAATGGTATGTGAGCTGAGGCGGCATTTAACTAGGCTATTAGGGGGTCCCGTCAGACATAAAATAGGATGAATATCCTAATGAAGTACACACAAATCATGAGGTCGAGTGATTTATTGCTCGAAAAGTTTCCAAGACTTTTGAAATAATCCCACTGTAATCATCGCATCAAGTATCTCGTGGTTGGCGCATAAGGCATCTCTTGTTTAGAGCATGAGGCATCCTGTGTTTTAATTATAGGGAATGATATAGTTTAAATTATTGTAGAATGTAATAGTTTAAATATTGGAATCTTATGCTTGGTGCATATGGAATCTCTTGTTTATATCAACAGGCATCATATGATTGGTACAAAGGTTATGCCACATTTTATTGTCATATAGAGAGTATGGTTGGTGTCTTATTCTTGTTTCATAAGTCATATCTTGTTTGGAGTAGGAGACATCCTATGTTTCACACATAGGGTGTACAACAGTTTGTTGTCATGTAGAAAGTATTATTGGCATCTTACACTTGGTGGATAAGGCATCTCTTGTTTGTAGCAAGGGGAATCATATATTTTTCATATACGATTCACTACAGTTTATAGTAATATAGATATGACTATTGGAATCTTACACGTGGTGCATAAGGAAACTCCTGTTTGGAGCAAGAGGCATCCTATATTTGTCATATAGGCTGCACTATAGTTTATAGTCATGTAGATTTGACTATGAGAAATAAGGAACCTAACAATGGTTGGTGTTGGATCTTACAAAAGAGTGGCCCTTTCTAGTTCAACCGGACATAGGAGTCTGGTGATATGGTTTGGATGAGTTACTTGAGGAATGGCTAGACTCAAGGTACTCAGGGAATTCATGAGGAAAATATCAACTCACGATATGGGAAACGAACCAAGAAAAATATGTCAACCCAAGGGGTTTAATGGCGTGTGGTGGAGTATCTGAAATAATGGTATTCCATACGTGGAAGGTGGACAAGCATACATGAGAAATGAAAAATGTCGACATCGTGGCCTGAAATGTTCGGGGTGTAACTCTTCATTTTTCATGGGGGTCAATGATGGTAGCGAAGAAAATGACAACGATCTAGAGTGGGTACGCAGGGGTGCAGCCCCCACGTTATGGAATAGTGGGAACAAAGGTAAGATATTTGTGAAGCATAGGGCTTCATAATATTGATTTGTGGTGGAATGTAGCTCATAAATCATGGGGTATCGCAAAGAATCTTCGCAAATGAAAGATGCTCGCAGAGCATGGTATCTCATGAAGCATAGGCTCGCGCAGAGAAAATGGGCTCATGGAGAAAAGGGGCCCGTGAAGTGAATCATCTCATAGAGAGAAGTGGCTCACAGAGAAAAAAACTCATAGAGTGAAGCAGCTCACAGAGAAAAGGGGAATGCAAAGAAAAGTGGCTCCCAGAGCTATGCCTCTCGTGGAGCGTCGAGTAACCCAAAGGAGCTCCCTCCTTTGAAAAAGGTTGATCCCTTTGCGAAGTGAATCACTTCATAGTGATCTGAAGCTCTGGGAAATGGGAGATCGCCCCCCCAAGGGGTGGCATGACCATGCTTATGAAGAGGGTTGAGTCAGGTATTTATAGGTGATGGAGGTCAACAAAGCACACCGTGAAGCATAAATGCACGTCGGGAAGCAAAAATGAGCACTACAAAGGAATTCACACTTAAAACCAGAGGGAGATCCCAAATGTTTCTCATAATCTCGGAGTTAACCATCACCAACCTTTGCTGCTCTCGTGGAGGCTCTGGTCAAGTTCCTTCAAGTTTATTGTAATCGCATTTTCGACCATCATCTACCATCCTGATGCTCACGGAGGCTCCGGTCGAGTTCCCTCAAGTTAATCGCAATCAAAATGTCAGTTATCATCAACCTTCACAATGCTCATGGATTCTCCAGTAAAATTCCTCTATTCTACGATAGTAGAGGGAGCTTCCTAAGTGGGCACCATGAACTAGTTTTCCATCCCAACATCAAATATCCATAACTCATAATATAAAATTTTTTTGGGCCCTACGACTAGTCAAATCGAAACTTGTGAAACAGCCAAAGATCTTCGATCATGTATGGAAGCATTTAGAATATTTTGTGGATCCATTTTCCTGTTCCAACAACCTGTATGAAATGTATTGAGAGAAAATGTATGTATTACACTTGTTAGTATGGATTATTTAGTATAAATTTTTCAAGAATGTACTTCAATTGGAAATCTTCAAGGTGTTTGTGTTCATGAAATGGGTTAACATCATGTTGTTTTTTATTTTAAATACTTAACTATTATTTCCATGTATATGAATTATGAGTCTTAATCTACTGGGTTTAATACTTACCCCCAACATATTCATCTAAGTGTTTATGAAGAAATTATTTATGAATATACCATTAAGGGGATGTACTGATACATTAAAATTGGTAATGTTGTTGTTGTGGTATTAGTATTGGCGGTTATTGTTTTGAGATGCGTGAAAATGGTGGTTGTTGTGGTTCTATATTAGTGTCATGGTTTCTTGTAGTGTATTTATTTATTTTATTGTTGTAAACATATTAGTATCTCTATTACTAATATTACTATAATTATTATTCAAGTTTATTAATTTTTTAAATTATTATTGGTTAAAGTATATCAAAAAAATTCCCTTATTTGACATTTTTAATGGTTTTATAGTACATGTTTTTTATGTAAGGGGAAATCAGCCCCATGATTTTGTACATACCATGTAAATTTTATTCATGGTTTGGGTTTCTAGGATACATCACCTATGTTTAATTTCAATATGGTCTATCCCAAGATTGACTAAGGGTGTTTCAAGTGATATTAGTTTGGTCTGGTTCATTAGACGATAATTGTTTGCATATAGATATTATGTGTTATAACATGAAATATAATTATAAAATTCATATATTATAATTTTATAATGAATATGTGTTTCCACAATGGGTTTTTTATTAAAACTATTATGATGTAATTATAGTGTTGAATCCTTATCTTTAAGGTTTCTGTCAATGGGAGTAAAAAATAATGAATGGTTAAAAGAATTTATACTAGGATTTTGAATTTTCTGTGATATATTATGATTTTAATGATTTTTAGTTTTTATAAATAAAAAAAGAAAGAATAAATATTATGTTATGACTGGTGGGTAATTATTCCCTAATAATAAGAAAAGTTCCACCAGTCATTAGACATAAAAACCAACAAGTTAATTCTTCCAGGAATGTGTCTATCCTTGAATCATAGGTGAATTTAAAAAATTTCCAAATCATTATTAAAACATTATAAGATAGAGATAATGGAAATCAACCATACGAACCACATCCCATGTACCCCAGACTAGAATTACAAAGGTTGAAGCCACTAATATTTCAGGTTGATTCAAGACAAGACAATGTAGTAGCATTGATTCGGAGCCTAGATATAATATTTGATTTAAAGGGTAACCCAACATCAAATAAGGTGATTATTAGTGTGTATATGCTCATTGTTCTTGAACATAAATGGTGGGACCTATATTTTCATGATATATTCATCCAAGGCCTCACATGAGAGGGAATTGTGAAATTATTGATAAAATTATTCTATCCAAATTCCATTATAGTGATATGAATAATATATTTCATCCAATTGAGTAAAAGAAACAACGTACCTATGATTTAATCTTCTGGATTTAAATAGATTTCTATTTTTTCACTATAAATGACTGATAGTTAATCACACCAGGCTTAGATGTTCTGTGAAGGTATGTGATAGGATGATTATTGTATACATTGTAGATAATACATTATAGAGTTTAAATATTTAGTGGTAGAAAAAGAAATTTATGAGAAAATTAGTGGATCAAACACAATTTTAATCCTTCAAATATGTGTTAACTATAGTGTAAAGGAAAAATCATAAAAGGTATAGACAGTCTCATGTAATCTTATAACCATACAATCAATAATCTATGTCTGTTTCCTTTCATCAACATCATAGTACCAAACTGAGTTTCTTATGATATGTTTATTTAGAATACATAAAAAGGTAATGTATAACTCCACCGTGAGTGTTATATAATTGGGGACACATGTTACATATTTATACACTATTTTATGAATTGCCCAAAGTAAACAGAGGGCGATTTTTCTAACAAATCATTGGATTCTAATGGAAAACAAGGAGTACATGATTGGAAAAATACTCTCTCTTGTAATAAATGTAGTCAAAGTGATTCTATATATATCCTAAAAACATAATAAACATTTCCTCAACCTAGTAATTAGAACCATTCTATATGATTTGATCAATAACATTTTCTTGGCAACAAGAACTTTCAAATTAATGATACATTTCCCTCATATGTATGAGGCATAATTATCCCAAATTCTACATTGGTGAATTTTTTATAATTATTATTCTCATTCTTCATTACTTATTTCATGTTAAAGAACATTGATTTTTTATTGAAATGTTGCATTGTGTTGGGCATAAAAATCACCTCTATGGAATGGCAAGTGAAAAAATTTAATTGTTCCTAATTATACATTAGTACAAAATAAATCAAGTTCTTATGGAAGTAAAATATCATTAACATGTACATCTGTGATGTTATCATAGGAATAGGTTGGTGGGTAGAATTCAGGGCTCAAATTGATCTCTATTCATAAAAAGATATTTTTTTCATCTAATGATATTTTTCTGGCTATTTATTGGGGGGAATATGATTTCAATTTAAGAATAAAATGAACATTATTTATAATATTTGAGACTATTTTATGTCAACTAGAAATTATCACCATTGGGTCTACATGTGAATCTTAACAAAAAAATCATGGCATAAAAGATCAGTACCTTGACATTATTTTGGAAATGTAGCCCAATATTTATTGATCTAATTTGAGGAATGAATACTATTTATCTTCAATCATCTAAAAGAATTCCAATAGAAATATGGTTATTCATGTTCCTTCTAGAAGAATAAAAATAAATTGTTTTATAAACCATGTATGCCACCTTATGTGGTTGCGGTTCTATTTTATAGGAATGAGGATGATACTCTTTTCTATTTTGTCTATTATTGCACACTAAATAACTTCGTGATAAAAAAATCTATACACTATTCATAAAATTGATGATTTATTTCATCAATTGAAAAGGAACCATGTATTTATCTAGAATTTCTATGATAACATGATTTTAAAAAATTCATTTCATTAGAAAGGATATTCTAAAAATGGATTTTAAAATCCATTTTGGATTTTATGATAATAAGTTTATTCCTTTTAGTCATAATAATATGTCAGAAATATTATTGGAATTTATGAATGGTATCATATATTGAAAACTATATTTCATCATTATTTTACTATTTGAAAACATATTAGTTTATTCTCACATGAATGATGATCCGAAAAATTCATGTGGATATCATGCTGATTATATTACACAGTTCCCACATTAATACCAAATATTCATTATGTCACTTCTAGATATATAATGTTTTCTTCCTTATTTATGATATTATCAAAAGGGTAATATCAATTGACATGATAATTTTTGGGCCATCATTTTATGGAAACAAACTATAAACACCATTAAGATACAAATGTTTCTAGGATTCGAATGGTTTTATCGTTTTTTTCCAATGATTTCTCACTTATCACGTTATCATGTCTGTGTTGAAAACCAATGGAATTACACTCTTTGAGAGCAGAAATATATAAATATATATCAAGGAAATATTAGTCCAGACTAATAAATACACTAGTATTGATCTTTCTAGAATCAACTGAGGGATACATTTTCTTATGTGATTCATACAGATCTGGATTCCGGTGCATTCTCTTACATAAGGATCATGTCATGGCATATGAAATTTAAAAATTGAGGATAAATGAGAAAAAATATATAATAATTTATTAGGAATAAGACATTACGGTCTATGTATTAAAACAATAGAACCACTGCCACTTCAATGAATAGTTCTTATTGTATGTAGATCATAAAATCTCAAAGAACAAATTATTTAAATGGGGATATAACCTCAAACAATAGTGTTGGGTGGATAATTTTTAGATTTTTAACATTGAATTTATTTTAAAACATGTTATTATAAACTTATTGACTGATGCATTATGTTATTAGTTATACAACACAGTTGTTAACAAAGCATTAGATCAATTGTAGTTATTGGAGGTAATTACTCACATGCATTTGGAATGTGTTGATCTTTAATAATGAATTTTTTTCATTATATGTTGTTTTATACTATATTTTTATTATAAAATAAAGGAGGCTTAATATATATAATTTTATATTCATTTATTGTGGTTAAACATCATTGGTCATTTGACCATTGATGGATAAGTAGATTAAAATTCTGTATATTTCATTAAATATTTTTAATAACTTATCTATAATTATATGGGGATCAAAATAATTCTTAATATCATTTAATGATGTATATTCTCCTAGGTAACTAGATGATGAGTAGGGAAACTTCTGATCATTTATGGTGATTAGTTATAAAGAAAAACATGATCAAGAATTTTGTTACAGGCCTTACTTTTCATCATGTGAAGGAAGGATGTCAATATACATCTCAAATGTTACAATTAAAACCCATTCCCATATTGAAATAGGTTTATATTTAGATGTAATTTGAAAATACCCTACTTATAATTGATTAGAAAAGAAATTCGTTAGTGTTGATTCAGCACCAAATAATGATTTTGACATAATTCATTCAAATCCTGGATATGAATTCAATAGCTATGTTGGTGAAACTCTAAATTCAAAAGGCATTAAAATTTGAAGGGGTAAAATTTCTACATTCTAGAACCAAGATACTATATTTACATATCATTTTTGGATGTCCATAAAATATGGGCATGGAACCTCATTGAATATGAGAACATCCTAAAATCTTAAAATGGATTGAAAGCTATATTGTATGATTTATATGTTAGTTGAAATTTTATGGGCTTGTGTTATAGATTTTAGTGGATTTTAGAATTATTATTAGATATATATAAAGTTTTCATGAAACAATAGTTATCATGAGACCATATATATATATGACTTTATATGATTACATTTGTAGTTAGACTTGTTTCTATCTGCTTAACCGGGTAATGATTAGGGAAACATAACAAATTTAAAAAAGGATGGTGAATGAGACGAAGTTGAAGATACATATGATTAAGAGAAGTATTGATATATCCTAGAGTAACTTATAATTCTATGCAGATCATCATTATCATTCATTATAATTTTATGTGGATGATTATGTATTATTATGTGTTTCTAACAGATTGGACTGTCATTATTTTAGAAAAAGTTTTTTTTTCACCTTAATATGTTGTAAATTTTGAAATTATGGAATATATTTTAAATGTTTCTCATTAGAAAACTCTACCAATAATATTTAGTTTAATTCATAATATTTTCTAGGATTCATAGCTAATTAAATTCCATTTCAGTCATGAATATGTGACTAGCTAGGATCATGTTATTGTAGAGACTGAAGTGATATTTTGTGACACGACATTTTGAATTCTACATAGGTGTGACAAGTTCACATGGGGAATTAAAGTAGTCATTTTATGATTATAACGCCATATGGTAGGATGAAAGAGTAGATTTGGTAATTCTATAAGAATATTATAAAGAAATTCTAAGAGATTTTCAAGCTCACTGGATTCATGAATATTTCTTGGGAATAAATACCAATTAGGTGTTTAATAATAATAGTTTAAGAAATTGTTACTATTTTATGATGTTTGTTTTTTGTTTTGGTCGGTTTGGGTTAAATATATAGAAGTTTTAGGAGACAAAAATATAATTTAATTTGAAATTTTGTTGCAAGATTTTGTACACAACATTAATAGTTTCTAGGAAGATTCAATGGATATCTTTTTGATTTTATTAACATAATGAAACACTATTCATGTGGAGAATGGGATTCATGAAATAAATAGTTTTGAGGATTTTTAGTTGAGGAAACCAGAAATTTAGATTATGTTTCTATCTGTAATATTCATTATGTGATCAACCTAAAATCAATTTATGTCGAAGATACCCAAAAAATATTCTGGACATGAATAGTCATTCATATTGTTAACCAACTTCTATAACTACATTCTAAATATCATTCTAATTATTCCTCTAAAAACATCAATAAATACAATCCAAACCCCATATAATTTTATAGAAAAAGAATAAATTATTTATATAACACAAATGCGAGTTGTCATATCATGTGACTAAATTATACATGTTTGAAAACATAGCTAGTTAATCAATGTATTTAAATTCATACAATTTAGAGACATTTTTAATCATGGATAATTTAATGTCCTTTGAAAACATGATTAGTTTAGCAATAAACTAGTTTCTAATGTTTTTACATCACACATGTAAATATATATTTATGTTATTTATATACATGACTAATGTAAGAAATGATTTCAATTTTGTGTTTTTTGTTATATAGGTTCAATTAATGGATTAAAATATGTAACAAACTCTAACTCATTCCATGGTGGCATTCCCATAACCTCTACATGAATGAACCTATGATGAACCTTCTCTTATGATATGCTATAGAAAACAAATGTTCCACAATCGAAAAAGAAAATTGTTGGTCCTTAATAATTTTGTTTCTCAACTAAAAAACATAATTTCAAATAAAAATATACTGATAAAAACTCAAACTTAATATGATAACCATTTGTCAATAATAATAAATTTAATATCACACAAAAAATTCTATACCATGACTAAAATCATATGGAAATAGTTACAAATGAATAAAATCATATGACAATTGATCCTGAAAACCACCAACTCACGACCATAATATATCTCAAAAATCAATATTGTCCTATAATATGTGTAAACACACTACTTTTTTACACATTATATGATAGAATGATTCAATGATCCAATAAGATAAATTGTGATAACATAGTTTGATATCCATGTGGCTACAAAGAAATGATTATTATATCATATTCTATTAGTAAGTGAAATAAAAAATCCTCATTCAATTATACCATTGTATACTGACTAAATCTAATTTTTTGACACACATAATGGGAGGAATTTACTAGTTATAAAACCCATCATCATACAATTATCTATAATCAATCACATTGTAATAAATAATATATTCACTACCCAGAATGTGGATGTGAATGAATATCAACATCATGAAAATCTAATATGAAATAATTAAATCTACGAAATGTCTCTAAGAGTAAATATCATTAAAAAAATTGTAAATAATATAGTATATAAAATTCTTTATATTATAATTCTATTGTTGTATCGAATTTTTCTGACTCCCACTATGATACTTTTATCCCAAAAAACTTCCTAATTACTCCCAATGATCTATAGGAAAAAAGAGTGAAAACTTTTTCATTAACATTAAAGGGTAAGTAATAATACCCCATATAACCATCCATGGTAGTGATCCAAAAATCTATCACAACTAGTGACAATGTGTATATTAAATATCACATCTGTAAAGAAAATTAAGCAATCAAATCTCACACAATTCACAACATTATTCTATCAAATCTAATATGATAATATTTTATTTTTACCATTATAACTCAAAACATATCTCATAAAATCATATCACCAAATAATAATGTCATATATATATCAAACTATAAAAACATAATTATACACCCCTCTAAACTCTCTCATTATATAGGTCATTTAGAACTTATGCACTCAGCCTAATGCCACCACCTAACCCACTATTAACTATATTGGGTTAACATTCATAACAAAAATTAAATATAAATATATAATAGAGTACTCACACTTTTAATATATGTTTAACAACATCATAAATTATGAGGATGGAAGTCATGTAATAATATATTTCTTCATTTTTTATCCTAAAAAATACCTATATGAAGATAAATGGAACCAAAACACGAATATAAAATGACATAACATAATCAATTATAATATCACATTTCTCAAATTACCAATGTTTTCTAGATAACACGAAAAATATATCATGTATGAAGATAGAGATATAACTCAATGAATGTTTTTCCTTAAACCTATATTTTTTATGGAGAAAATAGAATATTCACTTAGGGAAAAAACATCTAGGTTCATCACATATGAAACCAACATGAAAAAACTAAATATATCATTATTTATACAGAAAAAATGGACGCACCACCATCATCACAAACATTTAATTAGTCAAAATTCAAGGTCCAAACTCTTCAGACAATCAAAAAGATCAATGTTTTAATACAGTAATTGACTAGATAACTATCCCATTAAAATTAATATTTAATAAAGAGAATATTATATAATTTCAAATCAGTGATTATTTCATGAAAACGCTATGCACATCATCTGAAATCACATTGAAAATCTCTATCATCAACATAATAAGACCATCATATTTTCAATTCATATATAAGTTGTCACTATACTAATTCATTTAACTATAGGCACGAAAAGCATCATGGAAAACAGATTACCGTAAGACCCATGATATATTCACCACCTAGACAACACAAGTCATATTTGTGTAGAAATGTAATTCCATTCCCAACGATGAATAAAAGGATATTTATATATGCGACATTACTTCTAACACGCCTAATGATAGTGATTCATAAGAAATAATTCCTATTATAGTTACATGGTGGTGAGAACCTCCATTTGGGAGTGGGATATGGATTTAATTGATTACTAATAAATGGTTATAAAATACATAATAATAATTTTGAGCATATTTAGGGTTATTTTTGAACTATAAAACAATATAACAGGGTGTATAAACACAATATTGAGGTTTATTATTCATTGCATGTTTTTCATGGATCCGAAACAGGCTTACAGAATTAAAGTTATGAGAATTTAAAGAGGGAATTCATATTAGGAAAATGAAAAGAGAAATTATGTGAGATAAATTCATAGACTAAAAACACTTATGTATGGGTCATAATCTTCACACTTACATAATGATCCCCCATCTTGTGACCACCCAAAGAGACAAAACATGTGGTTTGACTATGCTTTGTTAGAGAATATTTTTGATATTTAACATGTTGTCCACTCATTGGATTGTGTGGTTAGATAATGTGGTGTTAGAGCATACATTTGAGAAGATCAGTATTTTACACTCACTTGAATATGTGGTTAGACTATATAGTTTTAGATTATCCTTTTGGGATGCTTTAAACCATCCCATATCTCCACGGTATGGTTAAAATAATGGTAGTTGATGAAATTTTTATGCTATACATAGTCATTCCTTGTGCTTCGCTTGATGAAAATGACATTACACATTGCATATTTATGTTCTAGACCAATTTGAGAAAAACAATGTCTCAGTGATTCATATAAATACCAGACCATGCAATCTAAAGTAGAGAAGACAGATAAAAATGGAGATATGTTTACATGAATCATTATTTACATAGATTATAAATAATAATCTTTTTGAAACACCCAGTTAATTCTCAAATATAAATATAGAAGAATAGATTCAATTCAAGAAGGAATCATAAAACGTTAGCCACCTATATTAAAATCCCTATATATAACCTTCCATTCACGCTCTAGTATGTAGAATCATCCCTCTATTAGCTTCAATCTGCAAGGCCCCTATGAGAACTCATTGATGCGAACAATTCTATATGTTAACTCTATAACATAGTCACCTACATTTATACACACAATAAAATTAATTTACCATTCCTTGAACTCAAATATTTGGGCCATGCCCCCCCACCATCCTAGTATCTGGACCATTTCCTTCTTCTAACCTTACTCATAAACCAAATCCCTCACTATGCATGACCCAGTTTATATATCCACAAAAACATACTAGACCTAACTAGAGCCTACCATGTTGACCAAAACCCGTTGAGATCAAGTGCATAGACCACATATCATTATGTTTTGTTGTTGAAGAAATGGATGTTTTTATAAACCTTACATGTCGAATGACTCCCTTTCCTACCAAAGAACATTCCGGTTCAAACCATAGGAGATATACCTCTGCAACCCCATTGGGGTCAATAAAAAACGTCATTATTTTTTCTTTGTCTTATTTAAATTGGTACCATCATTGAACTCCTTTAAAATTGTATAGTTTAATTATGACATTTTTATTCATGGATGGTCATGTTTTTGGTTGCAATCCTTTTTATGACAACCATGATTATATAGAATACATTGGGTCAAGATATTTCTCAAGGATTCCCAAAACACCCTAATATGAGAGTTCACCGTTTGGTTCCTTAAAATAATTTATTTTTCTCTAGTACTCCTTGTTATCATATATGAAACTAATCCTAGGTGTAAGCCCCAAAAATATACTTTCACCTAACTCACAAATTAATTAATGTATCTTTGGGAAGCACCTAACTAGTCCATGATCATAGGCTTATTTTTACCCGTTTTATATCACATGTGTCCCCCCAAAACAGCCTCCTACAAGGTATATCCCCCAAACTCTGCCTCAATGGGAAACACTAATTCATAAGTCCAACATAGATTCGTGTTTTCTTCAATGTCAAAATATTGGAATCCCACCAAGGTCTCTCATGTATATGTTCTTTTAAAACCACTATTTTGAGATATGAAAAAGTACAACATATATTCTATCTCTTTTTTTCTCACACCGATCATCACACACATGGGATTATAAATTCAGTTATTCATATATTTTGAATAATTTTTACATCATATTAATCAAATTCAAATATTGGAAACATGATTCTAAATTGCATAGTGCAAATCATTATCACATGAAGTTAAACTGCCTTGAGCAGTCATCGAATATGACCTTATACAGTTTCACTCAATCTACCAATGATTAAATTCCTATTATAAAATGATACATCATATACCTTATTGAAGATAAAACTCAAATATAGTTAAAAATAAATTATCTCTTACATGAAGAGCATAAAATAGACCAGTTTACATTATGTTATGAAACTTATCTTGGATTCCCTAAATTTGGATATACTATTATGTGAAATCCACAACCAATGGTAGTTAAATCTTACATAGCAGTGATGTGAAACTAATTATATAGGTAAGGTAATACCAAAACATTCATTAGGTGAATAGTGTGATGTGATCTTGATAAACCTCTACTTGTTGAGAGACCAAAACCACCTATAGGATGAGAAGATGATTTTATTATGTTAGTGAGTATAAGGTGAATCCTATTTCTCTTATAATGATCCTAATATGCCTCTAATAAAATTTTATGCATGTTGATAGAGATAATCTGGGGATGGTCTATCATCCCAATTGTGATGAGTATGAAATTCCTTCATGTCCTAACATTATAATGTTAACATCGGCCTCATCATAATGTATAATTCCAAACAATACCTTATATTACCAATTTATTAACAAACATGAGCAAATAAAAATGTCTGCTCAAGTGTATGTCCCAAACGAACAATTTTTTTTGGCTCTCGTAACCTATTTTTTCCAAAAAAAATTACATTTATGTTTTTGTATTGTTCCATATAATGTAAACATAAATTGTACAACATGTCACATTATGTGTCTGAAAACTATAGGGATTGGATTCCCTTAACATTTCTAAATTGGGGAACTATTTCATGGGACCCTACTGAACCTTATAACAAAGAAATTATCATATCCTTAGGTAGTGGTTAATGCTAGAGAACCGCGTTATGTGGATTTAAACCCAATAATTACTAATTAATATGACAAAAATGTATAACCTATAACACATAAAGATGTTCACACCACCACATAACATTAAGCAGATAGTTAACATAGCGGTAATCATTCCAATGAGTGGATTTAGGGAGGATTCATAGATATTTCATTAATATGTAATAAATTATTTTAGTATGTGATGACCCCCTCTAAAGGATGTGATGATACTGACCTCACATTCTCTCTACTAATGTGAAATCCAAAACAACACTGGATAAGAACACTATTCATTGAAAGACATTTGGATAAAGGTATGAAATGATATTTATGTTGAACCCCTCATGGAAACAAAAGCCATTGGATTTTCTATCAGAAATAATAACCCTTATAGGAAATAAAAATCATTAATATTAAAGGAATTATATGTTATTTTCAAGTGAAATTTATAAAATCTTATACATAGATATTGATACTTGACCATATAAGAATCCATATAAGTACATGTGTCATATTAAACAATATAAACAAGGCTAAAAAATATATACCCATGGGCATGAGTTTGATAAGTAAAGTCTATTAGACAAATCAGAATAATAAGTATCCATCAATATATATGATTCAAAATATATAACTCTCAAGGATAACACTCTATTGTCATTTATGTGGTGCTACAAAAAATAAAATAGTTTTTTTACTAATTTATTTACCATTAAAGGTCCCATATTAATCAATTTAACAATATATCTGATGACCATAGATCCACACTCTACGCACCCAACCCTCCAAAAATAATGAAAATGATATTGGAATTGTGAAATCAATTTAAAAATTCTATCATGTTTCCTAGCTCTACTTCCCATCAAAATATTTTCCAAACCCAAAAATCCCTCAAATTTTCGTACAGCTATTTCCATTATATTTAAATCACCATTTTAAATTCATTAAATTATTTTCTATCATCTTTTTATATTGTTACACTGATATTAAATAATAATCATAGTCATACCTAAGGTCTCATGTATCTCTGGGAGTTCCTTATGCAAAATAACAACTAAAAATTTCATCAAACAATTTTTATACATGTACATTTCTGAAATATGATCACAACAAATATATTATCCCAATATCTACAAAAGACCTAATAGAAAACAATATTATGTTTTACTCAATAAAATAATGAAAAATATTCTCTTTTTATTATCTGAGTGGAAATCAACATCAATCCAATTGTCTGAATGTTAAAAATAATTCAAATTACATATTAAACAATCCCAAATAGATATGAAGAAATAAATATCACAATATTTTTGAAAAAATGATTAATATAGTCTTTTCATTTTTTCAAAAAATATACTAGAATTAAAAATTTTATTCCCCTAAAATATATATTAACATAAAATTTTAATTTATTATTATAATATTATACATAAAAAATTATTATTTTCCCATGATTGGGACTTCCCCATTGTTTAGGGCTTCTATTCAGCATACAAAAAAGTTCCATATGTATTTTTTATATATTTTATATATAATTTAAATGAATACTAACATATACAATTAATAAAATTTTAAATTGAATAAATTTGATCTATGGATTCTTATTTTATAATAAAATCAAATTTTCAATGGTCTGAAGGATAGTCATGGATATTGTAAATTCATTAAAAAAATGTTACAAAAATTATATTGATATTCACAATGTCAATCAACATAATCTTTAGGCTTTTGGGTTCATTTTACAATTACCATTAAATTTGAATACAATAGATTTCATAATTCTATCGTATTATAGGATTGTCACACATTAATTAATATATAATATAAAAAAATCTCTACAAAATATCTTAGTAATTATATCAAAAAAATTAAATTACTTGGTTGAATTGTTCCTTTTATAACTTGGATTTAAAATACATAATCTATTAAATGTGAATCTATTTGTATCGGAGTTATATTATAGTTTCATGTTTGAGCTCAACCTTATTATAAAAAATTATTACATTAAATAAATAAATAAAAATTAAAATTTATTAGACAAATTTAGACATTTTTCTGATACACTCTTATTTATATATATTTGTTCTCATAAATGGAACCAAATGGAAGATTTTTTTATTTAAATGTAAATTAAAATTAAAATTTTCTTTAAAATATCTCAAATACAGTGTGATAAATTATTGATATTAGTATGTAAATTGTTCATTATCTGCTCTATGATTTAATATCTTAGGTTTTCTATATTTATTTGTTTCATATAGCATACAAATCCTATTGAAAGTTTAGTATTATTTAAATTTCTTCTGTATAAATAAAATCAAAAAATAACATAAAATATCATAATTTTTGTGTAAATATATTATAATCATCGATATGATCATATAAATATATAATAATTCATGTTAATAATGGAATAAATACTAAGATATAAACTGAAACTACAATGAACAACATGAATATAAAATATGAGAACTATAGTTATTATCATAGAACTATAAATTTCTCAATTGAATATATACCATTCATTGGTGATCTTCTTATTCGCCCATGGTTTCCTCTATTGAGAGACTATTAATGGACATATAATATTTTCATGTTTATGTTTCAATCCTATAAAGAGGAATAAATATAAATACATATATTTTAATTGTTATTTAGTAATATTATTCAACAAATTCTGAGATAGGAAATTTTTTAGAAATCATATATAAAAATTGAACTACAAAAAAAATAAAAATCCCTACATATGTTCAAATGATCAATACTATTTCTCAGTAAGACACTCCAATTAATAGTTACTTATAGTCTTACCCATTATTATAATGAGGATCCTAGACTCATTATTTATTTTCAAAAGATCTCATGGTGACAAACTAAACCATCAAGATAACTAATTTGTAAATATGAACAAAAAAATAGAATTATATAAATATTGAAGGTAGATAACTTGAAAAACATAGAACATACCACATTTGAAATTGAAAACCATATCATTTGTGGTATCATGTCCCCAAATAAAAGAATATCTTTTCGGTAGTTTTTCAAAATTCTTGTTTCAACCATACTAATGTGATTTTTAATATAAATGTTATTTAAAAATAAAATTACTTTAATGATTGATTAAAATTATAAGTATATCCTAGGTAATTATCATAATGAAAATGGGACACTACATCTACCCAACCATTTAAACCTTTCTTTATTGAAAATTGATAATAATTAAAAATCATGATCATTGAAAAAACATTATTGTTTTTTATAAACGATAATTCATTTAAAATATCAATTCCATCATTAATTAAAATGTGTTGATCATCAACCACATAAAAATTATGTATGGCCATTCAACTGAAAACATATATTTATTTTTAACAACCTCCCAATAAATTATTATGCCAATTCATGCATATCATCCCCATAATCCCTAGTATAACCTTACATCCCCAATGTGTACTAGTTATAAAATTTTTTTAACCACGTTTGATTTTTTGTTTTCTAGATCCATTAATATCAGAATATCTTTTTTAGGGTATAACATCAAATTATCCACCATTAATGGTTAAACCTTAATAAATGTAACGTGATATTAATTGACTATTCAAAACATCACCACTAATTCCCATCATGTTGATTTTACTACCATAAAATAGATGTATAATTTCCACTAATATAAAAAATGATATCTAAATATTGTATTCTTGAATGAAAAATTACATAACTGACGATTATTTTATTAATTGTTCTTTAAATAATATTTACAATAAAAATCCCATCATATTCTTTATCCACACCACTAGATGAAATGATTTCTAAACAATAGCCATAATACCATTACCATAATAATTTTATATCACATGATCACAAATATTTTTTTTATAATCCAAAAATCAGATTTTCATCCCCAGTTAATGTCATTGTAAACATAATGCCCATTGGATGGCAATATATCTACATTTTCACTGACTGTCTTTTCACGAACCATTTATAACTTAATGCACATAGGAAGAAACCAACCATATCTTTTCACTAAAAATAATTTCACCTACCATAATTTAATTTCATTTGACTTATTTATTATAAAATTTTCAACCAATTTAAGAAGACTAATTTTAAATTGCATCAAAAATAAAACACGAATAATGTTCCAGTTATTCTCTTTAAATCTCTAGAAGATTATGTCATGGTGGTTATATAACCAATATGATTAAATTTTGAAATCACATTTCTCACAAATAAATTCTAATAAATTTTCCCAAATGGTATTTTAAGAATATATAACACCATGTTAGAGGTGGTCAACCCCATTTATAATCACATGGCTACATTTTATGCCTTAAACCAGAGGAAAAAAACCTATAAAATAAAATAAATCATACAATATGCTTAATGAATCACCAATATTAAAATAAAATTTTCCATAATAGATTTATAGTATATTTTCATAAATTATAATATGTATTGAAAAAATGTAAGACGAAAACCATCTTCAATATAATTTACTAATCATGATACTTTATCTACCCATGAAGCAACACTAAAATATATATATATGACCTCCGACATTGAATAATCATTTTAATATAGCTTAATTTTATATATTTGATTTAAATAGATATAGAAACATTGAATTTAACCCTTTATGTGTAGATACATTCATTTTATGATAAAGATATTCATCATCCATCAACTATCCTCCAACCACATGTCATTATTTTTTATGAGACAAAATCTATCTATAATAACTAATAAAATTATAATATATCCCATCCTTAAAATATCTTATTTAAAAAATTAAAATAAAAATATAAAGTAATAAAATTCATTAAATGATTTTAATAAATTTTAAAAATTATATCAGCAGATAACTCCAAAGGAAGAGTCAAGTAGAGCCAACTTGTTAATGGAAATATCATTACATCACCCATTCATCTTACAAAACCCCATAAAATCAATTCAAAATAATCCACTATGAAAAACATCATAGAAATTATCTTACACCAAGATGCTTGTGTAATGAAAAAATACGGAAGTGATACCATATATCACCAACTAATGTTATCCATTTCTCTATAATTAATTAATCACTCAATATAATATATATGAATGAAATCATTATCTCCCATTTGTTAATATATGATTCACTCTATAATAAGTAAAAATAATCTTACATATTTTCTATATGATTACATATTACCTTCTATAAGTATTAATATCCCTTGAGAATTTACAGATAAAAAATAAGATATTGTTTCATAAGGATTTAGTAAACTACCCCAACAATTGATTATGGAACATCGTTGTTAATATTTTATGAAATTAGAATAGGATGAGTTCATTCCATTTACATTATATTAATTATGTATCAAAAAAATTATATCCAACTATGAATTATCTAATTACATGAGAAAGTCAAAAAATAATGTCTTTTAGTATTATGATTTTTTAGTTATCATAGCCTAGGTTGGGTTCTGTCATCTAATAGACATAACTCTAATACAAATATCCCTAATTCCCATGATTCCCTAAACTAAAAAAAAGAAGTATTACTAACACATAATTCCAAATTAATGCATCAATACCATGCCCATGGAATTGTGAAGGTAGACATGGGGAGTTAATCAGCTGGACAATCGAGACATTAAAATATAACTTAATATTAAAAAATTAAAATCTTATATTCATTTATGCCAACCCACCTAAACTAGATTGGGAACCAAATGATATACATAACAATATATTCCTCCCCATCGACCATAGTGTCTATACTCTTTACACATATGAGGTGGTTGATATAACATTAGATTTCAAGAAAATAAATTTATTTTACTAGATCAACAATACATTAGATGTTTTCAAGGAACAAATTTTCAATGTATAACTACATAATTGATTAGTACTAAGGAGGTGAGTGGTTGATACGGGAAATATTTATGTTATTGAAACCTCTATATTATATTAAAAAATTGATAAACTTAATAATCCATCACCACTCTCAATTGTGTTCCTTATCTTCTCATCCTGGAAGAACAAAAACATTCATTTTCACTATTCTCAATAAACATAATCATAGAAATTAGAATATGTGATCTATTAGTTGAGAATATTACATCCAAATAAATAAATCTATGATTATACTAGTTAACGGAATATGTATCTATATGAATAACCAAATACTCATGCAAATATAATCTTATGACCCTAGATATCACTATAATTAAAACACTATAATATCCTCTTGTAAAAAGAACCCCTCCTCGATTTCATAATACATGTTTTTTGAAAATAAACAAATATTTATTGTGAATCATATACATTAGTATAAAAATTTAAATACATATCATTAATAAAAATTTATTATTATAATACCACATCCTTAGTTCATCATCACATTTCATTTCATCTACAAAATAATGTATATATCCAATGAATCTCACATTGGACTCATGAACATCCAAATTACAAAATGTTCAATATCTCCCACTTACACTAAATAACCAAGGTCAAACTGAGAATATATCTTAAAAAATAAACTAAACTAAATCCCAATGATAACAGGCGCATCCCTATGTTTATGTACCACCCCACTCTATTGTTTTACAAGCTACAAGATCCTCACTATAGGTACCTTTTATTCATATGGTAACTAAACTGGTTGAAAAGAATATGAACATCAATAATCTATCACATTTTATTTGAATATAAAATTTATATCTCTGACATTCTTAATAATAAAAGTTAGGAATATTTTAAAATAGTTTTTTTAAATGTGACATAGGGACTAATGATTGATTATGGGTGGTAGGGGTTGGTTGCAATGAAATTCACATCCAACTCACTTTTTTTCTAATAGAAACTAAAAACAGATTTTTTATATGTAATGGGTTGCAGAAATAATTCCAAAACAAAAGAGATCATTTTTATTTCTTTCCAATGACACTTAGTAACTTCTATTGTTTAAGATGAGTATAATTTGATCTCATCACACACAATTGCAGGGAATTATTTCACACTCCAATACTCACTTATAGATTTATGATACATTATTCAATAAACTCCAAACCTAAATTCTTTATAATTTATTCATTATAGTCCAATTAATTTATGACAATTAATATCACATCCATAATTGGTCTCTGTATTGGTTATTTCTATCGGTGGTGGCATTTAGTGTATTAGAACTGGGATCAGAACTCACATTGGTGTCTTGTGTATATTACAAAAAATATGAATCATAGACAAGATAGTTTAATTATATATTAGGTTTAGAACATTAGAAGGTTTCCTACATATACTACTATATACATGAATCAAATTCAACATAGTTCAGTTTTGAGGAAAACTATATCATGAGATGTGTTATAATAAAAATCTGAATCGAGATTATCCACACAAGGACAGACTATGAAACATAATTTGGAGTATGCCCCATTTAATGGAATATAATATTTTTTATAGAGTTATGCCAAGGTAGGATTCATATGTGAAATAAATTTTTATCATGTTAATATCAGGATCATCAAAAATCTATAAAATCACATATGTCATGTATGGTTTGAGGAAAATGGGATTCAAAAAGACCAGACACTTATCAAGAGATAATGTGATGATATTTATGTAATGATTATAAAATGATTATTTCATAATAGGAGTGTTATTATATATCTATTGGATGATATAGATATATGAGAAATGAAATGATATTTCTCAAGTAATGGATTATTGTGAAATATATATGGAGAATTATAGAAATTATGGGGAATATCTCATTTTTGAAGAAAAGGATATGAAAATGTGTAAGGTCTTGTTTCTTGAGGCCTAAAAAGGATTCATATGTTTCATATTTTCAAAAAGATTCAAAATTATCCATGATAAAACTTTCTAATCCTAATAGTGGTAATGTAATTTAGTTTATGAGGAATATTTACCCCTATGTCTCGTATGATTTTTGAACTTTAAAAATATGGTTTCCCACATGAGAGAACAATAATGAACATACAAACACTAGATTTATCAAACCAATTATTATTCTTAAAACCTGAAATGAGGCACAATGGAAAATCATGTTCGATTTCATGGTAGGGGATTACACCTATGGTGATGACTATATCATATGTTCATTATTTATCTGCTGATCGAATATGAAATATTATGACATTCAAAGGATAATTTGTCCTCATAATCTAAAATGTTAGGGGATTACAATAGAGTGGATGACCATGTCATATATTCTTTCTCATTCATCTGGTGGATAACGCATATTGACCATGAATGGAAGGAATATTAAATATTATCCTATAGAATATACGCTTTTAAGGACATGCCATGGTTTCATTTTTAGGAAATTTAGGAAAAGCTTTTTTATGTGAATGGAATGATAGGAATCCACACCATATCAAAAATGGATAAGTGATCTCATGAATTGTTATGGTTCATATGATCACATGTCATCATGGGGGGACAATTGCTCCTAATGTGGTAATATCAAATGGGTTATATGAGAAGGAGCATATAACCCCTACTAAATAAACATGGTTGGATGAATATATGTGTGTATTACACACCCACTACATGGATACTTCCTACCTTAAGTGGTAACTCAGCTAAGGGATCATAATTGATTCCCCGTTAATGATGGTGTATTACAAGAGTGGGTGAATAAGGGTTGTGTAAATGAACCCCATAAAGGCACATAAATGAGAGATATAATGATGAGGAATCTAATATAAATATTTATTATATATAGGAGGACACACATTTTCCTAATTCCTTGTTCACAATGATATTATTTGTGTGGGGGGAAGTAATAAAATATCTTAGTTTTTAAAACTATAGAGACCCATTGTGTAGAATGATTATTTTATTAGTAAGAACATCGAGTTGGTAATATTTATTATTTGTATGGATGAAGCCATTTTTGATCCATGATATATCATAGATGAGAATAAATCAAGCCCATGGTAATTATCTTGTTCAATGAACATCTGTATTGTATATCGATGTCATACGTAGATGTAAATGGTATATTTATTTGGATATTATTCCTTAGTTAAGGAAAGTGATTCATGGAATCAGTTCACATAATATATGGATAAAAATCAATCCATAAAAATTTCTTCTATGGATCCCAGAATATATAGAACACATATATAGAGATAAACATTTTTTCAATATATAGACAATATATTCTAGTCTTTATCTATAACGATACATCAAATATTTAGGGAATAAAAGTCAAGTCCTAGATTAGATCAGTACCCTTCGATAAGTGATGTCTCATTATAAATGTTCAACCAATAATATCGAAGGGAGACTTTCAAAAATATACAGTTGGACCTAACATAGGCGATTTTAGTGTCACTATTTATCTTGAGCTAATAATAATTATTCCACCTGTAATTCTTATAGTGAATATCCCTCTCATAGATGTAAAACATATAAAGATGAAATGAAACAATGTTTCATCTAATCACATGACAATTTAGTGTGATAATGGAGGAAAACACATCATGGTGAAATTGGGAAGTGTCATATCTCATTTTGTTGTCGATAAAATACATATTTATATTATTTAGCCTCATTTAAAGGAACATATATCACTCATAGATATAGATGATTTGTGTTGAGTATTTTTTAAAAAGTTTCTACTATGTGTAGGGTAGTGAATTCTTGCATTGCTGCATATCCTATTTTTATAGGAATCGAGACATATATAGTTGAAGAATTTAGTGGCCCTACAAACATATATAAAATGCATAGTGGAAATGGGAATGTTACTATTCAAAAGAGATTTTTTCCACTATCATCAATGTTCAGGATTTCAATCACTTGAATGTATCATGAATGTGAATGGATTAGATACTGAGAGATGATTTCACTCTTTAGGGTCTTCTTCATAACCATTATTATAAATGAGGGTGAATTATTTTGATATAAACCAAGCACCAGAGAGATTTTTAAATGTGGGAACCATATATATAGGTGTATGAAAATATAGATGAGTTTCTCTATGTATTCCAAATGCTCAATAATTAAACCATATGTAGTTCTTATATAAAATGTTCCCTACACAGAACATGCCCATGTATAGGGAGGGGTATATTTTATTCTTCACACTACTTCTGGGAATAAGATACAGGATTTGGGTTTTAATAAATATATTGTGCTTATAATAATCAAGATATATACAATTTTTAAAAAGAAAATGCCCCATGTATATATCTATGTCATATGAAAAGGAATATCAATAGGGGTCATTGTTATTATATACATTGTCTATGGGCTCTAGACTAAGGTACATTAGCATCACTATGTATCCTATAGTAAATGTAATCATGAAACATATATTTTTTGAACCATTTTGGGTCAAATGAAAAAATATTACTTATATATGTAGGAATATGCATTTTATTTTAAGAAAATGTTCTTAAATGAGACAACCCGCATCGAAATATCCTACTCGAATACAACTCATTCACCTAAAGGAAAAAATATTCTAATTTATTGATTAAGAATAAGTTAAAATGGTCCAAAGATGAAAACATGGGCATCAATATATATCATACAGTTTTGGGAATAAATCATTCATATGGTTATTCAAATGAATTATTGTTTACATTGATCTCGATTATATTCATGGAATACAGTGCATTAATTCCCTTTGGTGTAGGAAAAACATGTGCTAAATATTTCTCTATGGATCAACCTCTTATATATGGGAGAAAATACCATATATAATGGGTCACTCTGAGATTTTTAGAGTCATGTATGATTGACTTTCACATTACAATTTAATGTAATGTAGTGCGAATGTGGTAGTTATATAGTTTAAAGTCATTCTAGTATGACTTATGATCTCTTTCAAATGGGCCTGATCCACATGAAATTTTTGAGGACCATTTCTCTATTATGATTATGTAATGGCCCAAAAAAATGATTATATGGTTAAATACCATGACATAGTGAGAGAATGAAGATTTATTGTCTGAGAATAGGGAAACATATAATTTTGTAGAATTTGTGTCTTTGCATAGAGTAGAAGATATCAATATAACTATCTATTCAAAATGAATGGTAACTAAGGCAGAGATACTAATTCGATGAAATAGTATTTGTACTGAAATATCATTCAAATGATGAGTAGGAATTTTCCATATAATAGGGAATTGATCCCTCCAAACAGTTTATGGTTGGGTTATGTGGAATGAGGAATATATGTAGTTTCATTTCATGAATCTTGGAATTTTGTTCAACATTAATCTATTTGGTGTTAGAGAGAGAAGGTTCATTTGGACCATGTGAATGATATAAAGGATTTGGTATCATTGAGATCCAATGGGTGGGTCTATGGTATATAATATTAGACATCACTATATATTTTGATTCGTAGGAATCAATACATTCAATGTTCTTAAGATGAATTTGTCTCTATATTGATAATGTTCTAATATTTGTGGAATAATTTTTTGATTGAAGGTGAATCTAGGCCTCGGATAGTGATACAATAATCCCAAAATTTCTTATAAATAAGGGAATCACGTTATTGAATGTTCTTATATAGGTTCCCTATATAAGAAACCGATGGGAATCAATCTATGAAATTCATAAGAACACAATCATTTGAATAGATGATATTAACAGTGTAAATTTTAAATTTATTATTGTTTAACATCATTAAACATGGACTATATTCCCTGTCATTAAATAAAATGAATCTCAATCACGCATGTTAGAGTGAATCTCTGGTTCTTCTAAGCTCACATGATCCATTCTCAAAATGGGAAATAAGAGAGAACGAGAATATAAAATGAACTTCATGAGTGTGAATGATTGGGTAATTTTTTGTGTATCCATAATATAATTTGATTAAAAATATACTAAAATATATGAGACTCTTGGAGGGACATGATTATATGTGATGAAAATTCATGGTTGGAATGAAATTGAATATATATGTGTCAATATGTTTCCGAAATTTTTTTTCATGAAAAAACATGTTTTCCATAAATATATTGTCCCCATAAAATCTAAATATTACACATGGACAAGTCCATTTTATTTTCATCAAAGGTATTCCTCAAGTAAATGTAATTGGCAATGATGTGGTAAACTAGAAACCTAATTCAATGATGTCTCATTTGTAGGATGAGGTTATATTACATTTCAATAGTTCAGGGTTTTCAAACAGAAATTTGATTGATATTTTAATCTTATACATTGGAAACCATAAATTCATTTTTATATCATATGTAAAGGTTAGTATTTGTCTTAATGTTAGGATATAGTCCATAGTTATGATTAGTTTTACATTAATCATGTAATTAATTTTAATTATGTTATCTATTAATTATGGTCAAATGATAATTTGACCTTATTATGAATTATAAATTATATTTTTTCAAAATATGGATTGTATGTTTTCAAATTAAAATTGGAGAAGTGGCGTAAAATAATTTAAAATTAATCCCACTAACTGGACGACACTAGGAGTTGTTAAAGTAAAGCAGTTGAAAAGTTTTCTATGTTTTTTTATCAAATTTAAAAGTGAAATTACCTCCAATGATAGAATTTGAATTGTTTGATAAAAATATTTTAATATAAAAATTTTAAACTAATTTCAAAAAATATTTATCCTTATTAATAAATTTGGTGAAAAAAAAATTTGAATTAAAATTTGGTAATTCTACCTATTCTTTAAAAATTGAAACCTCATAGAAAAAAAAATTATCCTGACATAATATTTATGTTTTAGTTTCATATATTATGTGTATTTTAACATATTAAATCTATAAAACATCAAAAAAAATTGATTTAAATTAGGTTCTTCATTAAAATTAGTAAAAACTACATTTTTTTAAAAATATAGGGTTTTTAGGGATAAAATTGTGGTTGTTCTTATCTTCTGTATAAAAAATATATTTAATTAATATAAATATATTTATTGATTATATAACATATATATTAAATTAAATAATTTGTTAATTATATTTAATATAATTTATTAGGTTAAAATATCTTTGCGTCCATAAAAATTATAATATTTCCTTTAATATTCAATCAGTTTTCATATTCATTAATAAATAATTGGTAACCTAAGAATTCATAGTATTTTTTTTGAAAACAATATATTTTCATTAATTACATGAATCAATTAATAAAAAATATATTAACTACTTGTTTATATCTTATTATATTAAATAGTAATTTTTTATAATATATTATTTTTGGGTAAAACAAGGTTATGTGTGTTGCAGAGGACATCAATGAGTGTCATTGTTCAATATAATGCATGCTAACACGGGTGTTCTATTTAGTGTAAGATAATGTCTATAATGTGTATAGTGCATTATTAACACGGGTTTGCATATAAAAAAAATCCAAACACAATGATTTAATATTCAAAAAACTATTTTCAGCGTTTCCCAAAATGAAAAATATCAAAATGAATAAATTAACTGAAAAAAATAATTCAAAAAGGCACGTGGTGTTATAGAGTTGGTGTTATCTAATTCCTTGAGTGAGTTATAATTAAAAAATTCCATTATGTTTTTATTTATCACATGATTGTTAAGAAATATGGTTTTTAAATGCTTTCATGGTGAATTTGTTTCTTGAAATTTGGTTATTACTTCTCTTTCCAAGTGAGAACTGAAATAAAATGTTACTTTATGTTTAAAAGTTAATAATAAATTAGATATGTAATTTAAAATTAGTTTTGACCTCATTTGGGATGTGAAATGAGATTGGTTTTTTGGATTTCACCTTCACATAGTTTTCTTATGTGATTCAAGAAGATATTTAAACTATTCACCACATTGTCACTTTTTAGAAAAATATATTAATAAGAGTTTGATGATTTAAAATTTTTCCCCAATTGGGTGATGTTATATAATTATAATTTTTATAATAAAATCTTGTGTTTAAAAAAATATTCCTTGGTAATGAAAAAAAAAATTCTTGGAATTTTTGGAAACTCATTTTTAATTTATTTATCGAAATTGAATAAAGGAGCATAGTTTTTAAATAAATTTTTTAATAGGGATACAACCATATAATAGGGGAAAGTTTATTAATTCAAAAAATGGAGTGGTTTAGTAGTGTTTTAATTCAATTTAAAATTTTATATTGGAAATGATTGGGTAATTGTATTTGTAAAAGACATGAATTGTAATTTGAATTATTTTTTGTATTTTTTTGAATGTGTCGAAAATGAGGTTTTTCATTGTTAAATGGTTTTTATGAAATATTCCCCTTTTGGAATTTAAAAAATGGGGTTATGTACACCAATTTTAAATTTGAAAATGTGTTTTTTTAAAGAAAAGTGGGATCATTTTTGTTTCATTCATGTTTATGTTTTGTATTTTTTATTTTTCTGGTAGGTGTATTGCATTTTTACTTTTGATTAGATGTATACCATCCTATTTAAGTTATATTCTGGTGAATCCTTAAGAATATTCTTATTTCATGACTTATTTTAATGATAATATCTTTTTTATGTGGGCTTAAGCTACATTGTTTCATTACATGGGTAATTAGAAAAGATGTGGGATTATATCATTTTAGCACTCGATCGTGATTATTTTTTGGGGTTCACTATGTGATGGTGATCTGAGTTGAGGTCTTAGTATTCATGTAGAGAATTGTGTCCAATGTTAAGGAAAATTATGTCTCTTATTGTGTAATACCTTGAATTTTAACCCATATGGCGGTGAGTGTTAATATTTTTTATAGATTTACCATGTGGGTGTTGAGTTTTTTGAGGTCTTATATCCCACAAGGAAGTGAGATCCTATTTAAAAGTCTTATTTGGATATGCTTGGAAATTATTCCCCAAATTGTTTGTTTTTTAAGATTTATATTACATTGAAATATGTAGGAGACTTATAAATTTTGGGGAGACCCATGAACATTCACAATTTATTTGTGGGTCATATACCTGTGAGGATAGCTGTGTTTTTCTTGGAGACTTTCAGTATTCTTTTGTAATTATTGGTTGACTTTACATAAATCATATTTAGTCTAGAGTTTCTTCCAAGGGACCTTTCTAATGGTTAATTTACTTCACACCAATATTTCTGGAGTGTGTGTTGTGACCTATTAATTATTTACATTCATCCAAACTCAATACATTCTATTGGTAGAAATTTTCATGGTGGGGTCTATATGACACCACATGTTTCAATATTATGCTGGGTATTTATTGGATGGATTAGCCCCTTGAGTTAGGGTAATATTGGCCTAAAAAGTGTGAAATTTGTTGATTTTTCTAGGTTTCGTGGTTTAGGTGCATATTTGATCTATCTATTCAACGTAATAGTTCTTCCCATGAAACTCTTTTTATCAGTTCTATGTAATTTTTTTAAATGGTTTGTTTAGATGTTCTATTAACAATTCATCCCACTCATAGAGGAGTAGTTTTCCCCTTTTGGGCCCATTTTATACAGATTTGTCTCTATTTCATTCACCACTTCTCTTCCCTTGATCATGGAATATCCTCAATGACTCTTTGGATCCTCTAAGATTATACAAGTAATATTTTTATTAGTTTCATAATAATCCTTCACCCAGATCGAATAGATAAGGTTCCTTTCCAATTCCTCATGTGTTTTAAACAATTTTCCTCATCATCTTAAAATGTTTTATCCACATTTGGAAAATATAAATTGCTAGGGTTGTCCAAAAAATGTGATGTTTTACTATAGGGTTTGAGATCCCTCTATTTAGAAATAAACTTGTAGATTTCATTGAATGTGATGAGATTTGATGACTTGAATTTTGTGTTTCAATTTCTTTTTCTGTAGATCAAGAAATTCATGAGTTCTTGGATTTATTATTTCATTTTAAAACATTATTATTTTGAGATATGTAATCTAGGATTGATTTATAAATGTTTTCTATAGTTTCTCTTGGTTTTAATGTGTCTTATTGGTTATAGTGTATTTTTAAATGATGTTTTTAGGTAAAAGGGTATTTTTGGAATTATACAAGTTAGATAAGACGAAAAAGATGATTTTTATTGACAAAACACATTTTCATTGTAATTAATGGAAAATATGGGTTATAATATGGATTTATATTTTGTAATAAATGGTTTTCAATTATTTCAATGGGTTGTTGTTGTTTTATAAGTTGAAATGGTGTTCCATTAACTTCATTGTTTGTGATTAGTGATGATTATTTATTCATTTTTGGAATTATTTTGGATTTAACATTGTTTTAAAAATAAATTTCTAAATGTATATGTTATATATAATAAGTTAAATTATTTGTTTGAACATGATATTTTTTGATTAATTGGTTGTTTTTAATCCATTTTTCATCCCCCTTATTATCGATGATGATGTGATATTTATCATAGGGAGGTATTTTCGTTATGTTATCCATGTCATGCTAATGGTTGGTGCACATTTTATAGAATTTGTGAGGCGGGGAAGTCGTGATTGTGTTGTTCTCCAACAAGATTTCTGTTATTAAGAGTTAGAAATATATTCTGAAGTGTATATAATACCTTAGATATTACATTAGGAAACCGAGAATATAAATTTGGAAATATTGGGAAATTGTTGAGATAGTTGGGATTTAAAAACATTATAGCCCCCTCAGTTTTTTGTAACACCAAGCTAATGGGATTATCATCAAGGAGACTGGTTATAGTTATCCAGTTGATGAATGTGTGATAGTTTACCATCTTATAGTAGGTCCAAATTTTCATATATGATTCTACTCCATTGGTCCATGTAGTGTTACATCATGCTATGTATCATATGTAATTCCTTTGATTATTTATTGGATTATGGGATGATTACTATTTTTTGGGATTTTTTGACGTATTAATCCTCAAATGGTTTAGTCTGGATTTTTTATATTTTTATTACATCCTTTGACTAACAATGTTTTGAATTTAATTTGTTTTGTTTTGTATATTTTTCCATTATTTCCTCTCATACATTTGATGTGGGTATATAAATTTTTTTTATGGAACATGGGAAAAATTGGTTTGAAGTGATGTTTTTAGTTTACATTATCTCAAAATATTACAAACCATATGTTGGATTATATTTAAAAGTGTGTTGTCTTGATGTAAAATGGTGGAACATGAAGCAAGAATGATTTTTCGGAATACCTATTTATAACATGATTTATAAAAGTTGTTCTTTGAGAATTATCAAGTGAAATGTTTTTTTATTCTGATATTATGTAAAGAAATATTAAAAAATATTTTTCAACATAATTTTAAAACTATAAAACATGATTTCTTTTATAAAATGAATGAAACAAACTCATGGTGGTATCGTAATGGCCTAATCCCACATACTACATACTCACATCGGTGTGTATATAGTCTTTGTATATTTTGTTGGTTTCTTCAGGTATTGTTATTTAGGTTTGATCTAGTGTTATATCCCATGTGAAATGAATGGTATTTTGGATAGTGGTCATTACTTGAGTGTCATTTGGTGGTAGTTATCGGTCCGTTGGATGCACGGAACCTGTTGTATGATTTTTTTGGCCTCTTTGGTTTTCTATATGTTTTAATTTAATATATTTTGGTGTTGTTTGTCTTATATTTATTTTTATTTATAAGACATATCTTCAAATATATATCATTCTTAATTTATATTTATACATGTTATTTACATGTTCTTTTTCTTTTGGGTGAAACTCTTCCTAACCTTTATGTTTGAAAACCATAACTCTTATAATCGACTCTGGGGGATCACAGTTTTGTCCAAGTATATGTCAGGCCAGCTCATGAGTCTTATAGATGGACATCCCATGTTGGTTCATTACAAAAATAAAACACATGTCTAATAAGAATTTATAAGAGAAAAAATGGGTAACAATTTTTGAGATAATCAAAGGTAAATTGTTTTTTTCTTAGGGGTTGAGGATTTATCCTTTTATAGGTGTGTTTTTAGTAAAATTTCCACAAATACCAATTATTTATGGTATAAGGTAGCCATTATATAATTTAATGTGGAAAAAAATAATAAATAATTTTTAAGGGATGATTGGGTTTTAATAAATACCCCATCCAACCATTTTAAATGATTCTCTTTTGTTATTTTAGGCCATTAACCGTATTAAGACACAATTACCTTATTTTATATATATTTTCATAACTCAATTTTACCTCAGTAACTAATATTTATGAATTAAAAAGAAGTTTACCTTATTACGCGATTCGAATAATATGATTAAAAATAATAAGCAAATCATATTGGATTCAATTTCCAAAAATAATCAAAATTTGTTTTAATATATGAACACAAACAAGGAAAAAAAAATTTAAAAAAAATTTAAGCATAAAATATATTTATTCCTATTAAATGATAAGTAATGTTATTTTTAGGATTTAATATATATATATTTATAAATTTTATAAATATAATTAATTAAAATTAGTATTTTTAGTGATTAATTTTTTTTTATTACTTTGAATAATTCATTAAATATATAAAAATTATTCTTTAAAAATATAAATTTTTATTAGTAATGGAATTTATTTTATTCTGACCAATTAATTATTATTCCATGAATGTTAATTATTTTTTTAAATCTAAATATAATCAATTCATTTGATTAAATTTATTTTTTCAATTAAAAGAAATATATCTTTTAAATAAAAATGTAAAATATGTTATAGAACAAGGTTTGTAAATAAATAAAATTTTATTGTCCATAAATAATTTAAGTAGTATTTTTTATGTTAATTAATTATTTTATTTATGATATTTATTTACATTACTAATCATCCATTTTTTATCAATCAATTTAATTAAAATCAATCATTAAAATTAATATGATAAATAACCTTCTTATTTTTTTTAAAAATTATTCTAGAGTAAATATATTATATACAATTTATTATTATCATTTTATTCGATTTTAATTATTTTAACTTCTAATAAATCATTTTTACTTAAAATTTTGAATCATTTTAAATTTAATAGAAAATTATTTATATTGGCTACATAATGATAATTCTAAAAATAAACTATATTTATTGGTATTATAACCAACAACTATATACCCTTCTATAATGGTCATATAATAGATATATAACCAAAATTACATCCTATAAATTCATTCAATTATAGCTTCCCAATTAAAATTCGCATTCCATTAATTTTCAATTATGATTTCACAAATTCTATATATTTTCATGATATTTTCTCATTGTGGGTGATTTTCTACTCATAATTATTCTCAAGTGGAAATTGATATAGGGATTTTTCATATTTTTAAAACTCGTTCAGTTTGTCATCTAGTGGCTCCTCAAATATTCATGGATTTTGATATCTCAAAATTTCAAACTGAGTATGTGTTGATCTGCATTGGGGAAGAGTTTCATTGGAAACTGTTCGTGGAGTTTGACACGTCGTTCAATTTCTACTTTTCTGGTAAAAAAATTTTTTATACGTCGGAATCCTATAGAAATGGAGCTAGGCAATGTAACGGCCAAGGGGAAGGGGCTTTTGAAGATAGAGGAAAGGGAAAAGGACCTATAGGAGATTCAGTAGGGAAGAACCATTTGGATGTTCGGTCTGACTCAACTTCAGAAAATTTTGTTCAACGAGATTATATAGAGAGTAATCCCTTGGTTTCTAAAGTTTTCTAGATCTTGAGGTGAGATGTGTACCTCCCACACCTATAGTGAAAGGTCTATTGGGACAAGTGGAATTTGGTTTAGAAAATATTGTTGTTAAATAAGTTCTAACCCCTATTAATGGTACATATAGGGTCATGGAAACTCAAATAGATTCTAAGGAATGTTCAAATGCCCTCAAGGCTTCTTCTTATCTAGAGAATGTGCTTATAGGTCTTGATAACACTAGATGTATGGGTCCCCAGGATGATCCAATTCTAGTGAACATGTCAAGACTGAGAAGATATTTTCTAACTATTAAACTGAGTAACTGATTTGGGAGGTTGGAGAATGAAGGTCCTGCCCAAGAGGCAAACCATACCAAAATATTCATTGAGGAGCAAGGTATTCCAAGGGAGATGTTTAGTAATGACTCATCTGGTCAGTTTTTAGGAGATGGTGCTAAATAATTTCACATTAGAAGCGTCTATAGTCTGAGGAGGAGGATGGGATAGCAAGGCAGTGAGAAAGGACGTAAGGATTTTTCATATCCAACACCACCAATGGATACATGACCTTCTAGGTTTTTGAACACCCAAGTGATGGAAGGTTTTCTTATCATTAATGGAAATAATGTTCGTGAAGTGGCTGAAATATATGGTATTGATCCCATTAAGAATGTCCATCATAAGAGACGTATGGATGTTTTTCCAATATTGGAGCTACTACTACATTCTAGAGGAGAAATGGAGGAGGAACCCCATGTGATTAATTATTTAATCGAAGATGGTGATGAAATTATAGAGAGGACAATTCTGGTGGCCACTACTATAGAATGGAGTGATTGGATTCAGATTTAGTATCTTATCTTAGTAAGGGGTTTTAATGGGGGGGGAAATCAACCAAGAGGAGTACATGAAAGTGTGGGAATGACTAGCCAGTCAATTTGAAGACCTCATATAGGATGATTTTCAAGCATCATTAACATCGTTGTCCTAGAAACTTCTAGAGGATATGCAGGTCAATTGGCTTATGGTGTCTTTTAATAATTATGCCTTTTCCAAGGGTTTATCACTTTTCCCTTAAAAGTGTTTTTTGTATAAAAAAATAATGGATGGATCAAATTATTAGTGAAATGATTTTTTTAGATAATGAAATGTCTACCTTATTATCGCTTATAATACTAATAAACACATCATTAATCTCATAATAGTAATCTATAGCGATTTTCATTTTTCATAACCACTTGGGATAAATATTATTCCATATATTTAATAAAAATAAAAATACTACTGATTCCAAAGCATGCAACATGAAATTTTAATCATGAATATTTAGTTTTTTGGAGTTATTTTCTACCTCCTTGCCATTTTTCATGATGAAATGTAAGGAAATATTGTTTCATTTATCACTATATATCATTATTCATTTTGTCCAACAAGGTATTATGTGTACAAGTTTAGTGACCGACCTTCTCTTAAGCTACATGAATTTTATTTTTAAAAATTATCAATATAGATTATCTTCACAACATTTCATGTTAACTTTGTAAGTGGATTTGACAGTAATGGTAAATTTCTCAAAAATAATCAGTAGTATCCAAGAAATCATTGAAAAATATGGATATCTCTTACAGTGGGTGGTTTGGTCCTTGCTCAATCACCCTTTTTTTAACGGATCCATTAATATTCCCTTTATTATGATTTTGTGGATGAGGAGCAGTAAGTTAAAAAAATAATTCACACATAATAAATTTGGAATCCAACTCTAATTTCTCAATGTATTAATCAAAATCTATTAATGATCATCACACTCTTTTTTTCAACTGTAATTTATGATAATATAATCTATAATTAGTACAAAAAATTTATCAATATATTCTCAAATTCACATTTAATTATATTGAAGAAGGTAATATGGGGATTTGGATGTCATAATTAAATCATTATTAATTCATAGTGTATATATCTTATACATAATGTAGAAATGTGTATATCGTCATGTTTGATTCGTAATTAATAACATCAAGAGAAAACTCAAATCATTGAGATGTATTGATCCCATAATAAGGTATTGAAAAAATCATTAATAAGGGGTAGTGGTGTAATGGGCCAGACCCTCCTGGCCCATTACTTTCCCAAAATAAAGTTCCACCTAGACAGTAGAACTGTTATGGTGGCACCGTTCACAGTTGAACAATGAAGGTGAAACCGTGACAGTGGCACCATGTCCTCACCCAACCCTCTGTTTTCTTTTTCCAGTACCTCTCCCACTATGTTTTTTTTACATAAATTAATTCTTTTACTCCTTTCAAGGCCATTTTAAGCCCATAATTAATTCCTAAAAATCCTGAGAAACCTCCCCAGTGGGGGATATTAAATAACACCTTAATATAATCATGTGTAACTCCCAACCATGTGGGAAACCACGAACCAACATTCCAGGTGTTCAAAATTCCTATATCCCATAACAATTGGATCTTATATATATCACATGTGAATTTATTTTCCTCTTCTTCCTTTTTCTGGTTTCGTTCTTCCCCCTCGTGCGCCTGGAGTCCCTTCTTCCTGTGGCTTGTGGTGCACCTCGGCTAGAGCTTTCTGCACCCCTTGGAGTCCACATAATTACTCCCCTGCCAGCCACGCATCCCATGTTCTTAGCTCATGGAGAAAAACATCGATCCTTGATCAATCAAGTAGGGATTTTTCCTTCGCGTCTCCTTTCTATGTATCATGCAGGGTTGGTTAAATTTTTTATATCTGGTAATTGATGAAACCAATCTTAATGAAGATAATGAATGGACCTTAAACAATGAAGGGGGGTGTGATCGATGTTCTGCTGTACTATTTTATATTGATATGTGTTGTGAATTGTGCGGGCCTATGCTCACTGAAAATCATGGTCGTTGGTGTTCTTTCCTTAGGCACTAATGAACCATGTCTTTTGAGATGATTAAATGACTTAACATGGAATGTGGTTATTCACTTAAACTCGGCTGGTTAAATGGACAATCATTAAAACAGGAGTCCCTATGTGATCACCCTGGATAACCAACAGGAAGAAGAAAATAATGAATGAAGTGCTTGAACCTAGATGTTTCCTGCTATTTTTTGGTAGTAGTCATGTTGATCTATTTTATTTACCATGGGGTGATGTGGGTGAGGATGGGATCCTCAGTTTTTTTACGGATGTTGGTTGTGAATCTGAAGCATTGTGGTTGCTCTAATGTGACACGAACTCATGTGGGATCCTCTATTATTGAGAAATCGTTGGTTCCTGGTTTGGGGACATGGGGCTGTGTATCGAGGTTTGCTTTATTTCCAGTACTTCGAGGGATCTCACTTATCCCTTTTGTTAGTTTTTATTTACTTCAAATACTTTGAGGGATCTCACGAATCCCCTTTCGATTGTTGTAACATTACAAGAGAACCAGGTGTGAATGTTTAAATTGTTGTTCAGTTGTTTCTCTTTTCCTGGCTTATTTTTATGCCAGTTAGTTTCCTGGTAGTAAATAATTCACCTAAATAGGATCACTTGAACAGAAAACAAGAATGTTTTAAATGGGGAATTGGTTTTTGGGATATATTGTCACTTGGTCATGAGTTTCGTGGCTTCTTTGGTGAACGATAGTAACAAGGGTGTTTTTTCATAGGTTTTGGAACCCCTAGGTTGTGATGAGTGGTTGTTACATATACATATACCTGTAGCATTTATGTTTTTTTATTCGCGCCCCACCCAAGTTGAGAACTTAGTACCGAACACCCCATTTCATTGTGAGAGTGTTTTTCCCAACACTACTATTCATGGATGGTTATTAGCTTCTTTTCTGCTCCCTTTCCCGAATAGCCCAACACTCATCGGGTAGGCTATGATGGACTAAAGTCCATTATTAGCCCAAGAATCATTGGTCAAGGTAGTTCTGGTGGTTGGCTCAGGTGTTTCCGGGCAGGTTGTTTCCCAAGTGTCTTCGGGATGAGGCACATGTGTCTTCGGGCGTGGCAATATTTGTTCTGACCCAGGTGTTTGCAGGTGTGGTTACACATGGTGGTTATGTCCCAGGTGACTGCGGGCGAGGTTTGGCAGTGGGACTGTGGTGAGGTTATGGCCTAGGTCTATGCAGGCAGGGTTTGGTAGTGGGACTGCGGTGAGAATGGCAGGATTGGTTCGATGCATAGGATGTCTTCAATAACCAGTGGGAATGTGGCGCGGGGTAACCAAATATCGATGTGCTATTACTATACGTTACTTTCCGTTCATTATGTGGGGTGTGTGCCTTGATGATGCTTGGGTGGATAGTTTACCTTGCTAGGTGTTTTGGTTTTTTGTTTCTCACAAGGCATTAGAATGCCTCTCCACTTGTGCACGAGAGTCTTTGGTTTTCCCTACTGAGTGTACTTGTATGCTCACCCTACGTATATAAAACTACTTTCAGGTTTCCAAGAGGACATCATAGATCATGCGAGACTATACTAACTCAGACCATGGGGCATTTTTTGTTGTCGTTTTCCTTTTCGTGGTACTATACCTTTGGAGTTTTGTGGCTTGAATCATTTACTGTTGAACATGCATATCGGAACGGGTTATTTGTGGCTTTACCTTTACTTTCAACTTTGTTATTGATGGGGTTTCTATCTTATATCTCGATCCTATAAAAATAAAAAGGGCAATTCCTTCTATTTTTATGTGATTCTATACCCTTGGTGCTGGTCGCCACTCTGGGACCTATTGAATGTGGATTTGGGGGGTCATTATCTATCCTTAAACTTAAAAAAAGAAGGGCATGGAAATCTGTTGTCCCTTCCCTCCTTTTGGTGAAGGTGGGTCATGAAAGAATGGTGTCATAGGAAGGATGAGAGGTAGGATAGGGTCTGGAGTTAGGAACAATGAGGATTGCATGGGGTGGTAGGGCGACAGTGTTGGGTGACCTTGGTGCGTGAATTAGGCCAGCGAAGACCCGCTTGGACACGAGATTTTAGGGCCCCCCATGATCCAATGCAAGGACTCTGGACCTACCAAACGACCAAGTGTGTCTACCCTGATTGCAGGGTAGAGACCCTAGGAAATGTACATGCATCATAATGACTTTTGTTCTTATGTTTCATGGGTGTCTTGGGGATTCCAAATAAATAAAGAAGCTTACAAAATTTAAGAACAATATTCTACAGTACTCGGGCTTAGGCATTCCTTCATTACCTTGCAGCTATGGCACCTAGGAGGCGACCATGAGTAGTGCAGGAGATCGAGGCCTAGGAGGTTGACTTGGCCGATCGGCAAAGGACCGATTGAGAGGAGGAGGATGATTAGTGGAAGAAGACGTTTCGAACCTTTCAACGACAGACCCTCGGGAAGTACGAGGGAAGCACCTCAAATATGGATATGGAGAGCTGGCTCGAGGAACTAGTGGTAGCTTTCGGCCTGATTTAGGCTCCGACCGAGAACTAGGTTCCTCTGGCCTTCCGCAAGATGCATGGAGAAGCGCATCAGTGGTGGACGCTTTATCTTGGATAGAAGAGGGAAGCTGAGGTTGTGTGGGCTGACTTCATGAAGGAGTTCTGGGTGGAATTTCTCTCTTCCATGATGAAGGCTGAGAAGAGGTAGGAGCTACTCTCCCTCCAGTAGGGGAGTATGTTAGTGGGAGAGTTGGGGATCTAGGTAAAGGTTCTCCTTCGCATTACTCGAGACCTCGTTCCGGATGAGGAGTCTCGGGAGAGATGTTTAGAGGAGGAACTCTGACCTTCTCTTCAGAATGTTGTTACTCCCTTCACCCTACCGAGATACATAGAGGTGCAGAAGAAGGATGAAGTGGTGCAGGGGATTCACACGCAGGGAGGTGTGTCGCGAGAGGTAATCTAGGTTGGCCTGTCAAAGGGGAAGACTGTAAGCAGTAGGCCTCCAGCATCAGGGCCCTCTAGATTCCGACTAGTAGGGAGAAGGCTTCAGTAGTTCTAGTTCCAATCTCCCAGACCTTTCCCTTTCCCTTCGGGCCCAGTACTAAGGTGATTCTCTTATGTAAGCCATGGGCAACTTCGAAACCAGTGCCCGGATAGAGAACAGTATGGTGGGGTTGGGTAGGTCCAGCACCCACCTCAGTAGTAGTAGTTTTCGGCTAGGCCCTTTCAGCAGCAGCAGCAGGGGCGGCGGGCTCCTGCTCTACTGAGGGCAGATGTTGAAGAAGGAGGCTGACCTTTGGGCACTCCTCAGGGACCTCAACCAGGGTGTGTTTGGGTAGGCGGTCGACAGCCAAGAGGCAGAGGAGTTGGGCGTGGGAAGTTGCACATCATGGACGCAGTAGTTCCAGCAGGGCCAGAGGTCATTCGAGGTACGATCAGCTTATTTAGTACCCCTGTGTATGCTTTGTTCGATACAAGAGCTTCACATTACATTGTTACACCCAGTCTGTCCCATGCTTTGGGTTTAGATGTTGAGAGACTACTAGTGCCCTGGGTTCTGAACACACTAGTCGGAGGTCAGACCGACTTGTTGTATGTTTGTCGAGGATGCAGACTGATGATAGGGCCACAACAGACAGTCAAGGATCTTCAACTGTTGTAGATACAACCATATGATTTCATCCTAGGAATTTAATGGTTGTTCTCTGTATGTGCCATCATTGACTTCTTCAGAGGAAGGGTTTTGTTTTCAGACTTGGGAGGTCAAAGGGTGACTTTCATCAGTGAGCTGAGTTGCTAGGGCAGCAGCAAGCGAGGGGAACCCCTCCTCTCCTTGTTAGCTAAGCTATCAGTGGAATCGGTGGATGCAGAGATGGTAGAAGATCCAGAGAACATCTGTGAGTTTATGGATGTCTTCCCTGAAGATGTGCAAACTCTACCCACTCGACGTGATATCGAATTTGGGATAGACCAGGAACCTGGTGCTCATCTGATTTCAATGGATCCCTACCGGATGGCACCTTCTGAGTTGCGGAAGTTACAGATTCAGATTGATGATCTGTTGAAGAAGGGTTTTGTTCGGCCAAGTGCGTCGCCATGGGGTGCTCTAGTCTTATTCTCCAAGAAGTAAGATGGTGGTCTCAGGCTGTGCATAGACTATCAGAGACTGAATCAGGTAACGGTAATGAATTGCTACCCTCTCCCGAGGATAGACGATCTCTTTGAAAAGCTGAGTGGAGGATGTTTGTTCTAGAAGATCGATCTGCGGTCTGGATATCTCCATGAGAGGGTGACGGAGGGAAAAATCTCAAAGACTGCCTTCAGGTGCAGATTTGGGCACATTGAGTTTGTGGTTATGTCGTTCGGTGTTATAAACACTCCAGCTGTGTTCATGGGGCTCATGAACTCCATCTTCCGGGAGTACCTGGATCGGTTTGTAGTCATATTTATTGATGACATCATGATCTACTCATGATCAGAGTCGAATCACGCTGAGCACTTGAGAACGGTTTTGGAGGTCCTCTGACTGAACCGACTCTATGGGAGGTTTTCCAAGCGAAAGTTCTGGTCGCAAGATGTGCATTTCCTTGAGCACATGTTATCAGATCAGGGGATAGCAGTGGACCCATTGAAGGTTGATGCAGTTGTTTCTTGGGAATCACCTAGGAACATGGCAGAGGTTCACAGTTTCCATGGTCTGGCAGGTTACTACCGGATGTTCGTTCCCAACTTCTCCTGAGTTGCAACGACTTTGATAGTATTGACCAAGAAGGACCAGGTTTTAATGTGGGATGAGCAGTGTGAGGTGGACTTCAGTTATCGGAAGGAGAAGATGGTCAGTGCCCTAGTGCTGAGGTTTCCAGAAGAAAGGGTAGCCTATGAGGTGTTCTGTGATGCTTTAGGGCAAGGCCTCAAATGTGTGTTGATGCAGCAAAAAAGGGTGATCTCCTATGGGTCTTGGCTGTTACGTCCCCATGATCAAAACTATGCCACCCATGATCTAGAGCATGAGGAGGTCGTGTTTGCACTATAGTTGTGGAGGCACTACCTTGTTGGGGAACGCTTCTTGGTCTTCAAAAATCACAAAAGATTGAAGTACATCTTCTCCCAGTGGGACCGAGACGTACGGCAGAGAAGGTGGATGGAGTTCTTTTAGGACTACGACTTCGAGATTTCCTACACCACGGGAAAGGGGAATGTGGTGGCTGATTCCTTGAGCAGGAAGTCACCGAATGATATGGTTCATGAGTCGGCAGATGCTTGGAAGGTGATGCAGATGTTGGCTGCCCTGCACCTGGATGCGAGGATGGAAGGTGGTATAGGTTTCATGTATCAGATGACAGTTAAATATTCTCTATTGTAGCAGATAGAGGAGTCCCAATGGGGAGACTCAGAAAGAGAAGTGATGTGTGACTGAGTTGACTAGGTAAATGCTCTGAAAGGGTGGACGGAGGATAGTTAGAAACATATGCTTTTCCGAGGAAAGTTGTTAGTTTCAGAGGTGATGTGTGGCAATGTTCTTAGTGATTTCCACAACTCACCCATAGAGTTTCACCCGGGAGCATCCAAGATGTACCTGGGTCTGAGAAGACAGTTTTGGTGTCCTATGATGAAAAGGGCAGTAGCAGAGTTCATAACAAAGTGCCTTGTGTGTCAGCAGATGAAGGTTTAACACCATGTTCCAGGCAGTCTGTTGCAGTTTCTAGATGTCCCTGAGTGGAAGTGGGAGGACATCTCGATGGATTTCGTCATGGGACTACCCAAGGTTCAAGGTGATTGCGACGCTATCTGGGTAGTGGTGGACTGGTTGACGAAATCAGCTCACATTCTGGAGATCAAGGAGTCTGGTGTAGTGGATGCTTTAGAACGAAGGTACGTGGATGAGGTGGTGTGGTTTCATGGAGTTCCGAGATCCATAGTCTTGGATAGGGATGCACGGTTTACCTCATGAATCTAGAGAGGTATTAAGCATGCCTTTGGAACAGAGTTACTTCGTATCCCTACTTTCCATCCCCAGACAGATGGACATACAGAGCTCACTATCCAGACCATGGAGAATATGTTGTGGGCATGTGTTCTGGGCTCAGGAGGATCGTGGATGCGACACTTGGATCTATTAGAATTTTCCTACAATATGAGCTATCAATCGACCATTGGCATGGCTCCGTTCGAAGCCTTGTACGGGAGGCCGTGTCGCTCACATGTGTACTAGACTGAGGTTGGGGAAGCATGTGTTCTTGGCCCAGATGAAGTGCAGAGCATGGAAGAGAAGGTTTAGCTTATACGAGAAAGGAGAAGGCAGCACACGACCAATAGAAGTCATATGACGATAATAGGAGGAGACCCATGGAGTTCGGGGTCGGGGACCATGTGTTCATGAAGGTCTCCCCATGGCATGGAAAACGGAGTTTTAGTAGTGGGAGCAAGCTCTCTACCAGATTCATCGGACCCTTCGAAGTATTGCATCAGGTCAGAGAAGTGGCTTATCAGCTAGCATTACCACCACCGCTATGGAGGATACATGATTTCTTCCATGTTTCCCAGCTCCATCATTATCAGCACAATGATTCACATGTCCTTGACTGGGGAAAGATGGATATCGAGGATGACGTGACCTTTTTGAAAAGACCAGTGAGGGTCGAGGGTCGTGTAGAGAAGGTGCTTTGTGGACGAACCATTCCTTTGGTTCGTGTGTTGTGGAGGCATGGTGGGTTTGAGGAGAGTACCTGGGAACAGGAAGCACAGATGTGTGCCCAGTACCCAGAGTTTTTTTGAGTTTTGTGTTGTTCAGTTTGTACTTGATTGTGATAGAACGCTTTACCTCATTGGCTATGAAATATGTGGTTTTCCGTATTCTATGAATGTGTGTGTAAAGTACTAGCTATGGGGAGGGGAAGACCCGATCCCTAATCCATACGCATTAAAGTGGATGCGGTTAAACCCGTGCGGGCAAGTCAGTGCCTCCCAAAGTGGATAGTATCTTGACATGGAGGAAGAGACTCACCATCCCATATGACTGTGTAGTTTGACCTTGTATGTTGCCTAGTTTCTTGAGGGAGAGGTGTTTCTAGATGACAACGAGGTTCACTCCTGAGAGGTATATTTCAAGGTGGTTGTTCGAAACCACTATTTTCTTCTAGTTTGTTTTTGATTCTTGAAGGTGAGAATAGTTTAGAGGTATCTAATGTAATGGCCCAGACCCTCCTGGCCTATTACTTTTCCAAATTAAGGCTCCACTGAGACAGTGGCACCGTGAAGGTGGCACCAGTCACGGTTGAAATGTGACTGTGGCACCGGTCATGGTTGAACCATGAAGGTGACACCGTGATGGTTACACCATAAGGGTGACACCTTGATGGTGGAACCTTAGGGGTGACACAGTGATGGTGGCACTGTTTCCACACCCAGCCCTCAATTTTCTTTTCCAGTCCCACTCCCGCAATGTTTTTTTATGTAAATTAATTATTTTGCCTATTTCAAGGCCATTTAAAGCCCATAATTAGTTTCTAAAAATCCCGAGAAACCTCCCTGATGGGGGATATTAAATAAAACCTTAATATCATAATGTGTAATTGCCCAACTGTGTGGGAAACCATGATCCAACTTTCCAGGCGTTCAAAATTCCCATATCCCGTAACAACGAGATCTTGTATATATATATCGAATGGGAAGTGCTTTTCCTATTCTTCCTTTGGCTGGATTCATTCTTCACCCTGTTGCACCTGGAGTCCCTTCTTCCTGTGGCTTGTGGTGCACCTCTGATGGAGCTTTCTACACCCCATGGAGTCCACGAAATTTCTCCCCTGCAACCGTGCATCCCCTGTTCTTGGCGTGTGGAAAAAAACGTCGATCCCTGATCAATCATGTATTGATTTTTCCTTCAAATCTTCTTTCTGTGTATCATGCATGGTGGGTATGATTTTGCCTCTATAGAAATTGATGAAACCAATCTTAATGAAGATAATAAACTGACCTTAAAGAATGAAGGGGGGTGTGATCGATATTCTACTATACTCTTTTATGTTGATATGTGTTGTGAATTGGGCGGGCATGTGCTCACTAAAAATCATGGCCATTGATGGTCATTCCTTGCGCACTAATGAACCATGTCTTCTTTGATGATTAAATTACTTAACATGGAATTTGGTTAATCACTTCAACATGGCTAGTTAAATGGACATTCAATAAAACAATAATCCATGTGTGATCACCCCGGATAACCAACAGAAAGAACAAAATAATGAATGATGTGCTTGAACCTGGATGTTTCCTTCTCTGTTTTGGTAGTAGGCGTGTTGTTATGTTTGATTTACCATGGGGTTATGTGGGTGAGGATGGGATCCTCCGTTGTGGTACGGATGTTGGTTGTGAATCTAAAGCTGTGTGGTTGCTCTACTGTGACACAAACTCGGGTGGGATCCTCTAATGTTGAGAAATCGTTGGTTCTTGGTTTGGGGACAAGGGGTTGTGTCTTGGCGTTTGCTTTGTTTCCATTAATTTGAGGGATATCACTTATCCATTTTGTGAGGTTTTCTTTTATTCCAGTACTTTGAGGGATCTCACTAATCCCCTTTCTATTGTTTTAACTTTACAAGAGAACCGGGTGTGAATGCTTAAATTGATGTTTGGCTATGTATCTTTTCCTGACTTGTGTTTATGCATGTTAGTTTCCCGGTAGTGTAGAATTCACCTAAATGGGCTCACTTGAACATGAAAACAAGAATGGTTTAAATGGGGAATTGGTTTTTAGGATAAGTTGTGACTTTTCCATGAGTGGCGTGGCTTCTTTTGTGAATGAATTGTAACAAGGGTGTTTGTTATTAGGTTTTGGAACCCCTAGGTTGGGATGAGTTTTTGTTACCTATACATATACCAGTAGCTTTTATGTTTTTTTACTCATGCCCCACCCATGTTGAGCACTTAGTGTCGAACACCCCATTTCATGTGGAGGGTGTTTTTCCCAACACTCCTATGAGTGGATGGTTATTAGCTCCTTTTCTGTTCCCTTTCCTAAATAGCCCAAGACTCTTCGGGCAGGCTATGATGGCATGAAGTCCATTATTAGCCCAAGAATCTTTGGGCAGGGTTGTTCTGGTGGTTGGCCCAGGTGTTTGCAGGCAGGTTGTTTCCCAAGTGTCTTCGGGATGAGTCCCAGGTGTCTTTGGGCGTGGCAGTAGTTGTTCTGACTCAGGGGTTTGTGTGTGTGGTTACGCATGGTGGTTGTGGCCTAGGTGTCTGCGGGCGGGGTTTTGCAGTGGGAATGCGGTGAGGTTATGGGCCATGTGTGTGTGGGCAAGGTTTGGTAGAGGGATTGTAGTGAGAATGGCAGGATTGGTTCGATGTGTATGATGCCTTCAATAATCAGTGGGAAAGTGGCGCGAGTTACCAAAATATCGATGTGCTATTATTATACATTACTTTCTATACATTATTTGTGGAGTGTGCCTTATTGAGGCTTGAGTGGATAGTTTCCCTTGCTAGGTGTTTTGGTTTTTCTTTTCTCACAGGGCATTAGAATGCCTCTCCACTTGTGCACGAGAGTCTTTGGATTTCCCAACTAAGTGTACTTGTATGATCACCCTACGTATATAAAACTGCATTTAGGTTTCCAGGAGGACATCAGGGATCGTGGAGGACCATACTAGCTCAGACCTTGGGGCAGTTTCTGTTGTTGGTTTCCTTTTCTTGGTACTTTACCTTTAGAGTTTTTGTGGATTGTATCATTTACTATTGAACATGCATATGGTAACGGGTTATTTGTGGCTTTACCTTTACTTTAATCTTTGGTATTGTTGGGTTTTCTGTCTTATCTCTTGATCCTATAAAAACAAAGAGCATAACACCATCCATTTTATGTGAGATTCTATACCCTTGGTGGTGGTATCCACTCCGGGACCTATTAAAGTCAGGTTTTAGGGGTCATTATCTCTCCTTCAACTTAAAGAAGAAAGGGCCTAGCAATCTGCTGTCCCTTCCCTCCTTTTGGTGAAGGCGGGTCGTGACAAGTGGATATATGATCTTAATTATAATATTTTTAATTTCATGATAATAAATTGTGAGACCAATTGATCCATCCTTTTCATAAAAAATAAGATTGGTGTGAACATTGGATAAGAACATAGGCATAAAAAAAGTATCATTATTCTACAAGAGTTTCATAAAAAAATTTCAAACTCAATAAAATTAATTGTATAAAGAGTCATTAAAATTTTAATTTCCCAATATATAAGTTCTATAGAAAACTCAACCACATTATCTATGGTAATCCTAGTAAAATATTATGTTAAAACATTATTTTCATTATTTACAACAGATTTACCCTTAATATTTTTGTTTTACCCAGCGATTTAAGCTAAATGCCCCTCATTATTGGGAATTAAGACCAATATAAATGATGTAACATCCATAGGGGGTTCATATAATGTATTTCATTGATACATAAACATACGTTGACCTTAAATATGAAATTTCACTTCCCTACAATGATAATTAAAATATAATCCTATTAAAGAGAGATAATATTAACCCATAATCATATCAAATTATACTAAATATAATATAATTATATTTTATCTGAGTACATTTCAAAAAATTACAATAAATTGGAGATATAAATGTGGGATATATCATCATAACACTATGATTTTGTCCTTAAAAATTAATATATTACTGTCATTGTAGTAAATTGATGTTCCAAGACAACTGTTTAGAAATGATGGATTGGGAGAGACTATAATGAAATTAGATATTTTCTATTCCTTAGTGAATTATGTGTGTACATTACACCACTTAATTTTCAGGAAATACATTATCAGTTGTGATTTCATAAGGTTTCCCATTTTTTCATGTCTTATGAGGATACATATATTAATTTTCAAAACAAACCATTGTATTTGTGAATATATTTTCACTGTGAAAAAATTATCCAATTGTAAAATTTTGTATTGTTAGTTATACAATGGAATGAAATTTTTTTATCCACCAATATAATCAAGATTTTTATTTTATTCCATATTTGTTATTTTTTGTACATCCTTTGTTACCACACATGAAGCATCGTACAATTACTTTGATACCTCTCCTTGGGTTCTTATTCACACATTTCTAATCCGTAGAAACTTGATAAATATTTTATCTATCGTATTTTTCCCCTGATTTTTTGTAAAACAACATTGGTTTTATATATTTTTTGTTTTATTTAGAGTTATAAAGGTTTTTGGATGTAATCCCAAACATGAGAGACCATGAAAATCATAGTAATGTTTTTTTCACTTCCACTCCAATCTCGTTTGGTTTCTCACTGGGATATTCATTGAAATATCTATTAGAGTCATTTAGAAATAGATTTCTCCTAGATACATCAATTGAATAAATTCCAAAACATTAGTCTGTGTATCAAGAAAAAATCTTATATTTATGAGAACAAAATTAAGGTACATGAATGTGACCTATGGAAATAATGCACAACAAAACATATTTCTATAATCATGAATTATGAAATGAATAATTTGGTATAAAATAAGAAATGATTTATAAGAGTGTGGAAACATGTTTCAATATTCAAGAATGAATAATTTTTTATAATATATGAATGTGGTATAAACACATGAATAAAAATAATTACATATATAAATGTTAATAACTAATACATTCAGATCAAATTGGTGGAGGTTAACCACCAACTGATAACATGGTGGACTTGGGAGAACCTCCTATATTCGATATCCTTTTAGACATGGGATAACCACCCTTCCTAATAACACTTTTGAATTGGCCTAACCAACCATATCACCTCTTGATCTCAATAGAATTCAAAACATATTCCTATTCTATATAGGTATATATAATAGCCAAAAATCACAAAATTAAACACCATACATATGGAAATTTTCATAATCCCAGCATAAATTCATGTACCCTGAAAAATATAGTTTCACTAAGAAGGGGGTGAATCAGTGAAAAATAGTCATCTTTTTTCCTTTTATGAATTTTTAGAAAATCATCCTTCATATGTTTTATATATATAATGATCTAATTTTTAACTCACACACCCCAAGTAATGTAATAAAATCATGCACTCGATGTACAAGGGTAACTACTAAAAATGAGTATCGAATTAATTCATGCTCTAGAATCACATAATATCATAAAATCCACATGAATAATCATTTGAATACAAAATTATAGGTATATCCTTGAAATTATGATTTTAAGATAATCAATAATGATATCTATCGACATAAGAAAAAAGGGTTTCTACCTTGATCAACTTCATTTGACTAATATCTTGTATAGTTGAGGAAGGGATTATTTTTAACCTAGAATGATTTTATCCTAAAAATATTATAATTCTCCCACACTTATTCATCAATTTTATAATAGGAGTGACTCTTAATATTCATCCCCACTACTTTTCATAGTCATGATGATTACATGGAAAAATTGATAGCATGTACCCTTACTCTTAATTTACTTATTTATTTCACAACTTGAAATTATTTTTATTATTTCCTTATTTTTATTATTCTACACTATATAATATTTTATTATATATTCATTACATAGTTCACTATATTTTAATTAACAAAAAACGAATGACCTCTTTCATTTTTATTATGAACTCAACAAAATCATCCCATTTTAATTTGATTTTCAATTTCAAATTTGAACTTAAAAATTTCTTTAACTACACTAAAATAATTAAATAACAATTTATGAAAATTGAATATTATTAGATTATATATTCAACATTTATTTTGAAAACAACCTAAGATATTTATTATGATAGGCTATTGTGTGACCATTGGATCCATGTCATAATATCCATATTAAAGAGTGATCACTCTTCAAACTATGTCTTCATCATTCGAAATGAAATTTATTTTTCTACCATTATAATAAATTTTCATTGATGATGAATTTCAAAATGATGTTCTTTATTCCCATTTAGTATAATTAAACAAAAAATAACTGAAACATAACATTACATGGAAAAAACTAGGATGTGTTTTCCACCCAATGTTTCAAATAATGATTATTTTCTTTATACACTACATCCTTAATGATGTTTAGCTCTTCACTTTAAAGTCCAAATGACTTATAAAACATATATTTCTTCATGTTAATTAATCCAAACCATTTATAATACATCAAAAAACCCCAAACAGAGTCGTGAGATTTTATTTTCTTCACCATTTTGGTTCCCCAAAACAATATCTCTCATAAAAACTACCACTACAATCTCAAAGATTCTTTCTATAAGCACATTTTGAAATAAAGAAATTAAAATTAATTACCCAATTAAATGATCAATTCAAAATCTTCATTCCCATTTCATCCCTATGATTGACTTCCATATCAGAAATTTAATTGTACTTGTGAATGTATATCATAAATAATGTTGTTCAACAAACCAATCAGTTATAGAAACACCAAAAATGACAAAGACACCTTCCCAATGGTTCAACCCATATTATGTCATTTCCCGTTGTAATGTGTTGAACCACACTATTTTTATACACATATGACACTCTCATTGTATGTGTCTTTGATATTGTATTCTACCACTTTTGTGGATGGATACGTGTTTTGATCTTTTTTGAGGTTTGGATCCCCTTTTAAATTATCTCAACTGTTTTTTTCATCTTCCAATTTATAATTATAGATCATGAAAATTAAAATTAAAATTTTCTAACTCAACATAACATACATTTTTTCAAAATTAAAAATTATTCAATTGAATAAAAAAATTTCAAAAACATGGAACAAACAACACCTAATATGCATCATCCTGAAAAAAATGAGTTTGAAAATAATTTTTTTGAAAAACAGCACAACACAATCATCATATTCAATTAATATTACCTTTACAGATTCTTCAACCATGGGATAAATAATATCCATTTATCAAAATATGTATTCATAACAACTGTTGGTCTTCACAATACCCCTTTTCAATTTTATTTGAAACCAAGGAACAAAAATTACTGTCAAACATATCATACATTACAATGAATCATAATTAGATAATTTTAATACCATGTGAGAATACATGGGGTATGAAACAATAACATTTAATATAAAAATAAAGATATCCATAATAATTGTCATATATAGACTTCTTATAAACCCTTCATACCCATGATACAAATTTATCAATCAAATTCACTCAACCGTTATTTAAACTTTATGAAGAAAAAATATAAAAATATACATATAAATTAATGGTGAAATATAACACTACATTAATTATAAAAAACTATCCCTTATATTTTGATAAAACGTGTATTTTAATACAATCTCATAAAACAGGTAAAAATAGTTTAAATAATAATTAATGATATTTCACCTTTTAATATCCCTCTATAAAAATATGAATCACATCCATGAAATATTTTCTTCATTATGCGTAAAACATATTAATTAATTAAAATGCAAATATTATTTTCCCTCACCAATTATAAATACATAAACAGATTAAACATAAAAGGATTTATGTTTTTTTTAACCCCCATTGAAAATAACAGTCAAATGAACAAAAGATAGATGGAAAATATTTAAATACCACAGATTTTGATGACTGAAGGTTGAGATTTATTTTTATTCCACAATGAATTATTTTCCAACACTATCACATACCAATGACATTATTTATTTATATTTTTTTTCTATCTCATACTTTTTTATCTTTTGATAGATATTTGGGTGGAGTTTATTGTGATATTTTTTTTAGTTTTGGAGGATTCAATTATTTTTTGGCAACATTGATGGTTAGTGTGAATATTTTGGGGGAAAACCTTTTGTCTTGTAAAGGTAGAGGTCTTTTTGTTAAAATTGTTCTAGCATTGTTTGTCTTGTATGGACTGTGCATGATTTTTCCAGGGCCATGTGATACAATAGAGTAACGATGTGGCCTATAGGTTCTTCGTAATACGAGGCACAAAAATTTTACATAGTTAGGGGAAAAATTAATAAATTATGTGAGGGGTTATATAATTTTGGTCATGGTTTTCATGGTTGGAACATGATTTCCCAAACAAAAAATTCCTATATTTTTTAGTATACATTCTCTCAACTAGGGTACACATAGTTGGAGAATGGTTTGGAAAACCATCATGCCAGACCTTTTGTCTTACCCGAATTCATACAAACATTAGTTTCCATGTTTCCCCATTCCTAAATGTTACCCCATTTCAACCTCATCCCCACTTTCTTGATTTTATCTCATTAGAGGACTCCCAAACCCCTCTTATTTTGGATCTCAATGGATCTTTTGTTATCCTCTTTCAAATATAGATATGTTCTTCATGATTACTGGTTAATTTTCTCCTTTTCTTATGTTTATACCATGGTTCCATTGTTCATTTTGGTTGGGTTCACTCTTAGCTAGACCATAAGGTAATAGTTGGATAATATGGGTCAATTTATTTGTTTTTTAGTGTGCATTTTTTTCTTGGTCTTAGTTCGTCATTCTGCCATATTTTCTTGTATTCTCACATTAGTGATTTTTGTTTTATTTTCATTTACTTTCTAGAACATTCCATTTTATTCTTGAGTATTTATAATTTATTTTTAATTTTTTTCTCTTGACTATTATGTTATCTTATGATATGTTTCGGTTGTTTCATGGGGAATGATTGATATGGTATTTATTGCAAGGATTTTATATATATGAATATATTTATATGCATTCTGGGTGTTTTATAAAATTATAATCTATAATTTATAATTTTATGAGTTATTTTCCATTATATTGACCTTTTTTATGTTTTGGTATTTTATTGAAATGAGAAATTTGGATTTGTATTTGGGGTTTTTTCTCCTTTATTGATTTTGTGTGGGTTTTCTCCATTTTTATTATTAATTTCTTATGTGTTGATCGTTATAAGTAGGTTTAATAATCCTTGTGATTATTTAATTTCAAAAATAGATATTTTATGGTATTCCATAAATATTCCATTGCAAGTGAGAATATCTGTATGTTATTGAGTTTCACATACAAATAAAGACAAACACATATAAATGGAATTCCATAAAAATATCATCATCGAACCCCTAACATTTCAAAAACAATTTTCTTCCATAACATTCACTCCTCCACCCTATCTCCCAAAGGATTTCTTAGAAACTCTTAAATTCTATATCTTTCTAATTTGCTTCCAAATAATATCAAGTGTACTTTATAAATGTATTATCTAAAACATGGATGGTTTTGTAATTTAAATCATGGTTTGTAACCCTTATGAGATCTATAGAAAGATTTTAATATTCCTAGAATTTTATGAGAAACATTACATATTGGTTTGATTCTAAAATTTCTTCTTTATAAGATAAGGATGATTTATCTATTGATGAATTCAATAATATTATCTTTTTATGAAATGGTCAAATCTATAATTTTTAAAAATAAGATGGAATATGAAATGGATTTTGATGCTATGAGAATGATAAAAATTCATGATGTTAAATATGATGAACATTGTGACTCTAATGATTATGAGGATGATTAGTTGAAGGAAAAAACCATGTCTCTTATATCCAAGAATTATCGATGATGATAGGGAAATTATGGAGGAAAACATAACCTCAAATATTTTGAGTGTGGTGGAATTAGAAACATTCCTAGGAATTTACCAATGAAGAATGTTGGAGAATATCTAGATGATTCTGATGGAAAATATCATTGAAATTAGTTGAAAAGAAGGATAAATAAGAAAAGTATTTCAACAGATAAAAGACTATGTTTACTATAAAATAATGAATTATGATGTGTAGGAATGTTGAATCTGACAGAACTGAAAACTATTATTTTGATGATAAAAATAATTAAAAATTTAGAACCAACATTGGAAATGTTGTGAAAATGAATGATTTCTTATGGAGTAAATAATGTGTTAAATAATCATATAATGAGTATTAGGTTAGAACAGAAATTGTTTCATGGCTTGAGAAAAAATTACACTCCAAGAATAATTAGAGTAATGATGAATGATTTTGTAAAAGTTTATGATGAAATAAATGATGTCATCAAGTAGAAGGATGAATACATCCATGATATTTTATTTTAATAACATAGAATTTATAGATAAGGAATGATGATTAAAGATCTCAGTATGATGTTCGATTATAAGGAATATGGGTTTAAAAAGATTCAATAAAAACATCCTGAGTCAAAAAAGACCTTGAGGAATATTAAAGAAAAATTTTAAAAAAAAATATATTCAAAAAATAATAGATGAGACATCTAATGATTCTGAGAATTCTCTACACACGAATCAAGTGAAATCTTCTTTTACCCAAAATATTATTTCATCTAATTATTTTAACATTTCTTGTTCATGAGGATGTATTGGTAATTCTTGGGTTGATAAAGGATATGAGAAACCTTTAAAATCTAGAAAATTAGAAAACTAACTATAAAGATAATATAGTCCATGGCTTGAGTATTTTTGAGCTAAAAGATGTTACAATCATCAACAAATATTCCATAGAGAAATATAATTTTTAAATATAAAATCATGTTTTGATGGTAATTTTTGTGTTGTTAAATCTATGGGAACAAGAACTATAATTTTTTTGGGAAAATATATTTCTAATTAAGAGAATATTTAATAAAATTGGAAGAAATAGTGGAAATATAATTATTAATGTGCTCAGATTATAGAAATAAGAACAAATAAATTCTAAAAATGTTAGAAACATACATGAAAAAATCAATTTGAATACTTTGAAAAAATTAGAGGATGATGTGATCAATTTTTTCATCATGGAAATATATATATAGCAATCATTCCAGAAGATTTTTCTTATGAAAAAATTGAAAATCATGTTCAATATAAGAATGTTGAGGATAAATATTTGGTTATTGAAATAGCCTTGAATTAATATAAAAGGAACAAACCATGGATACTTGATAGTGGGTTCTCTTCACATATGAGAGATTATATAAAAATATTCAAACATGTTGAATGTCATTATGGAGGAGTTGTTACCTTTTGTATTGATAATTCATTACAATTCAGAGGAATCATAATGATATATATTGAAACTGAAAAGTTGAACTATAAGGAATCATCATTTGTTTATGGTCTAAAACATAACATTCTAAGAGTATTTTAGCAATGTGATAATGGAAAAAATCAGAATTGTTTCTGTATCATCAGTTGTGGGAATGATGGAAGATTCTTTACAAAATGAGAAATAACATGTGGAAATATATTCCAAATAGGATAATTTAATACCTCATGTCACTTTTGTGTGGTAGATGAAATCAAATTTTGGCACTGAAGACTTGGTAACCTTGAAAAAAAAGTATAAAAACAATTTCTAAAATTGATGTCATTGGAAACATCCCAGAATTGAAAATAAGAGAAGAATATGTTTTGGTATCTTTTCAAAATTGGAATATGAATAACCAAAGCCAGAATAGAGTTGATATTCAATATTAAAGACCACATTAGATTATTCATTCTGATATATATGGGTTAATGAGTCACTACTAAAAATATAGAATTTATACATTATTAATTTTGTTAATGATTTCACTCATATGTCAAACATCATATTTATAAAGTATAAGTTAGAGTCTATTGAAATTATCAAATTCATTAGAAATTAATTTGATAAATAAATGGGGGATTAAATAATGATGTTGAGAATAGATAACGGTGCCAAATTCACAAACAATACGTCCGAATATTATCATGTAAATCATGGTATAAAAAATCAGTATAGTTATGATAATAGTCCAAAAAAATGAGTATTATAAAGAAAGAATATACATTTGGTGGAAATTGGATAGAGTATGTTTCCAAAATACAAACATTCAAAATTATATTGGTGAGAAGATATTAGTACAATTTAATATGTTAAAAATAAAATCTTGTTTAAACCGAACACTAAAATGACTCCATCTGAAATGATGTATAACAAAAAAATCATTAAAATAATGTAATGTTTTAGGAAGTTAATGTTTTCTAAAAAATCTAGATTTGGAGATGTTTGATGAGAAATCTAATTAAGGATCACATATGGGTTATTCAAAAATTCTATGAAATTAAAAATATTGGATAATCATTTACAAAAGGAGGAACACCCTCACCGTGATTTGTATTATGTTGATAAATTTAGAGAAAAATTAACAAAATTTAATTATGTAATATGATTTTATGTATCATTATCAAATTACTATAAAATAGTGGATATAATAAAATAGGGGAGAGAAATTGAAATGTGAGAGAAAATTGAAAGTGTTGGAGAGTTCTCATTACATGTTTGAAAAAATTTCGTTCCACCATGAGATGAAATTCCCTAATAAACTTTACTTTATCCAGTAGTGTGGTTTCAGTACACTCTATTTTAAGAAAGGATATGTTTTTTATAAAACTAAAAAACATTACTTGTTTAAAAAAGTTGACCAATGAAAAACTTCTATGATTTAGAAAAGATTTCAACAAGGGTTGTCATCAAATCCAAATGGAGATATTTAAGAACCTTTGTGATAAATTAATTTAATTTTTTTATATTTATTGATAATTAAACTCTTTGTAAATGATTGGTTTTGTTATTTTGGAACCGAACCACATTCCATTATAATGAAAAATCATTGGATTTAGAGTATAGTATTCATCATTATTGGTTTCATATCATTATATCCAGAATAATTAGAGGCATACATTTGTGTATGTTGAATGATTTCATTTAAAGTAATCAGAATAAGAAAGAAGTTGATGGGTTAGAAAGATAAAATTTATTGAGGGAATAATTCGTATTGTTGCTGAAGAGTTTTGAAATAAGGTTTTTAAGTCATGATTTATAATGTTTTCAAACATTCTAAAAACAAATAAGATGATTCATTTCTGAAGAAGAAGTTATCAGAAATAATGATCACTTTAATGACAAAATATTTTCAATAAATGGTGGATATTTTTTATGAATTTAAGAATTATAGAGTAATTAATTCCTTGATAATGTGAAATTCTATCATAAAGATAATTTTATTTTATTGAGGATTCCATCATTTAGAATAAATAACATAAAGGTAGAATGTTTTAGAATATCAGATATAGAAGTAAGAATGTGTGAATAAAATAATGTTTGTAGAATTTCAATGGTCCTAAGTAGATTCCTCATTTAATATTTTCCATTATCATGGAAAATCATTATAATGGGATTTCCATTACAATGGAAAATTCATCAAAATGTGATTTCATTCTAATATGAATTCCATTGTAATGAGATGAAGTGGAAATATATATCATAATGAGAAGAATGGGAAATAGAAATCTTAATTATCTTAAGATGAAATAGAAATCATAATGAGCTAAAAAAGATACATAAATCTTTATGAGATGACAAGGAAACATATTCTGATGAGATGAGAAGGAAACTATGTCATAATGAGCTGATTAAGAAGACGACAACAAAATCAAGAAGTAATATGATGAGTTGAAGAGGTTAAACTTGAAATTCAATTTCTCATAAATTTCAATGAAATATGAGTATTGAATAAGTCAATGGTGAGATTTAAATGTGAGAGAACATGGATTTTTTTTGAAATTTGAGAATATGGGGAATTTTTTCATGTTTTCTTACCATTCCTTTCTAAGTTTCCTATAACTACATTCTCCTATCAATCATTCACTTGTGACCTATAACACAAAAGGAAAATGAGGAGTGGTGGTGAAATAATGTGAGAGTCATTTTAGTATAGAGATATCATGAGGATGATTAGATAGTTGAATGTTTGTTTATCAGTTTAGGAAATATATTTTCTTAATGATCATATTCAGTCAATCGAACTAAAGATGAGTTTATTGAGTATTTTAGAAGAGTTTGAGTTATGAATATTGAGAATGGATTCAACATATTGATTCCATCGTATTATGAGAATTAGATTATGACCTATCATATTTTGAGAATCCAATCCATGCACATTATATTGAGGGAATTAGATCCAGACTCATTAGATTGAGAAAATCAGATCCATCCAAATTAGATTGTGGATTTAGATTGATAAATTGAAGAGATTTTTTAATGAATTAATTATTATTTTGATTGGATCAATTGTGTTATAAGAAATTATTGTATTTTTATAGGATTCATTATAATCATTCTTATCAGGATATAGAAGGTGTCTTAAGAGTGTTGGAACAATTTTAACCCACTTCTTTATAGTAGTTGATTTCTATAGAACCAGAAGTGTGGAAATGGGAATGATGCAGGTTCCTACACTAAGGATAAACCATGTAAATAATGTGTGCATTACATTTTTTCACAATTTTTCGTGAATATGTATTTACTAAAATATTATATGGAAATAAATCATAAAATTTTAAAAGGGTTTTGTTTCTAAATGTTTTGATACTCTTAAAAAGTGAGAAACTAATTCAACCTATACCTCCTTCTTAGTTGTTATTTGATCCTTTGGAATACCTGCTTAATGTTATTCGTTATATGACATCTTTATTCCCCATTAAACTATTATTAGGGGATTCCTAATAATCATTTAGAGAGTCATGTTATGATTCCTTTCCTGTTACTATTAGAGATATTAGAACCCCCAACATAAATTATATGACAATTGATATTTTCCACAGTTGAGGCATGTTTAGAGCATCTGGGTTTTTTATTAAATATATAGGTGTTCCATATGCTTATAGGTGGGTCTTAAACGAGTGAATCTAGGTAATTCTTCAAGGTAGGTTTATGAACATCCAATTATTACATATTTGTATGTTCTATGTTTATATTCACATATCCTTGGTTATTTTAAATATAATTATTTATCTTCTTGCACTTTTATTGTCTCTTTATTTCTAGCATTGCTGGTTATTCCATGTTGCATGATTTTAGATCAGGTTGTCCTTAATTTTATGAATTTTCATTATTATGTTCCTTTTAGAATTTAGTTTTTAAATTGGTATTTAAAATGTGAAATATGTGTTTGGATTTTTAAATATTAAAATTCTCAAATTAAAAATAAACGTAAAACTAGTGTTTCTATACAGTTTCAATAAAGTAATCAGAGAGATTTTATGGTCCTTATCTACTGATCTCTTTATGCTCACACACTACGTGTTCCTATCAATGATGGTAGACCGATTTTATTTTATTGGATCATATTCTGTTAAGATTTTCCTATGGAGTGGGATTCTTTTGTGGATGAATATCGCTAAGAGTTCACATGGAGATCAGGCTATTTTAGAATTGGAACAAGTTTTTATTTATTTTTTATTTATTTCTATTCTATTTCCATTATATCTGGATATGTTTTTGTACATATTTGTGATGAATTTATAGTTTATCCAATTTAAACTATGTACTATATCATTGTTATCAATCTATTTTTTTATTATGGGATAAATAATTCCCATTTAGATTATTCATGATCATTACCACTATTTTACATATCTGGTGTATTGGGAATTCTTATCAGGCCTTATATTGACATGGGTTACTAATTTTTTGTTCACCATACTAGTTCATGAAGAAATGGTATCATAGTAGCCATTTGTTATATGGGGATTTAGGTATATCAGAGATAGTATTTTTGGGATTCTAGAGGTATGTATTGGAAGAGTGACGCGAACACAAACTCATCAGGAGCCTAATGTTACCATTGGATGATTGGCAATTGTTTCATTTATTTTTCACCCTAGGTTAATGTCATTGATTTTTTTGGGTTTGTGACTTATGGAATTATAATGGAATTGAGCTAGTATTACACTAAGAAGTTTTATAGAGTAGTAACCCATGTGGAGACTGAGTGCATACTTCAAGATACTTCATTTAGTTAGTTCTTGGTTAGGGCATGGTCTAGTAATCCATGTGAATGGGTTATTCATGGCCACCAGTTCCATAATTCAAGAGTTTTATCATGAGTTATGTTTTGGTTTTAATTTTTGGATAATGTTCTGGTATTTTAAATATAAAATGGTTTATAAGAAATAATGTTTCAAAAAAGAAAAATTATTTTTAGAATGTGGAATTAATTTAATGTTGGGATTTTTGATTAAATTTGAAATAGATGTTATTTCCAAAAGTATAAAAGAGTCATATGAATAAGTTGGTTTTGAAATTTGGAATGGAAATAATTATCTTTAAATAGGATTTTTGGGTCTTGCTTGTTATGTTTTGACCTATAAACATGTTATTTTTGTAATGAGATATTACTTTAGTTGAATTTTGGGTTGATGTTGATTTAGTTCTGTATAGTTATGTAATCTATATTGTCTTTATAGAAAAATACCAATGGTTTCTATTGGGTATGTTACAATTTTTTTCCATTACCAGAGTCCAATTAAGGTCAAAGAGTCATTTTAGTATCAATTTTAATTGGTTTTATGTGGTCATTGAGGTGATTTAGATGATTCAGAATGGATTTAGTAGGTTAGAAGTGGTTTTAGGTGTTTCTAAACTACTAGGAATATGTGGGTGTCAGATGTTTTGGTTTTGATTGAGAGTTTTTTGTTTGGATCAGTGGAATGTGATCGAACCATTATTTTAGAATGTTGGGATTTATTTATTTCCACATTAATCTTATGGTTTATACTCGAGAGTGTAAAGGTGTGGAATGTGGAATATCTCATGGATATAAAGAAGGTTCAGCTGGTGGTGATGGACTAATGTGATTATTTTAATGAGTGGGATTTATTTTCTCTAATGATATATTGAAATGATCACAAAAAATATCATATATTTGTGTGAGGATATATTTCATAGATTATGTAGTTATTCCTCTCACATAGGGAAGTTTTATTCTGGAAGCTTTTGGATGAGTCATTTCTATCTGAGCTTGTTTACAGAGTACAATCCATAGATATTGGTAGTATGGTTTCTCTTGAAAATTTTGAGGAATCCCAGTCTTGTGAGGATAGTGTGATAAAGGAACCAATTTTTTGGAATACTCCTTCATCTTGCCCTACTTCTATATCATCAAACCATTGGATCATGTACTTTAACTATAGTCGATTTTAGAATTCATTGTTGTATTTCTATAAACATCCAATGTCTTATCATAGATGTGTCCATTTGGGTCACATGGATGTGTTCTAAAAGTTTCATTTCTAGAGGAGAATCTCTCAGCCAGAGTTTTCCATCGCATGATTATGGGGAAATAGATTCTTCAGGGAACTAGGGCTCTATCCCACACCTGTGTAGTAAAGATATACACACAATCAATAATTTCCTTATGTGGGGGACCTTATCCCATATTTTATCACCAGTGTTGGAGTGTGGATGTTTTAGGTTACCCCTATTGTGGTTCTCTTGTTTTCATAATCCTTATTATTAATAATTCATAATGGTTTTTTTCCTCTAATTTTTTCTGTTATGCCTTATTGATGTGAAAATATGTTTGGTCATAATTTTGTAGATAAAACATAGTTTTCGGTTGTTCTTATTTTGGATATGTTTTTGTACTCTATAGATGATGCATCATGGTTTGGATTGATTTTTTTCTTTAGATAACTTTATTGGGGTTTCCATATTTTTTGTTTTTTTATGGTTGTTTGATTGCATTAGTCTGTCTCGATGGTGTGGATACCAACCTTTTTTTTCTACATGGGTCCCTTCATTATGGATTAATCTAGGGAAGGTTATGTGAGACTGGTGAATTTGAAAAGTAACACCCTTGTTGGTTGGAGTAGCGTACTCAGGAGGGGGTATGAATTGAGTTCCTATAAAGAATTCTGTTAAAAAGTTTTTTAAAAAGGTTCCAAAATAAATAAATACAGTTTAGTCAATGAAGGTAACATGGTTATAAAGGTTATACTATTCAAATAACATCTTTGGAGATTGATTAATTCTCAGTAATATCAGAATGAGTTTTTGATATCACATTTCATGTTATTATAAAAAGGAAAACAATTATAAATTCTATCCAATATTAACTATCAATATTAATCTTGTGATTTCTAAAATATACACTAAAACAGAGAAAGTCTAAATTAAACAACATAGAATAAAAAAAGTAGTGCAATCTCAAGCCGTGGCCTAATCCAGTCTACTTGATGATCACCTGAAACAAAGTATTTTATATTTATAAAAATGATCCACACATTGGATCAGGGTAAAAAACAGTGTACACGACTATCCAGGTATCATGACCTCTTCTGTAGTTCTTTTTTGGTAAAACATGTCAGGTCACAAAAAGAAACACTTCCACAGTAATCTGTGAGAGTTAACCATTATAAAAACATATTAGAGGGAGGGTATCTTTTATCCTTCAGTTTAATGCAAGAGATAGTGTGTGATTTTAAAACAACACACATACACTAATTGAATGCTAAAAACAATACAAAATAGAGAAAAGATGATCAGAAAAGGATAGAAGTGCTCTGGTTGTTATTTTATGTAGATCTAGACTTCTTGGATTATGTAGATGAAAGTATCGAGTATTCTTGCAAGAAACTAAGTGTTTCATTTCTGGTACAGGGGTTTTCAATTAGATCTTGATCATTTTCTTCATGGAGTTGGTATTGTAAAGATGATTTGGATATAATATATGGTATTCTAGATTTTTTAGTCAAGAATGATTCGTCTGTTCTTCATATGTATATTGATGTTTGTATGAGAACTATTTTCAAGAATTCCCATGCTACGACAACACACTACTACTTGCCACTTGTTTCTGGGCCACACTTTTTATTTTTATTCTTTGAGTGCATGTGTTAGAGGTGACAGGATGCATGTATCCTACACCTCATTCCACAAACTATCAGGTGACATGTCTATAAGGAAATATTAATTATGGAAGTTTATTTAAAAGACTCTAATATGACCATTACAAATTAAATTGAAAATGAAAAATAGATTAATGAACCGTGTCACAGTCTATCTAAAAGTGGTCCCACATAGAAATAGTGTCACCATTAATCGATGTATTCTTCTATTCCTTTGAGTGGTGAGATTGTCATGATGTCATAATTTTTTTGAGATTAGGATCTAGTATCACATATGCGGTGTTAGGATCACAGTGACTTTTCATTTTCTATAATTCAAAGAGTTCCTTAGTAAGAAATTGGTGTCACATAATTCATGAGATCTAAAACTGGTTACAGTGTCTGGTCATGGTGTATGGGTCACGATGTATGGTTCACAATGTCTGAGTCATGGTGTTTGGGTCACAGTGTCTCGGTCACAGTGTTTCGGTAATGGTGTATGGGCCATGGTGTTTGGGTCACGGTGTTTGTGTCCTTTGATAGAAAACCAGAACCGATTACAGACTCACAATTTCTCAGACTTATCTGAATATCTATATATATACATAAGAAGTAATATTTAACAAATAAATTATACTAAATCATTAATAAAATAAATCATTATAGACAAAATTTAAATATAGTTTACAATAATCAGTCATGATTCATAGGAATCAAGATCTTTAGAAGATTTATTTGAAGCATAAAAAAACCAAGCATATTTATACATGATATGATATAGATTAAACAAGAGTAAAAATTTGTGATCATTAAAACATGATTAAAACATGAGGAGTCCAAAAATCACCCCATTTTTTTATGATCACAAATCATATGAGTGAGATATATGTTTTTAGTGAGTTTTCTCTCCCTTAGTTTATATGGCTCTCCCCCTATTGGGATTATCAAAAAGTGTAAAATGGTAAAAAAGATAACATGCAATAAGAGTCCACAATGCATTTGATAGACAAATATATTCCATTTCAAGCATGAGGCAAAAAAAATACAAAAAATCACTTTCAGAAGATAGTGTTCACTTTTCTTCAGCACTGGATGTCTTCTCTTTTCCCTGGAAAGCATCATATGGAGGAACCACATGAGAAGAGGTAGAAGTTGAAGAAGGGTGTGAACCAACTATTAGAGAAGGAATATGGTTCCCTTCAAAAATAGAGGGTTCTTCGGTAGGTTTGGTGGAATATTCAGGTGATTTTTTTCAAGGATAACAGGTCTAATCATACCCAGAGCATGGGAGACTGACATAATGTTAGAGGCACAGACATTGGATGAGGAAGGAGGCAATCCAGGCCGCAAGGGTGCAGATGTTGGAGCCACAGTAGCAATTCCCTGCACATGAAGATAATGTCTTAGAAACTTAATGAAGTCAACAATAATCTCACCACCAAACTGCATCATTTTCTAAAAATTATATTCGCTCTACAAGAATATTTCAAATCAAGGTGTGAAATATTTATTCTTTTGAACTTGAGTTTTGAAAGCTTGAGTGACAAGAAGAATTTTCAAATTCTAAACAAGGTACATGAAATGGCTTGTCATATCATTCTTAGATAAAAACATAATGAAGTTGAAATCCACCTTCTTAGTAATTTCGTCCTGAGCATCATTTTCTATATTGGAATGAATCTGTTTGAAATCAAGGACCATGTCACTATTTTTGACAACCATTAATTGACTCTCCTTGTCAAATCCACTAAGCACTAATTGAAGTTTTAGATTAACAACATTTATGAGAAGATCATTGTCTAAGGGTTTAGATGTCTGTTCAAAGGTATTAGAGGATGCAATTACTTCAGAGAGGGAATTGATCATATTTATAACATTATGTATAGATCACTTTTATTCATCAGTCAATTTGTTGAGAGAAATAACAATCTCACCCATTTATTAAACTATCTTCTTGTTTCTCTCAACCACCTAGTTAGCAAAGAATGCTTGGTTTGGTTGAATCAGATAAGGAAAATCTTGTGGAATCTGACCACTAACATTCTCAACATGATGTAAAAAAGGATCTGGTCTTAATTTCAACACTTTCTGCATATCATCAAGCGTAGCTCTTACAGACATCACTTCATCACGCAGCTGTTTGTTCTCAATTATGACATCTTCAATTTCATGAAGTATTTTTGGCTGAATCCTCCATATGATCTTTTCTAATAGTAGGGTAGCATCTCTTTTTCTTAGGTTTTTTAAAGGAGAAGGTTTAGTGTTTGTGAACATTTCAGCTCCAACCAATAATGTAGCTCCAAAGTCTTTCATTTCATTCTTAATCACAAATGCAGTGGGTTCTTATAAAGGATTTTGAACAAGAGTTGAGACAGGTCAGGTTCCTTTATAGAGATTACTTCAAGATAGGATACCAGTTTAAATTCAAAAATATTAGACAAGTCTATGACTTTAACCGAGGCCTCCTGGGTATCATTCACATAAATGTATCTTTGGATCATAGACTAGGTTTCCATAGTTCTTTGATCTAAATGGATACTAATTTCAACACTATTTAGAGTAGGGTGCTACTCCACCATAAAAAGTGAATCCCATTTAGGACTAAGAGATTCAGTTCTTTGATTTATTTTTCTATGATTTCATCCCCAACATCCTCACTCATATATTTTCTATCCAACTGAAAGGCATTCCCCCTTATTTTCTGACAAGGGAGGATAATATTACGATCATCTAGTTCATCTACATGTTCCTCAATAGGTGATACTTTATCAAGAGAATGTTCTTCTTATAGATTCTCTCCCAGAATAGTCTTTTACCTTACATTTAAAATAAAATCTTATCTAGAGGCAGTTCATTCTTTCAAATCAACAGTTTCATCAAGAACAACAACTTCCTTCTCAACTTTGTCTTAAGGAACATGTCCACTATCTTCCCTGTCTATGAAAGTTTCCCATGTATGTGTAACAACCTCATCTTCATATTCTGAAATAGGATAGTCATCAATTTCATCTAGTTCCAAACCAGAATCAGTTATGTCTAGGGTTTTGAATAATTATCAGTGAGATTAAAATTTTCATACAACCTTTAAGTATCCTCCACCCAATACTTTTTCTATGGATTCCAACTAATTTTCATTCTTTACACTGAGACCTTTGAGATACATAATTCATAGTCCTTGATGACTTCTTCATTTTTTCCAACCATTCCATAGCCATAAAACATTTCATATATTAACCTTGAGTAGAACAAGGAGGTATAATTTGAGGTTCCCTTAATCAACTATCATATATGAAGTGTAACGTGCTTGCATAGGATAATCTTGTGTCCATTCATCATAATATGTATCAAAAATATATCATGATATTTGAGGGTTGAAAATTCTCATTTTCTCAAACTAATTAGATTATGAATAAAATTATATAACAATCTGGTTTCACCATCCATCTCAACAACAATGGCTATTCTCTTTGTTTTATTTCCATTCAACCTTCCTAAGGAATATTATAAAACAAATATATCACATGGAGGGGGAGGACCTCTCTAAAAGTCCTAAAAATTCCCTTTAGGTGGTTTCCCAAGGCAAGAAACCAATAACCCTGAATAAAAGGTACATATTTGGCCATTGATCCAACTTCTTATAACAAAACCATCTTCGGTATTAAAAGAGAATTGAGCATACTGATAGAACTGAGAAACATGATTTGGGTAAATATGCCTTTTTTAGTTTTTGATCCTAGCCAGTGTTCCATAGTCTTTCAATACTTTCAAAACAAATGAATTATATGTAATCAACCACTTTGGGTAGATATCCTTTTCTAGTACCACTATTCTATTAATAAGATTCAGATTAAAAGTACCTTCAACGCTATCTTCTATGATCATTTAATTTTCCTATTTGATATGTTATTCTCAAGAGTTGATGAAGATGGGAATTCAACAAAAGATCAATAAGGGGAGAAAAATTTAAGGGTTTAAGGATGACTTAAGGTTTGATAGGTGAGAGCTCGAGTGAATAATAGTGTGAAACCTATTTTGTTTATATCATTTATGGATATCAATAATTGAGTGTTCAAAATCATAGGAAGGACAAAGAACAAAATAATCAATCACAGTGATATTCATCCAATATTAATTTTTTATTAAACACAAAATCACTTTTAAGGGGAAAGTGGGAACCCTCACATTTCAATAGGTTCAGGACCAAAGGACACAACAAAATTGTTAAAGAAGAGAGTGAGTTGTTTGGAGACATTTTCCCTAAACAAAACCCAGGGAATAGAATTCACCTGAGTGTCAGGGGAATATTTCAAGGTGTTCTCGAAATGAATTGCCATGTAATCCCATGCTTCCTTGTATTCCTCCAAGATAATCTTCCCCACATTGAGGCCATTATGCAAGATGTGAGCCTGCTTATCAGCCCACTCACCTTGCTCCTTTATAGTGGCCGCCTGGATTGGTGTCATCTTCTTCAGTTCTTTAATATCCAAAGTACCATCAACCATTTCTTTTTTCGAATGCAATAGTAAATCTCTATGTTTCAGCACTGAATCCATACAACACTGAGAGACGGATTTGGGAGAACCTTCATGCTGCTTCCCCTATCCACCCAATTTCACACCACCTGCAGGAGGATCAGGAGAAGCATCAACACATCTTGCCCTAGTCAAGTCCTTTGTGTTGGCAGAAATCTCCTATTGTCTGGGGGATTTGGGTTTGTTCCAGGTTGAGGATCCATCCTTTGTAGAGTCCATTGGGGAAATAATTCCTTTGCACACAGATCGTGTGATGAGAGGACTAGGGAGGTTAGAGTAATCCTTCCTTCTGCACGCCCTGTGACTGTTGGAAATGAAACTGTCTGAATCCATGGTTTTGTTCTTACCCTTCCGTATAGAGGATCTAAAATAATCCTCCTCTGAGGCCAGTTCATTGGGCTCATCATGTTCTGAAGTCTCAACCATTTCCTCTTGCAAAGATTCTGATCCAATTTGAGTATCTTTTCCATGAACCCCCTCTGTTGGTTCCTCGTTAATGTAGTGAACTTCATCCAGCACAACAAAACGATTTTGTGATGTCCCGGTAGCCCCCCTTGCTTTGAGCTTCTCAGTATAGGAGGATCCCAGCAGGACCTGCTTAGGGTGGACTGGAAATTCAATTTTCTCCATAACCCGACCCATGAATTGGAGATGAATAGGTCTGCTGCTCGAGTCCACACACTGTGCATCCTCACTGGTTCCAATACATTGGGTATCATCCTTCATAACAGCACCCTCATCTGCTGGTGGAGTGACCACTGATAAAATTTCATAAGGGTCCCAGAGGGCTTCCCTATTAGCCTTCCCTTCCTTTTGATAGTCTTGCTCCATATCTGCGGGCGAGGTACCCTCAACATACAGAACCCCACTCATCAGCAAGTCCTCGCCCAAAATAATTGTCAAGGAGCTACCACTCAAATCACTACGTAACCGGGAAAAAACCTCTAAAACAAGAGGACCAGCCTCTTATGAAACTCCTTTCACAACTACAACCGAAGTGCCTCCCTGGCCTGGATCATCATGACCAGGGAATGCTTCATCGATCGCTGAAGTCCCATCGTCCAGAACTGGAGGTTCAACCAAACCCTCTTCCCGAGCTTTTTTGCAGCACTGAGAATAACTGTGACCCTACCTAGAATAGTAGGAGCAGAAACACGACCATGACTCATAAGAAACGGTCTTCTCATACCTGTATTTTCCATCAATCAAAATCCACACCACCTTCGGAGGGGTCTGGGCAATGTCTATTTCGACACAAATGCGTGCAACAATGGGGTGTGTCATGGAAGTGGTCCGCAGATCAGCACAAAAGAAGCGGCCGATGGAGTTTCCAATAGACCAGAGGATAGCCGGGTTCTGGAAAGGAAGCAGTAGTCTAGGTAGCTGAGGCCAAATCACCGAAGTTGAAGGGTCATGATTCATATGCAGATCAAATGACCAGCGAAAGATATGGAATCGAAAACCTCGAAAGGGTCGACTAGCTCTGGACCATGCTCGGGCCAAATCATCCTCATCAGCGAAGCAATTGAGGATTTTCCATGGCCCCAAGAGACCGACGACTGCACGTTGAACTAAGCCCCATTCCTCATTCACATACCTATCAAACAGGTTTTAACGGTGTCATCACTACTACGTGACTTCAAAAAGGTTCTACCGTATTGATTGAAATAGTATGTGAAAATGGTAACTAAGAGATATTAACCATGAGACCATAAACTTGAGACATTAAAAATAATATAGTAACTTGCAGAACTGTGAGAGTCAGACAGTACTTGTAAGGCAATGACTCATGAAATCGTAAACTGTGAGATAGTAAGTTGTGAAATTGTATGTTTTGAAATTATTATACATTCTACTTATGATTTATCATTATCAATTATTTTATGATTAAATCAATTATTTTAGAATTTAATGGTTTGGTGAATAAATCTCCAACACCATATTTAGTTCCAATGATTTCCAAACTGATATAAACTTTTTGAGAATGGTCTCAAAAAAAGTGATGTCTTACATCATTATGTTTTCTCCTAGAGTACGAAAAAATGATTTTTTGAGATGTTAATAGCACTTGTATTGTCACAGTTTATAGGTATATTCCTGAATTGGTATCCATAATCTAGTAATGTGTGTTTCATCCAAAAAATTTGTTCACAACAACTACCAGAATCTATGTATTCAGCATCGACAGTAGATAATGCAACAGAGATTTGTTTCATACTACACCATGATACTTGATAGTTGTCACAAAGTTGACATGTTCAAGAGGATGTCTTTCTATCTAATTTACAACCACCAAAATCAGCATTAGAAAAAAATAACTCAAATGATTGTACTCTGGGTTAGAACAGTCTTAGATTGGGTGTGTGTTTGAGGTATTTGAAAATATTTTTAACATTATTTTAATGATATTCCTTAGGGTTTTCTTCAGAGCAAGCACACATACATACACTAAACATAATATCAGGTCTGCTAGCAGTATGTAGAGTAAGATTCCAATCATTCCTCTATAAGTGGATTGAACTACAAATTTTTCATCTTAATCAAGATCCAACTTACAAGTTGAACTCATAGAAGTATCACTTCATTTAATGTTATCTAAGAAAAAACGTTTTATAAGATCTTTAGTAAATTTTATTTGATTTAATATAAAACCATCAATATTTTTAATGATTTGAAATCCATGAATTAATTTTAGTTCACCCATTAAACTCATTTCAAACTTGTTTTGCAACATTTTAGAAAATTCAATATATAAATAATTTGTAGAAAATTCTAAGATTATATCACCTAGATAAATTTAATACTAAAACATCATTGGATATTCATTTTTCTAAAAGTGTTGGATCAACTACTAATTTTGTAAAACCATTGGAAATACGAAAAATAATTAATCTATCATACCAAGATCATTGAACTTTTTTAAAACCATACAATGCTCTTGAAAATTTAAAAAATTGATTCGAATAGTGAAGATTTGTAAAATCCTAGTGTTTCTCAACAATGACATCCACAACTATATACCTATTTAGGACTTCACTCTTAACATCCATTTGTTATAGTCTATAATTCATATGAGATTCATAAGAAATCATGTTTTTTATGGCTTCTTGACGAGCACCTGGTGCAAATATTTCCTCATATTCAATTCCTTATTCTTGACTATAGCCTTGTGCAAACATTCTAGAATTGTATCAAACTATGTTACCCACCCTAACTACATTATATATAAACACCCACTTAGTGCCTATGGTAAATGTGTCTATATGTCTATCAACAAGTTTCCAATATTTGTTCTATTCAAACTTTTTATGTTCTTCTTACATAGCCATCACCCAAAATGCATCATTGATAGCATCATTAATGTTTTTAGGTTCATGATGTGACAATAAAACTTGATGTTCAATATGGTTTTTATGTTAAGATCTTGTTTGAGTTCCATTATCTATATATCCTACAACATCATCTAAAATATGGTTCTTAAGTATTCTAACATCTCAAGAAAAAGAGGGACTTTTGATTTCAGGTTCATCACTAGGTTTGGGAAAATTATAACTTGAATCTGGAGAATTTCTAGAATTGGATGTTTTCACAGATTCCATTATAGGATGGTTAGAAGATTTTTCATTGATGTCCTGATTTGACATGTTATCCTCTTGGATCCTTTGAGTGGTCTTAATCTCATGTGGATCAATCTCATCCCACTTGACATGGATAGATTCTTCCACACTTTTAGATCTTTTGTTAAACACTATATAGGCTTTAATAGATATTTAATATCCTAGAAAAATTCATTCATCACTCTTGGATGAAAACTTTCAATGAATTTCATTAGTATTAAGGGTATATAATTTGAAACGAAAAAAATTTGAAGTAGTTTACATTGGGTTTTCTATTTTTCAAAAAATCATATGAAATTTTATTAAGAATTGGTCTAATCAACAGTTTATTAATAATATACAATTTTATATTTAATGCTTCAACCTAGAAATAAATAGGTAAGTCATATTCACTAAGAATGGTTCTAGTGTTCTCCTTCATGGTTCTATTTTTTTATTCTTCAACTCCATTTTGATGCGGTGTTCTAGGGGTAGAGAATTTATGAATACAACCATTTTGTAAACAAAAGGGTATAAACTCTTGATTTTCCATCTCACAATAATAGTGAATTATTAAGTATTAAATTCTATGTCCAATATGATTTTTTAAAGTATTAGAAAATTTGGTGAAATGAGAGTAGGGTTCACTTTTGTGATCCAAAAAGAAAGTCCATGTATATCTAGAAAATTCATCTAAAATAACATAAACATATTGCTTCCCATTTAAACTAGAAACAATATATGGTCCAAATAAATACATGTGATTCAGTTTGAGAGTTGTAGATGTTGACACTTTGTTTTTTGTTTTGAAGGAAATATTTTGTTGCATTCCATTTTGACAAGGATTACACGCATTATCATTTGGAAACACATGTTTGGGTAGGTCTTTTATTAAAATTTTTCAAGATAGATTTCTAAGAGAGTGAATATTACAGTGTCCTTGTCTCCTCTACAAATTCCAAGACTCTTCATGAAATACACTTAAACATGAGTAATTTTGAGAATCTAAAGAATCTAATTTAATAGAGTATAAATTTTCTTTTCGGAATGCAAAAAACAGTAATTCTTAATTAGAATTAAAAAAAATATCAAGAATCATTCTTGAATTTACCATAAAATCCATCATCACATAGTTGTGAAATACCATGTAGATTATATTTAAATACATCTGCAAAAGGTACTTTGGAAATTAAATCTGTGTTACAGTAAATAATTTGGACAAGGACAATGATTTTTTCCATTCGCATTTTCACCAAAAGTGACATGTCCACCATAAATTTTTATTAAGTTCATGAATCATGAATATTACCCAATCATGTTTCTTGAAGAACCACTATATATGTAATATAAGCTTTTATAAGAGCTCAATAAAAGAATTTCTTACAAAATATTCAAATAAAAACAGTCTTTGGTAACCATATTTGTTTGGGTCCAGTGATATTAGTGACTTGTTCTTTAAAAACCCAAATCTAACTCATAGGTTTCCTATAAGAATTATGTAAATTACTTGAAAAATAAACTCTATTTGGTCCAGAAAATAATGATATAGTATAGAGTGCATCATATTTGAACTAGGTTATTGGTTCCTTGAACAAGGAGTAAAGCTGTATGTTCTGAATTTAGAAAAAAAAATTGGTTTTCCTAAATTTCTTTTACCACATTGATAGCCAATTTCTGTATTATATTTAGGAGCAATATGTTTACCTAGAATTTTTACTAATGTATCATTACCATTTGTAAACCATTCAAGGACCCTTTTCAATTTCTCATTATATTGCTTTAGTTCATTGTTTTTTTAAGTAATTGAACAATTTTATCTCTTCCTAAAATATGTTCATATTTAACAGTTGTGGTAAGATCATGATGTTTCTTTAAAGACAAGTTTATATATTTTTCTTCATTGTATTTCTCTTTATGAATATTGCAACAATCAAACATTTCATATTTAGAGATATTTTTTGAATCACTTTCATCTGCATAATAATATAAATTTTGTTTAGGAGATCCCAAGATTACATCAGATGTGTTTGTCATGAAACATATAATGGATTTGTAAGCCTTTTCATCATGTGAAGAATCTGAGTCTCTGTAACTATCCTTATAAGCACTCCATGTTTCTTTCATTGCCTTTTTATACATTCTTTCATTGTCCTCATATTTTTTTATACATGATCTTGGTATAGTAAGCCATTACATGTCCCTTTCACCTACATTCATAGCATACTATCTCATCAGACTTGTCATTTCTTTTCCATTCTTTCTTCCAGCTCCCCTTCTGATCATATCTTCATTTGAAGTTTGGTTTTCTAAAATATTTATTCTTATTGTAAAATTTATTAATCCTTCTTGTTAATTGATCCATCTTCTCATCACATTGAGGTGATGATTTTTAACTTATAGAACATTCTACCGAGATTTCCAATTTCCACATTTCAGTGTTCTTAGATGTGGTTGTCTTAAATGAAACAGATTTTGTATGGAGTCATCCTCCCATTCTTTTTTACTTCCATCTCCTCTTCATACATAATAAGATTCCAAAGTAGACTTTTTTAGGTAACATGATGATGTCACATTACTCTCTAATATATAAAAAGGTTCCTCTCTCTCTATCAGGTAGGCATATGACAATCCTCTGGATTTTTTCTTTGCTCGAATCTTCTCTTCCAACTGAAATCATTGCATTGACAATTTTTTCAAACCTGAGATAGATCTCAGAAATAGGCTCATCAGGTTTTATTTTAAAGTAATCATATTTAATAGTATAAGTATTAAGTCTCATTTCTTTTACACTAGAAGTTCCTTCAAGTGAAATAGAAAAAGTTTCCCAAATTTCATGGGAAGTTTTACATGAAAAAATTATGCTGAATTCCTCATATCCTAAAGAAAATACAAAGCATTCTTGGCTTTGAAATTAATATCATAGGATGTCCTGGTTGGGTTATCCAAATAAATTCTATCAGTATTACGAGTCTTATACTCATCAATAATTGAAGACCAAATTTCAAAACCCATATTTTATAAATGCAATTTCATTTTAATATTTCATTAGGAATAATTAGTTCTATTAATAAATTGTGGTCTATTTTTTGCAGCACCTTCCATTAGATAATCCATAATAAAGAAATAATTTTAAAGGGCTAGAAATTTACAATTAACCAAAATTTATAGATCTTTAAAGAAAAAATAAAATCACAGTTTAATAGTTTAAACAACAGTGTCTTAATAAACACATATGATACAAAATGTAGGTCGGAGTATAGTACTCAAGAGGGGGTGGGTGAATTGTGTATCTATAAACATTTCTACTAAAAAAATTTCTTAAAAAGGTTCCCAAATAAAAAAAATACAACCCATTCAATAAAGGTAATATATTTACAAAATTTGGAAAGTTCAAATAACCTTCCAGAATATTGATCAATTCTTAGTAATATCATAATTTGTAATTGATATTCCTTTTAAAGCTATTTGAATATGGAAAAATAATTATATCGTCTATAAAAGATTAACTATCAATGTAAATATAGTGATTTTTGAATTATATAGTAAAAAAGAGATAGAATAAATTAAACAACACAATCGTTAAAACAAGTTGTTTTGTATCATGTACAGACCTATTCCACTCCACTTGGTGATCACCTGTCACCAAGAAGTTTATATTAACAAACTTAATCCACACCCTGGATTGGGGTAAACAATAGTGCATCGAAATGTCCATGTAAAAAAACCTCTTCCATAGTTCTTCGTGGGTAAAAAATATCAGCTCATTCATGGACTTCTTCAACAATTATCCATGGGAGTAAACAAGTGTAGAAATATATTAGATGAATGATATCTTCTATCCATCAGTTTAATGCGGGAGAAAGTGTGTGTTTTAATACAAAACACATACGCACTACTCTAAAGAAAAAAATACACCGTAGTGAAATTATGATAAGATAATGTTTGAAGTACTCTAGGTTTTATTCTATGCAGCTTTGGACTCCTAGGATGAATCAAATTCATGTATATAGTCCTCTTTAGAGAAATAATGTATCGTAACTCTTGTGCTCTGGTTTCCATTTTGATCTTTCTCATGTTTTTTATAGAGTTGGTATTGAGAAGATGATTTGTCTATGATCTATGGAATTCCATCTTTCTTATTCAAAAATGCTTTATTTTTTCTTCAGATGTATCTTGGTGCATGTATAGTTTCAATTTTCAAGAATTCTCTCACTTCTAATACACACTACTACTCATAACATGTTTTAGGGCCACACATTTTCTTTTTATTCATAGAGTGTAAGTGTTGGAGCAGACAGGATGCATGTATTCTACACCTAGTAACTCGTTCTGTCAGATGACATGTCTATACAGAAATATCAATTATGTAACTGAATTTAAGAGACTCAAATATGACCATTTGAAATTAAATTGAAAAATAAAAAATAGATTAATGAACGGTGTCACATTATGTCAATAAACAGGGTTACTTGGAAACAGTGTCACCATAAAATATATTCTTCTTATTTTCCTTTGAGTAGTGAGACTATCATGATTGAATAATTGTATTGATATCAAGAAATGGTAGAACATATGCAGTGTTTGGATGACGGTGTCTTGTTGTTTTCCAAACATCAAACAATGTCTTAGCAAGGAACAACTGTCACAAACAACATGAGAGAAAGAACTGGTAACGGTGTCTGGTCATGATGTTTGAGTAACCGTTTCAGGGTCACGATGTCATGGAAACTGTGTTTAGGACACGGTGTCAGGGTTATGGTCTCAGAGCCACGGTGTCTGGCTCCTTTACTTGAAAACTAAAAATTGTGGGAGACTCACGGTTTCTCAGGCATAGCCAAATATATGTGTATTAAATTAAGAAGTAATATCCACCACATTAATTAGACTTAATAATTCATAAAATAAATCATTATAGACCAAAGTAAAATATATTTTACAATAATCAACCATGATTTATTGGAATCAGTATCTAGAGAAAATTTATATGAAGCATAAAGAAAGCAAGCATATCTACACATGATATGAGATAGATTAATCAGGAGTAACAATTTGTGATCATTAAAACCTGATTAAAACATGAGGAGTTAAACAACCATGGTTCATTGTTTTTTTCCCCAAGTAGTTTTTGTTTGAGTTGTTTTTTTCATTTGTCTAGGTGAAAATATGGGGGAATAATTTTTTTAGTACTGATAATTATCTCACCATGTCCCCATTGTTTGTATAGATTATTATTTTTATCTATCTCTTCATGTATGAATAAATTATCAAGGTTAGGGTTGAGTTTCATTATTTTTTTTTTCATTTTTAGGTTTTATGTAGTTTATGAAATTTTTAATGGTTAATGTTTACAATTTCTAGGAAAACCATGAATCTGGTGAATGATGTGGATGTTTTTAGTTAAAAAGGTTATTTTTTGGCCCTCACACACTATTCCCAAAACTCTGTGTGCCAAATGAGTAACCATGAACCATGTAGGTGGTTTTAAAATGCTTAAGAGAACACCTGAATCAAGAATGTGGGGACATAATTTATTTTAAAAGAACTATAATCATAGTTGGCACATGTTTTCCCAAGATATGAATCATTCTCATGTGGGTGTCCCTTCTCTCTAGTAGGGTGTACATTATATGTGTATTATTTTGATAAGAATGTATCCAAACCAATGAAATTAACTAAACATGATTTTACAAGTTATTACCTCCCTCAATTAAAAACCATTTCACCCTCCCCACATTTTTTATTTTGGTTTACAATAGGGATCCTCAACCCCTCTCCCTTATGATATACTCAGATATTCTATGCTCCTACTTCAAATGTAGGTATGTTATTTTGAATTTTTGGTCAGTTTTTTCCTATTCTTATCTTCCACTCCTTTTTCCTTGGTTTTTCTAGGTTGGGATCCAACATGGATGAACCCACATATAAGGGATGTATAATATGGGTCAATTTAATTAATATTAAGGTGTGAAGTTTTTTACTGGGCTTAGTGCTTCCTTCTCATGGAGTTTTTTCATATTCAGATTCCTTTCATTTATGTGTTTCTATCTATTTAATTTCTAGAACATACCATTTCTTGATTGAGACTCTCTAATTATTTTATAATTGTGTTTCAATTTATTGTAATGTGTTATTATGATTTTTTTTGAATTTTCATTTTATAAAATTTATTAAAAAAGGATTCTTAAGGGATAATTATTATTATGCCTATATTTATTTTCATTATAGGTGTTTGAAAATAATCCAATTAGTATTTTAAATTTAATTTTACAACTTTTATATTGTGTCTGATCTTCTTTGGGTTTTGGTAGATATGTGACATGTTCAATTAGGATTTGAATATAGGTTTCAGGTCCTCTTTGTCCATTGTCTGGGGGTTAGATGCTTTTACATTATTTAGTGTTTATGTGTGGATCTTTCTAATTAATTCTCATCTCATTTTGATTATTAAAATTTCAACTTTGGATATTTCTTATGGGTTTCCATAAATACACAGTTGTATGTGGGAATATCCATATATTCATGGGGAGAACATATGGATTGGTACTTGCACATAAAATTATATGACCCTAAAATGTCTATCTCAAACCCCATTTTCTAAAAAACACTTCCTCAGTTCTGTTTTCCCCTCTAATATATATCACAAAGGTTTTTTATCTCAATTTTGATAATACACTGAAATTTCTAAAATATTAACATTTAAGTCAATAGCATGTATGAAAAGAAACATCATGAATATAAGTAAATATAAAATCCAGAGGCTTTATGATTTATTTACTTCTAAATCGCGGGTATAGATTTCAAATCACACAACATTTATATAGCTTAAGTTACACAGAACAATGAATTTATTTTTTATCTTGCTTTACACACAAGACTGAGTTTTACCAACAACTATTATTTTAATTATTTAGAATTAAAATTGTCCCTAACCATTAAATTGGTGAGTATCAATAATTATAAATATGTTATAAAAATATAAGGTTTACACAAATAATAAAATAATTCATATTATTCTAATTAATTAGAAATGAATATAAAAACCAATTATATATAGAGGAATGTTTTTTTAAAAAATATTTTTATATATCCAACAGAATTTTAACATAATAAATAAAATTAATTACATTTAGTGAATGAACATAATAAAATTTATATATTATATATCCAAGAATCTTATTTCATATACTTCCAATATATTTTATTTGTATAAAATATTAACAAATCATATTTTACACCTAAAAAGAAATAATTTTATAAATGTTGTTTTTCTTCTTTTTAATAGCACATAGTATTTAAATATAAATCAGGAATGTTTAATAAAATTTATCTAAACAAAAGATACAAAAAATATCGTACACAAAATTTATGGAGATATTTTTACATAATAAAACTCATATATCTAATATGTTCCATTATTAATGCCTTTTGGTTTTAAAAAACATGGGTAATCCTAAAATCTTTTAAAAAATGGCATGCCTCTCCTCTCCCCCACAAATAAAAGGTGACCCCTATCTTACCTTCTGTAAAAAGTAAAACCCATTATGTTATTCCATTACCTTAAAAATAACTCCCAAATTCACTCTCTTCATAATATAAGACTTATATTCTGTAGAAAGACGCCATAGTAATGGATTAGTAAAAACCACATGAATATTCTTGAAAAAGAGGCAATGTTTTTTCAACCGACATCATCATTTTATTTAATTATCCACATCCTTAAGTTATTATTAAAACATGATGATATAATACTTATGTATATTCAATATATATGGCTTTTTTCAAATATTTTCATGACCTACAACTACCTCCAATTATATAAAAATGGGTTACAAAATCTTCAGTCATGTGTATGGTAGATTGCTGCCTCACAAACCGATGTCATTGGATTTACCATTTCAACCATTCCAGGTTCAGTATGATAATAGAGATGAAGAATATATATTTGATTGATTATATATTTATTCTTATTAATTATAAATATCTCATATATCATTTTACCTTCCATTTTATAGGAGACATGATAATGTTGCTCATGTGTATGACGTACTATTACCTCATGGTATAATGTGATTTTTCATTCATTAATGGATCTAATGGATGGAGTTAAAGATAATTTTAAGGACTCCACAGGATATAAATTAATTTATTATAATATTAATAAAATATTTTTCATTCTGTAATGATAGTATATATTATTTTTTCCTTTTTCCTTTTCATTCATGTAAAGATGATAAAATTATTCATGTATGTGTGTACAACCTATTTCCTGATGTGATGTGACTCAATTTTCATCACCTCACCACATGGATGAAATATTTATGTATATCATATGTTAGTAATGATATTATTATCATTACATAGGGTCACCATATTTTTTTCCTCCCTTCTTTAATGATCATTTAATCATTAAAATTTTACTCATGTGTACATACGACCTACAATCTCCACGATAAAAAAGTACATAATGTTTCATAAACAACATTAATAATATTTTATATCTATAAAATATAAGAAAAAATATGATAATTATTGAATTATTATTGTTTTTATAATTTTATAAATATATAATATGTGAAAAAAGTCAGATATTTAATGACCAAACATGAATGATGAATTAAGGTAATTAAAACCAGAAATAATGATAATAATTAAATATTATTAAAGAGTGGGTGATGAATTATTATAGGAGAATAATATATAGTATTATAAATTTAAATATGGTTTTGGTTTATGTTAATAACATTAATATGACCATTATACAAGATGTTAAAGAACATCCAACCATGGGAATCATAAGTTATGGGTTTTCATCTCAATCTGATTTCATTAAGGAATATTGTATTATTATACACCTATATTATTTTATATACTGTATATATTTCAAATTTTACATTTAATATCTTCAAAAATTTATTTTTATTGGAATTTTAATTTTCAATTTTAATTATTACATTTAAAGGGTTTTGAATTAAATATAACTAATTGGTGAAGAATTTCAATTCTCAAATTCTTTTTATTAGGTTATATTACTTTTTTGTTTTTTTTTCTATTTTATGATTATTTCTGAAATTAATATTGAGTACATATTAATATATTTAAACTGAATTTAATATTATTTAATGTTTATACACATAATCTATTCCTGGAATAATTCTCCCTTAAAAATTATGATCCTTGAAATTGTTAACGTCACAATCCCATTTTATTAAGGATTGTTTTCACATGAATTTTCATTAAAGGGAATTTCTTGATAACATTTTAATAAAAGAAATAATATTAATATTAAATTTTTATTAATTATCTATTTTGGGTAATATTAACATTTTCCACTCTTTAGTACATAAAATTATTTATAATGTTTTTAAAGAAAATATGACTTCATTTCACTTTTTAGTCGAAAATCCATTTTCTTTCCAAAACATGTTTTTTATAAATGTTTTTTAAAAAAATCTATCATTTTAAAAATGAATTAAAAAATTAATTTTCACCATTTTTTCATTATTTATATAGTATTTTCAATGGAATCATAGATCATTTTTACAATAATGGTTGTTCAGATTTTAATAGAATTGTGATAGAAATCATTATTTAAATGTGTACAACATGAAAAGGATATCAACCTTTAATGAACAAAAAAACCAAGAATAATTTATATATATAAAGGTTTATTTTAAAATTAAATTTTTTAAAAATATTTTATAAAATGTTTCAATTGAAAATATTTTTTAAAATAACTGGATTTTAGTAATGTTTTTAAAAATGAAATTGATATTTTCACCATGAATTTTTTTAATATATTTTTATTGAATTTAAATTAATAAATAAATGAGACCCATTATTTTTAATCCAATATATATATATATATAGTGTATTTATACCATACTTAATCATCCTTCAAATGCTTTATTATCACTTTATCCAAGGAAAGTATGAAAATTTACTTCCTTCATTCATTTTGTTGCCATTAACATTACTGTGAATTATTTTCTTTTCTTATTGACATTATATTTACCATAAATGCAGATATTATTAATGAAGTATATTTTAATTTACAAAACCATATTCAAATTTTATATATGGTTTTTACTTTTAAATTTATTTGACCATTTTTAAAAATATTGATAAATATGCATCCTTTACTCAATATGAATACTCGATAATGAGGCACATTTTTTAATGGTTATATTTGTTATTTTATATATTAGGAGTTATTTTGATATGAATGAAATATTATGGAGGCCATTTATTCTAGTACCATTGACTCATCTACAGGCTCATGACGTGAAATTTGTTTGACACAAATGATTTTAGATTGTAGCCAAGCATTTTCTAAACTGTCTAGTGAAAGGCCATAAAAGTAATAATTTTAAAATAGTATTTTGAGAGGTATTGAAATTAAAGGTACCATATACATAGTAAAAATGACATCTAATAAATATGTATTTATTTCATTCAAATTCGGTTATAACTATTAATAATATTTTCAAAATGGAAAAATTAATAAATGTATTTAATTATTTGATAACTCAGTAAATAGAATGTGTTTTTTGTTATAAACCATAAATATTGATTATTCCTTATCCTATCATAATATTGATGTTATTAATATGGAATTTGTGATAATTTATGTTCATTGAAATATATTTTTTGTATTTATTCATGATTACTTTTGATGTACTTAACCCTTACTGATCATTTTAGATATCCCTTTTTTATTACATTTTCCCAAGATTCCATGATGTTTATTATAACCTGAATACATATATATATTAGTTAGAATAAATTTATTGTCAATAAATTATTTTTTAATTTTTGTATTCTAATATAATAATGTAATCATGTATCTATATTGTTTATGAATAATACTAAAGTACTTAATCCATTGGGTTTTGATTCTGTGTATATTATGACAATGTAATGGTAGTAGGAACCCACTCTGGGATACTGGTTTTGTGGTGAATAATGTTTGTATTAGAGAAATTATATTAGAATCAATAGGTACTATATTTAGGAAACAAAAATTTGGGAACATTACAATACAATTAAATTTTTGGAGAAGTTTATTAAAACATCCTATAAAAGCCCAATTTAAGATTCCATGAATAACAATTCATAATTTTTAATGTATGGTATGTGTCACACAATATTTTGAGTATTTATTAATATTTACAATCCAATATTTTATGAACTAAAACAATATATTCCATTTATAAGAAATGGATCCTAGAAGATAGAATATGAATTGAATCAATGCACATAATCAAAAGGGTATGAGTGATCATTTGTTCTCGTGGTTATAAAAAAATCATTCTAAGGGAATAATTTCCTAAATATTTTCTTCATTTGAAAACATAGTATCATTTACTAGCATAAAATAGAAATAATATTATTAGTATTATATAGTTGGGGTGAATCCAGAGAAGGAAATGAAATATGGGAAAATGATGATAAAGGGGAAAAATGATATAATTGTTTCCCCACCTATGATAACTGTGGAAATAAAAATACCATTACATGATTAAAACTATTGAAGATTTGTTACAAGTGTGGATATATTTTCCAAGATGTTATTTATTGTAACAGTATTTAGAATTTATCCATTGTAGAATGATTTAACCATAGGGAGATGGTGTATAATGAAAATGAAAGTATTATGAATCAATGTAATATTCCTTAATAGAATCTAATGGATTATGATAAGTCTTTCACTATTTTCATATATGAAGTTCAATTATTAACTTTATTTTTTTGTATTGAAGAATTATTTAAATTGATTAATTTAAAAATTATTTCTGAGTTTAAATATTTCATTACTAAATATAAAACATTTACTATATTAATTTTTCATTTGGTATTTGAAAACATGTGTGGAATAGTAATGATGTCAAAAAATGATTCATTTTTAAGTTGAAATTCCTAGAATTTACATAATAAAGGGAGAGATAACCATTAATATGCTCCTGATGTTTAGATAATGATGTTGGGATAATGAGATGATTGATATGGATTAATTAAATTGAACAATATTGAATAAAATATAAATCATTAATGTTTTATTGAAAATGTTGTTTAGGCTACGATTGATGGATTTTAAAAATATTTTGGATTTGAAGAATATATCAAATAATAAATATTTTATTTAATTAATATGTGTGAATGAATGTTTTCAATATGGTTTTATGGTAATTACATTGATTTAATAGATTATATAATGATGGTATTTCTGTGTTTTGTATTTGATGGTTAAGAGACACATAATTTTATTTGAGGGATTAAAGATATGTTCATTTTGGAAATTTAGAATCATTTTTTTCTAAATTTTTGGTTCTTGAACCTTTTTAATGGTCATAAGGTTAACCATTTTTGAAATGGTGTATGTTTAACTTAAGATGAGGTTTTAGATATTAATATATTACATCGCCATATTATGTATCATGTATTAAGATATGAAGTACAAATAGATCAAGCAACAGAAATGGGTAAAATTGTGATTAGGAATTAGAAACATGTCAAGTAATTATATTTTATTATATTTTTATATAGTAATAGTACTCTTCAACTTTAGTAAAACGACCATGAGAAAACAATGTTATTTTAATACATTAATACATGACAAATCATATGGGGATTAAAATGATCATATATTTATATTTTTTTCCCCTTCACATTCCATTTATCATTTAGTTTCTTAATGTAAATGACCTCAATAACACTCCACAATTATTTTTGAATTTTTTACTTGTTTATGCTTTGATTTCACATATATGTTCTCCTACATGGGAACCTAATTACATGACTGTCAAACTTCCCACTCTCTCTAATTAAGATGAAATTTGTTTAAAAATTTATATGTTGTGGGTTTATGACAATATAATATCTAAATTTCAGTACCTTGATTTTTTGATCATGTTTAAAATGAGAATAAACAATTTATCTAAAGAAGGTAGAATGTGACACCCCAAAAATACTATTAGAAAAATATTTTTTCTCAAAATATTTATTATTCTCAACACCAATCATAGAATCGAAAATTGAATCCTGATATAATATGATATATGTATTATAAAATATATGAAATATCATTAAATTAAATCAACATTTATTTAGCTTACCTTACCCACAACAATAATTTTTTACATAACATTCATTACACGCGTGAACAAGTTTTATAAAAAAATATTAATATTATTGTATTAAAGGAAACTTATATCCTAAAATTTAAATGTGAGAGTATCAATAATATTAACTATTTTATTAAAATATATGTTTTACAACAAATATTTGTTGAATTCATTGGTTTTTAGTAAAATAGAAATTAAAAAAACCAACTGAATATAAAGGAATGTTTTTTTATAAAAACTATTTTTATGCATCCATATATATATTATCATAATAAATTGAATAAATTAATATTAGTGAATGATCCTAATTAAATTTTTAAATTATATGATCAATCAATTTTTTTACAGTAATCCAATATATTTTAATGTAATAATAAAAAAACAAAACAACTTTTATGTATAAAAAGTTCAAAATTTACTAAATGTAGTTTTTCCATCTTTTAATGTATCACATATTTTAAAAATAAATTTCTATAGTTTTAGAAATTTTAATTGAAACAAAAAATTTATTTTTAAATAGTTATTTTAAAATTCTATTTTGGTGAATTGTTTTGGATTTTTATGATATGTTTCATTTGTGGATGAATATTGAAAATACTGATTTTTAATTGAAAAAATACATTTTTATTTTAACTATTTATTATGATAAATTATATTTTATATTGGTTTTGATGTATAATTATTTAAATTATACATTTATTAATTTAATTAATTTAATTTTTAACAATTTTATATTGAAACTAGATATAAAAACTTTGTAAATCTTTGAATATATCACATAAAAACCCAATTTCTCATCCCATCAGCGGAATTTATTTTAAATTGTTTTTTACAAATATTTGATTTGAATTTGGAAACATGGCTTTCATATTTTTGAAAATAAACATTTATTATTTATAACAAAAGTAACTAAATTTATACCATGATGATTAGTGAATGTTGTAAGAAAATAAAGGTAAAAATGAATTGGCTTGGCAATTAAACAAAAATGAAAAGATGAAAAATGACCCATAAATTTTAATAAACATATTTTATGGATACATTTTAAACTTACCCATACATGAATAGAATTATTTACATTATTTCATCATTGTTTTTGTTGAAATTGTTGGTACACCTATCTTCTTTTAAAAAATATCATGTTTGTCCTCTCCCCTTTTAATTAATAGGCACCTCAACGCCTCCCTTATCAACACATTCAAAAAAAATTTTTTAACCAATAAAAAACATAATCACTATTAAATAACCCTATCCTTATTCTATAATCCTTATTTTGCTTATAAATATATCCAAAGAATGACTTAATGGGAACCAAAGTAATATACATGAAGAATAAGTAATGGTTTTTAACAACTATATACATATTATTTTCTTTTTAGCCAACATAAATTGTTATGAAAATATTTTGGTATAATAAAATGTGTATATTATATATACTCTATATTTTTATAAAAATTTCATGACCTACAACTACCTCCACCTAAATCAAATCTGTTATGAAATCATCATTCATGTATATATTGGACTACCACTGGACGAACCAATGTCATTATTGTTTCCATTTACACATATGAAGGATGGGTATGATGTTGGATATAAATTAAATATGTTAAATTTATATTATATTTATACATATGGAGTCCTTATATCAGATATATATTTTTATCTTACATTCCATAGTAGACTTGATAATGTCACTTTTCTGTACGACAGAATATTTCCTTACGATGTGATGTGATTCGTCTTTTACTAACATAGCACATAGAAGGTGATAAATATATATTTAATGATATTATATGATATAAATGAAATATTAAATATATTATTTTAATATTAATGATTCGATAAAGAATATATATAACAATTTTTTTCTTTTTTTTCACCCATTTAAAGACGATTACATCTTTTGTGTACACATGGACTACCACCTTCACGAAGTGATGTGACTCTCTCTTCATCAACACTCTAAAAGGGTGATATATATAAGTATATAATATGTTATTAATTAAATTATGATATTTTTTGGTAGGTTAAGGATTATAAAACTGCCTTCTATAATGATTGTTGAAAAATGGAAACAATGCTAATGCATACGTACGACATATCGTCTCTATGATTGTAAATTACTTCATTTTTTATAAAATTCATTAAAAAAAATATAAACTGAATATTTATGTAAAAATATTATAATAATGTCATTATTATTATTTAGGATAATTTATATCTAATTAATATATCATAAAACCAGATCATTCAAGACAATAGACTCATTATAGACTAATGATATTATCACCCGAAACAATGAGAATAATGAAATATTATTAATGAATGGATGATGAGATATTATAAAATAATAACATATTATATTAGAAATATTAATAGGGTTTTTTGTTAAGTAAATAAATTCTTAAAACCACTATATAAGAAGTTAAATAATGTTCAACCAATTCGAAGCATAAGCTATGGGATTTCATCTCATTTTTTTCATTGAGGCATATTGTATTGTTATAAACCATTTTTACTTTTTACTTTTTATATAATACCCATTTTATATGTAATAACATGAATAATTAATTATTCATTGTATTTTTTCTTTAAATTTTAATTATTTTATCTTAGGGGTTTCGAATTAAATGATACCAAGTGGTAATGAATTTAATAACTCAAATTCTTTTCATTGGGTAATATTTCTTCTTTGTGGTCATAGGTATTCTATGATTATGTTTTTAATCAATTTTCACTATATATGGTTTTATTTAAAATTATTTTATGTGGATTTATTTTTTATACACATAATTTTCTCATCGACTAATATTCACTTCAATATTATGATCTTTGATAATGTTTACAGCACAAATTAATTTTTCTGGAGATAATTTACACATGAATATATTTATATTGAAATTATTTTATCAATTATTAATAAATATATTTATCTTCTTATCATATAGTTATTAGTGATTTTTTTAAATGACATTACAAATTTTCAACTATTTGGTACGTAAAATATTATTAAAAATATTTTAATGATAATTCGACATCATTTATCACTTTGGTCGAAATTATGCTTTATTTAAAAACTAGGATTTCTATAAAAGTTTTCAAAAAAATATTTTCATCAATTTTAAAATTATTAATAAAATAAATTTTTAACCAATTTTTACTCAGAGAATTTTTTCAAATAAATATTATATTGTTTTTAAAATAATGACTGTTTTTTTGTTTTATAAAAAATTAAATGAAATTTTTTTAACGTGTCTAACATGAATGGAATTTATATATATGAAAAAAAATTAAATGATTCAAAAAATAATTTATAATTTTAAATACTTTTTTCAAAATTCATTAAAAAAAATTGTTTGTAAATGTTATTTTTAAATAAATGGATTTTTAAAATGTTATTAAAAATGAAAATGATATTTTCTTCATGAATGTTAATAAATATATTTTTAAGGTATTAGTATTCATAAATAAAAACTACCTTAATTATTACTCTAATTTATTTATATTTCATTGATACCATCCTTAATCATCCTTCATATGGTTTATGACCACTTTAAATAAGGAAAGTATTGAAATTCGCATCCTTGAATCATTTTAGTTTCATTAAATATACCTTGAATTATTTTCTACCCCATTGGTATTTAATTCACTATGAATGTCAATATTATACATCACGGTTAAATTTATGGCATAAACCACATCCCATTAGTACATAGAGTTTATAGTTTGGCCGTTACTTTACTTTATTCAGAAATATTGAAGTATCAGTTTCCTTTACATAGTACATATAATTGATTATAAGGCACATTGTTTATGATTTAAATCTATTATTAATTATATTAGGAATAAATTATACATGAATAAAATGGGTTTGGGATAATTTAAAGTAATCCCCTTGATGTATTGGTAGTCCCGTGAGAAAAAAAATAGTTGGACAGAAACCCTTTTATTTCTTAGCCAAGCATGTTATAAATATTCTTTTAATAAGTCTTGATAGTAGTAGGTTTTAAACCATTATTTCAAATTAATCTAAGGTACATTAACCATATTCATTGGTAATATTGATTTAAATAATTAATAATTTGATTCATCATCATTAAGTTATTATTATACTTGATATATCCCTTAAGAAAAAATATACGGGTTCATTTTATTCTCAGTTTAACGATTAAATGGAGTGAGTTTTTAGGTATTTATATTTGTATATTGATTATGGCTTATCATCCCCTGATTTTGAAATTATTTAAATAGAATGGTTTTAAGTTATTCACATTTTCATATTGATTATACATGTATATTCATGATTAATTTCATTGTACATAAACCTTAATGAGTGTTTGAGGTCACCCTTATTTGGTTTCTTTTCCACATGATTCCACGAATATTAATATAACTTACAGTCATGGATATTCTAGAAAAAATAATGTAATTATTGGAAAAAATTATGTTTTTTTAGTCTAATGTAATATGGGAGTCATCTACGTATCTATTTTATAAAGACTACTAAACTATTCTGTCTTTTGGAATGTGATTCTTGGTGTCTTTTGCCAATATAATGGTAGTAGGAACTAGCTATAGTTTACTGGGGTTGGTGCCACTGTATTTGGTATTATAGATTTTTTAATATAATCTTTGGGAACTATAGTTATGATAAAATAAAATATGTAGCATAAACTCATGATAGAATTTGGGGATAATTGTAAAATAACTTCTTAGTGAAACCCAGTTTTTATTTGTACGATTAATAATGCATAATCAATAATTTATTATATTTGTTACACAATATTTATTTTTATAAATTATGATTTATAAATCATTATTTATGAGATAATATAGTGTATTGTATTGTTTATAAATGGATCCAAGAATAAGGAATTTGTACCATATAAAAGCATGTAATCCAAATGGTAAAAACAATTATTTCATTGATGGTTTAAGTTGATATTTCTAAGCCGTATGCCAAAAATATTTACATATGAGAACATAATATCATGTCATAATATGATATATATACAATTACCTATGTATAATTGGTTTATGAGGAAGCATGACAAGGAAATAATGGATAGAAAAAATAGAGAAAGGGTGGAAGGACAGGAAATATTTTCCTACATGTGATAATTGTGGAATGAAACACTATTGAAATTGATTAAAATATTAGAAAGTGATGCATATATATATGCATAAGGAATTTCCACTTGTTTCAATATCTATAAAATGGTCTTTGTGGATGGTTTTTCATGAATTTCACAATTTTGATGTACTGTGTTTTTAGTTTTTCTGTCCCCAAAGGATAAAGCATGGAGTCTATGAATTTTGGAGATTCAGAAGGGAATTGGAGGCTTTTGGACCCTTTTCCCCAGACTATGTCAGAATGGAGTCACCCGGATCAAGAACTAGACATGAAGGATGGAAAAAATCAGGAATTTCAAAGACAGAGGCGACCTGTAAGGTCTCCAAATGGTTATCCAAACTGAATGCAAATCATGATGGAGAAGATACCTTTGACAGTACCCTCCACACGGTTGGCACACAGCCTGCCCAAACTATACGTCCCAACTAGGGAAACCTTGTGCCACAAGTATTTGAGATATTATCATCCACACAGTGGGGGCATGATCTGACCAACCATATGGCCCATCTAAGAAAATCATGCGGCTCATGGATTTGAGACAGAAGCATCTGCACATTTGGCGCATGGTCTACCAAACCATGCGCCCAAAACATGCGGACTAATGCAGCCTTCTCCTTTTTTATTTTTCACTTTTCACCCACTCCTTGACCCAGGGTTCCCATTTATACATGATATTAGACAACTAGAGAAACCCACTTTGGGATGAAGAAGATTTTGGGGGAGTGGGGGAAAGCAGGGAAAGGAGGTTGGGAACTAAGGAACGGGAGGACGGAAGGCTTTTGAGGACTGGTTCATCTAATTATCTTGTATTTTTGGAATATTTGATTTTTATGTTGTAATGAACTCTCTAATGAATCATACTAAATTTCTTATCATTTTCATTTTTTTAGCTAACCCCCCCCCCCTCCTTGTGTTGGGGCTGGGGGAAATGTGGGTTTGTTAGAACCAATTTCTCTATTATTGTGTTTGTTCATTTTATCTCACCTAATTCTCCCAACATCTATTTCGTATTTCACTGTAAACCCCATATCGGACCAAGAATAGAGTTTCCAATGATCTTTGGGAGAATTATGACAAGGATATCCATGACCATTGGATATACTTTACGTTTCTAGACGGCTGTTCTTAAATTAATAGTCAGTAGAAATCAATTTCCAGACCAAGGGATTGATACCTATTAACTTGATCATAACTCACCGGACCAAGGGAGTTCTGACACAAGTGAAACCAAAAAACGTGAGATATCATGAACAACACAACACAATATGGAATACAGTTTAACGTCCCACACAAATTTCCAGCCCTGACACATCTTCATTAAAATCCAAAATCCAGTTTTAAGTGATTTTCAGTTTTCATGATTAATTCGTAGTGAATTAGAAAAGTCCAAGTACTCATTTTTCTTTTGAGATCAACACCATGAACCAACCAATCGTATTAAAATTCAGCATCTTCCCTTAAATTATTTCAAATCAAGATACATAAAATGCCAATATTACTTCTCTGTGGATTGACCCCGTACTTTCACACTATACCAGTTACAAGTTAGGGAAATTAAATTTGTTGCTGAAAACAATACTTCAGGTAGATGACTGTCCAAATTTTGGAATCATTGCCATGGAGAAAGTTTCGTTTTTGTTATTTTAATTTGAGTCCTTGAGTGAAATCAAAAATTAATTTTTTAAAAAAAAAAAATAATAATAATCAAAGAAAAGAAAATTCTTTTCGTAATCTCATTTCTGTTTTTCATTACTTTCTCCCTTTTATGCTGGGTTTTTCGTTTGTGTTGTACGGGCCTGTATGTATATAAGTGGCCAGGACACTCGTTCTCAGATTGCTGAGTCATTATATTTACACCTAATAGATGAAAAAATTGATTGAACGTAGTCCATGCGACATAGTGCACTTATTGGTGATCACACCAGAAATGACCCGTTGGCGTAGCAAGAGGAAGAATTGGGGGCTGCCCAAGGAGTTGGTAAGCCATTTGTCATTTAAGGGAATCTTCCACAGGTTGGCGAGGAAGATCATCATCTGAATCAACCAAGGGCTTATGTGGAATACCTGCTGAGGAACCAACATAGGCCACCAGCTCAATTTGTACCGGGGTTCGGGTAGCCACAACCGTGATAATATATTCCACAGGAGCAGCCTCCGTTTTTTCCTCAGAACCATCTAGCTTATTATCCTTGGTATCAACAATATTTCATTCCCCAAGAACCTCATGAATCGATGTTTCCATGATGTACTCTTTTGGAATATGGATTACCCTCCATTCAAGGAGTGGACACTAGAATAGTCAGACCACAAGTGGAGGCCCAACATTTTCTGATCAAGCCAGTGATAATGCAGTTAATTAAATATACAGTCCAGTTCGGTGGATTACTGAGTGAAGACCTCAATTATCACCTCTCCAACTTTTTAGAGATATGTGACACTTTCTGGTATCACAGAGTGTTAGAGGATTCAATATGCCTTAAGCAGTTTACCTTCTCATTAAGGGATAAGGATAAGGACTAGATTAAGTGGATACCTCAGAGATCTATCCATACCTGGGAGGCATTGGCCCAAGCCTTTTTATCAAAATACTTCCCTCTCTCGAAGACTGACACCTTAAGGAATGAAATTCAAAACCTCCTACAACATGACTCGGAATATTTTTATGAGTCATGAAAACGGTTTAAGGAGATACTAAAGAAATTCCCACACTGTGGAATGCCATTGTGGATGCATGTACAGACATTCTATGGCGGTCTGACAACAAATAAAAAGTTTGTAGTTGATGCAGCTGCTAGAGGGATAGTCATGAAGAAGTCCCCTGAAGATCTTTTTGAATTATTGGAAGACAAGTCGGCCAATTGTTTTTAGTGTCATTCAGAGTGGGGAACTCAGAAAAGGGGCATGCATAATATTGACGCCAGCACCATACATACGGATCAACTCTACGCCACCTCAAAGAAGATCGACACATTGAATTTAAAACAACCCTATCAAGTTCAAGATTTCAGTCCACTATCGTGTAGTGATTGCGGTGACAACCATGTTATGGGAGAGTGCCCATGGGTAAGTGTGGGAGTCTCTACAAGTGAGGTAAATTATGTTGCACAGAACAGAGGACCCAAAAAAATACGCTCAATACCAAAACCAGGGGTGGAAAGAGAATCAATGTACCGGCGGGGGGTAGCAACAATAAAATAATCATCCACGACCACAAAGACCAACTGGTTACAAGAAACAAAAATTTCAGACTCTGTATTGGAGGCAGCAACAGGGAAACCAATTTTAGCATGAAGCATAGCAGCATTAAGGGTATAAAAACCTTTGTCCTTGTCAACCACTATGACAACCACCTCCCCACAAGTTTCCTGACAACATTAGCAGGAACCTCCCCCAAGGCTAGAGGAAATGATGTCTAAATTTATAACTACTTTTAAAACATGGTTTCAAAACTAGGAGGTGTCAATTAAAATCCTTGAGAACCAAATTGGGCAGCTTTCCAATCAGATGTCTCACAGAGAGCCCAGTACACTACCAAGAAACACTAAGAAAAATACATGGGAGGAGGCTAATGTTGTTGTTCTACATAGCAGGAAAGAGCTGACGTTGAAGGTAACTATCATTCAGGGTGCAACACCATCAAATCAGTCCACATTCTCCTCAGATGGAGAAGTTTCAGCTGAGGAAACTTCTCGGAAACATGGGTTGGATAAAGAACGAGAATTCCCATAAGATAAGGGCAAAGAAGTGATTAAAGTGTATGAACCTCCCTTTCCATTTCCAGTAAGGATGAAACAACAGAAGCTAGACCAGCAATTTGAAAATTCATGGAAGTCTCCCTGAATCTTCATATCAACATCCCCATTGCAAAATAATTAACTCAAATTCCCACCAACATAAAGTTCATGAAATATATCCTTTCAAATAAAAGGAAGATAGAAGTCTTGGGCACCATTCCCCTGACCAAGGAATTATCAGTGGAGGTCCAACATAATCTCCCTTGTAAGCTCCAAGATCCAGGAAGTTTTACAATCTCATTTACTATCAGACCTTGCGAGTTTGGAAATGCCCTTTGTGATTTGGGGGTGAGTGTAAATTTAATGCCCTTCGGAGTATTCAAGAAGTTAGGGATGAATGGTCTCAAGCCAACACGAGTGGCACTCCAACGATCTAATTGTTCTATAAAATACCTAAGGGTATTGTTGGAGGACGTGTTGGTTAAAATGGGGAAGTGAATTCTGCCAGTGTATTTCATTATCCTCGACATGGAGGAAGGCCAAGAGGCAACATTAATTCTTGGCAGTCCCTTTCTGGCTATCGAGAATGTGTTAATTGATGTGTACCAAGGTGATCTAATCTTCTGTGTTGGTGATGAGAAGGTTTACAATGACTGCTTGAAGGCAGTGAAACATGTTTCACTGATAGAACAAGAGGATTGTTGTGATCGGAAATAATGGTTGAGTGCTTAGGCCAAGAAGAAGATGATATACAATATTATTCATTCAGAAATTAACTTGTTTTTCAAGACTAAAAACTTGAAGAAAACAAGGAGGAATTATGCTTTATTGAAGGATAAGGAAGCCATTACTAGAAAAGGGTGATTGTTCCAGATTTATTAGAGTGATCCGTGGTTGAGTCGATCATACCTTCAATTCACAACACGCCCCATCTCGAGTTGAATCCTCTCTCATCCTAGTTGAAATATGGATATTTTATAGAGGAGCATACATTGCTGGTGATCCTAAATGCCTCACTCTCAAGAGATCAAGTGGATGCTGTTCTGAAAGTCCTCCGAAGGTGGAAACTGGCCATGGCTAGATGGTCACTGACCTTAATGGTATAATCCCCATGGTCTGCACACACAAGGTACTTATGGTGGAAGGGGAAAAACCATCTCGCCAACCACAATGAAGACTGACCCCCCCCCATGAAAGAAGTGGTCAAGAAGGAGGTTATTAAATTACTCAATATGGGGATTATATACCCCATCTCCAACAGCTTGTGGGTGATTCCTCTTCATGTGGTGCCTAAAAATTAAGGCATCATGGTAGTGACCAATGAAAAGTAGGATCTGTTCCTGACCCGAACAGTTACGGGATGGGTGGTTTGTCTCAATTACATGAATTTGATTGATTCAACCCAGAACGATCATTTCCCTCTTCCATTCATGGATAAGATGTTGTAATTATTTGCAGGGCATGAATATTAATATTTCCTAGATGGTTATTTGGGATATATCGAAATCTCTATTGCCTCGGATGATCAAGAAGAGAGTACCTTGACGTGTCTTTATAAAACATTCACCTACCGCTGAAAGTCATTTGAGATGTGCAATGCTCCAGCCACCTTTGAGAGGTGCATGTTAACTATATTCCATGATATGAAGGAGAAGATTCTGGAGGTTTTCATGCAGGGCATCATGGAATATGGGAAGTCAGTCAATACTTGCGTAACGAATTTGGAGCTGTTTCTTAAGGGATTTGAGCACACCAATCTGGTTCTCAATTGTGAGAAGTGTCATTTTATTGTACAACATGAAATTGTGTTAGGACATAAGATCTCTATGAAAGAAATTCAGGTGGATCCGGCTAAAATAGAAGTTATCTTGTAGCTGCCCATTCCCACATCAGTCCGAGTGATTCTGTGATTTTTGAGGCATGTGGGTTTTTATCGAAGGTTCATCCATGACTTATCCAAGATTGCTCATCCCTTAACAAATATACTGTCCAAGGAAGCAGGTATTGAGATTGACGATAAATGTATCAAGACCTACCAAATTCTGAAGGAAAAATTGGTCATCTCCCCCATCATGATCGCTCCGAATTAGGAGGAGCAATTTGAAATTATGTGCGATGTGAGAGATAATGTCGTGGGGGGTGTGCTTGGACAATGGTGGGATCATATTTTTAGATAGATCTATTATTCTAATTGAGCATTAAATGAAGTGTAGTGGAATTACACCACCATAGAGAATGAAATATTGGCCGTGTTTTCTGCGTTTGACAGATTCCGCACCTACTCGGTTCGTTCTATATTTGTGGTCTACATGGATCATGCCACCCTAAAGTATTTTCTGAACAAGAAGGATGCCAAACCGTGGCTTATCCATTGGGTGATCTTCCTAAAGGAGTTCGAGTTGGAAATTATAGTCATGAAGGGCCTCCAAAATGTGGTGGCAGGTCATCTCCCCCGGCTCGAACTACCCCACTTAGAGAGAGAATAAGACTGGGAGATCAAGGAAGACTTCCCTGATTGCATCTATTTTCCATTGGCATACGACCTTGTCCATGGTTCGATGACCTTGAAAATTACTTAGTCACATGAATTTTCCACCCATACTTATCATTTAAGCATAGAAAGTGTTTTTTTTTCAGAGGTAAACAGGTATTTCTGGGAGGACCCTCTGCTCTTCAACTCATGTGGCGATGGGTTAATCCGCAGTTGCATCCTGGAATAGGAGATCCAAGTATTTTGGAATTTTGTTACTCTTCTCTTGTAGGAGGACATCATGGGCCAAACCCAACAGTATCAATGGTTTTACAATCAGGATTTTTATAGCCATCCATGCATAAGGACACTCGTCATTTTGTCTCCTGCTATGATCGATGCCATCAGACGGGCAATGTGGGCCATCGCGTCGAGGCGCCGCAACACCTGATACATGAGGTTGATGTTTTTGATATATTGGGAATCGACTTAATTGGTATGTTTCCCCCATACTTTGGGAACACGTACGTTCTAGTATGTGTAGATTATGTTTCCATGTGTGTAGAAGTAACTCCAACAACTCATAATATAACTAAGATTGTCCTCACTTTTCTAAAGAAACGTATTTTCAGTCGGTTTGGGACTCTGTGGGTGATGATTAGTGACTGCGGTACACATTTTGACCACACTGTCATGAAAAATGTTCTCTTAAAGTATGAGGTCAAGTACAACCAAGGGACACTTCACCACCCTCAATCCAGTGGTCAGGTGGAGGTGTCAAACCATGAGTTAAAGAAAATATAGGAGAAAACAGTAGGCACATCAAGAAAGGATTGGTCCAAGAAATTAGATGATGCTTTATAGACCTACCAAATAGATTTTAAAACACAATTGGGTATGACACCTTTCTGGTTGATATATGGGAAAACCATACATTTTCCTGTGGACATGGAATACAAGGATTATTGGGCAGTGAAGGCCCTAAATTATTATCTCAAGGCTATGAAAGAAAAGAGGAAATTCCAATTAACTGATCTTGATGAGATAATGTGGGAGGCCAATGAGAATGCGAAACATTATAAGGAGAATACGAAGGTGGTCTATGATAACATGCCTTTTCAGAAATCCTTCTAGCTAGGTGATAAAGTCTTACTTTTTAATTATAGTCTGAAATTTTTTTCCAGGTAAGTTGAGGTCCCGTTGGTCGGCAACCTTTACGGTGATTACTATTTTCCACCATATAGCAGTGGAAGTGGATGGTGTGGATAGTTGACCATTCAAGGTCAATGGGCAGTTCCTGAAGCCTTACTTTGGCATGAATGAGATGGTGGGAACCGTTTCCACCAAGAAATTGGGGTAGCTCAAGGCCTAGGTAAGTCGAGCTTGTGACTTTAAACGTAGCACTAACTGGGAGGTATCGCGGAATTTTGAAAATTTTTATGTTCCAATAATTTATATGTTTGCATGTACCTAGGACTGCATGATAGTGTATTTTTCTATTCTTTTGTGTTATAGTATAAATGGATCCATACACGTCAGGGTATCATATTGAATTGCATGTGTGGTGGGTTTCTTTCCCTGCTGCTAGTACGACTTTTTATTGCTTCACTTGTATAATAATTTTTTCTCCCCGGCAGGTATTTCCATCTGTTCCACACCAGCCACATTTCCTCTCATCGGGCTCTCACCCACCACATGATTTCCCCACTTAAACAACATCATGGGAGTTTTTCACATTTTCACTATTTTTTGTTCTTAATTTTTTCCACCCTTTTCATGCTTCCTTACCCACCCTTCTCTACTTTATTACCTTCACAGGGGATCGTGCTCGATTTTAAGTATGGGGGAGGGCGATCTTAATTGGCACCTCGTTTTAATTGATTGTTTTCCCAAGTACATGCGGTAGCATGTATTATTAGGTCTGTTAAAGGGTTTTTATAGATTTCGTGGGTTTATATCATTTATCTAAAAATGTATTGTGGAAATTATCTCTAATAATGGATCATATGTCTGGATTGTCGAACCTAGTTTGTGATGTGAATAGACCTTGTAATACATGAAAATGATCATTTAGCCATTAATTTATAAAATTAGTTTGTTTAAAAATTATTTTTGTGATGGCGTAATTTGAATTTAAGAACCCCTTAAAATCGATGACGAATTTTGCATAAGGAGAGGTGAGGTTTTTGGAATTATTATTGCAGCACTAGTGGCTATTACGCGGTCTTAATGTTATGAACTCTTGATTTGATAAATCATTTTCATTATGTGTAGACATGGGCATAATGGGACACATATTATGATAGTATATAATTACACTACAAAGAAGAAAAAACATTTTTAGATATGCAACGACATGCCCAATAATTTTTTTATGACCTTTCATTATAATCATATTGCAAGTCAATGAGGGTGTGTGACCTATTAAAGTGATATCCCACCACTTGGTGATGTCAAAACCCAGGCATAACTAATCTAAGTGTATAATGAGATGAAATGGAGGTAGGAACTCTATTTGAATGAAGAAGGGAAAACTCAGTTTTAAGTAAAATTTATTTATGAATGAATGGTTGACTGTTTTGGATTAAGTGCAGTCTATTGACTAACTTCATAGACTTGGGAATCCATGAAGTATGAATGCATTAATTTTTAACTGTAATTAGTTTAAAGTTCATATTCATCTAATTGATATAATCTGTGATATTTTTACCTATCTCTTTGGTAACTCTTTGGACATGACAGTTGATTCCTTTGTTTGAGGAAAAACAATCAATTAGGTGTAGGGGAGTTTGATTCATTGATGTGCATAAGTCATTTCCACTTGGTTTAATATCTATAAAATGGTATTTGTGGATGGGTTTTCATGAATTTCGCAATTTTGATGTACCTTTTTCATTATTTTTCAGTCACCAAATGATAAATCATGGAGTCTATGAATTTCAGAGATTCATATGTGCATTGGAGTCTTTGGGACCCTTTTCCCCTGACTATGTCGGAATGGAGTTACTCGGCTCAAGCACTAGAAATGAAGGACAAGAAAATTATGGAATTTTATTGACAGAGGCAACTGCGTGGTATCCACACGGTTATCCAAACCATGTGAAAACAATTCTGGAGAAGATACCATTGATAGTACCCTCCTCACAGTTGGCGCACATCCTGCCCAAACCGTGTGGCACATCCAGGAAAACTGTGCGGCTCAAGGATTTGTGACAGTAGAATTCGTACGGTTGGTTAAATTCCATCACAAACCATGTTTCCCTTCTAGGAAAACCATATGGATCAAGGATTTGAGATATAAGCATCGTCATGGTTGGAACACAGTCTACCAAACCATGCGCCCAAACCGTGCGGACGACTGCAACCTTCACCTTTTTGATTTTTCATTTTTCACCCACTCCTTGACCTGGGGTTCCCCATTCTACTTGCTTTTGGAATACAATAAAATGCTTCCTTGGGACCATGAAGACTTAGGGGGAGTGGGGGAAAGAGGGGAAACGAGGCTGGGAACTAAGGAATAGGAGGAATGAAGGCTTTTAAGGATTGGTGTTTGTAATTCTATTGTATTTTTGGATTATTTTATTTTTCAATTGTACTAAACTCTCTAATTATTCTTAGAAAGTTTCTTATCCTTTTCATTATGAGTATCTAAACCCCCTTGTTTTGGGACAGGGAAAATTTGGGTTCGTTAGAACCAATTTCTCAATTATTGTGTCAGTTCATTGTCTCTTTCCAAATTCTCCCTACTTTTGTTTCTTATTTCGCTAGAAACCCCATATCGGACCAAGAATGGACTATCCTGGGATCTTTGGGAGAATTAAGACAAGCATATCCATGAACATTGGATATACTTATCATTTTAAAAGGGCAGTTCTTAAATTAGGAGTCATTAGAAATCAATTTCCAAACCAAGGGATTGATTCTTACCGATGTGATCAGAACTCATCCGACCAAGGGAGTTCCAGCAGAAGTGAAAACCAGAAATGTTAGTTATCATGAACAAAACAAAACAATAGGTAATAATTTTTAATGTCCCACAAAAATTTCCAACCCCGACACATCTTCATTAAAATCCAAAATCTAGTTTTAAGTTATTTTTATTTTTCATGTATAATTCATATTGAATTTGAAAAGTCCAAGTACTTATTTATCTTTTGAGATTCGCACAATGAACCAACCAATCATATTTAAATTCAACATCATCACTTGAATATTTTAATATTAAGAGTCATAAAATGACAATATTTCTTCTCTATAGATCAGCGTCGTACTTGCACAATATACTAGTTACAAGTTAGGGAAATTAAATTTGGTGATAAAAATAATACTTCAGGAAAATGACCATCCAGAATGTTTTTAATAGGGTTGAGATACAGTCCACCATGATTTTTATTTCAAGGGTAATAAAACAATTCCAATTTACAATGCTTCAACTATATAGATATAGGTAACTATTTAAATGATGGTCTCATGCCTCGATAAAATATACATCGAATGAAGCTAAAAAATCCTGATCAGGATTATTTTATTACCACAGATAAAGAAGAAATATTATTGTTATTGTTCTTGAACTAAGCATTTATGTATTTTTTGTATTTAACAATGATGTTTCGGTCATATAATTTTTGAAATATATATACAGATTTTACAATAGTACATTTTCATTAAGTATTTGATTGTCTGTGTTGAATGGTACATCTGACTAATAAAAATGATTCATTTTCTACACGAACTTTAGGGGAAAATACAATTTAGGAAAATAGAAACATTATTATGTTTTTTATGTCAATAAAATGATGTTGGGATAAATATTTTATTGATATAGATAAAGTAAATTTAATAGTACTAACTATTTAGAAAATATTAATGAATTATTGAAAAAGTGCTTGTAGTTTTCATGGATGGAGTCTATAATATTTTTTGAATATAATTTATATATCCAATAATCTATTTTTTATTAATGTGATAATTAATCATGAATGTTTTTAATAATATCTTATTATAATTTCCAGGTTTCAAGAGATTACATGATGATTATGTTCACTTGTATGGTATATTCCAGTTAAGAGCTACTTAATATTATATGAGGAATTGATGGTATGTTAATTTTGGAAACTAGTGAATTTATTACTAATGTTTTGGAACATGATATTTTGGAAGGGTCTTAATGTTAATCATTTATGAAATTGTTTAGGTGGAACATTCGATGGTGTTTTATGGATTAACGCATTACTTCCACATATGATGCAATACGTGTTATGATATGAAGAATAAATTTTCCAAGGATCAACCACATGATGAAATTTTACTAATGTGTTTGAAAAATATAATATAATTATATTTATTGTATTCTTATACAGTAAAATAACTCCCCAACATTAGGAAAATGATCCTTAAAAAATATGTTATCTTATTACATTCAAACCCAAAGAATCAGTTTTTCTTTGAAATCATCAAGGTTTATAATTATAAGCCTTTTAACATTACATTTATCATTAATATTCTTATGATAAAAGACAATATCCACTCTCTATAATTATTTATGATTTCTTCCACTACCATGTTTCCATTTCCACTAATGTTTTTCAACATTGCATCCTAGTTTTGTGACCTAAACATTTCACATTATCTCTTATTACCATGATATTTAATTTTCCATTTTTTTGGTGTTTTATATTAAACAATTGTATTTCATAATGTGGAACCTGTTATATTAGAGATCATGTTCAAATTGTGAGGACACTATTTATATATTTTTAGGATAACGTAACACCCAAAAATTATAATAGAATAAAATTTTATCTAATTGCATATATGAAACACAACACTAGGAATAAATATTATATGTTAGGTATTTATAATATATGAATGGTTAAATATATGATATATCTTTTAATTAATGTGACACTGATCTATCTTTTGTTACACACAACAATGACTTTCTTCAATAACATGCATTACATTTAAGAGCATTATTTAATGAAAAATATTAACATTATTATATAAAAAAAATTATCTCCTAGATGCTAAATTAGAGAGTATCAATATGATTTAATAAATTATTAATATATATTTTTTACATAAATAATAAATTATTTCATAGGTCACCAATTAATTATAATTGAAAATGAAACCTATTGAATAAAAAGGAAATGTTTTTTCAAATAGTATTTCTACTCACCCAAAGTCATTTTATCAAAAAATCTAAATTAATTACTATAACTGAATTATCATAATGAAATTATTATATTATATATTCAATAAAAATATCACATTCATCCACTAAATATTATAGAAAAAGATAAGAACAAATCCAATTTTACAAAAAAAAATCCTTATTTCATTAAAGACAATTTTACATGTTTTTAATTGTGTGAATGTATTAAAACTATATTTTTAAATTTTGTAAACATTATTTGAAAAAATAAACTTCATTATTAAAATTTTATTTTAAAAATTATCCTTCTTTTAATTTTTGGTATATTTCTGAAATGTTTTATTAATTGATGAATAGCGAAATATATTGAATTTAAATGGAAAACGCCTTTTTTCTCAAAATTTGTTTTAAAGATAAAATATATTTGTAATTTGATTAAAATTATAATTATTAAAATTATATATATTATAATCTAATTTAGGTAATTATAATAAATTTTTTATTTTTATTTTATATAAAATCTTATTAATCTTGGAATATTATCAAATTAAAAAATTGTTTTCCTATCCCATGTGCGGGATTAATTTTGAATTATTTTTGGTCACTTAATTGAGTAGAATTTATAAAAATGGATATAATATTTAGAATCTGCATAATTTATAATATCTAATAATGGAAACATTATTTTCTACCATAATTGATTGGGAATGCAGTTGGAATTAGTTACTCCAAATATGGTAAAAATGAGATTACCAGGGGAGTAAACCTAAACAAAAAGTTTTAAAAATCACTGAAACATGTAAAAAACAATTTTAATAGAATAAGATCAACATTAAACCTCAATTTAACATATTTTTTAAATTTATTAACAGTTTTAGTAGGTTAAAACGTGGGTACACCAAACTCCATTTAAAAAATTCCTAGAGTGTCATATCTTCCACTTATAAAATGCCAACCCACTCCACCCATAATAACACATTAAAACCTATTTCATTAGGAAAATTAATTCCCAAATGACTCCCTAAATTATTTATAATAATCATATATTCATTATATTTGGATTAAATTTATACGTGGAACATTTTAGTGTAAACTAATGAAAGATACACAACAAAGAGGTAACATTTTTCAACAACTTCTTTCATTTTATTTCCTTCTTCAACTCCATGAATTTTTTTAAATAATTATGATATAATAAAATTAGTATCATAAATATAATGAAATGTTTTCATAATAATTTACTTAACAACATCCACATTCACTTCAATCAAATGGGTTACAAAATCATTCATTGTGTGTACAGTGAACTATTAATTAATGAACCAATGTTTTTTGTTTCTCCATTTCCACCTCTAAATGGTGAGTATGGTTATATAAATAGATTATATATATGTTATTTATAATAAATTTATACCTCATAATTCAATATTTAACATATATCATTTTCCCTTAAATTCTATAAGAGACATAATAACCTCTCTCATGTGTACAACAAAAAAAATTTCACAATGCGATGGGACTCATCATTCACTAACTTATCACACAGATGGGGATATAGATAATGTTAATCATTACATAATATAAAAATTAAATAATATTGATATTAATGATATATTTATTTTTATTTAAAAATAATATGTATCTTGTTTCCTTCTTTTCCACTCACATAATGATGTTAACATCGTTCTTGTATATTTGTATTATTGCCTTCATGAAGTGATGCACCTGTATTTAGACAACACAATACATGGATGATATATAAATATTTAATTTTATTTTATAAACATTATTATCATTCCATAAAGGTAAAATATTACATAAATCCTTTCCATAATGATCCATAAAAATGGAAATGGTACCCATGCATACATATAGCCTATCATCTCCATGATCGTAAAGTAAATAATTTTTCAAAACCAGAATTTATAATTTCTTTTATATGTAACATTTATGTAAAAATATGATAATTATTTCATTATTATTATTATTTATATGCTATAAATACACAATATTTAGAATTCCTAGATCTTTCATAACAAAATGTGAATGAGAAAACAATGCAATTTACACATGAAACAATGAGGACAAAGAAGTATTGTTAATGAATAGATAATGATAAGTTATAAAACAATACAATATGATATTATTAACATTAGTTTTGTTCTAATTTAGGTTAATAAATTTATTAAATCCATTATAAATTAGTTTTTATCATGTCCAAGAAAAAGATATCATTTCGTAATGGTTTTCATCTCAATTAATTTCAATGAGGAATCTTGTTTTTTATTCACATAATTTTTTATATGGTGCATATACTTCCACATAGATATTTAATATCATGGATTTTTATTATTCATCATATTATATTTAAATATTTTTATTATTTCGTCTATGGGGTTTTTAATTAAAAGTAACCGAGTGGTAAAAAATTTCATAACTGAATTTTATTTCTTTGAGTTACATTACTTCTTTGTTAATGTGGGTATTATAAGATTATGTGTGTAATTAATTTTGACAATATATTGAACTATTTTCACTATTATTATGTGGATTTATATTTTATAAAAATAATTTATTCATTGACTAATTTTAACTTAAACTTTATTATATTTTCAAGGGATTTCGTCACAAAATCATTTATTTATGCTTTTTTACACTTGAATTTCCTTTGATGAAAATTATTGTATTATTTTTTAATAAAAACTATAATATTATTACATTCTAGTTAGTTTTGATATTTTTCAATTAATATTTCTATTTTATACACTTTCTTACTTAAAATATTTTAGATAATTATTTTAAAAAAATTTGACATCATGTTTATCTACGTGAAGAAATCTATTTTTCTTTCAAAATCCAATTTTAAAAAAAAAATTAAATTTTTTTCCCTTTTAAATATTATGTATAAAATAATCATTCTCTCGATTATTATTCTATAATATTTTTGAATGTAATATTATATCATTTTGAAAACAATTTTTATTTTCCTTTACTGAAAAAGGGAAATGAAATTTTTTTTAACGTGTACATCATGTATGGAATTTTCAGTCATCATGACCACAAAAATTTTATAATAACTCATTTATATGTTTCATTAGTAATATTCATTGAAATTCATTTTCAAAAAAGAAAATTTGTTTTGAAAAATTATTTTCAATGAAAATTATTTTTAAACTTATTTTAAAAAAAAGGGTATTTTCCTCAGGAATTTTTTAAATATATTCTTGTGGTATTTATATTCATAAATGAAAACCCCATTTTTAAGAATCTAATAGTTATATATTATATTGGAAAAATTCTCAATATTCCATTGGTTGGTTTATGAAATTTTTTTCAAAGGAATGTATTGACATTCACTGCTTTGATTTATTTTGTTTTCATTAAAATTAACATTAATTAATCTATATCACATAGAAATTAAATTTCCACTAAATTAATATATTATTCATAATGGATTGCTTTATTTTCGAAACCATATATATTTTTTAAATATGGTTTTTTTATTTATTATTATATGATTATCTTGGTATGTATTGATAAATTCATATATGTTACATAATATAGATATTTGATAATAATGAACATTATTTGTATTTTAGGTCAATTATTCGATATATGAGGAATATTATGGAAAGAAATAAAATTGGGTGGGGTCTGATTAAGGTAATAACATTGATGAATCTGTAGTATCATGTGATGTAATCAATTTGACCCAAATAATTTCATTTTGTATCCATGAATGATCTAAAATTTCTTCTAAAAGATATTGATAATTGTACATTTTAAATCATATTATGAATGGCCTCAATTGAAGTGCTTCTATGATTTTGGAGACATTGCATATATTAATTATGAATTTTCTCCATTTTGATTCAATTATTATAATCCCAGTGACTTTCCTTAGGAAAAAATATTTGGAATCATTTAATTCTCAAATTATTGTTTAGATGGAATGTTTATTCAAGTATTTACCTTTCCATAATGATTATGTGTTATCATCATAAAAACGTCATGTTATTTTAATGGATCATGTGTTTAGTAGTTTCTCATTACATAGTGGTTATTATTTTTTATTCATGATTAGTTCTATTGTACTTAATCCTTACTCTAATTTTTTAACACACCATACTTTTTCCCTTCTATAGGATTCCATGATAATTAATTTGACTTATATGTAGGGACATTCTAGAAGAAATAAAGTCATTAATAAAATAATTATATTATAATTTATGTCTTCCAAGGTAATATGGGAATTATATACGTATGTAGTTTAAGAAGACTACTAAACTATTAGTTCTTTGATATGTGATTCCTTGTATCCTATGGAAAAATAATTATAGTAGGGGCAAGATCTAGGATGTTGGGGTTTGGATTGCTAAAAGTTATTTAATTTTCTCTTTGCTTTACAAATTTTTTTAATATGTTATGTAAAACATTACTAGTTTGAAACATTGAAATATTATTTTTAACCCTAATGACATTAGAGGCAAGTTTTGAACCATTTGTGAATGAATTTGTGTTCACAATGGTTTTGGTTATGAATTTTAGAATAAATTTATTTTAAATTGGATATGGGTTTGTAATTTTAGATTTTAAAGTCTTGGTTGGTATATTGTGAATTTTGAAAATGGTATTAAAGTCATATGACATGTTGGTTTGGTTATGACCATTGAGTGATTCTAGGTATGGTTGTAACCCCTATAGTCATCCTTCTAATTAGAGGTCCTTTTTCATGTTTGTGTCAGGGGTTGGGAAATACATGAACAATGGAACCAGTGATTTTTTTAAGCAATATTTCTAATGAAATCATTATTCCCCATTATATTATTTTCATGGGATTCCTATAATTCATATAGAGGTCCAAGTGATTCTTTATTTCTAGTCCCAATTGTATGGATTATAACCCCTAGTATACATAATAGTATAGGGGTATTTTCCATATGTGATTCTAGTTTAGAGGATCCCACTTGGTTATTAACCATGGAGGTACACAATATGAATACAAGTGGAACAGAATTTAGTGTATTAAGGGAATGATCAATGGGATGTTTATGAAATTCACATGATAATGTTTTTGTATATTCATGATTTATTTTCATAGAACATTTTTTATTTTTTCTGCTAGTATTTTTTGGGTTTCACATGTATGGTATCATTATTTCGAGATTTGATTACCTAATTTTATATTTAATTATAATTTATTTTATGAATTATTTTGTTTTTGTCTCTTTCATCATTTGGTTATAATATTTCATTTCAAAAGGGAAAAAATGTGTTTAGATTTTTAAATGATACCAACCTTATTTTCAAAATTTAATTTGAACAAGTGTTTTTGGATTGTTTTAGGATTCTTTATTTATTTTTATTTCATACTTTCTTAACTATATTTTATCACACCTTACATGTGTTACTCAATGTTAGCAGAACCAATTTTTTTGTTATATAACCGTCTTCTTTGGTTTTCCAGCGGGGAAAGATAGTTTTATGGATGGTGGTGACCAAGAAGAAACATGGGGTTTGGGTTGTTTCCATTTTGGGTCTAGTTTTGGTTTTGTAATTAAATTTAAATTTGTTCTATAGATGTTTTTTTCTTTGTATATGACAGTATTTATTTGTGTTGAGTTTTATGTTTCTCTTGTGTATGATCTATACTCAATCTTTTTTATTCATTTAGTTTTTTATTATTTTATAAATAATTTACATTTGGATTGTTAGTTCTTCTCAGCAGTAGTTTCCATCCAAGGTTGATCAAGAGCACCACTTGGTCTTTTTCTGGGGTTGGCTAGGGTGACCGGTTCAGGGCCGACCCATGTTGTATCATGAAAAAATCCCCCTTTAAATGATAACCAATTTAATCAATAAACTTTTTCTTCATAAATTTTGTGAAATTATGATAAATATTTAACCTCTATACTTCATAGTTATAAAATTAAAATGTTTATACCATTTTATTTATCAGGAATTATTTAATTTTTGAATAATTATATCACTATAATAAAATGTAATCACTTTCATCATTACCCTTTCAATGATAAATTGTTATTAATATATACCAGTATCCATCTTTATTAGATGAAATGTTTTCTACTCATTATGGACTCAAAAATCATTGACGGCTTGAATTTTTTTTGTTATTATAAGTAATATTATTCTAAATTAGTTTCCTTCTCATATGTTTGATTTAAAACCTATGAGGATTTTTTGGAAAATATTTTTTTCTAGAGGGAGTACGAGACACTTTTTAAAAATATCACCATATTTTTAACATTTACTACACAATATTCAAATATTCTAAATTTTTTTGAAATATCACACAATGTTATTATATAACAGTTCATTTTTCCTTATTTTTAAGGGGGTTGTTTCCCCTTACATGTTATACTATAATCATTAATAATGGATTAAAATATTATTCCTCTAAAATAAATTTCCTTAGAATATAGCCTCCAAAAAACATTAATAGGCATAAAGTCCATGTTTTTTCATAAAAACCAATTTATATAACTAGATATCTTATCTAATATTATACATTTTTTGAAAGTATAAATAACCTCAATTTGACTAACCAAAACACCATGACACTCTACACATGTTTTGGTTCATTATATATATTTTTTGAAAAAGTTCTCCTAAGACTTAATAGAATATTTTCCTTTGAGATTATATATTTCATAACAAACTGTAACATCCTAGGTAAATAAATAATATTACATTTTAATGTTTATCAATATTTTTGAATAAAATGTTAATATTACTTTAAATTGAATGCTATGCTTGATAGCGTACCCAATACGCAACAACCAGTTCCTTTGAAATCTTACATTGCACTCTAATAATAAAATAATATTATTTTAAATGGTAGTTAACACATAGACATTGTAATGGTGGGGAAGAACGGAACTAACTATAAAATTATTATATATGTTTGTCAAATATTTTTACTTTTATCAAATAAATGTTAGAGGCGTAAAATGCAAATGAATCCAATTTTAAGCATAAATCTTCTAAAATTCTTTAAAAGGTCGGTTAACCGCCTTTTGATGGAGAACCCTTTTTAAATATACTTTTGACAATTTTATATGATGTATTTGACAAAATAAAATCCTTTTTTAGAATTTTAACATCAAAATTTACTTTCTATAAATTTTTGTTATTTTTCCGATAAAGATCATTTTTAGTGAAAATGTTGCGTTTAATTCAAAACCTCCTTTTAATCTGATTAATTAGATTATATTTTTAATTGAGATTAAAGTGTATTTAGAACTTATTTTTACCATTTAATCCAATGGTGTTCATTGGAATTAATTTCACATTGAAACTGGACTTAAACTAGTGTTAATATGTTAATAAATATTGTTTCATAAAAACACGCTATTTGTTTTGACAGTGGGAATTAATTATTAAATTAATTAATGTAACTTATATGTTTTGAATTTTTTAAAATAGACATCATTTTTTAATTCGGAGTATCAAATATAGCTTAGTGTGAATTTTTGGTATTTTTCTAAAAAAACTTCAATTTTTGATGAATAGTGAAACCACAAAGTGGTAGTTAAAGAAACTGATTTTTCATTTAAATGAAACTTTACCACATCTGTGATTTGATTTTTAAAAATCTGACATACATGGTTGTCATTAGGAATCAAAATGTGGTTCAATGAGATTGAAATAATTTTTGGTGAAAACTAACTTTTAAGTTTTATTAATCGCGATTAAAGGTAATTAGTATGATTTAAGGAAAAAATGATATTATAATAAAATGAAAATATATTGACACTTGTCCTAACGCTATTGGATGAGTCATGGCTGACCAAGACAACCCATGCATCGATATTTGGGGCCCCATGGAGCCACTTGGGTAAGATAATGACATTAATGCCTTTTATTTAAAGTAAAAGTAAAAATGGCACAAACATGTTTTGTTTTACTAAAACAATTTTTACATGGGGTTATACAAGTCAGATTTTTGACTATAAATAGTAATTGGAATGATAAAAAGATTTCCTACATCATAGTATTTTTTTTATAATTTTTAGACATTAAATAAATTAAATTATTTGTGACATAATGATGATGCTGTGATTACATCATTATTTAACGATTTAAATAAAATGAAAAGATAATGTAAAATATAAGACCATAATATGTCAAAAACCTATTGGATGGGTAAATTTTGAACTCTTATCACCTTATCCTTGAAATATATAATTTTGGGACCTTTAAAATCTGAAAAGAGTTGTATAATAAAGTAAAATTTTATAACTTTCCAAGAGTGCCCCTCCTCTCCTCTTATAAATGGCCCCCACCTCTACCACCTTACCCACACATCTCAAGCCTTTGGCTCGACCAACCCCTGCCCATTTTGTCTCTCCACATCTATCTCTTGCTCCAAGAAGCCTCACTTTGGGCAGAAGTGTAACATCCCAAGTAAGTAATGAATAATAGCTATTTTTATCTATGTCTATTAATTAATTATATAGTGTTTTAGAGGCTTAAAATGAGAATAAATCCAATCTTAAGCATGGAATACACTAATATTTTTAAAGATTGTTTTACTTCCTTTTAATGGAAAACCATTCTTAAATCAACGTTTTGACAATTTTATAATCTCTATTTGTCAAAATAAACATATTATTTATGATTAGGACATTGAAATTTACATAGGATAATTTTTTGGTATTTTTCTGATAAAGTTCATTTTTTTAATGATTAGTGAAAAATACTGCATTTCACATCAAAACTGATTTTTCATCTAATTTAATTATATGGATAGATTATATTTTTATTTGGTTTTAAAGTTTAAATTGAATATATTTTTACCATTTTAATCCAATAGTGGTCGTTGGAATTAATTTCACTTTGAAATTGGACTTAAACTATTGACAATCTTTTGATACTTATTGTTTCATAAAAACAGACTATTTTCTTTGACAGTGGGAATTAATTATTAAATTTATTAATGTAACTTATATTTTTTGAATTTTGTAAAATAGACATCATTTTTTAATTCGGAATATCAAATATAGCTTAGGGTGAAGTTTTGGTATTTTTCTGAAAAACTTCAATTTTTGATGAATAGTGAAACCACTAAGTGGTACTTCAAAAACTGATTTTTCGTTTAAATGAAATTTTACCACCTCTGTGTTTTGAATTTCAAAAATCAGACATACATGGTTTTCATTAAGAACTAAAATGTGGCTCAATGGGATTAAAATAATTTTTTTCTGAATAGTATCTTTTATGATTATAATCGCGATTAGAGGTAATTAGTGAAATTTAAGGAAAAAATGATATTATAATAAAATGAAAATACCTAGACACATGTCCTACCATTTTTGGATGTGTCATGGCTGACCAAGACAACCCATGGGTCGATTTTTGGTACCCCATGGAGCCACTTGGGTAAGATAAAGACATTAATGCTTTTTATTTAATGTAAAAGTAAAAAATGACACAAACATGAGTTGTTTTATTAAGAAAATTTTTGAATGGGGTTATACAAGTCTTATTTTTGACTATAAATATTCATTATAAATCCAAAAAGATTTCCTACATCATAGTATTTTTTTATAATTTTTAGACATTAAATAAATTAAATTATTTATGGCACCATGATGATGCAACGTTGACCTCATTATTTAACGATTTAAATAAAATGAAAAGATAATGTAAAAGGCCCCCACCTCTACCACCTTCCCACACTTTAAAAGCCTTTGTCTCGGCCAAACCCTATCCATTTTGTCTCTCCACATTCCTCTATTACTCCTTTAAGCCTCACTTTGGGAAGAAGTCTTCCCAAGGAAGCCTTTGTGCTCAAATCAAAAAGAGTTACCTGATTTAAAGGTCGTGTCTTCTCTTGTGTTCTTATGTTTTATTTTTTTTTCTCCAAACCCCTAAACTATTTTATTAAATTATTTTGTAACAACACCAGTATCTTCCATATACTAGGATTTTTTTTATAAGAATGATTCTAGCTACACTTACACACAACTACATCTAATGGTTAAAGAACATACTATTTCCATGGATGGCGAAGTTCTGCCTCACGAAATGATGATTGTTCAATATTATTTTAACACCTTAAAAGGTATCCATTAACATGAAGATATATTTATATATGATATATAATATGTTTATGTATTACTTAAGCTTATGTATTTTTCATTTATGGCATACCTTTATGGTTTCCATTATCGGTAAACACGATATCTTCATTTTAGGAAGTGCGGACTACCGCCCCCTCAAAGTGATTTGATTCATTAATTCCATATGTGGGAAGTATAAAGGATGTAATTAATGGTATTATATATGATATTATACTGTATTTATAATATACCTCTATATCATTATGATTCCATTCCATAAAATACGAAATAGAATTGAAAGTAGCATTCATGCGTACGTACGGCTTACCGTCTCCATGAACGCTGCATTTCATTTCATACCTCTAAATGATTATGTAATATTATAAATGCATTTATATACTGTATCTATATGACTTCTACATCAAGAATATCATTCTTTAGATAATGGATATTTGACTATGTGAACACCTTGTAAATATAATAAGTTCATTTTTGACTCAAGTACCAATGATAGTTAAAACGACCGTTATAAACTTAAATAATAACATAGTATTCATGACATGGTAATAAATGATATAAAAGGACTAATGAACTTGAAAAAGGATCTTATGCAAATAGAAATTAACTCATGTTTATAATTCAGGAGATTAAAGAATGATCAAGTCAAGTCGGATACGAGGTATGGAACTTCGTCTCAATCTCCTTTCATTGGGGCATATTTTGTTTTATACACAAAATTATTTTATACGGTGTATAAAACATTTGAATTTTACATTTATCCGAAAGGAATATTTTTTATATGAAGCATTTTACTAAATGACAAAATGTAATGTTTTTGTTGTACGTTTGTGGCGACAACGAATTCTCTGCTACAGTGACCATTATTTGAGTTTTGGCTTCCTCTAAAAGCCATACATTGTTTTAAAATAAAAATAAATACCCTGTTTTACATTTCTTTTATTTTGATATTGAAAATGGTTTTCATAAGGTTTTTATATCAATGTGTTGTATTGATATCTTGTGATTGAAAATTGGAAATGTTATGTTTCCTTTATGCATGTTTTATGTGATACGATTATGTTATGGTTCTTGGGCATTATTATGAAGACGGGTGGTTCCGTGATAAACTAACGGAGGGTAAGCCCGATGTAGCTCTCCAATGCATTGGGTAACACGAAGGAGTAAAACTTTAATGTTTCTCTGAAGAGATTTAGGGAATATACTGTGATGGGTATTCCAAACGTAACCAAGAGGGTTATTCCCTATGTAAGAATGTTATGAATTCCTCAAGTTAACTTTATGTCTTATGATTTCTATGTTTTATTCATTATTTGATGAGGTATGTTAATGTGCTTATGTTTTACGAGTAAAGTATGATTTCATTGATTCTTATGTATACATGTACTCATGTTTCCTTTCCATATTTTTATATCCCTTACTGAGCTTTTTATGCTCATCCCATGTTTCTGAAATGTTTTTCACAGGTCAAGAGAAAGGTACATGATGTTGATGATAGTGTCAATGAAGTGTTAAGAAAGATTCCATGTTTTATTTTCAATATGTATCTGTTGATGGGAAAAAAATTAATACTATCTTTTATTGAAACCACTTTGTTTAAATGTGGGATGTAATGCATGTTTTATGATCTAATTATCTTAAACTGTAATCCTGAAAAGATCCTCAAGGTGTTTTCATGAAATATCTCAAGATTAAGTAATGTTTAAGTCTAGGGAATTATAGTTGGTATCAGAGGTTGGTTTAGATAAATTTAGGAGTTAGAATTCTATTAAATGATTATCCAAAAATATATTTTTTATGGTCAAATTTAAATGATATAGCATTTGAAGATTACCATGTTGCTTTATCTAAGAAATGTTTGTTTAGAATGGTTTTCCATAGAATAAACTGAACATATTTTCTGGGAAGGCATACAGAGGGAAATGACATTTAAAATCAATATCCTAAGATGGTCAAAATCAGAACTAAACAATTTGTTGCAGTGATGGCTCTGTTGACTCAGGTGAAAAATGTTGGTTTTTTTTATTGATGATATTTTGGTGTTTTCTAAAAGTAAAGAGGATCATGAAATACATTTAAGGGTTATTTTTCAAACCTTAAAAGAAAATAAATTTTATGGGAAATTCATAAAGTGTGAGTTTTGGTTGAAACAAATTTATTTCCTTGGTCACATTGTATCTAAAGATGGGATAACTGTTGATCCTGCAAAAACAATGGTTGTTGAAGACTGGCCAAGACCCAAAAATGTAACTGAGATTCCTAATTTCCTTAGTTTGGCAGGCTATTACCGAAGGTTTGTTCGAAATTTTTCACGGTTATCTAGTCCAATGACTAAGCTAACTCAGAAGGGTGTTAAGATTATATGGACAAAAGAATGTGATGATTGTTTTCAGGAATTGAAAAGATGATTGGTGAATGCTCTAGTTTTGGCACTACCTTCCAGGAATGGTGAGTTTATTATCTATAGTGATGCTTCATTGAAAAGACTCGGTTTTGTACTAATACAGAATGATCAGATAATTGCTTATGCTTCAAGTCATTTGAAAACTCATGAGGTAAATTACCCTACACATGATTTGGAATTAGATGTTGTTGTTTTCGCTTTGAAAATTTGGAGGCATCATTTTTATGGAGAAAAGTGTGAAATATATACCGATCACAAAAGTTTAAAGTATATATTCACTCAGAAATAATTGAACATGAGACACAGGAGATGGCTGGAATTAATCAAGGATTATGATTGTACAATTCATTACCATCCGGGAAAAGAAAATAAAGTGGTTGATGCTTTGAGTCGAAAAAGTAATGCTTCATTAAAAATGTTGCATTTTGAACATGATCCTTTGGTTAAGGATTTGATGAAATTTGGCATATAATTTGTTTTTGTAGTATGTCCTTCTGTTTTATTTCAGGGATCAGTGAAATCTTCTCTATCAGACAGAATCAAGCAAGTATAGAAGCAAGACAGTGAGTTGCAGAAAAAGGTAGAGCTGGTTCAGAAAGGTAAGTTGCCTGAATTCAACATTGATAATGTTTGTGTTTTGAGATTTGGGAAGATATTTTGTGTACCTAGTGATTCACAGTAGAAGAGAGAGTTGTTATGTGGAGCTCATAGTTCTTTGTTTTCAGTTCATCCCGGTAGTACTATGATGTACATAGATCTGCCGGAGTATTACTGGTGGGATGGAATGAAAAGTGATATTGCTGATTTTACTGTGAAGTGTTTGACATGTCAACAGGTTAAAGCAGAGTGGTAGTTACAAAAAGGTATGCTTCAGCCTTTACCAGTGCCATAGTGGACATGGGAGAATATATCCATGGACTTTGTTGTGGGATTACCGAAGACATCTCGAGGTAATAATGCAATCTGGGTTATTGTTGATCGCTTTACTAAATCTTCTAGTTTCATTTCTATACGAGATACTTTTTCCCTATATCAACATTCCTATTTGTATCTTAAAGAGATAGTCAGGTTACATGGAGTTCCTCTCTCCATTGTATCTGACTGTGATCCAAGGTTTACTTCTAACTTTTGGAAAGGCCTTCACGAGTCGTTGGGTACTAAATTAAATTTTAGTACAGCTTTTCATCCTCAATCAGATGGGTAGTCAGAATGAACAATTCAGACATTGGAAGATATGATATATTCTTGTTCGATGTATTATCAGGGAAGTTCGGACCAACATCTTTCTTTGCTTGAGTTTTCATATAATAACAGTTTTCATTCTTGTATACAGATGGCACCATTTGAGGCGTTATATGGGAAGCGGTGTCGAACTCTAGCTTTCTGGGATGAAGTGGGTGAAAGGAAGCTGATGGGACTAGAATTGGTGGAAGAGTTGGCAGAAAAAGTTCAGCTGATACAGAAACACATGAGAATAGCTCAGAGCAGGAAGAAGAGTTATGCGGACAACAGGAGGAAAGATCTCTCTTTTGAGGTAGGTGATCATGTTTTTCTCAAAGTCTCACCATGGAAAAGTGTGATGAGATTTGGAAAGAAAGGAAAGTTGAGTACAAGGTTCATTAGACCATATGAAATGTAACACCCCGAGCTTCCACGATACGCTTCTCATTCAATAATGCAATTGCTTGCATTGTACGCAACTTCGAGTTCTAAAACATCGCGACAAATCAAAGTAGCCGTTATGAATAGTAATAACCACTTTTTAAAATTATAGAGATTTTATATTTCAAAATGGACTTCATTTTTGTATTCCTAATATTGAAATTAGCCTATGTTGAATTTTTTGTAATTTTCTGAGAACTTCAAAATTTCTATGAATAGTGAAAAATACTTAAAACAACTTTTTTAATAAAAATAATTTATAGTGATAAATTATAATATTTGGTGGTTTTAAAGTATAATTAGAATATATTTTTACCATTTTATCCAATGGTGGTCATTAGAATTAATTTAACATTGAAATTGGACATAAACAATTGCCAATCTTTTGATATAAATTGTTTCTTAAAAACACGCTATTTGTTGTGACAGCGGGAATTAATTATAAAATTAATTAATGCAACTAATATGTTTGGAATTTTGTAAAATAGACATCATTTTTGAATTCGGAATATCAATTATAGCTTAGGGTGAAATTTCGGCCTTATTCTGAAAAACTTCAATTTTTGATGAATAGTGAAACCACTAAGTGGTTGTTAAATAACTGATTTTTCGTTTAAATGAAATATTACCACTTCTGTGATTTGATTTTCAAAAATCCGACATACATGGTTGTCATTAAGAAGTAAAATGTGGTTCAATGAGATTATAATAATTTTTTGGTGAATAGTAACTTATTAAGTTCTTAATCGCGATTAGTGGTAATTAGGGTAGTTTAAGGTATAAATAATACTTTAATAATATGAAATGACCTAGACACATGTCTCAACCTCATTGGTTGTGTCAAGGCCGACCAAGACAAGCCATGGACTAACTTGGGGACCCCATGGATCCACTTTTGTTGGGAAATAACATAAATTACTTTTTATTTAATGTTAAAGTAAAAATGACACTAACATAAATTGTTTTACTAAAACAATTTTTAAGTAGGGTTACACAAGTCCAAATTTTGACTATAAATATTCATTAGAAAGCTAAAAAGATTTCCTACATCATAGTATTTGTTTTATAATTTTTAGACATTAAATAAATTAAATTATTTATGACATCATCATGATGTAGTGATGACCTCATTATTTAACGATTTAAATAAAATGAGAAGATAATGCAAAATCCAATGCTTACACTTGTCCAAAGCCAATTGGATGATGATATTTCGAACCCTTATCACCTTAGCCTCGAATTATATAAGTGTGGGACCTTTAGAATCCGAAAAGCATTGTGAAATAATGTAACATTTCAATCTTTCCAAAAGTGCCCCTCCTCTCCACTTATAAAAGGCCCCCACCTATCCCACCTTATTCACACCTTCAAGCCATTTGGCTCGGCCAACCTCTGCCCAAATACTCTCCCAACTTCCCCCTCTTACTCCTAGAATCCTCACTTTGGGCAGAACTCTTCCCAAGGAAGCCTTTAGCTCAAATCAAAAAGAGTTACCCGATTTTGAGGTAATGTCTTTTATAATGTTGTTTTGTTTTATTTTTCTTCTCCAACCCCTTAAACTCTTTTTATTAATTTATTTTGTAACAACACCAGTATCCTCAATATACTAGGATGTTGTTATAATAAGGATTCTAGCTACACTTACACACACCTACATCTAATGGTTAAAGAACATACGGTTTCTGTGGATGGCGGATTTCTGCCTCACGAAACGATGATTGTTCAACACTCATATAACACCTTCAAAGGTGGCCATTAAGATGTCACTATATTTATATATGATATATAATGTGTTTATGTTTTACTTATGCTTCTGTATTTCTCATTTATGTCTTACTTTATGATTTCCATTATGGGTAAAACGCGATAATTTCATTTTAGGAAGTGCGGACTACCGCCCCCTCAAAGTGATTTGAATCGTTAATGCCATATGTGGGATGTATAAAGGATGGAGTAAATGGTATTATACACTATATTATACTGGAATTATATTATACATTTATATCATTATGATTTAGTTCCATTAAATATGAAATTGAAATGAAAGTAGCGTTCATGCGTACGTACGGCTTACCGTCTCCATGAACGGTGCATTTCATTTCTTACCTCTAAATGTTACGTGAAATTATGAATGAATGTATATACTGTATATATGATATATATGATATCTACATCATGAATATAATTCCGGAGATAATGGATATTCTACCACATGAACAACTTGTAATTATAAGAAGTTTATTTTTGACTCAAGTACCAAAGATCGACAAAACAACTGTTATTAACTTAAATAATTAAATAATATTCATAACATGGTAATAAGTGATATAAATGGAATAATGAACATGAAAAAGGTTCTTAAGTAAATATAAATTAACTCTAGTTTATTATTCAGGAGGTTAAAGAACGGTCGAGTCAGGACAAGACGCAAGGTAAGGGAACTTCTTAACCCAACTTCCATTCTTTGGGTTAATCTCCTACTTTCCAATTATGTCATGATATTATTATGTATTATCTTGTATTTTTACTTTCTTTATGTGTACCTATAGTTAATACACATAATAGATATATTTTATTTTAAAAATGATCTTTTAAGGACTTCGTCTCAATCCCCTTTCATTGAGGAATATTTGGTTTTATACACAACTTTCTTTTATACGGTGTATAAACCCCTTTGACTTTTATGTTTATTCAAAAGGATTCTTTTTTATACAAAGCGTTTTACTAAACGACAAAAAGGGAATGTTTTTCTTTCCGTACTTATGCGGCAACAACGACTTCTCCGCCGCCGTGACCATTATTTGAGTTTCAGCTTCCTCTACAAGCCATACCTTCTTTTTAAAAGAAAAATAAATGCCATGTTTTACTTTTCTTTTATTTTGGTATTGAAAATGGTTTTGAAAGCTTTTTTATTATATCAATGTGTTGTATTGATATCTTATGATTGAAATGTGGAAATGTTATGTTTACATTATGCATGTTTTATGTGATACAATTATGTTATGGTTTATGATATGTTTAAACCTATTCATATGAGGAATGTATTGGACTTAATAAGTGACGGGTGGAGCCCGCTATAGCTCCTCGATGCATCGGTAGGTCTCATGAGACAACTAGACGTGGAATTGGCCGAGGCCCTTTCCCAATTTGATTTATGGTTTTGGCCGAGGCCTTAATCATTTTAGATGTCTTGGCCGAGGCCTTGACAAAGTGTTTCAGAATGTCCGGCATTATACATTCCCTCATTATGAAAGTGGTTATTGATATTACATGTGATTATTCGACCAGTAGAATATCCATGTGAAGAAGTAAATGGCATTATCTCATTTTACTTTTGCCATATTATGTTGAAGTTCATGTTTAAGAGGCTTTTGTTTTAGTTATACATTGCCTTAAATGTTAATGTTTATTTATGAAAGCTTCCGCATTATTGTTATCCTTACTGAGCATTTGAGCTCACCCCTTTCAATGTTTAAAAAATTTTCCAGGTTGTGAAAAAGTATTTTATGACTGACTTGCAAGAATAATCAGTGAAGATATGAGTGTGGACTATGATGACCATGTTTTTTTTGTAGTTTGTTTAATTTTGATGTAATGAAAGACTTATGAATGTATCTAGTGTTTCCAAGGCTACTAAACTAATCGGTCTTTCGAGACGTGATCTTTTGGGATCATGCCAATGTTACGAAGTAATGCACCGGCTCTGGGTAGCTGGGCTCGGGGCGTTACAGTTGGTATCAGAGGCAGTTTAGTACTAACCTTGGAAGCTAGATTTAGATAAACTCTGATTAGAGCACATAGCCCAAAGATAGACTTTGAGGATTAGTATAGAAGAACTTCCTAGAATTTTGGTATTATGGAGATGTTATGACTTTTCCGAGCAATACATCCCTGTCTGGATACGAGCAGGTAGAGGCGGCTCTGGCACAGATGTACCTAGGGGTAAAACCCGAAAACACCGTTTGAGCTAGACTCGAACGGGAACTGGTGCACGACAACGGGCCTTGCTGCACTCTTGGTTACGACACTCTCGGGGGATATGCTTAGGATAATTCTCATTTTATTTACAAACCACTATGAAGGGTTATGAGTATATACTTTCTCAAAGAAAACATTTTTTTTTATGATTATGGATTATATCCATAAATAGTTCAATTTATGTAAAGTGTTTTACAAGTATGGAATTATGTATTTTGATTCATAAACTAATCTAGTTTATGCCATTGTTTAGAAATGGCGCCTAGTAGAAGGAATGGAAACCGTATCAATGCACGAACTCCGTGTAGGGATTTCCCTCTTGATCAAGATAATTATGGTGGAGCTAGTGATACAACTGGTGCTGATCAGTTTCTCACCGTACTGGGACAACTCACGCAGGTTATGAATAACAACCTTACTCGTATGGAGCACCCTGATTCGCAACGTGGAGGATCAGTGCTAGACCGTTTCATGAGGCAACAACCGCCAACCTTCAATGGGAGTACAAATCCTACAGTAGCTGAGCAATGGATAAATTCCTTAGAGAAAATATTCCATGCCTTGGGGAGTAGTGAAAGGGAGAAGGTTGTCATGGCAGTTTACCGCCTCACTGGAGATGCCGATCAGTGGTGGTCACTGATTCAAAACACAAAGGAAGATGATGACGTATCGAATATGGAATGGAGGGAGTTCAAAGAGCTTTTCTTAGAAAAATATTTTCCTCGTGACCATCGAGCAGATATGGAAAGGAAATTTCTGAGTTTGAGGCAGAAGGAGGATGAGAATGTCGCAAAGTATGAGGCTAACTTTACAAGGTTAGCGAGGCATGCTGCCGATTATATACGTAACCCAAGGAGTAAGATTGATCGTTTCTTTGATGGGTTAAAACCATTTCTCCGTCGAGCTTTAGTATCACAATCCTTCTCATCATACGAAGATATAGCCTCATGTGCTATCAAGACAGAAAAGGAATTCTCTAAGTCTTATGACAACAAAGTAAAGCAAGAGAAGAAGAGAACGGTGGAACAAGAGACAGATAAAGGGAAAAAGGGAAAGAAGGATTTTCCATTATGTGATAATTGTGGGAAGAATCACCCTGGTACTTGCCTAAAAGGAATGGGAGTCTGTTATAAATGTGGAGAAAAAGGTCACCAGGCACGTGATTGCAAGGGAAAGAAAGAGGCTGTTAAAGTTGAATGCTACAATTGTAGAGAAATGGGTCATTATGCAAATGAATGTCCTAAGCGTCAAGGAAACTTACCTCAGAAAAGGCCAAGGGATCAAGGACAATCTTATGCTATTACTACAGTTGAAGTAGAATAACTAATGTATTGGTGCTTTTGGACTCATGGATTATATTCTGGTTATTAGAATAATGTGATCTATATAAGGATTGTACTGCAGTACTTGTTGGTTTCAGTAAGGTTTTAATATGATGAAGGTAATCATATTTTTAGTATGTGACAATAAGAGAAACTAATATTTGTTTGGGGAATCTGATAAATTGATTTTGGAATTAAGAGACCTTTTAGAGAAAGTCTGGATAGAAGTATTTTGGATAACTATAAAGGTTGGAGTGGATTAAGTTGAACCTTGGATCGTAAATTTAAGGTTAAAAATTTTCTGGAGATTATTCTTGGAATACTATAGTTTTATGAAAAGGACAACCTGCAGGGTGGGGCATAACCTGTCGAGTCGGACAAAGCTGCAGGAATCGAACCCACAATCATAGTGCGACAGGCCTTTATTTCCTACCACTAGCCTACAGGAAGTCCCTGGTTATTACAAATAATTTTACTAATTTAAAGGGTATGTGTTAACATTTGGAACCTTATACAATTAGGATAAGTATAATATTTTTTTTTAGTTCTATTATCTTTTTGAGTGAAAGATGATTTGAAGGTTGAAACTCTAATTGTCAAGAATAAATATATATATACCTATCTCTTATTGAATGAATAAATTAATTCTTAAACTTTAGTAAAGAGATATTAAAACAAAAAATGTGTTATCCTAATACCTTATGTCTGGTTGAACTGATGATATTTTAAATCAACATAGATTGAAGGCTTTGAGGCCCTCAATTTGACAGTTGATTGTGATTGATGACCTCAACCACTCCCTACAAATATTTACATTTTTCCTCCAATTATATGTCTTTAATTGCCACCAACGTTCTCCTTATCGAGATCATAATTTGGTGGTGACTTTCTTATTAAGGCTAAATTTTATTAACCTTATTTCCGATGTGGGTTTTCCACAAAGGTATTTTCTATTTTCAACCTCTTATATCAAATTGCAAGGACGCAATTTATTGAAGGAGGGGAGAATGTAACACCCCGAGCTTCCACGATACGCTTCTCATTCAATAATGCAATTGCTTGCATTGTACGCAACTTCGAGTTCTAAAACATCGCGACAAATCAAAGTAGCCGTTATGAATAGTAATAACCACTTTTTAAAATTATAGAGATTTTATATTTCAAAATGGACTTCATTTTTGTATTCCTAATATTGAAATTAGCCTATGTTGAATTTTTTGTAATTTTCTGAGAACTTCAAAATTTCTATGAATAGTGAAAAATACTTAAAACAACTTTTTTAATAAAAATAATTTATAGTGATAAATTATAATATTTGGTGGTTTTAAAGTATAATTAGAATATATTTTTACCATTTTATCCAATGGTGGTCATTAGAATTAATTTAACATTGAAATTGGACATAAACAATTGCCAATCTTTTGATATAAATTGTTTCTTAAAAACACGCTATTTGTTGTGACAGCGGGAATTAATTATAAAATTAATTACTGCAACTAATATGTTTGGAATTTTGTAAAATAGACATCATTTTTGAATTCGGAATATCAATTATAGCTTAGGGTGAAATTTCGGCCTTATTCTGAAAAACTTCAATTTTTGATGAATAGTGAAACCACTAAGTGGTTGTTAAATAACTGATTTTTCGTTTAAATGAAATATTACCACTTCTGTGATTTGATTTTCAAAAATCCGACATACATGGTTGTCATTAAGAAGTAAAATGTGGTTCAATGAGATTATAATAATTTTTTGGTGAATAGTAACTTATTAAGTTCTTAATCGCGATTAGTGGTAATTAGGGTAGTTTAAGGTATAAATAATACTTTAATAATATGAAATGACCTAGACACATGTCTCAACCTCATTGGTTGTGTCAAGGCCGACCAAGACAAGCCATGGCCTAACTTGGGGACCCCATGGATCCACTTTTGTTGGGAAATAACATAAATTACTTTTTATTTAATGTTAAAGTAAAAATGACACTAACATAAATTGTTTTACTAAAACAATTTTTAAGTAGGGTTACACAAGTCCAAATTTTGACTATAAATATTCATTATAAAGATAAAAAGATTTCCTACATCATAGTATTTGTTTTATAATTTTTAGACATTAAATAAATTAAATTATTTATGACATCATCATGATGTAGTGATGACCTCATTATTTAACGATTTAAATAAAATGAGAAGATAATGCAAAATCCAATGCTTACACTTGTCCAAAGCCAATTGGATGAGGATATTTCGAACCCTTATCACCTTAGCCTCGAATTATATAAGTGTGGGACCTTTAGAATCCGAAAAGCATTGTGAAATAATGTAACATTTCAATCTTTCCAAAAGTGCCCCTCCTCTCCACTTATAAAAGGCCCCCACCTCTCCCACCTTATTCACACCTTCAAGACATTTGGCTCGGCCAACCTCTGCCCAAATACTCTCCCAACTTCCCCCTATTACTCCTAGAATCCTCACTTTGGGCAGAACTCTTCCCAAGGAAGCCTTTAGCTCAAATCAAAAAGAGTTACCCGATTTTGAGGTAATGTCTTTTATAATGTTGTTTTGTTTTATTTTTCTTCTCCAACCCCTTAAACTCTTTTTATTCATTTATTTTGTAACAACACCAGTATCCTCAATATACTAGGATGTTGTTATAATAAGGATTCTAGCTACACTTACACACACCTACATCTAATGGTTAAAGAACATACGGTTTCTGTGGATGGCGGATTTCTGCCTCACGAAACGATGATTGTTCAACACTCATATAACACCTTCAAAGGTGGCCATTAAGATGTCACTATATTTATATATGATATATAATGTGTTTATGTTTTACTTATGCTTCTGTATTTCTCATTTATGTCTTACTTTATGATTTCCATTATGGGTAAAACGCGATAATTTCATTTTAGGAAGTGCGGACTACCGCCCCCTCAAAGTGATTTGAATCGTTAATGCCATATGTGGGATGTATAAAGGATGGAGTAAATGGTATTATACACTATATTATACTGGAATTATATTATACATTTATATCATTATGATTTAGTTCCATTAAATATGAAATTGAAATGAAAGTAGCGTTCATGCGTACGTACGGCTTACCGTCTCCATGAACGGTGCATTTCATTTCTTACCTCTAAATGTTACGTGAAATTATGAATGAATGTATATACTGTATATATGATATATATGATATCTACATCATGAATATAATTCCGGAGATAATGGATATTCTACCACATGAACAACTTGTAATTATAAGAAGTTTATTTTTGACTCAAGTACCAAAGATCGACAAAACAACTGTTATTAACTTAAATAATTAAATAATATTCATAACATGGTAATAAGTGATATAAATGGAATAATGAACATGAAAAAGGTTCTTAAGTAAATATAAATTAACTCTAGTTTATTATTCAGGAGGTTAAAGAACGGTCGAGTCAGGACAAGACGCAAGGTAAGGGAACTTCTTAACCCAACTTCCATTCTTTGGGTTAATCTCCTACTTTCCAATTATGTCATGATATTATTATGTATTATCTTGTATTTTTACTTTCTTTATGTGTACCTATAGTTAATACACATAATAGATATATTTTATTTTAAAAATGATCTTTTAAGGACTTCGTCTCAATCCCCTTTCATTGAGGCATATTTGGTTTTATACACAACTTTCTTTTATACGGTGTATAAACCCCTTTGACTTTTATGTTTATTCAAAAGGATTCTTTTTTATACAAAGCGTTTTACTAAACGACAAAAAGGGAATGTTTTTCTTTCCGTACTTATGCGGCAACAACGACTTCTCCGCCGCCGTGACCATTATTTGAGTTTCAGCTTCCTCTACAAGCCATACCTTCTTTTTAAAAGAAAAATAAATGCCATGTTTTACTTTTCTTTTATTTTGGTATTGAAAATGGTTTTGAAAGCTTTTTTATTATATCAATGTGTTGTATTGATATCTTATGATTGAAATGTGGAAATGTTATGTTTACATTATGCATGTTTTATGTGATACAATTATGTTATGGTTTATGATATGTTTAAACCTATTCATATGAGGAATGTATTGGACTTAATAAGTGACGGGTGGAGCCCGCTATAGCTCCTCGATGCATCGGTAGGTCTCATGAGACAACTAGACGTGGAATTGGCCGAGGCCCTTTCCCAATTTGATTTATGGTTTTGGCCGAGGCCTTAATCATTTTAGATGTCTTGGCCGAGGCCTTGACAAAGTGTTTCAGAATGTCCGGCATTATACATTCCCTCATTATGAAAGTGGTTATTGATATTACATGTGATTATTCGACCAGTAGAATATCCATGTGAAGAAGTAAATGGCATTATCTCATTTTACTTTTGCCATATTATGTTGAAGTTCATGTTTAAGAGGCTTTTGTTTTAGTTATACATTGCCTTAAATGTTAATGTTTATTTATGAAAGCTTCCGCATTATTGTTATCCTTACTGAGCATTTGAGCTCACCCCTTTCAATGTTTAAAAAATTTTCCAGGTTGTGAAAAAGTATTTTATGACTGACTTGCAAGAATAATCAGTGAAGATATGAGTGTGGACTATGAAGACCATGTTTTTTTTGTAGTTTGTTTAATTTTGATGTAATGAAAGACTTATGAATGTATCTAGTGTTTCCAAGGCTACTAAACTAATCGGTCTTTCGAGACGTGATCTTTTGGGATCATGCCAATGTTACGAAGTAATGCACCGGCTCTGGGTAGCTGGGCTCGGGGCGTTACATGAAATTCTGGAGAGAGTTGGTTCATTTGCTTACCAAGTGGCTTTACCTCCGAGTTTATCTCAGGTACACAATGTTTTTCATGTTTCAATGTTAAGGAAGTACATGCCAGATCCATCTCTTGTTTTGAGTCCAGAGGTAGTTCAGCTGGAAGAGAACCTATCTTATGAGGAACAACTGGTCCAGATTCTTGACCAAAGGAAGAAAGTGTTACAGAATAAGGTGATTCATCAGGTAATGGTTTTGTGGAAAAACCACATGTTTTAAGAGGCAACATGGGAATCTGAAAATGCAATGAGGGCTAAATACCCCCACTTATTCAATAAGTAAATAAATTGTGGGGGCGTAATTTTCTAAAGGGTGGAAGGATGTAACATCCCAAGTAAGTAATGAATAATAGATATTTTTATCTATGTCTATTAATGAATTAGATAGTGTTTTATATGGTAAAAATGAGAATAAATCCAATCTTAAGCATGGAATACACTATTATTTTTAAAAGATTGTTTTACTACCTTTTGATGGAAAACCATTTTTAAATCAATATTTTGACAATTTATAAGCTCTATTTGTCAAAATAAACTTATTATTTATGATTGGGACATTGGAATTTACATAGGATAATTTTTTGGTATTTTTTGGATAAAGTTCATTTTTTTAATGAATAGTGAAAAATATTGCATTTTACATCAAAACTGCTTTTTCATATAAATTAATTATATGGTTAGATTATCTTTTTAATTTGTTTTAAAGTGTAAATAGATTATATTTTTACCATTTAATCCAATAGTTTTTGTTGGAATTAATTTCACTTTGAAATTAGACTTAAACTAGTGTCAATCTTTTGATACTTATTGTTTCATAAAAACACGCTATTTGCTCTGACAGCGGGAATTAATTATTAGATTAATTAATGTAACATATATGTTTTGAATTTTGTAAAATAGACATCATTTTTGAATTCGTAATATCAAATATAACTTAGGCTGAAGTTTTGGTATTTTTCTGAAAAACTTCAATTTTTGATGAATAGTGAAACCACTAAGTGGTACTTAAAAAACTGATTATTCGTTTAAATGAAAATTTACCACCTTTGTGTTTTGAATTTCAAAAATCCAACATACATTATTGTCATTAATAAGTAAAATTTTGTTCAATGTGATTAAAATAATTTTTTGGTTAATAGTAACTTTTAAGTTTTTAATCGCGATTAGAGGTAATTAGTGCAATTTATGGCAAAAATGATATTATAATAAACTAAAAATACCTAGACACAGTTACTACCCTTATTGGATGTGTCGTGGCCGACCAATACAACCCATGGGACGATTTTTGGGACCCCATGGAGCCACATGGGTAAGATAAAGACATTAATGTTGTTTATTTAATGTAAAAGTAAAAATGACACAAACATGAGTTGTTTTACTAAACCAATTTTTAAATGGAGTTATACAAGTCATATTTTTGACTATAAATATTCATTAGAAATATAAATATATTTCCTACATCATAGTATTTTTTTATAATTTTTATACATTAAATAAATTAAATTATTTATGACACCATGATGATGCGGTGATGGCCTCATTATTTAACGATTTAAATAAAATGAAAAGATAATGTAAAATATAAGACCTACATATGTAAAAACGTATTGGATGGGTGGATTTAGAACTATTATCACCTTATCCTCGAAATATATAATTGTGGGACCTTTGTTATCCGAAAATAATTTTATAATAAAGTATCCTTTTATACCATTCCAAGAGTGCCGCTCCTCTCCTCTTATAAAAGGCCCCCAGCTTTACCACCTTACCAACACTTCCAAAGCCTTTGTATCAGTCAAAACCTGTCCATTTTGTCTCTACACATTCCTCTCTTATTCCTTGAAGCCTCACTTTGGGCAGAAGTCTTCCCAAGGAAGCCTTTGTGCTCAAATCAAAAAGAGTTACCCGATTTAAAGGTAGTGTCTTCTCTTGTGTTCTTATGTTTTATTTCGTTTCTCCAACCCCATGAACTCTTTTTATTCAATTAGTTTGTAACAAGACCAGTATCTTCCATATACTAGGATGTTTTTATAAGAATTATTCTAGCTACACTTACACACACCTACATCTAATGGTTAAAGAACATACTGTTTCCGTTGATGGCGAATTTCTGCCTCACGAAACGATGATTGTTCAATATTCTTTTAACACCTTCAAAGGTGGCCATTAAGATGACACTATATTTATATATGATATATAATATGTTTATGTTTTACTTAAGATTCTCTATTTTTCATTTATGGAATACCTTTATGGTTTCCATTAGGGGTAAACGCAATATCTTTATTTTAGGAAGTGCTGACTACCGCCCCCTCAAAGTGATTTGATTCGTTAATGCCATTTGTGGGACATATAAAGGATGTAATTAATGGTATTATATATGATATTATACTGGAATTATAATATACCTTTATATCATTATGATTCAATTCCATAAAATACAAAATAGAAATGAGAGTAGCGTTCATGTGTACGTACGGCTTACCGTCTCCATGAACGGTGCATTTCATTTCTTACCTCTAAATGATTATGTAATATTATAAATGCATGTATATACTGGATATATATGACATATACATCATGAATATCATTATTGAGATAATGGACATTTGACTACGTGAACAACTTGTAAATATAAGAAGTTCATTTTTGACTCAAGGACCAATGATCGTTAAAACAACCGTTATAAACTTTAATAATAACATAGTGTTCATGACATGGTAATAAATGATATAAAAGGAATAATGAACATGAAAAAGGTTCTTAATAAAATATAAATTAACTCAATATTATTATTTAGGAGATTAAAGAACGATCAAGTCAAGTCAGATACGAGGTATGGGACTTCATCTCAATCTCCTTTCATTGAGGCATATTTTGTTTTATACACAACATTATTTTATACGATGTATAAACCCTTTGACTTTTACATTCATCCAAAAGGAATCTTTTTTATACGAAGTGTTTTACTAAATGAAAAAAGTGAATGTTTTTGTCGTACGTATGCGGCGATAACGACTTCTCCGCCGCCGTGACCATTATTTCATTTTCAGCTTCCTCTACAGGCCATACATTTCTTTAAAAGAAAAATAAATACCTTGTTTTAATTTTCGTTTATTTTGGTATTGAAAATGGTTTACATAATGTTTTTATATCAATGTGTTGTATTGATATCTTATGATTGAAAAGTGGAAATGTTATGTTTCCTTTATGCATGTTTTATGTGATACGATTATATTATGGTTCTTGGGCATTATTATGAAGATGGGTGGTTCCGTGATAAACTAAGAGTGGTTGAGCCCGATATAGCTCTCCAATGCATTGGGTAACGTGAAGGAGTTAAACGTTAAGGTTTCTCCGAAGAGATTTAGGGAATATACAGTGATGGGTATTCCAAACATAACCAAGTGGGTTACTCACTACGTAATAATGTTAGGAAGGCCTCAAGATACATTTATGTCTTATGATTTCTATGTTTTATTCATGATTTTATGAGGTATGTTAATGTGCTTATGTTTTACGAGTAAAGTATGATTTCATTGATTCTTATGTATACATGTACTCATGTTTCCTTCCCATATTTTTATATCTGTTACTAAGCTTTTTATAATCCTCCCATGTTTTTGAAATGTTTTTCACAGGTCAAGAGAAAGGTACATGATGTTGATGATAGTGTCAATGAAGTGTCAAGAAATAATCCATGTTTTATTTTAAATATGTTTCCGTTGATGGGAAAAAATGAATATTATCTTTTATTGTAACCACTTTGTTTAAATGTGGGATGTAATGCATGTTTTATGATCTAATTCTCTAAAACTCTAAACCTGAAAATATCCTCAAGGTGTTTTCTTTAAATTTCTCAAGATTAAGTAATTTATAAGGCTGGGGCCTTATAAGAAGTTTTTTCAAGGAAGCCTTTGAGCTCAAATCAAAAAAGAGTTACCCGATTTAAATGTAAGTCTTCCCTAGTGTTCTTTTGTTTTATTTTGCTTCTCCAACCCCATAAAATCTTTTTATTTATTTCTTTTGTAACAACATCAGTATCTTCAATAAACTAGGATGTTTTTATGAGGATTTTTCGAGCTACACTAACACACACCTTCGTATAATGGTTAAAGAACATACGGTTTCCATGGATGGTGAATTACTGCCTCACGAGATGATGACTGTTCAATCTTCTCTTAAAACCATTCATGGTGGCCATTATGATGTCACTATATTTTATATATGATAAATATGGTATTTATGTTTTCTATATGCTTCTTAATTTTATATTTAAAACATTCCTTTATGCCTTTCATGTTCTGCAAATGCGATAATTTCATACGAGGAAGTGTGGACTACCGCCCTCTCATGTGATGTGACTCATTCATGCAATACATAGAATGTATAAATAATGAAATTAATGAACATATGTGACCTATATAACATATATATTATACTTTAATTATAATATATATCTCTCTCAATTATTTTTAATTCCATTAATATGAAAAATAAATGAATGTAGCGTTCATGCGTACGTACGGCCTACCGTCTCCATGAAAGGTGCATTTCATTTATTTTTATATCCAAATGTTATGGAGTAGTATAAAATGAATATGTACAGTATATATATGATATTTAAATCATTAATACTTTTATGGGGATGATTTACTTATAACTACATGGACAATCATTTTCAAACAAGTTCATTTTTGACTCATGTACCAAACATCAACAAAAACGTCTGATATGGACTCACATTAATAACCAATAATTATTACATTATAATATGTGATATGAACCGAATAATAATATTTAAAATAGTTCCTTAAGAAATTATAAATTTACCAAAGTTTATTATTGAGGAATATAATGAAATGAACAAGACAAGTCATACTTGAGGTAAGGGATCCAACCTCTATTTCTTTTTAAGTACTCTCTTTTATGTCACTTCTTCTAAGCTCATTTTTCTTATGTTGGGGGATGTTATTTTAAATTACTATTACTCTAATTTATATGTTAATATTATGAGAGACAATATTTTATCTCATCAATCCATTTTTGGAAGTTTTATGTGGTGTCGTTAGGCTGCCGAATTTTCATAAGGGGGTTTTCATGTCACTTTTTATTCCTGTGAAATTCATGCTACATTGGCCACTATTTCCTTTTGTGTGGTGTATGTACTGCCCATTATTTTACTATTTGTATAATATAATCTCATTTGTGGGTAGTTACATCTTCATTGTATTACCCTTCTTTCATGGGGTGTACGTTTCGAAAGTTGCCCAAATCGGTAAGGGAACCTTTCACCCTCCTCTTTTAAAAGACTTCTATTATTATTTACATCTTTTTATGTTGGGATATGTTCTTATATATCCTTATTGATGTAAATTTTATGTCGAAGTGATGAGATACCATTTTCTCTCTCATCAACTAATTTTATGAATTTTAAAGTGACGTTGTTAGGCTGTCGAATTTTACCAAGGGAACTTCTTAACCCAATTTCGATTTCTTTGGGTTCAACATGTAGTTATTGAATATATCAACCATTGAATATGTGTGAATGACCTTTGATTGTTTTACACATAATATCTACTTATATTGGGATTATTTATATTTGTCACACATAATTATGAAATTGATTTATCCTTAATTTAAGGATACCTTCTTTATAAGGGGTTTCATCTCATTTTACATTTCTATTGAGACTTCATTGTTGTTACGCACCAATTCACTCTTATATAGTATATATACTGTCCCTTGGAATATTATATCATGAATCCATTTATTCTCATGATATTATAAAGTTTTTATTAAATGTTATTCCTCAATTATGGTATTCAAGTGTCTCTCATTTTGTTAAAAACCCTTTAACTAAAATATCGTTTTAAATGTTTTAATGATATATTCTTATAAATATTTCTCATTCATATCCATGTTTTAAAAATGGTTTTAAGGATTTAATTATATGGATATTAATGGTTTAAAATTTTAAAAACTTCAACGTGGTATGGGACACTTTGATTCAGAAATATCTTTATTAAATGTTTTAAATGGTTTTGAAAATGGTTTTTAGAATGGATTCATTACCTTAAAATGTTATATTGTTATTGCAATGTGGGAATGTTATCTTTCCTTTATGGTTAAGTTATGTGGTATGATTATGTTATGGTTCTTGGGCATTGTTTATGAAGACGGGTGGTTCCGTGATAAACTAAGGGTGGGTAAGCCCGATATAGCTCTCCAATGCATTGGGTAACGCGAAGGGGTTAAACGCTATGGTTTCTCCGAAAAGATTTAGGGAATATAATGTGATAGGTATTCCAAATGTAACCATGAGGGTTACTTCCTACGTAAGAATGTTATGAATGCCTCATGTTACCTTTATGTCTTATGATTTCTATGAGTTATTCGTAAATATTATGATTTCATGAGGTATGTTAAATTGCTTATGTTTTATGAGTAAGTATGATTTCATTGATTCTTATGTATACATAGACTAATGATTTCATTCTGTATTGTTATAACCCTTAATAATATTTTTATGCTCTACCCATGTTTTTTTAAATGTTTTTCACCAGACATAAAGTTGAATATGGTCAAGGATGGGATCAAGGAAATGTGAGGCCGTCTAAAACAAGGAACAAGACAAGACTCTTTTGTTCAAGAGTTTTTTTTTGTGAAAAAATGGAAGCTGAGTATATGTGTCTACTTTGTAATATTTGAGATGTAATAGTTATGTCCTAATTCTCTAAAACTCTAAACCTGAAATGATCCTCAATGTGAATTATTCATTTAATTCATGATTATGTAATGTTAAATCCTGGGGCCTTATATTTGGTATCAGAGGTTGGTTTAGATAACTTTAGAGGTTATGGTATTCCCTAAGCATAAGTGACATTACCATAATGGTTACGATTTCAGAAAGAGTCTAAGTTTTAGATAAAGATAATGAGTAAGTATATCTTAGTTTTTATCCTCCTCATTAGTACATGATGGTTTTGTTGATATACTCACACTGACATTTCTGGGTTTAGTAAATGGATGGATCTAGCAGGCACCAAAGTGACAATGGGTTTGAAGGAAATCGTGGTGGTTCTCTGATTAAGAGACTGAATGAAATGGGGGATTCAACAAGAAATATCGTGGTTATTCCAAACCAACTATTAGGAGTCATGTTCAACAACTTGAACCTTGGTGTGTTCTCTAATGCATCATATATGAGAGAACCAACTCGACATGGAATTTCAGGTAATAATTATAAGGGTAACCATTACGGTTTATATGATCCTTACTTTTGAGGCAATTATGGGTTACTATAAGTTATGATGGACTATGAAAGTCATGAGATAAGCTTGAGGTCAAATTATGTTATGGTTATTTTTGAAGATTTTATCTTGTTTTGGGGAATGTTTTAAGAATTATATAGTTTTGGAAAAAGGACTACACGCAGACCGTGTGATAACCTGTCGCATCGGACACAGCTGTGGGAATCGAACCCACAACCAAAGTGCGACTAGTATTTATCGCCTACCACTGGACTACATGAAGTCCCTGGTTAGTGTGACTAATTATTTTTAGTTATATGATTCTATGAATCATGAGTAAGTTGATTTTGGGTTATCTATGGAAATTATTAACCTATCATGGAGGATATGTGATTAGGTTGATTACTTTTTAGTATGATAATTTAAGAGCAACTGATGTTATTTGGAGATAAATGTTAATTTGTACCTTGGTAGACTATGTGATTAAATCCTTTAAATATTTGGGTTTCAATCTTAGTTGGGTTTACATTGAAGAATTATATGGAAAAATTGTTTATTGAATGGTCTTCGTTGAACTTTGGGTTTTGTTTGACAAATTTTAGAGATTAGGAGTAGTTTTTATTTTTGTAAAACAAATATCCTTTTTGGGTATTATCTGATCTCGTACTAAACTTTTTGGTTTGGTTTTGGTTCAGATCTAAAGACATGGGAAATATATAGTTTTCTTTTGTGGATTTGGTGATTCCCAAGAAGTTGATTATAGTACTCTTAATGTGAACAAGTCTTCCTAAATACTCGTCTTTTGGAGAAAATATGAGTTTGATTAAGGAATCTAGTAAAAGTTGAAAGTCTACGTGACAAGTAAGTATGTTTCATTATGATTTAGTTAAGGTCAAAAATAAATTTCTCAATGAAGAGTAACTTAGAACAAAAATGTTTCCTGTTAACTTTTCCTACTTGGGAATCGAATACCGTTTAACCCATCACAATTTTGTGATTTTCTTGTGGTTAACATTCTCCTAGACATGTTTACTATCACTCTCCATCAAGACATGACCCTTTGTTTTCTCCTCTATATCCATATTTTTATACTTGGAATCCTAGTATGGGTTAACTCGGGTGACCTTTGTACTTCTCTCCCATTCTTTTTAAGTGATAGTTTTACTGACTCTTGTTCTGAAGTGGGACATTCAATAGAGTTTCCAAGCACAATTTTGAAATTGCGAGGACTCAATTCCCAAAAGGGGGGAAGGATGTAACATACCAGGTAAATAAATAATATTACATTCTAATGTTTATCGGTATTTGCGAATAAAATGTTAATATTACTTTAAAGGGAACTCTATGCTTGATGTCGTACCCAATACGCGACAACGAGTTCCTTTGAAATCTTACGTTGCACTCTAATAAAAAAATAAAATTATTTTAAATGGTAGTTAATGCCTAGCCATTGTAATGGTGGGAAATAATAGAACTAACTACAAAATTATTATATATGTTTGTCAAATATTATTACTTTTATCCAATAAATGTTAGAGGCGTGAAATGCAAATGAATCCAATTTTAAGCATAAATCTTCTAATATTCTTTAAAAGGTCGGTTAACTGCCTTTTGATAGAGAAACCTTTTTAAATATAAATTTGACAATTTTATATGTTGTAATTGACAAAATAAAATACTTCTTTAGAATCTGGACATCAAAATTTACTTTCTGTAAATTTTTGTTATTTTTTCGATAAAGATTATTTTTATTGAAAATGTTGCATTTTAATTCAAAAAATCCTTTTAATCTGATTTATTAGATTATATTTTTAATTGATATTAAATTTTATTTAAAACATATTTTTACCATTTAATCCAATGGTGGTCATTGAAATTAATTTCACTTTAAAATTGGACTTAAACTACTGTTAATATTTAATAGATATTGATTCTTAAAAACACGCTATTTGTTTTGACAGTGGAAATTAATTATTAAACTAATTAATGCAACTTATATGTTTTGAATTTTTTAAAATAGACATCATTTTTGAATTCGGAGTATCAGATATAGCTTAGGGTGAATTTTTGGTATTTTTCTGAAGAACTTCAATTTTTAATGCATAGTGAAACCACTAAGTGGTAGTTAAAGAAATTGATTTTTCATTTAAATGAAACTTTACCACTTCTGTGATTTGATTTTCAAAAATAATACATACATGGTTGTAATTAAGTATTAAAATTTGGTTCAATGAGATTAAATTTTTTTGGTGAATAGTAACTTTTAAGTTTTATTAATCGCGAGTAAAGGTAATTAGTGTGATTTAAGGTGAAAATGATATTATAATAAAATGAAAATATCTTTACACTATTCCTAAACCTATTGAATGAGTCATGGCCAACAAAGACAACCCATGGGTCTATTTTTGGGACCCCATGGAGCCACTTGGGTACGATAATGACATTAATTCCTTTTATTTAAAGTAAAAGTAAAAATGGCACAAACATGTATTGTTTTACTAAATCAATTTTTATATGGTGTTATACAAGTCATATTTATGACTATAAATAGTCATTTGAAAGATAAAAATAGTTCCTACATCATAGTAGTTTTTTTAAAATTTTTAGACATTAAATAAATTAAATTATATATGACATAATGATGATGCAGTGATTACATCATTATTTAACGATTTAAATAAAATGAAATGATAATGTAAAATATAAGAAATAAACTTGTCGGAACCCAATTGGATGGGTGGATTTCGAAATCTTATCACCTTATCCTCGAAATATATAATTTTGGGACCTTTAAAATCTGAAAATCATTTTATAATAAAGTAAAAGATTATAACTTTCCAAGAGTTCCCCTCCTCTCCTCTTATAAGAGGCCCCCACCTCTACCACCTTACCCACTCCTCTAAAGCCATTGGCTCGGCCAACCCATTCCCATTTTGTCTCCTTGAATCCCTCTATTACTCCTATAAGCCTTACTTTGGGCATAATTCTTTTCAAGGAAGCCTTTGAGCTAAAATCAAAAAGAGTTACCTGATTTAAAGATAAAGTCTTCCCTAGTGTTCTTTTGTTTTATTTTGCTTCTCCAACCCCATAAACTCTTTTTATTTATTTATTTTGGAAAAACACCGGTATCTTCAATATACTAGGATGTTTTTATGAGGAGGGTTCGAGATACACTAACACACACCTCCGTATAATGGTTAAAGAACATACTATTTCCGTGGATGGCGAATTACTGTCTCACGAGACGACGATTGTTCAATCTTCTCTTAACACCTTTCATGGTGGACATTATGATGTCACTATATTTTATATATGATATATTTGGTATTTATATTTTCTATATTCTTCTGAATTTTATACTTAAAACATGCCTTTATGCTTTTCATGTTGTGCAAATGCGATAATTTCATACGAGGATGTGTGGCTACTGCCCCCTCAAGTGATGTGACTTGTTAATGAAATACATGGATGTATAAAGAATGAAATTAATGAACATATATGACCTATATAACATATATATTATACTGGAATTATAATATATGTATCTCTCAATTATTTTTAATTCCATTAATATGAAAAATCAATGAAAGTAGCGTGCATGCATACGTACGGCCTACCGTTTCCATGAACGGTGCATTTCATTTATTTTTATCTCCAAATGTTATGGAGTAGAATAAAATGAATATGTACGGGATATATATGATATTTAAATCATTAATACTATTCTTTAGATGATTTAATGATAACTACATGGACAATCATTTTCAAACAAGTTCATTTTTGACTCATGTACCAAACATCGACAAAAAAGTCTGATATGAACTCAAATTATTAACCAATTATTATAACATTATAATATGTGATATGAACTGAATAAAAATATTTAAAAGAGTTCCTTAAGCAATTATAAATTGACCAAAGTTTATTATTCAGGAATATAATGAAATGAACAAGACAAGTAAGACTTGAGGTAAGGGATCCTACCTCTCTCTTTCTTTTTAAGTACTCTCTTTTATGTCACTACTTCTATGCTCATATTTCTTATGTTGGGGGATGTTATTTTATATTAATATTACTCTAATTTATATGTTAATATTATTATATACCCTATTTTATATCATCAATCCATTTTTGGAAGTTTTATGTGGTGTCGTTAGGCTGCCGAATTTTCATAAGGGGATTTTCATGTCACTTTTTATTCATGCGAGATTCATGCTACATTGGTCACTATTTCCTTTTGTGTGGTGTATTTAATGCCCATTATTTTACTATTTGTATAACATAATCTCATTTATGGGTAGTTACATCTTCATTGTATGAACCTTCTTTCGTGGGTTGTACGTTTCGAAAGTTTCCCAAATCGGTAAGGGAACCTCTCACCCTCCTCTTTTTAAAAGACTCCTTTTGTTATTTACATCTTTTTATGTTGGGATATGTTATTATATATCCTTATTGATGTAAATTTTATGTCCAAGTGATGAGATACCATTTTCTCTCTCATCAACTAATTTTATGAATTTTATAGTGACGCCGTTAGGCTGTCGAATTTTATCAAGGGAACTTCTTAACCAAATTTCGATTTCTTTGGGTTCAACATGTAGTTATTGAATATGTCATCCTTTGAATATGTTTGAATGACCTTTGATTGTTTTACACTTAATATCCAGTTATATTGGGTGTATTTATATTTGTCACACTTAATTATGAGATTTATTTATCCTTAATTTAAGGATACCTTCTTTATAAGGGATTTCATCTCATTTTACATTTCTATTGAGACTTCATTGTGGTTATGCACCAATTCACTTTAATATGGTGTATATATTGTCCCTTGAAATATTATATCATGAATCCATTTATTCTCATGATATTATAAAGTTTTGATTAAAGGTTATTCCTAAATTATGGTATTCAAGTGTCTCTCATTTTGTTAAAAACCCTTTAACTAAAATATCATTTTAAATGGTTTAATGATTTATTCTTATAAATATTTCTCATTAATATTCATGTTTTAAAAATGGTTTTAAGGATTTAATTATATGAATATTAATGGTTTAAAATTTTAAAAACATCAACGTGATATGGGACACTTTGATTCAAAAATATCTTTATTAAATGTTTTAAATGGTTTTGAAAATGGTTTTTAGAATGGATTCATTACCTTAAAATGTTATATTGTTATTTCAATGTGGGAATGTTATCTTTCCTTTATGGTTAAGTTACGTGCTATGATTATGTTATGGTTCTTGGGAATTTTTTATGAAGACGGTTGGTTGCGTGATAAACTAAAGGTGGGTGAGACCGATATAGCTCTCCAATGCATTGGGTAACGCGAAGGGGTTAAACGCTAAGGTTTCTCCAAAGAGATGTAGGGAATATACTGTGATGTGTATTCCAAATGTAACCATAAGGGTTACTCCCTACGTAAGAATGTTATGAATGCCTCAAGTTACCTTTATATATTATTATTTCTATGAGTTATTCGTAAATCTTATGATTTCATGAGGTATGTTAAATTTCTTATGTTTTATGAGAAAAGTATGATTTCATTGATTATTATGTATACATGGACTTATTGTTTCTTTCCGTATTCTTATAACCCTTACTTAGATTTTTATGCTCATCCCAAGTTTTTTTTAAATGTTTTTCACAAGACATAAAGATGAATAGGGTCAAGGATGGGATCAAGGAAATGTCAGGCTGTCTAAAACAAGGAACTAGACATGACTCTTTTGTTCAAGAGTTTTTTTGTTAAAAAAATGGAAGCTGAGTAGATGTGTCTACTTTGTATTCTTTGAGATGTAATAGTTATTTCCTAATTCTCTAAAAATCTAAACATGAAAATATCCTCAATGTGAATTATTCATTTAATTCATGATTAAGTATTGTTTAAGGCTGGGGCCTAATACAAACAATTCAGAAAAATAATTTATTCTAAGACAATATCTCATTCTTGCATCTTATTTTGGGTAGAAACCCACACACCACTAATCCCAAGATCTTCATTAGACAAAAAAATCATCTCTTTTCAGGATAAATCTCCGACTTTATTATTGGAGGTAGAAAAATCATATAATCTTTTTTTAATATACTTTAATTTCCTTGAATATACAAATTGATAGATGCATAAACATTATCCTATGGAATAAACCTCTATTTAATTAACTCAAACTTCTTATTCTCATTATTGTGTAATTATTTTACATCATTGAAATTTTGAACAAACTCAGTTTTTCAATATGAAAGAAACCATTTTCATTCCAAATTCATTAGATGCAATATTAATTATTTTTATCATCTTTATCTAGTTCATATATAATGAAGATTGTTTCTTAAACTCCTTCTTCAAAATAATCACTATCTGTAGTTCATATGTCTTTACATCACAACAAAATGATATATTTTTTCCTCATTAATTAAATATGACTATATAAAATATTTTTCATTTATTATTTCAATTGATCTATTCATAACTCTATTTCTAAAGGAATGATTACTTAAATCACTTTATTTTTCATCATTATTGAATAAATAAGTCCTATTTTGGTAAAAAAAGTGTTCTTGGTTGAATATTAGGACAAAAAAATCCCATGTATAAAGTTTTGGAAATTATTCCTAGAAACATCTTGTGATGTCTCTTCTTCATAGTCTCATCCATCCTCTTTCGTCATTGGAAATTATTTAACATCATTTAATGTACCCCCACAGTTCGATCAATTCAAATAAAACATACAATTAAATATAAATTTACTTATTTAATAACCTATCAAGATGACTAAAATGAATTTATCGGGCTTCACATCACTATATTAATTTATATATAAACATAAAACAATATTATAATAATCCTGAACAGCCAATATCTTCATTGAGGTGATTATGATCATTATTCCATGGATATAGATTTCCTTCCATCAAAATATTTATTATTTTTGAAGCAATGCTTTCTTATATCATATCCAACAATGATACTTGGAATGTTATCTAATGAAATTTTTTCAGTATCATATTCTTATAGAGAAGAGACTTTTGAATTATATCAATCTTGTAGGAACAATGGTCTCTTGTAAACCACTACTGAATTTTTAAGTGCGTCTCCAAATACTCAAAATTTTCCACAACCAATTTAACCTTAGAAGAATTCAATGTCAAATTATCTATCAAACATATTTATATCTTCCAATTACAGCCAACTAAAATGTTATATATACCTATTTCCATTGAAATTTCATTAATAGATAATTTATATGTTTCTCAACACTCGTTTTGGAGTCATAGTCCCTATAATAAATAAATATTAATTTTTTTGAATGTGTGGGAAAATCACATTACATGTAGGTCTATGAATCACCAAATTTGTTCTAGCATCTCTATTTTTCACATCTACTAATGAAAAAAATAAAATATATCAATCATAATATCTTGAACATACATACACAATGAAATAATTAAGGTAATTTTTATTTCCTTCATTATATTGTATTTTTTCTATTGAATAAGTTAATCTATTTATTATTCAAAAGATTAATATTATCTAAAATTAATAAAAAAATTCTAATAAAAACCTAATATTTACTAAACACCTTTAATTAAGAAACTCAAATAATAATTTACATCTAAATATAAGGAACATGTGAAATACTAAAAATGTTTTAATTCATTAAAATCAAAGAACATAAATTTTTTGATCTTCGTAGGAGACCATACCTATCTAATTCCAATTTCTGGTCCCATTAATAATATATGTTCCCTAGGTGTGATGAATATGTAAACCCTAGTCCTATAATTGATTTTTACATATTAATGAATCAAACTTCATCACTTATTTGAGTGATTTATCTCACTATTTAACCCACACAGAATGCATAACGAAATAGATAAAGACCAAAAATATACAATGATCAATACCCAAAATGGGTAGCTATTCCATGGAATGATCAAAACTCACCAAATACCATAATACCCACATAAATAACAATCATGAATATCCATCACTAGAAATCAATATAAATTTAAATATTTTTTAAGAATGATTTAATTAATTATATTCAACATGTTAAATCATTACTTCTCCTAAAGAATGTTTTGAAATTATTTGAACATTTGGAATTAAAATATTTACAATTAATCATGCGATATTTCTGGATCTTTTGGACTTGATGTAATTTGAAAAAATTGTTATATAATGAGAGTTTATTCTTTTAAATATATAAATGTGCATTAAAAAATAATAACACTTCATCAAATAATGATCTAATATTTGTAGACATAATTTTTTTATTATTATTTATTTTATCTTCTAAAAATATTATTATTTTTTCTTATTAATATTTTTATATACATTGAAAAATTCGTTATTAGAGCCAAACATTGGAGTCATTCATGCATGATCATATACCAGGTGTTTTTTCATATACTTTCTAATGAAATCCTATTTAATGTTTGATGAATATTTTTCTACTGCAGTGATTTATTATAGTTTATATACATCTATGAATAATAGATACAAATGTATTCCAAAGTTTTTAAAAATATAAAATAAAATAAATTATCTATTAAGAGTCTTGGTTGATCACATTTACTCATTTTTAGAGTTTCAAATTCACATATTAATATATGGATATTTGATATACATATAAAAGAACAAAAATTTCCTATAAAACCCTTAATTATAAGATGTAAAATACTTATACTCTATTTTATATCATTGAAAAAGCAATGCTAGTGAAAATCCCTATGCTCTTTGAGAGAGAATTTTTTGGGTGTAATAAGGGATATTTTTTCCCTTAACAACAATACCTAATTGTGTTCATTTATTCAATTATTTTTTCCTTCTTAATCTTCTTTAATATAGTTGGATTAAATATCCTTATTTAAAAAATGGGAGTTTATTTTCTTCCATGTTTTAAAGGAACACAATCCCCCCATATTATGTCTTATAATTTTTAATTCGACCATAAAAATGGGTATCAGTTATTGTTCTCTATTATTTTTTTCCTTTCTTATAAAATTATTTACGTTTCTTCTAGATAACAATAACTTGAAGCATTGGAAAAGATTTATTGGATATATTTTTTTTATAAAATCGTTGAATATTATACCGATTATATGAAATACCTATATTTGATATTAGAAGTTTTGATTACAATGGATATAATAATTTTGACTCTAATGAGTTTGAGTTAAAGATCATGTTAAAGACAATTTTCAATAGACGATCATAGAGTCGTTATTCAGATAACAATTTCACATTATTTTAGTGGGGGATGTTATGGGAACTATAAAAAACAAATAATTTTTAATTTAAAAAATTACCTAATAAGAGTTAATTTGAAGGTATTCAAGACTTATGTAGTTTTAATAGGCGACGTAGAAAATTAAAATGTTGACAAAGAGAAATAATATGATCTTAAATAGGGATAAATGACTTCTACTATCTATGGATTAAAAATTGTTTAATTTAATCGAGTCTAATAGTATGATAATGCATATTTGATTTGGATGGAGATTTATGTTTCTCATAAAGGATTTGATAATTAAATACAACTAACATACAATACTAAAAAATTATAATTTTATATAATTAAGATGAAATAATATGATAGCATGATCATATGAATAGAATATTTAAATAATGTGTCAATGATATATCTTCAATGGGAGAATCAACTAAACATCCCGATCAGTAATTATATGGTATGAGAGTTCTATCATCTTTGTATAATGGAATATTTTATACAAATGGTAAAATCCACACTAGTTAAAAAATTATAAATTAATGAACTGATTGACACCAAAAATATGTAAAAGTATTGGATGCACACAATAAGAAAAAACATATTTTGTTAAAAAATTATTATGTTTCACAAAATAATGATATAGTTTAATAATTAAATTAAATTTATATGATTTCATGAAATTTATATCAGATTATTTGAAATGATTATGAAAAATGAGAAAGATTAGTAAATAAGATAGAAGCTATGAATGTGTGGAGAATGGTCACATAGATATTAATAGTCATGTGAATAAATATAAAAGGATAAATAAAAAATCAATAAAAGTCACTAAAGACATGAAATCTAAATATAGTTCTATCTCTAACTCAAATGATGATTTTACTATAGACTATATATATGATCATGAAAATAAAATTGAAAATATATTTATTTTGGATCACACTGATGAAGTAAAACCACTAACACTAAAAATTATGATTTAGATTTTTTCATGACGAACATAATAAATATTTCATTATGCTCCCAAAAAAACATTGAATCCTCAAAAAAATTGAATAAAAAATAGAAAATCATATGAATCTATTTCAAATGATACATATTTTTTCTATAACTCCCCGACCCCAGTTACCTAGAGTCTGTCCCTTATTACATAACTTTGGCATGATCACAAGAATGATCAAATCTCAAAAGACCGATTGGTTTAGTAGCCTTAGAAACAGTAGATATGTTCATAAAGTTTTACATTACATCATAAAGTGAAAAAATACTACAACAACATATTGTCTCCATAGTCCACACTATTATCCCCTCATAATATCCATGCAGGTCAATCATAATTTACTTCTTCACATCCTGGGAAAAATAAAAAATAGAAAAGGGGTGAGCTCAAATGCCCAGTAAGGATAACAATATAGCGGAAACATTCATAAATAAGAATAAACATTTGAGGTAGTGTATAACTAAAACAAAAGCCTTTTAAACTTGAACATCAACATAGTATGGAAAAAATAAAATGAAATAATTCTATTTACTTATTCACATGGATATTCTACTAATCGAATAATCACATGCAATATCAATAACCACTTTCATAATGATGGAATGCATAATGCCAGACTATCATAACCACATATCTAAGGCCTCATGCCAAGACTACAAATAAGATTTTTCCAAGGCCTTGTTCTAGGACACAAGTTTTTCTCATGAGACCTACCGATGAAATTTTTTTAGAAGATACTTACGTTTAAAATTCCTCAAATAAACTCCAGTGCTTTTCTGAATATATTATGCAAGATTCTGAAAACAAAATAACTAATTCTGATACTGCTCGACTAATTACTAGCCATGATTGGTCCACTCCCAATCCCTTCCTATCTACCACACTCAAGAGTTGGGTTTTCTGAAAACATTTTTAAGCTTGCGTTAAAAACGTATACATTTGCACTGGATTTTCTTATTTTTGAGAGAAATATCTCTTTTTTGAAATCATTTAGAAATCAAATAATTATAAAAGAAAACATTTATTTTGAAAATATATTTATAATCATGTAAGGGAAGCTTCAACGCTGTAACAATGGCGTAGAATAACCGCACCTGCCGTATAAGTTAAAAAAATACATTCTTACCTTAATTCTGTCGAAAAGGTTAGAAAGGACCTTGTTTGGAAAATGACAGAAAATTCCTTTATAAACCACTTATAAAAATTCAAACAAGGGTATAAATACCTTTAACCCATATTCTTTGTAAATAGTAAAAAAAATTTGAAATACATTTTGAAGAAACATGGATGTGGATGATAAAGAAATCCCAGTAGATTGTTACGTATAAACAACCTCAGATAATGAAGACATTGCAAAATAAACCCTTACATTATACTTTTCCTTGGTTGGGGGTAGGTTAAAATATTTTATAATGGTGAACTAATTGTTATTAAATTATACAAGAATCGTATACATTAATATGATATCATATATGATCTTTTAACATTGATTTGTTAATAATATCTTATTATTATCGTTGCTTCGAGTGTTAACTTACTCGTTTTATTTTATATGTTTTGTTACGTAAGCCATGTTTATAATGGATAGTTTGTATCTTATTCATATCCATAATGATATCAAGTCCTTAAACATTATTTTTAAATCATCAAATGATAATTATACTTGAATGGATACGATGGAGAATGAATCTCATCGCGTTCGTGCAGACAGTAGTTCGTACGTACGCACGAGTGACAATATCATTCTTTTGATATTAAAATAATATATAATTGGATGGTATAAAATATATGAAGAATTATTATCATCTTATATTTATTATTTAAATGAATTATAAATCATTATTATACCCATCCAAATAATAATTTATTGAATAACAATTACACCACGATGTGGAGACGGTAAGCCGTACGTATGCACGTATGGTGACATGTTATTCAAAAGATGGATTGAATACTGAATATAGTTGTACCATATTTATAATAACATCATAGTATATATAAGATACTGGAGTTAATATTTTAGAATGGTAATAACAAAGTAAGAAGAAGTGGAAGAAGAATGGAACTTGGAAAAGGGTGGTGAAATCATTACCTCTTATTCGGGTTCATCCTTTTGATTTGATAAAAAGAGCTCTTAGGTTGGCTTTCTGACTTAAGGAAGGCCTCTAGGATGAAGTGAGGGATGTTTAAAGAGTATTTGGGAAGATTTTTACAAAACCAAAAGGCTTTGAAGGTGTGAATTAAAGTGAAGGGGGAGTGCCCTTTTATAAGAGGGGTGAGGGGAACCTTTGGAAAAGCTAGAAATATTATTTTATAATAAATTCATATTCGGTTTCTAATGGATCCAAAGTGTATTATTTAAATTTTAAGGTGTGTATGGGTCAAAAACCACTCAACCAATAGAATTTAGATAGTTTTGGGTCATTATACTAACCTATCTTTAAGTATTAACTCTTAGTTTATTAGTTTCACTTTTACAATGTGTCTTTGTATTTTTATATTATATGGTTAATAAACATACTATATACATCCAAGAGACCACCAAGTGGTCCATTAATGATAAAAATATCATGATATAAGTCTCTTGGCTGAACCCTAGATTTTTATGAATTTAATATCAATTAATAATATAATATTTGTTTTAAAAACACTTTTATGTCAATTTTGACACTATTCAATAATTGATTTTCGTAAAAATCATAACAAAATTATTACATCGAAAAAAGTTAACTAAATAATTTCTAACATGTCATATTGACCTATAAAATTATTTTAATTCATAAAAAGTAACAAATTATCTTTATTTGGGTATCTACAATATCAATCATTTTAATTTTTCACTATTATGGTAATTACTGCATCACCATTGTGTCATAAATAAATTAAATTATTTAATGTCTAAGAATTATAAATAGAATACCATTATGTAGTAAATATTGTTATCTTTATAATGAATATTTATAGTCGAAAATACAACATATATAACCCTATGTAAAAATTGTTTTTCTAAAAGATATATACTTGTGTCATTTTTGTATTCATTTTAACTCAATTAAAATAAAGTGTCCCTATCACTTACAAGTGGCACAATGGGGTCCAAAAATCGACCCAAAGATGCCCATGGTCGGAAATGTATCAACAAATAAGGTTAGGACACGTTTTAGGGTTATTTTTTATTATTACAATATTATTTTTAAACCCGTATTTACCGGATTTACCCTTTAACCATGATAAATAAAATATTTACCGAAAAATTATATAAAATGTCTAAAAATAAAAGTTACCTATTTACACAATTTGAAAATACTGATTCCAAATATGGAATACATTTTTCCAAATTCAAAACACAGATGTGGCAGAAATTAATTTAAAATTAATTCCCGCTGACAAAACAACAAGCGTGTTTTTAAGATATAATAACTATCAAAAGATTGATACTTGTTTATGTTCAGTTTAATTGTGAAATTATGTCCAATGACCAAAATTGTATTAAATGGTAAAAATATATTATAAATATAATTTAAAACCAATCAATTTCATAATTTATCACTATTAATTATTTTGATTATTAAAGTTGTTTTTAATTAAAAATTATTAATTTTCACTATTCATCAAAATATTAAAGTTATCCGAAAAGTACCAAAATTTCACCTTAGGCTAAATTCGATACTCCGAATCCAAAAATAAAGTCCATTTTAAGAGATAAAATTTATAAAATTTCAAAAAGTAGGTATTACTATTCATAACGGCTAGTTTGATTGGTTGTGGTGTGTTAGAACTCGATGTTGCGTACAACACACGCTATCGAATTATTCAAAGAGAAGAATACCGTAGAAGCTTGGTTTGTTAAATTCTCCCATCCTTAAAATAATTTCTTCCTCGAAATTTCTATAATACTACCACATGAAAGGACTCGGGTTGTTCTTCATCATATGTTCCTTGGGTTCCCACGTTGCCTCTTCCATCTTATGGTTTCTCCACAAAACTTTTATCAGGCACGTCGTCCGATTTCTCAGAACTTGTTCTCTCGTATCAAGAATCTTGACCGGATCTTCCCAATAAGACAGATCAGGTGCCAGTTCTAATTCCTCGTAGGTGAGTACATGCGTTGGGTCAGGCATGTATTTCCCCAATAGAGATACGTGGAACACATCGTGAAATTTGGAGAGACTTGGCGACATTCCCAATTGGTAAGCTACAACCCCAATTTGTTCTAGAATTTCTAAAGGTCCAATGTACCTGGGACTAAATTTACCTTTCTTACCAAAATGTATGACTCCCTTCCATGGAGATACCTTCAGGAAAACATGATCACCGACTTGATATTCCAAATCCTTCCTTCGATTATCAGCATAGCTCTTCTGCCTACTTTGAGCTTCTTCGATGTGATTTTGGATTACCTTCACCTTTTCTATTGTTTCATCCACCAGTTCTAGACCTACAAGTTTTCTTTCACCAATGTCATCCCAACAGGTTGGTGTGTGACATCTCTTTCTGTATAACACTTTATATGGTGCCATCTGAATACTCGAATGGAAGCTATTGTTGTAGGAAAATTCTACCAGAGGTAAATATTTCTCCCACATACCCTAAAAGTCAAGTGAGCATGATCTCAACATGTCTTCTAAGGTTTGAATAGTTCATTCTGATTGTCCATCTGTTTGAGGGTGGTAGGAAGTACTAAAATGAAGTTTAGTATCCAAGGCTTTATGAAGACTTTTCCAGAATCTTGAAGTAAAATGGGGATCACTATCAGAAATAATCGATAGGGGTACTCCATGAAGTCTCACAACTTCATCAATATATAGTCTTGCTAGACATTCCAGTGGTAGATCTTCTCTTATAGAAAGAAAATGTGCTGACTTGGTAAGACGATCAACAACAACCCATATTTCATCGTTCCTTCTAGGAGTATTTGGTAGCCCCATGACAAAGTCCATCGTAATATTGTCCCATTTCCACTCCGGTATGGGAAGAGGTTGCATGACTCCTCCAGGCTGTTGCCTTCCAGCTTTCACTTGTTGAAAAACCATACATCTTGACACAAAATCGGCAATCTCCCTCTTCATGTTGTCCCACAAAAAATGTTCCTTCAAATATCTATACATCTTGGTGCTCCCAGGGTGTATAGAGAAATTGGAACTATGAGCATCATCCAAAAATCCCCTTTTTAGATCAGGTATATCAGGAAGACAAAGTCTCTTCCCGAATTTCAAAATTCCATCTTCATACACAAAGTCTCTCAATCTCCCATCATTCACAGCTTTAATCTTCTTTTGAAATTCTTCATCATCGGTCTAAGAACTCTTAATCCTTTCTAGTAAAGATGGTTTGGTAACCATTTGAAAAAGCATTGATGTTTCACCTTCCCTAGTTATTCTCATGTCCATCTTCACCAGATCCATGAAAATTGGATCCCTTTCAATTCTCATATTTTTCAAAACTCTATGATCTTTTCTGCTCAAAGCATCTTCCACCTTTTTTCCTTCCCCGAGTGTTAGTGTATCATGCAATCATAATCCTTGAGTAATTCAAGCCATCTCATTTTCCTCATGTTCAGTTCTTTTTGTGAGAAAATATACTTCAAACTCTTGCGATCAGTATAAATCTCACATTTTTCACCATAGAGGTAGTGCCTCTATATCTTCAAAGAAAAGATCACAGCTGCTAACTCGAGATCATGTGTAGGATAGTTTTTCTCATGAATTTTCAACTGTCGTGATGTATAGGCAATAACCCTATCATTCTGTATAAGGACACAACCAAGTCCTTTCATCGATACATCACTATAAAAAACGAACACATTATTCCCCGATGGTAGAGTCAATATAGGAGCATTGACTAATCTTCTCTTCAGTTCTTTGAAACATTCTTCACACTCTTTTGTCCAAAAAAATTTAACCCCTTTACGTGTGAGCTTCATTAATGGGTTAGCCAATCGGGAAAAATTCTGGACGAAACGTCGATAATAACCTACCAAACCAATAAAATTGCGTACCTCAGTTATACTCATAGGTGTTGGGCATTCTTGAATTTCCTTGGTCTTAGAAGGATCAACAAAGATTCCATCTTTAGAGAAAATATGGCCAAGAAAAGAAATCTCATGAAGCCAGAATTCACACTTGCTAAACTTCCCATATAATTCAGGTCTTCTCATAGTCTTCAGGATAATGCACAAGTGACTTTCATGATCTTCATAGCTTTTAGAGTATACCAAGATATCATCAATAAATACCACCACAAATTCATTGAGATATTCCATGAAAACTCTATTCATCAGATCCATGAATATAGAGGGTGAGTTAGTCAATCCAAAAGGCATTACAGTAAACTCGTAATGCCCGTACCTCGTTCGAAATGATGTCTTCGGAATGTCATACTTCTTCACACACAACTGATGGTATCTAGATCGAAGGTCAATCTTTGAAAATTATTGATCTCCGTGTAGTTCAAATAAATCATCAATGCGAGGTAGGGGATACTTGTTCTTTATTGTTATAGCATTGATCTCCCTGTAGTCGATACATAACCTCATAGATCCATCTTTCTTTTTAACAAAAAGAACTGGGGTTCCCCATGGAGAAACACTAGGGTGAATAAATCCCATATTCCTCAATTCCTCTAGTTGTTTCTTTAGTTCAACTAATTCTATAGTGTCCATTCTATAAGGGTCTTCGATATAGGCCTTGATCCAGAAATTAAATCAATGGAAAACTCAACTTCTCGTTCTGGAGGATGTCTTGGTAAATCATCCGGAAATAAATCTACATATTCTTTCACAACAGGTACATCCTCTATTTGAACATTCCTTTCCTCACCCATAGTCATTTCATTCTCTTCCTCCCCAATAATTGAATTTAATTGAGATACTAAGGGTGCATCTAGATAAGAATTAGGTGGTGATGATTCTGCTCTAAAGATAAGGTGTTCCTTATCATCATCATCAAAAATAGTAGCCTCCTTCATCTTTCAATAAATCTTCGCATCATAATCTAAAATACAATCCATAACAGGGATTATATCAAATTCAATCATAGGTATGACGATGAGATCAGCGGATAAAGAACATTTATGTGCTCTAATGGGGACTGATTCACAAAACATTGTTGCAATACTTCCCTTATGAGTTTTAACTGACAACTACCTTGTTAAATAAAATTGGGAATATCAAATTTTCATAGCAAACTGGGAAGATATGAAACAATGCGATGATCCAAAATCAAATAATGCATTTTTTAAACTTGAGAAACCATTAAATTACCTGCCACCATGTCTTTTGGAGCTTCTACCTCAGCAGTAGTGATAGCAAAAGTTTGGCCTTGATCCCTAGGCCTTTTCTGAGGTAAGTTCCCTGGCGATTAGGAAATTCATTTGTATAATGTCCCATCTCCCTGAAATTGTAGCACTGAACATTGGTAGCTTCCTTATTCCCTTTGCAATCATGAGCTTGGTGGCCTTTTCACCACATTTTTAACAGACACACATTCCCTTCAAGCAAGTAACGGGGTGTTTCTTCCCACATTTACCATAGGATGGATATTCAACCTTTCCCTTATTCCCCTTATTTCCATTCCCAGATTGATCATCAGATCTCTTCTTCTCTTGCTTTGCTTTACAGTAATAAGACTTAGAGAATTCCTTTTCTGTCTTGATAGCACATGAGACAATGTCTTCGTACGACGAGAAGGATTGTGAGACTAATGATCGACGGAGAAATGGTTTTAACCCATCAAATAAATGATCAATATTACTTCTTGGGTTATGTATATAATCTCCATCATACCTTGCTAACCTTGTAAAGTTAGCCTCATACTTTGCGACATTATCATCCTCCTTTTGCCTCAGACTCAGAAATTGCCTTTCCATATCTGCTCGATGGTCACGAGGAAAGTATTTTTTCTAAAAAAAGATATCTAAACTACCTCCATTCCATATTTTATACTTCATCATCTTCCTTCGTGTTTTGAATCAATGAACACCAGTGATTCGCATCTCCAGTGAGGCAGTAAACTGCCATGATAACTTTTCCTTTTCACTACTCCCCAAAGCCAGAAATATTTTCTCTAGGTAATTTATCCATTTCTCAGCTACTAAGGGATTTTTACTCCCATTGAACATTGGTGGTTGTTTCCTCATGAATCGATCTATCATTGATCCTCCACGCTGCGGATCAGGGTGCTCCATACGGGTAAGGTTATTATTCATAACCTGAGTGAGTTTTCCCAGTATGGTGATTAGCTGATCGGCACCAGTGGCATCACCAGCTCCAATATAATTATTTTGAGCAGGAGGGAAATCCCTACATGGAGTGTGTGCATTGATACGGTTTCCATTTCTTCCACTAGGCGCCATTTCTAAACAATGGCATAAACTAGATCAGTTTATGAATCAAAATACATAATTCCATACTTATAAAACACCTAACATAAATTGAGCTATTTATGGATATAATCCATAATCATAAAAATGTTTTCTTTGAGGACTTATATACTCATAAACCATTCATAATGATTTGTAAAGAAAATGAGAGTTATCCTAAGCATACCCCCTGGGAGTGTCATGACCAAGAGTCCAGCAAGGCCCGTTGTCGTGCAACAGTTCCCGTTGAGTCTAGCTCAAAGCGGTGTTTTCTGGTTTTACGTCTAGGTACTGTAGGTTCCGGGCGCAGTGGAAGCGCTTTGGAGGGTTTTCCCAAATTTAATTTTAGCGTTAAATGACGTTCAATCCGATATCTGTCACGATATAAAATGCCGGATCTTCGGAATAGAACAAAGAACGAAAAAAGAAAATAAGGGTCCCCAAACCCTTGAGATATGATCTTCATATGTTGGTTATAATTAATTTAATTAATTCATAAGAATTACCTCGATGGAATTATTTCTTCGTTGGTGTCTCCGGTCACGATCCTGTGATCCGTCGTTGCGTCGGAGAATCCAAGTGTAGGATTCCTCTAGCGGTGATCCACATGTGTGCCACATATCTCTAGACGTCACCGAAGGGAACTCCGGGTTCTAGCACGGAAGATCCTTCGCTTGCGATGTCCGTCTTCGATCGCCTTGATCCGATGGAGGATCTTGCTTTCGTAACAAGAAAGCATTCTTGGTGGAAAGGGAATTCTTTCTTGTATTGAGAGTATTTCCAATCCATTGTGCACAACCAAAATGGATAACCTTTTTGAGAATAATGTAATTAGGATTTATAATACCTAGAATAATAAAATAAATTAATTGCTCATAAGCATTTAATCATTTCATTTAATTATTTGAAATACCCCATGTCTTAATAATGACAGTTGACCATCATTATTACTTGGAATGCATCCAACGTATTACATTTAATATCATTTAATTAAATAAACAATATTTTTCTCACGAATCTTGAAAAATAAACTACACGGCGTGTATATATAAATATACACAGTGTGTAATTTAATTTTTCAGTTTTATTTATTTTCCTCCACCATATTTATTAGACCTTGAGTAATGGCTATTTAATTTTTTAAATAAATGTAACTGCATTACTCACTAATAAATATGTATTATTTCACCCACAATATATTCTCTTGAATAACTAGTGTTGAAATGAATGTGATCATACATCCTTGAATAATTATTAAACCACAATCGAGAATAATCTTTATTCAACTTGTTAAATTAATATTTAACTGAGATACATGGACACACTTAGTGTGTGACGCTCTAGGCCTCTTTCTCAGTGGCATTAGGCTGATCATGACTAAAGTCCAAGGTTACCGTCTAGCAACACGGCAAGGCACCCATAGAGAATGAAGTTAATGCCGCAATGACGTGTCACCTCCTATGAACGCTTACCATGTAATATAAACCCTTTGTCTCGATATCTCCAATCAAGCGGGTTGCATGTCAGTGCCATCAACCCATGTGCTTGATTATTCTTTCTTTGACTTCCCGGAATTGAACTTGCCCATACCTTACCATGGCCATGGATTTATTTAGGCTATATCAATTCCATCAAAGGGCCTGAGATATCTACATTCGTTATGGAACGGAAGGGATAAATCCTTTCTCTTATTATCTATTAATGCGGTATTACTTGTGATGCACCCAACGTATCCTACCTCGCTGCGAACAGTGTGTCATCACAGTTTTCATCAATACATCTAAGTGCACGATTTGAAATACCCATTAATAATAATCTTAAAGTCTAAGGACCAATACACATGTCCGCAGATAGGAAAATCCAATGCCACTATGAAATGTGGATTTCCTACTGGCGGGTCTTGTTCTGATAATATCCTCCTGGATATTACCAAGGGCGCACACCATGAGAAGGTGCCTCAAAGTTTTATGAGTCCTCACCCCTAATGACCTGTATTATTTGTGTCCCTTAAATAATATCATCCGGCCATAGAACATACATTCAAGAACAATGTTATGGCACTTCCGGTTTCTCATCATAGCAGGGATCCGCTACGACCCTTTCATGTAATAGATGTCCTTAGGACATTATCACATGACATGTCACATAGAAGAACAATAAAGATGTGATAAGGCTTTTATGTAATGAATAATGTAAAAAGTAGTTGGTTCTAGACTACCAACTCCAACAGACTCCCACTTGGACTAGAGCCAATTGCTAACAACCTTTAACCTGCTATCTCTCACATGATATTCATGCTTCTACTGAGATAGGCCTTTAGTCATGGGATCTGCCATGTTCTCTTTCGTTGACACTCTACTCACTGCAACCTCACCCCTTTGATAGAAATCCCTCAAGAGGTGATACTTTCAGAGTATGTGCTTTGTTTGTTGATGTGACATTGGTTCTTTTGCAAGAGCCACCACTGCCGTATTATCACAATACAATGTAATGGGATCTTTACTGATAGGCACCACATCAAGATCCTGGACAATGTTCCAAATCCAGACAGCTTCCTTGGCCGCATCAGAAGCTGCTATATACTTGGACTCCGCTGTAGAATCTGCGACAACTGGCTACTTTGAACTCTTCCAGCTCACAGCTCCTCTATTGAGACAGAAAACATATCCAGATTGCGACTTTAGATCATTCTGATCTGTTTGAAAACCGGCATCAGCATACCCTCTGATGACAAGCTCCTAGTCTCCTCCATACACTAGGAACATATCCTTAGTTCTTCTCAGATAATTAAGGATAGTCTTAACAGCAGTCCAACGCTGTTCTCCTAGATCTGATTGATATCTTCCTACCATGCTCAGTGCATAGGCAACATCAAGCCTGGTACATAACATGGCATACAAGAAGGATTCTATAGCCGAAGTGTATGTGATCTTACTCATCCTATCTTTCTCATGTTGTGTCTGGGGACACATTTTCTTAGAATGATGTAAGCCATGTGACACTGGAACCAATCCCCTCTTGGATTTTTCTATACTAAATCTCTTTAGTATCTTGTCAAAGTATGTTCCCTGACTTAGTCCAAGCAGCCTCTTGGATCTATCACGAATGATCTTGATACCTAGAATGTACGCTGCTTCCCCTAAGTCCTTCATGGAAAAACACTTGTTCAACCAGTCCTTAACTGACTGTAAAGATGGTACATCATTTCCAATAAGCAATATGTCATCAAAATATACCACTAGGATAACGACCGTATTCCCATTAAATCGCTTATAAACACATGGCTCACATTCGTTCTTAATGAAACCAATTTCTTTTATGGCTTCATCAAATCGAATGTTCCATGACCTGGATGCTAGTTTCAATACATAAATGGATTTCTACAACTTGAAAACCTGTTTGGCTTCACCTAGTGTCACAAACCCTTCTGGTTGTGTCATATAGACATCTTCCTGAAGGTTCCCATTATGGAATGCTGTTTTGACATCCATCTGCCAAATCTCATAGTCATGGTATGCCGCTATGGAAAGTATCATTCTTATGGATTTAAACATGGCAATTGGTGAGAAGGGTTCATCATAGTCAATTCCTTGACGCTGTCTGAGTCCTTTAGCCACTAGCCTCTCTTTATGGGTGCTAACTTGGCCTTCCATGTCCAGCTTTCTTTTGAATACCCATTTGCATCCAACAGGCTTTACATCAACTGGCTCATCGACCAGAACCCAAACTTGGTTCTGATACATGGAATCCATCACAGAATTCATAGCTTCTAGCCATCATGCAGCTTCTGAGATTTCTACTGCTTCCTTGTAGGAGAGATGTTCATCATTGTCCAACAATAATGATTCACCATCCTCGGTGACTAGGAAACCATATCTCTCTGGTTCCCTTACCTCTCTTGAGCTCCTACGCAGTACTTGTGTTTCTGGAACCTCTTCCACGGGGACCTGTGGAACCTGTTCCTATACCAACTCCTGTTTATCTTCAGCATAAACTTCGTCGATGTTAATCTTTCTCCCACTATCCTTATCTAGGATGTGCTCCCTCTCAAGAAAGATGGCTTGTCTAGCGACAATCACATTCTTGTCTTGAGGGTTATATAGGTAATATCCTTTCGTTTCCTTGGGATATCCTATAAAGATACATTTCGTGCCCCAGGTTGCTAGTTTGTTGATTGAGAAGGCCTTAAAAAACTCCTCGCATCCCCATACACGTGTGTGCGACAATGTTGGTTTCCTTCCATTCCATAACTCGGATGGAATTCCATTTTCAGCCTTAGATGGTACTTGGGTTAATGTGTATGATGCAGTTTGTAATGAATATCCACAAAAGGATAATGGAAGAACCGCATAACTCATAATCGACCTCACCATGTCCAACAAGGTGCGGTTCCTCCTTTCACTAACACCATTCCACAATGGTGTATAAGGAGGAGTGAGCTGAGATAGAATCCCAGACTCCCGTAGAAGATCGATGAACTCTTGGTTCAGATATTCTCCACCTCGATCCGATCGAAGATTTTTTATCTTCTTACCATGCTGATTCTCTACTTCATTCTTGAATTCCTTAAATTTCTCTAAGGACTCTGACTTATACCTCATTATGTAGACATAGCCATATCTACTCAAATAATAATTAAAAGTAATGAAGTAAGAATATACACCTCTAGCTTCTACTGGAAATGGTCCACACACATCCGTGTGTACCAATCCTAGAATCTCTGTGGCCCTTTAACCATGTCCAACAAAAGGCGGCTTGTTCATTTTTCCTTATAAACAAGCGTGACATCTATCAAGTGGTTTTAGCTCAGTAGAGTCTAAATAGCCATCTTGGCAATGCTTTTTCAAACGCTTATCATTCACAAGACCAAGGCGGTGATGCCATAACTGGGTGATGTATAAGTCATGTGAGTTTGTTTCCTTATCAATTTCCAACACTTGGTTTTCGTAATTCAATACACACAAACCATTATTTAAATGTTCCATACCATAATATAAGTTGTTCTTATAAAAGAGACAGCCATTATTTCCAAATTTGAAAACAAATCCATCCATATCCAAACAAGATACAGAAATTATGTTCGTGGTAACACTAGGAACATAATAACTGTTATGTAAAACCAAAATCATCCCAGTCGGCAATGAGAGGTAGTGGTCTCCAATAGCCAATGTAGCCATCCTTGCGCCATTGGCTGCTCAAAGATCCACCTCTCCTCTGGAAATCATTCTAAATCTACTTGGTTCTTACATTTGAATATAGATGTAAGACCCACAAGCTGTATCTAATACCCAATGTGTAGAAATAGAAAGATTGCACTCGATAACAAATGCACCTTTAGCATCCCCATGCTTCTGGGTGCAGTTCCTCTTCTAGTGGCCCTGCTTTCCACATGTAAAACACACTACCTCTCATTCCTTGCCCTGCCACTGGATCTTCCCCTTCTTGGAGGGACGGTGCTCTGGGGCTTCAGACCGTTTATAAGTCTTTGGCCCCTTTGCCTTGTCCTTCCTTTTCTTTTTCACCATAAGGACCGCGGGTTTGTCACGCCCCATGTCCTTATCTACCTGGTGAATCAAGGTTAGAAGCTCTGATAGACTCTTCTCATTTCCGCTCATGTTATAGTTGACAATGAATCTAGAGAAGGTCTTGGGCAGTGATTATAGGATGAGATCTGTACAGAACTCATCATGGAATTTAATCCCTAAGATGTCCAGGCGTTCAATGTAGCCAATAAGCTTGACTACATGAGGCCTCGCTGGTGCATAATCTCAAAGCTTCTTGGTAAACAAATAATTGGAGATATCATACCTCTCCGGTCTCGCCTTCTCTTGGTAGAGATCTTTAAGGTGAGACATCATGCTATACGCGTCCATGTTTTCATGTTGCCTCAGGAGCTCATTAGACACGGCCGATAGCATGAAACACTAGAAATCTGTGGCATCATCCATGTGTTTCATGTAGAGAGATAATTCCTCATCACTAGCCTCTTTCCCAGGCGCAACTGGAATAGTCTCTTCCATCACATATAATTTTCTTTCGTGGCGAAGGGTGACACGTAAACGCCTCTGCCACTCTTGGAAATTGGTTCCGGTGAGAAGGTTTTCCTTCCCGAGTATGGTGCGCAATGATATGTTTGAAGTCATTTTCTTGCCGTTTCTACAAATTAAGATGACCAAAGCTTTAGTACATTATAACAAAAATTGAGACTAATAAATAAATTAATATTTATTAGTCTCCAACTATCTAATCGAAATCCAATTTCCCTCACCATTGACATTGGAATATTCTGTTGCGTGAATATTCTAGTGGCAAGGATCCATATTGCCCTTCGCATTACCCCAACTAGGGTTGGTCAAGAAACTTGAAGTGTTTTAGGTAGGCATTCCAAATTCCAACTGCATTAACTCGCAGCTCCTTGATCCGCTGAGTGGACTCCCCAATCCTGAAATCCTTTTTTTGGATTTCCTCAACCTTTTCCTCTTGGTCACACCAAGTCCTGCTGTGGCAGTTAACCCTTGATGTGAACCAAGTCAAGTCAACCCAAGACCTTGAATTAGAATTCCCCTATAATTGAATGCACCCCAACTAGGGTTGGTCAAGCACTTTGAACTATGGTTCGATTATAACTAAGATTATGGAAGGCTATGCTGACTTAATATTTATTTTTGATGGATTTTATCCTTATACGTAAATTTCCATTTTATTATATTTGACTACATGCTTGTTAATATTAAGTGGGATATACTTAAGTGATTAACCATGTATAAGATAATACATACATATAAGCCTGTTTTATTTTAGTTCCATCTTGCATGCCCGTTTAATTCATTAATTGTGTGATCGTAACAACACACCCCAATAAATAAACCATGAAACTGACAGAAATAAAATAAATGGTATGATCATGAGCTTTTCTATTGGTTAGTTTATCTAGCGGTTGATAAACTAACCCAAGACCTAGGGGCGAAACACCTTGAACCTTTCGGGTTCGTGTTTACAGCTTTCCACCTATCCACCTTTGTATCTCCTTGGATTGGTTTCACCATGGCTCTTGATTTGAGTCGCCACCACTAGCTTGGGAGCTCCATCCATTACATATGCATTTATCTCACACGCAGGTGAGGGGTAAAAGGGGGATTTTACATAAAATAATCCTTCGGAGCGCAGGCCCTACATATTAATGAGGAGATGGCTCGTAGGCCAACAAATTTAATTTAAATAAATAAATTAAAAGAAACCATTCACATACAAAGGTCTCGGTCTAGCTCATGATAAACCATACATGCAACAATATTTACGCATAAATAAAACTAGCATTCAATTCTTTAACTGTTCCTTTTTAAGATAAATCATGCTCGAATCGATTAATTTTCTTTAATTAATCAATCCTTTTATCTTAAATCCCTTTTCTGAATTTCCTTGAGATTCTCCTCCATTATAATTTTAAACAAATAAATTCATTTAAAATTATCCTTGTACGTAACTTGTCCCTTGGAGGTAACCCGGTGAATTCCCATTTATTATGAAGATGCTAAATTAAACACACATATATAAAACACCTATCTCGTGTTGTGCCTCAGCTTTACGCATGCACCATGGTACACGTCTCAAGGGTTTGTATAATATAATAATAAATTTTAATAAATATGCATAATTTGGGTGAGTACACGGCGTGTAGTTCCGACTACACGGCTTGTACTTTTCTTCACCGTCCATCCGAAGTACACGCCCGGGGACAAGGCGTGTTAATGTACTTTGGAAATTTTCGGAGTACACTGCGTGTATAGTGGGACACACGCCATGTAGTTTCCGTGTTACACAGTTTCCAGCCGGGCAGGCCGTGTACGGAGTACACGACCCAACCCTAACCTGAAGTGACTACATGCCGTGTTCATTGGACCACACGACGTGTATTCCGGAAACCGTGTGCCACCTGTTTCTGGTCAACACATGGTGTCATAAATTCTTAGAATGAATCCAATACACGGCATGATTTGGCTGATCAGTCAATGCATTCAACCTAGACTACACGACGTGTACTTCCGAATACACGCTGTGTATTCTGGTGTTATACAGCCAGAAACGTTTGGCTCCTTCGGATGAGTTCCTATATTTTATTTTAATTAAAATTAAAAGAAAAATTTGTTTCTGTGAGGTGAATGAGAAACGAGGGAGGAGGAATAGATCTAGATATTCAGATTTCCAGAATGATTAAATGTGAATTGAAATAACTAAATTATTAAATGCGTAAATTACCAATGAAAAAATAAATAATTATAATCAACGATATGACCCCTCTGATACCACCTGTAGGTTCCGGGCGCAGCTGAAGCACGTTGGAGGGTTTGCCCAACTTTAAATTTAGCATTAAACGATGTTCAATCTGAGATCCGTCACGATATAAAATGCTGGATCTTCGGAATATAACGAAGAACGAAAAAATAAAAGAAGAGTCCCAGAACCCTTGAGATAGAATCTTCATATGTTGGTTATAATTAATTTAATTAATTCATAAGAATTACCTTGATGGAATTCTTTCTTCATTGGAAAGGGAATTCTCTCTTGGATTCAGAGTATTTAAATCTGTTGTGCACAACCAAAATGGCTAACCTTTTTGAGAATAATGTAATTAGGATTTATAATACCTAGAATAATAAAATAAATTAATTGCTCATAAGCATTTAATCATTTCATTTAATTCTTAGTAAAACCCCATGTCTTAATAATTACAGTTGACCATCATTATAACTTGACATGCATCCAACGTATTATATTTAATATCATTTAATTAAATAAACAATATTTTTCTCATGAATCCTGAAAAAAAACTACATGGCGTGTACTTTTATTTTTCAGTTTTATTTATTTTCCTCCACCATATTTTTTAGACCATGAGTAACGGATATTTATTTCTTAAATAAATTTAACTGCATTACTCGCTAATAAATATATATTATTTCTCCCACAATATATTCTCTCGAATAACTAGTGTCTAAATAAATGTGATCATACATCCTTGAATAATTATTAAACGACAATCGGGTATAATATTTATTCAACTTGTTAAATTATTATTTAACTGAGATACATGGACACACTTAGTGTGTGACCCTCTAGGCCTCTTTCTCAGTGGCATTAGGTTGAGCCTGCCTAAATTCCAAGGTTAGAATCTAGCAACATGCCAAGGCACCCCTAAAGAAAGAAGTTAACTCTGCAATGATGTGTCACCTCCTATGAACGCTTACCGTGTAATATAAACCATTTCTCTCGATATCTCCAATCAAGAAGGGTGCATGCAAGTGTCATCAACCCATGTGCTCGATTATTCTTTCTTTGACTTCCCAGAATTGAACTTGCCCATACCTTACCATGGCCATGGATTTATTTAGGTTGTATCAATTCCATCAAAGGGCCTGAGATATCTACTTCTGTTATGGAACGGAAGGGACAAATCCTTTCTCGCATTATCTATTAATGTTGTATCACTCGTGACGCACCCAACATATCCTACCTCACTGCGAACAACGTGTCATCACAGTTCTCATCAATACATCTAAGTGCGCGAGTTGTAATACCCATAAAAAATAAACTTAATGTTTAAGGACCAATACACACGTCCGTAGATAGGAACATCAAATGACACTGTGAAATGTGGATTTCCTACTGGCGGGTCTCGTTCTCATAATATCCTCCTGGATATTACCAAGGGTGCACACCATGAGAAGGTGCCTCAAAGTTTTATGAGTCCTCACCCCTAATGACCTGTATTATTTGGGTCCCTCAAATAATATCATCTGGCCATAGAACATACATTCAAGAACAGTGTTATGGCACTTTCGGGTTCTCATCATAGCAGGGATCCTCTACGACCCTTTAATGCAACGGTTGTCCTTAGGACATTACCACAAGAAATGTCACACAGAAGAACAATCAAGATTTGATAAGGAATTTATTTAATGAATAAAGTATAAAGTAGTTGGTTCTAGACCACTAACTCTAATAGACTCCCACTTCGACTAGAGCCAACTACTAACAACCTTTAACTCTCTATATCTCACATGATATTGATGCTTCTGCTGAGATAGGCCTTTAGTCATTGGGTCTGCCACGTTCTCTTTCGTGGACACTCTACTCACTGCAACTTCACCCCTTTGATAGAAATCCCTCAAGAGGTGATACTTTGATAGTATGTTCTTTGTTCGTTGATGTGACCTTGGTTGTTTTTCAAGATCCACCGCTGCAGTATTATCACAATACAATGTAATGGAATCTTTACTGCTAGGCACCACATCAAGCTCCTGGACAAAGTTCCAAATCCAGACGGCTTCCTTGGCTGCAGCAGAAGCCGATATATACTCGGACTCCACTATAGAATCGGTGACAATAGGCTTCTTTGAACTCTTCCAGCTCACAGCTCCTCCATTGAGACAGAAAACATATCCAGATTGTGACTTCAGATCATTCTGATCTGTTTGAAAACCAGCATCAGCATACCCTCTGATGACAAGCTCCTCGTCTCCTCCATACACCAGAAACATATCCTTAGTTCTTCTCAGATACTTAAGGATAGTCTTAACAGCAGTCCAATGTTGTTCTCCTAGATCTGATTGATATCTGCCTACCATGCTCAGCGCATAGGCAACATCAATCATGGTACATAACATGGCATACATGATGGATTCTATAGCTGAAACGTATGGGATTTTACTCATCCTATCTTTCTCCTATTGTGTCTGGGGACACATTTTCTTAGAATGATGTAAGCCATGTGACACTGTAACCAATCCCCTCTTGGATTTTTCCTTACTAAATCTCTTTAGTATCTGGTCAATGTATGTACCCGGACTTAGTCCAAGCAGCCTCTTTGATCTATCACGAATGATCTTGATCCCTAGAATGTAGGCTGCTTCTCCTAAGTCCTTCATGGAGAAACACTTGTTCAACCAGTCCTTAACTAACTGTAATGATGGTACGTCATTTCCAATAAGCAATATGTAATAGAAATATACCACTAGGATAATGACTGTATTCCCATTAAACCGCTTATAAACACATGGCTCACATTCATTCTTAATGAAATCAAATTCCATTATGGATTCATCAAATCGAATGTTCCATGACCTGGATGATTGTTTCAATCCATAAATGGATTTCTGCAACTTGCAAACCCGTTTGGCTTCACCTGGTGTCACAAAACCTTATGGTTGTGTCATATAGACATCTTCCTGAAGGTTCCCATTAAGGAATGTTGTTTTGACATCCATCTGCCAAATCTCATAGTCGTGGTAAGATGTTATGGAAAGTATGATTCTTATGGATTTAAACATGGAAACTGGCGAGAAGGATTCATCATAGTCAAATACTTGATGCTATCTGAATCCTTTAGCCACTAGCCTTGCTTTATAGGTGCTAACTTGACCTTCCATGTCCAGCATTCTTTTGAATACCCATTTGCATCCAACATGCTTTACATCAACTGGCTCATCGACCAGAACCCAAACTTGGTTCTGATACATGGAATCCATCTCAGAATTCACAGTTTCTATACATCTTGCAGCTTATGAGCTTTCTACTGCTTCCCTGTAGCAGAGAGGTTCATCATTTTCCAACAATAATGATTCGCCATCCTTGGTGACTAGGAAACCATATCTCTTTGGTTCCCTTACATCTCTTGAGCTCCTACGCAGTACTTGTGTTTCTGGAACCTCTTCCATGGGGACCTGTGGAACTTGTTCCTATACCAACTCCTGTGTATCTTGAGCATCAACTTCATCGAAGTCAATCTTTCTCGCACTATCCTTCTTGAGGATGTGCTCCCTCTCAATAAAGACGGCTTGTCTAGTGACAGTCACTTTCTTGTCTTGACGGTTATATAGGTTATATCCTTTCGTTTCCTTGGGATATCCTATAAAGATACACTTCATGCCCCGGGGTGCTAGTTTGTTCACTGAGAAGGCCTTAACAAACGCCTTGCATCCCCATACACATGTGTGCGAAAAAGTGGGTTTCCTTCCATTCCATAACTCGGATGGAATTCCATTTTCTGCCTTAGTTGGTACTCGGTTTAATGTGTATTCTACAGTTTGTAATGGATATCCCCAAAAGGATAATAGAAGATCCACATGACTCATCATCGACCTCACCATTCCCAAAAAGGTGTGGTTCCTCCTTTCAATAATACCATTCCACTATGGTGTATAAGGAGGAGTGAGCTGAGATAGAATCCCAGACGCCCGTAGAAGATCTATGAACTCTTGGTTTAGATATTCTCCACCTCGATCCGATCAAAACTTCTTTATCTTCTTACCAAGATTATTCTCTACTTCATTCTTGAATTCTTTAAATTTCTCTAAGGACTCTAACTTATACCTCATTAAGTAGACATAGCCATATCTACTCAAATCATTAGTAAAAGTAATGAAGTAAGAATATACGCCTCTTGGTTCTACTGGAAATGGTCTACACACATCTGTGTGTACAAATCCTAGAATCTTTGTGTCCCTTTCACCTTTTCCACCAAAAGGCGGCTTGGTCATTTTTCCTTGTAAACAAACGTGACATCTATCAAGTGGTTTTAGCTCAGTAGAGTCTAAATAGCCATCTTGGCAGAGATTTTTCAAACGATTCTCGTTCACATGAACAAGGTGGTAATTCCATAACTAGGTGACGTATGAGTCATGTGAGTTTGTTTCATTATTGATTTCCAACACTTGGTTTTCGTAATTCAATACACAAAAATGATTATTTAAATGTGCCATACCATAACATAAGTTTTTCTTATAAAAGAGACAACCCTTATTTCCAAATCTGATAACAAATCCATCCATATCCAAACAAGATACAGAAATTATGTTCTTGGTAACACTAGGCACATAATAATAGTTATGTAAAACCAAAATCATCCCAGTCGGCAATGAGAGGTGGTAGTCTCCAATAGCCAACACAGCCAGCCTTGCGCTATTGGCATCTCGAAGATCCACCTCTCCTCTAGAAATCTTTATAAATCTACTTGGTTCCTGCATTTGAATATAGATGTGAGCCCCACAAGTTGTATCTAATACCCAATGTGTAGAAATAGAAATATTGCACTTGATAACAAATGCACCTTTAACATCCCCACGCTTCTATGTGCAGTTCCTCTTCCAGTGGCCCTGCTTGACACATGTAAAACACACTACCTCCCGTTCCATGCCCTGCCACTAGATCTTCCCCTTCTTGGAGGGATGGTGCTTGGGGGCTTCAGACCGTTTATAAGTCCTTGGCCCCTTTGCCTTGTCCTTCCTTTTCTTGTTCACCATAAGGACCACGGGTTTGTCACGCCCCATGTCCTTATCTACCTGGCGAATCAAGGTCAGAAGCTCCGATAGACTCTTCTCATTTATGCTCATGTTATATTTGACAATGAAGCTAGAGAAGGTCTTGGGCAGTGATGATAAGATGAGATTTGTATGCAACTCATCCGGGAATTTAATCCCTAAGATGTCCAGGCATTCAATGTAGCCAATAAGCTTGACTACATGAGGCCCAGCTGGCACAGACTCTCTAAGCATCATGGTAAACAAAGCATTGGAGATCTCATACCTCTCATGTCTCGCCTTCTCTTGGTAGAGATCTTTAAGGTTAGACATGATGCTATACACGTCCATGTTTTCATGTTGCTTCAAGAGCTCATTAGACGTGGCCGATAGCATGAAACACTGGATATTTGTGGCATCATCCATGTGTTTCATGTAGAGAGATAATTCCTCATCACTAGCCTCTTTCCCAGGCACAACTAGAATAGGCTCTTCCAGCACATATAATTTCTTTTCGTGGCGAAGGACGATGCATAAACGCCTCTGCCACTCTTGGAAATTAGTGAGGGTGGGATGGATTTTTTTCTCAAGTATGGTGTGAAATGATATGTTTGAAGTCATTTTCTTGCCATTTCTACAAATTAATATGAGCAAAGGATTAGTACTTTATTACAAAAATTGTGACAAATAAATTAATACTTATTAGTCTCCCACTATTTTATCGGAATCCAATAGCCCTCACTATTGACTTCGAAATATTCTGTTGCGTGAATATTCTAGTGGCAAGGATCCATATTTCCCTTAGAATTACCCCAACTAGGGTTGGTCAAGAAACACGAAGGTTATTAGGTAGGCATTCCAAATTCCAACTGCATTAACTCGCAACTCCTTGATCCGCTGAGTGGACTCCCCAATCCTGAAATCCTTTTTTTTGGATTTCCTCAACCTTTGCCTCTTGGTCACACCAATTCCTGTTGTGGTAGTCAACCCTTGATGCGAACCAAGTCAAGTCAACCCAAAACCTTGAATTATAATTCCCCAATAATTGAAAGCACCCCAACTAGGGTTGGTCAAGCACTTTGAACTGTGGTTCGATTCTAACCAAGATTATTGAAGGCTATGCTGACTTAATATTTATTTTTGAGGGATTTTATACTTATACGCAAATTGCCATTTTATTATCTTTGATTACATGCTTTTTAATATTATGTGGGATATAATTAATTGATTAACCTTGTCTAAGATAATATTTACGTATAAACCTGTTTTATTTTAGTTCCATCTTGCATGCTCATTTAATTCATTAATTGTGTGATCATGATAAAACACCCACAATAAATAAACCATGAAACTGACAGAAATAAAATAAATGGTATGATCATGAGCTTTTCTATTGGTTATTTTATCTAGCGGTTGATAAACTAACCCAAGACCTAGGGGAGAAACACCTTGATCCTTTCGGGTTCGTGTTTACAGCTTTCCACCTATCCACCTTTGTATCTCCTTGGATTGGTTTCACCATGGCTCCTGACTTGAGCCACCTCCACTAGCTTGAGAGATCCATCCATTACATATTCATTTATCTCACACACAGGTGAGGGGTAAAAGAGATTTTTACATAAAAGAATTCTTGGGCGCACATGCCCTACATATTAATAAGGATATGGCTCACAGGCCAACAAATTTAATTTAAATAAATAAATTAAAAGAAAACATTCACATACAAAGGTCTCGGTCTAGATAATGATCATCCATACATGCAACAATATTTACGCATAAATAAAACTAGAATTAAATTTTTTAATCGTTCTTCTTTAAGATAAATCATGCTCGAATCAATTAATTTTCTTTAATTAATCAATCATTTTATCTTAAATCCCTTTTCTAAATTTCCTTGAGATTATCATCCATTATAATTTTAAAGAAATAAAATCATTTAAAATTATCCTTGTACGTAACTTGTAACTTGGAGGAAACCTGGTGAATTCCCATTTATTACGTAGATGTTAAATTAAACACATATATATAAAACACCTATCACGTGTTGTGCCTCAGCTTTACGTCTGCACCATGGTACACGTCTCAAGGGTTAGTATAATATAATAATAAATTTTAATAAATCTGCATAATTTGGGTGAGTACACGGCGTGTAGTTCCTACTACACGGCATGTACTTTTCTTCACCGTCCATCCGAAGTACACACCCGGGGACAGGGCGTGTTAATATACTTCATAAATTTTCGGAGTACACGACGTGTATAGTGGGAAACACGCCATGTAGTTTCCACGTTACACGGTTTCCAGCCGGGCAGGCCGTGTACGGAGTACACGACCCAACCCTAACCCGAAGGGACTACACTCTGTGTTCATTGGACCACATGGCGTGTATTCCGGAGACTGTGTGCCACCTGTTTCTGGTCAACACACAGTGTCTTAAATTCTTAGAAAGAATCCAATACATGGCATGATTTGGCAGATTAGTCAATGCATTGAACCTAGACTACACGACATGTACTTCGGAATACACGCCGTGTATTCTGGTGTTATACGGCCAGAAACATTTGGCTCCTCTGGATGAGTTCCTCTATTTTATTTTAATCAAAATAAAAAGAAAAATTTGTTTCTATAAGGTGAACGAGAAATGAGGAAGGAGGAATAGATCTTGATATTCAGATTTCCAGAACGATTAATCTTGAATTGAAATAACTAAATTATTAAATTCATAAATTACCAACGAAAAACTAAATAATTATAATCAACGATATAACCCCTCGGATACCACTTGTAGGTTCTGGGTGCAACGGAAGCGCATTGGAGGGTTTTCCCAACTTTAATTTTATCATTAAACGACGTTCAATATGAGATCCGTCATGATATAAAACGCCGGATCTTCGGAATAGAATGAAGAATGAAAAAAGAAAAGAATAGTCCCATAACCCTTGAGATAGGATCTTCATATGTTGTTTATAATTAATTTAATTAATTCATAAGAATTACCTCGATGGAATTCTTTCTTCGTTGGTTTCTCCGGCCATGATCTTGTGATCCGTCGTTGCGTCGGAGAATCCAAGTGTAGGATTCCTCTAGTAGTGATCCATACGTGTGCCACGTATCTCTGGACATCGTCGAAGGGAACTCCGGTTGCTAGTGCGGAAGATCCTTCGCTTGTAATGTCCGTCTTCGATCGCCTTGATCCGGTGGAGGATCTTGCTTTCGTAACTTCAGACCGTTCTTGGTGGAAATGGAATTCTCTTTTAGATTGAGAGTATTTCCAATCCGTTGTGCACAACCAAAATGGCTAACATTTTTGAGAATAATGTAATTAGGATTTATAATACATAGAAAAATAAAATAAATTAATTACTCATAAGCATTTAATCATTTCATTTAATTCTTAGTAATACCCCATGTCTTAATAATGACAATTGACCATCATTATTACTTGACATGCATCCAACATATTACATTTAATATCATTTAATTAAATAAACAACATTTTTCTCACGAATCCCAAAAAATAAACTACACGGCGTGTATATATAAATATGCATGGCGTGTACTTTTATTTTTCAGTTTTATTTATTTTCCTCCGCCATATTTATTAGACCTTGAGTAATGGCTATTTATTTATTAAATAAATGTAACTGCATTACTCGCTAATAAATATATATTATTTCTCCCACAATATATTCTCTCGAATAACTAGTGTAAAAATAAATATGATCAAACATCCTTGAATAATTATTAAACCACAATCGGGAATAATCTTTATTCAACTTGTTAAATTAATATTTAACTGAGATATATGGACACACTTAGTGTGTGACCCTCTTGTCCTCATTCTCAGTGGAATTAGGCTGAGCCTGCCTAAAGTCCAAGGTTAGTGTCTAGAAACATGACAAGGCACCCATAGAGAAAGAAGTTAACGCCCCAATGACGTGTCACCTCCTACGAATGCTTACCGTGTAATATAAACCCTTTCTCTCGATATCTCCAATCAAGCGGGTTGCATGCTAGTGCCATCAACCCATGTGCTTGATTATTCTTTCTTTGACTTCCTGGAATTGAACTTGCCCATACCTTACCTTGGCCTTGGATTTATTTAGGCTATATCAATTCCATCAAAGGGCCTGATATATCTACTTCTGTTATGGAACGGAAGGGAAAAATCCTTTCTCGCATTATCTATAAATGCGGTATTACTCGTGATGCACCCAACGTATCCTACCTCATTGTGAACAGTGTGTCGTCATAGTTTTCATCAATACATCTAAGTGTGCGAGTTGTAATACCCATTAATAATAATCTTAAAGTCTAAGGACCAATACACACGGTCGTAGATAGGAACATCCAATGACACTATGAAATGTGGATTTCCTACTGGCGGATCTCGTTCTCATAATATCCTCCTAGATATTACCAAGGGCACACACAATGAGAAGGTGCCTCAATGTTTTATGAGTCCTCACCCCTAATGACCTGTATTATTTTTTTCCCTCAAATAATATCATCTAGCCATAGAACATACATTCAAGAACAGTGTTATGACACTTCTGGGTTCTCATCATAGCAGGGATTCGATACGACCCTTTAATGTAGTAGGTGTCCTTAGGACATTATCACATGACATGTCACACAGAAGAACAATCAAGATGTGATAAGGCTTTTATTTAATGAATAAAGTACAAAGTAGTTGGTTCTAGACCACCAACTCCAACAGGTACATCTGTGCCAGAGCCGCCTCTACCTGCTCGTATCCAGAGAGGGATGTATTGCTCAGAAAACACACAAAATATCTACAATACCAAAATTCTAGGAAGTTCTTCTATATTAATCCTCAAATTCCATCTTAGGTCTATGTGCTCCAATCAGAGTTTATCTAAATCTAGATTCCTAGGTTTGTACTAAACTTCCTCTGATACCAACTGTAACGCCCTGACCCCAGTTACCTAGAGTCGGGGCATTATTACATAACATTGGCATGATCACAAGAAAGATCAAATCTCGAAAGACCAATTGGTTTAGTATCCTTGGAAACACTAGATATATTCATAATGTTTTACATTACATCATAAATTGAAAAACTACAACAACAACATATTGTCTCCATAGTCCACACTATTATCCCCTCATAATATCCCTGCAGGTCATTCATAATTTACTTATTCACATCCTGGAAAAAATAAAACATAGAAAAGGGGTGAGCTCAAATGCCCAGTAAGGATAACAATATAGTGGAAACTTTCATATATAAGAATAAACATTTAAGGCAGTGTATAACTAAAGAAAAAGCCTTTTAACCTTGAACTTGAACATAGTATGGCGAAAATAAAATGATATAATTCCATTTACTTATTCACATGGATATTCTCCTAATCAAATAATCGCATGAAATATCAATAACCACTTTCATAATGATGGAATGCATAATGCTAGACTATCATAACCACATATCCAAGGCCTTAGGCCAAGACTACAAATACAATTTTGCCAAGGCCTTACACCAAGACACTAGTTTGTCTCATGAGACCTACCGATGCAATTTTTTTATAAGATACTTATGTTTAAAATTTCTCAAATATACTCCAGTGATTTTCTGAAAATATTATGCAAGATTCTAAAAAATGTAACTAATTCGGAGAATTCTCAACTAATTACAGGCCATGATGGGTCCACGCCCAATCCCTTCTTGTCTACCACACTCGAGAGTCTAGTTTTCTGAAATCATTTTTAATCTTGCATTAAATACGTATACATTTGCACTGGATTTTCATATTTTGAGAGAAATATCCCTTTTTGGAAATAATTTAAAAATCACATAATTATAAAAGAAAAGCTTTATTTTGAAAATATCTTTATAAGCGTGTTTGGGGATTTTCAAAGATTTAATAACAGTGGAGAATAACCGCACCTGCTGTATAAGTTAAAAAAAGACATTATTAACTTAATTGTGTCCAAAAGGTTAAAAAGGACCTTGTTTAGAAAATGACGGAAATATTCCTTTATAAACCACTTATAAAAATTAAACCAAGGATATAAATGACTTTAACCCGTATTCTTTGTAAATATTAAAAGAAATTTGAAATACATTTCAAAGAAACATGGATGTGGATGATAAATAAATCCCAGTAGATTATTACGTATAAACAACCTCAGATAATGAAGAGATTGCGAAATAAACCCTTAACTTGTACTTTTCCTTGGTTGGGGGTAGGTTAACCTCTAGTATAATGGTGAGATAATTGTTCTTAAATAATACAAGAAACATATACATTAATATGATATCATATATGATCTTTTAACATTGATTTTTTAATAATATCTTAGTATTATCGTTGTTTCGGGTGTTAACTTACTCGTTTTAATTTATATGTTTTGTTACGTAAGAAATGTTTATAACTGATAGGTTTAATCTTATTTATATCTAGAATTATATCAAGTCCTTTAAAATTATTTTTAAATCATCCAATGATAATTATACTTGAATGGATATGATGGAGAATGAATCTCATCACGTTCGTGGAGACGGTAGTCCGTACGTACGCAAGAGCGACGATATGATTCTTTTGATATTAAAATAATATATAATTGGATGGTATATCATATATACAGAATTATTATCATGTCATATTTATTATTTACATGAATTATTAATCATTATTATACCCATCCAGTTAATAATTTATTAAATAACAATTACACTATGACGTGGAGATGGTAAGCCGTACGTATGCACGTATGGTGACATGTTATTTAAAGGATGGATAGAATACTGAATATGGTTGTACCATTGTAATAATAACATCAATGTATATATAAGATACTGGATTTATTATTTTATAATGGTAATAACAAAGGATGAAGAAGTGGAAGAAGAAAGGAACTTGGAAATGGGTGGTGAAATCATTACCTCTTCTTCGTGTTCTTCCTTTTGATTTGATTAAAAGGGATCTTAGGTTGGATTTATGACTAAAGGAACGCCTCTAGGATGAAGTTAAGGAAGTTTAGAGAGTATTGGGGTAGAGTTTGGCCGAACCAAAAGGATTTGAAGGTGTGAATTAAATAGAAGGGGGAGTGCCCTTTTATAAGAGGGGTGAGGGGCACCTTTGGAAAAGCTAGAAATATTATTTTATAATAAATTAATATTCGGTTTATAATGTCTTAAAAGTGGATTATTTAAATTTTAAGGTGGTTATAGGTCTAAAACTACTCAACCAATAGAATTTAGACAGGTTTGGGTCATTATACTAACCTTATCTTTAAGTATTAACTCTTAGTTAATTAGTTTCACTTTTAAAATGTCTCTTTGTATTTTTATATTATATGGTTAATACACATACTATATACATCCAAGAGACCCCCAAATGTTCCATTAATGATACACCTATAATTATATAAGACTCTTGGATGAAACTTAAATTTTTAGGAATTTAATATCAATTAATAATATAATATTTTTTTTAAAAACTCTTTTATGTCAATTTTGCCACTATTCAATAATTTATTTTTTTAAAACTTATAACAGAATGATTACTTCGAAAAACATCAATTAAATCATTCCTAACATGTCATATTAACCTTGAAAACTATTTTAATTCATAAAAAGTCTCAAATTATATTTGTTTGGGTGTCTACAATATTAATCATTTTAATTTTTCACTATTATTTTAATTACTGCATCACCATTGTGTCATAAATAAATTAAATTATATAATGTCTAAAAATTATAAATAAAATATAATTATTTATTAAATTTTGTTATCTTTCTAATAAATATTTATAGTCTAAAATCCAACATATATATCCCTATGTAAAAATTGTTTTTCTAAAAGATATATGCTTGTGTCATTTTAGTATTCATTTTAACTTAATTAAAATAAAGTGTCCCTATCACTTACAAGTGGCACCATGGGGTCCACAAATCGACCCAAAGATTCCCATGGTCGGAAATGTATCAACCAATAAGGTTAGGACATGTTTTAGGGTAATTTGTTCTTATTATAATATATTTTTTAACCTTTATTTACCGGATTTACCCTTTAGCCATGTTAAATAAAATATTTACCGAAGTAATTATTCAAAATGTCTAAAAATAAAAGGTACCTATTTACACAATTTGAACATCCTAATTCAAAATATGGAATCCATTTTTCCAATTTCTAAACATAGAAGTGGCAGAAATTAATTTAAAATTAATTCCCGCTGACAAAACAAAAAGCGTGTTTTTAAGATATAATAACTATCAAAAGATTGATACTTGTTTATGTTCGGTTTAATTGTGAAATTATGTCCAATGACCAACATTGTATTAAATGGTAAAAATATATTCGAAATATAATTTAAAACCACTCAAATTCATAATTTATCACTATTAATTATTTTGATTAAAAAAGTTGGTTTTAATTAAAAATTAGTAATTTTCACTATTCATCAAAATATTAAAGTTATCCGAAAAGTACCAAAATTTCACCTTAGGCTAAATACGATACTCTGAATCCAAAAATGCAATCCATTTTGAGAGATAAAATTTATAAAATTTCAAAAAGTAGGTATTACTATTCATAATGGCTAGTTTGATTGGTTGCGGTGTGTTAGAACTCGATGTTGCGTACAACACACGCTATCACATTATTCAAAGAGAAGCGTACCGTAGAAGCTTGGGGTGTTACATTTTCAATGTAACATTAAGATTTATTATCTAATTATTCAAATACTATTGTGATCTCTGTGGAACAAAAATTACAAAACTATTGGATAATTTTGATATATTAAAACAATCTATACAATAGCTATTAAAGGTCAATACTATTAATAAAAACATATTTGAAGAAATAAGGATAATAAAAAATGATAACATGGGATTTATAACAATGTATAAAAGTTAATGTTATACAAATATTAGAGTATTTCATGTTCAAATAGAGATATCATATAAACTATTAAATTTTATCACTATGGAATAAATGGAAATTATTGTCACGTCTGGGTTCCAGGTACCACCCAGAGGTGCCCCGTTCCTGATTGGTCACAAGGCCTCAAAGGCATTTCCCCGAATGCAAGAGGCTGCTGACTAGCAGCGAGGTACATAGGTTTGATAGTGGGGAAACTATTACCTTATTATAAGAGTAATGCAGTGGAAATAAATAGATAAAAATAAGAGAAGCAATAATAACATGTGATAAGTAAACAACAAAAGACTGAAAGTAATAAAAAACTAGAACACATATATAAAAGATTCATGATACATCTTTCTAGAAAAGTATCCAAAAATGTCACAATGACAGAATAAATTACTAAACCAAAGTAAAAATTAAATAAACAAACACTAGTAGCATTTCAAGCTTCTGTTGGGTCCCATGCTCTCCTGCGCCATAGTAGTCATGTACCTGACATAAAAGGGATTTTTCCCTTATATATACCTGCAGAAATATAATATTTTTGGGCTCAAAAGAATGACCCATAAAGGGTGTGAGATGAACCCAGTATGCAACCACCCAAAGATCTATGCCTAAAATCCAATGAATATATATGGCAAACAAAAATCAAAATGAATCATTAAACAATGAAGTACTGAAAAGTCAACAATCCTATAATTTAAATTGCATTCATTTTCATGTATCATGTAATCATCTAATAAAAAACAAGTAATTCTTTGGGAATTACTCATAGCTTAAACCCTCTAGTTAAACAAAACAAGTACAAGAAACCCTCTGGGTAGTACTAACTGTCTAACCCCTCTGGTTCAGCTTTATCAAAGACTCTACGAGGAATCACTCAACGTCAATTCCCCCTATGGTCTTGTATCAGTAACCATAGACACTCTAAGGAAGCACTTAACGACCAATTACCCTTTAGTCTTTCAACGTGGAACTATAGAAACTCTATGGGAGCACAAAATCCATCGCCACTATAGTCTTGCAACCTAAAATTAAACACTCTGTAGATGACCTTAACATCCATTCCCCCTATGTTCTACTACACCAGGTTCCCCGAGCCCTATATATGATAACCATGAACAATGTTGTTCAACATCGAAATTAAACCATAATAAATACTTGACTAATAGATTTCAAGAACTACATGGCTATACTTTTAAAAAAATAATAGAATCTGATAATAACACTCAATCCTAACAATACAAGGCATCGAAAAAATTAGCCTAACTAGCCAAAATGGAAAAAATGGTCAATATCAAAACAAACATGGTAAAAACAAACATAGAATGAAAAATAACCCTATTCACAATCAAAAAACATCTACTAAGGATAAAAAACATAACAGGCATAAAAAGGATAAAATCATTAAACATGCAATACCCTGTTCTAGGGTACTGTGCACTTTTGAACATAATATTAGAAGAATAACTAGAGAAAGGCACAAACAACCTACCTCCACATTGTATGACTGATATACTTCGGGGTCAACCCTTTAATAAACCAAGAATGTGATTGATATATGAAAATGTCAGAAATGCTCAACCAAGGGCATCTGAAGAAAGAGGATAAATAATTAGAAGAGGCTCTAGAAGAAGGAAGTACTCACCCTGGTGATTTCAATGCAAATGACATTGATTGATTTAGAGAACAGATGGTCAATTGGGTGCATGGAGAAGAATCATGCCCTATGGTCACTCTTGGACAAGACGAGTCAAGAAGAAGAGGTTTTGGTGAATGAGACACCACCCTAGTCCGATATAACAATTAAAAAGAAAAGTACATGGTGTTTTATTTATATTTACATGGCATGAATATGCCTTTACAAGCCCCTTCTTAAGGAATTCCTACCACGTTGTCACATAGTGAAGTTGGCGGTCGTGAAACAACTAGACACGACTTGAACAATGTGCCAGAGTACAAGGAAATATATGGTGTGCACTCTTAAGATATTCCTCCATCCCATTTTTTCTCAAAAACAACTTGAAATGAAAAACATAAGTGAATGGATGATCTGGGTTCTTACAAACATAACCCTTTAAATAAATTTTTCTACGAATTTCTTAGGAAGGTATCATTGAAGGATAATTCTCAAAAAACTCCGGCCATTGCGATCGTACATCGGTCTCACTGTACAAAATCACATCTTGTACTCGTGCGTGCTATCATATCAGTTGTACTAGAGGAACTGACTGGTAACAGAGAAACTTTTCACCTCAATCAACAATATAGATATGATTCTCCTCAAACGATGTGTCCACCTCCAACTCAACCTCCTCAGGTTGAAAAACATGAGATGTGTATGAGAAGTAATGTTGTATCTGTGAAATGTGTAAGACGGCGTGCATACCCTGATAGATCTTAGGTAACTGAAACCGATAGACAACCGGCCTGACTCTCTACAAAACCTCAAACAGTTCAGCATATCTCATAGATATCCTTCCCTATCACCTAATCCTCTTGTGTCCCAACCTTGTTTTGACACACAAGAATACATAGTCTTTGACCTTGAACTATAGAGTTCATCTCCATTGATCAGTAAAATATGTCTATACTAATTATGTAGTACCCATCCTCTTCCCAATCAACTCTATTCACTCTGTGGTCTCCCGAACAAGATGACGTCCCAACATAGCTACCTCTCCTACCTCCAACCAATATATGGGTGAGCGGAATGTTCTATGGTACAAAGCATCGTAAGGTGTCATCTGAATAGTTTAATGTAAACAATTATTGTAGAAAAAATCCCTAAGAGGTATATGCTTCTCCCAAGAATCTCCAAAGTCTAGGACACATGATCGAGGCATGTCCTCCAGCACTAGATTATTATGTATAGATTGGATACCTATCTAGGGATGGTAAACTGTACAAAGAAGTACCTTTCTACCTATATCCCTCTATTGTCCCTTCCAGACCTGAGAAGTAAAACGTGCATCCCTATCTGAAAAAATTGATTAAGGAACCCCATGTAGACGTAAAATCCCATGAATTTTTTACCTTCCCAGCTCATCAACATTGATGTTCTACTTGATCGAAAAGAAGTGACCAGCCTTCATGAGTCTGTCAATGAAAACAAAAACTGCATAATTCCCTCGAGGAAACCTTGGAAATACTATCATGAAATCTGTCGTGACATCATTCCACTTCCTATCGGTAATGGTTAACTACTAAAAAATCCTTGTTGTTCACTGATGCTCCTTCTTCACCTGTTAACAGCTGTAACACCTCATGAAAAACCCAAAAATATATCTCTTCATACCTGGCCACCAATACTGACAGTGCACGTCATGATACATCTTGGTGACACAAGGATGAACTACCCAAATTGAGGAATGAAAGTTGCGCATCATCTCCTCTCATAGGTCTACTGACTCACATACACACCCATGAAAATGTAAGATATCATCCTCACCTATGGGCCATCAAATAATAAGGTCCTCTACTAAAATACTCTATCATATGACTAAGAATTCATAATTTTATAGTTGCCTCATTCTCACACAACAATATATAGTAGAGTTAATAGATATATAAGAAAAAAATGTGTTCCCCTGTCCATCGTGCACCTCCAAATGCTTCTCAGAGAATAGATTAATAAGTATCCACTCACTACTGACCTCTTGAACTTCATATATTTGAGTCCTAATTCTCAATGCATTATCTACTATGTTTCCATTTCATGGCATGTAATAAATCTGAACGTTAAATGACTGAAGGTACTCAACCCACCATCTCTATTTCAAATTCATTCCGCATTGTGTAAAGATATACTTGAGACTTTTGTGGTCAGTGAAAAAAAAATGATCTCCCAACATGTAATGTATCTAACAACGTAATGCATGATCAACTATAGCCAACTCGATATCGTGCATCAGGTAACTCCTCACCTGTGTCCTCAACAGCTGTCCCTCGTATGAAAAAAACACCCTCTCCATGAATAATCACTGCTCCCAGTCTGATACCAGATGCATCACAGTACATAGTATAAGTTATTATTAGAATTGGAAATACTAGTATCAGTGCCAAAGTCAACCTTAATTTCACCTCTTGATAGTCTGTCTCACAAGAATCTCAGCATAAGTACTTTGCACCCTTATTAGTCAGGCCCGTCTGTGGCACTGCTAGGCGTGAGAAGTCCTTTAGGATACTTCTATAGTAACCAGCCAGCCCTAGAAAACATCATACCTCAAAGAAGTTTTTTTGGTTTCTCCAATGAAACTACTGCTCTCACATTCACTAGGTCTACTAACAATCTTGTCTCTATGATAACATGGCTTATTAAATGAATCTGGTCCATTTAAAATTGGCATTTTGAGATCGCAGCACACAACTGATTCTCTCTTAGTGTACTCGAGATGTTCTCAACATGTGTGGCATGGTCGTGTTGAGTGTGAGAGTACACCATGATATCCTCCATAAATACTAACACCAATGAATCCAAGTATGGATGGAATACTCGGTTCATCAGTTCCATGATAACTATAGGCGTGTTCGTGAGACCGAACGACATAACCACATACTTTTATAGACCAAACATTCTCTAAAAGGCTAGAAGAGGTATATCATACTATCAAACATGCAACCGATGGTAACTGGATCTCATGTCAATCTTCGAGAACCCCTTGGCTCCACGAAGATGATCAATGTGATCATCAATCCTTGGAAAGGGATATCATTTCTTGATCGTCAACCAGTTCAACTTCTGTTAATCCACATAAATTCATAGGGTACATCTACATTCTTCTCAAATAGGGTAGGCGAACCACACGGAGTGGTATCGGGTCAGATGATAACCTTAGCATGTAACTCCTCTTACTATTCGTGAGATCCTATATCTTTGGTGTTTCCATACTTTAAGGAAGAATGACCATCAGTGCTACTCCTGGCAGATGCACAGTAGAAAATTCCACCTCTCTCTTCATAGGTTAACATGAAAAGTCCTCTGGAAAGACATCCCTGAAATGATAGACCATTGGAGGAAAGTCCAATTTTGATGTCCCCTGGTCTTCCAGTTATATACTAACAATATAGGTTGTAACTCCTCTAAAACCATGATGCTCAGGTCCGGATCTTCTCACCTGGACATCCCATTCTCCCTTATGATGAAACGATCTACCCTATAGTGAAGTGATACTCACCCTATGGTGATACAAGTAAAAAACATCCTAGAAGGGATCTAACTAGTCCATCCCTAGAATAAAATCATTTCCTTTAATCTCTTTGATGTATAGGTCCAATAAGAAGTTACAACCCCGATCCTCGAGAGGGCACTCATTGCACTGTCCTATACTAGTCATTCATGTCCCCAATAGAGTGTCCAATGTCAATACATCAACATATGTAAATATACAGAGCCCATGGATCTCCACAAAAACCATAAATATGAAACTATGAGAATCCCCTTTATCAAAAGTGGATAATCTTAAACTGAGGAAACTAGAATCATACCTCGAACTGTAGAGGGTCTGGGATCCGACTCCAGCTGGGACTTCTCCACTGCAAATGTTTGGCCGGTCTCACAGCCATGTGACCCTGACTAACTACCCTGAGATGATCCCCCTAGTTTTTTCTAAAATCCTAGTGACTGACTACCATGTTCATGACCTCCATCGTGTCATGAATGACCTGAATAACTCAAGTTCCCAAACTGATGATAAACTAGTGGTCCTGCTCTAGTATGAGGAGTCGAATCAGAACCTCTCTCACTAGCTACTTGTGAGAAAAACTACATGAAACGCTGATGATGACCCATCTTGATGCAAGATCGACACTCCACTGGGTTCCTCGGGCAATGCGGCCTTGTATTCCTGCTCTTCCAACAGTGGTAGCACACCACCTGGATACCAAAATAAGTATCCCACTTCCTCGGGTATCTACACGTAGACTCCCTATGGAACTTACTAATATCATTAATAGGGGTACCAACAATGGATGTCTGGCCGCCCCAGCTCATAGCTCCAAAATCCCTCAGATTGCGCTCTGTGATCAGCTCCAGAATGACTATAGAGGTGATTGAAGTAGACCTGATGATGTTCACCTCAGATCAGATTTCATGCTTGGGACCATTATCAAAATTCCTCACCAAGAATAACTCATCATATCCTGGGATGGGTGTGAAGTGATGTGGATTGGTGAAGTCAGAATAATACTCCATGACTGAGAGGGTACCCTGCTCCAAACTCATAAACACTTAGGCTCGATCATCCCTCAAAGTCACTGAGTAAAATTAATTATAGAAGACATGATACAACCCATCCCAAGCCATGACCTACTGGTGTCCTAACGGTGAGCTCACATCCCATCATCTCTTGGATGAATCCCATAGCATGTATGTGGTGAGAATCACCAACCTCTATTGTGGTATCTACAGATTCTCAAAGATCAATATCATGGATTCTAATAATGAATCGACATCTGGAGGTCCTCATTCCCCTTAGAAAGTGGGAGGATGCTACTATTGAAAAAACTACATCAATTATACCATATATGGTGAAAGATGCGGTACTCCCTTGATGGTCTGCATAAACCTCATGAAGCCCTCTCAGAACTATGTGTTGGAACCTGTGTCTATAATGATGTATGTTTCCATGATGGGCACAACAGGAGGGTCTACTTGTAATCCCGGATCCACCCTATCCAGTGTCTGGTCACTAACTTGAATCTGGAATACAATAGGGGGATTTCGTGGTGGCATGACTCGGTGTGGTTAGGATCACACATTATCAAGATTATCAAGTACTGAAACATAGAATTTTAGGAAAGGAACATGAGAAATTAAGCATTCAAGATTTCATAATGGTGGACACACGGAAAGTACAACTCCTACACAACATGATCCCTTAAGATTTCATATGGATGTGTACCTTTGCCAACCTAGGATGGGTAACAACCCATACACACAACAAGGTCAACCAAGACACAACATGTACATGAATCATTTCCCCTACCCCGGTTCTTCTAAATGACTAGCCCACATGGTTCACCTAGAGCCAGACTATATGACATGTTTGTGCCAGAAAATTCATGTACTAGAATGGACTTCACCTACCCGTATTGTTAGTCACATGTCCGGTTACATGACTGAATCTACATGGCGTGTTTGTTCCAGACATGTCTTGTACTAACTACCCATAATCCACCCAGGTCACTAGTCACACGCCTAAACATGTGGTCTATACACACGGCCTGTACGTTTGGTGCATGTCGTGTTCTACCAAGGATTTCCCAAACCCTGTGTTTCTGTCCACACACCCAGTGACATGGTTAGAGACTACACAGCATGTACATACAATAAACAACATGATGTTAAGAAAAATATTTCCTTCCCAAATAGAAGGATACATGGGATGTATTCATCAATACACACCGTGTATTCTGGGTTTTTTCATACAATATGCTTCAAGAAATACTCTTGATCCCCGAAAAACCCTGAAACGAACATTAAGGTTCCAAATTTGGATCTGTGAGGGGCTATACTCCCCGCAAATCAATTATTTACATCTTATACTTGTCATATTGAAGATTAACAGTACAATGATCCACGAAATTCCAATCCATGAGGGCCTGTAACACATAAAGAACCAATTTTTGGCATTCATTCAAAACAAACATTAGATAATAAAATACCCTATAAAATATCATGTATTCAATAAAGGAATCTGTAACAACAAAATTCATATCTCGCATAACATCTATCACAACAACATGAAATCAATAATCCACCATAAATGGTATGGAACGAATGCATGACATGTGATAGCTAGTTAGTGCCTATATAATGCATGAGATGGCATACAATCATCTCACTAGGTTACAACAGAAATATAACCTCAATGTTATCAATGATAATATCACAAAACATGTGAATCATCCAACAGTGAAATCAAATCAACTGTAAAAATTAAAAAACGATCAAAATTGAAATAAACGAGGTAAATTAGCTTTTCCCTACACATGGGTTTTCTACTATCTGGAATAAATTATTAAAAACTACTTATTACATCATATCCATGAATCTAGTGTCTAAACAGTAAGTAAATAAAAAAAAGAATCCATCTGATACCACTTTGTAACGTCTCGGTTCTGGGTGTCGCCCAATGCTGCCCCGTACCAAATTGGCCTCATGGTCTCAAATGAATTTTCCCAATGTCCAATGGTTTCCTACTAGAATTGAAGGCCTTCTGAGTGATACAATGGAAACTATACCCCCATTGGAAGAGTAATTCAATGGATTTAAATATATAATAATAACTAAAGATGTAATAACATGCAATAAGTAAACAACAGAATACTGAATGTAATAAGCAACTATAGAAAATATATAAAGGATGCAAGATATGTATGTCTAGGAAAGTATCCAATAAAGTCATAGTGGTGGAATACATTAATAAACCAATGTAAAAGGAAAACAAATAAACTCTAGCAGCATCACAATCCTCGGCTTGGTCCCTTGATATCTTGCTCCACAACAGTCAAGAACCTGACATAGAAAGGCACATTCCCTTATCTATACCTGCAAAAATATAATCTATTTGGGACCCAAATCATGATCCAAATAGGGTGTGATATGATTCATAGTAGGGCACACACAAAGATACGTTCCTAACATTCAGTGAATATATATTTTAGGAAAGAAGCCAAATGAAGTAGTAAATAAGGAAGTACTCAAAAGAAAAAAAATCATACGGTTTCAATTGCATTCATTTTCATATATCATGTAATTAGATAATCAAAAACAAGTAACCCTCTAGTATTCACTCAAATACTACACCCTATGGATCAACCAAAAAAACCCATGAAACCATATGGGAAGTAATTATAGTCCATCCCCTCTGGTTCATCTTTAACAAAGACTCTCTGAGGAAGACATCATCGTCAATTCCCCATGTGGTCTCGTATAGGTAACTAAAGACACTCTGAGGAAGCACTCAACATCCATTTCCCCATGTGGTCTCACAAAATGGAACTACCTACACTCTGAGGGAGAAAAAAATAAATCCCCTAGATGATCTCACTGCATAAAAGTAAACAGACACTCTGGAGAATCCCTCAACATCCATTCCCCATATGGCCTACTACACCAGGTTCCCACAGCCCTGTGTAAGTAAATCATGAACAATGATGTTCAATAGCCAATATAAACATTAATGACTACTTGCATAAAAACACTCAAGAACTACTTGTCTAAACAAATACAAGTATATAACATCATCAGATAATATAAATCCATCCTAACAATACTTGGCATGGAAAACAAGCAGCCTAATTAGCAAAGCTAGACCAAATCATAAATATCAAAACAAACATGTGAAACACACACATAGAATAGAAATATACAGCTATTAAAAATAAAATAAGCTTTATATAGTCACAAAAGTCTTAGCATGCGTTAACAGGGATAAAATCCATAAATACGCAATACCCCCTTCAAGGTTATTGGTAACTTTTGCACATAATATTTAAAGACTAACTACAGAATGGCACAAACCAATTACCTCTGTGTTGTATGATTGATATAATCTTGTTTCAGCCATTGAATTCACCTAGAACATCGTAGATCTACAAAAATGTCAAAAACCCTCAAACAAGGATATCTCATGAAAGAGTAGAAATCAAGTGACGATCCTATAAAATATGGAATAAATCACCATGATGATTCCAACACAATTTATAATGATTGATTCAGATCTTGAATGGTCAATTGGGGTCTTAGAGAAGAATTGTTCTATGTGGTCGATCATGGATGAGACGAGTCAAGATGAAGAATGTTCTTTGAACAAGACGCAACTCGGGTCCAATATAAAAATTAAAATGAAAAGTAAATGTTGTGTTATTTAAAAGTTCACGGTTTGTTTTTGACTTTACCAGGCCCTGATTTAGGCAGTCCTTCCAGGTCCTCAAATGGCCGTCTACGTAGCTGTGACACGTCAAGATATTGCCAAGACTCGATGTTAGAAAACACAGTGTGTAAAATGATGTACATGGCGTATACTTCAAAAATTTTCCCCCTTCCGATTTTTTATCCAATCAACTTGAAATGAAAAACATGCCTAAAAGGAAGATCAAATTTCTTACAATTATTCAAATGACTTCTATTTTACAAGCCCTAATTTTTTTAATATCAGTAATATTTAGTTTTCAAATCATTAATCTGACATTTTTTATGGGGTCTCTATTAAAAAAATATTTTTTTAAAAAAAATATTTAGTTTCTAACATATACACATCCAAAAGAATATTGGTACCAAAAGGAAAATTTATTTGATATATTATTAGTATGAACCACTAGAATTCATTGTTATATATTATGTGGATACATGAAAATTATTTAAATTTTATTTTAATGAAAACTGATAGATGTGTAACTTTTAATGCTTGATGTATTTCATTTCCATCATAATATTTGATATAAATGCATTTACTCTTTTATACAGAGGATAGAAACATTTTATAACCTTTATGCATAAAATGTTAAACCATTTTAACTCTATTATTTTATGTGATGAATCAATTCATTAAAATTTTATCACATCATTCTTACACCTTAATGATTCTTTAATTTCATATTTTGATATGCAAAAAATCCATATTGTAACCTAAATTTTATAAAACTTTTTATTTGATACAATGATTTATATATGTTCTTAAAAAAGTATCTTCAAGAGTTATAATTTAGGGGGGTCACTTGGTACTCGCCTATGTTAATATAAATTCACTTCAAGAAATATATATTTGTTTTAATATGAATTTCTTTCTTAATTTAATGTTCTATATTTTGAAAAAATTTTGAAATTTATATATTATTTCAAAATTATTCATTTATTCAATGTTTTCTTTCAAACATATTTTGTTTCATAAAACTATCTTATCAAAATTAAAATTTGAAATGATTAATTTGTATTTTTTTCTGAGAATCTAAAATTCATCCTACAAAATGATAGAATAAAACATATCTTCTTAATATTTAGAACCCAAAAATTGTATTCTCAAACCCTCTTAACCAATTTATATTACTTATTTGTAATTAAAAAATCAAATATGTTAGAGAAAATCATATCCCTATGCATCAAAAGTCCTAGAACATTACTCTTAGAGAAATGTTATTCTAAAAAGATAAATAAATGAAATTATTTTAATTATTCCATGACTGATCTATTTAGATAATAATTAATTTCTACTGTTATGTATTTCGTAGTAAACCCCATTTTAAAATATATAAAAATCCATGTTTTTGAAGAACCAAATGTTGAAAAAATCTCAACAAGGTACTAATTGAATTATTTTCATAGAGTTCGTGACCATGTTTATTTTATGAATGAAGAGGTAGTAATGCTTTATGAAGAACTAAACTCATATATAATTCAAATGAAGATCTAGAAAGAGATTTTATTTCAAAAAATATTTTATATATTCATAAAATGAAGTATCAAAATTTATGTTAAAGACCAATTTCTAAAGAATATACTGATTCATTAAAAGTGAAGATGACATGGAAAATTTGGAAAATCATATGACAAGATACAATATCTCTGATCATAATTTGGTAAAATAAATTTTTTCAAAAGAGTTCTCATTTCCTTAGACGGATCAATGATTTGTAGAAGATCAAATAATAATAATTTCATTATCACAAGATGATGATATTAAAAGATTCTAGTGTTTGGAGAGTGAATATGAACCACTAAACCCTAAAAAATATTAGATCTCCTTCACTACTATTTATTCTCAAAATGTATTTTTAATTTTTAGTAAATTTTGAATATTTTACCTATTTCTTTCAGTTAAATTATCATTATCACAATATTTTCCTAAATTAATAAATCATTAAAAAGTCACGTAATTTCTTGTTGACGTCACAATATGTGAAAATAATTTACGGATAAATTTATTTATAATTATTAGATGAATATTATAGATAAATTTATAGATTAATCTATCAATAAAATTAATGAAAAATTTAGGGGGAAGGAATAAAAATAAGGAATTATTGTCAATAAATATGAAAAATTTATAGAAATAACCGTTTTTAGAAAATTTAAAATATATATTGGATGAAGTTCATTGAAAAAATATTTTTTTTATAATAAAATTTAAGGAATATGAAAATGAATGGTAAATATCACTGAAAAAAATTGAAAATATATATTGGGATCAACTTATATTCATCCTTCCTATCAATTTGTGAACCAACTATTGGTGGAATTGTACAATATATATAAACCCAAAAATTATAATAGTTTAAAATAATATATCTCGTTCTTATAAAAAATTAAAAATTTCCCCAATGGATGTTAAAGCATAAAAAAATTGATTTCAATTTATGACTGGAATATAAACCATTATGGATGTGATAAATTTTGAATAAAAATCTCTTAAAAGTGATAACCAAAAATAGATTTGTAAATAAGATAAATTTCAAATAACTTATTATAAAAAACTTTTAAAGTTAATTATATAAATGAATCATATGAAAATATGTTTCCATTATAAAGCATATCTCAATGAGGAGAAATTGATCTGAGAACTCCTTACATTGACATTTGAAGTTTATGAACGAACATTAAAACCCTATAGAAGAATGATAGACATATTAGTCATATTTTTAAGAACCTAATTCTCATTGATTAACTTTCACAATCATAAAATATAATCATTAATTTCACAATTTTTTTTGTTATTGTTAATTTTAATTATCGTATGCTATTAATTTTGATTAATTCATACATGATCTATAATGGTGATGTAAATCCTCATCCATCAACCACAATTTTTTAATTAAAAGATTATTCAATGTAGTAGAATCATTTTTTCATGGATTTATGTAGTCCCATGATTATTTTTTGAAATGTAGGGGTATGGTTCATGAACATATAATTAACAATTATCATTTTTTATTAATTTAACATTAACAATAATTTAATATATTTTGGAAATTTATTTTATTATCACCATTAATGAACCATATTGAAAACTAAAATTACTCCATAAAATCATGTATTACTACTATTAATGTCATGATTCTAATTCATGATGAAAATGATGATGTTGGTATGTTATTATTCATGAATGTGGTTAAAATGACTCAAAAGAAAACAACATATACTAAGGAAATGAGTATAATTATTAGGTCTACATTGGGGTTGTATGACCCTATATAAAAATATTTTCTACTTTGGGTCACTCTTTCATATTTATATTCTTCAAGCGGGATCATTTCACACTAGGTTGCCACACAACCCACCCCCTTCTCAGAAAGGTCTCATGATGGGGAGAGGATCATTGGGGATTATATACCATGACAAAGAACACTCCAAGACCCACTGTCGGAAAAGGGATAAGTTTAAAAGTGTAACACCCATATGGAATGTCATAACACAGTGCATATTGTAACACCCCGAGCTTCCACGATACGCTTCTCATTCAATAATTTAATAGCTTGCATTGTACGCAACTTCGAGTTCTAAAACACCGCGACTAATAAATGTAGCTGTTATGAATAGTAATAACCACTTTTTAAAATTATAGAAATTTTATATTTCAAAATGGACTTCATGTTTGTATTCGTAATATCGAAATTATCCAAAGTTGAATTTTTTGTAATTTTCTGAGAACTTCCAATTTTTTATGAATAGTGAAAATTACTTAAAAACAAATTTTTTAATCATAATAATTTATAGTGATAAATTATACTATTTAGTGGTTTTAAAGTATTATTAGAATATATTTTACCATTTTATCCAATGGTGGTCATTAGAATTAATTTAACATTGAAATTGGACATAAACAATTGCCAATCTTTTGATATAAATTGTTTCTTAAAACACGCTATTTGTTGTGACAGCTGGAAATAATTATAAAATTAATTAATGCAACATATATGTTTGGAATTTTGTAAAATAGACATCATTTTTGAATTCGGAATATCAATTATAGCTTAGGGTGAAATTTTGGCATTGTTCTGAAAAACTTCATTTTTTGATGAATAGTGAAACCACTAAGTGGTAGTTAAATAACTGATTTTTCGTTTAAATGAAATATTACCACTTCTGTGATTTGATTTTTAAAAATCCGACATACATGGTTGTCATTAAGAAGTAATATGTGGTTCAATGAGATCAAAATAATTTTTTTGGTGAATAGTAACTTTTAAGTTCTTAATCGCGATTAGAGGTAATTAGTGTAGTTTAAGGTAAAAATAATGTTTTAATAATATGAGATGAGCTTGAAACTTGTCCTAATTCTATTGGATGAGTCATGGCCGACCAAGACAACCCATGGGTCAACTTGGGGACCCCATGGAGCCACTTTGGTTGGAAAATGACATTAATATATATATATTTAATGTTAAAATTAAATTGACACAAACATGAGTTGTTTTACTAAAACAGTTTTTAAGTGGGGTTACACAAGTCCAAATTTTGATTATAAATATTCATTAGAAATCTAAAAAGATTTACTACATCATAGTATTTTGTTTATAATTTTTAGATATTAAATAAATTAAATTAATTATGACATCATGATGATGCAGCGATGACCTCATTATTTAACGATTTAGATAAAATGGAAAGATAATGTAAAATCCAAAGCGTACACTTGTCAAAAACCTATTGTATGAGTATATTTCGAACCCTTATCATCTTATCCTCTAATTATATAAGTTTGGGACCTCTAAAATCCGAAACACATTTTATAATAATGTGACTTTTCTTTACTTTCCAAGAGTGCCCCTCCTCTCCACTTATAAAAGGCCCCCACCTCTCCCACCTCATTTACACTTTCAAGCCATTTGGCTCGGCCAACCTCTGCCCAAATACTCTCCTACCTTCCCCCTCTTACTCATAGAAGCCTAACTTTGGGCAGAACTCTTCCCAAGGAAGCCTTTGGCTCAAATCAAAAAGAGTTACCCGATTTTGAGGTAATGTCATCTCTAATGTTGTTTTGTTTTATTTTTCTTCTCCAACCCCCTAAACTCTTTTTATTTATTTCTTTTGTAACAACACCAGTATCCTCAATATACTAGGATGTTGTTATAAGAAGTATTAGAGCTACACTTACACACACCTACATCTAATGTTTAAAGAACATACGGTTTCTGTGGATGGCGAATTTCTGCCTAACGAAACGATGATTGTTCAACACTCATATAACACCTTCAAAGGTGGCCATTAAGATGTCACTATTTTTATATATGATATATAATATGTTTATGTTTTACTTATGCTTATTTATTTCTCATTTATGGCATAATTTATGATTTCCATTATGGGTAAAACGCGATAATTTCATTTTAGGAAGTGCGGACTACCGCCCCCTCAAAGTGATTTGAATCGTTAATGCCATATGTGGGATGTATAAAGGATGGAGTAAATAGTATTATACACTATGTTATACTGGAATTATATTATACATTTATATCATTATGATTTCGTTCCATTAAATATGAAATTGAAATGAAAGTAGCGTTCATGCGTACGTACGGCTTACCGTCTCCATGAACGGTGCATTTCATTTCTTACCTCTAAATGTTACGTAATATTATAAATGAATGTATATACTGGATATATAAGATATATATGACATCTAAATCATGAATATAATTCTGGAGATAATGTATATTCTACCACATAAACAACTTGTAATTATAAGAAGTTTATTGTTTACTCAAGTACCAAAGATCGACAAAACGACCGTTATTAACTTAAATAATTACATAATGTTCATATCATTGTAATAAGTGATATAATAAGGATAATTAAATTGAAAATGGTTCTTAATAAGGTATATATTAACTCTAGTTTATTATTCATGAGGTTAAGGAACGGTTGAGTCAAGTCAGACACGAGGTAAGGGAACTTCTTAACCCAACATCCATTCTTTGGGTTAATCTCCTACTTTCAAATTATGTCATGATATTATTATGTCTTATTTTGTATTTTTACTTTCTTTATGTGTACCTATAGTGAATACACATAATATATATATTTTATTTTAAAAAATGATCTTTGTAAGGACTTTGTCTCAATCTCCTTTCATTGAGGCATATTTGGTTTTATACACAAATTTCTTTTATACGGTGTATAAACCCCTTTGACTTTTACGTTTTTTCCAAAGGAATCTTTTTATACGAAGCGTTTTGCTAAATGAAAAAAGGGAATGTTTTCCTTTCCATACTTATGCGGCGACAATGAATTCTCCGCCACCGTGACCATTATTTGAGTTTCGACTTCCTCTACAAGCCATCATTTTTTTAATGAAAAATAAATACAAAGTTTTAACTTTCTCTTATTTTGTTTTGAAAATTGTTTTGAAAGTGTTTTTATTATAACAATGTGTTGTATTGATATCTTGTTATTGAAATGTGGAAATTTTATGTTTCCTTTATGCATGTTTTATGTGATACGATTATGTTATGGTTTATGATATGTTTAAACCTATTCATATGAGGAATGTATTGGACTTAATAAGTGACGGGTGGAGCCCGCTATAGCTCCTCGATGCATCGGTAGGTCACATGAGACAACTAGATGTGGAATTGGCTGAGGCCCTTTCCCAATTTGATTTATAGTTTTGGCCGAGGCCTTAATCATTTTAGACGTCTTGGTCTAGGCCTTGACAAAATGTTTCAGAATGTCCGGCATTATACATTCCTTCATTATGAAAGTGGTTATTGATCATTCATGTGATTATTCTTCTAGTAGAATATCCATGTGAGTATGTAAGTGGCATTATTTGATTTTACTTTTTCCATATTATGCCGAACTTCAAGTATAATAAGGCTTTTGTTTAGTTATACATTTCCTTAAATGTTTATGTTTATTTATGAAAGCTTCCGCAATATTGTTATCCTTACTGAGCATCTGAGCTCACCCCTTTCAATGTTTTAATATTTTCCAGGATGTGAAGAAGTAATTTATGAATGACCTGCAGGGATAGTCAGAAGAGGATATGAGTGTGGACTATGAAGACATTGTTATTAGTTTTTCACTTTATGATGTAATGTAACACTTATGAATGTATCTAGTGTTTCCAAGGCTACTAAACTAATCGGTCTTTCGAGACTTGATATTTTGTGATCATGCCAATGTTACGAAGTAATGCACCAGCTCTGAGTAGCTGGGGTCGGGGCGCTACAGTTGGTATCAAAGGCAGTTTAGTACTAACCTTGGAAGCTAGATTTAGACAAACTCTTAATAGATCACGTAGACCTAAGATGAACTTTGAGGATTAGTATAGAAGAACTCCCTGAAAATTTTGGTATTGTAGAGATTTTGTGAGTTTTCCAAGCAATACATCCCTGTCTGGATACGAGCAGGTAGAGGCGGCTCTGGCACAGATGTACCTAGGGGTAAAACCCGAAAACACCGCTTTGAGCTAGACTCAAACAGGAACTGGTGCACGACAACGGGCCTTGCTGCACTCTTGGTTACGACACTCCAGGGGGATATGCTTAGGATAATTCCCATTTTCTTTACAAAACACTATGAAGGGTTATGAGTATATACTTCCTCAAAGAAAATATTTCTTTTTATGATTATGGATTATATCCATAAATAGTTCAATTTATGTAAAGTGTTTTACAAGTATGGAATTATGTATTTTGATTCATAAACTAATCTAATTTATGCCATTGTTTAGAAATGGCGCCTAGTGGAAGGAATGGAAACCGTATCAATGCACGAACTCCGTGTAGGGATTGCCCTCCTGCTCAAGATAATTATTGTGGATCTGGAGATACAACTGGTGCTGATCAACTTATTACCATACTGGGACAACTCACTCAGGTTATGAATAATAACCTTACTCGTATGGAGCACCCTGATCCGCAACGTGGAGGATCAATGCTAGACCGTTTCTTGAGGCAACAACCACCAACCTTCAATGGAAGTACAAATCCTATAGTAGCTGAGCAATGGATAAATTCCTTAGAGAAAATATTCCATGCCTTCGGGAGTAGTGAAAGGGAGAAGGTTGTCATGGCAGTTTACCGCCTCACTGGAGATGCCGATCAGTGGTGGTCGCTGATTCAAAAAACAAAGGAAGATGATGACGTATCGAATATGGACTGGAGGGGGTTCAAAGAGATTTTCTTAGAAAAATACTTTCCTCGTGACCATCGAGCAGATATGGAAAGGCAATTTCTGAGTCTGAGGCAGAAGGAGGATGAGAATGTCGCAAAGTATGAGGATAACTTTACAAGGTTAGCGAGGCATGCTGCCGATTATATAGGTAACCCAAGGAGTAAGATTGATCATTTCTTTGATGGGTTAAAACCATTTCTCCTTCGAGCTTTAGTATCACAATCCTTCTCATCATACGAAGATATTGTCTCGTGTGCTATCAAGACAGAAAATGAATTCTCTAAGTCTTATGACAACAAAGTAAAGCAAGAGAAGAAGAGAACGGTGGAACAAGAGACAGATAAAGGGAAAAAGGGAAAGAAGGATTTTACATTATGTGATAATTGTGGGAAGAATCACCCTGGTACTTACCTAAAAGGAATGGGAGTGTGTTATAAATGTGGAGAAAAGGGTCACCAGGCTCGTGACTGCAAGGGAAAGAAAGAGGCTATCAATGTTGAATGCTACAATTGTAGGTAAATGGGGCATTATGCAAATGAATGTCCTAAGCATCAAGGAAACTTACCTCAAAAAAGACCAAGGGATCAAGGACAATCTTATGCTCTTACTACAGTTGAAGCAGAATAACTAATGTATTGGTGCTTTTGGACTCATGGATTATATTCTGGTTATAAGAATAATGTGATATATATAAAGATTGTACTGCAGTACTTTTTGATTTCAGTAAGGTTTTAATATGATTAAGGTAATCATATTTTTAGTATGTGACAATAAGAGAAACTTTTCTTTTTTTGGGGAATCTGATGTTACAATTGATTTTGGAATTTAGAGGCCTTTTAGAGAAAGTCTGGATGGAGGTATTTTGGATAACTATTAAGGTTGGAGTGGATTAAGTTGATCTTTGGATAGTAATGTTTATGGTTAAAAAATTTATGAAGAATATTTTTTTGAATATTATGATACTATAGTTTTAGGAAAAGGACAACCTGCAGGGTGGGGCATAATCCGTCGCGTCGGACAAAGCTGTAGGAATCGAACCCACAATCAAAGTGCGACAGGCCTTTATTTCCTACCACTAGCCTACAGGAAGTCCCTGTTTATTACAAAATAATTTTACTAATCTAAATGGTATGTGTTAACATTTGGAACCTTATACAATTAGGATAAATAGAATGTTTTTGAGTTCTGTTACCATTTGGAGTAAAAGTTGGGTTTGTGGTAAAAATTTATTAACGAATGAAAGTATACATAACAAGTATGTATATTCCCTTACGTTCTTAGTAAATATCCTAAATAAATTCCTCAACATTATAAAAGGTAACATAAAACAAAAATATTGTCGGTTAACTTTTCCAACTGGGGATTCAATGACCGTTTAACCAATCACAAGTTTGTGATTTTCTTGTAGTTAAACTTTCTCCTAATCCTGTTTTCTATAACTCTCCATCAGACCTTGATGGTTTGTTTCTCCTCCATATCCATATTTTCATATAATCTTAGAATGGGCTATATCGGGTGACCTTTGTACTTATCTTGATTTCTTTTAATGTTATATATTTATTAACCTTATTTCCGATGTGGGTTTTCCACAAAGGTATTTTCTATTTTCAACCTTTTATTTTCAAAGAAAATTATCAAATTGCGAGGACGCAATTTATTGAAGGAGGGGAGAATGTAACACCCCGAGCTTCCACGATACGCTTCTCATTCAATAATGCAATAGCTTGCATTGTATGCAACTTAGAGTTCTAAAACACCGCGACTAATCAAAGTAGCTGTTATGAATAGTAATAACCACTTTTTAAAATTATAGAAATTTTATATTTCAAAATGGACTTCATTTTTGTATTCGTAATATCAAAATTAACCAAAGTTGAATTTTTTGTAATTTTCTGAGAACTTCCAATTTTTTATGAATAGTGAAAATTACTTAAAAACAACTTTTTTAATCAAAATAATTTATAGTGATAAATTATACTATTTATTGGTTTTAAAGTATAATTAGAATATATTTTTACCATTTTATCCAATGGTGGTCATTAGAATTAATTTAACATTGAAATTGGACATAAACAATTGCCAATCTTTTGATATAAATTGTTTCTTAAAACACGCTAATTGTTGTGACAACGGGAATTAATTATAAAATTAATTAATGCAACATATATGTTTGGAATTTTGTAAAATAGACATCATTTTTTAATTCGGAATATCAATTATAGCTTAGGGTGAAATTTTGGCATTGTTCTGAAAAAATTCAATTTTTGATGAATAGTGAAACCACTAAGTGGTAGTTAAATAACTGATTTTACGTTTAAATGAAATATTACCACTTCTGTGATTTGATTTTCAAAAATCCGACTTACATGGTTGTCATTAAGAAGTAAAATGTGGTTCAATGAGATCAAAATAATTTTTTGGTGAATAGTAACTTTTAAGTTCTTAATCGCGATTAGAGGTAATTAGTGTATTTTAAGGTAAAAATAATGTTTTAATAATATGAGATGAGCATGACACTTGTCCTACTTCTATTGGATGAGTCATGGCCGACCAAGAAAACCCATGGGACAACTTGGGGACCCCCTGGAGCCACTTTGGTTGTAAAATGACATTAATATATATATATATTTAATGTTAAAATTAAATTGCCACAAACATGAGTTGTTTTACTAAAACAATTTTTAAGTGGGGTTAAACAAGTCCAAATTTTGATTATAAATATTCATTAGAAATATTAAAAGATTTACTACATCATAGTATTTTTTTATAATTTTTAGACATTAAATAAATTAAATTAATTATGAGATCATGATGATGCAGCGATGACATCATTATTTAACGATTTAAATAAAATGGAAAGATAATGTAAAATCCAAAGCGTACACTTGTCAAAAACCTATTGGATGAGTATATTTCGAACCCTTATCATCTTATCCTCGAATTATATAAGTGTGGGACCTCTAAACTCCGAAACGCATTTTATAATAGAGTGACTTTTCTTTACTTTCCAAGAGTGCCCCTCCTCTCCACTTATAAAAGGCCCCCACCTCTCCCACCTCATTTACACTTTCAAGCCATTTGGCTCGGCCAAACTCTACCCAAATACTCTCCCATCTTCCCCCTCTTACTCCTAGAAGCCTCACATTGGGCAGAACTCTTCCCAAGGAAGCCTTTGGCTCAAATAAAAAAGAGTTACCCGATTTTGAGGTAATGTCTTCTCTAATGTTGTTTTGTTTTATTTTTCTTCTCCAACCCCCTAAACTCTTTTTATTAATTTTTTTTGTAACAACACCAGTATCCTAAATATACTAGGATGTTGTTATATGAAGGATTTGAGCTACACTTACACACACCTACATCTAATGGTTAAAGAACATACGGTTTCTGTGGATGGCGAATTTCTGCCTCACGAAACGATGATTGTTCAACACTCATATAACACCTTCAAAGGTGGCCATTAAGATGTCACTATTTTTATATATGATATATAATATGTTTATTTTTTACTTATTCTTCTGTATTTCTCATTTATGGCATACTTTATGATTTCCATTATGGGTAAAACGCTATAATTTCATTTTAGGAAGTGCGGACTACCGCCCCCTCAAAGTGATTTGAATCGTTAATGCCATATGTGGGATGTATAAATGATGGAGTAAATGGTATTATACACTATGTTATACTAGAATTATATTATACATTTATATCATTATGATTTAGTTCCATTAAATATGAAATTGAAATCAAAGTAGCGTTCATGCGTACGTACGGCTTACCGTCTCCATGTACGGTGCATTTCATTTCTTACCTCTAAATGTTACGTAACATTATAAATGAATGTATATACTGGATATATAAGATATATATGGAATCTAAATCATGAATAAAATTCTGGAGATAATGGATATTCTACCACATAAACAACTTGTAATTATAAGAAGTTTATTGTTGACTCAAGTACCAAAGATCGACAAAACGACCGTTATTAACTTAAATAATTACATAATGTTCATATCATTGTAATAAGTGATATAATAAGGATAATGAAATTGAAAATGGTTCTTAATAAGGTATATATTAACTCTAGTTTATTATTCAGGAGGTTAAATAACGGTTGAGTCAAGTCAGACACTAGGTAAGGGAACTTCTTAACCCAACATCCATTCTTTGGGTTAATCTCCTACTTTCAAATTATGTCATGATATTATTATGTCTTATTTTGTATTTTTACTTTCTTTATGTGAACCTATAGTGAATACACATAATATATCTATTTTATTTTAAAAAATGATCTTTGTAAGGACTTTGTCTCAATCTCCTTTCATTGAGGCATATTTGGTTTTATACACAAATTTCTTTTATACGGTGTATAAACCCCTTTGACTTTTACGTTTATTCAAAATGAATCTTTTTATACGAAGCGTTTTTTTAAATGACAAAAGGGAATGTTTTTCTTTCCGTACTTATGCGGCGACAATGACTTCTCCACCGCCATGACCATTATTTGAGTTTCGACTTCCTCTACAAGCCATCATTTTTTTTAATGAAAAATAAATGCAAAGTTTTACCTTTCTCTTATTTTGGTTTGAAATTGGTCTTGAAAGTGTTTTTATTATAACAATGTGTTGTATTGATATCTTGTTATTGAAATGTGGAAATGTTATGTTTCCTTTATGCATGTTTTATGTGATACGATTATGTTATGGTTTATGATATGTTTAAACCTATTCATATGAGGAATGTATTGGACTTAATAAGTGACGGGTGGAGCCCGCTATAGCTCATCGATGCATCGGTAGGTCTCATGAGACAACTAGACGTGGAATTGTCCGAGGCCCTTTCCCAATTTGATTTATGGTTTTGGCCGAGGCCTTAATCATTTTAGACGTCTTGGCCGAGGCCTTGAAAAAATGTTTTAGAATGTCTGGCATTATACATTCCCTCATTATGAAAGTGGTTATTGATCTTTCATGTGATTATTCGTCTAGTAGAATATCCATGTGAGTAAGTAAGTGGCATTATTTGATTTTACTTTTTCCATATTATGCTGAAGTTCAAGTATAATAAGGCTTTTGTTTAGTTATACATTGCCTTAAATGTTTATGTTTATTTATGAAAGCTTCCGCAATATTGTTATCCTTACTGAGCATCTGAGCTCACCCCTTTCAATTTTTTAATATTTTCCAGGATGTGAAGAAGTAATTTATGAATGACCTAGAGGGATAGTCAGAAAAGGATATGAGTGTGGACTATGAAGACTTTGTTATTAGTTTTCACTTTATGATGTAATGTAACACTTATGAATGTATCTAGTGTTTCCAAGGCTACTAAACTAATCGGTCTTTCGAGACTTGATCTTTTGTGATCATGAAAGTGTTACGAAGTAACGCACCGGCTCTGAGTAGCTGGGGTCGGGGCGCTACACATACAGTAGTCCATGACCCTTGGGGCTACACTACATTCATTTGAGACTCCAAAAATTCTCCCTTAGTGATTTCCCTACAAATCATAGGCTTCCTTAATCAAATGATACCAACTGTAGGATCTACATTGGTGCTGCAGGACCCTCCAACACAATATTTTCTACGTTGGGCCTCTCCCTTGTGGTTCTGTTCATCTGTAGGTATCAATTTTATATAGGGTGTCTCAACTCAATTAACCTTCTGAAAAGGCCTTTTGATAGATAATAGATAATTGGGGTTTATATTTCATGCTCGACTCCACTCGATGCCCTAGTTTGTAACAACAGATATGGTATCATGGAATAAAACCCAAATTTCAAGCCATAACACATTGTACCTAGAAGTCCATGACCTACAGGTCTGCCCATAATTCATTTGGGACTCTGAAAAGATGTTTATAGTTATCTAATAGTAGCATCATTTTAATGTAATAATAATGATGATGATAAATATAATTATAACACCTCAATATTTTTGTAATTTTTTTTAATTTTTTTATAGTATTGATAGGAAGAATTTAACTCAACACTAAAAATGGATTTTTATATTAAATCACCAACTCAAATGTTATTTATATGCTACACTAAGGTAATCTTATGAAATATTCAACATCGACAAGGCCTTCGTTACATAAATCACCAAGATTATGTGAAATAAAACATAAATAATATAATAATTAAAATGAGAGAGTTATTAATATGTTTTAAACATATTAATATATATATTAACATAGCATATAATTTTATAAAACAAATTGACACTGAAACACTAAATATTTTCTAAAGTACTTATATAATTGTTACTTAATTGAACAAATTTTTATTTCCTTTTGTGAAGTGTAATAAATTTAATTTGAAATAGTCAGAGAAATTTAATTTTTTTTTAAAATGTTATTTTTTAATTCCAAATTTAAAAAATTTATTTTGGTGAATTTTAGGGTTATTTTGATAAACGTTTTTCAACTGAATAGTGAAAATCATTAAATTTTAATACAAAAATTCTTTTTCATCTAATATATCATTATAGTTAAATTATGTTTTAAATAAATTATCAAGAAATAATAAATCAATTATTCATTTATTAATCCAATTTTGTTCGTTAGAATAATTTTATATTTAATTTAGAAATAATATCATAATGAAATAATGAACATTGTCACTTTAAAACCCTAATTTCTAACCAAGACTACGAGATTACCATTTTTCTTAATTTTTTGGATTCAATGAATTGAATATTGGAAAGTAGAAACACAATATTTCAATATTTTTGATATTTTTTACTTATAATATCAAAAAAAATTTTCATAAAAGTATTAGTGGAAGTGGTTCAACTTAATTTCAGCCCTTAAGGTAAAATTAAGCTTAATAAGGGAATAAATTATAATGTTAATTGCGGAAATAACATATCCACTTCCCTAAAACAAATTTTTTTTACATATTTCAGTAATTAACAATATATTGATGAGTATTTTTGGGTTTCAATGATTTTTTTAGGTACAAAAAGGGTGAACCTAACTTCTCTTCAAAAATACCAATTGTGTTCCCTTCATCCACTATAAAATTCTCTCACCCCTCCCACTTCCCTACACCTATCAATTCACTTTTGATCGAAAAATATCCTCCCATATAAATCCATGGAATCCCTCCACTCAACCTAGAAGCTTCACATTTGAATTAAATTCAACCAACTAGCCATTTTCTGTAAACCCAAAGGAGTTACTCAAATGAGAGGTAACGCCCTTCCTCAAGCTCTTTTGTTTTAATTTTATTCTCCTATCAAACAAATATATTTATTCTGTGATTTAATAATATCCTTAGTATAATCATTATTATGATATTCTGTGTTTATAGGGGTTCAACATAAACTTATACACACATCTATAAATTTTTTAGTGAACATACAATATTTGGGATTAGAGAACTACCGCCTCATGAAAAAATGTTGTTTGTTTTTTCGTTCCCGCCTCTCATGGTTTGGTATTATTATGGAATTTTTTTTTATATGATATATAAGATATTTATGATGTATTTATTCTTATTTCATTACTATATTACATATACCTTTATTCTTTGTATTTTTTTTAATATGATAATTTCGTTCGGGGAAGTTTGGATTGTCGCCTCCTCTAAGTGATGAGATCCGTTCAAAAAAATATGGAACATATTAAATGTTTTTAGTTAAATTATATTGTATATATGAAATAAAAATTATAAATATATATATATATATATTCTCAAATTCCATTCTTAAAATTAAACAAAAAAAATAGGAAAAAACCTTCATGCCTATATACGACTTACTATCACAAGGAATGGTGTCTTTCATTTCATATTTCTATATAATATAGCTTATTGTAAATACATATATAATGAATATAAAAAATATATTTTTTTGCGTTTTAAATTATGTAAATCATGATATATCTTTGAGGACAAAAAATATATCAAATTAAGAAACATGTGAAAAACAAAATCGATATTACGCAATGTGAAAACTAAACATTGAATCATTAATAAGTGGATAATATAAAATCATAAAAAAGTCATATATGGTACTAGACATAAGAATATGTTTAATTAAAATTTTTATAATAAAATTATACTTATTATACAAGAGGTTTGTATGATTGCAAAGAGACTCATGACATAAGGAAAGGGAATTTCACCATATATTTTATTTTCAGGACATACATGCCCGATTCACCACACTTATTTTTTGTTTTGAATATAATGACTTATGACATGAGATATATTTAATTTCACTGATTATGTATATTGTAATATTTACGGTGAGGATATTCTTTCATAGGGATTACTATTCTAATGTTATTAATGTACTACATAGTTTCTCATCTCAGTTTTATTTTCATTGAGAGACAAGACATTTTCTCATCATATTTATAATATGTGGTTTGCATAATTCACCTCAGTGTATTCAAAATTATTTATAATAATCTTTATGGGTATTTAAATATATATTTTTTTATATATTTTTTTATTTATTTTGTGTTTCAAAAACTACCAATGTGATAATTTAATGTTGTCCCGATTTTCCTTCATTGACACACAAGCAATGTTATTCACTAATATTTTTCCATGATGCGTATATATTGTGTTTTTCATGTTATATCATTAATGTAAATATATTCAGGATGTTTTATGATTTATGTAATGTTATTCATTCCATTTTTTATTATTTAGTTTTACCAAATTAGTAATGATTTATCTCTACAATATCACTGTTTAATAAGATTTTTTATGATTATGCCCCCATTGATGAAATAGTATGATAAATATTAAAATAAATCTCAAGAGTTCTCTTACCTTATTGTTATTCATGATATAAACATCAAACATTACCAGTTTTCTACTCTCTGGTATATAATATGATCAATAATGTTTATTTGTGAATATCTGACTTTAACTTTCTCTTCGATCAGAAATCATTGTTCCTTCATATCCATGTATTCTAAGACGTTTAAAAAAATATTATACTATTATCCAATGATCATTAAAAAGAATTTTTATTCATGATTTAAATTTCAAACAAAAGGTATTGTTAAAAATAATATTCCTGTCATTTTTTTGTCAAGTCACATTTGTAATATTTTTACAGTGAAAATGGAATGTTCAAAATATATAGATTTACCCATCTTCAGGAGAGTCATTCCCCTAAATCATATTATATAAGATTAAAATGTTATTTTTTTCAATGAAATTTTCATCCTAATATTCTAAAACCTCATTTTATTAAAGTTAATTTCAATGAAAAATTAATCTAAAAAATTTTATATTTAAAAATGGTTTTAAATGATTTTTAAAACATCTTAGAGGTTTTAAAATTAATTTCAATGAAATAGGTTTTCAAAATGTTTTGAAGCATGTTTTGAATGTTTTCAAGAAATAATTTTTCCAAAAAAAATCTGGATTATTTATTATGTATTCATGGAAAATGTTTTCTAAAAGGATTTCAATATATATTTAATATTTTTAAATTTATTTTATAGGTAAATGGTTTCAACAGGTTTTATGATTCAAATATCCCTTGTCAAATAAGAATGGAAATTTTTCTCAAGAAATGCATATAAAAGACATTTTCATTTTTTTCATTCTAATACACCATCATTTGATGTAAATATTTACATTTTGAGAAATTATTCAAAAATTCCATTTTTATTATTTATTTAATGCTTTGTATTTTGATTTAATTATTATTATGAAACCAATTTATCTTTCATGGGTTTTATTCTTTTGAGACCTGCAACTTCTCAGCGGTTATAATTTTATGAAATTATAATGATACCTATCTCATTTTCCATAGGTAATGATATGATGAAACGTTCATGATACCCATTTCCTTTCATGGGTTATGATTTAATGTTTATAAAATCCATCAATTTAATGGGTCATTGTATGATGAAAGTTTTGTTATCTTATGGCACAAGTGTGTAATGTTTTATTATGTGATTGGTGGGACCAATATCACCCTACAATGCATTGGGGTAATGATAAATCTTTTATGAGCTCAATAGGGTACCCATGAGGGAATCCCAATCATAAAACAAAATGGTATATGTGAGATCATCCCAAGCCTCAAATGAGAGGGAATCATAAGCCAGAAATAATATTGTATATGAGATGTAATTTCATCCCAAAATAAGAGGGTACACAGGATGGAATCCTATTTCAAAAATAAGAGGGCATCATAATCCCATAAATAGAGGATACATGACTGAGAAGACCAAGCCAAAAACAAGAGGTTATATATTAGGGAATCTAAATCCAAAAGTAGTTACATAGGTTTTTAGACCATGCCTAATATATTATATAAATCGTGGTAGGTAGCCTTGAGATAGTATTTTCTATGTTTATGTGTATTCCACATGTTCCCTGCCTTATTCAATAAAGAATAATGCTCTTGTATCCTTTATGATTCATGACTTATGAATAGAAAATATTTATACTATGAATCTTGTTTGTAATCATTGATATGAAGGATATGATCATCTGATGTTATGTTCCCATTCTAACACCCTTAGGTTCTGGTTTATACTTGCATGCCTCCCTTGTTCACCCTTACTGAGCATCAAATCTCACCCCTTTTTAGGCATCCATATCCATGTAATTAATATATATTTTATAAGTGATATTTAAATGAAGTGAGGTAGTCTTGGAGAACATAGTGAGAGATAATATATCTCACAAATGAAATATTTTTAATGTTTCCATGTTTCAAAAAGAACTAAAATAATATGATCTTTGGAAGTATGGTTGTGTAATGCTTTATGTATTCTCCTAAATTGATGTAATGTATATAGATACAATATTAGGGTCCGTGTAGTCGGTTTCAGAGAGATGGTTTATTCTTCTATTGGAAACTATGATGAGAAATTATTCACGTAATCCCTTGGGACATTTCAAATGATATGTATAGGGATGTATCTAAGGATAATTCTATGTATGAGTTAATGTATAGGAAAATTTTGTAGAATTTGTGTAAAAAGATGGAGTGTGTTGTTTCCTATAATTACATTACTATATGTATACTATAAGTCAATTTGTCACTAGAACATATGAACCTTGCTGTAAAAAATCAGACAAGGTACTTGAAGCCTTACTTGAGTATAAACCGATACACAAAAAATTTCTCGCTACGCACCTAGTTTGAAACTCCTAGGGGATACACTATGGAAATTAAAAAAATATTTATTAACCATAATGAATGATTTGAATAGAAAGTGAATATGGATGACCAAGGATAAACCTGAGGTGTCATTTATTAAGAAGAATGGTTTTGTGATTTTTTCATCATATATGTAGTCTTCAAGATTATGTAGTTCCCCAATAAGATGAATGTTTCTTAATCTATGTTTTGGATTTTTTCAATGGATGAAACATGAAATAACCAAGTTATTTGGGGACATTAATGGAAAAGTAAATGATTTACTCCCGAAAAACCAAATGATATAGGTTATGGAATTCAAAACCATGATCTTATTTTCATAAAAAGTTATTAATATATTCATTATGGTGAACATCCAAATATAAAAGGAGGGAACACCAATTGAATGAGTCAGTCATGTTTAAACAACCACCTTAATTCACCATTTCAACTAACACAATAGCTTCTGAGTAGTTGATCCATACAACCCTAAATATATTTTTTGTTCTCCAGAGTTCAGAATCAAAACATTATTTGGAAATCTTGTGTATGTAAGGTGAGATAGATTAATGGTGGAATCATGTTATGAATATTTGGAAATAAGATGAAATTCATTACATAAGATTATATGAGTTCAATAACTAATTTTACAATAAATATATTCCTCTTATTGTTTTTGAGAAGTAGGAAAATTAATCCATAGAGATTAAGAAAAAAGACAATGAATAAATTGGTGCCTTTAAAATAAAATTTTACATGCCATGAAACTTACTTTTTTTCATAATAATCCTTCCAGAAATAAAAACTAATTGATTATTTGGTGTCCTAAAACCTATTCTTAAAAATGTAACACCCCAAGCTTCTACGATATGCTTTTCTTTGAATAATACAGTAGCATGTGTAGTACGCAACTTCGAGTTCTAACACACCACAACCAATCATACTAGCCGTTATGAATAGTAATACCCACTTTTTAAAATTTTATAAATTTTATATTTCAAAATAGAATTAATTTTTGGATTCTGAATATCAAAATTATCTTAGGGTGAATTTTTTGTATTTTTCAGAAAACATTCAATTTTTCATGAATAGTGAAAAACACTGAGTTATTGTTTAAAACTGAATTTTTATTTAAATCATTATTTATTTTACTTAAATTTATTTTAGGTCAAAATAGATACATAATACCTATATATGTTCAATGTAATTCATTCGAGTCAATTTATAATATCTTTAGATATATAAAAATTTTCTTGAACTTTTCACCATCTTTTACCCACCTCTTAGGAGAATTTGCAAATTCACATAAAACGTAATTTTACCCCTTCTGTGAGTGGAATTTCCAAAATCCGAGAGACACAGTTGATATCAGTAATAAAAATGTGGTTCAATAAGATGAAAATAATTTTTGATGAATAATAAATTTTTTACTTTTATTTGCCACAGTTAAAATTAAATAGGGTAATTAACGGTAAAAATGATATTATTTGTACCCTAAAACATGTCCTAATTCTATTGGAAAAGTATAATTCGTCCAAAAACAACCTTAGGAATAAAATCTGAACCTCTTTGATCCACTTCGTTAGATTTGGACACTTAGTATTATTTTATTTAAAGAAGAGTTAAAAGATTTAAAATCAATGTTTAATAACTAAAAAATTTCAATATAGGGTTATACCTAAGATAAATTAGACTATAAGAATTAATTATAAATCTAAAAATATTTCCTACATAATCGAATTTTATTTATATTTTATGACATTATATAATTTAATTTAATTATTACACAATAATGATGCAATAAATACCTAATTATGAAATATTAAAATAATTGACATTATAAATATCCAAATAAATTTAATTTGAGACTTTTTTGGAATTAAATTAATTTTTTAAGTTAATATTACATGTTAGGGTTGGGTTTATGAATTCTATTTGAAGTAATATTGCTGTTATGAATTTAGCAAAACCAAAAAACATAATAGTGTCAAAATTGATATAAAATACTTTTTAAAAAAAATATTATATTATTAACTGATATTCTATTCTTAAAAATCTAAGGATAATCCAAATGACTTATATAATGATATTATTATCACCAGTTAACCACTTGGGGTTCTCATGGATGTATATAGAATGTTTATTAACCATATAATATAAAAATACAAAGAGACATAGTAAATGTCAAACTATTTAACTAAGTGTTAATATAAAAGATAAAGTTATTATAGTGACATAAACCTATCGAAAACCTATTGGTTGAGTGTTTTCCGACCCATAAAAATCATATCATTTAAATAATCCACTTTGGAGCCATTATAAATTGAAAATTATTTTATTATAAAATAATATTTCTAGCTTTTCCAAAGGTTCCCCTAACCGCTCTTATAAAATAGCACCCCCTTATCTCTAATTCACACCATCAAAGCCATTTTTCTCGGCTAAACCCTACCCAAAAAACCTATCAAATGTTTTAACTTCATCCTAGAGGTATTCCTTTAGTCAGAAATCCTTCTTAAGGATCCCGTTTGATCAAATCAAAAGGAAGAACCCGAATAAGAGGTAAATATCTCACCACCTATTTTAAGTTCTTTTCATCTTCCACATCCTCTTTCGTTGTTGTTTCCATTCTAAAATGATAACTCCAGTATAATCTATATACTGTGATGTTATTAAAAATATGTTACAACCATATTCATTTTTCTATCAATCCTTTTAATGAAATGTCACCATATGTGCGTACGTACAACTTACCGTCTCCACATCGTCGTGTAATTGTTATTCAATAAATTATTATTTGGATGGGTATAATAATGATGTGTAATTGATGTAAATAATAAATATAACATTATGATTATTCTTTATATATTATATAACGTCCAATTATATATTATTTTAAAATCAAAATAATGATATTGTCGCTCGTGTGTACGTACGGATTACCATCTCCACGAACGTGATGAGATTCATTCCTCGTCGTATCCATTCAAGACTAATTCTCATTTGATGATTAGAAATAATTTTTAAAGACTTAATATCATTTTGAATATAAATATGATACATCCTATCCATAAAAAACATTACATTTGTAAAAAAGCATATAAAGGAAAATGAATCAGTTAACACCCGAAACGGTGATAATACTAAAATATTATTAACAAAGTAATGCTAAAAGATCATATATGATATAATATTAATATATATGATACTTGTATAATTTAATAACAATTTTTTCAACATAATACTGGAGGTTAACCATCCCTCAACCAAGGAAATGTACAGGGTAAGGGTTAATTCTACAATCTCTTTAATATATGAGGTTGTTTTTATGTAAGTATCTACTGGGACATCGTTATCATCAAAATCCATGTTTTTTAAAAATGTATTACAAAACATTTTTACTATTTAACAGACTATGGGTTAAAGTAATTTATACTATTGATTTCATTTTTATAAAATGTTTGAAAAGAATCTTTTAGTCGTTTTTCCAAACAAGGTACTTTTTAACATTTTCGACAAAATTAAGGTAAGAATATCTTTTTTTAACTTATACGGTGGGTGCCACTATTTTCTTCTATAATAACATAATCGAAGCTTCCATTACAATATTATAAGAATATTTTCAAATATAAATGTTTTCTATAATAATTACGTGTCTTTTAAATGATTTCAAAATAGAAATAGATATTTCTCCAAAAAGGTTTTGATTTCATCTAAGTAAATATCTTTTGATGGAATTTAAGTTTGTTTGAAGTTGATTTATTATGATACAAAACTTCCATATTGTATTGAAGGTTTTTTGATATGTTTGACTATATATGTGTTATTTCATACCATTCATGGTTTATGGATAAATTATTGACAGTTCGTATGCTATTTTTAATACGAATGTTTATGTTATGTTTAAACCTTTTCATATAGGGAATGAATTGGACATAGTAAGTGGCGGGTGGAACCCACTATAGCTCCTCGATGCATCAATAGGTCTCATCAGAAAAACTAGTGTCTTGGAACAAGTCCTTGACAAAATCTCATTTTTAGTCTTGGCACAAGGCCTTGATTATGTGGTTATGAAAGTCTGGCATTATGCATTCCATCATTATGAAAGTGCCTAATGATATTGCATGTAATTATTCGACTAGTAGAATATCCTTGTGAGTAAGTAAATGGCATTATTTTGATTTATATATTCCATGTTATTATGAAGTTTATGCTGAAAAGGAATTTGTTTTAGTTCGGTACTTTTCTTTAAATATTTATGCATATTTATGAAAGTTTTCGCTATATTGATATCCTTATTGAGAATCTGAGCTCACCCCTTTCTATGTTTTATTTTTCCCAGGATGCAAAGATGTATATTATGACTAACCTATAGGGATAGTCTATGTTATCTCAATGTTTTCCGTGGAAACAATTTTTCTATAGTTTTCCATTTTATGATGTAACGTAAACATTATAAATGTACCTAGTATTTACAATGCTACTAAACTAATTAGTCTTTCGAGACATGATCTTTTGTGATCATGCCAATGTTATGTAATAGTACACCGACTCTGGGTAACTAGGGTCAGGGAATTACAGTTGGTTTTAGAGGAAGTTCAGCACTATCCTTGGAAACTAGATTTAGATAAACTCTTATTAGAGCACATTACCCTAAGATTGACTTTGAGTATTAGTATAGAAGGAATTTCTAGAATTTTGGTATTGTAGTGATTTTATTAGTTTTCCATGAAATACATCCCTTTCTGGATTAAAGTAGGTAGAGGTGGATCAGGCATAGATGTACCTAGGGGTAAAACCTGAAAAGAGCACTTCGAGCTAGACTCAAACAGGAACTGGTGCACGACAACGGGCCTTTCTGCACTCTTGGTTAAGACACTCCCAGGGGATATGTTTAGGATAATTCTTATTTTCATTAAAAACCATTATGAAGGATTTATGATTATATACTTCTTCAATGAAAACATTTTTATGATTATGGATTATATCCATAAACCATTCAATTTATGTTAAGTGTTTTACATGTTTGGAATTATGTATTTTAATTCATAAACTAATCTAGTTTATCCCATTTATTAGAAATTGTGCCCAGTATAAGGAATGGAAACAGTATCAATGTACACACTCCCTATAGGGATTTCCATCCTGCTCAAGATAATTATAGTGGAGCTGGTGATACAACTGGTGCTGATCAGCTAATCACCATATTGGGACAACTCACTAAGATAATAAATAATAATCTTACCCGTATGGAGCACTCTAATACATAGTGTGGAGGATAAATGTTATATCGCTTCATGAGGAAACAACCACCAAAATTTAATGGGGGTAAAAATCTATTAGTAGCTGAGTAATGGATAGATATCTTAGAAAAAATATTTCATGCCTTGGGAAGTAGTGAAAGGGATAAAGTTGTCATGGCAGTTTACTGCCTCACTGGAGGTGCTGATCTGTGGTGGTCATTGATAGAAAACAAAAAGGAAGATTATTAAGTATAAAATATGGAATATAGGGAGTTTAAAGAGACTTTATTATAAAAATACTTTTCTCGTGAACATCGAGCGGATATGGAAAGACAATTTCTCAGTCTGAGGCAAAAGGAGGTTGAGAATGTCACAAAATATGATGTTAAAATAAAAAGGTTAGCGAGGCATGTTGTAGATTATATATGTAACCCAAGAAGTAATATTGATTTTTTCATTGATGGGTTAAAACCATTTCTCGGTCAATCATTAGACTCAAAATACTTCTCATAGTATGAAGATATTGTCTCATGTGTTATCAAGACAGGAAAACAATTCTCTAAATCTTATGAATTTAAAGAAAAGCAAGAGAAGAAGAGATCTGTTGAACACTCTTGAAATGGAAATAAGGGGAAGAAGAGAAAAGTTGACTATCTATCCTGCAGTAAATGTGGGAAGAAACATCATGGTACTTCCCTGAAGGTAATGAGAGTCTTTTACAAGTGTGGTGAAAAAGGTCACCAAGCTCGTGATTGCAACAGGAAGAACGAGGTTTTGATGTTGAATGCTACAATTGTAGATAAAGGGGGAATTATGTGAATAAATGTCCTAAGAGTCCGGGTAAAATACCTTAGAAAAGGCCAAGCGATAAAGGCCAAGCTATTCTATCAATACTCCTGATGTGGAATCTTAGAAAGACATGGTGGAAGGTAATTCAATGGTTTCCTCAAGTTTAGAAAATGATTTATTTGATTCTAGATTATCGCATTGTTTCATATCTTCGCATTTTTCTATGAAAATTAGATATTTTCAATTTGACATAACAAGGGAGTTGTCAGTCAAAACTCTTAAAGGGATGTATCATCACAACAATGTTTTGTGAATCAGTTCCCATTAGAGCATATAAATTTTCTTTATCTGCTGATTTCATCACCATACCCATGATTTAATTTGATATAATCATTGGTATGGATTGGCTTTTAGACCATGATGCAAAAAATTATTGTAAGAAGAAGAAGTTTTCTATTTTTGATAACGATGATAGATAACACATTACCTTTATAGTAGAATCGTCACCACCTGATTCTTATCCAGATCCACCCCTAATAGCTCAACTAAATTCAATTATTGAGGAGGAAGAGAATGAAATAATTGTTTGTGAGGAAATGAATGTTCAAATATAGGATATAACTTTTGTGAAAGAATATGTTGATGTGTTTTCAAAAGATTTATCTGGACATCCTCCAGAATGATAAATTGAGTTTTCCATTGATTTAATTCCTGGTTCAAGTCCCATATCGAAGAACCCTTATAGAATGGCCACTGTGTAATTAGTGGTACTAAAGAAAGAACTATAGGAATTGAGTAATAAGTAATTTATTCGCCCTAGTGTTTCTCTATGGGGAGCCCTTGTCCTTTTTGTTAAGAAGAAAGATGGATCTATGAGGTTGTGAATTGAATACAGGGAGATCAATGCTATAACAATAAAGAAAAACTATCACCTACTTCACATTGATGATTTATTCGACCAACATCATGGAGCTCAATACTTTTCAAAGATTGACCTTCAATCTGGATATCATCATTCTTGTGTGAAGAAGGGAGACATTCCGAAAACAGCATTTTGAACTAGGTACTAGCATTACGAATTTACAGTAATGCCTTTTGGGTTGAATAATGGACCCTCTATCTTCATGGATATAATGAATAGAGTTTTCATGGAATATCTTGCTGAATTTTTAGTGGTATTTATTGATGATATCTTGGAATAATCCAAAATTTATGAAGATCATGAAAATTAGTTTCTCATTATCCTAAAGACTCTGAGAAGACATGAAATATATGGGATGTCTAGCAAGTGTGAATTATAGCATCAAGAGATTTATTTTCTTAGCAATATTGTCTCCATGGATGGAATCTCTATTGATCCTTCTAAGACCAAGGAAATTCAAGAATGTCAAGAACTGACAAGTATAACTGAGCTACGCAGTTTTATTGGTTTTTAAGGTTATTATAGGCATTTCGTCCAGAATTTTGTGCAATTGGCTAACCCATTAACCAAGCTCACATGTAAAGGGTTTAAATTTGTTTGGAAAGAAGATTGTGATGAATGTTTTTAAGAACTGAAGAGAATACTAGTCAATGCCTCTAACTTCTAAACCCTAAAACCTAAAATCTGAAACCGAAACCCAAAAACATCTTCCCCATATCCTAATATCAAAATTTTTAGATTAGGGTATGGGAAAGATGTGTTTGGGTTTGGGGTTCATATTTTAGGTTTTAGGGTTTACATATTAGGGTTTTGTATTTAAGGTTTTGGGTATAGATTTTAGGATTTTTATGGTATGGTTTTCAGGTTTAGATTTATGATTTCAAGGTTAGGGTTTATATTGTGAGGTTTAGGGTTTATTATTTGATGCTACCATCGGGGAATGATGGGTCTGTTATTTATAGTGATGCATCAAAGAAAGGACTTGGTTGTGTCCTTATGCAGAATAATAGGGTTATTTCCTACGCATCACGACAGCTAAAAATTCATGAGAAAAACTATCCTACTCATTATCTTCAGTTAGCAACTATAATCATTACATTGAAGATATGGAGACACTATCTATATGCTGAAAAATGTGATATTTATACTGATCACAAGAGTTTGAAGTATATTTTCTCACAAAAAGAACTCAACATGAGGCAAAGGAGATGGATTGAACTACTCAAGGATTATGATTGCATGATAAACTACCACCTGGGGATGGAAAATAAGTTGGAAGATTCCTTGAGCAGAAAGGATCATGGAGTTTTGAAAAGATGAGAATTGAAAGGGATCCTATTCTCATTGATCTAGTAAAGATGGATATGGGAATCACCATTGAAGGTGAAACATCGGTACTTTTTAAAATGGTTTCCAAACCCTCTTTATTATAAAACGTAAAACGTTATCAAGATGATGATAAGGAGTTTCAAAATAAGATTAACGCTTTGAATGATGTGAGATTGAGTGGCTTTGTGTATGAAGATGGAATTTTGAAATTTGGTAAGAGACTTTGTGTTTCCGATATACCTGGTCTAAAAAAGAGTTGTTGGATGATGCTCATAGATCCAATTTCTATATAAACCCTCATAGAAACATGATGTATAGAGATTTGGAGAAACATTTTTGGTGGGAAAACATGATGAGGGAGATTTCTAATTTTGTGTCAAGATGTATGGATTGTCAAAAAATTAATGATAGAAGGAAAAATCTTGGAGGAGTCTTGCAACCTTTTCTGATACCTGAGTGGAAATGGGATAATATTATGATGGACTTTGTCATGGGACTACCAAGGACTCCTAGAAGGAACTATGTAATACGGGGCATTGTTAATTGTCTAAACAAGTCAGCACATTTTCTTGATATAAGGGAAGGTTTACAAATTAAACATTTAGCAAGACTATATATTAATGAAGTTGTAAGGATTTATGGAGTACCACTATCAATTTTTTCTGATCATGATCCCCATTTTACATCAAGATTCAGGAAAAGTCTTCAGAAATTCCTAGATACTGAACTCCATTTGAGCACTGCCTACAACCCCCAAACTGATGGAAAATCAGAATATACTATTCAAACATTAGAAGACATGTTGAGATCTTGGTCACTTGACATTCAATGTATGTGGGATCAATATTTACCTATGGTAGAATTTTCCTATAACAATAGATTCCATTCAAGTATTCAGATGGTAACATATGAAGTGTTATATAGAAAAGAGATGTTGCACACCAACTTGTTGGGATTATGTGGGGGAACGAAAACTCGTAGGCCCAGAACATGTAGAGGAAACAATGGAAAAGGTGAAGGTAATCCAAATACACCTCAAAGCAGGTCAAAGTAGGCAGAAGAGCTGTGCTGATAACCAAAGGAAGGATTTGGAATTTCAGGTAGGAGGTCATGTTTTCATGAAGGTATCTCTATGGAAGGGTGTTATATTTTTTGGTAATAAGGGTAAATTGAGACCCAGGTACATCGAACCTTTTGAAATTCTTGAACAAATTGGGGTTGTAGCTTACCGTTCGGAAATTCCTCCAAGTCTCTCCAAAGTTCATGATGTATTCCACGTATCACTATTGAGAAAATACATGCCTGACCCAACACATGTACTCACCTATGATAAATTAGAACTGGAACCTGACCTTTCTTATTGTGAAGAGCTTGTCAAGGTTCTCGATACAAGAAAACAAGTGCAGAGAAACCGGACGACTCGTCTTGTAAAAGTTTAATGATGAAACCATAAGATTGAAGAGGCAACGTGGGAACCCGAGGAACATACGATGAAGAACGAACTGAGTCTTTTTATGATGTAATATTATAATAATTTCTAGGAATATTTAAAGGAGAGGATAATGTAACACCTCAAGCTTCCACGATACACTTTTCATTGAATAATACAGTAGTATGTGTTGTTAGCAACATCGAGTTCTAACACACCACAACCAATTTAACTAGCCATTATGAATAGTAATACACACTTTTTGAAATTTTATAAATTTTATCTTTCAAAGTTGAATTCATTTTTGGATTCATAATATAGAAATTATCTTAGGGTGAATTTTTTGGTATTTTCCGGAAAACTTTCAATTTTTGATGAATAATGAAAAACACTGAGTTATTGTTTAAAACTGAATTTTTATTTAAATAATAAATTATTTTATTTAAATTTATTTTAGGTCAAAATAGATACATAATACCTATATAATTTTAAAGATATTCATTGGAGTTATTTTATAATAATTTTATTTTTATAACAATTTTATTGAACTTTTCACTGACTTTTACCCACCTTCTAAGAGAATTTACAGATTCACATAAAAAAATGTGAAAGTAACTTAAAAATTCCAAGAGGCAAGGATGATATCAGTAAGAAAAATGTGATTCAATAAGATCAAAATAAATTTTTGTGAATAGTAACTTCTTAACTTTTATTTACCATGGTTAAAAGTAAATAGGGTAATTAAGGGTAAAAAAGATGTTATTATTACCATAAACATTTCTTAATTCTATTAGATAAGTATAATTCGACCAAAAACAACCTTAGGAATAAAATATGAACCTCTTTCATCCAGTTGGCTTAGATTAGGACACTTATTATTATTTTATTTAAAGAAGAGTTAAAAGAGTAAAAATCAATTTTTAATAAACAAAATATTTTTAATATAGTGTTATAAATAAGATAAATTCGACTATAAATATTCATTAGAAATTTAAAATTATATCCTTTATAATTGTATTTTATTTATATTTTTTAGATATTAAATAATTTAATTTAGTTCTGACACATTGATTATGCAGTAATTTCCTAATTAATGAAATATTAAAATAATTGACATTATAAATATCCATATAAATTTAATTTGAGAATTTTTATGAATTCCAATAATTTTCTTGGTTAATATGAAATGTTAGAGTTGGTTGTATTAATTTTTTTCAATGTAATAATGCTATTATAAATTTAGAAAAAAAAATACCAAAGAGTGTCAAAATTGAAAAAAAAGATTGTTCTAAAAAAATATTGTATTATTAATTGATATTATATTCCTAAAAATCTAAGGATAGGCTGAATGACTTATATAAATACAGTTGTATCATTAATTAAACACCTTGGTTTTTCTTTGAAGTATATAGTAATATTATTAACCATATAATATAAAAATACAAAGAGACATGGTAAATGTCCAACTATTTAACGAAGAGTTAAATCTAAAGGATAAAGTTAATATAGGGAACCGAACTGGTCCAAAACCAACTAGTTGAGTGTTTTTCGACACATCCAAACCTTATCCAACATTTAATCCACTTTGGAGTAATTAGAAACCGAAAATGATTTTATTATAAAATAATATTTCTAGCTTTTCTTAAGGTGCCCCACGCCCCTCTAATAAAAGGGCACTCCCCCTTCTCTCTAATTCACACCTTCAAAGCCATTTGGCACAGCAAACCCATTCCAAAATACCCTCTTAACTATCCTCACTTTATAATATAGGTCTTTCTTTAGTCATAAATCCATCCTAAGGATCCCTTTTGATCAAATCAAAAATAAGAACCCGAAGAAGAGGTAAATATCCAAACACCTCTTTCAAGTTCCTTTCTTCTTCCACATCCTCTTTCTTTGTTGTTTCCATTATAAAATGATAACTCCAGTATATTATACATAAAATTATGTTATTATAAATATGGTTCAAACTTATTCATTATTCTATCCATCCTTTGATTGACATGTCACCATACATGCGTACGTACGGCTTACCATCTCCAAGTCGTGGTGTAATTGTGATTCAATACATTATTATTTGGATGGGTATAATAATGATGTGTAATTAATGTAAATAATAAATATAACATGATAATTATTCTATATATATGATATAACATCCAATTATATATTATTTTAATATCTAAAGAATGATATTGTCGCTCGTCCGAACGTACGGATTACCGTCTCCACGAACGCGACGAAATTCATTCCCCATCGTATCCATTCAAGACTAATTTTCATTAGATGATTAAAAATAATGTTCAAAGACTTAATATAATTATGAATATTAATATGATACATCCTATCCATAATAAAAATTTCTTACGTAACAAATCATATAAAAGAAAATGAATCAGTTAACACCCGAAACGACGATAATACTAAGATATTTTTAACAAAGCAATGTTAAAAGATCATATATGATATCATATTAATATATATGATTCCTGTATAATTTAATAACAATTATATATGAATTATAAATGTTTGTATCCTACCCTTAACCAATAAAATGTACTAAGTAAGGGTTAATTCTACAATCTCATTATTATCTGATGTTGTTTTTATGTAAGTATCTACTGGGAACTCGTTATCATCCACAGCCATGTTTCTTAAAGATGTATTCCAAAACCTTTTTACTATTTAATAGAATATGGGTTCAAGTCATTTATACCCTTATTTTTCTTTTTATAAAAAAATTTAAAGGAATCTTGCGGTCATTTTCCAAACAAGGTACTTTTTAAACTTTTTGAAAAAATTAATACAAGAATGTATTTTTTTAACTTATATGGAGAGTGAGGCTATTTTACACTGTTATAACATCGTTGAAGATTCCATTACAATCTTATAATAATATTTTCAAAAATAAATGTTTTATTTTATAATTACGTGTCTTTTAAATGATTTCAAAATAGAAAGAGATATTTCTATAAAAAGGTTTTCATTTCATCTATGTCAATATCCTTTGATGGATTTTATGTTTGTTTGAAGTTGATTTATTATGATACAAAAATTCGATATTTTATTGAAGGTTTTGTGATGTGTTTGACTGTGGATGTGTTATTTCATACCATTAATGGTTTAGGGATAATGTATTGACATTTCGTATGCTATTTTTAATACGAATGTTTATGTTTTGTTTAAACATTTTTATATAGTGAATGAATTGGACTTAGTAAGTGATGGGATGGAGCCCACTATAGCTCTTTGATGCATCGGTGGGTCTCATGAGACAAACTAGTGTCCTGGCATAAGGCCTTGACAAAATATTATTTGTAGTCTTGGCATGAGGCCTTGACTATATGGTTATGAAAGTCTGGCATTAGGCATTCCATCATTATGAAAGTGTCTGTTGATATTGCATGTGATTATTTGACTAGAAGAATATCCTTGTGAGTAAGTATATGGAATTATTTTGATTTATATATTCTATATTATAATGAATTTTATGTTGAAAAGGATTTTGTTTTAGTTCTATACATTTCCTTAAATGTTTATGCTTATTAATGAAAGTTTTCAATGTAATGTTATCCTTACAGAGCATCTGAGATCACCCGTTTATATGTTTTATTTTTTCCAGGATGCAAAAAATTATGTTCTGACTGACCTGTAGGGATAGTCTATGGGATCTTAGTGTTGTCCATGGAATCATTGTTTTTGATGTTTTCCATTTTTTTATGTAATGTAAACCTTATTAATGTATCTATTATTTCAAAAGTAACTAAAGTAATCAGTCTTTCAAGACTTGATCTTTTGTAATCATGCCAATGTTATATGAAAATGCACTGACTCTGGGTAACTGGGGTCGGGGCGTTACACAAAAGGATAAGGATATAAGATGCTTTATTAGCCATGAAGAAGTTTTTCGATGTGATATCAATGTGGAAATTGAGTTTGGAATTACATATCAATCTCACGGTTTTGAAAAGAAATGGAATATGTAGTTCAAATAAAAACCCAATAATCATAGATAAAATAAAATTAGCCTTCAATTATGCACAATGTTTGATAATAAACATGGAGGGGAATTTACGTAAGGTGGATGATAAATATTTTAAGTGCGAAAGGGATGATCGTAGAAGGGATGAATGTCTATATAATGGGAGTATAATATCTATATATGTGAATAAGGAGAAATCCCCATAAAATTCACCACCAAACATTAGTTTTTCAATTACATGGATTTTGGCTACTATTTCTACATGTTCCCCAATATAAGGACTCATACGAATGAGAAGACACAAAAACCTCTAGGGAAATAAGAAAAAGATAAAGCTTCTGAAATCACAATGGATTAAGTGAATCATGATAATTTGGTCACACTTATCTCCCCTCCACAAATGATACTTTCATGTATGATCTTGTATGATTAATAACTATGAAAATCATATTGATCATTATATAGTGATGTTTAATGTGAGTATATACCTTTGCAAGGATTCTGGATTAATTAAATCACATTTTATATTTTATCAGTATAAGGATTAATCGATGTTTCCCTGGAAAATGTTTTGGTATAAGGTTAGAGCTTATTTAAGGAATAAAGGTTGAATAATAATTTGGATGGGTAATAAGGTTATCCATTTCAGGAATGTTAATGTTAAATATTATAAATCTTTTGATAGATTAATGTATTATCATAGCACATTGGGATTTATTAATATTGGATAATATTCTCTAACAACATTGTATTGATGGTAATTGATGATCGATGGGATTGATTATCATTGATTTCATTATCTGTTAGTGCATCAAGAATAAAAAATTCACCTTGATTATTAGATAATAAGGTGATGTGGAAACTGATCAGGGATCAAAAATGGGTAACATTATGCTGAAATCAATTAAGTATATCACTTTCTGAAAATTATTAGTCTTTAGGAAAGGATATTGAAATAAAATTATGTCCTATTATCATAGATTATGAGGATATTTATAATAACCCAGCATTAGTACATTACATAATCCTGAGTTTTAGACAAGAAAATAGTTTCTTACACATTATGGGCCTCTTCAAGTTTAGACTTTTTGGTCATTAGGATATAAATCATACATAATATCTCATAATCATACATGTGGATACTTTTGAAACAATATCCACTTTTTCAAAATATAAAACATTTCAAATAAAACAAAGTTTATTTCAAAAATATTCATGAAATTTAAATTTTCATCAATATTTGTCTTACACATCCTTATAACTTTTGAGAATAATTTAAAAACATGGGATGAGCAAAAAAATCTCAATATGGGATATAAGGAGTGAAATCATTAGTCATGTGATTACATAAAAAGCAATAAAAACAATTTCATAAAAACTCATTAACATACATAGAAACATCATGTAGTTTCATTGGGTCATATTTATTATATAACTATTACAATCACCCTTACACATGGAATAACCATTCAGTCAAATTCAATCTCTAGATTACCTAATGTATTGGAGAGCTATAATGGGGTCCACACTTCATATATTGAGCTATAATGGGATCAACATAATATATCTTGAGCAATAATGGGATCAACACAACATTAATATTCTCAAATAACATAACATGGTACTAAATTATCATGAAATTAGGAGAAACATATATTTCCATATGTATATATATAACAATGTTATTGAAATTTATTATAGGTACAATTAAATTTTTTTTAAAAGGAATATCCAATACAAATATAATTGGACTCAAAATTAATTTTAAAGAAATGGATATGTGTATACAAAATAATTTCACATAATACAAAATTATATAAAAATAATCACACTAATAATCTTAATACCACATAATGGATAAAGTTGAAGGTCAACCCAATGATTGGAAATTAGGTTAAGAATTCCCTTACCTTAGGTTCATTACACTTATACTCTGTTTAAACCTCCTGTATAATGTTTAAAATAGTGTTATTAACATCTTATAAAATAACATTCATGTTTATAAAACATTATATGATCATTTTATAACAATAATTTTATCCTTTAATTATTTGTAATTTGTTTTTACCATTATTTCGGATATGTTATTTAGATGATTTCCATGGCCATCTTGTATTTTATTTTTTTGTCATATGGAAAAGACATTACATAAGTAGAATGAAATGGTATTAATATTTCTCCATAATATTATATTATTCCCTAAATAATTTTGGTAATATGTTATGAGTATTAATTATAATATAAATCTCGAGTGATATCTGTTTAAATCATTTTGGCAGTTCTTTAATAACCACATACTAGTTTCATTATATGACAGAAAAATATGTATATATGTTAACTCTCGAACATGAAAGTAGATATATCATACACATTAAATTATTTTTCTACCATTAAAATGGTATTATAACCATTTTTGAATGTTGTAATGGTAATTTAATAAACAGCATCCACGATTTAGTAAATCCACACAACACTGACTATTTTTTTATTATTAAACTAAGAGGTAGAGGAGAGGAAGAATGATGATAAACATTCATACATGGACATGATAAAATAAAGAATATATTTGATTATTGGGATTTCAAACCTCCAAGATAAGGGGAGGCGAAGAGGGTAAAAAATTAAGGAATTAAAAAAGAAAACACATGAAAATTGAAAATGATTCATTCCTCTTGATCTCTTCCCCTTGAGATCATCATTAAAGGGTTTGGTATTAGACTTTTGGTGAGGCCAGTAAGTCTCAGACGAGGGGAAGGGACTTGGGAAGGAGATTTGGTAGAACATAGAAAATTCTAATGGATTGAGTGGTGTGATAAGAAGAGGGAAATGTGGGTGATATTTATTGTGGAGGAGAGGAGGGATTTATATTATTTTAATATTTTGTCCAGGACTATGAAGAGTCTTAATTATTATGATCAAAATAGTTAAGAGGGCATGTTAGTTTGAAACAAGAGGGATTACATCATCCATGATGTAAAAAATTGTGTATTTTATTGATAATTTGAATATACAGTATTTTACCACATTTCACTAGTCATGAAAATTCAATAATTTCAGAAAAATCCCAAAAATTTACCTTGAACATTTTCTAATTTTCATATTTCAAAAATTAACCCCATTTATTAAAAAAAAATTATAAATTGATTAATTTATTATTTAAATAAAATCATAATATATACAAAAAATCAATTTTCAAACTATAACCCATTTTATATCAACTTGATAAAATAATAAAGACATCATTATCATATAACTATAAGAAAATAAAACAGTAATTCAATTTAATATTAATCAGGTCAATATTAATTTTTATAAGGGTATGTTACTACTCACAGAAAAACAAGTCAGTTATCTGAGACTTTGAATTACATCCTAATCACAACCACATATGTCCATTTTTTGAAATTAAAATCATAGAAGTGGAAAATTTTATGTTAAATGGGTAGTTTGTAGCCATATACAAAAAACATTACATGAATTTAAATTTATTTTAAAACCCAGGGGTGTTACATTCTCACCACCCTCTAGAAACTATAGCTTCACAATTTTATTAACATATTAAAAAAGTGAATATACTTCTCCCTCATAGAATTTTAAAATTCCTTGTTGCTTATTCTACTATGTGGTTTATACAAAAAAACATCACATGGTGGTTTACCTTTTTCCACGATACATTATCTCAATGATATAGAATCTAAACTAGTCTCTATTTGTAAGGTTCTTATCCAGCTGAATTGCGTTTAGGCTCAGAACATGAGATGAATTTGTCATGTACATTATCAACATTGAAACATGAAAACATTGTGTACCTATGATAAAATCAGAGGAAAATATGCTTGGTAGGAAACCAGTCCAATGTTATCCAAGATTTCATTTGGTCCAATGAACCATTGGCATAACAGACCTTTCTACCAATTTATAGAACACTTTTCCATGTTGAGATTCTATGAAAAAGAGGATTACATACCTTAAATGAAACCTATTCCCCCTATTATCTGTATAGATTATCTTTCTGCTCAAGAATTTCCGCAGGTGTTGTTTGATCATCTCTTCATTCTCAGATACTTCCTCTATGAATTATGGTTCCTTCAACTTTATTTTCAAGAATTCTCCTAAAAATTTGAAGTTCGGCATCACTTCCAAAATAATTCCACAAAAGGTTCGATCAGTATACTGGAAGGAAAAATTTTAATATAAGAAAACACAAATAATGATAGATTTTGATCCCAACTAACCAAGTTTTATATTTGACATGATCTAAACATATCATCCAAAATCTGAATCATCTGTTCAAACTAACCAATTGATTGTGTTTGAAAAGTTGTACTGAAATTTAATTTTGTTCCCAAATACTTCTGAAGTCTCTTCCAAAAATTAAAATTTAACCTAGGATCTCTGTAAGATATAATAGAAAGGGGAACTACATAAAACCTAAAACGATATTTGAGGTATAGTTGAGAAATCATCTCTAAATCAATTATATCTTGAATAGGGAGGAAAAGAGTAGATTTAGTTAGTTGATCAATAATAACACATATTGCATTGTAACCTTGAGAAGTGAATTGTTGTCCCACCACGAAGTCCATAAATATATTCTCCCATTTCTACGATGGCTCTGGGAAAGGCTAAAGTGTTTCCTTCAATACTGACAAATTTTCTTTAACCTGATGACATGGAAAATATTTCATAGTAAATTTAGAATTATCTATTTTCAATCCATTCTACCAATAATAATCAAATATCTCTATAGATCTTTCTGCTTTTACGATAAACTGAAAATGGAGAACTGCAAGATTCATATAACAATTATTTCTTCAACTGAGAATATCCAGGAACACATAATCGCATACCAAACCTCAAAATGCAATATTTTTCATGTTAAAATAATGGTAAATGACGCATTTTATCCAATTTTACATTTTTCTGTAACTCACAGACTTTTGTTTTGTACTTACTTAATTCTGTATGACAGAGATGACTACACTGAATCCTGCATCAAAACAAATGAATTTCCTATATTAAAAACTTCTAGATGAATTTTTATAAAATAATTCACAAAAGGTACACATTCTAATCATATAATAGTTAATTTAGCATTAATATTTAGAATCAATGCATCATCTAGTATATTTTATTTTCCAGGATGGTAATGAATCATGTAATCATAATCCTTAATGTGTTCCAGCCACCCCATATTTCTTGTCTTAAATTCCATCTGAGTAAATATATACTTTATGCTTTTAATGTGATTATATATTTCACATTTTACACCATATAGATGATGACTATAAATTTTTAATGATAAAATTATATCCAAAAATCCAAAATCATGTGTAGGGTAATATAACTCATGAGGTTTCAACTGACATGAATCATAAGCAACTACCTGACCATTCTGCATTAAAACAGAACCATATCACTTTAAATAAGCATCACTGTAGATGAGAAATTCACCACTTCAATATGGTAGGGTCAATAATGGAGCATTTACCAATCTTCTTTTCAATTTTAGAAAACAATCATCTCATTCTTTCACCCAGATGAATTTAACTTCTTTCAGAGTTAACTTATTCCGTGGACAATGTAACTGTGCTATTTTTTCAAGAAACCTCCGATAATAGCCTAACAAACCAATAAATCTATGAATCTCAGTAATATTTGAGGTTCTTATCACTTCATAAATAACCATCATTTTATAAAGATCAATAGTTATTCAAAATTTAGAAATAATGCGATGAAGGAATAAAATTTTTTTGCAACCAAATTTCACACATGCTGAATTTTAGATATAGTTTATTTTCTTTTAAGGTTTGAAAGACAACCCATAGTTGTTTTTCGTGTTCCTATTTACATCCAAAATATACCAGTATGAAATCATTAAACACAACAAAAAACATATCCAAGAACTAATGAAATTTTCTATTCATAAGATCCATTAATATAGAATGTTAATTATTTATCCCAAAAGGTAGAACTACAAATTCATAATGATTTTATATATTATGAGATGTAATCTTCAGTATGTTTGTATCCAATAATCTCAACTTATGGTACCCCAAACTCATGTCGACCTTCAAAAATTACTATGCTTTCATGAGATAATAAATCAAATCATCAATATGAGGAACATGATAATTGTTTTTAATAGTAATGTTATTAAAGTATTCATAATCAATGAAAAGTATCATTGAACCATCATTGTTTTTGATAAACAAGATAATAGAACCCTATTATGATGTTCTAGGTCAAATGAAGTCGTTTTCTAGTAATTCTTACAACTGCTTTTTGAATTCCAAAGGTTCCATTTGAGTCATTCCTTAAGGGGGTTATGAAACAATCTTAGTATCTGCACCAATGTCACTCAACATCTCAATCTGGAATAACACCTATAAAATCATCATAAATAACATCCAAGTATTCATTTAATAATGGTACATCATTAATCTAGATTGTTACCTTATTTTCAAGAGTACGAGAAAGATAAATGTTATTTCCATTTTTTTATCTTCCTCAGGTGTTATCATTGGTATGGTTTCATTATTATACACAAACTAAAAATCTTTCTAAAAAATTACTATTGATCTGCAATCTATCTTAGACTGATAAAAAGAGTGCCAGTCCATACACTGCAAAACATCAAACTCCACTAGAGGCTATACAAGTATGTTTTTAGGTAAAATATTTCTACAGAAAAAGATATGAATATTATTATAATTTCTTCTTGGCATAATATTTACTCCAGGTATTTTTACCAAGAGTTATGGTTTCATTTCATGAGGTGGAATTCCTAATTCCCAGAAAAATTTGTATAAATAAAGAAATGACTAGACCCCGAATCAAACAACACATTTTCGACATCTGTAAAAACTAGAAATGTACCTGATAAAACTACATTTGATGGCTCAACATCTGAAGATTTGGTTGAATTGGATTTTACCACACCCCTCTACTTCCAATATTACTGATTTCTTACATGAGTGACCAGCTTTAGACAGACAATATAAAAGTGACCCAATTCCATACAGTTAAAGCATATCAATATCATCTTCTCATTAATTTTCCGATAATTTTCAATTAACTCATGAGACATGTCTCCAACCCTTCACATTGGTAGATTTCCAATAATTTACAAGACATTCAATAGGAATGTTTTTACCTCACTTTTCACAAGTAAGGAAATATATTTTCTTACCACCATAATTATTGGATGAATTCTTCCCCAATGCATGCCAACAAGACTACTTATTATTCTTGTAATCATGAGGCCAATATATTCCATGAAACTCCATCTAAAATTTTTAATCACAATTTTCTCATAGCTTTTAAACTCTCATGAAGCCAATTCTTTTTGTAAAAATCGTTTCAAACAAGAGAGAAATCTATTGATTTTACTATCAAAATCTAGAGTAAAATTCGGTACATACCAAAACAATCTTGTAAAAGTGGATTCATATGATACCAAAAAATCCAAATATTTTTACTTATGTTCTAATAATTATTTCTCCAATTAGAGTCTTAATTTTTTTGGAAAATATTTTCCATAAAAAGACTCTTAAAATCATCCAATTCTATACTATCAAGATTATCTCTTTCTCTCATATTCATAACTAGTGACAACTATTGATCAAATTCAACTTTAAAATGATAAATGGATTGTATTATCTTTTAGTGTTTTGAAAAATTCATTACATCAAATATAATCTCTAGAGCATTCGTCCATCCTACGACTATCACTGGATCTGTGGATCCACTAAATGTTGGAGGATGTTTCCTCATAAAATGCTCTAAAAATTCATGTTTCTTCATGGTGGATCATTTTTATATATATTATGGATATCATAATCATTTATTTCTCTAGTCAACCAAGTTATTTCTATAACAAATAGCTCGTTCTAATTCCCACCATTTCATTCTACAAATTTGTATATACATAGAACTGTTGGTGCCTTCCTACTTTATCTTCCATATTTCTTGTGCGGAAAACCATTTTGAACAAACATATCATAGATCAATCAACATGGTAATCTTTAAATGCTTTTACATTTCAAATAACCATAGAGTAAAAATAATTTATGCAATTCTTTTAATATCACCCTAACCACTATAGTTATCCAAATAATCCTTTGAAACCTATTATAAGGACCCAACCCTAATACATTACATAATCCCATGTTTTAGAAAATAAAATACATTCTTACACATTGTGTATATTTCTAGGTTTAGATTTATATGTAATTAGGACATAAACCTTACTTAAAATCAAATAATCATACATTTGGATTATATTACAACAATATTTATTTTTCTCAAATTATAAAACATTTAAAATAAACCATAATTTCTTTGAATAATCATAATGAAATTTAAATTTCCTTCTATCTTATCATGGTGACGTATTTGTGGTCAATAAAGAATCATGTGTAAATATTTTTTAAATATTTTTATGGAATAGTGATGGTGAAGGTTGTTTTTATGATTGGAGAGGATAACATGGATAATCAATATAAAATGACATTGGATCTCATGCTTAATAATTATCAATAAGAACTCAGAAAATTGTTGAAATGGTGTTATGTTCCAAGACATGTGTCATTGGAAGAAATTTTTTTACAACATTTGATGAAGTCCATGCAATACTTAATTGCATTAGGAAATTCGAAGATCCATCCAATAGATTCCAATAAGAGGATGTTTGTGAACTAAATTAGATGATTGAAGATAAGAACATCAAAGTTATATAAAATGTGTTTAAATGATAACCCTACACTCAAAAAAAGATAAACATGAATTATTATTTCATTGAATGAGGTGATGTAGAACCCACACATCATCATTAACTGATTCAAAGAAGATTACTGAATATGTTTGGAATTCATGATCCAAAAATTAAGGATTAATGATGATGTTTTGAAGAAAAAATACACAGGTAGATATAATGAACAAGGGGCATTGAATGTTGAAGGTGGTTGTGAATCTAATATTATGTTTAAAAAATTTTATGAGACATTGTCAAAAAAAATATCACCATCCATGTAAGCCATCCATGTTCCTCATCCTCAAGCACTTGAAGGACCCGAGGGTCAACCATGCTAGAGGGAATCCCTCAAGGCCATCCCCCACGAGGTAGGTTCTTGGTCCATGATTAAACCTGCAGGTGCATGGACAGTGGTGAGACCATGTAGTGATTTCATAATGGGTGGTAGAAGAACCTTTAAAAGAAGAGAGCGAGCGTATAAATGTTCCAATAGGGTGAACACAGTACGAGGTGGTACTGAAAGGGGAGGAGGAGAGTTCAGAGGGTTGGCTGTCGTGATTTGATATTTAAACATCATGAAAGAAGCGACACATTTCGATGCAGGACTTGTTTTTAAAAAAATAGACACAATCTCCATCATTGATCTGATTGCTATATAATCTTAGCAATTGATTCCTCAAAACGACACTTTTTGGCATCTAATCAATGCACTCTTGATCCAATGCATCGCTACCATCTGATCTTTTCCACCAAGGTTGTATTCCACCTCTGGACACTCGATCATCTCCCGCGATCTAGAACATGATCCAGAACACCCCACTCACCACTCCAAACACCGCTTGAGACATAGAAGAGCTTGTATGGATCATTTGAGCATAATCATGTCCGTGAGTTAAATCTCATTTTCATGCATGCATGAAACCGACTATACCGCGTGGTCGAAACAACTAAAGGTGTGCGACCATGTCCTGCCACATGAGCCCTCATAGAAAATCCTTTCATGCCTTCCTAAATGCATGCATGTGATGTTTTCACATGAAATTAGGAGACTGCATAGAAGAGAAAAGAAAAGTGAGATATGTGGCATATCTCATCCTCATTTGAAATATTCAATGATGATGATCTCGTACCATCAAGGAATCAATCCTCTTGTAATATCTTAATGGATTTTAATGTAGGTCACCACTGATATTGACTTATAAATAGAGAAACATTATGATTGAGAGAAGATTCCATTCACATACCTAAGATACAATGTTTTTCACAAACACAGAATCTTCATTCCTAATTTGCAAAGGACTAGCAGTAGTTTCTGGAAATCTTTGCTACGTGAAGGACAATAGGATCCCTTTGAACTTAGACAAGTGTTATGCACTCTTAATGGGTTTTACGATGAAAGAGTCCCACCCTCTGTGTGAAGGAAACACAGAGACACACTATCAGTTTGAAAAACCCTCATCATACCTTGGGATGAATCTTGTCTTTGAAAACCAAATAATGATAGTTCTATGCACCTCCCTTGTTTGAATAACACATAAAGAAGCACAGACACTCTGTGGTTTTTGTGTTCATATGATATTCCTCGAGAGAGAAGAAGAAGAACCCAAGGGCAGAATATACCCAATCAGGTTTGGAATGAAAAACTATGACACTTGTGAGTTAAAAACATCTGAACGAAGTGAAAGGGAAAGAAGAGATAGTGAAGAAGTGGCTTGAGAGACCTTATGAATAAAGTGTTATGGGTACATGATCACACTCATGTGCTTAATTTGATGTATCCCAAGGCTATTCATGATTGTGTAAAGAGAATGACTCATGAGAAGGGGTAGTTCATGCATACATGCAATCACATGTGGGAAGTGGAGAAGAGCTAGTCGTATAAAATTGAATGAATTAAATAGAACAAGTGTATGTGTAATATATGAATCAAAAGGGAAGAAAAAAATAGAAAAGAAGAAATAGGATGTGTGTGTGTTCAAAAGATTATAACCATTTTGTTTTTACACAAGAAAAAGGAAAAAAAATTCTTGTATTCTTGCATTCACATGAACATGTAAAGAAACTTAAAGGAAGATACTGTGTCTATGCATGTTGAGAAAAAAGAATCCAAGAAGACAGTGCATGCACAAAAGCACGAGACACATGCCTGCTATCATGTGTAATCACATGTACATGTGAGAAGTAATTGAGATATCCAAAACAAGAAGTTTGGATTCCATGAAATCCATCTATGAAGTTGACAAGTACTGAGACTAAAGTGAAACAAAAAAATAGATGCACTTGTATTTGAGTGGATAGTATTTGAGAATACAAGAAGGCAGAGAGAGATTATATTATTAAGAATTATTCTGGCACTCTTGATAAGGTTGTGTGAACTATTTTCAGACACATATGTGAGGGTTGTTCTACCTAAGAAGATCAAATAATTTCTCAAGAATTGTTGAGATGAGTAATTATTATAGAAGAGATTAGAATTATTGATCATGACCAATATACAATTACAATGGTTGTTAATGAATCTGTACAAGATTCATTGGAATGTGTGATTCAATAAACCTATGTGGAGAGAGAAAAATATAATCTACAGTGATTAAAGAAATAACTTATAGAAGGAAGCTGTTAGTGTGAATAAAGAGCTTGAAGACCCCTGTGAGATTTAGGGAGGAGAAGAAGTATTTAGTGGGATTTTAAAGTAGGCTAGTGGACTCTAGTAACATTGTGGGATGCAGTATAAAGACCCTCTTATAGGACATAGGAGAGATACAGTGGGACTAGGTATCGACTATTGTAATTGATAACAATATTATAATAGAGAATTTGTGGTGGGGGGGGGGGAATAACAAACACAACAAGGAGTATGTCCTTGAAAAGAAAATTATTTATCCTTTTGTTGAGTGACTTTACATTTGTTTCACTATTCGATGTAAGGCTGAGAGACACTAGAATAGTGGACTGAGCCTTTGACCAGCCATAAATGATTAATTGAAATGAAACAATTAGAAAAAATATTTATATGGTTCAATGAATCACCCCTCCCATTCTCAGTGATTCACACTGATATGGGCACCACAATTGGTATCAGAGCGAAGGATTCCTTTAAAACATCCGAGGGAGATTATATGAATTAAATATTTGAGGAGATGACTGAACAACCTCAAAAGAATATATCTACCAAGACTTAGAAGAAGAAAATAATAATTAGGGAAGGAATATGAATAATAATCTTACTACTAATGGGGAGACAAAATATACTGAAGGTAATATGAAAGAAAAACATGGGATAATTTTTTTATTGTTATGACTCTTCTGATAAAGCCTGATCAAGATGTGATGATAATAGATCAATTAGTGATCTTCATACTGAACTCAAGGATCATCTGAATAAAGTCCATATAGGAGTGGCATGACACATTGATGTAGGCAGTAGTACAATTAATGATGAAAAACTACAACTTGAAGAAGAAAACGATGCCATGGAAGAGGCATTTTTTAAAATTTTTGGTCAATCAAGCACTCTCATAAAACATATTAAAGAAAAAAGAAGAAATTATTAATATTTTAAATGACATATATGATAACGTCACTAAAAATTATAGGGAATTATTTTTTATAAAAAAATTCAATGAAATGGTATTTGTAGATGCTTTCAGAGAATTTGAAATGTTGCACAAAGTCTCTATTATTGTCAGAGCTACTCATCTAGAAGGCAAAGATAAAAAGGTAAATGAGATTAACATCTCATTACCAAAATTAAACAATATGAATAAAGAAAAAATGATACATCTGAAGGAGATTTGGGATAGAAATCTGAGATTAGTTGAGGTTGAGAGTAACTCCCTCAAAAATGATGTGTTTAGAGATGGAAGTGTAAGAGAAGAATCAACAATCACTCCAAGCTAGAACTTCCTAAAGAAATGAATGAATAGATGATGCCAATCATGTTTTCATTTTGGAATATTATTCCAAAAGGAACATCAGATCATCCTCAATTCTAGTAGAAAAATCCTCTAAGAAGAAGGTATCTCATTACCCTGTTATATTGTTTTCTACCAACACATTTGCATTTACAATACAGGTTCAATGTTAAAAACTAGGAAGATGTGAATTGAATAAAATTGGTATACATCCATCAAAATTTCAAGGATGGATACTTGGATGATTATGAAGAAAAATTCCCAAATGGATTCTCAAATAAATAATGAAAATTCCAGAAAAAATAAACCACATAATCTATCCAGAAATATACTACATGAAAAATAAAGAGATTTATTAGCTACTGTTGTTGTTGTTGGATGTTTGGGAATCATGCCAATGATTTCTGGAATAATATTTTAGAATATGAACGTTGTTGAAGGCATACATTCTGAGAATGTAGATGTGAAGAAATGAAGCATCCTACAAAGCAAAGGAAGAAAACACATATGATGAAGAATCTGTCTATCAATAATAGATTATCAATTCATGAATACTTTTATGATAATTGCAATAGAAGTGGTCACAATTATGATGAGTTCTAGTTTAGTCATACCATTACTCATTCATATGGTGATAAGAAACATAGAAGACAAAAATTTAAGAGAAATGGAAAAGTGTTAAAAAAATCTTCCATTGGGAATATGAAAAACAATTAAATCTATAAAATAGAAAAACGATTATTCCCAAGAAGAAGATAAAACCAAAATCGAAGAATGTCATCCCAACTAAGAAAATATGCTTCTAATTTTGAATGAAATATCATACCATGGATCACTGGACACAATCCATGTAAATGAATGGAAGCAAGGTGAATCTAAATGGATAATCAATCCAAAAGAAGATGTGATTGTCTAAATACATTCCTAGAAGATAATCTTAATAAGTATCCTAATAAATGTATCTTGAAGATAATGAAGAATCCATGTTGAATCTCCAATTCATCAAATGTTATGAATGACTGTTTAGTTACCAAGACTAATCAATTTCAAATTTCTAGATAATGAAAAAGAAAATAATATGATGTACTAGCTAAAGAAAATGAAAAAGTGAAACAGGTCCTTCCACATGATGGAAAATTAAAATTTTGATTGATGTTTTCAGAACATGACAATCCATGATTCTCATAATTACTATGTGGAATGTTAAATAATGCTAGAAATCATGATGACAAATATATAACTATTTTACCCAGCCAAATGAAGATTTAGAAAATTGAAGAACATGCACCAGAGGAAGCTACTTCACTACTGGAAGTAGTAAAGACAAATAATCCACACATGTTGATGGTAAATGGATGTAAAGGGTCCATGATGAAAATGAATGATCAAAATTTCAAACGAAGATGAAAAATCAGCATGAAGAGTACCCAAAACATTTTAGCTTAAATGAATGGATTTCTTGAGTTGAGAGAAAATTCTTACCGCCACTACTTATACTAAGAAGCTCACAAGTGTTCCATCTTATTCCCTTATATTTTTTTATATGTTTGATTACATTGTAGGGGATTCAATATGAATGCCATTAAAAAATTATAATTTAATGAAAAAGTGGATAACTACAAGTTGGAAAATTTATTCATTATTTGATAATTACTTAAAGTGTTCCACAGTGGATGATTATCAATATGAATATATAGAATATCATTTGATGATTATTTTCCACTAAGGAAAATAAATGGGATTGATCCCCTTGAAGGGGAGAAAAATATAAAGGAGATGATATCAAGGATTATGTCAATACAAACATTGAAATTGGTATCATCTAAAGAAGTTAAAGTTTAGGTATTCCAATCACACTTTCATCCATTGTTTCTAATTGTATTTATCATGCAAATGAAGGGGGAGTGCTTGATTGATGACATGATGTGATGAAATGGGGGATTTATCATTGAACATGATCAATCTAATATTACTGGTGATGTATGTGTAGGATTTAGCATGTCATTGATAAATATGACTATTTCCAACCCCTTAGATAAGAGATGAGACATTCTAAGTATGATTTCACATGTATTGTTGTTTATGTAAATCATTGAATAACTTGGTCATATCTATCTTTTTTTCCACACCAGGTTATCCCATGTAGACTTAATGTTGATTAACTAAAGTATTTTTTCTAAGTTAACCATGTGACATCACCCCTCTTTAAGAAATCTTCTTGAATATATTCCTTAATGGGAGTTGGACATGATTTTGAAGAAGACCCCACTACACCTTTGAATTTGGTTTCCAATAAGGGGGGGGGGGAATTTGGAACACATATTGACCCATTAAAGTATGACTGTGTAATATTGAAAAAAAAATACAAAGGGTGAGATTGTAGAACAAGGTGTTTTATTTGTTGTCAATATTGATTCAGGTGTCAATTAGTTTTCAATATGTTTATGAAATGGCTATAATGGAAGTTGTGCCGATGATTAAAGTCAATAACTTCTAGAATCAATATGAAATGAATGGATGTCATGCTTGGACATTCTCCATAAGAACTCATACTATTGTTGAACTGGTCCTATGTTCTATGACATGTGTCACTGGAAGACACTTTGTTGCAACATTGGAAGAAGGAAATGAAATACTTAATTTCATTAAGAATTTATAAGATAAATCAAATGGATTCTAATTGTATGAATTTGGTGAACTAATTCATAAGATGGAAGAGTTTATCTTCAATGTTCTAAGACATGTGTTTAAAGGATAACACATCACTCACAACAGGATTACCATGCATTATGATATATATGAATGAGTTGAAGTAGAACCCACAAATCATCCTTGATTGATTCAAATAAGCATAATGAAGAGGTTTGGAATTCATGATCCAGATCGTATGGAGGAATGATGATGTACTGAATAAAAAATAAACAAAAAGAGATAATGAAGAATTGGATTTGATAGTTGAAGGTGGCCAGACATTTTATTATATGTTTAAAAATTGTAAGAGAATTTTTCCAAAAATATGTCCTACAATGGAGGCCAGCTGAGGACCTAATTTTTAATAATATGTAGAACCCAAGGGCCAATTGCACCTAAGGAAGCCATCATGGCTAGCCCCACATGAGGCAGGAGCGCGGGTCGTGTATAAACTAGCAGCTGGGTGCACGTTGGTGAAACTATGCGGTGAGTGAATAGTGGGTTCTTGGAGCATACCCAGAGCAAGTGAGTGGGGGAAAAATTTTCCTACATGTTCAACACGATATGGGAAGGTACCATGATAGGAAGAGGTGAATTCTGAGGGTTGGATGTCGCAAGTTGATATTTGGAATGCAAGAAAACAACGATGCGTTTCGATATGGGAAATGTTTTTAAAAACAAAAAACCAATCTAAATCGTTCTATCTAATCAAGATATGATATCAGCCATTGATCCGTCAATGAAACATGGTCTACAATCCGATCAGCTTGCTCTCAATCCAGTGCATCGCGACCATTTGATCTCCTCCAGCAAGGTTGTCTTTATCCTTTGGACACCCAAGCTTCTACCACGAACCAGGGCTCAAACCAGAACACCCAACTGACAACACCAGCCACTATTTTGTCCACTAATGGGAATTTATAGATTATTTGTGTATAATGAAGTCCATGAAACCAATTACATTTTCACGTGTTCATTAAACTAATGATCTTGCGTGGCTGAAGAAACCGAAGGTGCAATGCCACATCACGCCACTAGAGCACTCAAAAAAAAATCATTTCATGCATTCTTAAACGCATGCTCATGATATTTTCTTGTGAAATAATGAGTCTGTGTTGTAGATAAAAGAACATAGATATATGCATCATATAACATAATTGATTGAAATATTCAACACTGATGATCTCATAGGTTCAATGCATCAATCATCTCGACATATCTCACAAGATTTTAACATGGGGCAATACTGATCTTAACCTATAAATAGAGAAGATTTAAGAATGATATATGCTTCCAATAAAATAATCAAGAGTCTATGTTTCTTAAAAAAAGAGCCTCTCTGTTTTTTGATTTTTGAAGGGCAAGTAGAGGTTTCTGCACAGCTTTACTAGATGATGGAGAATAGGATCCTCCTACCCTTCAATAAGTGCTAGACATTTTCAAAGTGTTTCATGAAGAAAGTTTCTCGTGCATCCCCTGAACAATGGAAAATCATAAAACCCCTTGGATTGTGAAAGATTATGCACCCTCTGTGTGATAGAAAACCGTACACACACAATCAGTTTAACAAACCCTCATCGTGGCTTGTGAAGAATCTAGATTGAGAAATCCAAATAAGGATAGTTCTATGAACCTCCCTTCATTGAGTAACACATACAGTAGCATGAAGCCTCTCTGCTTTGTATGTTCGTATGAGATACCTTGACACAGATGAAGAAGAACCCATGGGAAGAACATACCCATTCGGGTTTTGAAAAGAGGAAATCACACATTTTTAAATTCAACAAATCCAATCCCAGTACAAGGAAAATAAGAAATATGTATGAAGAGGCTCAAGGGGCCTTCTGAAAAAATAGAAGTGCATACATGCACACACTCATGACCATAATTTGAAGCAACATGAGGTTGTTCCTGATTGTGTAAAGAGAAGGATTGACAAGAAGGAGTAGTGCATGCATACATTCCCTCAAATGTGAGAAAGGGAGAAGAGGTAGCCAAATGCACAAAATATCATACCCATTCAGGTTTGATAAAAATTTGAGCTCAAACACCCACATGTAATATAAAATTGAATGATTTAACAAGAAAAAGTGTGTGTGAATTAATAACAAAAAATAGAGAAGATAAAGGGAAAAGAAGAAAGATAAAGTTTGTGTTCTCAAAAGATTACACCCAATGGGGTTTTCACACAAAAAATAAGAATAGAATTATGCCTAAATTCATCCATGCACATGCACAATTGAATACACATAAAAGAAGAGATTGTGTCTGTTCATATTTAGAAAGAAGTGTCCAAGAAGATAGTTCATGTGAAAAATCATGAGACAGATGCATGAAATCATTTGCAATCACATGTACATGTGAGAAGTAATTGAGATATCCAAAACAAGAAGTTTGGATGCCATGAAATCAATTCATGATGTAGATGAGTACTGAGACTGAAGCCATATAGAATTAAAATAAGATCTTGTATATGAGTAGTTAGTATTTTATAATCCAAGAAGACATAAAAAGTAGATATTTTTCAGAATTATTCTATAACTCATAAAGAGTTTTTGTGCACCACTTTCACACACATCTGGGAGGTCAATTATTTATCAGAAGAAGAAATAATTTCCCAAGCATTGTTGAGCTGAGTACTAATCAGATAAGTGATCAGAAATATTAGGAATGACTAACAGACCATAACAAAGGCTATTGAAGATTATTGAATTGACAAATATGCAAGTGTGACTCAGAAAGACTATGTGGATAGAGCATAATATCATCTACAGTAAATCAAGAACGAACTTAAATAAGGAACCTGCTCATGTTACTCGAGAGCTAAAAGAACCCTGTTAGATTTAAGGAGGATAAGATGTCTACAATGGGACTCTAAATTAGGCCAGTGGACTCTAGTAACGCTGGAGGATGCAGTATAAAAACCCTCATGTGGGACTCAGGCAGGATACAGTGGAACTCTATATCGATAAATGTAGTTGAAAATAAGATTATATTGGTGAATATGTGTTGGCAGGAATAACCAACAAAACAATGAGTAGGTATTTGAACTGAACTTTGTAAATACTTGTGTTCAGTGCCTTTAAAATTTCTGAACAATTTGAGGTAAAGTTGATAGACACAAGAAGAGTGGATCGATGATTTAACAAACCATAAATGTTTAATTGAAATGAATCAATTAATACAAATATTTAGAGGGATCACCGATTAAACCCCTCCCTCTTAGTGATTCACACTGATTTGGGAACATCAATTTCTCTTACACATCCTTATATCCTGTGAAAAAAACATTCAAAAAACATGGGATGATTATTAAAAGATAATTAATGCATTAAATTAATTAAATCATTAGTCAATTGATAACATAAAACCTAATATAACCAATTTTATTAAAAATCGTTAGCATGAATGGAAAAAAATGTAGTTATATTCGGAAATATTTACCATATCACTCTTACAATCACCCTTACACATTTAGTAACCATTTGGTCAAACTCCATCTTCAAATAACCAAATACTTTGGAGATCTATAACGGAGCTCACCTATCATATCTTTCGCTATAATGGAATCAACCCAACATATCTTGTGCTATATGGGCACAAACCAAAATAACTATGAACAAGGAACATACCATGGTAATAATATATGATCAAATTAAGGGGAACCACTCATCATATATATATATATATATATATCTGTGTGTGTGTATCTTTTTGAAATTTATTAAATATACATTCAAAAAAAATTAATGGAATGTCCCTTATAAATATAATTAGAGTGAGAATTAATTAGAATGGAAAGAAAATGTGTATACACTCTGATTACAGATAATAAAAAAGTATATAAACAAAAATTCATCAGACCAATAATGTTAATACCACATAATGGATAAAGTAGATGTTTAACCTAATGATTGGAAATTAGGATAAGAATTCCCTTACCTCAGGTTCGTCTTACTTCAAACATGTTTAAATATCCTCTATAATGGTGAAAATATTTTTACTAATGTCTTAAAGTAACATATTCATTTTTATAAATCCATATATGATCTCTTCATAACATCATTTTATCCACTAATTATACATATTTTGTTCTTTCTACTATTCTAGGTGCATTCATTACATTATTTCCATGGCTGGATTGTATTTAATTTTCATGTGGTATAGAAATGAAATTCCATAAGTTGAATGAAATGATATTACTATATTTCCTGAATATTAAATGATTCCATAAATAATATTGGTTATATGGTATGAGGATGAATTATTATATAATTATTTAGTGATATCCTTTTAGAACATTTTTTATGTTCTTTTATAATCACGAACTAGTCTCATTATATAACATAATATTAAGTATATTTATTAAATCCAAAACATTAAATATGACATATGATACAATTTGTATTCTGTTTAAACCATTAAAATGGATTTATAACTAGTTTCTATGGATGTAATGGAAATTGAAAACACATCATCCTTGATTTGGTAAATCAGCACATCAGAAACTATTTTATATTTTTAGAATAATAGTAAGAGGAGAGGAAAAAATATGATGATATTTTTACATAAAAATGAAAAAATAATGAATACATATGATTATAGAGATTTCATACCTCTTAGATAAGAGGAGTGGATGATATTATAAGAAAATAAAGGAATTGAAATGAAACCCTATGAAAATAGAAAAGTATGCTTACCTCTTGATCTCTCCTCATTGACATCCTCGTTAAGGCAATTGGATTTGGCCCTTTAGATAAACCAGAAGGTCTTAGATGTGAGGAAGATCCTTTAGAAGGAGATTTGGTAGAACATAGATAATTCTCAAGGATTTAGATGTGTTAGAGGAGTAGGAAAATGGGGGTGGTATTTATACTGGAGGGGAGGATGGATTTTACAATATTTTAATCATTATTTTGATATTTTTGTCTAAGACTATGAATAATATTAATTATTTTGTTCATATTAATAAAGAGATAATGTGATTTAGAAAAAATTGGGATTACATCATCCATGATGTCAAAAATATTTTATTTAACCAATATTTTTAAAGTACGGCATTTTACTATATTCCACTATTCATAAAAAAATCAAGAATCTCAAAAAAAATCCAATAGAATTCACCTTAACCATTTTTATACGTGTAAAATTAAAAAATGACCTAATTTTATTTATAGTAATTATATAATAATGATTAATTTAGTTTTTAAACAAAATCAAAATATATTCTAAAAATAACAATTTTAAAACAATAATATAATTAATATCACCATGAAAATTCAGTCAACATCTCATTATCATATAACCATAATGGAATAAAATAAAAATTCAATTTACTATTGATAAGGGTATTACTAAAATTCATAATAATATTAATAAGGATATGTAACTATTCAAAAAAAAACAAGTTGGATCTATCGGACTCCAAATTACTTACTTATAACAACCACAACTATCCATTTTTTGAAATTCAAATCATAGATGTGGAAACTTTTATGTTTAACAGCTAGTTTATAATTGTCTACATAAAGCAATGTTTTGTGCATATCAATTTATGTATAATAAAGTTAGTTTTTTTAATACCAAGGAGATTTTTTAGGCTTTTCTGTGTTATTTATTTTATAGTTAACATTCTCTTAACAATTTTATCAATCACCCTCCATCATAACATGATAGTTGAATTTTTCCTTCATGTTCTTATTTTCACATGACACCTATATTCTCTAATGTGGTAATTTAGTTATGAGTTAGCATGTGTAACCAATATGTTTCCAAATTTCCATTTTTAAATTATGATTTAGTATTAGTTTTTATGACATGGTTATATATGAAAGGAACATTCTTGTATTAAGCTTTGATAACCCTGATGAATTTTGAAATATAAAGTAATTTTAAGGGGGTAGAATGTAACACCTTCATATTTTCTGAGGTATTATTTTTGAAATTAAATTAATATTTTTTATAAAATTAATTTCACATAATAATGATTTTTTAATATTAAATCCAATATTCCACCATTCCCTATACACTAATCATAGGTAATTTTATGGTAAATGCAAAATAGAATTATCCTATGTTGCATGCAACATTGAGTTTTTATTAAACAACACAATATTTTTATAAATATTCAAATGAAATAATAATAAACTATCCATTAAAAACAGTAAAATAAATATTAATGATACTTATAATAGTTTTAAATATATTAGACATATTGATAATGAAACATATAATTTTTGGTAAAGATTTTATATACTATTTTTTAAAAGTAAATTATATATGTCTTTCTATGATGAATAATTTTATTAATATTTGACACCCATAGATATTTAATTTTATAAAAAAATATTCATATTGGATTTAATAATTTCAAATTTTTTCTTACGGTTAATTTCTCCAATTATTCTACGAAACAACATTTTTGGATGAATAGTAAAATATACACAATGGTAATTCTAAACATCTTTTTCATATAATTTATTAATATCATTGTCTGAATTTATAAATTAGATTTAATCCCCCAATGGATATTTCATTCAAATATTAATCTAATTTAGGTAATTTGAAATAATTATTTATTATATTTAGAAATAAAATATCAATGATCTTTAGAACATTCTCACTTTAAAAACTTGCTTTCTCACTATGACTACAGGATTAGAAATAAACATAATTTTTTCAATTATGTGAATTTAATTTATAAAAAAACTGGAAGAAATGGTTCTTATAAGTGTGATATATATATATATATATATTATCAATATCAGCATAATTGTTAACCAAAAAATTAGTAAGGGTGGTGAAAATTATGTTCGGCAATTAATGTAATAAATAAGAATAATAAGGGAATAAACCTTCAAAATAATAGCAAAAATGAAAAATACACTAGTCCATCAAAAATTTCATGGAAATATTTCTTGAATTCACCATCCATTATCTAGTATCTTTGGGGTTTTAGGAATTATTTAAGCAAAAAACATGGGTACACATAACTTGTTTTCAAAGATTCCAAGTGTATCCCCTCCGTCCACTATAAAAGGAACTCACACTGCCCTCTTCCATAAACATATAAAGGAAATTTTTATATACCATTACATGAAAAATAAATCCCAAAAATCCATTCCTACAACTTATAATTATCACGTTGGGAAGAAATCTATCCATGGAATCCCTTTTTTCAAATAAAAAGGAGTTTTCCATAGACATGGTAACACCCTTCCTAAATCACTGTTATTTTACATTATTTATAAACCCCATAAAATATTATTATAAAATTTTTATATAATATTCTTATTAAAACAAATATAAATAATTTTTTTTAATAATTGTGATACCTACACATACTCATGTTTCAATATAATGGGTAAAAACTTACAGTTTTTTGGATATAGTTATATAATAACTCACGAAATGATGTTACTTTTTTTTCTTATATTACTTCTAATTTTTTCGAAATAGAATGGATAATATATTTTTATATGATATATATGACATGTATTAGGTATTTATCAATCTTTTTTAATTATATAACACATAACTTCATGCTTTCCATTTTGTGTAAATACGAAAATTTCATATGGGGAAATGTGGACTACCGCCACATCAAAGCAATGTGATTAGTTCACACATTACATAGAACATATTAAAGATGGTTTTAGTGAAATAATATGATATTTATGATATAATAATTAGAATTTATGGATATTATATATATATATACTTATATTTCATTTACTTTCCTTCTTTGAATGTTATATGAAAAAACGGTAACACTGTTCTTCATGCGTATAAACTACCATCTCAATGAATGGTGTATTCCATTTTATATTTCAATATACTATATATTATTATAAATAAATATATAATATATTTAAATAATATTCGTATCATGTTTTTATATTATGGATGTCATGATCTAATTATGCAGATATAAAATATTACAAATTAAGACACATGCAGAAAACTAAGCAGATATTACCCGAAGAGAAAACATAACATAGAATCATTAAAAAGTGGGTAATATATAAAAATAATCAAACTATATATGGAATTAAAAATAAAGATACTATTTTTTAAAATATTTTCAATAAATTTATATTAATTATACCTGATTTTTGTACGAGTACAAAGAGATTCAAGACATAATGTATAGGTATTTCATCTAATATTTTATTTCCACGAGATACAGACCTTATTCAATAATCTCTCATTTTGGGTGCTATATATACTTCCATATGAAATGAAATATCATTAATTTCATTAATTTAATGGAACTAAACTATTTGTATTTATGTTTTTTCTTCATGGGGATGATGATTCTAAAGATACTCAAGTATTATGGGTTTTATCGTCTCACATGTATTTTCTATCAGATTCAATCCATGTCTACATTCTATTTATTATATGTACTGTGTGTATGTCACATAAATTCACTCAATGTTTTTTAAAATCAATCTTAGGTGTATTTGTATATCAATTTTAAGATATTTCATTTATATGATTTATTCCGAAAAATATTTTAAATTATTAATGTAATATTCATCAGTTTTTCTTCTTTCAGACACATTCCATGTTATACAACAATATGTTTCCATGATGTGTATATAACTACAATTAAATTTTTTACAATAAATATTATTTGGAAAAAATTAAAATTTTTGTGAAACTTTTTTCCATATATTCTGGAAATTCATATTTTAAAGTGGTTTGTAATGAAAATGGTTTCTCCAAAATATTATATGTTTTAAATGTGCTTATAACATTTTTAAAAAATTACATATAAATGTTAATGTATTTTAAATGAAAAATATATTCAAAATGTTTACAATTTTCTTCTATAAGTTTCTAAGGAAAATAGTTTCCAAAATGTTTTGATGTTTCATTTCTATTTTTAATAGGAAAAGGTTTTCAAAATTATTTCAAGGTTTCAATATATGATTTCAAATTATTTTCTAAAAAAAGGTATACAAAAGGTTTTATGTTTTAGAGAGAAATTTTCAATGAATAAAATAATTTTTCCAACACAAATATTTTTACAAGATATATCAAAATTAATTTCCCTCAAAGATGGCATTTGTTCATGTTATTCATGCCCTTCTAGGAAATGATTCATATATTCCATTCGTATTCTATCATGAATGGTTTATATTCTTATGGAATAAATATTATGACACCAATTTATCTTCCATGAGTTATATGATCTGGAATCGTTATAATTTTTATATGTTATCCTTTTTTAAATTATTCAGAGACCTATATATTTTTAATATGGAATGATATGATGAAATGTTTATGATAACAATTTCATTTCATGGGTCATGATTTGATGTTTATGAAAAACATATCTGTTCATGGGTAAGGATATGATGAATGTTTTTTTCTTGTGGAAATGGTTTTAAATATTTTATTATGTGACTAGTGGGACCTATATCTAATTCCAATGCATTGGATACTAATAGATGTTTTATGAGATCAAGATGGTACATAAAAGGGGATCCCATTTCCGAAACAATATAGTTCATGAGTGGGTATCCCTTGCCTGAAAAAAGAGTGTGAAGATGAGGAAATACAAAGCATGAAATAAGTGTTAATTTTAAGTCCAGAAAGAGAGGGTAAATGAGAGGTCATCAAAAACCCAAAACAAGAGGCAACATTAGAGGGCATACAGAGAATTAAAGAAGAGTGTATATTAAGGACAAAATAATTTGGCACACAAGAGGTAATCCCAAGGAATAAATAAAAGTGTACATGGGAGGGAATCCCAGTCCCCAAGATAGTACATGGGATATTAACCCACTCCTATCATCTAATAATGTTCTACTAGGTAGCCTTGGTATATTATTTTCAATGTTTATCTATATTCCAGAAGACACATCCCTAATTAATTGAACTATCATATTATTTTCCCCCTTATGAATCTGGACTAGTGAACTGCTAATATTAGTGTGATGATTCATGTTTATGATCTTTCATATAAAGGGTATGATAAATTAATGTTACAAGCACATTCTCATAACCTTATGTTCATGTATATGATTACATATCTTATGTTGAGTCAACATGGTTTCATTATAACTTCACCATTCCTCTATGTTTTGAATATAACAAACACATTATCATAAGGAAAATTATATTTTTCCCTAAGGATTCTAGTCATAAGGAAAATTTCTCTTCTCTATGGATATTTTTATCCATATGTTTATTTTTATTCTTGATTTCATAATCTCTATAAATATTACTCATTTTATTCCTTAGTCTAAAATTCGGATTCACATGAAAAAATTAAGAATCCTATAAATTAATGGATATAGAGTATTCTATCTCCAGGATGCGAATTCTCTGAAATTTAGACTCTGAATTATATGAAATTCAGACTCCAAATTCTATGTAATTTAGACTTAGAATTACTCAAAATTTGGACTCTAAATTCCTTTTAATTTCAACTACGAATTCATAGAATTCAGACTCAAAATTTCTTAAATTATTGACTTTGAATTCCTTATAATTCCTACTTCGAATTAGTCAGAATCCAGATGTCAAATTCTTCTGAATTTAGACTCTGAATCCCTCATAATTCGGACTCAGAATTCCTCAAAATTTGGACTGAAATTTATTTAGAATTCAGACTCTTAATTCCTCAGAATTGAGACTACGAACTCCTCATAATTCAAACTCTGAACTCTTCAGAATTCAGATTCCTAATTTATTGGAATTCAGACTCCAATATATATTGAAGTAAGATTATGAATTATTTGTAAAACAAAATTTGAATATATATATCTTATAGACAACGAATGATTATTTTGTTAGACTATGAATTCCATTTTTCCTAGGACCTTGAATAATTGATTTGGTTAAGAATATATATTTTCTATTTACTTATTATGAAACTATGCAGTACTATCTATTTCTGACTAACTATTATTTGAGTGACAAGTGCCTTGGTCCCTCTAAAATTCCTGGAAAAATATGACTATTTGAGGAGGGAGCCGAAATTTGGAGAAGTTACAATAAAAAGGATCTCATTTGAACAAGAAAAAGAGAATATTCCATCACCCTAGAGATTTCATATTGTTGAAGTGATTTCTGGAGAGAGAAACTCTCATGCTTTATGAGGTTATGAACTAATTTTTTAAATTTTCTCATGTTGCTCCAATTGTTTCTGGGGACAACTGAGGACTTATGGGGAAACTAAATAAAAGGTGTCGACTACCTAAAGTTTGCAGACTTCCAAGGATAAGAAGTTAGAGGTTATGAATACCTTTAAGATCAAGGACTTGTAGTGATTGCAAGACATATTCATATATTCATATCGATGGAATACCTTGTTGTGGATAAGATATACTTTCTGGAAATTTTAAACCAATGGTCCTTTATCTAAGGTTGTTGTATACACTAATATTTGGGTTAAGAGGTTTTCTACTTGTTACTTGTTTTGTTTCAAGTTTATTTCTGGTGTATTAAAATAAAATTATAAAGTGTAACCTTATTATACATTCTTATCACTTTTTTATACTATGATATGCAAGATTCTATATGCTTTAAGGTAGAAAATATTCCATTTAATCTTTCCTTAGGTTTCATTTCTGGAACCCTATTTCTAGAACCATTGTAAGTTTGTTTAGAAGAACGAAAAGTGGCTTTATGAATTCATCTTGTTTAACTTAGTTATACATAGTTTTCATTAAGGTCAGGGAAAAAAATTTCAACCTAAAATTCACCCCATCTTGTAATTGAGCATCCATATACATATTTCTAACCTATGATTAGTATCATATTTGGTCCTTGAAATACTTATATTTTCATATATTTTTTCTTTCTCTTGTTTTTCTTATTCTAAATTTTTTTTCTGAATTTTTTTTCTTAGATATTTTTTTCTTTGTTTACAAACCATTTATATTAACAAGTATTTTGGGAAAATAACTTTTCTTACAGAATGGCAGGAATGAATATCAGTTCGATTAACAGTCTAAATCCTAATTGAACACCTATTTCTGATTGTAATGATTATGTGTTCTGATGATATCAAATGAAGACATTTGTTATTAATATAAAAGGGGACAAATTTTTCATGCTTACTAAAGATTACATGACTCCAAAAAAGAAATTCAGTACCATAATCATCCATGAAAAGTCATAATATCAACTAAACTAAAAGGTTCCCAATACATTGTTATATTCTATGACCCGGAATATATATATTCAAATTTCCTCTTGTGAAGCTACTAACTGTATCTGGAAGAAACTTAAAGTTACACATTTTGGTAAATGCATGTGATATAAACCAAAAGAGCTATGCTAACAGCTGAATATGAAATATTACAATTTCCATATGGATAACTAGTTCTCTAGATTCAAAAAAGTTATATGACCATTGTCGACAATTTAAAATATATGGGACAAAAGGTTTATATGATGAAACACTTGTAAAAAAGATTTTTGATAGAATGCCTATTGAGTGTGAATATGAGAGACTGATTATTGATGAGAATAATATAGTATCAAATATTACTCTTTATGAGAATTTTGGAACACTTCTTCAACATGAGATAAGAATGAAAAGAGAAGATTATACGAATAAGAAGAATAATGGAAAAGGACGTGTATCATTTACTACTACTAAATTCATGTGTCCAGAAAGTATTAAAATATCAAATTATATGAATGTTACCATTTTATTTGAATCTAGTGAATGTGAAAATTCCAAGAATGAACTAGCTAATCTCACTTAATTGATGAACAAGATAATTAGAAAGAAATAATTTCAATATAGATATAACAAGATAGAATGAAAATACAAGAAAGACTTGGATGTCAATTTCTATGAATGAAAAATAGTAAGGAATATAATGCCATATTATCCTGTGATCATGAAAATGGATAATAAGGAAATGATTTCTGAGAGTAATTGAAAGATTTATTATAAGATTAAGGCTATAAAATTCACTAAATCCAATGACACTTGGAGTTCCAGTGGTGATGACACTACAGATGAATCTTCAGAGTATGAATCATATTAAAGTATGAATCATAGTATACTAGCCAAAATACCAATTTAAAATCATTGTCTAATGGATAAGGTATCCAATGCTGAATCTAACAAAAATGTATCCTGGAATGAAAATTATACAGATGATAAATATTATAAATCATCAGATGTTGAATCTTCCTCATCAGAAGTTAATACCTTACCTTTATTTGAATATGTTTTTAGATTTTCTACACATCTTCAGAATGAAAATTGTAAGATAAAAAAAAGATAGAGAAAGAAAATTATAGAATTACTGTTTTAAAGAAATAAGTATCAGATATTTTTAATGATGTTGATCAGAAAACTTTTTACTTTGAAAGTATTTCTAAAAACCTTGAGGAAGTTAATTATAAAATGGATAAAATTTATAAGGATCTTGAAAGTGTAATTTCTAGGAAAAATATTTTTGAGAGTAACCATAGATATAAATATTATTTTTTGGTAGAAAAAAAAATTGGTAATTAAACAAAATTCAAAAATATTGTCCTTAATGAAATTCCGGTCAAATTTTACCTTTAGTAAGGAATATTTTGACAAGATGTATTCCCAAATTAGTTTGTTAAAAAATTGTTCTGGATTTGGTTATACTCATTGAAAATAGGTTTTTAGGGATAACTATGTTTTTCCCTAATGAGATCCATTTTTTACTAAATGTTAGTGTGGTGGACATCGGGAAATAATTGTTCTTTAAATAAAAGCCAGTCCTTAAGGATTTCCGAAAGATAATTTTTCTAAGAAAATATGGATTCCCAAAAATTTTCTTTATGAAATTTTTGGAACCAAGAATGTTGGGATTCCAAAAGTCTAACTCTTTTATTTTTAGGAAAATTAAGATTATACCAACAGAAATTCATGGTACATGGATAAGATATATTCCTGACATATGACTGGTAACAAAAACATATTTGAAAACATTATCAAAATTAATGGAGGAAAATTAACTTTTTTTGATAATGATCAAGGAGAAATCGTTGGTATAGGTAACATTATACTTCTTGGAAAAACATTAATTTCAATGTTTTATTTGTTAAGGCTATTAAGAACATCTTCCTTAGCATAAGTCAATTATGTGATGAAGGTTACCTTTTGAAATTTAGGAATGATAAATGCTTATTATAGAATTCCAAGTAAGATTTTATACTTTATGCTCATATAAAATAGAATGTATACACACTAAACATAGAAGTCCAATAGATCCAAGATCTACCTTTCTGTAGTGTAATTGAAGATCAATCTTGGTTATGTCATAGAATGATAGGAAAATGTATCCATAAAAAAGATATAAAATTCTAAAAAAATACACATTAAGGATCTACTAGAGCTTATATTTCCTTACTTTAAAGTTTTTTATCCTTATAAATATGGAATAAAACATAAATCAAGTTTTAATTCAATCGGTGATGTAACAACATCTAATGCATTACAATTAGTTTATATGGATCATGTTGGTCCAACATAAAATGAAAGTATTGGAGTAAAATATTATATATTTTTCTTACTTGATGATTACACTAGATTTACTTGGGACTTTTTTCTATAATAGATGTATGAAAAATTTTCTTATTTTATAATTTTTAGAGCCCATGTTTAAAATGATAAAAACCTTTCATTAATAACTATTTATAGTGATCATGGAATAGAATTTAAAAATTTTGATTATGAATCGATTTGTAGTAAAAAATGAATTACTCATAACATCTCAGCTCCATGAAATCCTTAATAAAATGTTGTTGTTTAAAGGAGAAATCCGATTTTTTCAGCGATAACTAGAACCATGTTGACTGAATATTCTATTGCTAAACACTTTTGGGTTAAAGCTATATGTACTTATTGTTATACTATAAATTGAGTATTGATTAGAACTTTTCTTAACAAATACCCTTACAAACTGTGGAATGGTAGAAAACTGTGACACTCCTACTTCATTGTAATTGGATGGAAAGTATTTATTTTGAATACCAATGATATCTTACATAAATATGCACCCAAATACGTTGAATGAATATTCCCTAGATACTCCACAATTGGTACGGCTTATTGTTTTTTTATTAAAAATTCATGTATTGTTGAAGTAACAGTACTGGTTAAATTTGATGAAGCTGATCTTTGGTTTTTAAACAATACCAACCTAATTCTTCAGATGAGTTTTCAAAAACTGATTTTCAACCATTGTTAGAAGATCTTTCTGATAAGGAAAATTTTAATAAAAATATTTCTAAAGCATTTACACTAGATTATTTCCTACCATATGTTGATGAACAGGATTTATAAAACTCAAATCAATTGTTTCTTTGGAATCATCCCAGTGATAGTATCATTGGTGATATAAATAAACCAGTAAGGACTATAAGTTCTTTACGAAATTAATTAGAACATCTAGAATTCCTTTCACAATTAGAACAACAAATAACTTATGAAGGTTTAGGTGATGATTATTGGATAAAATCCATGCAATATGAGAAAAATGATTTTGAAAGGAACAATGTTTAGACCTTGGTTGAAAAACCAACAGAATATTCTGTTATTATATTAAAATGGGTCATAAAAATAATTGTTATAACGATGGAATCATTTTATGAAAAAAAGTTTTATTAGTTGACAAATACTACAATCAACAAGAAGAAATAGACTATAACGAATCATATTCTCAAATATCTAGGCTTCAATTTATTCGTAATTTAGTTGCCTTTGTAGCATTCTTTAATTTCAAACTTTTTCAAATGGATGTAAAATGTGATTTCCTAAACAGATATGTTCAAGAGGATGTTTTTTGAACAAACACATTGTTTTTAAGATACAAAACATCCTGGACATGTATTAAAACATACAAAAGCATTATATGGACTTAAACAAGCACTTAGAGCCTTGTGTGATAGACATATAGGATTTTTTTTACAAAAAAAAAATTGTTATGGGAACCGCTGACCAAACCCTTTTTATATTGAAAGATAATAAAAATGTTTTTATTAATCAAATATATATTGATGAAATAATATTAGATTCCACTAAGAAATATTGTTAATAATACATTTGAAAATCTAATGAAATATAAGTTTTAAATGAGTATGATGGGTGAACTAACATTTTTCCAAGGTTTTCAAATTTCTAAAAAACCAGAAGGAACGTACATATCTCAACATAAGTATATTAGTGATTTTATTAAAAAGTATGGATATAACATAACTAAAATTATAAGTACTCCAATCAATACCTCAATTTCTCTTGATCTTGATTATGTTGGAAAACTAGTAGATCAAGAATCATTTAGAGGTATGATTGGAGGTTTACTATACTTGATAGTTATTCACCCAGAATTAATGTTTTTAGTATGCTTATGCGAAAGATATCAATCCAATTATGGAGACTCTCATTTATAATCAATGAAAATAATTTTTTTCTATTTAAAGGGAACCATATATTAAGGACTCATATATAATTCTTGAAATGATTTTGTTTTAAAAAGTATTTCAGATGCTGGTTTTGGTGGATAAATAATGGAAATAAAAAGTAAATGTTTAACATTTCATTTTTTTATGATATTAATTTGTATATTGGTCATGAAAAAGGAAACACATAGTAGCACTTTCCACTACTAAAGCTGAATATGTAGTATATGGATGGTGTTGTTCTCAAGTGTTGTGGATGCAAACACACTTATAGACTATGGCAAGAATTTTACCAAAACACAGATATTTTTTGATAATAATAGTACCATTTCCCTTATTAAAGACCATTCACATCACCCTCATGTAAAACACATAGATATTAGGCATCACATTCTTTGGGACCACACTCAAAAAGGAGATATCATTCTTCCATTTATCATATTTCAAGATCAATATGGTGATATTTTTACAAAATCCATACTATTCTATACATTTGAATACATTAGAAAAATTAGGAATGACAACAGCAAGGGAATCATCTATTTTAACTTTTTGTTGAAACAAATCTCCTTACATTAAGTGACTCATTTCCATAGGGGGAGTATATTTTCTTATTAATCAATCCTTTTCCATTTCAAAAAATGTTATTTTCAAAAAAAATTGTACAATAACAATTGTTCATAATAATATTTTCTGAAATATAAAAAGTTCCATTTCTAAGAGAGTTTTCTGGAATCTAAAATATTCCTTCTTTAAGAAAATTTTCTCGAATCTAAAGTTATTTTAGAAGAATATTCCTCACTACTGACAATTTTCCTAGAAATATAGATGTTATATTTCCATAATTAAATTTTCATAATAAAATTTTTACTTGTTGGTATTTTCATCTTTCTTCATGAAATTTTTTCGGATTCACATTCCATAAATATGATGATATATCTTAAAAAAATTAAAAGATTGGAATATACCAAAATCCATTTTTGGATTTCATCTAAACTATCAAATCTTATCAAACATGTTTCAACCAATGGATCAAAATATGAATATGAACTGTCACCTCAACGCCTATATAATGACACCCTAATGTATTTCCAACATCGGTTTTCATACTCTTGTGTACGAAAGCTCTACCGCTCTAGCTAATGGTCGTTCTGAATTTTCTTGTTTCCTCGGATCCAAATTTCTTTAGAAACATCCCCACAGAAGAAAATTTCATCAGATAAGGATGTTTCATAATAGTAGATCTACGGAGAGAGGTTAGTAGATCCTCTATTTTTTCTTGGTGTGATTATATTATACCAAATAATATCATGTTGAATGGCTGGGAATGTATATGTTTTTTCAAACCAAAGAGATAAGATCCACTGTATCAGGAGTTGCTCGTAGAATTTTATGAGACCGTATGTTTTTTTAATAAAGGATGAAGAGATATGTTTTATTATAAGAGTTATGGGAAAACCTATTCTCTTTCCTACAATATGGATTCAAACCTAATTGGAATTCTTTATGAGGGGGGGAACTTATTTCTGTACCCACAATCTACCAGATAAATTAGGCAGTTTTGATTAGGAGAACTCCAAAGAGTTCCTTATTTTATCAAGGGTAATGGAACTAGATATTATTCATCCCTCTACGAATATAAGGAATCTAGAGTTATGGGTTCAGGGATTTCTCATTCTAAGAAATGGTGATAAGGCTACATTGATGAATAGTGATATATAAATTCTAGATTTTCTAGTGAACCTTAGGAAGATTAATCTGGTGAAGTATGTCTTGCATACAATTATGAATATCATGAATGAGACTCTTAAATCACAAATTAATATGTATCTGGCTATTTAATCCAAGATAATAGTCCTTCTTCTAGAATAGTTTAAAATTCCATGTAGTTCTAAGCTAAGGAATTTTACGGTTTTGTTGCTAGGTGATGATACTCTTAGAAGGATGAAGGTTTGTTTTAGTAGCATGTTTGGAGAATTTTATGACATGTCTGAAAGTTAAATTGAAGCCTTATCCAAGAATCCAGAAGTGGATAATACATTCGATAAGGTCCAGAGGAAGAGAAAGAAAAAATAAATGGAAGAGAAAGAAAAAACTCTTATAGTTCAATAAACCCCCTCAACAAATATAAGAAGAAGAAAAATTATCTACATGATGTTGTTGCCAAGTGGAGAGAATAAAAAAAAGGAATAAGAAGAAATAATAACATATCTTTGTCTTAGACCCTACTAAAGAAAACTCCATGATGATTAAGGATGTTGAGAAATATAAGAAGCAAGAAAAGAAAATGAAGAAAAAGTGGAAGATGAAAGAGGCTAAAATATTTCATTCTCAGTTGAAAGATACAAAGAAATAATCCGAACAAATATAGGTACAAGAATCCTCTTTACAAGAATCACTTCCAGTAACTCTGGGAATGAAAATGGTAATTCTAAAACCTAATGAAGAAGAATATATTGTGAAGGAAGAGTAAATGGAAGTAGAAAAACATAAAGAATGTTACGATACTAATGATATGAGGTGGAATTTTGAAGAATATCACGAGATGGAGAGTCTTTCTAATAATGTTTCAATCTGGACATCCCAAGCCAAATCATCAATACTTTATACCCTTGGAAAAGAAAATGAGGGTCCAGAAGAAGTAAAAAACCATCCAAAGAATAGAGATTAAACCATTAATTGGTTCAACCAGAGGATCTGTGGGAAAATATTGAAATGGAAAAGGTTGATGAAGATAAGATAGTCCAACTATCAGATAGTGAACATGATTCACCAAAAGCTACAAACATCATTTTATGAGGTTATAATGGGAAAAAAGTGTTCGCTGATAAACCAATGAATGTAGTGGTGGATAAAAAAGTTGTTGTTTCATATTCAAAAATAAAGAATGATGAGATTGAGAAAGAGACATAACTAATAAATGAATTATATTTTGAAACATCTTCTATGGGTCATTATTTTGTGGTTGAATCCATAAAGAAATTGTTTGATACAATTCATTTGCTTCCATATATTGAATTGTGATGTCAGATGCTTCAGCATTAATTTAATCATAAATTGAATTTAGATTCCATTCTTATGGAAAAAAAATTTATGGCTTGAGACTGTTTTTATATCCTTCTATATAGTGTATGATTCTCAAAGGAGATCATGAAAGGAAGTCACTATTTTGAATATGAAAACAATTGAAGATATGAGCATATTTTATGACTTTTTAGATAATTGTAGAGATTATTTTGATACCGATATTATAAAGATCAAATATCTAACTTCAAGTTTCAATGAGAAACACATTCTTGAACAAACATCTTGGAAGTAAGAAGACAAGAATCTGAATGGGAAACATAATTCAATTTTATTGAATCCAAAGAGGGAAATAGAGCATAGAATCACATCCAAACAAAAGCTCAGTAACGAAGAAGAACATGTGAAGGTTCTGGCTGAAATTATTATGGCTTAGGTATAAAACATCAAATAATAGTGGAAGATAAATGAAGATCAAGATGAACAACTCCACAATTTTGAAGAAGATCATAAGGAGCATAAGAAGTAGAATACCATTGTTAAAAATCATATGAGGAAGTAAAAATAAGGAAATTTTTTTTCCTTAACTCTAATATTTTATTATATTAACTTTCTTTTAAAAAAATTTTCAATCAGAATTAAAAATTTTGTTTTTCTTCATGTGTTTTGTTATATAGTACTAATATTTCAGGTACCATATTCTTTCCATTCCATATATTTCATTTTGAAAAACACAAAGGGGGGAAAATAATGATAAAAACAATACCATGTAAGGAATATAATTCTTTTTGTAAAGGGGATATTATCTGAATAGAAGTTTTATCCAAGAAGATTTATTTATACATGAAAAAAAATTCTCTCTAAGGAAGTCATGAATACGATCTGTATGTATTTAAAAACTGAAGGGGGATTTGGTCATATTCATCATGATTTATATGTAAAGGGAGATATGTTTTTAATTTATGTTCATAAATCATAATACATGGTCCTTATATTCTTTTTTTAAGGATGTTTCTGCATTAAACAAAAAGGATATTGTTAATCCAAAAAGGTTTCTTTATGACTTTTCCAATACTCTATATTTTGAAAATCACAAACACTTTATTTTAAGGCAAGTTACATTTTTTCCTAAGGATTATTTTCATATGAAATATTTTCCTTATCTTGGAAAATTTGTATACTTATTTTTTCATTATTCATTTCATAATCTCTCTAAAACTAACTATTTTTTTTAATTCTAAAATTCAGTTTCACATATAAAACCTCAGAATCATATAAATTCATGGATATAGATTATTCTGATTTTAGGATCCAAATTCATTGAAATATATAATCTGAATTCGTGGAAATTCTGACTCTAAATTCCATAGAATTTTGACTCCGAAATCCTTATATTTCTGACTCTGAATTTCCCAGAATTCTGACTCTGGATTCCTTAGAATTCTGACATTGAATTCATCATAATTCGGACTTTGAACACTTCAAAATTTGAACTATTATTTCCTCATAATTAATATTCTTAATTCTTTTGAATTTTGACTCTGAAATCTATTGAATTCAGATTATGAATTCATTGTAAAAATTAATCTGAATGTCTATATCTTATAGACTACGAATGATTATTTAGTTACCGTCCAAATTCCATTTTAACATAGACTCCCAAAAATTTATTTGCTTATGAAATTTCATTTTCCATATACTTTATATAAATTGATGTCATACAATATATTTCTACATGGATGTTTTTGAGTCACACAAGTATAGGTCCCTCAAAAATTCAAGGAAAAATATGACTGTTGGAGGAGGGAGTCGACCGTTGGAGAAGTGCATATAAGCACGATCTCATTTGAACAGGCCAAGGAGACAAATCCTTTACTATAGTGATTTCATGCTGCTGAAGTGATTTTTAGAGATATACACTCATGCTTTCTGTGGTTATGAACATCTCGTTTTGATTTTTTCGTGCAACATTGAGTATTTCTATGTACAATCATAGACATTTTAGGATAGGAAGACAGAGGTTCCGACTACTGTAAAGTTCAATGAATTCCATGGATAGGAAGACATAGGTGCAAACTACCTTAAAGATAAAGGCATTGTGGGGATTAGAAGACACATTTTGATATTCCTATTAAGGTCTTACACTATTGTAGGTAAGACTACCTTTAAAGAATGTATAAATCAAGAGACCTTTATCCAAGGTTTTTGGATACCCTACTCTTTGGGTAAAAAGATTTTTTAATTTTTACTTATTTTGATTCAAGTTTATTTCCACTGTATTTTGATAAAGGAGGAAATTAAAACATTCTTATACTTTCTTATAACTTTTTTATACTCTGAGAAGTATGATTCTATTTGATTTATGATAAAATAATTTATTTGTAAATTTTCCTTAACTATTATTTCTAGAACTATATTTCAAGAAGCAAAGAAAGTTTGTTTAGTATAACAAAAAGTGTCTTTGTGAATTTAGATTGTTTAACATTATTAAACATAGTTTACCTTATGCTTAAAAACCAATATTTTTAAAAATACAATTATCTCCCTCTTTTAGAGGGGTATCTATATTCATATTTTGATACTACATCTCCCTTATTTACCCTTAGTGGGAATCTATACTGACCCATTTTTATGATTACTTATGTAGGTTATAATGATTTATTTTATGTATTGTGTGTATAATAAGGGTTCTTGTCTCAGAGAACCTAGTGGGGGAAATTTAACTCAATAATGTACCAATTTTTAGGTTTCTATGTTTCCAAATGTACTAATATAATATGGTCTTTAGGCTGCTAGTTTTGTACTATTTGAATTATGCCAAAAAATTGATGTAATAACTATTAATGAAAATACAGAGTGACTATACAATTTTAGGGGAAAATTAGATATATAAAATATATTCATAATATATTAAATTAAAAATTTTCTGGATAATTAAAAATTCATATTGATGAATTTGGTCCTTCTAGAAATGAGTTCCTACAGAATGTGAAATTTGGGACACCATTTTAGGACTAAAAAAATGTCTAATATTTTTTTTGGATTAGAAAATATAATAGAAATTGAACAGGTAATTGAAGGAAAAGAGTGTTTTGGGAGGGGTATAAGTGGGGTTGTTTTTATTGTTATGATTTTGGTGTCATTTCCATATATACCCATTCATAATGTAGAAGGTTTTAATTTTCAATATTAATGTGATTAAAGTGAATAAATAATATATATGTGATTAGGGGAGTCCCATGATCACATTAAACACCAAATTGATGTTGGTTTTTAAGAAATTTTAACAAATTGGCCTACGCTAAACCCATTTACATTATTTTACCTTTACAACAATAACTCATTGTTTAATTCATTAAATTATTTATGTTATTAAATTATTAATGTTCTGAAAATTATGATTTGGTATATTAGCTAATATAAAGATTATTAATTGGTATATAAAAATAATAATAATCGATTCAATATTAAAAATTGTTAGATATTAAATTTAATATATGAATCCATAGTGTATTCAAATATTTTTTTACATATAATTTTTAATCATAAAATTAATATATTTGTATTCCTTTCTATATAGAAATTTTAATATTAATATCTATTTACATGATTATATATATTATCTATAAAATTCATTGAAACCAGTCTTTTTTAGTGACTAGTTTAATATCTCAAGATAAGAAAATACATGTCAGAAAACCAATTATTTAAAATATATATCTTTTAATGATTAAACGATATTATTATTATTTATAACCAATTAAAAAAATTATGAATTTTAATCATTTGATAATATGTGTAAACATTAAGGTTAATTAAATATATTTCCTTAATAAGAGAAATATAACTTTTAAATAAATTCATAAAATATATAATAATATTTTTTTAAATAAATCACATTTCATTAGTCATAAATAAATAAATTTATTTAATTTATGGTTTATAAATTTTTCATGGGGTATAATAATATAATTTAGTGATAATTCGTTTCTATCAATAAATTTTATTGAAATTATTATATAAAATCAACTTTTTTGGGGGAATAACTATTTTATAAATATAACTCTGTGTGCATAAAATCCATTTTATTAATATATTTATTTATGTATTTTTAATATATTCCAAAAAAAATTATATAAATTAAAATGAATTATTTATGATCAAAATACATATTTTCATACCATAAAAATAAAATTAACATATGTTAAATTCATTTTAGTAATTCAAAAACAGTAACATTTTTACTATTATTATACCCAACAACTATATACCCCTGTAGAGATATCATATAAGGGAAATTTTACCTCAACTAAATCATATAAATTCATTCAATGCAAAAATTTTGAGTTAATTGTTTTAATTATGTTGATTTTATCAATATAAAATTATTAAATTCTTTATTCATTGAAGAAATTTTTTTAATTTCAGGAATTGTTCAATGAAAATTAATTCTCAAGGGTGAAGATGGTATGGGGGATTATTAGTTTTAAAAATTAGATTCTTTTATATTTTTTCTTCCACATTAATTTATAAACTTTTAAATGATGAAATTATTAATGATATATAATACATGGTTTCATGCACTTTTATTGTAATTTCTGATTTTAATCAAATAAATTGTTAGTAATTTTATTCTTTTGTTTTATTATTTACTCATTAATTTTGTTTGATTTGTTAAAAAGAATAAAACAAGTTACACCGGGAAAAAATGCATTCTTAAATCAATTATGTCATACATATTTTCAAATTAATTCATCTCAGTGAATTATCTGTTATATAGTATCATTATATGTATTTTCTTAGTCCTTGGTTATAATTTATAAAACCTCACGTGCTAAAATTATAACAAGATTATCAAAACAACACATATGCATAATAATTTTCAAAAACATATTTTGAAATTTCATCGACTAAGAGACCAAAAATCACTTAATGGAATGTAATTCTATCAAATCATGAAAATAGACAACACATTTTAATATGAATCTCCTTGGGATAATGAATTTTCAATATATGGTTTATAATGATTTATAATTTCAAAAAATGTAAAAAATATCTCCAATGACCTCGAAAACCCCACCATTTTGATCAACATGTAAAATTAATTAGAAACTCTTTAAAAATATAATTTCGGTAAAATCCATATTTCGTGATTTTTTGGATAGAAAAAGGGATGATTATCAAATTAAATAAGGGGAATGGGGAACCAAATTCACTCTTTCCATGCAGTAAGTCATAGACGTATGTGGTTAGGATGGTCTACCCAGACCAACATGACATCCAATATACCTAACCATTATGATGAGCTATTATTTTAGATATATTTAATTCAAATAACAATCAATACACAAATAGAATATATGATATTGGTCTCTCAAGGAATCCAAAAATGATATCAACCTTGGTCACATCCCTTTATTGAACCATTAAATATCGAACACTATCTCACAAGTCTATGTTGATATTACAAAAACATTCCTCCTAGAAATAAATAATGAATTAGATTAATCCACTAATATCTCTCTAATATTACCTCCCATGATTTTAAAACCTAGATAACACAAAGACACAATTTGATATACCTATAAATACTTCCCACCTTATATGAATATAACATTTCCAAACATTGGTGGTAAGAATCTTTTATTGATGAGTTTATCATAGATATTACCCTTATTAGCCTATATTATAAATTGTTATAGAGATCATAAAAGAATGGATCATTCAAAATTCCATCCCTTAATTATTAATAATAAATATTTCTCACCCCATTATTAATGGGAGTGGTTAATGATATCTTTACTATCCATGACATATGTCTATAATGGTGATCAATAACGATCATGACATATGCCATAATACTAGAGGGTGATTAGAGAAATAATGGATGGAAAAATGGTTTCATTCAAACATAATAGAAACTACACCTAAATTAAATCAAATAACTAAATTTCATTAAAATTATAGATTCAAAAAAAATAACAAATGTAATTAAACAGTGATGAATTAAAGAATGGAATTTATTGGTAAATATTGTCCAAAAATTCAAACCTTCATGGGATAATCATCACACTAGAATAATATTAATTAGTTATTATTAATTCATGTTTGAGTAAATGTTTTAGAGTTATTTAATTGTTTATAAATAAATAAAATGGCTTATGTTAGGCACAAAACCTCATTTTGTAAGAACATGGTTCTTTATTGAGGCGCAGATCATGATTTTTTTGGTCTATTCCTTGTTTAATGACTAAATATGATCTAATGTTGACCCCTGTTGAAGTTGTCGATAGATTGAGGGTGAAAAAGGCATGTCGAAATCCTAGAACCCAATTCTTGTGGAGTTTTGGGCTTTACACACTATTAGGAGAAACCATGAAGGTCAGGCCACATGGTTTAAGAAACTGTGCGAAACCTGGAAGCAGAGGCATTAGCTTCATCACAGTTTTTGGGAAATTTTTTCGTTGGTCAAAAAAGTTGCAGAACATTGATAGATGCTTCCACATGATTACCACATGGTTAGTCAAACTGTGTAGGGGAAACCGTGCATTATTACATAGGGTTATATAAGGTCTCATACTATTATCAAAACTGTGCGCAAAAACTGTGCAACCAAGATATTTAGGGTAAATTTACCATTTTCCCTTTGATATGTTTTAACCATAAAATTATTATTCTCCTCCTTTGTTTCATAGCAAGGGTCACACATGGGAGAACCCTATGGATCCTATTCACCCTTATCTGATCTACTCCTTGTCTATTTTTAATTTTAACCACCATTCTTCTCCTCAGATCAGCATGGTAATGCTTCAATTCATTTTTATCATTATTTTATTATTCTAGATATCGATTGTGATATTTTTATATTGTATAATATTACCTAATATCCCATTATTTTTCCATGCTTCATATTTCACCAGATATAGGGAAAATTAGAACATGATACCGGATGAGCTATCTAGAAAGGGCCTAAGGTAGGTTGTCTCTGGATTTTTTCTAAATCTCGAGCTATTTATATATTTCTAAGTGTTGCATGCTCATTTTTGGGGTCTCTCATGATTTATAAATAATGACTATTGTTTCATTCCATTGTTTAAGTATTTAATTTTGTTGTTTCAAAGAATATTGTATGTTTAATACTTGGATTAAGGGACACCCTTTGGTCGAGTGCCCGTTTTGACTTCATTAAGGTTGTTCGGCCTAGGATACTTGTAGGGTATGACCTGAATCACATTTATGTGTTGTTTAAATTAAATTTTTATTTAAATGGATGTTCCATCTTGTCAAATATTTTCATTTTTTCGAAGGGGTTGGAAAATGTAAAATTACACATGAAACTTGTTATGCATATGCTTGATAAATCACGTTTGTACTCCTTAGTTCCATCCATGGACATTACAACATAGGATATGATATGTTTAATCGTGGTAATGGTTTATATTTTTTTATATACATTTCAAATGAAATATTCACAGGTGATTAATGGAAATCCAATCCTTGAGGTTGGTCCTAGTAGAGACACCCTTAGTGGTAAATGAATATTATATTCCATTTGTGTTGACCCTAGCAAGTCTAATAAATCTTGTAAAATGAACATGTTATGGTTACATCATAAATAGAATTGGTTGAAACATGGATTATTTAGGAATTCCATTGATGGTTTTATATTTATATTTTACCTCTTCCCCTTCATTGAACCTTGGATTCTCTATTATTCCTTGAATGGTATCAATGTGTTTATTAATTAAATGATCAGCAATGAGTGAACCATAGATGCCATTGATGGGCTTACAGAGGTTCTGTTAATGTTGATTGAACCATGGATCCTTATATGAATCCATGTATGGACTCAAGAGGTAAGGATTATGTATTGGGTGACACTTGGGCTCCCTATACGACCTCCATGGACATTCTTAGTGTCATAGGTTACACAACTGTTAGAGTGATACCATAATTTCTTCTATGAGGTTAACAAGGGAAGGGCATGAGATTAATTGGTTATTGAATGGTTCATGATGCTTCTTCCAGACAAAAGACCGATATTTCTTTCATTCATTGCCTATAATTTCCTAGATGGAATTTGGCAGCATCTGTGGTGCTTATTATTATATGGGGGATCTCCAGGCTTAGGCCAGATATTGGGAATTTTAAAACCAATGTAATTGAATTTTTTAATTAAATGGAAATGGAATGAAAATATAAACTAGTGATTTTAGGAATGTTTACTTTTGAGTACATTCTAGATTACTGATTTGACTATTTCCCAATACTTATTATATATAATCACTGAAAAAATGGAAAATACCATGGGTGGTTTCCTATTAGGATTTAGTCTCACACCATGTTTGGGTCATGCTTTGGGCCTAAAAAATTATTTAGTTACAGTTACTGATAAGGGAAAGTACCCTCTTACCGGTACATCATATGCTTTCTAGGAACATGAGATCATGGGACCAAGCCTAATCTTGTGAAGCTATTGGGATTTGGATCTTGTACTATATATGATATCCATGTGAATTTTTTAGGTTTTATTCTAGATATGTGAGATGCATCATCTATATAAGATATTCCATATTTTTGTTTTTATTATCATACATATGGTGTTTACACATGTTATAGGGTATTACTCATTATGTTATTTGTATGTTGTTTCCATTATGCTATAATTTTCCAATGATGGCGTAGTCTCTCCTAGAACATCACCTTATCCCTCAATTCTAGATTAAATCATATGGAATTTGGGGATATGCATTTGAGGCCATATGGAGAAATGAACTCGGAGCACTGTTAGGTGGCATCTGGACCTGAGACGTTGTAAAGTGGTATCAAATGAATGCATTTTCTGATTTTTATTACTATTTATAGATAATAGGAAGGGGTTTGGAGGTAAATTGGATTTAGTAATAAGTATTTCCTGGGAGTATCTATACCACGTTCAATGAAAATCCCAATTTCATCAAATTAAATTGTAAATTTTGGATTTTGTTTACTACAGTTGATTCGATTTCACCGTATGGTGACACACTTGTATTGTGTTGTTATTATGTCTAATAGTGCAGGGTATATTGTGTTATAACCCATTGAGATAAGGTTATTCCATCTCATGAATCGTACATGAACTAGTTAGAAGTCACATGACATGGATTCTTTCAATGCCATATTAGAGCATTTCTGAATGCAAGCTGTTGTGATAGGTATCGTGATAAATATGCCTACTATTGTGATATGTGTATTGGTACATGATATGGTTTGAAGTGGATGGATAACTATTCTTATTATTTGTGGTTTATGGGACCTCTTGGAATGGAATTTGGTGGATCAGGTTTCGGCCTGATATTAAACATTACTACTAAGTTCTATACTTGGATGTTAATCTTTCATTCATGGGGAGTATAAGCCCATATAGATTGGAATTTAGCATACCATTGAAGATACCGTTTCAAGAAAGAAATTTTTTAAATTTGAAAAGAGTTCCAATTATAGTTTTTAATGTGAAATCCTCATAAACATTAGAATAAATGTGAAAATAAAGTGAAATAAAATTTCTTTTGATAGAGACATGAACTAGAAATGGCATTAGTAGTGTGCTCTCTGTAGTGGTTCTCATTTATTTTTATCCTAGACCTGACACGTGGGGTAATAAGAGGGCATGTTTTTATAGTAATATTTTTGGAAATTTTCTATTTGTTCTAGGATTTCTACTTACATCTTCGTCAGAACTAGAACTAAGGTGTGTGGTTGACATTATAGAGCCATTCCAGAATGATAAAGTGCAAATATACACCATGAGGGTGGTGAAGATCAAACTCAGAGGTAGTAGGACATGGGATACAAGTAGATCATCCAATCATGCCAGTTGTGAGACCAACTTTTATACTGGACATAGAGGTAGATGAACTATTTTGTAAAGGCATTACGAGGTTCATGTAATAATTTTAGGGAGCACCATAGCCTGCCACATCAATGGTTGTGAAGATGTGGGTGTTCCATCAGTAATATACACTAATGTTTTCTAGATATGGTCAACCACAAGATGCAGAGTCATGGCAAGAGTCCATGATTTAAATATTTGATAATTTTCAGATGCCTTCTTGAGAGGAGGGTAAAATTACTAACTTATATGATGATTAATTTCTCCTTGAGATGGTGGGATTTCAATATTCAAACAGAGATTTATCATGATATATATTGGGAAGACTTCTATATATGATTTTATGACTACTTATTTCCTGAGATTTTTAGGGCTGACAAATCACAAGAGATTATGCATCTGGAGAAGGGCGCTTTGTTAGTGATAGACTACTCGACCCGTTTTATTGTGATCCATCCTATCACACCTATTCTGATTGGTGATGATTCATCAAAGGGTATGAAGTTTTAGGGTTGTCTTATATATGATGTATGATCTTAGGTAAATGTGTTTAGGTTTATTTCTATATCTTCTATAGTGAATCAAGAGCTGATAGAATTGTGAAATATGAATGATTCTAGATGTGCGAGCCATAGAGGTTTGTCACCTATATATTGTAATATCTCAAAAGGAAGAAAGAAACCTCATCCAAATCATCCAAACTATGATATTACATGTTATAATGTTTCTTACAGTAGTCTGTTGATGTGTTACTAGTGTGGTATCCTAGGGAATACCATGATGTATTGTCTGTAGGACACAGTCGAGTGATGATATTGTGACAAGATGGGCCATCATCAAGAATTAGGTAGGACTTTTACACCATTGTATTGTGAGAGAGGGTCTGCATCATCACCATGTTCATGAGTAGGGTCTTCAACTTCACACCAGTTAGGGAACTAGAAAGAATCATGAGGTTTAGGTCGAGCTGGTGGTCATGGCCATGGTAGCCAGTCCCCGAGTTCATAGAGATAGTATGGTGTATCATCTCAAGGTAGCCAGGTAGTGTCATAGGGACGTGGTACATGCCATACATTTGTATTTTAATAGACCAATAAGGAGGAGGATCCCAACCCTTCTACTATCAGAGGTCCTATTCTAATAGCTTCTGTTTTACCATTATCACTTTTTGATATAAGGGCTTCAATTTTTTTTATATCTGTTCCCGTCGTAGAGATCCATGGGCTCTGTATTTTTATTTTTGATGACAACATAACTATAGTCACTATGTTAGGAATTATAATGGCTTGGGTGCACCAGTGTAGGGTGTGCCCCCTAAATTTTGATGGGAATCACTTCTCATGGAATCTCTATGTTATAAAAATTGAAGGTTTTGATATCATTATTTTGAGGGACTCGCTAATTTCCTTTCTCACAATTATTGATTTCTATTGCCACATGGTGTGTTTCACGTCACCGAAGGAAAGATCATTTATATACAAAGGTGAATGTGATGTTAAAGAAAGATTAGATGTACTCAGGCATCATTTTTTGGGAAAAATGTCATCCTGGATTAAGAATTTGTTTTTGGATTACCAAGGAACAAATAAGATGACATTTAGATGAATTGGAAGTTAAGGGCTTCATTTGACCTCGTACATCTCCATGGGGTTCACTAGTACATTTTACAAAAAAGGTGGATGGTACCCTTAGGCATTTCATTAATTATCATAAACTAATTTAGTCTAAGGTTAAGAACCAGTATCATATTCTGTGAATAGATTATATCTTCAGCCATCTCCATGGAGCTCGATTCTTCACAAAGATCAATCCAAAAACTATTTATCATTAGGTGGTTGTTAGATCATCAGACATACCCCCAGACTTTCAGAGAATGTATTGTATTTATTTGTTTTTTTCCTGCCATTTTTCTTAGAAACTCACCAGCAGTTTTCATGGTGTTGATGAACTATGTTTTCCATCCTATATTTACTCATTTTTCATGACTTTTGTGTATTTTATTTTGGTGTATTCTCAAAATAGACACAATCATTCCAAATATAATGACATCGTATTGAGTACAGTGAAAGAGCATTAGTTACATGCATTGTTAACTATGTTTATATTTTTAATAGATCAATTTTAGATCATGGGTCACATCATCTTAGAGATAAGAGTATCAGTGGACCCAGAGAAGGTGAGAGTAGTATTTTCTATGGGAAACCCAATAAAATCATGGAGGTATGGAGTTCCATAGGGAATAATGGTTGACCCATGCATTTCATACATGGATTCTCACATTTATCATCACTAGTAAAAAGACTTACTAAAATGGTTTGTAGTATGTTTGGATTTATTCCTGCAATACATCCTTTTTGTAGCTAAAAGAGAGACTGACTGCAATAGTAATATTGATTTTTCTAGAGCTCGACAAGAGTTGTACTGTGTACTGTAACACATCGGGTATCGGTATAGGAGTAGTTATCATATAGGGGGGTAGATTCATCACATATGGGTCAATATTTGAGGCCACATGAGTATAATTACATGATGCGTGATTTTGAGTTATATGTGGTGGTTGATGCTTCACACTGTTGGAGACATTACATACTGGGAGAACGTTTTGTGGTGTGAACTTATCACAAAAAGACTCAAGTGCATATTTAATCAGTTTAATTTAATTATAAGTCAATGAAGGTGGGTGTAATAACTTAAGTATTTTCAATTTGAGCATTCTTAGATGCATGGTAATGGAAATAAAGTCGCCGATGATTTGAGTATGAGGAATAAATTTAAACAAGTTGAGTAGGTAGGTAGCGAGTGGCAACTTATAGCATTATTCTCTAAGAATCATTTAGAGGATCATGATAGTCCGGGATATATGTTTTTTTTCATACTTTTTACTACCTTCACCCTAATGGACATAGTGAGGACGAGGTACCTCTCAAATTTTAAAGACATAGTTATATTGGAGTGTGAGGTAGGTGAGGACCTCCTCTATCATGGACCATAGATGATGATGAGGTTCGGTGTTTACATGGTCACGTGTTGGTTTCTGCAATCATGTGTGAGGGGAAGATGTGAGATTTTCATGACACTATATGGGAATTGAATCCTATCACTAGTATTAATCCTGATTTACATCATCAATTTTGGTGGCTAGGTATGAAAAATGATGTATTTGGTTTTTATCATGAAGTGGTCCAACTGTCAGCAGGTGAAGGCAGAACACTAGCAACCAGTTGGAATTTTATGGCAGCTACCCATTCCCGAGTAGAAATGGAATGATGTTGTGTTAGATTTCATGATGGGATTATCAAGGTTACCTTGAAGAAATGATAATGTTTGGGTTGTCGTTGATAGGCTCAGGAATATTTGTCATTCCCTTCCAATCAAGGAAATCTTCAATGTTGATTTGTTTGGAAGGTTGTACATCAGAGAGATTGTATAGTTATATGTGGTCTCACATTCTATCATTTTAGATACGGATTTCTAGTATAATTTGAGATTCTTTCAAGAGAAATATATAGAGTTAGGTACATGGGTGCTTCTGAGCATAACTTACCACCCCATACAGATGGTCGATCAAAGTGCACACTTCAGGTTCTTGACGACATGATTCAGACATGTGTCCTAGATTCTAGGGGTTATTGGGAGAATCATATACCCAAGTGTAGTTATCCTATAATAATATCTTTCTTGCTACTATTCAGATATATCTGCATGAGGCTTTATATGGTAGCCGATCACCACTGTATAGGATAGAGGCCTAGGAAGTTGCTATGTTGGGACCATATATTGTCCAAGAGACCATTGGACATGTTAAGTTAATTAGGATGTGGATGGCTACTCTGTAGTCTTCTACAAAATCATAAGCTGAGCACTGCAGATGACCTATAGAGTTCGAGGTTGGGGATTCAATTTTCAAACTTGTAGCACAGAGGCTTGAAAAAAAGAAGATCAGGATATAAGGCATTCTTTCCATAAGATATGTCAATCTATGATTGATTATTCCGAGTTTGGGGCCATTTTTTCGATTTTTTGTCTCAGATGTACCGAGCTATGCATAAAATCTTCCTTGGTTATCAATTTTGGAGTGAGTATTTAGACCCTCCACATGATTTTATTTCTGGGCAGGTGGAATTACAGGAACATTCATCATTTGAATAGAATCCTATATGAATTTTAGCTTGTATCATCAAGTTTTTCTGGGGTATGTTTATTCCTATAGTATGGGTGTTATGGTTGCACAACTGGGTACATGACAAGAATTTCGTGAGGGAGGCCAATGTTCGATCGTATTGTCCATTGTTTTTCTCAGATACTTCTACATCATCAATTGAAGTACAATTAAGGGACAAATAACTTTATGGGAACATTTTTTAATAATGTGGTTCTTCATTGTGGTGTGGATCATGAGTTTTCCATCAATTCCTCGTTTACATGCTTAAATATTTTCTAATTGTGATGTCCATCAAAATTTTGGAAGTTTGGGGGTGTCTGTGGCCCATTGCATGCTCAGAGCCCATCTGTGGGTGTGTTTTCAGCCTAACGCAATGGTAGAAGAAACTATGTAGGTCTGGATGCAATGTTTAAGAAACCATGTGAAGCAAGGAAGTATATTTTGTATAATTTCAGGAAACAGTGCAGTAAAGGCTACATGGTTGTGTAGTAGGGTTTCAAAAGTTGTTGACCTTTTTCAGAGGTTTCCACATAGTTAGTGCATGGTTATCCAAACAGTTCGGGGTAACTATGCCATATGCCCTAGGGTTAAAGAAGTTTTCACACGATCTCTACATGATTAATCAAACTGTGTGACCCATATATTTTGGGAAAATTTAAAAATATTTCCCTGAAATGTTTTCACATCCAAATTCTACTTCTCCCCATTTGTTGCACTACGACGGTCATGAATGAGATCTCCTTCTTTATTCTATTATCATTATTCAGATATACTCTATGTTCATTTTCCGTTTCAACTGTAGTTCCTCTCTTTGGATTCTAAATGGTAATAACCTAATTATTTTATAGTCTAATTAAATTCTTATGGATATTGATTTCACTACTTATATTGAGGATCATATGCACTAATATCCCATTCTATGTACATTATTCAGATTTCACCTTATCCAAGGTGAATCTGAGCTTCATATTGGACGAGATGTCTTGCATAGGTCAAGATTAGGTGGTCTCATGCTTTTTTATAAATGTTGATCTATTTATATATATTTCGGTGTTCCACGAACCCATTATGGGGATGTATCTTGATTTATAAATCATGCATGTTGTTGCATATCATTTTTATGTATTTAATTGGGTCTTTTAAATTTTTTTATTGGTTTAAGAACCTGATTAAGGGACACCCGTTGGGTGAGTGCTTGTTTTGACCACATTATTGCCATTTGGCCTAGGACACCCATGTTGTATCCCATGAATCCAATTTATTGTTTATTTAATATGATTTTTTATTTAAATGGATGTGTCATATTGTCAAATGGGTTCCTTTTGTCTAAGGGTACGTGATATGTAAAATGTCCCATGACCCATGTTATGTCTATGCTTGATAAAGCATGTTTGGACTGTTTAGTTACAACCACAAACATTCCCATTTGATATAGGATATGTTTAATCCTGATAATGGTTTAGATTTCTTGATAGTATTATCATATGAAATATTCCTAGGCATTTAATGATAGTTCAATCCTTGAGGTTGGTCCTAGTTAAGACAACCTTGGTGCTATAGAAATTATATTCTTTTTGTGTTGACCATAGCATGTCTAATGATTTTTTTAAATGAACATGTTATGGTTAAATGGTAAATATCATTGGGTGGAACATGGATTCTTTGGGAATTACATGGATGAGTTTATATGTCTATTTCACCTTGGTCACTTGTGTGAACCATGGATTCTCTGTAATTCCTAGGAAGATCTGAATGGGTTTATTAATTAAATGATAAGATGTGAGTGATCCATGGATTCCTTGGATGGGCTCACAGAGAGTTTGTAAATGGTGTGTCAATCATGGATCCTTAGAGGAATCTATGGAGGGACCCATTAGGTAGTGATTATTTCATGGGTGATACTTGGGATCCTTATAGGACTACCAAGGATGGGGTCATTTGTATAGGTAATACCACACCAAGACTGATACTAGATTTTCCCCTATGAGGTTCTCCAGGGATAGGCTCATAGGGCATCTGTTGATTTTTATCATGTGTGACACTTGAATTCTACATTTGGAATTTCAAGGACGTGCTAAAGGCTAATTGGTTATTGAATGGTTCGGGACCTATATTCTAAGCCAAAGAACAAGCCTTATTTCTACCTTTTCCAAAGCATTAATTAATGGACATTAGAGACATCTGTGGTGCCAACTACTTTATAGGGGATCTCCGAGCTTATTCCATATCATTAGAATTACACAATCAATGTAATTTAATTGTTAACTAAATGGAAATAAAATAAAAAATAAAACAACTAGAAGTATTTTTTTCTAATTTTGAGTGATTTCTAGAATACTACTATCACTATTTCACACTATTTGTTATATATACTCACTGACATATTAAAACATACCATGGGTGGTTGCCAACTAGGATTTAGTCTCACGACCTTTTTGGTTCATGCTTTAGTCACACTATGATTATATGGTTTCATGTATTGATAAGGGAAACCACATTCCAATGGGTACATGATATGTTGTTTAGGAGCAAGATATCTTGGGACCTATCATTTACAAGTGATGTTGTGGGGATACTTTTTTCCTATTTGTTACTTTTTTTATCTTCTATTTTATGTGATAGCACTGTGACTTTTGGATATTTTTTTATAAATCTTTGAAATGCATCATTTTTATATTATATGACATCAGTTTAGTTGTATTATCAGTCTTTCACTATTTACTAATGTGGTAGGGTATATCTTCTTCCGCATTATATATGTTTTTTCTTCTATGCTGTACTCTAAAAATGAGGGAATTGTATCTCAATGAACATCACCTTATCCCTCAATGTCGGTCTGTATCATCTGGCATCTAGGAAGACTATCTTGAGGCCATGTGGAATACCAGGCTTGGAGAACTATTAGTTGGCATTTGGACATTGGATATTACACCATTCATAGAAATTCTCCATAAAATGAGACCTTTACTCAGTTGTAATATTATGAATGTGTATTTTAAATTTGTATATATTTTAAGAGAAATTTTATTTCAAACTATTGACATGGTCGACCTCAAAATTTTATTCCTTTAGTTTGAAATTACCATAGTACCATTAAAATTTCATGAATTAATGGACTTGTAATTTCTAGGTCATTATTATAGATACACCATCAAAACCAATAATGTACATAAATCCCAATGATAATAATTCAGAACATAAAACCTTAGGCACTTAAATTAACATGAAATATACACCATTATATATTTAATAAATTAATAATATAAGTTAAATAACCAAACATAAATGGTAAATCCAAAATACTAATTTTTTAGTTATCTATAAATATCATCACCTTCATAAAAAATCGAAGATGAAAAGATAAATAACTAAAAAATAATATAATTTTCTATATCATGGAATCTCATTCTTATTTATTCTCTTATATTTGTCTGTGCCTCAATAAAACTAAAACTAGGGAAAAATTCCACAAAAACATATCACTATAGCACATAATATCAACAATGTTCTCTATAAACACTGCATTATACTCCAGATCCAGCTCACCCAAATCAATCAACTGAGATGGGTCATGGATGAACTTCCCAATATATGAAATAGAGAGTGTATCTTTTACCAAATTCAACTATAATGGTTATAAAAATCAATAATATACCTATCCATTTTGGCCAAGAACCAATAAGGGTTTAATTTATATAAAGTAAAAAAACTAAATATTCCCAATATTCATTTCCTATGTACTATAGAAACTCACAAGAAGATATTAACACATTCCATAATATCTAAAGGATCAATATTTTTTTTCATACTCAATTCAATCCTCATATACTCTATGGTCATTATCTCCTTCTATATCATACTATATAACATATACGGTCTAATGATGGATGAATTTCAAATATCCACATATAAAATATGGTAATTACAAGGTCATCCATATGATACACTATATTAATATATATCAACAAAAGAATTGTTTTTATAAATGTAAGAAAAAAAGTATGGATACATAGTTGATGATAAATGGAAGAGAAAAATATATGACCATAATATACATCAATGATTAAAAATTAAAATTAGTCGAACTATATTTCAGTGGATAAAATTTACTTAGGTATAAATAGATTCCAAAAATATATTCCACCCACATTAAAAACCTCGATGCAAACCATGTAACATAATAAGAAATAATTATTCTATTAATTATATAGTTTCACCAAATCTGATAAATATAGCTATATCATTGACTATACAAAACACATCTGCATAATATGAATGATAAATTACCTATAGTAGCTGAGAAAAAATGAAAGAGGGGAGAATTATGTTTATCAAATTTCTATGAAATTTAAAATGCTTATGTAATCATTTATTATCTTCTTAATTTTATCTTTGTTTCCTTCTAGTGAAGAAGCATCTATTTTTGTTCCATAAAATCATATATCACATTTATACATGTAATGTAGATAATAGAGAATATAATATTTTTTAAATTTTTTTGTATCAAATTGGTACTACTTTTCATGATTGGTTATTCATCACAATAATTGTTTATATACAATAATAAAATGTTTTTGTAAATAATCTCTTTTGTGGTTTTCCGTGATTTTTTTTGTAGAAAATTACTTTTTTATAATTAAGATATTGAAGGTTGTGGAGTAGAGGTGATTCTTGGAACAGATTATGCATACATTAAATCCATAATATTAATTTATTATTGATAGAAATATATCAATAATACATAAAAACTATATTATATAAGAATATTTCGTATGATGGTTTTGTATGTAAAAGTACCTATTTATCATTTAGGATATCCATGCAGAAGAACATCATGAGGAACAATGATGAAAATTTAATGGACTCTATACTTAACCTAGATCATGTAATTATTGATTGACTTCACCAAACCATAATAAAATAAGCCACATCCTTCGAGATGGTCACCATAACATCATTATCACTAGATTTTCCAGATTATCTATTCTTTAAAGATATAATTATATAATTTTCATTCTGAAGAGGAGTGTGCCACATATAATATTCTCCTTGCATCTTAGAGGGTGTTACTTGGGATGATCAGATGATATGATGTTTAATATGCCTATAAAAGCTCATAGAATATTGAAATGGTTACACCGTAGCTACATATATGATTCAATAAATTATAGGATATCATTCTATTATCATGGTTATATTATGGAGGAGATATATATGTGAGAATCATACATATGGGAAACTATAATGGATGCCATAGAGTTGTATAAAATTGTTACAAAATTTTATTAATCCATATTTTATGTTGTAATGAGGTAATCTATGTCATGTAGAACGATTTTGAATACTATAACTATCGTAGTATGTGTGACCACACCACGACAATATACATTTTGACATTAAATTTTTTTTGCATGGTGTTTGTGGATCAAACATTTAGGGGAATAATGTCACTCAAATTTTTTTTAAACCAAATGATTTTGTTTGAAACATGGATTGTAATATGTTGGAGTGATTAGAAGATGTTTTAACATAACCATCAGATCAAAATAAGTTATTTGGATTCGTCAATAATTTAAAACCATATATTGAAATAGATTGTAAAAAGTAAGATGTTTTTCATAAAAAAAATTGGCCTAAAAAAAGTAGGATTAGTGAGATCATGGTATGATGAAATCATGATACAGTGAGAGAATGAGAAAATTATAAGGTTATTATCATGATGTAAACTTATCATGTTTTTACGATGCGACACACAATTCATGTTTTATTTGTATAATCAATTCTTATAAAGAAGAAATTTTTCGTGTAATCAATAGAATGGACAATATTATATGTATGGAAGTGGGTAATTTCTTGTATTTTTTCGATAGTGATTTGTATAGTTAGAACGAACACAGTTTTTTTTATAAAAAATTGAAGTAGTGCATTCGAGAATGAATATTATATAGGAACAATTCCTTTGAATTCTTTTCGGACAAGATGAGTTTGTATGAACATAGTAAAATATCTTATGCTCTTTACATATTTCATCTCTCAAAATTTTTAATGGGTATATATATATGTTTATCACATTTAAATAATATTATCAAAATCAAGGGGTGAAGATTTAAATTTATATTTCCCTAATACACCCCCTTTTATGGTTTTCTCCTTTATAAGGGACTTTAAATGGGTATCAAATCTCATTTTTAGTGGCGAAAAACTCTATCTATTGAAGCAAGAAAGTTGTTTTAGTTGTTAAATATAAATTCATTTCTATTTTTAAAGGTACCAATTTTCTATTAAGGATGAAAATGATTCCAAACTACGTTGGGTATTTGGGGATACATGTTTACATAATAGTTGTTCGCGGTATTTCACACAACACAGAAGGTTGATCCTTGTTAAAATGAGTCTAAAAGAATTTAATGTGGATTCAAAAGAAATAAATTCAATAGGGGAGCTCTATCTAACCTTATCTACATTAATATACTTATTTGAGAATCATTTCCATATTTTTTGGAAAAATGTCTAATATTACTATAGTTAATTTAAAAGGTAAGGAGATACATATTTATGTTCCCTTCAATAATAATATATATTTGATCATAAGACCAACTGAAATAGTTGACACATTTTTTGATTGTCTAAAAGATCTTAAAGAAGATCTGTGAGGCCTTAGTGAAAATATTTATAATAAAATAATTTTGAAAATAATCAATGAGAGACTAAATTAGTACTTCAGGGTGATAGTTTTTATTCATGAAGGAAAATATCTAAAGGATATTTCTTTTAAAAACAAACATTGAACCCTTATCCCATGTGAAATTATAAACTATGAAAATGGATCTTGGTCAAAGTGGAACCCATAGGATGTAGATCTCAAATCAATGATGAAACATTCAATTAATTTAGATTTGGATAACAATGAGGTTTTTAATGTGATGAATTTTATCTCCACTAGAAATGGATGTGTAATAGAAAAATCTAATGGAAGAAAATCCAAATGCTAGTTTTTAATGATGTAAGGTATTGAATCGCGTGGATAAGTGAATTAATAATTTCTACGATTATAAATAGAAGGAATGTATGATGAAACTATTTAATTGTGAATAGAGTTGGAGAAAACTACATTAGATTTTTTCAAGATAAAGGTACCACTATAACATGAATGAGATTGTTTAAATGAGTCAATAGTGGATGTAATCGTTGACTATAATGATATTGGGGAACATTTTCTAGTAGCTCTTATAGACTAATCACATGGTAATGATTGTGATGCTAAAAATGACAACATTGAAGGCGTTGTTGATTTTTATTTTTAACAAAAAGAATAAATTCATTAATCTAGTGTAAAGAGGTACAAATCATGAAGGAAAATGTCGTTTTATATGAATGTAGCATTTTATATAATAATAGGATAAGGATAATTAAAATAAAAAATTGGGAAAATAAAAAATCATGTCTATAATTTCCATCAACCTAGAAAAATAAGTTGATATTTAGCTCAAAAATATTTAACAAACATAGAAAATCAGTATCCTATATCTATATGTGGAATCAATTATGAGAGTAAATACATATTTTAATGGAAAATTCATGATGTGGAATCATATGTGTGATGATCTGGAAAAAACCTCACTCATAGTTTGATATTATAGAGTTCATGAAGAATATAATAAAAGAAATATCACATTGTTTCTTCTGAATAATGAATCCATAATCAATAGGTGTAGCTGCTGACACAAAATAATTGTGAATTATTCACTATTCCATCACGGATCAATGATGTTTAAAGGCTATGAGATATATTAAAACACTTTTAAGGGAGGATTTAGAAGTTAAATCCATTAAATAGAATAGTTTAGGCTTCATTGTATAAGGGAATATATCCCCCCTTGGGGGAATTATACATGGTTCATTATTCATTGTAATTTTTGAATATGTCAAAAAAAACATTGTCCATCAATGGATATCTAGTAATCTAGGTTTACGAATTGGATTTTTAGAGTTACTTCAACCAATCATTGGATCTTACACAACCAGCTAGCATGGTGTCATGGATGAGTGAACAATTGAATAAAAATGAATCTGTGTATATTAGTGTGCATTAAGATTTTTTGTTAGGGTTATATGGGTTGACTATACAAGTGTGTGGCATGGATTGTGTGGGGGAGGGTTTGTATAGGTGTATCGGGTGTGGAACCCTGGATCTATCTTAATATTTGTTCCATAAGTAGAAACATATCAAGAGGATTTTAAATGAAGAAATATCTCATGTGGGGCTCATGATGAAATTCATTTTTTATCCGTATTTAAATTATATGGATATAATTGTTTCTATCAGATCACATTAATTTTCAATATTTTATCATTTCATATATTCATCTTCTACCTCAACACCATAGCCATATTGATGACAGTATTCTATCATTCGATGTCTGTTGTGTCGTACATCAATGGTGACTATTCCAATGAACCAATATGTGTTCTACCATCCTAATCCATGAATTTAGAACCAATGTTTTACTTATGTGCCCGGTTGAAGGAACTAAGAATCCATCACATAGTTTTCAATGATCACATGAATGAGTAGGTATAACATGATCATGCAACCACTAAGATAATTCATTGCATGAATATTAAATTTAACCACATGATCGAGTGATGATTCCATTTAGATATAATTGTGTCTTCACTAGAAAAATAGTGAAATATCCCATCACTAGGAGAACAAAACATTTATATCCTCCCATCACATGATCATGTAGAAGGTTGTTATGAAATATTCTATAGAGTTTTGACATGATCAAATAAATCAATGTTGAAAATCATTGTGGATTTAGGTAAAGGATATAGATCAAGAGATAATCCCATCTGCGATAGCTGTAGTGCCATCATACTATCACACAGCAAGTGAGGTTATCAAAGGAATCCATCACACAATCATGTATACATCATGCGAACAAATCATGGGATAACATCAATAAGAAATGATCATTAAAATCCTTCAATGATGTATGACTGTTAAATTAACCAATATTTTTTTGGTTTCCATGATACACCGCCCATCACATAAATCTGGAATACACAACACCCTCACTAAGAAAAAAATCAGGATGTTTATCCTCCATTTACAATAAAAATAAATTACTAATCTATAATAAATAATGTATAAATACACAGAAGAAGAGGTGATGAAACACAAGGATGGAGAGGTGATGAAACATGAGGATTAAGGGAGGGAGAAACATGATGAGAAAGAGGTCTGAGATATATAGGGGGAAATAAGGGAAGGAGGTAAGGGATAATTTGTTATTTTTTATGGAGGAATTATTGAGGTAACCATGAGACCCTACCATGCGACAGCATTGAAAGACCCATTGTGGGAACTCATCAAAAGACTCCATAATGAGACTCCCTTGAGGTGATGTGATCATGTGAACTCCTTATACAATCATATGATAACTAGAACATCATAAAATTCCTTTATGAGATATAGGGTGTAAGTGTTCTTATAATACATTGGCATGAAACTAGAGCGACAAGACTTGAAATAGTCTATGTGAATGATTATTTTAATTTCTACATATTGTGCCTTTAAATGTATGCCTTCAAAATGAAACCCTCGTTCTTGTGGATTCCTCATGTTCTTTTAATCATGTTGACTCAACCCTTGATCATGTGATCCCATTTGTTGTGCATGGACCTATTATGTATACTCCATGACAAAATACGGTTTTGTAACCCTTGGAAATGCACCTAGTACTTTGAAATGAACATGGGATCCATGTAATAATTAATATATACATGAAATTTAAATTCATAGTCTCAAGATGAATTTATATGGACACACATAGGCATTTATCCCAAACAAGGGAAAAATCATCATGTTAAATGTCACCCATTGACACACATCCATTGTATGTGGTCATGAATTATTTTTCATGAAACATGATGAACCTTGTAATAGTTGACCTTTTAATGGGAATTGCCATGGAAATTTCAACATTGATCACATGATTCACATTGGGAATGTTGAATTTATCATGAGAAAGTAAATGGATGTGTATTCTTTGATCACACGACACAACTTTTAAATTTTTATCTTTTCATATAATATTCGTTTTACATGTCAGCTTTGATCACATGACACACCTTGGAAATGTTTGACATGACATGAGAAATCCCTTGTAAATTCCATCTTTTATCACATGATACACCTGGGAAGTTTCATCATTGTAATGATAATGTCCATGGACATGAAAAAAATGCCATAAAAACATCCTTGGACATGTAGACCGTGACATGTGGTCATAATTGGACAAGTTTTCTAGGACATAATAGAATCCTTTTACATTCCATACGTGACAATCATAAGATCCTTATACATGATATCTTTAACAACTAGCTATTTTTGAACATGTGAGCCATGTAATGAGAAATCCCTTTGAGATGTCGACCTGACATATTATATTTTCATAATCCATTATACATGTCATCTCTTACATGTGGATACCTTTATAGGGAACCTAAGTCATGTTTTTTCTTATACATGTGACCACTTTAGGTCACATGATCTCATGCCCCATACATATTAATGAAATTCCAAAAAATCATATAGAGATTAGGTGGGGCAGGTCTTCACATTCCATTCCCTAAAATGTTCCTATGTTATTTACAATCATATTTAATAAAACATTCAATATACTCTCCCTCTATCTATCAATGTATAAATAATGATTTTTTTCATGGGAAATAACATAGGTCTAATTACCTAAAATTTGATCATCATTATTATAGCTCATGTGATGAAATTCACTAATGTGTCTATCATACTTCCCCATCCACTAGTTTATGGGAAATTGGTTCATACATGGGAAACCACTTCATTGAAATACATGAAAATGAACTCTAAACAATTAATCATTGATTCCACTTTTAGACTATATCATGCATCATGAGTACAAACCCAAATTCTCTTTCTGGGTTACTCCTATTTAGGAAATAAGATTAATTAAAGTCCATAAAATATTCTAATATTTATATACTATTTGAATATAATATTCATGATTTTGAACTCCCTTTCCATACCCATCAGTGGGTGAGGAATAAACTGGATTATGAGGACTCTGATTCATATTAAAATTAGGATATGTATAACACCTTCTTATGGATTGAGATAAATATCAAAACTATTCCCATTGACCATTTCATGTTTCCATAATTCCCATGAATGTTAAAATTACCATATATATGTAACATGTATTTACATGATTCTATATTCTCCATGAATATCAAAACTCCCACATACTTCTTTTCATGTGTGATACTCCATGCAAAATCTCACAACTCTTCTATCATAGTGCTATATACTCCATGAAAGTAGTAATCATACCTCCCTAAGGGAATCCATAGTGTACAATCCCTATGAAATGATATCTTTGAAATATAAATAATAATTAGGTTCAATCCACAAAAATATCCTGATCTCCTTGAAAAATATATATCACCAATAAAGCATCTCAGGGTGGCCATAGTGTGAAAGCCCCTCTAAACCATAGGGTATCATTATTGTGCAATTCCAAAATAATTAAATACTATGATCTCATAAAATTATTCCAATATTCTATTATATATATTTTTTTATCATATTTAGAATGACCAATTTCAGAATTGATATCTTTAATGATTCTTCCATCAAAATTATGATAATACCTTCATTATGGTCCTCTTTTTAGATGTATGTTTGACTACATATTCTCTTACTATAGACGGAAATATTCTCGATGAAGAATCTCAAGGAAGCCTCATATTCATAAGCTCACAAAAATAATTTACTCTCATAAATCATATAGTATCAAACTATAGAAACTATATGGGTTTTGATACTTATTCTCACTGGATACATATAATGACTCATGGAGGTTCAATCCCAATTCCAAATCACCTACCACCTCTATGTATGAAAAAACATTCTACAGTTTTTGAATGTAGATATATACTTAGGTATCAATAGAATAATGAGTAATTTTTTAAAAAATATGCTTTTTTTCTTTAGGACATGGTTAGGATAAATTCATTGCCATAGGTTTAACTAATCAAATACCTAGATTTTGAAAGGATTCATGAACATATCAAAAATATATAAGAGAGTATTAGAGAGGAGAATAATCATATCAATATAAGTTAAATGAGACTGACCTCCCATCCTCCGGACCAATGTGCGAACATAATTCTTGTCGGTAATAAACTGAAATAACCACCTACCTTCTAGAATAAAGGAACTTATCTTATTAAGAATGTGAGATCCATTAGGATATTTTATAGAGAAAACATTATGAAGTGAATTATTGTGTAACTACACTAGGACACCAACAATCATGGGTTTGGCCAATGATCCAATTAAAATCAATGGTGAACATGGTATTCTTCCATAAATCATGTCAACCCTTCAATGAGTATAAAAATGATATATTTACCACATCTAATTGATCCATTTTTATTTTTTCTGTCCCATGAATACCAAAATTTGATCCCAACATGGAATCCATTAACAATGTAAAACCTCTCAAATGCAATGAAGGAACATAATTATAGTCTTTAAAAATGAAATAAAATCATTGACTATTCACTCTTATATATGATTCTGCACTAATAAGGTGTCTTGATATCTCAGCAAGAAAGTTGTTATTATTAACAATAAAAATTATTTCACTAAAGGTTCCTATCAATTAAAAGAAAATTTTACAATCTTGATATATATATTGAACACATAAAGATATTTTATATATCTAGATGACTCACCAATCATTTTCCATTCCCTCTAGGGAAACATTGGCATAGAGAACTCAATGTACATTATCTTTTTTCAAACACATCTAATTCGAGTCTGTGGTGGTTCTAGTCCATGAATAATATTTCAATGGTTACATTTACACTTTTTAGGTAGCGCGTTATATATTATAAATGATGGATAACCATATAAAATCATCACTAGGATAGGCTGTAAAAACAAAATTCTTCTCATATTGGTACATTCAATACCTTTGGGATCTTATACCTAGAGTAAGCAAACATATACCTTTTTAATTTTTTGGAGGAAGATGATGATAATTTAATCATCAACTCAACCACTCAAGAGAATCCATGTAGAAATCATATCTTCTTTGTTAATTATCATCGACATGTGACCTTAATTCCATAGGTAGTTTTAGAATAAGTTGGGCCTGCCCCAATAATAAAAACAAGGAAAACTAGTAGGGGATCTCTCTTTTGTTATCTAAATTTTAAAACTACATATTAGAACCATATCCCTTCCATGACCAACGTATTTGAGACCCATCATCTAATCCCAAACATTTCACAAATTTATTCCAAGAACATAACAATCTAGAATCCTCAAATATAATCACAACAAGTTTGGTGACTTTTAAATTCAAGGGAGAACCCACTTATGTAGGTCTAGAGACTTCTTAATCACTTTTAACCATAGAAAAGTAACCAACCTACCATACAATACAGTGGGAACTGACCCACCAAAAAATATACATACATGAAGTGGGGAACTAATCCATCTATGTTTCAATAAAAATGATATCTACTAGATTTGAGTAAATTCATCCAGATTAATATGAGAACACTCCATCATCCGACAGAATCCGTGAAGATGGGATAAATGATAAATTTCAAGCATATGGATAAGGAATTATCAACAATATATATGGTTTAAAATGAGATATCAATTGTTCAAATGCCCAATGAATATTAAATATTCATTCTATGGGGTCCACATTAAGACCCCATATTCATATTCACCCCCACTATTGATGATGGATATTTTTTCATCATCACTAATACTAGTTATCACCTTATGGGTTACAATGAAACATTCCTAGAAGAACCAAAAAATATACTCAAATAGGATAATTGGGATCTATGGGATATATATTTTGGAATTCTTCTAGGATTATTTCCCCAATATGATATAGTAGTACTCTCCCATAGAGGATCGATGTGATTTAAAAAACCACTTCCCATTGGGATGGGATCATTTTTATAATCGTTACCCCATTAACATGAAACCTATATTCATTGTTCCACCTCACCCCAGGCCACATTACTTGGGGCATGTCCATATTACCCACCCAATCATTGGGTATAATCCAAACACCATCCATCCTTGATAGTTTCTATAGGGTATCCAATGGATTCATATTCCTCAAATCTGTGTGAGGCATTGTCACCTTCCATGGACACTAATACTATAGAATCTATCAAAGAATTAATAATGATTCGGGAGCTGCAAACTGAGATTATAATTTATGTCACAAACCGAATATGGTCGCCAATAATACTAGTATCAAATCAAGCCCAGTACAAGGCTCAAATGGATCTCTTTATACCCACGGGCAAGAAAAAGTTCCCAGGTGTCAATAAATAAGGTTTGGTAATGGTTTTCCAGAGTATGGAAGCATAATATATTAACAAAATCAATAATATGAATCTAAAATTTTCATGCAAAAAAATACTTAAAAGAAACCAGATCTGAATACAAGGTTTGAAATAATTTACTATAGGTCCAAACATAAATAAAATTATTAGAAATTCATCCGCAAATACTCCTCATGAAAAGGGGTCATCACAATCGATCTATCTCTACAACAATTCACCATATGAGGGGACTAAAAATCTAAATTGCCTTCACATGAAGCTTTTGCTTTTCCTGAGTTAAACATAATCAAGTATAAATACACCTAAGGGGTGTATGTAGGGTGTTATCCTAATACAAATAGTATACCAACCAAATATTCCAAAGAGTATTCAATACAAGGTGAAAAGAATGCAGTTTTAATATGTAAAGAAAGGTGGTGATAAATTCTAAGAAATGAAAATATCAATTGTAAACCGTATTCAAATTAAAACAATTATAATGTTAATAAATTTAAATAAGAAATTACAGATACTCTAATGTACATAAAAACACACCCTTCAACAAGGGTAAATACCAAAAATCCAATGAGCACCAAAACTGGGAACACCACTAGGCACTAGATAGCCTCAGGCCCTATGTACCTCATACATCGATGTAAAATACCCATATCAAAATCATTTCCCATGAAATATCCACTAGTAGGGAACATATCCAAAACCTTATAGTCCCCAAATTTCATTCAAATAGTTTAGTTAGAGTCATCATTATCAAAAATGATATGTGAAACAGGGACAAAAACTTTCTGGATCACTAGCGTACTAGTACATATCTGCCCTCCTAGGTACGCGGGCATCCCCTTTGTGCTCAAAAAATTTAAGCATTCTACATAAATCTATTTCCATATAAAAACACAACTACTAGTCACAAGAAAAAAATACAGTAGCTATCCACACATTATACCACTTAAAACTCCCATCAAAACATCATTATTTTTTATAAAACAACTTCAAAAAAGCCAACAATGTCTTCCACAAAAAATCCATTTAAGACCCCACATCGAACAACATGTTCATACTAACATTCAAAAATAATAATTTCAGCTCCCAAAAAAATTATATAAGCCCATTACATGAGTTATAAAAAAACCCAATATGCATAACATAAAATAGACATGAAAAAACCCCAATTTATCACCAAATTGGTTCCCAAAATCATTTACTTAACAAACATCACCAAAACCAGTTTTCATAGCAACAACCAAAGGAGATGAAAAAAAGATTTTCAGCCATAATAAAATTCAATAAAATCAACTATGTAGTTATAGGGTATCCCCAAAAGAACCAATAAAATATTTCTACAAAAAAACCCCAATTTCACTAAAAATGGCATTAAAACATCATTTGTTTTACAAATACCAGTAAAACCAATTATTTAAAAAATGATCAAATAATATAATCATTCCACTAATATAAACATATAAATATAAATCACAAGGACTCATACACATTTAATCACCTTCCAAAATAGTTAAAACATTGAATCATTTGCGCAAAAATTCAATTGCACCACCGCCACACGTCAAGGAATGTAGATCGAGCCTAAAATAAAAATATTGGACCAAGATAACCTAAAGTAAAACCCTAGGTTCGAAACCCCACCCACTGTACCATTTTTACTTTAGGGAATTTGGAAGAAACTTCATGGAATGGGGAGAAACTATGAGGTAGAAACATTTACATGAGATTGTGTGATGTTCTTCCACCGAATACCCCTTCAAAATGGAGATTTAATGACTATTTGAGAGGTTTTGAGGGATGAAATTGTAGAAATGGTTTAATTGGGGATGAAAGGTGCGAGTTTTGATAAATCAAGGGAGGGAAAAGATTTCATTTAACACACTTTTTAATGACCTGGACATGGGTACACATTTTGTATGCACGGTTTGGCAAACCGCCAACCAAAACCGCACACCATCATTTATCACCTAATACCCTAAAAAAATACACAAATATTTGTGGGGTCTTAGGGGGGACTTATGGGGGAATTCTAGGATAAATTTATAAGAAATATAAATACCTTTAATGAAGAACAAGGGTTTGACAATTCTCCCTACCATGAAAACTTTCAGTCCTAGAAAGTTGACTAGAGGCATAATTGGAAAACAAGAATGGGAACTCATCCTCAACCCAAGAATTTAATTCCTAGGTCTCACGTGTGACACAACCATTCTTCCAACTAATACAGACATATATAATATACATTAATCAAAGTACCTTCTTTGGGGAGTCCACTATGTCCACTATGAGCTCAAAAACTGACAAGTCAGGTAGTATCTCCAGTTCCTCCCAACTCAGCACATGGGATGGATCAAGGATGTATTTTATCAACTAAGATACATGGAATACATCATGTATGTTTTTCAACTGAGAATTTAAGACCAACCTATAATCCACCTTTCCTTTTTGCTCAATGATCTCAAAAGGGTTGACATGTCGCGTTGTAATCTCCCCTTACTTCCCCATTTGACGATGGCCCAGGCGAGGGTCCACTTTCAAGAATACCTTCTCACCCATAGAAAAATCTAGGTATAGATGCCTATTGTCATCATAAGAATTATAATGACTATACATTATCAAAAATAGATTCCTTATCTATTTGACGTTCTCAGAATTCTCATGCACCATACTCAGCCCCAGCTGTGAGGTCTCACCTACCTCAGCCCAACACTGGGGGACAAAAAAGGCCGACCATAGAGTGCCTCAAAAGGAGAAATTTGAATAGAGGATTGGTAATTTTGTAATAAGAAAACTCATCCAATCGCAAATGGCTATCCCATGATTCACCAACTTCCAAAACACATGTACTAAACATGTCCTCCTAAACTAGTTCTCCCACTCTGTCTGACCATCCTTTTAAGGATGGTATGCCGTGTTCATATTAATTTGAGACCCAAGGCCTTATTAAAACCAAAACGTGAGATGGGGGTCTCTATCTGAGACATCTACTGTTGGACCACCATGGAGACTTACCACCACCCAATGATTCAAAAGGCCCAAATCATCCACATTAGTTGTATCTCTGATCGGAATGAAGTGGGCTGATTTAGTAAGCTGATCAATTATAAACCAAATAGAATTCATACCTCGAGGTGTACAAGGAAATCAAAGAATTAAGTCTACGGAGACCACATCCCACATCCAGTTAAGAATGGGTAACAACTAGTGAAAACCGGAGGGCCTTTGATGTTATGCTTTCACCTACTGGCATGTGTATCATCTCAATACAAAATATTCAATGTCACATCTCATACCTGGCCACCAGAATAGTCAGCGCACAACATTATACATCTTGGTAGCACTTGGATTGAAATCACAATGATACTGGTGGCTATCTTGCATCACCACCATCTATAGGGATAACAATACTACTAAACTTCCATTGATGCCCAAGATACCCTCTGAAGACGACGACCAATCAGAGGACGTATCCCTGCCATGTAGAAATTGCTTAGACTGCTAAAAAATATCATCACTGAGCTATAATTGATAAATTAGCTCCAATAGAGAAGGAATCAACTAAAATCTCACCAATAATTCACCTTCACTGTGCTCCATGGTCTCCACATGCATCTGAGGAAAGAGCCCCATCAAAGTCCACTCATCATTGGACTTCCTCAAAGCATGCCCTGGAGCTCTTCTTCTCAAGGCATCAGCTACCATGTTTCCCTTTTCTGTGGTATAGACAATGTCGACTTCAAACCCCTACGAGTACTATATCCAAAGACGTTTCCTCAGATTGAGATCCTTTTGCAAGAAGATATAGGACAAGATTTTTTTATAAGAGTAGACCACAAACTTATTACCAAAGAGGTAGTGATGCCAAGTCATCAAAGTCTGCATCACTGCTACCAACTCCATGTTGTGGGTTAGGTAATTATTTAAATGTGGTTGGATTTGGTGAGAGACATACACCACCACATGATCATCCTGTATAAGCATGCACCCAAGACCCATACCTGATATGTTGTAATACATCACATACCCCTTTCCAAAATTTGTAAAAATTAGAATGGGGTAGTAGTCAACTGCCACTTTAGCTCTCCAAATGATTCATGAAATTCAATGACCCATATAGACTTCACCCCTTTTCGGTTGATCAAGGTTATTGGTGAAGTAAGCTGGCCAAAATCTCAAACAAACCGCCTGTAAAAACCCGCCAGGCCGAGGAAACTCATGATCTTGAACACATTCATCGGCTACGACAATGAAGTAACCGCACTGATCTTCTCGTGGCCCTCTAAAACCCTCTGATCTGAGATCACATTCCCTAGAAACTTCATATCCATGATCCAGAAGGTGAATTTGGAAAATGTTTCATAAATGATATGCTCTCACAACGTGTCCAGAATGATCAGCATGTGTCGTACATGTTCCTCCTCAAATCTAGACTAAACTAGGATGTCATCCACAAATACCAGGACAAAATAATAAATAATATGATGGAACACCCTATTCATGAGTTCTATAAAGACCAATGGAGAATTTATCAATATTAATGGCTTGACCAAATACTCAAAGTGGTCATAACTGCTTCAGAATGCTGTCTTTAGGATATCTGCCTCTCTCACACTGAGTTAATGGTATCCCGAACGCAAGTCTATTTTTGAGATCCAATTTGTCCCCTTCAACTGAATGAAAAAATATTCTATTTTGGGAAAAGGTAATTTGTTCTTAATTGTTACCTTATTCCACGTCTAGTAGTCATTACACAACCATAGGGATCCATCAGCCATTTTCGTGAACAACACATGAGTGGCCCAAGGAGCGACACTTAGGAGAATGAATCCTTTGTATAATAAGTCATCCACCTATATCTTTAATTTTATCATCTTATTGAGTTGCATTCAATATAAGGTAATAGATAACAATTGTGTTATCGGTGAGAGATTAATCATGAACTCAACATCCTACTCTCGAGGAAAGCATGAAAAATCATCCGGGATTACCTTTGAAAACACATTCACTACATGAGGTAGTGAAACTTCAAGAGCATGACAATATTCCTCTAGCACAAGTGAAGATAAATGGAAAACAATACTTCCCAACTCTAGGAGTGGATATCATACGGGACCCGACCGAGGATCCCATTCTCCACGAAAAACCTGAAAACTCTCATTAGGTGCCTTGAAACTCACTCACCACCTATTTCAATAGATGTGAACATTGACGGGTTTTATCCAATATAGGCCATTTATTATGTAAAATAGTTCCATTTCTAAGACAAATAGGTCCCACTCCATCTCAACCCCTTATACTGAATGTGCACACTAAAGGAAATTGAGACCCTCCTTCTTCTTCTTTCCCAACAGTGTCACCAACTCCATCGCATAAGAAAAAAATCAGTTGTAAAATTAAATGTGTCCAAAAAATAGGAATAAATGAATGAAGAAGAGGAACCAGCATCAAAAGGAGCAGCAACTATAGAAGATGCATTCAGAACGGTACCTTGATCTATTGACAATCCCCCCACATATCCTCGTGGTGTCTCATCCACCAAATATAAATGTCTGATCTCTACCTGAGGATAACCACTAAAATATGGATGTGCTCGGAATTGAATCTAAATAAAATTTGACCTATCTATACCACCACAAACACCAAATTGATATCCCCCCATTGATGATGGCTCTGACTGTGTTGGCACTCCTCTTGAAGCCACTGACCGTACCCCACTGTTAAGTGGATGTGCCACCCCAAAAAAGAACAGCAAGTGACCCATACCTCTAAATTGGTAACTGGGATTCAAAGGAAGTGGTAATGGTAATAAGATGTTCCCCGACCACCCACATTGGTAGTAGACAACCGATATCACATCAGAAGCCACAGACGAAAACTGCCTGGAAGATTGGCCTAAAAATCCACCTCAATTCTTCTATGGATCCTACTACTTCATTTTCTTCTCTAATGTGCCGCCAATTCCCACTACTGATATTGACCCAGAGAAATTATCCGTTCCTTTATAGTCAATCTCTACCATACACACCGGGTCATTGGCCATAGCACAGGTCCTCAACATGAACAAAAAACCAGGGAGAATATCATTAGTCTCAAGACATTCTCAATCCTTTGGGCCTTCTCTTGTTCATTCTTGATGATTTAAGGAGAAAACTAAACCATATCAATGAAATAGTTAGTTTACTCCATGACATAAAGATTCCTGTGAACAATATCCATGCAGTCTCAAGACATGGCATATGACAAAACCTCAAGGTAGTATTGTTCATTGAAAATGGCCTTGAAATTTCCCAAGTGCATCTGCTCATTCGTTCTAGTTTAATATAATGATTCCAACCAACTACTGTTGGGACCCTCCAACAAAAATGATTCACATTTTACTATGATATCCTTAGAATTATCTAGGAAGTCGAACATGCGCTCGATCTTCTCGAGCCATTTCTATGCCTCCTGGGGTTCAATGCTTCCTCGAAATCTAGGAGGCTTGTTTTTCAGAAACTCCATAGCTTTGTATTTTCTAAGACATTTATCCTCTTCTATAATAGGAATGGGAACAAGGAAGGTCTTTTTCCCATTGATTGTATAGCCCAGACCATAGCCTTGACTAGCCTATGATCATTTGGTGCGGGAGAACTCTCTCTGGCTTCATCCTGTGCGCGCATGGGAGCTTTCCGAGGAGGCATCTTTCTACAAATTGCCACATTCCCAAAACCAATAGTCAAAACAAAAATTATTAAAATTTTAATCGAATACATTAAATATAAATAATCAATAAAATTTACATTGATAAATGAAACAACTACTCTACTCCCACCCGATTTCCACGTGTTGTTTGTAGGCCAAACGTCTCACCTAGAAGTGATGTCAATAAGACAAATCCAATGTCCCTTGGCGACTAAATGTCTATCATATGTGGTGAAAAACATGAACCCTACTCATGACCAAAACCTCAAGCCCCGATATTCCTATCCCTTGTCTATCCCAACTCACCCCAAAATAATAACATAAGCCAAAAACATTGCACTCCTTTGATATTATTTAATAACGAACCGAATTTGGTCACCACTAATAAAGTAACCTAATACAGCCCCCTAACACGACCCAAAGGGTTTCCTCTATATTCAAGGTTTTTAAAAAGTGCCTGAGTATCAATTAATTAGGTTTGGGAATGATTTACCTGAGTATGAAAGCATAAAACCTTAAAAACAATCAATAATATGATTATGAAATATTCATGCCAAACTCGCCCTAAAAAACCAGACCTATGTAAATGGGTTTAAATAAATTTCAAGAGGTCCAAAAATAAATAAAAATAGTATAAAATAATCCACAATTTCTCCACATGACAAGGGGTCATCACCCCCAATCCTTCTTCACAACACTGCACCATAAGTGGGGACTAACAAACCGAACCACCTTCACTTGAGGATTTATCTTTACCTGAATCAAACATAATCCAATATACTTGCTCCAGAGGGGTTTAAAAAGTGTGTGAGATTAATCCAAATAGTATTCCACCAAAATATTACATAGATTATGCAATACTAGTTGAAATGCATGCAGTTTTAATATATAAGGAAAGGCAACGATAAAAACCAAAAAATGAAACATTGGATTGTAAACAGTTTTCCAAATAAAACATTCAGAATGTTGAAATAATTAAATACTAAATTTTATATACTATAATTTACAACAAGACAAACCCTATTACATGGGTAAATACCACAAATCCAATGAGCACCAAAATCAGGAACACCCCTAGGTACAAGATAGTCTTGGGCCCTATGTACATCATACATCAGTGTAAAATATCAATGTCACAATCCTTTCCCATGCTCTAGAAAAAAGTAGGAAACATACTCATAACCTAGTGTTCCCAAAAAATCATCCACAAAGATTAGTTAGAGTTTTTTATCCACAATGATAAGTGAGATATGGAAAAAACCCATCTGGATCACTATCCTACTAGTACATATCTTCCATCCTAGGTACCCGGGATTCACTCTTGGTGCTCAAAAAATTTCATCATTCTACATACATCCCTTTTCATATAAAAACACCACTATGGGTCAAGTACAAAAAATAATGTATCTATAAACACTTTATACCACATAAAACATAGAACAAAACATCTTGATTTTCGATAAAAAACTTCACAAAATCTAATAATGTCTTGCACACAAATAATCGACTTAGAAACACACTTTTTTAACCATATTCATACCCAAATTCACCAAACAAAAGTACCTTTAGAACCCATAACATTTCTATAAACCAATTAGATGAGTTATAAAAAAAACCCAACATGCATAACATATTATATACATGTAAAACACACAAATAAACACCATATTGGAATCTAAAAATAGTTTTCAAAGCAAACACCATCAAAAACATATTTCACCGCAACAAACAAAAGAGATGAACTATCAAAATATTATTTTAATACCTAATAAATTTCAAAAAAAAAACTCTGTAGTTTTAGGGAATCCCCAAATTTATAAATAAAATATTTCTATGAAAGAACCCCCAATTTAAAATAAAAATGGTACATAAACTTAATTTTCATTAAAAATAACATTAAAAGAAATTTTTTCACAAATAAATATATTATATAATCATGAAAATATCATAAAAAGTTCATGCTAAGACACAAGAATTCCATACACAAGGAACCACCTACCAATATGGTTAAAACATTGAATCATTTGTGCGAAAATTCAATCGCACCACCACCAAACCTCAAGGAAGGTAGATAAAGCCTAAAATCAATAGATTGAACCAAGAAAACTTAAATTTAAACCCTATATTATAAACCCCATGCTATTTTCAGTTTGTAATTCAAAGAAAATTGATGAAACATCATGGAAAGGGGGGGAACTATGATGTAGAAACACTTACTTGCGACTGTGTGAAGTTCCTCCACCAAACCCCATTTTAAAATGGACTTCCAATGAAGGGTTGAGAAGATTTGGAGGATTAAATGGATGAAATTGTAAAATGGGGGATGAAACGGTAATGTTTAGATTAATTCCTAGTAGGAAAAAGAAGTCATTTAATAAACGTTTTAATGACATGGATATGTGCACAAGGTTTGTGTGCACAGTTTGGAAAACCATGAACCTAAATTGTTCCCCTCCATTCTCACCTCAAGAACACTCCAAAATCCACCTAAATTTGTGGGTTATTAGGGTGGAGTTATGGGGAATGATAGGATAAAAATATAAGAAATAGTAGTACCTATAATGAAATACAGGGGTGTGACAATTTTCCCATCTTCCAATGTCGATAGAAGTGTAGGTGGAATACATAGAAAAAAGCATATAATAGGGAGTTAACTTATTATCCAATTCCATATAGAAGGATTTGATTAAAATCCCAATAATGAGGAATGCACAATAGGAAGAGTTGACAGACCGTGATAATTTCTTCCCCTCCAATCACTGAAAAAAGTATATAGTAGGGAGTTAACTTATTATTAAACAATTGATTTAAAATCATATAGATGTGGTGATATTATAACCAATAAAATATGAATCACCACTATAGTCTGGGTTTCTTTTGGAATTTATCAAATGTTTTTTGTAACATAATATGGGAGACTCATCTCTAAGTGATAAATAATTATCTCTCTGTATTATATAAAGCATGGTATATACCATTTATATTGATCATATGGATAGATATTTTGGAATTTCAAATAGAGAACAACTATTTTAGGATCCCATGGACAATGAGACATTGGGAGGTATACATGAGTTACGACCTCCTTTTTTTATACAATCTGTTCATATGGAATATGACTTACAGGTTAATTTTCATCATGTATTCATTTAGATGCAATATTAATAAGGATTGATATAGTAAAGGATTACTATAACTCATTGAACCTGAATACATGTCATTTTAAATAAAATAGAACCCCCTATTAAAAATCTATATCACTACTTGTCCTAATCTCATGAATTTATTTTCCGGAGAAACACCCTTACCACATGAAATTAAATTGAAATAATGACATCCTTAATGAATGACATTAAGTCACAAATGGGGCATCCTATGACATGACATTAAACTGTAATTAACACATCCTAATCACATTACATAAAAGTATATGTTGACTCATGTCAACACTGTATGAAAATAATATACATAGTAGTCCTTGATGAAATGCCTAAAACTTAATAACATGTGATTGACTTATGGAGCCTACTTCCCTTTTTTTGTAGAATCTGGTTCTACAAAAATGGTTTCATATTTACAGGTTTACGAGTTCATTTTATCAATTCTATGATAACCCTTCATAAGGAGAAAGTAGTACAACAATTTTCCTAGGATGAAAACCACATCTACATAAGGATTAATCTTTTCTCAAAATAGAACATCACTATATTGAAAATTTTTTGTACATGATATAGATTTGTGAGAGAAATGAAGTTCCCCAATATTTATGTGTGAAACAGATCTGTATGAATTAATATTTATATGAACTACATTCCATTTAATTCCATTTTTTAGGGGATATATAGTGATATCGAGATCTTCTATTTTATTACCTTTCATTAATTTTCATCACCCACAATCATGTCCCTCCTAAGAGTTAGATCTATTTAGAGATTATACTCTATATTAAATTAGTAATATCCATATGAGTTTACTTTCAAGCACTCTCATGCAATATAATCTACTTTAACTCCATCTCTTATTTATCATGTCAAGAATGAATCATATGAGATTATAGAACCATGAAAATTTGATGGGATATAATGATTACTGTTTGTATTATTCAATGATAAGGAACCATTTCTTTGTTATATTTCATTAAATTTTACATATTGAGGTCTTGTTAATTGGAAAATCATCAATAATGATTACTGCCTATTCATGGATTTCATGTTTAATCCCATCAACCTAAAAATATATTTATAACACACTGGTATGGCCTTTCTGGTGCTGAACCCTTTTTTGAACATTATATTCCCTATGAACCTTGATTAAACCTTTGATATATGTTTTGATACAACCTGATTCAAATACTATATATGCTCTTAGAATTCTGTGGAAAAAGAGTCCACCTACTATTGGATTTCCCCTATAGTAAATTGGTTATGGAGATGAAAGAATCAAATGTTACCTCATTAAGTTTCACTGGTGAATAGATCAAGTCCATGGATTTGGTTCCTAGAATACTTTTTAGGCCCAGATCAAAGGTCTCTGATAACCTTTGGTGATATTGTCTGGAATATGTGTGATACAGGCATTGACCAATACAAATGGATGAACTATACCCACTAACGTCCACCTTTTATAGGATAAGTTATTATTGGATTGTGATTCAAACTTCTAGTAAACCATCTATTCAAATGTATTCATATACCCTTGATGTAAAATAACGATGAATAGAATTCATATTTAATCAATTTTAAAATATGTATTCTTATACGCCATCATTCCGGGGGTTTCATATCTTGTAAAGATGCAATCGATGTGATTTAGGAGCCCCTATTGACAATACCATATCACCTATATTTATAATCTAATATCTAGTGAGACTTTAGTAAATGTTTTACATCTATATTATGAGTAGGAAGATAAATTAGTTGTTCTCAGACATTTTCGATGGCAATTATACAACATATTAAAATAATGTATCATCTTTTTGTTTCCATCACCAATTGACTAGATCACATATTATTATGGAATTTTTTAGAACTTATGAAAAAAATCATATCATTATTCCTCTTTGGAATATTGAAAAAATTTAGAGACTAGTCCATCGGGACCCTACTAGGATTTTCTAGGGAACAACAAAATGCATTAGTGCATGTTCCACAAGGATGATTTCGTTCTTCATGATAGGTTCCCCTTAACCCTGTGAAATATTTCTATAATGATTTTTCACTCCTATCACCAAACAATAGTTATTGATTAATTCATTTAAACATAATATTTATTTCATCTATTTTCCCATGTCCAAGAGGGATCAATAATATTTCATGGTTTTATGCCGAAAAATCCAAATTTTTGGTGCTATGAATTTTAAATACTTACAAAATGGGTAATTTTAAAATGAAAATAAACTACATTTATTATTAATAATTGGTGTATGATGATAAATTTCAGGAAACATATATTTTTAAAATGATGAAAAACTATGATAAATATTAATCTCTATGATATATTTTTAACATTATGTGAAAATTCAATATATAGTAAGTATCACCAATATAGAAAAATCATGATCCCATTAATTTCACAAAACCATTAATTTCCTATAGTCACATACTATGATAACTTCTCGATAGAATGCCTCCAAAGGTCTTCAGATCAATATACCAAGGATATCCTACTGGGTGTTGAAAGATATAGATGAAGTGGAATGATATTATAATAATTCTTCCACAAATAAATATTGAAATCATATTTTAGTGGAACGCAATAAGAATGGTCAATACCTTTCTCACCCAAACCATGACTTACCACATATTCCAATAGTGAATATGGGGAATCCATATATCGCAGTCCCCTTGCTTGAATCCCAATAACAAATACTGAGGGAACAAGGAGGTTTAGTGTGATAATATACCCCAACATCAATTGATGACAAATTTTCTTATGGAGTAGCTTCAATAACATATTATGGTGATGATATAGGGACTATAAAATATTTATATACAAATAGATAGTTGATTATATTTGTATGATCAAAATAAATTGATAACTACTTTGGATAGAGTCCATATTCTTGATTCCATCTTTGAGAATTATTGGATAATTCCAATAAAGGGTGAGGCACATGATGCAGTTCATATCCCAATATGTAATGGGGTTTACCAACCAAGTATGGTTGATAGCTCAGGGAAGGCTCATATGCATACTTATAAATCTAAAAAACAAACTCTTCAATATAGAAAAGAGATAGGCTTGTATTCCTCCTCTCCCTAGTGAAATAATGTACTAATGTTCTTAAAAGGATATATAGTAGGTTGTCCATATTCCGTTGAAAAATTTATAGGTTTATTAGAATATTTTTTAAGGAATTATTATTTGAATAATGATTACCACTTTTATTATATTTGACATGGATATTTGGAAAACATCCAATATAAAAGATAATATTTAGATAATAATAAATAATCTCAACTGAATAATCTAGTAGATTGATAATAGTGGGATCAGATACCCCTAAGAAAGGGATAGGATTTTTGTATTATTGTTGAGTAGCTAGACCAGATCACCCATGAAATTTTTTGAATTCACATAGGCTGTTTTCATATTATAAATCTATAGTCCACAAATACACTTACTACAAGAACATAGTAATGTGGCAGAGTGGGGTTGAACCCATGATGATAGGTTAGAAACCAGTCAAACAAAACCCTTGAAAAGGATTACTCTTGTTCACTCTATTGGTTTGTTGTTAACTATGACTATGTGGTTTTTATTTAATACAAATTATAATATGAGGGATAATTTGTAAATTCAAGGATCATGAAAGGAGATAATCCTATATTTTTTTTGGGATAGTCCTACGGTTTAAAAGACAAAGTGTTGTAAAAGTCCTCAATTGGTTTTGGTCAAACCAATTCGATCTAGCCATACATAAACTATCCCTTTGTTATGGTGTAGTAAAAAATAAAGGTGAATTACACATGGATTCTATACAAAATTTATCATAGTCTAATATTAATGGAAATTCCCAATTCCAATTAGGTGAGGTTTTCTCAATTGCAGTTTCCATTATAAGGTTGTACAAAATAATGTGATGAATGTTATTATTAAACCGGTTACTATCTTTAAGGTTAACAAGGTTATATTAAATGACTCATTATGGTCTTAAAACCCCTAATATCCACCCTAAACCCTAGGTATATTAGCATTACATGGTGGTGATAACCAAAATCATGGAAATATAAAAAGTTTTATGAATATACATGAAACAATTTATATATAAACTAACTTTGATAAATAATAATCAATGATAAATAATTTGAATCATTATAAATCTAATAAAATATGAACTTTCATGATGAATGAATGTAAAATGAGATGTATGGAATCAAAAAAAGTATGAAAAAGATTAAAATCAATATTAATGAAGAAATTGTGATGGAAAATGAAAGCATTGATGATGAATTGAGAGAGGTGGTATGTTAAATTTCATGAAAGGAAAAAAGAATAGAAATGGATTAGGAATAGATGAAGAATGATAAAAAACTCAAAATTATTCCATATAAAATGAAATAAATGGATGAAATATATTTTATAATGAAAAATAGTGAAAAACTAAATGAAATGGTCAAATAAAATTCAATATAATAAAAATGGTTGTCTTTTTTATGAGGAGGGAACTTATAATATTTATAGGCCTGAAATGTACATGACCTCTATGTCATGAACACTATGTGATGTTTTATATGACTTCTTTCCAAACATATTCATTTCATGTAAATGTAGGACCCTTGGACACCATAAGAAAGGAGGGGTGAATAAGGGTTTCAAGTTTTCTTTTTAACGGATGGATCTTGTTCTCATGATGGTAGGAACTAGTTAATCTTGTAAGATGTATATGATTAGCAATCAAACATTCACATGCAAAGAGATGACACAACAATTTTTACATGGTTCACCACTAAGGGATACGTTCAAGGAGAACACAACGAAAGGTTTTCGGTCGTATGAAATTCTTCTATTCTTCACTCATTGTGGATTACAATAGTTTGTGAATGGTCACTTTGTCCAAGGCTCAATACCTTTACAAATGTTCTGGGATAACCCACTACGTCCCTAGGTACACTCCCGTTGACTCCCCCAGGCTAACTGTCATTGGTGAAGTCCTAGTCAGTTTATAGATGTGATGGTCTCTTCAATAGATTCACATTGAAGTCTTTGCCTCTGCTTAGAACAAGACTAAGCTTGCATCGAAGTCTTGAATTGATGCACTTGAACACACTGAACCACTGAACCAAATAATCCGAACGTGAAAACAGGTTACACTGAGGATTTCTCACAACACCTACCCTTTTCATGCAAGTTCTCACTTTTGCGTGCAATACATTATTTTTTTGAGGAAAAATATTTTGCGCAACATCGTATTTTATGTGCAACCTTAAATTTTACGTGCTACTTCTACTTTTTCACACACATTCATTTTCGCACAACTCATAATTTTTCATGCAACTCAGACTTTTTCGCATTCCTCGGATTTTTTGGCGCACCTCAGACTTTTTCACACAACTCGGTCTTTTTCGTGCAGCTAAGACTTTTTCGTGCAGCTTAGTATTTTTCATGAAACACCCTTTACATGATCCTATTATGCGCATCATCCCTCAGATCATTTCTATGACTTCAACCATACTAAATGAGGCGGTTCACCTCTTATTTATAGGTGTTTCCGACCCCTGTGTGCAAAACCCATTGTGGTGTGAAAAAACTCTCATTCGGCACACAATACATTTCGCACAGGAACCATTTTCCGTGCACATCTTCATGTTTTTCATGCATCCCATGCCTTTTCCATTTTTCAACGTTCTAATTCCAAAACACCTCTTGCATGAAAAATATTACTCCGATATTTCACGCACCACACTGTTTTTTGCGGATCATGCAGTTTTTCACAAAAAACTCACATATTTCCCACACCACTTCCACTTTGTGTGCACCTCCCTTTTCCAACAACCCATGTATTCATTTTTTGATTTCCAGGCCGAAAAATTTGTAAAATACTAGAAAACGGTGCCACCATTAATACTTTTGTCGGCTTGAGCTGTATGATCAATCTACTAACACACACTCTAAATATCCAATAAGGATAGAAAACAAACACAAACCACACTCCAATTCATGAATAGAACGTTTATTGTTCCAATAGTAAATTCGGTATAGGCTGTGTAATTGAGATACACTTCTCTTGAAAATAATCAGTTCATATAAATGACTAAATGAGTATTTGAACATTTCTCATTTTGAAACCCATTAAATTTAGGTATTAATCTCTCTTTTTGGAAGGATTATGATCTATCAAAGATGTACTTAGTTTAATGGATTCAGATGTCATGTATTTTCTCCACAACATGTATGGGATTCATGTGTTTGTTTGTTCCCTTATAATAATTCTCTGAAAGATTTATCCATCTCAGGGAAGATATATGCATGCAAGTATGTCCTGATTTTTCATCCTTTTTAGCATTTCTTTTTTTCTATTCCAATGTTTCTAATTCCTATTAAAAAAATTAAAACCCATTGTATTGTCAAATGAATCATTAATAAAATTTAAATAAATATATCTGAAATGTATATATAATTCCATCTTATCATGTTCCCCCGCACCTGAATAAATTCTAATCTGCATGAAAAAAGCATCTCATCTATGATTTCAAACAAAATAATTATTAAAAGTATAAAAAATTTGTACAACTAGGTAAATAAAAATTATTTTATATAGATTAAGTTATTCCTCTAGAATCAATCATGTTGAGAAAATTAGTCATTCCTTAATGTTATACTCTTTATTTATAATCATTATTATTTTAATTTAAATTTCATAACTATTCCTTAACTTATGTACACATTTTTTTAAATTATCTCACATTGAATTTTCTATAATCACTCAAGGTAAAATATAATTTATGTTATTCTTATACTCTGAATACACGTTCCTAGCCATAATCTTTTATTTTTTTAAATCATATACACTTTGTAAATAAAAATAAAAAATCAAACCTAAGGTATTGAGAAATACGGTTATAAATGAAACAAAGGATGAGGGAATGTGGGTAGAAGTAAATATCACGATCCAAAAAAGGATAGGATATAATGTATAATGCATGAATTTTGTGAACCTTGAAATGAAGTAACTCCCCCATGATAAAAAGGTGTTCACTCTCCAAATAGATCAAGGTGGATCCATGAATATATCATGTATGTATAAAAAATGTATCATATTTTTATCCAATTCATTTTTTTTAAAATTAATTTTAGCCAGATCTCACATACATACCCAATCCAAATATGATATATTAGAAGAATAATTATTCCAGAAATGTGTATTTTTAACTTCTCAACAAAAAACACAATATTTTTTTTGATTTATTTATATAAATAAATTTTTTAGTGGAACATGATAGCCGTAGAAAATGATAAAAGTAATCATGAACCATATCATATTTATATTTTGACAGTGTCACTATACATCTCCTCAATAATAACATCTTCTGTCTATAAGAAGTAAAATATCCCCCCACACCTATTCAAAGGATAATCTTGAATAATACTAATAGTAGGCTTAGAAGGGATAATTAGCATGAAATGGATCTATTCTAAATAGTTCATTCATACTATATATGAGATAAATAATGAAAAATGTATGTTCAGTCTTAGGAAAAGGTGTCTCGACAGTGTTTTCATCATTCATATTAAAAATTTATTTGTTTAGTCAAAAATAAAATAAAATCTAAATGAATTTTTTCATATGTTTTCATGCCCTAGGTGTCTCTTAGGAAATATTATTAGGAAAAAACATGATATCATAGGTCCAAAAACCTCTTGAGAATGAGGTTTTGAATAAAATAACTTGCAGTAATTCAATTTTTAAAATAATGTAACAAGATAATCATTATAAATGTAAAAACTTTTGATTTTAAAATAAATTAATAAACAAAAAAATCATGAAAAATATCTCAAATATAAAATAAAATGGATTTTAGGAACTAAAATAATATAAATATCTATTATTTAAATGGTTTTAATTAATTTTTATGTTAAAATATGGCTTTCAATTAAATATTTCTCCAACAAAGGTGAAAAAAAGCAATAATCCAACTATATAATCAATAAAGGGCAAGAAATACTCCCCCATACATAAAAATTGACAGTGTCCTCAGTATCATAGAATGAATATTGGAATTTAAATAAATTAATATAAAAAAAATGAAATGAAACATGAAATTAATCTTAGGGAATCAAGACCTCACCATGATGAGCGTCATGCCATGGGAAAACATGGTGGTTGGTGGTTGCAATTTGGGATACATGTATAATTTTTTAATAAATGAAAACAACTAAACTTGATAAAATATATGTCCATAGGGTATTAAATTGATGAAAAAAGTCTAGTGGGTAGATGAACACAATGAATAGAAAAGTAAATAATCATATATAAATTCTGAAATTCAATTAAAGTATTGATCTGGAACAACCTATGAAGAAGAATGCAACTAAATAAACTTAAGAACATGAATTAAAATAATGAAAAAATGTGTTTCCTCTCATTAAGTGCTGAAAATCACTTCATCAACCAGACATATGATCTAGTTAATCAATTAGTGTCATCCATCTACTTATAAGTGTGTTGCCTCGTACAAGAACTGGCAGCTATTTCATGAACCCTAGGGGTATGCATGATTGGATTTACAACCTCTTGAGTGTAGTATTCATGATTCTCATTTGGTATGAAAAGAATCCATACTCATTGTGGTATGGATCATTACTGAGAATGAAACTCTAGTTAGATCTCCTCAAACTACTACTTGAAAACTGGAAGATGCTGATTGTAACACCACGACCCTAGATACCCATAGTCGGTGTATTATTACATAACATTGGAATGATCACATAAAATATCAAGTATTGAAAGACCGATTAGTTTATTAGCCTTGGAAATACTAGATATATTCATAAAGTTTACATTACATCAATAAGTGAAAAACTACAACAACATATTGTCTTCATATCCCCTCATACTATCCCTGCAGGTCATTCATAAAATACTTCTTCACATCCTGGTAAAAATAAAACATTGAAAGGGGTAATCTTAGATGCTCAGTAAGGATAACAATATAGCGGAAACAATCATAAATAAACATAAAAATTTAAGGCATTGTATAACTAAAACAAAAGCCTTTTAAACTTGATCTTCAGCATAATATGGAAAGGATAAAATGAAATAATTCCATTTACTTATTCACATGGATATTCTACTAGTCGAATAATCACATGAAAATATTAATAACCACTTTCATAATGACGGAATGCATAATGCCAGACTATCATAACCACGTAGCCAAGGCCTCGTGCCAAGACTACAAATAAGATTTTGTCAAGGCCTCATTCCAAGACACTAGTTTGTCTCATGAGACCTACCGATGCATCGAGGAGCTATAGAAGGATCCACCCATCACTTACTAAGTCCAATTCATTCGTCATATGAAAATTTTGAAATATGACATAAACATTCGTATTAAACAAGCATACGAAATATCAATACTTAATCAACAAACCATGAATGGTATAAAAATAGCACATCCACAGTCAAACATAACTCATTCGATACAATATGGAAGATTGAATTGTATCAGATTAATCTCAATCAATAATAATGAAGGATATTGACATAGATGAAAATAATAGTCAAAACTATTAGAAATAAATATCCCCCTTTTTCTTAAAATCATTTAAAAGTCACAATATTTGTCAAGAAGCCATTTAAAAATAGTTTTTTGAATCAAAGTGTCTCATACCACTTTGAAACTTTTAAAAGTAATTTTAATTTTAAAACTTTAATGTCCATATAAATAAATTCTTACAACCATTTTTAATACATGGACATTAATGAGAAATATTTAGAAGAATAAATCTTTAAAACGCTTAAAAATGTATTTTAGTTAGAGTTTCTAACCAAAATAGAGACACTTGAATACAAATAATTGAGGTAATAAGAACTTTATAATATCATGAGAATAATGGGAATCATGATATACTATGTCAAAGTACATTATATACACCATATAAAAGTGATTTGGTGTATAACAACAAAGAAGTCTCAATGGAATGTAAATTGAGATGAATTCTCTTATAAAGACCATATCCTTAGGTTAAGGATAAATCAAAAACATAATTATGAGTGACAAATATAAATACACTCAATATGATTGTATATTCAGTGTAAAACAATCAAAGGACATTCACACATATTCTTGTAAAAACAACACCAACGAATTGGTTGTTTAACTCAATAAATCGAGATTGAGTAAAAATTACTCTTATCAAGTTTATACCGATGACATGCTAATTTATCAATGGAGTGATTATATGTGTGAAAAGTATATCCACAGAAAAAGGAGTGGAATTTATGATATAATCAAATTAATATTGATTCTACACATAATCTTGGAGTAAAATAATCAATGAAGTATGCGTAAAGCCGAATGAGTGGAAAATGAAATTTTAAATTCCCTTATCGATTTGGTAAATTATGAAACATACACCCATGAAAGAAGGATCATACAATGATGATGTATATATACATAAATTAAAGAATATTTCACAATCAATATAATCATGGTCAGTACACACACCACATGCAATAAATAAGTGGTGAACAATGGAAATCTCACGAAATTAAAAGTGAGATAAGAAACCCCTTACTTTGTACTTTTTCCTTGGTAGAAGGTAGGTTAACCTTCTGTATAATGGTGAAATAATTGTTTTTGAATTATACAAGAATCATTTACATTAATATGATATCATATATAATCTTTTAGCATTGATTTGTTAATATTATCTTAGTATTATCATCATTTCGGGTGTTAACTTACTCATTTTCCTTTATATTATTTGTTACGTAAGACGTGTTTGTTATGGATAGGTTGTATCTTATTCATATCCAAAATTATATCAAGTCCTTAAAAATTATCTTTAACCATCAAATGAGAATTATACTTGAATGGATACGATGGAGAATGAATCCCATCGCGTTCTTGGAGACGGTAGTCCGTACATACGCACGAGCGACAATATCATTCTTTTGATGTTAAAATAATATATAATTGGATGGTATATCATATAGACAAAATAATTATCATGTTATATTTATTATTTACATGAATTACACATAATTATTATACCCATCCAAATAATAATTTATTGAATGACAATTACACCACGACGTGGAGATGGTAAGTCGTACGTACGCACGTATGGTGACATTCCATTCAAAGGGTGGATAAAATACTGAATATGGTTTTACCATATTTATAATAACATCACAGTATATAGAAGATACTGGAGTTATTATTTTAGAATAGAAATAACAAAGAAAGAAGAGGTTGAAGAAGAAAGGAACTTGAAAGAGGGTGGCGAAAACATTACCTCTTCTTCGGGTTCTTCCTTTTGATTTGATCAAAAGGGCTACTTAAGTTGGCTTTCTGATCAAAATAAGGCCTCTAGGTTGTAGTGATTGGAGTTTAGAGATTATTTGGGCAGGTTTTGGCCGATCCAAAAGGCTTTGAATGTGTGAATTAGTGAGAAGGGGGAGTGCCCTTTTATAAGAGGGGTGAGGGGCACCTTTGGAAAAGCTTAAAATATTATTTTATAATAAATTCATGTTTGGTTTATAATGGATACAAAGGGGATTATTTAAAGTTTAATGTGTTGATGGGTCGAAAGCCACCTAACCAATAGAATTTAGACAGGTTTGGGTCTTTATATTAACCTTATCATTAAGTATTAACTCTTAGTTAATTAGTTTCACTTTTACAATGTCTCTATGTATTTTTATATTATATGGTTAATAAACATACTATATACATCTAATTGACCCCCATGTGGTTCATTAATGATACACCCATCATGATATAAGTCTCGTGTCCGAACCTTAGATTTTTAGGAACTGAATTTAAATTAATAATATAAAATATTTTTAAAAAACTCCTTTATGTCAATTTTGACACTATTGGGTATTTTGTTTTTGATAAATTCATAACAAAATTATTACATCGAAAAAAACTTATATAATCAATAATGATATGTCATATTAACCTATAAAATTAGTGGAATTCATAAAAAGTCTCAAATTACATTTATTTTGATATTTATAATATCAATTATTTTAATATTTCATTAATTAGGTAATTACTGCATTACCATTGTGTCATAAATAAATTAAATTATATAATGACTAAAAATTATAAATAAAATACAATTATGTATTAAATATTTTTATCTTTCTAATTAATATTTAAAATTGAATTTATTTTATGCATAACCCTATATTAAAAATGTTTTAGTAAATAAACTTTGATTTTAACTCTTCTAACTCTTCTTTGAATTAAATAATAATAAATGTCCTAATCTAATACAAGTGTACCTAAATGATAATATTTTACTCCTAATGTTTTCTGGTCGAGATACAGTTGTCCAATAGAATTATGACATGTGTTAGGGTAATATTAATATCATGTTTACCCTTAATTACCCTATTTACTTTTAACCGTGGTAAATAAAAGTAAAAAGTTAATATTCACCAGAAAATATTTTCGTCTCATTGAACCACTTTTTAATCCTTGATATTAACCGTGTCTCTCGGATTTTAGAAATTCCACTCATAGAATTAGTTAAATTATGTTTTATGAAAAATTCAGTTTTTTAACAACCACTTAGTGGTTTCAATATTCATCAAAAAATAAAAGATTCCAGAAAAATACCAAAAATTAGGCCTAAGCTATATTTAATATTATTAGTTAAAAAATTATGTATATTTTACTAAATTCAAAACATATTATTTTCATTAATTAATTTAAAAATTAATTCTCGTCGTCAAAAAAAATAGTGTGTTTTTAAGAGATAATAACTATCAAAAGATTGAAAAAAGTTTATGTCTGGTTTAAATGTGAAATTACATCCAATGACCAATATTGTATAAAAAGGTAAAAATATATTCTAAATATAATTTAAAACCACTCAAATTAATAATTTATCACTATTAATTATTTCGATTAAAAAATTTGTTATTAATTAGAATTTAGTAATTTTCAATATTCATCAAAATATGAAAGTTATCCGAAAAGTACCAAAATTTCACCCCAAGCTAATTTCGATATTACGAATCCAAAAATGAAGTCCATTTCGAAGGATAAAATTTATAAAATTTCAAAATGTAGGTATTACTATTCATAACGGCTAGTTTGATTGGTTGTGGTGTGTTAGAATCTCGAAGTTGCGTAATATGCGCGCCATTGCATTATTCAAAGGGAATCTTACCATGGAAGCATGGGGTGTTACACTGATTCATCTGAACTATGAGGAAAGATGGTGTTTAGATAGGCATTTTAATTACCATAGATGATTCATTTGATCTAGACATGGATAATTTAATACATCAGTGAAGTTAAAATAATCCAACTAATAGAAATAAAAAAATTATCCCATGTCTATAAAGAATCAATGATATATCAGTATTAATAAAATACAAGTAGTACAAAAAGTTTCACCCATTAAAAATACAAAATGGTGGAGGGGTATAAGGTAAAAATAAGAAATAGTGGAATTATTACTTTCTGATGAATACAAATAAACTACCCAACTAGTTGGTTCCTAAATATTTCTCTCCATATCAATGTCCAATATGGATACATACAATTGATCATCAATAGTTGATGACACTTACACATTATTGTTATGTATCTTAGTGTAAGATGGAAGTAAAATAATTATTCATAAAGTTGTCATGTGTCTAGTAGTAGGGTGGATGAAAGGAACCATATTATATGGTTTAATGCCCGAGAACTTTCCCCTCCCGGCCTTCTCTGGTATATACTCCTCCAAAACTATTGGGAATGTTATCTTAGAGGGAAGAGGGGTTCGAGTGGGAACTTGTAGGGAGTGTATGGGGATGAAAGGTCAAATGAGGTATGTGGTCAAGTGCTTGTGGATGATAGTGGTGGTTGAGGGATCCTAAAAGTATACTGTTCAGTAAATAGAATGTGTTGTTGGCGGTAAATCTATTTCAGGTTCTCTAGAATTATAATATTGGACCGCCCAAATATCCACAAGGAATAATGTGGTGGGTGATGAAATGGGAATGGTAATGGTGAATTTTGAAGGGATATGATTGGGGATAGGGTAGTTTTGGGCACGATAAAGGTTCAATTAGTGCTGATGGAAGGATATTGTGAAGTGGTGGGGATGGAACATGGGATGAGTTGGATGAAGAGGATGGGGTGGGGTTAGGGGCATGATCAGGGGAGGTTGGTGCAGTTGATTCTACCACATTCAGAGTAGGGGCCTAATTAACATCCTCTATGTACACTAGATCCCATTAGTATATGCATAAATTAATTTTGATTACCCTCATCTAATGAAAAAATATGAGGCTGATGAATTTTATTATGTCGAGGGAGGTATGGGGTCATGCAACCTCAAAGTCATTGAGATTCCTTGACAAGTTGGTGATGAATTATCTAGCCATTAATGCACAGCATGACCTATTTTAAACCATCCTATAGAACATAGAAATCATTTCTTCCTTGTTTATGGTTGGGACAACCACGGTATATTCTAGGACGATGAACTCAGTTAAGATAGCCCCTCTGTGAAAATGGCAACATGAAAATCAAGCATAAGGAAGGTCTCATCTCCGGATACTATGTGAATCACCATAGAGTGTAGTTCTATTTATGGTGATAGGATAATAAATTCTTTAATGGCCTCTATAAATCCAAGAAAAAAATTCATGTTGTATTGGCTGTGTTAATCATGATTTGTAGGGTCGAGAATAAATGTTATGTGACGAACACCATAGAGTAGATTCTAAGGATAAAAGTTAACTCACCCACAATGATTTCCCAAGGATGTCCTTTATGTCATAACTGAACAAAATAAATTTACAACATGATGGTGGAAAGGAACTAAAGGAGAAACACCCAGAAATTATCCTTAAAATCATGGGTGATCGATGTAAGTTACAGATGACTAATGAGGTTACATACCTCTTGATGGATTCAAATATTCTATAGTAATGTGAGATTCAATGTTGTGTTCATCTACATTGTCTTGGCCTGGAGATGTACCAAGAATATCTAGTGTGTAGAGCCAGAGAAGGGGAAGTGAGGATAATGTTGATGATGGGATGGTCCCTACGATCAGCTAAAGGATGAATTTAATTCCCAATATGTGTAAGTAGTCACTGAGTATAGAGAGAAACATTCAGAGGATGGATCTACGAGTGGTGGAGGTGGTGTAATCCTCCACCATCTGGGTGGTGAAGGTTTGTCCATGGGCTTGGGTGCATGTTCATCAGGTGTGGAGTGAACTATCTTTGTTCTAGAAAATATGGATGGGGATGAAGAGGAACATTGAAGGAAATGTAAGGGAGTAGAAGAGGATGCATGAATTCACCTTATGAATTCACCTGGGATTGGAGGCATCATGCACAGAAGGAAATGGAGATAGGGGTTGAACCTAGGGTTTGAGGGGTTTTAATGGTCATAGAAATGTAAACGTCTTTGAATCTATACATGGATTGTATGTATCGAATAATTTAATTTTTTGTGTGATCATGTTTTACATTTCTTGTACCTGTTACATGGAACGTTTATTCCTTATTTTTCCATTTTGGCACTTGGTCTTTTAAACAGGATTCCAACTTCTCTAAACCATCTCGATTACCAAAAATATTATATTCTAAACTATTAAACCAAACATGTGTTACCTATCATTCATCGCATTATTTACTATCTAGAAATATTAATATGTAGATATAGAATAATTTATTATTAATTTGATAACCCGTGTAGGATGATTTCGAAAAAAAGTGTGTATGAATGTTTAGAAGACCATCCATTTCAGAGGTGAAATGAAAATTTCATTATTATGAGCATCAGATCCCTCATCAATAGGACATAATTTCATTCTATAATATTTAACTAGTTTCATAATCATCAATATTATCATTGACATAAATGTTTTTACAATTCAATGACTCTTTGCATTTATTTTCATCCTTCTCCACATTGAACACAAAATGTTCTTCAGCAATTCTAAAAATAATTCTCCTAGTTTAACATAAATTGAAATATTTCCTATGATGCGAAATGTCTTCCATGATTATGGAAAATATTATCTTATTATTCCATATATAAAATATGGAAATCATAAAAAAATTAATTTACCAAATTTTATTAAAAAAACCTCAAGCAAACCAGAAGGGTGCATGATTGAGCAGTTTGTAACATCATGTGCCAACATTTTTGTTTTTATTACCAATCCATATCTTATTTTAAGAACTCATGGGAATAATATTAATATTTGAACCAAGATAACATGATTATTTTTCAAAACTAAATGTCCCAATAGTTCTTATAATTTCAATAATTCTGGGATTTCATTTTTTTGTGGTAGATTACATGGAAGAACTATAGATCATTCTACATTTATGGTGACAAACCCCCCAAGTCTTCCATTTTATTTTTTTCATTGAGAATTTAATTATTGAATATTTGATATGTAGGAACATGATAAATTTCCACAGCTAATGGAATATTGATATAAATTCTTTTTAAAAATATTGATAATTTTTTATATTTACCTTCTTTTTTCCATTTTCTATATTTTTAGGAAATGGTAGTTATGGTTTTTAAGGTGTCGGTGCTATCTAGATACATCCATTATTGGGGAGTTCGTCAACTGTATCTCCCTCATAGGGTTCTATTCATTAGGTTCTCCCTTGAACATAGTTATCAGAGTCTTTCAACTTATTTATATCAACTAAAAATGTTTTATGAGAATACATCACATTTTCACTTTTAAAAACCATAGCTTCTGATTATTCACTTTGGTGATCTTTACTTTTTCCAAGAAAATTTATCATTAGCCAATCATATAAGGTTTTAGATATTTTCCACATTTTACGTTCTATGTTTCCTATTGTATCCATTTTGGTTTTCATCTTACTGTCATGGTTTATCATTATTTGGTATGCTTTACATGTGAATGCAGTAATAATATTATCAAGATTGGATTGGAGATGTTGGGCTTGTTGAGGTGGTCTTGGTAGAGCTTCTTTATACTGCTGATGTTTATATGCTGATGAATACTATTGAGCCCTTGGAAATTATTATTAGAATTATTATTCTGGTCAGGTATATGAACTATATAGTGGGTACCCATGTGGTCCCCTATTCCATTGTGGTACCTATACACACTTCTACTAAAAATAAAATTTATTTTCTGGTGTCTTCTATGACAGTCTTTGTTGGTAGATTTGAAATTGTTTGGGGTAGTGGATCTATTTTCCTTATTTTTCATAATTGTCATAATTACAATCATGAGTTTGGGGTTCTTCTATCCATTCCCTATAGTTTGGGTAAGAATATATGCCTCCACACATTTTTCAAGAATAAATTTTCATTACTAAGATAGAAGGGTGTGGTTGTAGAGTAGTTAACTAAAATGATTAAATTGTCTTAGGAATAGTCTCTACATGATCTTTCAGTTAGTTTTTTCATTCCACTTGGTGGATTCCTCATTGAGGTGGCCCTAGGTCACATTTACATGGAATGAAATTTTGAGAAAATTCATCCAGCATTTATTGACAGAAATCTAATATCTTTAGTATTAATCATCAATTAGTAGATGTGTCTACAAAAATATGTGTATCTGGTTGATGTACATGGTAAACTGTCTATAATTATAGCCACATATCCAATCCAGGATGTGAGAATTTTCAGGTCAACACCAAGAATCTATCCAATCTTCCCATGATGATTCAACATCTGACAATGCGATGTTTTGAATTCCAGTCCAGAGAATCCATGTTCGGAATGGTTGGAAGTATTTTTATAAAAGTTTATATTATAATTTTTTCCATTTAATTACTATCTTAGGCTCTTGACTTCGTAGATAATTCTTAGCTTTATCACACAAGGATAAAAGAATAAATTATAATCGAATTTTGTTAAATGATAATACATGGCTGAAAATGGTATTCAAAACATTAATAAATATTGAAATGTGCTCATGGGGTATTCAATTTGAAGCCCACAAAATTACACCATGTTTCGGTTCTCATGAATGGGTCTTGTATTAATCAAAAATGTTTTATACAAAATTATATGCTGCACAATTTTTGGCGCAACAAAATTTATAGAAGGAAATCCATAGTTCATAATGTGGCGCTCTTATAGTGTTAGTCACTCACCGTGATTAGAAGAAGATGCATATTGATGGTCGTAAGGGTGTAGTGGTGCAAGATTGTTACACCCATCCATTTGGAATGGTAGTATGGGATAATTTATCTATCGATATTAGGATCTACGATAAGTTTTTTTTGTGTGTCTAGGTTTCTTTAGTGAGTCATGGGTACCTTGTAACATCCCAAAAAATTTATTAATAAATATCCCTCTTGATTTGATTACATGTATTATTATGAAAAATGGTTATATAAGGTATATGAACTTCCTTGATTTTATTTTTTTTGGATTTTTAAATTAAATTATGAATTATTACCATTGCCAAAATAGATATTGAACAGTAACAACATGATTAGTATAAATATAGGGCTTTAACAAATCCAATTTACTGAGAAAAAGTAAGTGATGGCCTCATCCTATAAAATTTCTCCTTATGAAGCCCATTTTTCATAGCTTAGAAAATAGGTAGCATCACTGGGCTCTCTCTTGACAAATCCCATGTTGAGCTTCAACATGTTAAGCTTGAATGGAACCGTCTATGCTTGAAGTGGAAGTTAATAGAGATTACCACCCAAGAAATGTTATCTGATCCTCCCCAAGAGTCTTTCACCATCACACACCTTACCCTTATGACTTATACATGTGTTATAAGGTTTCATTTAACATGACCCTAGCACTATGATTTTGTGAATTATTTTATTATATCGAATAATAAATATACATTTATTTTATTATTGTTACTTTGTCAAATGTTTTTAAATAACAATGAATAATTTTTGTTAATATTCAACAGAGAAATATATTTTGATGAATTAATGGATTTTTAAATTAAATATTATTTTAATGAAATATTATTTCTAAATTACTTTTTATTAAACATATATGATCATATAATTTTAATGAATACAATTGTAATTTTTATTATAGTTTGAATACTTTTTTGTAATAAACCATGAATTTTTTATAAATGTTGGTTTTTATTTTAAATATAAAAATTTAACATATTTAGAAAATTATTTAGATAAATTGAATATTTTTATTGGAATCGGGACACTAAAATTATTCTACGATGAATTTTTCATAATTTTCTAAGACAGTCAAATATTTGGGTAAAAATTAAATACTGTTTAAATATATAATGTGTTTTATGACTTCATAAAAAACTATTAGTGATGTAATAAAATAATATAAATGAGATTTTCTGACAATATATGTTTTTACCTTAAAAATAATGTCATTTATGTTTTATTTATTTATTTTACAAAGCCATAGTGGACACTCCAAGACTTATAAAACATTTTAAAATTTTTAAATGAATTATTTAGAATGTGACTCACATCAATATAAGAAAGACTAAAATTTTAATATGATCGTCCATTGGAAATATAAAATCATGTTTTTCTCTCCAATTTGGAGAAAACCGTGGGTAAAAACCATGGGAAGGTTTGTGGTTTTGATTAGTTTAATGTGTGGTGTCTAAAACCAAAAAAAATAAACAATTCCCTATCCTTTCCTATATAAAACCACTAAATCTCTAATTACTCTTTACTCAACCCATTTTGAGATCAATCTACCCCTTACCTCATCTTTATATAATCCTCCCAAGGTGCCTCGGGTTCTCAATAAGTCTCTCTCAAGCCTCTCCCAAGCCTTTGGTATCACTTTTACATGTATGGGATTTCATTCATTCTCAGTTTTTGTCCAAATTTAATTATATTGTTATACCCTTGTATTTTCAATTATAAATTTTGGTATATGATTTATCACCAGCCCCATACATCCTTCCTTATGTTTTAATAATGAGGTACCTCTTTCTCTCTATTTAATTCCCCCCATGTACACCTATTACCATGTGGATATTCCGTAAGGAATTTCTTCCTTTCTCATTTTTCTCCAAGTTTGTTTATATTGATATCCCCATGTATTTTCAATTACAATTATTGTGGTATGTTTTCACACCTCCCCAATACTTCCCTCCATATGTTTTAATTATGAGATTCCTCTTTCTCTCACATCAATTCCTCCCATGTACACATGTTTCCATGCGGAAATTCTGTAAGGAATTTCCCGCTTCTCATTTATATTCATGTAATAATTTTATATTATGCATCTAAATTTGATTATATATGATTGGATATTTTGTTCCATGACACCATTAACATCCATTTTATTTTTAAATTATGAGATACACATTTATCTTTCATCATCACATTTTACAATTTTTATTTGACGTCATTATGCTGTTGATGTTACACGAGAATTTACCATGCCAAAATAATCATGTAAGTGAATACCATACCCATTTCTCAATCAAGGGTACTAAACTTTATGCACATGTACTTGTTGATTGAGGACATACATTTACGTATTCCACATCTCTTATTCATGTAATACATTCTGATGTTCAATGAATCAATTTTTATGATCCATGGGGAACACCAATGAATGGAATGAAATTTTTATAATGGATGCCCCCTAATAGTGTTCCAAGGAATTAGGTAAAGATTAATATAATGATACATCATGTGTAAAGATGGTTTAATCATGCCAATTCAAGTGAAATGAGGGTTTTCTCATGCTAAATCATGTGCAATGAGTGTTTAATCATGATAATTCAAGTTCAATGAACATTTACTCATGCTCCATGTGAATAGACCCTTATCTCGAGCTAATATCATGTTAAATGTTATTTCCAAAATTACATTTTATGATAATCTTGCTACATCATGCCTTTATGTTCATGTTTTTCTTTCTCTCCATTGATATTCCTATTTCCTAACATGTAAAATATTCTTCATTTTATGCATTGCTTACTCCCTTATTAGGCATTATAGCTCAACATTTTCTTATGAATGTATTCAGGTTAACCCATGAATTGCTATGTATGAAGGAATGTTATGGTCATGTAAAACACGTTTTCAATAATATTTTTGTGTTTTATTTTGTATGTTTTTTATGTAATGTTCCAATTTATCCAAGACAAAATACCTCTCGATCTTCAGCATTGTCTTAAGGGCATTTTTTGTAATAAATCACGTTATGAGTGTAATAAAGATAAGGGTTTTTATAGTTGGAATCTTACGATAGTTTTAGTTATATTTGGGATTAGGATTATAAAACCCTAGTGAAAGACTTATTGATAAGACTAAGTATAAATAATAACTAAATTTTGGTGAGTATTGAGTATGTGGTTTATTATTAAAATAAATTTCTTCCTGGATACGAGAAGGTATAAGAGCTTCTAGAACATATGTATCTAGGGGTAAGACTCGAAAATGCTACATTGAGCTAGACTCGAACGAGAAACTGGTGCACGACAATGGTCCTTCATGCACTAATGGTTATGAAACTCCCATGGGATATTCTTTGGTAAATTAATAATCTTAGTATGAACCATTATTAAGAGAATTATAAAAATTACTATATGAATATATGTTGGAAAGTAGATCGTGGATAACATAAATAAATTAAGAATATAAGTATAATTTATAAGTTATCCCTTTTTTATTGGATTCCCCTTTCTTTGTTACCCCTAGATTTTCCATTATCCATTCAGTGGCTGGTAATACGAGGACTCGAGCAGACAACCGATGTGGAGATCAATGTGATGTCTATTCTAATGAGATTCCCAATCTGAAGGGAACTAGAATCACAAAATTTTTCATAATACCCTCTCAGATACATAATCTTTTTAATTGAAACATGGGTTAAGAGGAACGTTCAACCCCCTCCCCCACCCCAACAATAGAACAAGCCACATTGGAGAGTTTCATGAGGCAATAGAATCCTAATTTTAATGGATCACATGATCCATCAATTGCTGAAAAATGGATCAACACCATTGAAAAAACATTCTCTATCCTTCAATGTTCTGAACTGGAGAAGGTTCTTTTGAGTGCTTATCATATGGAAGGTGAAGCAGATCAATGGTTGAAATTGATAAAAAATAAAATGCTTGAGGATTAGTTCAAGGCATTGGAATGGATGGATATTCAGAAAATGTTTTTCGATCAATATTTTCTACACACCCTCCAACATGAGATTGAAAGGGACCTAATTTCCCTCAAGAAAAAAAGATAATAAATCCAATTGAGTGTAGAAGGAAAAATTCACAAGTCATTCTTGTTATGATTCCAGCTTTGTCATTACACTTGAATGGAAGTTTGACTGCTTATTTGGTGGGATAAAAGCTAGCCTACGGAAAGCCCTAGTCGTCCACGACTTCATGATCTATGGGAAATTGTCAGATGTTCCATCAATGTCGAAATAGAGATCAGAAAATCTAAAGGATATCATGGGGAAAATAAGTGTAAGGTGGAATTTAATTATTAAACTATGATGGATAAATCCGATTGTCCTATGAAATTGTAGTATCCCACATAACAATGTTGCAGAAAAAAGCACCCTAGAAATTTCTTGAATGGTATGAGGAAATTATTTAGGTGTGGAAGAAAAGAGCTCCAAACTGCTAAACACCATCAAGAAAAACCCACTATTACGATATAGGAGAAGAATTTTCCATTCGACACTCAACACATTGTTCATTGATTAAAATGAAAAGAACCAGGGCACTTTTCAAAATAGTTCTCTATGATAAGGATTTTCATGGGCAACCAACAATCTCCAAGGAAGCAAGGTAGAGCTTTTTCCATCACTTCTGCCGAAGTGAACCCTAACAAAAAAGTGGTGATATGTACAGTAGTTATTCATTCAAGAATAGTAAACATACTTTTTTATTCCAGTTCTATTTATTATTTTATATCCCGAATAATTAGTAGAACTGTAAACACCGAGAAATCATATGGGAATTTCTTTTATATAAATGTGATTTTTACAAGTTTGCGATAATTTAGTACACTTGATTCCGAGGCCTGGTGTGCTCCGAATCAATTTATGAAGTTTTGTTCAGGTGCGTTCAGTAAATATATGAGCGGGATTTTATTACTTTTGAACTGTTGCTCGGAATTGAAATATGAGGCACCGTTGAACTTGCAGCGCTGATATTCCATTAAGAACACTTTCACCTCGATGGAAGATGGTCGAGAATTAAAGTTAGTTTTTGGATTTTTATATAAAAATAATAATATAATAAAGTTTACAACACTTTATTTTTTTTTTTAAGCTACCATGTGTGTTTTTGTTGGTTAAAACCACCACTTGGGATTTAGAGGTGGGACCACCACACCCAAACATCCCCTGAGAAGTTAAAGTGGTGGGGCCCACCCGAACATAACCTCCCGTGAGAGGTTAAGATGTGGGGACCACCCGAGACCACATTACCTCCCTTTTAAATAATAGGGTTGGGGACCACCCAACCTCTATTGATGGTGAAGGATAAAACCTCTAAACACTCCCTCATTAATGAGGTAGAGCCTCTTGATCTCCTCTAAATTAATTCATGCAACCCTTAAGAATTAATTAGGCGGAGCATTCTCATTTATTTTCTTCCTTTTGAATTTTTTGTACCTACAAAAATAATAGACAAAAACATTTATATATTATTTTCATTTTGGTCATTGGGTGGAGATTGGGGGAGGAAGAGAACTTGGAGAAATTTATCCTCTCCAACAAAGAACGCCCTCCCAATGAAGAACGTGAAGAATGCCAATGATGATTATTCTTTGACTTTCTTCCCCGGACACCAAGTAGCGTAGAGCATCTTCCCTCATTTTCGTCATCAACAAACCGACACATGAGCATAGATTGGAAGAGTGCCTGGCATACACGACCAACAAAGACCTTCCTTGTCTTCTTCTACAACTTCGTTAGTGAACATCGATTGAAGAATAAAATGGTAGGGTGTTTATTACTTTTTGATGTTGTACCCTTATTCTTAACTTCATCATAGGATAAAATGGGATTGTTTCAGATGTATTAATGATCATATTCTTCTCATGATGGGCCAAATGATACCTCCCAAAATGCTGAGGATGCGGGCCAACATAACATGGCCCGACATCCTCCATCGATTTCTTTTTTTTCTTGGTGTTCTACAGCATGGCGATGAGGCGACGACGACAGAGGTGGAAACAATGAAGGTTGCCCTACCCACGGCCTCCATGAATCATTCTGACTCTGCGGCGCATCGACACCGATGGCCCGAGCGGTGCCCGGCCTGCCTACCCACGGCCTTCTGACGCCCTGCCCGTCCTGCGACCTGCCTCCCCCTGGCCTTCTGGTGCCCTGACATGTGCTCTCGTGGCCCCCGCGGCACTCCCGGCCGCCGCCACGCCCTGCCTGGTGCCCCTGCGCCCTGCCCGGCGTGCGACCCGCTTGCCCGCGGCCTACCCGGCGCCCTGTTGGCGACCCTACGGCCTCCTTGTGACCTGCAGCACCCGGCCCGGTGCCCCCGAGGCCTGCCTAGCCCCTATCGTTCCCTAACCGGCGCCCCCGCTGCCTCCTGGCGCCCTTCTACGCCCTGCCCAGCACCCCTGCACCCTGCTCGGCCCCTGCCGTGCCCTTCCCGGCGCACCCGCGGCCTGCCCATGCCCTACCTGCGGCCTACCTGATGGCTTCCTGACCGATCCGACCTCTTGGGCCGAGTCGTTCGAACCACACCCCTCGCGTCACTGGCCGAACCGGCCTCGACCTTTGGGTTGAGCCACCTACATGGCGAGCACTGGGCCGAAATGCCCTTGCAGTCCACTGGGCTGGGCCCAGCAGACCGGGCGGGTCTGACCAGGTCGACTCAGGCCAGCTTTTCCCCGATGAGGTGGGGCTGATTCGGTCCGACCGAGTCGGGCTGGACCAGGGCCCACTACTGGCCCCTTTACCTTCTTGGGCCATATCTTTGGCACCGGTCGTGCATTTGACGATCCGTTAGTGGCACGTATATTTTTGGAGCAAAGAAGTCCCTTGGTAAATTCCCCACTAAATTTTGGGGTATAGTTGAGAAATGGTCAGGTTGGATCATACACAAATCCAACCGGGCCCCCAAGACAAAAAGGCTAATATCAAACAAACTGGGCATCTGATTGACACAACGTCTGTTATGTTGAGAACCCTATGACATGGTGAACCTTTGAGATACTTCTTCATGGAACTTAATGATTGATGGTGTATCATCCAGTAGCTTGGGGAGCAGATCCTTCCAAAGGCGAGCAGACAAAGTACGGAGACCTAGGAGCTGGCTGAGACCTGAAGACTGCTTGAATGATTCGACTCAGAGTGACTTGACTAGCCCAATATGGAGAGCCTCTGTGTGACGTGGAAAACCCATGGTGGGGAGCACCTCTATGTGAGTGCGGAAGGCCCACTGTACTCGACAGGAGGAGTACCTTTGAACTCTATGAGGGGGGAGCACCTCTGTGTGAGTGCGGAAGACCCATGGTGGGGAGCACCTCTGTGTGACGCGGCATACACACGATACTCGACAAAGGAGTACCTAAGCAGTCTAAGGATAGTGGGAATCACCTCTATGTGATGCGGCAAGCCCACTGTACTCAATAGAGGAGGACTACATAACCAGCAGTGGTTTTGATAATAAAAATCCTGGTTTGAGGTGAGTCAATGACTTTTGTGATTTAATCATGACTGAGATGGGTTACTAGATAACTTATATATATGTATGTTCATATACCTATGTAATGGTTTTCTATGGATTTCATTCATTGTGGTTTATCCTTGTGGGATTTTGTGTGACCCTAAGGGTCTCGAGGTCCCTAATGAGTTTTGTTATACTCACCCTTTTACGGGCTTTTCCCGCACCTTGTTTTGATGGATGCAAATGACGAATAGTGGTGGCTGAAGCAGAGAGTAATAGGACTGGATGGTACCCAGAGTTAGACCACTCGGTGTGACGGTACACGAAGAGACGGATGGACAAGTGTTCTGAGGAGTCCATATGTACCTACCCTTCAGGTAGGAACCCCAAAGGATGACCCATTAGTTGCTTTACCTTTCATCAGTTGTACATGCTTTCAGTTGTACTTGTATTTTCATGTTGGGATTGTATTTCCAGCCCCCTTTTACTTTCCAGCACTACTTTTGTATACAGTTTTACATGGTGTTTTGCTTCTAGTTGTGTACTCTAATGTGTTTGATTACAGTTATAAAGGCAATGCTTCCCAGGTTTGGAATTTACGCCTTTGGTGCTAGTCGCCATCCCCTGGCCAATGTAAGGAAGGTGTGGGGTTGTAACGATACGAGCCATGGGTGATAGGTCATGAAAATTGGTATTAGAGGAGTCTATTATACCCTAGAACATAGAAAAACTGATCTTTCTCTTCTATGAAGTAATATTGTTAAGGGTAATAAGGGTGGTTTTCAGTTTAGGGAGTCGAGTGTTGGTACGAGAGGCTGAAATATCCATACACTAGGACCTTGACATCTGATTTTCGACTCAGTGCATGAAAACACTGATTGTGTGTATGTTTTAGAAAGTTTTTCTTTATGTCAGCACAACCATGTTAGCTCACTAGGTATAATCGTTTGAGCATGTTGCATCTATCTATTTCAAGATGCCTCCCCACAGATGACCAGTTAGGGCCCTAAGAGTCGTACGCTCTGACAGCCCACCGAGTGATGAGGCCTCAGTGTAAGGCCCTTTACCAGAGGAGGCACCAGTGGTACTAATTCCTATTGGGCCACCGATGCCACCTTACCCAGCAGTAGACGATGCACACCTCTTGAGAGAATTTCACGAGTTACAGTGCTAGAGGACACCCAGGTTCAGGGGGGAGACGGACCCACAGGAAGTTGAAAATTGGTTGGTGGCTGTGGTGAGAGTTTTCAGGCTAGTGGGGACAGTATCATACTTCATGGTGATCCTTGCCACGATACTCCTTCTGGATGCAGTTGGAAGATCGTGGATCCTGATCCTCCAGGTGCATGACGAGGGGATTCTACTATGGGCAGACTTCGAGAGCCTGTTTGGGGTAGAGTTTGTCCCATCCACTCTCTGTGTAGTCCGGATACAGAAGCTACTACATCTATAGTAGGGTAGAATGATGGTGGAATAGTACTCAGTGAGATTCACCAACCTCTTGCGCTACTCCATAAGTATGGTGCATGTATCATTCTTTAGGGATCGAACCTTCGAGAAAGGTCTCATGAGAGAGATCAGAGATCCTATGATCTCACATAGCATCCCAACGCAGACGGGGGTGCTAAGGAGAGCCCTCTTGGTGGGGAGTTTCCTCGCTGAGCTGTCACTAGCAGCGAGACCCACTACTAACTAACACACCATGGAGTCCTCTACAACTGGCAGTAGACAAATGTCGTAGAGGTCCAAGTGGACCAGGCCTACAGGTGGTTGACCGCATGAGTTAGTATTGGTTGTGCGGGGCACCCTGAGTAGAGACACACATGCCAGTAACAGTCAGTGTTAGTCATGCCGCTGGAAGGGTCACAAGGCTCGTGACTGTCTGACCTGCCACCCAGATGATCAGCAGATAGTTAAGGGACCTCCCAGGAAGAGGAAGAGGTTCGAATGAGGAAGTCTGCAGGGAGGTGGTGGACTTGGAAGATGAGATGAATATGAATCTGTAGGTGGACGACGTTACGAGGTGTTACCAACAACACCACCAGGAGTTCCACCCCGACTACAGAGAGTTAGTGGACAAGGTAGAGCTTAGCTCCAGGCAGCTGAGGCCTATGATCATGGTGCTCCAGAGATGATTGGAGGTACGATCTGTTTCTACTCCACCTTAGCTGCAGTTCTTATAGGCAAAGGTGCCTATCATTCTTTCATTGCCACATCTCTCGTTTGGAGCTCGAAGATTTCGACTGAGTTGTTGGCTCGATCCTTACACCTATAGACTCTTACGGGAGATGATTCGACTATTACACAATGGTTCCGGCAGTGTGAGCTTACTCTAGGAGGTGAGATCTTCGGCTGGGATCTCCTAGTAGCGACGTCGATGCCTTACAATGTCATCTTGGGTATGGAATGGTTATCTAGATTCCATGAAAAGATTGACTGTATTAGGAAAATGTTCAGCGTGTTCGCATGGATGGGACTTGGTTTACCTTCATTAGTGAGAAGGGAACCTTTTTAGCACAAGATTGACTTACTCGGAGGAGGGTGCATCCGATCACCCACCAGTTGGCTTGCCTTACCCTCAGAGCAGTTGATGTGATGAGTCTGACTCATCCTTTAGTGGTGGACCAGTACGCGGATGTTTCCCTAATGATATTCCAGGACTACCTCCTCGTAGAGGGGTGGACTTCCACATTGATATGTTCCCTAGGATGACACTGATATCTACTCCAGCATATCAGATGGCTCCCACTGAGGTTCTTGAGCTGCGGGTACAACTGGAGGACTTGTAGGGGAAGAGATTCATCTGCCCCAGTGTTTCTCCCAGGGCATCCCCGATTCTGTTTGCCAAGAAGGAAGATGGGAGCATGAGGCTTTCTGTCAAATACTATCACCTAAACTAGGTGTCCTTAAAGAACAAGACCCACTCCCGAGGATTGATTACCTCTTTGACCAGTTGAAGGGAGCTCGTTAGTTCTTGAAGATAGACCTCAGATCAGGTGATCACCAGCTCAGAGTTCGAGATGAGGATGTGTAGAAGATGGCCTTCTAGTGTTGTTAAGGCCACTATGAGTTCTTGGTTTTTCCCTTTAGCATGACTAATGATCCAGTAGTGTTCATGAGTCTCATGAACATGATCTTCCATCCTTACCTCGATCAATTTTTCGTAGTCTTCATCGAAGACATTTTGATCTACTCGACTACTGAGGAGAAGCTTGCCAACCATTTATAGGTAGCACTGGAAACACGCCGAGAGTGCCAGAATTATGGTAATCTCTCAAAGTGCTAGTTTTGGATTTGATATGTTAACTTATTGGGACACGTCATCTCAGAGGTGGGAATTGCAGTAGATCCAGTGAAGATTGAGGAGGTACTTGCTTGGGAGCCACCTAGGTGTGTGACAGAGGTACAATGTTTCCTGGGTTTGGTTGGTTACTATAGGAGGTTCATTTACAGACTTCTCTAGAGTTGTAGCACCACTATCTGCCTTGATGAAGAAGGAGAAACCATTCGTATGGTCGGAGAGATGCCAGTATATCTTTTAGGAGCTGAGGCAGAGGCCGACTGGTTCCCCCATCTTGAAGATTCTAGAGGAAGGCGTAAGGTACATAGTTTACTACAACACATCAGGGATCAGAGTCGGGTATTTCGTGATGTATGAGAGAGAAGTGATCACATAAGGTTCTTGGCAGTTAAGACATCATGAGCAGAACTATGCTACCCATGAACTAGATTTAGCTGCAGTTGTCTTCTCCTTGAAGATGTGGTGACACTGTCTGATGGGCAAACATTTTACCATGTAATATGATCACAAGAGACTCAAGTATATCTTCTCTCGGAAGGACTTGAAACTGAGACAACGGATATGGCTTGAGTTCCACCCAGACTATGACTTCGAGATAGTCTATACTCCTAGGAAGGGGAACGTTGTTGCAGATGCACTTAGCAGGAGATCTGGTATACACCTGTTGGAGAGGTGGCAGAGTATCTTTATGCTTTACAGTTATCCTCTGTGGAAAGAGATGGAGGATCATTCTTACAGTCTCCCATGGTCACTCCCCCACTTCTTCAGTGAGTCAAGGAGGAACAACATGGAGATGCTGACTATGAGATGTGATGTTATCAAATATCCATAGGACATGCACCTAATGGATTTTATGAAGGTGGGGATCACATCATCCTCTTCAGAGGACATACTTTGGTAACAGTGTCACATCAATAGAAAGTATTGAGGGAGTACCACACATCTCCTCAAGTGGTACATCATGGAGTGGCAAAGATGTACCAGGACCTTCGACGATAGCACTGGTGGCCAGGTATGAAAAAGGTGGTAGTGGAGTTTGTCTCTCATTGCCTCGCCTATCAGCAAATGAAGGTAGACCACCAGGTACCAAAAGGCTCAGTTCAGATTTTGGAGGTCCCAGACTGGATGTGGGATGGGATATCCATGGACTTCATGATGGGTCTACCACATACGACCATGGGACATGACCCTATCTGGGTGATCGTCTATCGACTCACCAAGTCAGCCCACTTCCTACAGATTATAGAATAGGGTTCAATAGAGATTATGGGACGCCTCTATGTGTATGAGATGTAATACTACATTGAGTACATTATTCTATTGTCTCCGACTATGATGCACAGTTTACTTCCTGGCTATGGAAGGGGTTGCCGGAGGCTTTTGGGACGCAGCTTCGCTTGAGCACTGCCTTCTATCCTCAGACGGATGGTCAAACCGAGCAGACCATTCAAAACCTCAAGGACATTCTGCGTGCTTGTGTCCTCAACATCAGTCCCATCTAGGTGGATCACTTTCCTTTGGTGGAGTTTTCTTATAATAATAGCTATCACTCGACCATAGGGATGGAACCTTCTGAGGCCTTTTACGAGTGACCTTACAGATGACCCTTGTGCTGGGCAGATCCTGAGGACTCCGTACTTGTGGGACTATAGATGGTACTGGCTACCATAAAGAAGGTGCAGATCATCCAGGAGATGATGAATACTACATAGAGCTAGAATAAGTCATATGTTGACAGGAGACGGAGGCCTCTGGAGTTCGAGTATGGAGACCACGTCTTTCTATGGCTCTCACCTCGACGGGGTCTACAGAGATTTGGCCGAGGTGGAAAGTTATCTCCGAGTTTCATCTGACATTTATAGGTCTTAGGCATAGTAGGCGAGGTGTCTAATCGCCTGGCTCTTCCACCTCAGTTGCATTAGGTGCATGACGTCTTCCACGTATCTCAGCTTAGGAGATATGTGTACGCCCCTTCTCACATCATCAACCATGGGGAGCTGGATGTTGATCATGGGGAAAAATTTACGAAGGTTCCAGGGGAGATTGAGGATCGACAGGAGCCGGTCCTATGTGGACAGTCGATACCTCTGGTGCGCATTCGCTGGCAGCACAACAACCTCCAGGAGAGCACATTGGAGTGGGAGGCTCAGATGCATGCTCAGTACCCCCATTTTTTCAGTTAGTTTGAGTTATAGCATATGAGGACTTAAATAATTGAGATGGAGAGAATGTAAAGACATGGAAACCCCATGGAAATTATTTTTTTAAATACTTCGGATTTTTACGAGTCCGAGAAAATTTACGGCTCTTGATTCTAAGGCCTGGTGTACCCAAAATCAAATTCTGATGTATTTTTCATGTTAGTTCAGAAAACGTGCGAGCGGGATTTTATAACTTTTGAACTAGTGCTCGGAATTGAAATATGAGGACACCATTGAACTCGCAACGCCTGTATTCTTAAATGATTACTTTCACCTAGATAGCATATGGTAGAGAATAAAGGTTAGTTTTTGCCTTTTTATTTAAAAATAATAATCAAATAAAGTGTAAAACACTTTATTTTATTTTTTAAGATGCCATGTGTGTGTTTGTTGGTTAAAACCTCCACTTGGGAGTTAGAGGTGGGACCACCACACCCTAACCTCCCATTAGAGGTTATGGTGGTGGTTCCCACCCGAACATAACCTCTCACGAGAGGTTACGATGTGGGGACCACCTGAGACCACATAAATTCCCTTTTAAATAATAGGGTTGGGGACCACCTGACCCCTATTGGTGGCGGAGGATAAAACCTCTCAACACTCCCTCATTAATGAGGGAGAGACTCTTGATCTCTCCTAAATTAATTCATGCCAACCCTCAAGAATTAATTCGGCAGATCCTTCTCATTTATTCTCTTCTTTTTGAATTTGTTGAGCCAAAAAAAATAATAGACAAAACATTCTTTTATTGTTATTATTTTGGGTATTGGGTGGAGCTTGGGAGAGGAAGATAACTTGGAGAAATTTATCCTCTCCAACGAAGAACGCCTTCCCAATCCAGAATGTGAAGAACGCCAGCGACGATTCTTCTTCAACACACTTCCCTGGAAACCTACCAACATAGAGCATCTTCCCTCCTCATTGTCGTCAAAAAACTAACGCAGGAACTTGGATTGGAAGAGTTCTTGGCCTACGAAACAAACAAAGACCTTCATCATCTTCTTTCACAATGTCATCAGCAAACATCGATTGACGAATCAAATGGTTGGGGGTTTATTACTTGCTGATGTTGTACCCTTTTTCTTACCTTCATCAAAGGATAAATGGGGATTTTTTGGGACGTATTAATGATCATCTTCTTCTAATGATGGGCCAAATGATACCTCCCTAAACACCGAGGCTGCGGGCCAACCAAACATGGCCCGACATCCTTCGTCGATTTTTTTTATTTCTTGGTGTTCTACGGCTTGGCGAAGAGGAGACATCGAAAAATGCAGCAACGAAGAAGGCTGTGATACCCACAGATTCCGTGAATCGCGATGCCCCCATGGCGCATCGACACCGCTGGCCTGAGCGGCACCCGACCCGCCTACTCACGGCCTTCTGGCGCCCTTCCCAGCACCTGAACCGCCCACCCGTGGCCTTCTGGCACCTTGCCTGGCGCGCCCGCAGCCCCTGCGGCCAGCCCGACCACCGCTGCACCCTGCCATATGCCCCCGTGCCCTGCCCGAGATGTGGCCCGCTAGCCTGTGGCCTCCCCGACACCCAGCCGGTGCCCCCGCGACCTCACGGCGCCCTGTAGTTCCATGCACGGTTCCCCCACGGCCTGTCCAGCCCCTGAAGCACCCTGACCGGTGCCCCTGGGGCCTTCCAGTGCCCTACTACGCCCTCCTCGGTGCTCCCGTGGCCTGCCTAGCCCCTGGAGTGCCATGCCCGGTGCCCCCACGGCCTACCCGATGCCCTACCGGCGCCCCCGCATCCTGCCCGGCCCCAGCTGCGCCTTGCCCGGCACACCTGCGGCTTGGCTGGCATCCATCCGGCCTGCCCGCCCCCCACACACCTTGTACGTGGACTGCCCGCTGGCCTCCTGACCGGCCCAACCTCCCAGGTCAAGTCGCCTAAACTGCGCCCCTTACGGCCCTGGACGAACTATCCCCAACCATTGGGTTGAGTCGCCTATGTGGAGACCTCCAGGACAAACCATCCTCACTGTGCGCTGGTCCAGGCCCAGCAGACCGGGCGGGTCTGACCGGGTTGTCCCAGACTAGGTTGGCCCCGACGAGGTTGGGCTGAGTCGGTCCGACTGGGTCAGACCGGACCCAGTCCCACTACTGGCCCCTTTACCTTATTGGGCCATATCATTGGTACCGGTCGTCTGTTTGATGAACAGTCAGTGACACTGGTATTCTTGGAGCGAATCTGTACCTTTGTGAATACCCCTCTAGATTTTAGGGTATAGTTGAGATAAGGTCAGTTTGGATCGTACAAAAATCCAACCTGGCCCCTTAGAAAAAAAGGCTAATATCAAAAAGACCGGGCGTCCAATTGACATTCCGTCTGTTGAGTTGAGACCCCTATGACGTGGCAGACCATTGAGATATTGTTTCGTGTCAATTCATTACATTTGGAGTATCAGATAGTAGCTCATGGAGCGGATCCCTCTAGAGGCGATCAGACAGAGTACGTAGATCTAGTAGTTGGCTCAGACCTGACTACTGCTTGACCAATTCGACTCGGAGTGACTTGACTAGCCCAGTGGGGAGCACCTTTGTGTAACGCGGTAGACCCATGGTGGGGAGCGCCTATGTGTGAGCATGGAAGACCCATGGTACTCGATAGGAAGAGTACCTCAACAGGCTACAAGGGGGAGTTCCACTGTGTGAGAGCAGTAGACCCATGATGGGGAGCACATCTGTGTGACATGGCAGACCCACGGTACTTAAAAGGAAGAGTACCTCAGTAGTCCAAGGATAGTGGTAAGCACCTCTGTGTGATGCGGCATGCCCACTGTACTCAATAGAGGAACAGTGCATAACCAGCCTTGGTTTAGATAATAAAAGTCCCATTTTGAGCTGTGTCAATTACTTTTGTGTTTTCATCATGATTGAGATGGGTTACTAGATAACATACGAATATGTATGGGAATATAACTATGTAATGGTTATCTATGGATTTAATACATTGTGGTTGATCCTTTTTGGATTTGTGAGACCTCGTGGGTCTCAGGGTCCCTACTGAGTATCGTTATACTCACACCTACATGGGATTTTCCCGCACCTAGTTGTGTTGGTTGTTGACGGCAGACAACGCTGACTAAGGAAGAGAGTAGTAGGACTTGACGGTACCTGGAGGTGGACCACTCAGCATGACGGTACACGGAGGAGACGGGTGAACGAGAGTGCTGAGGAGTCCATCTGTGCCTACCCTTCAGATAGGAACCCCGGAAGATGACCCAGTAGCTGCTTTAATTTTCTTCAGTTATACTTTTTTTCAATTGAACATGTATTTTCCTATTGGGCTTGTATTTCTTGCCCCCTTTTACTTTCCATCACTTCTTTTGTATACAGTTTTACTTGGTGTTTTTCATCCAGTTGTGTACTATGATGTGTTTTTTTTACAGTTATAATGGCAATGCCTTACTAGTTTGGGGATTTACGCCTTTGGTGCTACTCACCAGCTCCTGGCCTATGGAAGGCAAGCTTTGGGTAGTCACGATTCGGGCCCTGGGGGACGGGTTGTGACAAGAACAATCCCAACACCCCCACAAATAATGGATGTAAATATGTTTTTGAGAATGGTAAATAGGAGAACCATTGAATCCCATGAATATAAACCCTCCCCTCTCACAATTTTTGGTTTGAACATACTAGATAACCTCATCATACTCCCTTTGGTAAAAATAGATGCAATTATTGGCATGGATTGGCTATACCTGTATATATCCAACATAATTTTCCATGATCGGGAAATCACTCTCTAAATGGAGAATCGACCCCCAATTCTGTACAAGTGCAAGAAGGAGGATGAATCTTCGTTAGCACCATCTTCTCAAGAATGGAAAGTATTTCCATATGAGCACACATATCTTTCTTAGATGATACAGTCTAATGAAGCAACCATCCTTGAAGACATGTCTTTTGTGAGGGAATTCACTGATGTGTTTCCTGAGGAATTGTCTGGTCTTCCGTTCAGAAGAGATGTTGAATTCCCAATTGATCTTTTACCTGGGTGTTTCCAATATCCAAGACTCCATATAGAATGGATATTATGTATCTTGAAGATATAAATATACAACTATAAGAGAATCTGGGTAAAGTGTTTATATGCCCAAGTGCTTCACCATAGGGTGCACCAGTCCTCCTCAACAAGAAGAAGGATGGTTCAATGTGCATTTACATTGATTATCGTGAGCTCAAAAAAACAAGAAAACAAACAAGTATCCTTTTACCTGAATTGATGACTTTTTTGACCTACTATGCGGAGCACAATACCTATCCAAGGTGGATTTGTGGTACGGATATAACCAAGTATTGTTGGAGAAGGAGGATATCCCCAGGACTACTTTTCGTACAAGGTATGGGAACTATGAATTCATAGTAATGCCTTTAATACTCACTAATTCTATAGAAATTTTCATGGACATGATGAATATAGCCTTTAGAGATTATCTTGGAAAAAGTTTGGTAGTATTTATAGAAAATATTCTAACATACCCCAAAACCATGGAAGAACATGGGGGCCATATAAGAAATGTACTAGAGACCTTATGAAAGGATAAGATCTATGAAAATTATAGAAAATGTGAGTTCTATTAGATGTAAGTACCTTTCCGAGATCATGTCATCATATGTAATGGGATATATGTGGATCCTTCCACGAAAGCTACAATTGAGGGATGGATGAGGCCATCATCGGTGACACATATCCATAGCCTCTTGGGGATAGCAGTATATTATCGCTGATTTGTGATATTGTTTCTCACTATTTTCAAATACTCTTACCAAGATAACGTGGAAGGGAGTCAAGATTTCTTGGAATGATTAATTTGAAGATAGAATCAAGGATTTCAAAAGGAGGCTTATCACTGTGCCAATGCTCACACTACTAATAATTGGAGATATTTTGGTGGTATTTAGTGATGCTTGGAAGAATGGATTGGGCTATGTGATAATGAAAAATGACAAATTCATTTCCTATGCTTCAAAGATATTGAATATTCATGAGAAAAACTATCCAACACCTGATCTGGAGTTGATAGTAATAATCTTCTCTTTGATAATTTGGAAACATTACCTATTTGGGGAGATGCGTGATATATATACGGATCAAAAAAGCCTCAAATATATATTCAAATAGAACGATTTGAACATGAACCAACAAATATTGGTAGAGTTGATCAAATACTATGACTAATCAATCTATTACCACCCTAGGAAAGAAAACAATGTTGTAGATGACCTAAGTAAAAATGTCCCAACAATTCTATCACAGAATAGCTTTGAAAAGTATCCAATCATCTTAGATTTTATGAAGATGGATGTGGGATTTATAAATAAGGTAAAATCATCAATACTTTCACAAAATATTTCTCAACCATATCTTTTAGAATGGTTAATGGATGATAAAAAAGATGATGTGGTAATTGAGAAGAAATTTGAAACTATCAAAAAAATGGAAATCCTCAAAAGTTCAATGTTAATGAAGAAGGAATTCTGATATTTGGGTCACAAATATGCGTTCCATAAAATACAGCATTAAAGAAATAGATTTTAAATGATGCACATAATTTGAATTTCTCAATTCAACCATGAAACACAAAGATGTATCGAGATATTAAAGATAATTATTGGTGGGATATCATGAAGAAGGAGATCACTGTGTCTATATAAATGTTCTTGGTATGTCAAAAAATGAAAGCTAAGAGGCAGAAGTCTAACGGGATGATGAAACCATTACCCATATCAGCATGAAAATTGGAGAAAATCACCATGGACATTGTCATCGGACATCTGAAGACATCCGTAGAAAACAATGCTAGATGGGTTGTTGTAGATCATCTTACAAAAACTGCAAAATTAATTGCAATTAGAGAATATTACTCATTAGATCTACTTACACAAATATATAATAGAGAAGTGGACATGCAACATGGAGTACCAATATATATTGTATCTAATCGAGATCCAAGAATCACTTCTATGTTCTTGAAGAATATTCAACATTCACTGAATACAGAGCTGAAATTCATTATGGATTATCATCCTCAAACAAATGTCCAATCTGAGCGGACTATCCAAAAACATGAGGACATGTTGGGATTATGATCAATGGACATCAGCAGAGGATGGGATCAACATCTTCTTCTAGTTGAGTTACCTTACAATAATAGTTTCCACTCAAGCATCCAAATGGGTCCTTATTAATTTAGTTATGGGAAGAGGTGCAGAACACCATTATGTTGGGATGAAGTTGGGGAGAAAAAAATCCTAGTTATAGAAATGGTCAAAGAAATTTTGGAGAAGGTTAGGACTATTCACTAGTACATTAATGCTATTCCGAGTAGACTAAAGAGCTATACTAATAATCATTAATGATTCCTAGTGTTTGATGTTGGAGACAAGGTATTCCTCCACATATAACCGTGCAAGAGAGTTATGATATTTTGTAATAAGGGAAAGCTTTGTCCAAGGTTCATTGGCCCTTTTGAGATCCCTGATCGCATTGGAGCAGTACCATATCGACTTGAACTCCCAACGAACCTGTCTCAAGTATATAATGTATTCCATTTATCACTATTGAAGAAGTACATAGTTGAACTATTTCATTTACTCAATGTAGAGGTTGTAGAATTGGAAAAAGACCACTCATATGAAGATATGTTTGTGATGATCTTAGATCATAGAGAAAAAGTTCTAAAAAATAAGACAATGATTCATGAAAGGTGTTGTGGAGAAACCACATGTAAGAAGAAGAAACATTATAATCAAAGGAAATGATGAAGTAGAGATACCGTCATTTTTTAGTATGGTAAAAGGAAATTTTAAAGGAGAAATTTCTTACGGGGAATGATGGTAATGACACAAACATTTATTGTTGAAAATTATTCTTAATATTATTAAATGTCTTATTATGAAAAATGGTTATATAAGACATATACACTTCGTTGATTTTATGTTTTTGGATTTGAAAATACCGATAATAATTGGTACCATTTGTGATATAGCTATTGAACAATGAACACATGATTAGTATAAATATAGGGCTTTAGCAAATCCGATTTACTCAGACAAAGGAATGGATGGCCTCATGCAATAGAATTAATACTTATGAAGACCATTTTTCAGAGCTCAGAATAGAGGTTGAATAAATAGGATTTTCTAATGACCAAGCCCAAGCCGAGCTTTAACACATTAAGCTTTAACAGAACCACCTACGGGAGAAGTGGAAGTTAATAGAGATTACCACTGAAGAAATGTTATCTGAGACTCCCTATGAGTCTGTGACCATCGCAAACCTTACCAGGTCTTATGCTGGTGTTATAAGGGGTTATGTAACAATACCCTAGCACCATGATTATGTGCAATATTATTTTTTATAGAATAATGAATATACATTCAATTTATTGTTGTTACATTATAAATAGTTTTTAAAGCCCAAATCAAATTTTTAGTTAATACTCTCTTATGAAATATATTTTGATGAGTTAATATATTTTTAAATTAAATAATATTTTAATAAAATATTATTAATAAATTAAATTATAGTATATATAAATTATCGTATATTTTTTATGAATACAATACTAATTTTTATTAATGTTTGAAATCTATTTTTGTCAAAAACCATGAATTTTTTATAACTGTCTATTTTTATTTTAAAAGTAAATAATTAACATATTCAGAAAATTATTCATATAAAAGGAATATTATTTTTTTAATCAGGATATCAAAATTATACAATGGTGAATATTTCATAATTTTCTAAGACAGTCAAAATTTTGGGTAGAAATTAAATACCATTTAAATATATAATGTTTTTTATGACATAATAATTACCCAATAGTGATGTAATAAAATCCAATAAATTGTATTTTTGGCCAATATATGTTTTACCTTTAAAATATTGTGGTTTTATGATTTCTTTAATAATTTTACAAAGACTTAGTGGACATTCCAAGACGTCTAAAACAAATTAAAATTTTAAAATGATTTCCTTGTGAGTGTGACTCACCTATATATAATAAAGAGAAATATTTTAATAAGTTTAGACCATAGATTAATAAAAAAATGTTTTACACTCCACTTTGGAAATGACCATGGATAGAAACCATTGGTTGGTTTTTGGTTTTGATTAGTTTAATGTTTGGTGTCCAAAAACCTAAATAATAAACAATTCCCCCATCTTTCCTATATAAACCCACTCAATCTCTCATTCATATTAACTCAAAACATTTGGAGCTTCACCAACCCATTCAATACCCTCTCTATAATCCTCCCCAAGTTCCCCAATACCCCAATAATCCTATCTCAATCCTCTCATAATCCTTTGGAATGACACATCCTAGTAAGGGACTTCTTCTTTTTTCATTTTTTGTCCAAATTTCTTTGTGTTGTTATACCCTTGTATTTTCAATTATAAGTGTTTTTTTATGGTTTCTAGTCTCACCTATACATCCCTACATATGTTTTAATGATGAGATAACTCTTTCTATTTCTTTAATTCCTCTCATTTACACCTGTTACCATGCCAAAATTCTATAAGGGATCTATTCCTTTCTCATTTTTCTCTATGATTATTAATATTGTTATCCCCTTGTATTTTATATTATAAATGTTGTGGTATGATTTCATACCTCCACCATAATTCCCTCCTTATGTTTGAATTATGAGATACCTATTTCTCAATCATCAATTCACCCCATGTACACCTGTTAGCATACCGAAATTTCATAAGTAATATCTCTCTTCTAATTTACATTCTGGAAATCCTTTTATATTATGCATATAAATTACATTACGTATGTTCGGATATTATATTCCATGACCCCATTACTTTCCATTTCATGCATAAATTATGAGAGACCCCTTTCACTCTCACCAACCCATTTTACGATTTATATTTGACATTGTTATATTGCAGAAGTCACACCAGAATTTCCAATGCAAAAATCATCCTCCTATTGAAGACCATATGCATTTCTCTGTTAATATTATTCACCATTATGATCATTTACTTGTGGATTTTGGACATAAATTTATGTATTTTATGTCTCTTATTCGTGGAATAAATTATTATGTGTAATGAATCCATGTTTTATGATCCACGTGGCACACTTAGGGATGGAATGATATGTTTATAAAGGATGTTCCCTAATAACGCTACAATGCATTTTGTAAAGATTAGTATCATGATATGTGAAGTTAAATTAGTGTTTAATCATTATAATTCATGTTCAATGTGGGTTTATTCATTCCCCATGTTTAATGAGCCATGGCCCTCGCTAATATCCTTTTAAATGTTATTTTCACATTTCCAAGTTATGATAATCATTCTATATCATGAATTTATGTTAATGTTTCTCTTGACCTCAATTCATATGCCTATTTAATAACATGTACTTTGTTTTTAAAGTTTTTCATGGCCTACTCCATTACTAGGCTTTATAGATCATCATTTTCTTATGCATGTCCCTTGGTTATCCCATGTAACGTCATGTATGATGGAATATTGTGGTAATGTTAATGATGTTTTCAATAGAGTTGTTCTTTTTCATGTTCTATGTTTTTTGTAATGTTCCTAAGTTCCCATGACAATAGACATATCGATCCAAACAGTTGTCTTATTTGGAATTTTATCTAATAAATCATGTTTAAATGTGTTATAAATAACAGGGTTATTATATCCCTAGTTCATGAAGTGTATAAAAATATGAGAGAAAGTGAGAGAGAGATAGAGAGTGATATATATAGATAGAAAAGGTATATTGTTGCACCTAAAATAAAAAAATGTTAAAATATAATGGTGACAAAAAATAATGAAACGGGGTGGGGGAGTTATTTTGGGGCTTGATCCGAAGGTCCCCAGGCCTAAGAAAAAAATAATCCCTATAAATGGAGAAAAAAATTTACTCCTCTACAAGAATCATTGAATTCATATAGTTAGAAATAATATTATAATGTTTTAGTCAAAAAATAAACTTTTTTCATGGGAAATGTAAAGTTGTAGTGCAGGGATGAACCTATGAGAACTACTATAAAGTCAGAATCCTATCAAACAAAACCCATTAAATATTTTCCACATGTTTACACTTCAGGTTTTGGGTTTACTAAGAATTTAATGTTTCCATTTACCTAATATAACAAAATAAGGAATCAAGGTCAATTTTTGGGCTCCCAAAAGAAGATAATACTAACCTTTTCTTAGGATTTTCCTATGGATTAGGATGCGAAGTGGTGAAAAAGTCTCCAATTAGTTTTGGTAAAACTAATTACATCATCTGATGCCACAAATATGCCATATTTTGTGTATATACAACAACCTAATAGAATTATGTTTAGTATATATGTAGAAAGAGTCCCAAGTTAATTGTTATAGTCCTAATCAGCTATATTTAAGTTTATTTCATTCAACTTGTTTTCTTAGGGTCATTATTATGAAAAATAATGAAATGAACAATTATTATTAACCTAATTACTAGTAATATAGTATCCAAGGATCAATATAGAGATTCATGAAGCTCAAAAACACACCCACTCTCCTCTGATAACCCTTGGTTGATTACCCATGCATGGTGGTTATGGTAAAAAATAATTAAATACTAAACATGTTATACATAATCATGAAAATATTGAATGAAAAAAAATATAGTATTACAATAAGAAAAAATAAAATATAAACATTTTAAAGAAATGAAATTAAAATAAATAAATTACTTCTCATAATGAAACAAATAATAATGAGAAATCAATCCTTAATAAAAACAAGAAAAAATAAAAATATCACTCTAAATGATGAAACGATGAAGGATGATTCATGAATTGAAGATGAATGGTGAGCAGGGTTGAAGTTGACATTGAAAATGGAAAATATAGTGAAAATAATGAATAATGTGTGATGAATTATTAGAAACTAAAAATTATTGAAAATTGGAAGAATTTGATGAAATATAGTTTATAATTAAAATTAATGAAAACTATTTTAAATAATGGAAGGAAAATTACAGAAAATAAAATGGGTCGACTCATTTCATGTTGTGGGTGATTGAAATATTAATTTCCCCCCAACTTACATGGAATGTTAGTGATATATGTCATGTACTCGCTATTGTTACTTCGGTCCCTATATCTTCATGTCATAAAAATTGGTTGTATTCCGTGTAATTGAGATTGAATTTTTGTGATGAAGAATTGGTTAGTATCTCTAACCGAGTGAGCCTTCGATCATTACATGTCATAAAAAACATTCACATTATGTATTTATATCATATTTTTGTGGGATTCTGATATTTTCACAATTCATATCCTAAAATGGATTTATATGGTTCATATTGTCTACACATCATGTAAGGGATCCACAGGTTGGTTCGTGGCCTTGAATGAATGTATTGAATGAGGTGACCACATCATTAATCATTTATATGTCATCTATGGCATATTTTTTTCCAAAAAATTAACAATTATTCCATTAATTATATAATTCCTAATTCCATAAAAAAACTAAAACCCAATTTATTATTAATTAAAATACGAGTAAACCATATATAAATGTATCCAAAATGAATATATAATTTCTTCTTATCAGGTAAAATACTACTACTCAACCCCGGATGATATGTTATTATATTCTTGAAATAATGCATTATAGAGCTAAAATTACAACTAATCTCAATAAAAGTTTCATTGAGGGTATATATTGTATATCTATAACATATCAAGGGTTTTTCGACTCTTCATTTGAAATAGAAGGTGGAAACTACAATAGTTGTCCTCCCCATGGTAGTATAGAGATGTGTTATGGAATTCATAACCATGAAATACACTATTGATAACCCCCTAATGATATATTTCGTAGAGAATAACATTATCACCTAAATAATAAACCTTTTTATAGGACAGTTCTAAAATCAACTGGGGTGAAATAAATATAGTTCCCAATTAACAACTTGCAATACCTCACCATGTTTAACAAGAAACTCTAAGATGTGAATACATTAGTTTTACCTAGTGGAGGATTATGCCCACTACATCCTTACCTCTTTATGGTAAAATAACCAATGAAATTATAACCTCAAATTGTTAAACATTATCTAATATATCCCAGTGACCCAATGCTTTCCTCTAAAACACACCAACTCATCACTACATGTCATCCAAAAGAAAATTAGCTTTTGATGAAAACCCATAAACTATATATGACTTATGGTAGACATTGAGGACATGAACACGTTAATTATAGATGAGGTATATATATGTAAATGGTCAAGTTGTATGGTATTTCTGATGTATGTTGTATTCTCTCCAATGACATAAATTGAGAAAAAAGTATTCCAACCATGAACATGGAGATAAATTCATATGAATATCAGGTTTTCCTGATTATTAATCAAGGGAATATCTTTAATGAAAATTCAATTTTCATGATCTAGTTCAAATTTGAGAATAAATTGATTCCATCAGATATACGATTCAGATCTACATATGTACAACAACATTAGAACAATGTGTGGCATTATTTCTTCCATTGAGGGATATGGAGAGATATTTGGAACATATATATATTCTCAACCGCAATTCTATGTAACACATAACTATATTCCATGATGATTACCAAAATATTGAATGCATTACATAAAACATCAAAAATAGAGTTCCCCACAAGTGATCCCTTTCATGTAGTCTCATTATGGTTAATAAGTTTTCAAGTTATCTCTTCTTTCTAACACCAAGCATAAATCATGTCAGCTTAGATATTCTAGAAATCCCCTCTAGAAATAACAATTCAATTGAATTTCAATTTAATATATTTGACCATGTCCTTGTCATATCAAGTTAAAATACATGAAATATTTATATTTATTTTGGTTAGATTATATTTCCAAATAATTATATATTCAATGATTTCTTGTTTTATCTGTTCAATATAAAAGTTTTTTTAGTGTATAGTAGCATAATAATGAGCATTATCTAACCCTTATTGAATAATAATTTATCCATAAACAATCTGCGTACCATTGATAAGTGAGTTTATAATAATTGAAGCCCTATGTGGATATTTTCTTAGAATTCTATAGACCATGATCTTATATCCTCAGGTTATCCCCTCATGAAAATTGGTAACATGGATTGAATAATCATGAGCGGCCTTTCATGGGTTCACTAATGAAAAATATAAAACCACAATGCTTATTCTAAGGGTATGTCTTATCCCTAGTGTAGTGGACCCACTAAAACCTAGGATTAATTCTCAAGACATTGTACGATATGGGATTCCACCATACAAATGGTTGACTTATACTCACTGGTCTACACCTCCCACTAAATTATATATTTATTTATTATGATTTACATTCCAATTTACACAACCTTTCTTATGGATTCAGATACGCTCAATGTTAAACATATATTCATCATGCCAATTATCAAAATATGATGATAACATAGGTTTATTTTATGCTTACATTCTAGGGTATGGATCTCTTAGGAAGACCCAAATGATCTAATTTATTAAATCCACTTATAAATCCCATAGGAAGAAGTTGAAAAACCATAAAAAATACCTCAATCTATCCTTATGAAATAAAATTAAACTACCCGATATTTATTCCATCCTAAAAGATATAAAATTACATTTTTTCCATCTAATGGAAAACAAAAATTTCACGAGGTCTTGAACCATTAATTCAAATGTTGTCCCTATCTAAAATTATATCATAATGATTAATGTTTCATCCCTATTAAATAATGAATATTTAAAATTAACTTCCCCAACATGTGATATTGAACTATATATAGGACCCTTTAGTCGTCTATGATTGAAAGTTCCAAATTGGTAATGAAAAAAACTCTTCCATCCTTTTACATGGTACTAATCTATTTGGGGATATTTGACTTCTTGAATTTCATTTTTCTTGATTCCTTATCATTTAGGGGGACGTAGTGATGCTGAAATCTCTAAATCATGGGACCATATAAAATATTTAATGTAATATAATTCCGATATTCCCTATGAATGAGCATAAAATGGGAAGGGAATTTTTTTTCAATAACTGCATGTGTCTTGATACATGCTATCCAAGGATACACTTTTATTTTGGGAAACGTCAATCATGTGACTACATGAAATTTCAAAGAAACAAATTCCCTCACATTGCATATGGGATAGATATGTGAATGCAATTATTTCTATAAGAACATTAGTTGGCTTGATTTTATATATCATATAATACACATTGATTCTTAGATCCCATAATTATGTGCATATTAATCACAAACACATGATAAAATAAACATCCTCCTCCATCATATATGAGTATGATCTACATTGGGGAAAATTTCACATAAAAAACTATATATAGAGAGATTTAAGGACAGACAAGATATTTACTAACTCCAAGGTATAAAATCCTTGTCCCAACTATAATATTTCTATAACCATTTCTTTCATAGTGATCAGTCCATATTAAATGATGTCAACAATATTTTTCTACACAAATGTGATGATTCCCCCACAAACAAAATCATCCCACAATATGAGATCCATTTTCCCTAAAGGTACCATTAATTTTTAGATATTATGAACCTATATTTTGGAGGGAGACTCTTCTTTAAGGTAGTAACGTGAAACTATCCCTATCATATGATTTTGATCTATTAATGGGACCCTTAATTTTTTTAAAACATAATATGTCTTGGTTCCTACCCATTTGTGATACATAGTGACACTCAAATTACTTATAAATGATCCCAATATTAAAATTAAAAAAATTCCCAACAATTTTGAAGAAACCTTTTTAGAGATGCATCACATCTATAATAGATATCCACTAAGGTTTTAGTTATTTATTCTTTCTCATATATGAGGTGGGTGTGTGAATAATAATCCTCACAATTTATATATACGGAATTAAGAAAATCCCCCCACTCAAAATATTTGTTCGATATATATGGGAATTGATATAAGATCTTACTTTGGATTGATTCATATTATCACATGATACACACACATTCTAAAATCCTTTAAAATAAGGCACAAATACAAAATTAAAAAATCACCCTCTCATATTCAATGTAAAATATGGATCAAGACAAAAGTATATTTTAAAAATTCTTCCTCCTTCAATGAAATTAATTTTTTTATAATGGATGAGTTGTAGAAACATGTATATCTTATACTTATAGCATATCTATATTTTTTTACATGATCTATATCATCCCCCAAATTTATTCATGTATATTTCCACTTACCTATCAGCCTATGCAAGGATTAAAAACACTCTCATATGGGTTCTCACCCTTCTAATCAAGGGTGAATATGTGGACACATTTTATAATATAATTTTTTTAAATAATGTCTTTATGACATGACATTAAATTGTAAAAAATTAATCTCCTAGTTTCCTATGTTAAATTAAAAGAACTACTTATTGGAAACATGATGTTAAACAAAACAATTTTCATGTCCTGGATTCATGAATTCTAAACTTCATGAAAATTAAATCCTTGTCTAGTGATGTTAAACCTGAAAACATTTATTTGATGTTAACATGAAATTAACCAACCTAATAATTATATCATGGTATCAAAACATTAAATAGAATGGTATACATATCCCTATTTAATGATGTTAAACATTTGTGACCATCATCCATCATCAATCATTATCTAAAGTCCATAATTGTTGTACCATGGTTAAAAAAATCATGAGGATCAACCATAATCAATTTACCCACCACAACCCCTATGTAACACTTTGATTTGTGGGCACCATGGGTTTCAAAAAATCTTCCACATCCCATATAGAGTATATAATATGACTCTAATTGACTATGTAATAGTTTTACTTATATAAATCCCTAGGTATCATAATGTAGAACCATCTTTGATAGAAAAAGAAGTCCCAAGGATACTTATAATCCCTCAAAACATCACAGGGGAACTTGTATCAATTGTCTGATTCAAAATCATCCTTAGTATGCCTTTTTCATTCCATCTATAATGGTCATATAACCTTGTGCCAAAATTTTACTAATAATTATCCATCACTAAAAAAGGTGTTAGAGCACTCTTGAACCTGGGAATCCTAATTTGTCTATCGTGTGATATTGTCCATGTACTTGGTCCAAATAAAATTACATAATAGGGTATTGGGGTACTCATGAATAAGGGAATTTTAAAATGAGTCCTAATGGGTTCACCCTATATTACTTTTACTACATCTCATATTATGGGGAAATACATGAATGTACTGCGGTGACCATGAGACCTATAAGGGAATAAGAAAAGGGCTACATTTTACATGTGATTATTTGGCACATCATTAACAACAAGTAGAAAAAAATATAACTTGATCAAGAGAACTTGAGGCATATCATAATAAAAAGATCATCAATCATAATAGAGAAATTTGGATACAACATTTAGGTCAAACATTCATAATAATATACCCATGATTTATCACTAAGTTGTTATAAGTGAAAATTACAATGGGTTTCCACAAAGGTATCATGAAACATTTTATGTTTAGATATTAAAAACAATAACCAACGCATTATATTGATATAATGTTTTATCATTAAAATGTATTAATTTTTTTGAGCCACATAGATCATAAAAAACAATTTTATTAATAATGTGGGTGGAATAAAGAAGGGGTTCCTCATCAAAATAATGGTGTACAAATGTCTTGAGAGAAATGATCATTATGTCATTATTTACTAAAAAAATGGAATATGGGTTTATTATATGTAAATATAAAAATAAATAAATCATTTTTAAATATAGTTTAATACCCTTGGATATGGAAGCGGTTTTGTTAATGATAAAAATAAAATAAATGATATTTTACCAAGTATAAGAGAGAAATTTTAGAAATAATTCTGCAACATCATGGGTATAAAAGGTGGTTTTAGAAAATGGTAAAATTAGAGAGTTTAAAGGTCTCAAATTCATAAAAATATATTTTATCAATAAGGGATTGATCAAAATTTTCTGAAAATAATGTGACACATCCAGTAGAAGATATTAACAAAACAAATACTTGAATGGAAAAAAGATAATGATAATTCCCTATCATCATGTGTTACTACTAAAACATGAGGATTTGAACCTTGGGGGTATAAGGATCCCACAGGGTGACTCCATTGGAGGAAAAATCACTAGAAAATTATAGAGTATGGATTGGTAGTAATTGGAATGGTGAAATAGGTGGGTATATATAGAAAAATTAGAGGAATATTTTAATAATTTCATCATAAAGGTCATGGAAATCCATGTTATGGAAAATGAATAACCATTTCATTAACCATGATTTTTACATATATTGTTTTAATATTTTGGTCAAATTTAATGATATTTCAATCTATTAGAAATGATCAAAAGTTTAAAAACGTATTTTGTCTTATAAATTTTTATTTTCTTGAATATAAGGTTTTTAAATCTAAAATTTTCATTTTAGACTTCAAAAAGTCACTTATAGGTTTCAAAATTAATTGAAACTATTAAAATATAGAATATTAATAAAATAACATATTAATTTCAATAGATTTTATTTAATTAATTATTATATCATTATGAAAATAATATGAATCCATAAAAATACTAAAATCCAAATTTATTTTTTATATTCAATAAAATAAAAAATAATTTTATAAAATTCTCCAAAATGAACTGTAACCAAATTTTGGGACGAATATTTAAAATATAATATTTATTTTACCAAAATTGTTACATAAATATGATTATATTGACTATTAAATATAGAAATCCTTATTTATTGAAACAATATAATTTTTCTAAGATAATGTCAAATTTCTAAAATTTATAAACATTTTCTAGTGCATTTTAAAATTATTTTATTATTTATATTTAAATAAGTGTATTTTAAAATAATATTTCTTGAAAGAAATTATTATTCATTATACAAGAGGATACAAAAATTAGTATCTTTTTTATAAATTAAATAATTTTTTATTAGTTCCCAATAAAAAATTTATGAAATTAGTCTGACATATACATATTTTGTGTTAATTGTTTTTATCATAATGTTATTTATTAAAAACAAAATTTATTTATAAAAATGAAATTATTCATTATGTAATTAAGGCACGTAAACAATATCAATTATCTCACTCATGTTCCCACTAAGGTTTCCATGCACGATGGTGGTTGTTTTATGGGCTTGGATGGATAAAATTGACTGGGTGATAATCTCCATGAACTTGAACTTCTCTTGTAGGAATTTTTTCTCAAGCCTCACTTATTGAATATCATATTCGACATGGTAAAGGGAAAACCCCATTTATGTTACCTCCTTACAATTTTCTGACAAATGGGCTTCAAACAACATGACTATACAAGTGTAGGACATTGTTTATCATTTCTTAATTAATTATACAATGTCATTACTACTTATAAAAACTAATTATAATGGTAAAATTATTACCAATGGTTATATTGACCAATTGTTATTGAAGGGTTCCAATGATCACATTTCTCCATATAAATAACTCTTCATTATATCAATCAATATTAACTAGAATTCCTCATATGGTTATATTCATTTTATAAGATGAAAAATGTATTAATAATTATTTTATTCATTTATAGAGAGTTTTCCATGTGAGAGATGATTATTACAATTTAGGGTGACCCATATTCTCCAATTTTAGCCTTTGTATTTTTTATTTTTTTGATCAATTGTATTTATTGTAATTTTCATTGGTATTTTAGGTGACTAATTATTTGATTTTAATTAATTAGAAAAGGTTTTGTTGGATACTATATATTTTTTATCTATATAATATTATATAATATAACAAAAAAATCTCAGGAAACAAATATCATTTATAAATAATGGGTTGTTATAGTTATCCTCCATTTAAAAATTTCATCCCTTAAATTTCATCTCATATTCTAATTGGGTATTAGATTAGGGAAAATCTATTTCATTCTCCCACAGTTCCAATATTGTCTATTCACACTTATGGTTCTTTTACAAAATATTGTCAATGTGAGTTGTCTTGATGAGTAGATCATTATCTCTTAAGTCGAATATCACCATTAGGTATTTCTCATTAGAGAGGTCATATTCCAATTCTACCAACATCAAATTCAGTTTATATGAGGGTTCTATTATATACTTCCCCCAAATGGATATGTATAATACAACATGAATTTCATCCATATTTTGTGGAAGTCATAGTTGATATGACACATCACCTATGCGATCATATATTTCAAAGGGGTCATTGTACCTAGGGATATTATTTTCCTTCTTTTCAAATAATGTTTATATCTTCCATGATGATATCTCATAAATTTTTTTCTCCAACATCAATATCTTTTCCCCTTCTATGGTTTTAATTTTATCTCTTATTCTAACTTTAATAAAATTTCATATGTTGTCATTTGGAATGATCCGTTTCTATAATTATTTGCACAAGATCAAACACAAGTAACTTTTTTTTCACAAACATCATCCTAATAAAAAAATTTTCTACATATCATTTATTATTGAGCTTCATAGGGTTCTATATGTATACTCTAGTATAATATATTTTTGTATGATAACACAACCAATGGGTGTTTTTTATCCCATCCATATTTATATTCCATTAAGCATGTTCCTATAATTTGTTCAAGTTTCGGATAAGTTTGTCTAGATTGGCCATCAATTTTTACGAGATAGGTCGTAGTGAAATTTAATTCACTATTTAAAGCATGTTGAAGAAAACTCTAAAATTTAGTTTTGAACCTTGAGGTACGATAAAAAACAATTGAATGTGGCACATTATATTGCCCCACCACTTCAGTTATGTATGCCATGAAAGTATTCCAAGAGAGATTTCTTCCCAAGCAGTGATGAAATGACATGTTTTGGGGTGTTTTTTCACTATAAACTATATCAAATCATTTATTTTGTATCTTTTTGTAAGAATAGTGAAAAATTAAATAGTGATATTGTCTCACTTCCACATTGGTATTTATAGTGGTTTGAAAATAAACTTTAGTATGTTTTCATTCTGTATTCAGTTTTTGACATTGCAAGCACCTTGTAGTCTATTCTGAAATCTCAATTTTCATATTATCCAATGAATAATGATGACAAAGGTCGTTATACATTTCATTTCATCGAGGATGTTTAGAAAATTTTGATCTAGGATCTTCATCCATAAGATACTTCATTATCTATAGGATATATTGGACATATAATGTTGTCTGAAATTTTAGTTCAAATTATTGATAAATTTTAAACTTTTTAAACTTTCCAATATTCATAGACTCTATTTTTGTCTATCAAAGGATATTATTTTAGAGAAATTCTAATCATATCTTGTGATGACGGTTGAGAATTGAGTTGTTATAAGATTAATGATGCCCCTTTCCTCATTATTCCCTTGTACTTTCAAACTGCGACATTGATCAATGGGTCTCTGTGAATTCTCACCATAGCCAAGATAACATGGTCTTTACTACATGATGCATTTGTGACTTTGTATTTTCTTCTATGGTGAAAATTAATTGAACAAAAAATGTCTTAAATTTTTTCCCACAATCTCTTTTGGTTCATTTTCAATTCATTTTGTGATAATATAAAATTCTCAATCTGGTGGTATATGTATATATAACATTTATAACCATAAATATATTTCCTACATATATTCTATGAAGATACTAATGCATATAACTCAAGGTCATGCATAATATAAATATTCAAAACATTTTTTATTAATATATATGATTATGAAAACACACAATCCTTTTTTATAAGGACACACCCAATACCTTTTAGGGAAGATTAATTATAAAGAAAAAAGTATTCTCATATAGAGTATATAGTTAACATGGTTATATTGATAAATATCTACTTTGTTCATGGAAAAATTCTTCAAAATCAATCATTCATATGATCTTATATTTTTTAGTTATCTTAGAGTGTGGATTATAAATCCATGAATTTTTTTAACAAACATCCTATAATATTCTACTAAACCATAGAAGCTGAAAATATTATGTATTATTTTAAGATGATTCCACTTCTCAATATCCTTTTTCATGATAGGGTAAACTATATCTCCTTTATTGTTTAAATTATTCCCCATGAGTGAAACTTATTGAAATTAGAATTCATATTTTATAAATTTTATACACATATTTTCCTTCCTTTGTGTTTTTATTATAAAACAGAGTTGATCCCCAAAATCCTTGTGATTATTTTAATATATCATAATATCATTAATAAAAGCAACCACATATTTGTCAAGGTATACCACAAACAATCTATTCATTACATCCATAAATATAGATAGGTAAACAATTAAGAATAATGGGATAAAAATGAAATCATAATTCTCAGATTTTTTATAGAAAGTAGTAAATGGAATATATTTATTTTTCACACTTAATTGATAATATATAGATCATAGGTAAATATCTAATAATAATTGATCACCATGAAGATGGTAATAGAAATAATCAATCCTTGTGAGGGAGACGTATTATTCAATGTGATCCCATTTTGTTCCCTATAATAAATACATAGTCACATTGATCGATCCTTCTTATTTAATAAATTAAAAGGTTCTCTCCATGGATACAAAAATGTCCAAATAATTCCATACAAAAAAATATCTTGAATTTGTTTCTTTAATTTCACTAACACTATATTTTCTATTTTATATGGGGAATTTGATATCTTCTTTGTGGTCGTAGAGGGGATTCCTCTCCATTGAGGCCATGTATGCTTTATCACTACTTTGGATTCATGTTCCTTCACTAATATCTAGGTTGTACAACTACAATGATTATACAGATGTTTTAGGATTTTTTCTTGTTTGGTCATAGTGGGCCGATAGGTGAGTCCAGACCATGATCTAAGCTGATGTGGTCCTTGTTTTATGAATATCATCATTTTGGATGGTTTTGGTTTGGTAGTATAAAGGATTTAAAATCAATTATTATGGCATTGAAAGTGGACATAGTCTGTTTTTTCATATTTTTATCATCGATGATAGGTTTTGAAGAATTTTTTAAGGGTTCTATTTCTTGTTGGTTCTATTTTTCTTTATGTTTTTCATTTACTACAATTATTTTTCATGGTTTATATTTTTTTATCAGTGATTGTGATCAAATTTTATTGATTTATTTCCATTTGCGATTATTTAAACTCATGGGTTCTATTTAGGAAGTATGACTGGTGGCAGATAACAGGTCGAGGAGTTGATGTGTGTGGTTTTTGGTTGTTGTGATTGATTTTGAATTTGGATGTTTAATTTGATGTTTGGGGATGGTTTTTGAAGATGTTATGCCACTAATTTCCACGGTGTTTTAAATTCTGTATTGGCTATCTGGAATAGTGAGGTTCCCACTCTACCTCAATGTGTTTTATTTAAAAGATGGAAATTAAATATTTGTTACTATGATTTTTAATGGAAAACAATACCTCTCACTATGGGGGAGGTCTAAGTAATTATTCAAGAAATATTTAAATGTATTACTTAACAATGGGGGCATTTTATATCCTTATAATTTAATTTCCTCCTCCCTATTCACTGACCATTTGAATAATAAATTATATGGTAGGTGATTATAGAAAAACATTTATTGAGATACCTATCCTTTGAAAATAACTAAAGGTTTTCCATTCAATTCTTTTAATATTTCCATACACATATATTTTATCATAGAATTATAATTTTAGATACAGTCATCACCTAGTTTTTTGTTGAACTCCTCCCTGGGAATGGAAACTATGTTTGTGGTGAGATTATAGTGACCAATGTTAGTGTAGAGTTTATATAAAATTATTATGGAAGTATAACACATCCAAGAGTCTAGAATTATAACTATATTTCTTATAGCTCAGGTATTGATTCTATATTCTTTGAAAATGTGGATGAAATTAAGGAATGTGTAGAACTATTATAAAAAAGTACTTTCAATTTTTTAGAGTAGAACTAGTGTACCTACCACCACATCATTTGGATCCAATACATTATACATCATGATATAAAATACCTTACCTTAATCACTTACCATATGTTCAGGTTGATGGTGGATTCTCTCTATTATTGTAACACCCCAGGATTCCACAGTACAGTTCTCTTTGAATAATACAATAGTGTGTGTTGTATGCAACTTCGAGTTCTAACACACCACAACCAATCAAACTAGCCATTTTGAATAGTAATTCCCACTTTTTGAAATATTATAAATATTATATTTCAAAATGGACTTTATTTATGGATTTAGAATATCGACATTATGTTTGGGTGAATTTTTTGTATTTTTCTGAAAACATTCAATTTTTTATAAATAGTTAAAAACACTGAGTTATTATTTAAAATAGCCTTTTTATTTAAATAATTATTTATTATATTTAAATTTATTTTTTTTTCAAAATAGATAAATTATACCTATATAAGTTTAATTTAATTTATTGGAGTCAGTTTATAGTAATTTTAGATATATAAAAATTTTATTGAACTTTTTACCGTCTTTTACCCACCTTCAAAGAGTATTTGCAAATTTTCATAAAACATAATTTTACCTCTTCTGTGGGTTGAATTTCAAAAATCTGAGACATGAATAATATCAATAAGTAAAATATTGTTTAATAAGATGAACTTAATATTTGGTGAATAGTAACTTTTTACTTTTATTTACCATGGTTAAAAGTAAATAGGGTAATTAAGGGTAAAAATGATATTATTATTACACTAACACATGTACTAAATCTATTGGATAAGTATAATTCGACCAAAAAACCATAGGAATAAAATATTAACCTCTTTTTTCCACTTTTATTAGACTAAGACACTTATTAATATTTTATTTAAAGAAGAGTTAAAAGAGTTAAAATCAAAGTTTAATAACTAAAACATTTTTAATATAGGATTATACATAAGATAAATTTGTATATAAATATTTATTAGAAAGATAAAAAAAATTCCTGCATAAATGTATTTTATTTATAATTTTTGGATATTATAAAATTAAATCTAATTATGACACAATGATGATGCAGTAATTACCTTATTAATTAAAGCATACAATAGTTGATATTATAAATATCCAAAGAAATCTAATTTTAGTATTTTATGGAATTCCACTAATTTTATAGGTTACTATGACATGTTAGGGCTAATTAAATAATTTTTTTCAAAGTAATAATGATGTTATATATTTAACAAAAACAAAATACCAAAGAGTGTCCAAATTGACATAAAAGAGTTTTTAAAAAAAATATTATAATATTAATTTATATTCTATTCCTAAAAATATAAGGATCGGTCAAAGGGCTTAAATAATATTATATATTTTTCCTTAATTAACAATGTGAGGTTCTTTTGGATGTTTATAGAAAATTTATTAACCATATAGTGTAAGAATACAAGAAGACACTGTAAAAGTTAAATTATTTAACTTAGAGTTAAATCTAGAAGATAAGGTTAAAATGGATACATAAACTTGCTTAAAACCTATTGGATGAGATTACTTAGACCCATACCCAATTTATCTTCTAAATAAATCAATTTGAGTCATCATAAACTAAATATGATTTTATTATAAAATAACATTTCAATATTTTCCTAAGGTTCCCCTCACCCCTCTTATAAAAGCGCACTCCCCCTTCTGTCAAATTCACACCTTCAAAGCCATTTGGCTCAGCCAAAACCTACCAAAATATCCTATAAACTTACTTAAATTAATCCTAGAGGCCTTAATTTATTCAAAAATCCATATTAAGTATCCCTTTTGATCAAATCAAATGGAAGAACCCAAAAAATAGGTAAATATTTTATCACCTTTTTCAAGTTCATTTCTTCTTCCACTTCCTCTTTCTTTGTTGTTTCCATTCTAAAATAATAACTCTGGTATATTCTATATACTATGATGTTATTATAAATATTGTACAACCACATTCATTATTCTATCAATCCATTGAATGACATGTCACCATACGTGCATATGTACGGATTATCGTCTCCACAACGAGATGAGATTCATTTCCATGTTCACCATTCTATAATGATTATAAAAATATATTTTATTAATAAGTCTGTAATATATGAAATATTAATGATACTGGAGATATATATACATGTTTTTATGTACTTACATATATATTATTCACTTTCGTTCAATACAATATGAAAACCGAAACAACGTTTATGCGTAGGTACGACCTACCGTCTCTATAAACGGTGTTTTCCATTACATATATCTATTATAAATATTTATATTCTAATTATATATGATATATAAATCAAGGATTATATTCTAGAATTATTTAAATCATGTTCTAAATGATGCGACCGTGAATTACATGTTAAAACACGTTCGATAAAGAAAGCGATTATTACCTGAAATGTTAATTTAACAAGAAAATCATTATAAAAACGGTAGTATAAAGTCATAAATGAATCATAAGTTGAAATATGGTTTTGGTATAATTTAATAACAAAAAATGGTCATTATACAATAGGTTAAATGTACCCTTGACCAAAGGAAAGTGCTAGGTAAAGGATATTTCCACAATCTCATTGTTTATTTGAGACTGCTCATGTGTAAGTACTTTCTTGGACATATTTATCATCGATGTCCGTATTTCATAAAATGTTTTCAAAAGGGATATTTTTGGGTTTTATGGGAGGGCCTATTTATCTAGATCATCATTTTAAATGTTTTACTGATTTATATTTCTAAACCCTTTAAATCATTGTCCATGTTTTTAAAATGATTTTAAGGATTTATATATATGGACATGAATGTTTTGAAATGATAATTTTTTCTAAATGTTTCAAAGTGGTATGGGACACTTTGATTAAACAATCTCTTTTAAATAACTTCCTTTATAAATTGCGAGACTTTTAAATGATCTCATGAAAAATGGGTAATTCTCTCAATGAATTTTTCTCATCATTTTCATCTATGTCAACATCCTTTGATGGATTTTAATCTTGTTTGAAGTTGATTTATTATGATACAATCTTCCATATTATATTGAATGAGTTATGCTATGTTTGACTGTGAATGTGCTATTTTTATACCATTAATGACTTGTGGATAAATTATTGACATTTCATATGCTAGTTTTAATATGAATGTTTATGTTATGTTTCAACCTTTTCATCTGGGGAATGCATTGGACTTAGTAAATGACGAGTGGAGCTCTCTATATCTTCTCGATGCATCAGTAGGTCTCATGATACAAGCTAGTGTCTTGGAACAAGGTGTTGAAAAAAAACTAATTCGTAGTCTTGACTATGTGGTTATGAAAGTCTGGCAGTATTCATTCCATCATTATGAAAGTGGCTATTGATATTTCATATGATTATTCGACTAGTAGAATATCCATGTGAATAAGTAAATAGCATTATTTTATTGTATCTTTTTTATGTTATGATGAATTTTATGTTTAAAAAGATTTTGTTTTAGTCTTATGTGTTGCCTTAAATGTTTATGCTTATTTATAAAAGTTTCCTCTATATTGTTATCCTTACCGAGCAATTGAGCTCACCCCTTGGTATGTTTTATTTTTTCCAAGATGCAAAGAAGTATATTAAGACTGACCTGTAGGGATAGTCTATGGGATCTCAGTCTTGTGTTTTGAAAAAATGTTGTTGTAATTTTCCATTTTATGATGTAATGAGAACCATATGAATGTATCTAGTGTTTCTGAGGCTACTAAACTAATCGATCTTTCGAGACATGATCTTTTATGATCAAGACAATGCTATGTAATAGTGCAACGAATCAGGGTAACTGGGGTCAGGTAATTATATATGGTATCAGATGAAGTTTAGTACAAGCCTTGGGAACAAGATGTAGATAAACTCGGATTAGGGCATAATACTCTAAGATAGATTTTGAGGATTAGTATAGATGAAATTCCTTGAATTTTTTTTATTGTGGAGATTTTTTGAGTTTTCCAAGCAATGCATCCCCGTCTAGAAACGACTAGGTAGAGGCAGCTCTAGAACAGATGTACCTAAAGGTAAAACCTGAAAACACTGCTCTGAGCTAGACACGAACATGAACTGGTGCACGAAAACGGGCCTTGTTTCACTTTTGGTTACGACACTCCCAGGGGATATTCTTAGGATAATTCTCATTTTCATTACAAACCATTATGAAGGGTTTATGAGTATATAGTTCGTCAAGGAAAATACTTTTTTGATTATGGATTATATCTATAAAATATTCAATTTACGTTAGGTATTTTAAAAGTTTTGAATTACTCATTTCAATTCATAAAATGACCTAGTGTATTCCATTGTATAGAAATGGCGCCCAGTAGAAGGAATGTGAACTCCAACAATACATATGATCCAGAGAGTAAAAAGGGTCATATCTATCACGGTATTAAGCCTACATTTAGAAGGTAAATAGTCTTCCATTAATTCTCAAAATATGAATAAATGGTATCATGTGTTAATAAGATAGGTAAATAATTCTCTGAGTCCTATGGCTTTGAAGGGAAGCAAGAGAAGAAAAGGATGGAAGAGAGAAAGATGGATAAAGGGAATGGGGAAAAGAAGAATTTTCCCATATTTGATAACTGATGGAAGAAACACCATTGAACTTGTTTGAAGGGAATGAGATTTTGTTATAAGGGTGGAGAAAAAGGACACCAAGTATGTGTCTGCAAGGGTAAGAAAAATGATTCAAATGTGCAATGCTTCATCTACAAGGAGTTGGGAAACTACAAGAATCAATGTCCAAATCATCAAAGTATACCCCAAATTCTACAATTGGATAATAAAAATGTTATGATACTACCGAAGAGGAAGAGGAATGATTAGATTTATTATTTTTTAATTAAAGTACCGTGTCATTTGAGTATTGTATTAATGTTATACATGTTTTAATAATTATAGAGTATATAAGGATAATACTACAGTACTATTTCATTAAGGACTTGAGATTGTGTGGAAGCAATAAAAGTGACTCAATATCAAGTTAATTGTTTTGGAAATATATGGTTGAGAGAAAGATAAACCATAATATGGTTCTGATACTGAGGTAGTTATTTTTGGAATAATACATTATTGATTTGGATAAATTATATTGGATATTCTTGACTACCATGAAACTGATTAATGATTTGTATATTTCATAATTTTTGGAGTTTACAACATTTTTGGATAGAATGAGTATATACAGTATTCAATAAAAAAATAAGGGATCATGAATGTAATCAAGAAGGTTTTATGGTAATTCAAGATGTTGATGTTTTTTAAAAGAATACATGATGAAGGTGTTCACATGTTATTATGTGGGAAAAAGTATCTTCATTGTGTTTACCTTTCTTATTAATGTTCGACTGTGAGTCTGGATAGAAGTATTTTGGATAATTTTAGTTTGAGACTCTTTTTGGATTGCCACAAAAAGGACAACCCGGAGGTCGGGCGGCAACTCATCGCATCTGATAAGCCCACGATACTTGAACCCGCAACCGAAGGGCGACAAGGGTTTATCACCTTCCACTGGCCCACGTGATGTCCTGGATTGAAGAATGTAGTTTTTTTAAAGGCCTGTTTGATGAATTATAAATTCATTTTTTTTGGAACCCTAAACGAATAGGGTAAATTTAATATTTTTTTATGTTCTATCGTCTTTTAGAGTGAAAGATGAGTTTGTGGTAGAAATTAGTTAAAGGATGGAACTCTACTTATCATGTATATATTTTTTCCCTTCTTCAATTTATCTATGAAGAAATTAATTCTTAAAGATTAGGTAAGGGATCTTAAAACTACAAATGTATTATCCTAATACCTTATGTTTTGTTGAATGGATGATATTTTTAATCATCATAGATTGATGGATTCGGGGCCCTCAACTCTACAATTTTTTATGATTTATGACCTCAATCACTCCCTACAAATATTTATGTTTCCCCACCATATTAAGTGTCTTTAAATTCCACCAATTTCTCCTAATCGAGATCATAATTTGTTGGTGAGTTTTTTATTCCAATTTTCCCCTTATTAAGACTAAATTTCATTATCCCAATTTTCGATGTGGGTTTTCACACAAAAGTTCTTTCTATTTTCAACCTTTTATTTTCAAAGAACAATTTCAAATTGAGGGGATGCAATTTATTGAAGGAGGGAAGAATTTTACACCCCAGGCTTACACAGTACGCTTCTCTTTAAATAATACAATAGCATGTGTATTACGCAACTTCGAGTTTTAACACACCACAACCAATCAAAAAAATAGTTTTGAATAGAAATACCCACATTTTTAAATTTTATAAATATTATCATTCAAAACGGGCTTCATTTTTGGATTTGGAATATCAAAATTTGCTTAGGTTGTATTTTTGGTATTTCTCTGAAAACTTTCAATTTTTGATAAATAATGAAAAACACCGAGTTATTGTTTAAAACCCACTTTTTATTTAAATAATTATTTATTATATTTAAAATAATTTTAGGTCAAAATAGATATATAATATCTATATAAGTTAAATTTAATTCATTGGAGTCAGTTTTTAATAATTTTAGATATATAATAATTTTATTGAACTTTTTACCATCTTTTACCCACCTCCTAGGAGTATTTAAATTTTTTTTTAAAACATACTTTTACCGATTATGTGAGTTGAATTTCAAAAATCCGAAAGACACGATTGATATCAGTAAGTAAAATGTGGTTTAATAAGATGAAAATTATTTTTGGTGAATAGTAACTTTTTACTTTTATTTACCACGGTTAAAAGTAAACAAGGTAATTAAGGGTAAAAATGATATTATTATTATCCTAACACATGTACTAATTATATTGGATAAGTATAATTACACCAAAAACAACCTTAGTAATAAAATATGAACCTTTTTGGTCCACTTGGATTATATTAGGACACATATTATTATTTTATTTAAAGAAGAGTTAAAAGTGTTAAAATCAACGTTTAATAACTAAAACATTTTTAATATGGGGATTTACTTAAGATAAATTCAACTATAAGTATTCATTATAAAGATAAAAATATTTCCGACATAAATTTATTTTATTTATAATTTTTAGACATTAAATAATTTAATTATTTATGACACAATGATGATACAGTAATTACCTTTTTAATGAATTATTAAAACAATTGATATTATAAATATCTAAATAAATATAATTTTAGACTTTTAATGAATTCCACAAATTTTATAGATTAATATGACATGTTATGGTTTATTAAATAATTTTTTTTAAAAGTAATAATTCTGTTATGAATTTCAAAAAATTAAAATACTAAATAGTTTCCAAATTAACACAAAAGAGTATTGAAAACAAATATTATATTATTAATTTATATTTCTTTTCTAAAAATCTAATGGTCAGCCAAAGGGATTAAATACTATTATATATGTCATTAATGAACCACTTAAGGTTCTCTTGGATCTTTATAGTAATTTTATTAACTATATAGTGTAAGAATACAAGAAGACACGATAAAAGTTAAATTATTTAACTTAGCGTTAAATCTAAAAGATAAGTTTACAATGGTATCCTAAACTTGTATAAAACATATTGGTTGAGAGGATTTCAACCCATATCTACATAATCTTCTAAATAATTCAATTTGGAGTCATTATAATCTGAATATGATTTTATTATAAAATAATATTTCAATCTTTTCCTAAGGTGCCCCTCACCCCTCTTATAAAAGGGAACTCCCACGTCTCTCAAATTCACACCTTCAAAGACATTTGTATCGGCCAAAACCTGCCAAAATATCCTCTAAAATTACATCACTTAATCCTAGAGGCCTTCCTTTAGTCATAAATCCAACTTAAGTATCCCTATTTGATCAAATAAAAATGAAGATCCCGAAGAAGAGGTAAATATTTCATCACCTCTTTTAAGTTCCTTTCTTCTTCCACTTCCTCTTTATTTATTGTTTCCATTCTGAAATAATAACTCCAGTACCTTCTATATACTATTATGTTATTATAAATATGGTACAACCATATTCATTATTCTATCCATCCTTTTAATTACATGATTCCATACGTGTGTACGTACAGATTACCGTCTCCACGACGTGATGAGATTCATTTCCACATTCACCATTAAACGATGATTATAAAAATATATGTTATTAATAAGTATGTAATATATGAAATAATAATGATACTGAAGATATATATATATATATATATGTATGTATGTATGTATGTATGTACTTACATATATCTCATTCAATTCCATTTAGTGCGATATGAAAACAGAAACAGCGTTTATGCGTACATACGGCCTACCGTCTCCATAAATGGTATTTTCCATTTCATATATCTATATATTATAAATATTAATATTAGAAATATATTATATATATATATATATATCAATGTTTATATTCTGGAATTATTTAAATCGTGATCTAAATGATACGATCAAGAATAACAAGTTAAAACGCATACGATAAAGAAAGCGATTATTACTTGAAATGTTAATTTAATATGGAAATCATTATTAAATGGGTACTATAAAGTCATAAATGAATCATAAATATGAATATGGTTATGGTATAATTTAATAACATTCAATGGTCATTATACTAGAGGTTAACCGTACCCTCTACGAAAGGAATGTGCCAGGGAATGGTTATTTCATCAATCTCATTATTTATCCGAGTTTGTTCATGTGTAAGTACTTTATGGGACATATTTATCATCGATATCCATATTTCAAATAATGTTATCAAAAGGGATATTTTATGGTTTTATGGGATGGTATATTTAACTAGATAATCATTTTAAATGTTTTAAATATTTATCTTTCTAAACCATTTTAATCAATGTCCAAGTTTTCAAAATGATTTTAAGGATTCATATATATGGACATGAATGTTTTGAAATGATAATTCTTTCCAAAAGTTTCAAAGTTGTATGGGACTCTTTGATTCATAAATATATTTTAAATGACTTCCTTTATAAATTGTGATACTTTTAAACGATCTCATGAAAAATGGGTAATTCTCTCAAAGTAGTTTACTCATCATTTTCATCAATGTCAACATACTTTCATGGATTTTAAACATGTTCGAAGTTGATTTATTATGATACAATATTCCATATTATATTGAATAAGTTATGCAACGTTTGACTATGAATGCGCTTTTTTATACCATTCACTGTATATGGATAATGTATTGACAGTTCGTATGCGAGTTTTAATATGAATGTTTATGTTATGTATCAAACATTTCATTTGAGAAATGCATTGGAATTAGTAAGTGACAGGTGGAGCCTTCTATAGCTTCTCGATGCATCAATAGGTCTCAGGCGACATATTAGTGTCTTGGCACAAGGCCTTGGAAAAAAATTTATTCGTAGTCTTGGAATAAGGCCTTGACTATGTGGTTATGGAAGTCTAGAATTATGAATTACATCATTATGAAAGTGGATATTTATATTTCATGTGATTATTCGACTATTAGAATATCCATGTGAATAAGTAAATGGAATTATTTTATTGTATCTTTTCTATATTATGCTGAAGTATAAGTTTAAAAGGCCTTTGTTTTAGTCTTATTCATTTCCTTAAATGTTTATGCTTATTTAGGAAAGCTTACGCTATATTTTTATCCATAATGAGTATCTGATCTCCCCCTTTCTATGTTTTAATTTTCTCTTGATTCCAAGAAGTGTATTATTATTGATAAGAATGGATAATCTAGGGGATTAATGGTGTTCTCAAAGGATCGTTTATGTTGTGTTTTATTTTATAATGTGTAATGTAACGTTCATGTATGTAATCTATTTTCCAAGACTGCTAAATTGATCGGTCTTTCAGGACATGATTCCTTATAATATGCCATTATATTAAAATAATGCATGAACTCTGGGTAACTGGGGTCAGGGCGTTACAATTATCATATAATTTTGTCATTGATTGGTCATGTTCTCTAGCTGTTAACACTAGATGCATTGAACTTCAGGTTGGTCCAGCACCATCATCCCTTTTTTTAGTGTTGAAAATTTTAGGCTCCTCCTCACCATGAATCACTGGATCAATATTCCCATACCATCCACACTTTTATCACTTTACACTCTTTATAATATAGTACCCCAAATGTTTCTTCCTACATTTTTTACACATGGGATGTTTCACTTTAATACACCATCTTCTGTTATATTAATTATTCCTTTTGTTTGGTCCAATTTATCAATCATTTCCATTCGACCTATGTTACCCATACCTCTCTCTATGATCAAATTAACCCTTCCTAGCTCTTTTCATTTTCACCTCATATATTTCGTTATCTTAAATTTTAAAAATACCTAAACATGTGGGGCCTCATTCCGAAAATTAATCAATCAAGCATTAACTTATAATCCATGAGAAATATATATGTTTATAAAAAAGAATTTTAAATATCATTTTATAGTTTCCCACTAATTAATTTTTCATACACTTATGTGGTTGTAATTGATTCCCGATTTTCGTTCACATTAAAGGGAAAATTCAATTAAAAATATTTATATGATTATTATCACTCAATAGAATAAATCTCTCATCATAGATTCGTGTATTTAATCAGTGTTAAAAATTGGTCATATAATATTTAAAATTGGTATACTTCAATTGTGAATTATTATATCATTAAATAGTATAATATAGAAAATAACTTTTATATAGAGGTAATCTATTTTTGTTAAAAGACTAGGTTAGTAGATCTTGTAATATTAGGTGTTCATTGAATCATGAAGGAGTCAAAACAATGTTTTTCCCTATGACATGAATTTATATTATCAACATTATTCACATCATTAGTCATAACTCGATATAATTGAATCATTATCCTCAATATTTTTTAAATTCTATATCCCATAATAATTTTACAAGTGTTTCATCTATTGAATTCATCATTTTGATGGTTCCTCCTATTTCCCAAAATATTTCTAATAGAATAAATATCTAGTATGAAAAATGTTACTTTAAGAAATCATATAAATATTAAGGTATTTAGTTTCTAAAAAAATCAACCTTAAAATTTTTATTCATTAATATCATCTAATAAAAATGAGATTTTATAAATATCATTTATAAAGGTTCATAAATATGTTGTTACTAAAAAAATATCCCCAAGGTGTGTCTAAAAAGACATGGATCAATGTCCATTTTCATTCATTGGTTTCTGACCAAGTCTCCCCCAATATGATGCTTCTGGGTTTTTACCCCTTGGAATATTTATTCTAGATCCACATCCCCTTTTAGTAACTAAATAATGATAAATTTTATTGGAAAACACTTAATTGATACATCCAAAAATACCCATATGTTTTCCTATAATAAAATATTTATATAGGATTCATAATAACGATTTCAAGTACTAATTTCCACAAAAAACTAAACCATTATATGATACCATCTATTTCTTCAAACCTTTTTATTATATAAATGTTTTATTGCATGGTAAAAAAATATTATCTTTTAATGTTTACATTCTTTTTAATTAGAAACATAATTTATGGAATTAAAAATGATTTTTCAAATCCAAATTATGGGAATCTTCATGGGTCCAACCTATGTTCCTATTAATACATATTATATCATGGGGGAATATATCAATAGAAAGGGATGAGCATGAGAATTGTAACATAATGAGAAAGGGAGACATTTAACATGCCATCATGAAAAATATCAATATGAATGTTTGGTATACCAATATAATATAAACCAGTAATCATAAGTAATATAATAACAAAAAGAAGATGAATCATAACATATAAATGTGGATTCATCATTTAAATTAGACATTAAAAAGAATATCACAATGTTTTCTTATCATGATGTCATAAATAATAATTTCTATGGTTATTCATCATGGATTCTTAAAACATGCCATCTCTTGGGAGTAAAATAGTTACCAAAAAATCACAACACTCTCAAAGAAAACCCCATCGTATGTGTTAATTAATTTGAAAAAAAATAAAAAATAAATCATTTAATTAGTCACCAATGGAGAATAAAGATTATTAATCTAATAAAAATCATGGAGTACAAAATTGCTTAGAGACATGATGATTACATCATTAATAACCCACAAAAAGGGAAAATGGGTTTTAAATATGTTAATCCTGTAATAAATAAATCATTTTTACATATAGTTGAATACCCATTATAAAGGAAGAGGTTTATATATTCAAAAATAATAATATATCATTTCCCCTATAATGGATGGAAATTTGAGGAATAATTTTTTGAACACTACCAGTATAAAATGTGGTTTTTGAAAAGGAAAATAATAAGAGATAAAAACATCATCATAATGATAAAAATAATTATTAGTAATGGTTTGATCAAAATCATAAGAAAACATTTATCACTCCTTTTAGGAGATGTAGAAAAAATATTTTCTTAAATTAGAAACAAGTGATGAGATTTCCTTTAACATGAATATTTGTTCATAAATATTGAGGATTGGAACCTTATGGTATTATGTACACCTTAGTGGAATTATTTAGGGGAATGATCACTACAAATTCCTTGAATATTTATTGGGTGAGAAGGGAAATGGGGAAATGTGTCAGTATATTTTAAAAAATTTGAGGAATTTTTTAACAATTTCTGCATATAGGCCTTGGAAATCCATGTTGTGTTTAAAGAAAACCCATTTTCATAAATATGATCATTCTCATGGTTTTAGAAATTTCGGTCACATTTTATTATGTTTTAATACATTATAACTAAACACCATTTCTAGTACATATTTGGACATAGAAAATTACATTTTTGACAAAGAATTTTTTTTAAAATGAAATGTTCCATTTTGGATGTTTGATAGTCACTTATATCTTTGAAATTTGATTAAAAACTATTAAACTAATAAATATTAATAAATGAAAATATTTTAGGACAATGATATTTGTTAATTAATTATTATTTCATTATGATATAAATATGAAATCATAAAACATACTAAAACACATAACTATATTATTATTATTCATTGAAAAATAAGGTATTTAATAAATTTTTTCAGAAATTCATCCTAACCATATTTTGATGTGATTACCGAAAATATAATATCTATTTTATCAAATTTATTCTCCATGTTTGATAATTATATATTTTAAATATAAATATCCTTATTTAATGAAAAATATATATTTTTAGAACACAACCATATGGTAGAAAATTGTAAAAAATTTCTCGGACATTATAAAATTATGTTTTTATTTCAATTTAAATATGAGTTTTTTAAATACTATTTTATGAATATAAATATTATTATCAGAACACATGTTTCTACTAAATATGTTGATTTATTTTTAAAAATACAATTATATTATATTTTCTTAAATAATTCAATTTATCAAATTGGTCTTAATTAAATATATATTTATTAAATCAAAAATATTATTAAAAAATTTTTTTGGGGAAAATTTATTTATAGAAATTAAATTTAATGTTAAATTATTATGGCATCATAATGCAACCCCTAAATATAGACTTTTGTTTTATATCGTCTGGGTGTATGATGTGGTAGTTTCATGGGGTGGCATTGATATCATTGACCATGTGGTAGTTTCCACTAACAAAAACTTATCCTATAGGTAATATCATTCCAACCTAACATGTTGAAGCTCACCTCAGGATTAGTAAAGCTAGAAAACTATCATTCTACCTCCCACCCATATTCAGACTAATGGACTTTAAATGACACGACATTAGTAGTTAAGGCCATCATTTCTCATTTCCACATCAATTAGAATTTGTAATTACTTATTTTAAATAATAAATATAATATAAAAAATATTAAAAATGTTTATAGTTCCCAACATTCAAATAGAAAAATAGTAATATTGGACAAAAATCATATTTGACCAAAAATCATATTTATGATCCAATATTCGCATTCCTCCCTATAAATACGACTTCATTATATTACTAAAAATTCACTACAATTTCACAGAAGGTTATATTTTCATTTTATAAGATTATGATTGGTTTACTATTATTTTGTTTCATTTATATGGTTTTATCCATTTGGGTGATGATTATAGAAGATTGGGGTGATCCATATTTGCCCATTTTTCACATTCTAATTTATATTTTTTCTATAATTGTAATGTTTGGAATTTTCATTGGTTTTATAGATAAAAAATATAATTATATTTATAAATGAGATAAGGTTTTTTGGTTCATATATACTTTTTTTGTTTAATATTATATAATATAACAAATAATTTCATAGGAGAGAAATATCATTCTAATAGACTGGGTCATTATAGAAATGTATCCAATTTCCCTTGATAAAGATATTCGTAGATCATATTTGAAAGGGAAATAACCAAAATAATTAAGTTTACTCTATATCCTGAGTGTTGCATCAATAGGTATTTTTTCTATTCTTGAAGTAGGAGTGTGATTCCTGATTGTTAAAATTTTTTTCGTCCTTATAATGCAATCCTAAAAAACATAGTACAGTTCCCATGAATTATACCCACAAATAGATATACTCTTTTTATAGGTTACTCCCTGAACTACAACTTATGTGCCAAAAAATATTAAGTAATCCTCTCTCAATACCCTACTTCACTATCATCGTGTTTGAATCGTCAAATATTTTACACCACCCAAGTAAAAGAGCACATATCATATTTCTTTTTTGTGAATGTATTCCCATATTGGATATTGTATAAGGTACAATGAACCATCAACTAAATGAATATTTTATGAATAATAAAGGACACCTAATCCTTATGAGACCTATAATTATTTTAGTGGAACTCATAAACTCAAGGTGTTTTGTGATAATTCCTAGTGTGTATACCTCCTCTCATTACCTTCAACTCAAACTAATTGGGATGTGATTATCACAACCCATATTCATCCAATACATTTGGATTTCAAATACCTACCATTATTTCACCTATTAAAATGGTAAGGTGAAATATTTATAAATTATTCAAAAATCCATTATAAATATCCACACCTCATAATCTCATCAAATTTCTATGCATGAGAACCCTTCAAGAATAAAAATCCTTCATAAAGGATGCAGTGTACCAAAATGATTCTTGAATAAGAACCCATTATACCTAGTTGATGATGTTGAGTGGTAGAACCCATAATGAATATTCATGATTCAAAACTAGAGTATGGATGTTGGGTATGAATACCCTTCATGAATATTCATGCATTATAATACTAGTATATGAAGTAGGGTAGGATAACCATAAATTAATATTTATCATTCATAATTAAAAGAAATCATATAAGATGTGATAATCCTTCATGAATATTCATTATTCAAAACATCTTATGTTTCAGCAGAATCCAAATGAATTATATATAAATTAAAATATTAAACTATAACAGAATAAGATTTCGACTATATAACCATAAACTGCATAAAAATAAGTTCTGACCTACATCTCTTTAAACTATAGAAAAATAATATATGATATTTACATCTCTAAACAATAAAAAATATGGTCTATGATAGATGAATATAAACTATAGTAGGATATGTTCTATGATATATGCACAAAACTACATCAAATGACGCTTCGAGCAAAACAACCATAAACTTCAACAAAATAAGGTATATGTTATATGTCAATAAAATTTAAAAAATACGGACCATTATACAATTCCATAAACGACATAAAAATAAGGTCATAGGTATATGAAAGTAAACTAAAAAAAGGATAGTGATACATGACCACAATATAAAATGGTTGAAGGTTTGAGCTATTTGACCCTAAAATATATAAAAAAGGTTTCCACCTATATGATCCAACACTAAAACAAATCATGTTATCATCAATATAATCCTAAACAAAAAAAAAAGAACTTATGATTTATATGCACCATAAATTTTTAATTCTGATTTCAATGCTTTTCAATAATTAACATCATCTATATTTATCTTAAATATAGGTACTTAAATAGCCAATTGAAAGAGGAAGCATTCAATCTATTATGAAAAAAACAAATGTAACAATGGAAAAAATCTAAGTATCTACTCACTAGATACACAAGCTATGTGATATGGGAATCATTTATCACACATAATGTGGAAATGCATAAAATGTTTTAGGATAACAACCCATAGAGGTAATCTAGAGGAAATGTTGAGTCAATGATTACAAAGACTCTTAATCATTGCTTTATGAAATAGTTTGGGCCAAAAAATAAGAGATAAAAATCTTCTATAGACCATTATTTATCCCTAAAAAATCTATCAGTTATATATTGGTCTTCTAACATAAGAAACAATTATAGATAATATATATTTATTTAAAAACATCTAAGGGTACGTAGTACTATCAGCTATTAAATCTATAAAAGATGTGATCTATCCTGTTTAACCTTAAAATTAGTAGACATGTAATGTCCTGGTTCCGGAAGCCACCCAGAGGCTCACCGTACCATGTTGTTCCCATGGCCTCAAAAGCATTTCCCCGAATTCCAGAGGCTGCCGACTAGCTCTAAGGGCCTTAGGTGTGATAGTGGGGAAACTATGACCTCCATGGTAGAGTAACTCAATGAAAGAAAAACAATAGAAATAGTGAAAGCAGTAATAATCCATACAAGAGTAATCAATGGAAGACTGAAAGTAAGAAACAACTGGAGCACATATATAAATGATGCATGACACATATGTCTAGGAATGTAGTCAAATAAATCACAATAATGGAAGACAACTAGTATTAAACCAAAGTAAAAAATAAATAGATAACATCTCCTCATCATCGCAAGCCTATGCTTGGTCCCATTCTATCCATCTCCACAACAAGTCAGGTACCTGAAGTAGAAGGGCGATTGACCTTATCTATAACTTCAACAATATAATCTGTTTGGGGCCAAAAGCATGACCCTAACAGGGTGTGAGACTATACCCCATCAAGAAACCACCTAGTGATCTGTTATTAATAGTCAGAAAATATATATATGGTAGGTAATAAGAAAAGATGCAATAAACAAGAGAGTACTCAGTAATAAACAGTTCCACATGTCAAATAAGCAGCTAATTAAGCAAGGTAACCCTCTAGAAAGTACACGCAACCTATCCTCTCTTGTTCAGTCATTAGAATATATTATGACACTCTATGGAAGCATTCACAATCAATTCCCCTTATAGTAAAAAGTGATTCAAGACTATCTAAGAAGCTCACACGGTCAATTTCCCTTACAGTCTAAGATAGTCAAGGACTCCCAGAGGATGCTCTCATAGTCAATTACCCTTATAGCCCCAAGTGTTCAAAGACTCTCTGAGGAAGCTCACTCAGTAAATTCCCCTTATAGAATAAAGTTCTCAAAGTCTCTCTGAGGAAGCTCACTTGGTCAATTACACTTATAGTCTAAAATGATTCCAGGAATATCTAAGTAAGCTCATTTGGTTAATTCCCCTTATAGTATAAAATGATTCAATAACCCTATGAGTAATCTCACTTGGTCAATTATCCTATAGTATAAAATGGCTCAAAGACTCAATGAGGAAGCTCCCTCGGTCAATTCCCCTTATAGTCAACTACACCAGGTTTTCACGACCCTATGTAAGTCAACACATATCAATATAATATGACCAAAGAAAACCTCAAGAACTACATGGCTAATTAATCTAAAAAATATCAAGCATGTCAGAAAACAACACTCCACACTACAACACCGGGTATGGTAAAACATATTCAAGGCGGCTAAAAATGCTAAGCAGGGCCAAACGGTCGTAAACTGAACATGCATGGGCAACACATCCAAAACACGAAAATCATCCCTATTCATATCCAAATAACCTCTAGTCAAGAATACAAGCATGGAATAAAATTAATAGAGGTAAAATGGTAGACGCACAATACCCTGATTATTGGTATTGTCCAAAATTGTACATATAACTCAAAGATATTCAATACAATGGCACAAACCACATACCTTTAGGGTTCTAATGAAATCGATATAAAAGAAACCTCACCTCATCAAATCAGTCAAACAGACCATCGAAATTGCTCTATATCCCATTCCCTAACATTTCTAAGTCTTAAAATCAACACCCAAGGAAACCACAACCCTAGATCTAAACTAAATAGGTGTAGATCTAGAAAACCGAGAGACAAACAGAGAGAGAGAGATGTAGATATAGAGGAAAACACAGGGAAACAAAGAATAGAGACTTAACTAAGAGAATCCACCTTCAAACCACATTGATACCCCTTTGGTTTTCTTCCAAAATGAGTTTGAGATTCCCTCCAACCCTATAGAACTAAACATCCCAAGAGGGTTTCGAGTAGGAGGAAGAATGAGGGAGAGATGGGACATCCTGAGTGGCCCGAGACTTAAAAACCCTAACTGTAAGTGGTTTCATGGTTACCCGCATGGTTTGGAAAATCATGTGCAAACCATGTGTTTTCCACTATCTCACCAAGGGACTTCACATGAAATTTCCACACAGTTTGAACAAACTAGGTGCCACCCGTGTGGAGCCCACTGTCAAGGGTGCACGATTTCCTAGGTTGACCGCACAGTTTGTTCAGACCGTTTGCCAACTGTGCGCCCCTGCACAACCTCCACAAATTTAAAAGTTTTCCCCAGATATATCCAGACTTCAACCAACTAGAAAAATAAAACATAACTCAAATGAATGACTGTTTTCTAACAAACATCACCCAATAAATAAATCCGTCCCAAAATTGCCTTAGAACAACGTATAAGAAGAATCCCCGAAAAGCTCCAGCCACTGCGCTCATACATCGGCCTCCGTCTCCCTTGTCTCATCTCGTACTCGCTCGTACAACCATAGAACTCATACCAGAGGAATATACTGGCCACCTAAAACCTTTGTATTATGATCTACAATCCAGATAAGATGCTCCTTGAACGATGCATCCACTTCTAGCTCAACCTCCTCAGGTTGAAAAACATTAGACAGGTCTAAAAAGTAACATCGGATGTAAGACCTGGGTTTTTGGAAATGTATATATTTTATGTTTTTTTTGTTGAACCATTTGTTTTGGGGGATTTAAATTTTTTTGTGAATGTGTGAGAGGCCTTGGGGGTGTTCTGGGGGCTCAGGGCACGGATGAAAGGAAATCTGGGCAAGACAGGCCAGGGCGCACGACTTGCGCACGACCAGCTAAACTGTGCAGCCCGCCCAGGCTAAAATGTGCGACACTTCCTCCCCCGGATAGAAGCATGTGCATGGGTTGCACATGGTTTTCCAAACCGTGCAGCTAAACCATGCGACCCCTCCTCCTCCGGACAGAGGCATGCGCACAGTTTGCACACAGTTTACCAAACCGTGTGGACAAACCCTGCGATCACTTAAAGATGGAAAAAATTATAATTTTTCCACTCTGAGTATAACGACCCATAATTTACATACATTTTTATTACTTCAGAATTGAAGCACACTTATTACAATATATAACAAAACCAGGAAATGACCATATAGGTATAGAGTCTTTAGAAACTGGGAAACATAAACAACTGGTTCATAAATCATCTACTTTGCATCAGATTTATTTCATCATATCTAGAGTCCCTTTTTTGCATATACTACTTAATAACCTTCTTCCTGACCTGGGGAAATAAAAATACAAAAGGGTGAGCTCAAATTCTCAGTAAAGGTAAACAAAAGAAATATCAATCACATCATATACATAAGAACATAACTTTTGGAAATCTTAACCTGCAAAAGAGATCATAATTTCATAACATGGGATAAATCATAGTGGTGAAATGTAATACCAATAATAATAACATAAAACATGAAACATTATGTCATACACACATAATCATAGAGAATCATTTCTTATTAGTCAATACTCATTTCCAGGACTATCTTAGTGGACAAAGTCCATTTCTGAAACGAGTTAACTCCTCGTTTCAGTCTTGTTTCACTGAACCAGTTTAACCTGCCATTCCAGCCATGTCTATCTCATGAGATATAAAATCTTTACCCAATGCATTTGAGGGAGATATAGGTCCAACCCTTATCATAATTATACCATTCTTATGTGTGCCAAAAAATCATAAACCATACATCATCGCATAACCCATGTAATAAAAATGGGAATCTTAAACATCGTGACGTCATAAAACAATTCATATAAGATAAAGGAATTCATAAAAAAATAATTCCATAACAACATAAAAAATCAATGTAATGACAGGGATAGAAACATAACCCTATATTATCTTAGATGGAAAATTATTTTGATAAAACACTTGAACTCCATTCTTGAGGAAAATATCCTTTCTACTTTAAAAACATTTTCCTTTCTTAACATGTCATACAATTTTAAACTAAAAGAAGTTTATTAAAAATAAACATGAAAACTTGTAAAGTAAGCTTCTTGGAAATAATGTTTTAAAAATCTATTCATGCCGTATAAGTTTAAAAAAAACATTCTTCTCATACTTTTGTCGGAAAAGTCAAAAAGTACCTCCTACGAAAAACGACAAAAGATTCCTTTCATATCTTTTACTAAAAACTCACCAAAGGGAAAAATTGGATTTAAAAAATTATAGGTGTATGGAAATAATATTACATATTGAGGAAACATGTATGTGGATGATAAAATACACCCCAGTAAATACCAAAGTACAAACAATCTCAGATAAAAATGAGATTGTGATATTTCCCTTACCTTAGTTCTGATTTGCTTCGTAAGTGTCTGAACCTCCTGTATAATGATTTAAATAATTTTATTGACCTATTCCAGAATCATACATATTTTTATGATATCATATATGGTCATATTCTTAGCTTATTATTAGTTATATTTTATTACTAGTTGTTATTCAGGTGTTTATTACTTTTTGTTCTTATGCGTGTTTTGTCGAATAAATTCTTATTTTTCCTTTTAGGTTATAGATACCTCATTTCCAGAATGGTATTAGTGTAATATATATCATATTCATTCATTAAATCCATTTATATAATCATTATTCTATGAAGATCATGTAGAACGAGTCGCATCACATCGTGGAGACGGTATTCCGTACGTACGCATGAGCGATGATATCGTTCACATGATCATGGAATTATATTGGAGTGTATGTATACTATTTCAGAATCAATATCACTTTACAATAATCATATATAGTCATTATTTACACCATTATACCCATCCAAGTAAGGTGGTGGTGTAAAATAGTTTAAACCACGGCGTGGAGACGGTATTCCATACGTACGCACGCGCGGTGATGTCCTTTTCCGTAGGATGGATAGATGGTGAAATAGGGTTGTTTCATACATATAATAACATATAGGTATATGAGTGATACTAATGTTATTACTTCATAATGAAACAACTAATGAAGAAGAAGTGGAATAATAAATAAAGTTGAAAGAATCGGTAAAAGTCATTACCTCTTCTTTGAAGCGCTTCTTGGATACCTCCTTTTAGGGCACTAAAATTGGTCTTTGAAGAAGACCAGGACCTCAAGTATGTCTCTAGGGAAGTGGAAAGAAGAAGGTGGTAGGGGTTGGCCAAGCCTAAAGGCTCAAAGTGGTTTGAGGAAGAGGGGGAGGAGGTGCCCTTTTATAAGGGAGGAGAGGGGCTCCTTTGGAAAAACGTAATATATTATTTTATTATAAAGCGAAATTCGGTTTTAAATAGCTCCAAATTGATTTATTTAGAAGCTAAGGTGGGGATGGGTCTAAAGCCTCTCCTCCAATAGAATTTAGACAAGTTTAAGTTCCCATTATAACATTATCATTTAGATTTAACTTTAAGTTAAATAATTTTACTTTTACCGTGTCTTTTTGTGTTATTAGACTATAAGGTTAATAAACTTACTATAACAAGACAAAAGAACCCCAAGTTGTTTATTATGAATATATATAACCTTATCTAAGTCATTTGGCCGAACCTTATATTTTTAGGAATAAAATAACAATTAATAATATAATATTTGTTTTAAAAACTATTTTATGTCAATTTTGACACTATTTAGTAATTGATTTTTTTGAAAATCATAACTGAATGATTAATTCGATGAAAGTTAATTAAATCAATAATAACATGTTATATTAACCTATAAAATTAGTGGAATTCATAAAAAGTCTCAAATTACATATATTTGGGTATTTATAACATCTATTATGTCAATATTTCATTAATAAGATAATTACTGCATCATCTTTGTGTCATAAATAAATTAAATTATTTAATGTCTAAAAATTACAAATAAAGTTCCATTATGTATAAAATCTTTTTATATTTCTAATTAATATTTATATTCTAATTTATCTTATATATAACCCTATATTAAAAATGCTTTAGTTATTAAACATTGATTTTAACTATTTTAACCCTTCTTTAAATAAATTGATAATAAATGTCCTAATCTAATCCTTGTGGGCCTAAATGGTCATATTTTATTCCTAACGTTGTTTTTGGTCGAATTACACTTATCCAATAGAATTAGGACATGTGTTAGGGTAATATTATTATTATTTTTACCCTTAATTACCCTATTTACTTTTAACCGTGGTAAAAAAAAGTAAAAAGATACTATTCACCAAAAATTATTTTCATCTCATTGGACCAAATTGTAGTCATTCATATTAACTGTGTCTCTCGGATTTTTTAAATTCCACTCACAGAAGCGGTTAAATTACGTTTTATGAAAATTTGCAAATTCTCCTAGGAGGTGAGTAAAAGACTGTGAAAAGTTCAATAAAATTTTTATATATCTAAAATTATTATAAAATGACTCCAATGAATTGCATTGAACTTATATAGGTATTATGTATAAATTTTTTCCTAAAATAAATTTAATTAAAATAAATAATTATTTAAATAAAAAAGTTGGTTTTTAAATAGTAACCCAGTGTTTTCACTATTCATCAAAATTATAAAGTTTTCAGAAAAATACCAAAATTTCACCCTAGGCTAATTTCGATATTACGAATCCAAAAATGAAGTCCATTTTGAAAAATAAAATTCATAAAATTCCAAAAAGTGGTTATTTCTATTCATAACGGCTAGTTTTAATAATATTTTAATAGCATATCGTTGTTTAGTGAAACTCGGTATTGCGTACGACGCAAGCTATCGAGGAAGGTCGTGATTGCGTGTAAAGTAAGCCAAGTAAGTGTTGTGTGTAGTGAAAGATTAATTTGATGATTTATATAAAATAAAAACAAAATATTTCTCATAAATGTCTCGGGTGTTACATTCTACCCCCCTTAAAATGAATTTTTCCCTCGAAATTCGTCACTTTGTAACAAACAGATGAGGATACCTCTCCCTCATCATATACTCAAGCTCCCATGTAGCTTCTTCTAATTGGTGGTTCCTCCATAAAACTTTCACCAAGCGAGTGGTCTTGTTTTGTAGGACATTTTCGCTACGATCCAGAATCTCTATCGGCTGTTCTTCATAAGAAAGATCTTGCTCCAGCGGTACAACTTCTGTGCTGAGTACATGTGAAGGATCAGGTATGTACTTTCTCAGGAGAGATACATGGAACGCATCGTGAACTTGAGAGAGATTCGGTGGAAGCACCAATCAGTAATCTACCTTCCCAACATGATCCAGTATTTCGAAAGGATCGATATATCTAGGGCTCAACTTCCCCTTCTTTCCAAATCTCATGACCCTCTTCCAGGGAGATATTCGTAAGAACACTTTATCACCCACTTCAAACTCTAGGTCTTTTCATCGGTTGTCGGCATAACTTTTCTGTCGACTCTGAGCTGCTCTTATGTGTTGTTTAATAGATCAGACCTTTTCTACCATCTCATCAACAATATCAGGTCCTAATAGCTTTCTTTCCCCAACTTCATTCTAGCAAGTTAGAGTCTTGCATTTATTTCTATAGGGATCTTCATAAGGAGCCATCTGAGTACTGGAATGAAAGCTATTATTATAAGAAAATTCCACCAAAGTTAGGTGTTGATCCCAACCACCTTTGAAATCCATAGAGCAAGATCTCAACATATCTTCTAGAGTTTGAATTGTTCCCTCGGACTGACTGTCTGTCTGAGGATGATAAGCAGTGCTGAAACTCAACTCTGTATCCAGAGTATGCTGAAGACTTCGCCAGAACTTTGATGTAAACCTCGGATCCCGATCAGATATAATATAAAGTGGTAATCCGTGAAATCTTACCACTTCATTTACATATATCCTGGCAAGCTGATCCAGAGAGAAATCCTCTCTAATAGAAATGAAGTGTGCAGACATTGTAAGACGATCAACTATGACCTAGATAGCATTATTGCCTTTGGATGTTTTAGGAAGTCCTGTGACAAATTCCATAGTGATGTTTTCCCATTTCCATTCGGGTATGGGTAATGGTTGTAACATCCCCTTAGACTTCTGTCTCTCAACTTTAACTTGCTGACAAACCAAGCATCGAGAGACATATTCAGCAACATATCTTTTCATGCCATCCCACCAGAAGTACTCTTTCAGATCCCTATACATCTTCGTGCTTCCTGGATGAATAGAGAATGAAGAACTATGAGCCTCATCCAGCATCTCCTTTAATTCTGGGATGGGGGGAACACAAACCCTATTCCTGAACTTTATTATCCCATCACAATCAAGGTTGAATTCAGGTACATTTCTCACCTTCGTTTGTAACTCTACATCTTCTTTCTATGTCTATTTAATCTTCACATGTATAGATGGTTGAACATTCATTTGAGAAAGATAAGATTTTCCCCTACCATTATAATTCCAAGATCCATCCTTTGTAAATCCATAAATACTGGATCTTTTTTTATCCTCATCATGGATAAACTGGCATGGTCTTGTCGACTTAATGCATCTTCCACCTTGTTTGCTTTCCCAGGGTGGTAATGGATTGAGCAGTCGTAATCCTTAATCAGATCCAACCATCTTCTTTGGTGCATATTCAGCTCCTTTTATGTGAAAATATACTTTAAACTTTTATGATCAGTATAAATATCACACCATTCTCCATAAAGATAATGCCTCCAAATATTTAATGTAAAGATTACGGCAGCTAACTACAAATCATGATTTGGGTAATTTTGCTCATGGATTTTCAACTGTCATGAGGCATAAGCTATCACCATATCATTTTTCATAAGAACACACCCCAATCCCTTCTTGGATGCATCACTATAGATCACAAACCTTTCTCCACTACAAGGTAGTGTGAGAACAGGTGCACTGGATAACCTTCTTTTCAACTCCTTGAAATTCTCTTCACATTCCTCCGTTCAAACATACTTAACTCCTTTCCTAGTCAACCTGGTGAGTGGATTAGATAATCATGAAAAATCTTTCACAAAACGTCAATAATATCCAGCCAAACCAAGAAAACTTCGGATCTCAGTTACTGTTGTTGGTCTCGACCATCTTTCGATAACCTCTGTTTTTGCTGGATCCACATATATCCCCTCTTTTCAGATTATGTGACCCAAAAATGCTACTTTTTGAAGCCAAAATTCACACTTGGTAAATTTGGCATAAAGATTCTCCTTTCTCAGGGTCTTCAATATAATTCTCAAGTGATCTTCATATTCTTCCTTGATCTTTGAATATACAAGAATATCGTCTATAAAGACTACCACAAACTGATCAAGATAGTCTCTAAAGACTCTATTCATCAGATCCATGAAGATATCAGGGGAATTAGTAAAACCAAATGGAATCACTATAAATTCATAGTGTCCATACCTTGTATGGAAAGCTGTCTTTGGTATATCCTCCCTCTTGACCCTTAATTTATGATACCCTGAATGAAGATAAATCTTGGAAAAGTATTTAGCTCTGCGTAGTTGGTCAAATAAGTCATCAATGCACGGGATAGGATATTTGTTCTTGATAGTGATCTTGTTAAGTTCTCGATAATCAATGCAGAGTCTCATTAATCCATATTTCTTCTTAAACAGAAAAGGTGCTCCCCAAGGTGACTCAGTAGGGCGTATGAACCCCTTATCAAGATTCTCTTGGAGTTGATTCTTCAATTCCTGCAACTCAATTGGGGCCATTCTATAAGGTGTCTTTGAAATAGTTAAAGCACCTGGTATGAGTTCTATTGAAAAATCAACTTCACGATTTGGTGGAAGACCCAGTAATTCCTCCGGAAAGACATTGTCACACTCCTGTACAATGGGCATATTCTTAATCGTGAGTTTCTCACCAACCATTTGAGATAAATAACCTTCATTTAGTGGAATCAAGACCCATAAGATGGAAGAAATATCCACTGGAAGGTTATGTTCATCCTTGCATCGGTAGACGATCATAGATTGATCTGTAATATGAAATGTGACTTCACTTCTTTGGAAATTGATATGAGCTCTATATAAAGAAAGCCAATCCATGATAAGAATCACATCAAATTCCACTATAGGAAGGATCACAAGATTTTCAAGAAGCACATTCCCACAAACTTCAATTGGGGTAGAATTATAAACTTTTGATGTGACTGTTGTGCCATTAGGGGTTGTCACAACTAACTAAACATCTAATTATTGAGGTAATATGGTGATACTCTTAGAAAATTCTTCATAAATAAAAGAGTGGGTGGATCCAGAATCAAATAAAACATTTTCTAATTTAGAGTGGATGATATGTGTAACTTTCACCACATCGTTATCGTACTCCACATCGCTGATAGAAATTGCATGTGACATTCCTTTGTCTTTAGCCTTAAGAGTTTGTTGACGTCGACCATCATCCTCAACCCTTGGATTTAGGCATTGATTGGATAATGCCCCATATCATTGCACTTGTAACATTGATGTGTAGGAGGTGCACTCTGTGTAGACTTTTCATTGTTCGCATCACTAGACATCATCTACACATCATTGCGGCATTCAAATTCCCGATGACCTTCTTTTCCACATTTGAAACATTTACTTGTCCCTTTAAGACAACTCCCTCCATGTTTCGTTCCACACTTTAAGCATAAGGGAAAGCTCATCTTCTTTTCAGTGTGCTCTATAGATTTTTTTTTGAATTCCATTTTCCTCTTCTTATCAAACCCATATGACTGATGGGTTACTCCAATCTACATCTCAACTTTGAGAGCACATCAAACGATTTCCTCATCGCTATTGAAGTCCCTTATGGCTAACGCCCATTGAAGACTTGGTTTTAAGCCCCTAAAGAATCGATCGATCTTACTCTTAGGTTGGATAATAATACCAAAAGCTTACCTTGCATGTCTTGTAAAATTTGCTTCATAGGTACCAACAGATTCATCATCCTTTTACTTCAGTTGAAGAAACTCCTTCTCCATCTTTGATCAGAGAATACGAGGGAAGTACTTATTTAAAAATAAGTTCTTGAACTCGTCCCATTCCATGGACTCAATTTCAACTCTTGGCCTCATATTCTTGATAAGATTTCACCATTGATCAGCATCACCTTCAAAACAATACACTGCTAAGATGACTTTATCTTGATCAGAACATTGAAGAACTGAAAATATCTTTTCAGTAGTACTGATCCATTGTTCAGCAACTAATGGATCTGTAGACCCGCTGAATGAGGGTGGACGCTGCCTCATGAAGGATTCAACAGAATGTTGCTCCTTACTTTGCTCGTTTGGAAGTCCTGAATGATTCATAGATTGAGAAAGTTGTGTGAGTATGGCTACAATATTTTTCATTCCATTTCCCATAATGTTTGGTTGCTTAGAGGGACAATCATTGCATTGCCCATCGCATTCCGCATTAACACGGTTCCTTCGGGTTCCTTCCATTGACTAAAACCAAGAAGAATAGTGTGAGCAACACTAATTATAATAGTAAAACCACATAATTAAGAATAAAATTACACACTTAAGGTCTTATCATAGGTTGTTCATGGCTATTTTTAAAACACTACGATCATGTTATATGCTTAGACTTATCCTTATGGTTCTTACTAAGGCTTTCACATCCTAGTTTCCAAAGGTTAACTATACCTTTCTTCTGATACCAACTATAACGACTCATACTTTACATACATTGTTGTTACATCAGAATTGAAGCACACTTATTACAACATATAACAAAACTAGGAAAGGACCGTATAGGTATAGAGTCTTTAGAAACTGGGAAACATAAACAATTGGTTCATAAAGCATCTAATTTGCCTCCCATTTATTTCATCATATCTAGAGTCCCTTTTTGGCATATCCTACATAATAACCTTCTTCATGACCTGGGGAAATAAATCATACAAAAGGGTGAGCTCAAATGCTTAGTAAGGGTAAACAAAAGAAAAATCAATCACATCATATACATAAGAACATAACTTTTTGAAATCATAACCTGCAAAAGATATCATAATTTCATAATATGGGATAAATCATAGTGGTGAAATGTAATCCCAATAATCATAACTTAAAACATGAAACATTGTGTCATACACACATAATCATAGATAATCATTTCTTTTTATTCAAGACTCATTGCCAAGACTATCTGAGTGGACAAAGTCAATTTCTGAACCGAGTTCACTCCTCGTTTCGGTCCTGTTTCACGGAACCGGTTTAACCTGCTGTTCCAGCCATGTCTATCTCATGAGATATAAAATCTTTACCCAATGCATTGGAGGGAGATATAGGTCCCACCCATCTCATAATGATACTATTCTTATGTGTGCCACAAAATCATAAACCATACATCATTGCATAACCCATGTAATAAAAATAGGGAATCTTAAACATCGTGTCATCATAAAACAATTCATATAAGATAAAGGAATTCATAAAAAAATAATTCCATCACAACATAATAAAATCAATGTAATAATAGGGATAGAAACATTATCCTATATTATCTTATATGGAAAATTATTTTGATAAAACACTTGAACTCCATTCTTGAGGAAAATATCCGTTCTACTTTAAAAACATTTTTCCATTCAAAACATGTCATACAATTTTAAACTAAAATAAGTTGATTAAAAATAAACATGAAAACTTGTAAAGTAATCTTCTTGTAAATAATGATTTAAAAATCCATTCATGTTGTATAAGTTTTTAAAAAAAATCATTCTTCTCGTACTTTTGTCGGAAAAGTAAAAAAGTACCTCGTACGAAAAACGACAAAAGATTCCTTTCATATCTTTTACTAAAAACTCACCAAAGGGTAAAATTGGATTTAAAGAATTATAGGTGTATAGAAATATTATTACATATTGAGGAAACATGGATGTGGATGATAAAATACACCCCTAGTAAATGCCAAAGTATAAACAATCTCGGATAAAAATGAGATTGTGATATTTCCCTTACCTTAGGTCTGATTTGCTTCGTAAGTGTCCGAACCTCCTTTATAATGATTTCAATAATGTTATTGACTTATTACAGAATCATACGTATTTTTATTATATCATATATGGTCATATTCGTAGCTTCTTATTAGTAATATTTCATTACTACTTGGGTTTCGGGTGTTTATTACTTTTTGTTCTTATGCCTGTTTTGTCGAATAAATTCTTATTTTTCTTTTTAGGTTATAGATACCACATTTCCAGAATGGTATTAGTTTAATATATATCATATTAATTCATTCACTGCATTTATATAATCATTATGCAATTATGATCATGTAGAACGAGTCGCATCACATCGTGGAGACGGTATTCCGTACGTACGCACGAGCGATGATATCATTCCCATGATCGTAGAATTGTATTGGAGTGTATGTATACTATTTCAGAATCGATATCACTTTACAATAATCATATATAGTCATTATTTACACCATTATACCCATCCAACTAAGGTGGTGGTGGAAAATAGTTTACACCACGACGTGGAGACGGTATTCCGTACGTACGCACGCGCGGTGATTTCATTTTCCGTAGGATGGATAGATGGTGAAATATGGTTGTTTCATAATTATAATAACATATAATTATATGAGTGATACTGATGTTATTACTTCATAATGAAACAACTAAAGAAGAAGAAGTGGAAGAAGAAATAAATTTGAAAGAATCAGTAACGGACATTACCACTTCTTTGAAGCGCTTCTTTGAGACCTCCTTTTAGGGCACTAACATTGGTCTTTGAAAACGAAAAGGACCTCTATGATGTCTCTAGGGAACTTTAGAGGATAATGTGGCTGGGGTTGGCTGATATTGAAGGCTCAAAGTGGTGTGAGGAAGAGGGGGAGGAGGTGCCCTTTTATAAGGGAGGAGAGGGTCTCCTTTGGAAAAACTAAAAATATTATTTTATTATAAAGCCAAATTCGGTTTTAAATAGCTCCAAATTGATTTATTTCGAATCTAAGGTGGGTATGGGTCTAAATCATCTCATCCAATATAATTTAGACAAGTTTAGGTTCATATTTTAACCTTATCATTTAGATTTAACTTTAAGTTAAATAATTGTACTTTTACAGTCTCTTTTTGTGTTATTACACTATAAGGTTAATAAACTTACTATAACAAGACAAAAGAACCCCAAGTTGTTTATTATTAATATATATAACCTTATCTAAGTCATTTGGCCGAACCGTAGATTTTTAGGAATAAAATAACAATTAATAATATAATATTTGTTTTAAAAACTATTTTATGTCAATTTTGACACTATTTAGTAATTGATTTTTGTGAAAATCATAACAGAATTATTAATTCTAAAAAAGTTAATTAAATAATTAATAATATGTCATATTAACCAAAAAAATTATTGGAATTCATAAAAAGTCTCAAATTACATTTATTTGTGTATTTATAACATCAATTATGTCAATATTTCATTAATAAGATAATTACTGCATCATCGTTGTGTCACAAATAAATTAAATTATTTAATGTCTAAAAATTATAAATAATATTCCATTTTGTATGAAATAATTTTATATTTATAATGAATATTTATAGTCGAATTTATCTTAAGTATACACCTATATTAAAAATGCTTTAGTTATAAAACATTGATTTTAACTATTTTAACCCTTCTTTAAATAAATTGATAATAAATGCCCTAATCTAATCCATGTGAACCTAAATTGTCATATTTTATTCCTAAGGTTGTTTTAGGTCGAATTACACTTATCCAATGAAATAGGACATGTGTTAGGGTAATAATAATATCATTTTTACCCTTAATTACCCTATTTACTTTTAACTGTGGTTAAAAAAAGTAAAAAGTTACTATTCACCAAAAATTATTTTCATCTCATTGAACCACATTTTAGTCCTTGATATTAACCGTGTCTCTCGGATTTTTGAAATTCCACTCACATAAGCGGTAAAATTAATTTTTATGTAAATTTGCAAATTCTCCTAGGAGGTGAGTAAAAGACGGTGAAAAGTTCAATAAACTTTTTATATATCTAAAATTATTATAAAATGACTCCAATGGATTGCATTGAACTTATATAGGTATTATGTATCAATTTTTCCCTAAAATAAATTTAATTAAAATAAATAATTATTTAAATAAAAGGTCGGTTTTTAAGTAGTAACCCAGTGTTTTCACTATTCATCAAAAATTGAATGTTTTCAGAAAAATACCAAAATTTCACCCTAGGCTAATTTCGATATTTCGAATCCAAAAATGAAGTCCATTTTGAAAAATAAAATTCATTAAATTTCAAAAAGTGGTTATTACTATTCATAACGGCTATTTTTAATAATATTTGAATAGCATATCGTTGTTTAGTGAAACTCGGTATTGCATACGATGCAAGCTATCGAGGAAGGTCACGATTGCATGTAAAGCAAGCCAAGAAAGTGTTGTTTGTAGTGAAAGATTCCTTTGATGATTTATATAACATAAAAAAAAATATTTCTCATAAAATTCTCAGTTGTTACACCGAGATTTAAAACCCCACTTGGGATTTCCTATCATTTCCTCCCTCTCCACCCTAGGCACGAACCAAATCTCCCAATGGCTCCAAGAGACCGATCTCCTTCGATTATAAGGCTTTTTTGGTGTTTTTGGTTGCGGATCGAATCTCTAGTTAAGGCTAATCCCAACCTTTCTTCTCTTTTTGGTTTAGGGTTTGTATATTCTCTCCCCCTTGTTTTGAAGCTCTAAAACCCTATCTTTTGGGTGAGTTTTTGGTTGAAACTCCATGGTTTGGTCATATCAAGGTCTAAGGACTTGATTGAGAGTGTGTTCAACCACGGATTCAACGTAGATGATCTATAAGTGATATCCCATAGTTATTTGGGAATTTGTGGATGTTTTGTTGTGTTCTTTCTTTCCTTTGGTTATGTTTTGGATAACCTTGGAATGTTTGGTAATAATGGTGTTTAAAATGGAAAAAGGGAACCCTCAAGATCCATGTGGGATGTGTTGGGATAGACATGATCTCATTGGGGCCATCCATGGGATGTGCTGGTTTTTCCTGGTTTTATGGATTGATATTAAACAAGTGAACTTGTTGTAATGGATTGTAGAGCCCTTGATAAATATGTTGGAATGATTGGTTGAACTTGGAATAAAAGTTAGGTGATGCACCTAGACATGGAAATAACCTAAGGGTTAAAGTGGAATGGGTTAAATGGTTGATTCATGGGAATGATGAACGGGTTAAATGGGTTAATGTGTAAACTGATTGAAGACCATAAGGGGATAGATTATGGGTTTAATGTTGAATTCTTAGTTAGATAGTCATAACACATGGGAATTTGGTGAATGGTTAAATGATTTGAAATGGTAATGTGTTAATGGGTTATGGCATGATGTGGACTCCCATGTGGGTTGTTGTGAATAGTGTTTTCCTAAGAGAAGTGGTTTGGATGGTTGATGGTTACTTATATATAAGAATTTGCACATGGCTTCATAGAGTGGGGTATGATATGAGGATCTATTCCCATGAGTTGAGTGAAGATTGAGGTTCTAAACTCCACCCTAAATGCACGGGTTTGGAAAGGGGACTGAGGGTCTATTCTCTTAATGGTTGCATCCACCTGGACTGAGGCATCGTGGTGAGATTATGGTTGCTATGAGGGGGTTAGTACTAGTGAGATAGGATAGCATTGTGTTTAACCTCTATCATTTGATTGTTTTCCTTAGAGCCATGTAACATAATGAATGTGTTTAACTCATGGAAATGTGATGAAATTGTAAGTGATGATAATTGGTAATAAATGAATGGTAATAGAAGTGGAAATGGCTTTGATCATGAACTAGTTAGTGGAACCTTAATTAATTACTTGCCAATTATCATTCATATTCTTGTTTCATGCACTACATGTTTATACTGGAGATTTTGTAGACACAGTTGGTGGTGGCCTACTGAGTTGTTCTAACACCCTTCTCGGGCCGTCGTTGGGTACCCAATCAGACTTCATGATTTCAGGTCAGGAGAATGGGAACGGCCCTTGATAGATAGTGAGTGTACATGGGTATCTCTTGGTGTAGGATCCAGACTTGGAGTTGGAACCATTTTGTGGATTTAGACTTTGTCTTTATTTTGGGGTTTGTTCACTCTTGCTCTTGTAGTATGACATGGCATAATTACCGATGGAAATGTTTATTATACATGTTCCTTGTTTATTGGTTATTGTTTCCACTATTTGGTTTATTTCTATTGTGGATTACTCTGATAAAAAGGGGGTATAGTCACCCCAGTTGTCTCTATAGACCCTCACCGCTAGTCCGAAGCTTTTTGTGTATGGGGAGCCACTCTTGAGGTCATGTAACCACCGGGCTCGGAGCACCGGTTTAGTGGCTTCTGGGCCGGGGACGTTACAATGTGGTATCAGAGGGTAGGTCCTTCATCTCCTTCTCTGAGGTCTTGTTATTTGGGATAGGTAGCCAAGGGTTAAGATGTGTCAGGCCTTGGTAATGATCTTGTGCTTGGGAGTAGGTAACCCATGTTCGAGGGAAAACCCAAGTCACCATGGGTGGGAAATGTTGTTCTTGGTTGTGTGTTGTTGCAGTTTATGATATTTCACCATTGGGTGATGCACATGTGGTTTGATGTGACTGTTTTATGATATTTGTGTTGTGGCCTTAACGACATGAGGATTGGAATTCATGCATCATTATAGGCACCTAGTGAGATTAGTGACATGAATTGTAATAGGCACACGCACGGGGTGGGTGAGTGAGGCAGGAAGGTGGGTGCATCATGCATCTCATGAAAACAAGAAATAATGAGAATAATAAAATAATAAAAGTGGTTAAATGATGTTTACTGAAATAATAGGGTTTGAAAAAAGTTGGAAAATATTTTTGGGTTAGCGTATGAAATGTGGGTTGTTGTAGCTAGTAAAGAGCATTTGATGAAGTCATGAAATTTTATGATATGCGTGTAAAATCTTGTGTCTGGTAATGTAGAGAAATTCCACCACAACGTCGGTTACCAGTTGGGAAATGATAGGATGTGGCTGAGAACACTCCTATAGTAGAAGAGTAAGGAAATGTGGTGATCAATGAAGGTAGGGAAGACATATTCCGGGAGAACCTGGCTCACCTTATGTAGATGATAGATCAGGACCCAGGGCGGGTTGCACCGAGTATGTTTGAGCTGGCCAGGGAGTTCCAGCTATAGCACCCTCTGACCTTCACCGAAGAGGGTGGGTCAGAGGCAGTAGAGTTTTGGTTAGAGTCTGTCCAGACAATACTGGACCATTTGGAGACACGTGTTGAAAGGCGAGTAAAGCTGGCCACTTATATGTTGCGAGGCCAGGCGAGGCGTTGGTGGGAAATTCAGGCTCAAATTGAGTTGACTAAGGGAATGTCATGGAAGGTTTTTCAGGAGAAGTATCTGGAGAATTTCTATCTAGATACTTTGAGGCAAGATCGGGCGACATATTTTATGAGATTTACTCAGGGATCACTGACAGTGATGGACTATGCTAGTCGCTTCACTAATTTGAGACGCTTTGTCCCAGTTTTAGCAGGGGATGAGGCAGTAGTAGAAAGGCATTTCCATGATGGGATGAGACATGTGATCAGGTATCAATTAATCATCTTCCTCTTGGAGAGGCTCACAGAGGTAGTGGATCAGGCACTGATCTTGGAAGGAAACTTGACGGGAGATTTAGGTAGTGGGCTTCTGGTGTCAGTGGGACAAACGAGCGGTGCGGCTACCAAAGGTCGAAAGCAACACCATGAGAGGTCACAACATGGTGGAAGTGTGAAAAGTGGATGGAAGAGGGGGTTCGCCTCTCAGAGTGGGAACCATGTGTTTTTTTATCAATACGGTAGGTCGAGGCATATGCATGGTTAGTGTCCTCAACCTCTAGTTGAGTGTCATTCGTGCAGCAGGATGGGACTTGTGTAGAGGATCGACTGGAAACCTCAGTAGGTGGGTGAGTATGATGATGGATGGCAGGTACCAGATACGGGAAGGGGATCATTTTCCCCGTATCAGGTAGGCAGTTGGAGCTCCATGGGCCGTACTGGTAAGGGCAGTGGGAAAGGAACTCCAGGGCAAGATGGCTCACGCCAGCAGGGTAGTGCATCACATGGCGTTCTGGCTGAAGCCCAGGGTAGAGGGGCAAGTTAGCTTCAGGCAGTTCAGTTTGTGTGTGGTGATGGCGAGGATGGACCATCGACTATTCGAGGTACGATCTTTGTATCTTCTACTTTTTCTAGTTCGTTGTTTGACACATGTGCCACACACTCTTTTATCTCTGCTCAACTTATGGTAGCGTTGGGTTTACCAGTGGAAAGGGTGTGTGGAGTTATGTCAATTGACACTCCGTTGGGAGTGCGGGTTGAGGATATCAAGCAGTGCAAGGGATGTTCCTTGGAAGTTGGAGGTGATCGTTTTCTGTGGGACCTGTTCGTTCTTGAGATGTTCGGATTTTACCTAATATTTGGAATGGATTGGTTGGTGTTGTATCGGGAAAACATATACTATTATCATCGCAGAGTATCGTTCAAGTCACTTGAGGGTGACGCTTATATCCACTGTGGCGAATGGGATATCTGATCTGGTCATGCATGACCTTTTGGTGAGTGGTTGAGTGGACTCACGGCTCGAGTGGCATGTCTCATGTTTGATGACAATGAAAGAGGGGAGAATTATTTTTTCCCTCCTGTGGTGGATTAATTTCAAGATGTGTTTCTTGATGATGTCTCAGGGTTACCCCCCAAGAGGGATGTTGAGTTCATGATCAAGTTGCTTCTGTTAGCGGAGCCAACTTCTATTCCACCATACCGAACGACACCAGCAGAACTCCAGGAACTGAAGGCTCAGCTTGAAGAGTTGGAGCGTAAGGGCTTTATCCGTCCTAGTACGTATCTTTGGGGATCTCCCATGTTTTTTGAAAAGAAGGCCGATGGGTCATTAATGATGTGTATTATCTATCGAAAGCTAAATTAGATGATAGTGAACAATCGGTACCCTCTTCCTAGAATTCATGACCTATTTGATCAGTTTAGGGTTGAATCAATGTTTTCTACGATCGATCTGAGGTCGGTTTATCACCCGTTGAGGGCGAGGTCTTCTGACGTACCGCGGACAGCTTTCCGGAGTTGGTACGGGTTGTTTGAGTATGTGGTAATGCCTTTTAGATTGACCAACACACCACAAGTATTTATGGATTTGATGAATCGAATCCTTCATCCCTATCTTGATCAGTTTGTGGTTGTATTTGTTGACGATATCTTAGTGTACTCGAAAACTCATGACGATCAGACCAATATCTTGAAATCATCATTGGTACGCTAAGAGAGCACCGGCTATATGCCAAGCTATCCAAGTGTCAATTCTAGATTGGTGAGGTGCATTTTCTGGGTCACATCATCTCGGAGGAAGGTGGGTCAGTGGATCCAGAGTAAGTGCACGCAGTTGTATATTGGGAGCAGCCCATGAGCGTTTCTGATGTTCGGAGTTTTCTGGGATTCGTCAGGAATTACCGAAGGTTCATTCAGGGTTTTTATCAATTGGTACCACCACTCTCAGGCTTGACTAAGAAATGAATTGGGTTTGAGTGGTCTGGGTCTTGTGAGAATTCCTTTCAAGAGTTGAAGAAGCGGTAGACGACCGCACCTATCTTGATCTTACCTGAGCTGGGTAAGAAGTACATCGTGTTTTGTGATGCATCCAGAGTCGGACTGGGGGCTGTGTTGATGCAGGATAAGCATGTTGTGGCTTATGGATCGAGGCAGTTGAGATCCCATTAGAGGAATTATCCCACTCATGATCTTGAGTTGGCTGTAGTAGTGTATGCCTTGAAATGCTGGAGGCACTATCTATTGGGAGAATGGTTTACTGTGTTCACTGACCATAAGAGTTTAATGTCATCTTATCATAGATGGATCTGAATCTTTGGAAGTGAAGATGGGTTGAATATCTCCAGTCTTTTGACTTTGAGTTGGTGTACATGCCAGGAAAGGGAAACATTATTGTTGATGCTCTAAGCTGGAAGGTTCAGAATTAGATGGTTCAGAAGTCCAGCATCGATTGGATAATGATGTCTTTGTTTGCATAAATGCACCTGTAGGTGGAGGATGAGAGTGGTCAGGACACCCTTACTTCCTTACTGATGGAGTCGACACTTTTGAGTCAAGTTAAAGAAGGTCAGTATGATGATCCAGAGTGTTTGATCATGAAAGAAAAGTTTAAAGGTGGGGAGCTACCTTCTAGATGGGCTGTCGGCGTGGACTGTGTTGTTTGTATTTGTGATCATGTGGTTCTTCTAGAGTTTATGCGGGTAGAATTGACGTGTGAGTTCCACGAATCAAAGTGGGAAGTGCATCCTGGTTTGACCAAGATGTACCGTGATCTCCGAAGGCAGTTTTGGTGGCCTGTAATGAAGAAGAAAGTTGCGGGAATTATGGCACGGTGCCTTACATGTCAGCAGGTGAAGGCCGAGCATCAACACCTAGGTGTTTTGTTGCATCCATTTCCCATTCCGAAATGGAAGTTGGATGATGTAACCATGGATTTTGTCATCATTCTTCCAAGGACTCCACAGATGAATGATGCAATCTAGGTGGTTGTGGATCGGTTATGGAAAGTGACTCATTTCTTACCAATTCAGGGGACCATTACAGTTGACCAATTGGGTGAGTTGTATGTTAGAGAAATAGTGTGGTTGCATGGTGTTTCGTGAACTATAGTTTCGTACCGAGATAGGTATTTCAAATCAATTTTCTTGCATGCTTTGCAGATGGTGCTTGGTACACATGTGTTTTTGAGTATGACTTTCCACCCACAGACAGATGGGCAGTTGGAACGTATGATCCACTTGCTGAAAGACATGTTAAGAGCTTGTGTGTTAGATTTTAGTGGTTCTTGAGAGAGACACCTATCATTAGTTTATTTTTCCTACAACAACAGTTTTTAGGATATGAATCAAATGGAACTGTTTGAGTTGAATTATGGGAGACTAGGTAGATCATTTTTGTGTTGGCTAGAGGATGGAGAATTCGAGTTGTTGGGACCATGTATCATGTAGGAGACTTCAGAGAGAGTTAAGTCGACCAGGAAGCGAATGGCTACAACTCAGAGTAGGCAGAAGTCGTATGAAGATCGGAGTCGTAGACCTCTTGAGTTTATGGTGGGTGATAAAGTGTTCCACCGGGTGTCACCATGGTTGGGTCATCGTCGGATTCAGAAGCAGGTTATGTTGGCCCCCAGGTATGTGGGACCTTTTGAAATTGTGGAGAGGATTGGACCAGTGGCTTACCGGTTGGCTCTTCCACAACAGTATGGTGGGATGCATGATGTGTTTCATGTGTCTCACCTTCGACGGCATCATCCTGACCCGTCTCACGTGGTTGATGTTGAGGATGTGAAGCTTGAGTAAGATGCGTCCTTTGAGGATCATCTGGTTCATGTGGTCTATTGTAGTGAAAAGGTCTTGCGAGGCAAGGTTGTTCCATTAGTGCGAGTACTATGGAAGCATGGGAAAGTTCAGGAAGAAACTTGGGAGCGGGAATCAGATATGCTGGCTCAGTGGCCCGAACTCTTCTCTTTGATGGATCAATGTGGCTTGGAAACTCGGCTCGGGGACGAGCCGTTATAAGGTGTGGAGGTTTTAAGACCCCAGTTTTTGGAAAGGTATTTTTTTGTGTTTTGGGTTGAACACGTTGTTTTGGGGGCTTTAAAATGTTTCCTGAAAGTGTGAGAGGCCTTGGGGGTGTTCCGAGGGCTCGGGGCATAGAAGAATGGAAATCTGGGCATGACATGCTAGGGCGCATGGCCTGCACACGACTAGGTACACCATGTAGCCTGCCCAGGCTAAACAGTGTGACCCTTCCTCCCACGGACAGAAGCATGCGCACGAGTTGCGCATGGTTTTCCAAACTGTGTGGCTAAACCTTGCGACCCCTCCTCCTCTGGACAGTGGCATGCACACAGTTTGTGCACGGTTTTCCGAACCATGTAGACACTTAACGTTGGACAAAATTACAAGTTTTCCACTCCGGGCATTAAAACCCCACTCGAGATTTCCTCTAATTTCCTCCCTCTCCATCCTAGGCATGAACCAAATCGCCCAAAGGCTCCAAGAGACCGACCTCCTTCGATTCTAAGGCATTTTTGGTGTCGTTGGTTGCGGATCGAAGACTTGGGTAAGGCTAATCCCATTCTTGCTTCTCTTTTTGGTTTAGGGTTTGTATCTTCTCTCCCCTTTGTTCCGAAGCTCTAAAACCCTATCTTTTGGGTGAGTTTTAGGTTAAAGCTCCAAGGGTTGGTTGGATCGAGGTCTAAGGAATCGATTGAGAGGGTGTCCAACCGCGGATTCAAGGTAGGTGGTCTAAATGTGATATCCCATAGTTATTTAGGTATTTGTGAATTTTTAGTTGTGTTCTTGCTTTCCTTTGGTTATGTTTTGGATAACCATGGAATGCTTGGTAATAATGGTGTTTAAAATGGAAAATGGGAACCCTCATGATCCCCATGTGATGTGTTGGGATAGACTTGACCTAATTTGGGCCATCCATGAGATGTGCCGGCTTTTCTCATATTTAGGGATTGATATTAAAAAAATGACCATGTTGTAATGAATTTTAGATCCCTTGATAAATATGTTGTCATGATTGGTTGAACTTGGAATAGAAGTTAGGTGATGCACCTAGACTTGCAAATAACCAAAGGGTTGAAGTGGAATGTGTTAAATGGTTGATTCATGGGAATGATGATCGGGTTAAATGGGTTAATGTGTAAACTGATTAAAGACCATAATGGGATAGATTATGGGTTTAATGTTGAATGCTTAGTGATATAGGCATAACACATGGGAATTGGGTGAATGGTTAAATGATGTGAAATGGTAATGTGTTAATGGGTTAAGGCATGATGTGGATTCCCATGTGGGTTGTTGTGAATAGTGTTTGTTGAAGGGCAGTGGTTTGGATGCTTGATGGTTACTTATATGTAATCATGTGCACATGGATTCAAAGAGTGGGGTATGACATGAGGATCTACACCCACGGGTCGAGTGAAGACTGATCTTCTAAACTCCACCCTAAATGCATGGGTTAGGAATGGGTACTGAGGGTCTGTTCTCCAAACGGTTTCATCCACCTGGAATGAGGCTTTGAGGTGAAGTTATGGTTTCTATAAGGGGGTTAGTCCTAGAGATATAGTAAAACATTGTGTTTACCCTCTTGCATGTGATTTTTGGCTTTAGCCCCATGTAACATAATGAATGTGATTAACCCATGGAAATGTGATGAAATGGTAAGTGATGATAATTGGTAATAAATGAATGGTAATGGAAGTGTCAATGGATTTGGTTCTGAACTGGTTAGTGGAATCTTAATTAATTACATGGCAATTATCATTCATATTCTAATTGTATGAACTACCTGTTTATACTGGATATTTTGTAGACACTGTTGGTGGTGGCCTACTGGGTTGTACTCACACCCTGCTTGGGCCGCCATTGGGTACCTGAGCAGACTTCATGTTTGCAGGTTAGGAGAAGGGAAAAGTACCTTGCTAGATAGTGAGTGGACATGGGTAGATCTTGGTGTAGGATCCAGACTTGGAGTCATAACCATTTTGGGGATTTGGCCATTATCTTTATTTTGGGTTTTGTTCACTCTTGCACTTGTAGTATGACATGGCATATTTACTCTTGGAAATGTTTATTATACATGTTCCTTTTTTATTAGTTATTTTTTCTACAATTTATTTTATTTATGTTGTGTCTTACTCTGATAAAAAGGGGGTATAGTCCCCCCACTTGACTCTATAGACCTCCGCTGCCAGTCGGCATCCTTTGGCATACGGGGAGGTGCGCTTATGGTCATGTAACCACCCGGCTCAGAGCACCAGTTTAGTGGCTTCCAGGCCGGGGATGTTACATGGGAGTTGAGAAACATGGAAAACGTCGTGCATAGCCCGATACCTCTAAGGTAATTTCAACTAATAGGAAACCGACCCAACTCTCTTGAACACCTCAAACAACCTGATGTACCTCTGTGAAAGCAAACCATGTCTCTTAATCCTATTCTGTCCCAACCTCAGTGTCACATGCAAGAAAACCTGATTCCCGACATTGAACTCTAGAGGATGTATCCACTGATCATCATAAGAATTCTGTTGAGACTGTGCAGTAGCCATCATTTTCCGAATCAACTCTATCAGCACTGTGGTCTTCTGAACCAGATAAGGTCCCATAATAGTTGCCTCTCCCGTCTCTAGCCAACGTATGGGTGATTGGCAAGGGCTACCATACAAAGCCTCATAATTTGTCATCTAAATAGTATCTTGAAAACTATTGTTGTAGGAAACCTCCACAAGAGGTACATGATTCTCCCAAGAACCTCCAAAGTCTAGAATGAATGCATGAATCATGTCCTCAAGCACCTAAATCGTACGCTTGGACTGGCCATCTGTCTGGGGATGGTAAACTGTACTCAAAAGTACCTATGTACCCAAATCCTTCTGAAGCCCCTACCAGACCTGAGAAGTTAAACATGTATATCTATCTGAAACAATGGAGTGTGGAACTCCATGTAAATGCACAATCTCATGGATGTACAACCGTCCAAGCTAATCAACATTGAAGGTATCCTTGATATGCATGAAGTGAGAAACCTTTGTGAGTCTGTCAATGACAACCCAAACTGCATCATTCCCTCATGCCAACCTGGTAAACTTATCATGAAATCCTTCGCGACATCATTCCATTTCCACTCGGGAAATGGTAACTACTGTAAATGACCTGCTGGTCGATGTTGCTCCGCCTTCACCTGCTGACAGGTGGAACACCTCATAATAAAACTAGAAACATCCCTCTTCATACATGGCCACTAATACTGGAGGTGCAGATCACGATACATTTTGGTAACACCAGGATGAACTGCCCAAACTGAGGAATGAATGTCCCACATCACCTCCTCACGTATGTCTGATGGCACCCATATGTGCCCCTAGAAATACAATATCTCATCCTCGCATATTGTCAATCCAGCAATAGGGTCCTCTCCTGACACGATCTCCTATAAGACTAGGCCTTCTGAATCTGATAGCTTCCCCATTCGCACTTGATCAAGAAGAGTAGAGGTAACAACTACAAAATATTGAAACATCTGTACCTGTCTATCGTGCTCCTCCAAATTCATCTCAGAGAACAGAGCCATAGGCTTCCACTCACTGTTGGCCTCCTAAAATGCATGTACCTGAGTCTTCCAACTCAGTGCATCAGCTACTGCATTGCAATTGCCATTCCCAGGTGTATAAGCATGCTCAAAGTCAAAATACTGAATATACTCAACCCACATGTGTGCCTCAAATTCAATTCCTACTGAGTGAAAATGTACTTGATAATTTTGTGGTTAGTGAAAACAACAAAATGATCTCCCAGAAGATAAGTTTTCTAACAAAAAAAGGCATGAACAACTATTACCAGCTCGAGATCGTGTGTCGGTTAATTCCTCTCATGTGGCCTCAACTGCAGAGACCTAAATACAACTACTCCTTCACCCGGCATAATCACAACTTTTAGCCTGATTCCTGAAGCATCATAGTAATAAGTGTAGCTCTTTCCTAGCTCTAGAAATACTAGTATCGGTGATCAATTCAACCTCCCTTTCTGCTCCTAAAAGGTTGACTCATAAGAATCTGACCACAAGGAATTTTCACTATTCTTAGTCAGACTCTTCAGTGGCGCTTCTAAGCATGAGAATTCATGTATCAAATGTCTATAGTATCCATCCAGCCCTAGAAATATTCATACCTCAAAGATGTTCTTCATCTTCTCCCAGGAAACTACCACTTTCACTTTATCTGGGTCTACTGATACTCCTGTCTGTGGGATAACATGACCCATGAAGTGAATATGATCCATCCAAAAGTGGGATTTTAAGAGTTTAACATATAACTAATTCTCTATCAGTGTACTCAGAATGATCTCAACATGGGTAGAATGGTCGTGTCGAGTGTGAGAGTACACCAAGATATCGTCCATGAAGACCACCACGAAGTAATCCAAGTATGGATGTAATACTCGGTTCATCAGTGCCATGAAAACTACATGCGCGTTCATGAGACCAAATGGAATAACTGTATACTCTTATAGACCATACATTCTTCTGAAGTCTATAAGAGGTATATCAGATAGTCTATTACACAAATGATTATAACTGTACCTCAAATCAAACATTGAGAACACATGGGCTCCTTGATGTTGATCAAATAGATCATCAATACTATGAATGGGATATCAGTTCTTGACCATCAACTGGTTCAACTTTTGGTAATACACATAACGCCTAAGGGTACCATCCACCTTCTTCGCAAACAAGACATGCGAACCCCAAGGAGAAGTACTAGGTCAGATTAAACCCTTTGCCTGAAACACCTCCAACTGTTTCTTGAGCACCTACAACTCAGGTGTAGCCATCCTATAAAGAGGAATAGACACCAGTGCCACCCCTGGTACATGATCAATAAAAAAGTCTACCTCACGCTCTAGAGGGAAACCTGAATAGTATTCTGGAAAGACATCTCTAAAATGATACACCAATGGAGTAAAGCCTATCTGTGAAATATCCTGGTCATCAAGATAGAGACTAGTAATCTGCATTGTAACTCCTCCCAACCCATGATGCTCGGGGCCTGTTCGTCTTGTCTGGACATCACATTCACCCTTATGAAGAAACGATATTCCCTATGGTGATGTGAAAGTCACCCTATGACAATAATAGTAGATGAGTGCCTAGAAAGGAACTAACTTGTCCATTCTAATAATTACATCATATCCCATCATCTCTAGGACATAGAGGTCCCATAGGAAGTGACATCCACCAAACTCTAGAGGGAACTCCCAGCACTGACGTACACTATTTGTTCTAGTACACAACTTAGTGTCTAGTGTCAAGATATCAGTAGAAGAAAAGAATATAAGACCAAGGCTCTCCACAAAAGCAACAGATTTAAAGCTATGGGATGCCCCTGTATCGAAAAGAGAAGAAGAAAAAACTGAGGCTACTAAGATCGTACCTCGAATGGTAGAAGGTCTGAGATCCTGCTCCTACTAGTTTCTATCCACTGCTAAAGGCTAGCCTACACCGCAACCCTATGTCATTGCCCAACCACATTGAGCTGATCCACCCTGTTATCGCTGGTATCCTGGTGACTGAGCACCACGGTCATGACCTCCACCTCGACTAGAACGGCCAGAAGAACTTCAGTTCCCAGACTGGTGAGAAATTGGTTGCACTGCTCCTCTAGGAGGACTCGTAGAAGAACCCATGACACCAGCTGTTGGTGAGAATATCTGATAGATACAATGAAGGTGACCCATATTGCAGTAAGATTGGCACTCTACTAGGCCTCTCGAGCAATGTGGCCTCATATTCCTGCTACCCCCGCACTGGTAGAATACTAGGAGAAAGAAAACATTAAAGTTTCACAAAACAAGAATACACGACGTGTATAATAACTACACAGCGTGTTCCCTTATTTCTTTCACATGGGAATATACTTCTGCTAGAACTAGTTGTGTAACACCACAAACACACGACATGTACTAGGCGAGCTTCACCAACCCGTGTTGTTTGTGACATGGTCGGGTACTCAGCTAACACAACACAATTTGTTCTGTACAAACACAGCGTGTACAAGAAAAGATAACACCGACCCGTGTTGTTAGTAACATGACCAGATTCCAAGATTACAATACACGTCATGTTTATAACTGACACAGTGTGTATCACTTGAGGTTTTTTGTCTGTGTTGTTAGTCACACGGGCGGACATAGGGTCAACCCTACACGACATGTACAACTGGTACATGATGAGTTCACACAAGAATTTCCCTATCTCGTGTCTCTGCCCACATGACCTATGACACTGTTAGTAACTAAACGGTGTGTACATAAAGTAAATATCATGTATATATGAAAAACAGTTTCATCGTGAATAGACCACATGGTGTGTAGTCAAAACTACATGGCTTGTAGTCTGGGTTTTTTCAGATAGTAAGCCTCAGAAACTACTTCGGAGCCCAGAAATAACACTAAAACTAACATCAAGTGGAAAATTATGATCCGTGAGGGCCCATACTCCCGGAAAATCATTGAATGACATCTTATACATGTTATAAACAAGGTAAACCAGGTAATTATCCACCAATTTAAGGTCCATGAGTGCTGATAGCACCTCAAAAAACAAAATTTGCTATTCATTCAAACAAAACATTATAAAAATAATACCTTATCAAATAGTATGTATTTATCAAGGCAAATATCAAAATTTCATGCATATTATACACAACATCTATCACAACAACATGCGATTTCTAGTGCACGCTAAATAGTATGGAAATAATGCATGACATGTGATTTCTAACAAGTTTCTATATGATGCATGATATGGAATACCCTCATCTCATTAGGTTGCAACAGAAATGGAACCTCAATAACATCAACAGTAATAGCACAAAACATGTGAGTCACCCAATGGTGAAAATCAAATCAATCAAAAAATTGCAAAACATGAAAAAATTGCAATATGAGGTAAATTGGATTTTCCATGTGCACGGGATAGCTACTCCAGGGCACAACATATTACCAAGTACCTATTCCTTCCTATCCATGGCTAAAGGCTACAAACATTAATTCAAGCTAAATGAATTCCTCTGATACCACTTTGTAACGTCCCTGTTCCGAAAGCCACCTAGAGGTGCTCCGTACCCGGTTGGTCACATGGCCTCAAGGGCATTTCCACAAACGCCAGAGGCTTCTGACTGGAAGTTAGGGCCATGGGCGTGATAGTAGAGAAACTATGCCATCTTTGATAGAGTAACAGAACAGAAGAAAAATAATATAAATAGCGGAAGTAGTAACAATCCATACAAGATTAAACTATGGAAGACTGAAAGTAAGAGACAACTAGAGCACATATATAAATAATTCATGATACATATGTCTAAGAAATAATCCAAACAAATCACAATGCTAGAAAACAAACAGATCTAAATAAAAGTACAAAATAAAATGAAAACATCACCTCAGCATCGCAAACCTAAGATTGGTCTCATGCTCTTCAGCTCCACAACAATTCAGGTACCTGAAGTAGAAGAGTGCTTGCCCTTATATATATCTGCATGAATATAATCTGTTTGGGCACAAAAGTATGACCCAAATAGGGTGTGAGACTAAATCCCAGTAAGAGACCACCCAAATATATGTGCCTAACAGTCAGTGAATATATATGGTAGGTAATAAGCAATGATGAAATAGACACGAGAGTACTCAACAATAAAGAGTTCCACATATCAAATAATTAGCTAATCAAGTAGGGTAACCCTTTGGGAAGTACACGCAACCTATATCCTCTAGATCAGTCACTAGAATATATAATGTCTCTCTAAGGAAGCACTCACAGTCAATTCCCCTTATAGTCAAATGTGATTCAAGACTTTCTGAGGAAGCTCATACTGTCAATTCCCCTTATAGTCTAAGATAGTCTTGGACTCTCTGAGGAAGCTCGCATGGTCAATTCCCTTTATCACCCCATGTGGTCAAAGACTCTCTGAGGAAGCTCACTTAGTCAAATCCTCTTATAGACTAATGTGTTCAAAGACTCTCTGAGGAAGCTCACTTGGTAAATTCCCCTTATAGTCTAATATGATTCAAAGAATCTCTGAGGAAGATCACTCGGTCAATTCCTCTTATAGACTAAAATGATTCAAATACTCTCAAAGGAAGCTCACTCAGTTAATTCCCCTTATAGTATCAAATGGTTCAAAGACACTCTGAAGAATCTCAATCGGTCAATTCCCCTTATTGTCTACTACACCAGTTTCTCACGACCCTGTGTAAGTTAACGCATAGCAATGTAGTACAGGCCAAGTAAACCTCAAGAAAATCTTGGCTAATCAGTCTACAACATATCAAGCATGTCAGAAAACAACACTCCAGCCTACAACACTAGGCATGGGAAAAGACAAGCAAGGCTGCCAAAAAGCATAAGTAGGACCAAATAGTCATTAAGAGAACATGCCTGAGCAACACATCAAAAACATGGAAATCAACCCTATTCATATCCAAATTACCTCTACTCAGGCCTATAAGCATGGAAGGAAATTAAATGAGGTGAAACAGTAGACACACAATAACCAAATAAAGGTTATTGGCTAAAATTGTACATATTACTCAATGAAATTCAATAGAATGGCACAAACCACCTACCATTAGGGTTTCGATGAAAACAACCCATAAGCTACCACACCTCCTCAAATATGGAGAACGCACCACAAAAATTTCTCTATATCCCCTTCCTTAACATCCAGAAGTCTTAAAATCAACACCCCAGGAAAACGCAACCCTTGATCTACACTCAACTGGAGTAGATACAGAAAACCGAGAGAGAGAGAGAGAGAGATGTATATCTAGAGGAAAACACAAGGAAACCAAGAGTAGAGACTTACCTGGGAGAAAGCACCTTCAAACCACATTAAAACCCCTTTTATTTTCTTCTAAAATGAGTGGGAGAGTCCCTCCAACCCTTAAGAACCAAAAATCCCATGAGAGCTTCCAGTGGGAGGGAGAATGAGGGAGAGATGGGAAATCCCAAGTGGCTCGGGACTTAAAACCCCTAACTTTATGTGGTCGCATGATTACCCTACACCATTTGGAAAACCGTGCACCAACCATTTGGTTTCCACTGTCTCACCTAGGGACTTCACGTGGATTGCCCGCACCGTTTGAACAATCCATGCACTGCCCGTGCGGAGCCCACTGTCAAGGATGCACAATTTCCTAGGCTGGCCGCACGGTTTTTTCATACCATTGGCCAACCATGCACCATATCACAAACTGCAAATTTTTTAACGTTTTCCCCATAAAATTCCAGACATCAACCCACTAGAAAAATAAAACATACATGAAAAAGAAGATTTGGGTTCTTACAAGACAGGCCAAAAATAAGTGCATAAAATGTTGTATGAGATCCAAGTCTATTAAATATCACAACAAAACTATTTTCCCCACCTTGATTCAATCATAAAGTAATTACATCACCACTCTTACATATTAGTAAGATATACATAGTAGCATTCATCAAGGAGTTATTCAACTACTAACCTATGTCCCATATCTATGATCTAGATTGTCATATGGTTACATTATTAGATATATGTATATTTATTGATTCAAATTACTTTGGGATATTTAGAAACTTCTTGGTCCCACATCATGTATCCATATATATATATATCAATTTCTATCACATTCACCACTTTATGCAGGATTTGTTTTTTGTTTTTTAAATTCAAGATATTCATGAATCAAGATTTCCCTATTCTTATGGGAAACCTAATGAATTCGAGAGATTATCCAAAATGATAATATATAGTATGTATTTTTTGGAATATGAAATAATAAAGGTGAATACACTCTTCTTGATAGAATTTCAAATCCTCTAGTAAATGAAATCTTCTTGAAAAATCCTCTCATATGGTTTAATATCATTTCCCCTTATATGTTCAAGTACGTGGATATGTTATATAAATTTGGCATAAAATAAAATTATATTTTTTAAAATTAATATAATTCAAGGGGAATTGTTTACACCCATAAATGGGTAACATACTCATTCTTATAATGGATCAGATTAGTGTAATGTCCTAATCATATTTTTGAGTTCTTCAAATTAGATGTTTAGTTTTACAAAAACATTCTGCAAGATAGTAGGCACCCAAGTCCCTTTCTCTATTGATCCTTGGATCATTAATTAAAATATTTTTTTTATAATGTATAAAATTCTATGTAGAGTTTGTGGGTTTTATGATTTCAAAATAGAAATTGAAATGGTATGACTATGTGAGAGAAATAAGTAATAGAAATTCTAATCAACCCGAATGACTATCCCTTAATAATCATCTTTCATCACACTCAGGAGACGTGGGAATGATAATTTATTCCTTGACTTATAAACACTAAAACAAGTATGGTATTTTTGTTAATAATAGATTAACTCCAAGGATTTGATCAATTAATGATATTGATTTCTAGTGACTTTTCAAAATCAACAAAATTGCATCATTGTAAAACAAATCTAATTAAAGGCATCACATCAACAAAATTATGAGCTCACTAGATTTCTATAAAAGGTATAATATTAAACAAGACAAGAACATGAATACTCATGGGATCAATATTTTGTTTTTTATCAACCAACGTAATCTATAAGCACCCTCATTAATGGGAAGGGGTGAGAAAAGATACGACATAATCCATTCCCACAAATCATCACAAGATCCATGTTAAACATGGAAGAATGAGGATTCATGTTACATTGAATTTTATTTTATCATACAATAATAAAAAAATAAAAAATGTATAAATTATGAATAATGATAAAAACATCAATAGTCAAGTACCTTTTAAATATTACAAGTGTGTAGCTCTGGATTTCAATAAAGAACACCCCCAAAATTGATCACTAAGAGGATTATAAGTACATAACAAACATGGTAATTAAAATGGAATTTTAATGATATAAAATTAGAATCACCCTTACCCATGTTCATTCCAGAAAAAACAATGAAAAATGGAGTTATTTTAAAGAGAAATATAGAGAGTTTGATCCAATAATAGTCAATGGAGTGTACGGGTAGGTGTCCTAATCATAACATAATTTTCACCAAATCTTTTCAATTGGTTGACTAATCAAATGAGTGAAATTAAAAATAAATTTTGTTTAGTTTTTTTCCTTTAACATTTCTTACCAAAATAGGTTTAACTACCCAAATTAGATGTATAATTTCTGAGTTATGGCCCAAATAATGATGGGTAGTCCATTCTGGTCTACCCATAAGATCATCACATTTTGGGACACTCTTAGGCCTCTAAAATTATGAATTAGAATCATTATAATACTCATAAAATTTATCAAACACATGATGGAAATAACCCACCTATTTTCAAACCAATTGGATGAATAAATTATCCAAAATAAATATTTAAGTCCATAAGTAAACTCTGGATCTTGTGCAGTTTGGCCCATTTGGATTTATTCCACCATGGGCCCTCTTAATCACCTCCCCCAAAAATTTAATAATTTAATAAATGTAAAATATAAATTTTAATAATTATAAAAATTACATTTTTGATAATAATATGAAGTAATATTTATTATTATATTTGTAATTTTCATTATAACCAAATTAATATAGTTGTGTAAGGATAGAAATGAATAGTTAATCATGAATCCATTAGAACCACATACCTAAAAATTTTCACTAATAGGAAGAGTCACATTTCCAAGAAAATTTTTATGTAGATATACCCGTCTTCATGAATATTAAAAATTCCTTGAAAATTTTATTCATTAAATCAATGTGATCAATGAAAAAACACATAGAGAAGTTATTCCCATTGATCATTGAAAAAGATGTCTAATAAATTGTATCAAAATTTTATTAAAAGAGTTTCATGATACCAATTTGAGAATGGAATTAAAAATTAACCAATTCAAATAACTATCCACAAGTGTGTGTGTGTGTGTCTATGTGTGTATTTGTGAAAACCATTTAATGATATTCTTTCAACAATCTATCTAGTAAATATAGGTTATTTTAAATTTTTTAGCAAACATGAATCATTCCACCGAACCTTCCCAACATCCTTTACAATCAATTATCTAGACCAAATCACTTAAGAAATCCCAAAATTCAAATTATAAGATCTCATCCTAGATACCCCCATTAGTTTTACAATTCAACCCTCTATTAATTAATTATTATTATTATTATTGGTAGTATATTGTATCATTTTGAGTGTGTCAAATGGTCAGATTTTATGTACACACGCATAGGTCAATCCAGTACAGTAATAAAATATAGCAGATAAGGAAAAAATGTATAGAATAATCATTTTAGATGTCTGATAAATATTAACATGACTATGATTTATCTACTATTATGTAAGTAATATTAAATCAACATTGATGGGTATAATGTTGTATAGACAAATTAGCGATACAATTTTCCCATAAACTACACACAAAATTGTATCATTCAACACAAATATTTCATAGATATACAACAACTTATTTCATTTAGATACAAATAATTTACTAAAAATCATACTCCAATGTAAAACTCAGGAAAAAATAAAATTCAATAATTGAGAAAAAATTCCATGAAATGTTAAAACAATATGAAAATAGAAATTTCATCATGAATTTTCAGTAATTTCCAGCATTTGGTGAGTATGATAGGGGGGATGTAAAAATACAATTTAGTAAGAGAAAAAACAGAATCAATAATAAATAATATTAGAATCCAAATCAACTGAACATGTTTGTAAAAATTAAATATACTATCCAGTTGGTGAAAATGATAAGAATGAAGACAGATAATGAAAATCATAATGACCCCATGAATTCACCCCCACCTAGACTGTGTATTGCACTAAATTTAACAAAAGAGAATGTGAGAAGGAAATATAATACCAGATGGGTTTCACTGATGTGTTACTTCTTGAATGCGGATTCTCCCCAATAGATGATTTGGAAAATACCCGTAAAATATATTATGTCTCTTCCCTAAGAGGGTAATACTATATCCACTCGGATTATGAAAAACATGAATTTCACCAAAATGGTAAACATAAGTAGTAGTGTAAAGACCGAGCCATCGACAATGAATATTACCTGGGTAAATCATTATCCATTAATTATAGATGAGGTCCTTTTCGCAATTTGAAACATTCACAGATTAATCATATTTTCATGAATAGCTTTTATCATGACATTATATATTACAGAGTTATAATATTCATGATACCTAATTTATTCCAACTCTAGAATATGATACATCTAATGACCACATACATATTATAGATTCATATTAAATTGTTTATATCCCACAGATACATGGTTATCTACCTTTATTGGGAGGTAAAAATCCATTCCCAACATAATCATGTACTGTAAAATTATGATTAGAATTTTAAAAGTATTACAACACAAAAAAAGATAATCATCCAACCAGGAACTACAATAATTCCTATAGGGTTGTATCTTTTTTCAGTGACTCTCTTAACATACATATTTTATATTTATAATTTTTTATTAGTTTTGTGGTGATATTCATGGGAGAATTTATGAACAACCCCATAATTACATATCATGTTTTTTATGCTATGATTTTCAAAAAATTGAAAAATGATAAGTAATGATGATTCATGGAAAAGTAAACCAAATAGAACTATTGGTCATCCCAAAATAAATAACCAATTTAGATTCATTGATACTTGGATCCTTGTCTTCCAAGAATTTAGATATGTATTTAACAACCAATAAGATACAAAGAAATGCTAATAAATTTTGAAAATGCCCCATGATGTTAATTCCCTGTTCATTTATGATCTTACAAAATAACCAGGGTTTTTAGGGTATTCCTTTCTTATAAGAGATATTCCCTATGAGTTGACATTGAGTAAATGACTTAAGAGACCGATGTTATTCTCCATATAATCATTGAAAATAAATTACCTAGTCAAGGACCTTTCAATATGTATGTTGGGATCCAATGTTCTCCCACATGAAAATGTGTGGAAAATACTCAAAATATTGGTGAACTCATGTTTAGGGACACACTGATAAACATCTTGGTTACAAAAAATTCTACACAAATATGGGTCATCCCAAATGTACCATCCTGAATCATTCTTATTTATTTGGGATTTTTAACTGTAAAAATCTATTAGGGGCTAAAAGAAACTAGAAAATTCACAATGTCTCCATAATAGGGGTAAGGTCAACAATGTCATAATGATTCTCATAAGGGAAAAAATTATCTAAAGGGGATGGGTGAGTCAACATGATGGTCCAACGGTGGGAAAATACTTCTAATGTGTTCACCACAAACTTTTTTCACTCCACTATTATTTTAAATGTTAATTCCAAACAATGGGTGGTGGAGAATCCACCAAATAAGGTGGGGATTAGAATTATGTTTGTTTAAGATAAAATACAGGAAATCATTATTATAAAAGACAATGATTTTTGACCCAATATGTTTTGAGTGTAACTTTTCCAGGGATAACTCATTAGAAATAATTTCTTTTTCAGTGGTTGTGTAGTTTTCATAGGTAAGGAAAGGGTACATGAGGCTTATAAAATGACATGAGGAGCCCTCTCAACCCTTTGTGATAAAACAACCTCAAGTGATAAGTTAGAGGCATCACACTTATGTTCGAAAGGGATATCCCACCATAGTGGTTGGACGATGTGAGGTTTTGTGAGACTCCTTTTTAGTTGATTGAAATCATCCACAAAATTTGTATCAAAAAAATTTTAGAATCCTTTTCCAAAAATTGAGACAAGAGAAAGTGAGACCTTACTAAAATCATTAATGAATTGGTGGTATAAACTAGCATGACCCAGTGAAATCTGTACCTCGAAAATATATTTTGGATATGGAGGGGATGAAATTAATTCAATTTTTGATTTATCCTATTTAATTCCATCAATTAAAATTCATGGCATAGTACTATCAACTGTTCGACCTTGAAATGAATTTTTTTTTAAATTTAATATGAGATATCTTTTATTGAAACAGTGGCGTATATAACATAGTTGTTCCAAATATTCATTAAAGAAAGTACCATAGAGCATGAAAACATCCATATAATATTAAATAATACTATCAAGGTTCTCAGAAATAATACTCAACAAATATTTCTAAAAATTATTATGATCATTATAGTGACCAAAAGGAATTATTCTATATGAAAATGTTTCAAATGGATAGGTAAATATTCTCTTCCCATGATCCATAGAAGAAATTAATATTTTAAAAATTACCCTAATATACATAAATGGAACAATGAATGGTCATGCATGCCATACATTCTAACATTTGGTCAATGAATGGTCTATGAGAATGATACTTTTTCCCGACTTTATTCCATAAATGGTATTCAATAGAAACTCTCTAACTATTATTCACAATGTTGGAACAAATTCAATCCATTAATTTTAAAAACCTGTTATTAGTATTTTTTTGGAATAATTTTCACTGGGCTAAACCATTTACTATTATATATTGGATAAATTATTGTTGAAGTAAGTAGTTTATTAAATTAAAATTTTTACACATCAAGGATTGTTGTATTTAACGAGTGTTGAATTTAATTTATATGTGTATATTTAACTTCTAAATGTATATTGTGAATACAAATATATGAGATAATGATTTTAATATGATCCATTGTCTATCCTCACATTTTAATACTCTCTCATAATGTATAAAAGTTATTCTTCCTACTATAGAGAGAGGGTGTTAGAAATTTTTTGGGAAATTGGTAAATACCCTCTAGATATAAATATTTTATAATTTATATATTTGGTTTTAATTCAAACAACAATGGTTTTTTTATTGAGGTATTGGATTTGGGGGGAGTGAGGTCCATGAAAATTTTTGTTTTCTATTATATATTTTATAATGAAATAAAATCAACTGAAATGTGATTTTTATAATCAGTAATTGTCATTTGTACCAATAAATCAATAGATTCATCTACTGAAGAAAAAAATTTACACTTTTATAAACCCACACAACACTCAAATCATGAATCCAAAATCAAATAATCAATGAGTGAAGAAGATGAAAACAAATCAGAGTATGGGTTGAGGAGAGAATTTTTTTTGTGTGTTTTATTTTGGAGAACATCCATCGAATAGAAAAGAAGAGTTGAGTTCTCTTCAATAGGGTGTTTCATAGAATCAAGGATATTAAAACACACATTTTTTCAACAAACTCAATGGAATGAAAACTGTTATTAATGTTGATGGTAATCTTTTATATTTTATGCAATTTCCTCTCACGCACAATAAAATTATGTACTTAGGTTCAGGTATATTTAATTTTAATAATTAATAAGTCAATATTGAAGATGTTATTATTCACTCTTACAAGGACATCCTCGATCACTTGTGAAGGTTGTCTTGTACTCAATTCAGCATGTTGCATGACTATGACCATTGGTTGAAGTTCTCAAACTTATAGAGATGTATTCATATAGTGAAGAATTACATTAATTGAAGCACCTCAATATAGAATTTTATAATGAAATAAGTTCTCCCCTATAGTGAAATGTATTGTAAATGTTATCATATCCTTGATTTTTGGCCAGTAACTATGGTTTTATTAATGCAGAGAAATTATTTACCAACATGAGTCTCTCATTCCCCTTTAGTCTCCCTCAATAGATGTAATGTTTTTTAAGAAATTTTCTATAGTTAGGAATATGATTAACTTCATCCAAAAGGGAAATGTAAACATGTACTATTTAAAATGTATCAAATATTTCAATATCAATCTCACTATCAAAAGTTTTCTTAGATTTACAATATATTTGGGGGAAAGTAATTTGAACATATTGTTTTCGGGAATCCTCCATATTTACTTGATTACCATTTTTTTCATCACATGAATTTTTTAAGGGTGGATATAGAGAGTTTTAATTAGGGGTACATACCTTTTGGGTAGAATGATTGGATGGAGAAATTTCCTTACCATTAAAATGTGTGATTTCCATACATTACCATTAAGCTTAAGATTAATACCCAATTGGGATTATAGTTGTCCGAAATATTACATCTTTATCTCACAAATGGGGTTTTCCAATCATCCCAATTGAGTTCATAGGTCTTCAATATAAATAGTTTTTAGAGACCCAAGCTTGACGTACATGTACATTACATTACTTTTGTTGAATACTTAATACATAACAAAACATTACACCGAAGTACCGTAATAGTTTAGTGTCTTTGGAAACTTGGAACATAATCTTCTAATCATGGTGAAAGATCTTCAACATCTCCCATAAAGATCTTCCATTTTTGTTTTCTTACCTAAAACCTTTATTTATCTCCTGGGGAAAATAAAACATATAAAGGGTGAGTTCAATCTCTCAGTAATGGTAATAATAGAGAAAATAAAACAAACCACATATATTTGATCATAAAAATATGAACATAAAGTATGAACATCAAGATCTTGAGTTGTGAAATAAATCTTGTAGTACGTAAGTCATAGATCATAAAGGAACATTAATCATGATAAAATATCATGGGAATAAAACATGTAATTGTAGAAACCATGAAGAACGTGATATGACTTCTATAGTAGCCATGGAATTACCTCCAAGACCATCATAGTGGACAAAGTCCCTTACTGAATCGAGTTCACTTCTCATTCCAGTCCTGTATCACTGAACCAGATAAACTTTCCATTATAGCCATGTCTATCACATGAGATATAAATATTTACCCAATGCATTGGAGGGATATATAGGTCTAACCCATCTCATAATTAAACCATTCTTTTGTGTGACACAAAACAATCATAAATCATTCATCATAACCCATAAATTAAACGTGTTTCATAAATATCATCCCAACATTACATAATCCATATAAAAAATGGATATCATTTCATCAGAAGAAAAATCAAACCATGTAAATAATAGATACATTATACTTGAAACATAATCACACTAAATTATTTCATCTTAGATGGAAAATAGAATTTACAGAACACCTAAAATGAATTTTTAAGGAAAATATCTTTTGTTCTTCAAAATCATTTTCTTTCCAAAAAATGAAATTAAAATTTAAATGAAACGGATTTTTTTGAAAATAATCATGAAATATTTTAGAGTTAGCATCATGAAAATTAGGTGTTATGAAACTGTAAAAATCCATTCATGCCGTATAAGTTAAAAAACATTCTCCTCATACTTTTACCGGAAAAGTCAAAAAGTACCTCGTATGGTAAACAAAAGAAAGATTCCTTCCATAACACAAAGTAAAAGTCAAATAGGGGTAAACATGAATTTAATAATACATGGAAGAATATTAAATACATTGTGAAAAACATTATTATGTACATGGATGAAACATATAACCCCAATAAATACTTACGTATAAGTAATCTCAGATAAAAATGAGATTGCAAAATTATCCCTTACCTTAGGTCCAATTTCTTTTATATGTGTCCGAGACTCCTATATAGTGGGTTTCAACATAATATTATCTTGTAAAATAATCATAATTATATTTATGATATCATATATGATTCACTTATGACTTTATATTAACCGTTCATTTGTCAATTCCATGTCAAAGTAGTGTTTTGTGTAAAATCGTTTCATTTATCGTACGTGTTCGGACTTGTTGTTCAAGATATTATTATTACTTATATCATTATTTACATACTTCCAAAATGTAAATCATGATTTATATATCATATATATTCAGTTTATATATATATAATAGATAGATAAATGAAATGAAAGTCACCGTTCATGGAGACGGTTGGTTGTACGTACGCATGAATGCGGGTTTCCTTTCTGTATTGCCGTGAATGGAAGTAAGTAGATGAAATATATATATATATATATATATATATATCCAGTAGATTTATTATTTCATATATTTCATTATTATTCATTATATATACTTATAATCATTCTTTGATGGTTAACATGGAGAATGAATCATATCGCATTATGGAGACAGTAATCTATGCGTACGCACGAGCAATGATATTGTTCCCATAATTATTTAATGGAATTAGAGTGGATGATATAATATCTCAGAACCTGTATCATGTTATAATAATCATAAATATTTATTCTTTACACCATTATATCCATCCATGTAAGGTGGTGGTAGAAAATCATATTACCCCACAGCATGGGGACAGTATTCCGTACGTACGCACGCGGGGTGATTTTGTTTTTCGTAGGATGGGTAGAGGGTGAAATAGGGTTGTTTCATATTTATAGTAACATATCAGTATATAATTAATAATTATGTTATTACTTTATAATGAAACAACTAAAGAATAAGAATTATAAGAAGAAGAAAACTTGAAAGAATCGGTAGAAGAGATTACCTCTTCTTCGACGTGCCTCTTTTAAACATCCTCTTAGGGAACTAGAGTCGGTCTTTTGAGAAGACAAAAAACCTCTATGATATAACTAGAGTGGTTGAGAAGAGAAATTTTCAGGGGTTGGCTGAGCATGAAGCCTCAAAATTGTGTTAAGAGGGGAGGGAGGAGGTGCACATTTATAAGGGAGGAGAGGGGCACCTTAGGAAAACCATAAAATATTATTCTATAATAAATTCTTATTCGGTTTATAATGTCCCCAATGTGACTTATTTAGAGAATAGGGTGGGTATGGGTCGATATCGTCTCAACCAATAGGTTTTATAAAAGTTTAGGTTACCATTTTAACCTTATCATTTATATTTAACTCTATGTTAAATAATTTAACTTTTACAGTGTCTTCTTGTATTATTACACTATATGGTTAATAAACTTACTATAAAATGAAAATAGAACCCCAATTTGTTCATTAATGTCATATATATTATTATATAAGTGTTTTGGATGAATGTAACACCCTGATATTTTATGAAAAAAATTATTTTAATTTCATTGATGTCTTGTGTTGTACGCTACACCAAGATTAACTTGTGCTATACGCAGCACCATATTAGCTTGCAGTATACGCAACACTATTCTTGGATCATGTTACACAAAATTTTAATAGTAGTTATTATATGTAACATTGAGTATATATATATATATATTCATTGTATAAATGAAATATCATTGGATTCTGTTATATGTAACAACGAAGGAGTCTTGCACAACATGCAACCCTGACTTGGCTTGGATTACACGCAATCACGACATTCTTCGATAGCGTGTGTTGTACACAATATCAGGTTTCACTAAACAACGATATATGGTTATAATATTATTATGGAGTAGCCTTTATGAATAGTAGTAACTACATTTTGAATTTTATAACATTATTATTCATCTTACAGATTTTATAGAATATTGTATGAGAAAAAAATAAATTTTTCGTGTAAAATATGTATTTTTAAAAAATTGCAGTTTTCCCGCCTTTTGATGGCGCACCCACTTTAAATATTGTTTTTGACATGTATATAAGTTCAATTTGACAAAATAAAATTCTTATTTGGAATCAGGATATAAAAATTTACTTTGGATAAATTTTTCATATTATTCTGATATCTTTCATATTTTAATTAATAGTAAAAACGCAATATATTTTAATTAAAAACAAAATTTTTCATCGTAATAATTTATATGGTTAGATAATCTTTTTAAATGGTTTTAAAGTGTAATTAGAATATATTTTTACTATTTAATCCAATTTTTTTCTAATGGAATTAATTTCACTTTGAAATTGGATATAACCAAATATCAATCTTTGGATATTTATTGTTTCTAAAAAATATGCTATTTGTTTTGATAATGGGAAATAATTTAAAAAAATTAATTAAATACACTTATATGTTCTGAATTTGGAAAAATAGACCTCAATTTTGAATTCGAAATATCAAATAATGCTTAGGATGAATTTTTGGTAATTTTCTGAAAAACATCAATTTTCGATAAATAGTGAAACCACTTAGTGGTAGTTAAAAAACTGAATTTTTAATTTAAATGAAATTTTACCACTTTTGTGAATTGAATTTCAAAAATAAAATAGACACGGTTAATATCAAGTAATAAAATGATGTTCAATGAGATGAAAATATTTTTTGGTGAATAGTAACTTTTTACTTTGATTTACCACGGTTAAAAGTAAATAGGGTAATTAAGGGTAAAAATGATATAATTATTACCATAAAACATGTCCTGATTCTATTGGATAAGTGTAATTCGACCAAAAACAACTTTAGGAATAAAATATGACCATTTAGTCCCACTTGGATTAGATTAGGACATTTATTATTAATTTATTTAATGAAGGGTTAAAATGATTAATATCAATGTTTAATAACTAAAACATTTTTAATATAGGGTTATACATAAGATAAATTCGAATATAAATTTTAATTATAAATATAAAACGATTTCCTACATAATGGTATTTTATTTATAATTTTTAGACATTAAATAATTAAATTGTTTTATGACACAATGATGATGCAGTAATTATCTTATTAATGAAATGTTAACATAATATATGTTATAAATAGCCAAATAAATGTAATTTGAGATTTTTTATGAATTAAACTAATTTTATAAGTTAATATTAAATGTTATTATTTATTTAATTATCTTTGTTCAAACTAATCATGTTGTTATGATTTTCACAAAAATCCATTACCCAATAGTGTCAAAATTGACATAAAATAGTTTTTAAAACAAATATTATATTATTAATTGTTATTATATTCCTAAACATCTAAGGATTGGCCAAGATACTTATATCATGACATTTTTATCAATAATGGACCACTTGGGGGTCTCTTGGATGTATATGGTAAGTTTATTAACTGTATAATATAAAAATACAAAGTGACATGGTAAATGTCAATCTAATTAACTAAGAGTTAAAACTAAAATATATGGTTAATATAATGAACCAAATCTGTCTAAAATCTATTGGTTGAGAGTATTTCGACACATTCCCACCTTATCTTAGAAATAAATCAATTTGTAGCTATTAAAAACCGAATAAGACTTTATTATAAAATACTATTTTATGTTTTCCCAAAGGTTCCCCTCTCCTCCCTTATAAAAAGGGCACCCCTTCCCTCTTCTCTTCACACCATTTTGAGCTTTGAAGCTCGACCAATACCTACCCATTTCTTTTCTCCACTTCCCTGGAAACATTATGGAGGTTCTGGTCTTCTCAAAAGACCAACTCTACTTCCTTAAGAGAAGGCTTAAATGAGGTGCGTCGAAGAAGAGGTAATCACTTCTTCTGATTCTCTCAAGTTTCTTTCTTCTTCTAATTATTCTTATTTAGTTGTCTCATTATAAAGTAATAACATAAGTATTACTTATATACTAATATGTTATTATAAATATGAAACAACCCTATTTCACCTTCTATCCATCCTACGGAAAACGAAATCCCCGCGCGTGTGTACGTACGGAATACCGTCTCCACGTCGTGGTGTAATCTGTTTTCGACCACCAGCTTACTTGGATGGGTATAATGGTGTAAATAAATAACTATATATGATTATTTTTAAGTTATATTGATTCTGAAATATTATACATACACTTCAATACTATTCCACGATCATGGGAATGATATCATCGCTCGTGCGTACGTACGGACTACCGTCTCCACGACGCGATGAGATTTATTTTCCATGTTAACCATTCATGAATGATTATAAAGTATATATAATAAGTAATCATGAGATATATGAAATAATAATGATACTAGATATATATATATATATATATATATATATATATGTCATCTACTTAATTCTATTCAAGTCAATAAAGAAACGAAAACAACGTTCACGCATACGTACGACCTACCGTCTCCATGAACGGTGTATTTCATTCCATTTATCGATCTATCATATATATATGTATACACTAAATATATATTACATATAAATCATTTTTTACATTCTGGAATTATGTAAATCAGGATATAAGTAATAATATCAAGAACAACAAGTCCAAACATGTATGATAAATAAAGTGATTTTACCCAAAACGCTGCTTTAACATGGAACTTACAAAAGAATGGGTAATATAAAGTCATAAGTGAACCAAACATGATATCATAACAATGAATATGATTCATTAATAAGTCAATGACATTATTTAAATCATTATACAGGAGGTTTAGATACGTACGAAGCATATCAGACCTAAGGTAAGGGATAACTTTTCCAATCTCGTTTTTTTATCCGAGATTGCATATACGTAAGTATTTACTGGGGTTATATTTATCATCCATGTCCAAATTTTATAAAAATGGTTTCATGTATGATTAAAGTCCTTTTTACCCAATTTTTACTTTTACTACATGGTATGTAAAGAATCTTTCTTTTAAAAGGTATTTTTTGACTTTTCCGAAAAAGTACGAGAAAAATGTTTTTTTAACTTATACGACATGAAAAGATTTGTACGGCTTTATAAATCCTTATTTTCATGAAGCATCCTCCAAAATATTTCATGACTATTTTCAGAAAAATCCTTCTCATTTATAATTGCTTGGAATTTTTTGAAATGAAAATGATTTTGAAGAAGAAAGGATATTTTCATCAAGAATTCATTTCAAGTGTTTTATCAAAAACATTTTCCTTCTAAGATGACATTATTTCATATGTGTATGTTTCAAGTATAATGTCTCTATGATTTACATGGTTTCACTTATCTTATGATGAAATGATATCCATTTATTTTATATTTATTATGTTTTGATGGGATGATGTTTATGAAACCCATTTTATTATTTGGGTTATGATGAATGATTTATGTTAAATTTGTGGAACAAGTAAGAATTATTTCATTATGAGATGGGTGGGACCTATATCTCCCTCCAATGCATTGGGTAACGATTTATATCTCATGAGATAGACATGGATGGTACGGTAAGTTAATCTGGTTCAGTGATAAGAGATTGGAATGAGGAGTGAACTCGATTCAGAAAGGGACTTTGTCCACTAATATGGTCTTGGCAGCAATGTCTTGGTTACTATGGAAATCATAAAAAGTGATCAATGGTTTCGACAATTACATGTTTTATTCCCATGGTATTTTATCAACATTTATGTTCCATTATGATACATGCCTTATGTACTTCCATGATTTATGTCTTTGATCAATATTTTGAGGTTTAATCATTATGTTCATGTTTTTATGTTCAATGGTATATGGTTTGTTTTATTTTCTCCATGCTTACGCTTACTGAGCATTTGAGCTCACCCTTTATATGTTTTCTTTTCCCCAGGATATAAAGAAAGATTTTTAGGTAAGAAAAGAAAAAGGGGAAGATCTTTATGGGAGATTTTGGATATCAGTCACCACGATTAGAAGATTATATTCTGAGTTTCCCAAGATACAAAAATATTACTGTCCTTGTGTGTCTGTTTTGGTTATTTATTAAGTATTCCACAAAAGTAATGTAATTTCCATGTACATCAAGATTCGGGTCTCTACAGTTGGTATCAGAGGAAAGGTTTAGTTAACCTTTGGAAACTAGGATGCAAAAACATTAGTGAGATCCCTAGAGATATTTCTAAGGTATGTCTAGGGATGTCCCTAAGGTTAAGTATAAGAATAGGTTATTGTCCTAGAATTATGGTAACGATCATAGAATTAAACCTAAGATGTTAGATATTGAAGTTACTCCCCCTTTATTATGTTGTTTTACCTATCATGATTTTTACCTCGCACACTATTCTTTTTGGGTTTTAGATGATGGCTGGAACCCGAAGGAACCTTATTGATCAATGTAATAGAAAATGTAATGAATATCCTTCTAAACAAACCAATGTTATGGGAGATGGAGTGAAAAATCTTATTGGTATACTTACTCATTCTATGAATAATTCTAGACTTTCGAATGAGCAGAGAAGGGAACAATATTCTATTAAATCTTTCATGAGGCAACGTCCCCCCTCATTCTGTGGGTCTTCTAATCCACTTGTTGCTGAACAATGGATCATTACCATTTAAAAGATATTTTCCATACATCGCTGTTCAGAACATGAAAAATTAATTCTGTCTATTTACCGATTAGAAGGCTAAGCGGATCAATGGTGGACTCTAATTATGAATACAAGGCCCCAAGATGAAATAGAATCAATGGAATGGGACGAGTTCAAGAACTTGTTTTTCATTAAGTACTTCCCTCGTATTCTTCGAACAAATATGGAAAAGGAGTTCCTTGAGCTTAATCAAAAATTTGGTGTATCTGTTGGTATATACGAAGAAAATTTTACAAGGCTTTCAAGGTATGTATTTGGCTTTATCATTCAATGTGAAAGTAAAGTTGACTGATTCATTAGTGGCTTAAAACCAATTCTTCGAAGGGCATTAGCTATAAGAGACTTCAGTAGCTATGAAGAAATTTTGGGTTGTAATATCAAGGTAGAAATGGAAGTTGGTGTTACATATCCATCTCATGGTTTGGACAGGAAACGAAAGATAGAGTTCAAGGAGAAATTTTAGAACAATGGTGAAAAGAAGATGAATGTTTCTTTATGCTCAAAGTGTGGAACGAAGCATGGTGGTGATTTTCTTAAAAGGACTAGAAAATGTTTTAAATGTGGAAAAGAAGGTCATCATGCAGTTAATTGTCGATGTAATGGGAAAATGTTTGCTAATGATGTGAATAGTGAAAAGACAATAGAGAACGCTCCACCAACACTTCAATGCTTCAAGTGCAAGGAAATGGGGCATTATGCTAATAAATTCCCTAATCCAAGTGTTAATTTTGATCAACGTGAGAATCCTCTTAAGGCAAAGGATAAAGGGATGTCTCATGAGATCACTATTTGTGATGATGAGTATGACAATGATGTTGTGTATTGATTAAGTGTTTATGTAGTGGGATTTCAAAATAGTATCATGGAATCTCATTTATGGTATTTTGGAATTTTGGAATATCTATGTATTGGTTTTCAATAATTATATGGTACTGGTAACCATGAAAAAGTGATTGAAATATTTTTGGAAAGCAGGTGAAATGCACATAATGAAGGGATAAAGAGAAAATAATATGTATGATAGTAATCATGAGCTCATGACTAATATAAGGACAAAGTGATATCATGGTTTGAGTATATAGAAATTTTTGGATTTTAGTATGTGGAAAGATTTAACTTTTGACAGCATTCATGTTTTCACTGAGGTTCAATGGGTATTCATTTTTCAAAAGAATACATGATTAAGGTATTCACATGATTAGAATGTGATCAACAAGATATATCGGAGAAAAATGATGGTATTCAAATGCTTGGTAGATGACATTTCTAGTAATTGTTTTCTTTATACTATAATCTTGGACATAAGTGTTTTGGATAAGCCTTAAAATTTGAAATGGATTATTTTGGGAATTTTTTAGTATTGTTTAAGGCTAGAACTATTTTTTATAATATTAATGGAATGTCATAATGATGTAATTTTGGAAAAAGGACAACCTGCAGGACGGGCGACCACCCATTGCGTTAGACAAGGCTATGGGAATCGGACCCACAGCCGAAGTGCGTCAGGCCTTTATCTCCTACCAATAGCCTACATGAAGTCCATGGTTAGTAGAAACTAGTTTTATTTTATTAAGCGGTATGATAGATGAAGTATAAGTTCATTTTTGGAATCGTATACGCTTAAACTCACCATAGATGGACTTATGTATATTTGATAACTTTTCCTAACCTTTTGTTTGAAACAAATTTAATGACCCATCATTCTATCACATGATATGCTAACACTTCACGAATAACAAATTCAACTTCATTTCTTTAAGAGATAAAGTGGAAATTGTTCAAGGCATGAACAAAAATGAGATTGTTCCAAAATCAAGTAAGATTTTTTTTTAATTCCAAAATTCTTCAACATTAGGGAAATTATCTTGAAAGCCAAAAATTTTGTCCTAGTACACTTATATCTGATAAATCAGATGGTACCTTAGATCATCACAAATCTATGGCTTTGTGATTGTTGGCTTTTTCATAGCCCTATTCTCTACCACTCTCCATCAGAACATGATGATTAGATTTGTCTTCCATATCCATATTTTCACATATGTTCTCCTATGTGGGAACCCAAGTGATGAGTTACTTTGGGTATCCATTTTGTTTCTAGTGTTCATTTTTTAAATTATGTTTTTTCATTCTTTTTTAGGATGTGGGTTTCTATGAAAGAAACTTTCAAGTAGTAAACGATTTATATCCCCGAAGAATTTCAAGGAAGAAATTCATTTTAAGGGGGGTAGAATGTAACACCCTAAGATTTTATGAAAAATATTTTTTTAATTTCATTGATTTCTGGTGTTGTACGCTACACCAAGATTACCTTGTTCTATATGCAACACCATATTAGCTTACAGGATACACAACACTATTCTTGGATCATGTTATACACAATTTTGATAGTAGTTATTATATGTAACATTGAGTGTGTATATATATATATATACTTTCAATGTATAAATAAAATATGGTTGTATTCTGTTATACAATACAATGAAGGAGTCTTTCACAACACGCAACCCTGACATGGCTTGCATTTCACGCAATCGCGACCTTCCTCGATAGCATGTGTTGTACGGAAGATCAGGATTAACTAAACAACGATATATGGTTATAATATTAATATGGACTAGCCGTTATGAATAATATTAACTACATTTTGAATTTTATAACATTATTATTCATCTTACACAGTTTCTAGAATATGGTATGAGAACCAAATAAATTTTTCGTGTAAAATATGTATTTTTAAAAAATTGCAGTTTTCCGGCCTTTTGATGGAGCACCCACTTTAAATAATGTTTTTGACATGTCTATAAGTTCAAATTGACAAAATAAAATTCTTCTTTGGAATCAAGATATAAATATTTACAATGGATAATTTTTTCATATTATTATGATAACTTTCATATTTTAATGAATAGTAAAAACACGCTACATTTTAATTATAAAAAAAATCATCGTAATAATTTATATGGTTAGATTATCTTTTTAATTGGTTTTAAAGTGTAATTAGAATATATTTTTACCATTTAATCCAATGTTGTTCATTGGAATTAATTTCACTTTGAAGTTCGATATAAACAAATATCATTCTTTTGATAGTTATTGTTTCTTAAAAACACGCTATTTGTTTTGATAACGGGAATTAATTTTAAAATTAATTAATTCTACTTCTATGTATTGAATTTGAAAAAATAGACATCAATTTTTAATTCGGAATATCAAATAATGCTTAGGCTGATTTTTTGGTATTTTTATGAAAAACATCAATTTTTGATGAATAGTGAAACCACTTAGTGGTTGTTAAAAAACTGGCTTTTTCATTTAAATAATATTTTACTAATTTTGTGAATTGAATTTCAAAAATCTGAGAGACACGGTTAATATTAAGGAATAAAATTTGGTTCAATGAGATAAAAATATTTTTTGGTGAATATTAACTTTTTATTTTTTTTACCACGTTTAAAATTATATAGGGTAATTAAGGGTAAAAATTATATTATTATTACCCTAACACATGTCCTAATTCTATTGGATAAGTTTAATTCTACCAAAAACAACATTATGAATAAAATATGACCATTCAGACCCACTTGGATTAGATTAGGAAATTTATTATTAATTTATTTAAAGAAGGGTTAAAATGATTAAAATCAATGTTTAATAACTAAAACATTTTTAATATAGGTTTATACATAAGATAAATTCTACAATAAATATTCATTAGAAATATAAAAATATTTCCTACATAATAGTATTTTATTTATAATTTTTAGACATTAAATAATTTAATTTATTTATGACACAATGATGATGCAGTAATTATCTTATTAATTAAATATTAACATAATATATGTTATAAATACCTAAAAATGTAATTTGAGAATTTTTATGAATTAAACTAATTTTATAGGTTAATATGAGATGTTAGTATTTATTTAATTATATTTTTTTGAACTAATCATGCTGTTAGGATTTTCACAAAAATCCATTACCAAATAGTGTCAAAATTGACATAAAATAGTTTTTAAAACAAATATTATATTATTAATTGTTATTATATTCCTGAAAATATAAGGTTCGGCCAAGATACTAATATAATGATAGGTGTATCATTAATGAACCACTTGGGTGTCTCTTGGATGTATATGGTATGTTTATTAACTATATAATATAAAAATACAAAGTGACATGGTAAATGTCAATCTAATTAACGAAGAGTTAAAACTAAAGGATAAGGTTAATATAATGACCCAAACCTGTCTAAAATCTATTGGATGAGAGTATTTCAACCCATCCACGCCTTATCTTTGAAATAAATCAATGTGGAGCTATTAATAACCGAATATGACTTTATTATAAAATAATATTTTAAGTTTTTCCAAAGGTGCCCCTCTCCTCCCTTATAAAAAGGGCACCCCTTCCCTCTTCTTTTCACACCCTTTTGAGCCTTTAATCTCAGACACCCCCTGCCCATTTCACTTCTCCACTTTCCTAGAAACATTCTGGAGGTTCTGGTTCTCTCAAAAGACCAAATCTACTACCTTAAGATAATGCTTAAGAGAGGTACGTCGAAGAAGAGGTAATCACTTCTTTTGATTCTCTCAAGTTTCTTTCTTCTTATACTTCTTCTTCTTTTGTTGTATCATTATAAATTAATAACACCAGTATTAATTATATAATGATATGTTATTATAAATATAAAACAACCCGATTTCACCTTCTATCCATCCTACGGAAAACGAAATCATCGCGCGTGCGTACGTACAGAATACCATCTCCATGCCGTGGTGTAATCTGTTTTCGACCACAACCTTACTTGGATGGGTATAATGGTGTAAATAAATAACTATATATGATTATTTTAAAGTGATATTGAATATGAAATATTATACATAAACTTCAATACAATTCCACCATCATGGGAATGATATCATCGCTCGTGCGTACGTACGGACTACCATCCCCACGACGCGATGAGATTCATTCTCCATGTTAACCATTCATGAATGATTATAAAGTATATATAATAAGTAATCATGAAATATATGAAATAATAATGATACTAGATTTGTGTATATATATATATATATGCATGTCATCAACTTGATTCCATTCAATTCAATATGGAAACGAAAACAACGTTCATGCGTACGTACGGCCTACCGTCTCCATAAACAGTGTATTTCATTCCATTTATCGATCTATCATATATATATGTATATTATGAATATATATTACATATAAATCATGTTATAAATTCAGGAATTAATTAAATAAGGATATAAGTAATAATATCAAGAACAATAAGTCCAAACATGTACGATAAATAAAACAATTTTACCCAAAATGCTGCTTTAACATGGAACTTACAAAAGAACGGGTATTATAAAGTCATAAGTGAACCATATATGATATCATAACAATGAATATGATTCTGTAATAAGTCAATAACATTATTTAAATCATCATACAGGAGGTTCGGATACATATGAATCATATCAGACCTAAGGTAAGGGATAACGTTTCCAATCTCATTTTTTTAACCGAGATTGCTTATACGTAATTATTTACTAGGGTTATATTTATCATCCATGTCCCAGTTTTCTAAAAATTGTTTCATGTATGTTTAGAGTCCTTTTTACCCATTTTTTACTTTTACTACATGGTATGTAAGGAATCTTTCTTTTATGAGGTACTTTTTGACTTTTCCGGCAAAAGTACGAGAAGAATGTTTTTTAACATATACGGCATGAAAGGATATTTAGGGTTTTATAAAGCCTTATTTTCATGAAGCTTACTCCAAAATATTTCATGAATATTTAAAAAGAAAATTTCTTTTAAAATTGCTTGGAATTTTGTAAAAATAAAATGATTTTGATGAAGAAAGGATATTTTCATCAAGAATTCATTTCTAGTGTTTTATCAAAACCATTTTCCATCTAAGATGACATTATTTCATATGTGTATGTATCAAGTATAATTTCTCTATGATTTACGTGGTTTCACTTCTCTTATGATGAAATGATATCCATTTATTTTTCATGTATTATGTTATGATGGGATGATGTTTATGAAACCCATTTTATTCTTTGGGTTATGATGAATAATTTATGTTTAATTTGTGGCACATGTAAGAATTATTTAATTATGAGATGGGTGGGACCTATATCTCCTTCCAATGCATTGGGTAAATATTTATATCTCATGATATAGACTTGGCTGTAATGGTAATTTAATCCGGTTCAATGATACAGGACTGGAACGAGGAGTGAACTCGATTCAGAAAGGGACTTTTTCCACTAAGATGGTCTTGGAAGCAATGCCTTGGCTACAATGGAAATCATAACAAGTGCTGAATGGTTTCCACAATTACATGTTTTATTCCCATGCTATTTTATCAAGATTAATGTTCCATTATGAAACATGCCTTGCGTACTTCCAAGATTTATGTCTTTGCTCAATATTTTGATGTTTTAACATTATGTTCATGTTTTTAAGTTCAATGGTATATGGTTTGTTTTATTTTCTTCATGCTTACCATTAATGAGCATTTGATCTCACCATTTATATGTTTTCTTTTCCCTAGGATATAAAGAAAGGTTTTTAGGTAGGAAAACAAAAGGGAAAGATCTTTATGGGAGATGTTTAAGATCTTTCACCATGATTAGAAGATTATATTCCGAGTTTCCAATGACACCAAACTATTATGGTCCGTGTGTGTCTGTTTTTGTTATGTATTATGTATTCCGCAAAAATAATGTAATGTCCATGTACATCATGATTAGGGTGTCTAAAATGAACCTTAGAATTTTACGACCATTATATCAATTAATAATATAATATTTGTTTAAAAAACGGTTTTATGTCAATTTTGACACTATTTGTTATTTTGTTTTTTTCTAAATTCATAACAACATTATTACTTAGAAAAAAATTAAGCTAAACAACCCTAATATGTTATATTAACCTATAAAATTAGTTTAATTCATAAAAAGTTTAATATTACATTTATTTGGGTATTTATAATATCAATTATGTTAATATTTTATTAATAAGGTAATTAATGCATCATCATTGCTTCGTTATTAAATTAAATTTTTTAATGTATAAGAAATTTAAATAAAATACCATTATGTAGGAAAACTTTTTTTCTTTTTAATGAATATTTATAGTCAAATTTATCATATATATAACTCTATATTAAAAATTTTTTAGTTATTAAACATTGATTTTAACTCTTTTAACACTTCTTTAAATAAAATTATAATAAGTGTCCTAATCTAATCCATGTGGACCTAAAGGGTAATATTTTATTCCTAAGGTTGTTTTTTGTATAATTACACTAATCCAATAGAATTAGGACATGTGTTAGGGGGAAAATAATATCAGTTTTACCATTAATTACTCTATTTACTTTTAACAGTGGTAAATAAAAGTAAAAAGTTACTATTCACCAAAAATTATTTTTATCATATTGAAACAAATTTTACTCTTTGATATTAACCGTGTCCCACAGATTTTCGAAATTCAACTCACAGAAGCGGTAAAATTAATTTTTATGTACAATTGCAAATGCTCCTAAGAGGTGGGTAAAAGACAGTAAAAAGTTCAACAAAATTTTTATATATCTAAAATTATTATAATATGACTCCAATTAATTACATTGAACTTATATCGGTATTATGTATCTATTTCTACCTAAAATAAATTTAAATAAAATAAATTATTATTTAAATAAAAAGTCGTTCTTAACCAATAACTCTGTGTTTTCACCATTCATAAAAAATTGAATGTTTTCAGAAAAATACTACAAATTCACCCTAAGCTAATTTTGATATTCCTAATACAAGAATGAAGTCCATTTTGAAAGTTAAAATTTATAAAATTTTAAAAAGTTGGTATTACTATTCATAACCGCGAGTTAATATAATATTTTAATAGCATGTCATTGTTTATTGAAACCCAGTTTTGCATACTACACACGCTATTGAGGAAGGTCGCGATTATGGGTAATGTATGCCAAGTCAGGGCTGCGTGTAGTACAATCTCCCTTTGGTGTTTCATATAACATAATCAAAAATTATTTCATTTATACATTAAAAAATCTATACTTAATGTTGCGTAGAATAATTTCCCCAAAACAAACATGAAATTATGTGTAACACTAGCCAAGAATAGTGTTGTGTATACATCATGCTAATACGGTGTAGTTTATAGTACAAGCTAATTTTAGTGAAGCGTACAACAAATGACATCAAAGAAATTAAAAAGAATAATTCTAATAAAATCTCGGGGTATTACATTCTACCCCCCAAAAAATGAATTTCGCCCTCGAAATTCGTTTGGGTTATAAATGATTTTCTACTTGAATGTTTCTTTCATTGAAACCCACATCGTAAAAAGGAATACTAAATCATCATTTTAAAAAGGAATGTTAGATATATAACAAATACCCAAAGTAACTCATCATTGGGTTTCCACATAGGAGAATATAGTTGAAAATATGGATATAGAAGAGAAATCTAACCACCAAGTTCTGATATAGAGTGGCAGAGAACATGGATATAAAAAATCCAACAATCTCAAAGCCATAAATTTGTGATGATCTATGGTACCATCTGATTCATCAGATATGATGGTACTAGGACAACATTTTTGGTTTTCAATATCATTTCCCTAAAGTTGAAAATTTTGAATTAAAACAAATACTTACTTGATTTTGGTACAATCTCATCACTGGTCATTCCATGAACAATTTTCACTATATATCATAAATAAATGAAGTTGAATTTGTCATTTGTGAAGTTTTAGCAGATCATGTGATAAAATTATGATTCATTCCATCTGTCTGAAACAAAAGGTTAGTAAAATTTATCAAATATACATAAGTCTATCTATGGTGAGTTTAATCGTATATGATTCCAAAAATGTTCTTATACTTCATCTATAATACCGCTTAGTAAAATAAAACTAGTTTCTACTAACCAGGGAATTCATGTAGGCTATAGGTAGGTGATAAAGACCTATCACACTTCAGTTGTGGGTTCAATTCACTCAATCTTGTCCGACGTAATGGGTAGTCGACCGTCCTGGAGGCTGTCCTTTTTCTAAAACTGTACTATTATAAAATTCTAGCAAAAAAGTTTTTTCCTTAGAAAATACTAACTAATTCCCAACATAATCCATTAAAACCGTTAGTATTATCAAAAATACTTATGTCCAGTCTCATAGTATAATGAAAACAATTAATAGAAAGGTCATCTACCAGGAATGTGAACACCATCATCTATCTCCCATATATCATAAGTTATATCTTGTTGGTCACATTCCAAATATTTGAATACCTTAATCATGTATTCTCTTGAAAATTTAATACACATTGAACATTAGTGAAAACATGAATGCTGTCAAAAGTTAACTCTTTCTGATATCCCAAAATTTCAATATTCTCAACCAATGATATCACTTTCTCCTTATATCAGTCATGAGCTCATGAATACTATAAAACATATTAATTTCTCCATATCCCTTCATTATGCGCATATCATCTGGTTTCCAGAAATATTTCAATCACTTTTCATGGTTACCGGTACTATATAATTATTGAAAATCACAATAAACTAATATATAGATATTCCAATATTCCAAAATACTATAAATGAGATTCCACAACATTATTTTAGAATCCCATTACATAAACAAATAATCATTCCACTACATCATTTTCATATTCAAAAACCACAATAGTGATCGCATGTGACTTCCCTTTGTCCTTTTCCTTAAGAGGTTGTTGAGGTCAATCATCATTAAACCTTGGATTAGGGAATTGGTTAGCATAATTCCCCATTTCCTTGCACATGAAGCATTTAAGTGTTGGTGGTGCATTTTATGTAGTCTTTTCTCTATTATCATCATTAGCTACCTTTTTCCCATTACTTCGACACTCAACTGCTCAATAACCTTATTTTCCACACTAGAAAAATTTTCTAGTCCCTTTAAGACAATCTCCATTATGCTTCTTTCCACACTTTGAGCATAATTAAACATTCATCTTCTTTTAACCATTGTTTTGAGATTTTTCCTTGAACTCTATCTTTCTTTTCTTGTCAAAACCATGTGATGGATATATTACACCAACTTCCAGTTCTACCTTGATATCACAACTCACAATTTTTTCATAGCTATTGAAGGCTTTTATAGCTAATGCCCTTCGAAGACTTGGTTTTAAGCCATTGAAGAGTCAACCAACTTTACGTTCAGGTTGGATGATAAAGCCTTATGCTTACCTTGAAAGCCTTGTAAAACTATCCTCGTGTATACCGACAGATTCATCATCCTTTTTCCTAAGATCAAGGAACTAGTTTTCCATCATTGTTCGAAGAATATGAGGGAAGTAATTTTTTAAAAACAAGTTCTTGAACTCATCCCATTCCATGGATTCAATTTCATTTTGGGGCCTTGTATTTTTAACTAGAGTCCACCACAGGTCTTCTTGACCTTCTAACCGGTAAACAGCCAAAATGACTTTTTCATGATCTGAACAGTGAAGTATCGAAAATATATTTTCAATGGTACTAATCCATTATTCATAAAAAAGTGGATCAGAAGACACACTGAAAGAAGGTGGACACTGCCTCATGAAGGACTCGATAGAATATTGTTCCTTTATTTACTCATTTGCATGTCAGGAATGATTCATAGCTTGTGTAAGTATAGCAATAAGATTTTTCACTCCATCTCCCATTACATTGGTTTGTTCTTGAGGATAATCATTGCATTGTCCATTACATTGATCAACACGGATCCTTCAGGTTCGATCCATCATCTAAAACCCAAAATGAATAGTGTGAGGAAAAAATCATGATAGGGAAAACAATATAATAAAGGGAGATTACCTTCAATATATAACATCTTAAATTTAATTATATGATCGTTACTGTAATTCTAGGACTATTACCTATATTTATAAATAATCTTAGGGACATCCCTAGACATACCATTGAAATATCTCTAGGGATCTCACTAAAGTTTTCGCATCCTAGTTTCGAAGGTTAACTACAACATTCCTTTGATACCAACTAGAGAGACCCAATCTTGACATACAAGGACATTACATAACTTTTTTGGAATACTTAATACATAAAAAAATTGACACCCAAGGTCTATAATAATTTAGTGTCTTTGGAAACATGGAACATAATCTTCTAATCATGGTGAATGATCTTTAGCATCTCTTATAAAGATATTCCACTTTTTTTTCTTACCTAAAACCTTTGTTTATATCCTAGGGAAAAGAAAAAATATAAAGGGTGATATGAAATTCTTAGTAAGGGTAATCGTGGAGAAAATAAAACAAACCAGATACATTTGAACATAAAAACATGAACATAAATTTTAAACATCGAGATCTTGAGTTGTGAAATAAATCTTGGAGTACCTAAGGCATAGATCATAAAGGAACATTAATCATGATAAAATAACATGGGAATAAAAAATGTAATTATGGAAACCATTAATAACATGATATGATTTCTATTTCATCCATTGAATTACTGGAAAGACCATCATTTTGGACAAAGTCCCTTACTGAATCGAGTTCACTCCCTGTTCCAGTCCTGTATCACTAAACTAGATTAACTTGTCATTCCAGCCATGTCTATGTCAGGAGATATAAATCATTACACAATGCATTGGAGGGAGATATAGGTCCCACCCATCTCATAATGAAACCATTATTATGTGCACCACAAAACAATCATAAATCATTCATCATAACCCAAAGAATAAAATGGGTTTCATAAATTTCATCCCATCATTACATAATCCATATAAAACAAATTGTTATTATTTCATCATAATAAAAATAAAACCACGTAAATAATAGAGACATTGTACTTGAAATATAATCATACCAAATAATTTCATCTTAGATGGAAAATAGTTTTGACAAAATAGTTGAAATGAGTTCTTGAGGAAAATATCCATTCTTTTTCAAAATCATTTTCTTTCCACAAAATGAAATTAAATTATAAAAGAAAATTTTTTTATTGAAAATAATCATGAAATATTATAGATGAAGCTTCATGAAAATTATGTGTTATGAAACTGTAAAAATCTGTTCTTTCCATATAAGATAAAAAAATATTTTCTTCATACTTTACCGAAAAAGTCAAAAATTATCTTGTATGGTAAACAAAAGAAAGATTCCTTACATAACACAAAGTAAAAGAAAAATAGGGTTAAACATGAATTTAAAATTACATGGAAGAATATTAAATACATTTTGAATAACATTTTTATGGGAATGGATGAAAAATATAACCCCAGTAAATACTTACGTATAAGAAATCTCAGATAAAAATGAGATTGCAAAATAATCACATACCTTATGTCCAATTTCTTATATATGTGTCTGAGACTCTTGTATAGTGGGTTAAACATATTATTATCTTATATCAGAATCATAATTATATTTATGATATCATATATTATTCACATATGACTTTATATTAACCGTTCATTTGTCAATTCCATGTCAAAGCAGTGTTTTTGGTAAAATCATTTCATTTATCGTAGGTGTTAGGACTTGTTGTTCTTGAAATTTTTATTACTTATATCATGATTTAGATACATCCAGAATGTAAATAATGATTTATATTTCAAATATATTCAGTGTGTGTATATATATATAATAGATAGATAAATGAAATGAAAGACACCGGTCATGGAGAAGGTAGGTCCTACGTACGCATGGACGTTGTTTTCCTTTCCTTATTGACTTGAATGGAAGTAAGTAGATGACATATATATATACATAAATAAAGTAGATTTTTTATGTCATATATTTCATTATTATTAATTATATATACTTTAAAATCATTCTTGAATGGTTAACATGGAGAATGAATCACATCCCGTCATGGAGATGGTAATCAGTGCGTACGCACGAGCGATGATATCATTCCCATAATTATTGAATGGAATTAGAGTGGATGATATAATATCTCAGAACTTTTATCATGTTATAATATTCATATATAGTTATTCTCTACACCATTATACCCATCCAAGTATGGTGGTGGTAGAAAAGCATATAAAACCACGGCGTGGAGACGGTATTCCGTACATACACACAAGCAGAGATTCTGTTTTTCGTAGGATGGATAGAGGGTGAAATAAGCTGGTTTCATATTTATAATAACATATAAGTATATAATTAATACTGATGTTATTACTTTATAATTAATCAACTAAAGAAGAGGAAGTGGAGGATGAAAAAAACATGAAATAATCGGTAAAAGTGATTACCTCTTCTTCGACGTGCCTCTTTTAAACTCCCTCTTAAGGAACTAGAGTTGGATTTTTGAGAAGACCATAACCTCTATTATACAACTAGAGCTGTATAAAAGAGAAATTTTCAGGGTTTGGCCGAGCTTGAAGGCTCATAATTGTTTAAATTGGAGAGGGAGGAGGTTCCCTTTTATAAGGAAGGAGAGGGGTACCTTAGGAAAAAATTAAAATATTATTTTATAATAAATTCATATTCGTTTTATTTTGGCACAAAAGTGACTTATTTAGAGGATATGGTCGGGAGGGGTTGAGATAATTTTAACCAATATGTTTTATACAAGTTTAGGTTACCATTTTATCCTTATAATTTAGATTTAACTCTAAGTTAAATAATTTATCTTTTATCGTGTCTTCTTGTATTCTTAAACTATATGGTTAATAAACTTACTATAAACTGAAAATAGAACCCAAATTGGATCATATATATTATTATATAAGTCTTTTGGCTGATCCTTATATTTCTAAGACCATTATATCAATTTTTAATATAATAGATTTTTTTAAAACTATTTAATGTCAATTTTTACACTATTTGGAATTTTATATTTTCTAAATTCATAACAGCATTATTACTTCGAAAAAATTCATCTAATCAACCCTAATATGTTATTCTAACCTATAAAATTAGTTTAATTCATACAAATTCTCAAATTACATTTATTTGGGTATTTATAATATCAATTATGTTAATATTTCATTGATAAGGTAATTACTGCATCATCATTGTGTCGTAAATAAATTAAATGTTATAAGGTCTAAAATTATAAATAAAATACCATTATTTAGGAAATATTTTTATATTTCTAATGAATATTTATAGTCAAATTTTTCTTAGGTTTAACCCTATATTAAAAATGTTTTATTTATTAAATTTTGATAATAACTCTTTTAACTCTTCTTTAAATAAAATAATAATAAGTGTCCTAATCTTATCCAAGTGGACCTAAAGGGTAATATATTATTATTAAGGTTGTTTTTTGTCGAATTAAACTTATCAAATATAATTAGGTCATGTTTTAGGGTAATAATAATATCATTTTTACCCTTAATTACTATATTTTTTTAACTATAGAAAATAAAAGTAAAAAGTTAATATTCAAAAAAAAAAATTTTATCTTATTGAACCACATTTATTGAACCACATTTTTCTCCTTGATATTAACCCTGTCTCTAGGATTTTCGAAATTCAACTCATAGAAGTGTTAAAATTAATTTTTATGTACAATTGCAAATGCTTCTAGGAGGTGCGTAAAAGATGGTAAAAAGTTCAATACCATTTTTTATATCTAACATTATTATAATATGACTCCAATTAATTTCATTGAAATTATATAGGTATTATGTATCTATTCAAACCTAAAATAAATTTAAATAAAATAAATTATTATTTAAATAAAAATCGGTTTTAACCAATAACTCAGTGTTTTCACTATTCATCAAAAATTGAATGTTTTCAGAAAAATAACAAAAATTCACCCTAAGCTAATCTCAATATTAGGAATCCAAAAATGAAGTCCATTTTAAATGATAAAATGTATAAAATTATAAAAAGTGGGTATTACTATTCATAACGGCTAGTTTATATAATATTTTGATAACATATCATTGTTTATTGAAACTCGATATTGCATTCTACACACGCTATCGAGGAAGGTCGTGATTGCGTGTAATGCAATCCAAGTCGAGTCTGCATGTAGTGCAAGATCCCTTTAGAGTTTCGTATAACATAATCAATACTTATTTCATTTATACATAAAAAATCAATACGTAATGTTGCGTAAAATAATTTCCACAAAACAAACTTGAAAGTAAGTATAACACGAGCCATGAATAGTGGTACGTATACTGCATGCTAATACGGAGTTGTGTATAATACAAGCTAATCTTTGTGAAGCTTACAACAAATGACATCAAAGAAATTAAAAAGAATAATTCTCATAAAATCTCGAGGTGTTACAATTTTAGTGTCATTTCGAATTGGAAATTCTAGGATTCGATTTTCACCACCATGTCTACGTGGCTTGGTTCAGATTTGGGAGTAGTATTGTTTCAGGAAGATGAAGGAAAATAGTGTTGAATACATTTTCCTTGATGATACCATTTCTATTTAGGTCTATAAGTACCTTTTTAAATGTACTATGGTTGTGGTTTCCTTTGAGTGTTTTTATTTTTTCAGTATGGGTATTTCTTGAAGGGTGGTGTTTTTAGAATTGGACACACCTAAAGTACTACTGCACATGACACAGATGAATCCTTATGTAGCGGGAAATGGTTAAAAAATTGGGAATGATCAGATAAAAAACGCACAATGAAATGTAAGGAGTGGAGTATAATTATTAAAATGATCTTGATATAATTTTAGTATAAGGATAGGAATCTCATCAAGTCTATTATCACCCCTTTCAGTAGATATTAAATACATTCATCGTGAACACCTCAAATGGGTGCAATTTTTCATGTACAAAATTGTTGTGCATTTTGATCCATGTTAGCAATTAAGTCACAAGTTGAAGTTTGAGTTTTATCAACTAGGGATCCACCACATGTAACATCTATCATTCCAAGATCCATAGGGAAAAAACCCTCATAGATATTTTTAACTAGGGATTATTAAATAATTTTGTGTTGGGGGAAATATAAACAATTTATTTTGAATCACTTTTAATATTCATGAAGGGTACCTCCTTGTAAATGTCTAATTCCATGGACTTATATTGTAATTGATATAGTTTTGGTGGTAGGGAATACAATTTCTAGAAATATTCATTTTAGTTCATTACCTACATCAACTATGGTTGGTATATAATATATGTGGTCTATGGTTACACCGTAAAGGGAGAAAGGGATGGACTGAACTTAATGAGGCCCTCAGTTACATTTTGTGGTTTCATGGTGGAGAGCACTATAAGAAATTCCTTGAGATATTTTTCAGGGTCCCCACCAGGCATGCAATTTAATTTAGGAATGATCTGGATGTGACATGATCATATCACATATATAGACACATCCTCGGGATGATTGATATACATAGGTTGGTACTCTATATATGGGGTGGTTCGTTATTTTAATGTATGGTTATCTAAAACCATGTATCTATTGTTTTATTTGGTACCCATATAGATTTGTTTAGTTTCACTTGATGTTCTATAAGGGGTTCCCCACTGTTACCCGATTTTTCTACTCTAGATGAACTAATTTTTGAGTGAAGGGTTTTTTCTATTTCTATGCCAAATTCTTGTAATATTTCATTTCTAGATAATTTTATGCAATAATGTTGTCCAATTTGTTTGTTTTTATAATTTCAAATGAAAATATAGATAAAATATTTAAATACATAAGAAAAATTAAATGTTAAAATAAATGAGAATTCTATATTAAAGAGTAAGAGAGGGAGTGAGAGAATAAGAGAGAGAGAGTGTGTGTGATAAAGAAGAAACACAAAAAATAAAAGAAAATAAAAACAATCAGAATGGTAGGAAGGAAATATAGAAATGAGTAGAAAATAAAAAAATGAAATAAAAGGGAAAAATTATTTTGGATCCCATCCAATAGTTTGAATATTTGTTCTCATTGTTGAGAACACCAATTTATATGTTTAGTTTTTCAAGTATTTCTACAGTATATCAAGAACCTGCGGACATCTCTCTATGGATCCTTAGATCATTAATAACAGAAGTGTTGAGTATTTTTCAGAAAATAATTATTGGTATAATGTTTATGGTGGTTTTATTAATTTAAAATAGAAATTGAAACAATATTACTAGTTAGAGAGATAAGTTTGTGAAATAATGATCAATATGTGTAAATGTCCACAGATGGTCATTGAACATCTCTCTCAGGGGAAGTGGGAAATATCATTAATTCCTTGATTTATAAACAATGAAACTAGTAGGTTTTGTGAGTTATTACTATTTTAAGACATATTATTTGATCAATCAATGATACTTATTACCTGGTACCACTCAAAATCAATAAAAATTAATCAATTTAATAACCAAACTCAATCAATAAATCATATCAACAACATGATGTTATGATAAAGTAGTTTAAATGATATAATTTTTCACATGAGAAGAACATAAATATTCATGGGTTTAGGATTATATATTTTTCCATCATAGAATACCCATTCACACCATAATAGAAGGAAAGGGGTGATAAAATAGATTATCATGTTCAAGTCATCACAAGATATGGGTTATTCATGGATACATTAGGATTATTGTTTCCTTGATTGGAATTTTATCATAGTAGAATAAATATGGAATCAAAATATACAAAGTATTAATAATTAACATCAATTATAGAAATTCAATTATATTAAAAAATTACATGTGTGGATCCAAAGAATACTACAAATAACAAACCCCCCAAGTTGATCACTAAGAGGGTCAAAAGAATATGAATGATAAGAAGATTAAAATAGAAGAATAAATATACCAAATATGACTCAGCGTTACTCCAGGTCATTTCAAAATATAAAATGATATATGAAAGTAATTTAATTAGAAATATGATATGTTGTTTCCATGAAATGTCAATTGTCTATTTGTGTAGGTGATCTATTCATTATAGAATATTTTAACAAATTAATTGGAGCATTTGACTAACCAAATGTTTACCATTTACTTCAAATTCATTGGGGAGCTGGGTCATCTTGTTATCATTCAAGTGGAGGTTGAATCCACCCAATTATATTTTATAAGGATGCATTATAGACAAATTACTTAAGGGTGGTCCAATATGGCCAGCATAGAATATCTTCACCTAGTGGTCCACTATTGAGCATCAAAATATATGAATTGAGATCCATGGGCTTCTTGGGTAATATAGACCACACAGTTTTTATATCTCCCACAAATTTTTGGTCCCAATTTTAATTCTTGTATTATACACATAAAATATTTATTTAAATAAGTATGTTGGGGATCTTTCTCATTTTGTCTTATTTTCATTGAATTTTGTTGTTGGTTCTTCAAATCACCTTTTAATATATAGTAATATTTTTCGAAAAAATACACAATTTAACATTGATAAACATTAAATTATTGTATAAAAAATGAAGTGAAATTTCATATTATATTTTGAATTTTCATTAAAAACATAGTTTAATACTATAGTGTTATGTTGTAAATTAATAGTGAATCATTTTGCGATCAAATCCATGAAAAATATTAATATAATTTTTAGGATGAAAATAGAAGAGTTATAATTTTGATTGAATGTATTGTCCTTAATTTTATATTGTATTACATTGTTTTCAACATTTAATAAATTTAATTTATTTTCTTATTGTTTGTAAATTGAACATATATAAAAAAATTGTCATCCCTGTCTTGGCCTCCATCCAATCATTCGTGGAATGTGTGGGATTCACCTCAACCATGCATGGGTTCATTATATATATAGGGAATTATAGAATGTGTTATAAAGTGTGTGAAAATTATGGTGAGTCAGAGAATATACACACAAGTAGAGAACACACCAGGGTTCCCATGGGGATCATGCAAGGGTATAACACATCCCTTGAGGGGTAGATGTGTGACAGTGTTTCAGGTGCCAAACCCCACTTTTGGATTGATGTATGGTTTAAATGAATAATATTAATCTATTCCAAACAATGGAAAAATGTCTGATGTAGGAATCCTGATTAACTATGTTATTCATCTGTCCTTAAATTAAATAGAAATAACCATAGTTGTTGGATTGACTGAGTGTGCACCATTCAATCCGGCCATGAATTCATCTTTAACTATACAAACCCTATCATATTCTATGTCAACATCTAGATTATCGACATCCTCTGTTATATAAACATCTTTAGATTACCCCTGATGTTATTAATATTTTCATGACTTATTATATACTACCTTTATTTATTTTATATGAAAGGTTCTTAATTTTGTGTGAAATATTAATGTTTAAATACTGTGTAAATGTTTTCAGCATTTTTAGAAGTAGTCCAATTGATTTAGTTTAATATTTTATTTATAAATCTTACCCTACTAATTCAAATAGTGTGGTTTATGTTTTTTAGGATTCCTTATTCAATTTCTCACATATCATTAGAATCAATTAATGACCAATTCTTCCATTTAAAGGACCATATGGACCACACAAGAAGACCCAAATAATTTGTTATGAAACAGGACCATCTATAATGATTGAGATTCTGTTCTAAACTGCGATGCTCAAATTTGTGGAAACTCTTTCATATGTTCGAGATTATCCAAATGAATCATGGATAAAAAATTTATGGTCCAACAATAAGAAAAAGAGGCCCAAATAATGCGATGAAGTTCATCCCATCATTCTGGAAGGAAATGATAATTCAGACACTATTCATGACATGTCTCTTGGTCTAGTAATCAAATAAAGCTGAGATTTTTCATTGTGAAATAGGAGATATAAGCGCCAGATTTTGTTGAAGAAATCATTTGGATTTGAAGGCATCTTCTTGTTCGAGATCCATTAAAATTTTGTCCATCGAAAAATAATGGATTGAAATGGATAGTTTAACTTCGTTTAATAATACCGCCATAACATTGGCTCCATAATTCCAAATGATTCCAAATATTGAGAGTGGTTGGACAACTACTGTATCTATAACTTTGAAAGAGGTGATACCTCGATATTCAGCTTTCTGAATATCCAAATCGTCGAGCCAAGTGGAGGGACAGATTGGGAATGCCAACAGTCCACTTCATAGGGCTATAAATACATTCCCCTCCTTTCCTTCAAATGGGTTGGAATTTAAGAGAAAAAGAGGATAGGATGGCACGACCAAGGCTCTTCCAAAGGGTTGGGTGGATCTTCCATACTCATGTTTTTACTTGAGAACAATTCCTCCTTTCTTCCTTTCATATACTTTTGTGTTGTTCTTTGTTAGTAATCGTGTAAGTGTTTGTGTTTTATAACTCTATTTTAATGAATGTTTCTTCTTCAATATATCTTATTCTCATCCACCATATACAATTTCAAATTAATGTTCTTAAAATAGATTCAATATATTTGAATCCCTTTTACTTAATTTGCTTACCCATTCAATCGAAAGTCAGTTTTAAATTATCATCATTGTCCATGTGTGTGTGTGTGACGCACCACTCTTTTCATATCTCTTTATTTTTCTTCTCTTCTTAATTTATCATCATAATCAATATAACCATATTACTAAACACTCAAATGTTTGAGTAAATATATTATTGGTGTTAGTCAAAATTTACAGATGTTAAGTGATTAAATGTATTTGTTCGACGAATACTTTTTAATTTAACATTGTGTATGTTGGACATAACATATCATGGATTAATGACTTGTTTTGTTTAATGTGTCGTTTCCATGGATTATTGGAACCATAAATACACTATAATCAAAATTATATAATTTATATTAGAACCCTAATTTATGTTAAGCCTTGGATTAAAGCCTTAACACTTAGGAATTCCAATCAACGTTATCTTGTGAAGTGGGTGTAAATGTAAATGAAATATAAAGAAAATGTCAAGGATATCACAAGATTCACTCCCTAAAAATGAACTCACCCCAATATTTATCTATTTTTTAAATCAATCACAATCAATCAATCATTCCAATTATGCTCTGCAAACAAACCCCCGAATAAAAATATAATCAACTAAAATTAATCGACTATTTAAAAAGTATCATCACTGAGGATTCGACCCGAGTGCTGCTACACACATTAGCAGAGCATCAAAACATTGACCGATCGATATTCGACAATCACACATGAATTTTAAATGGAACTGTTTCTAGGGATGGTGATTTAAGTAGTCATTAGTTTTTGGTTATTGTAAAAAAAGAAAAAAAAATTATTTAAAAAAATTGATTAAAAAAACACAACGAAAAACCCATCTTCCATTTCCTTCCAACATCTCTCTGAATGCCTCGTGTCCTCCCAAACAATCCATCGGATTTGTTTGATGCTAAAATTGAGTGAAAACTTCACTAACATCGTAGTAACATAAGAGATAATCAACTCATTCAAGACCTATTCATTGTCCAACCAATTGAATTAGATATGGCCAATCCTAGGGAACAAAAACTAAAAGAACTTGTTGCCCAGGATATTAATTACCAACCTCTTGGTATTCAATATCCTATCATATAAGCTGACTTCGAACACAATCCGGGTTTGATTCATCTTCTCATCATTTCTACAGGCTAGTTGGTGAGGATCCACATCTTCATATTAAAGAGTTCCAAGTGGTATGCTCTACATTGAAGCCTCAAGGGGTTTTTGAGGAACAAATCAAATTCTGAGCATTCCATTTTTACCTAGCTAACACTGTTATGTCATGGCTTTACTAGTTACCTACATGTTCCACCACCACATGGAATGAAATGAAGCAACTATTTTAATAGAAATTCTTTCCTGCTTCTCATACAGATTCTATACGAAATAAAATAAGTTGTATTCATCAATTCCCAAGTGAATCACTCCATGAGGACTGGGAGAGGTTCAAAAAGACAGTTAAAACCTTTCCATGCCACCAAATCCATGACCAACTCTTTATCCAATACTTCTATGAGGGGTTATTGGCTATGGAGAAAATTATCATTGATGCTGCAAGTGGTGGTGCTCTTGTTGATAAAACTCCTGCAGCTTCAAGAGATATTATAAGAAACATGGCTGAAAACATACAACAATTCCATACTCGAGCACATGATCATGTCAAACAATCCCATTATAATCAATCTATAGAGCCAAACAAGATGACCGAGTGGATGAGAGAACTTACAGGTCTTGTGCTACAACTAGCTGTGACATCCAAATCCCCAACCTCATCTTCTTCACAAGCAATATTTCCTGGATCTGTCAAAAACTGTGGAATCTGCAACTCTTTATCTCATCCAATTGACACATGTCTACAACTTCAAGAGGATCAATCCAATTCATCTAGACCAATGGAGCTCAATGTGGCATATGCTTAGAGGAACACCAACCCTCAACTATCAGGTCAGTTTGTTAGAAACTTCAACCAACCCTATTCTGAGCCTTTCTCTTCTACACAAAACCCTAACTTGAGATATGGGAATCCAATATCTTATCCCTCTGAATTCACTACTCCAAACCCAAACCAATTCCAATATGGTCATGGTGATTTTAACTTCCAACAAACTTATCCTTTTGTTCCTCAAATTTAATGGAACAATACTCCTCTTGGATTTCTTTATCCTAGTGAGTATTGCCAATTCCAAAACCAATACAATCACTTTACCAAGAACCAAAATCAAGGTTACCCCAATCCAGGACAAGCCACTTCTTCCAAGAAACCATGGTAAAGCGCAATTGAAGATCTTTCCACCTTCACCCATTCTAGGCCTAAGAACATTGAAACCCAAATTGGTCAATTTGCATTCCACCTTAGTCAGCAACAACTATCTAATTCTTCCAAACTACCATCTCAACTATTACCCTACCCCAAGGGTAATGTATTTTCAATTGCAATTAGATCATGAAAGCAAATTTCTATTCCACAAGATACATCCCCCAACCCTCTTTTGAATGTTGACTGAGAAAATGAAAAGAAAAAGAAACTTTAAAGGAAATCTGAATCCATTACCGCACCTCCTTCCATTCCAATTAGTAATCTAATTCCTTTTCCACATGATTTATATAAGACAAGGAAGTTATTTGAACCTGATCCTAAAATGCTCAACATGTTTAGACGTGTTGAACTAAAAATTCCTCTCTTAGATTCCATCAAAAAAATTCTTATGTATTCCATGTTTTTTAAGGAATTGTGCACCTACAAGAGGCAACATAGGACCTTTGAAAAAGTTTCCACATAGCATTTTATTCCCATAAAGTGCACTGATCCTAGGACCTTTATGGTTCCATGTCAAATTGGATATTCTAACTTCGATTATGCACTCATAGACTTAGGATAATCAATTAATGTCATGCCCAAATCCATATTATTCAACCTTGGTCTAGGTCCTTTAAATCCAATAGTTGTTTTCATTCAGTTAGCCAATCGGAGAACTTCTATTTCTGAGGGTATAATTGAAGATTTCCTTTTTCATGTTAATGATCATATCTTCCCAACTGATTTTTATGTCCAAGTCATGGAAGGTGAGATGAAATCTTCTCAATCTCCCCTAATTATAGGATGACCATTCCTCAGGACTGCTAGAACCAAAATTGATGTCCATTTAGGCATCTTATCCAAGGAAATTTGTGACCAACTGGTCAAATTCAACATTTTCCAAGCCATGCGATACCCATTTGAGGATTACTAGCCATTCTTAATCCACGCTTCTAAGGACACTTCTAAGAGTCAATTGAACCCCATTCCATCATTTTCATCCCTTTATGATGATAAAAGATCTTGTGAAATCTACAACATGATTAACCAAGTCACAAATGGTGAAGTTGATGTGGACCTATCATTCATAGACTCCATCAATCTAGAGGAACTTGAAAACTCTCTTGAATCCCACATTAACTCTGATCTCTACTGTTCCACCTTGCAAAGTGTTAAGGAAAATGAATTTGAAGCAATTGAAGTCCCTTCATCCATTCCTAAGATGTCTAACCCACAAATGAGAGATGATACTGATCTAAAACCTCTTCCTAAACACCTAAAATATGAATTCCTTTTCCATGATCACTCTTATCCTGTCATTATCTCTTCTTCACTTTCCAAAACCGAGGAGTCCAAACTTGTTCAAGTGTTAGAGGAAAACAAAAAGGCCTTAGGGTGGACCCTAGATGACATTCTAGGAATCAAACCTGCTATTTTCATGCATCACATCCATCTTGAGGAATCATACAAACCAATTAGACAACCACAAAGAAGACTCAATACACACATACTTGAGGTAGTTAGGGAATAGATCACCATGATTCTTCAAGATGGTATTATCTATAAAATTTTGGATAGTGAATGGGTTAGTCCAATTCATGTTGTACCTAATAATAGTGGGATAACTGTTATCACAAATGAACATGGGGAGGTAGTCACAAATCAAGTGAAGAACAAATGGCGTGTGTGCATCGACTATATGAAATTGAATGTTGAAACAAGAAAAGATCACTATACTCTTCCGTTCCTTGATCAAATTCTAGAACGATTAGCTAGAGTGTCACACTATTTCATTCTTGTTAGATTTGCCGGCTACTTCCGAGTCCCAATCGCACCTCAGGACTAAGAAATGAATACTTTCACTTGGCCCTTTGGAACATATGCATATAATAGAATGCCTTTTGGCCTTTACAATGCTTTTGAAACATTCTAAAGGTGTATGATGAGTATCTTTTCTGAATTCATTGAATAATACATGGATGTTTTCATGGATGACTTTACCATTTATGGTGAGTCATTTGAATCTTGCTTGAATTCACTCTCTCTAGTCCTTAAAAAGTGTGTCAAGTGTATCCTTGTGTTAAATTTTGAAAAATGTTAATTCATGGTTTCAAATGGGATTGTTCTTGGGATCGTAGTTTCAAAAGATGTCATTGAAGTTGATCCTACCAAAATTGAAGTGATCCAATCACTTCCTGAACCCACTTCTATTTGAGACATCTGTTCATTCCTTAGTCATGCCAGTTTCTATTAGTGATTCATCCATAACATCCGTAAAATTTCCCTCCCACTCACTCGGTTGATCCAAAATGATGTCACTTTCTATTTTGATGAGGTTTTTAAGAGATCCTTCATTGAACTCAAAACTGCTCTTACATCTACCAAAATAATCTAACCCCCATATTGGTCCTTACCCTTTGAGTTGATGTGTGATACATCTGATAGAGCTGTTGGGACTATTATTGGTCTTATAAGAGAAAAAATTCCGCATGTCATATATTATGCCTCAAAAAAATTGGATGAAATTAAATCTTACTACACTGTCACTGAAAAAGAACTATTAGAAGTTTTTTTTTCTTTATATAACTTCTGAACCTATCTCTTAGGTTCCAAAATCATTATCTTCATAGACTATTATGCTATAATGTTCTTACCCATGAAAAGTGATTCAAAACCAAGGCTAATAAGATGGATCTTAATGCTCTAAGAGTTTGAACATGAAATAAAAGATAGAATAGGAATAGAAAACCCTGTGGATGATCACTTGAGTAGTATTTATAATTCTTCCCATTCTGAAATATTTGATCCATAATTTCCAACTAAGCACCTTTCATCTCTCACTCTAAAAATACCATGGTATTCCCCAATTTTAAATTACTTGGTTTCTGTTTTTTTTCTGAATTTTTTTCCAAAGAACCAAAAATGAAGTTGAAAAGTGATTCAAAATACTATTTTTGGGAAGAAAATAGACGTTGGATAAATGGGGATGACATGGTAATAAGGAGATGTTTCGATGAAAATGAACATTATTCTATCTTAGAATTCTCTCACTCAATGCCTGGTGGTGGCCACTTTGGACCACAAAGGACCTCCCGAATGGTTCTAGACTCTGGATTATTTTGCCCTTCACTCTTCAAGGACTCACATGAGTTCTGTCAATCATGACCAACCTTCCAATAATTTGAAATAATTTCAAAGAGAAATGAAATTCCCCAAAATCCATAAATTTTCATTAAGATCTTTTATGTTTGGGGAATCGATTTCATGGGACCATTCCCCCTTTCCAATGGATTTTCATACATTCTTTTTACAGTTCATTATGTTTCTAGGCGGGTTGAGGCCAAACCCACTAGAAATGATGATTCACATACTGTGAGTGAGTTCATAAAGGCAGACATCTTCCACTAATTTGGCACACCTCATGCCTTGATAAGTGGATTAGGAACCCATTTTTGTAATAAAACTACCGAATCTCTTATGGAAAAGAATGGGGTTTTACATAAACCATCAACTGCATATCACCCCCAAATAAATGGCATGGATGAACTTTCTAATAGAGAAGTGAAAAGAGTGCTTCAGAGAATTGTAAAACCTACCTGAAAAGATAGGCCTAAAAGACTTGGAGAATCACTTTGGGTATATCGAACATCCTATAAAACACCCATTGAGATGTCTCTTTTTAGGTGAGTTTTTGGTATAGCATGTCATCTACCAGTTGAAATCCAAAATAAGTGTTTTTGGGATGTTAAAACTTATAATTTTGATTGTGAAAAATCTGGTGAAGAAAGATTGTTGCAAGTGGCTGAACTGGAGGAGCTTAGACTTGATTCTTACGAGAATTATAATCTCTACAAAAAATCACATGAACTCCATGAAAAACACATTCCAAGAAAGGTATTCTTAGAAGGTGATATGGTAATGTTCTTTAGTTCTTGATTTCAACTTCACCAAGGTAAGATTAATTCACGTTGGGATGGTCCTTTTGTTATTACTAATGTTTTCTTGTTTAGTGCAGTGCAATTCCAAGACCCCTCTTCCAAAAGGTCATTCACGGTTAATAGACATCAGTTAAAGTATCACAATGAGAGGACACACAATCCTAGATCAAAATCAACTTCCATTGGATCCTCAAATTCTGCAGTCAACCCACCACTAGATAAAGATATCAACCCACCAAATCCAAACTAGGGGGAACCTCTTTCTCGTTAACTATTTCTCTCTCTCTTCCTCTCTCTACCTATTTCTTATTCTTCCTCTATTTTTCATTTTCATTACCACATTTTTTTTCAAACCCATTATTTTTTTATTTCTCTTTTGTGTGAGTGTTTCTTTATTAAAAACTAAAATAACTGTAAAAAAACAAAAAAAAAAGAATCATAACAAAAAAAAACAAAAAAAAAATAAAGAGTCATTCTTACTCACCATCGAGTTTTGAAATTGTGTCCTACATTTTTGGGGATTCAACATGCATGTTTTCATCCAAATGTTTTTTATGATTATCATGACATTGGATAAATAATTTTGTGTCAAAACCAACAAATTTTGAATGCTCAATTTTTTATTTGCAAAATGATTTTCCCCAACTGTGAGAACCAACATTAGCTTTCATTCCATGGATACCTATGGCCATCTTTTGAAAATGAGTGTTTTTTCACCTCTATTTTTGAATCTTGAGTTTGTGGACCTTTTAGATGAATTTCCTACTTTAGTGTGCATTAATATGATAAAGGCATTTTATGAAACACGTGAGAATCACAATATCCAAATATACTCTCGTTAACCATACATTAATCCTCCTTTTGAAATCCCCTTCAAGCCTATAAAACCTTTTTCTTTGTTAGACACATTACAAGCACAATACCTATCCTACCCAATATCAACATCAATTTTTCATTGTGTATTTTTTATGAAATTTACGTTTGGGGGGAATGGATTTCGTTTTGGGTACCCTTTGTTGATTTCACCATTTTATCATGTTCTTGAGGGAAAGAATCCATTCTTGTGTGGGGGAGAGGCTTTAGATAAGTGATTTTTATAGAATGTAATGTACTTCCATTTATGTAATTTTGTAAATTTTATTGAAATGTGTTAGAAAAAATAAAAAATGATGAAAAAAATCAAAAACAATTAAAAAATTGGGTTGTGTCTTTGATAGGTCAAAAATCACTCTTTCTTTAACCTTTGATCTTGTTATAACTATTAAAATTAGTGACATGAGGAGATCAAACATGGGTTGGGATATGAGTGCGATATCTATTTCAAGGATAAATTTCAAAAAAACAAATAGAAAAAAATCAAATAAAAAACAAACAATTCCATTATATTCTTATTGGGAGAAGTTTTTGATTTTGTAAAAATTGCATCTTTTCATTCCCTTCATATTTCGTTCCACTTTTTTGTATTATTTCACAAATTCATTCCATCATAAATTTGTGTTTCGATTTACTTTCATGTTTTATTTTAAAAATATTCTGCATTATGTTTTCGATGTTGGGGTTTGACCCTTTTTTTCTTTCTTGGACATTATATGTTTTCCGTCCCATAGCCACAGAAAAATCCTTCAAAATACCTCTTGATTATTGTGCACTTTAGATATGTATTGGATGCTGAGAGCTCTTTAAAACTCTATGATTTTCACTTTTTTTTGGTGAAAGAGAGAACCTCCACAAATGAATTTCATCATCTTCAGAGTTGTGAGTTTTGAGTGTCCACATTTTCCATTTCTAAATTTTAGCATGAAAAAATGAATTATTTTTAGAATATTTTTTTTTGTAATAACTTGTGGTTTAATTTAATATGGATGAGTGAAATAGTTTAAACCTCCCCTTATTGAATAAAACAAAATTTTAATATTTTTTTGTGAGTGAAAATGATTTTTCCATTGTTTTTATATTTGTTTCACATGAGGAAATGCATAAGACTAAGTGTGGGGGATTTTATGTTATTGAAATTTTCATGAGTTATTATATACTACATTTACTTATTTTATATAAAATGTTCATAATTTGTATGAAGTATTAATTTTTAATACTAAGTATAATTTTTGAGCATTTTTAGAAGTAATCCATTTGAATCAGATTACTATTTTATTTATAACACTTCCCCTAGTGCTTCAAATTGTGTTGTTATTCTTTTGTACGATTCCTTATTCAATTTCTCACATATCATTAGAAGGAATCATTGGCCAATTGTGGCATTTCACGGGACATATGTACCACACAAATTTCTATATATGGTCTTCTTGGGTGGTCCATATGGCCCTTCAAATGATGATAAATTATTTGGGTCATCTTGTGTGGTCCATATGGCCCTTCAAATACCATAATTGGCCACTCTTTTCATATATCTTTATTTTTCTTCCATTATTAATTTATCATAATTATCATAATAATCATATTATTAAACACCCAATTGGATGATTAAATCTATTATTGGGGTGAGTCAAAATTTAGGGTAGTTCATTGAATGAGAGTATTTGCTCGACGAATATTCTTTAATTTAACATTGTGTATGTTGGACTTAAAATGCCACAAATTAATGACTTTTTTTGTTTAAAGTGTGGTTTCAATGGATTATTGAAACCATAAATACACTACCATCAACAAGATATAATTTTTATTAGAACCTTATATTATGTTAAGGCTTGGATTAAAGCCTTAACACTTAGAAATCCCAATCAAAGTTATCTTGTGAAGTGGGTGTTAATTTAAATGCAATATAAAGAAAACCTCAAGGATATCACAAGTTTAACTCCCTAAAAATGAACTCACCCCAATATTTATCAATTTTTTAAATAAATCATAATCAATAAATCATTTCAATTATGCTTTGCAAAAAAATCCCCCTAATCAAAATACAATCAACTAAAAAAACTGATTATTTAAAAAGTTTCATAGTCAAGGATTCGACCCAATTGCTTCTATACAAATTAGCAGAGCATCAGAACATTGACCGATAGTTATCCGTCAATCGGCCATGTGTTTCAAATGGCATCATTGCCAGGGATTTTGCTTTAATTAGACATTAGTTTCTGGTTATTGTAAAAAAATAAAAAAAACAATATTTTAAAAAAATTGATTAAAAAAACACAATGAAAACCCTGTCTTCCTTTTCCTTCCAACATCTCTTGAAATTCCCCATAGCCTCCCAAAAACTCCCATGGATTTGTTTGACCCTGAAATTGAGCGAACACTTCACCATCTTAGGATGAACATAAGAGATAATCATCTTATTCCAGAAATAGTCATTGGCCAACCAATTGAATTAGATATGGCCAATCCTAGGGAAAAACACTAAAATAACTTTCTTCCCTTGATATGAATTACAAACCTCTTGGTATTCAATATCCTAACTTAGAATATGACATTGAAATTAACTCAGGTTTGATTCATCTTCTCCCTCATTTCCACAGGCTAGCTGGTGAGGATCCACATCTTCATCATAAAGAGTTTCAAGTGGTGTGCTCTACCATGAAGCCTCAAGGGGTTTCTGAGGAACAAATAAAACTCCAAGAATTCCCTTTTTCCCTAGCTGACACTGCAATTTCATGGCTTTACTACCTACCTCCTGGTTCCATAAACACATGGAATGATATGAATAGAGTCTTTTTAGATAAATTCTTTAATGCTTCTCATATTGCTTCTATCCAAAAAGAAATAAGTTGTATTCGTCAATTCCCAAGTGAATTGCTCCATGAGTACTGGGAGAGGTTCAAACAGATTCTTATAACCTATCCACACCACAAAATCCCTAACCAACTCTTGATTCAGAACTTCTACGAGGGGTTATTGTCTATGGAGAGAACTCTCATTGATGCTGCAAGTGGTGGTGCTCTTGTTGATAAAACTCATACAGATGCAAGAGGTCTTATAAGAAACATGGATGAAAACACACTAAAATTCCATACTCAAGAACATGATCATGTTAAACAAGTCCAATATAATCAATCGATAGAGGCAAAAAAGATGAAAGAGTGGACGAGTGAACTTACAGGTCTTCTGCGGCAACTAGCTGTGGCATCGAAATCCACAACCTCATTTTCTCCACAATCAATGTTTCCTAGACCTATCAAAAACTGTGGAATATTAAACTCTCCATCTCATCTAATTGACACATGTTCAAAAACTCAAGAGGATCAATCCGATTCATATATACCAATGGAGCTCAATGCAGTATATGATAAGAGGAACACCAACCCTCAACTATCAGGTCAGTTTTTTAGAAAATTAAAACAATCCCATTCTGATCCTCTCTCTTATACATATAACCCTAACTTGAGATATGTGAATCCTGTATATCACCCCCCTCAATTCCTTCCTCAAAACCCAAACCATTTCCAATATGGTCAAGGTGTTGGTAACTTCCAACAACCATAGCCTTTTGTTACTCAACCTCAAAGGAACAATCCCCCTCCCGGATTCCATTATCCTAGTGAGCCTTCACAATTCCAAAACCAATACAATCACTTTCCCGTGAAACAAAATCAAAGTAATCCCAATCCGGGACAACCCTTTTCTTCCAAGAAATCATGGAAAAGTGTTGTTTAAGATCTTACCTCCTTCACTTGTTCTAGTCTAATGAACATTGAAACCCAAATTGGTCAACTTGCATCCCATCTTAGTCAGCACCAACCATCAAATTATTCCTAACTCCCAACTAAACCATTACCCAACCCCAAGGGTAATTTATGTGCAGTTGCACTTAGATCAGGAAAGCAAATTTCTATTCCTCAAGATAAGTCCCCCAACCCTCCTTTAAATGTTGACCAGGAAAATGAAAAGAAAAGTAATCTTGAAAGGGAATCTGAATCTATTCCCTCACCTCCATCCATTCCACCTAGGAATCAATTTCCTTTTCCACAAGCTGTCTCTAAGCCAAAGAAGTCATTTGAATCTGATCCTAAAATGCTCGACTTGGTTAGATGTGTTGAAGTCAACATACCTATCATAGATTCCATCAACCAAATTCCTATGTATGCCAAGTATGTTAAGGAATTTTTCAACCATAAGAGGCATCTTAAGACCTTGGAAAATGTTTCCACCCAGTAGTTTATTCCCATAAAGTGCAACGATCTAGGGACCTTTCCGGTTCCATGAAAAATTAGAAGTTCTAACTTCGATGATGCACTCATTGAATTAGGGGCCTCAATTAAATTCATGCCCAAAACCATCTTCTCGCACCTTGGTGTAGGTCTGATACATCCAACGGGTGTTTCCATTCAGTTAGCCAATTGAAGCACTGCTAGTCTCGAGGTTATATTTAAAGATGTCCTTGTTTCTATTAATGATCTTATATTCCCAGAATATTTGATGTCCATGGCATGGGAGGTGAGACAAAATCTTCTCGAAATCCCCTAATTCTAGGAAGACCATTCCTCATGACTGCTATAAAAAAAATTGATGTCTATTCAGGCATCTTATCCATGGAATTTAGTGACCAAATGGTCAAATTCAACATTTACCAAGCCATGCGATACCCATCTGATGATTAATCTATATTCTCAATCCATGCTTCCGAGGACACTTCTAAGAGTCAATTGAACCCCATTCCATCATGTTCATATTGTTCCAATGATAAAAGATATTATGAAATCTGAAACATGATAAACCAAGTCATTAATGGTGAAGTTGATGGGGGCCTCTCATTCATAGAATCCATTAATCTAGAGGAACTTGAAAACACTCTTGAATCCCACATAAACTTTGATATCTACTACTCCACATTGGATAGTATTAAGCAAAATGAATCATAAGTAATTGAAGTCCCTTCATCCATTACTGAGATTTCTAACCCACAAATAAGAGATGGTACTAATCTAAAACCACTTCGTGAACACCGGAAATATGCATTCCTTTTCCATGACCACTGTTATCCTGTCATTATCTCTTCTTCACTTAACAAAACTGAGGAGTCCAAACTTGTTCAAGTGTTAGAGGAAAACAAAAAGGCCTTAGGGTGGACCCTAGATGACATAACAGGAATCAAAACTGCTCTTTTCATGCAATACATCCATCTTGAGGAATCATCCAAACCAATTAGAAAACCAAAAAGTAGACTCAATCCACTCATACTTGAGGTAGTTAAGGAAGAGATCACCAGGCTTCCTCAAGATGCTAATATCTATCCAATTTCTCATAGTGAATGGGTTAGTCCAATTCAAGTTGTACCTAATAATGGTGGGATAACTATTGTCACAAAAGAACATGGGGAGGTAGTCACAAATCAAGTGAAGAAAAAATGGAGTGTGTGCATCGACTATAAGAAATTGATTGTTGAAACAAGAAAAGATCATTGCCCTCTTCCATTCCTTGATCAAATTATAGAACTATTAGCTGTAAAGTCACTCTATTGCTTTTTGGATGGATACACCAGCTACTTCTAAATCCCAATCGCACCTCAAAACCTATAAAAGACTAATTTCACATGGACATTTGGAACATATGCATATAGGAGAATGCCTTTTGGCATTTTAAATGCTCCTAGAACTTTCCAGAGATGTATGATGAGTATCTTTTCTGAATTCATTGAACACTGCATGGAAGTCTTCATGGATGACTTCACAATTGATGGTGAGTCATTTGAATCTTTCCTGAATTTACACTCTCTTGTCCTTTTAATGCGTATCATGTGTAACCTTGTGTTAAATTTTGAAAAATGTAACTTCATGGTTGAAAATTGGATTATTATAGGGAACATTGTTTCAAAAGATGGTATGGATGTTTATACTGCCAAAATTTAAGTGATCCAATCACTTCCTAAACACACTTTTGTTTGAGACATCCATTCATTCCTCATTCATACTGGTTTCTATTGGCGATTCATCCATAACTTCAGTAAAATATCCCTCCCACTAACTCGGCTGCTCCAACATGATGTCACATTCCATTTAAATGAAGATTGAAAGAGATCATTCATTGAACTAAAAAATGCTCTTATGTAAACCCTGATAATCCAACCCCCAGATTGGTCCTTACCCTTTGAGTTGATGTGTGATTCTTCTGATAGAGCTGTTGGGGATGTTCTTGGTCAAATAAGAGAAAAAATTCTTCATGTCATCTATTATGCCTAAAAACACTGGATGAAACTCAATCTCACTACACTGTCACTAAAAAATAACATTTATCAGTTTTTTTTGCTTTAGATAAATTCTGACCCAATCTCTTAGGTTCCAAAATCATTATCTTCACAAACCATTATGGTATAAAGTTTTTACTCATGAAAAGTGACTCAAAACCAAGGCTAATAAGATGGATCCTAATGATCCAAGTGTTTGAACTTGAAATAAAATATAGATCAAGAAAAGAAAAACATGTGTCTGATCACTTGAGTATAATTTCTAATTACTCTCATACTTAAATAATTGATCCATAATTTCCAACTGAGCACCTTTCATCTCTCACTCTAAAAATCCCATGGTATGCCCCAATTGTAAATTACTTGGTTTATGGTGTTTTTACTAATTTTTATTCAAATGAACCAACATTGATGTCAAAAAGTGATTCAAAATACTATTTTTGCAAAGAAAATAAACATTGGATAATTGGGGTTGACATGGTAATAAGAAGATGTGTTGATGAAAATGAACATTTATCAATCATATAATTCTGTCACTCAATTCTTAATGGTGGCCAATTTGGACCACAAAGGACATCATGAATGTTTCTAGACTCTAGATTCTTTTGGCATTCACTCTTCAAGGACTCACATGAGTTCTTTCATTTATGTCCCACTTTCTAATAGTTTGGAATAATTTTGAAGTGAAATGAAATGCACCAAAAGCCAATAATTTTCTATGAGATCTTCGATGTTTGGGGAATTTATTTCATGGGACCATTCACCCATTCAAATGGATTTCCACACATTCTTCTTATGGTTGATTATGTTTATAGGTGGGTCAAGGCCAAACCCACTAGAAAGGATGAATTACATACTGTGAGTGAGTTTCTAAAGACACACATCTTCCACTGATTTGGCCCACCTCGTTCCTTGATAAGTGGATCAGGATCCCATATTTGTAATAAAACCACAACGTCTCTATTGAAAAATAATGGGGTTGTACATAAAAAATCAACTACATATCACCCCCAAAAAAATGTCTTGGCTGAACTTTCTTATTGAGAAGTGAAAATAGTGCTTCAGAGAATTGTAAAATCCACCTGAAAAGACTGGCCTGAAAGAATTGGTGAAGAACTTTGGGCTTATCGAACTTCCTACAAAATACCCATTGGGATGTATCCTTTTAGGCTAGTTTTTGGTAAAGCATGTAATCTACCAGTTGAAATTCAACATAAGTCTTTTTGGGCTATGAATACCTGTAATTTTGATTGTGAAAAATCTGGTGAAGAAATATTGTTGCAATTGGCTGAACTGGAGGAGCATAGACTTGATTCTTACAAGAATTATAATCTTAACAAAAAATATCCAAGGAACTCCATGAAACACACAATCTAAGAATGATATTCCATGAAGTTGATAAGGTAATGATCTTTAATTATCGATTTCGGCTTCACCCAGGTAAGATTAATTCTCGTTGGGAAGGTCCTTTTTTCATTACTAATGTTTACCCGTTTAGTGCAATGCAAGTCCAAGACCCCACTTCCAAATGGACATTCACAGTTAATGGACATCAGTTAAATTATCATAATGAGAGGACACACAATCCTAGATCAACATCAACTTCCATTGGATCCCCATCTTCTATAGTCGACCCACCACTAGCTGGATATGGCAACCCACTAAATCCAAACCAAGCGAAACCTCTTTCCCTTTAACTCTTTCTCTCTCTCTCTTCCTCTCTTTACCTCATTCTTCTTCTTCCAATGTCTTTTATTTTTTTACCACTTTAATTTTCAAACCATTAATTTTTTTATTTCTATTTTGTGTGAGTGTTTCTTTATTAAAACCAAAAAAATTACGAGAAAGAAGAATCATAAAAAAATTCAAGATTCATGCTTACTCACCATCAAGTTTTGAAATTTTGTCCAAACTTGTTGGGGAGTCAACATGAATGTTTCCATCTAACAATTTTGTATTTTCATCATGGCTTTGGATAAATAATTTTGTTTCAAAACCAACATATTTTGAATGCTCAATTTTTTATTTGGAAAATGATTTTCCACAACCATGATAACCAACATTAGATTTCATTCTAAGGCTACCTATGACAGTATTTTCAAAATTAGTTTTTTTTTTCACTTCAATTTATGAATCCTAGGTCTGTGGACCATTGAGCTGAATTTCTTACTTTTGTGTGCATTAAAATTATAGAGACATTTTATGAACCACATGAGAATCACAATATCCAAATAGCCTCCAATTAACTATACATTAATCCTCATTTTCAAAGTTGTTTCGAGTATATGAAAACATTTTCTTTGTTAGCAACATTTCAAGAACAATACCTTATCCCTTCCAATATCAATATGGATTTTTCATTGCATTTTTTTTTAAATTTATGTGTTGGAAGATGGATTTATTTTTGGATACCATTTGTTGATTTCACCATGTTATCATATTCTTGAAGAAAAGAATCCATTTTTGTCTAGGGGAGATGCTTTCATTTAGTGAGTTTTGAGGAATTTAATGTACTTCCAATTATGTAATTTTTTAAATGTTATTGAAAAGTGTTCAAAAAAATAGAATAAGTCGAAAAAAATAAATAAAAACGAAAAAATGGGTTGTGTCTTTGGTAGGTCAAAAATTACTCATCCTTAAACTTTGATCTTATTATAACTATTACAATTAGTGTCTTGAGGAGATCAAACATGGGTTGGGATATGAGTGTGAGATCTGTTTCAAGGTCAACTTCCAAAAAAACATAGAAAAAAAAGAAAAAAAAGAACACTTGATTTATATTCTTGTTGGGAAAATTATTTTGTTTTGCTAATATTCCATCTTCTCATTCAATTCATATTTCCTACCAATTTTGTGTATTATTTCACATTTTCATTCCCTTGTAAATATGTGTTTCCATTGCCTTTCATGTTTTATTTCAAAAATATTGTGCATTGTGTTTTCCATGTTGGCATTTTACCATTTTTTTCTCTCTTGGACATTATATTCCTATCATCCCATAGCAACAAAAAACCCTTCAAAATGACCTCTTGAATATTGTGCACTTTTAATAGACATTGGATGCTGAGAGCTCTTTCAAAATCTAAGATTTAAACTTTTTTTTGGTGAAAGAGTGAACCTCCACAAATGAATTTCATCATCTTGAGAGGTGTGGGTTTTGAGTGTCCACATTTTCCATTTCTAAATTTGAGCATGAAAAAATGAATTGTTTTTAGAACATTGTTTTTGTAACAAATTATGGTTTAATTCAATATGGATGAGTGAAATAGTCTAAACCTCCCATGATTGACGAAAACAAAATTTTAATATTTGTTGGTGAGTGAAAATGATTTTGTCATTGTTTTTATATTTGTTGCAGATGAGGACATGCACAAGACTAAGTATGGGGGAGTTAATGTTATTAATATTTTCATGAATTATTATATACCCCCTTTACTTATTTTTTATTAATTGTGCATATTTTGTGTGAAATATCAATGTTTTAATATTATGTATAATTTTGATCATTTTTAGAATTAGTCCAATTGAGTCAGTTTACTAATTTATTTATAACTATTACCCTACTAATTAAAATTGTGTGGTTCATATTTTGTAGGATTCCTTATTCAATTTCTCACATATCATTATTTGGAATCATTGTCCAATTATTCTATTTGAAATACCATATGGACTTCACAAAAAGACCCAAATAATTTGTGATAAAACTGGACCATCCATGATGATTGAGATTCTGGTCTAAACCCCGAAGCCCAAATTTTATGAAACTCTTTCATATGTTTGATATTATCCAAAGGAATCAAGGATAATAATTTGAAGGTCCAACTTCAAGAAAAAGGGTCCCAAATAGTTCCATGAATTCCCGCCCACCATTTTAGCCGGAAATTAAAATCCGGATACTATTCATGACATGTCTCCTGATCTAGTCATAAAATAAAAATGATATTTTTCAGTATGAAAGAGGATATATAGGCAGCTGACTTTTTTGAAGAAAGTATTAAAATTTCAAGGCAGCTTCCTATTCCAAAGTCCACTAACATTTTGGCCATCGAAAAATAATGGATTGAAATGGACAGTTTAAATTTGTTTAATTAAACCGCCATACCATTGGCTGTCCAAATGACTCCATATTTTGAGAGAGATTGGAATAAATTATAATATAAAACTTTTAAGAAAGATATATCTCGAGATTCTTCTATCTGGATGTCCAAATCGTCGATCCAAGTGGAGGTACATATTGGGATTTCAAACAGTCCACTTACTGGGGCTATAAATACATTCCCATCCTCTCCTTGAAAGGGGTTGGCATTTCAAAGAAAAGGAGGATTAGTTGGAACGACCAAGGCTTTGACAAAGTGTTGGGAGGATATTCCATACTCATGTTTTTTACATGATAAACCATTCCTCCTTTCATCCTTTCATTTACTTTTTTGTTCTTCTTTGTTTTTAATCGTGTAATTTGTTGTGTTTTGTAATTCTATTTTAATGAATGTTTCTTCCTCAATATCTCTTATTCTCATCCACCATAAATTGTTTGATATTAATTTTATTAAAATATTTTAAATTTATTTGAATCCCTTTCCCTTATTTTTCTTCCACATTCAATCGAAAGTCCATTTTTAATTATCATTATTTTTCATGTCTGTGTGTTCAATGCACCACTATTTTCATATCTCTTTCTTTTCCATATCTTCTTAATTTATCATCATAATCATTATAACCATATTATTAAACACCAAAATGGCTGAGAAAATCTATTATTAGGGTGAGTCAAAATTTAGGGATGTTAAGTGATTGATAATATTTTCTCGATGAATATTCTTTAATTTAACATTGTGTATGTTGGACTTAACATGTCATGGATTAATGACATGTTTTGTTTAATGTGTAGTTTCCATGGATTATTGGAACCATAAATCACTACCATCAACATTCCAAATTTTAGATTAGATCCTTAAGTTAAGTTAAGGATTGGATTATAGACTTAACACATAGGAATTCCAATCAACATTATGTAGTGAATTGGTGTTAATTTAAATGCAAAATAAAGCAAATCTCAAGGATATCACAAGCTTAACTCCCTAAAAATGAACACACCCAAACGTTTATCAATTTGTTAAATCAATCATAATCAATAAATATTTTCAATTAAGCTCTGTAAACAAACACCTCTAATCAAAATACAATCAACTAAAAACAATAGTTTATTTAAAAAGTATAATTGCTGAAGATTCGAACCGAGTGCTGCTATACACATTAGCAGAGCAACAGAACTTTGACCAGTATATAGGAGACAATCGGCCACATGTTTCAACCCCCAAAAAAGCCACTCAACAATCAAAATCCTTACAAGAATCATTTATTCTGAATACTTGGCCCACTTCAATGTAAAGGTTGAGCCATTTCATGAGGCTCATTAATCACATGAATAATCCATCATCATGTGATCATGTATTGACTAAGAAGAATAATCACAAGAATATAAATTCCATTCCTCTAATTAGGTTATTATTCCATTCTGAAATCACTATGAATTCATCTGAAAATATCATTACATCTCATTCTATGAGGTTCCCATAATTTATAACCACCATTCATGCGATCCCTTTATCAGTTGTTAAACAGTTATCTACCTAGACATCGCATGATCAAATAGATCATGAGAGGATTCCATCTTTCATATCCCCACATTATGGACTGTGATAATGAGAGGGTCTTATCTTGAATAATTATCAGTTCTACCATGAGATCCCATTTCTTATAGATCGATAACGTGAAGACATCATATGATAACATCTAAATCATGTGAGGATTATTATAAAAATTCTTCAAAGAATTGAGACCATGAAAAACAATCTAGATTGTATGACTATGATAAGAACCTATAGTTTCTGAGTTTCAATGATATACCCCCACCACCTGATGATTTTATACATAAAACCATCACTATGAAAAGAGGTAACATATTATTAGTACGTTGACTATATATCCCTATGAATTATATTATAGATATAAAAAATTATACCAATGGAGAAAGATATATATAAACGTTAAGAGTAATAGGTGTCGAAATATTTTTACGAAGAGAAGGAAAAAAATAGAGAAACATAAGGAGGAAGAGGATATATATTGATGTGGCGAAAATTGAGGAGTAGGAAGGGGAGATTTAGTTATTTTTTTATTTCGAATAATCTAGGAAACCATGATACCCATTTGGGAGACCACATCATTAGACCATATCATGGGATCCAATCATTAGAATCCATTATGGTCATGTGATCGCATACACCCCTTGCTTGAATGCATGATGAATTGAACATCAAACAATAATGTCATATAAACATGTATATTGACATCATCATATTCCATAAAATTAAGATAAAATCTAGAAGTGAAAATCATTCATTCTGACATTAAATCTCATTAATCCTTTATGAATCCCTAGGATATCATCCATTAATGTGCTTCCCATGTTCAAAATATGACATCTTCATCTGTAAATCACGCAGTCTAAGACATATTTTATTCATCATGCATCCTTATTTTGTGTGTGTGGCCCTACCATAGATAACCAATGCATATATATTGTTTTTTATAAAGACTCAGACATGAACCCTCTATTATGAAACACCCTCATATACACATGGAAATGTACCAAAGACTTTAAAACATGAACCTTTAGTCTTGTGATGACTTCATGTTTACACCCATTGACTTTTGAAGATAACATGGGAACCCCTTTTCAAGTTGGATATCAAAACATGTCATGAATCCTTATCTTGCAGCCTTGATTGTTCAACGATGTCATGAAATGAACCTGGGAAATTTCAACCTCATAATTTTAAATCCCAAGCACATTTATCATTTGATATTGTAACACACCATGGACATGTTGTGATTGTCTTGTGAAATCCCATGGAGATGTTGGATTTGATCATATGACATATGTTGGTGAGGTCATCCTATTTCATGGGGAAGTCACTAGACATGTCAACATTGATATATGAACATCCATGGACATTTAATCCAATAAATTTGAACATCCATGGAAAATTCATCCTTTACATGCATTCATCGTCTGACATTTAATCCTTGACATGTAGAAAATACTCACAAATTTTGGACACAACATTTAAAAAATCATAATATATGTCATCCTCAACATGTGAAATCCCATATAAATGTTGGGATTGACATGTTATCCAATTGAAATCCCATTAACATGTCATATTGAACATATTGATCCTTTTTAATGCTTTCAAATTCATGTGGTCTTTCAAGAGCACATGATCCTCTTATGGTCTTCAAATCACATGACCCATACAAGTTCATATGATTCCCTAAACTAATATGTAGAGGAATATGTAGAATTCATATCATGGAGGTCACTTTAAATTGAATAATATTTCATACAAGAATATTTTATAGTCATTTTATTGTCATCCTACTCTATTCATAGAGTATAAATAGTTAATATGTGACATGGGAATATGACTCAGTGTAATTATGTCAATATTCATCATTATTACATTTCATGGGATCGAATTCTCATAGGACTCAATTATCCTTACTCATCTATATGTATGTAGGTAAATGGTTCTTACATGGAAATACTATTTAAGGCATTCCTTGGACGTGCCCTAATGAATATTATGTCAAGATATCTAATTTTAGAATCCTTGTGAATATAAAGTCCAAACTGAAATTATCCATCTATGTTGATACTAAGTGGCCATCTACCTAGGTGTATTTTCCTAACATATCAAAATATTTATAAACTATTTAGTAGTAATACATATGATTATTAACTAAAATTTTTTATCCATTAGTAGTTTGGGAATAAACATTGTCATGAAGACCCTGATTCCTATTATAGATCGGATATGTAATACAACTTCCAATGGATTGTGCTCCATATCCAAACTATTCCCATTAGCCAATTCATGGGGACATATTCCCCGTAATGTTCATAATGCCCTAATATATATATATATATATATAAATTCTTTCTAGGAGGATATATTTCTAGTGATGACTAAATCACTTGTGTAAATCTTATCACATTGGGATTCTACTTATAAAAGCTCATAAATATTCTCTCATAATGATATATTCTCCATCTATATAGTAATCATTCCACTATAAAATAAAAAATAAATATGTATTCCCCATGCCATGATATTTATAAAATGATATTCCTCCATAGTTTTAAGTCCTACCCTTATCAACATCACCTTTAATGGTACATATACATAATGAATAAAAGTTGGGTAACAATAGTGTGTAATCCCTTTTCAACCAGCTAAGAAGACTCACAGTGTAATCCCAACAAATGTTTTCCCAAATATATCTTAAAACTTGTCTAATCATCTACTTTCCCATGTTTATCACAATAAGACTAACTCACATGAGATTATATAACAATAATTATTATGACATCAACATGATGAAAAGGCCAAAAAAGTGGGAAACATTTTTAACTTATGATTGATTAAATAATTTATTTCTTTTATGGGTCATATTCTCAATGAAGTAGCTTATGGAAGACTTATATGAATAATTCCCACATAAAAATTTTATTGCCATACCTCTCACTATAAATGACCTTTCGAAATTTGTGGTTATTGATTAATATTATAAATGGATACATAGAATGTTTCTTAGAGACTCAATACCAATAACAGGGCACCAAACATCTCCATAGATGTTGATAATGTTAAAATATTTGAAAATATTGAGTTGAACTAGACAATCAAAAAATATATATATAATAATAGAGAATGTGGGATTCACTTAGTTATTCTCACCATCACATGGTTATGATCATGTGATTGGAACACTAGTAACCAGTCATGTGACAATATTTTGGATGGATTCAAAAATATATATTAAATTTATAACACATTCTAAGGGATGTAAACAATTACACCAAAAGGGTGTGATTATACCAACAGCATATCCTCTCGAACAATGTGAGATCCCATGTTCTATTTTTTAAGAAATAATTGTCTTCCAATGTTTAGAAGGCAGTCCCATAGCTCATTATAGATGTGGGATTAAATGGGTGTTTTTAAGGATAAACCTTATTGATGTGAATGATTATCAATCTATACTACACATCCAATAACCAATCATTGATAAAAATTCCTGGTTGAAAAAGTCGCACATCAAATAAACAAGGACAATGGTCTGAGTAGTATAATCACAAGTAGAAGATAGGCATGATTGATTCAGGGTCACATGAATCAACTCCCCAAAGGAACATTGCATTTAATGAGTTTTAAATGATCTTTGATCAAACAGAAATGTTTGAAGGTTGAAACTAAAAATTAAATGATATTTCGTTAGGAAATTAGGACACATTCAATACATTTTCCTTGTTATAAAGATGTATTTAATATATAATAAACATCAATAACATATGAGTAGTTTTTTCCTAATCTTATTATACATTCTATAGGGATTATTTTTTGTGTGTATTCTATTGTAATATGGTATTAAACTATTATTTAATGTTAAAAAGAAGGATCCTCAAGAGGCATAATGAATTGGATGAATCATTCACTACCTGACCCAATGGGTTTTGATCCAATACATCCCCATGACCACATCTATTAGCTAGAGGATGGAGATAGGCATCAATGGACTTGACTAATATTGGAGACATTTTCTAAAGTACCTCTATACATGCACCCAATAATCTCTTTATAGAAGATTAAAAGATTAATAAAAAAGATGTATTATCTAGAGAGTAATACATGCCTACAAAACCTCTATGGAGTACAAGAGTAAAACCACATAATACGAAATGTGAATAGGTGAAAAAAAACACCCTACCTGAAGGATGTCCAATCCTAAAAAACTGAAATTGTAAAGTGTTGTGAGATCCCTATTCCTATATCTAGGCCTCAACCATTGTTCATGTTAAAACTCACCTAATAATCCCTATTCACATCTATAATAAATTTTGACCTACCTTATGACTACAGATGATATAATACTTGTGAGAATTTCCCATGATTGGGTTAGTATATACATACATTGTAGGGTTTTATGAATTTTCAAGGGGAGCAATAATAGACACAATAGGAATAAATAGCTCACCCCATCACATGAAATGGAATCCAATGACAAAGAAAAAGATATATATATTATAATAAATGAAATCCATATGAGAGAGAAAGTGGTTATCCATCTCATATCCCAACCTAGGAATTTTTTTCCATCAGTTCTAAGGGTTCATCATAGATTCCAAATATCTCATGTGCTAATACAAGGAAACATCTTTTTCAATCTAATCCTTACAATAGTGTAAAACCATAGAGGGGATATTATCTATATGTAGAGAGATCACACCCTATTACAATGACAGTGTTCCACTAAATTGGTAGAGGATCCTTACAATGAATTAATAAGATGGATCCAATCAATAGGTTAAGTACTCATTCCCTGACATCACAGGAGGTTCCACTCAGATGGTAGATAGAGGTAACATACCCTATACACTCTAGAGGGTTCCACTCTAATGGTCGAGGACCAATAACCTCAAATCGCTTGAGGGTGTTACTATGATACTTGGTCAAGGACCCATGTACATTCATGGGAAAAGGTTTACACTCTTATTTCTAGAAAGATAACCCATGCCCTCTCACAACATGTGGGTGAAACTATAATGGTTGAGGACCCACAAACTTATAAAATAGGATTGTTTCCCTCAAATGGTAGATCAAGGAACCATGACTTGCCCAGTTAGAAGCTACCACATGTATATAAGAGACCCTTGAATTTTCCCATATGGAGGGTGAAACTCTAATCTCTATTAAGACCCTTAATTATCACTGTCTTCATCATGCATCGACTAAAGAACCATAACTCTCAAAACATCTCACATAATATATCAAATTCCACAATGATGGCAACCATAGTGTACTAGGTGAAAAAAACTCAGGATAAGGTAGTCATGAGAAAAAATTTGTGTTCAATGTAAGTAGATATGAGAGGTAGCATATTCCACTGAAAGAGGAAATTCATGTCTTGTAAGGGGACCTAAACGACATGTGGTCTTTCCTTATTTCTTGTCCATGTCCCATACAATACATGACTAGACATCTATGTAGTCCTAAAAGGTGGGAAAGGGTAAATCTTAGACACCCATGTTCCTTCCCATGCATCTATCCATGATGTAAACATTTTCATGTATGTGTACTATTGAACATAGTGGTTTGTACTACACGAGGACCTACTAGTTTCCTTCATGTCATGTTAGTGTACCATATCCATGATCTAAAATATGTCATGTTCCTAGTCGTATCCATGTTCATGTACACATAGGGTACATGTTGGTTCTATGACCCTGAGTCAAATTCTATTAGGGGGTCCCACATTAAATGAGATATTTTACTCTCGTGAAAACTCTAGCTACCACAAAAAGGGTCATATACATACTATTTTCTTCAGACAACATGAGTGTAGTTATGATATTCATAGAACCCAAGATCCACTTTGTTCATTCTGTATCTTCCTCCTCCATATTGAGTTATAGCTCTAGGACACCAATAAATAAATGGAATAGGTTGCCGTTCATCAATTCTAGCACTTTGGTGGAAAATGGGTATTTCTGGATCTGTAGTTAGTTTTTACATGCCTCACACATCTCCAATCAACATTTTTTATTTAACGATTCTAGATAAATTCAAATCATAACCAGAATCCTACAAAAGATCCCAATATATCCTCAAACCATTAATCCCTTTGTCACATGTGAATCTACCCTAAATTTGGGGGTCCGATCATGCCTAGTCCAGCCCGAAAATAGTGAAATTATGACCCTATAGTCCAATGAAAAATAACGATATGAAAGGTGGGAGAAACACTCATAAAAATGAGTGTAATAATCATTTTTTGTGCATTCTTATCCAATGAATTAAAAATGGGGATATACAGGGTCATAAAATAGGGAATAATTGTTAATAATAAAATAATTAAATTAAATCAAATATGTGGGTGAATAAAGCATATCAAATTGAAATAGGTCAAGGATACAAGAATGATAATTCACCATAATTTAATTATAATGGTGTAAATCTAGGTATTATCTGTCCTACCTCAATATATGTCATTCATTTTTTAAGAAAACACCAACAAACTATGGAAGGAGCTTTCTTGTGTTCCATATGCCTTATTTTTACTTGATCTTGAGGCTCTTCATCATATGATCTCAATCAAACAATGAAAAATATAGAATTACCCTCTCAATGATTCTAGGGTTGTACAAATAAACATATTTAACATAATAGGATATCATATTTATAGAAGAAAATGGGGTCAGTTTATTTAATAAAATAAATTAATTTGATAATTTATTTTATTTAAATGCACCTGCTAATGGTTGTTCTATATGAATTCCCTACACCAACCAACATTATGTAATGATCGAAACATCCGTTATTGAAAATTCCTCTTAATATAATTAAATGTCTTATTATATAAAATGGGTATATAACATATGCACTTTTTTAGGTTTATCGATTTTAAAATATCGTAAATAATTTTTCCCATTGCTAATATAGCTATTGAACAGTGATCATATGATTAATATAAATATAGAGCTTTAACAAATCAAATTTACTCATAAAAAAGAATTGATGGACTCATCCAGTAGACTTTCCATGTTTTAACCCCTTTTGTCGGAGCTCGGAAAGAAGGTGGCACTCATTGGGAATCTCTCTTGACCGATCCCAAGCTGAGCTTCAACAAGTTATGCTCTAACATAACCGCCTATGAGAGAGTTGGATGTTGATAGAGATTACCCCCTGAGAAATGTTATCCGAGGCACCCCAAGAGTCTGTCATCATCACACACCATACCCTTCGGTATTATGCGGGGGTTATAAGGGGTTATGCAGAAAGACTGTTTCACTATTATTATATGAATTATTTTTTTATTATAATTATTAATACACATTCATTTTATTATTGTTATCTTTGTAAATAGTTTTTAAAGTGAAAATAGAATTTTTAGTTAATATTCAACTAAGAAATCAATTTTTATGAATTAATGGATTTTTTAATTAAATAATACTTTAATAAAATATTATTATTATTAAATTACTGTTTATTAAATCTAAACAATCGTACAATTTTATGAATGTAATTGTAATTTTTGTTAAGGTTTGAAAGTCATTTTTGTCAAAACCCATAAATTTTCGATAAATGTTAGTTTTTATTTTAAAAATAAAAATTCACATATTTATAAAATTATTTAAATAAAATGAAATATATATTTGGAATTAGGATTTTGAAATTATCCAATGGTGAATTTTTTATAATTTTCTGAGACAGTCAAATTTTTGGGTGAAAAATAAATATTGTTTAAATATATAATGTGTTTTATGGCATGATAATGACCCAATTTTTATGTAATAAAATAATATAAAGGATATGTTCTCCCAATATATGTTTTATCATTAAAATAATGTGATTTTAGGTTTGTTTGATTTATTTTAAAAAACATTAGTTGACCTTCCAAGAGTTATAATTCATTTTTACTTTTTAAATGAATTTCCTTGGGAGTGTGAGTCAACTCCACATAAGAAACCATATTATTTTAAGATTTTAGGACATTGGCCTTATAAAATATTGTTTCTCATTCCCATTTGGAAAAACAAAGGGAAAAAACCATGGGGTGGTTTGTGGTATTGATTAGTTTAATGTGTGGTGAACCAAACCTAAATAATAAAGTCCTCCCTCTCATTTCCCATATAATCCAATCCATGATCCCACTTCCTCTTCACTCACTTCGTTTTGAGTTCATATGACCTCTACCATCCTCTCATTAGAATCCCCCAAGGTGCCCCAAGTTCCCAATAAGCCTCTCTCAATCCTCTCCCATGCCTTCAGTATCATATTTCCAAATAAGGTATTTCTTCCTTTCTCATTTTTTTGAATTTTCATTAACTTGTTTTACACTTTTGTTTTCTATTAAAAGTGTTTGGAATTGATTTTGAAACTCCCCCCTAATTCCATATTAATGTTTGGATTATTGGAGACCCCTTTATCTCTCAATAATTCCTCCCATGTACACTTGTTACCATGTCGAAATTCCATGAGGGATTTCTCTCTCCTCTTTAACATCCAAGTAATTATTTTGTATTATGAATATAAATTCCTTTAGGCTTGTTGGGAATTGTATCTATATAACCCCATTAATGTCCATTTCATGTAAATATGATGATACACCCATTTCTCTCTCATCATAAATTTTCATGAATCTTTATGTAACGCTGTTATGCTGCAAAAATTGCATCGCGTTTTTCCAAGCCAATATCATCATGTAGTGAATACCATACCCATGTCTCTATGAAGGGAATTAACTTTTATGAAAATATAAATATTTAATAGTACATTATTTTATTTATTCAACATTACTTAATCATGAAATAACTTATGATTTTTATTGATTCCATGTTATATGATCCATGTGGCACACTTATGTGTGAAATGAAATGTTTAAGAAGGGTTCTCCCTTATAGAGCTCAAATGAATTGGGTAAAATATAGTATCATGATACCTCCAGTGAAATGGGTTTTGAATCATGATAATTAATGTTCAATGAGGTTTTACTCAGGATCCATGTGAAATGAGCCTTGGCTCATGATAATTCCATGTGAAATGTTGTTGCCTAATTTCCATGTTATGATCATCAAGATTTATCATGCCTTTATGTTCATGTTTCTCTTGTTCTACCTTGATATACCTATTTCCTAACATGTATTGTAATTTTCATGTTATTCATTGTTTACTCTCTTACTGGGCTTTATATCTGACCCTTTACTTATGCATGTCCTCATGTTATTCCATTCATTGTTAAGTATGAGGGAATGTTGTGGTCATGTAAAGGAAGTTTTCGATAAAGATGTTGTATTTCAAGTTTTAAGTTGTTATGTAATGATACTAAGCCCCAAATACAATAGACCTATTGATCAACTATGTAGTATCAAGTGATGTTTATGTAATAAATCTTGTTTTATTGTGTAACAGAGAGCAGGGTTTTCATAGTTCGTATTAGAGGATAGGTTTAGTTATTTTTGGGATTACGATTAGAAAACCCTATAAATCCGTAGAGACAAGAAAAAATATAATAAAAGAATCCCTATGTTTTGTGGGTATTTTTTAAGTGGTTTATCAAGAAAATACATCCCAGTCTTGATACGAGCAGGTAGAGCTGGCTCTGGCATAGAAGTAGCTAGGGGTTAATACCAAGACAAGGATTTTTAGGCTTGACTTGGGGTATCCTGGTACACAACAACTGGCATTGTTGCACTCTTGGTTATGACAATCCTAGGGGATATGAAATGATAAATTCACAAGCTTAGTATGAACTATTATTAAGGGAACAAAAAAAATCCCCTATGAATATATGTTAGAAATTAGATCATGTATAACATAGATTGAATCTTACAGATTAACAAGTTAAGGAAATAAAAGCTATTTATAAGTCATCTGTTTTTGGATTACCCTTTATGTGTTACCCCTAAGATTCATATTATTCCATCCAATGGATGATAATTGGAGGACACAGGCTAAAAACAAATGTGAAGACCAATTTGATGACTTCTCTAATAAGATACCTAATCTGATGGGAGCAGGAATCGTGAACATTGTAATGATACTCTCCCAATTAACTCATGAATTGAATAGAAACATGGGTTAAAAGAAACATTCAACCCCCCCAGAAATAACAAGTCTCTATAAAGAGATTTATGAGATAAAGAACTCCATCTTTTAATGGATCATCTGATCCCTCAATCACTAAAAAATGGATCAACTCCATTGAAAATAACTTCTTATCCTTCAATATTCCGAACAAGAGAATGTACTCATGGGTACTTATCATATATACCATGAAGCTGATCAATGGTGGAAATTGATAAAAAAAAATATGATGCCTAAGGAGGAGATCAAGGCATTGGAATAGAAGGATCTTTGGAGAAAAATCAACAAATATTTTCCACGCACCCTCCTGCAAAGATATAAAGGTAATTCCTTGATCTTATGAAAAAAATGACGAATCCATCAGAGCATACGAGGAAAAAATCACAATACTTGAATTATACGCCTCTATCTTTGTCGTTACCCACTAATGTAAGGGTGAATACTTATTTGGTGGGATGAAACCTAGCCTACAGAATGCCCTAGAGATCCGCATCTTTGATAGCTTTGAAGAAATTTCCTGATGTGCCCTCAAGGTTGAAAAAGAGATCAGCAAACCTAAAGCGTGTCATGGAGAAAATAAGAGTAAGGTGAACTTCAATTATATAAGTTCAATGGATAAATCTAGTAGTTCTATGAAAATCTTGTACCCCACCTTCTAAAGGTGAAGAAAGAAGAATCCCAGAAATTGCCTGAAGAGGACGAGGAAATGCTTTAGGTGTGGAAGAGAAGGACACCTGGGTATTAACTGTCAGCTAAAAAACTATAACTGCGATAGAGGAGATGAATTAAACATTATACTCTCAATGCATTGTTAATTTCTTCAACTGCAATGAACCAGGGAACCTTTAATATTGGTTCCCTAAGACAAGGGTTTTTAGAGGCAACCAATGACCTCCAAGTTAGCAAGGGTGATCTTCTTACATCACTACTGTCGATGTGAATCCTGACAACAATGTGGTGGCATGTATGCTAGTTATTCATTCAAGAATAGATAACATACTTTTTTGTTTTAGGTTCTTCACATTCTTTTATATCCAAAATTTTTAGTAGAAAAATCCAAACACCACCACATATCATGGAATTAAAGATGTTGGGGAGTACGAAAAATGGGGAAATCATTGAATCTAATGAATATAACACCTCCCCTATCATAATTGATGGATTGAACTTCCCAAAAAACCTCCTAATACTCCCTCTAGTGGAATTTTATGCAATTAATTGAATGGATTAGACTTCCCTATATAGAACCAACATAAGTTTTTGTAAGAGGGAAATCACTCTCCATGTGGACAATCAACCCCCAATTTTGTACAAGTGAAAGGAGGAATATGAATCGTCTTTAGCTCCATCACCTCAACCATGGATATTACTTCCCTATGAGCACACATATCTGGCTCAGATGATTGAGTCCATGGAAGCAACCATCCTAGAAGACATGCTTATTTTGATGTAATTCTCCAAACAGTTTCCCTAGGAATTTCATGGTCTTCCTCCTGGAATGGATGTTGTATTCTTAATTGACCTTATTCCTGGGGATTTACCAATATCCAAGAATCCTTATAAAATGAATATTGTGGAGATTTAGGTTCGTATGATACAACTATAAGAGAATCTGGATAAAGGATTTATACACCCAAGTGCTTTACCATGGGCTTAACTAGTCATCTTCATCAAGAAGAAGGATGGGTCAATGCGCCTTTGCATTGATTATCATGTGCTTAATGAAATGAGGATAAAAAACAAGTATCCTCTCCCATAAATTTATGACTTATTTGATAAGAGTTTTGTGGAAAAACACTTCTCCAAGGTGGATTTTCGGTTGGGATGTTATCTAGTAAGGGTGAAGAAGGAAGTTAACACCAATACATCTTTTCATACACGATACATGCACTATGAATTCATAATAATTCCTTTCGAACTCACTAATGCTCCAACAGTCTTTATTGACATGACAAATTGGGTCTTTAGAGATTACCTCAAAAAATTTGGTGTAGTATTTATTAATGATATTCTAATATACATTAAAACAATGTAGGATCATGAGGAGCATCTAAGGACTGTACTATAGACCTTGTAGAAGGAGAATCTCTAAGAAAAGTACTGCAAGTGTGCGTTTTGATCGATGGAGGTCTCATTTTGGGGCCATATCATCACATGAAATAGGATATCAATGAATCCCTCCACGATAGCTGTAATTGAGGGGTGGATAAGGCCAACATCGGTAACGGATATCCGTAGCTTCTTGGGGTTCACTGGATATTATCAACAATTTGTGAGAAATTTTACAAGATTGGTCATCCCTATTACCAAGATAACTCGAAATGGAGTAAATTTTTCTTGGGGTTATGAATGAAATGAAAGCTTCAAGGAGTTGAAATGGAGGCTTATCAATGTGCTTGTGATCACATTACCTACAAGTGGAGAACATTTTGTGGTATTTAGTGATTATTTGAAGAACGGAATGGGTTGTGTGTTGATGAAAAATGACAAATTCCTTGATTATGTTTCTATGAAACTGAATGTTCCTGATCATTATTATCCAACACATGATCCGAAGTTGGATGTGGTGATCTTTGCCTTAAAAATTTGGTTGTATTATCTCTTTTGGGAGAAGTGTGAAATATATATAGCCACAAAATCCTGTAGTATATACTCACACATAAATAGTTGAACATGTTCCAATAAAGATGGATAGAACTGATCGTACACTATGACTGCTCAATCAATTACCACCCAGGTATATTGGGCAAGGTGGAAGATGCTCTAAGTCGAAAGGACCCAGGGATTCTATCATTGGTGAAAATTGAGAAGGATCAAATCATTTTTTATTTGATGAAGATAGGCATGGGAATCATAAAGAATGGAACATAATCAATCATTTCACAAATTTTTGATCAACCATCTCTTTTAGAAAGGTTAATGGAGGCTCAAAAGGATGATGTGGGAATTCAGAAGAAAGCATAAGCTATCAAAAAAGAGGAATTCGTGGTGTTCAATGTTAATGAAAAATTAATTTTGAGATTTGGGAAAAGGCAACATGTTTCATCAATTCCAGAGATGACGAAGGATCTTTTGGATGATGCACATAGTTCAAATTTTTCTATTCACCCAGAAAACTCAAAGATGTATCGAGGTCTCCTAGTGCATTATTGGTGGGATAATATAATGAAGGAGATCGCTGAGTATACATCAAATTTCCCGGTGTGTCATCATGTGATGGCGGAGAGGTATATGTCTAAGGAGATGATGCAACCATTTCCCATAACAGCTAGGAACATGGATAACATCACCATGGACTTTGTCACTGGACATTAGAAGACATCCAATGGAAACAATGAAACCTGGGTTGTTGTGGACTGTCTTATGAAGTCTGTAAACTACATTCCAATTCAGTTGGATTTATCGTTGGATCAACAGCCGTATTTATATATTAGGGAATTTTTAAGGCTACGTGGAGTACCACTATCTATTATATCTAATTGAGATCCTAGATTCACCTCTATGATTTGGAATAATCATCAACATGCTCTGGATATTGAACTAAACTTCAGTAAGGCCTATCATCCTCAAACTAATGGCCAATCTGAGAAAACTATTCAGATTCTGGAATATATTTTATGATCATGTTCAATGGACTTTAATGGAGGATAAGATCAACATCTTCCTCTGGTTGAATTCTTCTATAATAATAGCTTCCACTCAAGCATCTGAATGGCACCTTATGAATCCATCTATGTGAAGAGGTGCATAACACCGACATGTTGGGATATAGTTGGTGAGCATAAGATGCTAGGACTGGAAATGGTCGAATAAATTGTGGAGAAGGTGAAAACCATTCGGTAGTATATCAAGGTAGCCCATATTCTATAGAAGAGTTATGCTAATAACCATCGATGAGACTTTGAATTTAATGATAGAGAAATTCCATTCCTATGCATAACTCCATGGAATAATTTCATGTTGTTTGGAAATAAAGGGAAGCTATGTCCTAGGTATATCGACCCCTTTGAGATTCTTGATCCTGTCTTCGTTGTGTCCTATTGACTAGCACTCCCACCTACAATGGAGAATGTACATAATGTATTTCATATATCTGTCTAATAGAAGTACATACCAGACCCATCACATGTGCCCTCTTCAGAGGTAGAACAATTAGTGGATGATCTTTCTTATGAGGAGAAACTAGTGAAGATCTTAGATCATAGGGAAAAAGTCATATGAAATAAGAAAATTCCCCTCGTGAATGTGTTTTGGCGAAACCACATGTTTGATGAAGTGATGTGGGAATCAGAGGAAGTGATGAAGCAGAGTTACCGTCATTATTTTTTGTGTTGTAAAAGAAAATTTCAATGGAGAAATTTCATATGGGGGGAAGATTGTAATGACCCAAAAATTCATTAATGAAAATTCTTCTTGGTCTATTTAAATGTCATATTATGTAAAATGGTTATATAACATATTAACTTTTTGTTATGTTTCTAGATTTTAATATACAATTATGAATTGTGATTATTGCTGATATAGTCGTTGAACAGTGATCACATGACTAATATAAATTTAGGGCTTTAACATATCAATTTTACTCAGACAAAGCATGTGAAGGCCTCATCCAACAGACATGCCCCATATGAGGCCCATTTGTTGAAGCTTGAAATGGAGGTGCAATCATTGGGCTTTGCTGTTGACAAAGACCAAGCCAAGCATCAATATGTTAAGCTCAAATGTAACCGCCTATGAGAGAATTTGATGTTGATAGAGCTTACCACCTGAAAAATGTTTACCATGCTACCCCAAGAGTCTATATAAGGCCCCAGCCTTAAACCTTACTTAATATTGAATTAAATGAATAATTCACAAGGAGGATCTTTTCAGGTTTAGAGTTTTAGAGAATTAGGAAATAATTATTACATCTCAAAAGATTACAAAGTAGAAACTTCCACTAAGTTTCCATAAAATAAAAACTAATAAAAAGAAACATGTCTAGTTCCATGTTTTAGGTAGCATGACTTTCCCTTGATCCCATCCTTGACACTATTCCACGTTAAGTCCTATGAAAAACATTTCAAAAACTTGGGATGAGCATAAAAAGCTCATTAAGGGATACACAAAGAATAAAAACTCTTAGTTTTTCAAAACAACAAGTAAACCATATATACTTTATCAAAGTAAAACTTTTCACCTTCTCGAAGTAGTAAAAACTCTTCACTGAATTAAAGTTCATTACTTACCCTTCTGTAACCAAAAGATTACCATAAAATCCATATAAAGATCACATAACATATAAAGGTAACTTGGGACATAAACATACTTGAGTGGAATAACCATACGGTCGACTTCCACACATATCACTTAATGGAATAGCCATACGACCAACTTCCATACATACTTGATGGAATAGCCATACGGCCGACTTCCATACCCAATGCATAGGAGGTTATAACGTAACCACCCGTCCTGGTATTCATGGCACCACCAGTCATATGGTTTATCACGTAACCACCCGTCAAATGTCCAAGTACCATTATAAAATCATAAGACATAAAACAAATATAATGTAAAGAAAACATTTCCACACTTTGATCACAATATATCACTTAAATATATTGGCAAAACAAATACATTATAAAAACCATTTTCAATACCAAAATAAAAGAAAATAAAAACATGGTATTTATTTTTCATTAAAAGGTAATGGCTTGTAGAGGAAGCCGAATCTCAAATAATGGTCACAGTGGCGGAGAAGTCGTTGTCGCCGCATATGTACAAAAAAACATTCCCTTTTGTCGTTTAGTAAAACGCATCGTATAAAAAGAATCCTTTTGAATAAACGTAAAATTCAAAGGGTTTTATACACAGTATAAAAGAAATTTTTCTATAAAACGAAAAATTCCTCAATGAAAGGTGATTGAGACGAAGTCCCTTACAAAGGCGGAATCCTTGGATTAAGGATAAATCAATTACATAATTATGTGTGAAAAACGAATACACCAAATATAAGTGGATATTAAGTGTAAAACAATCAGATGTTATTCAAACATATTCATATAATTACATATTCAAGGAGTACAAGCTTATCCCAAAGAATCAAAAATGGGTTAAGAAGTTCCCTTTCAAAAATTTGACGGCCTAACGGCGTCACTACAAAATTCAGAAAATGAGTTGATGAGAGATAAAAACGTTATCTCATCACTTGGACATAAAATTTACATCGATAAGGATATATGAGAACATATCCCAACATAACAATACGTAAATTAAAAAACCCAACAAAAGAAGTCTTTTAAAAAGAGGAGGGTGAAAGGTTCCCTTACCGACATGGGTATCTTTCGAAACATACACCCCGTGAAATAAGGACAATACAACATTGATGTAAATACTAATAAATGAATGTATATTACACAATGAGTAAAACAATGGTCAGTACATACACCACTCAGAGGAAATTGTGGGAAATGTAGCATAAATCTCACGGTAATAATAGTGAGATGAAAAATCCCTTACGAAAACTCGGCAGCCTAACGGCGCCACTTAAAACTTCCAAAATGGATTGATGAGATCAAATAGGGTATCTCATCATATTAACATAATGTTTACAGAAAGAGGAAAATATAAGAACATCCCCCAACATAACAAAGAGGTTCTTAAAAGAAGTGACATAAATGAGAGTACTTAAGAAGAAATAGGTTAGATCTCTTACGAAAATTATGCATCCTAACGGCGCCACTCAAAACATCCAAAATAGATTGATGAGAGAGAATAGGGTCTCTCATCATATGAACATAAAAAAATTACAGTAATATTAATATAAAAGAATATCCCAATAACAAGAAAGATGAGCTTTATAAAGAATGACATAAAAGAGTGTACTTAAAAAGAAAGAGAGGAGTAGGATCCCATACCTCAAGTCCAACTTGTCTTGTTTGTATGTTTATATTACTGAATAATAAACTTTGGTCAGTTTATAATTTCTTAAGGACCTCCTATAAAGACTATTATTCAGTTCATATCACATATTTTAATGTTATAATAATTGGTTAATAATATGAGTTCATATCAGACGTTTTTTTCGATGTTTGGTACATGAGTCAAAAATTGAACTTGTTGGAAAATGTAGTTATAGGTACATCATATACAGAATAGTATTGATGTTTTAAATATCATATATATCAAGTATATATTCATTTTATACTATTCCATAGCATTTAGAGATAAAAAATTAAAAGTACCGTTCATGGAGACGGTAGGCCGTACGTACGCATGAACACTACTTTCATTTTTTGTCATATTAATGGAATTAAAACAAAATGAGAGATATATATATTATAATTCCAGAATGATATCCATAATTTAGATGTAATATATTACATATATATCCATTATATATATGTACTTATAATAGTACATAACATTTGGAGATAAGAAATGAAATGCACCGTTCATGGAGACGGTAAGCCGTACGTACGCATGAACGCTAATTTCATTTCTATCTCAAAATTTAATGGAAAGAAAATAATAATGATATTAAGGTATATTATAATTCCATTATAACATCATATATAATAACTTTAAATCCATCCTTTATACTTCTCACATATGTAATTAACGAATCAAATCACTTTGAGGGGGCGGTAGTCCGCACTTCCTAAAATGAAGATATCGCGTTTACCCATAATAGAAACCATAAAGTTATGCCATAAATGAAAATTACAGAAGATTAATTAAAACATAAACATATTAAATATCATATATAAATATAGTTACATCTTAATGTCCACCTTTGAAGGTGTTATATGAGTGTTGAATAATCATCGTTTCGTGAGACAGAAATTCGCCATCCACAGAAACAGTATGTTCTTTAACCATTATATGGATGTGTGTGTAAGTGTAGCTTGAATAATTAACATCAAAACATACTAGTATATTGAAGACACTATTTTTGTTACAAAATGAAAGAATAAAAAGAGTTTAGGGGTTTGGAGAAGCAAAATAATACAAAAGGACTCAAGTGAAGACATTACCTTAAAATCGGGTAAATCCCTTTGGTTTGAGCTCAAAGGCTTCCTTGGGAAGACTTATGCCCAAATTGAGGCTCCAAGGAGTAAGATAGGGATGTGGATACACAAAATGGGTAGGGTTTGGCTGAGCCAAAGGCTTTGGAAGTGTGGGTAAGGTGGTAGAGGTGGGGGCCTTTTATAAGAGGAGAGGAGGGGCACTCTTGGAAAGGTATAAAATGTAACTTTATTTTCAAATGAGTTTCGGATTTTAATGGTCCCACATTGATGTGTTTTTAGGATAAGGTGATAAGGGTTCGAAATCCACCCATCCAATAGGTTTTGGACAAGTTTAGGTCTTATATTTTACATTATCTTTCCATTGTATTTAAATCCTTTATTAATGAGGTAATCGCTGCATCATCATGATGTCATAAATAATTTAATAAATTTAATGTCTAAAAATTATAAAAAAAATATCATGATGTAGAAAATATTTTTATTTTCTAATGAATATTTATAGTCCAAAATATCATTTATGTAGACAAAATTAAAAATATTTTACTTAGGTGATACATTCTTTGTTACATTTAACATTCTTTAAAAATAAAAAGATAAAAAGTCACTTTATCACAAAAGTGATTCCATGGGGCCTCCATGTTTGGCACAAGGCATCCCTTGGTAGGCCATGAAAAAACCAGTAGCCTTAGGACACATGTTGTGGTCAGTTTTTATTATTATGATATTATCTTATTATCTTTAACTAACCGATTACTTATTAATCAAGATAATTAAAGATAATTGCCGTCGTTACTATTCATAATGTCCAAAAATAAAATAGTATTAATTACATAATTTGGACCTTCTGATTCCAAATATTTAATCCATTTTACAAAATTCCAAACAAATAAATTGCAATAATTAATTTAAAAAAAATTCCCGTTGTCAAAACAAATAGCGGGTTTTTTAGAAAGAATATTTATGAAAAGTTTCGCAGTGGTTTATGCCCAATTCCGAAGTGAAATTAATCCCAATGACCATTATTGGATCAAATGGTAAAAATATATTCCAATTAAACTTTAAAACAAATTAAAAAGATAATATAACCATATAATTAAATTATATGAAAAAGCAGTTTTGATGTAAAATGCAGTATTTTTCATTATTCATTGAAAAATGAACATTGTCAGAAGAATACCAAAAATTAACCCAAGGTAAATTTTTATGTCCCAATCATAAATAATATGTTTATTTTGAAAAATAGAGCTTATAAAATTGTAAAATGTTTGATTTAAAAATGGTTTTCCATCAAAAGGTAGTAAAACAATCTTTTAAAAATACTAGTGTATTCAATACTTAAGATTGGATTCATTTGTATTTTAAGCCTCTAAATTTTTTTGGATAAAAGTAAAAATATTTACCAAACATATATAATCATATTTTAGTTATTTCTATTCATTCTTGTCAATACAACGGCTATGTGTTAACTACCATTTAAAATAATATTATTTTATTATTAGAGTGCAACGTATGATTTCAAAGGAACTCGTTGTTGGGTATTGGGTAATCCATCGAGCATAGCGTTCCATTTAAATGAATATTTACATTTTATTCACAAATAGGGATAAATATAAAAATTTCATATTCTTTATTTACCTGGGGTGTTACATCCTTCCCCCCTTTTTGGGAATTTCTTCCTCGCAATATTAAAATTGCGCTTGGAAACATCCTTGAAAGTACCACATCGGAACAAAAGTCGGTAAAACAATCACTTTAAAATAAAAGAAGATAAGTACAGAGGTCACCCGAGTTAACCCATACTAGGATTCCATGTAGGAAAACATGGACATGGAAGAGAAAACATAGGGTCATGTTCTGATGGAGAGTGATAGAAAACATGTTTAGGAGAAAGTTAACCACAAGAAAATCACAAACTTATGATGGGTTAAACGGTATTCGATTCCCCAGTAGGAAAAGTTAATAGACAACATTTTTGTGTTAAGTTACTTTTTATTGAGGAATTTATTCATAAGGAAACATAATTACTTATCATGTGGACTTTCAACTTTTATTATATTTATTACACAAACTCATACTTTCACCAAAAGACGGGTATTTATGAAGACTTGTTCACATTAAGAGTACTATAATCAACTTCTAGAGAATCACCTAATCCACAAAAGAGAACTATATACTTACCATTTCTTTAGACTTTAACCAAAACCAAAACCAAAAAGGTTAGTACAATATTAGGTAATCCAGAAAAGGATAACCCTTTATAAAAAGAAAATCTATTCTTAATCTCCAAATTTTTTCCAACAAAACCCAAAGTTCAACGAGGATCATTCGATAAACAATTTTCCCATAAAATACTTCAAAGTAAACCAAACTAATATTGAAACCCAAATATTTGAAGGTTTTAGTCACATAGTCTTCCAAGTTAAATCGTAACATTTATCTCCAAACAACATCAGTTTCTCTTAAAGTCTCGTATTGAAAAGTAATTAACCAAATCACATATCCTCCATGATAGGTTAATATATTTCCATAGATAACCCAAAATCAAATTACTCTTAATTCATAAAATCATCTAACTAAAAAGAATCAGTCAAACTAACTAGGGACTTCACGTAGTCCAGTGGTAGGCAATAAATACCAGTTGCACTTTGGTTTTGGGTTCGATTCCCGCAGCTTTGTCCGACGCGACGGGTTGTCACATGGTTTGTGTGTTGTCCTTTTTCCAAAAGTATATAATTCTCAAATAATTCCCCAAAAAGAGGTAAAATCATCAAAAATAATCATAACATCATTTAACCTCAATTTTATCTCATGCCTTTCACTTCCATCATAACATATAGTAACCCATAATTACCTCAAAAGTAAGGATCATATAAACACAAATGGTTCTTTATAACTATGTCCACAAAAGAACAGATAACTATTCCTTGAATAAAATTTTTATATATTAAAAATCAAGGTTACACATACTATAAAAAGTCTTCTAATGTAACCCCATCATCAAAAGAGACTTAATACTCTTAAGAATTTCACAATAACTCTTGAAGCCCTTATATGTTGACTTCTTACTCATTCAACATTCTTCATGATCCATTAACCATTCCTTTCCAACTTATTCTGAAATACTTCTTTCCTACAAACAAAATCATGAATCATATCCTAAGATTCCAAAATAGTAAAACAATAGTTATGAAATAATCCATACCTTTGATTGGTCATTGTCAGTTTCTTCATCCTCAATCGGAATGGCATTAGGTATTGGTAAACGAACATTTGTATGATCTTGGTGATCCCATTCACGAAACTTCTTCATAGGACATGTGTTTACATAATGACCATGCACACCACATTTAAAACATTCAATTGATCCCTCAAAAAGAACTTCTTTCCCTTTCCTCGAGTCAACCGGATGCTTCCTTTTTCCATGGTAGGTTCTTGCTTTATGACCTTCATTTCCACATATATAGCATATTTCTGTCCCTTTGAAACATTTTCCTAGGTGTTTCTTTCCACATATTTGACACATAGGTTTTGAACACACTTACCTTTATGATTATTACATGTACTTTCGTAGGGATTTGTTTCTCACATATATGATGCCTTAGAGAAATCACCAAGGTTTAGGTGGTCAATCATGACTCCAGATAGTTGGTTGAGGATAATCACAAGAGCTCTCATTGTAGCTCCCATATCATTCAGTTGCTTGCTCAAACAACTGTCACAGTTTCCTTCACATCCACTGTTACTTTGGTGCCTGCTAGATCCATCCATTTACTAAAACCAAAAAGGTCAGTGCGAGTATATCAACAAAACCATCATGTACTAATGTGGAAGATAAACACTAAGATATACTTACTCATTCACTTTATCTAAAATTAGGACTCTTTCTGAAATCCTAACCATTATGGTAATGTCACTTATGCTTAAAGAATACCCTAACCTCTAAGTTTATCTAAACCGACCTTTGATACCAACTATAAGGCCCCAGCCTTAAACCTTACTTAATATTGAATTAAATGAATAATTCACATCGAGGATCATTTCAGGTTTAGAGTTTTAGAGAATTAGGAAATAAATATTACATCTCAAAAGATTACAAAGTAGAAACTTCTACTAAGTTTCCATAAAATAAAAACTCATAAAAAGAAATATGTCTAGTTCCATGTTTTAGGTAGCATGACTTTCCCTTGGTCCCATCCTTGACACTATTCCATGTTAAGTCCTGTGAAAAACATTTCAAAAACTTGGGATGAGCATAAAAAGCTCAGTAAGGGATACACAAAGAATGAAAACTGTTAGTTTTTCAAAACAACAAGTAAACCATGTATACTTTATCGAAGTAATACTTTTCACCTTACCGAAGTAGTAAAAACTATTCACTGAATAAAAGTTCATTACTTACCCTTCTGTAACCAAAATATTACCATAAAATCCATATAAAGATCACATAACATATAAAGGTAATTTGGGACATAAACATACTTATGTGGAATAACCATACGTTCGACTTCCACACAAATCACTTAATGGAATAGCCATACGGCCAACTTCCATACATACTTAATGGAATAGCCATATGGCCGACTTCCATACCCGATGCATTGGAGGTTATAACGTAACCACCCATCCTAGTATTCACGGAACCACCCGTCATATGGTTTATCACGTAACCACCCGTCAAATGTCCAAGTACCATTAAAAAATCATAAGACATAAAACAAATATAATGGAAAGAAAACATTTCCACACTTTGATCACAATATATCACTTAAATATATTGACATAACAAATCCATTATAAAAACCATTTTCAATACCAAAATAAAAGAAAATAAAAACATGGTATTTATTTTTCATTAAAAGGTAATGGCTTGTAGAGGAAGCTGAATCTCAAATAATGGTCATGGCGGTGGAGAAGTCGTTGTCACCGCATACGTACGAAAAAAACATTCCCTTTTGTCGTTTAGTAAAATTCTTCGTATAAAAAGATTATTTTTGAATAAATGTAAAATTCAAAGGGGTTTATACACCATATAAAAGAAATTTGTGTATAAAATGAAAAATGCCTCAATGAAAGGTGATTGAGATGAAGTCCCTTACAAAGACGGTATCCTTGGATTAAGGATAAATCAATTACATAATTATGTGTGACAAACGAATACACCAAATATAAATGGATATTAAGTGTAAAACAATCAGATGTTATTCATGCATATTCATAGAACGACATATTCAAGGAGTACAAGCTTATCCCAAAGAATCAAAATTGGGTTAAGAAGTTCCCTTGCAAATATTTGACGGCCTAACGGCGTCATTACAAAATTCAGAAAATGAGTTGATGAGAGATAAAAAGGGTATCTCATCACTTGGACATAAAATTTACATCGATAATGATATATGAGATCATATCCCAACATAAAAATATGTAAATTAAAAGACCAAACAAAATAAGTCTTTTAAAAAGAGGAGGGTGAAAGGTTCCCTTACCGACATGGGTATCTTTCGAAACATACACCCCGTGAAAGAAGGACAATACAACATTGATGTAAATACTCATAAATGAAAGTATATTACACAATGAGTAAAATAATGGTCAGTACATACACCACTCAAAGGAAATTGTGGCAAATGTAGCATAAATCTCACGGTAATAAAAGTGAGATGAAAAATCCCTTACGAAAACTCGGCAGCCTAACGGCGCCACTTAAAACTTCCAAAATGGATTGATGAGATCAAATAGGGTCTCTCATCATATTAAAATAATGTTTACAGAAATAAGAATATAAAACAACATCCCCCAACATAACAAAGAGGTTCTTAAAAGAAGTGACATAAAGGAGTGTACTTAAAAAGAAAGAGAGAGGTTAGATCTCTTACGAAAATTCGGAAGCCTAACGGCGCCACTCAAAACTTCCAAAATGGATTGATGAGAGAGAATAGGGTCTCTCATCATATGAACATAAAAAAATTACAGTAATAGTAATATAAAAGAACTTCCCAATAACAAGAAAGATGAGCTTTAAAAGGAATGACATAAAAGAGTGTACTTAAAAAGAAAGAGAGGAGTAGGATCCCTTACCTCAAGTCCAACTTGTCCTGTTCGTTTTTTTATATTACTAAATAATAAACTTTGGTCAATTTATAATTTCTTAAGGACCTCCTATAAAGATTATTATTCAGTTTATATCACATATTTTAATGTTATAATAATTGGTTAATAATATGAGTTCATATCAGAGGTTTTTGTCGATGTTTGGTACATGAGTCAAAAATTGAACTTGTTGGAAAATGTAGTTATAGGTACATCATATCCAGAATAGTATTGATGTTTTAAATTTCATATATATCCATTATATATTCATTTTATACTATTCCATAGCATTTGGATATAAAAAATTAAAAGCACCGTTCATGGAGACGGTAGGCCGTACGTACGCATGAACGCTACTTTCATTTTTTGTCATATTAATGGAATTAAAACAAAATGAGAGATATATATATATTATAATTCCAGATTGATATCCATAATTTAGATGCAATATATTACATATATATCCATTATATATATGTACTTATAATAGTACATAACATTTGGAGATAAGAAATGAAATCCACCGTTCATAGAGACGATAAGTCGTACGTACGCATGAACTCTACATTCATTTCTATCTCATACTTTAATGGAAAGAAAATAATAATGATATAAAGGTATATTATAATTATAGTATAACATCATATATAATAACTTTAAATCCATCCTTTATACTTCCCACATATGGCATTAACAAATCAAATCACTTTGAGGGGGCGGTAGTCCGCACTTCCTAAAATGAAGATATCGTGTTTACCCATAATGGAAACCATAAAGGTATTCCATAAATGAAAATTACAGAATCTTAAGTAAAACATAAATATATTATATATCATATATAAATATAGTGACATCTTAATGGAAACCTTTGAAGGTGTTATATGAGTGTTGAACAATCATCGTTTCGTGAGACAGAAATTTGCCATCCACAGAAACAATATGTTCTTTAACCATTAGATGGAGGTGTGTGTAAGTGTAGCTCGAATAATTAACATAAAAACATCGTAGTATATTTAATATACTGGTGTTGTTACAAAATTAAAGAATAAAAAGAGTTTATGTGGTTGGAGAAGCAAAATAAAACAAAAGGACTCAAGTGAAGACAATACCTTAAAATCGGGTAACTCCCTTTGGTTTGAGCTCAAAGGCTTCCTTGGGAAGACTTCTTCCCAAAGTGAGGCTTCAAGGAGTAAGAGAGGGATGTGGATAGAAAAAATGGGCAGGGGTTTGCCGAGCCAAAGGCTTTGTAAGTGTGGGTAAGGTGGTAGAGGTGGGGGCCTTTTATAAGAGGAGAGGAGGGGCACTCTTGGAAAGGTATAAAATGTAACTTTATTTTCAAATGAGTTTCAGATTTTAATTGTCCCACATTGATGTGTTTCGAGGATAATGTGATAAGGGTTCGAAATCCACCCATCCAATAGGTTTTGGACATGTGTATTTCTTATATTTTACATTATCTTTCCATTTTATTTAAATCCTTTATTAATGAGGTAATCGATGCATCATCATGATGTCATAAATAATTTAATAAATTTAATGTCTAAAAATTATAAAAAAATATCATGATGTAGGAAATATTTTTATCTTTCTAATTAATATTTATAGTCCAAAATATCATTTATGTAGACAAAATGAAAAATATTTTACTTAGGTGATACATTCATTTTTACATTTAACATTCTTTAAAAATAAAAAGATAAAGAGTCACTTTCTAACAAAAGTGATTCCATGGGGCCCCCAAGTTTGGTACAAGGCATACCATGGTCGGCCATGAGACAACCAGTAGCCTTAGGATACATGTTGTGGTCATTTATTATTATTATGATATTATCTTATTATCTTTAACTACCCGATTACTCATTAATCAAGATAATTAAAGATAATTACCGTCGATACTATTCATAATGTCCAAAAACAAAATAGACTTAATTACATAATTTATACCTTCTGATTCCAAATATGGAATCCATTTTACCAAATTACAAACAAATAAATTGCAATAATTAATTTAAAAAAACTTCCTGTTGTCAAAACAAATATCGGGTTTTTTAGAAACAATATTTATGAAAAGTTTGGCACTTGTTTATGCCCAATTCCAAAGTGAAATTAATCTCAATGACCATAATTGGATCAAATGGTAAAAATATATTATAATTAAACTTTAAAACAAATTAAAAATATAATATAACCATATAATTAAATTATATGAAAAAGCAGTTTTGATGTAAAATGCAGTATTTTTCACTATTCATTGAAAAATGAACATTGTCAGAAAAATGCCAAAAATTAACCCAAGGTAAATTTTTATGTCCCAATCATAAATAATATGTTTATTTTGAAAAATAGAGCTTATAAAATTGTCAAAAGTTTGATTTAAAAATGGTTTTCCACCAAAAGGTAGTAAAACAATCTTTTATAAATACTAGTGTATTCAATGCTTAAGATTTGATTCATTTGTATTTCAAGCCTCTAAATTTTTTTTGGATAAAAGTAAAAACATTTAACAAACATATAAAATCATATTTTAGTTATTTCTATTCATTTTTGTCAATACAATGGTTATGTGTTAACTACCATTTAAAATAATATTATTTTATTATTAGAGTGCAACGTATGATTTCAAAAGAACTCATTGTTGGGTATTGGGTAAGCCATCGAGCATAGCGTTCCCTTTAAATTAATATTGTCATTTTATTCACAAATAGGGATAAATATAAAAATGTCATATTCTTTATTTTCCTGGGGTGTTACAGTCTGTCACCATCACACACATTACCCTTCTTTATTATGTAGGTGTTATAAGGTGTTATGTGATGTGTCCTTAAAAAAACATGTTTTTCCACATCTTATTAATTAATTTTTATCAGTTTAATTATTTATTTTAACAATTTTTAATAAATAATTGCTCTTTTGAATTTCTTTTATTAATTTTAATAATTAATCAATATTTATTATTAATCGTGTATTTAATGCTTTAAAGAAATTAATTTATTTCTTACTTTAATTTTATAGTATAATTACTTTTTATTCAGTTGGTAACTTGGTCTTCATATTTAATGATTTAACATTTATTATTCAATTAAATAGTTGTTGTCACACAGAAATTATTTACTCTTCACATAACATTGCATGTGTTAATAACTAATTAGTTTAATATAACATAATCTAAATTTTTGATGTCTTTTAACAACTCATTAATTATTAATTTAATTAATGTTCATGACTTAATTAATCATTCAATTTTTTTAATTAAGTTTTAGTTTTTATTAATTATCGTCTTCTTATTTTATTTGATTCTTAATTTATTTACTCTGTCTACTTTACTGGTTCACGGTTTCACCCCTGTCATGGTGCCATCACGCACCGTGTCCATTTCACGGTGGCACCGTAACCTCCTGATACTGTCTCACCAGAAAATCATGCATCGTTTCTTACTTTTACGGTCTCACCGTAACCCAACTGATGGTCCCACCATCAATCCCTTTTCACAGTCTCATAGCCCCTACCACCGGTTTTGGAATCACTATTCCTTTCTCATGGACTCATAGTCACTGGTTCCCTTGACACCATAACACCACCTTTACTGTTTCACCGTGTTTCTCACACCACCATCGCCATTGCACACACAGGTCCATTCCACCATAACCCATCACGGTGGCGCCACTTCCATCCCCCATTTCTCATTCCAGTGCCACAATTCTTGGGTCGACCTACTGTCTAATCTTCAATACGCAGAGGAGACGTTACTCATCATCATGTAAGGGAGGCTCACCCACAATCAATGTTGACTTACTACATTCGAACCTCAAACATCAGAAGTTGTGCAACACAGAAGACTTCATCCTAAACATAAACCAGTCTACGTCGCCGACTGGGATGACAATTACATTCTACCTTCAACCTCATCACACTGATATTGTTCTCAACATTATCATTAGATGTATCATTTGTGATCAGAAGAATATACTCAGACTCAACCAGAAATTAAGTGCAACAACATTTCACTAACCAGATTTCCAATTTCAAATAACAAATTGAACTCTATACTATACCCTTCATATGATCTAGAAATAAAACTGAATCATCATTGGTTGGAGTTGACGTGCACCGCCTGCCAATTTGTCCGAGATGGCTTCTCCTTGATGAGGCCGATTCGAGGATGAGGAGGCGAAACCGAGGTCAAAGAAGGTAGGAACTGAATCATCTATGTTACACCATTTGAGGATTCGATAAGGGCCATCATCATGGATCGTTGCGCCGAAGGGAGGAGGGTAGTCGGTCAGAGCTTTCAACTGATTGCGTTGGGAGGAGCAGAAGATGATGTCGAGCCGCCATGGAGCAAAGGAGGAGGCCGCCACAACTTTTGGGAGGAAGAAGAAACCCTACGCTACTGTGTACCGATTGGGGGGTAAGAGATAAGTTAATTAAAATGTAAAATAACAAATAAAAAAACAAATTAATTATTAAAAATAATAATAATTTTTTTAAATAATTTAATGATTAATACTACATTAATAAAAAAATTAAACTAATTAAATTAAATAATTAAACTAAATTGTAACTTTATATTTATAATAATTAAATTTATTTATTTAATTTAATTTAGGAATATAATTTAGTTAATTCAACTAAATTTAAATAGTACTAACACTAATTTAATAATTTAATTAATAATTAAAAATTAAATACTTAATAATTTTACTTATTATAATATTTAGCAATAAATTAATCATAATAATAATATTTAATAATTTTTATAAATTATTATATTTATTATTTATCTTTAGTTAATTTTTAATAAGTATTATAACTTTAGTCTTCAAAAAATAAAATATTAATCAACTTTCTTCGTTTTTTATTATGTTATTTTGTTATTAATTTTGCAGGTTCATTCAAGAGACGTGTATACGTCTAGATTCACACAACTATCTCAGTGGGTGTTAGATACGTGAGAGAAAATAGTGCGGCGTGCCTATCGCAAAAAAAATCATGTGTGTGGCGAAATAGAGAAAGACATGTTGAAGTCAGTGAATATTGAGTGGTGACATGCAATAGATGAGGGAGGGTATTAAAACAGTGATATAGTAGAATTTGAGGGAGACTATCATTCATTCCAAAACACACTAGATTCGAGGGGTCGATTTCATTCGATCATGGAATTCCATTGAGAGAAGAGCAGAGAACCAGGAGCGAACCTTGGAGCACTTCCCGGAGAGCCATTCGTGGGAGTTCTGAGGGCCTGGAGCAGTAGAAATTCGAGCTAGGAGAGGTAGTTTTCTTCCTCTATTTTCGTTCAATTCTATTCCTCTATAATTGGATGATTTTATTATACAAATTTTAAATAATGATAGTATAAATACTTTAGTTCGGGATAAAAACATAGTCCACTGGTTATAGTCCATATTTCTTCTTACTATAATTTTTAATGTGATCGGCATTGATCGGTGAGGTCAGTTCTGATTGAATTCGATTGAAACATAACACATTTTTTTAATCTTGAAATTCCACATTCATTCATTGAGATTGATTGTGGATTAAATTTCTTTTACATTTAAATTGAAATAAAATACTATAGAACATACGGTGAGTTTGTTATGTAATCTTTTTCAAACCAAAAATCTCAAGTTGATTAATCTAGGAGTGGAAAACTGTAGGACTTGTCGGCTTGAGTGATTTATCTTCTAGAGAGGGAAATAAATCACTCATTTTTAGTGGTATTATTTATAATCCCTATTGTGTGAAGGAATTTTTTCAATACCAGAAGAGTTGATATTTTCCCCAGAAAAATTACTCTAGTTTGATCACTTATCAGCATATTATTTCTAGGTTTCTTACTATTATTAGCCTGTTTCATATTAAATACAATTTAGAAAAAAAACTAAAAAAGATTTTAAGGTTCAATTCTGCCTTAAAATAAACAAAATTTTAAAAAAAAATAAAATAATAGAAACTCAACCTCATTGCTGACAATAGTGGGATATTTTTGTAAGTTTTTAGAAGAAAAATGGTCAAATTGCCTTCTCTGTGGGTTTGACCCTACTTGCCACATATAATGTAGTTAAGAGGAATATGAATCTTAAAAGTTTACTAACTTCAACAATGGTTTAGGTCATGTTTTTGGTGCCATTTCCGTGGAAGACACCTGCCATTACTCAAAAAAACTAAGAAAACACATATATAAAAATTCTTAAAAAATTTGAAATTGAAAATTTTGAAAATGAAAAAAAAAATATGTTTCACTTTCTACTAAATTGTTACTACTGAGTACTGCCTATTTCTATTTATATGAGCAAAAGACACTCTGCTGTTAGATTAGATTCACTGAACATAGAAATAGACAAACATCTCACTGCTATAATAATGAAGAACAAAACTGAAATGGGAAACATAGATAATAGAGTTCATGCACCTAATTACTTCCAAAATCAACCAGAACTCTTAAATGAACATGAAAGGCCTATGATGAGGGAATTCCAACTCCCAAAAGTGTCATGTAATCCATCGTCCATCATATTATCTCATAGAGCTATAAATTATGAACTTATACAGTCACACATTTCACTATTTCCTGCATTGAATGGGTTCTCTAATGAGGACTCCCATGCCTTCATTATAGACTTCTATAATACTGTGTAGCAATTAACTCTTTAGGAATCATTGAAATGAACATATAATGAGTGTTTTTCCATTTTTTCCTTAAATGGAATTCTCGGAATTTATTTCTTAGTCTAGATGAGAACATTTTTGAAAACTGGGATCAAGTATACAACTCTTCATTATGAATTTTTATCCTCAATTATTAATAGGTGAACGTAGAACGAAAATCACTAGCTTTTATCAAGATGATGGAGAAGCTTTTAATGAATATTGGGATAGATTTAGCGATTTTCTTACGTAGTGGCCCCATCATCAACTCCCATCTCACCTTATCATGGACACTTTCTATGAAGGGTTGTCATCCTCTGGACCTAGTCGAGTAGATCATGATACTGGGGGTAATTACGATGATAAGATAGATGAAGAACATTGAAATTTTTTTAATAAACTTGCACTGAATTCACAACATAAAAATTTAAAAAGTATAAGAGTCAATATAAATGTTTACCCAGACATTGCTTCAATGAATGAAACTGAAGCTCAACTTGCTGAAATCACCAGCCAAATTCAATCCTTAATGTACCAGAATTATAATCAAAATGTTAATCAACTAGGATTTCAAAATAACAACCAATATTTAAGGGAACTATGTTTCAAGTGTGGTATGTTTGGGCATAGTGAAAATATTTGTCCTAATTTCGATATGATATTTCATCAACAAAAGAATTCAAGCTTTGTTAAATATGGTCCAAGAATGTCGCCTAAAGAAGATCCATTTTAAAATAATTTCAATCCTGGCTATAGGAACCATCTAAATCTGTCCGAGAAAGATCAAGGATTAATTAAACAATCCACTACCACTAATTACTCAAATAAAAAAAGAAAAAAAATTAGAATCAATAAAGGGGCGACTGTTCAAATGTACAAAGAAACAATGATAATCACATTTTTTCTAAGCTTGATCTAATTTTGAATAAAATCAGCTCCCAAGAGGAAAGATACATGAATCATCTGTCAAAACATATAAATCAATATGAGTCAGATAAAATGAAAACTAAAGTGAGAATTCAAAAAATGAAAACACATCTTGGACATCTTATTAGAGGTTTTTCATTTATAGAAAAAAGGTAGACTTCTATGTACCACATAAAATAACCCTAGAGAGAATTCCAAGGCTGTTGTCACAAGAAGTGAGATTAATACTCAAACTTATGCTGAAAAAATCCATGAAAATGCCCAAAATGAAAATATACTTAAAACTAGAAATAAAATTATACTTTGCACACATGATGGACATTCACAGAATAGTCTTGAAAATGATCAATATCTAAATTTTTCATCTGAAACTCAAGATGAAACTTCATCTAAAAATCAAAATAATAAAGGACAAGATAATGTTGAGGAAGAGATAAGGGATATTCCTATTGTTATGAAATTTTTTTCTCCACACATCCCTTTCCTTGAGAAGACGAATCCTCAATGTAACACCAAGGATGAACTTCTTCAATTCCTGGTCTCATTTCAAAACATCATGTAAACATTCCTTTCATTCAATCTTTTATTAAAATTCCATCTTACATCAAATCTTTGAAGAAAATTATTTAAAACAAAAAAAAACTCTAGAAGATATTGCTACATACAACTTCATTGAAGAGTGCAGTGCTATACTCCAAAAGAAAATTCCACCTAAATTGATATACCCATGTAGTTTTGGCATACCATGCACACTAGGAATCTCTGGTCAGCTCAACTGTTTGTGTGATTTAGTTGCTAGCATTAATCTACTTCCATACTCACTATTTGAATAGTTGAGTTTGGTTTATCTTCAACCTACAATAGTCATATTGCAATTAGCTAATTGATCGGTCACTCATCCGGTGGGTTGAATAGATGATTTGGTAGCAGGGGTTGGGAAGATATTTTTACCTGCGAACATTCTAGTCTTAGACATGGAGTGTGATCAAGAGGTGCCCATCATATTGGGTAGTCCCTTCTTGGCCACAGGTCATGCTGTCATTGATGTCTATAAGGGTCAATTAATTTTTAAAATTGGATAATAGGAAGAAGAGTTCAATGTGTTTAAGAATATTAAAGGACCAACTTATTCTAAAAACTGATCAAAAATCAAGTTCCTTGAAGCTGAATGTTCTTATAAAAATCAACATGAAAACATTGAAAAATCTAATAAACAATCCTTTATTGAAGAAATTTATTTAGAAGCTGAAAATCCTGTTGAATCTATTTTGGATGTTAAAAATACTGTTCAAACACAATTTCTAGAGAACTTTCCTGAAGTGGAAAACTGTCCAGTTTCTGTTGCGGAAGTGTCCACTATTTCATATCATAAGAGATTTTTGAGTGAATTTGAATGTGTTTTTCTTAACACCAACCTTGATAAACACATTGATGATATTGAGGGACAACTTATAAGACAACTTGATGATTCTTCTTTGAAAAATTTGTTGAATTATGATATGGGTAATCTAGACAGTGAACTATCCACTTTGTATAGTAGTACTGTAACTTCCAAATCTGAACATGAAATAGAAAATCTTTCATCTTTTAAAACTCCATTAAAAAGATATGTTGAAGATATTGGACCTCCTATGCTTAAGATTCATCCATCGAGTGTAGAACCACCCAATCATGAACTGAAACCAATCCCTGCCCATCACAAATATTAATTTCTGGGTGAGAACTCCACTTTTACTATCATAGTGTCTACTGAACTTAATGGAAATCAAGAACGTTGATTTTCAAGTGTTTTAAAAATGTATAAATCTTCCATTGGTTGGACAGTAGCTAATATCAAGGGTATTATTCCTTCATTATATATGAATAAAATACATATGGAGCCTGGCCATAAGCCTACGTTAGAGTGTTAAAGAAGATTGAATCCAAACATGAAAGATGTTGTGAGAGAAGAAGTGATCAAACTGCTGGAAACTGGAATGATATATCCCATTTATGATAGTCTTGGGTTAGCCCTGTCCAGGTTGTTCCCAAGAAGGGAGGTTTCACTGTAGTTAAAAATGAAAAAAATGAAGAATTCTAAGTACGGAAAAACACAAAATGGAGAGTCATTATAGATTATAGGAAGCTTAATTCAGCAACAAGGAAGGACCATTTCGAATGCCCTTTTTGGACAAAATTCTTGAGAGGCTTCCTGGAAATGATTTTTTCTATTTTCTAGATGGGTATTAAGGTTACAACTAGATTCTTGTTTCTTCAGAGGATCATGAAAAGACTACTTTCATAGGACCCTTTGGGACATTTTCCTACTGGCGGATGCCATTTGGGTTGTGTGGAGCTCCAGCCAACTTTTAAAGGTATATGATAGATATCTTTTCATATACGATTGTAAGAATTATATATTTTTTCATTGATAGTTTCTCCATTGTGGGTAGTACCATTGATACTTGTCTTGGAAATCTTGAGTTAGTCTTGGAGAGATGCATTGAATCCCACCTTGTTCTTAATTGGGAGAAGTGTCAATTCATGGTCACAGAAGGTATAAATCTTTGTCATAAAGTGTACACGGGAGGTATAGATGTTTAAACTGCTATGGTTGATATTATTCAAAAAATTCCAACTCCTGTAAATGTCAAAGGTGTTAGATGTTTACTAGGGCATACCAGTTTCTACTGGAGATTCATAAAAGATTTTTCCAAATTAACTAGGACCCCGTGTTATTTTCTAGTCAAGGATGCACCTTTCAATATTGATGAGAACTGTTTGAAATCCTTTAATCTGCTTAAAGAGAAACTTACTACATCACCCATTATCACTGCACCTGATTAGAAACTACCTTTTGAGCTTATGTTTCATGATAGTGATATGGATGTAGGTACTATACTTGGACAGAGGAAATATAGGAAGTTATATGTTGTGTATAATGCTATTAGACTAAAATATGAGGCCCAAAGCAATTAACCACTATTGAGAAAGAATTGTTAGCTGTTTGTTTTTCTCTAGAGATGTTTAGAAAATATCCCTTAGGTTCTAATGTCAACATTTTCACAGGTCATTATTCTCTAATGTACTTGTTATCTAATAAGGAAACAAAACCGAGGATGATTAGATGGATTCTATTATTACAAGAATTTGATTTAGTGATTAGGGATAATCAGGGAGCTGAAAATTTAGTTTCTGACCACCTTTCTGATCTCCCTCTTTCTCAATCTGAATTTGATGATCCTAGGAAGATAAACTCTTCCTTTTTTGATAAGAAGATGCTTACTATGTCAATCAGGCATTCTTCTTGGTTTGCTGATTTATACAACATCCTTTTCAGCAGGTGTCTTTCCCAAATATCTGTCCAATAACCAAATAAATAAATTCATTTCTGAACTTAAATACAACCATTGGGATGATTACCTACTGTTTAGGAGGTGTGATGATGGTATTCTTAGGAGGTGTGTTCCTGAGGAAGAGATGCTACCTTTCATAGAGAGTTGTCACTCCTCACCTTGGGGAGGTCATGATGGTTGTGAAAGAACTGCTCAAAAAGTTTTAAAATTTGATCTATATTGGCCTAATCTCTTTAAGGAATCTTGAAGCTTTGTCATTGGCTGTTATTGGTGTCAGACGCTATGCAATGTGGGTAGGAAGCATAAGTTACCCCAAAAAGGAATTCTAGAAGTTGAGATTTTTGAATCCTGGGGTTTATATTTCATGGGTCGACCTTTTATCATCTCTTGGGAATGAGTATATACTTGTTGTTGTTGACTATGTTTTAAAATGGGTTGAGGTAGTGGAACTGCCCAACAATCATGCTTATTCTGTAATAATATTTTTGAAAAATAAACATCATTACACGATTTGGAGTCCCAATATATTTTATCACTGATAATGGAACACACATTAAGAACTATAAATTTAAAGCATTGATGGAGAAATATGGTTTTTTCATATAACTAGTACTTTTTATCATCCATAGTCTAGTGGACAGGTGGAAATTTTGAACAGAGAACATAAACAAATATTTGAGAAAATTTTGTCAAACTTTTGGAAATATTGGTCTCTTAAATTGGATGAAGCTTTATGAGCATATATAACTGATTTCAAGACCCCAATTAGTATGTCAGATTACATGATGTTATATGGGAAATGTTGTAATTTACCTGTAGAGTTGAAAAAAAATCTTATTGGGTAATTAAGGCTCTAAACATCGATTTTAAGAGTGCTGGTGAGAAGAGATTACTTGAGCTGAGTGAGTTGGATGAGGTTAGAAGAGAGAGTTATGATAATTCAAGAATTTATAAAGAGAGGACTAAAATCATTCACGATTCTGTCATAAAAACCAATGAATTCAAACCTGGATAGAAAGTTCTTTTTTTAATTCTAGACTCAAACTCTTTCCTAGAAAACTAATTTCCAAGTGGTCTGGACCTTTTACTGTTGTAAGAGTTCTAAGGAGTGGAGCTGTTGAAATAATAGGTGAAGGGAACATACCCATGTTAGATAATGGGAAAGGAGTGAAACTTTATTTTGAGAGACAACCTAAGTGCTTGGCTTCCTGCACAGTGCTTGAAAACTGATCTTGAATAATGTCTGGCTAAATACTTCAAAACATAGTGTTTCATGGGAGGCAACCCGTGGTTGTTTTTTGTCTTTATTTTGTTTCTTTTTTACCCTAGAATAATGTGTTACATCTGTTCTCTGTTTCTTGGAAGTCCTTTTTACTGTTTGTTCTATGTTTCTTGTTCTGTTTTAGAGTTATCAAGAAGCTAATTCTGTGTCATTTAATGGAGTAGAATTACCATGTTGAAAGAGTAATGAAAAACATGTCCGGGAAGTATCTTATTGTTAAATTTCTATTTTATAATCTACTCCTTATTAATTTTATAAAAAATATGTTACATGTTTTGCATGAAAAATTTCTGCTACATATTTTCTAAAAATATGCTTCATATCTTCCATATACTAAAAAACTTTTGCTGCATGTCACTAAATTAAATCTAAAATTCTACATGTGCCACTTGCGAAAAATTCAAATTTGTTGATAAATATTGAAATAATCTTTCATTGTATGAAACTAAGTGTGGGGGGGGGGGGGTACATGCATTCTGGTTGTTGTGTTTTTTTTAATGTTCTTTGCTAAGGGGTGTTATGAATTCTTGCTTTATGTGTTATTGAACATCTAATTGAATCATATTTCTCTGAATTTCCTTGCACCCAATTCTCTCTACACCAACAACTTACATGATTAGTTTGAACTTTGTTGGAAATTATCCACTAGACTGAATGTTAATGCATGTACTTGCTAATGAACCTACTATTATGTTATTCATTGTGGAAAACAAAAATATTATTGAACCTCAAAGAAACCCTTTATACATGTCATCTATCTACTAAATTGAAAATCTGTTTTGATCTTTAATTATTTAATTGTTATCCTCCACTAAAGAAGTCTTCTTTCGGGACAATGTTGGATTTTAATTGTGGGAGAGGGAGAAATTCATGACTGTTCTAAACTATGCTTAATTTAAAGCCCATCAATTAACCCGACAACTCAAAAAAAAATTAAAATGGTTAAATGTTTTCAATTTTTATTCACAATTTTAGGTTTTACATTGTGCTCATTTGGGTCTTGCCTTAGGATAAGTACCATGCTGGTAGTTAAGATTTGTTTTGTATCTAAAATAAATGATATTGACTGATTAGTTATTGATATTTACCTTGTGATTGAATAAAAATCTGGTTTGGAGTCTATTTTTTGAGAGTGATTTGGATTACATGCTAATGGAATTATGATCATAACCCGTGGAACTGGAAGTTTTAATTGATCTTAGGGGATTATTTTTTCATTAATTTATTAAAGTAATTACCTTAATGGGCCAATATAAATGATTTTTTATATAAATCTTTTGAAACTGGAGTATTTTGGGCATCTGGGATCCCACAGTGAGTTTTTGAGACCCTAGATGCTGGGTGTGTTCCTGTTTACTATAAGCCCTCAGTACACTTTGAATAAGTGCAGTGCATAGTGCTCAACACAATGATACATGGCTTCGGAAAAAATAAAATAAGGTGTCTAGGGTCAATAATGAGTTCATTAAGGTGAGGAGAATGTTGAACACCAAATGAATATGGAGTCAATTTGTTTATATGGCAGTCATTTAGGTTGTATCATTAGGGGGATTCAAAAAAAAATTATTTATTTTTGGAACATAAGAGAAAAGTCGAAGTATAAAGATCCAACTTTTATGTTTTTAATTCAACATAAATTTTAATAATGGTATCATTTCTTGAAAAATAAATATTTTACTAAAGTAACTATTATTTATCATTGTATGTTGAAGTTATTCCTTAAAATGAAAATCAAATTACAGCATAATATTTAAGTTTTTATTTAAAATATTAAGTTAATTTTATCAAATAAAATTTATAAATTTTAGAAATGTTAATTTTATTATTGGATAAAGAAGATAGTTTTTTATAAAATGTTTATTTTTTGGTTTATAATTTATATGAAAAAAATTTCAATTGTATTGACTTTGATGATATATATTACTATTTTAATATAAAATATTATTTATTTTGAATAAAAATAAATCAAAAATAGAGAAAACCCATTAAAATGAAAAAGTAAATGAATTTTTAAAAACTATTTTTTATTTTTGAATAAAATGGCACTTCTGTTCATACATATCAAAAGCAGGTTTTAAAAGATAAAAATGATATTTTAATATATAAATATATATATTTGTAACAAATAAATAAATATACAATAAATTATATTATTTTATAAAAAATTATGTCCATCTAAGATATTGATAAAGTCATAAAATTTACTATTGCGGTAAAAACAGAAATATTCAGTATTCACATTAAAATTTGTTATTGGAGAAAAAATTCCAAAATTTCATATATATATATATACATTTGATATGGTAAATAGAAAAATATTATTGAATTTAATAATTTATTATTCTAATAAGTTTAAATTTAAATTTTAAATTAACATATATTATATAATGAAAATTACTTTTAATAGAAAATGCCTTTGTTAAACAGTTGTCACTCTTAGTTATTTTTGGTATGAATTCATAAACAAGTAAAATAATATTAATTAATTTTTTTAATAATAATATTTCTTAATAAAATTAATATAATATATCATGAGTAATTTTATTTTAGTGTTTTATGCAATGAATTTTATTGATACACTATTTATTTATGGGGAAAGATATTTTGAAATTTAAGACTACTATATTACACCCCATCGCATACATAATTTTCATCCTTGTAATTTTATTTATCTATTAGTAGATACAAACATTTTCATTTGTATAAGATAAATTTGACTAAATATTGTATTTATAATGATATATCAACTATAGTATTTTGGTTTTGTGTAGTAAACTCTTCGATCCCTTAAAAATATGAACATAAATATATTGGGTTTATACCTAAACATTTAACATAAATACTCCAAATTATTAGTATTAATGCCCATATAATGGAATCAATATGACTTGATATTTCTTTATCATCCTTAAGAGTTTTATGTGGTTATAATTTTATTTGGTACATGGAATAAGATCTCTCATTTTCATTACTAAGGACTTTATATTGAGACAATTGGTCCATTTCAAAAGTTTCATAAAATTTTGAAAGTGGATGTATAATATTATTTTTAGGATGAATATTATCCTAAAAATAAATTATATATTCCTTAAATACAAGGTATGTAACTATCAAACCAATAATAGTTTTTATTTATAACTTGATATCTAATCATCAATATTTTCAAAATATAAATTTTAATACAGGACATTAACCAATCAAGATACCTGTACCTTTTAGTTGGTGTTGAGTGAATAATTAATTCTTCATTTTAATTTGAATAATTATGAGTTTTGATTGTAAAGTCTTTCCATTTTTTCATTGCATCGAGGGTTATTGAATTTTATTATCCTCATTAGTCTTATGTTTAGGTAACCTATATTCATACTTCCATAAATATTTTCATTTGAAGAATCATACACTCTCCTACTCGATAGAAATTATTTTCCAAATTGTTTTTCCTATAAAATCATGATCTCAATAAAAAATCCACAAGATCGTGATAAATTATATTCTCTAATTTCTTAAATGTTCCACAACACAACCTTCTATAATTGTTATATTCAGGTAGTTTAAATTTCCTTTCTATGTGAGGTTTTTAATTTGAGTTTCCTTGAAACTCTATAATTCTTTTTTATTTACAGCCCTCAAAATCCATTTACACCATATGCGAAATTTATCATCCTATTTATATATATAAATTTATATTATACGTAATTAATTTGGTAGACATTTTTTTAGGATACACGAGAATCATTTGGTCTTACACTCATGACCAGTAATAATACATGTAGTGAACATTGTGATTCTTATTAATATTATATCAATGGTAATAAATGATTCATAATAATTATATTTCAATTTTAGTTATTATCTATAATTTGTTTTGATATGTTTGGGGAAAATATTTAATAAAAAATAAATTTTTGAGATGCATATATTTCATAGTGATAACGTCTTATTTTATTATCATGTTAATGACTTATTCTAGTAGTATGTCTTAGCATATAAATATAAAATAGCTATAACTATATAATCGTGAACTAAAAATTTGAGAATAGAAAAAATCTATTACTTCACATTGATCAATTTCCTAGAAATACGTGTATTATAAGAACCACTGAATGATGTTTGAGAATGTATCAATACAAAATTGATAGCATGTCTCTCCTTAATTGGTTTTTTAAAAGCACAACATCGATTTTTATGGATATAAAGTTGAATTGAATTGTCATATATCCTTTATCTCTATTTTTCATTCTTTTTTATTTCATATTACGGTAATAATTTCATTTTTAATGTCATCAAATGATAAATAAATATCACTTTTGCATTTCATATACCACTAAAACCAAAATATGTTAATTTTAGTGATGAATAATGAAATTCAAAATAGAATTAACATAAAATTTCCCACAAAAACTCAACCCAAAAATTTATTACTATAGAATATAATAAAATTATGATTTTTATTAACATTAACACTATCCTTTTAACATAGGTTTATTTTTGGTTCAGTTCTCTCAAAATTCATATCAAAATTCCTAAACATGATAAAATCATTTACAATTTATTATAAAGAGAATACGATTATATAAAGAATACCCCTTTTACATTTCATACTATATTTTAACTTATTACTATTTTTTATGCAGTATTATATGATTTATTTGACACTCAATAATCCCCTTTTAGGGAAATTTTCCATTAGGTATATCTTTATTCCAAACATATATCATCTTTTAGTGTATATAGAGAGATTTGATTTCTATGAAACCGAAATTTATATATTTTATATAAATTTTATGATATCTATTATACTTAGCCATATCCTCTAGAATTTTCTCTAGGGGCTTGAGTAATGTTATCACATCAAAATCTCACAATATATGAAAATTAATCATTAAAAAATAACTAAACCCTTCTTAAATATGTCACATAGTAACATTATCTAAATAAATATTTATTTAACATAATTACCTCAATATAAACATTTTATATTCCAAAAAAAATCATACAATCCCAAGGATATAAAGATTTATGTTATTGTGGTTGACTTATATAGTTAACATATTTTACAAATCATGTGATCATTTCCCTATAATGGAAGCAGAACATATACCTTATATAATTCTATTATGTTACACAAATATTAATAACATAGGTGTGGAAAATATAAGAATGTGTTGTGTCTAGATTCTGAGTAAGGGTAAGCATTATTGATAATAATAAGAGTTTATAAGGGAGGATAAGATGACATGTTTTAAAAATTATAGATACATGAGAAAATCATACCCAACAAATAATATAATAAAAATAAAGAGTCATTAAAAATTACATATAATAACATATGGTATGGATATAAATATTGTGGAAATATTAGTCAAAATAATGATTCATGAGATCATAATAAATTCATAATTATTTGGAAATTAATTTTTCATAAACATGGGAATATGAAAATATATCATATAAAAAATTGATTAACCATAATAATGCCATGTAAAAGATTTTTTAGAAAAAATTGACCATAATTATATATATATACACACAAACACACACAGTTAGGTGGTGATTTAAGAAAAATAATTTACCTAGAAATAATTAATTTTATGATATATAAGAAAATTATATCAAAACCTCAAGATAGTTTTTTGAATATATTTTCAACATTAACCTAAAAGAATCGTTTTCAATCAAATTAAAATATCCCTTTTAAATATATAAGGAGAAAAGTTTTAAAAACATTTTATGAAAAAATAATCTTCATTAAAACAATGTTAAAAATATATAATGGTATTTAGAATGAATTTTTTGTGATACATATGAATTTTATATTGAATTTATGGAAATCCATAATAATATTTTGAAATACCATTTTTGAAACATATATTTTAAAATGATTTAAGTAAATCATTTTCTAAATGACTATAAGTGAAATATACTGGTTATAAGAGATGAAACAACATTATGATTCCAAATATAAATGAAATATTTTTAAGGAAATACAATCATGCACAAGTATGAGAAAAATTAATTAAATAATATAAGATATATTTTCAAGGATTAAATAATTTTAAAACTGGTATTTTTTGAAAAAAATATGTTTTTAATTAAATGATAATTTTTTAATAGATATAAATACAGTAGTCCATGAAATAAACATTTATTTTTGGAGAAACTAGTTTTAAAATAAATAATATTTAGAGAAATAATTATAAATCACTAAAGTGAGTTTATTTAACAAAATTAATTGGACCATTCATTTAATAAAATACATTCACTGGGATGTAGAAACACCATTCTAAAAAAACATAGGGCATAATAGGGAATATTTATCATGAGGTGAAAATTTGAGATTAGAAACCCTTACATTATTTCCTCTCTATCTAAAATGAACTCCATTATTCTATATAAAAAATTGAAATAACATAATATCATATTTCAAAACATTTATATATACACCAATTAATTAAAATATTTTATTATTATTTATTTCATGTATATTTGTTTTTCATTATTTATTTTCAATATCATGTGTGATTAATAATTTTAATTTAAAAAGTTTAATAGATATGGAAATTAAAATTATTATTATCCAAAATTTTATAATCTATGGATCATAAAATTTATTATTAATTAATTTTAATGAATTATAATTTTATCATTTCATTTAATAATTTTTTTAGTGATTATTCTAGATAATGAATCCAGTAAAAAGCTTTTTTCTATAATTTTTAATGAATGAGTTCAATTGTTTTACCTCATGAGTTAAATTTTTATATTAAAATTTATAAAAAATATCATTACATGAAAATTAATATGGAATAATATGTTACTAAATCCATACTTGATATAAATTTATATCATTTTTCATATTGGTGGCCGAATGAACCCAACCTGGACATGCTACGATCTATGTGTGACTATAAATATGGATGATATACCATTAATATATTATCCTCATAAAAAAGGTATAATGAAATTATTTAAATTTTATTATGTTTTTTAATAAGAATTCAGCCATGTCATAAGAATTTCGTAAATGAAATAGAAGTAGTTACATAAAAATAAATCTCATTTTATCATTCTATGTTTCTTTTATGTGATTAACATTACAGTGGTTATTTATTTTGAATATTAATGATAACGAATATATTTATATTAATGTTTTGTGGAAAAAAACTAAATGTGTTGTTTATGGAGGTGGTAGTCTGCACAAGCTCATGAAAAATTGTTTTTTATAAATAAATAGAGTGGGAAAAGATAATTTTTATAATATCAATATAATAAAATTTTATATAATATTTATATTAATGTAATTATATACATATGGTTATAATGTTTTTGGAGGATGGTAGAGGAGATGTATAATGAAATGTAGTTACAAAATACATAATAATTAGGTTAAGAATTCAGATCTTCCCTTGAAGTATCATTTTGGAATGAGGTACTCTAGACCCATATTTGATGATAAAGGATGAATATTTTTATATGGGATCTAGGTGAATTAATATATGTGCAATTTCATTTTATTTATTAACTATTGGGGTGTCTTATATTCGGAGAAACTGTGAACCTTTTATTGGTGAGAAACATGGAAAAATAAGATTGTGTGAATGTTAGGTAAGGGGTAAGAATAGAATTTCACGAGAGTTGGGTGAGATAAGCTGGGAAATTTTTATGATACTTATAGGTATGAATTTATATACTAAGAATTTTATTTAATAAGTTTTATTTGTAAAAATGATTCAGTAAAATTTGAGCCACATTTGGATACCCATTTTAACAATAATAAATCTTGATTAAATTGTAACAATGGAAAAAATTTTATCAAGAAAATTATAATATGAATAGTCATAGAAAATATTTATGTTTTCAATCTGAAATTAAAATCCATTTAGTCTAATATTATTTTGTAAATATGAAATAAAATTAATTCAAAAATTGAAAAAAATAGTGTGATGAAATAAATTTTTTTAAATTTTTTTTCATATTTGGGTGATATTAATAATATTTAAAATTTATTAATAATGAAATATATTTTATTTCAAATTTATATTGTTTCAAAAATTATATTATATTATTTTATGATTTTAAAACAAATAATTTTAAATCATAACATTTAGAAGAAAAATAATTCCTTTGAAAATCAAATTTTTACATTGTAAATAGTATTTATTTGGGTAAGATAACAATGTACAAAAATTTTAAATCAAATATATTAAAAATTATTAAATTGATTATATATAATTTGAAAAAAAAATTATCAAATAAAATTTCATGCGGTTATAGAAGATAAATTTATTTTTTGAATATGAATCTTTTTTTGAAAATGTGTGGCTTAATGTTGAAATTTTATTTATAGTATAACTATTCTAATTTAAATGACCTTCCTAATATTAATTAGTTTATATTAAATAAAAAAAATCTTTTTTGGCTTCTAATGAAATTCAGAAATAAATATTACAATAAATATTTTTATTAAACAAATCGATTGAAAATTATTTATTTAATATTATAGTTTAATTATACATATTGTATAAAATATAAATGATTGGTATACTAAGTGATTTTTTTAAAATAAATATTATTACTCATTAAATTAATAGTTTTTTAAAAAATATTTGTTTTTCTCATATATTGAATATGACATAATATTTTTAATTTTGGTACCAAATGTAATTTTCCTTAATCACTAAAAAATAAATTATTTGATAAATATTCTATAAAATAATATTCTGTAAATTTTTATGTATTAATTAAAGGAATGTAATTAATAATTAAGAAATTAAATTATAATATATAAATTTTATCTTTTAGATTAAAAGACAATATATAAAATAACTACTTTTATAGAAAAATATTTTTCTAGAACAATAGTGTAACATCCCAAGTATGTAATGAATAATAGATATTTTTTATCTATGTCTATTAATGAATTAGATAGTGTTTTAGAGGCTTAAAATGAGAATAAATCCAATCTTAAGCATGGAATACACTAATATTTTTAAAAGATTGTTTTACTGCCGTTTGATGGCAAACCATTCTTAAATCAAACTTTTGACAATTTTATAAGCTCTATTTGTCGAAATAAACTTAATTTTTATGATTGGGACATTGAAATTTACTTTGGGTAAATTTTTGGTATTTGTCCGATAAAGTTCTTTTTTTAATGAATAGTGAAAAATGTTGTATTTTAATTCAAAACCTCTTTTTAATCTAATTTTTTTATATGATTATATTATCTTTTTAGTTGGTTTTAAAGTTAAATTAGAATATATTTTTACCATTTAATCCAATGGTGGTCGTTGGAATTAATTTCACTTTATAATTGGACTTAAACTAGTGTCAATCTTTTGATACTTATTGTTTCAAAAAAACACGCTATTTGCTCTGACAAAGATAATTAATTATTAAATTAATTAATGTAACTTATATGTTTTGAATTTTTTCAAAATAGACATCATTTTTGAATTCAAAATATCAAATATAGCTTAGGGTGAAGTTTTGGTATTTTTCTGAAAAACTTCAATTTTTGAGGAATAGTGAAACCACTAAGTGGTACTTAAAAAACTGATTTTTCGTTTAAATGAAATTTTACCACCTCTATGTTTTGAATTTCAAAAATCCGACATATATGGTTGTCATTAAGAATTAAAATGTGGTTCAATGGGATTAAAATAATTTTTTGGGTGAATAGTAACTTTTAAGTTTTTAATCACGATTAGAGGTAATTAGTGTAATTTAAGAAAAAAAATTATGTTTTAATAAAATGAAATGACCTAGACACATGTCCTACCCTTATTGGATGTGTCATGGCCGACCAAGAAAACCCATGAGTCTATTTTTGGGACCCCATGGAGCCACTTGGGTAAGATAAAGACATTAATGCCTTTTATTTAAAGTAAAAGTAAAAATTACAGAAACATGAGTTGTTTTAATAAACCAATTTTTAAATGCGGTTATACAAGTCATATTTTTTACTATAAATATTCATTATGAATCTAAAAATATTTCCTACATCATAGTATTTTTTTATAATTTTTAGACATTAAATAAATTAAATTATATATGACACCATGATGATGCAGCGATTACCTCATTATTTAACGATTTAAATAAAATGAAAATAAAATGTAAAATATAAGACCTAAACTTGTCAAATATTTATTGTATGGGTGTATTTCGAACCCTTATCACCTTATCCTCTAAATGTATAATTGTGGGACCTTTTTTATCCGAAAAGCATTTTATAACAAAGTATCTTTTCTTAACTTTCCAAGAGTGCCCCTCCTCTCCTCTTATAAAAGGCCCCCACCTCTAACACCATACCCACAATTCCAAAGCCTTTGGCTCGGACAAACCCTGCCCATTTTGTCTCTCTACATCCATCTCTTACTCTTATAAGCCTCACTTTGGGCAGAAGTCTTCCCAAGGAATCCTTTGAGCTCAAATCAAAATGAGCTACCCTTTTTAAAGGTAGTGTTTTCTCTTGTGTTCTTATGTTTTATTTTGCTTCTCTAACCCTATAAACTCTTTTTATTCCTTTTTTTTGAAACAACAACATTATCTTCAATATACTAGTATGTTTTTATAAGAAGGATTCGAGCTACAGATACACACACATACATCTAATGGTTAAAGAACATACTGTTTCCATGGATGATGAATTTCCGCCTCACAAAATGATGATTGTTCAATATTCTTTTAACACCATCAAATGTGGCCATTAAGATGTCACTATATTTATATATGTTATATAATATGTTTATGTTTTACTTAAGCTTCTGTATTTTTTAATTTATGGCATACCTTTATGGTTTCCATTATGGGTAAACGTGATATCTTCATTTTAGGAAGTGCGGACTACCGCACCCTCAAAGTGATTTGATTCGTTAATACCATATGTGGGACATATAAATGATGTAATTAATGATATTATATATGATATTATACTGGAATTATAATATTCCTTTATATAATTATGATTCCATTCCATAAAATACGAAATAGAAATGAAATTAGCGTTCATGAGTACGTACGGATTACCGTCTCCATGAACGGTGCATTTCATTTCATACCTCTAAACATTATGTAATATTATAAATGCATGTATATACTGGATATATATGATATATATGATATCTACATCATGAGTATAACTCTGGATATAATGGATACATGAAAAACTTGTAATTATAAAGAGTTTATTTTTGACTCAAGTACCAATGATCATTAAAACGACTGTTATTAACATAAATAATTACATAGTGTTCATGACATGGTAATAAGTGATATAAAAGGAATAATGAACTTGAAAAAGGTTCTTAAGCAAGTATAAATTAACTCAAGTTTATTATTCAGGAGTTTAAAGAACGATCGAGTCAAGTCAGACCTAAGGTATGGGACTTCATCTCAATATCCATTCATTGAGGCTTATTTTGTTTTATACACAACCTTCTTTTATATGGTGTATAAAACCCTTTGACTTTTATGTTTATTCAAAAGGAATATTTTTTATATGAAGCATTTACTAAACGACAAAAGGGAATTTTTTTTTTGTCGTACGTATGCGGCGACAATGACTTCTTCGCCACTGTGGCCATTATTTGAGTTTCGGCTTCCTCTACAAGCCTTACCTTTTTTTTAAATGAAAAATAAATACCATGTATTACTTTTCTTTTATTTTGGTATTGAAAATGGTTTCCATAAAGTTTTTATTATATCAATGTGTTGTATTGATATCTTGTGATTGAAATGTTGAAATTCTATGTTTCCTTTATGCATGTTTTATGTGATATGATTATGTTATGGTTCTTGGTCATTGTTATGAAGACGGGTGGTTCTGTGATAAACTAAAGGCGGGTGAGCCCGATATAGCTCTCCAATACATTGGGTAATGCGAAGGGCTTAAACGTTGAGGTTTATCCGAAGAGATTTAGGGAATATACTGTGATGGGTATTCCAAACGTAACCAAGAGGGTTACTCCCTACGTAAGAATGTTATGAATGCCTCAAGTTACCTTTATGTCTTATGCTTTCTATGATTTATTCATGATTTGAAGAGGTATGTTAAAGTGCTTATGTTTTATGAGAAGAGTATGATTTCATTGATTCTTATGTATACATGTACTCATGTTTCCTTTCCATATTTTTATATCCCTTACTGAGCTTTTTATGCTCATCCCAAGTTTTTGAATTGTTTTTCACAGGTCAAGGGAAGGGTACATTATATGATGATAGTGTCAAGGAAGTGTCAAGAAATAATCCATGTTTTATTTTAAATATGTTTTCGTTGATGGGAAAAAATGAATACTATCTTTTATTGTAACCACATTGTTTAAATGTGGGATATAATGCATGTTTTATGATCTAATTCACTACAAGTCTATACCTGAAATGATCCTCAATGTGTAATCTTGTAATAACTCAAGATTAAGTAAGGTTTAAGGTCGGGGCCTTATAGTTGGTATCAGAGGTCGGTTTAGATAACTTTAGGAGTTAGAATTTTATTATATGATTATCCAAAAATATTTTTTTTATGGTCAAATTGAAATGATATAGAATTTGAAGATTACCATGTTGCTTCATCTAAGACATGTTTGTTCAGAATGGTTTTCCATAGAGGAAACATGTAAGTAGTGCTATGAAGGAATACAGAAGGAAATAACCTTCCGAATCAACATCCTGAGATGGTTGGAATTGGAATTGAATAGTTTGTTGCAGTAATGGCACAATTGACTCAAGCGATAAATGGTGGTGGTATCCATGCATGAGATCAGCCAGATCAACCGCAGAGGAACATGTTAGTGGTGGAAGATTTCATGAGGCAACATCCTCCATCATTCAGAGGATCATCTGACCCTGTGCTAGCTGAAGGGTGGATTAAACCACTGGAGAAGATTTTTGATGTCATGGGGTATTCAGATAATCAAAAGGTTAGTCTTTCTATTTACCGTTTGGAGGGTGAAGCAGATCAGTGGTGGTCGACGGTTAAAAATATCCGGGATACTGATAAGATTGATGCTCTCGACTGGGATGAATTCAATGGTATGTTTCTTGAGATGTATTTTCCTAAGGCTGTTCGACTTAGGATGGAAAAAAAATTCCTGGAATTGAGGCTAGAGGAGGACTCAGTGGATGCCTATGAAGAATTGTTCACTCGATTGGAAAGGTATGCTCTAAATTTTATCTGAGACCTTGATAGTAAAATCAATCGTTTTTAATCAGGATTAATGCCAAAATATTGAATGGCATTGGATTCTCGTGAGTTTAAAAGTTATGAAAAGCTTGTTCAATGTGCTGATAAAGTGGAAATGAAGTTTTTCGATGATCAAGTGTTCTATAACAACCAGTAGAAGAAGAGACCAAGGTGGCAGGAGAAAGGAATTAATTCTTCAAAAAAGTCTGATGGTAAGAAAAATAAGTTTCCAGTATGTGATAAATGTGGTAAAAGGCATGCTGGGGAATGTATTCTGAATTTTGTAAAGTGCTACTGATGTGGTAAGATGGGACATAAGGCTCGTGATTACACTGAAAAAGATCAAGGTGATGGTAAGACCAAATTTGATTTACAGTTAGTGAAATGTTTTATGTGCAATTAGATGGGTCACTATCCAAACGAGTGTCCGAAAAAGATCTCGAGTTATGGGAAGCAGTTAGACTACAAGCAGAAAGGGGTGGTGAAATCCTTTTCAACTAATTCAGCAGATGTCGGGCCATCAAATGAAGTTGTATCAGGTACTTTGTTTGTTTTTTCAGATTATGCCAGTGTGTTGTTTGATTCGGGTTCTACACATTTTTTCATCTATGAAACCTTTTCTAGTAAAATGGGAATACTATCACAAGAAATGAATCCTGAAATTGTGGTAAAAACACCTGGGAAAAATGTTGAGGCAAAAAGAATTTATAAGAATCTTCCTATCTTTATCGGTGGGAAGAACCTACTTGCGATCCTTATTGTTTTACCTCTAGTAGAGTTTGATGTTATCCTGGGTATGGATTGGATCTCTATTTACCATGCTAAGATTGACTATAGAGATAAAGAAGTTTCTTTTCAGAAAGACTTTTTGTTTGTGTACAAGAATGAACCCTTACTGTTGATAACTTATCAAGAGGCCGAGAAACTTGTAAAAGATGGAAATGAATGTTACCTTGCACACATCGTTGAAAACAAAGGAACTGTTCAGATTAGTGATGTGCCAGAGGTAAATGAGTATCCTGATGTTTTTCCTGATGAGTTGCCTGGAATAATACCAGATCGAGAAGTTGAATTTACTGTTGACTTAGTTCCTGATGCTAAGCCAATTTCAAAACCCCCTTATCGAATGGCTCAAACTGAACTTTTATAGTTGAAGGAGAAATTGCAAGATTTATTAGAGAAAGGTTTCATTCGACCTAGAACACCACCATGGGGTGCTCCTGTTTTATTTGTTAAAAAAAGATGGTTCTATGAGACTTTGCATTGATTATAGAGCCTTGAATAACATCACTGTTAAGAAAAAATATCCGTTGCCTCATATCGATGATTTGTTTGATCAGCTCCAGGGAGCTCATTATTTTTCAAAGATTGACCTGAGATTGGGGTACAATCAGTTGAAGGAAAAGGAAGAAGATATTTTGATGACTGCGTTCCGTACAAGATATGGCCATTATGAATTTGTAGTAATGCCTTTTGGGCTAACCAATGGACCTACTGTATTCATGGACTTAATGAATATAATTTCCCATGAGTTCTTGGATAAGTTTGTGGTTGTTTTCATTGATGATATTTTGGTTTTTTTATAAAAGTAAAGAAGAGAATGAAAGACATTTATGGGTTATTTTTCAAACCATGGAAGAAAAGAAATTGTATGGGAAATTTAGCAAGTGTGAGTTTTGGTTGCAACAAATTTCTTTCCTTGGTCACATTGTTTCTAAAGATGGGATAACTGTTGATCTTGCAAAAACAAAGGTTGTTAAATAATGGACAAGACCCAAAAATATAACTGATATTCGTAGCTTCCTTGGTTTGGTAGGATATTACCGATAGTTTGTTAGAAATTTTTCCTGGTTATCTAGTCCAATGACTATGCTAACTCGAAAGGGTGTTAAGTTTATCTGGACAAAAGAATGTGATGATTGTTTTCAGGAGTTGAAAAGAATATTGGTGAATGCCCCAGTTTTGGCACTACCTTCCAGGAATGGTGAGTTTTTTATCTACAGTGACACTTCATTTAAAGGAATTGGTAGTGTCCTAATGCAGAATGATCAGGTACTTGCTTATGCTTCACGTCATTTGAGAACTCATGAGGTAAATTATCCTATAGATGATTTGGAATTAGCTGCTGTTGTTTTCACTTTAAAAATTTGGAGGCATCATTTGTATGGAGTAAAGTTTGAAATATATACCGATCACAAATGTTTAAAGTATATATTCACTCAGAAATAATTGAACATGAGATAAAGGAGATGGATAGAATTAATCAAGGATTATGATTGTACAATTCATTACCATCCGGGAAAAGAAAATAAAGTAGCTGATGCTTTGAGTCGAAAAAGTAATGCATTATTAACAATGTTGCGTTTGGAGCGTGATCCTTTGGTTAAGGATTAAATTTGGCATAGAAGTTGTTGGTGCAGGATGTCCTTTTGTTTTGTTTCAGGTATCAGTGAAATCTTCTCTATCAGATAGAATCAAGCAAGTACAGAAGCAAGACAGCGAGTTTTAAAAAAAGGTAGAGCTGGTTCAGAAGGGTAAGTTGCCTAAATTCAACATTGATAATGATTGTGTTTTGATATTTGGGAAGAGATTGTGTGTGCCTTGTGATTCACAGTTGAAGAGAGAGTTGTAATGGGTATCTCATAGTTCTCCATTTTCAGTTCATCTAGGCAGTACTAAGATGTATAAAGATCTTTGTGAGTATTACTGGTGGGATGGAATGAAAAGGGATATTGCTGATTTTACTGTGAAGTGTTTGACATGTCAACAGGTTCAAGAAGAGCAACAGTTACCAAATGGGATGCTTCGGCCTTTACCAGTGCCAGAGTGGAAATGGGAGAATATATCCATGGACTTTGTTGTGGGATTACCGAAGAAATATCGAGTTAATAATGAAATATGCATTATTGTTGATCGCTTGACTAAATCTGCTCATTTCCTTGCTATACAAGATAGTTTTTCCCTAGATCAACTTTCTCGTTTGTATCTTAAAGAGACAGTCAGGTTACATGGAGTTCCGATCTCCATTGTATCTGACCGTGATCCCAGGTTTACTTTAAACTTTTGGAAAGGCCTTCAGAAGTCGTTGGGTACTGAATTAAATTTTAGTATAGCTTTTCATCCTCAATTAGATGGGCAGTCAGAACGAACAATTCAGACATTGGAGGATATGCTATGTGCTTGTTAGATGGATTATTAGGGAAGTTGGGACCAACATATTTCTTTGGTTGAGTTTTCATATAATACCAGTTTTTATTCTAGTATACAGATGGCACCATTTGAGGCGTTATATGGGAAGCGGTGTCGAACTCCAACTTTCTGGGATGAAGTTGGTGAAATTAAGCTGATGGGACCAGAATTGGTAGAAGAGATGGTAGAACAAGTTCAGTTGATTCAGAAACACATGAGAACAGCTTAGAGAAGACAGAAAAGTTATGCAGATAGCCGGAGGAAGGATTTCTCTTTCGAGGAAGGTGATCATGTTTTTCTCAAAGTCTCACCATGGAAAAGTGTGATGCGATTTGGTAAGAAAGGAAAGCTGAGTCCAAGGTTCATTGGACCATATGAAATTATAGAGAGAGTTGGATCGATTGCTTACCGAGTGGCTTTACCTCCGAGTTTATCTCAGGTACACAATGTTTTTCATGTTTCAATGTTAAGGAAGTACATGCTAGATCGATATCATGTTTTGAGTCCAGACGTAGTTCAGTTGGAAGAGAACCTATCTTATGAGGAACAGCCGGTCCAGATTCTTGACCACAGGAACAGGTGTTGCGGAATAAGGTGATTCATCACGTAAAGGTTTTGTGGAAAAACCACATGATTGAAGTGGCAACATGGGAATCTAAAAATGCAATGAGGGCTAAATACCCCCACTTATTCGATAAGTAAATAAATTGTGGGGACGAAATTTTCTAAATGGGGGAAGGATGTAAAATCCCAAGTAAGTAATGAATAATAGATATTTTTTATCTATGTCTATTAATGAATTAGATAGTGTTTTAGAGGCTTAAAATGAAAATAAATCCAATCTTAAGCATGGAATACACTAATATTTTTAAAAGATTATTTTACTACCTTTTGAAGGAAAACCATTTTTAAATCAAACATTTGACAATTTTATAAGCTTTATTTGTCGAAATAAACTTATTATTTATGATTGGGATTTTGAAATTTACTTTGGGTAAATTTTTGGTATTTTTCCGATAAAGTTCTTTTTTTAATGAATTGTGAAAAATGTTGTATATTAATTCAAAACCACTTTTTAATATAATTTTTTTAATTGGTTTTAAATTTAATTTAGAATATATTTTTACCATTTACTCCAATGGTGGTCATTGGAAATAATTTCACTTTGAAATTGGACTTAAACTAGTGTCAATCTTTTGGTACTTATTGTTTCATAAAAAGACGCTATTTGCTCTGGAAACAGAAATTAATTATTAAATTAATTAATGTAACTTATATGTTTTGAATTTTTTTAAAATATATATCATTTTTGAATTTGTAATATCAAATATTGCTTAGGGTGAAGTTTTGGTATTCTTCTGAAAAACTTCAATTTTTGATGAATAGTGAAACCACTAAGTGGTACTTAAAAAACTGATTTTTTGTTTAAATGAAAATTTACCACCTTTGTGTTTTGAATTTCAAAAATATAACATACATGGTTGTAATTAAGAAGTAAAATGTGGTTCAATGGGATTAAAATAATTTTTTTTGGTTAATAGTAACTTTTAAGTTTTTAATCACGATTAGAGGTAATTAGTGTAATTTAAGGAAAAAATAATGTTTTAATAAAACGAAATAACCTAGAAACATGTCCTACCCTTATTGGATGTGTCATGGCTGACCACGAAAACCCATGGGTCGATTTTTGGGACCCCATGGAGCCACTTGGGTAAGATAAAGACATTAATGCCTTTTATTTAAAGTAAAAGTAAAAATGACACAAACATGAGTTGTTTTACTAAAGCAATTTTAAAATGGGGTTATACAAGTCATATTTTTGACTATAAATATTCATTATAATTATAAAACGATTTCGTACATCATAGTATTTTTTTTATAATTTTTAGACATTAAATAAATTAAATTATTTATGACACCATGATGATGTAGCGATTACCTCATTATTTAACGATTTAAATAAAATGAAAATATAATGTAAAATATAAGACCTACACTTTTCAAAACCCTATTGGATGGGTGTATTTAGAACCCTTAACACCTTATCCTTGAAATTTATAATTTTGGGACCTTTTTTTCTGAAAATCATTTTATAACAAAGTATCGTTTCTTAACTTTCCAAGAGTGCCCCTCCTCTCCTCTTATAAAAGGCCCCCACCTCTACCACCTTACCCACACATCCAAAGCCATTTTCTCGGCCAACCCCTGCCCATTTTGTCTCTCCACATCCTTCTATAACTCTTAGATGCCTCACTTTGGGAAGAAGTTTTCCCAAGGAATCCTTTGAGCTCAAATCAAAAAGAGTTACCCGTTTTAAAGGTAGTGTTTTCTCTTGTGTTCTTATGTTTTATTCAGCTTCTAAAACCCTATAAACTCTTTTTATTACTTTTTTTGTAACAAAACCAGTATCTTAAATATACTAGGATGTTTTTGTAAGAAGGATTCGAGCTGCTCTTACACACACATACGTCTAATGGTTAAAGAACATACTGTTTCTGTGGATGGTGAATTTCTGCCTCACGAAACGATGATTATTCAATATTCATTTAACACCTTCAAAGGTGGCCATTAAGATGTCACTATATTTATATATGCTATATAATATGTTTATGTTTTACTTAAGCTTCTGTATTTTTCATTTATGGCATATCTTTATGGTTTCCATTATGGATAAATGCGATATCTTCATTTTAGGAAGTGCGGACTACCGCCGCCTCAAAGTGATTTGATTCGTTAATACCATATGTGGGACGTATAAAGGATGTAATTAATGATATTATATATAATATTATAATGTAATTATAATATACCTTTATATCATTATAATTCCATTCCATAAAATACGAAATAGAAATGAAAGTAGCATTCATGCGTACGTACGGCTTACTGTCTCCACGAACTGTGCATTTCATTTCTTACCTCTACACGTTATGTAATATTATAAATTCCTGTATATAATGGATATATATGATATATATGATATCTACATCATGAGTATAACTCTGAATATAATGGATACATGAACAACTAGTAATTATAAAGGGTTTATTTTTTACTCAAGTACCAATGATCGTTAAAACGACCGTTATTAACTTAAATAATTACATAGTGTTCATGACATGGTAATAAGTGATATAAAAGGAATAATGAACTTGAAAAAATGTTCTTATGAAATTATAAATTAACCCAAGTTTACTATTCAGCAGGTTAAAGAATGATCGAGTCAAGTCGGACCCGAGGTATGGGACTTCGTCTCAATATCCTTTCATTGAGGCTTATTTTGTTTTATACAGAACCTTCTTTTATACGGTGTATAAACCCCTTTGACTTTTACATTTATTCAAAAGGAATATTTTTTATACGAATCCTTTACTAAACGACAAAATGGAATGTTTTTTTTTGACGTACGTATGCGGCGACAATGAATTCTCCGCCGCCGTGACCATTATTTGAGTTTCAGATTCCTCTATTAGCCATAACTTTTTTTAAAAAATGAAAAATAAATACAATGTATTACTTTTATTTTATTTTGGTATTGAAAATGGTTTCCATAAACTATTCATTATATCAATGTGTTGTATTGATATCTTGTGATTGAAATGTGGAAATTCTATGTTTCCTTTATGCATGTTTTAAGTGATATGATTATGTTATGGTTCTTGGGCATTGTTATGAAGATGGGTGGTTCCGTGATAAACTAAGGGCGGGTGAGCCCAATATAGCTCTCCAATGCATTGGGTAACGCGGAGGGGTTAAACGTTGAGGTTTCTCCGAAGAGATTTAGGGAATATACTGTGATGGGTATTCCAAACGTAACCAAGAGGGTTACTCCCTACGTAAGAATGTTATGAATGCCTCAAGTTACATTTATGTCTTATGATTTCAATGATTTATTCATGATTTTATGAGGTATGTTAATGTGCTTATGTTTTATGAGTAGAGTATGATTTCATTGATTCTTATGCATACATGTACTCATGTTTCCTTTCCATATTTTTATATCCCTTACTGAGCTTTTTATGCTCATCCCAAGTTTTTGAAATGTTTTTCACAGGTCAAGGGAAGGGTACATGATATGATGACAGTGTCAAGGAAGTGCCAAGAAAGAATCCATGTTTTATTTTAAATATGTTTCCATTGATGGGAAAAAATGAATACTATCTTTTATTGTAACCAATTTGTTTAAATGTGGGATGTAATGCATGTTTTATGATCTAATTCCCTAAAACTCTAAACCCGAAAAGGTCCTCATTGTGTAATCTTGTAATAACTCATGATTAAGTATGGTTTAAGGCCGGGGCCTTATAAATAGTTTTTCTTAATCATATTTTTTACAAATTTTTAATTTATTATAATTTTATTTCTTAATATAATTTTCCTCTATTTCAAAATTTCATAATATTATTCATCTAATTATTCCTTACATATTTATGTTTGGTGATTCATGTAAATAAAAATAGTAATAAAACATTTATTTAAGTGAAAAACAATTTTCTAATATTATGGAATTACATTACCAAAATTCATGCTAATATATAAACATTCCTTATTAAAAATCATGTACTAATGATTGTATTAATCCCCCCGTTTGGATTTTATGGAAGTAAACTGAACAAATTAATTTTAAATTAATGTCATTAATCCACTTAATGTTTTTTATCCAGCCACTTAATAATAATAAATACAATGTGGGAAAAACAATTCTCCCCCTTGGTCACACAATATATACTGTGGAAGGTATCCCATTGGACATTTTCAATGAAGCAAAGCAGGCCTTCCATGAAAGATACACTATATATTGTTCATGCAAGGGTAATAATGGAATTAATTATCCTTATTAATTGAAAACAAGAATGTGGGTATCAAAGAATCACATTTTGGTACAATTTCACCGAGATCTAAATAAGTAATATTTTCTAGAAATACAAAGGAAGAAAGATAGAAATCTATGAGATATATACATTAAACATCACACAAGTAAACAAATAAATATGAAATATACACACATAAGCAAGAAATGATAAGATCTCCACATCTAAAATAGATATATTTCTATAGGGATTAATAAAAATGAAAAATAAAACAACATATCTCCATGAAACATATGGGTAAATATCCCACCAAGCTACCACAATAAATAAATATCAAATTTTTTAATAATCCACCACTTCAAGGTGATTAATTATCTTTTATTGCATCATATATATAAACAACATAATATATTTATTGGATTTGTAAAGGGTGGGATCCAAAAATCATAGTAGGGTCCCACCAATTGTTCTATGGGCGGACATTATTACATAGATCAATTATGATAATAAGAGTGGTAAAAAATGAGGAATAAATATATCTAAATTATAATATATAACTAAAAAATAAACAACATCACAACAGTATTAATGTAAAGGCATTAACACCACTATTCACACTTTAAAAAAATATTGTAAATGAATCATTCATCAATAGTTTGGAAGGAATACATTAGTACTATAATCATTCAATCATTAATTGGTAACACCTTAAAAAGTAAAAACACATATAAACGTGGTATGATTCCTTATTTTTTATTAGGTAGGGGTTATCAAGGATCCTCACACATAAAATGACCAAAGAAAATTAACTTTGTGAGCACACATATCAATAGAAATAGAGACTATAGTTTGGAGATCACAATAAAAATTCCAATACCTTACCATTTTTTTGTTAATGATTTCTAAAAAATACAAAATTATGGAGGATAACCATACCATGTAATGATTTACTAAGACAACCCAAATAATAACCATGATCTCATGGGATACCCCACTATATAATAGGTACAATTTTAAAATTTAAATTCATTTAAAATAGAAATTTAATCAATGAAAATAAAACAATATCAAGGATATTGAAAGTTCCCCCAAATTGGGCACAATGAATCTTGAAAATAATTTTTTTTATAAATTCATTTTTTATTTAAAAAAGACCATTAAATCAATAGCATTAATTTATAAAATTTAAGAGTATTTAATACATGTTTCATAAATAATTATTCAAAAAGTTTTTTTACGAAATTAGTGACCAAAAAACACATGAAACCCCAAACTAACATATGGAACTACCATGTTGATATTAGAGTAGGATCTCAATAGGAAAGAGAAAGAAAAAAACTATAATTCATACAACTTAATAATCAATCCATTTAAAATTTGGATTCTATTGCATTCATGTGGTATAAAGGAAAATTATATAAATAAGGATTTCTAATTTAAATAAAGTGGAACCACATACCTTTAATATTATATAATATATTTGGTGAATTAACTCTAAAATAAAACCAAAAATGATAGATATAATGAGCCTATATGATATGGATACTATTGGTGTTGAGACTAGAAAAACTAAGGAAACAAAAGGATCAGGTGAATCCAGGGGATTAATGGGGAAGCTACCACATAAAAAATTTGTAAAACTATTTTATGAAAGGAAACTTGGATTCCCTACATGAATCCACTACAAATGGTTTGATTAATGGATGAAAATTGGTTCAAGATGATATTAGTAGAATTGTAAAATGGGACTCATCATAAAAAAATTTATAGGTGTTAATGGCTCAATTTCCCTTTGAACTATTACTATGAAATTTTTTTAGCACATCCAAAGATATAAAAAGGTAGGTAATACTATTAAAAATATTGAAAATGAATCCAAAAAAAAACATTATATTTGAATGTGACACTTTTTTGTGACAATTATCCCCATAACATTTAATTATATACATATAATGTCATTTTGAATAATGTTGACTCAAAATTGAAAGAGACCAATAATCAATCACATATGATTCTTTATCCATGTTTTCATTAGAAACATTCCTATAATACTACAACACTTAGACTAATAGAATAGATTTTTATTTTATGATATTTTAATAGGAATCTACTATCTTAAATGGTTTTTTTATTATCTACATGTCTGGCTCTAAATCATGTCCCTTATAATTAATAATAGTAAATCATCTAGGAAGATATATTTTTACTGGTGGGAAATTAAACAAATCATGGATTGTAACCATCTGAAATGGAATAGATAAATTATATGTTACCTTTTTAATCTTCCACATGATTTCAAAAAAATCTAGTTATCTCAGAGTTACTTTCACAAGCTTTTAAAGAGTTTATTGATGAAACCATATTGAAAATTTCAATAAAACTCATTCACCAACCTTATAATCAAAATAATTTACATAATAATATATATGTGAGTTACGAAAAATCAATTATTTGAAAAACATTCTAATGAATAGTCTTGACCATGGACATCATATCCTAAATAATAATCTGCGAAAGAAATGATGCTTTTCTGAACTCAAAAAAACAAAGGTGAAATCAAATAAGATTAATATTGAATGATAAAAAATGATAAATTTTAATTTAATATTGATAACTATAATTAAAAAAAATTAATATTTTTTTAAATTGATAATATGAAGAGCCTCCAATGATTAGGATGCGATGATGGGGAATATCCTCTAGAATATTATTCTCACCCTTTATATGACAATATGTATGAAGATGGAAAGTTATGAACATCATAACATTATATACAATTTCATCAAATATTACTTTCCACAACCAAGATGTAAACCAAGGGTATCTATCAAAACTATAAATGATTGTACCAAATGATACATCATGATTTTCGATATGTATAACAATTCAATGTCATAAAATCAAGTTGTATTAAAAATTGGGATTAAATGAGAGGAATTTGTTAAATGGTTAATCACCACTGATAAGGATTTTTTCCTTCACAGAGTCCATATATGTACAATCATAATATCCATGGACACCTCACCACACATCCACATAGGTATAATGACCAGCTAAATTAACTTCAACGGATTCTCGATACATACTATAATATACTATTACATTTAAAAAAAATATAAGAAATCAATTATCTCTCAAATTAATTAGGAAACCAAAATTAATGATATATTTCATAATATATCATAGTATTTATTTTGTGAATGACCCACTAAGAGATAAGGAATTAATATATCATGAACATTATTACACAAGAAAGAACAAGACATCAGTTATGGAAATAAATATCAGCCCCTACTATGAAATACCACTTGTTCATGGTATACACATAATATAAATAGTTCTAGATACTATGGAATTCACCATGCAACTATGATATTGAAAAACCAACATTGTTACTGAAGGTTTCTTGTGAGCAGTAACCAGAAAAGTGTTACTCCTTTAACCTTTTCACACACATTCATCCTAGTGAAGAGTCCCAAGTGGTTCCATTCATCATTTCACTCTTTCAACTCATAATATAAATACATCATTCCATGGAAATAAATAAAAATATCATCTCATTCTTTGGTGTAGTTGATATCAATGTCAAACAACTAATGATAGTCCACTTACCACCACTTTATATGGTTTGTATCCTTATGATAAATGATATTTATGAAAAATTGATGGTCAGGATAGATGATGATGTCTTCCAAAAAAATGTATTTTTAATAAAGTTTACCTTCAAGATTGACTTGATAACTCTCTATTTCATGGGTGGGGTTATTATTTTAATGTGTTCATGGTTGTAAAGAATCATACATCACCACATGGTCACATTTCATAATAAAAGAACCCAAACCATTTCTTGAAGAATCTTAATAAACCCCATAACCCATCCAAAATTCAACAAAGGTAAGAATATGATATGTGGTCAAACATGATTTTAATTCATCAAAGGAATCTAAAGACCATAATTATTATTGTAATTTCAATCCATTTATAGTGGTCATATTATATGGTGATGACAACTTCAAGAAATCTTTTACAAAACACCAGTAAAATCTTATCAAACCAAAGTACTTCTAAATATCAGAAAAATATAATATCATACAATGAAATTGAAACTATCAAATTTTTAGGGTCAACTATGATTTCATTTTGTGAGGTGACATGACATAGGAATTTATCCTCTTGGATCAAAAATATTTATTCTGAGAACATATAATAAATTGAGTAAGCTCTCAAGGATCCAAAAATAGTTCTTAGATAAATATAATGCACATCCCCAGTTTAAAAATAATCTATCATATCTTCTAAAAATACAATTGATATTGAATATTAGTTTATTTCCTATAATCAATCCATAAATATCATAAAAACCTTCAGAGTTTTAGTTAGTGAAATTGGTAACTATAGAGACCCGAGGCTTGACGTACATAGACATTACATTACTTTTGCGGAATACTTAATAAATAACAACAACAGACACACAAGGACCGTAATAGTTTAGTGTCTTTTGAAACTCGAAATGTAATCTTCTAATCATGATGAAAGATCTTCAACATCTCTCAAAAAGATCTCCCCCATTTGGTTTTCTTACCTAAAACCTTTCTTTAAATCCTGTGGAAAATTAAACATATAAAGGGTGAGCTCAAATGCTCAGTCAGGGTAAGCATGGATAAAATAAAACAAATCATATAAATTTGAACTTAAAAAATGAACATAATGTTTAAACATCAAAATCTTGGGCAATGACATAAAACAAGCCAGTACATAGGACGTAGATCAAAAACAAACATTAATCATGATAAAATAGCATGGGAATAAAACATGTGATTGTGTCAACCATTAAGAACATGATATGATTTCCATAGTAGCCAAGACATTGCTGCCAAGACCATCTTAGTGGACAAAGTCCCTTTCTGAATCGAGTTCACTCCTCATTCCAGTCCTGTATTACTGAACCTGATTAACTTACCGTTCCAGCCATGTCTATCTCATGAGATATAAATCTTTTCCCAATGCATTGGAGGGAGATATAGGTCCCACCCATCTCATAATGAAATCATTTTTTCATGTGCCACAAAATCATAAATCATACATCATAGCATAACCCATGTAATAGAATGGGATTCTTAAACATCATGCCATCATAAGATAATCCATATAATAAAAATGGATATAATTTCATCATAAGAAGAATCAAACCATGTAAATAATGGAAACATTATAATTTAAACATAAACATATTAAATAATTTCATTTTTGATGGAAAATATTTTTGATAAAACACTTGAAATGAAATCTTGAGGAAAATATTATTTATTCTTCAAAATCATTTCCTTTTCACAAAATGCCATACAATATTTTAAAAAAGGGTTTAGTTGAAAATATTAATGCCATATTGTATATTAAGATTCATGAAAATGAGGTGTTATGAATCCATGAAAATCCGTTCATGCCGTATAAGTAAAAAATAACATTCTCCTCATACTTTTGTCGGAATAGACAAAAAGTACCTCGTATGGTTAAAAAAAGAAAGATTACTTACATACCATGTATTAAAATTCAAAAATGGTTAAAAGGAATTTAAACTATATGAAACAATTTTTAGGAAACATGTACATGGATGCCAACAATAACCCCAAAAAATACTTACGAATAATCAATCTCAGATAAGAACGAGATTGGAATAGTTATCCCTTACCTTAAGTCTAATATGCTTTGTACGTCTCCGAACCTCCTGTATAATGATTTAAATAATGTCATTTAATTATTACAGAATCATATTCATTGTTATGATATCATATATGGTCCACTTATGACTTTATATTACCCGTTCTTTTGTAAATTAATATTAAAGTAGCATTTTGGGTAAAATCATTTCATTTATCGCCCGTGTTTTGACTTGTAATTATTAATTTGATTACATAGATCATGATTACATAATTCCAGAATATAAAACATGATTTATATATAATATATATTATTAATATACATATATATAATATATTGATAATGAGAAATAAATACACAGTCCATGGAGACGGTAGGCCATACGTACGCATGGACACTGTTTTCATTTCCTTATTGAATTGAATATAATTAAGTAGATGAAATATATATATATATATACATAAATCCAGTATCATTATTATGTCATATTTATAATGATTACTTATTATATATACTTTATAATCATTCTTGAATTGTTAACATGGAAAATGAATCTCATCGCGTCGTGGAGACGGTAATCCGTACGTACGGACGAGCGATGATATCATTCCCATATTTATTGAATGCAATTTGAATGGATGATATAATATCCTAGAATCATTATAATGTTATAATAATCATATATAGTTATTCTTTATACCATTATACCCATCCAAGTAAGGTGGTGACGGAAAAACAGATTACACCACGGCGTGGAAACGGTATTCCGTACGTACGCACGCGCGGTGATTTCATTTTCTATAGGATGGATAGAAGGTGGAATATGGTTGTTTCATATTTAAAAAAACATATTAGTATATTAGTGATACTGATGTTATTACTTCATAAAGAAATAACTAAATAAGATGAAGTAGAAGAATAAATAAATTTCAAAGAATCGGAAATAGATATTGCCTCTTCTTCGACATGCCTCTTTGAAACCTCCTCTTAGAGAACTTTCTTTAAAAAGACCAGGTCCTCTAGAATATTTCTAGGGAAGTTGATAAGGGAAATGGGCTGGGTTTTGCCGATTTTGAAGGCTCAAAGTTGGGTAAAGATGGGAGGGAGGAGGTACCCTTTTATAAGGGAGGAGAGGGGCACCTTTGGAATCCTAAAAAATATTACTTTAATATAAATTCCAACACCACATAAAACCCTCCAATAATAACTCAATTAGAATATTAGATTATATAGGGTTTTAATCTCATCAAAAAATCAAATTTAGACATGTTTTGATCTTATTTTAAACCTTATCATTCTGATTTATCCTTATTTAATCTATTTAATTTTATTTGTGGTAATAAAATTATAAATTATAAATGGTTATAAATAATCACTTATGTGTTGTTAATATTCCATAATTGGATACTATATGACATTTTAGACAATATAAAGTTCAATTTATAATTTTTAAATATTTTTTAGATTTTTAAACAATTTAATAATATGTTATTTTTATAAAATAACAATAGTGTTAATTTTGGCACGATTCATTTATTTGAATTTAAATAAAATCCAAATAGAGGATGTATTCGAACTAAATTATTTAATAGGTTACTAAAAAATCATATGCATCTATGAAATTAGTGGAGAAAAATAAATTTTTCATATAATATTTATTTGACTATTTGTAAAACCATTTATTTGATACTTCTCTTACTAAAATAATTTCTACAAATTTTTTGTATAATTATTAAATATTCTTATTTGTTGAATAAAAATTAAAACTAAAATACTAGGATGATGTTAAATCTTATATATTTCATAAGAATACTTTTTTATCAGATTTATATTCTAAAACACCCAACTTTTAAAATGTTATATTAATTAAATTATGAAGGTGACAACTTTGACATCATTTAAAATAAAATAATATAAGTGTCATAATCAATTTTATAAGACTCCAAACGGACATATATTCGGTCATTGGATTCTTATGGTGTATATATTCACTACCAATATGTTTTGGTCAAGTTTGTGAGCCTTTTAATGGGTATTACTATTTCAATAAAAACTATATTACTTATTTTTCACTAAATAAATAATTTCTGCATCATTAACGTATAAACTATAATGGTAATTAAATATCACTTAAAATTTATAAATAAATAACCATGATAAATAAAAACATTTTATATTTCAAATGAGTATTTATAACCGAATTTATATTCTGTATAAACTTATATTAAAAATAATTTAATTATTAAAGTTGAGTGAGACATATTTCACTTTCCTTTAAATAAAATAAACTAAATGTCATAATCACCTCCAAGTGGGTTCCAATGGATTAAATTTTGACCCAAATATGCATTAGGAAAAAATATAATCATCAAATTATATTTATACAAGTTTTAGGGTATTTGTATAGTATTATATTTATCCTTAATTACCCAATTTACTTTTTACTACGGTAAATAAAATTTACCATAGTTACTATTCATAATGACCAAAAATAAAAAGTAGCCTATTAACATAATTTCGACCCACTAATTCAAATTATGTAATCCATTTTTGTAAATTCAATATACAAATTTGTAGAAATTTATTTAAAATTAATCCCGTTGTGAAAAAAACTAGTTTAAAAAGTTAAAACATTGCAAAAGATTGAAATTATTTTACCTATGAATTCATTGTAAAATCAATGATATGAAATACATTATATTAAATGGAAAAAATATATTTTATTTATACTTCTAAACCATTCGATATTATAATTTAACCATATAAATTATTACGATGAAAACTGTTGTTTTTAATTAAAATATAGCGTTTTTTTACTATTCATTAAAATATGAAAGTTATCAGAAAAATATCCAACCTTTATCCAATGTAAATTTTTATATCCTGATTCAATAGAAGAAGTCTATTTTGTAAAATTTAACTTATAAACTTGTCAAAAATTATATTTAAAATTTGTGCGCCATCAAAAGGGGGAATAACTACAATTTTTTGAAAAATACATATTTTACACGAAAAATATATTTTGTTCTAATACCATATTCTAGAAAATGTGTAAGATGAATAATAATGTTATAAAATTCAAAAAAATTTTAATACTATTTATAACGGATATTCCATAATAATATTATAACAATATATCATTGTTTAGTGAAACCCGGTATTGCATACTACACACACTATTGAGGAAAGTCGCGATTGCGTGTAATGCAAGCCAAGTCAGGGTTGTGTGTAGTGAAAGACTCTATTATTGTTGTGTATAAGAAAATCCAACAACATATCATTTATTCATTGAATATGTATATATATATACACTCAATGTTTCATATAATAACTGCTATCAAACAAACTTGAAATTGTGTGTAACACGATCCGTGAATAGTGTTGTGTATACTTCAAGCTAATATGGTGTTGCGTATAGTGCAAGATAATATTTTTGTAGTGTATAACACAAGACATCAATGAAATTAAAAATATTATTTTTCATAAAATCTCGGGGTGTTACATTCTACACCCCTTAAAATGAATTTCGCCCTCGAAATTCGTCGGGGTTATAAACGGTTTACTATTTGAAAGTTTCTTTTATAGAAACCCACGCCGTAAAAAGGAATAAAAAAACATAACTTTAAAAAATAAAGTATGAAACATAATAGTTACCCAAATTAACTAATCATTGGGTTTCCACATAGAATAATATAGGTGAAAATATGGATATGGAAGAGAAATCTAACAATGAAATTCTGATGGAGAGTGGTAGAGAACATGGTTATGAAAAAGACAAAAATCACAAATCCATAAATTTGTGATGATATAAGGTACCATATGATTCAACGTATATGAAAACACTAGGACAACCTTTTTCATTTTCAATATCATTTCTATATAGTTGAAGAATTAGAAGAAATACTTACTTTATTTCATTACAATCTCACCGTTGTTCATGCCTTGAACAATTTACACTTCATCTCCTAAAGAAATGAAGTTGAATTTGTCATTCTTGAAGAGTTAGCAGATCATGTGATAGAATGATGGGTCATTCCATCTGTTTCAATCAAAAGGTTAGAAAAAGTTATCAAATATGGAGAAGTCCATTTATCGTGAGGTTAATCGTATATAATTCAAAAAATGAACTTATACATCATCTAACATACCACTTAATAAAAGAAAACTTGTTTTTACTAACTAGGGACTTCTTATAGGCCAGTGGTTGGCACTAAAGGCCTGTCACACTTCGGTTGTGGGTTTGATTCCCGCATCCTTGTCCGACGCAATGGGTTGTCGCCCATCCCATGGGATGTCCTTTTTCTAAAACTACACTATTATAACATTCCTACAATAAAATCAAAAAAAATGTTCTATCCTTAAAAAATAATATCTCAATTCATTCAAATATTTAGGCTTATCCAAAATACTTCTGTCCAAGCTCATAGTATAAAGAAAACAATAACTAGAAATTTCATCTACCAAGCATGTGAATACCATCATTTATCCCCCACATATCATACAATATATCTTGTTGGTCACATTCCAAACTTGTGAATACCTTAATCATGTAATTTATTGCAACATGAATTACCATAGAACCTTAGTTGAAAACATGAATGTTATCAAAAGTTGTCTCTTTCCACATTCCAAAATCCTAAAAATTTATATATACTCAAACCATGATATCACTTTGTCCTTATATTAGTCATGAGCTCATGAATACAATCAAACATATTATTTTCTCTTTATGCCTTCATTATGCACATATCATCTACTTTCCAAAAATATTTCAATCACTTTTCGTGGTTACCGATGCCATATTCTTATGGAAAACCACAATGGACCAATATAGGTATTCCAATTTACCATAAAATCACCTCAACAAAATTATTATTTAATACCAATATATAAACACTTCAAATCATCCTCTTCAACGATTGTCATGGAATATTCCATCCTTGATTTAGAAGCAACCTCTTAGGTCAGGGCATTGAGTTGGGTAATGCCCATGTTCTCCCCTGATAATACATTGATCTCCATATCATTCTGTCACTCTATGACCCTTCACTCCACATAGATAACATCTTCCCCTCCATTTGATATATTCATCAAGGTTCTTATTTCCTTATTTATAAATCTCAATATTTCTTTCTCTATGCTCCTCAACATGCGAACATGCATAAAAGTCCATATTCCACTTATTTGATGAATTGGGAATACCTCTAAAGTTCACCTTGTTAATCATATATCGCGATGTCTGATTCGGCATAATCCTAATATCTTTCTCTCTAGGAATTATGCAATTTTGCTGCTCATAGTCACCAATTTTTCCATCAGATTCAATGTCAACCCAATTCTTTCTGGTTCCCTCCATAAACTAAAACCAAAAACTATTGTGTAAGAAATAGTTAAAATAATGAGGAACCACATAATCAGAAAAAGCCGCTTATAGAATGTATATCTTATGACACCTTCTTTAACCTATGATAGCTTAGGTTCACCCTTGGTTATTCATGATCATCAAGATAATTCTATGACTATAACCTATAGTTATAATAAACCTTAGAGACATCACTAAACCATAGGAACATCAATAAACATACCTTAGAAATATCTCTAGGGATCTCACTAATGTTTTCACATCCTAGTTTCCAATGGTTAACTAAACCTTTCCTCTAATACCAACTATAGAGACCCGAATCATGATGTACATAGACTTTACATTACTTTTGAGGAATACTTAATACATAACAACAACAGAAACACAAGGACCGTAATAGTTTAGTGTCTTTGGAAACTCGAAACGTAATCTTTTAATCATGTTGAAAGATCTTCAACATCTCCTATAAAGGTCTTACCCTTTTGGTTTTCTTACCTATGAACTTTATTTAAATCATGGGGAAAAGTAAGAATATAAAGGGTGAGATCAAATTCTCAGTAAGGTTAAGCACAGATAAAATAAAAACAATCATTTACATTTGAACTTAAAAACATGAACATGATGTTTAAACATCAAAATCATGGGCAATGACATTAAACATGGCAGTACATAAGACATAGATCATAAAGAAACATTAATCATGATAAAATAGCATGGGAATAAAACATGTGATTGTGGAAACCATTAAGAACATGATATGATTTCCATAGTAGCCAAGACATTGCTTCCAAGACCATCTTAGTGGACAAAGTCCCTTTCTGAATCGAGTTCACTGCTCATTCCAGTCCTATATTACTGAACCTGATTAACTTACTGTTCTATCCATGTCTATCTCATGAGGTATAAATCTTTACTCAATGCATTGGAGGGAGATAGAGGTCCCACCCATCTCATAATGATATCATTCTTTCGTGCGCCACAAATTCATAAATCATATATCATAGCATAACCCATGTAATAGAATGGGATTATTAAACATCATGCCATCATAACATAATCCATATAAAAAAATGGATATCATTTCATCATAATAAGAATCAAACCATGTAAATAATGGAGACATTATACATGAAACATAAACATATTAAATAATTTCATTTTAGATGGAGAATATTTTTGATAAAACACTTGAAATGATATCTTGAGGAAAATATCCTTTCTTCTTCAAAATAATTTAATTTTCACAAAATTACATTGAATTTTAAAAACAAAGGGTTTTGTTGAAAATAATCATGCAATCTGGTATAGTAAGCTTCATGAAAATGAGGCGTTATGAAACTGTAAAAATCTGTTCATGTCGTATAAGTTAAAAATAATATTCTCCTCGTACTTTTGTCGGAAAAGTCAAAAAGTACCTTGTATAGTTAAAAAAAATATTCCTTACATACCATGTATTAAAATTAAAAAATGGTTAAAAATTAATTTAAACATACATGAATCAATTTTTAGGAAACATGGACATGGATGATAACAATAACCCCAGTAAATACTTACGAATAAGCAATCTCAGATAAGAACGAGATTGGAATAGTTATCCCTTACCTTAGGTCCGGTATGATTCATACATATCTGAACCTCTTGTATAATGATTTAAATAATGTCATTGAATTATTCCAGAATCATATTAATTGTTATGATATCATATATGGTTCACTTATGACTTTATATTACCCAATCTTTTGTAAATTCATATTAAAGTAGCGTTTTGGGTAAAATCGTTTCATTTATCACCCGTGTTTTGACTTTTAATTATTAATATCATTACTCAGATCATGATTAAATAATTCCAGAATATAAAAAATGTGTTATATATAATATATATTCAGAATATACATACATATAATAGATTGATTAAGGGAAAGAAATACACCGTTCATGGAGACGGTAGGTCGTACGTACGCATGAACGCTGTTTTCGCTTCCTTATTAAATTGAATGAAATTAATTAGATGAAATCCATATATATATATATATACATAAATCCAGTAGCATTATTATTTCATATAATTCATGATTACTTATTATATATTCTTTATAATCATTATTCAATTATTAACATGGAAAATGAATCTCATCGCGGCGTGGAGACAGTAATCTGTACGTACGCACGAGTGATGATATCGTTCCCATATTTATTGAATGGAATTGGAGTTGATGATATAATATCATAGAATCAATATAATGTTATAATAACCATATATAGTTATTCTTTACACAATTATACCCATCCAAGTAAGGTGGTGATGGAAAAATAGATTACACCACGGTGTGGAGACGATATTCTGTAGATACGCACGCGCGTTGATTTCATTTTCCGTAGGATGGATAGAAGGTGGAATAGGGTTGTTTAATATTTATAATATCATATCAGTATATTATTGATACTGATGTTATTACTTCATAATGAACAACTAAATAGGAGGAAGTATAGGAAGAAATAAATTTGAAAGAATCGGTAATAGATATTACCTCTTCTTCGACACGCCTCATTGATACCTTCTCATAGGGAACTAATATTGGTCTTTGAAGAATACCATGACCTATAGAATATTTCTAGGGATGTTGATATGGGAAATGGGCAGGGGTTTTACATGCTTTAAGGATCAAATTTGTGTAAAGATGAAAGGGAGGAGATTCCCTTTTATAAGGGAGGAGAGGGGCCCCTTTGGAATCCTCAAATACATTAGTTTAATATAAATTCAAACCCCACATAAAAACCACCAAAAATAACTCAATTCAAATATTAGATTAGATAGGGTTTTAATATCATAAAAAAATTAAATTTAGACATGTTTTGATCTTATTTTAAACCTTATCATTTAGATTTATCCTTATTTAATCTATTTAATTTTATGTTTGGTAATAAAATACTAAATTTTAAATGGTTAGAAATAATCAATTATGTGTTGTTAATTTTCCATAATTGGATACTTTATGACATTTTAGACTATATAAATTTCAATTTATAAATTTTAAATATTTTTGTGACTTTTAAACAATTTAATAATATGTTATTTTTATAAAATAACAATAGTGTCAATTTTGACCCTATTAATTTATTTGAATTTAAATAAAATACAAACAGAGGATATATTCAAACTAAAATATTTAATAGGTTCTTAAAAAGTCATATTCATCTAGATAATTAGTGGATCTCATTAAATAGTTTATATAATATTTATTTTTCTATTTGTAAAACCATTTATTTGATACTTCTCTTAATAAAATAATTTCTACAACATTTTTGTATAATTATTAAATATACATATTTATTGCATAAAAATTAAAAGTAAAATACTAGGATGAAGATAAATCGTATAAATTTCATAATAATTATTTTTATCGGATTTATATTCTAAAACACCCAACTTTTAAAATTTTATATTTATTAAATTATGAAGGTGAAAACGTTTACATCATTTAAAATAAAATAATATAAGTGTCATAATCACTTTTATAAGACTACAAATGGTCATATATTCGGTCATTGTATGTTTATGGTGTATATATACAATACCAATAAGTTTTGGAGAGGTTTTTGAGCCTTTTAAAGGTTATTATTATTTCAATAAAAACTATATTTCTTATTTTTCATTAAATAAATAATTTCTGCATCATTAACGTATAAGCTATTAAGGTAATTAAATATATCTTAAAAATTATAAATAAATTACCATGATAAAGAAGAACATTTTATCTTTCAAATAAGTTTTTATAACCGAATTTATATTCTTTATAAACTTATATTGAAAATACTTGAATTATTAAAGTTGAGTGAGACATATTTCACTTTCTTTTAAATAAAATAAACTAAAGGTCATAATCATTTCCAAGTGGGTTCCAATGGATTCCATGTCGACCCAAATATGCCTTAGGAAAAAATATAAGCATAAAATTATTTTAATAAAAGTGTTAGGGTAATTTTATAATATTATATTTACCCATAATTACCCGATTTACCTTTTACTACGGTAAATAAAATTTACCATAGTAACTATTCATAATGCCCAAAAATAAAAAAGTAGCCTATTAACATAATTTGGACCCACTTATTCCAAATATGGAATCAATATTTCTAAATTCAAAACACAAAATTTGCAGAAATTAATTTAAAATTAATCCCGTTGTTAAGAAAATGAGTTTTAAATATTAAAACATTGCAAAAGATTGAAATGATTTTACCTATAAATTCAATGTAAAATCAATGCTAATGACATACATTATATTAAATGGAAAAAATATATTCTATTTATACTTAAAAACCATTAAATATTATAATTTTACCATATAAATTATTACGATGAAAAAATTTGTTTTTAATTAAAATATAGCGTGTTTTTACAATTCATTAAAATATTAAAGATATCAGAAAAATATCAAAACATTATCCAATGAAAATTTTTATATCCTGATTCAATAGAAGAAGTTTATTTTGTAAAATTTAACTTATAAAATTTTAAAAAATTATATTTAAAATTGGTGCACCATCATAAGGCGGCAAAACTGCATTTTTTTGAAAAATAAATATTGTACACGAAAAAATTATTTTGTCCTCATACCATATTCTAGAAAATGTGTAAGATGAATAATAATGTTATAAAATTCAAAATTTAGTTAACACTATTCAAAATGGCTTGCCCATAATAATATTATAACAATATATCATTGTTTAGTGAAACGAGGTATTGTGTACTACACACGCTATCGAGCAAGGTCACGATTGCGTGTAATGCAAGACAAGTCAGGGTTGCGTGTAGTGAAAGACTCCTTTATTGTTGTGTATAACAAAATCCCACCATATTTCATTTATAAATTGAATATATATATATATACACTCAATGTTGCATTGAATAACTACAATCAAACAAACTTGAAATTGTGTGTAACACGATCCAAGAATGGTGTTGCGTAAACTGCAAGCTAATACGGTGTTGTGTATAGTGCAAGATAATATGTGTGTAGCATATAACACAAGAAATCAATGAAATTAAATAGAATATTTTTCATAAAATATCGGGGTGTTACATTCTACCCTCCTTAAAATGAATTTCTCCCTCAAAATCCGTCGGGGTTATAATTGGTTTACTATTTGAATGTTTCATTCATAGAAACCCACATCGTAAAAAGGAATAACAAAATATAACTTCAAAAACTAAAGTATGAAATGTAATGGTTACCCAAATTAACTAATCATTGGGTTTCCACATAGAAGAACATAGGTAAAAATATGGATATGCAAGAGAAATATAACCATGAAATTCTGATGGAAAGTGGTGGAGAACATGGGTATGAAACAACCAACAATCACAAAGCCATAAATTTGTGATGATCTAAGGCACTATTTGATTCATCATATATGAGGACACTATGATTTTTTTTATTTTCATGATCATTTCCCTAAAGTTTAAAATTTATAAGGAATAATTACTTCACGTCGGTACAAGCTCACCGTTTTTCATGTCTTGAACAATTTCAACTTCATCTCTTAAAGAAATGAAGTTAAATATGTCATTCTTGAAGAGTTAGCAGACCATGTGATAGAATTATGGGTCATTCCATCTGTTTCAATCAAAAGGTTAGAAAATGTTATCAAATATAGATAAGTCCATTTATGGTGAGGTTAATCATATATGATTCCAAAAATGAACTTATAATTCATATATCATACCACTTAATAAAATAAAAATAGTTTCTACTAACCAGGGACTTCCGGTAGGCCAGTGGTTGGCGCTAAAGGCCTGTCGCACTTCGTTTGTGGGTTCGATTCTCGTAGCCTTTTCCAACACGATGGGTTGTCGCCCATCCCATGGGTTTTCCTTTTTCTAAAACTACACTATTATAACATTCCTACAAAAATATTGAAAAAAATTTCTACCCTTAAACAGTACTATCTTAATTCATTCCAAGCTTTAGGCTTATCCAAAATACATCTGTCCAAGCTCATATTATAAAGAAAAAAATTACTAGAAATTTCATCTACCAAGCATGTGAATACAATCATTTATCCCCCATATATCAAACGTTATATCTTGTAGGTCACATTAAAAACATGTGAATATTTTAATCATGAATTCTATTGCCACATGAATTTCCATAGAACCTTAGTTGAAAACATGAATGCTGTCAAAAGATGTCTCTTTCCACATTCCAAAATCCCAAAAATTTATATATACTCAAACCATGATATCACTTTGTCCTTATATTATTCATGAGCTCATGAATACAATCAAACATATTATTTTCTCTTTATCCCTTCATTATGCACATATCATCTACTTTCCAAAAAAATTTCAATCACTTTTCATGGTTACCGATGCCATATTCTTATGGAAAACCACAATGGACCAATACAGGTATTCCAATATACCATAAAAGTACCTCAAAAACATTATTCTTTAATACCAATACATAAACACTTCAAACCATACTCTTCAATGATTGTCCCAGAATAAGTCCATCCTTGATTTAGAAGCAACCTCTTAGGTCAGGGAATTGAGTTGTGTAATGCCCATGTTCTCCACAGATAAGACATTGATCTCCATAATAGTCTGTCACTATATAACCCTTCTCTACACATAGATAACATCTTCTCCTCCATTTGATGTATTCATCAAGGTTATTCTTCCCTTCTATAGAAATCTCAATCTTTCTTTCTCTATACTCCCCAACATGCGAACATGCATAAAAGTCCATCTTCCTCTTATTTGGTGAATTGGGAATACTGCTAAAGGTCACCTTGTTAATAATATATCGCGATGTCTAATTTGGAATAATAATAATATATTTATCTCTAGGAATTACAGAATTTCGCTGCTCATATTCACCAATTTTTACATCAGATTCAATGTCAACCCAATTCCTTCTGGTTCCCTCCATAAAATAAAACCAGAAACCATTGTGTAAGAAACAGTTAAAATAATGATGAACCACATAATCATAAAAAGTCACTTATAGAATGTATAACTTATGACACCTTCTTTAACCAATGATAGCATAGGTTCACCCTAAGTTACTCATGATCGTCAACATAATTATAGGACTATAAACTATAGTTATACTAAACCTTAGGGACATTACTAAACCTTAGGGACATCCCTAGACATAACTTAGAAATATCTCTAGGGATCTCACTAAAGTTTTCACATCTTAGATTCCAATGGTTAACTAAACCTTTCCTCTGATACCAACTGTAAATACCCAAAGCTAGATGTATGTAGACATTAAATTACTTTTGTGGAATACTTAAAACATAACAACAACAGAAACACAAGGACCGTGATAGTTTAGTGTCTTTGGAAACTCAGAATGTAATCTTCTAATCATGTTGAAAGATCTTCAACATCTCCCATAAAGATCATCCCCTTTTGGTTTTCTTACCTAAAAACTTTCTTTAAATCCTGGGGAAAAGTAAAGATATAAAGGGTGATCTCAAATGCTAAGTAAGGGTAAGCATGGATAAAGTGAAACAAATCATAAACATTTGAACTTAAAAACATGAACATAATGTTTAAACATCAAAATCTTGGGAAATGACATAAAACATGGTTGTATATAAGACATAGATCATAAAGAAACATAAATCATGATAAAATAGCATTGGAATAAAACATGTGATTGTGGAGACCATTAAGAACATGATATGATTTCTATAGTTGCCAAGGGATTGCTACCAAGATCATTTTAGTGTACCAATTCCAATTCTGAATCGAGTTCACTCCTCGTTCCAGTCCTATATTACTGAACCAGATTAACTTACCATTCCATCCTTGTCTATATCATGATATATAAATCTTTACCCAATGCATTGGAGGGAGATATAGGTCCCACCCATCTCATAATGAAATCATTCGTTGGTGTGCCACAAAATCATAAATCATACATCATAGCATAACCCATGTAATAGAATGGGATTCTTAAACATCATGCCATCAAAACATGATCCATATAAAAAAATGGATATCATTTCATAATAAGAAGAATAAAACCATGTAAATAATGGAACATTATACTTGAAACATAAACATATTAAATAATTTAATTTTAGATGGAAAATAATTTTGATAAAACAGTTGAAATGAAATCTTGAGGAAAATATCCTTTCTTCTTCAAAGTCATTTTATTTTCACAAAATGACATTAAATTTTATAAGAAATGTGTTTTGTTGAAAATAAACATGCAATATTTTATTGAAATCTTCATGAAAATGAGGTGTTATGAAACCGTAAAAACCCGTTCACACCATATAAGTTAAAAATAACATTCTCATCGTACTTTTGTCGGAAAAGTCAAAAATCACCTCGTATGGTAAAAAAAAGAACGATTACTTAAATACCATGTATTAAAATTAAAAAATGGTTAAAAAATAATTTAAAAATACATGAAACCATTTTTAGGAAATATGGACATGGATGATAACAATAACCCCAGTAAATACTTACGAATAAACAATCTCAGATAAGAACGTGATTGGAATAGTTATCCCGTACCTTAGGTCTGATATACTTCGTACATATCCAAACCTCCTGTATAATGATTTAAATAATGTCATTTAATTATTATAGAATTATATTAATTGTTATGATATCATATATGGTTCAGTTATGAATTTATATTACCCGTTCTTTTGTAAATTCATATTAAAGTAGCGTTTTGGGTAAAATCGTTTCACTTATCACCCATGTTTTGACTTGTAATTTTTAATATGATTACTTACATCATGATTACATAATTACAGAATATAAAACATGATTTATATATAATATATATTCAGAATATACATATATATAATATATCAATAAAGGGAAAGAAATACACCGTTCATGGAGACAGTAGGCCATACGTACACATGAACGCTGTTTTCGTTTCCTTATTGAATTGAATGGAATTAAGTAGATTACATCCATATATATATACTTAAATCCAGTAGCAATATTATGTCATATATTTCATGATTACTTATTTTATATTCTTTATAATCATTCTTGAATTGTTAACATGGAAAATGAATCTCATCGCGTCGTGGAGACGGTAATCCGTACGTATGCACGAGTGTTGATATCATTCCCATATTTATTGAATGGAATTTTAGTGGATGATATAATATCCTAGAATCAATATAATGTTATAATAACCATATATAGTTATTCTTTACACCGTTATACCAATCCAAGTAAGGTGGTTATGGAAAAACATATTACACCACGGCGTGGAGACGATATTCCGTACGTACGCACACACGGTGATTTCGTTTGCCGTAGGATGGATAGAAAGTGGAATAGGGTTGTTTCATATTTATACTAAAATATCAGTATATTAGTGATACTGATGTTATTACTTCATAATTAAACAACTAAATAAGATGAAGTATAAGATGAAATAAATTTCAATGAATCGGTAACAGATATTACCTCTTCTTTGACACGCCCCTTTGAAACCGCCTCTTAGGGCACTAAAATTGGTCTTTGAAGACGACCATGACCTCTAGAATATTTATAGGGAAGTTGAGAAGGGAAATGGGTAGCGTTTGACCGATATGGAAGCCTCAAGGTTGGGTAATGATGAGAGGGAGGAAGTGCCCTTTTATAAGGGAGGAGAGGGGCACCTTTGGAATCCTCAAAAATATTAGTTTAATATAAATTCCAACCCCACATAAAAACCACCAAAAACGACTCAATTCGAATATTAGATGAGCTAGGGTTTTAATCGAATCAAAAAATCCAATTTAGAAAAGTTTGATCTTATTTTAAAACTTATCAGTTTGATTTATCCTTATTTAATCTATTTAATTTTATTTATGGTAATAAAATTATAAATTTTAAATGGTTATAAAAAATCACTTATGTGTTGTTAATTTTCCATAATTGGATACTTTATGACATTGTTGACTATATAAATTTCAATTTATAATTTTAAAATAATATTGTAATTTTTAATCAATTTAATAATATTTTATTTTAATAAAATAACAATAGTGTCTATTTTGAGCCTATTTATTTATTTGAATTCAAATAAATTTCAAAAATAGGATATATTCGAAATGAAATAGTTAATATGTTACTAACATGTCATATTCATCTAGAAAATTCGTGGAGGACATTAAATAGTTCATATAGTATTTATTTTACTCTTTTTAAAACCATTTATTTGATACTTATCTTAATAAAATAATTTCTACAACATTTTTGTATAATTATTAAATATACTAATTTGTTGCATAAAAATTAAAAATAAAATACTAGGATGAAAATAAATCTTATATGTTTCATAAGAATAATTTTTATCAGATTAATATTCTAAAATACCCAACTTTTAAAATTTTATATTTATTAAATTATGAAGATGAAAACTTTTACATCATTTAAATAAAAATAATATAAGCTTCATGATCACTTTTATAAGACTCTAAACGGTCATATATTTGGTAATTTAATGATTAAGGTGTATATATACACTACCAATATTTTTTGGTCAGGTTTGCGAGCCTTTTAATGGGTATTATTATTTCAATAAAAACTATATTACTTATTTTTCACTAAATAAATATTTTTTCCATCATTAACATATAAGATATTAAGGTAATTAAATATCTCTTAAAAATTATAAATAAATTACCATGACAAAGAAAAATATTTTATCTTTCAAATGAGTATTTATAACCGAATTTATATTCTGTATAAATTTATATTAAAAATACATTAATTATTAAAGTTGAGTGAGACATATTTCACTTTCCTTTAAAGAAAATAAACTTAAGGTCTTAATCACCTCCAAGTGGGTTATAATGGATTCTATTTCAACCCAAATATGTCTTAGGAAGAAAAATTAGTATCTAATTATATTAAGACATGTTTTAGGGTAATTTTATAATATTATATTTACCCTTAATTACCAGATTAAACTTTTAATACGGTAAATAAAATTTACCGTAGTTACTATTCATAATGACCAAAAATTAAAATTAGCCTATTAACATAATTTGGCCCCACTGATTCCAAAAATGGAATCCATTTTTCTAAATTCGATAAAAAAAATTTTAAGAAATTAATTTAAAATTAATCTCATTGTTAAGAAAACCAGTTTTAAAAGTTAAAACATTGCAAAATATTGAAATGAATTTAACTATGAATTAAATGTAAAATCAATGATAATGAAATAAATTATATTAAATGGTACAAATATATTCTATTTATACTTCAAAACCATTAAATATTATAATTTAATCGTATAAATTATTACGATGAAAAAAGTTGTTTTTAATTAAAATATAGCGTGGATGGAGACCCGAAGCGCACAACAGAAATACCCGACGCGAAATCCTAACCCTAACTCCGATCATCGATCTTATGCAGATATTTTTGTGGGAAAATCTGGCGAAGGAACTTCTTCCCATGTTGATGTGTTTCCTAAAGCTCAGATCAAACCTAACCACTTTCGACACTGAGGTCAACTCGTGATTTATTTTACTAAAGTTGAGGTAAACTCCCAATCTACTGAACATCGACTTGTTTGAGTTGGTAAATGCATGAATCGGTGGCCTTCATTGAAGTTTCTTCGAATGTCATTGGAATCGATTGGTTTTACGGGTTTTAATCTGGGTCTCCTAAATCCCTCTCACATTGTCTTTCGGTTGAACTCTGAGGAAGATTATTATAGGCTTTGGATGAAGAGATCCTGGTCATTCGAGGGACATTGCATAAAAATATTAAAATGGACTCCTAAATTTGACCCTTATGCTGAATCACCAATTGTGCCTATCTGGGTTAATTTTCCTGATCTTCCTTTGCACCTGTTTAAGCAAGCAGCACTATTTCCCATTGCTAGTCTTATTGGATATCCTTTGAAGTTTGATTCATCTACAAAACTTTTATCTCGACCCTAAGTAGCTAGAATTTGTATAGAACTTGATGTTTCCCAGCATATTCCAGATCAAATCTGAATTTAAAGTGGGGATTTTGGATTTTCTCAGGAGGTTGTCTATGAAAGATTACCTGATTACTTTCATAACTGTTTTAAACTTGGACACTCCCTAAATAACTGTGAAAAAGATACTGTCCATTCTAAAATGAGAAAAACGTTTGGGTTGAAAAAGGAATTCAAGGTCAAAGGGATAATGCTGGTTCTTCTGGATAAAATAAGAATGTTATAGATCCTATTTTGAATGCTGATATTCCTAATATACAAGCTGAGGAAAATCAAGTAGCTGAATATGTAAATGCTATCCTTGAGGTCACTACCCCTCCTATCCCTCATAATTCTCCCCCTACTCTTGAGGAAGTGAAAATAAATAATGGAACTTAGGAGAGAGTTGAGAATGAGGAGTGTGATAGCTATGAAAGTAGTGAAACTCCCCATGAGGAAGAAGGCAAATCTACTCTTATAGAGGAAGAACATCTGACAACTATGGCAAGGAAAGGAAAAAAGCCATCAGTTGATGTTGATGGGTTCATCACCCCTAATCAAAAAATATGAGGAAACATCATGATTACTCCCAAATGGAATGAACTATATTCACAAGATCTTTGGACATCTCAAGAAGAGAAGCCTCTACACTGGACACATCTCAAAAAGTCGAGGAAAATCAACATGTTGATGTGGGTGGAAAGAAGAATGTGACTGATTATGAAGAGTCTGAATCTTCTGAGAAACATAGAGATGAAATTCTTTTTAAATATTTTATAAAAGGGGATATTTCTATGAATACCTACTTAGATATTAAGTCAAACATTTTCATTGAGAGAATGAAGAAGGGGTTTCATTAATCTCCCTAATGCACACTGATTCTATTTTTCACATCTGTTTCTATTTGTATTATTAGTTGTTGAAACTCCAAGGTTTAGTTTGGCTCTATTTCAGTATGGTTACCCCTGATTTTCTATTTTCATTCTTACTTCTTGGGATTGATCTGTTTATGGGATCGGTTTTTTTGGCAAGGAGGACTGAAGTTTGATGGTTTCTCTAACTGGCTGGTCAGCATCGAATCTTGATGATCAATGTATAATTATGAACTTTGAATTGGTGGGCTGCATCTTAGCTATGCTTTTATATTTTATATGGAATTATCACTACTATTCTGCTTGTGGATTTCTGTAATGCTTCTATTTCCTTTCTGAAAAACCGATAGCTTCTTTGTGGATTGTTTGATGTCCCTGTTTGGCTGGCTTCATGCTGTTTTTCTGCTCTATTCAGCTTGTTTTCTATCTGCATTCCCCCTTAATACGAATGGCCTATTTTATCCAATTTCTTAATCTTATCTGAGCACTATAGTTTCTCTGGTCTCAATGGCTTCTTGTTTAGAAATTTCTGGAAATGATTCTTAATGACATACTGTTATGAGTTTGACTCTGTTTCTGATATTGCCTCATCTCTCGATTTGATCTCTGAAGCATATATTCTCTCATTGAAATGCATAAGTTTAGTCTTATGTCTTGTCACTCTAATTTTGTACAGTAACATTGGATGCTCTTTGGATGAGACTTTTCATTCTTATAGGACTTAGATGCAGTGTGTTTTTGATATGATATCTTCTTGAAGTCGTTGCCTTCTACTCTGATGACATGATCTTGAGGGGATATCTATGAATCAACTACTTGGTCTGGCAGTTCTAAAGGAATTGTCAAATGAATTTTATGACATACTATCCTACTATACTTGCCTGCCAGCATGATGACCTAATTTGGATGTTGTCCCCTAGATTTCTTTAAGTTTCATTTTCAGGTAATGTGATTTGCTTATATTGATGACCTGTTTCATGCAAGCTGAATGTGGATGATATCTTGGACTGGAGAGAACTTTTGGAAACACTTGAATGGACTTCCCTCCTTCTTGATTTGAAGCAAGTAAAAGATAGAAAGGATGAGCATTGATTGAATTATGTGGATCTTTTTTTGGATGTCTATATTTATAGCTTGGGTATTCTTGAGTCTTTATTTTTGTACCCTGGTTAATTCCCTACTGGTGTAAGCGCATTGCACCTCGTGTTTGTAAGGAAACCTTCTTGATTGTGATAAATCCTCTTAGGGGCATGAATTGGGAAACCAGTTCATGTCACAACTTTTCTCAAAAAAAATTAAAATATAGAGTTTTTTACTATTCATTAAAATATGAAAGTTATCAGAAAAATATCAAAACTTTATCCAATGTAAATTTTTATATCCTGATTCAAAATAAGAAGCTTAATTTGTAAAATTTAACTTATAAAAATGTCAAAAATTATATTTAAAATGGGTGCGCCATTAACGGCAGCAAAACTCAATTTTTTTTAAATATACATATTTTACACGAAAAAATTATTTTGTTCTCATACCATATTTAGAAAATGTGTAGGATGAATAATAATGTTATAAAATTCAAAATGTAGTTAATACTATTAATAACGGCTAGTCCATAATAATATTATAGCAATATATCATTGTTTAGTGAAACTCGATATTGCGTACTACACACGCTATCGAGGAAGGTCGCGATTGTGTGTAATGCAAGCCAAGTCAGGGTTGTGTGTAGTGCAAGACTCCTTTATTGTTGCGTATAACAAAATACAACAATATTTCATTTATACATTGAATATATATATATATATATACACTCTCAATGTTGTGTAGAATAAATACTATCAAACAAACTTGAAATTCTGTGTAACACGATCCAAGAATAGTGTTGCGTATAATGCAAGCTAACATGGTGTTGTGTATAGCGCAAGATAATCTTTGTGTAGCGTATAACACAAGACATCAATGAAATTAAAATGAATATTTTTCTTAAAATCTTGGTGTGTTACAGTAACATAAAACACTCGAAGATACCATACCTTATATTTAAATCAATCATCAGGATATCAGTTACCTTAATCATGATTTGGTGGTATATAGAATGGAGAACTAGTTTTTTTAACAACATTTTCTATAGTAATTTATCTAAATAATATTCAATGTAGGTTAAAGTGTATATTTATTTAACCACCACATGATTGAGAACCTGATAGTCAGTGCACAAATAGGGAGTCTTATCACTCATCAGGGATTGAGTATGATGGTATCCCATATTGAGACACTCAAACTGATCATTCTCTTGACTTCCAAATCATCAAACATGATTTTATTTTCAATAAATTATATTGGTATTATAATTTGAAAATGTATACATGTTGGCTGGGTCCCTATTATAAATTCAATAAAAAATATATTTACCTCCTAAATGAAGGATATGAATGTTGTTTGGAAACACCTTGAGAATCCTGTTACCCACTGTAGTAACTTCACAACTCTATCTTTCCTCATAATTCTTGATTTAAAATAATATATTTAGAATGACCAATTAGAGAAGTCCCTACTCGATTTGACCTTAAATTCCATTTTCTATAAAACAAAAGAGAGATACAATTAGGGATAGTAAAAGATACTTGTTAATGTTCAAAATAAATATAATATATATGGAATTCCATCCAATCCATACTAATAATAATGTGAAATATATTTTTAATAGTAAAACAATAATCCCCAATATAACTAAATATTAAATATATTAAAGGGGAATAAATGTTATCGGAAACCCCTAATCATTTTTAGAAGCATTTATATCACCATAATATATGAATTGATTTCTATAAAATTATTGAAGAGAATAAAAAATGTGTTTATAGAGAAGGGTGAGTGGTAATAGTATCAAATAGTGTAGTCTAATATAGACAAAAGAATGAAAATAATAATTCTCATATTCATTAGGGCCACCTCGATCTCTACTAGAAACTGCTCCATTTAATGAAAATGATTCACCTAAGAGGATGAGTTAGTCCAAATACTATATGATTGTATATATAAAATGACACATTGGATGCATTTGTTTTAAGAAGTATTATTGTTGTGGTTTAATATCCTAAACCACTTTCTGGGGAGACATATATAAATAAAAACATATTAGATTAATTTTATGTATACAATAAGGGAACAATTTTAGTGATGATGGGAATGAATTATAAAAATTCCCTATCATATATTATTATTATAAAGTTACTTTGAAAATTATAGTTTATATTTAGGATATAATATGTTTTTTATTTTGGGATCCCCTGAAAATTAATATTGAAATTCAATCTTCTTCCTTTTCATATCATAAAAGACACTCGAACTACAACCCAAAGTGGGAAGAACAAAAGTAATTCTAAAATTCATTCTTGATCAATCTATGAATTCAAATCCTATTCCTAAAAATATTTTTTAGAAGTATCATCATATAAAACTGAGAATAAATACTTATTCATAAACCCATCTAAAACCTTTGATTTTTATTTGATGTAACCTATATTGAGAAAAGTGAATGTTTAGAAAACTTTCTAGCATACTCTACTAATATCTTTTCACATTGTTAGAGTAGTTAATCAATGTTATTATCTAAACCCATTATTTATTAGAAAATACAAGTGTTAAATGTGGATTTGAGATAATTTAGTTGAAAACCCCTATGTTTTTTTCATAAAAATTGAATAACACAACCTTTGACTATGACCTTAAATCTTAAATAGATCAAAATTTTCTTTAACCAAATCAATACACTTTAAAAAGTAATATATTTTCTAAATCATCCCCAAATAGTCCTATAAAGACATAAGATGACTTACTCATGTAAAGGAGGTTTTTAATAGGGGAGAGACCTTTTTTATTGATTACTATATCCATCACTTTATAGATCATCATTTATTGCCTGAACATGGGTTAGAGATACACCTTAGTGGATATTATGTATCAAACAGAAAACAACCATGAAAAGATTCTAATAAAAAAATTTAATTTATTGTTTAGCAAATCAAAAAATCCTCCCATTGATAAAATTGATATATTGATGGATGCATGGAATTACAGAATAATATATAATGTATGGAAAACATACAACATGAAAATATATAGAACCAAACTCATAATATTACGAAAACATAACATAATAAATCACATTCCTAGATATCCCTTGGAATCATAATGCTCTTCACGATGTGACCCAATCATTCATTCACTAAGAACAAATCTTTTATGTCTAGAAAACCCTAAATCTTATCATCCCAGACATCACAAATCACATAGAACGACAAATGTAATTCCAAATTTTAATTATCGGGGGTGGGTCATTCCTTAATTGGACAATAAATCCAACATATATCAAGGCCAATTTTAAATTCATAGTCCTGACGATCTGGATAAAATCTCTAGGGAATTGAAAATTGTCCATTGTGGTACTGTATGTAAAATTTTTTTTCATCATGTTTAGGAAATGTGGTAAGGGATTTTCTCTCAAATTCCTATCATTAAGACATGTTTTTAATTATAATATGAAATTTCATTATGTTGATAATTGATGATAACAATGTAAAATTATATATGATGAAATTAAAATATTAATGTTATTATAATATAATTTTAATCCCTCTCTATTAATAGGATACAATTTAATTACTCTCTATGCCATAAGTGAGTTTTATTCCAGATCAATATTCAATTTTCAAGACTATGGATCGATTCATAAACAATTTTAATTTATGTGGTGCATATATTTCCGCGTATGAATTTTACAATATTATTTATCAAATTAAATTGATTTATATATATCTCCTTAATATACTTTTGATTTAGGAGTTTCAAAATTATTGGGAAACTCAATCTTTTCCATGATGGAATAACCATACAATGTTTTGGTAATGTGAATGTATCGGTAGATTCTTAGAAAATTAATCATCATTTGGATATTTGAAAGTGGATATTACTATAGAAGCTATAATATTATAGGTAATAAACATTAAATTGGATGGTTGATCATCGAATCAACCATAACTCTCATGTATCATGATTGTGACTATGATTTCTCATTTTCCTGGACACTCATGGGGGATTTCATTAGAATGCTCTCATAATATTTATAATCCATGATAGAGTAATTTACTAACCATTTCTTTAGTCTCCTAAAAATATTAACTTTTGAATAACATTTATAATATTGTTAGGATAACAAAAAAATTCTCATGTTACGTCACTATAAAATTTATTTTATTAGAGAACATCATTTTACATTGATGATAACCCACAATGTTAATGATTATTATGGTATGTTATAGGTGAAAACAATCATTATATATAATGGGAAACTATAGTTTTTATTTTTTATTATATAGATAGATATTTTTTATTTAGTTATTGGTTCCTCATTTAATGATATGAATTGTCTTGAGGAATTTTATGGTGAATTCATTAGACTTAATCCGGATATGGGTGGGGCCTAAAATTATATAGCTCTTTGTTACCTTGATACATATATTGATACATTAAAAGTTCATTATTTGTGTATACCTATTATAATGGTAAGAATCTGTATGCGTAGAAGGCATTTAAAACATGTGTTTTTTTCTAGCATTATATATTCCATTAGTATGAAATCAATGATTAAATTTATCCATGTTTTCATATATTTTCATCGATATGACATTACATAAGTTTCATTTGAATACATTTTTATATGGTACTTTCATTATATCAATATCAAAAATAACATGTTTATGTTATGTATGTTTCAACTTTATGTTAATTCTTTTTAAGAACTAGAGTCCACATGACTTTTTTTACATTCACCAAAATACTTATAGGATGGTTATGTATAATTTACAGTAATATAGTGAAAGTTATAATCATGTTCTCCAAATATGTTCATTTTATATCATATGTTTATAAATGTTTTTTGGGTATTTGGTTTCTTAAGACTACTTAAATATTAAACCATTTGAGTACTCTTTCACTTTGTACCAATAATGTAATATAACTACTACTCTAGGATTTTATAATTTTCTAGGATACATTGGGATTAATTATTCATAATAATTCTTGGTTCTAAAATGTAGTGTTTTACTCTTTGAATAAATATAATTCAATGTCACGTATACTATCAGGGGAAGGATTTATTCGGCTGGGGCAGAATTAGATAAATCGAAAGAGACATATTAATTTGTAAAATTTATAGAAATTTCCAAATATCATCAGTAAAATTATTAATCTAGATTATAGTGAATAAATTTTGATTAAATGATTGATATTTTATTCATTTGGTCTTTATCATGAACTCCTCATATTGTCCCCTAAAATAATGATAGAATGAATGAATCAAGAAGAAAAAAATTCACCCATATGGTCTCTAGTGTGATAATAACTGAGAGAAAATTAGAAGACTATTTATTAGAGTTAATTAAATATAAAAAAATATATATTATAATAAATTATTTTAATTAAATTTTATTTTCTTATATCTCTCAAAAATTATTTATAAATTGTATTTATATAATTTTTAATTACAAAAACCCAATACAACTATTTTATATATACATACTAAAAAACCATGTATCTAATGAATATATATTTAAATACCATCTATATAAAGTCAATATTTCATTAAAATATATATATGTATATCCTTATATAATTCAAGAAAATCATTATTCCCATTCATTTACTTCTCTCATAACACGTGAATTATATTTAAACTATTTTACTTATCTCAAAAATAATAATGGAGGTTATTATCATCATAGAATAATATGAGGATACAACTTTTATTTTAATTTTTTTATTTATATTTTAATTTATTAATCATATATTTTTTGTTATTGGGATTTCATTTGATATTCTAAAAATTGAATAATGTTTAACTATTGTTGATATATTTTATCCCAAATAAATTTATCACATTACATTTTAGTTTTGAACTTCTTATGAAACATGTGTTTCAAGGAAATATTCATTTAATTGGATACATATAATAAAATAATTTGGTGTTATATTATACTGCCGTATAAATAATTTAATGCTAGAATTTTTTTAATCTAATTAAAATAAATGAGATTAATTTTATATAATTACATATCTGGGTTCTTTTATAAGATCATATATCATATGATTCCGCCATATAATTTTAACCATTTAAGTGGTCCTATTTCAATATAATATATCTCTATTATCTATGATTTTTATTATTATGAATCATCAGAAATATCATTTTCTAGATACACAAAAAATGAGTTCATTACATGTGATGAATAATTTATGTACTTCCTCAAAAGTAACATATGAAAGAAATCATGGATTATGGAGTGGTTTAGTGGAAGAGAAATAATATAAGGTACCATCCCCATAAACTCTAGGATTTTTAATAGGCTAATTATAAATGGATCAAATTTTGCTTCATCATTAATCTCATAACATTATTTCAATGTGATTTTAAAGAAATAAATTTACTCCAACTTCAAGATCCAAATAACATTGTGGATTATAAGCATAGCACTGTTTTCAAAATCGAATAATTTTTATACGAAATTTAATTGTGTATGTACTCTCTAACATCTCTCGATAATGAGATGACCCAAAAAGGTAACATTACGATATAATCTTAATATATATAATGTATTCTAACACAAAGACAAAAATAATTCCATTGGAATTATAAAGTGAAAATTGATGTCAAATAATAAATAATGCAGGGGAAGGTATTTTTCATATCCTCATTTGATATAAAATGAATAGGATATCAACATATCATTAAGTGTTTTAATGGTCCATTTTGATTGACTATCATTCTCTGGATGATATTTATTGGAAAATCCCATTACTTTATCTAATTATTGTAAATGATTTCTCTAAAACAGCACGGTAAGCCTCATACCATGATCATATAACATTGATAGTTATAATATATAAAACCTTTCAACATCCTTCATGTATATATGAGTATGTTGGTTAAGAAATAATTATTCTATAATAATAATTAAATGTTATCAATCTTTGAGATGATCAAAAAAACCGAAAAGGAATTATAGAATTTATAGGTCTTAGGAATACCTATTGGAAAATCCAACTTAATGTTATCCCATTTACATATAGATATTGGTTGTAGTTTCATCATACCCTTTTAATTTCTTGTTCTATAATTAGATTTTTTTTGAAAAATGTTGCATTGAGATATATACTCGAGAATTTTTTTCTTTGTGTTGTCTGATAGGAAATGATTTAGGATAAATTTATATGTATTTTAACATAAAGGATGTGTAGATAATGGGGAGTTGTGTAAATCATCTAATAAAAAATTCTTCAATTATGTAAATGATAAATGACATTTGTTTTCATTAATCCAATAATTCAATAATTTTCATTTTTATGCATTGGAATATTTCATACAATCTTTTATAGTTCCATATCATCCTTATGTGCCTCCTTGATCTTCACATAGATGGTTTTTTAGCTATCTATTTGTGAAATATAATATTTATCCCATTACTATATGAGTTCAAGGTCCATGATTTTAAAATACATGATTTTTTAGTCTCTGTCAACCCTCAGCATGGATAAGGATGAATTTCCCTTCCATGTCAAAGTATCAATGACATTGTTTGACATATGGTGGTGGTAATATATTAAATAGTCATAGTCCTTAATCAAATCCAACTATATCATTTGGATCTTGTTCGACTCATTCTATTATAATATATATTTAAAACAATGATGACCTATATATATTTCCCACTTTCTATAATAGAGATTATTATTGCATTCCATGAATAAAAATATATCCAATTCTATATCTAATTCTGTAATTGGGAAAGATTCATTTATATATAATTGATGTGAGGAATAAGATACCAGATCATCAATTATCATTAGGATTCATCCTAATATCTTATTTTATGCATCTATGTATATCAAATAAAATCTATATTGTAGGGTATTATGAATATATGTGTAGTCACCAAACATCTCTTGATATCCTTAGAATTTTATTCACATTAATCTATTTGAAGGAACGTTCCTCCCTTCCATGATTACATTATTAATGTATTTAGTAATTTTTCTTTTGCTGAAAAATATTTAGTTTTATCAAGGAAATTTTGAAAATTTAAACATCCCAAACCGGCTTACAATTATACCGGTAGTCGGATCTCTGGGTTATATGGCCTAAAGAATGCATCCCCCTACGCCAGAGGATTCCGAATTAATGTGAGTGTGTAATTGTGGTTCTATGGGGAGAATATATCCTCATAATTATAGTAGCACCACATAATATTAGAATAAATAACATTGAACAACATAAAATTTAAATAAATGAAAGACAAAAAATGGAAGAATAATATAATATTCGAATAATAGCGAACAAATAAGATTCACACAAAACTTGCACACATGTCATAGTGATGTTACATAACTAAAAGTATTAATCAGTACAATATTCTTTAAATTAAAATATAAAATAATGAAAGGACATCAGATCCCCACACGTGATCACTAAGAGAATCACGAGCTCAAGCTCTATCATTTTCTCTTAATTCACATATACAACCAATACAACAATCAACCATTATCCAGAATATATAAAATACACTCGGGGTACCATGAGTACCTAAGTAGGGTATGAGATATAAATCTCAGCAGATTGGCACACATGGTTCCTATCCCAATCCCAATAGTGAAATATAAATTACATGGTTTTCAGGTATATGAAATAATAACAAATGAAATATGTACACATCACACATCCAAGTTCATATGGGAGTCCTGACGATTATACCTGCTTCATCCCTTGGCTTGTATCTAAACATGTAACTAGTTCATTAATTATTTCTCTATAGTTTATATAATAATATTTAACGTGAGAATTATATCTAGGTTTCAATAAGTTATTAGGGACCCTATAAAGATATTTAATAATGATGTTCCCAGTCTATAACCACCTCAATGTATTCCTCAAGGTTTTCTAACTCAATAATAATTATGGCATGGCATGGGGGTAAGAGTGTAATCCAAGGAACATCTTCCATGGAATTCCAAAATAAGGCACCTACCAAGTCTAAGGAGTTTATCAACGGTGAAATGGGTCAATGAAATGACTGAACCCAATGTTCTTTAACCATGGAAACTATATGTCAATGATAGATCCAAGGAGTTTATCCATGGAATCTGGTGGTACAACATGAGGGATCCTACTATTTCGTATAGGGCATCCGAAGCTTGAAAATGATTAGGTTCTAAGTGTGTCTCAATATATGAAGGCCATATTTTTGAATTCAGAATGGGGTTCATGAGTGATCAAGGCATTCCATTGAAAATCTATGTCGATATTGAGTCAAGACACTCCTATTTTAATAATGAGTCATATAATATTCCACTTGGTTAAAGCCTTTTATTTAATAAGTGTGACAAGGGAAAGTAGCTTACAACAATTTAATCAAGTCATAATTATTTGATATGTCCATTTGGTTCAATCCTTGACTTTTATTAGTACTGCTTGGTCTTGTAACATGAAAGTAGTCATTTAATCCATTTATGACATTTTCAAAAATCATTTTTCACTAAGCTACCTTCGAATAAGATGGAAAGGGGTTCTATAAACATGCAACCTATTATCCAATTATAGTTAATATGATCAAATGAAAGACTTATTATACTATCCAATTTCAATTTATCATTTAATTATTACACAAGAAAGCTCACCATATACAGGTCAAGTTGTGAGCATACAATGTACGTTCTATTATGCAATTTACAAGATAATTAAAACCATTTAATATAGAAATGATTACCCTTAGAGAGGTCAAGCCAAGAACACTTTAATGATGGCTCAAACATGTTGATACACTAACATGACAGGAATAGAAAAGCATCACACATGGATTAATTCAATCTAAAACTGGGCCACACACCTAAACAATTCCTTGGTGCTTAAATAATTTAAAATGGGAAACTTTATTTTCTAATACCAGTTGTGGAAATCATCTAAACATTCGATATTTTAAATGTAACTTCATGTCATAATGATAATATGTGCAACAATCTAAGAAATCATAAAAGTATAATTGCTACTTTTTAGATTCTACATAACACAACTCCATTGGTTGGGTTTTATCAATAAATTGTGATATGTATTATGACAAAAATTATTTGTTAAATTTATATTTTAATTCATAAAACATACTAAATTCACATTTATATGGAATTTAATCTAAATGATTCACTAAATTAAATAAAATCCAAAAAATGTGTTGTAAATAATTAATTTATTCATTAATAAATTTTTTGGACTTTGAAAGGGACCATACCTTAGGGTGAAACCAACATAACATATGGAACATGACAGATTTATTGATGACCACCTTGAACTACTCCACACATGCACACACATACCTTTATGTAAACATATATACATATATATGCCTTATCATAATGCATGTGTCCCCTGTTACATGAGAAAACATGTACATAGAACATATATATATATTTATATATATTCATTCCTAAGTATATATGTGTGTGCCCTAAAAATTGGTCCAAACACACTACACACATTTATATAAACTCAAAATAAATGTTGCGAGGACCAAAACACCTCAAATTAATTTCTAGGGACATGTAAATTATAAACCCCCCAAATATTAACTAATCTATATCGAAGAAATATAAAAATATGACCATAATTTTTTTGGTAAACTAATTCAAGATGAAATGCATCACCTTCACCGGAGGTTATAAAAACACGCACGAACACAACCCGAAAGACCAATCACACACACTAGTACCAAGGGAATCCCAAAAATTGGTCCGAACCATACCCTTAGGGTTTGGTATAATTTAGAGGTGTGATTGGGAGACCTGAAATTAACCAAAATAGGGGAGAGAAGAGATCAAGGAGCGATACCTTGAATATCCAGTGCCATATCACCATGAAGTCAGGATAAAAATCGAAGATAGAAGGAGGCCATGGAAGTCAGTGTGATGCGACCCATTGGGAAAAGGAGGGAGAAACGAATTGAGATAATTTGAGGATATGTGTGAGGTTTTGTTTTAGGTTTTATTTTTTAATTTCCACTTAATTTAATTTAATTTAATTTTTCAAATATACACTTCCACTTAGATTGACCCTCAAGGTTTATAAAACCATGTGCAAACAGTACGGTGTATTATCTGAGGATACTTCCTTTAAATGTACACTATGCGGGATTAGTGAATGGATTGGAAAACCATGTGTATACTATTCACAGTGAAACTTCTCCTCGAAGTAGTGTGTGTGGTTTCCTGTAGTTGGAAACATGGTTTCAGTCAAACTGATTTCCCTCTACAGCTCTTCAAAACATTTCTTTTCCGGGTCTGTCACTCCCAAAACATCTTGATCCACATGGGAAACAAAATATACCTTACCCCAAGTCCAAAATTATCAATTTTAAAGGTTAAATACCTTGGAATTCCATTTCAAATATCCGTTCTTAAATTGGCCCATCCACAAAATGAAAAAGTTCCAAATCCCTTGGATTTTTGTCCAGTTCAAAAACACTAAACAATGAAATATCTCCACCATAAATCTTATATTCACCTTGCAGCCTTCAGAAACAATAAAAAAACCTCTGAACCTAAATGGGTCATTATGTTTCATTCAAATGGTTGAATTGCATTTCAAAAACCCAATGCAGCATCAAACACTTCTTATTAATTCCACACATAAGCCTTTACAACTCGATCCAATGATCAATCTCCAACTGAAACATCTATACAAAGATTTCACGTGATCGTTTTGATAGAGGTATGATCACACAATTATCTCTTTAAAAATCTAGCCTACGGTTCTCCCCACTAATGTTGATATCTAAATGAAGGGTCCAATTCCTAGCCATTGTACCTCCAACCTCAAAATTTTCATACAAATCACACCTCTGAGAGTCCTAACAATTCTCCCAGAATTTCTACATTAAAAGTAACAATCGAATCATATTCGTCCTAATAGGGGTTGGTTGTGTATGCCTTCTCAAAAGACACTACCAACCATTAAACCAAAATTATTTTAACCTGAAACATTATTTAAAATGGTTCCTTATGTATGTAAAAATTTAACAACAGATAAAAAAATTCCATACACTTGACCAAATTATCTCAAATATTTATACGTTAGGAGGTGAGATTTTTTAAAAAAAATATCTGAATTCGGTGTGTATAACCATGGAATTCATACATGGGAACCCTAGAATCACTCAGGAATTATCAACCCTTGATACGAACCATGCATCAATATATTATACTAAGATAACTCACCGAACATGCTCAACTACTTAAAGCATTAGTGCAGTTTGAGACTAACAATCTCTTAGTGTATATAAAATGACATCAAGATTGCATGCATGCTCATATCTTAAGATGGGAACCATAAGAGGATCGAAATGGTTTCCAGTAAACATGACCAACTAATGGAAGGTAAAATAAACAAACCACCACTGGTCATCTTCATGAAAGAACCTCAACTTCACTTTCAAACACATCATTACAACCAGCCATAATCTATTACCTTTGAAGGCATTATGTGGTCGTTCAACACACCAATGAAGTCTATCAAAGATCCATTGTGCTTCACAAGGGTTTAATGCACCACCAATCTCAACAATGAAATGCTTCCGAGCATGAATCAAAATTTAAATAAACTAACAGCCCTTGGGATTTTATGAAAACTAGAAATTTACAAATGGTATCTCTTGGGTTTATTCCTCCAACCTGGATGGACATATTTACCATGACCAACTTGAAACTACCTAACATTGGAGTGTATAGTGATCAAAAGGAATAAAACTGCTCACTCATAAGCGCACTATATCAAAACATCTTAAATAAACATATGAATCCCCTCTAAGCCCTCATCACAACATCAGAACATACAATGAAGCTAAAAATAATGACGACGACGTGTTAAAACACCTGTGTCTTATGAAATCCATCCTGATCATTGGGAAGAAACATCTTTCATAACACTTCATAACTCTACAAGGAGATGAACCAAGACCATAATCAACAATATAAGATTTTTATTTCCCAGTGTCAATTAACCATATGACCATCATCTGTGATGAAAACATTACTAGTCATCCATTACTAGGAAGAGGAAAGGTACAAACAACCAATGAATTAACCAACTACGCCCCTAGAATGTGTAACCTATTAAAAATTTTCATTACTTGATGCTTACTCCAATAAAATGGTCCATGATTCCATGATCACATGTTCTAACAAGGGATCCATCTTGAAGGAATGAATCCTATAATTGCCAGTAAAACCCCAAAAGCACTAAAAATCATAAAGCTGATGAAACTGGTAAGGAATTTTAAATTCTAAGGGCTCTACCTACTATAGGGTATCCTGTTATGAAGCCTAAGAATCATAATTAATAGTATGTCACATCAAATGAAGTGTCATGACCAGCCTTCACCAAAAGGAGGGAAGGGTTAGTAGATTTCCAGACCCTTCCTTCTTTAAGTTGAAGGAGAGATAATGACTCCTGAGACCCGCCTTCAATAGATCCAGGAGTCACGACTAGCACCAATGGTATAGAAATTTCTCACAAATGGAAGGAATTACCCCTTTTTGTTTTATAAGATCGAGAGATAAGATGATGAAAATAATCAACACCAAGGTAAAAGAAAAGTAAAGCCAAAAGTAAACCATTCCCACATGCATGTTCCAAAAGTAAAGCCACAAAGTAAAAAAGGTGACTACAAAGGTAAGTACCAAAGAAGAAAAGCAACAACTGCAACTGCCCCAAAGGTCCGAGCTAGTACGGTCCCGCGTGATCCCCAAAGTCCTCCTAGAAACCTGAAAGCAGTTTTATATACGTAGGGTGAGCATACAAGTACACTCAATAGGGAAAACCAAAGACTCTCGTGCACAAGTGGGGGAACTTAATAAAGTCCCGTGAGAAAAAGAGTAAACCAAACACCTAATCAAGGTAAACTATCCACCCCAGGCCTCACAAAGGCACACTCCCCAAATAAATCAAGTCAAGTAATATATATAATCAGAGCACATCGATGTTTGGGTACCCCGCGCCACTTTCCCACTGGTTATTTAGACACCCTACGCATCAGACCAATCCTTCCATTCTCACCGCAGTCCCACTGCCACACCCGCCCGCACACACCTGGGCCACAACCGCACGCAGTCTCACTGACGAATCCCGCCCGCACACACCTGGGCCACAACTGTCACACGTAACCACGCCTGTAAACACCTAGGTTAGAACAACCACCACCACGCCCAAAGACACATGGGATAAAGGATCCACTGCCACACCCAAAGACACCTGGGCCTCATCCCGAAGACACTTGGGAAACCACCTGCCACACACACCTGGTGAACCACCACACTACCCCGCCCGAAGGTTCTTGGGCTAATAATAGACCTCAATCAATCACAACCTGCCCGAAGATACTTGGGCTATTCGGGAAAGGGAGAAGAAAAGGATCTAATAACCAGCCACTAAGAATAGTGTTGGTAAAAACACCCTCCCCCATGAAGTTGGGGTGTTGGCACTAAGTGCTCAACTTGGGTGGGGCACGAATAAGAAACTAAAAACTATGAGTATATATATATATAGCAAGATCTCACCCAAAGCTAGGTTTTTTTAGACATCCTACAGATCGCAACACCACTGCATCCAAGTCCCAAGTCACGACTTTCGCCAACAAAACCCATTTGTCCCATTCTTGTTTCAAGTTCAGTGATAATGTTTAATTATGTTTATGCACTACTGGGCAACTAGTAAGCATAGGCACAAGTACAGGAAAGTAAACAGTCAAGAATCAACCATAACTCCCACACCCGGTTCTCAACAATAGAGGATCCCACCCCAATTCGTGATATAAACAAGTTAGCACCAGGTCTTAAAACTCACAACCACCGAATCCATACCAATAGGGGATACCATCCCCAAATTCAAACAACCACCAAGAGTATAAAGATAGGGGATCCCATCCCCTCCCACATCTCCAGCAATTGGCCTGAAAAAGAAAACAACCAACTACCACCATCAACACAAGTCAGGGTCATGCCGGTATTTTCAGATTTAAACGACTTAACACACTCCAAGATTTCAATTTTTGTGTGTTTTAACCGGAGTTATCACAGAAGGATTGATCCTAGTGCCTCAATTTATTTGGCAGGATAAACGTGATTATCCAATTTACTTTTCACAGCAGGAGTTTACAACCACAAAAAGCCATTTAAAAAATCAGAAGGGGTTCATTAGTGCACAAACAACGACCACCAACGACCTCGATTTTTAGAAGGAATAAGCCACCACGACTCAACAAGATGTTCATAATATAAACAACATCAACGATCACGCCCCCCCCCCCCTCTTTCTTTATAGAATCCAGTTCATTATCTTCATTTAGGTCTAGTTTGTCCAATTCTACAGAACAGAAGCATGCCCACCCCGCATGATACACAAAAGAGAGAGACGAAGGAGAAATTCCCTACTTGTTGATAGATGATTGATGTTTAGGCCGGGCATGGAACTATACAGATAACGATGCGGTGCGCCTGATGCTCCAAAAGCTGTTTGTGAAAATCTGTGATCGTGGAAAGTAGAAACCACAGCTAACACTTAGTTTATAAGAGTCTCGGATGGTTGAGGTGAGAATGTGAAACCGCGTAAGGCGCGTGGGTCGTGGGTTGACCATGCGGCCCCACCTGTCATTGAAGGGGGTCAGGTGGTTTAAACCGACTCATTAATTCATTAAGTGTTTAATTAAAACTCGTATGCGCGTTACGGGTCTTTAAAACACGCTCAAACAGTACAAAATAGGGTTTAAAACCCTATTTGCGAAAAAAAGGAGCGCTACTGGAAACAACTCAACAAGGCCGGGTGACGCTGATCGGTCGTGCCGATCGATCACACCGATTGGTTGCGCCGATCGGTCGCGCCGATCGGTCGCGCAGATCAGTCACGCCGATCGGCCGCGCCAATAGGTCTCACCGATCGGTCGCGCCGATCGGTCTCACCGAGACGCCACCCCTTTAGGACCCAGATTTTGGAAAAGGGAAGGACCAAGAGAGTCTGGGTCATCACATCAGATACCTCTCAAACTATTCTCGTCCACGAGAATTTAAACAACCCAGAAGGAAAGGGCGGGTCCGAACAACCACCTCGAAAGATACCTCTCAAGAGTGAACCTATGCTAACCAAAAACATTTCCCCGCCAAGAACCAAGCAACATACCATGCCAAACTGCCCGGGCATGTGGGTTGGGGAGTCTCCTCCCCCATGTCAAGATATTATCCACTTTGGGCGACACTAACTCGCCCGCACAGGTTTGATCGCATCCACCTTAATGCGTCTTGATTAGGGGTCGGGTTCTCTCCTCCCCATAGCCAGGTCTTTTCACACACAAACAGAGTAAAGAAAACCAGTACATTTCATAGACAAAAGACAAAACGTCCTATCATAACAGGTACAACAAGGAACAAAACTTAGAACAACTCCAGGTACTGGGTACGCATCTGTGCTTCCCTCTCCCACATACTCTCCTCAAGCCCACCATGTCTCCACAACACGCGAACCAAGGGAATGGTTCGCCCACGAAGCACCTTCTCCTTGCGATCCTCGATCATCACTGGTCTCTCCACAAAGGTCACGTTGTCCTCGATGTCCGACTCACCCTAATCAAGGACGTGTGAATCGTCTTGAAGATATCTACGGAGCTGGGACACATGAAAGACATCATGTATCCTCAGTAGTGGCGGTGGTAACGCTAGATGATAATCCACTTTGCCGACCCGCCGCAACACTTCGAAGGGTCCGATGAACCTGGGAGAAAGCTTACTCCCCTTGCCGAACCTCCACTGCCCAATCTGAGGGGAGACCTTCAAGAACATGTGGTCTCCAACCTCAAAATCCAAGGGCCTCCTCCTGGTATCAGCATACGACTTCTGTCGGTCCTAGGACGCCTTCATCCTTTCCCGTATGAGCTGAACCTTCTCTGTCGTGTTCTGCACCACCTCCGGGCCATGGATGCCTGCCTCTCCTACTTCGGTCCAACACATAGGTGAGCGGCATGGCCTCCCGTACAAGGCTTCAAATGGGGCCATACCGATGGAAGAGTGGTAGCTATTATTGTAGGTGAACTCTACCTGGGGCAAGTGTCGTACACATGATCCTCCTGAGTCCAGAACACATGCCCGTAGCATATCCTCCATGGTCTGGATAGTACGCTCTGTTTGTCTATCTGTCTGGGGATGGAAAGCAGTGCTAAGGCATAACTGGGTGCCAAAAGCATGCTGCAATCCTCTCCAGACTTGCGTGGTAAATTGTGCATCCCTATCCGAGACTATAGACCTCGGAAATCCATGCAACCACACCACCTCATCCACGTACTTTCGTGCCAAAGAATCCACAACACTCGACTCCCTGATTGCCAGAAAGTGAGCCGATTTCGTCAACCTGTCCACTACTACCCAGATGGCGTCGTATCCCCCTTGGACCTTGGGTAGTCCTGTGACAAAATCCATTGAGATTTCATCCCACTTCCACTCGGGGACATTTAGAGACTGCAGTAGGCCGCCTGGAACTCGGTGTTCAACCTTCACTTGCTGACACACTAAGCACTTGGCCACAAACTCTGCCACTGCTCACTTCAATCCGGGCCACCAAAACTGTCCTTTCAGTCCCTGGTACATCTTGGAAAATCCTGGGTGTATCTCTAGGGGTAAGTTGTGGAACTCACTGAGAACCTTTCCGCACATCACTCCTGGAACAAACAACCTTTTCTGGAAAAGCATCCGGTTCTGACCATCCTTTGTCCATCCTTCCGGAGCATTGCCCTGGTCAACTCGGTCACGCATCACTTCGCACTCCAGGTCTCCCCACTGAGACTCCTCCACTTGTCGAAATAGAGATGGCTGAACTATCATCTGATATAGGCAGCCTCTGCCACTATCCATCTTCGAAACTAGGTGTAAGGCAGCCAACTCCTCCATTGCCTTCCAGGGGTCCGCCGACTCTCAGACCGCATCCTTCTGCGTCCTCCTGCTCAAGGCATCGGCCACCACATTGCCCTTAGCCTCAGTATAAGAGATCTCAAAGTCATAATCCTGGAGGAACTCCACCCATCTCTGCTGTCGCAAGTTTAAGTCCCACTGGGAGAAGATATACCTCAAGATTTTGTGATCTGTGAAGACCACAAAGCGTTCCCCGATGAGGTAGTGCTGCTATAACTTTAGCGCAAAAATGACCACTGCATGCTCCAGGTCATGGGTGGCGTAATTATGCTCATGGGGGCGTAGGTTCCTGGACCCATAAGAGATCACCCCTTGTCACTGCATCAACAAGCATCCCAGGCCCTGTCCTGAAGTATCACAGAACACCTCATAGGCCACCCCTTCTTCTGGTAATCTCAGCACTGGGGCACTAACCAAATTTTCTTTTAGATAGCTGAAGGCTGACTTGCACTTCTCACTCAACACGAAAACTTGGTATTTCTCGGTAAGGGTTGTCAAAGGGGCTTCTACTTGGGAGAAGTTGGGTACGAACCTCCGATAGTAACCTACCAGCCCAAGGAAACTATCGATCTCTACCACATTCTTGGGCACTGCCCAAGAAACAACCACCTCAACTTTTGATGGGTCCACCGCTACCCCCTTCTCGGACACCACGTGCCCGAGGAAGTGCACTTCTCACATCCATAAAATGCATTTCGACAACTTCCCATAGAGCTGATGATGTCGGAGGACCTCCAAATCTGTCCTCAGGTGCTTTGCATGGTCCTCTTCTGACCTCGAATAGATCAGGATATCATCGATGAACACAACCACAAACCAATCCAAGTACTCCCGAAAGATGGAGTTCATAATCCCCATGAACACATCCGGGGAATTCGTAACACCGAAGGGCATGACTACGTACTCGAAGTGTCCATATCTGCATCTGAACACCGTCTTCGGGATGTCTCCCTCCTTCACTCTCAGCTGGTTGTACCCCGATCGCATGTCGATATTCGAGAACCATCCTGCCCCCTTCAGTTGGCCGAAAAGATCGTCTATCCTTGGAAGGGGGTAGCGATTCTTGATCGTCACTTGATTCAGCCTCCTGTAGTCTATTCACAACCTAAGACCACCATCTGCCTTCTTTGCAAACAAGACTGGGTCACCCCACGGTGACTCACTCAGGCGAACATAACCCCTCTTCATCAGATCGTAAATCTGGATCCGCAACTCCCGTAACTCTGATGGTGCCATCCGGTAAGGAGCCATCGAGATTGGTCGAGCGCCAGGCTGTAGGTATATCCCAAACTTGATATCATGCCGAGGGGGTAGAGTCATCACCTCCTCAGGGAAGACGTCCATAAACTCACGGACGATCTCTGACACTTCCACCATTTCAGCATCTACTGATTCCACTATCAGCTTGTCCAACAAGGAGAGGAGGGGTTCCTCTCGCCTGTTTCCCTTCTGACTGCTATGCTAACCGGTGAAGGTAACACGCCGACCGTCCAAGTCCGAGAACACAACCCTTCTTCGGAAATAGTCGATGATGGCACACACAGAAAATAGCATGTCGATGCCGAGGATGACATCATATGGATGAATCTATAGTAGAAGAAGATCACTAACTGACTGATGTGGCCCTACCATTAGTCTACATCCCCGACAAACAAACAACAAGTTGGTCTAACCTCCGACTAGTGTGATCAACACCAGGGGCACTGGAAGTCTCTCTGCATCTAAACCCAAGGCACGGGCTAGACTGGGTGCAACAAAGGAGTGCGAAGCTCTGGTACCGAACAAGGCATAAGCAAGAGTGCTAAACAGACTGATCGTACCTCGAACAACCTCTGGCCCTACTGGAACTGCTGCCTATGCAGCGTGCAACTGTCCACGCCCACCTCCTCTACCCCTCGGCTACTAGCCACCTCCCTGACCACGCTCTAGTCGAGGTCCCTGAGGTGCGCCCTAAGGTCGGGCTCCTCCTCCTACGTCTTCCCTTGGAGGAGCGGGAGCTCGCTGTGCTTGCTGCTGCTACTGGAAAGGTTTGGCTGGAAGTTGCTGCTGGGGCGGGTGGTGGGGCTGTTCACCACTATCGTACTGCACCCGGTCTGGGCACTGACTCCGGAGATGTCCAGGGCTCCCACAGACGAAGAACCGCAGTCCCGGGCCCGAAGGAAAAGGGCGAGGACCTGGGGATCGAAACCGAAACTGCTGTGGCCTGCTCCCCGCGGGTCGGAACCTAGAGGGTCCTAACGCTGGTGGCCTTGTGCTGACGGCCTTCCCCTTCGATGGTCCCTGCTGGATCCCCTCTTGGGATACACCTCCTAGAGAGTGCATCCTATCCACCACTTCGGCATTCTTCTGGACCTCCAAGTACATCAGAAGGGTAAAGGGGGTAACAACATACTTGAGGGAGGGTCAGAGCGCCTCCTCCAAATGTCTCGCCTGAGACTCCTCATCGGGAAAGAGTTCCGGAGAAAAACGTAGGAGGTCCTTGAACATGATCCCAAGCTCCCTCACGGACATACTTCCCTGTTGGAGGGAGAGTAGTTCCTATCTCTTTTCTGCCTTCATCGTCGAAGAGAGGAATTCCGCCCGGAACCCCCTCTCGAAATCAGCCCATGCCACCTCAGCCTCTCTCCTCTCTCTCAGGTAAAGAGTCCACCACCGATGCGCTGTTCCCCGCATCTGGATGACAGCCAGAGGGACCCAGTACTCGGTCGGGGCCCGAATCAGGCCGAAGGCTATTACTAGCTCCTCTAGCCAGCCTTCTGTCTTCATGTCAGAGGTGCTTCCCTCATACTTCTCGAGGGTCTGTCACTGGAAGGCCTGAAGAGTCTTATGCCACTGGTCGTCCTCTTCCTGTCGATCAGCTCTCTGCCGATCGGCCAAAGTAGTCTCCGGGGCCTTGATCTCTTGTACCACACGTGGTCACCTTCCAGGTGCCATAGCTGCAAAGTAAACAAGGAATTCTTATGCCCAAGTAGTGCATAATATCGTTCTTAGAATTTCTTAAAATTTTAATTTATTCTTAATTCCCAAGACATCCTAGAAACACAAGAACACAAGTCATTATGATGCATGTACCTTTCCTAGGGTCTATACCCTGCAATCAGTGTGGCATCACTTGGTCGTTCGGTAGGTCCAGAGTCCTTGCATTGGATCACAGGGGGCCCTAAAATCCCGTGTCCTACCCGGTCTTCCCTAGCCTAATTCATGGGCCAAGGTCACCCAACACTGTTACCTTACCATCCCATGCAATCCTCACCATACCTAACTCTAGACTCCATCCTATCTCTAAACCATCACCTATGATACCATTCAGTCACGACCCGCCTTCACCTAAAGGAGGGAAGGGTTAGCAGATTGCCAGGCCCTTCCTTGTTTAAGTTGAAGGAGTGATAATGACCCCCGAGACCCGCCTTCAATAGATCCTAGAGTGGCGACTAGCACCAAGGGTACAGAAATTTCTCACAAATGGAAGGCAATACCCCTTTTTGTTTTATAAAATCAAGAGATAAGATGATGAAACTCATCAACATCAAGGTAAAAGAAAAGTAAAACCAAAAGTAATCCATTCCCATATGCATGTTCCAAATGTAAAGCCACAAAGTACAAAAGGTGACTACAAAGGTAAGTACCAAAGAAGAAAAGCAACAACTGCAACTACCCCAAAGGCCTGAGCTAGTATGGTCCCATGTGATCCCTGAAGTCCTCTTGAAAACCTGAAAGAAGTTTTATATACGTAGGGTGAGCATACAAGTACACTCAGTAGGGAAAACCAAATACTCTCGTTCACAAGTGGGGAACGTACTAAAGTCCTGTGAGAAAAAGAGTAAACCAAACACCTAATCAAGGTAAAATATCCACCCCTGGCCTCACCAAGGCACACTCCCTAAATAATGCATGTTAAGTAATATATATTATCAGAGCACATCGATGTTTGGGTACCCCATGCCACTTTCCCACTGGTTATTTAGACACCCTACGAATCAGACCAATCCCGCCATTCTCACTACAGTCCCACTGCCACCCCCGCCCGCACAAACCTGGGCCACAACCGCACGCAGTCCCACTACCGAATCCCGCCCGCACACACCTGGGCTACAACTGTCACATGTAACCACGCCTGCAAACACCTAGGCCAGAACAACCACCACCACGCCCGAAGACACCTGGGCTAAAGGATCCACTGCCACGCCCGAAGACACCTGGGCGTCACCCCGATGACACTTGGGAAACCACCTGCCGCACACACCTGGCCAACCACCACACTACCCCGCCCGAAGGTTCAGGGGCTAATAATGGACCTCAGGCCATCACAGCCTACCCAAATATACTTGGGCTATTTGGGAAAGGGAGCATAAAAGGAGCTAATAACCAGCCACTAAGAATAGTGTTGGAAAAAACACCCTCCCACATGAAGTGGGGGTGTTCGGAACTAAGTTCTCAACTTGGGTGAGGCGAGAATAAGAAATAAAAAACTACGAGTATATATATAGATAACAAGCACTCACCCAAAGCTATGTTTTTCTTCAGACAACCTACAGATCGCAACACCACTCCGTCCAAGTCCCATGTCACGACTTTCACCAACAAAACCCATTTGTCCCATTCTTGTTTCAAGTTCAGTGATAATGTTTAATTACGTTTAAGCACTACTGGGCAACTAATAAGCATAGGAACAAGTCCAGGAAAGTAAACAGTCAAGCATCAACCATAACACCCACACCCGGTTCTCAACAACAGAGGATCCCACCCCAATTCGTGATATAAACAAGTAACCACCTGGTCTTAAAACTCACAAACACCAAATCCATACCAACAGGGGATCCCATCCCCAAATTCACACAACCACTGAGAGTATAAAGACAGGGGATCCAATCCCTTCCCACATCTCCAGCAATCGGCCCGAAAAAGAAAACAACCAACTACCACCATCAAAACAAGTAAGGGTCATGCCAGTATTTTCAGATTTAAATGACTTAACACACTCCATGATTTCAATTTTCGTGTGTTTTAATTGGGGTTATCACAGAAGGATTGATCTTGGTGCCTCAATTTATTTGGTCAGATATACGTGATTAACCAATTTACATTTCACAGCAGGTGTTTACAACCACAACCAGCCATTTAAAACATCAGCAGGGGTTCATTAGTGCACAAACAACGACCACCAACGACCTCGATTTTCAGAAGGCATAAGCCAGCACAACTCAACAAGATGGTCATAATATAAACAACAACAACGATCACAGCCCCCCCTTTCTTTATAGAATCCAGTTCATTATCTTCATTTAGGTCTGGTTTGTCCAATTCTATAGAAAAGAAGTACGCCCACCCCGCATGATACACAAAAGAGAGAGACGAAGGAGAAATTCTCTACTTGTTGATAGATGATCGAAGTTTAGGTCGGGCACAGAACTTTACGGATAACGATGCGGTGCGCTCGATGCACCAGAAGCTATTTGCGAAAATCCGTGATCGAGGAAAGGAGAAACCACGACTTACCCTTAGTTTATAAGATCCACGAACGGTTGAGGTGAGAACGTGAAACCGCGTAAGGCGCGAGGGTCGTGGGTTGACCACGTGGCCCCACTCGTCATTGAAGGGGGTCAGGTGGTTTAAACCGACTCATTAATTCATTAAGTATTTAATTAAAACTCTTATGCACATTACGGGTCTTTAAAACATGCTCAAACAGTTCAAAATAGGGTTTAAAACCCTATTTGCACAAAAAGGAGCGCTATTGGAAACAACTCGACAAGGCCGGGTGACGCCGATTGGTTGCTCCGATCGGTCGCACCGATAGGTCGCGCCGATCGGTCTCACCGATAGGTCACGCCGATTGGTCTATCCGATCGGTCTCACCGATCAGTCGCGATGATCGGTCTCCCCGATCGGGCACGCCGATCGGTCGTGCCGATCAGTCGTGCCGTTCGGTCTCACCGAGACGCCACCCCTTTAGGACCAGGATTTTGGAAAAGGGAAGGACCAAGAGAGTCTGGGTCATCACATGAAGCCTCTAGGCTGAAAAGATGACCATCAAGCCATTGATAACCAAATAATTCCAATAGAAAATGCTTTTTCTTCCATTCCAAGGAAACTCAAAGGAGAAATCAACCTTTCCTTACATGAGGGTTTCAAACAGAGTACCCAGACACATGTTCCATTTCCAATCCATTTATATTTAATAACATTAAATTATTAATAATCAAAATATTTAATCAAAACATCAAGTACCATTTTTCAAAACACATGATAAGGTATTTGATTTTAACCAACACCCCAAGGGAAAAACATAAACCATTTGTAAAACCCCATTTTAACCATAAAAATTTTAATAACATAAAAAAATAAATATTTAATTTAGCCACAAAATTGCATTTTAGAAAACAAAGAGACCATCAATGGTCTCATTTTACCAAACCCAGTTTTATCAAAATGCAAGCCGATATCAATTGGCCATAAATTAAAACATCAGACACCCATATAAGGTGATTATATGAAAACATTACCGAATTTACCTAATTATGTATTATTGTGACTTGCGGAATTAACCATATAATTGTATACATAAACTAAATAGCTCTTATATTTAAAAATATTTCATACATAACATGGTATGTACATTTAATATGGGTTGTTGTTTCCCTATTCCTGAAGCACCCATACAATCAATAAATAGAGAATTGGTTCCAATTAATTGATACCAGTGAAAAATTATAATTTAACATGGCTACATATGATAATGAAAATATCTGGATGACCATATACAACCTATAATGTGCCTATACACTTTATATTTTGTCATTTGGCTCCCTTTTACTAACCAATTTACCTTTTCATTAAAATTTTAATTGTATTTTACTTCGGTTTGAATGAACAAGTTACATTTTCCCATCTATCATCTGACCATACACCTTAAAACTAAAAACAATCTATGTAGTAATAAAAATAATATAATTTAACAAAAGAAAAAAATTATATATCAATAAAATAAACTATTATGTCATTTTAAGTAGTAACTCTACAACAGTAATGGAATAGTACTCAGTAATACTAAATATATCACTGAAACATGCTATCAAAAGAAGAATACTAATAAATACAAGCCATGATATGAATTCAAGGAATATAATTCTAATCATTAGGAAAACTAAAATTAAACTAAATGAAATGTAAAAATTCATGGAATAGGACATAGTGAGGGCTCAAACAGAAGAGAATGGCCTTATACCAGGTGATACATTGGAAGAGGGGCAGCAAAATCCAAGTGATGTAGGAAATATTTCACAGATTCGAGTGGAAATTTATAAATTAAGGGATACCCATGGCATCCATGGGAGGTGGGAGGATATCGAGGATGGTTCCCCAAAATACCATCCTATTGTCAGGTATTGTCCAACGGGAATAATGTTGTTGTGGATGGTGATGGTTTTCAACCAGTTCCTCCCAGAAAAGTGAGATGTAGGAAATACTATTCCTATCTAAAACCAACTATGGTTACAATGTATCATGGTCCTTAGATTATGATTCTGAATGGAATGGAGATTATGAAGATTCATATGAGATTGATTATGATATTTGATCTTCTTTGGTATCTCCTGGCATGAGGGCATGATGCTTGTATGACCCCATCCATCTACTTCATGTACTTCATTTGTTTTTCAATAAAAGGGCTCTGCCCAAACCTTCCTAGTAAAGAAACATCTTTACAATTTTAGGTGAGGGGTAAAAATAAAATAAATTTTATAAATTTTATTTAGTGGAATGTTCAAAAATCACTCTAGATTAAATCATATCAACTATAATAGAAAAAATAAATAACAAAAATTTCCAGACCTAGCTAGTTGTTCATTTCCCATAGGTGGGGTGATCAGTCCAATGAAAAAAATACTAACTAATTGCCAACACATTTCTAATCTATTTTCTACCAACCCAAAACAGTAAGACAAAGGAAATTTTCCCCCTTTTATACGATTTTGTAACATCTTGACCATAAATACTGCTAAAATCATAGTCGGACCGATGGGTCACTTGTCCTCAATCATGTGTCCCCATAGACTAGTGGATGTAGAATATCATTGCGGTTATAATAGTGTTTTAGTGGGGAGAATATATTCTCATAATCCGAGTATCACATCGGTCTAATAGAATGAAAAAAATCAACTGTGGAAGTAGTAAAAAAATTAATGAAAATGTAGTAGAAAAATAATATAATATTCGATTAACAATGGTGAAATTCAATTTATAAAAAGCATTAACGATTGTATTAGTTATTTTACATAAATTAAATTAGAAATCAGTACAACATGATTTACAATATAATAAAAAATAAATAAAATATAGAAAATCGGCACAAGTGATCTCTAAGAGTTTTTCAAGCTCTGACTCAGTCCTCTTCTCTTATCTCCCAAATACATGAAATAAAACAATCATCCTAGATCCTATAAATATATGGTCTTCTCAGTTACCAAGGGTACCCAAACAGTTTATGAGAGTTAAATCTAAGTAGGCCAAAACCCATGGTTCATATACCATTCCCAAAAATGCAATATAAATAAAATTGTGTATAGTTTTACATAAAATTATCAAATAGAATAAATACACATCACCCACGCAGGTTCCCATGGGACACCTGAAAACTATACCAACCTCATCCCATCACTAGTATGTGAACGTGTGACCAGTTCATTTATTATTTATTCCATGTTTATTTATATATAATTCATGTGATAATGATATTAAGGATCCAAGATGTTACAAGTCAACATGTAATGATATAGAATAATGATGTTACATGGTAATAACCAATAAAATATAAACCTAAAGAGTTGTATAATCAGTTATAACTATTTACTGTAATGTGGGTAAGAGTTTAATAAAAGAATAATAGTCCAATTCATTCCACAATAATACTCTTAGCATTTCCAAGGAGCTCATCCCAGGTAAAATGGGACTATGTAGTGACTTGGATTAATGGAATTTTATTATGGAACCTACTTATCAATGATAGAGAAAGGAGTGTATCCAAGGAATCCTGTAGTACTACCTGATAGATCCTAGGTGTCATATTGGTCATCCAAATATAGAAAAGGATTAGGTTCAACAAGGTCTAAATTTAGAAATGTTGTATCCATGAATTTGGAATGGGTTTCTCAATAAATCAATGAATTACTTCAAGAATCCAAGGTGAGATCACATTAGACCACTCTCATTTTAATAATGAGTCATTTAATATTCTATTTGGTTCAACAAATCCCATTAATTAATGTGAAATGGCCAAGTAACTTGAAACTATTTAATCATGTCATGATTAATTGATAAGTCTATATAGACCATTCTATTCCATTCATTAGTGAGACAAGATCATGTAACTTGTAACCATTTGTTGAATCCATTTAAAGAAATTTCTATTATCAAGGTTCAGTCTGCTACCTTCCATTAAAAAGGAAATGGGTTCTATGGGCATGCAACCTTTTATCCAATTACATATAATACAACCATGTCATATGTAGTATACATTATAATGTCCATTTCATATTTATTTATTACAATGGAGTAGTTAACATATTCGGGTCAAAGGGATAGCAAACATGGTAGGTTCCATTATACAATCCAAAATATAAGTCCAACCATTTAATATATAAAATATTAACCTTATAAAGTTCACGATAAGCACACCCGAACAGTGGATCAAATAATTTAATAAGGGAAACTCAATTTTCTAATTCCATTAGGGGTCATGTCCAAAACATTCCATATTTCAAACGTAATGTCGCGTCATAAAGAGAATCATTACAATAATCCATGAAAGCTTAAAAGTCTAATCATAGCAGATTTTCTTGAAGATAGAGAACCACCTTTGGAGGGGTTTTTTTATAAAATCATGATATGTCTATATCATACAAATAATTTATTACATTTAACATTGAAATTATAAAACATTCAAAATTAAAATTTAGGAGGCATTTTATGAAATGGCTTCCCTGCATTAATAAAAAGAAGTAAAATATGATATTGATTAATGAATTAGTAAAATTTGAGTACTTGGAATGGGACCATACCTCCGGGTCGAAGCAATTGATCACCTGACACTTGGAATATTTATTGATGGCCACCTTGTACTGCTCTACACGTGCACTCACATACCAATATATATATATATATACATATATATATATATATATCCCTTAACCTAATGAAATTATTTCCCATTCCATGAGGAAACACATACATGGATGATATATATATTCATACATGAGTATATTAATGTGAACCCTCAAATAAGAAATCAAAACCCACTACACACATTAATAAGTGTTCAAAATTATTTCAGAAAGTACATGCACACCTAAAACTAATTACTAGGGACACATAAATTAATAAACCATCAAATATTATGTAACAAATAATGATGAATAATGAAAAAACTCACCTAAAATCATTAGCGGTGAACCTTTTTGAGACAAATCGCTACACCATCAGTAGTTGTTGACACAATACACATGAATGCGACCAAATAAACCATTGACACAATATAAAACCATGAGAAAACCAATAATAATGTTGAACCATTTGCATTGAGTTTTGGATAAATTAGAGGCATGGTAAGGAGACCAGAAATCATTCAAAAGAGTGGATATGAGAGAGTAAGGAGAAAAAACATGGATATTGTTTGAAAAATATCTATGAAATCCAGATGAAGATCCATAATTGAAAGAGGTTGTAGAAGGGGGTGTCACAAGACCCATGGGGAGAGGATGGGGTGTTACATCGTGATAAATGGGGAGGAGGGGCTGTGTTTTGTTTTATGGTTTATGATTAAATTTTATCTTATATTGATTCAATTTAATTTCATAAATATCCCCTTATGTATGGTTTAACCCGCATGGTTTCCCAACCCATGAGAAATCCATGTAGTGTATACTGTGAGGCTACTAACACAAAAATAACACAGTGTGGGATAGACACACAATTTAGAAAATCATGTGTTGACCATGCGTAATGAAACAATCCCCTTGAAACAGGCCACATTATTTCTTGTCAGTGGGCTACATAGTTTCAGACAAATCATTGCCCTTTACATCTCTTCAAAACATGGATTTTCAGGCTCATCACTCCCAAAACACATCAATACACCCAAGACACATAATGGGCCTCCACCCGAGTCCATGAAATATCAAGGTTCCAACTCCGTAGTTCCATTGGGAGCATTGATTTTAAATTTAGAACTTCTAGTAAATAAAAAAGATAAAATTCTCATGGATTTTTGTCCAGTTCAAAAAAAATCAATATAAACTATGTATTTTTATTATATTGGTTATCCTGATAACTTTTTCAATCACATATATCTTTTATGGATCCATTGATACACACTCACAATAAATTACATGTCCCATGAATAAAAATTTCTATATCTGTAATTCACACATTATAAGTTAGGAATATGGTATCTCTATTTTTTTCACTAGAATAATGCTTAAATGGTCTTAATTATCTTCATATCTCTTAAAACACATTTTGAAATTATCTACAAACACTGGCACACATTGATCGATTTAATATTTAAATTATCTACTTTAAGGTTGATTAACATATTCAAGGAATTTTTTAGTCTCAATGGAGTTAAAATTTAGTTGTAGTTTCTATATTTAGTATGAAGATATATCATGGGTACATACCCTCTTTCCTAACATAATTTATGATATCCAGATCCAGAGATTAACAATTTTATTTATATATCCCCTCAAACATTATCATTCTAGTCTTAATAGGGGTATAAGATGTTTATTTTTAATTGCAATATTACTAAATTCTTTATAGTCAATATAGAAATGCATTTATCCATATTTAAAAATAATCAAGTGGATTAATTTATACCATTATAATTTATATGGGTGAATAAAAATAAAATCTAGATTCTCTTGGAGATTTATATTTAAGAACAAAAAATCAATCTATTCTATTCTGTACGGAGTCTTCGATAATGGTATACGACCATGTATGAGTAGTATCAAAAACAAAAACTATGAATCAATTATAAGAACAAAAAATATCAGGAAAAGTGATTTTAATAATTCATAGTATACATATCCTTAAAATTTAGTTTTTCTTGATAATATATTTTAAAAACCCCTCATAATCGGGTATTATGATTGATATATTTGAAATAATTCACATAAGGTTATCATAGTAATCCTTGGACTAATATATGATCATATAATTTTTTGGGATATGAAATATGACATCGTTATGAAAAGATTATTATTGGATCAATATAGAGTGTGAAAATGAACACCAAAATTTACATCATATTCTATTAAATTGAGAATAATAATATTCTCATTAATCACAATGCACAAATATTTTATTATAGAGAATTTATATACTTGGGGTGAAGTGATCAGATAAGAATTTGTTTTCCCAAATATTATAATATTTATTAATTTGGTTGGTGATTGTAGTATCTTATAAAACATTCCAAATATGAATGATTTGGTATATCATCAGTAAAATAATTCATTTTAAGTATAATTTGAATGATGGATGTACCTTTATCTACTCCATTTTTGAAACCCTCATTAGTAGTTTCCATTGAAAGCTTTTACCTTTCTCTATATTTTTTTATAGGTTATTGACATCAATTATCATTATTTTTCCTTGGTTTTGTTCAATTATCAGAAAAATTAAAATACTCCAAAAAATTAAAGCATTAGGGTTTTGGTGGTTCCTTAGCATGATAATTATTTAAATTCTTTATATCCCTTCGACATCCATGTTCTTAATGGGATTATATCCAACAGATAAATATTTTAACTATCACTTTAATGCAATTTCTACAATGATTCATCCAACATTTATATGATGTAAAAATATCATTTTTAATCCACCTATATATTTTATCATTTGAGATTATATAAAAGTCTACTTTCCAATTATTTTCCCCAAAACCTCAAGAATAATGGGTGTCTACATTTTCTATTTTCAATATTAGACAACATAAAAATATATTTTCATATATAATAATTTCTTTATATATAATTCCTTTCTAATTCATGGTTTTTGGACTATAGATTTGAATGATATTTCCTTCATGGTTAATGATGATACCAAAATCATGAAGGATGACAACATGGAAAGGTATAGAGTGAATTTATTTTTTATAAATATTAAGGTAAATATATATATATATATATATATGAATACAAATAAAGTGTTTTGAATTTAAATCAATTGAGCGATAATTTCACTGTAAATCATAGTGAAAATTAAAATAAGGAAATTATTAAAAAACCTAATGTAAATTAAAATACTAAAATTTAAAGGACAAGTGAAATTTGAAAATTATGTTAAAAAATTAAACCTTAAATAACCCATATGTCTTCTGTCAAAGAGAATGATCATAAGGTCTCAATTAATAAACTAATTGGTTCAAAGAGGAAGAAACAAAATAAAGACCCTTGATTTTGATATAAAATAAGAACTAAAATAATTATTTCTTTTTAATGGTGTATACAGAACCTCAATACCCTAGTTTGAAATGATAACCAAGATACAATAAAATATATTGAATTTAAAATAATTGAAATGGTTAACTAATGGCCCTTTATAATGAACAGACTTCACTATCACTTGAATAAATATATTTATATAGAAATTCATAGATATAATTTTAAAATACATGTGTCTTATAATGTTATAAAAGAGGCCATTCATGAGGATGTTTAACTATGTATAAAAATATTGAACAATAATTTTATTGGTTCTTTAGATGACACACCCAATGAATATCCACTTATTAATTCAGTCCCTTAATATCCATAGATGATGAATGGATCATGTCCCCGTGATTGGTGAATAGAAGTATGAAACCTTAATCTCCTGAGATATTTTGAGATAATAATATCAAATTTAATTATTTGGAGGGTTTAAAAATGTTCACTATGGTTTACTGAAAATAATGAATATTATTTGAGGGAACCATTATCTATTTTTATAGCCTTGTAGGTTTCCTGAGATGTCTCATGTCAAGAAGAGACATTAACAGTAGAATAATATGATTTTTGGATATCATTAAATTCTCTTTTACTATTATTCCTCAGTATAACCAAATACACATTAGACACCATTGGTAACCAATGGTTCTATTGTAATCAGAAAATTTCTATTTGATCCCACTGGCCTCCAAGTAGCCTCCCTCGTCCAGACTATGGGCCTTTTAGAATTATGTTGATTCTGTTCCATGATACGATAACATTAGTTACATAGAATTGGATAGACCATTATTCATTACCTAAATATAATTCATTTCATTCCAATTCAATGTTTCATACATTAATAATATTATAACATAATGGAAACATAAGGGAATAAAGATTCACTTTCAAAAACATAGATTCAAATTTGAGTGTTAGAGTGTTTATGATTATTAAAACTATTAAAATACGTGTTTCACCATATAAACCATTTTTATGATTAGAAAAACATTAAATAAAAATAATGATCTGTAATAAATGATCGATAAAAAGGAAAGAGTAGCTGATTAGACAATAAATCATGTCCCCAACAACATTGTGATATATTGAAACTAAGTCACCCCTCTACGAAACATCAATTGAAATAATTTTTTTATATTTTTTCCTCTATTAACCCCCCTCTAATATCATAAAAATTTACAATGTATGATGATTACAACGATAAATATAAAATGATAGATATATCATAGAATTTCAATACAACATTTATTCAAACTTTTACTACCCACTAAGAAGGATAATAAATATTATTGAAAGGGTATTTTCAAAAAAATATACCATATCTTATAATTATAAAAATAATATCTCATTATGCATACATAAATTACAAATAGGATCATTCTTAAGACAAATGAAGAAATAAGAAACTCAATTTGATTTTATATTTTAAAAAACCAGGATTTTTTTGAAATAGGTAAAATGATATTCAATGTAATGAGTATAAGATTTATAAGGAATAAAAAGAGATCATTTCATGGAAAATAAAATTTAAAAACATTAATTTTTCAAAATAATGGACATTTATGTGTTGGATATAATAACAAAATAAAATAACTTACAATATGTCCCCTTATATAAAAAAATTTAATCATACCATTAAAATACTTCAGGGATTTTACATTCATCTATTTCATTAATTTATTTTCAATGAACAAAATTATATTTCATATTGGTTAAATATAATGGCCCATTATGATATAAAACATTATTTCCCATTGGTACATTGTAGGGTTATGATGTGTTAGAAAAAGATAATTTGGGAACGTAAACAAATTTAAACCCATAAATATTGGAAAATAAATATTTAGGTACTCAATGATAATAAAATTTTGAGATAATATTTGAATAATGATGGATTTCTGTAAACCATACAAATATATGCTTTCTGAAAAAAAATCAAACATAAAAGGAAAATTTTTATTATATTAAGTTCAGAATTTATTTTTTGAAACATGGTATATAACTTATATGGAATTTGAGTAAGTTTATTACTAATTATAAAAAAAATATTTGTTTCATTCATTTCATTGAGAAATAAGGATCATATTTAGATATTATTCAACTAGAGTAAATTTTCTGTGAGGGGTACTAAGGTCATTTATTTTAGTTTTGAAAAATTAAACAAAAATTTTATATTTAAATTTATCTAAAAAATAAAATATTTCCATTAACATATGATCATTTTATTTTAAATATTTTATACACTTCCTATTAATATATGTTTATAAAAAATTGAGTTAAAATTAATATCCAACAAGTTCATTATTTTAATTTTCACAATCCACATTGGATGTTGAAGTTGACAAAAAATAAGATAAATAATAAGAATGAGAAGAAGTGTGAGATATAAAGTACTAACATTGTTCCAATAATAAAGAAGTTCCATGGGTAATTTCAGACATTAGTCACTGGATGTGTAATATTCAATGGAATAATTACAATCACAATAAATATGGACTTTTGTGGACATTTTCACCTCTATTATTATTTTTGAATTTTTTAATCAATAATTATAGTCAAATGTGAACGTTTTTGTATCATTTGTATCCTTTAATAATGGATCATTCAATTTGATAAATTTTTTCTGTACATCAGGTGTATTTCTTCTTCTTTACAAGTTTGTTCGTGATTTTGATATATTTTTCATGTTCACATTCTATATCAATTTCACATTCAAAAGATTATTCATATTTAGTTTTTTAAAATCAATTTTCATCTTTGAATGTATGACATATAAGACTTATTTAACCTCCTAAAATTTCATCATTACATCATATGTCATTTAGGATCTAATGATCTCTTGGACAAATATATTTATAGTCTCCTAATATTCATGGATCTCAATAAATATTGGATCCCATGAACTATGTAAAAACTATATTATTTTATTTATGAAAATATTTATGAAAAATTAGTCATCATGGTATTAAAATATATTTCAAATACTAATAACATTAGTTTACTTTCTATTAATAGATTCATTTTCATTCATAGTGAAATTTTCTAAATATTGGAGAAACATTAAAAATCATGGGTACATAATATTATTTATGCCTTTGTGTGTGATTTCATGGAGATTAAAAATTACATTGACTATTTTAATGTTGATATTATATTATACACATTATCAACAAAACTAAAAAACAAGGTCTTCGTAGATTTTCTATCTAATTTGGAAGAATAAATATTCTGATGAGTCCATTTACCTTAAGAATCAATTTTAGGTAACTTTACATGCACAAAAATATTCTAAATAAGGTATCTAATGCATCTAAAGAAAATATACAAGTGAGTTTTCCAATATGAATATGTTGAACCATTATAGACGGGACCATCATTATAAGAAGATGAATCTATATTAGAAATGTTTATTTAAATAGGTTAATATTTAAAAATTGAACACAATAATTTTAAAAATATTTTAAGAAAATTGTATTTTTCAAATAAAAAAATATTTTTAAATATCAATGAGTACATTTGAAACAAATTTTTCGTAACATGGTTAAAATATTGATAAACATGTATTTTCAAATGAAAACAACATTGAAAACAAAAATGATTTTTTAATTTTTTTTATTATTCTCCCCTAAAATAGATTTTTTGGTGATGAAATATCAATAGCATGGTGGGTTAATTGGTTGTTTAAAAATTCAAGAGAAAAAATTGATGTAATGAAAGATACAAAAATATAAATAAATAATGTACTAATTTACAAGTAAATAAAAGTGGAAATTAAAATAATGGAAATTATATGACATTGTTACAAATATTAGTGTGTGAACATGGAAAGGTCATTGGAAATTTTGAAAATATATTCATGAATAGAATATGAGGGATATCACTTTTCTCCTCATGATAAGGATGATCATGAGGGTCCAATAAATAATACCCTTTGTTTAATATGAATAACAAAACAAAAAATCCATATTTTTAAGAGAAACTAACATCCTCAAAAAAATTGTATTTATAAAAATAATAATAACTACAATAAATTTATTTGAAATTATTACCAGGACTGAAAAATAGATAGATATGACAATATGATACATTCTTAATTTCAATCCCTATATAATAAAAAAAATTAAATTTACATTGAATAAATATATCACGGTAAAGAAGATAAAGATAAGGTTATGAAAAATGATCCAATGAGTTTCAAAAAATAGGCTCAATATAAAGAAATCGAATTACAATAAAAAAATTATAATTATAATTTCAATGGATATTTAGATGAAGTAATTAAACAACACACCATTCTATATTACATTCAATAATATCTTTAGATGACTAAATCATGGACTCCCCTTTAATGGTGAATTTATTTTCAGATCATTAAAATAATGGGATATTTTGAGTTAATTGGACCCACATTGATCCCAAAGAGTAGTCTAGTAGTTTAATGATGGTTTAGTGGAATAATGGAATATGAATTGTGTCTGAATTTATCCTCTTGTATAGCCTCCTATGATTACAAGGAGGTCCAATGTATAAGGGAACCCTTAAGAGACAAGAACGATGATTTTTTACCATCATGAAATCCTATTTGGATATTCATCCTCAATGCCCCTAGATTCCAAGTAGCCAACGTTTTTATTCTGGAAACACCTTCTCATTGACTTCTCTCATTGGCTAGTTGGTGGCCTATAATAGTTGGTAGGTGGTCCTTTTGAAATTGCCATGAGTATATGTCTTTTTAGAAGGTAGTTGTTAGCTCTGTAACATCTATCTTATTCTACACTGATACAAAATAATTATATGGGGCCAGATGAACAAAATTTGAGGAAAACCCTTGGATAAATGACTTCCATCCATTAAAATTTTATATAAAAATAATAAAAACACAATAAAATCATTTAAACATATTAGAAAACAATTACATTGTTTGTGATAACTAAAATAATTGAATTAGACGATATAATAATGAGTATCATTATCGTATTTGGATGTATTCATAATTGGTGAAAATTGATTCATCCTACCATTGTTTCATATCAATTAATTATATCTCGATTTTACTGTGAAGATATTTGGGAAAATATTTAATGAATTTTTATTTTTTAAACACATTCCATTTTTATTGAATTAATTGATTCATCTACACACATATTCACAATGAGAGATGACCATTGAGTATCTATATATTTTAATTTATATATAAAAATTATAAAAACATTTAATGTGTTGAGCACTGGAATAAATGATATATATTATATATATTGCTTTTTAAGTGCTTAGAAAATTGTTCATTGGAAGGCTGATTAAAGGAAGTTTGATATTTGTTTATGATATAGTCAATAGTGAGTTATTTTAATTAATATTTCAAAAAAATATGATTTGAATCACTTTTTATAGATTGAAAGAGTTGTGTGATAATAACAGCATGATTTTTCACTCCAGAAACCATCCTACTTAGTTTCTCATTTTCAATATCAGTGAACAATCCATCACACTCATTTCAAAATTTATTCCTCTTGGTTATATCCATCAATAATATATGAAATGGTAAGTGATATTATTTAAAATAGAAAAAATTTAATTTAATTACACGATTGTATATATGATTCTTATTATATTATAAATTTTTCAACCTTCATTTCAATTGATGACATTTTAGGTGTATCCTTTACCACTTATGGTTTCACATCGGTAGTTTTAAGTTCATATGTCTTATTATTCATAATATAATCTCAAAAAATAAATAATACTTAATCTAAAAAACTAATATGAACCATATGTAATTTTTTAGGAATTATATAATTATACATGAATATTGATTACATCTAAAAACAAATCACACCAAAAAACTACAGGTTTATTGTCTTTGGAGTTTTTGACTAAAAAATACAAATTTTATTATATTGTGAAAATGTTTCTATAACCATAAAATGACTTCCTTGTAGAGTTATCACATGTTATACTCCTATTCATAACACATGGAATGAAAATAGAATAATTGTGGTATATCACATGATCACTAATTGTAGATATAAGATAAAAAAATAAATTATCATAACTGAGCATATAATGAACATGTGGGCTTGAGAACATAATTAATGAAACTAAACATAACATTATTATGTAATAAACAACATAATACATATCATAAAACATGATTCATGACAAGATTTTTCTATCATAATATGATAAATGAGTAACATGTGTATGGAAACTTGAGTAAATAAAAATTACAAATGAAAATTGAATAACATTTGAATATGTATCAGTATAATAATATAAATCATAATATATTTCAATGTTAAGGACCATGATATTTATATACTAGTTTATTAGGCTAATCAAATCCCTTAATATAGTTGTCTCGGGTTCACAACATATTCGTCACAATAAATTGGACATGTGTTTACCACCCATTAACTATAGACTTTAGGACTTAGGATAACTACCACACCCCATAACCTTTTAGACAAGGGCTAATAATTATTTTCAAATTACAATTTAATGAGATATAAAACATTACCCAATACTGTTGAGTGTTGTGTCAGACCACCTTAAAATATAATGACAGCCCATATATATGAGTTCTGTATAAACATGAAAACAATCATAACATAATCAACTCAAGTGAAAGAAATATGTCTAATGAAAATATCACAAGATATGGTCATTAACTTTACAGTGAAATAATGTAGAGGGTATAATTACTGAAAATCCACATGAAATACTTTTAAAAATTAAATTATATTCATATATATGAAAAAATATAGGATCATTAAAAATCATGTTATGAAATTAAATGATATGAAATTCATATTTTCTGGAACATTAATTTAAAATTTAATTGTTAAAATTAACGGAATAAAAATTAATTTATAAAAATATAAGATCATTGATATAAATATTTATAAATACAACTAATTTATATGATGGGAAAATAAACTCATTTGATAAATTTTTATAATTAATTACAGACAAACTTTTATAAATAATGTCAAGGACAATATAAAATAATCTTTGCAGAATATTTTAAAAAGATATTACATTAATTATTTTCAAAATAATTTCTATGGAAATTTAGAATTTTGTTAATAAATGATGGATGCATATAAAAGGACATATATAACAAAATATAGATAATTTTGATAGGGAGGAGATGAAGTTATGAAAAAATAAGAAAAAATAATGTTTGGTCTTCATAAAAACAACCTTTTAGTTAAAATGTAAACAAATGGAGGTTAAATGTTAAAAATTAATGCTATCCAGTCATATAACCAAAGGATAATAAAATTAAATGGGTTTTACAATGAACGAATATGCAATTTCACTAATGTGTGTTAATTTTGAAACCATCTTGATTTCAATTTGAGATAATAAAAATCCATTATGTCTTCAGTAACATTTGGAATTATAAACCATGTGAGGGATAAGTTATATTATATTTTTCAATCCCTTTAATTACAGAAGAGATATGAAAAAAAATCACATGGAACTACATAAACAATGAAAAATAAAATGAGTTTTTAGTATGTTGTATATCATAATTAATTTTTTTAGAAACACTATCCATTAACCATGATTTCCATTTACATGATTTATACCCCATTCTCTTAATGTATGCATGTTTATTATTCACTATAGTGTTTTAGATAAAAAATGTATCATGAATTTTTTTTAATTAAGTATTTTGGTTGTAAAATATGATACTAAAAAAATATTTATTTAATGAAAAATACATAGTAATGTCATGATTTGTTATAATCATGTACCACATTGACCTTTTATAGACATTCATCTCAAATCCATTATTTTAGTGAAACTCGATCGACTTCTATTTCATTGAGTTATGTGTTAATTTTAAAAATATTTTTATTATGTTCTTATAATTCCTAAATAGAATAAAATGTCTAACATATAATCAATACAATAACCAATTTAGAGAAAAGTCACTACATCAACCACTTGATCAGGAAAAACATTGATAAACTGATAATATTTTCACTATTTTCATCTATTGGGGATAATTAATCATTATTTAATTATTAACTAACCCATAAACTATTTTCAGGTGTAATAATATGACTAATATGGAAATCATTACTTGAGTAAGTAATTAATCATTTATTTTGAAAAAACATCCGTGAAATTATAGATGTTTATCTCATGATAATATATCTAAATATTCCAAGTCATTCAACATGAAGGAATATAAATACATAAAACTCCATGAAATCTAAAATATAAATCTCCAATAATAGTATATGAGTTAAATGAAAACCTGAAGCTCGATGAATTTTTTTTATACACCTATGACCTAACTATAATAACGTTCACCAAATCAAATGTGTATCATATTTAAAAGATTATTTGTCTCAGAAACTAAATCAATCACATCCAAAAGATAAAAATATGATAATTTTTAATAACATTCATTCTCATAAAATTAGTATATGAAAAATAACATGTCTTAAAAATAGTCATATCTTTCTATTTAACATACCATGTTGGTATGGCCGATGTGAATGGTAAACTAGTCCTGATCCATATAGAATAATGGACACTTAAATATTATATAAAATTCATGTTAATTATTCAATTTGAACATTATAAAAACATAATTTTAATGTCTATGTCATCCCTATAAAGGAATATTTTGAAAATTTACAAATCCAATACATATATGGAGACATATGGATTAAAAAATAATAATAGTAAAATTACATTACAGCCCTAAACATGATTAGTGGATCATTGATCCATGAAAAATGAAAGATATTCATCACCATTGTGTAGTTTAGAAAATGAAGATCATTTAAAAGAATTATGCTATCATACACCTTATATGAAAACAAGAATAGTGAACCCTATAGATACATACGAGGTAAAATTAATACACCACTTCAATAAATTATTAATCATGATACATAGATCACAAAACATAATGGGTTTTATCTAGAATTAGAATGATGAAATTAGTGTTATAAATTGATGAAATTATACACTATGAAAAACTATTATCATTTAGGTTGACTCTACACTCTCTTTGAAAATAGTTAGTTAAATTTAATACAACTATAGGAAAAACCTCTCCAAATGCATAAGTTGCACCCAACACCAGGACCCCGATCTGAGAAGAAAACATCTAGAGATCAAGATTCCAATACTTCAAATACCTATAATTATGGGCAATGATATTGTATTAATAATTGATCATCCAAATGAAAATAATTATCGTTAAATAAAATTATGAGTTATCTCATTGAAAATAAGTAATTGATTGCATGAATAACATCATAGGAATCTATCAATAATTTTAAAATATCTCATAACTTAAGATCCTTCCTACCCACTAACATAAAAAAATGATTGATCAATAAAAACCTCAAACATCCTTTAATAGTTGAGGAAATATCTAATGGTATATGTCGTCCCTCAATGAAAATAATTGATACTCAAACAATAATGGGGGTTGTGAAAGTTTATAAAACCATGATGTATACTTACAAAGAAATATGAATAATGTGAATAAAAATTATACACACACCACTTCAGGGCCATCCATCTAAGCTATGTCTACCACCCAGATATACCATCAATAATAAAATCCCCCTTTCTTCCCTAATGAATGCATTCCCCTTGACCATGAGGAGGTCATGGTACTAATGGATTAAAAAAATATTATTTTCCCTGACAAACTACGAACTTGATAGATAAACACATTGTCCAATGATATTCACCACCACGATAGGTATAAAAAATTTACCTAACTTATCTTATATATAGTAATTCTCGAAATTATAAATTTGACAATTTGTTAGAATCAAATTCAAATAGTTCTGTTTGGATCTAAAATATTCGAAGGAGATACTTCTATAAACTCAATAATTAGTCTAAAATAAATTTATTTGACCCCCAACTAAAAAGAATAGATCTTAATTATTACACTCTAAAATATCTCCACAACTGGAAAATCATCTATATATATCCTAAAAATTATTATCCTTATTTTCCACTTTGTATACACTCATATTGTCGATTTTAAATGTAACACCCTCATCTCTTTGTCTGATAAAAAACTCAAATAATAACAAAATGTCACCACAAATATCACCCCAAACATGCTAATACTTGAAGTCCAGTATTGAAGGAAAATTATATATTTACATAGTAAAATATTATTATAGATGGGAGAAACCACCACACCACATAATTATTATTGTGACTGAATCTATAAGAACTTATACTCATTTAAATATGTAAGGTAAACCACTAACTTTTTACGAACCAAATAGTTAGAAATGAAATTATTTTTTTTAATGAATAAAAAAATTATTAATTAATTTAATTATAGAAAACAAATGAAATACTAGGCTTATTTTGGACAATAATAAAATATATCTTGTAATATTTAAAAGATCATAAGGCAACGTAACCATTGATATTATAGTCTTTATAAAATGATCATCATAATTATATAATTAAGGGTGTTGGAAAAGTCATATAGACATCAGAGGATAATGATATGTCCTAGACTAGTAGGATTATATCCTATGATGAACATCTATTAAAGCTACCATGGGATATGGAAACACTATACTTTACTATTTACCATGACAATGCTAATAATAAAAAAATGATGCTCCAAAAATATCATTTAATAGAGATATTCTTGCCCATTGGGATCCTGACACAAACTATGTTCACCAAACCACCCCAATAATGCTCCAAAATCTCACAAATTTCCCATAAGGTGTTCACTAAGTTAATAAGGGGTTATGTATCTAAATCCCAATGATATGAATTTTTATATTTTCATTTTATTGGAATAATGATCAAATTTATCTTTTTTTACTATTACATTATCACTAATTATATAAGATGTTTGAAAAAAATTTATATTTTCACATTAATAATTCATGATTTTATTTTAGGGAAATATATAATTTATGTTAAGTCACTATTCAATTAAAAACTATATTTTTATAAATAAATAAAATTATAATAATTTTTTTAATTATATAATAATTATTTACATATAAATGACTATATAATTTATTGATGTACAATGTAATCCATATAAGAATAATAAATCTCTAGTGTGGTAAAATTTAATATCTTTGAGTGAATAAATATTTTTAATAAATTAAAATCAAAATGTTTTAAAATTATTTTTAAAAAGTAAATCTTAATTTTTTAAAATAAGAAAATTTTAATTATCCAATTTTTCAATTTTTATAATTTTATGAGGTAGTAATTTTTTTCCAAACAAATTATTTATATTATAAATATAAATTCTATATTATGAAATCAAAATGGAAGAAAATAAGTTCAAAATATCATAAAAGGAACAATAAATCCAATATATATTCACTATAAAAAATATATTATTTCGGATGTTAAATTAAATATTTAATAAACCATTAAAGTATTATTGCTAAATAATTACAGATAAGGATAAGCATATGACAACACCGTAAATTTTAGTAATGTATAGTGTATGTGGTTTCCAATAAGTAAAATTTGTTCATGGATATTAAAAGTGGACATAGCTCTATAATAGTTGAACATTGGGGTAAAACTGTGAAAATGATTCATTGAGCACTAAATAATTCAAATTTATGTTCAAAAAACAAATTCTTTATAATTTATTTGTTTTGAAACTCCAATGGAATTTGATTCAGTAAATTTATAAACTCTTTAAGATCAATTATTAAAAGAATAAGAATTTAAAGAAATGTATTGCATTAAGAAAAAACCCCCTGATAACATATATTTAATAGTAGATATTAAATGTTTTACGAATGAATTACATTTATATGTTATCTATTTATTTATCATATTTTTAATTTTATGATTAATATTGTAAAAATATTCATTAATAATTTTATTTTTATTCTAGTAAGTGGATGGAAATATTAAGAACCATATCAAGAACTAATCTGAGGATAAATGTGATGACTACACAAATGAGATTCCTAACTGGTTATGAGAATGATATCAGAACAATAGTATGTTAAATTCTAAATGACTTCAATCATTGAATATATACTCTAACGAGTAGGAACACCCATACCCACTAAATATGGGAATGATTCAATTTAGACCTATTTTTTATAAATAAATCCAAAAAATCTTTGATCTTTTTATTTCTTAATCATGGAACAAGGAATAAACTCCATTGAAATGATATTCTCCATCCTTGATATAAATTCTCAAGATAATGTCGTGTAATAAATTTATCACTTGGAGAGAGAAGATAAACAATTGAAAATATTGCTAAATAATAACAATCATTGGGATGTTATTGAATTAATGGAGTTGAAATAAACCTATAAAATTATATTTGACATATTTTTTCCGTACACTCTTTGATGTAATATGTAAATGGATTTTAATGTCCATATTCATAAGGAAAATGAATCCATGATGTCATATGAAGAAAATATCACATGAATTTACTGATATGCCTTCAACTTTTTCATCAAACCCAAATATAGTGCTGTCTTCTTTTTTGATGGGACAAATCTGAGTACAGAAAAATATTTAGCATTTCTGGACATTTACAGATACCAGGAAATTGTCTAATATGATATCAATGATGAAATGGTGATCAGTGAATATCAAGGGTCTGAAGGACATAGATGTAAGAATATAAGAATGGAGATTTTATCATTTAGATATATGGATAAATAAAATAGTGTAATGAATTTAAAAAATTCATTCATGTCAAAATTGTAGAGCGAAGAACAATAAATATTGAAATAACGATAAATGAAAACTATTTATGAGAGAGAAGGAAGGGAATCTAGTTAGTGAATTCTAATAATTGAAACACACCCATATGATGGAATAATTTAAGTATCCATCCAACCCCTAACTGCTGTACAATGTTTCAAATTCATGAAACATGGACTCTATGAGAACCAATTCACTAAGATACAGATTTTCAAAGATAAATGATGAAAACAACATCCATGACCTAGATAACAAGAGACATATTGTTTCACCACAACTTTTATGATGGATCCTGGAAATGATGTGTTGATATGTTCACTCATTATTCATTCATGGATTTTGAAAATACTAATTGATTCTTTTTACATGAATTTTTTCATTTTATAATTTTTGTGTAGGACTATTCTACCACCATCTTAAATAATTGATGCGAAGATATCAATTAAAAAGAAAAAAAGGGAAATTATTATATCAAAATTATATAACTCCCCTTATATACATATTTTTGGGTTAAACTGCTTTGGACCCTTGTGACATAATCTTTAATATAATAATATCCATTACTGGGTTTATATTAGCATTCTTTATATAGATCCAAAATAAATTTTCAATTGAAATAATCACTCACCATATCATGAATCACTCACTAATTATATACATGTACAAGGAGGATGATTATTATATGCTATTTTCATCTCATGAATGTTTATTATTTCTTTATTAAAAAGAATGTCTAGCTCAAATTATTGAAACAAAAGAAAAGATCATCCTTGAATACATTCCCATTAAAATGGCATATGTTGATCTTTATTCAAAATATTTTCCTTAACATCCTTTTATCATAGTGGCTGAGTTATCAAATGAGCTTATAATTATAGAATTTATAATATCCAATAATATTTAAATATTTTACACCATTGAACATAATTATTTAAAGAAGAAACTATATGAGGATTTAGATAAAATGTTTATACACTCATGTGATTCACCATGGAGTACACTGATCCTATTCTCCATGAAGAAGGATGGGTCACTAAACATATAAATTGATTATAATGATCTAAAAAAGATGATTATAAAGAAAAAAATAATTTTCCATGTATTGATGAATTATTTTATCAGCTATGTGTAGCATATTACATATATCTGGTGGATCATCAGTCAGGCTATTATCACGAAAATTTGAAGAAAGTAGAATTCCCAAAGAATTAATTTTTATATTTTATAGGAAATATGAGTTTATAGTTATGCTATTTGGTCTCACTAATTGTAAAACTATCATCAAGGAAATAATGAATAGTGTCATTACTGATTAGATAGATAAATTTTTAACTATCTTTATACATAATAATTTAATCTACTATAAAATCATAGCAGGATATGAGGTTATTTTGAACACTGTACTAAAGAATGTTGGAATAGAAATAATATATGTAATTCTAATTAAAAACTTTTTTGGATGGATAAAATAGCATGAATATTACATGTTATCACTTGCAATGGGATATCTATAGATCCATAAAAATGTATTCAATTGAAGGATAACCCAAAATAACCTTAGTAATATAGATCTACATAAATCTTGTATTTTCAATGTACTATTTTTAATTTCATATAATATTACCATTATTTTCATTCCCACAAAACTAGATAGCTTGAAATAGAGATATGTTTGTCTTGAATTATAAATGTGAGTTTATCTATAATTATTTCTAGAAGAGATTAATAACTACACTTATGCTTAAATTATACACCAATGGGGAAGTATTTTTGATCTATAGTGTTGTATACAAAAAGGGAATTTGGATTTTACTCATGAAATATTACATATTGATAGCCTATACATCATTCTAATTAATGATCCATGAGAAGAAATACCATCAAAAGATACAATATTTGTTTCATCGGCCATCACATTGAATATTTAATGAAGTTGTATCTATGGAGAGAAGTATGATATATATATATTTCAAAGAATACTCATCTATATATTCACATAATGGTAGATAAATAATAATTAATGATTTTTGTTAATGATGATTAATGATTATGATTTTTCAATACATTACCATCATGGGAAGGAGAATAAAATGATTGATACTTTTAGTAAAATGGATCCTAAAACCCTCTACATGATTAGGAATAAAAGTATTAAAATATTATTGAAAGGAAAAGGATTGAAATTTAAATAATAAAAAAATCTTCTTCCTAACATTGACAATAAAACTATCTGCCAAACTTTTTTAAGGGGATCGAGGAGGGTCAGAGATATGTAGAGGATAAATAGAAAAAAATAGAAACTTTATTGTAGTTTATATTTTCTATCAATGGATTAATGAGTGTTTGAACCAATATTTATGTCCCATTAAATCTTTGTTTAATGAAGGCAACTTGTTGATGATTTTCATATATCTTCCTTCTAAATAAATTATGGAAGAAAAAATATGTATTGAGATATGATGAAAACCTTCTAATGGGACAACGTGATGATGAATGTTTTTTAATTTTATCATCATTATCTATATATAGACATGTATAAGATGAATGATATAAATTTAATGGTATGAAAAATCCATTTAAGATAATAGTATAGAAATAGGGAAAATCAATTATTTTATCATGGGACTCCCCAAGACATCTAAATTATATAACACCAATATAGTGGAAGGTGATATCCATAAAATGTCATTGCATTTAATTGCTATCAATCATAAATTTTTTATTGATCAACATACCATGATATAAACAAAGAAAGTATTAATACTTCATGGAGTATAAATATCCATTGTATTATATTCAGATCCAAAGATTTCATTGTTGTTTTGGAGAATTATTTAGAAGGATAATGATACAAAGTTTGGTTTTAGTACATCATATCACCCTATAATGGTTGGTAAGTCCATGAGAAATATTCAAACTCTATAGAGTATGTTGAGATCATGTTCAATGGATTTACAAGGATATTTGGATCAATACATTATCTAGTATATTTCTCATATAAAAATAGTTTCCATTCTATAATTAAAGTGAAGTATTGTGAGAATATTTTTTTAAAGAGGTGTCAGAATTAACCTATTGGGAAATATTTGTTGAGTGTTAAATAATTTTACTCGATGTTATCAAAGAGATGATGTTTATGTTTTAAACCATTAAGCATCATTTGAAATCCATTAAAAGTTGGTTGAAATTATATGGTGAAAATCAATTGTGAGACATGGAGTTTAAGGTATGGGATAAGATACCCCTTTATATATCAATGTGGAATAAACTAATGAGGTCTCAAAATTTGGAAATAATTATTCATAAATACATTAGCCCCTTTGAGATCCTTTTTCACATCAGAATGGTGGCCAATCGACTAGAATTCCCACCCAACCTATCTCAAGTACATTATGTGGTCCATGATTACCAATTTATTAAGTACCTACCAGACACCCCATATTTACTAAATATAGAGTTCTTACCCTTGGAGAATGATCATTAATTTGAAAAAATTATGGTTAATATCCTCTAGAGTAATGAACATTTTCAATGAATACACAAAATTATATTTATATGATAGAACCACGCTCTAGATGAAGAAAAATGAGAACCAAATGATGTGATGAAATAAAATTACCCGAATATATACAAGTTTAAAACATGAATTTTAAAAGGTGAAATATTTGATGGGGAAACATTTAATGACTCTAAATATTACATATAATGTTCTATTTTCAATGTGTAAATACAATAAAAATTAAATTCAAAATATAAAACAAATTAACTACACAGGGTTTTAAATATTATTGTAAAATAATAATGTTGAGTTTATAAGATCATTAATTATAAAACACATTGATAATATAGTGTTTTTACATTAATCATTAATATTAGAATATTATGTGTTATGATAAAGTCTAATTGACATATAATAAAGAAGTGACGACCTCAACTAGTATGAGCATACCAAATGAATCCAATTTATTTGTGATTCAATGGGAGGTGGAATAATTGGGCTACTCTCCTGTACAATCCCAATATGAATTTACATAATATAAGCTTGAGTAAAACCCTATATTGGGGTATTTAGAGCTTATCAATATCACATCATGTGCCATATCTTCTAAACCATCCAAAAAAAGTACCACTATAGAACTCCTTATCCTTGAGTAATATACTGATATAATAAGGGTTTTTGTATCTAGAACTTTGAAATATGATTTTTATTTATTATTTCTAGAGAAATAATGAACATATTTATCTCTTTTTAATATTAATGTTTACAATATTAAATAATGTATCTGGGAAAAAATTATATTTGGAGAAGAAGAAATAAAAATAGATTTTTTTTGGAAATATAAAATTTCTTTTATGATACTTTTTGAATAATTTACGATCTTTTGAAATAAATAAATTTTTTGTAATATGTTTTTTATTATAGATTAATTATTTTAATTTTAATGATTATAAAATTCAATGATGTATAACATAATTATTTTATGGATTGAAATGTTTTATTATCATAAATATTATAATTTTTTTAGTAAATAATGTTTTTTAAATTTAAATTAAATATTATAATATTAAGAAAAATAGTTTCATAAAATTAAATATATATTTCTCAATCTGAATTACAATTTTATCAAATAGTTAATGTTTCATAATTTTTCCATATAGTTATTTTTTAAGGTAAAAATTTAATACGTTGTACATATATAAACAAAATTATGACATCCTAATTTCCTTGAAGTGGTGTAATAAAATTATTAAACTGTTAAATAAAAATATAGATATTACCCCCATGAAAATGATTTATTTTTTTGTTATTTTATTAATTATTTAAGTCCATAATGAATCCTCTAAAACATATATTATATTTTAATGTTTGAAATTGAACTCTTTAAGAACTTGACTTACTTGTATGTCACTAATGGTATTGTTTTAATATTATCAGTTTATAAAATTATAAAATTTTTAGAATAACACATTTATGGTTTAAACTATTTGAAAAACTATGTTAAGGATATTGGTCTTTATTGTTTTATTATATGAGTCCAAAACCATTATTTAAGAAATTAATAAATAATTCCCTTTACCATAGCAATGAATACACTGACAACGTCCCACTCATATTCACTCTAAATTAATTGAGAAATAAGTTACTCTCCATGTCCCTCAATAAATTTATCCCAGAGAATTACATTTCTCTTAATAATATCCCCTAAATCTTTTAGTGGTTTCTTCTTAGGGTAAGAGATCCTCTCCTCTACCTATTAATTTCATGAAATATATTTGTACCTAAGCTTATGATATCCAATTATATATTTTAATTTGTTTTTATACATCCATTTACACTACATATATTATTTATGTATTGAGAGAAAACCTTTCACTCTCATATGAATAAACTATGATTCATTGTGTTCACCTTTTTTGGTCCTGAAATTTATTCAAGATTTTTTTTATAACAAACATTCCTATAGGAATATCCATCCCTAATTACACTCAAGGATATTAGACTTAATTTTCTTACCCCACAATGATTATATAAATCCATGTATGTAATCTCACAGTCCTTAACCATGACACAAAAATTGATGAAATGTGTTCTTAAGTTGTATGATCTTTGTAGAATAATATTTCCCCTACATGAAATGAATGTGAAGAGCCATACAATAATTATATAGCCCTATAATACAATGGTTAATTTTTTTATGTCATGATATTCCATGTTTGTTTCATGTTATGTTTTCTTAATTACACCTTGTCTTGATGTCTTGTTTGTAATCATAAACTTCTAGATATGATTTCATGTTTTATATTATATCATCATTCCTATGTTTCCTTAATGTAATTATATTATATCATGTTTTGATTTTAATGTTTATGATGATCCCACATTTATGTTACCTCTATAGGCCTCTTGAATCACATGTATTTCATTCATTATTTTATTCATTTATTATTCCCTTATATTAATTTATAGCATACCCCTTTAGGTTATCCCAAGTAGTTTTAGCAGAGTGATGGGACATAAAAAGATTTTTAACATTTTTAAACATTTTTTTATCCATGTATCGAGATATTACGTGATTTGTCTAATTTTCCAAATACAATGTGAATTTTGATCTATTGGTATGGTATATTGTGTTACTTTATTTAATAAATCCTAAATTATGGTTTATTAAATATATATGTTTTCATATCACTAAGGTAGAGATACCCCAATAATTAAACATACTACAAATAGTAAATGGTTCTCTTCTATCATCTAATTAGTCAAAACATAAATTTACCCTCTTTCTTATAATTCCATACCATTAATTAGAAATCAATGTATGCATACTCTAGAATATGTACCAATAGAAATTCATTAATGTTGTACCCTATATAAAATTATTAGCATGTATCATTTCTTTAATAAATTATATGAAAAATGATATCTTCATCTCCCTAAAATCATACTTAAGATGATATATCATTGAAATATATATAATAAAATATCATATATATAACAAATCTCAGTCTAATGATATATATATATATATATATATATAATTGAATATTTAAATTGTTATACCCATGGTTTACCCAATGAGAATAACCATTCCCAACATAGCATTCATTATAATCATATTATAGATGAAATAATATAACATGTGATCTAATAATTTAAATATATACAAAAAAATAGGAACTCATACCCTAGTTACATTAAATATATAATATATACTGTTGTGAAAAAATGTGTCAAAAACTCATATTCAAAGCTTATTTCCTATGTCTAAATTCTATTATAAGTCTAAATGTAGCACTGGATTTCCAACCTAAAATAGATATGACATATAACCACTCCAATATAAATCTATGATATCCTAAAAAGGATTTTATTTGACCCTGAAATGATATATCCCTATCGATATCCCTCCTTGGATAAGTAATTATAATGAGAGTACCACCCCATGACTAACATTAATATGTTCGGGGTTGAAGAATAGGGTCAACAGTTTTCAAAATTTAAATAGAATAAGTTACCTTAATATGTATACAATATAAAAAATATAAGAATATAAATGAAAATTTTACCCTTACATAAAAATAATAAAGAATCCATGTTTAACTATTTTAATAACAATTCGCAGGGAATGAATTCCAAAAAAAATGTACGATTTACAAATATACGTAATGAGAAACTGTCGAAAACCAATATTTTGAATAAACTCATATTACCAAAATAAATATGTTTTATATCTATCAGAAGATTAACAAGGTGATTTTATAAAAAAACCCCAAATACTAATATATCATTTCATAATTCCATTACCAACATAATTACACAACATTAAAACACTAATGTGATCATATCCTCATACAATATAGTTCATCCCCAAATAGAGGAAAAATGTAAATATGGTGGTTTTAATTAAACTATGTGATTAAATTAGAAAATATTTTTATGTCCTTACAATACATTATTATATACAAATAATCTTTTCTAATTCCCAGTAAGAATAAGAAATCATATTAAGAATAAATAATTCATCGCGTATAAACTAGTTATTTTGAAAATATATAAAACCAAAGCCACCTACAATCACACTACCCTAAAACATGAAGTATGTGTTATATAAAAAATGATATAAAATATATATGGTCCCCATATGTTAATTATAACAAACATGTACCCACTTACAAAATACCTAACCTTCTACCAGCAACCCAATATCATAACGACATCACAAAATGTCATATTCATATTCCCAATTAATCCATTATAAATATAGTCCACATAAAATCCATAACAACCAGTATGATGATGAGTGATATAATAATATTTCTACCTAGTTTTCACATTCCCAAACTATATGATGTTTAATAAAAGATAAATCAATCACAACTAACTGTTTTCTAGAGAATGGTACCCATATCACTAAAATAACATCAATATGAAAAAATTAATATCTTAGATAATCCCACACCATATTAAAACATTCAAAATAATCGATGATCACACAATAAATATCATGATCAAATACATACATGGAATTTTCATAAGTTAATGTCAATCATATCATTATGGAGTAAAAGAAATATACGATGTCAAATATTGTAGATAAATATTCAAAAAACATAATATAAACCTACCCTCTCACTAGGAATGAAAATATTAGTAGAGAATATCAATAAATAATTAAATTGTATTTTGTAATCAGAAATATTTAACTATCGATAATAAATCAATATCAAGGAATATAACTAGACATATGAAAACCACAATCCAGTAACACATAATTTAATCTCTATATTAGATTAGATAATTGATCAATTCTGATCATCATAGACAATATCACAACATATGAGTAATAAAGAAAAAAAATTCATGTAGTATCGGTTTTGAAGATGCTTCCAGTTTTACAATGCATAACATTAAATCAAAAAATTATTCAATAAAATTCAATTTTTCAATACTCAATTGTGATCACTGTTAAATCATACTCACGAATATAAATAAAGAAGTTCCATAAAAAATTATACCTTTTGAATGAAAATTAATTTTAGTGTTCATCAATTTAATATGTGAACATTACTATTAAAAATTATCTAATGTAACTGAGAACCTCACCATAAAAATCAATATAGAAAAATTAGTGAATTCAAATATTTATTTTTCAGAATAGATCACCATGACAATGAAATCAAAATATTTAAATCATTAATGAATAGAATAACACATTGAAGAAGGTGAGAGAGGATCCCAACACATCCCCCTATGAATTACATCAAGTTAATAAGATTCCAAATAAGAAAATCATAGTTGGTTTTATTTTTAGCCCTACCAGCCTTTAATTAGTTTCACTATTATAGAAAAACTAACACCATAATTAGTTGACCAATACTAAACTCACCCAAACCTGTATTCCACAATGATATCTTCCCAACCAACCCAACCATGAAACCATGTTATTTACAACTATATATCTATTGAATACTAAACCACATATCAAAATTATATGGACCATGACATGTGACAATCCCTTGAACATGACTTTAATTAATTACAAAAAATCCTTTCTTCACACTAAACTATTATTTCCTCCCCCTAAAACATTATTCCAAGCACAAAACTGATATTTTACCCACTAAAATCATATCATAGTTCATCCAAAACATTTCTAAAAAATATCTTGTATTGAGAAACACACATAGAGAAGTTGATAATTGTACTGTCAGAAATTTTTCATAACTATACACTATTTTTAATATTGGGTTTTGTAATATTCATCAGTCAAAATATAATGATCTCGAGATTTTATGTTTTTTAATAAATTAGTTTTCTTTATTATTCATTTTTTACAAATATGATTATATTGTAATGTGTTTTCAAGGGATATTATTAGTAATGGAGTGTTTATGTGACTTTAAAATGGTGCAGTGTTGGAAAATGATTTTCCAAAAGAATTCTACTTCTATAAGAAACTATGCTACATAAATAATGAAGGAAAATGGTTGTTCATTTTTTGAGCTATTAGTGTATTTGTCCGTAAAAATAATTATATTTGGTTCATAGGAGAAAATAATGGTTGGAATATATTTTTCCAAACAATGTGTTCAAACCATGTCTGTGTCCTGTGTAGGTAGTAGCTTTACACGGTTGGATAATTTATTATTTAACCATGTGTCCAAACATTGTGTTTGTGTGAATTAATAATCCAAAAATAATATATAATGGATATGAAACCCATATTTTACCCATTATTCTTCATAAATTTAGTAATCTCATACCATGTGATGCCATAATCTTCCCTCAGTGATTTCTATCCATTCCCGGATTGATTCAAGTTCATACAAGCTTGTTAGAGATCAAGGAAATAAGAAATTAGTTATATGAAACATTATACTATGGGATTCATTTAGACATACCATTTTTCTATTGATATCAAATCATAGATCTGGTATTCCATGAACATGTCTAAATATTTGGATACTATCCAACAATGTAATCATTGATGTTTTCTAGAATATTGAATGATCGATGGTGTTATGGTAATTAAATTGATCAATATCAGGTCTAGAATCATTAGATAATCTTGGTTGTAATATAACTGTTTTAAATTTTCTTGAATATTCAAATACTGCAATTTAAAACATTTCTGCCATTTATTTGGGATAAATTATATGGTTTATTTTTGCAAGGTCTTGATCTTGTTAGATATTTACTTTCATTGTTCATTTCTCCTGGATTGGTTTGAGAGATTTTCAATGTCATGGTTATGGTAGGTAGTATATTACCATCTAGGCCACTCATATAATCTTATTTATTTAATATGATACTAGTATTGGTATATAATGACTCAAAATACTTGATAGTGATGAGATGTTTTTTAGTTCATGTATGTTGTGAGACCAATATATAATGGTTGATCCTAGGAGTAAAATTAAACAGATTCATAGACCACAATTTTAGTTGATCAAATATTTTTGTATGCTTTTACTATATCCCATTATAATGTGTTATGTTATGACCTTATATTCTCTACATTGATGTTTGTAATTAAAATTCCAATGGATTTATTTCTAATTATTCCCATAATATGTGGACTATTGTTTTATTGTTAACCTTAAATGGGAAGTGTTCATGAAATGCGATGATTATTGAGATAGACCTGGACATGTGGTCAGGGAATTATGGACTTGAGCCCAAAACTAGAGAAATAATTGTGGGGTGTGATGGATACTCTGACCCACCCAATGAATTGTTATGGTATGAGGATATTCTGGAATGACCTTTTAAAGAGATATAGTTCAACAACCAAGATTTAAAACCAAGATTTATGGTATTGGAAGTGCTTAATGTTTCTCAATAGCTTTGAGGATAATTATAATCATTACATTTTTTCAAGCCAATATTCCAAAATAGATCTAATATAGGTATGGATGGGGTTCATTGTAGTTATTATTTCAAATTTATTATAAACAAATGTTAATTATTTTCTTTGTTATTCATTTATATTTATCATGGTATACATTTATTTTACAAGTGTGCTCTTGTTAAGGGATCATTGTTGGTTTTCTACTGGGGTTATTATAGAAAAACAAGCATTGGAATCTGGATGAATGTGAAAACATCATGATTTGGGATCCAGGTAAGTACAAGGTGCCTAAAATAGATATCTGAGTAGAAGATTTCAAATATGGTTGTGTTACTGGGGTGTACTGTAAAGGGATTTTTTAATTTTTTTATTAACAACTTTTCCTAAATATTATTTCACATAGTTTTTCTTTTCACATTAAGAGCCTTATTAATTATACTTATATTAAATGGGTGATAATTTTTTTGTACTATGTTTTCTTCATCTTACTCAATGATATTATATGTTGTTATATTTTATTTTAGTATTTATGGTGTATGTCAATGATTAATATATGTATGGTCTCCAAACTACACCCTTAGACTCTATCCGCAATCCAATGGCATTTTTGAATGGGGTAGCATGCAAGTTGTCTTATAGCATCAGAACATATGTATGATTTAGAATATATGTGTTGGGAAATTATAAAATGTATCTGAGCTGATTTTCCTTTCATTTATTTTTATTGTTATGGTATATGGTCAGATTGAGATATGTTTTCTAGAACTCAGAGACAGATGTTTCTATTAACCATTTGAACTCATGTGTAATGATCCTCTGAGTCATAGATGATGGTAATGCTATTATAGTTTTTTGGGATTAGGGTGTGTTCATGAATCTTGAGTAGGCATCTAGGATCATAGGTCATATACATATTTTTATGGAAGAAAATGAATCTTTGTTAAATTCCATGAATTGATTCATGCTTAATGATATTATAGTATTCATTAATATTTGGAAATATCTATTCTTGAATTAATTATATGATCTTGAACATAATGATATTATATATATATGATTGTGCATAATATGAAAGTGAAGAAATATGATTGATACTTGGGTATAACTAGGAAGGAAGATTATATTTTTAGTTATCTCATATCTTATGTCTTCCTAAAGGAATCCATTATGTGTTCCTTAAGATTAATTTTAGCATGATATTAATGGATTTGTAAATGATAGTTAATAATTTATGAATATTCCACAATATAGATTCATTACAAACTTTCTTGGTGAAGTAAAAAATAATTCCTAGCTATGGCAGATACATAAGATTCACAGTAATATATTCAAGAGGATTTACCCAAGAATTCTCCCACACTCGAACGAGTTGTTTAAGAGTTGATGCTACTTCATCCCAGAGTCATTGAAGTTATACATAACTATTAAAGAGGGGTATAGATCACCATGGTTAAATATGAACAAGACTTACTTATTCATCATTATCCAATCATTGGAGGACCATAAAATATAAAGGAATGACTAGACATCAATGAAGGAATAATCCAAATTTTCAAGACTCTAATGATCCTATGGGTCAATCTAGTAGAATTTATTTTTTAGGGAACCATTAAGATATTGTGGGGTTTTATGGGACAAGATGAAGATGTTAGGGGGTTTCATGGAATGCCATTAATGAATTTTTATATGGGCAATTCATTATAGAGATGATGAAATTGGTTCATAACAAAGAATTTATGCATCTTTAGTAGGGATCCATGAACATATTTTCATATTAAGAAAATTTAATAAAACTAATTCATTTTTCAACTCCCATAGTTATGAAATGGTTAATATCGATATGATTTTCTTGAATACATTTTCAAATGATATAAGATGTAAGGTTATGATCATTGACTAAATAGAAGACCATATAATTATTTACAAGGACATGACAATTAATATGTTCTTAGTGGTGTATTGAGCAACTCATTGTCTTCCATTCCGACTAATCAAGATGGTGGTATTCCTATTAGTGAGTATTCTGGTAGTAGAATGCTGGTGACCAATTATGTATCATAGGCTTTTCATACATTTTTTTAATCTAGTATAAATTTATCATCTACCTGAAGAGGATATCCTTAATGTTTTAACTATAGAATGTTTTTGCATTACAATGAATTATGCTCTATACCTTAGTGAACACATTAGTGGGGTGGAAATAATGGAACCTTTAGTAGGTATAATCACAAATAATTAGGTCTTATTTCTACGGGGGTATAGGACATGCATTATCTATAACCAATGGATCCATCAATGGCCCTCATAAGAATTATTATGCTCCATAGAAGATGTTGACTCATGCTGGTCATTCACCTTAGATAAGAGTGATGGTGATAAAGCATACCGAGTGTATGTGATGAACAGGGTTTTGGATAATTGAGTAGAGGGACCACGGACCATTCATTGAATGATTTTGATCACTTGTTCTATTTTTACCTCTCTTTTTCTAATATTATTACCCATTTTATTATTTCATCTCATTTTGTTTCATCTATTGACTTTTCATTTATGTTATCCTTTATGTTTATTTCTCCTAACACACCCTTTTGGGTAAAAGTTTAACATTTGATGATGTTTCAATACTACCTTATATATTTTAATGATAATGAAATATATGTGAATTTATGATATTATAGGTGAGAATAATTTATGTGATCAATATTTAGGTCTCGCTGATATGATTTTGGGATCACATCTACTATTATTTGGAGGCAGGTATCTCTTATTTCACATAAGAGAAAGTATTTTTATCAGATATGAGTTGGATTCTAGAATCAAAAGAGTGGTACTATATTTTATCCTTATTACATCCATTACAACTCATGTTGAAGGATTAACACTCATAGTTGACTTTGATATATGTCATTTGATTTTACTCCAATTTTCAAACTCATTGAAGTTATATTTAGAGATAAATAATTCGGTCTTCCACCTAAAATAGAAGTTTAGTTTTAAATATAACTCATCCTAGGTGGGTATACAATTTTGATTCCTCTTTATCATATGGTTTCGACTGAGTTGAGATAAATTATGATTAATATAGAATACCTTGATATAATGTATTCAAATAGTATGATCATTCTATCTTAGGGTGATATAGTGTTTCCCAACATGGAATTTGGTATTTTTGGGATATGTGTGGACTTTATGAACCAATATCATGTTATTGTGAATAGAATTTATAATTTATATAGGATTAATGATCCCAAATATCTATTATGAATATCTCAGTGATTCTCCATGACTTATCTTAATTTTGATATCAAATAATTTCAGTTTAGAGAGGGGGATATCTCCATGATTGAGTTCCAGAATAGATATTTATTTGTTAAGTACATTATCATGAATTTTAGTTTGATAAATTCCATCATAATCTCCATGGATGCCTTTAATGTTATCCTTATTATATATCTTCACTATTTTATTTTGGTATTTTTTAATGTTTTCCTTATATAGTCATGGAAATCATTTGTGCATTCCAGACACCTTGAGAACAGAATGATTATTTTGACCATATTGGTTTAATGACAAACATTATAAGTGAAATTTATTGATATTAGTGGTTAGTTTTTTTGGCCATTGTATCTCTGAGGATATGATTTTTGTGTACCAATTTAAGGTAGAATTAATAATTCCATTATTTCACACATTTATGTTTTCAGATTATTATTCTCCTATCGTTTTCTAGGTTGTATTCATAATTCCTCAAGGAATTATAAATTCTAGTATAACCAATGAATGTTATTTCTAGGTTTTTGGGGATATATGAATGGATTGATCAGTTTTAGGATAATTTTCTTGAGGTAAAGATGTGATTACAACCACACCAATTTTCATTAATCCAGTGCTTGGTATTGGATACAATATGTACATTGGTTCCTTATATATTGAGATTATAGATTTTTACATGTAAAGGGGCCGTGTGGTTTCTTATGGATAATGTTAGATATGAATCCATGATATGAACTACCAAAAACATAACTTAATGTGGGATGTTTTGGTCCATTCCTTGAAGTGTTAACAACATTATATCTTTTAGGAGGTTTGGTTTTTACGGGGAAATCAAGAGTTTCTAATATATATTATCAGATATTGTTGTAAACATGAGGTAGAATAATTTGTTATAGTATTTATAGAAATTCAAAATTTAGATTATGTAAACTCTGATAAATGAAAATTTCATTGAAGATACTCTTAAAAAGTAAATGACGAAGCAACCAGATCTTGATGAGCAACCAATTATAGAGGAACATTATTTTATGATTTTGATATAATAATTTATTATGGACGATTTGTAATATCTTGGAGTCATGAAATAAGAAAATTTGTTTATAAAATAATCAATAGTGTACAGGGGAATATTATCCTAGAGATAGACCCTAATAGAGCGGTAATGGAAGAAAATTTTTAGATAGTGATGTAGTCCTAATATGTTAAGTAGATTCTAATGATGTGATCAATATACATGGCCGGTTTATAGTAAAAACCTCTATTTGAATGGACCTAATAAGAGATTATCAAGGTTAAATATATATAGTGCATACATGGTTATCAAATTTAAGGACTGTAACCATACTAGACAGATCAATTGGTTAATTTTTTACATTTTCATATTATAAAATAAATCACATCCTGAAGGGCCAAACAGTTCAGTAGTCTGGGAAAAATAGGTACACAAATGAAACACAAATTAGAATTGAAATTAGAAAGAACAACATAATTATTCATCTAAGAGAACCATTATTGTCATATCATATCCAGGTTTTTCAATCCTAACATACATCTAGGTATCTTGAAAAAAATAAATCATAATAAATGGGTGACATCAAATGCAGTGAAAGGGTATGATTACAGTAGAAGTTAGCAAAAATAAATGAGCATAAAATTAAGGTATGGTGAATAACTAAAACACAATCCCTTTAAAAATATTCATGAGCATAATATGGAATGAAAATGTTATAATCATAAAATGACTTATAAATAATCATAGTTGAATGAAATTTGACCATTAATATTCTACTACTTGATTAATCAAATAGAATATCAATAAAAAATATCATAATGAGGGAATGAATAATATGGGACATTATAAACATATCTTCATGGTTTTTTCTAAGAGGCTAAACATAAATTGAAAATGCCTCAGCAAATATCCAAACTAGTTTGTATCATGAGACATAATGATTCATATGGGGGATATAACATCACCCACCTTTCGTATTCCATTTGCAAAGCATTCCTCATTTGTAAATGATGAATCGTAAAAAAACATAACTATTCATACTAGAAACTAGAATATAATATATGAATAGATTAAGAATAAACCATTAATGGTTTCATACTAGCACATACAAAGTCAAACCAATCATAAAACATTAAATAAAATTTGTTAAATGATATTAAAATATATCTACATCAATTATAAATATGATTCAATAGATAGTATTTACATAGATGAAGATAATCTAATAAAATTATTTAAATTTTATTGAGTAGAATAACTAAATTCACTTAGCAGATCTCTTGTTTTTAAAATTATGTGAAATTATATTGGAAAAAATTTTATATCAAAATAATTGAGAAAACGTTTAATGTATTTTATAAATAATTAAATAATCATGAATGTTGGAAAATCTATTCAATATATATATGATATAAAATCATTTTCTACTTCTATTTCTCAGAAACTTCATAAATCAACTTATTTGGAAAATGAAAAAAACAATCCTTTCAAACTAAATTTTAAAAAGAAAAAAATGGGTAATGAAAATAAATTAAACATTTATTAAATTGTAATAAAAATATTTATTATTTTTTTATAAAACATTCAAATGGAAATGTAATACTCCCTAGTGGAAACAAAAATAGAAACAACATCAAATAATGATGAGATTTTGAATTAAACCCTTACATTAGTTATGATTTCCTGCACACATGTCTCATGATCCTATATAGTGGTCTTAAAAACATTAATAAGTTTTGATAGGACCATAATAATATTTATATTTTCATATATGATCCACTTATAAATGTTTACCACTACTTTATTAATAATATTTTAATCGTTTCACTGTTTCATGTGTTAATTACAATGTTTTCTCACGTCTGTTTTGTCTTGAATGTTATATTTCGTTAGAATAGGATATAGTTCCTTAATCTCCAGAAATATATTAGATTCAAATATATTATGTGAATTTTTATAATCATTCATTGTTGATGAAAATTGAAAATGAATCGCATTGCATTATGTAGATGGTAGGTCGTATATAGGCATGAACGATGGTATCATTCCCTTATGGGTGAAAGGGTAAGAAATTAGATGGTGTATTAATTTAAATATTATAAATATCATGTCATATTTAATATAAATATCTATTTTCCATCATTATACCCAACCATGTAACATGTTGATGAGAAGCATATTACACCATGATCTGGAGATGATAAGTCGTGTATATGTACTTGCGATGCTATCAATTATTGTATGATAGAAAAAAGGTTGAATGTGTTTATACAATAATACTAATAAAAATATAAACATATATATTATAAAATATTTATTAATTTATCATACAATCAAAATAAAAATAATAAGTAGAGTAATAAATGAACATAGATGAGTTGGTAAATTCAATTACCTCTTTTTTGTAGAACTTATATAGATATCTTATTAATGGACATAGGGTTGGTATATTTTGAAGAACAGGATGTCCATAACATGGATACAGAATTTTAGAAGATAAATTCGAATGAATTGGTTGAGTTTGAAATCTTAGTGTGGTGTGAGGATGTGACAAAGGTGGTTCCCTGTTAAAATCTAAGTGAGAGACACTTTTGGAAACACTCAAAATGTTACATTAATATTAATTGAATTTAAAATAACAAAACATCCAATGTGTGTTATTTATATTATAATAAGATTATGTGTAGATATACAATCATAAAACAATATTTATACATGGTAAGGTCTCATAATTACCCCAATAATTTTGTTTTAACCCTTATTTAATATATTTAACTCTAACCATCACAACCTGGATTTTTGGTCATTGATAATCAAATTTATTAATATAAAATAAAGAATCATCATAAATTAATCTTTTATAACATTTTAAAAAATTTCTAAAAGATAGGTACAAATTTTAGTTTTTAATTTCTTTATCATTTAACAAAAGATTACTTAATTTAATATAACATTGATGAAAATTTTTACAACATTAAATACTATGATTTCTATAATAATAAATAAAATATGATATCTCATAACCAACAATTTTAATATATCATAAAAATTTCATATTTAATTATAAAATTATTATATGAGTTTAATTTTCTTTAATTTGTTATATGTTTATATTTGTATAACTATTTATTTTATATTCACATTAAGTCAAAAATTATTGCATCACCGTTGTGTAATCCATTAAGGTAATTATTTATTTCTAATGATGTTAAAAAAAATATCATTATGATTAAAAAAACAATATATTTTAAATTAATATTTATAGTTGAATAAATGTTCTGAATAACCACATATTAAGAATGTAATACGTATTGACAAGATAACTTTACCATATTTGACTTTTCATAAAGTAAAATAAAATAAAAGGATTTAATTTGACTAAGTGGCTCCAAGAGGCCATAAAATCTGACCAAAGATTATTCGGGTCAAAAATCACTCAAAAAAGTAAATTCGGGAAAGTTATAGTGAAATTTTCTAATATTTGTAATATTATGTTTACTTTTAATGACCAGATTTACTCTTAAACATTGTTATTAAAATGACCAATTTTACTATTCCTATAGACCAAAAAGAAAAATGATATTTAATAAATTTGAAAATTATAATTCCAAATATGAAATCTATTTATAAAAAAAATCAAAAATACAAATAGAATCAATTAATTTAAATATATTTCCATTTACAATGTGAAAAAAATAGGTCTATAAAGTGAAACTTTTAAAATGATTAAAATATTGTGTATAAAAATTCAATATATAAATAGATTACAATAAACTAAATTGGATTAATATCTATATTTATTATGTAAATTTAAATTATAACCAATTTTAAATAAAATTTATCAATATAAATTATTTAGGTGAAATATCAGTTTTTAATTAAAATGCAGTATTTTTTTACTATTCATAAAAACGAAACATATAATAAATATACAAAATATTTATCCACAAAATTTTTAAAACTCAACATTCAAAAGTAATTTTTTTAAAAATTTAATTTCTAAAAGTGTTAAAATTCATCTTTAAAACATCTGTGCATTTAAAAGGTAGTAAAACTAAGATTGAAAAAATATACCATTTTCATTCGTAAAATTGGAATTATTATTATCTTAGTCCAATAAAATATATTTTATTTATTTTTGAACATTTTATTAAATATATAATATAAAAGGATCTTAATTTTGTAAATTATATTTATTGCCTCCAATTTAATAGCAAAGATATAAATTCTGTCTTAAAATAATGATATTTAATTGTATATCATTGTTCGCTAAAAAATGCTTTTGTGTTCATCATAAGATATCAATGAAATTAAGTTTATATAAAATGATACATATCAAAAAATCATGAGGTGTTACATTCTATACTCATTTTTTAAATTTCAACATTAAAATTTTAAATTTCACTTCAAATATTAAAAATTGATACTAGAAAATTAAATATTATGTAACCCTTATATGAATGTAGGGTCAATAAAACATCCTCTTAATAAGAGGGAAATAGGAATGTGAAGGTCACAAAAAATCAGGGTTTCTAATAGTACAACATTACATGGAAGTGAAAATATAGAAATAGAAGGGGCATATAGCTATCATGTTCTTATTGATAGTGATATAGAACATGTTCATTCCAATGTTAACCATTATAAAACCTTACATTTGTGTTCAGATAAAAGAAAAAATATTTCTAAAAATAAAAAGTAAATGGATAATGTTTCATTTCTAAAAAAATTTCCCTAGAGTTTAGGATATCCTTCACATAATAAAAATAAATATTAAAATTATTTGATTACTTTCCATGCCACGAGCATAATCTCACCATTTTTTTGTGCATCAATATAATTTCACATCCCCTCAAACACCTATATATGTATATTCAAAGTGTATTTTTATGGTTAATGTATATTTAACATTCAATATTATCCGCAAGTATTTCTTTCATCCATTATATTTTTACAATAACCAAAAAAATTTGTAAATAGTATTAAATAAATAATAATTTAACAAAAAAAATAATATCTATTATTCAATGTAATTTATTATAACCATACAACTCTTCAAAAATATATCTTTTTGAATTCACAGTGCAGATATTTGTAAGGAAGGTCACTACATTTCTTCAATAAAATTAAAATCATATTTTTCAAAACAACATAATGAAAATCATATTGTCACATACTAGATATATTAATACTTTTATAACCTCTTAATATTAATAAAAACATATATGATTCAGTTAATAAATTCATAGGTATATTTTTTAAATACAAACATGTAGTAAAACTATCAATTATAATATAATCTATCAAATCACTAACACCTTTTATATTCACTAATGAAATTTTATAAATACCTATTTTTTATTATTATATCAACATATAATATATATTATGGTTGATCTTCACTCAATAAAGTGTTTTACCAAATATCAATAAGCCACTAAATCAATTTCCTTAGTCATCTCTACCAGTTAATATATAATATATTGTCCTTAAATAAAAACTAATGTAGAGGAATAAAAACATATCATGATTATTAAAATAGGATTAACCTTGATAAAATAAATTTTAAAAATAAATATGGAATACCAAGATAAGAACATTAATAGTTATTTTTTTATTGTACTAAAAACATAATCTTGACCTTGATACCTTTGTTTTATTATATATTTATTACCATGTGGTTTGGAAAGTTGTTTTTATAGGGAAAAATTTCCGGACAACCAATGAAATTCACATTACCAGCCTCAATCATTACCATGAAAACCTAGGACTGGTGGAATTTTCTCTACATTTACACAAAACATTAATTCCATTCAAAAAAGTAAAGGGGTCTTTATTTCAACAGTTGTTACATGTGGAAAATTCATTTATTATTTTCATCACCTTTTACAGTTTTTCTCTTCTATACTCTTATTTAATTTTTTAACTTCAAACCCATTGGATTTCATGAATTATTTTCATTCCTTAATATCAGATGATACTATATCCTTATACAAAGAAAAAAATTTATGATACTAGTTCCCTTAAAATAACTAGATTGATTCCATGAAATAATAAATCATTCTTTATCATTGTATTATGTTTGTAATTTGTTGCATGACGTGATATCATTGAAAATATGGAACCATATTTATAAAAAATTACATCCTCTTTTTTCCACATCATCCATAATTTCATCTCCACATTTGATCATTATTCTTATGGGAAATACATTTCAATGAAATGTTCCTTAAAATCCTTCCATTTAATGTATTTTATTTCTTCCTCTTCGTTTATGTTTTGAATCAGTGACCTCCAATGATCTTCATATCCTAAGGGATGATAAACTACCCCTATACTATTATCCCTTTCAACATTTCCTTGATGAATATATATATTTTAATGAACATATCCATTTCTTAGCTAAAAATGGATTTCTAGTCCCCATGAATAATGGATGTTTTTGTCTCAAGAGTGGTTTATTATTTTTCCTCCACATTTTCAATCTGGATGCATCATATATGTAATGTTATTATTCATAACCAGAGTTGTACGTCCCAGTATTTTTATAAGTTTTTCATAAACTATTTCATCTTCTAATATAACATCCTTTTTATTAGTGGAGGGAAATACCATCATAGATTTCATTAATTTATACACATTACATTCTTGATACTAGGTTTTATTTTAATTAATGGAATATTCTAGAATAGATCATAATATTACGAAACCTAATTTATAATCCCAAAACTAGTGAATAACATAACCTAAATTGAAAATATAGTTATAAATAATATCTAAATCATAATATTAGTTTATTTGTATAGATACAAAAATTTTGCCATAGGTTTTGATTTTCTAATAATTGTTTTCCTATACCATGTTTTCAAGGATTCTACTAAACATCATCAGATAAAAATTATAATGACATTGATTATAGTATCCTGGAGTTTGTGGTTACATTATTAATTTAACATACAATACAAGGAATAAGGTCATTAAATACTGAATAGGTATTTAGTTTTTCGAAATGAATATACATAATTGAAACATATATTACAATTGAAATTATAAATGACACCATAATGTTTCCTCTAAGAACATTGTTATTATCACTGCATACCCCTTCATGTCAAACATAATTTATATATTTGAATCATTGGAAGAATAAAATATATGAATGGGGTGAGCTCAAATTATTAGTAAGGGTTTGCATATAACATACACCATTATAATTAAATATGAATAAACATTATGGTAAGGTGAATTATTGAACACAAGTCCTTCAATCAAAATCTTGATCATAATATGGAATGGTTAAATGATAATAAAATACTGAAATATAAATAATAACATAATAATGAATCTCAAAAATAGTTATTATACTATTTAATTAATCATGTTTAATGTCAATAAATTATCTAATAATGAAGGAATGAATAATGTTGGACATCATAAACATATCGTTAAGGCTTCATCCATGACATAAAACATAAATGTGTCTTGCATTATCCAATACCAAAACTAGTTTTTCTCATTAGACCAACATAAGAATTTAGTGGAAATAACAGGCCTAGCCAACACATTATAATTCCTACGCATTTTCAATAGGGTATGGGTGAACCATAAACAATAAAATGGTCATATTAAAAACTAGAAAATGATATGTGAATACTTTAACCATAATCCATGAATTATATCATAATAGCATATACATAGTCAAAATAATCATAAACCATTTAAAAAAACATGGTAAAAGATATCATAATAAACCAACCATAATCAAGAATAATATTCAATATATTGAGTTAATGTAGATGAAAATTCTTCAATGAAAACATTATAAAAATATTTAGGAAAGTTCCATTATCAATTTTGAATTCGTTATTTTAAAAACAATAATATATTTCAAAAGAAGTCGTTGTAGTTGAAAGGAATAATGAATACTTCTATATTATGTTATAATAAATTAATGCATCAATACAACCTGAAAATATTCTCCTTTTATATTAGTTAAAATGGTAATTCCTTCCATATTTGTGTCAGAAAATCCATAAAACACCATATTTGGAAGGTTAAAAAAATAATCCTTCCAAATTGAAAATATTAATCATTGGTAAATAAATTAATTTTAATATTCAAAGGAGAAAATTAAAAATCAATTTTTATTTTTATTTAAATCGCTGATATATAAGTGAAATATCCTTTAGTAGAGATTTAAATAGAAACAATATTGATTAATGATTAGATTGTGAATTAAACCATTACCGTAGGTCTTATTCCCCCATTACTATTTAAAAATAAATTATATTGGTTTAAAAAATATTATTAACTTATCAAATGATCATAATAATATTTATCATGTCATATATGATCCCCTTATAACCTTTTAGCACTCGTTTAGTTATAGTATTTAATTCATTACACTTTTTCTGCGTTAATTGGCTCGTTTTATCATGCTTTCCTTGATTTGAAATTCACAGTATATGGCATATGATATAGTTTTTTCATTTCCATAGTAATATTAAGGCGATTGATTATATATTAAATTTTATAATCTTTATATAATGGGGATCACGGAAAATTAATCTCATTGTGTTGGTGAGATAGTAGGTTGTACGTACAGCTGAGCGATGTAATCATTCTCTTAATGGTGAAAGGGTAAGGAAGTGGATGGTATATAAATTTTTTTATAATAAATATAACGTCTTAATTTTCATCCATATCTATTATTTTTATTATTATACCATCCCATTTAATGTGTTGATAGAAAACAAAGTACACCATGGAGTTGAGACAATAAGTTATACGTGCGCATACGCGGTACTATCATCTTTTAAAAGATTGATAAAAGGTGAAATATGGTTGTCCCATAATCATAATAACATATTACAATATATATGATACTATATATTTAATCTTGGTAACAAAACATGATAAAGAAGTAGAAGAATAAATTAACTTGGATGTGTTGGTAAAAAAGTATTACAACTTAGTCATCAAACTTCCTTAAGATATCTTATTTAGAGTTATATGAATCATATTTTTTGAATACCATGATCATTTATACATGGGAGAGTATGTTTAGACGAGAAATGGATATGGGATTATAGATATTGAAGACTAAATGAGGTTTGAATATGTGAGGGAGGAGGTGAACTTTTATAATATAGGTGCGGGGTACTTTTAGAAACTCTCAAAATATTAAATTAATATAAATTAATTATTGATTCCAAAGTTCTGAAAAGTTTGTAATTTAAAAGGATAATACTATTAAGAGTTGAAATAACCTCATAAAATTATTTTATACATGTTTACGATAAATTATTTCACATATAATTTGGTTTTAACCCTTATTTAATTGTTTTTACTAATATTGTGATGACATATATTTTTACACCTTAGGGTTAAATATTATTATTATAAAGTGGGAAAATAACCATAAATGAACCATGAATAAAATTTCTAACTTTATCTCAATTATTTCACCAAATTTTAGTTTTTTATAAATTTTATATCATTTAATAAAATATTATTTATTTTAATACTACATTTATGAAAATCTTGACACTACACATTGATTTGACATTCAGAAAAATAAATAAAACAATATATCTTGAAAAAACACATTAAAAATGTCAACACCATATTATAGATATATAAAAAGTTCTTAGATGTAATTAATTATCTCAAATTTTATTGTTTAAAATATTTTCAAAATCATTTATTTGATATTAGTTTCATATAAACAATTACTTCATTATCATTGTGTAAGGCTATAAGTTAATTATCTATTTCATAAAAAATTAATGAAATAATATTTTAATGAAAAAAGGGAATTCAAATTTGTAATATGTATTTATAGTCGAAGTTATCTCCAGAATTACCAAATATTAAAAATACCATACTTATTAAAAACATGATTATAACATATTTTACTTTTTATAAAATAAAATAATATAAAATGAAAAAAGTCATTCAACTAGGTCAATGTGACCATAAAATATGCCCAATTATTATTTTTCTAACATCTTGGTTCCGGGTGCCGCCCAAAGTTTCCCCATGCCCAGTGGGTCATATGGCCTCAAGAACATTTCCCTGGACACCAGAGGGTGGTGACTAGTAGCGAGAGCCTTGGGTGTGATAGTGGGGAAAGTACTCCCTCATTACCAGAGTAACCCAACAGAAACAAATAATAAATAGAAGCGATGGTAGAAATACTATACAAAAGAAGTAAACGGTTGAATACTGATAGTATAAACAACTATTTAATATATAAATAAATTACGTGTATCACATATATCTAAGTAAGAATCCAAACAAGTCACAATGTTGGAAATAAAATAATAAAACCCAAGTATTTGAATGTATATAAATTCCAATAGCATCACAAACCTCAGCTTAGTCCCATGCTATCTGGCTCTAACACCAATCATGTACCAAATGAAGAAATACACATTCTATTATTTATACCTACAACTATAAAATCTGTTTGGTCCAAAATCATGAACCAAATTGGGTGTGAGACAAATCCAAATAGGCCCCCACCAAACGACTTGTGCCTAACTATCAGTGAATATATATATAGTAGGAAATATGAAAAATAAATCAATAAAACAAGAAGTACTCAAAAGTAAAAAATCCTATATTTTCTAATTACATTTATTTAAATTTATTAATTATTCATGCCGTTGAATAATGTACCCTCAGGATCAAGCTGAATCTCTATACCCCCTCTTATAACAATAACAAATATACATCTCAAAATTCCGTCTTACAATCTTGTAAGACTGAGACCATGATTGTGCTTTGGCTTGTCAGACTCATCAAAAATTAATTTAAAATTTCAAAACAACTCTATAGGAATGTTTTCACCATCTAACCCATCCAATTTAACATATCCTCCGATCAAGAAATATAGACCCTTTGAGAATGCTCACGCAGTCTAACCCCTTTTGTCCCACATGGCACTAATAATTTACAAACGACTACCTAGGTAGCTCCATGGTCAATTCCCCTCTTATTATACATTGCAATAATAATATATAATGACCTATAGAAGCTCTCAAAGTCAATTCCCAATGATAAAACATTCATTTAATAACGACCCTCCTGGTAGCTCTCATTGTCTAACCCCTCTAGTCAATGACTGCCCAACAGATCTCACAGTAAATACCTATGGGTCCACAAAAAAACAAATATACATAAATGAACATACCTTAGGAAGCACTCATAGTCAATTTCTCATGTTCATACTATCACAATTTGAAACATATACATCTTAAATTAATAGAAACTCCATCTTAACAACACTAGGTATAGAAAAATCAGAAAGACTAACAAGAATTTCTAAACCAAACAATAATAATCAGTCAACCATGGGAAGAACATCCATAATCAAGGTATTAAACATTGTTTATAAGCAATTACAATTTTATCAATCTACCAAAAAAACACAAGAAATAAAAAGGATCGAAATCCCAAACACACAATATCCCAAACATGGGTATTCGTCGCATTATGATTATATAATCAAAGACAATAAAAAAAAGGTAGAAACCATCTACCTCGATGTAGTATGATGAACACTCTTAAACATCAGCAAATGGAATTGTTCTAGAATGATGTAGATATATAAGAATTTTAATATCATTCAACTTTTGATAACTCAAGAGAGAGGAAAAATAATCCAGGGGAATAGAAAAAACATTGTTGGGAATCCAATGCACCGGTTGGTGTCTCAATCAGAGCTTAGATTGAGGAACACGAGGAGATCTATGTTTCTTAGACAATCATCACTCTCTTGTATGCAACATTGGAAGAAGTAAAGATTTCTAGAGATGAGAAACATCTGTACTCTGACTTTTCAAATTATAAGAAAATTACACAGCATGTTCATTAAATGTGCATGCCATGTACTATCCACAACTGGCTCCCTCTTTAGGCGGTCTTCAAAGTCACCCACACAACCATGTAGTCAACCATTACATAGTCAGTACATGGGTACAAGACATGTACTCAAAAGTACAAGGTGTGTAGTCAAAAATACAAGGGGCGTACTTAGGAAATTTCCCCTTTCTTGATTTTATCTAAAAAATAAGAAATAAGGATACATACCTGAAAATAAGATCCTAGTTTTTACAAACATCCCCCTTTAATGAAAGTCTCCCAAAATTGTGCTTACAAGAGTGGTGAAAACGAAACTTCAAACAACTCTAGACACTATAATCATGCATTGGATTCCATCTTCCATGTCTCATCACGTACTCACTTGTGCTACCATAACTCCTATACCAGAGGAATATGCCTTCCATTGAGAACCATTGTGTTGCGATACACAATATAAATAGGGTAATCCCCAATGGATTCATCCACATACAACTCAACATCCTTGGGTGAAAAAATGTGAGATTGGTTTGAAATGTAATGTTGTGGATGAGAAACATGGAAGACATCGTCTATTTCATGACACCTCTTGGGTAACTGCAACCTATGATCAATCGACATGACTCCCTCCAAAACCTCAAACATCCTTACATATCTTGGTGAAAACATTCCCTATCTCTTAATATTCATGTTTCTGGCCCTCAATGTGACATGTAAGAAAACATGATCTTCGACACCAAATAGTAGATGTCATCTCTATCGATCAACATAATATTTCTCCAATACTATGTAGTAGCCATCATTTTCCAAAATCAACTCCACCTGTTCAATGGTCTCATGGACAAGATGAGGTCCCAGCATAGTTTCTTCTCCTGTCTCCATATCATATAAGGGTGATCAACATGGCCTACCATAAAAATAAAAATAAGGTTTTATAAGAATCTTCATCTATAAATGGTTATTTTAGGAAAACTCCACTAGGGTTATGTGTATCTATCATGAACCCCTGATGTCTAGGATGAATGCTCGAAGCATGTCCACCAAAACCTGAATTGTGTTCTCAGACTAGCAATATGTTTGGTGATGATATGTTGTACTCAGAAGTACCTTTTTACTTAATAACCTCTATATTCCTTTACATAAACGATAAATAAACAAGACGAACCTATCTAAAATAATATAGTGTGGAACCCCATGAAATCATACAATGTCATGGATGTAAAACCTTCCAAGATCTCAACATTAAAGGTTACCTTGGTCACAAATAAGTGTGAAACCTTCATGAGCCTGTTCATAATAAACCAAACTATATCATTCCATTGAGGCAAAATTAGTTAACCAATAATGAAATCCATCGTGACATCATTCCACTTCCACTCGCGAATGGGTTACTGTTACAAAATCTATGCTGGCCGCTGATACTCTTCCTTCCCCAGTAGACAGGTGTATAATCTAATAACAAAACAAAAAACATCTCTATTTATACCTGGACCTCAATACTGATTGTTTATAATTCGATAAATATTGGTGACACCAGGTTGAACTTCCCAAAATGAGGAAAGAAAATCTCCTAAAATATCCTCACGTATAGTTGCTGACATCCATACGTGGCCATGAAAATTAAAGACCACAACCTAGCCTGTGGTCCATCAAGGAGTAGGGTCCTCTCCTCACACACTCTATAATAAGACTAGGCCTTCAGAATATTATAGATTCTTCATTCACACTCAATTAAAAATAGTAGAGTTAACAACTATAGAAGACAAAAAAATCTTCCCAAATATTTCATGCACCTCCAAATGCATATAAGAGAACAGAGAAATAATTTTCCACTCACTAATAGCCTTCATAATTTTTTGTATCTGAGTCCTCCTACTTAATGCATCAACTACTGCATTTACTTTCCCATGGATGTAAAAAAATCAATGTCAAAAGACTGAAGATACTCAACCCCCTTCTATGTCTTAAATTAAGAACACGCTGAGTAAACATATATTTGATACTTTTGTGATCATTGAAAACCATAAAATGTTCCACCAATAGACAATGTATCTAATAAAAAAAATAATTCCCAACTGTAGCTAACTCTAGATCATACGTCAGACAATTACTCTCATGTTGCCTCAACTGCCGAGACCCGAACACAACGAATCCATCCCCCCATAAGCACTACTCCCAGCCCGATACCTAATGCATCACAGTAAGTGGTGTATCTCTTTCCCAGATATAGAAAAAATAGTATCAGTGTTGAATTCAATCTCCCCTTCAGTTTCTAAAAGGCTGGATCACAAGTAGTTTTCCACAAGTACTTCACACCCTTCTTAATCAGGCCTGTCAGTGGCGCAGGTAACCATGAAAAGTCGTGTATAAATAATTTTTAGTAATCATCCAAAAAAATAAAACTAAATACCTTGAAGATGATATTCATATTTTCCCAGGAAGATAGTGATCTCACTTTTACTAGGACTACTAAAAATCCTTTATCTGAGATTACATGACCCAAGAAGTGAATCTGGTCCATCCAAAAGTGGTATTTTGAGAGCATAACATATAAATGATTCTATCTCAGTTTACTCAAAATGATCTCAAGATGAGTGGCATGGTCGTGTTGAGTGTGATTGTACCCTAATAAATCATCCATAAAGACTACTACAAAATAATCCCAGTAAGGATTGAACACAGAGTTCATCACGAGCATAAGAACCACCAGAACCTTTGTGAGACTAAACTGCATAACCAAATACTTTATAAACCATAACTTTTTCAAGAGGCAATAAGACATATCTCTGATGGTATAACATGAAAATGATGTTTAATAGATCTCATTCCAATATTTTAGAATAGTCATGGTCATAAAAGTTTATCAATGAGATCATCATTCCTCGACAAGAGATATCAGTTCTTGACTTTCAACTGGTTCAACATTCGATAATCCAAAAAAAGTTTGAGGGTATAGTCTACCTTTTTTTCATAATGAATAGAAAAACCCTAAAGAGATTTACTGGGTTAGATGAATCCCTTTGCCTGCAACTCCTGTAACTGCTTACTGAGCTCTTGATACTCCTGGGTAGCCATCCTATAAATAGGAATAGACACCGGTACCATTCCTAGGATAAGATCAATAGATAATTCTACCTCATGCTCCAGATGTAAACCTGAAATGTTGTATATAAAGACATCTCAAAAAAGATCCACCACTGGGGGATAGTCAATCTGTGAAGTCCCCTTGTCTTCAAGATATAGACTTTAAATATGGGCCGTAATTCCTCCCAATATGAGTTTCTCAGGGCCATCTCTACTCGTATGAACATCTCATTTACCGTTTTGTAGAGAAGACCCACTCTATGGTGATGTGAAACTCACCCTACAATGATAGCAGCTAACAAATGCCTGGAAAGTGACTAACTAGTCCATTCCTAGAATGTCATTGAAACCTACAATCTCTTAGACACAGATGTCCCATAAAAAGTAACACCCACCAACCTCAAGAGGGCACTCCTTGCACTAACATGCACAAGCCATCCTAATACCAAAATAGAGTATCTAGTGTCCTAGAATCCTCGAATTTAAAGAAACGGATCACAAGACTCTTCAAAATTGAAAAAATATAAAACTATGGGAATCCACTTTATCAGAATCTATAGAATCTAAAACTAAGGCAACTAAAATAGTACATAAAACTATATAGGATCTAAGATCATGCTCATACATCGTCAGTTCCACTGTAAATGTCTTCCCAAGACAATAACCCTATCTAAAAACCCTGATCCAATCTACCCTTCTGTCATAGAAATCCTATCGACTGGATACCATGTCCATGATCTTATCCTCGGCCTCAACAGTCGAACAAACTCCAGTTCATTGACTGATGAGAAACTGGTGGTCCTGCTCATGATCATGGAGTTATAACAAAACCCATGTAACTCTCCACTGCTAAAAACAATAGGAAAAAATGCTGAAGGTGACCAATCGTGTCCTTAGACTGGCACTCCACTTGGTCCTTCAGGAAGTGTAGTATCGTTTACCCTCTCTTCCTGAACTGGTATCATTCCACCCAGACACCTAAAGAAACATCACATAAAAGATCTATGTGGTTCTTCCATCTATCCATCAAAGGAGTACCAGACCTAGATGTGGAACCACCCTGGCTCGTAGCTCCCAACTCCTTCAAATTGGACTTAGTAATAAGCACTTTGTTCAATATATCCATCATGGAAATTAACCTCAAGATAGTCACCTATGATTGACTGTCATACATGAGACCATCCTCAAATATCCTAGCCAAAGATAACTTGTCACCTCCCAGAATAAGTGAGAAGCACTGAAACTCAGTAAAATGAGATGAGTACTCCATCACTTATTAAGTGACCTACTCCAAATGCATGAACTCCATGGCTTGGTAGACCCTCAACGTCTTAGGATATGAGTAATTATAGATGATCCTCTAAAACTCTTCCCAACCCATATCTCAATGACTCCCCGCATACGAGATATCATTTCACCATATCTTTGAGGAATCTTGTAGATTGTATGTAATATGATTCACTATCCTCTACAAAGGAATCTTATGATACTCAATGATATAAATCATGGCCTCCACCCATGACTCTACAACCTATGTTCCTATATCCCATAAAAAAGTGGGAGGATGATACCAATGGAACACCAATGCCAAAATTTCCATAAATGTGGTAGGATTTGGTGATACATAGAAATATTATAACATCCTCAAAAAGAAATCACAGAACAGTTCATCACCACCTGCGTTCAGTATAAAATTTGGTGACAAGACATGCATGATGGGAGGATCTAGTGGTAGTCCTTGATCTATCCTTTCCAATGTATGTTCGTTTCCATGTCTCTGGCATATAACATGAAGACATCTCAGTGGCATGACTTATAAAGGAAGAGTTCACACAGTAGTAAAATATTACCAAGGACATCTACATAGAAGTGAATGAATGAAATAGGAGAAATGAAACATTTAAATTTTACAAAATAAGGTTACATAGCGTATAGAGCCACTACAAGGCGTGTTCCCTTATGTTTCAACATAAGCATGTACCTATTCCAACCCTGGTCATGTTACACCCCTACACATAGTGTTTTCCTCCAGAGACATAGTGTATACTTGAATTTTCATTCCAACCCAAGTTCTTAAACAGATCCATAACTACACAGTTTTCTCTCGAGTAACACCACATGGTGTGTTCACTCTAGACACGGTGTGTACTGCATATGTTCCATCCACCAATGTCATTAGTCACACTATTAGTGACATGGTCAACACTACACGATGTTCTAGAACAGGACACAGTGTGTACAACATATGATCCATCCACCTGTGTCAATAGTCAGATGTCCAGACACACAGTCCTTTACAACACGCCTTGTACAATCAAAACACAACGAGTATTACCAATGTTTTCACAACCTCAAGTCTCGGATCACACATTATGTCACATGGTCTGGTAGTGAATAGTGGGTACTCACAGTACATGACTTATACATAAGAAAAGTTATTTCTTCTAGAAAAGAAGAACACATGGCATGTATTCAAGACACCACACACCATCTAGTCTGGAATTCCAAATAGTAAGACTCTAAAACATATCTAGAACCCACAAAAACAAAATTGTTTTCCAACGCATGACAAATTTTGACCAAGGAGATCCCATTATCTTTGGAATGAATGTTTGTAATCCTTATTTTGGTAAAAAACCATGACAAAATTCAACTAATGTTTAAAAATGATCCATAAATTCTGACCCAACAGGGCCCACAACCCCTCTATGACAAATGTTTGGAATCCATCCTTATGAAACATTTCATATTCCAATATTATTTTCAAAATAAAAGTTATTCTATCACATAATATATCACAACAGTATGATTTTATAGCATAACATCTATCACAAAATCATGAAATTAGTAATGCACCCTAAATGGGAGAACAAGAATTCATGAAATGTGATCTATATCATGTGCATATATGACTCAAGTGATGACATACACACATCTTATCGAGAATCAATAGAATTAGAACCTCAATAATATCAATGATAATAGCATAAACGAAGTGAATCTCCTAATGGTGAAATGAAATCAACTATAAAAATTTCAAAACCATAAAATTGCAACATTCTTTGTAACTTCTCTTTTTATCTACACAGGTTAGCTACTCACAGGAAAAAATTATTACCAACTTCCTATTCCTTTATATAAAATTCTATAGGTTTTAAATATTAAGACAATGAATAAAATACTCTCTTCTGATACCACATTGCAATGTCCCAGTTCTGGATTCCTCCTAATGGTGCCCTGTTTCCAGTTGGTCACATGGCCTCATGTTCATTTCCACAAATTCCATGGATTTTGACTAGCCATAATGGAATTGGGTGTGATAGTGGGGAATCTATGACCTCATTGGGAGAGTAAAAAAATAGAAACAAATAGTAAATAGGTAGCATAAGTAGTAATAACATGCAATACAAGTAAACAGTGGAAGAATGGCAGAATAAACAACTACAACATATATAAATAAATGATGAATGTAAAAAGTATCTACAAATGCATCCAAACAATTCAAAATGCTGGAAATACAAAAATAAAACTAATGAAATTGAATGTAAGTAAACATCAACAGCATCCCAAGCCTTAGCTTGTCCCCATGCACTCCAACTCCAACAAAAATCATGTTCTTTATGAAGAATGCCACTTTCCATAATCTATACCTAAAACCATATAATCTGTTTGGGTCCAAAAGAAAGACCCAAACATGGTGTGAGATGAATCCCATTAGGAAAACACCAAATGATATGTGCCTAACTATTAGTGAATATATATATATATATATAAAGAAATATGCAAAATGAAGTAGTAAACAAGGAAGTATTCAGAAGTAAACAATCCTAAAGTTTCTAATTACATTCATTTACATTTATTAATTATTACACTCATTGAATAATTTAACCACTGGATCTATCCTAAGATCTATAACCCCTCATATAATAATAACAAATAGACATATAAAAATAAAATCTAAATATCAGGTAAGACCAAGCCTAAGCATGTTCTTTGGCATGTTAGACTCATCAAAAATTATTTCAACAATTCAAAACAAAACATTGGGATGGTTCTCAAAATATAACCCCTCTAGTTGAACATATCATCAAATCAATAAATAATGAACCTCTAGAAAATTTAACAAAGTCTAACCTTGTTGGCCCCACACGGGACTAATCATTTATAAATGACTACCTAGGTTGCTCCCACGTTCAATACCCCTTTTGACTACATAGAAATAATAAAATATAATGACCCCTTATAGATCTAACAGTCAATTACCTAAGGTCCTAGACTCATTTAATAACAACCCTCTCGGTATCTCTAATGATCTAACCCTTCTGGTTAATGAACACCTAGAAACTCTCAAAGTCAATACCTCTAGGTCAACATAACAACAATTATACACAAATGATCCTATGTCAGCAAGCTGTCACAGTCAATTCCCCTTAGTCATACTTTCACAGTGCGAAGTAAATACATATTAATTTCACAGGAACTCCATAAAAACAATAGTATGCATGGAAAACTAGGAAATACTAATTGGAAATTCTAGACCAACCCACCATAATATATCAACCATGGGAACCACATACATAATCAAGGTATTAAAAATTATTTATAAGCAATTTCCCTTTAATCAATATACCAAAATATAATACTCTATAAACATGGTCAAAATCCAAAACACGCAATACCCCAAACATGGGTATTTGGTACTTTATGAATATATAATCCAATGACAAAAAATAAAGGGGCAAACCACCTACATCGATGTTTTATAATGAACACTCTTAAACATTGACCATTGAATTGGTATAGAATGTTGTAGATATACATAAAATATAAAATCATTCAACATTGGATAACTCAAGAGAGAGGAGAAATCATGAAGAGAGGCTCTAGGGGAAGAGAGAACTCCCCGGTGGGAATCCAACTAACCCAACACCATATCAATCCGAGATCGGATGAAGGAATTGGAGGGAAATGAAGTTTCTTGGTTGTTTGTTGATCTCCAATATGTGACATGAGAAGATGAAATGTTTTTTAGAGATGAGACATAACCACGCTCCGAATTATCAAATAAAAAGAAAATTACAAGGCACGTTCATTAAATGTACACGTTGTGTACTAGCCAAAACTGACTACCACTTTAGGCAGTCTTCCAAGGAACCCATATGACCATGTACTCAATCGTTACACAAATATTACATGACTACAAGTGGCAACTGGGTATATGGAATGTACATAAAAATACATTGCATGTGGTTAGTAAATTTTATATATCTTCCTTTTTCCAAAAAAACCACAAAAATTAATCTATACCTAAAAATAATATACGGGTTCTTACAATTTTAGTATATAATAACACATTAAAAAAATTTGGAAAAGTTTTAGGATGAATTTAAATATTTATAATATTATTTTTTCTCATTATTACATATTTTACCCTGATTGGTGGTAATTAAAATTAGTAACTTATCAATTCACATTGTACAGAAATAAAAGTGACCTATTTTATAAATTTGGACCTACTGATTCCAAATTTGGAATCTATTTTTTAAAAATTCAAAACACAGAAATGGTTACAATTATTGTTAAATTATTTCCACAGAAATTGTGAGAAAATTGTTTTTTAATGTGAAAATGACCAAAATTTTGAATGGTTTACATTTCCAAATTATATATGATGATTATTCCAAAGAAATAAATTGGATTAATAGATTTATAATTTATAAAATTCTAACTTAAAATATATTTAAAATATGATTTTACATTACAAATTATTTAACTGTAAAGTCAATTTTCAATTAAAATGCTATATTTTTTCACTATTCGCCAAAAAATGTAACATATCATAAAAATACTAAAAACTTAAAAAAGTAAATTTTGATTTAATTATTTCAAAAATTTAGATTATAGTTTCAAACTGAATTTATAAAAGTGCCAAAATTTAGTTTTAAAACATGTATCCCATTAAACGGTAGTAAAACTGCCCTTATAAAAATATAGCATTTTAATGCGTAAAATGTTATATATTCTTATATTATTCATATAAAATCAATTGTATTAATAAAAAAGAAATTGATTAAATCTATAATACATAATTTTATATTTTGGTTAATTCTATTCATTCTTGAGAATTTAACGGCTTGGTTATAACTGTCATGTTAAAATGATGATACATAATTGCATATCACTATTTATTTAAGACTGTTGTAGTGTGAAAAATATGCTCTTGATGAAATTAAATTTATATAAAAATATAAATATCATATAATATTTGTATGTTATAATAAGTATATTCCATGAATGTTTTTTCTATTTTGGTTTCTTGATATGAAGCGGGGCGTCACTGGTTTGGTTTCATAAGTCCAAATTAGCCAGAGGGCAGTAGAATAGGTTTAACATAATGGTGGATTTATTTATCCTATTACACTAAAAATGTGATGTGGTATTAAGTGATGATAGAATTTATATTTAGATTTCCCCAAACATTGATGAGTTGTGATACAGTTTGGTAAAAATAGATTAGCTAAAGAAATTTTCTCCATTTTTTCAATCGGTGAGATATATTTTGTTGATATGTTGGGGAAGTAGTATGCATGTAATATTTTATGTTGTCATAGAGTTACCTAAAGATTATTATTTAAATAGGAAACATGTTTCATGGAACAATATCTGAGGGTCTTGTAGAAATATTTTTTTAGTCTTGAAGTTGAGTGATGTGAATCATCCAAGGAATAATGGTAAATACGAAAGGATGATCTAGATATTGTAGTATATGATTCAAGAAAGAAATATAGATTTTTATGAAGCTTGGGGGAATCATATAATTTCTTTTGAATTCATCTAGAATAATATATTCCATGATGTATTTGAGATAGAACCATTTGAGGACCTATACTAACAACCGTGTCATTTTCTACTATGTTAGCTTGATGCTTGTGAGGAAATTGAGGTGGGGATGATCATGGTAAAAGGTAAAATTTAATTAGTTCAAAATATTAGGATTTGGTTGACCATCACTTAATAAATGTATATACCCTTCACTAGAGAATGGAGGTGACCATTGGAGTTCTCTACCAGTGATATAGTTTCCTTACTTGTGCTCATCTATCATGAATATTACGGTTTTACATGTAAAGAATAAGAATTTAGGATTTAAAAAAAATTAGATTATAGGAAATATCAATTTTATGGATAATTGTCTAGAAATTCCACCTTTTTAATGTGGTATGAAGATTATGTTTCAGGTGTCTCAGCTATGGTGGTATATTCCCAATCTGATTCATGTTATTGACTAAATAGATTTTGAGCTATTCCCCAATTCATCTTAAATTGAAAATCTATATGGATTATACCATTAATGTGAATGTACTATGGGGGAGGATAATTCCACTTTTCAACATCATAAGGCCACATTGAAATATTCAAATGGAATAATGGGAGAATGAGCTTAATATTTGGGCTCAGGGACCTATGTTTTGATATCCCTACCTAGGTGCCACACATAGGAGCCCCAAGAATATTGGTCACATGCCATCATGAGTTCCTCTCATACTATAGAGGCTCCCAAATAGAAATGTGTGTGTAATACCATTCATGGAGAGACTATAATATCAATTAAAGTATCATAATAGTGGAAATAAATAAGAATAATAAAATCATATGACTAATAATCAAACCAAATTGAATCACATGTTAAAAAAAATGAATTATAATATAAAAAACCCAACAATAGATTTTTTATTCCAAATATCTGTGATGTGTCAATATGAAAAGAAAAAAAAACTTTGACAACTACAAGTGTGTCCTGACCTCAATTTCATTCATCCATATATGATACATCCCAACTCATCCATCTTACATACAGATCATGCCATTTTCATATCATTCAACAATGAAATCTTTTTTTTGTACCGACCTGAAATCATGTGTATTGTGTGATTTCAACTCAATAGGATACCACCAATGATGTTTAAATCAATATCAACATAGTAACTATGTAGTTAGTTGTAAAATTAATACAATAAAATGAAAATGTAAATAGTTACCACATTTCATCTATTATTCAATTTAACCAAATTAACCATAAAGTGTTTTAGGATACCCACTCCATCAGTATCCTCTTTGGTTGGTGCCAGAGTATGAACCACCCCTAAGGGATATCACATAACATAGTACCATGGTTATAATTTATAATTTGTTCTCAATCATATCAATGCCATCTGTAACCATCATCTAATTCCATTTTATGGGCATAGATCCTAATTTATAACAAACAATGTGTATTTGGAGAATTAGTACATTCCCCACACCTCAATAATCACATGGGTATTTGGAGACTCAATCAATGCCCCATACCTTAGTAATCACATGGGTATTTGGGGAATCGGTATATATACCACATCTAGATTATCACATATCACACAAGTATGATTTTGTAGTACTCATCATTCTCCGGCACTCAGTTACCAATTTAACACTATGGTATTTTAACGAATCATACTGTTGAGCCCTCTGGAATATTGTTGAATTCCTCCTATAATTGCAGTTTTAATAATCCCAAATCATCGATTACTTAATCCGGTTGGATTTCTCATATACATAATCACAATCCCTTAGTGAATCTGTTTACATTGGTTGGATCATGTTTTTATCTCTTTGTTATTGATTTACATGTATTCTGGAAGTCCTCTGGATCAAAGGACAATGGTCTCACTGATCCATATCAAAGGACAACGGTCGCACCAATCCATATCAAAGGAAAACGATCTCACCGATCCATATCAAAGGACAACGGTCGCACCGATCCATATCAAAGGACAACGGTCTCACCGATCCATATCAAAGGACAACGGTCGCAACGATCCATATCGAAGGACAACAGTCTCACTGATCCATATCAAAGGACAACGGTCGCACCGATCCATATCAAACAGACAACGGTCGCACCGATCCATATCAATCAGACAGCGGTCTCACCGATCCATATCAAAGGACAACGGTCGCACCGATTCATATCGAATATGTCTCAACGATGCTGATCATCTGAGTCACCGAAGATGTATCACCGATGCTGATCATCTGAGTCACTGAAGATGTCTCACCGATGCTGATCATCTGAGTCACCGAAGATGTCTCATCGATGCTGATCATCTGAGTCACCGAAGATATCTCACCGATGCTGGTCAAATGAGTCACCGATCATGACACACTGATGCTGATCAATTGAGTCACCGATCATGACACACTGATGCTGATCAAATGAGTCACCGATCATGACACACCGATGCTGATCAAATGAGTCACTGATCATGACACACCGATGCTGATCAAACGAGTCACCGATCATGACACACCGATGTCTAGCCACTGATGCTGATGTTGATGACCTACCGATCACTTGACTCACCGATAGTCATAAACAGATGTTTGAATTTCTTTATCTTTATTTAATATAACCAACGGTCATATTAGGAATATTTTAATGCTCTTTCATTTATTTAATGAAGGTTGTTGGATGTCAGTAAACCGTACCTCGTACCTGCAAAAAGTAAATCATCTTTTTCCAGAGCTCATGATTTAAATAAAAGGAAGGATGTGCTACTACAAAAAGGATGAATAGACGAATACATAGAGACATACATACCACGAGGTGTGCTGGAAGAACAAGTGAGCGTGAATGAAAAGAGACGACTGAACTTACACAGAGAACTCATTCATTACTGCATACCAGTGAAGAGCTGAGAATGAGAACATAACACAAAAGCTTCATCGACTCTCTCTACAACTGGAAGTCAAGGAAATAAACGATACTCTATTTTCCAGACAAAAACCCGATGAGGACTCAGAGCGGATTCTGATCAATCAAAGGTGTCCAGAACTGCACGACAATCACTAGAGCCATTTCTAAACTCTAAATATTTGCTCTGTGATTTATCTATTTTACATATTGAGCAGTGTGTGTTATCTGCTGTATTTTACACACACACTCTCTCCTGTACCCTAACTGAAGGATTTGTAAATCCTCACTCAACACTCTTACATCTTGTATTTCCCACTGGGATAGTGGTAGAGGTCGTGTGACCTGGACAGCTGGTTGCTGTTGTTTTTGTTTCCCACGGATAACAGTGGTAGAGCTCCTGTGACCTGGACAGTTGTATACTGTTGTTTATCCCCGATCCAGGGTGTGGATCACTTTTATATAATGTTTTGAGAGGACTAAGTCTCAGCTTGAGACTGAACCTCTTGGTTAAATCTTCTATGCTTATTTATATTCAATGTTTTTTTTATTCCGCTGCAAATTACATTAAAACCAAAACTATTTTAAAGTCACTTTGATAATTAAACTCGCAAGTGTTTATATTAGTTGTAAATCAGTATGTTAGTTTCAAAAGTTAATCAACTCTTCTGATTTGATTAGCTGGGAAATAATCAATCCCTTGAGCACCTAACAGAACCTTTAATTTGGTATAAATTCACTAGAGTTTAATTTTGTATTTTAATTGGGGGATTTTAAGACAATGTTTTTAAAACAGGAATTTTAATTGGAACTCAATTCACCCCCCTCTTGAGTATTCACTCCAACCAACAATTGGTATCAGAGGTTGTTTAAATATTTTCTAAAGTACTCTGTTTTCCAACTGTGATTTTAGTTGTATTTTAATGTTCTTAAAATTTCTGTTATTTCTAAATTTTTATCTCTTTAATATCTTTGCTTTAAGTAAGCTATCATGGATAATAGACTTGAAGGTGTTGCTACCAATAGACCACCATTTTTCAATGGCACTAACTATGCTCAGTGGAAAATCAAGATGAAAATTTATTTAGAGAGCATGGGTTTCGATATTTGGACTGCTATAGAATCAGAATATAAAATTCCTACTACTGTTAGAACTACTTGGAATGAAGCTACTAAGGCTTCCTATAATAATAATTGCAAAGATATGAATGACTTGTACTGTACTTTAGGATATGAGGAATTTAATAGAATATCTGCCTGTAAAACTGCTTATGAAATTTGGGATACCTTAGCCGTTTCTCATGAAGGAACAACTAATGTTAAGGAAATGAGATTGAACACTTATACTATTAAGTATGATAATTTAAAGATGAAGCCTAATGAACCCATTTCTGACATGTATCTCAGGTTCAACGAAATTGTCAACACAATGACTTCTTTGGGAAAGGATGTTCCATTAAAAGAACAAATTATGAGAATTCTGAGATGTATACCTGAAAGATGGAGAGGAACTTCTGTCTCAATTAGAGAATCATGTGATATATGTGAACTGCCAGTCAAGGAATTAATTGGCAAGCTGATGATGTATGAAGGGGAACTCAAGGTTAACAAAGAAGAAGAAGATGAACCTAGAAGGAAGTTAGTTGCTTTCAAGACTTCAACTTCACAGAACAAGGATAAGGAAAAGCTTCAAGCTATAAATGAGAGTTCAAGATGTGAAGACAGTGAAAGTGATTCTGATAGTGATGTAGAGATGGTTCACATTTCCAGATGGTTTAAAAAGTTTTATAGGAAGAAGAAGTTCTTCAGAAAATCAAATTATAAAGGTAAGTATGATAACAAGGGACATTGGAAAAATGATTGGAAGAAATCTGACAAGTCAGATGAAGTTGTCTGCTATGAGTGCAAAAGAAAGGGACACATAAAAGCAGACTGTCCATAGTTGAAATATAATAATAAGTATGAATACAAGGACAATAAGTTTAAGAAAGCCATGAAGGCTACTTACAGTGCTTCTGAGGATAGCTCCACTGAATCTGAAGTTTCTGAGACTGAATCCAGAAATAAGGCAAATATGTTTTTTATGAAAAAATCCTCTGAGGTAGCATCTGAAACTCCTACTTTAAAATCATATTATTCTTGAAGATGATTTTGACTCAGAAAACATGTCAAAATCTGAACTATTTGAATACTGTGATATGTTAGAAGAAACTTTTAATGAGTTGAAAGACAAATACAAAGGTTTAAAGAAACAGTATACTTTAACTGTTAAACATAAATCTGACCTTGATATTGAAATAGAAAAGAATGATCAGTTGCTTAAAGAAAACACTGAACTGAAATCATCTAATGAGCAAATCAAGAAAGACATAGAGAAATTTACCAATGGAAAAGATACTCTTACTCAGATTCTAGGTAAGAAAATAGAACCTAGATACAGTACTGGTATAGGATACCAACCTGGACAAAGGAATATCACCAAAACTAAATTCATTCCTAAATTTGGATATAATGTAGCTAGTTCTGAAGCTTTATATGCTTCAACTAGTTATATTAATAGTTATGGATCTAATAAGGTTTATCTTTTAAAAATCTTCTAACTCTAGAAATCTTATGAGACCCATTAGACAAATATGGGTACCTAAAGTTTTATTGGCTAACCTGTCTGGACCCAAGAAGATCTGGGTACCAAAATCATTTCCTATATAAATTTGTTTTCTAGGGAACCTGCTTAAAGAGCTCCTGTAGAAAGCCTTGGTATTTGGATAGTGGATGTTCAAGGAATATGTCAGGGGACTTCTCATGCATTAAAATCTTAGTCAAAGTTAATGGAGGGTTTGTCACTTTTGGTGATAACTCTAAAGGGAAAATCATCAGTTTATGCCAGATTGGTAACACTGACTCAATATTAATTTCTAAAGTTTTATTTTTTTATGGACTTAAATACAATTTGTTAAGTATTTATCAGTTATGTGATGATGGTTTTTATGTTAAATTTGAAAATTATTCTTGAAATGTTTTTAATTCTAAAAATTCTTTAGTGTTTACTGCTTTAAGAAATGAAAATTTTTATGCTGTTGATTTAAATTCTTTAGCTAAGAAAAATATTACTTGTCTAAATGCTTTTCATAAATAGTCTTGGCTTTGGCACAGAAGATTAGGACACTAAAATGTGCATTCACTTAGAAAACTTGCTAGGAAGAACTTATTTAGAGACCTACCCAAACTTTAATTTCAAGCAGACAAAGTTTGTAATCCCTGTCAAAAGGGAATGAAACATAAAGTGTCTTTTAAATCAAAGAAAGAAGTTTCAACTTCTCAACCTCTCGAGTTGGTTCACATGGATTTATTTGGACCTTCTAGAGTTTCTAGTTTAAATGGGAAGAACCATGTCTATGTTCCTGTAGATGACTTTTCTAGATATAGTTGGGTATATTTTCTAGCTCACAAAAGTGAAGCTTGTTATTGCTTTGTAAAATATTCCATGTTTGTAGAAAACCTTAGTGGACTTAAAATTAAAACCCTGAGAAGTGATCATGGCCGTGAGTTTGAAAATCATGAGTTTGAATCCTACTGCTCACATAATGGCTATAGTCACAATTTCTCTACCCCTAGGACACCCCAACAGAATGGCGTAGTAGAAAGGAGGAATAGAACCCTGCAAGAAATTTCTAGGACTATGCTTAATGAGTATGACCTACCTGTTTATTTTTGGGCTGAAGCTATCAATAAAGCTTGTTATTTTATTAATAGAGTCTTGATCAGACATGTTCTTAAGAGGACCCCTTATGAGTTGTGGAACCATAGGAAACCTATGGTTAACTACTTCAGAGTTTTTGGCTGCAAAGTTTTTATTCTTAATACTAAAGACAATCTCGACAAATTTGCATCCAAGTGTGATGAAGGAATTTTCCTAGGTTACTCTACTTCTAGTAAAGCCTATAGAGTTTTCAATAAAAGAACCAAATGTGTGGAGGAATCTGTTCACATCAAATTTGATGAAACTGATCCACATGAACCTAAAACCTCTCTTGAAAATCTTGAAGATGATCTATCTGCTTTGAACCATAATGATAAGGACAGTGGACCTGTAGTAAAAACATCCAGTTCTGGAAATTTCCCAGAACCGGCTTCTGTTGATTCCCAACCTATAGATGATCCTGAAATCTCTAGTCCTAAATTTTCTAGACCAACTAGGACTCTAAAGAATCATACTTTAGATGTTGTTGTATGTAATTTAGATAGAGGAACATAGACTAGAGATTCTGTAAGAAATTAGGTTGAACATCAAGCTTTTATTTCATAGTTAGAACCTAAAGATATCAATGATGCTATCAATGATGAGTTTTGGGTAATAGCTATGCAAGAAGAACTAAATCAATTTGAAAGAAACAAAGTCTGGAAATTAGTAGAAAGACCTAAGGACACTATAACCATTGGCACAAAAGGGGTGTTTAGAAACAAAGTTGATGAATCTGGAAACATCATTAGAAACAATGATAGGCTAGTTGCACAAGGTTACAATCAAGAAGAAGGAATTGACTATGAGGAATCCTTTGCACCTGTATCTAGATTAGAGGCAATTAGGATCTTACTTTCCTTTGCATCACATCTGAATTTCAAGTTTTTTCAAATTGTTGTGAAAAGTTCCTTTTTAAATGGTTTTATTGTTGAAGATTTTTTTGTATAACAACCACCTGGTTTTTCAAATCCACATTTTCAGAATCATGTCTTCAAACTTTCTAAAGCTTTATATGGTTTAAAACAAGCTCCAATAGCTTGGTATGAAAGACTTTCAAAAATTATTATTTCAAAAGGATTTACAAAAGGAATAGCTGACCCCACTCTTTTTATAAAAAGGATTTCAAAAGATATATTAATAGTACAAAACTATGTTGATGATATTATTTTTGGATCTTCTAAAAATTCTTTATGTACTGATTGTTCAAAGGTTATGCCAAATGAGTTTGAAATGAGATTAGTGAAAGAGCATAAGTATTTTCTTGGATTTAAAATCTTTCAAACTAAAGATGGTATTATTCTAAATCAAAGTAAATATACTAAGGATTTATTAAAACATTTTGGTTTGGATAATATTAAGTAAAGTGATATACCTATGAGTACTACGTGTAAATTGGATGTTGATGAGACTGGGAAACCAGTTGATCAAACCTATTACAGAGGTATGATTGGGGGTTTACTTTATCATACTGCTAGTGGACTGGATATTATGTTTAGTGTGTTTATGTGTGCTAGATTTCAAGCTAATCCTTAAGAATCACACATACTGGCTGTTAAAAGGATTTTTAAATATCTTAAGTATACTGTGAATTTAAGTTTGTTTTATCCAAAAGGAAAATCATTTGACCTAACTAGTTATTCAGATGATGACTTTTCTGGATGTAAGTTAGATAGGAAAAGAACATCTGGAACATGTCATTTACTTGGAAAGTCCCTAGTATCATGGTGTAGTAAGAAACAGAACTCAGTTGCATTGTCTACTGCTGAAGTAGAATATATAGCTGCTGGTAGTTGCTGTGCACAGATTCTGTGGATGAAACATACTTTATTGGACTATGGATTTGATTTCAAGCATGTTTCAATAAACTGTGACAACACTAGTGCGATCAGCATATCTAAGAACCCTGTGTCTCACTCTAGGACTAAGCACATTGATGTCAGACATTACTTTCTAAGAGATCATTATCAGAAAGGTGATATTTCTCTAGAATTTATTAGTTCTGAACATCAATTAGCTGATATTTTTACAAAGCTTTTAAGTTTTGAAAGAATTAATTTTATTAAACAAGAATTGTGTATGATCGATCTGTGAAACTGATCTGTGAAACTGATCTATGAAATGGATCTGTGAAACCGATCTGTGAAACTGATCTCTGAAACCAATCTGTGAAACTGATCTGTGAAACCGATCTGTGAAACCGATCTGTGAAACCGATCTGTGAAACCGATCTGTGAAACTAATCTCTGAAATCGATTTGTGAAACCGATCTGTGAAACCGATCTGTGAAACCGAGCTGTGAAACTGATCTTTGAAACCGATCTGTGAAACTGATCTGTCAAACCGATCTTTATTTCTATTAATTTTTTTTATTTTTTAATTAATTAATTACTTTTATCTTTATTATGGAAACCCAAAATGATGAAATAAATGATACACAACAATTTCTATTCCCCAAACCATCGACCTTTAACTTCTAGCCAAGCCTTATTTTCTCTCTTCTCCTATACTTCGAACCTTCAAACTCCTGCATTCCCCAGAATCTGCAAATGGATAAGCAAAAGAGACCAAGAAAGGGATCAGAAAGTCCTGTACCTTCAAAGAGTGCTCGAGGCAAGTCGAGTAGTACCACTCAAAGATCAGTAAATCCCAACCTGGAAACTCAGATTGTTGCTGTAGAAAAGGAAGTCAGTTCCGCCTGGCTTTTGACAAGTAAGTCGCTGTTGTTACAAGTTTTAGAATCGCAAGGATGGAATGCCTGGTTATCAGATAACACTCGTATATACTACCCAAATCTAGTGCATGAGTTTTATATAAATCTGCAAGTTACTCTAGATAGTGTAGAGGCTACCAGAATGTATTCCGTAGTGAAAGGAATGAAAATATCTTTTTCATCTAAACAATGGGCTGAATGTTTACATGTACCCCATGAGGGTCGGTATGAGGATTATACTGGAAATATTCCTCCAACCACTGAATACTTCTCTTATGAGATAACTTTAGAGCTTTAGACTGCAAACAGAGAGTCAAGGAGAATCACAGCCTTAGAGTTGGATGGTGAATGTAGACTTCTCTTTATGTTTATTCAGCACCAAATTTTCCCCAGGAAAGGAGATTTTACTGCTGTAAAATACTAGGATGTTTTTCTATTGTTTCTGCTAAATACCCATGAGAAGATCAATTTGTGTAGATATCTAATGGTGCACATAGCTGGAATGGCGAAACCTTCTAAGAAAGCCACTGCCCTATTCTATTCCAAAATGATCTCTGCTAGGTTAAAGAATCTGGAATGTGTTGATGAAGCTGATGAGATAGCTGAATCTGATAGTGCTTTTTGTGTTAACAAACAAATTTGTAAAAGGATGAAAATAAACTGGAATCCATGGAAGAAATGTTGGGTTGCTGATGAGGACAAGTTGTATAAGTCCTACAATCCCACTGATCATGGAAAGAGTCCAAAGGGTTTAAGAGACCCTGTTTTGAAATCAGATGAGGAGCCAATTTACTTTGATGATGAGGAAGAAGTAGATGTTCAAAGGAATAAGGACACTGAAGAGTCTGGTTAACAAAGGATGGAAGAACCTGAAATAGAAGAAGGAAGTATGTCACCTCCTGATGATCAGAGTTATCCTGATACTTTGAGCCCTAAGAGAAGAGTGGACTTTGGATCTGCTAGACCACCTTTTCCCTTACCTAAATAGGAACCAGTTCTTGGTGATGAAGAAGCTAGTGACACTGAAGTTTCTGACAGTGAAGTTTCATTGAAGAATGGAAATGGGAATGATGATGATGATGATGATGACGATGATGATGATGATGATGATGATGATGATAATGATGATGATGGTGATAACCGACCAATGGATGGCCTTGCTGTACCTCCAACCGAAACACATCAAACTGTACCAGAAACAAATACCAATGGCAAGAGAGATTCTCTAGAAATCAGTGGAAAATAAAGTTACGATAAACCGAAATATACTATGTGTGCTGCTGTCTGGGATGATTACCCTGGTTTTGCTGTTTTGGGTTTAGAGTATTCTGAAGAAGTGGAGGAAGAATCAGAATCTGCTGCAGGTGTGAAGGAAAGCCAACCAGTTGAGGCCAAGTCTACTCATGTTGTTGCTGCTGCAGATGTTCATCTACCTAGTTCTACTGTCTCTCAGTCTAATTTTGATAAGTTCAAAATTGAGTTGCTTGCTGCTGTGAGAGATACAGTCAGAGAAGAAATTTCAAATTCTATTAGACCAGACCTGGCCAATACTGGTGAGTTTATTGGCAGGCGCATAGCCTCTCTAAATCAGATTCTAAAGGATATACAATCTGACTTAGTTTCATTATAAAACGAATTTAGATCAACCATCTCTAGTATGATGGAAGTGTTGATGAATCTGATTGAACATCTTAAGAAGTCTGATCTGAGAAAGTTGAAAGCTGAGATAACTCAAATAGTTGCTCAAGCTAGTACAGCCAAAGTAACCAAGATCACTACTCGTGATCTAGAGGCTCTAAGGAAGATTGTACATGATGAATTGGCTGCCATTAGACAAGTTCTTGATTTGGACTCATTGAGGAAGATGAAAGAGCACAAGGATAACATTCATAAGATGGTAACAGTATATTCTGAAGATGCCACTAAAGCTCAGAGAGACATCAAGGAAAAGGTTGACCATTACATTTCAAAGATTTATACAAAGCATGAGATGACTGCGAATTTCAAAGTGTTGGCTGATAATCTGAAACTACCTCCAGTCACTCAAGCTTTCAAGACTCAAGTTCGTCGGTTGCAAGATTTTAATCCTACCTTGGAACGGTTCATGGAGAATAAGGATGATTTTGAGAAGGCTATGCAGTATGGTGCAAAAGTTATTCAGAATTTGATAAATCTATTGAATACTTATCTGAATGCACAAGCCACCGCCATTGTACTTCCTACTGTTGACCCTCTCAGTGCCTCTGATGTTGCTCCAAATCAGATCTCTGTTGCTCAAGCTCTATCTCAACTCCAACCAGTTCCTCAACAATCTTCTCAACCAGCTGCTACTGCTTCATAGAAAATGCATGTGGCATCTACTCCTCCACCTTCCCGAGTCATCTTACCACCTTTTCAAATTCGCCAACTTCAACCTGCCTCCAAGCCCTCCAACATTCCAACCATTGATCCTTCTGACAAAGGCAAAGCCCCATTACATCCTCAGAAATAGTTGTGTCTTGCTGTTGATAGGGTGACCAGTGTTCTGTTTGTACTTTAATGTACTTTTCCAAACTTCTTTTCTCTCTCTATATTCTCTATGATGCCTTATTTTTAATCTCTTCTTTATATGTTTTCCCTCCTTTTTGATTATCCCAAAGGGGGAGATTTATATCTATGGGGGAGAAACATAATATATTTATATCTACGGGGGAGAAACATACTGTGGCAGGGGGAGCAATGTTTACATAAATATACAAAGGCATAACTTTAGGGGAAGATTTATATCTCATTGTGTTTTTATTCTTATTATGCATTGTAACTGTTATTAATGATATATTACTTTTATTTATGGCTAAGATTTGTGATTATCAAAAAGGGGGAGATTGTTGAGCCCTCTGGAAGATTGTTTAATTCTACCTATAACTGCTGTTTTAATAATCACAAATCATCGATTACTTAATCCGGTTGGATTTCTCATATAAATAATCACAATCTCTTAGTGAATCTGTTTATATTGGTTGGATCATGTTTTTATCTCTTTGTTATTGATTTAAAATTATTCTGGAAGTCCTCTGGATCAAAGGACAACGGTCTCACCGATCCATATCAAAGGACAACGGTCGCACCGATCCATATCAAAGGACAACTGTCGCACTGATCCATATAAAAGGACAACGGTCACACCGATCCATATCAAAGGACAATGGTCTCACCGATTCATATCAAAGGACATCAATCGTACCGATCCATATCGAAGGACAACAGTCTCACTGATCCATATCAAAGGACAATGGTCACACCGATCCATATCAAACAGACAACAGTCGCACCGATCCATATCAAACAGACAACAGTCTCACCGATCTATATCAAAGGACAATGGTCACACTGATTCATATCGAGGATGTCTCACCGATGCTGATCATCTGAGTCACCGAAGATGTCTCACCGATGCTGATCATCTGAGTCACCGAAGATGTCTCACTGATGCTGATCATCTGAGTCACCAAAGATGTCTCACCGTTGCTGATCAAATGAGTCACCGATCATGACACACCGATGCTGATCAAATGAGTCACTGATCATGACACACCGATGCTCATCAAATGAGTCACTGATCATGACACACAGATGTCTAGCCGCTGATGCTGATGCTGATGACCAACTGATCACTTGACTCACTGATAGTCATAAACAGCTGTTTGAATTTCTTTATCATTATTTAATCAAACCAAAGGTCATATTAGGAATATTTTAATGCTCTGTCATTTATTTAATGAAGGTTTTTGGATGTCAGGGAACCATACCTCGTACCTTCAAAAAGAAAATCATCTTTTGTCGGAGCTCGTGCTTTAAATAAAAGGAAGGATGTGCTACTAAAAAAAGGATGAATAGATGAATACATAGAGACATACATACCACGAGGTGTGCTGGAAGAACAACTGAGCGTGAATGCAAAGAGACGACTGAACTTACACGAAGAACTCATTCATTACTACATACTAGTAAAGTACTGAGAACGAGAACGTAACACAAGAGCTTCATCTACTGTCTCTACACCTGGAAATCAAGGAAATAGACGATACTCTGTTTTCCAAACAAAAACCAGAAGAGGATTCAGAGAGAATTCTGATCAATCAAAGGAGTCCAGAACTACACGACAACCACTAGAGCCATTTCTAAACTCTAAATATTTTCTCTATGATTTATCTTTTTACATATTGAGCAGTGTGTGTTTTCTGCTGTATTTTACACACACACTGTCTCCTGTACCCTAACTGAATGATTTTTAAATCCTCACTCAACTATCTTACATCTTGTATTTCCCACTGGGATAGTGGTAGAGGTCGGGTGACCTGGACAGCTGGTTGCTGTAGTTTTTGTTTCCCACGGATAACAGTGGTAGAGGTCATGTGACCTGGACAGTTGTATACTATTGTTTATCCCCGATCCAGGGTGTGGATCACTTTTATATAAAGTTTTGATAGGACTAAGTCTCAGCTTGAGACTGAACCTCTTGGTTAAATCTACTGTGCTTATTTATATTCAAAGTTTTATTTTATTCCGCTGCTAATTACTTTAAAACCAAAACTGTTTTAAAGTCACTTTGATAATTAAACTCGCAAGTGATTATATTAGTTGTAAATCAGTAAGTTATTTTCAAAAGTTAATCAACTCTTTTGATTTTATTAGATGGGAAATAATCAATCCCTTGAGAACCTAATATAACCTTTACTTTGGTATAAATTCACTACAGTTTAATTTTGTATTTTAATTGGGGGATTTTAAGACAAAGTTTTTAAAACAGAAATTTTAATTGGAACAAAATTCACCCCCCTCTTGAGTATCCACTCCAACCAACACATACTGTGTACCATATATATATATATATATATTTATATATTTCATAATAATCTATATTAACAATTACTAATATTTATTCAAAAATATCATAAAAACTGCACCATAAAAATTTATCACAACCAACAGTTTTCATCAATTTATTCTCATGGATTAATATAATTATTTAATAAAAAACCACTATGCAACATATAAAACATTAAACCCATTATCCCTTTATGGTCATGAAAACAAACATAAATTCCATTGTAATATAATCCACAATCACATTCTATGTCCAATTACACAATCCCGAATTCTAATTAATTCCAAAAATCACAAAATATCATTAATTAACAAATCAATTAATTAATCAAAATTAGTTTTCCAATTACACTATCCCCTTAATTGAATAATTCCATTACCCCATTAATGAATCAATTCCATAGTGCCATAATTAAATAACTAAAAATAATACTTAATCTTATATAAAAATTAAAATTTATAAAAATTCAATAAAAACTCTAAAAATACATATATGTAATTTAATAAAATAATTTGTGGTTTGAATAATAGACCAATTTTCTACAATTTTTTGGTGTTACACTATTTCAAAAACTCTTTATTTGATGTAGAAAAATCATGATAATGATAATGAATGAGATCAAGATCTGATCCCCTAATCCAAGATCAAAATAATTAAGATCGAATAATCTTAGATCTTATTTAAAACAAAATAAGAGAACATAATTCATTTTTTTATCTAAAATGAGATATAGGAGGGAGAGAAACATAATCGGGAAGAAAAAACCTACACAGAATGGTGAATATCAGACAATCCATCCTTCAATTTGTCATTAATAGTGTTAGAGATCACTATATATTCATTTGGAAGACCCAAAAAATCATAACAAATGGTTGGGGTCTAATCTGGACAACATTAGGTGAGGTATAGGGGGTTATGTATTTTTAAATTTATTTTAATGAATAATTAAATTGGGGTGTATGATTTCCTTGGTATGGGAGCATGGTTTTCCATACTATGTAGCTAAACTATGTGCCTCTTAATGGGGTCGGGGTGTAAGACTACTCATTATGTAAGGTCCTGACCAAAAAATGTTACTAAATATTGAATTTTACTCAAGATCATACATTATTACACATTGAGTATCTTTTAGGGTTTAGTGTTCTATATAATTAGGATATCATACATTCATAACATACCACATTCATGAAAGAGGATACTTCTAAAACAATATCCAATTTCTCCTAAATATAAAACATTCAATTTAAAAAAATTATTTCTTTAAAATCACTCCATTTCAAAAATAAAATCTCCCTTATTTCTCATACCCATCCATATATCCTATGAAAAACATTTTAAAATCATGGGATGAGTATAAAACTTTGTAAGGGATATAAAGAAAGAATGTGTTAGTCTTGTGATAACATAAAAGCCAATAAAACACACAATCATAAAAACTAATATGCATAGAAACCTCATGTATTTTATTTGGGGAATATTTACTATATCACCCTTATATTAACCCTTACACATGGAATAACCTTTTGGTAAACTTCTATCTCTGGAGTACCCAATGCATTAGAGAGCTATAATGGGGCTCACCCTTCATATTTGGAGCAATAATGGCCTCAAAAAAACATATATTGAGCTATAATGGGATTATCACAACATAGATAGTGTCCAAGGAACAAATCATAGAAATAATGTATCTTTAAAATCATAAGAAACCACTAATTCCATATACATATAAAAAATAATCATTTTGAAATTTATAAAAGATAGTTTTAAAAGGATTTTAAAAATAATGTCCATTAAAATATATTTAGAATGACGATTAATATAATGTAACAAATAATTGTCTGCACTATATAAACACATATTTCAACATAATCTAAACAAACAATCACCACACCAATCATCTTAATAACACATAATCAATAAAGAATAATGTTAACCCAAAGAATGGAAATTGGGTTAAGAATTCCATTACCTAGGGTTATTATTACATAAAAAGCGTTTAAACCTATTCCATAATAGAAAAAATAATGTTATTAATATTTTCATGAAACATATTAATTTTTATAAAACATTAAATTTTCATTTTACAAACTCATTAAACAAATTTATTAGTAATATTTTGTTATTTACATTGTGTCCGGTGCGTTCTTTTCATGGTTCCATGATCGGTTCATGATGGATATTCCTGTAGATTGTAAGTGAAACATAAAAATTGGAATGGAATTGTATTTACATATTTCAAGAACCCTAAATTATGAAATTTATTATTTTAAATTCTGAAATTATTATGATACATAACATAAAACATTATTGATATTTGTTTAGTTCATTTCAAAGATTCTTCGATCGTAATGAACTCATTTGTTTTATAAATTTATAAAAAGTGTATAAAATGGTTATAGAACCATATAAAAGATATCATACCTAAATTATAATCTGGTTCCACCATATAAATTACTTCATCATTAGTATTGTTGAATGTTAATTAAATTTATATCACATCCTCCCCGATGACTCTAAATCGACGCATCACAGACGATGTTTTAATTTCATGAATGAGTGGGAGAGTAGAAAAAGATTGATGATGAATCTTTAATGATCATTAGAATGTATAGAATATAGAAGATTCTGGTGCTTTTATGCCTCTAGGATAATAGTATGGGAAGAGAATATTATAAAAGAAATAGAAATGAAAAGAAAACACAAAAAAATGAAAGAAGATTATGACCCCTTGATCTCTTATCTTTGGGATCCTCCATAAGGCATTTGGATTTGGCCTTTCGATGAGACCAGCTACTCAAGCATGTGGGGAAGTCTCTCAAGATGAGTATTGGGTAGAGTTTAGTTAAGGATCAAGGCCTGAGTGGTGTGGTAGGAAGAGGATAAAGATGGTGATATTTGAAGTGGAGGAGAGGAGGTATTTTTCATTATTTTAATAATTATTATAATATTTTTCCTCAAGACTATGAATAGTATTAATAAATTTGACCCAAAATAGTAATAACATTATTTGAGTTGAAACGAAGTTGTATTACATCAATTATGATGAAATAAATATTGTGCTTATCTGATAATTTGAATATACTGTTTTTTATCGTATTTAACTCTTCAACAAAAATTCAATAATTTTAGAAAAATCCTAAAAATTCACCCTAACCATTTTTGATGTGTAGAAGTCAAAAATGAACTCCATTTTTTGAAAATAATTTTATAAATATTATTAATTTAATTTTTAAATAAAATCATAATTAATTCAAAATTTATCAATTTTAATTCTATAACTGCTTTTATATAACATTGAAAAATTAACCAAGATGTCATTATCTTAAAGCCATAAGAGAAAAAATTAATATAAAATTTATTATTCATTACGATCATATTATTATTCATATTAGTATTTATAATTGTAGGTTACTATTCACCAAAAAGTTAATTGGTTTCATTAGACTCCAAATAACGTACTGAACACAATTATTGATGACTGTTTTTAAAAATTCAAAACATATAAAAAGTGAAATTATGTTTAAAGGATAGTTATATATATCTACTAAAAATATTTTTTCATGCATTTCATTAATTTTTTTAAACCCTTGGGATGTTACGTTATCCCCACCTACAAAAAATTAAATAATAATAATTTTATTATCTAATTAAAAATGTGAGGGTAACTTTACCTCAATGCCCTTTCATTTTCTTGTGTTTCTTCCTCGACCATGTGGTTTCTCTACAAAAATATTAACCTAGTGGATTACCTTATTATATAATACTTTTTCCATTCGATCAAGAATATGGACTAATTTCTCTTCATATGAATGATTTTCTTCTAGCTGAACCACTTCGGGGCTCAAGACAAGTGATGAATCTGCAAAATACATTCTCAACATCAAAATATGATAAAACATTGTGTACCTATGATAAAATTGGAGGTAAATCTACATGTATTGTAACTAGTCCAACTTTTTCTAGGATTTCAAAACAACCGATGAATCGTAAACTTATCATTCCTTTTTTAGTAAAATGAATCACACATTTTAAAGGATATTTTTTATGTAAAACACGGCCACCTACCTAAAAAAAGAAGCCTTCCTTGTGTTATCTGTATAAATTTAATGCTTACTCTAAGCTATTCTCAGGTGCTACTGAATCATCATGACTTTATTATCCACTTCCAAAACTAATTCTGGTTTCATCAACATCCTTTCCCCAACTTCATCCCAAAAATATGGAGTTTGACAACACATCCCAAACAATGCATCAAAAAGTACCATCTGTATACTGGAATGAAAATGGTTATTATAAGAAAACTCTAATAAATAATGATGCTAATCCTAACATCCCAGTAGTCCATTGAATAATCATTAAGCATATCCTCCTATGTTTAAATTGATCGTTCTGACTTCTCATCTAATTGAGGGTGAAAATCTATACATAAATTTAATTCTATTAACAACGACTTTTGAAGTACCTTCCAAAATTTAGAAGTGATCCTGGGATCCCGATCAAATATAATGGAATGAGAATATCTATGTAACCTGACCATCTCTTTGAGGTACAATTGAGAAAGGTAATCCAACAACATTGTATCTCGAATAGAAAGGAAATATTCATATTTTTTCATCTGTTAAATAATAACCAAAATTGAATTATTACATCAGGATGTCGTAGGTTGTCCCCCATGAAGTACAATGATATATTATACCATTTCCACTCTATCACTAGAAAAGTATAAAGCATCCCCATCGGTAACTGCCACTCTACTATAACCTGTTGACATGACATACATTTCAATGTAAATTATGCAACATCCATTTTCATTCCATCACATCAGTAATACTCCCAAAGAACTCTGTATATCTTAGTACTTCCAGGATGAACTGAAAATGGGGATCTATGAGCTTCACACAACTAATATTTCTTTAATTGGGAATAATAAGGCCCAAAAAACCTTTTTCCAAATCATAAAACACAATCTTTATGAAGGTTAAATTTTGGAAACTTACCCATTTTAACCAATCGTACATTTTTTGTAGCTCATTGTCTTTTTTTTTTGAGATTTCTTAATTATGTTAGATAATAACAATTTCACTGAATCCTAAAAAAATAGATGTATTCCCCTCAATGACAACTTCTATGCCAAATTTCATCAAATCTTTAATCATGGGATCATGTTCCAAACATAACATGGTTAATGATGCATAATGTTTTTGACTCATGGAATACACCACTTTGTATTTCTTTCCTGGATATTAAATGACTATGAGATCATAATACTTTATCAGATCAACCTATATTCTCTACTTCATGTTTAAATCTTTTGGAGTGAATATATAATTTATACTTTTAAGGTCAGTATATATTTCAAATCTGGATCTGTATAAATGATGCCCCGAAATTTTCAAGGCAAAAACCACATCTTCCAATACCAAATCATATGTGGGAAAACTTAACTCATGAGGTTTTAATTTTATTGATGCATAAGAAATTACCTGATCATTCTGCATCAGAACACAACCATGTCCCTTCAACGTAGAATCACGATTGATGAAAAACTCAATATTTTTAGGATGGAAATGCTAAAACTAGAGAACTCACCAATATCTTCTTCAGTTCATGAAAAACTTCACATTTTTCAATAAACAAATTATCCCCTATTTGTGGGAACATAGATAGTTTGCTAGATAACCATGCAATGTTTTTAGAAAACCGACTGTAATAACCTACTAATATAAGAAATAATAGAATATATATAATGTTTAAGGTCTTGTCCAATCAATAACCACTTTTGTTTTAGAAGGATCAAATGTTCATCCTTCATTATTTAAAATGTTCCCAAGAAAAGAAATATGTGGTAGCCAAAAATCACACATGATGAATTTTCCATACTGTTTATTTTCATTATGGGTTTTAAAAAATTTCATTTGATGTTTTTATGCTTCTCTTTATGTCTAGAATATAACAGAATGTCATTAATAAACCCAAACCCAAACTTATCCATGAACATAGGAAATATTCTATTCATAAGATCGATAAATACAGGATGATCATTAGTTAACATAAAAGGGATAACTACAAATTCATTACAATCATATCAAGTAAGGAATGTAGTCTTGGATGCCTTTAACCTTTACATTCAACTAATGGTACCCTGACCTCAGTCATCCATTGAAAAATACTACACTCTCTAGAACATATCAAACTGATCATATATATGAGGAAAATGATATTTTTTTAATAGTAATGTTATTCAAACTCTATAATCTATGAAAATTCTCATTGAACCATCTTTTTTCATAACATATTAGAAAGGAGAGCCCCATTGTGAACTTCTAGGTCAGTTGAATCCTTTATCTAATAATTCATGCATCTTAATTTCTAATTCCCGAAGATCCATTTGGGAAATTTGATAAGGGGGCTTAAAAATTGTCTTAGCATCAAGAACTATATCAATATTTAACTCAACCTATAGATAAAGAATAATGCTAGGAAAAGAATCAGGAAAAACAACTAGGTATTCATTTAACACAGGTAAATCAATAACCAAGATACTTCTCTTCTGTTCAAAAATATGACCAAGATATCTTTCATTTCCATCCTTTATGATTTTCATAGATTCCAGATAGGTTACTAAAGAAATGGGTCATTATTGTACACATATGGGAATTATTTATAAATGAAAACATCTTTTTTTCTTCAATATATCTTATCATGATAAAATGGATGCCAATCTATACCTTGAATATCATTAAACAATACTAGAGGAATAAAAAAAAGTTTTGCAGGTAAAATCATTCCACAAACATGGATTGGAAGATTCTTAAAATTTCTTTTTTCCAAACTTTTATCCACAGGTGTTTCAAACATAAGATCAGGTTTCATTTGATTAGATTTAATTACCAAATTTTCCAAAAATTTATCAGAAATAAAGGAATGTGTAGACCTAGTATCAAATAAAAAATTCTAGAAATCTGTAAAAACAAGAAATGTACCTGACACCACCTCATTTGAAAACTAAAAATCTATTGATGTGGTTGAAAATGATTTTTCCAAACCCTTCTACCTCTAATCTTGTTGATTCCCTTTTTGAATAATTTTCTTCGGACAAAATTTTGAAAAATGACCCAATTTCATTACACTTAAAGCATATAACCATCGACTTATCATTAATTTTCCGATAATTTTCCATGCAATCACAAGACATGTGCCCAAACATTCCACATCAATAGAATTTCATTGAATTTACATGACATTCAACAAGATTCCTTTTACAAAAATTATAATAAGAAAGGAAATTCATTTTCATACCTCCAGACATCATTAATGAGTTCTTACCCATTTCATGAAATCCAGACCACTTCATATTCTTTTCATAATGAGGCATATATTTTTTAGCAAACTCTATATCATCTATTTCATAACAACAAAAAATATTCTCATAGCTTTAAAACTATCGTGATGCCAATGCTCTTCACAAAAACAGTTTCAAATCGAGGTAAAATATATAAGTATTACATTCCAAATATCGATTAAAATATAATGCATTCCTAGCCAGTATTGTAAAATTATCTTCATATGCTTCCACAGAATCATCACCTTTCGATTTCAGTTCAACGAATTCCTTTCCATTTTTGAGTCGAATAGTTTGTGGGAAATATTTTTACAGAAAAGAATCTCAAAATAATCACGTTACATACTATCAAGATCATCTATTTCTCTCATATTCTTAACCAGATACCACAACTTAACAGTTACACCTTCTAAAAGATAAATGGTTAGTATTCCCTTTTGAATTTTTAACATCCTCTGACATCATTTATCATTTATAGATCATTCAATCATCTTTTGGCAATCAAGGGATATGCGGTTCAACTAAATGATGGAGGATGTTTCCCCATAAAATTCTACAAAAAGTCATGTTTATTCATGGTATATCATGTTCCACTCTAGCATAGATACCACCCCAATTCATTACTTGAGTCAGTGGATCCATTGTTGTTACAAACTTATCGGTTTTCATTCCCACCATTTCGGGAAACATATTCAGACAGACATCAGCCTCTTGCTGCCTTCCTAATTCAACTTCCCTATTTCTTCTGTGACAAAATCATTCTGTACAATCATAACATAGATGAAGCAACATGGTAGTCCTTAAATTCGATAACATTTCAATTTACCATAGATTTAAAATAATTTATGGTATTTTTTAAATATCATCCCAAGACCTAATGATCACTAAACCATCCATTGATAACAATTATAAGGAACCGACCTTAAAAAATTACTTAATATTGAATTTTAAAAAATGACATACATTATTACACATTTAAGATCTTTTTGGGATAAAAAATTAAAATAATTAGGATATATTACATACATGACATACAATATTCATACTAAAGGATACACCTAAAATAGTATCCATTTTTATCAAAATTTAAATAATTAAAATTTAAAACATGATTTCATTAACAAAACTCCATATCAAACATCATGACACCCTTCATTATCTTATACATCCTTATATCTTGTGATTTTTTTTGAAAAAACATGAGATGATTATAAAAAACAGTAACACATGTAACAAAAGAAAGCGCTAGTCATGTGAAAACATAAAAACCAATAAACCCCATTATCATAAAAACTCATATGCATATAAGAATATTGTAGTTTCCTTGGGACGAATTTAACATTTAACTCTTACATTGACCCTTAAACAAGGAATAACCTTTTGTTTAACTTCCATCTTTGGAGTACCAAATGCATTAGAGAGCTATAATGGGGCTCACCCATCTTATCTTGATATATAATGGGATCAACCAAACATATATTGATATATAATGGGCTCAAACCAACATAAATAATCGCCAAGGAACATATCAAGGCAATAATGTATCTTCAAAATCAAAAGAAACAACTCATGCCACATACTTATGAAAAACCAATCCTTTTGAAATCTATTAAAGATAGTTTTAAAAGGAATTTATAGATAATACCCATTAAAATATAATTAGAGTGAGGATTAATAGAATGGAATGGATATGTGTATAAACTGTATATACACATAGTACAATATAATACAAACAAAAAACAATATCACCAATAATCATAATACCACAAAATGAAAAAAGAAGAAGGTTAACCCAAAAATGGGAAATTGGGTTAAAAATTCCCTTACCTGGGGTTCTTCTTTCATGAAAGTTGTTTAATCCTAATATATAAGGATTAAAAAAGTGTTATTAATATCACAAGGAAACATATTAATTTTTATAACACCTTACATGATAATTTTAAAAAATCATTCAACACATTTATTATTAATAATTTTTATTCACATTGTTTTGGGTGCGTTGTTTACATGGTTTCCATGATCGGTTCATGATGGATGATCTTGTGGATTTGAAATGAAAATATAGAATTGGAATTGAATGGTATATAAATATTTCAAGATCCATAAAAATATCATTTAGTATTTTGAATTCATAAATGAGTATTATTCAAAAGATAAAATAGTTTTCATATTTGTTTAGGTCATTTTTGTTATTCTTCAATCGTAATGAACACATTTGATTTATAAATTTATAAAAAATGTATTAAATGAATCCATACCCTTAAATAAGATATAATACATAAATAATAATCATGTTAAACCATAGAAAGGTTATCATGAAATGTATTAAATAAATTAAATGAAATTTAAATCACATCATCCACGATGTCAGTAAATCGACACATCACATATGGTGTTTTAATTTCTTTAATTAGTGGGAGAGGTGAAGAAGATTGATGATTAATTTTCCATGAACATTAGAAAATATAGTATATATAAGGTTCTTGATCTTTCATTCCTCTTGTATATGGGGAGGGGAATATTTTATAAAAATAAAAGGAAAATAATGGAAAACACATGAAAATAAAAGGAGATTCTTACACCTTGTTCTCTTCTCATTGACATCCTCTTTAAGGCCATTGGTTTTGACCTTTTGAGGAGACCAGAAGCTCCAGGATGTGGGAAAGAAACTTTTAAGGAGTATTGGGCAGAACACAAGTAAGGATCAATTCTTGAGAGGTGTGAGAGGAATATGAGAATGAGGGTTGTATTTATATTGGACGAGAGGAGGTATTTTTCATTATTTTAATCTTTATTATAATATTGATTTTCAAAAAGATAAATAGTCATAATTAATGTATACCAAATAGTAATAATTGCATGTAAGTTTGAACCAAGTTGTCTTACATTACTTACGATGTCATAAATTGTGTATTTAACTAATAATTTGAATATATGGCATTTTACAATATTTCACTATTCAAAAAAATTCATGAATTATAAAAAATCCCAATAATTCACCCTAACCAATTTTTGAACATTAGAATTAAAAAATGAACTCCATTTTTTGAAAATAATTATATAAATATTTTTTATTTAATTTTTTAATAAAATCATACTTAATTCCAAAAATAACAATTTTAAATCTATAACTGCTTTTATATTACATTGAAAAATTAACCCGGATGTCATTATCATAAAGACTTAGTAAAATAAGATAATAATAAAATTTGAAATTCATTAATGTCATATTACTATTCATATTACTATTCATAAGGGTATGGTACTATTCACAAAAAACAAGTTGGTTTTATCAGACTCCAAATAACATACTGAACACAATTTTAGATTAATGTTTTTCAAAATTCCAAACAAAGAAGCGGAAAAATTATTTTTAAATTCAAGATATAAATATCCAATTAAAATGATTTTTCATGCATTTCATTTATTTTTTTTAATAAGAATGGATTTTACAGAAAAGAGATAACATGGTTTGATAAAACATTACCAATTGTAAAATCCATCACTTTCTAGGGTTTCATGGTTTACTGGGATTTGAATGATGGTATGGGAGTATTGTGAGCTAACCATGGACTACCCAAAATCTATTCAAATCCTCCAATTGTCACCCGAAAACACCAATGATAAAACATAAAAATGATATATTCAATATAAAAAAATAATAATACCTATAAATGAGTTCACAACATCTCCAACAAATATATGGATCTTACAATCTCCCCACCTTATAACACATCATCATCAATCTGTACCCCAAAGCATATCTAAGATTCTGAGTCAAAATGATAAGGCCACTAAGCTAGTATATTTACTTCTCTCTCCCAAATAACCTATTTAGCACAATCATTTTTACCTTGTATATGAACTATAATAATGTTTTTTCCCCACAACACATTATCAGGAGAATCCATCACATGTATTAGATTCTTCATAAATGAAGCATCAGTATCAAGTCCAACATCATCCATATCAAACTCATGAGAAGGTTAGGGGAGATACCACCATATTAAGAATCATGGAAAACACTTGGAAAAGTATTATACCACTATGGAAGATCTAATCTATATGCCACCATCCTCATTCACTCCAAAACATAAAATAGTATACCAAAACTCAGCGCCAACATTCCCTATATCCCTATCCTCTATTGACCTAATGTAGGGGACACCCATATGAATAGATGATCACCATCTATAACTTTTAGGGATCTTCGACATATTTGAACAACCGACCTATGTCTACTCCGATTCATAACCCTAAGCTTCAAAATCAGGTGAACTTCTTCTGATATCTCCTGCATGAGACTCGATCTGAAATGCTTGGTTTCACCTACCTCAATCGAACGTAGAGGTGATCTACATGTACTAACATATGATGCCTAATATTGTTCCATGTTAAGAGTTTTATGATAAGTATTTGTTTTTGTTAACTCTACCAATGTTAGTTGAATATACTAAGATCCAAAAAAACCTAGGACACATGACCAAAGTATATCCTCTTGAACCAATATAATATCCTCAGACTACTAATCTATCTATGGGTGTAATTTCATACTCAGTATAACCTATGTACCATAATCCATCAGTATTACCTACTATAATTATAAAGTAAAATTTGAATACCTATATGAAAAAATTCATTATGGCACCCATTGTAGATAGACTATTTCTCGAACATATAAATCCTCCGCCAGTTCCATAGAGTAATCATCCAATATATTAGATAAATTTACTAATTTAGTTTTGTTAGTCCAAAATTACCCAAATATCATCATTATTTAAAGCTGTTCTTGGGAGACCCAACAAAAATAGCACCATAACCTCTTCCCACTTCCATTCTAAAATTTCGACCAACTATCGTAGGATACCAAGTCATTTATTCTTAGCCTTCACCTGTTGACATGTGTGACATCATTATGTGAACCATGATATATCCTTTTTCATGTCCTTCAACCAAGTCCAATTTCATTGGTCATGTCACATTTTGGTGAAACTCAATGCACCTCCCAATTGGAGTCCTGAAATTCACACATCAACTCATCTCATAAATTCATAGGGAAAAAACCAGCTAAAGACATTGAATATATCATCATCATTTGTTTTATATTTAAAAGATAAATCAAAACCTTTATGTGTATTCCTTAATGAAAAAAGACAATGGATCCATGTACTTCTTGTCTCTAATGTCATTTAAATGCATAGATTCTACTAGAACTGATTTGAGAGTCATCTTCTCCTAGCTCCCCTAAACCACCATCGGAATTTCAGCTAGTAAGGTCATAATTTTACACTCAACATTTTACTCTTGAACATCCCGAGTCTACGATTTTCTAATCATTTTGTTATCAACACTATTTCACTTCCTATATGTATATGTTATCTCACAATCAAATGTTTACACATTCTCAACCAATCACCACTACTAGGGATTCAATACAAATATAGAAAATATTTAATTTATGTAATAGAGATTAGTATACATAGTAAACTTTTCACCCTAGAGATATTTATTCCAACAGTTCAAAGCATAAACCATTGTATCTAACTCATGGTGTTTCATAGGGTATTTCCATTTATGTTTCCACAACTGCTGACTCCCGAACACCACAAATCGATCTACCGACATCAATACTACTCCATGTTCTATGTAATAAATGTCATAAGACACCATATACTCATCATATATCCAAGGTAGAATCAATATTAGTGTTGATTCCAATCTCTTATTCAGTTCTTAGCAATAGTTATCTCATTCTTCAGACCATTCAAGCCGTATTCCCTAGTTATTCACATTCGAAATATGTTCTTCAAAATAGGAAAAGTCCAGAATGAACCATTGATAATAACCCTATAATGCCAGACAACTATAGATTTCAAAAATATTATTATGTTTTTACCACGAATCAACTACTAAAACATTCTTTGGGTAAACTAACATGTAATCCCCAAAGATGATGTGATCTAATAAGTGTACCAAATCAATAAAAAATTGACACTTTGATATCATTGAGTATATCTAAAGCTCTCTTAGTGTACTCAGGGTGATGTATATATATTGGGAATGATCATAATATGTAAAGGTGTACATCAAGATATCATCCAAAAATCTAACTCAACTAATCTTGGTATGGTTGCAAGATTCTATTATACAAGTCCATGAATAGTACCCATTTGTTCACGGACCAAAACAACATCACAAAAAACTCATGAATTCCATACCTGATTCTAAACATATTCCTAGGTATATAATAAGGCATAAAAATCTACTAATGTTACCCAAATATCATGTAGATCATTGAGAAATTACAAGATCCACTAAACTTGTCAAATAGTTCATCAATAGGACGAATTGGATATTGGTTCTTCATTATCATCCAATTGAACTTCTAATAATCAAAACATAAAAACAAGATCTCGTCATCCATATTATAAAAAACAGGGAACCCCAAGGAGAAGTTCTCAGATGAATAAAACCATTATCCATCAGCTCTTCTGGAATAGTTGTAAGCTCCTATAGCATTATCGGTTCCATTTTCAATAGTTCAAGAGGAATTGGATCATCCCCTTGTATGATATCAATAATAAATTTCATATATAAATCTAGTGGAATACCTAAGAATTAATCATAAAAACATACAGAATCTGACCCAATAACAATGGAAATATATTATGCTACACACCACCAAAATCTTGTAATAGACTAGATTTCTGGGCAGTGAGCACCTCCAGTTTCTAATCTAGACCTGCATGTCTCACCAAATATCATACTCCCCATTGTGAATATAATTATTAAGATAAAGATATTTAAATGTAACATCCTTAAGTATCAATATATGTGGGATTGGTATACCACTAACCTATCCATACCCATAATTATAATAATCCTAACATGTATAGGATATACATATCCACAGTAAAATGATACTCCCTATCTTCTAGTGTAAACTTATAACATAAACAGATGTCTCTTTACCATATCCTTAATAGTGTATCAATATTCAATACCAAAATCATAGACTTAACTAACACAATCAACCCATTAATGCAATTTTTATATTTTAAATAATGATTGAAACAATATCAAAATTGGTGCTATCACGAATATAAGATAAAATTATAATACCACTAATCATCCACCATAAAATCTCTCTATCCAAAAGTGGAGGATGAATTGTATGAAACTTCTCTTCACAACTTATTTTTGATACTACCTATGTATGTTGAGTTTCACTACTCTACTAATATGATTTCTCATTCTCAGATGAACCTTATCCAACACCTTGACCACCACAGCTAGTGGTACTCCAACTACTCTATTGATACGATATAAAATATTACTTTCACATTCTACGGTTCTTCTTAGATGCCCTGTCACTTCCCACCCATTAAATTTTCTTTCATAAATTCTATAAGTGTCTCATCCAACATCATGATTGAGACATAACCAGCAGTCGAAGAAAATATCTATCATAGTTTGTGGACCTAACGAACATGTGTCACAGTACCCATGTGATATCCAGTGTAAATGATCCTTCTTCTATCCACTCTTATTTCCAAATATATGGCCAATAGTATCATTGTGATTCTTACTACCCTCAAAATATATACCTCTTGATCACCGAGTTTAAATGACCCATAATAAATTGGAATCCTATTATAGGTTTCCGATTGATATTTGAGTCTCACCCACAACTTCAGAATACTTTTTCTACAAAATGATATTAATGTGGGTCCTAATTCAATATTTATACTCATCCTAGAAATAAATTTACATTTTTTTTCATCGCCTTAAAACATTGGAAAAAAATTTTATTGGGCTATAATGAATCCTTCATAGTCCATTATTAACATAATCCACAGATACAACTGACGAACATATCCAATCACTCCTACCTTAGAGTCTCATGATAAAAGTGATACAAAAAATTATAAAAAAATCATCAAATCTATACCATTAAACTGTGCTATATTTTCATGATCATTCCACCAATTCTTTGATGATCCTCATAACATATATGTAACTAACATGGTTCTATTCTAAATAGGTGTCTCTAAATGGTCAATTATAGTATAGATGGACTCAATAAATAAAATTACTTCCTAAGGTCCACTATATCTATTCAATGATAGTCAGTGTTGTAACTGAAACTCCATCATCTGGTTTGAGATACTACTCACTACCTGCTATAGTTATCCTTCAATAAACTACATGAATAAAAAAATTCTCTCAGAACTAACCATAACAATCATAATTATAGGTCATGATTACCATGGGTAAACACATTCTCATTATTCAATATTCTCATTATAAACCTATTTATTCAGATTTATATAATTTTGAAAATGTTATATTTCTTATCTGGAACTTTTTTTAGTTCAATTACATAGGTAAAGAAAAACATTTCAATATCAAAATTATACTCCACAACCGTTTTCTCATGCATTCTAAAATTGATTCAAGTAAAAAATCATGAGTACCTAGAATGATTCATACATACTAAACTCTCATTCTACTATGAGACATGATTCTAATATAAAAAAATTCAAAATCAATAGTCACATCACACAACATGTTCATCACTCAAGGTAAAATAGCATCAATTGGGACAACACTCATGAATAACAACAATCCTACCCTAGGTACAAGTATTTTACCCCTATTGATGGGTTACCTACTCCCCTCCATGAGCACATAACCATGGAATGACTCAACCTATTCTTTTTTATACCATTTCATAATATTAATACAAAATAAAATTAAAATAAAACTTCTATAATACTAATTTGTGACATCCTGACCTGGGTTCCACACACCAGTGCACCGAGATGGTTTGTCAGGTTACCTCAAGCACACCTCCTAGATTATAAAGGTCGTCGAATAGTAGTAGGGGTGTACAATCATTCATGCTGGGAAAATGAACTCTTTATAAAATTAGAACAATAGTGTAAATAAATAAAAATAAATTATTGGTTTAATTAATAATTAACCTCTATAGAATCACATGTTATCCAAAATAAGAAATGATATATGAAAAACTAAATAATTGATGTGTCATACAAAATATGTGTCAATGGTCAATATGAAAAATATAAAATAAAAAAAGTCACTAAGATCTCCAAGTAGGTTGTGTCATCTCATATCTTTTCCTCATTCATTCTCCACCCCGACTCATCTACCTAACTTATGGTGCTTTCCCTATTCCTATCCTACAACAAATAAATCTATTTGGGAATTGATCTAGGAGACTGAGTAAGGTCCGATAACTACTCAGTAGGCCACCACCAATATTTTCTAGAGAAATATCTATTAAATAAAAGTTAATATAGTTGTAAAATGAATAAATTACAATACACATGTCAATAATTACCTCATTTAAACTATTCTTTAATTTAACCACATAATGCCCCAGGTTTCCAAGGACACTCGAACCATCAATACCTATTTATACTAGTTCTAGAGTCTAAACTAACATAAATGGATTTCATATATCACATTAATAATGTATTCTAATGAACTTTTAATATAAACATATCACGAAGAATTGGAAACATTGTTCAATTCCAACTCATGGGCATATTGCGTCGTGTCTAATTCCATCTATGTATTTGGAGCTAGTGTCCCTATCGAACACCTTAATAATCACTTAGTTATTTGGATGCTCTGTCACAATACCACACTATATATCTACGTTGGGAATTTTTTGAATCATTCCCCACCCCACACCTCATTTATCATATATCACTCAAGTAATCTTTTTAAGGAGTTGATTGTGTCAATAACTCATTTATCAACATATCACAATAAGCTTTGGAAGCATGAGGCAATGTCCCACAAATGTATATCACATATATAAAAATTTCTCATACATCATAATAATCATGAAAAATACACAATAAACCTTTTACCAATATCTCATAACAATGGTACAATCCATATTTGCACAACCAATATTGTTCTTCAATTTAATAACATGGAGAAATATATAGAAATCACTATTAAATAACTTTGTGAAATTTTAATCATTTAAAAAATTATTTCCATCTTGAACGTCATAATTATGATTTAAAATTTTTCTATAATAACATTAATTTACCAAATAAAAATTCACAATTTCCCATTAATTCCACAAATCACAACATTTCATAAATTAGTTACCTTGTTAAATAATCAACATTAATTGACCAATTACACAATCTGGTTAATAGGAAAATTCCATAAACCCAATAATCCGTCAATTCCGCAATCCCATAACTTATTTAATAACCATATAAATTAATTAAATTTAATAATTTCAATTTATAATTGTTTAATAGACATTATACATTTGTGTTCATGCAATTTAAATCGATAATTTAATATTTGGATAATAGACCACATACCACATGATCATTGATGACCATGATCAAAACAAAGAATGATATCTAGATCTAAAATCTAAATCTATAATAAAATTAATCAATATTCAAAAATAATAGATTTAAATTCACTATCCATAATAGAAATAAATTTTTTTATTATTTCGAAAAATATATGGGAGAAATATAAAACTAATCGAGAAAAAAAAACATACTCTAAGTGTTGATGATTTGACCATATGACCCTCAATTCATCATGAACGATGTTCAAGATCTGTAGGGATTAATTTTTAATCCTACAAAAATGAGTGGAAATGGTTAGGGTATAATTTGGTCATCATTGGGTTATGTTTTGTGGGTTCGGGATTTTTAAATATAATTTTTGGATTAAATAAACTATTGTGTACAGTTTATTATACAGGGGGGAATGGTTTTCTAAAAAATGTGCCAAAACTATAGAACTATTTTATGGGTTATTCATATTCACTAAAAATAGGTACCACTATTTTAAAACCCATTCACCTACTATGAAATATCTCTATATCTGGGGTTACATGATTTTCTAGGACATGGGACACAATTGGGAATAATCGTGTGATAATTGTGTATACCCAAAATCCATCAAAAATCATCCCAATTTATTCCAAATTATCTCAAGATAAATCTCAATCATGAAATACACTAAAAAGGAATAATTATAATTATAAACATTCTTAAGACATATATAGAAAACATCAGGATCTTTGTCATTTTTTTATCATCATTCCGAGAAACACTTCTCAAGGATTATAAGTATATAGAATGAGATATTTAGATAACGTTTATTTTTATGTGTTTTAAGATATTATTCTATACTCTATTCTTGTGTTTCTAAATTATATTTTTATTAGGCTATGTTTTTTGGGGTTATAGTTTCCATTGTAGAGTTTCCAATCCAATTTTAAAGTTGCGTGATTTTTCCAAACCATATTGATTTTATATGAAATTGTGTGCCTTAAATAGTGAATGAATGAAAAATCTTATGTTAATGATTATAATGACTTCATAATTAGAAACCTTGTGTATTGGTATATATAATAAATAATTGGTTGGTGGATATTTTTACAAACAATGTGAAAAAATATTTTGGGTCTCTAAAAAAGGAATCATTTGTATATGGTTGGAATATAAATTTTCAAACCAGGTGACCAAAGTATGTGTGCATGAGTTAATAATCCAAAAACACATTATAACAGATATGATTTTATGCATTCTTCTTCATTCATCTATACCACTAAAAAACTAATCATTTTTATTATCCTAATGGTTTCATACTAATTCGATGTTTATTTAGACGGATCCAAGTGTGTTGGCTATTTGAGAACTGTGATATATGATATGTAATGATTTGTTTCATGGACTTATTCTAGATAAACCATTCTTCCTTTGATAGTATTCATAGATCCAACACAAAATTTAAGGATCTATGGATTTCAATACCTTCTAATGAATAATTTATTAATTGTATCAAGAATGGATATAGGTCTTAGATGTATGTGGAATAAAATTGACTAAACTAAGATTTAATGTATTTGGTAGATAGAATAAAGAATTTTATTATTTTACATTAAATATAATTCTCTTTAATTCTATTTTAGAACCATTATTTTATTGATTTGGTATTGATTTTAGGGGATCCTAGTGTGAATGATGAATTGTATTAGAGAACAGATGTGACTGAGGTATCTTTCCTCATTGGTATTCAATGATTATTACATTCAATATTTTGGTTGGAAATCAACTACCATAATTTAAACATATATAATCCTATTTCTATGATATTATAAATTCATTGATGCACCTCGATTGACAATTTTGGATTGTGATTTCATATGTGTCTATTACCAGTGCGACCCACATATGATGCTTTATTAATTGAGAATTATTATGTATATTTTTAGAGAATGGTTTTTTATCAGATATGATTCTCTGTTTATAACTTATCACATAATGAAATTTTTTGATTTTCATTTTATTTTCCACTCTATTATGTTGTTTCCAATCCATTAGTGGTGTTAATACTGACACTAATAATAGGTGGACCATCATTGTATGGTTATCCATTAGAGTCAAATTGATCACGACATGGGGTGGTGGTGGCGATGGCAATAAATTAAAACATATGGTAAGGTAATGAAGTCCTTGAGACTAGTACTAATGTACAAAACACGGGGTTTGATGGTTGTGAGGCATAAAGGTTTGCATGAACTTAGAATGGTGGTCTTATTGATTGAGCAGTGATGGAGATAATGTGTGATTGCCCTATGGACCAACGTAGCTCGAAAACAATGGAATTTCTCAGAGTTAATCCTTATCTTGATAGAAATCTATTCTCAAAACATATTCTCAAAACATTTGTCTTTTTTGGATCAAATACATATATAATTGAAGGTTAGGTAGATTATTTATCACATAAATACTCAACATATGTTTGCTATTTATTTCTTTTTCATATTCATTAATCAAGTAGAAAACTATTATACCTGTAGAAACATGTTAAAGATTAATTAGTGGAGTCATATCAAGTTTATACTTTCACACAATTCATGAATTATGATCCCTAGGTCGAATTAATGATTTGAGATCTAGGTAAGGACAAGGTGAACATTACATATTACTAAGATATGTAGTAGTGATTTAGATGTAGTACCATGATGACCATTGATGATTTTCCTTATTTATTTTCTTTATCAACATACACATTATATTCTATAATTTTGTATTCCCAAGTGGGTGCCTAGTTCTTTTTTCATGAATCACGTGGGTTAAAACATTTACAGTACTGTGTTTTCTTTATCATCCATATTTTTTACATGGTTGTTTTATTTATTTAGGATTATGAAATATGATACTGATTACATAGGGTATATTCTTCTTACTAAACCATTGGATAGTCATCTATAATTGGTAGCTAATATTTTGTAGGGATTCACACATGATCTCTTGCATCATGTCCTCTCAAGAGATGATTGAATAATAATGGTTGGGGCATAAAAAACCTGCTCTATTTTTATTTTTTATAAAGAAGTCAATTGTCATAACTGATTTCAACAATTTATCTTATAAAGGACACTCATAGACATGGGTAGTAATTGGATTAATATTTTTAATTAGATTAGGAAAAATTATTTATAGATATTGTCAGAAGAAAACAAATTAAAATTATTCCAATAAAAAGGTTAAACATTTTATAAAAAATAAAATAAATAACATAATTTATTAAAAAATAATTTTCTACATTCACAATATAAATGGTAAGAAGGTATTAATATATAATTATGAAAAGGAATGAATCATTTTGGACATTATTGTTTATAAATTCGATGTTAATAAAGATCACCATAATGTAATAAATATTTGAATTAGACCACATTGATTCATATGCTAAAGAGAAATGTAGGTTTAATTGACTGTTGTGTTATTTCAAAAATATTAACTCAGGATCATAAAAAAGAATTCTATTTAATTATCCCTGAAATGGAAAACCACACACACAAATATATATATTTTATATGTTTTTATTTTATTAATCCAATCGACTGTTTATGTGGTATTTATATCTAAAATTACGACTTGGCCAAAATAAATATTTTTCCCTTTAGATATATGATGATCATAATGAACGTAAGATTTTAAAAACATATAGAATGCATATTTTTAAAACATTACTACTAAATTTGATTATTATGACCCCAACATACATGTATTTATATTTGACTAGGGAAGAATAATATTATATAATTCATAAAGGAAATTGAGATAGTTTTTGATGCATATTATACCATGAAAAGTATTTTTTTTTTATTAACAACATTATTTTGTATACAAACATCTAATCACTATTATATATTCATAGGATTGACATCATTGTGAGATTAAATATAATGAGAATTAATTATCAACACTAGGTGATGGATACTAAATTTATGATTAACAAATAAGATCACAGACAACTAAATCTAAATAAGTGCATAACATGTTTTTTAAGCAATGTCATATTAATTAATGATAACTCTAAGAGTTATTAATCTATATAATTTACCTTGATTCAAAATAAAACAATGATTGCATAAATTACCATATCTCTATTAAAAAATGATTAATAATGAATAATGTATTATAGCAGGGTAATAATTTTGATGAAAAACACAATCAATGATTTCAATGAAAAAAATATTATACCAAGGTAGTAAATATCTCTCTTATATCATCTGCCTTTTTAATAAAATTGAAACAAGTTATAATTATATGTTCATATTAATATTAAATAATATATTAATGTTGACTGTCCCAGTAACCCAATTCATGGCTACCTAATGTAAGGACACATAATTTGTTTTACCCAATAGCATTGAAAATATAAAAGTAATACTATGTTAAATTTAACCATTGAAATAAAAAAAATATCACCTAATTAAAAAAATAAATAATGTCATGGTATGCTCCCAATGAATGAGATCAACATTTGATACACTTTCGAACCATTGTCTAATTATTAAAGGAATTGACATAATTTATATGGATAGACCCATTATTTCATGAAAGATAACATGAATATCCCAATAATGATACATTATTATTATAAACAAGTGATATCAAATACTACGAATATAAAAAATGAATAATGACATTTAGCTCCCATCTTAATCTTATAATAGAACCTTAGTTATACATAAAATAAAAAAATTCATACTTTATTGTTATCAAATGATTCATTTCAAAAAATATAGGTCTATAATGAATATATCAGTGAATTTTCATTGAACAAATTTAATAAATGTACATTCTTGATATGGATTCATTCAACTAATACCTTTTTTGGTTTTCTTTTCGAAATATGCCACCCCACGGTTTTTAAGATAGTAAAAATAGTGACACCATTTAATATCTACAATAATCCACAATTTGAAACATATTACTCTAAAACCACTATAATATAACATACCCCCATTGATACCTTTACTTTGTTTATAATTATATAGATTGTGTAATCCCAACCCCATCACTAATAGACATAGAGAAAAATATTACTCTTAAAGAGGAAAATATCACATCATGGGAGATATTTTCCCTATACTAATTTTATATCATTATAAAACTAAGTATAAACAATAAAATCATAAAAATATATTAATGTTCTATGATCAATCAAAAATATTAGATAAAAACCAACGTACTACTTTTTATAATATGAAATAATTTTTTTAACATAATGTGCCCCATGACCGAGCATAAAAGTTTCGTATCACCCCACCATAATTTTTAAAATTAATATAGATTAATGAATATTGTCTATATGGTTAAATCATGTCCCAAGACATTTTCCCAGATAAGGGTGAGTATTAATTCAGAAAATTTTTATACAAGTACATGATTATGAATAAGTTAATGCATAATGTGGATATAGTGAATCACGAGATGTAAATAAAATCAAACATCCTCACTAACTGGATTGGGATTAATAGATCATATATTCATAAGATAACAAATAGATTTAAATAATAATGTCACTTATTGGGATCAAAAATTCCCTTGATCAAATATATTATTCATATAAAAATATAATATTCAGAATACAAAACTCCCACCCATTGAATATAACTGAAATATAGTGAAAATAATAAATAATTTTATATGGATCATTTTTTTTATGAAAAATATAATTTGATTATTCTACTGACGTATTGATATAATAAAATCTAGTAATGAAAAATAATTATATTGGTTTTAGAGTGGAATCACTATACCTTGTGGTTTATAAACTATCAAGAAATGATTGAATAGTACACCGTAAAATAAAATACACCCAATACATATATAATGAGAATGATTAATCTAAAAATTTCAAAAATAATTTTTTAGAACTCCATTAGTGTAGAAATTTATATTATATTCATCATGTATAATGATATCTTTACTTTCTACCTATCATTTATCTTTCGATAACAATGATATTAAAAATATTGAATTTTTCTTCTAAAAATAACCATTAAAATCATATATTCATCTTGATCAATTTCATTGTAATATTTAATCATCTATCATTTATTAATTCATGAGAATTTATTATTGATTGGGATCACTCCATGCCTTTAATCACCTCAATGATCATGTCACCCATCCTTCTCCATTATTTTATGGTCAATTATATTGAATAAGGTTGAACTATAAGTCCTTACCATATCTTTAAGCCTCTAGGTTTGAAGGAATTTGAAGCCATCAAAGGAAAATTAAATAAATTGTATAATTACAAAATGATAAATATTATAGTTTAATGACTTCATACTTCACCCACATAAAAATATCATAGTCCACCACATATATATCCACCTAAAATAATATAATGATCATAATATAAAAGTGGATCTATGATATCTTATAATACATAACCATATTTATAATTATGTGATCTTTATTATCTGGAATCTATATGTATAATTAGACACAAGTAACATTACACATAAATTTACACTATTTTTATGAACATTATTTAATAAAAGTACATGGTTTTTTATGATGACATCATTTCAATCCCACAATGATCATCCATGAAACCGCTCATTATATTTCAAAACATTACAAGGAAATTTATAGTTATTACAACCTGACATATACATTTACATTTCAAACAATGTCCTTAAGGTAAAATTTATTATACTTACTTAATTATCATTCCAAAACTATATGGAAATAATATCCTGCATTACATTAAATAATTTGTAGTCTAATACATATAGAATTGATACCTAATTTTGATTATACTAATTATTACCTCTTTATTATCCATCAAAATCCATGAAACTCTAAAACATTAATTACTATATATAATTTTAGTTATTTGAATGAATATTTGAAAATATTTGTCAACTACTATAACCTAAAACATTAAAATTGTATTTCTTATAATAGTATACCTATTGGGCTTTGTTGATAACTCACCACTTTTGAACTAATATCTTATTCGGAATATTGTTACTATAAATCTTCTATATCATTGGTATACATCTCCAAATCCATATGAATCTTATTAATAGTCTACTAGATTATTCACAAATAATACACTATAATCCCACCTATTCCACGGTATTTGGGATATAAATTAGTTAAATTAAAATTCAATTAATTGAACCACTCTACAAACAGCAAGAGAGTAAAGAATTTACATTAAAAAATTCAATATAATTTTCACATTCATCTCCCCTTGATAAATCATTTTTCTACTCATTCTGAATATATCATCTATATAATTTAAATTTAAACACCTATGTGTATGTATCCCATTTAATCTTGACAAAAACAATTATGTATATCTCTTTTATTGAATTTTACGATATATTACCCTTTGATACTAAGTTTTTTATTATTTTATTACCATTTTAAACAAAATAAAAGAATAATCCTTGAAGGCTGTTAGTACGTTGAAAAAATTTATATTAATGAATGCAAGAAATATAAATTACCATGTCAAAAATAAATTATAGATTATAATAACACATGATAAACATTTTATTTTTCTAAACCACTCATTTCAATGAAATTTTGGAATGAAAAACAACTTTATTGGTATAAGAGAATATTCTCCAACATATAATGTTGATATATATTGCTTTACTAAATGATTCAACTGATACCTCTGAAAACATTTTTTGGTGATTGCCTTTGTTATGACATCAATGAATTCATATTAAATTGAAAAATGGTCAAATTTCATTAAAATATGATTAATTTTATAATTGAAATGTGATACTTTATCGCGTCTATCATCATCATTGAATTAAGTATTATAAATTAACTCAAATTTATGGTGACTAGGTTATAAAATTTTGGTGTAACATGAGAACTTAGCTCAATACAAATGTCTAAAAGTCATTATTTTATGAATAAGATTTATATATAAGAGTTAATTATTGATATATATTTATATAATTTAAGAGTAAATGATAAGAATCCTCTATCACAACTTAGATGAGAAATATTTAAATACCCACCGTAAAATTTACCACCCTAGGTTGAGTTCTTGAAATACACTGAACAAGACCGATCTATAATTGTAAATACAAAAAACTACTACGATTTTTTAGTTGTAGAACACTAAAAAATATACATTTCCTATGGTATATTGAGTTAACCACTTCACATAAAACATTTAGATACTCACTCCACTAAATTGTTATCACATGGGTTAATATATATTTTATGCTATGTCAAGTATTGATGCAATTAGATATATTAATCTTTGAATGATATTCAGGTACTCAATAATTTTGATCACATATCATTTAACATCCATTGGAAACATGAACTAGGTTTCTATGGATGATGCTAAAATGTTTTTTCTTCCAATTAAAATCCTTTTAACAATTCCCTATAAGATTAGTAATGTGATATAGAAATTTTTGTATTTTTTGATATAAATTATAAAGTTAACAGAAAAAATTTAATTTTCAAATCAGAAATAACTCAAATTGATATCCTAGGAATTCAACAGATTGGTTTCATTAAGAATCACATAAAAATAAAATAACTATATCTTCTATATAGAATAACACTATCATCCAATGATAATTATTCTTCTAGAAATATTAATTTTAACACCCATTGATTTTATATTATGTTTCTAAATAGATTTATTCTCTTTAAATAGATTGTGTTACACACAACTCTGAGATTAACCAAATACCGATCTATTATTATGTGACCATTATAAACTAAATGTTTGGTTGAAATTAATAAATAGGAATAATTTTTTAAAATATGGTTTGTTAATTTATCTAATAATATTCATTGGTTGTCAATTCATTTTAAACCAAAATAACAATAAAAAAAGAAGTGTTTTCAATTTTTTTTGTGTGCAATATATCTTTATCAAAGTAAAATGATAGAGTAACTATTTTTAATGATTTTAATGAAATTAATAAATTATACATGAAATTTTTTTTACCAGTCATATAACATTATTAATATTCCTATGATAAATAAAATTAGTTTTATTTAAAAAACGTTTTATAATATAAAATTTTATTGCATTTGGTGCACTTATTTCATAATTTATTTCCACCACATATACATTTTAAAATTTATATAATCGATTATGTATTTGGAATCATAATGTTAAAATTTATTAATCATATACCTTTTGTTTTTGTCCAATATGAATAAAAATTTTGGTAATTTTATATACAATGGTAAATGGTAAATTATGAAATATTAGTTAAAATAAAATTAACAGAACAATATACCAACCATAAAATGTTCCCCAATTTTTTGAGTTACTAACAACAATAATAATTTAGGTTTCTAAAAGATTATCATTATACTTCTATTAAAAATTGATTAAAACCCTTATAATAATTTAATTATAGAAAAGTCAACGATGCCACATTCATATTTTTAAAAATATATAATTTTTAATAAGGTATCATCTAAAAGATATATTCGAATATATGTAGTATTTGTAAATATAATTTAATTAGGTTCATCAGGGTAGTTTGTATTTAAATAGAAATATTGAAATAAATACCCTATATTCTTGCAGAATACTGATGCAATACATATTTAATTAATAAAAAAATAAAATATATGACGTTACAAATATTAAAAAAAATATAATTCGAGATATTTAATTTTATATATGAAATTTTAGACTAAATTTAAATATGAGGTCTTTATGAAAATATTTATCTCAATTTTACATTGTGCACTATTTTTTAAATGTCAATTTAATGAATAGTGTCAAAATAAACATTGATGATATTTTAAAAAAAACAAAATATATTATTTAATGATATAAATTTATAAAAATATTAAATTTGTTCAGTTTATTAGTATTTTTTTGAAGATATCATCAATGTGACATTTACTGGTCAATAAGTATTTTATATTTAAAATATTGACCCCAATGGTGTACAATCCATGTTGCACATTAAGAATTAAAGGGGTTAAATAATGGATAAAAATAATTAATTAGGGAAATAATGTGACCTAAACATGTATAAAAATTATTGGTTGAGGTAATTTTGAATATAATTATCCTTAAATGGAAATAAATCACTATTAATTCAATTGTAATTATAAATTAATTTATTTTAATTTAATTATTTGAGAGTTTCTAAAAGTACCCCACACCACAATTATAAAATAGAACATCCTCCCACACTACCTTACACCATGTTGATCCTTATAGATCTCGCAAAACCATCAATTTAATCTTCCCAATAGCTATATCCATGTTTTAAGGGTCATGATATTCCACAAATACCACCCAAGATACCTTACGACGATGACTAAAAGAATATTTTTTAATGGGAGGTAAACTTGTTTACCAACTAATTCACGTTCATTCATTTTTCTACCTCCTATTCCTATGTTGTACCCATCATTAAATTATATATACATTATCATTAATATACCAGTATATTATAGTGATCATGAAACAAAAATATTTTTTATTTTATCTATCCTTTATAAAATTAAAGTACCACACCTGTATACGTATGGATTACCGTCCCCATGTAGCCGTGCAATTTGTTTTTCATCAGAAATTTACATTGAAAGATAAAATAATGAAAATAATGGATGTATATATATAATAATTATGACATGATATTTATTCTTTTAATTGAATATACTATCTACTTCCTTCCACTATCATACATTTAGAAATGATATCATCGTCAGTGCACACAAACGGCTTACCGTCTCAAAATAGTGATGTGATTCATTTTCAATTGTCAACATTAAATATTGTTATAAAATGTACTCAAGGATTAAATATTATATTTATGACTTTAATATTACTATATAGATAATAGATCTATATCCTAGCTAAGACAAATGACTATTTTAAGAAAAAACAAGCATGAGAAAATAAGACAATTAACACTCGAAATAGTTTAATGAATAAAATAATGGTAAACTTTTATTATGGTATCATATATGATATAATAAATATTGATATTATTATTGTATAAGTACATAATTTTTTTTAAAACAAATAATAATTAGGTTCAGTCATGAATGGAGGAAATCATACCTAAGGCAAGGGTGATTTCACAATATCATTATTATTTGAGATTATTTATTTTCAAGTATCCATTCGGGAATATTTAAATTAAATGTCCATATTTTCTAAGAATAATATAAAATATGTGCTTAATATTATCCTATGAATATATATATATTTATTACATATGTTTTTATTTTACAAAATGGTTTGAATGGAATCATTTTGCTACATTCTAAATGATGGTTTTCAGTATTTCTAAAAAAAATTATAAGGAATATTTTTTATATTATGTGACATGAGATTATTTTATCAAATCACGTGTCTTTATTATTTTTAATATTAATTTAAATGTATACAAGATTATTTTCAAATACAATTTTTTTTTCATTTATAGTTTTATCGAGTTATAAACATAAATGATTTCAATGTAAAAATGGTATTTTCCTCAAGAATTGTTCAATGATAAAAACAAATTATTTTAATCTCTCTATAAATATGTTGTTAAATATTATGATTCATCAAATGTGAAATCGTATTATACCACCTTCAATATTTAATGGAATTATTTAGGATTATTTTGAATAGAAATGTAATATTTTCATACCATTTTATATATTACATGTGAAAGATTATGATTTTTAATTAGTGAATGTTCTTAAAATTTCATGTTCTACATTCAAAATGAATGTATATGTTGATTATGTTTCACCGATTTTATATGTGAAATTAATTAGACTTAATAATTATGGATGGGGGCCATTATATCCCATTGATGAAACAATAGGTCGCATGAGACAAACATGATTACGTATAGGTTGAGACCATACCCATTTTTTATGGGTCTTTGACGAATACTTCAATATTGATTTATGATGTCTCTAATTATGCATTCTCTCACTATGTAATTAATTATTAGTTCCCATTTGATCAACTGATTCATTTTTTGTCTATTGATAAGTATTAACAAATGATATTAGTACTTTATTTTATTTAAAATTATTTTTCTAATATTATGATCATGTTATTTGTTTAATTTTATGTGTTTCTGTTATTTATGTTCACGTAAAATATTTTTATTTATGATAGCATATGTTTTATTCATACAACTATTGAGAATCTAAAATCACCAATTTATTATCCCTCATTTGTCTACATAATCCCATGTTTTTTTATTATAACAAATATATAGTTTCAAGGTAGTAGAGTAATAGTTTTTTTAATGTAGTTGTTATATATTTTTATATATTTAGTTGTCGTATATGATTAAATTATTTTTATATATTTCCAAAATAAGTAATCCATTCAGTCCTTCGGGATGTGATTCCTTTACAATTTTACTAATATAATGGTGTAACCACCAAACCTTTTTTTTGGGTTGGGGTGTTTACAATCATTGTAATAAAATCCCTCGTATTAGAGAAAAATATTTTTAAACTATTGATCATGACTTTAATACCATGAACATGGTTATATCATTATCCAATTATTATATTTTTTAAAAAATATATCCTTATCATCTTCGTGTAATATAAACTCACTTGGATATTTAATATAAATATAGTATTATAAAATTGTATTTAAAAAATGATATTTTGGATTCCATTTTATTTATTTTAAATATAAGTTTCATTTATATGGAAATAAAAATAATATCATTTACAATATTTCCATTGGTTTAAACATTTCATCCATATAATTTCCTTCAATTTTATCATATAATTTGTACACAATTCAAGTCTTGTTTTCAATAGACTATCCATATTTTTTCAATTTATATTATAAATACCACTCGGTTATGAAACATATTTTTATGTTTTCCTAATAAAAGTACCTATGTCTAATTTTGTTCAATTTATTCTATCTCATAATTCATGGAATTTATCCAACCATCATCATTATAAACCTCATGAAATAATATCAACTTTATATTTGATAAGAGAATTGTTTTCAATAGATATTTAATATTTCTAATTTGAACCATATTTTTTCACATCACTAATAATGTTTTTTTCCTAATTTATATCTTCATATAAAAATTATTTGTATTTTTGAACTCGATAAAAAATATCATTGTTCATGATTTAATTTTAATCAACTATATTCACTTATGTCGTATCTCTGATGCTAAATAGAATAAATCTATCTTATGCCATTTTTCTATATCATGTAAAACATTTTATAAAGTTATTTTTACAATAAATATATCTATATGATTTTTTATCAGGTTTTTTTCTCTATATTCATAATAGAACTTTTTTAGGTAATATATTAATCTAGTTCGTAACATTTATAAATCATATGAAAGTGTGTAGATGTTTAAATTTGAATTTTAAATTTCAAATATTTTATATTTTAGGAAATGAATTACATTACATTATTATATATTTTTCTTTTTGATCACCCTCAAATGTGGGAATTTGTATTTCATATAATTCCATTTTCCTATATCATTCAATTAATATTATATCATTTATGTTAGTAATAAATTAATATTTAATATGATAATAATGTAGATCATCCAAAATGAAAATACATTACCCTTTTCATTTGTTTTCGAAACATTATTACAAATGTGATGAGGAAAAATTATCCAAACTACATTCTTATATCGAAGCCAAAAAATATATTTTTTAATTCTAGAGCCCTCCTATAAAATTAAATTCATCTAATTAAATAATAAATATATTGATTCACACATATGTATCTATAAGTCCTTAAAAATTGACCAATATACATTCAATTTAGCCTTTCCCTCCTTCATGTTGTCATTATTGAATTTTATTTATTTATACACATTGAATTTTCAATCAATAAAAAAATTCATTGGTTTATATATATATTTTAAAATATACTATAGAGTGTTGATTTATTTTGAATTTATATCCAATAAAGTTTTACCATTTGAAATTACAATTCCAATTTCTCAAATTATCAAATTTATAGTCATGACCATTGTATATAGACCCATGCATTGTGATTAGAAATAATTCTTCATTAGAATTCTCCATTATTATGAATTTTATACATTGAAGATTATAATATTATTTTTTTACAATTAATTACACATCATACAGATAACTAATTAATTTGGCTATATAATCATTAGATTTAATATCAATACTACATCTAATCATTCAGCTCCAATACCACTTATTGGTCCAGTAAATTGATGATAACTTTTGGGGTGGGGATCATGATATATATAATTTATTTTTAAAAATAATTATCTTATTTAATATTCAATTTTAATACACCAATTTAACTCATTTAATATGATATAAAAAATTCATGTTTTATGATATTTTAATTATATCACCATCCTCAATTTACATCTAAGGACCATAATCTCATAATGCGATGATTTAACAAAATTCGCCATAATATGATACATATACATGGTTTAATGTTGACATGTTATCCATATTGGGTTGTTACCATAAATAAAAATGAATTCATTCCCATTTACTATAAAATAATCGTTCAATGAGCTTCATGTATTCATTTTTTATCTCAAAAAATAAAAAAACAGTTTAACAAATTTTTGTGGGAAAATTTCCTATATCTATATAAAAGTTTCTGGAATATTCATTTATGTCATCTAATTTGGACTGTTATATCAATGGTTTGAGAAAAAATATATTATTCTTCCAAAAAAAACTATTAAAATTATATCATTCGCCCCAATGTTTATTAACTTATTCTATATCTACAGGTATTTGATCCATTCGTGATATTTGATCAATATTTACTGTCACATATTGTTTTATATAGTCTTTCTGATCATGGAAAAATTCATTCTCCATTATTATAATACCAATAATGTGAAATATAGTGAAACTAAATTTCCTAATATCACCTTGAAGACTCAAAATTTGAAAGATTTTATTATCATCAATATCTATTGACATAATTACTATTATAGCTCCATGAGAGGTATTATAATATATCACCTTCTACTATATAATCCCTCAAAAAATATTTACTAATCCACATCTGTTTAATTAAATCTCTGACCTGAATAATATATAGTGATATATATTTTAAATGTAATGTGGTGTAATCAAAATTATCATGGTGAAATATATGTGTCATGACCTTTATATATAGAATGATACATGAGTCAAAATGTAATACCCTATACCAATTTTTAATATAACTTCATTAATAGAAATAAATACTTTTTTATGGAATTATCTATATTCTAGAATGACTAGCCCTACAATCATTATAAACCCTTAAATAAATATAGTGAAATTAGAACTTTCTAAAATGTTATATTAATTTTTTTAATATAAAATAATTCATATTAAAATCACATTATACACATAAAAATCATGATGTATATTTAATTTTATAAAAGCTGACCCTATACCAATTTTATATGTATGTAATTCATTATGGTTTGTGGTGCATTTTTTCTATACAAACCAAAACATATATAACTTACATAACAAATCAAGAAACACCAAAAAAATAATTCATTATCCCAAAATAAAACTTTTTTTGTATTTAAACATTTTTTAATAATGAAAACCATAATATTCACAATTGGATTCATTCTATAATTAGAAAATCACAAACATAAATGTGATCTAAAACATGAGCTCCCTAGTTTGACAGGAGATAAAAAATAGCAGTAAAAATTGATGTGATGATAATTTTTCTATTGGATAATAAAATTCCAAAATAAAAATCCAATATTTTGTTATCTATATGTAAATGTCATATTGATACGATACAAAACTAATCTAATATATCACACTATACCAAATAACTATATTAATTATCTAGTTTGCAAAAAATATAGAGTTTTACACTCTATATAATCTTACTGAAATATTTTTTGACTATATATAATATAATATTTTGATATTAACAATTAATGATCATGTTGGTTTAGTCTATAACCAATATGTTGTTTCACACTTTGCCTGTTCTCAATCTATGAGTTTTGGAACCAAATAAATCAAGTGCTCTACTTTTTTTATTTAATTGGAATATCAATTATATTTTATTCAAATATAATGTTTCACACATTGTATAATATCATTATATGTGTTTATATAATATATACTAACATCTTCACTATGTATCACAGATTTTCCAAATAAGTAACAAGGGATCATAATGACTTGTTTATAAAATAATATTGATAAATATTTTATTACCCTTATTATCAAAACAAAAAAAATTTATGTACTATCTTATGATAGGATATTAGGTGCTCTAGAATCATATGTCATCCAATGATTTTCCTATCTACTACATAATTATTTAGTAAAATTAACCCTTCTGTATATGTATTATCATTGTCATCGGTTTCTTAGTCAAATTTCAATATAAATTCACATATTATTCATGAACCCAAACCCACATTTGAATCACACAATTTTAAACTCATCCTTATAAACCACTAGTGTTTAAAAATCCATTTATTATTTTCATGTTTTACCCATGGTAATAAAAACACCTCATTAAGAATATTTACGTTTAACCGTTTCTCTTGGTTAATATATACTTTGAACATGTTTTATCTAATGAATTGTCTAGTATAAATATAATTATAATAAAATAAAATTAATATTTAATAATATTCCATAAAATAAAATGATCATCCAATAATTATTATATAATGATATTCTTAATGTCATTTTATTTAATTATAAAAATTTTAAATTTTTTAAATCCTAATGAAAACAATTTAATAAAGTCAACTCAAATCAATCATGTAAAGAATTATCCTATTTGTGTATTTTAATAAAATTCTTATAAATATAATAAAATTTATCCAATCTTGCTCTTCAATGTCAAATAAAATCAATTTAATTAAAAAATATCACCCATTATCAAATAAATTCAATTTAATTAACCATGTTTACATTAGATCAATAGAAATTCAAGTGAGGAAAATGTGATCAATGACATTTACGTCCTTAATGAAAATCTAAAACATGGGTAAACATCATAACTAAAGGTTATATATGATAAAATATAATCAAAAAAATCATTCACAATCATTATGAAAAAATTTATCATTAATAAATATTTTTCTATCATAAAACCCCAATTGGTTAATCTTTCATAAAAAATATTTAAAATATAATATTCACAAATTAAAAATCAGTAATGATTTTAATTGAATTTCAAACATTTTTTATAGTGATATAAGTTAAATAAAATTCCATAAAATATGTTTTTTGAAGTATTTATAGCTTTATAAAAACTAAAAATACATGTTGATCTCCCAAACACATAGGTTATCCTCCATGTGATATATAAGTGGTTTTTTATAGAACCTCCATGAAATGACTTGTGAATTTATTATCTTATGATTTGTAGGTAGTAGATGCCTTTAGATTTGAAAACTAACTATATCATAATTCACTTACTTATGTTGGGGAAAATATTAATATATATGTTTTATTATTATCACTATGATATATATATACCCATGGGTCGAATGGTTAATGAGTTAATCAACATATTTTTCAAGTCTACATTAACCACGACCACCCAAAGTGGTACAAAAAAATTTAAAAAAATAAATAAATTCAAAATAAATATTTTCTAAATTATTTAAAAATATTAGTTTTTTCAATTTGAACAATATTTGATCCATTCATGAGAAAAATTGAAATCCCATATTATATTTGAAGACTTATAACATTGATCAAAAAGGTATAGAATTCATGATCATCATAAATGATACATATTTTGATTAATATTTGTGATAAGATACAAATGGTATACTTATGAATTCTTATAAAATATATTGTAAAGTAACATTTTCAGTATTACTATAAAAAATTGGATTTTATTGTTTTTTGGAATGAAAAAATTCTCCTGAACCAAAAAAATACCTAAAAATGAAACGATAAACTATATATATATTTTGGTAACTCTAGTAAACCATACATTGGTTAATTAGATACTTACTCATTCAAAACCATTATGAAAGTTATTAACTTTTAAAAATTATAAATTTTGAAAAATATTATAGAACATATAGATTAACATTTATGATACCCCAAAATTATATAAGTAAAATGATCACCAATAGTGAAAATTAATTTAATAACTCAAATGATGATAAAATAATTTTAATTGTTTCCCTTAATCAATTTTTTCACCTGGATGTAGTCACATATGGAAATAGTATCAAAATTCCCACACATTACCAAACAATTAATAAGTTAGGCATCATATTTTCAATATATTAAAATAATAATAAAACATTAATAATATTGAAATTATATAAAGCTTATTATTTCAAGATGTCATTTCCATGAAGTTAAATATATATATGAAATTTATATTAACCTAGAATCTTTTATAACTGTTATGTTTTATAAAAAAATTTATCTATAATTTCTATTTCTTAAAATTAGGATATTGAAGTTTATTCATTTACAATGTTATAAAAATATATTTTCATGAAATAAAATATTTTTTTAAAAAAATTCTATTTAATATTTCCTTTGAATTTTTCATTATATTTTTATTGAGATATATGACAACACATTTAGATGATTATTTGCCATTTTTTTATTCCAGATTTCTTAAAAGAACAATAATGTTTTTTTTATATTAAATGGGGTATTCTATTATTTCTATGTAATTATAAATTATTTTAAAATAAATTATCCTATATCAATATATATCTAAAAAATTATATGTAAATCTTTAATTATTTATAAAAAATAATTTCATATATATATTTCTCTAAATAGAAAGTGTGCATGGTAGGGAGACTTTTTTCATTAAACATTAAAATATATGGTATTTCTTTAATATTAAATATAATGTGAAATCATTATTTTAAATTATATTATAATTTTTTAAATATATTAATATTAATTTTAAAATGTAAGTCCCCCACTGTTAAAATATTTTAAAAAATAAGAATACATTATAACAAAAAATTTACCATGCGTGTTTCCTAGTAGAACATGGGATGAACAACACACAATCAATAGGAGTTCATTTGAAGATAATGGATCGTATCACTTACTGAATAATAAAATAATGATTTTTTTGGGTTTCTTGATTTCTCACACACCAAAGAATTCATATCATTTAAATAAATTTCCCAATAAAGTAATTTGGAGTGTTATCCTTGTATTGTTCCATATTAACTCAAGAGAAAGAGAGTAGAAATTTAGTTCATGTGTGTGATGATGATAAAAAAATAATTATTCTGAACTAATTCAATATGATCAGTTATTTAATCATTGACATAAAATTATATAAATAAGAATAAATAAATCATCATAAGATGTTTTCATAGTGATTATAATAAATTACCTTCCTTAATCTACTAAACTGAAAGTCGATTTATGTTTATTGAATGGTATACTAATAATTTTTTTTAGGAATCACAATGTTTAATTAACTAATATAATACATGATTTTTAAGTTTTATTATTTCTACCTAGGATATCCATTAAAAAACAATTCCAGGGTGATTTATTCTAAACATAATATAAGAAATGTGTACTTATATAAATTATATAAATACAACGAAGAAGTTTTTTAACAGAGAACACACATTTTTATATCTTGAAATCTAAAAAATAATTAATCTATTATAGAGTATGTTATATATATCTAATGTATAGATCTAGAAATAAATCATCTTCTTTTGTAAGAATCTTTAATGAAGAGGAATAACAAAAATATTACAACATTTTTCATTTTTTCTTTTATAGTGTATTATAAACTTCATGTGTAGAGAGTTCAAAAAAATAATATCATATAGTAGTTAAAAATATAGAATTACATGTAATATTTAATTCTATTTATCTATTAATTTTTTATGTCTTTTTTAATTAATAATAAATAGTTAATGTCAATGAAATAAATCATCACTTGTAAATACAGAAAAGACAGTTAAAAAATATGTATCAATATGATAATTGAGAGAATTGTTCAATTTTATACTGAAATATAAAATTAATTCAGTAATTAAAATCATAAATATATCTCTTACATTGAATATATAAAACGTTTATAAATCATAATTTATAAAATAGTGATATAAAAATCCCCTTGAATCAATTTTAATTTTAAATATATAAACTAGAAGTGTAAAATAATATTCTTTTAAAAATTATTATGGTCATATTACTGTGTTTTATGAATCTTACATTGTTTTATAAGAGTTTAATACAATACTAAAAATTTCTAGTTCTGTAAATATTTTGAGTAAAATATAATTTCTTTATAGAATTTTGAAATATCAAAATGGTCAATACTTTACCAAAATATTCAGCCATTTATAAGTGTCTTTGATATCAAAAGATTCACATAAAATATTTTTAAGAGTCATCATACAGATTTTTTAAGTGGAATTTGAATTTATAAAAGTGATATATATTTAATAAGGGTTAACTAGATTTCTTAAGACTCATCTATAACACATAAAACTGATAAAGATTTCATATGATCCAATTGTATTTTTTTTGAGGAATTTATGATTCTGTAAGAGTCATTTTAGATTTTAAATTACTTAATTATTCGTTCTTAAGATCCTGTAAAATAGTTTAGGAAACAATTTATTGAATATGTAATTAATTTTTTCATATCTCATTATGAGTTATAATCATATACTTGATCTTATCAAATAAATATTTGTAAATCCTTTGTATTTTAATCTCATTAAAATATGATTTTGAAAATAAATTTCTTTTCTATTCCTACAATAGGTAATTTTATTCTTTCACATAAGTCCTATTCATATCTACTTCTCCATTACTAAATAACATTTAGAAAATACGTGGGTATAATGTTTTGGAACATTGATATTAAATATATGGTTAGATCTGTTATTTTAAGAATATAGTAAAGGGGTTCCATCACCCCTATTCATGAGACGGTTATTGTATATCCTCGTTTAGAATATATATATTCCCCCTAAGTAATGATAGTATAACATCATTATCATCTTTATCATATAAAAATTTAACTTGATCAATAAAAATTTAGTAGAGAATTAATCCATTTATGAGACCATTCAACTAGAAAATTTATACTCATTCAATCATGCAACTTAATTATTTTTGTTTTTTGAATAGTAGGTTCTAGTAAAGGATATCGAATATTATACACTATAATGTTAGAAAATTTTGATTTTTTAAAAAATATTTACTTATACTACCCTACACTATAGGCTAAAAATATCATCTTTTTCAAATTCATCACATTTATTCATCATTGGATAAATTATTTTAATGAAATTTTCGATGAATAACCAATGTATTTGATACATATATTTGTTAATGGTTTATTATTATGATACTTTATAGATTTATGATGATATATATCTATGAATTTCATGTCAAATTATAGAGTAAATAGTCTTCCATTAAACTTTGAATTCTTCTTTATCTGATTACAATGATTTAGTTATATTACGATATATATATTGTGTGACAACCATTATTCTCATTATATAGCTGGAATAATAGAAAAATGTATTGCAAATGATATTTTTCATATTTTCCAAATATTATGAATTAATTCCATCCGAATAATATACTCAGTATATATGTCTTTATCATGAATATTATAAATAGTATGAGTTCAAAAAAAAATTCCAATATCTATAAAAATTATGAGATCATCACATAACAATTATGGAATAAAATAAAAACCATTCATTAGGAAAATGAAATGCCTCATGCATCTATATAGTTGATATTTCAATTTATAATTCATCTATCATTAACATAATAATGTATCCACTCTATAAAAATGTTAACTATGCAATTTTATATGACCCACATACTTACATTTCAAATGAATATATTAATTTTTCAAATTAAACACATATACATATTCATGATAATTTAATGATTTTCAAGAATATGTCACTGTGATTTATCTTTAAAAAATAATAATAATATCATAAAATATTCAATACATCCAAAATAAATGATATATATTTATTAAAACATCTCAAATAAAAATAATATTAATATTTAAAAACACGATGGTAATTTTTTTAATGTTCCAATGATTAACGATTTCAATCATGTGGTAAATATCATAGTGGTTTTCTATTATGTGGGTTTTTAGCAAAAATGTATGATATAATTATAAAAAAATTCTAAATTAGTAGTAAAAATCACTGATTTAATATGGTAAATGGGAACATGAAATAAATGAAAAACATAAAATATAAATGAATAAACTTTTATACACCTGAAATATAAATTTTATGAACTGATTTGTATAAGTATAAACAATTTAAATATTCTTGTAATCATAAATTCATAAAATAATTAACAAATGACTTTTTATTAAATGAAGAATAAATATATTTACTATCCCATAAGCATAATTCACTCATAATAAAATATGATCAACATGTAAAATGAGTCTTTGTAATAATTTCATCTTACTGATGTTATGTGTAAAATAATTAAAGTGACAATTTTACCTTTTATTTTCTATTCTAACAATAAATATTTCTTAATATCAATGTAGTCAGTTTGAAAATGGATTATTCTATTTCCTAAAATTATTATAGAACATGTGTTATCATTGTTTTTTTCCCATGTTTAAAATTAAAAATATATTATTTTTACATGTATTTCATCCACAATAATTGTGCCCAAAAACTATATTCCATAACATATGTTCCATAAATTGAAGATAATATAATAGATTTTGTTTCCTATTAAGATAAGAATCTAGGTATTTTACGCAACTAAATGGTTCATTACTCTATCTTCATATATAGTTTACAACCCCCAAATGTAGTATCATTATATGAAATTAAATTAAATCCATTGGTTTTGGAATGAATTAATGATTGAAAAAAAAATCATACAGATTCCAAAATATAATTTGTGTTTCTTTGAAATGATATTACGTATTATTTTCATCAAATATAGTACTAAAACCTAATTTAAACATGTTATATGGAATGCATTTAGTTTTATATGAAAGAATCCTAATTATTCATCAAAATATTTCGTTATCTACTAGTTTCCATTAATTATCATAATAATGATTAGATATATAAATCATATGATATATTTTATTAATGTTATTCAATAAAATATCTATAAATACATGTATGAAAATTATTTAGTTTAAAATATTCACATTATAATTTTAAAATATTTTATTTCCAAGAATAAAGTAAAACAGTTCCATCACGATCATTTCAGACATTGGTTTGTGATTTTTTAAAATTCATTACATTATTTGTAGTTAGTTTTAAAAAAAAATATCATCATTATATATTTTAGTTTAAATAATATTTTAAGATAAAATTTTATTAAATATTATAGTATCTTCTAAGACTGTGGAATTTCTTTTGTATACTAAGGAAAATAAGCCTTTTATGTGAAGCTAAATATGCTATTTAAATCCCTAAAATTATTTGTTATGAATAAAAAAATATTTTATTACAATATGATATAAAAATAATGGTTTTTGAAACTAAAAATAATCTAAATGGTAAATAGTTATAAATGAAATTTAATATCAATCAAGAGATTGAAAAAATTAATATGAGATATATAAGTATTAAAAGAACTAAAGAATTATAATATATCTACCAAAACAAATGAATACTCATAATCTATAACATCATGTTTATTATATCATATAACCATTTATATGAATTTATTTACACGTATCACTAATATATTATATTTTAATTTTTTAAAACACACACTATGTATCTATAATAAGATAATGAGAGGGTTTATCAATGAAATCAAAAATAATTTCTTAAATTAACTATTTGTAGACTTCTTCTAAAACAAAATGTCACCTACCATCACCCATTTATTCATTTATGGTATTTATTTCAATATGAGATATAAAAGAAGGTAATTGTTCATTATTTATTGAAATTATAATAGGTATAACCCCTTCATCAAATTATATAATAATACTTTATGAGGGATTGTATTTTAAGGATCATGGTTTCCTAAGACACTCACTGTCAAATTATAATATATATAAAATTTCATGAAGGTTTTTTCCTGATTTTTTTAATTAACCTTATTAATTCCAATAAATATATCAAATAACATGTTATTTATTAAGACATAAAATAGAACAATATGTTTTTTTGACCCGGGGGACCTAATTAATTAAACACCACATGATTTTATTCATTAATTAATGAATAATTTTTATTGAAAAACATATAATATTAATAAGTATTATATATTATTAAACTAAATTCATTCAATTTAATTTACATAAAATTTATGAAGGTTATACTTGGAGATCATGATACAAACATGACATCAAAAAACATAAATATGCCAATATTTTTGTTTTATATTATTCCATAACATATAGGGTCTTTTCTTTAAAACATATCTTATTTGAACTCTGCTTAATTGATCATATAATTCATTAATATATTCTACCCGAACATTAGGAATCATAACATATTCACCTAATATGTCTTATGAATTTTATTATAAATTCAAGTTCCTCATTTCAACAAATCCATTCTTTGAGGGTGTTATAGGGGTAGAAAATGTTTTATTGATACCAAAATTTGAAAAAACTAGTTTTATTCAGTAATTTTAAATTCACCCCCATGGTAACATGTGAGGGGATAAATTTTGAAATCCTATTATTTTTTCTAAATAAATATATATAACACCATCATCAATATTATGCCAAAAAATTAATCACATGTAAAATAATCAGATTCATTACCGAAAGGGAAAAATATTCCGAAAAGCATATCTATTCTAGATGTTCTATAAAAAACACTAGGATATTTTGAAAAAAATTATATGTAACAGCATTTTTTATTTATTTAAATGAATATTTATGTTTTGTTTAATTTTAAATTCATGACATAACCTATTTTTATCAAATGTAAAATATTGAAAATCATAAATCAAAATCATTATGAAAATAGTTTTCAAAGAAATGGTCATTAATATATCGATGACTTATATTAAAAATCCATGATTCATTAATTTTAGCATTCAGATAGTTTATATTCTATCAGAAAAATTAATTAAGATCTAATGTAGATACAATTTCAGTTCAATATGCTATAAATTTATGAAATTAGTGTCTTAGAATAAAACATACACTAGAAGATAAATCAATCGAATAAATTCCATAACTATTTTTTAAAATACATATTAGGTTGTGATTTATCCTTAAAATATAATATAAACATTCATTGATAAATTATTTTGGATTATAATATATTTGTCTCCTATAATACTTCTTTTAGCATTATCTCCAAATATAACATGACCTCTATATATCATTGATATTTAATAGAAATTCGAGAATTCTCCACTCATTTGTTTTGATACCCAATCATCATATACCATTTATAATTTTTTTTAATATAGACCATACCTATCAAGAATGTAAAACACAATTTATTTGGTGCCCATAATCATTTCTAGACTTTTTATGTTAGCAATGATAAACAAGAGACTCGAAATATTTATACAATTGGTATAAATTAAAGAATTAACTTTACATAAAATGTTTAGAAATTTATTTAAGCTCCATCAATTATATATAAGGATATGAATTCAAAAAATAATGTTAATAATTTCTTGAATATCTACATTTAAAACATTTAATTATAGAAATATTATTTCATGATGATCTAGATAGAAAATATTTTTTAAACTACTATATTTTCTAAAAATTTATTCCAATTCCACGTTTTCATTTATTTCCATATTTATTTAAATGGATTTTTAACGTAACTAATCCCTTAGTAGAAAAAATTGTAGATAAATATACATAATCAACCTCTTATAATATTTTATCCCACTATATTTTAGGTTATATTTTCATTAATATAAAAACATTTGATAGCATATAACACCTAAAACAACGAGTTTAAATAAACAATGATGTAATATTATTTAAATATGGATATTAGAACTATTTTATATAGTTATAATGAATTTATAAAAATGAGGGGGGTGAGTTGGCCTTATTTAAGATAAATTAATGAATTTAAATGTTATATTAGAATTGTTAATATAATTTAATTAGATATCCATGAAAATGGACCTATGGCATTTATATAGTCGTTAATATCTAAATTATCCAAGTCCACTCTTCACCCCTATTAGAAACATATAACTATTAAAACAAATATAAAAAAATATAATGAAATATTATGGTGGATTTTTCCCACCTAATGTCACAAATGAATTAAAAATCATTTTTGACTTTGATATTAAACACAAACTGACCTACCTATTTTTATATGGAGGAACAACCAAAATAAGTTTCCTTTTTTACATTGAGGCACAAGCTTCTGCCTGACATTTTTATTGGAGTAAAAATACTGTATTCCCTATTTTAATGGGTTATATAACCCATTAGAATTATGAATACATTAATAGAATTAAAATATTAATAACCTTCTAACTATATTCACATTTCATCTATTTTAGTTTCAAGATAACAATGAATAATTTAGTTGTAAAGGATTAAACACATATAGATCAGTTGAGAGAAATTGGTAATCACTGTTATTTTCCTCAATTGTGTTATTCAAGAGTATCCTGAACCTCTTTATATTTATACTGTTTTTTCAAAAAAAAATATTGTATTTCTCTATACACAACAACTATTACATATTAAGCTCATTGAATTTTACATTTTCCCAAAGTGAAAGAGGATATGGAAAAAAAATTTCAATTTAGTCCTATATTATTTTACATATAATATTCCATGTGTCATTTTTTTTATAAATGAAAAAATAATAAACATTCAAGTCATTCACAATATCTTATAAAAAACAACATATTTTTTATTGGATCTCATTAGAATAATTTACGTAGTTGTTTGTAACAAGAATTAATAACCATGGAATAATTTCTAGTAATAATCATGATTGATCCTTCAGATTTTAATAGATTTGAATTTGGATATTTCAATTCCACATGATTATTCCAATGTGAATCATATTTAATTCATTATTACATAGATTAAACCATGTTTTAATGTATTTTAAATAATGAATGAGTAATTATGGAAAAAACTAAAAACATAATAATATCCATCATGAAAAGGTATGAAATTAAAATGTGGAATATTTTGTAAACCAAATAAAATTCACATGTTTTATAATATCATGTAGATATTTAATGAACCACATAGGGAAATTCATATAAGTTAATCATATAATCAAATTATATAGGAGGCTATAAATTGGTGATTCACATAAGGGATTCATGTAGGTGAATCACAATATTGATTCTATTAGGTGAATCATGTAAGAAATTAACCACATAATAAAATAAATTACATGTCTAAATAATTATATTACTAAATTTTGAAATCTATAAGCATCTTGATATATACAATTAATGAATTAAAACTAAACATAATAACTACATAATAGTATCTGTCTGTAGTTAACATATATATAATAAATATCATTATCTATCTATATTATATAGAATGGAATTATTTTGTAATTTATATATCATGATATCATAAAAAACTATAATAGAAAAATCTGGAAAATTGCATAATTTAGAATGAAAACATAAAGAGACATCTACAAAAATTAGGGCATGATAAAGATCAATTCAAAACATTATATATTCGAATTAAATTCATATAAATTTATTATACTTCCCACAAACAATTATATCATAATATGGGAAATATATCTCATGATCTAGATGAAATACATAATGTATCCAAATTTTGAAAAATATTATACATGTTGAGTTATAAAATGAATCAGTGGTAGAAATGGTTTTATTAATTGGAAAATTTCATAACTTTATAACTAAATATATTTAATTTGAAATATAAAAATCATGTAAAATTTATTTTTGAATTTTCTAAAACCCGATTTACATCAGTATAAATATATACAACATTTATAAAATGTTATGATGAATCAAAATATCAAATTATTAAATTTTAATTAAATAGGCCTTATGATCTTTTAAAGATTATCCACACATTAAAAAATACATATGAAAAGTTATTTTGACTTTTAAAGGAAATATAATAAGTATATCTTTGAAATTATCCAAACATATAATTTATCATGGATCCACATAAAATTCATCAACATTTATAGAATTACATAAAATATTTAATTTCTAAAAATTTTCTGCCCTTTATAAAATATCTAAAATTTGAAAATGTAAAAATAATAAATACATTCTCATGGAAAAAACGAAGTTTCATTATCTATTTGTTTAACATATAATATTTCAAAATAATGAATTTAAATATTTTTATGTACTTTTATAAGCAATTATTAATGTATGTTAAAAATCTAATTTAAAACCATATAAAGTGTTAGATTATTTTGAAACATAACCTGTATTTTTTTCAATTTCAATATCAGGGAATTTTTCTAAAAATAATTTATAAAAAATATAACATATATTTAATGAGAATTTGGAATCTATTATAAATAATTTAAACCATGAAAAATAGTATAATGTAATAGTATATTAATTTCATCGTATAATGAAACATGTTAAAATGATTTCTAAAAATTAATTCCTTCCACATGAAATTATACATTATAAATTAATCTATATTTATTTTTGAATTATTTACAGATTCGTCATGTTTGTTTGAAAATATAAATTTACATCCAATAACATGATATAAATTTATTTAAATAAAGAAATTCTTAAATTATTCCTTGTGTGCTTTTTTATTAAATATTGATGAGATAGTATTGATTTGGATCATGTGAATCCTCATCAATTTTTTTGGTATAAAATCATAATTAAATTAATGATATGTATAGATAATCATAATAGATCTTCTGGTTTGAAAATTTTAATCAACACTATTAATCACCTTAAGTATTGAATTTGTTTTTAAAAAATATAGGTTTTTACACGTTTAAGATTATATTTAGAAGAAATATTCTCCCCCAAAATATGTGTAATTTTATATTGAGGAACCTCTTCTTAAAAATTAATGTCTCTAAATTCTTCATCAATATGATCAACATCACTATCAATTTTATTAAAAAAACCATGAATCATTACTGGAGTAAATTCTTCAACAAGCATGGATCATTTATTTTAAACTATATAATACTTACTATTATTTGAATATTATATTAAAATAACATCATCTAATTTTTCATCAAATTTATACATGATATCAATTGTATTAATTATTATAACAATACACCTAAACACTCTAATATATCCATTTTTAAGTTTTATTCCCCTCCAAAGAAAAGAAATAATTGTTTACATGGATGGTAAAAAAATATAATCTATTAGTTTCATAAAAAGAAATATTTATAGTATCTAAATTAAAATATTTATATAAATTAAACTAATTTAACATGATCCTAGACATCTCTTTAGTGTTTTATTATTTCATTTTACTAAACACTTTATTGGAGTTCTAGGGGATGAATAATTAAAAAATACACATTTTCATTAAAAAAGAAAAATAAATGACTCTAGAATTCATCACCATGACCAATTCTAATTGGATGAATAAACCATTATTTCATTTTTTTAATGAATTTACAATAATTTGAAAACATAAACTAGGTTTTATATTTAATAGTAAGATAGTAAAACTAGATGTATAATTTATAAATTTTTTAATTTTTAAAAATATATTTTACCACCCAAAATAATAGGTTTTTTTATGAAATAATAAATAAGAATTAATGTGTCTTTAAAATATACATTGATATGTTCTTTAACTAACAAGAAACATATTTTTTTAGTTTACCTTTCTTGGAATATTTTAAAATAATTATTTTCCACATTAAATTTTTTTAACTGCAAAAATGTTTAGTTCATTAATAAAATCTATATCCAAATGAAATTATCATGTCCCAACATTATATGATATAAATTTTATCAAATTGTATATAATATAAAAAATTTACATTTGGATTAGTTAATTTTTGAAAATCTAATGTTTAAAGGTGTTATTTTATATATGAATAAAACAAAACAGGTTTATCCTTTATAACCACGTATTTATCATTTTTAGATTTAGTATACATTCAATCATCACATAGTTTTTAAATTCTGGTTAAATTATATTCTAATATTTTATAATATTAATCCATTGAAAATAAAAAAATTTAAAATTCCAACATCATGAAAACCTTTGACATTTCTTTTGAAATTATCACCAATTGTTCCATTGCAACCATCATACTGATTAAATGATGAAAAGAAAAAAATTATCATTCATGTGTCTCTATGATCCAAATTAAACATTCCAAAAATATTTTTTTATTACCCCAATACATTCTTCCTAGAAAGAAAATTAATAATGTATTTTACCAATGAAAATTTGGGTACGATGGGATTTCAATATGAATTTTTGGGGAAAAAATTAGTTCACCAAATTTTTTATATGAAATATTTAGGATAATTATCTTAATATAAATGGATCAGTATACCCTAGTGAATATGTACATCCAAAATTATAGTCATTGACATAACAATATTTCATATGAAATATAAAACATGTAGCAATATATGTACGTCCATTAGTGCTTTTATCAAAGAAATATATATACATTTAATTTAATTTATTATCATAACCATGTAAATATAGTCATCTGTTTATTTTATTAAGACTAATATTTTTATCAATGTTTTCTTTTCCATGAATAAATGGGGTTATTAGACATTAAAACATAGACATAATTTTTTATTTTTCCATTCTCCTTAGAAAAAATAACAAAATTATTTATTTCTGCTTCATGAAACATTGATATGAATCCAATAAGACTATTTAATTTAATAATTTATAAAATTTATTTTTTAGAATTTTTTATGTAATTTTAAAATATAAATGAGTAGTGTTTTATCAAACAACTTATATTTCTTTACTTTTCAACTTTCATTAAGTACTTGTTTATGTTGTCTATTAAGGATCATTGTTAAAAAATAACAATCTCAAATTTATATTGGATAATATTAAGAACGTTACTAAATAAACAAATAGTGGGAATTTTGATTTAATTTTAGAGGAAGAATAATATCTATAATCAATTAAATAATTTGAGGAATCTATTAAAAATATTTTTGCAAAAACATTTTCAAGATAAGATTCTTTATCAATACTTGAAGCAACACTGTAATTCCATATGGCGATCATTTCCTTATTTTTTCTTGTATTGTTTCCTCTTATTTTTTTCATTATATAGTGTTGGAAAATCTGGTACGATGTTCCCCCTTACATGCACTCATAATAAACTATATCTTCAGAATTATTAGAAATGAATATACCTTTCCAATTTTCATTTTAATCATCCATAAGATAGTATTTTTCGGATCACATTAAGTAACATTTATTATTAATATATCAACATTTTTTAACATAGGATATATCATCATTATTACTAATCTATAATGTATAATTATACAAGTATTTAGAAACATTTTACGTCAAATAAATTCACTTAATCTAAAAACTATCCTATTCATAAGTATTTTTATGATTTAACTTATATTTTAAAATTTGTCTAATAAGCAAGTAAATATTATATTACATAGGGTTCAAAAAATATCTACATCTAAATTATTTGCATGAAACATCCCCGATTGTTCTATAAGCATAATTTCAACAATGATATGATTTTCTAGATTCTCTTTAATAGAACTCGTAAAATTTACAATACCAGTAATGTTGGAATCATTTTATTAATAGTTTATTCTTTATCTATTTTAAATTATTAATATTGATATATTAACATAACCAATATAGTTCTAATAGTTTTATCCAAATAATGTTCTGTAATATTCAAAAAAATGTGTTTTATTTCATTTTATGTGTTAATATTATAATTAATTACTGCCACTTCTTGAAATTTTCATTGAAAATTAGAAAAAATTATTGAATATATCATTTTATAATATTATTATTATGAATTAGTGAAATATTTATAAATATATATATATTTTAGTGAATAGTTAAAAATAAATTGTTTTAAACAATCATATATTTTCTAAAAATATTTAAATTTAAAATTCTGACTAAATCATAATTTTCTATTTAAATTAAGATAAGTTAAATTTAACATAACATAATATAAAAAATTCTCTATAAATCATCATATATTTTATTTTATTATAAATTTTTTCTACAGTGAAAGGTGTAATTTATATAAACAGTTTTTACTCGAGTTTTATTTTTGTGTATTAAAATTGATCTTATTCATATATGATAATTAAATAATGAAAACATTAATCCATATATAGAACTATGAGGTTATTTTTTTGAAATAGACCACTTTTTTATCATCATAAACAATAAATGTGCTAAATAATTTTCCCTTTGATAAGAATGAAATATGAAAAATAAGGTTAAAAAATTGAGATATGACCTAAAAATATTACTAACACTTTTATTTAGCTTATTGTATTTGTATTGTTTGGAAAAATAAATCTATGATTCAAATAAACCTAAATTCCATCATATTTTATTTATCTTATGAAAAGTATTCTATAAAAAATAAAAAATAAATAAAAAATGATACAATTTGTTTTTTTAAATTGAAAAACTATATTGAATTTGATAAAAAATAATTTATGATTGAATTTAAAAAATTATTTTCAACAAAAATAAATTATTTTTTAGATATAAATTTTTTCAAATTTTTTATGTTATAATTATTTTAAACACTTACACCACAGATATACAATTATTGTGAAAATAGTAGGAAACCCAAGGTAAATGATTTTAAACATAATAAAATTTAAATGAATTGAATTAATTATGGAATTCCATGAATTTAATAAGTAACTATAAATTATAAATAATTTAAAATGATTTCAATTTCATTTACCATTGTTTAATTAGTGTCATTGAAGTCAAATTAAATTAATAATGAAGAAAATAAAATTTTTAATAATGAATGATCAAAAATATTTTATAAAATGATTTAAATTTTAAAATATTTTTTTATAAAAGAAATATTGGATAGTAAATGGTCTAAAATATATCCATGCACCATTTGTGATGAACCATTCCCATTAAAAGTAAATATGTGTGCTAAATGTTTTAAAATTTGGTTTCCATGGTTAAGGATAAAAACAGTCCACAAGAAAAATCAAAGAATTCTTAAATATTAAAATTGAACACAAAAATATCCAAATTTTATTGGTGGAAGTAATTCATAAAATATAATTACAAATATTTATAATTATTTCCCTTTTGTTTTAGTTTCCAGAATTAAAATACACATTATATTTAAATCATTTAATCAATTCCATGTTTGTTTATTTGATCACATATAAAAGAGAAGAACTTCTCTTCTATTATTCACTACTCTTGATCAACTCAAATTTACTAATATCATCAAAAAACCCTTCTATGAATTCTTCTAGAGGACTCTTAGGGTCTGATATTATCAAAGGAAGAACCTAGAATGATTAAGGTTTAATACTAATGTGCATTTATGAAGAACATGTATAACTATTAAAGAAGTGTTTTCATTTTACTCCCTCTCATTACTCATTAAAATCAAATTTAAGAATGATATTATAAAAGAATAAGTATCATATATATAATGAAATTTTATTATTTTAGATTAAAAACTTGTATTCATGTTCAATTCATTATATGGAAAACTATGGCATCACATGTGCCTATGTATGACATATCATCTCCACGTAATAATGTAATATGATTCCATCACCATTTAAAATATATTGTAGTAAAGGTGGAATGACTACTTATATTTTTTTATTTATTAAATAATTATGATTTGTAAAAAAAAATATATTTTCTACCATCACACCTTTCCATGCACTTGAAATTCATACTGCCCCCCATACGTACATGCATAGGAACTCCTCAATGAATTAATTAAATTAATGTTTTTGTTACAAAAAATACATGTATGATTTTAAATATTGTATATAAAGAATAAAATTTATATTCTTGACATTATTAATGGATGATTTTTCAAAAAAATTATAAATTTATTTTGAATCTATTGCCAATTTTTATATTTTCGTGTTAGCATATTATGATTTTTTGAGATCATTCACATTATTGTGATCACGTACTTAATCACATTTCATTATTCAATGGACAATATGTTTACACATTCATGTTTACACTCATAATATCAGGGCTTTAATTTCATACGATTTACATTATATTAATTATTACTTCATAATATTCCACTTCAATATAAGTATCAGATGAAGGAATCTTATTAATAATTTTAACTCATATTTAGGGAAATAGTGATGTTATGTAACCTTGATTCAATATTGATAATTGATTATATCTATGGTATTTTTAGAATGATATTTATTGATAAAAAAACCGGGTGGAATTCAAATGACGTACATGTTATTGGTTAGGTACAATTATAGATAGCTTATAGAGGCATAAATATGTATCATTATAAAAATTCATTGGGCCACATTTAATTGGAATGAAGTTTTCAACAACCCATTTGTTAAGAATGTTTTCATGGTTGATAGGCCTTGATAGAAATATTTTTTCGAAACTATTAATGTATATATAGAAGATTATTCAATTTCATGATTAATGAATCTTGCTTATTGATACATGAATTTCTATTATCCATGTGATTGTTATGCTTATCTAATCTAGGGATTTCCATTAAACTATAGTTTTTTATTAAAGAACCAGTATTGTAATTATCAACCGTACCATATTTATAATTCCTTAACAAATAAAGATAGCTTCCATTATACATACACTATACTATCAATGGGTAATATATAGATATTTTCAAATTACATCAAGATTAATACCATATATAACAGACACAAAAAAGATTAGAATAATCAAGAAATATTAATTATTTAATATTATATCTATAAACTAGCTGTTAAATTTGTTGATATGAATATGAATAACTGAAATTAAAATATATTCAATTATCACAGTTTAGAAAAATTTTTAGATTAATGAATTGGAAAAAAACTCATTTTTAATTAAATTAATTTTATTTTAAAATACATCTCCTCAAAAATTGTATTCATTTATTTTTCTAAGTAAATGTTAATATAATTTTATATAAATATTATGAATTTTATTGAGTGCGAATGATATCAATTTTGGAATCTTCATATCAAAATTATCTTTTGTATAAATTTATGTACTTTTCTTAAAAGAATTATTTTCTTATAAAAGAGTGAAAATTAAAATTTTTAAACCTCCATTTATTTTCATTATATAGTACCATTGTACATTAAATTTTATATTCAATTTTTATAATCATATATTATTTATAATTAATATTAATAAATATATAAAAATAATTTTTACACATTATTTTTTATATATGTTAATTTTTTAGCATAAAAAAGAATCTCTCAAAACAAGGACACGGCTTGCAACATGGGGTGTACCCGGAAAGGGAGTACATGGCGTGTACCCAAACTATACGGCGTGTAGTTTCAAAATTCTAGAAATTGTGGGAAAAGTCCATTTTACCCTCCAGAAAACTTCTTGGAATTCTTTTTGACAAAGGAATGGGCCGGAGAGGTCCGGGCCATTAAAATAATATTACATAACATTTAGAGATAATAAATGAAATGCACTGTTCATGGAGACGGTAAGCTGTACGTACACATGAATGCTACTTTCATTTCTATTTTGTATTTTATGGAATGAAATCATAATGATATAAAGGTATATTATAATTCCAGTATAATATCATATATAATATCATTAACTCGATCCTTTATACGTCCCACATATGGCATTAACGAATAAAATCACTTTGAGGGGGCGGTAGTCCGCACTTCCAAAAATGAAGATATTATATTTACCTATAATAGAAACCATAAAAAAATGCCATAAATAAAAAATACATAATCATAAGGAAAACATAAACATATTATATATCATTTAAAAATATAGTGACATCTTAATGGCCACCTTGGAAGGTGTTAGAAGAATATTAAACAATCATCGTTTCGTGAGGAAGAAATTTGCCATCCATGGAAACAGTATGCTCTTTAACCATTAGATGTAGGTGTGTGTAAGTGTAGCTCGAATACTTCTTATAACAACATCCTAGTATATTAAATACACTGTTGTTTTTACAAATGAAATGAACAAAAAGAGTTTAGGTGGTTGGAGAAGATAAATAAAACAAAAGAACATTAGAGAAGACTTTACCTTTAAATCGGGTAACTCTTCTTGGTTTGTACCAAAATGGTTTCTTGAAGATATTTATGCATACGGTAAGGCTTATAGGATGAATATAGTGATTTGGAGAGATAAAATGGTCAGATTTTTGCTGAGCCAATGGCTTGAGAAGTGTGGGTAAGGAGGTAGAGGTGGGGGCCTTTTATAAGAGGGAGGAAGGGCACTCTTGGAAAGTCAAGAAATGTTACTTTATATTAAAATGAGATTAAGATTTTGATGGTCCCAAATTGATATATTTCAAGGATAAGATGATAAGGGTTCGAAATGAACTCATAAAATAGGTTTTTGACATGTGTAAGTCTTATGTAATACATTATCTTTTCAATTTATTTAAATCTTTATTTAATGAGGTAATCGCTGCATCATCATGGTGTCATTAAAAATTTAATTCATTTAATGTATAAAAATTATAAAAAACTACTATTATGTAGGAAATCTTTTTATCTTTCCAATGACTATTTATAGTTTAATAGATTATTTATTTAGACAAAATTAAAATTGTTTTACTTAGGTGTTACATACTTTGTTATATTTAACTTTCTTAAAAAATAAAAAGATAAAAAGTCACTATTACAAAAAGTGATTCCATGGGGTCCCAAATTTGGCACAAGGAATTCCATGGTCGTTAATGACACAACTAGTAGCATTAGGACACATGTTGGGGCATTTGTTATTATTTTGATATTATTTTATTATCCCTAACTACCAGATTAATAATTAATCAAGATAATTAAAGATAATTACCGTCGTTACTATTCATAATGTCCAAAAACAAGACTGTCTTAATTACATAATTTGTACCTTATGATTCCAAATATGGAATAAATTTTACCAAATTCAAAACATAGAAATTACAATAATTAATTTAAAAATAATTCTCGTTGTCAAAATAAATAGATAGTTTTTTGAAACAATATCTATGAAAAGTTTGGCACTTGTTTATGCCCAATTACAAAGTGAAATTAATTATAATGACCACCATTGTATTAAATAGTAAAATTATATTCTAATTAAACTTTAAAACCAATTAAAAACTAAATATAACCATATAAATAGATTAGATGAAAAAGCAGTTTTGATTTAAAATGCAGTATTTTTCACTATTAATTAAAAAAATTGAACATAATCAGAAAAATACCAAAAATTTATCCAAAGTAAATTTCAATGTCCAAATAATTAAGAATAAGTATATTTTGAAAAATATTTATTATAAAATTTTCAAAATATTGATTTAAAAATGGATTTCCATCAAAAGGCATTAAAACAATCTTTTTAAAATATTATAGAATTCTATGCTTAAGACTGGATTTATTCTCATTTTAAGTATTTAAAACACTATCTAATTCATAAATAGACATAAGTAAGAATATTTATTATTAATTGCGTACTTGGGATGTTACGTCCGTCCCCCCTTTCGAAAATTGTGTCCCTTCAATTTATTTACTTATCATATAAGTGGGGGTATTTATCCCTCATTTCATTTTCAGATTCCCAAGTTGCCTCTTCAGTGATGTGGATTTTCCACAAACCCTTTACTTGATGAATCACCTTATTTTGCAACACATCTCCTTGTGGTCAAAAATCTGGACCGGTTGTTCCTCATTAGATAGATTCTATTCTAACTGAACTACCTCTGGACTCAAAACATGAGATGGATCCGGCATGTACTTCCTTAACATTGAAACATGAAAAATATTGTGTACCTGAGATAAACTCGGAGGTAAAGCCACTCAGTATGAAACTGATCCAACTCTCTCCAGAATTTATTATGTTCCAATGAACCTTGGACTCAACATTCCTTTCTTAACAAATCACATCACACTTTTCCATGGTGGTACTTTGAGAAAAACATGATCGCCTACCTCAAAAGAGAGATCCTTCTTCTTGTTGTTTGGATAACTTTTCTGCCTGCTCTGAGCTTTTCTTAGGTGTTTCTGTATCAGCTGAAATTTTTTTGCCAACTCTTCTACCAATTTCGATCCCATCAACTTCCTTTCACCTAATTCATCCCAAAATGCTGGAGTTTGACACCGCTTCCCATATAATGCCTCAAATGGTTCCATCTGTATACTGGAATGAAAACTGTTATTATAAGAAAACTCAACCAAAGAAATATGTTGGTCCCAACTTCCCTGATAATCCATCCAACAAGCACGTAGCATGTCCTCCAAAGTATGAATTGTTCATTCTGCCTACCCATCTGATTGAGGATGAAATGCTTTACTAAAATTTAATTTAGTTCCCAACGACTTCTGGAGGCCTTTCCAAAAGTTAGAAGTAAACCTAGGATCACGGTCACATACAATAGAGAGAGGAACTCCATGTAACCTGACTATCTCATTAAGATACAAACGGGAAACTTGATCTAGTGAAAACGTATCTTTTATAGAAAGGAAATGAGCATATTTAGTCAACAGATCAACAATAACACAGATTACATTATTACCTCGAGGTGTCTTCGACAATCCCACAACGAAGTCCACAGATATATTTTCCCATTTCCACTCTGGCACTGATAAAGGCTGAAGCATCCCATTCCGTAACATCCACTCTGCTTTAACCTATTGAATAGTCAAACACTTCACAGTAAAATCAGCAATATCTCTTTTTATTCCATCCCACCAGTAATACTCCCGAAAATCTCTATACATCTTTGTACTGCCAGGATGAACTGAAAACGGTGAACTATGATCTTCACATAACAACTCTCTTTTCAACTGTGAATCATAAGGCACACACAATATCGTCCCAAATCTCAAAACCCAATCATTATCAATGTTTAATTTAGGCAACTTGCCTTTCTGAACCAGCTATACCCTTTTTTGCAACACATTGTCTTGCTTATATGCTTGCTTAATTCCGTCTGATAGAGAGGATTTCACTGATACCTAAAACAAAACAGAAGGACATCCTGCACCAATAACATCTATGACAAATTTCATCAAATCCTTAACCAAAGGATAATGTTCCAAACACAATATTGTTAATGAAGCATTACTTTTTCGAATCAAAGAATCAGCCACTTTATTTTCTTTTCCCGGATGGTAATGAATTGAAAAATCATAATCCATGATTAATTCTATCCATCTCCTCTATCTCATGTTCAATTATTTCTGGGTGAATATATACATTAAATTTTTTGATCGGTATATATTTCACACTTTACACCATACAAATGATGCCTCCATATTTTTAAAGCGAAAACAATAGAAGCTAATTCCAAATCATGTGGAGGGTAATTTACATCATGAGTTTTTTACTGACGTGAAGCGTAAGCAATTACCTATTCATTCTGTATCAGGATGCAACCAAGTACTTTCAATTAAGCATCAATGTAGATAACAAACTCACCATTCCTTGAAGGTAGTTCCAAAACTAGAGCATTCGCCAATATTATTTTCAATTCCTGAGTACAATCATCACATTATTTTGTCCAAATAAACATAACACCATTCTGAGTTAGCTTAGTCATTGGACTAGAGAACCGTGAAATTTTTTTAACAATCCTTTGGTAATTGCCTGCCAATCCAAGAAAACTATGAATCTCGGTTAACATTGTGGGTCTTGGACATTCTTCCACAAACTTTTTTTTGCAGGATCAATAGTGATCCCATCTTTAGAAACAATGTGACCAAGGAATGAAATTTGTTGCAAACAAAACTCACACTTTCTGAATTTTCCATGCAAATTATTTTCATTTATAGTTTTTAAAATAACCCTTAAATGTCTTTCATTCCCCCTCTCTACTTTTCGAAAAAACCAAAATATCATCAATGAAAACAACCACAAACTTATCCAATAACTAATGGAAAATTCTATTTATAAGGTCCATGAATACAACATGTGCATTGGATAGACCAAAAGGCAAAACTACAAATTCATAATGGCCATATCTTGTACGAAATACAGTCTTCAGAATATATACTTCCTTTACCTTCAATTGATGGTACCCCCATCTCAGTTCAATCATTGAAAAAAACTGAGCTCCCTGGAGATGATCAAACAAATTCTTGATATGAGGAAATGGATATTTGTTCTTTACAGTGATGCTATTCAAGGCTCTGTAATCCATAAAAAGTCTCATTGAACCATCTTTCTTTTCAAAAAATAAAATAAGAGCACCCCATGGGGATGTTCTAGGTCGAATGAAACATTTCTCTAAATAATCTTGCAATTTCTCCTTCAACTCTAAAATTTCAATTCGAGCCATTCGATAAGGGGGTTTTGAACATGTCTTAGCATCAAGAACTAATTAAATAGTAAATTTAACTTCCTGATGTGGTATTATTCCAGGAAAATCATCAGGAAAAACATCAGGATACTCATTTACCACTGGCAAATCATTAATCTGAATAGTTCCTTTGTTTTCAAAAATATGTGCAAGGTAAGATTTATTTCCATCTTTTACAAGTTTCTCGGCCTCTTGATATGTTATCAACTGTACAGGTTAATTCTTGTACACAAACTGAAAGTCTTTCTAAAAATAAACTTCTTTATCTCTACAGTCAATCTTAGCATGGTAAATATAGAGCCAATCCATACCCAATATAACATCAAACTCTACTAGAGATAAAACAATAAGGTTTGAAAGTAGTTTCTTTCCATGGATAAGGATAGGAAATTTCTAATTAATTCTTTTTACCTCAAAATTTCCCCCCAAGTGTTTTTACCACAAGTTTAGGAGTCATTTCTTGAGATTGTATTCCCATTTACAAGAAACGTTTTTAGAGATGAAGGAATGTGTAGACCATGAATCAAACAACACACTGGCATAATATGAAAAAAAACAAAGTACTTGATACCACTTCATTTGATGGCCCAACATCTACTGAAGTAGTTTCAAAGGATTTCACCACCCCTTTCTGCCTATAGTCTAACTGTTTCCCATCACATGAGCTCATTATCGAACACTCGTTTGCACAGTGGCCCACCTCATTTCACTTAAAAAATTTCACTAACTGTAAATCAAATTTGTTCATACCATCACCTTGATCTTTTCTAGTGAAATCACAAGACTTATGTCACATATTACCTCATCGGTAGAACATTCCAGAATTCAAAAGACATTCCCCATCATGATTTTTACCACATTTATCACAAACAGGAGACTTAGTTTTCTTAGCATCCGACCTTTTTGATGAATTATTCCCTTTCTCCTGCCACCTCGGTCTCTTCTTCTATTGGTTGTTATAGAACACTTGATCATTGGAAAACTCCATTTCCACCTTCTCAGCACATCGAACAAGATTTTCATAACTCTTGAACTCACAAGAACCTAAAGCCCTTCGATATTTTGGCTTTAATCCTGAGTAAAAACGGTTGATTTTACTATCAAGGTCTCAGATAACATTTGGAGCATACCTTGCCAATTGAGTGAACCTTTTTTCATAAGAAGACACTGATTCATCCTCTTGCCTCATTTCCTAGAATTGTTTTTCCATCCTAAGTAGAACAACCGTAAGAAAATACTTCTCAAGAAACATTCCTTTGAAATCATCCTAGCCGAGAGCATCAATCTCATCAGCGTCCCAGATATTTTTAACCATCGACCACCACTGATCTCCTTCACCCTCCAAATGGTAAATTGAAAGACTAACATTATGATTGTCTTAACACCCCATGACATCAACAATATTCTCAAGTGCTTTAATCCACCCTTCAGCTAGCACATGGTCAGATGATCCTCTGAATGATGAGCAATGGTGCCTCATGAAATGTTCCACCTCTAACATGTTCCTCTACTATTGATCAGGTTGATCTCAGGCATGGATACCACCACCATTTATCACTTGAGTCAACTGCTCCATTATTGCAAAAAACTGTTTATTTCCAATTCCGACAATCTCAGGATGCTGATTCAGAAGGTCATTTCCTTCTGTATGCCTTCCAAGCACTGCTTCTCTGTCTCCTCTATGGAAAACCATTCTCAACAAACTTGACTTAAATGAAGCAACATGGTAATCTTCAAATGCTATAACATTTCAATTTGACCTATATTTTTTTGTATAATCATTTAATAGAATTCTAACTTCTAATGTTATCTAAACCGACCTCTGATAACAACTATAATGCCCCAGACTTAAACATTAAATAATCTTGAGTTATTTCAAGAATACACGTTGAGGATCTTTTCAGGTTTAAAGTTTTATAGAATTAGATCATAAATCATGCATTTCATTCCACATTTAAATAAAGTGGTTACATAAAAGATAATACTAATTCTTATCATCAACGGAAACATATTTAAAATAAAACATGAATTCTTTCTTGACATATCCTTGACACTATCATCATATCGTTTACCTTTCCCTTGACCTGTGAAAAACATTTCAAAAACTTGGGATGGGAAAAAAAAGCTCAGTAAGGGATATAAAAGTATGAAACTAAATAATTAGTCCATGTATGAAATCATACTTTACTCATAAAACATAAGCATTTAAACATACCCCATCAAATCATTAATAAATCATAGAAATCATAAGACATTAAGGTAACTTGAAACATTCATAACATTCTTACGTAGGGAGTAACCCTCATGGTTACGTTTGGAATACCCATCAAAGTATATTCCCTAAATATATTTGGAGAAACCTTAACGTTTAACCCCTTCGTGTTACCCAATACATTGGAGAGATATATCGGGCTCACCCGACCTTAGTTTATCATAGAACCACCCGTCTTCATAATAATGACCAAGAACCATAACAAAATTGTATCACATAAAACATGCATAAAGGAAACATAACATTTCCACATTTCAATCACAAGATATTAATACAAAACATTGATATAATAAAAATATTATAAAATCCATTTTCAATACCAAAATAAAAGAAAAGTAAAACATGGTATTTATTTTACATTTTTTAAAAAAAGTTATGGCTTGCAGAGGAAGCCAAAACTCAAATAATGGTCACGGCGGCGGAGAATTAGTTGTCGCCGCATACGTACGACAAAAAACATTCCTCTTATCATTTAGTAAAACTATTCCTATAAAAAATATTCCTTTTGAATATACATAAAAGCCAAAGGGGTTTATACACCATATAAAAGAAAGTTGTGTATAAAATAAAATATGCCTCAATGAAAGGACATTGAGACGAAGTCCCTTACATTGGGTCCGAATTGACTTGATCGTTCTTTAACCTCTTGAATAATAAAAGTGAGTTAATTTATACTTGTGTAAGAAACTTTTTCAAGTTAATTATTTCTTTTATATCACTTATTACAATGTTATGAACACTATGTAAAAATATATGTTAATAATGGTCGTTTTTTCCATCATTTATACTTGAGTCAAAAATAAACTCTTTATAAATAAAAGTTGATCATATGGTAAAATATACATTATATACAAAATTATATTCATGATTTAGATATCATATATATCATATATATCCAGTATATACATATATTTATAAAATTACATAACATTTAGAGGTAAGAAATGAAATGCATCATTCACGGAGAGGGTAAGTCGTACGTACGCATGACTGCTAATTTCCTTTCTATTTCATATTTAATGGAATGGAATCATAATGATATAAAGGTATATTATAATTCCAGTATAATATAATATATAATATCATTAACTCCATCCTTTATACATTCCATATATTGCATTAACAAATCAAATCACTTTGAGGGGGCGGTAGTCCACACTTCTTAAAATGAAGATATCACGTTTACCCATAATGTAAACCATAATGGTATGCCATAAATGAAAAATACAGAAGCTTATGGAAAAAATAAACATATTATATATCATATATAAATACATTGACATATTAATGGCCACCTTTGAAGGTTTTATAAGAATATTGAACCATCATCGTTTCGTGACGCAGAAATTCTCCATCCAAAGAAACAATATGTTCTTTATCCAGTAGATGTAGGTCTGTGTAAGTTTAGCTTGAATACTTCTTATAAAAACATCCTATAATATTGAAGATACTTGTGTTGATACAAAAGAAATGAATAAAAATAGTTTAGGGGGTTGGAGAAGCAAAATAAAACAAAAGAACATTAGAGAAGAGTTTACCTTTAAATCGGGTAGCTCCTCTTGGTTTATACCAAAAGGGTTTCTTGAAGAGATTTATGACTAAGGTAAGGCTTCTAGGATGAAGAGAGGGATGTGGAGAGATAGAATTATTATAGTTTGGACGAGCCAATGGCTTCAGAAGTGTGGGTAAGGAGGTAGAGGTGGGGGCCTGTTATATGAGGGAGGAAGGGAACTCAAGGAAAGTCAAGAAATGTTACTTCATATTAAAATGAGTTTCAGATTTTTATTGTCCCAAATTGATATGTTTAGAGGATAAGGTGATAAGGGTTCTAAATATACTCATTAAATAGGTTTTTGACAAGTTTATGTCTTAGATATTAAATTATCTTTTCAATTTATTTTAATCATTCATTAATGAGGTAATCGCTATATCATCATGGTGTCATAAAGAATTTAATTTATTTAATGCGTAAAAATTATAAAGAAATACTATGTTGTATGAAATCTTTTTTATCATTACAATTACTATTTATAGTCCAAGAGATAATTTATGTATACAAAATTAAAATTGTTTTACTTAGGTGTTACATACTTTGTTATATTTATCTTCTTTTAAAATAAAAAGATAAAAAGTCACTATCCCACAAAAGTGATTCAATGGGGTCCCAATGTTTGGAACAAGGAATCCCATGGTCGGTCATGACACAACGAGTAGAATTAGGACACATTTTGGGGTAATTTTTTGTTATTATTATATAATTTAATTATTACTAACTACCCGATTACTAAATTAATCAAGATAATTAAAGATAATTACCATCGTTACTATTCATAATGTCAAAAAACAAAAGAATCTTAATTAAATAATTTGGAACTTCTGATTATAAATATGGAATTCATTTTACCAAATTAAAAACATAGAAATTGCAATAATTATTTTAAAAATAATTCCCATTGTCAAAACAAATAGCGGGTTTTTTTGAAACAATATCTATAAAACGTTTGGCACTTGTTTAGGTCCAATTCCAAAGTGAAATTAATTATAATGAACACCATTGGATTAAATGGTAAAAATATATTCTAATTAAACTTTAAAACCAATAAATAATATAATCTAACCATATAATTAAATTAGATGAAAAAGCAGTTTTGATGGAAAATGCAGTATTTTTCACTATTAATTAAAAAAATGAACAATTGTCCGAAAAATACCAAAAATTTATCCAAAGTAAATTTCAGTGTCCCAATCATAAATAATAAGTTAATTTTGACAAATAGAGATTATAAAATTGAAAAAATCTTGAGTGAAAAATGGGTTTCCATCAAAAGGCACTAAAACAATTTTTTAAAAATATTAGAGAATTCTATGTTTAATATTGGATTTATTCTCATTTTAAGTCTTTAAAACACTATCGAATTCATAAATAGACATATAAAAGAATATATATTATTCATTACATACTTGGGATGTTATATATGTCATTGTATTATTAAATGAATTATTCATAATATGTCACTAATGATATTTTTCAATATAATATAATTTATTAAATGATTTAGAATTACAGAAAATATTAATCATCATCAAAGTGAGTCAGATATACTTTCAAATAATAATTTTTATCCATTTATGTTCAACAATACTTCTTTGTATCTTTTTTACCACCAATTATTATACGAACATTGACATCCTGGTAATGGACAAACAGGTTGATGAGGGTTAATATAAAGTGATAAAGGATATACCATCACCTACACATGTCCAAATTTTATTTATTAGATTATTTAGACTAATAATCACCATATAATTTTAATATATCAATTTGGATCCATTTTTTCATAGAAATTAATTTATATTAATATAGGACATTATGTAATTCCATAAATGTACCTTCCATCACTTAAAAAGAAGAGCCCCCTCTACACTTATCTTAACATGTCACGAACTATTTGGTTTGGAAAATACCGAAAATAATACTTTACAAAAATTCATCTTCACATTTTAATGTTCTAAATTTTGGATGGATACAATTCATATATGACATAATGTGTATAGTGAAGAGGATGTCTGAAGAAGATGCATCTTTTAAACTCTATTTTTTAGTTTTTATTCTAATTCATTAAAAAATTATTCAACCACTATGAAGTAATAATATAGGTATAATAAAAAATTTAAATGATTTTATGTTAATTTCAAACACTATATCCATATCAGCTTCCATCAAATGGAAAATACAACCATAATTCAGGGGTACAATAGACCAACACCTTACAAACAAATGTAATTAATTTTCCACCACTGGCTCTTATGCATGGTTATAATGGTGGATTAAATTTATACATTTGATATTAATTAAATATTTTTTATTCTTCAAAGATAATATATGATCTAATTTATTAACATTGTGCCCCTAAAAAATGGTACTGTCAGTCATGCAAGCATATAGATTTATTCCAACAAAGTGTAATGTGATTAGTTAGTATTGATCAAATGACATGGATAATGTATATTTGTACATTAAAAATAATAATATTATATTTCAAAAAATAATCATAATTATTTAATTTTAAAATGATACATACCTACTTTTCATCATTTTCATTGATAAATGGTAATTTTACGCATGGGTACGTACAACCCACCATCTCCATGAATATAATAAAGGGAATTTTTTAAAACCCTAACTCATGGATTGTATTAAATGTATAATTTAATTATAAAAATGAAAATCATTTCATTAATATTATTCTAGAAATAATTTAATAAATACCCGTTTTAATAGAGTCCTTTTGCCAATGTTATTTTTTTACAAAAGACACAAATATCGTTAAAAAACATATGTGAAATTAATTAATTGTTAAATTATATATAAATTTTCATCAAAAAATATTAATTTAATATTATAAATGATTTTTTTAAATAAATTTAATAATTTAAATAATTTTATTATTTTCAATAATAAATAATTCGCAAAATGATTTGGATTTGAGATAAAGAAACCATTATCTTAAAAACATTGTTTCTAATTGATTTAATGATTTATTTTCTAAATCATTTTATTTTTCTTCCATATTCTAAAAATTATTATATTTATATATTTTTATTTACAATAATTATTAGAATGTGAAAAATTACATTTCATACAATGTATTTCAACAAAATCTTTATATTGAACATTTTTTATTCTCATTATAAAATACAAAAGGAATGTTATATTTTAATGTATAAACTCTCAAAAACTTTTACTACTATTATAACAATAATTTTATGTTTTTATAAATTTTTTATAATCAATGTTTTCTTTAAATAAAATATACACTTCCCTTTATTTAGGGTGTTTTTATTTTTTAAAATGGTATTTAAAAAGGAATGATATTTTGAAACCCAAATATTTTTTACATAAGGGTTCAAAATAAAATTGAAATGGATTTATGATACGAAATTTGAAGAATTCAAATTTTATATTCATTGTAAATTCCTTTTAAATTTTTTATTATTTTGGGTAAACCCGGTATAGATCTTAATTATAGGTGAGCCAATTATAGCTCATGATGTCAGGTGAGCCCGATATTTATCTATAATTAATTGTATAATATTTAGGATATCTTATTTTTTTATGAAATATAATCATATTTTTTTCAACATGTGAGGGTCTGGTGATGATGATTTCCCTCTAAACCTACAGTAAGTTACTATTCATTCATATGAGTTTTCATAGAACACATTTGAATCAATAAGTAATAAATTGCTAATTTTATATAAAGGAATAATTACTCAATTTCATGATAAAATGGTATATTTTTATGAAACCATTTCTCATGGGGTATTATATTTTTGATTAAACACTTATGAATATGTTTTTATATTATTTATTCTCATAATTCATTTTATTAATAAATTTGGGGAGTAAATGTGATTTTAAGTTTAATGAAGTGATAATTATAGATAAATGTTAATTATATTAAAGGAAAACATCCATTTATGATATCATGGTTTTGAAATGGAATAACAAGTTTATTATTACTTTTATACATCCCAAAATGATCTTTTATTATCATAATTTTTTAATTTTTTTCATCATTTTTTACGATATGTATGAGAAATGATGAATAAATAATATGAGAACAAGAAAATTATGATATTTTTGAAATAATTTCCAATTAAAGGCAAGCATATTATTATTTTAGATTTTTTCAATGTAACATTAATATATAAACCTAAAAGTATCTTCTGAAAGTTAGTGAAAACATATTTATTTTTTATGAAGTTAATTTTTTGATGGTAGAAGTTTTTTTCATATTTAATATTATTAAATTAGACAATGTGAACATTATATTTTTTTCTCTGATTCCTAAAGTGTGGGTTCAGGGTTATCATAGTTGGTATTAGTGTTTTTTAGATTTAATTAGATATTGTAATGTTTTATGTGAATTTAACTTAAGAGTTAGTGATTTTAGGAATAGATTATATGTTTAGGGTAAATTATATTTTGGATATATTAAACACACTCTATAATGTTTTATGTGAAATTTTTTTAAAGTAACTGATTATAGAATCTGATAAATTTAAGTGGGATAATTTTAATTTAGTACATAACTATATATTTAAATAATATTAGGGAATGACTCTATTTTATTATTTTGATGTATGTTTGATGGTATGACATAAACTCTATGATTTAAACATTCATATATATTATGTTAATGGTTATATTTTATGATTAAAGGGTTATTACATATTTCGGTTTTTATAGGATCTAGATGAATTATGAATATGATCAACACAAATGTTATTATATTTATAATTGAATTATAATATTATATTATTTTAAAAATTATAAATCACAGGTTGGGAGACAACCTGTCACATTTGGAAAGGGCACGGGGATTGAAACAAAAAATTAAGGAAAACAATGGTGAAATTCCTACTAATGGCCTACATGATATCTTAGTTATTATTAAATGTTATTAAATAAAAAAATTATAAATAAGTATATATTTAATTTTAGGAATATATGTTATATCATATATATATACGCACAATTGAAAATTGAAATAGTAATTACATGATTTATGTTCCTTTATAAAAGGAGAACAATTATTTTAGAAAACACTATATTATTAAGGTAAATAGAATATTTTGGGTTTATATGTGATGAATAGTTTTTAAATAATATTTCTGAAGGATATATAATTTTAATGAGGATCAATAGAGATTCAGTTTATTTATTGAAATGATTATAATTTTATATATATTTTATGATCAGGGAATATAATTTTTTATTTATATGAAATTATGAGTAACTATAGTTGATTGGATAATAATATTAAATTAATATCAAATAAATATTTTATCAAAGCATTTTGATGTTTGGGTTTCTATATTTTAAGGAATATTTGAAATATTTAAATGATAGTTATTTATCACCTGATCTATGTTGAACATTTGGTGTTAATATCATGGAATTTTTGTTTAATGTTGTAACAACCCTGACACCAGTAACCCAAATATAGAAGAAACATTATTTTATTTCCTTATATAAAAGTGAGAAATCATAAAGAACAGATAATTTTAGTAGTTCTGGAGAACAAGATATATACTTGATATACATTTTACATTGGGAATAGATTGTCAAACAAAATAATATAAATCATAAAACAATATTGAAAAAATTTAATGAATACATACTCATGTCATGGTGAAATGAATCTAATTTAGTGTTAGATAAAATGATCAGAAATGTTTATATACAGAAGAATCTATCTGTAATAAATAAGGATTTATCCACATTGTATAGTAAATAATGAAACATACAGTCCATTTTGTCAATAATATGACTATCATGATTAGATAAGGAATAAAAAATGTAATATTATATAATTGAACTCACATTATATTTAACTAATAATTTAACTATCCTTATTAGATAAGGCATAATCAATAAAGAATGTTATATAGTCTAAACATACATCAAATTTTATCAATAAGTGGATAAAAAAGCCAATTCATGGGTAATATCAATGCAATAATATCCTTGTTAATAATAGATGAATTCTCAATGATGGAAATTATTAATATTTGTAATAATGATTTTAGATTTAATTATGATTATACTGTCAGTACCATTCACCAAGATATATTCAAAATATGAGTATAATCTTTTTAATTTGACCAAAAAATTTCCCTCATGAGACGTGTCGATGCATCAACGGGAAATAATATTATATTCCCCACCCATCCCTTAATGTCTAATACATTAATCCTATATTGAATTAGACAATTAATTGCCGAACGATATTCCTTATCAATAAATTTATATATTAAATAATGATTATGAAATATTATTATTTTATCAGTCAATATAATAACAATCAAATTGAAACATCGTATATTGAAACGATATACAGTTTAATAAATAAAAATATCCTAAATAAAATATATATTTAAGTGAAATTTAATATAAAATGATTATAATAATGTGAATGTTTTAAGAGATTAAAATGAAAAAAAAATATTATAACAGAGAAAAGGTGACCATCAATTCATAGGGAATATATAGGGTTTTTATAAAATAATGTACTTTTGATGAATGGTGGGGTAAAAAGTGAAATATTGAAATAATAAATAATAATTTTTTTTTATTTTTAAAAATATTTGTATCTTGCAGAAGAGTCTATATTTATTAAAATGGTTATGGTTGTGGGGAAGTCCTTTATCACTATATAACATGAAAAGGTCGTCTTAATTTTTTTGGAGAAAGCATATATATGAAAAACAACAGGAATGATTCATGTTAAAATAGTTATAAAAGTATTATAGGAAATAAAATTTACTTTATATTTTTTTAGTGACTACAATAAATAATATAAATTAATTATGGAAAACAAGGATATGGAAGAAAAATATATTCGATTTCAAGAGAAAAACAATATATTTATATTTTAAAAATTAATTTTGTTTATTCAAGTATGAATGAGGGTAACATTAGGATTAAAATATGGGACAACAGTAAATATATAATCTACAAAAAAAATTATTGGATATTATAAAGGATAAATGATAATCTTTCGTCAATTAAATTAAATGAAATATAAAAAGAAAGTGAGATTGTAAAATAAATTCTATATTCTTTGGTGACATCCATATTATAAACCATTGAATTCATAAATACTAATTAGAACATTAAACATCATGTATAAAATCTTACTCATGTTAAATATATCAAAGATTAAATATATTATTTTTATCAAAGGGAATTCATGTATATTAACAAATAAGTCCTAATGAAATGGATATTTAAATGAAACTTTTTTAATATTGTATCTCCTTTGTTTTGCATGATTCAACATCATATATAATTATATATCAATATTATTAATTTTTAAAATAAATTATTTATAATATGATTTATTATCCTCTAAAAACATTTTATTATCCATTAATTAACAATATTTTTAAATTTCTATTACTTCACATGTTAAATTAATTATTATCCCATTGTTGTTTTATCATGAAAGTTATAGTTATTATTAATAGTATATAAAACCATATTCTACATAATTATTTTAATATTAAAAATATTATAATTAAAAATTAAATATATTTTTATAACCATTCATGAATGAGGTACTTGAAAATGAATCACATCACTTATTTGAGACCGTAGACATTAAATACTCTTGAGAAACAATATCATTCCATTAATGGGTGATAAGGTAAGGAATATAAGGAAAAATTAATTTTCTACAATTAATATCTTAAAAAATGTATGAAATATAGTCATTATTAATATCATCATTTTTTTTAAATATAGTATTATGATGAAAAAAATAACATCGGTTTGCAGGGTGGTAGTCTATCGTAACGATGATTTATGGATTTGGTTTATGTTTATTAGATAATTTGGTACATAAATATTATGAAATTAAAATAATAAATATTATTTATATGTTAGGTACTGCTGTTTTCAAAATGAAAATTTTAAGGCATGATTTTTTGATGAAAAGGTATAAAGTAAAATGTAAGATCATAATGAGGATAATTACTTTCTCTTATAAGAATATCATTTGGATATATTATTAGGGACCGAAGTTCATGTTTTTTTGGAAGGAAAACCTGAAAAAATATGTGGATAATGATTTTATGGATATGATTTTTCTGCTATTTGTTAAGATAAATTGCCTGATATGGGTGAATAATTGATGGGATTAGGTTCCCATTTATATGTGGGTGAGGGAACCTTCTTTGAATCTACTTTGACATATTCCAAAATAATGAAAAATAATAAATCCATTCCTAAATAAAATTATTCTAAATGACCACATATTGTAATGTTTGTTGGAAATGATCTAAATATGACCAATAAATAAGGTAATTAAATTTTTAATTGGAAATAATACCCTTTTCATTTGATTTAAGCTCCAATAAACTCATTTCAACCATAACCATGAAAATAAATTAGTATTGATTTTATTATTCATTATGGCTAAAACATATGTTGAAAATTTTATTAAAAAATAATTTTTCAGATTCCACATATGTAATCTATTTTCTCAAATCGAACTCATATAAATAGATGAATTTAATTTAAAAATAATCTCTCCAAACCTCTCAAAAACCGTTTTATCATGAAATGTAATTTTAAGACTAAAATCATATTTTAGAAACTATATGACTTGTGCAAATAATTAATGGATTTAAATTAATATATATAACTATATAATATATAAATTTTATTTAAATCATTCATCATTAATGTTTAATTTAAAAAATTAATATTTATAAACATTATACATTTTTAAACAAAAACACTTGGAGAAGAAAAACCAGTTTAAAAAAATAGAAATATTACCAAGAAATGTTCTTATCATTATTTATATAAAAATTATTTTCAATAAATATATTAATTAAATATATTTTAATTTATTATAATAAAGATTTATTAATAGTTATGTAATTAATTTTTTCATAAAGGATTATTTTTAATGAAAATTTATTAAAATTAAATCTGGGAATTTTATGGCCATGATAGATAAATATCAATATTAATCAAATGAAATATATATTTCTCTACCATGAAATATTAAAATGTGATTTTTATTATGGTTTTATTAAAAAATAATGTTCTCTTACAAAAAATGAGGCTCATGTTTTGTAGTCTTCCATCCTACCAAAATTTCTTCTTCATAATTTTCAAAGATATAACCTTTTTAAAAATAATGTGGTTCTTCACCATAATATAATATAGGTCTCAAATTTTTACTTCCATTTTATGATTTCTATAATTTAACTTCATTACTTTAGTCATCTGATTCCTTAACACATTTACTCTATTATCATGAATCTAAATAGTCTTTTTATAGCAAGGCTGCTCTTGTTTCATTTATATTTCATTAGAGGTAGAAACAGGTTTTAGGTATGACATATATTTACTTAACTTTTATAAATATATATATAGACCAATTCATTTTATAGGGTTGGTGGGATTTCATTTTTGTAGTCACAACTCTGATAACATCCAAATTTTAAATGCCTTAAATGTACATGGGACATAGTTTTAAATTTTTACCAAAGCTAATGACAAAATCCCATGGATATACTTTGAAGAAAAGATGACCACGATCTTGAAATTCCATATCATTCCTATTATTGTGGGCATAAAACATTGTTACAATTTTTTAGGATTCAATATGTTTTGAAATATTATTTAACAATTCCTTTTTAGCCCATAAAAATTCTTGGAATAAAATATTACAGTCACCATCTTCATCACATGATATTGGATTACAACGTCTCCAACAATATAAATATTTATAAAACACCAATTAAATACTATAATGGAGGATATTATTATAGTATAACTATAACAGATATAAAAAATGATCCCGGATAGCTTTAAATTATAGGATAAGAACTTTAATATGTCTTTAGCTATTTGAATAGTAATTTTGGATTGTGAGGAATTTTTTAGGATATCAGGTAGTGCTCAAATAAAGATAAGTATCAAATGAAATATAAATACTCTTCTATAATTTTAATATAAATTGAAATCAGGATAACAAAAAACAAATAGGTGTGGCATTATGTCATCAAATGTCATTAATAGAGTTCAATTCAAAGAAGTTAAAGAAAAAAATGATTTCTTAAAGCATGGAAATGTCATAGTTTGGTTAGGGGATGAATATTGACCTATATTTCATCATCCCTTATAGGTGTCATAGTATATACTATGAAAAACTCTCTTGTATGTCATCCCATTTTAATAATGTAATTTGAGGAGGTTGAATAATTCCACATGAACGATTTCTATTAGCCTAATCTTATTGAAAAACCATGATTCATGAAATATAAAAACCAATTTAAAAATTAATTTTTCCTAGCTAAAAATGTTCCCTAAAAAACCAATACTAATTTTCCCTACCATAATATGATTTGAATTATGATTTATGAGAATCATCTCATAATTATCATTTCAAAATAGTTATATAATGAGCATATATTTTCTTTAGATATTTTAGAATTCCATCTTCACAAAAAAATTTAAACTAATATACCATAATTCACACCATTAATTTAATTAAAAAAACATATCATCGGATTTAGAACATTTCATATTTTCAAATAAATATGGGTTCTTAATCATTTCAAATAGTAGTGACATTTCCCCTTCCTTAATAATCCCCATATTCTTCTTTACTGAATCTATGAATATAGGATCTGTACTTTCCCTCATTTGGGTTTTAACTCCATGATTTGTAACAATAAATCCATCCACTACATTTGTTTCCTTATACATGTGATAGTGTATTTGTTAATCATAATCATTTAGAAACTAGATCCATACTATTTTCCTCATATTGAGATAATTTTTGTAAAATTTGTATTTTAATCTATTATGGTCTGTGTATATCTCACAACATTCACTATAAAGACCATGTTTCAGTATTATCAAATAAAATATTATAGCTTCCACATCATGATCATCGGTTGGATAGATATGTTAAAGTGTCTTGAAATATATGATTAATATGAAAAAATGTTATCATTCTTTATAATGATACAAACTTGTCCATTAATCAAAGTATCTATATATACCATAAACACATCAGGTTACTATTTTATATTTAAAAGTGAATTATTGAATAATATCATCATAAATAATACAAAATATACTTCTCATTCTATTATCCAAAAAAATGAACCATTTACATGATTTCATTCTTAATGGGTTAGTCAAACATTAAATATTATAAATGAATCATTGATACTACCCTACCAAAGAAAATAAACTACTTACCTCAATTATATAAATTGTTGTAGATAATTCACTATCAATCATTGTATTAATAAGATCAAATGAGAATCCATCCTTAGAGATTATATATCCAATAAAAGAAACTACCATAATTGAGAACACATAAATTCTAATTTTCCTATATTAAACTTTTCATTTAAGACTCTAAAAATGGATTTTAACGTGATTCCTGTAATTATCATAGATATTATAACATACCAATATATCATCAATAAATTAAACACATAAAAATTAAAGAAAATCTATGAATTCTAAATTCATGTGATCCATAAATATTGATGGTGCATTAGTCAATCCAAATGGAATTACTATAAACTCATAATTCATATGCCTTATTTGAAATGATGTCTTCATAATGTCATCCTTCTTTTATTGTAATTGATGGTACCCTGGAAAAATGTTCACTCTTTGAAAAATATTGAGCATCATGAATATTATGGAATATTTCATCCATTAATGGTATAGGATACTTGTTATTTATTCTAATGTCACTGATTTTCCTATAATCAAGGAATAACATCATGGAAAAATATTTCATCATAACTAAATGTAAAAGTTCTACCCATAGTGAATAACATGGGTTGGTAAATACCTTATCAGACAACATCTCTAGTGTTTTTCCTTTACATCAATAATAAAAAAGTGAACATTCTTAAGGGATTATTTAATATATATCTCGTATTAGGGATTAGATTAGGGTACATATTTCCTACACAATGTAATGGATTTGAAAATAATTTATTTAGAAATACATCAATGTATTTATGAATAATAATTACCTCTTCAATTTAATTAATTCATTTTCCATGTTTAGACATTATTTTATAGTAATTATATATATTTTCATTCAAAAGAGATACTGAGGGTGGATCCAGACATATCTCAAATAATGAAGCCTCCTCTCTACAAATATAGAACTCAACATCTTCATCATGAATCATATTTTCCGTCTCATCGTAATAAATCTTTGTAAATAATTTTTAATGAAATTACATACCAATGATAATATTTAATTCAATTATAGGTTTGATAATATGATTAGAAAATATAGCATATTTACGTGTCATAATCAAGATTATATGACATATCCATATAGTAATAATAAATCTACTATAATTTAAAAAAACATCCCTTATTAAGGTAATATGGAGAGAAAAAACTTTCCCTGAAAACATATATAATATAATTTTTTTATGTTTTAGTCTCAATAAATTCCTTGGATAAATATTACCACATGGTTTAATAACCTACAACCACATTATTAGATATTTCCACCTTAGATGAAGTGATTTAGTAATCCTAAATATTTACCCTTGACCATCTTATATAGTAGATTATCCCAATGATTGTGAAATTGGTTTTAATAAAGCCCATTTCATTACAAAATTTGAACTAAAAATAATAATCTATTTATCATACTTACATTCATGATAAAAATACACTTATCAACACACATATAACATACTATGAATCCCTTTAATATTTTTCTAGGATTATTACATTTTTAATTTTGACAATTTGGGAATTTATTCTAATTCTAATTCTTGTTTATTTATGAGTTACCATTTTCTTGTTTTTTAGATTATATATTCTTATCTTGATTCTTCTTGAATGTATCAGATCTAGAAAATTTCAGCTTTTTTAGGGATAAAAACACCACTACATCATAATATAAACATTGAGAAACTAGTTACTTTTAATGAATTTTTTATAGAGAAAAACAAAATGGTCAATAATTTATTTTGTATTACATATATAACCCATTCTATTCCTGGTTCGTCTTGTAATAACATCCTTATACTATCCAACAATTTATTCTACCTTTTTCTGGGAAGCATTTCTTGATTTTTGTTCATTATCAAGAGGTAAATATGTATTGAAGAATTATTCATAAAAATACCGCCATTATATGTTTTCTATTTCAAATTAATATCTACTATTTTTGATTAGTGACCTGCATTTTTCAAAATCACCATTGAGATAATATTCATTATGTGTAATAGTTACCTTATCATTTCAAATCAAGTACAACAATATCTTTTTATTGTAATTCATTCAATGTTTATAAACTACGAAATTAGTAGACCAACTAAATAACATAGGCCTTTATAAAATTAAGTGATTTGTAATGGGAGAATCGTGATATTGAATAATATATTACTCTATTTACCAATGATTATTCATCAAAACTAGAGTAATATGTTCTAAAATAGCTATGACCTTTTTTATTTCCAATACAATATTTATTGGTATGCATAGTAGGGAAAATTTTAAAATAACTGTCATTGTGGATGTCATTTTTTTCAATTTGAAATTTATAAACAATGAAATATATTATATTATCTTAAGATATTATGAATTTTAAATAATAATGTAAAATATTTAATCTAGTGTAAAACATAACATAAAAAGAAAAGTTAATTCATTGGGAATATAAAACTAATAAAAATGGGTTTTTTGGGAAATAATTATTTAAAAAACATTAATAACAACAAAAAATATAATATGAATTATCTTATGCATATACCCAAGGGGTAGTAAACTAGGTGAGTAGAATGGACATTTATCAGACACCTAGTTGCAATCCAATTAAATACCAATGGGACCTTTTTAGATTTTTTACCCCAAGGTAAAACTGATCTAGAACCCCATCCACTTATACAGTATTGATGTGAATGTATTCCTTGAAATAAAATTCGCATCCTTAAAAATATAAGGACGTTTTTTAAACATATCTTCAATTTCATCAACATAGTTATGTGTCTTTATTTATGTTTTCATAAATATATTTCACATGGTTTCCTTTAATATTCATCAGTTTCCAATTATTATAACCCTCTCTATAAGAACATTAAGATTGTGTAAATATTATCATATCATCATGGGTACAAGGGGTCAAACCAAAAAGTAAAAATCAGTTTTTTGTTTTGGAGAACAGGATACATACATGATACCCAATTTACATTTATAATAAAATATAAAACATAAAAATGGAATAAATTCGTCATCTGTGAACTCATTTAATGAATTCTTATTCATATCCTAGGGAATGAAAAAAATAAAGGTGATATGAAATGATTAGTAAGGGGTATATATCGAGGAGGATGTCATGAATAAATAGTAAATAATCAATATGGAAATGAATGTAACTAAACACACATTCTATGTATTTAATAACTTGATTATCATGATTAGATAATTCATAATCGAATTGGAATGTTAAATAAAAAACACATTATATTTAATAATAAATCTGATTATCATAATTATATGACTACTAATAAATATGTGAAGGTGAATAATAATAATAAACATTCCAGTTAGTCAGTTTATTGAGATAGAGGGTATCTATGGTAATATAAATTCCATAATATCCTGGGAAATTATAACTAATTTCTTAATAGATAAATTTTTAATGTTAGATGTCTCAATCATAGACACATGATATATATACCATCATGAAACTACACTAAGATAGTTTATAACTATTTAAAAACCCATTTAATTTATCCAAATGATGTATCTTATGAGACTTTCTGATAAATTTAGGGTATATATAATTTTAAGCCCTACCCTTTAATGTATTTCCAATGTATTCCTCAAATATCAAGTGACCAATATAATTCATGAACAATGTTCATTATCTATAAATGTATTTATATAATGGAAAAATAATAAATATCAATATTTTCCTAGTTAATCTAATAAAATTCCATGAAAATAAAATATATATAGAAGTGATAAAAATATTAAGAAACAATCATATCCTTGATAAATAATATGGATATTTAACAGAATATTTTTGTCCAATGATCATAGAAAACGTAATATATAGATAAAATATAATGAATACAATATAAATTTGTGATAATACGTGACCAAATGTTCAATAAGAAAATATGTATCATAATATAAAAATATCATTTTAAAAGTTAATTTTTATGGGATGGAAATATTAAAATATTGTATCATAAATTGGGTTTTCCTTTTAACACCATATAAAATCTATTGAAGAATCTATATTTTGTTAAATGGTTATGAAGATGAGGATTTATATTATCATTATATTTTTAAAAAATATTCCTTTTTGAATTTTTTCTTAAAATGTGCCCAAATAAAAATAGTCTCAAGTTTTCATTAAAATAATATTTAATGTATATAAAAGAATAAAATTTTCTTCATACATCATATGAATAAAATTGAATTTTTTTAAACAATTTTTAAAATCATGGGCATGAACGAATTATATATATGATTTGAAAAGAGATAAAATTGGTTTTCATTTAAAATTTTATTTTCTTTATTCAAATATGAAATAGAAGGATATTTTGAAAGAATATTAGTAAAATCAATAAATTCGTACAATATAATAAAAATAATTTACCTTATCATGGATAAATGATATGATTCATTCTATGAAGGTAAAATAAATACCACGTGAATGTGAAACTATAAAATAGATTTTATCCTTGTTGGTAACATTAAAATTACGTCCCCATTAAAAAATAACCATGAATTAAAGCATTAATAATTGAAAATAAATTTTTATTCCTATTTTTTATGTGAATTTGTTTTTATACACCACATAAATGTGAATTTATTCATAACAAAGAAAATGTCCAATTGACATGAAATCTATTACCTCGTGTTTCCCTTTAGGGGACTTTGATTTACCCTTGTGTATAATAAAATTAATTATGTTATTAATTTATAACATAACCATTATAATGTTAACAATATCATGTATTATCCCCTTATATCATCATACAACCCATCCATTAATAGTATTTTATTTTTAATAATTCTTCATGTGTTAATCACGTTATTTTCAAATGCATGAGTTTTCTTGAATGATGTAGTTCTTTTGAATAGGATATAGACCCATCATATCAAGAATTAAATTAATTTTAAAAAATATAACATTTAATAAATGGATATATATATATATATTACCATTATTTTATTTTGGACTTAAAAATAGACTTTATTACATCGTTCATACAATAGGTCGTACGTATACACGACTGATGATACTATTAACGTAGGAGTCAAATAGTAAGAATGTTATTGATATAATATTTTTACATGAATAATATTATATCCAATGTATCATATATATATATATATATAATATTTCTATAATTGTTATTATCCATGTTTGATGGTGATGAAAAATAATTTACATCAGTTAGAAAGGTGGTAGTTTGTACTACACATGAGTGATGACTTCGTATCACATTTAATAGAGAAGTAAATAAAAACATAATAAAATAATATAATATGATTGATACTGGTGTTATTATAATGATTTTTTATGAAAAATTTTATTGTGGAAAATAATAATAAGTAAAATGAATGGGCATAGTCAATAAAATAGTTGATTCTAAAGAGATAATCATTTTCATATCTTACTATCGGCCATATGATTGTTTGTTGGAAATAAAAAATATATATTATGCCTAAGGATAATTTTGGATAGGTTTTTATGGATTATATGACCCAAATATCACTGGGGGAGAGAAGAAGTGAAGGGAGTATACTGATTTTTTTTATTGGGGGAGGGGACCTTTTTTAAATTATTTTTATATTTCCCAACTGAATCCCAAATGATAAATTCATTACCAAAAAAATTATTCCAAATGAACTGATATTTAATGGTTATATATAAAAAATAAAAGTATTGAATTTTTTTTTTATAAATCTAACTTGATGACATAACATTATCCTTGAGTTTGACACCCCAACAAACCCGTTTAAACCATAACCATGGAATTGATTTTAATGTTTTAATATTCATTATGAAAAAATTAAGTTGAAATTATTAACAAATATTGATTATTATTATTACTATAAATTCATATACATATTTGAAAAATTCATATAATACAACATGGTGACCAACCCTTTAATGGTGGAGTGTTGATATCATGACATATAATAGGGAGGATCAGTTCCAAGTTGTCTTTTATGGGTGATTCCCTCTATGAACTAAAATTCATATAATTGTCACTAAGCTTTTGGACCTTGTAAGGGTTCCACCTCACCCTTTTATAGGTGTATTATCAGAAAAATAAATAGAAAATGAATTCCTTCTGGGCCATTCTAAAAATTTTCTTTTTTAACATCTTTTCTGCTGCTGATTTATGGCCATTAACATTCTAAAAAACATTTAATTTATTAGGATTAATGATCTATTTCAGCCTCAAAAATTATTTGGATATTTCATTATCTATTATATACATCTATTTAATTTTATAATATTTATAATCCTTTTCTGTTATTCAACGTGATGTTTCCATTTCCCTTTTCCACTATTCATGAGGATATTTAATTAACCCTTTTTATGATGTGGGTTTTTATAAATGGTTTTTTTTCAAATTCTAAATATTTTGTTTAAAAATATAATTTTAAAATATCAAGGAATGAATTTATCACATGCATGGGTAAAATTTAATATCTCTTGATATTTAAAGGACAACATATATTATAAGGAATACAACACAAAACAACAGGTTGAAATGAAAAATATAATATTGATAACCAAATGTTCTAGTATTGACCGAGCTATTAATTTATTTTATCAATATAAAAATCCACATTATGGAATCAATATATAACGGTGATAATAAATACTAAATTATTGAATAATGGTTAGGAAATATACACTCAATTATTTTTTCAAGTAATTTTATTCTTCAGAAATATGTATTATTCAAGAATGGTTTGTATTGATTTCATTGAGTGAGTATTATATTTAATTTATAAAAAATTTATAATATTTAAATCAATAAAAAGGTATCAATTTTATAATTATAATATAAAATTTATCCGGTAGTCAAATTTTCGTATTTTCAAAAAATAGTATCGTTTAGTAAATGGTGATATTTTTTCTTTTTTGTAAAACTGCCATTTAATTTCAATATGAATTCCATTTAATAATTAATTTTTATAATAAAATAATATGATAAACGATAAATTTTATTTAAATATATTAATTACTATGTAAATATCATTATTCTATATTTTGGGTATATGTTCATTCTTATGATTAAAAATGCCTTTTTTAATATGGTTTTTAATTTTCATAAACATTTATATTGAATATAATTATTTTAACTTATAATAATTATATTTTATTATATAGACTTAATATCTGGAATCATAAAGGAAATTTTTCCCTTGGTTTAAATTTTTTATAATGAAGTTATCAATTTTTTGTTGAACATTTTGAAATTAATGTTTTTTATGAAATATAGTATATTTGATAGTATTTAGAAAAACAATTATGATATGAAAATTAGTTAACTGGATGTAAATAATTATATATAATTAAATAATATAATTTTTATATAAAACTAAATAAAAAATATTAATTGGAATTTATTTCATGATAAATATGTAAGTTATTTGATTTATTGACCAGGTGCTTACATATCACTTTAAAAGAAACATTTTTATCATAAAGAAAATATTTGAGAGGGTGGATGCATTTTATCGACTTTTAAAATATATATTATCTATGATTGATTATGGATGTATTATATATTTTTATTTATATAACATGTGATGTTTTTAAATACTTGTGAAATGATTTTGCAAGGATACAAAATCATAATAAAATACTTAAAATGTTTTCATCATATATATGTGAGTAAATATACATATTGACTGAATTAATAATTTTATATCAAGCTTAAGTAATTTATCAATATGATGGTAATTTATTTTTAATTATTCGTGAGGATAGATTTAGTATGACTTCTTACAAGACAATGATTATGTTCTTGAAAAAGCAGTAGAAAAATAAAGTAAAAGGTTTTATAAACACTAAAGGTAATAATTTTTTAGTGGGTTATCATATCCCCTGAATTTCATATGTATATTCAAATAATTAAATATGAGTGAATTTTTTTATTCAAATTTAATATATTTTAATTTTTTCAAAATCAAATGAAATAAATAGTCCCAAAAACGACATTAATAAAATTTTAAAATATATAATATTTAATTGAGTGATTTAAATGGATAAATATCTTATTCAAATAATAAGTGGATGATATATGGAAAAATATATCAGAAATTTTCTATTTCTAAGCAACTTTACCTTTCCTTGTATATTTCAGGAATAAAAATTTGTAAAAAACATTGATATAACTTTAAATGGGAACATAATTAACAAGGGGATAAAATAAATAAACATGTGTAAAAAATCACCTAAACTTGTAAAAAAATTATTTTATACTAATAATTAGACTCACCCTCATCATATAATTAATTTATATCATTTTTGATCCATTTGAACCTGAAATGTAATTTCTATTATTTTTATTAATTTAAGATATTTAAAGAATTCACATTCCCACATGTAGAGAAGGAACTAGTAATCTCTCCAATACCGAGATAAAGAGACATTTGGGTCATCCAATACATTATACTATCCTTTCCTAAAATCCCTATTCATGTTTAACAACTCCTAATTTGGGTATATTAACAACCATGCACATATTATGATTTTTCAAAAAGAAATATGTTTGACGATGAAGTAAAATTCATAACCTAGAAATTTTATTTAATTTCCTCTTTTAACTCTTTCAAATAATAATAGAACATGAATAAATAATTTAATATGTATCTTCCATATAGTTGGAATTTTTTTCTATAATAACTTATATTAATATCACATAAAATTAAATTGGAATCAAAAGCATCGTTCATGAGTTTTAGATAACACTACCTAAAAACTAATGTTATTCATTTTACATAACCTCCTCTTATGGATGGTTAAAATGAAGGATTTAATTTATATTTATATATATAATATTTATAATATATTTAAATTTCTATAATGGGTTTTTATCAATAATTTCTTACCATTGTATCGATTAAAAAATGACAACTTCATTCATGAGTATATGAGTATTACAACCATCACAAAGTGATGTGAATTGTTTTTCGTGACCATATCCCATGGATAATATATAGAGTAATATTTAAATAATAATTTGATATTAATGTTAAATTATCATTATTTTATGGTAAAATTTAACTTACCCCATTTCAATTAGGTTTCTAGAGAAAATGGGAACGTTCCCCATGTGTACGTAAAACATATCATCTCCATTATTGTAATATAGTTCATTCTTCTTGACCATCCATCATGGAAACTTTTAAAAGTTTTATTTATACATATAAAATATAAATATTTAATGTGTATATTCAAGGGTTAATTTAAAAATAACCTATTTAAAAGTATCTAAGTACCAAATTCAATTTGTATATCAATGTAGAATTGCATAAAAAAATCTGACAAGAATATTATTTATTTTTTAATATAGTATAACATTATAACAAATAAAACTAAATAAATAATAAAAATGATTTTTTTCATAGGGAATAATGTAATTGATAGTAATTTATTATTCTTTGAGATAAATAATGTACATGATTAGTGGGACTCGAGGAAAGGGAAACTTGTATTAAACTTTGTTTTTCAATTATTTTAAAGAATGATTTTAAAAATAATTTTATTCAATGTCCATATTCATAAAATTAATTTATTGATGTTTTTATAGAAAAAATTAATTATATTTAAAAATTAATACATTCCTAAATAGGTTTTCGGAGGATTCTTTTTAGGGATATTTATTAATATGTTTTAAGAAAAAAATTAAAAGTTACATTTTAACATATATAGATATTTAGATTTTCGTACCTCCATAAATAATATTTGATTTTTTATTACTCTAAAATATTACTTGCCTAATTAAAAGATAAATACTCATTCATTTTTGGGGTTATTTTAATTTTTAAAATGGGATTTTAAATTTAAAATGAATTTTAATATTTGAAAACAAAATAAAATGGGTTTAAAATATTTCCTCCATGGGGTTATGAAGAAAAGATGAAAATAATATATTTTTCATCTTATAGTCTATGTAATTATTTTCTATTACTGGTGATCATGATATATCTTATGCTATTAGGTGAGATAGGTGCATCTCAAGATCAAGAGTGATCCTGATAATTGTTTCCAATGAATAGGGTAATGACAATGTTTTATAAATTACTTATAATTGAATTTAACCATATTTATTATTAAATATAGAATTATTTTATAAAGATGATATAATAAGGAGCTTACAAGGGGTTTATATTCTATCTATTAAGTCTATTTAATATTTTTTCCAGATTAATTCCATTATTAGATAAAAGATTATATTTTTAAAAAAAATCATGTATTATAATTTAATCTAAGAAACTATTTTGATTATGTTTTTACCTCTATGGTTAAAAATATAGTGTTTCATGTAATTCATTATCCACAGAATCTAATTATATATGTAGGTATGTTATTATATGATCACAATATTTATTTTTTTTAAAGAAAAAATACCTTCGATGAATTCATTGTTTTAAAAATGACTAAAAAATTTAGTTCTCATTTTATATATCTCTTACTCATACAATTTATATTCAAAACTAGTTTTTTTTAATATCATTCACAAGGTATAATAATGAAAGGGAAAATGAATGAAGACATAATATGAAAACCATGGAATTAGTGGGAGTAATGCTCAACTAAATACATGGGTATTATTATATAAGGGCTTCCCATAATTCACTATAAATGAAATACAAATTGGTCCATCATTATATAGAAGATACCATATTTACAATTAAATTTCTTTACATTTTGGATGGTTCAAATATAGTCACTATTTGTTGTATAGAAGCCACAAATATAATGTTTATGTTTTTAGTTCCGTATCTAGGAGTGTGATTTTTGGAATTTAAAATTATCTTATATCAACATTTATTTATTTTACTCTCTCCAAAATATTATAAATAATTCATTTGTTGATTTTGGAGGATGTTATAACATTTTCATTCATTTCATTATTTTTCCATTATAATACAGAAATAATTTATGTGTATAGTTTCCTAATAATACTAAACAAATAAATCATACAAGGTTATGTCTATATTATATTTTACCAATATAATAAATTATCATCAACTAAGTTTCCCTAGTGTTTTTGTTTGACTATTGGTGTCAAAAGATGTTTTGTAGAACCATTTTGAACTAGATTTTGAATGAACATAACTAATACAATAATTACAACAATAACATGAAGTGTTTGATAACATTTTCCATATATAGAGTTTTTTATTTAATGGATATATAGTAATGGTAAATATGAGATTACTATGTGAGGTCCATTGTTTAATGATTTAATTTAGAGAAAATAATTAAATAAAAAATTGTGGTTAATGTTGCGATTACTATGATAATTTTATTATGGTATTTATTCATGATATCTTAATACAATATAATAATCATTAAATAATGAAAATAAATTCAAAATCATTTTTAGGTAATTTAGATGAAAATTAATTATACGAGAAATTAATTAATAGTTAATTTTTTAGGATATTAATTTTATTGAAAATATTATTTTTACATAGAGAATATATATTGATCACTCTATGAAAAAGGAAACTGAATGGATAATAATTATTCATGAATTTATCGTTTAAGGATTTTAATTCATTGTAATTATTGTTAAATTGGATAATATATGATTATGATGTAGTTGTATTAATTAATTCTAGAAGTTTTTAATGCATAAGATAAACCAAGCATGGATTTTTTATAATAATATTCAGTTTTATAGAAAATTCCTAAATTGGGATATTTTGAATCATGTACCAAATATTCACTGTAATTACAATGTTATAATTCAATGAAGAATGTAAAAATGAACATAATGGTTATTATCTTAAATGAGAAGGTGATACGTGGTGAATTGTTTTATTATTATTATTTATGGGAAAATTATTTTCCATTAGGTTTTTTATGGAATAAACATATATGATTATGCAACTATATATGTGGTAATGGTTTAATTGGGAATAATTTTTTTAAATGTTTACAAATATTTTATATTAGTTTACCATATTATGACCACTTTTGTTTTAGATATGAGAAATAAAATTTTATCTTAAGGTCAATTGAAACATGATTTTATTTTTTCATGAGTGAAAATATCATCATGATCAAGATGATGTAAATAAAAGGCTTAAATCATGCATATATAAAGGATATAAATCAATTTGTTAATTATTATGATATTAATGCCCCATAAGTAATGGAATTTATCAATGTCAATAAAATTGAAGAAAAAATATTTCGTTCTATATTTAGAAGCTATCAATAAACAGAAAAGGTTTGTTTTTTGAAAATATTTTTCTAGTATGAGTCTTACATAGTTTGAAATATAATTGGTTTATTTTTCATACACTAGAAACATATATTTATGATAAATTCTATATGTAATCAAAATATTATGTTATATTCATTCAATCAATGAAGTGTGTGAACTAGAGGACGTCATTTCTATTAAAATGGAAAAATATAATACCCAAATGTTTTAGATTATTTATTCTTTTAGAAAGAACTCTCTATTTGACACCATTTAGTACACCCAACATCTTGCATAAACAAAACGAGAAATTATATAATTTAAAAATGATAGTTATAACCTAGCCATTGGGTCGGTAGGTATGATTATAAAATAATACATTATTATATATATGTATAATTATAAAGTGTTTATATAATGTATTTTTTATTGAATCAATATTTCTAAATACAAGTTTTTTAATAAAATCATTTTTTGATTCTAAATTTATATTTCTTTAGATATTTTTTTTGTTGAATTTTTTCATAGATATTATAATTAATTAATTACTATGAATTTTATAATTGGAATTTGATAAACATAAATCAATTTTGAAATCAACAAATAACCATATTATTTAAATTATGTTTTGAAATTTTTAATAGATTTATTTTAGATTGAAGAGTGAAAATGTTGATATTTGAAACAATTTTATTTTCAATCCTTAAATAATATAATTTAAAATAATTATTTTTTCATGAATTTCTATTAAAATTAGAATATGATATATTTTAAAAATAATAATATAAATAGTTCAATAGTAATTAAAATTGACTTTTACATTAGTATATGTTCGTTTTTATGTTCGAAAACACAATTTTCTAAAAATAGTTTTCCATTCAATTTTACACATTATAATTAAAATTAAATTAGTTTATTTCTTGATATTTTATTATGTATAATAGATTCTATATTATGAATCATGACTACCAAAATTGTTATGTAGTTCCACTTCATTTTTTCTTTTTTTGAATTGCAACATTGGTAATTATTTGTAATCCTTGTAAGAGTAGCACAGGTAAAACGATGATAAAAATAGAAGGTTATTTTTAAATATATCTCTAAGACATGTTTAATTTTTATTGGATCATTTTTTCAAAAAATAATATAAATAATTTGAAAAAAAAATAATTTATCCCATGTTTTATTTGATTACAACCCTCATATTATTTTAAGTAATGAATAAATAAAAATATACACTCTCTTTCATTTAATATTTATGATATATATTCAATTGGATAAAAATAATTTAACAATAAATAATAAATTATTTTATAAATATAAATATTTATTATTTATGATAGTAATTTTTAAATTTTTAGTAACACTGTGATTATATTGAACAATTATAAAATATTGAAACGATGATACACCATGTAGAAGAAAAATCAACATAAATGATTTTACAAATAATTAGAATAATATTTATTGGGATGGATTCTGATATGGTACTAATTTAATAGGTAATAATAAATTAAAATTGTTGATAAATGTTATTATATTCAAATTCCATGGATGTATTTATTTTTTGGTTAAATTAAATGAATTCCCCAAGAAAGTATATTAATAATATTATATGATACAAAATATTTAATTAAATATTTTGAAAATAAAAAAATTATTTAAATATAAAAATTGAGATGGAAGTGGTATAAAATATTATTAATTGACCAATTTTCAACCACTTTTTACATTATAAGTAAATTTATTACCCTGAAAGGCTAGAAAAAGTCTTAACACTGTTAAGGTAAAAAATAGTTAATAGGATGGCTAAACTGAAAGATGTATATTAAAATGAAATATAAAAATATATAAATTTTATTGGATTAATGTATATTCACCCTATATTGTACTATAATATAAATCATTTACCTTTTATTATAATTTTTTGTATTATTAAATATATTATACCTAAATATTTTTGAACATTAAACTATTACTTTTCCTTATATTATACAAGGGAACCCCATCTCCTCTCTATATCGGACCTCATTAGTGAATTATCAGGACAACTACCTTAAACAATCCACTCCCAATATTCCTCCCTATGACATAGGTTATCTAGTCTCATCAATTAACCAACCTATAATTCTTAATTTGTAATATAATGATGGTTTTCCAATGAACATGTATAACTATTATCCAATTGTTTTCCTTTTATTTCCTCATCTACAATTTTCAAATCTTCCATAAACATAATAATATAACAACATAATTATTATTCATATACTGAAATATTAATTTGAATGATTCATATTGTGAAAACCCCAACCCTAGATGGTGGTTTCATTTTTAAATTGGTACTGTATACAATCTTTCACATACCAATAGACTTAATAGTTTCGTAGTCATTGAAATATTGATGAAACCATAAATATTAAATTTCATTTAAAACCATAATATAAAAATTATTATTTTCTTTAAAAATCATCCTACAATCATAGCGAATCAAAATATAAGAATGGGTGATCTAGGATTCATTGTAAGGTATACATACAACAAATTGTAACACTGACTAAATATGGAATAAATAACATGAAAATAATAAATGGTGATCAAATAATTCAATATAAATAACCACATAAAATTTCAATTTATATATTTATATCATAACTAATAAAATAATCATATAGTGATCAATTAGTTATTTTATAATGATGTAATTAATAATGCCAAACATCATAAAAATACTATACAAATGTCATAAATGGATATGTTCAAAAATTGGAATGGATTTAAAAAAATTCCCAACAAAGTTTTCTCTAAAAAATATGATGATTTATCAAGGGGACTATTTAATTTTTTCAATGACCTTTCACTTAATAAGTAAACTGAATTATGAAAATGAATAAATAATAAAATGTAATAAGTAATAATTTAAAATCATGTATTATCTATATTATAATAACCAACTTACTAAATGTAGATAGTTTCACCTATAATAATTTCACAAACTATCCTTAGAAAATATTTGGATGTGATTATTATATTATACCTTAATTATATAATTATATTCCTTGAATAATTTTAACAATGTTAAAAATAATTTTAATATATAACATGGAAATTTCTTGATGAAAATACCCTTTTCACATTGTTATCAATTATTTAGAATATAAGAAATTACCAAATATTAAGAAAAAAATTTCATTCAATGGAAAATTGAATACATTTAAAGTAACCATCAAATAATTTTGGGGTCCTAATAATGGGAAATTATATTCATGTAGTGATTTTCAAAATAATGATTCAATTTACATTATTTTATGAAAATCTAATATTATCTCATTTGAAAAAATTATATAAGTTTAAATTTCATATGAATTAAAAAACATAAATATAGATAAAAATTTACTAAAAATAACTGTAGAATGTTAATAAATTGAACCCATATTATTGAAAATATGGAAATTGAAGAAAAATATTCTTGAATGAGTAGAAAAATAATATACTTTTGATTCAAAATATATCTCTAGTATCATGAGTATATACTAAGAAAAAAATTAAAGAAAAAATATTCATTCTTATATATAACTATAACATTATAAAATACAATATTTTTAATGAATAATGTTCTTATAATTCACCATGTAGTTACATAGATATAATTAATTCAGAATAATGGCGAAATTCTGAAATAAAACCATCCCACAATTCTAACTGAGAATTCATGTTTTAGAATGTCATATATAATAAATATATATTTATTACACATCATTTATGAAAAAATTATATTATATAATATACTTTATATGATTATATTATATCCTTTAATCATTCTTTTATTAAAAATCCATTATTAAAATCAATATTCTCGATAATTACAGTGATGTTTTTCATGTATGTTTTTTAGTTGTTTTGGTCCTTATATTTTTATTATGGTTACAATTTATAATGAATGTAAAAAAGGATATCAATATAATATTTAATCATTATTTATATTGAATATTCCATAAAATAGAGAGACAAAAAATGAGTTAAATAATTCATGGAGAAAGACAGTCACATGTATGCATAAACACTCCATCTACTTTTCGAAAGATGGAATAATAAATGAATATAATTTTCATATTTATATAATAATTATTAAATCATATATATGAATAATTTAAATTTAATTTTTTTCTTTTTAAAATCTACGAAATGAAAATGTTAATATTGAATAACCTTGTTTCATGGCGGGGGTATCCCAAACACACACACAAGAAAAATTATCATTAATAAAAAGTTTTCAATGTAAGAACATATATATGATATTTTAATTAAAAAATAATAATTATTTCATAGATATCATATATAAATATTAATCATATAATAATAATAATCAATGAATGATGTCGATGGAAAATTAATTGTATCTCAATGGGTTGTTGGTTGTCCAAAATTATGCATGAGTGATATTTTTGGTTCCCATTTTTTTAAAACATTTTGGGGATAGTGGTGGTTTCATAATCATAATAACAATTCATTATATTTAGGATACTGAATTTTTAAGTTCATTATAAATCCAATATATAAATATGAGGGAAACTAATACAGAAAAACAATGTGATGCATTAATTCAATTGGTTATTCATGGAAATAACTCTATTTCTTATCCTATTAAGACTGTATATATGTTATTTTTATAATATAAAACCAATAAAATGTTGATAATTTTATTTGTATTTTTATGGTCAGTTTGGTTGAGATAAATTTCTTACATGGTGAGAATATGTTTTAGGAGAAAATGACATTTTATAATTTAATTGAGTGGCATAGATTTAATTTTTGATGTATGAAACATTTAGTAAGTATCTTTTCTATAAAAAAAGATCAAAAATTTGTCATATTTTGAATTTATAAGGGTATGGTTTATATAAAACTATAAAATTATATTTAAGTATATTCTTCGGTCATTTTTACCCATAAATTTTGAGATGATACCATTATAAACTAGTTTTAACATTTCATAGGATAAAGAGTTTTTCAATATGGAGGGGTTATAAATTCATATATAAGTAAAACATTTGATATATAATTTAAATGTGATGAAATATTTGAAAAAAATACACATTACTTATCATATTTAAATATTTTTATGATTTCTCAACAATTTTGAAAAATAAAATTTTTCCTAAATATTAATTAATTTCATTTTGACGGTATTTATTAAATTATACTTTAAATACATCAGTATAATGATATAATATTAATATACTCCATTAAATAAAAAATAATAAATTTTTTTGGAAAAATAATATTTTTGAACCATAATTCATTGAAAGAAACATTACATTTAGTGTTTTTAATATTATATACATTAATTTTTCCGCTTCTTAGGTAAAAAGTTTGACATAATTGTAAAATATTTTAAGTTAAGTAATTTGTAATTTATAATTAAAATTTAACTCCCATGATAAATGTAATAACATAATATTTAAAATAAAAATTAAAAACTAATCATTAACTTAATTTGTCATTATTAAAATAATATTTAATATATTATACTCAAGAGAGTGGCATTGTAATTTTTTTTGAAATTAATAAAACGGTCAGTGGTGAAGAAAAATATCATCAAGTTGAAATATTTTTGTAGTATTGGATAAAAATTGATGAATTTAATTCATCTAACTAGATTAATTTGTTTTTTATACAAATAAAAGCCATATCCTGAGGTTTTACAGTTATCTTACACATTTTACACATTCTTAAGTAAAAGATTATCAACAAGGATAATATTATAATTGAACAAAAAATAAATGAGAAAATAAAAAACCCCTAATTAAAATATGAAACCAAATTTTCCAGATTCAATTCAAACATGTGGTCGAATTTAATTTAATATTAAACCCAAAAAATCTTTGAAAATAATTTTTATAAAAAAATATGTGTTCTAAATTATGAATGTTTTTAATCCAAAATAAGGAATAAAATTAATTGAAATTGACATTATTATATTATTCATAATGAAAATTAATATAAAGTTATTTTTAATACATTTAAAACAACATGGATCTTTTTAAGTCTTTTAATCAAAATGAATAATTTAAAAAAAATTATATTTTTCCTAATTCATCGAAAAATAAATATTTTCAAAAAATCACCAAAATTTAGTATAAGATAAAAATGATAAAATTAATTTGAAAATTATGTTCAATTGTTTAATTTCATTTGTTAAATAGATATAAAATAGTTATACAATTCTCATTAAAATGTAATTTACATAACTTATGTTGGAAAATTTATTGTTAAAGCTTATGAGGACATCACAAAAAAACAAATATTTACTTATCATCATATATTATTTTTCTAAAATATTTATAAAAAAATTTCAAAATGTGCTTATTCCTATTCATACCACCAAATGTTTTGTTTGGTATAATATGGTTCATTTGTACTTAGGGTTTTTTGTTATACAAAGTATAAAAAATTCAATTTTATATAAGACAAAATATATTATAAAATCACAGAGTATCAAATTCTCCCCCCTTTAAAATTAATTTCATCCTCTAAATTATAATAATTCAATATAAATAAATTATTATACATTTTCCTCATTACATCATCAGTTTCCCAAAGGGAATCCAAAAATCCATGGTCTTATTGAAAATTTTGTCTAGAAGAGTTTTCATGTATCATATAAAATTATATCAATGATCAAGAATATAAATTAATTATTCACCATAACATATATCTTTATCAGGAGGTAATACTACTAATTTTAGTCTATGTTCATGACTAGGTATGTACATCCTTGGTTGAGATAAAAAAACAGACCGTGAACATTAGCGTGACTTAGTAGAAGCTCTAATTGATATGCTATCATAATGATATATTCATGAATTAAAAATAATACAATATATATAGGGACCATATTCACTTTATTCCTAGTCCCATATGACTATTTAGAGATATTTTTGCAGAAATAATTTTTCATAATCATTGAACTCTAGATCTAATCGATGATTGTTAGTATAATATTTTATCGACTGTGAGATGCCCTTGTGTGTTGTTAAACGGCTCTCAACTTATCTTCAATTTAACTAAATTGACAATGTATCAATAGAATAATTTCTCCATAATCATTCCAGAACATTGGAATTTATCACTTCCTTCCATAATTTTCTTGATAAATATCCATATGAATATTTTAGTGAATGAAAATATTGTATGAAAATTCCACCAATTGATTGCATTGATCCTAAAAACATTTAAAATCAATAAGGAACGATATAAACAGATATTCTATAGTTTTAATGTACCTATCTATCTTACCATCTATCTCAAGAAGATAAGAAACATAGAAACACAATTCCATATCTTGAGATTACTAAAGAATACTCCACTACATCTAGGTAAAAATAAAATTCCATTCAAATAGGATTATATAATGTACTCCATGAGACACTACCACTTCCTCGATGTATATTATTGAAATAAGATTAATATAGATTTCTAATTAGATAGAAATTATTTGTGACAAATTAATTAGTATATTTAATTCATCTCAAATAATATTATGTTATTTACATGTTTTGGGGAGTTTGATGACAACATCCTTGGTAATTTATTCCCATTTCAGTTCTGTTATACTTAATGGTTGTAACATCCTCTTGTAAATCATTATATCAAACATAAAATGTTGACATACAAGGATATGAGATACATACTCTACAATACCACAATTCATATAATCCAAAAAAATGATCATTTATATATCTATAGTTATTACTACTTCTTGGATTAATAGATATTGAAGAACTATGATGATCATCCAAAAAATCCTTCTTCTAGTCTTGAATTTATGGGAGACATATTAGTTTTCCATGAATTATCATTCCATAATGATCATGGATTGTCTTAAGAAAATTATTCATATTATTCAATAATTCAAAAACATTTTCCTCTATCATTTTATTCCTTTTATTGAAGGATGGTTGACAAATCAACTGATAAAAATAATATCCTTACAATTTCCGCATGATTTCATGATACATCTTTTAAATATACATAAATATTGGATCTCTATTAATCTCAATCATGAAATAACTATCATTTTCTTTATATCATAGAGAATTATCCACCTTTTTTCCCTCAATGGTTTTTAATGTATCGAGATATCATAATATTCGGACAATCTGTAACCATATTATTTAGAACATATTGAACTCTTCCCTTGTAATTATATAATAATTATATTTGTTATCATTATTTATATTTATATATCACAATATACTATATAACTAATTACTCTATATCATCAATGAAAAAAGTACCACTGCCATCACCGAATCATGTTTTGGGTAATACTGAAAATAATGTTTTATTTGGTTTGAGGTATATGTTTTCACTATGTTATTTCCCACGAGGACAGATGCCAGTATATTCATTAATGAATCAATATAGATCAAACACCCATCTCCAATATAGGGTAGTATAATAATAGTCATGTTGACCACTTTATCATAATTTCATTAAAATTATATTCCCATTTATCCATCTACAATACATAACTCCCTTCCAATTCAATGAATTTAAAGGTTTATATTGTTTATATAAATCTCCCAAAATGCATAAGTAGTATCTATAAAACCAATGAAAAATATATAATTTGGTTAATACGGTTGGTCTAGGACAAAACTCATTGACATTCATACTTGAAGAATCCACTCATACAACCTCTCATGAGATTAAGTGGCATTGGAATGAGACACTATAAAACCAAAATTTATAGTTGTTGTATTTAGAATAATAAATCTACCTCATTAAGGTGTTCAATACAATTCTCAAAATATATTCATTTTCATCATTTAAATTTTTATGTATAATAATTTCTCTATAAATCATATTGATGTAATATATAATTTGTGATGCCCTTGACCAAGGTGCCACTTAGAGGGTCCCCCTAGCTGGGTGGGCCACATTCCCTCAAGCCCATCTCCTCGAATTCCAGAGGTTGCTGACTAGCAGCGAGGGCCTAGGGTGTGTATATGCAAATACTATGCAGTCATTACCAATGTGTACCATAGCGGTGAGAGTAAAAATATGTAAATAGTGGAAGAAATATATATAATTAGAAGGAATAATTGAAAAATAGATACAAAAATAATTACAACTGAAATAATAGGAATAAAATTAAGAAACTAATGATATTCAGTGTAATATAAATCTAGAAAACATGTATATAAAAAAAGGCATAACAAGATCTAAAAAGAATAAAAGAAATGAAATACTATCCTAGGAATACCGAGTTCCAAATTAGTCTTCTTTTATCATGCTCTATACTAAATACTTTTACATAAAGTGTTTGAAGCCACATTCTTCGTTTTGTCAACTCTTGTAACCATATAATCTAAATCGGGTACCAAACGACACCTGGAGAGGGTGTGAGATAATTCTCAGTGGGATACTATAAAAAATGTCTATAACATTTGGCCTGTGTAATGGAAATGTAATAATTCGTAGGATTTCATATATAAAGTATAAATGTATAATGTAACTAAATACCCATGTACATGATTCAGTCAACAGTTGGAATTTAAACATGCAACACATCCATTAATCAATCAATTTATGACATATTTTAATCAGTCAAGTGAGGTATGGCTAACACTGACATAGTCTCATGATGTATAGATATGAAATATCCAATGTATCAACAAAGGCAACATAGAACTCAAGGGTCACCAAATTAGTAGTAATTGTAGCATGGATAAGGTTAAGAGTGTAATCCAACGAGCATGTCCAAGGCATTCCACAATATAGTTCTTACCAAATCTATAGTGATCGTCCATAGAATGATGGGACTATGCAGAGTCAGATATGATAGGGATGTAACCATAGAACCTACATGTCAAATCTATATCTAAGGAGTGTATTGAAGGAATCCTGTAACATTATGGATGGATCCTATGGATTCTTACTCGGCATCCAAAAATATAATAGGATCATGACCTTAGTGGATCTCAACCTAGGAAAGATGAATCATTGAATCGAAGTGGGGATTCATAGTTCTCATCTAATCCCATGATCTGTATCGTATGGAAGCTTAATTCAAGCAATTCCAATTTTGATAATAAATTCATGTAATATTTCATTCAATTGAACCCTTTCCTTTCATTATTATGGCAAGGTCAAGTAGCATGAAACCTTTTAATCATGTAATTTGGTTTTATCTTTCCCTCTCATTATTGTGACATGGACATGTAGAATGAAACCATTTTAATCCTTTTATGGAATATTACATATTGGTGGATCATTCCACTACCTTCCGTTAAGGTGGTAATAGGTGCAACAGATATGCAACCAACTATTGAATTTAATTTAAGGCCAAGTCATATACATAGTATACCTGCCAATTCACATTTCACATTTAATTATCAATTGAAGAATGTACCATAGATGGGCAATGATATGGGAATAAAAGGAACTTAACATTATACGAACCACAATATAAATCAAGAAAATTAATATAGAAATTATTAACCATATAGTGTTCAAGACAAGGCCCACTAGAACAGTGCTACAAACGTGTCAAAACTAAAAACATATAATATGGAATAACCCTTGATATGGGAATGATATATTTATTTTCATAACCAATATAAATAAATAATGTATTTGGAATGAGAATAACCATATGGTTCTAATATGTATAAGCATGGAATATAAATTCCATTAACAGTAGATGAAAGAATATATGGGTCCCATAGGGAAAATACAAAGGCAACGAACATTTGGGATATCATATAGACCACCCACCTTAGGGTTGTACAACTCTCTTCCTCTAGTATTGGAACTTGATTTGGCTCGGATCAATGGAGATCTTTGAATTGGGGAAAATGCTCATACACCGATATCTCATATGGTAGATAAAGGTTAGGCACACAGATCAAGAGGACTCAAGTAATTACTATTATGCATCCATCATGATGAAAGGATGCTCAATAAGTTTCTAGACGAAGGATATCTATTAATTCAAAGTTTATATCTTCAAAAATTCACAAATTGAGAGAGAAATTGGACAATATCATATAAACTCGGATTAGGGAAGAAGGAGGGAACTAAATTAGATAATAAAATGTAAAACTGGAATTTTTTACCAAAATTTTGCATGTGAGCAGTTTTTTCACATGGTTTGAAAAATAGTACACAAACCCTACATGGGTACCTAGGAAAATGGGTCTCTGACAAAGTTAGTCCTCATGGAGTTGTTCCAACCATTTGTGGTGGCTTTGTTAGAAAAAACACAATCTGGAAAGTTTTCCAAACCATGTGCCAAGCCTTTTTTCCCAAAGAGTAGGTTTCTGGGTCCCAAACATGTCCCAGACACCTCTGAGACCTTTTCTAACACCATAGCATTCCATATTAGTTACGAAATAAATATTTAGACCATAATTTAATGTTTCCATACATATATGAACAACTGAGTTTCTATAATCATCCTAACTTAAAAAAACTAATCCCTTAGTTCACCTTCCATAGATGGAGAAACGTTGCCTGGGAAAAACTCTATCCATTGGGAATGTATGTCATCATCCCTCTACCAAGTCTCATCCTATACAAGATGTTCTTCCATTGTACCCATACTAGAGGGATGGAATGTCATCATAGAGATTTCGTGCTCCGGTCGATGATGCATGCATGATACTCCTCAAAGGTAGCATCAACATCTTTCTCAACAACCTTAGGATCAAAAGTGCGCAGTGGGTCAAAATAATATTAGTGAATATATGAAACATGAAATATCTTATTCATCGAACTATATCTCTGAGGTTAAATAATCAGATTGGCTACTCACCCGTGTCTCTCTAGAATTTCAAAGGGCCATAAGAAACAAGGTGGAAACATTCCCTACAAATAACCATCTACTCCCGAGTCAAGGGGAAACCTGATGGAAAAAAAGATCCCGAAAATTGAACTAAAGTGGTTTTCAATGATGACCAATATATGATTTCAGTATAGACTAGGCAGTTGTCATATGCTTTCTGAACAGTAGAAAATGCTTTGAACACTGTTGAATGAGATGAGGACCTAGCAGGGCTTCCTCACCTACCTCTAGCTAGTTCAAGGGTCAATGACATGACCTATCATATAATGCCTTAAAAGGATCCATCTGAATAATGGCATTAAAGATGTTATTATAAGAGAACTTGATAAGTGGGATATTATTCTCCCAAGACTTTCTGAAAGCAATGACACATTCTCGGAGAAAATCCTCTAGAGCACGTATGGTGTGTTATGATTTTCCTTCGATATGAGTATAAATGTTGTTATTAAAAGAAACAGTATTCCTATATCCTTCTATGATCCCTTTTATATGTGTGACATGAAATGAACATTCCTATTTGAAATGATGGTACATAGAACTCCGTGTATTAGTTTGATCACATAGACATATAGTATTCTCAGATCATTAACTGAGAATGTCTCCTGAATACAAATTATGTTGGATGACTTCGATAATCCGTAAACGAATTCCTAGATATCATTTCCACCCTCATTAACCTAGGTAATATGACTAAAAAATCCATAAAAACATATTATCATTTCCATTTTAAACTAGAAGTTGTTGTAACAACCAACAGTTCATTGTTGCTCTGCCTTTGCTTGCTGACCAATAGAACACCCGGTAATAAATCATGTTATCTAATGTTTCATCTCAGTCCACCAATATTGGCATCACATGTCTCGGTAAATCTTTGATATTCCTAGATTAACTACCTACAAAGAGGCGTGTGAATATTTCACACACCAATTCAAGGGTGGATTATCTCATGATATACTCTCATGGAGAACCAAGCCACCAGGATCTAAAAATAGTCTACAATTTACCGTCTTAAAGTGGGATGAGGTAATTATCAAGGATGAGAGATAAGACTACATGTGACTATCCTAAAACTCTAGATACAGCTCAAAAAAGAGGTCCATCAACTTCCATTTATCACTAGATTCATCTATGGAATGTGTCTGAGTTTTTCAACATAGTGTATCTACAAAAACATTTCCTCCCTAGGTAAATAGGAAATATCAAAATCAACGGAATGTAGATATTTGACCCATATTCATTGTATAAAGTTCAAGTCCCACTACAAAAATATATATTTGAGGTTCTTGTTGACTATGTACACCACAATGTTCTCTCCCAAGAGATAATGTCTCCTGAAACCTAAGGAATAGAAAACAAATACTAGATCAAGGTCATTGATTGGGTAATCTTTCTCATGTGTGCCAAAATACTAAGATCCATATCCAAAAACTTTGTCATCCTACATTAAAACTACTCCTATGTCAATTCTTGATGCATAATAGAAGATGGTAGAAGCAATAACTTACTAGGGAAGAATTGGAATAGTGGCCGATACAATCATCCCTTTTAGCTCGAGAAAGGATTTCTCCCATGATTATGGACATGTGAACATAACACTCATCTTTGTAAGACAAGTATAATGTGATGATTGATATTTTATGTAATATATGGAATTTTTTTAATTTCTTGACAACCTAAAAAAACACTTAATATCAAACACGTTCTTGGGATGCTCCATGGAAAATACATCACTACCCATTTTATACCCAACAGATACTCATGATTCTAAGATAATATGACCAATGAAGTGTAATTTTTCAATCCAAAAGTGACACATATATTTCTTGACATAAAGATAATGATCTATTTGTGTACTCAATATGATGTCAAGATGTTTGGAATTGTCTCTATGAGTACAATAATACACCAAGATGTCATCCACAAAGATCAAGACAAAAGAGTCCAAATGAGGGTGGAAAACACTATTCATCAATGACAATTAAATAAAAGGCATCTTTGAATGACCAAAAGACAAAACAACATAATCATACAGACCATAAATGCTATGAAAGGATGTATGATGTATATATGATGGTCAAAATCACATTTGATGATAACCCAATATCAAGATGAACTTAGAGAAGGGATTTTCTCCTTAGAGAAGGTCAAAAATATCATCTATTCAACAACATGGATACATAATCTTGATCGTAAAATGGTTCAACATTATGTAATACATGAAATGAAATATTTTTCCATATTCATTCTTGGATAAAAGAATATCTAAACCCAAATAGGATGTATTGGGACATATAAAACCATTGGCCTTTAAATTCTCTAATTGCCACTTGAGCTTCTGAAGCTCTAAAGGTGACATTTTGTATGGAGAATAGTCACTATTGTTGCTCCTAGAACAGTCTAAATTGGGAACTCGACCACTCTATATAGATGTAAGAAAGAAAAATTGGTGGAAAAACATCCCTTTAATGATCTACAACTAGAGGGAAATCAGGTCATAATAAACACTAACCCTCTATGAAATATTTGTAATCTAGGCGATAACTCCACCTAGACTATGATGTCGGGTCCAGGTTTACCATCCTGGACATCCCACATACCCTTAAAAAGATATGTTTTAGCCTCTAGTGATGTAAACGATGCCCTGTAGTGATATATGTTTAAAAAACTGTGATAGTAAACCAACCAGTCCATTCTGAGAATGAAATCAAATCAAGTCTTGTCAAGAATAAAGAGGTTGTATATGAAAGGGTAACTACCTACCTCCAGAGGACAATACCTGAATAGGTGAATTCCCTTGGTTTATACCCCTAATAGTGTATCTAGGTTCATTACACCATATTGATACTATATCTATAGTCTGAAACTCTACCTGATAAGTACAGAGATAAAATAGTTCGAATCACCTGTATCAAACAAAGAAGATACAATTGTAGAAGCTACTAGAATAGTACATTGTACTATAGAAGGTCTAACAACCTGATCCTCATCTATTATATGTAGTTCATGAAACTGACCCAATAGAAAACATTGTGCTACAGATGTCCTACCCCAATCAAAACTTCATTTCAGGTTCTATTAGTGATCATGGGTTTGGATGCATTATCCACAACCTGTTCCTAGGATAGACCATCTAGTGATATTCCAACTCCCCACCTAATGTGGCGTAAAGCATCTTTCTCATGAGGGTGGAGCGACTGTAGAATGTTTTACACTCAAATCTAGTGGTAAGGTCCTTCATAAACATTGAATATTCCTCAATAGTCAAAAACCCCATCACTCTGTTGGGTCATTAACACACTAAGGCATTGAATCCCACATATTCCACACTTATGGAACACTAAAGAGCTATCAAAACAAGTACTCGTGTTTTCACTTCCCTAATGATAAACCTTGAGGTGACATTTAATTCCACTGGAAGAATAAATGGCAAGATGTGGCACTAATTCCTTATGCCTAATAATATTTTAGTCCCTCTGGACATAATTTTTTATAAGAGCATGATTGATTGTTGCAAAAACTTTAAGAAGAAAAATGATGTCAACCCACACACGGATGGAATACTAAAGCCCATCCTCGAAATTATTATCACACAAAAGCTCAGTTTTTGCTAGTATTATTTCAATGAAAAATAACTTTGTGAATCACACTAAATATTCCATTGGTGACATTGAAACCTACTTGAGATGCATAAACTCTCTCTCTCTATCATCTCTCAGTGTATAGGGAATGAACTAATCATAGAACACTGTCTGAAAATATTCCCAAAACATGCCCGTATGACGACCATCTAGGTAAATCACATCACAAAAGTTCTTGGAATAATCCTAGAGCATGTACGTGGAAAGATTGAACCTCCTATCTAGAGATACCTCCAGATTATCAAAGATTGATAGGGTTGATTCTAGCTAAGAATCTGTAGCATGTAGACTAATATACCATGATAAGGTTGGATGATATTGCTACTATAAATCACAAGTCATATCATCCATCATAGGTAAAAACCATGTAGCACCATGTGTGGACTCCATCAAACGTAGAAGACTATCACGAACATGGAAATCAGTGCCCAAATCAGGTACAACATGTGTTGTCACACTTGGCACTCTTGGATGTAAGACAGGTGGCTCACGGCCCACCATGTGTGGATCTTGTTGGTCACCATGTTCCTGGATAATGACAAGGGGACATCATAGATGCATTGGTCTAGAAATTCAAAGAACACAACTTAAAAAAATCTTAAATGAATACGATAGCATAACAAGTGGAAGATAAATGTATGAAAAATCACTACCAATGGAATAATTCCCCAAACTACCCACATAGACATCCATATATCGGTAAGTGATCATGTATAAGTTTCGTGTCATTTTTGCAGTTAATTTCTAGGATCACTCCTTTACCATTCATAAAGATCTAAGGGAGGGATAAGGAAGTGAAACCATTTCATTTTCTATTTCATGATTATCTTTATAATGGATATCCATTTCTGATGAAATTTTTCCCATACACTTATCTCTAGAAACATAACAATTTATTTATCGCATAACGGCTCAACATAGTAAATTACTCATCCAATACCTTAGGGGACCATACACCTCTTGAATTGAGACAGTAAATCACTCAATTTCATCCTAAAAGTAATACAAGTACATGAAAACTATCACAAAATCACTCAGTAATTACACTAATATCATGAAATGAAATGAAGTGATATGTTCCTATATGGCATGGAAATATGAATGACAAGGGAATTCTAGGTGCCTATAATAATGCATGTAGGAATTCTCTTTTTCCTCATGTCATCGACAAAAGGATGAAATAAATCATCAATTAGAGTAATATTCAATAGCACCACAAAACATGTCGATCTACCAATAGTGAAATAATATCAACTATAATAGGTAAAAAATATTAACATTTACATTTTGAGTAACATGGATTTTAACTGAAACTTTTGTTCGCAATTCCTATGAACTCCATATGACCAATTCCCAAGAATTCCAAATCTCCATACAATGATTCCAAATAGAAACAAAAGAAAACAAAACTTGTTCAACACCACATTATGATGTCCTGATCCTAGATTCCACTTAATGGGTGCCTCGAGCCCGGGGGGCTGCATGGCCTCATCCGCATCTCCCCAAATTCCAGAGGCATCCAACCAGCCACGAGGGCCTAGGGTGTGTCAGTGGGGAGAATATTCCCTCATTACCAAAGTGTATCATAGTGGGTGAGAGTAAAAATTATTAAATAGAAGAAGAAATATATGAAATCTGGAGTCCAAACGATGAAATTGGGGAAATAATCATAATAACTAAAAAAACAGTAACAAAATTCAGTAACTGATGAAATGTCATGTACTAGAAAGCTAGAAAACATTGATAAAGACAACATGCATAACATGTTCCAAAATGAATAAAGGAAATCAAAGACTATCAAAAGAATCTCGAGTTCCAAATTTGTCTTATACTATCAAGATCCATAATAAAAAAACAAGCAATAATGATTTGAAGCCGTATTCTTCCATTTTTTAATAACCACAACTATAAAATCTTCCCTTAGTACCAAACAACGCTTAGGGAGGGTGTTAGATAAATCTCAGTGGGCCACCACCAATGGTGTCTACAACATTCAACACATGTAATGGAAATGTAATAGTGTGAAAGAATTCATATACAATGTAAAGAAGTATAATGTAACTAAATATCCATGTACATGATTCATCCCACGATTAGAGACTTAATATTTAATCGGCTTATCAATCAAGAGATTTTCAGCTAATTTTAATAGGTAATGTTAGACATGGATAACACTAACATAGCCTCATGATGTGTAGATAGTGAATGTTCTAAGGTATCAAAATAGGCAATGTAGCCCTCAAGGTTCTCCAAAATATTAGTAATTATACCCTAGATAAGGTAAATGGTGTATTCTAGGGATCCATTCCAAGTAATTCCACAATAAGGTTCCTACTGAATCGAAGGTGATCGTTCGATGTAAGATGGGGATAAACAGAGACATGACTCTACGGTCCATAGCCATAGAACCTACTGGTCAATGATGGACCCATGGAGTGTATCTAAGGAATATTGTAATAATATTGAGGGATTATATAGTGTCATACTAGGAATCCAATAATATACAAGGATCAGGATCAAGGTGTTTATAAACCTTGACAAGTTGTGTCCTTGAATGGAGTGGGGTTCCCGAGTGCTCATGAAATTCCATGATCAGAATCCAAGGTGATCTCAGATTATGCCAATCCTATTTGATTATGAAGTTATTTCATATCTATTTTCATTCAAGCCTTTCCTTTAATTAGGGTGATAAGGGAATGTAGCATGCAACCTTTTTATCAGGTGATTTGGTTCAAAGCCTTTCCTTTCATTATTGTGACAAGGACAACTAGCACGCAACACTTTTAATTATTTTTATGGAATATTCCATATTCATTGTTCATTCCTCTACCTTCAATTAATGTGGTAAATGATGCTATGGATATGAATCCTACAATTCGTTTAAATTTAAGGGCAAGTCATATACTTATTATACTTTCCAATTCAAATTTCACATTCTAGTATCAATTGAATGACACACCTAAGACGTGCCAAGTGGTGATAATATATGTTACTTCCAATTATTACAATTAGAATACATGTCATGAAAATTTATAGATAAATTATTACCCTTATAGTGATCATGTTGAGACACACCCAAACAGTTGCACAATCGTGTCAAAACACTAAACATCAAATATGGAAAAACCATAGACATGGGATGGATGGAGTTGTTGTCATAACCACCAATAATTAATTATCTATTTTGAAGGATCATAAATATATGGTTCAAAAAATCATAGCAATGGAATATTAATTCAATAAAGGGCATCCAATGAAATTGGTGGACCCAACATGACAAGTCCAAAATCAACAATCCTTACAGATAAGTTGTAAACCAACCACCATAGGGTTGTGTGGATCTCTTCCTATAGTATTGGCCCCTCATTTTTCTCATATCAGAGTAGATCTAATAAAAAGTGAAAAACACTCATACCCTTGTGTATCAAATGAGGGAAAAATAGAATGTGAACAACTCAAGATGGCTCTAGTAAATACCGTTTTGTATCTGACGTGATGATGGAATGCTCAATTGGGTGTCGGATGAAGGAGATATCTTTATTCCATGTTTAGATCATAAAAAATTATCATATTGAGAGATAAATAGGAGAATTCCTCATAGTCTAAGATTAGGGAAGAAATAGGTTGCTTAATTAGATAATTAAAGAAAAAATTTAAATTTATACCCAAAATTGGACAAGTGCAATGTTTTGAAAACCGGGTACAAACTATACATGGGTACATGGGTAAAAGTGGATCTCAAATGGTTATTACACATGGACATGAACCAACTGTGGGAGGTGTCTTTGTCGAAAAACCAAAATCTGCATGGTTTTCCAAACCATGCAGAATTCAAGCACAGTTTTCTATAAACTTTGCGTCATTACTATATTTCTAAAAAAGATGGTTTCTAGGTTCTAAACATTCCCAGAGACCTTTTGGAACCCATTAGGCATCTATATTTGTCCCAAAGTAATGATTTAAACCAAAATTTAAGGGATCCATACCTGAGTGAAAAGGGGGATTTTACATAATTATTCTCTAATACTGTATTAATTAAACAAATAAAGATATCATGAGCATTGGTATGTGGAAATGTAATTACTATAGATTCTTAATGAATGTACCTCATAAAAAATGATATCTTGGATATATCCTTCTCAATGATTCCTAATTAAAGATATCCATGTTTATGATCGAACGTCGAATAATATAGGAATCCACATAATTGATCAAACAATTCATTGATATGTTGTAGAGGATACATGTATATTATAGTGATATTGTTATCTTCCCCATAATCAATTTTGAGGACCATTAACCAACAATTTTTCATTATAATAGGAATAGGTGGACCCCATGGAGAAGGAATAGGTTGAATAAATCCATTTTCTTGATTCTCTGTGTGTGTTTCTTCCTCAATTCTTATAATCCAATCTTGATAGTTCTATATTGGATCTTTGAAATTAGTAGGTGTAGAGACCCATATCTTGACGTACATTGACATTACATTACATTTGCGGAATACTTAGTACATAACAAAAACACACACACAAGGATCGTAATAGTTTAGTGTCTTTGGAAACTCGGAATATAATCTTCTAATCCTGGTGAAAGATCTTCAACATCTCCCATTAAGATCTTCCTTTTTTTACTTAAAACCTTTCTTTATATACTGGGGAATAGAAAACATAAAAGGGTGAGCTCAAATGCTCAGTAAGGGTAATCAAAATAAATATCAATCACATCATATACATAAGCACATAACTTTTGGAAATCTTAACCTGCAAAAGAGATCATAATTTCATAACATGGGGTAAATCATGGCAGTGAAATGTAATCACAATAATCATAACTTAAAACATGAAACATTGTGGTATTCACACATAATCACAGAGAATCATTTCTTGTTAGTCAAGACTTATTGCCAAGACTATCTTAGTGGACAAAGTCCCTTTCTGAACTGAGTCACCCTCGTTTCAGTCCTGTTTCACTGAACCGGTATAACCTACCATTCCAGCCATGTCTATCTCATGAGATATAAAATCTTTACCCAATGAATTGGAGGGAGATATAGGTTCCACCCATCTCATAATGATACCATTCTTATGTGTGCCACAAAATCATAAACCATACATCATAGCATAACCCATGTAATAAAAATGGGAATCTTAAACATCACAACATCATAAAACAATTCATATAAGATAAAAGAATTCATAAAAATATATCCATCACAAAATAATCATATCAATGTAATAATAGGGATATAAATAGAACCCTATATTATCTTAGATGGAAAATAATTTTGATAAAACACTTGAACTCCATTCTTGAGGAAAATATCCTTTCTTCTTCAAAAACATTTTCATTTCTTAACATGTCATACAATTTTAAAAGAAGTTGATTAAAAATGAACTTGAAAACTTTTAAAGGAAGATTCTTGGAAATAATGTTTTAAAAATCCATTCATGCCGTATAAGTTAAAAAAAACATTCTTCGTACTTTTGTCCGAAAAGTCAAAAAGTACCTCGTACGAAAAACGACAAAAGATTCCTTTCATATCCTTTAATAAAAACTCACTGAAGGGTAAAATTGGATTTAAAAAATTGTAGGTGGATGGAAATAACATTACATATTGAGGAAACATGGATGTGGATGATAAAATACACCCTATTAAATACTAAAGTATAAACAATCTCGGATAAAAATGAGATTGTGATATTTCCTTCAACTTAAGTCTGATTTGCTTCGTAAGTGTCCGAACCTCCTGTATAATGATTTAAATAATGTCATTAACTTATTACAGAATCATATTCATTGTTATGATATCATATATGGTTCACTTATGGCTTTATATTACCCGTTCGTTTGTAAATTCCATGTTAAAGAAGCGTTTTGGGTAAAATCGTTTCATTTATCGTAGGTGTTTGGACTTGTTGTTCATGACATTATTATTACTTATATCATGATTTACTTACTTCAAGAATATAAAACATGATTTATATATCATATATATTCAGTATTTATATATATATAATAGATAGATAAATGAAATGAAACACACCGTTCATGGAGACGGTAGTCCGTACGTACGCATGAACGTTGTTTTCCTTTCCTTATTGTCTTGAATGGAAGTAAGTAGATGACATACATATATACATAAATTCAGTAGCTTTATAATGTCATATATTTCATTATTATTGCTTATATATACTTTATAATCATTCTTAAATGGTTAACATGGAGAATGAATCTCATCGCGTCGTGGATACGGTAGTCCGTACGTACGCACGAGCGATGATATCGTTCTCATGATCGTGAACTTGTGTTGAAGTGTATGTATAATATTTCATTATCAATATCAATTTATAATAATCATATATAGTTACTCAATACACCATTATACCCATCCAATTAAGGTGGTGGCAGAAAATAGATTACACCACGGCGTGGAGACGGTATTCCGTACGTACGCACGCGCGGTGATTTCCTTTTTCCGTAGGATGGATAGAAGGTTAATTAGAGTTGTTTAATATTTATAATAAAATATCAGTATATAAGAAATACTTATGTTATTACTTTATCATGAAACAACTAAAGAAGAATAAGTTGAAGAAGAAAGAACTTGAAAAAGATCGGTAATGGATATTACCTCTTTTTTACGCGCGTTCACTTAAACTCCACTTAATGAACTAAGGATGGTCTTTTAAGAAGACCAGGACCTCTAGGATGATACTAGGGAAGTGTAGAAGAGATTTTGGCAGGGGTTGGCCGAGCTTGAATGCTCAAATTGGTGTGAGGAGGAGAGGGAGGAGGTTCCCTTTTATAAGGGAGGAGAGGGGTACCTTTGGAATAACTAAAAATATTATTTTATTATAAAGTCATGTTCGGTTTTAAATAGCTCCAAATTGATATATTTCGAAGCTAATGTGGGGATGGGTCTAAATACTCTCATCCAATAGAATTTAGACAAGTTTAGGTTTCTATTTTAACCTTATCATTTAGATTTATCATTAAGTTAAATAATTGTACTTTTACCGTGTCTTCTTGTGTTCTTACACTATAAGGTTAATAAACATACTATAAGAAGAAAAACGAACCCCAAGTTGTTTATTATTAATATATATAACCTTATCTAAGTCATTTGGCCGAACCTTATATTTTTAGGAATAAAATAACAATTATTAATATAATATTTTTTTAAAAACTATTTTATGTCAATTTTGACACTATTTAGTAATTGATTTTTGTGAAAATCATAACAGAATGATAAGTTCTATAAAAGTTAATTAAATCAATACTAACATGTCATATTAACCTAGAAAATTAGTGTAATTCATAAAAAGTCTAAAATTATATTTATTTGGGTATTTATAACATCAATTATGTCAATATTTCATTAATAAGATAATTACTGCATCATCGTTGTGTCATAAATAAATTAAATTATTTAATGTCTAAAAATTACAAATAAAATAAAATTATGTAGGAAATATTTTTATATTTCTAATAAATATTTATAGTCAAATTTATCTTATGTATAACCCCATATTGAAATTTTTTTAGTAAATAAACTTTGATTTTACCTCTTTTAACCCTTCTCTAAATAAATTAATAATAAATGTCCTAATCTAATCCAAGTGGGCCTAAATGGTCATATTTTATTCCTATGTTTGTTTTTGGTCGAATTACACTTGTCCAATAGAATTAGGACATGTGTTAGGGTAATAATAATATAATTTCTACCCTTAATTACCCTATTTACTTTTTATCGTGGTAAAAAAAATAAAAAGTTACTATTCACAAAAACTTATTTTCATCTCATTGAACCACATTTTAGTCCTTGATATTAACCATGTCTCTCGGATTTTAGAAATTCCACTCACAGAAGTGGTAAAATTAAGTTTTATGAAATATTCAGTTTATTAACTACCAATTAGTGGTTTCACTATTAATCAAAAATTGAAAGATTTCAGAAAAATACCAAAATTTCACCTTAGGCTAATTTCGATATTCCGAATCCAAAAATGAATTCCATTTTGAAAAATAAAATTTACAAAATTTCAAGAAGTAGTTATTACTATTCATAACGGCTAATTTTAATAATATTTTAATAGCATATTGTTGTTTAGTGAAACTCATTATTGCGTACTACACACGCTATCGAGGAAGGTCGCGATTGCGTGTAATGCAAGGAAAGTCAAGGATTCGTGTTGTTCAAGCTCCTTTTGGTGTAGCGTACAACACAAGACATTAGTGAAATTAAAAAGAATATTTTTCATAAAATCTTTGGTTGTTACATTCTACCCCCCTTAAAATGAATTTCACCCTCGAAATTCGTCGGGGTTATAAATGGTTTACTATTCAAAAGTTTCTTTAATAGAAACCCACATCGTAAAAAGGAATAACAATCTTTAAAAATGAATGTATGAAACGTAACGGTTACCCAAATAAACTAATCACTGGGTTTCCACATAGGTGAAAATATGGATATGGAAGAAAAATCTAACCATTATGTTCTGATGGAGAGTGGTAGAGAACATGGCTATGGAAAAGCCAACAATCACAAATCCATAAATTTGTGATGATCTAAGGTACCATCCGATTAATCAGATATAAGAGCACTAGGACAACATTTTTGGTTTTCAAGATCGTTTCCCTAAAGTTGAAGAATTAGAATTAGAATAAATACTTACTTTATTTTGGTACAATCTCACTGTTGTTCGTGCCTTGAACAATCTCCACTTCATCTCTTAAATAAATGAAGTTGAATTTGTTATTCGTGATGTGTTAGCAGATCATGTGATAGAATGACGGTTCATTCCATCTGTCTCAAACAAAAGGTTAGCAAAAGTTATTAAATATACATAAGTCATTCTATAGTGAGATTAATCATATATGGTTCCTAAAATGAACTTATACTTCATATATCATACTGCTTAATATAATAAAACTAGTTTCTACTAAACAGGGACTTCCTGTAGGCCAGTGGTAGGCGATAAAAGCCAGTCGCACTTCGGTTGTGGGTTCGATTCCCACAGCCTTGTCCGACGCGATGGGATGTCGCCCGTCCTGCAGGTTGTCCTTTTTTCTAAAGCTATATTACTATAACATCCCATCAATAATATTGAAAAACTACTTTTATCCTTAAAGAATACTAACTTATGTTCAACATAATCCATTACAATCTTTAGGCTTATCCATAATACTTCCATTACAATCTTTAAGCTTATCCATAATACTTCAGTCCACTCTCATAATATAGTGAAAACTATTACCAGAGATTTAATACCATTGTTGATCCCCATATATCATAAGATATTCTTGTTGGTCACATTCCAAACATTCAAAGGCCTTAATAATGTATTCTCTTGAATACCCATTGAACCATAGTGAAAACATGAATGCAGTTAAAAGTTAACACTTTTCACATACCAAAATCCTCAAAATTCTATATACTCAAACCATGATATCACTTAGTCCTTATATCAATCATAAGCTCATGAATACTGTTAAACATTTCGTTTTCTCGTTTTCCCTTCATTATGCGCATATCATCTTATTTCCAAAAATATCTCAATCACTTTGAATACCACATTAGACCAAGACATAAATATTCCAATACTTTATGATACAACATTATTTTGGAATCCCATTACATAAACACTTAATCATTCCACCACATCGTTGTCATATTCAACATCACCAATAGTGATCGCATGTGACTTCCCTTTGTCCTTTGCCTTAAGTGGTTGCTCATGTTGATCATCACTAACCCTTGGATTAGGGCATTTATTAGAATAATGCCCCATTTCCTTGCACTTGAAGCATTGAAGTGTTGGTGGTGTGTTCTCTGCAGTGTTTGATTTATTCACATCATTAGAAACCCTTTTTCCATTACTTCGAGACTTAGCTGCTCGATGACTATAACGACCCATACTTTACTTACATTGTTAATACTTCAAAATTGAAGCACACTTATTACAACATATGACAAAACCACAAAGGACCGTATAGGTATAGTGTCTTTAGAAACTCGGAAACATAAACAACTGGTTCATAAATCTTCTACAGTGTCTCCCATTTATTTCATCATATCTAGGGTCCCTTTTAGCATATTCTACTCAATATCCATCTTCCTGACCTGGGGAAAAGAAAACATAAAATGGTGAGCTGAAATGCTCAGCAAGGGCAAATAAATGAAATAAAAATCATATCATATCTTTTTGAAAATCATAACCTGCAAAAGAGATCAGAATATCTTAACATGGAATAAATCATAGAAGTGAAAATGAGATCCCCATAATCATAACATGAAACTTGAAACTTTGTGGCATGAACACATAATCATAGAAAATCATTTCTTGTTAGTCATGACACATTGCCAAGACTATCTTAGTGGACATAGTTTCTTTCTGAACCGAGTCACCCTCGTTCCAGTCCTGTTTCACTGAACTGGTATAACCTACAGTTCCAGCCCTGTCTATCTCATGAGATATAAAATCATTACCCAATGCATTGGAGGGAGATATAGGTCCCACACCTCTTATAATGAATCCTTTCTTATGTGTTCCACATAATCATAAACCATACATCATAGCATAACTCATGTAATAAAAATGGAATTCTTAAACAACATGACATCATAAAACAATTCATATAAGATAAAGGAATTCATAAAAATATTTCCATCACAACATAATCAAATCCATGTAATAATAGGGATAAAAACAGAACCCTTTTATTATCTTAGATTTAAAATAATTTTGATAAAATACTTGAACTCCATTCTTGAGGAAAATATCCTTTCTACTTCAAAAACATTTTTCCTTTCATAACATGTCATACAACTTTAAAATAAAAGAAGTTGATTAAAAATAAACTTGAAACTTGTAGAGGAAGCTTCTTGGAAACAATGTTTTAAAAATCCATTCATGCCGTATAAGTTAAAAAAAACATTCTTCGTACTTTTGTCGGAAAAGTCAAAAAGTACCTCGCACGAAAAAAACGACAAAAGATGCTTTTCATATTCTTTACTAAAAACTCACCAAAGGGTAAAATTGGATTTTAACTATTGTAAGTGGATGGAAACAATATTACATATTGAGGGAACATGGATGTGGATGATAAAATACACCCCAGTAAATGCCAAAGTATAAACAATCTCGGATAAAAATGAGATTGTGATATTTCCCTTACCTTAGGTCTGATTTGCTTTGTACGTGTCCGAAGATCCTCTTCTTTGGAACGCCTCCTTGAATCCTCCACTTAGGGAACTAAGATTGGTCTTTTAAGAAGACCAGGACCTCTAGGATTATTCTAGGGAAGTGTAGAGGAGACAATGGAAGGGGTTGGCCGAGCGTGAGTGCTCAAATTGGTGTGAGGAGGAGGGGGAGGAGGTGCCCTTTTATAAGGGAGGAGAGGGGCACCTTAGGAATATCTCAAAATATTATTTTATATTAAAGACCAAATCGGTTTATAATGGTTCCAAAGGGTCTTATTTCAAAGCTAAAGTGGGGATGGGTCGAAATCCTATCAACCAATAGGATTTAGACAAGTTTAGGGTATTATTTTAACCTTATCAATTAGATTTAACTCTAAGTTAAATAATTTAACTTTTACCGTGGCTTTTTGTTTTCTTTCACTATATGGTTAATACACTTACTATAACATGCCAAACGAACCCCAAATTGTTTATTATTAATATATATATCCTTATATAGGTCATTTGGCCGAACCTTAGATTTTTAGGAATAAAATATCAATTAGTAATATAATATTTGATTTAAAAACTATTTTGTGTCAATTTTGAAACTATTTGATATATGATTTTTGTGAAAGTCATAACAGAATTATATGTTCAAACCAAGTGATTAAATCAACACTAATATATCATAGTAATCTAGAAAATTCGTGAAATTCATAAAAAGTCTCAAATTACATTTAATTTGGTGTTTATAACATCAATTATGTCAATATTTCATTAATATGATAATTACTTCATCATCATTGTGTCATAAATAAATTAAATTATTTAATGTCTAAAAATTACTAATAAAATACCATTATGTAGGAAATCTTTTTAGCTTTATAATGAATATTTATAGTCGAATTTATCTTATGTATAACCCCATATTAAAAATTCATCACTTATTAAACTTTGAATTTAACTATTTTAACCCTTCTTTAAATAAATTAATAATAAATGTCCTAATCTAACCTAAGTGGGCCTAAATGGTCATATTTTATTCCTAAGTTTGTTTTTGGTCGAATTAAACTTATCCAATAGAATTAGGACATGTGTTAGGGTAATAGTAATATCATATTTACCCCTATTTACTATTAACCGCGGTAAAAAAAGTAAAAAGTTAATATTCACCAAAAAATTATTTTTATCTCATTGAACCACATTTTACTTACTGATATCAACCGCGTCTGTCGAATTTTTGAAATTCCATTCACAGAAGCGGTAAAATTAAGTTTTATGCAAAAATTTAGTTTTTAACCTACCACTTAGTGGTTTCACTATTCATCAAAAATTGAAAGTTTTCAGAAAAATACCAAAATTTCACCCTAGGCTAATTTCTGTATTCCAAATCCAAAAATGAAGTCCATTTTGAAAAATAAAATTTATAAAATTTCAAAAAGTGGTTATTACTATTCATAACGGCTAGTTTTAGTAATATTTTAATAGCATATCGTTGTTTAGTGAAACTCGGTATTGCGTACGACACAAGCTATCGAGGAAGGTCGTGATTGCGTGTAAAGTAAGCCAAGCAAGTGTGTAGTGAAAGATTCCTTTGATGATATATAAAAACAAAATATTACTCATAAAAATCTCGGGTGTTACATTCTACCCCACTTAAAAAGAATTTTTCCCTCGAAATTCGTCACATTGTAACAAACAGATGAGGATACCTCTCCCTCATCATATCCTCAAGCTCCCAAGTAGCTTCTTCTAATTGGTGGTTCGTCCATAAAACTTTCACCAAGCGAGTGGTCTTGTTTCGTAGTACTTTTTCGCTACGATCCAGAATCTCTATCGGCTGTTCTTCATAAGAAAGATCTTTCTCCAGCGGTACAACTTCTGAGCTGAGTACATGTGAAGGATCGGATATGTACTTTCTCAGGAGAGATACATGGAACACATCGTGAACTTGAGAGAGATTCGGTGGAAGCGCCAATCGGTAAGCTACCTTCCCAACACGATCCAGTATTTCGAAAGGACCGATATATCTAGGGCTCAAATTCCCCTTCTTTCCAAATCTCATAACCCTCTTCTAGGGAGATATTCGTAAGAACACTTTATCACCCACTTCAAACTCTAGGTATTTTCTTCGGTTGTCAGCATTACTTTTCTGTCGACTCTGAGCTGCTCTTTTGTGTTGTTGAATAGATCTTACCTTTTCTTCCATTTCATCAACGAGATCAGGTCCTAATAGCCTTCTTTCCCCAACTTCATCCCAGCAAGTTGGAGTCCTGCATTTCTTTCCATAGAGAGCTTCATAAGGAGCCATCTGAATACTGGAGTGAAAGCTATTATTATAAGAAAATTCCACCAAAGGTAGGTGTTGATCCCAACCTCCTTTGAAATCCATAGAGCAAGCTCTCAACATATCTTCTAGGGTTTGAATTGTTCTTTCAGACTGACCGTCTGTCTGGGGGTGATAAGCAGTGCTGAAACTCAACTCTGTATCCAGATTATGCTGAAGACTTCGCCAGAACTTCGAGGTAAATCTCGGATCCCGATCAGATATAATAGAAAGTGGTACTCCATGCAATCTTACCACTTCCTTTACATATATCCTGGCAAGCTGATCTAGAGAGAAATCCTCTCTAACAACAATGAAGTGTGCAGACTTTGTAAGACGATCAACTAGGACCCAAATAGCATTATTTCCTTTGGATGTTTTAGGAAGTCCTGTGACAAAGTCCATAGTGATGTTTTCCCATTTCCATTCGGGTATGGGTAATGGTTGTATCATCCCCTTAGACTTCTGTCTATCAGCTTTAACTTGATGACAAACCAAGCATCGAGAGACATATTCAGCAACATCTCTTTTCATGCCATCCCACCAGAAGTACTCTTTCAGGTCCCTATACATCTTCGGCTTCCAGGATGAATAGATAATGATGAACTATGAGCCTCATCCAGAAGCTCCTTCTTTAATTCGGGGATGGGAGGAACACAAACCCGATTCCTGAACTTCATTATCCCATTACAATCAAGGTTGAATTCAGGAACATTTCTCACCTTCTTTTGTAACTCGACATCTTCTTTCTGTGCCTCTTTAATCTTCACATGTATAGATGGTTGAACATTCATTTGAGAAAGATAATATTTTTCCCCTTCCCTTATATTCCAAGATCCATCCTTTGTACATCCATAAATATTGGATCTTTTGTGATCCTCATCATGGATAAACTAGCATGGTCTTGTCGACTTAATGCATCTGCCACCTTGTTTGCTTTCCCAGGGTGGTAATGGATTGAGCAGTCATAATCCTTAATCATCTCCAACCATCTTCTTTGACGCATATTCAACTCCTTTTGTGTGAAAATATACATTAAACTTTTATGATCAGTATAAATATCACACCTTTCACCATAAAGTTAATGCCTCCAAATCATTAATGCAAAGATTACCACAGCCAACTCCAAATCATGTGTTGGGTAATTTTGCTCATGGATTTTCAACTGTCGTGAGGCATAAGCTATCACCATATCATTTTTCATAAGAACACACCCCAATCCCTTCTTGGATGCATCACTATAGATCACAAACCTTTCTCCACTAGAAGGCAGTGTGAGCACAGGTGCACTGGATAACCTTCTTTTCAACTCCTTGAAATTCTCTTCACATTCCTCTGTCCAAACAAACTTAACTCCTTTCCGAGTCAACTTGGTGAGTGGATTAGATAATCGTGAAAAATATTTTACAAGACGTCGATAATATCCAGCCAAACCAAGAAAACTTCGGATCTCAGTTACTGTTGTTGGTCTTGACCATCTTTTGATAACCTCTGTTTTTGCTGGATCCACAGATATCCCCTCTTTTGAGATTATGTGACCCAAAAATGAAACTTTTTGAAGACAAAATTCACACTTGGTAAATTTGGCATAAAGCTTCTCCTTTCTCAGGGTCTTCAATATAATTCTCAAGTGATCGTCATGCTCTTCCATGCTCTTTGAATAGACAAGAATATCGTCTATAAAGACTACCACAAATTGATCAAGATAGTCTCTAAAGACTCTATTCATTAGATCCATGAAGATAGCAGGGGCATTAGTAAGACCAAATGGCATCACTATTAATTCATAGTGTCTATACCTTGTACGGAAAGCCGTCTTTGGTATATCCTCCCTTTTGACCCCTAATTGATGATACCCTAAACGAAGATCAATCTTGGAAAAGTATTGAGCTCCGCGTAGTTGGTCAAATAAGTCATCAATGCGTGGGAGAGGATATTTGTTCTTGATAGTGATCTTGTTAAGTTCTCGATAATCAATGCAGAGTCTCATTGATCCATCTTTCTTCTTAACAAATAGAATAGGTGCTCCCCAAGGTGACGCACTAGGGCGTATGAATCCCTTATCAAGATTCTCTTGGATTTTCTTCTTCAATTCCTGCAACTCCATTGGGGCCATTCTATAAGGTGTCTTTGAAATAGGCAAAGCACACGGTACGAGTTCTATTGAAAACTCAACTTCACGATTTGGTGGAAGACCCGGTAATTCCTCCAGAAAGACATCATCAAACTCCCGTACAATGGGCATATTCTTAATCGCGAGTTTCTCACCAACCATTTGAGATAAATAACCTTCATTTAGTGGAATCAATACCCATAAGATGGAAGAAATTTCCACTGGAAGGTTATGTTCATCCTTGCATTTATAGACGATCGTAGATTGATCTGGAATATGAAATGTGACTTCCCATCATTGGAAATTAATATGAGCTTCATGTAGAGAAAGCCAATCCATGCCAAGAATCATATCAAATTCCACTAAAGGAAGGATCACAAGATTTTCAGGAAGCACTTTCCCACAAACTTCGATCGGAGAAGAATTATAAACTTTTGATGCGACTGTTGTGCCATTAGGTGTTGTCACAGCTAACTCAACATCTAATTGTTGAGGTAATACGGTGATACCCTTAGAAAATTTTTCAGAAATAAAAGAGTGGGTGGATCCAGAATCAAATAAAACATTTGCTACTTTAGAGTGGATAGTAAGTGTACCTTTCACCACTTCGTTATCGTACTCCACATCGCTGATAGAAATTGCATGTGACTTTCCTTTGTCTTTAGACTTAAGATTTTGTTGACGTCAACCATCATCATCAACCCTTGGATTTGGGCATTGATTGGCATAATGCCCCATCTCCTTGCACTTGAAACATTGAAGTGCAGTAGGTTCATTCTGTCTATCCATTCCTTTGTTTGCATCATTAGACATCTTCTTCCCATTATCGCGGCATTCAAATGCCCGATGACCTTCCTTTCCACATTTGAAACATTTACTTGTCCCTTTAAGACAACTCCCTCTATGTTTCTTTCCACACTTTGAGCATAAGGGAAAGCTCATCTTCTTTTCAGTGCGCTCTTTAGATTTTCCTTTGAATTCCATCTTCCTCTTCTTGTCAAACCCATGTGACTGATGGGTTACTCCAATCTCCATCTCGACTTTGAGAGCACATCGAATGATTTCCTCGTAGCTATTGAAGTCCCATATGGCTAACGCCCTTCGAAGACTTGGTTTTAAGCCACTAAAGAATCGATCGATCTTACTCTCAGGTTGGATAATAATACAAGAAGCGTACCTTTCAAGTCTTGTAAAATTTGCTTCATAGGTACCAACAGATTCATCATCCCTTTGCTTCAGTTCAAGAAACTCTTTCTCCATGTTTGTTCGGAGAATACGAGGGAAGTACTTATTGAAAAATAAGTTCTTGAACTCGTCCCATTCCATAGACTCAATTTCATCCCTTTGCCTCGTATTCTTAATAAGATTCCACCATTGATCAGCAAATCCTTCCAAACGATACACTGCTAGGATGAATTTATCATGTTCAGAACATTGAAGAACTGAAAATATCTTTTCAGTAGTACTAATCCATTGTTCAGCAACTAATGGATCAGTAGACCCGCTGAAAGAAGGTGGATGCTTCCTCATGAAGGATTCAACAGAATGTTGCTCCTTCCTTTGCTCGTTTGGAAGTCCTGAATGATTCATAGCTTGAGAAAGTTGTGTGAGCATGGCTACACGATTTTGCATTCCAGCTCCCATATCGTTTGGTTGCTCAGGGGGACAATCATTTCATTGCCCATCACATTCCGCATTAACACAGTTCCTTCGGGTTCCAGCCATTGACTAAAACCAAGAAGAATAGTGTGAGAAACACTATTTATAATTGGAAAACCACATAATCAAGGATAAAATTTCACACTTAAGGTCTTATCCTAGGGTATTCATGGCCATTTCTAAAACACTAATATTGTGTTCTATGCTTAGACTTATCCTTAGGGTTCTTACTAAGGCTTTCACATCCTAGTTTCCAAAGTTTGACTATACCTTTCCTCTGATACAAACTATAACGACCCGTACTTTACATACATTGATAATACTTCAAAATTGAAGCACACTTATTACAACATATGAAAAAACCACAAAGGACTGTATAGGTATAGTGTCTTTAGAAACTGGGAAACATAAACAACTGGTTCATAAATCTTCTACAGTGTCTCCCATTTATTTCATCATATCTAGGGTCCCTTTTAGCATATTCTACTCAATATCCATCTTCCTGACCTGGGGAAAAGAAAACATAAAAGGGTGAGCTCAAATGCTCAGCAATGGCAAATAAAGGAAATAAAAATCATATCATATCTTTTTGAAAATCATAACCTGCAAAAGAGATCGTAATATCGTAACATGGAATAAATCATAGAAGTGAAAATGAGATCCCCATAATCATAACATGAAACGTGAAACTTTGTGGCATGCACACATAATCATGTAAAATAATTTCTTGTTAGTCATGACTCATTGCCAAGACTATCTTTGTGGACAGAGTCCCTTTCGGAATCGAGTCACCCTCGTTCCAGTCCTGTTTCACTGAACCGGTATAACCTACTGTTCCAGCCCTGTCTATCTCATGAGATATAAAATCTTTACCCAATGCATTGGAGGGAGATATAGGTCCCACCCATCTTATAATGAATCCTTTCTTATGTGTGCCACATAATCATAAACCATACATCATAGCGTAACTCATGTAATAAAAATGGAATTCTTAAACAACATGACATCATAAAACAATTCATATAAGATAAAAGATTTCATAAAAATATTCCCATCACAACATAATCAAATCCATGTAATAATAGGGATAAAAAAAGAACCCTTTTATTATCTTAGATGGAAAATAATTTTGATAAAATACTTTAACTCCATTCTTGAGGAAAATATCTTTTCTACTTCAAAAACATTTTTCCTTTCATAACATGTCATACGACTTTAAAATAAAAGATGTTGATTAAAAATAAACTTGAAAACTTGTAAAGGAAGCCTCTTGGAAACAATGCTTTAAAAATCCATTCATGCCGTATAAGTTAAAAAAACATTCTTCGTACTTTTGTCGGAAAAGTCAAAAAGTACCTCGTACGAAAAAAACGACAAAAGATTCCTTTCATATTCTTTACTAAAAACTCACCAAAGGGTAAAATTGGATTTAAACTATTATAAGTGGATGGAAACAATATTATATATTGAGGGAACATGGATGTGGATGATAAAATACACCCTAGTAAATTCCAAAGTATAAACAATCTTGGATAAAAATGAGATTGTGATATTTCCCTTACCTTAGGTCCGATTTGCTTTGTACGTGTCCGAAGCTCCTCTTCTTTGGAACACCTCCTTGAATCCTCCAGTTAGGGAACTAAGATTGGTCTTTGAAGAATACCAGGACCTCTAGGATTAATCTAGGGAAGTGGAGAGGAGAAAATGGCAGGGGTTGGCCGAGCTTGAGTGCTCAAATTGGTGTGAGGAGGAGGGGGAGGAGGTTCCCTTTTACAAGGGAGGAGAGGGGCACCTTAGGAATCTCTCAAAATATTATTTTATATTAAAGTCAAAATCGGTTTATAATGGTTCCAAAGGGTCTTATTTCGAAGCTAAAGTGGGGATGGGTCGAAATCCTATCAACAAATAGGATTTAGACAAGTTTAGAGTATTATTTTAACCTTATCAATTAGATTTAACTCTAAGTTAAATAATTTAACTTTTACCGTGTCTTTTTGTTTTCATTCATTATATGGTTAATACACTTACTATAACATGCCAAACGAATCCCAAATTGTTTATTATTAATATATATATCCTTATAGAGGTCATTTGGCCGAACCTTAGATTTAGAGGAATAAAATAACAATTAGTAATATAATATTTGATATAAAAACTATTTTGTGTCAATTTTGACACTATTTGATATATGATTTTTGTGAAAGTCATAACAGAATTATATGTTCGAACCAAGTTGATTAAATCAACACTAATATATAATAGTAACCTATAAAATTAGTGGAATTCATAAAAAGTCTCAAATTACATTTATTTTGATGTTTATAACATCAATTATGTCAATATTTCATTAATAAGATAATTACTGCATCATCATTGTGTCATAAATAAATTAAATTCTTTAATGTCTAAAAATTACAAATAAAATACCATTATGTAGGAAATATTTTTATCTTTCTAATGAATATTTATAGTCGAATTTATCTTATGTATAACCCCATATTAAAAATGATTTACTTATTAAACTTTGATTTTAACTATTTTAACCCTTCTTTAAATAAATTAATAATAAATGTCCTAATCTAACCTAAGTGGGCCTAAATGGTCATATTTTATTCCTAAGTTTGTTTTTGATCGAATTAAACTTATCCAATAGAATTAGGACATGTGTTAGGGTAATAGTAATATCATATTTACCCCTATTTACTATTAACCGCGGTAAAAAAAGTAAAAAGTTACTATTCACCAAAAAATTATTTTTATCTCATTGAACCACATTTTACTTACTGATATCAACCGTGTCTGTCGGATTTTCGAAATTCCATTCACAGAAGCGGTAAAATTAAGTTTTATGCAAAAATTCAGTTTTTAACCTACCACTTAGTGGTTTCACTATTCATCAAAAATTGAAAGTTTTTAGAAAAATTCCAAAATTTCACCCTAGGCTAATTTCGGTATTCCAAATCCAAAAATGAAGTCCATTTTGAAAAATAAAATTTCAAAAATTTCAAAAAGTGGTTATTACTATTCATTACGGCTAGTTTTAATAATATTTTAATAGCATATCGTTGTTTAGTGAAACTCGGTATTGCATACGACGCAAGCTATCGAGGAAGGACATGATTGCGTGTAAAGTAAGCCAAGCAAGTGTGTAGTGAAAGATTCCTTTGATGATATATAAAAACAAAATATTACTCATAAAAATCTCGGGTGTTACAATGACCTTCTTTTCCACACTTAAAACATTTTCTAGTCCCATTAAGACAATCTCCACCATGCTTCTTTCCACACTTTGAGCATAAGGAAACATTCATCTTCTTTTCACCATTATTCTGAGAATTCTCCTTGAACTCCATCTTTGTTTCTTTTCAAAACCATGAGATGCATATGTAACACCAAGTTCCATTTCTACCTTCATAGCACAACACACAATTTCTTCATAGCTACTGAAGTCTCTTATAGCTAATGCCCTTCGAAGACTTGGTTTTAAGCCACTGAAAAATCGATCAACTTTACTTTCAGGTTGGATGATAATGCCAGATGCATACCTTGCAAGTCTTGTAAAATTCGCTTCGTATATACCAACAGATTCATCATCCTTCTGCTTCAGCTCGAGAAACTCCTTTTCCATCTTTGTTCGAAAAATACGAGGGAAGTAATTACTGAAAAACAAGTTCTTGAACTTGTCCCATTCCATGGACTCAATTTCATCTCTTGGCCTCCTATTCTTGATAAGATTCCACCATTTATCAGCTTCACCTTCCAAACGATATACTGCTAAGATGAGTTTATCATGCTCAGAACATTGAAGAACTGAAAATATCTTTTCAGTGGTATTGATCCATTGTTCAGCAACAAGTGGATCAGAAGACCCACTGAATGAAGGTGGATGTTGCCTCATGAAGGACTCAATAGAATATTGTTCCCTTTTCTGCTCATTTGGAAGTCTAGAATGATTCATAGCTTGTGTAAGTATAGCAATAAGATTTTTCACTCCATCTCCCATAACATTTGTTTGTTCAGGAGGAAAATCATTGCATTGTCCATTGCATTGATCAACACGGTTCCTTCGGGTTCCAGCCATCGTCTAAAACCCAAAAATAATAGTGTGAGAGGCAAAAATCATGCTAGGGAAAACAACATAATAAAGGGGGAGTACCATCAATATCTAACATCTTAGGTTAAATTCTAAGATCGTTAGCGCAATTCTAGACTATAACCTATACGTATACTTAACCTTAGAGACATCCCTAGACATACCTTAGAAATATCTCTAGGGATCTCACTAACATTTTCGCATCCTAGTTTCCAAAGGTTGACTAAAACTTTCCTCTGATACCAACTGTAGAGACTCGTATCTTGACGTACATTGATATTACATTACATTTGCGGAATACTTAGTACATAACAAAAACACACACACAAGGATTTTAATAGTTTAGTGTCCTTGGAAACTCAGAATATAATCTTCTAATCCTTGTGAATGATCTTCAACATCTCCCATAAAGATCTTCCTTTTTTTACCTAAAACCTTTCTTTATATCCTGGGGAAAAGAAAACATAAAAGGGTGAGCTCAAATTCTCAGTAAGGGTAAACAAAAGAAATATCAATCACATCATATACATAAGCACATATCTTTTGGAAATCTTAACCTGTAAAAGAGATCATAATTTCATAACATGGGGTAAATCATGGCAGTGAAATGTAATCACAATAATCATAACTTAAATCATGAAACTTTGTGGCATTCACACATAATCATAGAGAATCATTTCTTGTTAGTCAAGACTCATTTCCAAGACTATCTTAGTAGACAAAGTCCCTTTCTGAACCGAGTCACCCTCGTTTCAGTCCTGTTTCACTGAACCGGTATAACCCACCGTTCCAGCCATGTCTGTCTCATGAGATATAAAATCTTTACCCAATGCATTGGAGGGAGATATAGGTCCCACCCATCTCATAATGATACCATTCTTATGTGTGCCACAAAATCATAAACCATACATCATATCATAACCCATGTAATAAAAATGGGAATCTTAAACATCATGACATCATAAAACAATTCATATAAGATAAAGGAATTCATAAAAATATATCCATCACAAAATAATCATATCAATGTAATAATAGGGATATAAATAGAACCCAATATTATCTTAGATGGAAAATAATTTTGATAAAACACTTGAACTCCATTCTTGAGGAAAATATCCTTTATTCTTCAAAAAAAAATTCCTTTCTTAACATGTCATATAATTTTAAAAGAATTTGATTAAAAATAAACTTGAAAACATGTAAAGGAAGCTTCTTGGAAATAATTTTTTAAAAATCCATTCATGCCGTATAAGTTAAAAAAAACATTCTTCGTACTTTTGTCGGAGAAGTCAAAAAGTACCTCGTACGAAAAACGACAAAATATTCCTTTCATATCCTTTAATAAAAACTCACTGAAGGGTAAAAGTGGATTTAAACAATTTTTTGTGGATGGAAATAACATTACATATTGAGGAAACATGGATGTGGATGATAAAATACACCCCAGTAAATACTAAAGTATAAACAATCTCGGATAAAAATGAGATTGTGATATTTCCCTTACCTTAAGTCCGATTTGCTTCGTAAGTGTCTGAACCTCCTGTATAATGATTTAAATAATTTCATTAACTTATTTCAGAATCATATTCATTGTTATGATATCATATATGGTTCACTTATGACTTTATATTACCCGTTCTTTTGTAAATTCCATGTTAAAGAAGCGTTTTGGGTAAAATCGTTTCATTTATCGTAGGTGTTTGGACTTGTTGTTCTTGACATTATTATTACTTATATCATGATTTACTTACTTCCAGAATATAAAAAATGATTTATATATCATATATATTAAGTATTTATATATATATAATAGATAGATAAATGAAATGAAACACACCGTTCATGGAGACGGTAGTCCGTACGTACGCATGAACATTGTTTTCCTTTCCTTATTGTCTTGAATGGAAGTAAGTAGATGACATACATATATACATAAATCTAGTATATTTATAATGTCATATATTTCATTATTATGGCTTATATATACTTTATAATCATTCTTAAATGGTTAACATGGAGAATGAATCTCATCACGTCGTGGAGACGGTAGTCCGTACGTACGCACGAGCGATGATATCGTTCTCATGATCGTGAACATGTGTTGAAGTGTATGTATACTATTTCAGTATCAATATCACTTTATAATAATCATATATTGTTAGTTATTACACCATTATACCCATCCAATTAAGGTGGTGGCAGAAAATAGATTACACCACGGCGTGGAGACGGTATTCCGTACGTATGCACGCGCGGTGATTTCCTTTTTCCGCAGGATGGATAGAAGGTTAATTAGAGTTGTTTTATATTTATAATAACATATAAGTATATAATAAATACTGATGTTATTACTTTATCATGAAACAACTATAGAAGAAGAAGTTGAAGAAGAAAGAAATTGAAAAAGATCCGTAATGGATATTACCTCTTTTTGGCGCGCCTTCACTTAACCTCCACTTAAAGAACTAAGTATGGTCTTTGAAGAAGACCAGGACCTCTAGGATGATACTAGGGAAGTGGATAAGAGATTTTGGTAGGGGTTTTCCGAGCTTGAATGCTCAAATTGGTGTGAAGAGGAGAGGGAGGAGGTGCCCTTTTATAAGGGAGGAGAGGGGTAACTTTGGAATAACAAAAAATATAATTTTATTATAAAGTCAAGTTCGGTTTTAAATAGCTCCAAATTGATATATTTCGAAGCTAAGGTGGGGATGGGTCGAAATACTCTCATCCAATATAATTTAGACAAGTTTAGGTTCCTATTTTTACCTTATCATTTAGATTTAACATTAAGTTAAATAATTGTACTTTTACCGTGTCTTCTTGTGTTCTTACTCTATAAGGTTAATAAACATACTATAAGAAGCCAAACGAACCCAAAGTTGTTTATTATTAATATATATAACCTTATCTAAGTCATTTTACCGAACCTTAGATTTTTAGGAATAAAATAACAATTAATAATATAATATTTGTTTTAAAAACTATTTTATGTCAATTTTGACACTATTTAGTAATTGATTTTTGTGAAAATCATAACAGAATGATAAGTTCTATGAAAGTTACTTAAATCAATACTAACAAGCCATATCAACCTATAAAATTAGTGGAATTCATAAAAAGTCTCAAATTATATTTATTTGGTTATTTATAACATCAATTATGTCAATATTTCATTAATAAGATAATTACTGCATCATCGTTGTGTCATAAATAAATTAAATTATTTAATGTCTAAAAATTACAAAGAAAATACCATTATCTAGGAAATAGTATTATCTTTCTAATGAATATTTATAGTCTAATTTATCTTATGTATAACCCCATATTAAAAATGTTTTAGTAAATAAACTTTGATTTTACCTCTTTTAACCCTTCTTTAAATAAATTAATAATAAATGTCCTAATCTAATCCAAGTGGGCCTAAATGGTCATATTTTATTCTTATGTTTGTTTTTGGTCGAATTAAACTTGTCCAATAGAATTAGGACATGTGTTAGGGTAATAATAATATCATTTCTACCCTTAATTACCCTATTTACTTTTTACCGTGGTAAAAAAAAGTAAAAAGTTACTATTTACCAAAAATTATTTTCATCTCATTGAACCACATTTTAGTCCTTGATATTAACCGTGTCTCTCGGATTTTCGAAATTCCACTCACAGAAGCGGTAAAATTAAGTTTTATGAAAAATTCAGTTTTTTAACTACCACTTAGTGGTTTTACTATTCATCAAAAATTGAAAGTTTTCAGAAAAATACCAAAATTTCACCCTAGGCTAATTTCGATATTCCAAATCCAAAAATGAATTCCATTTTGAGAAATAAAATTTACAAAATTTCAAAAAGTGGTTATTACTATTCATAACGGTTAGTTTTAATAATATTTTAATAGCATATTGTTGTTTAGTGAAACTCGTTATTGCGTACTACACACGCTATCGAGGAAGGTCACGATTGCGTGTAATGCAAGGCAATCAAGGATGCGTGTTGTGCAAGCTCCTTTTGGTGTAGCGTACAACACAAGACATTAGTGAAATTAAAAAGAATATTTTTCATAAAATCTTGGGCTGTTACAGTAGGGATCAAAGTAAAAATTATAATAAAAAAATTCATTATTTTATGGAATAATAGGAAATTATATCACACATAAAATGTAATACTATTGAGAAATTTGATGATCTTAAATATAGATATTGCACCTAATCAGTTAAGATTAATACAGCTCATGAATATGTAGCAAAAATTATATGAAACAATTAGAATCTATTTAGTGTTTTGGTTAATCCTTTCATTGATATATGATTGAAGGATGATTTTGAATATTAAATTTGACTACCCATCCTTAGACATATATATAGTAACTAAAATTATAGATCCTATATAAACCATTATTTAAGAAATATCAACTAGAGTGATGGTAATATGATTCTTAGGAAGAAGATTCATTAGAACATAATTTAAAGGGGAGGTAAAGACATTATGTGTAGTAATACTACAATTAGGAATCATGAATTCCAAATAAATATGAAATTATTTATTATATAATGTGTTAAAGATATTTTATTCTTCATATGTAAAGGAATGGGTAGAAAATAATCATAATAAAACTCTTCAAAACACATGGTGGAAAAAAGAACTTCATATTTAGTAATTTTATAAACTTGGCCTTCTACACTAATAATTTTTGTTATAAATCTTCCATGGTCATAGGGTAATTTTATGAATAGTTTTATATATAATTAATGTTAAACAACATTACATTGATGTATTATCCCTTACCCTGTAATTTTTCAGCATGATGTACTTTTTCTCCACACACAAACACACCAGCTTTTTCATTTATGCATATACTATGGTGGTTCACTCCAAATGTATCACATGATAGAAAATTCACCTTTATCTTCACCACTTTATAAATTTTTTACACCATCATCATATTTATATCTTTCACGACTTCACAGAATGAAAAAATAGTGAATTATTCTACAATCATGATAGAATTTCATACTATATCCTTATATGGTAATAATATTTGGGAGACTAGTTTGCTTTTAATGATTAGTTTAATCCCATGAAATAAATGTTAAATATTTATATTTATATTACTTAGGTATTATATAGTATTCCTTTAAAATGATGTAAATTTGGATTCACAAAAAGATTCATTTTCCACATACTTTTGTATTATACTATGAAATTGTCTCTTAATATCCACTCTGTATTTATGAGGAAAATAGTTTTCTATGAAAATTAACTCAACATCCAAAAAACCCTGTGATTTCTAATTTTAAATAATATTTAGTGAATTTAATCAATTTATACCATAGATCCACATACCAAATGTGGTGATATACTAACAAATAAACATTACATTTTAATTAGAACCCAAAATAAAAAATATATATTCTTTCCGAGGAACATATCCATTTTTCAGCAAGAAATGGATTTTTTCATCCATTGAATGATGAAGGTTGATGTCTCATTAAATTGCTGAACATTTTTACATCACATTTTATACTATTAGTATACTGTATATAGGCAAGGTGAATAATCAAATCGTGATTCTTCATATCTAATATGGTAATAATTTGTTCAGTTCCATCTGAAACACCATCTCTAAATTCATTTTGTTACCCTAGAGATAACTTAATATAAATATTACATGGATTTATATAGAGTTAATTCCATTTAAAATGTTCCATTTTGAATCAATGAAATATAGTATATTAATGTATAACATAACGAGTCATAATGTAAAATTTTTAAACTATTGAGACATGTACCATTAGTTTAAAATTTAAGAATAAATAATCTCATAATCTTAATCACTTCATTTAAAACTATTCTCAAAGCATAATATTATTTTCAAATATTAAAAAAAAATTCATTAAATTATTAACCAATGATTATTCCCCCCCCCCACAACATAAAAATTGGGGCACAATAAGGGAAGACTTGTCATTCTGTTGAATTATGGTCAATATAAAATCGGCCAACAGTTTTCATGGTTGTTACCACAAGATGAATTATTCCAAAATCATGTATAATTTTAATATTTTTAAAATGAATAATTTCTTCGAAATTTAGAAAATATCTTCCATTCCAAAATATTATGATGTTATCCTGTATTAAATCTTATATAAAGAGTTAATATATTGCTTATATTCCTTAATCAATGTTTTTATTAATGTAGTTCCAATTGTATCTACTAGCATTCCTATTAAAAAATCAATATACTGAAAAATTAGAAGCCTATAACCTATTGATATATTATTAAATAGGTTTTATATATAATTAGTCAAATCGTAATGGACTGAATAGTTTTATACTATTAGAATGATAGATATATTCATAAATCTAAAATTACAATTGAAATAATAAAATGAAACAAATTATTATAATTGAAAAAATCTTTAGCCCCTATATGAAATCTTAATATATTAATAATAATACAGTATTTGAAATCCTTGGAAATGGAAATATAACAAAGGGGTGAGATCTGATGCTTAGTAATGGAATGAATAAAAAAAATATGGAATAATTAATGCCTGAGTAGTTGGATATAAATAAATTACGACAAATTTCTTATATATAAATAATTTTATATTATAAAAACATATTAATTGATATCAAAAAATTCAAAAATACGCATGCAAATAATTAATTAATTTCTTATAGATGGAATGAATATTCAATGAAATCACAAACATATGTCTCGTATCTTATCCTAGGATATCTAAAAAATGGGTAATGGCTTGGAAAAATAAAAATTATGTTATTTCTCATGATACCTACTGATGCAATGAGTTTTTATATAATTCTAGTCCATAAAAATCACATAATATGTAGAATTAACTCATTAAATTAATAAATAACACTAGGTCATCAACATGGATTAAAAATCACTGATTTTTTATATTGGATGAACTAGACTACAATGTGTCAATATTTTCCCTACAAAACTAATAATTATCTATCTAAAAAAGTTAAGTGGATTATATAGTATAATTATTTAATTAGTAAAGATTAATATTCATGTAAATCTGATTACATATATGAGAAATACTTTGAAAATATATATGGAAAATTTCCTAAGGGAAATATGATTTTCTAGTTAAAATAACAAATTATAAATCCATAAATTTCCCAAATATTAAGGGATAAATTTTTATTGAATGGATCCAAACTTTCATTAATGTAATGTGAATTTCATTAGTAGGTTATGATCTTAATAAATTCTATTAATGTTGTGTATTCTTAAATAATGAAACCTTTAACATTTTCGATAAAAGTAACAAGTTCATATTCAGAAAATTATAAGTTCCATTTAAAAATTTTATAAATTGATTATCACGTGTAAAAATATTTTCCATAAATTATTTGAAAATAATAAAAAACTATTTTTATTATTCAATTAAAAATATGTTTATGGATGAAATAATTTTCAACCAAAAAGAAAAACAAAGACAGTTTTCTAAAAAATAGGTACTCTCAAAAATATAATGATAGAAAAATTAAATGATACCATTTAATTAAAAAAATTACATGTGAGTGTTAAAATATTTTATATATATATAAATTTCAAATAATTCCCCCTACACAAGCATAAATATGAAAATCATAAATAATGAAGAGATTTCGAAATAAGCCCTTACCATATACTTTATTTTCTTAATTGTTCTCAAACATCCTTTATAATTAATATATATTTATTATACCTCATTTTTATAACTTTAAACATATATATTATAACATATATTATTTATATACAACCATTTGTCACCAATTTATTTGCTATTATTTATAAAAATAACTTTTTATTTGATTATTTCTTCATTTTTCAGATAATATTATTTTTGAATAGTTTCTATCCCATTACATTAGCAATATTATAATAAAATTTTGAATTATAATTATTATATAATTTTGTATAAAGTCATTATATATAGAAATATTTATAATATTTTATAAAATCTAGTTATTGAAAAATGAATGACATTATTCATGGAGATGATATGTTGTACGTACGCATAAACATTGATATAAATATTCAATATAAAGAAATAGTAAATGTAAATAATAATTAATAATTATAGAATATTTATTATATAATATGAATACTATAATTATTTCTAAATGTATCCATATTACCATCCATTTAAAGTGTTAATACAGAAAAAATTACATCACTTCGTTGTATTGGAAGTTCACACATATGCACAAGTGATGATATCATTTTGCAACGAACTGGGTTGTAAAAAGGTTGTAGGATATTAAAATTAGATAAGAATAATTATTTCATCAATATCATGTATATACTCAAAATCCATTATAATAGTCATACAGTAGTTATGGTTATTGAAAAGGAATTGTATCACTACATTGAAGAGGTAGTCCACATGTGATACATTATTTCCCCATTTGGTGGAAAATATTGTGTATAATGGTGGTTAAAAATTTACCAACCCATTTAATTATACTAAAAAATCATATTTTATTATTTTATATAAATAACATATATGTATACAATGTAAAAGATGAGGTAGAATGAATGTGATTGGTTAAATAAATTATTTATTCATTAACTGAACTCATTTAGATATCCTCTTAAGATCCCTTGGTTTAGCTTATTGGGAATAAAATAATAAATATAACATTTATAAGTCATTTTATATTAATTATTTTAGTGTGTGGTTGAGATAATATTCTTAAATGGTGTGAACACATGAGGGGAGGAGGTCATCATTTTAATTGAGGTGAGTTCCCAAATTTTATTTATTCAAACATTATTAAGTATTTATTTTTGAAACAATTGATCAAAAATGATTCATCATCAAAGGTGATAATATTATGGTAAAAATAAAGCAAAAAAAGTGTTTTAAATAAAGTTTTTATGTCATACTAACTCACATACCATTAGATTTTCCTCGGTAAACAATCTTTAAATATAATCATGGTAACAAATTTTTAAATATTAATCAGTTATAAATTTAATTATAACTTATAAATTGGTGGATGAATATTAGAGGGATGAAATTTTATATGAATTATAATCCTAATTTTCCTATGTTGTATTTTTTTGATTTTTAATGCATTTAATTAAATATTTTTCTCTATAAAATATCAATTGTAATATTTCCATTGATCATTTAATATTATCCTAAAGACGTAGTCAAAAAAATTAATTAAAATAAAATACATAACACCACTAATAATACCATATTATTAAAATAATTTTTTTGAACCACAATTTGTCAAAAAATATTAGTTTTATTGTTTTTAAATTTAATTATGTTGATTCTTCCACTGCTTCCAAAAGAACTATGTCAGCGTCGTATGCATGTTTATAAAATTAATATAGGAATATAAATTTAAAAAGAAATTATTATGATTTACAAACATATTTACCATAAAAATATAAAAATTCATATCACCACCTTTTATTCATTGAAAAAAAATTTAGAGATATTAATTTCAAGAGTTTTACATTTTGAAATAATCCATTTCATATAATAATATAAAAGTTAATGTCTAATAAAAATATAAAAAGAACCATATTTTATAGTCTTTTTTCGAAATAGAAAGACACCGTTCATCGAAAAGGATAATTGAATTTATTATTTAAATTTAAAAATGTTATCCTAAGTATTTAACACAGATTTACACATTTTACCCACATCGATATGAAAAACATTTATAATGTTTTTTATTAATTCAAATAAAAAAATAAAGGGGAATATTAAAAAAATATAAGCATACATATTCAAAATATATAATCATTTAAAAATATAATATTTTTATATTTTGTAGAATTAAATTTGAAATTTATCCTAAAATAACATGATAAAACACAATTTTCAAGTAAGTCATTTTTGAAATATAAACTTTTTATAGCAAACCCTTGCATAAAATTACTTCAGATGATCTTAATTGGGTTATTAATTACAAAAATATAATTATGTTTTTATTGAAACCATTTAAGACCAAATAGAACATTATAAATGTTTTAAATGAGAACAAAATTTTCTAAAAAAAATTAGCATTTTAACTATTCATAAAAAATGATATTTTGAAAATACTTTGGGTAATTAACTCTAAGCTAATTAAAATTTATAATTCATAAATTGAAGTTCATTTTTAAATACTATTTAAATAAATGGTATAAATTAAATAAAATATTTTCTGAAATCAACCAATAAAATCTATTATTGAGGTGACATGAATTTTTTAATAATATCCTGAATTTACTAAAAATTGAAAAATCATTTATCTAAATATTTATTTTTTCTAAAATAATATATTTTTATTTTAAATTTTTTTTATACCATTTTGTAATTGTATAAATTATTTGTATATCATGGTGGATATAAACATTGGGTGGTGTATGAGGGAAGCTATCAGTGAAATAAATCTAATTAAGAAATATTTATATCATAAAATCATAGGGTTTTACACAAAACCTTTACTCACCACCATTCCAAAAATAGTGGAAATTAAAACATCACAGAAGCATATGTACAAACTATTATATTCATTTAGCTATGTATTTTTTTATAATATTTTTTCATAAATGGTTATAATAGTGGAATTAATGTATATAATTAATATCTATTACCTAATTATTATTTTTGATATATATGATAACATCAACCTTTTTACACGTACATTTCCTAGAATATGATAATTCTACTTAGGCATATGCGTGGACAACCACCAGTATAAATCGATGTGATTTTTTCTGTTAAAAAAATTCATTTATTTGATTGAAATTGTATTTATGATTAAAAAGTATATTAATAATATTGTAAAAAATATAAGAATTATGGAAGTATTTTATGATTCCTTTAACCATGGATGGTATGTTGAAGTTATTTTCATGAAATTGATCAAATAACCTTAAGTGATCTATGTGAGTAATAAATAATCAAATAATAATTATATAATGTTTATATGGGGACATAAAAAATGTAATATTGATGAAAAAGGTTCTTAATATATTATTTAATAAGATTATATTTTTTATAATGAAGGATAAAAAATTACAACAAGGATGAAAACTAAGGTATGTTTAATTTATTCTCATTTTCACATCAATGGGACATTTTTATATTATAGAAATAATTTATTTTATATGGTTTATATAATTTTTTCATTTCATAATATATATATATATTTACTCCATATTAAATGTTTTTAAATATTCAATTGAAGTTAACTCTTTTATGGAGGTTTGATTCAATGTTTATTAAACATTCAAGGGAATTATTTTTCAATTTTATTTTATATTAGTATTGTTTATGTTAGATTTTTTTGATGAAATTATATTATACTAATATCATAAACTAGATATATTTTCTTCTTCCCTGGTTAGGTTATGGTTTAACATGTATATATTTTATTTCAAGAACTATAGTCCCATGAATTATAAATTGTGTTACAACTGGGAGACATTATATTAAAGAAATTATTATTCTAATTATTTCATTATAAATTATTTTAATTCATTATCGAGGATATTAAAAATTTATTTAAGAATATTTTTATTTAATATAAATTGATTATTTGAATTAATTTTTAACTATATTTTTACTTATTTAAAACATTTTAAATGATATATTTTAGTTGTTTTAAAAATGATATAATTTTGAACATTTAACTAAATGTATGATTGGAATCGTTGTTTTAATATTTTCCGCACAAATTTAATTTCCCAGCCTTATGGCCATTCATTTATTTGAATCTTGATTTATATGTTCAAATTTTTATTATCAATAAATATATTTTTCTCAAATTTTTTGAAAATTTTAAACAAAATTATTTCACATATAGAGTATTTGTATGGGATGAAACAAATTTTAAAAATTTACATAATACTATGCTCTTTCCCAAAGTAACATAGAAAATATTATGAATTTATTTCTATTATTTTCCTATTCTATATTTTTAAAAATAATCATTTTCTATGTTTTGATTGTCTTATATCATCACTTAAAAACATCATTTGCAATCATTTAATCATGTACTATATCAATCACTGTTATTCAGTGGACATTTTTTTTCTCCATTTGGTCCATATTTTAGAGTATCATGGGTGAAATGTAGCATCATTCCTCTAGAATTGATTAAGTATCCATTGTATAGAACATTTATATAAAGTAACAGTTGAATGAATCATATTTTGAATGTTACATCATTTACTATGGAAATATTAATATTAAATATTCATTAATTAATATAATTAATTATTGTCTTATATGATATTTTGAGAATAAAAATATTTAATCATTCAAAATATAAAAAATAACTATTATGTGAATGTTATGGGTGGGTCCCAGTTATAGATAGTCCATCGATGCATTGAAATGTTTGATGAGATAAAGAATTTGTCCACATTATATGGGTATTTATTTTACATATAGAAATATATTAATAATGGTGTACTAGTTTAGATTCTGTGATTTAATGATTCATGATTACCTAGATTTTCCCTTGATTGGAATTTTATGAATTTCTACAATTATGAATTTTAATTATTAGGAATTCAGTTTCCATTTTACATGTTATTTATATATTGATATTAAAAATGTATATTAACATAACACATATCCATGAATGAATGGAAAGAGTTTTAATTATGTAATCTCTATAATGATTATTCTATATTTATTAATGATTATTTCTATTATATGTAAATTTTAATGAGCATTTTAGATTACTCACTATTTGATTTCTATTCCATAGGATATGATGATGAAATCATTATTTTTTTCAGGTATACAATAATTTTTTTAATGTATCTTATTAATACAATGTAATTTTTAAATCATGTATGTACAGAGTCTCCCAATACCTCTCAACTAATAGAAAATTATTCGAGTGATGATATTTATCTTGTACCAATGTATTGTGTACGCACTAACACTGGGTTACTCATGTTAAGGGATTAGAAAATAATTATCCAATTCAACTGTATTAGAATATATATGAAAATATAGTATTATCATATATATACACTGATTATAATGTCTATATATATTTATAAATTTTCAATGAGTGAAAAACCAAATATATCTTTAGAGGCATAATGATTTACTTTAGAGTATCATATTTTAAATCTATTATATACATGTTATCTTTATGTTAAACAATAGTATAGTTTCCAAATTCATAATTATAATTATAGAAGGGATGTTCCTCTTTAGTCTATTCTATAAAGCACATATTATCCTTTACTCTAAATTCTCATATTCATATTCAGAATATAAATAATCATGAGAGTCATCGAAATCAATCTATGTTGCATTCATATATCTTTTACTCTTATTTGTGATTTTTGATTTCCTTTGAAAATAATTTTCATATTTATAATTCTCATTTAGTTTAGGGTAGCCATTTTTTATATTTCCAAGCATCATACATTCATTATATCTCACTATATTTTAATTTAGATAATTAATTATTATTTTCTTAAAATTATTTTTGGTAAAATTTTTCTTCCAATAAAAATTATTGAATATTATTTATAGGTGAGTAGGTTAATCTATTAAATATATAAAACATTAATTCCTTTCATTAGATGAGTCTAAAAATATTTCACTGACCATTATTCTCATGTAGTGATGTAAATAATGTCAAATTATCTTCATCCTTCATGAATAACTTACTGATACCATATTCTTATTACATTTATTAATCCTATAGTGTAATGCCCCATTATATTTATATTAGGTATTCTTTATATTTGCTATTGATTTTATTTTTTGATGGATGAGTAAGGAGAAAAAATACATTTAAAGAATACCTATAAGGGTGTTGTGATGGATTTGTTGGGAGTCTAAAACAAAACCTTTAGTTTTTTTTGTTTTTTGAAAAATTACATGTTCTGTAAAGGGATAACAATCCATGTAATTGTTTTCAATAATAATATTTGAACTAGTTAACAAATGTGAGAGGATTACATGTCAGGTAAAGGTTTCATGTCATGTAATGGAAAATAATAGGTTTTTAAAAAAATTTGGAATGAGTTCATCAAACTATATGAGCATTGAAATTATACTCTGTGTAAGAGGATTACACATCATATAATAGTCTCAAAATTGGATTTTAGGGTTCCACATTAGTGGTTTCATATTTAATTAACTAAGACCATACTTCCCCTCAACCTATTGCATATACCTTGGGGATTTTGGAAAACTCATTCCCTTCTGGATAACTTGGTTCAACGATTGACCACCATTGAGGTTTTGTTTCTTTAATACAGGTATATAATCCTTATAGTTTATCATTAGGTTTTATTTCAAATGTGTATGTCTATGACTATTTATGGATTTTATGATCTATGTGTGTTTTCAATCCATATTTTTTTGGCGTGCCTTATCTTTTGAAGGCCATTTCTTACATTTTTGTTCACTGTTATCAATGAAGATAGGTTTTTATAATATAGTTGTATGTGTTTCTATGCAATGAGTTAATTTGAAGAATTTAATTTTTTTTCATATATTCAATTTGGGTTGTTCATATATTAGAAGTGATATGTTGTTTAGAAATATTTCAAGGAAAGAAAAATATTTCATAAAGGGATTTAGATTGAAAATTGATTTCCCTTAAATTTGAAATGGGGTTTTAAACTATGTAGAGGATCTCCATTGCTATAAAAAATTTATGAAAATCATGATGATGGTTTTGAAATGAATTTTTATAATTACACATTAAGGAACTTGAGTGCATTAGGAAATATTCAAGGGTAGCCGTAGTGTCTGTATGGAGCCACTATTAGGTAACCTTTTTTGAAATTTCATAGAAGGTTGAGATATAAGTCAGATCGAATGGTTATGCTTGTATGATTGTAGCAGGCAGTGTACCACATACTAGATCCCATATGTGAGTTTATTTGTAATTTTCAGTTATTTATAATATATGTGATTTTATCATGGATTATTTCTCAGGGAATTTATATGAAGTTATCTCGATTAGATTCACATGATAGATCTTTTCATGGTTATTCATTTACATGTTTACCTCAAGACTCATAGATATTAATTATAGTTTATTTAAATTATATCTTTAATATTTACGATTGCAATAAAGAAAGGTATTTAAGAAAAGTATGTGGAAAATGATTAACTGCTATATTTAATTTGAAAAAATTATTTTTGAAATTTTTTTGTTTTAAATGCTATATTTATTTCATTCTATATATTAGACAATTTTTTTGAAACTATGGTTGTATCATTTGGGGATTTGGGTTACACACTACTTATGAATTTCTATGTTTTAAGACGTTGGATTGTAATATTATTGTAGATGAATGATTATCTTATTTCATGATGGATTCTATTGTTACTGTTTTTTATTACAGTCGGTATGAATGCAACTGTATATGATGTGGTATTTTGAAATACTTTCTTGATTACCCTATTTTGGATTATATTTTATTTCATTATGGTATATTTTTTTGTTTCCTCATGGTAATATATTTTAAAATATAATTTTTATTGTATTAAAGGGTTTTTTGTTATCCTTTTTACCTATATTATGTGATAGAATGATTTGGGTGGCTTGTCCAGTTGACTTAGGTTAGTTGGTTACAATTTTGTATCAAAATGATTCTCATTCTCATGTTTGTAAACAATATTTGAGATTTTTTCTTTTTTATTAGTTGAAAGGAGTTAGGCCTATCATAGTTTATATATTAATAGTAGAAAAGGGGCTTGTATTTCTTTCTTTTATTTATGAAACATATTTCCCATGAGTGGTTAGATATTTTTTTCACATTTTGGGAAATAGATTCTGAAGTTATTTGAATTAGATGTATAGGATTTTTATCAAAATTGACTTGTTCATTTTTATGTAGGGCATTTTGTGGTTTCATTATATTATAATATTTTTAATTCGTTCTTATTAATACCCAATGTTGTTACTATGATTTTGTAATTTTCTATTGAATGACTGGTTTGTGTATTTTCATAGGCAATTCCTATAAAGAAAAAACATATAAATTTGAGAAATGAATCTATGATACTGTTTTGGTAGGAAAATCCTTTAATGGATCTCTCTTTAGTAAAATATTTTTTCTGAAATATTCTGACTCTAATACATGTTAGTGTGAGGAACCTGGGATAAATATTGGAATATTTCTATGAATATTCTATGATACATCGACCTTCATTTTGTCTTAACAAAGCACCCCAAGAATAAATTGATTTTATTGAGCTGATAGATATGATATTTAACAGATTACATACACCAGATGTGTCCAACTGGTGTTTTTTACAGTTATTATCAAGGGGCTGTGATGGAAATTGAGGAACTCTATTGTGAATGCTATGTGGTAAGAGGACCATACATGATCATTCATAGAGAAAATATTTGACTAGTTATTATATGCTCGGACATTGAGTGCAGCGAAGACCTAGGAGATTTTAACCATTTATCAGGGTGAACATACCATTTTGGAGTATTCTACATATTTTTTGGAGTTAGGTAATCTGTCACTTAATCATGTCAGTAATTATTAATTGATGTCATTGAGGTTTGACTTAGAACAGTGTTATGACATTTTTTCATTATTCTATCATTTTAACATAAAAAATTGTAGTGGTGGTTCACAAGTAATATTTAGCCGAAGGAGACCTAGCTGGAAATATAGGTTTGGGTGGAGCGTTAGGTTTTTAAACATGGAGTATCTACTGGATAGAATGGTAAGTATAAGAGTGGTCAATTTTTCGAAGGAATATTTTCAATGGATTCATCATTATAGAATTAGGCCATCTTATATAAGGGTGGGAGGTAAGGTCATACTAGGCCTAACAGAATGAAGGCTCCTAGTAGTTTTCATCTTAGTGGATGATATCTCCATATACAATGTTTTCTAAAAATTTATTTAACAGTTGTAGGGAAATATCCACTATCACCAAGGGTTTTTATATTCATGAATATTCTTCTAAGGATTATGAGAAAAACTTTAGCACCATATTCTTCCAAGAAAAAATTATTTTTAAACAATTCAATAGCTTGTGTTGAACACAACACCATGCTCATGTGCACAATGACCTTTCCGACTATTATTTTATGAAGCGATAAAGAATACTATTAACCATATTATTAATTTGATAAATTTTATTTTTCAAAATACAATTCATTTTAGAATTCATTTTACTAAAATTATCTTGTTTTGATATTTTTTTTATTTTTCTGAAAATATTTCAATTTTTTGATGAATAGTTAAAAGTACTTCATTGTTGTTAACAACTGACTATAAATAATTTTTTTCCTATAATGTTTTTTAATGTAAAAATTGATAAATAATACATATATTACTCTAATATAGTTCATTATAATCATTTTATAATATAATTAGATATATATTTTTGAACTTTTGAAAGTATATTTTTCTCGAATTCTAGCCACATGTGCAGGATTAACATTAAACGTAATTTTACCACTTATGTGAATTGAATTAAAAAAATGCACATACATGGTTTTAAAAAATATGAAAAATATGGTCTAATACGATCAAAATAATGTTTTTTTAATATTACCTTTTTGATTTTATTTATCATGATTAAAGGTATACACATTAAATAATGGTCAAAATAGTAATATAATAATATCAAATTTCCATTAAGTGTGTCATAATTCTAGTTAATAAGTTTTTTTTTAAAAAAAACCGTTAGAAAAAAATGTTATCATTTTAAAGCCACTTGTGAATGATTATGATATTATTTATATTTTATTTAATAAAAAGTGAATTTTTTTTTAATATTAAATAATTAGTGAATCTTTAATATGAGGTAATATAAGGGAGATCGTAGAATTTAAATAGTTTTTAAAAATAAAAATTATTTATCTACATAATGGTAATTTATATAAAATTATATAAATAAATAATTAAATTAAATGTTGACACAATGATGATGGAAACATTGAATTATTAAATGTATAATCATTTAAATGATATGAATAATATTATTAAATATTTGATTCCACAAACTAATTTATTGGATGAAAATTACATGTAAGTTTTGTGTTAATGTAGATTTTTGTAGGAATATAGTTGTTATCACTTAAACAAAATTAATGTATTAAATAGTTTCAAAATTGACAAAAATAAAAGTTTAAAGTAAATACTATTTTATTAAATGATATAAAAGTCATAAAAATAAAAAGGCTGACCACCTAACTAGTATTTCGTTAAATATTTCATAAAGTATACAATTTTGTATTGTTTCGAATTTTATAGAATCTGTATTAGCCATACAGTATAAAAAGACTTGTAGACACGGTAAGAATTAAACTGCCAAACTAAGGGCTAAATCCAAATGGTAATGTTACTTTTGTGAATTAAAAATGTCTAAAAAGCATTTTTAGATAGGATTTATGACCATGATCATCAAATTATAGACATAACTTACATTGGATCTATATGAAATCCAAAATTAATTTATGTTAAATTAATATTTTTGGAGTTTCAAAATGTGCTCCTCCCATCTCATATTAAAGATAAACTATCTTTGTCTATTATTCACACCTCTATAGCAAATTTTATCATCAAAAAAAGACCCATTTATCCCCAAAAAATCCCTAACATCACCATAAAAGTCCACAATATTTTCATAAATCCAACTAATGGATTCAGATTGTGCAAATCCACAGGAGTCGCTCGAAGAAGAGGTAATTGTAATACAAATTCAATTCAATTTATTTTCTTCTTATACATTTTATTTCAATGTTTAATCCATAAAAAATTAATAAATACAAATTAATTTACATGGTTATATTTTATTATGGCTATGGGAATACCGTATTCCTCATTTTATCCATCCTATGAATTACAATATTACCATGCATGTGTATATAACAATTACTATCTCCACACCATGGTGTAATTTTTTTCAACACCACTTTATTTTGATGGGTATTATGATGAATGTAGTTAATATAAATAATGGATATAAAATGATAGTGATTCAATATAATTAATATTACATATAGTTTTAAAATATTAAACCATCATTTGAATGACATTGTTGCTCGTCCGTACAAACGACCTAACATCTCCATGATGCGGTGCGACTCATTGTCCACATTACCGATTCTAGAATGATCATAAAATTTATAATATGGTTAAATATAATATTTACGAACTTAATATCATTATTTATAAATATAAAATATATCCTATACATAATAAACATGAAATATATAACAAAAATGCATAGGAAAATGAAGTACTTAATACCCAAAATTATAATAGTACTGAGATGTTGTTACGCAAATTATATAAGAGGATTATATATGATATAATAAATAAGATATGGTCCTTGTAAAATTTCATAACATTATTTAACCATTATAATAGACTCTAAATCATGCTAGACTAAAGGAAAGTAAATGGTAAGGATTAATTTCACAACCAAATTATTATCCAAGGTTATTTATATGTAAGCATCTACTAGGTTATTTTTATAATCAATTTCCATATTTCGTAAAATCCATTTCAAAATATTTTTATTAATTTATTAAAATACATTTTTACACATGTTTTAATTTTTATAAAAAAATCTAAAAATCTTTCTGTTATTTTCCAAACGAGGTTCATTATGAACTTTATGAAATATTAAGGACAAATTTTTTTTTTAAAATACTCTATTCAAGTGAATAATTTTCACCATTATGACACATTAAAATATTAGATATTTCATTACAGTATTACTACTATATTTTTTAAAAATATTTTTTCTTTTATAATTTTTTGTCTTTTAAATGATATCAATGTACAAAAATGATATTTCTCTTAAAGAGTTTTTATTATTTTGTTACATTATATTCATATATGTCAACATCCTTTTTAAGATTATATGATTAATAGAAGTTGATATATTTTGATACAATCTTAAATATTGTACTGAAGAATTTATGAACTTTTTCTGTGGATGTTCTATTTTGATACCTTTCATGTTTTATGGTTAAAGTATTAACTATATGTATTCTATTTTTAATATTAATTTATGTGGTTTTCATCACCCTTTTTATATAAGGAATGAATTTGACATTTTAAGTGATGAAATTACCCACTATATTCCCTTGATGTATCATTAAGTCTCATGAGACAAACCAATTTGGATTTTTATTAGTTTATTTATGGTCTTGGAATAAGGCCTTGATGGTATGGTTATGATGTTTGACATTATTCATTTCTTGATTATGATATTTGTTATTGATATTAAATGTTTTTTAATGGTTGTGGTTGAAGCCTCATTTAATATTATATCAAATCAATAACCTCTTTAACTAGGTATAGGAAGAACCATTACAAAGCCTGAAGGCCTAGTGGGCCTTGATCCCATTGCATGGCCCGTTGGCCCAATATGTGAATAATACGACTACAGTGCCCTCCTACTATAGTACCACACCATACCCGCCACTGTTTCAGTGCCCTGCCACTTCTATAGTGACATGCTACATCTATAGTTCCCACCATTTCTACAGTGTGTCACAGCTACAGTATCACCGCTACTATAGTACTGCTACAAACCTGAGCCTAATGGATTTTGAACCTCCATTTTTCATGTTGGATTACTGGGTGCTTACCACTAAGCCTAACCCCCAATACATGTGATTATTCAACTAGTAGAAAATCCATCTGAATGTAAATTGCATTATTTGATTTATTCATGCCATATTATGTTGAATATTAAGTTTTAAATGGTGATTTTATTAGTTATATTACTTGAAAGAAATGTATATTCTTTTTTATGACAACTACTACTATATTTTTATATTTACTGATAATCTCATATCACCACAATCTATAGTTTTATTTTTACCTAGGATGAGAAGATGTATATTATGACAGGCTTGTCAGGATATTCTAAGGGATATTACTGTTTTAAAATTAGGTATTATATTGTTTTTAATTTTATAATGTATTGTAATACATATATTTAAATATAATTTTTCCATGTCTATAAAACTGATCAGTCATTCGAGATGTGATTTCTTATGATCAAGGCAATATAATAATATAATGCACTAATTTTGGGAAACTGGTGTCAAGGCATTATATTTGATTTTAGAGGAAGGTTTGTATTAACCATGGAAACTATATTTATGAAACCATTGATTATGGAACAATACTCTAAGATAGAATTTAGGGATAAATATATAAGAAAATCAAAAAAAATAGTAATGTAGAGATTCGTTGGGTCTTCCATCCAATACATCCATGTATAGATACTACAAAAGGACATTGTTCTTGCACAGATTCACATAAGAGTAACAACTCTAAAAAGCTGTTTCAGGCCAAACTCGAGGTAACCTGGTACACGACAATGGGCCTTACTACTCACGTTGTTTGATTATCAAAGTGGCTATTCTTAGGATAAATTATAATTTCTTTGCAAACCATTATGAAGGATTTATGAGGTAATGTGTCCCAACATAAAAAATTATTCTGAATATGGAAAAGATATTCATAAATATTTTAATTTATGTTAAATATTTTTCTAGTTTATAATTATTCACTATGATTCACAACCTAATATAGTATTTGACATTTTTTAGAAATGGATCCTAGTTAAGGAAATGGGAACTATAACAACAAACATATTCCATGTAGATATTTTCATCTGATAAAAGATAATGACAGTGTAACAGAAGATAAAAATGGTGCTATATAGTTTCTAACCATATTAGGATAGCTGAATCATGTTATGAATAATTACCGTTCATATATCGATCACCTAGATCCACAATGTAGAAGACCATTGTGAGACTACATCATGAGACTATGAGCTGATTCAAAAAGAAAATTTTTGAGTCTGAGAAAAAAGGAGGATGGGAATGTTGCATATTATTATAATAAACACATAAGTTTATGAAGGAATACTTTAAAAAACATATGTAACCTAAGAAGTAATATTGATGAATTATTTTATGGTTTAAGACCACTCATTCTATGAGCAATAGCTTAACAACGATTATCAGTATACAATGATATAGTCTCGTGTGATATCAAGATGGGAAAATAATTATATAAGTCTTATGTCTGTAAAGTCAATCATAATAATAATACGGCAATAGAACACTCTAGAAAATGAAATAATAGGAATGGAGAACTAATTGAATTTCCACCCTATGGTAATTATAGGAAGAAACACTAAGCTACTTGATAAAAGTTAATGGATGTTTCTCACAAGTGCGGAGACAAAAACAACTGTGGTCGTGATTATAGGGGAAATAAAGAATAATTCCATGTTCATTGAAAAATATTTTATTTAATGGGACATTAATAAAGTGATTGTCCTATGAATTACAAAAATTTTATCCAGAAAATAGAAAGGAAGAAATGTAAAGCTTATGTGATCACAACTATTTAGGTTGAGGTTCCTAATGATACGGTGGAAGGTATTATAATTATTTCCTCATATTTAGCTTAATTTTTAATTGATTCAGGAACATCAAATTCATTTATATCATCCTAGATTTCTTAAAAAATTAGATACATCCAATTCACATGAATATAGAAGATTCCAATAAAAAACCATTCGGTAAGACTCATTACAACAAAAATGTGTCATATAGTTCCCATTATAGAATAAAACGTGAAATATCTGCTAACATTATCATCATACCCTGGGTCGATATTGATATAATCCTTGGTATGGATTTTCAATCAAAATATGATGCAAAAATTTATTGTTAGAAGAATGATGTTATGAATTGGGGGGAAGATTTATAATCTATTATCTTTAGAGATAAAACTTCATCATTTGATTCTTTTCTAGATCTTGCCACAATATCTCTTATAAATATAATTATTTTGGAGGAAGAGAGATCATCATTGATGGCAGCTAAAAAAATATTACAATTTAGGATGTACCTATTGTATAATAATTCTATGATGTACATACATACGATTTATATTGACATCCTCTAGAGAGTATTGTTGAGTTTTGTATTGATTTAGTAACTGATGTAAGACCAATATCAAGGAATCATTTTAGAATGGTCACTATAGAATTATAATAACTGATTAAACAACTATAGGATTTGAGTAATAAGGGGTTTATTTTCCCTAGCATTTTCCCATGGGATCCCTAGTTCTTTTTGTTTAGAAGAAACATGGATCTATGAGGCTATGCATTGACTATAGTGAAATCAATACTATTAAAATATATAGAAAGTATCATTTTCCTTACATTGATGAGTTTTTTTATTGAATTCATGGAGGTTAATTTTTGTCATAGATTTATCTTTGATCTAGATATCATAAGTTTTGTGTAATAGAAGAAGATCCTCCATATAATATATTCTGAACTACGTATGGACATTATAATATTACAGTAATTCCTTTCAGAATGACTAATTCACCCTCAATTTATATAGATCTAATGAAAATCGTGTTTAATGAATATATTGATGATTTTTATGTAGTAGTTGATGAGATATCTTGGTATACTCAAAAATATATGAATACTGTGAGAACCACTTGTAGAATGTTCTTATGTCTCTTAAAATATATATGTTATATGGGATGATTAGAATGGGTGAATTCTGGCTTCATGAAATTTTTTTCCTGTTTATATTATCTCATAGAAATTAATATATATTGATACATCAATGAAAAATGAAATCCTTGAATGGAATACACTATCGAACATCTTTTAGGTACATGGATATATATTTTTAGCATGTTACTATCGGTTTTTCATCCAAAATGATTCATGATCGAATAACCAATTAATCCAGCACACACATAATGGGGATAAATTCAGTTCGAAAAATGATTGTGAAGAATGTTTTGAATAATTGAAGAGACTATTATTAAACGCTCTTATCATGACATAACCACATGGGAATGATGTGTTTGTGATTTAGAATGATTCATCATGGAAAGGACATGGTTGTGTCTGTATTCATAATAATAGATTTATTTATTATGCATTAAGGCTATTAAAAAATCATGAAAAAAACTTCCCAACTCATGATCCTGTGCTAAAAAATTATTATTTTCTCTGAAGATATTGTGACATTATCATTAAGGTCAAATATGTTAGATATATACTGATCACAATAGTTTCAAATATATTTTCTCATAGAAAGAACTAGACATGAGACAAAAGAGATTGTAACACGCGAGATTTTTATGAGAAATATTTTTTTATGATATATACATCATCAAAGGAATCATTCACTACAGACAACACTAGCTTGGCTTGCTTAACATGCAGTCACAACATTCCTCGATTGCTTGTGTTGTACGCAATGCCGAGTTTCACTAAACAACAATATGATATTAAAATATTATTAATACTAGCCATTATGAATTCTAATACCCACTTTTTGAAATATTATTTTTCAAAATGGACTTCATTTTTGGATTCGTAATATCTAACTTATCCTAGGATGAAATTTTGGTATTTTTATGAAAACTTTCAATTTTTGATGAATAGTTAAAACACTGGGTTACTATTTAAAAACCGAATTTTTATTTAAATAATTATTAACTTTATTTAATTTATTTTAGGTCAAAATTGATACATAATACCTATATAAGTTCAATGTAATTCATTGGAGTAATTTTATAATAATTTTAGATATATAAAAAATTTATTGAATTTTTCACTGTCTTTTACCCATCGCCTGGGAGAATTTAAAAATTTACCTAAAACATAATTTTACCACTTCTGGGAGTGGAATTTCAAAACTCCAAGAGACATGGTTAATATCAAGGAGTAAAATGTGGTTCAATTAGATAAAAATAATTTTTGGTGAATACTATCTTTTTACTTTTTTTAACCATAGTTAAAAGTAAATTGGGTAATTAAGGGTAAAAATGATATTACTATTACGCTAACACATATCATAATTATATTGGATAAGTTTAATTTGACCAAAAACAACCTTATAAATAATATATTACCATTTAGGTCCACTTGGATTAGATTAGGACATTTAATATTATTTTATTTAAAGAAGAGTTAAAATAGTTAAAATCAAAGTTTAATAAATAAAACATTTTTAATATAGGGATATAAATAAGATAAATTCTACTATAATTATTACTTATAAATCTAAATATATTCTCTACAGAATGGTATTTTATTTATAATTTTTAGACTTTATATAATATAATTTATTTATGACACAACGACTATGTAGTAATTTCCTTATTAAGGAAATATTAACATAAATGATATTATAAGTATCTAAATAAATGTAATTTGAGACTTTTTAAGAATTAAAATAATTTTATAAGTTAATATGAAATATTAGTATTGATTTAATTAGATTTTTTAGAAGTAATCATGCTGTTATGAGTTTCAAAAAAATCAATTACCAAATAGTGTCAAAATAGACGTAAAATAGTTTTTTTAAAAATTATTATATTATAAATTGTTATTTTATTCATAAAAATATAAGGTTAGGCCAAATGACTTAGATAAGGTTATATATATTAATAATTAACAACTTGGTTTTTCTTTGGCTTTTTATAATAAGTTTATTAACCATATAGTGTAAGAAAACAAAAAGACACGACAAAAGTTAAATTATTTAACTTAAAGTTAAATCTAAATGATAAGTTAAAATAGCAACCTAAACTTGTCTAAAATCTATTGGTTGAGAGGATTTCTACCCATCCCCACCTTAGATTCAAAATAAATCAATTTGATGCTATTAATAATCGAATATGACTTTATAATAAAAAAATATTTTAAGATTTTCCTAAGGTGCCCCTCTCCTCCCTTATAAAAGGACACCTCCTCCCTCTCCTCCTCACACCACATTGAGCCTTCATGCTCGTCCAAACCCTTCCAATTTATCTTCTCCACTTACCTAGTAATATTCTATGGGTCCTGGTCTTCTTCCAAGACCATATTTAGTGCCCTAAGTGGAGGTTAAGAAGAGGCACTTCAAAGAAGAGGTAATGAACGTTACTGATTCTTTCAACTTTATTTCTACATTAAATTCTTCTTATTTAGTTGTTTCATTATGAAGTAATAAAATAATTATCACTCATATACTGATATGTTATTATAGATATGAAACAACCCTATTTAACCTTCTATCCATCCTGTGGAAAACGAAATCACTGCGCGTGCGTACGTATGGAATACCGTCTCCACGTCATGGTGTAATATGGTTTCCACCACCACCTTACTAGGATAGGTATAATGGTGTAAAGAATAACTATATATGATTATTTTAAAGTGATATTTATTCTTAAATAGTATATATACACTTCAATACAATTCCACGATCAGGGGAACAATATCATCGCTCGTGTGTACGTACGCCCTACCGTCTCCCCGATGTGATGCGACTCATTCTACAAGATCTTCAATGATTAATGATTATATAAATCAATTTAATGAATAAATTTGATATATAATACACTAATACCTTTCATTAAATGAGGTATCTATAACCTGAAAAAAAGAATAAGAATTTATTTGACAAATCATGCATAAGAAAAAAAAGTAACAAACACCTGAATAACAAGTAGCAATGAAATATTAATAATAAAAAGCTAAGAATATGACCATATATGATATCATAAAAATGATTAGGCTTTTATAATAAGTAAATAAAATTATTTAAATCATCATACAGAAGTTTTAGAAACGTATGAAGCAAATTGGACCTAAGGTAAGGGAAAATCTCACAATCTCATTTTTATCCGAGATTGTTTGTACATCAGGATTTACTAGGGCAAATTTATCATCCTATTCCATGTTTCATCAATATGTAATATTATTTCCATACACCTACAATTGTTTAAATCTAATTTTACCCATTGTTGTGTTTTTAGTAAATGATATGAAAGGAATCTTTTGTCGTTTTTAGTATGCGACACTTTTTGACTTTTCTGGCCAAAGTACGGGAAGAATGTTTTTTTAACTTATACGGTCGGAATGGACTTTTAGAACATTATTTCTAGGAATCACTAGTGTAGAACACATTTTTTACGTCGGTTATTTTTCATTTTTTACGTCGGTTTCTAGCCGACGTTAATACGTGTGACGTTATAAATAAGGTTTTTGACGTCGGATATTTAAAAACCGACATCAAAAACATAAAATCGCGATGTTTATCACGTCGGTTATAAAATAACCGACGTGATAAAGAAAATGGGAAGGGTTTATCACGTCGGTTATTTAACTACCGACGTGATAAAAGGCCTGGAAAATGGTTTATCACATCGGTTATTAAACAACCGACATGATAAACAGGGGTGAGGGGGGTTTATCACGTTGGTTCATATAGAACTGACGTGATAAACCGGGGGTGAGCGTGGTTTATCACGTCGGTTCTTATAAAACCGATGTGAAAAACCATGGGAGGGGGGTTTATCACGTCGGTTATTATATAAACGCCATGATAAACCGGTGGGAGGCGGTTTATCATGTCGGTTATTGAATAACCGACGTGACAAACCATTGTCCAGGCCTTTTATCACGTCGGTTCTTAAATACCCGACGTGAAAAATAATTCTCCAGGACTTTTATCACGTCGATTATTAAAGAACCGACGTGATAAAAGGCCTGGACAATGGTTTATCACATCGGTTATTAAACAACTGACGTGATAAACAGGGGTGAGGGGGGGTTTATCACATCCGTTCATATAGAACCGACGTGATAAACCGGGGTGAGGGGGGTTTATCACGTCGGTTCTATAAGAACCGACCTGATAAACCGGGGTGAGCGTGGTTTATCACGTCGGTTCTTATAAAACTGATGTGAAAAACCTGGGGAGGGGGGATTATCATGTGGGTTATTCAATAACCAACGTGATAAACCGTTTTCCAGGCCTTTTATCACGTCGGTTATTCAATAACCGACGTGATAAACCATTCTCCAGGCCTTTTATCATGTCTGTTCTTAAATAACCGACGTGATAAACTATTTTCCAGGCATTTTATCACGTCTTTTATTAAATAACAGACATGATAAAATATTTTCCAGGCATTTTAAAACAACGTTTATTTAACAACAGACGTGATAAACCCATTTTTTTTAAACAGAATGCAGTCATCTTCTCTCCACCAGAATCAACCAGAAATCAAATCAAGAAATCGTACCACAAAAACAGAAGTAGATCAAAATTAAGCATGCACATTGATAACATATAAAACTTACCCCCTAGACAGACCCCACCTTCATTTATACCCCATAGATAGCCCTCCCCCACCCCGTTGGAGCCCTCACCCTCATGTATACCCCCTGGGCAGTCCTCCCCCACCCCATTGGAGCTCCCACCCCATTGGAGCTCCCACCCTCATGTATACCCCTTAGACAACCCTCCCCCACCCCATTGGAGCCCCCACCACACTCCTAGACTGCCCCCCGACCCTCGGACACCCCCAAACACCCCTCAACAACCCCCCACCCACCTGAACAGCACCCCCTCACCCCCTCACCCCACTTGACAGCCCCCACCACACCCCTGGACAACCCCAAACACCCCTAAACCCCCCCCCCCCCCCCTGGACAGCACTCCCACACCCCTGGACCACCTTCTCACACCCATGGACATCCCTGCCACCCCCACCCCACCGGACAGCCCTCCCAGACCGCTGGACACCCCCCAACCCCACTGAACACACCCCCACACCCTTGGAACCCCTCCCCCACAGACCCAAATCCGTACCAGAAAAACCATCAAAAGTAGACCAAAACAAGAAGTAGAGCAAAATTAAACATTCACTTACATAACATTCAAAACTTACACTATCAACTTCAAAATAAAAACTAAATCCAACATAAACAACTACCAAATACACAATTAAAACAACAGTATTCAAAATTACATTTTACATTACAAACAACTAAAATTCAATCAAACATGTAAAATAATTTGACCACTCCACTTGTACATGTTTGATGTCTTCAGCAGTATAGGGTTGACGGTCATCAAAAAGCTACAAATGAAAAAGAAGATTGTTAACGTGTATAATGAATAAATCAAATTGAAATATTATGGCAAAGTTTAAGAGGAAATCGTACGAGGTCAAAATTCACAACTGTCCCAGTTGTTATTATTTCATACATAAATCTTAACATATAATATCCGCATTCGATGACGACTTGTTATTCATGACAATTCTGTTTGAATGAGTGTAAATTCAATATATTATTTTTATGTAGTAAATTAAAAAGTACAAATTATAAATGGAAATTTACCTTCGCATTTACATATTTGATCTTTGCATTTCTTTTCTTTGTGTTTTTTCGAAAGTAGGCCCATGCACTGTTAGAAAATAATACGAATGGGTTAAATTTAAAATTCATTATAATATATAAAACTATTGAAAAATTGAAACTTACTTTTCTAATATATTCTTTAAACTTTCCCGCACATCACCATGAACAGAGCATATCCAATAAAGAGCTTTCTCCCTTGGGAAAAAAATCCCTAACATCCAATGATCACTGATAAAATGAAATTTAATGTTAGTGGTTTTTTATCTTAAAAGATAATTAACTATTTGAGAGAAATGTGTTTCATACCTCTCACAAAAAGGCATCATCCAACATTGTGTGATTATATTATTTTCAAATCTTTCAGCAATATAAACCATTCTTTGTTCCTCATTCAATGTACATGCTTCAGGGGAAATCAATTGCGGGTCCATGAATCCATATACTTCTGTCAGCTCATTCGTCTCACAAATTTTATAAAGATACCTAATAAAAAACATACATAATTATACATTTTTAATAAATATAACGCAGGGAAAAGGTGTTAAGACTTACCTGGAAAAAATTTGCACCACGTTGATGCCCAACTTATCTCCATTAACAAGCTCCATGATATCAGTTTTTGTAATCCCCACACTTATTTCACGTCCACAAACATGAGATTCCATTGGAAACTCATAAAAACCCAACAAAAAATGTGAATATCTTGACAATCTGTCAAGACCACTGGAATCTGTATCTGATGTCATATCTTGTTGTTTTTGTTGTTGTCTATACAATATTTCTTTACCTTTAAAGTATTCTTGTGAAAAAAATTTGAAAAATATAGTAGTTTTCAAATGATAAAACAACTTTAATAAAAAAATAAAATAAAAGATATAACATTCATACCTCTATGGTAATGAGTCAAAGAAGTCTGGATGGCCAAACTAAAAATTGGCCGATACTCTGTCCAACTGTCGCCACCTCATCTGTAGGTATTGGTACCCTAGCTGATCTATCTATAATATCATGTACAGTGACCCTCTGATTCTCTACCTCTAATTATTGATGATGAATTGTATCTCCTATACAATATACCAACGTGTATGCTATTATATGATGTTGAGAATCATCAACATACAACTCGCAATATGTAGGAAGCTGCAGCGGAGGCGTAGGATAAAAAATGGGGTCCGTAGGCTGAGGTGGGGGAGTGGGAGCTACTGGCAGAGGTGGAGGAGTGGTAGCTGCAGTCTGAAATTGTCTTTGCATTTCTGCAAACATAGACTGCTCCGAATCTCTAATCTTGTCCTCCATCGTCGCATTAATATTTCGAACTTCAGCCTCCAAGGATTCTATTTTTTATAAACCCCCTCAATGTTAGAAGTTGAAGAACATGGAAACACTTTTATTACCGATACACCTGCCGGATATCCTCTTACATGACCAGGATGTTCGGGCCTTCCCAATGCTGAAAATAAAATATCTTCCCTCTTAGTAGCTGTAAATGTCCCCTCTGAACTCTGCTCCTCAAGAGAGTCCTATATTAATTAAGTGAACATTTCTGTAATGATTGAAACTTATATGAAGAAAAAAGATAACTTAATTAAATTAAATAGATATCTTACAATCCTCTCAGCTACGATTCTCACTTCTTTTGAAAGATATTTACCTTTATTTCCCTTCCAAGCTCTCTTCCATTTGTCATGTCTAGATAGAGGGGCTGGAGGGGCCACCTCTCCAGAGCTTGAAGACTCAGCTCTAAGTTGTTGAAATTTTTCCGCCATCATTTTTTCTTCCAATAATGCATACCCTCCCCGAGATAAACTATGAGGGTATACATTATTAGATTGGATATCCTGATGATCTTTCCTTGTTTTCTGTAATTTAATAATAATAAGTCATTAACAAAACATTAATAAAATCATTTATATAGGAATGTTTATAAAAGTTTACATTTCCCTTTCCAGAAATGACTCTTTTTTTTCTACTTTCAAAAAACTGTCTCCATGTGTCTTCATCTATAAAAGGATATATACGACATGGATTGTCATGAATCTTATGACCATAAATGAAATCAGATGAGAGGGTTGATTTGAAATCCCTCCATCTCCTGGCAGCCAACGATAAACATTTCTTCCTGACTCCTCCAGTGTCAGGAATATCAAATGTCATCTGATAAAGAAGAGGTTAAACATATTATATATACTAGAAACATTAAAAGAATAGTCAAACAATGACAAAAGATCTTACCAAAATCGTCTCCCACAACTGATAGATAATCGCTTTATCCACACCTCTCCAATCATCATACAGAATTCTTACTTTGGTCTTAGCCTGAGTTGCAACAAAACTCTTAAAATATTTGGCATTCAGACCTCTAGGAATATCATCATCATCAAACTAAACTACTATCCTCTGATCCTGCATACGGGCAAGTGATAATTTTGGTAAACGTGTGCACCCACGTTTACCAACCTTTGAACTCTTTGTCGTAATAGGAGCATGTGAATATTCATCCCCAGAGCTATGACCAGCAATATGCTCCTCTCCAGAATCATGTGGTTGATCATTTGAATTATCTGTCATTATCCTTCAAATCAAAAAAACAAACGTCAGTTCACAAATATACAAATTCAAATATTTTAATTCTATTGTAATTAGAAAATAGAAAAGTGTACTAAGTTTCATAATAGTAAACATTGGTAATATGGTAAGCATGTTAAACAATGGTAAAGATGGAAAAGATGGTCAATATGGTCAAGATGGTAAAAATGGTAAAAATGGTAAACCTGGTAAACATCGTAAACATGGTAAAGTAATTGTCAGTGAACAAAAATAAGCATTTGAAAATTCATGTAATGGTTATAAACATGATAAAGTAAACTAAAAAAACATAAAACAAACAAAAACAAAAACATATACTTATTTTATTTTAAAACATGTTTTAATAAATAAAAAACATTCAATATCTGACATTTATGGAAAAAATAAATGTAAACAAGAAATAAGCATATGTTACCTGTAATTTTAGGAATGTAAAAATGGATTGTTTTCCCAAATTCCTTCGTCGTGGTCATTCCTTATGGCACAATCTATGTCTTTAACATGATCAAAATTATGTTCTGTTAATATTTCCATGGAAGTAGGGATCTCACATAAATTAGCATATTCATCAAGTTCGTCCTCCCCAACATATTGTTTTTCCCTTGTAAAACAACAGCCCACTACATATCTGATTGATCTACTACATAGAAAATTTGTTTTGCATGTGTTTCCATTATAAAAGAATAAGATGTGTCTTCCAATCTATTCAGATTAACAAGTGTCATTCCAAATTCATCGTGTCTGACACTGTTGTTACCATTAAACCATTTACAGTTAAAAACAAGAACTTTAATTTTGAAATAATCAACCTCCCATATGTCTTCAATCACTCCATAATATGCACTTGATGCAGAAATTGGGTTTTTGTCCTTAGCACTTGAAAAATGCATTGCTTCTGCAAACACCAATACACCACTATTCTGAACTGCACTTCTGTTGTCCTGATCTTTTGTATGAAATGTATAACCATTAATTTCATAAATGGACCATGTTATCACATTTAAACATGGACCCCCCACTATGCATTTTAATGTCTCTGATACATCTGATCTACCAAGAAAAGTCTTTTTAATCCATGACAAAAACGTTTTGTTGTTCTCATTCAAAATCCACATTTCTTTCTTCTTTGGATGACATTGTTTCAACACATTAATATGAAATGTGATATATGGTTGAGCATCAGCTATGTTATTCAAGATGTATGATTCTAACTTCATCATCTGTTCAGCTGACAATGATTTGAATTTCAAGCCGCGAATCCCCTTTCCCTCATTATTAACTCGTTCATGGCGAGATGGAGGCAAACCTATGTGTTTCACCGCAGCCAAGTAGCTCGTACAAAACTCTGCTCCCTCCTCAGAAATATACTTTTCAATAATGGAGGATTCATGTCGATATAGATTTTTAACATAACCCTTTAATATTTTCATATACCTTTCAAAAGGATACATCCAATGAAGATATACAGGTGCACAAAGCTTTATTTCTCGAACCAGATGAATCATTAAATGCACCATTATATCAAAAAAAGTTGGAGGAAAATACATTTCCAATTGACAAAGTATAAAAATTGCATCCCTTTCCAAAATGTTCAAAGCATTCACATCAATCACCTTGTTACAAATTGAATTGAGAAAATAACACAACTTCATTATAGTATTTCTGACACGAATGGGCAATATTCCATGCAATGCAACTGGTAGAATTTGTTGCATCATGACGTGACAATCATGTGATTTCATACCTATCAACATCAAGTCCTTCAATGTGACAAAATTTTTTACATTAGAAGAATAACCATGAGGAACTTTAGTATCATGAAGACACTGATAGAAGCTAATTTTCTCCCTCTTCGATAATGTATGACAAGCCGGTGGAAGAAATGTTCGTCCTCCTTTAGGAGTGGGAGCTAACTCCAAACGTATTCCCATTGATAGTAAGTCTAATCTTGCATTCAACCCATCTTTAGTCTTTCCTATAATATCTAACAATGTTCCAATCAATGAATCATAGATATTCTTCTCCACGTGCATGACATCAATATTATGTTTAACTTCATGATATCTCCAATATGGTAGCTCAAAAAAAATCGACCTTTTCTTCCAAATATGTCAATCATTACCAGATTTCTGTGTCTTTCCCAATGTCACGTCAAGGTTTTTCACCCTCTCAAAATACAGATCAGGGGATAAAGGTTTTGGAGCAGTATCAAATTCTTTTGAGCCATTGAATGCATTTTTTAGTCTTCTATAAGGGTGTTCCATAGGCAAAAACATTCGATGACCCATGTACACTGTTTTCCTCCCATGATGCAATTGACAATATGATGTCTGTTGTTCGCAAATTGGACATGCTTTATGCCCTTTCACACTGTATCCAGACAGATTTCCATACGCTGGGAAGTCATTTATAGTGAACAGAAGCACTACATGTAGTTGAAAATATTTCATTTTATAAGAATCATACACCCTAATACCATCAGCCCATAACAATTTCAAATCATCAATCAATGGTGACAAGTGAACATCAATATCATTACAGGGTTGTTTTGGACTAGAGATCATTGTACTCAACATGATATATTTTCGGTTCATACAAACTTCAGGAGAGAGGTTGTAAATTACCAATAAAGCAGGCCATGAACTATGTGTGCTACTGAGTGTTCGGTATGGATTCATTTCATCTATGCACAACCCTAGTCTGAGATTTCTAATTTCATTTCCAAATGTAGAAAACTGCGCATCAATTCTCTTCCATTGTGGACAATCAGCTGGATGATGTATTTTTCCATCACATACCCACTCTTCAGCATGCCATCTTATCCTTTTTGCATCATGTGAATTAGCAAATAAATGTTTGAAATGATTAATTATAGGAAGATACCAAAATACCTTTGAATGGAGCTTTGTAATCTCTACATCAGCCTGTGATTTTTCTTTCACCATATACCGTGATGTCCCACATTTAGGACACTCTGACAGAAATTCATATTCCTTCCTATATATAATGCAGTCATTCGGACAAGCATGTATTTTCTTGTATCCCAATCCCATCGGGCATAATATTTTCTGGCTTTGTAATGTGAATCTGGAAGATCGTTATATTTTGGAAGAATGTCTTTCATCAATTGTAGAAGCTCTGTAAAACTTCTGTCACTCCATCCATGCTTCCCCTTCAGGTTAATCAATCTTAACACAGTTGACAAAACCGTAAAATCTGTATAACCAGGATATAACGGTTTTTCAGCATCACCATATAGATGCAGAACTGTCAGTTCTATCTCAATTTGTTCTGCTACAATATCGTGAATCATTTCTTCAATTCCATCAAAGTTACCATCTTGTGAATCATCATCATCAGTGACATTCCGTCCAGTTTCACCATGCCAAATCCAAGGTCTGTAACTCGGATTAAAACCATGACAAATCAGATGATCTTTTATCTCTCTACTCTTCAACTTCTTCATATTCAAACATTTCAGGCATGACCAGAAAAAAATGTCACTACTTGGAACATTTCGTTTTGCAAATTCCAAAATGGCCTCAACACCTTCCTCAAATTCAGTGCTCATTCGATGTGCCGTAATCCAAATTCAACTCATTATTACCTATAACAAATATCCACAAAAAATATATATTTTTAAGAAAAGATAAATATATGTTTATATGAAAAAAATCATAATTTGAATGTAAAACAATTTAAAATATAAAACAAATATATAGGTACTTAAAAAAATATGCATGAATATTATTTCTAAAACAAAATATAGTTAGATATAACAGTTTTAAATTTCATTGAATCAAAGAAAACCATTATGCCTACATAGTTTAATATTTATTGCGGTTTTGATGTTTTAATATATTTGATAAACTACCTATTTAACATGTTATTAATGGTTTCTGTAGACCCTAAATCCATTTGGTAAATATTTTCACACAATTATAAAAATCAATGGAAGTGTTTTTGGGAGGAATATGTTCAATAATTTGATTTTGATGTCCCATATTCTATAACAAAAGGCGATGTGGATACCAAAGCCCTTAGTTTGGTTTTTTATTCTCAAAGGGTTTGTGATGAAAAAGAAGGGTATAAGTTGATGTATAAGATAAATAAAATATAACTATATGTTATTTATGATTATGATAGAATGAATTCATACCATATCATTTAGGATCAGCTCCCACCAAAAGTAACCCTCCTCAGTTAAAAATGAATAAATTTAGATAATTATGCATGAATTCATAAAAGTATTGTTGTACATAAACCAAAAAGAAGATTATTAGTACTAAAAGTAAAACTAGGAAGAAACAATAAACTCTATATACTCTTGAAAGCTACTCCACAACACTTCCATGCTACTAACATCTATAAAAAACTACAAATTGCTTTTAAAAACCAAAAAAATTGTTTATATTTATGTATGGTGGGCATAACATGTATACATAGTAAGATCCTCCATAAAACATCTCATAAAAATGTTGAGGAAGCACACTAAAGCCCTATGAAAAAAGGAATCTAAATCATCACCTAAACATGGAAAAATAGTTTCATATACTCACTATGGATCACTCACAAAATAATTCATATAAATAAACCTTTTCGTATAAAAAATTATATATATATATATATATATTAAAATTAAGGTTCTCAGATACCACTTCTCCACTTGTTTTCCTCTCACACCCCAATGCTAATGTCATGGTCTCACCCCGCCCATAAATCATCCTACACCATGTGAAATTGTATCACTTCCATCAATGAATCATATGTATCTTAGATTATCTCATCACCATCTTATCAAAATAGTAATGAGGTGCATACTTGGAAACCACTACATCTTGTTTACATTAAATGTACAAAAATCGCAAAACATAATTATAGAATATCCGTGAAAAAAAACAAACGAAATAAATTCATGGAAGGCTTACATGAATGTTGTGAGTTGAGATGATAGATCCGAGAGGAGTGAAGAACATAAACAATGAAGCTAAAATGAGTTTAATGCAGGTCGATCGATGAGCCGATTAGGGTTTATCGTGCGAGAGAGACGAGCCGACAGACTGTCAATCGAAAAATCGTAAATGACATTCCACGGGGGTTTAATTTCTTTAAATGTTTTATAACATCAGTTATTATATAACCGACATTATAAACTATTTTTGAAATTTATAACGTCGGTTATTTTAAAACCGACGTAAAAAAGCTCCCGCGCTTTGGTTTTTTACGTCGGTTATTTGGAAACCGACGTAAAAAACAAAAAACGGGGGGGGGGGGGGGTTTATGTCGGTTATCACATAACCGATGTAAAAAACGCGTAGATATCTCGTTTTTTACGTCGGTTATAAGATAACCGATGTAAAAAACTAATGCGCGGGAGGTTTTTTACGTCGGTTATTTGGAAACCGACGTAAAAAACCCGATATATACGCATTTTTTACGTCGGTTATCAAATAACCGACGTAAAACACCAAAGCACGGGGGGGGGGGGGGTTACGTCAGTTATAAAATAACCGATGTAAAAAACCCGTAGACATCTTGTTTTTTACGTCGGTTATAAAATGACCATCGTAAAAAACCCCGCGCTTTGGTTTTTTACATCAGTTATCACATAACTGACGTAAAAAATGCGTAGATAGCAGGTTTTTTACGTCGGTTATAGGATAACCGATGTAAAAACCGAACAGGCGCGATTTGAAATGTCGGTTATTAAAATAACCGACGTTAAAAATCTACTCGCTGCATTTTTTACGTCGGTTATATATAACCGACGTAAAAAATGGTGACGTAAAAAATGTTTTCTGCACTAGTGAATATTACTTTACAAGTTTTCAAGTTTATTTTTAATCAACTTTTTTAGTTTAAAATTATATGAAATTTTATGAAAGGAAAATTGTTTTTGAAGTAGAAAGGATATTTTCCTCAAGAATGGAGTTCAAGCGTTTTATCAATATTATTTTCCATCTATGATAATATAGGGTTCTTCTTATATCCCTATTTTTACCTTGATTTGATTATCTTATGATATAATTATTTTCATGATTTCCTTTTATCTTATATGGATTATGCTATGATGGCATGATGTTTAAGAATCCCATTTTATTACATGGGTTATGCTATGATGTATGATTTATGATATTGTGGCACAGATAATAATGGTATCATTATGAGATGTGTGGGAACGATATCTCCCTCTAATGCATTGGGTAAATATTTATATGCAATGATATAAACATGGATGGAATTGAGGGTTAATCCGGTTCAGTGATACAGGACTGAAATGAGGAGTGAACTCAGTTTAGAAATGGACTTTTTCTGCTAGGAGAGTCTTGGCAATGAGTCTTGACTACTAAGAAATTATTCTCTATGATTGTGTCTGTATGCCACAATGTTTCATGTTTTGTGTTATGATTATTGGGATTACATTTCACTACTATGATTTATCCCATGTTATGATATTATGATCTCTTTTGCAGGTTAATATTTTTGAAATGCTATGTTCTTATGAATATGATATTTCCTTTGTTTACCCTTACTGAGCATTTGAGATCACCCTTTTGTAGGTTTTCTTTCCCCAGGTCAGGAAGTAGGTTATTAAGTAGGATATGCCAAAATGGACTCTAGATATTATGAAATAAACCAGAGACAATATAGTTGCTTTATGAACCAGTTTTTTGTGTTTCTCAGTTTCTAAATACACTATACCTATACGGTCCTTTCATGGTTTTGTTTTATATTATAATAAGTGTGATCCAATTTTTACGTAATAACAATTTATGTAATGTATGGGTCGTTATAATTTATATCAGAGGAAAGGTATAGTCAACCTTTGGAAACTAGGATGTGAAAGCCTTTGTAAGAACCCTAAGGATAAGTCAAAGCATAGAACACAATCTTAGTGTTTTAGAAATGTCCATGAGTAACCTATGATAAGACCTTAAGTGTGAAATTTTATTCTTGATTAGGTGGTTTTACTTTTATAATTAGTGTTTCTCACACTATGCTTATTTTTTTAGTCATTGATTGGAACCCGAAGGAACCGTGTTAATGCTGAATGCGATGGGCAATGAAATGATTGTTCCCCTTAGCAACCAAACATTATGGGAGCTGGAATGAAAAATTTGTATCCATGATCATACAACTTTATCAAGCTATGAATCATGTAGGACTTCCAAACGAGAAAAGGAAGGAGCAAAATTCTATTGAATCCTTCATGAGGCAGTGTACACCCTCATTCAGTGGGTCTACTGATCTATTAGTTTCTGAACAATGGATCAGTACTACAGAAAAGATATTTTCAGTTCTTCAGTGTTCTGAACATGATAATGTAATCTTAGCAGTATATCGTTTGGAGGGTGGAGCTGATCAATGGTGGAATCTTATCAAGAATACAAGGAAAAGGTATGAAATTGAATCCATGGAATGGGACGACTTCAAGAATTTATTTTTCAACAAGTACTTCCCTCGTATTCTTCGAACAAAGATGGATAAGGAGATTCTTGAACTAAATCCAAAGGATAATTAATCTGTTGGTACCTACGAATCAAATTTTACAAGACTTTCAAGGTACACTTCTGGTATTATTATCCAACCTGAGAGTAAGATCGATCAATTCTTTAGTGGCTTAAAACCAAGTCTTTGAAGGGCATTATCCATAAGGGACTTCATTAGCTATGAGGAAATTGTTCGATGTGATCTCAAAGTTGAGAAGGATATTGCTGTAACCCATCAGTCATATGCATTTGATAAGAAGAGGAAAATGGAATTCAAAGGGAAATATAAAGAACATACTGATAATAGGATAATTTTTCCCTTATGCTCAAAGTGTGGAAAGAAACATGGAGGGAGTTTTCTTAAAGGGACAAGTAAATGTTTCAAATGTGGAAAGGATGGTCAGCGAGCATTTGAATGCCGCAATGATGGGAAGATGATGTCTAGTGATGCTTACAATGAAAAGGCTAAAAAGAGTGCACCTCCTACACTTCAATGTTACAAGAGCAAGGAAATGTGGTATTGTGCTAATCAATGCCCTAATACAAGGGTTATTGATGATGATCGATGTCAACAAACTCTTAAGGCTAAAGACACAGGAAAGTCACATGCAATTTCTATCAGCGATGTGGAGTACGATAACGAAGTGGTTAAAGGTACACATACCATCCACTCTATAGTAGAAAATGTTTTATTTAATTCTGGATCCAACCACGCTTTTATTTTTGAAACTTTTCTAAGGGTATCTCTTTATTACCTCAACAATTAGATATTGACTTACCTGTGACATCCCCTAATGGCACAACAGTCGCATCAAAGGTCTACAATTCTTCTCCGATTGAAGTTCGTTGGATAGTTCTTACTTCAAATCTTGTGATCCTTCCTATAGTGGAATTAGATGCAATTCTTGTCATGGATTTTCTTTCTTTATATGGTGCTCATATCAATTTCTAAGGAAGGGAAGTCACATTTCATATTCTAGATCAATCAATGATCGTCTATTGATGCAAGGATGAACATAACTTTCCTGTGAAAATTTCATCCATCTTAGGGGTCTTGATTCCACTAAATAAAGGTTATTTATCTCAAAAGGTTGGAGAGAAACTCACGATTAAGAATACACCCATTGTACGGGAGTTTGATGATGTATTTCTGGAGGAATTATCTGGTCTTCCACCAAATCGTGAAGTTTAGTTTTCAATAGAAATCATACCAGGTGCTTTACCTATTTCAAAGACACATTACAGAATGGCCACAATTGAGTTGCAGGAATTGAAGAAGCAACTCCAAGAGAATCTTGATAAGGGATTCATACACCCTAGTGTGTCACCTTGGGGATCACCTGTTCTATTTGTTAAGAAGAAAATATGGATCAATGAGACTCTGCATAGATTATCGAGAACTTAACAAGATCACTATCAAGAACAAATATCCTCTCCCATGTATTGATGACTTATTTTACTAACTACGCGGAGCTCAATACTTTTCCATGATTTATCTTCGTTCAGGGTATCATCAATTAAGGGTCAAAAGGGAGGATATACCTAAGACGGCTTTCCGTACAAGTTATGGACACTATGAATTTATAGTGATGCCATTTGTTCTTACTAATGCCCCTGCTATCTTCATGGATCTAATGAATAGAGTCTTTAGAGTCTATCTTGATCAGTTTGTGGTAGTCTTTATGGATGATATTCTTGTCTATTCAAAGAGCAAGGAAGAACACGAAGATCACTTGAGAATTGTATTAAAGAACCTGAGGAAGGAGAAGCTTTTTTCCAAATATACCAAGTGTGAATTTTGTGTTCAAAAAGTTACATTTTTTGGTCACATATTCTCAAAAGAGGGGATATCAGTGGATCATGCAAAAATAGAGTTTATCAAATGATGGTCGAGACCAACAATAGTAATGGAGATCCGAGGTTTTCTTGGGTTTTATGGATATTATCGACGTTTTGTGAAAGATTTTTCACGATTATCTAACCGACTCACCAAATTGACTGGGAAATGAGTTATGTTTTTTTGGACAGAGGAATGTGAAGAGAATTTCAAGTATTTAAAAAGAAGGTTATCCAGTGCACCTGTGCTCACACTGCATTGTATTTGGGAAAGGTTTGTGATATACAGTGATGCATCCAAGAAGGGACTATGGTGTGTTCTCATGAAAAATGATATGGTGATAGCTTATGCCTCACGACCGTTAGAAATCCATGAGAAAAATTATCCAACTCATTATTTGGAGTTAGCTGCGGTAATCTTTTCATTATTTATTTGGAGGCATTATCTTTATGGAGAAAGGTGTGATATTTATACTTATCATAAAAGTTTAAAGTATATTTTCTCACAAAAGGAGCCAAATATGTGGCAAAGAAGATGGATGGAGATGATTAAGGATTACGACTGCTCAATTCATTATCACCATGGGAAAGCAAACAAGGTGGCAGTCACATTAAGTCGACAAGACCATGCTAGCTTATCCATGACGAGGATCACAAAAGATCCAATATTTATGGATTTACAAAGGATGGATCATGGAATTATAATGGAAGGGGAAAAATATTATCTTTCTCAAATGAATGTTCAACCATCTATACATGTAATGATTAAAGAGGCACATAAAGAAGATGTAGAGTTACAAAAGAATGTGAGAAATGTTCCTGAATTAAACCATGATTTTGATGGGATAATGAAGTTCCAGAATCACATTTTTGTTCCTCCCATCCCCGAATTAAAGAAGGAGCTTCTGGATGAGGATCGTAGTTCTTCATTCTCTATTCATCCCGGAAACACGAAGATGTATAGGGACCTGAAATAGTACTTCTGGTGGGATGGCATGAAAAGTGATGTTGCTGAATATGTCTCTCAATGCATGGATTGTTAGCAAGTTAAAGCTGAGAGATAGAAGTCTAAGGGGATGTTACAACCATTACCCATACACGAATGGAAATGGGAAAACATCACTATGGACTTTTTCACTGGAATTCCTAAAACATCTAAAGGAAATAATGCTATCTGGGACATAGTTGATCATCTTACAAAGTCGACATACTTCATTGCTATTAGAGAATATTTCTCTCTAGATCATCATTCTAGGATATATGTAAATGAAGTGGTAAGATTGCATGAAGTACCACTTTACATTATATCTGATTGGGATCGGAGGTATACCTCAATGTTCTCGTGAAGTCTTCAGCATACTCTGGATACAGAGTTGAGTTTCAGTACTGCTTATCATCCTCAGACAGACAATCAGTCTGAGAGAACAATTCAAACTCCAGGAGATATTTTAAGAGCATGATCTATTGATTTCAAAGGTGGTTTGGATCAACACATACCCTTGGTGTAATTTTATTATAATAATAGCTTTAACTCCAGTATTCAGATGGTTCATCATGAAGCTCTCTATGGAATAAAATGCCGAACTCCAACTTGATGGGATGAAGTTGGGGAAAGAAAGCTATTAGGACCTGATCTAGTTGATGAGATGTTAGAAAAGGTATAATCTATTCAACAACACATAAGAGTAGCTCAGAGTCGACAAAAAAGTTATGTCGATAACCGAAGAAAAGACCGAGAGTTTGAATTTGGTGATAAAGTGTTCTTATGAATATCTACTTGGAAGAGAGTAATGAGATTTGGAAAGAAGGGAAAGCTGAGCCCTAGGTATATCGGTCCTTTTAAATTACTAGATCGTGTTGGGAAGGTTGCTTACCGATTGGCGCTTCCACCGAATCTCCCTCAAGTTCATGATGTGTTCCATGTATCTCTCCTGAGAAAGTACATACCCGAATCTTCACATGTACTCAGCTCAGAAGTTGTACCGCTGGAGAAAGATCTTTCTTATGAAGAACAGATGATAGAGATTCTGGATCGTAGAAAAAAAGTCCTATAGAATAAGACCACTCTCTTGGTGAAAGTGTTATGGGGGAGCCACCAATTAGGAGAAGCTACATAGATCTTGAGGATATGATGAGGGATATGTATCCTCATCTGTTTGTTACAAAGTGATAAATTTCAAGGACGAAATTCATTTTAAGGGGGGTAGAATGTAACACTCGAGATTTTTATGAGAAATATTTTTTTATGTTATATACATTATCAAAGTAATCTTTCACTATACACACCACTATCTTGTCTTTCTTTACACGCAATCATGACCTTCCTCGATTGCTTGCGTTGTACGAAAAACTATGTTTTACTAAACAATAATATGCTATTAAAATATTGCTAAAACTAGCCGTTATGAATAGTAATACCAACTTTTTAAAATTTTATTTTTCATAATGGACTTCATTTTTGGATTCAGAATATCAAAATTAGCCTACGGTGAAATTTTGATATTTTTCTAAAAACATTCAATTTATGATGAATAGTGAAAACGCTAGGTTACTATTTAAAAACTGAATTTTTATTTAAATAATTATTTATTTTATGTAAATTTATTTTAGGTCATAATTAATACATAATACCTATATAAGTTCAATTAAATTCATTGGAGTCATTTTATAATAATTTTAGATATATAAAAATTTTATTGAACTTTTCACCGTCTTTTACCCATCTCCTAGAAAAATTTGAAAATTTACATAAAAGATAATTTTACCACTTCTGTGAGTGGAATTTTGAAAATATGAGAGACATGATTAATATCAAGGAGTATATTTTGGTTCAATATGATAAAAATAATTTTTGGTGAATTGAAACTTTTTACATTTTTTACCACGGTTAAAAGTGAATAGGGTAATTAAGGGTAAAAATGATATTATTATTACCCTAAAACATGTCCTAATTCTATTGGATAAGTTTAATTCGACCAAAAACAACCTTACGAATAAAATATGACCATTTAGGCCCACTTGGATTAGACTAGGACATTTAATATTATTTTATTTAAAGAAGAGTTAAAATAGTTAAAATCAAAGTTTAATAACTAAAACATTTTTAATATAGGGTTATAAATAATATAAATTCGACTATAAATATTCATTAGAAATATAATATTATTTCCTACATAATGGTATTTTATTTATAATTTTTATACTTTAAATAATTTAATTTATTTATGATACAACAATGATGCAGTAATTACCTTATTAAAGAAAAAATTAACATAATTGATATTATAAATATCTAAATAAATGAAATTTGATATTTTTTAAAAATTGAAATAATTTTATAAGTTAATATGGAATAATAGTATTGATTTTATTAACCGTGTTCAAACTAATCATGCTGTTATGATTTTCAAAAAAATCAATTACCAAATAGTGTCAAAATTGACATAAAATAGTTTTTAAAACAAATATTATATTGGTAATTATTATTTTATTCTTAAAAATCTAAGGATCAGATAAATGACTTATATAAGGTTATATATATTAATTAGGAACAACTTGGGGTGTTTTTGGCATATTATAATAAGTTTATTAATCATATAGTGTAAGAAAACAAGAAGACAAGGTAAAATTTAAATTATTTAACTTAGAGTAAAATCTAAATGATAAGGTTAAAATAGTAACCTAAACTTGTCTAAAATCTATTTGTTGAGAGGATTTATACCCTTACCCACCTTAGCTTCGAAATAAATCAATCTGGAGCTATTAGAAACTGAATATGACTTTATAATAAAATAATATTTTATGTTTTTTTCCTAAGGTGCTTCTCTCCTCCCTTATAAAAGGGCACCTCCTCCCTCTCCTCCTCACACCACATTGAGCCTTCAAGCATGCCCAAACCCTAAGATTTTCTCTTCTAAAATTCCCTAGTAATATTCTTGTGCTCCTGGTCTTCTTCAAAGACCATCTTTATTGCCCTAAGAGGATGTTAAAAATAGACACTTCAAAAAACAAGTAATGTCTGTTACCGATTCTTTCAACTTTATTTCTTCTTCTAATTATTCTTCTTTAGTTGTTTCAATATGAAGTAATAACATCAGTATCACTCATATACTGATATGATATTATAAATATGAAACAACCCTATTTCATCTTCTATCCATCCTACGGAAAACGAAATCACAGCGCGTTTGTACGTACGGAATACCGTCTCCACGTCGTGGTTTAATCTATTTTCCACCACCACCATACTTGGATGGGAATAATGGTGTAAGGAATAACTATATATGATTATTGTAAAGTGATATTGATTCTTAAAGAGTATACATACACTTCAATAAAATTCCATGATCATGGTAACGATATCATCACTTGTGCGTACGTACGGCCTACCGTCTCCACGATGAGATGCAACTCGTTCTACATGATCTTCAATGATTAATGATTATATAAATGAATTTAATGAATAAATATGATATATATTACAATAATACCATTATGAAAATCAGGTATCTATAACCTAAAAATAATAATAAGAATTTATTCGACAAATCACGCATAAGATCAAAAAGCAATAAACACCAGAATACCAAGTAGCAATGAAATATTACTAATAAGAAGCTAAAAATAAGACCATATATGATATAATAACAATGAGTAAGATTGTGGAATAAGTCAATAACATTATATAAATCATAATGAAGGAGTTTTGGACATTTACGAAGAAAATCGGACCTATGGTAATGGGAAATCTCACAATCTCATTTTTATCTGAGATTGTTTATACTTCAGGATTTACAGAGGGAATATTTATCATCCACATACATGTTTCCTAAATATGTAATATTATTTCCATCCACCTACAATTTTTTAAATCCAATTTTACCCATTGGTGAGTTTTTAGTAAAAGATATGAAAGGAATCTTTTGTCGTTTTTAGTACGAGGTACTTTTTGACGTTTCCGGCCAATGTACGGGAGGAATGTTTTTTTATCTTATATAGCCGGAATGGACTTTTAGAACATTATTTCCATGAAGCATCCTTTAAATGTTTTCAAGTTTATTTTTAATCAGATTCTTTTAGTTTAAAATTATATTACATTTTAAGAAAGGAAAAATGTTTTTGAATTAGAAACGATATTTTCCTCAAGAATAGAGTTCAAGCATTTTATCAAAATTATTTTCCATCTAAGATAATATAGGGTTTTTCTTCTATACATATTTTTACCTTGATTTTATTATTTTATGATGAAATTATTTTTATGATGTCCTTTTATCTTATATGGATTATGTTATGATGGAATGAGGTTTAAGAATCCCATTTTTATTACATGGGTTACGCTATGATGTATGATTTATGATCTTGTGGCACACATAAGAATGGTATCATTATGAGATGGGTGAGACATATATCTCCCTCTAATGCATTGGGTAAAGATTTATATCTCATTTGATAAACATGGCTAGATAGGCAGGTTAATCCAGTTCAGTGATACAAGACTGAAACGAGGAGTGAACTCGGTTCAGAAATGGACTTTGTCCGCTAGGATAGTCTTGGCAATGAGTCTTGACAACTACGAAATGATTCTCTATGATTATGTGTGTATGCCACAATGTTTAATGTTTTGTGTTAGGATTATTGGGATTACACTTCACTAATATGATTTATCCCATGTTATGATATTATGATCTCTTTTGCAGGTTATGATTTTTGAAATGCAATGTTCTTATGAATATGATATTTCCTTTGTTTACCCTTACAAATCATTTGAGCTCACCATTTTGTATGTTTTCTTTCCCCAGGTCAAGAAGAAGATTATTAAGTAGGATATTCCAATAGAGACTCAAGATATGATAAAATAAACGTGAGACAATGTAGATGCTTTATGAACCAGTTGTTTACGTTTCCCAGTTTCAAATGAAACTATACATATATGGTCCATTCATGGTTTTGTTATATGTTGTAATAAGTGTGCTTCAATTTTAAAGAAATAAAAATGTATGTAAAGTATGGGTCGTTATAGAGATGGCTTAAAATACTCAAGTATTTTTATTGCACAATACATTACTACCAAGGGAAGGAAAATATGGTTTAAGATGCTTTGAGAATGAATGAAAACAATGTCATACAGAAAATGATAGCTGAAAATGATCCTATGTTCATCGATGTAGAAAATATCAATAAGGTAATTATCATTGGAGGTGAACCATCCCTAATTTTTAAAATTTTTTATAAACCATATTTACTAGAAATTATTACAATGTTATAATTCTTATTATGACTATTATCAAAAAAAAATTAATGTTGTGAATGATGGGAGATAGATAGACTTCATATATCATGATGGAGTTATGTAATTCTGAAAGCATTTGTTTGTTCCCTCTACACCAGAGGAAAAAAGAGTTTTATTGGATAATGATCAAAGCTAATATATTATACACAACCTTGTGGAACTAAGTTGAATATTTATTTGAGGGTAAATTTTAGGTGGGACAAATATGATTTGGTATATTTCTAATTATGTGTAAAGAAGTTTTGTTTTCAATAGGAAATGACAGGAAGATGACATCACATAGAAGTCATAAATCCACTACCTATACATGTGTGGCAATTGTATAATATTACAATGGATTTTTTCATGAGTCTACCAAAGATTGCGAAGAATATATGATGCAATATTAGGTATTTTTTATTATCATACCAAATGATCTCATTTTCTTGCTACAAAAGATGATTTACCAGTTCAATGTTTACCAACACTTTATATTAATTTCATTTTCAGACTTTATGGTATACCATTATCAATTTTTTCTGATAGTGATCCCCATTTTACAAAAGTATTTTGGAAAATTATTTATAAATCCATAGATATTAAGATTAATTTGAGCAATTTAAACCACCCTCAAACTGACAAGCAATTATAAAGGACAACTAACACATTATTAGACATGTTGAGATCTTTCTCACATGACATCCATGGTATGTGGGATCAATATTTACCTATAGTATAATTATCCTATGATAATACCTTACATTAAAGTACTCATATTGAACCATATAATGCATTATATGGTAGGATATGTCTAAAACTAACTTTTTGGGATGATATGGGTGAAAGAAAACTTAGATGCCTATAACATGATGAGGAAACAATGAAAATGGTGAAAATTACAAAAACCATTATCAATGGAGTTCAATGTAAGAAAAAGATCTATGTTTATTATTGTAAGAACGATTTTAAATATATAGTAGGGGATCATGTTTTTTGAATGAATATCTATGGAAAGGTGTTATAAAATTCGTAAATAAATAGAAACTAATCTTGATATACATCAAAACTTTTGAAATTCTTGAATGAATTTTAGATGTAGCTTACCATTTGTAAATGTTATAAAGGCCCTCAAAAGTTCATGATATTTTCCACATATATCAATAAATTAAATAAATGACATAACCAACACATGTAATCAACTATGAATATATATAAATAGAACCTCTTCTATATTACTATGAACAACCTATCAAGATTTATTACATTATATAAAAGGTGTTGATGAATAGGACTACAAGGTACGTAAATGTTCTTTGAAAAAACAATAAATTGGAAGAGTTTACATGGGATCCTAAAGAAAATATGTTATATAACCACTTGAATATATTTATAATGTAATATTATAGAATTTTCAGGGAATATATTATTTGAAGAATATAATAATTTAACATCCCAAATATCCACGGTACACTTTTTTTTGGATAATTAAATATCCTGTGTTTCACGCAACCCTGAGTTTAAGAAAGCCATGACATATGAAACTAGAAGTATAAAAAGAGGAAATTAATAATATTAACTATATTACTAAATTTTTAAATTTTATTTTTTGAATAGACTATAATTTTTTATTTAGAATATAAAAATTAACTTATGGTGAAGTTTTGGTATTTGTCTGATAAATTACATTTTTTTTATGAAAAGTGAAAAAAATATGTTGTTGTTACCAATAATCATTAAATAGATATTTTACTAGAGATTTATTTTAATTTCACACTAAATAAATAATACATATATTATTCCAATTTTATTCATTCTAATCATTTTCAATAGAATTAGATATAACAATTTACTAATCTTTTGGACGTCACTTTTACAAGCTTTATAGCCAGATTTTTGGGATTACCATTAAATGTAATGTTACCAGTTTTGTGAATTGAATTTTATAAAATAGACATACATGGTTTTAATCAATATGAAAAAATGTGGTTTAATAGGATCAAAATATGTTTGGGTGAATAGAAAAATCTGGATTTTATTTACCACGATTAAATATAAATAAGGCAATTAAATGTAAAAATAATATTCTAATAATATAAAATTTCCCTAAAACATGACCTAATTTCATTAAATAAGTTTTTATAGAATAAAATAATCCATAGTAAAAAAATATGACCCTTTTTTAAGAAACCTGATTTATATTAGTACATTTAATATAATTTATTTAAATAAGACTTAAAAATGCCATTTTAAAATTTAAATGACTATATTATTCTTAATATGAGGATATATAAGTAATATGGTTGACTATAAATAATTTTTTTATATATTATATTTTTATGTAAATAATAATTATTTTTTTACAATTTAATGAAATAAAAAATTAAATTAAAAGGAAACACAATTCTAATGCATTTAATGTTTTTTTAAAATGAAGAATCAATTGAATGATATTAATAATGTAAAAATAAATATATTTTGATATATTTGATGACATAAATGAAATTTTTCTATTACATTGATATATAATTGTTGATATAATGTATTTTTTTATGTGATCAATTTTTTATGACATCAAAAAATTATGTATTAAATAGTCTAAACATTGGCATAAATGAGATTTTAAAATTAATAATATTTTCATAAATGATATAAAGGTCATAAAAATAATTCTATGAAAAATAACATGTATAGTGATAAATATTTTATTAATTATCATATTGGGGTTATTATTTTATTTTAGAGTAATTATATCAACCTTATAGTAAAAAAAAGACAAGAAGCCACAGATAGAGACACGCTGTTTAATTATGGGTTAAACTCAAAAAATAAGGATACTTTTGAGACCAAAACATGTTTAAAAATCATTAGATGATCATATTTAGACCAATACACATTTTAATTTTGATCTAAATCAATTCTTAAATATTTTAAATCAAAATTAAATTTATTTTAAATTAATATTTTTGGAGTTTCCAAATGTGATTATCACATCTCATATAAAAGGGCACATATCCTTCTCTCTAATTAACTCTTACAAAACCGTTTGGCTTGGCCAAACACCGAAAAATTCTCCTATAATTTTCCCTAAATTCATCCTAGGGGCCAAAATATGGTCATAAATCCTACATAAGGATTTATTTTGTGAAAATAAATACAATATGCTCGAAGAATAGATAATTTTTTACCAATGCAATTCAATTTCTTTTCTTCTTGTACTTATTCTTCATATGTTTTTTCCATACTAATTTAATATTTAAATGTTCACATATTGGATGATATGATATTAGATTTATGGTAAAACCATATTCCTCCTTTTATCTATCCCACAAATCACAATATCACCTTGGGTGCACATGTACAACTTACAGTCTCCACGTCGTGGTGTAATATGCTACTCAAAAAGACTTTATTTGGATTGGTATATGAAAATAGTGAATATATATAATGAATAATGAATAATAAGGATTCATTATAATTAATATACCGTCCAATTACAAACCATTTATCCATAAATGGAATGATATTGTTGCTCATGCGTACGTATTACCTACCATCTCCACAACATAGTGAGATTCATTCTCCACATTAATCATTCACGAATGATAATAAAATTGATAATATGAGTAAATTTAAAATTTATGAACATAACATAATAATCTATATTAATAAAATATATCATATTCATAATAAACACGACATACATAACAAATAATTCATAAAAAAACAAAATTGTTAACACTAGAAACAATGGTAAGTCTTATATATTATTAAAAAAATTATATAAGAGGATCATATATAATATAATAAATACAAATATGTACCTATTACTATTTTATTACCTGAAATTACCATTACATGTGGAGTTAAAACACATTAAAATAATATAAAATACAATGTAAGGGTTAATTACCCAACTTCATTATTATCGGATGTTGTTTATATGTAAGTATAAACTAGGAAATCTTTATCATAGAAGCCCATTTTCTACTGTGAATTAAAAAATGTAATTGAAATTTTTTTAACAATTAATTTCTACACATCATTTTGACTGTTAATAAAGAAAATAAAGGGAATATTTTCATAGTTTTCTAAATAAGATACATTATGAAATTTTAAAAAATTAAAGAATGAATTATTTTTTAACTTATTTGGAAAAAGAGGTTATTATAAACCATTTAAAACCTTATAAATTTGAAGCTTCTATTACAATATTACAAGGATATATTCAAAATAATTATATGATTTTATAATTTCTTTGATTTTAAATTATTTCAAAGTAAAAATGGATATTTCACTTCAGTAGTTTCAATGAATTAGTTAGATTATTCTCATATATGTCAATATACTTTTTTGGAATTTTTGATTAAATGAGTTTGGTTTATTATGATAAAATAATCCATATTTTATTTAAGGGTTAAGGATTTTTTTTATAGTGGATGTGCTATTTTGATACAATTTAGGGTTTATGATTAAAGTATTAACATTTTATATCATAGTTTTAATACTGATGTTTGTGTTATATTTCACCATTTTCATACGATGAATCCATTGGAAATAGTATGTGATGGGTGAGGAAAACAATAACACCATGATGAATCAGAATGTATAATGAGAAAAACTAGTTTGGGTTTTTTTTACCGTTTATGCATGGTCATAGTATGGGTATTTAATGGTTTGGTTATGATGAATCACATTATGTATTCCACCATAATGAGATTCGTTATTAATATGAGATGCGATTTTTCAACTTGTAAAATATCAATGTTAATGTAAATTTCATTATTTTATTTATTTTTTCTAGATTATTTTTATATATGATTTTATTTTAGTTTTATACCTTGCCTTAAATGTTTATGATTGTTTTGATAGCTACCACTATATATTTATCATTATTGAGAATCTGAGCTCACCCCTTTCTTATGTTTCATTTTTTCTAGGGATGCAAAGATATATATTATGACTAACTTTTAGGGATATTCTATGAGATTTTACCATTTTCAAAGAGATAATGTGTTGTTTTTCATTTCATGATGTCATGTAAAACTAATATTTTAACCTAATTTTTTCAAGGGTTCTAAACCAATGACACATTTAGGGTTTGATTTAGTGGGATCATTCCAATGTAATTAAATAATGTACCAACTCTGTATAATTGGGCTTGTGGCGTTACACGAATCCCTAGGTCAATGGAGATGTTCATGTGTCTATAATGGGGTGAATTTATGTAGTGGACTATGCATGAATATAGTCTGAAGACGGGATAGATACTATCAGAGGTATGTTGTCTATAACATATTCTATAGTCCTAGAATTGATTGATAAATGTTATAATCATTCCCTTATTTCATCAAATTTAGACGAGGTGTTGGGTTTTATTTAAAAAAATTTGCATTATTGTTGAATATTTATATACCCTTGGGAATGTTGTCTGAACAAGGTCTCTTATTTTCCACATATTGTGTGATGTTAATATACCTTGAAGTAGAAGAATACTTCTCTATTAATGAATTTAATAACATCAACATGATTATCGATATGTATTGGATTATTTGTTCTAATTCCCAAGAGACTTTTACCATTATTGGTTTTTGATTCTTATCTACCGATGGGGTCACTCAGGTTTTATAGGGTGCGTAAGACTCCATATTTAGAAGGGAAAGTCCTATTATTATTTATGTTGGGGTAATATTATTATATTTGTTTCAGATGTTTCTTGATGTAGGTGAACCCTGTTTGTATGGTCAACTTCATGAAATGTTGTGTGTACCACGAGGTCTTTTTGGATGATTTTAATGTTTTACCACCATAGACATAGGTGGAGTGTAGTTTAGACCTTATCCTTGGAATGATGCCCATTTCTATTCCATCATAATGTATGGAACTTATTATATTTGGGGAACTTATAGTTTATCTTTAAAACCTATAGGATATTAGATTTATTCATCTTATAATGTCATTGTGGGCTTCGCATATTCTATTTTATAATAAGGACAATTGGAGAATCAAAATTTCTCGATAATCAAAATTTGAATCGTATGGACATTACGAAATAAAATCATTTACGAAGGATTGATGATCTCTTTGATCAGAATATTGGGACTTGATGGTTTTATGAGGATGTACTTTTTTAGGGTACTACTTATTGAGTGTTTAGGAAGAGGATATACCTAATAATGAATTTAGGATTCAATATTGGAATATCAGGTTTCTAGTTCTGATAAATGTTAACACTATTGTTTAAATGATATTCCTAGATTTTATGAACTATATATTTCAAATGTTATTAGATTATTTTTTTTGTGTTCATGGAAGATATTTTGGTGTACTCTTTGTTAGAGTAGGAGAATGTGATCAATTTGTAAAACATTCTTTAAACCTTGAATGAACTTCTTCTGTGTGGTAATATTTCAAAATGTGAGTTTTGGATTCATGAAGTGAATTTTACGTGGCATGTGTTATAAATGGGAGGCGGGGATGTCAATAGATCCTAATAATTTATAAGAAGTTATTTTTTAGGAGAAGACTCAAAATGTGTGAGATCATGATCTTATTTTCATTGGATGGTCAATGTATATTTGGTTTTTAAAAAATTCTCAAAATTCACATCTTTGATTAAATATTTTACTAGTAACTCTTTAAATTTTGAATGGAATGAAAATTGATATATTTATTTGGATGAAATGAAGGTGATTTTTCTTCAGAACCAATTCTGATTATTTTGGATTTAGGACCAGATTATGATTTTCTATGTGATGTATCTAATATAGAATTGGGATTTTCTACATGCACGATATATAGGTGGTGGCCTACAGCTCTTTCTATTTACAACCTCATGTGAAGATCTAACCTACCCATGATATTTATTTTTTAATACTCATTCATATAATAAAAACATGACATTAATACCTCTTTGTGTTGAGGATTATATTAAATTCTAATCATAATAGACTATAATTTATTTTTCTATAGAGCAATCTTTATTTTTTACAAAGAGGATAGGAAGGGAATCATAAAACATTTTATTCTGATATTTACTATATACTTAAGAAATAGATTGTTTTTGAAAATGCGTTGAAAAAAAATGTTGAAATAATCTATTCATGAATCAATTAAAGAGTGTTATATGATGAGATAGTTTGTTGAGATTACCTTGATAGTGGAAGTGTTTGATGGACTAGTGATTTTTTTATTCAATGAAATTTGGATCAACTTTTGAATAGTAATTTTAGATTGACGTGGAGATAATAACCAATTAAACATACCTTAGTTTAATCCTTTTATGGTGGGGAAACCATGGGTGAGTGGTCTTAGTCTCTCAGTAGAGCTTTGTGACTATTTAGTAGGCTGGTTGCTATGTATTTCTTGTGGGATGATTTTTCTGATAGTGTACCCTATTCTTATTAGTTCATTCACAATGGTACTACAACGTTGTATCTTGACCTAAGACATATATATTGGATAAGGAGATGATATGGTTAGTTGAGGTTTTTTTATCGTGGTTCCCTATAAGTCATAGATTTATATCAGAATAGAAGAGACTTGTATTGTATATATATCCCTTACCAATTATGTATTTGTAGTAGGATTATTTATCCATGGATTTTATTGTTGTTTTACCATAAAATTGATGTTAAAAGGGTTTTATTTTGGTGGACATTGATCAGCCCATGAAATGAGAACATTTATTACATATCCTAGTGAAAATTAATGTTGAACATCATTGGGACATGTATGTTCAATAGATTGTGAACCTTCATGGAGCTCCCACTCTGGTGTGTTCTAATAAATAAATGAGTTTCACATATACGATTCAGAGAGGGTTACAACAGTTGATGTGTTCCTATATTAAATTGAACATGGACCATCATCCATATAAGAATAGAAATATGGGGAGGACTATCCATGTTCAGGAGAATGTGATCAAAGATCATGTGCCTAATTTCATAGGTTCATTGGGAATGGGTTTCTTCCTTTCAAAAAGTTTACCTATTGAAAATGTTATCTAGAATTGATCTTGATGGTTCTGAATAAGGATTTGTATGGGTGTACTTTTTGACCTCCCTAGTCCAAGGTATATTTGGGAGGGTGTTTCTTGGTTGGACTGAGTGTTATGCATTAGATGATTTAGATATTTCTTCTTATTCAGAGGAGTTTAATCACAACAAAAATTCATTATAATTATTTTGAGGACCATAATTATCAGCCTCTAGTGTTTTAGTTTGGTTATCTACTATTTATCATATTTTAACCTGACATGGTATATCAACATTTTTGTAAGAAGGGAAATTTGGAACAATGTTTTTTGGCCCTTTTATATAATTGGATGACTCAGTAGGGTGGACAATTAGTTCATATTTACTTCTAGTTGGGCAATTGTCCATAATATGTTTCATGTATCCCAATTGATAAGGTATATAAAATATCTTTATAAATTGTTTACATTGCATGATATTGATCTTAAACATGTAATTCATTGGTTGAGAAGCCAATTTAGATTATGGATGGCCAGGAAATGGTACTATGTGGTAAAATGACTCCCCTAGTATAGTGATGTAGCTGTTTAGTTAGGATAACCTCAATACATAGGATCATAAATCGTTGATGAGGCAATTATGGTCGTATATTTTTGTGGATCCAAGATCATGAAGGACATCTTGGGGAATAACACATTTATAGTTGGGAGATTCTAAATCCACTTTATATTTCTAACATGTATTATTTATAGATTATTTTGGTTATTTATGGATGAGTAATTCCAAAATAAAAATTGGTAGGAAACTTGAAATCGTGATGTCAGGTATTTGTTCTATTTTTCAGCTTTACCAGGAACCTTTTTTCTACTCCTTAGGGAATTAAAAGCAATTTAATTAGATTACATATAAATTAATGGCCAAAAACAAAATACATGAATTAGATACATAACATGAGAAGATTATATAACTCAGAAATGGTTCACATTATGTTATGAAAAATGGGTTTTTAATAGGGGTTGGCATATATGAACATTATGGAATATATGATGTGTATCAGAATTACATGTCATGTAATTATTGAGAAATTTTATTTTGGGGTTCTACATGAGTTTGTTATTATTTTATTCATGTAGGATTCATTTCTATCAACATAGAGCCTATTCCTAGGTTATTAATTGGTACTTGTTCCCATCAAGATCACTTCTTTCAATGATTAATCACTATTTATTTTTGGTTAATTCTCTTTAGGTACACAATACCACTAGTTCTTATTTGTTTTTGGTTATGAAAATTGTTTTGGATATTGTTTTGTATGGATTTATGATATGATAGTGTTATCTATTGATCCTTTTTAGTTTCATTTCATGCTTTGTCTTTTTATGGCCATTCTCTTGGTTTACAGTCACCAATGTCAATGGTGAATAGGTTTTAACCATGTTGAGGTAGTTATTTCTATACAATTTGTTAAATTAGAAGAAAATATTGTTTTTGTTGATAAATTACATTGAAGATGTTCATTCTTACAGTTAATATATATAGCTAACATATTTCATAGAGAGTAAAATATTTTAAAAATGGGTTTTTATTTGAAAATGAATTTCCTGATTTGGATATGTGTTTTAAAACTATAAAGTGTATTATCTAGGATGTGATAGGTTTTATAAAACATTAATAATATTTTTTAAATAATATGGTCAACATCCCATTGGGAACCTTGGGTGCATCAGGAAAGATATTTCGGCTGCCTTTGCGTGTATATAGAACCAGTATGTAGTAAATTATTTTGATATCAAATTGTATGATTGATATTAATTGGATCCAATATTCTGCATATTTAGGATTTTTTGTGTCTAGTATATATTTTCTCATAGTCAAGAGTTAAAATATGAGGTTATTTTTTACTTAGTTTTATTGATCACATTTTTCGTTTCATGGATTGTTTCTCACATGTTTTTATATAAATTTGTATCACATAGTTTTTTATTTTTAATTGTTTCAAGGATATGTGAATACCTATTTAAATATTGATGCATTGATATGATTTCATATTGATATCAATTTTACTTGTATTATTTATTATTTGATAATGTGAATGGATTTTTATAAAAACTAGATGTAAAATGATTTACAACAAGAAATAATTTCCAAAAAAACATAGCCAATCTATTATTTAAATCTTGAATAATATCATTATTGATATTATACCTTGTATGGAAGTAGTGTTGGTGTCCTACTAGGATTTGGATCAATCCCTACTTATCCCATTATACATTTTTAGATGTATTATTAAATGTTTCATGTTATGGTAAGAGCAACATGTGGCATGCTGGAATATGTTATTATTGTATTGTTTTCGAGTTGGTCTAGATGTGACTATTGGTCACATGAGATTTTCAAATAATTTAATGTTTATTCTATTTTGACATGGATTGTATGACTGTGGGAGTCTCTTTTTATTTTAGTTTATACTCTTGATGTATGCCTAATTTCCATTTTATTCAATACTATATTTTGTTATCAAGTTTTACATATAATACGTGATTGTCCTATATAGGTGTCTTTTCTAGTTTACCAGGCTGGGTTCGTTACATTAATCCCAAGTGTTTCTATCAAGTGTTTTTATTTTTTGATCAATAATAGTGGTATATTGTCAATTTTCAATATATAATATATTAAATCTAATAGGTATAAATCAAATAGGTTATAAATCATGATCTAATTTTAGAACTTTTGATTATATGTCAAAAATCATATTCATAATTTATGTCAGTCTTCTATTAGTTGTTGAATCCTTTTCTCTATAAAGCATCATGAAATTATCCATAATTTTTTTAGAAATATTACACCATGATTTTTAAATAATTCCTATTTATTTATAGGAATCTTCCATAGTTTTCAACATGTCACAAGTAGTATCACAATGTGAAACTATTATGAATTTATCAAATATGAACCCATATATAATAAAATTTATAACAGTTAAATTTAAATAAAAAAAAAAGTCTTTTTTAGCACTCTGTAACATCTTTCACCAGTATAAATCATATATGGTTTCGGTATCATTATATATTCTCTAAAAAAATATATTTTATATATGTAAAAATTCTATATTTCCATGAAATATTACTTTCACAATGGAAATAAAATTATATTTTTAGAATCATTTGTTTTACCAAAATAGACAATTTAATAACTAGATATTGATCTTTAAATAAATGATTATTGTTTTTAATATGTCAAGAGAGTTGGTTTGATACTTGATGTTGTCCCATGAATTTTATACAATAACTCAACATGGTGTGAATTGAGTTCATGAATATCACAATTATTTAAAACTTCTATATACATAATAAATTGAAACTATTCTATTTGTTACCTATTTATGGTGTGGAAAAAATAAAAATAAAAGGAATGGAATATGAGGATTTAATAGTTTTTTCTAACCAACAAACCTCCCCTTTTGTACACCACTAAAAAACATTGTTAGTTTGATGTAATTTATTTTAAATGATTTCTTAAGGATCATATAGTTGAATAAGAGGAGAAAAACATGATTTACATGTTATTGGGGTTATTCCAAAGAACACCCTAATAAAAAATATCAAAATTATTTACATATTTATCTTTATAATAAGTTTGAATATATACAAATAATTAAATTTTTTATTAATAATTTTCTAGTAGATAATTTACAGTTGCAGTTTCCATTTACTGGAAAAATGAATTTCATCATGTGCATGTGTATGTTACCAAAATATATCTTTGCAAGGAATTATTTTACTTTAATAACTACCTTCATGTAATCATTACAATATAAATATTTTTATCTTATTTCTTTGGTAGTAACAAAATATTACATAACTAATATGTGGAGAGGTGATAAAAATAAAAATAAATCATGTTCAAAATATTAAATTACAAATATTTATCAAATCTTTTAATGTATAATTATTTGTATATCCTTATTCAGGGTGACAATTAATATTTGATATATAATAAATAAATAGTGTTAAATAAGTCAAAAAAATAATTCCAAAAAATAATTATCTATATATCTGGGGAGATTTTTGTTTATTCTTCATTGAAAACAAAAATTTAATTATATTTCAAATAATATAACAATTCTATAAATTTGGAAATAAAATGGGAGAGAAATTTTCCCTAATAAAATACTAACAAAAATCCTCCAAAAAATATTGTAGCTTCAAATATACAGACTATAAGAATTAAATTACATTTTATATAAAGCACAATAGTCATCTCCGGTAAATCCACTTTAGGATCATATATAGATCATTGATAGGAGAAAAAATTAATTCCCAAAAATATTTTTATATTTCATTCATAATAACCATCACCACCTATTGGAATTTAATGATGATCACAATAGTACAAAAAAACAAAAACCTACAAAAGGGAACATAGATGATTTATAATGTTCCTCTATGAATGTGATAAGGATTGTCCATAGGGTTATTTTGATTCCTCTAGGATTATATTAGGCAATTAATTAATACTATGTGAAAACAAATTAGGGAATGACCTCAAGATACATTTTTTGACATCTACTGACTATGAAACAATTTAACCAATATAACAATGCATATCTCACGTCACAATAAACTTTTTTTGAGAAAAAATAGAAAATTATTCATATAAGATGGATTTCTCCAATTTTAAAATCTTTTAAAATATTAAACCTTCAATTTAAGTGCATTTTAGGGAAAAATTTAAAATTCTACATCATCCTTGCATTATCACAAGATTATTTTTAACATTGTATTTACATCAGAAGTAAAAAACCATATTAAAATTCTTATTCATATTTTATTCTTATACTTTGGATAATGAAAAAAATTATCACAATATGATACATTATCATAACATATTATTCTTATTTCTCTTTACACACTAATTTATTATCAAGTAATTCCACATATTAAAAACATGCCAAACAACCCATCTTCAAAAGACGATGAATTTTATTCAAATTTCATCATCACAAACTCTTATAGAATAACAAACCAGTATTTATATATCATATTAATAAAATACATCTAATTAATATTATTATTTAGTATAGAAAATAATAATTACCAAATTTCCAAAAAATGAATGCTTTTTCACACTCCTGGTTGAAATACCAATATCTTCTTGGATGATCATTTCTACAAAACATCCTCATCCATTAAAATATGAGGTGGTACTTTAAAACTATTATTTATTAACCACCAAGATATAATACACCATGAATCAGCTTCTACAATTCATATGACTTAAAATTTATAGACCCACTAAATGTTTTCAAAATTTTATCTATTGTAGGCCCCAATAACTATAGTGTGGTAATTTAAATTTGTTTCAACCAGTGGCATAGTAAATGTGTTGTAGTGCGGATATCCCAAATTCTCTATAGAAAATAAATTACATGATTATATATAATTTTTTAGGGACCATAAATAAGAATTTTATTACTAGGACCTCCTTAGGGCCCATAAAAATGATCCATAATCTTCTACATTGTGTATCCCTTCTATATCCTAGATTACATAGATTGATTCTCTTTTACAGGGTATACACTCACACTATGGAATGCTGTCATGGAGAATATTGTTTATCCCTTATACATTTTTAGTATAATTATGTAATAGACACCAATAACTCTATCTTTTCTAATTTGTTTCCATGTGGATACAACATGCAAATCAATTGTATATAAAAAAATTTTCTCTGATCAACATCTGTGTAAAAATACAATTCCTTATGTTCTCGAACTCCTTATACATCTTCTTTAAATGTACCTTCTTTCTGAACTCCTTCCAGTAAATAAAATCAATATGATGTATTATAATAAATGTATAAATATATCACCATGAGTCATGAACCCACAATAAATTTGTGTGTAAATATGATATTTTCATTAACAATAAAATTTAAAATGATGTATCTTATGATCTCCAACCACATTCACAAAACTCCCACAAAATCATCTCAATGCCACATATTCTAAAAAATATAACTCATTCATTTTCATGACTTCTTGAAAACAAAAATCTTTGAGAAAACATGAATGGTTTTTAAATGATTACAATGAAATTCATTTCTTCCTACATGAGTGAAATAATTGTTGGAAGAATTTACAATGAATAAATTATACGTTGATTTCCATAACATAGAAGTGACAAGGAATAGAAAACCGTTATAATTATTTTAAATTTATTTTATGATGAAATGATACCACCTACATGTACATCATCATCACATCAAGAAATTATGTTAAGAAACTATTAGAAATTTTCACCCATATTCACTAATTATGATATAAAATCTTTCATAATTTACATACATGCTAAAATACTGAAATACAAAATTCTACTATTACAATCTCTCTCAAAATATATGATTCCATTTTAGAAAAGTATATCTTATAAATTGTCACTCTGCCAAAAATTATAATCCCAAATTCTAAAAAACTAATAATGAGATATATATAATTAACTATATGTGATTTCATTTTTATCTCACATTGACAATAATATAAAATGTCATAACAATTTAGTGGGTAGAAAGACCATACAATAGCCTTTAGTGGGATTAGATTGAACTCCCAACATCATCTAATCATTTTATAATTCTTTTTTTTATAATGGTTTAGTGAACGCATCATGATTTTTTTTATTTTATTGGAAAAAGATCCAAATGTAACTCATTTTAAACCTCATGTTCTACATAGTAATATCATTTGATATCAATGTTATTTCTATTTGAATATCAAACAAGATTAATTGATAATATAACATCACTTTTATTATCACATCACATGAGTAGTGAAACATTTTCTTCAACTTTCTAATCTTCCAACTATGCCTTTCTCCACATTAAATGACTCACGCCAATATTTATATCAATTTATTATTCTACATTTTTACTTAATGTCATAAAATATTTATTTATATAATTAATTCAATAAAACATACATATATGATTGAAAACTATATTATATGTCATCCACCTATCATCATCACCACCTGTAAATACATTTATATATAATTAAAAATTATGATCCTTCATTTTATAAAATATATCAATTAATTTTTTAATCTCTTTTGATATTCCTGAGAATCCATTTTTATCAAAAATATGGGACACATTTGGATTACATTAATAATAGGAGTAATGTTTTATAAATATATTAAATATCCATTCATGATGTTGTATTGTTTAAAAGACTACTAGTTAGATTTGTGAATTCCCATGTATCCATCTCTTTTACTTGTTCAGCTTTGGAAAATTTAGTTCATACTCAATTTATTGTAGAAATAATCTTCAAATCTACAATATTGACCCTTTTAATAATCTTATTCTCTTTTTTTCATGAGAACGATTAATGTAATATTGATTTTTGGAAATAAATAAACTATGAAAATACATATTTTCTCTAAGAATAAGATTCTATAAAAACTCATTCTTATCTATTGAAACCCTTTACATTTTTCATCATCATTATCAAAAAATATTATGTGTTATACCTAAAAAATTAAATAAAATATAAATTTTTTACATAGATGATTCATCCCACAATTTTTATTGAAATTGAATCTCTTTAATTTATATTCCATTAAATAATATCATGCTCATGTGGCTATTTTAGAACCATACAAAATATTATTCATACTAAATACATGATTCTCAACTTATTTGAGAGATAAAACCCATGGTTTCCCAATAAAAACTTCTTCTACCAATTCACTATATAAGAAAGTTAACATGAAATCCATCTAAATAATATTGTATTCCCTTTTTTATATAATATCAAGAAATATTCATATGGTTTACACCCATACAACTCATTTAAAAGTATCTTGAAAATCCAATCTTTCATCAAATGATTAGCCTTCATAATTTAATCTTGTTTCTTTTTTTACCACATCAACATTCACATTCAATTTATTATTAAAAAAATAAATTATACTGATGATATTATTTTTCGTTAGGATTATGTATAATACCTAATGTATAATTACACAATATTTGATAAATATCACCATTTATATGATCAATCAATTCTTCATTCTTCTTATATTAATCGACATATCTAGTATTTACATGTGAATTCAATGTGGTCTGAATTGTAGTACTCATAGACCTCCTATTTTAATTTTTTTTTGATATCCAATTATTTTTATCATAAAAATACATTCTCAGCAATGGATAAGTTGAATGAATTTGTTTTCATCACATGAAATTGTATTATCTTCTACTATAACCAGTACATCTTCAAAACTTTTATCTTTGAATAGATCTTCTTACAACCATTTAGAAATAATAGAATATAAGTCAATTGTCTAGCATGTTTAATAATGAGAAATATCATTCAATATCTATTCTAGTATTTTAGAATCATCATAATCAATTTTTTCCATTATTTTTTTAAGTAGGCATAACCACTTTCATTTATAGGATATTAATGAAACTTCACATTGACTCCTGGATTCTAATAAATTCCATGATTCTTGCCTTTTAACATGAAAACACAAGGATTTACAAGACCCCAAAGGCACATACATCTTTCATATTTTTTAAAATACATATAATATGAGGCATATTTGAGTTTTTTATATGAAATCATAGATTTTCAAATAACCCAATTAACTAATATATTGTCCCCAAAAATAACAATAAGTTTCATGCTTGTCCATAATTGTGTGAGAAACTTCCACAAGACACACATTCCTTCATTTAGAAAAATATTTATTTTGTGGTGTTTACAATGAACTATGTTCGCATTGGATTTGATTCTCCTAAATGTAATCTTAAAACATTACATTTTTTTCATTTACATTATCGAAATGGATCATCCTGATTCAAAAAAAATGCACTCTTTCTCTCTACTTCTACAAAAACATTTAATAATAAATAAGAAATACGTTTTTTGGAAAAAAAAATTCATGTAATATGAGATAATGTTTCTATGAATGAAATAATTTACTTATCATTAGTGGATAATTTCTTCCTCGTGCAACAACACACATCTGAAATATTTTAATAAAATTATTGAGTAGATTGTATTTACACATTATTGTGTATTGTCTTAATAATAACCCCTTTTAACATATTTATCAAATGTAAAATCTTTCTAATATCTGTAAAGGAATATATTGGAATTTTTTTCCTCAAATTATCATATTTATATTCTATTGTCTAATATGGATAGCTTTTATCATCATTTATACATAGATCACACATGTCACCATAATCACTAACTTGAAGTAATATTCAATTATTCCCCTATACCATTTTCATAATTTTTAATCTTTAAGATTCTAAAAAATAATTACATCCTTTTTTAATTCCACTTTATTTACATAATCAAAGAATTTTTAATCATTTTTTCTAATTGAGTATTATTCAATTAAAAATACTTTTTGGATTTCTTGTTTTTCTATAAATAACTAGTTCATCTTACTCTATTAAATCTAAGAGCTAAATTAATTCCATGTTTTATAGAGCCATATTTATATATATTCACTTATTGAAATAGTTTTAAATGTCCTATCATTTATTATGTTCATATTCTATCCAACATCCTTGGATGTTCCCCTTTATAGTCTATAATTGAAGCTTCAAAATTTAATTCCGTCTGATTTAATTTTTTCATCATATTCTGGGAAATTTGAGAACAGAATGTATTTTTTTGGGATGTTAAAGAGATAAGAAAATTACAATCTACATAACTAGATTAATCAAACCATAAAAATAAGTCCTCAATAATATCAATCATGTTCTTTGATATCAATCCAAATTTCTTAAACAGCTTCGAACACCCCTTCCATTAAGAAGATCAACTCCCCGATATTCCTTCAGTATCATTAATTTTATTCTAAATATGATTTTTGTGGTTGAAAAAAAATAATTTTCAGATACGAAAATCCCAAAAAAATAAAAATAATAACACTATTAATTGTATTAACCTTTGAATGAAACTTTTTTAATGAATTTTAATAGATATACATCATACATATTTTAGTGACTAGTTTCAGATAATAAATGGGAAATAGAATCTGGATAAACTCCCAACATCTAGATCTTCATGTGTCACTTTTTTTATCTCTTTAATATATGGCAATTGTAATTTTTTTTATCAGTGTTGGGGCTCCAATAATTTATCGATTTTAGAACATCATTTAATTTAGCAACAATGATGATCCTTATTATTTTTTTCTTCATCATTATGTTTTCAGTAATATTTAAAGACTTTTTTATTTTAATGGAAGGATTACATTTGGAATTAGTCAATTTATCATCTCTTAATGCATTCTAAAAATTCTAAAATATAATTATGAACATTTAATTGTCACTTATTTAAATCCTCTTCTGTTATGAATATGTTTGTAAATGATCAATATCCTTTCACATATGAATCGTTATTTAAAAATTTATGTTAAGAGTCTTATAATTATCAAGAATACACATCAACCATTTAACATAAAAAAGAATCCTATAATGTTTATTTTTTTTGATGGTTATAGGTATATCATCTTCTTATTCACTATGTAGAAATGGTTTTAAAATAATAACAATTTTAAACATATTTCCAAATCCCTATAAAATTGAATCATTTCACTATAACCCTCGACATATATATTTCATTCCCTAATCACACTTTTATAGATATAGGAATATAACTTATCATTCTTCCCCTGTAAATATTAATCATAATCTAAAAAATATTTTCCTTCCATAATACCATTTTTCTTCAACTTATCATTAATTGTTTATTTAAATTAAATGTATTTTAATCCTTCACATTGTTTATGATAAACAGTCATTACTCATTATATATGATCTAAATATACTATACAAATAATCATGGGAAATTTAACTTGAATAGTTTTCTTTCTAAACAAGAACATTAGAATCAATCTTATCATAGATGATGAACATAAATATTTTCAACAATATTAATATATTCTAACATCACACCATATACATTAATAGTGATTTATTATTCATTTACCAAGGTAAATAAACAATCAATAGTTTCATAATCATAAATATAAATATCATCATTGTTTAGTCTCGGAAATTTTAATTTATTTCCCTTCACTTCATTATTTCATTAATTTTATATTTTGATGGTTAACCAAGATATAATTAGTTATTTTTCTGTTCATTAACATTAAAAAACTAACTTTTTGAGAGTGAATATTGAATAAAATGCATCACATGAAATTAAAATTTAAAATTCCTCTTATATATTTCATTCACTGAAAATATTTTAGAATGGGAACAAACACATCATTAGTGACTTCCAAATCATCTTAAATGATAGATAACATGTATAGAAACATCCAATCTACCCATATAAGATATATTTTATAATAAAATGTTATAATTATATAATAATTAACTAAATATATATTTTATAATATAGATAATAAAATCCATTTACATATTACACATATATAGGGAGTTGGAGACTTAAAAAACCAACTGCAAAAGAAAGAAAAACTATTTCGTTGATACAACCTATTCAAACACATCCGAACAAAAAATGATTCATTAAGAGGGGGATGATTTACTAATCCATAAGATTTAATATTTAATTTTTCATAACCTTTTACAGATATTAGGATATTTTGATGATTACTACTACACACCCAAATACACACCAAAATAATGTAACACACCAAGTTTACATAGATCATCTATCAATATGAGAAGGAATTTCTTGTGTGTAATAAGGATTCATTCTGGATCATAGTAACCTCATGAATCAAAATGTTGGTAAAATGGGTCTTTTATATCCTTGAAACTATTGTTTCACATTCCTTTTCTATGATTTGGTGTATCCCTCACACAACTGCATCTTCCTCATTACATTGAAAAAATTTTAGGTAACAAATGATGTGGCTTGATTAAAATTGGATTCCTATAGGTTTTTGTGTCTTCAAAATTCTTCCATAGACAACATAATTAAAAAAATGAACAATTATAAATTATTATTCATACATTAATAGAATGAATATAATTATTTATATTTTATGAACAACAAATGCACACAACCATTTCAATATTATTAATATTGTTTTCTTCTACTTCATATTAACACTTGAGATTAACTATTTTGGACATATCTATAAATTACTATTCTTCATTCTTGAAACACGCTACATCTCAAAAAATCCAAATAATTAAAATTTTCACAACAACCCCTATTAAAATAACTATATTGGAATTTCAATTTAAGAATTAGGTCCCTTTCTTAAATTAAAACAAATAGATAATATCTCATTATAATACTAAAAAATAAATTCTAATTTTATTATATAATAGGTTGAAGGGTCCAAAATATTTTGATTATCAATCCAAAAAATTATTATAGTTCAAACTATGTATATTTTAACAAGAAGAAAAATCCAACAGGGAATCCTTAGATATTTAATTATGAAGTGTTAGTTAAGAAATATTTTTTTTAACAAAATAAACATTCTACATAATCATTATTATTCTATAGTGTGGAGTTAGTTATATTTCAAGAGTAACCAAAAATATGAAAAATCTCCTCAATATTTTTTCCCACCAACTAAAGAATACTACTAAAAATCTTCTTTTCATTTAATTTTATAAATTTATCAACATCATGGAGGTCTCAAAATATTCAAACCCACTAAATTTATAATTTTTTGAATTATGGAATAGTCCTTTACTACTAAATAGATTCCATAAATTTTTCAAGGCCACTAAAAAACCTCTACAACGTAATGGAATGTTTCTCATTATAAAAAATAGATTACTATGATGGAGTATCCCCATTATCATAGACTATCACACAGTGATATGTGTTAAAATATACCATTTATATTCCCACATCAATTTTAGTATCTCAAATCCATGGACACTACTGGTATGTAATATTTCAAATTGATACCAATTAAATATGGTGTGGGAATTTGATGTGACATATAACCTCTTCTCTAGCCAATATATATTGTGAAATACAATATCCTAAGGAGTGGATTTGTTTGTGATACTTCTATCATGACCCAAATGCCACGCACCTTAACCAACACTACCCCATGCCTGCCTCAAATATGTTATCCAAAGGTGGATAACAAAGAGTCGGCACATCACACATATGGGAAGCATTGTCCTAATGTACTTGAAAGCATGCAAACATCTCCATACCTATAAAATTATGAAATGTAAACAAACTAAAAAATGCATCCATTCATCTACAATCCAATTATCATAGTATTATTGTAATTAAATTATTAAAAAAGGAGTCAAAATACAAGGCTAAAAACCATTAGAGAATCCAATTGATTGCTAGGGCGATGACTACGATCAAATGAAATAACCCAAAAAAACACCTTAGTTTGTCAATCTCAACCATTAATCTTCCTACTCCCTATCAACCCATGAAACCCTGAAATGGGATACCATATTCAAAATACATTATATATTCAGACAAAGCCAATGTAGAGGTCAGTATAATAGTACCCAATATGTAACACCTAGAGAATTTGTGATTTTTTCTAATCAAGTTAATCGTTAATTTGTTTACATTTCACATAGAAATAAATTTAATTTTTATATTAAAGCACTATGTTTGGTTTTTGTACAATACATGATAGATATATATTATCCTATGGTATAAGCAACACCAACTTAGCTTGTGTTACACACAACACTGAGTTTCAACAAAACATCACTTTATTGTTAAAATTATTAAAATGATATAGTTATAACATAGTTGTGAGAAATTTTAATATGAATGGAAATAACTAATTTGAAACATATATTATTAATGTATTTATATAAATAATATGTATTGATAATTAAATATAGATATTTTTTTTGTAAATTCTTTATATTTTTAAAAATTCTATGTTCGTTAAATAATTTTTTTTATTTCCTTTGATTAAAAATAATAATTCAATTTTATAAACTTTAAAAAAAATTATTGGTCAATAAAATTAATATTTAAATTAACAATGTCAACTGTATCTTAGGGTGAATTTGGGTAATTTTCTTAGAAAATTCATTTTTCGACGAATAGCGAATAATACTGAATTTTAATTCTAAACATTGTTTTCATGAAATTTTATTCTATAGATATGTTTTGTTTTAATTTATATTTAATGTTATAATAATTGAGTAATAAATATATTAATACAAATTAATTCATTGGAATCATTTTTATAATTAATTTAGATATAAAATTTTAATGATCTTTTGATCAATCTCACTTTAAAACACACTTTCGGGCCACATCTGTAAGATAACCATTAAACATAATTTTTCATCTTATGTGAATTAGATTTAGAAAAATTCATAAAATTGTTTTGATAAGTATTAGTTTTATATGTTAATTTTATGAATTTAACTTTTTTTTAATAAATAATACTGAAAGGGATAATAATTAACTACCACTTTTGTGGTAAAATTAATCTTATTAGGGGACTAAAACATTAACCTAAAGGATGAAATGACCTAGACTATTGTAAAAAACCAATTTATGGCCATATATTTGATATAAACATTCATTTCATATTTATTTTATGTTTTTAGTAGTTTTTAAGTAGAAAGATGGTTACACATAATTTTCTTTCAAACATAACAAGTGTATCCCCTCCCTCCCAATAAAAGTCCACAATGTACACACATTATTATAATCTCCAAAACCACTCAAGGATGTCCCATATTTTATAAATTTTTATCCTAACATCCCTAAAATACTCCTTGAATAATCTATGGTGGAAAAGATCTAACCATGGAATCCCTTTGGTACAAACCAAATGGTGTTCCCTAAATAAGAGGTAACATCATTCCTTAAGACCCATTCCTTTATTTATTTTCTCCATCGCCTAATATATTATTATTCCATGGTAACATAATAACCCTAGAATCCAAAATATACTACTAGTTTTATACATAATAGGATAGATCTACACGTACACACACATACATCTAATAGCAATGTACTTACAATTCGTGCACAGAGAACTACCACCTCATGAAATGTTGATTGTTTGCGTTTCATTTACCATATTTTATTATTCTAAATTTTGATGAAAATTATATTAATATATGAAATTTGTGATAATTAAAATTTATTTAATCTTAAATTAATTTTTTATTAAACAGAAATTCGTTCATTCCATTTTTCGTAACTAGGATAACTTCGTTTGTGGAAATGTGGACTACCGCTTTCTCAAAGCATTGTGATTTGTTTACACATTCCAAGTAATAAATTATGGATGTGTTTAATAAAAATATATTATATATAGTAATTGATAATTATATTGTAATTAAATAAATACAAATATAAATATATGTCATTTACCTTATTTCTTTCAACGTGAAAATAAAAAATAAGCATTGTTCATGCGTACATACATCAAACCATCTATAGAAACAATGTAATTCGTTTAATATTTATTATATATATATATAAATTATTAATAATGAAAATATATTATATATACATAATATTTTATATTATTTAAATAATTAAATCCTGATCTATGAAGGAGGATCAAGAATAACATGTCATAATAGTACGATAAACCGAGGAATTATTACCTGAACCATCACTTTATCTTGGGATTGATAATAAATAGGTATTATAAAGTCATAAGTGAATATAATATTGTATTATATATAAGAAAATTTTTATTTGGTTTATCTATAAGAGACTTATATTTATTATACATGAGTATTGAATGTGTAAAAAGAATGTCAATACTTAAGGAAGAGGAATTTAATCTCACTTTTTATTTCTATGAGATAAAAGAAATAATCACTACTAGATTAATTTTATTGGACTATATATTTGTATATGAAATTATATATAATTAATTTTATTTATTTAATTATATTATATTATAAAATATGATGTTTTTCATTCATGGGGATTATGATTCTAATGTAAATCAATTAGTAAATGGAGTTTCTTCAATATTTTTATTCTCTATGTCATATAAGCCATGTTCAACAATAATATTTTTTGGTGTATATAATTCCCTATAACATTTTATATAATTATTTATATTTATTTAATTATATTAAAATCATCAAAAGTATTTTATTCTTTCTTGTGGATTTCAATTTTAATGTTACTCAAGTAGAAAGGGGTTTTCTCATCTTAATTTTTATTATCCATGAGATTCCTTCAATGTTCTCCACTATATTTTTGTGTGATGTATATAATTTCCAATAAAATTTTATATAATTTTCCTAATTTATTTAATGATATTAAAATTTTAATAATTGTTTTATTCATTCATGGGGACCAAGATTCTAAATTTACTCAAGTAATAAGGGTGTTCTTATCTCACTTTTATTTTCCATGAGACAAGAAGCTTGGTCACTTCATATTTATTATATGTGGTGTTTATACTTACCATATATGTATTTTATGATTATTAAAATTTATTTTATTGCAATTTACAAATCCATTTTATGGGATTTTTTTTCATGGGGCTTATGTTTGAAATGTAACCAAAATTGTAAAGTAATTTTTTCTCAATTATCCTTCTTTGAGAAACATGCTATTTTATAAAGATATATTTTTAGATGAGGTGTATATAATTCTATTTAAATTTAAATTAAATAATATCCTCATTGTCATGGTATTTTAATATTCATGTAATTTGATTTTAGTCAATCGTGATACTTATTCCATGTTACCTATTGGAATGTGTTTATTGAGATAATGTCATCGTTTATTGAGCTTATTTATGATTATGCTTCAATTAATGAATTATATTCCGTCATATTTTAATATAACCAATTAATTTTTTTATACTATATATAATCATTATATATTAATTTATTGTTACCATTTCTCACTCATTGGTACATACAATGATTAAGAAAGTATTCTTATAAAATATCGACATTATCACACTTTTCATTTGGAAATTTTTGTCCATTCAAATTATAGTCTTCTAAAGTGATTTTCAAAAAAATTCATGATTTTTTAAAATATTGAAAAGTTTTTTTTGAATAAATTCATTTTAAAACTTATTTACGGTGTCACTATATGTTTTCAAATTTTTTTTATATGGAAAATGTTATTAAAAAGTTTTGAATATTATTTTATAAATTTTCCAGGAAAATGGTTTTGAAAAGGTTTTGAATATTATTTTATATGTTTTCAAGGAAATATTTTTAAAAAATGATGTAAATCATATTTTATAAGTTTTCAAGGGAAATGGTTTTCAATGTTTTTTCAAAAATATGTTATTTGTTATTCAAGAAAATGATTTTGAAAATGATTTCAATATTCTTTTATTATTTTTTAGGAAAATGGTCTTCAAAATGTATTCAGGCATAATTTATAATGTTTGAAAGAAATATGTTTTCAAAAATAATTTTAAGCCTTATTTTTATGTTTAAAAGTTATCTTAAAGGAAAATTGTTTTCAAAAGATTTAATGTTTATAATACGCTTTTCTAAGAAAAAGGATCTTTTTCTCAATAAACGTTCGTGAATGTTTTTTAAATTTTTTTTCCATATAATATGACATTTATAGATGTTATAAAAGCCATTATTAGAAATGATAAAATGGTTACTAACATATTTTTTTTGAAATGTTTAATATTTAATGGAATGACACTTATGACCCATGTTTCTCTTCCACGAGTTAAATTAACTTGAGACTCTCTTCTTTTCGCAGATTATGATTTAATGAAATGATTAGGAGTCATATATATTTTAAATAGGTTATGTTGTGATTAAATTTTACTGAATCCCATTTCAATTTATATTATATTATTTGATGGTTATAAAATCCATCTATTTTCATATGCCATTATATGATAGATGTATTACAATATTTTAGAGGATGTATGTATGATTTTATTATATTATTTGTTTTACCTATATCTTCCTTAAAATAATTTTCTAATGATAAATGGTTTATGAGATCGAGATGGTACATGGGAGGTAATCTCAAAATAGAAACAAGAGGGTTCATTAGAGGGAATCCCAATAATGAAATAAAAAGGTAACCAAATGGGCATCCTATGAATAAAACAAGATGGAATAGTATACCCGAAAGAAGAGGGTAAATAAGAGGGAATCACAAGTCAAAAATAAGAGGCTACATGTGAGGGTATCCCAATCCTAAAACAATAGAATACAAGGGAGGGTATCCAAATCCTTAAACAAGAGGGTATATGGTAGGGAATCCAAAGCACATAGTTTGTACACAGGTTATTATCCCATTCCTTGCATGTTTTGAAGGTCTTGGTAGGGAGCCTTGAAAGAAGATATTATATGTTAATGTGTATTTCATCTATACTAGGTATTAGTCCCATTTTATACATCCTTGAATTATTATATCATTTCTATTATGACAATGTCTTATTAGTTGTACATATTTATTCCATTATTTATGTTTACAATATTTTATATTCATGGTATGATTTTATAATGTTTTGATCACATTTATATCCTTTTTTTCAAGATTATTCTTACATATATTATATATTTAACAATAATGATCTTCAGATTTCGCCCTTTCATATGAATCATTTTCACATGTTATGAAGAAATATTTTATGAAAATGTTCTAAATGAGGATATATTTGTGGAAAAAAGTGAATATCATTCACCATTTGAGAAGAATTATCTCTATGTATCAAAAGACACTAATTTATTATGGTCCTCAGGAATGTGTTTCTATAATGTGTTTAATATTTCATAAAATGATGTAAAATACATTTTTTTAATCTTGGGTCACTATAGTTGGTATCATAGGAATGTTTAATTCATCCTTTGAAACTAGGACTATAAAAATACCTTGATATCTCTATAAATATTTCATAGGATATTTCTATGGATGTCACTAAGGATAAGTATAAGGATATGTAAATATTTAAGAAAATGTCCAATAATATTGATAAAGTATAAAGTAATTTGTATCCTATAAATAAATCTTTGTCTATGTATTTTAAGTGGGGTTGGTACTAGCATCGATGTTGCTAGGGTTAAAAACTAAAAAAATGATGTGTCATTTATAGCTTTAGAGTAACCTAGTATACAATTACGGGCCTTGTGGCACACCTGGTTAGAAACTCATGGAAGATATGATTTAGAAATTATAAAAATATTTACAAACCATCAAAAAGTATTTGAATATAATATGAATATGAATGTCCTAGTATATACCTATGGTCTCATCGATTAAAAAGTATGTGTCATTATTTATATATCATATAAGTAATTTATCATAATTATGTAGTTTTCACCTAGGATATTTGTGTATGACACTCTTATTTATAGTTTTAATCAATGGTGTGAAATATAAGTAATATGGTTAACATTGATTATTTCAGATGTGAAATGTATGGGCATTATGAAACATTATTTTTCATGTAGAAATCACATGATGAGAATTTGGAAGGATGTAGGAGTATTGGTTATACTTATAGGGATAAAGAGACTACAATGATATGTAAATGGCTTGTGAAGTTCTTCCAATATAGTTTTAAAAAAACATAAAAAAAATGATTTGATTGTGTTTAAGGAAACATACGACATGATTGATATTTCATATTCAAGCAAATTAGTATTAAGGAATAAGTTTATGAAGATTTAGTAATGTTTTATGAATAATGTTGAATGAATGAAGTATTTATTTTTTTGAAATCAAATATTATAGTTTTCGAATCATGGAATATTGAAGTATTTTAATAATATGTTTTCATGAAGGATTTGAAAGTGTAAATTAAATTGTGATGAAGGCTCCAAAAATTGATTTAATTGAAATGTGATATATTGATTAAGTTAAGGTAATTAATAATGTATTAAACATATATATTAAATTGTGTTTCTCTGGTATAAGTAAATAACTATTTTGGGTAGAGTAAATTGGATATTATTAATAACCTTATAAAAAATTAATGAATTTTTTGATAGTTTAGTTTATGTCCCCCTAGATGAAGATTATTAAAACATGGATTTATGGAATATATACAGTAATATTTGAAATAGAGAATAATGCATGTCTTCTAAAATAATTTATGTTAAATAATGTTATTGTAATATTTTAAGATAATATACAATGAGGGTATTCACATGTTTCTAATGTAAAAACAAAGAATAACTCTCTGATATATGGGGGATAAATGTTGAGATGGTTTCGAAAAATTATTTTTAATGTCTTAGATTTTTATATTTTAGTATGTTTATAAGGTAAAACATTTTGAGAAATATTAATAAAAATTTAGGATGAATTTTTAGAGATTAAATCATTTTCTAACAATTATAGGATTTATAAATAATGGATAACGTTTTTAAACAACATTATGTTGATGATAACAGATGATAGATGGGAAGAAATATCATGGATCCCATGAACTGTTAGTTCATTAGGAATGAAAAAATCACCTTCCTTTTTGGAGAAATCAGGGAAGTTTATCATGGAACAAAAATGGGTGAGGTTTTCCTGAATTCATGCAATTATATCATTTCAAAAAAATTCTACCAATTTTGAAAAAGATATTGACATAAAACAGTTCCGTAATAAAATAATTTTTGTTTAACTGATGGCATTTTAAATCATCACATTTTAATCAGTTTTAGCACCTCAAAATTTCATTCATAATTCTTATTTCTAGGATTGATAACCTCAATCACTCACTAGAACTATTTAGACTTTCTCTCAAAGTCCATATTTTATCATTCCACATATGTTCTCCTATGTGGAAACCCAATTTTTCATTACAATAGATAACATTTACGTTTTCAAATATATTTTGTTAATATAATTTTTAGTATTAATTTTTACAATGTGGAATTCTATAAAAGGAACATTTAAGAATAAAAATTTTTAAACCCAAACCAATTTGTAGGGTGAAAATTATTTTTATGGGAGAAGAATGTAACGCCCCGACATTTTAAGTTTTTACAAATTATTTAATTATTTTCAAATATTTCATATTATAGAAAAATGAATATAGATTTTTTATAAATACACACTATGTAATGTTTTTTTAAATGTATCCCAAGACATATATTATCTTTCACAATTTTCAACACTAACATGGCTTGAATTAAATTCAACAGTGAGTTTCTACGAAACATCATTTCATTTTTATAGGTATTTTAATGATATATTTATAACATAGTAATTAAATATAGTAATATGAATAGTAATAACTAATTATTTAATAATATTCATAATAGTTTCATATGAATAAACCATATTAAAAATAATATATATATTTTTTGTGAAGCCATTATTGTTTTAAAATACAATTTTCATAAATGTGATTCTATTTATGACATTATGTATTTAATAATAAAGATTTTTTTTGATAGTTTTGGAAATTAATTTTATAAAATTAACGTCATTTTTAAGTTCATAATGTCATAATTATCTTAGAGGTATTTTTTGTGATTAATCTGAGAAATGATAATTTTGGAAGAATAGTGTAAAATAGTGACTTTTAATTAAAAGCATCTTTTTCTTCTAATTTTTTGGGTAAATATAGTATTTAAGTTTTTTTAAGGTTAAAAAATATCAACTATAAATTTATTATTTAAATTTTTTAAATTTTAATTGTTTATATATTGAAAATATATATAAAATACAAATGAACATTTTAACATTATAACCATAAAAATATGCATTCTCCCCACTTCAGTAGGATTTGAATGAAATTCAATTTTTCTTCTTATGTGAATTTAATTTATAAAAATATAAATAAATGGTACAAATATTTATTATATTTTTATTATAACAATATAAAGATAATATTTTATGAAAATATGAGTTTATAGTATCAATAATAATTCCAACAATTTAAGTAAAATTATGTTTAATAATGAACTAAAACATAATCTTAACGGACCAAATGACCTAGATACATACAAAAAACTAATTTTATTTTCATATTTATGCCGTAAAACATACATTATTTAGATAATATGGATTTTAATGGATTTTAATATTTAAATGTGTGGGTAAAACAGACCTATTTTAAAAAATTCCATGTGTGTCCCCTCCCCCCCCCCCTATACATGGCCACCACCTCTTTAAATTATTCTTTATTCTCAAAGAACATAGTTTTGACCATTATCTTCTCAATTAACATTGAAAAATACCATCCTCCCTCATTTAAATACCCCTTTTGAATAAAAAAATTCCATGATATCTTTTCGATGAAAACTAATAGAAGTTACCCGAAGAAGATGTAACTTCCTTTCTAAAGCTCCATTCCTTTATTACCCTTCTCCACCATAAGAAATATTTTTATTAGATTCTCAAATAAAAACATAAATATCATATATATACCAATATGTTGTTATATAACGGGTTCTACCTACACATACAAACACTTATATCTAATGGTGAATGAAATTATTGTTCGTGTACGATGAACCACCGCATCATAATACAACACTGATTCATAAATATTTTACCAATATTAATTGTTGGGAATTTTGATGGAAACAAAATATATATATGTTATATTTATAATGTTTTAATTCTTCTATAATTTTAATATATAACATACATTATGTCATTCTATATGGTGTAACTACGATAATTATGTTTGTGGATATATAGAAGGCCACTTTCTCAAAATGATGTGATTCATTCACAAATTATATTTATAGTATTAATAATGTTTTTTGTATATTTATATGATATATATTACATAATAATACTAATGTATTGAGATTATATATTTTTATATATGTACATGTATTTAATTGAATTTCATTCAGTCTATATGATAATAATATAGAGGCAACGTTCATGCGAATGTACTACCTACCGTCTCAATGAACAGTTTATTTCATTTCATATGAGTTTTTTATATAGATTATTGAAAATATTTATAAAAATAATATATACGATATATAAATCATTTTATTAAATCATTAAATATATAAATCATTATATATATAATAAGATAAAGAATAACAACTCAAAACACGTCTGATAAACCAAATAGTTATGACCTAAATCATTACATTAACATGGAATTTTTAATAAACGAGAAATATAAAGAAATAAGTGAATATTTTATGCTATTATATAGATGAATATGGTCCTTTGGTATATTTTATAATAAATTTATATTTATATATATGAGTTTTGAATGTCCACAAAGAATGATTAGACATAATGTAAGTTAATTTAGTCTCACTTTTTATTTCGATGGGATACATGACATGTTACCACGTACATCTTTTTGTGGTCTAAATATTGACCTATGACATTTTATATCATTAATTTACATTATTAAATGATATTAAATGATTCAAAACTAGTTTATTCATTAAATATTATTTTGACTCAAAAGTTACTGAATTAGTAATGGTATTTCTCATCTCTCTTTTTATTATCCTTGAGATACATGCCATGTTCACCACTAATTTATTTTTAATGTTGTATATAATTTAATATTACATGTAATATAATGTATTTAATTTATATAAATAAATGAGACTATTTAAAATGATGTTATGGTTTCATGGGGATCATTATTCTCAAGTTACTAAGGTAGTAAAGGAATTTCTTATCTCTCTTTTTATTATCTTTGAGAAACATGAAATGTGCACTACTCATTTATTTTTTGTGGTGTATATATTCCCTATGACTTTTTATATAATAAATTTTAATTATTTTATGATATTAAGAAGATTTAAATTGATTTATTCTTTTCATGGGGATCATGATTCCAATGTTAATCAAGTCTTAATAGTTTTCTCACCTTAGTTTTATTTTTGGTGAGACCTAAGCCATGTTCACCTCATATTTATTATACGTGGTGTGTATATCACCAATAAATTTATTATATAATTATTATTATTATAATTATGGATATTCATATATTTGTCTTAAGATTTTTATTTCATTGGGATTATGTTTTGAACGTTACAATATTAGTAATGTAATCTTTACTAAATTTTCATTCTTTGAGACATATTCCATGTTATTAACCTTTTTTTAAGGTGCATAAACTACATTTGACATGTAATATAATTCATTTCATTATTTTAATTATATTTTACGCATCATATATATTCATTTTCATATATAGTTAAAACATTTAATATTTAAAAAGTGGTTTTCTTTTTTAGACAATATAATAGTTTATCATGATTGTTTATGATTTGGATTAAACGAAAAAATATCATAATCCATAAATCAAGTGAATAGATGACTTTTTTTCTCCTATGTATAATCATTATAAAATCAAGTATTTTTATAAATTTTCCACCCTTTGGAACATATGATGATTAAGAATTTGTTTTTATGAATGTCTAAATTTAGCTCCCTCTCATCCGAAATAAATTTTCCTTCAAACCCATGTTTTATAAAATGGTTTTAATTTTTTTCATGATTTATTTATATATTCTCATTGTATTCTAAAAGAAATGGTTTTCAAAAAAATAAACACTTCGTTTTTACGTTTTCAAAGTGTTTTCGTATAAAAATTTCATTAAAATTAATTAAATATTATTTTATAATATTCATGGAAAAATGATTTTAAATGATTTGAATATTAATTTACATGTATTTAACGGAATATGTTTAAAAAAATCAGGAAAATTTGTATGATATAAATGAAAAAATATTCATAATGGATTTAAAAATTCATCTATATGTTTCCATAGAAAAATATTTTTATAATGATTTTAATCATCTGTTATATGTTTGGTTGAAAAATTGTTTTAAATATTTATTTAAAGACTCTTTTTTATGCTTTCAAGGTAAATAGGTTTTAGAAAATTATTTAAAGCCCTATTTTCTTTTGTTTTGAATGTATATTACCAGAAAATCATTTTGAAAAGGTACTATGTTTTAAAATATATTTTTCTGAGATGAAATGATATTTTTCTAATGAAATTATTTTGAAAGTTAATTTAAAAATAGTTTCAATCCATGATCACATCTGTTGATGTAACTCATTCCAAAATGGGAAATCATCCAGAAGTTATATTAATATTATTTCTTTGGCTGTGGATTGTTCTGATGGAGTGATTATTATGATCGATATTTCTCTTTTAGATGTTATATTATTTTGTAACCTACTTCATTTCATCGGTTATAATTTAATGAAATTGTTAATAAAAATCACTATTTTCAATAGCTTATTATGTGAAAAAATGTTAATGATATCCATTTCATTCATTGGGTTAGGATTTTTTTTTATAAAACCTTTCTATTTTCATCGTTCTTGATATGATGAACGCCTTTTTATCAGGAGACACATGTATGCATGACTTAATTATGTGATTGGTTGGACCTATATCTTCCTTAAATGCATTGGGTAATGTTAAATGTTTTATGAGACGAAGAGGGAACCTAAGAGGTTGCAAAAAAGGGAATCTGATGCATGAAAAAAGATGTTACACAAGTTAGAATACCAAGATAAAAACAAGTGGAAACATTGGAGATAATCCCAATACTAAAACAAAATTGAATATGACACCCAAAACAAGAGGTGAAACAGGAAGCAATTCCAATATCAAAACAAGAGGGACCATAAGGGGAATCCTAATCAGGAAACAAGTGCGTACACATAAGTGTATCCCAAGCCTGAAAGTGGTAGGTACATGGTAGAATCCCACACTTTAAGGAGGTACACAGGTTATTAACAAAATATAAGAATTTTATGAAGGTCAGGGTAGGTATCCTCGACATAGGATTTTCTATGTTTGTTTTTTTCCACATATTATATTCCTCATTACAATGTTTTGTTTTTAAGGATTAGGCAATTAATTACCTTATGATTCATGTCTTCTGAATGAAAAATAGTTATTACATGATTTATTATTATGTTATTTTATACAGAGGGTATGATATTATAATGTTATGATAACATTCTCATACCCTTATTCGCATGTTTATGCTTACATATCTCATTTTTTACCATTATTGAGCATCTGATCTCACCCATTTCTATGTTTCTATTCCACTGGTCATAGAGAATGGTTTTATGTATAAGTATTAAAGGGGACTATATTTTTAGGAAGAATATATGGCCCTTCACCAACATAGAATATTTTGTTCCATATATCAAAAGTCCCAACACTAATACGATCCCCATGCATTTATTTTTTGTAATGTAATTAATATTAATCTAAAATGATGTAATATCCATTTATGATTAGTCTCGATCACAAAATAGTAAAACATTAGAAATAATAAACATGATGCATCAATATTATTTGTATTGTAATAGTAATACAATAGTGTGTGAAAATAATATTGAGACCAGATATGTTGTCTAAGGACATTGTGACACCAAGCGGTCAGGACCAACTACCAGCCAAGGGATTATGCTAGAGGAAATTATGATTATGTGAGAATACACACTAAGTGAAATTCTAATAAAAAAATAAACTTAATAGAATGGTCATTGTCATGATTACCTACCCATGAAAGATCAATGGTCTCAAAAGATCCTGATACATAGATACATGTAATTCTCAGGATCATTTGTGGTCATTGTAACCAAATTTGGTTCAACCCCTATGTTGCGGATAAAATTCCAATGATGAAATTAATCATAGAAATATGGACTAATAGATGGAGGGTAATAACCCTACTCATGGAGATCATTCCAAATCCACAAGCCCCACCTAGTGTATAAAGATGACATGGGTTATTGTCCAGTCTCCTAGAGGGACCTGAGAACTCTATATGAGACTCATCATCTAGATTGGATCACACTACTAATATCTAGATGTAATACAACATTATATACTTTGTGGAATGAAAAAAGGTGACATGTGTAACCAATAATTGTCCAAATTAACAGATCTAATAGCTAAAAACACACTAAAACGGGGTAAACTGCATGTACTATAAGTTCATGATGTGTCTATGCATCCCCTATTTAGTCCATTTGATTATTACTCACATTGAATGTAAATGTACATAAAAATGGTGTGTATGAAGAGTACACAAAATGTAGAGATCACCGGGAACCTTTCCCATAAATTCTTATTGTGCTTGTATACCTCTTGTCGTGGCTCATGTACTTTTTTCCAAGGTTGTGTACTCTAGATGTATCTGTTTATATGGAATCCCCGTGCCCATATATCCTATGATATAAATATTGAGCTTCCAAACATATTTATCGTGACATGATATCTTTTTCTCTATTTAATAATCCCTAGATTCATATAGATGGTCCCATATGGTGTGCAACACCACATTACACATTATGTAATGTGGTCTTTTTTCCGAACTCGTTCCTAGTTAATGCATCACCCGAATCAACTACCTCTTACATCAATCAATCAACATGCCCATTTTTATTAAAGAGGAAAGAGAAAAAAAAGAGAAAACAAGACAAAATAAGAAAAACCTCGTAGCCTAAGGAGGCCTAAAGTAATGCAGTCCAAGGGAATCCCCTTGGATTAAGGACACACCCTCTAGATTGAAGAAAGATATGTCAGGAGCAGTGATGAACTCGAGGGCTTGCTCAACTTGGGTGGCAATATGATCTGCTACCTTATTCCCTTCTCGCCAAGTGTGGGTAACTTTTGTGTCATGATTCAGAAGAATTCTGAATTTCCTGATTATGTAAGTTATATACCACGAGGTTTGGATTTTACCTTGTAAGGAGTTATTGATGATCATCGAGTATTTCTCCACTTGAGATAAAGAAATATTTTCCTGAATACTCAGTCTGATTCAAGTTAGAAAATCCTTAGCGTCTGCCTATAATCTAGTACCACTACCATAGTGAGCCTTAAAAGCCATAAGGACACTCCCTCTTTGGTCCCGAACAACCCCTCCACCACAAGCAATTCCCTATTTGCTTGATCCATCATAATTTAGCTTGAAACCATCGATATGGGGTAGCCACCACACCCAGTGACCTAGTGTCCTTGTGCAAGAGGAATGGGCTGTAGTGAATGGAGATTGTAGAGACCTTAGAAAAGGCGCTTCTTTCCAGTTCCTTAGGAAAGGAACCAGATCTTCCAGCAAGATCTAAGTCCTTGCAATGATGGATCTACCTGTAGAAGGAAGCCCCTCGAATATCGCCTTGTTCCTCGCTTGCCACAAGCACCAGCACCCCCCGTTGAGGATGATGGAACGGGCCGTCTTTTTCGTGCTTGCATTGTCTGTCCCCTAAAACCATCTGTCCATAAAAGGTTCATGCCGATGAGCCTAAGAAGCGTATGCTGTAAACTCGCCAAAGTAACTCCATACAGCTTGTTCCCATTCTCCTCCAAAGAATATATGATCCGCATCTTCCTCTCATTTATTTCTACAGAAATGGAAACACGATGCCATGCTGATACCCAGTTTTTTAATGCTTTCATCAGCTTGAATGGCATGGTTCCTGATCCACCATGAGAGAAAGCAGAGTTTAGAAGGTATCTTTTTGCACCAAACCTCGTTGCTCCATCTAACACTTTGAGAATGAGGAGTTGAAATTCTTCGGTAGTCCATGGCATTAAAATTCCACATGGAAGAAGGAGAACATTGGGATTATTGTTTACCAGAGTCTTCATCATCTTATCACTATATTTATTCCACCAAAACTAATAGAAAACCATCCACCACTATTTGTAACACCATGCATCACATGGGAAAACAAAATCACCCTATTCTGGCCTTGTTCCTCCTTGATTCATCCACCATCATCTTTGATCCTCAAATAAAAATCTCCATCATAATCCATACCCATTTTATTTACTTTTTCATTAATGAATAGTCATGAAATGAAAGAATATCGAGTCGTTTTTGAACCATGGGCCAATGAAAATAGCCATGATGAATCTATAAAAAATGGATTAGAAAACCATAAGCCATAATATTTGAGGAAGAGGCCTTATCTTTTTTTGTTTGTCCTTGACCCATTTTTATATAATTTATGAATAAAGTGGGATAGTTAAAATGAAAACTAAAAATAATTTGATAAATTTAATCTACCATCAATGTTTGAATAAATTCTATTTTTTGGAATTGATATGAGTTCAATTAGGATAAATGATTGAGATGGAAAATCATAATTAAATAACCTACTTGATTTTTGATCAATCAAAAACTGATAATTTTCACAGGTTTCCATGTTTTTTGATATCCATGAGCCCCAATAGAACAACAATCCATGATATTATTCTCAAAGATTTCCATTTTCCAAGATCTCTTTCAATTCTCTCTCTAACTGGACATCTATGATTTGCAGGGACATTCAACATGCCGTAAAAAAATTTATAACACCATCTAAATAGAGGATTTCAGTCACTATACGAAATAAAATAAAATAATTAAACTTTTTCCTTTATTTTATCAATTTCACACCCACAAAATCATTTTTAAAAACACCCACACCAATAATGTTCATGTCCCTCCTATGGTAAAACCCGAGAACTGAACACAATGATTCCATTACATTTTGTATATTTTTCTTCATTTAAAAGTTAATCGACTATTTTTTGAAAATCATGCTTGAGTGACATAAATATATTTAATATATTTTATAAATTTATTCCATTCTCACTAGTATTTGGAATAAAACATGGTCTTAGATCCTATTCTAGAAAAAATTTCATATAACATCCAATGATAATACAAGGAAAATACAATTAATTATAACTCTTTTTAGTTTTATTGATTTAAGAACTCTTTATATGTTTTATAATTATTGTGGACGAGAATAGGTATATTCTAAATGTGTCCCTATAAATATTCTACTCACAATGAATTTGATTATGAATATGATTTAAATATTTTTGAAAAATTATAATAGAATGTATCATATAAACTCCACCCTATTTCACAATCATCTCAAAAAATATTCTCAACACATATTTGTCTAAATGATTCATAACTTTGTATGATTATTCAAATATTTCATTAGATTATATAACTATAAGAAATCAATATATTTATATAAACCACTGGGTTAATATATTAGTTCATCTTAATTTTTTAAATTATAAATGTCTAAATTTTACAATGATTTCATAAATTTGTAAGAGTATTTGAAATCATATGAATCATATCAATGAAATTGAAATTATTATCTTATGGATTTCATCATGGACATTTTTATTTTATATGGGTGATGTTAATTTATTATGAGTCATATAGATTTCATTATAGAAAAATGGATTTTATGAGATTCATCTTGAATTTGTAAGAGTATGTTATGAATTTTAACGAGTAAATTATGAATTCATATGAGCCACACATGTATCTGAATTATTAAACATCCATGTGTAATAACATCATCAAGTAAAATAAATTAATTCAACAAGTAACAGTATGTTCTTAGAAAATTATCCACTCATAACAGAATAATATTCTAGTTATATATATATATACATATATAAACATATTTAAAAATATTAAAAGAACTCAATTTTAAATAAAATGGTTTTATTGTGAGTATCAAAATATCAAATCGTATTTTATTTAAAAGAATATTTTTTCCTTTTGAATAATGATGGAGAGAAACTCTTATAATGAGTTAACTATGGATTTTATTCATCATTAATTAAAAGTGATATCAAATAAATATTGACAAATGCAGATAAAAAATTTCTAATAGATAAGGTATTAATTATAATTAATATCCTACTTAAACATTAAATAATAAAAAAAATTTGACACAAAAAAATTTACTTCTAGTCCTCTTTTCTGGAAATTATATACTAAAGACAGCACATAACACTACGATTTGATAATTTAATATGGAAATCTATTATTAATACACCCTCCCACTAAAATTAGGTATGTAGTATTTGTTGTTACTCTAATTAATATGAAGTATACAATCATTGGTGAAAGAGAGATATGGGTATGTTAAAACATTCCACCATATTCTAATATGAAATTATGAAGAAAATTCCTTAAATAGTTATCATAAAAAACGTCTAGATGCATCTCACTTATAAAGAGAACTAATTTACCTATATTTCATTGACTAGAAACCCATGTCACATAAGTAATGTGGTTCATACATGTTATTTTGGACATGTGAAATTCCATATTATACGGAAAACATATGTCCATACTAATTTTTTTTATATAGTTTAACTATTTGTATGATTCATTTGTCCCTATGCGTTTTTCAAAAATAATTGGATAAAATTTCAATCATTTCATTTGATACCTTGATAAAACATAGAAATTGAATTATCATTTACTTATATGATTTGTTACTTCATTCCCTAGCAAGAATAAAAAATTAGGGATACTCTAAAGTTTTTACTCCAAAAAAGATATTGGTATTCTGAAGGTTTAATATTGAAAAAACCATTATCTAAAAATTGATTAAATAGCAATTTCTTTGACTGTAATCATTATTTATTTAAGGATAGTTAGTAATAAAATTTTTAGGAATGTTTATTTTTTAGTTGGAGAGAGGGGGTGATTTTTGTTTTTGGAATGTGAATATTGAAGATAAAGTAAAAGAATAAATTTATTGGTTTTCATGGGTGGGGTTTAATGTTTAGGATATTTGATTATAATAATTGGTAGTACCACCTATAACACTTGGATTTTAGTTCCCACTGTGTATTGTGTGGGGGATCACCAGGTGCCCAGTGAACAAGATAGAAGATGGGGACACATGAGGGTGCCGCATGTTGCATATCAGTATCATATTATTCATGACATGTCCTATATGTATATTTATATGTAGTGAAGATAAATTATTTCCTATATAACTTTTGTAACACTCTTCTAATTTCTCATGAAATTTAATCACCTTCCTCTAACTAAGACCCACTTTAGGAAGTCCTCTTTCCATTATTTTCATCTCTTTTATTACTCCTGAATAATGGTGATAAAAAGGTAGATTCTCCTGCTAAATCAATGGTAATACCTATCTTACATATCAAATATCATTCAAATTATTATTTTAAGGGTGAAATATATTATAATACTTGTGTTTCTTGATGTATGGAGTAGAGAAGAAAAATATCTATGGTTGGTAAAATATATCTCAGAATTCATAATATTATTTCATATAGTATTATTTTATTTGGGATTTTTTTGATCGAGACTTTGATTATTGTTACATTGGTTCAAAAAAAATAAGGGTTTCCTATTAATTGAAATAAAAAATGATTATGATGATTTTTTATGGGTTTAATTATTTTTATCTTTACTTTAGAATAAGTTGATATAAGATACCTAAAAATATATTGGAAATAATTTTGCATGGTCATTTGGTGATTTCTATATTTTTTGATACCATTGTATTATAAGGCCACATCCTTCATAGGTCACTTTTACCCATTTTAAATTTTACTGGAATTAAATATGAATTAATCTACCATGATTATTTTTAAATTCAAAATATATAATCTTTTATTGTTCTTTGTATAGTAAATCAAGAGCTTTAATGAGTAATTTTAAAATTCACATAATAAAATTTGTTACCGAGACCCCTTATATAGGGTGTATATTTTCAATGTACTTATTTTAGGTATTAAATATAATTTTGATAATAATTATAGTTGAACAATAGTCATTAATATTTAAATCTATCATTGATTAGCATATTACAGTGCTGATATATCTTTTAAATGATCACTAGAGTTACACAAATTGGATGTTTGTAAATTTATAAACCCATATATACATATTCAGCATGAAATATTTATTCTATAACATATATTACAATTTAAGAAAACTGTTAATGTGTAACAATTATTTTAGGGGTTCTTCAATAATTTAAATTATATGATTGCATTGTACATAGATTCTTATATGTACCTCATCACTAATTATTCATTGAGTTACACATAATATTATAAGTATTTTTTTATTTAAATTATAATATAGATACATTACATGTGTTTTATATATTTAAAATCATCTTTTTATGGTATTTATAATCTCTTCTTGACATTAATGTTTCCCTCTTAAACCATTTTAAACCTTAAATTTATTTGATTATCTCCCAAATTATTTATGATTAGAATAATTAAATTATTCTTATTGACCGAATATTGTGTAATTATGAAATATGTTGTTATAAAATATGGAAAATGTTTTCCCTATTATATAATTTATAATATTCCATCAATGTGAGAACATTACAACCATCCTTAATCTAAATGATTCATTGTATAACAATACCTATATAACCTTCATATGAAAATATATCAATGTTTGGGTAACTAATGTGGTAAATTGGAGGAAATAAATTAAATAATTTATTAATATATAATTTTTTCCATTGACGTTTCTTCCACCAAAACAATGTATAAGGACTTAAGAATATATATATTTTTACTCAATAGTGTGATATGATCTTCTTATTGATTTAACTATAAAACTCAAATTTATATTTCAATTTCATAAAAAACAACTTTTTTCAAACACATTCTATCCTTATGGTAAAAAATTATTGATTTAATGGTAAATAAAACATGTATTTTTATTGGATAAAATTGGAAATGAATATTTTTTTAATAATAATTATTTTAATTCCTTGAATACATGTTTTACAAAAATATATTCCCATGTGTAAAGTTATTTTTTAGAATAAATATCTTCACTACAAATATATTTTTTAAATTATATTAATATATTGTTTCATAAAAAATATGTATTACATTAGAAATTTATTGGTTATATTCCACATTATATTTCATACAAACGTGTTTCTTACTTACTCTAGATTATAGTCATTGTTTATTTAGTGCCATATTTGGATAAAAAAGGGGAATCTTTAATAGATATCCCATATTGAATTTTGTTTGATTCTATGTCTATATCCTTGGTTTTTATATATGATATATTTAACTTGAAAATTAGTATTCTATATACTAGGTTTATAAGAAAAATAAATAATATGAATTCTATCATTTATTTTATTAATAATTTTATTTTAACAATGTATCAATTATGTCTTTCAATTACTGTAATGAATAGTATATTAATTATAAAAGAATTTCAATTTTATAATGAATCCATTGTTGTTATGATGATCACGTAAATTTGTTACATTAGTTTTACAATAAATAATGGATTTGATGTCTAATAAATATAGAATAATTTGTAAGGGCTATCAGAATATTATGTTCTATAAAAGGAACCCATGTAAACCCATTATTGATAGATAGGATGATGGAATGTGATGGGATCAAGATGACCTATCATTATGATTACCCATACTCTATCTTATAATGAGATGGTTATATCATCTATCATAACATTATTATACACTTTTCAACTATTATTATTATTCCCAAGACTAAAATGACATATTTAGGTCAATTGTCGTGAAACTATTATCAAAAATCACATTTCAGTTAGAATGACACTTTGAATTTACTAAAATGGGTGGGTATAAGACCAAGAATCTAGTTCATGGTCTTTCCTAAATTATAATTTTTATTCATGAGGTAGTTATGATAAATATTGACCCATCAGGTATTAAGAGTTCTATATTATGTGAAATTGTATTCCTTATTATGTTTTCTACTCAACATATGTTTTGTTAATGATTTTTTGAAAAAGTGTTGGTTGATACGATTCATGAACATGTCTATATTACATGCGTGTTGGAATAATGGAGGTTTCTTTCTTAGTAATACACACTCACACCACACATCATCACCTTATTGGTCATTGAGGATGATGATCTCTCCCTTGGGTAACTATATGTACTAGTATATGTCTGTATAATCATTCAATGCAATGTTTGGTCACTGTCAGTAGGACTTCGGTTCATCTATGTGAGATACATAGATACGATATGTTCCTTAGCCATTTCAACACGACATTCCGATACCATTATTATACTATTTACTTTTTCTTGATTGGGTAGCCTTGATGAGATGAATCAATCTTAATATATTAACATATTATATCATTTTACATTAATATTCAATACATATTATAATAACCTACACTATATAAACTAGGCGATTAGTGTATTCGGATATTTGATACCTATAAAATTTTATTTTACATCAAAGTGATAATTTCTCCATATCCGCACTAATGAAAACCCCTATATATATATCATTTGTTATACTTGTATTCACAACTGATTAAATGGAAACATATGAGGTTGAGATCAAATTCACAAACATGATAAATATTAGTGAGGAAGATTAATAATCATAAGTGTTTATAAAGTGAACATGTAACTACCAAAACACCATCAGGGTATATGATGATAATAAAAAGAAGTCATATACATCAAAATATATAACATATAATATTATTCATCGAATGCGTTTTTCAAAATAAGATTATAAATGATTCATAAGAGTGTGGAAACACAAATCTGTACTCCTAATAAGGTATGGTGGTTAAAATAATACTTTTTTTATAAAAACTATCATAAAAATCATTAAATTTTCTTAGGTCAACAACAATGAATTTTATATAAGAAAATAGATAACTAACCATCAAATCATAAGAGTGTGTAAATGTTCTATCCACCCATAACCCATAATTATTTTGTATGTTGACAAACCAATAATTCCACATAAAATTTTTGTCTTATTCTATAAAAACCATGAATGATCATTATTTTATGATATATAAAACATTACCCATGTCAATAGGGGATATAAAGAACCCATCATTAACATAATTTTAAATGATACATATTTGTTCCATATAACCATGAAACAATTCATTATGCTAACACATTTCAGAAACCAAATTCAGGATAAACAAATTTCATGAATATCTACAAATATAACTATCAAATTCCACATAAATAAATAATATATATGGTATTATTAAACAATATAACCTATGAAAAAAATAATGATAATGTTTTTTGACTATAATAACTTGTATTTTTATTGAATTTTCAATTTGAGAAGAAATATGATTTTTTTTTATTTTGGGATCTCAAGGGGTGTAAAATTTTCATTTGAATATATTAAATGATATCATATAACATTTTGTACCACTATACTGGACCAATAATATGGGATTTACCCAAGGAAAATATATCTGTGGAATATTGAGATTTTTACATTTTAGTGGAATGTTTAATAAAATGAATATTAAATTTATTTGGGGATTAGGGAGGTGATATATTTTTAAGAGAGTGTTGGTTATAAGTTTTTACACTATGGTAGAGTCTATAACATGATGTTTCACATAGGTGAGGTGTAAAACCACTTTGAAGTTTCAGACACAAGATATGTGTTTTATGTGAACATTAAAAATAATTAGGTAATTAATTAATTTAAAACACTCCTACATAATTTGAATTACTACACATGATAGGTGGAAGGTAGTGGAATTTACTTATTATAACATCTGAAATAAGGGTACTGGTAGAATGATTTTTTGCCTGACATCATCCATGTAGGTGATTGGGACTGAATTGAGGAATAGTGGCTTCTGGTCACACATTTTTACCTGATGAATGTCTGTTTTCTCTGTGAGGATCGATGGTTTTTTTGTTTTATTTACTAATAAATATAGATTTTTCATTTTTATGTTTTAAATAACTATTATGACTGCTATGAACACTCTGATGGATGACTATTGTTTAATAATTGAAAAAAGGATGTTTGTGATGGTTTTTAGTGATTCCTATTAATAAATGTTGATAACCTGACATGGGGTTCTATAAACACACACCATGTGTTCATCATAGTTGAGGAAGATATATTTTTTAAAAGTACAGCTGATGAACAATGATAAAAAACTGTGTACTTATAAATAGATATATATCCGTCTACATGGGATGAATAATTTTACATAACTACACTATATATAGTCTGACTACACACTATGTAGTGGCACATGGACATGCAGTCGAGTACATTGGTAGAAATCCTATATTAGGGGAACATTTAATTTTTTCATTATATTAATAAAAAACATGTATTCCTAGTCCATGATGTATTAAACATCCATACATTAGTTTTTACCAAGTTATATAGATGCACATTGCTACGTTGAATGTTTGAGAGTCAATGTTGTTTTATTCCGAGTACACAGTGTGCACATCCCCCGTGTATCCGTTTTGTGGGTATTGGGTTATAATTGTTCCAAAAATTATAAATAAAAAATGGAACTATATTTTGGGAATTTTTACCCATATGATGTGATCATGGATCCCTTTGTGGATTTTGAGGTATTCTAAGAGGTGTTTTGGGAAACATATGTTTAGACAGAGTTTATTTTACTCAAAATATTAAATTTATTATTTTTATGAGATTGAAACATGGGATGAGTCATATAAAATGATCATTAGAATGACTGGAGGATGTGTTATGGGTTATTTATATAACTATATGGGATTTAAGAATGGGGGCATCCCTAGTTAGAGGGATTGGGTTGCAATTCGAGGAGATAGATGTATTGGAAATTTTGTCCAAATAAGTGTGGATTGTAATCATGATAATATTTAGGCCATATTTATTATGTGGTTTAACCTATTATTGGTATATATATCTATAGGATCATATATAATGGTTTGTGGATTATGTGACCAATGATATATGGGTGTTGGGAAAAGTGATTACTTATAGATAGTTATTGTGAGAGGGACATCTCCATTTATGTTCTGTCCTAGGGGATCCCAACTTGTATTCTGGTTTAAATGATCGTAATAAAAAATGCCTCTATTTATGCATGGATTGAGAGGGACTACTGGGTGACCAATTTATATACTAAAATAGAGTGGTTATATGTGTTTATGTAGTAATAGTGGCCAGTGTCCCATTGAGACCGCAAGTAATTTATGTTTCAATAGGTATGAGATGTGATGACAAAAATTGTTTCTTTACCTACTGTTGATATGTTTATTTCATCTGTTATTGATGGGGTTTTGTTTAAACCCTCGGGTATATTCTTTTTTTTGGTTATCATGTTTAGTGCAGGAGATACTAATATGATCTACTCTAGTAGAGTGTGTTTTAAATGATATTCAATACCACAAGGTTATGATATTGGATATTATGATCCACATCAGTACCAAGACCTTATTCATGGTTGGGATGATGGGCAGACGTTCCCGGTATATTTTATTATTTATTTTAGTTGGATCGGTGAACATGGACTTCCTAAGATATGGGTGATATTGGATGGAATATATTTTACATATATAGAAGGGATCGCTGGGCATGTAATTCCATAGATATTGTTGATATTGGTGGATATGGTGTTAATAAGATATGCATGAGATTTTTGGACATGAAATTCCACAGATTTTAATTTGATTTGTGGAATGGGAATTGTATACATATGGATTAGACAAGTGGACATGGATTTCCCTCGATATGATTGGGACTGTTGGACATGGTATTTTATTGGTATAGAAGAGTTCGTTGAACATTGAAATACACATATATGTTTTTGAATATTGGGAATGTAATTTCACTTAATTTTTGGAAATATAATACTAACTCCCATGTAATTGTTATTAGTTTTCAATTGAATGGGTACTTATAAATGATTCATCAAGGTACAATTTGATTCCCCAACCCTAGTAATCAATAGTATATGCATTATTAATTATCATTGGTATGATTACAAGAGATCATGTCTCAAAATACCTGTTAGTTTAGTAGACTTTACTGTACTAGATACACACATAAGTTTAACATTACATTATGAAAAGAAAAAGAAAAATAGTGTCTCTGTAGAACACACTGATATACCTTATCATATACCTATAGGTAAGACATAATATACTTCTTCAAATCCTAGAAAAATTATAACATAAGAAAGGGGTCAGCTTAGATTCTCAGTAAGGATAACAATATAGGGAAGAAATTCAAAAATAAACATTGAAAAAAAATAAATAATACTAAAACAAAATCTTTTTAAACTAAAACATTTTCATAATATAGAGTACATGAATTTAATAATTCCATTTACTTATTCACATGGATATTCTACAAGTATAATAGTCACATATAATATCAATAGCTAATTTCATAATGATGGAATGCATAATGCTAGAAATTATAACAATATACTCAAGGACTTGTTCCAAGACTACAAAAAAAATTCAAGGCCTTGTTCCAAGATACTAATTTGTCTCATGAGACCTACCGATGTATCAATGGGCTATATCAGGCCTCACCCGTAACTTACTAAGTATAATGCATTTGTCATATGAAAAGGTTAAAACATAAAAAACATTCGTATTAAAACTAGAATACGAAATATAATTACATTAACAATAAACCATGAATAATAAAAAAATGTCACATACATAGTCAAAATTATCACAAAACCATTAATATAATATGGAAGACTATATCCAAATAAAGTAACTTAAAAAAAATGGAAAATCCAACAAAATATGTTGACATAGATGAAATAAAAACTATTTGAGATAAACATATCTTTCTATATTGAAATAATTTAAAAGTCATGTAATTATAAAAGAAAATATATTTTTTAAAATATTCTTATAATAATGTAATTTATGCTTTACAGCTGTTATAACGGTGGAAAATAGATGCACCTACCATATATGTTAAAAACCATTATTTCCTTAATTTTTCGAAAAATTTATAAATTACCTTGTTTAAAAAATGATGGAAGGATTCCATTTAATAAATTTTATAAAAAGATAAAAAAGGGTATACATCAATTAATAACCCATATTCAAGGAAATAATAAAAATGAGTTGGAATAATGTTTTAAGAAACATGAAGGTGGATGAAAAAGATGTCACAGTTGATAGTTATGTATAAACAACCATGGATAATAAAGATATCTTGAAATTTAAACCTTAAATTGTAATTTTAAATATTTGATGTTAAATTAACCTCTTTTATGATGTTTAAATCATTGTTATTAAATTATACAAGAACAACAAACATAAATATGATATCAAATATGATCCTCTAATATTGATTCATTAATAATATTTCAGTAGTATCATTATTTAATGTGTTAACTAATTTATTTTTCTTTATATGTTCTATTACGTATGTCATGTTTGTTATGGATAGCATGTATTTAATTCATATCCATAATGATATTGTGTTCTTAAATATAAATATTAACCATTAATATAAAATTATTCATTAATGGTTAGGATGAGGTACAAAATCTCATCGCGTCATGGAGACGGTAAGCCATACATACGTACCAGTGACAATATTATTCTATTAATGGTGAAATATTATGTAATTGGATGGTATATTATATATAGATAATCATTAATTTGTTATATTTGTTATTTACATCAATTATACTCATTAATATATCTAGTCAAATAATGATTATTTGAATAAAAAATGACACCACAACGTGGAGATGGTATGTCGTACATACGCACGTATGATGACTTTTTCATTCATGGGATGGATAGAATAATTGTTATATTTACCATATTTATAATAAAATATAATTATATATAACGTACTAGAGTCATTATATTGGTATGAAAACAACAAATAAAGAGGAAATGGAAGAAGAAAACAACTTTGAAAGAGGTGCTGAAGTAATTACCTCTTCTTCTGGTTCTTCCTTTTGATTTGATTAAAAGGGATCCATAGGTAGCCTTTCTGATCAAATTAATGCCTCTAGGTTTAACTGAGGATATTTTGGAGGAGATTTGAGTAGGTTTTGGCCAAGCCAAATGGATTTGGAAGTATGAATATAAGAGAAGGGATGTAACCTTCTATAAGAGATGTGAGGGGCACCTTAGGAGGAGCATAAAATATTATTTTATTATAAAATAATTTTAGGTTTATAATAGTTCAAAATGAATTTATTTGGATGATAATGTAGGTATGGTCTAAATACTCTCTACCAAAAACATTAAGACTTGTTTAGGTCACCATATTAACCTTATCATTTAGATTCGACTCTTAGATAAATATTTTAATATTTAACATGTCTTCTAGTATTTTTATATTACCTGGATAATAAACATACTATTAAATTCCAATACAACCTCAAGTGGTTAATTAAATACATAAAAAAACAATAACAATGTTCTTTGGCCGAATAATATAATTTTAATAGTATTATATCATTTAATAATATAGAGTTTTAAAAACTAATGTATATCAATTTGTACACTATTTAGTATTTAGTATTTGTGAAAGTCATCACAACATGATTACTTCAAAAAAATACATTTATTCAACCCCAGAATGAAATATTAACCTAGAAAATTATTAGGTGGCATCAAAATATTAGATATACCTGTATTAAAATTTTTATGATATAAATTGTTTTAATCTCTTGTTAATGAGGTAATTACTACATCACCATTGTATCAAAAATAAAATCAATTATTTATTGTCAAAAAATTTTAAACAAAATAAAATTATCTAGAAAATTTTATTATCCTTATAATTAATATTTATAGTCGAATTTATCATATGTATAACTCTATATAAAAAATGTTTTTTAACAAAATAAGAATATAAAACTTTTAGCACATCTTTAAATAAAATATAATAAATGTACTAATCTAATAAATGTTGATTAAAATGGATCATATATTATTCAGAAGGTTGTTTTTTGGTCAAAACAAACTTATCCAATTGAATTATTACATGTTTTGGGTTTATTATAAAATCATTTTTACCTTTAATTACCCTATTTACATATAACTGTGGTAAATAAAATTCAAAAGTTACTATTCACCTAAAAATATTTTCGTCCTATTGAAACTCATATTACATACTAATGACAAGCATTTTTGTTGTATTTTCTAATTACAATTCATCAAAGTGATAAAATTATGATTTTTGCAAATTTTCAAATGTGACTAGATGGTAGGTAAAAGATGTTAAAAAGTTCAATAAAACATTATATATCTAATAATATTATTAAATGACTACAACAAATATAATTGGAATAATTTATATATTATTTATCTATTTTTAGTTTAAAATTAATTTAAAATAATAATAATTTAATTAAAAAGATGGTTTTAAACAATAATGAAATGTTTTTCACTATTCGTAAAAAATTGTATGTTTTTATGAAAAAGACAAAAAATTTACCCTAAGATATTTTTGTTATTCATAATCTCAAAATGAAGAAAATTTTGAAAATTAAAATTTATATAATTTCAAAAACTGAGTATTATAATTCATAACTACATTTTATATAGATAGATTGATTGGTCGTTGTGTGATATATCTTGATGTTGCATCCAACACAGGCTATTGTATTATTCTAAGAGAAACACAACATGGAAGTTTGGGGTGTCACATTATTCCGACCATTAGGTAATCTCTTACTTGAAATTTATAGAATATTACTGGATGAAAATATTCAGGTGTTTCTTTATCATAATTTTCTCAGGTTCCCACATTACCTTTTCCATTTTATATGTTCTCTAAATAATATTTACCAGATGAGTCGTCAGGTTACAGAAAATGTGTTCTTGAGTATCAAGAATCATGATAGGATCTTAACAATAATATAGATCAGTTTCCAACTCTATTTCCTCATAGTATAGTACATGCATTGGTTCAAGCGTTTATTTTATCAACAATGATATGTGGAACACATCATGATCAATGGAGAGAACTGTCGGCATTTCTAGAAGGCAGGATATAACTCATATTCAATCTATAATTTCAAAATGTTTGATGTACTTAGGATATAATTTACCTTTTATACTGTATACTATAAAAACATTCAATGGGGATACCTTTTATAAAACATGTTCTCCAACTTGAAATTCTATATCCTTCCTTCGGTTATCGGCATTACGCTTTTTTCTACATTGAGATGCTTTGAGGTGGGTTGAGATAATCTTCTTCTTTTCCATTGTTTCCACAACATGTTCTGTGCCTATGAGTTTTCATTTACCAATATCACCCCAATATGTTGGTGTGAGAAATCTAAATCCATAAAATGCTTCATATAGTTCCATAAAAATACTTGAATAAAAGCTATTGTTATAGGAAAATTCAACCAGAGGTAAATACTAATCCCACATATATTTAAATTCATGTGGGAATTATCTCAAAATGAATTCTATTGTTTGAATAGTCCATTTTGATTGTCCTTTATTTTGAGGGTTTTAGGGAGTGCATATAGAATGTTTAATATCTAGGGATTTCTAAATACTTCTCCATAATCCAGATGTAAAACAGGGATCACAATCAGAAACAATTGATAGGGGTACATAATGAAGTCCTAATAAATTATTAATATATAGTCTTTGTAATGGTTCAAGTGGAAAATCTTATCTTATAGAAATAAAATGTGATGACTTGGTAAGATGATCTACAATGAACCATATTGAATTATTCATTCTACGAGTCTTTGGTAGCTAATGAATAAGACAACTGTAATATCATCCCATTTCCACTCAGGTATGGGAATAGGTTACATTACTCCTCTAGGGTGTTGTCTTCAAGCCATTACATATTAGAAAACAATACAACTTGACACATAATCATCAATCTCCCTCATCATGTTTTCCCACAAAAAATTTCCCTTCAAATATGTATGCATTATATTGCTACCAGGGTCTATAGAAATATTGGATCTATGGGAAACATCCAACAATTCCATTTTTAGATCATTTATATTGGGAACACAAATCCTTTTCCCAAATTTTAAAAATCTTTCTTCATATACGAAGTCAATAAATCTCATATCATTCACAACATTAATCTTCTTTTGAAACATTTCCTCATCAGTACGAGAAATTTTTTTCCTTTCCTGAAAAGATGGATTGACATCTATCTAAAACAATATAGATGATTCACCTTCCATGATTATTTTTATCTCTATCTTTACTATATCCATTAAAATAGGATCCCTTTAAATTATCATGTTGTTCAGAACTCCATGATCATTTCTTCTCAAAGCATCTACCACTTTATTTTCCTCCATTGGGTGGTAGTGTATTGTGAAATCATAATCCTTGAGTATTTTTGAGCCATCACCTTTGCCTCATAGTTGCGTTATTTATGTGAGAAAATATAATTCAAACACTTGTGATCACAATATATCTCAAATTTGTTTCCATAGAGATAATGTCTCTATAACTTTAGAGAAAAGATTACAGCTTCTACCTCAACATTATGAGTATGGTTATTTTGTTTATGAATTTTTAGCTGTTGTGATTCCTAGGCAATAACTTAATCATTACGAATAAGGAAACAACCATGTAATTTCTATTAAGCATCAATATAAATAATGTTCCCTTCATCCAAAAATTTTATAGTAAATATACGAGCATTGACTAATCTTCACTTAATTTACTAATTACATTCTTCACACTCTTTTGTCGGAACAAATCTATCTCATTTACATGAATGTTTTGTTAATGATTTAACCAATAAGGAAAAATTCTGTATGAAACCCCTATCATAACCTGATAAACCAATAAAAATACATATTTCAGTAATACTCATTGGTACATGCCATTCAGGGATTTCCCAATACACTGAAGGATCAACAGAGATTCGATCCTTAGAGACAATATGGACATGAAAATAAATATCATGATTCCAGAATTCACACTTGTTGAACATCCCATATAATTCATTTCATCTAAGAGTATTTAGAATAATGTGTGAGTGGTTATCATGATATTATTACCTTTTGGAGTATAACATGATGTCATCAACAAATAACACTACAAAGTCAATAAGATATTCCTTGAAATCACTATTCATTAGATACCTAGAAAATAGAGGGTGAATTTTTCACACTAAAAGGAATTAATGTAAACTCATAATGCCCATTCCTGGTTCAAAATGTTGTCTTAGGAATGTATTCATTTTTCACACAGAACTGATGATATCGAGTTCAATGGTCATTCATTCAAAAATATTGATCTCCATGAAGTTTGTCAAATAAATGATTAATGTGGGGTATGATATACTATTTATTTATTGTTATATCACTGATATCCCTGTAGTCAATGTGAAACCTCAAAGATCCATCTTTTTTTCTTAACAAAAAACATTGGATCCTCATGTAAAATCACTCGGGCGAATAAATCCATTATTACTCAATTCTTCTAGTTTATTATTTAGTTACTGTAATTCCACAGTGGCCATTCTATATGATGTCTTCAATATGGGCCTTAAACCAAAAATTAATTCAATGAAAAACTCAATTTATCATTCTAGAGGATATACAGGTAAATATTATTGAAACACATCAACATATTCTGGCACAATATTCACATACTCGATTTTAACATTCCTTTCCTCACCCATAGTTATTACACTCCCTGCCACCACAATAATTGAATTTAGTAGAGCTATTAGGGGTGGATCTAGATGATAATAAGATGGTGACATTTCTTCTCTAAAGATAATGTATCCCTTATCATCATCAAAAAATTAACCTCCTTATTTTAACAATTAATTTCCACATCATGATCTGAAATCGAATCCATATGAAGAATTATATCCAATTATATCATGGGAATGACAATAAGATCAGAAGATAAAGAAAATTTATATGCCATAATGGTAACTAATTAAAAAAACATTGTTACAATGTTACATCCCTTGGGAGTTTTGACTAACAACTACTTTGTTAAGTCAAATCGGAAATATCTGATTTTCTTGGAAAACTAGAAAGATATGAAATAATGTGATTATCTAGAATAAAATAAAGCATTTCATATTTTTTAGGAAAAGACTAATGTACCTTCCACTACGTCATTAGAAAATTAAACTTACGTAGTCATGATTGTATAGGCTTAGCCTTTATCTATTTTTCTTTTCTGAAGTAAGTTTCTCTAATTCGTAGTAAATTAATTTTCATAATTCCCCATTTCTCTACAATTGTAGAATTAAAAATTTGAAAACCTCTTTCTTTCCCTTATAATCACGAGCATGGTGTCCTTTTTGTCCACACTGGTAATAATTTCACATCCCATTCAGGCATGTACTGGGGAGTTTCTTCCCACATTTATTGTAGGATGGAATGTCAAAATTTCCCTTCTTCCTATTATTTACATTTTTAGAGAGGTCAAAAAATCTCTTCTTCTATTTATTGTCATTAAATTCATTGGAATTTGATAATTACATTTCTATCTTGATATCATATGAGACAATATCCTCATACGATGAGAAGTATTGTGATACTAATTCTTTACGGAGAAATGGTTTTAACACATCGAAAAATCGATCAATCATACTTATTGGGTTATGTATATAATCTTCAAGATTCCTTGATAACAATTTAATGTTAGCCTAATACTTGGAAAAATTCTCATATGCCTTTGAAATCAGACTAGGAAATAACCATTCTATATCTATTCTATGTTCCCAGGGATAGTATTTTTCTAGGAATATCACTATAAACTCTCTACATTCTATATTTTATACATCTTAATCATCCTTTGTGTTTTGAATTAATGACCACCATTTATCATCATATATTATGAGGTGATAAATGACCATGAAAATATTCTATTTATATACTCCTCCATTTATGAAATATTTTATCTAAGGAAAATATCCATTGCTCTACTTCAAATGGTTTTTTAGTCCCATGGAATATTGGTGGTTGTTTCCTCATGAAGTCGTCTAACAATGATCCTTTGCATTGTGGATCTTGGTGCTCTATATGGGTAAGGATATTATTCATTACTAGATCGTGTTTCCTCAGTATGGTTATGAGATTATAAGCACCAATTTCATCACTATCTCCATTATACTTATCTTGAGTAAGAGGAAATATCTACATTGATTATGTTCCTTGATACAGTTTACACTCATTCCACTAGGCACCATTTATAAACAATATCATACACTAGATTAGTTTTTGAATTGTATTGTATAATTCCAAACATATAAAATACTTAACATCAATTGAAAAATTTATTCATATAATCCAAAATCATAAAAATGTTCTCTTTGGGGATGTATTTACTCATAAATAATTCATAATGGGTTTTAAATAAAATGTGAATTATCATAAGAATATCCCATGGGAGTGTCAAACCAGGTGCATAGTAAGGAATGTTGTCATGTAGAAGGATACCTCAGGTCTAGCCAGAAATACCTTATTAGATGTTTCACTCCTTGGTACATATTTTCCAGAACTACATCCACTTGTAGTATCCAAATAGGGATGTTTTTATTGGAAAATCCATATAATATCTACATTAACCAAAATTTTGGATGTTCTTTTATACTAATCCTCCAATTCTATCTTAGGGTAATTTTCTCTAATATGAGTTTTTCTATATCTAGTTTCCAAGGTCCGCACTGTACTTCCTTTGAAACCAACTATAATGCCCTGACCCACGTTACCAGAATTCAGGGCATTATTACATAACATTGGCTTGATCACAAGAGATCGTGTCCTGAATGATCGGTTAGTTTAGTATCCTTGAAATTACTCGATACGTTCATCAATTTTACATTACATTATGAAATGAAAAAGAAACATTATATCTTTGTAGAACACAGTCATATCCATTATCATATACATTCAAGTCATTCATTATATACTTCTTCACATTATGGGCATAATAAAACAGAATAAAGGGGTGACCTCAGTTGGTCAGTATGGATAACAATATAGCATAATCATTCATAAATAAACATTTAAGGAAATATATAAGAATGAAACACAAGAATTTTAAACATAAAATTTAGCAATATATGGCATAGATAAATCAAATAATTCAATTTTATTATTAAAAATTATGTTCTACTAGTAGAATAATGACATTTAATATCAATAGCTAATTTTATAATGATGGAATGCACAATGCTATACCTAATAATCAAATAGTCAAGGCCACATGGAAAAAAAAAAATTGTCAAGACCCTATTCGAAGACAGTAATTGGCCTCATTAGTCCTACTGATTCATTGAGGGGCTATAGCGGGCCCTGCCCATCACTTACTAAGTCCAGTGCATTCCTCATATGAAAGGGTGGAATCATAACAAAAACATTCATAATAAAACTAGGATACAAAATGTCAACACGTTAACCATAATCCATTAATGAAAAAAATAGAACATCCATAGTACAAAAATATCAAAAGATTTCAATAAAATATGAAATATTGTATCATAATAAAGAAACATCAAACAAGCATAAAATCCAACAAAAAATGTTGACATAGATGATATCAAAATTATTTGGTAGAAAAATATGTTTCTATTTAAAAATCATTTAAAAGTCATCTAATTATAAAAGAAAACATTTATATTGAATATATTCATATAATATTTAATGAATATTAAATGGTTTTATTAAGGCGTAAACTAGCTGCACCCGCCATATAAGTTAAAAAACATTCATTCCTTAATTTGGAAAAACATTTTTAAATTACCTTTTTTGGAAAACGACAAAAAGATTCCTTTCAAAAAAAATTATAATATTTAAAAAAAGTGTATAATTGATGTTAAATAATAGTCTAGGAAATATTACCAAATTTGAATACATTTTTATGAAATACATAAGTGGATGATAAAGAATTCCTAGTAGATACTTACGTATAAACAACCTCGTATAATAAAGTGGTTTTCAAATTTCGCCCTTACCTTAGTCAAGGGTGCATTGAACAATTGTATAATAGATAAATCATTTTCATTAAATTATGAAATAACCACATACATTAATATTACATCAAATAAGATCCTCTAATATTGATTTTTTAATAATATATAAATAGTATCATTATTTCAGTTTTAACTGATTTATTTTTCTTTTATATGTTTTGTTACGTAAGTCATGTTTGTTGTGGTTAGAATTTATTTTATTCAAATTCAGAATGATATTATATTCCTAAAAATTATTTTTAATCATTAAATTAAAATTATTCTTCAATGGTTACGATGGGGAATGAATTCTCATTTTGTCATGTAGATGGTATACTGCACATATGTAACACCACAAGCTTCTACGGTACACTTCTATTTGAATAATGCGATAGCGTGTGTTGTACGCAACATCAAGTTCTAACACACCACAACCAATCAAACTAGCCATTATGAATAGTAATACCTAATTTTTGTAATTATATATATTTTATATTTTAATATGGACTTCGTTTTTGGATTCAGAATATCAAAATTATCCTAAGTTGAATTTTTGGTATTTTTCTGAGAACTTCCAATTTTTATTAATAGTGAAAAATACTTAAAAACAACTTTTTTATTTAAAGTAATTTATAGTGATAAATTATATTATTGAGTGGTTTTAAAGTATAATTAGAATATATTTTTACCATTTTATCCAATGGTGTTCATTAGAATTAATTTCACTTTGAAATTGGACATAAACAATTATCAATCTTTTGATATATATTATTTCTTAAAAACACGGTATTTGTTGTAACAACGGGAATTAATTATAAAATTAATTAATGAAACTTATATGTTTGGAATTTTGTAAAATAGACATCATTTTTGAAATTCGGAATATCAATTATTTCTTAGGGTGAAAGTTTGGCACTGTTCAGAAAAATATCAATTTTAAATGAATAGTAAAACCACTAAGTGGTAGTTAAGAAACTGAATTTTTAATAAAACTTAATTTTACCGCTTCTATGAATGGAATTTCAAAAATCCTAGATACACGGTTAATATCAAGTAGTAAAATGTGGTTCAATGAGATGAAAGTAATTTTTGGTGAATAGTAACTTTTTACTTTTATTTACCATGGTTAAAAGTAAATAGGGTAATTAAGGGTAAAAATGATATTAATATTACCCTAACACATGTCCTAATTCTATTGGACAAGTGTATCTCGACCAAAAACAACCTTATGAATAAAATGTTATCATTTAGGTCCACTTGGATTAGATTAGGACATTTATTATTATTTAATTCAAAGAAGAGTTAAAAGAGTTAAAATCAAAGATTATTTACTAAATCATTTTTAATATAGGGTTATACATAAGATAAATTCGATTGAAAATATTCAACAGAAAGACAAAATTATTTCCTACATAATGATATTTTATTTATAATTTTTAATTTAATTTATATATGACACAATGATGATGAAGTAATTACCATAATAGTGAAAAATTAAAATAATTGATATTATAAATACCCAAATAAATATAATTTGAGAATTTTTATAAATTACACTAATTTTCTAGATTAATATGACACGTTAGGATTGAATTAAGTAACTTTGTTCGAAGTAATCATTCTGTTATGATTTTCACAAAAATCAATTATTGAATAGTGTCAAAATTGACATAAAACGGTTTTTAAAACAAATATTATATTATTAATTGATATTAAATTCATAAAAATCTACGGATAGGTCCAAAGACTCATATCATGAAAGGTGTATCATTAATGGACCACTTGGGGGTCTCTTGGATGTATATAGTAAGAGTATTTATAATATAACATAAAAATACAAAGTGACATTATAAAAGTGGAACTAATTAACAAAGAATTAATACTTAAAGATAAGGTTGATATAGTTAACCAAACCTGTCTAAATTCTATTGGTTGAGTGGTTTTCGACCCATCCCTACCTTAAACTTTAATGAATCCACTTTTCACCCTTTAGAAACCGAATATGAATTTATTATAAAATAATATTTCTAGCATTTCCAAAGGTGCCCCTCACCCCTCTTATAAAAGGGCACTCTCCCTTCCTATAAACCCACACCTTCAAAGACTTTTGGATCGGCCAACCTCTGCCCAAATACTCTCTAAACTTCCCTCACTTAATCCTAGAGTCCTTCCTTTAGTCATAAAGGCAACTTAAGAAGCCCTTTTGATCAAATCAAAAGGAAGAACCTGAAAAAGAGGCAATGATTTCACCACCCTTTTTCAAGTTCCTTTCTTCATCCACTTCTTCTTTAATTGTTATTACCATTCTAAAATTATAACTACAGTATATTATATATAATTTGATTTTATTATAAACATTTTACAACCCTATTTCAGTATTCTATCTATATTTTGAATGACATGTCACCATACGTGCGTACGTACGGCTTACCGTCTCCACATCATGGTGTAATTGTTATTCAATATATTATTATTATTTGGATGGGTATAATAATGATGTGTAATTCATGTAAATAATACATATAACATGATAATTATTCTTTATATAAGATATACCATCCAATTAAATATTATTTTAATATCAAAAGAATGATATTGTCGCTCGTGCGTACGTACGGACTACCGTCTCCTTGAACAAGATGAGATTCATTCTCCATCGTATCCATTCAAATATAATTATCATTTGATGATTTAAAAAAATGTTTAAGGACTTGATATCATTCTAGATATGAATAATATACAACCTATCCATGAAAAACATGTCTTACGTAATAAAATATATAAAAGAAAATGGGTAAGTTAACACCCGAAACAACGATAATACTAAGATATTATTAACAAATAAATGTTAAAAGATCATATATGATATGATATTAATGTATATGATTCTTGTATAATTTAAGAACAATTATTTTACCATTATACAGGATTTTGACCTCCCCTCATCCAAATAAATGTACAAGGTAAGGGTTTATTTCGCAATCTCTTCATTATCCGTGGTTGTTTATACGTAATCATCTACTGAGATCTCTTTATCATCCACATCCATGATTCTTAAAAATGTATTTCAAAACATTCTTACTATTTTACAGAATATGGGTTAAAGTCATTTATACCCTTTTTTGACTTTTTATAAGAAGTTTAAAAAGGAATCTTACCGTCATTTTCCCAAATAAGGTCCTTTTTAACTTTTTCGACAGAATTAAGGTAGGAATGTTTTTTTAACATATATGGCGGGTACAGCTATTTTTCGTCGAAGCTTCCCTTACAAGATTACAAGAATATTTTTGTAGAAAATGTTTTATTTTATAAATATATGACTCTTAAATTATGTAAAAATATAAAGATATATTTCTCTAAAAAGAGTTTTGATTTCATCTATTTCAACATCCTTTGATGGATTTTACGCTTATTTGATGTTTATTTATTATGATACAAAACTTTTATATTGTATTGAAGGTTTTGTGATATTTTTGAATGTGGATGAGTTATTTTTATACCATTCATGGTTTATGGATGAAGTATTTACATTTTGTATGCTAGTTTAAATACGAATGATGATGTTATGTTTAAACCTTTTCATATGGGAATGCATTGGACTTAATATATGACGGGTGGAGCCCGCTATAGCTCCTCAATGCATCGGTATGTCTCATGAGACAAACTAGTGTCTTGTCACAAGGCCTGAACAAAATATTATTTGTATTCTTGGCATGAGGCCTTGGCTATGTGGTTATGATAGTCTGGCATTATGCATTCCATCATTATGAAAGTGGTTATTGATATTGCATGTGATTATTCGATTTTTAGAATATCCATGTGAATAAGTAAATGGAATTATTTTATATTATTTTTGTCATACTATGTTGAAGTTCAAATTTAAAATGCTTTTGGTTTAGTTATACATTTCTTTGCGTGTTTATTCTTATTTATGAAAGTTTCCTCTATATTGTTATCCTTACTGGGCATCTGAGCTCACCCTTTTTCTATGTTTTATTTTTCCCAGGATGTGAAGAAGTAATTTATGAATGACCATCAGGGATAATATGAGGTGATAAGAATGTGGAATATGGAGACTATATTGTTGTATTTTTCATTTTATGATGTAATGTAAACTTTATTAATGTATCTTGTTATTCCAAGGATACTAAACTAATCGGTCTTTTGAGACTTTATCTTTCATGTGATCATGCCAATGTTATGTAATAATGCACCGACTCTTGGTAACTGGGGTCGGGGCGTTACAATTGGTATTAGAGGAAGTTTAGTATAATCCTTGGAAGCAAGATTTAGATAAACTCTTATTATAGCACATAGATTTAAGATGGACATTGAGGATTAGTATAGAAGAACATCCTAGAATTTTGGTATTGTAGAGATTTTGTGTGTTTTCCGAGAAACAAATCCCTATATGGATGCGAGCAGGTAGAGGTGGATCTGGCACAGATTTACCTAGGGGTAAAACCCGAAAACACCGATTTGAGCTAGACTCAAATGGGAACTGGTGGACAACAATGGGCCTTACTGCACTCTTGGTTACGACAATCCCAGGGGATATTCTTAGGATAAATCTCATTTTCTTTAAAATTTATTATGAAAAGTTTATGAGTATATACTTCCTCAAAGAAAACATTTTTATGATTATGGATTATATCCATAAATAGTTACATTTATGTTAAGTTGTTTATAAGTATGGAATTATGTATTTTGATTCATAAACTGATCTAGTTTATGCCATTGTTTAGAAATGGCTCCTAGTGGAAGAAATGGAATCTGTATCAATGCACGCACTCTATGTAGGGATTTCCGTCCTGCTCAAGATAATTATAGTGTAGCTGGTGATGAAACTGGTGCCAATCATCTAATCACCATACTGGGACAACTCACTCATGTTATGAATAATAACCGTACCCGTATGGAGCACCCTGATCGGTAGCATGGAGGATCAATGTTAGATTGCTTCATGAGGCAAAAACCACAAACTTTCAATGGGAGCAAAAATCCCTTAGTATCTGAGCAATGAATAATTTCCCTAGAGAAAATATTTCAGGCTTTGGTATGTAGTGAAAGGGAACAAGTTACCATGGCAGTTTACCACCTCACTGGAGATGCTGATCAATGGTGTTCATTGATTCAAAACGTGAAAGAAGATGATAATGTATCAAATATGGAATGGAGGGAGTTCAAAGATCTATTTTTAGAAAAATAATTTCCTCGTGACCATCAAGCAGATATGGTAATTCAATTTCTGAGTCTGAGACAAAAGGAGGACGTGAATGTCGCAATGTATGAGGCTAACATTACAAGGTTAGCAAGGTATGCTGGAGATTATATACGTAACCCAAGAAGTAAGATTGTTCGTTTCTTTTATGGGTTAAAACCATTTCTTCGTCGAGCATTAGTCTCACAATCCTTCTCATCGCATGAAGACATTGTCTCATGTGCTATCAAGACAGAGAAAGAATTATCAAAGTCTTATGACTTTAAAGGAAAGAAAGAAAAGAAGAGATCTACTGATCAATCTGGGAATGGAAATAAGGGGGAGAATGGAATGGTTGAATATCCATCCTATGGTAAATGTGGGAAGAAACACCCCGGTACTTGCTTGAAGGGAATGGGTGTCTGTTACAAGTGTGGTGAAAAAGGCCACGAAGCTCGTGATTGAAAATGGAAGAAGGAAGCTACCAAAGATTAGTGCTACAATTGTGGGGAGATGGGACATTATGAAAATGAATTTCCTAAGCGTCAGGGGAAATTACCTCAGAAAAGGCCGAGGGATCAAGGCCAAGCTTATGCTATCACTACTGCTGAGGTAGAAGCTCCGAAAGACATGGTGGCAGGTAATTTAATGGTTTCCTCAAGTTTAGAGAATGCATTATTTGATTCTGGATCATCTCATTGTTTTATATCTTCCCAGTTTGCTAAGAAAATTAGATATTTCCAATTTGATTTAACAAGGGAGTTGTCATTTAAAACTCCAAAGGGAAGTATCATTGCAACAATGTTTTGGGAATCAGTCCCCATTAGAGCACATAAATGTTCTTTATCTGCTGATCTCATCATCAATCCTATGATTGAGTTTGATATAATCCTCAGTATGGATTGGCTTTTGGACTATGATGTGATGATTTATTGTAAGAAGGAGGAGGTTACAATTTTTGATGTTGATGATAAGGAATAACTTATCTTTTGAGCATAATCATCACCACCTAATTCTTATCTAGATCCACCCCCAGTAGCTCAACAAAATTCAATTATTGGGGAGGAAGAGAATGAAATGACTGTGGGTGAGAAGAGGAATGTTCAAATAGAGGATGTACCTGTTGTGAAAGAATGTGTAGATGTATTTCCGGATGATTTACCTGGACATCCTCTAGAACGAGAAGTTGAGTTTTCCAATGATTAAATTCCTAGATCAAATCCTATATCAATGTCCCCTTATAGAATGGCCACTCTGGAATTAGTCGAACTAATGAAACAACTAGAGGAATTGATTAAGAAAGGATTTATTCACCCTAGTGTTTTTCCATGGGGATCCCCTATTCTCTTTGCTAAAAAGAATGATGGATCTATGAGGTTATGTATCGAATATAGGGAGATCAATGCTATAACAATAAAGAACAAGTATCCCCTACCTCGCATTGATGATTTATTTGATCAACTTCATGAGCTCAATACTTTTCAAAGATTGACCTTCGATCGGGATACCATCAGTTGTGTGTGAAGAAGGAAGACATTCCGAAGACAGCATTTCGAACTAGGTACGGGCATTATGAGTTCACATTAATGCCTTTTGGATTGAATAATGCACCCTCTATATTCATGGATCTGATGAATAGAGTTTTCAAGTAGTATCTCGATGAATTTGTGGTGGTATTTATTGATGATATCTTGGTGTACTCCAAAAGCTATGAAGATTATGAAAATCACTTGTGCATTATTTTGAAGACTCTGAGAAGACATGAATTATATGGGAAGTTTAGCAAGTGTGAATTCTGGCTTCAAGAGATTTCTTTTCATGGCCATATTGTCTTTAAAGATGGAATATTTGTTGATCCTTCTAAGACCAAGGAAATTCAGGAATGGATAGCACCTACGAGTATCACTGAGGTACGCAGTTTTATTGGTTTGGCTGGTTATTATCGACGTTTCGTCCAGAATTTTGCCCGATTGGCTAACCCATTAACGAAGCTCACACATAAAGGGATAAAATTTGTTTGGACAAAATACTGTGAAGAATGTTTCGAAGAACTGAAGAGAATATTAGTCAATGCTCCTATATTGACTCTACTGTGGGGAATGATGGGTTCGTTATTTATAGTGATGCATCAAAGAAAGGACTTGGTTGTGTCCTTATGCATAATGATAGGGTTATTTCCTATGCATCACGACAGTTGAAAATTCATGAGAAAAACTATCCTAATCATGATCTTGAGTTAGCAGCTATGATCTTTTCTTTGAAGATATGGAGGCACTACCTCTATGGTGAAAAATGTGAGATTTATACTGATCACAAGAGTTTAAAGTATATTTTCTCACAAAAAGAACTCAACATGAGGCAAAGGATATGGCTTGAATTACTCAAGGATTATGATTGTACGATACACTACCAACTGGGGAAAGCAAACAAGGTGGATGATGCTTTGAGAAGAAAAGACCGTGGAGTTTTGAACGTGACGAGAATTGAAAGGGATCCAATTTTCATAGATCTAGTGAACATTTACATGGGAATAACCAGGGAAAGTGAAACATCAATGCTTTTTCAAATGGTTTCCAAAACATATTTACTAGAAAGGATTAAGAGTTCTCAGACTGATGATGAAGAATTTCAAAAGAAGATTAAAGCTTTGAATGATGGGAGATTTAGAGACTTTGTGTAGGAAGAAGGAATTTTGAAATTCGGGAAGAGACTTTGTGTTCCTGATATACCTGATCTAAAAAAGAAATTGTTGGATGATGCTCATAGTTCCAATTTCTATATACACCATGGGATCACCAAAATGTATAGATATTTGAAGGAACATTTTTGGTGGGACAACATGAAGAGGGAGATTGCAGATTTTGTGTCAAGATGTATAGTTTTTCAACAAGTGAAATATGGAAGGCCACAACCTCGTGGAGTATTGCAACCTCTTCCCATACCTGAGTGGAAATGGGACAATGTTATGATGGACTTTGTCCTAGGACTACCAAAGACTCCTAGAAGGAGCGATGAAATATGGGTTATTGTTGATCGTCTAACCAATTCAGCTCATTTTATTGCTATAAGATAAGATCTACCACTAGATCATCTAGAAAGACAATATATTAATGAAGTTGTGAGACTTCATGGAGTACCCCTATCGATTGTTTCTGATCGTGATCCCCTTTTTACTTCAAGATTCTGGAAAAGTCTTCAGAAAGCCTTGGATACTGAACTTCATTTGGGCACTGCCTACCACCCTCAAATAGATGGAAAATTAGAATGATCTATTAAAACCTTAGAAGACATGTTGAGATCTTTCTCACGTGACTTTCAGGGTATGTGGGATCAATATTTTCCTCTGGTAGAATTTTCCTATAACAATAGCTTCCATTCGAGTATTCAGATGACACCATATGAAGCGTTATATGGAAAGAGATGTCGCACACCAACCTGTTGGGATGACGTTGGTCAAAGAAAACTTGTAGGTCTAGAACAGGTGGAGGTAATGATGGAAAAGGAGAAGGTAATCCAAAATCACATCAAAGTAGCTCAAAATAGGTAGAATAACTATGCCGATAATCGAAGGAATGATTTGGAATTTCAAGTCGGTGATCATGTTTTCATGAAGGTATCTCCATGGAAGGGAGTCATACGTTTTGGTAAAAAGGTAAATTGGGTCCCAGGTACATCGGACCTTTTGAAATTCTAGAACAAATTGGGGTTGTAGCTTACCGATTGGCAATGCCGCCAAGTCTTTCCAAAGTCCACGATGTGTTCCACGTATCTCTATTGAGGAAATAAATGCCTGACCCAAGGCATATACTCACCTATGAGGAATTAGAACTGGAACCCGATCTGTCTTATTGAGAAGAGGCCATCAGGATTCTTGATACAAGAGGACAAGTACTGAGAAACCAGACGACGCGTCTGGTAAATGTCTTGTGGAGAAACCATAAGATGGAAGAGGCAACATGGGAACCCGAGGAACTTATGATGAAGAACCACCCGAGTCTTTTCATGCGGTATTATTCTAGAAATTTCGAGGACAAAATTATTTGAAGGAGGGGAGAATGTAACACCCTAAGCTTCTACGGTACGCTTCTCTTTAAATAATGTGATAGCGTGTGTTGTACGCAACATCGAGTTCTAACACACCACAACCAATCAAACTAGACATTATGAATATTAATACCTACCTTTTGAAATTATATATATTTTATATATCAAAATGGACTTCCTTTTTGGATTCGGAATATCGAAATTATCCTAAGTCAAATTTTTGGTATTTTTCTGAGAACTTCTAATTTTTATGAATAGTGGAAAATACTTAAAAACAACTTTTTTAATCAAAGTAATTTATATTGATAAATTATATTATTGAGTGGTTTTAAAGTATAATTAGAATATATTTTTACCATTTTATCCAATGGTGTTCATTAGAATTAATTTCACTTTGAAATTGGACATAAACAATTATCAATCTTTTGATATATATTGTTTCTTAAAAATACGCTATTTGTTGTAACAGCGGGAATTAATTATAAAATTAATTAATTCAACTTATATGTTTGGAATTTTTTAAAATAGAAATCATTTTTGAATTCATAATATCAATTATATCTTAGGGTGAAATTTTTGCATTGTTCTGAAAAACTTCAATTTTTGATGAATAGTGAAACCACTAACTGGTAGTTAAAAAACTGAATTTTTCATAAAACATAATTTTACCAATTTTGTGAATGGAATTTCGAAAATCCGAGAGACATGGTTAATATCAAGTAGTAAATTGTGGTTCAATGAGATGAAAATAATTTTTGAGGAATAGTAACATTTTACTTTTATTTACCACGGTTAAAATTAAATAGGTTAATTAAGGATAAAAATGATATTAATATTACCCTAACATATGTCCTAATTATATTGGACAAGTTTATATTGACCAAAAACAACCTTAGTAATAAAATATTATCATTTAGGTCCACTCAGATTAGATTAGGACATTTGTTTTTATTTAATTCAAAGAAGATTTAAAAGAGTTAAAATAAATGTTTATTTACTATAACATTTTTAATATAGGGTTATACATAAGATAAATTATATTGTAAATATTAATTAGAAAGATAAACAAATTTACTACATAATAATATTTTATTTATAATTTTAAATTTAATTTATTTATGACACAATGATGATGTAGTAATTACCGTAATAGTGTAAAATTAAAATAATTGATATTATAAATACCCAAATAAATATAATTTGAGACTTTTTATGAATTACACTAAATTTATATGTTAATATGACATGTTAGGATTGACTTAAGTAACCTTTTTCGATGTAATAATTCTTTTATGATTTTCACAAAAATCAAGTATTGAATAGTGTCAAAATTGACATAAAAGAGTTTTTAAAACAAATATTATATTATTAATTGATATTAAATTCCTAAAAATCTCCGTTTTGTCCAAGAGACTTATATCATGATAGGTGTATCATTAATGGATCATTTGGGGGTCTCTTGGATGTATATAGTAAGTTTATTAACCATATAATACAAAAATTCAAAGAGACATTGTAAAAGTGAAACTAATTAACTAAGAGTTAATACTTAAAGATATGGTTAATATAGTAACCCAAACCTATCTAAATTCTATTTTTTGAGTGTTTTTCGACCCATACCTACCTTAAACTTTAAATAATACACTTTGGAGCCATTATAAACTTAATATGAATTTATTATAAAATAATATTTCTAACATTTCCAAAGGTTCCCCTCACCCCTCTTATAAAAGGGCACTCTCCCTTCACATTAACTCACACCATAAAGCCTTTTGGTTGATCCAACCTTTGCCCAAATACTCTCTCAACTTCCCTCAATTCATCCTATAGGACATAACTTAGTCAGAAATCCATCTTAAGGAGCCCTTTTTATCAAATCAAAAGGAAGAACCCGAAGAAGAGGTAATGATTTCACCACCGTTTTTCAAGTTCCTTTCTTCTTCCACTTCTTCTTTAATTGTTATTTCCATTATAAAATAATAACTCCAGTATATTATATATACTTTGATGTTATTATAAAAATTTTACAACCATATTTCAGTATTCTATCCATCATTTGAATGACATGTCACCATACGTGCGTACGTACAGCTTACCGTCTCCACGTCGTGGTGTAATTGTTATTCAATATATTATTATGATTTGGATGGGTATAATAATGATGTTTAATTCATGTAAATAATAAATATAACATGATAATTATTCTTTATATAAGATATACCACCCAATTAAATATTATTTTAATATCAAAAGAATGATATTGTCGTTCGTGCGTACGTATGGACTACCGTCTCCACGAACGCGATGAGATTCATTCTCCATCATATCGATTCAAGTATAATTATCATTTGATGATTTAGAAATAATATTTAAGGACTTGATATAATTATGGATATGAATGAGATACAACCTATCCATGACAAACATGTCTTACGTAACAAAACATATAAAATAAAACGAGTAACTTAACACACGAAACAACGATAATAATAAGATATTATTATAAAATCAATGTTAAAAGATCATATAAGATATCATATTAATGTATATGATTCTTGTATAATTTAATAACAATTATTTTACCATTATACAGGAGGTTATCCTACCCTCAACCAATGAAAAGTACAAGGTAAGGGTTTATTTCGCAATCTCTTCATTATCCGAGGTTGTTTATACGTAATAATCTACTGGGATATCTTTATCATCCACATCCACGTTTCATAAAAATGTATTTCAAAACATTCTTACTATTTTACAGAATATGGGTTAAAGTCATTTATACCCTTTTTTTACTTTTGATAAGAAGTTTATAAAGAAATCTTTCCGTCATTTTCCAAACAAGATCCTTTTTAACCTTTTCGACAGAATTATGGTAAGAATGTTTTTTAACATATACAGTGGGTACGGCTATTTTTCGTCGAAGATTACCTTACAAGATAATAAGAATATTTTCAAAGAAAATGTTTTATTTTATAAATATATTACTCTTTAATGATTTCAAAATAGAAAGATATATTTCTCTAAAAAGAGTTTTTATTTCACCTATGTCGACATCCTTTGATGGATTTTACGCTTATTTGAAGTTGATTTATTATGATACAAAACTTTTATATTGTATTGAAGGTTTTGTGATATGTTTGAATGTGGATGTGTTATTTTTATACCATTCATGGATTATGGATTATGTATTTACATTTTGTATGCTAGTTTTAATACGAATGATTATGTTATGTTTAAACCTTTTCATATGGGAATGCATTGGACTTAATATATGACGGGTGGAGCCCGTTATAGCTCCTCGATTTATCGGTAGGTCTCATGAGACAAACTGGTGTCTTGGCACAAGGCCTTGACAAAATCTTATTTGTAGTCTTGGAACAAGGCCTTGGCTATATGGTTATGATAGTCGAGAATTATGCATTCCATCATTATGAAAGTGGTTATTGATATTTCATGGGATTATTCGATTAGTAGAATATCCATGTGAATAAGTAAATGGAATTATTTCATTTTATTTTTTCCATACTATGTTGAAGTTCAAGTTTAAAAGGATTTTGTTTTAGTTATACATTTCCTTAAATGTTTATTCTTATTTATGAATGTTTCCTCTATATTGTTATCCTTACTGTGCATTTGAGCTCACCCCTTTTCTATGTTTTATTTTTCCTAGGATGTGAAGAAGTAATTTATGAATGACCTGAAGGGATAATATGAAGGGATAAGATTGTGGAATATGGAGACTATAATGTTGTATTTTTCATTTTATGATGTAATGTAAACTTTATTAATGTATCTAGTTATTCCACTGATACTAAACTAATCGGTCTTTTGAGATGTGATCTTTCTTGCAATCATGCCAATGTTATGTAATAATGCACCGACTCTGGGTATCTAGGGTCGGGGCATTACAACATACACACGATCAACAATATCATTCTATAAGTGGTGAAATATTATTTAATTGTATGGTATATTATATATAATAATAATTAAACTGTAATATTAATTATTTATATCAATTATACTCATTATTATACCCATCCAAAAATGGTGTGTTGAATAAAAAACTACACCACGACATGGAGACAGTAAGTCGTTCGTATGCACGTATGGTGACTATGTCATTCAAAATATGTATAGAATAATGATAAATGTGAAACCATATTTAAAATAAATCCCATTACTCTGATGGTACTGAAGTTACGATATTGGTATGGAAACAGAAAAGAAAGAGGATGTGGAAGAAGAAAAGTCATTTGAAAGAGGTGATGAGGTATTTACCTCTTCATTGTGATCTTCCTTTTGATTTTTACAAAAGGGATCATTTGGTTGAATTTATGATCAAATAAATTCACCTAGGGATATTTTATGGTGGTTGGGAGGAGATTTTAGTAGTGTTTGTATGATCAAATTTTCTTTGGAGGTGTGAATTTAAGAGAAGGGAAGAATCCATTCCTAAGAGATGTGAAGGAAGTTTAGGAAGAGATTGAAATAATATTTTATTATAAAATAATATTCTATTTCTAATAGAACAAAATGGATTTATTTTTAGGATATAGTGGGGATGGTCTAAATCCTCTAAAAAATGCTTTAGACAAGTTTATCTCACCATTTTAACCTTATCTTGTATATTTAACTCTAAATTAAATAGTTAAATATTTACCATGTCTTCTTGTATTTTTATATTACATTGTAAATATATTTTCTATAAAATAAAAAGATAACATTAAGTGGTTAATTAATGGAATATCTAACCTTATCTAAGTCCCTTGACCGAATATTAGAATTTTAGGAGTATTATATAATTTAATAAAATAGTATTTGTTTCAAAAAATACATTTATATCTATTATGACACTATTTAGTGTTTGGTTTTTTAAAAGTCATCACAACCTGATTCATTCAAAAAAAATACATTGAATTAACCCTTACATGTCATATTAAACTAGAGTTTTTTAAAAAAATCAAAAGATTCAATTTACATTTATTTTAAAATATATAATTTCAATTATTTTTATATTTCATTAATAACTTAATTACTGCATCATCACTGTATCATAAATAAATTTAATTATTTTTTTTCCAAAAATTATAAATCAAATACTATGATGTATTAAATATTTTTTTAATATTTAATATTTATAGTCAAATTTATCTTATGTATAACACTATATTAAAATGGTTTAGTTAATAAAATTTGAATTTAACATTTCTAACATATCTTTAAATAAAATACAATAATTGTCCGAATTAAATATATGTGGATAAGAAAGGATAATATTTTATTCCTTAAGGTTTTTTTGGTCAAATAAAACTTATACCATAGAATTATGACATGTTTTAGGGTAATTATAATATAATTTTTACATTTAATTACCATATTTTCATTTAACTGTGGTAAATAAAATTCAAAAGTTACTATTTACCAAAAATTATTTTCATCCCATTGAACAAAATATTACATACTGATGAAAACTGTGTTGTGAAATTTTTTAATTCAATTTATAGAAGTAGTAAAATTATGTTTTATTTAAATTTTTATATTTTCATAGAAGGTAGGTAAAAGAATTTAAAAAGATCAATAAAATTTTATTAATGTAATCTAGTTATAGAATGACTCTAAAAAATTAAATTTTACTAATATAGATATTATTAATCTATTTTGGCTTTAAAATAAATTTATAAAATAATTATTATTTAAAAAAAAAATCGGTTTTAAGAAATAACCCATTGTTTTTCACTATTCATCAAAATAGAATGTTTTCAGAAAAATACCAAAAATTCACCCTAAGCTAATTTTGATATTTCGAATTCAAAAATAATGTTTGATTTGAAAATTAAAATTTATAATGTTTCAAAAAATTGGTATTACTATTAATAAAAACTTTTTAAACAACACGTTTGATTGGTCGTGTTTTGCTAGAACTCAAAGTTTCATACAACATAAGCTATTGTATTATTCAATGAGAAATGTATCGTGGAAGCTTGGGGTGATAAATACTAATCAGATGATAATGAGGATGTTATTGAGTTTTGGTTGAGGATTATATGAATGTGGTTCCCACATGTAACCTATGGTGTATAGTCATCAGGACATCCTCAACGATATCCCAACATTGGATAATGTAGATAGGATCATTCTTTATCAAAGTCTTAAGGATCGATTGTGGTTTTATTTTTCCTTATTTCATTTAGGTATTGTCTAGGAAAAGCATATTAATTACAATATACAAATGGTGGTATGATATTGGTTTAATATTCAGTGTGACATGATGATATTTATTTCTTACCCCATGTACAGGAACCGATGTCTGCATGAATTTCTAAATTCTATATTTAGGATGATCATATATACATAATGATGTATTGGAGTTAGCATGTATATAATTTCATGGAGTTGATTGTAGAGGATTATGTACATATTTTTCATATATATATTTTTTATTTTGTACTAGTCCAGTTAGAAATTAGTGTTGAATGTTTGGTTTGAAACTTTATAAATTTAATGTATTTTTATCTTATTATATAATTATTTTGATATAGTTTATTTATTCTTTTTTCATTCTATAATATGTATGGTTCTTGCTTATTTTTTAATGGATGCACGTGGTGATATGGGGGTATATTCTTGTCACAAATAATTCATAGACATCAACTACTGGTGATAGGATACAGTTTATAATGAAGTACATATATAGACATGTGGTGAACTAGATTAGGGGAATAGTATAACATCATCTATACAAGGACATAAAATCATGGTATCACAAGAGTTAAAATCCTTTTCATTTAATATTTTTTATTTGGTTGACTGGGGTTGTTGGAATGTTTTTGGGCATGTTATTGATATTGTTTAGTTTTATTGAGAGCACTTATCTTGGTGGGATTTTTAGGGTTCTAAGGCATATGATTGATGTTATTTGATTTAGATAAATCTATTATATTTTATTTTTTCAACACATGATGAAAATTCGGTTTAATGTATTATGTATTTTGATGGATTTCTCATTCATGTACCACTATAAAAAATATAGTTATTTAATTTCAACTTGAAGCCTATAGAAGAATGATTAATCTCAAGGATCATGATAATAATAAAATACCCAAATGTTATTCACCTTCATGTGATTTTTTTACTAGTTAATGTGGCTCAATTATTTAATGTATCCAAAACTAATAATATGTGGTTTTCATGGACATGTACTTGGTATTATTATTTTCCCCAAGGTAGATTTTTATTTTAATAATTCTCAAATTCTATACTATGTTGTTCAATGGAGAGGCACTTGATGATGAGGAAACTGATTTGGTCATTATGAATAGTTGTTGCAGTGGTTCGCATGGTTCATATTAGCACAGGTGATTAAATTTTAAACCCTTTCTAGGTTGTAGTTTTTCAGGATCATATATATGTGTTTGTTTTGATTTATGTTTTCTGGTCTTCTTATCAGAGGATTGATGTAATGATACTTATGGTGAATTAGTTTCCTAGTTTTGGATGGTCAGTTTTGATCCTGAATACATTGTTATTTATGACCCAAAAGGTGGGTCTTTTGATTTATTATGTTCAGTGAAATTGGTATTGTACATGGATGAGGTCCCTTGAGTAGTTTATATATATGTTAAGTCATAAAACTATTCAGTTGTACGTACTGACTTGTAAAGGGACATGACTAATGTGGCTTTGTGTGAGAGCCTTCTTAATATCTTAATGTTAATATAGATTATGGATTTTGGGCTATTTTATATTTTTAGTGTGTCCTTATAGGAGGTGTAGATTGATATTTTAGTGTATTTAGTGGTATGATGAATATGTGTTTGATTTGGGAATTTGGAATGGCCGATTTTGAGGGGAGTAATCAATCTGGGGAATGTGTCTGAATTCATGCATGTCATGAAATATAAACATGATTGGGAGATAATCAAAGGGAAATCTCATTGGGATTGTGTGATGAAGGGAAATTATGGAGATCAATTGAATAACATAGATTCTCATATGAAATGTTTTTCAAGCATGGTGTAGTCCATGAAAACATATCTTGGTCTGTTAGAGTAAAATTTGGAATGGGTGCTTAGAATTGGAATCACCAGATATTGGAAAGACAACAATGATAGAAAAAACACTATTCTTTACTAGTTTCCCAGTTGTAGAGATCTATTTAAAAAAGTATATCTTGCATCCAAAATTTATTTCTTCCATGCTTGAAAGGGAGAGGACGGAACTACATGAAATAATTATTCATGTTGAGTAACTTGATATATTTTAAATCATGGAGTCATCCACATTTTCATTCCCAATTTAAGATATTTGTAAATTTATTCATTTGGACCTTCAGTTGGATTTTTTGGAAAACAATATCTGGTGAATATAATTAATAAAGTACAATAATTTAATCATCTGGAGAATTTAAAATGATGTTGTCTTAGTGGATGATAACATACAATGAATGGGGATCAACATTTCCTCGTGGTGTTGGTGTTTTGGGAAGTTGATTATTGAATATGTATGGGACATGTTTTTCGATGGAAGGTGGGATTTATACACCTAAAACTAGATTGGTCATAAAATCCAAATTAGTGTACATGTAAGGATATACACGATCTCATTTATTTATGGTCTTATGGGATGGAACTATGTGTTGGTGAAATAAAGGTATATAGAATTGTGTTTGTAGTGGTTTCTTGGGTGATCTTGTAAAAAAAATAAAACCATTGAAGGATTTCACTACAATGGTCGAATCCAAAAATATTTTATTGATTTTGATTGTGGCTGAGAATGGTTCTTTAATCTGATGTGCAGAAACCATGTTTTTTGGTTTAAATTCATCTCCTAAAGAAATAATTATTGAATCTCATCTCCAAAGGGTTACTTGTCATTTTGAATATAATTAAAAATGTATTCAAAAAAATGTTGATGGGTATTGCATATACGAAATTATTAGTGGAGGGTGAATTATTTATTACACTAGAGGGTAAATGATCATCAGGTTTATCACATTATATGGATACAGTGATTCATTTTAGGTGGAGACTATATCACTTTTAAGCGTTCATGCCTTATGAAAAATGTACAACATCACAATTACAGAGGTGTAATAGAACTCAATGATATTGGTTGACATAATTCAAGGAAATGATAACACTATATACAATCTTACCTATTTTATCAGGGAAATAAAATCACTTCATGATAGTCTAACATAGGTTTCCCACACTTGGACGGAGTATAATGATTCTTATGGGATGTATTTCTAGAAATGGAGTTTTTTATAGTATTTTTTATAGTATAAGAGCCCTTCACCAAAATTGATACATTATTATCTAGGCTTATTGCATTGTTCATCAACAATTAATACCTCCTTGGTGTAATGGTTTTATTGATGTCGAATAAAAAGTTAATTTTTAGTGCAATCATGGGGAGATGTTAAGTGTTTAAGAGGTCATAGAGGCGTGAATGTGTTGTGAGGCGCTATGTAATTTGGTTTATTGACTTGGTGAAATAAAATAATTTTCCTAAGATTATTAATTGAGAAGGAATCCATGATTAGGATGAGAAACATTATTGAATTATTGGAGCATTTTTGGAATCATGTCCAGATTCAATTAAGATATAATCATTGTGTTCTATGAATGGATGAATTCGAAGTGGCACTCATTGATGACATCAAACTGTACTCCCAGTCCGGAGATGATCATATTGCATATCATATAATTTCCCTAATTATGATGATAGATCATTACGTATATACCCATCAATATCAATTTTTTTCTCCATAATAATGAACGACATCATTGGAAGTTATACTCATGTAGAGGTTTATAAGATTTCATATAATGGGAAGTACACCATTGACCATCTGTGAGTGAGCTCCTCATGATGGACCATATGATATAGAATATCATGGCTTCCCATTATAAAATCTGAGAATGTGTGATAATTCATGCTATTCTCATCTCTTGGGTGAGGAATATATTACAACATCTATTTATGTGGTTCATCAATGACTTTATTATGGATTGTAGAGTTTGTGCTTAGTCATGATGTTATAATAATGATTCATCTAATGTGGTTAGGCTCATATTAGTTAAGATGATACTTCCCTTTTAGGGTATTTTCTAGGATGAAGTGGGTACCAAGTTATGTAATTTGGGAACCCACTAAGGATGTTTTATAATAGGAGAATCTAATTGTGGTGATTAACATGGATAAAAAATAGCCACTATAGGGCGAGTTCTTTGATGGAGATCCCTATAAGCCTGATAATGAATTTGGTATGATATTTTGATCGATCAATTTGGTGGGATGAGGTGATACATTATCCTAGTATTTTTTGAGGTTTTCTTGTTGTGGATTGAAATTTTATGTGTTCTATTATTTTTTATTTGTAGTTTTTTAGAGTATCTAAATTGTAATGCTGGAGTAGAATGCAAGGAGTTAATCCTGTCAAAATGACTATGGTGGTTTAAACGTTATTGGTAAGAATTCTATAGTTGTTTTTTATGTTGAGAAATATATGGTTTGGAGGATGTAGAGACCTATTTTTTTTTAAAAAAATGTAAATTTATTAAGCATTCGAAATTTTCACAATGATTTTCCATGAGATGTAACATATTCATTTTACCCATGTAGATGATATCGTATAAATTTTATAACCACTCTATTGATATTCAAATAAGGATTTTTACCCCCGAAAATGATTTTGGTGGAATTACACAATGTTTTAATTTTACTAGAATATTTAATTTATTATAAATTTTATACTAATGTATTCATGAATCTTTGGAGGGGAATAAATTCTAAATGTATAATTAGAATTAGATTTTTTACTTTGCGGATGATACTAGAATGGGGGTTTTTGTACATAAAGTGTGAACTCTCTTTAGGTTTAGAGACATGGTAATTTTATTTTATATGGAGATTAAATTTATTGAAATGACTAAACATATTGATTAAAAAAATCCACATGGATTCTTATGCATGATAGAATTGATTTATAATATCATTACCTCAGGTGACGACCAATGAAAAAGTAAAGGGGGATAATGGTGTTGTAAAACATGTTCCCCGATAGTTATTTAGAATAGATCGAGGTGAAATGTCTTGTGGTTGTAGTTATATACCCAAATATTTGGAGTTTTAACCATGATGATTGTTTTTTTTGAGTTTCAATACAAGATCTTCAATGATGTATTTTATTTTTCTTTAAATCAATTTACTTGTCTTTGATGGATCCTATAGTTGTCTATCTATTCATTATTTGGGAAAATATGGGTTTTGGAATGTTTAATGGGTTATCATTTATGGAAATACAAATCACATGACAAGTGGTTTTATGAAAAAAACATTTTTTCTTTCTATTTAGGGACGATGGAATTTTTTAGATATACATGTTGTATATTTAGAGCACCAATTTTTTACTTGTACATGGACACTTTGACAAGTACATGGGAAAATTTTGATTATAGATCTACACATCTTGTACTTTGAGTACACAAAATTTAGTGGTAAATGGACATGGGTTTGAGTACATGGGAATATATAAATTAAATAAAGTGTATTGTTTTGTGGATGTACAAATCTAGAACCATTTTACCACCTCATCATGTGGTAGTAGTGTCCAGGTGTACCTAGGAATGGTATAAGTACATGGACGGTTTAGTGGATTGATAGTATAGGTTGTGTACTTCCCCTATGTTACCCTTTTGATGGTTAGGGTTGATTTTACCTATATTCATAATTGGAAAAAGGGGAGTCAAATTATAATAATACTAATTTTAGAACATGAAGGTGAACCACATTGGGATTTCAAATGATATCTAATAAGCATTTTGTGCTGAGTAAATTATGGGCGAGTTTTTTTCCCTATAATAATTTCATTTTTCTATTGGCTGAGAGTGAGGCCTAGGATGAGACCATGGTTATTTTTATGATAATTATTTGATGATCTACAATGGGTTCATCACATCCCTCGATTGGTATATAATAGGACTATCCCTTGTTAGTGGGAATAGTTTTCTACTCGAGGTGTTTGATAGTTTTTCATCATTTGGGATATCCAAGGGTACCTTGGAAAGGACACGAGCTAGATAAAATATCTTTTTTTTTGGTTTACTAACTAGTAGTTTTGTGGGTCCATTGGATACTAGACAATAGGAGCAGATTTGTGTGACCATGAAGATAATATTTGTGAGAAAGGATTAGAAGATGGATGCCATCACTTATGTTTTGGATCATAGGATCCCAAGATGGTTTGCTCCATATGTGTATTAGTTATAAGGATCCCACGAGGAATTCATATATTTATATGTTGATCTGTAATGCCTTGTGGGTGGTTGATTTCTAGACAGATCATTAGAGGTTAAATTGTTTTGGGGTGGTAGTGTTTATGGGTGGCCCATTAGGACCCAAACTATGGGTGATCCAATGGGGATGTGATGTAATGAAAGGAATATGCTATGAAACTGAAAATGATATGTTTACATTTATTTTCTTTTGTTGTGGTTTGATAATTACCTACGGTCTACTCTTATAGATAGGTTTTACATTTTTTGACAGAAATAATAGTATGAAATACTTTGGTAGAGAGAGTTTGGTATGATATCACATGCCCATTTTTTGTAATATTGGATGAGACGTTCCAAATTTTTATGAATATATTTTCCATTTATATGTTGATGGATTTTGGTTCAATGAATGTTTTAGTTCAAATATATATGTGACTAGCGGCTCTGATTTCATGATATATTGGTGATATTGGTGTATTTAGAGATATGGATGAGATTGGTGGACTTGGAGTTCCACTTATATGGTTGAGATATGTAGACATGATGTTCCATAGATATAGATTAGATTAGAAGACATGAAATTCCACAAATATGGATATTACTAGTGTAAAGGGAGTTCTCCGGATATGGATGAGATTTGTGGACATAGAATTCTAAAGATATGGGTGAAATTAAATGACATGGAGTTCCACATATATGTATAAGATTAGTGGAAATAGAATTCCATATATATGGATGATATTATTTGGAATTAAATTGAATATATATGGATATGGGAAATGAACATGCAGATCAAAAAATATTTTTTTGGAATAGTGGGTATAGAATTATTCATTTCTTTTTTAGGTTATCAGATTGATAACATAGGCATCAGAAGTAATGTAGTGTTGTATGAGTATCTATAAATGATGCTCATTGGTACTAATTAGGAGATAACATTGTAATTATTGAGTATTTGTTTTTTCCGCCATTGACATCGATCTCACATGTTACTTTGGATGCTCAATCATTGAGAATTCCTCCGAGACACCCTAGTGATAGATAAAGATGATATGGTCAATAGATTTCAAGGAAATAAGGATCAAAAATTGGTTTATTCTATTTTTTAGTTGTGTTTCAACTAGATTTATCATATTACATGATAATAATCTTATAGAAGTAGGTTATTGGTTTGGAGTTTTGGGTGGCCTATTGAGATTTATTTCTCACACCCTCTTCATGAACTTGTGTTTGTATGAAGACCTTATTCCAACTTTTATGTTAATAGTGATTTCATGGAAAATAGGCTATAGGCCCAAGGATTCAAGGTCTAGAGGATTTCCTCCTATATAATTTCATTCTCTTGCAAGAGTAGCTCAACATAGTCATGGAGACCTAGAAAAACGTATGGCTCGAAGTAAGAAGTTGAGAATGATTTATTTATTTTTTAGTTTTTTATTTTGTATATATGGTTAACATAGTCGGAGATCAATGATCCATGTATCAAATGGTGGAATCACCATATTATATTAATAGAAAAAATATGTTCGATATCATGTTCAACAAGGAACAATATTTATAAATGAAATTCTATATAATAATAAAATTTTATTATATAAACATTACAGGAAAATTCCATTAAAATGACGGTTATTGATATTTTATTTACTTTTTTATTTAATATACCTAATATAATTTTATAAATAATTGATAAAAACATAATAATCTATATACTTTTAATAATGTTACATTATTCTATAAAAAACAATTTAGTTCAGAAATTATTTTTTATTAATTTATTTTTGATAAAATATTATAATAAACTAATTAAAATTTTATAAATGTTATTATATGAAATAAATTTAAATTATTAAACCAAAAATATCAATATTTACATATGGTGATTTATTTTGATTTAGCAGAATATATTTATTTTTCATTAAATATTGAAAAATAATGATTTTTATAAAACTATTATTTCTATTTAAAAAATTAAGTAACATTAATTCCCCATTATTTATTTATTTTCATATAAAACTAACTTAAGTATTCTGTATTTTTATCTATTCCAATTAATTACATTTTAATATTATTTATCATTTATTTTTGTATAATATTATTGTTAGGATTAAAAGTTTTTTTTTCTTAAAAGAATTTAAAAGTGAATAATGTTAATAAAACCAATTTAATTAAAATAGAAATAAATTATTAGTTATTTAAGATAATTTTTGTAATTATGTATATATCTTTATAAATTTAAATTCATATACTGAGGACTACTAGTCATTATGTCAATGAAAAATCATATTTTGAATGAAAAATTCCATTTATGGGAAATTGATTTTCACCAAGATTTTTAGTATCATCTTATAATAATTTCTTCCAAAAATTGGATTTGGATTTTAAAAAATTAATTATAAATAATTATTCAACATGATATTTATTATATAATATGTTTAGCTTAATTTTTTACTATAATGAATATTAAAAATAGCCAAAAACTAGTTAACATTGTAATAAATATTAAAAGTGTAAAAATGACAAACATTACTCGTAAAAGAGAAAACATTTTTAAACATGTTTTTTTTATTTTTTGTTGTTTTTAGTGACCTCTTTTCTCTAAAAATTCAATATTTATAGATTATGGATGAAAATGGATTTATATTGACATTCCATTACTAAATAGATTTTGGTATTTCTCAATATTCCACTACTCCTCAATTATTAATAGGAACCCCATCCACTCAGATATTCAAACAAGTTAATAATATATTTTAAAATATCCCCTAAAAAAAATCATTAACAACAGAGACCTTATTCTAGATCTTATTGTTTTTTTAAAAATTTAATCATTAGGGTCGTTAGTAAGCAACTATAATATGTTTCTTTAAGTGAAGGAAGTCATATTCAACCGGCTCGTTCTTTTTAACATTTTTTCCAAAAATAAATATGTCTTAAAAATTAAAATAAATTAACTCCCACTTATCTAATATACTTTTTTATTATACTATTTTGTTAATAATATTAATAAATCTCATATTTCAACAAATTTGAAATGAATCAATCATTTTTGTTACAACAGACTATCACCTCAAAAACTGATGTAATTAATTTTCCATCATATTGTATCATAATAGTTTATGTTGATTAAGTTTAAATTTTTACATTATATTAATTATATATTTATTATTTTTGAAAAGTAATATTTCGTATACATTCATACATTACATTTTTTGGGAAAATTATAAAATCATTTATATGTGAGGTGGACTACTTCCACATGAAACAATGTGTTTCATTTGTATTTACCACACAAGATGGATTGCATAACTTAGCATATTTATTTAAATATTATGTATTTTATGACATTCTTATCATTTTGTAATAAGATAAAGGCACATTCCATCTATCTATCATTAATATTTAAAAATGAAAATATTATGCATTCCTAAGTATGAGTTATTATCTCCATGATTATAGTAGAGTTAAATTTTAGTAACCATAATTTAAGGTTATTTTTAATAGTATAATATTGGTAAAAAAATTATAATTATTGAATTGTTATTTTTCTACAGATTATGTAACAATGAAACCATTGGTCGTAGTCAGCACACCAATGTTGTTTTGAAATTATGAACTCAACTTTTTCAAAACACCTGATGTAGACATAAATTATTAAGTAATGAAATATATAATTAAACTAAATGGATTATATTGTGTATTTATTATGTATTATCCAAATAATTGTTACATAAATGAATATAATATTGAAATAATTTAATTATACAAGAGAGATAGTACGTACATGATAAATCCAGACTTGAGGTTAAGGTTTCATCTTAAAACATCATTCTTTAAGACACAAGTTCTTTTATGTAACTAATTTGTGTTAAATGTTTTATATAATTACCATCTACATATAATATAATTATTAATTCAAAATTAAATATATTTTAAATTACAATACGTTTTTTTATTTACTTATCATTCAAATGTTACCAATGAATTTATGGATTATGATTCAATCACATTTTAGTTTGATTTTTTATTCAATTATTTTTTGTCAGAAATTATAAAATAATTATATTATCAAACCCATTAAATTATTATTCTCTAGATATTAATTATATTTTCAAAAATTATAATCACTTTCCTCACTTTGGAAGATAAAGTGTCTAAGAAAATGTTTTTTTAAATATGGCTTCATTTTATTTGTTACCTATAATGCATTTTCTCTCATATCCATGTTTTCAAAAAAATCATTAATTTTTTTTATAAATTTACAAATTATTTATTAAATAAATATTTACTTTTGATTTAATTTCTAAACAAACATTTGAAGGAATATTATTTTAATTTTTTGAATAAGGATTTATTAAACTCGTTTGGAAGAGTTTGTAAGGAAGATTTATTAACATATAAGAAAAATATGGAATAATCAATAGTCATTACAAATAAATTCATTGAAGTATACACTATAAATTTACATTGTTATTTTTTATAAAACCTTATCTATAATATTTTTGATAGTTTTAATGGTGTAAAAATTTATTTCAAGTTATAAGGGAATTTCCCTCGTAACATATTCAATTTAATAATATATTGATGTTTTAAAGAAATCTATTAATGTTATAGATTTATTATAAATTAAGTATTAATGTATTCCAAATAACTACAATTATTATTCTACATTAATTTTATTAGTAAAAACATTCCTCATTATCATCTATAAAATTTATTCATTATGAAATTTCTTTGATTATGAGATGAGACAAGACAATACAACACATTTTCCTTCCATCATTAATTATTTTTTTCCTTTATGATTTATTTTTTCCACACCTAATCATGATGATGTTATGATTGGTTCACCATGACAGTACTTATATTAATTGGGAAATGTTTTTGACTCTTGTGATTTCATGTATTTGATTAGCGAGTAATACTAATCATTTATGGGACTTCTTCCACCCTCTAAAATTATAAAGGATGTTAGACTTGACACAAATTGTTTTCATTTTTTATTTTTCTATCACAATTCATATTCTACTCAGTTCATATTATAACATCTCCCTTATGTTATAATCATATTATTTTACTTATTATCATTCTCATGTATGATACCATTTTATATAATTATCTAACACTGTTTTATTCTTTATGATATTTATTTTATTACCAAAATTTTTATATAAACCCATTTTTCTATGTAATCCTTAGGTTATCCCTTGAATTTTTATGACATCAAAATGAATTATAGTCTCATTGTAGTGAATAAAAAAATATTTTTTTTAACTTTTTATCACTATGAGATATTATAATCTATATTCCTAACAACACTAGGCCTCACAGTCTGTAATATGATATTTGAAGGATTATTATGTAACAATGATAAATAATTTCTGTAAACGTTTTAGGATTTTATTATTGTTATATGTGGAAATGTTTTTTTAACCTTTTAATAATAAAATGATATATTTTTCTTTGAATCATATGAAATGTATAATGATAAATCTATGTAAGAGAATAACTTTATGATATTTTTGTGAATGATTGACTATGTGGATTTGAATAAATTACAACCCTTTCAAGATATTGTATGTGGATGTTGATTATGAATAATTACTTATAGGGATAAAAACATAAAAACAGTACATTGAGTATGAATCAAACATCACCTGGTACATAAAAATGGTCTTTTCTATACACATGGTATGATAGTCTTTGTGGATATCTATCAAAAATTTAAAATACAATTTTGAAATCGTTATAAAGGACATGAAAACAATTCCTATATGAGAACACACAATAGAAAATGTTTTCATGGATAACCTATATTTAAACCAAGAGACTCATAAGTCATCGTATACTTTTCATTTATAATAGATTCTTTTAGGTTTATATGTTTCATGTTTTTAATGTTAAAACATTTTCATCTTGTTTATTTTCTTGTTTTTAGGAAATTGGGGGAAATAAGAAAAAATATTCCAATAACCAATCTAGACGGAAATGGTTTGAATTATTTATTGAGATTCTTTATAAAACATGAATTAGAGTTAAACTTATTGTTATAATTCTAAATGACCAATCTTGATATATGATGAACAACATGATCATAATGTATATTATACACATGTCAAATAAGAGAATATTAGAATATCATCAAAGATCATGTGTTAAAAATGGTAAATAAAAGAAGATTAAATTACTGACATTTCAAAAATGTGGGTAGAGGAACCCTTTAAATTGAAATAAAGAAACTATAAGATTTTTTAAGTGTGGGAATGAAGAAAAAAGGAAGATAATTTACAATTAAAATTGAATATTCTAGATATAAATACTTAAGTGAAAAGGTTCAAAAAAAGGAACCACACATAGTGAAATTTCATATATTTTGGGAACTTTGTTATCATAGAAGTGAATTCCCCAATTAAATGATTAATTACTATGGGATAATATTATGATAATCATTTATGTTTAATTATTGATGTTTTAATTTTTTAAAATTTTAAAATAATGTATTTTAATTTCATTTTGTAATGGTGATCTAGTTATAAGAATGATGATATAAATAATGATCGTAATAAAGTATTTTTTATTTATGGATTTGATAGAATATGTTTTATGGTACCAATAATGAATAAATTTAATTTACAAGAAATGAGGTATTACGAGATAAAACATAGGATTTAGGAAATTATAATCTTTGATATTTTTTAGGTTGCGGTAATTATTTAAAATTACTATTATTTTATTTTCGTGGAGAAATAAGGTGTATAGAAAACTTTAGTGGTCAAAATTTCATTAAATGATTAATATTATTTTTATGATGTTCAAAAGTTTTATTAGAATTTAATATTAATTATATTAATATTGTTTTATAAAATGTACAATATGTGGGTTGGGTGAATACCCATCAAATCTGGGAAATTCATTTTACTTGAAACCACAACTGAAGGACCATAAGGGTCCAACTTCTACCATTGGACCACATGATGTACTAGTTTAAATGATATTGTTTTTACACAAATTTTTTTAGGGAAAAGTATGATTTTTCTTTTGGGAAACATATTATATGATCATAGTTTTTTGAATTTTTTGGAATTTGAGGTAATTAATGATATTTGGGGAAACAATTTATTTGATTGTGATATATATATATATATATCCATTTTTATGGTAAATATTCTTTGGGGAAGAATTATATTATGTTTTTGGAGATGTATGATTAACTATATTGTATAACAATTGTGTTTATAACCTTCATTAATGTTGTCATTATTAGGGTTGTTTGGGATATAGGGTTATTTATTTAAGTAATGTTTTCTGAGGGAAAATTGTTTCTATTTTAAAATTTTAAGAATAATATATTATTATTACTTTAGGGTGTTACCTTTAATTATGATAACAAATTTTTATTTAATAAATATTTTATGTATATAATTTTAGTCTTTTTTAGATCATATGATCCATTAAAAGTTACTTGTATTACTTTAGGGATAAATATGTTTTGGATATTCATTGCTCATAGTAAAAATTGATGTCGAGAGTGGTCAAAGTGTAAATAATTGATGAAATTATTTTTATGAAATTAAAATATATAAAGTAAGAAAATTTTCAATTTTTTTTATCTTAATTGTAAATGAATCCATAATATCTAGTACAATGATTATGATTAAAGAAGTTATCCTATTATCTTCATATTTGAGGAATTAATTGTATTTCAAATCAATCACAGATTTGGGAATTTTTTGTCACTAACATTATTATGATTATTCATTTAATTTAGATTAATAATATATATAACTTTTCGTTATTATTTATCCATATACACTACCATCAGATAGGAAACGAATCCATTATTCATGTGTATAATAGAGTACCACCTTATGGACTAATGTTTTTCATTTTCCATCATACCATATCATATACTTTTACAATGATGAATGTAATATTATTACATGTTATTAATTTCATAATAATATTTCTATAAGAAAAATATATTATATTTGTCAATATCACATCATCCATGATAAAAATGATAACATCGTTACTGTGTATGAAGGAGCATCGCCTCATGAAGCGATGAGATTAATTTTTTACAATAGAATAACAAATATGGTATGTGTATGTGTATTTAATGAAATAATATGACATTTATGGTATTATTATCAATATATAATTAAAAAATAAAAAGTAACTTATTTGTATCATGATCATTAAAAAATTGAATCATTACTCACTCTTAAGTATGAAATATCATACCCATGAGTGTAATGGGGTTCAATATTCATTACCATAATTGATTGTTATTTTTAAAATTATAATTTATGTAAGAAAATGGTAAGTATTTCCTGATTATTATCAAATGATATTATCGGAAAATTACCCATTTTACAACATTCAACACACAAATTCCATGTTCAATTTATGATATGAGAATCATCCAAACACCTAACATGTACATAAATGATTAAATAATTAAATAGAAAAATAAATTCAAATAAGTTAATGTTTAATGTATATGTAATAAAACCATGAAAAGGATCATATAAAAAGAAATGATATAATTTTATTTTACAAGTGTAAAAATACACACATCACAATGTTTGTTCTCAAGGTAAGGGTTTGATAACCCAACATCCTTCTTCAGGAAACAAGTTATATTAGGATACCATTTTATTTTTAATGAAATATATTAATATCACATTAGATATTATATCATGAATCCATCATAATAAATGATATATATGTGTCAATTCATTTATTTTATTCATGGGTGTTATGATTCTAATTTTACCAATGTGGTAAGGATTAATGTTGAAATCTATTTTTAATCGAGAATTATTATAAATGAATTTCTATTATAGAAATCTATTTTATCATCATATAATAAAATCAATTAATTTTCTTACACAATTTATATTGATGAAATAGTCATGTAATAATACTATTTTTCTCACACTGATACTTAAAATTATTGATATTTTTCTTATGAAATGATAACGTCATTTCTCTCTTTGATCAAATATATTTTTTACCCATATCCATGATTTCTAAAAATATTTTATAGTGTTTATAAAATTATATATATTAATTATTATATAAATTTCTAAAAAATATTTACTTTTTAAAAATTGGTTTGATGTAATATTATTTTCATCATCCATATTGGGGGAATTTTTATCCATTTTATAGAATTGTAAAGGGAATGTTTTTTACCTTATACAAAATTTATAGAATTACCCATTTCTATGACATATAAATTCATTGAAGCATTAAATATATGTTTTCATTGTTATTTTTATTATATATGTTTTCTATATTTTTTTTGAAATCATTAAATTTTGAAAATGTAATTTCAATGTGTACAGTGCATATTTTCATTTATGTATTCCTTTTAAAATTTTAATTAAATTTTCATCAATGATGAAAAAATTTAATAAAACAGATTTATTATAAATTACATATATATTCCACTCACATATATTCTATGATTATGATCCAATATTTTGATGAGGATAAACATGCGTTATGTTCGTCCTTCAAATTCATTCATTTTGAAATTTTCATTCATTATGATATGAGAAATGAATATAAAACCATTTTTATTTATATAGTTAATTATTATGTTTATCCCAAAATTATTGATTGATGTATTTTGGATCAAATAATAATGAACATTTTATAAAGGGTGTTAACAGATTGAAATCATATCCAATATATGTTGTTTTATTCTCACAAGATATCATTTATGTGATTATGTAGTATACTAAATCCATTATGGGACTTGGTACACCATGTGATAATTTCTATGATGTTATCTTTCACTAATATTTATTTAATGTCATGTGTTTCTGAATAATTTACTATGTTACCATGATCGTATGATACAATGTTCCATTTGTCATTTACCCATGTGATTACACATTATCCTTCCATTCTATGATATAATATAATACCATGGACCCACATGTTATGTTTCCATATCATGTTTAATCCCATATAATGATTATTAGCATTCCCTTGTGTCCATGTATTCCATATTTTGTCTAATGTTGTTTTTTTGTCTTGAAATAATTTATAATAAAATTATTGATAATAAACTAAAGATGTTTAATTTTAGTCTCACTATGATGTATTACAAGACTAATCTTCCCATGAATTATCAACTCCAAATCATTGGGTTGTAATATAAAGGATGTTTATATAAGAAATTTAATAAAATATGTAAAATTATTAGGTTTCAATAATTATTATTCTTGAATTTATTATATTTCATCATATTAATAAATTATTTTATTTCTATTTATTTATTATTTCATTTTACCATTATTTTTATGACATGTGAGAATATATTTATTATTGTGAACTCTGATATGATTGTATATTCTCTTCAAAACTCCACCATAAATGACCACCGCTTATCGGTAGCTTCTAGAATATCAAAATCCATGCTTGAGGTTAGTCATTGAACATTGTTGGGACCCTGGTTCAGCATCATCCAAGGAAAGATGTTACAAAATGGTATCATTGGAGTTAGTTTCACTTTATTTTAATTTTTTAGATTTTGTATACTAGAGATGTAGTAATTTTTTGGGTCTTGTTATGGGTAACAACAAATTGTGTCAAGAAATCTTATTAGGATATGATATCAAAATTATAGGGTCATGGTATTGTGGTTATTTTATTAATGTTATATTTTTGTTTGTTTTTTGACAGTCATGCAGATATGGTTTGGAATATATGATTAGTTATATAATTTTAATCAATTTACAATTTTCAGAGGCTAGTGGTTTGATTATGGATCATATCCAATAGAGGAAAGAGGCATCTTAAGCATCAAGATAGTTACATAGGATCCACATGATATTGGTATGCCACTATATGATTTTGAAAATGTCAGAGGCTCAATTATATAATGGGTCCATAGCTTCTCATTTTATGTTTTACCATATACATACATCGTGGAATTATATTCAACAGAGGTAACATTTGTATGGGTCTTTATATAATGTTAGGTTATATATATCTTTAGTGAGATTCTCAACATTGAGGATACTGATGTGATCCCCTAATATAGTAAGTGTAGTAACCAAGGAGGGTTTTCATGGAATATCTTCCTATCTATTGAATATCTTATGGGTTGTTGGGGTTTAGGTTTGGTGATATGGAAATGTATTTATGTATATGGCCTGGTCATGTAGTGTGTAATATGATGTTAACATTCTATGAGTGGATTGTTTCCTTAGTTGTTGCTAGGTGGGTTGTTAGATGAATTATTTTGTATGTTATACCTAATATGTTAGTGTTTGTGTGATGTTATTTTGTGATGTTGGGATGAGAGAATGCTTGACACCCCTTGAGTAGTGACCTATTTGAGTTTTCCTACACCTAAGGGGTTTAAATAGTTGTATTTCATGATAAATAATTAGTGAGGATTTGTGGGAGAGTCAAGTGATATTTTTTATAAGACTCTCTTTTCTGGATTTGTTGATATTTTCCTTTTTAATGATTCCTAGTAGAGGTGTCAGTTGTGATGTATGTTACATTAGGGTCCCATAGAGTAGGTGGTTGTTTTGGTCTTTTTTTAGCAATAAATGAAGGGATATTTCTATTATGGTGGTTATACATGTTAGATTATTATTTTTATATAAGTAGTTCATTGGTACAAATGGTTTAGAATTATGGTTTGTTTCAATATGGATAGGTTCTTTTGAGTTCTTATCTAATGTAACGTGTAAAAGGGATATTCCTACATATGTTGAGATGTATAAGGTGTATATGACTTGTTCAAGAATATATTTTTAGCACTAGTTATAGGATTTTAAGGGGATGTGTCTCGTTGGAATCATAAAAGGTCCTCAATTTGGAAAACAAAAGAGGGATAAATTTTACGTGTCAATTAGATCATAGAGGTCTGAATTTTTTGTTATGTGCATTGCTAGTTGGTTTTTAGATTGGGTGCTATGAAAAAATAAACCTGCGATTCTTGTTTTTACCTGGAATATATGAGTTTACTAAGAACCGATGTGGGTGTGATTAGAGGCCTATATAAAATGTGTCCCTAGGACCTTTTTATATAATCATATTGTTATAGGAATGGATAATTTTATGTTGGTATTCATTTATGAAATATTAATTTACTCAATGTTTAGAGAGTATCATGTCCCATATTATAATATCATTAGAATATTTGTAATGAAAATTGGGTATAACATTTATTACTTAAATGTCATTTTTCATTTGATGAAGAAACAATTTTAAGGTTATGCTGATGGAGCGTTGTGTTTGAATGTGTATGGTAGGAAGTGGACCATTAAAACCCTAAAAGATATTTCATTTTGGTGAAATTTATGTTGGGAATTTTCATGTTTTCTAATAATAAATTTCTAGAAAATAGGATAGATATCATTTTTTGGTCACTCATGTGAGAGTGAGACAACAACATCATGTTCTAATGTTCAGATGTGATTGGAGAACGGATTGCAGAGTCGGTATAAGATGGTGAGGCGATGATAATGACACTTCTATGGTGGGGAGTATCATATTAATCATGATGATTTTAATCTTGTGTGGGTAGGGTCATAGATGATGTGGGAACCACATTGACCATTCTAGTGGACCACTAGGGATCCTTTATGATATGTTACATTGAGGGTGGAAAGTAACATGGATTGGAATTGGTCATAGTTGATGGATTTCTATGTTGGGTATAACCATGATAATTTTGATGAATAGTGAATGATGTCATTAATTTTTAGGATGGATAGACGCATTCATAAAACATTTTGGTAGTTGTTATTGATGGTAGGAGGTGGCTTTAAAAATGATGGGTTGTAATATCTATCATTCGAGTTATTCGGAGAAATTTTTTTACATCATATAGTATAAAAAATTGATTTGAACATGAATTTATGATCAAGGTGGGATGAGAATATTGGAAATAGGACTACGTTTTTTTCCCAAGGTTGAGAAATTTTATGGTAAGGATGTTGTACTGACTCATTTTTTTATGTATTTAGAAATTTGAGGTGAAATATTATTTTTATATTTATAATGAGGATTAAAATTTGATTATTTCCCAAGTATATGATCTCATAAAATTCTTCATACAACTATGATTATCCCAAAATAGGGTGTTTACCGTAGTACAAGAGTTTGGTGTGATTCCATGTTGTTGGAATTTAAGAGGAATATTTAATAAAATAAATTTTAAAGTACACATGTTGGATCAAGTAGTGATATCATTTGAATGTTTCATCATATTTAGTTTTCAAATTCTTGATTGAGTTTGGAACTAGGGGTTTTGTATAGGCATGGTGTAAAACTACATCAAGATCCAAGCCTTGAGATTTACATTTCATATGGCCATTAAATTTCATTAATTAAATAATTAATATAATTAAAACAATCCCATCTACATCCCATTTTGGCTTCCAATACATGAAATTTTGGAGGGAGTGGGATTATACCTTCTGAATGGCTCAACAAATTAGAATGGGAGAAAAAGGTGTTGGGTGCCTGGTTATCGATACTATTTCATGGGAAATAACTTCCTCATTTAAATTTCGATCTAAATCGTTGTAATTTTCGACATGAGACAATGTTATTTTGAATTTGTACTCCCAAATACTCATATATGAGATTTTTTATCTTTTAAATAACATTTATGAATTTTAAGGACCCTATTTGGGTCCCTTTATGTTTATGATGGGGACAATAGGGGTTTCAGGTGGTTATCATGGGATTCTTATATAGAAATCATAATCACATTATGTGTGGTTTTATGGAAATATACCATTAATTAATTTCATTTACTTTATTTTAAGAATGGGTTGTGTACTAGGAGTAAATATCATGTACAAATACATGGATATGATTCCCCATATATGGGATGAAAATTTTTATGGATCTACATTCCATGTCCATGGAGTACACACCGTGTAGTGGGACATAAATATGTAACCTAGTACTTAGGAAGACACCCCTTGTAAGGGATATATGTAAGGAGGAAGCTAATTATTAGACCCAATGTATGACCTGAAGGCAAAATAGAACTGAAAATACCCTAGTTTTAACCAAAACATGTATATGTATGAGGGATGGTTGGACTTCTATAATTAAATTCCACAAATTCTAGGTGTAGTCCATGTACATCCCCTTTGTTGTGCTTTTGAGGGTTTTTGTTGAATTTTGCTACTTGATGTCAAAATTGTACCCAAGTTTAATAATTTTTCAATATTATTGTATATAAAACATGATGGTGGATATAATTTGGTTTTTTTAAGGACTTTTAAGAGTATATTTTGGGAGATTATGTTGGGATGGACACGTTTTTCCTAGAATAATTACATTCAATTTTGTCCTTTGTGTGATACATTTGATGAGATCTTGACGAGGGTTGTGAGAATGATTATAGAATGTGCACTTGTTTAGTAGATCCCTTGAATCAATGTTATATTATGATTTTCTCTGTTTAGTGGGGTCAGGATGTGACTTTATGTGACATATATTTATGGAATTTGGGTCATCATATGGTGTCTAATAAATGGGATGGTATTGAGGCCCTATCCCTTTTATGGTTTACCAACATTTAGGCTAGTGAGGTTATCACATTCTAAATTCTATGATGTGTTAAGTGAGACCCCCAAGTAATTTTATTTTTGAAGAGATATTATCTATGACTAAGGATTGGGAGTGGGATATCATACCTTATATTATGAAATAGGGGATCCCAAGAGGGATTCCTCCTCTTAGATACTTGTTTTTAGTATCCCACTAGTGATTCCCCAATTTAAATATTGAACTAGTATTCCATGTGGGTACCTAATGTATTGACCAAAACTATGTGGGTAAGTATTATTCTTTATTAATATTTTTAGAGTTCCCTTAGGAATTGAACTAATATGTTAGTCGATGGATATGAGATGTGATGACGTGTATGGGTGATTGATTATCCATTAATAAATTTCCCTTGTTTTTTTTTGGGTCTGGGTTACTACTGTAGTGTTATTTTTTTTGGTTGGCTTGGCACAAATAGATATCTACATACAGATATGAGATTCATTATTTGAGGTATTTGGACATTAATTTAAATGCACATGGGTTCAGATATTTGATATGAAGTTGAAAATTAGTACTAATAGTTTGTTTAGGGTTAGGATGATAGAACCACATTTTAAGAGTGAATAGTTATATATATGGTTGATATTGATAGACAATTAATTCCAAGGATGTGTATATGATTTGTGGAAATGTAGTTCCATAGATATGGATAATATTGGTGGACATATAATTCCACAATTATAGATGTGATTGAGGGAAATTTAATTAGACATATCTAGATGTGATTGATGGAAATAGAGTTCCAAAAATATTTATTATATTAGTGTACATGGGATTTTATAGATATGGATGAGATTTTATGAAATTACATTCCACATATATGAGAGAGATTGGTGAAGAGAGTGTTACACATATAGAGATGTGATTTGTGGAAATTCAGTTTATTAGATTTTGTTGATAATTGTTGATTATCCCTAAATAAATTTTGAAGAGGTTGGTGGACATGGTTTTCGACATATATGTTTTGAAATTGTGAACATGTCATTCTATATATGTGTTTTAGATAGAATAATGATGATCCTATAATTTTTTATAATTTAGTGTGCTATCAGTTCTTGGATGTGATGCATCTAAGTACCACAAATGAGATAATGAGGTATGTTTTGAGGTTTTGTTTTGAATTCCATGGATATGGATCAATCATATTACATGGGATTCACAGTCATTGAGACACGCTCCATGATACTCAATCATTGGTCAAAGAACATATGTCCAATAAAATTCATGTAATTAAGTATCAATATAGATTTTATTTTTATTTAGTGTAGTTATTTTTTAGTAATGATAATAATATATTATTAAAATGATCTTATGGATGTTAGTTATATATTGAACAATTGGTTGACCAATTGATATTTATTTTTCAAGCGCGGTACATGGACTTTTTCATGATGTCTTTATTTTATCTTTTATGTTATGAATTGATCATAATTTCACAGGGATGAGAACCATTGGTACAGGTTTTGGATGTGTTTCACTCATTGTGGTTGATGATCAGCATGGAGTATCTTAATAGAGTATTAATGTCTTGGTATTTGGCATGGATCAGAGTTAGGAATTTGAGCTAATGTATTTATATTGCAAATATTAGTTCTGTATATGTGGTAAACCTATTGGGATATTTATTTTGTAATTATGGTAATTATATTTATGGATTTACTATATTTAATTTTATTACTATATCATTACATTTCAGTTTACTTATTTCTTTAATGTACTCTGATATGTATTATTTTGTGTAATTTATTTATGGCTTCACTTTCTACTATAAGGTTAGAGTATCCTCACAACTCTATATTAATATAACAAACCCAGTCTTTATTAAGAATTGAGTATTAATTTATTACATACGATTACACATAATACACACTAAAATATTGAGAGGCCTAGTTTCTTTTGGAAGTAGGTACGTATCATAAAATATTGATCATTTCATAAAACAAAATTTTTGAAAACATCCATAACATGATTATAAAATTTAATTTCTTTCAAAAATACAAAAATACACATGATAACCCGAGGACATGCCTATTAATGGTGTAATCTATAAATCCAATGAAGTGAATAATAAAGGCATAAGGTAATATGTGTTAGACAATGTGAATATTAATTTGTAATAAAGATAAAATGAAAAAAATGCATGGTATAGAATGATAGTCATAACATGGGAAATTAGAAAGTAACATAAAACAATCCATCGAAAACATTGGTCAAAGATAACATCAAAGACATCATAATTAAAAAAGTACAATTATAGAATCATTTCCACTCCCTATCCTAACCCGACATCTCGTGAGACTAAACATTACCCAATGCATTGGATCAATATATATTTCTCGGTGTACCCATCTCATTCATATCATTCCCAAGTTAATGTGTTCCATATAGATCTAAAAACATTTTTTCATTACCTATTATAATTTATTCCATGATAAACGAGTGTTTAATAAATACATATATGTCCCCATTTAACTAATCATAAATGTATAAAGGAAAAATCCTTTGATAAGAAATGGGTATTGTATTCACCATAAAAATGATTTGGCATCAAAAATCACTATAAAATTTAGGCACCATAAATGCGTCATGTGAAAATTATTAAAAATGATTTATGGGAGAAATGGGTATTTCGTAATTTGAAAATAAAATGGAATGTAAATATGAATAGGGAATGTCCTTTCCCATGAATAGGGTGGGTAGGGTAGAGTGATGATTTGATTCAAGGATTTTGAGTAAAGAGGAATTGTATTATAGGGGTGTTTGTATATGAAAAGTGTGGATAATTATTAATAATTTCTCAACCAATGATTTGGACTTTATAATAAAATAAGCAAACCCACAAACCAACCCATGGATTTCCCCAGGTTTCTACAAAATGGATGTTTTTTCCATTATCTTATAAAGAAAAATTACATCATAAATAAATAACAACCTTTCTTATATGGAGGTGAGCCATACTCTTAAATAAATTATTTTAATACCTAAAAATATACTAACGGTTTCTGAGGAATCCTAAATTATTTAAAAAATTTATCAAACAAAAATAAAATTGAATAGTGTTAAAGGGAAAACATTTATTTTTTATTTATTCATTTTATAATATTAATTAAATAACTTTTGGTTCATTGTGATGTAATAATACACAATTTATATTTATACAGTATTTAATTTCTACAAGAAAATTAGACAGTTCTAGAAAATTATTAATAATTCACTGTTGGATAATTTCAATGTTATGATTCACAAAAAAATAATTGTTTCATCAAAATAATTATATAAATATTTTTATTTTCACATTTTAAATATGAATTTACATTTATTAAAAATCATGGTTTTTTACCATTAATAGTTTCCGAACCATTAAAAATAGACATGACTTTATAAACAAGATATGATCATTTATATTTAATAAAAAATATATATTAATAATATTTTATTAAAATATTATTTACTTAAAAAATAATTTAATTAAATAAAATAAATACTAAAATGAATTTAAATTTTATCCTTAAATATTATTTTTATTTTATTATTTCAAAATAATGATCATTTATAAATTAACAATAATCGGATAAAAATTATTCAATATTCTATAAAAAATATTGTTAAAAATAATAATTATTGGGTATTGATACATATTAATTTAATACACTAGAAGACTCCTTAAGAGTAACGTGTGATGTGGTTAGATTGTTTAGGGTGGATCTGTGAACATAGTTTTGGTTGTGATCATGAAAGCTTGACCATATTCTATATATAGTTTCACTCATTATTAAGTAATTGAATCTCAGTCTAGGACTAGATTATGAAAAATACCAGAGATGTTATCTCCCTCATAATCTCTGATAAAAGGTCGTCAAAGGCTACGATCCTACTAATTGAGGCCATCACTCCCTTTACCTATGTCTATTGGTTTATTAAAACCATGTATTTGTACTTTTCATATGATAAATATTTGAAAAATAAAATATCAATGGTAATGATATATCAAAGTCATTTAAATATTTTGTGACATAAAAATATATATTAAGTGAATGTTTTTGTTATAACCATATTACAAAATAATATATTTCATTAATTCATATTGGGGAATTTAATTTATAATAGATCTGGTGGTTATAGTCTACCCCCTTACGAAAATTAACCTTCTATGTTTTTATTCCCAAAATTAAACCGATGAGGGTAACAACATTTCATCACCTCCTATAGTTCCCACATTGTTTCATCAAGCTTTTGGTTTCTCTATAACACCTTTACCTGGTGTGTAATCTTATTACAAAGATCCTCCTCTCTATAATAAAAGTTCTTCTATAGATTCTCCCCATAGGAATGGTCATTCCCCAATGGTACCCACTCTTGATTGAGTATATGTGAGGGGTTTGTTATGTAAATTCTCAATAGGGAAATAAGGAAAAACATTAACTTTAGATTGTTTTGGATTGACTATATGTTTTTTGGTCACCACATAGATGCGATCAAGGATCTCATAGAGGATTATGTAACATCGACTAATGTTTTTGTTATTTTTAATTTTCATCAATTTCATCCATAGTGATATGTAGAGGAATGTAACGTCTCCGACATCAAACTATTGTTCTCTTTAATGTTTGTCAAAATAGATCTTTTATGATTCTGAGAAGACATGTTGTGCTTCATAATGGTATTATTATTTTCCACCATTTTGACAAATAGTTCAGGACCTAGGTTTTTTCATTCCCTATCTTCATCCTAGAATTAAGGCGTTCTGCACGTATTTCCATAAAATGAATCATAGGGGTACACATTGATACATGATTGGAAATTTTTGTTGCATGGGAACATGAGTAAATGATGGTATTTCTCTCATACTCCATTGAATTCTACAAGACATGATCTTAATAGGCCCTCATGTTTCTGGCTAATCCACGCATATTCTTCATTAGATTGAATATAACAATATGTACTAAATATCAACTTAGTATTTAGATCATGTAAGATACGTTTCTAGATAATGATGATAAATATTGGATCACAATTTGCTACAACAGATTGTGGTGTTACTTGCAGCCTCACCACTTATCTAATGTATATCCATACAAGTTAATACAGTGACAAATCCTCTCAAATAACAATTATTTTCATATCCATTATAAGTTGATCACCTATAACCCATATATCATTAGTCCATCTTTATTTATTTGGAAGACAAGTGAAAAATTCCATGGTGATTATTTCCTATTTCCTTGTTCGTATAGGTAATGATTTTATCATCCCCTTGGATTATTTAGTTTTTTTCTTTCACTTATGGACATACAAGACATCATGATGGATATTTCATTATCTCCTTCATCTTATTTTTCTACCATCAATGTTCTTGAATATATCAATAAATATTTTTGAGTCCTGCATGTATGGAGAATTATTACCTATGGGAATCATCCAAAAAATCCTTCTGTAACTCAAGATTTGATGGTCCACAAAGTCGTGAACCAGATCACAAAAATACTTCATTGAAAATGAACTCTATGTATTGTCCTTTTCTTATAGTTTCTACTTTCTTCTGAATTACAAGATCATTTATCGAAGAGTATTTTACCTATTTGGGAAGGGATAGATGAGTAATCATTTGGGAAATGATTGATGGTGTTCCTTCCTTTATGATTCCTATTTATATCATTTTCAAATATATAAAGATATGATCCCTCTAAATTTTCATCAATGATATAATTTTAATATCCTTTTTTACTTATTTCATCCTCTAAATTATTTAAATTTCTATAATTATAGTGGATTGAGTAATTATATCCCTTAATTAGATATAACCTTCTTCATTAGAGAAAATTTATCTCTTAACATGTGAATATATATTTGAGACTTTTGTGGTCTGTATATATTTCAAACATCTTCCCAAAGTGATTATGTCTTCATATTTTAAAAATTAAGATCACTAAATTTAACTTTAGATCATTTGGTGGTTCGTATATTGTGAATATTTACATTCCCTATAGTATATGATTTGAATTTTTCATTCACTTTTAACACAAATCCTAATATTTTATTTTAATAATTGCTGAATTCCATGTTATATTTTCAATGTGTGGGTAGTGTGTGTATAGGGGTTGTTATAATCCTCCATTTATGATCATTTAAACTCTATTAGAATTATTTTTTCCATGAAAATGTGATTCCCTTTTGAGTTAAATTTGTTAGAGGGTTTGAAAAACATAATCAATTCCTCAAAAATCAATAATAATAACCAAAAAATCCAAGGAAACTACTGAAATGTAATAGAGATTTTGGCCTCATCCATCCTTCAATTTATTCTGTTTCTGAAGGGTCCCTAAATATCTCATTTTTTGTGATGATATTTCCCAATAATCTTACATCCTTCATCTAGAACTCACCTTTTATTTACTTTTCATAAATCACTTCCATTCCCAAGGTATTTCGAATAGTGATCAACCTTATTTCATGATACTCCTTGGTTTTTGATACTATTAAAATATCATCTACAAAGATTAAATAATTGTTTGAGGTAATATCAATAGAGACCATTCAACAAAACCAAGAAGACATATAATGATTTAGTGATCCGGAAAGTAATAAATATGAACTCATATTTCCCATAACTCATACAAAAAGAAGTCTTGGTAATATCCACATTCTTCATCATAAATTTGTAATATACCGACCATTGATCTAGCATGTAGATATATTGTGCCCCATGTAGATTATTGAACAATTAAGCAATATGATAAATTTGATTCTTGTTACTTATTGTGGTCTTTTTGAGACATTTATAATCAATTCAAATGCACAATGACCAATCTGTATTATTGATAAAGACGATGGGTTCACCCCCACAGTGAATCACTTGTGTGTATTATCACATTATCCATATTTTAATGTAGTTGTTTTTTTAGCTCATCATGTTCCAAAAAAACTATTTTATATGAAGTATTAGATAATTATATTTCCCTATGTGTAATCTAGATTAAAAATTAAACCATTCATCAAGGAGGAAGACAATGAAATTCTTTATGAAACACATTTTCTCATTCCCTCATGATAGGCATGTCTTTGATGATGATTTCTTCATTAGAATCATTCATTTTATGTTGATACATTTTCTTGTAGAGAAATTATATCCATTATTTCTATGTTGGGGATAAAAATGATTTATCATCCTCCTTGCACATGAACATAATACGTGGTCAATTCGTGATATTGAGTATGATTTCTTTCTCATATAAATTTATGATGGATTTATACAGGGAATTCAAATCTGTACCCATAGATTAATTGAAGTACACCAAATGGAGTATGAAAAGTGTTTCTGGTATTTTTATCCTTTTAATTATGATCAGTGAGGAGTTATATACATGGGATGAAATAATTTCCCAATTTTTCCTTTACACTGATAACTTTAAATCAATGTTGTGTGGTGGAGTTGAAATAGTTGTACAATAATTTTCTAATATTAAGGAATGTGTAAGAATAGAATCAAAAATAATATTTGATATCTATGAATGTATAAGTAGCATACATTTTACCACTTCTTTGTCAGGATCACCCTAATGTGTTCAAATGGTATAATATATCTCTTTCTGAGTGGGAGGTAGTCAGTTTTCTCTAAATAGCCTTTGCATTGTGAATTAATTTTAAAATTTCCCTAGATCCATTCAGTAGTGGAAATGAAAAATTCAATGAGGTTTAACTTGATAATTCCTTTACTACATATCATTATTGTGTTTATTCAATCGAAAATCCCTTACTAGTTGTCCTTTCATCCCACATTCAATGCATTTCCTCAATCCCCTTAGGAAATTTTTAGGTGCTTCATTCTACACGTTTGGCATGTTTGATGATGAAATTTCATGGAATCTTTAGATTTACCCATTAGACTACTAGAATTTAAATCCATGATCTGCTTCTTATCCACGTGTTACCCTTGAGACTCACTGATCTCCATTTTAACTCTGATTGATCATAGATGAATTTTCAATTTGATATCAAAGCCTAGTAGAATAGGTTTTAGACCACCAATGAAGTTGTAAAAGTTACATTTGGGTGTAATAAAAAGACTAAGGTAGATAATGACAGTATTGAAATGTTTTTCTAACTATCCCAAATAAATTTTTCATAATATTTCATGAGAGAAAACAAATTAATTTCGATTTTATTATGGAGAGTAAAAGGAAAATATTTATCCAAAAAAATCCATAATTCATTACACCCAATCAGATTGATATCTTCTTCATGATTCATATTATTTATCAACATACCCCACAATTAATCATCCCCCTATATAAAATAATCAAACATGAAAAACATATTTTATTTATAACATCAGATGATAGAGAATATCATTCCAATGAAATGGATCCACTGTTGCGCAATTAAGGGATCAATTGATCAATTGAATGTTGCGATCCATTGTTGCCTAAATCCTTCATTTTCACCTTTTCCATTCATAGTAGAATATGGGAACTTCTCATAATCCAAGATTCAATTCAAAACATGAGTTATATGAGAGTGTATGGTCAAAAAACACATGATTGTCACTCTCATCTTGTTGGGAATCCCATTTGGGTTGTCATCTCAGTACTCGTTGCATTTATTTTTTAAAAAATTCAACCAATTTATAAATATTATACAGAATAAAGGGAAAACTATTAATTATATATTTAAACTATTATATGCATAAAATAGAATCTAGTGAATTTATGGTATAACTTATGAATTACATATATTTAATAAGTGAGGAATTTATAAACCGTAATTTTTGTTAACAATCATATATTTCTTATCATGTATTCTTATGAGTATTGATTTATTCGCATAATAATGATTTGAAATTAGATTATGAATTTTACAATGAATATTTCCTAGGAGTGTAAAACTAGGTGCCTTTTAAAGCCCATTTTCATGTACTAGGTTACACTGAGTCAGTAACGATGCCCCTTGTCATAATTATTACCCATAGGTAGAATTGTGCCCGAACCATGACCACATGTATTATCCATAAAAATTTATTTCATGATAAACCAAATAATATATACATAATTTTGTTTTGGGATTTTTTCTTATACTTATTCTTATCCCTATGACTTTTACTAGATTTTTCTACTCATAATCCCAGAATAACTATTCTTATCCTTTTATTATAATTATAACAATTTTCCTCTTTATTAAAAATTAATTAAATATTTATTCCATTATATTACACATTATAAAACCCATAATATTGATAATTATAGTGTATTTCTGAATTTGATACATTTTATGTCATCTTGAACAATAGGTAAAAAATCATTAATTAAAACAACATTATCATTTTTCTAAAATTTCATGGATGTTAAAACTGCACGGGGTAAACTGTGGACATGAATAAAAAGGGATGAGAAATAAATCCCATTAAGTGAATTAGAATTGAATAAGGTAAATAATTTTCAAGAATAGACATATAAATGGTGAATAAAAGTAACATGAATAATATGGAATGATATATCATAATAATCATATCGTGGGAATGATGCAACAACTTAAAACACAACCTCATAAACATAGGTCTAGGATAACAATAATGACACCAAGATGGAAGAAGTCTAATAATGTAACTCAATTAACTACATTTCCCAACATAGGATATTATGAGACTAATCATTAACCATAGCATTGCAGTTCTAAATAATTCTAGGTACACCTGTCACATTTATTACATTCTAATTCTTATGTGTGTTGTATATATACTAAACATGGATTCATTCATTATCATATTTTGTTACATAATAATGGGGTGTATGATACATTCATGTAATTCAATTATAAAAATATGAATATGTTTGAAATGGTGAACACCCATGATATTAAATGGGCATGTTATTCACTAAACAATTGGTTAGGCATGAAAATCCACAGGGAAATTTTGGTAGCATAATTGTTTCATAGAAAATTTTCAAAAAATTGATATGTTAGAATGAATGGGTAATTCATAATTATTATATAATTTGGATAGTAAAAATGTCTGGGAATGAAATTTCATGATAATATGAATTATAAATAGAATGCATAAGATATAAATGAAGCTTAATAAATAAGGGAAGGTGAGGATCCCTTACTTGAGTGTGTGACTCCAAATTCTTGGGAGGAGCTTCTAGAGAGCTTGGGGATCATTTGGAAGACTATATAGATGTTATATAATAGTAAAAAAAATTAAAAGTACATAATTGATGATTAATGGGTTATTGGGTATGATTATATACAAAAATAGATGAAAATTATTTATTATTTATCAAACTGAGGTTTTTGAATATATATAATAAAATAACCTAAAACACAAATAATCCCATAGATTTTTAACATTATTTATATCAACTAGGAGTGGATATAATTATATTATATTTAAATTGTCTAAAATTAATAAAATAACACCCTTATTAATGTTGCGGAGAGTCATACACTTAATGAAATAATTTTAAAACAATAAAATATATAAACAGATTTGGAGAAATCTTAGTGGATTTGTAAAATTAATAAAATATACTTATAATAAAGCTATATTAAAGGGAAAAAATTTATTTTTTTATATTTTAATCTGATTATATAATTTTTTACAACACTTTTCAATCATTATTATGTCATAATAGATGCAGTATTTTTATACGATATTTTAATTTTACTCGAAAATTCATCTTTCTTATAAAATTATGAAACATTCACCATTTGATAATTTTGACTGTATCATTCAAAAAACAATATTATTTTTATGAAAATAATTTTTTAATTAATTATTTTACTTTTAAAATAATAAATTACATTTATTGAAGAAGGGTTAATTTTTTTTCAATAACTGTTTTCAATCCCTTATAAAAATTACAGATGAATTTATAAAAATTATAGGATAATTAAAATTGAATAAACCATATTTATTAATAATATTTTATTCCAATATTATTTATTTGAAAAATCAATTTATTGATAAAAAAAAAAATTTAATTGAATTTGATAATTACCCAAAAATACTAATTGTGTTCTATGATTCGATATAATAATCATTTTTAAAGTAACAATAATAGGATAAAAATATATTCATTATTCAATAAAAAATATTGAACGAATCAATATTTCTGGGGAATTGATACACATCCCTTTTACACACTGTTTGTCTCCCTCAGAGTAAGGTTTGTGATGGTGATACATTAATGAGGTGGTTTGGTGGACATGGTTTGGACCGTGATCTCAATGAGATTGAAATTATCCCATTAACGTTGTCACTCATGCTTAAGTTTTTGGATATCTACATGGTCATGGTCAACATAAGATCCCATAGATTATATCTCCATTTGATTCTCTAATAAATGGGAACCATGGGGTATGATCCTACCGGTTGAGGTCAATACTTCATTTGTTTTTGTCAGTTGGTTTTATTAAAACCCTCTATTTACACTAGTCATTTAATCAGTGATCAAAGACTATATTATAAATGTAAAAGATACATAATAGAACTTTTAATAAAATATGACATAATAGAACCAAATAAGTGAAAAAGTTTTACATAACCATATTACATAATAATTCATTAAATTATACCAAAATGGGGAATTTTGTTTATAAAAGCTATGGTTGTTACACATAAACAGCCATTAATAGTCAGCATCTTCGTGCATACATAGAGGCTTTCCCGAGTTTTTGTGGTGAGAGGTATTAGTGAAAGTGTTCTAAGGAATATCATATGAGAGTATAACAAGTGGTTTTAGGGGAGTTACATTCCATTTGGTTTACTGTTTTCGATTTAGTAAATATGATTTTTTAGTAATGTTTTAGAGCTACTAGAAAATATGAAGCTAGTGATTTGAGAACACATAATATGTTGTTAATTATATGTTATCTTGTCATGGAATTGATATTATTGGTTTTTGTTGTTATAGTTTTATGTGATTTTATCATCATGTTATACACATATTGTAGGGGGTGTTTATGATTTTGCGTTAATTCTTGATATTTTTTTCACTGAAGGAGGACTTTGAATTGAGTTTATAATGTTGTTACTTGTAGAAAATGGTTCATCTCTGAATTAAGATATGAATAATGGATTGACATGTTATATTTCATCAACTGTGTAATTTTTCTAATGATAGAGGAATAATTGTTTAAATTTCTTATACATCTCACATACTATTTTACCAATTAAAATATTGGTGGAATTTTATTTTGTTGGTCATTATTTTATGTGGATATTTCATTGAAAGATGATAATTTAGATATATCGTTAGACATGTGGTGTTTATGAAGATGATGTGGACTTCATTCATAGAAGATGGAATTACACTAGTGGGCCAACTTGGAATAGGTTACCAATTGGTAAACCCCTTGTTGGTGGTGTTTGTTTTGGTTCATGTAGTTGTATGTGTGCCATTAAATGTTTCCTTATTGGAAAGGAGTGGACTAATATGAAAATTATCAATAATGATGGGTTCCATAGTTATGATATTTCAATTAGTAGATGATATATATTGTATATGAGACCCCAGAGATAGTGTTTGGTATGATGATGTTGTTTGATATTAGGATGTGAGTGTTCCTAACCCCCCAGAGAAGTATTGTTTTGTGAGTTAGCCAAGACCCCGCGTTGTTGGAATGACTTACTTATCAGATGACATAAAAACTTTCTCTAGGTGGGAGGGAAAAATTATCGTCTTGATGTTCGTCTAATTTAGGGAGTTGAATCCACGGGAATTTTTTATAGAGAATAATGAGAGTGGTTATTAGTGTTGTAAGAGAATTTTGGGGGATGAGGTTTTCGTGTATGATTTTAGATTATATTATAAATTCATAATGGGAAGGTCCCAATATGGGGATTAGTTATGTTGAATATATTTTTTATTTCAGTGGGATCACTTGTGGGTATGTGCTTCTAACTTGTGGTTGGTTTTATGTAAGGAATAATTATTCTGGTACCTAGAATATATAATGCTTGTGAAGGTGTGTTATTCCTTGAAGAAATTATCTGGATAGAGAGTATAATATGCTATTTAGGTTAGTATGTTATGGAATATGAGCTGAGATTTCATGGGATGTGACTCACTAAAATCATAATAGGTTTTCTGTCTATGTTATGTAGGAGAAGTTGAATGTTAGCTATTAATGAGATCATGGAGTAATGAATGTAGGGTTTGGGATTTTATATTTTGGATTTTATACTGGGTTCTATTAAATTATACTCTCATTATTCTTATTTTTGCGTAGGTATCCATGAGTAGGCTAATAACAGATGTGGGTGTGATTAATAGAATGTTAGCTTAGAGGATTGAATCTCTCTGAATAGCATCATGGTTTTCAAATAAAAGATTAATTCATAGTGGTATTCAGTGGTGATTTATCATTAGAATACCAGTCTAGATGCTCTCATGAACATTACCTTAGAATAATCCAATTTTATCTCCCTAATATTTTATGAAAATGTTTTTTTCGTAATATTATCGTCTTTTTAAAATTTTCATTTCCACATCACGCTGAATACATGTTTTTATAGACAAAAGAAATATTTTTATGTTGCATTATATATAATTATGGTAATATTTAAATACACACAACACTTACATTATGTTTTGGTTCACACAACACTATATTTGGCAGGTATTACACACAATATCGAGTCCCTTCGACAACATTCATTACATGAAATCATGAGTATTATTGATATATAATTTGTTATTAATATTACTGTTAAAATATTATTATAGCTACCACCAAGCCACTGGTAATGTAGATAAAAATTATATTAACTAAATTGTAAAGATATTATTTAAACATCTATATAAAGTGAGTTCATGGTTTTTAATTAGTACAAATAATTGTAATATGTATTTGAAAATAATGAAATTACGTTTCTAAGAATAATTTATTTCTATGTAAAAATACAATTTAATATCAATAAATTAGACAAACAAAATTTGATTAATTTTTTAAATTGAATTTATTTATTATATATTAAATAAAAATTTGTGATACCCATTCAATACATTTGACAGGTATATAGTAATATTAATTATTATTATTTGTATAAAATGTTGTATTTTTTTAAATAGAAAATTTTTGGCCTTTAAATAGTGAAACCATTTTAAATATATTAATGGTATTTTTTCAATTTTTTAGATGTTTAAATTTAAGAGGAATAATAAAAAATATTGAATATTAAATCAAACATCATTTTCATCTAATTTATTTATATAGGTAAATTTTATTTTTGTAAGATCCAAACCTTTTCTAGAGTTCAATCGGGCTTGAAAAAAGATACTTTTTCTTTTAACATTGTGTGTGTTTGGGTGAGTATTATGAAAAGTGGGAGAAAAAGGTGTTGTTCTTGGTTAGTTCATGGTTAGGGAAAACCATGTACCCATCCAAAGAAAATCATGTATCTAGAGAGAGTGATTGTTTTCATGGATGAAACACATTTTGTTAATCCATGCAACATGAAAAGGAAAACCTTTCACTCTAAATATAACTATTGCACAGTTGGCACATGGTTAATGAAAACGATGCGTCCCTACCTAAAATCCCATGCATGGTAATTTTAATGTCCCATTTTTTTTTAAAATTCCCCAAAATAAAAAACCGTTCCTCATTTGACCAAAACATTGAACCACATGATTTTGGACGATTTGATATCTTTCAAAATAGATACCAAGGATGTTTGACCACTTTTCATCGTGATTTTAACCCCAAATCGATGATATGAACATCTCCCAGTAAGTGGATCTTAAACAGATGCTTTCTCATTTTTCCTCATATCATACAACATTTTTTGATGGAATTTATCCATTATGTTTTTATATTTATATCTATTTGGTGAGATCTAGATCTATTATTCAATATCTAGATATAGTTTGGTATGATATTGATTCCCTTATTCAAGATTTAAGGGTTTGGGATAATGATCTAAATTTACATTATTGTGATGCTCAATTATGGTAATTTGTTTTGGGAATTATTCACTAATGAATCAAGGAAGGTGGTATATTATCATATCACATAGTCTGGATTTGGGTTATTTATATGTGATATTTGAATGTATAGGTTCATTTAGATATATAATTTCCGAAATAGAATTAATTAATTTTGTTAATTAATTAATTAAGGATTTTGGGATTTGAATGAACAATAAAATCATGGAATTTGAATTATTAAATGATGAGTTAGTTATTGGGACATTTAATTAGAAATCAGAATAAGTAATTATTGAATTATTTATTGAAATGAAAATATTTTTTCAATGTTATGGAAGTGATTAATAAATTTTTTAATTAATAAATGAGATTGATAAGATTAATTAATATTAGAATTAATTAATGGGATAAAAGTGGTTAATTTACTATTGAATGAATTAATTTGATTAAGAAAATGAAATAGTTATATAATTAATTAATTTGATGAAAGAGATTAATTAATTGTGGAAATAATTAACGAGAGTTATAGATATAAGAACATGAATGTTGATTAATCATGAATTAAATGATATATTGAAACATGTGATATTTTGGTTCATTTAAATGAATGATATATGTATGGGATAGAGAATAGAATTCCTAATACCCATATTAAATTCATTGATAAAATAGTGTGGGACACAGACTGAAACACTAAATACACATAGAATGATAAAGTGCCTATATGAGAATATTTTTATGGAATATGGATTAATGCTCTAAATACAAATGGGGTGTGTAACATTGACTAAAAATCCAAATATCCGTGGGGTCTGTGACATGGACTAAAAATAAAAATATCCATGGGGTGTTAGACATGATGAGTAACACCAAAGAGGTTGAAATTGGAACCTAGATCCAATTTATGTTAATAATTAATTTACCTAAAATCGATAATGAATAACCTTTTATAAATGAATTTTTATTTGATAAAATTAAATGGACCAGACATTAGCATAGGCTGAAGCAGAAATTGATTTTTTGGTGTCAAGTAAAATATTGGGTTTTTGTAGATAAGTAAATATTAATATAAAATGTGATAATAGTTTACTTATGCATTGTAATTACTTAGTTTTACAACTTCATACACAATTATTTGACTAGATATTATTGTAGACACCATTTTTGGTGGCCTACTTATTTGTGCACACACCATCCAGGGGATGCCTAGTCCGTACCAAAAATGTCATTATTGATGCATGAAAGGCTATGTGAATGGGTAATGTATTAGATGTATGATTCAAGATGGAGCATGGTTGATGGAACTTGAAGTGTCTCAGGACCCTCTTGGGAGATTTCAATGTCTTTATTATTCAATCATAATTTTGAAACCTGACACATACTTCAACATGGATTGTTCAATGTTTTTGTTGGGTATTATAGTTCGTATATTTTTTACATGAAGATATTTTTATTTTGTATGATCATATATATTTACTCTATTGTTTATTATTTCATCTGGTGATTACTTTTACCAAAGATGGTATAGTATCTCCATGATTTAATTAGCAGACTGTCACCCAGTTCACCATATTACAATGTGGTGTTTGAGGTCCTATTTTATTATATTATTCATTTTTTAAACTATATGTTATAGGAGTATATGATACTTAGAAGAATCATAAGATTTGTGTTTAAATCATGTATGGTAGTTGCAAACCCATGTATGTGGGAAAACCCAATTACTCAGGGTTGGATTGTTGTTATTTATATTGTATGATACAGTTGATTATTATATCACATTTGGTGACACACTTGTTGTGGATATGGAAATTGTTGTTGAGATTTTCCCTGAACTGACTTTTCACCTAGTATGGAATGAGATTTTAGTCTAGATGCATCATTAAGAGAACATAGGAATATTTAGGGACATGCTTCACTTTATGCATGCATGGGAAAATGCATTTTGGGTATTTTTTTCAACATAGACTATTTTTCATTCCTTTCAAAATGATTTGAAAATGGTATCTATTATGTAGTTGAACATTATAACATGATTAAATATGATAATTAATGGTCATCTAATGTGAACAAATGAACAATTTCAATGAAAATACATGTCAATAACCAACATGTAGGTGTGTGGTTGTTAAGGGTGGGGTTAGCACCTTCATTTTGATTGTATGTCGACATTTTCATAAATAATATTTGAAAATTATTATGATTTTCCTCTAACAAAAATGGGTTAAGGATGTGTAATGTGTCCTAAGAATCATGTTTTTTTACTTAGTGAAATCCATCCACATAGAACCTTGCTATGAGGATGCCCGGAGGGCATGCCTAGGAATGATTCTCTGCTGATTGAACCTGAGGCATAAATTGTTCTAGGTGAGGAAGCAGGGGACTTGTTCCCTAAGAACTTTTTTCGCGTCATGAAAATAATTGAATGAGTCCCATTTCGGTTTGTGATGTGAATTTCTAACCAGACAAGGGAGTTTCTGTTACAACACCCTGTGACTTTTTCTTGAGAGGGTGAAATTGATGGAGTTGTGTTCTGCATCAAGTGTATATATAATATACTCAACAAAATGGATACTCTTACTAAGATGATGCTAAAATTAGCAGATTATATGTTATCTAGACATGTAAAGTGTTGGTGGAACATTCAATCATGGGATGGAAATATAGAGACTATATAGTGGAAGGAAATTCAGGATATTTACAATAAAAAAAATTCAGAGCATCTTAAATAGTAAAGAGAATATGAGTTCATGAGATTGAATTTGCGGAACATGTCAATGATGGACTATGTTAGACACTTTAAAGATTTTTAATTCTTTTCTCTAGAACTTGTAGGAGATGACTCTACTGTAGAAAGAGGTTTCAATACTGGATTTAATGTTAGAATACGTCATAGGTTAATATCTCTACCCTAAATAATTTCAATGAGGTGGTAAATCAGGATATCATATCTCAAGGGAACCTGAAATGGGATTCCTATGTCAAAATTATGCTTTTTCTAGTCAATTGAGATGTCAATATTTTTATAGTAGAAAGTTTTATTATTCAAATTTTATCCAGGCCAGTGCAAATACAAGTATCTTGTTAGATGGATTAGTTAAACAAGATCTTACCTGAGAAAATTTTATAATTGTGGTAGGTTGCGATATGTTTCTAAATAGTGTCAATGACCACTAGTAGTGTGTAGAACCTACGAAAAGATGATACATTATAGTGTATCTTCATGAACCTGAGAAATATATTTACTAATGGATTACCTAGATAGATCCAGGGGTAATAGACGTGATTTTTCCACCATATTAATCTACTAGCTATGGTTTTACTAGAATATGATGAAGAGGTCATAGATGTGGTTATTCTGGGAATGATCTCACTCATCAGTAGATTGGTGTAGCTTTAGGTTGGTACATGACATCCTATGAAAGAGGGGAATGATAGTTTCATTCGTTGCGGCCTAGACTTGTGGATAGAAAGGCATGAACATTAATAGTGAGATGTAATATTCTTGTAGATTCTACATTAGCAAGTTCCTTATTTGATAATGGTTCCTCTGGTTTTTTATATTGGAAAAAAAATTTAACAGTTTGATCTTGGTGGTGGATTTTGTGATCTCGACAATGATGTAAGATGAACCATTGGGAGTATGGTCTAGAAAACTCTGTTTGTGATAGGGGATTTCTCTTGAGATTAGGGATTATCATTTTTGGTGGGATATCTATATCATTGACATGTCGGGATTTGACCTTATTATGGGTATGTAATTGATAGTCACATACTGAGGATATAGAGTGTTTGACCTTGAATGAAATCCTGGAATGTGGGGAGACACTTTTAGTTTATATAATAGATGAGGGTGAGATAATCCACATCATAAATTGGATTTTTGTTCCTATGAGTATGAGATAATAGTTAATGAGATGATTTCATGAATTGAAGTGGCTGGTAAATCTCGGTGGGACCAAAATGAATCATGAAATACAGTGATATCTTCCATTTCCAGGAATATAAAATAAGATATAATTCTTCGTGACACAATGCATCATGTATTACCAGTTGAAGGTAGATCATCAACAACCTGGTGGACTTCTAAAATAATTTCTCATTTTTGGATGGATGCAGGATGATGATAGAATGGATTTTTTGGTGGGACATATGATGAATCTAAGGAAAAATGAAACATTCTGTGATATTGTGGATTGACTAAAAAAATTATCTCATTTGTTTCCAATACATGAGACTTTCATAATGGAGAAGCTCGAAGAATTATATGTTTGGGAGATAGTTAATCTGTATGGGGGGGGGATGATTGTAGTTTTATGTAATTACTTGTGTTTTAAATCCTAATAATGGAAGATATTGTAGAAATATCACTGTACATTGGTTATATTCAATATGTATTTTCTCCCATAGATAGATGGGATGTCAGAGCATATTATACAGGGTCTTGAAGATATGTTTTGGGAATGTGTTAACGACTTTTGTGGATCTTCTTAGATGTACTTTTATTTAGATAATTTTTCTTATAAAAATGTTATTGTGAATATATATGCATATATGGAATCATATGGGGATCATTATGGTAGAATATTCATATCACAACTATGTTTGATGGTGGTGGGTGAGTGTTAGTTTTTTGGACTGAGTCTCACGTAGGAGATGTTTGACAGGGTTCAGATGATTTGGAAAATTATGGATAAGTAGCAGAGTTGACATAAGTAAAATGTTGGTTGACAGACACGACCCCTATAATTTACAAAATGGTGATAATGTATTTCTTTGGGTTTCTCCAATGATGGGTCACTATAGAATACATATACATGGAATATTGGTTCCCATGTTCACTGGACCTTTTTTGTTGTGGATATAATCGATCAATAAAAATACAATTTGTCTCTTCTATAGTAATAATGTATTATGCATGATGTTTTCCATATGTCACAACATCAAAAGTATCACCTTGACCCTTCTCATATGATTAATGTGGATGGTGTTAATCTTGAGGTATATGTGTCCTTTATAGAGCCTCAGATATGTTTGTTAGGTCACAGTGTCAAAGGGATACATAGAATGAATGTGTCGGTTGTACGTGAATTATGTAATCATGGTTGTGTGAAGGTGGTAACATGGGAAATGGAAGTATATATGATGGTTTAGTTTCCCAATCATTTTGTCATGGAATATTACAGTATCTTGGGAAATTAGATTTAGGGAGAACTGTTATAAGGCGGTGAGATTTTAAGATCCATACATTTTATTGTGTTGACTCATGAATGAAATCTTGTACTTTTTATTTTTATTTAAGTACCTTTGATATTTGTTTTACCTTGGGGGTTTTTTGGGTTTTAATTATGAAATTTGTAAGAAATATATGTTGTGAATTGTTGGTATAAGGTTAGTGAAAATGATGTACCCACCCAAGGAAACAACACAGCCCAGGACAGATAGGGTTCACACTGTGGGCACTAGGTTTTCCAATCTATACGCCCTATAAAGGGAAACTATGCACTCCCAAAATAATTAGATCATAGTTTGAGCATTTTTGGGGACACACCTGTGCCGTTTACTAGGAAATAGTGCTTGATAAATTTAATTGAATGAAAATTCATTTTGAAATTCCCCAAAACCCCAAAACATTCCCAAATTAACCCAAACACAGTCCAACATGATTCTAGTCTATTTAAAGGCATTCTAGAGGGATTAAAGGTATATATAACAACTTTTTTTCTCAGTTAAAATACTGAATTGAAGATCCATTCCAATCCTATTAAGTATTTTTCATATTGATGCATTCCCATTCAACCTCTTACTTCCCACATTCTTTTTTAGGATGTTATCCCCTTTTTTTAGATAGGTATTTTTTTGGTAAGATCTAGATCAATGATTCTTAATCTAGATATAGTTTCAAACGATCTTGATCCCCTTAATCTAGATTTTGGGTTGTGAGATATCGATCAAAATATTAATTGGTACGATGCTCAATTATGGAACATATCGATATAGGTGGTCTGTTATAAAATCCCATAGTCTTGTTATTGTTTACATGTATTTTATTGTAAAATTTTTTGGTGCCATTTAGAAATATATTTTCCTAATATAGAATTAATAAATGTGCCAAATTAGTTAATTGGGGAATTTGGGATTTTATTGAACAATGGAATCATGGAATTAAGATAATTAAATTATGAGTTAATTATAGAGACATTATTTTGGGTTTGAGAATAATTATTTGTTAAATTAATTATTAGAATACTAATTTTTTTTAGTGTGATGGAAATGAGTAATTAATTATTGAATTAATTAATAAGAATGATATTATTAAATAATTATTAAATTAATTAGTGTGACGAATTTGATAAATTAATTTTTTAATTAATTAATGTTATTGAGATTATTAATATTTATTATAATTAATTAATATGATTAATGTTATTATTAAATTTTGGGATTAATTAATGAGAGATATATAGTTAAGAAGATTAATGTCGATTAATCTTGAGTGATATGTTATATTGAAACATGTGATATTTTAGTGTATATGAATTGATGATATTATAAATGGGTCATGGACAAATAATACAAATATCCATGTGAAATGGATTAATGAAATTGTGTGGGAAAATGACCGATGATCCGAATAAACATGGAATAAAATTATATGAATTAAAAGAGTTGTAAGAGACATAGACTAATCATCCAAATACAAATGGGCTGTGGGACACATAAAAATGCTCCAAATACCCACGAGGTGTTAGAAACAATGATCTATGCACAAGATATTGATATTGGAACTGAAATCCAATTAATGGTAATATTAAAATTGAAATCAAATGTATAACAAAATAATTTTTTTTGAATGAAATATGAATTGATAAAATTGAATAGATCAAACCCCGACATGGATGAAGTAGTTATTGATATTCTGGTGTCCAAGAGAACCTAAGGATTTATAAGTTATATAATTAATAATTTATAAAGTAATAATTCTGTAATTACGAAATGTGGTTATTTATTTATACAGCTACACACAAAATTATTTTACTGGATATTCTTTTAGACATTGTTGGTGGTGGTCTACTCATTTGTATTCACATCCTACGTGGACTTCATGATTGGTATGCGAATATAATTTATTTATGAAATAAATGATATGGGAATGAGGCATGTATTAGATGGATGAGTAGATATGGAGCATGGTTGAGGGAGCTTAATGTGTTTCAGGACCCACATGGGAGGTGTATGTGTCTTTATCATTAGTCCACATTTAGACACTCGATGCATACTTTAATACAACTATTTTTCTGTTTATTTTGGATATTGTAGTTCTTATATTGTGCTACTTAATATGTTAGTATTCATTATGATTATATATATTTCAGTTATTGTTTATTATTACAGGTATTTTTTACTCTAATCAGTGAGCCTATAGTCTCCCGGTGATTGACATATCTGAAACTAACATATAGTCGGTATCCACTGGCATACACGGGACATGATTGAAGTCATGTGGACAACAGGATTGGTGTAGTGTAGCGTGGAAGATAGGTAGGGATGTTGCAATTTTAATTTGGTATTAAAGTATAATTAAATAAATTATAAATCAATTAATCTAATTTAGGTAATTTAATCCAATTTCGTTGTGAAATTGGACATAAAAACAATTTAATATTTTGGAATTTTTTTTAAAAAACTCATCGTCTCTTCTCGGCAGTTAAACTAATTAAAAATTAATTTCTATCACTTTAGTGATTAAAATTTTTAAAAATTGATTTATTATTTTCTATTGTAATAATTAATAATGTATAATATGTTCAACATAATCTTCTTCCAATGTGATTAGTGAATGTAATATATATTAATTATAGTAATTATGGTAAAAATGAGTTCTTCCCATGATTATAAATTAATCATAAAGGGCCAAATGACCACAACACTAGACTAAAATAAATTTTTAAGATACATTTCGACAAATTCCCAAATTGGGTAAATATTGGATAACTATTGGTGTAACATGATGTGTGTAAGTCCTCTAAATAGTGTTTAGATTTTTATATTTACAAGAATACAACTTCTCCTCCATTATAAATGTACCATCACACCCATCACTTACTCACACCACTGAAGAAACATTGTCTCTTCCCAAATATAATCAAATAATCTCTCATGTCCCATCTATTCATCATTGAGGCCTCACTTTGGGAATAAATCATACCAAGAAAGCCATTTGGTGGAAACAATAATGAGTTACCCATGAATAGGTAACATCCATCCATTATATTTTTTTGATTAAATTAAATACCCATCAATGTTTGTTATAAAATTATTATTTAATAATACATTTATCCTAAAAACATCTATATTTTTATTATAAGGTTTCTACTTATACCTATACACACTTTAATCGAATTCGTAACAAACTTATTGATCATGTGTATGGAAAAATATGTCCTAGTGAAACGATGTCGTTTTTTTTCATTACCACATCTCATGGTTTAGAATTATAATGGAAATAATATTTTTATAGGATATATAATATATTTATGATGTAATTATTCCTCTAAGATTATTATATAACACATAAATTCATGCTATACAATTTGTTTTAAAAATGATTTCTTCGTTTGTGGATGTGCAGACTACTACCTCCTCAAATACTTTTGATTTTTTTCACACAGTACAAGAAATGTATTAAGGATGAGTTTAGTAAACATATATGATAAATATTATATAATAATTATAATGGTATAAATCTATATATTTATATATATATATATATTTTATTTACATATATTTTCAAAATGAAAATAACATAGATATGATATTCATGCGTACCTATGACCTAACGTCTCTAGGAATAATGTTTTAAATTCTCAATTTCTACCATTTATATATTATTATCAATTATTATATGATGAATATATTTTGTAATTTTGTAATTTTCTCATTCTATAAATATGTAAATTTTTATATAAGTAATATTATCAAGAAGAACAAGTAAAAAAATATTTTAAAAACAAAGCAGACATTATTTTAAAAGTAACATTGACAGGGAGTTATAAAAAATATTTAATATAAATTCATAAAAAAATAATATATTGTATTAGATATAACAATATGGATTAGAAGTATATTTATAATAAAATTATATTTATTTTACAATAGGTTTTAATGAGTATAAAGGGAGTAAAGATATATGTTTTAGGTTATCTTCTTTAACTAAGAGACTTATTCCTTATTCAACCCTCATTTATTTTCTTGGGTGTATAAAATTTCCATGAATTTATTATATGATTATTTTAAATAAATTTATATGTATTTGAATTTCAATTTTATTATATTTTTTCATGGGTATTATGATTCAAATGATAAAAAATTGGTAATGTAATTTTTTACACAAATTTTGTTGAGTTACATGCCTTGTTATAAACCTATATATTTATATGGGGAGTATATACTTCCCTTGGAAATTTTATATCATGAATCTATTTATTTTATGAAATTTTATGTTTCATGTAATGATATTATATCATTTGGATTGTGGGTAAATGTTACCAATGTGGTAATAATTTCTTTCTATAATGTAATCACTTTTCAGGATTATTTATGATTAATATTTCATTGATGAAATATCATGATCCATTTCTGAATAACACTCAGGAAAAATCATACACTATAGTTATTAAAGATATACTAATTTACTGGTTCTAATTTTCCAATCATTGAATCTAAAGAAAGTGTTTTTTGAGGTAAATTGGAGTTTATAACCCTCCCTAGTCAATATTATGTGTTCATTCAAAACCTTGTTTCCTAAAAAATGTTTTAAAAATGTTTTCAATATTTCATAATATGTTTTCAAAATATTTTCATGGAAAAAGGTTTTAAATTTTTTTTCCATTATTTCCTTATATTTTATGAAATTATTTTTAATTTTTTTTCAACATGTCTTTACGATTATGTAATATATTTTCAAATAATGAGGATCTAAAAAAAATTTAAATCTTAATTTTTATATTTATAATGAAAATAGTTTTCAAAATGTTTTAAGGAATTATTTATATTTTTTCAATGTATTTTCAAATAAAAATTCTTCCAAAATATTATCAATCATTACTTATAAATTTTCAATAAATTTTTTGTGAATAATGTCTTCAATTTTTTTTATTTTATAAATTATTTATAATGAAATAAAGTTTAAATTTTTTTTCAATATTCAATTATAATTTTCCATTTATTTTAAAGGAAAAAGTTATAACATTTTTAATGAATCTGTCCTTGGTTTTTAGAGAAATATATTTTTATAAAATATAAAATATTATTTTATATGTTCTAATGAAAAAATAAATTAAATTATTTTTTGTGGCTTCTTTTATAAGATGTAAAAATTATTTTTAATGAAGATGTTATAAAAAAAGTTGTGTGTATGAAAAATTATTTTCCAAATAAGAAAGGATAATTTCACCAAGAAATTTTTTAAAAGATATTTCAAAATTATTTTCCATAAATAATGGAATTAATTGGTTTTACTCAATACTTTTCTAGGGATAGGATACAAGGGTTCAATTAATGTTCTTTCTCAAACCAATTTATGTTGTGACAGATTGATATTTATTAAACCTGTTTCTCTTTCAAGGGTTTTATTTTTATGAAACCAATTTCTATTTCATGGGTAATGTTTTATTGAATCCACTTATTTTAAGGTGTTATAATTTGAGTAAATGATTATTAACCCTATTTGATATCTATATATTATGATATGATGACATGTTTATGATACCATTTCATTTATTGGGTTATGATAAGATTTTTTATAATCATGTGGAACTTGTGTGTATGATTTAATTATGATATGGGTGGGACCAATATCTCCGTAAATTTTTTAAGGAAGGATTTATATCTTATGAGATAGACATGGCTCTATTGGTGAGTGAACTCTACTATAGAAAAGAATTTGTTAAATAAGATTGTGTTGGGAGTGAACAATTACAACCAAGTAGGCTTGGGTGGTGGATCCATATTACTAATATACCCTTGTAAATAATTCTTGACAAAAATGAAAATAACTTTATATGGTTATGTGTATGATAAAATTTCATTGACATGTTCTTATGTCATGATTTCAAGGCAGATACTATTGACTCCCTTATCAATAATGTCATTTGAATGACCAATATTTTTTCCTAGAATTGTGATTATGATCTTTCATATCCCGGGATTGATGATTTATTGTTATCATCATATTCTCATACACTTATTCCCATGTTATTCTACCATATCTCAGTTGTTTACCCTTACTGGTCATTTAATCTTACCCATTTCTTATGTTTCATTTCTCTATGTTATGCATTCATGTTTTATGTAAGATAAGTAAAAAAGAAATATCTTCAAGGTATATTTTGATGATAATTAACTAATATAATTTTTTTTATTGTTTCAGATACACTAATGTGTTGCGATCATTAGGCATGTATTTTTGCAATGACGAAAATAATCATAAAAAACGGAATTATAGCCATGTATGTAATGCATATGTAGCTATAGTTTTCAAAAAAGGATTCATTAGCCATTTAAACAAGGATGATAAAAAAATCTTCATGATACCTACACATATTTAGAAGGATGTTTTTATGGATGTCTCTAATGATTCTGATAGATTTAAATTTATGATTCATATACTAGAGATCCTATAAGATATTTTTTCCGAATTATGTTTTTTTATGATATGATACATGCTTCTCACACTATGAATTATGTTTTTAGTCAATGGTGTGAAGTGTAAATGATATGGATAATGTGGATATTGACAAAAAATAATTATATGAGATGTCAAATGGGATAATCACTAGAGTTAATGACGTTTTAATCATACACAGTCAGTCTTCATGGAACGTGATTAACAACGTACACCTTAACCATCTCTCAAAACCACCATGTATAATAATGAATGTCTTCACAATGTGATTGGGATTTAGAGACCATGGAGGAATGATGATTCAGTTTCTTTTGTGTCATTAATGTGGAATGATCCACCCAATTGAATATCGCATAGGAATAAGAAAATGATTTGACTATAAAAAATAAAGAAAAAATAACATAACTGAAAAATAAAAATGAATATTTTAGACAAAAAAATGGATTATAATATTTAACTTCTAAAGACATCATTGATAGTTAAGTTGTTTATGCGGAGAATGAATGGTCGGTATACAAATTGGTTTCCCAAGTGGAAATCTCAATAAAAGAATCATCAATGTGGTGTGAGTAATGGTTATATTACATATTATGAAGAAACTATAGGTTATAAATAAAAGGGAAGAGATATTATATTATAGGATGAGGTGGACCGATTAATGGATTGAGGAATATGTTGAATAATTGATTTTTTTGGTATTTTAATTGAATAATTATTTTCTAATGATTTTTCAATTAATGGTTTTATCAATTGATTTACATGAATATTTATAACAGCCACGGTAGACTAGAATATTGATTTAATTAAATGGTTATGTTCTTGGGAAACACATGATTCTGTGAAATATCACCCTTAATATGTTTCTTATATTAATATAATTATGTTTAGATAAATATATTTTTGATATGAGTAATTAAATTTTGATGGTAACAATTAACTTGGAACTAATTATGTATTTTTTGACAAGTTTTCTAAGAAATCATTGATGAATTTTAAAAAATTATTAACTTAATGAATACATCATATATTATTTTGAATAATTATACATGAATGTTTTCAATAAGTATTTGTGGTAATTAAATTTATTACAATGTTCCAAGAGAGTTCATGTTGTATGTATTAAAATTTTTGATATGGGAGAAAAAATAGAGAGTTTATGATATATGGGGGATCGATATGAATTTGTTTTTTTTTAGAAATTTAGATACCTTATTTCTAATGATTTAGACATCTATCTTTCAGATGGGTTATAAGATTATCCATTTATGGAATGGTTTATGTTAATCTTTAAATTATGTATTATAGATCAATGTGTTATATCTCCATACGAGGATTTATGAATTTTAAAAAACGTGTGGTATCCTTTTTGTTATTATATCTGAAGACCAATAGAAAAACCTATAATTTTATTTATGGATCATATTTTCTGAAAATTGTATGGGAATGATAAATTCACCTTCATATCATAGAATAATAGATGATGAGAAAATTTATCAAGGCCCGACAAAGGGTGAGGTATCCTCAAATCATGTGTGTATATCAGCTCATGAAAATTATTGATATTTTCTAAAAAGGGTCTTGAAATAAATTTTATTATTATTATTATTATTTTATTATTTCATGAACTCTTTCACACATCATAATTTAATGGTATTGTTATTGTAAATTTTCTCTAGATCACCCACTTTCATTTGATCAGTGGTCTTTATCCATCTCTATAAATATATATTCATTTCTTCTTATCCATGTTTTCACATTCCACCTATGATATCCTATATAGAAACCTAATTATGAGTTACATTGTGTTATTGTTATGTTTTTAACTTCTCGTTTTAAATAATGGTTTAGTAGTCAATTTTAGGATGTCAGCTTCTCTGAAAAAAATCAAGTATTAAATCATTAAAAACACATATAAATTTGAAGGGTGAAATTAATTTTAAGGGGTTTAATTGTTACAACCATATATATTGTTAATTATATGATATAATTTAACCTTTTCAAAAATATTCAATTCATACAACATTTGAAATTACATTTTATATATGAAATAACATAGTTTTTTCTATGTTATATACAACACCATGTCAATATTAAACTACTCAAAACAATTATATTTTCATCTGGTACATGAAAAACTATTTTTTATTTTCTAATACACATTATTTAGTCCCCTAAATATCTTGTGTTTCACTCAAGATAGTGTTTTATGAAAATACAGTATACTATTAATATTAGTATTAAACAATTATTACAACAACTACCAAGACAATAGAAGGGAAGATAAAAATATGATTAAAAAAATTGTGAAAAAATTACTTTCAAATATTTATAAAATTAATCATTTTTAAGAAATTAGTTCATGTTAATGTAATAACTCTTTGAAAATGAAGAAATTACTTTTCTAGGAAAAATAATTTTATCAGAACAGACATAATTTTATCTCGATAAATTAAAAAACCAAATTTTATTAATTTTTTAAATATAATTTATATGTTTTATATTCAATAAATATTTTTTATACTCATTTAATATATTTTATAGGTATAATATAATAATAAATACAATTTTATTAATACAATAGTATATTTTACTAAAAGTTAAATTTACAACAATTTGAAATATAACCAATTTTAAATATAATTTTTGAATAATTTCAAATTTTTATTTGAGAAAATAAAACACCTTTTTAAAATCATTATATCAACATTTACGATAGTTAATTTTTTTTATAATTCTTAGATGTTACTTTTTTTATTAATAGTGGAAATAGTTAAATTTAAGTAAAAATTAATTTTTAAAATATTTTATTTTTATAGTTATAATATTTTTTATATTTTTTTAAGTTATAATTATATCACTAATATATCTATTAATTAAACATTGGTCAATAGAACCAATTTCAAATTGATATTTCATATAAAAAAATTAAATCTTTTGGAACTTTATGCATTAAATACTAGTCATCACATCTCATCTAAAATATTATCATTAATTTATTTTCATCCACATCTAATATTATAATTTCTAAAAATTGATTCCATATTTGAAATAAGAATAATGAAAATTTTATAATATTTTCAACATAAATTTTTGCCAAAGTGATTCGTGAATGAAATTAAAATTACATAGAGTGATTAATATAAACATGAGTTTACTAAATAGTTCAAAGTTTATCATTAATGGGAAATTCACATAGAATCTAGTAAAAAATAAAATTGATGGAAGTATTTAGAAAAATTAAAAAATTTGATATAAATGAAAAATTATTGGAGAACCATGATATATAGGTGACATCAAAATATTGTTTACCTTTTCATGTATACATGAATGTCACTCACACACTATTATAAAAGGGTACTCACCCCTCACTTCCATACACATGTGAGAATACTTTATATATTCCAAAATATGGAAACATAATCTCCATAAATTCCTATCGTCATTTTATATTCCTCACTTTCGGCATAAAGAGAACCATAAATTCCCTTGGGTGCAAAACAAATTGATCAACCCAAAGTGGAGGAAACATCATTCAACAAGATCTTTTTTTATTTCCTTTATACACCACTAAATTATTTATATTCCATTATTATATAATAAAATATTTATCCTAAACATAGAAGGATTTTCTAATTCAATGGGTTGGACAAAAAGATAAACATACTTCCATAAAATTTGTAATGAATTTACCATTTGTTTTATGAGGGATTACTGCCTCATTAAACAATGTCATTCAATTTTCCTTTACCACCTATCATGGTTGGTAATTATGAAGAGAATACTATTTATAAATTAAAATAATTATACATATATATATGATGTATTTTTTATTATATAATTATTATATAATTCATATCTTCATGATTTCTATTTTTTGTGAATATGATAAATTTTTATGTCGATGTGTGGACTACCTCCTCTTTAAAGTGATGTGATTCGTTCAAACATTTAATGAAATGTATTAAGGATGTTTTTAGTAAAATTATATAATAAATATGAGATAATAATGATACTATTATTATAATATTTATAACAAAAAATATAAATCATATAATTTCTTACATTTAAAATGATAATATAATGGAAACAATGTTTTTGCATATGTACGACGAATATTCTCAATGAACAATGCATTTAATTTTCTATTTATACGATTTATGGATTGTTGAAAATATTTATGTAATGAATATATATGATATTTATATCATGTTTAAAATTATATATATAATTAAAACATGATATATGTAATAGTATATAGAATATAAGGTTAAATCATATTCAAAAAGTGAAGCATACATTATCCGAAACAAAAAATTAACATGGGGTTTTCAATAAACACGTAATATAAAGAAATAATAATATAATATAAGGTATTAAATATAAGAATATGGTTTTTGAAATATTTATAATAATTTTATTTTTATTATAAATTATTTTCAATGATTATGATGAGATTCAAGACATACGGTAAGGGTTTTCATCTCTCACATTTATTTATGTGAAACTTATTCATTATTCACGAGTAATTTAATTTTTATTATGTATATAATACCCATAAATGTATTATATTATTATTATAATTAAATTTATTTGTACATTCATATCTTTTTTGTAATCATTTTTTTATTGGGATCAAGGTTCAAAAGTTTCCAAATCAGTAATATAATTTGTTTCCCAATTTTCCTTCTAAGATATACATGAAATATTTTGCAACTATATTTTTCTATGGGGTGTATAAACATCCCGCTGACATGTTATATAATGAAATAAATTAAATCATTAAATTTTATTCTTCATACAATGTTATTATCTCATGTGTAATTTGAGTTAATGTTACCAATGTTGTAATATTTTATTCTTACAATTACATAATTTACTAAAATTATTTACAATTATGTTTCCATTAAAGAAAAATCATGATCTAGATCTCAAGAAAACTCATGAACTTTACTATCCAATAGTTATTCATGGTATCTTGATCTATAAGTACCATTTTTCCAAAATTTTGTTCACAAGATAATTATGAAAGAGTTCTTTTAATAAAATATTTTGTTATCTCTCTCTTCCGTCAGAAATATATTTTCTTTCCAAAACATATTTTCTAAAAATATTATCAAATTTTTTTTTCAAACATTATATATAAATTCTCATATAATATTCAAATAAAACCGTCATTTAATGTTTTTCAATATTTATTAATTATATTTTTAATACAAATTTAATGAAAAGAGTTTTAAAACGGTTTCAATAATCATTTAAATGTTTTCAAAGAAATAGGTTTTCAAATAGTTCTGTAGATTCCTTTATAATCAATGGACGAAAAAAAATTTAAAATTTTTTCCATAATTTTTTATTACATTTCAAATTATATTCAAAGAAAAGGGGTTTCAAAACATTTTGAGGCATTATTTATAAGTTTTCAATGTATTCTCAAAGAAAAACGTTATCAATTGTTTTCAAGAAGTCATTATATTTTTTCAAATTATTTAAAAATAAAAATTCATTAAAATATTTTTATTTATTTATTTATATTTTTTTAATGTATTTTTTAAGAAAAAGGATTTAATAATTTTTCTAGTCTTTGATTATATGTTTTCAATAAAATAGTATTTCAACACATTTTTAATGTTTCATTATATGTTTTCACAATAAAAAGGATTCTTGATTATTTTATATGATTTCATGTTTATTTTCAGAGAAAAAATCATTCAAAATGATTTATGTTTTAAAAATGTTTTTTTATATAAGAAAGAATTTTATCCCTAAGAATTTTATTGAAATTATTTCTATATATTATTTTCCATCTTATATGGCATTCATTTTTATAAGACATTCCATTTTTGGGGAATTGATTCAAGGGCTCCATTTATATTATTTCTCTGAATGATTAATGTTTTAAAGGAATGATTATAATGAAAGTGATTTATAAATAACATGTAAATTTTTTATGAAACATTTTCACATTCATGACATAAAAACTTATGAAAACCATTACATGTCGTGGTTTATTCTTTCATGAAATGATTGTGAAACATGTATCATTTCCAAGTTTTATGATATCTTGTCATGTTTATGATATACATTTAATTTCATGAGATATGTTATGATTTTTTTTATCTTGTAAAACATGTATCTATTTTTTTAATTATGATATGGGTCATAACAATACCACCTTCCAATTAATTAGATTTATATTTATATCTCATGAGATGTATATGGCTAGATTGGGAAGTGAACTCAATTTATTAAAATAATTTCCCCACTATAATGGTCTTAGGAGTGAACCGTTACTACTAGGCTAGACATGGGAGTGAACCATTACAATCAATATGGAATGGGTAGTAAACCCATACTAATAATATGGCCTCGTAAATAATCCTTTATTACTATAGAAATCATTTTATACAGTTATGTGTCTCCCACATGTTCTATTTATTATTCATATGTTATGATTGTATGGATAATTCTCTTGAATTCATTCAAATTCTTGTCTTATTAACTACCAATATTTATTCCATGATTCATTTGTATGATATTTTATATGTATTTTATGATATTTTAATGCCATTCTCATCAAATTATAACTTTATGCTCGTGTTATTATTATATATCTCACTTGTTTTACATTATAGAGTATCCAAGCAAAACCCTTCCTTATGTTTCCTGATTTATGTTTTGAAGAATATTTTTATGTTCGAGAACTAATGGGGATTATCATTATGGGATATGTTGAATATATTTCCTTAGGAATGACTATTGTGTTTCCATAATTCCAAAATAAAGTAAACAGTTGCGGCCCTTAGGCATGTATTTTTGTAACGTGTTGAATATTCATTTTTTAATCGATGTATAAAAAGCCATTGTCACTATACCTTGGTACACTACAATAGAATATATTATAAAAATAAATATAAAAATTTCATTTTTGTTTTGATAAATGATCAGTTTGAAATATAAAAATATAGATCAGTGTATTTAAAATTATATGGATAGAAGTGAACCATGAATATTCTTTCAGTGATGTCCTAGTGATGGACCATATGTTGATGAATGTTGTGGGTTATATTCTCAAAATTGAGTATTGAAAATTGTTAACATTTCATCAAGTCACTTGAGTGATAATAAGAAATCCAAATCCAAAATTTATGTTTTTGTAGTTATTAGAGCATAGATCATGGATTTAATGTTCTATTTGGAGGAAAAAATAAAAATAATTACATGTAGTTAAGTATATGATGAGTCATGATTTTGATACGCTTGTGTAAGTAGGGTCGACAATGTATTATGAATAACATTATGTTGTTTGTTAGACCACTAATATTTTTTATTGATTAAAACTCTAATGGTGGGAGGTACCATAGATCTGAATGGGAAACTATAAGGTGAGTTCTACTATAGGGATAACCATGAACAATATAATGAATTTTTCATGAAATTATTTTGTCTTCAGATGGTAGGATATGGAAATCAATCATCTAGGTAGTTTTTTATGGTGGAATGAAGTGTCTTGTGAATTGAAAGGTTACACTCCATATCATTAGAGTTATATGAGAATTTTTTTTGTCATCCTATAGTAAAATATAATTATTTTATTATTAATTGATTACTATAGTGGGTTGATACATTTAGTTTGAAGGCCATATATTGTTCTAAAGGAAAAATACTTTTTGGTTATTATTTTTTAAATACATGTTTACTTACGGATTTTGAATTTGGAGGAAAATTGGAATTTTTTATTTTGGAAATATATTAGTGACAATATGGTAATTTTACCATAATATACGATTTCAAAAATAATCACCACTCCAATGGTCCATGATTAGTTAATGTACCCAATATAGGAGTTTGGTGGAATTTTATGTTGTTAAAAATTTGGTCATGTATTTATTATTTATTATATTTAATATTAAATAATTCTTGCAAACTCATATGGATATATTTTTTATTAGAGAGTCATACTGAGATTCTGACCACACTTTAGAGTCCATAATTGGGGGTTTTACTTAGCTTATTCGTAAAACGGCTTTAGGTTTGGAGACACTACATGTGAATTTTATATGGGAATTCAATTTACATATTATTTAATTAAATTTATAAAAACACCCCACCCCAAATTTTGGCTTTATATCCTTAAATGGATAGAGGGAGATGGATTGTCCATTAAAAATTGGATGGAATGAGATAATAGGGGGTAGAATATTCCATCAAATAGAATATATGATCATGATCAAGATCGTAATATGGAGAAAGGCTTTTGGGAATGTATTAAGTACCAAAGATTAAATGCCTTCACCGTAACACATTCTAGTTATTTGAGATTTATCCTATAATCTCAATAGATGTTTCTTCAATTATTATATCCCATTAATGCTAATATGGACCCAGTAGTGGTTGAAATATGTTTAATTTGGGGGGGAAAAGTGGTTTTGGGGGTATAGAGGGGTTTCCCTTTTAGAAATCTAAATTACATGGTGTATGGTTTTATGAAAGCACACTATGTGTTATTCATATTTTGGGGAATTAAAATTTTTGATGTAGAGGTTGTGTACTTATAGTATATGTTGTGTACATGAATATGTATGTGTTTTCTTGTACATGATAAAATGAAATTTATAGAACTACAAGATATGAAATTGGAGAACATGTTGAATAGTAAGGCAAAATCTTGTGAATGAGAACACAGGATAAAAACCCCTTGTATAGAGGATACAGTTGTGTGGATATATGATTACAGATCCCACGTATGATTTAGTTATGTTGATATACAAATCACAACACTTGTTTTACACAATTTTTGTATAATAACATGGATATATCAATGTTTTAAGAGTGTGCACTGTATACATGGGGTCCACACTATGTACATCCACTTTGTAACCTTGTTGATGGTTTTGGTTGATTTTATTCCATAGATCTAGAATTGGAGTAAATATGAGATCTTTTTTATTTTTTTTCTTTTTGAAAATGATTGTAATTCACTTGGGGGTGTTCTATGGGATTCAATGTGACAGTTTGGTGTGATTATGTTGTCATAGATAATTTTTCCCTCCAATAATTGATTCCTGATATCTCCTAAGACTGAGAAATATTATGAGATCTAGGTAAGGGTCATGAGAATGATAACAAAATGTGGCATGGGTTTCTCCAATCCCATGATTTTTTTTAGATTTTTACTATACCTGGTTAGTGGGACAATGTTCCAAATTAACGTGACAGATAAGTTTACTGTTCGGGACAACATATGCATACATGAAATTTGGATATTCTTAAGGTCATCTCCCTTATGTCGTATGCTGTATTTTAGGTCTATGAGGTTGTGATATTATTTATATTTCATTGTGGTATTCTTGACCACTAAGAGATGGTTGTTGGCCCAAGATGTTAGTTATAACCAATGATTGGCAGAGGGAAGTATCCACCAAGATTCTAACCCATATCATATCGAAAACTATTCCTACACATACCTAATTATTATGTGGATTTCAATAGGGATTTATCTCCTATCTTGTTTACCTTGATGGACATGTGGTTTCCAGACCCATCCATAGAGGTTAAATTTCACATTCTATTAATTTTTGTGGGTGTTCCATTGGGTATCCAACAAATATTTCAAACAACGAAGATACACCGTTACACCATACATTGGTTCTTGAAAATATAGATATATTATTTTCTTGTTGGTTTTTATTGGGCTTAGTTTTACAATCTTAATGATATTGCAGATCTACTAGGTTTGCGATTTTTTTCATTTATACTGTTAATGGATGATTTAGTTGAGAGAGTGAAAAATTTAATTCCATTCACATGTGAATTAATATTGAGAAAAATTGTATATTTGTATTGATATTTTTTTCCTGGTTTTGATGTTTGGACGAGGATACAAGAATGACTGATTTTAGTTATGATTGATATTGGTGACATTACGTCACAAATATATGCATGAGATTGGGACATATGGGATTCTATAGGTATAAATTAGAATTGTAGACATGGTGTTCCATATATATGGATGAGACTATAGGAGATGAAATTCCAAAGATATGGATGATATTGCTGGTCACAGAATGAGATATATTTAAATGAGATTTGTTAACATTTCCTACAACAGATATAGATGATATTGGTGAATATTCAATTATGTTCATATGGGTGATATTAGTAGACATGGAGATCCACATATATAGATAAGATGAGTGGGAATGTAATTACATATACATGGATGAGATTATTTGACATGTAATTCCACATATATTGAAGAAGATGGTTCACATGGTGATCCATATAAATATATATATTGGAATATTTTGAATGGGGTTATACATATGTTTTTGAGATATAAGACTGGTGTTATGGGTAAAGGCATTACATTATCATGGTACGATTAACTAAGGATGATGTTTATTGGTATTATGTAAGAGATAATAATGAATTTCATGAGGTTTGGTTGGGGTTTCCATGGATTTGGATACCCCATGTTACATGGGATTCACAATCATCAATATATTCATTTAGAAACACTTCTGATTGATGAAGGTTTTTTATCAATGTCACAAAATAAAGGATTGATAGTGGTTTTATTCTCATATTTTCAATTTTCGTTGTTAATGGATTATATTTATGATCATGCACTTATTTAACTAGGTAATATTTTAATCATTGGGGGTACCCTATAGAGATATATTTCCCAACCATATATGTACTCCTCAGTGTGTGTTCATAAATTCAATCTTCTTTTAGGATGATAGTGTATTCAAGACGTATTGGGTGGAGGTACATAGTTTTATGCTTTAGTAAAGTCACTCATGTGGATTTTGATGATCACGATATAATAGATCAATAGTTTAGTGGGTACCAAGGATGTATCTAGGAATGGAGTCTAGAGTAGAGCTTTATGTTTTTATGTTTTTTATTTTATATATATATATTCAACACAGTGTAATATCATAGTTATATTTATGACATGGTTGTTGTATCATTAACTATATTTTATTTTTCCTTTATTATTATATTAAATTTTTTAACAATTATATGAACATTGATCAGGATGATTCTAGGTAATTTTTTTATGTTTTTACACTCTTGCATGGGGGTATAGTCATCTTACATCTCTACCGTAAACCCCTAATTCTAGGTGGTGGGCTCCGATATAGGAGGGTAATAGCTAAGTTATTATGCTATACCATCTCTGATCATCACTTCAATTGAATATGGTACATGATGTTCCATTTTCATAGTTGGAAAATATTTTATAAGATAATTATTAAATTGTATTTTAAAAAGATCCCTTATTGTTTTTAATTGTTAATTTTTATCTAAAAAATATATAATATAATGGGGAGAAAAATTAATTTTTAAAACCAATACATTATAGAGAATTATAATTTTTGTGAAAGTGAAAGGATTGGGAAGGAAAATACAATAATACATAAATGATAATGAAAATATTTCTTTCTCTACATAGCAATGAATATCTTTGTAAATAATCCATAACTAATATAGAAAATGTAAAAAGATATTTTCCTCATTATTATGAATATAAAAGAACTAAAATATACAATGTTATTAATAAGTGATAGTATATATGTTATAAAAATTTGAAATATAAATAAATAACATGAACATCATGCAGAAATATTATTCCCCAAAAAATAAGTGATAATATTAGCTCAACACAGAAACATTATTTAAGTAAAATTGCAAACTAAAAAAGGTTAAATGGTACGAAAAAAATTAAAAATCAACATTTACACAAAATATAAGATATAAATTGTTTTTATATAGGATATATATAATTAATCCCCCTAAATATTAAAACATAAAAAATCTTGATTCGAATGTAAGATTGTAAAATAAAAACTAATAGATTTGGTAATATTTGAATAATTTTATTTTTAATGTTAAAATTTTAAATATAACATTATATTACATTAAAAAAATATAATTATCATAAAATATATCAATGTGTTACTAGATTAGGGTCACCAAACCCCTACTCTAGGAATAATTAATAAATTATAACCATTACAAAAAATTCTATTTTACCATGTGAGACCACAAAATGATTACTAACATATATTTTACATAAATTTCATAATATAGATTTTATATTATAAATAATTATTACACAATCACAGAAACCAATCATTCAGAATTATTGGTAATTATATAGACTAGGAACTTATTGTATAACACTATAACCATTTCCTTATAGCCTCACCATAGAAGACCCCTATTCAAATGTGGCATATGTTACCCTCTTTTTCTTATCATTAGAATGTAATCATAAACAAGGGGTGATATTAGATAATCATTAATAGTAAAAATTACAGATAAAAATTAATGATCAATAATTAAAAATTTGATTTTCATATGGGTATAATTAATTAATAAAAATCTATACTTGTAACAATAGAGAATCAACCCAAAAAATAATCACAATATATGAATCATGACATAAGGATTATAGTTTCAGAATTGAGATATATGTAGTCAAAATATGATTAAGTATTCATAATACCAAAATTTATAACATAATAATAAGAAATACCAATATATATACGAATATAAAACAAAAATATAGAAAACATATCTAACCAAAATCATGTCTATAAAGAATCAATGGATCACATCTATTCATAATCACGCCCACATAAAAACATGTGAACATAGCTACACAAAATAATCTACATTCCCAAAATTGGGCACAAATATACCTACAATCATGTTCTTGAACATGATTTGGAATATATATATATGTATAATCATGTCCATAAAAATTCATGTGGACATGTACCCACAATAATGTTCATGACCAAATATGTGAACATAACTACCCACAATCAGGTCCACACAAAATATCATTATCTCAGGAGATCTAAATATGTTTTTCAATGAATTGGTGTTTTAAAAGGAACCTCCAAAGGAATAATGGTAAAAAATACATACGGGTTCCCTGAGAACTTGATATCATTCATAATACCATAATAGAATAGTTAACCTAAGGGAATGAAATGGGTTTAATGAAAACGTCCTAAGACTAAGTCATAAGACATTAGGTAAAATAAAATTAATAGATTCATTAGAGATTATCATTTTTTAATTATAGTAAACACTAAAGGATATTCATAAAGAAAAAAAATCACACTAAATGTGAATTAATAATTATTTTGAGAATGAATATGAAAAACCAATTGTGCTTTTTATTCCATTATTTTGGAAGAAAACAATAAAAAAATAAAATATAAATTTCATTCAAAATACATGAAATAATTGGGATTTTATTTTATCAATAAAACATATAAATATGGTAGAAAAATAAAATCATAAATGAAAACATTTAAAACTACATTCCATTAAAAATTTTGTAATGAAGGTCAAAATTAGAGGAAAAAATTTGTATAAACTATTTTCATAAAAGATTATTTTTTATATAAATTATTTTCATATAAAATATAATATAATATATCATATATTTATAAATAATTACATTCATTAAAAGTTATAAAAACTATAAATATAAAAGGGAAATTTTCATAACTAAAAGTGGTAATGGTAAACTCAAACTATAAACATAATTATCCTGAATTGTGAACAAAATAGAGGTAAAATTCCCATAAACATATAAAAACAAGAAACCCCCATATTTGACTAAAATATATAAATTTTTAGATATAAATAACATATTCTTCCTCATAATTTATTTTTAAATATGAATATTCCAAATTTCAAAGTGATATTGTAAATAAACCCTTACTTTTACCCCTAAAATGCATGGATGTGATATACCATCATGATAAAAAAATAAACATAAACATTTAATGAATAACATTATTATTATTTATCATTTTTTGTACTAAATAATTATAATTAAACATTACACATATAATAATTATTTATTATTTATTTTCAAAACTATATGTTATAATTATTATTGGGCCATCTGTGATTGATATTGGAGTTGTTGATCCTTGTTCTCTGATGCCATATTCAATATTCATAGTTCAATATTGGGTTTGGAAAAATATTTATTATATTATATATGAATACCCATGTTCATTTGGATGAAGTTAGTGGTATTTTTCATGATCATTAAACCAATTTTAGTCATGATCTTATAAATGTTTTAATAATAAAAAGTTATAATGACCATTTTTTGTTACAAATATAGAATCATATTCATGAACTAGTTGACCCATTAATATCATAGTTTATATTTATTAAATAATTATTTGCAACTATTATTAGAAATAGTGATTGTTATATAACATATTTCATGTGGGTTTATGAATCATGCCAAACAAGAACATGTAATTAAAATGAATGAGTAAGAGTAAACAATCAGGTAATTGTATTATCATTTAAAAAAAGAGTAATGATTTTTATATAACATCATTATAATGGATTTTAATATTTTTATTGAATGAATTTGATATGGTAAATGAAAATATTTGTGATTAACTATTTAATAAATTAGATTAACTCTATTATTCATGATATTTGTTCCTTATGAAGGAGTAACATAATATTTCAATATGAGACTCAAATCTATCAAACGAATTATAAGGAACATGTAGTTGAAAAAAATTCTATGTATTTAATACTGAACTAAAGGGTTTCAGTGGAACATTATGGGTATGTGAGGGGTCTATTAATATGTGAGTTTTTATTGGCCTTTCTAAATATATTCATTTCATTAATAAATACATATTTCATTTTAGAAATAATATGTCTAAAATATGGAAAAATAATTGAGGATGGATAGGGTTAGACCTAAATGAATAAATTTACACATTTATAAATATTTTATTATGATATATTCATCATTTTTATAGTTTATGGAAGAATGGTATGTGGGGTAAAATTTACATTATAAAAAGTAATGGAAGTGAGATTGATGGAAAAAAGAAATTTAAAGGAATAAATATTTAGTGATTGTGATCAAAGGAAAATAATATTTTATAATGGAAACTAAATTATGTTACTATGTTCATGAATGTGATCAATAAATAAATCAAACGTATGATGAGTGTGAGTCAAAAATTTTAAATAAAATAAATGTGATCATGATAATTTAGATATGATGAGAAAATTATGGTTAAGTGGATAATTAAACTAGTTAGCATAGATAATTTAAAAATTATAAAAATATAACTACTATTTGGATCATGATGTTATAAATGATGAAATTAATAAATTAAAATAGAGAAGAATCAATGTTTGATAAATGAGTTTGAAAATCACTTGACGTGAGTCCATATTTCACCTCCCCATGGGTTGAGAAGTTTTTCATTTATACTCCATTGATTTTAATGTAGATCGAGAAATTTATTCCTACCTTTAAATTTTTTAGTGTTCAAATGAAACCTATATCCCTTACTTTATCAGTAGTAAAAACCTATTTTTAATAATCCCTAACATTGCTTATTTTGTTCACTCGTCACTCAATTTGGGGTTGTGGGCAACCATTTTAGAAGATGAATTGATCAGGGATAAATTCCTTTAATACAAATCAATTTCAAATATTATCCCCTATATCTGAATTACAATAGAATAATTTTATAGAAAATAGAAAGGGGGAAATGTAGGAGAAAATGAATAATATTCTGAATTTAAATTTGTTATGAATTGGTCTCTATGATATTGATAGATAAGATATGTTGATTAATTTTTATATCATTATAATACCACCGTTAAGAGAAACATATGACTAAAATCATTGAAGGAATCATATTTTTGTTGTCTCTTATGGATTTCGGATTATTTTAGAATTCAAGGGATTCATTAATCAATATCAAATCTCTGATTAATATTATAGGTTTTATAAAAGTTAACAACTTTTATATTATATTAGACTTACTTTAGATATTTAGTAACACCACTACATGGTTAGTTAGCTACATAGAGTTTGGCACATCTTCCATGATTCCATGGTTAATATTTTTTGATACACTATATATATGATATAATTAATTTCTATACGAGGTTCTATACAAATGCCACAAGTTGTTCGGTGGATCTATAGAGTCCTACAAGTTCTACTGTCATAACTCCAAGTATGACTATAGATATTATAATCTCCATCAATTATTATAGATTCACTATGAACATCATACAATGATTCAAATAATAACCTCAATATTTTAATTTAGATTCATAAAATCTTTTTCCATTATGTCATCATTATACAATGATATTTAATAATACACCTTCTTTTACATCATTAATGTAACATCCCGGGTCAATAATGAGTAAGAAATTTACATATTTGTTAATATTTGTGAATTAAAAATCAATTTTACTTTAAAGGGGACACTATGATTTTATGGCACACATGATAGGGAATAATGGGCTTCCTTGAAATCTTATGTTGCCCAAAATGATGAGTAATAATGAAAAAAAAATATAATATAATTATTTTAAATAGTAGTTAACATCAAGCCGTTGTAATGGAAGGAACGAAAAAAAATAATTAGAATATTATAATATATGTTTGTTAAATATTTTTACATTTATCTATATAATGTTAGAGGCTTAAAATGTGAATGAATAAAATTTTAAGCATAATTTACTTTAAAAGGATGATTTACCGCCTTTTGGTGTCGAAACCTCTTTAAATATAGTTTTGGTCACTTTTATATGTAATTTTTTATAAAAAAAAGTATTATTTAAAACCGGGACATCAAAATTCAATTTGTGTAAAATTTTGCTATTTTTCTGATAAAATTTTGTTTTCTAATGAATAGTGAAAATGCTGTATTTTAATTCAAAACTGAATTTTAATATAATATATTTATATGGTTATATAATCTTTTTAATTAGTTTTAAATTATAATTATATTATATTTTTACCATTTAATTCAATGGTGGTCATTGAAATTAATTTCACTTTGAAATTGGACATAAACAAGTGTCAATCTTTTGATAGTTATTATTTCTTAAAAACACGCTATTTTTTTTGACAATGGTAATTAATTATAAATTAATTAATGCATCCTCATTATTATGAATTTTTTAAAATAGAAATCATTTTTGAATTCAGAAAATCAAATATTTGTTTGGCTGAATTTTTGGTATTTTTCTGAAAAACATCAATTTTCGATGAATAGTGAAACCACTTAGTAGTAGTTAAAAAAACTGACATTTTCATTTAAATGAAAATTTACCACTTCTATGAATTGAATTTCGAAAACCCGATATACATGGTTGTTATTAGTAAGTAAAATGTTGTTCAATAAGATGAAAATAATTTTTGGTGAATAGTGACTTTTCACTTTAATTTACCGCGGTTAAAGGTTAATTGGGTAATTCATGATAAAAAAATATTATAATAATTCAAATTTACCTTAACACTTTTCCTATCCATATTGGATGAGTAATGGCTGACAATGGGCTCTTTGGGTCGATTTTGGGACTCCATGTAGCCACTTATTAATGATAATGACACATTATATTAATTAATTTAATGTAAAGTAAAAAATGGCATAATCAAATATCCTAAGTAATGTAATTTTTAAATAGGGTTATATAAGTTATCTTTTCGAATATAATTTTTCATTCGGAAGATAAAATGATTTCCTACATCATGGTATTTTTTTTAATTTTTAGAGATCAAATAAATAAAATTATTTATGACACCATAATGATGCAGTGTTTACCTCACTAATAAATTGTTTAAATAAATAAGATTATAAATATTAAAATAAAATGAAAACCTGTCCAATTCATATAGGATGATTTTATTTCGACCATGAGTCATCTTATCATCGACTCTAATGATTTTTGGACCTTTAGAAACTGAATATCATTATATAATAAAATATTATGTTCACATTATCCTAAAGAGCCCCTCCTCCCCCTATAAAATGACACCACTTATAACCCATTCGTCACACCGCTCAACCCACTTGGATCATCCAACCCCTTCCCAAATAACCTCTCAAGATCCACCCAATTCCACTTAAAAGCCTTACCTTAAGTAGAAGTCACTTCAATAAGTCCATTTGGTTCAATCCAAAGGAAGTTACCCAAATTAAATGTATCGGTTTCTCTTAAATTTTTTTTATTTTATTTTCTTTTTTTTTACTTTTCCGACTCCCTAAACTCATTTTAATACATTATTTTATAACAAAAACAATATCCGAAATTTAATAGTTTGTTTTTATAATAAGGATTCAAACTAAACTTACACACACCACTATATAATGAGTGAAGAACATACTGTTTCTGTGGATGGAAAACTAACGCCTCATGAAACGATGATTGTTCGATTATCTCCTACCCCCTAACATGGTGACCATTAAGATTGAAATATATTTATATTTTATGTATATTATGTTTTTTTTATTCTTCTGTATTATTCATTTATTGCATACCATTATAGTTTCCATTATGGGTAAATGTGATAATTTCCTTTGAGGAAGTACGGACTACCGCCCCCTCAAGGTTATATGATTCTTGCATGACATAAATGGAATATATAAATGATGGATTTAATGAAATATCTTTACATAAATATCATATGATATTATATTTGAAATATAATATAAAAACGTATCATTAATATTTCATTCCTTTAAATATTAAATATAAATGAAAGAAGAGTTCATGCGTATGTACGACTTACTGTCTCCATGAATGATGAATTTCATTTATTAACTCCACATGATATGAAATGTTATAAATACATATACAATGAATACATATATGATATATCTGATATATAAATCATTTATATCTTCTTGGAGATAATTTACTTTTGACCACATGGACAAATTGTAATTACAACAAGTTTATTTTTGACTCAAGTTCAAAACATCGATAAAATATTTAATATGAACTCAAAAAATTATTTAGTTTCTATAGAAAGATAATAAGTGATATAAAATGAATAATAAACATTAAAAATATTCTTAATTATGTATATATTAACTTAAATTCTTTATTTAGGAAGAACACAAAACATACAAGTCAAGCAGGACACGAGGGGAGGGAATTTCTTATCTCAATTTTAATCTCATGAGATTTCCATTGTTCTCCACTTATTTTTTGCATGTGGTGTAATGTATTCTACCATTGATATATATTATAATGATTTTATTTATATTCATGGTATTGAGTGAATAATTTTGAGGTTATTATCTTTTGGTCATATGACTCGATTGATTACAACGAGGTAAGGGGTTATTTTTCTCACTTTTTATTCCCATGAGATTCATGCTATATTTGTCACTATTTCCTTTGAGTGGTGTATGTAATGCCATGATTATACTCTTTGTGTAATGTACAGTCATTTATGGGTATTTACTTATACATTTTACTATCCTTCATTCATGTTCCATATGTTTTGTAAGTTACCAAATTGGTAAGGGAACCTTTCACCCTCCTATTTTTAGAAGACTTTTTTTGTTATGTCTTTTAACTAACATCTTATTATGTTGGTGTGTATTATTATATATCCCTATTTATGTAAATTTTATTTCCAAGTGATTATATACCATTTTTATCTCATCAACATAGTTTCTGAAATTTAATGTGACACCGTGAGGTTTTCAAAATATTGCAAGGGAACTTCTTAACACAATTTCAATTCTTTGGGTTAAAATTGTACTTCTTGAATATGTCATCATATGAATATGTTTGAATGACCCTTAATGGTTATAGAGTTAATATCCAATTATATTTGGTGTATTTATATTTTTCACACATAATTATGTGATAGATTTATCCATAATTTAAGGATACCGTCTTATAAGGGATTTCATCTCATTTTACATTTCCATTGATAATTCATTGTTTCAATGAAGCAAATAAATCTTATATGGTATATATACTGTCCTTTGTCATATTATATCATGAATAACTTTATATTCATGATATTATAAAGTTCATATTAAATTTTATTCCTCAATTATTTGTATTCAAGATTCTATCATTTTTTTAAAAACTCTTTAAATTAAATATCATTTTAAATGTTTTATAGATTTATTATTCTAAATCATTATCTTTAATGTCCATGTTTTAAAAATGATTTTGTGTAATATTCTATATGCACATTAATGTTTTAAAACTATAATTCCATTAAGAGCATCAATGTTTTATGGGACACTTTGACTCAAAAATATCTTTTTAAATGGTTTATGAAAATTGAATGACTATTTCAATATCTTGAAATTACTTATTGTTATTTAAAATGAAATGTTATTAGTGAAATGTTTATATTTTAAATATTTTATGTGTTATGATGGTACCTGGACATTTGATGGTTGGTTACATGATAAACCATATGATGGGTGGTTCCGTGATAAACCGGGATGGGTGGTTACATTATAACCTACAATGCATTGGATATGGAAGTCGGCCATATGGCTATTCCATTTAGTGATATATGTGGAAGTCGACCATATGGTTATTCAATTTATGTATGTTTATGACCCGAGTTACCCTTATCTATTATGTGTTCTTTATATGGGTTTCATGGTAATATTAAGGTTAGAAAAGGGTAAGTAGTGATCTTTTATTCAGTGAAAAGTATTTACTTCTTCAAAAAGGTGAAATGTATTACTTATGTTAAAGTATTCATGGTTTACTTGTTTTTTTTTTTGAATAACTAACAGTTTTCCTTCTTTGTGTATCCACTAATAATCTTTTCATTCTCATCCCAAGTTTTTTAAATGTTTTTCACATGAAAAAATGTGGAATAGGGTCAAGGATGTGATCAAGGAAAAGTCATGCTGTCTTAAACATGGAACTTGACATTACTCTTTTTTTCAAGAGTTCTTGTTTTGTGAAAAATGGAAACTGAGTTGAAGTGTCTACTTTGTATTTTTAGTTTGAAATGAAACATAATATTTACGGCCTAATTATCAAAAACTCTAAACCCGAAAACATCTTAAATGTGAATTATTCATTTAATTCAAGATTATGTAATGTTAAAGGCTGGGTCCTTATAATTGGTATCAGATGTCGGTTTAGACAACTTTAAGGTATAGGGTTTATCTAAGGATAAGTGACATAACAATAATGGTTAGAATATTGTAAAGAGTTTTAGTTATTTTGAATGATTTTAAGATAACAAGAATAAGTATTTACCCTCCTAATAAGATATTATATGATGATTTTATTGATATACTCACACTGACCTTTTTTATTTTAGTAAATGACTTGATCTAGAAGGAACCAAAGTAAAAGTGGATATGAAGAAAACTGTGATGTTTTTCTGAATTAGAAAATGAATGAAATGGGAGCTGTAATTAGAACTCTTATGGTTATTCTCATCCAACTATATGGAGTCATGATTGACCACCTGAACCTCCGTAATTTTTATAAGGCATCGTATATGCGAGAAACAAATCACCATGGAAGTTCATGTAATAATCATAAAGGTATGTATGTTCCAAAACCTATGTGTCAAGTATGTGGAAGGAAACACATAGGAAAATGCTTCAAAGGGACAATAAGATGCTATAGATGTGGGAATAAAGGTCATAAATCAAGAACCTTCCATAGAAAAAGGAAGCATCCAGTTGACTCTAAGAATGGGAATGAATTTAATTCTGGAGGATCAATTGAATGTTTTAAATGTGGTGTGAATGGTCATTATACAAACAGATGTCCTACAAATATGGTTTGAGATTGGGATCACCAGGATCATATAAATATATGTTTACCAATACCTAATTCCATTCCAATGGATGATGAAGAAACTAATAATGGCCAAAGAAATGTATGGATTATTTCATAACATGGGTTTTGATATTATTGATTATTAGGATATGATTCATAATTTTGTTTATAGGAAAGAAGTTTTTCATAATAAGTTGGAAAGGAATGGATAATGGATTATGAATAATGTTGAATGATTATGAATTCAACATATAAAGAATCTAGGAGTTATGGTAGATTTTAGGATGTTGAAATGCATAAATGTATTAAGGCGCTTTTGGTAATGGGATTAAATTAGAATACTTTTTATAGTGTGTATATCCCTAACGTTTTATATATAGAAATTTTATTCAAGGTATAATTATCTTTTCCTTGTTGGATGTAGTTTTAAAGAACTCATTGGGTTTATATGATCCTTGATTTTGAGGTAATTATAGATTAATATATTTTGGGATGCAAAATGAAAATTAAGTGATAAAATTTGTTGTTAAAAAATGTTACAGTTATTTTTGATGAATTTATCTATTTTTGGGAATTTTATAAAATTATATATTTTTTGAAAAATATCAATACGTAGACTGAATGAAAATCTGTCGCATTAGACAAAGATGTGGGAATCGAACTCATAACCAAAGTGCTATTGAGATTTATCGCCTACCACTGGACTATGTGAAGTCCCTGGTTATTACTTCTATTTCATTTTAGTAACATGATTTTATGAAACAATAATAAGTTGATTTTGGATTAACTATGGAAATGATTAATTTATCATGGATGATATGTGATTATGTAAATTACTTTTCTATATGAGACTTTAAGAGAATCTAATATTATTTAGAGATAAATGTTATGATTTATTTTGGAAGAAAATGTGATTTTATCCTTATGAGAATTGGGTTTAAATATTAGTTCGGATTACTTTAAAGAATTTTATGGGAATTTGTTTATTGGATGGTCTAGGTTGAACTATGGGTATTGTTTGACAAATTTTGGAGATTAAGAATAGTTTTTCTTTTTGTAAAGGGTTATACTTTTTGGGGATTATCTTATATTATACTAACCTATTTTGGTTTTGGTAGATGTATAATGATAGGTAAAATATATAGTCCATCTATTGTATATTTTGTGATACTCTAGATGTTGATTCTATCACTTCATGTGTGACTATGTAATCTTGAATAATTACCGGTTTGAGAAAAGATGAGTTTGTGGTAGAATTTTATTAAAGGATGACACTCTACATGAAGAGTGAGTATATTTAAATATGATATTAGTCTAGTTATTAATTAAATTCGTCAACTCTATTAAAATTATCTTGAAGTAAAAAAAATTATAAGCTCTCTTTTATCATCATACTTTTACCCAACCACACATTTATGGTATTGTGGCGGTTAACTTTCTGTGATCAAGTTCTTTGTCACTCTTTATAAATCTATGAGAGTTATTTTCTCTTCCATAACCATGTTTTCATGAAACCATAGTATGTATTGTCTAGGGTGACCTTATTTCATGTTTTCATTGAATCTTTTTCTGATGTGGGACTTTCAATTAAGTTTCCATGGCCCATTTCAAAATTGAGAGGGAGCAATTTTCAAAAGGGGGAAAGATGTAACATCCAAGGTAAATAATGAGTACGAAAATTTCATATTTATTAATATTTTTGAATTAAATATTAATTTCACTTTAAAGGGTATTCTATTATGTTATGGCATATCCGATACGTAACAATGGGTTTCATTGAAATCTTATGTTGCACACAATGTTGAGTTATACTGAAAAAAATAATATAATATTATTGATTGAAATAATAGTTAATTCTGAGCTGTTTTAATGAAAGGAATGAAAAAAACTAACTATAATATGATTATACATGTTTGCTAAATGTTTTTATGTTTATCTAATAAAATTTTTAGGCTTAAAATTTGAATGAATATACTTTTAAATATAATTTACATTAAATGGTTGATTTACCGCCTTTTGGTGGAAAAACCTCTTTTTATCTAGTTTTGGTAACTTTTAAATGTTATTTTTGATATAATAAAATTATTATATAGAACTGGGACATCAAAATTAACTTTGTGTAAAATTTTGTATTTTTATGATAAAATTAATTTTTTGGATGAATTGTGAAAATACTGTATTTTAATACAAAACTGCCTTCTAATCTAATTTATTTATATTTTTAGAATTTTTTTAATTGGTTTTAATGTTTAATTTGATTATATTTTTACCATTTAATCTAATGGACGTCATTGGAATTAATTTTAATTTGAAATTCGATATAAACAACTGTCAATATTTTGATAGTTATTGTTTCTTAAAAACACGTTATTTGTTTTGACAACAGGAATTTATTTTAAATTAATTAAAGAAACTTATATGTTTAAATGTTTTTAAAATAGACACAATTTTTAAATTTTTAATATAAAATATTTCTTAGGCTAAATTTTTGGTATTTTTCTCAAAAACATCAATTTTCGATGAATAGTGAAACCACTTAGTAGTAGTTAAAAAACATGCCTTTTCATTTTAATGAAATTTTAACACTTCTGTTAATTGATTTTGGAAAGTATGACATACATGGATGTTATTATTAATTAATATGTGGTTCAATAAGATGAAAATACTTTTGGGTGAATAGTAACTTTTGACTTTTATTTACCACAGTTAAAGGTAAATAGGGTAATTCAAGGTAAGGAGATATTATAATTATTCAAAATTACTTTAACACATGTAATAACCTTATTTAAAGAGTAATGTATGACCATGTGCATCTTCGGGTAGATATTGGGACCCCATGGAGCTACATATGAATGAAAATGATACATTATATTAATTAATTTAATGTAAAGTCATAATAGACATAAACAATATCTTTTAGTAAATTAATTTTTACATAAGGTTATATAAGTTTTCATTTCAACTATAAGTTTTCATTGGAAATATAAAACTATTTTCAATATCATTGTATTTGTTTGATAATTTTTAGACATGTAATAAATTTAATTATTTTTGACAGAGTAATGATATAATGTTTACCTCATTAATAAATCCTTTAAAGAAATAAGATTATAAATACTAAAATAACATTAAAAACATGTACAATTCTTATTGGATGATTTTATTTCGACCATGAGTCATCGTATCTTCGACTATAATTATTTTTGGACCTTTAAAAACCTAATATCATTATACAATAAAATAATATTTTCACACTTTCCTAAATAGCCCCTCTTCCTCCTTAATAAAGGACACCACTTATAACCCATTCCTCACACCTCTCAAGCCCCTTGGCTCATCCAACCCCTAAACAAATAATATATCAATATCCACCTACTCCTATTGGAATAAATACCTTAGGCATAAGGCACTTCAAGAAGTCCTTTTGGTTTAAACCAAAGGATGATTCCCAAATTAAAGGTAACTATTTCTCTTAAATGTTGTTTTCTGTTTTCTTTTATTTTACATCTCCAACCCCCTAAACACTTTTAATTTCTTTATTTTATAACATAACCAGAATACACAATATAATAACATGTTTATATAATAAGGATTCAAACTACACATACACACACCTCTATCTAATGGGTGAAGAATATATTGTTTTTGTGGATGACAATATAACACCTCACGAAACAATGATTGTTCGATTATCTCATACTGAATAACATGGTGACAATTAATATGGATCTGTAGTTATATATTATGTTTATTATGTTTATTATTTATTTATTCTTCTATGTTATTCATTTATTTCATTCCTTTATGGTATCTATTATGGGTAAACGTGATAATTTCATTTGAGGAAGTGCGGACTACAGCCCCCTCAAGGTGATATGATTTGTTCATGACATACATGGAATGTATAAAGGATTGAGTTAATGAAATTATATAACATAAATATCATATGATATTATATTTTAATTATAACATACCAATGTATAATTAATTTTTCATTCCTTAAAATATAAAATAGAAATGAAAGTAGTGTTCATGCGTACGTACGACTTACCATCTCCATGAACTGTGCGTTTCATTTCTTAACTCCAAATGATATGGAATATTATAAATACATATACACTGGATATATATGATATATATGAAATATAAAACAATTATGTCATTCTGGAGATAACGGAACTTTGACCACATGGATAAATTGTAATTATACCAAGTTCATTTTTGACCCAAGTTCCGAACATCGATAAAAAATCGAATATGAACTCAAATAATTTACTAGTTGTTTTAGATAGATAATAAGTGATATAAATGAAATAATAAAAATTAAATATTTTCTTAATTATATATATATTAACATAATTTTATTATTCCGGAAAAACACGGAACATACAAGTCAAGTAGGACACGAGGTAAGGGTATTTTCTTATCTCACTTTTAATTCCGTGAGATTTCGATTGTTAGTCACTTATTTATTGCTTATGGTGTAATGTATACGGACATTGATATATATTATCATGATTATCATTGTATTCATGGAACTATGTTAATAATTTTGTGGTTATTATCTTTTGGTCATATGACTCGATTGATTACAACGAGGTAAGGGGTTTTATCTCACTTTTTATTCCCGTGAGATTCATGCCATATTTGTCACTATTTCCTTTGAGTGGTGTATGTAATGTCCAAGATTCTGATATTTGTGTAATATAAATTCATTTATGGGTATTTAAATCTACATTTTATGATCCTTCATTTATGTGGCATATGTTTTGTATGTTACCAAATTGGTAAGGGAACCTTTCACCATCCTCTTTTTAAAAGACTTCTTTTTGTTTTATCTTTTAATTTAAATCTTATTATGTTGGCGTATGTTATTATATATCCTTATTGAATGTAAATATTATTTTCAAGTTATTAGATACCCTTTTTATCTCATCAACACATTTTATGAATTTTATAGTGACGTTGTTAGGCTTTCAATTTTTTGTAAGGGAACTTCTTAACCAAATTTCAATTGTTTGGGTTAAACTTATACTTCTTGAATATGTTGTCCTATGGAAATGTGTGAATGAAATATAATTTTTTTACACATAAAATTCACTTATATTTGGTGTATTTATATTTTTTATGCATAATTATATGATGGATTTGTCTTTAATTCAAGGATATAGTATTTATAAGGGATTTCATATAAGGCCCCGACCATAAAACTTACATAATACTGAATTAAATGAATAATTCAAATTGAGGATCTTTTCAGGTTTAGAGTTTTAGAGAATTAGATCATAAATCATGAATTATATTCCACATTTAAAAAAAGTGGTTATATAAAATATAGTATACATTTTTTACCATCAACGGAAACATATTTAGAAAAAAACATGGATTCGTTCTTGACACATCCTTGACACTATCATCATAACATGCACCTTTCCTTTGACATTAGAAAAACATTTCAAAAACATGGGATAAACATAAAAATATCAGTAAGGGATATAAAAGTATGAAAAGAAAACATTAATCCATGCATGAAATCATAATTTACTCATAAAACATAAGAATTTTAACATACCTCATCAAATGATTAATAAATCATAGAAATCATAAGGCATAAAGGTAACTTGAGGCATTCATAACATTCTTACGTATGGAGTAACCCTCTTGGTTACATTTAGAATACCCATCATAGTATATTCCCTAAATATATTCAGAGAAACCTTAACGTTTAACACCTTTGCATTACCCAATGCATTGGCTAGCTATATCGGGCTCACCCGCCCTTAGTTTATCACGGAACCACCCATCTTCATAATAATGCCCAAGAACCATAACATAATCGTATCACATAAAACATGCCTAAAGGAAACGTAACATTTCCACTTTTAAATCACAAGATATCAATACAAAACATTGATATACGAACATTATGAAAAAAAATTTCAATACCAATATAAAAGAAAAGTAAAATGTGGTATTTATTTTTCATTTAAAAAAAGGTATGGCTTGTAGAGGAAGCTGAAACTCAAATAATGGTCAGAGCAGCGGAGAAGTTGTTGTCGCCGCATACGTACGACAAAAACATTCCCTTTTGTCGTTTAGTGAAATGATTCGTATAAAAAGATTCCTTTTGGATAAATGTAAAATTCAAAGGGGTTTATACACCGTATAAATGAAGCTTGTGAATAAAACAAAATATGCCTCAATGAAAGGAGATTGAGATGAAGTCCCATACAATGACGGTATCCTTGGATTAAGGATAAATCAATTACATAATTATGTGTGACAAACGAATACACCAAATATAAGTGGATATTAAGTATAAAACAATAAGAGGTTATTCACACATATTCATAGAATGACATATTCAAGGAGTACAAGTTTATCCCAAAGAATCAAAATTGGGTTAAGAAGTACCCTTGCAAAAATTTGACAGCCTATCGACGTCACTACAAAATTCAGAAAATGAGTTGATGAGAGATAAAAAGGGTATCTCATAACTTGGACATAAAATTTACATCAATAAGGATATAGACTAACATATCCCAAAATTACAATATGTAAATTAAAAGACCCAACAAAAGAATTCTTTTAAAAGGAGGAGGGTGAAAGGTTCCCTTACCGACATGGGTATCTTTCGAAACATAAACCCCATGAAAGAAGGACAATACAAAATTGATTTAAATACTCATAAACAACAGTATATTACACAAAGAGTAGAATAATGGGAAGTACATATACCACTCAAAGGAAATGGTGGAAAATTTAGCATAAATCTCATGGGAATAAAAGTGAGATGAAAAATCCCTTACAAAAACTCGGCATCCTAACAACACCACTTAAAACATCCCAAAATGGATTGATGAGATCAAATACGGTCTCTCATCATATTAACATAAAATTTATAGAAAGAGTAATATAAAATAACATCCCCCAACATAACAAATAGGATCTTAAAAGAAGTGACATAAAGAAGAGTACTTAAAAAGAATGAGAGAGGTTGGATCTCTTACGAAAATTCAGCAGCCTAACGGCACCACTCAAAACTTCCAAAATGGATTGATGAGAGAAAATAGGGTATCTCATCATATGAACATAAAAAAATTACATTAAGAGTAATATAAATGAACATCCCAATAATAAGAAAGATGTGCATAAAAGGAATGACATAATAGAGTGCACTTAAAAAGAAAGAGAGGGGTAGGATCCCTTACCTCGTGTCTGACATGACTCGATCATTCTTTAATCTCATGAATAATAAAATTTGGTCAATTTATAATTTCATAAGTACCTCATTTAAATATTATTATTCAGTTCATATCACATATTATAATGTCATAATAATTGGTTAATAAACTGAGTTCATATCAGATGTTTTTGTCGATGTTCGGTACATGAGTAAAAATTGAACTTGTTGGAAAAGAATTTTCCATGTAGTTATAGGTACATCATATCCAGAATAGTAATTATGTTTTAAATATCATATATATCCAGTATATATTCATTTTATACTATTCCATAGCATTTGTAGGCAAACAAAATATTAAAATCACTGTTCATGGAGACGATAGGCCGTACGTACGCATGAACGCTAATTGCATTTTTTGACATATTAATGGAATTAAAAAAAATGAGATATATATATATAATAATTCCAGAATTATATCCATCATTTAGATGTAATATATTACATATATATCCATTATATTTATATGTACTTATAATAGTACATAACATTTAGTGATAAGAAATGAGATGTACCATTCATGGAGACGGTAAGCCGTACGTACGCATGAACGCTAAAATCATTTCTTTTTGTTTTGTATTCAATGGAATGAAATAATAATTATATAAAGGTATATTATAATTCTAGTAGGATATCATATGTAATACCATTAATTCCATTCTTTATACGTCCCACATATGGCATTAACGAATCAAATCACTTTGAGGGGGCGATAGTCCACACTTCCTAAAATGAAGATATCACGTTTACCCATAATGGAAACCATAAAGGTATGCCATAAATTAAAAATACAGAAGCTTAAGGAAAAAATACACATGTTATATATCATATATAAATATAGTGATATCTTAATGGCCACCTTTGAAGGTGTTAACGTAATATTGAACAATCATCATTTCGTGAGGCAGTAATTTTTCCATCCACAGAAACAGTATGTTCTTTAACCATTAGATGAAGGTGTGTGAAAGTGTAGCTCGAATCCTTCTTATAAAATCTGCCTTGTATATTTCATATACTTGTTTTGTTACAAAAAAATTAATAAAAAGTGTTTAGGGGTTTTTAGAAGCAAAATAAAGCAAAAGAACACAAGGGAAGACATTACCTTTAAATCGGGTAACTCTCTTTGATTTGAGCTCAAAGGCTTCATTGGAAAGAATTATTCCCAAATTGAGGCTTCAATGATGAATATAGCGATGTGGAGAGACAAAATGGGCAGGTTTTGGTCAAGACAAAGGCTTGAGAGGTGTGGGTAAGGTGGTAGAGGTGGGGGCCTTTTATAAGAGGAGAGAAGGGGCACTCTTGGAAAGTTATAAAAGGTTACTTTATTACAAAATAATTTTCAGATTTTAAAAGTCCCAAAATTATATATTTTGAAAATAAGGTGATTATAGTTAGAAATACACCCATACAATATGTTTTTGACTTGTGTAGGTCTTAGATTTTACATTATCGTTTCATTTTATTTAAATCGTTAAATAATGAGGTAATCGCTGCATCATCATGGTGTCATAAATAAATTAATTTATTTAATGTCAAAAAATTATAATGAAATATCATGATGTAGGAAATATTTTTATCTTTCTAATGAAAATTTATAACAAAAAATATGACTTGTATAATTCCATTTAAAAATTGTTTTAGTAAAACAACTCATGTTTGTGACATATTTATTTTAACTTTAAATAAAAAGTTATTTATGTCATTTTCCTACCAATGTGGCTCCATGGGGTCCCCAAGTTGACCCATGGATTTTCTTGGTCTCCCATGACACATCCAATTAGGGTAGGACATGTGTCTAGATTATTTCATATTATTAATAAATTATTTTTACCTTAAATTACACTAATTACCTTTAATCGCGATTAATAAAACTGAAAAGTTACTATTCACCAAAAATTATTTTAATCTCATTGACCCACATTTTACTTCTTAATGAAAACCATGTATGTCAGATTTTTAAAAATAAAATCACAGAAGTGGAAAAGTTTCAGTTAAATGAAAAATCAGTTTCTTTAACTACCACTTAGTGGTTTCACTATTCATCTAAAATTGAAGTTTTTTCAGAAAAATAGCAAAAATTCACCCTAAGATATATTTGATATTACGAATTCAAAAATGATTTCTATTTTACAAAATTGAAAAAAAATAAGTTTCATTAATTGATTTAATAATTAATTCCCGCTGTCAAAACAAATAGCATGTTTTTAAGAAACAAAATCTAGTAAATGATTGACACTAGTTTAAGTCCAATTTCAAAGTGAAATTAATTCCAATGACCACTATTGGATTAAATGGTAAAAATATATTCTAATTTAAATTTAAAAAAAATTCATAATATAATCTAATCATATAAATAAATTAGATTAAAAAGTGGTTTTGAATTAATATACAACATTTTTCACTATTCATTAAAAAAATGAACTTTATCGGAAAAATACCAAAACTTTACACAAAGTAAATTTTGATGTCCTGATTCTAAATAAGATTTTTATTTTGTCAAATATAACACATAAAATTGTCAAAAAGTAGATTTAAAAGAGGTTTTCTGTCAAAAGGCGGTTAATCGAACTTTTAAAGAATATTAGAATGTTTATGCTTAAAATTGGATTCATTCGCATTTTTAATCCTCTAACATTTATTGTAAAAAGTAAAAATATTTTACAAAAATATATAATCATTTTGTAGTTAGTTCTATTCATTCCCACCATTACAATGACTAGGCGTTAACTACCATTTAAAATAATATTATTTTATTATTAGTGTGCAACGTAAGATTCCAAAGAAACTCGTTGTTTCATATTGGGTATGCCATCGAGCATATCATCCCCTTTAAAGTAATCATAAAATTTTATTCACAAATATGGATAAATGTGAAAATGTAATATTCTTTATTTACCTAGGTTGTTACATCCTTCCCCCCTTTTGGGAATTGCGTCCTCACAATTTTAAAATTGGGCTTGGAAACTTCATTGAAAATCCCCCATCGGAACAAGAGTCAGTAAAACAATCACTTTAAAATAAAGAAAGAGAAGTTCAAAGGTCTCACGAGTTAACCCATAATAGGATTCCATGTAAAAAAACATGGATATGGAGGGAAAAAAGGGTTATGTTCTGGGGGAGAGTGATAGTAAACATGTCTAGGAGAAAGTTAACCATAAGAAAATCACAAACCTGTGATGGGTTAAACGGTATTCAATTCCCCAGTTGGAAAAGTTAACAGACAACATTTTTGTTTTAAGTTACACTTCATTGAGGAATTTGTTGTTGAGCTTAACTAAATCATAATGAAAAATACTTACTTGTCACGTAGACTTTCAAATTTTACTAGATTCCTTAATCAAACTCATATTTTCTCCAAAATAAGAGTATTTAGGAAGACTTGTTCGCATTAAGAGTACTATAATCAACTTTTTGAGAATCAGCTAATCCACAAAAGAGAAATATATATTTCCCAAGTCATTAGACAAAAACCAAAACCAAAATTGTTAGTATGAGATCAGATAATCCACAAAATTATAATCTTTTATAAAAAGAAAATCTATTCTTAATCTCCAAAATTTGTCAAAAAAACCCAAAGTTCAAAGAAGACCATTCGATAAACAATTGTCCATAAAATTCTTCAAAGTAAACCAAAATAAGAATGAAACCAAAATATTTGATGATTTAATCACATAGTCTTCTAGGGTACAATTTAAATTTTTTCTCCAAATAACATCAATTGCTATTAAATTCTCATATTGAAATGTAATTAACCTAATCACATATCCTCCATGATAGGTTAATAATTTCCATAGATAACACTAAATAAACATACTCTTGATTCCTAAAATCATCTAACTAAAACGAATTAGTCAAACTAACCTGGGACTTCACGTAGTCCAGTGGTATGCGATAAATACCAGTCACACTTTGGTTGTCGGTTCGATTCCCGTAGCTTTGTCCAACGCGATGGGTTGTCACACAGTCTGCGTGTTGTCTTCTTTCCAAAACTATATATTTCATAAAACATTCCCCAAAACGAGATAAAATCTTCAAAAATAATCATAAAATATTTTGAACTCATGTTTACCTCATGCCTTTCATTTTCCATCATATCATAGAGTAACCCATAATTACCTAAAAAGTAAGGATCATATAAACCCTAATGGTTACCTTTATAATTATTAACTGAAATTCCACATCGATTGGTCATCTCGTACATGATGCATTACAGAACATACCATGGTTCAAGTGGTTGATCATGACTCCTTGATAGTTGGTTTAGAACAACCACGAGTTTCCTCATTGAATCCCTGATTTCATCCAGTCTCTTAATCAGAGAACGACCACCGTTTCCTTCAAACCTATTGTCACTTTGATGCCTGCTAGATCCATCCATTCACTAAAAACAAAAATGTCAGTGTGAGTATATCAACAAAACCATCATGTACTAATGAAGAAGATAAACACTAAGTTGTACTAACTCATTAACTTTATCTAAAACTAGGACTCTTTCTGAAATCCTAACCATTATGTTAATGACACGTATGCTTAGAGAATACCCTAACCTCTAAAGTTATCTAAACCGACCTATGATACCAACTATAAGGCCCCGACCTTAAACCTTACTTAATATTGAATTAAATGAATAATTCACATTGAGAATATTTTCATGTTTAGAGATCTAGAGAATTAGAACATAAATCATGAATTATATTCCACATTTAAATAAAGTGGTTACATAAAAGAAAGTATTCATTTTTTTTCCATCAACGGAAACATATTTAAAATAAAACATGGATTCTTTCTTGACACTTCCTTGACACTATCATCATAACATGCACTTTTCCCTTGACCTGTGAAAAACATTTCAAAAACTTGGGATGAGCATAAAAAATCTTGGTAATGGATATAAAAGTACAAAAAGAAAACATTAGACCATGTATGAAATCATAATTTACTCATAAAACATAATAATTTTAACATACCTCATAAAATCATGAATAAATCATAGAAATCATAAGGCATTAAGGTATCTGGAGGCATTCATAACATTCTTACGTAGCGAGTAACCCTCTTGGTTACATTTGGAATACCCATCACAGTATATTCCCTAAATCTCTTAGAAAAAACATTAACGTTTTACTCTGTCATGTTACCCAATGAGTTGGAGAGCTATATCGGGCTCACCCTCCCTTAGTTTATCACGGAACCACCCGTCTTCAAAATAATGCCCAAGAACCATAACATAATCGTATCACATAAAACATGCCTAAAGGAAACATAACATTTCCACTTTTCAATCACAAGATATCAATACAAAACATTGATATAAAAACATTATGAAAACTGTTTTCAATACCAAATAAAAAGAAAAGTAAAACATGGTATTATTTTTCATTTAAAAAAAAGTTATGGCTTGTATAGGAAGTCTAAACTCAAATAATGGCCACGGCGGCGGAGAAGTTGTTGTCACCGCATACGTACGACAATAACATTTCGTTTTGTCATTTAGTAAAACGATTCGTATAAAAATATTACTTTTGGATAAACGTAAAATTAAAAGGGGTTTATATAGCATATAAACGAAGGTTGTGTATAAAAAAATATGCCTCAATGAAAGGAGATTAAGATGAAGTCCCATACAAAGATAGTATCCTTGGATTAAGGATAAATCAATTACAAAATTATGTGTGACAAACGAATAAAACAAATATAAGTGGATATTATGTGTAAAACAATCCGAGTGTATTCACACATATTCATAGAACTACATATTCAAGGAGTACAAGTTTATCCCAAAGAATCAAGTTTGGGATAAGAAGTTCCCTTGAAAAAATTTGACAACCTAACAGCGTCACTACAAAATTTAGAAAATGTGTTGATGAGAGATAAAAAGGGTATCTCATCACTTTGACATAAAATTGTCATCAATAAGGAAATAGAATAACATATCCCAACATTACAATATGTAAATTAAAAGACCCAACAAAATAAGTCTTTTAAAAAGAGGAGGGTGAATGGTTCCCTTACCGACTTGGGTATCTTTCGAAAATTACACCCCATGAAAAAAGGACTATACAACATTGATTTAAATACTCATAAACGAAAGTATATTACACAAAGAGTAGAATAATGGGCAGTACATACACCACTCAAAGGAAATGGTGGAAAATGTTGCATAAATCTCATGGGAATAAAATTGAGATGAAAAATCCCTTACAAAAACTTAGTCGCATAACGACGCCACTTAAAACATCCCAAAATGGATTGATGAGATCAAATAGGGTGTCTCATCATATTAACGTAAAATATACAGAAAGAGGAAGATAAAATAACATCCCCCAAAATAACAAAGAGGATCTTTAAAGAAGTGACATAAATAAGAGTACTTAAAAAGAAAGAGAGAGGTTGGATCTCTTATGAAAATTCAGCAGCCTAACGGTGCCACTCAAAACGTCCAAAATGGATTGATGAGAGAAAATAGGGTCTCTCATCATATGAACATAATAAAAGTATAGTACGGTTAATATAAAAGAACATCCTAATCATAAGAAATATGAACATAGAAGGAATGACATAAAAGAGTTCACTTAAAAAGAAAGAGAGGGGTAGGATCCCTTACCTCGTGTCTGACATGACTCGATCGTTCATTAATATCATGAATAATACAATTTGGTCAATTTATAATTTCACAAGAACCTCCTTAAAAGATTATTATTCAGTTCATATCAGATATTATAATGTTATAATAATTTGTTAATAAAGTGAGTTCATATGAGACGTTTTTGTCGATGTTCGGTACATGAGTAAAAATTGAACTTGTTGGAAAACAATTTTCCATGTAGTTATAGGTACATCATATCCAGAATAGTATTGATGTTTTAAATTTCATATTTATCCAGTATATATTCATTTTATACTATTACATATCATTTGGAGAAAAAAAAGTAAAAGCATTGTTCATGGAGACCGTAGGCCGTACGTACGCATGAACGATACTTTCATTTTCTGTCATATAAATGGAATTAAAACAAAATGAGAGATATATATATTATAATTCCAGAATTATATCAATCATTTAGATGTAATATATTACATATATATCCATTATATATATATATGTACTTGTAATAGTACACAACATTTAGAGATAAGAAATGAAATGACCGTTCATGGAGACGGTAAGTCGTACGTACGCATGAACGCTACTTTCATTTCTTTTTTTTGTATACAATGGAATGAAATAATAATTATATAAAGGTATATTATAATTCCAGTAGGATATAATATGTAATACCATTAATTCCATCCTTTATACATCCCACATATGGCATTAACGAATCAAATCACTTTGAGGGGGCGGTAGTCCGCACTTCCTAAAATGAAGATATCGCGTTTACCCATAATGGAAACCATAAAGGTATGCCATAAATGAAAAATACAGAATATTAAGGAAAACATAAACATATTATATCTCATATATAAATATAGTGACTTCTTAATGGACAGCTTTGAAGGTGTTAAAAAAATATTGAACAATCATCGTTTCATGAGGCAGTAATTCGCCATCCACAGAAACATTATGTTCTTTAACCATTAGACGGTGGTGTGTGAAATTGTAGCTAGAATCCTTCTAATAAAAACATCCTAGTATATTTAATATATTGTTGTTCTTAAAAAAAGTAATAAAAAGTGTTTAGGGGTTTGTAGAAGCATAATAAAATAAAAGAACACAGGGGAAGACATTACCTTTAAATCGGGTAACTCTCTTTGATTTGAGCTCAAAGGATTAATTGTAAAGGATTATACCAAAACTGAGGCTTCAATGATGAAGATAGGGATGTGGAGAGACACAACGGGCAGGTTTTGGCCGAGCCAAAGGCTTGAGGGGTGTGGGTAAGGTGGTAGAGGTGGGGGCCATTTATAAGAGGAGAGGAGGGGCACTCTTGAAAAGTTATAAATGGTTACTTTATTAAACAATTCTTTTCATATTTTAAAGGTCCCAAAATTATTTATTTCGAGGATAAGGTGATAAGAGTTATAAATACACCCATCCAATAGGTTTTTGACATGTGTAGGACTTAGATTTTACATTATCTTTTCATTTTATTTAAATCGTTAAATAATGAGGTAATCGTTGCATCATCATGGTGTCATAAATAAATTAGTTTATTTAATTTATAAAAATTATAAAACAAATATCATGATATAGGAAATATTTTTATCTTTATAATGAATATTTATAGCCAAAAATATGACTTGTATGACCCCATTTAAATTTTTTTAGTAAAACAACTCATGTTTATGACATTTTTATTTTAACTTTAAATAAAAAGTAATTTATGTCATTTTCCTACCAAAGTGGCTCCATGGGGTCCCCAAGTTGACCCATGGATTTTATTGGTCGGCCATAACACATCCAATGAAGGTAGGACATGTTTCTAGGTCATTTCATATTATTAAAACATTATTTTTTCCTTAAATTACACTAATTACATTTAATCGCCATTAATAAAACTTAAAAATTACTATTGGCCAAAAATTATTTTAATCTCATTGAACCAAATTTTACTTCTTAATTACAACCATGTATATCAGATTTTTTAAAATCAAATAGTGGCAATGATTCATTGAAACGAAAAATCAGTTTCTTTAACTACCACTTAGCGGTTTCACTATTCATCTAAAATTGATGTTTTTCGGAAAAATAACAAAAATTCACCCTATGCTATATTTGATATTTTGAATTAAAAAATGATGTATATTTTACAAAATTCAAAACATATATGTTGCATTAATTAATTTAATAATTAATTCCCGCTGTCAAAACAAATAGAATGTTTTTAAGAAACAAAATCTATTAAAAGATTGACTCTAGTTTAAGTCCAATTTCAAAGTGAAATTAATTCCAATGACAACAATTGGATTAAATGGTAAAAATATATTATAATTTCACTTTAGAAACAATTCAAAAGATAATCTAATCATATAAATAAATTATATTAAAAAGTGGTTTTTGAATTAAAATACATCATTTATTACTATTCATTAAAAAAATGAACTTTATCGGAAAATACCAAAAATATACACAAAGTAAATTTTGATGTCCTGATTCTGAAGATGAATTTTATTTTGTCAAATATAAAACATAAAATTGTCAAAAAGTGGATTTAAAAGAGGTTCTCCATCAAAAGAAGGTTAATCGGCCTTTTAAATAATATTAGAATGTTTACGCTTAAAATTGGATTCAATCACATTTTTAATCCTCTAACATGTATTGTAAAAAGTAAAAATATTTGACAAACATATATAATCATTTTGTAGTTAGTTCTGTTCATTCCCACCATTACAATAGCTAGGCATTAACTACTATTTAAAATAATATTATTTTATTATTATATTGCAACGTAAGATTCCCAAGATACTCGTTGTTGCGTATTGGGTACGCCATCGAGCATAGCATCCCCTTTAAAGTGATATTATTATTTTATTCACAAATATGGATAAATGTGAAAATGTCATATTCTTTATTTACCTGGGGTGTTACATTTCATCTGAATTTACATTTCCTTTGAGACTTCATTGTTTCAATGAACCAATTCACACTTATTTGGTGTATATACATTCCATTTTCATATTATATCTTGAATACATTTATTCTAATGACATTATAATGTTTAGATTAAATTTTATTCTTCAATTATGTGTTTTTAGGATTCTCTCATTTTGTTAAAAACACATTAACTAAAATATCATTTTAAATGTTTTAATGAATTATTATTCTAAACCATTATCTTTAATGTCCATGTTTTAAAAATGTTTTTGATTATTTATTTATATATATATTAATGTTTTAAAATTATAATTCCATTAAAATATTCAAAGTGGTATGGGACACTTTGATTCATGATTCTGTTTATAAATGTTTTATGAAAATGTAATGATTATTTCAATATCATTAAATTACTTCTTCTGATTTCAAATGAAATGTTATTAGTGAAATGTTTATATTTGAAATATTGTATGTGTTATTATGGTACTTGGACATTTTTTGGGTGGTTACATGATAAACCATATGACGTGTGGTGTCGTGATAAACCAGGACTGGTGGTTACATTATAACCTCCAATTCATTGGGTATGGAAGTCGACCATATGGATATTCCATTTAGTGATATGTGTGGAAGTCGACCGCAGGGTTATTACATTTATGTATATTTATGTTTCATGTTACCTTAACATGTTATGTGTTCTTTATATAGGTTTTATGGTAATCCTTTGGTTACAAAAGGATAACTAGTGATCTTTTATTCTGTTAAGAGTATTTACTACATCATAAAGGTGAAAAGTATTACATATGTTAAAGTATTCATGATTTACTTGTTTTTTTAAAAAAAAATAACAGTTTTCCTTTTTTGTTTATCCCTTAATGAGATTTTTATGCTCATCCCAAGTTTTTAAAATGTTTTTCACAGGACATAATGTTGATAAGGGTCAAGGATGGGATCATAGAAATGTCATGATGTCTTAAACATTGAGCTATACATGACTCTTTTTTTCAATAGTTCTTATTTTGTGAAAAATGGAAACTGAGTAGAAGTGTCTAAATGGTTTTTTTAAATGAAATGTAATAGTTATGGCCTAATTTTATAAAACTCAAAACTTGAAAATAGCCTCAATATTAATTATTCATTTAATTCAAGATTATTTAATGTTAATGTTGGGTCCTTATAAATAAAATTGTGGCACTTCTTCCTATAGATATAACTGTAATCCACCAAAATATTAATTTTAGCCAGATAGTAGAGTTTTGTGATCATAAAATCATCCTGAGATTTACAGAGGTAAAATGAATCCCAATTTTTGATGATATGGAAAAAATTAAACAAAAAAATCCAATGATATATATTAATAATAAATCATGATTGAATCATTAAAAGGGTATTGATGATATTTCTAATAAGATATTAAATATGAGAAATAATTATTCCCTAGTATGATAGATATATTAAATAGTTTGACCCACATTCAAAAATAGTGCCCTTATACCCATTGTTGTTATCAAATAGAATATATGTTAAATAAAATAGAAGTATTATTCCAGATGAATTCAAAAATAATTGCATCAAATAAAATGAGAAGAATTATAAGAGAGAAAAATGAAACATAAAAATAAATTTAAATAGGGGGTAGAAAATGGTTTTGAAATGATTCTAAATATATAAATCAAAAGTTTTAGAAATTTAAATATTATTACTGATTAAGATAAGAATTATATTTTATAAAATAACATTACATGTAACCATAAGATGAATATTTATCACCCTTATATGACTATGAAGTTAAAATCAATCCCCACTCAATTGATGATTTTTAAAATGTGATATATGTGACATAATAGATATATCTATTAGAATGTGAAATTTTAGTGTATAGATATAAAATATCAAGAGATATTGATATTTAATTTTTTTTCCAAGAACTATGATTAAAAATTATACAAATATCATTAATAGTAGAATAGGATCACAAGTACTAAATATATATGAATTTAAAAAATTTATTCAATTCACACATGATATAAATTTTAATCTATAAATTCAAAAAAAAATTAATAAGATATTGTTTCAAAAAAAACATTTATGGAAAATGTATTTTAAAATATTAATTATAAATCATTTTGAAAATATATGAAAAATTAATCTTTTAAATAGTGCACTTCCCAAATAGTAAAATAATTAAACGTAAAAAAGTCACACACAAAAAATTTAACTCTAAAAGAATCAATATAAATAGAACCCAAATTGATGGGGGTGTAATAGAAAAAATCATTATAATATGTATCCCATAAAAAAATGTAAAAAAATAAAAAAACCTTTTTTTGGCTATATGGATTATCTTATTATGATTCCAAGAAACATCATAAATAGAAAATACAATTACTTTAGAGGAAACCATATGATATGTCAATAATTAATGTGGAACAACCCTATAAGATATTAAACAATAGTTATCTTTTAAACAATTTTGGATCTGATAATATTATATAAATAGACTCATGAACCCAAAATTTCTTAGTTGATGGTTTTATATTAGAATTATTATTTTAATGCATGATAAATTTCAATCTTCCATATGTTTCAATTTTTTAATCATAGTAATAAATTAATTCTCCAGTTTCTCTACAATATTTTAAAAACATATATTGACTGAAAGATCAAATAGAATTAGTTTTTTGGAAGATATCATGATTTGAAATACAAGGGAAAAATATTCTCTTACAAGATATTAAAAACTCAAAATCATATTTATATTATATTGACCATGGGTTAAAAAATATTGTGCGATATTGAGGTCATGAATCATAGATTCAGAACTTTTAGATTATGTTGATATTTTAATTTAAAATATAATAATTACTTTTCCCATAAAATATATTATTTCTCTTAATGAGTTCCAAATTTCAAATAATAAAAATAGTAAATTAAATTTGTTATTCATAGTAAAAACAAAGTATTTTGAAGTTACATTTTTCATTATCATCTTTACAATATTCTACATTTTCATTATTAAACTATTTTGAGAAAATTAATAATGCAGAATAATAATAAGGTAATGAAATGTTGGATATATTATATGGTTCATAATTAACCTCATAATTTTTGTAAAGAGGTTCAATGAGTAATTTTTTTTCCATGATTTTGTTGAGGTAGTTGTGGAATAATAGTCCTTGAAGGAATCACTAGCACTACAATATTTTCTAACAATAAAAGATTTATTTCAATTATTCTTCTCTTAATTGAAAAATTAAATGTTTGGAAATAAATATTGATGTGACACATTTTCTTAAATTCATAGTATGTCACATTTGGTATATTAACTTGAATATTGTTTTTTAATAGTGACATTTCATCCATTTGTATATCAGTTTTTTCAATTTGTCTACCTAATTACAATATTTGTTATTTCTTTTAGATGATAAATAATCATAAATATATATATGAAGGGTCTATTTCATTCCAATTATTTTTATCCCTTATCTTATTTATCTTCATTTTTGTCTTCTCAATTCATATTAATTTCATACATCATGAGGGGTCACGTATTTAATAATGTGAAATAATTTTCAATTCATTAACTTTATAGGTAGATGCCACATTTGGTTATGAAGATCTTGGAAGGACTAATAAAATTATATTTATAAATTTTTATAAAGACAAATCACCAATGAGACAAATTTTTTCATTTAAAATTATAGAAAGGTGAGTAAAAATATTATATATAGATTCAACATAATGCATACTGTAACATTCAATGACTTGTCTAAATATGTCATTTGTAGTATCCCAGACATTGTTTATTTCTTTATGTATAATTTCAAACAATATCCAAATTTCTTGGGTGGTCTTAAAAATAGATATTATATTGAATTTATTTTATACAAGAACAAAATTAATATTAATTCTGTATTTTACAATATACTCATAGGACATAATGTCCGATGAATTCTAATTATCACATGGTTCTATTATATGGTTCTAGAAATTCGTTAATATTTTCCAAAAAGGATATCAATGGATTACACAGAAAATTGACATATGAGTTTTCCGATAAGGCTAATTTGTTCCAATAATGAATGGATCATGAGGGAAATAGGTTTATTCCATCATCAAGTGAACATTAATACCAATTAATATGTAAATTAAATATTAATTTGATACCAAATGTATGTCATAAAATAATGAAAATGTATAATGAAAATTTCCTTTATAAAAATTAAAATAATGAGAGGTTTTTCAATTGAAAATATTATAATAAATGTTATTTAGTTTTCATGAAATTAAAATATAATTTTAAGGAATGATAAATTAATGATAGATATCAGATTATTATTATTCACAATAAATACCCATGTTTATGTCGATCATTAGCTCGTGATTATAAATTAAAGAATTATTTTCATTTAAATTTCCATGCGATGAGAAAATGATAATTAAAATGTAAATTAAATGTCTATGTGTAGATGAATTATTGAAAATTGAAATTATTTGATTATGTCAATGAAGATTATATAAATGATACGATGAGGACCACTGTGATATCCTAACAGAGAATCCACTAACTAGGTGCTTAGAACCAGTGGGACACATGGACTAAAGAGAAACACCCTATATTCCAAAGGATTATAACTCGAAACGAGGGCCTAATATTGATTTTTGGAGAATATTCCCTCATCCTATAATAGAGTAGAACTGATATAATATAATATCATATGGAAACAAATAAATAATGAATTATTATAAACAATAAATTGGTATTTAAATATTAGGAAAACATAGCTCAATATTAAACTAACAAAAATATAATCTTTATCATAAATGAATAATGAGGATGTAATTTCATGTCCCCAAAAAATTGGAAAATAGTTATACATGGTAACTAGAAACACATTCTATTAAAAATAAAACAATTCTGAAAAATATCCAACATCTTGAACACTAGACAAGTCATCTAATACATTGATCTATCCTAAGAAAGAAAGCAATATCTTGTTACCAATGCAGGATGCATCCCCTTACTAACACTTGGACACATGGAACCTTCCTAGGTACCAATGGTAGTCGTTATAAGATGTGAGTTAAATATTAGTTGTCCACATCTAATGATTTATATGCAAATAAATTATATTAATATATAATGAAACTTTGTAGGTATATATATATATAGTCATAAATGTTGAAAATTTCTAAATAAAAAAATTAATTCCTTGTTTTTCCTTAATAAATAATTTCTCTAATCATGTGACCACTTAATTAGTTCATTTAATTTTTATTAATATAGAATAATAACATGATATGTAAACCGAACTAAAAAGTGTATCATGATAATAATAGACGAGGATCCAATTTATAACTAAGGAATCAATGACCCCAAGGGACATCCAACTCATAGTAGCATTTCGTGCAGTCTAGTAGTAAGTGTCCTGAGTGTAATCCAATGGGAATCACCCAACGAATTCCACTATAAATGATTCTAACAAAGTATAAGGATATAATCCAAGGTAAAACTATCTAAGCATGACTAGGACCAAGGGGGTGAATAAATTGTTCTACCTATATGAAGATATCAAAATGGATCCAAATAATGTATTCCAGGAATCATAAAAATCCGAAAATGATATCTTGTGAATCTTCAGTACTACATAAAGGTATTTGAAGGTCAAGACAATGGATGGATTCCATAGTGAGTATATTTTATGAAAAGTAGCACAATGAATCTGAATATCATCCTACAAATTCCTAGTTAATTTCCTTAGTAATCCAAGGATAGATCAAGTCTGACTGCATTAATAAAGATAAAATGTCCATTATATAATATTCATGTAGTAAATAATTCATTATTTAATTTAGGACATGTAATACTCAATCCATTTAATAATTTATCACATCCATTCCATTTCCATTAATAATATGTGACCTGGACAATAAAACATGAAACAATTTATTACTAAATAAATTTATTCCATTTAATTGTCATTCCAAAGATGGAATAAAATTAATTATTAATTCATTCCATATTCAATTATTTGGTTCAATAATTAACATTTCATAAATAGGAAAATATGGAATAAGGATATGCTTTCATAATAAATTCATTAATAATTAACTATCGCAATTTATATATATTAGTATACATTCGATTTAACATAGAATGACAAATTAATTATTTGGATCACTCACCAATTGAGGTCCAAGTAATAAGTATACGTTTTCTAGAATTCATTTTTCCTAGTCACTTAATTTATGAGGGGTTACAATTAACAGTATCAAGACACAAACCTGGACGAAGTCTCAGAGAAACACACATGGGTTACCAATTCATTATTAAATATGAACCCATCATGGGTTTTACGACATTAATATAATATCCTCCAATGATGTAATGACAATATATCATATGAGATATTTAATAAGATCACAATTAATATAATAATTGATTATGAATTTAATCATAAACACACAATGAAATAGGTGTGCACACAAAAATATAATAATATAAAATATAATAACTTTTATTATTAATAGACCACCTAGCTCGAACCTATATAACACACTCTATCTAGTATTGGGAATTATTTTGGCTTAAAGATTACAAAATTTGAAGAATATTTCATCATCCTAAAATCAGGTCATAGGAGCATAAATAAAAATAACATCGTTAAGGATAATTCAAAAATGAAACTGATCCTAAGGAAATAAGTTCATACCTGGTGTAATCCAATCCGGCAAACAGATCTTGAATTAGAGTATTCACATGTTATAAATCAATAATCCTAGGATAAGAGGATAAGGATCAATTATATTATAAAAGGGGTGCCTCTTTACCAGTAGTAGAGATAATAATAGGAGTGATGATGTGAAAATTTATTTATGGTAAAAATTGTAATTTTACAAAAAAATTACTGTGTTTCATGACTTGGCCGAATGGCTGGCCAAATAGTGTGCCAATAATGCACCTCCCTCTTACTATGGAGGGGCCCAATACAATTTCAGGACCATGGATAACTGACTATGTTAAATATTTACTACAGTACTTTTCTAAAATTTATAGTGATACATACTATATTGTGGCCTCCAGGACGACCGGTTTCCTAAAAAAATGTAGTCTCTTAAATCCTTATATCAACCCCTTGCACGGTTATGGGAACCATGCTGACTGGATTAAATGGTGTCCACTAGTCATGCGGCCTAGTTATTTTCTATGTTAGCTATGATTTTGATATCTTCACAACCCACCAATAAACCAGATCCTTCAACAAACTCATTTGGAATCCATAATTGGTCCAAATAATGAATTGGAATGAAAATAAATGTATTCATACCTCATAAACAAAATATGTATATACATCCATACCTTATGAATGGAACTCATCACATCGTTCAACATCCATGGGTGTTAAAACACATTCAATGAAAAATTCCATCCACTAAGCATGTACATCAGTCTCCAACTCCCAGTTTCCATCTTATACTTGGTCATGTTTCCATTGTACAATTACTAAAGGGACATACCAAACCTAGATAGACTTCATGACCAATTAAATGATGAATATAAGATACTACATAAATTAATCATCAACATAAAACCTAACAACCTTAGGATCAAAGGAATGATATGTGTTGGAATGATAACAGTGATGTAGTGAAATGTAGAAGACGTTGTGCATGACATGATACCTCTTCCGTAATATAAATAGACAAACTACTAGCCCGAATTTATCTAAAATCTCAAATATCCATTCATAATGATGATACTATCTCATTGTCTTCTATATCTATTTATTCCAATGGTTTTGTGATACCCACATGAAATTGTGACCCCCCGAAATCATACTAAAAAGGATTTTAGTGATGATTATGATACGATTTCTATCTAAAATGTCGATTTGACATATTATTTATGATCAGCTGATCCAACTGCAATGTATAAGAAACAATATTGAGACCTAATATAGCTATATCTCCTTCCTCTATCCAGCATAGGACAAAAAAATGGCATACCATACAGGGAAACATATAGAAACAAATTAATCATGTCATAAAGGATGTCATTATAGGTGAACATGAAGAGATTCATATGCTTCTCCAAATAACAATTATAATTATGCTTGCATGAGTAGATAATTTTATCCAAAACCTATACCATCTATTTCAACCTTCCATAACTCCGAGGTTGAAATGTTTTTCTCAAAATCACCTCTGAACCTATAACTCTTTGTAACCCCTACCATATCCTATTTATGAAATGAGAAACCCCATAAAAAATAATTGAAAGAGGTACCACATGTAGTCATATAAACTCAAAAATAAATAATGTTCCCACATTATTTAATGATAATATCTCCCTAATATGAATGATGTGGGATTATTTCGTTAATCAATCCATGAAAACCAAATCTATGTCACTACCTCGAGGAAACATCTATAATCCAATGAGAAAATAGACAGAAACCAATTCACATTTCTATTAATGGGATGGTAAATATTTTAAAAATCTAGTAGGTCATGGGAGACCCATCATCACATGTTGACAGGTGGAACACATATTGATAAAAGCATCAATATAACATTTCATCCATGACCACCAATACAGGTGTTGAAAATCACGTTATATCAGGGTGATTCCTTGAAAAATATCCCACTGAGAATCATGATACTATTTCATTGGTTCCTATCATATATTTTTAATATCCATGACCCACCCATGAATATATATTATATAATATCTATTTAAATACCAATCTTGTGGAGGGACCTCACCTAATGTACTCGCTAGGATAACAAATCCCTAATGATTTGAAAACTGCCAACACTGAAACCCAAAAATTTGTGAGGAGGTAATTGTTATTTCTATATGATAAGAATGAAAATGAAAATCATGAAACTATATATACATTGTTGAGAAGAGGTCCATCAATTTACAGTCATCAGTGGGTTCCTATATGCCATATGCTTGAGTTTATCATCTTAGCTCATCAGTGATCACATTTCCCTTTTCTGGTGTTTAATCCAGATAAATGTAATAATATTGAATATATACAACCCATATTAGCATATTTTTATTCATGTAATTTTTTTAATGTATTGTTTTTTTATTCACCAATAATTTCTCACCCATTATACAATGTATCCCGCATCATAAAAATGGAATATAGTTATATGCTATAGTCCATCCAATAGGTTATTTCTAACAAGAGGCCTCAAATGCAAGAATCCCAAAATGATGAGTATATCCTCCTACTTTAGTACATCACCTATCCTGATTCCTAAAGAATCACAGAACCATACATAGACTCTACTAATATTAGTCAAAACAAGAATTGGTTTAGAGGTAAGCCTTCCAATCATCTTTTGAAAGGACTTCTCTCATGCTTCAACCTATATGAACTTTACACCCATGATTGTATAACCACTATGACGTTAAAAAAGATATTATAAGTCATGTATAAATTTTCAAAAATATTCAACCATCCCTAGGAAAATCTATAGATCAAAAAAAAATTTACAATGCTCCTAGGGAACACATCGGTCACCTTCCATCGGTCAAATAATACTCCTAATCCCGATATAATATAACCAAATAAGTGATGTTTCTCAATATATAAGTGGAGCATATCAAGATCATCATAAATATTATGCTCTCATAGTGTACTAATAATTATCTTTTAATGATTATCATTATTTCTTTTATTTTTAGAATAAGCTAGGATTCAATCCAAAAATCACATTAAACAAGAATAAATATAGTGGTTGTAAACCATATTCATAAAATTCGTGAAAATTGGTGGAATGTATACACTAAAAAATAACATTTAGAGATACTCATATAGACAAAAAATTATAAAAAACAGTATATGATGAGTTCCTGAAGGAATGAATCAAACATAATGATATGATGATCTCAGGTCGATCATTGAGGGTGCCCTAACACCTCATAAAAATTATAAGAGATAAAATGTAGAAGGAAGTGGATGTAGATTCATAACTGTAATATAGTTAAAATATTATTAATCCATGCTTAATAAAAGGGTCTCCTCCTTCATCATGGTGAAAAGTATGGGTGAACCCTATGAAGAACATCTAGGAGGAAATGAAACTTTAAACTCCAGATCATGCAATTGTCTCTTGAGCTTCGAGAGCAATGTAGGTGTCATCCTGTAAGGGTGAATGGATATTGGGTACCTTTGGAAAAATATCATTCATAAAATATCTATATCCTTATTGAAAGAGGTAATCTAGGAAAATATTTTCGAATGATGTCCCTAAAATGATATAAAACATAAGGAAAATTTGTCACATGTACTCCATGCTCATCAATGAGAAGACTAGCAGTCTAAAAGGTAACCCCCACCAAACCATTGATTCTACGGTCTAGATCTACTGGCATATAAATCACACACATCCTTGTAGATATAACTACTTCTTTATGGTGTTTGAAATGATACCCTACTGTGATTTAGTCCACAAAGTTAGGTAGTGGGACATGACAATACATCTGGAAAATCACATATAAGCCTATCATCTCAAAGATAATGAGGTCCCCATAGAAGGGATAACTTCCTACCTAAATGGGGAAGTCCCTTCATTGGTATAATACCATGGATAACACTCCCATTTATGCATCTAGGGTTATCACACAACATAAGTACTGAATATCTTACTGAGAGTATTTATTTTCTATAAATAAATAAAGGAGTGTGAAACACATATATCAAACAAAAAGTAGATGATATTAGATTCTACTATAATGGTACTGTTGGTCGGAGTGGTTTACTCAAGAGGGGGGTGAATTGAGTACCAATTAAAATTTCTGTATTTAAAAACACCGTCTTAAAGACCCCCAAATAAAATAATAAATTAAACTGTAGTGAATTTATATTAAAGTAGAGGTTCTGTTAGATTCTCAAGGGATTGATTAATTCCCAGTTAATCAATACAGGAGTGTGTGATTATCTTTTGAAACTAACTTACTAATCTACACATAACATAAACACTTGCTAATTTAATTATCAAAGTGACTTTAAAAACAGTATTGGTTTTAAAGTGATTAGCAGCGGAATAAAACTTTGAAAGAGATGGCACAACAAATGTAACCAAGAGTTTCAGTCTCAAGCCGAGACTTAGTCCTCTCAAAAGTTTATATAAAAATGATCCACACCCTGGATCGGGGTTCAATAGTTTACAACTGTCCAAGTCCAAGACCTCTACCACTGTTATTCGTGGTAAACAGTACAACAGCAACCAGCTGTCCAGGTCACACACGACCTCTACCACTGTTATTCGTGGGAAAGAAGGAATGAAAGAATTTGGTAAGGATTTTCAAATCCTTCAGTTTAAGCACAGGAGATAGTGTATGTGTTAGATACAGAAGATAACACACACTGCTCGAAATGTATAATAATAAATCATAGAACAAGAGATGTAGAGTTTAGAAATGGTTCTGGTGATTTCAGTGTAGCTCTGGACTCCTTTGGATTCGATCAGAAGTGAATCTGAGTCCTCTTCTCGTTTCTGTTTGAGAAACATAGTGTCGTATGCTCCAGGTTTATAGACAGTGAAAATGTAGTGGTTGAAGTTCTTCAGTGTTCTTCTTATATGCACAGAACACTTCTCGAGTATGCTTGACTGTCTATGAGCTTCTCTGTGTTCTTGATGGAACTAGTTTGTCTATTCTTGATTCTTCTCGTTCGTGTGTTTCTGGTATATTCCATCCACCACACTCTGCACGTTGGGCAGCGTAGTCTTCTCGTATTTATATCACGGGCAACAGGAGACAGAAAAGATTTCCTTTCTGCAGGTACGAGGTACGGGTTCCTGACATCCGACAACCTTTATCAGATATTTGACAAATCATTAAAATGTACATGATATGACCGTTGGATAGATTAAATAAAGATAGGAAATAAAGAAATTCAAACAGTGAGTCGAGTGATCGGTAGGTAATCAGCATCGGTAGCTTGGACATCAGTAGCTCAATTTCATTAGTTGCTGACTCTATCGGTGGCTCTATGCGTCGGTTGGTATATGATTGTATCGGTGAATTTGTTTATCGGTAGCTCCATGCGTCGGTAGCTCCATGCGTCGGTAGCTCCATGCGTCGGTAGCTCCATGCGTCGGTAGCTGTGAGTCTGTCAGTAGCTTCGTCCATCAGTGACTCTTATTCCATCGGTAGCTATTTATACTTACACCGGTAGCTCTATGTTTGTATTGGTAGCTGTCTGTAAGTTAGTAGCTTACATTTATAAGCACATCGGTAGCTCTGTGTTAAGTATATCGGTGACTCTGTCAGTCGGTAGACTAAGTCTATCGGTAGACTGGGTACCGGTAGCTCTTTATCAGTATCTATAGTCAGATTACTTATCTGTTTTATGCAGAACACATCCGATTGTGTTAGAATCAATTTATAACTTGTATGAACATGGATAAATGAGGATTAACATATTCCAAAGACTATTTTATTGGTTTGATCACAGATTTGAATGAATTAAAGTATAGATCAATGATACTTAAAAATATCATAGAGAATGAAAACATAATTGGGATTTTCAACACATATGAATACATGATTGAGATTATCAAAATAGGTGAGGTCAACAATCTCCCCCTTTTTGATAATCACAATTTATGATATGGGCATTTAACAAAGTGAAAATATAATAGTAAAGACTATAATATTTAATTCAATTTTCTCAGAGAAAACAACATCAGAGATAATAGAAATAGTGTGATATAGACATAAGTAATCATAGGTAACAATTATAAGGTACCGAAGGTAAAAAGAAACACAATAATATCAGAGATAAAATTGAAAAGAAGGTAATGTTTCTCCCCTTATTCCTTATTTTTCTCCATTGAAAATATTTCTTCCCTTATTCCTTATTTTGCCCCATTGAAAATATTTCTTTCTCGTATTGTTCTCCCCCTTTGTGATAATCAAAAAGTGGGAAAGAATATATATATATATATAGGAGACAAATAAAACATGAGAAGTAAAATGAGTTCTTCTGTATTAGAGAAGTCAGAATGTACAGAAACAGAATACAAATGAATTCCTATCAAAAACCCTGGCCACTGGATCAATCCACATCTTCAACGTGAGATTTTCCTTTGGGATCAGAAGAAGGCTCGGGTGGTGAGGATGCAGGTGAAGGTTTTGGAATGCCAGAAATGATCAAAGGAGGCTGAGCCACTGACATAGAGTCAGGCCTGTAGGTTGAAGATCTTTGGGTGATCATTGGTGTGAGGCTTCGAATAGCTTGAGCAGGAGTCAGCTGGACTGTGGAAGCAGCTGAGGCAGAAGCAGGCAAAGCAGGAGGAACGATGACTGGTCTGGCATCAACATGCAAGAAGGGCAACAATAGATTTCTAAAATCCATAATAATTCATCCTCCTATTTCCATAGCAGAGATGAAATCATCTTTGTTCTCTATGAATTTCTCCAAGGTAGGAGTCAATTGTCTTAGTTTTCTCACTTGTTCTCTAAAAGCTTGAGTTACTGGAGGTAGCTTCATGTTTTCCAACATCAGCTTGATGTGGTGATCGAGTTGATGCTTGGTGAAAATTCTGGTGAATTAGTAGTCCACTTTACTATTTATGGCTTCCTGAGAGGTAGAGGCTTCTCTCATATAATCTTGAACAATCTTCAGTATTTCTCTAGCAGAATCTCTGGTAGAAAGCACCACTCGGCTCAACTCTGATGAGTCCACAGAGCCACTAGTTGAAATAGAACCAATCTCCTCCTTCAACATTGCTCGAACTAGATTCAGGTCAACAAATAGTTTGGATGTGAGAGGGCCAAGAGAGAAGGAAACAGTTTCTTTGAAACTCTTAGACAAACCACTGATTAGGCTTTGAACTTGAGAGTCCTGTAATTGAACGTGATCCTTCACTGAGGTTTTGAAACTTTCAAACACTGAGAGAAACTGTCTTACTACACTCTTCACATAAGCTAGGTCCTTGTCAGCTTGAGACTTGGAGCTCATATAGGAATCCAAAGCAGCAACTGATGTCTTGAGAGCTTCAAGATCTTCTTCGATTCTAGAAGACTGAGTCTGGCACTCTTTCACTTCTTCAATAAGCTCATACACAAAAGAAGATAAATTACAAGCCAGAGAGAGCTCGAAGGATCTCTCTAACATTTTCATTTCTTCATCAATGCTTTGCTTCATCTCAGCAACTGATACAATGAATGATTCTTTCAGCTCATTCTTCATGGATTCAAGATCAGATTTAGAGACAAAATCATTAGGGATAACTACAGCAGATCCCTTTACTGAGGCCAAACTAACTACAGAATCAGTCATTACTGATTGAATTGAGGATGAAAGGAAGGTTTCCATTAACTTCACTTCTTCAACAAAACTGGAATTGAGGTCCTCTTTCAGCTTATTCAGATCATGAAATCTGACCTCATTATCAGGCAACAACTCAGAAGCAAGATCATAATTGGTCTTCGGTCTATTCACAGACATCTCATTATCAGAATCCAGATAATCCAATCCACAGACTATAAACCCTGGGTCTTCTACCCAGTCTCCAAACTCAACAGCTACTGTAAAATTTCCAAGAACAGATTGATGCTCCCCCTCAATGGGTGCATTCTCATGTATCCCAACAGCATTTAGTGCTGGATTCTCTTCATCAGAATCTTCTACTACATGTTCCATCGGTGCAGCATCTAGAAGATCTTCTGATACAGGTACAACTTCTTCTGTATCTCTTTCTACTTCAGCAGTCGGCATAGCTGAGCTTCCAGTCAAAGGACTCATACATAAACTACCAGAAACAGACGATTCAGATACATTATCCTTTTCCTCTTCTTCTTGGTGAGGCACAGACTGGTCTTACTCATAAGTAGACAAAATTTCCTCTACCATTCCTTTCCTAGAATAAACCAATTCTGCAACAGGACTTGGGGGCAAGTCTGGATCTCCTCCAACATCCATGGGAGTTTCTTCTTCTTCTTCTGTTTCATTACTATAAACAGGTTCCTCTTCATCAGGTCTCAGACTCGGATCTCTCTCATCCTTTGGTCTTGAGGGATGATCCACAGGATTAAACCTATCATATATCTTTTGATCATCACTGACCCATTCTCCCTTCCATGGGTTCCAGTTAATTTTCATGTACTTACAAACAGTCGAGGTGATGCAGAAATTATTCCTGACTACAACTGTCTCATCCTGAGACTCAGCTATTCCTTTCACTTTTATCATTACTGAAATCAGCTTGGCAAAGAATAAAGCATTAGTCTTTTACTTTGGTCTAATCATGTCTTCCATTTGAAGCATTAACAATCTGCACAGATTGATTTTCACACCATGTCTTAGCAGATGAAGAAGATAGATATCTTGATATCTCAGATTTGAAAAATCTCCTCGCCTCGGTATCAACACATGCTGAACAAACTTGAAGAGCAGTCGATTCTCTCCATCCATTTCAGCAGCAACCACTTGCCTTTGATTCCCATTACCGGTCAGCTCTTTTAAGGCGGTTTCATAATCAAAGATGTCACTGCTAGGTGGAATTGCTCTTGATACGTACCCAGAGACGCCTTCATGTGGTACTTTTAAGCACTCAGCCCACTCTACTGAAGAAAAAGACATCTCTTTTCCATTTAAAAAAGAGCTTACCCGATTCTCATTTTCAGACTTCTCGAAGCTTACAAACTCGTCGAACTGTTTTATCAACTTCGGGTAGTATGGGCCATTGTTATTCGAGAAACAATCCACCCATTTCTGGTCCTCCAGAATCTCGAGTACTAACGATTTTCTAGGCAGTAGCCATTCCACGCACAGTTCCTTCTCGATTACTATGTCTCTATTCTGCAAGTGAGGATTCACTGGTCACTTTCCCGATCTAGTTCTGACTTCACTAACACTGGTTTTATGCTGTGTCTTCTGCTTCTTAGCTTTTGGTTATACACTTTCATCTCTGACGGTAGGAAGCTTAGTTTTTTCCATCGCAGGTTTAGGTTTCTTGGCCGATTTGGGAGCTAAGGTTCGAAGTTGAGAGATTTTGAGCTCGGTGAGGTAGGAAGTGGCTTAGGCTTAGTTTTATCATTTAGGAATTCCAAATAAATGACTAAAATAGAGTAAGATAAAATAAAATAAAGTGATTCGTATTCTTGGAGGCAGAGAAATGTTTTTTTTAACAAAAAACATTGCATCGGTGTGAGTTAATCATCGGTGAGGGAAAAACAATCGGTGAGAATTGTACATCGGTGAGAATTTCATATCGGTGAGGATTTTCACATCGGTGAGAATTTCACATCGGTGAGAATTTCACATCGGTGAGGATTTCACATCAGTGAGGATTTTCACATCGGTTGTGATTAAACATTCCCAATTCGTGTCTTATGTAACTTAGCCTATCCGAACTTAAAGGTTTAGTGAAAATATCAGCCAATTGATGTTCAGTGCCAATAAATTAAAGAGAAATATCACCTTTTTGATAGTGATCTCTTAGGAAATGGTGTCTTACATCTATGTGTTTGGTTCTAGAGTGAGATACAGGATTCTTAGAGATGTTTATTGCACTAGTGTTATCACAGTTGATTGAAACATGTTTAAAAACATATCCATAGTCTAAAAGAGTGTGTTTCATCCACAAAATTTGTGCACAGCAACTACCAGCAGCTATATATTCTACTTCGGTAGTAGATAATGCAACTGAGTTCTGTTTCTTACTACACCAAAACTAAAGATTTTCCAAGCAAATGCTATGTTCCTGATGTGCTTTTTCTATCTAACTTACAACCAGCAAAGTCAGCATCTGAATATCTCATTAACTCAAAGGATTTTCCTTTTGGGTAAAACAACCCTAAGTTAACCGTGTGTTTGAGATATTTAAAAATTCTTTTAACAGCAAGCAAATGAGATTCTTTTGGATTAGCTTGAAATCTAGCACACATACACACACTAAACATAATATCAGGTCGACTAGCAGTAAGATAAAGTAAACTACCAATCATACCTCTGTAATTTGTTTGATCAACTGGTTTCCCAGTTTCATCTGCGTCCAATTTACAGGTAGTACTCATAGGAGATTCACTTTCCTTGATACTATCCAGACCAAAACGTTTTAAAAGATCCTTTGTATATTTACTTTGATTCAAAATAATACCATTTTCATTTTCAAATACTTGAAATCCAAGAAAGTACTTAAGCTATCCCATTAAGCTCATTTCAAATTCATTTTGCATACTTTTTGAAAAATCAGTACATAAAGAGTGTTTAGAAGATCCAAAAATAATATCATCAACATATATTTGTAAAACTAAAACATCTTTAGAAATTCTTTTAATGAAAAGAGTTGGATCAACAATCCCTTTAGTAAAACCATTTGAGATAAGGAAATTGCTAAGTCTATCATACCAAGATCTTGGAGATTTTTTTAAACCATACAATGCTTTATAATGTTTAAAAACTTGATTTGGAAAATGGGGGTTAGTAAATCCAGGTGGTTGTTCTACAAAAACATCTTCAATTATAAAACCATTTAGAAATTCACTTTTCACATCCATTTGATATAACTTGAAATCCAAATGTGCAGCATATGCAAGTAAGATCCTAATGGCTTCTAGTCTAGCTACAGGTGCAAACGTTTCCTCATAGTCTATACCTTCTTCTTGACTATATCCTTGTGCAACTAGTCTAGCTTTGTTTCTAACTATATTTCCAGATTCATCTACTTTATTTCTAAAAACCCATTTTGTGCCTATTGTCAAAGTGTCCTTAGGTCTGTCAACTAATTCCCAGACTTTGTTTCTTTCAAACTAATTTAATTCTTCCTGCATAGCTATTACCCAGAATTCATCATTGATAGCATCATTGATATTTTTGGGTTCTAGCTGTGAAAGAAAAGCTTGATGTTCAACCTGGTTTCTTAGAGAAGCTCTAGTTTGTGTTCCTCTATCAATATTACCAACAACTGCTTCTAAAGGATGATTCTTTAGAATCCTCGTTGATCTAGTAAATGTTGGACTAGAAATTTTAGGTTCATCTATAGTTTCGGGTTCAATAGAAGCAGATTCTGGAAAAAGTCCAGAACTGGATGTTTTGATAACAGGTTCTTTAGATTTATCATTAATGTCCGGAACAGATAAGTCTTCTTCAATATTTTCAAGAGAGGGTTTAGACTCATGTGGATCAGTTTCATCAAACTTGATGTGAACATATTCTTCCACACATTTAGTTTTCTTATTGAATACTCTATAGGCTTTACTTGAAATAGAGTAACCCAGAAAAATTCCGTCATCACTTTTGGAAGAAAACTTATCCAGATTATCTTTAGTATTCAGAATAAATACTTTGCAACCAAAAACTTTAAAGTAATTAACCTTAGGCTTTCTATTGTTCCACAATTCATAAGTGGTTTTCTTAAGAACAGGTCTAATTAAGACTCTATTAATGACATAACAAGCTGTATTTACAGCATCAGCCCAAAAATAAATAGGCAGGTCATATTCATTGAGAATGGTTCTAGCAATTTCTTGAAGGGTTCGTTTCTTCTTTCTACTACACCATTCTGTTGGGGTGTTCTAGGGGCAGAAAAGTTATGAGTATAGCCTTTGTGTGAGCAATAAGATTCAAAATCTTGATTTTCAAACTCACGACCATGATCACTTCTCAATGTTTTAATCTTAAGTCCACTAAGGTTCTCTACAGATTTAGAGTATTTAACCAAAGAATAACAGGCTTCACTTTTGTGAGCTAGAAAATATACCCAAGTATATCTAGAAAAATCATATACAAGAACATAAACATAGTGCTTCCCATTTAAACTAGAAACTCTTGATGGTCCAAACAAATCCATGTGAACCAATTCATGTGGTTGAGAAGTCGAAACTTCTTTCTTTGATTTAAAAGAAACTTTGTGTTGTTGTCCCTTTTGACAGGGGTTACACACTCTATCATTTGGGAATTCTAATTTAGGTAGGTCTCTAACTAGGTTTTTTCTAGAGAGTTTTCTAAGTGAGTGAATGTTGCAATGTCCCAATCCTCTGTTCCATAGCCATGATTCTTTATGAAAAGCATTCAAACAAGTAATATTCTTCTTAGCTAAAGAATTCAGATTAACAGCATAAACATTTTCATTTCATAAGGCAGAAAATACCAAAACATTCTTAGAATTAAAAACTTTGCATGAATCATTTTCAAATTTAACATGAAAACCATCATCACATAACTGAGAAATACTTAATAAATTGTATTTAAGGCCATCAACAAATAAAACTTTAGAAATCAAAATTGAATCAGTGTTACCAATCTGGCCTAGGCCGATGATTCTTCCTCTTGAATTATCACCAAAGGTGACAAAGCCTCCATCAACTTTTATTAAACTCTTAAAACAAGAGAAGTCTCCTGCCATATGTCTTGAACATCCACTTTCCAAATACCAGGTCTATTTACAGGAGCTCTTTAAGCAAGTTCCCTACAAAACAGATTCAGATGGGAAATGATTTTGGTACCCAGATTTTCTTGGGTCCAGACAGGTTAGCCAATAACACTTTAGTTACCCATATTTGTCTAATGGGTCTCGTATAATTTGTAGAATTGACATGCTTTGAAAGATAAACTTTATTAGATCCATAGCTATGTATATAACAGGTTGAAGCATATGAAGTTCCAGAATTACATTCATTCTGTTCAGTTTTAGAAATGAATCTAGTTTTGGAAATTTTCCTTTGTCCAGGTTGGTATCCTATACCAGTAGTATATTTAGGTGCTATTTGCTTTCCTAGAATCAGTGTTAGTGTATTTTTTCCATTGGTGAACTTCCCTAAGTCTTTCTTGAGTTTCTCATTGGATAGTTTCAGTTCAGTGTTTTCTTTTAACAGTTGAGCATTTTTCTCTTTTTCAATAGTGAGTTCGGTTTTAACTGTAGTGGTAAGAGCATGCTGTTTCTTTAATGACTTGTATTTATCCTTAAGTTCATTACATGTCTCTTCCAGCATATCACAGTACTCAAACAATTCATTTTTAGACATTGTTCCAGAATCAGAATCAGATTCTGCATTATCTCCAGAGTAATAATAATTTAAAGCAGGAGTTTCAGCAGTTACCTGAGAAGTGTTTGTCATAAAGCACATGTTTGCCTTATTTTTGTTTTCAGTTTCAGAGCTTTCAGATTCAGTAGAGCTATCCTCAGAAGCACTCCAATTAGCCTTCATGGATTTCTTAAACTTACTGTCCTTATATTCATATTTCTTTTTATACTTCAGCTTTGGACATTCGGCTTTAATGTGTCCTTTTCTCTTGCACTCATAGCAGACAACATCATCTGATTTGTCTTTCTTATTCCAATCCTTTTTCCATTTACCTTGGTGATCATACATACCCTTATAATTTGTTTTTCTGAAGAACTTCTTTTTCCTATAAAATTTCTTAAATCTTCTAGCAATGTTAGCCATCTCAGCATCACTGTCAGAATCACTTTCACTGTCTTCACAGCTTGAACTTTCGACTACAGCTTGAAGCTTTTCTTTGTCCTTATTCTTTGAAGTTGAAGATTTGAAAGCGACAGACTTTCTTGGAGGTTCATTTTCTTATTCCTTATTCACTTTAAGCTCTTCTCCATACATCATCAGCTTGCCAATTAGATCCTTGACAGGTAGAGCAGCAATGTCACATGATTCTCTGATTGAGACAGATGTGCCTCTCCATCTATCAGGTAGACATCTCAAAATTCTCATAATTTGTTCCTTCGATGAGACATCCTTTCCCAGCGAGATCATTGTATTGAAAATTTCATTGAACCTGAGATACATGTCAGAAATGGGTTCATCAGGCTTCATTTTAAAATTATCATACTTGATAGTATAAGTGTTCAATCTCATTTCTTTTACATTCGTTGTTCCTTCATGAGAAACAGCTAAGGTATCCCAAATTTCATATGCAGTTTTACAAGAAGAAATTCTATTAAACTCTTCATCTCCTAGAGCACAGTACAAGGAATTCATAGATTTACAGTTGTTATTGTAAGCAGTCTTTATAGGTTCATCCCAAGTAGATCTAGCAGTAGTGGGAATTTTGTATTCTGATTCAATAGCAGTCCAAATATCAAAACCTATGCTTTCTAGATGAATTTTCATTTTCAGTTTCCACTGAGAATAATTATTTCCATTGAAGAAAGGTGGCCGGTTAGTAGCAGCACCCTCAAGTCTATTGTCCATGATGAGAAAATTTTAAAGAAATAAAAATTTATATATAACAGAAATTTTAAAAACTTTAAAATTCAACTAAAATCACAGTTCAAAAGCAGAGTACTTTTAGAGAGTATTTTTGATCCTTTGATACCAAGTGTTGGTCGGAGTGGTTTACTCAAGAGGGGGGTGAATTGAGTACCAATTAAAATTTCTGTATTTAAAAACACTGTCTTAAAGACCCCCAAATAAAATAATAAATTAAACTGTAGTGAATTTATATTAAAGTAGAGGTTCTGTTAGATTCTCAATGGATTGATTAATTCCCAGTTAATCAATACAGGAGTGTGTGATTATCTTTTCAAACTAACTTACTAATCTACACTTAACATAAACACTTGCTAATTTAATTATCAAAGTCACTTTAAAAATAGTATTGGTTTTAATGTGATTAGCAGCGGAATAAAACTTTGAAAGATATGGCACAACAAATGTAACCAAGAGGTTCAGTCTCAAGCCGAGACTTAGTCCTCTCAAAAGCTTATATAAAAATGATCCACACCCTGGATCGGGGTTCAACAGTTTACAACTGTCCAGGTCCAAGACCTCTACCACTGTTATTCGTGGGAAACAGTACAACAACAACCAGCTGTCCAGGTCACACACGACCTCTACCACTGTTATTCGTGGGAAAGAAGGAATGCAAGAATTTGGTAAGGATTTTAAAATCCTTCAGTTTAAGCACAGGAGACAGTGTATGTGCTAGATACAGCAGATAACACACACTGCTCTAAAAGTATAATAATAAATCACAGAACAAGAGATTTAGAGTTTAGAAATGGATCTGGTGATTTTAGTGTAGCTCTGGACTCCTTTGGATTCGATCAGAAGTGAATCTGAGTCCTCTTCTCATTTCTGTTTGAGAAACAGAGTGTCGTATGCTCCAGGTTCATAGACAGTGAAAATGTAGTGGTTGAAGTTCTTCAGTGTTCTTCTTATATGCACAGAACACTTCTTGAGTATGCTTGATTGTCTATAAGCTTCTCTGTGTTCTTGATGGAATTAGTTTGTCTCTTCTTGATTCTTCTCGTTCGTGTGTTTCTGGTATATTCCATCCACCACACTCTGCGCGTTGGGCAGCGTAGTCTTCTCGTATTTATATCACAGGCAACAGGAGACAGAAAAGATTTCCTTTATGCAGGTACGAGGTACGGGTTCCTAACATCCGACAACCTTTATCAGATATTTGACAAATCATTAAAATGTACATGATATGACCGTTGGATAGATTAAATAAAGATAGGAAATAAAGAAATTCAAACAGTGAGTCGAGTGATCGGTAGGTAATCAGCATCGGTAGCTTGGACATCGGTAGCTCAATTTCATTAGTTGCTGACTCTATCGGTGGCTCTATGCGTCGGTTGGTATATGCTTGTATCGGTGACTTTGTTTATCGGTAGCTCCATGCGTCGGTAGCTCCATGCGTCGGTAGCACCATGCGTCGGTAGCTCCATGCGTCAGTAGCTGTGAGTCTGTTAGTAGCTTCGTCCATCGGTGACTCTTATTCCATCGGTAGCTATTTATACTTACACCGGTAGCTCTATGTTTGTATCGGTAGCTGTCTGTAAGTCAGTAGCTTACATTTATAAGCACATCGGTAGATCTGTGTTAAGTATATCGGTGACTCTGTCTGTCGGTAGACTAAGTCTATCGGTAGACTGGGTACCGGTAGCTCTTTATCAGTAGCTATAGTCAGATTACTTATCTGTTTTATGCAGAACACATCCGATTGTGTTAGAATCAATTTATAACTTGTATGAACATGGATAAATGAGGATTAACATATTCCAAAGACTATTTTATTGGTTTGATCACAGATTTGAAAGAATTAAATTATAGATCAATGATACCTAAAAATATCATAGAGAATGAAAACATAATTGGGATTTTCAACACATATGAATACATGATTGAGATTATCAAAACAGGTGAGGTCAACAGGTACGTCTTAATGTAGACAGTCATGTTATCTCATACTCTGGTATTAGATATAATGCATGAAACTAGATATATCCATGTTCATGTGATATTGTTGGATAAACATAAGAAGTTACACTCTATTGGAACTGATAGTTAAAAGTCTGTATACTATGTCCATGACCTCTTCAATGACTAGTCCTTCTGGTGGTACTCCAACTCTTATCCAAACATAGCACAACAGATATTTCCCCTAAGGCTGGATCTGGTATAGATAATAATCTATTATAATAAATTGGAATAGTCCATGATAACAACTTAAGGTGACCAATATGTATTCAATCACGAAAAGTAATAGGGTCACTATATGAATGAGTCTTTAGATTCATATTCTATAAAAAAAAGTAGGTATAAAAAAGATCATAGATTGGGGATACTCTAGCCACCACAACTCTAATTTTAACCCTCATGTATACCCTTTCGACAACTAGAATTAGCAATTCCCTACCTCATCATTAGTAATTTATGCCCTGACACTATTATATTCTCACAATTTGTGCTTATTCATAACTTCCCAGATAAAATTTCTTTTAATGTTATGTTGGATAAAGAAATTCATCTGTGAGTGGGTGTTATACTTAATCCCATGTTTCACACTTCACCATCATAAAAACTGGTCACTGATAGTACATTTTTCAAAGCATTGAGACATAGTAAGACAAGATGAATAGTCAATGAATGGAATATCACCCATGACTATGTGTATTAACTATCTGGTTTAGTATATTCTCGGAATCGGTGGAAATAATTAATCAATGAATGATGTTAGTAAATCATCATAAACAATTCCCTAATGATGACCAATGATTAATCATTTCCCGCCATCATTTTTAATAATTGGGAAGCATGTATGTGGAAAGATTTACACTTGTTTATAAAGGAATATATGGATGATAAAAGAGATAAAGAGTGTCCTCTAACCATGATTCACTAGTCTATGTTCTTTTATCCCATGAAAATATGGAATGATATTGCTTCTGGATCTATAAATACATATCAGTCATAGTAGGTGCGTGTCGTGGAGAAGACCGCATGGGCTACATTAGATGTATAAACACTCTCAAAACTGATCATGATTTCCAATTTTTTGTATATAAGGTGTTTCCTCATGTGGAACTACTCTAAGAGTCACTAGAGGCTCAGGGGTCACCACCCCTATGGCATGGTTATCACCAAACTCCTAGTATTCGACTAAAAGATGTCATTGTGGATTAGCTCTATAAGTTCCAAGGACACATGTTATTGAAGATATGAATATAGAGTGAAGAATAAGATGAATATTATTATAATAGTAATGGCTCACTACCAAAGGCACTATTCTAACTACTCTATTATAAGGCTAGAGTATTGGCAAGTAGACATATTCAATTTGCAGAGGTTCTAGTAGGTGAATCATCAACGACACATTTCATTTTGATTTATAAGTAACCAATTTATTTTTAATGTTTTTGTTTTCATGTCATGCAATTTTTGTTATTTATATATTTCATTGTTCCATGAAATGGCTCAACATTTATAGATAATAATTCCCATACAAATTATAACTAAACATTATGTAAAATCTAATTTTGTTTGTAGAATGTAACATGTGATATATTATGGCTCGACTAAGTGAACTACCCATCTAACATACAAGGACAAATACACATGAAAAATTTAAAATAGTATTCACTCAATCATAGACAAATAGAATATTAGGTAACTAGAGGTACATAGCATGACATGGGTTGAAACTGGCTACTTATTATGCCATCATGAATCTATATAGGATATATCTTTTTAAATTTATTATGATAATTTAATTAACTAGTTTACATACCCAATAGAAGATGTTTTTAGTAAATAAATACATAGAAACCATAGTTATATCAACAATCACTGTAAACACAAGATATTAAACTAAGAAAATTCACCTATAAGGAATGGAATATGCATGGAATACGTATGGAATATGATTTCTAGGTGCCTATAATGAAGCATATAGCCATTCTCATTTCTTTACATTGATAAGGTAAAATATCCAGAAATCATATCATAAAAATTCATGTGAGTCACCCAATGGTGAAAGGATATCATCTATAAAAAGAAAAATACAAAATAAGAATTTAACATTCCCACAAAACAACGTATTTACCCTGAACATGGGTTAGATATTCCCATACATGACTTATAACCAAGTTACAACATGTTCATAATTTATTATCTAATTTACATCACACTAACTAGAAATAATAAAAAAACACCATGACACAACATCATGACATCCCAACCAAGAATCAAATAATCAGGTGCCCCGAGTTTATGTGCAACATGGCCTCAAGTGCATCTCCCCATACACAAAAGGCTACCGAATTATAGTGAGGGCATATGGTTTATCCGTGGGGAGACTATAGCATCATTATAGAGTGTATAATAATATATATAATATAATATTAGATAGATAACAATATATTGAGTAGTATAATATACCATCAAATTCGAATCATTATATAAGCATTAAAATACTTCAATGATAAAAAAATAAAAATATAATCTATATCATATGAAAATGTGGATTATGTCATGTCGTGTATTTAAATTTTTAAAAATATGTATATAGAGATGTTAAAAATATCTATAATACAAAAGAATCCATAATAATCAAAACACCACCCAACATCTTATGCACTGGCTCACTCATCTACTACCAAGATCCTTCCTTAAAATAAAAATATCATTCTTCCAAAGCATGGAACCTCCCCTTATCAACACCTATATACATGTTATATTCCTGTGTACCATCATCAGCCAGTATAGGGCTTTATATAAATAATATTATTCCTCCCCAAACACGGTCTATAAAAATCTTGTATATGAAGTTAAACTAATATAATATTAGTATATATAAATATAGTTTAAAGAAAAATAAATAACTCATACCTACATCATCATTAGCTAGTAATGTCTCTTAACATTTAACCAATTAATAAATTCATTTATGTTTAGTATATATATAAAATTCATGAGAGATCTATATAGGACTGATAGAATATCATTATAATAATAAAATTGGCTCCAATTTATAACCAAGGAAACCATGACCTCAAGGGTCAATAAACATATAGTAGTTACTCATGTAGTCTAGAAGTATGGTGTATAAGTGTAATCTAAGGGTATTTTCTCAATGAACTATGCACTGAATGATTGTAATCAAGTCTTATCAACTATTCGATGGTAGAATGGTCTAAGGATGACTGGGAATAATTTGTTGAATCCATGGTTCCACATGTCCAAAGACATCAAAATGGATCCATGGACTTTATATGAGACATCTTAATAATATAGAAATGATATCATGAGAATTTTCTATTATACACAAATGAATTCAAAAACATAGATAAATATAGAATTTTGTGGTGGATATCTCCCCTAAAAACCATTTCAATGAATTAAAATGGAATCCTCTACAGTATCATGAAATTAACTAAGGAATATAGGGCATGATCATGTATGAAAACTCATATAAAGATAAAAACATCGATGTTAAATGGTCACCTTGTTGATAATTAATCATTTAATTGATGTCATGTAATACTGATTTCATTTAATATTTTATCTTGTTTAATCCATTTATTTCTTACTAGGTGAAAATTATAATAGAAAATGAAACCATTTATTATTTATTCATATTATGACATTTAATGGGTTCATTCTATTGAGGATATACAACCAAATATTACTTGATTCAAGATTCAATTATTTTTTTCATTCCCTTACCTTTAATAAATATAATATGGTTGGATAAGGACATGTATCCATAATAAATTCTATTAAAATTAACTAGGAAAAGTCATAGGGATAAATATACATTCCATTTTTCATTTAAAGAAACATTAATTAATTAAAACACCCACCTTAGAAGGTTCAAGTAGTTATTATACATGTGTTAGCCATTATCAATTCATATCTAATTTACATTAATTTTTCTTACCATACAAAATTTCATGCTGCAAAACTAAACCATGTCTTGAATAAAGCCACAAGGTTTACTAGGGCATAATTAAAGAAGAACCCCACATGGGATGGATGGGGTTGAGTTCATAAGCTACAATTATGTAATTATCATATATATATAAAGGGCTCTAGAATAAAATAAAAATTATTATAAACAAGTTATATGAATTTATAAAGGAGCGAATTAGGAAATTATCATGCCCCACCAACATTAGTTTATAGAACTATGAAAATTTGTGGGATGAATTATTGACCACCTAACTCGAGCCAATAACACACTCCTTATCCAGTACCATACTTTAGTTTTCCAAAGATCAAAAAAATAGTAATAATGAATCAATGAAATGAAAATAGGGCATAATATCTTACATCAAAATTTTATCTTCAAGTAGAATAATAAAGATGAACTGTTCCTAAAAAATGAAAAGCATGCCTGGATGAATCTAATGTGATAATCAGACTCAGAATCTAATTTCGGATGATAATGACAATAAGATTCCAGTCTTAAAAGGCTTTAGAAATCATAAATGGGGGAAAGGGAGGTATCATATCTACTTGAGGAAAAAATGATATGAATGGTGATGGAAAAATACATGTAATGAAAATTGGTCATTCAACACATAAATTAGTATATCACACGATTGGCCAATCCATGTTCCAACCATGTACCTCCCACCACTTAAAATTGGACCCCACATGGGTTTAGGGATATGGTTTGAATAATAGTGAAAAAACCATGTTTTATTCCTCTTTTAAAAGTTATAGAGCTACCCACATAATTGTACTCCCCTGTATGCATTGTTTCTTCTAAACGTGTGGACTCCTAAATTCCACTTCCCATTTTAAACCCCCTAAAATTTCCATAACCACCCATGGAATCTATAATAAGTCTCAAATAAATAATTATATATAAATTGAAATGATATGTACCTAGTTCTGAAAACGTGATCTAACAAAATTAAAAGGGAGAGGAAACATGGGATAATAAAAGAGATTTTTAAAATCTTGTTGTGATCCAATGTGCCTCCACCACATTGGTTGAGAGGTCTTTATTATTACTCAATAGAATTAAATAGATATCATGAATCAAAATTTTCAATTTTATTTCTGTAAATGTGAATTGAATCCTATCTACCTATGTTGTGAATTCACATTGATTAAGATCCCCCGCATTATTATTGTCTTTACCCTTTCGAGAGGATGAGGTGATAATTTGTAGATTCTATTGATCACATCCATTTGAAACATTCTCCACAATATATCAATTATAATTCAACAATATAACATGAGTTTTATGGAGGTAAATCAAAGAGAGATCTTAATAGATTCAGAATTTAAATTCACTATTGAGAGGTCACCTTGAGATTGATATAGATAATTTCTTGTTTCATTGTTGGAAACATATAATTATAGTATTGAGAACATTTTATGTTCACAAGACTTAGTGGACACTTATTTATATCCTCTAATGTCTTTATGAAATATTTTTAATTCAGGTTCTTCATTAATAATCCTCATATTCCAGATAAATAATATTGGATCCACTATATTTAACACTTTTTATATTTATTTAGAACACCAAGAATTTTTTTTAGCACTACTAACTAGATAGTGTGCTACTAGGTTTTTCTTCCTCTTTTGATATTCCACTAGCTAAGAAAGTGAGCTTCATTGGCTAGCATGTTGGATTTCTATAAGTAGGAAGCCTTATCTAGATGACACCAGATTCCTGATGGTTGTACACCAACTTGTCGTTGATTCCTATAGATCTCCAAACATAATATTTTCATTTTGAATAACCTTCAACACCTATAAACGATCTACATACATCAATCCATGAGATACATAAGTCATTACAGACATCCACAAAGATAAATCAATGTTTTTTCAAGATGTCACAATTCACAAAAATTCTATAATATCCCCTAATTTTATTCACAAAAATCATCATATAAATGATTAAAAATATTTCTTTAAACAACTCATATAACAAATATTGAAATATAATAGTTTTTTGGATCATAGAAGAATAATTATAGAGTTAGTTTTGACATTTACCAATTATTTTAAAACATTATTTATTACACCTTTACTATGGAATCTCATGTGTTACCTTAGTATGATATTATTATTGAGAAAAATGAATTTCTTATCAGAAAATTTTTACATTTTGAAAAAAATATGTATTATGTTTAATATAATAAATTAATAAATAGAGAATTAACATAAATATGATATATATATATGTTTATAAACTACATTTAAAAATAAAATGTATTGTAAATCCATTTTTATATTTGTTACCAATTAAATGAGTGATAATATATTCTTTAAAAACTTAAACATTAATTTAGATTTATCATTGGAATGTGATAATTTTAATTTATGAAGAAGATATATACAACAGTAAAAAATATTTTATTGGAAAAATATCTAATACTGAAATTATATATTATATATTATATCTTATTAGAAGTATTTATTTATATTCATAAAATGTAATTTTATTACTAATTGATTTTAACGTATTTATTTTAATTTTATATATAATAATATTAACTCTATAATAATAATCATTATACTTACAATACAAATACATTACAAAAAATAAATATTCAATAGAATATTTTAGTTTAATATACTATTTTATATTCATTATTTTTTATTTTAAAATTATTTTATTTTCAATATTTAATTAAAAATAAGAAAAATTCAACATACCTTTTAGATATATTCCTACTAAACAATATTTTCTTTGATGACCATATATAAGAAACTTATATTTCCATTGACGATATATTTAAAACTTTTCTTTAATTATTATATATTACCTAACATAATTTCTTTAGAATCATTCACACTATTCATTTATGTCTCTCTAAATTTTTTTTAATAAAATATTTATACTAATATATAATTCCATAGTTGTAATATTTATGATCTTCATCGTTACATATGATGGTCAGAATTTCTTTTTCGAGTTATTGTTATTTATTTTTTTTTATATTCTTCCCGAAATTTCATTAATGATATATTATATATTATTCTTAGTATTTAATAATTTTTAACTCTTTATAATATTATTTCCATATCAAATGTATCACATTTCATTTTGATTTTATGCATTTATAAAATGATCTACAAAACAAAATATTTATTTAATTGAAAAATAAATTGTAAAATAATGTAGTGTTACCTTCAAAACCCCTTAAAATAATTTTGACATCAATATTTAATTACATTGATGAAAAAATGAGGGTAAAAGAACCTTGTTATATAATTGGGTTCCCACCTAGTCTCCCCATACTTATGATTACCCCAGGAACATTAACCTAGTGAGTTCTAAATTTTCATTTACTTTATATCAGTCATACAATACATTTACATGTTATTCCAAATAATATCTGTTATCTTCAAATTTTACTACGCTATTTTTTTTTTGATATGATGTTTTAGAGATTTACATTATCAAATGTAATAAATGTTACACATTAGGAACTTGTGGGAGGTATAGTGGAAGAAGAAAATGATAACCTGCATGATCTCTCACCTGTCACTGGGTGTGGAAAAACTTAACATTTCTAATTTCCTAGTGTAGCATAATGTTTTTCTAGGGTCATCTCCCCATAGGATCAGCACATTTTATTCGCACACATATTTTAATTGACCTAAAACTACATTTTTTGTTTTTATTTCATTATACATATAGTGGAAGATAACTTTTTTTTTCTTTTGAATGAAATGAAAAAAAGAATTAAAATTTTATAATGTACAATTAAGAATTAGGTTAGAGAAGAAATGACATTGAAAAATGTTCGGTTATGTGTTAATTAATTATTATTATTTATTTATTTATATTTCATTCAATAGTTTAGTTTTGAAATGTCATTATTAAAATACAATTCATTCGTTTATAATTCATATAAACGAATATATCTATTATAATTCATAGAATAGATCTATTCAACCACATTATAAAATCATATTTTCTGGAACACCTAAATTAATATGGTTGAATATGCAAGGAAATAACTCTATAGACCGTTATTTTATCAATTGAATGGATCAAATCCACCAAGTTAATTTATTCTATTCAATAAAATGAATGGAAGAGTATTAAAAAATTGAATTTATATTGGGTTATGTCTTGGGGTTGATGATATACACAATTATATATTTCACATTTTATTACATAAACAGAAAGAAAACAGTAAAGAATTTGATTTATAATTCAGGAACACTTGATTTTCACCTAAGTACAAGCATCAGTCATCATCCAATTAAGGGGTAAAATATGTCACTATGGATAACAATATAAAAAAATTGTATACAAATAAAAAAGATATTAAATATGGGGAAAATAGAAAGAATAACATAACAATAATAATAAGGAATAAAATATTAGAAGAATAATTAAAAGAGTGAAAAAATGGATTAAAATAGTGTAAATAGATGAAGAATAGGAATAATAATAATAATAATAATAAGTTGGATGATGAAATACATTTCAGAATTATATTCATGATTATATATTACTGAAAAATGTTTCAATAAGACTAAGACTAAAATAAAAAGAAACAAATAATTGCAGTAGCTGTTTAAAATGTTCTACTCCATCTTGGGTTCTCTCAATCTATGATAGAGAGGGTATATTTTAATATAGGGGGTTATATCCTCTTCTTCATTATATAAAATATTTAGTATATCATTATTTGTTCAATGTTTCCACTTATTTATTTAACATCATATATCATCTTTGATATGTATTTTTTAAAAGGCCTATGTGAATATCTACTAATTAAGGGTGTTTCTATTTTTTTTATTGTGGGTCAAAATGATGGAATGGTCTTACCAGATGCAGAAAAATACATGCACTCCCATGCAAGGAGTTCATGGAAACCTTGAGTTATGGTGTGGCCTCCTCCATAATGCATGACATCATCAATCCCACTAGGCCTTCATTGTATCTAACTAGGTCAATCATTACCTCATGGTGGTCATCTGTTGTTCTATCTTCCATATATAGTGATTCTGGATTGGAAAATAGTATTACATCATAATATTGATCTTTATGTGCCCCTTTATTGGAATTTACCAATGAGTGACATGGTGGTTCAATGATGTAGTGTAGCAGCAGTGGTAGAGAGCACTGTGGAGGAAAATCTATGAGTGGGGTCGTGCTGAGCCATGGAGGAATGACATAACATAGGTTAGTATGAAAAATAGTTACACATATCCACCCCATGTTGAAATTTATTTCAGTTTCTCAATCCATTTAAATTTTTTATAGTTATTAGGGCTTAGATAGTAGCTACGGGTATGAACTCCCAATACATATTCATAATACATAGGGGTTTCACCTAGCTGCATAGCCTTCATGATCCTTTGTCCCACAAACATCATGGAATTCTATTTATGTCTCCCTCACTCCTTCCATCTCATATGCCTCTCCCAGTGGGATGTCATGGACATATGACCCCTCTAATCTAGCTAGCTTTCTTGCTGGTCATCCTTGGTTGAGGACTAGTTTTTTTATTTAAATTATTTAAAAAATGATATTTTAAAATATATGATACGATTTCAACACAAATTCATAATTGAAATAAACATTACAAATTAATATTAAAATTCAATTATTTCAATTATTTCAAATTTTATATATATCAATAAATAATTTAATATACTAGAATATTCAATGAAAAAGATTAAAAAAATTTAAAATATATATTTTTATTTGAAGGAAAAAATGAGTGCATTAAATTATTCTACGCACTGACTATTTTGCCTGAATGAATAAAATATCATCATCCTACTTAAGATAAAAATCATATCATTAATTTTAATATATAATGTCAATTGAATCAATTTATTTTCTTTATAAAACAACAATTCCATGTTCTACATAGAACATAATTAAAATTTTAACATTTCAGGGTACAAATAAACCTTTAATTTTTTACCTTGTCACTTATAAAAATCCTGGGGCATATCATTTAATTATTTCCTTATTATTAATGTAACACCCCATGCTTCCACGGTACGTTTTCCTTCGAATAATGCGATAGCGTGTGTTGTACGCAACCTCGAGTTCTAACACACACCACAACTAATTAAACTAGCCGTTGTGAATAGTTATACCTACTTTTTGAAATCATATATATTTTATATTTCAAAATGGACTTCATTTTTGGATTCGGAATATCGAAATTATCCTAGGGTGAAATTTTGGTACTTTTCGGATAACTTTCATATTTTGATGAATAGTGAAAATTTCTAAATTTTAATTAAAAACAACTTTTTTAATCAAAATAATTAATAGTAATAAATTGTGATTTTGAGTGGTTTTAAAGTATATTTACAATATATTTTTACCATTTAATATAATGTTGGTCATTGGACATAATTTTACAATTAAACCGAACATAAACAAGTGTTAATCTTTTGATAATTATTATCTCTTAAAAAACACGCTTTTTGTTTTGACAGCGGGAATTAATTTTAAATTAATTTCTGCCACTTCTGTGTTTTGAATTTAGGAAAATGGATTCCATATTTGGAATCAGGATGTCCAAATTATGTAAATAGGTAACTTTTATTTTTACACATTTTGAATAATTACTGCGGTAAATATTTTATTTACCATGGTTAAAGGGTAAATCCGGTAAATAAGGGTTAAACAATAATATTATAATAATACAAAGTTACCCTAAAACGTGTCCTAACATTATTGGTGGACACATACCCGACCATGAGCATCCTTGGGTCAATTTGGGGACCCCTTGGAGCCACTTTTATGTGGTAGGGACACATTATATTAATAAAGTTAAAATAAAAATAAAAATGGCATAAGCTTACATCTTTTAGAAGAACAATTTTTACATAGGGTTATACATGTTGGATTTTCGATTATAAATATTCATTAGAAAGCTAAAACGATTTCCTACATAATGATATTTTATTTATAATTTTTAGACATTAAATAATTTATTTAATTTATGACACAATGATGATGCAGTAATTACTATAATAGTGAAAAATTAAAATAATTGATATTATAAATACCCAAATAAATATAATATGAAACTTTTAATGAATTAAACTAATTTTCTAGGATAATATGATATATTAGGATTGATTTAATTGTCTTTTTTCGAAGTAATCAATCTGTTATGAGTTTCACAAAAATCAACTATTGAATAGTGTCAAAATTGACATAAAAGAGTTCATAAAACAAATATTATATTATTAATTGATATTAAATTCCTAAAAATCTAAGGTTCGGCCAAGAGACTTATATTATTATAGGTTAATTATTAATGAACCACTTGGGGGTCTCTTAGATGTATATAGTATGTTTATTAACCATATTATACAAAAATACAAAGAGACATTGTAAAAGTGAAACTAATTAACTTAGAGTTAATACTTAAAGATAAGGTTAATATAAGTACCCAAACCTGTATAAATTCTATTGGATGAGTTGTTTTCGACCTATCCCCACCTCATCCTCTGAATAGTCAACTTTGGAGCCTTTGGAAACTGAATATGAATTTATTATAAATTAATATTTCTAGCTTTTCCAAAGGTGCCCCTCACCCCTCTTATAAAAGGGCACTCCTCCTTCTCATTTCTTCACACCTTAAAAGCCTTTTGGTTCGGCCAAACTCTGCCCAAATAATCTCCCAACATCCCTCACTATAACCTAGAGGCCTTAGTTTGATCAGAAAGCCAACCTAAGGAGCCCTTTTGATCAAATCAAAAGGAAGAACCCGAAGAAGAGGTAATGATTTCACCACCCTTCTCCAAGTTCATTTCTTCTTCCACTTCTTCTTCCTTTGTTCTTACCATTCTAAAATAATAAATCCAGTATCTCACATATACTGTGATGTTATTTTAAATATGGTGCAATCATATTCAGTATTCTATCCACCCTTTGAATAACATGTCACCATATGTGCGTACGTACGGCTTACCGTCTCCACGTCGTGGTGTAATTGTTATTCAATATAATATTATTTGGATGGGTATAATAATGATGTGTAACTCATGTAAATAATAAATATAACATTTTAATGATTCTGTATATATGATATACCATTCATTTATATATTATTTTAATATCAAATGAATGATATTGTCGCTCGTGCGTACGTACGGACTACCATCTCCACGAACGCGATGAGATTCATTCTCCATCGTAACCATTCAAGTATAATTATCATTTGATGATTTAAAAATGATGTTTAAGGACTAGATATCATTCTGGATATGAATAAGATACAACAACCATGGCTTATGTAACAAAACATATAAAGAAAATGAGTAAGTTAACACCCGAAACGACGATAATTCTAAGATATTATTAACAAATCAATGTTAAAAGATCATATATGATATCATAATAATATATATGATTCTTGTATAATTTAATAACAATTATTTCACCATTATACAGGAGGTTAACCTACCCCAACCAAGGAAAAGTTCATGGTAAGTGTTATTTCACAATCTCTTCATTATCCGAGGTTGTTTATACGTAATAATCTACTGGGAACTCTTTATCATCCACATCCATGTTTCTTAAAAATGTATTTCAAAACATTTTTACTATTTACAAGAATATGGGTTTAAGTCATTTATACCCTTGTTTGAATTTTTATAAGAGGTTTATAAAGGAATCTTTCCGTCGTTTTCAAAACAAGGTCCTTTTTAACCTTTTCGACAGAATTGAGGTAAGAATGTTTTTTTTAACTTATACGGCGGGTGCGGTTATTTTCCGCCATTATAAAATCTTCAAAACTTCCCTTACAAGCTTATAAGAATATTTTCAAAGAAAATGTTTTATTTTATATGGATCTTAAATGATTTCAAAATAAAAGGAGATATTTCTTTAAAAAGAATTTTGATTTCATCTATGTCAACATCCTTTGATGGATTTTAAGATTATTTGAAGTTGATTTATTATGATACAAAACTTCTATATTGTATTGAAGGTTTTGTGATATGTTTGACTGTGGATGTGCTATTTTTATACCATTCATAGTTTATGGTGAAAATATTGACATTTCGTATGCTAGTTTTAATACGAATGTTTATGTTATGTTTAAACCTTTTCATATGGGAATGCATTGGACTTAATATGTGACGGGTGGAGCCCGCTATAGCTCCTCGATGCATCGGTAGGTCTCATGAGACAAACTAGTGTCTTGGCACAAGGCCTTGACAAAATATTATTTGTAGTCTTGGCACGAGGCCTTGGCTATGTGGTTATGATAGTCTGGCATTATGCATTCCAACATTATGAAAGTGGTTATTGATTTTTGCATGTGATTATTCGATTAGTAGAATATCCATGTGAATAAGTAAATGGCATTATTTCATTTTATTTATGCCATACCATGTTGAAAGTTCATATTTTAAAGGCTTTTGTTTTATTTATACATTGCCTTAAATGTTTATTCTTATTTATGAAAGTTTCCGCTATATTGTTATCCTTACTGGGCATTTGAGCTCACCCCTTTTCTATGTTTTATTTTTCCCAGGAAGTGAAGAAGTAAATTATGAATGACCTGCAGGGATTTTATGAGGGGATAATAGTGTGGTCTATTGAGACATTATGTTGCTGTAGTAGTTTTTCATTTTATAATGTAATGTAAAAATTATGAATATATCTAGTGTTTCCAAGGCTACTAAACCAATCGGTCTTTTGAGATTTGATCTTTCTTGTGATCATGCCAATGTTATGTAATTAATGCACCGACTCTGGGTAGCTGGGGTCGGGGCGTTACAGTTGGTATCAAAGGGAGGTTTAGTACAAACCTTGGAAGCTAGATTTAGATAAACTCTGATTAGAGCACGTAGACCTAAGATGAACTTTGAGGATTAGTATAGAAGAACTTCCTAGAATTTTGGTATTGTAGAGATTTTGTGAGTTTTCCGAGCAATACATCCCTGTCTGGATACGAGCAGGTAGAGGCGGCTCTGGCACAGATGTACCTAGGGGTAAAACCCGAAAACACCGCTTTGAGCTAGACTCGAACGGGAACTGGTGCACGACAACGGGCCTTGCTGCACTCTTGGTTACGACACTCCAGGGGGATATGCTTAGGATAACTCTCATTTTCTTTACAAATCATTTTTAAGGGATTATGAGTATATACTTCCTCAAAGAAAACATTATTATGATTATGGATTATATCCATAAATAGTTCAATTTATGTTAAGTGTTTTATAAGTATGGGATTATGTATTTTGATTCATAAACTGATCTAGTTTATGCCATTGTTTAGAAGTGGCGCCTAGTGGAAGAAATGGAAACCGTATCAATGCACTAACTCCATGTAGGGATTGCCCTCCTGCTCAAGATAATTATAGTGGAGCTGGTTATGCAACTGGTGCCGATCAGCTAATCACCATACTGGGACAACTTACTCAGGTTATGAATAATAACCTTACCCGTATGGAGCACCCTGATCCGCAGCGTGGAGGATCAATGTTAGATCTATTCATGAGGCAACAACCACCAACGTTCAATGGGAGTACAAATCCCTTAGTAGCTGAGCAATGGATATTTTCTCTAGAGAAAATATTTCAGGCTTTGGGGAGCAGTGAAAGGGAAAAAGTTATCATGGCAGTTTACCGCCTCACTGGAGATGCTGATCAATGGTGGTCATTGATTCAAAATACGAAGGAAGATGATGAAGTATCAAATATGGAATGGAGGGAGTTCAAAGATCTGTTTTTAGAAAAATAATTTCCTCGCGACCATCGAGCAGATATGGAAAGACAATTTCTGAGTCTGAGACAAAAGGAGGATGAGAATGTCACAAAGTATGAGGCTAACTTTACAAGGTTAGAAAGGTACGCTGGTGATTATATTCGCAACCCAAGAAGTAAGATTGATCGTTTCTTTGATGGGTTAAAACCATTTCTCCGCCGAGCATTAGTCTCACAATCCTTTTCATCGTATGAAGACATTGTCTCATGTGCTATCAAGACCGAAAAGGAATTCTCTAAGTCTTATGACTTTAAAGCAAAGCAAGAGAAGAAGAGACCTTCTGATCAATCTGGGAATGGAAATAAGGGGAAGAAGGGAAAGGTTGAATATCCATCTTGTGGTAAATGTGGGAAGAAACATCCTGGTACTTGCTTGAAGGGAATGGGAGTCTGTTACAAGTGTGGTGAAAAAGGCCACCAAGCTCATGATTGCAAGGGGAAGAAGGAAGCTACCAACGTTCAGTGCTACAATTGCAGGGAGATGGGGCATTATGCAAATGCATGTCCTAAGCGTCAGGAGAACTTACCTCAGAAAAGGCCAAGGGATCAAGGCCAGGCTTATGCTATCACTACTGCTGAGGTAGAAGCTCCGAAAGATGTGGTGGCAGGTAATTTAATGGTTTCCTCAAGTTTAGCAAATGCATTATTTGATTCTGGATCATCGCATTGTTTCATATCTTCCCAGTTTGCTAAGAAAATTAGATATTTCCAATTTGATTTAATAAGGGAGTTGTCAGTTAAAACTCCTAAGGGAAGTATCATTGCAACAAAGTTTTGTGAATCAGTCCCCATTAGAGCACATAAATTTTCTTTATCTGCTGATCTCATCGTCATACCTATGATTGAGTTTGATATAATCCTCGGTATGGACTGGCTTTCGGACTATGATGCGAAGATTTATTGTAAGAAGAAAGAGGTTACGATTCTTGATGATAATGATATGGAACACCTTATTTTTAGAGCAGAATCGTCACCACCTAATTCTTATTTAGATCCACCCCCAGTAGCTCAACATAATTCAATTATTGGGGAGGAAGAGAATGAAATAACTGTCGTTGAGGAAAAGAATGTTCAAATAGAGGATGTACCTGTTGTGAAAGAATTTGTAGATGTATTTCCGGAAGATTTACCTGGACATCCTCCAGAACGAGAAGTTGAGTTTTCTATTGATTTGATTCCTGGATCAAGGCCTATATCGAAGACCCCTTATAGAATGGCCACTGTAGAGTTAGTCGAACTAAAGAAACAACTAGAGGAATTGAGTAATAAGGGATTTATTCTCCCTAGTGTTTCTCCATGGGGAGCCCCTGTTCTTTTTGTTAAAAAGAAAGATGGATCTATGAGGTTATGTATCGACTACAGGGAGATCAATGCTATAACAATAAAGAACAAGTATCCCCTACCTCGTATTGATGATTTATTTGACCAACTGCATGGAGCTCAATACTTTTCAAAGATTGACCTTCGATCTGGATACCATCAGTTGTGTGTGAAGAAGGAAGACATTCCGAAAACAGCATTTCGAACCAGGTATGGGCATTACGAGTTTACTGTAATGCCGTTTGGATTGACTAATGCACCATCTGTATTCATGGATCTGATGAATAGAGTTTTCAAGGAGTATCTCGATGAATTTGTGGTAGTATTTATTAATGATATCTTGGTATACTCCAAAACCTACGAAGATCATGAAAATCACTTGCGCATTATCTTGAAGACTCTGAGGAGGCATGAATTATATGGAAAGTTTAGCAAGTGTGAATTCTGGCTTCAGGAGATTTCTATTCTTGGCCATATTGTCTCTAAAGATGGAATCTCTGTTGATCCTTCTAATACCAAGTCAATCCATGAATGGCCAGCACCTACGAGTATAACTGAGGTACGTAGTTTTATTGGTTTGGCAGGTTATTATCGACGTTTCGTCCAGAATTTTGCCCGATTGGCAAACCCATTAACGAAGCTCACACAAAAAGGGGTTAAATTTGTTTGGACAGAAGAGTGTGAATAATGTTTTGAAGAACTGAAAAGAAGATTAGTCAATGCTCCTATATTGACTCTACCATCGGGGAATGATGGGTTCGTTATTTATAGTGATGCATCGAAGAAAGGACTTGGCTGTGTCCTTATGCAGAATGATAGAGTTATTGCCTATGCATCACGACAGTTGAAAATTCATGAACAAAACTATCCTACTCATGATCTCGAGTTAGCATCAGTGATCTTTGCTTTGAAGATATGGAGGCACTACCTCTATGGTGAAAAATGTGAGATTTATACTGATCACAAGAGTTTGAAGTATATTTTCTCACAAAAAGAACTCAACATGAGGCAAAGGAGATGGCTTGAATTACTCAAGGATTATGATTGTACGATACACTACCACCCAGGGAAGGCAAACAAGGTGGCAGATGCTTTGAGTAGAAAAGACCATGGAGTTTTGAACAATATGAGAATTGAAAGGGATCCAATTTTCATGGATTTAGTGAAGATGGAAATGGGAATAACCAGGGAAGGTGAAACATCAATGCTTTTTCAAATGGTTGCCAAACCATCTTTACTAGAAAGGATTAAGAGTTCCCAGACTGATGATGAAGAATTTCAGAAGAAGATTAAAGCTGTGAATGATGGGAGATTGAGAGACTTTGTGTATGAAGATGGACTTTTGAAATTCGGGAAGAGACTTTGTGTTCCCAATATACCTGATCTAAAAAGGGAATTGCTGGATGATGCTCATAGTTCCAATTTCTCTATACACCCTGGGAGCACCAAAATGTATAGAGATTTGAAGGAACATTTTTGGTGGGACAACATGAAGAGGGAGATTGCTGATTTTGTGTCAAGATGTATGGTTTGTCAACAAGTGAAAGCTGGAAGGCAACAGCCTGGAGGAGTCATGCATCCTCTTCCCATACCGGAGTGGAAATGGGACAATATTACGATGGACTTTGTCATGGGGCTACCAAAGACTCCTAGAAGGAACGATTCAATATGGGTTATTGTTGATCGTCTTACCAAGTCAGAACATTTTCTTGCTATAAGAGAAGATCTACCCCTGGAACGTCTAGCAAGACTATACATTAATGAAGTTGTGAGACTTCATGGAGTACCCCTATCGATTGTTTCTGATCGTGATCCCCGTTTTACTTCAAGATTCTGGAAAAGTCTTCAGAAATCCCTGGATACTGAACTTCATTTGAGCACTGCTTACCACCCTCAGACAGACGGACAATCAGAACGGACTATTCAAACCTTAGAAGACATGTTGAGATCTTGCTCACTTGATTTTCAGGGTATGTGGGATCAATATTTACCACTGGTAGAATTTTCCTATAACAATAGCTTCCATTCGAGTATCCAGATGGCACCATATGAAGCGTTATACGGAAAGAGATGTCGTACACCAACCTGTTGGGATGACGTTGGTGAAAGAAAACTTGTAGGCCCAGAACTGGTGGAGGAAACGGTGGAAAAGGTGAAGGTAATCCAAAATCACATTAAATCAGCTCAAAGTAGGCAGAAGAGCTATGCCGATAATCGAAGGAATGATTTGGAATTTCAAGTCGGTGATCATGTTTTCCTGAAGGTATCTCCGTGGAAGGGAGTCATACGTTTTGGTAAGAAAGGTAAATTGAGTCCCAGATACATCGGACCTTTCGAAATTCTAGAACGAATTGGGGTTGTAGCTTACCGATTGGCAATGCCGCCAAGTCTCTCCAAAGTTCACGATGTGTTCCACGTATCTCTGTTGAGAAAATACATGCCTGACCCAACGCATGTACTCACCTATGAGGAATTAGAACTGGAACCCGATCTGTCTTATTGCGAAGAGCCTGTCAGGATTCTTGATACAAGAGAACAAGTACTGAGAAACCGGACGACGCGTCTGGTAAAAGTTTTGTGGAGAAACCATAAGATGGAAGAGGCAACGTGGGAACCCGAGGAACTTATGATGAAGAACCACCCGAGTCTTTTTATACAGTAATACCCTAGAAATTGCGAGGACGCAATTATTTAAAGGAGTGGAGAATGTAACACCCCAAGCTTCCACGGTACGTTTTCCTTCGAATAATGCGATAGCGTGTGTTGTACGCAACCTCGAGTTCTAACACACACCACAACTAATTAAACTAGCCGTTGTGAATAGTTATACCTACTTTTTGAAATCATATATATTTTATATTTCAAAATGGACTTCATTTTTGGATTCGGAATATCGAAATTATCCTAGGGTGAAATTTTGGTACTTTTCGGATAACTTTCATATTTTGATGAATAGTGAAAATTTCTAAATTTTAATTAAAAACAACTTTTTTAATCAAAATAATTAATAGTGATAAATTGTGATTTTGAGTGGTTTTAAAGTATATTTAGAATATATTTTTACCATTTAATATAATGTTGGTCATTGGACATAATTTTACAATTAAACCGAACATAAACAAGTGTTAATCTTTTGATAATTATTATCTCTTAAAAAACAAGCTTTTTCTTTTGACAGCGGGAATTAATTTTAAATTAATTTCTCCCACTTCTGTGTTTTGAATTTAGGAAAATGGATTCCATATTTGGAATCAGGATGTCCAAATTATGTAAATAGGTAACTTTTATTTTTACACATTTTGAATAATTACTGCGGTAAATATTTTATTTACCATGGTTAAAGGGTAAATCCGGTAAATAAGGGTTAAAAAAATAATATTATAATAATACAATGTTACCCTAAAACGTGTCCTAACATTATTGGTGGACACATACCCGACCATGAGCATCCTTGGGTCAATTTGGGGACCCCTTGGAGCCACTTGTATGTGGTAGGGACACATTATATTAATAAAGTTAAAATAAAAATAAAAATGGCATAAGCTTACATCTTTTAGAAGAACAATTTTTACATAGGGTTATACATGTTGGATTTTCGATTATAAATATTCATTAGAAAGCTAAAAAGATTTCCTATATAATGATATTTTATTTATTATTTTTAGACATTAAATAATTTATTTAATTTATGACACAATGATGATGCAGTAATTACTATAATAGTGAAAAATTAAAATAATTGATATTATAAATACCCAAATAAATATAATATGAAACTTTTAATGAATTAAACTAATTTTCTAGGATAATATGATATATTAGGATTGATGTAATTGACTTTGTTCGAATTAATCAATCTGTTATGAGTTTCACAAAAATCAACTATTGAATAGTGTCAAAATTGACATAAAAGAGTTCTTAAAACAAATATTATATTATTAATTGATATTAAATTCCTAGAAATCTAAGGTTCGGCCAAGAGACTTATATTATTATAGGTTAATTATTAATGAACCACTTGGGGGTCGCTTGGATGTATATAGTAAGTTTATTAACCATATTATATAAAAATACAAAGAGACATTGTAAAAGTGAAACTAATTAACTTAGAGTTAATACTTAAAGATAAGGTTAATATAAGTACCCAAACCTGTATAAATTCTATTGGATGAGTTGTTTTAGACCTATCCCCACCTCATCCTTTTAATAGTCAACTTTGGAGCCTTTGGAAACCGAATATTATTTTTATTATAAATTAATATTTCTAGCTTTTCCAAAGGTGCCCCTCACCCCTCTTATAAAAGGGCACTCGTCCTTCTCATTTCTTCACACCTTCAAAGCCTTTTGGTTCGGCCAAACTCTGCCCAAATAATCTCCCGACATCCCTCACTATAACCTAGAGGCCTTAGTTTGATCAGAAAGCCAACCTAAGGAGCCCTTTTGATCAAATCAAAAGGAAGAACCCGAAGAAGAGGTAATGATTTCACCACCCTTCTCCAAGTTCATTTATTCTTCCACTTCTTCTTCCTTTGTTCTTACCATTCTAAAATAATAAATCCAGTATCTCACATATACTGTGATGTTATTATAAATATGGTACAATCATATTCAGTATTCTATCCACCGTTTGAATAACATGTCACCATACGTGCGTACGTACGGCTTACCGTCTCCACGTCGTGGTGTAATTGTTATTCAATATAATATTATTTGGATGGGTATAATAATGATGTGTAACTCATGTAAATAATAAATATAACATGTTAATGATTCTGTATATATGATATACCATTCATTTATATATTATTTTAATATCAAAAGAATGATATTGTCGCTCGTGCGTACGTACGGACTACCGTCTCCACGAACGCGATGAGATTCATTCTCCATCGTAACCATTCAAGTATAATTATCATTTGATGATTTAAAAATGATTTTTAAGGACTAGATATCATTCTGGATATGAATAAGATAAAACAACCATGGCTATGTAACAAAACATATAAAGAAAATGAGTAAGTTAACACCCGAAACGACGATAATTCTAAGATATTATTAACAAATCAATGTTAAAAGATCATATATGATATCATATTAATATATATGATTCTTGTATAATTTAATAAAAATTATTTCACCATTATACAGGAGGTTAACCTACCCCAACCAAGGAAAAGTTCAAGGTAAGGGTTATTTCACAATCTCTTCATTATCCGAGGTTGTTTATACGTAATAATCTACTGGGAACTCTTTATCATCCACATCCATGTTTCTTAAAAATGTATTTCAAAACATTTTTACTATTTACAAGAATATGGGTTTAAGTCATTTATACCCTTGTTTGACTTTTTATAAGAGGTTTATAAAGGAATCTTTCCGTCGTTTTCAAAACAAGGTCCTTTTTAACCTTTTCGACAGAATTGAGGTAAGAATGTTTTTTTTAACTTATACGGCGGGTGCGGTTATTTTCCGCCGTTATAAAATCTTCAAAACTTCCCTTACAAGCTTATAAGAATATTTTCAAAGAAAATGTTTTAATTTATATGGATCTTAAATGATTTCAAAATAAAAGGAGATATTTCTTTAAAAAGAATTTTGATTTCATCTATGTCAACATCCTTTGATGGATTTTAAGATTATTTGAAGTTGATTTATTATGATACAAAACTTCTATATTGTTTTGAAGGTTTTGTGATATGTTTGACTGTGGATGTGCTATTTTTATACCATTCATAGTTTATGGTGAAAATATTGACATTTCGTATGCTAGTTTTAATACGAATGTTTATGTTATGTTTAAACCTTTTCATATGGGAATGCATTGGACTTAATATGTGACGGGTGGAGCCCGCTATAGCTCCTCGATGCATCGGTAGGTCTCATGAGACAAACTAGTGTCTTGGCACAAGGCCTTGACAAAATATTATTTGTAGTCTTGGCACGAGGCCTTGGCTATGTGGTTATGATAGTCTGGCATTATGCATTCCAACATTATGAAAGTGGTTATTGATTTTTGCATGTGATTATTCGATTAGTAGAATATCCATGTGAATAAGTAAATGGCATTATTTCATTTTATTTATGCCATACCATGTTGAAAGTTCATATTTTAAAGGCTTTTGTTTTAGTTATACATTGCCTTAAATGATTATTCTTATTTATGAAAGTTTCCGCTATATTGTTATCCTTACTGGGCATTTGAGCTCACCCCTTTTCTATGTTTTATTTTTCCCAGGAAGTGAAGAAGTAAATTATGAATGACCTGCAAGGATTTTATGAGGGGATAATAGTGTGGTCTATTGAGACATTATGTTTCTGTAGTAGTTTTTCATTTTATAATGTAATGTAAAACTTATGAATATATCTAGTGTTTCCAAGGCTACTAAACCAATCGGTCTTTCGAGATTTGATCTTTCTTGTGATCATGCCAATGTTATGTAATTAATGCACCGACTCTGGGTAGCTGGGGTCGGGGCGTTACAATTAATTTGTTGTAATTGAACATTCCATCTCATTATTTATGTCACAATGTATATTTTTCACTATCCACTATCGATTCAAATTCTAGTAGAGTTAACCTAATATCCTAACAACATAATCCTTTTAAAAAAGGTTTGAAAAGGAACTAATTTATATACAATGTAAATGAAAAAAGTCATAAGAACACACATGGACTTGCAAAAATTGATAAAATAAATATAAGGATTATGTATAAGTGGAATTTATTTTAAAAAAATGGATAAAAGGAATGACTTGTCTCTAATGTAGTAATAATGATATAAAAAGTAATATATCAATGAAAATATCACCTCAAATTGGAAAACTCTCAGTTACCTAGTTCATTGTAATGTTAATGACATGTTGAAGAATAATGAATGATGTGAACCTTCTTGGGTTGTCACTAAATTTCATTAAAACTATATCATTATATTATTTTTTATTTTTTTAAATTCATGCATGAAAAACCCACACATCTACTAGCTGACCACATTTGATAAAAATAATTAGACTAGTAATGTTGATTTGGGAATCTTCCAAGCCACATTCCAGTTGTTTTTTTTCATTTTTTTCAAGAAGGGAGAACAATAGTGTAAAATGAATGAATAATAAATCCTTTACTAATACCCAATGTCAACTCCCCCACAAAATATTTCCTTATAATTTAGAGAATAATTCCATTGTTAATACTTTCACCCCCACATTGAAACATTATAATATTATGAAAAATACTAAAAGGATGGCAGGATGAATTAAAATGGAATCAAATATAGATCATCTAAAATATGTTTAGTAATGTAATATTTGGGATATACAATTATTTTTTTGAGTTTTGGTTTCAATGATAAGGAATTATAAATAAAAATTCCTCATTGATATTATTTTCTTTTTCCACAATCATGGAATTTATAAATTCAAATGAAATTTCTAGAAGATGAATTCCTAAAGATCACTCAATTAATATTCTCAAGATAAAATCCAAAATATTTGGCTAAGAAATGATTTTGTTAATATAACATATTCCATGGGAAAATTAAACATGGTTTGAATAAAATTAATAAATCAATTCACATTAATTTTTGAGATCACCCTTTCTTTTGTTTCCTCTACCCAGATTATGAAGAATGGTTTATTGTATAAGTACCATGTTGGATATATTTGTCCAAAATATTTATGAAATGTCCCACTTTCGACCATTCATTTCCTAGATTCCAAATACATTAAACTATTTTAGTCCTCGGTCATGTGTTTTGGTAATGTCATTAATATACATAAAAATGATGTAATATCCATGTATGTTAATATTGAGACACTATAAAAACCATCAAATTCCACTGATCCTAGGAATCATTAACATTTTTAAATGGAACCTTCCTGCTCAATGAATCCACTACCACATTACATTTTTGTGGGGTGTAAAAGATATCATTTTTGAAACCGTAATGGTACTATACCCAAAGACGTTTCTAGAGATTCAATTCCTTATGGGAGAAATATTTAATCCAACATTTTCTGATTTAAATATAATATAAATATCTACTTGAAAAGATTTTGATTACATGTCTTCCGCGAATGAATCTCAGCTACAAGTTTTAGGTCATGGGTTTGGTAGTTCCATTCATGTGGTCTATGCTGGAGAGAACCATACACCACTACATGGTTATAATACATCAACACACACCAAATACCCATCCACAAATCCTCAAAATATACCATGAATCCCATACTAGATTCTAGTAGGATGAAAATAATGGTTATTGTCGACAACTAATTTATCTCCCCAAAAGATGTTTGGCATTATAAGCCCCAGTAACGATTTACCCCATTCTACATAAGTGTAGTAATAGGAAAATAATTCTTGTAGAACAAACCACATATAATGCCCTTCCAAATCTAAAAGAATCCTACAATCAAATAAATTCCTCAATTACTCCCATGACACAACTGCTTTGATCTCCTCATGTCCATATTAACCTAAATTTTTGAGATCCCATGGACCATAAAATTTACCTTCATGATTTAGATGGTACAGTTAGAGAGTTTAGGATAAATTTGGTGATCTCAATGGGTGACCAACACCATCCTCAAAATACTGATCATTTTCATCCTAAGTCTCAAGTAAAACTATGATGTCATCCAAAAGAACTATATCCACATAGTGATGAAATAATTGATCACCGAGTTCAAAATAGCTATGAAAACTCCAAATCATTCTTCATCCTGAATGGAATTCCAAAATAATACAAGTTTCTATACCTACTTTAGATATTTATTTAAGAAACATATTCCTCTATAACACTATATATATTGTACCAAGAATGCTTGACATTATTAGAATACCACCGTTCCACATGAGTTGGTCAAAGAGTTCATTAGTATATGGAAAGTGGTAAATATTCATAAATGTTTCATATTTTAGCATCTTGTAATCAATAAAAAATGTATAGAACCATCAATAGTTTTAGGGAATAGTAATACGGAGGACCTAGGTGAGATTTCTAGGCAAGTGAAAAATTTTGATTCCAAATTAGTCATTTGTATATTAAATTCACTTAATACGTGTAGGGATATATGAAATGGGGGAAGGGATATAAGATACATTCTCAGTGCCAAATCATTTGTAAATCCCATGTCCCATTACAAAGGAACCCATTAGAAATCATTAGGGAGAATATATCAAAATTCAGCCACCACATGATGTAATCCACCATCAAAGCCCATATCATCATCCTCGAACACGAGTGATGAGATATGAAAATTAGATTTCCCAACTCCAGAATTGGAGTCCCTAAAATCCTTGATCGAGGTTACCACTCACCCTGAAGAACATAAGTACATCCATCGGGTTCCAAAAAAGTCACTCACTTATGATAAAAAGAAATTTGTGCCTTGAAAAGAATCAACCATTCTATACTAAGGATCACGTCAAAGAGATCAAATTATTGAACCAAGATATCCAATTCTAACATGACCCCTAACAAACATAGATTACATGATAGATATTTGAATATCTGTAATCTATTATAAAAATGTAGAATCACTAAATCAATTTCGTATTACATTTGCAAAGTAGGAAATTATAATAATTCAATGATATGAGTTGAAATGAACGATTTATAAGAACCTGTATCAATCAATGTGACAACTTTAGATGATGAAACACAAATTTTTACTTGATGTATCTCAGGTTCTATATCTGATTCTTCTATTGCCTAATCAGTATCATTAAGGTGCCTCATATCTATCTAAGATTGAGAACAACTACTGACCTATAATGGAAATTTTACTTTTCAATGTCCAATAAAAGATTTATTCCTACCATAACTACTTTCTAACCGAGATCCCACTAAACTAGATTGTTTTGAATTTGGTTTCATTCCATGGAGGCTGTAGAACCTGCACCACCCTAATATTAGTGTGAAATGTTTCAAATATACTACATGTTCCCTATAAATCCACATTAATGTCAATTTCAAGGATGGACTAGACACATGGATAATATATTCCCAAACGATTCACATTGCTGGAATAATAATGACCCAACATCCAAAACCGAAGAAGATGGTAGTTTGGATTTATAATCATATCTATAAAATCCTAACATATATTTATTCTTTACTTCTTATTCTATTTAGATGAACAACCACCTCTATATCCGACTAAAAAAATATCGAATATAGGCTATAATTCCATGCATGATTGATCTCCACCATCAATGCTTAGAGAAATATACTATAAAATGTCTTTATCTTGAATAATATGACCATGGATGGAATTTATTGAAAAAAAGACATCAAAAAAGTTAATCATTTAGCTTATCATTAGAGACAAACTTAGGAGAGAAACAATAACACTCTGAGAAAGAGTTGGAATATTCTAGAACAGTCTGATCGCTTACATGGAGATCCTAAAACTCTAGGGTTGTAGAAAGAACCATATTATATTGGAAATACTTATCATTAAATATTACCTTGAATTAATTCCAACTGATCTCCTCATGTTTCCCAGTTTGGACCACAAATTACCATGACCTACGACTAGGACCTTCCAATATGAATGTAGCAAACTTCAATTTAACCACCTGAATTATATCATGACACTCAAAAATCCCTTTGTTATTTCTGTTCCAACACTTTGACTCCATGGGGTCTATGATACCGTATAAGAAAAAAGGTTTTATCATTGGTGGATCCTAATATATTTTATTTTCTACACCATGTTCAACATATGTAACACGAGAAAAACCAAATCCAACATGTATACCCAATGCTTGGACAGGTAGAACCATGACTTCCACTAATCTATGATGAATTTGTGATATAGAATATTCTTTGGCCTCTTCATGTGAATTCACATGAAGTATTTAGGGATGCATGATAATATAAAAATTATTAAACATATAGAAACAATCAATAGGACATTAAGAAATTTTTTAACAGTAACAATAACCATAAAATACATCTTCCAATCAAAACATACCAACTGTAATACCAATCAAAATACAAACCACTCCACCACACTCAGTGTGCATGCATACTATGTAGCCTGTATATCACACATCCGCGACAAGTAAAAGCAATTACCAAACATCCCATAGTGTCCTATGTATTATTATGAGGTGTTATGGTGAAACAAACCACTCAAAACAAGATCCTCATGTCGTGAAAGTCATATCAATGAACTATATAGAATCTCACATCTATCATGACCCAAAGAGAGGTCAAACCTAGCTTTGATACCATTTTTTCATGAACCAAGATAGGATTATATGTTAATTAATAACTGAACCAACTAATGGCATGGATAATAAGGATTTCTCCATCCCTATGGGCTAGAAACTAGTTCAAGGGGGATCAGGAATCAAAATTTAAAATGATTAATCCTATAATAATCAACCATAAATAATCTAAAAGACTAAAAAATATCACCATAATATATAACCATGACCAAAAGCATAACCAATATGAGTTAACATTTCAAATTTTTAACAAAAAAAATTATAAAAAAGGGGTGGAGAACCAACTATAAATTCTATCTACAGTGTGGTATATTGGTCAAAACTTATGCCAGCACCACCAACAGCTACTAAAAGAAGAAGAACTAGAAATAAAATCCACCACCACCCCAAAATGACATCACTTTACCCAAGTCAAACATAACAGGAACTAAATCCACCCATGGGTATATATATGGTGACCTTAATTTCTCATTAAGATAACACCATAAGATATTCAATACTATAAAATTATATGAAAAATTAACCTGCTATATTTTATGAATGATAAGGATGCAATTTATATTGAAAAAATAATTTAAAATTAAAATGTGAAGGTAGAAATTTTAATACAGAAATGTAAGCATATCATGAGAAGTATGGGACAGCTCTATAGAATAGGGGTTAACAAGATCTTAAGATCCACATACATCATTGATACGTACATACAGTACCCATTAGAATCCTTATGAATGATAGACTAGTGGGGAATCACATCCAATGTTAGAGTGCTATACAAAAAGCATAACAATTTATTATGTTATTGTTTTAGCGTCAATCATAATAGGGAAACTAGGCCTCAGCCCTACTGATCAACATAGTTCACTAGACCATGTCTTCCCACCTATATACCTAGGAATACCTTAGGCTCAATTTCATCCCATCTGTCACTTGAACAACTTCATACACATAGACATTTCCAACATTTTAGACACTCATGGGAATCAAACATTTTCAATTGGAAAATTAACATTTTACCCTTATGAAAAACATAAAAATTCGAATTTTTTTAATCTCCCTACACAATTCATAGAACATAATTAGAAAACATTGAAAGTATATTAAATTCATAAAAAAAGTTAAAACATGGAACCACCTATCATTGGTATGGAATCATTATGAAACGGGTTGTAAATCACAATCAGACAAGGAGGAACCATATAATGGAATAAAGACACCACATCAATAAATATTTCACCCCAAGAATCATTAATGAACGCACATTGGGTAAAACTACCTGGTAGAAAAATTACAATACATGTTGAAAGAAATAAAAGACTATATGAAATGAAAATACAAGAAATAGTGGAACATACATTATGGATTATAGAAAATTATAAGCCAAATCCCCCAATAAATAGATACCAATAGTGATTAATATGACAGGGGATGATCATTGGTTGGGTGAATCAAATAGAATTTTAAAATGGGATTTTTAGGAATAAATATGCAGTTGTGTGGAATGGGAATTTAAATATTTTTCAATGACATGGAATGCAACATGATTTTAATACACAATATACTAGACCATTGAAAAAAGATTAAGAACTTCTATTCAAAGAGACATGAAGTTGTACAGTTCATTAAAGGGGTATATGCCCGTGAATCTAGTCGTTCTCCTAAGATGGACTCGTTGCCCTATGCTCATTATTATCCTAAAATCCATTGAACTAGATAATGTGACCTAGATAGTGGATATATCTAGGTGCATGATTTCCACAAGTATAGAATATGTTTTCTAAAAACATTATACAATGTTATTTTAGCTCTATAAATATTTATTTTATCTCAAGAATATTCTTGAAATCAAATGAAAAATGATAAAACTAAAACTAAAAGAGAAAATACCTCAAAAAAATTGATGAGATAAATCATTATGAATTCTTTTATGGTATGAGTTTTAGAACACCTACACATTGGAATAAATTTATTGAATATAAGATTTTTCGACTCGAACTATTTGAGGATGTGGATGAAAACGCCAAAATAATTATTTAGAATAATTACCCTACTCACAGTCGACAAGTAGGATATGCAGAAAATCATTTAAGAGAAGTAAAGTTTAATGTTTGTAGTAATTTTATTCTCTATAATTCTCATCAATAAAAGTCATGGGAGTTTGGAAGAAGTTAATACATACCCCCAACTACATCGTCTTTTTGGAGAATCATTATCTCATTAGAGTTGTGTAAAATTTATTAACACTCCCACTAAATAATTCTAAATGACATGATTGATTACAAATATCCCAATTAATTTAGAACATACCAAATTCTTCAAATGAACTAATTTTGGAGGTATTATTTTTAGAAAAGGATATTTCTTAACTAGATCATCTTGATAACATCATTTACCATAGATATAACATTTATGCAATAAGAAAAATCACATAGTCAATGTATAATGGTAGAACAAAAAATATTAAAAGGAATCCTATGAAATAAAAAAAAGACACTATGTGAATGTATCCTCATTTATTCAACTTAGTATGTAATATGATATTTCACCAGTGAAATCTAAAATATTGATCTGGGATCTTTGTTTAATCAAATAAGGTCGAGATATTCTAATTAACAGATGATCTAGTAGTCTTTATGGACCTAATGAACTGAATCATTTGTCCTTACCTCTAACATCACATAATAGTATTTATTTATGAGATTTTAATGTACTCCAAAACTCATGATGATCATGGAAAATAACTTTCCATCACCATGATTACATTGAGAGAGAATAACATATATGCCAAGATATAAAAGTGTAATTTCTAGATTGAAAATGTGAATTTCATAGGACACATCATATTCGTGGAAGTCATGTTATTGGACCCAGATAAATTGCATCCAATTGTGACTTGGAAGTAGCATAATAATGTTTCTAATGTTTGCAGTGTTTTCTGGTATGGATTACTATTACAAAAGGTTTATTTAATATTTTCCAAATTTTTAGCAGTATGTTTGGGATTGACCAAGAAATTAATCATGTTTGAAAGGTATAAATCATGTGAAAACGCATTCCAAGAGTTTAAGAGTCGGTTGGAACCCACAATTATTATGATCTTACATGATTCATGTAAGGATTAAACCATGTTTTTTGATACGTCTAGTATGGGGAATTGGGTGGTGGTGATACAAAATGATTAGTTTCCAATGTATGAATCAAGAGATTTGATGAATCATTATATAAACAAACTTATACCTTATTTTAAGTCATTTTTATTGGCTTATACCTTAATTAGTTGATGGGAATACTTGGTAAGGGAATAGTTCATGATGAATGTTAATAATAAAACCCAAAAGTACATCTTCTCATAGCATGATTTGATAATTTTTCAGTGATTTGTTTAATTCATGTAATCATTTGATTTTGATCTAGTTTACACATATTGAAAGGGAAATAGTGTTGCATGTGATTTGAGTTTGAAGAATAAAAATTAGACCATTTCCGAATCTAGTTCTGTGTGGAGTTTAATGTATTTCTTCAATGAGATAAATCTTGAGGTGTAGGATGGCCAAGTGAAGATGTCCCTTGTATCGTTATTAGTAGATTCTATATTTCTACGATGAATAAAGTATATTCAACATTATTATTTAGAAGGTTTTTCTTTAAGTGACAGTCATAATGGTGGGAATACACCTTTCAATTGGACAATTATTGGAAATGAGAACTTTTGTAGTTATGGTCGTGTGGTTGTGCCAAAATTTATTCAAGAATATTTCATATCAGAGTTTCATGCATTGATGTGGGTAGTGAATCATGGCTTGAAAAATATGTATAATGACCTTAATTGGTATTATTGGTGGCTCTAGATGAGGAAAGAGTTTTATGCTTTCACAGTATTATTTCATTCCTGTTAGCAGGTGAAGGTTAAGAATCTGCGGTTAGGTGGGATGTTACAGCAACATCCCATTTTGGAATTGAAGTAGTTTTGGATATATATGTATATTTTAGTGGGTCTTCCTAGAATTACTCAGAAGAATTATGTGATTTGGGTAGTTACAGTTTAGTCTGCTAAAGTTTCTCATTACTTACTGATTCAAGATGCCTTCATCGTGGATTAGTTACGTGTATCATATGTTAGAAATATAGTGGGGTTAAATGGGGTACAATTTACTATAGTTTTGTATTGTCATTCATTCTTCTCTTCATTCATCAGGTAGGTATTATAGAGGGCACATGGTACCCATTTATTTTTCAGTATTACCATTCACCTATAGAGATATGGGAAATTAGAGTGGATAATTCAAGTACTTAATGACTTTTTGAGATCTTGGTTCCTTGATTTTTGGATAAATGATGAAAAAGAATCAATAAATATTTTATTTTTCATACAGTAATAGTTAAAATTGTACGATTCGGGTCGAAACGTTTGGGAAACTCTAATACTGACCATGTACATCTCGTTTCTGTTTAATGAAAGATGGGGACTCAGAGTTATTGGGACTATAAATTATGCATGAGACCTAAGAAAAAGTCCATTTGTTTCATAAATGTTTTAAAAAAACTCATATTTGGTAGAATTTGTACGTGAATCAACATCATTATGATCATTATTTTAGGTTTCGAGATCGAGTGTTTTTTCTGGGGTATCTAATGTTAGGTCACCATCAGATTTTGGAATATAGAAAGTTGGTTCCTAGGTACATTGGGCTATTTGAGATTGTAGAGAGGATTAGACAAGTTGAATAATGAGTGTGTAATCCATAGTAGTATAGTAGAATGAATTCTTTTTTCATGTATCACAACAGTGTAGTATCACCCTGACCAATCTCATATGATTGATGTTGAAGATGATGATCTTTAGGATAATTCATCCTTTGAAGATCATCTAGTTCGTAATGCGGATCACAGTGAAATAGTCATGTAAGTCATGAATTAGCCATTGGTTTTATATTTTTGGTTTTATGGTAATGTTACAAAATAATCATGGGAGGGGGGTCATATATGCAGGCCCATTGGCCCAAACTAATTTCTTTTAAACATCAGGGATGCTTAGAAGTGTGGGTCGAGGACAAAACGTTATAAGGTGGGGTAGCCATAATATCCCACATTTTTTGAATGTAAATTCCTTTTTCAATTTTTGTATTAATTCATTATTTTTTCAACTGAATATTTTATGGGTGTGTGGGGAATCTCAAGGGTTTTTGGGTGTTGAGGACCCGAAAGAGAGGGAAATTGAGAAATCATGTGCTTGTTTCATGGTTAGTGCATATTTTGTTAAAACAATGTAAGTGGTGAGGAAAAAACATGAAACCTTGGAAAGAAGCATTCCACATCGTCCACACATGGTTGGTCAAACCATGTTGAATCCCTAGGTAACTATCTGACCCATCCCTTCTTAGAAAGAGGAAGGTTCATGGTATATGTATGGTTTTCCAAACCGTGTAGCAAAAATGTGTGCCAATTAAAAAGTAAAAATCTACCAAATTTACTGCTTATGAATTTATGATATTCAAACTATTTTACACTAATTTCTTCCAACTCTATACCTAGTGATGAAAGATTTTCTCGTATATTCACATGGTTGATATCATTTGATTATGGGTCATTTGGATTATCGTTGGATGAGGGTCAAAGATACAGGTATGCCTAAATCTCCCATTGCTTCTCTTTTCCAGATTAGGGCATGCCGTTTCATTCTTCTTCTTCTAAATCCCTAAAAACTATTTTTCTCATAGATTATAGGAATTGGATTCAAAGGGTAAATTGATATAGATCTAAGTATAATATTAAGGGTGCGTATATCTTGGTATTTTTGGAAAGTGGCCTATATAAGTTTTATCCCATAGTTTTGATGTTGATGTTTGCTTGTATGGTTGTATAAATAGTTCAGAATTACTGTACATTTGATTAATTTATTGTAAATTTTTGTAATATGGATGTATAAATAATGTGTTGTAACCCTCATAATCCTTGTGGTATGCACTGATGATGATTATACTGGTTAAGGGAAACCCATGGGGAATTCCAAAATTCACGAACATGTAAAATGATAATTTTATGAATTAAATTTACTTTTGATAATTTGGTACCCAAGATGAAAATGTTAGTATATTATTTGGGTTAAAAAAGTATTAATTATTTTTTATTATATACTTTTATAATGGCATAAGGGATTGTTTGACATGATATGAAAATGGGATAAATGGATTAATGTGAATATGAATAATCAAATACATATTATAATCAATGTATATAAGTAGTTTAATGAATGTGAAATTATTAATGTGTCTAAAATGACTAAATCGTGTGAATTGATGAATATATCAAATAATACAGTGTATTATAATCATTGACTATGGTTAAGGCTTCATGTTAATTCATATGATGATTAGTTATGGAATATGAATTTTATGTGTGTTGTTTTGTTTGAATTTAATTATATTGATTATGTGGTCAATGGATAAACATGAATGTGCACATGGCATAGTATTTTTGGGGTATTGGACATGAGGATCTACACTCATGTGTTACACTAGACTATGGCTCAAAACCCCACCCCATAATGCATGGGTTAGGGAAGTTGATTAAGTATCTATTCCCCTAATAATTTAATTTTATGAGACCACCTGAAATGAGTCTCTAAGGTGAGTGTGTTGTATTCTTTGTGATATTCTTATCCCTAATAATATAGGTAACTATACTTGTCATCTTGTGCTTAATAATTGACCCACTTAGGCCACTGTGTAAATGATGTAAAATCTCAACCCATGGAACATGTTATGAAAATTCACATAGTGATAATGATGGATATGTGATGAATATTGAAAGAGTGATTGAAATGGTTTATGTGATTATTTTTTTCTAATAGCACCAATTTGCCTTTTTTCCTTGTCTATTATTTAGTAATTGCATGCACTCTATTTTTAGACTGGATATTTTATAAACACCATTCTTGTTGGCCTACGGAGTTGTACTCACACATTCATGGTATATAGTTGGGTACCTAAGTAGATTTCATTATTGCAGGTCAAAATAAGGGTAAAGGACAATTATACAGAGTTGAATTTGGCTTTTTTATGTTCATGGATGATGATCTAGATGTGTATTTAGGATCATTTTAAGGATTCATTTGATTATATTTATTTTTTAATTTATTCACAATTGAAACTATTTTCATGACATGACATTTTTATTATTTAGTTGTGGATTGTACAATATTTTGAAACTAGTTGGTAATACATGTTTCTAGTTTAAATATTATTATAATCATTATTTCATAAGTTATCTATTGTGTATTACTCTAGTAATTATGATATAGTCTCCCCATACAACCTATTGGACCCTCACTACTAGTAGGAAACCTATGGTATACGGTGATGCATTCCTGAGCTCATATGGAGACTCAGTTCAGGAAATGTTTTTAATCATTTATTTGTCGGGGATGATATACTCTTGATCAAATTTCTTATTCATAACCTGCATCAACTAAGAGTTTGTCCCCATAAATATTTTCAATAGTTCTCCCACCAATTTGGGATTCTCCTTGCAACCCTTATCACATTTCATGTGATAGTTATTTTTTTTCCAAATTCCACTTTTTCCTAACTAAATCTATACTTACCAAAATTTAGGGATGATTTATTATAATTAGTCTTTTCCCTAAATATTTCTCTAGAGTTCTCTAATCATTGTCCAAAAAATAACTAATCCTTCCGTTTGATAATAATTATTAAAATATTACTATTTATTACATATTAATAATTTATTTATTACATAAGATTATATTTAATGAAACTGAAAAGATCACTAATTATTGATTATATTTTAATTAGGTAAATCACATTACAATTTCAAATCGGGAAAAAGTCATCTTTATTGAAATCTTTTTTGGTTTTATTTCTCATTAAACTACACGGCATAACCTAGGGACATATATAAAAATGGGTGAGATATGAAGCCCAATAAGGGAATAAACATTGAATTACATGAATAAGGTGATACATGTTAGTCAATAGGAATATAAATGTGTCATAAAAGGCATGAGAAAAATAAAAATTAATTATAAGACATGATATAACATAATAATATAATGTAAATATGGGAAATGTTGAAAAAACCGAAAACCCAAATTCATAAACAAAGGTCAATGCTAACTACAAAGAAATCATGATGGAAAATGTCCCAAAAAGGAACGATGTTCACATTTATACCAATATGTTGTCTCTTTAGACTAATCATAACCCATGTCATGGGAGCGCTACACAATTTTTGGGTGCACCTGTATATTTCATTTCATTATCATGCTTATTTGTTCCACATAGATCAATAAACATAGAATCATTTTTCATTAATTTTTTAATTACAATATCTAGGAGTGTAGAATAAAAATAATGTGTCTCAATTTCAATTATTCTATATTTATAAATCTGAACTCATATTACAATATTTCTCTATGGCATTCACTAAACAATTATTTTGGTATGTAAAATCATAGTGAAATTTCAGTAGCATAACGATGTAAAAAAAATTAACCAAAAAGTTTGAATGATAGAGAAATAAGTTTATAATAATTTAGACACAAAATGGAAGGTAATTGGGAATTGTAAATACATATACAAATTTATATATTTTAAATAGGATTCATAATATAATAAATAAACATTAAGAAAGAAAAAAAGTTGACTATTCCTTACTAAATATCAGCATGGTAATGGGTGCACAAAAATGTTCATATAAGAGATTCATAGGAGTGGATGGTGTTTATAATAATATATAAATAAAATTTAAATTATTAGGGACATGAAATGAAATATCCTAACATGTAAAAAATAAAATATAGAGACATAGTATAAAATACGTTCTTGAATTTAAATTGTAAGAGGGAAACACCTTAGATGTGACTGTGATTCAAATTACAAGGGAGGATATTAATGAGAAATGTTGTAAGTTTTCCAAGAATATGGAGAGTGGTGGATAGAGTAATGATGTTCTCCATGTATCATTAGTGGAAGAAATGAGATATTGGGCGGGTTTATGTAGTAAATGAGTGGAAAATCCGTTGATATTTTCCAAACATTGGTTTTTTAATGTATATAACAAAATAACCAAAACCAGAAGCGTTCACATGATTTTTTCTACTAGATTATTCCAAATTATATTGATTTAAATTATTTTATAATTCCATGGTTTTAACATAATAAAATAATGCCCTTTCAAATGTGGAAGTTAGTCATACTCATAAAGAATGATTTTACAACTACAAAATATATTAATGTTTTTTGAGGATGATAATTGATTATTTATTTATTCAAAAAAATATAAAATCACATTATTTTAAAGTGAATAAATATATTTGGAAATTTTCCTTTTTAAATAATTCATTACATCTCTTTTATATGATTATGATGTCATAATACAGAAAGTATATTTATATGGAATTTCATTTTTGCCTAAAAATTCAACTATTCCAAAAAAATTAAGAAAAAATATTCATTGGATAATTTCAACATTTTTATTTCAAAAATAATATTTTTTTATCTTAATAAATTAATAAATATTTAAATTCTATTATTTTTAAAATAAAAATGAAATTTATTAAAAACAATTGGGCTTCTTAGTTTCAATTTTATAATAATAAAAAAATTACATTTGAATTCATAATAAATAATTCATCTTTTATATTTAATAAAAATAATTTAAAAATAATATATTTACAAATTATTATCTATTTATAAAATAAATTAATTCATCAAAAAAATTCTTTAGTTGAAATTGAATATTACAAATAACAAAATTTGTGTTTTTTGGTATCATTTCAAAAATCACTTGTTAAGTAACATTAATAGGATCAAAATTCATTAATTATTCTATAAAAAATAATTTAAATAATCATATATATATGGTTTTGATTTATATCCTTTTATTATGCTAGGAAACACTTGAAGAGTTCAACATCTATATTTTCAATGGTAATGACATTCATGAGGCATTGAAATTCAGTATGACATAATACCACCAAAAAATACATCTGTTTTCTGTAATAATATTATATTATAATATATTTAATTATATCATATTAATTTTTTTATAATTGTTCAAGGTGTTATATAATCCAAAATGAGACTTTTTACATCATGTGATGTTTTCTTAGAGGTTATCATTGACTTATGAATATTTCATATTTTGTGGTCCCAACACATTTCTTATGGTTTCATGATATTATGATATTATGTTATTTATGTTAGGGTCCCATGTGATAACATATGATACTTAATTTTTTTTATATCATGTTATACTTTTTTCTCACCAGAAATGATTCCAAATCATATTTTTTCCCAAAATGGGAAATTTAACTCACCCATTTTTTCTATGTATTCCCTGGGATATCCCATGGAGTGTTATGATCTATAAGGGATATAGGATAACATCATATATTTTAAATAATTTCAATTTATGTTAGTCTCACAATGATGTATTAAAAAACTGGTATTCCAGAAATGCTAGGAATTTTGAATCCTTCTTTATAATATTGGGATATTTCTGTTAAAATTCATTCAATTATATTTGAATAAAATGTATTCATACCAATAAGACCTTCACTACTAGATATTGTGGTAAAAAATCTTTACAAATATAATTTGATTACAATTTGGTTTATATAATCCCAAAATAAATATAATTTACATCATTTTTGTATTTTAGATTTTTTATTACATTAATTGAAAAACAATATTTGAAGAAAACGTATACTGATATTAAATATTAGATGTATAAATAAATTATTTTACAACACTTTGAATATTTATCCCTTTTTATATATTACTATACTCCATTCTTTAGAATTCAAACATTGTACAGTTTTTCATATCATAGTGATTTCAAGAAAAGAAAGGGTTAATATAATAATATAGATATCAGTAAACATAAGAGGTTGAAATCAATGAAAATAGTTGAAAATATTATGAGTATATTTTTATGATATGAAAAATAAAATTATATGTTTTTAACATAGGATATTTGTTCCCCAAGAAACCTAGATAACTTAGCATTATCTATAGAATATGAAATATGAAAGAACATCATAAATAAGATGTATGAAATAGGGACCAAATTAAATAAACATGTGGAATAAACAAATAACATAGGAATATGAATTTGGAATATAAAAAAGTATATGAAATGATAATTTTGTAATCATAGATAATTTTAATCATGTACAACCTCAAGCATTCGATTATAGATACATTCGATCATGTCGAGGAATAAAAATGTGAACATAGATAGCCATAATCATGTCTATTCAGAGACTTTTTAACATAATAACTAAAATCATATACAAACACTAATATATAATCATAAATACCTTTAATCATGTTCATATAATAAATTCATGACCTGGAAACCATGAATCGTGTGCATCCACAAAATTTTGAGCATAGATACCCCCAATGGTATCCCTAATTTTCATTACTATATCTTGATACAAAAAAATTCCCAATGAATTATAGGGATATAACATACCCACACATGATATAGGGAAAAACCATACATATGTGTTCTATATGAACTTAAAAACAATAATAATATCTTCATTTTTATTATACATAATTAAATTAAATGATCTTCTTACTAATATCCATAAAAGTTGTTATAAAACTTCTTTTGAAAGAAGGTAGATGGTAAAATATATCATATCCCTAGTAATGAATAATAAATAATAAATTATTTTGATGTAGATGAAATTAAAATTATCAGTTCATTAAATATTAATATTAAATTGAATTTGATGAAAAAGTTTTTTGATACCGCTAATTTTAATAAAAAACAAAAAATAAAAAAAATTGAATAAGTATTTTCTTGGAATTCAATGAATTTATCAAGATGGTGTTTCATAAAAAATATAAATATTACAGGAAAACAATTTTTTATATTTTAAATTTTAAATATACATTCTTTATAGACATTAATAACTAACAACAATGTGGTGGAAACTAACCATACATAAGATTATATAAGAAATATTATTTCATAAATAATTTAAATTTTATTGAAAATTTACTTATTAATATATATATATATATATATATAGAAAATGGTATAAAAATATATAAAAGAAGGATAATTTTTCATAACAAAAAATTCGAGCTATGTTCAGCTCTACTTACAATCAGTATTTAAGAAAAGTGTGTTGAAAAGGTAATGAGATATTTTTAATCAAGAAATAACTACATGAGTATAATATAGATGGGGGTTAGAGATAAATAAAATTAAATTCTTTGATGTTTATTCCTAAACATAAACAATAATAATTTTTTATGTGCTAGGAGAATTAACATGTAACTTTACTCAACAAATGCACAGAAGCACAGTGTACTCTTGTATGATAAACATAATCATCTTTATCACATAATTTAGAACATTATTATTTCTGTAAAGTTTTTTTTATTTTATTATGTTATTTTTTAACATCTTATCTATGAATATTAATGTATTTTGGAAAATGGATTTTAATAATATGTGTATTTTACATATCATAAGAAACATGATGATTATTTATTGGTCCTCAAGGTTTTTATAATTTGAATTAATAAATTATATCATATTTTATGTTGATTTCAATAATTACATTACCAAAAAGAATAATTTTATATAAATTTATAGATATAAGCTTTTGAATTTATAGAATATATAGTGTTATAGGTTATGAAAACATTTATTTTTAGTAGTAAGATGTTCATTCATTGATATTGTGACCACAAATAAAATAATTAGGTAGAGACTTTTTCTCTCTAAAAATTATATTTTTTCAATATACCAAATGGATAAATCAATGACTTTGTAGTATATAGGACGATTTATGATATTTTACAAGATAAATATAAATATATTATGTGTAACAGAAAGAAAATTATGAGAACATTTTTAGTTTTGGTCGTGTGGTTGTGCCAACATTTATTCAAGAATGTTTCATATCATAGTTTCATGCATCGATGTGGGTAGTGCATCATGGCTTGAAAAATATGTATCATGATCTTTAAGGGTATTATTGGTGGATCTAGATGAGGAAAGAGATTTCTACTTTCATGGTATGATTTCATTCCTGTCAACAGGTGAAGGTTAAGAATCTGCGGTCATGTGGGATATTACAACAACTTCCCATTTTGGAATGGAAGTAATTTTGGATATAGATGTATATTTTAGTGGGTCTTCCTAGAAATCCTCAGAAGAATGATGTGATTTAGGTAGTTACAGTTTAGTTTGCTAAATTCTATCATTACTTACTGATTCAAGATGCCTTCATCGTGGATTTGTTAGGTGTATCATATGTTTGAAATATAGTGGGGTTAAATGGGGTACAGTTTACTATAGTTTTCCATTGTGGATCATTCTTCTCTTCATTCATCAGGTAGTTATTATAGAGGGCACATGGTACCCATGTATTTTTCAGTATTACCATTCACCTGTAGACAGACTGGAAATTAGAGTGGATAATTCAAGTACTTAATGACTTTTTGAGAGCTTGGTTCCTTTATTTTTGGATAAATAATGAAAAAGAATCAATCACTATTTGATTTTTCATAAAGTAATAGTTAAAATTGTACGATTCGGGTTGAAACATTTGGGAAACTCTATGTTTGACAATGTACATCTCGTTTCTATTTGATGAAAGATGGGGACTCAGAGTTATTGGGACTATAAATTATGAAGGAGACCTCAGAACAAATCCATTTGTTTCCTAAATGTTTTAAAACAACTCATATTTGTAATCATTTGTACGTGAATCGACATCATTATCATCATTATATTAGGTTTTGAGATCGAGTGTTTTTCCTAGGGTATCTAATGATAGGGCACCATCAGATTTTGGAATATGGAATGTTGGTTCCTAGGTACATTGGGCAGTTTGAGATTATAGAGAGGATTAGAAAAGTGGAATAATGAGTGTCTAATCCATTGTAGTATAGTGGAATGCAGTCTTTTTTTCATGTATCACAACTATGTAGTATCACCCTGACCAAAATCATATGATTGATGTTGAAGACAGTGATCTTTAGGATAATTCATCCTCTTAAGATCATCTAGTTTGCAATGTGGATCATAATGAAATAGTCATGTGGGTCATGCATTAACCATTGGTTTTATATTTGTGGTTTTATGGTAATGATACAGAATAATATTTGGAGAGGGAGTCACATATGCAGGCCCATTGGCCCAAACTCATTTATTTAAACATCAGGGATGCTTTGAACTGTGGTTCAAGGACAAAATGTTATAAGGTGGGGTAGCCATAATATCCCACATTTTGTGGATGTGAATTCTTTTTTCAAATTTGGTTTTAATATATTAATTTTTTTCAACTGAATATTTTATTAGTGTGTGAGGAATCTCAAGGGTTTTGGGGGGTTTGGGACCCGAAAGAGAGGGAAATTGAGAAATCATCTGCATGTTTCATGGTTGGTGCATATTTTGTTAAAACAATGAAAGTGGTGAGAAAAAAACAAGAAACCTTGGAAAGAAGCATTCCACATCGTTCCCACATGGTTGGTCAAGCCAGGTTGAATCCCTATGTAACTATCTGACCCATACATTCCTGGAAAGAGGATGGTTCATGGTGTATGTATGGTTTTGCAAACCGTGTAGAAAAAATGTGTGCCCATTAAAAAGTAAAAATCTACCAAATTTACTGCTTATGAATTTATCGTATTCAATCTATTTTACATTAATTTCTTCAAACTCTATACCTAGTGATGAAACATTGTCTCATGTCTTCACATGGTTGATATCATTTGATTATAGGCCATTTGGATTATCGTTGGATGAGGGTGAAAGATACGGGTAAGCCTAAATCTCCCATTGGTTCTCTATTCCAGATTAGGGCAGGCAGTTTTTTTCTTCTTCTTCTAAATCCCGAAAAACTATTTTTCTCATAGATTATAAGAATTGGATTGAAAGGGTAAATTGATATAGATATATGGATAATATTAAGGGTGTGTATATCTTGGTATTTTTTTGTAGGTGGCCTATATAAGATTTATCCCATAGTTTTGATGTTGATGTTTTCTTGGATGGTTGTATAAATTGTTCTCAATTATTGTGCATTTGATTAATTTATTAATAATTGTTGTAATATGGATGTATAAATAATGTGTTGAACCCCTCATAATCCTTGTGATATGCATTGAAGACGATTATACCGGTTAAGGGAAACCCATTTGGAATTCCAAAATTCACGAACATGTAAAATGATAATTTTATGAATAAAATTTAATTTTGATAATTTGGAACCCATGATGAAAATGTTATTATATTATTTGGGTTAAAGAGTATTAATTATTTTTTATTATAGACTTTGATAATAAAATATAGGATTGTTATACATGATGTGAAAATGGGATAAATCGATTAATGTGAATATGAATAATCAAATACATATTGTAATCAATATACATAAGTAGTTTAATGAATGTGGAATGATGAATGCGTATAAAATGACTAAATTGTGTGAATTGATGAATATATCAAATAATACAATGCATTATAATTATTGACTATGGTTAATGGGTTAAATAATAGGAATGGGAAATCGGTAAAAAGGGCTATGTAATGAAAGTTCTAATGTGATAATGGGTTAAGGCTTCATGTTAATTCATATGATGATTAGTTCTGGAATATGAATTTTATGTGTGTTGTTTTGTTTGTATTTTGTTTTATTAATTATGTGGTCAATGGAGGAAAATGAATGTGGACATGGCATCGTATTTTTGGGGTATTGGACATGAGGATCTACACTCACGTGAACATAGCTACTCATAATCGTGTCTATTTAGAGACTTTTTAACATAATAACTAAAATCATATACAAACACAAATATATATTCATAAATACCTTTAATCATGTTCATATAATAAATTATTAACCAGGAAACCATGAATCGTGTGCATCCACAAAATTTTGAGCATGGATACCCCCAATGATATCCCGAATTTTCATTACTATATCTTGATACAAAAAAATTCTCAATGAATTATAGGGATATAACATACCCACCCATGATATTGGAAAAACCATACATATGTATTCTATATGAACTTAAAAACAATAATAATATCTTTATTATTATTAAACATAATTAAATGAAATGATCTTCTTACTAATATCCATAAATTTTGTTATAAAACATCTTTAGAAAGAAGGTAGATGGTAAGATATATCATATCCCTAGTAATGAATAATAAATAATAAATTATTTTGAAGTAGATGAAATTAAATTTATCAGTTAATTAAATATTAATTTTAAAATGAATTTGAAGAAAACATTTTTTGATACCATTAATTTTATTAAAAAAAATAAAAAAAATTGAATAAGTATTTTCTTTGAATTCAATGAATTCATTAAGATGATGTTTCATAAAAAAATATAAATATTCTAGGAAAACATTTTTTTATATTATAAATTTTAAATATACATTATTTAAAGAATTTAATAACTAACAACAATGTTGGTGGAGACTAATCATACATAAGATGATATAAGAAATATCATTTCATAAATAATTTAAATTAAATTGAAAATTTACTTATTAATATATATATATATATATATATATATATAATGGTATAAAAATATATACAAGAAGGATAATTTTTCATAACAAAAAATTAGAGCTATGTTCAGCTCTACTTACAAATGTTAATTAAGAAAAGTGTGTTGAAATGGTAATAAGATATTTTTAATCTAGAAATAACTACATGAGTATAATATTGATGGGGGTTTGAGATAAATAAAATTAAATTCTTTGCTATTTATGCTTAAACATAAACAATACTAATTTCTTAATATGATAGGAGAATAAACATGTAACTTTATTTAACAAATTTACAAAATCACAGTGAACTCTTGTATGATAAACATAATCATCTTTATCACATAATTTAGAACATTATTCATTATGTAAAGATGTTTTTTATTTTATTATGTTATTTTTTAACATCTTATCTTTGAATATTAAGGTATTTTGTAAAATGGATTTGTATAATATGTTTATCATACATATCATAAGAAACATGATGATTATTTATTGGTCCTCAAGGTTTTTATAATTAGAATTACTAAATTATCTCATATTTTATGTTGATTTAAATAATTACTTTACCAAAAAGAATCATTTTATATAGATTTATAAATATTAAATGGTAAAATTATAGAATATATAGTGTTCTAGGTTATGAATACATTAATTTTTAGTAGTAAGATGTTTATTCATTGATATTGTGACCACAAATAAAATAATTAGGTAGGGACTTTATCTGTCTAAAAAATATAATTTTTTCAATATACCAAATGAATAAATCAATGATTTTATAGTATATAGGAAGATTTATGATATTTTACAAGAAAAAGATAAACATATTATGTATAACAGACAGATAATTATGGGGATAAAAAATTTCAATTAGATAAACCCCTAAGAGGTCGTCGAATAATGTAGATATTGAAGACTCTCAAAAGATCCACCAGATATGGTAATACATTCATATTATAAAAAAATTACGATTTCCACAGTCTATTAAATATTAAGGATCACTGAATTGACCCCAACATATATATAAAAGAACCAAGTTGAATGTGATAGAGATATACTATATCATCGTATAGAGTAGCCTTCGGTTTATAATTTCAAATAAAAAACCTATCATAAAATGATATTAGAAATAAATGATTAATTCAATGTAGTACCACCGATGTGTCACCAGATAGGTGTTTTATTAAAAATTTCATTTGATGGAGGTAAATAATGATTAACAGATGAGGTTTCCTTCATGTTTATAAAATCTAAACATTGTAAAGATTATAAGATAGTCATTGAATGGTAATATATAAACAAGATATTTTAGAATTTTTTCAATAGATAATTTATCCTCGGATTTGAGAAAGTTTATTCAAATAATGTTATCATTATATTTATAATAGTATTTAAATGCGGAAAATAAAATTTATATAGATGGAAATTTTGAATTTGATCCTGAATTTTACGATTCATTTTTAGAGGATGTATGATTATATATAAAGGTGGACAAGTCACATTTTGAAGTAATATTGTTGTTGATAAATATTGAATTTATTATGTTTTTATAATAATATACTTTGAATATGTCTCTAAGAAACATCCTGGTAGAATTACAGGATTACTATAAACATTATACAAGGAGTTTTATTCAACACATTTGAATAGAACAGAGTAACATCAGAGATTGGCGCATGAGATGGTGATATGACGAACACAAGTGTATCATATAGAGAAACATATGAAAGTGGTATAATAGATATAGGTGTATCAAATAGAAGTTTCCAATAAATAGGTTCATCTTATGGAGGTGTTGAATATTGTAACGTAGTAGTCTATGTTGCACTAAACAGAGAAGTACTCAATTAATTATTACCATATAGAGAGGTGCTATATATGAAAACATGGGAAAAGTAAATTGTGGGGAACTTTTATAGTTTTAATATTTAAATGAATCTGAATTAAAAAAATTGATTCAACAGGTAACCATTGTGGTTTCTAATCTAAATACATAAGGATCTTGAAGAGAGTTGTCACATCTATACTCAATTCATTATATGGTTGATATCTATCGATTGATTCATATCGATTGGACAAATACTCGGTTACCACATTATGACTGAAAATTGTAATAAAATATGTAGCCTCCAATATTTTAGACTCTCTTAATATAGATAAGGATGATTTATTAATTTGATAATATGGATACTCTAATAATTTTAGTCGGATAATTTTGAGGGAAATGAAATTGTAAAAGATCACTACTTATTTACCCACACACTTTTGTAGTCTACAAATTCATATAAACATCATGGTGCAATAGAGTATACAAGGTCCCTATATAATATCACTATATTCATCATCATGGATAATATCAACAATTTCAATAGAATATATATTCCTAAATTAAAGGGAAAAAATATCAATGAGGGAAAATAGAATTATACCATATATTCAGTTTTGTTTTCTAGAAGTGATCGATTGAATAATTGTTGAATTTCCTCCAATAGTGAAAGAAGCTCATATGATATTTTATGAAAAAAATATGATTATTATTGATGTCAAATAATGAAATTAATTATTATAATATTCTATAGAAAAAAGTTAAATGAATTCTTTATATCTCAATAATGTAAAGAATACTGGTAACAAATATGAAAGATTCATCGACGAAAATTTAAAATAGAAGGAAGAAAAATATCAAATATGGTGAATCCAAATCAAAAATTTCAGGATGGGGGAGAATAAATTATTAATGACTACAAAATCAATGAAAATGTTATTTTTAGAAACATAATTAGATGTAGATAAATCTTAGAAGACCCAACTATTGTTGAAAAATTGATGTGATTCATTCTATCTAGATTTCTTCACAAATTGTCTATATTAAAATCTAGTGACAATTTATCCTTGGATAAATATAATAAAAAGATTTATAAATAGTAAATGAGGAATTTTAATGCATTTAAAAAAAATACTACGGTCGAATTTGGAATTCCTGTTATAATAAAGTATAAAATCAGAGAACTAGAACATGATGTAATGTGACGTTTTAAATTGGAAGATAATAAATTTCACACAGAGGTGAATGATATGATTGTGTCCCATATCATTAGAAATTACCATAATAGTATAGGAATGTACAATTCAGTACTCCCAAATATATATTTTTACTATAGAGGTATCAAATTATTTTTAATGGACTGTCAAAAGAAAAAATATATAGTATACTATTATGATAAATATTAAAAAATATATTTGAGGAATAAGTGGAGAGTAGATTCAAAGGAATTAAAGAAATAGATTTGGAGTAACATTCAATAAAAGAGATAAAAAAATTATGATGGGTGAAAGGGAAGAGTGTAACTAACTGGAAATACTTCATCAGAAAATGATATTCTAAGGAAATTAATATCCTCTAGGGATTATGTTAAAAGAGAAGAAACTATATACTATAAAGAAAATGAAGGTGAAGAAACATATAATGAATATTATATGAGATCAAAAATTGATCATCATATATGATAAAATAGAAAACTGATGAATGAATCCAAATTATTGAAAAAGAAAACTAAATAATTATATTGAAGGAAAATAATAACTTCTCAAAATAAAAAATGTTTGCATAGATGATACTAAATAACTTCAAAAGAATAATGTAGAATAATAGAATGTGTTGAAATATTATGATGAAAAAAACCTACTATAGTATAAAATCTATATAAGAAACAATCAATATGTATATTGTTTGATAATTCCCTATTGAAAATGAACAAGATATTCCCAAATCATTCTTATTTAATGGATGAAACATCTCAATCCACTTAAACAACTCATCCAATGAATCTGGTGAAGTTTAAATTTTCTAAACATAGACGTTTAACTTATTTTACTTACTAATAAGGATAAATAATCATCTATTGGATACATTTTTTTAGAATTGATGTGAGAAATACTTCACATTAATCAATCATAAAAAGAAAATTATGAAAAAATGATTCAATACACTATGGGAAATTAGATGTTATAACTTATTTTGAATCTCAAAAAAATATATAACAAAAAAACCATACTTATATAGAAGATTAAGGATCAATGTAAATGGTTGGTTTTTTGGGATATATATATAATTTTTTAATTTATTGCACAATATGTCTCTACATACGAGTATGCAAGATCCTTCGGTGATAAAAAGTGGATGAAAATGGAGAAAAATATGAATAATAAGTATAAAAATATTAAATTTAATAGCTGTTAAAAATATCCCAATGATACATTTATTTTAATACATGGGGTACATTATATAATGGTATGACCAAACAGGTCACATTACAAATGAAAATATGATAAATAATAGAGGGAAAATTAAATGTACTATAAAAGTAAATTACACTATGAAATATAAGATTAAGGAAATATATTTATTTTTAAATATTTTTAAAAAATTATGAAAAATAATAGATCGTGTTTTTATGACAGTACATTTCTATTCATATAGTGGTGATGTAAAAATCAAGAAAAATGATGAAGATTGTATCGAAGGGGCAGTCACATTTAATGAAATAGTTCATTGAAAATTAAAGGAATTGGTATAGTTAATATGGAATATAAAAATTTAAAATCATTGGAATTTATCTTTCTGGACAAACTAAAATAGAACATTCTATGTTCTATAAATCTCTATGATAACGGTACGAAAATTATCTTCTTAGAAGATTTAGGTAACCTATTTTTATAAATGAAATATAAATTTTACCAAAGGGAGAAAGAACCACTATGAATTTATTTGGGATTATGGTTCCCAAAAAATCATACTATATAAGTAAATGTGGTGAAAACATGTCATGGAACTAAATAATTGTGTATCTTTGCAATAAAATTATAAATACAATTTTATATGATGATGATATATTAGATTTACCAAAACCCTAGAAGAAAGATGTTGTAATTTCCAAGACATTAATGAATTTAATAATGATTTTTGGTAAAAATAATAAATTAGAATTAATTTCCAATATAACTCTTTATCTCACATATTTTCACATATATCGGTTGATGAGAAATCAATAAAAAATGAAAGATTTTTACATTTATAAATTAATTGATTCTTTCACTATAATAAAAAAGCTAATATTAATGAAACATAACATAGAGGCTATGGAGTTTTTCAAATGTTTCAAAATGAAATTTGGTAATTATTTGGGTTACCATATTTTGATGTTGAAAATGTAAAATTAAAATTAGTACACAAATAACCTTATTGATTCATACAAAAATAATCACATAATCAAACCCCAATATAGTTCCCCTTAAAATCATAAACACAATGGTGTACTAAAATTAAAATATTGAAGAAAAAATCATATTGGAAGAAATTATAGATGAAAATAAGAATATTTTATGCCATTATACATAATTTATAAGTACATTCTTACTTTTTCATAACTAATATTTTCTTCAACTAGAATACAAAATACACCCTACCAGATATGTTTTAAGAAGAATCATACTATAAAACATTTTACTATTTTTGGGACCACATAAATACTAAACATAAAAATTATAGAATTAAGAAAGTATATTGAAAAAGTGACATAAGATGTTTTAATTGGATATTCATTAGACATAAAATGCAATATGTTCATTAAAAAATGACATTATAATTTGGTTAATTTATTTTATGAAAAAAATCATTGAAAACTATTCCACCATAATGATACTTGGTGATGATGTTCTTGATTGTCTAGTAAAATATAGAATTATATCTAGTAGATAAGTTAATTATATTGATGATCAATACACTCTTTAATTAGTATATGATGATTCTGAATATTCAAGTGGTGTTGAATGTAATAATAGAGAAAAATAAAAAAACTATAGAATGTATAAAATAATGTTGAAAACAATACAATTATTAATGAACATGAAATTACATTTTTCGGTAGGTGAAAAATGATATTTTAGAATCTAGCGTGACTTATCTCATAGACGGAACAATTCTATTTTTTCAAATAATTTTATCATACAAAATAATTATATGTATTGAATGTAGATTTGGGTCTAATTAAAAAAAAGTTCTAATCTTCTTTTTTGATCTTCAAAATGGGATTTTATATGTACAAAAGGGTTTTTATATATAAACGGAGTGAATATAAGAAAATATTAATAATTAATGATAGGATAGTTTGGAAAGGTTATTCATACTAGGATATTATTTATAAAAATTGAAACATTTCCCCTATTTCAAGACTAGAAACTATTTAAATTTTCTTGTCTATTATTAATAAAATAGATTACATGGTCTATTAGTTCAATAATAAGTAAATATTCTAGGATGGAATTATAGTTAAATATTTTTATATTAGAAACCCTAATACATTTATAATAGATAATTAAGGACCAATGGTGTATAAATTTAAGAAATTATTGTCATGATTGAAGCACACCCCTCATTCCTTGTATTCAATAGTATATTATTTCTTGAAAGAGTTAATTTTTTCAAAAGGTGGGTTTGTATCATCTTTTATAAGAAGTAGATTCTTATGTTTACAAATATTTTCATTTTTTATTATGATGATATTTTTCATAAAAATGTTATAAATATTCTGATCAGTTTTCTAATCAAATTAAACTGAACATTAAGATATCAATTCATGAAGAGTTTAAATTCATTCCTAGATTAGATGTTGAACTGAAAAAAACATATAAATTTTTCTAGTAATAAAATTTCGATTCCTCGAACTTAAACATCACGATATGATATTTATAGACACATACATTAAATACATTATTTGATACTATCAATAATTACTTGGTTATAACCATATATAATTACTAAATCTATGATAATAACAATATATCATACTTTAAATGGTACATTTTATGATTAGGGCAGTAGAAAAGTTTTACACATCATGAAATAATAAATACCATGTTCCTCAAATAAATGGGCCATCATTTTACACTTTATATAAAACATCATAATCCCAAATAAGTCTTCATCATATTTTATAAAATTTCTGACAAGTAGTATTCTTACTAATAACACATGTATTAATTTTTTTAAACATGGGGAAATATACACATAATAAAGGGTGAACTCAAACACTTAGTTATGTAAAATAAAAAATCACAAAAAATTAAATAAATATTATGGAATGAATATGTAAACCACATATATCCATAATTGAAATTGATCTCAACGAATGATATATCAATTAAAATAAATGAAAACAAGGATATCATTAATACTAATCAAATATTGATTGAATGAATAATGTTGGACATAAACCTATATCCAATACCTTATGTAAAGACAATATAATGTTTTCAGAAGTGGGATAAACCAAAACCTAGCCTATTTTTACACAATAGGCTTATCAATGCATCAAAATGATATATAATTTTCAAACCTTGTAATAAACTTATTATATCAAATGAATTCTTTATAATATTTTGCATAAATTGTCAAACAATTCCCTAATTAACCACATACTGATGAAAATCATAGATATTTCAATAATGTGGAATATATAATAGTAATACATGATCATCCTATGTTATTAGTCAATACACAATAAGAATTTTAGTAATTATCCCATTGGGAAGAAAAGGGAAAGATAGCATAACCCATATTGAGAAAGGGATTTGATGGTGAAAAAATACACTGGGAATTATACAACAATCATCTTTATTCAAATAACAATATAATTAATTCTAATAATTTTTTCCATGATAATAAAAAATATATCATGATTTTATCCCATCATGATAATGAATGTGGAATGTCAAATAATAAATTATCAACTTACAATTAATGATCCATATTAGAATAATAATATTTGTATTTCCAATATTTTTCTGTATATATAAAAAATGGATAACATTATCATCCACCGTTAATAGGAAGAATATAAATTGTTAAATAATACAAAGTCAAAAGGAAAATTGTCCACTATTTTGTAATAGAAACATATAAAACCCAAAATAAAATTCATTTAGATTAATAAAAGATATATCATTACCATAATACAAATAATGATAAAAGTTGTATGGTTTTAAAATAATGTTAATCTAGTTCAACAAAGGATACATGTTAGGGTTTTGACATAAATGAAAACAACCTCTCAAAAATGATGTTTAATGTTGTATAACAAAAGAAAGGATAAAAATTGAATTATTTTGTACCATGGATTAAATACCCCAAATGATTTATATATATATATATATACATAATATAGGATATGTTATGGAACATTAACCCCACTAGGGAAAATTTAAAATTACCACCCTTAATATATTACAAAATCACGAGTTTTATGTCATGAAATTTATTTATTACATTTCAAGGATCATAATTCTTGGGGGATTTAGATAATTAAGTTATAACAAATTTTTGAAAAATCATATAATTAAAATAATTAAATTCTCCAGAGTATATATTTTTTCTATAGTATAAAACAAGTAAAATTATTTTTGATTTCATTTCATGAAAAATATTTGCAAAATTCAAGAAGAAATCTTCATTTTAATAACTCATTTGTAAATTACATCAAAAAAAATTTCAATATTTTTGATGATAAAATAGTATAATAATTTAGAAAAATTTAGGACATATATTAATATATGAGAATAATTATAACCCATAATATGTTTTAGATTATAAAAATATTCCCTTAGTATATGAAATAAATCAGAAGCACTTGAGAAAGAGACATTTTTATAAAAAAATGTTATTCCCCTTTGGAATAAAATAGAAATTCTTCTAGAAAACAAATTTAATTTTCTTAATATAAAAATTTTAAATTTATTTTAGTTATTTTATTTTGAAATTAAATACCTCGGCAAATTACTCCATCAATCTTAACCTAGAAGACTATGAGAATTACCCAATGCATTAGAAAGTAGTATTGACCCCATATATTATATATGTTATACTGGTATCACCCACTATCATATATATTTATCATTTAGAATATCATAAATTTTATTTTTATGATTATTAATTTTCATCAAAAAAACTGTTAAAAAATATTTTGAACCCATATGAAATACATTTTGGAATTTCAAATTACACATTTCTATCAAAACACATTAAAAAAATATACAGAATAAATGGAAAAAGGGTTACTATTTAATGGAATCATGGATAATTATAAAAGGTTTAAAACATAGTATAATAGGTTTTTATTGGAAAATTCATTGGCATTATATATGTTAAAATTGAACATTCTTTATTTATTTTTATAAATATTTCCCCTTTAAAATGTGAAAAAGGATTCATTTTTAAAAAAAAATATGAAATAAATAAGTAACATAAAATTTAATTTATAATTAATTAATGTGAAAAAATAAAAACAAGATATAATTTTTGGAATATGGATGTGAAATAAAAAGTAAACCATTAAATTAACTGAATTTATGTTTTAACCTAATGTGTCCCATACCATTAATTTGAATCATAACATACATTCGTTATAATAAAAAATATTAAAAATATGTTAATTATTTTCCTGATTAATTTTTTTTTCATGTGAATTCTATTATTATTTTATATTTTATTTCATTTAGGACATTGTTTTATTTAGTTACTGCATTAGTCAATTTACCATGCATTGAATCATAAATAAATATAACCAAATAAAATAAAACATGATTCATAACATGTAATATGTCTCAATGAATCATGATTGATACTGTAAAAATCATTATAACTATAGAAAAATTCTAATAAAAACACATGAAAGAGGGTTAATGAAACTGAACATAAAATAACATTATTAAAATATAATTATTTATATGTTATATCTAATCGTTATTATATAACATATATACGTGTTATTAGGTGAATTACCAAAAAAATGTCTCAAAAAGAGGAATTTGAGATGAAATTCCTTACCTCAGTCATTCTTCACTCTTCACATGCACTAAAAGTCATGAACAATTAAATAAATTCTATTAAATAAAAAAACATATTCCTCTTTTAAGAATAAAAATAAATAATTCTCATTTATATTAATTTTAAATATATATATATTAGTCTTTTTATACATATTTTTAATTAAATTTTTTATTAATCTGTATCAAGTTGATCAAATTTTTTAAAAATAGCATTGGTATCAATGATTTTAAAAATACCATAAATATTCATATATATAATATATTGGAATAAAAACACGATGATATTTTGTAAATCACTAATTTCATTCCATAGCATTTTTGGTTTCAAAAAATTGATATGAAATCAAAAATGATTATGATTATGTGACTGTTAATCAAAAAAATGTGATTTTTATGTATATAGTTAAATATTGATGTATCCAAAGAACTAAAACATTAGTAACATAATTATATCATATTATATGTGTAATAATTCCCTTATTTATTCATTTTATAATTTCATGTTATTATTCATATAGGATGCTAGACTAACGAAAACATAAACACACCATGATTAATCATTGATTTTGTGGTGGTTTAGTTTTAGTAATATCATAACAGAATCATATTTACTTTCATTTTCTCTTATTAATTTTTTATTATATTATTTTATGGAATTATAAAGGGTTGATATTTTGTTTTTTTATTACATATAATGAAAATGTAATGATCCTCTAATTATTGTTATTTTAAATTATTGAGTTAATAATAATCATTTTTTATTATATCATCAATAATTTCCCATTTTTTTATACTAGAACACTAATGATATCATTAAAACATATTTATCCTTTAATTACATCTTTATTACCATCCATGAAAGGTTATCAATAAAATAAAAATGGGTATTAATAGTTCCATGGAGGGGTAGTGAATATGAATACATGGATAGCTATTTCATTTTCTATATAACGAGAGAAATATATAAATGAGATATTGCTTTATAATAATATACATGATAATGATATCATGATTATTTACTAAATCACCCTTTAATTACACCAAGAATTTATGCGAAGGAAAATACATCACATTTCATCGTGAAGGATGTAGTCTTTAACAAAAAGAAATTAAGGTCTCATTTTTTATTAATATAAAATAGAATGTTTATTAATGAATATTCTCAAAGAATATTAACATTAAGTATGTTAATAATAATTATTTATTTTTATATGTTATAAGAAAAATTAAATTTGAAATGAAAAGATGAAATGAATGGTGTTGTGTTAATATAATTACTCACATTGTGCACTTTTTGATCTCATTACAACATCCCTATGAAATGGGTCTAAAAGACTAATCTCATGAGACTAAACAAAAATCTAAATATATTGTGAAATTATTTTTGTTGATGTAAAATAGGAATAATTTTTGGGAAAATCTAATTTCTTTTGAGTTCAATGAAGGGTTGGCAAGAGACCCCATTTATAAGTGGTATGATTAAATTTTCAAAAATATTTTAACTTAAATTAATGGGACCACATGTTAAAGATGTCATGAAACTCCAATATTTTGATATAATAGGTGGTAGAGAAGATAATTTTGAACCACATCTCACCCACTCAATTCTATAATATTTTATCAGGTGTATAACACTTTTCTGATTAAATTATTCAATTTAGAATTTAATACTTTTTCCACGATAAGTAGTTATTTCAATGGTAAATTAATTATTATTAAAAAACTATATAATACTTATTAGATAATTTGGAACCAATGATTTATAGTTTATAATAAATATAATATTATAAAATTATAATAATATTAAAATTTTATTTAAAATCTATAATACATAATAGATTAAAAATATTTCTTGATAAGATTATAATTATGTCTTATAATATCAAATATATGTCTGCCAATAAGAAAACATATTTTAAGTTATAAATTCACATAATAATTGATATTTATTTCATTAAAAAGGGATTCATGAATATCTAAATTGTACTTATACAATAATAATGTAATAAAATTCATTTTAGTTGTAAAAATGATGTGTCATGTTATACATAAAAAACTGATCATCTTAGAAAATTAAATAAAAAATTACTTATTATGATATTATTTTAATAAATCCAAATTTGATGTTTATTTCATCAATAAAAATTGAAAGAAATCAATTATTCAATATTTAATAAAATATAGAAATATAGTGCAAAAAAGTTTTCATATTCAAACATATTTTATTGAAATATTTACATATCTAATTTCATATGAATTAATAATAAATTTATAAGAATTTTATTATTCATATTAAAAAATAATTATTATTATCTAACAAAAATATACCAAGTTCCATGAAATAAAATAGTAATTTTAGAAAAATATATTTTTTACATAATATTTTTTTTTAACTATACGAGTTGAATTTAATTCATAATAAAAGTATATAACATTTTCCATCAATAAATTTTTCATAAAGAGGTTACTACAATTAATTCTTTCTATTTTAATGGATTTGATTCAATTATCATATATAGTATTTTTTAAATTTGACATTTCTTATTTTAAGGTTTATTTTTCCAATGGTGTAGGCTATCTAACACATTAAATTATTTAAATGTAATAATATACTGAAATTTTGTTGTTTTACAAAACATTATTCCATAGAGTTATTAAAAATGTTTATCTTGGCCAATTCCGAGGATTTTTAGACACATGTTTCATTTGTTAGGAGGATGGGTAATAATGAAGTTGGGAATAATGAAAATCCAATGGACATCCAAAAGAAGATCAGAATATAAATTTTTCATTATACATAGATACCATACATTGGGTATAATGGATCCATCTCTGAATGATATTAGAGTGATATGAAGGTTTCAAACCTGTATGAAGAAAAATGGTTCATCATTGTTTTCAATGAAACATCATATTTTATACAGATATGTTGAAATTATAATGATTTAAAAATAGTTTAAAAAATATAAATTATGAAAAAGATTGAAAGGAATGATTATAAAACTATAGATGAACATTCTTACTAAAAGTTTATTGTTTTATGTGGAATATTAGAAATTAATATTTATTAACATTGTGTTTAGCGGAAGTATAGTAATAATCCACCCCATAGACATGTATGAAAATATTGTGGATGAAAGTTCAAATTAATAATCTCTGGGGACTACATAAAAGTCATTAGATAATTTTCTTGATTATAATATATCCATTAGTATTTGTAAATATCCTGTAAGATATTTTATATATACACACGTGGATGTTAATTATCATTTTATAATGGAGAAGTCCAATAGTCTAGATGTAATGCAAGAGTCTATTTCAAAAACAAATACTAATGTTTTCAACAATGAAATGTTAATAGAATGATTTCAATATTTCAAGATAAAAATAAACATTTATCCTCTATAAATAACATAAAAATGATCTAGATCTGACACCTCCTTGTTGGATTATTTTTAAAAAAATATTGATGTTTTACAACTATGTACACAATAATTTTTAAATATTAACCATGTGTAATCATTCAAAGAGAGATTAAAATGTAAGTAATATTCAATCAGGAATGATGATATTTTATGTTATGATTAAGGTTTATTTTTTGATACTCATAGAGATAATATATATTTTTTTGAGAGTTGAAATTCAATTAAAAACATTGCCTAACAAAATAATGTTGTGTTTGGATACATTTCTTTTTGAAAAGCAGTAGTTCAATTAAATTTGATAATGTACTTATTGATAATATTTCCACAAATTAAAAAGGGGGAGATTGAAGATCCATTTTATGGATATTGCACTATTGATTACTTTTATCAGTAACTTGTGTATGTGTGATATTGTGTATCAAGTAAATTGAATTCAACATTTTAGGATAAAATTGATATAATTCTTTATTTAACATAGATGATTATTTACAGGTCCCCAAGAATTCTATCATCATTATTAATAAAATTTATCATGTTTCATGCCAAGTTCTATAATACTATTTTTGAATTGAGACAAATTATACAAAGTTTGTTTTATAAAATGATTATTTTTCATTATTTTCATATTTCATTTATATAAACATATAGATTTTTTGATATAAAATGTATATTAATTGATGTTGTGATAAGAATTATGATTATATTGAAACTTTGATACTATAATACAATATTATTTTGCTAGTCCACCATATATAATAATCTATGAGGCTATTCCAAATAATGACATATTTGAAGTCGTACAAGATGAAAATAAATATTTGATGTAAAATAGTTGAAGAGATATATTTATCAATAGTTTTCTTGAAGACAAACTAAAAAAATGGTTTTCTGGATGAGATAATCACATACACTCTCAGATGGTCCATCAGATAGAGAAAATAATTTGTATCAGAATTTTTTTAGAATCACACTATACAAATAATATTGAAGATCACAAAGTGGAAACCACTAGATGTAGAAAAGTAAAAAATTTATACCAATTAGAGAGACTAAATTTCATCATAATAACCCTTCCCATATGTTTTTACTCTCAGATCATATGCATATCATACAAAGGATACAAGAATATGAGGATTAAGAAAAGCAATATAGGGAAAAGTGTAACCAAATAGAGGGGTTACTACAAAGATCATTAGATATGAAAAAATGAACCTTACTAGATGATAATTAATATAAATTTATACATTATAAATATTGTGACAATGATTTTTTTTATATTTAATTGTTTTAAATTAGGATGATATTTGAGGAAGTATTGGAGATTCTATTGACATATAGATTTTGGGATGTTCTTATGATGAATGTTGATTATTACATGGATAGAGTCATTTGTGGAAAAATGAATTTTGAAATTTGCATGAAACTAAAATTATATATCATCGGATCTAAAAAATATTTACTGGATGTGTGTGTATAGAAAAGGAGATAAGTCTCACTTTGAAGTGCGGTTGTTGGGGAAAAAATTTAAAAATTTTCATATTTTTTATATAGTTTAGAATGTGTATCTTACCAGGATTCCAAATTAATCTATAAGAGATGTACTAGACACAAAATATCCAATGAATATTTATATCTCACTAGTTCACTAGAATTAGTATACTCAAATGTAGGTGAGTATACCATATATGTATTATAAAATAGTTCATTAGGAAAAGAATGTTTAGAAAGAGCTACATAAGATTAAATATCATTAAAAGAGGTGTACTAAAAATAGGTAAATTAAAATATTGTTCACAAGACAATCCTTTATGAAATACAGACACATCAAATATATGTATACCATATAGATGAATTCAAAGCATAAAAATATATAAAAATTTTAAATGTGATCAATTATAGTTGATTTAATTTCAAATTTTCACTAAAAAGAAGAAATATTTTAATCATTTTTGAATGATTTGAATTTCTTTTCAGGGGATAAAAGTATCGTAAGAGAAGTTATCTCATTTTAATTGAATTAATTATATAGTGATATATATTGAATTATTATAGATGACACAAAATATACTAACTACATTTGGGTCAAACCTTGTAAAATAAATCCATCGTGAATTTTTTCAAATCATTTCATATATGTATTTTTGTGTTATAGAATTGATATGATAAAAAAACAAAAAATATATAGAGTATAATTCTAAAATATAGGAAACATTAAATGATCACCATTAATTCAACAACAATTATTCATATTTTTCAAAAGTACTAAGAACATCATCTATTACCTTTTATTCATTCTAATTATATTCATTTAATATATATATATATATATATATTATTTGATGTTTATTTTTAATGTCAATTTTTTATTTGTTTGAATTTTAAATTATTTGTAATTCTAATGTTAAAACTTATTCTTTGATTTAATGTTCCGCATTTAAGAAAATTTTATATTAGTGGAATAATTATTCTATAATGATTTAAGCAATGTCTTTTTCATTTGGTTGAAAGAATGGGTATAGTTCATGGGAATGGATACCATGATGAATATATTTCGAGGAATTTTCTAATAACATCCTCTTACTTTATAATGTGCATTCATTTTATATGTTACATTAATAGGAACACCAATAGAAAATAATTATTACTTAGTACCATATAAATATAGAGTCATTCATATGATACTAATTCTTCAATTAACAAATGAATATAATATAGCATCATTTATGTAGGTGGTCAAACCAACCCCAACAGTAAAATATTATAGAAAATATTGAGTATGACTATATAGTTATTGAATAGTTATATAATTTTATAAGAGGAATAATGATGTTAACATAACAATATTATATTTGAAAATGAAATTTTGAAATAGTTGAAATGAGAGGTTAATTCAATAGTATTGTTAATAACTAGGTACTTTCTATAATGAATTATCTCTTTCCAGAAACGGGTTCACACAAAATAAGAGATTTTGGATTTTGTACCCAAACTATAATATATCAATATTTATATGAAATACATGTGAGGGTAATAATAGTTAATTATTTAAATTGGAACTGAATTTTTGATGTTGTGTCTAAGGGAAAGATGTGGTGTCCTTTAATAGGTAGTTTCTGAGTGGCATTCCAATAAATATTCAGTTTCTTTGCATAAATGATTAATATTTTAAAAGGAATATTGGATGAAAATAAAATGAAATTAAAATGAAATACGTTTTTGTTATATAAAAATATAGATATATTGTTTTATGATATTTTAATTATTTACTCCTTAGTTAAACCGTTTTGGTCTAAATTGACTGTGAAAATACATTTTATCCCACAAAAAAGGGTTTTCTCCCCTGGTTTAGATGATGTTATTATAAGGGTGTGAATGGTGTCCAATTACTGACATTTGGTACAAGGTATTCTAAGATTATCCAACATTGTTTTTATGGATCTAGAAACACCTAGTATCTCTCATGTTAATGATTTATTAACATACCTTCTATTGGTATCTACTCAATGGGTTACATAGAGAATGATGCCTGAGAAGTCTCATTGGGCAAAAGGATGGTAATTCTTTCCCATGACACCCTTTTGGGGGATCTTTTGCATGTTTTATGACATCCTTATATTTTAGAGATATTCATATGAATATTTGGTTCATTCCCAATAGTGTTTGTTACGAATTACCTTGAGGAAATTATCCATCATGACTATGCATGGGATTAGAATCATATTAATGTATCTAGGGATCTCCATCCATGAAGGGATATATATATATATATATATATATCTGAAGTTCTACATAAATGTTACACTTTTATGGACTGATTAGGTATTTCATGGTCATTTAATGGAAAGATGTTTCTTATAAACCATGTGATGGGGCATTCTGGAGTTCAATGTTATCTTGGGGATGTGGGTTTTTTTTATGATTGGATCAATCCTATAAAATAGGATTCCTACATTTTTTTGTATATGGAATTATAACCCACCTAATAGAGTGTCTCATCATTGGATACATCACCTTTTAAAGACATGGGATGACGTCCCTACAATGTTGTTTAATGTAATATTGTAAGGGCATCCGGGCGAAGGGTTCCAGCTCAAGGATGGTCTGAGACATATGCGGAGGTTTCCTGAGGGTCCTCATAAGAGATTTATAATCCAATATAGGGTAATTATATTATTGTTTCTATAATCAAATTGAAAATATGATGAATTCATATTTTGGGTTTGGACCTTATAGAGACTACCGACATATACCAGTTAACTGGGAAACAGATCACACATTGCATGGTAGGACTGGGACGTACAAATTAGAGGAGGCACATTTAAATAGGGGAATTATTGGGGCTTAATCACAAAATATTCCCACATGGACTGATGTTGGGTCTTATATCAATCAATAAATACCATTTGGATCTACTTCATTTGGTATATGGATCTATTATGGTTGAAGTATGGTTTTATGGCTTATACTATATAAGGATCCCATTTAGGGTTTCAAATCACGTAGATTCCAGATTCGACAGTAACCTCTAAACCTATATGAGTTATCCTCAATTTGGTGAACAATAGGATCTATTAGATCTAATGATCACATTATCTAACTCTATCCACTGATGTGTGAGGCTTGATCCCAATGGAACAGATAGAGAGAGGATTTTAGTGTGCATGATTCCTCTCATGCTTCATATCTAGTAATGTGAAATTTACCTGCAACATGGGTATGTCACGAGTAGTTGTAAAAAGGTGAAAAAGTGTATCTAGATGCAAAAAATGGATATGGGCTTTCCTTAGGTGGAGTAACATAAAATTGGTTCCATAAAATAAAGTGATACACAACACCAACACTAATCAAAGGGAATGGAAATGTGTTTCTCTCAATCCATAGAATGGAATGGTTTATATGAGTGCACCATGGTCAGAACCCTCACTACCATGTGAATGTTAACATGATATTATTCAAAGGTCCACAATATTTATTTGACACCCCCATGACTCCACTTAACATTAATATGTTAACTTGAATGGATATGATGATGTTCCTGATGATTGTAGCATACATGTTAGGTGTCATTGGATGGAATCTTATCCTGATGTTGGTAGACTAATTCATGGATTGGCCAATACGTGGAGTAATGATGTGCGGGAAGAGAATGGTATGAGATGTAGGATAGAATATCTTAGGATACCTCATCCCACATAACATCTTCTTACATGGTGTGAGGTTTCCTCTACATGGCATGCTACTTTGTAGTAAAGGGAATTGTCTATGTAGAATTGTGCAATGTAGATCTAGGTTCCTACCATGTAGTGTTTTGCTACATGGGGCCATCTTCTTCCCACATAGTATTTTCATATGTAGGTCTGGGTTCCTCCCTCATAGAGTTTTTTTGGGGTCTGGTTACATCGGTCTAGCCTTTTTTTATATGGGGTAGGGTTCCATCCACATTTAATTTATACTATGTAGTATTCCTATTTAAAAAGGGTTCATTAGATTCCCCCTCATGGGATTGTGTATTCATGGGGAATTTTTGTTTTCGGACTACCATATGACTTATTATTTATTCTTTATTTCTATTCGGCTAGTTTTACCTACCAGTAATCATTAAAGGGATTTTGTTTTCATGGATCCTTGCTTCTCCTGACATCAGTTCATACGTTCGGGTTTCAATCTCTTTTTTTGTCTTCTTAGGGACTAATTATAGAACAGTGGAGAGAACAGATACTGGCAAGGCTGATCATTCATGGTGGGGCCCAATCCTTCATAAGCAGGAGCCCCTAGAGGTTTTCCAACCCACAAAGCACTTAGTCAGATGGGATATCAATTGTGAAAGGACCAATTGTTTTTCAAGTATTAAGATCACTACCTTGGTCATGAAAATGACTTTGTTTCATTATTGGGGACCCAACGATACCTCTTGATCCTATAAAAAAGATAGTTTGTAAGGAATATTTGTTTGTAGGGGTATAAATCACCATATACTTCTCGTAAAAGACTTTGGTTTCATTTAGGGGCACCAAAACCACAATATCTATCTTTCAAACTATTTATTTTGTGGGTGAAGTGTAAATAAATGGATCACTATTAAGAGTGGTGGTCTGTGAAGAGATCTGTGCTGCGTGGTCCTGAAATTTTGAATGTTTTTATTCAATATTCATCTGAGTATCCTTTCTAGATATTTAAAAATATATCCAAATTTATCAATCTTATTTTTAGGGATTTTATGTCCCACCAAATCCCCCCATCAGAATGGGTTCTGATCATGATGAGGAGGTGGGTATTCTATTGTAGAAATTTTTCTAGTTTTGAACTTTTTTTTGGTATGCGTGTTGACTGAGAAGAGGGGACCACACATATGTACATGGTTCCAACTCATTTTTCATTTTATGATTCTCTCATCAAACATGGAACTATGAAAACTCTCTTGATCATTTTTCATTCCATGAACTACCTCTTTTTCGGTTGACATCATCATTAAACTATGTTCCATAACCTATAAACAGAAGCCCTTATCTATAAATAGTAAGCCATAAGAGATAAACATAACCATGAACTGTAAATTTTGATCTTCTATATAGTGGTAGGATATTTTACATATGTACTACTCCATGAGGCTTAGTTTCAATTTCCAAATATTTTTGCGACAATACCTTTAAAGACTAATGGTTCATGGGAAGACAGTTTCCAGAAATAGATTTCATTTATTCCTTTTAATTACCTCAAATTAATTTCTGACAATTTGGGAGGTCAATTGCAGGGAAAAATGGATATATCTTATACATAAATGATTGTTGAAGGAAGAGTAACGAACATGTCTAAAAACATGTAGGATATCCTTTTATCATTCATCACCCCTTAAGAGGGAGTTTTGATAATCCTTCTACCACTAGAACAAATATCCTATCCATTTTCTAGGATGTTACTACACTATTACATAGGACTCCAAGATACTATTTCCATTCTACAAATTGAAATAAATATCCCCACAACCTAGGTTGATATGTCTCATAAATGTGCTCATTCATACTTATCTGCTACGGGGAAAAGCGTTCCAAGTGTCGATCAAGAGGATTTCATTATTCTGAATGGCTTGATGTGGACAAAACGTAACTACTACAACCCTGATACATTTCCGGAATCAGTCTCCTAGTGTTATCCATCTATTTTGAAACTCATGTGAGATAATCTTAATAGTGGATGGTGTTCACAATGAGATAAATGGTATGGAGGGAGGTTCTCAAATGAATGAGCTTGGGAATTATGGGTGCATTTGAAATTCTAGGAAATTTGTGAAAAATTTGAGGCAATAACAGTATTCATGTTAGTGTAAAATTTTCATTTTTTAATTCATTATCCAACTAAGATACAACATAAGAATCAAAGTCATTAGTTTTGAAGCACCAATACCTTCTAATTACTATATAGTGAGGTAGAGATTAGTTTGTGGGATATTTATTAGATAACGGTAATACGCTTCATTAGAAGTATGTATGATGAATTTATTTTTCCAACCAATACTCAGGAGAATGTTAAGAAATTATCTCTATTTCATGGAGATATGCTTCTCACAATAGAGAGAATATATTGTCAACCCTTCCACACTTTCTTACACATTATATTCAAATATTAGATAGATTTATTATTATAGGTTAAAAGTCAACAGACAATAGTTTTCCATATTGTGAATCACCCAACCCAGCAGTCGTGATGCATCATCGATATATATTGTGCTACAATCAAAGAGGTCGATACACCACTTGGGTCTATAGGATCTATCTAGATATATCAACCGAACTCAAACTGTTGGGTTTCTTTCCCATGCTCCTAAGATGATGAATTTTTCAACTCATTACATTTTTATTGGTTTCCAAATTTTTACCAAAATATTTATAGTAACATTTGAAGAGGTACATCCTATAAACTAGGTTAATCCCAGCATGACTTGCATTTATGAACAGCGTAGTCAAATATTGGAGGGATGATCCTTACACCACCTTAGCTATCCATTTCTGTTTTTGTATGTCTAGACGACAGAGCATTATCAGTAAAATGTGTATTGACATTCTTCCATAGTTCTTCATTGAAATATATTTCATTCCATTGTTAAAATTTCTATTGTTCCCCTTAAATCCTTGGGTATCTATGGTTTGGTCGAGCTTTGTGAGATTTTTCAAGATTTTATTTTGAATCTTTCCCTGGACTTTAGGGAGCAGTGGTGGATGATGGAAGGGATTATTTAGTAGAACATTACTATAATATTTGACTATGAGAAAAAATCATAACATATTGATTAGGAAAGATAAAAAAATTTTAACCTTACACCCCTTATAGGATTTCATGGAAATTTAGATACCTACAACAAGTCATATAATTTCCTTTTACCAATATCCATAGGAAATATCCACAAGAAAATATATGAAAATTATGATTGACAATCATGTGAAATGATTTGGTAATGGAACCCATTATTCATACAATAGTTGCTTAAACTAGCTTATCATGGGAGTATGCTCAAATGTGGGCAGCCTACGTCCTTGATGAAGTACTGGTGAGGTCTATTCAACTAGTGCACAAAACATTGTCTTCTTTTAGTCCTATATCATATTCATCATATCATTGCACTCCATATATAAGAACACATTTTTTTCATTGTCCCATGTATTTGGATGGGGCGTCATCTACATGCCCTATTTATTTGGAGAGTGACTCATATCCATAATTTGTTATTGAAACTATTGAAAATATCACTGGATGGTTCACATAGAACACCACTGGAAAATATTGAATTTTAGGAAAAAAATATATTCTTATACTATAAGATTGAACCACCATTGTAAATGAATGATTTTCCATCATGTGTGTCACAATTAAGGCTGAGCCTATCTTCTATATCCAAAATGCCAGATTATATACCAATCATATTGGAGAAACAAAACTAATGTTCTAATGATGATACTAAACACTAGGTTGTGCATAGATTTTCATGACATAAAATTATCACCATTAATATAAAGACCCCCTTGGTGTGGTTTATTGATAACAAGAATGCCTTTCAATGACTATTTATAGATTTGGTCTCATGAAGATTTGTCTATCAGTACCTATGTATACATATCCATCATATTATCATAGATTGAGAAGATATAACTACATGTGAAGGAGATCATGCCTAGTTTAACAACTCCCATCATTAAACAAAAACCTTATAGGATATACCAGCTGAGTTCATGCACTTGATGGATAAAGAAGAGAGTTATTATTAAAAAATGGCTGCATAGACTGAAGATCTATGGGAATGTGAGGCTCTTATATCTAGGATAAACGAACATTTTTCAAGAATGTGTTCCAAATTTTAATCCATTATGCATAAAGATTAGGACCTCAGGGTCGTTGTTATAAAAATACAACCAACAGCAGAATCCAATGTTAAGAAAAGGAAAAAAAATTAATAGACCACCTATGGAATGTGTTATAAAGTAATCAATTTGACTACAAAAGAAATGAAATATTCATTATAACCATGTATGTTATTTCATTATCTATTTCTTACACTAGTTAGATACTCCAGGTTGTGGATTCTTGTCCATTATTATTAAATATAAATAAAACAAGTTTCTCTCCAATTCAGGTCTTTTAACTTATCTTAAAATATAAAACAAATGTATTTGATCTTTCTTATAAAGTTAATTTACATTGGATATCAATTTGGATAATAATTAGGGAAATAAAATTTGGAATGATCTTATTATACTATTATTTTTTCTAAGATGTGGGACTCATCAAGCATAGTTCTAACTATTTATAGGGTGATATGATAACCTTCGGAACATTGTTTTGTAACCCCGATTTTTTCCAAAGTCCTTTATGGTACTAGATTAATGGGAATTACCTTTCTTTTTCTTAGGTATCCTTTTACGGGTTTCGAACTGAATTTTCTTTTTCTTTTTTCAATAACATATTTATTTCTGATATTTTTCCTAAACTATGTGAAGTATATAGTCTACAGAGCTGACACTCATCATTTTCCTAGTGTTCCATTTATGGTATTTCAATCTATAAATTATTCTGTCTTTTTTCATTGGATGTTTAGAGTATTTCAACGTGGAAAAATTACACTTATGTTTTAGATTGAACTCTTTTGACTGATGATTTTGGATTAGGGCCCCAATAGGGTTTATTGGTCGAGAGTGTCTCAGTATTTTTAGATATTATTGATGGATTTTTATTGACTCTACTTTTATGATTTTAGAACTATGGACATGATATTGGGAAATTAAAAGAGATATAACCATAATAATGGATTCCAACGCAATGTTTTGGGGGTGTACAAAGATAATAAAATCCGTTGCTGAGGAGAAATTTGACTTTCTTTGGCAAGCATTTTATGGAAGGATTGTGCAGAGTTAATGGGGAATACTTTCTATTGTCAAAAAATTGTATCCCAAAAACACTGACCATTCATTTACAAAGGCCACATAATTTTATTAAAATTTGTATTTCTCAACATGAAAAATGGTGTATTGTCAAGGGAAGAATGTTAGAAAATGATGAGGGCATATGTATTATCTTTGACCATCAATGGGAAACCACTACCACAATCATTTTTCCTATGAATGTGAGGGTTTTTGCATGGTATAGTTTAATACTGTATGACTAGGACATTGGGTAGTAGTTTAAAATCATAGGGCTATGAGATTCATGATTTAAAACGTAACATCTCATTATTCTTACCAATGGGTAATCATTTGGAATTTTTTATAGTAGTTTGATAATTAATGTTATATCATCTTCAACCATGAATTATAAGATGGAATTATAGTATAATATGGTGGGTTTATATATCTAGGGAGTGAAGTGATGTGTTGATGAAATTAGGTCATACATAGGTAGTGAAATCCTCACTCAGGGATGGATTTTACAATAGTTGATAGAACATTTTTTAACTTATGCAGATCCAACCAAAGAATATTCTTCATAGTCATACAATGGTATTCTCATGACACTAACCCTCCATTTATATGGCTAAGGAGGTTTATAGGGACTCATACCTTTCCAGACTAGGATTACAGTTTTGGAAAGGATATTTCCTAAACAATAAAGGGGTATTACAAGTTGAAATTTCATGGGAATAATTATACATTGTCCACCTATTCAAGTATGAGAAGGTTATATATATAGGTGATCTATGCACAAGAGACAATTTTTGTGTGTGGTTACACCCATAATTAAAGATATCGACACAAATCTGAATCATGTAAGGGATCTAATCATTCCATATATAGTTTTATATAACCCATGAATTTTAATATTTTTCTTTAAGAACATTATCCATATTGTTTAACATCAAGAAATAAGGACATGGATCACCCGACATGAAGGAAAATGGATGTTGTGGCTGGGCACAAAATTAGAGTTTCATTTGTCACTATGTATCTTTCAATGGTATCTATAAATCCATAAATTGTTCTTGGAATAATCCCTCATGTTCTCATAAAACACTTCTATAAAAAGAAGGGAATTTTCTTTTGGGTATGATCCCCTAAATTGAGTGAGACTCATACTAAACTCTCCCCTGCCGATTTATCTCGCACATATGAGTGGGGAATTTTTTATAATCTGAACTCACCAATGGAGAGAAGATAATATTTAACTCTCTTATGAAGATCTATTTTACACATCAGAACATGGGGGGAAACATTCTTTGTTGTGTCTAGAAATTAACCATGTAGGTCTCACCCATACATAGGAAAATAGTGGACCATTTTAACTTGTGACTCAACCTAAGATATGAGGTTTGGGAGTTACTATGTATTTTATAATGAATTGAATCAATCCACATGTAGTTCTATGTATCATGGAATTTTATTTTCATGCATTTAAGGAATGGGGTCATAAAATTTATGTTCATGTGACAGGGACCACATTTCATAGAAACCATGGGAAACATGAGGCTAACCAGGATTGTATTTTCTAACATTGCCTAGATGTGAGTGGGGAGGAATGTGTAACCATGTCTCTAGTTATTCTCAAATTATGAAAAATGATATGGGGCCTGAAATACATTAAGGAGTACATAGGTTGGAAAATCCTCCCCTAGGAACAAATTTTCTATGATTGATATGCTTTTTTAATGGGATACTTATTCGGAGCCAACTAGGAAATATTCTTCATAGTCAGAATAAATTTTCCCTTATACACTATCCCTTCACATCCCAAAGTCAGGGAGGATTACGATGTTATGAAATTTCATGGTGCACAGAGTTTGATGAATGGACGGGATGCACTCTGGAAGGTAAAAACATTATCACTATGATTTTTTACATCGTTCGAAACTCCACACAATGATCTAACTCATAAAGGGAGGATTTCTATTTCTTTTTCTATCTCTATATTGGGGACTAGAATTTGATATTTCCTAGAAACATTTACATAATTTACATGGGGAAATTTTTTCATCTCTTTTATTTTTAACTATGGTTGTGTCAAGGAAATGATTTCTAGGTTTCACTGCGTATCGTTTAGAAATAAGTGTCAATCCACATATTGTTCTTGATAAAGGGTATCCTTGTGTAGATCTGAAACATACACTTGGATCAGGGAATTTCATAATTCTCATCCCAGTTGGACCCTGGATTATAGATCTGAACATCACTTTGTATCATGTTTGAAGTGGAATCAAGAAATGCATTTTTCATTAAATATATTATAGTGGATGACTTATCCTAGGGGTTATGTAATCTCATATGAGTATATTGTGATGCCATTTTTTAGTTTAACATCATACCGTGAGGATTTGTTTTTCTAGTTTTTCATCGTATGACTAGGATGGCTAGTTCTATATAGTTTATCAATATATGGCTATGATGAGAAATAGAATTTTTTATCATCATGTTTCATAGACGGCCAGAGAAGAAGTGTTCTAATGGAATGTGCATGGAGTAGTCTCTATGATATGAGGAAAATGCAGACCAAAAAGGTGCTATAACACACTAAACACTCCCAAAGGAGACCAGGCCAAGATTCAATAAAGATAAATAAATTTAAGGATTTGACTGACGAAGAAATGTATGGGCATTGCAACATATCCCATGTCAATGGGAATCAAGACCTACATAATCATTAATATCAAAACTCCATTCATATGATTGTCTATACATATAGAGGAGTAATTTTTGTCATTTTCATTTTTTAGGGGTGGATAAACCCAGGATATGACATCCATGCATCAATACATATCCAATAGAATGGGAATCAAGAAATACATATTTATTAAACATGGAATGGTAAATAACCAATGTTTAATGTGACTCCCTCTCAGATGAGGGAGACATAGTTCCATGAATTTTAATTTTGTAGAATGATGATATATGAGAAGGATAGATTTATAGACTTATAAGAATAATAATACCAATGCCAATAGATTCCATAATTCTAAAAGATGGATAGAATGTCATCCCATGATTGAGAGAAATTTTTAGCTGGGCCTAACATGAATATTTTAGAAATCACTATGTATCCTATGATGACATGAATGAAGCCACACATAGTTCTAGATGGGTATTCTCCATGCAGGTTTGACCCATATGTAGAGGATGTCATTTTTTCCCATTGTTTGTTGTTTTTCCATGAACATATGATATGGGTGACAATACATATCATGTTATTACAGAAATCATGTCACATGTAGTTTTATAGAGGGATACTTACAATGTGGATCTGTCTCTCATGTATGAATTGGGGAATTTAAAATTTTTCCAACACAGATCTAGATCTTGTGTGAAAAAATGTTGATTTAAACAATTATCCCAATACAGTTTAATGTTATGTGGTAATAATTATCATTTTTTAGCTTAATGTTTTGTGGTTAGGATGATGGATGCAGGTAGTTTATCATCACTCAATAATGAAGATGTTTACATACTGTTTTTCATCATGCAGTAAGGCCGAAGATGCCCTGTAATTTATAAACTTTTATTTAGGATGAGATCTGTACAATTTGACATTATTTTGTTTGGATAAAGGTGCCACATAGTTTACATTGTGTGGTATGTATGAGATTTATATAGTTTTATGTCAAGTTATTGAAAGGATGTTTTCCAAAAAAAAATCATTGTGTTGTAATGTAAAGGGTTGTGTAATGACAGCATTGTTTAGCGCGTCAAATTAGATGTTTACTTTAACTAGAATTTCTACAGTATTGTGGAAACCATATGTCGTCTCTCAAAGGAGCCTTAGATCATTAATTAGAAAATTATGTTTTGATTAAGAAAGTAAAAGTTGAATGGGGATTTATAAAACATTGGTTTGGTTTCTTTGAGAAAAGAAATTTAATGTATATTACTTGTAACACTCTGAGCTTCCACGATACACTTCTCTTTTAATAATGCAATAGCTTGCATTGTACGCAAGTTCGAGATTCTAACACACCATGACCCATCAAAATAGCCATTATGAATAGTAATACCCACTTTTTTCAATTATATATATATTATATTTCAAAATTGACTTCATTTTTGTATTATTAATATAGAAATTATCCTATGTTGAATTTTTGGTATTTTTCTGAGAACACCCAGTTTTTTATGAATAGTGAAAAATACTTAAAAACAACTTTTTTAATCAAAATAATTTATAGTGATAAATTATACTATTGAGTGGTTTTAAAGTGTAATTAGAATATATTTTTACCATTTTATCCAATGGTGGTCATTATAATTAATTTCACTTTGAAATTGGACATAAACAATTGTCAATCTTTTGATATATATTGTATCTTAAAACACGCTATTTGTTGTGACAGTGGTAATTAATTATAAAATTAATTAATACAACTTATATGTTTGTAATTTTCTAAAATAGACATAATTTTTTAATTCAGAATATCAATTATAGCTTAGGGTGAAATTTTGGGATTGTTCTGAAAAACATCAATTTTTGATGAATAGTGAAACCACTAAGTGGTAGTTAAAAAAATGATTGTTAGATTAAATGAAACATTACCACTTCTGTGATTTTATTTTCAAAAATCAGAAATACATGGTTGTCATTAGGAAATAAAATGTGGTTCAATGGGATTAAAATAATTTATGGTGAATAGTAACTTTTAAGTTTAATTAATCACGATTAAAGGTGATTAGTGAAATTTAAGGTAAAAATGTTATTATAAAAATATGAAAATACCATTACACTTGTCCAACCCCTATTAGATGAGTCATGGAAGACCGAGACAATACATGGGTCAACTTGGGGACCCCATAGAGCCACTTTGGTTGGAAAATGACATTAAAAACTTTTTATTTAATGTTATAATAAAAATGTCACAAACATGAGTTATTTTACTAAATCAATTTTTAAATGGGGTTATACAAGTCATATTTTTACTATAAAAATTCATTATAAATCTAAAAATATTTCCTATATCATGAGATTTTTTTATAATTTTTAGACATTAGATAAATTAAATGTTTTATGACACAATGATGATGCCGCGATTACCTCATTAATTAACGATTTAAATAAAATGAAAAGATAATGTAAAATATACGGCATACACATGTCAAAAACTTATTGTATGAGTAGATTTATAACACTTATCACCTGATACTCGAAATATATCATTTTGGGACCTTTATAATCTGAAAAACATTTCATAATAAAGTAACATTTCAATCTTTCCAAGAGTGCCCCTTCTCTCCTATTATAAAAGGCCCCCACCACTACCACCTTACACACACCATCAAAGCCTTTTGGATCGGCCATACTCTGCCCAAATACTCTTTAAAATTCCCTCTATTACTCCTCCAAGCCTCACTTTGGGCAGAATTCTTCCCAAAGATGCCTTTGGATCAACTCAAAATGAGTTACCTAATTTTAAGGTAATGTTTTCTCTTATGTTATTTTGTTTTATTTTGCTTCTCCAACCCCTTAAACTATTTTTATTCCTTTAATTTGTAAAAATACCAGTATCTTCAATATAATAGAATTTTGTTATAAGAAGTATTCTAGCTACACTTACACACACCAACATCTAATGGTTAAAGAACATACTGTTTCTGTGGATGGCGAATTTCTGCCTCATGAAACGATGATTGTTCAACACTCATATAACACCTTCAAAGGTGGCCATTAATATGTCACTATATTTATATGTGATATATAATATGTTTATGTTTTCCTTAAGCTTCTGTATTTTTCATTTATCCCATACCTTTATGGGTTCCATTATGGGTAAACGCTATATTTTCATTTTAGGAAGTGCAGACTACCGCCCCCTCAAAGTGATTTGAATCGTTAATGCCATATGTGGGATGTATAAAGGATGGAGTAAATGGTATTATACATTATTATATAATGGAATTATATTATACCTTTATATAATTATATCTTCATTCCATTAAATACGAAATAGAAATGAAAGTAGTGTTAATGCGTACGTACGACTTACCATCTCCATGAACGGTGCATTTCATTTCATACCTCTAAATGTTATGTAATATTATAAATGAATGTATATACTGGGTATATATGATGTATATGATATATAAATCATGAATATAATTATGGATATAATGGATATTTTACCACATGAACAAATTGTAATTTTAAGAAGTTTATTTTTGACTTAAGTACCAAAGATCGACAAAACGACCGTTATTAACATAAATAATTACATAATGGTCATAACATGGTAATAAGTGATATAAAAGGAATAATAAACTTGAAAAATGTTCTTAAGAAATTATAAATTAACTCTATTTTATTATTCAGGAGGTTAATGAACGGTCGAGTCAAGTCGGACACGAGGTAAGGGAACTTCTTAACCCAATTTCCATTCTTTGGGTTAATCTCCTACTTTCAAATTATGTCATGTTATTATTATGTCATATATTGTCTTTATACTTTATTTATGTGTACATATAGTGAATACACATAGTAGAAATATTTTATTTAAAAATTATCTTTTTAAGGGACTTCGTCTCAATCTCTATTCAATGAGGCATATTTTGTTTTATACACAAATTTATTTTATACAGTGTATAAACCCCTTTGACTTTTACGTTTATCCAAAAGGAATCTTTTTATATGAAGCATTTAACTAAATTAAAAAAAGGAATGTTTTTCTTATCGTACGTATGCAGTGACAATGACTTCTCCGCCGCCGTAACCATTATTTGAGTTTTGGCTTCCCCTACAAGCCATAACTTTTTTTAAATGAAAAATAAAAACCATGTTTTAACATTCATTTATTTTGGTATCGAAAATGGTTTTGATAATGCTTTAATATATCAATGTGTTGTATTGATATCTTGTGATTGAAATGTGGAAATGTTATGTTTCCTTTATTAATGCTTTATGTGATACGATTATGTTATTGTTTATGATATGTTTAAACTTATTCATATGAGGAATGAATTTGACTTAATAAGTGATGGGTGGAGCCCGCTATAGCTCCTTGATGCATCGATAGGTCTCATGAGACAAACTAGTGTCTTGGCATGAGGCCTTGACAAAATATTATTTGTATTCTTGGCATGAGGCCTTGTATACGTGGTTATGATAGTCTGATATTATGTATTCCATCATTACAAAAGTGGTTATTGATATTGCATGTGATTATTCGACCATTAGAATATCCATGTGAAGAAGTAAATGACATTATCTCATTTTACATTTGCCATATTACGTTGAAGTTCTTATTTAAAAGGCTTTTGTTTTAGTTATACATTTCCTTAAATGTTTATGTTTATTTATGAATTCTTCAGCTATATTGTTATCCTTACTGAGCATCTAAGCTCACCCCTTTCAATGTTTTAATATTTTCCAGGATGTGAAGAATTATTTTATGAATGACCTGCAGGGATGGTCAGAAGAGGATATGTGTGTGGACTATGGAGACATTGTTATTGTAGTTTTTCACTTCATGATGTAATGTAACATTTATGAATGTATCTAGTGGTTCCAAGGATACTAAACTAATTGGTCTTTCGAGACTTGATCTTTTGTGATCATTCCAATGTTACGCAATAATGCACCGACTTAGAGTAACTGGGGTGAGGGCATTACAGTTGGTATCAGAGGCAGTTTAGTACTAACCTTGGAAGCTAGATTTAGATAAACTCTGATTAGAGCACATAGCCCAAAGATAGACTTTGAGGATTAGTATAGAAGAACTTCCTAGAATTTTGGTATTATAGAGATTTTGTGAGTTTTCTGAGAAATATATCCCAATCTGGATACGAGTAGGTAGAGGCGGCTCTGGCATAGATGTACCTTGGGGTAAAACCTGAAAACACCTCTTTGAGCTAGACTCGAACAAGAACTGGTGCATGACAACGGGCCTTGCTGCACTCTTGGTTACGACACTCCCGAGGGATATGCTTAGGATAATTCTCATTTTTACAAACCATTATGAAGGGTTTATGAGTATATACTTTCTCAAAGAAAACAATTTTATTATTCTGGATTGTATCCATAAACTATTTAATTTATGTTAAATATTTTACAAGTTTGGAATTATTCATTGTAATTCATAAACTGAACTAGTTTATGCCATTGTATTGAAATGGATCCCAGTAGAAGGAATGCGAACTCCAGCAATACGTATGATCCAATGAGTATGAAGGATCACATCGTTCATGGTATTAAGCCAACATTTAGGAGGGAAATAGTCTCCCATGTGTTCTCAACATATGAATAAATAGTATCATGTGTTAATAAGATAAGTAATGATTTTTCTGAGTCCTATGGATTTGAAGGTAAGCAAGAGAAGAAAAGGATGGAAGAGAGAATGATGGATAAAGGGAAGAGGTAAAAGAAGAATTTTCGAATATGTGATAACTGTGGGAAGAAACACCTTGGAACTTTCTTGAAGGGAATGGGAGTTTGTTATAAGTGTGGAGAAAAAGGACACCAAGTGCGTGACTGCAAGGGTAAGAAAAAGTTTTCAAATGTACAATGCTTCATCTACATGGAGTGGGGACACTATGCAAACCAATGTCCAAATCATCAGAGTATGCCCCAAATGATGCTATTGGGTAATAATCAAGTTATTATAATACCCCAGATGAGAGTGAATGATTAGAGTTCTTATGTTGTTATTAAAGAATCATGTCATTTGAGTGTTGTATCAATGATGTACTGGTTATAAGAATAATGTGATATATAAATATTGTAATGCAGTACTTGTTGTTTTAATTAAGGTTTTAATATGATGAAGGTAATCATATTTTTAGTATGTGACAATAAGAGACACTTTACTTTGTTTTGAGAATCTGATGTTACAATTGATTTTGGAATTTAGAGACCTTTTGGATAATGTCTGGACAGAGGTATTTTGAATAACTATAAAGGTTGGAATGGATTATATTTTACATTGGATACTATTGTAAAGGATATTTTTGGATGTTTATAAAAAGGACAGCACGTAGACCGTGTGACAACCCGTCGCGTCAGACAAAGCTGTGGAAATCGAACCCACAACCATAGTGCGATTGTGATTTATCTCCTACCACTGGACTACGTAAAGTCCCTAGTTTGTACAAAAATAGTTTTCCTAATCTAAAAGGTATGTGTTAATATTTTGAACCTTGAATGATTAAGTTAAATATAATATTTTTGAGTTCTATAATCTTTTTGAGTGAAGGATGAGTTTGTGCTTGAAATTAATTGAAGGTTGAAACTATACATATCAAGCATATATATATATATATATACCCCTCTCTTATTCTATGAATAAATTAATTCTTAAACTTTATGAAAGGGATATTAAAACAAAAAAATGTGTTATCCTAATACCATATGTTTTGTTGAACTGATGATATTTTAAATCAACATAGATTGAAGGCTTTGAGGCCCTCAATTTTACACTTGTGTGTGATTTTTGTCCTCAATCACTCCCTATAAATATTTACATTTTTCCTCCAATTATATGTCTCTTATTTCCACCAATGTTCTCCTTATCGAGATCATAATTTGGTGGTGACTTTTTCATTTCCCTCTTATTAAGGCTAAATTTTGTTAACCTTATTTCTGATGTGGGTTTTCCACAACGGTTTTTTCTATTTTCAACCTTTTATTTTCAAAGAAAAATTTCAAATTGTGAGGATGAAATTTTTTGAAGGAGGGGAGAATGTAACACTCCATGCTTCTATGACACACTTCTCTTTCAATAATGCAATAGCTTGCATTGTACGCATGTTCGAGATTCTAACACACCGCGACCAATCAAAATAGCCATTATGAATAGTAATACCAAATTTTTGAAATTATATATATTTTATATTTCAAAATGGACTTCATTTTTGGATTCTGAATATCGAAATTAGCCTATGTTGAATTTTTGGTATTTTTCTGAGAACTTCCAATTTTTTTATGAATAGTGAAAAATACTTAAAAACAAATTTTTTAATCAAAATTATTTATAGTGATAAATTATATTATTGAGTGGTTTTAAAGATTAATTATAATATATTTTTACCATTTTATCCAATGGTGGTCATTAGAAATAATTTCACTTTGAAGTTGGACATAAACAATTTTCAATATTTTGATATATATTATTTCTTAAAAACACGCTATTTGTTGTGACAACGGGAATTAATTATAAAATTAATTAATGAAACTTATATGTTTGAAAATTTGTAAAATAGACATCATTTTTGAATTCTGAATATCAATTTAGCTTAGGGTGAAATTTTGGCATTTTTCTGAAAAACTTCAATTTTTGATGAATAGTGAAATCACTATGTGGTAGTTAAAAAACTGATTTTTCTTTTAAATGAAACATTAACAGTTTTGTGATTTGATTTTCAAAAATCTGACAGACATGGTTTTCATTATGAAGGAAAATGTGTTTCAATGGGATTAAAATAATTTTTTGGTGAATACTAACTTTTATGTTTAATTAATTGTGATTAAAGGTAATTAGTGAACTTTAAGGTAAAAATGATATTATAAAAATATGAAAATACCTTTACACTTGTCCTACCCCTATTGGATGAGTCCTGGACGACCAAGACAATCCATGGGTCAACATGGGGACCCCATGGATTCACTTTGGTTGGAAAAGGACATTAAAAACTTTTTATTTAATGTTAAAATAAAAATGTCACAAACATGAGTTGTTTTATTAAAACAATTTTTAAATGGGGTTATACAAGTCATAGTTTTGACTATAAATATTCATTATAAAGATAAAAAGATTTCCTACATCATGATAGTTTTTTAATAATTTTTAGACATTAAATATATTAAAATTGTTATGACAAAATGATGATGCATCGATTACCTCATCAATTAACGATTTAAATAAAAATGAGAAGATATTGTAAAATCTAAGGCATACACATGTCAAAAACCTATTGGATAAGTATATTTAGAACCCTTATCACCGTAGCCTCTAAATATATCATTGTGGTTCTTTTAGAATCCGAAAAACATTTCATAATAAAGTAACATTTCAATCATTCCAATAGTGGCCCTTCTCTCCTCTTATAAAAGGCCCCCAGCACTACCACCTTACTCACACCTTCAAAGCCTTTTGGATCGGCCAACCTCTGCCCAAATACTCTCGCAACTTCCCTATCTTACTCCTATAAGCCTCACTTTGGGCAGAATTCATCCCAAGGAAGCCTTTGGCTCAAATCAAAATGAGTTACCCGATTTTAAGGTAATGTATTCTCTTATGTTAATTGGCTTTATTTTTCTTCTCCAACCCCATAAACTCTTTTTATTACTTTATTATGTAACAAAAAAAGTATATTAAATATACTAGGATGTTTTTATAAGAAGGATTCGAGATACACTTACACACGCCAATATCTAATGGTTAAAGAACATATTGTTTCTGTGGATGGCGAATTTCTGCCTCACGAAACGATGATTATTCATAACTCATATAACACCTTCAAAGGTGGCCATTAATATGTAACTATATTTATATATGATATATAATATGTTTATGTTTTCCTTAAGCCTCTTTATTTTTCATTTATGGCATACCTTTATGGTTTCCATTATGGGTAAACGCTATATTTTCATTTTAGGAAGTGTGGACTACCGCCCCTCAAAGTGATTTGAATCGTTAATTCCATATGTGGGATGTATAAAGGATGGATTAAATGGTATTATACATTATATTGTACTAGAATTATATTATAACTTTATATAATTATATCTTCATTACATTAAATATGAAATAGAAATGAAAGTAGCGTTCATGTGTACGTACGGCTTACCATCTCCATGAACGGTGCATTTCATTTCTTACCACTAAATGTTATGTAATATTATCAATGAATGTATATAATGGATATATATGATGTATATGATATCTACATCATGAATATAATTATGTATATAATGTATCTTTTACCACATGAACAACATGTAATTTTAAGAAGTTTATTTTTGACTCAGGTACCAAAGATCGACAAAATGACCATTATTAACATAAATAATTACATAATGTTAATAACTTGGTAATAAGTGATATAAAAGGAATAATAAAATTGAAAATGGTTCTTAAGAAATTATAAATTAACTCTAGTTTATTATTTAGGAGGTTAAAGAACGGTCGTGTCAAGTCGGACACGTGGTAAGGGAACTTCTTAACCCAATTTCCATTCTTTGGGTTAATATCCTAATTTCAAATTATGTCAGGATATTATTATGTCCTATCTTGTATTTATATTTTATTTATGTGTACATATAGTGAATACACATAATAGATATATTTTATTTAATAATGTTCTTTTTAAGGGACTTCGTCTCAATCTCCATTCATTGAGGCATATTTTGTTTTATACACAAATTTCTTTTATACAGTGTATAAACCCCTTTGACTTTTACGTTTATTCCAAAGGAATCATTTTATATGAAGCGTTTTACTAAACGAAAAAAAGGAATGTTTTTCTTGTCGTACATATGCGGCGACAATGACTTCTTCGCCACCGTGACCATTATTTGAGTTTCGGCTTTCCCTACAAGCCATAACGTTTTTTAAATGAAAAATAAAAACCAAGTTTTAACTTTCATTTATTTTGATATTGAAAATGTTTTTGATAATGTTTTAATATGTCAATGTGTTGTATTGATATCTTGTGACTGAAATGTGGAAATGTTATGTTTACTTTATTCATGTTTTATGTGATAAGATTATGTTATGGTTTATGATATGTTTAATCCTATTCATATGAGGAATGCATTGGACTTAATAAGTGACGGGTGGATCCCGATATATCTCCTCGATGCATCTACAGGTCTCATGAGACATACTAGTGTCTTGGCACGAGGCCTTGACAAAATCTTATTTGTAGTCTTGGCACGAGGACTTGGCGATGTGGTTATGATAGTCTGGCATTATGCATTACATCATTACAAAAGTGGTTATTGATATTGCATGTGATTATTCGACCAGTAGAATATCCATGTGAAGAAGTAAATTGCATTATCACATTTTACTTTTGCCATATTATGTTGAAGTTCAAGTTTAAAAGGCTTTTGTTTTAGTTACAAATTGCCTTAAATGTTTATGTTTATTTATGAATGCTTCCGCTATATTGTTATCCTTACTGAGCATCTGAGCTCACCCCTTTCAATGTTTTAATATTTTCCAGGATGTGAAGAAGTATTTTATGAATGACCTTTCGGGATAGTCAGAAGAGGATATGAGTGTGGAATATGGAGACTTTTTTATTGTAGTTTTTCACTTCAAGATGTAATGTAACATTTATGAATGTATCTAGTGTTTCCAAGGCTACTAAACTAATCGGCCTTTCGAGACTTGATCTTTAGTGATCATGCCAAAGTTACACAATAATGCACCGACTCTAGGTAACTAGGGTCGGGGTGTTACATTACTTCTAAAAAAAACTGGTTGGAGAAATTGAAATAAACCCAGGTAAGTGTCCCATGATGCTCAATCAGTCAATGCAGTCAAGGGAAATGGAAGGATCATTGATTCATTGATTTCATACATTATGAAACCAGTAATGCTATTTATGGTCATAAGAGGTTACCACATAGTATTTAATAGATCAACAATATTGATTATCGATAACCGCTAAAAATCAACAAACATGAATCGATGTAAAAAACATAACTCAATCAAGTAATCACATAAAAAAGTAATGAGATTACTATATTTGTGTAAACGGTAAAAAAATTCCAAAATAAAAGAACCTAAAAATTCATAACTTCAATCTCCTGGATTTTATCATACAACTCAATTCATTTTCAAACTCATAAGAGGGAGGTGTGAGAAAAGTGGAAACCATAGTCAAATCACCATAAGAACCAGGTTATTCATTGAAACATGTGGATTCTTGTTACATATATTTTTATTTGATCATACCAGAATAAAAAACAATTTAGAAGGTATAAATGATTTAAAATTTACAACAAACATGGAAATCAATTACCTAATGAAGATTAAAAGTTTGGATCTTGGGATTACAATGAAGGGAACTCCACAAATTTATCACTATGAGGTTTTGATGTATATGAGGATGAAGATAAAAAAAATGGGTGAAGAGAGAAATCCCATTTGACTACACTTCACCCCTGGTCCTTCACTATTGATAATGTGGGAAGAGGTGATTTTATGGGAAATTACATCCATATTTCTACAAAAAAGTGGTCAAGTATCTAAAAGGCTTTGTGATTATTCAATGAAGTTTTTTTACTCTATTTTCATCTTGCTAGTTGACTAACTCAAACTCTCTAAAAAGACTTTAAATTCAGCGGAGAGTTGGGTATTCAGGTTATCTATCCATGGGATGTGGAATCTGGTCAATTGGATTTTCGAGGCCCGTGTTATGGGCCCAATACTGAAGGGTGGTCCAATATGGACCGCCTAGAATTTCTTCACATTTGGGCCTATTTTGGGCCTCGAAGTGGATGAATTGGTCTCAATGAACTTCTATATAAATGTAGATAATTTTTTTAAAACTTACACCCATTTTTAGCCCAATTGGATCCACATATTATCCACATTACAAATAAGTTTTCAAATGCATTCTTGGGATCTTGCGCAGTTTGGCCTAGTTTCCATGAATTCCATCACGGGCTCTCTAAATCATCTCCTCCTACTATGTAAACACCAAAACAAGTAAATTTTTCTTTTAAACAGTGATAATCATTAATTAATTGACTCAAATACAAAGCAAATTTTATTATTATATTTTTAATATTCATTACAATACTAGTTTAATGAAATAGTGTCCGGGTGAATTTGAATAGTAAATCACTCTGTGATCAAGTAATTACAGAAAATATTTATGCATGAACCTTTTGATGGTGAATGTTATACTGAGATACCCATCCATTGATATTGGAAAATATTCTCTATTGGAGTAAAACATATGTATGAAGTAAGGACCCCTGAATTTTTGTTCTAGGTTTGGATATTTCATTCTGACTATCATTATAATCATGAGAACTAGCATTATATCTCTTTTAATGAATGACCAGAGGAGAACCATTTGGGTAAATACTCATCCAATTTGGTTTTTTGAACCTTCAAATGGTGAAAGATATGAAATATCCTTTCATAAAGCCACTCTAATTCATCACGAAATTTATATGATTGATCATCTATAAATAATTTATCATTGATTGAAAAAGGGATTCATAGTAGATTAATGTGAATAGGAAGAACTGCCCTGGTCTCTATACTAACTATTCTGGGGTTTTCTAGGTGGAAGAGAAGATCATGGTTATAGAAGACCATGAAGAAAATAATAGCTCATCCCGAAATGACTTTATAGCCTTATCTAACATTTTTTTTGAGATTTTTGGATAAGGTCTTTTGCAATGAATCTATCTATTCGTTAGCCGATACATGGAATCATGATTAATGAGATGACTATATATCATACTACTGATATAGTTTCTCCATGTTTCCAGAAAATATATTGATATCATTTTGCATTATTAATGTATGCGGGACACCAAATATGATGAGTTTGTTGTATTTAATGAATCTAATTATGTTTATTTCTCTAACCACTTTTTGGTGTATATCTTCTTCTTATTCGTCAAAGAAGATGGTTCCTGGGAAAATATAATTGAATTTCTTGGTTCCAGTGGGATGATATTGTGTAACGTCCTCCATTCCTCATATAGAGAATGACCAGAAGTACCTGGCTATGTCAAGTGACACTAAGGTTTGGTGGATGGAATTTTCATTCACCTAGTAGAAATGTAATTTTTTGGTGTATGCAGTAAAATCCTGCATTAAAATGGGCTTGTAGTATCCATGAATTTTAATATTGTGAGAGATCATGGATCTTGACTGGTGATCCCTACATGCACTAATGTGAACATTCTTCATGAATGAAGCGATCTCTTCTCTATCAATACACCTATGAAGTACTTCATCATGGGTCCACTAATTGAGGATGTTATGTTGATTTGTGTTGTGATACCAAAAAAATTTAAAATCTCATCATTAGACATTATCTCTTCTAACCATATCTGTTGGGAGCTCCCCCACTTGAAGATATTCCACAAAGGGATTCATCCAGCTATTGGTAAAAGCGTAAGGCTTAGATAGGGGCCAATCTTAGTGATTTATTATATTTTGGATTGAATGAAAAGTGTTACAATCTGGTACTGTGTAATGTTGATGACTATTTTATCCCAGTATATAATTTCTTGAGCTATAGATTTATTTTTTAATGTGACATCTTGTGCATTATTCGATTAGGGTACTTAATTTAATGTCGAAAATGAATGGAATTCCATCATTAGTCATCATACGTGGTCTAACATGGGGATTATCTCTTTCTTTTTTCGTATCATAATCACATTTAACCTACTTTCTAATTAGATCAATATCACCACTTATCATCAAGTGTGTAACATGTACATTAAGGGCCATCTCTTTCCCTACAATAAAAGCATGATATTGTATCCCATTATTCATGGACCCCTCCAATCGTATGAAGGAATAAGGTCGGAGTGCCTTTTATAAAGATATGAGTATGACTCACATCCCCACTTTGTTAAGCTTAGGGACTTCCATAATTTTTCCTATTAGACTCCCACATGCACATCCCAAATTATCCCCCATATCTTGCAGTCTTCTTAACAAGGAAAAAATGTTCCTCACATACATTGTCATGCAATTAAGTAAGTTCTAAAGAGGGGTACTCTTAATGAAAATATACAAATACCTAGATTTTTATTTCTTTCTGTGGCACAAACTGCATTTCAAACTACTTCACAATGTTATCCCACCATGATAGACACCCAATCAACATTAATTGACTAGGTATGTATTTGAGTGGGTTTCTACAATAGAGAAAAATTACCTTGTGTTGTTTTACATAGTGCATCTATTTGTTGACTCAAATATTATCACAAGAAAATCCATGTAGAAAACTGATTAATGAGTCTAAGCATCGACCCTTGTTAGGATATGCTAATGAAGACTGTTTTCACTAATGGTGGCATTCAATTTTTGGAGGAATGCTCTTAGTGATCACACTATGTATGTTGCATAAGACATAATAAATATTACATCAATAGGGACATTAAAACATGTGGCCTTATGAGATACATCATGAGACTATTGAATTCATCTTGAAAAACATAAGCCCATTCATATTTTTTCCCTTTCTTCATCAACCTAATCAATGGAATGCATTTTTCTTACATAATTGGCTATAATGTGTCGACTTTTTTCTTGTTTTCCTAATAGTTCCCCCCAACTCGGTGTGCTTTATAGTGGGTGAATTTTGAATTATATCCATTTTCTTCACTATGTTGAAATCAATTCCAAAATGTCATATGATGAAGCTAATAAACATCAATGAGATAATGTTAATAAATCATTTAATGTGTTTTTTTTCAAACTATGATGCAGTATTTTTTTGAACTTGGTTTCATGTTCTGATAGGTGGTCAAAGCATTTTTAATGATTTATCAACCAGTTCATCTACATTGCATTTGAAGAATTTTTTCTAGAAGGGTATGAAGATTTCTTTCATGGAACATTGATATGTACAGGCAATATATTTGAATCCAAATGGAAATTCCCGATAGAAAAAAATTTGTTGTGGGTCCATGATGGTGGTCAGTTATTCATCTTCTGGGTCCATTCATATTTGTTTATATCCTTGATAACCATTCATGTATGGGAGAGCTTGATATTTGGTTGTTGAAATGATCAATTGTTCTATGAATGGGACTAATAAATCATCATTAATGTAGTGCCAGTTGATATTCCTAAAATCCATGAAAACTCTGATTTGTTCATTCTTCGTTCTGATAGGGATCCTGTTGGACAACAAGTCAGGGAATCAAACCTCTTGAAAAAAGTTGTCTCATGATAATAATGTAAACTATAGGCCCTATATTGGGAGAATGTTTTGGTCTTGTTCTTCGTTTTTACATGATTATAGCCCTGATGATCCTCTAGAAGGCCCAGGTGGGGAGATGACACCTTGGGATTTGTGATGGGAATCTATTAATCATAATATGTGATTATATCTCGATATTTCATTTGAAAAGAGGTATATATATCATTATATTTGGAATACATGTCTTCCCTTATCATGGAGATCCATTTATTTACATCAGTACGTAGATTTGTTTCCCAGAGTTCATCAATGGGGGTAGAGACACCCTCCTCGATTTCTGTAGTAAAATTCCAAATCTCCTCCTCTTCATCATCTTATTCATATTATTCCTCTAATTCCTATGAGAAAAATGTCTCTTGATGGATTCACTAGAGATGAAAGAATATTCCAGATATTGGTTTTCAATAGTTGTAGAAACACCTTCTAACCAGGTAGGCATAGTGGGGACTTTTGGAAAGGATGAAGTGAGGGATAAAGGAGTGTCTCAATCCACTTCTACCTCGTTAGGTGAGGTAGGCGCTTCTGGTGTCTCTTGGGGTGGATTGAGGTTATATTTATTTAATAATTATACTTTATATTGGGGGACATAATACTTCTCAACATTGTTAAACTCAATGTCCATGGAAGAAATCATGAGCACTGCTGAATATCCATGAGAATTTGGATGCATGAGCTCAATTTTGTTAATCATTAGTATATATTCTTCAACAAGCATCATAAACGGGTCATGCAAAATCATTTCCATGCCATTAGGGGTGGTAAAACATTCATCACCATCAACAAATGTCTGTTTTCCATTCCCCTAATAGATTTATAATTCCATATAATGCGACTTGTAGGATTCAAATGGCTTTTTATCCACATATAATGTTCATATTTGTCCATTAATGTAATATTTAATACATTGAAGGTATGAGGAGGGAATTGTTTAATGTTAGTTCAACTAGATAATTCTTAAAATGATAATTAAGTCTATTTCTTACCAAACTAAACAAAATTATGTGTCGGCTAGGACGCCTCCAAATTGGGCCTTGAGATTGATTTTTCAAAATTTATTTTGATGAAACTTTTAATAGCCTTAAAGTGTTGTGTAGGAAGATTATATATTATTTTCATCATTTCCAAGATGGTGATGTGTTGGAACTATAATGAGACTAACCCCTGAGCCATTATTAGTTAAAAAATTACAAATATTGGTATTATTTGACCAACCAGACACGTAAAAGGTTTTGATGTTCCCCCAAATAATGGTTAGTTCATCCTGATTTGTTAGGTATATCACTACATGTAATTCTGATAATTCTAATTCTATTCAATATACCTCAATAGTGTCTACATTTCATCAAACTCATGGGGGAATACTAAAATTCAATAAGTTCTTCCACGAGGACTTTTAAATAACTTGAGGCTTCTAGGATTGATTATCAGGATAATACTAAAAACAAATAATTTATAATATCATATTTCATTTCTAATGTAATTTGATTCCCAGTTTGTGGACGATATATCATATGTGATTTAGGGGTTTCATTATCAGAGAAAGATGAATTTTAACACAATATAGGATCTTGAGGTGTTCCCATTCTTGGTGGCTTTGGACAGGTAGGTCTATATGAAAACCAAGGAAGATTAGACACATGTTCCTCTTCTCATGGATTTTCCAGAATGATCATGCCAGAGTTTCTTATTACAGTAGTATGGGAATTTTCCTTTTCATATTGGTTCTTTTGAAGGGATCATCCATGGGATTTTACAACATTGATGGTATGTGTTGAATTGCAGCTAGAAATTTTACTTCTAATATAGTTGTGCTTTCTTGTTATACCCAAGACATATGGAATCTTCCTCCACCTACCCGATTGGGAGAAGAGTATTCAGGTTCATAGCCTCACTCATAATTTGATAATAGATCCATTAAGTGAATAAAATTAATGGATCCAATGCTCAAATACAATTTTAAAAATAAATCTTCTTGACTAACTGATTATTCTACTGCCTTTTAGTGGGGTGGTTCTCATTCAATCAGATATGATGGAATAAAATAAAATAGGGTCAAATTTGACTTATCCAATGATGTAGTTTCCTCTGCCTTTGCCAGCTCCCTACCTTTTTGGCCACACTACTTTTTTGAAAATCATATTTTTGAGGGAGGTGGGGTCGAGGACATCAAATTTATTGTAGGAGGAGAATCTATGGGCATTGTTGGTTATTTAAACTATAATAATAGAATACCATGGGTTAGGATGATTATATTTCATATTATACACCTATTAAAATTTTGTTCTCTCCTAGTAATATCTTCATACCACTCTACCCCTTCATCAGGGTTAGTAGTGGAAACAAACGCCACTTGTGATGTAGTTAGTCCCAAATTTAGTTTTCCATATTCTATCATTTTCTATAGGAGTTAACTGGTGATGAAGAATTCTTGGATGGTTTTTCCACGTATCCGGTGAAATGGTAAATAATTTACACGGTCATCAAGGTTGACCTCATCAGCCCATTTTTTATTTTATAACCTAACAGAATTATAGTTCACAATGGCTATAAAATAGTAATATACTTGATCATATTGGAATTATTAAAATAGAATTCCTCTATTACTCTAATTTATTTCTCTTGGGCTCTTACCACTCATATTATCAAGGGAGGGATTATATTTGATACCCACAGGGTGATGCACGATATAGTTTAGGCCTTGAAACTGGAGCTGGTGCTGGGTTTTGCATAAGAATGATATATACAGATTCAGATTTTACCATTCTTTTTATTGGGGTTGGTGGAGTAACCCTGTACTTGAGCCTAGTCCTCTATATCGAGTCCTCCATTCATTAGAAAATTTTAGAGAAAACATGGAACCCACTTTTATACATCACCTGGATGAGTGAAATTCAGATCTCATTATAGAGGTTATCGATGCACCTAACAAGCATCTATCCATATAAGAGTGGTCAGTTCAATGATAAGGTCATCAATTTCAATCATCCTATGATTGATGAATCCCTCTCATTATCAAATTGTTAGCAATATGAGATGTCTAAATCCATTTTCATATATAGCATTGAGGTGAACTAGAACTAGAGACACCTTTGAAGATTCTATTATCCTATTATAGATCGAACTAAAAAATTGAAATACGATACGAAGGATAACCATTTCTAGTGTTCATATAAAGAATTTGAGTGTCACTACATCTTGTTTTTCTGGGGTTCCTGTATAGGGATCCCAATAAGATTAATAGTGCATCAATCATTGTTTGGAGTCACCTGAGCAATCAAATATTTGAAATGTTCTACTCTGAAAATTTTCTGTTGGTGGCGTTTCACTCACCCAGTAAAGTTTATTCTTCCATTACAGTTGTATCCATTCATAATGATCCTCCATAGACTCTAATCAAGATTCCAATTACTTGATGGTATTGATAGTCACTTAATACATTCCCTTTTGATCCTGATCATGGATTGGAATGGTGACAGGTGGGATTTCATGAGCCTTTTCTACTAGTAATTGAGTAAGATATCCATTAGAGGACATATTTTTAGGATTTTCTTGAACTAGAAACATATTTATTTGTAATGAAGGAAAATATTGATACTCATCCATGGAAAAGACCCAAAACAATGATGGTCTAGGTTCTCTATTGGGTGGATGTCCTTGCATGGAATCATATTCCTTAATTAACCATTTTGGATGAGGAACACTTATTGTAAGTGTATGTTGAGGCTCTAATAAAGTATAACATTCAATAATAATGATACCTCTGAGTAATTCAATGTTGACTTGTTTTAACTCATTAATTTCATCTTTCTATATAATGAATATTTCTTCAACATTAAGGGCTTCTTTCTCATCAAGAGGAGGAGGCAGGTCAAACATGACCTTACTTTTATTCCACCCTCTACAAGGGATTCACCAAATAGGTGGTGGAGGATTGATCGAGAGAACACCAAATATTTTGTTCATACATTAAATCTGGGTAAACACACCTTCATATTTAGTTTGGATAAGATTTTTGGTAGATCTATCCTTTACTTTTCTTTCAACATTTCCATGATTTTGAGTTTGGTATAAAGCATTAACATCCACTTTATCCACTGATTCATATCACATTATGGGTGGTGTATCAGATACTAAATTATAAGAGAGTTTTTTGAGACCATCAATGGTTCTCTTCCTTCTATTATGGGATCCTCTTTGAGATTCTTGGTGAGGATACAATAATAGATAATCCCTATCTAGTCTCTCTATATGCCTCATGGTTTGGGGGGAAATGAGCAATGAGATGGGATGGAAAGGGAGAACTCTATACATTTATTCTTCCCAAAAAGGGAACTGATATATATCCACTGGGTAGGTGGTTGAGGTAAAAATTCCCCCATCCCTTTAGGATGGGGTTTCTCTTTATATCCTTTTATTTTTCCAAGAAGAAACATGTTGTTCTTATAGGGGAATTTTTTTAAAATATCCTCATTCTTACGGGATGACACTGGTCATGTACTGTGGTAGATGCTAAATCTACTATTTCATTCATGATCTTGCACATTCCCATTCATGTGTCAGCTAGATATGGTGTCGGGTCTACAAATGTGCCATTTATTTCAAAGAACATTAAAACTGGACGGTGATTGGCTCCCTGTTACTAAGGATCCTACTGAATGTTATTGGTTTCCTCGTTAAGGAGATTTTTGATGGATTTCCCTTGTCAGGCCTATTGCTTTTAAGATCTAATAAAGGACAATTGTTAATGAACTTATCTCTATTCCAAAGTAGGGGTTTCATTTATTTTTCACCTTTCGATAATGACATTACATGATTCCATTTCCAATGGAATTTTCTAAATGGGTAGTGGGGTAAATTCAAAGATCCATTTTCACCCACATCCTCAAATATGAACACCATGTGGGGTGTTTCTAATTAGGTGATGTAAATTATGAAGAACGTTGAGGTGGGTTATTTGGAGATCATTATGTCACCTCTCTGATTTAGGTCACCATGCATAAAAAATTTATTCTAAGTCAATTTTCTGTTGAATCTTTCCCAATATTATTAAATGTAATGTGTACCCATTATATGGTAGTAATTTATAATTGATGTGGAAGACGGTTTCCAATAAATTGGGAGAGATATAATTTTGGTTTTCTTAATGACAACTCCCTTGTTATGATGAACTGAGTAGTGGTTGTTGGCCAATATATATTTTGTATTTCATCTTTTGAAATAAAAATTCTCACGAGAAACATATCATTTTGATCATCTTTCAGAGACTCTTCTACTTGTTCTTCCCATCCTGAACACTTATTGATGATATTTCCATAATTATAAGGGGTAAAAATTGTCTTGCTGATATGTGGATGGCCTGGGGTGACTCATAATATGGGATTTTACCTTGGTAATCTCCTGGTTAACAAAGTATGTGCCTTGTTATTGACACGGTATCTGACTTGTTTGACCCTATCCCTCCATAATCATCTACATATGGTGGATTTCTTGTATTTGATTCAACAATGGGAGAAACTTCCTCATTATATAGAACATGACTATTGGGAGGACCATCTAAATTGGTGAAAAATTGTGAGGACTACCAGCATAGATTATTTTATGACTACAGGGAAAAATGTTATAGTTTATACCCTTAGGAGGACTATGGGGGAAGATGACAGGAGTGGGAGGATCTTCATGATGAAATAAGATGTCACTATGGAGAGGAAATTCGTAGTTGGTGTCACAATGGTGATGAATACCATTATAGATTAATTTATGACTGTAGGGAGAATTTAAACACATATAATGTGGGGAGGTCCATCAAGGAGGACGATAGAAATGAGAGGTAATTCTTGCTTAATTTATACATCAATATGGGGTGGACCTTTGTAGTTAGTGTAATGATGGTGAAGAATATCATCATAGCTTGACATCTGATTACAGGTAGTCTTTTTGTAGTATATACCCTAGGGAATACCTTTAGTGTGGACAATAGAAATGCGATGCATTCTTGATTCTCACTATTTTAGAAATGAGGGTGGATACTCCTACGATCAATAGGGTATATGATCTCTCATGATCAATCATTCATTCTCCATGATGTATTTTAGAATGTTATGTGAACTATAGAGGACCTTCAGTGCATTTGGTAATAATTTTTTGGGAATAAACTTTGAAAATAATAATACTAGGTGTATAATATGGAAATATATTAGAAGGATATTGAGAAACAATTGATAGGTATTTTATGGAATCATGAACTCCAACAACTAGGTGAGAAATATCATTAATCAAATTTTTATTTTTCCATTACCTTTGACATGATTTATTTACGGGTTCTCTATTATGTTAAATTATGGTCACATACTTTAAGTGATGACTATCATATATCTGTGCATGTTTGAGTGGCACTTGTGGCACTCTAGGGATAATCCGATGAGCTCCCTGTGTTCTGGAAAGGATAAATGCCTACCCTCAAGCAGCTACCAAAGTAGAATGGTTTCCCACAATTGAAAGGGGTATTTATTCATCATTTTATTTTCCATTTATCAAGAAATAAAGCATATGAATTTCCTAGAAAATAACATGTATGTTGGCCTTCACTAATGTTACCAACTTGTTTTGCAGATATGTCACCCTGCCTATGGAGGCATGATTATGGGGTTGACTCTTTGTTATTGTCTCCAATGTGATTATTTCTTGGGAAGTATAGAGGATTTGATCAGAAATTGATGTATGATCCTCTACCATTGAAAATATGGGTGGAGATATTTTGTTGGATGAAACATGAATATATTCCCATTCTGATGTGAGAGTAGGAATATGTCTCTGCTCCGGTCCCCTTATTTTTTCTACTCAGTATAGGCAGTTCACCTATGTCGTTGTAGAGATATAAGTATACCCCCAACATATAATTGGGATACACCACATTGTTTCTCTAATTACAAATATATTTTTGACTAGTGGGAATCATTTTTGTGAGTTAGGATTTGTTTCTGCTAGTTTTCTTCCCAATATGGATAATGGTATTCATATGAATCCATATAAATTTGAATGTTGGTGCATATAGTTTACATCGTACATGACATGGTGGATTCATGTGAATTAGCATGATTTTTATCTACCTATAATTTCCAACCCTATTTGAATGGGTTTCTTAATGAGTGTTATTAAAAATTCACATCTACCCATGATTTTTTGTTGTATTTGAATGAAGGGATTCATAAGAGAGAGAAGGAATATAAGAATTCCAGTAATTTACGACCATATATTCATGGTAGACTTCTTCAGTAGAAATGATGGTAATGAACTATTTCTAATTATCTATTTTGTTGCCTCGGTGTGCCATCCTAGGGAAATGTGTCGTCTTGACATCATTAGGGGATGTTGGGATTGTATCCTCTGATTAGTCAGGATATTGTCTCCCCCGAGGATGGAAGTGGCTGTTTCAGGTAGGGACTATTGGTTGGAACCCCCATGATTTTGGGATGAAATAATTGGTGAGGAATTAATCATCCCACATAAGTTAAGGGAGGCCCTCATTATCATCTTCCATGGATAGGAACCTGGAATGGTTAGAGATCTCTAGTGAAGCCTCCTTGATCTAGACCACCAACCGTCACTGGGTGGTTGGATGGTGAGGCATTATTGACTATAGTTCTTATCTATCTTCCCCTAGGTGGGATAATAACATTTTCATGGTACTTTAAAACAATTTCATTGGAGACCCAGCGTTGGAGGCACTAGGTTGGCGATGTAATCCTCTACTTCATGGAGGACATGTCTGTCTGTGATGTTGCAGACACACATGTCTAAGAAAACCGACAATATCCCATTGGGTTGAAAAAAATATGAATAGTTCCTACAATATCTACAATAGATACAGAAAATAATACATTGTCAAAGTACCATATTTTGACCACTTGTGTTTTTGATTCTCTCAATATAACCTCTTATTTTTTGGATGACAAATGGTACGAAAGAGGTGTAACACTTCCACCTTGGTTAAGGATTTATCTAGGGTTCACCATTTTTTCCTCAAAATTTGATTGCGACACTGGTCTGGAGTGTATAATTACAAATGTTTGAATGGTGTGCAATCATTGATGTCGAGTACACAATATTGGAATGGTCTACAATAGGTTTTGTTCTTAGAGCCGAAAGCACACAATGGATCTCATATTAATGATTCATGGGCCTAGATTCCTAAGGCAGGAGCTCATTGGTTTTCTTGGGCTAGGAAACATGATTAGTATTATTGTTGAAGATGATGTGATGTCAGGCTCCTCCATCCCATTTGGGGGAAACTATTTCTTATTCTGAGATGCTCTTATAGATTTATGACATGTTCATGAATCCAGTGTCCCTTCAAAAAATATATATATTAAAAATTACCCTAAGGTAATGATCTATCAGGTCTAGGAAAGGGTTTTGAATCACCTATATGTATCCATGAATCTCCATCCATGGAGGGATCTCTATGTATCATAGGTTCCCAATCAATTTTACTCATTTGTGTACAGAACATGGATTCATTTGTCATTTTCTAGGATGAAAATGGTTTTAATCTGCATGATGGGTTGTTCTATAGTATATCTTCATCTATGGAAGACGAGAGTTCTTTTGATGTTGTGATAAAAATAAGGAAATGGGATTCCTATGCATCCTTCTATGAGGAATCAAAATCCACGTAGTTTGATGCTGCTTAACTAGATACATTACCTTTTATGTCTGTGTGACAAGGACCCAACCATTCGATTTATTTTTATGCAGCAATGACATCTAGGAGAAGGGTCCCTATTATAGAATAGTTTTGGAATTCATCTAAGGAATTTTGGGGAGCCAAAGAAGCGTTGTAGTCTTCTGGGTAGCACTATAGGAAATACTGGGTTTTCCAACAGGTTATTTGGAATTGAAATTATTCATGTCGCTAATACTTTGTCTGACATGTTATTTGCGACGGTCCCATCTGCCGGTCATAGATAATTATATATTTTCAATGGGACTAAGTGCCCCGTCGCAAAAACTTAGGCGTTGTTTGGCGCGGTTTGCATGCCAAACCACGCGAATGGGATTTGCGATGGGTAGGCACCTACCATTGCAAATATCATGAGGTGGTAAACAATAATTGCGACGTGGGATCCCCTGTCGCAACTTGTTAGTCCGCCAGATGGTATTTTTTCTCTATCCCATCAGAAAGACCTGGGGGCCTAAAAACCATTTTGTAACGGGATGTTGTCCCGTCACAGATAGTTTGTCAGCTGGTTATCTTTAGTGATGAGACCCATTACAAATAATATTTTAACCACCGTCAATAATTAATATGGACGAAGGTATTTGTGAAGGGCCTCTTCGCTAAAATGACAATTTCTGACGGAAATCCCGTCGCAAAATGTCTTGTGCCAACTAATCTAACTTATATATACCCCCATCCATTTTTCCTCCTTAGCTCTCAATTCTTACTTTCTCTACTTGTAACACCTGAGACTTTTATGTTATATAAATCATCAAAGGAATATTTTTCTACACAACACTTGCTTGGCTTGCTTTACACGCAACCGCGACCTTCCTCGATAGCTTGCGTCGTACGCAATACCGAGTTTCACTAAACAACAATATGCTATTAAAACTAGCCGTTATGAATAGTAATAACCACTTTTTGAAATTTTATAAATTTTATTTTTCAAAATGGACTTCATTTTTGGACTCAGAATATCGAAATTATCCTAGGGTGAAATTTTGGTATTTTTCTGAAAACTTTCAATTTTTGATGAATAGTGAAACCACTAAGTGGTAGGTTAAAAACTGAATTTTGCATAAAACTTAATTTTACCGCTTCTGTGAATGGAATTTCAAAAATCCGAGAGACACGGTTAATATCAAGGACTAAAATGTGGTTCAATGAGATGAAAATAATTTTTTGGTGAATAGTAACTTTTTACTATTTTTACCGCGGTTAATAGTAAATAGGGTAACTAAGGGTAAATATGATATTAATATTACCCTGACACATGTCCTAATTCTATTGGACAAGTGTAATTCGACCAAAAACAAACTTAGGAATAAAATATGACCATTTAGGCCCACTTGGATTAGATTAGGACATTTATTATTAATTTATTTAAAGAAGGGTTAAAATAGTTAAAATCAAAGTTTAATAAGTAAATCATTTTTAATATAGGGTTATACATAAGATAAATTCGATTGTAAATATTCATTAGAAAGCTAAAAAGATTTCGTACATGATGGTATTTTATTTGTAATTTTTAGACATCAAATAATTTAATTTATTTATGACACAAAGATGATGCAGTAATTATCATATTAATGAAATATTGACAAAATTGATAATATAAATACCAAAATAAATGTAATTTGAGACTTTTTATGAATTACACTAATTTTGTAGGTTACTATGATATATTAGTATTGATTTAATCAACTTGGTTCGAACATATAATTCTGTTATGACTTTCACAAAAATCATATATCAAATAGTGTCAAAATTGACACAAAATAGTTTTTAAATCAAATATTATATTATTAATTGTTATTTTATTCCTAAAAATCTAAGGCTCGGCCAAATGACTTAGATAAGGATATATATATTAATAATAAACAATTTGGGGTTCGTTTGGCATTTTATAGTAAGTGTATTAACCATATAGTGAAAGAAAACAAAAAGATATGGTAAAAGTTAAATTATTTAACTTAGAGTTAAATTTAATTGATAAGGTTAAAATAATATCCTAAACTTGTCTAAATTCTATTGGTTGATAGGATTTCGACCCATCCCCACTTTAGCTTCGAAATAAGACCCTTTGGAACCATTATAAACCGATTTTAACTTTAATATAAAATAATATTTTGAGATATTCCTAAGGTGCCCCTCTCCTCCCTTATAAAAGGGCACCTCCTCCCCCTCCTCCTCACACCAATTTGAGCACTCAAGCTCGGCCAACCCCTGCCATTTTCCCTTCTCCACTTCCCTATAATAATCCTAGAGGTCCTGGTCTTCTCCAAAGACCAATCTTAGTTCCTTAAGTGGAGGATTCAAAAAGGCGTTCCAAAGAAGAGGTAATATCCATTACCGATCTTTTCAATTTCTTTCTTCTTCAACTTCTTCTTCTTTAGTTGTTTCATGATAAAGTAATAACATCAGTATTAATTACATACTGATATGTTATTATAAATATGAAACAACCCTAATTCACCTTCTATCCATCCTGCGGAAAAATGAAATCACCGCGCGTGCGTACGTACGGAATACCGTCTCCACGCCGTGGTGTAATCTTTTTTCCACCATCACCTTACAAGGATGGGTATAATGGTGTAATCAGTAACTATATATGATTATTATTAAGTAATATTGATACTGAAATAATATATATATATACTCCAATACAATTCCACGATCATAGGAACGATATCATCACTCGTGCGTACGTACGGAATACCGTCTCCACGATGTGATGCGACTCGTTCTACATGATCTTCATTTCATAATGATTATATAAATGAATTGAATGAATGAATATGGAATATACTACACTAATACCATTCTGGAAATGAATTATCTATAACCTAAAGATAAGAATAAGAATTTATTCGACAAAACACGCATAAGAACAAAAAGTTATAAAGACCCGAGTAACAAGTAACAATGAAATATTACTAACAAGAAGATAATAATATGACCATATATGATCTCATATCAATATGTATGATTCTGGAATAAGTCAATAACATTATTTAAACCATTATACAGGAGCTTCGGACACGAACAAAGCAAATCGGACCTAAGGTAAGGGAAATATCACAATCTCATTTTTATCCGAGATTGTTTATTCGTAAGTATTTACTGGGGTGTATTTTATCATCCACATCCATGTTCCCTCAATATGTAATATTGTTTCCATCCACTTGAAATAGTTTAAATCCAATTTTACCCTTAGGTGAGTTTTTAGTAAAGAATATGAAAGGAATCTTTTGTCGTTTTTCCGTACGAGGTACTTTTTGACTTTTCCGACAAAAGTACGAAGAATGTTTTTTTTAACTTATACGGCATGAATGGATTTTTAAAACATTACTTCAAAGAAGCTTCCTTTACAAGTTTTCAAGTTTATTTTTAATCAACTTCTTTTATTTTAAAGTTGTATGACATGTTATGAAAGGAAAAATGTTTTTGAAGAAGAAAGGATATTTTCCTCAAGAATTCAATTCAAGTGTTTTATCAAAATTATTTTCCATCTAAGATAATAAAGGGTTCTGTTTCTATCCATATTTTTACATTGGTTTGACTATGTTGTGATGGAATTATGTTTATGAATTCCTTTATCATATATGAATTGATTTATGATGTCATGATGTTTCAAGAATCCCATTTTTGTTATATGTGTTATGCGATGATGTATGTTTTATGATTATGTGGCACACATAAGAAAGGATTCATTATAATATGGGTGGGACCTATATCTCCCTCCAATGCATTGGGTAATGATTTTATATCTCATGAGATAGACATGGCTGGAACGGAAGGTTATTTCGGTTCAGTGATACAGGGCTGAAACGAGGAGTGAACTCGGTTCAGAAAGGGACTTTGTCCACTAAGATAGTCTTGGAAATGAGTCATGACTAACAAGAAATGATTTTCCATGATAATGTGTGCATGCCACAAAGATTCAAGTTTTATGTTATGATTATGGGGATCTCATTTTCACTTCTATGATTTATTCCATGTTAAGATATTATGATCTCTTTTGCAGGTTTTAATTTTCAAAAAGATATGATATGATTTTTATTTCCTTTATTTGCCCTTGCTGAGCATTTGAGCTCACCCTTTTATGTTTTCTTTTCCCCAGGCCAGGAAGATGGATATTAAGTAGAATATGCTAAAAGGGACCCTAGATATGATGAAATAAATGGGAGACACTGTAGAAGATTTATGAACCAGTTGTTTATGTTTCCCAGTTTCTAAAGACACTATACCTATACGGTCCTTTGTGGTTTTGTCATATGTTTTAATAAGTGTGATTCAATTTTGAAGTATTAACAATTTATGTAAAGTGTGGGTCGTTATAGTTGGTATCAGAGGAAAGGTATAGTCAACCTTTGGAAACTAGGATGTGAAAGCCTTAGTAAGAACCCTAAGGATAAGTCTAAGCATAGAACACAATCTTAGTGTTTTAGAAATGGCCTTGAATAGCCTAGGATAAGACCATAAGCATGAAAATTTTATTCTTGAATTATGTGGTTTCCTATTATAATTAGTGTTGCTCACACTATTCTTCTTGGTTTTAGTCAATGGCTGGAACCCGAAGGAACCGTGTTAATGCGGAATGCAATGGGCAATGCAATGATTGTCCCCCTGAGCAACCAAACGATATGGGAGCTGGAATGCAAAATCTTGTAGCCATGCTCACACAACTTTCTCAAGCTATGAATCATGCCGGATTTCCAAACGAGCAAAGGAGGGAGCAACATTCTGTTGAATCCTTCATGAGGCAGCGTCCACCTTCTTTCAGCGGGTCTACTGATCCATTAGTTGCTGAACAATGGATTAGTACTACTGAAAAGATATTTTCAGTTCTTCAATGTTCTGAGCATGATAAAGTCATCCTAGCAGTGTACCGTTTGGAAGGAGATGCTGATCAATGGTGGAATCTTGTTAAGAATACGAGGCAAAGGGATGAAATTGAGTCTATGGAATGGGACGAGTTCAAGAACTTATTTTTCAATAAGTACTTCCCTCGTATTCTCCGAACAAAGATGGAGAAAGAGTCTCTTGAACTGAAGCAAAGGGATGATGAATCTGTTGGTACCTATGAAGCAAATTTTACAAGACTTGCAAGGTACGCTTCTGGTATTATTATCCAACCTGAGAGTAAGATAGATCGATTCTTTAGTGGCTTAAAACCAAGTCTTCGAAGGGCGTTATCCATAAGGGACTTCAATAGCTACGAGGAAATCGTTCGATGTGCTCTCAAAGTCGAGATGGAGATTGGAGTAACCCATCAGTCACATGGGTTTGATAAGAAGAGGAAGATGGAATTCAAAGAAAAATCTAAAGAGCACACGGAAAAGAAGATGAACTTTCCCTTATGCTCAAAGTGTGGAAAGAAACATGGAGGGAGTTGTCTTAAAGGGACAAGTAAATGTTTTAAATGTGGAAAGGAAGGTCATCGGGCATTTGAATGCCGTGATAATGGGAAGAAGATGTCTAATGATGCAAACAAAGGAAGGGATACACAGAATGAACCTACAACACTTCAATGTTTCAAGTGCAAGGAGATGGGGCATTATGCCAATCAATGCCCAAATCCGAGGGTTGATGATGATGGTCGACGTCAACAAACTCTTAAGGCTAAAGAAAAAGGAAAGTCACATGCAATTTCTATCAGCGATGTGGAGTACGATAACGATGTGGTGAAAGGTACACTTACCATCCACTCTAAAGTAGCAAATGTTTTATTTGATTCTGGATCCACCCACTCTTTTATTTCTGAAAAATTTTCTAAGGGTATCACCGTATTACCTCAACAATTAGATGTTGAGTTAGCTATGACAACACCTAATGGCACATCAATCGCATCAAGAGTTTATAATTCTTCTCCGATCGAAGTTTGTGGGAAAGTGCTTCCTCCAAATCTTGTGATCCTTCCTTTAGTGGAATTTGATGTGATTCTTGGCATGGATTGGCTTTCTCTACATGGAGCTCATATCAATTGCCAAAGAAGGGAAGTCACATTTCATATTCCAGATCAACCTACGATCGTCTATCAATGCAAGGATGAACATAACCTTCCAGTGGAAATTTCTTCCATCTTATGGGTATTGATTCCACTAAATGAAGGTTATTTATCTCAAATGGTTGGTGAGAAACTCACGATTAAGAATATGCCCATTGTACGGGAGTTTGATGATGTCTTTCCGGAGGAATTGCCGGGTCTTCCACCAAATCGTGAAGTTGAGTTTTCAATAGAACTCGTATCGGGTGCTTTGCCTATTTCAAAGACACCTTATAGAATGGCCCCAATTGAGTTGCAGGAATTGAAGAAGCAACTCCAAGAGAATCTTGATAAGGGATTCATACGCCCTAGTGCGTCACCTTGGGGAGCACCTGTTCTATTTGTTAAGAAGAAAGATGGATCAATGAGACTCTGCATTGATTATCGAGAACTTAACAAGATCACTATCAAGAACAAATATCCTCTCCCACGCATTGATGACTTATTTGACCAACTACGCGGAGCTCAATACTTTTCCAAGATTGATCTTCGTTCAGGGTATCATCAATTAAGGGTCAAAAGGGAGGATATACCAAAGACGGCTTTCCGTACAAGGTATGGACACTATGAATTTATAGTGATGCCATTTGGTCTTACTAATGCCCCTGCTATCTTTATGGATCTAATGAATAGAGTCTTTAGAGACTATCTTGATCAATTTGTGGTAGTCTTTATAGACGATATTCTTGTCTATTCAAAGAGCAAGGAAGAGCATGAAGATCACTTGAGAATTATATTGAAGACCCTGAGAAAAGAGAAGCTTTATGCCAAATTTACCAAGTGTGAATTTTGGCTTCAAAAAGTTGCATTTTTGGGTCACATAATCTCAAAAGAGGGGATATCTGTGGATCCAGCAAAAACAGAGGTTATCGAAAGATGGTCAAGACCAACAACAGTAACTGAGATCCGAAGTTTTCTTGGTTTGGCTGGATATTATCGACGTTTTGTAAAAGATTTTTCACGGTTATCTAATCCTCTCACCAAGTTGACTCGGAAAGGAGTTAAGTTTTCCTGGACAGAGGAATGTGAAGAGAATTTCAAGGAGTTGAAAAGAAGGTTATCCAGTGCACCTGTGCTCACACTACCTTGTAGTGGAGAAAGGTTTGTGATCTACAGTGATGCATCCAAGAAGGGATTGGGGTGTGTTCTTATGCAAAATGATATGGTGATAGCTTATGCCTCACGACAGTTGAAAATCCATGAGCAAAATTACCCAACACATGATTTGGAGTTGGCTGCGGTAATCTTTGCATTAAAGATTTGGAGGCATTACCTTTATGGTGAAAGGTGTGATATTTATACTGATCATAAAAGTTTAAAGTATATTTTCACACAAAAGGAGTTGAATATGCGCCAAAGAAGATGGTTGGAGCTGATTAAGGATTATGACTGCTCAATCCATTACCACCCTGGGAAAGCAAACAAGGTGGCAGATGCATTAAGTCGACAAGACCATGCTAGTTTATCCATGATGAGGATCACAAAAGATCCAATATTTATGGATTTACAAAGGATGGATCTTGGAATTATAATGGAAGGGGAAAAATCTTATCTTTCTCAAATGAATGTTCAACCATCTATACATGTGAAGATTAAAGAGGCACATAAAGAAGATGTCGAGTTACAAAAGAAGGTGAGAAATGTTCCTGAATTCAACCTTGATTGTGATGGGATAATAAAGTTCAGGAATCGGGTTTGTGTTCCTCCCATCCCCGAATTAAAGAAAGAGCTGCTGGATGAGGCTCATAGTTCTTCATTCTCTATTCATCCTGGAAGCACGAAGATGTATAGGGACCTGAAAGAGTACTTCTGGTGGGATGGCATGAAAAGAGATGTTGCTGAATATGTCTCTCGATGCTTGGTTTGTCAACAAGTTAAAGCTGAGAGACAGAAGTCTAAGGGGATGTTACAACCATTACCCATACCCGAATGGAAATGGGAAAACATCACTATAGACTTTGTCACAGGACTTCCTAAAACATCCAAAGGCAATAATGCTATCTGGGTCATAGTTGATCGTCTTACAAAGTCTGCACACTTCATTGCTATTAGAGAGGATTTCTCTCTAGATCAGCTTGCCAGGATATATGTAAAGGAAGTGGTAAGATTACATGGAGTACCACTTTCTATTATATCTGATCGAGATCCGAGATTTACCTCGAAGTTCTGGCGAAGTCTTCAGCATACTCTGGATACAGAGTTGAGTTTCAGCACTGCTTATCATCCCCAGACAGACGGTCAGTCTGAGAGAACAATTCAAACCCTAGAAGATATGTTGAGAGCTTGCTCTATGGATTTCAAAGGAGGTTGGGATCAACACCTACCTTTGGTGGAATTTTCTTATAATAATAGCTTTCACTCCAGTATTCAAATGGCTCCTTATGAAGCTCTCTATGGAAAGAAATGCAGGACTCCAACTTGCTGGGATGAAGTTGGGGAAAGAAAGCTATTAGGACCTGATCTCGTTGATGAAATGGCAGAAAAGGTCAGATCTATTCAACAACACATAAGAGCAGCTCAGAGTCGACAGAAAAATTATGCCGACAACCGAAGAAAAGACCTAGAGTTTGAAGTGGGTGATGAAGTGTTCTTACGAATATCTCCCTGGAAGAGGGTTATGAGATTTGGAAAGAAGGGGAAGTTGAGCCCTAGATATATCGGTCCTTTTGGAATACTGGATCATGTTGGGAAGGTAGCTTACCGATTGGCGCTTCCACCGAATCTCTCTCAAGTTCACGATGTGTTCCATGTATCTCTCCTGAGAATGTACATACCAGATCCTTCACATGTACTCAGCTCAGAATTTGTACCGCTGGAGAAAGATCATTCTTATGAAGAACAGCCGATAGAGATTCTGGATCGTAGCGAAAAAGTCCTACGAAACAAGACCACTCGATTGGTGAAAGTTTTATGGAGGAACCACCAACTTGAAGAAGCTACATGGGAGCTTGAGGATTTGATGAGGGAGAAGTATCCTCATCTGTTTGTTACAAAGTGACGAATTTCGAGGGAGAAATTCTTTTTAAGGGGGGTAGAATGTAACACCCGAGACTTTTATGTTATATAAATCATCAAAGGAATATTTTTCTACACAACACTTGCTTGGCTTGCTTTACACGCAATCGCGACCTTCCTCGATAGCTTGCGTCGTACGCAATACCGAGTTTCACTAAACAACAATATGCTATTAAAACTAGCCGTTATGAATAGTAATAACCACTTTTTGAAATTTTATAAATTTTATTTTTCAAAATGGACTTCATTTTTGGACTCAGAATATCGAAATTATCCTAGGGTGAAATTTTGGTATTTTTCTGAAAACTTTCAATTTTTGATGAATAGTGAAACCACTAAGTGGTAGGTTAAAAACTGAATTTTGCATAAAACTTAATTTTACCGCTTCTGTGAATGGAATTTCAAAAATCCGAGAGACACGGTTAATATCAAGGACTAAAATGTGGTTCAATGAGATGAAAATAATTTTTTGGTGAATAGTAACTTTTTACTATTTTTACCGCGGTTAATAGTAAATAGGGTAACTAAGGGTAAATATGATATTAATATTACCCTGACACATGTCCTAATTCTATTGGACAAGTGTAATTCGACCAAAAAAAAACTTAGGAATAAAATATGACCATTTAGGCCCACTTGGATTAGATTAGGACATTTATTATTAATTTATTTAAAGAAGGGTTAAAATAGTTAAAATCAAAGTTTAATAAGTAAATCATTTTTAATATAGGGTTATACATAAGATAAATTCGATTGTAAATATTCATTAGAAAGCTAAAAAGATTTCCTACATTATGGTAATTTATTTGTAATTTTTAGACATCAAATAATTTAATTTATTTATGAAACAAAGATGATGCAGTAATTATCTTATTAATGAAATATTGACAAAATTGATAATATAAATACCAAAATAAATGTAATTTGAGACTTTTTATGAATTCCACTAATTTTCTAGGTTACTATGATATATTAGTATTGATTTAATCAACTTGGTTCGAACATATAATTCTGTTATGACTTTCACAAAAATCATATATCAAATAGTGTCAAAATTGACACAAAATAGTTTTTAAATCAAATATTATATTATTAATTGTTATTTTATTCCTAAAAATCTAAGGCTCGGCCAAATGACTTAGATAAGGATATATATATTAATAATAAACAATTTGGGGTTCGTTTGGCATTTTATAGTAAGTGTATTAACCATATAGTGAAAGAAAACAAAAAGACATGGTAAAAGGTAAATTATTTAACTTAGAGTTAAATTTAATTGATAAGGTTAAAATAATATCCTAAACTTGTCTAAATTCTATTGGTTGATAGGATTTCGACCCATCCCCACTTTAGCTTCGAAATAAGACCCTTTGGAACCATTATAAACCGATTTTAACTTTAATATAAAATAATATTTTGAGATATTCCTAAGGTGCCCCTCTCCTCCCTTATAAAAGGGCACCTCCTCCCCCTCCTCCTCACACCAATTTGAGCACTCAAGCTCGGCCAACCCCTGCCATTTTCCTTTCTCCACTTCCCTAGAATAATCCTAGAGGTCCTGGTCTTCTCCAAAGACCAATCTTAGTTCCTTAAGTGGAGGATTGAAAAAGGCGTTCCAAAGAAGAGGTAATATCCATTACCGATCTTTTCAATTTCTTTCTTCTTCAACTTCTTCTTCTTTAGTTGTTTCATGATAAAGTAATAACATCAGTATTAATTACATACTGATATGTTATTATAAATATGAAACAACCCTAATTCACCTTCTATCCATCCTGCGGAAAAATGAAATCACCGCGCGTGCGTACGTACGGAATACCGTCTCCACGCCGTGGTGTAATCTATTTTCCACCATCACCTTACAAGGATGGGTATAATGGTGTAATCAGTAACTATATATGATTATTATTAAGTAATATTGATACTGAAATAATATATATATATACTCCAATACAATTCCACGATCATAGGAACGATATCATCACTCGTGCGTACGTACGGAATACCGTCTCCACGATGTGATGCGACTCGTTCTACAGGATCTTCATTTCATAATGATTATATAAATGAATTGAATGAATGAATATGGTATATACTACACTAATACCATTCTGGAAATGAATTATCTATAACCTAAAGATAAGAATAAGAATTTATTCGACAAAACACGCATAAGAACAAAAAGTTATAAAGACCCGAGTAACAAGTAACAATGAAATATTACTAACAAGAAGCTAATAATATGACCATATATGATCTCATATCAATATGTATGATTCTGGAATAAGTCAATAACATTATTTAAACCATTATACAGGAGCTTCGGACACGAACAAAGCAAATCGGACCTAAGGTAAGGGAAATATCACAATCTCATTTTTATCCGAGATTGTTTATTCGTAAGTATTTACTGGGGTGTATTTTATCATCCACATCCATGTTCCCTCAATATGTAATATTGTTTCCATCCACTTGAAATAGTTTAAATCCAATTTTACCCTTAGGTGAGTTTTTAGTAAAGAATATGAATGGAATCTTTTGTCGTTTTTCCGTACGAGATACTTTTTGACTTTTCCGACAAAAGTACGAAGAATGTTTTTTTTTAACTTATACGGCATGAATGGATTTTTAAAACATTACTTCAAAGAAGCTTCCTTTACAAGTTTTCAAGTTTATTTTTAATCAACTTCTTTTATTTTAAAGTTGTATGACATGTTATGAAAGGAAAAATGTTTTTGAAGAAGAAAGGATATTTTCCTCAAGAATTCAATTCAAGTGTTTTATCAAAATTATTTTCCATCTAAGATAATAAAGGGTTCTGTTTCTATCCATATTTTTACATTGGTTTGACTATGTTGTGATGGAATTATGTTTATGAATTCCTTTATCATATATGAATTGATTTATGATGTCATGATGTTTCAAGAATCCCATTTTTGTTATATGTGTTATGCGATGATGTATGTTTTATGATTATGTGGCACACATAAGAAAGGATTCATTATAAGATGGGTGGGACCTATATCTCCCTCCAATGCATTGGGTAATGATTTTATATCTCATGAGATAGACATGGCTGGAACGGAAGGTTATTTCGGTTCAGTGATACAGGGCTGAAACGAGGAGTGAACTCGGTTCAGAAAGGGACTTTGTCCACTAAGATAGTCTTGGCAATGAGTCATGACTAACAAGAAATGATTTTCCATGATTATGTGTGCATGCCACAAAGATTCAAGTTTTATGTTATGATTATGGGGATCTCATTTTCACTTCTATGATTTATTCCATGTTAAGATATTATGATCTCTTTTGCAGGTTTTAATTTTCAAAAAGATATGATATGATTTTTATTTCCTTTATTTGCCCTTGCTGAGCATTTGAGCTCACCCTTTTATGTTTTCTTTTCCCCAGGCCAGGAAGATGGATATTAAGTAGAATATGCTAAAAGGGACCCTAGATATGATGAAATAAATGGGAGACACTGTAGAAGATTTATGAACCAGTTGTTTATGTTTCCCAGTTTCTAAAGACACTATACCTATACGGTCCTTTGTGGTTTTGTCATATGTTGTAATAAGTGTGATTCAATTTTGAAGTATTAACAATGTATGTAAAGTGTGGGTCGTTATACTACTTCTCTAAACTCTAATTTTAGAGTGAAAATTTTTCAGAGTACGTTTTTTACAAGAATTTGTGAAGCCTTCTACAATTATAAAAGACCAAGTTCAAAGGTATTTATGTTTTATTTAATTTATTATTTATTTCTTTTCTTTATATTAATTTCAATTATTTTTGATTAGTTGTAATTAAGTTAGATTTAAATTATCTTGCCATCAGTAATTATTTGAAATAATAAAATGAAATAATTTGTATTAATTCTTTGTAATTAGTAGTAATTAATTATTATAAATGATAATTAGTATGTATATAAATAATTAGCAGCAATTAGTTATTACTATCTGTATTTTGCTATAATTAATAGTAATTAACGTTCATTAGTAATAATTAGAGAAACAGTAATAATTAGGAAAAATAGTAATTATTAGTAATTATTAGTAAATATTAGTAATATATACTAATAAATAATAATAAATATTAACAAAGACTAATAATTTGTAATAAATAGTAATAATTAATAATAATAATAAAAAATAGTAATAATTAGTAATAATTAGTTACAAAGACTAATACTTAGTAATAAATATTAATAACTAGTAATAAATTTTAATAATTAGTAATAAATAGAAATAAATAGTAATAAATTGTAATAAATAGTAATAATTAGTAAAAATTATTAATAATTCGTATTAAACACTAATAAATAACAATAAATACTAATAAATTTTAATAATTTGTAATAAATACTAATAATTAGTAATAAATACTAATAATTAGTAATAAATTCTAATAATTACTAATTATTTGTAATAAATACTAATAATTAGTAATATGTACTAATAATTAGTAATAAATAATAATGATTAGAAATGATTAGTAATAAATACAAATAATTAGTAATAAATACAAATAATTAGTAATAAATACTAATAATAAGTAATAAATACTAATAATTGTTAATAAATAATAATAATTAGTAACAAATACTAATAATTAGTAAATATACTAATAATTAGTAATAATTAGAAATAAATTGTAAAAATTATTAATAATTATGACTAATTAGATATAAATAGTAATAATTAGTAATAAATAGTAATAATTAGTAATAAATGGTAATAAATAGTAATAAATAGTTATAAATACTAATAATTCGTAATCAATACTAATAATTAGTAATAAATTCTACTTATTATTTATAAATATTAATTAATAATAATAATTTGTAAAAAATACTAATAATTAGTAATAAATACTAATAATTAGTAATAAATACTTATAATTAGTAATAATTAGTATTCGTTAGTAATAAATAGTAACAAATAGAACAAAATAGTAATGAATATTACTAAATAGTAATAAATAGTAATAAATAGTAGTAAAGAGTAATAATAAGACATAAATAGTACTAAATAGTAATAAATAGTAATAAATATAAATAAATAGTGATAAATAATAATAAATAGTAATAATTACTAGTAATTAGTAATAATTATTAATAATTATTTGTAAAGAGTAAAAAATTGTAAAAAGTAGTAATAAATGCTAATAATTACTAATAACTAGTAATAAATATGAATAATTAGTAATAATCTTTAATAAATACTAATAATTAGTGAAAATTAGTAATAAATACTAATAATGAATAATAATTGCGAATAATTATTAATAAATCCTTATAATTAGTGATGATTAATCATAACTACTAATAATGAGTAATAAATACTAATAATTGGAAATAAATACTATCAATTTGTATTAAATAGTAGTAATTATTAATAATTTGTTATAATCACAAATAATTAAAACTAAATACTAATAATTCGTAATAAATAAAAATAATTTGTAATAATTAGTAATAAATACTCATTATTAGTAATAAATACTTATAATTACTAATAATTTGTAATAATTAGTACTAAATAGTAATTATTTATAGTAAATATAAATAATTTGTTGTAAATAGTAATAATTAGAAATAAATTGTAAAATTTAGTAATAAATAGTAATAATTAGAAATAATTTTTAATAATATGTAGTAAATAGTAATAATTAATAATAAATAATAATAATTACCAATAATTAGTAATAATTATTAATTAATAGTAATAATTAGTAATTATTAGTAATAATTAGTTGTAATTAGTAATAATTAGAAATAAATTGTAATAAATAGAAATAAATAGTAATATTTATTAGTAAATAGTAATAAATAGTAAAAATAGTAATAATTAGGAATAATTAGCACTGATTAGAAATAAATAACAATAAATAGAAATAAATAACAATAAATGGCAATGAATTTGAATGAATAAGACATATTAAGAATAAATAGTAGTAAATAGTAATAAATGGTAATAAATTGTAACAATTATTAATAATTAGAAGTAATTGGTACTGATTAGTAGTAATTATTTGAAAATAATAGTAATTAGTAGTAAATAGTAGTAAAAAGCATTAAATAATAGTAAATATCAGTAAATAGCACTAAATAGCAGTAAATTGAAACAAATAAAAGTAGATAGTAGTAAATTGCAGTCAGTAGTAGTAATTAGCAGTAATTAACAATTATTAACAGTAATTAAGACTAATTAATAGTAATTAGGAAGAATTAGCATTAATTTCGAAGAATTTGTTGTAATTAGGAGCAATTTACTGTAATTAGAAATAATTTGTTGTAATTAGGTATAATCTACAGAAATTTGGAATAATTTGTAGTAATTGGGAGTAATTAGGGGTAATTAGCAATAATTAACAATAATTATGATTAATTGGAAATAATTATAATTAATAAGAAAAAATTAAGTTTAATTAAAAATAATTAAGATTATTTATGATTAATTTGTACTAATGATGATTAATTAAGATTAGTTATGATTAATTAGGATTAAAATTAACTGTAATAAATTTTAATAACATGGCACAATTTCTAGTGGATTGGAAGCACACCTTTTTCTCGATGAATATTTCCATTTCATCTCTCACCAACACATAACATTATGAATGGAATGCTTCTACAAATCCATATCCAATCTCGTATGCATGAGTTTGAATATAAATTCATGGGACCACATTTTTCATAATGTTTTTAGGTGGTGATAGTTTCATGGAGAAGAATCATGGAAACATTTTAACCGAATGCATTTGTATTTTTCTTTAGAAGGATGAAACGTGCAATTGGATCTTTCTAAACAGTTTCAGTCCGTTTGTTTCATATGATTGTCAGTATTCATGTTGCTCTGTCTTTATAACTCCATAAAATTTACCTCCAAAGATGTTGGTGATGGATCTATATATTTGTTTGAAATTATTAATCCCAGTACAACCGAAAAAGAATATTGATGTTTATTTCATACAGTTGATTGATGAGTTAAATTCATTGTGGAGTAATGGTGTTTGTACATATGGTGTTGTTTTGATACAAAATTCTATATTAAAAGATGCATTAATGTGGATTATTACTAACTTCCAGGAATATAGTATGTTATCTGGCTGCTGTACACATGGTCCAAAATCATGTCCTTACTATATGAAAGACAAAGAATTTATGCATATAAATGGAAAAAAATCATACTATTTTGACTATCATCATAAATTTTTTCCAAATCACCATAATTTTTGGAGGAAAAAATATCATTTTAGAAAAGGATCAATCGATAGGGATGAACCACCTAAATTGATCTCATGTACAAAGTTAAAATCAGAGGTATTTTCATTACCTCCCATCACATTTGTGCCAATAGTATAACAATAAAAATTCATGTCATTGGGAAATAACATAATTGGTTAAAATGAATAATTTTTTTGGATATTCCATATTGGTCTGATTTTTTGGTCCTCCACTTGTCAGATGTCATGTATAATGAGAAGAATTATTCTAATAATTTATTTCATACATTCTTGGATACAATTTGTACGACTAAATATAATATAACAACACCATTATATCTTGCCCAAATTTATAGATGACCGGAACTAGAACTATTTCAAAATGTTAGATCATAGGGGTTAATGAAACCCAATGAAGATTATACACTATCCAAAGTGATTTGCATAATATTTTGTGAATGGATTTCAGATTTATGAATTACTGGTGGATAAGATTTTAATTTAGACAGATGTGTTAAGAATGGTCATATTACAAAATTAGAAAGTAATGATTCTCATGTTATAGTGGAATGAATTATGCTGATCATATTTAAAGGATTTTTGATTTCTATGATTTGGGATTTGATAATAGACATATCATATTTTATGAGACATTTTTTGGCCAATTATAGATTATGATGCACAATGAAAACTGGAAGAATATTTTGTTGTAATTTTATGTAAATTTGAAAATTCATCCCCCAGATTTCTTTGACTTAATGAAATATCAAATATTACATTTCCACATGATGATAAATGTGAAGTTCTGGTGTAGTTTTGATGGATGTGCACATTCAAGTGATGTATGATGAAATTGATGAAAAATGTACCTAACAAAGCATTTGTTGAAGGCTCAATTGCAAAAGTTTATTTGCAAGATGAAATATATTTTTTTCTACACTGTTTATTTGGAATTTGAATATCCATCAGAACACAAATGCATGGAATAGAATGATGGGAATTTTGATGATGAAATATAAAATCAGTTATCATTTTAATCAGACCGAGCATGGATTCGGTGGAGTTCATGAATGATGGCTTTTAGAAGATAAACATCACAGAGCTCATACATATGTTCTGCTCAACTGTAATGAAACGACATCATTTGTATTCTGAGTTCTTATATCACTTATTCTAAAATTCATGTTATAGACATTAAAATTATTTTATTTTTAGGTTATATGATAATCATATCAAGAATCAACTTCCAAAAATCACAACATATGCTCTTGAAAATGACAAAAAAATTTAATGATTTCAAAAACTAGTAACATAAATTATTGATGGTTTAACATATAAATTCATTTTATTATTTATTATAATGATATTTTTTTTAAAAATTTAAAATTGTATCATCATGCTGGTAAAATTGATAAGAGACTGTGTATATTTTTTTAACCCACCATCCAAAATGGTTAAATATTATAATGCATATGTGGTGAATGGTTTTCAATTTCATACATGTACATGTGGGGACTCAAAAAAACAACGAACTGTGCAGTTTTCTTGAGAGGATCGCATCATAGTGAAACTATAGTTGGCTTTTACAGCATGCTAGATTAAATTATTGAACTGTTTTACATAGAAAAAAATTACATAAGCATGTTTAAATTTTAGTGGTTGGATAATGAGAGAGTCTTGTGTGTTAATCTGATTCATAGAATCGTCGATATTAAATATAAAAGACTTTTTGTAGAAACATAATCTTTTTTATTATCTCAACAAGCACATCAAAAATATTACACAATGTACAATGATAATTTAAGAGACCTAAGTGATTGGTGGAGCATAATAAAAATGAAACCCTTGAAAATCAGTTTACTCAAACTGAATGTGGTTTGGATGAAGTGCAAGGAATTGATATTTTTAAAGAGACTACTCAAATTCCATCTTTTTCACAAAGATACATGAATATCGATGATGACACCCAGTGATTAAGTATATATGGTGATGATGATGTTAATGATGTTAAAAATGAATTTTAAATGGAAAGTGATGATGAAATTGAAACTCATATGGATATTGATGATGTCCATGATAAATATGAAGACATTGAAATGGTCAGATATAAAGATGGTGATAAAGGTAAACATTGACACAATTAAATGATTGTTATAACCATAAATAATATATATCTATTTGTAATAGATATTTTCAACTATCTACAAACAACAATAATTTTGTGTTTCGGATGGACCCTGATCTACTTCATGAGTTGCAGGAGGCTAAGATACCTTTGGATGAGGAGGATTTGGATCACCTGATCCTCAGGCAACTCGATGTTCAGGGGGTACGTGGAGGGTGCATGATCTTGTGTGAATGATGATTCCTTACCCTATCCCCGAGTGTCGTCCACTTCTTGGCTTCAATCGATGCATGTAGAGGTATGATAACCTATATATTTTATTAAGTATTAATTAATTAATTTATAAAATAATTGTTTGATTATTTAATATTTTTTCACAGTTTTGCGCATGTAACTATCGGACAGGGGAGTTCTATCATACACAATTATTTTTCTCATCCATGGATCACATGGGAATAGATTTCCATTGATGTTAAACTTGGAATGTTTAATCATTGAATAGTATGTGAAAACAATATACGTAATTTTAATATTATTTCAATAATAACATTATATTATAAATTATTTATTGGGTTTATGGTATCCCATCAATGATAGAATGCGTGAAGCTATCCGCGAGGCATGGGAGTTTTCTATGCATGTGTGTTTTCATCTATTTTTTCAAAATTTGATGGACATCCATTAAGAAAGAAGAAGTGACAATATTTGATGAGTCGTGTAGATACCAATGACTAGAGTAAATTTCATCTCATTTTTTGGATGGATTATATTCAAACTGGTTGAGTGGTGAATTTCAGAGGAGATATACATTGGTCTGAAGAAACTAGGGGTGATAGTAGATGACACATCGAGCTGGTAGCCATACATTTAGTATGCATAGAAGGAATCTGGTATGTATCTTTCAAAAATATTTTATATAACATTAAATATAAACAGTTTATTTTATAATCATATAGGATGTCTATAATCATGATATTATGAAGTACAACATTTATCTGAGGATATATAGTGATCCAGCCACTAGAGAGACTAGATGTGATCACCAGCATCCGATTGTGGTCAGTATTATTTTTTCTTTAGTTTGAAATTTAACTGAATATAATACTTTCACTATATTAATTTCAAATTGGAAATAAATGAGTCATATAAGGTCACGACCTCTCAGACAGGGGGTAAGAGTTAGGTCTAGATGGTAGATCATACTAGTGCCCACCATTTTGTTGAGGCTACATGGATTCAAGTGACCATGTATGCCTTCCAGAAGGGCCAAGTTGTTGGTATAATCTCTCATTTGAATCCTTGGAATTATTATACTATATTATGATGTTAGAGTTTAGATCAAGAGGAGCTCTTGGAGAGGAATCATCTACTGGATCAAAGTATCAGGGGCATTTGTGATCTTAGATTGAGATTATAGCGTTATTTCATAAGCAGCATGAATAGATGCATTAGCAGAAGTAGAAAATGGAGTAAGAGATGGGTCAATAGTTGCAGCTACAACAATATCAGTACGAGGAGAATAATTGTCGATGGCAGCATCAACAAAAACAATAACATGAGGAGTAGATGCATCGATGAAATTCGTAATAACACAAGAAAATAGAGTACATGCGCCATCTAAATCATAGTTTAGGAATGAAGTTTACTCCATTATCTCCTCTAGATCCTCCTACTCCTCCAGAAGACTATCCCCCTGATTCATTTTGTTATTATTTTAATAACATTTGAATTCAACATTTTTACTAATATGTTCTATTTACAATTTTTGTTTCTTATATTGGTGCGAATATTACATAATTTAAATTTTTTATTTTGAATACTTTATTATTTTATTATTTATTATTATTATTTTAATTTTTTATGTTTTTTGATTTTTCTACTACTACTAATAATAATATATTATGATTTTTTATATATTTTTTTTCCAAAATTTGAGAATATAAATATTTTTAATATTTTTTATTATTGTCATAATATTAATATTTTTTTCATTAAACATAATTTTATTAATTATTTTATATTATTATTTTTTTGTGACGAGGTCTTTTGAGAGGGGAAACTATCACAAATATATTATATATATATATATATATATTAAAACTTATTTATGATTTGTTCTTGTATCATCTCTAATAAGTTTTTAGGACGGGACCATCACAATATATTTTGGTATATATAACATCTATAAAATGGAGGAATATTTGCAATGGGATGATGGGCCATCGCTAGTACTTTTTGCAAAGAGCCCATTAGAACTGGTTTTTATATATTTAATGAATTTAATCAATGATCTATTTGAGATGGGTCAATATCAAAAAAAAAATAGTAGTTGCAACACTATTTTTTAAAAAATTCTATTTGCAATCGAACCCCGCCGCAAAAGAGTTATTGCGAAGGGATCTGGTCACAAATAGCTCTTTGAAGATTATTTAAATTCAATAGTGTAAGGGAGTAATATTACGGGGGGTATCTTCAAGAGGAAACAAGGATGAATGTGTATGTTAGGTTTGGATCTCAAGGAGGATTCCTACGTATCCCTGTTAGTTGGGAATCAAAGCCCACATTGTTTTGTATGAATGGGACATAATAATTATTAGATGTCCATTTAAATGGGGGCATGATTGTGGATTACACATGAAATATACCAATCTATATTGATGTTGGTTCTTAGATTTATGGAGAAGGCCCATTTGGAGATACTTCCATGGTATTATGTCCCATTGAAGGTAAAAATATGGTTTCAGGATTTATACTCCATAGGAGTCCCATTTGAGGTTTCATATCTTGTTGATTTCTTAATCTACACAAACTTCTAATCCCAAATGACTCATTATTCATGTGAGAAGTAGAAGGATGATGTTGATATGGTGATCACATGATCTCACCTTAACAACTTATGGTTGTTACTGAACCCCAATGGGGAGAGAGAGGGGCTTCAAGTGCACTAATTCCTATCTAGTTTTTATATCTATGATAGTAACATATGGGGATCTATCAAGCTATGTCCTAGGTTGAGGTGAAGATGATAAAAAATTTCACCACTTACAAGAAAGGAAGAGGATTTACCTCAAGATGAGTGCCCAAAATTGGTTCAGGGAAAGAGGGGGATGTTTAGCACTGATCTACATAAAATAGAAATGCCAGGGATTTCTCTTGATCACTTGAATGATGAGGTTCATGTGAGTTCCCTAATTTTATAACCCTCAGTACCAAGGACATTGAATCCTGATATCAATTTGAGGGTCTTCCCTATTACTAGGGACACCCATGTTACTCCACTTACCATGGGTAGTAAACTCGAAAGGAAAAACTGATGTGACCAGTTATCTAATCATACATGTTAGGTGGCTTTGGAAGAGGACTTATCATAATGTCGATAGAGTTATTTGTGGAGGGGCCAATTTGGGACTAAAGATACAGTGGAAGATAATGGTAGGAACTAAAGAAAATAACACCCTATGATTTCACATCTTCTGTAGAATCTTATTACGTGGGATGGGGTTCCCACCACATAGCATGTTCCTATGTATGAAAAGGGATAGTTTGTGATGAATTTTTCTACGCATACTTTGGTTCATATAATGTAGCATTTTTCATAGTGGGGATGTCTTCTCCCGGTGTAGTGTATTTGTATGAGGGTCCATGTTATACCAACACTTCTTTTTGTAATGCAAGGCCGAATTCATACCACATAATGTTTTTCTATGGGGGTAGTGTTCCTCCCATATATCATTTTGGTTATGAGAGATTCTTATTTGCATATAGTTCATTAGTTCGAGCCTCATGGGAATTTCTCGCAAAGGGGAATTTAGTGTGTGGTCCACCAGATGACTTATTTTTTTATATTTATGTCATTTTTTGGGTTTTACCGATGTAAAATCACTGAAGGGGTCCATTTTCCATAGTTCCTCGCTTTGGATATCATCATTTTGTACATCCAGGTGTCACACTATATTTAGGTACCCTATGGTTCTATTTATAGTAGATCCTAGGGACCAAATATTGGTGTGTTCAATCATTCATAGTGGATCATGAGCCATCTTTTACTTGAGCCAACAGAGGATTCCCAGCCCCCAAATGACATAGTTAGTGAGATTGACATTCATTAAAGGGGTAATTATTTGCAGGGTAAGATATCACTACATCGGTCCTACAAATTACAATTTCTCATTTAAGTGCAGTCGATGATACCACTTTGTCCAATGAACATGTTAGTTAGTGTGGAATATTTGTTTGCAGGGTCATACATTACCTCTTCTTTCACTCAAATGAATTCAGTTTCATTTGAGGGAATTGATTCCACCATCACAATCCCATGAACTATTTTGTTCACAGGTAATATGTAAATTTTTGAATCACCATGTAGAGTGGTGGTCCATAAGGGGATTGGTTCTTCACAATCACATCCTTTTAAATATTTTTCTTCATTCTTCTTTCTAATTTCCTTTCAACCCATTGCAAAATTTTTCAAATTTTCCCAATCTTATTTGCGAATATTTCATGACCCAACATAAATTTTTTACCTTAGTGAGTATTTTTTGTATAAAAAATTTACTATTACATAATTTTAATGTTCATATTAATAATTTAGAATTAATTTAATGTAAATAAATTTGGATTAGATTAATATTTAAATCATAAATCAAATCATAATATATATATAATATTTTTTTAGAATCAATTTTTTTAAATATTAAGTCATAATACAATGTCGTATCAGTTACCAATTAACATTTAGTAAAATATTTTTTTCTACATTAAATTTTTTTAGTATATTACACATTTAAAAGTAATAGATTTAATTTATTAAGATAAAAACAATACTATTAAAATATAGTTCTCTAGAGAATATACCTTTATAGATTTAATTGAATAATACCAGATCCCATCAAAATTAATTATTTATATTTTTTACTCATAATTTATATAATTATTGATTTTAGTATAATTATTTTAATTTTTTAAAAAATAATAGTATTTCTTCACTAATAATAATAAGTAACATAAAAATTTATAATATAATATTTTATTTACAATTTATCTTTTGTCAATATTTATTTCTTCTAAAATAAATTATATTGGATTTTATATTAATAATCATAGAACCTAAATATACACATTGAATACATGTTTACACAATTACTATATTCTCATCTTCCAATTATCTAATAACCATATTTCCAATGGCTATACATATAATGGTCAAATTCCAATCAAATATTTATCCTCAAATACATTATTAGAATCGTAAATACGAATCCTATTATTATATCTCATTAGGTTTGTATTATTTATAATTATTTTACTTATTCACATAGTTTCAATTTAGGTTTTGATATTCATGGAAAAAACACAGATAAATATTTGTTTTTTGCGTGACATCCCAACATATATGACTCAATAGTAGTAGTTGAACTGATGCCCACATGGCCTCCAGAACATCTCTGCATAAACCACAGTTTGTTAAATGTTAGCAAGGGTATTATAATGGTATGGTTAGGAGAGTATACCCTTATGATCACATTGGGTTAAAGTGGAATATATAATAGAAATAATCATATGGAGCATAATAAATAACTTACCAGTAATGAAAGAAGTCAATTATCCATAAGTAAAATAAAGACTGGCATAAAAATTATCCAATGTCGTATAAAAATGATTTTTACCATCTCATACATATATACCAAAGAGGATGGTACATGGGAATCAAAGGAAAAATAATATAAAACATTATGTTCAAAAGTACAGAATTACTACAATGACTAGATCTACTACCATAATGAGTATATGATCAATATTCTACTACTATACTTGATACGACCATAATTAGTAAGGCATTAATAACTGGAGCCATTACATTGTCCCTAATAGGTATCATAGTGTCTATCTAGGTACCCAATCAGGGGCTCGCAAAGGGTGTGTGATACAATCAGTAGTCCACTGCCAACTATATCTATGACAAATCTAACCTGTGTATATAGGTAGTAAAAGAAAAAATATATTACAATATTAAAGAAGTAATTTTTTATGAAATCAATAAGTATAATATGTAACCGGATGTATAGAAATAATGAATAATTATATAATGTTAAAAAATCAACAATGAACTATGCTAGAATATCATGTGTCAATAACGTATGATATAAATCAGAAAATCAAGTATCAGACATACAATGGCCCGGACACCAGTCCAGTGACCATGTCAACCCCTTCAAGTCAATGGAACTCATCTAAAGAGAACTCAATGAATTGTAGAAAAAAATGGGCTATGGCCCATGTCCCATTATCGAAGTTTTATACATTGATTCCATGAGTCTAGTCTATATACAACTCAGTAAAGGATTTTATGGATCCAAAAGAGCATGTTCAAGGTGGTCCAAGAAATCTAGTTCCACAGTAATAGTTGAAGAATTCCAATAATAAATATATAAGTATTTTTTTGGTGCCATACCATAGAACCCATAATCATTTAGATATATCTAATTAAAAAGTGTCTATGATAGTTTCCATTACCTTAACGTAATTTTATTTATAATAATCATATCATTAACCCATTCACACATAAGTGGAAAGGTGATAGGCAATGTTAGTGTCCATTAATTTATTCAATTCTGTTCAAGGAATTATAGGACTCTAGGGGTCATGTTACTATTTATTTAATTTTAACCAATTCCATTCAACATATTACAAATGGATTCAAAGGGCCATTTTAGTGTACACGACATTTTTATCATTTGATATTTTCATACTTAATTCAAAATTTCATTCACAGACATCTAACATGAAGAAATACCATGTTAGTTTCTATGTCACTTCAGAAATAAAAAACATCATTATGGTTTTGGATATGGTATTTTCTATTTTCATCCATAATACCCATTTTAATTACTTATTTACTCTCTTTAATTTATAATAGACATCTTTATAACAAATGTAATCAACATTTAACAATTACATTAATTAAAAATAGGGATCCATTTAAAAGAGGAGAGTTCAACATACACCATTGGGGCATAAATGTGATCAATAAAACAATCCTAACTCACAGGTGGTTTGGGTTGATGTTAAAACCTCATTCCATTCATATGGGTTTGGTAACATGTTTAAATTAATGTTTAAACACTCAATATAAATTTCTATAAATTTAAGGAACAATTCCCAAAAGTTAATTCATGTGAAATTATGGCACAATATATTATAATAACATATAATAAGGTAAATGGAATGGAAGATGTACCTTAGATGGGTCCGACTCTCCTTGTATGATATTGTAACATCCAAGACCTAAAAGCCTCTCAATTGTACCCCAATACAAGTTGGAGACATGGAGTCAAGTATATCTCCCAAAATACAAGCGGATTCCATCTAGAAACATGGGACTAGGTTATTCAATTACTTCATAACCAATGTATTATACAATGAAATGTCAATAACAATCTATAGAAGAAGAAACAAAAAATCATACAAGAAATAAAAGGAGTATATAAAAATAATTCGATAAGTGTCTCATATACATTGATGATGTTACATGTCTCTACAAAGTATAAAAAATAGGTTTAAAAAATCTATAATACAATAGAAATCTAAAAACACAAAAAGACCAAAATTTCTATCTCCAAACATAATCAAGAGCCTGAGTACTATCCTATGATCCCATGCTATTATAAATGTTAAAAGATTAATCATCAAACTATGGAAACTTTACCCATTCCCTAACTATATCTATAAAGAATATTTGGGAACCCAAAAACGTCCCAAATAGGGTGTGAAAAACATCCTCTATCTAACCACCCAATCATCTATCAAATTCCAGTTTGCGAAATATAATAATTTAATTGTGTTCAAGTAAGTTGTAAATAAATAAAATAATAAATGTTCTAATGGAATATCTATTACTTTTAATGTGATATTATATAACATTAAGAGGTTACCTGCAATATAATTATTATCACCCATAACAAGGAAGCTATAATTAATATAAGTAACCAACGTGACCTCTCTATAAAAACATACATAACAAGTCATCCATGTTCTTCTCATATAACCATAGGTGCTATAACAACCATGATCTATCCATACCGAAAAACATATCTTATTTTTCATGGTTGTGCTGTAATAATCAAAGTGTCAGACCATGAAGGATAGATCAAATGTGTAGAGGAGAAAGAAATCCTCCCATAGTCCTAGAAGTATCTCAATGTATATTGGATTAGGCACTTCTTGGGTTCCATTGAGCATATCAACCAAACATTTCCTAGGAAAGTCCATGAAATCAGAATTCATGTGGTAGTAAGGCCAACCGAATCCAATGGAATCAAGACCCATTGAGAATACTCATTCCATGGAATCTATTTATTTGTCCAATACTGTGGTAGAATTGTACATGGTGTCTATACAACATTCCTCAATTTCATTATATTACCAATTCACACACATTGAGTTTACCCACTAGAACTACACTCCACAACCATGTATATTGAATGACAATTCACAATAATTTAACTATTTATATCCCAAGACAAAAAAATACTATGTATACCCACTCATTCACATAAAAACATATATAACCATTTCATTGATTTTTTTTAGAATTTTAATAATTCAACACCACTTTAAACTTAGAAACGTGGAAGAACAATATCCAAAAAATAAATCTTATTTCCATTAATTATAATTATTCTAAATATAACTAATAATCAATAAGAACACAAACCTTGGGTTCTCATTCAAGGGAAATATCAGAGAGATTATATATAACACCCCTTGTGTGGCCTTTGGATGGGGAAACTTCCTCAAAACACTTTCAAAGGAACCTAATTGCATCATTAATAGGTCCAGTTCTATTAATTCCGTTTATCATTTCAATTTCAGGGTCGTTCTAGAATATATGCCCAGAGGCATAGTTGTAGGTATACTAAATAAGCACAAAAAACAATTTTAAAATTATAGACCACCTATAGTAACTAGGTATTAGAGTCTTCATCATGTATCATTTCCTAGTTAAACTGAGATCAGAATGAAAATGGATAATGTATAATTCACATCATATTAGTGCAATTACCCTGCACCTGAACAACATCGTTGATACAAGAATAATGAAGAATGGATAAAATAGAATTTATAACTCACTAGTGTGGATCCAATATGAAAATTGGTGCATGAATTAGAGATAAGATATAGGAAAACAATCAAATCCATGAATCACCACTGAATGGTGCTCAAAAGAGGTGATCTTACTATATGTTAATGAAATTAGAGTTATAGTTGGAAATATATTTTAATTAGGGTTAAAATAGAAATTTCACCTAAAGATTAGAGGCCATAAGATTTAAGGACACAATTAGATAAAACATGCCTAGTAAGATATAGTGAAGGTCACATCGTATGGTTTGTCATCATATCTTGACTAACAGCATAAAAACTATACCCAAACCCTCTGCATTAAAATGATGACATGGCTGCATGATCGTGCACCCCAATTCACATAGTATTCTGTAACAGTTTATCCTTATACTGATCTCTTATCAAGCCTATCACGATGTAGATAAAATTGTATCCAACCTTTCATAGATTGAACTAACCATGATGCATTCCATTTAGAACCCAATAGATAGATTTCGGGCTCCGAAAAGGCCTTGGACACCATCGAAAAACTGTAATCAAATTTGGCATCCACATTAGGCTATATTTAAACATTTAAACCAAACTAAATGGATTTAAACCTCTTAATAAAACCCAGTTTCATTTAATCTTCCACCCATAAAGAAATTTCCTCCTAAATTGGCTTCTCAACAGTGGATGAGATTTATCTAAGAACACATATATCCAATGAGAACATACTTTAGTCTCCCTCTCCCATGTCTCATCCTGTAAATGGTTATGCTGCCAAATGACCCATACTAGAGGAACTAATCAGCCTCATAGATCATTCAAGCTCCTATAAAGGATATGAATTTGATGCTCCTAAAATGAAAAATAACCAATATATTAACCTCATAATGATGGAAAGCATGAGATAGGTTTGAGTGATAGCAGTGAAGTTGATATATATGGAATAAGTCATGCATGGATTGGTTCCTCTGAGGTAAATATAGCTGATATGATACCATCATGAATCTACCTAGAATCTTGAATATCATGAATTATTGTGGTGAATGATTTCCCATACTACTAGTGCATCAGTGACCCATCCTTGTAAAAACATGTAAAAATACTTATTCACTGACATCTAACTTTAGTTGTCTTTAGTAATGATAATTGTAGGATTTCTATAGAAACTTTTCCATATCCACCCATTTTTGAATCAACTGGGACTACATAGATGTCTCTTTTACAACACACAGTCCCAGTAATGATTCCTCACTTTTATCTAACCATCATATCGGGGATCGACGTGGCCTATTGTACAAATCCTCACAAGTTTCCTTCAGTACTATCACATGATAGTTATTTTTTGACTGAACTCAACTAGGGGTATATGCCTCTACATAGAGCCCCTAAAATCTAGGACATTTTCTAAAAAAACCTCAATAATCTCTATCATATGATCTCACTGTCCATTAGTATGAGGGTTGTTTTTGTGCTATGAATAAACAATATTCCATGTTCCCTCATTAAACTCTACTAGAAAAGATATGTAAAGAAGGATTCCCTATCTGGAACAATAGTGTGTGGGACTTAAAGATTTTTTACTATCTCATAGATGTAAAAACATCCATGTTCATAAACACCAAATGACTCATTCATGATATGGAAATTTGAATCCTTCAGGATTTTATCTACAAAAAACCCACAAAAATTGATTCCTCAAGTTGGACATTGTAAAAAAGTCATGAAATCCATCATGAAATCATCTGGTTTCCACTACAGAAAAGGATACTACTAATAATGTCTACTTTGTCACTGATGTTCCTCTTTCACCTACAAATAGGTGGAATACCTCGTAACAAAACTATCTTCCTCACACTCTATAAATGGCCACCAGTACTAATGTTGTATGTGAAGGTACATCTTGGTGACTCGAGTATTCCTAGCCTAAGATGAAGAATGAAACCCATATATAATATCCTCACTTAAGGTCACTAGAAACAAAATGTGACAATGGACACACTATGTCTCATCCCCAACAATAGTCCAACCAGGAGGTGGTTCCTTACCTACCACAATCTCCCATAGGACATAGCCATCTGAATCCAATTGAATCCTCATCCTCACATTATCTAGAAGTTTAGATATCACAACTAAGAATAAACGATATGTCTTCCCCTGATTGTCTTTTAGTGCCATGTTCATCTAAATGAATGAAGATTAAGATTCGCCTCACTATTTTCATGAAAATGTACCCTTATATGAGTCCCCCCACTTTGTTCATCATCCACTACATTACTTTTACTAGGTTTTTAGGCACACTCGAAGTCAAAATACTATAGGTATTCAGACCACCATTGTAATCTCGGATTCAGATCACGATGTGTATGTGAGGACCCAAAATTTAATCAATAGAATTTCTACCTTATTATAGTAATTTTATAGTCACATATAATAACTTATGGACCATAATAAACAATTTATATACAATGAAATAATGAAATAAGAAGTATTCTAAGATGTTAAGGAACCTATACCGATGAAATAGTAACATGAATATATTAAAAGTAATTTGACCATAATGAGTACTAAATCAACCAAATGAATAGTAGCATCACCCATGAATGTATAAATAGTTATTTTATTTTATATGTGAAAATATCATATAATTATATCATAGTCTTAGTAAATAAATACTTTTAAAATATTATTAATTAAGGATTGGTATATTTATATATCAAATATATTTAATTACTATTTTTTGATTAATTCAATAATATAAATGAAATTTTTTTTTATAAAAATTATTTATCAATTATTATATTTATTTTTTTATGATTTAAAGATAATTTTATAAGACCTCAATTGATTTTTGAAAGTGTTATAAAATCAGATATAAATTTTATTTTCCAAGTACTTGATGATTTTAATTAGAAATAAAATTAATCAAATTTAGAAAATTATTTTTTTAAAATAGATTTCATTTTTCAATTCTATATTTTGAAATATGGTTAGGAATAATTTTTTGGACTTTTTTGAAAACCATTATTTTTTGTGAATATGTAAATACCGTAATTTACAGTATATATACATTATAAGCTAAATGAAAATTTCAATGAGTCATATTTGATGTAAGAACCACTAGTTCGAATAGATATGATATAATTTATATATTTATTTTCAATAATAAAAACTAATTCATTTCATACACAAAATAATAAACTAATGAAATAAATAAGTAGAATAAATAATTATTGTCCACTACAAATACCACCCCTTAGACCCCCTTTTCCTCACACATCTCAGGCTTCAATCATTGCAAAAATTCAACCCAACACTCTTCCATAGAACTTACCCCACATACATGATCTCTTAGTCACATAAAATGACCAAGACTAGCTTCCTAGAGGAGGATATCATGAGGAGAGTTCAAGAGGCAAATCCTTGTTCTTTTTCTTTTTATTCCCTTTCAATTTCATTTATATGTTTATTCTATACTTACCCCCCATAATCCATACGGAATGATAAATCCAATACCATAAATATACAAGAATTATATCATGTTAATGGAAGATCAATCATTACGCTTCTAGCTCCCTCCCTTTTATTATAAAAATGAAATTTTCATCCATTATGTGTCAATTTACCGACATCATGGACAATGCACATTAATTTTCATTAAACTCCTTCAAAGATGTTAACAATACCATTAAACGGTTTAAAATAGATTTTAATGTGTATTTTACTACCCTTTTTATGTTCTAGAAGTATAATTTTAACATTATACAAAATGATAAACCAATATGAGTTCATTGTGATTGAAAAATCACCAAAATTAACCAAAAAAAGATCATCATTAACTTTTATCTATTTATTCTTCCTAATTCCAAACAAAATAATTATTTATATGATCATTTATACTTATGTAAGATCATTAAAAACATATAATAAAAATTCATTCTATTTATTCCCATTTAAAATAAATTTCAATTCATGTATACAAGTGAACTGGTCATGAAAACAATGAAAACAAATACTCCCGAATGACAAAATTAAAATCTATAACTCATCCAAAATCACATAATTGAATTAAATAATACAATAATTAATCAACTTAATGTATAAATGGTTTTATATTTGTTAATTTATGAATATAATGTTATTATACCAGATATTAATGTGACAGAATCATTTATACTCAATGTAGGGGGAATTATTTATCCCAACTGTTATTATTTGGGTTTTTACCATTTCACCCCATTTCAGTAAGTTTATTCGATAAAAATAATTTCTTTATTACAATTTATTTTCTGGGATTTAATTTTATTCTAATTTAGTCTATGACAAATATAATGCTTTCCAAAATAACTTTTATTTCATAAAAAACAAACCTTTTTCATTTCAATATTGTTTCATATTTACTCAAGTTTCATGATTCATATGTCAATTATGATATTACATCATTTATTTAGTAAACCAAATTTTATTAATTTATGCTTATGAAATGAAATCCATGCATTTACATTAGTTATTTTAAGTCAATTATTGATATATTTTCTTTGTGGAAGGAATTAAAATTTAAATGTTATGTTGTGAGGGGTGCACATGAAAATATATTTCCCAAATAAATGTAATAATGTGATGGGTGTGCCTTGAATGTTATAGTTATCTAATGAATTGGGTAATGTGATGTATCTCATGAGTAATGTGAAATAATAATGAACATGATTATAGGTTTGTTCAAAACTTTGTGTGGTAGTTTACCACTAAGACACAAGGTTTCATTTTTTGGCATTGCCACATTCCATGCTTTTCCTTAATGATTCCTCACATGAATTTGATCCTATGACTATGTAATGATGATAATAATTATGCTCAATACTTTTTATATTATTTCATTTTCTTATCTATATTCTTTTTGGAATTTTATCTCAACCATTTTTGATGTCTATAATCAAGTGACTAGTTGTACTAAGGAGAATTCAAGGGGAAACAAGAATCTAAACAATAAGGAATTAAATAAATGCTTATTTTTTATTTTGTAAATGTTATGTATGAACATAATTTTACAAACAAAATAAATCATTGTGTCCACATTGTGTAATTATTTTATGTTGTTTGTCTTTAAAATTATTTTATAGTTATATAAGAAAATATAGGGTCGTAATAGTTGTATCAGTGGACAATTTCGTTAATTTGGGAATTAGGATTAAAGCACCTTAGTGAAAACCATTTCATGAGACAAAATATATGTGAGAACCAAAGAATATTTCTTTTCAAAAATTTTAATTATTCTCATCCTATATGAAATTATATTAGATATAATTTTAAAAATGTATAAATTATTGATGTTTTGATGACTTGTGTTTTGTTCTAACCTTTTTTATTTTATAAAATGGAGGTAACTCAGAGAAATCAGGCCAAGAACCCATGTGAGGGACAATGCAGAGATTACCCAAATGACGTACCCAATTTATTGGGATGTGTAGTTAATAATTTCATGGGGATAGATACCAAGTTTTCTCAGGATATGAATAATGACCATAATAATGTGGAACTTCCAGTTTCACCTAAGAGGGTGAAAATGGATATCAATTGGTTTATGTGGAAATGAATAATTATGTTTAATGTATCATCCAATACACTAGTTAAAGAATAGTGGATATACTTGACAGAGATGACCTTTTCTATTCTCCACTATTATGAGATGTATAATGTGAATCATGTTGTTCATTGTCTCAATGTAGAGGCTGATCAATGGTGGGATTTTAATAAAAACACCAAAATGAAGGATGAAATTGAAGAGATGTAGTGGGAAGTTATAATGAAAATGTTTTATAACAATTATTTCTCTATAAATCTTCATAAAATTATGGAGAGAGAAATAATAGAGCAATAGAAAATGTTAGGATATTCTTTCACTACCTAATATGTAAATTTCATATTTATTTCAAAGTACTCTTTAGGTTTTGTTATCAACTATGATAGAAAAAATGATATATTATTTAGTAGTTTAAAAACAAACCAACAAATGGATCTTTCATTTCAAGACTTTGGGAGTTGTGAAGAAGTTTTTTGATATTCTCTCAAAGTGTCGATGGAGTTTGGATAATTGTCCCTTGGATATGGTGGTACGAAACAAATGAAGGATTTTCAAGATGGATGATCTATTGTGAAAGGTGGAAATAAAACTCAACCACCCATGGGATCCAAATAATTATAATTAGCTGAGTTAACGAAGTATATGTAATATAATTTGACCATGGGGTTCATATTCCATAGTGTATCACCTTGGGGTTAACTAGTCTTATTTTTCAAGAAGAATGATTAATCAATGCGGATATGTACCGATTATTGGGAACTCAACAATATCACCACAAAAAAAGTATCCTCTTACAATGATTGATGACTTGTTCAATCAGTTATGTAGATTTCAGTACTTCTCAAAAGAGTATCTTCATTCTGGATGTCATCAACAATAGGTGAAGAAGGAAGACATTCAAAAAACTTCTTTCTCTACAAGTTATGGGCACTATGTGTTTTTGATAATGCCTTTTAGACTTACCAATGCCCATGGAATCAACATGTATTTGATGAAAAGAGTCTTTATAAATTACCTATAATATTTTTAGTAGTGTTTATCAATGATATTATAATCTAATCAATGAGAAAGGAGGAAAATGGATGACATTTAATACTTGTGTTTGATACATTTAGGATGGGGAAATTTTATGCCATGTTTTGCACATGAGACATTTTGATTTAGAAATTAAGATTCATGGGATATGTGGTCACATGTGAGGGAAGTTTATGTGGACCCTTTAAATATAATACAATTGAGGAATGACCTAAAACCTCTTGTATAAAAAAAATCAATTGTTTTTTGGCTTATTATGGTACTATCAATGTTTTGTGAGAAATTTCTCTAGATTGTGTAGACAGTTAACTAAGTTAACAAGGAAAGGGGTAAAATATGTATAGGTGAAATAATTTCAAGAATGCTTTAAGTATCTAAATAGAAGTCTTAACATTTATCCTATCATTAAATTAATGAATGGTGGATTTTTTTTATATACAGTGATTCTTCCAAGACTGGTTATGGTTGTGTTCTTTTCAAAAACATTAATGTGATATCCTACACCTCAAGGCGGTTGAAGATCCATGTGTATAAATAACTAACACAATATCTGGATAAAGTAGCTATTATTTTTTCCTTCCAAATGTAGTAATACTACCTACATGGGGAGAAGTGTGACATATATATACCTATCATAAGATAGTAAAGTAAATATTCACCCAAAATGATATCAAAATGTGTCAAGGGAGATCATTTGAGAAAATAAACTACTACTAGTACTCTATTCACTATAATCATGCCAAGGTAAACATAATATCCAATTATCTGAGTAGAAAATAACATGGTACTCTATCCATGTTTCTGATTGACAAAAGAATGTATTATCATTTTTATAGAAAGGATGGATTTGGAAATCATAATTCCATGGAATACATCCTTCAATTCTAAAATAATTTCCTAACCATCTATCTAATTGATATCTAAGGATGCCAAAATGGATGATCGTGAGTTACAAAATAAGTTGAGTTCAATAAAGGAATGTAAGATAAAAGAGTCCCATATCAATAATGATGTTGTGATTTGGTTTGGAACAAGGAGGTGTGTCTTCATACAATGGGATAAAAAAGGAGATAATGAAAATTACACATAGCTAAAAATTACCTATCCATACCAGGAGTACCAAGATGTTCCATTATATTCAAGAAATTTTCATGTGGGAAAATATAAATAATGCTCTTTTAGAGTATCTTTGAAGTTGATTAAAATTTTAGAAAGTTAAATCAGAGTAACATATGTCCAATGGGATGATGAAAACATTTCCCATACCCTTGTGGGAATGAAAAAATGACACTATTGAATTTTCACTGGTCTTCCATGTAGAGACCCAAATCATGATGTACATGGACATTACATTACATTACTATTGCAGAATACTTAATACATGACAAAAAACAGACACCCAGAGACCGTATTAGTTTAGTGTCTTTAGAAACTCAGAACGTAATCTTCTAATCATGGTGAAAGATCTTCAACATCTCCAATAAAGGTCTTCCCCTTTTGGTTTTCTTACCTAAAACCTTTCATTATATATAGGGGAAAAGAAAGAAAAGGGTGAGCTGAAATTCTCAATAAGGGTAAACATAGATAACATAAAACAATCCATAAACATTTGAATGAAAAAACTTGAACATAAAATCTAAAAATCAAAATCTTGAGAAAAGACATAAATCTTGGAAGTACATAAGGCATATATCATAAAGGAACTTCAATCATGATAAAATAGGATGGGAATAAAACATGTAATTTTGGAAAACCATTAAGCACATGATATGATTTCCATAGTAGCCAAGGCATTGCCGCCAAGACCGTCTTAGTTGACAACTTCCCTTTCTGAATCGAGTTCACTCATCATTCCAGTCCTGTATCACTGAACCGGATTAACTTACCATTCCATCCATGACTATATCATGAGATTTAAATCATTAACCAATGAATTTGAGGGATATTTAGGTCCCACCCATCTCATAATGAAATCATTCTTACATGTTCCACAACATGAACATAAATCATTCATCATTACCCACAGAATAAAATGGGTTTCATAAACATCATCCCATCATAACATAATCCATATAAAAAATGGTTATCATTTCATCATAAAAAATGTGAAACCATGAAAATCATAGAGACATTATACTTGAAACATACACATATGAAATAATTCCATCTTATATAGAAAATGGTTTTGATAAAACCCTTGAAATGAATTCTTGAGGAAAACATCCTTTCTTCTTCAAAATAAATTTCTTTTCACAAAATGCCAGGTAATATTAAAAGAAAAGGGTTTTTTGGAAAATAATCATGCAATCTATTAGAGTAAGCTTCAAGAAAATGAGGTGTTATGTAACGGTAAAAATCCGTTCACGTCATATAAGTTAAAAATAACATTCTCATCATAATTTTGTCGGAAAAGTCAATAAGTTACTCCTGTTGTAAAAAAAGTAAGATTCCTTTCATAACATGTGGTAAAATTGAAAAATTGGTAAAAAGGCCATTAAACATAAATGATTTTTTTTAGAAAATAGGGATATGGATGATAACAAAAACTCTGGTAAATACTTAGGAATAAAAAATCTCGGATAAGAGCGAGATTGGAATAGTTATCCCTTACCTTATGTCTGGTATGCTTTGCATGTATCCAAACCTCCTGTATAATGACATAAATAATGTCATTGAATTATTAAAGATTCATATTCATTGTTATGATATCACATATGGTTTACTTATGACTTTATATTACCCGTTCTTTTGTAAATTCGATGTAAAAGCAGTGATTTGGGTAAAATCGTTTCATTTATTATACGTGTTTCGACTTGTTGTTCTTAATATTATTATTTATATCTTGTTTTACATAATTATAGAATGTAAAAAATGATTTATATATAATATATATTTAGCATATACATACATATATGATAGATCGATAAATGGAATGAAATACGCCGTTCAGGGAGACGGTAGGCCGTACGTACGCATGAATGCTGTTTTCGTTTCCTTATTGAATTAAAGGGAATTAAGTAGATGAAATAAATATATATATAAATAAATCCAGTGTCATTATTATGTCATATATTTCATTATTATTCATTATATATAATTTATAATCATTCATGAATGGTTTACATGGAGAATGAATCTCATTGCCTCGTGGAGACGGTAGTCCGTACGTATGCATGAGCGATGATATCATTCCCATTACCGTGGAATTGTATTGAAGTGTATGTATAATATTTCAGAATCATTATCAATTTACAATAATCATATATAGGTATTTATTTACACCAGTATACCCATCCAAGTAAGGTGGTGGTCAAAAAAAGATTACAACATGGCGTGGAGACTGTATTCTGTACTGACACACGTGCGGTGATTTCGTTTTCCATAGGATGGATAGAAGGTGAAATAGGGTTGTTTCATATTTATAATAAAATATTATTATATAATTAATACTTATGTTAATACTTTATAATGATACAACTAAATAATAATCGGTAGAAGAAGAAAGAAACTCGAGAGAATCGGAAGAAGAGATTACCTCTTCATCAACGCACCTCCTTTAAGCTTCCTCTTAAGGAAGTAGAGTTGGTCTTTTGAGAAGACAAAAACCTAAAGAATCTTTCTAGGGAAGTGGAGAATGGAAATGGGCAAGGGATGGCCGAGCATAAAGGTTCAAAAGGGTCTGAGGATAAGAGGGAAGGGGTGCCCTTTTTATAAGGGAGGAGAGGGGCACATTTGGAAAAACATAAAATGTTATTTCATTATAAAGTCATATTCGGGTTTTAGTAGCTCCAAATTGATTTATTTAGAAGAAAAGGTTTGGATGGGTCTAAATAATGTCATCAAATAGGTTTTATACAAGTTTAGGTTACTATTTTAACCTTATCTTTTAGATTTAACATTAAGATAAATAATTTATCTTTTACAATGTCTTCTTGTTTTCTTACACAATATGGTTAATAAACATACTATAACAAGCCAATCTAAACCAAAGTGGTTCTTTATTAATATATATATCCTTATATAAGTAATTTGGCTAAACCATATATTTTTAGGAATAATATAACAATTAATAATATAGTATTTGTTTTAAAAACTATTTTATGTCAATTTTGACACTATTTGGTAATTGATTATTGTGAAAATCATAACAACATGATTAGTTTAAAAACATTAAATTAAATCAATAATAACATGTCATATTAACCTATAAAAATTGTGGAATTTGTAAAAAGTATCAATTTACATTTATTTCGGTATTTATAACATCAATTATGTTAATATTTCATTAATAAGGTATTGTAATAAATAAATTAACTTATTTAATGTCTAAAAATTACAAATAAAATACCATTAGGTAGGAAAACATTTTAGATTTATAATTAATATTTATAGTTATATTTATTATATTTATAACCCTATATTAAAAATGTTTTAGTTATTAAACTTTGATTTTAACTATTTTAGCTCTTCTTTAAATAAAATAATAATAAAAGTCATAACCAAATCCAATTGGACCTAAAGGGAAATATTTTATTACTAAGGTTGTTTTTGGTCGAATTAAACATATCCAATATATTTAGTACATGTGTTAGGGTAATAATAATATCATTTTTACCCTTAATTACCCTATTTACTTTAAACCGTGGTAAATAGAAGTAAAAAAGTTACTATTCACTAAAATTTATTTTTATCTTATTAAAACACATTTTACTCCTTTATATTAACCATGTCTCTTGGAGTTTCCAAATTCCACTCACAGAAGCAGTAAAATTAAGTTTAATGTAAATGTGTAAAAAGCTCCTAAGAGGTAGGTAAAAGACGGAGGAATGTTCAATAAATTATATATATATATATAATTATTATAAATTGACTCAAATTAATTACATTGAATTTATATAGGTATTATGTATCAATTTTTACCTAAAATAAATTTAAATAATATAAATAATTATTTGAATAAAAATCTGGTTTTAAAATAGTAACCTAGTGTTGTCACTATTCATCAAAAATTGAATGTTTTCAGAATAATACCAAAAATTCACCCTAGGATAATTTTGATATTCCGAATATAAAAATGAAGTCCATTTTGAAAGATAAAATTCATAAAATTTCAAAAAGTGGGTATTAGTTTTCATAATGGCTAATTTATATAATATTTTAATAACATATCATTGTTTAGTGGAACTCGGTATTGCATACAACACACTCTATCGTGGATGGTGGAGATTGCGCGTAATGTAAGCCAAGTCAGGGTTTCGTGTAGTAAAAGACTCCATTGTTGATGCGTATAACAAAATCCAACCATATTTTATTTATACATTGAATATATATATATATATATATATACACTCGGTGTTGAGTAGAATAACTATTATCAAATGAACTTGAAAATGTGTGTAACACGATCCCAGAATAGTGTAGTGTATACTGCAAGATAATAAAATGTTGTGTATAGTGCAAGATAATCTTGCTGTATTGTAAATCAAATGAAATCAAAGAAATTAAAAATAATAATTTCCATAAAATCTCGGGTTGTTACATTCTACCCCCCTTAAAATGAGTTTCTCCCTCGAAATTCATTGGGGTTATAAATGGTTTTCTAATTGAAAGTTTCTTTAATTAAAACCCACATAGTAAAATGGAATACCAGAACATAAATTTAAAAACTAAACTATAAAACGTAACTGTTACCCAAATTAACTAATCACTAGGTTTCCACATAGGATAACATAGGTGAAAATATGGATATGGAAGAGAAATATAACCATAAATTTCAGATGGAGATTGGTGGAGAACATGGCTATGAAAAAGATAACAATCACAAAGCCATAAATTTGTGATGATCTAAGGTACCATCTGATTCATTGTAGATGAGAGCACTAGGAAAACATTTTTGGTTTTCAATATCATTTCCCTAAAGTTGAAAATTTTCAATTAGAAGAAATATTTATTTTATTTTGGTACAATATCACTGTTGTTTGTGACTTGTACAATTTCCACTTCATCTCTTAATGAAATGAAGTTGAATTTTTCTTCTGTGAAGTGTTATCAGATTATGCGATTGAATGATAGGTCATTCGATTTGTCCCAAACAAAAGGTTAGCAAAAGTTTTAAGTCCATCTTATGGTGAGATTAATCGCATATGGTTCCAAAAATGGACTTATACTTCATATATCATAGCGCTTAATAAAATAAAACTAGTTTCTTATAACCAGGGACTTCTTGTATGCCAGTGGTATGTAATAAAGGCATGTCTCACTTCAGTTGTTGGTTTAATTCCCACAGCCTTGTCCGACGTGACGGGTTGTCACTCGTCCTATGGGTTATCCTTTTTCTAAAACTATACTATTATAACATTCTGGAAATAATATCGAAAACAAGTTCTATCCATAAAAAATACTATATGATTTCTAACATAATCCATTAAAATCTTTAGGCTTATCTAAAATACAGCTGTTTAATCTCATTGTATAAAGAGAAAAATTACTGAAAAGGTCACATAACAAGCACATGGATACCATCATTTATCCCCCATATATCATAAGATATATCTTGTTGGTCACATTCCAAACATGTGAATACCTTAATCATGTATTCTTTTGAAACATGAATTACCATAGAACCTTAGTGAAAACATAAGTGCTGTCAATAGTTAACTTTTCCACATACAATAATCACAAAAATTCTATATTCTCAAACCATGATATCACTTTGTCCTTATATGAATCATGAGCTCATGAATACTGGCAAACATATTATTTTCTCCTTATCCATTCATTATTCACATATCAACTTCTTTCCAAAAATATCTGAATAACCTTTCATGGTTACCGGTACCATATTCTTATAAAAAACCACAATGGGACAATACATAGATATTTCAATATTCTATAAAAGTACCTCAACAAAATTATTATTTAATTCCAAAACATAAGCCCTTAAATACATCCTTTTAAAGGATTGGTATGGAATAGGTCCTTCCTTGATTTAGAAGCAACTTCTTAGGTCAGGCATTGAGTTGGTTAATGCCCATGTTCTCCGCAGATCAGACATTGGACTCCATAACAGTCTGTCAGTCTATGACCCTTTTCTTGACATAGATAACATCTTCCCCACCATTTGAGGTATTCCTCAAGGTTCTTCTTCCCTTTTTTTATAAATCTCAATCTTACTTTCTCTATGATCCTCACCATGAAAACATTCATAAAATTCCATCTTCCACTTATATGATGACTTAGGAACAAAACTAAAGTTCACCTTGTTAATCATATATCAAGATGACTGATTTGGCATAATCACAATATATTTCTCTCTAGGTGTTACATAATTTCTTTGATCATAGTCACCAATTTTTCCATTAGAATCAACGTTAACTGAATTCCTTCTCATTCCCTCCATTGACTAAGACCAGAAGCCATAGTGTAAGAAACAGTTAAAATAACGAGGAACCACAAAATCATAAAAAGTCACTTATGGGATGTCTAAATTATCAAAAATTCTTTAATACATCACAAATTAGGTTCACCCTAGGATATTCATGATCTTCAACATAATTCTAGGACTCTAACCTATATGTATACTTATCCTGAGAGAATTCCCTAGACATACCTTAGAAATATCTCTAGAGATTTCACATAAGTTATAGCATCCAAGTTTCCATATGTTAACTAAACCTTCACTCTGATACAAACTATAGAGAACCAAATCTTGATGTACATGGACATTACATTAATTTTGCAGAATACTTAATACATGACAGAAACAGACGCCCAAAGACCGTATTAGTTTAGTGTCTTTCAAAACTCAGAACGTAATCTTCTAATCATGGTGAAAGATCTTCAACAGCTCCCATAATGATCTTCCCCTTTTTGGTTTTCTTACCTAAAACCGTACTTTATATCCTGGTGAAAATAAAACATAAAATGGGTGAGCTCAAATGCTCAGAATGGGTAAACATAGAGAACATAAAACAATCCATAAACATTGAATGCAAAAAACATGAACATAAAATCTAAACATCAAAATCATGAGAAAAGACATAATTCTAAGAAGTACGTAAGGAATATATCATAAAAAACATCAATCATGATAAAATATCATGGGAATAAAACATGTAATTGAGGTAAACCATTAAGCACATGGTATGATTTCCATAGTATCCATGACATTGCACCCAAGACCATCTCAGCAGACAAAGTCCCTTTCTGAATCGAGAACACTCCTCGTTCCAGTCCTGTATCACTGAACTGGATTAACAAACCATTCCAGCTATTTCTATCTCATGAGATATTAATCTTTACCCAATGCATTGGAGATAGATATAGGTCTCACTCATCTCATAATGAAATCATTCTTATGTGTGCCACAACATGAACATAAATCCTTCATCATTACCCAAAGAATAAAATGGGTTTCATAAACATCATCCCATCAAAACATAATCCATATAAAAAATGGATATCAATTCATCATAAGAAAAGTGAAACCATGTTAGTCATAGAGACATTATACTTAAAATATACACATATGAAATAATTCCATCTTATATAGAAAATGGTTTTGATAAAACACTTGAAATGAATTCTTGACGAAAATATACTTTCTTATTCAAAATAATTTTATTTTAACAAAATTCCATGAAATTTTAAAAGAAAAGGGGTTTTTTAAATAATAATGCAATCTTGAAGAGGAATCTTTATGAAAATTAGGCGTTATAAAACCATAAAAATCTGTTCATGCCGTATAAGTTAAAAATAAGATTCTCCTCCTACTTTTGTCGGAAAAGTCAAAACGTTCCTCGTGTGGTAAACAAAAGTAAGATTCATTTCATAACATTTGGTAAAAATAAATAATGGGTACAAAGGACATTAAAAATACATGAAAATATTTTTAGAAAACAGGGACATGGATGATAAAAAAAATCACAGTAAATACTTACGAATGAACAATCTCGGATAAGAGCGAGACTGGAATAGTTATCCCTTTCCTTATGTTCGATATGCTTCGTTTGTATCTGAAACTACTGTATAATTATTTAAATAAATTTATTTACTTATTACAGAATCATAATAATTGTTATCATATCATATATGGTTTACTTATGACTTTATATTACCCGCTCTTTTGTAAATTTGATGTAAAATCAGCAATTTTGGTTAAATTTGTTTCATTTATTGTATGTGTTTTGACTTGTTGTTGTTAATTTTATTACTTATATCATGATTTAGCTAATTAAAGAATTTAATAATTGGTTTATATATAATATATATTCAGAATATACATATATATATATATATAATAGATCGATAAATGGAATGAAATACACCGTTCATGGAGACGGTAGGCCGTACGTACGCATGAACGCTGTTTTCGTTTCCTTATTGAATTGAATGGAATTAAGTAGATGACATACATATATATATATATATATATATACATAAATCCAGTTTCATTATTATGTCATATATTTCATTATTATTCATTATATATACTTTATAATCATTCATGAATGGTAAACATGGAGAATGAATCTCAACGCGTCGTGGAGACGGTAGTCCATACCTACACACGAGTGATGATATCATTCCCATGATCATGGAATTGTATTGAAGTGTATGTATAATATTTCAGAATCAATATCACATTATAATAATAATATATAGTTATTTATTTACAACATTATACTCATCCAAGTAAGGTGGTGGTCAAAAACAGAATACACCACGGCGTAGAGACGGTATTCCGTACATACGTACGCATGGTGATTTCGTTTTCCATAGGATGGATAGAAGGTGAAATAGGGTTGTTTCATATTTATAATAACATATCTCTATATATGTAATACTGATGTTATTACTTTATAATCAGACAAATAATGAAGAATAAGTAGAAGAAGAATGAAACTCGAGAGAATTAGAAGAAGATATTACCTCTTCTCCGACGTACCTCTTTTAAGCTTCCTCTTAATGAAGTAGAGTTGGTCTTTTGAGAAGTCCAGAAACTCCAGAATGTTGCTTGGTAAGTTGAGAAGAGAAATGGGTAGGTGTTGGACGAGCTTCAAGGCTCAAAAGGGTGTGAAGAGAAGAGGGAATGGGTGCCCATTTTATAAGGGAGGAGAAGGGCACCTTTGGAAAAACATAAAATATTATTTTATTATAAAGTCTTATTCAGTTTTTAATAGCTCCAAATTGATTTATTTCAAATAAAAGGTGGTGATGGGTCGAAATACATTCAAAAAATAGGATTTAGAGAAGTTTAGGTTACTATTTTAACCTTTTATTTTAGATTTAACTCTGAGTTAAATAATTTAACTTTTACCGTGTCTTCTTGTTTTCTTACACTATATGGTTAATAACCTTACTATAACAAGCTAAACGGACCCCAAGGTGTTCATTATTAATATATATAACTTTATCTTTTTCATTTTACTGAACCTTAGATTTTTAGGAATAAAATAACAATTAATAATATAATATTTGTTTTAAAAACTATTTTATGACAATTTTAAAACTATTTGGTAATTGGTTTTTGTGAAAATCATAACAGAATGATTAGTTAAAACCAAGTTAATTAATTCAATATTAACATGTCATATTAACATATAAAATTACTTCGATTTGTAAAAAGCCTAAAATTACATATATTTCGGTATTTATAACATCAATTATGTTAATATTTTATTAATAAGGTAATGTCATAAATAAATTAACTTATTTAATGTCTAAAAATTACAAATAAAATACCATTAGGGAGGAAATATTTTTATATTTCTAATGAATATTTATATTCGAATTTATCTTATTTATAACTCTATATTGAAAATGTTTTAGTTATTAAACTTTGATTTTAAAAATTTTAACTCTTCTTTAAATAAAATAATAATAAATGTCCTAATATAGTCCAAGTGGACCTAAAGGGAAATATTTTATTCCTAAGGTTTTTTTTGTTCGAATTACACTTATCCAATAGAATTAGGACATGTGTTAGGGTAATAATAATATCATTTATCCCTTAATTACCCTATTTACTTTTAATCGTGGTAAATAAAAGTAAAAAGTTACTATTCACCAAAAATTATTTTTATCTTATTGAACCACATTTTACTCTTTGATATTAACTGTGTCTCTCAGATTTTCAAAATTCCACTCACAGAAGTGGTAAAATTAAGTTTTATGTAAATTTGCAAGAAGCTCCTAGGAGGTAGGTAAAAGACTCTGGAAAGTTCAATAAAATTTTTATATATCCAAAATTATTATAAAATGACTACAATAAATTACATTGAACATATATACGTATTATGTATCAATTTTTACCTAAAATAAATTTAAATAAAATAAATAATTATTTAAATTTAAAGCCAATTTTTAAATAGTAACCCAATGTTTTCACTATTCATCAAAATTTGAATGTTTTCAGAAAAATACCAAAAATTCACCCTACGCTAATTTCGATATTTTGAATCTAAAAATGAAGTCCATTTTGAAAGATAAAATTCATAAAATTTCAAAAAGTGGGCATTACTATTCATAACGGCTAGTTTATAAAATATTTTAATAACATATCATTGTTTAATAAAACTCAGTATTGCGTATAACACACGCTATCGTGGAAGGTCACAATTGCGTGTAATGTAAGCCAAGTCTGGGTTGCATGTAGTGCCAGACTCTTTTGTTGTTTCGTATAACAGAATCGAACCATATTTCACTTATACATTGAATATATATAAATATATACACTCAATGTTGCTTAGAATAACTACTATCAAATGAACTTGTAATTGTGTGTAACTCGATCCAAGAATAGTGTTGCATATACTGTAAGCTATTACAGTGTTGCATATAGCGCAAGATAATCTTGGTGTATTGTACAACAAAAGACACCAAAGAAATTAAAAATAATAATTCTCATAAAATATCAGGTTGTTACATCCTAAAGACATCCAATAAAATTATCGAGATATTGGTTGTGGTGGACCAAGTCAACAATACATCCCACATTATTGTTATTCAGGAAGATCTCTCACTTGAAAAAAATGAAAATATATACGTAAAGGATGTGGTGAGACTGCATGGAGTTCCACTCTCGATTGTTTCTGACTGTGATATTAGGTTCACATCTACACTTTGTAAGATTCTTCAAATTTATAGGATTACTGAACTAAATTTCACCAGAAACTATAACCTTCAAACTAATGGGAAATCTAAAAGCACTATTTTAACACTGAATGATATTCTAAGATCATGCTTTTTAGAATTCCAAGGTGGATGGAATCATCGTCAACGGTTTTTTTAGTTCTTCTACAATAATAGCTTCTACTCAAGTACTTAGATGTCTCCATTTTAAGATATATATATATATTTATATATGTATTTAGAAATATGACATTTGGTGGTGAAGTTGGTGAAATAAAGCTTCGTGGACCTGATCTTATGAAAGATATGATAGAGAAGGTTGAATCCACTGAACAACATATCAAATATTCTTAGAGTTTTAAAAATATATTTTTTTGACAACAATTGAAGGAACTTAGAGTTTGACGTTAGAGATAAAGATTTCCTTTAAATATCACCATGAAATAGATTCATGAAGTTTGGAATGAAGGGAGCTAATACCAAGGTACATTAGACCCTTCAATATCCTTGGTCGCAAATGATCCATAGCCTATCAGCTTTCACATCCACTGAATATGCCTCTAGTTCATGATTTGTCCCACGTATCACTCTAGAGAAGTACATACCTGATCAATCAACTATACTGAACATAGATGTGCAACAGCTGGAAGATGATCACTCTTATGAGAAGTATCCTGTAATGATTCTATATAGGAGAGATATGGTTATACCTAACAAGACAACCCACCTTGTCAAAGTTTTTTGGAAGAACCGTGAGTATGAAGAGGAAACATGGGAACTGAAGGAGGTGATGAAGGAGATGTATCGTAACCTGGGTTTGTAAAAAGAAATATTTATGGGGAAATTTCAAAAGTGGGGAATAATTTAATGACCCAAACTTTTTTCAATATAATTTCTCCATTATTACAGTAAATTCATAATCATATATAATAACATATGGACCATAATAAAATTATTTTATTTAAAATAATTAATTAAATAAGAATTTTTTCGAGATGTTAAGAAACCTATACCAATGAAATAATAACATGACCTTAGGAATAGTAATAGAACGCTTTTGAATATTAAACATTACCAATGAATTGTTTCCTCACCCATTAAAGAATAAATAAAATTTTATCATTTTATAATTGGAAATATGATATAATTATATCAGAGTATAAGTATGTAAATATTTTAAAAAATATATTACGTGTGGGTATTTTTATAATTCATAAATATATAATTACAATTTAATGATTAATTTAATAATTTAAAATAAAAATTGTTTTCATAAAATGTATTTGTAATGAAATATTTTGATGTCTTAAGATTTTGAGATAATTTTATGAGACCTTATGTAAACTTTCATGACGTTATAAAACTAGTAATAGATTTTATTTTTCCAACCAAATGATTAATTTATTTAAAAATTAATTTAATCTTATTTTGTAATAAATTTTCATAAAATTGAGTTCTTTTTTTAATTATAAACATTGAAAAATGGTTTTGGTGAATTTTTGGTATTTTTCAGAAATACATAAATTTTTGGTGAATAGTGAAACACATATTTTATGATATATATACATTATACGATAAATTCACAATTCATTTAGTCATTGATGATGTAAGAACCATTGGTTTGAACTCACATGATCTAATTACTGTATATAGACTCACGAATTAACACTATTGGTGGTCTTGAAAAAAATTATTATCTAACGAATTAAATAATGAGAAACCCCCCGCTCTTCTCTAATATAAATACCACCCCTCACAACCTATTCTCCTCATATATGTCAAGCTTCCATCCATCCTCTCATTCTGCCCAAAACACTTCACTATCCCATCCACCACATCCATGATCTATTTTTCTCATCAAAATACGAAGACTATGTTCTTTGAGGAGGATATCAAAAGCATAATTCAATAGGTAAATCCTCTCTTGAATTCTTTTAATTTCCATTCAATTTCACTTCTTTTCTTATTATATCATCACCAAACATAATCTACAAGGAATTATAAAACCAGTACATTAAATATAATGTAATTATATCATGTTAATGGATTATCCATCAGTAAAATCCTCCCTCCCTCCCTTTTATTATAAAATTGAAATAATTGCACGTGATGTGTTAATTTACCGACATCGCGGGCCATGCAATTTCATTTTCCTTTTACAAATTAATGGATGTTAGTAAATTCTTTAAATGGTAGAAATATTTCTGTAATGTGTACTATAAAACCCTATTTATGTTCTGGAATAATATTTATACAATATACTAGATGATGAAACAAAATGAGTTTGTTGTGATCATAAGACCAACGTAATTAACCTGAAACAATAATAATTAACTATTATATAGTGATTCATCCTAATGACATATAATATATTCCTTTAAAAGATAGTTTAAAATATTTTAATATCATTACTAACATATAATAACAATTATGGATATTTATCCACATTTAACATGAATATCCATTCATGTATGCAAGTGAACCGATTATGAAAACCATGAAAATGAATGCTATCAAACGATAAAATTAATCACTATAAATCATACTAAAGACCATAAATGAACTCAGTGAATACATAATAAATTAAATTCATGTAAAAAAATATTCAATTTATTAATTAATTAATCTAATGTGATTATATATGATATTAATGTGTAGATATCATTCTGACTGAAGGTAAGATGAATTATCAAACTCAACTCTCTTTCTTGGGGTTTTCCCTATTTCAACCCATTTTCAATATGTTTATTCGATAAGAATAATTTCTCCATATTTATCATATATTTTTAAGGATATACATGTCTTTTTATTCTATTTTTTACAAAAAAAATGTTTTCTAAAAGAACTCTTGATTCAAAAAAACAAACCTTTTACTTCTGATGATTGTTACTTCTTCATTCAGGATTGATGATTCATATATAATGTATATAATTGCATCATTTTTTGGGAAATCAAAATTATGAATTTATTCTTATGAAATGACGCCCATTCATATCAATGGTATATTTTACGTTAAATATTTATATATGGTCTTTGTGAGATGCATATTAATGTAAATGATTTGATGTGATAGGTGCACCGGGAATTATATTAGTCAAAGTAAATGTTATGATGTGATGGTTGTGATCAGAATTATATACCATTCCAATTAATTGAGTAATGTAATTTATCTCATTAGTAAATTAAAATATATTTGAACATGATGTTATCTTTTTGGAAACTATGTTCTGTAGTTGAACAGTAAGAAACAATGTTTCATTTTTATACATTACCAAATTCCATGCTTGTTCCTAATGGTTCTTATTAGGTATATGATCATATTCCTATGTAACGATGATAATTATATTCACACCACATGTTATATTTTTTCATTTTTTATCTATCCTCTCACTAGGATTTTAGCTCACATGTTTTTTAATGTATATCATCTACTGACTACTTGAAATTTGGAGATATCAAGTGAAAATAATAAGCGAGATATGAAGGAATTAAATTAATGTTTATGTTTTATTTTATAAATTTTATGTACAATCATAATTTGAACAAGACACTATAACTTGAGATCCTCATAGTATAATTATTTTATTCCACTATTCATTAAAATTATGTATTAATATTGTAAGGAAAATAGGTTTCATTATAGTGTAGTTACAGACATTAGGAATTTGTGGTCTGTGTACACCAAAAAATTCAATCCTAATAGTAATACCTCAAATAGTTCATAGAATTAAAATCCCTAGATAACATGACATGACACATAAGTTAGTTCCCCTCATTTTGCATCAGATTTTGAGACTATTGGCCACAAATCTATCCCCTTACATCAGCACTACTCCAAGCCCAATACACGATGCTTCCCAATACACAATGTATCTCCTACCATGATCTGAAAGTATCCAAACAGCTACTTATGTAATTCTCTCTGTTATCCCTAGAAATAATGTCTCATAGGTTTCTATCTATATAACCATCCCAACCTTCCTAGTCAATCCCATAAAAAACACTGCTAAGCATGATATGCCCCATATGAAAAGCTTGTAATATCCAAATATCAGCATAAAGATCTATATATCAAATAAATTCATGGGATTGTCCTAGGAAACTACATATCTAAAACTCTCTAGGTCAACTGATACTCCTATCTCTGAGATAATGTGACACAAGAAGGAAATATGATCCACCCAGAAGTAAAACATTGTGACATGAGCATATAAATGATTTAAACCCATTAAATCTATTATTATCTGAAGATGTTTAGCATGATCGTGATGATTTTGTGAATACACAATGATAACATCCACAAATACCACCACAAATTAATCTATATACAGATGTTATACTCAGTTCATCAATGCCATGAAAATAGATGGTGCTTTTGTGATACTGAATGGAATAACCAGATTCTCATATAGACCACATCTTCTATAAATATTTTTTCTAGGTATTTTTGTATATCGAAAACATACCTACTGATATCCCAGCATCAAATAATTTTTAATGAAACCCAGAGCTCCATGAAGCTATCAAAAATTGGACATTTATATCTAGAATGGGATATCAATTTTTAACCGTAAACCGGTTCAATTTCTAATAATCCAATCATAACCTAAGGGTACCATATTACATTTCCTCAAATGGACCGATGAACCACTTTGGGAAGTAATGGGTTGAAGAAACACCTTTTACCTCCAAATGCCATAGCATCATATTGAGCTCTTACAACTCTATTGTGGTTATCCATAATGAAGGAATGAAAACTGATGTATCTCATAATACTAACACGATAGAGAACATATCCTCTCTTTAATGTGATGAACCATATAATTTATCTAGAAACACATAACTACAATTATAAAACACATGTGGGATCTCCAATTGACACACTCTCCAATAATCTAGATATAAACTAGTGATCAAGTATATCATCCTGCCTAGCCCACAATGTTATGGTCAATATCGGCATACCTAGACATCCAATTAACCCCTATGAGTAAGAAAGGAACCCGCTATTGAAGTGAAAGGCACCCTATGGTGATATTAGTCAACATAATCTCAATAAGATACTAGCCATTCCATCTTGAGTGTGACACCAAACACTATTATCTTGAGGAAATAAAGATTTCATAGGAAGTGACACCCTCCGACCACATTGGGACACTCCACACACTGGTTTACATCTTCAATTCTGATTCCCAACATATATTCAATCATGATAACTCACTTATAAAACATTATAATGATCCCAAGGCTTTCTATAATAGGTAAAAATTTGAAACTATTTGATTCACTTATATCAAAAAAATGAAGATTCAATAGTAGATGATACTAATATCATACATCTCACCATTGACGGTTCAACACCCTGATCCTTGAGGGTAGGATATACTGATTAGTTATAGCTTGAAACAAGACCATGTGACACATTCTCCCTTCTCAGAGTAGGCCATACTATTGTCTCAATGTAACTGGAATTTGGCTAGATTGACCAAAACTACTGCCAACTCATCCTAGTCGATGGGAACACCTCCATCTCCCTACCTAATACAGAGTTGAGAAACCAACTCCTGAACCTAGTGTTAGAGCCAAACCCAACTACTCATTTCTAGAGGAATTTTCATATAGAAAAATACCATGTGACCATTCCTACTGAAATCTCATCACATGACTAGGTCAGGGTTGAACTGATTCTTTGTGTGGCCCCATCTACCACACCAATGATTGAAAAATGAGTTACCAGTACTCACATCTTGATAGATAGTCATCTCCTAAGAAGACACAAAACTTCACTAACTTCCATATTATGTCGATCTTATTGGTCAAGAGACTATAGCAGTTTCCGTTACACCACTAGAGTCGATCATATTTCACTCTGTAATGATTTCATAATTCATTATTTTGTAAATAGAGGTCAATCTGAACACATTACTTGTGATCTAATCTCATTTGAGATACCTTCTTTGAGGCATCTCTCTCTTGATATCTCCTAAAAAATTTACATCACCACAAAATCATACAACTCTGTAATGTGTTATGAGTACTCAATAACATTCATCAGGCACTATTCAAGATGAATGAACTCATGAGCCTACTCTTATAACATAGTCTCTTGGTAATAGTTATCATAAAACAATGTCTGAAAATTATGACAAACCATGTAATGGAGCCTGTCATATTGAATCAGTACTTCCCAACATTACTATGCTACCCTATGATTAATATATTTCCTTAATGGAGCCTGTCATACTGCTATTGGAACACATGAGTCAAGTCTTCCATAGAAATTTTTGTCTATGGTTTTCCTTAAATGTCTGTACGAACTACTAAAATTCATCTTAGTATTGTGCCTTAGAACCAATTTATAATGAAACAACTTGTGTCGTAATTGGGAATAAAGGAGGATCTATCAGTATATCATTTCCCACTACCCCATGAGAAGGGTCTTGGAATCCTTCCAATCATATAATTAGTTGTCATTGTGGTGGAAATCATCTATAATGCCAAATGTAGTCCTCTGAAAATAAAAATATGAAAGTCTGCAACTCAACTGCATAGAAGTTTTCAAAACCCTCTGAAAAATGCCAATCAACACATCCTACTCCTAATGCTACGACTGGAAAAGGAACAATTACAAACCCTAATAGATAAATTGACCTTCTCTCTCTCTAAATTAATTTCTAGGTCATGTTTTCTATTTCTCATTCTAGTTTCATTTAATATTAATTTTTATTTCCCAATTCAATATAAAGATTAAAACAAATTGTTCACAAAAATCTATTCGATGATGGCCCATACTCTTCATGAACCAAAGCCTGACATCCACCTAATTCATACCACGACAAATTACATAAATTCTATCCCTATAGAATTCATATCAATCACAATACCTATCACAACAGCACAAAACAAGTAATGAAATAAAAAAGGACTAGCCTAAGGCATAGAATGTGATTTCTAACACTTGTTTATAACAATAAATGAGATTTAATAACTGCATCTTAATATGTTACAATATAAAAGAACCCACAATCATATCAATAACTACGTGAAAATTGATGTGCATCAACCATCAGTGGAATAAAATCCTTTATAATAGTCAAAATATAGAATATAGAAATTTCATTTGAGGGAATTTGTCTTTCTCCAATATGTGGGGTAGCTAATCCCATACATAACTCATTAAAAATATTTTATTCCTTCATATCCCATTATATTATTGGTAAATAATATATCAAACCATAAATGAAAGCTTTAAAACCACTTTTTAACATCCCAAACCTAGAAGCCACTAAATAAGTACCTGAGCATGGTTGGCTACAAAACCTAAAGTGCATCCCCCCAAATTCCATAGGCTATCGACGAGGAGTGGAGGCCAGGATTTGTTAGTGGGGATACTATTCCCTCATCACTAGAGTGAAACACAACTGAATGACCATAATAGTGAATATTGGAAGTAACCTAACAACCAAACTATATATATCATCAAGAACAAGTAATAATAATTGTAATATTTTATCAAATAAAACGATGATGATATGTGTCTCAAAATTTTTTCTAAAATAGGTACACTATAGTACAATAACATAAAATTCATAAATTACAAAAAAGAAAAAATTTCAATCTCTAAATAGCATCATGAGCCTTAGCATGGTCTCATTCTCCCCATCTCTAAAGCACGGTACAAAATAATATATTGAACATTGGGTGCCTGCCTCGGTCCGTACCTTCATCTATAATGATTATTTGGGTACCCAAAATTGGCTTGAAAAGGTTGTGACAAACAATCCATTTAGGTAACCACCCAAAGATCGTTAAAATTACAAGATAGAAAATATAATATGATAACAATGTGATTGTAATTATGTAAGAAATAAATTAATAAATTGATATTTTAAAGGCTCAATATGATCCCAATAAAACAATTTTCAGATCCCATAATATGGAATCAATATCAAATTGATGTAACCAATATGACCTCTACATACACCCATACATAACATGTCAATCATGAAAATTCCATATAACACGAGGAGTCAGAAAAACAAAAATTATGTGGTATAACCAATCATATCATAGTTTCCATGTTAATTCAATAATAATCAAAGTGTCATACCACTATAGGTAGGCTCCAAGTTTTATAAGACCAATTCATCCTTGTCGTGTCCCTTGAGCATCTCGAGGGAAACTCGGTTAGGCACTGGTAGGAGTCCTATAAGGATATCAACCAAAAAAACACTACATGATTTCATTATAGGTGGATCAAAGGGGTATCATGGAAAATGGCATCGCATTGAATCAAGAGCCATGGAGAATACTCATTCCACGCCATCCACTATCATGTTCGCGATTCATGAGAGAAACATCCACGTTTTATATACCAAATTCATCAGTTTCATACCACTTGAGTTTACCCACTCAAAAAAATACATATCCAATTAAAAATTATGTGAATTACCACACATTTAACTATTTACATTCCAAGCTAAACAAATATTGTGTATACACACACATTCAAAAAAAACCACATATGACCATTTGATAGAATATATTTTTAAATATTTTAATAACTCAATATCATTTTCAATATGGAAGGAAGGAAGAATATCTCTTTAGTAATCATATCAATTAACTTTAAATATAATTAATCTTTCCATAAATATGAAGTCATTGGAACACACTGCTTGGTTCATTCAAGAATGGGTAATCAAGGAGCGATTACCTGGAACACCCCATTGGTGTCATTTTGTTTGGGAAACAACCACTAACTCTATAAACAAGAATTTACAGACATCAATAATAGGACTAATTATCTTAATTAAATTTATCATTTAAATTTCAGGTCCGTTCTAGAATTTATGGCTGGTAGTAAAATTACAGCTATCCTGAATTAGTACAAAAACAAATGGGATATGCATAGATAACTTACTATAACTCGGTAGTAGAGTGATCATCAACTGTCATCTTATGATTTGACACATACTAGATGTAAATTGAAGAATGAATGAAGAACATGAAATTAGGGAATAATAGCATGCACATAAATAGAATCATTGATACCAAGACAAATGTAGAACAATTAAAAAGGAATTTAGAGTGCATAGATGTGGATCTAATGAGATGAGTGGCACATGATTTTGAGATCATGAGGAGGATCAAGATCAAATCCTAGAATAGAAACCAAAGGAATCTCAAAAGTGGTTAGATTTTTCTCTATTGAATAAATAATAGTTAGGTTGAGAAATTGATTTTAATTACAATTAAAGTGGAAATTTCAGAAAAAACCCTGGGTTTGCATAGTTCAGGCACACCGTTATAAAAACCATGTGCCAATAATTCATGGTTAGCTCTATGGGAGGGCACATCAAATGGTTGTTCGAGACAGTTTGACTAACCATGTGAAAACCATGCCAAAATACACTTTCAAAAAATTGAAACTGGTGGTTCTGGTTATGGACAACAATTCTCGTCGTTTTTTCTAACTTTTCACCCTCTTTAAGCGCTCTACCCATACGATTCATGGTGTTTATGACAATGATTCATTACATGCAATGTTTGAACTAACCCTGTGATATGCCATTTTCAACCAAGAAGTAGGGTTCTGGGCTCTATACAATCCCTAGAAACCCCCAAAACACCCATGAAAAAATTGGTTGTCCACATTATTCCCTATTTACATATTTAGACTAAAATAAAATGATCTTTACCTCATATAGAATCCCAGTTTCTTATAGATATCTACTTATTATTCATCCTTGGGCTAGGGAAATCGATGAGATAGATGAACTCTTCGAAAAAATCAAAAAATAGCATGCATATATTTTTCATTCTATACATAAATATTAATAATATAGGGAATAAAGTGGAATATAAATGTTATCAATTTATTTCAAATGTGACAAATGTTGAAGGTATCAGACAATGATTGAAGGAACTAGAATAATGCCTTGGGGATGATGGTAGGGATATCTCAGGCGTGGAGGTTATGTTCTTAGAGGATGAAGAAAAAAAAGAGAATTTTAAATATCCATAGGGTAATTTTTTAATTTATGTTCACGTTAATATGAATTGGGTATGAACACAATGTTTTCAATATAGTACACAAACTGTGTTTGTCTCACTTCCAAAAGGAATTCCACAACACATGGTTGGTCACATAGTTTGAAAAAACATGTGTCTTCCCATTTGGGACATCAACTTATGTCATAGTAATGTTCTTTCATAGTCCCACTATTAGGATAACTATGTGCCGACCAATCAAGAATTGGATTTAGTTTATCTATAGCTCCTCACATGAATATGTCGCATACTTCACTCAATTTACAACTCATACTCCTCCAATGTTGGGACTACCAGTTGAGAAACATGGTTTCTACTAACCATGTTCCAATGGTTCACCTTAATATATGCCTAAAAACATGATATGTGATCTATGATCGAGTTGAAGACTCTAATGAACCCTTCCATAAACCTTCAAGACCATCCATTGGACAATAATAATAATAATAAAATGTAGAAGATTAAATATCATTAGGAAATTCAGGATCATGCAATCATTCCTCTTTAAAACAACACATCGATATTTTTCCCTGATAAGGTGGAAAATTAATCTATCTGAAAAAACCTATCCCTAGTTCAAAAAAGTCAACTGTTTCCTCATAGTACTCTTCTTATACATAGTAAAGCTACTATAATAGATTTAATAGAGAATCTAACTATATCTCAAAGATCCTAGGATATTAGATCAATGATACATGTTGGATTATCCGTGAAGGGTGCATCTTACAAAAATTAAACCTCATATGTATGAGGAATATAATATGGGTTTTATTTATAATAGTGATGCTACAATATATGGATGTTGTCATACATGATTATATACATTTTACTAAATACAACTTATAGGATACCATTCTATATCTCTCAATAATCCCAAAGGTCTAGACATAACAACGAAAAATATTACCCTATATATAAATTTCTTTGTGGACCATTCTAGGAGAAACACGAAATAATAATTAATCGATGCACATGAACTCTAGTGGAAAAAAATAGGTGATTGAGTAAGACTTCTTCCTATGATGATCTATATCCATACACTTCTTGATAAGTTGTACATTCTCAGAAGTCTTTTAAATTAGGCGATATCCTTAATTTGACGACTCTCATTCCCCAAACAATCATAGTGGTTAATGGATAGTCCGTTTATAAAAAGCCTCATAAGGATCCATGTATATGATTTTCTGAATGTTGTGGTTATAAGAATATTCACAATGTTATAGCTGTTTCTCCAAATAACGTCAAATATTTTGGTTGCATACCTAAAAAATATCTTATGAAAACAATATCTTAAGACCAAAATTATATTAGGTATATGGTTTATAGGTCATACTCAACAATTTATACAAAACCAGTTCCATCAACAACCCTTTCAAGAACTGCAACTAAAAATGAGTGTCCCTATGTGATACGATATTACATGAAACACCAAGATGGTTTGTGGTATATCTAAAATATATCAATCCATGGTCATCTAATAAAATAGTATCTCTAATAGGTATACAGTGATTGAAATTTTTCAATGATTCTATGATTACCCATTAAACATCAAACCACATGGCCAACTAGGTCATACCATGAAAAAAAATATAGTGACACAATCTATTTTGAACTCAAGAATGGGAAATGACTATATAATCTCTAATGGAATGGGTTTTTTATCATTACTCGATGATAGGAGGAACCAATAGTAATAAATCCCTCAATCTCCAATTTCATACAAGGCCTCCAATACTGACATCATAAATCACATAACATCTTTATAAGCCCTAGATGTGTCACCCAAGAAGAAGAATGAAAATATAGATAAACCCCTTTCAATTTTCTTATGGATGCCATAAATTCCCATCAAAGCTTAATATCTCATCCTAATCAATGGTCTAATAAGGTAGTGACACCTCACCAAAAACACTCCTTCATTTGATGGATCCCTCATAATCAGAATGCTTCCACATATTAACTATGTTCAAATGTGATGACATTAAAAATTATGATTTTGGAATAACCTTACATTGGTGCACCTATACAAGTAAGTGAATCATATAAAAGAGGCCAACTGATTGACACTCACTACTATCCTCTTAAAATTCTTTTATATATGTCTTCTAGATCAAATCAACAAAAAATACATTTCCTTTACCTATTGTATAGGGAAGATCAAATTAAAACTATTGAACGTATTTAAACCATCCCATCAACATGATATTCAAGTCACATTTCATAAAAACATATGGTAGGATTTTTTGTTATATCTATATGAAAAAATGCTGCCCCAGTAAATAATTCCTCTAGTAACATAAGGAATGAACCACAACTATTGTCTAAAGATCATGTTTCATGTAACTATTCTCATAATAGAGTAATTGAGGAGACCCTTATGCCATGACATGGTCACCCAATATCTGAAAAACTAAACATATGATTCATGATGAATCAAAATAAAGAAAATATCGTATTCTATTCATAGGTATAATAAGGACTATCACTAAATACAATCTCTCTTTTAAATCCCGAAATTTCATTTTGTATTCTTCAATCATTATGAGCCAATTTTATTTCTTGGCCATTCCTATGCATGGTGCTGCTAGATGTGATAAACCATTAATAAAAAACTATAATCTCTATCTAGCCCCATGAATCCCTATATATCAAGTTTGGTATTGGGATGATACTATGAATAATTGAATCTCAAATTCTCTAGTTAAACAAATAATCACATCTCTTAGATAATTATACCCTACAAGTGTACCTTGTCAATATAAAATTGGCATATATTTACAATATAATAAATCTGGTTCACTATTAGTCTGCATGAAATGATACTTGATATCATGAAATTGTTCATTATTGTATCAATTATGTGACTACACCAAGATGTTTTATAATAAGGCATCACCAAATTAATATATATATATATATATATATGGAAAACACAGTTCATTAGTACCCTGATTACTACTGGAACATTCATAAGACTAAACTACATGAACAAATACTCACACATGCCAAATATAATGTGGAATATTTTATGATGTATATATGATATTCTAATAAGAACCTCAAGGTAGGCCAAAATCAATTCAATTTATATATATTTCTCACAACTTATAGATGGTAAAAGATTTTATCAAAATATGGTTATTGATACTAGTTATTAACTATAATCTAGTTCAAATAATTGTAATCCACACAATTCTTAAGGGTTCCATAAGAATTCCTGATAATATAGTCCCGTGAACCTGATGGAGAAGTATTGGGTAATATAACATTGATAACTTATAGGTACTCTAGCCATGCCATGGGCTCATCTAACTTAGTATTAGGCGTATTCTAACTAGGAATGGATGTCAATTATAGGACTAGCGTAATGACCCAAACTTTTGAATAATATTTGTTTCTAGAATTTGTGTATTGTTTAAATTTATACTCAATGAAACTATATCATTTAATTAGTGATGTGTGTATAATTAAAATAAAAACACTGGTTTTTGACTGTTATATGACCATTGGTCAATATGACAATGGGAAACTAAATTCTTAATTTTATGATTATTGTTTGTAATACAAGTGATCATGGTTAATTAATACATAAAGAAGAGTCAATGGCCTCATCCTATAGACTCAGACCATACGAATCTCGTATGTTAGATCTTGGGAAGGATCTTGCATCACTAGGCTTTGCTCCGGACCGAGCCCATGTGGAGCTTCAACATGTGAATCTTGAACAGAATCCCTTAAGGTATAAGTTCAAGCTGATAGAAATCAATACTCGGGCAATGTTGTTTGAGATTCCCCATGATTTATCTCCATAGCACACCATACACTTAAGTTCAATGCATGTTTTATAAGGGTCTATGTAACAAGGCCTTTGTTACTTTGGGTAATCCTTTTGTATAAATAAAATTATTCTTTATTCTTATAGAAATATTTTAGTATGTCAAATGTTCAGATAAATATAGGATGAATTTTTAGATGTTCCATTTACTGATGAAATTTTGAAAAAAAAGTATATTTAAACATATTTTTTATACTTTAAATAATTATTAATGTAAAATGATTTTCAAAAAAGGTCTTCTATTGTTGTGACTAGAGAGAAATTAAGAGTCTAAAAATATCAAATTAACTATTTATGAATAATAAAGTATGTATAGTAATATTACCCTTATTAATAGTATTGTGACTAATAGAATAGTAACATCACATAAAATATTATAAATATAATTAATGCATCTTGAATGGGGATGTGATATAATAACATAAGTAAATAACTGTTTCAGTCATTATTAGTTACGTTTTAGTATTTTCTTCAGGTAATAAATATATATATTTTAAAATAAAATACATCATAATTATAAAATTATATTCATAAAACGGAGTTCATTTTGGAATTTAGAGCTTCTATATTAGGTTAGTGGTGAATTTATGAGATTTTTATAAAATTGTTGGTTTTTCGGTGAATTGTAAAAATACAGTTTTGAATTTTGGTGTGATTAATGACATCATTACTGATGTAATAATGATGTAACAATTATATAATACTTTTGAATAGTAATATATGTTATTAGGTGTCCCAAGTGGCCAATAACCTGAGAAAATACCATGTGAAATCCCATGGTATGGAAAATGCCACTGATGAGGTGTCCCTTGGAAATTAATAAAATATTCCCTCATTTTTCAATAAAGACCAACCAATTAATTCATTCCATTCATTCAAAATTAATCATCAATGAAGATATTATATTTTTACATCTCAATGAGTCCTCCCAAGGTTCCCTCAATCCTCCAATGTCCCAACCATAAATCTTTCGATGTTACTCTTCAATGTAAGGGAATCTTTCACCATCATCTTTTAAGTCATCATTTTCATTATGTTATATCTTATATTTTCCATATTATTATGTTGGGGAATGTTATTATATATCATAATTACATTAAATTTAATGTTAAATTGATGATATACCCTTTCCTCTCTCATCATGTGATTTTATGAATTTTTAATTGACGCTGTTAGGCTGCCAATTGTTTTAAAAGAAATCACAGCTTCTATTTTCTTTCAAGTTTCCTTTTCATGTGGAGTATAATTAAAATATCCATTAAATGTTCTTATTTAACTTTTCTTCTATACCTATACTTTATTATGAGTTATTTATTATTGGTTTACCCTTATCCCTTATATTTTTAAGGTTTTATATAACCATGTTATATAACCGTTATGCTGCAAAAATTTCATCTCAAAGTATCTCTCTATTTTTCTCATGAAATTATCTTATTTTATTTTTATGAATTCCCAAAACAATTTCATTTCTAGTGGTATTAATAAAGACATAAAAAATATATATTTTATTTTGGAACTGACATAAATGAAGCCCTCATTCATTTTCCATGGGTTATAAATGACATAATGATCTTGTTTTTAAACCATTTTTAAAATGTCCAGATTTTGATATGAAAACCATATCATTTATTGTCATTGAGTTATATATAAAATTTATAATTCTGATCTATGCGGCTCACATGAAAATAAATACATTTTAAGGGTGCGCCCTGATAGTTCTCCAATGCATTGGGTAAAGATTTTAATCACTAAAGATGACAGGTTTCGCAATAACATGGTGAATAACCATGGTAATTTTTATAAAAACATGGGGATAAACGTTGGTGATATGTTCATGAATTTCTAAATTAAATTTTCTATCCACATATTCATGTTATGATTCATGATATTTTCATTATGATATGCCTCTACATCCATAGGTAATGTCTTTATATTTTTCATCAAGTTCTTATTGATATCATAAGAAAACTAATGCCCTTTCTTTCCTCACTGGGCCTTCTACTCACCCATTTCATGATGTATGTGCCTAGGTTATAAGATACAACAATTATACTTAGGATGAAACCTTAATAGAGCCTTAAAAGTGTATTAGAATAATAATTATTGTTTTCATGTATATGTTCCTGATTTCTAGGACACTATACATTAAAGACCATCTATATGTAAAATGTAATGAAACATTATGTATTAATAGGTGGGATGCCATAATGGATATCAAAGGATATATTAACTATTTTTGGAAATTATGGAATGAATCATTTTGGAAGAACCCTATATAAATGTTTAAATATAGGAAAATAACCTGGTATTTTAGTGTAATATTACTTAAGTGGGTTCCGAACAAATAAATCCATTTTTGGATACGAACAAGTGGATGTGGATCTAACACAGATGTACCTAGGAGATAAAACTCTGACAAGTAATATTGAGCTTGACCCGGGGTATCCTAGTACATGACAATGGGCCTTTCTTAACTTATGGTTTGACACTACCGAGGGATATGTTTGGTTAATCCCAAGCATTTTCTAAATCATTATGATGGATTTGTATAGAAATGTAATTGTTTAAGCATGATGTTTTATGACATAAAATCATTTACAGTTAAAAGATTCAAAAATGAAACAAGCTTACAACTAAGGTTTTATTATTTTGGAAAATGGCAGGAAATATGTGGAACCTTGAAAATGGTGATTACAATGGATCATGCACTAACGACACTCTGATGGAAGCTGGAATGTAATCATTCATGATAATGATGGACCAACTAACTGGAGTTATGGGAAATAACTGGAATCAAGATGAGAGACTGATCTCACTGCGAAGGGAACCACATTCCGTTGAGTTATTTATGTATCCATAACCACCATCCTTTAGTGGATCTACTGACCCATTTATTTCTAAACTCTGGATCAGCACTATCGAGAATATCTTTTTCATGCTCTACTATTTGAATCAAGAGGAGGTCACACTAGATGTTTACCACATAGAGGTAGAATTTGATCAGAGGTTGGAGATTAATGAAAACATGAGACCCAGATAGTAGGTTGATGCTATCGAGTGGAAATATTTAAGTGGGATCTTTTTCAATAATTATTTCCCTCATTCGATGTGATAAAAAATGGAGGATTTTCTTGAGCTGAAGCAGAAAGGGAATGAATTTGTTGAATGATACGAGAAGAACTTCACCAAACATTCCCGTTACACCTAAATCATTGTCATCGATCCTAATGGGAAGGTTGATAGATTATTTAGTGGACTAATACCTCATCTATAGAAGATTCTAGCCAACCCAGAATATGAAAATTATGAGGAGATCATACGGAGTTCACAAAAGGTCGAACTAGAGTTTGGTGAGGCATATTGATCTCATAAATCCAATGACAAGAAGATATTAATGGTACCAAGCCTAGATAGGATCTTCAATCGGGGAAGAGGAGGCAATCAAGTACCACATCCCACCTGTAATAAATGTTGGATGAAGCATTCAGGTAACTGCCTCCTCGAGAGTGGGAAGTGTTAAAATTGTGGGAGAGATGGCCATATTTCATGGAATTGTCATAGTGAGATAAATCCACAACTTCCCAACACTAACGACAAAGGGAAGATGGTGCAGGCCCTCCCAGATGTCCAATGTTATAAGTGTGGAAAACAAGGGGACTTTTCCAATCACTGTCCAAATCCGACGGCAGTATAAAGGAACCACCATCATCTTCATCAACTGACTAGGTAGCGTGTTCATAATTTTTATATCATGATAGGTGATAGTGAATCTTCGAATGATGTGTTGGAAGGTTCTCTTTTTGGTCTATCAAAGCTATTATGTATATTGTTTGATTATGGTTTTAGGTAGTCCTCTATTTCCTCTATGTTTGAGAAGAACATAGAATCAACCCCTGATGTCCTAAAATTATAGTTATCAGTCAAGACTACTAGTGGGATTATCCACAAACAGTTTTTGTTTAATAACTATAGTATTTAATTTGGTGAGAACAATATTATCACAAATCTAGTACTCATTCAGATGATGGAATTAGACATTATACTAGGGATGGACTGGATTTTATTGTATAATACTAAGATAAAATGTATAAGTAAAGAAATATCAAAAGTATTGAATGGAAAACCAATAGTTATCTTTTAAGGAGAGATATCTCAAACTGATATTGTTCTAGAAAAACCTCCGATATACTTCTTTATGGAGTTGATTGGTGGAGAAGATGAAGGAAATGAGTGTATAAGGATAGAAAATGACCCCATAGTCTGGGAATACATTGACGTATTTCTTGAGGAGTTACCTGGATCTCCCATGGAAGGAGAGGAATAGATCTCCATTGAACTCGTACCTAGATCTCATTTGATATCAATGACCCCATAGAGAATAGAAAATAAGGAGCATGAGGAATTAAAGAAGCAACACCGAGATCATTTGGATAAGGGGTTTATCTATCCAAGTGTGTCTCCTTGGGGATCACATGTTCTCTTTGTGAAGAAGAAGGATGAATCAATGAGGCTATGCATTGATTATAGAGAACAAAATGGGGACACAGTGAAGAACAAATACCCTCTTCCAATAAGTGATGACTTATTTTACAATCTTTATGGGGATCAATTCTTCTCTATGATGGATCTTTTATCTGGTTATCCTAATTTGAGGGTGTAGAAAGAAGATATTTCAAAAAAATGCCTTCTGATCTTGATATGGGAATTATGAGTCTGTTGTTATGCACTTTGGACTGACCAATGCGCCTACTACTTTGATGGATTTTATGAATAGAGTCTTTTAGTAATACCTTGATAAATTTTGGTAGTTTTTATTGATGAAATTATGATATATTCCAAATTTCATGAGGATCATGAGGATCATAATAGGGTTATTTTCCAAACTCTGTGGAAGGAGAGGCCTTTTGGATGGTTTAGAAAATGTGAATTTTTGTTACAACATGTTTCTTTCTTGGGGAACATTGTAAACAATTAAAGAATCATATTTGACCCTGCAAAGACAATGGTTTTAGAGGAGTGGCCTCATCCTACAACAATAACTGAGATACATAGTTTCCTTTTATTAGCGGGATATTATAAGAGTTTTTTGAAAAACTTTTCCTGACTTTCTAATTCATTAACAAAGTTAACTCAAAAAGGGTTCATTCATCTGGAAAAAGGATCGTGAGGAAAGATTTCTAGAGCTGAAGAAGAGATTGGTTACTACACCTGTGTTAAATCTTCACTCAAGTGTGGAATGATTAATTATTTTTTTGTAATGCATCTATAAAATGGTTTGAGTGCATCCTCACAAAAAATGAAAAAGTCATTGCTTATACATCTCTATAGTTGAAGACTAACTAGCAGAACTATCCTACACATGATCTGGTGCTAGATGTGGTCATTTTTCTCTGAATATATATAGGCACTATATTCAAGTGGAGAAATGTGATATATACATAGACTATAGGTGTTTGAAGTGTATTGTCATAAAAAATTAATTTAACATGAGACAAATGAGATTGTAGAAACTTCTTAAAGACTATTATTGTTCAATTCATTATCATCCCGGAATAAAAAACAACGTCGTTGATGAATTAGGAAGGAAATACACATTTTTCTTTCTCTGATGAGGACTCAATGATATCCTTTTATCAATGACCTAGTAATGCTGGAAATGGGAAGTATAAGGGAAGGAACATCAGCATCCCTAACCCAAATGATTTTTCAAACGTCATTACTAGTGAAGATCAAGAAATCTTAGAATGAAGATCCTTTTTTACAAAACATGTATGAGGTTTTGAAGTTTGGGAAGTTTATTGAGTTCCATATGGATCTAGAATGTGTAAGGAAATTTTGTACCAGACTATGGGTTCCCTCTATTTCAGAAATAATAAAGGAGGTGATGGATGATTCCCAAAGCTATACATTCTCTATACATCCTGGAAGCATAAAAATGTATTGAGACCATCGTGATCATTATTTGTGGGATAATATGAATAGGGAGTTTTCTGACTACACATCAAGGTGCTAGGTATGTCAACAAGTGAAGGAAGAGCGACAACTTCCTAACGGGGTATTGCAACCACTACCCATACCAGCATGGATGTTGGATAATATCAAAATGGACTTGGTCACTAGTCTCCCGATAACTTCCAAAGGAAATAAGGCGATATGGGTTATTGTGGACCGTCTTAACAAAACTACCCACTTTATCTCTATTCAGGAAGATTTCTCTCTTGATCAACCTTTCAGGATTTACATAAAGGAAGTGGTAAGGGGTCCTGGAGTACCACTTTATATCGTTTCTGATCCTGATAAAATGTTCAAATGAAAATTCATGAGAATTCTTAAACATTCTTTATGTACAAAATTGAATTTTAGTACAGTCTATCACCCAAAAACAAATGGACAATATCAAGGGACTATTCGAACAATCGAGGTCATGCTGAGAACATGCTGAAGGGAATTTAATGGTGGATGTGATCAACATCTCCCAATAGTTGAGTTCTCTTACAACGACAGCTTCCACTTGAGCATTCAAATGGATCCCTATGAAAAACTATATGGGAAGCGATGTAAAACTCATATGTTTTGGGATTAAGTTGGTGTGAGAATGCTTCTTTGTCCCGATCGTGTGCAATAGATGACAGAAAAGGTCAATTCCATCTGGAAACACATTATTGCTGCTCAGATTCAAACAAAGTGCTATACTGAAAACCATCAAATGGATATGGAGTTTAATGTTGGTGAAATTTCCTTCATCAAATTTCACCTTGTAAGAGATACATGAGGTTTGAGAAGAAACAGAAGATGAGCCCTAGGTATATTGGCCCCTATGAAATTCTTGATCACGTTGGAGCAGTGGCCGATCAGCTTGCACATTCTCCAAATCTAGAACTAGATAATGATGTCTCCAACATATCCCTTTTCAGGAAGTGCATATCTAACACTTCAAATTTTCTAAATCTAAAGGTGGTACAACAGTAACATGACCTTTCTTATGTGGAGCAGCCGGGGGAGATCATTGATCGTATTGACAAGGTTCTACGCAATAAGACTACCCACATCCATAAGGTGTTGTGGAGGAACCACAAATCTGAATAAGCCAAGTAGGAACTAGAGGACTCTATGAGGCATATTTACCCTCACCTTTTCTCTTTTGAGGATACAAGATGAAATTTTGGAGTCAAAATTTCATAAAGCGGGAATAATGTAATGACCCGACCTTTTAAATAATATTTGATTCTTGAATTTTTGTATTATTCTACATTATACTCAACAAAACAATATCCGTTATTTAATAAAGTGATTATAGTTAAAATAATACCACTGGGTTTTGACTGGTATATGACAGTTATTCAATATGACTATTGGAAATTAAATTATTAACGTTATGATTATTGTTTATAAATACAAGTGATTATGGTTAATCAATATATAAAGAAGAGTCAATGGCCCCATATAGTAGAATTGGGACATATGAATCCCATTTTTCAGAGCTTGGGAAGAAGGTTTCATCACTAGGCTTTGCCCTGGAATAATCCCATGCAAATCATCAACATGTGAAGCTTGAACAGAATGACATAAGGGAGAAGATCATGCTGATAGAAATCACTACTCATGCATGTTGTTTGAGACAACCCAATATTCTATCACGATAACACACCTTACACTTAGGTCCTAAGAATGTTTTATAAGGTGATACGAAACAAGTCCTTAGTTACATTGTGTAATCCTTTGGTATAAATAATATTGTTATTTATTCTTATGCTAAAATTTGTGTATTTGAAATGTCTAGATAAATATAGGATGAATTTATAGAAGTTCTTTATTATTGATGAAATTTTGGGAAAAAGGTTTTTTCAAAAAAAACTTGTATAATTTAAATAATTAATAATGTAAAATAATTATAAAAAATGGTCTTCTATATTTGTGATAAGTAAGAAATTTAGATTCTAATAAGATCAACATAAATTTTAGTGAATAATAAATTATGAATTGTAATATTATCCTCATTAATTTTAATTTGGCTAATAGAATAGTAACCTCACTTATGAATGTATAAATATAATTTAGGCATCTTGAATAGTGAAGTGATATTATTGCATAAGTAAATAAATAATTTGGTAATTATTGGAAATATATTTGTATTTTTTCGGGGTAAATAGTATTTTTAATTAAAAAATAAATATCTCATAATTAGAAAATTATTTTGATAAAATGGTGATCATTTTATATTTTGAGCGTCGATATTAGGTAAGTGTGAATTTATGAGATTTATATAAAATGATTAGTTTTTCAGTGAATAGTAAAAATACAAATTTGAGTTTTTTTATGATTAATGACATCATTAATGATGTAATAATTTTGGTCTACTTGTGAATAGTACTATATGATATGAGGTGTCCCATGTGGTCAATAACATGGGCAAATACCATGGGAAATCCCATGGGTTTTCAAATACCATTGATGAGGTGTCCCTTGGAAATTAATAAAATATTCCATCACATTTGCTATAAATTTCAACCCATTATATAATTAATTTCCTTAAAGCTTCATCTACAATGATGATCTAGTATTATTACATCCCAAAGTGTCCTCTTTAGGTTCCCTCAATCCCACATGTCCCCAACCTTCATGCTTTCGAAGTTACTCTTCAAGGTAAGGGAACCTTTCACCCTTCTCTTTTAATTCATGACATCCTTTTATGTTATGTCTTCTAGTTTCCATCTTCTTAGGTTGGGGTATATTAAAATATATCCTTATTAATTTCCATTTTATGTTGAATTAGTGATATTCCATTTCCACCATAAAAAAATTATTTTCTATATTTTTAATTGAAGTTGTTAGGCTGCCGAATTTTCATAAAAGAATCACATCTTCTCTTTTCTTTAATGTTTCTTTTTCATATAGTATGTTATTAAAATATCCATTCCATGATCTTATATATATTTTATTCTATCCCTATACTATATTATGAGTTTTGTATTAGTGGTTTACTCAAGTATCATCTCTTTATAATGTTTTTTAAAACCATGTTATATAATCATTATGCTATAGATATTCTGTCTCAACAGTTCTATCTCATTTTCTCTAGAAATTATCTTATTTCATTTATATGAATACCCACGGCTATTTTGTTTCTATGGGAATTAATAAAGAGATAAAAATGATATATTTTATTCTTTAATTGACATATATAAAGCCCTCATTCCATTTCCATGGGATATAAATGACAAAATGATCATGTTTTTAAACACTTTTTTAAACGTCATGATTTTGATATAAAAACCATTTGTTTTATTTTCTTTGGGTTATTTATGAGATATATGACGATTATCTCTATGGATCACATAAAAATAAATCCATTATATGGTTTCACCCTGATAGCGCTCCAATTAATTGGGTAAAGAATTTACTCTCAAAATATGTCATGATTCAGGAAACCTGGGTGAATTACCTTTGTAATTTTTTGACACTTGGGGATGAACCTCAGTAATATGTTTATGAGTTTATAAATTAAATTATATAGCAACATAATCATGTTATAATTCATGTTATTTTCATTGTGATATTCCTCTACTTCCATATCTCATGTATTTATGTTTTTCATCATCTTATTATTGATATCACAAGTAAACTAAGGACATTGCATTCCTTACTAATCCTTCTATGTACCCTTTCCTGTATGTATGTCTCCTAGTTATGAGATGCAGTAAATTTACATAGGATGATACTTTTATAAAGTCTTGGAAGTGGGTTAGAATAATGTTTAATGTTTTCATGTACATTGTTCCCGATTTTCAAGAGACTAGACATTAATGATCCTATGTTTGTAAATTGTAATGAAAAGTTTTGTAAAAAAAAGAGAGATGCCATACTAGCTCAATTGTAAAATATTCATCTCTCTTTCTCTTGAGGTAGTAAAAAAATTTCTTTAGGTATGAAATTCTTTAAGTGATAAACCATTACAGAAAAATTATCCTAACTTTTTCTCTTATCATCAGTTTAAAGGCTATCATTACGTGTTTCCACCCTACCCATAACAAGTTGCTCAGGTCTAGATCAACCTAGCAGAATGTCCCATTAACCCTTGTGGATATATTTTTACCCTATGGATATATATAAGATACCTTCCAATGAAAAAATCATTATATGAATGATAAGGAACAAGCCTTTCCATCCAGAGGATGATTTATAAGCATGTCCTTTCTGGGAAGGAGAGGTACAACAAAAAATTATACTAACATATCTCAATGGGGAACTTTGATGTAATGTCCTTGGAGCCCACTGAATGGTTCCCCAAGACAGTTTCTATATGACATTAAGCATGCAGCCCCGCATGTTAGAGCGTTTCAACTAGCGATGAGGGTCCGGTAAGTCAGTATTGGGGAGACTATAACCATTGTTAATAGAACAAAACATTAGTGGAAGAAAATAAAAATAACAAATTAAGGAAGTGAATAAATAACCAGAACAATACCAAGACAAATAATAGTCAAACCATGAAAATATACTACTCAACTGAATGGTAAAACATGCTATGGATATGAATGTGCTATGTGTCTACAATGAAACTGAAAATAAAGACACAACGGCTCCAAAACAGGTCTCGAACTGCATCTACTTCCCTTTCAAATGCTCCAATCCAAAATTGAAACCTATCATAGGGCCTTTCCCTTATCTTGCCTTACTACAATAATGTCTAGATTGGTTCTGATTAGGTGGCCCAAATAGTGTGTGAGCACAACTCAGTAGGACACCACCAATAGTGTCTAAAATGAGTCTACTAAAAAGATAGTTCATTCTTATTGATGAATCAATATAGACAATTCATAATATATGTATTTATCACATTATCATTTTTTCTTTTAACATCACATTAGTCCAATTAAATTAATACTTCCCATTTGAATCATCATTCATTATTATCTTTAATTTGGTGTAATTCTTCATTTCTATAACATCAAATCTCAGTTGAAACAACATTCATCATTATCATTAATTTAGTGTAGGTCGTCATTCCTAGCACACCAAATCTTGTTGAGTGTAGATCGCCATGCCTAGAACTTCTTCTCTCAATTGGTTTAGTTTGTCATGACTTACACCCCATAATCTCGAACTTGTATAACTATTGGGGAAAAATCCATGTATATGTCCCAACTTCAAATTAGTGTAGGTCACAATTCTTTTCACAAAAAAATAACAACCATTTAGTCAATCTTTAAGTGATAAGAATTATCCACATTATTCATTTACTAATCCAACAATTAGTTATACATTCCAAAGTATAGTAGTTAATTCAATAATTAACTAAGCATAAAACAATTAATTAATTTGTCAATTAATAAATCAATCAACACAATACCCTTTCCAAAATTAATTCATCACAACTAACTATTCATATCAAAACCCAAAATTTAATAATTATTAATCAAAATTAATTATATTTGATCACTTTATGGAACATAATTAATGGTCACTATTAATAATCATTCATTGATAAACATAATTCCATAACTAATTCCCCATATAAATTATTTTATTGCAATTAATTCAATAACTCAAATACAAAATCACAACCCATAATTAAATATCCAAAATATCAATCAATTTGGGAAACTACCCATTCATTTGTTTCGTAATTTAATTATAAATAAATCACCAAGGTAAACACACTTCAATTCCACGTTCCTAATTACTTCAATTTAGGAAATCATTTATCAAGGGAATCTATAAAATTCATAAACTCATACAGATATCATAAACCACGACTATGGGAGTTCGATTTAGACCACCTAGCATAGATTACTGACAGATGTTAGCCCAATGAAAATCCACAAAATAAAAGAGGCACAAATTCATTGATCAAGCTCTAGATCTAAATCCCTAAAATCAAAATTAAGATCAAAGGCATCAAGTTCATGAAAATCTAGATCTAGATATAAAATCATACATCTAGATCATAAATTCTGGGTTTAGATTCTTTAAAATGGTGGAGATCTCCCATGAATATATATATAAAATATTAGATAAAGAAATGAAGAAGAATACATATGAAATCCACTTACTAAGAAGAAATTGGATCTTTAATCCAAGCTTTCTATCTCAAAGAACGGTGTTCAGATTGCCTTGGAATCTCTCCAAGAGAATTTGGAAACACCTATAATTCTTCAATCCCCTACTATTGTCAAAAATAAAGAAGTCACATGGGGTTTCTATGTTTTAAAAATTATTTTTGGAAATAAAATTCTACGGGCATGGATTCCTTGGCCGAGGCGCACGATTAGGCCAACTGTGTGCTAACCGTGCAGACCCCTCTATCATGTTGTGCACGGTTGGCACAGTTTGGTTGCATAGTTTGACAAACCGTGCACGAACCATGAAATACCCACTATCCTTTAGTATTCATTAATATTTCACCCTAACTCACCCCTAGCCAATACTCCAAGTTATAGGTGCTCAAATAAATAAAAAATTACCTGAAAACGCGACCGAGATGACTCTAGGAACGGTTGAGATCTTATAATCTCTCCACCATATAATAGATTGCCCTCAAGATGCACTCTTGAACTTGTATAAGATTTTGAGAAAAAAATATCGGGGCATTGAGCCCTCATATCTGCTTCCCATTCCCATGTTTCCTCTTGAACATTTCCATGATACCATAATGCATGAACCAATGGCATGATCTTTCCCCATAAAACATTCTCACTGAGACCCAGTAGACATACAGAATGATCCTCAAAGGACGTATCTACCTCGATGTCAACATCTTATACATAAATCACATGAGAATGGTCTGAATGATACTGCTGAAGTTGTGACACATGGAAAACATCAATCCTAGTGCTGAATTTCAGTGGAAGATCAAATTGGTACGCCATTTCCTGATTATCTCCAGCACCTCTAAGAGTCCAACGAACATGGGAGCTGACTTTATCTGCCTCCATATCCTGTGGTGACCCAATCTAGGAAACACCCGAAGTAATACACTATCACCCTCTGTAAACTCTAGGGGTCATATCCATCTTTCAGCATACATCCTTTTCCTACTCTGAGTTATATCCATATGTTTTTGAATCAATTGTACCAGCTTCACGGTCTCCTGAATGAGACTCGATCCTAACAGCTCTTAATTACCCACCTCTAACCAACACAGCAGCGATCTACAAGGTCTAAAAAAAAGTTTCTCATATGTTTCAATCTTTATAGTTTCCTGTGAACTATTTTTATAGGAAAACTCCACAAAAGACAATTGCTTCTCCCAAGAACCACAAAATTCAAGAAGACATGCTCGCCTCATATACTCTAACACCTGTATGGTACGCTCCAACTGTCCATCGTTCTATGGGTGAATGGATGTACTTAATAGAACCTATGTACCAGTTTCCTCCTATATGCCCTGCAAGAAGTGTGATGTAAAGGGTGAATTGTGATATGAAACTATAGTCTGTGGAACCCCATTCAAACAAACTATCGCTCTCACGTCTAGTTCTCCCAACTGCTCTACTATGATGGTTTATTTGATAGGAAATAAGTGTTAAATTTTTTTTAGTCGATCCATAAGGACCAAAATAGAATCATTCATCATATGATTATTTAGATGTCCTACTAAAAAATACATAGTCACGTCATCCCACATCCATTTTGGAATAGGTAGTGGCTATAAAAGGCTTCCAGGTCATGGATTCTCTGCCTTCACCTACTAATATGTGATGCATCTCATTATGAACTTTTCTATAGGCTTTCACGATACATTTTCTATCCTCGGGATGTACCACCCACCTTGATGCATTAAATTATCACATTAGTTCCTCTCTCATACACGTAGGGACAATAATAATATTTTTTTATCATAAATTATCTCCCCCTCATCTATTTTCAGGTCTGATGGTGTCTCCCCACCTTGAAGGATTTATCTTAAGGGAAAATACACCAGATCCTATTACTACCTGTTCCAGATCCATCTAAAGAGTGTTGACTCCACCACTATAGAAACTGGATTCATCATCTTTCGACTCTCCTGATCTACCACATGCACTTCCACCAGCAAGGTCATCATCTTCCACTCCTCACATGACTCATGTACTAACTGAGTCTGAGTTTTTCTTCTCAAGGCATCATCCACACTATTCCCCTTCTCAGGTGTATATTCCAATTCAAAATCAATGGAATGCATATACTCTACCAATTTTCTACTGATGAATCAAGTCACACTGTGAAAAGATGTACTTAAATATTTTGAGATCTATAAAAACTTTACATTTTTTACCCAAAATATAGTGTCACCAAAACTTAAGACCATATACCACTACTTCCAACTAGAGGTCCTGTGTATGGTATTCCCGTTCATGTGGCCTCAAATTCTGAGACCCATTAGCAATGACTCTATCCCCTTACAACAAAAAAGCTATGATTCCAACCCCATAAGTGTCACAATACACTGTGTAATCCTCACCAGACTCAGGTAAATCCAAAATTTGTGATGAAGTCAAGCGCTTCCTAAAATCTAGGAATGCATTCTCACATTCTTCTATCCAAACAAACACTATCCCTTTTTTGTAAAACTAGTAAGCGGTGATGTAATTTTGAAAAATTTGGGATTAATATCTATTAATATCCTATTAATCCCAAAAAACATCTAATATAAAATAAATTCTTGGGATGATCCCATGAAATCATTGCTTGAACATTGTCTGGGTCCACTTCCACATGTTCTTATATGATGATGTTCCCCAAAAAGTGTACACTTTCAATCAAAAACTGACATTTACATATCATGGAGTATAACTGATTCTCTTTCAATGTATCTAGCATGATGTCAAGATGTTTAGAATTATCGTTATGGGTCTTAGAGTATAGTAAGATGTCTTCCAAAAACACCGCAACAAACAGATTTAACTACAGATGAAAAGTCCTATTCATCAAGGCCATAAACACTGCTGGAGCATTAGTCAACCCAAATAGCATTATAAAAACATCATAATGTCTATACATACTATTAAAAGTATTTCATTGAATATCAGAGATCCGAACTCTAACTTGATGATACCCTGATCTCAGAAAGATCTTTGAGAACACAATATCCCCCTTCAGCTGGTCAAAAAGATATTCGATACACTAAAGTGGATATCAGTTTATCACGGTTATTTTGTTCAACATTCTGTAATCGAAACACAAGTGTAAACTCTTAATGGCCTTCATTGAAAAAAATAGCGATTCCAAAGGTGATTTACATGGATTGATAAACACATTATCTTCCAATACCTTTAACTATGTTTTTTGTTCTTGAATCTCAATAGGTGCCCATATGTAAGGTGAAATAGATACCTGCTCATCTCCCAGCATGAGCTTAATAGGGAATTTTCCATCTCTATTAGGTTTAAATATTGAAATGTATTTAGGAAATATAAACTAAAATAGTTATACTACTAGTGGAAGGACATATTTACTAGAACACCCATCATCTAGAAAAAGTCTAGAAACATGGGTTGTGAGCTATCCCAGTTGCTGAGTAATAGGTCTAGCTCTGCCCACATGAAAATCCCATTCTCTATGAAGGACATATTGGTCCCCATCACGAGATACAAAGGTTACTCTATTGTGATAAAAACTTATGTGGGCTCGGTATGTCACTAGAAAACCCATAACAACAATTAGAGAAATTACACTTATATCAAGGACATAGATATCCCAAAGGAAATGATACTCTATGATATCTAATGAACATCCGTTTCATAAACATATATATGTAGTCCTTGTTCCCATTTGTGTATAAATATTAATAACCATTTTTACGGACTCCAATTCCCTCCTCAATCCATTGACAATATTTGATGATATTTTGGAGTGAGAAGAACTAGGATGAAATAAGGCAGTACATAATGTAGAATAAACTAGAATAATACCTCTAACTTTTGATGGACCTACCTTTCTCTCCACAAGTGTAGGATGCACTACATGTAACTGTCATACCCCTCGTCCCTATATTGTCATCTGACTCTTCTGATTAGCACCATTCTGTTGATACAAGAACTCATTCCCTAAATCAACACATCCACTTCATCTACCACCTATTTTAGTAGAACAATAGTTTCCAAAACAACATGGTGTAGAAGACCTCCTTCCCACACTCTGACTCTGAGTAGATGCTCCCTCAGCACCAGTCTACTATTGTTTCCTTCAGAACCTATGTAGATGTCCATTCTTGCTAGAAAACCTGCACTCTACTGGAGGTCTAGGAAAATATCTACAATAATTTCCCTACACACTCCACTCATGGGAAAGCACACGAGAAAGATCCAATGTATCTTTCCCTCCCCACAGTCCACCCTCTGTCCCACAATCCCACCTAAGATTCATAGCGGTGCTTCCTGCTCTCTAAAGGCCATCTCCCTAATCGTCCTACTACCTGTCCAATATTGGAAGCCTTCATTAGGTTCCCCTATAAAATGAGTGCCTTATTAACAAGTTATTATAATTTCTTCTGCATAATGTTAGTCACCTGGGACTTAATTTCACACTTAGTTCCATCTGGAATTCCTTTTGCTGAAGAAGCCACATATTCTAACAAAGATGGATCAAAACTATATAAATCTATGAAACATCCAGTGTATTATATTATGGACATGCTTCCATGTGTTAGATGCATAAAATATGAAGTCTTATCATGCCTTAGTGTATCTAGATAGATGTGCTCTAATAACTTCTCTATAATTCCCATTCCATAACATCTCGTCAGACTATCCAGATCATACCTAAATGTCCCATTAGTGCTTCACAGAACCCAAAAGCATATAAGAATCCTACATGACTCTCATTCAACTGGAGTCTCCAAATTCTTAAGTATCTTATCTAGGGATTCAATCCAAAATTTAGATACCTTATGTCAACCCTCTATAGTAAAAGAAAGAGGATGCTGGATCTGAAACTCCCTTTTCAACCCAGACATACTTTTTTAAACCCACCCTTGGAATCTCTCTATGAATGTTATGAAACGGTAAAAGTTCTCTCCAAACTATTCCCCTTCTTCCTCAGCATACATCTATGATGCCTCAATCTCCCTGTCTGGAAGATCATTTCTGGTCATAAATCTCGATCTCTCCCTAAAAAAAGTGTCATGGTGGTTTACTACTACATATACATACACACGTATCAGGTATCATAACTCATCCTTATAAAATTTACATAAGAGGAAAAACCAATACAACAAGTATCAAAATTAAATTTCCCCCTGTTTCTCACCACATGGTCAACACTGATGCCTTTTCACTACCCTTAACCATCCAACACAAAGGTGTTGGTTAGCAAGGTCATAATCATTTTTATTAATTAATTCATCTATTAATTAATAATATTATCTAGAATTTATTAATTAAAAAATTATTTAATTTCCCATACTCTACTCATCAACCAGGGTTCCCATTATAGACCCATTTATTCTCATTTTGAATCATTATTCCAATCTCATAATAATGATAAAATTTCATGTTCATAAACTTACACACAACACATTTTCCCATGAGTTCCTATAATGATGCATGTTACTACAACACTAAGGTCCTAGAATGATTCATGCAGACTAAAATATTGTGCCTATTTGGTCAACAAAAAAAATTCAACAATTTTTAAAACAAATATCATATCACACCATAAGTGTGTCACCCAAGGTGAAATAATATTCAACCTTAACAACAACAAAAAATCATAATAATCCCATGCTGAGTACTCTTAATTTCCCATGTACATGGGTTTGCAACACCAATTCACGAGTTCATTACCAAGCATCTACTCTTCCTAGTATCCTACCTACCTTTCCCAAAATAATAATACAAAATAAAAAGAATGAAAACAAAACTCATCTGATACCAATTTTTGATTTCCCCACCTAGGAGACACTAAAAGATGCCCTAAGATGGTTGACCACATGACCTCAAGTGCGCCTCACCGTATTCCAGAGGGTTCCAACTATCAGCATGGGTATGGTAAGTAAGTCTTGGGGAGACTATACCCTCTCTTATCATAATAAAACACCTGTGGAAGAAAATTAAAATAACTACATACTAAAGCATATAAATAACGAGAAAAATACCAAGGAATATGATAGTCAAAAAATGAAAATACAATACTCAACTAAATGGTAAAACATTCTATAATTATGCAAGTGTTATGTGTCTACAATGAAACTAAAAATAATGACACAACAACTCCAAAACTGATCCTTAATGGTATCTAGTTCCCTCTCCCATGATCGAATCCTAAAATATAACCTATCACAGGGCCTTGCCCTTATCCTATCCATGAATAAAAAATTCTTACAGGGTGCCGATAAGGTGACCCAAATATGGTGTGAGAACAACTCAATAAGCCGCCACCAATAGTGTCTATGAAGAGCCTAGTCAAAATATAGTGCATGCATATTAATTAATAAATAAATACAATTCATAATTTAAATAGTTATCATATTTTCATTTAATATTTAATCATCAGAGTAGGACAATTCAATTAGAATTTCCCATTTGAATCATCATTCATTATTATCATTCATTTGGTTTGGGTCTTCATTCATGACACCCCAAATATCAGTTGAAACACCATTCATTATTAACATTTATTAAGTGTTGGTCGTCACGCCTAGAACCAAAAATCATGATGGGGGTAGGTCGTCATGCCTAGATATTATTTTGTTAATCAGTATATGTCTTTATACCTAACACCTCATTATCTGAATCTTGGATAACAATTGGGGAGAACTCCATTTCAATGTCCCAACATCCAATAGTTTTTGGATTTCATGACTAGCACCCCAAAATCTCATCCATTTAATCATTCATTAAGTCTTATGAATTTTCAACATTATTAATTTACTAATCCAAAGATTAGTTAAAAATTTAATTGGAAATTATTTAATTCAACAATTAACAATGTGTAAAACAATTAATTAATTCCTAAATTAATTAATAAATCAGCATAATTCCATTTCAATATTTAATTCTTCACAACTACTTATTAATATCAAAACCAAACAATTCATAATTATTTATCACAATTAATTATCTTTTATATTATACTGGAATATAATTAACTCTCACAATTAATTATATTTTATAGGCAAAAATTGTCCCTTTATTAATTCCCCCAGTTAATTATATTATTTTAATCTATTAAATAACTCATATACAAAATCACATCCCAGTATTAAATCTCAATAATATCAATCAATTTAGAAAACCCCCTATTAATGTGTTCCATTATTTATTTATCAATAAATCTCTAATATAAACACACATCAATTCACATTATTAATTACTCAAATTTAGGGAATCATTTATCAAGGGAATATACAAAATTCATAAACTCATAAACACATCATAATACATGACTATGGGTGTTCAATTTAGACCAACTAACTCATTTTATTGATTAAATTTTTCCCAATGGAAATACCCAAAATCTGAAAGGCACAATGTCATTAGTAAAGCACTAGATCTAAATACCTAAATCCAAAATTAAGATCAAATGCATTAGGATCTTGCAAATATAGCTATAGATCTAAAATCCTAGATCTAGATCATAGATTATGGGTTTAGATCCAAATAAAAGATTGAGATATTCCCTAAAAATATCTTGAAAATATAAGATAAAGAATGAAATAAGAATCCAGATGAATTCCAGATACCGAGAGGATATATAATCTTTAATCCAGACATTCAATATCAAAGAATGGTGTTTGGATGAACATGGAATCTCGTAAGAAGTTTTAGGGATCACCAATAATTCTTCAAGCTGAAGCCAAGGTCAAAACTATGGTTGTCATGAGGGTTCAAGTGGTTATAAAATGGATTTTTGGAATTAAAATCCCAGGAACATGGTTTCTTGGGTAGGGGCACATAGTTTGTTCATATAGTTAGACAAACCATGAGTAAACTATTCACAATAAACTATCATTTATTTTTCCATAAAATTTCACCTAAACACACCCCAAGACACTACCCCAAGTTAAAGTTACATAAAATCATCAAAATCACCAAAAAACATGACATAGATGACATCAGAGAAGGAAGAGGTCTTAGAGGAACTCCCTACACTTGTGTGCAATCTCTGATCTAATACCCTATGCAGTATAGAGTTTCATCACACCATATAAGTACTCTTTATCAATTCAGAGACACTCTATAGTTAGTGTAAACATAAAAGAGTAAGAAGAACCTACATCAATGATATATAAGAACATTATATAGAGGATATTGAATATCATACCTCAAACCATAGATGGAATAGTTCAATAATCCTCAAGGATTGAATTCACATCATATAACTATCTTTATTTGTAGATATGAGATATCAATATACTATATTGGGGAGGAAGTCACTTATGGTACTATAAATATTCTTTCTATATCCCTCATCCTTGACTACCCCCTGAGTCTACATAGTTGGTAGTGCTCTGGGCCGCATCTGATGTGAAGCAGTAGATCCTTCACTGAAAAAAAGAGCTGGTGAAGTTTTTCTTATTCGATTCATATATGAATGATATTGAACATAAGAATATTTCTTGACCACCCAAATTTATTCCTTAATCTCAACCATGGCTCTGTAAGACCATATTTACCACACTCTTGAGAAATTATGGGGCTACACTGGAACACACTCTTAAAATAAAAGAGGGGCTTCATGGTACTAGTCAGATTAGTTCTAGGTCTCAGAGGTGAAATTAACTAGCTCACACCCACTACTTATCTCAATGTATTCTCAGTAATAATAAAATGATTTTAATTATTTTTTTAAGTTTTAAAAACAAAATATATTCGCCTAACATCTTATTTCATTCATGAGACCATCCTCAAAAAATGTATCCCTGTATAAATCATCTCCCATAAGGATAGGTGAAATGTATTAGTGCTCCATGAAAAGTCTGGTGTAGTTCATCAATGATAAAACACCCTCTTCCATTTATATAAACACTATTTACCTATCATCCTTCAACACCTCGAGAAATAAATAATTATAGATGGTTTTATATAAATCCCATCAAACCATATATAAATGGTGATAAACCTGGGTAAACACATCCCACAATCTCTTGGTTGGATCATGTAATAGATAATATATAATATTAACCCTCATCTCAGGGTGAATCTATAGATTATCCAATATAGATAGTGTGGTATCCATCTGTGAATCTCTATCTTGTGGACCAACATCCCCAGAAAATGATGGCAGATGATGTTTATGAAATTCTTGCTTTAACCCTATAATTATAGGGGAAAGATGTGGGTTCTCATTTAGAGTTTTCATGATCCATGTGAATCCCTATAAAAAATGGGAATCATTTCCATTTTCTTTTATAATAGGAAGTTCCTTAAGTTTTATTACTCAATGTAACACTATTGGCTTAAGGACCACCACCTATGGAGAATCAACATCACCACTCTCCTAGAACATGGCCCATGGAAACTGAGTTTGAATGAAACTAAAATATATATAGTCAATGTTCATGATTGAATTGATAGCTATCTAAATCGTATTTAGAAGAATATGATATGTACATTCCTTCCAATATTAAAGTAACACCCCTATTTTTACACAAAAAACCCAGTCTAGGTGTAGTATAAGATATTAATAAATAACATGAGATATTTCCACCCACCAACAACTATGGTAAGGTAAGTCTCATGTTCTATGAATCAAGTCATGAGTATTGGGTTATAATTTTTAAATTTTATGTTATAGATTAAAAAACCCTTTAATATGAAATTATAATAACTATATATCAGTTACCATTTCATTAAAATTCCACGAATCCATTATTGATACTAATTTATGTATATAATAGACTAGTCAGGTGAGTCACAATTCTCAAATTATAAAGTATTAAGACTTATAAGACACAATTGGAAAGTCATGTAACTTATAAAATACCTTTATATACGACATTAGAATATAACAAGTTCATAGTAATAGCTTAATTAGATGGATTACCATTCTAAATTTTTTGAAGTAAGATCCCTATAAATTATAATTAGCATCCAATAAATCAAATCATACTTAAAACATTGATCTTGTAATCAAATCTATATAGCTATAACATGTGATAATATTTTAATTAAGGTTCCACCATAAAACAAAATATTGAAGAAACCATTTAGTTTGATAGAGACACATTAATAAAAAACAATTCATCCACATCCAGCATGATGATTTAAAAACTTCTATAGGTATAACAATCAACACAGTAATAAAATTTAACAAAAAATACTTGTACTATGAATATAATGTGAATAATCAAGTTCTTATATGTATTAATGAGAAAAAACTTCCTTATCATAATGTTCTAAGAAAAATTATTACCAATAATGCTAAAAATAATTAAGAAAACATGTGTCACCCAATGGGGAAATCAATAAAAATACACTAGTTATAATCAACAATATGATTATCCCTTCCAAGATAATTATTAATTTTCCTTGTACATGGGTTAGGTAATCCCAAGAATAGACTCATTATCAAATTTTAACATATCCATTTTATCCAAACAAATGACACAAATTAATAGATAAAATGAAAATAGTAATATGATAACACATTAGGACATCTCAGTTGATCTCATTTGATAGAAGTATCTAAACTGGTGGCCACATAGAAACAAGTGTGTCTCCACTTATGACAAAGGATTCCTACTAGAAATAATGGTTTGATATCGGTATAGTGAATATTTTTTACACTCATGATCATAGTGGTTCACTCAGAAAATATAATAAAAATAAACAATGGAAGCATATTAAGAAATTTCTAGTCCAATAATAATTAAACCATATAAATATAGAAGAAGAATGGAATAAGTAATACACAATTTGAAATAAAAAATAATGTTCATCATGTCATAATGATATAAAAAATAATATTACAATTGGTAAAGTAATGAATCATGCATATTATATAGGTGTACAGAAATAATGAAATACAACTAAGATTATCTTTACTAGAATAAGGAGTATAGGATCGGTCCTCTGCTCTCATACTCCATCCATGCATAATAATTTTGGAATCTAGAACTGCACCCTTCCCTTTTTTCTTTCATGTAATCAAAATTACTATTCAAGTACAAATTTTTAGTTTTAATATGGTATTAGATATACAATGTAGGCCACAAACAATAGAGTCTATAACAAATCATGTCTCTTCATATATGTTATAACTATGTACTGATATATATATGGAGTAAATAATTATAGTAAATGATAGTATAAAATCAATAAGAACATTATTTAACCAGAAGGATAAACATGTTGGATAAATATATAATAGAGAAATATTAGATACTACCTATGTTAGTATATAGAGTCTCAATAAAGTATGAAATATTGTAAATAACCATGTATCAAGATAATGAGGACTATGACATGAGGCCAATGACTATATCATGTTCAACACATCCATAGGGATCATCCATACCATACTATGTGCACTATAGCCATACATGGGTCTTGAACCATGGACTATGGATGAAGGTGTCCCCTCGAGTCTAGGGAACACGACTATGGAAACCTTGGTAATGAATTTTCTAGAGATTGAGGATCATGTCCATGGTGGTCCATGTAATTCAGGAGCAAGATAATTTCCCCGACATCCAATAGTAAATATTCAAGTGGGTCATCGGTGTCTTACCATAACACCCATTTGTAATGTCATATATATTGTTTTGAGAGGTTATTTTAGTGTTAATTCTCTTATTCCATTTGATTAATCAAAATAATTTCACAAAACATTTACAACCTACGTTGCAAGGTGATATGGAATGTTAGTGTCCATTTATTTATTTAATTCCATTCAATTTATTATAGAGTGAATAAAGGGAAAATTTTAGTGTCAACTTCGTTTAATAAATTCTATTTGATGCATTTTAGATGGAGTCAAGGGACCGTGATAGCTTCCACAAACATTTCCATGAATTTAATTTATCATATTCATTTATAAATTTAGTTAACATACATGTGATAATATTATGGTCCATGTTAGTATCTATTCCAATTCACTAATAAATTATACTATTATGTATTATAATATAGGATTTTCTATTTAAAAAAATTTAATTTCTAATCCATTTCATTATTCCATTCATTTTTAATTAACAAGTTGGAAAACAAGGAACTCAACCACTAACAATTTATTTAATTTAATTGCAACACCCTTTTACAATTATATATCTCAACATACCCCATGGATGGCATAGTCATAATAAATATAACTAACCAACTATGAGTGTTGTTCATGTTAAGGATACAACCATTGACCATTCATATAGATGTGATAACATGACTGAATTATAATTTAATAATTCAATAAAAATGACTATTAATTTATGGGGAATTCCCAGAAGGTTCAGTATGGGGAACAATGACATAATGTATTTAGCATGTGAACGTTTTGGATAGAATATATAAATCATCGACTATATATATGTAGAACTATTAATACCTTATATCAGCTTCTGTATTGATTTAGGATGAGTGAAATATAATAAATAAATTAAAACCCAAATAGTAGGTTAATATGGATCACAAGGATTTATAATTATGTACATTATGTTAAATAAAAAAATGAATCAAGATTATTAGAGGGACTACAAAAATTCTTTCAATGTGATATTAGATAATGTAATTAGACACCAATTGAAGAACTATTACCAAAACCCAATTTTATTGTTAATTGAATTAACAGGCTTGAAGGGGATGGAGAACGAGGAGAGAATAGTTAAAATACCACGGGGAAAATATTTAATATCTAATATTTGTATGAGTCTCAAAATTTTACCAAAAGGTTTTAGAAAACATAGAACAACTGTGATACTCCTCTATACAAAACCCATTAACCTTCACATAGTTGGTCACATGGTTTATCAACCCATGAGCCGAAACATGTGGGATAAATTCCGATGGGACAAGAATGGTGAATCATCTGTTCATTTTTCAGCTAACAATTCATAGCCTATTATGATACCCTCTAATGTTTCTCTTAATATCCTCACAATGTCATGTGGCCAACCTCTCACAATTTACAAAGCATACTCCTCCTCATTTGGGTCTGGTCAGTTGATCCAAATGGTTACTATTCACTATGCTCTTACAATGATTATCTATATGTATCTCCAAACACTAGAGTTATAGGTTCTAAATGATCCCCTAATTCTCACATTACCATAAATAAAAAATTATGAACATCTATTACTAAATAACATGAATTATTCTAAAAAAGGGTCTGTTCTACATTAGATATGTTAGTTACTTACAGTTTTTAGAATTTTTATTTAAATATTATTTTATTACTATTTTATTGTTATTATTAATATTTTACATTATATTCTCATAATGTTTTAATTTTTTTTATTTATAGAAATATATAATGTTATTAAAATTTAATGGAGTACAATTTCATTCAGAGAAGTATGTGAAAATAATATTTTCAAAAATGTTATTTTTTTGAAGAAAAATACATCCTAAAACATGAGGTGTTATATTTTATAACCCATGAAAATATAAATAGGTGCATAATATGTATCTTTACTAAATAATGTGAAGTTTAGATGAAAACCCCATACCTATAAACCCAATATACTTTAATGAACATTAAACCACTATATAAAAACTAGAAACATCTTCATTACTTAATTTAGAACCATTTTGAAGTGTATTATTTTTCATACTCATCAATAATAATAATTGTTTATAGATATATTTGTTAGTTATTATACCATTTCATTTTTAGATGTTTGTATCATTAATTATTTCATTTATGTTTCAAAATATTGATTTTTATCTTTATTGATTAATAATAAATTTGTTCTTACAATATTAGTCAATTTTGTGAAGTAACTATTTTTTAATGAGATATTTTATCCCATAAAGATTTAATTGATGATATAAATGTGGTTTGGGAGATTGGAATCTAGAAAGATCATATTTTATGAATTCTAATAATAATGAAAAGTCACCTTCTAATGCATACTCATTTTTTTCGATATTCAAGAACTATACTACAAAATAACAATTTCTCCCCAAAATAATTTATTACAAATTATAATGACATTTTTATATTCATTTTGAAAATGTTCATGTTGGTAAATCATAACTAATGTGAGTGGTCGAATTGGCCAAAAAAATCATGCTATAATTTGGACATGAGAGAGAATGCAGATTTATTTTATAGTAGTATCATTTTTACTAAATCATAATGTTCTTAATATTAAATTTTTATGATCTAAAATGTGATTTAAAATGGGGTTTTAATATAATTCAACAACATGGTTGAAATACATTTACTTACATAGATGAACTATCTCCATCCAGAAATTTGTTACAATGGAATGATGGATTTAGAAATCCTTTTTTGGAGTATAAGAAACTCAATACCAAATTGGGATGTGGTAGAGGAATTCATTTGGTATTAATGATATAAATTAAAAAAAATACTGTTTTTAGATGGGTATATAAGGGGTACTTTTAATGGGACTTTTGAGTAACATTTTAACAAATATCCATTCTTTATTGTATATGGTAATCAATTTAGAAATAAAATATGATATATTTAAAGAAATTATTCGAAATTAATGAAGGGTAGAAAAAACATACCTAATAATAATGTTTTAAGATATGTTTTTATCATATTTTATGTCATTACCATTACGTAAATCTTATATCCTTATTTAACCTTTATAGTGGTAACTTATTTTTCTACCTAAATAATATATTACCCTTAAAAATTTATTTTGATATATTAATGAAAAAGGAAAATAAATTTTAATGGATTCAATTTATACATTTTATAAAAAATAATATCAATATAATAACATATAATCTATAAAAAAAGTTAAAAAATAATTTATTCCTCTTGAAATTATTTTATATTTATTTTATTAAAATTTTTAATCTTTACATCGATTTCAATTTATTATATTATATAACATAAAACAATAATCTGAAAAAATTATAGGTAATGATTTATTAAATTTATTATTATAAAACATACATGAGAAAAATTAAACAAATTCAATGAATATATATCCCTTTTTTCATTAAATAAATTCATTATTTTCATAACCTTTTTGTAATCTTTTCATGAATGATAATTCATTTGTATATATAGAAACGATAAATTTTGTAATACTTATAACAAAAAATAAGATAAATTTAACTTTCTAAATAAAAAAAATTATATATAATACAATTATTCAGTTATATAAATCATATTTCAGTAGCCATGAATAATTAAATTACTGTTAGTTATAGTTACTTAATTATTATCAGGATAATATTGAATTCTCGTTATTATCATCCTTTTTAATTAGTAACTTTTATTTAAATAATTTTATATATGTAATAAGATTTTTAAAATCCAATATTTTATATAACAATTCATTTAGAAAAAAATTACTTTAATCTATAGATTATTGTCTTTTAATTCTTTTCAAAAATTATTTATTATATATCAAATAAATTTGATATGGTTTGAATTTATAAAAAAAATTATATATATGGACTATACTCTGATAATGCCAAACATGTAACAAGTTTTTCAGTTTTATACCCTAATAATATATACATGTGTTTAATGGTCATATTATAACTATATATCCTCATTAAATAACAGAAATTTATTAAAAAACCATATCAAACCATAATTTAAATTCCTTTAATTTTAACTTATTGGTTTTACAAAAATGATATCTCCTATGATAATATTTATTTATCATTGTATATTGAGTTCTCCTAATTGATATTCTCATATTCTCTGATGATCTTTGAAGTTTAATTTATTCACTTTTATTAATTTAATGATCCATGATATTTAATTCATATTTTCAATTAGGATTAATATGATGTTTTATTATGGGATGATAAATTATTGGTATTTCGATACATTTATTTTATGTTTTATTTTATAACCATGTAAAAAGAATAAAAGAAATTATGAATGATTGAAAAATAGTTAATGTAAGGAGAATGTTACCAAAAACATGTTGTGTCAAATTATCCACAAAAAAATAATTTTGACCATCTATTTTTTAACTACTCGCACTATGGAAAATAATTTTGGTTATTCATAATATATTAATGAAATAAGATAAAATTTATAATTATATATAAACCTCAATGTCATAGGTATTACATAAAAAATCCACATTTTCTTCATAATATTTGATGCCTGATATTGGGTTTCTAAACAACCATTTGAGCTTAATATCCATCATGAATCGGTATTTGAACCCAATAATGGAACTGGTTATCAAAGGGGGATCATATCCACCATTAAACATTTGATAATCATATATTGATTTATATATGAAATGTGATATCCTTATTCAATAAATATATGTTTGATCTATGTAGATAGAGGAAATATAAACATAAAACCACATCAAATTCAACTAGATAGGGAATTAAAAAACATTATAAAGAGAACATTACTAGAATAATTTAATAGAGATAAGTTATATAAATTGGATTCAATCAAAATGTCACTATTTTACTCTCTAATATTTTTTATATAATCATTGTCTTGGTGATTTATTATAAATAATAAATTTGTAGATATAAAGGAGGGGCTAAAAAAGAGTAAAATTGGTCATTTTCATTAGATTTCTCATTCACCCTTGGATATGGGATATTCAAATGTATATTGACATCATTAACCCCTAATATCTTATACTTGATTATTTAATTATATCACTCCCAAAAATTAATGATTTGGATACAAGGTGACGCATTATGTAGATATTTTGTTCAACTATTAAATTATTAAGCCTCATCATATCCCTTGTAGATTCATCTTCGTGGTGGTATCTTATAACACATTTGTAACGTTTAAAAATCTTTTTACGGTATGTTTCCCCTAGCATCATCAAATAATTTTTTCAATTAAATATGATTAATCATATTTCCATTATATTTTTTGTTATATTATTTCCCATAAAATAGATTCTTTCTCTTCAAATCCCCAAAAACCATGAAAATAATAAGTGTATCTAATTTCTATTTTGTCATTAAGTTATTATATCAAAATTTCATCCAAGATAATAATTTCTATTATAGATAATTATTTCTAGAAGAATAGTTTAATAAAATTTAATAAATAATTATTTTCGTTCATTATCAATTATAATATAAGAAAAATACTTTGAAATAAATGTAAATTTTTTGTAATATGAAACAATGGATTAAACCACTTTTTTCATTAGCATAAGTATTTATCTATTCATCATAGGGAAATGTGTTTAGAGAAACTATTATTAAATTGTTAAATATTAGACTTCTCATATTACATGTAGTAAATTTATATCACTTGACTGATGTTATTGATTAAGGAATGAATTTATATTCTCATATTTCAAAAGGTTTATGGTTAAAAAAATATTTCATCATCAAACCACTAGATAAATTTGTTTTTATTTTTCATATTCATAGCCAAGAAAATAATAGAGTAGAAAACCAATAAATTTAGGTTAGTCATTTCTCCATCATGGACTGAATGATGATTTATTATTTATAATTTTTTTTAGTTGGGAATGAATTTTTGAATAGCATCATAACATTTGGTAAGTATTTTCGTGATATATTTTAGTCTAACGACATTTTTGATTTATTGGTAATTGGACCAATTGAAAAAAATTTCATTGCACTCATTGTGAAATAGTTCCTCATTGTTCCAACCATCTACTAAACATAATATTTTTATTTTTAGTATTAATAACTAATAACATTAGTAATAAATTTTTAGATAAGGGATATAAATACTAATATATATTAGATTTTGACACCTTTATTCATCTGGTGATAATTTTATTTCAACCTACAACACATTTATTTCATCATAAGATAAATTAGGTTTTATACTATAATTATTCTTAATGTAATATACAAAAACTAAGAAACCAGTATCCAATACCCACAATTATGATACATGGTTCACATATTTACATATTACATCATTTAAATATATATTCGTAACATGTAAAAAAATTACAACTTAAAAATAGAAGAATATGTGTGTTATGATGATCAGATATTCCAATAACGTATTTTATAAAAATTTGAACCTTTAAATGAATTCAAAAAAAATACACCACATTCAAAAAATATCAAATGTTTCACTCTTCTATATAACCAATTGAATGAAAAAATAAAAAATTTCTGAGATCAAATTCATTATTAAGGGAAAACATAATATGTAAAATTTGAATATCGTAAGTGGGAATATAATCAACAAAATAGAATGAGAATATAGTCAAGGAATATGAAAAAAACATAAAACATTCATAAAAAATATAACATAAATCATTAAACATGTTTCTTGATTACTAGTTTAAAAAATAACACAACAAATAAGCCATAAGAGTGTGAAAAATTGACTAAATATTCATAACATAAATATATATATATATTATAATATACATATGAGGTATAGATACAATGACATAAATAATGAGATATTCTCAAGTTAACTACTAAGGAATTCTTAAAACAATAGACATGGAAAGCCAAAATCTATTATATATATGATTTGGAAGAACCACTAACACCATATATATTTTGGAGTTGGGCTTACCACTATTACTCTATAACAATTTTTATTTGGGAAAAGAACCCTTGCCCCATATCCTATAGGACATGGGATAACCCAAAATTCCTAATATAAATGTTAATAGACCTAACATATTAATTATTTAATTAGTTTTCTATATCATACCCACCCAAAAAATAATGATAAATTATTAAAATGTGTTCCTTATATGAATGAGAACATTAATAATAATATCATAGATTAGTGAAACATTGAGAGATGAATTAAATTTTTTCTGATTAATACATAACATTAACATAATCCATATTGAGAATTAGGTATCACGATATGATAATATGATATACTGTTTGGAACATAAGTAATATTAAAGTAAATTTACATAAAAAAATATATTTTTCATTTTTATTTTATATTAATAAAGAAATCAATAAATAGAATATAAATTACTTCATAGATATATATGAATTATTTTGAAATATTCCTCAATAAAAATGAAGAATATGGTAGGAAAATATATTCATGTAGTAGATATTTATATAAATATTTCATTAACACCATTGTAGAGACTGGAAATAGTAATTTAGAGGGTCCCTTTAGGATAATGTTAAAAGGGTTTCATTTCCATATTTTTTTAAAAATAGAAATTCATGATAGAAATTAAATTTAAAATCATATATCTAATGTCCTATTTTTTTAAATAAATTTATTCTTTTAAATTGTTATCATTGTATGGAATATTGTGCATAAGTGAACTCTAAAATATTATTAATTTAAAACAACACTTGTAATCTAGACCTCAAATTGGTGGGAAAAGGAATATTATTAAAAAAATTAATATAATATATTACTTTATAGCATTTTCTTAATATATAAATTTATATTTTGTAAATATGAACATAATTTCTAGAAAAATCATTTTGTTCCACAAATATATGTTTTTCTTTAAAGGCCATATTTTTATTCTATGAAAACAGAAATATTAATGTTTATGAATTTTAATAGAAATTTTATTTTTTAAAAATTAGCATCATTTATTTTGATTCTCCATGTCAAAAATATATTACAATAAATTTTTTTTAAATTTTTGACAACATATATTTTTTAGGGAATAATAAAAATTACTTAATTTGATAAACTCATAATTTTTATTATAATAAAAATACATTTCATGATTTTAATTTGATATCAAATTAACATATGTAATTTTTTATATTGAATCAAATTAATTACATTTAATCAATATTTATTCCTTAATTTTTTTATAAGTACATTTTTGTGATTTAAAAATTGATTTTCCGAACAAAACTATTTTTCGTTGGGTTTTGATTGTTTAATTTTAAATTTAATTTCAATGTTCCTATATTTTTATTATTAAAAAATAGAATTAATTTTTTAAATTAAGTGTTCCATGTTTGGTTATAAGTACATTTTAGTTTCTAAGCCTAAAAATTTATCATGGTAAAAAAACACTTACCACGGTATAAGTAAAATAATATACTTGGATAATGCAAATACATAAATGATTTAAATACCTAAAAATTAAAAATTAAACGGATGGATGATGTGTTTATTAAAAATAACCATTATTTACCAAATTAATTATCAATAAAATTATTTTTAATTAATTCTATCAAAATGTGGATGGGATTAAGTAAAAAATAATCATCACTTCTTCACTGAAAACCACACCTCCTCCAGTATAAATACAGCTACTCGCCACCCCATTTCACATCACAATCCATGATTAATATAAAATGTCTTGTTCTATATTTAATCAAATTAATAGAACATTTTTTCCTTACGACTCTTTGTTTTTCTCTAATAATGATTCATAATGGAGACAAGGAGGTCTAGGGGTTTCTGGGGCTTGTTCGAAGGTCGGAGCCCTAAAATTTGAAAAAGTAGACTAGTCCACACGATTAGTAAAAACCATGAATTCAATCCCAGATTGATTCTATAATTATGTGAATGTATATAGTGGGTTTTTTAGGAATGCACAATGTGTCTACAACTGTGTGGTCCTAGGTGCATGCTTGTGCAGAATTATAGACCACCTAGATAGTTTCCTTTCACACAGATGGATCATGGTTTTCCAAACCGTGTGATCAAACATGTTCCCCTACTTATGTGTGATATTTTAGCTTTATAAACTTAAATGAATTTAAATTAATCACCCCTCATCCTTCATTTTCCATTCAATAGACTCTTCTCATCATCTAGGCTTCAAGATCCCTCTCCTCCAATCCATTAATTTGGAGGTAGCTCATTCATGCTAGCTCCAAATCACTCACTACTAGATCCATAGGTAATATTAAGGTATGAACTATGATCCACTTCGTTTAAATTATGGGTTTTATACTCATATATTATTCTATTTATATACAAGTCCATATTTCCCTATTTTTTGCTATATGATTATTTTTCTAATAACTCCAACTATATCTCGAATCTAAGGTATGTGCTTGAAAAAGGTAGCACTATGGGCTATGTTAGGTTGTCTAGGTTCTTCACCATATTTTTTGGAATTTTATAACATGTACCTTTGATTGGCGATACATAAAATTCCAGTGACACAATAAATATTCATTTTAAATACAATTGATTTGTTTTCAAGCATGTAATGACCATATTGAGTAAAAATTTACCTCATAACTTAATCACATTTACCTTTACCACACCGTAGGTATGCCAATTAATTTATAGACTATCATACCATATTTTAAATTGTGAAGCATAACTTGGGGTTTGATTCCATGATTATATCTTCCTTGAGAAGATAGATTTAATTGAATAGAATAATGAACCATGAGAGTGGTCCTACACCGTATAATATAATTGCATTTATTGATAAAATTATTTTTCCTTCGTTTTAAGGGAGTTACTAACTGTTATAACTTAAATACACCATATAAGAGATCATAAAATTTAAAATTTAGGTTTTCAATGATTTTTAAACACATTGGCGGATATAATTGTAATGCCTATGATGGGATGAGTGCACATTTTATTTTTTAACTCCAGATGAGTGACACTGGTTCTCTATTGGTAACCATATGGATGAGATTAGTGGAATGATAGTTTTTTCATGCCAAAGGAGTTATGTGGGTCCTAACATGAGATACCAAGGATTGACATAGAGAATATTTCATGTATTCTGATCACTATGCATTGAGTAAAACTTAGGATATCATTCTTTAGTCACATGGATAGACTCTTTTGGAATCATAATTCAACTAACCCCAAGATAAAAAATATATAATTATCAAAGAATTTACATGGAATGTCCATAGGTTATTATGAATAATTTATAAATGGGTTTATTGAATTTAAAAGTATGTGAATGACTCTTATTAATTAATGAAACATTGGAATTGGCAATTCAAGGGTGAGTCTGCCATGAAATAACATAATCTTGGGGGAAATACATCCCATTATATATATCCCTACTCTATTTACTCAGGAAATATCCATTAGTTCTGACATACCTGGAATAGGACAATGTAGTTAATTTTGGATGCGTGTCCCAAGTAGAACCCAATACAACATACATATCTATTTATTCATGTCTTCCATTATGTTTTAAAATAACATTGTTCAATTTATATTACACAAAATAGACTGATCGATACACCATTGGTACTGTCCTACTGAGTATATCTCACTCTAATATTCATATAGATATTAGGAGGCATCTAGCTTCTGATGATTGATTGATTTTTTAGGATGGTGTATTGGAGTAGAAGACTAAGACATTGCCTGGGTGGCTAGTGGTAGCTTTTTTCCTTTTGTGTATTTTTTTTGCGTGTGTTACATGATTGTATCCCCTAAAACACATGGATATGTTTGTATAGATAAATTACCATAATAATCAACCTATTGTTTATAATAATTCATTAGATTCCATTTTTTATTTATTTATCTGTCGTGATTATTTTTATTATGCTACTATATATATTGATACTACTTCTCCTTTGTCGTGTTATTATTCTAGAAATATAATTTATTATTCTTCTATTTCATATTAGATAAATATTATTGTGCTTCACTCAGATCAATATGGGAATGGTCTCCAAATATAGACTATAGAGACCCTCACCTCAGGTTAAAATATGTTGGTATTTGAGGAGGTGTGGTAGAGGTCTTCCGGGAAACCATCTCGAGGCACCATTAAGTGGCGTCTGGGGAGTGATGCTATAAAGTAGTAACATATGGTATATTTCCTTTTGTCTTTCCATTTGGGTATTATAAAGAGTAAAGGATATTATAATTCATCAATAAGACTATGTCTGGGTGTAGCTAACCCACATACTGTGGAAAACCAAATTACATGGGATGGGGAAAAGTTATTACTTCATGATCCTGTTACAATTTCACTGATTTCAGCATTGGATGATGAATTTCTTCTATGATGTTTTTTTAATTGTATAATTATTATATTAAATTTTTGTTTATCCTTGGCTTAATTAAATGGGAGAATATTAGGAATCACACATCATACTAGGAACCACATGATATACATTACATGAATATTCTAGGACATATTTACATTGTTCTTAAATTTCTTGTGACTCACGTGGTTTTTGTGTTTCAATATTTTTTATTCTACACAAGAAAAAGAAAAAAATTGAAACATAAAGTGGATTCCATAACCTATGAGCTTTTCCTTGTATTCGTTAAAGCCGACACCTTAATTAGTCGGTTATAGAACATTGAGCCATGTCCTATTGGTTTCAAGGGCCAAAAGGTATTATGGTTAGGATTAAATTGATAGTAAATTTGAATTTCATTGTTTTGTGGGACCATATAAATTCAAAATAGGGATCCATATATTTCAACCAAATAATGTAAATTTGAATACATAATTGAAACAATTTGATTATAAAATTTAAAATTAAATAACTCCCTAAATGTGTATTATAAGACCATTCCCCTATCTCAATATTAGTAGTGGGAAGTACATAGAGAATCATTATGATTCTATGACCATTAATTATCACATATAATTGGATATATTATAAGGGTAAGGGTTTTGAATCATTTTTAGGAACGATCATACCTATTCATTCTTTATCGCTTTCCCTAATATTTATCAATCCTATCATAGCCATGAACATGGAGAATGTAGTGAGACACAGCCATGCATTCCTTGTAACACATAAAAAGTGAGTGGTGATGATAATACACATGAGGTTATGGTCCAAGTTCCACCTGTGATTTCTCCTACTATAAAAACTGTGTCACCTCAGTCTGATCTTCAATTTGGTGTTAATGATTTATTTTGTAAAATAATTTTTGGCTTCATAAATTTTATTTTTGGTGATCCTTAATCTTCAACTACTATGGATGATCTAGCCCATGAGTTCCCATAGTAACATCCTATAACATTTTTAAGGGATGGAAGACATCAGGATGCTCAGGCAGGGATAGATTCCATGTTGTCTATATTTAATAATATCGAGATACGTCATGAGTGGAGGGGAAAACACATGACCATTATGCTTTATTAATCCAACAATCATTAACGGGACGAACTTACTCATGATGGTATACATCAAGGAATGTTCTAGGAAAATTTATATAAATCCTTAATAAAATAATTATTTCCATAGATAATGAGAAAAAATGATCATGACTGTTTATACACCTTCCCTAGGGTGAAATATTAAAAATGGAATATTCAAATCACTTCACCAAATTTCTTAATTATTCACAAAACATGTACGGTGATGATCATATGAATATAAAATGATTTGTGTATTTTCATTCATTCACCATCCGAACATTGGTTAATGCATTTGCAATAACCATATATTACAAAATAGTGTTTTATACCCTCATCAATGAGAGAAACCTGCAGGGAATTCGAAAATATAAACCAAAACAGTTCAACTTATATGTAGGGGATTGTGTAATACAGCAAAAGGAACTGTTGATTTGAAGGTAAAAATATGGAATATACGAGGTAGGTTAAAGGAAACAGTATCTATATGGTGTGTCAATTATGTACCAGAACATGCCATAAAAACCCTAGTTTACAAGGAAGATAGTCAAGTTTAAGGTCTATTGTAGGATGGTCACATCCAGTGTATTGGACAATACATTCCTCCAGTTCCTAGTGAATAGGGTTCTATTCTAGTATCACCATCATTTATTGGGTTATTGAATCCACCTAAGTCTGTTAGATGGTCTTTTATATGTTTTTTGGGCCAAGAATGTGGTCGTGGAAAAGGCCCATAGGTGTTTGAGTTTCAACATCATCAGGGTCGAACATCTTAGGCTAATTAGGAAACATACCAGGGTTTTGGAACATGACACATCTATATAATATATCATATTCCAGAGGAGTAGATTCTAGGGACTTCCACTATAAGAGTTACTAATTAGGAAGACTACATATTAGTTTCATACCATTTTGATATAGGTGCATCAAAATCTATTCTATATGCTACAACTATGGGACTTTTGTGCATAGTGATAGAATTTTCGAATGACATTTTGATTCTGCAAATACCATTAAAAGTTCGATATATGGGTATACTCTAGTTCAAAGGGTCACCCATTTAAATTAGAGGGTATCTTTTTCTGTGGATTTTCATCATCCTCATGATGATCACCTTCAACCTCATTATCGGTATAGAATTGTTTGTGCCTCAAAAATCCTATGTGGATGGTCAATCTAAATGGTGACCCCTTTCATGAGCGATCAAGGAATGTGGTTCTTGGATTTCCATCCCACTGGGGATTATTATTAGGATATCTTTATTGATGATTCCCCTAATTTAACTCTTAAGAACGAGGGAGAGAGGTCATTTTCACCATCGTTCATGTGCCATGTGTGACACTTATGTCCATTTCTCCACATAAGATGACACCTAAAGAGGTCTAATATCTCTAGAATCATCATGAAGATCTATATGATCTGTGTTTTACCCAACCCATTAGATCAAAATTGGGTTATCATATAATATTCCTCTAAATGGTGGAATTTACCATTTGATTGTGCATCGATAACTGATGATTGAATTATATTACAATGAATAACCATGATACACTACCTCCTATTGAATACCTCTACGAGAAAATCTATGGAGTGATAGTTTCTGGTAAGATTTATATCTCGTTGGGAAACCATAAAGTGAATGTGAGGCCACCATTCATACCATTTACAATGTTCTAGATTAGGTTTGGATTGTATGAGTATATTATCATGTTTTTTAGTCATATGAATGCATAATAAGTTTTTATAGATCTAATTAACATGTATTTCCACCCATACCTATATTTGTTTACATTGGTCATCATAGAAGACATCTTAGATTATTACCACAATAGACATTACCATTCCGTCTATATTGAGATCATTATGAAAGTGAGTGTTGTGGTTTCCTAGGAGCATCCCAATAATTTGTTTGAAATACATTATTTCCTTGGGATATCTCATTATTATAGGTAATTCATTAAATAGTACTCATTCTTGGTTGTTTCACATACATTTTTGACAAAGAAATGTATGAAATTCAATTAGACTAAATATTGTGATATATCTTTTCAAGAGATAAATTGAACATTGACTTCATAAATGATTTAGATTAAACCTGATTTGAAAAAAATATCTCATATTTTATCTGATACAATCGGAATTAGGTTGGGGTAAGTTATGATATAGGTTGATTGGGATTTACTATTTGAGTTCATCTAGTTCCGGCTATATGAGTGGAACTATCCTACACATTACCTCGCTCTATCTGATGTGGTACATTATGTACACTATTGAAGGAATTATTTATTATGTGAGAGTTTTTTTGTTTACATGTATCATAGGAGTTCCAAATAAATATCCTCATAGTAAGATATTAATCTAAGGTAGCGTAGGTTGGTTGAATACCTACAGTCTATCAAATTTGAGCTTTCGTATACACATGGAAACTATAATTCCATTGGTGATGCCATGAGTTTGAAGACTCAGACATAAGCCATCAATGAGGCTAGTGGTGAGTAGAAGATGAGTGATTTTTTCTCTAAATATAACTAGGAAGTTTGATAAAAACATGGGAAACAAGATGTTGATTTTTTAATAGAATAATTTTCCCATTCTGAATGGGTAAGTATGAGGAAGGTATCTAATTATAAGGGCCTCATCATGAGGGAGTGTATCACATGAGAAAACACACCATGTAACTTGGTTTTGGATAGAAATGTTATCCTACTATTCATTAGGAGTTTTTTGGGGGCCTTTAGATATACAGGAATATATGATTAGTAAATTTCATGCATATTCATGGTTAGTTTAAAATGTCTTACAAGGATATATAGAGACATGTGTCGTCATTACTAGTGGATAGTTATGAAGAGGTGGATTTTAGTTTTAATCTCTTGATGATCCACCTTTCTATAGTTGAATAAAGGGAATGAGTGTCTGGAATGAATTCTATATCCTCTATACATTACGGAATGGAAATGGAAGGTCGTCACTGGCGATTTTGTGATAGGCATGCTAATATTTCCTCTTGGTGATGATGAATTATGGGCGACCATCAATAGGTTGAATAAGGTCATAGACTTCCAACTGATTTGGAGTCATTCTTTATTGATGATATATGAGATATTTATTTATAGTAGACAATGTACCTAAATGGTGTTCCACTTTAAATAATTTCAGACCATGATTCCTAGTTTAACTAATGGTTCAGGAAAGTGTTAAAAAATGCACTGAGTTCACTGGTGATCTAGATTACAACATACCATAATCAGACTACTTGGCAGTCCAAGTAGAGGATAAGGGAGTTAAAGGATATTCTTCACACATGTATCCATGATTTTGGATGATCATGGGTGAGAAATACCCTCTTTTGTGTTTTTCTACAAAAACAACTATCCTGAAATAATTTTTATGGGTCTATTTGATTTCATTGATAGTATGTCATGACTTCACCAATGTTCCATTTAAAGGCTTTTAAAGTTTCACTACTGGGTCCTCATCTCATTTATGAGGCTTCCATGAATGTTCATTTTATTTAGATGTTTCTTTGTACATATAAATCAATAGAAATGACTTTTACTAACCATATTTTCATCCAGAGTAGATTGATGTGTGAAATCATGTCTTTTTTCATGTTTCTATTAGGTTAAGTCATAAAATAATTTAGATATAGGACATGTTATCAACAATATATTTCTGACCATTCATTACATTTGAGATAGTCAAGCATGAATTTTATCTATTGTAGTTACCTCATTGGTACAATTCCATACAAGAGGTCCTCCGAATATCTCTTCTTTGACTGTATCTGCTTGACCCATATCATTCATTGGATGTCAAGTATATTGTGCTGGAGGTAGATGTGTCCTTCTAGGAGAATCTAATATGTATCTTTTATTAAATCCTGAAGGCCCTCAAAAGAAATTTATTTCCACATTTTATGGTGATATAGAAGGAAAGACATGTTTAGTATGATACCTAGAAGTGTGATGTTGAGGTACATGAACACTAAAAGGATCTCCCCTCAGATGATGTTTTACTACCCATGGAAGGGAAACATAGGGATGAGTATTCTAATGTAGGGGATGTTATAATGTCACAACTTTTATAAAAAGATCAAACCATTTTTTAAATTCATCTTTTTGTTTAACTTTTTTGTACATAAAAAAGCATCCCTTGGGATTAAATAAGGTATCATAGGTTTCTAGGTATTTTTTGAAACCCTTATTCCCAAAATTTGAAGAAATATACTTAGATTCTTGTTTATTAGAAACCATTTTAGCCAGCCTATATGGTTTTTCAATCATGGTAGCTTCTGATAGTTGGGTATTAGGGAATACACATTTTTTCTACTAATATGTGGGCCTAAGGGAATGGCCATGCAGAATAGTAGGCCACTTAGATGGTTCACATTGACATGGTTGGATCACAATTTAGAAAATCGTTTGACTAAACCTTACATTTCATCATATGTGGGTGATTTTACATTTTCCCCCTTAAATGTTTTAAAAATCCAGACCAATCTTCCTCTATATTTCTTATAGCACAATCTCCTCCTCTTCCATTCACACAACTCCCTCTCCTCTTCTCCATGGGGTTTGAGGTAGCTCATTCACATGACCTTGAAAACACTCACTGTTGGATGCATCAAAAATATAGAGGTGATCTCTAGGATAATCTCCCTTTTATTTTAATTTTATTTCCCATCTATAGGGATAATTGGGTGATTTCCTATTTTTACTATTTTCATGGAATTTGGAAATTTATATAGAAACTTTGTTTCTATCTTGAATTAATGGTCAATGATAGATCTAGGAAGAACTACATAAATAAGGTTGGTGGATTAGGTTCTTTACATTGTTGAATTTAAATTTATAATCTACCACATTCTTCTATAAGATAGTCTATTCTAGCGAAACCTTTAATTTGAAAAATAAATTCAATTTATTTGTTTCTACATATATTGTGACTATTGCGACTAATGAAACCTCTACAAGGTTTATTTCCTTAACCTAATACACACCTTTTGGAGTGCCAACTCCTTAATATCCAATATACCCCTATATTAAAATTTTATGCAGCACTTGATTTATGTGTCCCCAGTAATATAGGCCTTGAATTGATAAATTGAATTTCATAGAATGATTATCCAAAATATTTCCCAACTACATATGTTATTAATTCCTTGCATGATTCAATAATTTAACTTCAGTATTGAGGGATACTAAAAGAGTCCAACTAAAGGAACCATTGGATATATTCATCATTATTAATAGTTATTTTTAATGGTCTATACAATTTCTACAAGAGACAGTAGTTATTCCTAGGATGGGCGCTCCATGCATTTTCTATTTTACCTACTTACAAGTGACACAGATTCCCTAGAGAGACCCTATGGAGGAGATCAATGGAACAATGAGTGTACAATTTCATGAGAGGTAATCGACCCACTATCTAGGATAATATGGATAGAATTAGAGGTCTATTCATGTTATCATCACACCATTCCTAGGGAGACACTTGGGATATCATTTTTGGGTCACATGGACATAGAAATTTGGTTTCATAATTATATTGAGCCCATGGAGTGATACATGGAATTATTTTATAATGTTTATCAAAGGGATCATAGTGACTCTGAATAATTTATAAAGGTATTAATAATATTAAAAAGTATTTTTATAAACATAATTAATTAGTGAAATGTTGAAATTGGATATCCATGGATGTGTCCTTCAAGAAATATAACAATCTTAGGGAAAATATATCTCTTTATATATGCCCTAACCCACTTTACTCATACAAGATCACCTGGTTCATAGAAACCTAACTTTAGTTTATGCAGCTTTAATAGGATGGGTTTCCAAAGTGGAACTCAGTCTAATGTACCAATATATTTTTTCTCATCATGAATTTACTAATAAATTCACATATTTATTTTTATATTTCACAACATGGACTAATCTAGACACCATTGGTGGGGGGATACTGAGTATATCTCACATCCCTACTAGGGCCACCTTTAGTACCAAAAAAGATCTCATGGTTTGAGGTATATATAAGCTGAAGAATATAGCTTATGAAACATGAATGATTTTCTAGGATGAGGTATAGGTGTATAGGAGAAATACTTTTCTCACTATGGTAGTAGAAGTTGTTTTTGGATTTTTTTTATTTTTGATAGTCTTTTTTTAGGATTGTATCCCTTAAATCACATTGAAAATCTTTATATCTATATTTACATGATCACCATCATATTTTCTCTACTTATTATTGAGCCTACTATATTATTTATTTATCTCACCTTATTATTCATTTTGTTTTTGCAGCTATATTTCTGTTCATAATGCTTCTAATACAGAGGGTTACTAGTCTGATCAAATAGTGTATGATTTTACTATTTCTTATTCCATATATATTACAATGCTCCACTCTAATCAAAGAGATCATAGTCTCCCAAAATCCACTTCATAGGCCCCCACTTCTATTCGGAAGCCTATGGAATTCAAGGGGCGTACATGATATCTTGTGGCCCCACGTCTTAGGAAACCATTAAGTGGAATCTATGGTAGGAAGATACATAAAATATCAACAAAATATTAACCTTATATCACAAATCATGTATGGTTATACCGATCTTACACATAAACCAATACCATCTTAATTAAAGAAAGATTCAAGGGGTGACATTCTCAAATAACTTCCCTTAATATCTTTTATTTTTCAACCATCCACTCATGTTATTCATAAATAACGTCAAAATAAATTCATTATCATGTATATATTAGAATATTATGTTTCTAATTTAATATCTTATATCCATCTCGTTTATTACAAATTCATATTCAATGAAATAAATTCATTATCAAAATTAAGTTAGTTATCCATCTAAGAGGATACTGATTTTTCCTTCTCCATTACCACCATAATGGATGGTCATAAAAATATTATTATGACTCAATAAAAAATATAAAAGGTGTATTATAACATATTTCATGTTTTATAAATACTATATATATATATATATATAATATTAATCACAATGAGACTCATTCATGATGGTTGGAAAAAATGTAAAAATAAACTAGACATCAATCATTAACATTTTAACAAATTAATCATCCTAATTATAGAAGAAAAGATACATTGGACCATTTAAACATATAAAAGTTCACTAATACCATTTCACATAACTTATGAATTTTTTTTTCCATTCAAGATGAAATTCCATAATTATACCCAAATTATTCAATAATGAAACCATGACAGGAAGACAGTCAAAAATATTAAAATAATGGATTATTATTAGTGAATGGGTGGTAAGATATTTTAAATGTTTCAGATAAGTAATTAAAAATATTATTATAGTTTTGGAATGAATTTAAAACAATCTCTAAACATTTATAGAATATGTTAATGTACTAAAAATTATTAAGAAGCATGAGTTAAGTGTTTCCCATATCACTTTTAATTCTCTGACATATATTCCTTACTCAACAATTATATATTTTTTATGGTGTATACACATCCCTTGGATATATCATATAATTTTCCTCATTTTCAATAGTTCCTATATTTTTCAAAAGGGAATACCTTCTTTGATAACCAATGTGATACGGAACAACAAACCCAAACAAACAACGATTACTTAAATATAATCATTTCAAAAATTCCATTTGATCTTTGTATATGTGTAATATTAACTAAATTATGAAATATAAATATGTGTCCTAAAACTAGTGTTAAACTCTATGTAAATAAACAATAATTTTTTTTTGGAATTGTATTTTTGTCCGTCAACAAAAGTTTTCAAAAAAATCGGATTTATTTTTTCTATATAAAAAATTATAATTATTTTCTTGAACATTTATACATTTAATTCAATAAAAAAACCATTTTACCTCATAATATAAAAAAAATGGTAATTTGAAATTAATTATTTTTTTAAAAAATATATATATTTAATGAATATTGAAAAATATTGTTATTATATATAATTTTCATTTATTTTGATAATTTAATTAATGTAAACATGAAATTTCTATTTTGATATAATTTAAAAGCGACATAAGTATCAATAAGATATATTTAATTAAATTAATTTATTTTTAATCATCTTTATATTGTATGTTAGTATATGTTTATTTTTATGATTTAAAATTCATTTTTCTAAAAACTGTTTTAAAATGCATAATGTATCTCCATTTTAATTAAATAAAATGTATTTTAATGAGAAATAATATAAACTAAATAGTTTTATTATATAAATATCTTTATGAATATAAATTTATAGAAATAATAATTCAATTTATATAGTTGATGTGAAATCTATTATTCATTAATAAATTTATTTTCTTTGATGACAACTTTCCATCTTGCTTTTGTTATATTATTACTACTATATTTATTTATTTTGATAAATTGTATTATTAATTTTTTATAATATTAATTATTATTTAGTAAAAATGTTAATTGAAATTTTGAAAAATATGTATAGTTTTTGTTGAAAATATTTATTACCACTTTAAAATGTAAATAATTTATTCAGGCTAAAAATAATTAAACAAATGATATAAAAAAGTTACCCCAAATATTATAAATATATGTATATATACATTTCATTGAATAGATGATCGTATTTAATACTTATATTTTTTTACTTCATAAATGATTATTCAATCAGTTTGATAAAAATATATTTGGATAAAATAAAACAAAAAAATTATTTTTAGATTAATATTCAATTTGATTTGATAATTTTATATTTTTTAAATAATAGATTATTGCAACACATATTATTTTAATAAAATATTAGTAATAAATAATTTTTTTAAAATAATAAGTATTATATAATTTTTATAAAGTCATGTTTAGTTTTTATTAGGGTTTGAAAACTATTATTGTTAAAAAAAACTCATCATTTATAAATAAGTTTTTATTTTATTCTTAAAATAATATATATATATATATAATTATTTAGATTAAATTAATATTTTGTTGGAAAATTTTTTTGTAAATTTTCCAAAGGTTAATTTTTCTTAATTTTCTGAGACATTAATATTTTCAAGAAAAAATTAAAAACAGTATAAATATACATTATGTATTATTAAAATCATAAATATAGAAATGTGATGTAATATATAGTAAAAATTGTATACACAACAAGATATGTGTTTCCCATTTAAAATAATGTTATATATTTTTATTTGATTTATTTTATAAAGCCATTATACAAGTTACAAAAAAGTATATATTTTATGGTTTTAAATTTATTTCTTTTGGAGTGTGACTCACCTCCACCCAAGAAATGGAATTATTTTGTTATGTTATGCCATTTTCATTGTAATATAATTTAATAAACTACAATTTTGATGAAACCATGATAAATAACAAGTGTTGGTTATTTTATTTTGTTATTTTATTATATACATTTCAAAACCTAAATAATAAATAAATCCCCCTCATTTCCATAATAAAAATACCCAATAACCAGTCCAATTCCACTAAAACTCCTCAGATCACATCCATTATATTACCTCCACTCTCTATAGTCCTCCCAAGGTTCCATGGGTTCTTAAAAATCTCCTCCCACTCATTTTAGTCACACACTGATGTAACGTACCTTCCTCCCCTCCTTTCAAAATCGGACAACATCTTTGAAATTAGTTCTTTTCATTTAAATTGGAAATATTTTCATTAATTTTTAATAATTACCATTCTATAAATTTGATTTGGTTTGAGTAAAGAATCATTTATCCTCCCCCATCTAGACCGTTAAATTATATATTAGAATGTAGAAATTTCCTAAGGGGTCCACACATTCCTCTCCCCTCTAATTCAATCACCTTCATTTAAATTAATTCATTTTATTTAAATTAGTAATATTTTCATTCATTTATAACAATTTACATTCCTTCCATTTGATGTTATTTTATTGATGGAGAATTAATACTCCTTCATTTTGACCCTTATCTAAGATGTTACAATGCCGCCTTTCGCTAAGGTATCCTCACTTTCCCCTCCTCCTTTCAATTAAATCACCTTATTTGGAATTTTACTTCTTAAATGAAATTGTTTATAAAGTAATATATTGATAAAAATTCCCTTAATTTAAATTTTATTTTCTTTTAATGAGATATCATATATCCTATCTCAATTTTTTACATTTATATAATCCATTACTATGCTGAAATTTTGAAAGGGATTTATCTCTTCTCTTTTTATTCAATAACACAATTTTACATTATGATTATTTAATTTTAGAATAATATTTTTGGGATATACTTTTCCATATCCCAATTAATTTAATATATATATATATATATATAATTATTATGGTCCCTAGTCCACTCTAATTCATTTCCCTACGATATTTTATCTAGACCCATTACCATGATGAAAAAGAGTTAGTATTTTTTTTGTTATTAATCTAACTTAATTACCTTATGACTTCCATTTCTCATTTATAAAATGATATGTGTTTATTTGTTTATATATTACATCCAATTATATTTCTATGTAGCGAGATACCCCTTTATCTCTCATTAACCTATTATTATGAATATGTATGTGACGTTGTTACCCAACCAAAGTATCACTGTTATTTTCCATTCCAAACCAATGGTGTTGTGAATACTCTACCCATTTTTTATAAAGGATGGTAACCTTTATACAAATATAATTTTTTTGGGGGACATAAATATATATATTACACACTCCATTGTGATGGAGTAAATTATTATCATGAATAAATCCATGTTATATGACCTATGTGGAAGATGTATAAATGATGATGACATTATTATGATGGGTGACCCCATATAAAACTCCAATGCATCAGTTACTTTTTTGTATCATGATATATCATGCTCGGTTAGGGATTTAACCTAATTCTTTATGAATATTCTCACACCATGATGTATTTGATGTTTTATATGTTACATATGTTTATAATTAATTATTATAAGTTTTTTCTACATTTCCCATTTTATGATTCTAAAGTTTGATAATGTAAATTTGTTCACGTTTATGATTCCTTTATATATCCCTATGTAGAAACTACATGTAGAAATTTCTTTGGCATAGATATACTTAGGAGTAAATAATTTGACAAGGTGTCCTAGGCTTGACATGGGGTTACCTGGTAAATGAAAATAAGATGTACTACCCACATAGTTTGACACCATTGTGGGATATTCTTTTGTAAATTATGAATCACATTATAAACCATTATTAAGATAACTATAAAAAATTACCATAAGTGTCAACGTTAGAAAATAGATCATTGATAACAAAAATTAGTTCCTAGAAATTCATATGTTAGGGAAATATATTTCATTTATGTGATATCCCATTGATGTCATTGGATTCCCATTTATGTGTTTAAAAGTAGTTGTCATTATTTTTTTCCCATCAATTATAGATAATAGATAAAAATAGGGGTAACCAAGTAAAAAACCAATATGAAGGGAAATTTCAGGATTCCCCAAATGATATTCTTAATTGGATGTGATCCAATGTAGAATAGATTATGATTATTCCAAACCAGCTATCAAAAATAGCAATTAATATCTTAAAATTTTATAAATTATATATTAATTTAATTAAGAGGAAGAAAAAAACACAAGGAATTTTATATGATAATGGGGATAAGGGAAAGTGGACCCAATTTCCTTTATAAACTTGTGTGGAAAGAGAAACCATGATAAATGCAATAAATGGACTATGAAATGTTTTATATTTGGGGAGATGGAGAATATAGTATCTAGTTTCTCAGGGAAATGGATAATGTGATTTATGGAAATATAAATATATCATATTTTATTTATACAATTATGCTTAATAAATGAGGAAGAGTTGGTAATTATATATCCCAACTATCTATTCTAAGGTATGAGAAGCATGATTAGAATTTATAATATTTATAAATAGTGGAATAAGGAAAGTCTAATGCTGATATGGATCAAAATGACCAATATAGAAGATACTAATACTAATGATTAGGGTATTTCATGTTCTTTTTAAACACATAACCTATAATAATTCTTCCAATCTTTCGGATAATTTTAATTCACCACCAAAAATGATTTGACAATATAAAAAATAAATACTATTTATACCATGTTGATTTTAGTGGGAATGTTCTTCTTGAAAATATTATCTGTTATCCATTGATGTATTTTTGTGCTATCTTTGTTACTGAATTCTTATGCTCTTTTAAATTCAATAAAATTTATGTGTATAAGGAATTAACTATCTGTATTAGGAATCACCCTTCAATTATATAAAGGAACAAGTAGAAGAATAAATATTCATTAGTATGGATATTATTTCACTGTAAAAAAACATTTATATCACAAATGTTTTGGACTAAGGATGGACCTATATTATTATAATTGTTGCAGTTTAATGGTTAATGTTATTATACATGGCTAGTTTATATTTATGTTAAAAATTTAGAATAACAATGATATTATGTGTATATGAATGTGGATACATCTATGGAAATTTTCAAAGTCATTTTTCTATAAGTGTTGGATATTTATTTTGAAGTATACCAATAACATATAAGGCTGATTTAGTGATACTATGATATATTATATAACCCATGCTTGAGGGATTGATTATCCTTGATAGGTTTTTGATTACGAGACAAGCATAATGATTTTTGTGATAATATTTATAATGAGATTCTTATTCATAAAAGAATTGACTCAAATTATGATGATTTATATGATGGATGTTTAGTATGATATTGTAAGTTACACATTAAAGGAACAAACCATCTTATTTTGATGTGATTTAACCATATTTTTAGTGGATGTTTTATTTGGGTTGTGGTATATATACCCAATAGGATTATCTGAATGAATTCTATTATGTTTAATGAGGATTAACAAGAATAGTATAAGAAATCCATTATGGTTAAAACACTCTTTAATTTTGTGATTATTAGTGTTATATATTGGTATTTATTTTTGTAATGATATATGTTTATCATTTATATTTATCTTTATAATTTTTGTGACTAATGTATTATAGTATTACCTCATTTTATGGTAACCATTTTCGATTTTTTATGGAAATGAGTGATATATTGTTAATCTCTGGTGTATTATGTGATCTGTAATAATATAATTCTAGTTCCTCAGGTATTAAAAAATGATCTCTAGTTCTCATTATTATGATAAATGTTTTGGATTTTTGTGAAAATAAATTATAAATTTCATGAAAAATATTTTCATATGTTCATAGTTTATATGATAATGGAATACATTAACTCTAGAGAAGTAATCTTGAATAAAAAATCTTTCCATATTCTATTGAATTTATTTCCACTTCTTCCATCATAGATTTATGGTTTTGTCATCAATGACTTTAGATATACCATTTTATCTATCAAAATCAATTATTTTAAAGGATTATGATTTACCTTACATATCTAGGTTTTCTTAGTCAACTAATGTTCTCCTACTTGGAAACCTAGTTATGTAATGAGCATTTTTATTTCCCTTTATCTCATTTCAAGAGGATATTTTATTAACACATTTTATGATATGTTTATTCATGAAATATATTTACAAGTGTCAAAAAATTTCTTACCAATTTAATGTTTAAATTACAAGGAAACAATATATTAATTTGGGTAATAATGTAATGTCACGAGTTTTAAATAGAGAAAACGTTGTTCGATAGCACAATAGATACACAACACTAAACACAATCAAACAATGTTTATTTAAATATAAATTTTTTAATAATTATATTAGATATTTAAATATGTTTTGTGTTAACTAAATTATAATATATATGTGTCTGTGTGTCCTAAATATGTTGAAAAACTATTTTTAAATAGTCAATCAATTTTTTTTGTGACATATTTTTTCATCAGTATATGTTTTCTTCAAATATTATATTTATTTATTATTATAAAAAATATTATTATAATTTTCTATATGTTTTAAAAAAAATATTTAATAAAAGAAAATCCAATTTTTACAATAGAATATTAAAAATAAATTATGTTGAATTTTTTAATTTTCGAATTTATTGATTTTCCAGTGAATATTTAAAAATAACATAATTATGTAAACTTTTTATCTCTATTAATAATATAATCAAATTTAATGTACAATTATTATTTTAATTTTATTTAAAATTAATATTGTTTTAATTACATATATTTAATTAAATTATATATTTTCTAATAATATTAATAATTAATTTACGTATATGTTTATTTTTAGGATTAATTTTTTTCTGAACACTATTTTAATATTTATAATGTGTCTTCATTATAATAAAATAAAATAAATTTAAATAAGAAACAATCAAAATTAATTGTTTACATTATATAACTATACTAATGAATTGACATTCATATAAATAAGAATATTATTTATAGAGTTAATGTGAAATCACCTTTTTCTTAACAAACATATTATTTAGAAAATTATTTCCTTCAATATTGCGGGATTTATTTTAATATAAATTCATCCACTAATTTGAATTTATTTTGATAAAATATAATCCAATTTTTTTATTATATTAATTAATATTTTGTAACAAATTAAATTAATGTTTTAAACTATATGAATAGTAATTGTTAAAAATATTTACTCCCATGGTAAAAAGAAAATATATTAATTATAGTGAAAAATAATATAGTAAAGAATATACCAAATGTATCCATTAATATTATGAATATTTTTCTTTAATTTTAATTGAAATTATTATTACATTTAATCCTTATTTTATTTACTTTAAAATTGATTATGCAATCAGTTTGATAAAAATTATATTTTGATACGGTAAAACACAAATAGTATTTTTAATTAATATTTATTTTCAATTGATTCATTTATTTTTATTAATTAACGGATTATTGAAATAAATAATTATTTAATAAAATAATCTTTTAAATAATTTTTTTGAAAATACCAAGGATCATATTATTTCTATAAAGTCAAATATGATTTTCATAAGGGTTTGAAAACTGTTATTGTCAAAAACTCATCATTTCATAACAAATAGAGATTTTTTTTCTAATTATAAAATAACTTATCTTAGAAAATTATTTATATAAAATGAATATTATATTTTTATTCCAAATATGGAAATTATCCAACAGACAATTTTTCATGGTTTTCTCAGACAGTCGAATTTTTGGATGATAATTAAATAGCATATAAATGTAGTTTATGTATTATGACATCATAATTACAAAAAACTGATATAATAAATGATATAATGGCTATCCATAACCAAATATATATTTCCCTTTAAATAATATGATTTTAGGTTTATTTGATTTATTTTATAAAGCTGTCATTAATACTCTACAATAGGTAATGTATTTTATGGTTTTAAAGTAAATTCATAATGAGTGTGACTTACCTCCACATAATAAAGTGAAATAGTTTTTTAATTTCATATATTTACATTTTAAAATAATTTAAACCACCCCCACTAGCCTGAGACCATGGGTAACTAACATGAGTTGGTTTGTGTTTTTGGTTATTTTTTATGTAGATTATGAAACATAAATAATAACGAAATCCCCCACATTTCCTATATAAACCAAATTAATATCCCATTAATCTCCACATAATCTCTTTGGAAAACATAAATAATTTTCCCACTACTTTATAGGGTCCCCACAAGGTTCTCTCAAGTTTTGAGGAAGACCTTACGAAGCATTTGGAGTCACACACTCAAGTAAGGGACCTTCCTCCCCACCTTCAAAATTCAATCACATTCATTCAAATTAGTTCTTTTTTATTTAAATTTATTCTATTTTAATATATTTAAAATCATTACATAAAATTATATTTGATATTATTTTTTTGAGAGGTCATTTATCGTCCCTCATTTCTAATCCAATAGATGGCATTATTATGCTAAATTTTCTTAAGTGGTTCTCACATTCCTCCCCTCCTTTAAAATTCAAACACCTTATTTGGAAATAGATATTATAATTACAATAAGGTATATTTTCAATAATTTATAATCATTAAATTTCTATCCATTATTCATTATTTTGGTGAGTGATCATTTATCCTCCCTCTTTTGGCCCCTTACATAACCTGTTACTATGCCAAATTTTTATATGGAATCCTATCTTTCAACTCCTCATTTCAATTTAATCACATTATTTGGAATTCGTCTTCATAATTGAAATTTATGAAAATTTCATTTATATTAAAAATAAAATTCTATAGAGTTAATTTTATGTTACTGAGATATTTTTTCTCCTCTCTAATTTTTACATTAATCTATGCTATTACTAATAAATTTTTTTGAAAGGGATTTATCCCCTCTTTTTTTATTCAAGAGCCTCGTTTTATGTTATGCTTTTTAATTTTAGTTTGGTAATGTTGGGATATATTATGCCATATCATAGTTACATTAATTTTTATTTATAAATTTGGATTGTTCCTATATTAAAACATTAAGCCTCTCATAATATTTTTTGTACACTTATTACTTTCCGAAAATAGTTCACATTATTTTAGTTGTTCACATTTTTTAATTTCCTTATGACTTCTATTTCCAATTTATAAGGTTGGGATGTTTTTTCCACGTACCTACTACTTTATATTTTAGGTCTATGTTATGAGAGATCCATTTAACTCTCATTAACAAATTTTTTAAAATGTCTAAGTGATTTCGTTATGCTACAAAAATATCTTTGTGATTTTCCATGCCAAAAAAATATATAGTGAATATACTACCCATTTCCTATAAAGGGAACTCAATTTTATGCACATATAATTTTGTGCTGGGGAATTACTTGTATTTATGAACAAATCCATGATAACTTAATAAATTATTATGATGAATGTATCCATGTTTTATATTCAATGTTCAATACATAACCGTGATAATGAAATTATTATAATGGGTGCACCCATGTAGTGCTCCAATGCATTTAGTATTTTTTTTGTATTGCGATACATCATGTGGAGACATGGAGTAAAAATGATTCCATTATTGGAATTTTTCTACTATGATTTCTTAGGGATTTCATCCTTGACCTCTATTATTTTATTTAGTGCTTTAAGCTAATTTGATATTTCCCATCTTATGATTAAAATGTTTTATCACATGTCATTGTTAGTTTTGATGACACCTACTCATTGTATGAAAATTTATATAAAAAATTTCATACATTTATCTCTTTATTCCTTGACTATTCCCTTACTGTTATTTATAGCTCACCCCCTTTCTTATGTTTCCCCCCAGTATACCCCCCATGATTTTTAAAAGGATATGTTATTTTAGAAGCATGTTAAGGATGTTTCCAATAATATTATTGTATTCCATGTTCAAGATGATATGCTTTGTACCTAATTCTAAAATACAGTGGACTTATATATATATATATTAGATTGTAATAATTATTATTTTCTATAATAAAACATTTATTAATGAGAAATAAAGAGTATGGTTGTTATATTTTATTCAGGATATTCAATGTCTCATTTAATAATTATTAATTTAATGTGGTATACAATTCTACTAGTTAGAAAGTTATAAGGTAATTTTTATCCAAATATATATTCATTAGGTTAAACATATAACTCTTTGACTATTTTGTACCATGATTAATTGTGAAATTAATTTTCATTATATTTTTATTTTATTTAAACATGTTTTATTTATATTTTTCTTGAATACAGACAATCAATTAATTTTATTTATTGTCACATCAATGATATTATACATATTAAGGAATTTAGCTCAAAAATTAAAATTTTAAAATTTTCCAAAAAATTATACCTTTTTTGACCATGTTTCTTAAAATTAATTCGATTTTTTACTATTCAACTATGAATGATTAAATTTATTTTTCCCATTTTTTAATTTGTATAATATTGAATGGAATTTTTCTTTTTTCAAATTTTTAAATTAGGTTATTTGTGATTTTTACAATAAGAATATGGACTGTATGTTTTTTTAACATTTATTTAATGGGAGTATTTTTCCAAGATAATGATCTTTAATGATTTTATTTATCTATTAAAGTATTACAGAGTTATTTTCATCGAAATATTTATTTTTAATTTTGAGGATCATTATATGTAAATGATTTAAAAATGTAAATTTCTTTAAAAAAATTATTTGAAGTGGAATCTAAAAATATTTTTCCATATAATGTATCATTACCTGATGTTACATATGATTTATTGGGGATATTATTCAAGGATACTATAAGGACCCATCATTAAAAGGTACATAGTATAGTGACTTAAAAAAATTAATTACAACAATACAATCTTGATGATACTTGAGCCTTATAGTTTTAGTGAATTAGTACATACTCGTACATATTAAGCTCATATATTAAAAAAGTGAAATTATACATAGTATTAATTTCATCCATAATAAATTTAATAAAAACGTGAGGTTTTCATGACCAATTGTTAAAAGATTCTATTTTATCTCAAACATGTTTCTAGTAAACTTTATATCCCTTAAAAAACATATTAAAACATGGTATGCGCATAGAAAAAATAGTAAGGTACAAGAAAAATAAATAAAAAGTTAGTCTAGTGAAAATCCACAAAAACAATTTCCCTAAACATTCCAATTGATTGTAAAACAGTCAAATTTCCTATAATATTAGTATATTATCTTTTGAAAATATATCATATTTCATGAAAATAAATTATCAAGAACATAATATATATTTACCTAATGTATAATATCACTCATACATAATGGAGTAACTAATATGTTCAACCTTGAACTTCGGAGTAACAATTATATTAGAGGTAATCATGATACCACCTATCCTTGGATGTTCACAGAACCAACCCTTCACTAGTTTATCATGTAACTAACCATAATTGGTTTATTATTTAACCACCCATATTTACAAATGATTAAAAAACCATAACATTAATAAATATTACAAAATATTATATCATCAAAACACACTTTGAAGGAAATGAAATTTTCATTTTGAAATCACTAATTTAGAAATATTTTATACGTAAAATGGAAAAACATTTCCTAGAAAGTAACCATATAAACAAATGAATTATGATTAATAATATTAAAGAAAAATTAAAGTGGAAAATTCCATTCATTCTATATATGTAATCAAAACATTCTTTTGGAAAAGGAACATTATAGATGATTTTTAAAATAATATCATTACAAATATCATATCAATTATATAAGGATTAATAAAATGAATAAATTATGTGTATATTATGTAAATTAACAAAAAAGTGTAATAAAAGAAGATATTAAAAAACAAATATCACACATAATCGTAGAAATAAATAATTATGAAGTAGAAGTTTAACCCAAAGAATAGAAGTTGGGTTATGAAATTCCAAACATTTAGTAACTAGTCGAATATTAGGAACCATTAAGGATGAATATAATATATTAAATAATATAAATAACAAATATAGTATATAATTGATTATGTTGTTTTTATTCCTTGATTAATGATGTATTAGAGTGGGAAATTGAACAAGAAAAGAAAATTAGAGATGTGCTTTGTGAAAACTACCTCTAGAATAATACATCTTTGAAGGACCCCTTGAGGATCATCAATTTTATCCTAGGGGAAAAAAATAACATGGAATTGGGATAATTAGGATTAGTGGTTCTAGTATATTTTTTTGGGATTTTATGTCTTTTAAAGATAAATGGGATGGTGAGTTATGGAATTTATATTTTAATAGGGGTGGTTTTATGTGATTAAATAATGATAATATTATATTTCAAACCTACCACATTGAGGTAAAATTAATTAAGATAAATTTAGATGATAATAATTATATTAATGTCTGATTAGGGTTTAGGAAAATAGAAAATAAATTAAAAAAATTAATTTCTATACATTTTTTATCTTTTACCTTTTATCCTTAGATAGTTTCATTATTTTAACTATATTGTGAAACCTCTTTTTTTACCAAGGTATTTTATTATTACTAAAATGGAAAATTAACTTAATAAGTAATTTGTAAATTATTCTTCCAAATAATTACCCTTTTTTACCAAATTAAATTCAGACAATGGTAAAATTTTGATTTAAAATTAATCTCATTGATTCAATGGGAAATCAAGTCTTTGATGTGAAAAAGATTAACAGTTTGAAATGTTTTTATATAAAATTTCAATTAAAAATTTATTACAATAAAATAAATTGGATTTATTTATGAATAATTTCACTAAATATGGTTCAAAAAATATTTATAATATATGTTAACTATATAATTATATAAGTTGAAAATGTATATTTTAATTGAAATTTGTGCTGTTAGCTATTCATAAAAAAATGAGACTTTTCCAAATAACCCGAAAAGTTCACCCTATTAAAATATTTGTATTAATAATTAAAATATATATATTTTAGCAACTAAAATAAAATTTATTATAGTGTCAAAATGTAGTTTTAAAACAGGTGCTTAATGGGAGGGCGACAAAACTCCCTATAGAAAAATATGGGTTTTTATGCTTAAAATAATATTTATTCATATTTTAATCCTACCAAACATATTTCCTAAATTTAAATACAAGTTATTAAAAATATATTATATAAATATAATTAATATTATTAAATAATAGTGATTTATTTAATTTATTATGATATAATGCTATTATGTACATAAATATAGTTTTTTTATTAACAACACATCCTTCATATTCTGTTTTTTTATTTTTCATTTATAATTAATTGATAATTAGTGAATTTATTTGAAAAAGAATGTGTAAAATATATATTATTTATTCATTTAATTTGACTTTTTTACTTTTATTATAATTTATATGTAATAAATATTATATTTAAGAAATTATATTTACTCATTTGATTCACCTTGAGGTGGAAGAATATTTTATGATATTTAAAACAATGTTTCCATTAAAAAATATCAGGATGCTACATTATACCCCTTTTAGTGAATCTCATCTTCATAATTTGAAATATTTATCTAAATACTAGGGGTTTCATCATTCAGAATGTCATTATTGAAATCACATACCATAAAAAGGATAAATATAACATCATTCTGAAAAATAATGAAATAAAAGTGTAAAGGTCTACTAATATAACACATTATAGGTTCCCATATAAAGAAACACTTTCACAAAATAGAAAAAAACTCTCAAGAAGTAATAGAGTGTTATAGATAACTTAATGATGAGAATGTTAGTAATCACAAAACCATAAAAATGTGATGGGTTTAATGGATTTTGATAAAATTATTCAGATAATGTTTTCTATTCAAATTATATTTTCAAAAATTGTGAATTTTTTTTAATTTTATACATATAATATAAGGAAACAAAATTACCTTAAAATTATAATTTCATTATTTATTCAATATATACTAGAATGTCAACCTTTCTCTAAATGATGCATACTCAAGAGGAATTTTTATACCTGAAGAATGAGAGTCAACTCATATGGATCACAAAATCCATAAATGTATGACTATTTATTCCACCAATATTTATTAATAATAAAATTTATAAAAGTTTATAACATGATAATGTAATTATCTCAAAATAATAATCCTTTATATGATAACAAATGACTTTAATATAAAAAATTTATATTAAATACCTAAATATCAACATAGATCATTTAACAAATAATTATCACTAAAATTACAAAAAACTATTCCCAAATTACATTGAAACCCAAATATCTTAATGATCGGATCATATACTCTTCCAATGTAAATTAATTTTTTTTAAAACATAATTCATGGTTAAATTATCATAGAAAAATGTAATCATCCTAGTCAAATAATATCTATTATAAAATAAATATTTATATAAATAACTAGAATCAACATAAATCATATATTCTTCCAAAATATAATTGAAACATTATTTATCATATAAAATATCATTTTATTCTATTAACCCTAATAATATAATGTTCCCAATATATTTAACATGTTATGAAATAATATTATTCACTTGATCACTCTGGCATATTTTTAATCCCATGGTTATCTATAGAATAAAATATTTGTTCCAAAAATAGATCTATTTTCCATCGATGAAATCATTTAACTAAAAATAATAAAATCATTTTAACCATGACATCACATATGATAGAGGTACGCGATGCACCCTTAAAACCCTTTGGTTGTGAGTTCAATTATTGTTGACATTCTGGATGTGATATATTTTTACCTAACTTAGAGATTTTCTATTTTATAAAAATATATTTGTATAATCCTTATAAATTTATAGAGTTGCCAGAAAAATCCTCTAAAACAACATTCATATATATATAATCAATGGTTAACTAATACCTTTCACATTTCATAAAAAGTAATAACCTATAAATAACTAAAATTTAGAGATAATATAGACCAATAACATTACTAATAAAAATATAATTATGTCCATAGATATTAACGACTTCAAATATCCATTCATTTATTAATATTAAGTTTTACATATACCGTAAAAATTATCAAATGTTTACCACTTTTCGAAGGTATTGATTCAATCTAAAATACGATTCAAAATTTATAAAAAAAATATCAAACTATAGATAAATACATAGGCATTCCTTGATTCCTGTAATATTTAAAGATAAATGTATATCCTAAAATATAAAACTAATATAGATATAAAATCATTTATTCAAATTACACCAAAAAACACTGATCATGGTTCCTTATCTTATTTCTTTTTAAATTATTCCTATATTCATTTATAAAATTTTTAACCTTATGATTCATAAATATCAACCCCAAAACGCTACATAATTTGATCATAATTATATAATTCATACCTTAATTCTATAAATCATATTTTCATTGATATTTAAATTAAATAATATGTAACATCAAAAAATGTAATCTGAGATGGAAAATATTTTTCAGATATCACTTGAAATAATTATCGTATAAAATATCATGTTTATTTTGAAAATATATTTTTAAAATGAAATAATTTTTTTAAATAAAAAATTTTATTTGAAAATAACATTTTGATATTGAATTGGAATCTTTAACATATTATATCCCCAGGACTTTGGAAAATTACCTCTTGTCATATATGATAAAAACATTATTCTTTTAGTTTTGAATTATAGTTCAGAAATTAGGGAATTTAGAAAATGATAAAATGAGTCCATTCAAACCATTTTGATAAATTAAAATAATAAAATCATTTATTTTCATTTTTCCTAGACTATTGTAAAAACATTTATGGAAATTTTTTCGTAAACATAGACATGGGTAAAAAAGAAAATTTTATATGATTTTTTGAAAATAATTTTTTTTAATGAATTCCCCTTATAAAAAACATGATATTGACAAAAGTATTAATCAAATAAAAAACCATGAAACCAAAACATTTTAGGGAAAATAAATTGTGTTACATATATCAAACAGTTTCTTGTAGGTTATTTAAATAATGAGAATTTTATCAAAATCTATTGAAAATTCCTTTAAAATAATAGTGATAATCAAAACATACAAAAGGGAAAATAAAGTTGTAAAATTTTTCATTCCTTAAATATTGATAAATCATCCGTTTTATATAATAAGACAACAATAAAACATGAAATAAATTATTAAATATTAAAATTAAATGGATATTTTAATGTTAATACCCATATAAACACTATAAAATTTTAACAATAAAATATCTTATACCTATTTTTATTACCTTTATAAATCCTATATAATAAGTATCCTTATTCAAATAGAAATATATATGTTTAAACAATAAAATTTGTGCATATTCTATATAACTTATAGTCATATTTATACATCTAGACCCATTACAACTGTAAGAAGCTAACCATAAACAATACTTATTCATGTGATTTTAAAGTTGAATTTACTATAGTATAATCCTAAGGTTATTTTTGGTTTATATATTTTGATAATTTCGGAAAAATATTACATAATATACCCATAAATTAGAATTGTACACTTATACTCAGTATTTATTTCATACATAAATCATAATACTTAATATAAAAACACAGTTTCATTTCAGGATCAATCTTCATATTTTTTTCCATTGATCGCATACTTGTTTCTACTATAGTTTATATAATGTGAAAAAATTTAAAAATGGGATGATAAAAAAATCCATGAATGAGAAAATAAATTAATGGACAAAATTAGATTATTGAATATCCAAATATACATTTAAATAAAATATATTGTTTTATTCAGAAAACAAATTTGTCTTTTCTAAACAATCAATATCATTTCTTTTTAAAATCATTTGATTTTAATGATAAATAATAATAAGTAATCCAATTAATAAGTAGGTAAAAATGGATATCATGTTCCATATCATTCTTAATAATTCAGTAAACAATATATTCAACCTATTACTTCAATGTACCCACTGTATTGGATGTTATAACTTAACAATACATCATTACGTTATCATAGAAGAAATCACAACGAGATTATCCAGGGACAACCCAAATTTTTGTTATCAATAACCACCCCTAATTTTTTTATCATGTTACCAAACATCATTATAAAAAATTCCCATGTACCATATATAAACATAAATATTTAATTTTTTTTATATAAAAACCCTATGAAGAAATGAACATTTCAATTTTATATCAGTTATTTTAAATATTGCACGGGTAAAATGGGGAAAATTTTCATTTAAATTAACCATTTAATTATATAAGGTATGATTGAAAATGTTAACACAACAAGAAATCTAGAAATTTAGTACCTTCCAATTATATAATGAAAACAATATTTTTGAAAAAAGAACCTTAAATGCGGATTTTTAAAAGGGGTTTTTTAGAAATATCATATAAATGAATTAAAAGATAATAAAATGAATAGATTAGATGTATTCATTATAAATACATATAATATATTGGAAGTAAAATCTTTGATATTCAAATTTTTATCTCACATAATCTTATCAATCCATAGTTAAATTTATATGTTTAACCCAATGAATGAAAATTGTGTTAAGGATTACATGACACTTTTTAATCAGTCGAATCGTATAAAAAATAAATTAATAATTATAAAATGAAATATTTAATAAAATATTTATAATGATAATATTAAGATAATACTTCAAAGGAATTTATATAAACCATACAAAATAAATTAGTGGTGAACCATACTTATATCATATAGAAGAGGAAATATTAGACAATAAACACTGACCTCATCATTAACTTTTGTATTCAGTAATTTAAACTGATTTATAATTCTTTAAGGAATGTTTCTATCAAATTAAATAATAATATTTACATTTTTAATATATTATGTGATTATTTTATGTCATCTTATGACCCATTCATTAATAGTATTTCTTAATTTCCAAGGTCTTGGATGATTTCATTTCATAGTTTCATAAATTATTCCTTTGTGTATAATTAAATATAATCTTATAAAATGAGATAAAAAATATAGAAGTTTAGTTAAATAGTTTTAATGAAATTCTAGAGTTGCCACTGTTTTTATATTTCATTTTTATTCATAGTATGAGTTTCATCTATAAAATGTTAATGATAACTATTTTTTTATTTTTGAGATTTATTTGAACACTTTGAAATAATTTCATATTATTTAATATTTTATATTTCTATTTGTTCAAAAATATGAAATATCATATAATATACCTATTTAAATCAAATTTAATAAGAATTATACTATTAATAAAATCCATGATATCAGTAATGGAAAAAATCATTATCTATAGAGACGATCAGTTTCCATTATTTGAAAAATGGGGTTTTCCTTTAATTAAAGGAGGTAATAAAAAGGATAAATATAATATATTATATAATAGCCATAAAAAATTAATTATGTTAATTTTCCAAGTGGTATAATTCTTTGATGAATAAATCAGGTGTGTATAAAATAGAATAAGAAACTAAAATAAGAAATATTCATTGAGAAATTCAACACTTGAATATCACAATATTGAAGAACCACTTAAGGGACTTGGATTTGGTAATTTTTTGACTCAAAAAGCATATGGAAGTAGGGATAGTGATTAGGAGAGGTTATGGTAAATACATTATGGGATTCATAAATTTTTATGTGAAATGGGTGGTGAGGGGGGAATTTATTATTGAGGATGGTTGGTTTATGTGGTAAAATTATGATAATTTTATAGTTAAATGCAACCACAGAGTGGTGGAATTAATTTCCATGATTTTTTATAATAATTAATGTATTCAATTATTTTTAGGGTTGATAAACTCTTTAAAAACCTATTAAATGTAGTATTTTTTAGGTATTTTAATCATCTACGTTTTAACATTAACATGTTTCATTATTTTACCTATAATGCAGTAAATCTATTCATACCATTATAAAATATAATTTCTAAAAGATAAAATAATGATAAAAAATAATTTTGAATTATCTAATTTAAAGATTTAATCTATATTACTAAATTAAATTATCATAGCAAAAAAATTATATTTAAAATTAATCTCTCACAAGTAATGAGAAATATGGTTTTAATGTGAATAAGTTCAAAATATTGAAATGATTTTGTATCCAATTTCAGTGTAAAATTGTTTATAATAACATAAATTTAATAATTTATTTACAGTTGAACAAATTATAATTAAAATAAATAAAAATATTAATTCACTATAAAAATAAATTAGATGAAAATGTATTTTTTATTTAAAATTTTGTATTTTTCCTTTTTTATAAAAAAAATGAAACTTCTCTGAAAATTATTATAATTCCATCCTAAGATAATTTTGATATAAAATTTTAATAATAAAGTTTTTTGTTTAAGTTAATATTTAATAATGTTTAAAATTTTAGTTTTAAATCAAGTGCACCATCAAAAGGGGACGACATTGCCTTTAAAAAAAATATTGCTTTTTTAATCTTAAAATTGGATTTATTCTTATCATAAGAATATCAATAATAGTTGTTTAATTTTGATAAAGGTATTGAAAATATAACATATAAATTTTATTTTTTTCTTTCACTAATACTGATTAATTTAATTTATTAATATGAAATTTTATTATGGGAATAAAAATATTTTTCTAATAAAACAATCCTTTAATATTAAATTATTTTCTTATTTTTCATTTATAATTAATTGGTAACCTATGAATTAGTTTGAAAAAAATGTGTAAATGATATTTTAATAATTTATTTAATCTAATTTATTTATTTAATTTCAATTGCTATGTGAAAACTGTAACTTTAAAATAATAATATTTAGTCATTTGTTTAAGAACGATGTGTTGTATCTTGTATGATATTGAAAATAATGTTTACTTTTAAAAAAATAGCATGATTATAATTATGTTATCATTATTATAATTTTGGTTTACATATTTTTACGATATTAGTGAACCCCATTTCATTTCCATGAGTTATGTTCTGATGATATGTCTATGGAACTAATTTATATTCATGATTTTTGTTATGATCAATGATTTCTATTCATACTGAACTCATATGTGTGGCTTTCATTTTCGTGTGGGACCTATATCTACCTCCAATTCATTGGGTAAAGGTATATACCTCATGATGAAAATATGTTATGAAATAACAAAATTTCATGTTCAAAATCCTATATGTGTACTTTATTTCATGTCCATAGTATTATTCATGTACATGTTTTCATGTCCTTATGTTTATACAAGGGCCTGATTTTATGTTCTTAATTGAATAATTTAACTTGTTTCTATTTATACAAGATCACAATGTTCTTATTTTATATGTATCATACAATTCCATGTCATATTTCAATTTTATTATCTTAGTATTCATGTTTATTTGGGGTTTAGGTAATATGAACTTATATGATTTATTCAAAGACTCAATATTAAAATATTTGATATGCTAGGTAACATTTTCAATTATTATTGTCATGACCCATCCTCCGGGGCCCGTATCGTGACTACCCCAAGCCCGCCTTCCATAGGCCAGGGGTTGCGACTAGCACCAAAGGCGAAAATCCCTAAACTAGAAGGCATTGCCATTATAATTGTAAAAAACTCATCAGTGTAACCAACAGGAAGTAAAATAGTAAGTATACCTATATACAAAAGATGTGATGGAAAGCATAAAGGGGCCGGAAATACAATCCCAACGGGAAATTACATGTACAACAAAAAGAATGTACAATTGAAGAAAAGTAAAGTAGCTACCAGGACATCCTCCAGGGTTCCTACTTGAAGGGTATGTACAGATGGCCTCCTCAGTATTCTCATCCATCCTTCTATACCACGTACCGTCACACTGGGTGGTCCACCTCCGAGTACCATCTAGTCCTGCTACTCTTTGCCTCAGTCTGCACTGCCCGTTGTCTGCATCCAACACAACGTGGTGCGGGCATAACCCGTACAGGGGTGAGTATAACGATACTCAGTAAGGACCCCGAGACCCACAAGGACTCACAAAAACCATCAAGGATAAACCACATGTATGAAATCAATAGATAACCCCACTTAGGTATATGACCATACATATACCAATGTTATCATGTAATCAATCTCAATCATGAGGAAAGCACAAAGATATTGACTCAAATCAAACTAGGATTTTATTCTAGAGGTGGTATCAGGTAACATCCTATGTCAAACTGTCAAAACCATGGCTGCTGGAGTACTCCTCCTCTATATAGTATTGTAGTATTTCCTCGTCACAAATAGGTGCTTCCCACTTTCCTGGACTGTTGTGGTACTCCTCCTATCGAGTACCATAGGTTTTCTATGCTCACATAGAGGTGATCCCCACTATGTGTCTGCCACGCTCACACAGAGGCACTCCCCTTAATAGCTTGTTGAGTTACTCTTTCTGTCGAGTACCGTGGGTCTGCCACATCATATAGAGGTGATCCCCATTGTAGGTCTATCACGCTCATATAGTGGCACTTCCCACTAGGCAAGTTGAAACACTCTGAGTTGAATTAGTCAGTAGTCATCATGTCTCAGCCAGCTACTGGGTCTCTGTACTCCGCTTGCTTGTCTCTGGGAGGGTCTTCTCCATGAGCTACAGGTTGATTCTCTAACTGCCACCAAATCCCATGTAGAAGTATCTCAATGGTTCGACCTGTCATAGGAGTCTCAATGCAATAGATGATGCATCAATCGGATGCCCAATATATGAGTTATTGTCATTTTCGTTCTGGGGGACCAGTTGGATTTAGGTTCAATCCACCCCGACCATACCTCAGCATGTTTCCAAACCTCTTGTAGGGTATTCCAAAAGAACCGTCTCACTCCAAGATTTCTGACTATATAGACGGTTCTTCAATCAGATACCCATAACCAATGTTATGGGAGAAAAGGTGAAATTGGGTAAAATGGGTCCGGGTCCTTTCCAGTCAGTCAGACCTGAACCGACTCGGGTCCGGACTCGGGTCCGACCCGGTACAGGGGTCTGACCCGGTACATGGGTCCGACCAGGTCAGATGGTCCAACCCGGCCTGTAGGGGTAACCAGGGCCGCGGGGATAGCCCGACACTTGCTCGGTCTGGCCCTTTAGCCCACACTGGGTCCAACCCAGCGGCCCACCCTGGGTCCGACCTGGCGGCCCGGTGGCCCGCGGGGATCCGCCTAAGCCGCGTCTCGTGGGAAAGTTTCGTGCCACCTAGAATTCCCAAACGGTATAGCCTTTCGGGAGGGAACCAACCCGGTGCTAGGTGGAACCCTTCCAGGTCACGTGGGACCTAGCGATGTTCCGCTCCTCCTGGCTGGCCAAGCATCCTTCCGCTCTTGCTCTACCGGTGGCCGGCCCAGCCGGCCTCTTTTGTTCCACCACCACAGCCTGCCCTGGCCGCTGCTCTTTCCTCCATGCGGCGTGATGACACTGCTCCCCTCTAGCGGCCTGGTAGCTACCCGTGTACATCGCCACAGCCATGGGACACATCCTATTCTTCCGCGTGGCACAACGGTTCAACGCCCCTCCGGCGACCTGGCGTCCATGCACCACCAATTTTCTTTGCTTCCGGACCGACACCAGTTGTAGTTTCTCCCCCATGGCTCTTCGACCGTGGTCCACTCATCCAGCTGTGTCGTTGCACTGCCGCTGTAGTCAACAGGCGAGGAAAAACAGAGGGGGGGTCGGGCCGTGTTTGTGTGGCCTACAACCTCAACGTTATGATGATAACAATTGTAAAATCATAAACACAGATTGAACAAGATAGAACGGGAACAAATTCAATTTCAAAACCTCTACCTCATATCGTTGTTCGTTTGACAATGTTGTAGAATGGAAGACTTCTATTTTTTGATGTCGGAAATGAAGATGTAGAGGATATCATCATCGGTGTTCTTCGAGGACAGCGGTCCATCCTCCATTCCATTTGAAGAATGAAGAAGGTGTCCATCATTGGAGGATGAAGCGTTCTTCATTCTTCGGTGTTGGTTCTTAGTTGGAGAGTTCTTTCCTCCTCAATTCTCCCTTCCAAAAAATGAATAATTCCCACAGAAATGAAATAATAGATTGTATGTTATTTTATTTGTTGGAATGAATTCAAGTGGATAAATAATTAAGGGGGGATCTACTTAATTAATTTTTTTGTGTAGGAACAAATTAATTAAGGGAGTCTAAGAGGTTTCATGGGTGGTGCCTCCATAAATGGGGAGTTCAAGGGGGTCTCATCCTTGAGTGTTCCCCAACTCTTTAATTTATTATATGTGTCTTGACCTCGGGTGGGCCCCACCACTATATCCTCTCATTGGATGTTGTAGTGTGGTGGCCTCACACTTAACCTCCTCTTGGAGGTATTAACCATCAAATAAAAATAATCTCACAATTTTTTTTTAATTTATTCTTAAAAAATTCCAAGAACTAACTTTCATTCTCAACCAACTACTATCGAGGTGAATGTCTTCTTAAGAGAATAACGGCCCTGTGAGTTCAACAGTGCCCTCAGATTTCAATTCCGAGGAGTGGTTCAAAAATTATTAAATCCTACTCATACATTTGCTGAATGTATGCCAAAAAAACATCAAAAACTAATTTCGGGCACACGAGGCCTCAGAATCAAGCGCCGTAAATTTTCTTTGACTTGTAAATATCCCATGTATTTTAGAAAAAAAATTCCACTGAATTTCCAGGTCTCTAAATTCTCCCCAACTAATGTATTTATGTCCCCGTAAGCTACAAATCACACTAAGGGAACAAATGGGGGTACTGATCATGCCTCTGATCCTCCCTATCCCATGTGCTCTCGTGGAGGTTCTCGTGCTGCCAGTGTACGCACACCAGAGGTATTGACCATCCACATTGGACCCACTCCTGTCGACCGTCAATCTCTACTAGAACCTCCATAAATTTAGCCCCATAATCGACGTCCAGATCTCTATGGTCGATGATGTGGGAAGGGTCATGAACGTAACTTCTCAGCTAGGATACGTGGAAGTTGTCGTGCACCTAGTGCAACTGTGGTGGAAGAGAGAAGCAGTATGCCACCTCGCATTCTCAACTAAGGACTTGGAATGGTCTATTGAACCTCAGAGATAACTTCCCGCTTCAACCAAATCTTCGTAGACCTTGTCGAGGTGAGACCGGAAGGAAGACATGGTTGCCATTATCTAACACTTGAGGTATCCGTCTCCTGTCAGCATATGACTTATCTCTGCTCTGTGCAGTCTTCATCTGCTCTTAGATGATCTGCACCTTCTCCATAGTAGCTCGTACCATCTCTAGCCCCAGTAATGTAGAATCTAGAGGTTTAGTCCTGCACAAGTGTGATCTACATGGTCTCCAGTACAAGGACTCAAAAGGTTCTATCCCTATGGTAGAGTGATAACTATTGTTGTAAGAAAACTCCACCCAAGGAAAGTGATCCTCCCAGTTGCGACCGAAGTCAAGGACACATTTATGTAGCATGTCCTCGAGGGTCTGAATGGTCCGCTCTATCTGACCATCTGTCTGAGGATGTAAGGCGGTGCTCAAATGAAGTTGTGTCCCGAAATCCTCCTAATACCCCTTCCATAGCTGGGAGGTAAAGCGTGCATCATGATCGGAGACAATTCATGAAGGTGCTCCATATAACCATACACTATCTTACACATAGAGGCTCCCCAAGATCTTTACGGAACACTTCTCTCTAAATGGTAGGAAGTGGGTGACTTGGTGAGTCGGTCGATGATCACCCAAAATGAGTCGTGACCCCTGGATGTATGTGGAAGACTAGACACGATGTCCATGGATATCCTATCCCACTTCCACTCTGGAAACTCTATGCAGTGAACCATGCCTGCTGGCACTTGGTTCTCTACCTTCACTTGCTGACAAGTGAAGCATCATGAGACAAACTATGCTACTGCTTTATTCATACCTAGATACCAGTGCAATCGACGTAGGTCCTGGGAAATCTTTTCCACTCTTGGAAGTACCGCTAAAGGGGAAGTGTGGAACTCCCTCAACACATCCTCCTGAAGTAACACTGATAACATGGTACATTCTCTAAAGCGAATGACGTGCTCCCCACCATTAGAAAATTCATCTGGTTCCTGCCCTGTGGATATCTGAGCATGTCATGTTTCGTAGTTAGGGTCCCAATGTTGTGCCTCCCTAACTCGCTGAAGAAGTGGAGGAGTGACCATAAGAGACAGAATATAGGCTGCGCCATCTCTATCCATAATGGATATATATAAATTATCCAGCTTCTCTATCTCCTCTCATAGTAGGTGAATACCAGATCTCCTACTGAGGGCATCTGCAAACAACTGTCCCCTTCCCCTGAGTATAGTCTATCTAGAATTCATAGTCCAAGAGGAACTCAAGAAATCGTCACCGACTCAGGTTCAGTTCCTTCTAAGAGAAGATAACTTTAGTTTCTTGTGATCATAGTACACGGTAAAACACCCACCCATCAGATAGTGTCACCACATCTTCATAGAGAATACCACTGCTGCTAACTAAAGGTCCTTGGTAGCGTAGTTCTCAATATGTTGTCCCAGCTGCTGAGAACCATACGCGACCAAAACTCGCTCCTTCATTATGAAACACCCATGTCTGGTCCCTAATGCATTGAAATAAACTACGAACACTACGCCTTCCTCTAGAAGCCTCAATATGGGGGCACTGGTCAACCTTTGCCTCAGCTCCTGAATGCTCTGCTGGCATCTCTTTGACCACATGAAGGGTTTCCCCTTCTTCGTCATGTAGGATAGTGGTAATGAAACTCGGGATAAGTCTGTAACGAACTTATGATTGTATCCAGCCAAACCCAAGAAACAATATACCTTCGTCACACTCCTGGGTGGCTCCCATGAAAGTACCGCCTTGATCTTCACTGGATCCACTGAAACTCTAGCCTCCGAGATGACATGTCCCAATAAGTGAAACTCTTGAATCCAAAACCAGAACTTCGAGAGTTACCCTAAAGCTGTTGCTCTCGGAGTGTGTCCAGTACTACCGAAAAACAGTAGGCATGCTCCTCCTCAGTGGTCGAGTAGACCAGAATGTCGTCGATGAATACTACAACAAAGTGATCAAGGTATGGCTGGAAGATCATGTTCATGAGACTCAGGAACAATATTGTAGTGTTGGTTATGCTGAAGGGAATAACAAAGAAGTCGCAGTGGCCATACCAACACCATAAGGCCGTCTTCTGCACATCCTCATCTCAAACTCTGAGCTGTTGATAACCTGATCTGAGGTATATCTTCATAAACCACCGTGATCCCTTGAGCTAATCAAATAGGTCTTCAATACTCTGATGTGGGTACTTATTCTTCATAGTCACCTGGTTCAGGGGTGGGTAGTCCACACAAATCCACAAGATTTTGTCTGCCTTTGTGGAGAACAGAATCGGGGCTGCCCAGGGAGAAACACTGGACCAGATGAATCCCTTCCCCTACAAGTCCTCCAATAGTACCCACAGCTCACAAAGCTCATCAGGATCCATTCGATATGCTGGTGTAGATATTAGTGCCATCTCGGGGTACAACTCAATGTATAAGTCCACCTCACTGCAAGGAGGTAGTCTTGGAACATCATGAGGGAAAAAATCTGTGTACTGGTCCACCGCTATAGGATAAGTTGGACTCTCCACATCAACTGCTCTGAGGGTAATGTAGACCAACTAATGAGTGATCGACTGCACCCTCCTCCATGTAAGTTAGTCATATACTGCAAAGGCACCCTTCTCACCGGTGAAGGTAAACATGGTCCCATCCGTGCGGACATACCACACTTTGTGCCTAATACAGTATATCTGAGTATGTACTGTAGATAACAAGTCCATACCCAAGATGACATCGTAAGGCCTCGATGCCACTACGAGGAGATCCCACCCGAAGATCTCACCTCCAAGAGTAATCTCACACTACGGGAACTAGTACATAATCATCGAGTCTTCTCCCGTGGGAGTCTCTAGCCATAAGGATCGAGCCAACGACTCCATCAGAATCTATGAGCTCTGAATGAGGGCAGTGGCAATGAAAGAGTGATTGGCACCTGTGTCTATAAGAACTAAAACTAAGTTGAAGTAGACAAATATTGTACCACAAATCATCTCCGGAGCAGCTTGGTCATATTCCTTAGCTTCTTGAAGCTGAGATCTCCCCTGTCCACATGATCCCTGTGGTCGGGGTGAACCTCCTAGTGGCTCTGGTGGTAGCACCTCGTAACGTCGTCCACAACCAGCTACACGACTAGCTCCTCTTCCACGTCCACCTACTCCATGCGGTCTACCTCAATTGATCCTAGGACTCTACCTAAAAGGTCCTTCAATTGTATGATGATCATCCGAACGGAGGCCCAGAGAGTCACGAGCCATGTGACCCTGCCCACCGCATGTGGAACACTATCTGATCCGGGCATTCATGTCACTACCCCGAGTGCCCCGCACATTTGATCCTGATTCATGTGATCATCCACCCATGGGTCTGTTCCACTTGGACATTTGCATCATCTATCTACTACCTTCTACAGAACACTCTTCTGTGTGTCGACTAGTAGTGGGTCTTGCTGCTGGTGACTGCTCAACAAGGATACTCTCTACTATGAGGTATATCTTTAACACCCCTTCCTTAGTCGAGATGCTAAGGGAGATAATCGATGCTTTGATCTCTTTCCTGAGTCCCTGATCAATAGTCTGGGACCTGAAGAATGGGTCGCGTACCATATCTGTGGACTAGCGCAAGAGTTTGGTGAACCTCGCTGAGTACTGAGCTACCATCATTCCACCATGCTATAGATGTAGTAGGTCATATATCTACACCACTCGAAGGGTGTATAGGACAAACTCCACTTGAAACAAGCTCTGGAAGTCTTCCCATAGAAGTGTTGCCTCATCATGCACCTAAAACGTCAGGATCCACCATCTACCTGGTGCATCCTGAAGGAGACTCGTGGCAAGGATCACCATAAAGTCTGTTGGTGTCCCTACTAGCCATAGAATCTCAAGAAATCCTTCATCCAATCCTCATCTTCCTGTGGGTCCATCTCTCCTCAGATCCTGGGTGGCCTCTAGCACTAGAACTCGTACAATGTGCACAAGCAGCATGCAACATCTGCAGCTAAAAATGGTGGCATCAGTGGCCCAATGAGAAGTTGTAACTTTGGTGCCTCCTATAGTAAAGGGACTTGCACCGAAGCCTCGTCGCCCAGTGTTCTGTTAGTGCATACAACTCTCAGGGATCTAACTGGTCATCAGCGGGGAGGCATCTTTAAAGAAACAGATCTGACACAGTCAAAAATTTATACCTAGTGAACTCACCTGGTTGATCCGACTTAAAGAAAAACTTTTGAAAACCCACACGCAATCAATGTTTTCGTGCACTGAGTCAGAAATTTGTAGTCATGGTCCTGGTGTATGGATACGTTGTCTGTCGCACCAACACTGGACTCCCTGGACTGAAAACCACAGTTAGTACCCTTAACACTATTGCTTCACTGAAAAGAATGATCAGAGTCCTTTGTTCTATGGTATAACCAAATCCTTTGATACCAATTTTTCACAACTTATACTCTGAGGCCTATATCGTGACTACCCCAAGCCAGCCTTCCATAGGCCAGGGGCTGGAGAATAGCACCAAAGGCGAAAATCCCTAAACTGGGAAGCCATTGAATTTATAACTATAAACAAACTCATCAGAGTACACAACTGGAAGGAAAAAAACTAAGTAAAACTGTATACAAAATATGTGATGGAAAGTAAAAAGGGGGACAGAAATACAAGCCCAATAGAATAGTAAAATTACAACTGAAATCGAGTACAACTGAAGAAAATTATAGAAGCTACTGGGTCGTCATCCAGGGTTCCTACCTGAAGGGTAGGTACATATGGACTCCTCAGCACTCCCGTCCGTCTATCTCCTCCGTGTTCCATCACACCGAGTGGTCCACCTTCGGGTACCGTCTAGTCCTGCTACTCTCTACCTCAGTCAGTGATGTCTGTCGTATGAAACCAACACATCGAGATGCGGGCATAACCCGTGCAGGGGTGAATATAACGACACTCAGTAGGGACCCCGAGACCCTCAATGTCTCACAAAAACCAACAAGGATAATCCACAAGTATGAAATCAACAGATAACCCCACATAGGTATATTCCCATACATATACCTATGTTATCAAGTAATCCATCTCAATCATGAGGAAACCACAAAGATACTAAATCAACTCAAACCATGATTTTATTCTAGGGGTAGTATCATGTATCATCCCTAGTAAAACTGTCGAAACCTCACATGATGGAGTACTCCTCCCCTATAGAATATTGTAGGTCTGCCACATCACACAGAGGAACTTACCATTATTAGGGACTGCTATGCTACTCCTCCTATCTATTACGGTAGTTTTGCTGTGCTCACACAGAGGCCCTCCCCACTGTGGGTATACTACGCTCACACAGAGGTGCTCCCCTTAATAGCATGCTAAGGTACTCCTTATGTTGAGTACCATGGGTCTGCCACATCACAAAGAGGCGCTCCCCACTGTAGTTCTATCATGGTAAAATAGAGGCAATTAACACTAGGATAGTTCAAACACTTCGAGTCAAATTGTTCAGCAGTCATCTGGTCTCCTCCAGCTACTAGGTCTCTGTACTCCCCTCGCTTGTCTCCGTAAGGGTCCCCTCCATGAGATACATATAGATTCTCTAACTTCTATGAAATCCCATGTAGATGTATTTAAATGATTTACCTCATCATAGGGGTATCAATTCAATAGACGACACTTTAATCGGTCTCCCAGTCTGCGAGTTATTGGCATTTCCGTTCTAGGGGCCCTGTTGAATTTAGGATCAATCCAACCCGAACATACACCAACTGTGTCCAAACCTCAAGTGGTGTATTCCAAAAGAATTGTCTTGCTCCAAGAATTCCATCTCCATAGATGGTTCATTAATCATACACACATAGCCCATGTTATTGGAGAAAAGGTAAAATCAGGTCACACTGGTCTGGGACCTGTCCGGCCAGACCGACCCGACCTGACCCGGGTCCGGACCGGGGTATGACCTGGTCCGTGGGTCCAACCCAGTATGAGGGTTCGAACCATCCCGTAGGGGATACCCAGGCCACATGGGAGGCCTGACCCGCTCGAGCGGCCAGACCCATGCTGGCGGCCCGGCCTGCGCTGGGTCCGGCCCGACGACCCATGAGGGTCGGCCGAAGCCACGTCCAGGGGGGAAAGTCGCGTGCTCAATGGAATTCCCGAATTGCCTAGCCTTTCAAGTGGGATCCAAACTGACACCAGGTGGCACCGGTCCATGTCGCATGGGACAAAATGGGTTCCCGCTCCTCCTGGCTGGCCGAGCGTTCGACCGCTTCTGCTCCACTGGCAGCTGGCCCAACCGGCCGCTTTTGCTCCATCGCCGCTGCCCGCCTTGGTTGCGGCTCTTTCCTCCTCATGGTGCGACGACGACATACCCCTCCGATGTCCTGGGGTCCACCCATGTATACAGCCCCGGCCAGGGGCCATTATCTATTCTTCCGCACGGCATGACAGTGCCGCACCCTTCCAATGACCCGGTAGCCTTGCGCTGGCTGTTTTCTTCACGGATGACCTTTGTTGCTATGCCACGTCCCGTCGGCCATGGTACACTCCTCTGGCGGTGTCATTGCACTTACGCCATCGTCAAAAGGTGAGGAAAAATGAAGGGGGTCAAGAAGTGTTCATGCGACTATCACCCTCTGCGTTATGATTATAACAATTGACAAATCATAAACCAAGATTGAACAAGATAAAACATGAACAAATTCAATTTCAAATACCCTACCTCATATCGATGTTCGTTTAAAGATGTCGCGGAAAGGAGGATGAATATTCATTAATGTCAGAAGTGAAGATGTCGAGGATGTCTTCATTGGTGTTCATCAAGGATGGTGCTCCATCCTTTGTTCTGTTTGAAGAAGGAAGAAGGTGTCTGTCATTGGCGGATGAAGCGTTCTTCATTCTTCGGTGGTTATTCTTCGTTGGAGATTTCATTCCTCCTTATTTCTCCCTTCCACCAAATGAATAATACCCACAACAATGAAATAATAGATTGTTTATTTTTTTATTGTTGGAATGAAATCAAATGGAGAAATAATTAAATGGGGTTCCAGTTAATTTATTTTTCTATGTAGGCACAAATCAATTAATGGAGTATAAGAGGTTTCATGGCTGGTGGATCCATAAATGGGGAGTTCAAGGGGGTTTCATCATCAGGTGGTCCCCACCCCATTAATTGATAAGAGGTGTTTAGACCTCGGGTGGGCCCCACCACCACAACCTCTCATGGGAGGTTCTGGTGTCGTGGCCCCCACCTCTAACCTCGACTTGGAGGTTTTAACCACCAAATAGATATAAAAAAACATTATTTTTACTTAAATTATTCATAAAAAACTCAAACAAATATCATTAATTCTCGATTAACTATCATCGATTTGAAAGTCTTCTTAAGAGAATATTGGCATAGTGAGTTCAACGATGCCCTCCGATTTCAATTTCGAGCATCGGTTAAAAAGTTATATAATCCCACTCATAATTTTACTAAACGTACCCAAAAAAATATAATAAACTAATTTTGGGCACACCGGCCCTCAGAATCAAGTGCTGTAAATTTTCGTGGAATCTTATAAATCCCATGTTTTTAAGAAATAAATTTCCATGGAAATTCCTGGTGTTTACAATTATGTCCATGTTCTTATAACTTTATGCTTATGTTATGATTGATATCTCCCTTTCATAACCATAATGTGTATTTTATCTCTCACTTATTTTATGATTACTTTCCCCTTGATATATATAAGGGTATTTAGAATGATATGTAAAATATGATTTATTTTTGAAATAAAATGTGGGAGATGATGTGGATGTTGTATAACCTAGTTGTTAATTTTTCCATGTTTCCAAAGACAATAAAACCATATTATTCTATAATGGTTTATTTGTAATATAAATATTCATTTCATTTTATGTAATATATATGTTTAAATAGACTGGGTCATTATTGTTGGTATCAATGTAAGGATTAGTTATCCTTAGGATAATAGGATGAGAAGATCATTGTAAGAAACCTTATGTTATGTATTAGTTACAATCCGATAGTTTTTTAACAATCATGAATAACCTGTGTTAAACATATGGTGTCCTAAATCGATTTTTTTTTTTGTATTTTACCTTTATTATTCGATTTTATCAGTATTATTAGTGATGCTAACACTATTATTTAATGGTTTTATAAATTTACTGGATCCAGGAGGATTCATGTTAATGGTGAATGTGATGTGTAATGGAATGATCTATATTATCGGAAAGAAAATGATGTTGTATTCTAAATGTGACTCCATTTTATTATACATATTCACAATTTTGAAAATATAATAAATAATCACAACATTAGAAAGTTCTCAACCCCAAAAAATAAGATAATTATGGTAAATCATGTTATCTGCAAATGAAATAAGGTTAGATTTTATTAATATAAAGCATGTGGGAAGAGGTATCAATGTGAATTATTTTAATGTATATGGTAGATGATTTGGGTGTAGAAAATATAAACATAAAGAATATAATTGAAAATAAAATGTGAAATGCGTATCTAACAAATTGGATAATAACAATGGTATTCATAAGGGATCACTAATATTTAAATGACAAAAATGTGGAATGTATGGAAATTATGAATGTAAATGCCCTATAGGTGGAGAGATCATATAGAGAGACAAAAAGGCTTTATGAGTGGTGGTTATTTTTTTAGTGATAAAGAAACTACATAGGAAATAGGAAATAAGAGATATTTTCTTAAATAGAATAATGAATCATGGTTAATTAATTAATAATTTTGTGGAATGGTTTTATTTATGTATTCAAATTCAATATTAATATTGTAATATTGATTTTATAGTATTATGGAATAATGAATCATCTATTTATTTTACTAATATAATTAATCCTTATGTATTTGAATGTATATGTTGAATGGTAATGGTAAACATGAAATTTGATTCAGGTTGTAAGGTGTTATTTTTATTTCAGAACACATGATTTTGGAAATGATAACCTTTAATACATTCATTCTGAGAGGATAATAATGAGATAAATAAATTATTGTTTGTGATAAAATTAATGGGATAGTATTGGTGAACATGTAACCAATTATTAATATGATAATAAGTAGTTTTATGGATTGTGTTTATAGAACTTTTCGATTAATCATATTAGGAAAGAGTTAAATTTTAAAATCATTCATGTTTTCACAAGGGGTTTATGGGAATTCAGGTTATACCTTGTTTGAAAAAAATACACGATAATGTTCCTCACATGTCTGGATTGTTACAATTAAGTGCTACATCAAGTTTATTAGGGTATTAGGAAATTTTTATTTTGAAAATATAATGACTTTCATTTGAATGCATTGGAATATTATTTTTTTGGATGGTTTATAAGGGTAAAAATTTATGATTGTTTTTATTAAACATTAGATGAATTTTTAGATATTAATATATGTATTAATCATAGGGCTATTTCTGTATATTGGATAATATTTCCAAGCCATTTGGTTATGATAATTAAAGTACATAATGGATATCTTATCATCCAATTACGGGTCTTATGATTGACTAGTTCTCTATGCTTCACAATTTCAACATCATTTCATTGAATATTAAATGTAGTTTAATTTTTTAAAAGAACAACCATAGAGTTAGATTTCTGTTATGAGAAGAAATAAAGTAATTATATCTTATCAAATTAGTTTCAAATAAACTATTTTACTATTATAATCAATTTTGATGATATCAATGACCTTATTATGAAATATTTAGTATATGGATTATTGATGATCAACCATCTAATTACCATGTTCTATAACAATATCCATAAAATTTTTATGTTTTAATTAACTTCCATGTCTATATTTTTATATAAAACTAATATTCTCTTAATCATAATCCTAGTTATGTGGTGATCTTCACCTTTTAAATTCCATTTTTTTAAAAAGATGTTCACTGATACTTTTTGTAATGTGGTTTTCCGACAATTGAATTTTAAAACATCCACCTTATATTATCAATTTTTTATTTCAAATTATAAGGAAACAATTTTCTTTTAATGTAATGATTATATCAAGATGGAATCTTATCAATAGGTTCTTCCATAAAATCTATATTATTTTCAAGCTATGTACCATGTATATATCTCGAGGAACTACATACCTAATTCATTAAATATAATAAACTCAGAGGTATTACCACTAAGAAAAAATATTTCTTTTGAATAATAACTAGTAGATATTCTGGATCATAGATATAATGATTTATAAACAAGTCCAGTCACCTGGTTAATGTTTTTTTGGAGAAATGAATAATTTGAGAAATCTACATGGGAACCATAGGGGATGATTAGGCATAAGTATCCTCATCTATATGAACCATAGGAATGAATTTTTATGGAAAATATCATTTAACTAGGGATAGAATATAAAAAACCAATATTTCATGATATCATTTTTTAAATAAATTTAATATCTTTGATAATATATATTTCATGGAACACTATACGTTATAAAATATAAAAAAATTACAACTTTAACAGAGCCATTTTACCCAATCAATTAAATTATAGGGAATGAATTTTATTAATAACATTATGAAATATATTATCTTACAATTCACTGTAAATATAATAATTAATGTGTTGTGAATCTATATAAATTATTAAAGAATGTTATGTTGTTCCTCACATATATGTTTTCCTAAAACAGGATTTTTCTAACATTATATGAGAAAATAAATATAATTAATTGTTGAAAAATTAATAATATTTATTATATAGAATTAACATAATTTTTTATTATTAATCTTCTAATTATCTTATTATGAGTTGTTTTTATTTTTTTGAAAAGTGAGATTTTTCTTTGAACAATTAAAAATAACAATTTTATAACACCCTCATTTTCATTATATTTAGATGTAATTTTATGATTTTATATTGATTTAAAATTGACCTACGTACATTTTAGTTTTATATTATATTGTTAATAACATTTTAATAATCTTTATTACTTATATTTTTTATGTAGTTTTTGGGATTAAAAACACATTTTTCTAAATGAAAACTATTTTTTATTACATTTTATCTGTTTAATTTTAAATGGAAATTTGGAACTAAATTTTTGGGAATATTATATAGTGGATTAATTTTTTTAATAAGGATGTAAAAATTATTTTTTAAGACCATTTTAATATTTATTCACAAAAAGTATACCATGAATTGAAAAATTTCTATATTATAGGTAAAATACTGTAAAGGTTAATGTTAAATGAAAAAATATATAAAATTCCAAAAATATAAAATATTAAATGGGTGTATGATATATTTATGGAACATAAATATAAAATAAAATATTAATTATAAAACAAATTAATTAGAAATAATTCCACAAATATTTATATGGCACTAAATGTATAATATTCATTATTTAATCACATAAAACTACCCCTTCAAAAAAATAAATACCAGCCCTCGCCAACAAATTTCTCCTCCCAATCCTTGAGTCTTATAAAATATCTAGCAAGTATTTTCCTTCCCACTATCCCCACATCCATTTTCTTATCATCTCACCCCAATACCAATTCCATGTTCCTGAAGGTGTCCTTAGTGGAGGAGATATTCAAGTGGTAACTTTCTATAACAGCCTATCCTATTTTTTTTTCTCATTTGGCCAACTCCTTGATTCCTTCATCTATAATGGCAAAATAAATATATGGTAAATATTTTAAAAAATTATATTTTTAAATTACTAGGGAAATATTAAAAAAATAAAAATTTTAAAATTTATATTAAAAATAAAAAAAATTTCCCTAGGAATATTTTATAAAATTGATTGAAATTTTTTCTCTATTATATTATGATTTATGAAAATCACTTTTATAAATGATTTAATTTTTATAAAACAAGTTGGAGGGATTATTTCTTTATTTTTTTCCAAATGATGTTCTTTATGAATTTTCCAGCAAAAATAAAAAAGGAATGTTTTATTTGACATATGAAAAATGAGAATATTCTCAAGCCATCTACATTATCTACAATTTCATGTATCCTTTACAATATTAAAATTTTATTTCCAAATAAAAAATTTTCCTTTATAATCTCATGGGTATTTAAAAATAAATTATTTGAAAATGGAAAATTTGTAATTTTAATAATTACATACTACTGTTTTTGAAAATTAATTTTCATTTATGATAACATTATTTAATTATACATATGATTTAATGAGGATATTGTTAAATTATTCCATACTTAATATCTCTATAGTTGGATTTTGTTTATGATGGAATGATATTTATGGAATTCATTTCTTTTCCATGAGTAGTGTTATGCTGAGATATTTATGAAGCCCATTTATTTTCATTATTTATGTTATGTTGATTGATTTTTTTTCTTGTGGACCACATGGGTATGGTTTTCATTTTGTGTTTAAAAGGTCCTATTTTTATCTCCATTGTATTGGTTAAATATGGATAACTCGCATGGTAAAAGTTTTACGCATGAAATTGATTTCATGTTCGAAATCATATGAATGGAATATGTTGTCATATCCATATAATTATACATAGACATAGATTCATGGCCATAAGTTAATGCATGGGAATAATTTCATATCTTGGAACTAAACAGTTGTCTTTTTTATATCTATACATGTTCACAATGTTATATGTTTATTTATATACTGCAATTCCATGTCATAGGCCAATGATATTCTCTCATGATGCTTTTTATTTTCTGATACATGTATTATTAACATATATTGTTTATTACATAACTCTAGATACGATATTTTATATAATGTGAAAAAAATATATTCATATTTTTATGTCATTATTCAGTTATACTTATGTTATGATTTTTATTTCCCTTGTTTATGATTACAAAGAACATGAGATTACCCGTTTCATAGGTTTTTTCCCCTAGGATATGAAGAATTTCGTTAAGAATGATATGTAAAAATGTGTCCAAGATATGAATGAATAAGTGGGGGATGGTTTAGATGTTTTTTGAACAAATTTTTCATATTTATTGTTTTTGAAATACACTAAACCCATATGATTTTTTGTGTGGATTTATGTAATGAAAAAAATCATTTATTTAGATGCAATATATATGTATGTAAAGAGTTAGAAAATATAATATATGTATAGGTAAGTAAATTTAATGAAATCAATAATATGGACATGGATGAGAATGTTTCTTTACACAAAATGAACAGATAAGGTCATCTACAGTTGAAAATATCCTTTCTCTTCAGTTATTGTTCAAAGAGGGGTGAAATGGTTAGAAGTCAAGTATAACCGACAAAAAATAACACTTGAATAAAATATATGGGTCTTCTGAAAGAAATAAAATAAAATTTAACCCATTGAAAATATAATCATAAAATTGTTGATTTCAATGTGAGATTAGAAAATATACCCTCAATAAATCAAATAACTATTAAATCAAAATTCCTTGAGAGATAAAAAAATTTAATGGGAATTAAAATAAAATGTATAATATTTTAAATTAGGATAATATATGTTAAATATATTTGATGTACAACATATTTTTAAAAATAGTTGTGTAATACGAAATATTACTCAAAGATAAAAACATAGTCTAATGAAACCATACCATTACCCCTAAATTACAAAAAATCACATTAAACCCCTATTAAATTAATTAATCCATTTTTATAGCATATTTAGACTCTTAATCATATATATTACCATTTATAGTCATTCATTATGTTTTTATATATATTATTATTTTAATTGATATTTTTTGAAATTCAGAATTTTTTAGTTTTCATTGTTGCATATATGTTATGTATTAGAATGGTCGACCATCATTCACTAATAATGATGCATACCTTTTTTTGTCAAGTCAAGTGACATTTTATTATAATGTAGTATATAATGTATAACATACATATTCTCTTGAAAAGAAGTGCACACAAATTTAATTTTTCTATTTTCATTATTTAGAAAAACAAGTGGTTCTTGATTTTGGTAGTGAATTTGAGAATCCCTAAAATAGTTTAACATGCATTTTCGTGAAATAATTGATAAAGTGGTTATTTTGGAAGGGTATTCGGGACCTATTTTCATGCTATCCTGGTTTCCAATTATTTACCATTTTTCATTATTTGGTAGGTAGGAGAGTTATATATCTATAATGTCCACTATCTCACATGGACAGAGGGTGTTGATGAGATAATACCTATATGAACCCTAAATATCATCTACACTCATTAAATTGTTTTTTGAAGGGCAATGGGTTATCTGGATTAATTATGGAAATCCATAACTAGTTATGATTCTTCCCTAATTAACCAATAGTTCCATCATAGAATTTCACTCATGTGTTGAAAATCGTTAAGAAATCGCCACCCAAACCTAATATGATCTACAATATATTTAAAATATTTTTCTAGTGGAAAAAATTGATCATCGAACAAGACAATGACAATTAATAGGATAAAAAACCAATAAAATGCCATTTGGGATTTAAAACAGATATTGTTAATTGGAGCTACGAATAAATAGATTATGTGATTTAATTTAATAGAAGCATTCAACATTAGAAAAGCACACAGGTCCATCCTCCCCCATTAAATATATACCACATAAACTAATCCTCCTTAAATGTGGAAGTTGATTTGATTTTTGATAAGGGATACACATACTGATATAACAAAATAAAGATTGTCGGGAAATAAATATTCTTAGGTAATCATCTAGAGTTCCCATTAAAGAATTTTCTCCATAATGGTCCCCATGGAAATCTGTTTATAGATTAGTTTGTAAAACCTTGATATTTTTTGAGATATATTCTTTTTAGTTTCTTTAATGCTTATGTTGTGCGCTACTCCAAGATTATCATGTGCTATATACAACATCGTATATGATTTCAGTATACACAACACTATTGTTGGATTTTGTTAAATAAAATTTCATTTTATTTTGATATAATTAATTTCATTCAAGTATATATGATAACTAAATATTATAATGGAGTTGTCATAATGGCAGGTATAAATAATATTAAATTCCTTCTAAAAAACTATTTAAATAAAAATAAGGGAGTCAATAAAATTATAAAATAACTCTTTATGAATTGTTTTGTGATATATATATGTAATATATTCAATATAATGTTTTTAATAAATCTTATATTTTTTCCAGATATGATATATGAAAAAACACATTTTTGTAGATACAAGAAGTATTTTTCAAAAAAAAAATACAGTTTTACCACCTTTTGAGGGAGAAAATTTTTAAATCAAGATATTTAGAAACTTTATAAGTTCTATTTGACTTAATAACCTTATAATTTAATATTGGGACATAAAATTTTACCTTGGTTTATATTTTATTTTATTTTGAAGAAATTCATATTTTAAAAATAGGGAAAATACTGCATTTTAATTCAAAAATGATTTTATTATAAAATTTATTTATATAGGTATATTTTCATTTAAATAAGTTTTAAAGTGTAATTTGTTTATGTTTTTATAATTTAATCAAATTTTGGTCATTATATGTAATTTCACATTTTAATTGGACATAAACACAAGTAAATCATTTGATAGTTTTTGATTCCAAAATGCCTGCTTTATGGTTTTAACAATGAGAATAAATTTTAAATTGATTAGTTACAATAACATATTTTGAATTTTGAAAAATGTATTTTATATTTGGAATCAGTGGGTTCAAATTATTTTAATATGTTTCTTTTATTTTGTGGATAATATGAAAAGTAACAACAGTAAATATAATTTAGCACATTTAAAGGTAAATCGAGTAAAATTAATTAACAAAAAACATGATTAAGATAAGAAAGCTACCCTAACACCTGGAAAAATCATATTTGATAATTTAAAGACGTCCAAAATCACCTAAGGGTTATAATTTATAAATTTAATGGACTTTATTCCATTAATGTGATGTAATTTCAATTAAATCAAAAGAAAGTGATAAGAAGACACTCTCTTATCTCTTATAAGTATAATAATTTAAATTTAGTGATAAACTTGATAAAACATAAAACAAAAATAGCCTCTAGAAAGATAATAATATTATCTAAATAATTTTAATTTATTTATAATATTTAATTAATAAATAAGTACTATTAAGGATGCAACAAAAGTGATGTAGAAATTATTTTATTAATAAGAATATCAAATAAATGGTTTTTAAAATATTAAACTAATATAATATGAACTAACTATTATTCTATAAAACTATTAAATGTTACTATAACATTTTAAGAGCATGTATTTTTTTTTCTAATTTCTCTTCAATGTGGATGTTCATTAAATCATATAAATGAATAGTGTAAAAATTGGCATTGTTGATATTTTATAAAAATAACATATTATTATATAATTTAAAAATTAATAAAATATTTAAAAAATTAATAAGTGAAAATTTAGAGGTCTGAAATCTATGAAAGTATCAAATTATGTTCAATTTATTATTCATAATTAAATATTTATAATAATAAATTATTCATAATATTATTGCAACAATTAATATTAAATAGATTAAATTAGGATAAATTTATAGGATAATGTTTATAATAAATCAAAACAAGTATAAATATTATTGGAGGAAATTATTTCGACCAATACTTATCATATATTCGAAATAATTAACTTATTAAGCATATTAATTTAAAACTAAATTTATATTAATTTAATAATTTTGATATTTCCAAGGGTGCCCCTCCCCTCTCTTATAAAAGGGAACCTCACCTTCTCTTTTAGCCACACCTATGAATAAATTTTACTCAGCCAAACCCAATACATTTACTCATCCAAATTCCCTCACATCATCTTAGAGGCCACATATTAACCATAAATTCATCCTATGGAGAACATTTGTGGAAATGAAATAGAGATACCCTAAAAAGTGGTAAATGTTTTATCACCTCTTTCAAAATTATTTTCTTATTTTACCTCCCCTTATTTTTTTAAATACTATAGTAATAAATACAGTATATTCTACATTATTATATGCTAATATGATTATGTGAAAACCTTACACCTCTTTTAATCCATCATACAAATAACAATTTTACCAAGCAATTGTACGTACATCTTACTATCTCCAAGCTGTTGTGTAACTTTTTATTCCGAAATACATAATTTGAATGGGTATAATTATGAGTATTAATGGATTTGAATAATGAATATAACAATATAATTATTCTGTATAATTAATATACCATCAAATTCTACACCATTTTTCAATTAAGTTAATGATATAATCGCTCGTGCGTACGTACATACTACGATATGCATGATGTGATACGATTCATTCTACATGATCTTCATTAAAACATGATTATATACATTAATGAAATGAATAAATATGATATATATTTTACCAATATTATTCTGTAAATTATATAACAATAACCAAATAATTGGAACATGAACTTATACGAAAAAAAATTCATAAGAACATCAAAAATTTAATATCTAAATAACATGTGACAATGAATTATTACTAATAAATTGATGAAAATATGATAATATATGTTATCATAAAAATTAATATAATTATGGAATAAGTCAATAACATTATTTAAATCACTATACAAAAGGTTCATATATATATGATGCATATCAGACATATGGTGAGGGATAATATTGCAATCACATTATTATCCGAGAGTGTTTATTTGTAAGTATTTACTAGGGTATAATTATAATAAAACTAAATGTTGATAAATATATAATTATATTTATATTATCTTACCATTGTATAAGGTGAATTATACATATTGACAAATTTTTATTAAATGGTATTGAAGGAATTTTACATTCTTTCTCTATATGAGGTCCATTTTGACTTTTCTGATAATTATATGGGGAGAATGTTTTTTGAACATATACAACATGAACATTTTTTTAAATATTTGCATGTTATTATTTCCATGAATCTCCGATTACGAAATTCCAATTTTATTTCCAACTAAATTCTTTTCTTTTAAAATTGTGCGGCATTTGGAGAAAGAAAAATATTTTCTAACAAGAAATGATATTTTCTTCAAGAATTAAGTTTGAATGTTTTATGAAAATTATTTTAAATCTAAAATGATGCACTATAATTAGGGTTATGTTTCTATCCATATTATTACTATAATTTAATTTTTTAATGATAGAAGGATATTTTATCTGTATAATGTTATGATGTAATTTTTTTTAAGAAACAAATTTTATTTAATGTGTTATTCTATGAAGAATTATTTATGTTATAATGGAACATGTAAGAATGATTTCATTTTTAAATAGATGAGAAATATATATACCTCTAATGCTTCGGCTGATGATTTATATCTCTTAAGATATACATTAGTGTAAGGGTAAGTAAATCTGGTTCAATAATATAGGTCTGGAATGAGAAGTAAATTAGGTTCAGTAATACATGGCCAAAATGTCATGTTAACCCGGTTTGGTAATGGATGTTTTCAACTATCATGGTCTTGGATGAAATGTCTTGGAAAATATAGAAATCATATTTTGTGATTATTTATTTTCCATAATTCTATGTTTTATTCCAATGCTATTTTACCATGATTACTATTCATTTTTGATCTATTCCTTACGTTCAACCTAGATTTATCTCATGACTCATGATTTTGATATTTAAACTTTGTGTTCATCTTTTTACATTCATATGTTTATGTTTTGTTTTATGTTCTCAATGTTTACCTTTATTGAGAATTTGAGCTCACCCTTTTTAGTTTTTCCTTTCCCTAGGATATAGAGAATGGTTTTAGGTTGGAAAAAAGGGGAATATCTTTTTTGGAGATGTTGAAGATATTCCACCATGTTAGAAGATTATGTTCCATGTTTCCAAATAAAATAATCTAATAAGGTCATTTGAAATATTGTTGTGTAATATATTATGTATTCTGAAAAATAAATTTAATTTCGATGTACATAAAACATTGTTGTTTTTCGTTGGTATCATTAACAAGGATTAGATAACTATTGGAAACTAAGATAAAAATACTTTAGTGAGATTCCTATAGATATTTCTAAGGTATGTCTAAGGACATCCCTAATGGTAAGCTTAATTATAGGATACAATCCTACAATTATGGTAACGATCATGAATAACCTAGGATTAAACCTAAGGTGTTAGAGATTCAGTGCACACCCCCTTGGTTTTTTTGTAGTATTATTTTTTCCTCTCACACAACTATTTTTGTGTTTTAGACAATAGATAAAAACCAAAAAACCCATATTAATTAACAATGAACAGAAAAATGAAATTATTGTTCTGTTGATCAACCAAGTGTTATGGGATATTGAATTAGAAATATTATTCCTATACTTATACTAGCTATGAATCATTCTATACTTCCAAATGAGCAGATGATGGAAAACCATTCTATCGATTCATTCATGAGGCAACATACACATTCATTCAAATGGTATTTTGATCCTCGTGATACTGAAAAATGGATCTGTACCATTGAAAATATAATTTCCATCATTTATTATTAATCACAAGAAAAATAAATTTGATTTATGTACCATTTAAAGGTGAAGTAGACTAGTGGTGGACTCTAATAAAAAATTCAAGGCATCAGATGAAATTTAATCCATTTAATGGGATGAGTTTAGGATCATATTTTTAATAAGTATTTTCCTATAATTATTTGAAAAAATGTGCAAAATGAGTTCCTTGATTTATTAAAAAGGATGATGAATCTGTTGGTACATAAGAGGGAAATTTTACAAGACATAAAAGGTATCATTCATGCTTTATCATTCAACATAAATGTAAAGCAGATCGACTCTTCAGTCGGTTAAAACCAAGTATTTGAATGGTATTACCTATAAGATACATTAGTAGCTATGAAGATATTGTGCATTGTGAAATCAAGTTGGAAATGGAATTTGGTGTTACATGTCAATCTCAAGGTCCTGATAAGAAATGAATGATAGAGATCAGGGGAAATTATAAAAGTGATGGTGAAAAGAATATAAATGTTTCCATAGGCTGAAAGTGTGAAAAAAGCAAGGTGGATATTTCCATTAAGGGACTAAGAAATGTTTTAACATGTGGAAAAGAAAGTCATCATCTAGAAGACTTCCGATGTAATGGGAAATTATTCTAATGATGTTAATAGGAAAAATTCTACAAGGAATGCACCACCCAAATTTCAATACTACAAGTTCATGGAAATGGGGAATTATGCTAACTAATTCTATAATCCAGGGGTTATGGATGATTATTGATGTTAACAAACTCTTAAGGCCAATAAAAATGGTAAATCTCGTGTGATCACTATTCTTGTTGTTGAGTATGACAACAAATTAGTGGAATGATTCAGTAATGGGATTCGAAAATATTGTTGTAGAATACCATTTATAGTATTATGAAATATTTGAATACATATGTATTGGTATATTGTGGTTTTTCATAAGTATATGGTACTAGTAACCATTAAAATTAATTGAAATATTTTTTTTAAATCACTTGATATGTTCATAATAAAGGGATTAGGAGATAAGGAGATATTTGATATTATTAATTACCTCATGAATGATATAAGGACGAAGTGATATCGTGGTTTGAGGGTATCAAATTTTTGGTTTATGGAAATAGTAAATTTTGATAGAATTCATGTTTTCACTGAGGTTCTATAGTAATTCATATTACTATCATATTTTAAGACAATACATGATTAATTTATTAACAAGTTTAGAATGTGATACCCATGAACTACCTTATGAGATATGTGAGATAAATTGTAGGTCGATTTAGTTCACCTCTTTCTAATGATATATAATTTCAATTTTTTTAAGTATTTTTTGTTATAAATGTATAGATATTATAAGATATATTATGGTTGGAGTTTTTTAGATTAATGTATTATAGGTGAAAATTTGCATATTTTATTACTAATGATAACCCTTCTTGGAGATAGATAGAATATCGAATCATTCTGTAGCATGATCTACAAACACTTCCGGAACGATAAATTCTACTTCATTCTTTTAAATAAGAGATGATGTGAAAATTGTTCAAGGCACAAAATTTGTGGTATTGTAACAAAATCAATTAAGTATTAATTCTGATGAATTTTTTTTTTAAAAATTTATGGAACATATATTAAAAACTAAAAATGTTATCTTAGTAGCCTTTTATATGAAGAATAAGCTGGCCCCTTAAATCATTACAGATTTAGGTATTTTTTGTTGTTAACATTCTACAAACCCATTTCTCTGTCATTATATATAAGAATATGAAGGTTATATTTTACTTCCATATCAATGTTTTCACTTCCCACCAATGTTCTCCTATGTGGAAACACAATTATGAGTTACTTTGGGTCCCGTTATGTTTCTAACATTCCTTTTTAAAATGAAATTTTAGTATTTATTTTTATGATTTGGGTTTCTATAAAAGTAAAACTCAAGTAGTGATCCTTTTATAACATCAATGAATTTTGAGGAAAAAATTAATTTACTATGGGGTACAATGTAACACTCTGATATTTTATGAGATAGATTCCTTTTAATTTCTATGATATCTTCTATTGTACACTACACAAAGATTATCTTGACTATACACAACATCGAATAACATTATAGTATACACAAAACTATTCATGGATTCTTTTACACAAAATATCAAGTATATTTGATGGAATTAGTTACACAAATCAATGAATATATGTTGTTACTAAATATTATAACCTAGTTATTATAATGGAGGGTATGAATAGTGCAATCTTCCTTATAAAAACTACTTAAATGAAAATAAGGGAGTTTATAAAAGAATAAAATCACTCTATATGTATTATATTAGTGAAATATATATATAATATATTCACTTTAATTTTTTAAATTTATCTTATATATTTTCTAGATATAAAACATGAACAAATTAAAATTTTGAGATAAAAGAAGTATTTTTCAAAAAAAATACAATTTTACAGACTTTTAATAGATAACTCTTTTAAGATATAGTTTAGACAATTTTATAAGATTTATTTAGAATAATAAACTTTTTATTTGAAATAGGTACTATAAAAATTTCCTTGTCTGAAATTTTGGTATTTCTCTGATTATATTCATATTTTAATAAATAGTGAAAAATACAACATTTTAATTCAAAACATACTTTTTGTCTAAGTTATTTATATCATCAGATTACCTCTTTAATTAGTTTTAAATTATAATTGGATATTGGTTTTATCATTTAAATGATTTTTTTTCATTCGACGCAATTTCTCATTTGAATTGGACAGAAATACATGTCAAACTTTTGATAGTTTTTACTTCATAACACATTTTTTCGGGTTTTCACAATGGGAATATATTTTAAATTAATTAATAAAAATTCTGTGTTTTGAATTTTTAAAAATAGATTCCATATTTTTAATTAGTGGGTCCATGTTACATTAATCTGGTCCTTTTATTTTTTGGATATTATAAATAGAAACTACGGTAATTTTTATTTACCATAGTTAAATGTAAATTATGTAAATTAGGGTAACAAATAATATAATAAAGATAATACAATTACCCTAACACCTGCAAAAATTCTATCGTATGAATTAAAATCCACTAATATAACCTAAGGTTGTGAATTCACTCGTTTAATAAAATTGATTCCATGAATTGGATGTAATCATAATTAAAAATATGAAAGTGACAACATTTCACTCTATTTCTCTTATAAGTATAATAATTTTAATATACTGATAATCTTGATAAAAAAACATAAATAGTATCAAGAAATCTAATGAAATTATCTTCATCATGTGAATTTATTTTGAATTTTTAGATATTAAATATTTACCATAAAGGATAACACCATAGGGATGTAGAAATTATTTTAGTCATGTAAATATCAAACAAATAGTTTTAAAATTTTTAAAAGAAAAATAATACAAACTAATTAATATGCCGCATGAATTTTTTAGTTGAGTATTACATTTTAGGAGTGTATTAAATATTTTGGTTAAAATTTATCTCTGTGTGTGTTTCATTAAAAATGAAATAAATGAAGAGTGTCAAAATTGAATCCTAATATTTTATAAAAAAACATATTATTATGGTATTTAAAAATAAAACAATATATAAAAATTTACAAAGTGAAAATTATAAGGATTATAATTTCATAAAGAATACAATTATAGAAAATTTTGAACACATTAGTAAGTATTTATAACCACTTAATATTTATAATTTTATTACCACAATTAAAATTAAATCGACTAAATAAGCATAAAATAAAATGATACAATTTAAAAAAGAATCAAAACATGTCTAAATTGTTTTGGATGAGATGGTTTTTACCCATAATCATCATATATTCTAAATAATTCACTTTTTATTCATTTAAATTTAAAAATAAATTTATATTGATTTAATAGATTTGGTATTTCAAAAGGATCCCTTCCCCTCTCTTATAAAAGGGATCCTCTCCTACTCTTTTAATCACACCTCTAATGTCATTTTCCTCAGCCAAAAACTACCCATTTCTTCTCCAATAATCCCTCAATTAATCCTATATGGGACACATTGGGCATAAATCTATCCTATAGAGACCTTTTGAGAAAATCAAAAAGAGTTACTCGAAGTAGTTATAATTATATTATCACCTATTTATAATTTATTTTCTTATTCTAATTTTTATTCCTATGTTATTTCTATATAAAATTAATAAATACAGTATCTTATACATACATTGATGTTATAATATTTATGAGAAAACTATATACCTCCTTTTATCCATCCTATAAAAAACAATATCACCATGTGTGTGTACAAACGAGTTACCATTTCAAAGCCATAATATAATATATTATTCAATAATACATAATTTTGATCAGTATAATGATAAGTTTAATGGATTTAAATAATGAAAATACCATTAAATTTATTCTATTTAATTAATATACCATCCAATTATGTACCATTTAACCATGAAGTGAATTATATCATCTCTTGTGCTTACGTATGGCCTACCGCCTCCACAATGGAATGTGATTCATTCCATATAATCATCATTAAACCATGATTATATACATGAATGAAATGAATTTAATGAATAAATATCATATATATTATACTAATATGATTTAATAAATGATATAACTATAACCAATTATGTGGAACTTAAACTTATCTGATAAAACATGTATAAGAACATATAAAAGTTAATATCAGAATAATGAGTGTCTATGAAATGTTACTGACAAAAGGTTATTAATATTATCATATATGTTAACATAAAACTGAAAATAATTTTTTTATATGTCATTTACATTATTTAAATAATTTTAGAAGAGTTTTAGAAATATACGAAGCATATCAGACCTAAGGTAAGGGATAATTATTCAATCTCATTATTATTTGAGAATGATTATTTAAATATATTTATTGGGGTATATTTATCATTTACATCCATGTTTCATAAAGATATAATATTATTTCTTTTCATCTACTATTTTTTAAATTAAATTTTACCCTTTGGTAAATTTTTATTAAATTTTATGGAAGGAATATTTCTTTCATTTTCTATATGAGGCACATTTTGACTTTTCTAAACAAAATTACATGGATAATGTTTTTGATAACTTAAACGAATTGAATGTGTTTTAACATACTCATAACACCTTGTTTCAATGAAATTTCCATTAAAATATTTCTATATTATTTCCATCGGAAATAATTTATTTTAATATTTCATGGGATTTTGAGAAAAAGAAACATTTCTAAATAATAATGCAAATTTTCCTTAAAAATTAAGATCGAATGTTTTATCAAAATTATTTCCCATCTAAGATGATTCTATTTAAATAGGGATATTTTTCTTTCCATATTGTTACTATGATATGGTTTTGTTAAAGATTGAATGATATTTTATATGGGTTATGTTATGATGGAATGATGTTTAAGAAACTCAATTTATTTCATGGGTTATGTTATGATTATTGATTTATGTTTTTGTGACACATGTAAGAATGGTTTAATTATGAGATTGGGTGGACCTATATCTACCACCAATGCATTGGGTAAATACATATATATCATGATATTAACATGACTGGAAGGAAAATAAATCTAGTTCAGAAATACTGGGATAAAACGACAAATAATTCTATTTCACTAATAAATGGATATCATGACATGTAAAACCAGTTCAGTAATTGACATTGTCAATTGTGGTGGTCTTTGAAGAAATTCCTTGGATACTATGGAAATCATATTATGCATTTATTTGATTCCCATAATTCCATGTTTTATGCCAATGATATTTTGTCATGGTTAATATTCATTTATTATATATGCCTTACGTACTTCAATTGTACATTTCATGACTCAATATTCTGATATATAAACATTATGTTCACAATTTTACATTATTATTTTTGTGGTTTGTTCTATGTTATAAATGATTAACATTAATTATCATTTGAGCATTCCATTTTTATGTTTTATTTTCCACGGGATATAAAGAATGGTTTTAGGTAGAAAAACAATTGGGAAGATCTTTATAAGAGATGTTGAATATCATTCACCAAGTTATAATATTATATTTCATGTTTCCAAATACACTAAACAAATATGGCCTTTGGGAATATTTTTTTATAATATAGTTAGTATTCTGAAAAGGAAATGTAATTTTAATGTATTTCAACTTTGGGACTCTATATATTTTACAAATTATATGTTTTAAATTTAGATCTAAAGTGATTTTTGATCAATATGGGGGTTTTATGAGTTTTGTGGGTCATAAATAAGATTCATAGACCTAAATTATCATATGTTTTTTCGTTAGTTTATACAGTGTCACATCATGAATACTATTGATGATGTGACTCTTGTAGGTCATCATTTTTTAGAATTTATTTCAATATTTGAATTCACATCCTGTAATCCTTCCAGGATCCTATCATTTATAAAATTATTAATGAGAAATTGGGGTTTAAAACAATTTAATCATTATATAAGAAATGTTCATTGGTTTTGAGACTTGGAATAGGTTCTTTAATTGTCCCTGACTCTACTAAGCCATTAATATATCTAAAAATGTCTAATGTCACTCCACTAAGATTATTTTCTATAGTTTGATGTATTTTAATCACATTTTATTAATTTATTTCTATTTTTTATTAAACTCTATTTCTTCCCACATTTTATAAAATGTAGTTAAATAATTATATAATTAGTTTATTAAATTTCGTAAAAATTACATTTTACATTAAAGTAAACATGAATAACTTTATTATGTCCAATACCTTGTTCATAATTACTTGATTTATTAAGATATATAAAACAAAATTATTAAATTATGTTTTACCACATGTTTTTTTTGTAAGGAATTAGTATGACCTGTGAGAATGTAATAAATCATGATAATTTTTTACAATATATATATATATATTAAGAAATTTATTTATAATTGTTTTTAATTTTTATTTCACTATTATAGAACATTATTCTAGAAGATAATTATTGATTAATAATATTTATTAGAAATATTAGGGTATTTATTATTTTTCATATAAATATTATAATGTTTTTGTTGAATCATTCATTTCATTGACTAAACCAACCAAAAAAATACATGATATAACAATGAAATCAGTAGAACATTAGAGTTATATAGTAGTAGTATAATTTTTATAGAATCATAATGATGATAATGGAACAAAATTATAGTGGTTGAAACTATTTTTATTGATTTATGGTGATAAATTAATTTAAAATATTTGTATTTTTCAAGATACATTGATGAATTCACAGATTTTTGAAGTGTATTTCTTTAGAATGAATGATTTGGGTCAACATAATTTGCCTAAAAGAAACAAAATTTCTAACATGAAATTTAGAGATTAATAATATGTAGTTTCATTAGAGATAAATAAAGGGAAATATATTGGGATGTTTAGAGTATGGATCCATTTATAGGTTAATTTTGAGTGAATGTTTAACAAATATCCATCAAGTAATGTTAATGGTTGTCATTTAAAAAGTAAAGTGAACAAAAATTACCAAATAGTAGTTAATTTATGGGATGAGGTTAACAATTACAGCATATAGACATTTAGACACAATTTCTTGGATATTTCCTTTCACTCCCCTTAGTAAAACGTATGTTTTATCAATTTACCATTACCATACATAGGATCCACGTTGGGATATGATTGACGCATAGAGTGGTGTTAATTAGTGCAGGTTCCCTTAAAAATGTAAGATTTATTCCATTTTAATTTTAACTGAATCAATATTTATTTAGAATTATTTCTATTGTTCTCTACATCACGTTTATTCTATTAATAAACTTATCAAAACACACAAAAACACTATATCATATTAATTTAATAAGGATTTTTATGGTTCTCCTTTCAATGAGATAATGATACTCCTTAGTGAGAACCAAACTCACGAATGGTCACACAACCCTATAGAATCCTCATATAAGATTTATAGTTTATTCTCCTAAAAGTGTATGAGTGTGCCTCCTACACAAATCCATTTGGTGCTTCCTACACTAGGTTATATCCCACAGTATACAATGATATAATAAAATATAATCACAAAAGACTCATGTCACCAATTTAGATATCATTATTCTGTTGGTGTTCTACCTTGATCTTAATATTATTCTTGTTTTTTCTCTTACATAGTACCATTAAAGGAATTTTTCTATTTCAATCTTAATAGAAAAAAATACTTACACTTATACAGTGGAAAACAATTTCATAATATTTCTTTAGCTAGTTTTAATATGCAACTACTTTTCCTGTAGTGAATTTAAGCTTTTTACTATTTATGTGGATATCTTGAATGTATATCCCATCACTCTTTTATTACTATTCCACTGTTGTACATGTCTAGACTATAATTATTAATCCATATCTTATTATTCATACATCTACTTCTAAAAAATTGTATGTTTCATTCTTAAATACAAAAATATTTGTCCATATATAAAATTGGTGTTGGTTTTGTCTTTTTTATTGATTTTTATGTATTTTAAAAATAAATACAATGTTGATAGTTATTCTATACATATATTTTTCATAAATGTATATATATATATATATATTTATATTTAATAAATTTTTGTGTAGGGATCTTATTTAATTTTATGTAGTTTTATTCATTTCTGAATTTAATCATTCACATAACCGGGCATTTTAAATTCCTTATAATTTTATGTTGTGACATCATGTACATTTCATGAAGAATACATCATAATATCCTCATTTAAGAATGGAATATTATTTCCTCCCATGAAGTTCACAAGAAATAACACATTGGATTATAGGAATTAATTTACAATGGGTTTTCAACATCATTCTACTTCTCTAATCATTATACAACATCCTATATAAGGAAAACTATATAATGATAATATTTTATCAGTAAAATACCTTTCATATAGAATCATATCAACTTCAATAACTCATATTAATATATTAAATTTACCAGTATATTCTTATGTGTTGTGATCAAGAATATATTTTAACATATATTATTCTTTATTGTGATGTGGAGATCAGTAACTCAAAGTTTCTATCCGGCATCACATTCTGTGTTTTGTGCAGGTGATGATAATTGTAGTGTTTAATACAAAAGATAAAGTCATTAATATGACAATAAATATCATCTCACAACATAAATATTAATATCATACTCTTTACTAATTTTCTATGAAATAATATATTTTTTTTATTGTGGATTAAATGCATTATGTTTGTAAAACAACATTCTTACCCATTAATAGAATTATTAGTGTGGAGGTGTTTATTTCTCTATATATATTAAAAATAAAAATAAAACTCATTTGAAACCTAAAATCTAATTATATAAAATTTAATATCTTGCACTCGTTAATCATGTTTCACTACATATACCACTTAAATATGACATGGTTTTTCTAGATGGGTTTACATTATGTGTCTCGTGGCTATAATCATTTTATTGTGGAAAAAATCTTCAACTAGTTTATGACATGGATTTTATTTTAGGTCCCAACTAGACACTTTGGGATAAAGGAAATCAAAATGGTTTATCTTCATACATATATGAATATTTTGAATGGACAACTAGAGTGTGAGATAACATAGTATGACATCAAACAAAATATCTACATGCCACTATATAATATATTAGCACTTCTTCGATCTGGCTGTAGGAACTGTATTGGGGGTGTCAGTTCTCTCTTGATGGAAGTATGTGATAACATGTATCAAGAGTCTAATCACCCGCTATGATCTCTTTTGATATCATGATCCTATAAGACTCATATAAGGTGTTTTTCATTACTATAAACACTCTTTAAGCCACTTAATCATGGATATAACCTTTGATCGTAGATAGGTGTCTATGACGATTCTTTCATACTCTGTTCTCCAAAATTCCTTGGTCTTGAATATTTCAATTTCTAGCTTCTTATAAAATTTTAATTATAAAATAGAAGTACACTACGAGATAGTTATTGTCCTCCACATTATCTTGAATTCATTTACACTTTTAATCATTCAAATTGTAGTCCAAATAAAATATCATGAATAAATTTCCCCATTATAATTAAACGAAAACAGAAATATTTGATGGTGTGTTCTTTTAAAAAATTTAAATAGAAGAACTAATTCATCATTTTTATCAATAAACCATCCTCACCACTATCATCATCATCATAAATCAACATCAATATTACTTTATTGAAGAATACATCATTCGAATTCAATAACGTACTGATATCATAGAAACATGAATATCAGATATTTCATATTTAACAAGTTCTACATTGAAACAAGGCCCAATAATATGGCTAAAAGGTTATGGATATTGTCCCTTTTGAATTTTATTGTCTTTATATGAAAAATAATTCCTTGTGTTGTTCCTTTTCAAGACTTAATACCCTCACGTGGTCTCACAAATACCTCACACTGAAATTTAGATTTAATGGGAGAGGAGAACATGTAGGACATATTATATCCATTATTCTACCTCATACCTCAAGTGGGGCTTCAGATCATCCACCATGCCATGAGCCTCATGGGATATAGTATTCTCCCTACATCAATCATCCCCAAATAGATTGGTGATTCACTGCATTAAAATTGGATCAAACAATCACTCCCTAAGTTTATTCCATAGGTTATAGACTACCACACCCCCACTGTTACCAATTATAATGATCATGGATCCAGTCCCTCCATCACAATATTTTGATTTTGGACACACCACCCCATGATATTATTCTTGAGCAAGGCTCATCACCCACCTGGGGGATTACTACCACCTAACTCTAAAAAGGAAACTATTTTCCATTATTATAATTCATCCATGATTGATAGGAGTTTTGGGTTATTCCACCATGTAATGGACCTCACCAGCCATATCCTGGAAACTGTATCCAGCAGCCCTATGAACCTATGGAATAATACTGTAGCATGTCAATTCATCCCCATAATACTATTTTTTGTTCCTAAAAATGGGAATTATCATATTACCTAATTATTATATACTGATTCCAAATAGGAAATCAATTTTATTTGAATTATTTAATAAAGGTGAAAAAAATAATTTTAATATTATAACCGATTATGCATACAAAGCCCTTTCTATAAAATGGTTTTTTAGAATTAATTTTTTTTACAAAGGAAAAATATCTAGATGAAATGTATTTTATTTATGTATATATTTTCAGTAGAAATCATTAATTTCATTCCTTTATAGAGATTGATCTAATTTATTAAGTCTAAAAAATTGGAGACCCATAAAAAACTCATTCAAAAATATATCCTTGAAACATTTAATGATATTATTATTTAATTCAAACCACTTTTTAAAAGACCCACAATTTATAAATAATTCTTTTTATATATATAAATAAAAAATTTAATTACTTTATTAATTCCTATAAGTAAATTAAAAAATTTAAATAAAAACAAATAATCAATGTTTTTGAAAAAAACATATTTTATTGCCCAGAAATATTTAAAGTTTTATTATTTGTAGTTACTTATTTATTTCATTGAATATATTTAATAACATTAATAATAATTAATTTTTATCAACATATTCTATTTTTACCATTATTTCAATGCAATATGATTAACAAAATATAAATATTTTATGAAAACAGTTCCGTTAGAGTAAAATTTATTATAAAAATGGATTACTATATTTAATTTACATTATTTTCACATCTAAATAAACATTATTTATAATGACTGCATAATAATAATTCCAAACAAGTAATATGTTCACTTGTATTATAACTAATAGTTATATATCCTTTTATAATAGTTATAGAAATATCATATATCCCCTATTAAATCTTTTATATTAATTTCCCTCAAACTACTCAAGTCTGATATCTCATTCAATTAATATTCGGTAAGTAGTTTACAAACTAGTTTCTCTATTCGTGATATGTTTTGTCAATGGAGGTTTAGTTCTAAAAAAGTTAAATATCAATAGGGAAGTTTCTTTGGGGAAAATCCTAGCTAGAAATATATATATATATATATATATATATATGTATGTATGTATTACCGCATTTAAATTTATTCACTTTTATGAGTGAAAAATATCACTGACATATACTTAGTGGTTTCATGTACATTTATTGTAATGATTTATTATGACTGAAATAATTCATGTTTATTGATTAATATATCTTATGTATTATTTATACAAAAATAAATTATAGAAAATTGTATTTATTTTAATTTAAATAATTATTAAGGAAATAAAATGTTTCCTTATAAAATGGGGGTTACACACCCCTAGTAAAAAACATTTGTGCCAAAAATATTGATAAACTATTATTAAAGGAAATTTATTGGGAATCATTAATATAATAATGTATAATGATATAAGTTATATCGATATATCCATATCATCATCACGTGTTTGATTAAAAACCAATATTTTCTATCATAATCAGTGTAACACCATGAAATTATAAAAGAATATCATTTCTTCCAACAAATTGTATGACACAAAAAACCACCAATATAAAGGAATAGTACACACTAAGGATTTAAAATATTTTTAATATTTTAAATAAATCCAAACTATGATATAGTTGAAAATACACACAACAGTGATTAATCTTATGTAACATGCAACAATGATTTTCATCGATAACTGACAGTAGATACAAGACTGAGTTTTACATTATACTATTAATATTATTATTTGAAATTAAAATTTTCTCATAGAAATTAAATTACTGTTTATAAATTGGATTATTTAAATTATGAAAATGTATTTATTAATTCATTAGTAACATATTAATTTTAAATGAATATAAAAACAACTGAATATAATGAAAATGTTTTTATAACAAAACAAATTTTTTTAGCGAAATTAATTTTTTAAATATAAATTAAATTAAATAATATAAGGGAAAAACATAATTGAATTAAAATATTATATATTTTTTACATTCATAAAAAATATTTTATAGACCTGTGATAATAATAGATCTTGTTTTATGCATCTATGATATATTTATCTAAATGAAATTTTCCCGCATTTTAATATCGCATTTGTTCTATATATAAAATTGAAAATTTTAAAAAAAATTATTTCACAAAAATTAAATTTATTTTTGAAATTATAAATTCATAAATATAGTATGTTTAATTTGTTGGTATTTTTTTGATACATTTTATTTTTTATTATTAATAAAAAATACTAAATTTTAATAGAAAAATTAATATTCATCTCAGTAAATTAAAATGTTAAAATATATATTGAACTTTTATATAAAGTAAAAATACTTTAATTATAAATATATTAATAAAATATGTTCTATTTTAAACAATTTTATATTGAAATTGGATCTAAAAACATTGTAAACAGTTGAACATTTTCACATAAAAACTATCTTTTCTTGAAACATATGAGGTATTAATTTGAAATTAATTTCTATAAAATCGTTAATATTTATTTGGAAAAATGTATTCCGTTAATTTATTCATCATTATTTATTATTTTAATAGTTTCAACATTGTTTTCTACCAAGGTGATTAGTGAAACCCATTAATAATAATCACAGTGATTAAGGTAAATATGAATTTACTTTGTGTTTTATCATAAATGAAAATGCGATGACATGACATGAAAATTTTAAAAAACAAATTTGATTGAAATATTTCATCCATATCAACTAGAATCTGAAAATTAGTTCATTTTTTGTGTCACGTGAGTTATGGGAGGCCTCCCAATAGTATTTACCCTTCGCTATTTACAGGAATTCCACTCTTCCTCAGCTATAAAAGGGAATTCACTCCCTCACTTATTAAAACTACCAAATCCATTTTGACTCTCCAAAGTCTTCACAATTTACTTCCCAAACCCCCAACTTATCCTAGAATACTTACATTCGGCATTAATCCAACCAAAAAACTGATTTGGTGCAATCTAAAAGGAGATACCTGAAGAATAGGTATTGTTCACCAATAAATATTTTTGTTTAATTTATTTCTATAAAATATTAAATTCATTCTATATCATGATAATATAATAATATATGATTCTTAAATATAAAAATATACATTTATTTAATGTTTATGCTATAAAAATTCAAAAACATCCATCAAATGGATTATGAAATTGTTGTTCTTTTGTATTATGGACTACACCCTCACAAACTGATGTTGTTCATTTTTTCATTAAAACCCTTCCTGGTAAGGATCAATGATAAAAATAATATTTAAATATTAAATTTATAATATTTTTCTGTATTTAATATTTTTGAATTATTTTATAACATATAATTTCATTGTTTCTATTTTTTGGGAATACAAAAACGTCGTTCGGGTGTGCAGCTGAAAACCTCCTCACAATGTTATGTGATTTATTAATACATTAAATGGAATTTATAATAGATTATTTTAATGAAAATATGGAATATATATGACCTAATAATTAAACATATACACATATATAATTAACTTTTATTTCCTTCGATATGGCCATAAATGGAAATAATGATCATGCTTACGTACAACATACCGGCTCCATAAATGGTGTATTAAATTTTCTATCACTAAAATTTATAGATTACACAAAATATAAATATATATTGAATATATAAAATATTTAAATAATCGTTTACCTTATTAAGATCATTAAATAATCATCAATGATATAGGATAGACAACTAATAAGTCAAAACATACTAAAAAAATAATGCAAATAAAACATTAAATAGAGAGAATAATGAATTATTATTATAAAAAGGCTGATAATATGTTATAAAATGGTAATATATGATATTATAAATATTAATATGGTTCTTTTATAAGTTAAATAAAATTATTAAAACTATTAAAAAAGATGATAAAGGTAATATAACCAAATGAAATGTTCATGGTAAGGCATTTCATATCAATTTCATTTCATTGAGGAAATTTGAAATGTTATGCACCTAATTATATTTATATAGTGTGTATATTACAACATTACTTATAATATCAGGTATAATTTAGTCTTAATGGTATTTAATTTATAATTTGAATTATTTTATATATGGGGATTTCAATAAAATGTTACCATGTGGTAAAGAATTTCATAACTCAATCCATTTTCATTGGATAATATTACACAATTATTGTCATTAATATTATATGATTATGTGTATAATAAATTAAAACCATGTATTTAATATTCATAAAATTTTAACCTAATAAAAAACCTCTTATTAATAATTTATATATGTATTCTTTTGAAAATGTAATTTTTTAATAAAACCCAAATAATTAATATTTTAAAAGATGTTCCTAATGGTAAAACCCTGGATAGAATATTTTATTTTATATGGAATATTTTTAGAGTGAGGAACTAGGTTAGTGATAGATTATAAGTCATATAGACCCTTGGTGCTAAAGGAATAATGATATTAAATATATTATTTTACAGACACCTGATTTATCAAAAATTATTGAATTATACAAAAGTGATGCTTATTAAGTGAAATCTAAGGCCACCATCATTTCTATGGGACCATGTATACCATAGGAAGAGTATAAAATTTAATCATGTCATATATTTGTTATGTTTTCTCATGATGATATGTTATTGAATATTTTTATTATAATATTAATTTTTAAATAATTTAATATCTTAAAAATGGTGCTTTATATGGGAAATAGTAGACACAAATTTGGTTTAAAATACTATTGTTTATCCAAAAAACTGTATAACATTTATGGGCATCATGAGTTTGACAAAATCACACTTGATAAGAGTAATTTTATATTTATTTATTTTTTTCTATTTTATTTTTTAAGTAATAAATAATCAATATCTCGTAAACGGTGTCTTGTATGATAAATATGATAACACCATTAGTTTTGAAATGAATTTTTTACCCTAGTTGTGGCATAACATGTATGAATATTTAGTGTTTGGTTAGGTATATAGTTAAATTCATATATTTACTACATAAAATAATTAAATAATTTTATTAACTAGATATTTAACAATTTTAATAATCAAAATAAAAAAATATATGTGCACGACCATTAAAACAAACCACATGCATTCATTTTTTCCAATCATCCAACGGTTTGATGAAATTGAATTTATAAATCATCAATGGGATGAAGTAAATGTCCCCATAGTGAATTTTCATTTAAATAAAGAATTAAAATGTTTTTATGATTCTGGGTTTTTAGTTTTGGCATGGATTAGGGTACATGAAATAGGTGAATATAGAAGGGTTTGATATTGGTTTTTTTGTTGAGTCTGAACAAACTTGAACCTCCACTACTCACATTCTGAACAGTCTCTGTGATCTATAAAATGTTTTCCTACATATTTCTAGAAAAATGTGCACCATGTTCAAGGTTTACATTTTATTGATTATTATTATTATTATTATTATTATTATTATTATTATTATTATCCCCCTGTTTATCTAATTATTATTAAAGTCTATAAAGGAAATGAAAATGAAAGAATTCAAAAATAAAAAAATCTAACTAATGTTTATATTGAAATAATTTTCTACCATATCCCATGATAATTTATAACATTATAAAATTATCAAATAGTCAATAATATAAGAATATCAAATTGTAATTTATATAAGTTATAAAAATTTGTTTTTATTATAATTTATAAGGGATAGTTGCAATGAATTATCAAACAATAATTACATTAAATTATCTATACATAATTGATAAATTGATAAATCTGAGAATTATCGGCAGATAATATAGATTAATAATTAAATATAATTCATTAAAAATTTACCAAACTATAATTTGATTGAAATTATAAAAATATAATTATTACTTTATCATAATATGACTATGAGAAATTATTGATAAGAATATTATAAAAAAAAATTCAGAACATACATATTATAAATTTAACAAAATATAATTACCAAATGAAAATTACATTGATATATTAGGGGATAACTGTGTGATATTATCGATGATAATTTTATAGAATTATAAAAATTTGATTATAAAAGAATAATTTATAATAAATTATCAAAAAATAAATATATGCATGATTTATGGGAAATTATCAATTGATAATTATAAATGTTTAATTCATAAAAAATTATCAAAATATATTTATAAACTATGCTTTAGGATTAATTATAAAAAATATAATTAATAAATGAAACATTAGGTTAAATTATTAACAGATAATTATAAAGAATATTTTTTGATAAATTATTAAGATATAATTATAAAAGGATAACTTATAGAAATTTATCAATATATAACTATTCAAATGTGAATTATTTGACCACATGAATGGATGTAAACAATAGTTTATAAATTATTTAAGAGATAGAATATAATATTACAAGTGATATTCTACTGATAATTTTAAAATTATCTAGAAGAGATATATTTTCATCACATGAGATATTTTATTTCATTATTAATTATTATAATTGTTTTGGGATCTAGGAACCATTGGTGAACCTTGAGTTTCAACTTTTATGATAATAAGGCCATGAAGAGGTGTTTTTATTAGTTTATCCCCACCAATTTACATAGATGAATTTTGAGGTAGAAGTTTTCCTAACTTTATTGTATTTGTTATACATGTATCCTTAATATGATTTATGTGTAAACATATGTGATGACCATGAATGATTATGATTGAAATTGGGAGTCTGTTTAGCCCTAAGAATCTTATCCTAAACATATATCCAGGTGTACATTGTATCTTGTTATTATTATTTTATGTTGATCACATCTATTATTTTTATATTGTACATATGACGGTGTGTTGTGTGTGTGTGGCCCATGATATTGTATGATTGATTCCTTAAGATTGATTTTATAACTTGATCTACTAATAGAGATTGATTCACATGTTGATGTATATGATGATTCTATATTTCTCATGATGTCTACTATTGTTTTTATCATGCTATGACTTGTCATGATTTCTTATAAAGGATTGGAATGTGTATACTTGATAAGTGGCCATCATGGTATGATTACTCTTAATGGGGTGTGTGCATGATGTTCAAAGATGATGACAACTCATCAAGATAACCTTTTTATAATACTGTGTTTTTTGGTCCAGATTAAATTCAAATGGAATATGAATTTTAAACATTTCAGTATGGTAAATTCATTAATTGATTCATTGGAATGAAATTACTAAAGATGGAACGATCAAACATGTTTTTTATGACTTGGTTGAAGGACCAAGAGTTACCATTGGTTCCTATAGTGTTTTGAGAGTGATGGATTTAAAATATAAAAATATATTGAATGATAACAAGGGAACAATGTTTATCTGAAACAGTGCCACCCTTGAGTAGAAACTATTTTCCCAGCTTAGTATAGTTTAGTGTGTTGAACATTTTTGTCAAGTCATGTGCCCTAGGCTTCAAGACCATTTAGATTGATAAAGGTCATTGATAGAGGGGAAACCCATGGGTTGTTCATAGTTTCCCAAAGTGTACATGTGAACCATGTGATCTCCCTTCTTGAGAATTGGCACTTTCATGATTAGTACACAATTTATCTAATTTGGTATCCAAACCACGAACCTCATTAAAATTACTCGAAATTACCAACATACCCCACCATACTTATTTATTTTCACCCATCCATTCTTCCACATTCATGTGAACCAGGGGATCCTACTTGATCTCCTCTTCTCATATAATATGGTTAAAGGGAATCCACCTCATCAATTTTCTATTTCAATCTCCACCATGTGTTTTTGATAGCTCTTGATACGTCTATAACTCATCGTCCTTCCTTACTCGATTTCTTTCACTTTCAAACATATTTTAATTGTGAGAGATAATTCACCCTATTTTCATGAAATCCATCTTTTTCATATATTACTCTTGAACTAGAGAAAATAAAGTCGATGTTTTGAAATGTGTGGCATGCTCAGTATATAGTCAATGGTCTTTAAATTTTCCCTCAAGATTAAATGTTTTTATAAAATGATATAGTATATCGAATGCCAGATTTCCCTAGGGTCTCTTAAAATTCATAAATTTCATTAAATAATTTTTCTTAAACATACCTATGATGTGTTTGGACCCTCCATGGTATGGTTATAGGTTGTGAACTCAATGAAAACAACCCCATTTAGGGTGGTTTCATTTTGTCTCCCTTTTAAAATGTTATCTCCCATTAATAAAGAAAACCCAAGGGTGTGATTTTCATTATGTATTAAATTGTAGTGTTATATTCTAAAATACCCCCATTGGGGTGTTTTGTTTTTTATATGTGTTGACATTATATTGCCTAAAATTAATTAAATGAATTTCATGAATTAAGACATCATTTTTTATAATAAAACCCCCTAATGGAGTGTGCAGTATTTAATTTAGAAATGTGATTCATGTGTTATATATTTCATTGCATTATGATATGGGTGTCTCCATGGAGTATTTTTTATCCTTGCCTCTTAATATGGCTTTCATTAGTTATAAATAAATGTATTGTAAAATGGGTGGGGCCCTAAAAATTCATCATAGTTTAATATTTTATTTCCTTTAGCATGTACTATTTTATTTTTTATAATAATCTATGAAATTAATTATGCATGTCATGAGTGATACTTCGGTTTCCTTCCATGGAACATTTAGAACATTCTAACTGTTCTTGTGCTCAATTTTGCTAATGTATTGTGTGTTTTCTATTTGAAATACTAGAATTCTAGAATGGATTCACTACACATTATTATTACCTCAACATTAGAAGATACGATTCCACAGGGGAGAAGCGTTGGATGATTTTGGTGTCTAGATAGTTACACTATGAAAAAAAAGAGAGACTGGGACCCCTACATATTGATACCAGGTACCCTCTTATAGTTCTGAGTCTCATATTTGGCATGCATTGATACTAGAAAAGTCTTCAATATATCACAAAAGAATAGTATGATGACAATGAGTGTTCATGGAGTTTATAGTTCCATACCTGGGTTATTTGTTTTTTTTCTAGGGAATGGTCCAGGATATTTCTTATAAAAATTTGATGGGTTACATTTATAGAAATCCTAGTGATGTTTATTTGTTTTCCAATGGATGTTTCCACCAATTCAAATCTTATTATTGGGGTTTGTCTATATCATCATACATGATTATTGATTTCGTTATGTTTCCCGCTTTATCTCAATTGGACAGTTTTCCTATGAATCATACAATATTGGTTTAGGCTGAAGAAGTTACGGTTCAGCCAGGTGTCCTTGAGGAACCTAAGCCCATCATTGTCATTTATTTATTTTTAATTGTTTATAAACATTTAATATACATGGACATTTCTTATTTTACATGCATGAATTGGTTTATTATTTAGACACCATTGGTGGTAGAAAACTGATTATATCAAACACAGTACTTGATCGACCATTTCACTAGAGTACCTCATAAGATCCTCTTGTACACAGGTACAAGATTATTGGACGATCATTATGTTATTATGATTGTATTAGTGATTAAGGAGCACTTGACTAAGTAAGAGCATAGGATACCCATGGAGTTACCAATATTGTCCTACGGTTTTAATCATTTTGTTTTACTATTTTGGTTGTTGGGCATTAAAATTATATTATGTCATTATCTCACATGAATTAATTAATTTACCATATTGGCTTTGGACATTTCTATGCAGTTTTTATATTCATATTCTGTTAATTTTTATTTTATTATTTATTCTTATGATATTTTCAATTTTTTCATTATAATAAAACCATTATGATTTTATGATCACAATGGTCTAGTCTCCCCAATGTACCACCGTTATACCATTGATATTTCAAAGGAACCTCTGGATTATGGGGAGGTGTTCGTTAGGCAATGTGGTGGCTGTTTTGGCTGTTTTGGCTACCAGATTCGTAGTCAGTTGGGCCAAGATGTTATAATGATGTTTTTGATGTTTTTTCCTTTGCCTTACTATTTTTAGGGTATATAGGAGACTTGTATTGTTATGACGCTTGGAAAATAGTCATGTCAAGGAGTGATCACCCAACATATGGGGAATAGTCAATGTGTCTATGGATTGGATTGTTGTTCATTCTATAAGTTGATATAGTTGTTTATGATTTCACATATTGTTGTTGGTGTACATTATAATTATTACTAATTTGTGATATTTATATAATTTTATCCATGTCATTGTATGGGATGGAACTAGAATTACATGAAAAATTATAGGCATTCATGCATTCACAATCCCGGTATATTTAATTATTAGGTTGTTGGAAAAATTATTGTAATGTTCCTTTTATGTTATTTTCATTCATATTATAAGACTTTATATGTGTTTTTAGTAATACTATTAGATTTTAACTTCTTAATTATTTAATTTCATTATTTTTTATGAAATGTTTCTATTATTTAAATATTTTTCATTGCCTCTATATCATGATTGGGATTATTCCTTGTTTACATAGTAGCATTTCATGTTATGCCACCTTACATCCAGGTGTAATTATCATGTTTTGTTTCATTCAATAAAATTATAATGATGTTTAGGTGGTTAATTAATGGTTCTTTTTCAATATACATTCTTCTATTATTGTTTATAATGGGTTGAATCATGGGGGTGGATATTAAATGGGAGTCAATTTTCAATTCACATGATTTATTGGTGATTTATAAATTGGAAAGTTAAAACCCACAAAATCAAGCCATCATTGATGAAACATGTATATATAATGGTTTTTGCATTATTTTTAAGGCTATAAAATGTTTTTATTAATATTTGGAAAAACATTTTAGATAAATGAGAGTCACCAGCAATATTAAAACTATATTAGCACATTGAGAAGTGGTATCACATATAAACAGACCACTTGGTATAAGTCTTATGTATTTGGAGACTATTCTGAATATATTTTTAAATTTTTTTTGACCATGAATGATTTAGTTTCCTTGTTAATGACATAACTTATATTACATAGGCATAATGACCATATGGAAAAATTTCTAAATGGACAAATAAACCCACGTCAATTAGTTTGGGCATGTTGTTTATGTGATAATCTCCAAACTGGTGGTTTAAAAATTTATTGTTTAAAATAAAATTATTTTATTTCATTTTGAGGAACTCGAGATTTCATGAATAAGACCCATGTAGGCTACCCTTCTTTTGATGTTATTAATAGTAAAATACATCCTGGAATAGTTATTCCCTATAGTGGTGGAAATTTAATGCTTCTACTGCAATTTATATGACTTTACATATAAATTTTTGGAATCATCATACTTGAACAATACCACTTATATTAATAATTATCATATAATATTCACTGAGATCTATTTGTTTGATGTCTTAGTTAATTAAAATGTGAAATATGACATGAAGGGTGATTACCGTTACAAATTTTAATTGATGTTTTATTTGACTAAGCCAGATGTGAAGCATGTTAAATGACTGAATGCTGTTAAATTGTTGTTTATGAAATGAATAACCTAATTATGATGAGATATCAGCGAATTAAATAACATTTTGATAGTGGAGTATAATATTACATTCATATGTTCCTTTTGGCATTGTTTAAATATGTTTGATGCTACTACCTTTTTTAAATGTTACTTTTTATAATATACAAAAATTGAAATATTTAATTTTCTAAATATTAATTTGGTTAATGACAAAAAATTTAACCATACGAGGTTTCCTAAGTTTTATCCCTCATGTTAGGGTAGTTTTGTTTTCCTTTAGCATTTCTTATCATAATATTGTGAGATTTACCTGTAGGCCATCTATAGATTGAACCAAAATTGTAGTAACTTAATCCTAGTAAAATTATTAGGGGTGACCCCCACTGTAGGGTCGACACATGATGATTCAATAAGGGGATGGCCACTACAGGTTTTTCCCACATACCCTTTAACACCAACTAATTTATAGTGAATATTTTCATGCATGTGTTACAATTTGGGTCTCGTACTTCCATATATGACAATTAGGTTTTTATATGTCTCTTTTCACTAGATGGGTGATTGTGCGATATTTTGACCCTCATTATGACTATGAGAAACTTATAATTAATTATTCTAGATGTTCAAGAATGAATAGGACATGGTCAACCACCTATTATGTCATTTGACCTTTATTTTTCAACACATTTAGTGTTGGACGACTTTTCAATCCATCGACCTTGATGGTTTTTATCCTTTATAGTTCTTATCTTGGGTCATAAACACATGAATATTCAGGTCTGATAAGCATGTTGAGAGTATCATGGATGTGATGTTTCACTTGGGTTAGTATTTATAGTGGTACATGGTACCCAATGATTTTTTTAATGGTAAAGATATATATTGAGTTTTTTTAGACTAATTTTATTTGTGATATTCTATGCTTGAGTCAATGTTCATATCTATGGTGGGGTAACCTAGGATCTCCATGAAATCAATGTCATCCCACATCTCGGGGTGATCCTATGACAAGGATCTTGTATATTGACATACAGATCGGTCAGTTTTATTGTTAATACCTAATGTAACATTACATGTTGACACAGCTATAATGGAGTACCATGAGTACTTATAACCATGACATTGAACTCGGGCACTATTAATAAGTTATGATCCCTCCCTCCATTAGTTTAAAACATTTTAAATTAATGTTTCCGACTTCTAGGACCTGTGGTTAGTGGTCAGTGTAGCGTCTTTCATGAGATAATATATACAAAAAAGAAAATTATATTTAGGGCAGAATCACATAAATTATGGATAAACGTAGCCTTTATAGTATAAGATGAAGTACCCAGAGTACAATTTAGATATGTTCAGTTCATTTTCTAAACTCCCTTACAGATGGTGATTTTTGAACAAAGTTAGTGCTTTTGAGGATGCATGATGATGAATGGGTGGTGGTTCCTGATATAATTTAAAAACAACATAATTAATGGATGGATTATTGTGGATGTTCATGAATGATCATGAGAAATAGGTTCTAGTAAAATCATCTTACTTGTGTAATAGCAATGTGTTAGTGGAAGTAACAGGGACATTATAAGGAAGTTAAACAATGGTTATTTAACTATTCTTCTCTTTGTGTAGTGTGATACAATTGGTTTGGGTAATATTATGATCATCTTTCTGATGCATTGGAAGTGTCGCTTGTCCTTTTAGATATCTACCAATCCACTTGGTGTACAATCAGCTTAATGATGATCATTCCCTCCAAACTGACATCATCAGGGTACACTGAGGGAGAACAGATTGTATGAAACATAAAATTTTAATAGTCATTGAGATTGAGTGGTGGTTTCTATAAAATATGTACACTAGAAGTGTGTTTTATTTGGAGGTTTGGTTGGTCCTGAGTGTATCCGTTTTTTCAAGTAGTAACTCCTGGTATGGACTGACAAATACCAATATATTATCTAAATAGATGATGTTAGATCAGTCACCATATTCAATACATGGACATTTTAATTATTTCATAATATCTCAATGGAAAACATTAAGTACAAATTGATGAGATCCATGGGTTCTGATAAAGGGTTTTAAGGTTACCATGGACTTTAATCGGGGTCAAATGGGTTGTTTTACAGATGAAAATACAACTATATTATATTAGGAAAGCACCATCATTCATGTTTAGGGACTATAAATTAATGTGGATGTTTTGGATAGATATGTCTCCAAAAGATACTAACACGATTTAGTTAGCATGCTCAAATAAAATCTTAAGGATCCATTCTCTAAGGAGAAATAAGTCTAGTATTTTAAAAAGTACATAAAAAATATAACTTAAGGGTTTTGATTTTAGTCAAACATATTAAAAAAACTAATTTATGTTTTTGTAATATTATTACAATTTATTAAAAATACCAATAATTAAAATCTTTTTATAAATTTTATATGAAATTATGGTATTCCAATATTTATTGATAAATCATATCATTAAATTTTTTAATATAATTATATATAATATATTATCATGTTTATTATATATAATATATTATCATATTTACTATATAATAATTATAAAATTTTCTTTTATGAAACACCAAAAAACCATGATTTTATTTTACAATAAAATAAATTTAAGGACAAGTTAAAACATCATGAAAAGACAAGAAGATACAAGAAACATATTAAAAACTTGATTAAACATGTTCAAACACTAAGAGACATTACATGTCACTCGATGAATCTTCCTCTACAATATATTTACCTCAAACATCGAATTTCGTTGTCGTGAAATCCCCAACACTTCACCCCAGCTATTATATAATGTAGTGAATGAGTGCATTCCCAACTATAATATCAACACTTTGATTGCAAATGACAACCCTTATATGTTTGAAGTTGCACCTATCCTAGATCTGAATTGCCAACACACTATGTTTGATTGAGGTGGACCACCATCATCCCATCTCTAATTGTCCAAACAACTGTCCCAACATCACAATTTTCACTATGAAGAATAACATGTCCCAATTCAAATCAAACAATCCAATTGGCCAAATAATAATGATAATTACATCACTTAGTGAATTATAATATTCAAGAAAGTTAAATTACTTTCCAGATAACTTCTTATAGAACAATTAATTTCACCCCTATTTTGTTTCTAGAGAACAATTTATAGTACATACTAAATCCACTTGAATTTATATTAAAAGAATTTAACCCCTAAAATTCTTCTAAAATGATTCGTACTCAACAAAATATATTAATTTTGTAAAGTTCATAAGCTGAAAATTATATTCATAAAACAATAACAAGTTAAAATAAGGTATCAAAATATGTAAACTCCTACCAATGAAAGAAATAACCATGAAAAAACATTTGATAATAATATAGGTGTGGATGATACCAAAAACCATTCAATGAATACATTTGATATTTCTTCCAAATATATTGGATTCAGAACCAATATAAAATCTACCATGATAAAAAATTACATAAAATATCAAATGTAAATGAAACATCATGAAATAATAAAAAATTAGGGGAAACAATTTCCCCATTGGTTTACTAGTTTAGTAATATTTAAGGATAGGTGAGATATTTTATAGGAGAAATTTTTTTAGTTTTCAAATAATAATAGAAATACATTACTTTTTATAATGAAGGATATTCATTATAATAACATACAGAGGGTGATCTACTAGGATATTTTTAGATATGAGTTTTTTCAATGCTAATTCTAGGGTGTGGGAATTAACAAACAACAATTTGTACCATAAATTATATAGTTATATTATTACAACATTTTGAGGACATGTAAAATGATTACAGAAACACGAAACATATGTTGAATCTCATTATAATAATATATTGTGGTGACACCAAATAGTACATTTTAACATGTTGTTATGAGTAGTTTAGGAAGTTCAATTTGTTAATAGAAAATAAAGTTTGCATATGGTTGGTAAAAAACATTCAATTATGTATACATGTGAAATTTCAATGAAATTTTGAGAGAACGGAACATCATGTGTTGGTTGATAACCTCAATTGGGAATCAAAGCACCCTATATCTTTCTATCTAAAAATATCTAATATGGGAAACAATTTAGCCATGTAGGATTTATAATGATACAAATGTGAATGAATTTATATCATCCTACAAAATATAAACCAATCCAAGAAGTTTATATAACCTCCCACACAATGTTGTCTAATACTACCTAATAAGAATATCCCTTTCACATTACATATATATCAACCAAAAAATACTACCAAAAATGTATGTTTCATATACATAAATAAATAAAAGGGATGCAACACACATGATGAATTTCATCATGATGTAAAGATACTACGTATGGTACCATATCCTATTTTCAACCATCAAAACATTGTTAATTAAAATTAATTATCTATTTGGGTCATCAATATCATAAAACATCATTGAACAGGGACACATGTACCGAATTAGGTTATATATGTATGAATATAATATTACAGTTAATAATGGTCATCAGTTTTTTAAAGAAGGCAATGAAAAAAATGAAATTCGAAATTGTTCATGGAAGAGAAAAGAAATTTTATAATGGAGGAATATAAATTTAATTTATCAATGAAATTAGGGATATTTGAAAAAAATAATGATAAACTAACCTAATTATTCCATGTATAAAACCCCCTCCCCCAAGACGATTTTAATATAATAAGGTTGCATAAATAAATTCATGACCGTGATAAGGCTCATCAATATGAACACACAACAAACACCTCAGTTGGAATCCCAATATCAATTGGATATCAATTTGGGAACTCAAGTTGTTCCTCAAGTAGTAAATTTTAGAAATAAAATCGATTAGTCAATAATACTGAAGATCCATTGTGATCATGGGGAAGAACCTGAGGTTGAAAATTCCTATTAATTAAATAATTGGGAGCCTATTTACATCTTTTTGTGAAAGCCAGAAGTTTCTATAGGGGCCTCCATGATTTTATCTGGATGAAAATCCTTCTTTTATTTTAATTACTCATCCTCAGAGATGTCTATCTCAAACCAATCAAAGAATCTAAAAATCGTGTTTAATTTCAAGACCATGTTTATCCAAATACCTCATGGTGGCCAATATAAGACCATTCTTGAGAACATAAATCATGTTAACATACAAATGTCTTCATTCTATGGCCATTATATTAACCCTTGTAGGCTGCAACCCATTTGGGGTTGGAATTGAACTTGAGAAAATATCTTAATTGATTTTGCATGGGAGGGATAAAAGTTTCTATTTTACTAGGTGGAAGCATCCTGTAAGTGTCATTATAGGTCCTATAGGAGATGACACTGGTTCATTGTGGAGTTAATTGATCTTTTGAAGAAGATAATTTTTGTGTAAAATAGAATCTCCATAGATTGAAGCTCAATACATCTTTTTGAGAACTGGGATGGTGGATCATTGCATGTAGAGCCTTAAATTTCTTCATTTATGTTTCCTCTCTTCCATCAGATTCTTGGCTAGGAGACCCTTCTTCTTCCACTTCTCATCTCATTATAATACTATACATTTCTCATTCAAGCAGGTTCCTTCATTCTTCCAACCCATTTCCATCATGTATCTCATTATCAAGTCATCAGAATCATAAATCATCATCTAACCCCTAATACTTGGTCCATATAAAATTACCTTATTGTTGTTCATTCTTCTCATGTTCACCTTCTCTTATACATTTCCCTTATTTCCCTCTGAACCTAGAACCCCCAAATTAGGCCCATCTTTATAATCCAATGGCTTGTGAAACACAACCCACTTTATAAATAGTTTGGGATGTTCACCCATGAAAGGGAATATTTCTAGGGGTGTCAACAACATGGATCTATTAAGAAGTAGATAAATTCCCATTTCAACAGAAGAAACCTCCTCGAAACCCCTTAATATTACCATATCATGTGCCTTTTTCTGCATTGAGTATGTCATATGTTCCATTGTCGAGAATACCCATCTCCAGATAAAGTCATCGGTACACATGTAGTTGTTTAAGATAATATCGGTAAAATTCAACAGGATCCCAGTACCTCTATTCAATAGATCCGTGCTATGGGTGTCTAGGAACTCTAATTTGTTACCTAGTTCCAAGGCATATTCTACTAAATAGGTGCCATAGGTGACATTGAAGAGTGAGAGGGAGTGGGTCTAGGATTGGGAGATATAGGGATGTGAATTAAGAAGGAGTTGAGGTAGTTCAACATGGATGTCAAGGTATATTAGGAGAGGGGAGTCAGTGATTATTCCTTTTACATAAAATCGATGAAGAAGACAACTATGGGATGCAGGAATCTGGGAATTAGGAGTCAGGGAGGCAGAGATGGTCAGGAAGGGGAATGAGAGGAGATGAGGAAGCATAGATTGTACTTTTAATATAATATAAAATTTCTTAATTATATTATATTTTATACAATCATAATATATAATTTCATTTTAGTTTTTAAACTAAACATATAATAAATATATATGAAACTAGAAATATAAATATTTATATAAAATTTAATAAATATAATTTTTCAAAAATAGAATATATATATATATATAATCAATATATGAAAATATGAAAAATAAATAAAACATTAATATATAAATACATATTACCAATTAATTAATTTTCTTTTCAATAATAAATAATATAAATATGATATTTTATAAATAATAATTTTATTGTTTTATTAAATAAAAAAATATTAATATGTTAATATAAATTACTAATAACGTATATTTTATTTATTTTTATTTATTTATTATTGATTATCATGTTTTTATTTTTTGTGTTTCTTAAATTGAAATATTATATTGATTTAATTTTTTTATTAAACATGTTAACATTTTTAGTAAATGAAATGAATTAGATAATATCTCTACTGAAGATACTTATTGAAATTGAAAATTAAAATCAAATAATATGTAACATTTAATAAAACAACTAATATTAAATACTGACATTTTTTATAAAAGGAATAATCTATATAAGAAATTGGGTTATCTTATTTTGTTATTACCATTGAATTGTGTGTTGTGAAATATATTATTAATCAAAAAATATTTATTGGAATTTATTTTTATAAAAAATAGATTCAACTATCTGTAAAAAATATTGGTATTAGTATGATAATGCAATAGAGTTAACTATTGGTAAAATATATTTTTGGTATTAAATGATTAATATCAATATATATTTATACTTGTAAAAAATGTGTTTGTACTTAAGACCAATAAAAATAAAACATGATATATGTTATAATTGATCGTATATACCAACAACTATATTATCTTTCAATAAATTTCTATTTGTATAACCCATTTTGTTTTATTTGTTCTATGGTGTAAAGGTTTTAGAATCCCGTGTATTTGGACAGGTTGAAATTCCAAGGAAATATGAATTTTATCATTTTTAGGAAATTCCATTATTGTAGCCGATATTTTGAATGAAATTTCGAGAGTTAGACAACTAAAAAATGTTTTATAGACTTTTTTAAAGGCCCATTATGTGTCATGGGAATCCAAATATGTTTTGAGAGTATAATAAATGAAATATAAAAAACTAATAAATGCTGATGTGGGCACATAATTTGTCTAAAATCGTGTGAAACTTTAAGAAAAACTGTTTTTTATATGCGATAGGGAGGTGGGTGTCTCAATGTTTTTTCAAACTATGATCACTTGCTATCATGGTCGTGAAACTTGATATTAGTCAGGATGGAGGATAAACACTCTGTTTGTTCATGATTTCCCAAAACATGAGCTTTAACAATATGACATAAATTCTTGGATAGTGTCACCTGCACATTTGGTGCATAGTTTAGCAAAAAATGTGGCCAAGCCATAATCCTAATAAAAATGATTTCAAATTTCTAAAATTCCTCTCATCCGTTATTTATTATATCCCCTATTTTATTCCACCTTTCTATACACATGGGAATCTAACTCAAGAACATGTTCTCCTATCATAGAGATGGATATTTGTCCCTCATCCATTGTTTGATTCAGTTTCCAACAAGTGCCTTTGAAGACACTCGATATTACAAAAAATCCACTACCTTCATTTATTTTTTCTCTTTCAAAATGTAACCATCGTGCAAGATAATTTTCACTATTTTCATGGTGTTAATCTATATCTCCAATTTCTCTTCAACAAGGTTGAATAATTCCACTATTATGGAATAGTTAATCTTCTTTGGTAAATGGTAATTTTTGTATATCATTTCCCTCTTGTTTTTTCATTTTTATAAAATTTTTGTCATGTACCACACGACGAACTGAATCAGTGTCACTTACAATTCATAAATTGATTTAAATATTTTATTTAGACTATATTATGATGTTTTTATACCCTTCATGGTATGGTCAGATGTTGTAACCTCAAACTAAACTCAGCCTTTCAGGATGTGTTTGTTTTTTCACCCTTTCAAAATATTGTTGTCCCTTGTTTACGTCACAGCTGTTGGGTGTGAGGTTTATTTACATATTAATTTTTAATTCCCCTTGTATAAAAATAACATTTATGTGGGTTATTTATGCTTTGTGTTGAAATTGGGTTTCCTAATGTGAACTAATTTCATTGATTGAATAAAAATGTCATGTTTTCTAATAAAAACACTCAATTAGGTGTATTGTATTCCAATTGGAATAGTTAATTATGTTTTATTACTATCATTGAATTATGGTATGTTTGTTTCCATGGTTACGTTTTTATTCTTTCATCTTGATGTGGTTTTCTTATGAATTTAGACATTATGTAAATAAGTGGGGTGGAAAATGGGTTTGGATCTCTAATTTCATCCTTATTTCATACATCATGTCCTTTAAAATGTGATTCTATATTATTTAAAATAATTGATTAGATAAATTATGAAAACTATGGGTAATACTCAGGTTTCCTCCAACCGAATTTCAATAATGGTCTCATCATTATTGTGAATAGTTTTAGTGATAGATTGTGTATACACTAGGAGTGATACTAGTACTCTAGAATGGAATCGCTGCATATTCCTATAACCTCAACATGAGAGACCACAATTTCCTAGGGTAGACACATTTTATGCACTCAGTGACTTGATGGTTACCCCATGACATGAGTGAGAATCTATCCCATGTGTTTTGATACTAGGTACATGTTCAAAGGTCATTATCTCACATTAGGCTCTGAGTGAGACTTGTGAGGCCTTCTATGGATTGTATTGGATAGACTCCAATAGTTGTGATCATTCCTAGTGATTCAAGTGAGATAAATAGATTCCTTGTTATTGTCCTCCTTGGATGGGGGTGAGGATATTGATTATTAAATTTTTGTGGGTCACATTATAGTAATCCATAGTGATTTATATTTGATATCTAAGAGAAGTTTCCACGGATAAAAAACAGATGATTTGGTTTGATCTATTTCATGTTACATGCCTATGGTTTTTTTAACATTTACACCATATGTCAATTGTGCAGGTTGCCTATGGATCAAAAATATAGTGATTAGGATGATGTATTAATGGTTGGGATAGGTTTCGTTGATGAATCATGTCCCGACTTGGTAATTTATTTATTTCATTGTTCTTCACTACATTTGATTTATATACACAATTATTATTTTATATACAATAACTAGATTTTGATTTAGACACCATTAGAGGTGGATAACTACGTATATTTCACTCTCTGTTTGAGTTAACATTGCATTGGGTTAACTGAGAAGATCCTCTTATTCATATGTCCATGATTATCGGATGATGAAAGTGGAGCTGTACTAGTAATAGGTAGTTAAGAGAACATAACTAAGCAAGAGATTAAGATTATTATGGATTTAGAATTTGGGCCATGGGAATTTATTTATTTTTGGAACCATTTTTGTTGTTTTACTTAACATTTATATTGAAGTAGAATATGACATACATGTATTGTTGTTATATATTGGAATTGGCCATGTTTATATGGTATTTATATTTATCTTCTTCTACTTTGTAATTTATTATTACTCATTCTTTTTTTGTTTGTTGTTTCATTATTTTTATAATGGTGTGATACTCTGATTATGATGGTGTAGTCTGCCCACTATACCACCATTATACCCTTGCTTCAAGTCGTCAGCCTCTAGTTTACAATGAGACATAGTTGAGACTATGTTGAAATTGGTACAACTACAGGTTCTATTTATAATCAAGCCTGGACATCACAACCTTATAATCTAGATTCTAATAAATGCCTTGTTTATTCTGAGTAGATGTCTAAAATATGATTCCATGTAGATTCCAAGTGTTACCCTGTGCTTTTTTTATTTGAGATAGGTTATAGATACATTAATCCTTGTGGATTTCGAGAATTTCTTGATGCCCTATATATTCTGGGTAGGTTATTTTCACTCAACTCTATATAGATAACAAATTACTCACTTACATAACAGTTGATTTTATGTGTACTTACCAATATATATTACTTTTACATCATTGAGTCGAAAAATGTTTGGTCAAGGGTTTGTGGAGGCTTGGTTAGTGATTGACTACACCGTATCAGATTTTGTGTTTCTATGACTATTAATCATATATTATTATTATGTAATACAATTGTTTAAATGATAAAATCCATTTATGGATGAATTGGTAGTGTCTAACCGAGTCATGCACTCATGCCCAACATGTATATTTCAAAATTCTTATAGATTATATGATTGATCTAGTGAAGGGAAAGGTATCTATGGTGGGTATCTAAGCTAATGTCTGTTGATGTAGTAAAATACTAGGATGGACTCCTGAAGACCCAATATTTTTTTATGTTATCTTGATTATTTCTTGTATAAAAGAACTTCAATTCTAGGAGTTTCTTTATTTTTATTACATATTTTCCAAATATACTTTTTGGCATGTCTATTTTGATTTTTTATTATACTATTTATCATTAATTATTGAACAAATGACATGATATTTAGGGTATATACTCCCTATTTACTGACTTAAAAACTTGTTACTAGTCAGAAGCCTCTTATATATGGGGATACATGAATCAGGTCACAGGGAATTCTAGCTCAAACACAATGATTCAGGTCATGATTATACAAAATGTTATCAGACGATCAGATCTCAGAAGTGATTTTCTTCTCGTTCCATGTTTTTGTACAGGGTAATTGTTTTTCTACCATTGAGTCTCATATAGATGAACTACATCGATGCCTGGCCAACATTGTATAGTGGACATCTGTGTTTCCATAATTTGGGAAACTTACATTTTGTTATTACAATTAATTAAACTCAACTTGGGTGAGGAAAATATTGTGGATATGCCATTTATGAGAATTTGGGTCTGTTTATACATCATGAATAAGAACATAGATTCACATTCCATGTATATAATTTTTTTGATTGATAGTATTTCATTAATTAAATCTCTTATTTTTTCAATATCTATTACGGATAGTTTATATTTTGTGATATATCTATTTTATAATGTTTTGTGATATGTATTTACTGGAATTAATTAGTAAAATTCATCCTGATTTTATGAAAATATATATATGATGAATGTGAATAATGTTTATGGATAGAAACATTTGTCAGTGATTGGAAGGGTATAACTTGTGTTAAGTGAATATACATAGGATATCCTTATTTGATTCCATAAACTATTTTAGAGAAACCTTTTCTGATTCCATAGATTGATTAAGGTTGATCCTAAGGAATCATTTTTTCTAAAATTTTTCATTCATGTTATGGGGGATGTCACATCGATACAATTTTATAGCGATATAGAAGAAGAATGAGAAAATAATTCATTAATTGGATTATGTTTTTGATTTACCACCTTATATGTAAATTCTACCACACCTTATATAAGGTTTTCAAGGTATAATCACTTCCAACAAAAGTATTTCTCTTAGATCCTATCAAATAAATATGCAATCTTATTTATGGTCAAGTATTTCATGATATTCAATATCAATATTTTATTCCTTCTAGCGAGATGTAGTCTCTTAGGTTACTATTGTATGAGTTAAAATATTTTTTGGAATCATTTACATATTATATACTATAAAGCACTGACACGTTATGCTGAGATTGAGTTCATTATAGTAGTGAAACCATTTTGATGCCCCATATCATATGGTTCTAACTGACCTAAAGGATAATAATTTTCTTCATTAATACATAAGGAGGAACTAACTTATCAGAACTATTACTTTACCACGTTGTGCACCAATTTTGTTTTCCATGAAAAAGGATGGTAGTATTCAACTATGCATTGATTACCAGAATCTATCCATGTGGGTATGATGAAATGATATCCTTTACCCAAGATATATGTTATTTTCAATTAGCTATCGAAATCCCAATGGTTCTCTAATATTTATCATTGATCTGGATATTAGTTGTTTTGATTTGGAGAGGCGGACATTCTGAATATGGTATTTCAGAGTAGGTATGTACTATATAATTACCTAGTGATTATGTTATGACTAATAAATACACCAACCATGTACAATTCCCCCATGATAAATATATCTCATAAGTACATGGACTAATTTATCACAATGTACATGATCTATATCCTCATCTTCTCACCCACATCAAAGAGACAAGCTAATATCCTAGATATATTCTTTATGTTTTTCTGAGGATAATATATTTATATTAATGTATCAATGTGTGACTTTGTGATTTTAGTGGTGAAGTTCCTAGTTCATGCTGTGTTTGATACTGGTATATCTGTAAAAATCAAGAAGTATAAGGTAGTCATGTCTTGAACATGTTATAAGAACATGTTTGATATTCACATATTTCTTGGTTTACCAATATATTATAGATGGTTTATCCATGAATTATCCAAATAGTCAATAAAAATGAATGTTCTTAAAAATACGGAACTGAATTTACATTGGGAAAACTAATGTGAATATTTTCAATTTCAACTATAGATATTTTTGAAGAAAACTCGAGTATTAACACTCCATGTGATTTAGATTGGTGATGTACTGTTCTGTGGTACATCAGGTGTTTTCTTGGGAGCCGTGCAGATGAAAATATAGTAATTAGTTGCCTATGGGTCACAACAGATAAGACCCAACAATAGGATCTAATGTACACATGAAATGTATATAGAAGCCTTGTTTCATGATCTGATGTGTTCGTGAGAATACCTCTTTGTTGAGAGCTTTTTTGTTCATACCAACAAAAATAGCCTTCACTATATCGTCACACAAGGGTACCATACAATGAAATAGAGTAATGGGGTTGAGTATATGCATAAGTTAATTCATCAGTTTATGTATCCACTTGGGAAAAGGTAACATCATTTCATATTCTCTTAGTCATTAGTCATTGGATTATAAGAGGCATTGAAATTGGCCATCAGAGTAGTAGTGATGTAGGGTGAGTTTTTTGGATTATTGGAGAAAAAATGCCTTAAGGGAATAAGGTTTAATGTCTTCTGACACTATAGTGATCATATCCTCACATTTGGACTAGGTAAAAAATTGATAAGAGAATAATTGGAGTGTTTTTTGATGGATGAATAGTTGGTTGGTGGTTATTTGTTCCATGGATGGTTCATGAATAATGATGAAGTGATCATTGTAAATTAGGGATTATTAGTCCCTTCTTATATGATAGAGGAGCCTATGAGGGATTACCATGCTTCTAGTTGGGTAGTGAATCATTATACATTCAAGATGTAACTTGATGTTAGGTAGCAGTTTTGGTTCCCATAGATTAATAGAGGCAGTTATGGTTCTGGTTTCTTGTTTCCTTAAATGTTAGAGGGTGAATTCGAATAACTAGTGTCCTAGTGGAATGTTAAAGCTAATACCAATACCTATATGAATGTGGGAGTACATGAAAATAAAAACTATGATGGGATTCACAATGACCCTAAGGATTCATGATGGGTTTTTTGTGTTTTTTAATCAACTAACAAATTATAATGAATTATTAATGATCATAGAGACTCACTCAAAAGAGAAGCTTAGAAATCTCATTTTCTGAGAGATTTTATGCCTTTATGGATTATCCTTGAGTAAAATTTTGCATAGTCTCATGTTTTTTGTCTCCCTTTTGGATTGTCTTTCATAAATCAATAGGTTTTTATCAATGATTAAGATCAATGTAGAACTATAAATATGATGGATTCATTGGGTGGAAGACACACATATTGAAGGGTATTCTTCTTTTTTTAATGCTAGACTTCAATGGATCCTGGGATGGTTAAATATATGTGATTAAATACTCATACAATAATATTTACCAAGATCTGATGAAGATGGCACTATATGAGGAACTTTATGGGTGTATGGGTTTCCCACTCATCTATTTATAAGAGGTGGTTTAGGTAGTTGTTGTTTTCCCCATCATGGTTCAAGATACTTTTAAGATATTATAATTATTCTAGAAGAGGTTGATCACTTCTCATAGTAGATAAATATCTTATACTGGCTAAAGGGAGATATCCTAGGAGTTCAGTATGGTAAATAACATTTTGTTTTTTTAATGGATCATCGTTTGGGGATCAGATGTCTGATGAAGTAACGTAAACTATAACATGATTTTTTTATTCCATTTTTATATCATTGAGAAGATAGGCAAATTGAAATATCGTCTAGAACATCATTTTTTCTATCATTGTATGCATGATGTATTCAATGTGCCACAATTACGGAGGTACATACATGACCCTTAACATGTTCTGTATTGTGAGGATGTCGTGCTAGTCAATGTTTTTTCTTATACGGATTGTCAGGTAAGGATTATAGATCAATGTGAGAAGGTTTTGGTGGGAAGGATTGTACGACTAGTCTGGATTTAGTGTTAGCATGTAAGAATCATTGATGAAATGTGGGAATATGAATATAACATCCCATCTCAGTGTCGTATGTGGTTTTAGAAACATTACTAGAGATACATCTAGATTTTGAAAAGTTGATAGGGTGGGGGAATTGTAATATCCGTATTTTTTAAAGATAATAAAAACCCAATTGTTGACCATTTATATGTTTTTTATGAAAATTTACATTTAAAAGAAACACACTTAATATATGTTTTGATGTATTTAGCTATGGGTAAATCCCATTTAGTATCTTGGAATATTATACAGGAATATTTTTGGAGGGAGGCTTTGGGTTAGTGTGAGATTATGATTCCTGTAGAGCTTCGGTATAGACACAATAAAAACATATAGTATATTATGTAATGCATGCATGATTTATCCAAAATAATTGAATAACACATAAATGATTCATTATATAAAATATATGAGGCCATTTTTATGTCAACGATGTGGGGGTTACCCTATGCGCAGTAAAACATTTATGTATGTTTAACAATTATTTAGGTTGCTCATGAGGTTATGTTATATAATATCTTTATTATATTATTTTTTTCAAATAATATTATATTATCTCTTAAAATAGGAATTGTATAAAAAATTATGATAGCACAATTCGGTCTCAAACGCGGGGTTTACAGTAGGTGGGATATAACATTTATACTCATTTGGTGTTTGGAAACATCACACTTGAGAAAAAACAATTTATATTTAATTATTTATTTATTGTATTTTTTAATAATAAATAATTAGTATCTCTCAAATAGTCCATCATATGAGAAATATGACAATACTATTATTTCTAGAACACATGGTTTTCCTCGGTTTGGACATTACTTCTATGAATGATGTGTGTTTGGTCAAGTATCAATTTAATTGAAGATATTTAATAATTTTATTAAAAAATAAATTTCATTAATTAAATATTTAGCCATTTTAATATTCTTATTCATCAAAAATACATGATGATCACCATTTAAATGTAAGAAAAGCATTTAAATCATCAATTATTCATATAGTTTGACCTGATTTAATTTAAAATCCCTTAATGGAATTAAAATATTGCCTCTATATAAATTTTTTATGTAACTCAAGCATTAAAATGGGTCTATGATATATGTTTTTTAGTTTTTTCATGACTTAGGGTTATTGAAATAGAAAAGCCTGGAAGGATTGGATGTTGTTCATCTGTGTTGAGTACAAACAAACCCTAACCACCTCATACACAATCTGAGTTATCTTGACGATCTGAACAAAATTTTGTTTCAGAATTATTGGTGCGGGTGCACCATGTTCATGTTGAGTTTTATTTTATCAATATTATGAATATTAATAACAATATTATGTTTTATTATTATCCACTCAATTTTCTTAATCATTCTTATATTCTATAAAGTAAAATAAAATGATAAAATTTAAATACAAATAATAAATCCAAAATATATTTAGGAATAATTCACTATATTATCATAGAATAATTTATAATATAAAAACATTTATCAAATTGATAAACATGCAAGATTATAGAATGGTAATTTATATAAACTGTCAAAATTATTTTTTATGATAATTTATCATGGACAATTACAATGAATTACAAAAGTTTACTTACTTATAATTATTAATAAAAATTTCTAATTTGATAAAATCAAAATTTATCAATGGATAATCCAAATGAATCATAAAATATAATTCATAAAAAATCCAAAGGAATGTTTTGTGGATATTATAAATATATAAATATATGTTTTTTCATAAACTGATTACACGAAATTATAAATGAATAATTTATAAAAAAATTATCACAAGATAAATATTAAAATATTGACAAAAGATAACTATGATTTTATAATTATAGTGAATAATAAAATATTAATTAAGATAGATGATTAAAGATAATACATTACAACTATCAATAGATAATTATAAAATGATAATTTATAACAATATATCAAACAAAAATTATAAGGGTAATATATTGTAAATTATAAATGGGTAATTCTAAAAGTATAATTTATAATAAATTGTCAAAAAATAATTATAAATTGTAATTTAGTATAAATTATCATGTGATTCTTATAAAATTATAATGTAGGATAAATTTTAAAAATAAATTTTTAATATAAAAATTATGATAAATTATTAATATATAATTATAAAAGGATAATTTATGAAAAAGTATCAATAGATGTCAATTAATAAAAGTGAAATTTTGTAGCACATGTGTCAAAAAAAATTATAATTTAGACATTATTAATTATAGAGAAAATATCATCACAAGTGATATTTTAATTATAATTTATAGATTATCTAGGATTGTTAATATACTATCTCATATAATATTTTAACTTTTTTTGAACAAAAATTACTATTTTTGGTTCTAGAAACCATCGGTGAACTTCGAGTATTTAATTTAATGGTAATATGTCCATGAAGAGGTGTTTTTGATGGGTTTATTCCTACTTTTTTACATCAATGACTTTTGAGGTTGAAAGTTTCTTTACTTTTTTGAATTTTTTCACACATGTATCCTTAATATGATTTAGGATTAGATATATTTTGATGATTGTGCTATATTATGATTGCATGTGGGTGTGTGTATCAAAGATAATGTTATCTAACACATGGCTCCTTGAGTACATTGAACTATATTATTAATTTTCAATGTTGATCTAGTTAATTTCAGTTCTACCATTACTTTTTATGGTGTTCTATGTATGTGTGGCCCGTGATATGGTATTATTGAATACCTATGATTTATGTGATAGCTTGACTCCATTACAATGTTTTGATTCGCATGGTTTTCAATATGACGATGCAATATTTACATTGATGACTTTTATGGTTGTTATCAAGCTATTACTTGTCATGTATTCCTCTAGAGGATTGGTATTTGTATACATAACAGGTGGACATCATGGTATGGTTACTCCTTCAGGGTTCACACATGAAGAGTGGAAATGATTATGGAGAAACATGAAAACCTATTAACCTAGAATCTTCTCAATGCCTTATTGATTACAAATAGATGACATACACTATATGCATTATGTTTGATGGCTTGTGTAAGCCTGGTAGGATATAGACACATGATTCCCTGTGTATTATGAGTATTACCCAATACCATGTATATTATGGGTAGGTTATCATCAATCATTTACTTGTGGATTTAAAGTGACTCAACAATATCCTTTTGGTTGGAATGGGTTTTTATTAGCGAACTGTACATTTCCATATAGAGGCTACACAAGTACGACTTGGTGTCTGTATTGGCATGGATAGTGTATAACCATTCAATTTTTTGATTTTATGATTCTATTCAATCAAACATATATTTTTTTTGTGCAATACACTTGAATACTTTATAACATCAGGTTAAAAATGCATTTTTGGTGTCATATTGAGTCTTTTAATCACACCCTACTCTGAAATTTCGATGTACTTATTGATTGCATGTGGGATCTAGAAAAGGTAAAGGGCCATGTGGTGGATAGCTAAGTAGTGGAGTGTGGAGTTAGAAGCATACTGTGATAAAATATGGAGGTTGTACTATTTATTTACTAACATTATTAACATTCATTCTTCCAATCATTCATTCCACTTATATGGGAAGATTTGTTTAGATTATATTTATTCAATCATTTCATTTTTCATGTTTACTATGATTAATTTTTATATTTATCAATAATGATTATTCTTCATATGTAATGATATAGTGGGTATATTCTACCCACTAATGGAGTCAAACCGTCACTGTTAGTTGATAGCCATTTGAATATGGGGAGAAGCACATGAGGTCATGTGGCATTCCTCCACGAACCTAGTGATTTGTATAATTTCCATATTATTTATTTCACATAAATTTAGGATTTATTACATAAATGTAAACTTAATAGAATTCATTATATTGGGAATGCTACTATTTTTGTTAATTAGGTACATTACATAACAACTTAAGGTTGGAAAATAAACCATCTTTATTGAAAACTACATTAAGATGTTTGTACCTAAACTGTATGTGATAACCATGGGAAATACATATGAAAGGGGGGATATATAAATCCTATTAAGGGAATAAAAAAATAAAAAAATGACAGAAATAATAAATTTTAGAAAAATTTTCATATAAATAAGTTTATAAAATGTGTGAGAGTAATAAAAACAAACCATTAGATTTGATATGAAGGCCACATGGGAAACTTTAGAAACAATTAACAACACTATAAGACAAACACAAGTGATGGATAAGTGAAATGAAATAATGATTGAAGAAGTCCCATCACTCCATAATCCCATTCATTATGACTTATGAGTCTAAAACATTACCCAATTCTTTGGAGCATTAAATAACTCTAGGCACACTATTCACTTCAATTTAAATATCATGCTTAAGTGTGACACATATATTATTTAATATGAACTCATTCATTATCATATTTTATTCCTTGATTTAGAATATTTTAATATATAAATTTATGCCACAAATAATATTATTACAACTGAATAATGGTGAACACCCTTGATATGAAAAGGGTGTGGGTATTCCCTGCACAGTTTTTTGGCCTGGAAAATCCAGTTGAAATTTGGGAATATTAATGGAATAACATAAATATTCAAAAAATATGTTTATCAGAGATAAATAGGAATCTCATCATTTAGATATCAAATTTAATGTAATATGTTAATTTGAAAACATATCCAATCATTATTAAATGAATATATAATTCATAATATAATTAGGAAACATGAATAAAGAGGATAATGTAAAATTAAGAAACATGGATAAATAGGATGACATAAAGAATGCTTACTTTGGGAGTAGGAATCCAAATATTTGGGGGGAGATTCGTGAGTGTTTAGTGAATCTATGAGAGGACTCTATAGTGGGGTTGGTCGATTTAGAATTTTCCCTAAAGATTCTATGTGAAAATATTGGAGATATTTGGTGTGCTATATGGGAAAATAGAGTGGAATTCATTACTATTTCCCAAAAGTAAGTTGTGGAGACTATTTAAATGAATAAGCACAAAAAAATACCCATGTTTTCCAAGAGTTTCTAACAAAGGGGAGTGGTTTTAATTATTTTATTTTTGCATGGTCGAAAATTAATAAAATAATACACTTTATTTTTTAGAAGTGATTCATACCAATAAAGAAATGATTTTCAAATCTGAAAATATAATAATGGTTATGGGTGATTCAAAACGGATTTGGAAAAGTAATAAAATAAAAAAATAACATTATTTTAAAGGAAATAAAATATATTGGGTTATGAATAACCTTTATATTATTTGTTACATCACTTTTGGTTCACTATAATGTCATAATATAAACTATATATTCATACGGTATTTAATTTGTACCCAAAAATTATATCTTCCTAGAAAATGATGAAAAATTCACCATTAGAAAATTTCTACTTTCATAATCCCCATATAATTTCTATTTAATAGAAATAATTTTCAAAATATTTTTTAATTTCACATCTATAATATGAATTGACATTTACAGCGATTTTTTTGTTTTTTCTAAAATAGTAGTTTTCGAAGCCTTAGAGTAATTACATTTGTCTTCATAAAAATTATATAATCATTTTTATATATATATAATATTTAATAAAAATATTTTTCGAAAATATTTTTTATTTCTAAAATCCATTATTTTTCAAAAATAATCATCTTAATTGAAATTTAATAATAATTAAACATACATTTTGTATTTTATTGTATAAAAATCAAAATCAGTTATAAATTCAGGATAGGGAGAAAATATTAAAATTATTTAATAGAAATTGGAAAAAAAATTAATATTATTATGGCCTTGATACATATCCCTTTAATAATATTTCCAATTCCCTAATAGCAAGGTGAACAGTGATGAGACTTTCATGGGGTGGTTCAACATACATAATTTCAGCATTTATCTCATTGATCTTGAAATCCTCCCGTAAATGGTTTCTCTCATGGTTAATTTTTTTGATCTAATAATGGGATTGTTCAGGGGAAAATCCCAATGATGCTATCTCCCTTCGGAGCTCAAATAAATGTGCTTCATAGGGTACAATCCTATCGATTGAGTCCATGATGTCCTTTATTTGATTCCATTAGATTTCATAAAACTATATATTTATAATATTAATGTGTTCAATGTTCAATGGATATATTTTTAATGGTAATGATGTATAATATTCTTTTAATTTCAACATGATATAATAAAAAAAGAATTCATTTAGTTTTTTGTAACCATAATACTTAATAACAAGTATAATTAGATAATATGGGAAATTTTATTCCTAAAATATTGGGTAGTTATAATCTTCCCCCACATTTTAAAATATTCCTTCAAAATTTTAATTTCCAATAATAAAATAGACGATGATAGTTATATTTCATCAAGACCTTTGGTACCCACATTTATTCTCCAATCTTGTCTTCTATCTACAACACATTGACCAAGTTCTTTGTATTATTCCATATAACATTGTCCATATGATGTAAGATCTTCACTTACTCCTTATAATAGTAAGTTTTTTTTTCAAATGGTATCATCTTTGGATTGAGTATATGTTACCAGTTTGTTATGTTCTTCGTTGAGATAGATATATTTAATAAATCATGTACATGAAATTGGATATTTTTGAGTGTTAGTCAATAATACATAGCATTGATGTAATCAAGGATCTCAAATGTGCTGATTTATATTGTATGAAGCCTTCCCTTCTTCCAAAATCACATGAATTTCAAAAATGTTTATATTTTACAGAATACCATGTCATGAAATTTAATGAATAGATATCAAATACTATTTTTAGTATAGATATTCTATTCTCTCTGAGCATCCTTGATGTGGTGATGAATGATCCTAACTTTTTACACTATTTCATTGACTAACTGAATAATATAAAGTGTTTATTACTCAACATCATCCCAACATTAAGGTTTTCTACACCTCTTTACATATAGTAATTTATAGGGATATATTTTAATTATTTAGGGGAAAGTTTTATTTTATAAGAACATGGCTGGAGATAAATGTTGCACCATTCTCATTTGTTGAAAATTTAGCAAGATCTCAATATGTCCTCTTCTGTTTGGATAGTCAGCTCATATATACAATAAGTTTGAGGGTGATAATCCTTGAATAATTTTAACTCCTCATTTAGATACTAATGGAGAATCTTCCAAAACATAGAGGTATATCTCATATCTCAATAATATACTATTGAGAGTGGTGTAACATGTAGCCTCACTAATTCACTAATTTCTATCCTTGTATGTTGATCATGTGATAAATCCTCTCTAATTATAATGAATTTATATTTTTTTGTATGACAAGCCACCACAAATCTTATTGAATTATTTACTCTTGATTAAATCATAATACTAGTGAAAATATCTATAGTGAATTTTCCCATTTTCAAGTTTTTATGGGTAATGGATACATAATCCCCTTATATTTCTGACATTCCACATTCACTTTCTACCATATACAAAATATGATTTATATTCCATTAAATATTTCTACATATTTTCCCACCAATTTTGATCTCAGATATCTGCCCACATATTAGTCCTACCTCTATAGATGTAGAAATTAGATCAATGTGCATCATCTAACAACTCCTTTAACTATGTATTTGATGGTACACCTTGACACTAACCAAATATTAAAATTTCTTCATCATTGAAATTAAGATTTGAGTATTTCCCTTTTATTATAGTTTTCACTTTCTACATAATTACCACATCATCTCATTGAGCATCCTTTTTCCTCTCAAGATGGGAATATTGAGCAACCATTTGTCAATGTATTTATGATATTATTTCCTTTATTAATCACATTTCATTCTTTTTTAGTCTAATAAGATTTTATCTTCTAAAATTATTATCAATGATAAACTTGTTGGATTCATTAAACAGATATCATCTTCCACTTTATTTTTTCTCCATTTCGGATGTGAATTTAGTAGTCAATGACCTCTATCACCTCTATCCATCTTCGTTGGAACATATTCAACTCTTTCTATGTGAATATATACTTGATTATTTTGTGATCTAAATATATTCTACACTTCTCTAAAATGAGAACATTAACCCACATTTTCCAAGAAAATACCACTACATATATCTCTTGATCATTTCTTGTGTAGTTCCATTCATTAACATTAAACTTCAATTAAGGATAGGCTTTCACTTTGTCATTCTTCATAAAAAAACTAATAAATTCTTAAAATCATTATTAAATACCACCAATATATATTCACATGAGGGTAGTGTGAGAACATTTTCCATCGTATTCAAACTTTTCAACTCCTTTAATCTCTATTCACATTCATAAATCCATGAAAATATGGCTCCCTTCCGAGTTAGCTTTATTAGAAGTTTTGACAATCATGTGCAATTTATTAGAAATCGATGATAGTTCCCACCCAATCTAAGTGATATATATATATATCGATAAATTATTTTGTAATCTTATTTCATCAAAATATATTTTTTCATTGAAGGGAACACATATATCCAATTTATAGTTATTATATTAAACATTGATGCGACTTCATTTAACCATAACTAACATTTAATGTACTTGGGAAAAAAAATTCCCCTTTTGTAATGGTTCTAACATAGGGATCAAATGATCCTAATGATCCTCCTTTCTTTTAAATATATTAGAAAATCATCAATAATTTATACCATAAATTTTTTGCGGTAATATCTAAAGACAATAGTAACCATTTCTATGATGATTTCTGGACTAATAGTGCATCTAAATAAAATTACCATGAACACAAAGTACCCGTATGTTGTATGAAAATAATTCATTGGGATATCCTCCTTATTCACCCAAACATGGTAATATCTCTATTGAATATCCACCATGGAGAAGTATTTTTATCCATGTTGCAGATCTAATAATTCATAAATGCATGTTAGAGGGTACTTCTTCTTTATCGTGGCCTTTTTGAGCTCATGATAAATCAATACAAAGCTGTATGGGTTAATAATTCTTCTTGACAAAGAGGACTAGTTTACCCCATGATGAAGAGAATGTTCATATGAATCCTTTAGTAAGATTATCATATATTAGTTTTTTCATCTCAACATGTTTGACAATAATAATTCTCTATCGTGTCTTGGATAATGATAATTTCCCATGTATAAGCTCAATTAGAAATTCAACCACCCCATTAGGGGATGAATGGATAAATTTTCATGAAACACATTAGTGTAGTCCCTCATAATGTCAATTTCTTTAAGGATGTTCCATTACATAGATTGAATAATTTGACAAATATATTATTTCTCATAAAGAAATAATATACATCTTGAGATTATTATGCTAACGAAGATTCATTTAACTCCTTGCATTTCTATAAAATTGGGGAATGATTAACAATACGAAGATTTATTTCCTTATCACATAAATTTATGTTCGATCAATATATTGAATAACAATCCAACCCCATAATTTCTTGAAATTACTCTAAAATGAGTATTCCATGTTTCAATGTGATGTTTTGAAAACAAATCTGAATAGTGGATGAATTATATACATGAGATGAAATTGTTACCTAATTTTCCATTTTCAAATATATCTTTACGTCCATGATTTGTGTCCATATTGGAATAGATCTAATAATTTTTAATGATATGAAGGAATTCATAGAACTAGGGAAAAAAATTCTTTTCACTATCCTTGAATGAATAACTATTGTACCTGTCAACTCTTCATTTTCGAGATCCACCTCAACAATTGTGATAGAAAAATCACTCCATTTATTCCATGGTGGTTGATGGTAGTCTCTGAAAACCCATAGATTAGTGAATTAGGTTTTAAAGATCCCTTGTTTTGTACAATAGAATTAATGAAAAATGAACTATAGAATTAATAGATAATTCCATTCCTCCAACCCATCGGTGGGCTTCTCATGTTGGTAATCTCTATTTAGCTTCCCTTAATTCCCACACATATTGAATTTCCTTGTCCCCCTTAGGAAATTTCTGGTGTACATCTTTATGCATTATTGGAAAGTGTGTTGTTGAAATATATTATCACCATTTTATTTCTTAATCAGACCACCAGAATTAAACTCCACATTCTACATCATATCTCCATGAAACCCTTGAGATTGTTCGATATCCGTTTTTATATTTAGGGAACATTGGAATATTTCTTCATAGCTACCATAGTATCTTATCATTATGGATTTTTGTACACTAGGTTTTATCCCACTAGTTAATAATTCATACTTATATTTGTGGACAAAAAAATAAAAAATGTATCCTAAAATCTTTGTGATTTTTTTTCATATGCTCTGATATATTATTCATATTTTTACATGGGAGAATGGAATTCCATTTTCATTTTAAGTAATAGAGTGTGAGGAAAAAATTTATCAATTCCCATTTTCCAAAATTCATCAAACCTCAATCCATTAATTTCCTCCCAAAGCTTAATATTCTTGATCAATGTCCACCACTGGTCAACATATCCCTCCTTATAATAAATATACACTATTAACTTTATCATATTTTTAGTATTTATGGATGGAGAAGATTTTCTCTATGGAGTAGATATAATGATTTATGATTAATGGATGAGATGTTCCACTGAAAAATGTAGTCCATTGTTGTATAATGATCTAAATTATATATTGTTATTCCTTAGGGATATTTGGGTGGTTTTTATGATCCTTGTTTTTATTTATTACCTAAGTCTTTTGATAGATTATCATAATAATGTTTGTGATTCTCGGTCCCATTGTGTTGGACATCTTATTAGGGAAGTCATAATATTTCCCATAACAATGTTTTTTTACCTGAATCCTCCTATTTCTAGATGTTGTATGGAATAAATGGGAAATTAGAGATGAGTTTTTTGATCTATTAAACACATAAATGTGAATCCAAATAAATTAATTAAATAACTTATTAATTACATATATTTCCTTAACTTATAAATCAGTAAGCTCTAGTATAGTTTTTCCATGTTATATTTCCTAACATATATTCTCATAATAATTTTTTTCCAAAAAAAATATTTATTAGTCATAATATTATTTTACTGAAGCATATCACATTATAGTTTTAAACTAGGTTTTCAGCAAGGCCTATTGTCATTCAATAATTCTTCCGCATGTATAGCTCAATGTGGTGTTTTTGTGTTTTACCCCTATGTATATTAATAAAATATCCATATACTCTTGTAGTATCTTTATATGAATGTATTTTATTGGAAATCCACTAAACATAAACATAAAAAATTAGGTATATTAATGGTACATAATTTTATCCATAATTATTTATCTTGTGTTTTCTAATATTAGTCCCAAAAATAATTAAACATTTCCTCCAATATATAATAAAACTTCAATTATCATTATTTCAAATAAAAATATTGTTGGGAAAAAACCCCTCATGCTAGCATTGAATCATTTTTGAGGTGATTTTGTATGTTGACAAAGTGGGCCTTCGTGTTGTGTATGTTGACAAAGAAAACCTTGACATAAAAATTTATTGATAAAGGGGATTTTATGGTGGAATGTTGAGTTCCAGGGATATATTTAATTATCCATTATTGATTCAAGAACGTTGAAAAAAGAATGGCCAATCTGGAGATGGTTCAAAAAGAGTAGATACAAAGTGGCATTGTTTTCCAGTGTTTTCCATATTTTTGGACCTCAAAATCAACAAAAGGAGAAAAGTGTTTTTGGAAAAGGGACTTGCATGCCAGAGTCATAGAGGCTTGGAAACATGTTCACGATGTATTTCTCAAAATCAAAACATCAAAATGTGGAAATGAAAAAAGGACCACCCATGTTTTAGGTTTGGTCGTGCAAGTGACTAGGGCGACTGGGACTAGGGTGGATAGACTTGCACACAGAGAGGAGATTTTCACGCCGTTGCTCAGGGTGTCAAAATGCCTATAAATTGATGTCAACCCCTCCTCATTCTATATAGTGTTCAACACATAGATAAAATCAGAGCTCTCGTTGTGTAGGTGTTGTGGTCGTGCAAGTGGTGGTGTGGTCGCGCAAGTATAAAGATATTCAGAAGTTGTGTGCCCAATGTGGTTTGGTAGAGAAAGGGTGTGAGTCGACCAAGTTTAGAGTTGAAGAAGGGGTTGTCGTGCAGGTGGTTTGGTGACACTTATGTGCCAGGCTTTGAGGAAGTGTGACAGTTGATAGTTTCACGCCGAAAATAGTTTGGGTGTAAAAGGGTGTGAGTCGCACAAGTTTGGAGTTGAAGAAGTGAGTGTCGCGCAAGTGGTTGAGGAGAAAATGCACACCAGTTTCAACTTGTACGTCAGAACATTCACACTAGATTGTAGAAGTTTTCTAGGTATGGTTGAAGCAAGCCAATATTTTTAGGACTGCACGAAACCTAGAAGATTACCTGATACCTTCGGTGCAAAGTGAGATTCGTATATGGGTGAAAGTTGGACTTCAATAGAGAATCTATCAATAGTTGAGGATGAAATATTTCATGAAAATGAAGAGACCTACATGTCTCTAAACTATGAGGGGATCCTTTCCAAAGCAGTTAGCAAAGGAAGAGGAAGAAGGTGATCCTCTCTACTAGCAGTGAGCGAGAGAGAGAGAAAGAGGGAGTGACCCTTGGAAAGGCAGTGAGCTGACCCTAAACATTGTAATGGGTGTGAGCCTGGGAATAGAATTGATCTATCCTGACCTTTTTCAACAGCAGTGCACTGTTAGTGGATTTGGTACATTGGCACATTGCTGGTGTATGATCCTTGGATTTAGCCCAGTTAGGGTGAACAAAGTAAAAATAATTGTGTCATGTGAATGCATTAGTGTTTGTGTATACTTGGTTGTAGGAAGGAGATAGAAGAAAGTCTTTCTTAACAGCGAGACAAGATCAATAGGGGCAGTTGTTTTAATCTGTCATACCCTGATTCACCCCCCCCCCCCTCTCAGGGTATCTAACCTAGCGGACCTAACAAATATTATTTATAGAATAATATTACATGTGATAATAATAAGAATAATTACATTTCCAGTGACATTTGATATTTGGTAAATTACATGTCAACGTGAAATGAAAAAATGCATCATCTTTATTGAAAAATTCCTTAATATGATCATACAAAAACTGTATGAGGTATCTAGGGACATGTATAAGAAATAGTTGATTTATAAATCTAGGTAATATAATAAACAAGGAATAAAAAATATAAAAATTATACTTGTACTATAATAGACAAGTCAATGTGGCATGAAAGGAGTGACAATCATAAACAATAACAATGAGGCATGATACGTTATGATAATCATAATGAAAACATAGTAAATGTGGAAACAACATAAAACACCACATCATAACCATAGGTGAAGGATAACATACAATAAATCATGATAAAAATCACGCATGATGGATAAGGGTCTCTGCCTAATCCCTTTCATAATTTACCATGACACTAAACAATTACCCAATGCATTGGGGTGTTATAAAATTTTGGATTCACCCATCACATTCATTTCAATATCATGTTTTTGTTTCTCTCACATATCATACTAATTGGAAAATTTTATCATCATATATTATTCCTTGATTTTGGATTTTGGAATATATACTTGTAATTCTATAATCAAATTGGAAGAAGTTCCTTAAGGGGAATAAACTAGATAGGAAATTGGTATGGGTATTCACAAACATTTGTTTTTCAAATAAAATCACGGTGAAATTTCAGTAGCATAACTACATAACATAATGATTCACAAAATGGTTTGATGAGATATAAATTTATCTCTAATAATTTTAAATTAAAATATAATTTAATTGGGATATTTAAAAACATATCCATACAATACGAATTAGAAATATATGAAATAAGATAAAGGAATAAACATGAATAATATGAATAAATCAATGAACCATTACATTGAGAGTGTTAGTGAAAATTATTAGGTAATTATTATTAATAGATTGGGGGAACTGATAAGGAATATAGATATTGGAGGGTAGATTATGTATATTATCTTAGGATTTTTGGGGATGATAAATTAGATTATGGATGGGTTTATATTTGATAATAGGGGGTAATTCTCTATTATTTCTTAAACATTGGTTTGGAAATATATAGAATATAATAACCAAAAAAACATTCCACTAATTTTTCCAATGTTTTTTAAAAAATGGGAGTTCTTTTCATTATTTCATTTGTCTAAGGGGTGAAATAAATAAAATAATAACCTTGCTGAGGTGGATGTTAGTAATACTCTTAAAGAAATGATTTTAAGATTTTAAAATAAATTATTGGTTAGGGGAATTAATAAAAAATATATTAAATGAATAAATTAAACATAAAGTAAAAGTATTTTTAAGATAAAACATATATTTGTTCATGGATACCATTCATAGTATTTATTTCATCACTTTTGGGTCATTATGATTTCTTAATACACACATTATATTTATACATTATTTAATTTTTACCCAAAAATTCGAATATCTAATAAATGTTGAAAAAATAAACATTGCATAATTTCTAAAATTATAATACAAAATATAATGTTAATTTTTTAAAAATAATTTTCTAAAAATTCTTACTTTAACTTTTAAAATAACAGTCGATAATTTTTGAGAAATAGTGTAGTATTGTTTTGCAATAATACTTTTCGATCCATTATAAAAAATACTTTTGACTTAATATAAATTATATGTTCATTTATATTTGATAACAATTATTTAATAGAAATATTTTATTAAAATATTATTTATTTAACAATTATATTAATTCATCAAAATAAACATGTTATTTTAAATTGAATACTAATAAAAAATTGAAATTTTGTTTTATTAAATAAAATTTAATATCATTTAAAATATAACTATAAGATGAAAATATGAAAATTATTATATTAAATATATAATATTCAAATTAATATTAGTATTTTAATGATACATATTTATTTAATACATCTTCAATCACCCAAAAGTTTGTGTGAGAGATTGTAAAACAAACATAGGGTTGTTCGACGTACATGGTTTGGGGAGTGATCGAGATGAGTTTTAACTAATCTCATAAATGGATTCACTCATTCATAATTTTTATGATATTATCTTGGTTTTTTTGAAGGGGAAGGTACAATGATTCTATTTCCCTTTGGATATCTAATAAATGGGCTTTATAGGGTACAATCTAGCTACTTGAGGCAGTCACTTACCATAACTATGTCAATTGGATTTGTAAAAAACCTAAATTTGTAATAATCGTATGGTCATTGTTAAATGGATATATTATTAATGATAATGACGAATAAATGTATTTTAAATTTTATAGGATATAACCAATCCAATGAAGTGCATGTGATATGTATAAATAGAATACATAATATGATATTTAATTAAATCCTTAGGGGGTTTTATTTATAACAGTTTCATTATTACGATTCATATCGGGATGTTGTTACCTATTATTTTATTTATATTTAATTGAATTTATAGATGATAATAATTTTATATTCATTTAGTAATTCTAAATTCAACACCTAGATAATTTTATGTTTTTATATCAAAATATAATTATAATTTAGATTTCTTATTCATGATTTTTCCACAAGGGATATTGTTTGGTCGTTAATTAATAAACACTTCTATTTTCTTGTCCTCTGGATACTCAAAATATTTTTCAATTTATAGTTTGATTTTCAAAAAAAATTTACACAAAATTACTTTGATTTTTTTAATAAAATCTTAATATATTACCCTTTATATTTTTAATGTAGTTTTAATAAAAAAATATTTTTCTAAAAAAATTGAAAATTGATATTCTTATTAAATTAATTTTTTTTATTAAAATACCTTTTCCTATTTATTCATTTTATAAATTTTTTCATAGCAATAATCTTGTCATATTTTAAACAATATATTCTTCCAATCATTTTTACAATGCCAAATGAATGTCAATTTTACCTTCTGTGTAATTACACACCATTATTTCATTAATCTTCCTTCAAAGTTTTACAAATAAAATTTTTAAAAAAATTTATTTGAATGTGATTTTTAATAAAATAGTTTTGAAAAATGTTTTCTAAAACTGAATGATCATTTTCTTGAAAAATGTTTTCAATATATTTATCATTACATCCATGAAAATAATCCTTATACATACTCTAGTGGGTATATGTTATATTTATTACATAGTTATTATTCCTCTAGATATATTAGCATTATATTACCAGGGATACTATTGAAATTCACTTCATGGAATAATTTTCATAGTCATTAACACTCACTTGATTTATTCACTTTCCTCTGATCGTTGAACATTAAATTCCACCGAAATATTATATCATTTATAATGAATGTTATTATTACCAAAAATGTATAGCATCTTTACATATGATGGTTATTTATAATGATTCATGGTTAAATAGAGAAATATTTATTAATCTGTATACATTACATGAAATGGATATTTGAAAAGGCACATTGTTTAAATATGAAATTTATTATTTGATATACGAGGACTGTTTTGGACAAGAAAGACCTAGGTTGGGGACCTGTAAATACAAACCCTTAATGCATTATTAATCTAAGGGGATGAATTAGTTGGCTAGCCTGAGTTAATGTGTTTTCAACTATTATGTTTAAACTATTTTTAGGATTGCTCATGAATGTAATGATATTATATTCGTAGAAAACATGAAATATGATAATTAAGAATTTCCTTCATTTAGTATTTAGTTATTACTATCAGAGAGATTTTCCAAATGATTTTTTCCCACATTTCATTCACCATTGATTGACTAAAAATATTGATTCATCTCCATTTTATCATGATAGTTATATCATTTAATTGGAATGATTTTTTAGTTATTTTTCTTTTCCATAGTTTTTACACACATTATTATCAGTTTATGGATTAAATAGAATTTTTGTTTAGTAATTGAATATTCTATATTTATTATCCGGATTGAATCATTATTTTCTTTTCCATATTTAACCATTACTCTTCAATTGATGTCTCCCTTATTTTTAATTCATTCACCAAGATACCATTAAATTTTCAAAATATTATATGAAAGGATATGATATATGGAGTAAATAAAAAATGTTTTAATATCTATATCCATTTTAATAAAAGACTCATATATGTTACCTGTTTACCAAGATTAGTAATCTGTTTGGTCTTTTGGGACAATAATTTCTTATATCATAACTAATAGTATTACCTATATGGTTTAGTGATTAAGGTATTAAAAATCATGGTTCTGGAAAATAGTTAGAGATTAATATAATGGATTTTTTATGGATATTTTAATTCATTAAATTTATATTTTAGTTCTTCCACGATAAAAAATCATTCTTAGGTGTTAATTTTTTCGATTAAGGGGATAAATTGGAAATTGATCAAGGAAAAACCAAAGGATGAAATTTATCATAAGAAATTAAAAAATATCAGTAAGTATATCTCTCTATTTTCATAGACAGTAAAATAATTCCTCGAATTTAGAAAAAGGATCATAAAATAAAAAACTATCATATTACTATCATATTTGATGATATCAATAACCTTTTCACAAAAATTATATTCACATATTTCATACCCACAAAATTCCATTAATTGCACACCTCCTTGTGATTAATGACCTCCCTCACTCCTTATAATTATTTACTCATTCATTCCAATTCAATATCATCAATTGAAACTCATGTCATACTACAAAGAAAATGTAGATATTTGTTATTATATTTGTCTTTTTTACATACAATTCTATCTTTTGAAGAGGGTTTTGTCTTAAATCATTTATGAAATGGGTTTTGAAAAAATGAAACTTCAAAATATAAAACCAAGTATTACCAAGAACATTTTTAAATTCATAGGACAAAATTTATTTATTGGGGGAATAGCGTAACACCAAAAAACTATAAAAGAAAAAATGTTTATTCAATAGAGTGTGTGACACGAAACATTATGAATAGAATGGAACATAACAACTCATGATAGTACCATATATTCAATATTTTATATAAATTAGATCTATGATATTTAATTAAATGCACAAAACATTGAGTTGGATTTCTTTACATTCAATAACAACTTTCTTCGATAACATGCGTCATACAAAATACCCAGTTTAAAATAATTATTTTGAAATTTTTATTTAATATAAAAATATATCATTTATATTGATTTTTTTATAAATATGATTAAATAACAAATAATAGTCTATTTTATAATTAATTGGATACCAATTAATAATAAATGAATCTAAAACACAATTGAATACAAAGGAAATATTTTTATATAAAAACTCATTTGTGTTTCGAAAGAATTTTATGATAATAATTTAAAATAATTATTATTAGTGAAAGATATTTATTAAATATATATATTATATCAATTATTTTACATTGAGAAAATATATTGGGTTGGTCAAAGACATGAATAATTAATATTTGAAGCAAAAAATGTTGTATTTTTTAAAAGAAACTTTTTGGAATTTTAATGGTTCATTTTTATTAAAACTAAATTTTTTCCAATTCATAAATTTCATTTTAAAAAATAAACATAATTTTTGAAGTTGTTATTTAAAAATTATCTTATGGTGATTTTTTGGAATTTTTCTAACAAGTATAAATTTTTTAAAAGAATATTGAAAAACATTGAATTTTAATAGAAAACTGATTTTTCTTGTAAATAGTATACAGTAATAAAGAATATTTTTAATTCATTTTAACGTAAAAATATTTCAAATATACAAATATTAATAAATTTTAGTTCATTACAATCAATTTGACATTAAAATAGTGTATAAAAATATTGTATGCGTTTGAACATTTTCTCATTAAAAACTCATTTTCTCAACACACATAGAGAATTAATTTTAAATTATCTTCTAAAAATAATTTGATTTGAATATAAAAAATGGATTATATATTTTGAATCAGAATAAATTATAATTTTAATATGTAAAAACAAATTTTTTTACCAAATTAAATAATTAAAATTGGTAATGTTAATTGAAAAAGTTAAGATTAAAATTAGTTTACATAGTTTTTAATCGTAAATTATATGGCCTAGAAATTACACAGAACTTTTCTAAAACATATTTTGTGATATTATTAAACCAAATAACTATTTTATATAAAATTGTTCATTAGTGTAGGAAGGTTATGTAAAGGTGACCTCCCAATAGTGTTTACCTTAAAATATTTTCAAGAATGTCACTCCTCCATGATAAATGGGTACTCAATCCCCTCATTTATCCACAATTACCAAGCCATTTGGTAGGTCTAAGCCCTAAAAAATTGAAGTCCCAAAAGCACTTACCTCACTCTATGATGATTAAATTGGAAATTAAACCCTCCGTGGATGTCCTTTGGTTCAAATTGAAAGGGGATACCTGAAGAAAAGGTATCATTTATCAACAAAAAGTTTTCATTTTTTTTTCTAAAATCCTTTAAATTATTTTTATATAGTTATTATGTAATTATTTTTTCTCAATATACTATGTTTTTTATGTTATTCCAACTCTATAAAACATCACACACATCCATCAAATGGGTTACAAAATAATTATTATTGTGTATGGTGAACTACCACCTCATGAAATGATGTGTCTCTTTTTACCTTTTCCACCATTAAAGGTTGGACATAATTATGAGAATATAGTTTATATAGTTTATATATTATATATATGTGGTTTTTATTCATACATAATTATTTAATAACCCATAATTCATGATTATCATTTTATGGAAATATGATAACATCCTTCATTTGTATGGCAGACTACTGCCTTGTGAATCGATGTAATTTATTGACACATTACATGAAATTTATTTTTGGGTAGTTTTAGTGACCATATATAATATATATGATCTAAAAATGATACCTACAATATATATATATATATATATAATTTACTTTTTATTATTTTAATATGAAAATAAATTGGAAATAACGTTCTTTTGTACGTATGACTTACCATCTCCATGAATGGGGTATTACATTTCCTATTGAAAAATTTTATAGAATAATATAAATACATATACACTGAAAATATATGACATATAAATAATTGATTAACTTTTTTTTAGAATTAAATCATTAACTATGAATGAATAATGAAAAAAACATGCTCAACATACTAAAAAATGACAATTAACAAGTAAATGATTGAAAATAAAGAATGATTATTAAAAAAATAGGAAATTATATGTTATAAAAGGATATTATATGATAAAATAAAAATTAAACTAGATTTATTATAATTTAGTAACATAGTTAAACCCATTATATAGAAAGATAAATATCATATGACTAAATAAGAAAGCATGATGTACAAAATTTCATGTCAATTTCATTCCATTATGGCATATTGTAATGTTATGAACCTAATTTTATATGATTTATATAATTATCCTTGAAATGTAATAAAATTAATATTTCATATTTAACGGATTTTTTATCTCAATTTAAATTATATCATCCTAGGGGTTTTTAATAAAAATCTACCAAGTGGTAAATAATTTGATAACTCATTTCCTTTTCAATAAGTTATATTACATATATGTTTTCATCAATAATTTATGATTATGTTTATAATGACTTTTGACTATGTATTTTTTGTTATTTTACTTGTTCTATGTGTATTTAATAGTTGATACATGTTATAGATTCATTTATTAATTTTAACTTCAATATTATGATTATTTTTATGTTCCACATCACAATATCATTATAATAGATATTTTTAATTCATTAATATAAAATAAAGGAAATTATATGACCATTTTTAACAAAACTATTATTTTTTCATCTATATACTTAAGATATTTTTCAATTGATTATACCAATTTTTCTATATTTCCTACTCAGATTTGTTGACAAAATGTTTTTATAAAATTTGACTTCATTTGTCTATTTATTCAAGAATCTATTTCCATAAAAAACCATTTTTTCTAAAAATGTATTCAAAAGGGGTTGTTTTAATTTTAAAAAATTTATAAACTGAATATTTACGCATTATTACTTTTTACGAAAAAAATTTATTGGGAATCATCTTGTCCACTACTGAACAATGAACTAGCCTAAACTTTTTACTATTCAATAGAATTATTGTCTTTACCTTAAACAGAATTATCCACTGTCATTTCAATGAATCATATATTAAAATCCTTCAAATTTATTTTTAATGAAAATATTTTTATAAATGATATTAAAATGATTTAATATTTAAAATGTAAAAGATATTTTTCTCAATAATGTTTTAAATATATTTCTCATATAATCAACAACAACAACCCTTATTCTTAATCCAATGTGTATATGTCATATTGATACCATCCTTATTATTCATTCGATGAATTATGATTATTTTAACCAACGAATGTATTATCATTCACTTCCTTGATTCATTTTTCAATCATTAACATCCCCATAGGTAAATCACTTGATTCTGATCACTAAATATTGGAATTTCCCAAAATATCTATATACTTTATCAAAGACACGATTATTTCCTAAACTATATTACATTTTTTACAAAAAAATAAAACTTTTAATGTTATTTGATTAATTTAGGAATATTTGATAAATCAATATTCATTACTCAATATGAATATTTTTCAATGGAAATTATTTATATATTAACAGAAATATTTAATATGCAATGAATGTTTTGGATATATAAGGGATCTGTTGGGGGGATTGGTAAATTCATTCCCCTTAATGCATTGGTAGTCTCATGGGATGAATTAGTTGGCTAACATAAGTTGTTGGGTTTTCACCCATTACATTTTAAACTGTCTGGAGGATAAATCCTAATGATAAAGGTATCATGTTTATGGGAATCATGAAATCTAAAAATTAGGAATTTATTTAATTTTGTAACCATTTTTTTATCCTAGATATTTCCATTATGAAAAAATATTTACATAATTGTATTTCAAAATTAATATATTAAATATCATTTTTTTAGTTATTTACATTTTCATATTGATTCTTACATATCTTATCATGATATCCATATTATTTTAATGGAATGTATGTTTAATTATTTTCCATTCTATTTTGATTATTAACTTTATTATAAGTTGACATATTACGTAAAATGTATATTTAGTTAGTTACACTTACATATTGATTATTCTCATTGATTTGTTATTTATTCTGTTGTATTGAACTATTAAAGATAATTTTAGCTCACCATTATTCATTTTACATTCCCCATGATTACATGGATTTTACAAAGAGTGATACTCAATTTTATTCTATATGTAATACAATTATTCTCAAAAAAATTTATATTGTAGTTTTTATATTCATTTTTAATAAAATTCACATTTATATATCTTTTTATACCATGACTTGTAAATGATTAAGTCCTTTATGATGTGATTTCCTTATATATTATTCTAATTTAATTTCAGTAGTAATCATTTTTGGATTTTTTGGGTATGGGATGCTACAATAACCATATCCCTGATAATTATTTTTTCCATACACATTTATATTAAATACCCCTAATTATTAGGCATTACACTAATATAATTAATGTAATTTCTATAGGGGGTTCATATTCATCCTTCCACAAATATATGATCTGAGGTTTTTTTATGAATCAATATGTGATTTCATTATTCTTTTTTATATGTGATTTATTTAGAGGGAGATAATCCATGACCAAAATCAATTCATAGTTGAATAAAGGGATAATAATAATATTTACAGAACGAAAATTTTGAAATCATTATATAGTGATAAGTAATAGTTATGGGATGTAATCATAAGAAGACTTCTATATCTCACTAATAATTCATTATTTAATTATTAAGATGGTGATTTGAGTTCAATAGAATAATTTCCACGTATAAAGGGGGGGGGGGGTAAAAATGAATAAAATAGGAAATCCTAGTATCATCAGTGGATTATGAGTTTATATTAACCTGGCATTTTTTTACTGTCCACATCAGTAGTGGTGATTTCATAATCTTCCAATAAATCTATTGTATTATAAGTATTCCTACATATATTTTCATCATTAAAACTTGGTTCTATATAGGTTTTTGTGTAGTATACATACATATTATAATTTAATCACTAGAGTGTTCCTGGTGTATTTGGTTTCTATTTCATTATGACCATATCAATTTTTTTCCTCCTCACATTCCATTGACACTTATATACATGATAACGTAATATTTAAAATATGGTGTATTTACCTATTCAGATAAGTTAATATACACCCATATAATTCAAAAATGTTTAGAATGAAACAAGTTTAATATTCATATATCCAATGTTTTTATATATTTCATTTGAAAAATTAACCATTATCATTTTTTTTCAAAACTGATAGATGACAATCAGAGCCTTTTATTTCGACTTCTACATATAGATCACATCAAAAAATTATTCATATACATTCAATTTCTTCATATATATTGTTTTTAAAGGAATTGATTTTATAAAACTATACAAATTATAGATGTTTCTCTCAATATTAATGATAAAACAAACACTGTATCGTGCACTACATGTTATGTTTTCATCATAGTTCCAAATCACATCAACAAAATTTTACATCAACTCAAGGAATTCTATTTCAATATTTTTATATATATTTTAGCCTAATTTTTTTCATTAATTATATTCATAAACTCTCCAATGCATTAATTCTATTTCCACCTATAACAGGTTTTTCCTAATTATATTTGAAAATTGAAATTTATCACCTTTAAAATGATATATTAATTAAATAATATTTTCATGATCTAAGTAGTGCCGAATAAAAAATTAATAATTTATTTTTTAAATATATTACTAGATAATAAGTTTATTGGAATAACCCAAATTATTCTAGATATTATAACATAAATCATTTTAAATTTATACCTACTTTATGTTTTTTTGAGTTTAGAATTGATTTTTTTCTTTTTCATATCTTCTAGACTGTGGTTAGAATAGATATATCATTTCTACCCTAAAACACATTCAAATTTTGTTTTTTATTTGGTCAATCATGTCATTGATCATTGCACTCTATGTTTTGTCATTTCCTCCAAGTTATATTCATTTTTTAATCACCAAATGTTTTATTTATTATCAATAAATATAACTAGATTATGTGTTGAAATAATAAAAAAAAGTTGTCCAAATATTTCCTAAATTATATCATTATAATTTCATATTATCATATTTCAAGTTCATCGTACAACCTTTTTAGTTCCTAATAGGTTGTTTTAGGTTTCATCATATTATTCATTAGACCCTCATTCCAAAAAAACTATTCAATACTCTGATTCCAAATTAGATGACCCAACATTAATTCACACACACATTATACCAATTTATATGAATATGAATTGATTTTCATTGTAATTGGGATTTCATAAACTATTTATATAGTGTTATTAGAGATTAGATAGTTAAAAAATATATTTTAAAATATTATAAAAATTTCTCCATAATCAAAGAAACCTATACACACTTCTAGAAATATCATATGTCATACACATCATCCTAATATAGGGAATATATTCATAATATAATGGTGATATTAGTCTCCTAATACGGGTAACCATATGATATAATAATTATAGACCAGACGTGCGTATATGATGAACATATGGTCATGAGAATATAATCATTGTACATGAATATATCATTTTGAATGTTTTTTCAATAACATATATATCATAAAACATGAATAATGACACATGGAATTTATAATAGCATATGAAATGAGGAATGTGAGTGTGAAAACATGAGTAAATAATCATTAAATAAGTAAATTTCGTCATAAAATAGTGTTTTATAAATACATGTAAATAAATAATATTATATATAATGGTTAACAACCATAATATCCATACAATAATATACTAGCATGGCCACCACTACGTAATATAGTAGTCTTGTAATATACAACAACACCATAAATCCATTTTCGACATAGGATAAATTACATGACACATAACCATTAGTAGTTGGTATAACCACACATGCTTCATAAATATTTGTACCTAAGATAACTAGTCATTCCCTTTCATAGTATCATGAGATATAAAACATTAAACATTTCATTTTAGGGATATATCATAAAAACCATTCCCTTTATAATAAAATATACATATGTGTTTAATATAAACATGAAATCATTCATAATACCACCATAACATAGTGAACATATAAGAGACAAAATATATTCGTAATTATTTAATAAACATGATTATAATACATTCAATGAATTATGGTGGCTGGTATAAATAGATTGTTTCCCAAGTGAATCATAAATAATATTAAATTATTTTATCATAGACAAAGTAGACATTAAATGAAAAATATATAGTTAAAATGATAAGTAAGAGAAAATTACATTTTTTTTTAATAAAATTTATTTTAATGAAAATAATTTTAAAAATTAAATATAAATTTCAATAGAAAATCATAAAATCATTGTGAGGATGTATTTTAAATAAATTCCATTACTATGGTGGGAAATTGTTTTCATTAATAGGGTGTTAAAAAAATATTACCTTCACCCCTTTGTAATGAAATTAAAGACAATTGAGAATAAAGATAATTGAAAATGTTAAAAAGAACATACATTAATTTTTTTGAGTAATTTCATAGAGAATATAAAATATAGGTAAGATATCATTGATACATATAGAAAGATTTTCATAAATTCATATATAATAATAAAATTTAATATAATGATTCCCACACCAGAAGAATATATATTGTTAGATCATATTCAAAACAACAATTCAATAAAAATATTAATAAATAAGAGGTGAAATGGTTAAATGGTGGGTAAAAATAAAAAAACCAGTGGATTCAAAAATATATAGTGTTTTATATTGTAACAATATAAAATTTTTCCATTTTTTTAAAATGTAAATAAAATCAATTTTAATCATATTTTGAAAATAAAACATTATGTCATTTATTTTGACACTCTTTTTTCATACATTAACATTAAATAAATATTGTGGAGTAGTTTTAACATTATACAAATAGTCACCCAAAGAACGTAGTAGTCAAGTGCCTTTAGAAACAGGGGAACAATAACCCTGGAACATAATTGAGATGAATCATCTCCAACTAGGTTCTTCTGGACTAAAATCTTTCTAATCCACATAAAACATGACACATATCTTCATTATTGGGGGGAAGGAAACAAAAAAGGGATTTGATCTTAGATGCTCTGTAAGGGTAAAAAGGGAGACACGTAAGCATTAATATTAGCATAGTTATTGGAGAACGTGATCATAACAAGAAAGAGATTCATGATATAAAATTTAAAATTTAAATATATAAACCTGAAAACTAATTTTTTTTCATAAAAAAATTCCCAATGAAGGAGAATTTTATAAAACTATTTTACTGATTTTGAATCTTTTGAAACATAATCCCCATTAAGTAAAGGTAATATAATGGACATGTAAATATTGATAAATTTATCTACGACATATATTTATTACATCTACCAAAAGTATACACACCCGAAAAAAAATGAAAGGGTGGTGAATGAATCATGTATCTCATAGAAATAAATACTGAGATGAGATCCCCTTACATTGTGAATATATTATCTTCATACTATACAAAAATCCTATATAATCAATATAAATTTATTATATATCTATAAAATATCCATATTATTACTTTAAATATCATATTTTTTATTAATTTATATTATCTTCTTGTTAACAGTCATTTGTTGAGGTTTAACTTTGGGTAATATCTTCATTGTTTCGCACATGTGTCTTAATTAATTATATATTTTGACCTCATATTTATGTCATGATTTATAGTATTTAAAAAATTATTTAAAAATAATTAATATTAACTATTTTTATATACAGTAATCTATATAATATATAATTGTGAAATTGAATACACCTTTCATGGATACGGTAAGTCGTATGTATGCATAGACGTTGTTTCTGTATTTATTGACGTATTGAAAGAATGAAAGAAAATTAAATATATTACTACATGTATATAATATAAATATAGTGTCATTATAATGTTATATATATTATATAATTTCACTAAAACCATAATTAAGATATTCCATGCAACATGTGAACAAATCACATCTATATGATGGGTGGTAATCAATACTTTCTCAAACGAAATTACCATATTTACACAAAATGCAATTTAAAATGATATTTGATATTAAATGAACATAGAAGTTGAAAGGCATAAAAAATATAATATATTATATATATAAAAATAGTTCTGATCATAATGTTATCTATATAGGATATAAAAAAATAAACAATGATCATTTTGGGAGGCGGAAGTTCACCGTTCAAGTAATGAGTTTTTTTGTTACCCATTAGATTGAGGTGTGTGTATGTGTAGGTATAAGACATACAATAAAAAATCATAGTATATAGAGGATATTGGTGTTTTTATTCCAAAATAGAATAATTATACTATAGGGGGTATAAATAAAATAAAATAATGGAACTGGAGAGAATATTTTGCCTCTTAATCAGGTAACTTCTTTTAGTTTGTGACAAAATGATTTTTTTTTGTTTTTTGACCAACGAGAGGAATCTATGTGGATTTTTGTGATTTTAGTAGATTTATTTTCCATATCATGGCCTATCCTATGTTGTTTTAGTACACTAATGAAGCAGGATAGGTGGTGGCTTTTATAGGGAAGGAAAAGGACTCACTTGGTATTTTAGAAAAAAAGATATGTGTATAAACATTTTTACCAAATAAAAAGTCATAAAAACCAACCAAAATAAAAAAATTAATGTTAATGGACGATTAATGCCCATAAAATATCTTTTGGAAAAGATTATAAGTCATTTTGTGTCTAAAATTCAATGTTTAGTCCTTAGTTAAGCTTAATTTTACCTTAATCAATGTAATTAATTTTAATTACATTCAGTAATATTTTTTTGTCAAAATCTAAGTTTGAATTATTAGAAATTATATATTATTCTGAAAACCAATATTGACTCAAATTTTCCAAATTGTTGTAACATAATTGGTATAAAGAATATTAAGATTAATATCACAATCAATTCGACAATTCTTTTTTTTATTTGAAAACCATTCAAAATATTTCAATGTTTTTATACAAAATTTTAAGATGAAATCGATCTCAATGTCCTAAATTATATTAATTGATAAAAATATTATCTAATTGATCTTTGAAAATATTTTAAAATATAATTTTTCATTTTAAATAAATTTGATGAAAATGAAGTTTTAAACTAAAATTCAATATATTTATGTATTCATTAAAAATAAAACCTTTTAGAAAAATTTAAAAAAATATCCTAACCTAATTATTTTTTCTCTCATTAATAGATGATGTTTATTATGGCATATTAAGTGGATAAATGTTCAAAATATTTGATTAAAAATTGTTTCTCTATTAAAATGTTGTAAAACTACATTAATAAATATATTTTTTTTTTCATTCATAAAATAGAGGTTGATCTTATATTATGCATACAAAATATATTGAATGAATATAAAAAATTAATTTAATGTTTAAAATATAAATTTCATTATTATCTCTCAATAAATTTATTTAATTATTTTTATTTTGTAAAACTGTTTTGTGACCCTATGAATAATAATATTTCCTTTTACATTCAATTAGTTTTCTTATTCATTTATAATTAATTGGTTTCCTATGTATTCATTTAATATTTTATAAACCATATATTTTCAAAAATATGAAAAAAATATTAAGAACTACTAATTTAATAGATAGGTTATATATTATTATATTATGTAATAATATTTTCTTGATATACTATTGTTCGATAAAACTCGGTCTTGGCTGTTACACACGCTATCATGGAATTTTATTGTTGTAGTTACTGAAACCTATCTTCGGTGTATTACGCTGATAATAATAAATTTTATGTTGTGTTTTGCACATGATTAACTTGTTTTTTCATATAAAGTAAGACAAACATTGTATTTTAATATAAAATAAGATATTTGTAGTGTTTTGTAAAATAAAAAATATCAAAAAGGTTAAATAAATTCCAAAAAATCAAAAAATCCCCTGGTGTTGCATTATACCACACTTAAAATGAATTTCATCCTCAAAATTAATATAATTTATAAATGGTTTAATACATGAATGATTCATTAATAGAAACCCATATCACAAAAAAGATACAAAAAACCCAATAAAAGAGAAAACTTGGAGCCATAATGGTTATCCAATGTAATATATACCTAGGTTTATTCATAGCATAACAATGGTTGGGAGTAAATATTGGTCATAAAGGAAAAGTGTTAATATTTATACAGATTGATTGAGATTATCAATCTCAAACAGATGAATGATAAAATTAAAGACGATGTCCTCAAATTCATAAATATGTGATGATTTAAAAAGACATATATTCAAAACAAATTATGGTATTTGGGAGATACATTTTATTTTGATCACTCTTTGAACATTGAGTAGTTATTTTATTGACCAAGATTCTAATGAAATATTCTTACATGATATATTTTTATAAAAAAAAATTATTCTACTATTATGATTTTACCAATTTATAATTCATCCATTAATTCTTTTAATGGCCACATATATATTATATTTGATGCATAAAGTGCTAAATTAAACTTTTAATAGATCTTAAGGCCCATAAAAGAATGAAAAGTATGACTACATTCATCTAAATATTCATCAGAAACATTATGGTTAATACACTAATATGTTAACATAGAAAGTAACTCTGTTGGTCAATATTAATAATCATTCCACACAAATAATTACACACTAACCATGAAATTGTGTAGGCCATTTGTAGTAGTGAAACCCATATCGTCCTATAGTCATTGGTTCAAGACCCTAAGCATTTTCGAACATGATTGGTTATCACCTGACATACAAGGTGCCATTTTATAAAACCATGCTAATATAATTTCCAAAATAAATAATATGGAAACCCTTTAAATAAGGTTAATATGTAAATATATTTTTAACCATGGTTTCCAATAAAAACTCTATACATTAATACTTCTTCTAATGTTAAAAATAATTTTATCACTAATGGTTTACCATACAACTTTTTAGAAAGATTAAAATCCCACACATTGGAATGAATTTTAAAAAATTAGCTTAACATTGATTCCCCCATATATCCTAAATAATATCAGGGTAGTCACCTTCCAAACATGTGAATATCCTCATAATATATTCTATTAAAAAATGGAAATAAAATTAATTTCTATAAATCCTTGTAGAAAACATGAGTGATTTCTTATTCAATGTATGTTTGATTTATGCCATAAATCTAGAAATGTTGTAAACATAATCCATGATAGAATAAAATACTTCTCAATAAGTCCTCAAGAAGTTCCAATGTAATTAGTACCATCTATATTACATATTCATACGCAGTATATATTTGTCCATGAAAACATTATCATAACAAAAAGGAATATATTAAGGGTTATATATATCAATTAATCAATTATTTTACCTGGACTTTAACTTCAATTATATAAATTTTATATTCCATATAAACCACTAAAGTTGTTCTGAAAAATTTGTATCAAATAGCATCAACTGAAACATCCTTCAATATTTCACATGTTAAAAATATTTGATCAATATAAGTAGACACATATATTACTTCTTCCTTAATCCATTTACAAGGCTACCTCATCGTAATACCTCTTTCCTTTCACATTTAATCTATACTCTCTTCATAATTAACAATGTAATCATTACTCATACAACCATATTGATCAACTTTACGATAATTCCTCTTGCAAAATTGTGTTGAATGATTATAATTTAGTACACACAAAAAAACACTTAACCATTGATGATGTCTTAGGGATGAAAAATAATTATCATGAATTTAATTTACCAAACTCAGCATTTTTCCTTTCAATCACATTAAATGTGTTAATTTATTCCAGAGTTAAAACATATTCTTAATCCCTTAATACATTCATTTTTGTGATTTTTCCACATTCTTGAGAGAATGAAAACCAAATCATCATTCTTCAATGGTATCAATTAAATAAACTCTCAAAACGTTATTTATCTTCCTTGGTGAGTCAAAGAGTTGGCTATGGTACATGTTGTTAATCATGTTCCACGAAAAATAATTAGTCATTATCACAACATCAATCACACTAGTGATTATACCACTTTACTTGTCATCAATAAATCATCCTTCACATTATATGCTAATCTAGTTCCCTCTGGTTCCCTCCATTGACTACAACTAAAATCATAGTTTGAGGATTAATTCTCAGAGTATAAAACCACAATTTCATAAAAAAATGTACTTATAGGATGTCTAAATCATGAAACCATCATTAATATATAACACCCTAGGTTCATTATAGGTTTTTTATATCAAAAACATATTAAAATTATTATTTATTTTTTATCAAAAATTTGTGATTTCCCATTGTATATCCCTCGAGAGTGTCAATATATGTGTGTAACAAGGCCAATATTCATCCACTAGATAACCCCAAGATTGTCTCGGAACATCTTGTCGATGTTCTACACCTAGGAACATCTGTGATATTACCACCTCCAATTATAGTATTTATAGAAGAATAAAATTCCAGTAAACCACTCACTCTATTTTTTTTCCAAAATTCCAAGAAATTTTCCTAAACATTAACTCATCGTTATACTTATCATTAGAGACATACCTATAAATATACTTAGAAATATACCTAGGGATCTCAATAAAGTAATCTCATCCCAGTTTCTGAAGGATAAAAAAACTTTTTACTAATACCGACTATATATATCCACACTCTTAATACATTAACAATATATAACATTTTAAAAATACACAAAAAAATTAAACAATTAGATGCCCAAAACCTTATTAATTCAATGCCTTTGGAAGCATGAAAATATAAACATTAGCTCATAATTGAGCTACATCATCTCCCACTAGCTTAATTTTTACTAGAACCCTTATTATACACATCCAACATAATATACATCTTCATAACATTGGGGAAGAAAATAGAAAATATGGTGATATTATATCCTTAAAAAGGATAAAAGGCATAACTGTAAGAATAAACATGAATATTAGGGTATGAGAATAGGACCATGAAAATAGAAGATCATATCTTATATATAAAATATTATAAACATTAATCATGGAATAAATATTGGATGTTTATAAGACCTGAATCATAAGGAAATAGAGAACTTAATCATTGAAATCATAATATGGGAATAAAACAGGGAATTGTGGTAGACACATAAGCATATATAATGATTTCAATAGTAGTCAATTCATTACATCTGAGACCGTATTAGTAGACAAAATCCGTTATTGAATTGAGTTCACACCTAGTTCCAGTCTTATATTACCGAACCAGATTCACACTATGTTCTAGACCTATAATAATTAAAAGAGTACATTTACTATTTCATTCCAATAATACTAAACTAAGTTCTTTTATCATTATATCCATGTAATATTGAACCATGTTAATTTCTCATTCCAGTCATGTCTACCTCGTGAGATATAAATCTTTAACAAATTCAATGGAGGGAGATATATGTCCCACCCATTTCATAATGAAATCATAAATACATGTTCCTAAAAAATTATCTATTATATCATAACACATGAAATGAAATTTGAAATATAAACATGTAAACATTTCATAACTTTCTAAATGAAAAATTTCATAATCATTCTATCAAAATCACAACTTGTTAAATAAAATTAGATTTCATAAACATATGACCCATGAAAGAGAAAGAAGCTCCACAAATACCATGACCTTATGCATACCCCATTAATATAATGAATTTGAATGTAACCTTAAATAATTTTTTAAAAGGGAATGAGTAATATCAACTGATGATATCTTATATGGAAAATAATTTTTAGATATCATTCAAAAACCTTTCTAGAATAAAGTGTCATTTATTCTTTGAAAAATGATTTTTAATATATAAAATCATATAAAAATATTTTTTAATAAAATTAATTTTAAAACATATAATGAAGACCATAAATAATTTTGGACACAATTTTACATAAAAATTATAAAGAAAATATGATATTTTTTAAAATCCATTTCATTGAAAATATTATGAATTTATATAAATACTGCATGAAAAAATTTTGAATAAGTTTTTCCTCAAAAACATATAAAATAATGTATGAATATTTTTGAAAATATTTTTCCTTGAAAATTTATTTATTAAAGTATCTTGTAAGATTTGAATATTTAAATATTAAAATGAAGCTTCAAATATATGATAGTGGGTAAATCCATTCAAACCATATGAGGTAAAAAGAATATTCCTTTTTAACGAAAAAAGGTTACATAAATATATTATGTGGAAATCAAAAAACAAATACCATTAAAGAGACTAGATAATAAAAAAACGAAAAAATTTCTTTTGGGTATTGTAGTATAATGATACAATATTCTTGGATCCCCTTTTTATAGAACGTTGTTTTAAAAGAATATTGATTTCTGACCAAAGATAGGGTAAAGTTGTGGTTTCATATAAACAATATATTAAATATAATAGCTACAAAAGAGTATAAAAATAGTATCAAGACATGAATATATCATGAATTATAGGAGGATAATAAATGTCCCCAATGTTATATAGATTTGAGTTATATGTTTTCATCAAATGAAACATAAACATAAAAAATCTTGAAAAGAGATGAGATTGTTTAAATAAACTCTTATCACAAGGTAATTTGGGATCATTCTGTGTTTTTTTGAAAAGGAAATTAAATGAATCATAAAATATCATGAAAATGATAATATTCATGATATATCATGTAAAATGAATATATATTCACCCTAAATTAAATTTAGGCACATAGAAAAACATGAGTCTCAAAGATGGAAAATTGGGTCAAAACTATTTTACCAATTTGAAAACTATTAAAACATAAACACATGAAATAAAGGAAATAAAAAGGATGTGTAAATACATATAAATTTATCTATAATAATTTTTTTTAAAATCAATGTGCAGTATGAATAGCACGCAAAAGTAATGGGTGGTGGATAAAACATTAATCTTAATGAATGAAAAAGTGAGATGAAATCCCCTTACCTTTTTTATTGACTCTCTTTGTACTCATAAAATCCTTTTGTATAATAAATATAATTTTTTTATAAATATATTAAATAACTACATCCATACTTTTAATATCATATATGGTTTGATAATGTCTCAATATTTCCCTCTTGTTAAAAATCATATGCTATGGTTTCGCTTTGGTTAATATCTACATTGTTTTTCGCATGTGTCTTAATTTGTTATATCTTTTGTAAGAATATTTATATGCTGATTTCCATAATGTAAAAAATTATATAAATATAATTTATAGTCACTATATTTTTATTAAAATATTCTATATAATATTTATGTATAAAATGGAATACAACATTTATGGAGATGGTAAACAGTACATACACATGAACATTGTTTCAATTTTAATTATCACATTGAGATAAACGAAAAAAATTCAATTATGTATATATGTATATAATATCATTAATTTACCATTATAATGTTTTAAATATCATATAATGTAAAGACCTGACCCCAGTTACCCAGAGTCGGTGCATTATTGCGTAACATTGGCATGATCACAAAAGATCAAGTCTCGAAAGACCGATTAGTTTAGTATCCTTATAAACATTAGATACATTCATAAATTTTACATTACATCATAAAGTTACAAACTAAAATAACATAGTCTCCATTTTCCACACTCATATCCCCTTTAGACTGTCCCTGTAGGTCATTCATAATATACTTCTTCACATCCTGGAAAAATTAAAACATTGAAAGGGGTGAGCTCAGATGCTCAGTAAAGATAACAATATAGTGGAAGATTTCATAAATAAAAATAAACATTTAAGGCAATGTATAACTAAACAAAATCCTTTTAATCATGAACTTTAACATAATATGGAATAATTAAAATGAAATAATGCCATTTACTTATTCACATGGATATTCTACTGGTCGAATAATCACATGAAAAATCAATTACCACTTTCTTAATGATGGAATGCATAATGCTAGACTATCATAACCACGTAGCCTAGGCCTAGTTCCAAGACTACAAATACTATTTTGTCAAGGACTCATGCCAAGACACTATTTTGTCTCATGAGACCTACCGATGCATCGAGGATCTATAGCGGGCTCCACCCATCACTAATAAGTCCAATGCATTCTTCATATAAATAGGTATAAACATATCATGAACCATAACATAATCATATCACATAACACATGCATAAAAGAAACATAAAATATCCACATTCCAATCACAATATATCAATACAACACATTGATATAATAAAAACATTTTCAAAACAATTTTCAATTAAAAAATAAAAGAAAATTAAAACATTGTAATTATTTTTCATTTAAAAAATGTTATGTCTTGTAGAGGAAGCCGAAACTCAAATAATGGTCACGGCGGTGGAGAAGTCGTTGTCGCCGCATATGTACGACAAAATAACATTCCTTTTTTGTCGTTTAGTAAAACGCTACATATAAAAAGATTCCTTTTGAATAAACATAGAAGTGAAAGGAGTTTATAAACCGTATAAAAGAAAGTTGTGTATAAAACAAAATATGCCTCAATGAAAGGATATTGAGACAAAGTCCTTTACAAAGAATATTTTTTAAATAAAATAAATCTATTATGTATATTCACTATATGTAAACATAAATACAGTACAAATACAAGATATGACATAATAATATTATGACATAATTTGAAAGTAGGTGATTAACCCAAAGAATGGAAATTGGGTTAAGAATTTCCCTTAGCTCGTGTCCGACTTGACTCGATCGTTCTTTAACCTTCTGAATAAAAAATTAGAGTTAATTTCTAATTTATTAAGAACCTTTTTAACGTTCATTATTCATTTTATATCACTTATTACCTTGTTATGAACATTATGTAATCATTTATGTAAATAACGGTCGTTTTGTCGATCTTTGGTACTTGAGTCAAAAATAAACTTCTTATAATTACAAGCTGTTCATGTGGTGAAATATATATTATATACAGAATTATATTAATGATGTAGATATCATATATATCATATATATCCAGTATATAAATGCATTTATAATATTACATAACATTTAGAGGTAAGAAATGAAATGCACCGTTCATGGAGACGGTAGGTCGTACGTACGCATGAACGCTACTTTCATTTCTATATCGTATTTAATGGAATGAAATTATAATTATATAAAGGTATACTATAATTACAGTATAATATAATGTATAATACCATTTACTCTATCCATAATACATCCCACATATGGCATTAATGATTCAAATCATTTTGAGGGGGCGGTAGTCCGCACTTCCAAAAATGGAAATATCGTGTTTACCAATAATGGAAACCATAAAGGTATTCCATAAATGAAAAATACAGAAGCTTAAGTAAAACATAATCATATTATATATCATATATAAATATAGTGACATATTAATGGCCACCTTTGAAGGTGTTATATGTGTGTTGAACAATCATCGTTTCGTGAGGCAGAAATTCGCCATCCACAGAAATAGGATGTTTTATAACCATTAGATGTATGTGTGTGTAAGTGTAGATAGAATAAATCTTATAAAAACATCCTAGTATATTGAGTATACTGGTTTTGTTACAAAATAAATGAATAAAAAGATTTTATGGGGTTGGAGAAGCAAAATAAAACAGAAGAACACAAGAGAAAACACTACGTTTAAAACTGGTAACTCTTTTTGATTTGAACTCTAAGGCTTCCTTGGGAAGACTTATTCCCATATTTAGGATTCTATGAGTAATAGTGGGATGTGGAGAGACAAAATTGTAATGGTTTGGCTGAGCCAAAGGCTTGGATGGTGTGAATAAGGTGGTAGTGGTGGGGGCCTTTTATAAGAGGAGAGGAGGGGCACTCTTGGAAAGTCATGAAATGTTTCTTTAGTATATAATTATTTTCGGATTCTAAAGGTCCCCCATTTATATATTTAGAGGTTAAGGTGATCAGGGTTGGAAATATATTCATACAATAAGTTTTTGACATGTGTATGTTTTAGAATTTACATTATCATTTCATTTTATTTAAATTGTTAATTAAGGAGGTAATTGCTGCATCATCATGGTGTCATAAAATATTTAATTTATTTAATTTATAAAAATTATAAAATAAATATCATGTTTTAGGAAATATTTTTAGCTTTCCAATGAATTTTTATAGATGAAAATATAACCTATTTAACCCCATGTAATAATTGTTTTAGTAAAACAACACATGTTTGTGACATTTTTATTTTAACATTAAATAAAAAAGTTTTTAATGTAATTTTCCTACCAAAGTGGCTCCATGGGGTCCCCATGTTGACCCAAGGATTTTATTGGTCGTCCATGACTCATCAAATATGGTTAGGACAAGTGTAAGGGTATTTTCATATTTTTATAATATCATTTTTACCTAAAATTTCACTAATTACCTTTAATCACGTTTAAATATACTTAAAAGTTTCTAATCACCAAAAAATTATTTTAATCCCATTGAACCAAATTTTACTTCCTAATCACAACCATGTATGTCGAATTTTTTAAAATCAAATCACAGAAGTGGTAATGTTTCATATAAACAAAAAATCAGTTTTTTAACTACCACTTAGTGGTTTTACTATTCATAAAAAAATGAAGTTTTTCAGAACAATGCCAAAATTTCACCTTAATCTATAATTGATATTCCAAATTGAAAATGATGTCTATTTTAAAAAATTCCAAACATATAAGTTTCGTTAATTAATTTTATAATTAATTCTCGCTGTCACCACAAATAGCGTGTTTTTAAGAAACAATATATATCAAAAGATTGACAATTGTTTATTTCCAATTTCAAAGTGAAATTAATTCTAATGAAAAACATTGGATAAAATGGTAAAAATATATTCTAGATATACTTTAAAACAACTAAATATTATAATTTATCACTATAAATTATTTTGATTAAACAAGTTGTTTTTAAATATTTTTCACTATTCATAAAAAATTGGAAGTTCTTAGAAAAATACCAAAAATTCATCATAGGATAATTTCGATATTCTGAATCCAAAAATGATGTCCATTTTGAAATATAAAATATATATAATTTAAAAAATTGGATATTACTATTCATAATGGCTTTTTTGATTGGTTGCGGTGTGTTAGAATCTCGAACTTGCGTACAATTCAAGCTATTACATTTTTGATAGAGAAGCGTATCGTGGAAGCTCGGGGTGTTACATTCTCCCCTCCTTCAATAAATTGTGTCCTCGCAATTTGAAATTTTTCTTTGAAAATAAAAGGTTGAAAAAAGAAAATACCTTTGTGGAAAAGCCACATCAGCAATAAGGTTTATAAAATTTAGCCTTAATAAGAGGGAAATGAAAAATCACCACCAAATTATGATCTCAATAAGGAGAAAATTGGTGGAAATTAGAGACATATAATTGGAGGAAAAACGTAAATATTTGTAGGGAGTGATTGAGGTCATCAATCACAAACAAGTGTAAAATTGAGGGCCTTAAAGCCTTCAATCTATGTTGATTTAAAATATCATTAGTTCAGCAAAACATAAGGTATTAAGATAACACATTTGTTTGTTTTAATATCCATTTCCTAAAGTTTAAGAATTAATTTATTCATAGAATAAGAGATAGGTATATATATATATATATTCTTGATAAGTATATTTTCATCCATCAATTAATTTCTACCTCAAACTCATCCTTCAATCAAAAGGATTATAGAACTCAAAAATATTAAATTTATCCTAATCGTACAAGTTTCAAAATATTAACATATACCATTTAGATTAGGAATACTATTTTTGTACAAACCAGGGACGTCACGCATTCTAGTGGTAGCCGATAAATCCCAATCGCACTATGGTTGTGGGTTTGATTCCCACAGCTTTGTCTGGCACGACGGGTTGTCACACGGTCTGCGTGTTGTCCTTTTTATAAATATCCAAAAATAACCTTAAAAATAGTATCCAATGTAAAATATAATCCATTCCAACCTTTATAGTTATCCAAAATAGCTCTGTCCAGACATTATCCAAAAGGTATCTAAATTCCAAAATCAATTGTAACATCAGATTTTCCAAACAAAGTAATGTTTCTCTTATTGTCACATACTAAAAATATGATTACCTTCATCATATTAAAACCTTAATGAAAAAGAACAAGTACTATAGTACAATCCTTATATATCACATTATTCTTATAACTAGTACATCATTGATTCAACAGTCAAATGACATGATTCTTTAATAACAACATAAGAACTCTAATCATTCCCCCTCATCTGTGGTATTATCATAACTTGATTATTATCTAATATAATCATTTGGGGCTTACTCCGATGATTTGTACATTGGTTTGCATAGTGTCCACACTCCTTGCAGATGAGTCATTGTACATTTGAAACCTTTTTCTTACCCTTGCAGTCAAGCATATGGTGTCCTTTTTCTCCACACTTATAAGAAATTTCCATTCCCTTCAGGAAAGTTCCAAGGTGTTTTTTCCCACAGTTATCACATATTGGAAAATTCTTCTTTTCCCTATTCCCTTTATCCATATTTCTCTCTTCAATCCTTTTCTTCTCTTGCTTACCTTCAAATTCATAGGACTCAGAAAATTCTTTAATTATCTTATTAACACTTGATACTATTAATTCATAGGTTGAGAACACATGGGAGACTATTTCCCTTCTAAGTGTTGGCTTAATACCATGAGAGATATGATCCGTCTTACTCTTTGGATCATACGTATTGCTGGAGTTCACATTCCTTATACTGGGCTCTATTTCTATACAATGGCATAAACTAGGTCAGTTTATGAATTTTAATGAATAATTCCAAACTTGTAAAATACTTAACATAAATTGAATAGTTTATGGATACAATCCAGAATAACAAAAGTGTTTTCTTCGAGGAAGTATATACTCATAAACCCTTCATAATGGTTTGTAAAAATGATAATTATCCTAAGAATATCCCCCAAGAGTGTCGTAACCATGAGTGCAGCAAGGCCCGTTGTCGTGCACCAGTTCCCATTCGTGCCTAGCTCAATGCAGTGTTTTTGGGTTTTACCCCTAGGTACGTCTGTGCCAGATCCGCCTCTACCTTCTCGTATCTAGACAGGGATGTATTTTTCGGAAAACTCACAAAATCACTATAATACCAAAATTCTAGGATGTTCTTATATACTAATGTTCAAATTCTATCTAAGGGCTATGTTCTCTAATCAGAGTTTATATAAATATTTCTTCCAAGGTTAGTACTAAACTGCCTCTGATACCAATTGCAATGCCCCCACCCTAGTTACCTAGAGTAGGTGTATTATTGCGTAACATTTTCATGATCACAAAAGATCATGTCTCGAAAGACCGATTAGTTTTGTAGCCTTGGAAACACTATATACATTCATAAATGTTACATTACATCATAAAGTGAAAAACTACAATAACATTGTCTCCATTTTCCACACTCATATCCCCTTCAGACTATCCCTGTAGGTAAATCATAATATACTTCTTCATATCTTGGACAAATTAAATCATTGAAAGGGGTGAGCTCAGATACTCAGTAAGGATAACAATATAGTGGATGCATTCATAAATAAAAATAAACATTTAAGGCAATGTATAATTAAACAAAATCCTTTTAAACATGAACTTCAACATAATATGGAAAAAGTAAAATGAAATAATGCCATTTACTAATTCACATGGATATTATACTGGTCGAATAATCACATGCAATATCAATAACCACTTTCATAATGATGGAATGCATAATGCCAGACTATCATAACCACGTAGCCAAGGCCTTGTGCCAAGACTACAAATAATATTTTGTCAGGGCCTCGTGCCAAGACACTAGTTTGTCTCATGAGACCTGTCGATTGATCGAGGAGCTATAGCGGGCTCCACCCGTCACTGATTATGTCCAATGCATTCCTCATATGAACAGGTTTAAACATATTATGAACCATAACATAATCATATCACATAACACATGCATAAAGGAAACATAACATTTCCACATTTCAATCACAAGATATCAATACAACACATTGATATAATAAAAACATTTTCAAAACCATTTTCAATTCGAAAATAAAAGAAAATTTAAACATTGTAATTATTTTTCATATAAAAAAATTTATGGCTTGCAGAGGAAGCCGAATCTCAAATAATGGTCACGGCGGTGGAGAAGTCGTTGTCGCCGCATACATACGACAAAAAAACATTCTTTTTTGTCGTTTATTAAAACACTTCATATTAAAATATTCCTTTTGAATAAATGTAGAAGTCAAAAGGGTTTATACACCATATAAAAGAAAGTTGTGTATAAAACAAAATATGCCTCAATGGAAAGAGACTGAGACAATGTCCTTTACAAAGATCATTTTTTAAAATAAAATAGATCTATTATGTGTATTCACTATAAGTACACATAAATACAGTACAAATACAAGATAGGACATAATAATATTATGAAATAATTTGAAAGTAGGAGATTAACCCAAAGAATGGGAATTGGGTTAAGAAGTTCCCTTACCTCATGTCCGACTTGACTCGATCGTTCTTTATCCTCCTGAATAATAAACTAGAGTTAATTTATAATTGATTAAGAACCTTTTTAAAGTTTATTATTCCTTTTATATCACTTATTACTATGTTATGAACATTATTTAATTATTTAAGTTAATAACGGTCGTTTTGTCGATCTTTGGTACTTGAGTCAAAAATAAACTTCTTATAATTACAAATAGTTCATGTGGTGAAATATCCATTATATCAAGAATTATATTCATGATGTAGATATCATATATATCATATATATCCAGTATATACATAAATTTATAATATTACATAACATTTAGAGGTAAGTAATGAAATGCACCATTCATGGAGACAGTAAGCCGTATGTACGCATGAACGCTACTTTCATTTCTATTTCATATTTAATGGAATTAAATTATAATTATATAAAGTTATACTATAATTATAGTATAATATAATGTATAATACCATTTACCCCATCCTTTATACATCCCACATATGGCATTAACGATTCAAATAACTTTGAGGGTGCGGTAGTCCGCACTTCCTAAAATGAAAATATCGTGTTTACCCATAATGGAAACCATAAAGGTATGCCATAAATTAAAAATACACAAGATTAAGTAAAACATACACATGTTATACATCATATGTTAATATAGTGACATCTTAATGGACACCTTTTAAGGTGTTATATGAGTTTGGAACAATCATCGTTACGTGAGGCAGAAATTCACCATCCACAGAAACAATATGTTCTTTAACCGTTACATGTAGGTGTGTGTAAGTGTAGCTCGAATCCTTCTTATAAAAAAATCCTAGTATTTTTAGGATAATAGTGTTGTTACAAAAGAAATGAATAAAAAGAGTTTACGGGGTTGGAGAAGCAAAATAAAACATAAGAACACAAGAGAAAACACTACCCTTAAAACGAGTAACTCTTTTTGATTTTAGCTCAAAGGCTTCCTTGGGAAGACTTCTGCCCAATGTGTGGCTTCTAGGAGTAAAATTGGGATGTGGAGAGAAAAAATGGGCAGCGGTTGGATGAGCCAAAGGCTTGGAATGTGTGAATAAGGGGGTAGTGGTGGGGGCCTTTTATAAGAGGAGAGGAGGGGCACTCTTGGAAAGTCATGAAATGTTACTTTATTATATAATGATTTTCGGATTTTAAAGGTCCCAAACATATATATTTAGAGGATAAGGTGATAAGGGTTCAATATATACCCATCTAGTAGTTTGTTTACAAGCGTAAGTCCTAGAATTTACATTATCTTTTCATTTTATTTAAATGATTAATTAATGAGGTAATTGCTGCATCATCATGGTGTCATAAAATATTTATTTTATTTAATGTCTAGAAATTATAAAAAAATATCATGATGTAGGAAATCTATTTTTTTCTTTTCCAATTAATATTTATAGTTGAAAAGTTAACTTATACAACCCCATTTAATAATTGTTTTAGTAAAACAACAGATGTTTGTGACATTTTTATTTTAACATTAAATTAAAAGTTTTTAATGTCATTTTCCTACCAATGTGGCTCCATGGGGTCCCCAAGTTGACCCATGAATTCTTTTGGTCGGACAGGACTCATACAATAGGGTTAGGACAAGTGTAAGGGTATTTTCATATTTTTATAATATCATTTTTACAATAAATTTCACTAATTACCTTTAATCGCGTTTAATTAAACTTAAAAGTTACTATTCACAAAAAAATTATTTTAATCCCATTGAACCACATTTTACTTCCTAATGAAAACCATGTATGTCGGATTTTTTAAAATCAAATCACAGAAGTCATAATGTTTCATTTAAATAAAAAATTAGTTTTTAACTACTACTTAGTGGTTTCACTATTCATCAAAAATTGATGTTTTTTAGAACAATGCCAAAATTTCACCCTAAGATATAATTGATATTCTGATTTCAGAAATGATGTCTAATTTAAAAAATTCCAAACATATAAGTTGGGTTAATTAATTTTATAATTAATTCCCACGGTCACAACAAATAAAGTGTTTTTAAGAAATAATATATATCAAAATATTGACAATTGTTTATGTCTAATTTCAAAGTGAAATTAATTCTAATTACCACCATTGGAAAAAATGGAAAAAATATAATCTAATTATACTTTAAAATAACTCAATTGTATAATTTATCACTATAAATTATTTTTATTAAAAAAAATTGTTTTTAAGTATTTTTCACTATTCATAAAAAATTTGAAGTTCTCAGAAAAATAAAACAAAATCAACATAGGATAATTTCGATCTTCAGAATCCAAAAATGAAGTCCATTTTGAAATATAAAATATATATAATTTCAAAAAGTGGGTATTACTATTCATAATGGCTATTTTTATTGGTCGTATTGTGTTAGAATCTCAAACTTGCGTACAATGCAAGCTATTGTATTATTGAAACAGCAGCGTATCGTGGAAGCTCAGGGGGTTACATATAAGTTCACTATACCAATACTTAATACATTCCAGGTATTGTGTGAATAAATCATATCTCTTTGAGGGGGAGGTAGTCCACAGTTCGTCAAACGAAATTAAATTTTTTTGACCAAATGAAAAGTAAAATAGATTTTTATTAAAATTAATAAATAAGAACAAAAATTGTAAATATAATATATAACCAATATAAAGATAGTTTCTATCATAACGTCCTCTATGAGTGGTGGTAAATGAAAATTTGTATACATCGCTTAGTGAGATGATAGTTCAATGTATACGTAAACAGTATCTTCCCTACCCATTAGATAGAGGTTTGTGTATGTTTTGGTAGAAAAAATAAAAGGAAAAATAGTATTATAATTATTATAATGGTTTTGTTATACCAGAATGGTATAATGTGATTGGAGGGAGTGGTGAAATAAAATAAAATAAAGGATCTTCAAAGAAGGCCATACCTCTTTATCCACCAACTCCTTTTGGTTTGGGCAAAAAGGATTCCATGGAATGATTTATGAATAAAGGGAGACTTTAATGAGTAATTTATGTATTTGGGAAGTTTATTGGGAATATAGGGTCTTATACTATGTGTTTTTAGAGTTTTAAGGAAGAGGGGGATGTGTTTTCCTTTTATTGGGAAGGGACAATACTCACTTGGTATTTTTTACATATATATTGGGTGTATCGACATATTTACCTAAATATGTCATAAAAAAGATTAAGTAATTTAAGGGTTATGGATGATTCAAGTCTATAGAATAGGTTTTAGAATCATCTTATAATGATAAATATACAGTAAGCAATATTTAAAACAGTGGTATATTTTTATAAAAAAAGTACTTAGAATATTATAAATGAAATGTAACACTAAATTTCATAGACAAATATATTTATTATAAAAAAATTTAAATAGTTATTATATAAACATTATAAATTACAATTGATGCATAATATAAAACATGTTTTAGATAATGTAATTTGAGTTGGAAAACCCATACAATGGGTTTTGGAATCATCTTATAATGATAAAAATACAGTAATCGTTATTTAAAACACTGGTATATTTTATATAAAAAGTACTTGGAATATTATAAATTAAATGTAACATTAAATTACATAGAAAAATATAATTATTATAAAATAATTTAAATAGTTTTTCTATATTCATGATAAATTAAAATAGATGCATAATATAAAACATGTTTTAGATAATGTAATTAGAGATGGAAAACCCATACCTTCACTCTTAACTTCTGTGATCTATTTTTCACCACATGAATAATAAAAATAAAAATTTTGATAGTATATTTCATATCCATAAAAATATATTTTAATTTTTATAATATAAAATTGGTTTAGTATATTTATAAATAATGGTTACTGTATATTTATCACTATAAGATGTTTTTAATTATACTTATTTTCTATAATTTTCATAATGGTGACAAAAATCTGTAATCATTGATAAAATTTTCATCATTAAAATATTAGTAATGGTTGTTGAATCATTTCATTTAAATAACTTATGCATTATCTTGTTCATTTTATTTAAGGTATATATATGGTTCACGAGAATAGAATCCACAATGAGCATGATTTGGGTTATTTAGAAATAATAACTAGATACTTTATAGTTGCTATTGACTTTATTTTCAGCCTTTAAAAATGCATATACAGAACATAAATAACTCTGTAACATTATTTATTTCCATTATTAATGTATTTAAATGTATTAATAATGTAACTAATAGTCTTGGTAAAACATCACCGATGTATGTTTTTGAACAAACCCAAACGAGAACTTTCCACACTAATGGAATGAATAATAGTTTTCAGTTACATGGTATTATTATTATATTAATTAAAGAATATTTATGTTACTAGAACATATTTATATTGGATAATGATATTTATAATGAATTTATAATGGATTTATCTATTAATATAATCATATAATATGGTAATGAACTATATTATTACTTTGAAGAAATTGTTTTTTCGCAAAAGGTGTTCCTCAAAAAGAAGAATTGATGACTTCTATTTATAACACAAAATATAACTATACATATAAGAAGAGTATAGGTGTGGAAAATGGGATATAAATCTAGATAACACATTTAGAATAGACTTCTTTGGGTTGGGGTCAGGGAGTGGTCCTTTAAATCATTAATTTAGAGTGTCATTTTCACAAATACACATTAATAATGTTTCATGTTTTCATTTAAACAATCAAGTGGATTGAAGTTAAAAATAATTGATATTGAATGTGGCTAGGTATGGACTTCCATTATATAACATTTTTATTATATGTACAGTTATATTTTAGTAAATTTTCTTCAGCTACACCAATTTACCTCATTTCACCATTATTTTTGAAAGTCTGTTTTTATAATAGTGACATAATTTTATGTCTAACAGTGAGAATTAATAAAATAACTAGTTATTTATTTTATAAGTACTAATAAAAAAATTATTTTTATTCATTCTAAATAAGGGATGAAAATTAATATTAAAATAAGAAGGAAAACACGGTAATAAATTAATTAAAAAACAATTTTATGATTATAAATAAATTATTCTAAATCTATGACATTTACTAATAACTATATAAATTTTAATTTATTTTGAAATATAATAAAATAAAAAATTAATTACAATAATTATCTATTATTTATTATTTAATTTATAATGATAAAAAAATAAAATACACACTAAAATTGATTGAAAAATGTATCTTCTATCATTAAATGAATTTATAATTATTTTTAATAAAATAATAGACATTCAATGATTTTATGTTATAGATAAACAATTATATCTAAAACAATTTAGGGTTGAAATTCATTTAATTTTCTAATAATTAAAATTTCAATATATTTTTTTATAATATTTACATAAATGAAATATATTTTAAAGAAATAAATATTTTATGAACAAAATTGAAATAAAAAAATTTATTTTAATAAAATATTTAGTATCTTATTTAATATATTAAAAATAATTTATTTTATTTTGCATAAAATAATTATAAAAAAAATTTATATTTTATAGAATCTATATAAACATTATGTTAATTAACTAAATCCAAATAATGATAAAACTGAAACATGTATATTGGTATTATATATAAATGATATATACCATTATATTATAATAATTTAATGACTATGATACCACCATTACATCATATAAATTCATTCCATTCTCTCTTCTAAAGTGATTATTATCACTTTTTAATTTTTATTTAGGGTTTTACAAAACAATTTTTTTACTTTATGATGTTTTTTTATTGCATGTTTAGTTCCACTAAAGGACATCCTCAATCATGCGGGTTGATTCATGGTATTTTTTAGTTCTAAAAACAATATGAGTTTTAATTTATTATCCCATTATAATTTATTCACTTTTATGGGATGTAATAATTCATTGTATTTATTATACAACTTTATTTAATTTTATTAATGTTCTAGTGTGAGTGAATAAATTGTTATTACTTCGATCAATTCCCTCTATGACTTATTTTTACACAAATATAAACAATGAAATAAATATTTAATAATTATAGAAATGTAATTTAGGGAACTAATATGGGTCCAAAACATGGGGTGTAAAATAGATGTTTGTATTTTAATATATTTATGTAGTATATGTCATTTTACTTATAATTAAAAATTCAAAGTGTGTATATCACTCACCAACTATACCCTATGTCCATCTATTCTTGTTTCCAACTTATAATAATTTAACATGACAACTAACATTATATTATAGCATGATAAGGGACTCATTCACGGTATCCATGTCAATGTTTCTAGAAAGTGGAATCTATATAAGGATGCTCTACGATTTCAAATTTTGAGTTTTTTGGATTGTCACGACCCAGCCCAATGGGGCTCAAACTTTGACTCCCCAAGCCCGCCTCGAATAGGCCAGGGTTTGGCGTCTAGCACTGAGTAGGTTATCACACACATGGGAGGAATTTTCCTAAGGTACATGTACACATGCATCTATATACACCTCCATGCAACAGTGCAGAGATATATAAAACTGAATAGTTAATACATGCATACAACTAAGTCAAACCAGAGTATGACAAAAGTAAAAAAGGGAAAAACATGGTCTGCCAAAAGAAAACTACAAAGGCATCCAACCTACTTTGATGAAAGGGTACGCTATCAAAAGAACCACCAAAAAGCTCCTCAACACATCTGTAGTAAGACTCGACGGTCAGCACTGGTCACTCAGCTCCGCCTACTCTAGGTCCTCCTGGGACACCATTGAAAGGTTTGTGGTCTGCACAAGACACAAACTTGTGTTGGCAGAGCCCGCGCAGGGGTGAGTATAAAAATTCTTAGAAGGCACCCAAAAAACACAAAACAAAATAGATAAACTGAAAGGAAAAAATTTACTTATCCCAGCTAGAGGGAACCCAGAAAAGAGAGAAACTCCATCTTGTGTCCATCCTCAGCTAAACCCAACTAGTCAGCTCAATCCAGGTGTATGACCATACATACACCTTGAAAATACAGATATACTCAACTCACTCACCAAGAAACATGAGGTACCGACCTCATCACTAGCAAAGGTTCACAACCGGGAGAGCACACTCCACAATCACTGTCATCCTAGATGACACATGTCCGATAGATACAATCCATTGGGTCCCACACAACCATCTCAGATGATCACCCTAGAGATCACTCTCCTCGGATATCATCACTGAGGAATCCTCCCTGAAACAATATAAACCCCAAATCCATCAGATAGTGGATCACTCCTAGGGTCCTCTAGGGGATACTAGAACCCACATCGGTATACGCAGTTCTCACAGATAGGGGGTCACTCCCATGGTCCGTTGGGGGATACCAAAACCAGATCTTGCATTCGTAGAGCTCATAGATTTGGGATCACTCTTAGGATCCATAGGGGGATACCAAAACCTGATCTAGTGCTCGACAGAAACAATTCACACAGATAGAGGATTGTCACACATGTAATTACGGTCATGATGATTTTGAAACCATATCAGGTATATCTCACGTTGTAGGGGATCGAACTGACAATGCAGCAACCCCACCAACACCACGCACTGAGTAGGGGATCATATAACCAACGATACCGCAACCCTACTATAATCCTCATGTTGTGTAGGGGATCGTATGACCAATAATGAAACAACCCTATTGAGCATGGCCCATTGCGTAGGGGATCATATTCTCGATGAAGCCACAAACCCTATGGGGTTAACTTTCTATATAGGGGATCCGCAAATATGGATAAGCAGTCACAACAAAACCAAGAACCCCATATATAAAAACGATGCTAAAGGATCTCACTCCAGAACCACTGGAGGGATACCACAACACTAATAGACTAAACATCCCATAGATAGGATCTAGAACCAATACCACGGTTGTGATGTCTCGCAAACCCTCGTTGGAACAAACCAAGGATGTACCCTCATCCACTTTTTTCCCAAACATTGATAACCCGAGCGACCCTCCATATTGCCACACCACACACCTAATAGGATGATACAGAAGCCACAATCACAATCCTCATGAAAAAACATGCAGGATAGGCTATTTACTCGCACAAAATGGAAAATTAGTGAAAATGGCACTATTCACCATAACCATCATTTATGGGGCCAACACTACGATCCTGAAACTCATAACGAATATCATACCACTATGATCCCCTCAGAAAAACATGTGGAATCAACTACTCAATCATACCAAATGGACACCTGGTGAGAAATGTCATATTCATTAAAGCCAGCCTGGTAGGGGCCACGCCTCGATCTAGAAACTCATCGAACGGATCGCATCATTGTGATCCTCTCATGAAAATACACACGATCAACTATTCATCCACCAAAATCAGACTCTTGGTGAGAAAGTTGTGTTTCTCAATAAATGCCCAAACTCGCCCTCATGGGGCCTGCACCCCAAACTCTACCCCAACACCCAAAAACCAACAAGAATAGTTTTTCGTACCATCAGGGCCTCAACGCCACTGAAGGAAAGTCAATCAAACGTTCCGGGTAGAAGATACAATGACCCTAAGTCGAAGAATAATAAAAATATCATTATTTTATTCAAAATTTCTTGCACCCGGGCCACAATCCCAAAATTGGAAGCCCCCAAACCATCACCAAAGGGTTCCCCTCATTGCCAGGGTTGCGTTTCCACAGACGGAACACGATTCTGAGCTCTAGGGAGAAAAATACAGGGGTTTTAATGCCCACTATATACACGCAGACGGTCGGACCGGCCTAAACTATCCACCCGCACCGGCCGACCTGGTCGCCGCCACCGCTGGCCCTCCACCGCGTGGCGCCCGCTCCGCCGCACTTTTTCGTGGACCACAGCAGGTCCTCCCGCACCATCGGAACATCTGTGGACCTCCGCGGTCACCACAGTTGTCCGTTTTGTGATCCACAAACTTTTGTGCAACCCTCGGGACCCGATCATCCCTGATATGAAAAAAAAGGAAGACATTCAAAGAAAAACATGATTGGGGAGTTAATACTAAAACCATATACCTTGCAGGAAAAACGCCGAAGCATCGGGTGCAGAACCACGCCCACGATGCCCTGAAGCCCGATCTGATGACGATCGACACGAAAAACGAATAGTTGCTGCTCGATTTAGCGATGAATCAGAGGAGGGGGAGGGAGTATCTCTATGTACATAGAAGAATTGGGCGGGGGTGATTTATTTCAATTTTTTAATAAAAAGTTCATTTCAACTCCACACCAACACGCCTCCGAGCTGGCACCCAACGCTGAAAAAAATTATGTCGGGCGTAGGGTAAACACAGCGTTCTGAATGAAATGACAGACTCGAATTTTCAATTCAGGACTCTATTCAAAAGTAATTTGAGCCGACACTCATAAATAAACTTTTTCATTTATTAATGAAAATTCCCCTAGTGGATTTCCTCACCGAAGGCCCACACCAGTAATGTTTACATCCCACCTAGGTAAACGGCATGATCCAGATACAAATATGGCCTCTGATTCCTGTTCTGAGCTACTGTTCAAGAGATAACACACTCCTTCCACAAGTATAGTATAAAAACACATATTATTTTTATAAAATTAAATCTGGGCACACTAGGCCTCAGAAGAGCACACCATCTCCGTGCCTAGAACTGGAATCAATTGTAAGAATATTCCAAAGCCTGATAGGTCCAAATCCCGAGTTACTACATCCTCCCCACCTTAATACATTTTGTCCCCAAAAATAAATAAGTACAAGGTAATGAATCTGAACTCTGCACTAGAATTCCCACACTAGTGAGTCCACCAACAAAAACCCATGACTGAAATCATAAGCCAGAGGGACTCATCCACCAAACCTCATTACTATCTGCTTTGGGAGGCACTGACTCGACTGCACAGTTTTAATCACGTGAAAAAACCCATCTCGGTGGGGGAAGTATCCCTCTTACTCATGAATTAGAAGCACGCCGAACCCCCACACATGGTCTTACCAACACCCAGAACAAAACTAGATCATTCAACAGAAACAGAAGAGTATCACTAAATAGTGTATATCAACAATTGTGGAAAGTATAAAGGAAAGAAGGCGTACCTTTATACATCAGTGGAACCTCTTGGTAAAAAGCCTCTAGGGCATGCAGATGACCTCACACTTGTCCCCCATCTCCCTAAGCTTTGAGTGGACTACATAGGGGTGGGGGTGGTGGCAATTGATATCGCCTACCACATCCTACTGATGCACGAGCTCCGTCACTAAATCTACCACCCTGCGGACCTCCTTGCTCGAGATGCAGCCTCTGCCAAGGTGGTCTGTCGGCCGGCTTCTTCTTAGCTGCACGACGGGTCAAACAATTTCTAGAAATATTTCCCTGACTATTGCAAGCGTAACACCACCTCTCTGGAGGCTGATCAACACTGGACTGCAAGACCTGTGAACATTGAGCTTCAGATCCTCCATCATGGGGTCCCCTCCTAAAACATCGGACATGTCCAAACCCTTGTGCCTGCCGCCGGATACCAGTTTCCGATGTCTCAGCTACCACATTCCCAACACTGACAGTCTAAATTTTCTCAGACAGAAATCTATCCACCACCAAGGCTCTCTCCAGCACTCCACCATAGGTGTGCTGGCACAGGAAAACCACACATGCTCATATGTCCCCACGTAGTCCCATCTCGAAGGTCTGATAGCTAAAGAATGGGTCTCGAACAATATCCAGGGAGTAGGGTGATAGGTCTGTATACTACACTGAGTACTCTGACATAGTCATGCCCTCATGTCGAAGCTATAAAAGCTCCTGAATCCGCACTTATCTTAGCTTCACCAGATATAACTCTTCCATTAAGAGCCACTCAAACTCTGCCCAGGTGATCGTCTCCTCATCATGGGACTGCATCACTGAACTCCACCATCGCCCAACTGAACCATGCATAAGGCTCGCTGATAGGACCACCATCTGATGTGGAGGTTTCCTTACTAGGTGGAAAACATAGGTGTCTACTTCGAGCCAGTCATCAGCTGCCTGAGGTTCTGGATCACCTGGAACCTCAGAGGTTGCTTCCTCTGAAACTAGTGCATTGCACTCAGCCTACACGTAACCTCATCCAGCACTACCAGAACAACCAGCTACTAGACAGGTGGTGGATCAACTGGTGGACCACCTGGAGGTGTAGCCTCAGAACTTTCTCCCTGGTCTACAGCTTGGACATGGGGTCGATCGTCCCCATAATCTCGTTGTGGAGACCTCGCTGGCTTTCGTCATGGAGGCATCCTAAAATACAATCAAGACACACCATGGCCAAAGAGTATATCTAAAGATTTGACATAAGAAGGAAAAGAAAAAACCCAAAACCATGTCATATATGATGCATGTACCATTATCTTCCTTCGACTAGTGTCCTAATGTCCCGAGTCGAAAGGAAGGTTATCAGAGTCATGTTGAATGGATACGTCGGCCGCCACACCAACACTGGAGTCCCTGGATTGAAATGCAAACTCAAAACATCCTGACATTGCCACTATGAAACCCAAACCAAACTCACAACTACACAAACTACACTTTGAGATCCCAATGGTGGAACCTCCTCTGATACCACTCTGTGATGACTCGTCCCAATGTGGGCTTGATCTGTGACTCCCCAAGCTCATCTCTGATAGGTGAGGAGCTGGCATCTAGTGCCGAGTAGGCTAGCATAGACATGGGAGGCATTAGGCTAAGGTACCTGTACACACGCACCCGCATACACCTCCATGAAACAGTGTAGAGATATATAAAACTGAATATTAAATGCATCCATACAACTATCCCAAAATAGAGTACAACCAAATTACAAAAGGGGAAAACAGGGCCCGCCAAAAGAAAACTACAAATGCGTCCATCTTTCTCAGAAGAAGGGGTAATCTATCAAAAGAACCACCAGAAAGCTCCTTGGGAAAGCTCTGGTAAGACTCCATGGACAGTCCCACTCACTCAACTCCGCCTGCTCCGGGTCCTCCTAGGACACTGCCAAAAGGACTGTGGTCTGCACAAGACCCAAATATGTGCGGGCAGAGCCCGTGCAGAGGTGAGTACAAAAATACATAGTAGGCACCCCAAAAACCCAAAACAAAAGAGAGAAACTAAAAGGCAACAGTCCTATCATCCTAGCCAGAGGGAACCCAGACAAAAGAGAAACTCCGTCTCGTGACCATCCTCATCTAAAAATAACTAGTCAGCTCAATCCAAGTGTATTCCTATACATACACCTTGAACATCCATATATACTCAACTCACGCACCAAGTGACATGAGTTACCCAAATCATCACTAGCAATGGTTCACAACAAGGAGAGAACACACCACGATGAATATCATCCTAGCTGAGACTCATCCTACTGATACACTCCATCGGGTCCCACACATCCATCTCAGACACACACCCGAGAGATCACGCTCCTCGGATATCGTCACTGAGGAAACCTTTCTGAAACAACATAAACACCAAACCCCTCGGATAGGGGATCACTCCTAGGGTATGCTAGGGGATACCAGAACCCTCACTGACATACGATGATCTCATAGATAGGGGATCACTCACAGGGTCCTCTGGGGGATACCACAACCCGATCTAGAATTTTTAGAGCTCATAAAGAGGGGATCATTCCTAGGATCTGCTGGGGTATACCATAACCTGATATCGAACTCAAAAGAAACATGTCACTCAGATAGAGGATCGTCACACATGTCACTACGGTCACAACGATACCAAAATCTTATCAGGTACATCTCACACTGTAGGGGATCGAACATATGATGCCACAACCCTACCGACACCACGTACTGAGTATGGGATCATGTAACCAATGATACTGCAACCATACTATAATCCTCTTGATGTGTAGGGGATCGTATAACCAACAATGTCACAACCCTACTGTGCACGGACCACTGCATAGGGGATCATATTTTCGATGATGCCACAAAACCTACGAGGTTAACAAGCTAGATAGGGGATCACCACCCATGGATAAGCGGTACCAATGATACCAAGAACCTCATCTAGGGAAACGATGGTAGAGGATCCAACTTCAGACCCACTGGAGGGAAGCCACCACTCTAACATATTAAACAACCCATCGAGAGGATCACAAACCTATACCACGGTTGTGATGTGGTGTGAACCCTCATAGGAACGAACCAAGGGAGTACCCTCAACCACTTTTGGTCCAAAAGCCGCTAACCTGAGCGACCCACCACAATGCCACACCACACACCTCCATGGCCGATACTGAGGCCATCATCACGTTCCATATGAAAAAACAAGTAGGATAGGTTGTCTACTCGCCTGAAACGGACAACTGATGAAAAAGCCATTGTTCACCGTAGCAAGCCCATGTGGGGCACACACTACAATCCCGAAACTCATCAAGAATATCATACCACTATGATCCCCTTGAAAAAACACGGGGAATAAATTACTCGATCGTCCCAAACGGACACCTGGTGAAAAAGGTACTATTCACCTAAGCTGGCCCGGGTGGGGACAATTGCTCAATCGTGAGACACATCGAATGAATCACACCATAGTGATCCTATCAAAAAAGACACACAGTATCCACTATTCATCAGCCAAAACCAGACTCCTGGTGAGAAATTTTCATTTCTACGAAAATGCCCAAACCCGGCCTCGTGGGGCCCAAACCCCAAACTCGGTCCCAACACCCAAAAACCAAAAAAATATATTGCACCTTCAGGGCTTCAACACCACTGATGTCACATCAATCGGATGCTCTAGGTAGAAGATACCATGACCTAAAGTCGAATAATAATAAAAATATAATCATTTTGTACGACGTTCCAAGCACCTGAGCCACGATCCCAAAGATCGAAGCCCCCAAACCCACATCGAAGTGTTTGCCTCATTTCCAGGGTTGTGTCTCCATAGACGGCACATGATTCTGGCCTACAAGGAGAAAAATTTGGGTGTTGTAAAACCCCCCATATACACGAAGGGGGATGGACCAGACTGCACCGGACGGTCCTACCGGCTTTGACCAGCCCGCACCGCCCGACCCATCGACACCGCCGACCCACCCTGTTGGGTGGCCCTATGAAGCATGGAGACCCACCCCTGTCGTGCTGTACTGCGGACCACCACGGGTCCGCCTGCGCCGGTGCCGCTGTGCAGGTGCCGCACCTGCAGAACATCTGCGGACCACCGGGGTAACCCCGGTGGACCATTTTGCACTCTGCGACCTCCTACATGACCCTCAGGACCCGATATTCCCTGTTATGGGAAAAAAATGAAAAAATTAGATGTAGAAACCAGATCGGGGAAGTAACACTCAAACGGCCTACCTCGCTCGTGAAACACAGATGCTTCGGGTGCAGAACTACGCCCACGACGCCCTGAAGCTCGATCCGTTGATGATCCGCACAAAAAACAGATGGTTGTAGCTCGATTCAGTGAAGAAGCAGAGGATCAATGATGGGGATCACCGAGCATAGTGAGAAATTGGGGGGTCATTGATTTCCATTATATTTTTTAATAAAACCTTCATTTCAACTCCCCGCCAACACGCCTCTGACCCGGCACCGGGCTCCGACTAAAATTATATCTCACCTAGGGTAAACACGACATTATGAACGCAACGGAGGACATGTATTTTTGATTCGAGACTCAGTTCAGAAGTTATTCGAGCCGAAACTCATAAATAATCATTTCTATTTATTTGTGTTTGTAAATAGAATTTTATTAAATGATTCATTGCAAAGAAATCCTATTTTAGTTATATTTTAATATTATAAAATCATGATACATATTACATCTCTACCATGATGGTTTTTAATTTAGTGGGGTGTAATTGTTTAATAGTAGATGTATGTCTGTTTTTTTTGTACTTATCAGATCATTCAATTAATTCTTTATGATATAATAATATTTTATTTTCATGCTATGTTCTATTATTTATTATGGAATACACTCACTAAATTCTTGATATATAGTTTTCATTGTAGTAGTTATTTCATATCCGATAATTATTCAATTAAATTTACTTTAGTTATTTCCTTATTGAGTTCTATAGATGATTTTAATATAATATAAACATGGTTATTGTAATGATTATATGTATTTATAAATGTGTATGTGAAAAAGGGAAAAATATATTACTGTGTTGTTTCTCTATTACTATTACATGAAAATAGTGAAATTTTAAAAAATTATATAGATAATTATTTTCTAAATAAATAGTTCTACCCATGGAATTATATTGATAAATTATAGTAGAATTGAAAAGGTGTTATTGTTAGTGAGATGACTCTATAATTTTTTTAACAAATAGTGTTTTTGAAAAAAGGGGTTTTGATGAATATTCGAAATAAAAATAGAAAATTGAAATAAAACATGAATGTTTATTTTTTAAATGTAAATATATTCAATTTAATAAAATATTTGAATAATAAATAAATTATTTCTCTTTGTATGTCTTTTATTGGGGAGAACTAGAAGATCCATTAAATTTTTATAATAAATAACATATAAATTATTAGACATATATAATTTTATGGTTTTTTATAACTTTTTCATTTGTATCATATTTTTGAGTTTAATATTTTATAAACATTAATGTAATGTGGTTCATAATTTTTTCCATAAATTTTCTGGAATTCGAAGAATTATTATTTTATTTTCAATAGGTATTATGGAATGCTCATTTTGGTATTATTTTTTATTGATTTTTCATAAGATTTCATATTTTTTAGTAAATAATTTGAGTTTTAGATGGTCAATAGTGGTTACAAATATGAATGGTTCATGTGTTTATGATGTCTTCATAACTCAAGTGTCAATCAGTGAATGATTGATTTTATTTTTCATATATAAAAAACATTATTATGGGGAATTTTAAATTTACATGAACTTTTTTATTATGTTATTGAGGTAATTTAGTTATAAAATTAAAATTATCCATGAATATTTAGATTTATATAGATGAATTTTTTTCATTTTTGAAATAAAAATCAAAATTATAGTATTATGATAAAATGGTAAGTGGTATCTTGTAAACTTAGAGACATGGTAAGAAATTTAGGGGGTTTAAAAGCGTAGTGGGTGGAACTATATTTTGTCCAAGGTATTCATGAGTAATCTAGTACCTAATGCATTATCACTAGGTAATCGATAAACATAATAGGGTAGGTGGTATGTTGGGCTACCACTAGGTAAAATGTGGCAACATACCAGGTACCAGGTAGCTTATATGGATATTTTTCTTAGGGAGTGATATCGTTCATTTTTTTCCACATTAAACACCATTATTATTTCCCTTATAAATCACCCCATATACTCGAGTATTGATCCATGTTACAAGATCACAGTTTTTCCACCCCTCATATTTTTTCTTCTAGTATAATGATGATTCAACAATGGCTTATCATATAAGATTTATGGTGATAAAACTCTTAATTATCAAATCTATTTCCCTATAATTTCTTTAATTTTCATATTATATGTGGTCTTATTGATCGGTAATTTCAAAAAAAAATTTATTCAATCTAATCAAGTGATTCTGTTCCTTCTTATTTGTGATATAGAATACCAATGTGGGTGATTTTTAAACTGTTTATTAATATTTTTTCAAAATTATCTTATTAAATATTATATAATTATTATTTTAAATTGTGAATTGATTAAATTTTTTAGGATTAATTAAATTAGTACATTTATCTATTTATTTTGAAATTGTTTTAGTTTTTCCTATTTTATAACAATGTTTTGGATTCATTTTCAAAATATGAAAGTTGAATTCTATATTAATTGATGAAAAATAAGTATTGAATGTGTTTTAGTTAATTTTAGGGTATTAAATGACTAAATTTGAGTATTTATATAGAAATATCTAGCCTACTACATTAATAGGTGGTTTTATCTAATATGGAATTTCCTAAGGCTTTTTAGTGGATTGATATTCCAAAATTATTTTTGAATTAATTAATATTATCTTATACAGTTTTAGAAATTATGGATATTTTATTTTAATGGGAACTATGAAAAGTCATAAAACCATATTTTCTATGGAGACCCTCTTCAAGTTATGGTTGACAGTGGAAGTACACAATATCCAATCACTAAATAGAGAAGGGGTGGGGGATGAATTTGTTGATACCAATTTTTAAATTATTTGCATTCCTTAATGAAACCCATTAAGCTATTATGGTTCGATTAAATCTAGTAATGAGTATCAAATTTTAATGACTTGTCCAAGTGGGGCTCTTTCCTTGACTCCCCATGACCTCCTCTAATAGTCCAGTGGAAGGCAACTAGCACAGAGAAGAAATATCACAGACATGGGAGGGGTTTTCCTTATGACATGTACACATGAATGTATATCCATGCATATTCGTTGTCGAAATGTAAAATAACTAAATACCGATGCATGAATACATCTACATCTCATTACTAGATTACAATAAGAAGTAAAATAAAAGTGTACACAGAAAAATACAATCCCACAAAAAATAGTTTTTAAGACATGTCTAACCTAAAAGTAATGGGATTGATTTTTGAATGTTTCATGAAAACACCTCAGTCTGTCTAGTCTCAAAATGCACCATCTAGTCCAAGTCCGCATATGAATCGATCAATATGTCTATTATTTGTAAAAGTCTCAAAGTGTGTGGGAAAATCCTATGTAGGGGTGAGTATAACAATACTCTGTAAGACACCATAAAATAAATAAATCACACAATAAAGGAAATAAATTTATCTCTAAACATGTATATATCTGTAACACATATAACATTGTTATTATGATATAGTCAACAAATACACAGAATATATAGAAAAGTCCCAAATTTTATATGCTAGACTTAGGATTCTAGATCCATGAATCTGCAAAGAACTAACTAAGGAGAACATACTTTTGTGTCTAATATCACTGATGGAGTCCATTAGATATGCATTGTTCATTGGGTATTGTCATGTGAAAGAACAAGATTATTTTCTAAAGAGTTATGATACACATATGAGAATCACTCCTAAGGAAATGGAGTTATAAGAACAACTCAATCAAGATTAACCCTTATAATCATATGATCAGTTCCAAGGTAGTGTTGGTCACATCGATACAAAGAACTCTAGCTAGGGCATGAATAAGAATAGAGGATCTCACTCCAAGACTCTATGAGGGATTTCAATGACTCTATCCATGAATTATGGATAAATTGATCATTTTATTTTGAGTAGGAAACGATACTATACCAACCATCACAAAAAATATAAGGGGAAAGAATCCAGCTAACTTTATTTATTATATTGAGGACTGGGGATTTAATCTATGTAAAAAATTACACTTGGTGTGTAGAAGGGTTACACGCCATGTACCTTGATATCAGATACATCCCATTGAATGGACCACATATTCATCTCGAGTTCGTGTAGTAGTATAAGCCATGTAGGCATCCCATGAACACTACCAATATTATAGTATATGGCTTTATCCAGTTTCCCAATTTTGGAATAATTTTAATGAACATGCTCGTGGAATAAAAAATTTTCATCATACTATATTAAAAGAATTATTGAAAATTCTCTTAGATTTTGTACCATATAGATTTATACATTTTTAATATCTCAAAGAATAAAATTAAAACATTTTTCAAAATTTTATTAAAAAATACATTTTCATTAAATTATCAATATTACTTTTACATATATTATTACTATGATTAATTTAGTTAAAAATATGATTCTTCTCACATTGAATGTTTTCGGCTTGTTCGGTTTAAAATACCGAAACAACATTAGTAAATTAGACATTGGTCAAATGAATTATTATTATATTACAACTAGAATATCAAAAATATTATACATATAATTTTTATTTGTTACAAATACATTTAAATCCAACTGTTTATGATAATCATGAAAAATGAACCAAATACATTAATAGAGACAGTAATATTGGTAAGCATTAATGGCCATTCCATTTTTGTAGAATATGGAAATTAAATAAATAAAATAATAATTTACATTAAAGGATGAATTAATATTTCCAAAAAATTATATTTATTCATTACATATTTCTATATAACAATCCATGAAATGTGGAAATGTTAAATGGATCCCATCTCTATATGGAGGTGGTATTCCACACCAACACATGAGTTAAATTATCATTTCCAAAAAGAAAAAAATGTAATAAAGTAGATATTTTATTATATTTATATAATCATAATTATGTTATAAATAAAAATTATATTTTTTAAATCACATAAAAATCTATAAGTTCTAGTGTTGAAAATTTAAACAGAACACTTCATTGATGTGGAATTACACATATACGCATGAGGAATGATTCTATTTCTCAAAACATGGGAGAGGAGATGAAAAAAAGTTATAAAATAATCATAATAACGTTTTATTGGGAGGTAAATATATTAGTATTTCATTATGGTTTAATGATTTTTGATGTAGGTATATTTACAAATAAATTGTAAATATATCAGTTATGATATATTCATTCTTATAAAAAACTCTCCATTTGGCTTACATTTTAATCATTTAATGATTGGTCCTATGAGAGGAAAATAACAAATAATAAAAGTTGATGGTTTTTTGTAGAGGCTTGGGTAGGGAATTTCCGATATAGGGTGATAATATTGCATGATAAATGTATGGGATAAGGTTCCCCTTTATTGGTTAGTGGAGTTAGACACTTGTAATTTTTCGAAATTCATAAATAATATGAATTATTAATAATATTCAAGAAGATAAAAAACTATCCAATTTATCTGATGATGTGATAAGGGATTTAATATCATTTTAGAATAGTAATTATGAAAATATTTTTTTATAAACTCGAACTTATCAAACATTGATATTACATCATTTTAGATGAATATTCAAGACATTAAAAAAATACATCCCCATGGACTATAAATAATTAGTGTATTTGGTAACATGGAAATAAAATATTTTAATTTTGTTAAACATATTCAATGTATCCCTTAAAGATCATCATATTTTGTCCTCTTAGAAAAAACCTTTCTTCAAAAATTGATGAGAGTATACATATTAAATGGGTGAGATTAGATGCTCGGAAAGGGTCTACAGAGGAGACATATAAGCGTAACTGAGAATAAGGGTATGAGAACATGATTATAATTTCATAAGATCATATCCTACATGTCAAATATCATAATAAAGATTTATGGAACTAATATCGATAGTTCACAAGGCATGAATAATACGTAAATAAATAGAATAATCTATGATATCATAGAATAATAATAATACATGTGATTTTAGAAGACACATAAACATATAAAATCACAATTCACGCTAACATACAAAGACATTTATAACATTTAATGGTTTGGATAATCACATGTGTACCCACATTCTTCATTGGAAGATGTAGTGTGTACCCCCATTGTTTCAGTCATTAGATTCCCTTCTATTAGCCCTCTTGTTTCTACATGGGTTTCCCTACCATGTATCATCATGTTTTTGGCATGGGATCCCCTCACATGTACCATCTAGTTTTATGCATCATATTCCTTCGTGTGTACCCACTTTTTTGTGCATTATATTCCCACATTTTTTAGTATTTGGATGCACACAAATGTACCCTTTTGTTTTGGCATTGATATGTCCTCCCGTGTAGCCTCTTATTTAATTATTGGGATGCCCTCTCAGGTACACTATATTTTCAGGTATAAGATAACCTCTTGTTTTTGGTTCAGTATTACCTCATCATGTACCGTCTTATTTCCCACTAAGGATTTACTCGTGCTTCAGTATTGTCATAGAACTTTCATTTAACCCTGGAGCACATAAAACATTTATTGTTACAAAATCCATTTAACAGAGTTATAGGACCCACACATTATATAATGAAATCACAAATTTAGGTGACATAATATAATAAAAAATTTATCATTTCATGAAAAATTAAAATAAAATGGTTAAAAAATTATCATATCCTAACCCATTAAATTAATTTGGTATTATTAACATTTCTCCATATAAAAAATTTCAAAAACATGATAATATTGATAATCATTTCACTATAGAATAACCTATAAAAAGAAGCATGTTTCACAATATTGTAATCATCGTATTACTCGTGGAAGAGAAACAAGATTCATAATAAACATGTAAACACAACACAATAAACCTTAATGAAATAATAATAATGGTTTCCTTTGATAATAACCTATGTTAATAATAAAATATATCAAAGGATATCAACTTCAATGTGGAAGTATTTTAAAATATTACATGAAGAATATCTATTGAAAAATATCCATTTCATGAAATTATCTTTTTAAAACATTGATCATTTTAAAGATAATTTTACATAAAACACCACTCAAAAAAATTATAATATAAAAATATAAAACTTATTTAAAGCATTTATTTAAGAAAATACACTTTCCTACTTGAATAACACATTTTAAATCATAGAACATTTTTAAAACCACATTCCTTAAAAATAAATTGAAAGCTTATAAAAGAGTAATTGAAGAAGATTTTAAAAACCTTTATAAAAAAATTAATATTATTTTCCATCAAAATTATAAACAAAATTAAAAAATGAAAAATTTATTAGAGAAAAATATTCATTGAATAAAATATATTTCTGACCAATGATAAATAAATTTATATTTTCATGAAATATTTTGTTAATTATCATAAATATGTAAGAGTGAATAATTATACCAACAACTGAATATAATTGGAATAAAAATATTATAAAAAATATCATGATTGTTCTTGGGGATTATATCATAATATTTCATCATGTGAAGAATAATTAGAAACAACCTTGATAAATGAAATGATTGTAGAAATAAAATGTTACCACGTTGGAAAATTTTAAAAATAATAAAAATAATAGTAATAAATTAGGTATAGAGTAAAATTTCATGAAATGGAGGATATTCATGACATAACATGTAAAATTTTAGTATATAAACCCCATAATGAAATATATGAGTATAACATGACATGTATCTCAATGAAGGGAAATTGAGATAAATATACATTACTAATTAGGTAACATTGGAACCATAATCATAGAGAAATAATGATCATAAAATGGATAATTAAATACCCATAAATTAAATAATATTATCATATAATATATTCATTTAATGTATATAAATGAAACAAAAAAATTAGTGGTGAATAAGGCACAAGTCACATCGAAATAAAAGTTCGACTACAAATAACCTAACTATAAGAGTAAATTTTGAATCATTATCCCCTTGAAATAATTATATAAATTAAATAATATAATATCATAAATTAATGTAAATTCAGGAAATAAATTTTTAGGTCACTATATACACCACAAAACAATAACATGTTGTGATTATAGAATGTATCTCACAGAAATAAAAGCGAGAAGAGAAAACCCTTACCTTTTGTCTTGACATTCTTTGTAAACACTCTAAAGTCTTGTATAAAGATTTTATTTTTATTATAAATATAATAATGAATAATATTCCCATATATCATACCATATATTATTTTAGTATGACTTCATATTATTATTATTTTTATCATGTTTATGTTACTGTTACGTTAGAGGTAATTTTAGTTTTTTCTTTCATATATGTTTCGACTTGTTATTCATGATATCTTACATAGATAATTATTTAACTATTTAATGATAGTAAAAAATTAATTAAATGTTATATTTATTCATAATATATATATTTATTATAATTACAAAATATAAAAATATGAAATGTAATATACCCTTTAGGAAGACGGTAGGTCATGCGTACGCAAGAACGTTGTTACCGATTTATTTCCTTATACAAAAAAATACTTTAAATAAAAAATATATATATTACATTTCTAATAGTTTTATTATTTCTTATATATCTTATATTATTAATAAACCCATATTTAATATGTATTATCTAATGTGTGATTGAATATCATCCCATTAAAGAGGCAGTTGTCCACACGTGCTCAAATGAAATTATCATTTTTATAAAAAATGGAAAGAATGATAGTATGTATTATTTAATAAATAATTAAATATAAATAAATGATAAATAAAATATATATCATATAAAAATATAATGAACATCATTATTTACAATCTTGATTTATGGTAAGGGTTAAATTAATGACATCGTATCACAAGGTAGTAGTCCACCGTACACACAAATGATGATTTTGTATCCCATTCGAATGATGTTTTTTATTTTGTAATTAGAAAAAATAACATAAAAACATAAAATATATTTATTACATGTAGGCTGATATATAATCTTGTAATAAGAAAATTTTATAGTGGAGAATAAAAATAAATAAAATATCTTATAGAATGATGTTCCCTTTTCTTGGGGTGATTCCTTTCGGTTTGCACCAAGGGACACACATGGATATGTTTCAGCCAATGGTAAGGCTTCCTTGTTGATATAAGGGACGTTTGGAGCTTAATTTCTAGTCTATGGAAGATTAAAATTTTCCTGGGAGGTTTGGGGATGTGAGGGGGGTGAGTTCCCTTTTATAGTGGAAGAGTAGTTGAATTCTTTTAAATATTAAAACGTAAACACTGTTGAGAGGTCACCCTTACATAAAATGACACCAATAATTATAAATTTTTTATAAAAATAGGAATATTGTCTAAATCTTTCTGTTCAATTAATTTTTTAAATGTATTTATTGTAATTGGACACTTATGTTAATTTTTAACCATTAAGTAAACTCATTTTTACATTAATCATTATAATTAAGTATAAATACATTCACTAATATTTATTGTCAGAAAACATGTCTACCATACATGATATTATAAATTATTCTGATTAAAAATATGGAAACTTTTTTACATAATTATAACAATTTACTTCTCACACATTAATTTAATATTAATCACATAGAGGTGTCACGAATGCGAGTATTTTAATACGAAAATTTCCAATTGTTTGAAATGTTTTTATATCCAATTTCAACGTAAAATTGGTTACAGAGACCAAAATATTATTAATTTGTGTATAATATATCTAATTATGTATTCAAACAAAATATTTTATTATATAACTATATGTATATATATTAGATGAAAAAGTAGTTTTGAATTAAAATTCTATATTTTCACTATTCATCAATAAAATGAATCTTCTTAGAAAAATACCAAAAATTCACCCAAAGTAAATTTTGATATTTCTATTTCAAAAAATAATTTTATTTTTTCTAATAAAAAATATTAATGTAAAAAAATTGATTTAAAAAATAGGTTATGCATAAAAATGCACTAAAACTACCTCTTAGAAAAAGGCATCCTTTATTCATTAAATTAGATTTATTCTTATATTATACTTATAAAATATATCATATGAGTACCTAAATATTGATTAAATATATAAAATATTAATATTAAAGAAAACATTCATCAAAATAGTTCGGTTTATTTTATTGAGTTAAAATTGTGATTGTACATGGAAAACATTTCATAGAAATTTAATTTCATTAGTTTCAAAGAGTAATAAAATTCATTTATATATAACTAATAACCAATTATTTATTTTATATACATGAGTATATAATATTTTCCCAAATTATATAAATGTAATTGTAACATCCATTCAATCAATTAGGTGGTAATGTTAAAAAATTATTAAAACTGTATCAGTTGTATATTTTAGTTCAGAAAAACATTGCCATGTGTTTAATGCAATATGTTGAATGGACTCAATACTATACGTAAAACAACCCAAAAATAGTGTTTCATATACCAAGATGTTATATATGTGTATCATTTAGTGAAATATTAATGTGGTGTTGCATATAATTCAATGAAAACATAGTGCTTTCATATAACAAAACAAATACTCGGTTTTGTGTGTGATGAAAAATATAAAAAAGATTAAATTAAAAACAATATCACAAAATCTATGGGTGATAGATTATTTTACCATTAAATGGATTTATACCTTGAAATTCGTCTTGGATATCAAATGATTAAAACTTGGATGTTCATTTCAAAAAATACCACTTCGTAAAAATGAATATTAAACATGATTTGAGAAAGGAAATGTTAGAAACAAAATGGATATCAGAAGTAAATCTTAACTTTGATTTTAAATAAGGGAACATTAGTGGAAGGTGAAAACCTGAAAAAGAAAGAAAATAATTAATAATCATATATATTGATAAATATCCTTGATTACATGAAAGTTGATAATCCATAAAAAGTTACAAATCACAAAACCATAAAATGATGTAGCCTAAAAGAGATCATTGATATAGTACAATTTAATGATAATATGAATAAAATTTATTTCAAGGACCTTTTTTTCTAAAGAAAAATAATTCTCATAATAATAAATAATTGTAGGATCTTAGGACGTCATGACCCTTTGGTGTGTCTTGATCAATTTCAAATTCATCTCTTATTATTATAAATGAAGGTGAATTTTTGATTCCTAAATCATTAATAGATCATGAGATCTGTAAATATAATAATATGTGATCACATATGACTTTAGTAATCACAAAAAAGTTTAGATCTTGTTATCCAATATGAATAAATCATCATATGTTAGATAATATTATAATCTCGAAAACCTCATCCCGTGTTTAACATAAACCCATCCATAAATGGTTTACCTGATCACCCATCCAATAGATGGAAGTATAAAACATTATAAATAAGGTCAATAATTTTTTGTTAATCCACATATAATTAATCGCTTGAATATCATAATATAGATATTGATTTTCATATACCAAATATGTTAATACCTTCATTATGTACTCTCTTGAATCATGGTAATAACCAGAATATAAAAAAATAATTATTTAGAACATGGATTATTTTTTATTTAATAGTGTTAGGTTCACTAGGTTGAATACCTTGATAGGAGGGTGGATCAGGGTATAAGAGATTAAAATTTCATCTTCTTCAGATCATTTTTTTTCATTAAACAAAAATATCTTCTCTATCATTATCATTACAAAATATTAATAGAATATAATTAATGCATGAGATAGACAAAATTTTACATGGTACAACCTCACTAGGATATATCCAAGGATCATACAATGGTTGTGTGCTAATGTAAAAAATTCACTAAAGCTGACTACCATTAATGAGTAAATGGTTAATTCTAGATCATATATGTCTAGGATCACTACCTTTACAATATTTAGTGGCTTCTCAATACATTACCAAGGTCCACTCCCAATGCCTTGTTCTCTATCTCACTACTGGTGGAAACAGTCATCGTCTTCCTCTTCCTTTACTCAGTGCTCTTGGAATGGAATCCACTCACAGTTTATAGACTAGTAGCTCAAAAAAAAATTAGACATGTATGTCCCTTAATTTGGATTAATTCCTACATCCTACACATTAGGTAGATGCTCTATTGTTGTCCATTTTTCTCACATAGATGAATTCCACCTTCTCGAGAGATTTTATATAATGAAAAATAATTTCACAAACTGATTTGATGTTTTTTTATCCTTCCATGATTATTCTTAAAACCACATTCTCTTTTGATGTGCTATGTAGTGGGTTTTATGTGTGTATTGCCTCTTCTATGTACCACTTCAGATTCCGCAGACTGCCCACTATTTGATTACACCATCCACCTTCACTATCACATACCTCCTCCACCTACCAACTCCATGTACTATATCTATGAACTGCATCCACAAATAGTCTCTACAATCTATCCTATTTCCACAAACCATTCTCTATCTACGAACTACCTCTGCCTTTTGGAACCACCTGCAGACTTCCTAATTTTGAATACCGTGGACTCCTTCTCAGTGTAATAAGCCTTATTCATCAACATACTACATTATTTGTGGAATATAGGTTCCCACCAAAGCCTTCAGTGGATGTCCTTCTATACGAACCACTTCATCCTTTGCAGAAGTATGCCTCATGAACTTTCTTTGGCATTCACCGAGTTTTCTATGAAAAGATATTCTATAATAAAAATTTCTCCGCACTATAATCAGTGGTATAATTTCTTTTAATATAAGGAAATATACCAACAACATTCTATAATTTAATATTTTCCAAATAAAGAACACAACAACACCTTCATTGAATAATGTTTCTACCACTGTGATCCATAAGTCTTCCCATTAACAATTTCCATATGTGATCTACGTACTACCTTTCCTCCACTATGGCTAATCATTTACACAAATAAAAATCAATCCCGCATACTGCAAAACCATCCTCCAAGGACCATTTTTGGTTTAATGAACCACTTCCGCATATTGAACCAGCTGCCTGGTACACAGCCATGAACCATTCCTAGACATGGTATGTGATACATGTCCCATGATATGTGTTTCTTTTTTTTTATTTCATTCACCATTTCACACAACATTCACTCATATGAGGAAAAATATACGTTTCCAACCAAGAATTCCTTATTTTGAGGTACAAATATTTGGTAAACAATAAGAAATTGAGCAACCTTAAAAACCAGTCTTCATCAAATAGAAACCATACTCATTCATAGTCATATGGATTTGTCAACAAACACAATAAAACACCATACATATTAATAGGACACATTGGGGGACTTTTTCCAAGTAATATCCCCCTTATGGTTTTTAGACAACCCTCCTTAGAACTATTTTTCATATTTTGATACCTCTTTAAGGCTCGGTCCTTCTTCAATCTCCATTCACTAAATTTGATTAAAATAGAGATCACAAATTTACTCAACACATAATATAAGCCCACATGAGCAATGCTCTTCATGTGAATCAATAGAATAATGTAAATTTGATCAAAAAATAACTTTATTCTTTACACAAACTCTTGAAACCAATCAACTGATTTTATTGGGATCCTCAACTATTGTGATATGTAATCATTGATCAATCACATCAAGCATCATCTGATATAATGATCCCCCTAACTGTCTTCTTCTCCAAACATCTTCAGCTTATATTAAACTCCCCCTATCTTGCTTCTCCGTCTAATAGATTCATTCCATATATTTTCTCCCACTGTAATAGTAAAACATTCTCCCCCTTTTTCAAAGAAGCTGAATTAAACTTCACGGTAGCCTGCAATAGGGTAAAGAACAAATATCAGTACATTACGAAAAGGCACACCATACCTCAGGGATAGGGGTCCCACATCCACACTTTTTCTATTGCTGGAAGTCGACTAGACTCTGAGACCCAGTTGATTGCTTTTAGTAAAATTCTTTAGGAAAGGCCTTTGTAAGAATATCTTCAACTTGTTGTCCTATTGGCATAAACATCAAAATCAAAATCACATTCTCCACCTTCTCCTTGATAAAATGATATTTTATTTCGATGTACCTTTTCCTTATGTGATGCACTTTAACTTTTTTAATATTTATAGAAGTTGAATTATGACATTGGATTCTAATCTAAGACATCATTTGGACTCATAAATCAACAATTTGCTTCTTCATCTACAGTAATTGTGTGCATTCTTTAGTAGATGTAATGTACTAAATATCTAGAGTGCTTAATGAAATGAAATCCTGTTTCTTTCTCAGCCAATAAACACACAATACACCATCATAGAAAGCCCTTCGAACATTGATTTCCTAGAATCTTCTGATCTAGCACATTTTTTTCTATATATCCTAATAACTCTAGCTGGTATTTCTCAATATAAAATAATCCAAATCCATTGTTCCATCGATATAATGAAGAATTCTTTTTACTATAATCTTTTTGATATCCTTGATATTTCTTTAATGTTTCTCTATTTGGAATCTCGAAAAAATGTCATTCCATTCTGCTATCAGGTATAATATAGTTTCAGTTATTCCCATGTATTCTGTGATATTAACAGCCTTGACTTCATCAACTCATAAAAGTATAAACCATGTCACAACTGGAGTCTTCATAACAATGGAACTATCCAGTCCAAACCTTCTCAAAAAATCCTTTGAATATTTATATTGAGATATTAATGTGCCATTTTTTCTTCATCTTACCAGTAAAATAAAGAAAAATTTAATTTCACAGATCATTGACATTTCAAACTCACTTTTCAGGAATTCGTAAAAACGTATGCAATGTGTTTCATCTGAACCACCAAAAATTATTTCATCAACATATCTAGAACAATCATCCTTTTATTACTGCCACTGATGAAATAACTATTGTAATCAACTCCACCATTCTAGAAACCACGAGTTTTCCAAAACTATTTAAACCTTGAATAATATGCTCTTGGTGATTACTACAAACCATACAAAGCATTATCCAACTGAAAAAATAGTTCTCATCTTCATGAATGAGAAAACCATATATCCACTCAATGTAAACATCTTCTTCCAATAGTACATTTTAAAATGATGACTTGACTTCCATATAGAAAAAATATAACATTCTTTTAAATGATATGGAAAAGAATAATTAGATTGCCTCTAGCCTCACAATAGGTGAAAATGTCTCATAAACATCAATACCCTCTATCTGAGAGTACCAATTGAACACATGTTGTGTTTTTTTAGAATCAAAACACCATATTCAATAATTTTATTGTGAAATAAATATTTCATCTCTATGAAATTATTTTCTATTGGTGTCAGAAAAATATCCCATGTTAGATTATTTTCAATTTAATCAGGCTCTTCATTCATATCATGACACTTGTTCATATCTCTAGCTAATTCATCAAAAAAATTTAGGATCCACCAGTGATAAGCATGATTATTTTTGTAGAGTCCTCAGTATCCTTCTCTACAATGGTGTGTTTTGATCACCAAATATGATATTCTGGCCTATATCATCGCTTCCCAATGGTCTCTATGCATACACCGATTTGTTTCATCACTTGAGTATTATTCTGAATGAACCTATGGATCAAGTGCATCTCCTGACCTTTTAATCTCTTTATCACTATCCTCATAAGTATTATAATGTATTTGATGAATATTCTGTTCATTTTGAACAATTGTCACACCATGACATTAAATTATCTTTACTAGCAACATATTGAAGAATTTATATGATTTTTTTTCTTAGAGTATCCATGAAATATCCTTTCATCCCCTAGATATTCAAACTTCATTTGTTTCTACATACTTAAAATGAAACATTTACTTTTGTAGACTCAAAAGTACATCAATGAAAACTAATTTACATACCATAAATCATATGAGGTCATTACCTCTTTCGGAAAAAGTAAATCTATATTTGATATATAGACTAATTTCATCGGTTATTTTACAAAATTTCTCCAGAAGGTCTTTCTCAATGATCATTTTTCATTCCATTTTGTTTGAAATCCGATTTCTTTTCTCTACTACTCCATTTTGATGTTGAGTTATTATGGCTACAACATGATTCCTTATCCAAATTTTCTCATGATAAACCACCACATGGATGATTGTGAACTCTGTCTGATTATCATTTCAAATCTTATAGATTATATTACCAATCCACTTTTCATACTCCCATCAATATTTTTTTTCAAATGAACACTTCAAATTTAGGGGTTATTATTGAAACCCATGCCATTCTTCTATAATTACCAATGAATAGAAAATAATATATCTTCCCAATAATAGCTTGGGTTAAATTGGACCACACACATCAATATGCACCATCTCAAGAATCCATATTGACTTTTCTACATTGGGTTATATATTCTTGGAATGTTCTTCCTGAACTGGAAGGCATCACACGTATGAGTATGATCAGGTGATAATATAGGGGCATTACGAGTAGAATAATACTTCAACAAATCATCCTAGGACATTTGGCATGTTGGAAAAGATGCTTAGTCCATCAAAAGTTTTCTTAATACATGGATAGAAATCACATATCGTTTTCTCCAGTAATGATGTATAGATTCCCATTTTTACGCTTTCCATTAAATACAACTAAACCATCCTTTTCCTTGATAATACATATATTTTTCTCCTCTATTGAGGTATAGATTCCCGTTTTTACCCCCCAAAATGCACTCTGGTTTTGGGATTGGCATTCCCTCCCATATATCCAATATTTTCAGGATTAAGATTCCCTCTAATGTACCATCTTTATTCAACCATAATATACCATCTTGTATCTAGATTCAAATTCTCCCCCCATGTAATATCTTTTTTAGGGAATAGGATGCCCTCATTTTTTGGGATTAACATTCCATCTTATTTACCCTTTCATCTCGTAAAACATTTATCATTACCCAATTGAATTAGGGATGTTATAGGTCACACCCATCAAATAATGAAATCATACATGCATGCTCTACAATCTAAGAAAACATTCAACATATCATGACCCCTAAAAAGAGATTGGTTTAATAATGATCCTATCATAACCCCTGAAATGAAATGTTTGTTTTAAAAGTGTCATATTATAAAAAAATCTCTTAATATATGTTTTTTGTTATCATTTCATTATATAATAACCTGGTAAATAAACCGTGATTCATAATAATTTTCTAACAGTATATCCAGTGGAATGGAAAAAATTTTCATAAAAAACATGTCATCTAAACATAAACTATTCAAATAAATAGTAATAATTTTTCCCTTGTATCATATCCCATGTAATGATTAAACTATGTCGATGGATTTCAACATATGTGGGGATGAGTTATGAATGGTTATGTTTTGCATTTATTATAAAAAATAACCATTCTTTGAATATCAATTTTTAAAAATTATATCATTTTTAAAATAATTTTCACTAACAAACCCCTTAAAAACATATTATGATATATTTTAAAAACCATTTAAAATATTTTTTTGAGTAAAATCTCATTTCCACTATGAAAAACATTTTTTATGTCATAGAATAATTTTAGTTCCTTTTTCATATAAAATAACATTGATTGATTATAAAGTAATTGTTTAAAACCATTCTAAACACATTGATAAAATAGAATAAAATAAAATCATTTTCTAGGAAAATGAGTTTAAAATATCATTTAGAATTTTTTTTGGAATTTTTTTAGAAAACATGGATTTTTTAAAAATATATTTACGAATGAAGATAAATAATGTTATATTTTATTAAATCATTTCCTTAATTATCATAATTAACGAAAAGTAGAAAAACTGTACAAAAAAATTAATATAACATGAATAACTAGAGGATAAAAAAATTCATGAGATTTATTGAGATGTGAAATATAATAATTCATCAACTAAAGCATAATTATAAATAATCGACATAAATGGCGAAATTATATTAATAAATTCTTACCACATTGGGAAGTATGATTCCTAATAACCATAATAGAAAAACATATAATGAAGCCTAAATTATTGTAAAAATATTATATTAATTAGATGAAATGTAAATAAGTGTATTATATACACTCCGAATAAAAATTTTGGTTCATAACAAGGAATGTTTCTAATAGAATGAAAATTGATAAAAAAAATTACTTTATTTTTTTGGTAACATTTGAACCATAAAACCAATGAAAGAATAATCCTAAAATGGATATTTAAATACACATAAATTTATATATAATAATCATTTAATACATTCATGGGATACATATACACCATAAAAAAGAAATGAGTGGTAAATAAGGTATATGTATTATAAAAATTAAAGTGAGAATATAAATCCCCTTACTACATAAGTTACCCATAAAACATTATTCGCAAAAAAATCAATTAAAAAATTATATACAATTAAATAATATAAATTTATGAAATATAATTTAGAATTTATACATATACACTACATTTTAAAAATAAGTGGTGAATATATCATATATCTTATTTAAATAATAGTGAGATGAGAATACACTTACCTTATGTGTTGAATTTCATATGACATGTTCAAATACCCTGTATAGTATGTATAAGAATATTATAGATAAACTACATAACAATATTATACTATATAATAAAACATCTGATTTTATTATGACTTTATATTATCAATTTTTTAAAGAATTTCATTTTATTTCTCTTTTTTGGGTAATATTTGCTTTGCTTTTGTATATGTTTAAACTCGATATTCATGATATATTACTTATATCAGTATTTTCATATATAAATAATCAAAACATTGTTTAAATATTCTATATATTCCATATATAAATAGTTATAATAGTCCACACTAATATATATGAAATGGGATACACAATTCAATGAGACGGTAGGTCGTACATAAAAATGAACGATGGTTTAATTTATTATTTTATTGAATAAAATTATGTAAATAACATATTTAAATATAATCTTTTAAATATAATTGTTATTAACTAAATATCATATAATTTTTCTAAACCCATCTTTAATACATTCCATGTAATGTGTGAACAAATTAAATTTCTCTATGGAGGTGGTAGTCCACACGTCCAAAAACAAAGTTATAATATTAACACCAAATGAAAAGAATAGAGGTATATTTTATATAATAATTATATAATAATAAAAACATCATGAATATATGATATTTAATATAAATAAATAATTTCCACCATTATATCTATCCTTGATTTGTTGTAATGGAAAAATTAATGACACTAGATCGCGAGGCATTAGTCTAATGTACAAATAAATAATGATCTTGTATCTCATTAGATTGTAATGTCTGTTAGTGTAGGTAGAAAACCTAAAATAAAAACATATAATTTTAATGATTATATATAGGATATTATATAATAATTTATAAATAATAATTTAGAGGATGGACAATTAAAATAAAACAAATGATCTTATAGAATGATGTTACCACTTCTTTTGTTAATTTTTTTGGTTTTCCCCAAAGGAATAACATGAATTTAATTTTTCCCAAAAGTGAGGTTTCATATTGAGATGTGGTAATTTAGGAGATTATTTTTTAGCATTTATCCAATCCAAAAAGACTTGAGATGTTTGATTAAGTGGTGGGGGAGTTACCTTCTATAGGGGATGAGGACTGTTATTCCAATATATTTAAAAAGGTAAACACTATTGAGAGATCTCCTTCATATCATGTGCCTAAAATAATTAAAATGTTGTTAATAAATAGATTATATGGTAAAAATATTTATATAAAATTTATATTTGAAATGGTTAGGTTATTTTACCCTTAAATATAATGTTTATCCAATATATAAGCTCATTATTACCCTAACCACTGTAATTAAATTTAATTACTTTCCATAAAATTTAATGTCAAAATATAATTTTCTTTTAATTGATAATATAAGTTATGATGATTAATAATATGTAATCATTTATTGTAACACCCCAGGTAAATAAAGAATATTAAATTTTCACTTTTATACATATTTGTGAATAAAATAATAATATTACTTTAATGTGGATGATATGCTCGATGGCGTACCCAATACGCAACAACGAGTTTATTGGGAATCTTACATTGCAATCTAATAATAAAATAATATTATTTTAAATGGTAGTTAACGCCTAGACGTTGTAATGGTGGTAATGAACAGAACTAACTACAAAATGATTATATATGTTTGTCAAATATTTTTACTTTTTACAATAAATGTTAGAGGATTTAAAATGCGAATGAATCCAATTTTAAGCGTAAACATTCTAATATTCTTTAAAAGGTCGATTAACCGCCTTTTGATGGAGAACCTCTTTTAAATCCACTTTTTTGAAACTTTTATGTGTTATATTTGACAAAATAAAATTCTTATTTAGAACCAGGACATCAAAGTTTACTTTGGGTAATTTTTTGGTATTTTTCCGATAAAGTTCATTTTTTAATGAATAGTGAAAAATGTTGTATTTTAATTCAAAACCAATTTTTAATATAATTTATTTATATTATTATATTATCTTTTGAATTGTTTTTAAAGTGAAATTGGAATATATTTTTACCATTTAATCCAATAGTTGTCATTGGAATTAATTTCACTTTGAAATTGGACTTAAACTAATGTCAATATTTTAATAGATTTTGTTTCTTAAAAACACGCTATTTGTTTTGACAGCAGGAATTAATTATTAAATTAATTAATGAAACTTCTATGTTTTAAATTTTGTAAAATAGAAATCATTTTTGAATTCATAATATCAAATATATCTTAGGGTGAGTTTTTGGTATTTTTCTGAAAAACTTTAATTTTAGATGAATAGTGAAACCACTAAGTGGTAGTTAAAGAAACTGATTTTTCGTTTAAATGAATCTTTTCCACTTTTGTGATTTTATTTTCACAAATCCGACATACATGGTTTTAATTAAGAAATAAAATTTGGTTCAATGAGATTAAAATAATTTTTGGTGAATATTAACTTTTATGTTTTATTAATTGCGATTAAAGGTAATTAGTATAATTTAAGGTAAAAATAAAGTTTCAATAATATGAAATGACCTATAAAAATTTCCTATACTCATTGGATGTGTCATGTGAGACCAAGACAATCCATGGGTCAACTTGGGGACCCCATTGAGCCACATTGGTAGGATAATGGCATAAATAACCTTTTATTTAATGTTAAAATAAAAATGTCACAAACATGAGTTTTTTTACTCAAACAATTTTTAAATGGGGTTTTAAAAGTCATATTTTTTACTATAAATATTCATTAGAAAGATAAAAATATTTAATACTTCAGGATAGTTTTTTTATAATTGTTAGACATTAAATAAATTTATTTATTTATGACACCATGATGATGCAGCGATTACCTCATTATTTAACGATTTAAATAAAATGAAAAGATAATGTAAAATATAAGTCCTACACATGTCAAAAACCTATTGGATGGGTGTATTTCTAACTCTAATCACCTTATCCTATAAATATATAATTTTTGGACCTTTAAAATCCGAAAAGAATTTTGTAAAAAAGTAACCTTTTATAACTTTCCAAGAGTTCCCCTCCTCTCCTCCTATAAAAGGCCGCAACCTCTACCACCTTACCCACACCTCTCAAGCCTTTGTCTTGTCCAAACACTGCCCATTTTTTCTCTCCAAATCCCTATATTCATCATTGAAGCCTCAATTTGGGCTGAATTGTTTCCAAAAAAGCCTTTGTTCTCAAATCTAAGAGAGTTACCCGATTTAAAGATAATGTCTTCCCTTGTGTTCTTTTGTTTTATTTTGCTTCTACAAACCCATAAACTCTTTTTATTAATTTTTTTCACAAAACCAGTTTAATAAATATACTAGGATGTTTTTATAAGAAGGATTCGTGCTACACTTTCACACACCTCCGTCTAATGGTTAAATCACATACTGTTTCTGTGGATGGTGAATTACTGCCTCACGAAACGTTGATTATTCAATATTCTTTTAACACCTCCAAAGGTGGCCATTAAGATGTCACTATATTTATATATGATATATAATATGTTTATGTTTTCCTTAAGCTTCTGTATTTTTCATTTATGGCATACCTTTATGGTTTCCATTATTGGTAAGCGTGATATCTTCATTTTAGGAAGTGCGGACTACCGCCCCCTCAAAGTTATTTGATTCGTTAAAGCCATATGTGGAATGTATAAAGGACGGAATTAATGGTATTACATATGATATCCAACTGGAATTATAATATACCTTTATATAATTATTCTTTCATTCCATTTAATACAAAAAAAGAAAGGAATGTAGCGTTCAAGCGTACGTACGACTTACCGTCTCCATGAACGGCACTTTTCATTTTTTATCTCGAAATGTTATGTACTATTATAAGTACATATATATATAATGGATATATATGTAATATATTACATCTAAATATTTGATATAATTCTGGAATTATAATATATATATCTCTCATTTTGTTTTAATTCCATTAATATGACAAAAAATGAAAGTAGCATTCATGCGTACGTACGGCCTACAGTCTCCATGAACGGTGATTTTTATTTTTTTTATCTCCAAATGATATTGAATAGTATAAAATGAATATATACTAGATATATATGATATTTAAAACATCAATACTATTCTTGATATGATGTAACTATAACTACATGGAAAATTCTTTTCCAACATGTTCAATTTTTACTCATGTACCGAAAATCGACAAAAACGTCTGATATGAACTCACATTATTAACCAATTATTATAACATTATAATATGTGATATGAAATGAATAATAATCTTTAAAGTATGTCCTTAATAAATTATAAATTGACCAAATTTTATTATTCAGGAGATTAAAGAACGATCAAGTCATGTCGGACACCAGGTAAGGGATCCTACCCCTCTTTCTTTTTAAGTGCACTCTTTTATGTCATTCCATTTAAGCTCATCTTTCTTATGATTGGGATGTTATTTTATATTACTATTAATGTACTTTTTTTATGTTCATATGATGAGAGACCCTATTTTCCCTCTTCAATCCATTTTAGAAGTTTTGAGTGGCGCCGTTAGGCTGCTGAATTTTCGTAAGAGATCCAACCTCTCTATTTATTTTTAAGTACTCTTCCTTATGTAACTTCTTTTAAGCTACTCTTTGTTATGTTGGGGGATGTTATTTTATATTTATATTTCTTTAAATTTTATGTTAATATTATGAGGGACCCTTTTTGATCTCATCAATCCATTTTGGGAAGTTTTAAGTGGCGCTGTTAGGCTGCCGGGTTTTTGTAAGGGATTTTTCATCTCACTTTTATTACTGTGAGATTTATGATAAATTTTCCACCATTTCCTTTGAGTGGTATATATACTGCCCATTATTCTACTCTTTGAGTAATATACTTTTTTTTATGAGTATTTACATCAATTTTGTATAGTCCTTCTTTCATGGGGTGTATGTTTCGAAAGATACCCAAGTCGGTAAGGGAACCTTTCACCCTCTAATTTTTAAAAGACATCTTTTATTGGGTCTTTTAATTTACATATTGTAATGTTGGGATATGTTATTCAATATCCTTATGGATGTAAATATTATGTCCAAGTGATGAGATACCCTTTTTATCTCTCATTAACTCATTTTCTGAATTTTGTAGTGACGCTGTTAGGCTGTCAAATTTTTCCATGGGAACTTCTTAACCCAATTTTGATTCTTTGGGATAAAATTGTACTCCTTGAATATGTCGTTCTATGAATATGAGTGAATAGCCTCTGATTTTTTACACTTAATATCCACTTATATTTTGTGTATTTTTTTGTCACACATAATTATGTAATTGAATTATCCTTAATCCAAGGATACCGTCATTGTATGGGACTTCGTCTCAATCTCCTTTCATTGAGTTATATTTTGTTTTATACACAACCTTATTTTATACGGTGTATAAAACCCTTTGACTTTTACGTTTTTCCAAAATGAAACTTTTTATACGAATCGTTTTACTAAACGATAAAAGGGAATGTTTTGGTCATACGTATGCGGTGACAACAACATCTTCACCGTTGTGACCATTATTTGAGTTTCAGCTTACTCTACAAGCAATAACTTTTTTTAAATGAAAAATATATACCATGTTTTACTTTTCTTTTATTTTGGTATTGCAAATGGTTTTCATAATGTTTTTATATCAATGTGTTGTATTGATATCTTATGATTGAAAATTGGAAATATCATGTTTCCTTTAGGCATATTTTATGTGATACGATTATGTTATGGTTCTTGGGAATTATTATGAAGATGGGTGGTTCAGTGATAAACTAAGGGCGGGTGAGCCTGCTATAGCTCTCTAATGCATTGGGTAACGCGATGGAGTTAAACATTAAGGTTTATCCAAAGAGATTTAGGGAATATACTGTGATGGGTATTCCAAATGTAACCAAGAGGGTTAATCCCTACGTAAGAATGTTATGAATGCCTCGTGTTACCTTTATTCCTTATGATTTCTATGATTTATTCATGATTTGATGAGGTATGTTAAAATGCTTATGTTTTGTGAGTAAATTATGATTTCATACATGGACTAATGTTTTCTTTTCGTACTTTTAAATACTTTACTGAGATTTTTATGCTCATCCAATGTTTTTGAAATGTTTTTCACATGTCAAGGGAAAGGTGCATGTTATGATGATAGTGTCAAGGAAGTTTCAATAAAGAATCCATGTTTTATTTGAAATATGTTTCCGTTGATGGGGAAAAATGAATACTATCGTTTATTTAACCACTTTTTTTAAATGTGGAATGCAATTCATGATTTATGATATAATTCTATAAAAATCTAAACCTAATAAGTTCCTCAATGTGAATTATTCATTTAATTAAATATTATGTAAGGTTTAAGGCTAGGGCCTTATATTTGGTATTAGAGGTCGGTTTAGATAACTCTAGATGTTAGGGTATTCTCTAAGAATAAGTGACATTACCATAATGGTTAGGATTTCAGAAAGAGTCCTAGTTTTAGATAAAGTGAATGAGTAAGTATATCTTAGTGTTTATCTTCCTCATTAGTACGTGATGGTTTTGTTGATATACTCACACTGACATTTCAGTTTTTAGTGAATGGATAGATCTAGGAGGCATCAAAGTGACAATAGGTTTGAAGGAAACAGTGGTGGATCTCTGATTAAGATACTGGATGAAATGGGGGATTCAATGAGGAAACTCGTGGTTGTTCTAAACTAACTATCAAGGAGTCATGATAAACCACTTGAACCTTGGTATGTTCTATAATGCATCTTGTACAAGATGTCCAATTGATGTGGAAGTTCAGGTAATAATTATAAAGGTAACCATTATGGTTCATATGATCCTTACTTTTTAGGTAATTATGGGTTACACTATGATATGATGGAAAATGAATGGCAAGAGATAAACATGAGGTTAAAATATGTTATGATTATTTTTGATGATTTTATCTCATTTTGGGGATTGTTTTAAGAATTATATAGTTTTGGAAAAAGGACAACACGCAGACCGTGTGACAACCCATCACGTCAGACAAAGCTGGGGGAATCGAACCCACAACCAAAGTGCAACTGGTATTTATCACCTACCACTGGACTACGTGAAGTCCCTGGTTAGTTTGACTAATTATTTTTAGTTAGATGATTTTAGGAATCAATAGTAAGTTTATTTTGGGTTATATATGGAAATGATTAACCTATCATTGAGGATATGTGATTAGGTTAATTACATTTCAATATGAGAATTTTAGATAAACTGATATTATTTGGAGATAAAAGTTAATTTGTACCTTGGAAGACTATGTGATTAAATCCTTTAAATATTTGGGTTTCAATCTTAGTTTGGTTTAATTTGAATAATTTTATAGACAATTGTTTATCGAATGGTCTTTGTTGAACTTTGGGTTTTTGTTGACAAATTTTGGAGATTAAAAATAGATTTTTTTTTTATACAGGATTATACTTTTGTGGATTATCTGATCTCATACTAACAATTTTGGTTTTGGTTTTTGTCAAAAACATGGGAAAAATATAGCTCTCTTTTGTGGATTACGTGATTCTAAAGAAGTTTATTATAGTACTCTTAATGCGAACAAGTCTTCCTAAATACTCATCTTTTCGAAAAAATATGAGTTTTGATTAAGGAATATAGTAAAAGTTGAATGTCTATGTGACAAGTAAGTATGTTTCATTATGATTAACTTAAGCTCAAAAATAAATTCCTCAATGAAGATTAACATAAAACAAAAATGTTTCCTGTTAACTTTTCTTACTAGGGAATTGAATACCATTTAACCCAATACATGTTTGAGATTTTCTTATGGTTATCTGTCTCCTAGACATGTTTACTATCACTCTCCCTCAGAACATGAACCTTTGTTTTTTCCACCATATCCATGTTTTCTTATATGGAATCCAAGTATGGGTTAATTCCGTTGACCTTTGTACTTCTCTTTATTTATTTTAAAGTGAATGTTTTACTGACTCTTGTTCCGATGGGGGATTTTCAATGATGTTTCCAAGCCCGATTTTAAAATTGCGAGGACGCAATTCCCAAAATGGGGGAAGGATGTAACACCCCAGGTAAATAAAGAATATGACATTTTCACATTTATCCATATTTGTGAATAAAATATTAATATTACTTTAAAGGGGATGCTATGCTTGATGGAGTACCCAATACGCAACAATTATTTTCTTGGGAATCTTACGTTGCACTATAATAATAAAATAATATTATTTTAAATGGTAGTTAATTCCTAGACGTTATAATTCTGGGAATGAATAGAACTAAATAAAAAATGATTATATATTTTTGTAAAATATTTTTACTTTTTACAATAAATTTTAGAGGATTAAAAATGCGAATGAATTCAATTTTAAGCGTAAACATTCTAATATTCTTTAAAGGGTCGATTAACCACCTTTTGATGGAGAACCTCTATAAAATCAACTTTTTGAAAATTTTATGTGTTATATTCGACAAAATAAAATTCTTCTTTAGAATCATGACATCAAAATTTACTTTGTCTCAATTTTTGGTTTTTTTCCGATAAAGTTCATTTTTAATGAATAGTGAAAAATGTTGTATTTTAATTCAAAACATCATTTTAATCTAATTTATTTGTATGATTAGATTATCATTTGATTTTTTTTTTAAAATTGAAACTAGAATATATTTTTACCATTTAATCCAATAATGGTCATTGGAATTAATTTCACTTTGAAATTGGACTTAAACTAGTGTCAATCTTTTAATTGATTTTGTTTCTTAAAAACACACTAATTGTTTTGACAGCGAGAATTATTTATTAAATTAATTAATAGAACCTATATGTTTTGAATTTTTTAAAATAGACATCATTTTTTAATTCGGAATATCAAATATAGCTTAGGGTGAATTTTTGGTATTTTTCTGAAAAACATCAATTTTAGATGAATAGTAAAACCACTAAGTGGTTGTTAAAGAATCTGATTTTTCGTTTAAATGTATATTTTCAACATCTGTGATTTGATTTTCAAAAATCCGACATACATGGTTTTCATTAAGATGTAAAATTTTCTTCAATGAGATTAAAATATTTTTTTGGTGAATAGTATCTTTTAAGTTTTATTAATCGCGATTATAGGTAATTATTGTAATTTAAAGTACAAATAATGTTTTAATATTATTAAATGACCTAGACACATGTCCTACCCACATTGGATGTGTCATGGCCGACCAAGACAATCCATGGGTCAACTTGGGGACCACTTGGAGCTACTTTGGTAGGAAAATGACATAAATAACCTTTTATTTAAAGTTAAAATAAATATGTCACAAACATCAGTTGTTTTATTAAAACAATTTTTAAATAGGGTTATACAAGTCATATATTTTAATATAAATATTAATTAGAAATCTAAAAAGTTTTCCTACATCATGATATTTGTTTTATAATTTTTAGACTTTATATAAATTAAGTTATTTATGACACCATGATGATGCAACGATTACCTCATTATTTAACGATTTAAATAAAATGAAAGGATAATGTAAAATCTAAGACCTAAACATGTCAAAAACCTATTGTATGGGTGTATTTATAACTCTTATCACCTTATCCTAGAAATATATAATTTTGGGACCTTTAAAATCCGAAAAGCATTTTTTAATAAAGTAACATTTTATAACTTTCCAAGAGTTCCCCTCCTCTCCTCTTATAAAAGGCCCCACCTCTACCACCTTCCCCACACCTCTCAAGCCTTTGGAACGGCCAACCCCTGCAAATTTTGTCTCTCCACATCCCTATCTTAATAATTGAAGCCTCACTTTGGGCAGAATCCTTTCCAATGTATCCTTTGAGCTCAAATCAAAGAGAGTTACCTTATTTAAATTTAATGTCCTCCCTTGTGTTCTTTTGTTTTATTTTTCTTCTACAAACCCCTAAACTCTTTTTATTACTTTTTTTTGTAACAACACCATTATATTATATATACTAGGATGTTGTTATAAGAAGGATTCGAGCTACACTTTCACACACCTCCGTTTAATGGTTAAAGAACATACTGTTTCTGTAGATGGCGAATTACTGCATCACGAAACGACGATTGTTCAATATTCTTTTAACACCATTAAAGGTGGCCATTAAGATGTCACTATATTTATATATGATATATAATATGATTATGTTTTCCTTAATCTTCTGTATTTTTCATTTATGGAATTCCTTTATGGTCTCCATTATGGGTAAACACGATATCTTCATTTTAGGAAGTGCGGACTACCGCTCGCTCAAAGTGATTTGATTTGTTAATGCCATATGTGGAACGTATGAAGGATGAAATTAATGGTATTAAATATGATATCCTACTGGAATTATAATATACCTTTATATAATTATTATTTCATTCCATTTAATACAAAAAAAGAAATGAAAGTAGCGTACATGCGTACGTTAGGCTTACCGTCTCCATGAACAGTACATTTCATTTCTTATATCTAAATGTTATGTACTATTATAAGTACATATATATATAATGGATATATATGTAATATATTACATATAAATTATGGATATAATTCTGGAATTATAATATATATATCTCTCATTTTGTTTTAATTCCATTAATATGACAAAAAATGAAAGTAGCGTTCATGGGTACGTACGACCTACCGTCTCTATGAACGGTGCATTAAATTATTTTTATCTACAAATGCTAGTAAATAGTAAAAAATTAATATATACCGGATATATATGATATTTAAAACATCAATACTATTCTGGATATGATGTACCTATAACTACATGGAAAATTCCTTTCCAACAAGTTTAATTTTTACTCATGTACCGAACATCGAAAAAAACGTCTGATATGAACTCACTTTATTATCCAATTGTTATAACATTATCATATGTGATATGAACTGAATAATAATATTTTATAGGAGTTCCTTAAGAAATTATAAATTGACCAAATTTTTTATAATGAGATTAAAGAACGATCGAGTCATGTCAGAGACGAGGTAAGGGATCCTACCCCTCTCTTTCATTTTAAGTGCACTCTTTTATGTCATTCCTTTTAAGATCATATTTCTTAAGATTGGGATGTTCTTCTATATTACTCTTACTATAATTTTTTTATGTTCATATTATGAGATACCCTATTTTCTCTCATCAATCCATTTTGGATGTTTTGAGTGGCGTCGTTAGGCTGCTGAATTTTCGTAAGAGATCAAACCTCTCTCTTTCTTTTGAAGTACTCTTTTTTATGTCACATATTTTAAGATCCTCTTTGTTATGTTTGGGGATGTTATTTTATATTCCTCTTTCTTTAAATTTTATGTTAATATGATGAGAGACCTTATTTGATCTCATCAATCCATTTTGGGAAGTTTTAAGTGGCGCTGTTAGGCTGCCGAGTTTTTGTATGGGGTTTTTCATCACACTTTTATTCCCGTGAGATTTATGTTAAATTTTCCACCATTTACTTTGAGTGGTATATGTACTGGCCATTATTCTATTCTTTTTGTAATATACGTTCTTTTATGAGTATTTACATCAATGTTGTATTGTCCTTCTTTCATGGGGTGTTTGTTTCTAAAGATACCCAAGTCGGTAAGGGAACCTTTCACCCTCCTCTTTTTAAAAGACTTCTTTTGTTGGGTCTTTTAATTTACATATTGTAATGTTGGGATATGTTATTATATATCCTTATTGATGTAAATTTTATGTCCAAGTGATGTGATATCCTTTTTATCTCTCATCAACTCATTTTCTGAATGTTGTAGTGACGCCGTTAGGCTGCCAAATTTTTTCAAGGGAACTTCTTAACCCAATTTTGATTCTATGGGATAAACATGTACTCCTTGAATATGTCGTTATATGAATATGTGTGAATAACCTATGATTGTTTTACACTTAATATCCACTTATATTTTATGTATTCGTTTGTCACACATAATTATGTAATTGATTTATCCTTAATCCAAGGATACCGTCTTTGTATGGGACTTCGTCTCAATCTCATTTCATTGAGGCATATTTTGTTTTATACACAATCTTATTTTATAAGGTGTATAAACCACTTTTACTTTTATGTTTATCCAAAAGGAATCTTTTTATACGAATCGTTTTACTAAATGAAAAAAGGGAATGTTTTTGTCGTACGTATGCGGCGACAACAACTTCTCCACCGCCGTGACCATTATTTGAGTTTTGTCTTCCTCAACAAGACATAACTTTTTTTAAATGAAAAATAAATACCATGTTTTATTTTTCTTTTATTTTGGTATTGAAAATGGTTTTCATAATGTTTTTATATCAATGTGTTGTATTGATATCTTGTGTTTGAAAAGTGGAAATGTTATGTTTCCTTTATGCATGTTTTATGTGATACGATTATGTTATGGTTCTTGGGCATTATTATGAAGACGAGTGGTTACGTGATAAACTAACGGTGGGTGAGCCCGATATATCTCTCTAATGCACTAGGTAACGCGAAGAAGTTAAACGTTATGTTTTCTCCGAAGAGATTTAGGGAATATAGTGTGATGGGTATTCCAAATGTAACTAAGAGGGTTACTCCCTACGTAAGAATTTTATGAATGCCTCAAGTTACCTTTATGCCTTATTATTTCTATGATTTATTCATGATTTATGAGGTATGTTAAAATGCTTATGTTTTATGAGTAAATTATGATTTCATACATGGACTAATGATTTCTTTTTGTACTTTTAAATCCCTTACTATGATTTTTATGCTCATCCCATGTTTTTGAAAAAAATTTCACAGGTCAAGGGAAAGGTGCATGTTATGATGATATTTTAAAGGAGTTTTCATGAAAGAATACATGTTTTATTTTAAATATGCTTCCATTGATGGGAAAAACAAATATTATCTTTTATGTAACCACTTTGTTTAAATGTGGAATGTAATTCATGATTTATGATCTAATTCTCTAAAACTCTAAACATGAAAAGATCCTCAATGTGAATTATTCATTTAATTTAATATTAAGTGAGGTTTAAGGTCGGGGCCTTATATTTATTCCAAATAATAACAATAGATTTTGATTATTTTTTTTCAAATTAATCTCATAGATGTGTCTTGAAAGTAGGTTTTCTAAAGAAAAACATCCAAAAGTTTGAAATGTTTTATATCCTAATTCAATGTTTAATTTGTTACAAATACCTAAAAATTATTCATGGATGTATTATTGATCTAATTATACATTTCAATAAAATTTTTAGGTACATTTACTATATAAGAAAATTATATTACGATGATGTTTTGAATTTCAATTCACCATTTTACCCAATTGATTAGGAAATGAATCTTCATAGAAAAATAATAACAAATAACCCCATGTAAAATTTCATATTACAATTTAAAAAATTATTTTCATTTTTTAAAATAATAATTATAAAAATTACAAAATTTACATTTAATATGTGTTCTATATTAAAAGATGTTAAAATTATAATTTAGCCAAATACATCATATTATACAAAAAATTGGAATTCCTCTTATCTTACACCAAATAAATATATTAGATTAGTATAAAAATAATGATTTACAATATAATGGATTTATTTTATATAAACATATAATAAAGTGTTTTTTGTATTTTATTTAGATAAAACTTTGTTTTTGTAAAGAAAAATGGATTTCTTAGAAAATTGATTTCTATATTTTCAATGAGTTATAGCATTTAAATATAATAGTTGATAAAAAACATTTTTTTATATACACATGTGTGAATCATATTTACAATTTAGTTAATATTATTTTTAACATTCATTCCGATGGTTATGTGGTATCTATAATTGTATTTTAAAAACAATATTAATAGTATGTTGTTGTTCGGTAAAACTCATCTTAATGTGTAACACAAGCTATCGAAGGAACTCGATAATTCTTGAAACCCAAGAAAAACATTGTGTTTCATGTACCACAATATAATCTGTTTTGTTCTCAATAGTTCAATATTAACTTGGTTTTGTGTATAACACAATCCAAGCATACTGAATTCGTATAAAAATGTTATATTTAGAGTTTTTTTAAATTGAAAAATTCAAAATATAATAAATAAATAAATTTAATAAACATTTACAAACTAAATTCAGAAAATATCTAGATGATACATTTTCTAGCATTATCTCTTTGTTTTTATACTTATTTACCCGATTACCGTTTTCTATGATAGACCATTTTTGTGAAGGTAACAATTCATAATGACAACAGATTAAAATTTTCTCATTATAAAAAATGAAAGCACTAATTCAAAATGATGAGTCAAATTTTTTATCTAATTTTTATGTGATATAGATTTTATCATAATATATGTATAAAACAATTATGAAACATAACTTTTAGATCATTTTTCAATGGTAAAAAACATGTACAAACATTATATATAATTTTTATTAGTATAAAATAATTTACATAATTTTCATTATATACAATATTTTTTTATATTAAAATTAAATAAAACACATAATTGGTATTTTAAATTACTCAATATAATGAATGTTAATGGTATTTTTTAAAAAATCAATATTTTTCTCCATTAGAAAAATTAACCCCTTTAGAAATATGTGAAAAATTCCCCAAAAGTTATATTTGAAATTTTTTTCATGAAAATGTAGAAATTTTTCTCAAATAAAATATTTAAAATAAAAAATATATATTTTATATTATTTTATATATTTTATAGAAAATGATTTTATTAAATAATTTTATTCCTTTATCCACAAAAAACATTTATAAAATTATTTAAAATACATTGATGAATATAAATCCAAAATATGAATACTTATAAATAATAAGAGTGATTTATTCGAATATTACATGGGTTTTCACATATATCACCAATTAAGAAATTAAATCTATATAATTGTATTCATTATATAAAAAATTGAAGGTACTAATCACTACTATAATTTTATGATTTCAATGTTTATTCCTCAATCAAGTGACTCTTCCATAATACTTTTACATGGAGAATCAATATATTTCACAGTAGATTCTCAATGTGATAAACAATCTAAATTTGACCTTTTTTATGATAGAGATTATCCTCTAACTATATCACCTTTAGTATCAAAGAATGAGATGCGTCAGGTAGGTACATTCATAGAAACAAAACCGAAAAGACATTGTGTACCTAAGATAAAAATAATGGTAAATTTTCCATATAATAAAATAATAATACCATTTCTAGTATTTCATTTTGATCAATTATTCATTGAAATAAATTTTCATCTATAAAAAAACACATAAGACTTTTTCATTGGGGCATTTCATGAAAATAACATTCACTAAACTAAAATTAATCGTCTATCCTCTCGTTATCTATACTTCACATTAGATTTTTTTGTTATACACTATCATGATGAAAAATAATCTTTAACTTCTCATCTATTTTTTATACATTTCTTTCCCAAAAAAATCCTTTTGTTGACTTCATCTCAAAATGAGGGAGTTCAATTGAACATTCAATATAATGACTTAAATGGTTCCATTATAAAATATTAATTTAAAAGCTTATCATATGAAAATTAAATTAAATACATCTTCTTAACCCAAATTTTGTGATAATATATTGATAATTAGGAAAGCATATTCTTTAATTTTTTTATTTTATACTTAAATTGTCACACCTCAACCCCAGTTGCCCAGAGCCGGTGCATTATTCAATAAATTGGAATGATTACAAGGACTAAAATACTGAAGGACAAGTAGTTTAGTAGTTTTTGAAATCCATATACATATATTGGTTCAAATTTAAAACATGAATGAAAATACATCATCAAATATTTATGGGGAACAATCAAAACACGTAGTTTATCCCTATAGGGCATTCATAATAAACGTCTTCATTTACGAAGAATATGAATAATAAAAAAGGGGTGAGCTCAGATGCTCTATATGGGTATGAAATACAGTGTAAGATGTCAAAAATATAAATTTTATGCATGGTGAATATCTTAAAACACATTCCTTTAAAAATAATTAGCGACATAATATGGAAGAAATATGAGTTGTGTAAATATGAAATACTAAAGCAATATCATGGGTATTCTAATAGTATAATAACCACAAGAATGTTAATTTAATATTTTCATCATGAGGTAAAGCATAATTTTGGACATCATAACCTTACCATCAAGGCCTCATGTAATGACCATAAATAATCATTTTGGTTAAGGCCTCATGTCAAGATCGAATTTTGTCTCGTGAGACCTACCGATGAATCGAGGGGCTATTGTGGGCACCACTAATCAATTACTATGTCCTATATATTCCTCATATGAATGGGGATCAACATAAAAAACATAAACATTCATATTGAAACTAACATATAAAATGAAAATAACTTTATCTAATCACTAAATATAAACACAAACTATTAAGAGTATTACCAGGAATAGTTTCAAGATAGAACATCCACAATCAAACTAATCATAAACCATTACATAACACAAGGTAGATTATATGATTGTATATAATCATCAACGAATTACATGATTCAACAATGGATGCTGACATAGATAAAGAAAAATTTAAATGAGACCATTGAAAATTCCTTGAGGAAATAATACTTAAGCATTCCAAAATGTCACATACCACATTTACATTCAAATAAAAATACCTTATAATTTCATAAGAATAAGGATACTCTTGATATGACATACCGAAGTGTAGAAAAAACACGACAAGAAAGAAATAAGTTATAAAAATTGCATATATCTCATAAAAGATAGAGTGAGATGAGAAAAATACTTTTTTACATTAGAGAGAATAGCCATGTTTAAAAATCATTTTTATTTGTCATGAAATCTGATTTTAAACAATAATATTCTATAAAATAAAATGTAAGGTCATTTAAATTATATTTTAGAATTAAATAATGTCTTATTTAGGTGGAATCATTTTAAAATATTTTTAAATGAAGATTCAAAACTAAAACATTTTACTTTGTTTCAAGAAACTATTAATGGATATTAAAGCCCAAAAGAAATTTTTTCCATTATAAAACCAAAAATGAACCAAAATAGATATTTCATGAAAAGAATGTTGATTTTAGAAATATATATTGCATAAAATTGATATAGAGTGAACATCAATATATGTAATGATTTTAGATGTTTGATGAATTGAGCTTGCATTTCAGAATAAGTTTTGAAAGATTATTTTAAAACATGTTAATAACCATAAAATAAAGAAGTTTTATGATTGGTAAAAATATATAGAAAATATAAAACTAATTTATGAGGAGTAAATAATTATTAATAAGAATTTCATTGAGGTTAATATAGAATAAGTGAAACCTGAATGAAAATGGTGGTTCATGTAGAAAATACATACAACTCTATAATCAATTGAATTGTTTTACTTAAAATTAAGAATAATAAAATGATAATTTTTATATAATAAAAATAAATATATTAATGATATGAAACATCAATGAGAAGTATACATACAATGTACATAAGTAATAGTAGTGAAAAAATAATACCTCACTAAAATGGATGTGAGACAAAGAAAACCATTACCTTATGTCTAATGGTGTTTTTCACTTGATTTAATGACCTGAATAATCATATTTAGGTTCATTAAATAATAATTAAAGAACCTAATAGACATGTAATTATTTTTTATAACCATATTAAGTTAATTCATGGTGTTTATGATTGGTTAAGAGGTTCAATTTCATTAGTTTGGTCTATTTGTTTAATAATCGGTATATTTATATACATGGATGGAGAATTATGTAAAAATAAGGATTTCATTCTCGAATTTAAGTATTCTGTTATTATTGAACATCAATAAGGTTATATAGTATTACATTTTATTTAGATACATAGAATATGATGAATCATTATATAAAATATTTAATGTCAACTATTTGTGTTAATTAGCGGGTTTTGAACAAAATGAACTCATTTTTATTTATAAATAAGAAACATGTGTACAAAAAGTTTCCAAAAAAATATATGATACAAAATAAATATGTTATATTCTATTTCAACCATATAAATTCTTTCATGACCATAATTGAATATGGTAATAGAAATTGAAAACCCATAATCCATGAATGTTGTAAATTAGCACGTATCAGATGGTGTTTTTTACTAATTGAATTGAAGTGTAATAAATATATTATAATAAATTATTCCATAATCACAGAAAATTATAGTAAATGTATGGTATTGGAGTTTTAATAACAATTGTATGGGGATATGTGAGGATATAAAGGAATGAAATTGAACTTGAAATGAATGTATAAGAATTGAAAAGTGGAATTAACCTCTTGAATTAATCTTCCATGAGAGGCTCTTAAGGGGAGATTATTTTCATTTTTATGATACCAAATGATTCTAGACATGGGGGAGGATATTGGGGGGATATTTTAGTTTAATCTATATGAGGTTGAAGGCTTGAGACGAGTAAAGAAAAAAGGGGAGTGTGGGTGGTTTTTTTAGTGGAGGAGAGGAGGGGTTAATTAATATTTTAATCAGTATATTATTATTTCTCCATAAGATAGGAAAAAATGATGATTCTAGGAACAAAAATAGTGATATGTGATTGTTAGTTTGAACCAATGTTTCTTACATCAATGATGATGCTAGGAATAGTTTATTTAACTCACACTATATATATATTTAGTAAATTATAGTATTTCACAATTCATTAAAAATTCAAGTATTTTAGAAAACCTTAAAAATTCACCGTAAAAATATTTCTCTGTGTACAACTCAAAAATTAAATCCATTTTTTAAAAACTATCAATATTTTTAATTCACATTTTAAATAAAATCATAATTTATTGAAAAAATCAACTTTAAAACTATAAATAGTTTTATAACACTTTGAAAAGACATTCAAGGTCACATAAAATAATCATTTAACCATAATACAGTAAAATGAAACTTTTTTTATATGTTATAAAAATAAATTTCAATTAATAATTATTAAATTAATCATAAAATTTGTAATTAAAACATTTATGACTTACAAAAATACCAATACTTATGCTATGATAATATTTTTGACTTATAGTATATCTAAATAGTATTGATACATTAATGGGTGAAGTTTATATTTTTCTAACAAATTTACTATTCAATATTATTTATAAGGATATATTACTATTCATAAGGGTCGTGTTAATATTCACCAAAATGGTAATGTGATCCTTTCAGGCTCAAAATATATTACTCAACACAACTTTGTATGTCAGTTTTTTGAAATTCATATTATTGAAGTGACACAATTTTTTTATTGGTTATATTATAAAAATGTTTGGTTTTGTAGACACTCAGTAAATTATTCATTTAATATTTATTTTAATAATCATTGGGTGTTTCATTCTCCGCTGATTTAAATAGTTTCACCGTGAATATTTTAAATTGAAATTCAAAAGTTAAGGGCTGATTCTTGAGAATTCACATGTGGGAATCCCACATCAATAATACGGATAAAATATCATATTAATATGATGGAAAGGGTGATTAATATGCTACTAAATCACTAAACATTCTAATTGGAAAAAGTGGTCATGGAAGAATAATGAAACCATCATGTTCTAATATATAATGATAGAGTACTTTCTTAGATGAATGCTCATTACCAAAAAATAAACTAAATTTGTTAAAAATTGCATTTATATCATAAACAGAGATATGATAATAATAAAAATTATTTAAGATTTTATTCCTATAGTTGAGGAATTATTCCAATCTATAAGAGTATAAATATATGATTATATATCATAAACACAATCTTATCCTTTTGTGTGCCTTAAACTATCCTTACAACATCTCTTAGCACATGTTACATTATGTAGTGATATTAAGATCTTAAACCTCATAAAATGATCATCTTAAACCACATCAAAAAAGGTTTAACATTCCAAAAGCACATGATCCAACACTTTAGAATCATTCTAAAATTCATTATTTCTAGATCCACGTACAGAGGGCCATTAACAGTCCCCATTTGTTTATAACTTCATGATCTATCCTACCCAATGCATCTACTCCCTAATTTTCCAACAATCAACATGAACAATCCCTATATTTTCACAATCCAGATATGTGAATATACACATCAAGTGTCCACTTGAAATATGGAAATAACTCAAATTACCAAAAATATTTATTTTAAACATGAATGTTTCTATACAAATGTTATTGGATATATTCTTTATAACCCAAAATGTTGTAAACTCCAATAATTATATCATAGAAAACATGATGATAAGTAAAAAATCGGTTTTGAATAGTCAGTACTTATCTAAATGAATCATTTCATCATCATTATATTCTTCATTAGAAAACTATTTAGGGTTTTCCTTTTGTCAATCATGAGTTCTCCAAAACATTTAGCTTCTATCAAAATATATTTTCATGGTACTGTTAAACTTATGGATTTAAATACATAATGAAAGAGTATTTCAGTATAATCCTCATATATTCTATATTTCTTATAACCAGTACATTACTGATTTTGTTTTCAAATGACGTGATTCTTTACTTGGTATATTAATAATTCTAATTCATCTATGGAAGAATCATAACTTGAAAATTAACCTATATAATCATTTGGGGACTATTCATTTGACCTTAGGACATTTATTTTCATAGTGTCCCATCTCATTTCCGTTGAAGCATTTAATATTGGAAACGATTTTCTTGCTGCTATAATCCCGAAATTCATGTCCTTATTCACCACACATATAATAAACTCCCATTCCATTCATGCATTTACATGGGTGATTCTTTCCATATTTATTACATGTGAGAAAACGCATCTTTCCCTTCTTCCCTTTATCCATATTTTTCTCTACTATCCTATTATTATTTTTCTTCCCATCAAATCCATAAGGGTCAGAGAATTATTTTCATACATTGTTAACACATCATACTATTTACTCATATGATGAGGATATTTGGGAGACAATTTTATTTTGAAATGATGGATTAAGACCATTAGAGATATGATCAATTTTACTATTTGAATAATGTGCATTAGATATGTTCTCATTCCTTCTACTAGGAACCATTTTGAATCAAATACATATAATATATTAGCCCATGTAATTATGATCATTTTATAACTGCAAACATTGTATAAAACATATAATAAATTTATGCATTTTAAATCATATAACAATATAATTTGGTTACATTAGAAGAATAAATCATTCATAATGGTATTTAAGAAGAATATGTGAATTATCCTAATCATATCCTTCATGAGTGTCAAAACAGGTGAGCAGTACAAACCATTTTTTTGTACCTGGATACCTCAGGTCAAGCCTCAATCTCATTATTAGAGTTTTTAATAGATGGAACTTCTATTCCAGTACCACGTCCACTTGTAGTATCAAGACATTGATTTATTTTCTAGAAATATTAATATAATATATTCCTTAGCAATATTTCAGGATATTCGTCTATGTTTTTTGTCAAAGCATGTTTAAGGGTTTTGTTCCCTAATCTACATTTTCTGAATCTAGTTTCCATGTTTTCTAAAAAACTTCTTCTAATACCATATGTAACTCCCTAACCCTATTTTCCCAGAGCAGGTGCATTATTCCATAAATTTTCATGATTAAAAATAATCAAATTTTGAAGGACTGATTAAATTTTTAGTTTTGTAAGACTAAATACATTGATAGGTTCAACATTATAATATTAAATAAAACACATCAAATATGTTTTATTTGGAACTTCCTCAACTCTGATTTTTCCCAAACATGCCATTCATAATAAACTTCTTCACATCCTGAGAAAATGAGACATTAGAAAGGGGTAAGCCCAGAATCCTAGTAAGAGAAAGAAATAAATTAGACTGTATCATAAACATAAAAATTAATCTTGGAGAATAACTAAAAAACAAGCCTTTTACAAATAAACATGAACATAATATGGAAAGAATATGAGATGAGTAGTTTTTCAAGAATAAAGAACTATCATGGGTATTCTACTAGTCGACTAACCACATGAACATTCTATTATTATTTTCATTATGATGTAATTAGTAATGATGGAAATCATAATAATACCTTTACTTCCTCGTTCCAAGATCGTAAATAACAGTTTTGCAAGACCCCATTCCAATACCGTAGTTTTACACATTAATCCTACTGATGAATCGAGGGGATATAGGGGGCCACACCCATAACATAATATGTACAATTAATTCCTCATATGAATGGGTATTAACATAAAAAACATACACATTCATATTGAAACTAGCATATGAAATGTGAATAACTATCTCCAATCATTAAACAAAAACACTAACCATTCAGAGTAATATGGTGATTGGTTTCAAGATAGCATATCCATAGTCAAACTAATCATAAAAAATTAAATAAATACTGGTGGAAGATATCATAAGAGATAAAACTCAATATATTAAATGATTCAATAAAATATGTTGACATATATAAAGTAAATATTAAATGTGACCATTGAGAAAACCATGAGGAAATTACCCTTAAACATTCCAAATTGTCCCATAACACCTTCAAAAATTCAAATCATAATACCTCAGAATATAATGAGAATAAACAGAAAATTTATATGATATAAAAATTTGTATTAAATACATCATAGGAAATAAAGAAGTGGTGAATAGGGAAAATATCGCATAAAAGATAAAGTGCGATAAAAAAATCCTTTTTTTACTTTGGAATGAAAAGATATTTTGGAAAACCATTTTCCTTTGTCTTTAAATATTATTTTAAACATTTATATCCAAAAAATTAAAAGTTATGTTCATTGAAATTATATTTGGGGATTAAAGCCTTATTGTGATGAAAAAATTTAATTTTTTTTAAAGAAGCTTTTTAAATAAAACATTTAATTGTAGTTTTAGTGAAATATTAAAGGATTTAAAAAACGAAAGGCATGTTTTCTTTCATAAAAAAATAAATTCCCCAAAATTTAATTTTCATGTTTAAATGTTTTAATTTTACAAAGATAAATATGTCATAACATAGATTATTGAGTGAACATAAAAAAAGGTATGAATTCGAGAAGTTCCTTGAATCAAACATGGATTTTGGAAGAATTTTTGAATGATTATTTCAAAAAATTTAACTCCTCATAAAATAAAAAAAGTGTTATTATTGGTACACATATATATATAATTCACTCAGAATTTATATGGGGTAAATAATAATGAATATTAAACTCATTGATGTGAATAGATAATAATTGCTCCCTTAATGAAAATGGCAGTTCGGGTAGAAAACAATTAGAATTTGTAATAAATTGAATCGTATACCCAAAAATTAATAATCATTAAATGAAACCATAAATAACAAGATAATATAGTGATAAAAGATATTAAACATCAATAGGAAATATAAATACACCATCCACAAGTAATAGTATTGAATATAGAATATCTCACAATAATAGAAGTGAAATGAAGAAACCTCGTACCATAAGTCTGATTGTGTTCTTCACTTGATCATAATGATCTTAATAATCGAATATAGGTTCATTAATTAATAATTAATGAAACTTATATTCATTTATTTATTTATTATAACCTCATTATGTTTATTCATGGACATTTTTATCGGGTTAAGAGGTTTAATTTCATTGATTGTGTCTGTTTGTATCATTTTCAGTATACATATATACATGAACAGATAATCATGTAAAATGAGGATAGATATAAATAATTGAATTTATATGTTATTAGTGAACATTCATAAGGTTACATGGTTGTAAATTTTATTTTGTTACATGGATTTAAGATGAATCATCATATAGATTATTTAATGTTTGTTTGGTTAATTGGGGGATTTTGAACACAACAAACTCATTTGGCTTCATAAATAAAAACCATGTGTACATAAAGATTCCAGAACCATAGATGAGACCTAATACATATTTTGTATCCCGGTTCAACTATAATAATGGTTAATTACCTTAATTTTAGCCGATAATAGAAGTTGAAAACCCATCATCTTTAAATGTGGTAAATTAGCACATCTTGGATGGTGCTTTTTATTACTAGCATAAAAGAAGGGTAAAGGAGAGATGATAATAACTCATTCCATAATAAAAATAAAATTAACATAAATTAATGTAATTAGAGTTTCTATGATAAATGAATGAGGATATTTGAGGATATAAATGAAAACAAATGAACTTGAAAAGAATTTAAAATAATTGAAAAGAGAAATTTACCTCTTGAATTAATCTTCTTGATATCCTCTTTAGGGGAGAGGATTTGGTCATTTTATGAGAAAAAGTGATGATGGATGAGGGGTAGGAACTTGGTAGTATATTTTAGTATAATTTATGTAAGTATCATGACTTGAGAGGAGTGAAGAGAAGTGGGGAGTGTGGGTGGTTTTAATAGTGGAGGAGAGGAGGGGTTTCTTAATATTTTAATCATTAGTTTATTATTTACCAATAAGATAAGAAATAGTGATTATTCCATGACCAGAAATATTAATAAGAGGATGTGAGTTCGATCCAATAGTGATTAAATCAGTGATGATGCTATGAATAGTTTATTTAAGTCATAATATTTAAATATGTTAAACTACCATATTTCACTATTCATAAAAAATTTAAGTATTTTAGAAAAATCCCAAAAATTATCCATAACCATATTACAACGTGTAGAATTAATAAATAAATTCCATTTCTTGAATATCATTTTCTAAATATTTTTAATTAAATTTTTAAATAAAATCATCATTTATTCAAAAAAAAACCACATTAAAATAATAACTTGTTTTATAACACCATGTAATGTTAATAAAGGTCTCTTAAAATTATATTATACTAATAAGGAAATGAAATGTAAATTTATTATTAAATATTATGAATATAATTTTTCATTTTAAAATATAAAATTATTCATAAAATTTTAAATAAAATATTTATGACTTTTAAAAATTCCAATACTAATGATATGTTCATTTTGATACTTATAAGATGTCTAAATAGTATTTATACATTCATGGGTGATGTTTCTATTTTTTTGGATGAGTTACTATTCATTAATATTCATAAGGGTATGTTACTATTAAAAAGGGTCAAGTTACTATTCAAAAAATATTTATGTTGTGTAACACCCCAAGCTTCCATGGTACGCTTCTCTTTGGATAATACAATAGTGTGTGTTATACATAACTTCGAGTTCTAACACACACCACAACCAATCAAACTTGCCGTTATGAACAGTAATACCCACTATTTAAAATTTTATAAATTTTATCTTTCAAAATGAAAATCATTTTTGTATTCAGAATATAAAAATTATCTTAGGGTGAATTTTTTGTACTTTTCAGGTAACTTTCATATTTTGATGAATAGTGAAAATTACTAAATTTTATTTCAAAACAACTTTTTTAATCAAAATATTTATTACTGATAAATTATGAATTTGAGTGATTTTGAAGTATATTTATAATATATTTTTACTATTAAATCAAATTTTTTTCATTGGACAAATTTCACATTTAAACTAGACATAAGAAAGTGTCAATCTTTTAATAGTTTTTATTTCTTAAAAATACGTGTTTTGTTTTGACAGTGGGAATTAATATTAAATTAACTTCTGCCACTTCTGGGTTTTGAATTTGGAAAAATGGATTCCATATTTAGAATCAGGATTTCCAAATTGTGTAAATGGGTACCTCTTATTTTTAGACATTTTGAATTACTTCGGTAAATATTTTATTCAACATGGTTAAAGTGTAAATCAGGTAAATAAGGGTAAAACAATAATATTATAATAATATTAAATTACCCTAGAACATGTACTAACCCTATTTTTTGATTCATGTCCGACCATGGGAATCTTTGGATCGATTTGGTGAACCCATGGCGCCACTTGTAAGTGATAATGACACATTATATTAATTAAGTTAAAGTAAATACAAAACAGACATAAGCATATATCTTTTAGAAAAACAATTTTTACATAGGATTATATGTGTTATATTTTAGTCTATAAATATTAATTAGTAATATAAAATTATTTCCTACATAATGGTATTTTATTTATAATTTTTAGACATTGAATAATTAAATTTATTTATGACATAATAATGATGCAGTATTTTACTTAATAATGAAAGAATAAAATAATTGGTATTGTAAATGTTAAAATAAATATAATTTGAAATTATTAATGACATCTAATAATTTTATTGGTTAACATGAAATATTAGTATTTCATAAATGAATTTAATTTGAATTAATAAAGTTGTTAAGACTTTAACAAAAATCAATTATTAAATAGTGTCAAAATTCACATAAAATAGTTTTTAAAACAAATATTATATTATTAATTGATATTCTATTCCTAAAAAAATAACGATATGCCAATGGATTTATATAATTATATTTGTATCATTAATTGACCACTTGAGGATATCTTGAATGAAAATAGTATGTTTATTCACAATATAATATAAAAATACAAAGTGACATGGTAAATGTAAATCTAATTAACTAAGAGTTAAAACTAAATGACAAGGTAAATAATGTGACCCAAAACAGTCCAAAACAAATTTTTTGAGTTTTTGTCGACCCATAACCACCCAATACTTTAAATAAGTCTCTTTGGAGCCATTATAAACAGAATATGAATTTAATATAAAATAATATTTTAAGTTTTTCTAAATGTACCCCTCTCCCCTCTTTTAAAATGGCACTTCCCATTCTCTCATATTCACCCCACAAAAGCCTTTGGGATCTTCCAAACTCTGCCCAAATATCCTCCCAACATCCCTCACATCAACCTAGAGGCCTTATATTGATCATAAAGACAACCTAAGGATCCCTTTTGATCAAATAAAAAGGAAGAACCCGAAGAAGAGGTATTGATTTCACCACCCTCTTTCAAGTTCCTTTGTTCTTCCACTTCTTATTTCATTGTTATTTCCATTCTATATTAATAAATCCAGTCTAATCTATATAATTTTATGTTATTATAATTATGGTACAACCATATTCAATATTCTATCCATCCTTTGAATGACAAGTCACCATACGTACGTACGTACGACTTACCGTCTCCACGTCGTGGTGTAATTTTTATTCAATACAATATTATTTGGATGGGTATAATAATGAATTGTATTTGATGTAAATAATAAATATAACATGATAAGGATTCGGTATGTATGATATACCATCAAATTATATATTATTTTAATATCAAAAGAATGATATTTTCTCTCGTATGTACGTACAGATTACTGTCTCCACGACGCGATGAGATTTATTTCCAAGTTCACCATTCATCGATGATTATAAAAATATATATTACTAATACGTATGTAATATATGATATAATAATGCTACTGGATATATATATATATATATGTATGTATTTATGTACTTACATATATCTTATTCACTTACTTCCATTCAATACTCTATGAAAATGGAAACAACAATTATGAGTACGTTCGGACTACCGTCTCCATAATCAGTGTTTTCCATTTCATATATATGTCTATTATAAATATTTATATTGCAAATATATATGATATATAAATCATGATTCATATTCTGGAATTATTTAAATCATGATCTAACTGATACAATCAAGAATAACAAGTTAAAACACGTACGATAATGAAGGCGATTATTACACGAAATATTAATATAACATGTAAATTATTATTAAATAGGTAGTATAAAGTCATAAATTAATAATTTATGTTATCATAAATATTAATATGGTTCTAGTATAATTTAATAACATACTATTGTCTTCATACAAGAGGTTAAATGTACCCTCAACTAAAGGAAAGTGCAAGGTAAGGTGTTTTAATCTCACTCCTTATTCCCGTGGGATTCATGCCATATTGCCACTATTGCCTTTTGTGTGGTGTATGTGCTGCCCATAATTGTATTAATTGTGTAATAAACTTTAATTTATGTATATTTACATATTCATTGTATTATACTTCTTTCATGGGGTGTATGTTATGTAAGCTACCAAATTGGTAAGGTTTAATTCCTCAATCTCATTATTATCTGAGATTGTTTATGTTTACGTATTTACTGGGAAATTTTTGTCATCCATGTCCATTTTCCCAAAAAATGATTTCAAAATGAATATTTTAAGGATTTTTGAAAGTTAATCTCTATCACCATTAGGAATTTATATCTTTTAAAGATTTAACTTCATTAATATTTTTAATTAATGTCCATATTTTCAAAATGATATTAAGGATTTATTTATATGGACATGAATGTTTTGAAAAGATAATTCTTTTCCAAATTTACTAAGTTGTATGGGACACTTTGATTAAAATATATCTTTAAAATTACTTCCTTATAAAAATGTGTGACTTCTAAATTAGTTTACAAAAAGGATATTTCTCTCAAAATGTTTTACTCTTCATTCTCAATTATGTCAGAATCCTTTATTGGATATTATTTTTTATTGAGGTTGATTTATTATAATACTATTTTTCATATTGTATTGAATGAGTTATGAAATGTTTGACTGTGGATGTTCTATTTTTATACCATTCTGGGTATACGGTTATTGTATTAACATTACTATGTTAGTTTTAATACAAATGTTTATGTTATATTTCAACCTTTTCATATGAGGAATGTATTGGACTTAGTAAGGGACGGGTGGAGCCCACAGTAGCTCCTCGATGCATCGGTAGGTCACATGAGACAACTAGGTGTGGTATTGGCCGAGGTGCTTTCCCAATTTGATTTATGGTTTTGGCCAAGGCCTTGATCATTTTTAGATGTCTTGGTCGATTCCTTGAAAAAATGTTTCAGAATGTCCAGCATTATACATTCCCTCATTATAGAAATAATATTGATGTTTCACGTGGTCATTCAACTAGTAGAATACCGATGATAATGTTTTATTAGGGAATTATTTACTCATCTCATACTCTTTCCATAAAAGTATTAAATATTATTATTTGTAAAGGCATGTGGTTTCAATTATTCACCATGCTTAATATTTATGTCATTTTATGCTGTATTACTTACCCATACTTAGCATTTTAGCTCACCCCTTTTTATGTTTTAATTTTCTCAGGATTCCAAGAAGTGTATTATGATTGATAATCAGGGTTAAGCTAGGGGACTAATGGCGTACTCAAAGGATCATTTTTGTAGTGTTTTATTTTCTAAAGTGTAATGTAACGTCCATGTATGTAATATATTTTCCATGAATACTAAACTGATTGGTATTTAAGGACTTGATTCCTTGTAATAATTCCAATGTAATAAAATAATGCATCGACTCTCGGTAACTAGGGTCGGGGCGTTACAGTTGGTATTAGAAGAAGTTAAGCAATAACCTTAGAAACTAGATTTAGATAAAATCTAATTAGAGCACATTAACCTAAGATAGAATTTGAGGATTAGTATAGAAGAACATCCTAGAATTTTGGTAATGTATAGATTTTGTGAGTTTTCAAAACAAATACATCCCTTTCTGGATACGAGCTGGTAGAGGCGGCTCTGGCACAGATGTACCTAGAGGTAAACCCGAAAATGCCGCTTTGAGCTAGACTTAAATGGGAACCAGTGCACAACAAGGGTCCTTTCTACACTCTTGGTTACGACACTCCCAGGGGATATGATTAGGATAATTATTGTTTTCTTTACAAACCACAATAAAGGGTTTATGAGTATATATCTCCTAAAAGAATTTTTTTTATTATGGATTATATCCATAAACGGTTCAATTTACAGTAGGTATTTTACATGTTTGGAATTATGAATTGCAATTCATAAACATACGTAGTGTATGCCATTGTATAGAAATGGCGCCCAATAGAAGAAATGTGAACTCTAACAATACATATGATCCAAATAGTAAGAAGGATCATATATTTCAGGGTCTTAAGATTAAATTTATATGGGAAATAGTCTCCCATGTATTATCATAATATGAAAAAAATAGTATCATGTGTTGATAAGATAAGGAGAGAATTCTTGAAGTCCTATTGATTTGAAGGTAATCCAGAGAAGAAAATGATGGTAGAGAAAATGAAAAATAAATGGAAGAAGGTAAAGAAGGATTTTCCCTTATGTGATAATTTTGGAAAGAATCACCTTGGAAAATGCTTGAAGGGATAGGAATTATGTTATAAGTGTAGAGAAAAAGGACACCAAGTTCATGATTATGCGGGTAAGAAAAATGTTTCAAATGTACAATGGTTCATCTTCAAGGAGTGGGGACACTACATGAATCAATGTTAAAATCATCAATCTATTCCAAAAATGATGATAATGGATAATAATCATGTTATGATACTACCACATATGAAGAGGAATGACTAGTTTTTTTATGTTGTTTTGATGAATTATTTCAATTATGTGTCGTATCAATGATGTACTGAAAATAAATAAGGATTGTACTATAGTACTATCTCATTAAGGACATGAGATTGTGTGGAACCAAGAAAAGTGACTCAATAGCGGGTTAAATTTTTGGAAAATATATGGTTGAGAGAAAGATAAACCATAATATGGTTCTCATATCGAGGTAGTGATTTGGAATAATACATTATTGATTTGGATAAATTAGATTGGGTGTTCTTGGCTTCCTTGAAACTGATTAATGATTTGTATATTCCATCATTTTTGGAGGATACAACATTTTTGTATGGAATAAGTATGTCCAGTATTCTATAAGGAATAATGGATCATTAATGTAATCAATAAATTATTATGGTAATTCAGGATATTACTATTTCTTAAAATAATACATGATAATGGTTTTCATATGTTATTACATGGGAAAAATGATCTTCATTGTATTTAACATCCTTATAAATTTGTGACTGTGAGTTTGGATATGAGTATTTTGGATAAGTCTAAAGGTTAGAATGTATTATTAATTTAATGGTTATTTTGTGGATTTTTATAAAAGGACAACACGCAGATCGTGGGACAACACGTCGCGTCTGAAAAAGCTACGGGAATTGAACCCACAACCACAGTGTGTTGGGATTTATCTCCTACCACTGTACTATGTGAATTTACTGGATGGTATAATGTAGTTTCTTTTTTTAAGGGTCTGATATGTGAATTATAAATTCATTATATTTGGAACCCTATACGATTATGATAAATAGAGTATTTTTGAGTTGTATTATGTTTTGGAGTGAAATATGATTTTGTGGTAGAAATTTATTAATGGATAAAACTATAATTTATTATGTAAGTATATCTCCTTATAATCTTGGCCAATCTCATAAATAAATTCCTCAACATTAAGAAAAGGAACATAGAATAAAAATGTTTTCCTAGATGGTACCTTAGATCATCACAAATTTATGGCTTTGTTTTTGTTGGCCTCTTCATAGCCATGTTTGCTACTATTCTCCCTCAGATATGGATGGTTAGATTTATCTTCGATATCCATTTTTTCCTGCATGGAACCCTAGTATGGGTTATATTCGGTAACCTTCATACTTACCACTCTTTATTTTAAATAGAGGCCCCATTAATCCATTTTTCAATGTGGGATTTCAAATAAGATATTTTGAAATGTCAACACCATGTTTCCAATACTGAGCATAAATTGTGAGGACACAATTTATTGAATGAGGGGAGAATGTAACACCCGATGCTTCCATGGTATGCTTCTCTTTGAAAAATACAATATCGTGTGTTTTACACAACTTCGAGTTCTAACACACACCACAACCAATCAAATTAGCCATTATGAAGTAATACCCACTTTTTAAAATTTTATTAATTTTATCATTCAAAATGGACATCATTTTCAGATTCATAATATCTAAATTAGCTTAGGGTGAATTTTTGGTACTTTTCAGATAACATTCATATTTTGATGAAAAATGAAAATTACTAAATTTTAATTAAAAACAACTTTTTTAATAAAAATATTTATCAGTGATAAATAATGAATTTGAGTGATTGTAATGTATATTTATAATTTATTTTTACTAATAAATCCAATGATGGTAATTGGACAAAATTTCACAATTAAACTAGACACAAGAAAGTGTCAATCATTTGATAGTTATTATTTCTTAAAAACACGTCTTTTGATTTGAAAGTGGGAATTAATTTTAAATTATTTTATGCCACTGTTGTGTTTTGAATTTGGAAAAATGTATTTGATATTTGGAATTAGGATTACAAATTTTGTAAATAGGAAACTCTTATCTTTAGACATTTTGAATAATTACTTCGGTAAATATTTTATTTACCATGGTTAAAGGGTAAATCCGTAAATAAGGGTAAAAAGTAATATTATAATAATATTAAATTACCCTAAAACGTCTTATAACCCTATTATTTGACACATTTCTGACCATAGTCATCTTTGGGTCGATTTGGAGACCCCATGGAGCCACTTGTAAGTGATAATGACACTTTATATTAATTAAGTTAAAGTAAATACAAAAATGACAAAAACATATATCTTTTAGAAAAAAAAATTTACATAAGGATATATGTGTCATATTTTAATCTATAAATATTAATTAGAAATATAAAAATATTTCCAACATAATGGTATTTTATTTATAATTTTTAGACATTGAATAATTAAATTTATTTATGACACAATAATGATACAGTATTTTCCTTATTAATGAAAAAAATCAAATAATTGGTTTTATAAATGTTAAAATAAATATAATTTGAACATTTTTATGACATCCATGAATTTTATTCAGTAAAAAGATATTCTAGGATTAATTATATTAAATTTAGTCGAATTAATACAGTTGTTAAGACTTTAACAAAATTCAATTATTAAATATTGTCAAAATTGACATAAAAGAGTTTATAAAACAAATATTAGAATATTAATAGATATTTTATTCCTAAAAATCTATGGTTCGGCCAAATGACTTATATAATGATATTTGAATCATTAATAAACCACTTGGTGGGTCTATTGGAAGTATATAGTATGTTTATTAACCATATAATATAAAACTACAATGTGAAATGGTAAATGTCAAACTAATTAAATAAGAGTTAAAACTAAAAGATAAGGTTAATAATGTGACCCAAACCAATCAAAAACCTATTGGTTGAGTTATTTTTGATCCATCCCCACCATAGCCTTTAAATAAGTCACTTTGGAGCCATTATAATCCAAATATGAATTTATTATAAAAATAATATTTTAAGTTTCCCAAAGGTGCCCCTCACCCCTCTTATAAAAGGGTACTTTCCCTTCTCTCAAATTCAAACCTCCAAATCCTTTTTTATTGGCCAAAATCTGACCAAATATCATCTAAAATTCCATAACATAAATTTATAGGCATTATTTTGATCATAAATCCAACCTAAGGATCCCTTTTGAACAAATCAAAAGGAAGAATCCAAAGAAGAGGTAATGATTTCACCACCCTCTTTCATGTTCCTTTCTTCTTCCACTTTTCCTTTCTTTGTTATTTCTATTGTAAACTAATAACACCTGTCTCTTATATATATAATGATTTTATTATAAATATGGTACAACCATATTCAGTATTTTATCCATCCTTTGAATGACATGTCACCATATATGGGTACACACGGCTTACCGTCTCCACGTCGTGGTGTAATTGTTATTCAATACATTATTATTTTGATAGGTATAATAATAATTTTTATTTGATGTAAATAATTAATATAACATTATAATGATTCTGTATATATGATATACCATCATATTATATATTATTTTAATATCAAAATAATGATAATTTCACTCGTGCGTACGTACGAATTACCTTATCCACGATGAGATGAGATTTGTTTCCAAGTTCACCATTCATCGACGATTATAAAAATATATATTACTAATAACTAAGTAATATATGACATAATAATTCTACTGGAGATATATATATTTATATATATAAGTATTTATGTTCTTACATATATCTTATTCACTTACTTCCATTCAATACTATATGAAAATAGATACAGCGTTTATGCATATGTACGGACTACCGTCTCCATAAACGGTGTTTTCAATTTCATATATATATCTATTATACATATTTATATTCTAAATATATTTGATATATAAATCATGTTTCATATTAGGGATATATTTAAATCATGATCTATGTGATAAAATCAAGTGTAACAAGTTAAAACATGCATGATAAAGAAAGCGATTATTACCAGAAATATTAATATAACAGGGAAATTATTATTAAATGGGGAGTATAATGTCATAAATGAATAATTTATTATATAATAAATATTAATATGGTTCTGGTATAATTAAATAACATTCTATAGTCTTCATACATGAGGTTAAATATACCCTCCACTAAAGTAAAGTGCAAGGTAAGGGGTTTTCATCTCACTCCTTATTCCCGTGAGATTCATGACATATTGCCACTATTGCCTTTTGTGTGTTGTATGTACTGACCATAATTGTTTTGATTGGGTAATACAATTTAATTTATGTGTATTTACATATTCATTGTATGATACTTCTTTCATGGGGTGTATGTTTCGTAAGTTACCAAATTGGTAAGGGTTAATTCCCCAATTTCATTATTATTTGAGAATGTTTATGTGTAAGTATTTATTAGGAAATTTTTGTCATCCATGTATATTTTTCATAAAACTGATTTAAAAATTAATAAATTAAGTATTTTGGAAAGGCACTCTTTATCAATATCAGAATTTTAAATGTTTTAAAGATTTATCTTTCCAAATATTTTTAATTAATGTCCATGTTTTTAAAATGATTTGAAGGATTTATTTATATGGACACGAATGTTTTGAAATGATAATTGTTTTCAAAAGATTCAAAGTGGTATGGGACACATTGATTCAAAAATATCTTTTTAATTACTTCCTTTAAAAATGTGTGACTTTTAAATTATTTGACCAAAATGATATTTCTCTCAAAAAGATTCACTCATCTTTTTCAACTATGTCAGAATCCTTTATTGGATATTTTTTTTGATGGAGGTTGATTTATTATAATATAATTTTTCATATTTTATTGAATGAGTTATGATATGTTTGAATGTGGATGTTCTTTTTTTATACCATTCATGGTATATGGTTATAGTATTGAAATTTCGTATGTTAGTTTTAATAAAAATGGTTATGTTATATTTAAACCTTTTCATATGAGGAATGTATTGGACATAGTAAGTGATGGGTGGAGCCCGCTATAGCTCATCAATGCACCGATAGGTCTCACGAGACAACTAGAAGTTGAATTGGCTGAGTCCCTTTCATAATTTGATATATGGTTTTGGTCGATGCCTTAATCATTTTAAGACTTCTTGGATGAGGCCTTGACAAAATGTTTCAGAATGTCAGGCATTATATAGTCCCTCATTATAGAAATATTATTGATGGTTTATGTGGCCATTCGACTAGTACAATACCCATGATAATGTTTTATTATAGAATTATTTACTCAGCTCATATTCAGGCCATAAACGTATTCAAGTTTAATATTGGTAAAGGAATGTGGTTTCAATTATTCACTATGCTTAATATTTATGTCATTTTCCGCTTAATTACTTACCCTTACTGAGAGTTTGATCTCACCCCTTTTTATGTTATAATTTTCTCATGATTCCAAATAGTGTATTATGATTGATAAGAAGGGTCATGAAAGGGGACTAATGGCATACCCAAAGAATCATTTATGTTGTGTTTTATTTTCTAAATTGTAAAGTACTGTCAATGTATGTAATCTATTTTCCAATACTGCTAATCTGATCGGTCATTCAGGACTTGATTCCATGAAATCATGCCAATTTATTAAAATAATGCACTGACATTAGGTAACTGGGGTCAGGGCATTACATGTTGATCATGTTAGACTATAAATATCATATTGAACACAACTATGTATGTCAGTTTTTTGAAATCTAGATAACATAGGTGACAAAATTATGTTTCTAGGCTCGAATAAAAGAAATTTCTATTTTTTAGCCACTTATTATTTTATGAATTCAATATTTATGCTCAAAATCACTGGGTGTTTTAGAATTTATTGTAGATTTAGGATGGTATTTTAACTGAAAAATTAATTTTGTACTGATCATCTTGTAATGTCCTTTCCAATAAAATTAAAGTAAACCTAGGATTACAATTTGATACAATGGAATAGAAATCTCCATCTCAACTAACAATTTAAATATGATAATATCTAAAATGATGGTTCAAATACCTAATGATGTGGCCTTATTTTTACACAGTATTCCACATATTTTTCTTTAATATTTTAGAATTTGATTAATATATTTTTTACTTTGTAATAAAGAAATTTTATTTGAATAAATAAACTCATTAATTATTTCAATTTTATAAATAAATAAGTATTTTTACTCTTTAAAGTAATTAATTTTGATTAATTTATTTTTATAGTCATAAAATTTACTTTTTAGGTTTTCTGTTTTAATATGTATGACTTTTTAATACTTTAACGTTTTTATTAATTAACTTGATAAATTATGTTCATTACAATTAATTAATTTAATTTTCAAGACACATATTTAATTTTTTAATTTTAATTCATTATAAAAAGTTAAATTTATTAATAATTAGGTTTAATTATTATGTTAGTTCTTAATATAATATAAGAATGTAAATAAAATATTGTGTTTTTAATTTTTAATGCTCATTTAGTAAATTAATTTATTAATTATTATGTTTTAATGAAAATTAATGTTTTAAACTAATGTATTCAATTAAATTTAATGTCACTCGTGCAGTGTCTCACCGACACTACATTTGTAGCTCAAATAACTGTCACCTTTTCATTGTCAGTGACTCAGTGAGTCACCAACGTGCATCCGTGTGCAAACCCCGACACACACTTTTTCTCTTTTATCAATTATACATTTCTCTGATACATCATACCCACACCGTTTCAGTTTCACTAAATACATTATTTTTTAAATATTATTTTCTTAGTTTTAATTATTCAAATTAGTTAATAAAATTTAATCTCATTTAAATTAATTAATATTTCAGTTATTTATAACCTTTAATAATTTGTTTTCTTAGTTAATTTAAACAATAGTTTATCAAATTTAATTTCTAGTTTAATTACGTTAATTAATTTTAACCCCGTTGAAATTATAGTTTTGTAATTCAAATTTTAATCCTCTTTTTATTTTATTATATAAATATGAATAAAAAATCATTTTTTAATTTATGATAACTACTTAGATGTTATTATATTTTTACTTTTTTCAATTATCTTAAGTAATTATTTTATTATTTCTTTTGATAATCTGTTTATTTTAATTTTCAATTTTTGCGGTTCACCACTTATTTTCTTGTTAGAGTGATGTCTCACTGAAGCACCTCTTCTTATGTCGGAGTGTCAAGACGCACTATAATGTTTCAGGTGCAGAAAAAGTGTGGTTGGGAGAACACCCATCATTGATTTTTACCATGATCAATGAATATTATGGGATCTATACGTTGACAAACCACAGTCTCCACAATATATATAATCAATGATTTAGATAAAGAATAAAGTGGCCCAAATAATTTAGAGATGATCTTGAACATTATGTTTATAGTTGATTTAATTAATTTCATAAAGAAAAATAATACCTAGATTATTGGTATTTTTTATCAATGTCGGTGTTGATCATCCAAAATTACCCTTCCAGATTATCTTGTGGCACTTGGATGGATCCAAACTAGAATCCTTCTATTGGTGGTCCACCCATGCTCGGATGGCCTCTGATCGACACCATTTGTTCTCCGGGTACTAACGCGGCGAAGTGAATGTCTTGTGGTGGTCATTCCTTATTGTTAGTTCTTCCTCCTTGAAGAACATCTCCCATTATTGATTAAGGAGAGAAGATGATTTGATAGGGAAATTGTTTCGCTCAACAATTCTCAATTCACCAGGTGTGCGGGGTGTTGTATGGGACAATATGCCTACATGTCTATTTATATATATGGAGTTTTAATTACAATATTTAATTACATAGCAACAATTAAATACATTCCTGAACACCGAGAAAACCCATGCTCATAATAATAATATTGCATCATTATTCATGGTGCACCAAAATGCACAAAATAAAATTATTAAATACAATTCTGTATTACAAAATAATAACAGTGTCATTATTATTTTTACTTGTGAAAACTATTTAAATATATATTTACAATCTTGTAAATAATTATTTTACTATTGGAACGACCTTGGTCTGCTCGAACTCCATTTCCATTTATTGAACACCTGAATAAATAAATAAATAATATATTATCTAAAATAAGTTTTTTATATACAAACTAGTAAATAAATATTTATTAAATTTTGAATAAAATAAATAAATGTATTTTATGAAATTTATGCGATCATTTCAACATGAATAAAATTATTCCATGGTAATGAAAATAATATCCATTTCGTTAATTAAATTCAAATATAAAACAACTAAGACCACCAAAAACACATAGTTTGTGAACATCTAAGATTATTTCTCGTTGGAATTAGGTGGGCTTGCTTAATGTCCATGAGTATTGTCTAGAAATGGGTACAGGTACTCAAGAGAAAGAAGGTATTGTCGCAAAAACGACATCCACATACGAATGCTCAATGTGTAATATAATTCCTTTTTGTCAAAATCCTATCAATCAGGTTTCATGATAATGTCATAACTTTTAGTTCATGATACGTCATTCTTTGACTGCATGAAATAAACTCACTGTTACACCATGTCCATGGAATGTCACCTGACGGTTCTATTTCAATTAAAGAGATGAGATATCAACTTCCATAAATGAAAGGGAAAATCCATTTTCAATATATCCATTAATAACATGCCACTCGTGACACAGACAACATACCCTAGTTCTTGAAAACTACATGTGTGACAGTTTTCATTAGCTAATCAAAGTGTAAAAGACGTGACACGTATTAGTGATAACATTAAAGTCTGTGGATCCTTACACATGCTCACAGATTGAAATTTTAGATGACACAAAAACAAGAAAAATTCCTACTAGAGGGTCTATTCTAATAACATCCTATATTAGAGATTAATAATTATGAACATCATGAGAGGATGTCTCATCTGTATACGAGTACTCATACATGACAGTCTACATGGTATGTGTCCCATCATTGTATGTCATATAACCGTAGAACAATATTTTATAATGTTGTTAGTTAATTTCAAGTTCTGATTATTTTGGTTAACTACCATGACATTATTAATGCAACAAATAATCTATAACATTATTATTACATCATCATACAGAACAATGAACCATGTGAAATAATACATTCAATATCAATGTAATAAATTTAAAACTTGTTGGTTCTAGGAAACCAACACTCTCAAACTCCCACTTCGACTAGAGCCAATTGCCTATGACTATCAATCTTCTAGACCACACATGATGATCATGTTTATGTTGATTCAAGGATTTAGGCAAGGGGTCTTCCACGTTGTATTCCATGGAAATATTGCTCACTACATCAAAACATCTCTAACAAGAATCCCTCAAGAGATGATACTTCCGAAGAATGTGCTTCATCCACTAAAGTGACATTGGTTATTTTGCAAGAGCCACTGCGATAATATTATCACAGTATAGTGTGATGAGATCATTACTTCTAGGTATCACATATACCTCCTAGATGAAGCTTCGCATCCAAACTACTTCTTTAGCTACCTCAGAAGCTGCGATATAGTCAAACTCGGCTATATAATCTGTGACCACACTCTTCTTTGAGCTCTTCCAACTCACTGCACCTCCATTCACAGTGAAGATGTATCCTGTTTGCATCATCATGTCATCTTGATCAGTATGGAAACTAGCACTTGCATATCCTTTGATGATTTGTTCCTCATCTATTCCATAAACTAGATCATATCCTTAGTACACCTCAGATACATTATGATAGTCTTGGATTCCTTCTAATGGTGGTCACCTAGGTCATCTTGATATCTTCCTACCACACTCAAGGAGTAGGCGACATCCATCCTAGTACATATCAGGACATACATACTGAACCAATCGCTGATTCGTATGGAGTCCATACCATTATATTTCATTCCTCATGTGGCTGACGACACATTTTCTTGGAAAGATGAGTTCCATGTGACATTGGCAACAATCCCCAATTGGATTGTTCCATACTGAATATCTTCTGTATCTTATCAATGTTTTTACTTTGACATAGATCCAAAAATCTATTGGATCAATCATGATGGATCTTTATCCCATGAATATATGTTACCTCACCCAATTAGTTCTTGGAGAATCATTGATTCAACCATTCCTTAACATACTGTAATATTGGTATCTCATTTCTAATAAGTAATTTGTCATCAACATATATTATTAGGAAAACTACTGCACTCCCACTAAAACGTTTGTAGACACAAGGCCTGGATTCATTCTTGATAAATAATAATTAATTTTTGGCTTCATCAAAATGAATGTTCCATGACCTGGATGTTTTCTTTTATCCATAAATGGATTTTTGAAACTTTCATACCATATTGGAATCCTATAGAGTCACAACCCCATCAGGTTGTGTCATGTAGACATCTTCCTGAAGGTTCCCTTTCATGAATTATATTTTTAAATCCTTTTTTCATATCTCATAGTCATGGTAATATACAATGGAAAGTATAATTATGAAGTATTACAACATTTAAATTGGTTATATGGTTTCATCATAGTCAATTACTTCATGTTGTTTAAACCCTTTTACAACTATTCATGCCCTATAGGTACTGACATGCCCTTCCTTTTTAGGTTTCTTCTTGAATACCCATTTTCAAAAAACATGATTTACATAAATTAGAGGATCTACCAAAGTCCAGACGTGGTTTTGGTACATGGAATCCATTTCAATAATAAATGGTTTCTTTCCACTTGGAAACCTCTATGTCACTTACTGCTTACTTGTAGGTTAAAAGATCAATATTATCAACTAATAATGAGTCACCATCCTCAGTAACTAGAAAACAATATCTTTTCAGCTCTCCAACCTCTCTTATACTCCTATGCAGTACATGTTTCTTTGTAATAGAATCTTCTTCCATTGGGCTTTGTGGAATCTATTCTTATACCAACTGTTGTGTATCTCAATCGTCTAGGTCATCAAATTATATCTTTCTCTGACTATATTTCTTATATATGTTCTCCCTCTCATGGAATATGTCATTTATTTCCTCTATAACCTTTTTGTATGAGGGTTTGTATAGGAAATGTCCCCTTGTTTCCTTGGGGTATCCTATAAAAGTACACTCTGTTCCTCGGGGTGTCAGTTTTCTACCTAAATAGAACATAACAAATGATTCACTACCCCACACATGTAAATTCAGTAACATGGATTTTCTTCTACCCTAGAACTTGAATGGAATACCATTTATCGATTTATTTGGTACTTAGTTTTGTATGTGTGACACTATTTGAAACGTATTCCCACCAAAAGGATAATGGATAACTTGAATGACACATCATTGATCTCACCATGTCAAATAAGGTGTGGTTCCTCCTTTCTCTTACAACATTACTTTGAGGTGTGTAAGGATAAGTGAGTTGGAATAGGATCCCAAACTCTTGAAAATAATCAATGAAGTCTGAATTATGATATTCCCCACCTTAGTCTGAGGGGAGTTTCTTAATATTCTTACCAAGCTCGTTCTGAACTTTATTCTTGTATTCATTGAAATTATCAAAGGAATTAGACTTATACCACGTTATGTATATATATCCATATCTACTGAAATCCTCATTAAATATTATGAGGTATGAGTATCCACCCCTTTCTTAAAATCGAAATAGTCCACACACATTGGTATGAAAAAATTCAAGAAGCTCATTTTCCCTTTCACATTACCCACCAAATGGGGCTTTGGTCATTTTTCCTTGTAAACATGCATGACATACACCATGTGGTTAGTTAAAAAGAATATATATCCATTTTGATGTAACTATGTCATACATTTCTCTTTTACATGACCTAGTCAGTGATGCCAAATTTGGGTGTGGTATCAGTCACGTGAAGTATCTTTGTCATCAATTTCTATTACATTCGTTGCATAATCCAACACAAAAAGACTGTTGTATAAATGTGGCCTACCAAAACAATGGATATCATTATAAATGAAGAAACATTCATTTAAAAAATTGAAAACATTTCCATCTATGTCTTCTCAGGATCTATAATTTTTTTTTGGTTATAGAAGGCACATAAAAAAATCTCTTAATGCAAAGATCATCCCATTTGGCAACGTAAGGTGGTAGTCCTCGACAACTACAACAACAAGTATGGATCTGTTGGATACTAGTAGATCTACCTCCCCTCAATAAATCTTCCTGAATCTACGTGGTTCCTATATTTGGATACTTATTTGAGCACCAAAAGTTGTATCTAATACCCAATTTGTACAAATAGATAGATTTCATTCAACAACAGATGATCTTAAAGCATCCCCTTCCATCATAGGCTGGGTCCAGTTCTTCTTCCAGTGGCCCTTCATTTCACATGCGAAGCAAACTGCCTCTGGTTCCATTGCCACCACTTTGATCATACATTTCTTGGAAGGCCATTAAGAATTTTTGGTCATGAAGCTATTCACCTTACATTTCATTTAACTCACCATAAATTAAAAAGGCTTTTCACACATCATATATTTTTCCACTTGGTGAACGAGGATTAGAAAATCAGATAGAGATATCTCAATGTTGTTCATATTGAAATTGACAACAATATTAGATATGATCTATGCGAGTGATGCATGAATGATATCAGTTTCTAGTTCTTCATGATGATTAACCCCTAGAACATCCAGGTTCTCAATGTATCCTATGAGCATTACTACATGAGTCCCAGTTGGGGTACCTTCTCCATGCATACTCTGAAAGAGTTCTTTAGGGATATCAAAACTTCCCTCTCTCACTCTATCCTGGTAAAGACCACGGATGTTCTCATGTATGATATAAGAATTAATTTTTTCAATAGAATTCATGAGCTCATTAGACATTGATGATAACATCAAAAAATGAATGTCGACCACATCCTTGATATGTTTCTCATATACCAGAAAATCCTCGTCACTCACCTACTACACAGGTGGATCAGGTTTTGTTGACTCCATCACATAAGACATTCATTCATGGTGTAGGATAACTCAAAGGTGTCTAAACCATTCCATGAATTTATTGTCGGTGATGATGTTTTATTTATCCAGAATTGATCATATCATAGTGTGGTTGAAGAGATTGTCATTTTTATTCTACAATTAAAATAACTTATCATTATTACTTTATCGATTACAATTTATCAGAAATAGTAAACATTTTTAAGTCTCTCACAATATTACCATGCTCCAATGTCCCGCACCATTGAACTTGAAATGTCTAGTTTCTATGAAATTCGAGTGGAAATGATCCATATCCCATTTTCATAACCCCAACTTGAATTGGTCAATATATTAGAAGGTATCTAGGTAGGCATCTATTTTCCAATTGAGGGAATCCTATTCCTTGATCTGTTGAGTGGACTCCACAATCCTGAAATCATAACATTGGATTTCCTCAACTCTTGCCTCCAATATTACACCATGTCTTGAATGGGATACTTCTCCTGATGTAATACAGTTAAGTCAACACGAAACCCTTCATAAGGGCTTTCTGTATAAATGTAAGTGTTCAACAAGGGTGGGTCAAAAACATAGTTTTATTGGGTTTTTGCATAAATCATGTAACGAAATGCTTGGTCTGACTTAATATTTTATTTGAGGGATTTTTATCTCTTAAGAATGAATTTCTTATTAACACATTCTTGTTAACATTAGGTGGAACTTATATAAGTTATTAACCATGTCTTGATAATATTATCACATAAGTCATGTTTATTTTAATACCGTCATGCATGTTGGTTTGATTCTTTAATTTTGTAATCATAACATCACATCCAAAATGATAAACTATGCAAATGACATAAATAAAATAATTTAAATAGCATGATCATGAGCTTTTCAAATCGTTAGTTTATCTAGTTGCTGATAAGCTAACCCTAGATGAGGGGAAAAACACATTGAACCTTTTTGGTTCGTGTTTCCATCTTCAACCTATCCACATATGTGTCTCCTATGATTGGATTCTTCACAGCTCCATCTTGAACCGCCTCCATTAGATTGGATGTTTCATCCATTACATATGGCATTTTTTATCTCACATATAGGTGATGGGTAAAAGGGGATTTCACATTAATGAAACCTTGGACTTATATGCACTATATATTAATTAAGAGAAGGCTCACAGGCTAAAAAATTTATTTAAATTAAAAATTTACAAGAAACCACCAACGTAAAAAGGTTTTAGTCTAGATCATGATCATCAATACATTCAATGATATATATACATAAATAAAACTAGCATTCAATTAATTTGTTGTTCTCATTTAAGATAAATCATGCTGGAATAAATTAATTATCATCATTAATTAATCAATACTTCTATCATAAATCATTTTCTGTATTTCCTTATGATTCTCATCCATTATAATTTAAATCAAATAAATTCATTTAAAAATATCATTATACGTAACTTGTAATTTTGGAGGTAACCCAGTGAATTCCTATTAATAACTACCCAAGGAGTTGAAATGAACATTACTTAGTTTAAAAATTAAACAAATATATATAAAATAACTATCACGTGTTGTGACTCAGCTTTACGCCCACACTATGGTACTTGTCTCAAGAGATTGTATAATATAATAATAAATTTTAATAAATTAGGGTAATTTGGATGCGTACATGACGTGTAGTTCCAACTACATGGCATGTACTATTGTTTAGCAGCTATATGAAGTACGTGCATGGGGAAATAGAGTGTGAGTGTTCATCATAAATCTTCGGAGTAAAATGCATGTCTAGTTGGCCACAATATGTGTAGTTCCTCACTACATGGTATCCTATCGAGAAATCCATGTACTGGGTACATGGTCCAACCCATACTAGATGGGATTACACAACGTGTCCATTTGGGTGACACGACGTGTCCATTTGGGTGACACGACAAGTAATTTCAAAACCGTGTGCTGTAACGCCCTGACCCCAGTTACCTAGAGTCGGTGCATTATTACTTTACATTGGAATGATCACAAGAAATATCAAATCTCGAAAGACCGATTAGTTTAGTAGCCTTGGAAACACTAGATATATTCATAAAGTTTTACATTACATCAGAAAGTGAAAAACAACTACAACAACATATTTTCTCCATATTCCACACTCATATCCCCACATAATATCCCTACCGTTCATTCATAATTTACTTCTTCACTTCCTGGGAAAAATAGAATATAGAAAAGGGTTGAGCTCAAATGCCCAGTAAGGATAACAATATAGCGGAAACTTTCATAAATAAGAATAAACATTTAAGGCAGTGTATAACTAAAACAAAATCCTTTTAAACTTGAACTTCAACATATTATGGAAAAAGTAAAATGAAATAATGCCATTTATATATTCACATGGATATTCTACTAATCGAATAATCAAATGCAATATCAATAACCACTTTCATAATGATGGAATGCATAATGCCAGACTATCATAACCACATAGCCAAGGCCTCGTGCCAAGACTACAAATAAGATTTTTCCAAAACCTTGTTCCAAGACACTAGTTTGTCTCATGAGACCTACCGATGCTTCGAGGAGCTATAGCAGGCTCCACCCGTCACATATTAAGTCCAATGCATTCCCATATGAAAAGGATTAAACATAACATAAACATTCGCATTAAAACTAGCATACGAAATGTCAATACTTTCACCATAAACTATGAATGGTATAAAAATAGCACATCCATAGTCAAAAATATCACAAAACCATCAATACAATAAAGAAGTTTTGTATCATAATAAATCAACTTAAAATAAGCGTAAAATCCATTAAAGGATGTTGACATAAATGAAATCAATACTCTTTTTAGAGAAATATCTCTTTCTATTTTGAAATCATTTAAGAGTCTTATATTTATGAAATAAAACATTTTATTCAAAAATATTCTTATAATCTTTTAAAGGAAGCTTAGACCATTTTATAACAGCGGAAAATTACCGTACCTACCGTATAAGTTAAAAAAAAATTCTTACCTTAATTCTATCGAAAAGGTTAAAAGCACCTTGTTTGGAAAACGACGAAAAGATTCCTTTACAAAACTCTTATAAAAGTCAAACAAGGGTATATATGACTTCAACCCATATTCTTTTAAATAGTAAGAATGTTTTGAAATAAATTTTTATGAAACATGGATGCGGATGATAAAGAGATCCCAGTAGATTATTACGTATAAACAACCTTGGATACTGAAGAGATTGTGAAATAACCCTTACCATGAACATTTCCTTGGTTGGGGTAGGTAAACCTCTTATATAATAGTGAAATAATTGTTATTAAATTATACACAAATCATATATGTTAATATGATATCATATATGATCTTTTGACATTGATTTTTTAATAATATCTTAGAATTATCGTCGTTTCGGGTGTTAACTTACACGTTTCCTTTTATATGTTTTTTTACATAAGTCGTGTTTATTATGGATAGGTTGTATATTATTAATATACAGAATGATATCAAGTCCTAAAACATTATTTTTAAATCATCAAATGAAAATTATACTTGAATGGATATGATGGAGAATGAATCTCATCGTGTTCGTGGAGACGGTAGTCCGTACGTACGCACGAGCGACAATATCATTCTTTTGATATTCAAATAATATATAATTGGATAGTATATCATATATACAGAATCATTATCTTGTTATATTCTTTATTTACATGAGTTACACATCATTATTATACCCATCCAAATAATAATTTATTGAATAACAATTACACCACGACTTGGAGACGGTAAGCCATACGTACGCACGTATTGTGACGTATTATTCAAAGGATGGATAGAATACTGAATATGGTTGTACCATATTTATAATAACATCACAGTGTATATATGATACTGGATTTATTATTTTAGAATGGTAACAACAAAGAAATAAGAAGTGGAAGAAGAAAGGAACTTGGAAAAGGGTGGTGAAATCATTAGCTCTTCTTCGGTTTCTTCCTTTTGATTTGATCAAAAGGGCTCCTTAGGTTGGCTTTCTGATCAAACTGAGGCCTCTAGGTTGTAGTGAGGAAAGTTGGGAGAGTATTTGGTCAGAGTTTGGCTGAACCAAAATTCTTTTAAGGTGTGAATAAATGAGAACGAGGAGTTCCCTTTTATAAGAGGGGTGAGGGGCACCTTTGGAAAAGCTAGAAATATTAATTTATTATAAATTCATATTCGGTTTCTAATGGATCTAAAGTTTATAATTTAAATGATAAGGTGGGTATGGGTCTAAAACCACTCAACCAATAGAATTTATACAGGTTTGGGTACTTATATTAACCTTATCTTTAAGTATTAACACTTAGTTAATTAGTTTCACTTTTACAATGTCTCTTTGTATTTTTATATAATATGGTTAATAAACATACTATATACATCCAAGAGACCCACAAAGTGGTCCATTAATGATACACCTATCATGATATAAGTCTCTTGGCCGATCCTTAGATTTTTAGGAATTTAATATCAATTAATAATATAATATTTATTTTAAAACACTTTTATGTCAATTTTGACACTATTCAATAGTTGATTTTTTTGAAACTCATAAAAAAATTATTACTTCTAAAAAAGTTAATTAAATCAATAATAATATGTCATATTATCGTAGACAATTATTGTAATTCATTAAAAGTCTCAAATTATATTTATTTGGGTATTTATAATATCAATTATTTTAAATGTTCCCTATTATAGTAATTACTGAATCTTCATTGTGTCATAAATAAATTAAATTATTTAGTCTCTAAAATTATAAATAAAATATAATTATGTAGGAAATATTTTTATCTTTCTAATGAATATTTAAAATCGAAAATCCAAAATATAGAACCCTATGTAAAAAGTGTTTTTCTAAAAGATATATGCTTGTGTCATTTTTGTATTCATTTTAACATAATTAAAATTAAGTGTCCCTATCACCTACAAGTGGCACCATGGGGTCCCCAAATCGACCAAAAGATGCCTATGGTCGAACATGTATCAACCAATAAGGTTAAAACACGTTTTAGGGTAATTTTTTATTATTATAATATTATTTTTTAACCCTTATTTACCGGATTTACCCTTAACCATGGTAAATAAAATATTTACCGAAGTAATTAATCAAAATGTCTAAAAATAATAGTTACCTATTTACAGAATTTGAACATACTGATTCCAAATATGGAATCCATTTTTCAAAATTCAAAACACAGAAGTGGAAGAAATTAATTTAAAATTAATTCCCGTTGTTAAAACAAAAAGCGTGTTTTTAAGAGATAATAACTATCAAAAGATTGACACTTGTTTATGTCCGGTTTAATTGTAAAATTATGTCCAATGACCAACATTATATTAAATGGTAAAAATATATTCTAAATATAATTTAAAAGCACACAAATTAATAATTTATCACTATTAATTATTTTGATTAAAAAGTTGTTTTTAATTAAAATTATTAATTTTCACTATTCATCAAAATATTAAAGTTATCCGAAAAGTACCAAAATTTCACCTTAGGCTAAATTCGATATTCCGAATCAAAAAATGAATTCCATTTTGAAATATAAAAAATATATAATTTCAAAACGTAGGTATTACTATTCATAACGGCTAGTTTGATTGGTTATGGTGTGTTAGAACTCAGTGTTGCGTACAACACACGCTATCACATTATTCAAAGAGAAGCGTACTATAGAAGCTTGGGGTGTTACATTCTCCCCTCCTTCAAATAATTTCGTCCTCGAAATTTCTAGAATACTTATCGCATGAAAGGACTCGGGTTGTTCTTTATCATATGTTACTCGGGTTCCCACGTTGCCTCTTCCATCGTATGGTTTCTCCACAAAACTTTTACGAGATGTGTCGTCCGGTTTCTCAGTACTAGTTCTCTTATATAAAGAATCATGATGGTATCTTCGCAATAAGACAAATCAGGTTCCAGTTCTAATTCCTCATTGGTGAGTACATGTGTTGGGTCAGGCATGTATTTCCTCAATAGAGATACGTGGAACACATCATGAACTTTGGAGAGACATGGTGGCATTGCCAATCGGTAAGATACAGCTCCAATTCGTTCTAGAATTTCGATAGGTCCGATGTACCTGGGACTCAATTTACCTTTCTTACCAAAATGTATGACTCCCTTCCATGGAGAGACCATCAGGAAAACATGATCACCAACTTGAAATTCCAAATCCTTCCTTCAATTATCGGCATAGCTCTTCTGCCTACTTTGAGATGCTTTGATGTGATTTTGGATTACCTTCACCTTTTCCACCATTTCATCCACCAGTTATGGGCCTACAAGTTTTATTTCACCAATGTCATCCCAAAAGGTTGGTGTACGAAATCTCTTTCCATATAATGCTTCCTATGGTGCCATCTGAATACTCGAATGGAAGCTATTGTTATAGGAAAATTCTACCAGAGGTAAATATTGATCCCACATTCCCTGAAAGTCAAGTGAGCAAGATCTCAACATGTCTTCTAAGGTTTGAATAGTCTGTTCTGATTGTCCGTATATCTGAGGGTGGTAAGCCGTGCTCAAATGAAGTTCAGTATCCTGGGACTTCTGAAGACTTTTCCAGAATCTTGAAGTAAAACGGGGATCACGATCAGAAACAATCATTAGGGGTACTCCATGAAGTCTCACAACTTCATTAATATATAGTCATTCTAGACGTTCTAGGGGTAGATCTTCTCTTATAGCAAGAAAATGTTCTGACTTGGTAAGACGATCAACAATAACCCATATTGCATCGTTCCTTCTAGGAGTCTTTGGTAGCCCCATGTCAAAGTCCATCGTAATATTGTCCCATTTCCACTCTGGTATGGGAAGAGGTTGCATGACTCCTCTAGGCTGTTGCCTTCCAGTATTCACCTGTTGAAAAACCATACATCTTGACACAAAATCATCAATCTCCCTCTTCATGTTGTCCCACAAAAAATATTCCTTCAAATCTCTATACATTTTGGTGCTCCCAGGGTGTATAGAGAAATTGGAACTATGAGCATCATCCAACAATTCCCTTTTTAGATCAAGTATATCGGGAACACAAAGCCTCTTCCCAAATTTCAAAATTCCATTTTCATACACAAAATCTCTCAATCTCCCATCATTCACAGCTTTAACCTTCTTTTGAAATTCTTCATCATCGGTCTGAGAACTCTTAATCCTTTCTGGTAAAGATGGTTTGGCAACCATTTGAAAAAGCATTGATGTTTCACCTTCCCTGGTTATTCCCATGTCCATCTTCACTAGATCCATCAAAATTGGATCCCTTTGAATTCTCATCACGTTCAAAAATCCATGATCTTTTCTGCTCAAAGCATCTGCCACCTTTTTTGCCTTCCCCGGGTGGTATTGTATCATGCAATCATAATCCTTGAGTAATTCAAACCATATCCTTTGCCTCATGTTAAGTTCTTTTTGTGAGAAAATATACTTCAAACTCTTGTGATCAGTATAAATCTCACATTTTTTTACCATAGAGGTAGTGCATCCATATCTTAAAAGCCAAGATCACAGCTGCTAACTCGAGATCATGAGTAGTATAGTTTTGCTCATGAATTTTCAACTATAGTGATGCATAGGCAATAACCCTATCATTCTGCATAAGGACACAACCAAGTCCTTTCATCGATGCATCACTATAAATAACAAACCCATCATTCCCAGATGGTAGAGTTAATATAGAAGCATTGACTAATCTTTTATTCAGTTCTTCGAAACATTCTTCACACTCTTTTTTCCAAACAAATTTAACCCCTTTACGTGTGAGCTTTGTTAATGGGTTAGCCAATGGGAAAAATTATGGACGAATCGTCGATAATAACCTTCCAAACCAATAAAACTACGTACCTCACTAATACTTGTAGGTGCTAGCCATTCATGGATTGCCTTGGTCATAGAAGGATCAACAGAGATTCCATCTTTAGATACAATATGGCCAAGGAAAGAAATCTCATGAATCAAAAATTCACACTTGCTAAACTTCCCATATAATTCATGTCTTCTAAGAGTCTTCAGGATAATGCGCAAGTGATTTTCATGATCTTCGTAGCTTTTGGAGTATACCAAGATATCATCAATAAATACCACCACAAATTCATCGAGATACTCCTTGAAAACTCTATTCATCAGATCCATGAATACATAGGGTTCATTAGTCAATCCAAAAGGCATTACAGTAAACTCATATTGCCCGTACCTGGTTCGAAATGCTGTCTTCGGAATGTCTTCCTTCTTTACACGCAACTGATGGTATCCAGATCGAAGGTCAATCTTTGAAAAGTATTTAGCTCCATGCAATTGGTCAAATAAATCATCAATGCGTTGTAGGGGATACTTGTTCTTTATCGGTATAGCATTGATCTCCTTGTAGTCGATACATAACCTCATAGATCCATCTTTCTTTATAACAAAAGGAACAGGGGATCCCCATGGAGAAACACTAGGGCGAATAAATCCCTTATTACTCAATTCCTTTAGTTGTTTCTTTAGTTCAACTAATTCTACAGTGGCCATTCTATAAGGGGTCTTTGATATAGTCCTTGATCCAGGAATTAAATCAATGGAAAACTCAACTTCTCATTCTGGAGGATGTCCAGGTAAATCTTCTGGAAATACATCTACAAATTCTTTTCACAACAGGTACATCCTCTATTTGAACATTCATTTCCTCACCCACAATTATTTCATTCTCTTCCTCCCCAATAATTGAATTTAGTTGAGCTACTGGGGGTGGATCTAAATAAAAATTAGGTGGTGATGATTCTGCTCTAAAGATAAGGTGTTCCTTATCATTATCATCAAGAAGTGTAACCTCTTTCTTCTTAAAATAAATCTTCGCATCATAGTCAGAAAGCCAGTCCATACCGAGGATTATATCAAACTCAATCATAGGTATGATGATGAGATAAGCAGATAAAGAACATTTATGTGCTCTAATGCGGACTGATTCGCAAAACTTTGTTGCAATGATACTTCCCTTAGGAGTTTTAACTGACAACTCCCTTGTTAAATCAAATTGGAAATATCTAATTTTCTTAGCAAACTGGGAAGATATGAAACAATTCGATGATCCAAAATCAAATAATGCATTTTCTAAACTTGAGGAAACCATTAAATTACCTGCCACCACGTCTTTCAGAGCTTCTACCTCAGCAGTAGTGATAGCATAAGCTTGGCCTTGATCCCTTGGACTTTTCTGAGGTATGTTCTCCTGATGCTTAGGACATTGATTTTCATAATGCCCCATCTCCCTGCAATTGTATCATTGAACATTGGTAGCTTCCTTCTTCCCCATGCAATCACGAGCTTGGTGGTCTTTTTCACCACACTTGTAACAGACTCCATTTCCCTTTAAGAAAGTATCGAGGTGTTTCTTACCACATTTACCACATGATGGATAATCAACCATTACCTTCTTCCCCTTATTTCCGTTCCTAGATTGATCAGCAGGTCTCTTCTTCTCTTGCTTTGCTTTTAAGTCATAAGACTTAGAGAATTCCTTTTCGGTCTTGATAGCACATGAGACAATGTCTTCGTATGATGAAAAGGATTGTGAGACTAATGCTCGACGGAGAAGTGGTTTTAACCCATCAAAGAAACAATCAATCTTACTTCTTGGGTTACGTATATAATCTCCAGAAAACCTTTCTAACCTTGTAATTTTAGCCTCATACTTTGTGACATTCTCATCCTCCTTTTGTCTCAGACTCAGAAACTGCCTTTCCATATCTGCTCGGTGGTCATGTGGAAAGTATTTTTCTAAAAACATATCTTTGAACTGCCTCCATTCCATATCTGTACTTCATCATCTTCCGTCGTATTTTGAATCAATGACCACCATTGATCATCATCTCCAGTGAGGCGGTAAACTGCCATGATAACATTTTCCCTTTCACTACTCCCCAAAGCCTGAAATATTTTCTCTAGGGAAAATATCCATTTCTCATCTACTAAGGGATTTGTACTCCCATTGAACTTTGGTGGTTGTTGCCTCATGAATAGATCTAACATTGATCCTCCATGCTGAGGATCAGGGTGCTCCATACGGGTAAGGTTATTATTCATAACCTGAGTGAGTTGTCTAGTATGGTGATTAGCTGATCGGCACCAGTTGCATCACCAGCTCCACTATAATTATCTTGAGCAGGAGGGAAATCCCTACCTAGAGTGTGTGCATTGATACGGTTTCCATTTCTTCCACTAGGCGCCATTTCTAAACAATGGCATAAACTAGATCAGTTTATGAATCAAAATACATAATTCCATACTTATAAAACACTTACCATAAATTTAACTATTTATGGATATAATCCTTAATCATAAAAATGTTTTCTTTGAGGAAGTATATACTCATAAACCCTTCATAATGATTTTTAAAGAAAATGAGAGTTATCCTAAGCATATCTTCTAGGAGTGTCGTAACCAAGAGTGCAGCAAGGCCCATTGACATGCACCAGATCCCGTTCGAGTCTAGCTCAAAGTGGTGTTTTCGGGTTTTACCCCTAGGTACATCTGTGCCAGAGCCGCCTCTACCTGCTCGTATCCAGACAGGGATGTATTGCTCGGAAAACTCACAAAATCTTTACAATACCAAAATTCTAGGAAGTTCTTCTATACTAATCCTCAAAGTACATCTTAGGTCTACGTGCTCTAATCAGAGTTTATCTAAATCTATCTTCTAAGGTTTGTACTAAACTTCCTCTGATACCAACTGTAACACCCTAACCCCAGTTACCCATAGTCAGTGCATTATTACATAAAATTGGCATGATCACAAGAAAGATCAAATCTCAAAAGTCATATTGGTTTAGTAGCCTTGGAAACACTAGATATATTCATAAAGTTTTACATTACATCATAAAGTGAAAAACTACTACAACAACATATTTTCTCCATTTTCCACACACATATCCCCACATAATATCCCTGTAGGTCATTCATAATTTACTTCTTCACTTCCTGGGAAAAATAAAACATAGAAAAGGGGTGACCTCAAATGCCCAGTAAGGATAACAATATAGCAGAAACTTTCATAAATAAGAATAAACATTTAAGGCAATGTATAACAAAAACAAAAGCCTTTTAAACTTGATCTTCAACATAGTATGTCAAAAGTAAAATGAAATAATGCCATTTACTTATTCACATGGATATTCTACTAATCGAATAATCACATGCAATATCAATAACCACTTTCATAATGATGGAATGCATAATGGCAGACTATCATGACCACATAGCCAAGGCCTCGTGCCAAAACTACAAATACGATCTTGCAAAGGCCTTGTGCCAAGACACTAGCTTGTCTCATGATACCTACCAATGCATCAAGGAGCTATAGCGGGCTCCACCCGTCACATATTAAGTCCAGTGCATTCCCATATGAAAAGGTTTAAACATAACATAAACATTCGTATTAAAACTAGCATACGAATTCTTAATACTTTCACCATAAACTATGAATGGTATAGAAATAGCACATCCATAGTTTAACATATCACAAAACCTTCAATAAAATATAGAAGTCTTGTATCATAATAAATCAACTTCAAATAAGCGTAAAATCCATCAAAGGATGTTGACATAGATGAAATCAAAACTCTTTTTAGATAAATATCTCTTTCTATTTTGAAAACATTTAAGAGTATTATATTTATGAAATAAAACATTTTCATTGAAAATATTTTTATAAACTTCTAAGGGAAGATTCGACTATTTTATAACAGTGGAAAATTACCGCACCCGCCGTATAAGTTAAAAAAAACATTCTTACCTTAATTCTGTCGAAAAGGTTAAAAGCACCTTGTTTGGAAAACGAAGGAAAGATTCCTTTACAAAACTCTTATAAAAGTCAAACAAGGGTATAAATGACTTTAACACATATTCTTTTAAATATTAAGAATGTTTTGAAATATATTTTTAAGAAACATAGATGTGGATGATAAAGAGATCCCAGGAGATTATTACGTATAAACAACCTCGAATAATGAAGAGATTGTGAAATAACCCTTACCTTGCACTTTTACTTAGTTTGGGTAAGTTAAACTCCTGTATAATAGTGAAATAAGTGTTATTAAATTATACAAGAATCATATATATTAATATGATATCATATATTATCTTTTAACATTGATATTTTAATAATATCTTAGAATTATCGTCGTTTCGGGTGTTAACTTACTCGTTTTCTTTTATATGTTTTTTTACATAAGCCATGTTTGTTATGGATAGGTTGTATCTTATTCATATACATAATGATATCAAGTCCTTAAACATTATTTTTAAATCATCAAATGATAATTATACTTGAATGGATACGATGGAGAATGAATGTCATCGCGTTCGTGGAGACGGTAGTCCGTACATACGCACGAGCGACAATATCATTCTTTTGATATTAAAATAATATATAATTGGATAGTATATAATATATAAAGAATCATTATCATGTTATATTCATTATTTACTTGAGTTACACATCATTATTATACCCATCCAAATAATAATTTATTGAATAACAATTACACCACGACGTGGAGACGGTAAGCCGTACGTACGCACGTATGGTGACATGTTATTCAAAGGATGGATTGAATACTTGGTTGTACCATATTAATATAACATCAAAGTATATATATGATACTGGAGTTATTATTTTATAATGGTAACAACAAAGGAAGAAGAAGTGGAAGAAGAAAGGAACTTGGAAAAAGGTGGTGAAATCATTACCTCTTCTTCGGTTTCTTCCTTTTGATTTGATCAATAGGGCTCCTTAGGTTGGCTTTAAGATCAAAATAAGGCCTATAGGTTGTAGTGAGGGAAGTTGGGAGAGTATTTGGGCAGAGTTTTGAAGAACCAAAAGGCTTTTAAGGTGTTAATAAATGAGAAGGAGGAGTGCCCTTTTATAAGAGGGGTGAGGGGCACCTTCGGAAAAGTAGGAAATATTAATTTATAATAAATTCATATTCGGTTTATAATGGCTCCAAAGTTAATTATTTCAATTTTAAGGTGGGTATGGGTCGAAAATCACTCAACCAATAGAATTTAGACAGGTTTGGGTACTTATATTAACCTTATCTTTAAGTATTGACTCTTAGTTAATTAGTTTCACTTTTACAATGTCTCTTTGTATTTTTATATAATATGGTTAATAAACTTACTATATACATTCAATCGACCCACAAGTGGACCATTAATGATACACCTATCATGATATAAGTCTCTTGGATGAACCTTATATTTTTAGGAATTTAATATCAATTAATAATATAATATTTATTTTAAAAACTCTTTTATGTCAATTTTGACACTATTCAATAGTTGATTTTTTTGAAACTCATAACAGAATTATTACTTAGAAAAAAGTTAATTACATCAATCCTAATATGTCATATTATCCTATAAAAGTATTTTAATTCATTAAAAGTCTCAAATTATATTTATTTCGGTATTTATAATATCAATTATTGTAAATTTTTACTATTATGTTAATTACTTCATCATCATTGTGTCATAAATAAATTAACTTATTTAGTCTCTAAAAATTAGAAATAAAATATCATTATGTTGGAAATTGTCTTAACGTTCTAATGAATATTTAAAATCGAAAATCCAACATATATAACCCGATGCAAAAAAAAATTTTCTAAAAGATATATGCTTGTGTCATTTTTGTATTCATTTTAACTTAATTAAAATTAAGTGTCCCTATCACCTAAAAGTGGCACCATGGGGTCCCCAAATCGACCAAAAGATGCCTATGGTCGAACATGTACCAACCAATATGGTTAGGACACGTTTTAGGGTAATTATGTATTATTATAATATTATTTTCAACCCTTATTTACCGGATTTACCCTTAACCATGTTAAATAAAATATTTACTGAAGTAATTATTCAAAATGTCTAAAAATAAAAGTTACCTATTAATTCAATTTGAACATCCTGATTCCAAATATGGAATCCATATTTCAAAATTCAAAACGCAAAAGTGGTAGAAATTAATTTAAAATTAATTCCCGTTGTTAAAACAAAAAAGCGTTTTTTTAAGAGATAATAACTATCAAAAGACTGACACTTGTTTATGTCCGGTTTAATTGTAAAATTATTTCCAATGACCAAAATTATATTAAATGGTAAAAATATATTCAAAATATACTTTAAAACCACTCAAATTCATAATTTATCACTATTAATTATTTTGATTAAAAAGATGTTTTTAATTAAAATTTAATAATTTTCACTATTCATTAAAATATTAAAGTTATCCAAAAAGTACCAAAATTTCACCTTAGGCTAAATTCAATATTCCTAATCCAAAAAAGAAGTCCATTTTGAAATATAAAATATATATAATTTCAAAAATTATGTATTACTATTCATAACGGCTAGTTTGATTGGTTGTGGTGTGTTAGAACTCGGTGTTGCATACAACACACGCTATCACATTATTCAAAGAGAAGCATACCATAGAAGCATGGGGTGTTACATGTGCCACCTGTTCCTGGTCAACACATGGATTCATTTATGACTTACAAAGACTCCAATAGATGGCCTGGTTTGGAGGACTAGCCTGATGCATTGAATCCTGACTACATAGTGTGTACTACAAAATACACACCGTTGGTTCTTGTGTTGTAAGACCTGGAAGCTTTGGAACCTCTGGATGAGATCCTCTATTTTATTTTAATCAAAATAAAATGTAATGATCATTTCTGTAAGGTGAACGAGAAATGAAAGAGGATGAATAGATCAATATATTCATATTTGGAGAACGATTAACTTGAAATGAAACAACTAAATTATTAAATGTGTATGTCATCAAAAAAATATATAAACGATGGTAAAATATGATGTAACTGCTCTGATATAACTTGAAGGTTTAGGGAGCAGTGGAAGCGTGGTTGAGACTACACCCAACATTGATTTTTACCATGATCAATGATTATACCATGATCAATACGATGATGAATTCCAGTCTCCATGGAAAATAATCAATGATTTAGATAATTAAAAAGAGGATGAAATTAATAGAGAGAATCTTGAACATAATGTTTATAATTAATTTAATTAAATTCATAAAGAAAAATAATACTAGGATATTTGGTATTTTTCTTCATTAATGATGTTGATCATCCAAAATGACCCTTCCAGCTTATCTCATTTTCCATGTAAGGATCAAAAATAGAATCCCTCTACTGGTGATCCATACATGCTCTGATGGCCTCCAATCAACACCACTCATTCTCCAGGTGCTAGCATGGCGAAGAGAGCATCTTGTGTTGGTCGTTATTTATCACATGTACTTAGGCCATAAATAATGACTCTTTTTCTTGAGAGGAGAAATAAGAGGATTAAATAGAGAATTGTTTGGCTCAACAATTATAAATTCACCAGGCGCAGGGTGTATTGTCTCAAATAATAGTCCTACTAGTCTATTTATATACATGGAATTTTAGTAAAAATATTTACTAGAATAGAAACAATTAAATACATTAATGTAAACAGAGAAAACACATGATCATAATAATAATAATACTGCGTCATTATTCATGGTGCATCAATTTGTGCGAAACAGAATTATTAAAAAAATCATTTCACAAAATTAAAACAACATCATTATTATTTTAACTTGTGCCAACTAGTTAAATAATTATTTACCATCATTTAAATCATTATTTTACTACCAGACCGACCTTGGTCCACTCAAACTCCACTTTAATTTTTTAAACATTCGAATAAATAAATAAATAATTTATTATCTAAACTAAATAATTTATTTACAAACATATAAATAAATATTTATTAAATGTTCAATAAAATAAATATACTAATTTTATATATTTTATTCGATAAATTTAATTTCAATAAAATTATTCAATGGTATTGAGAATAATATTTATTTAATTAATTACATATGCATTAAATTTAACAATGGCCACCAAAAACACCTTTTTTATGACCCTCAAGGATTCTTAGTCATTGGTATTAGGCGGGCTCACCTAAATTCCAATAGTACTGTTTATAAACAGGTCAAGGAACCCAAGGGAAAGAAAGTAAAGTCACAAAAAAACATCAATATATGAATGCTTACTATGTAATATAATCCTTGGTCACAATATCTCATCAATAAAGTTTGAAGATAGTGTCATAAAATTTTATGCTTTATAAATCATTCCTTGAAAACCTGAAATAAACTCAACGTTACATTGTGACCATTGAATTTCACATGATGGTTCTATTTCAATCAAAGGGATGGGATATCAACATTCATAAATTGAAGGGTCTTCCTCAACTTATCCGTTAATAACATTCCACTGGTGATGCACCCAATGTACCCTACATCTTGAAAACTGCTAGAATGATGGTTTTTGTCAGTAAATAAATGTGCACGAGTCATGACATATATTAATGAGAATCTTATAGTCTAAGGTGTTAGGTTCCTAGGCCCAGAGGGGAAGCCAGTGGGCCACAGATTTTTAAATTTTTTTCTCAGTGGGACAACGGAACTTGTTGTCATTGACGAACTGAGCCCCGGAGAGGTCTAAGGATCTTGCGTAAATTATTAAGAACACAAAACTAAAATGAAATTGTACCCATTTATAATCTGAAGTCATGGTCAACTACAACTATTCGATGGTCATCGTCACTTAAAGGATCCAAATAATGATCCCTCTAGATCATCCACATGCACTCCAAAAGTCCACTAAAACATCGATTGTTGAATTTTAGGTGCTAGCGTAGTGATCCGACGAATCGTTCGACATCCCTATAATAACCACATCGAGATCTTTTTGATGCTTGAGGAAGAACATGATCCAAACTCTTGGTGTAAAGACCCGTAAAATTCAAGGGAAATTTTTTCTTAATTTTCTTTAGAATTTTACAAGAGCGCGGTTTCAGACGGAACCTGATTCCGAGGCCCGGAGTGCCCGGAATTAATTTCCGAAGTTTGGCTCGGGTACGTTCAGTGAACGAACGAGCGGGAATTCCTAACTTTTGATCCGGTGCTCGGAATTGAAATCCGAGAGCACCGATGAACTCGCAGCGCCGATATTCGCTTAAAGAGACCTTTTCGGGAGTTGCGTTTGTTGCGGGTTGAAAGTTAAGTTTTGGGGTTTTCAGTTGAGTTAAATAAAATTTGTGTAAGACAAATTTTATTTTTTAGTTTGTTAAAAACCTACCTAAGGGGGTTGGAAGTGGGACCCACACCCACTTAACATCCCTTGGGAGGATTAAGTGTGGTGGGGCCCACACGAACCCCTAGACTTTTCAAGTTCCCTTAACCCCCTCTTTATTGGCTTAAGTTACTCTTAATTAATTATGGGAGTTAAGTCTTTTTGAATTTCAAACTTTGAAATTCTTTTGTGTTATGTGTTAATAAAATAAGAGGTAGTCTTATTTTATTTTGAGTTCTTTGTTTGTCATTTTGAGAGCTCCTCTTCATCTTCAAGCTCTGACGAAGAACGAAGAACGCTCAAACTCCGACGAAGAACGACGCCTCTCTTCTTCGTCCTCGGTGTCAACAAGAGGGAACGCCGCTTCCTCCTCGGACCTTCTTCGTCGGCAAACGAAGATCCGCCAACGACGTGTCTCTTCGGGCATATCTCTTCGTCAACGGATTTGACGAACGACGACTGCGACGCCCGACCTCCGCGACGCCGTCTTCCGCGGAACGTAGACGAATCTTCGAATCTTAAACCCGAGGTAGGGGTTATTGATTTCATTTTGGTTTCCTTATTCCTTTTCTTGCTCGTGGATCGCATGTCTATGTGAGGCTTTTAAATATTTTATTTAAGTGTTATAGTTAACGCGAGGGGGGCCGGACTGCACGAACACGGCCGAACCCCCCCTCCATCGTTCTTGTTTAATTCTTGCGGTGGAAGCAAAGTGGCGTGGTGCCGTCTCACCACGCGAATTACCGTATGTTTATTTTACGCGGCGCCGTCGCGCCACGCCGAGGTAGAAACTTCAAGAACGCGACGCCGTCGCGCCGCGTTGAAAAGAATCAAAGTACGGCGAAGGGGCGCGGTGCCGTCGCACCACGCCGGATGACGAACGCCGCGGCCGGTTCCGGGCCGCAGCGGGACGAGGAGACCGCGGCCGGTTCCGGGCCGCGGCGGGACGAGAAGACCGCGGCCGGTTCCAGGCCGCGGCGGAAGAGGAGACCGGCGGCCGGGCCGCCGGCGTCGGAAGTCGAAGGCGGGACCGGAATTTCCGGTCCCGTTGGTAAAAACCGGCCGGCCAGCTGGCCGGCCGGATGACATAAAACCGGGGGAATTAAATCCCCCGGCCGGTTCAATTAAACCCCCCTCTTTAAGAGGGGGGCGGTTCCATAAAAGGGGGGCAGCAGCCCCCCGGTTTGACTCTCCAAAACCGGCCCCCACGTGGGGGCCGATTTGTTACCCAGGCGCGGCACAAAGGTCACGCCACCTTGAAGAAGCGGGGGCTTAGCCCCCCGCGTGCCACCCACGTGCGGCGCCAGGCGCCGCCGCCGCGCTGCCGCGCCGCCGCGCCGCCTCCGGCCGCCCAGGGCGGGGGGGGGGGGGGGGGGGTCGGGCCGGGTCGGCCCGGACCCGGACCCCCCCGTTTTGAACCAGTTTTGGTTTTTGGCTCATAACTTGAGCCTCGGACCTTCGAATGACGAACCGTCTGCGGCAACCCGATCCTTGGATCGAGACGGTCGTTTCGGTATATCGCACTCAAGGTCTCGGTTTACTTTGAGCTCGGCCGGGTTGGTTCGTTCACGAAACCAACCGGGCCTTCGGAGCGGAAACGCTCATATCTTGAGCTACGAACGTCCGATTGACGCGCCGTCAGTCGCGTTGTGTTCCTCTTAGTGAGACGGATCTTTTGGCATACTCCGCCCGAGGTTTGGACGCAGGTGGAGTACGGTCGGGTTGGTTTTTCCTTAAAAACCAACCGGGCCCCGGAGACGAAAATGCCAATAACTCTCAGACCGGGCGTCCGATCGACGCGCCGTCTGTTGCGTTGAGTTCCTGTTGTCGATACGGAACGTTTGGATACATCAACTCAGGTCTTTGTGACAGTTGATGTATCAGCCTCTCGGCTCGTGGGGCGGACCCTCCGAACGAGCTTGCTGTGTGCGGGAACCCTAGTGCTGGCTGCGACTGTTCTACTGCTACGACTGCTACTGTGACTGCGATGACGACAGTACAGAGATCCTGTGTGGATTCGACGACGACAGTACAGAGATCCTATGTGGATTCGACGACGACGACTTCAGCACTCAGCGATCCTACGTGGATCAGTGCTACAGGTCCTGTGTGGGCCCGATCCTGTGTGGGTCCTTGCGCTTAGCGGTTCTGTGTGAGCCAGCGCCTACAGGTTCTGTGTGAGCCCGATCCTGTGTGGGTCTTTGCGGGGGTTAGTTACCTATCGATCCTTCGTGGGTCCGACGACTTAGATGGATCAGTGATCATCTTTATCGTCCTTGAAGAAGTATACCTGTGTGAGCTGAATCCTGTTGCTTTCCTGTGTGGATTGTGTTGTGCAATCCTGTGTGGATTATGTTTTGCTTTCCTATGTGGAATACGTATACTTTCCTGCGTGGACTGAGTTGTACTTGGGCTCGGAGGTTGGAGCGTATTTTTAATTGATGACTTAGGTATATGTATGGGCATATACCTAAGCAGTGTCGGTTGTTACTTCGTGATTGTACCTTTCTTCGTGGTTTATTCTTTGTGGATTTTGAGAGACCTTCAGGGGTCTCGGGGTCCCTACTGAGTAGCTTATACTCACCCCTGCACGGGCTTTGCCCGCACTACGTTGTGTTGGTTGCAGACGACGGACAGCGTTGACCTTAGCTGAGGCTTGCACAGCGGGACGGTACCCGGAGGTGGATCACAGGGCGGGACGTGCACGAAGCAGACGGCGGGACCCGTGGAGCAGAGGAGCTATCTGTACCCACCCTTCAGGTGGGATTTCCAGTGGACAGCTCGGAGTAGCGGCTTTTACTTTTCAGTTGCTGTTTTTCCCTTTTCGAGTTGTACTTTACTTTCAGTTTGGGTTTGTATACTGGCCCATTTACTTTTCCGCACTTCAGTTGTACTCTGCTTTGTTTAGTGTTTACTTTCCGCTTTCTTACTCTGTGGTGATGTTTACTTTTCAAAGGCAATGCCTTCCCAATTTACTGGGATTTACGCCTTGGTGCTAGTCGCCAGCCCCTGGCCTATGGAAGGCGGGCTTGGGGTAGTCACGGCACGGATCTCGAGGGCGGGTCGTGACAAATTGGTATCAGAGGAGTTCGGTTCTACCGTGAACTCTGATCTTTTTATGTGAAGCAATAATGTTTAGCGTATTGAGTGTGGATATCAGTCCAGGGAGTCCAGTGTTGGTGCGGCGGCCGACGTATCCGTACACCAGGACCCTGACTTCTGATTTCCGACTTAATGCACGAAAACATTGATTGCGTGTGTGTTTCAAGTTTTCTTTATGATTACTTATATCAGCTCACCAGGTATACTGTTCTAACCGTGGCGCACCTGTTTCCTTTTCAGGATGGCCCCACGACGGCAGCCAGCTAGGGTTCCGAGAGTCGAGCGAGACGACAGCCCACCGAGCGACGAGGCCTCGGTGCAGGGCCATTTTCCAGTAGTGGCACCGGCGGTAGCTTTACCCGCCGATCCCCCGATGCTTCCAGCAGCAGCCGCTGACGATGCACGTCGCCTCAGCGCACTGCATGAGTTTCAGTGCCAGCGTCCGCCCAGGTTTCGCGGGGAGACGGATCCCCAGGCAGTAGAGGACTGGCTGGAGGCAGTAGTTCGAGTGTTTAGGCTAGTGAGGACACCAGCAGACCTCATGGTGATCCTCACTGCGAGCCTATTACACGTAGCAGCAGGACGATGGTGGAGCTTGATGCTCCAGGTGCACGATGAGGCATCTCTACTTTGGACGGATTTTGAGAGCCTCTTCCGCTCGGAGTTCGTCCCAGCCACCCTTCGTGCGGTGCGTATCCAGGAGCTTCTACAGCTGCGGCAGGGCAGCATGACGGTCGCTCAGTACTCGGCGAGATTTACCGATCTCTCGCGCTACTCGACCGACATGGTACGAGACCCATTCTTCCGGGCCCGGACCTTCGAGCAGGGTTTGAGACACGAGATCAGGGCATCGCTGATCTCCCTCAGCATACCGACTCAGACAGGAGTACTGGAGCGGGCTCTTCTGATCGAGAGCTTCCTTGCTGAGTCTACACCAGCATAGAGACCCACCGCAGGGCGGCACAAGGCAGAGTCATCTGCAGCAGGTAGTTGACGGATGACTCAGGGGTCCAGACAGACCAGACCTTCAGGCAGACAACCTCAGGGCACTGGCTCAGCAGTGCGGGGCACACAGCGCGGAGCCAGTCTTCCGAGAGGCAGACAGTGCTACTCATGCGGCGGACAGGGCCACATGGCTCGTGACTGCCCGACCCGCCGTGCCGAGGAGCAACAGTCAGTTGATGGACCACCGAGGCAGAGGCAGAGGGTCGACCGTGGAGGTCCGCAGGGAGGAGGCGGACGAGGCATAGGAGCTGGACGAGCAGCTGGTGGTGGCCGACGCTTTGAGGCTCTACCACCACCACCACCAGGAGGTCCACCCCGACCACAGAGAGCTGGCGGGCAGCGACAGGCACAGCTCCAGGCAGCAGAGGCCTACGACCACGGCGCACCCGAGATGATTCGAGGTACTATCTGTGTCTATTCCACCCTTGCTGCAGTTCTTATAGACACAGGAGCGAGTCATTCTTTCATAGCCGCTGCCCTTGTTCGGAGCTCGGAGATTCCGACAGAGCCGTTGGCTCGATCCTTACGGCTAGAGACTCCTACGGGAGCAGACTCGACGATTACGCACTGGTGCCGGCAGTGTGAGCTTACTCTAGGAGGCGAGAGCTTCGGCTGGGATCTTCTTGTAGCAGCGTCGAGGCCTTACGACGTCATCTTGGGCATGGATTGGCTATCTACGGTCCATGCACAGATTGACTGTTTTAGGCGCAAGGTGCGATGTGTACGCACCGACGGGAGCAGGTTCACCTTCACCGGCGAGAAGGGAGCCTTAGCAGCACAGGATGGACTTCCGCGGAGGAGAGGGCAGCCCATCACTCATCAGTTGGCTAGCCTTATCCTTGGAGCAGTTGACGTGCGGAGTCCTGGTTTTCCTGCAGTGGTGGATCAGTTTGCGGACGTTTTTCCCGACGACGTACCAGGGCTACCTCCTCGTAGAGAGGTAGACTTTTATATTGACTTGTACCCCGGGACAGCCCCGATATCCACTCCAGCATATCGGATGGCCCCCGCCGAGCTTCGAGAGCTACGGGTACAGTTGGAGGACTTGCAGGGCAAGGGGTTCATCCGACCCAGTGTTTCACCCTGGGCTTCCCCGATATTGTTCGCCAAGAAGGCGGACGGGATCTTGCGACTTTGTGTTGACTATCGTCGCCTGAACCAGGTGACAGTGAGGAACAAGTATCCGCTACCGAGGATTGATGACCTCTTTGATCAGCTCAAGGGAGCACGGTGGTTCTCGAAGATAGACCTCAGGTCAGGCTATCATCAGCTCAGAGTCAGAGACGAGGATGTGCAGAAGACGGCCTTCAGATGTCGGTATGGCCACTATGAGTTCTTGGTTATGCCTTTCGGTGTAACCAATGCTCCAGCAGTGTTCATGGCTCTCATGAACAGGATCTTTCAGCCATACCTCGATCGGTTTTTCGTGGTCTTCATCGACGACATTCTGATTTACTCTACGACAGAGGAGGAGCACGCCTATCACTTGCGAGTTATTCTAGACACACTCCGAGAGCACCAGCTTTATGGTAAGCTCTCGAAGTGCCAGTTCTGGATACGTGAGGTCCACTTTTTGGGACACGTTATCTCTGAGGCGGGAGTTGCAGTGGATCCCGCAAAGATTGAGGCTGTGTTAGCATGGGAGCCACCCAGGAGCGTGACTGAGGTTCGGAGTTTCTTGGCACTAGCTGGATATTATCGGAGATTTGTGTCGAACTTCTCCAGAGTTGCGGCATCACTCACAGCTTTGACGAAGAAGGGGAAACCCTTCGTGTGGTCAGACAGTTGTCAGCAGAGCTTCCAGGAGCTGAGACAGAGATTGACTAGCGCACCTATCTTGAGGTTGCCTGAGGAGGGAGTAGGGTACGTAGTCTACTGCGATGCATCAGGGACCGGACTCGGATGTTTTCTGATGCAGGAGCGGGCCGTGATCGCCTATGGATCACGTTAGTTGAGGCCGCATGAGAAGAACTACGCTACCCATGACCTGGAGTTAGCAGCAGTGGTCTTCGCTCTGAAGACATGGCGACACTATCTGATGGGCGAGCGCTTTACAGTCTTTTCCGATCATTAGAGTCTCAGGTATATCTTCTCGCAGAAGGACCTGAACCTGAGACAGCGTCGATGGCTCGAGTTCCTCCAGGACTATGACTTTGAGATAGTCTATACTCCTGTGAAGGGGAACGTAGTAGCCGATGCCCTCAGCAGGAGGACGGGCATTCAGCTACTTGAGGAGGCAACAGAGCAGCTAGCCTCTTTGCAGATATCCTTCGTGGATAGAGATGGAGCGGCCTTTCTTCAGTCTCTCACAGTCACCCCTCCACTACTGCAGCGGGTCAGAGAAGCACAGCATGGGGACGTTGACTGTGAGACGCGGCGTGCACAGATATCCTCGGGACAGGCACCTGATGGTTTCTCCCTTGGAGCAGAGCACGACATCCTTTTCAGAGGACGTACCATGGTACCAGTCGCATTGCGAGAGGAAGTGCTGAGAGAGTTTCACACTTCTCTTTTGGCGGTACATCCTGGAGTGGCGAAGATGTACCAGGACCTCAGACGACAACATTGGTGGCCGGGGATGAAGAAGGCTGTAGTAGAGTTCGTTTCTCGATGCCTCACCTGTCAGCAGGTAAAGGCAGAGCATCAGGTACCAGCAGGCTTGGTACAACCCTTGGAGGTTCCGGAGTGGAAGTGGGACGGCATATCGATGGACTTCGTGACTGGACTTCCACGCACTTCCAGAGGTCACGACTCCATCTGGGTGATTGTTGACCGACTCACCAAGTCGGCACACTTCTTACCCATCAGAGAGCAGGGATCGATGGAGAGCTTGGGACGTCTCTACGTTCAGGAGATTGTGCGGCTCCACGGCGTGCCATCATCTATCATTTCCGATCGAGATGCCCGCTTTACTTCCCGGCTTTGGAAGGGGTTACAGGAGGCGTTCGGGATGCAGCTACGTCTTAGCACAGCTTTTCACCCTCAGACGGATGGTCAGACGGAGAGGACCATTCAGACTCTCGAGGACATGCTCCGCGCATGTGTCCTTGACTTTGGTCGTAGCTGGGAGGACCACCTACCCTTAGTGGAGTTCGCATACAACAACAGCTACCACTCCACCATCGGGATGGCACCGTACGAGGCGTTGTACGGCCGACCATGTAGATCTCCTTTGTGCTGGACAGACCCTGGGGAGTCAGCACTGGTGGGACCGGAGATGGTCCAGGCCACGACAGAGAAGGTCCAGGTCATCCAGGAGCGGATGAGGACAGCTCAGAGCCGGAAGAAGTCATACGCTGACAGGAGGCGGAGGCCACTGGAGTTCGAGGATGGAGACCACGTCTTCTTGCAGGTCTCACCTCGACGTGGTATTCGGAGATTTGGCCGAGGCGGCAAGTTATCTCCGCGCTTCATCGGACCTTTCCAGATTCTCAGCAGGATTGGTGAGGTGGCTTATCGCCTGGCTCTACCACCTCAGTTGCACCGGGTGCACGACGTCTTCCACGTATCCCAGCTGAGGAGATACGTGCACGACCCGACGCACATCATTGACCATGGGGAGCTTGACGTTGACGATGGGGCGACTTTTACGGAGGTCCCGGTGGAGATAGAGGATCGACAGGAGCGGGTCCTGTGTGGGCGATCGATTCCTCTTGTGCGCATCAGATGGCAGCACGGGAATCTCCAGGAGAGCACATGGGAGCGGGAGGCTCAGATGCGTGCTCAGTACCCTCATTTGTTTCCCTAGTTTTTTTTGTTGTATCTTTACGGGGACGTAAAGCTCTGAGGTGGGAGTAATGTAAAGACCCGTAAAATTCAAGGGAAATTTTTTCTTAATTTTCTTTAGAATTTTACAAGAGCGCGGTTTCAGACGGCACCTGATTCCGAGGCCCGGAGTGCCCGGAATTAATTTCCGAAGTTTGGCTCGGGTACGTTCAGTGAAGGAACAAGCGGGAATTCCTAACTTTTGATCCGGTGCTCGGAATTGAAATCTGAGAGCACCGATGAACTCGCAGCGCCGATATTTTCTTAAAGAGACCTTTTCGGGAGTTGCGTTTGTTGCGGGTTGAAAGTTAAGTTTTGGGGTTTTCAGTTGAGTTAAATAAAATTTGTGTAAGACAAATTTTATTTTTTAGTTTGTTAAAAACCTACCTAAGGGGGTTGGAAGTGGGACCCACACCCACTTAACCTCCCTTGGGAGGATTTAGTGTGGTGGGGCCCACACGAACCCCTAGACTTTTCAAGTTCCCTTAACCCCCTCTTTATTGGCTTAAGTTACTCTTAATTAATTATGGGAGTTAAGTCTTTTTGAATTTCAAACTTTGAAATTCTTTTGTGTTATGTGTTAATAAAATAAGAGGTAGTCTTATTTTATTTTGAGTTCTTTGTTTGTCATTTTGAGAGCTCCTCTTCATCTTCAAGCTCTGACGAAGAACGAAGAACGCTCAAACTCCGACGAAGAACGACGCCTCTCTTCTTCGTCCTCGGTGTCAACAAGAGGGAACGCCGCTTCCTCCTCGGACCTTCTTCGTCGGCAAACGAAGATCCGCCAACGACGTGTCTCTTCGGGCATATCTCTTCGTCAACGGATTTGACGAACGACGACCGCGACGCCCGACCTCTGCGACGCCGTCTTCCGCGGAACGTAGACGAATCTTCGAATCTTAAACCCGAGGTAGGGGTTGTTGATTTCATTTTGGTTTCCTTATTCCTTTTCTTGCTCGTGGATCGCATGTCTATGTGAGGCTTTTAAATATTTTATTTATGTGTTATAGTTAATGCGAGGGGGGCCGGACCGCACGAACACGGCCGAACCCCCCCTCCATCGTTCTTGTTTAATTCTTGCGGTGGAAGCAAAGTGGCGTGGTGCCGTCGCACCACGCGGATTACCGTACGTTTATTTTACGTGGCGCCGTCGCGCCACGCCGAGGTAGAAACTTCAAGAACGCGACGCCGTCGCGCCGCGTTGAAAAGAATCAAAGTACGGCGAAGGGGCGCGGTGTCGTCGCACCACGCCGGATGACGAACGCCGCGGCCGGTTCCGGGCCGCGGCAGGACGAGGAGACCGCGGCCGGTTCCGGGCCGCGGCGGGACGAGAAGACCGCGGCCGGTTCCGGGCCGCGGCGGAAGAGGAGACCGGCGGCCGGGCCGCCGGCGTCGGAAGTCGAAGGCGGGACCGGAATTTCCGGTCCCGTTGGTAAAAACCGGACGGCCAGCTGGCCGGCCGGATGACATAAAACCGGGGGAATTAAATCACCCGTCCGGTTCAATAAAACCCCCCTCTTTAAGAGGGGGGCGGTTCCATAAAAGGGGGCCAGCAGCCCCCCGGTTTGACTCTCCAAAACCGGCCCCCACGTGGGGGCCGATTTGTTACCCAGGCGCGGCACAAAGGCCGCGCCACCTTGAAGAAGCGGGGTCTTAGCCCCCCGCGTGCCACCCACGTGCGGCGCCGGGCGCCGCCGCCGCGCCGCCGCCCGGGGGGGGGGGGTCGGGCCGGGTCGGCCCGGACCCGGACCCCCCTGTTTCGAACCAGTTTTGGTTTTTGGCTCATAACTTGAGCCTCGGACCTCCGAATGACGAACCGTCTGCGGCAACGCGATCCTTGGATCGAGACGGTCGTTTCGGTATATCGCACTCAAGGTTTCGGTTTACTTTGAGTTCGGCCGGGTTGGTTCGTTCACGAAACCAACCGGGCCTTCGGAGCGGAAACGCTCATATCTTGAGCTACGAACGTCCGATTGACGCGCCGTCAGTCACGTTGTGTTCCTCTTAGTGAGACGGATCTTTTGGCATACTCCGCCCGAGGTTTGGACGCAGGTGGAGTACGGTCGGGTTGGTTTTGCCTTAAAAACCAACCGGGCCCCGGAGACGAAAATGCCAATAACTCTCAGACTGGGCGTCCGATCGACGCGCCGTCTGTTGCGTTGAGTTCCTGTTGTCGATACGGAACTTTTGGATACATCAACTCTGGTCTTTGTGACAGTTGATGTATCAGCCTCTCGGCTCGTGGGGCGGACCCTCCGAACGAGCTTGCTGTGTGCGGGAACCCTAGTGCTGGCTGCGACTGTTCTACTGCTACGACTGCTACTGTGACTGCGACGACGACAGTACAGAGATCCTATGTGGATTCGACGACGACAGTACAGAGATCCTATGTGGATTCGACGACGACGACTTCAGCACTCAGCGATCCTACGTGGATCAGTGCTACAGGTCCTGTGTGGGCCCGATCCTGTGTGGGTCCTTGCGCTCAGCGGTTCTGTGTGAGCCAGCGCCTACAGGTTCTGTGTGAGCCCGATCCTGTGTGGGTCTTTGCGGGGGTTAGTTACCTATCGATCCTTCGTGGGTCCGACGACTTAGATGGATCAGTGATCATCTTTATCGTCCTTGAAGAAGTATACCTGTGTGAGCTGAATCCTGTTGCTTTCCTGTGTGGATTGTGTTGTGCAATCCTGTGTGGATTATGTTTTGCTTTCCTATGTGGAATACGTATACTTTCCTGCGTGGACTGAGTTGTACTTGGGCTCGGAGGTTGAAGCGTATTTTTAATTGATGACTTAGGTATATGTATGGGCATATACCTAAGCAGTGTCGGTTGTTACTTCGTGATTGTACCTTTCTTCGTGGTTTATCCTTTGTGGATTTTGAGAGACCTTCAGGGGTCTCGGGGTCCCTACTAAGTAGCTTATACTCACCCCTGCACGGGCTTTGCCCGCACTACGTTGTGTTGGTTGCAGACGACGGACAGCGTTGACCTTAGCTGAGGCTTGCACAGAGGGACGGTACCCGGAGGTGGATCACTGGGCGGGACGTGCACGGAGCAGACGGCGGGACCCGTGGAGCAGAGGAGCTATCTGTACCCACCCTTCAGGTGGGATTTCCAGTGGACAGCTCGGAGTAGTGGCTTTTACTTTTCAGTTGCTGTTTTTCCCTTTTCGAGTTGTACTTTACTTTCAGTTTGGGTTTGTATACTGGCCCATTTACTTTTCCACACTTCAGTTGTACTCTGCTTTGTTTAGTGTTTACTTTCCGCTTGCTTACTCTGTGGTGATGTTTACTTTTCAAAGGCAATGCCTTCCCAATTTACTGGGATTTACGCCTTGGTGCTAGTCGCCAACCCCTGGCCTATGGAAGGCGGGCTTGGGGTAGTCACGGCACGGATCCCGAGGGCGGGTCGTGACACTTGGATCATCATCTTTTCTCTATAGGAAGTGTTAGGAGAGAGAGGCTCTTAATTTTCATTCCATAAATGAATGAATAGTTATTTTCAAAACATAAGAGAGAGCCTATGACAATATTTATAGTAACATTGATAAATACCGGGTAGGGTTCCCTGGACATCATTTATTTCAATGTTCACAAAATAAAAAAATTTGACGAACATAAATGCACCAATATTATTTAATATTTTATCACATACTTGTAATATATATATAATATTATATGATAAAACTGAGTCATTTAACTTGACTCTCTCTCCTGCTTAATATTAAATGAACATGTTATAATAAAATAATATTCATTCGGTTAATATTTTTCTTATATCTAATAAAATCATAATTACATTAAATAAATAGAATCTTAAATATTCATAACTAGAATATTAACGAATTTATTTAATTAATGTGGTGGTTGACAACTTGGACAATACTCGGACCACATGGCGGGGCCCACTATGTCCATATACCTATTCAAATGAATAGTGAAGATTATTGAGTACACTATTATGTGTGACCCTCTAGGCCCTTACCTCGATAGGTGTAAATAAAACCCACATACCCAGAGTGGAGTATAGTAACCCATCATGGCCCATAAAAAGATAAGGATAGTCATATTAATGACTACCATCCTATGAACACTGATTGTGAACTTTAATCTCTTTGTCATTAAATATATCACAAAGTAGGACGCACTCTTGTGTCATCGTTCATATCTTGCATTATTATTAGTTGATCTATCCAAATTGATTTTCCTTTCTACTTCATTGGCTAAAGACTTATGAAGGTGGCACTATCCTGATCAACCAGGTCTGAGATATACAACTTCTTAAACATGGAAGTGACAAATCCTTTCATGACCATTTAGCCAATGGCATACCCCCAATGAATAACCCAACACAGACTACCTCACCACGACATCACTACCACGGTTTTCATATTGCATTAAAGAACATAATAAAATTATATACATTGGTAATGGTCTCATGCCAGGAGACCAATAAACATGTCTGTATATAGGAACAACCAATGACACCCAAAACATGTGGGGTTCCTATTGACGGGTTTATTCTCATGATCTCACTACTAAAGATCACCATGTGTGAACTTAATGAGAAGAATTATCAATACATATGAGTCCCCAGCACCTTATAGTCAGACATATATTGTTTCCAGTCAGTAATATGTATCTAGACTACAGAACATATTTTTAATATCAATGTCATTGTATCTCGAGGATCTCATTATAGCTTGGGATTCTCTATAACCTCTTGATGTGACAATTAACCTTTAGACATTACCATTATTATAGTGGATGCAGAAAAGTTTGCACTATAATGGTAAGATAACATCATGCATAGATAACTGTACACATGATATGGTAATAAAAAAGTACTAAGTAGTTTTGTCTAGTGCACCCACTATTTCAACACACCCAATTTCACTATATCTAACTTGATAACTAAACTTGTTAGGTACTCAAATGATACATATCATGCATCTGCTGAGTGATGGCTTTAACTTCTATGCCTTCCACATTTTTTCCATGTGACATATCTGCTATATGCTACCTCATCTGCTTGAGTATAACATCTCAACATAAGGTATCCCTAATTATATCACTCTGTCTGTTGTTATAACTTGGAATGTTGTCTAGTAAGAATATCATAATTCTCATTATGATAATACTTTTCCCACTAGGTGCGAATCAAAGAACTAGAAGAAGTAATTGTGATATATAACTGCTTATTAGTAGCCATATAAGATTCAACGTACTCTGTATTTGTAGGTATGGATACCAGAAGCTTTTTTGAGCTTGACTCGCTCAACTCCTTTTCCTAACCGCGATAATAAATCAAAATGATCTAAGGATTACTAGATTGTGTCCCAAAAAACTAGTATACTGTTTCCTCTATATTCTAGGTACATATCATTTTACTTATTGATGTACGAGATGATAGTTCCGACTATATTACTTACAGTGCTCCTAGAAATAATTTATATTTTCCTATAAAAATTATATCATGGTAGTTTCAATTATTGTACATATTATGGAATTTGTGATTGATCCATCACTGAAGCTTATGGTACTCAACTCACAATTTTAATCTCTTCCAATATTCCAAACATGTTAACTTGAATAGATTGTGCCATGTGACATAGGAAACAATTCATATCTTGATTATTTCCAACTTGTACATTTCAATACAATGTCACTATATGTAAGAGATTGACTAGGACCAAGTAACATATGGATCTACCTTAGTAGATCCTATTCCCTAGAACATAGGTTCCAACTTTAAGTCAATCATTGGTTAATTTATTTTATTCCAATATTATCTAACTGTACAATCAAGATCTTTTTTCCATATATTGCTAAAAATATTTCACTTGGAAAACATTGATGCTCGCACTAACCTTTGGTAGACACAATGAAAAGATTCATTTATAATTAATTCTCTACGATCATGTCACATTAATCCAAAACTGGATATCAGTAACTTGAAACCCTTATTTTCATAATTTTTTGTCATCATCTCTTTCTAGTTGTGTCGTGTAGACACCTTCCATGAATGATGATCTAGACATCCAATGACCAATAGAATGATCTTAGAATACATGTAAAATTATAATATTTTTATGCGTACCAACTTGGTATAACCAATCGAACATTATTGGTACCATACATGTGCCATCCATGTATCATTTCATTTGAATACCAACCTCATTATTCAATTTATAAGTCCCTTTGCAATTTGATATATGGAATCCATTATTGAATTTTAGTTGATATTTTCAATCATAGCTTGTTGCCATATACTTCTTACTTGTAGGATTTGTTATTCACAATGAATAATATATCTCCAATTATGGTGAATATAAAACCATCACCCTAGTATCATTCTTCCTATGCAGTATGTCTCACTGGAACATGCCTATTCCACATGTTCTTGGGGAACTTATTCCCCATGCCCACCATTTGTGCATTTCGATCATTGAATAAGTCCGAGTCAATTCATCTCCCATTATCTTTAATAGAGATGTGCACCCTAGTATTGAAATGTAGTCTAATAATTGACTACATCTTTTCAATCACAAGGATTTTTGTAATATCCTAATCCACTATTAGGATAATTACCTAGATGGAAAAAGTGTTTAACTTGATAAATGTTAGTTTAAATCCTAAAAAACACTTTGAATCTAAACATGTCATATGACATAATGGATTTCACATCATACATTTACTCATATGATATCCATTCCATTTTTCATTTTAGTTGGCATATTGGTTATGGGTTTATGCTGTAATTTGAAAAGCACATCATGAAATATAATGGAAGTTACTACAACATGTAACATTGATACAACTTACATCATAACATTGATGTATAAAATGTGAATTTAGGAATTTCTCCACACTACATTTTTTTATTCAATGTTAATATGTAATTCTTGTCATCGATCCTCCTTATGAACATCAATACAGTGATGTTCATAAGGTAACATGCGTTTAGGAAATACTCCATGCTACATTATCATGAATGATTATAGTTTGGTCAAGATATTTTTCGGCATCTCGATCTGACGCAACTCATATCTTCTTACCAAACATATACGTCATTGGTACGTTCCATAATGACTTAAAGGAATATTATGAAGTATCTTTACCTATTTCTTTCTTTGGAATAGTTCACACTATCTTTTTGAACTATCCTCAGAATGCTTTGTGGCTTACCTTTATTTTTTATGGTTTCTTTTCTAAACTATGGATGTCAACAATACCAATGGTGTTTAGCTGGGAAAAACCTAAATACCATACTTAGTATATAGTTGAATTCCACTTTTAGTTTTACTTGACAAATAATCATATTTCGACAACTGGGTAGGTGTTACATTTTACATGCTTTATGTATTGACACTGATTCACGTAGTAGTGAACTATTTGTTGAGTATGTTACTAGAAACATCATTCATTACAAAATATTGAATAATGTCTCATCATGTCCAAATGGGCATATGAGATAAATGTTTATGGTTATCATCAAAATCTTGTTCATTTTGAGTCAATCACTTGGTAATTAGAAATTATGTGTTTCTCACCGTTGACTTAGGAATCACCCTTTCTCAGCTGCTTGGAGAAGACACTTTACTTGATGTAATATTTCTATACTTACTTGGTTATTGTATTTAAATAAATATATGTCAAAATCATATTGTATTTTAAAACCCATGAAGTATTTGAGATAATAATACTTTTATATGATGAATATTAACTGAACAAGAAGCCAGTACTTTCTTCTAGAATTTCACTTTTTAAACATCAATGAATTTATATTTCATGCAAATAACCTCCTGTAAAATAACCAACCATTTTTCTTTGAAAGAAATGAAGAAGGTTCTTTTGGCCTAACTTTCCATAGGCCTTTTTGCTTTTTCATTCAATTTATTCCCCATAAGAATAAAAGATGGAATTATCTCCAATATTGTTATTACTTTGTGACTGTTACCATAAAGGTAAGGAAGTACTTAATCTATTTCATTAGTTTGAACACTTAAGAGAAACTAGTGTAATTTGGTGTAAAAGGTATAAGAATTGGATGAAATGAGAGATTCTGAACTGTCTTTCACTTCACACAAACAGAGTGCAACCATCACATTCAAATATTACATAGCTTTCTTCTTGGAAAATTTTTGGAGATGAGACTACATGTGATCATCATCCAAGTCATGATGTAGTGACTGTGACTAACATTAGACATTGATGATATTATTATAGCAGATCCATCATATGCTAGATTCATGAGTCTCCTATAAGCAGTTTTACACCCTCCCTTCTTTGAGGTATCTTAACAGGTTTGGACAAAAGAACCTTGAATATCCATTATGGTAGTGATGTGCACAAGTGCCTATACTACAATTAAAATTTCATGCTTTTTTGGAAATTAACTATGTCCAATATTTATCGCAGTTTTTTATTAGGGTATTAGTTTCCATTCTCTGCAAATATACATTAGCAGATTGTAATTTTATGTGAATACCTAATGTGACATTACTGATTATTTAATCATTAAATGTCTCCCACTAGTTTTTCGAATTTTAGGAACCCTATGTACTAGAAACAGAATACTCTTGAGTATTCTAGTGGCATGGATCCTTGAACCTCTCTCATATTCTACAAGCTATGAATATGCCACAACTTGGAGTGTCCAAGGTAGGCTATTGGCTAACCAGCTTCATTAACTCATTGTTCTTTGATCTGTTGAGTGAAGTACCTGAATCAAAAATCATTTATTTATTTACTCAACGCTTGCCTCTAAAATTACAACAAGCTATCTAAGGCTATTTCTTTCCTGCAATTTAAGTTAAGTCGACCCAACACATGAATACGAACTCCCCAGTAGTAAGAGGTACCCTCATCTAAGGAATTACTGGCACCTCGAACACCCAGTTTTGTTCAAACATGAATAATTGAAGGTTGTTTGTGACTTAATATTTTCTTTGAGTTTTTATTAGTTTTTCTCTAGACGGATGAGATCCATTTCTATTAAATTTGTTTATCTATGTTGTTGCACTCATAAATAAACATTAATAAAAAAACATACGCCTCTTATTTATGAATTTTATTATATATTATCTTATTTATTTTCCCACTGTTCTAAAATGCTGAATATAATAAATAAACTCATAAAAGAATACAATTACCCAATTGGTCTTGAGAATCTAAACGACCTAAGCACATTGTACCTAAGTCGGAGCTTGACTCTTGATGCAGATTTCTTTCGTCTTGTATGCCTGCTTTATAATCTAGAGTATCACCATGACTTGGTGGGGTCCACGTCATATCATGGAGTATCTCCTCGTCTTGGCATGGTCTGCTTGTCGTCTTGCATCGTCTAGATCAACATGCACCACCTCGTCTTGGCAGGGTCCACGTCATTAGTCGCCTTCATCTTATGTACAATAATACTCGTGCAAAGGCGTAGGAGACTTAGGTATAAATGTACATCATGTGGGATGGACACGTAGGTCCTTATACATTTTGACCGAAAAATAAAGACAATGCGCAGATAGATATTTAATTAATTACAATCATCACACGCAATTAAAATAATTAATTAAATAAATGGAAAAATACACGAGTCAATAATCAAGACCAAAATAAGGGTAAAATAAAGTGTTATAAAATAAAAATCATTAAATAATTATGAGGGTTTTTTTAATTAAATAATACGAATTAATAGATTCCAATAATTTAATTAATAATCGGTCCTTTAATTAATTTAATTATAATGCAAATATTAAATTAATTTAACATTATTCAATTTAATACTTAAATTGAATTAATTTTAATCCACTATTAAAATTTAGATATTTTCAACCACAATTAATATATTAATTAATTTAATTTAATTTTTTAATTAAATTAATTAATTATAATAATTGAAATATGACTTGGGTCTTGAAAGCCCACTCTGACCCATCATGGGTCATGCTAAAGATGCGTCGACCCGTAACGGGTTGAGCGATGCCTGTTCCTGGATTATCTGGGTCACGTAGGTCCATTTAGACCCAACAGGGTAGGGTAGATATGCCCAGTCTGGTATTGAGGAAAAATAAGAACCTATAAGAGGTGATAGAGGTTACTTGCACCTGGGTCCATCGTTGCGAGGGCAGTGGAGAGCCATGCCGGCAGCGGGCGATGGAAGTTGTCTGCTGCAGCAGGCTATGTGACGTCAGCGACCAGGTGAATGGTGTCTGGGAAGCCACAGAAAAGTCATGGTGGAGAAAGGGAGGCCAGCTCCAAGAAGGTGGGACACTGTGAGTCCAGGGCAGCCTTTAGCATCTAGTAAGCGGCCTGCTACAGGAGAGAGGCTGGCATGGGAAGGGGTGGTAGCCACCTCAAGCACGGCCAACTGGTCTAATGGTGTGTGGCGTCCGAAAACAACCAACATGTGATGTGGGGTGTGGGGGCAGGTCTTCCAGGAGGAAGACAGTCCTTGTGGCCGACACTCGGTGGGAGGCAGTCATGGCCGGGGAGTTGGACAACAGTACAGGGGAAGGCAGGGCATCATGGAAGGAGGATGGCGTTGGGCATGCTAAGGGCGGTGGCCTTGAGGGTGCGGGGATGGCGGTTGTAACATCGGCATAACACCAGGCTGTGGGTTTTTTTTTATATGCATTTTTTCAAAAAAAAAAATTTGAAAATACATCTAGGTTAAAAATATTTTTTTTTTACCCCCCAAAGGCGGCACCTGGTGTGCCGCCTTTGGGGAATTTTCCGGCCAGAGCAAGGCGGCACCGGGGGTGCCGCCTTTGCCCAAAAAATACCGCAAAGGCGGCACACCAAGTGCCGCCTTTGCCTAAATAATTTTTTTTTAAAATTTTTATTTTTATTTTTTTTGTTTTGTTTTGTTTTATATATATATATATATATATATATATAAAACAAAACTTTTCAGCAGAATTTTTCTGCTATTTAATATCCAGCGGTTCTGCCATTACAGCAGTCTGGATTCTGACTGATACCCTCACCCAGGACTCCCTTTTATAAGGGGGTTTGCCCTGAAAACAATACTGCATTTCCGATGTGGGATTCTGGTTCTCCTTTTCCTGCACAGTACATTCTGCGTTTCTGATGTGTGATTCTGTTTCAAGTACGCGACTTTGAAAGATTATAAAAGTTAAACTATAAGACCAATACAAATGAAACTTTAAACACTGATTAAACATATAAGAAATAGTTGAAAACAAAAATAATTTCATAAAAAATGTTGATACGGATTAATTAATAAGCTTTCAAAACCACCTACTTGAAACTTAAACATATTTGAAGTACGTGACTTTGAAAGCTTATAAAAGATAAATTATAAGACCAATACAAATGAAACTTTAAACATTGATTAAACATATAATAAATAGTTGAAAACAAAAATAATTTCATAAAAAATGTTCACCAAAAACAATTCATAAGCTTTCAAAACCATCAACATGAAACTTAAAAATGTTTCAAATTCCCGACTTTGAAAGACTATAAAACATAAACTATAAGACCAATAGAAATAAAACATTAAACATTGATTAAAAATATAAGAAATAGTTGAAAACAACAAAAACTTCCTAAAAATGTCCATAAAAATTAATTTATAATCTTTCAAAACATTCTACTTGAAACTTAAAAATGTTTCAAGTACACGAATTTGAAAGACTATAAAACATAAACTATAAGACCAATATAAATGAAACTTTAAACATTGATTAAATATATAAGAAATTAATAAATTTTTTAATTTTAACTTAGTCCTTCTAACTTTGTTGTAGCATTCAGATGCATTCGAACAATGAAAACCTCAACCAGCTTATGTGCTTTACACACAATAGAAACATCTTTGCAATTTTGTCATGCCCCTGAGTATAAATCAACCTCAAAAGCTCTAGATAATTTTTCTTGGTAAGGTGAGATGAGAAGGGAGGTATTATACCATCAGGAAGAGAGATTCTAGAAATGTGCAATGCTATGACAAACCTTTAAATGAAATGTGTCAGTTCCCCACTAGATGTGCATGTTCCTTCAAAATTTTCAGGCTGGAGATAATCCACCTTAAGTTTCACATAGCCTTATGTCTTCCATGTATTAATGTCAAACACTTCAACCAATTTGTTTACTTTATGGGGAAGTAAAACCTCATTCCTTTGAATATGCACATTACCATGAACATATAAAATCATCATTTTTCATGAAAAACTACTAATCTCATGTTCACTGAAATACCCCTTAACGTAAGAATGATACAAATATTGTAAGTACCCAATAGCAAGATTCCAATCCATTTTGACTGGGCTATGTGGAATCATTGGTGTTTTCATCTGATTAATAATTTAAAAGGTTTCAAAACCACCTTTCTGAAACTCAAAAATGTTTCAAGTAAGTGACTTTGAAAGCCCATAAAATATAAACCATAAGATCTATTGAAATGAAACTTAAAACATGGATTAAACATATAATAAGTAATTTAAAATAAAAACCATTTCTTAAAAATTGCTGATGAAATACAATTATAAGCTTTCAAAAATACTTCTTTCAACTCAAAAATATTTCAGATATGAGACTTTGAAATCCTATAAAATATAAACTTAATGACTCATATAAATGAAACTTAGAACATAGATTAAACATATAAGAAGTAGTAGAAAAGTAATTAGTTAATTCTGGTGAGGGGGAAAACTGTTAGACCCTGGTATTGAAGGATAATGGGGATGACAAGGAAACATCAACCCCCACGCCCACCCCTTCCACCCATTCAACCAACTTCGGTAACTCCTATAGAAGTAGCTTTTCAAAAAAAATGAAATGTCACCCCACCACAACTTCCTACATCCATATTAACCCCCCAATTCAGTTTCATTAAATGTGGACAGTCCCCATTTTTACCAAAGTCAATGATGCACTATTAAACCATCACTTTTCAACCCCCGCCTCAATAATACAAAATGCTTTGAGGGATGAGAAATGATTTGTTGGGGATTATTTGTGTCATTATAATGGAATTGGTTATAAGAGGGTGGTAGTAACAAGGCAATGGTTGACGAGGGTGTTTGGAGTGTTAGTTTGGTGTAAACCCTTAGGAAAGATTTATGTATATACTTATTATATTTTCTTATTATTTCTTACACACCACCACTTGAGTCGAGAGACCTGATTGAAATCCATATGGGTACTTTGGTTCTGAGTGTTTTTCTCAATATCTAGATTATAGAGGGAACACATATAGAACCACTCCCTATTCCCTTCCCCCCTTCACACTTAATATGCGTTGTAATGGATCACAGTGGGTGTATAAATACGACCTATAATGATTTTTGTTTTTGGTGTATATATATTCTTTTTTACATGATTATGTGTATTTGGAGTGGATACAAAGTGGGGGTTGTGCATTGTAGGAGGAGAGTATGATTTTTATGTCCTTCATGTTCACGATATCATACTGTGATTTGGATGTGATGTGTGGTTGTTATGTGGATATGGTTTTTTATGTGTTTGTGACATGTGTATGTGTGGATATATGGTTATGGGATTGTATATAAGGGGTTTAAGTATAATAAATATTCCATTAGATTGTGAGAATGACCATATTAGTGGGGAAGTGGATGTAGGGTAATTTATTAATATATAGTCATTTGATATTACACTTAAGATGGAGTTTGGAATTAGACACTAATGGGGATAGAATGGGATGATAGGTAAATAATATTTGTTAAAATTTTCATATGGAATAACATGGGAGACCATCTATGACATAAGTGATTACCCCCCCTGTGATTTAAAGTAAGTAACTTGAGCTTACCAAAAATATTAGGCATGATTATATTGAATGTAGGGTAGAGACCTAGGAGTGGTAGATTTATCATTCTTGATTATTCTTGTGTTTGGACTAGGGTGATTTGAGGAAACTATAATGAATCTAAAGTAATTATATTTTCTGAATTCCATATTATAGAGATTATGATAATCCTTTCTTTACAAATAGAGTTGGCTACTGGTTTTCATTCATCATCTGGATGACTCTCCAGCACTCATAGTACATGGTCTGTTATGTTGGTAAATTATAACTTTCCACCCTAGTTATGCATGAAGCGGAAATTCATCATGTTATCTATGCTTATATCAGGACCAAAATAACTAGGTAATGATATTGATGTTTATCTGGCTCCTTTGATTTTGGATTTGATATTATTTTGGGATTTAGGTGTTATGATGTATGATGCTTATAAAAGTGAATACTTCATGTTAAGAGTGATGTTGTATGGGATAATAAATGATTTCCCTTCTTATGGAAATTTTTCGGGCTATACCATTAAAAGAACTCAAGGGTGTACCATGTGCGAAGAAAATAAAGAATCAATTAGGTCGAAACATTCATCTAAATCTGTGTTTCTAGGACATCGTAGATTTCTACCTCAGCATAAGTACCGATCTTGGACAACATCATTCAATGGATGTTCAGACTAACATGCAACACCGTCTCCACTAACAGGTGATCAGCTGTTTGAGAAAGTAAAATATTTGAACACTCTTTTTGGTAAACCATTTTCAAAAAACCTTACAAAAATCGGTTGAAAAAAGAGACCAGTTTTTTTTGATTTACCACACTGGAATTGTTTTGTATGTAAGACATTTTCTTGATGTGATGCATGTGTAAAAAAATGTATGTGACAGTGTTATAGGAACATTGCTAAATGCCCCTGAAAAAATAAAGGATATAATTGAGGCAAGTTTAGACATGGTTGACATGGGAATACGAGAAGAGTTGGCTCCTGTGAAGGGTGAAAATCCAATGTTTCTTCCTCATGTTGTTTATACTCTTTCTAGGGAGGAGAGATATATTTGTTTTTCAACTTGTTCAATGATGTAAAGGTTCTAGAGGGGTATTCATCAAATATCAATAACATTGTGTCAATGAATTATATGAATTTAAAAGGATTCAATTCACATGACTGCCATGTTTTGATAAAAAATCTAATTCCTACAGATTTACGTTGCATTTTTCCCAAGAATTTTTATCATATGTTAACCAAACATTGTTTCTTTTTCAAAGCTATATGTAGCAATGTTTCTTTTTCAAAGCTATATGTAGTAATGTTTTAATCAATGTTTAATGTTTCATTTATGTTGTTCTTATATTTTATGTTTTATAGTCTTTCAAATTCGCGTACTTGAAACATTTTTAAGTTTCAAGTAGACGGTTTTGAAAGATTGTAAATTAATTTTTATGGACATTTTTTAGGAAGTTTTTTTTGTTTTGAACTATTTATTATATGTTTAATCAATGTTTAATGTTTTATTTGTATTGGTCTTGGAGTTTATGTTTTATAGTCTTTCAAAGTCGGGAACTTGAAACATTTTTAAGTTTCAAGTTGATGGTTTTGAAAGCTTATAAATTGTTTTTAGTCAACATTTTTAATGAAATTATTTTTGTTTTCAACTATTTCTTATATATTTAATCAATGTTTAAAGTTTAATTTATATTGGTGTTATAGTTTATCTTTTATAAGCTTTCAAAGTCACGTACTTGAAATATGTTTAAGTTTCAAGTAGGTGGTTTTGAAAGCTTATAAATTAATTTTTATCAGAATTTTTTATGAAATTATTTTTGTTTTCAACTATTTCTTATATGTTTAATCAGTGTTTAAAGTTTCATTTATATTGGTCTTATAATTTATGTTTTATAGTCTTTCAAAGTCGCGTACTTGAAACAGAATCACACATCGGAAACGCAGAATGTACTGCGCAGAAAAAGAAGAACCAGAATCCCACATCGGAAATGCAGTTTGATTTTCAGGGCAAACCCCCTTATAAAAGGGAGTCCTGGGTGAGAGTATCAGTCAGAATCCAGACTGCTGTAATGGCAGAACCGCTGGATATTAAATAGCAGAATATTCTGCTGAAAAGTTTTGTTTTATATATATATATATATATATATATATAACAAAACAAAACAAAAAAAAATAAAAATAAAAATAAAAATAAAAATTTTAAAAAAAAATATTTATGCAAAGGCGGCACCTGGTGTGCCGCCTTTGCGGTTAGTTTTAGGCAAAGGCGGCACACCGTGTGCCGCCTTGCCCTGGGCGGAAAAACCCCCAAAGGCGGCACACCAGGTGCCGCCTTTAGGGGGTAAAAAAATAATTTTTTTTAACCTGGTGGTATTTTCAAAATTATTTTTTTGAAAAAATGTATTAAAAAAAATAACTCCCAGGCTGTGGGTCACATGGGAGGGCGGGTGGCTACTCGGGCATGCACCTCAGCTTCAGAGGGAGGGGGCCATGTTGGGGACACTGCTCTGGCGGGAGGCAGCTTTCAAGAGGAGGAGGCTAGCCGGGCTACACGACTAGCAATGTTGCGACACAGTATGGTTTTCGGTAGCCTACAGTATAGGGGGTCCAGGCCGAGACAAGCAGCGGATTGCCCTACACCACACAGGAGGAGAGAGGGGGTCTGCTCAGACCCCCTGCATTTTCATTCCTTTTTTTGTTTTTCTATTTCTTCTTTCTTTTCTTGAATGATATATCCACACTTCCTACTTTTTTTAATTAAAATACAATTTTAAAAGTGTATTCCACACCCCCCTTTAATTATAAATGAGTCAAGGTCTCCTCATGTTTTTTAAATTTTAGTCATGTATTCTAAAATATTTAAAAGCCTACGTAGGCTTTTAAATCAATGACAAAAAAATTATTATATTAAAATAATAATTTATTATAATTATATTATAATAATAATAAAATTTTATAGAAATTAATTAAAATTATGAAAATTATAATTTATGAAACTTTAGTTATATCCGATGAACCGATCTAAACTTGATCAGTTCTTCAAAATAAATGAAACTGAATACCTATTGTTAAAAACTCAAATTTGATCCAATTCAAAAATTTAAAATGGCCATAACATGATTGTTCGAGATCGGATCGACGCAAAGTTTGAACCAATGAGACCAGTTTTGAACCCTCTATTTAATGTTAATGCAATTTTAATTTTCTAGAATCTGAAAATCTATGTAATCGATATGATACCACTGTTTGGTTCTGGGACCCGTAGCGGAAGCCGGTGGTCCAGGGATTTTAAATGTTTTTCATCGGTAGGATGATAGAAATTATTTTCATTGATGAACCGAGCCCATGAAATGTCTGAGAATGTCACATAAATTATCAAGTACAAAAAACTAAAATGAAAACGTTACCATTTTTAATTTGAATCCGCAGTCGGCTGCAACTAGTAGATGTCAATAGTTTCTTGAAAGATCTAAAGCTGGATCCCTCTAGATCATCGACACATGCTCCAAATGTCTACTGGAATGTCGATCGTTGAATTCTGGTGCTAGCACAGTGATCCAAAAAATCTTTCGATGTCCCGATGATCACCACATTGAGATCTCTTCGATACTTGAGGAAGATCATTATCCAAACTCTTGGATCATCAGCTTCTCTCTCTAGCATGGTGAGTAGAGAGAGGCTCTCAATTTTTATTCCATAAATGAATGAATTGTGATTTTCACAACATAATATAGAGCCTCCACCTATATAGATAGTGACGTTTATTAATACTCCGTAGGGTTCCCTGACCCCCATTTATTTCATCGTTCACTAAATAAATAATTTTGAAAAACTTAACTGGGCCCTTATTATTTATTATTTTATCACATACATGTAATATATACATATATATTATATATTACGTGATAAAAATGAGTCATTTAACTCGACTCGCTATCCAGCTTAATATTAAATGATCCTTGAATATTAAAATAATATTCACTCGGTTAATATTTTTCTCTTATTTACTAAACTCATAAATACATTAAATAAATTCAATCTCTAATATTCACAAATTGAATATTAATGTATTTATTTAATTAATTTGGAGATATAAAACTTGTAAAATGCTCGGACCCCGTGGTGTCGCCCATTATGTCCATATATCTATTTAACAAAATAGGGAAGATTCTTGAATACTCTATTGTGTGTGACCCTATAGGCCCTTACCATGATAGTAGTGAATAAAATCCACCAACAAAGAGCGGAGTCTAGCAACCCATCATGGAACCTAACGAGATAAGGATAGTCAAAGAAAAGATTACCATCCTACGAACACTGACTGTGTGCTATAATCTCGTTGTCTTTAAACATCTCATAAATCATGAAGCACTCTTTTTTCATCGTCCTTATCTTGCTTTATCATTTGTGGATCTATCCGGATGTATTTGGATTTCTACTACTTTGGAAAAAGTCTTATTAAGAAGGATCTATCCTGATCAACAAAGCCTAAGATATAAATATTACTAAACATGGAAGCAACAAATCCTTTCTTGACCATTCAACCAATGTCATACCACCAACGACACACCCAACACAAACTACAATGCCACGACATCACTGCCATTGTTTTCATCTTGCATCAATGTATGTAATTAAATTATATACATTGGTAATTGTCTCAACTCAGGAGACCAATACACATGTTCATAGATAGGAACAACCAATGACACCCAAAACATGTGGTGTTCATATTGACGGGTATGTCCCCATGATCTCGCTAATAGAGATCATCAAGTGCAAAGTTCATCAGAATAATTCTCAATGTTTATGAGCCCCCAACACCTGATAGTCAGACATCTACTCTGTCTAGTACATAATATGTATCTCGACTATATAACATATATTTCAGATAAATGTTATTGTATCTTGAGGTTCTCATTATAGCCTATGATCTACTATAACCTCTCAACTCGACAATTAACCATTGGACATTACCAGTATTTTAGTGGAGACAGAAAAGTCTGCACTATAATGGTAAGAAAACATCATACATAGCTAACTATACACATGATATGGTAATCAAAAATTACTACATAGTTAGGTCTAGGGAACCCACTATTTCATCATAAGGATCATTAAACATGCTCACATATATAAATATTTTATGACACTAAAACATGTGGAATTCCATCTAGCGGTTCTATTATCATAAAATTCTCACTTGGAGATTGCCAAGTACAAACTGCATGAGAGGAAGTCTCATATTCTTACGAGTACTCGCACTTGACGGTATTCATGCTATGTGTCCCATAATCCAAATATATTTTTTTATTACGAAAATAACATTTAGGGAAAAGTGAGAAACCAATCTAAACACATAAAGATAGTCCAACCACAGAAAGACAATCAAACAACATGATACGCAATTGTAGAATCCAAGAATTCCAATTTAATCCTTTTATAGATTTTACCTCTATGTAGCATCCATTGGAGACCATCATCCTTCTCGTCCCACTCAGCATTGCAAAGGTATTCAATGTTTTCAACTATATTTTCACATGTTTGGATGAGCTCTTATATAGTAATATTCTACTCATTGAATCCATATGCTATAATTCCATGTTTTTTATTGGCCCAAGAGCCCTTCTCTTCAGGGAGGCTGGCCTGGAACCGCCTCTCTACCATCCTGTGAAACTCCAACTACGTGGTGATGACCTCTATTCCCTTACCCGGGAATTCTTCTTTGCAATCAAGCATTTCTTCCCATTCATCACATTCCATCAATTATTTCCCGATTTGGTGGGTATTTTTTGTCACTTACTCCTTAACTTCATTATCTAGATTGGTGATACTTGGTTCCCTTACAGGTGGTTCAAGCCTCAAGGAATTTATCCTCACTTATTTCAATACCTCCTGAGGTATTTTCCTTTTGCTGGAGGATATAGTGACCGGCGGACTAGTTAGGAAAGAGTAGTCCTTTTTCTTCCATGGCCTCCGAGAGTGTTTTATGAACCATGAAGAGTCAATGATAGTGTTTTTACCATTCTTTGAGGATAATCTGATAAATACCTCCACTAGTTTCATTTCCTTGGGCTCATCGGGGGAAACCGATTCAGACTCCCTAACCTCTCTAGGGGCATCCTCTTGTTCACCCCCTTCATTAACCACATATTTCTCTTCATCTTCAAGTACTGCAAATAGATTAAGATAGCGGGTATCCATTCCACCAAACATCACCGTATTAGCATTGGATGAATTGGACTGGAAGACCTACTCGGAAACCTATAATACTTGAGGATGTTCATAACCTCAACCCATGTACTGTAGAATATTGCTTGAAACCTCCCATATCTCATTATGGGGCTACCCAACAACCCCTAGAGTAGGGACCTCCAAACACCCAGCCACACCACTGGCCAATCTGGAGGTTCCAACTGCCTAGCTGGAACAATATCCAGTTGGGGTCTCTTCTCCACTGACCCAGCCCCACTCAACTGCAATGTTGACCCTAATACACATGCCAAAGGGGGAATACCCAGATCCTATCTCAGTCCTTCAATGAATTCTGAACCCTGAGTCCCTAATTCTTTAGGAATATCCCTCTTCAACGAGCCAGAATAACCCCCCTCTCCAAATCAAGAAGGACCTCCGCTGGGGTCTCAGGCTCCTGGACATCCTGGACAGCCTCAACTGGGGTAGACTGAGGAGGGGGAAGACCCATGGAAAAGACCTCCCTGCACCCCTTATCACACCCACATGGATTAGAAGCATGTACAGGGAAAGATTCATTGATCATTGAGGGCCCTTCGGCTAATACAAAAGGTTCGACCAGACCCTAATTCCATTCCCTTTTGCAACACTACGAATGGCAGTGGCCCTTCCTAGAACAGTAGGAACAGAAACTCGACCATGAATCCTAAAGAACGAGTTGCACTTACCAATATTCTCCCTCAATCATAATCCACACCACCTCTGGTGTGGCTGGGAGAGTTCTATTTTGGCAAAATGCACGCTAAAATGGGTTGTACCAAGGATGTGGTCCGGTGATCATCACACATGAAGCGGTAGATGGAATTTCCAAATGACCGAAGGAGAGCCAGGTTTTGGAAAGGTAGAGGTAAACCAAAATGTTGAAGACAATTTTCTGTAGTAGAAAGGTCTCGATTCATATGGAGACCAAATGACCATCGAAGGATATGGAAATGAAATCATCAAATGGATATGCTCTCTCTGCACTAGGCCCGAGCCAGATCATCCTCATCAGTGAAGAAAATGAGGATTTTCTGCGGCCCAAGGAGCCCGACTACCGCGTGATGGCTTAAACCCCATTCCTCATTCATTTACCTATCAAACATCTCCACACAAGGCCGACATCGAATGAAAATCGCCACCAGAGCCACAGATAGCAGCGAAGAAGCTTCAGAGAATTCAGGCAGAGAGATCTGAACCACTAGATTACCATTGATGATTCCAGGTACCTTCAGAGATATGTTGATTATATGGAAGAAAGAGAGGCATACGTCTAAAGGAGACCAAAGGAAACAACCATGCTGGAAAACCTGATGACATTCGCCAGAAGCCTGAGATTGAGGCCCCTCCTCAGGAGGAGGAGGGGCCACTGAGGCCAGCATTGAAACTAGGGAAACACCCATCGTCCAGGGAGGAGAGACAACACGCTCTTTCCTATGCATCCCATCATAGTATCATCTAGCCTCACAACTATAATTAAGAATATTTTTATATAATTTCAAGGTTCTTTTCATATTGAGGATTTTATGTGAACTTATCAATGCAAAAAATACACTAGGACATTATTACATCCTAGTCATGCGGAATAATGAACAATTTATAATAATACATTAAATTTCCATTTAATCAAATTAAAACAAGCTGGTTCTGAGACACTAACTCTTACATCACTGACATCTCATTCCTTCATTGTCCTACCGATAGCTGCACTTCGATTTTCTACTAATGCTTCTATGCTATCGATGTCCAATAGCTTATGACCTACAGACAACGAAACACTCACCCTTTCTTCCCCACTCCTACAAACTCGTATCGTCTATGCTTCCAACACTTCTACACCACCCACTAACACCAATGAAAATACCTTATAACCCCAACTTTTCATTTCATTATCTTCTACACTATTACTGTGGGTTAGAGCATCAAAATAACCAATATTCAGATCCAAAATAATCAAAATCTCAAAAATAAGATACCATAAATAATAGTTTGGATTGGAATACTTGAATAACCAGACCACTTCTTGTTACCATTATTAGAAATTGTTTTAAAGAGATAGGAGATACATTGTGCCCCACAGATTCAACTTCAGTGTAGCTAAGGGGGGAATTAACACTGCTCTCCCACTAATATACTTAACTAAAGATACTTCAGAGGAGCCAACACCATAGTGTCAGGTCGGGACTCCACTATTGGTCAAAGAGATCGAAGGAATCCATCGGCATAAACCTAAACGAGGGTTGGGCCGCCCCACATTGTATCTGGAACCGTTATTTTGGAGATCTTATCCTGCCACACATCTAAAAAACCACATGAGTCGCTGCTTTTAGAGGAGTAGTGTTGTCCATGATTCATTGAGGAAGAGGAACACCGGGCTTAGGAGTCTCACGCCGCTGTGGTGTGCCATGGAGGGGAGAATTCGGGGTTTATTCGATGCGGTTCTAGAATCATGGACATGGTGTCGCTGCCGAATCAAAGCAGTGAGGAGGCCTCACACTGGACATATATTCCTTCGGAAAAAAAGATATCAAAATCACCTCTTGTGCGCTGATGGAGATGAAGGTAGGGGAAAGAAGAAAATATTAAAAAATTTAATATTAAAAAAACTAAAATAAAAACATAATAATAAAATATAATAAAATAATAAATTTAATTTTTAATTAATAATAATTATTATAAATAATTATAAATATAAAATAGTAAAAATTAATATAATTATAAAAATAAATAATTAAACAAACAAATTTTTAAACTAAAATAATTAATAATAACTTATAAATTAAACTAATGTAAATAAATTATAATAATGTCATTAATTATAATTTAACTATAATTATTAAATGATTATAATTAAAATAATAATATTTACAACTAAAAAAATTTATTCAACTAAATTAATTATAATTTTAAAAATATATGTAATAATTAATTATAATGTTGATAATAAAAAAATGAATATTAATTATTAATCTTAAAATAATATTCTAATTATAAATTTAAAAACATAATTAAATAATAACATTTTATAATCATAAATTGATATTATAATGTAATTAAAATAATACCTTTAATGATTAATAATTTATTTATGTTTTAGTCTAATATAATATAATATTAAATTAAAAGATATATTAATTAATTATTAATAATATTAAGTAAGTAATTTAACATTAATAAAAATAAAAAACTTATTTTAACTTTTAACAGTTTAAACTTCACTTATGTTACAATGTTCTTGTACCTACAAGAGATGGAATAATGTCCAGAACCATTCAACTAACTCATTAGGAGTTAGTTATAAGGGAAAAACAAAAGTGACATGTGTTTTACAAAAAAAGTGCACGTACATGCGCACATTGAAGAACACTTGTAGTTAGTGGAAAGAAAGAGGTTACATGAGGGGCATGATAGAGGTATTATAACAAAGGTGTAATAGAGTGGAGGGGGGACTGTAATTCAATTTTCTTAACATGAATTTTATTGGAGAGTGACATACTATTGGAAGATAACAAGGAAGTACTAAAGAAATGTAGTTACAAGAGCAAGGCAGTAAATCATGTTCTTCATTCATATAGAGAGGACTCTTCTTCCTCTATTTAATTATTTCAACATTGATTTCTCTGCTTTTAAATTGAAAAATGATCATAGTTTATTTTTATTTTTAGTTAATTTTAATTTCTATTAGTTTATATTTTCTTATTCTTAAATAAATTTCTCCCAATGAGAATCATACTCTTTTGGTGAGATTTAATCCGAATCTCAAATCTACAATTGTATCTACAACTTCATTCAATTAAAGACTCAATCCTTGATATTTTGGTGTTATTGATCTTGGATTCATCTTTTTAAAGCTCTAATTATCAAAACATTATAAACTACCATTGAGGTCGTTTCTACTATTAACATTTAATCAATTATCCAATTAAATATTCATTAAATGAAAAACATCAAGAAATCAATGTGGTGTGTTAATGCTTCTCAAAAAGTATAATTAATCACCTTTTCTTGAGGTGTGAATTCAATAAAATGAAGAAATATTCTTTTATGTGAGTAGAATTCATATATCTCGAGAAAACATCTACATTAATTTTCAGTACTCGTTTTGCATTGTATTTCACTGTTTCTTTTTCTTTTTTTACTTTTAGTTGTTTCATTTTGAATATTTTTATTACAAAACTTTTACCTTATCTCATCCTTTTTTCAACTTTTTATAAAAAAAACATAATAATTAAAAGTCTTAAAAAAAGTGTTTTCATCCACTACTCAAAACAATAGTGTCTAATATCAATAAAATTGTTGATCTCTCACCTTCTTTCATTATTATTGGTGTTTTCAATAATGAAAAAGTGTATGTATAAAAATAATATGTTGTGGGTTGTGATGACCTCCGGCCCCATATAAATTTGGGGTCATTCCTAGTGAGGTTTGTGTTGAGTGAACTATGTTTAGAAAAATAGTAATAATAATAAAACATTAAAAAATCAAAAAAATATAAAGATAAAAATGAATTTTTTTTACTGTTTTGAACATCAAAAAAATCTATTATTTGGAATTGGATGTTTTTAACCTGTTTTTCTTATTAAATAATGGATATTCATGAGAACTGGAACCAATATGGGGCACACTATGTATGTTGTGACTATTATGGGAACATAGCCTTATTGTGTGTCTATAACCAGGCACAACAGGCTGTTTACATTGATGAGAATGAATACTTTTATTTGAATTCTGAATTCCTAATTAAACATTAAATAATAGAAACGGAATTGGATTCTATGGAAGATTTATTGAATTTCTAGTATAATCAAACTAATGAAATTTAACTTAGATATTATCAAGAGGAAGATAAAAAAGGAAATGATTAGAAAACATGCTCTAAAAATGTAAAATAAAGGTTAAAAAGAGGTTGAAGGTAAAATAAATGAAAATAAAAATGTTTATAAATGATTTGAAAATGCAGTTAAAGAGGAAAGCGATTATGAAACTGAGCGACAACACTTTTATTCTGATGAAACTAATTCTATTGAATAGAACAGATAAATAACCAACTCACTAAATCAAGAACACAACATTAATGATCCCAACAAGAACATAAATTCTATTGAGTTGGACACTATTTAAATTGACTTGAATCAAATTGAAAACATTTTCCTAGTTCTATTCATATTTCTTACACTTGATAAAAATCATTGTTTTATAATTTTTGTAAAGGAAATCACTCGGGATGAAGAAAAACATGAAATACTATAATTAAATGTTAAAAAATATTCACTCAATATTAATGAAATTTTGAAAAATAAACCTATTTTTGAAATTTGAAGTACATTGGAAGATGAAATTAAACTGGAAAGCCTTAAATCTGAAATTTTGGAAGTATAACTGAATACTTTTCTTCAAGGATTTGAAACTGCATATCCAACTATGTTTGAAATTATGATTAAGGATAATGATGTGGGTTGGTTCTTTGAAGAAATGTTCAACGATGATATTTTAGTTCCTTTTATAGATATTTATCATATTTATGAATTGTGTGCTGAAATGGAATGTAGTGTTTTCATTTCTGGGGAAAACTGTTTAAATTTGAACAATATAGAATCTCAATTTATTGATGATGAGTTGAACATTTCTTCTTCTAATTTTATAAATTTAGAACACACTACATACTATGTTTTAGTAAATGAATTATTTTAATGTGAACTTGTGGAAGAGGTTGGGAAGACACATGAGGTAGGAAGAATTGATATTTTATTAGAGGTAGTAGTTTTTTGGTGTTTATTCATTGATGAGGAACGTTTGAAAGAAATTTATAACATTTTAAAACCTATATTTTCTTTTGGTGAAATAAATTCTATTTATTGTTTTTCACATCATCCGTACTCAAATGGGTCATGCGAAAAAGATTACATAGATGTTGATAGTGGTTTAGAGGTGGATTTTTACTTGAGTTGTAGTTTACATGATTTTGTTCCACACATTATTGATCCCCTTTATAAAATTGAAAAACAAAATTCACCTACAATCACCCTTGAGATTGAATATATTAGTGTTACAGTTGAGAGATATAGTTGTGAGGAAAATGCCACACTCATTGAAGAACCTAATTAATTATTACCCCTTATTAACAATGTCAATTGTGTCAAATATAAACGTAATATATAAGTGGACAAAACAGTACCCACAACTATCAAAGGGTGATACATTGGGGTAATTTTTGGCTATTGGAGTGTAATTTCTATTTTCATAACCCTAGGAGCCCATAAAACTCATTTCTCTATGAAAAATATTTGGTCCAAACATGTATGGTAGTTCCTATTAAGTAAACCACATCCACCGAGTGACTAAAGTTAGATCTATGTTAGTCCGGCGGGGGACTAAAAATCTAGAGCTGCATGGGAGAAAACCCATGGTTGTTGATGTGTTAATAAGTAAATAAAAATTAATTAAATAATGTCTGTTTGAAGACATTAAAAATAAAATTTCAAGGGAGGAAACCCATGGTTCTTGGTTTTTTCTTTTTCTTGTTTCATTTTTAATGATGACCAAAAAATTCAAACGATTTTTTAGTACTATTCCCATTGTTTCAGGGTTCCTCTCACTATTTCTTGTATTTTGTGTTATGATGATGAAAAAATTACACCAGGGAGTGGAAATACCATTATAGAGGATTAATTATAAATAATTTTAGTGAATTTCTTTAATTCAATCATTAATTTTTTTTCTAATGTCATGTTAATAAAAAATCATTAATATGTCAGATTGTTTCTGTTATCAGTGAGTCATTGACTCACAGATGCACCTCAGATACTAACGCACTACTATTGGTGACTCATTAGTGGTACTGTTGGTGACTCAGTTAATGTTACATAACATATTATACATCAAAGAAATTGTTTTAGGTCTTTCTTGGAATTTTATTCATATGCTTAAAAATTATACTTGTATTAAAACGTTAGCCTACAGCATGTCACTACGTTTAAGAAAAATTTATTCTTGTTTCTCCTTACATAAAATTGAATTACATTGATAATAAAATAAATCACACTAAGGAATAATGTGTGTATGGGGTATATGAATATTGGTAATTGTGTTTGTATAGAATCTACTTATGTTGATGGGAGTTTGGCATGTTTATAATCTACTTTATTGAATATCCAACTGATTAAAATTGGTTAACCATTCTTTCACCCAATTCACATTGTATATACATGATACATATGAAATAGTTTGAACATTAATGTAAATCATTATCACTGACTCCAATGTAAATGCATGTATTAGATGTGAACCTAATGTAAATTAACCTTTGTGAAAATCATATTCTTCTCAACATTTATAAGACCCATCAACAAACATAAATCTTCTAAATTTAAAATCATCTTTGATCTTTAACTATTAAATTATTCTTCTCCACTTTGGAATTCAACTTTTTGTACAAATTTGGGTTTTATGTTTGCGGGATAGGTTTAATTCATGACTGTGCTAAACTATCTATAAATGAAAGCTCGTCACATTCGATTGCACTTTATTGTTTTTGTAAAATTTGGTTAAATATTTTCAAAATTATTTCAAAAAAATATCCATGGATATATCATAAAATTTCAATAAATGTAAAACATTAAATAAATAAAAAAAATTTGTTTTTACCATGAAATGTATTTAGTAATCCGAAAATAATATCTATATATATATATATCATATATTTTCTATTTTGGATAAGTACAATGATGAAACATTCCCTTCTCTGGTTGTCTCTCAGCATAAAAAACATAAAAAATATTATATTTCATTAAAAAATAATCTATACAATTATTTTTATTTTCCCACCAAAATTATTTCTAATAGTTTTTATCATCTTGGTGTTTTTATAAGGTACCAAAAATTAATATCTATTAGATTCAAATAACAAATACTTTTTAAATTTGAAATCATTTTACGCACATAAAATCTTTCTAAATTTGGTTATACTTGCATCGTTAACATGAATAAAATGTAACATTAACATTATTTTCAATAAATCATTTTCTTCCAAAACGTTATCTTCCTCTTAAGTATTATTATTTATTTCTAACAAAGATAAATGCACCAACACCCTAGAAAAAACGAAATATGTTTCTATTAACAATATTAAATTGAAAAAGTTAATTATATAATTAATTAATGTGTCATGTTACAATCCTTACATTTTTTGTAATGCATTATTATTTTTTCTCAAGAATCATTTACCATATTTTCATCTCTTTGATTAATGTGAATTGTGTAATAATAATACTTAATTAGTTTCATCCACCTTATCAACCACACGAGAATCACTTTTTAGGTGAATCTTTTTATTAAACATTTATAATTAGGTTGTACTGAAATGTTATCAAAATGAATATGATTCATCTATTTTTATAGGGAAAAGAATATTCAAAATAGATCATGGTCATGTGTGGGATAGTTATTTTATTTTGGATTCAATATAAAATATCTACTTGAGGTAACCTGGTCATTCATTATAAATATACAACTATGATCGTAAAATGAGTTTCAAAAAATTTAAAATTCTTTTTTTTATTTACAAGGCTTACACTAGAACATTAGAAATCATATATTCCATTATTAAAAGAATTCATCACATTCCATTATTAATATGAATTTATCACATTATATATTTAACATAATATGTGGGTTTGATAACAAAGAAATTATGTAAAGAAACACTATTAGATACCCTCCAATCAATGTAGACCATGAATTTACGATAAATATTTATTCCTTTGATACTATTCCATGACTATTTTATAGCATGAGGAATAGTTATGCCATCTTCTGAATAGTAATTCACAATAGAATTATGTTTTTGTATTCAAAAATATAAATTTATTGAAAATTCTATCCAACTTTTTTTCATTCATTGTCTTTATTATAACCCTTATATATTTCTCATGATCTTTATAATATTTATATTATAGAAAATGTTCATTGATAAACAAAACCAAAAATATTCCAAATACTAAAGGAATACTTTGTTCAATTGATCTATAAATTTTCGTGGTGTGTTTGTTATCATCAATGGAATTAAAAATGTCTTAATAACCATACCTAGTACAAAACACTTTCATGGTAATGAATTTATCCTCAACATAAATTGGTTATACATAAATTTATGATCTATATTAGAAAATTATTATGCACCTTGGAGCTAGTAAAATTGGTCATTGAAATGGGGAAATTGATGCATTTTTTTAAATGTGATGTTATTTTGTTCAATATAATCATATAATAATGTCATAAAAATCATTTTTTTAGAAACAAAATCAGTTAATCATAATGATAAGTTCAAGGGTGGATGAAACCCTCATCAAAAAACCTGATTAATTACTTCTTTTAGTTCTGAAAACTCAACAGAATCAATTCAATAATGATGATAGGAAATTATAATATTACCAGAAAAAAATTTATCATTAAAATAATCCTATTTATTATAATAAATCTAAAATAATCATGGTGAAGTACATCCATATATTCATTCACTACTTTCCATCACAAATTTGAATAGTTTCTTCCATTCCATAGTATTTTCCAGATAACATACACTACCATCTTTCACTATTTTCTTATCTCCGTGAAATGTTATCAAATGTATATACTTATACTAATATATTAATTAAAAGATTCCCATAAAATTAAATATGACTTATTTATCTCAATAATAAATGTTTTAATTATAAATTCACATCAAATATATATGAAAATTAACATCAAAATCTAAATGGTAAAAAAAATATTATTTTTATGAATAACTATTATAGAAATGACAACGTGATGATATTTTTAAAAAATCATTTAAACTACAATGAGTAGTTTTTAAAAAAAATTATGTCTCAATTCTAGAGATGGTATTTCTATTTCAATTATAAATTTCCATGATATAAAAATTTTCGTATCTCCTAAATAAAACATTAAATTTGCGTACTATGAGTAAATAAGTAATATACCTTTTTCAATGTAATCTTATTTTCCTAGTTATGACATATTAAAAATAAATTATTTTTCTAAATTTTTATTAATAATCATGAATATTCTTATGTTCAATAACACATATAGAACTTGAATGAACATAATATTTATACATATTTCAATTAAAAAATTAATTCCATATTTTCATTAATAATAAAATATAATATTCCTTTAATACAACTTTTAGGAACTGGAAAACACATCCATATGATTAACCAAATGCTACCAAAAATGATTTTAGGCCATAAATCGTTTCTACGGATTTGATTTCACTGGATATGGTGATAGAAAAAATTATTATATTTGATATAATGTCTATTTGAAGTCAAACTACTTTAAATGACCATCTAAGAAGATTTTGGGGAAAAGTATTGATTGGAACGCATGAATGGAAGTTTCTTATGGAAGGATGCAATCTTGCATACAACAACCGAATCTTGTTTGCAACTCATCACACAAACCGTTTGTGAAACTACTGTTATGTCATCTTCCATATCTGCCACCTAAATAATGGCTATGTAAGGGGCACACATGTTTTGATATGTGCGTGAAAGATTCTTATACACAAAATGTGATGAATATCTGGAATATTATGTAAAATCTTGAGAAAATGGATAGGGAAGGTGAAGGCATGTTTTGAGATGTGAACGCAAGATTAGCATATGTGCACCAGAGTCTTATGCTCCAAAGAGATGTCAAATGATACCTTTTCATGTGTACCCACAAAAAGTTGCGTGTAAGGCCTCTTTTGCATCTATAATCTTACTCGCTTCTCCACAAGGTCTCACATATAAATACAAGTTCATCCCCTCCCGTTGGGATAGTCTCCAGAGGTTGGTCACTGCTTCGCTGCATGTAAGACCTCCTCTTCCTCTCCATCATAGAAGAATGGAACCCTCCGGGTTAGATCATTCGTGATAGGTCCTATATTGGTCAACATTATCATGGGTCTACTATGGATCAATAATTGCATGACCTCTTCTTGGCCAAAGTCATGTGCATGCAAGATATCCTCTTATTCCTAGAACATCAAATATTATGATATAAAAGTTCATATTGGGAGAAACAATACCATGGTTCTCAATTATTCACACACATATGCTACAAGTCCAATATTTTTTGTATCTTAACCCGCGTGTATCCCATTTTACGTGCAACAATATCCATTCCTACACCTTCTAGTCTACACAATGGGGCCAGTACCCCCACACCCCTTTAGGATCTATGCTGGGGTGTGGTCTCGACCCTTATGATCAGTCCCTTCCCGACTGTTGTAGACCACCATTGAAAATGGAGAGTTGGAATGTGAACATTTATGGCCAAGTTGTTGACATTTTACTTTACGCCCTTATGTCCACCCCACTTCCACAAATGGAATATCATGGATTGTGATAATCCTCTAAACTCCTTCAAGCACATTGGGTCAGCATATTCCCCATGGATCATTTCCCAAGTCATGAGTTGAGATTATAATCCTAAATTCCTATATACCTTGAGTTGAACCATTCCTCAAGCACCTCCTCTATCCCCATCACATGGCTCCAATGTTAGGTTAACCCAGAAAGTGTGTCTCTTGTGAAAGTCCTAAAACCTTATACTGTTAGGCACATTCTGCATATTATTCTTTGCTACATGATTATAAAATGTATTATAACTTCTATAAAAAACATATGGTGGATCTTATTGTAAAAAATAGATTCCTTATTCTCCAAACCTAATATGACAGTGGTCCTCACAACATGACTTTAAACTGAAGAATAACCTATCATTAATGAATAGGATGAATTTTGAACCAAACATAAGATGCATTGTCAGGAGAAAAATAGAAAACAACTATTATGGTACTCTTCATAAGGTGAAATACCCAAACTATTTTTGTCACGAGCCATCCTCGGGGCCCGTGCCGTGACTACCCCAAGCCTGCCATCCATAGGCTAGGGGCTGGCGACTAGCACCAAGGCATAATTCCCGGTAAAAAGGGAAGGAATTTCCTTTGTAAAATAAACAAACACCACAGAGCAAGCAAGCAGTAGAAGTAAGCACTAAGTAAAAAAACTGGGTACAATAGTAAATTCACAAAAGTAAGTGGGCCAGAATACAAACCCAAACTGAAAGTAAAGTACAACTCGAAAGGGAAAACATCAACTGAATGTAAAGCCGTAACGTCGAGCCACCCACTGGAAGTCCCACCTAAAGGGTGAGTACCGATAGCCTCCATAGCTCCTCGGGTCCAGCCGTCCGCTCCGAGTACGTCTCGCCCAGTGGTCCACCTCTAGGTATCGTTCTGCTCTGCAAGCCTCAACCACGATCAGCCCTGTCCGTTGTCTGCAACCAATACAACGTAGTGCAGGAATAGATCGTGCAGGGGTGAGTATAAGCTACTCAGTAGGGACCCCGATACCCCCGAAGGTCTCCCAGAATCCACAAAGGATACTCCACAAAGGAAAGATACAATCACAAAGTAACATCCGAAACTTCTTAGGTATATGCAATACATATACCTATGTCACCAATTCGAGTCCGCTCCAACCTCTGAGCCCAAGTACAACCCAGTCCACACAGGAAATCCCAACCCAGTCCACACAGGAAAGCACAACACAATCCACAACTGAAAACAAAACAGGATTCAGCTCAAATAGCTATACTACTTCGTAAGACGATAGAGATGAACATATGTAGCCACTGATTCATCTAAGCCATCGGACCCACAAATGATCGGTAGGTACTAACCCCCGCAATGACCCACACACGATCGATCATGAAGTTGAAAACATAGCTATTGGGAAACTCTTTCTCTATCAAGTAAAGTGGGTATGCCGCTACAACCAAGCGCTTCCCTCTAACCTTGGACTGTTGTAGTACTCCACCTATCGACTACTGTGGGCTTGCTGCTACAACCAAGTGCTTCCCATCATGGGTCTGCCACTACAACCAAGCACTCCCCCTCATAGCCTCTAGTGGTACTGCTTCTGTTGAGTACCACGGGTCTGTTGCTACAACCAAGAGCTCCTCTACCGTGGGTCTGCTGCTATAACCAAGCGCTCCCCAGTGCTGCTACAACCAAGTGCTCCTCCGTTGTAGGTCTGCCTCTACAACCAAGCACTCCTCTGTCATGGGTCTACCGCTACAACCAAGCGCTCCCCGTCATAGCCTCTAGAGGTACTCCTTATGTTGAGTACCGCGGGTCTCCCGCTACATCCAAGCGCTCCTCCACCGTGGGTCTACTGCTATAACCAAGTGCTTCCCACTGGTATATCGGCAACACTTAAAGTCGTTCGATCAACAGTCGTCAAGTCTCAACCGGCTGTAGGGTTTCCGCACACAGAATGCTTGTTCCGGGAGGGTCCACTCCACGAGCTAAGAGTTCGATGCATCAACAGACATGTAGTCTGGAGTTAATGTATCCCAAAAAGTACGTAGTGGTCAAAACAGAACCCATGGAGGATTCTCGTACTGTCTTCATTGTCGTCGCAGACGCAACCAACTCTAGGGTTCCCGCACACAGCAAGCTCGTTCGGGAGGGTCCGCTCCACGATCTGAGGGACTGATACATCTATTGACACATAGTCTGGAGTTGATGTATCCAAAAGTTCTGTATCATCAACAGGAACTCAACTTCACAGACGGTGTGTCAATCGGACGCCCGGTCTGAGAGTTATTGGCTTTTCGTCCCAAGGGCCCGGTTGGATTTTAAGTCAAATCCAACCCAATCGTACTCCACCTACGTCAAAACCTCAGGCTGAGTAAGACAAAAGATCCGTCTCACTAAGAGGAATCTAGCAAAGTCGACGGTACGTCAATCGAACGTCCGGAGCTCAAGTTATGAGCGTTTCCGCTCCGAGGGCCCGATGAGTATCGTGTACGAACCAACCCAGCCAAACCCAAATTACACTAAAACCTTGAGTGTAATATATCCAAATGATCGTCCTGTTCCAAGGATCGCATCGTCGCTAACGATGTGTCAATCGGAGGCCTGTAGCCCATGATATGGGAAAAATAACGAAAGGGGTCCGAAAACGGGGGGTCTGGGCCTGGACCGACCCGGCCCAACCCCCCTGGGTCAGCCCCAACCAGGGTGACCCGACCCGGTTGGACGTGACTCGGCCCGGTCAGCGTAGCCCGGCTAGCGCCGGCCTGGTGGCCAGTGGGCCAGCTCGGCCGTTACGGTCGAGCAAAGCGGGGGGCGTGCTGCCCCAGTGTGAAGAAGCTACGGCACCACGTGGGGCCGCCCTTGCCAGTAAACGCGTCCGGCTGCCGCGTCCCGTCCCCCTCCGGTCCCGCATGGTCGCGGGACCACGCCCTGACGTCGGCACTGCCGTGTCGGCGAGGCGCACCGGCAGGCTACTCCGCAGACCACCAGATGAGTTCCGGTGGTCGGAAATGTGTGCCATCTTTTCCAAGGGCCCTCTTTGATGGTCCGCACCCACCGCGTTAGCGGTTTTAAAAGTCTCACAACAATCATTTAAAAAAACCGCGGATATAAATCACAAATATTTAAATGAATCAATCCCCTACGTCAACATTGTCATTGAACTTGTGTTCGTCACAGAATTGACCATTGCGGATGAAGAAAATCGTCGCGTCGCAGAAGGGGTGTCTCTGTCGTCGCGGTACACGGTGTCGCGTAGTCAAACTCCGAGGATTAAAAATCACACATATTTAATTGCACCAATTAACCCCATGTTGATGATACAATTCACAAAGAATTAAATGAATCGTAATCCCCTACCTCAATTGGTTGTTGATCGAAGATTGTCACGGGGAAGGAATGTCGCTGAAGAAATGTCGCGGAAGGAGGATCGCCGGTGTCGTGTCATCGATCTCCAAGGGTTCGGCATTCTTCGTCACCCTTCATTGAAGGCCGACGTTCTTCGCATTCTTCGCATTCTTCGCGAAGGAGGATGAAGATCTTCAGGCCTTAGAGTTTTCTCCAAATCCTCTCAACAAGCCACCCCTCAATAAGACAAGTGTTGGGCTTATTTGACTCCCATGCCAAAAATTTGAAAATCAAAGATAAGTAAGGAACAATTAATTCGAAGAATTAATTGTAACAAATTAACTGCCCAATTTAATGGGGCATTTCTTAACCCGAAAAACGCACGGTTGACTTTCATTAAAGAGGGGGTTGCGGGTGCGTTACTTAGGAGGGAAGAAACGGTGGGGCTCGTGCGAGCCCCACCTCACAAATATCCTACCAAGTGGGTAGGATATTTTGGGTTTCATCCTATCTTCTTAACCTAGATTAAGTGGCTTTAAGTGTCTTTAAGTGAAATAAAATAATGTGTTGCAGCACCTTTATTTTATTTCTTAACTTAACCCCAAAAAAAACGACACCCGAGCAAACACAACTCTAGAAAAGGATTTTCTAAGCAAATACCAGCGCTACGATTCCATTGGTGCCCTCAGAATTTGATTCCAATAACCAGTTCAAAAGTTAGAAAAGCCCGCTCATTGGTTCACTGAACGTACCCGAGCCAAACTTCAGAAAATGATTCCGGGCACACCAGGCCTCAAAATCTGGTGCGGTCAGAAACCGCGTTCTTCAAAAATTCACAAAAAAATTAAGAAAAAAATCGCCTTGAATTTTACGGGTCTTTAAAATTTTCCATTGACCAATCATCGTGTCATGATTCCCTCATGGCCTGACATGAGGAAGACATAATGGGAAACTCATTACATAATCCTCACACACCTCATCTATTCAGATGATTTTGAATTGAATCCTTACCAATTGAAATGCACATGGGATGCCCTCATGTATTTAAATGAAGAATACATCCATGTATCGTTCATTTATAATCCCCATCCACCATTATTATTCCATAGAAACACGTGGGCAACTTCAACACACATGCATCATTCATGATTGTTTGTTCTTAATGTCACCCGAGATACTTCTATGTGTAATCCTCATCAACCATTTCTACTCTTTAGAGGCACCTAATATTCTTTCATGTATAATCCCTATCATTCATTTTCACTCCCTAGTAGCACACTGGATTATTTCAGGCATAATCCAAATCCATCATTGCCACCCCTTAGCGGCACATGGGAATCTTCCATGTATAAACACTATTAACCACTCCTCGTGGATGCATATCTCACAACATGATTTTCAGGTCTAAAAAATATTCTTGTCTCCCACATAGAGAATGAACCATGTTGTCTTTGATTAAACAGCCACCCTGAAATCCTCTTTGGGCCACTAACCATGTGTAATCCTTGAATGATCCTTCTTGGGCAGCTTACTATGTGTAAGTCCCATGCTTCTTGTCGTGTATGACATTAAACATCACCGATATGAACTATGTGGACATTGATCCCTATCTATGGGTTGAGAACATAGGAAGTCTCTTTGAGGATCAATTCCCTCACTCCCCATAATCAAGTTGTTCTGTGCATTGCACATCATTTCATCTTCATCCTGTAAGACATTAAACTGTGTGGGTTTTTATCCCTTTCAGGTACATAGGATGCCTCTTTATGGTTTAATCCCAATCAATGGTAAAATCTACTGCTCCCTCTTTAGGGTGTACACTCATTATTAGACATCCTCCCTGTTTTTGACACATCATCTGGATCCACCTCCCTATAGTGTCTTGACCCATCCATCAGGGCCGCTAACCATGTATAAAAACCATCATGTCGATGGGTTATTGTACTTTGTGTACACGCCAACCACATGCACAATGTTTCCTATGTAGGTAAAAATGTGTAAGCCCCATAGTTCATTGTACTGTTTGAACCAATAGTTTCCCTCTTTTGATGTTTTTCTATCCATGCATAAGCCTAACCATGTCTCCGGTTTTCTTTCCTTTGTGAACACCCATATTCTATTCCCCATCTTGAACTATGTGGACATTTATTACCAGCAACTGCGATACATAGAAAGCCTCCCCAATGTTCAATCCCACCATCCATTCCCATCCTAGATTTCCCATTGAGACTTTATGTCTCTGAATGTTCATTCCCCAACCCAAGGTTCATCATCATTTGGGTCTCCATACATCATTCTTTTCTCACGATCTGCCTCTTCAGGTGTCTCATAACCTCATTTACAAAATACGTGGACATTAATTCCTAGATATTGGGATACATAAGAATCATCCCTAAAGATCAAGCCCCAAACTATTATCCACACATATGTTCCTCCCCATTAATATCATTCACTTCGTTAAATCCTCTGACATCCATCCTGATTCATAAATGAGACACCACACCCTGGTGTGGTCATGCCACTCACTTCCTCGTTGTTCATAGAAGCACTTGGACAACTATCAATGTAAAATCCCCACACAATTCTCCCTCATCCAACTAATACATCCCCAATTATAATGGGAAGATAATCATATGTAATCGCTATAATTTCTATGGGTCACTGTCTATTATGTACAACCTAATTCCATGCCTCAGCCATTCGAACTACATGGGTTTTCTTCCCTATCTCCAACACAGGGTATGCATGTATCCCCCCTAAGGTTCAATCCTAGAAAATGGTAATCCTTAGTGTCCCACTCTTTGGGTTCCACCACCATGATCCACCATCATTGGTGTCTAGATAAACCCTCATAGTGTGAAATATTCCTTTTTTTTCGACACACCACCCCATGTCCTCTTTAGTGGGTGTTCTAATCCATCTATATGGTTATCCCTTTTTGACACACATTCTCATGGTGTGACATATTACTTTTTTTGGGACACACCAACCTTGGACCACTCTATTTGGGTATTCTGATTTATCCATATGGTTCGTTTTTTATACACCCTCACGGTGTCACATCTTACCATTCTGGGACACACCAATATAGTCCTCTCTTTTTGTGTGTTCTGATCCATCCATCAGGTGCTCCATTTTTAGGAAACACCCTTATGGTGTAACATCCTCCCTATTTAGGGCACACCACCATAGGTACTCTATTTTTGGGAATTCGGATCCATCCATTTGGTTCTCTATCTTTTGGATACACCCTCATGGTGTGACATTTTCCATTTTTTAGGACTCGCCACCTTAGGTAAATCGTTTTGGGAGTTTAGATCAATTTTTCTACTAAACCATCCTATTGGTCCCTCCTAAGGATTTACCAATCTGATATGTATCAATGGGGTGTGCTGATCACTATTATTATATCTCTACAAGTATTTAAAATCACATTCTACCTCTTGTTAACCATAGGATGACTTCTAAAAACCTTGCAATACAAGCCTTTGGCATCACCGTCTCCACTAGATGTTAAAATCATGACATACCCAATGTTAAACATGGGAGGCTTAGGAATCACTACGTGAAATTTCTCTGGCATATGATACCTCATGATCAAAGTTGGATTCCTTTGGTTTTCGTGCCCTTGTGATGCCCTCCTATGAGGAAATATATAATTTTCTGATGATCATTCAGCCATAGATGACATAACATGCCTGATGTAACCATCTACTAAGACTGAAGGTTGTTTCCCTTTCAGGACCACATGGAATCTCCTAATAGATGCAATGTAATAAAACCACAAAGATATGAAAATTGGAACCATATTCACGAACCATGACTCAAATATATGAGGGTTACCCGGATAAGTAGATGAGTTCTAAAGAGGAATCCATTGAAGGAGGAACCAACATCACATCATCCAGTTTCAATCAAGGGAAAACATCACTGATGAAGTGATATATGCCACCCACCTATGGAAAACAGGAATATGGGGAAACAATCAATTCTTGGACATCAAAAATACACACCCCATCAGAAAGTGTCTGTAACAACATTAATTAATAATAAATTGAAAAAAGATACAGTCAGTATAGTTCTAAATGAACTTTTGTGTAATGAACCAAAATTTCCAATGGAATTTTACGTCAAATAATAATGTATGTTAATCACATGAAATAAAAACACATTGAGATACTAAGTACTATGTGACCTTTAAACATAAGTTTTTAACTTCTTGTGATATGAATTTTGAAAATATTACATACACGGTTGTGATTAGTATGTTATTTGGAGTCTAATATAACTAACATGATTTTTTTGTGAATAGTAACCTAACCGTATGAATAGTAATCATACCCTTATGAATAGTGACATACCCCAATTAATTGTAACATTACCTATGACTATATATAAATAAGATTACAAGTGGAGGTACGATATTCCCATATCAAGGAATAAGAAAATAAATGTTTTAAAATTATTGTTTTTTGAGTAAATTTTGAATTTAATAAAAATTAAATTAATCATATTTAGAAAATTAGTTTTGAAAATTGTATTTCATTTTTTGAAACTATATTTCAATAAATTTTTAGGGTAAATTATTGAGATTTTTTTGAAATAAATGAATTCTTTTTGAATAGTAATATATAATAATTTACAATAAATGTTAAATACATGAATTATGATGTCATCAGATGATGTATGGCTGATGTTAGGCCATTATATTGAACTCACATGCACATATTACATTTTTTGATATTATAATCATCACTACTTCTGGTCTTGAGTGAAATTATTAATCTAGGTAATTAAATATTATGAAAACCCTCCTCTACTCCACTATAAATACCACCCCTCCTTACCTCTTATCTTCACTCCTCTCATGCTTCGTGCCTTGAAATTATTCTACCCAAATATATCCTCATGATCCCCCCCTACAACATCCATTTTATCTAGATAAGACCAAATCATTTCCCCTTAGTAGTCTCTCATATGAGATAAACTCAAGAGGTAAATTCCTCATTCCAATTCATTTATGTTCCTTTCTTTTCTTGTTTAACTCCTCACCTACCTTCACACAAATGGTATAATAACTACATTTACATAAATGTACAATAAATATATTATTATAATGGTATAATTCATTATCATCTCTTCTATCCTTTCCTTTTATTTGAATGAATTGAAAAGGAACTTTGAGATGGGTTATTTTATCACAAATAAGGACGACGGGTTAACAATTTCTATTACTACATTCAATTATGGTAATGAAACCATTATTATTGTTGAAACAATATATTTTATGTGCATTTTATATTTTATAATGTTATGTAATCCTTCTTCACTAATGATGTAAAATAATAATACAGAACTAGTTAATTGTGGTAAAAATAACTAAAATTAATTCAAGTGTGTATCATTAATGATTCATAAAATGAATCACCATTAATTCAAATAACAAAATGAATTTTATAAACATGTAATTTTATTTATGTTCACTAACAATATGTTTCTTTCATTATGGATAACCATTTTCATTTTACAGGGTTATTCGTTCATGAACATAAGTAAACCGATCGAAATAACCAAGAAAATTAATGGAATCGAACAATTAAATTGAAACACTTAACCCATTAAAAAGGCCCCAAATGAATATAAAAAGGGTATAATAAATCAAAAAATATATATAACTGGTTCTGGACTTATTAATTAATAAACCTAATTTGATTATTCAGTTCATTAATAACAAGTGGATAACACCATCTAACTTAAGGTAAGGAATCCCCACTTTTTCACTTTTAGTCAAGATTGTCATCTATGTTATGCCATTTTATGTGTAATTAGTTGTGATGGGGTATCATTATGATCCATTAAAATACATTCCTCATGATTTTTAAATGATTATAAACACCATTCTCTCTCATTAAGCCCTCTTAGGTACACACGATATCATGCCGATATTCTTTGATGGATTCAACCCGAACCTCCTTCATTCATTCATATTACATTATCCTTCTTTTTACCTAAATTAAGTTATCTATTCTTATTATTTAAATTTTATAAATGATATTTTAATGTTCCAAACTCATTTACCATGTTCCATTTATTATTCTATATTAGGAATATACATTTTTTTATGTGATCCCCTCCTCAATAATTCCCGATAAGCAAACTAGTTTTGAGAGAGCTTCCAAAATACTTACCCAATTTCAGGTGCAATCTATATTCTATTATAATCCATCAATGACTTTATAAAATCATTCCTTTTATTATGAAATCATTCTGGGTTCACTTCTGGTTTTTTAAATTATTGTTCTCTTTCTATTTAAAAGGCTCGATAGTATTTTCCAAAAAACCAATAAAAATGTATTAATGTTAAAATTTCATAAATACATTTCATTCATGTTGTCACATATACTGGAAAAAACATACCTTTATACATGACTATTTTCAATTATTAATGTCCATGTATATTTAGTTACTTTCTTTCATGGACACTTTTATGATACACCCATTTGTTATGCTTTATGGCAGATTATGCTACCCAATCATTTCAATGGAGAACCCTAATGTTTATATATTATTGATTATTTACTATTAATTATCTAGAAATAATATTCATGGAATGTTAATATGGGTGAACCAAGATAGTGGTCCAATGCATTTGGTAAATCTGATTCTCATGAGACATTTTGTGCGACAGTCATAGCGGTTAGCCTTGGTTTGTGCTACTATGTGGTACTGTCTTGGTGGTAAGCCTTGGATTGTGCCATTATGTGAAACGATCTTTTTAGTTATCTTGTACTTGAATTAATGTTATGTTTCATGTGGAATCCACATTTATATTAATCCATGTTTATATTAATCCATGTTTATATTTTATGGTTCCATATGTTACAATCCTTTTTATATAATCATGTCAGGACTTCAATTCATTATGTTAATGATTTGTTAATATGGTTATTACCTTACCGTGATTTTAGCTCATCCCTTTCTTTATGTTATCCCAAGGTTATCCTATATAGATATTTGATCACAATGTAAGATATGAGCTCATTATAGAGTTTAAATAAAATGTTACTTTTATAATATTTAATTATGTAACTAGTCTTCCATGAGACTAGAAATTAAGATCCATGGCATGTACTCTGATGTAAAACTATACTTAAAATCATTTAATTTTATATCTAAAATGATAGGTTTAAAATAGTTTGTATTAGAGGATGGTCTAGTTGTTTTTTCATATCAAGTATAGAGAACCTTAATAAATACCTTAAGTATGAGACAATGTATAAGAAAACATCCCTTAATTTTGGTAAGTATAGAGTAAGTGGTTTATAATGAATATACATCTATATCTGGATAAAAATAGGTCTAGGTGAATCTAGAACAAATGTAAGTAGGAGTTCAAACTCTGACATGGAGTTTCATGGATGACCCAGGGTATCCAGGTACACGACAACAAGACTTATTTCCCTCTTAGTTTGACACTCTTAGGGATATTCTTTGGTAAATTCAAGAGATTAGTACAAACCATTATTTAATGAATAAAATAAATCACATAAGAAAATATGTTTAGGATTATTTCAATGATAACCTAGATTAAAACCTTAGGAGTCAAAATATAGGATATAATTCTCTTTTTATGTCAAATTTTTATGCTCAATAGATAAGTATTCAACCACTATAATTTTATATACTTTTTCTTAGATAAAAGAGGGAAATAAAAGAACTTGTTCCAACAACCAATGTGATAGGAAATGTGAAGATTTCACTAATGATTTGCCTGATATGATGGGACAGGTGCTCAAAACTTCATGACAGTACTTGTTGGGCCCAGTCATGTTATGAATAATAACATGAAATAGCTGGTACACCCTTATCCTCCAAATAAATATCACGTTTCCATTGAATCATTTATAAGGAAAAGGCCTCCCATGTTTATCAGATCTTTTGATCCCCTCCTCACGGAGTAGGGGACTAACTCCATTTAAATGTTATTCTCTATCCTCTAATGCTTGGAAGAAGAGAAGGTTGTAGTGGTGGTCTATACATTTGATGAGGAGCAGATCAGCAGTAGACACTGATCTAGCATACAATGTTCCAATAAGAAATTGATTGCATAGTTTGGGAGGAATTCAAAAGGATGTTTCCCAATAAATATTTTCCTTGAATCCTCAATCAAAAAATTGATAGAGAGTTCATCGGTCTCAAGTAGAAGGAAGAAGATTCAATCAGGCCGTATGAAGTAAACATTAAAAGGCTTGCATGTTACACCTATATCTTGGTCATGAAACCTAAAATAAAGGTGGATAACATCTTTATCAGGATAAATCGATGTCTAATTATGTTTTTAGCGATTCGAGACTTTGAAATTTCTTAGGAGAATGCTCAATTTTCCCTCTAGGATGAAATGACTATTGGAAGCTCTATGAGGCCCCATGGGCCCAGTCATAACAAGTGGATAATGGAGAAAAACATGGGTGGTTCTATAAAGAAATCCCATGTTGTAAAAAAGCCTGACTATCCCACTTGTAAAATTTTTGGGATGATGCATCTTCGGAGTTGTCTAAATGGAACCATGAATTGATTCAAATGTAGAAATTTGTTACATATGGCTAAAAATTGATGATGGGTAATGAAGAATCATTTTAATGTGGAAGAATAAAAGAAGGTTTAGATCAACATTATGCATGTAGTGTTCTGTTACAACTGCAAAGAGCATCAAGATTTTGTTATAAATTTCCCAATACTAAGGGATGTCATAAGCAATAAAAAACATCCTATGAAACATGGAAGGGATTAATCTATCACTACAGCTATGGTGGATCTAGATGAAGATGTGGTGATAGGTATGCTAGTTATTCATTCATGAATAGTGAACATACTTTTTGATTATGGATATCCACATTTTTCAAATCCTGCAAGTTTAGTTTATATATTCAACAACCAACTGAAAATTTTGAGAATAACTAATCAATGAGAATAGGGAATGGGGAAATTATCGCCTCCCTTTTTTATTACTCCTCCCCGGTTAACATTTGTAGACTAAACATCCCAAAAAACCTCTTCATACATTATTTAGTGGATTTTGAGGCTATCTTGGGCATGGAATGGCTATTATTATACAAATCCAACATCTATTGTTTATAAATTGAAATCACTCCTCACATCCCAAAGCGTCCTCCAATTATTTACAATTTTGAGGAACAATATGAATCTCTTTTAGAATCATTTTCTCATGTGTGGATATTAATTGTTTTTGAGGAATCATATCTAGCTCAAATGATTTAGAAAAAGGAGAAGATCATGCTTAAAGACCTGCCTATCCTGACAGATTACACTGATGTATTTCCCGAATAGTTCCTTCGTCTTACTTCTAAAAAATAGTTTGAGTTCTCATCTGAAAATTTTCATATATCTCTCCATATATCAAAGTCACCTTAAAGAATGACCATTGTAGAGCCAGATGATCTGTGGAAGAAGTTATAGGAGAATCTGGAGAAGAGTTTTATACACTCGAGTTCTTCACCCTGGGGTGTTCCAGTCCTCTTCGTTAAGAATAAGGATAGATCAATGAGACTATGAATTGATTATCTTGAGCTCAATAAAACAATGATAAAGAACACATATCCTTTTCCTAAAATATATGACTTGTTTAAACAGCTTCTTCAGGCCAGTTATTTCTCTAAGGTGGACCTTCGTTTGGGAAATCATCAATTAATGGTGAGGAATGAAGATATTCCCAATACTATCTTTTAGACATGGTATGGACGCAATGCGTTTATAGTGACACACTTTAGACTCACATATTCTCAATAAATTTTCATGGATTAAAAGATTAGAGTCTTTAGAGAAAACCTTGATTAATTTGGGGTAATCATTATCAATGATATTAAAATATACACAAATTGAAATGAGGAAATTGTGGAGCATATGTATAATATGTAAAATAATTATAAATGGAAAAAGTTAACTGAAAAGTACCATAAATGTGAGTTCTAGATGGAGGAATTATTATTCTTGGGGCATGTTATCACTAAGAAAGGGATATCTGTGGACCCTTCATGATAAAGGTGATTAAAGAGTGGCTCAGAAAAACATGTATAGTGGATATCAGTAGCTTTCTGGGTATAGCTGTGTAATATTGATGAATTTTGAAGATGGCTTCATGAATTTCAAACCCAATGACCAAGATAACACTGAAGGGAGTGAATTGTTTCTAGACTCATGAACGTGAAGAATATTTTAAGGAGTTCAAAAAGTGGCTTATCAGTACGCCAATACTCACACTCCCAATAAGTGTACAAATCTTTGTGGGGTATATTGATGATTCAAAGAAGGGCTTAGGTTCTGATGAAAAATGATAATGTGACAGCCTATGCCTCATGGATTCTAAAAATCCATGAGCAAAAATATCCCACACATGATCTCAAGTTTGTGGCATTGATCTTTGTGTGGAAAATCTAGATGATTTATCTCTATGGGACGAAGTGTGAAATATATAATGATCAAAAGAGTCTCAAATACATATCAATATAGAAATATCCCAATATGCACCTGGTAATATGGATAGAGAAACTCAAGGATATAACTGATCAATCCACTACCATCCTAGTGAGGAAAATATTGTGGAAGATTCCCTATGTAGACATGATCACATATCATTATCAATGTTGATAATTGTAAAGGAACTGATCTTCTTATATTTTCATATGATGAACATGAGAATCACTAAGGGAGGAACATCATCAATCCTTTCTCAAATGATTGGTTAACAATGCATCCAATAGAAAATAAAGGATACTCAAAGAAACGATGTAAAAATTATAAATAGGGTAGACACATTCAATAATGGGAAATCCTCAGAGTTCATGATTGATGAGTAAAGATATGTAAGATTTGGGACATGATTATGTGTACCATATGATCCAGGGAAAATGTAGGATCTTCTGAATGATGCACATTGCTCAATCATTTCTACCAACCATGGAACCAAAAAGATGTATCGAGATCTTCGATAGAACTTTTGTTGGGAGAATATAAAAATGAAGATTATTGAATATACATCAAAGTTACTAGTATGTCAATAAGTTATGGATGATTGATAAAAGTATAAAGTGATTATGGAACCACTTCTCATACAATCATGGAAGTGGGAGAACATCACCATGGACATTGTCATTTGACTTCCAAGGACATCCTAAGGAAACCATGCTATATGCGCCATTGTGGATCATCTAACAAAGATAGCACAATTTATATTGATTAGAGAGGACATCTCATTTGATAAACATAGTCCAATTTACATCAAATAAGTGTTAAGGATTCATGGAGTACCACTATCTATTGTATCTGATTGATATCAGAGAACCACCTCAAAATTCGGGAAAAGTCTCCAACATGTAGAAAGCACTGAACTGATCTTCAGTATGGCCTATCATCCTCAAAAAGATGAAAAATATGAGAGAAATATTTAGACACTAGAAAATATTTTGAGAGGATGTTATATGGACATAAAAGGAGGATGTGACCGATATCTTCCATTGGTTGAATTATACTCCAACAATAGTTTCCACTCGAGCATCTAAATGGTACCATATGAAGCCCTTTATGAGAAAGGATTAGAACACCTGGATGTTTGGATGATGTTTGTGAGCATAAGCATCTAGGTCATGAAATGGTCAAAGAAATTATTGAGAAGGTGAAAAACATTTAGTAACACATCAAGAATCCAAAAATCTACAAAAGAGTTATGTAGACAATCATCGATTAGACTGTGAGTTCGAAGTTGTAGACATGGTATTTCTACACATATCTCCATGGACTAAGGTCATGAGGTTAGTGAAGAAATGAAAGTTATTTCCCAGGAACATATGCCCCTTCTAGATTTATATTTTTATTGTGGATATGGACTTTTTACTAGAACATACACCTACCATGTGCAATGCACACAATGTCTTCCATGTATCTCTAATAAGGAAGTATATAATAGATATTTCACATTTACTCTCTTTATAGGTGGTACAGTTGGAGGATGATCTTTCATATGAGGAGAAGCCAGTGATGAAATTGGATCATAGACATAAAGTTCTAAATAACAAGAATACTTACCTGGTCAAAGTACTGTGCATGAATAATAAGTATGAAGTGGCAGCATGGGAACTAGAGGATCCAATGAAGTAAAAGTACCCTCACCTATTTATGGATTAGAATGTAAAACCAAATTTCGAGGGAGAAATTTCATAAGTTGGGATAATGTAACAACCCAATGTTTTAAATGAAAATTTCCTTCAAATAATTATGTAATATAATCACATGATATCACAACATAATGATATACTAAGTACTATGTGACCTTTAAGCATAAGTTTGTCACTTCAGTGATTTTAATTTCAAATATCTTACATAAAAAGTTGTGATTAGTATGTTATTTGGAGTCTAATATGACTGACATAATTTTTAGTGAATATTAAGATAGCCTAATGGATTGTAATGTTACCCTTATGAATAGTGAAATACCCTAATGAATACAAACCGTACATTTAATAGTATATGAATAAGACTCAATGTTTATGTATGGTATACTTATATTTGGGAATAAGAACATAAATGTTTTATAATTGTTATTTTGTGAGTAAATTGTGATATTAATTAAAATTCAATTTAAATATATTTATAAACTTATTTTCGAAAAATATATTTGATTTTTGGATTCTACACATTGAAAAAAATTTACGGTGTTTTTTAGGGATTTTTATAAAAAACCTGATTTTTTTAATAGTAAAAAACGATAATCTATGACAATTGATAAATATATGAATGATGATTTCATAAGCTAATGTATGGTTTATGTAAGGCCATTATCTCAAACTCAAATGCACATATTACTATTTTTGGTAATGGAATCATAACTATTTCTGGTCTTGAGGGAAATTATTAAACTAAGGAACTAAATATTATGAAAACCCCATGTCCTCGACTATAAATACCACCAATCCGTACCTCTTATAATCACTAATCTTAAACATTGTGCCTTTCCAATATTCTACAAAAATATATCATAAGTCTCTTCAACTGATACTAACAACCCTTAATCTCTTCAAAAAACCAAATCCTCAACCCTTTAGAGTCTCTCAAATGAGATAAACTCAAGAGGTAAATTTCTCTTTCCAATTATTTTATGTTATTTTATTTTATTGTTTGTTTCCTCACCACCCATGACCCAAATGGACTGATAACTCTAGTAACATATATATAATGCATTTCTATTAATCGGAAGGGATAATTCATTATCATATCTCCTTTACCCACCTTTTATTTGAATGAAATGAAAACACTGTTTGACATATTTTATTTTATCACAAATAAGTACGACGAGTAATTAATTTATATTTTTATATTCATTAATGGCCATGAATGCCATTTTATGGTTGGACCATACTATTATAAGTGTATTTTAACTTATTTAGTTCTTTTTAATCCATATTCACTCATGATGTTAATTAATATAAATAACATGTTAATTTTGAGAAACAAATATTAGAATTAATTCAAGCATTTATCATTAATGTTTCATATCATGATTCAAGTTAACTAAAAATAACCAAATGAATTTTATAACTATGTAATCATATGGATTTACAATAACTACATATAACTTCAATTTTTTGAAAACAGTAACATTTTACATGGTTCTCCATTCATGAACATAAGTAAGCTGTTCATTAAAAAAAGAAAATGAATAGACCCAAATAGTTAAATTGAACAATTAACCAATTTAAAATGACATTAATGAACATAAAAAAGGAATAATAAATAAAATACATATATAATAGATTGTGGAATTATTAATTAAAGAACCTAATTTTTTATACAGGTCATTCATAACAAGTGGAGAAAACCATTGGACTTATGGTAAGGGATCCTCTCTATTTCACCTCAATTAAATATTTTCCTCCATGTTATGTCATTTTATGTGTAATTACTAGTCATGGGGAATGAATAATCACCTACCCATACTTTCATCATGATGATTAAATTATGAGAAACCAATTTATATCTCACTAAGCCCTCTTATGTATACATGATATAACACTGATATTTCGTGATGGATTCAACCAAAACCTCCTTTATTCCTTCGGGTTTCTTCATATTTATTTTTACCTAAATGAAGTTATATATTGTTATTATTTTCATGTTATTAAATCTATGTGAATGATCCAAAAACATGTTAAATTTTCCCTTCATAATTCTCATTCGGGGATATAAATGGTTTTAATTGATCCACTCCTCAGTACTTCCTAACAAGCATACCTTTTTTGAGGGAGCTTCTCGAATTCCTACCCAATTTCAAGTGAACTATATCTTCAATTTTAATCCACCATTATATTTATAAAATAATTCATTTTTTTATTAATACCTTCTAGGTTCAATTCATATTTTTTTATAAAGTATTGTTCCCTTTATATTTTAAAGGCTCTTTAGTATTTTCTTTAAAACCACTCAATAATTTTTTAATGCTAAAATTTCCCACATACTTTTCTTACATGTTATCATATATATTTTAAATCACATCCCTTAATACATTAATATTTTACATTATGAAAGACCATGTATATTTTAGATCCTTTTTTCATGCACACTTTTTTGATACACCGATTTTTTATCGTTTATATCATGATTATAGTAGACAATTCTTTTCCATGGAGAACCATTATATTAATATATGATTGATTAAGTATTATTTATTATGTGGAAAACGTATTCATGTAATTTTAAGATGGGATCACCCATATAACGCTCCACTTCATTGGGTAATGTTTAGTCTCATGAGACGTTATAGTGACAGTCTTGGGGGATTTCATTTTATTATGCTACTATGGTAAACGATATTGGAAGTTAGCCTAGACTCATACTAAATTCAAGTTTGATTTTACATCCAAATTTCTAAAACTCCATTTTTATATGATTCTATGTTTATATGTTAAGGTTTTATATGCTAAATTATATTTTATATCATCATGTCATGCCTTATATTCCTTGTGTGAATGCTTTGTTCTTATGGTTATTTCCTTACTAGGCTTTTAGATCATCCCATTATTCATGTCATCTCGAGTTTATCATATAATGATGTATGAGTACAATTGAATACAAGAGACCATTATAGATTTTAAATAAATTTTTTTTTTATAATGTTTAATTATATATGTAGTCTTCTATAACAATAGAATTTATTATCCTTGACTTGTAATCCTATGTATAATTATTCATAGAATCATGTAATGTTATATGTTAAAGTAAAGGTTTTCCAAAATGATTAATAGTTTTATTTTGGTAATTCTATACATAGTACAATTAATTGAATCACAGATATGATAATATTATTTAAAAATAGAAACACAAGCCATTGTATTAAATTGATACTTAAATACTTTATGTGACAGCCAATGACATAGATAAGATATGGGGAAGCTATAAATAATATTAAGTGAAAAATAAATGAATAACATGAGGAAATTAACAAATGTATGTCATGTGTAATTTTAGGGTCACTTCAAATAAGTGGCATTCATAAACATGAATGTTGATGCATTATATAAGATGATCACATCAAGGCGATAGACGAATTTATAAACAACAAAAAACATGACGTGATAAGTAAACTTATCGATATCTAGTAACACAACCTATCATAGTGTTCTTACTAAACCATCAAATTAACCATATATGGTTTCTCATGAGATAAAAAATACCCAAAAGATTAGAGTTCTATATAATTATATCCTCACTTGTCGTATTCATATCATGTACATGCGTTTTTTGTTCCACAATGATCATATTTCATAAGGTTGTATTTAATAACTTTTAATCACATGATAAACAAGTCTGGGTTAAATAAATTGGAGTACCTAAATAATTATTAATAGGAAAATATATGTGAATAAAATTGAGTAGATAACAAAATAATTATACACTTCAAATTCATTTGACAAGGAAAATTAGTGGATAATTTCAATTGTAGAATGGATATACAGAATGTTTTGTTTTAGGGTATAGTGAGATGGAAAGGAGGTGTCTCATTACATGAAGATTATATATAAAACAAGGGGATATATAAAAATATATAATAAAATGACCAATTTTTATTCATTAGGAATAACATGATGAAATTTCATGAATATAGAGGATTAGTAGATAATGTCTTTACATTGGAAGGGTGCATCTAAAATTTTTAGAGAAGCTTCATAAGATATTTGGAATACCATGAGAGGGATTTCACTATTAATATAGAGAGTACCTTCATGATAAATGGGGTTTTTGTGATGATTACTGCGTTGTTATGTGGGATTTATACAAAATAGAAGATAATTCATTATAAGTTATTTAAACATTGGTTTTCAACTCTATATGAGAAAACATTCAAAACCAAAAACCTTACAGGGTTAATTCCGTGGTTTCTTCCTTATTATATGGTTATGATGAAATATTATAAAGTCATGTATCAATCATATTAAAAAAATTCTACTGGTGATGTTGTAGTGATTCATGTTTATAAATTATTCATTTTAAAACATTAATATATATTATAGGTTTATGGGTAATAATTAATTATTTATAAAAATAAAAAAAATTAAAAGAATTGTTTTTAATTTGAAACAAATATTTTTTTTCATGAACTATTTTTTTAGAATTTATTACATCATCTTTTTCATTATAATGTCAATATACATATCGAATATTTGTACTTTATTAAATTTTTACTGTTTTTTTTTACTATCTAAAGAATTTTTAAAAAAATTACACATTGGATAATTTGGATGTGATGACTTAAAAAATACTATTTATTTTGTTATTAATAATTATCTCTGTATTATAATTCACACTTTCAATTAAATCCCTTAGTAATTGGAAAATACCTTTTTTTCATTAATAAAATGTTTTAACCATATAAATATTGCATTGGAATTCATTAAATAATATTTTTATTTTTATACAAAAAAACTATTTAATAGTAATATTATATTACTATATTTTTTTAAAATTAATTAATATATCAAAAATGTTATCATAACAATATATTTTCCGAATATTAAATTTTTTCTTTCATCATATAAAAATATAATTTTTAAAAAACATCATTATAATTCTATATATACTGTAATGATGAAATGGAATAAAAATATATTTTAATTAAATATTATTAAATAATTGGGTATAGATACATAAAACCATTTAACTATATTGTATTCCATATGGGAAATATGTTTGATGGAAATACATTCTTTGGGTGGTTCAATGAACATGGTTCAGACAATGATCTTTATAAGAATGAAATTATCTTATAAATGGTTCTATTAATGTTTTAGATGTCTAATTACAACTTAGGAATGGTTATGGGAAATGTTTAGTGGAACAAGAAACCTCAAATGCTCTAATAATTTTGATATATAGGGTATGATCCCTTTAGTCATTGGCAACAACTCATATGTTTGTGTCAAATATATATTACGATAACCCAAATTATATACTATTACTAATGGTCACTGTAAAATGGCTATATTACCAATGGCTAAGATACATAACAATATTTTAAATATGACTAGCTATATTTGATAATTTTTTTGTTGTAACCAATGTAGTGTATATTTTTTATATAACTAAATTACATAAAAAGTCATCAATTCATTCAAAAATGGGATTTCTATCCTAACATTTTATTCCAATACATTCCTGCCCCTATGAAATTTCCGTCAAATATTATGTTCATAAACTGAAACAGATGACGGTACTTCTATTTTATCACCTTTTCAAGTTCTCAGTTTACGTACTCAATCATCTGGTTGCCAAACAACTTTTTTCAATGCTATATATAAAACTTATTAGAACTTTGAATATGTAATAAAATATCTTATCTAACTACTACTTCAATTAAATATCATTATCTAAGGGTATAACCTCTTGATACAGTAAATGTTATGGGACTTTTATTTACTTCCTAATGCGGGATACCAGGAAAACATCAGGTACTAAGGATATGATAGAATATTTTCTTATTTTTTTACCATGACTCTGATTCGACCAATAATCTAAAAGGTATTGATTTATAATACACTAATATTTACCTTTTTAACAAGCCTCTTGACTTTCTTCAATGATGATATATAAATGAACACAATATATCTGACTAAAAACACTTTTTTTCATCGATGTTTTTCTCCATATTATTTTGGTTAATTTTTTTGTAGTTTTAATATTATATTTTGGGGTTTAAACCATCATTTCCCATCGCTTAGATAAGACCATGTCCCAAAATTGTTTTTTATTTATCATCATCTCAATATGTTAAATTTTATAATTTCTTCACTTATAGGTCCTTATTAGGTCTGATTTGAATGATAGAATTGATAATTGAGTTATATAATAACACCAATAGGAGAACATATTTAGCAAAATATCCTTGAAAATTTATTGAACATTATTTTAATATATAATATAATGTTTCAATGGTTATATTAGACTTCCATCGGTGTGTAGGTGATGAATATTTATAAAAATCAACCCTCTATTTAATTCTTATTGATGGATTTTTTAGATCCATAAGGTTACCTCTGATCTCAATTAGTTATAATAGAGTGAGGAACTCAAGGGAGTGTTACCAATTCTCTTATTTATATATCGTACTATCAATAAATCGATAAAAACTATATAATATAAATAAAATGGGAATATTTGTTTGATGTCTGACTACTATAACGAAAATGTTATTTAGATTAATTATCACAAGGAGTTGTATAATGATATTTATTATTATTATTTTTTCATTTTTGTATTGAAAGGGGAATATTTATAGCTTAAAATTACACTTCTATCATTAATACATGAAATATTGTCCATTTGTGAACTAAGATAAAAAAATCATGAATCATTATCTTCATGATATCCCAATAGATGTTTCAGTTCATATCACTATATATATTACTGCTTTGTAGATGATTAGAAAATGATATTCTATGTGCATCATAAAGAATGTCACATTTAGTTATTTTTTTTCTGGGAATCATATCTAGGTTCCAAACTATTTGACCATATATTTAGGAATTTCTATATCTAAAATTTTGAAAAGCTTTATATGTAGATCATTAAAATATTTTTGGGACTCTGGGATTCTACCATGAATGGGTGCTGGATAAGTTATATGAACATGGTAGGATGATCATCAATTTATTATTACTATTCTCATACTTTACTTGTCCATGAATATTGGATACATTCCAAAATGTATCATGGTTTTTTTTGTACGATCTATTCTACATAGTGTGTTTGTGACTTCTTTCACCTTCCCATGATGGAAAAAATTGAACAATCAGAACCCTTGATCACCTCTAACCACATTCTTTGGATCAAATTGATATCCTTATACGGTAATATATAATTGACGAATTTTTAGACCACATTTGTTTAAAAATTCACTCCATTGTGATAATTTATCCATATATTCTATACAAATATAACTAACCCCAATTCTAGATCATGTCTTCGTAAAATAAACACATCTATGAATAATTAATTAGAGAAATATGTAAATCTGTTTTTTATCATTCTTGATAACACAACCTAAAATAATTTTTGTCAATTCATTTAGATCAGAAATTCTTTCACATTTGTGGGTAATTTGTGCAGTGTTATAGTGGATAGATTTTTCTTTAAATCATTAAATATCTCATTAAATTATTCATTATATAAATACATCACTTACTCCAATGTTATCTTAAATTATGGGATTTTAAATTAAGAGAAGATTCATAACAATGAATTATAGTGCCTAACTAATCATAGGATTCTATGAAACTGTATTAGAATATTTGTTATGGGATGTCATTTAAATTATTTAATTAATTAAGGATCCATATTTATTCCTTTTTAGTGATAAAATACCCCAAGAATCATATTATTCCATCCAAAACCCACTTTTATAGTACATCATATAAAAATTCTTCTTTGGACTGTCCTTCAGTATAGAATTAATAAGATCATTATGTACATATTTTCTATTGGACTTGTTAAGAATATAATCCATAAATACTACAAAAAAAATTTCTTAGTATTTTTATAAGGATGTTATTTTTCAATTCCCCAAATATAACTCAAGCATTACTCAAGAAAATGGAACCATTAAGAACTCATAATTCTTTTACCTTGTATGAAAAAATAGTATTAGGGATAAAGTTATTATTTACCTTTACATGATTATATCTCAATCAATGACACCCCTTAGATATGTATAAGTCCTCAAAATATTAGCTGAATGAGTCCACAATCCAATAAAGAGTATACATTTTCTTCATTATATTCTTGTTCAACTCATGATAATAATCAAAAAATGTCCATTTACATACCATTCTTCTCAAAAATGGGGACCAACACACCGCATAGTGAATCACATGGATGTGTAAACTCTTTATCAACATTCAATAATATTTTCGTCTTCATTTTTTCATTTCATATAGTGGACATTCTATATAGAGTACATAATACTAGAAATTCACTGGGTATAAGAATGATTGGGGTCTCAACCTCATATATTGAAGGATTTTCAATCAATTCTTAGAGGAATAAATTAGTGTATTATATTATATTGTTCATGTAATCAATTTTTATCTTTTCCATAGTATCAAATATTTGATCAATATAACCGTGATCAGAAGTTAATAATTGCATTTATTGAGATAATAAGTGAAAAGTATATTCGACCTCCTCCCTAAATATTTATAGAAACATATGGATAATCATGATAAAAAGATTGAAATCACTCTTGAGGTGAATTTTTATAATCTATACAATGATTTGTAATCAAAACCTACAATGGTATCCAACCCCCCTAAAGGTAGTTCCAAATGTTTTTCTAGGAATTTCTTTATAAAAAATTGATTTAGAGGAATTTATATATTTTGTATTCAGTAATATCATTTTTTACTCATTTCACTATTAAAAAAATTTAATATTTTATTTTTTTAATACGTATTCTAAGCATGTGTGATATGAATGAATGTGTATAATTTGAATTAAATAGCGAATTCACTATTAATTAATGCATTACTATATTACATATCATCACATCTTCATAATGATCCACCTAATAATTTTTAATGATTATGGTCTCCCTCACACAATAGGCCTTGGGTATTTATGCGATCAATTATTGTCAACAATCATAATAATAATTCATTAATTCGCATAGTATATGTATCACTTTATATTGAAACATTTTATTATAGGCTAAGGATTAACTACATGTTTTATTTATTCAATTATATTTGTTGGTTCACTCATTAATAGTAGCATGATTAGTTCCCTTCCTTCCCAAACAATAACATTTCCTAACTCCATTCATGACATTTCAAGTATTCTTCGGGATAAAATTTTGACAAGTGGGATGTTTGACTTTTTCCAATAATGATATTTCTCCATTACTCCTATAAGATTAATACATGTTCCCTATATCAAATCTCTTGTCCTCTGATACCATTGTGATTAATTGATACTACTTTTGAATTTTAGGGAACATCAAAAATTATAATCATATATATCAAATCCATGAATCCAAAATTTTATTCGTAGAATCAAATTTATCCCATGAATGAAGCAGTCAACATCACTTTTAGGGTCAATGAGAAAACAAAAGGAAAATCATGCAAGATATTTTTCCTCATTCACCATAATATATCTATTATTCATTGTCCACAGTTCATGGAAATATGTATCCACTTTATTTAAATGAGTGAGAGGAAAATATTTCAAAACAAATGTTTTTTTTTGTATTTGATATATCCAATTTCTTCGATCTCCTCCTTGGAATTTGTTTTTTAACAAATCCCATTAATGACCAGATCCCCCATGATAAACATACAGCATAGCCTAATTTTATAATGATAATTGGAAGGAAAATAATAACTTTTTAATGGATTTTTTCTATTATACCATGATTAGAAAATTGAATGATCCACTGAAATTAGGAGTCCATTGTTGCATTAAATCTCTATTACAACATGCTCATTCTTAGGTGTATGTAATTGCATTGAATTTCACTTTGTTTATGGAACTTATTTCTACTATTTTCATAAATTGAATAAAATAATGGAATATATGTAAATATATTTTTAAAAATATTTAACATATATAAAATAACCTATAAAATTTCTATGGTTAACTAAAATTAATGGAAATTTATTATCTTATGAATTTCAGGGTATCTATCCATGTTATATAAGGTATATTTTATAACATAAAATATTTTATGCATTTATATTACCTTCATAATTGTTTATAAGGATCTTGGTAATTTACTAAATAATATCCCATATGAGGTTCAAACCTAGTGCGAATAAATCCTCATTATCATGCACCTTTAGATGACTAAGTAAACATCGACTGAACTCTTTTTGTTTTATTTTCCCATGGTACAAATGTGCTTGATTAATATCCACATATATTATTTAGAAACGGATATGGTTTCTTTAAAACCACTGAAAATATACATTACTATTATATAGGGATGTTTTCTTATAAAGAACAATGTTTTACATCCTTAATTATTACATCTTTCTAGATGAATATAAAAAACATATTATTTTTATCTATATAAAATCCATAATAGTTTAAATTATTTACAGACTATGTAATAATATATATTATTTATCCTAATGTTCATCCCATATTATATGATTAATTACATACCCTACATAAAATATTTCTTCACAGACAATAGATCTAAAACATGTAAATCGTTTTCTCAGATTCACAATAATTATAATCACGGGAGATGTCAATAGATAGTATTAAGAAAGAATATGATAAGAAAAAAGCCATTATAATTTTAAATTTTGTCAAAAAAATTACTCACAATAAATAGAACTTTATAATCATGATCGATCAGTGGGATAAATATTGATAATTCCAAAATTTGTGAATCATAAGAGTGATAAAACATCACAAATAATTCGTGAACAATAAGATCAAATCATAATGAAGTCATAAAAGTGTGGCACCATAATTTTTATAAAATGATTCCAATATGAAAAGGAATACAATAAATATAATAAAATAATATTATAATAAACATTAACACATATCTCCCATATCTTAATGGATTAGGTTTCATTTCTTATTTCCCATAGTTTATCAGGTATCCCTACATATTTACCATAGTGGATGAAGAACATCAACATGCGTCCCATAGTTATTTCCTAAGATTTAAAACATGACGAAGTGAATTAGCGGGATAAAAACATTCTGGAACAAAAATGACACCATAAAAACAAGACACACATGGATTAAATGATCAAAAAACATTCATCATATCATCAAATAAATCATCATGAAAAGATAATGGTATTCATAAACATTTTCTTAAAGTCATCATGGAATATACAAATGAAAATAAATGGGTTTCTTAATCATATGATTAACATAATAAGAAAAAAATTATATATACTTAATATTGTTTCAATACATAATATATAAAATAAATTATAACTCACATTAAAGGATATTTTCATTGAAAAAACCCATTTAAATGATCCCTTGATTGTTTCTTGGGGATTTGTTTTTCAATTTTACATCACTTATTTAAAATAAAACTATCTATAAATTTAAAAGGAATATATTTTCAATGAAAAAAAGATGTAATTCTTTTATTGAATCCTTAAATAAATTATCAGTTAGGATGGAGGAATATTTTGAGCAAATGATTTTTGTTAAAACCAAGATTCAGATTTAAATTTCTATAAAAAGGTCCTCATTTTTTAAATGATAAGAAGGTTACAGTGAAATGTGTTATAAAATGTAAATAATAATAATTTAAATTTTCCTTAAATAATAATTAGATAATAATAAAAACATTAGGAAAACATTTTTTTGAAATATCAATCATGTAAAATAAACTTTTTGACCAAATAGTAAAATAGTGTTAGATTTTCATAAGAACATTCTTTCAAAATAAAGAGTTATTAAAGTGTAATAAATAAATAAATGTTTTAAAAGTAAATAACTATAGGTTAATTAAAATGGGAGGGTTTTATTATATAAATATCCTAAAATTTACTGAATGGATGTAAAAGAATAAATAACATCAATTATAATTGGATTGAAACATAAATTCCTTTCCACATGTATAATTGCTTGATCCATAATTAGATTCCATATAAAAAATCAAGAAATTTAAATAAAATTAAAAGTTTTTGCATCATGATGTGCCATCTCAAAGACCTCATGCATCATGATCCCTAAAAAGATGTTGGAAAGGCTTCTCTGCGACCGCCCCAAAGGACTTCTCTGTGAACGCTGTAAAGGAAGTGACAGATTCCTTCATGTGTATGAGTAACTTGACCAAATAATAAAATAATTCTACAAATCTTATGATATAAAACATTATGGGTCTGGGGAACATTACTAGAGCCTTCACAAGTTTGAGGAACTTTACCAAAGCATCCACGACCACTAAAAAGGAATGGATAGAAGCCGTAGTGAGTGTATGAAACATTACATATTTTCCTCTGATTGTGAATGTTATTTTCTTCACAGCACATATATAGTGCATTAGGATGCCTCATGTCTATATATAGTCTTCCCACCACACCTTTAAAAGATTGACACCCAGAAATTTCACCTCTTGTGCTATCTATTTACAAAGCACCACTTTTATCTAGAACCATCAAGAAAATAAACCATTTGAGATATTTTTAGGATTTTGAATCCACATTCCCATTGTTCCATTTTTCCTTCATTACAAATGGGGATTCCCTTCATGAATTATTTTAGTCATCCCAAAGGAAGGATTCCCATTTTGGTATTTGGAAATTCAAAAAGTACCCAGTCCTTATAAATCACCCTCCATCCACATAGAGACACCATGCATTGGTAGGGTCAATATGCTTCGTGATGTACCCTCCTTCACAATGCCCCTTCACATATTGAAGCACTTATTCTTCCCTATGCCCCTATTTTAGAGGCCTTATATTTCACAAACCTCTTTTCTGTGCATCCCTCCAAGAAAATATATAGTGATTTACAAGTCCCCTTGAGTGGTGCTTCATGTTGTGTTTCCCTACCTCATGCTTCTTCTCATAGACATGCTAATGGAAATTTATTCTTTTTATAGAGATTCTAACGTGGACCCCCTAATGTATCACTCAAATACCTCATTAATAATTAGCATTGATAGTTTATTCCCATAATAAAGTGTTAAAGTGAGTTTTTTATGTATGTCTTAGGGATGGGGAGTGAATCCTCATTTTCTGTGTTTCTAGATATAAAACTATAAATCACCCACGTTCTAAAAACACAATGTTAAAATATGACCACCACATCAATGATATGCCCGAGATGACATAGAAGATGATGGGTGCCAGCATCCTCTCACTCTCCATCCCCCTCTTTTATTTTTCTCTATGTTCACCTCAAGTAGTCACAACTAAAGCCTCGACCCATCTTGATAGGGTGCCCCTTGTACGATGACCATATCCTCATCTTACATCTCAACATCATACTCAGCCTTCCCTCTTGGTGTAAGTCCTAATCCTACACTTCAGGCCCCCAACCACTTGTATAACCTAGTTTCCTCTTTAGGAACCTAACCATGCGTATTCCCCACACCACTCCTCACTAACGCACCACTCACAACACGACCATTAGGTCTATTGCTGTCTCTTTTTTCTCACACTCAGAATGAATAATGTGGGCTTAGAGTAAATATTGACCCTTCCAATATCATTTGTCAACAAACAATGCATATTCCCTAAAACATTTACCCAACAAACTAAAAGAAATTTTATCTCTGTCATCAAAACACGTTACATAAGAAGCCTCTATGAGGATCAATCCCATCACTTCTCATTATCCCTCTGTCCCAACCATTTTACTCTAGTTCACCCTTCTGTTGTCATGATGTTAAACTGTATTCCCCTTTTATCCTGCATGATTTTATACTCTATTATCTATATATAGGTTGGTTATGATCCTTTTCTTCAAAAACAATAATTTAAGAAGCCTCCCCGAGGTTTAACCCCAAAACCCTAGTAAACATTGGTGTCTCCTTTATTGGGACCCACATATTTGATTTGCTTCTTTGTAGTGTCAGACCAATTCATGGATTATCTTAGAATGTAAGGTGAAACAAAATCCATGCTCCCCAAACCATGATACCTCCTCTTGTGATTGGATGAAAACTAATGTGTAATCCCCAAGCATGTATCTGGGATCTTTTCCATTGTGTATACTCTTATTATATGCTCAATATCTGAACTACACAGACTTTGATCATTTCTCATTTTGAGAAAGGTATGTAGAAATCATCCCTGAGGTTCAAGTTCATCTCCCATGTCCCATCCCTGTCTCTCTCTCTCTGTGTCTCTCTCTCTCTCTCTCTTGAGCAGTTGTGTGTCAGAAAGCTCATGAATTAACCCATTGGTTTCATTTTCTTCGATCCCCCATCCATACTCCCATTCTCATGAGCCGCCTCATAAGATGACTCATCACCCAAATTCCTGAGCTATGTGAACTGTAATGTTTTCCCATGGGGATACATAGAAATCCTCTTTGAGGTTCCAGCCTAGTACCATCACCTTCACACCAATTTTTAGTCACATCCATGTTCATTCCCTCCATCTACACATAATTCATTCACATCATAATTTTTCCTAGGCCTCCACATCCAGCTAAAATAATGCCATCGGTACGAGAAACTAACCATGTGTAAGCCCCAACATTTTTCTTGGTGGTTTCCATTTTTGTACACTCCAATCTCATGAATTTCCCAATTCAAACTATATGGGTTTTGATACATTACTTATAAAATGGCTATATAGGATGCCTCGTTGTAGTTTAATCCAATCCAATGGTAATCCTTAGTGCCCCATGTAACACCTGAGATTTTTATGAGAAATATTTTGTTTTTATGTTATATACATCATCAAAGGAATCTTTCACTACACACAGTACTAGCTTGGCTTGCTTTACACTCAATCACGTCCTTCCTTGGTAGCTTACGTTGTACACAATACCGAGTTTCACTAAACAACAATATGCTATTAAAATATTATTAAAACTAGCCGTTATTAATTGTAATACGCAATTTTTTAAATTTTATTTTTCAAAATGGACTTCGTTTTTGGATTTGGGATATCGAAATTAGCCTACGGTGAAATGTTTTTATTTTTCTGAAAACATTCAATTTTTGATGAATAGTGAAAACACTAGGTTACTATTTAAAAACCGACTATTTATTTAAATAATTATTTAGTTTATTTAAATTTATTTTAGGTAAAAATAGATACATAATACCTATATAAGTTCAATGTAATTCATTGGAGTCATTTTATAAAAATTTTAGATATATAAAAATTTTATTGAACTTTTCACCGTCTTTTACCCACCTCATAGGAGAATTTGCAAATTTACATAAAACATAATTTTACCACTTCTGTAAGTGGAATTTGAAAACTTTGAGAGACACGGTTAATATCAAGGAGTTAAATTTGGTTCAACAAGATAAAAATAATTTTTGTTGAATATTATCCTTTTAGTTTTTTTACCACGGTTAAATGTTAATATGGTAATAAAGGGTAAAATGATATTATTATTATCCTAACACATGTCCTAATTATATTGGATAAGTTTAATTCAACAAAAAATAACCTTAGGATTAATATATGACCATTTTGTTCCACATTGATTAGATTATGACATTTAATATTATTTTATTTAAAGAAGAGTTAAAATAGTTAAAATCAATGTTTAATAATTAAAACTTTTTTAATATATGGTTATAAATAATATAAACTAGACTATAAATATTAATTAGAAAGATAAAACTATTTCCTACACAATTATATTTTATTTCTAATTTTTAGACTTCTAATAATTTAATTTTTTTATGAAACAATGATGATGCAGTAATTACCTTATTAATGAATTATTAACAAAATTGATGTTATAACTTGACAAATAAATGCAATTTTAGACTTTTTATGAATTCCACTAAATTTATAGGTTAATATGAAATGTTAGTATTTATTTATGTATCATTTTCAAACTAATAATTCTGTTATAATTTTCACAAAAATCAATTACAAAAATGTGTCAAAATTGATATAAAATAGTTTTTAAAACAAATATTATGTTAAAAATTGTTATTTTATTCCTAAAATATAAGTATCATAACAATGACTTATATAAAACTATATATATTATTAATGAACAACTTGGGGATAGTTCTGATTGTTATAGTATGTTTATTAACCATATAGTGTAAGAAAACAAGAAGACATGGTAAAAGTTAAATTATTTAACTTAGAGTTAAATCAAAATGAAAAGGTTAAATTGTAATCTTAGCTTGTCTAAAATATATTAGTTGAGAGGATCACGACCCATCCAAACCTTAACTTAGAAATAAATCAATTTGGAGCTATTAAAACCCAAATATGACTTTATAATAAAATAATATTTTAAGTTTTTCCTAAGGTTCCCCTCTCCCCCCTTATAAAAGGGCACCTCCTTCCTCTCCTCATCACACCACTATGAGCCTTCAATCATATCCAAAACCTACCAATTTCTCTTCTAGGAATCCCTAGTAATATTCTATAGGTCTTGGTATTCTTCAAAGACCATCTTTAGTGCCCTAAGAGGAGGTTAAGAAGAGGCACTTCAAAGAAGAGGTAATGTCTGTTTCCGATTCTTTCAACATTATTTCTTCTTCTAATTATTCTTCATTATTTGTTTCATTATGATGTAATAAAATCAGTATAACTCATATACTGATATGTTATTATATGTATGAAACAACCATATTTCACCTTCTATCCATCCTAAGGAAAACGAAATCACCGGGAGTGCGTACGTACGGAATACCGTCTCCACGCCGTGGTGTAATCTGTTTTCCACCACCACCTTACATGGATTGGTATAATGGTGTAAAGAATAACTATATATGATTATTTTAAAATTAAATTGATTCTGAAATAGTATACATACACTTCAATAAAATTTCACGATCATGGGAACGATATAATCGCTCGTGCGTACGTATGGCCAACCGTCTCCACGATGTGATGTGACTCATTCTACATGATCTTCATTGAATAATGATTATATAAATTCTTTTAATGAGTAAATATGATATATATTACACTAATACCATTATGTAAATGAGGTATATATAACCTATAATGAAGAATAAATATTTATTCGTCAAAACACGCATACGAACATAAAGTAACAAACAAACGAAGAACAAGTACCAATGAAATATTACTAATAAGAAGATATGAATATGACTATATATGATATCATAACAATGATTATGAATCTTGAATAAGTCAACGACATTATTTAAATCATTATGTAGGAGTTTTGGACACGTACGAATCAAATCCGACCTAAGGTAAGGGAAAATCTCGCAATCTCAATTTTTATCCGAGATTGTTTATAATTCGGAAATTACTAGGGCATATTTATCATCGACATCCATGTTTTGTCAATATGTAATATTATTTATATCCTCCTACAATTTTTTAAATCCAATTTTACCAATTGTTAAGTATTTTTTAAATGATATGAAAGGAATCTTTTGTCGTTTCTAGTATGAGGTTCTTTTTTTACTTTTCCAGCCAAAGTACGAGAAGAATGTTTTTTTAACTTATATGGAATGAATGAATTTTTATGATTTCCTAGAACATTATTTCCATGAAGATTCATTTAAACGTTTTCATGTTTATTTTTAATCAACTTCTTTTTGTTTAAAATTTAATGTCATGTTATGAAAGTAAAATGTTCTTTTTTGAAGTAGAAAGGATATTTTCCTCATGAATGGAGTTCAAGTGTTTTATAAAAATTATTTTCCATTTAAGATAATATAGGGTTATGTTTTTATCCTTATTTCTACATTTTTTTGATTATGTTATGATGAAATTATTTTTATTAAGTCTTTTTATCTTATATGATTTATGTTATAATGGCATGATGTTTAAGAATCCCATTTTCACTATATGGGTTGTGATATGATATATGATTTATGATCTTGTGGCACACATAATAAGGGTATCATTATAAGATGGGTGGGACCTATATCTCCCTCCAATACATTGGGTATAGATTTATATCTCATGAGATAGACATGTCTAGAATGACAGGTTAATCCGGTTCAGTGATACATGACTGAAACGAGGAGTGAACTCGGTTCAGAAATGGACTTTTTCCACGAATATAGTCTTGGAAATGAGTCTAGACTACTAAGAAATGATTCCCTATGATTATTTGTGAATGACACAAAGTTTTTTGTTTTATGTTATTATTATCGGGAGTACATTTCACTACTATGATTTATCCCATGCTATGAAATTATGATCTCTTTTATAGGTTATGATTTCCAAAATGATATGTTCTTATTAATATGATGTGACTGATTTTTCTTTTTTTTACCCTTACTGAGCATTTAAGCTCCCCATTTTTTATTTTTTCATTTCCCCAGGTCAGGAAGAAGGATATTAAGTAAGATATTCCAAAAGGGACTCTAGATATGATCAAATAAATGGGACACGATGTAGATGATTTATAAACCAGTTTTTTATGTTTCCCTGTTTCACAAGACAATATACCTATATGGTCCTTTCACGGTTTTGTTATATGTTGTAATAAGTTTGCTTCAATTTTGAAGTAATAACAATGTATGTAATGTAGGGGTCGTTATAGTTGGTATCAGAGAAAAGGTATAGTCAACCTTTGGAAACTAGGATGTGAAACCCTTAGTAAGAACCCTATGGATAAGTCTAAGCATAGAACACAATATTAGTGTTTTAGAAATGGCCATGAACAACCAATGATAAGACCTTAACTGTGAAATTTTATTATGGATTATGTGGTTTTCCTATTATAATTAGTGTTACTCACACTATTCTTCTTGGTTTTTAGTCAATGGATGGAACCCGAAGGAACCGTGTTGATGCGGAATGCAACGGGAAATGCAATGATTGTCCCCCTGAGAAACCAATCATTATGGGAGCTGGAATGAAAAATCTCGTTGCCATGTTCACACAACATTCTCACGTTGTGAATCATGCGAGACATCCAAACGAGCAGAGGAAGGAGAAACATTATGTTGAATCCTTAATGAGGTAGCGTCCAACCTCATTCAGTGGGTCTCCTGATCCATTAGTGGCAGAACTGTGGATCAGTACCACTAAAAAGATATTTTCAGTTCTTCATTATTCTGAACATGATAAATTCATCTTAGCAGTATATCATTTGGAGGGAAAAGCTGATCAATGAGTGGAATCTTATCATGAATACGAGGCAAAGTGGTGAAATTGAATCCATTGTATGGGACGAGTTCAAGAACTTGTTTTTCAATAAGTACATCCCTCGTATTCTTTGAAAAAAGATGGAGAAGGATTTTCATAAACTAAAGAAAAAGGATGATGAATATCTTTATACCTATGAACCAAATTTTACAAGGCTTGAAAGGTATGCTTTTGGTATTACTATACAACCTGAGTGTAAGATTGATCGATTCTTTAGTGGCTTAAAACCATTTCTTTGAAGGGCGTTAGCCATAAAGGACTTCAATAGCTATGAGTAAATAGTTTTATGTGCTCTCAAAGTTGAGATGTAGATTGGAGTAACCCATCAGTCATATGCATTTTATAAGAAGAGGAAAATGGAATTCAAAGGGAAATATAAAGACCACAGTAAAAAGAAGATGAGTTTTACCTTATGCTCAAAGTGTGGAAAGAAACATGGAGGGAGTTTTCTTAAAGGGACATGTAAATGTTTCAAATATGGAAAGGAAGTTTATCAGGCATTTGAATGCCTCAATGATGGGAAGAAGATGTCTAGTGATGTGAACAAAGAAAAGGATAAATAGAGTGCACCTCCTACACTTCAATGTTACAAGTGCAAGGAAATGGGACATTATGCTAATAAATGACCTAATCCAAGGGTTGTTGATGATGAGCGACATCAACAAACTCTGAAGGCTAAAGGCAAAGGAAAGTCACAATCAATTACTATCAGCGATGTGGAGTACGATAATGAAGTGGTGAAAGGAACACTTATCATCCACTCTAAAGTAGAAAATGTTTTATTTTATTCTAGATCCACCCACACTTTTATTTCTGTTGAATTTTATAAGGGTATCGCCATATTACCACATCAGTTAGATATTGAGTTAGCTGTAACAACACCTAATGGAACAATAGTCGCATAAAAATGATACAATTATTCTTTGATTGAAGTTTGTGGGAAAGTACTTCCTGCAAATCTTGTGATCCTTCCTATAGTGGAATTTTATGTGATTCATGGCATGGATTGACTTTCTTTATATGGAGCTCAAATAAATTTCCAAAGAAGGGAAGTCACATTTCATATTCCAGATCAATCTATGATCGTCTATTGATGCAAGGATGAACATAAACTTCCAGTGGAAATTTCTTCCTTATTATGGGTCTTGATTCCACTAAATGAATGTTATTTATCTCAAATAGTTGGTGGGAAACTCATGATTAAGAATATACCCATTTTACAAGAGTTTGATGATGTCTTTCTGGAGGAATTTTCTGGTCTTCCGCCAAATCGTGATGTTGAGTTTTCAATAGAACTCATACCGGGTGCTTTTCCTATTTCAAATACACCTTATAGAATGGCCCCAATTGAGTTGTAGGAATTTAAGAAGGGAATCCAAGAGAATCTTGATAAGGGATTCATACGCTCTAGTGCACCACCTTGGTTAGCACCTATTCTATTTGTTAACAAGAAAGATGGATCAATGAGACTCTACATTGATTATCGAGAACATAACAAGATCACTATGTAGAAAAAATATCCTCTCCCACACATTGATGACTTATTTGACAAACTACGCAGAGATCAATAATTTTCCAAGATTGATCTTCCTTCTGGGTATCATCAATTAAGGGTTAAAAGGGAGGATATACCAAAGACAGCTTTCTGTATAAGGTATGGACACTATGAATTTATAGTGATGCCATTTGGTCTTACAAATTCCCATGCTATCTTCATAGATCCAATGAATAGAGTCTTAAGAGACTATCCTGATCAGTTTGTGGTAGTCTTTATAGATGATATTCTTGTCTATTAAAAGAGAAAGGAAGAACATTAAGTTTACATGAGAATTGTAATGATGACCCCGAGAAATTAGAAGCTTTATGCCAAGTTTACCAAGTGTGAATTTTGGATTCAAAAAGTTGCATTTTTGGTCACATAATCTCAAAAGATGGGATATCTGTGGATCCATCAAAAATAGAGGTTATTGAATGATTGTCGAGACCAATAACAGTAACTGAGATATGAAGTTTTCTTGGTTTGGCCGGATATTATCGACGGTTTGTGAAATATTTTTAACGATTATCTAACCCACTCACCAAATTGACTCGAAAAAGAGTTAAGTTTGTTTGGGCAGAGGAATGTGAAGATAATTTCAAGGAGTTAAAAAGAAGGTTATCCAGTGCACATGTTCTCACACTACCTTGTAGTGGAGAAAGGTTTGTGAACTATAGTGATCCATCCAAGAAGGGTTTGGGGTGTGTTCTCATGAAAAATGATATGGTGATATCTTATGCCTCAAGATAGTTAAAAATCCATGAGAAAAATTACCCAACTCATGATTTTGAGTTAGCTGCGGTAATCTTCGCATTAAAAACATGGAGACATTATCTTTATGGTGAAAGGTGTGATATTTATACTGATCATAAAAGTTTAAAGTATATTTTCACACAAAAGGAGCTGAATATGCGCCAAAGAAGATGGTTGGAACTGATTAAGGATTACCACTGCTCAATTAATTTTCACCCTGGGAAAGCAAACATGGGGGAAGACACATTAAGTCAACAAGACCATGCTAGATTATCCATGAAGAGGATAAAAAAAGATCCAATATTTAAGTATTTTCAATGGATGGATCTTGGAATTATAATGGAATGCGAAAAATCTTATCTTTCTCAAATGAATGTTCAACCATCTATACATGTGGAAATTGAAGAGGCACAGAAATAAGATGTAGAGTTACAAAAGAAGGTGTGAAATGTTCTGTAATTCAACCATGATTGTGATGGGATAAGAGTGTTAAGGAATCTGGTTTGTGTTCCCCCCATCCCCGAATAAAAGAAGGAGATTCTGGATGGCGCTCATAGTTCTTAATTCTCTATTCATCCAGGAAGAACGAAGATGTATAGGGACCTGAAAGAGTACTTCTGGTGGGATGACATGAAAAGAGATATTACTGAATATGTCTCTCAATGATTAGTTTGTTAGCAAGTTAATGCTGAGAGACCAATGTCTAAGGGGATGTTAAAACCATTACCCATACCAGAATGGTAATAGGAAAACATCACTATGGACTTCGTCATCGGACTTCCTAAAACATCCAATGGAAATAATGCTATCTGGGTCATAGTTGATCGTCATACAAAGTCTGCACACTTCATTGCTATTAGTCAGGATTCTCTCTGGATCATCTTTCCAGGATATATCTAAAGGAAGTGGTAAGATTGAATGGAGTAACACTTTGCATTATAACTGATCAGGATCCGAGGATTACCTCAATGTTCTGGTGAAGTCTTCAGCACACTCTTGATACAGAGTTGAGTTTCTGCACTGCATATCATCCTCAGACAGACGGTCAGTCTGAGAGAACAATTCAAACTCTTGAAGATATGTTAAGAGCATTCTCAATGGATTTCAAAGGTTGTTGGGATGAACACCTACCATTGGTGGAATTTTCTTATAATAACAGCTTTCACTCGAGTATTCAGATGGCTCTTTATGAATCTCTCTATGAAATGAAATGCCGAACTCCAACTTTCTGGGATGAAGTTGGGGACATAAAGCTATTAGGACCTGATCTTGTTGATGAGATGGAAGAAAAGTTCTGATCTATTCAACAACACATAAGAGCAACTCAGAGTCGACAAAAAAGTTATGTCGATAACCGAAGAAAATACCTAGAGTTTGAAGTGGGTGACAATGTGTTCTTACGAATATCTCCTTGGAAGAGAGTAATGATATTTGGAAAGAAGGGAATGCTGAGGCCTAGGTATATCGGTCCTTTTGAAATACAGGATCGTGTTGGGAAGGTAGCTTACCGAATGGCGCTTCCACCGAATCTCTCTCAAGTTCACGATGTGTTCCATGTATCTCACCTGAGAAAGTACATACCCGATCCTTCACATGTACTCAGCTTAGAAATCGTACGGCTGGAGCAAGATATTTCTTATGAAGAACAGTCGATTGAGATTATGGATCGTAGAGAAAATGTCCTACGGAACAAGACCACTCACTTGGTGAATGTTTTATGGAGGAACCACCAATTAGAAGAAGCTACATGGGAGCTTGAGGATATGATGCGGGAGAGAGATCCTCATCTATTTGTAACAATGTGACAAATTTCGAGGGGGAAATTCATTTTAAGGGGGGTTGAATGTAACACCAGATATTTTTATGAGAAATATTTTGTTTTTATGTTATATACACCATCAAAGGAATCTTTCACTACACACAACACTAGCTTATCTTGCTTTACACGCAATCACGAACTTCCTCGATAGCTTGCGTTGTACGCAATATCGAGTTTCACTAAACAATGATATGCTATCAAAATAATATTAAAACTAGCCGTTATGAATAGTAATACACACTTTTGAAATTTTATTTTTAAAAGTGGACTTTGTTTTTGGATTCGGAATATCGAAATTAGCCTAGGGTGAAATTTTGGTATTTTTCTGAAAATTCTCATTTTTTGATAAATAGTGAAAACACATGGTTACTATTTAAAAACTGACTTTTTATTTAAATAATTATTTATTTTATTTAAATTTATTTTAGATAAAAATTCATACATAATAGCTATATAAGTTCAATGTAATTAACTGGAGTCATTTTATAATAATTTTAGATATATAAAAATTTTATTGAACTTTTCACCGTCTTTTACCCACCTCCTAAGAAATTTACAAATTTATATAAAACATAATTTTACCACTTCTGTGAGTGGAATATCGAAACTCCTAGAGACACAATCAATATAATGGTGTAAAATGTGGTTAAATATGATAAAAATAGTTTTTTTTGAATAGTATCTTTTTACTTTCTTTTACCACGGTTAAAAGTAAATAGGGCAATTAAGGGTAAAAATGAAATTATTATTACCCTAAAACCTGCCAAATTCTATTGGATAAGTTTAATTCGACCAAAAACAACCTTAGTAATAAAATATGACCATTTAGGTCCACATGTATTAGATTAGGACAGTTAATATTATTTTATATAACGAAAGAGTTAAAATAGTTAAAATCAATTTCTAAAAACTAAAACATTTTTAATATAGGGTTATAAATAAGATAAATTAGACAATAAATATTTACGTGAAAGTTAACATGATTTACTACAAAATTTTATTTTATTTATAATTTTTATACTTTTAATAATTTAATTTTCTATGACACAATGATGATGCATTAATTACCTTATTAATGAAATATTAACATAATTGATGTAATAAATACCCAAATAAATGTAATTTTAGACTTTTTATGAATTACAATAATTTTATATGTTAATTTGACATGTTAGTATTGATTTCATTAACTTTTTTAGAACTAATCATTCTGTTATGAGTTTTACAAAAATCAATTATCAAATAGTGTCAAAACTGAAAGAAAATTGTTTTTAAAACAAATATTATATTATTAATTGTAATTTTATTTCTAAAAATCTAAGGATTGGCCAAATGACTTGTATAATGTTATATATGTTAATAATGAACAACTTGGGGTTTTTTTGGATTGTTATTGTATGTTTATTAACCATATAGTGTAAATAAACAGGAAGACATGGTAAAAGTTAAATTATTTAACTTAGAGTTAAATATAAATGGTAAGGTTAAAATAGTAACCTAAAATTGTCTAAAATCTATTGGATTAAGGGATTTCTTCCCATTCCCACCATATCATTTATATAAATCAATTTGGAGCTATTAAAAACCCAATATGACTCTATAATAAAATAATATTTTATGTTTTTCCTAAGGTGCCCCTCTCCTCCCTTATAAAAGGGCACCTCCTCCCACTCCTCCTCAAAATACTTTGAGCCTTCATGCTAGGCCAAAACCTGCCAATTTCTCTTTTCCACTCCCCAAGTAATATTATAGAGGACCTGAACTTCTTCAAAGCCCATCTTTAGTGCCCTACGACGAGGTTAAGAAGAGGCACTTCAAAGAAGAGGTAATGTCTGTTACCGATTCTTTCAACATTATTTCTTATTCTACTTATTCTTCTTTAGTTGTTGCATTATGATGTAATGACATCAGTATCACTCATATAATGATATGTAATTATATGTATGAAACAACCCTATTTCAACTCCTATCCATCCTACGGAAAACGAAATCACCGCGCGTGCGTACGTACAGAATACCGTCTCCACGCCGTGGTGTAATCTGTTTTCCACAACCACCTTACTTGGATGGGTATAATGGTGTAAACAATAACTATATATTATTATTTTAAAATTACATTGATTCTGAAATAGTATAAATACACTTCAATTCAATTCCATGATCATGGGAATGATACCATCGCTCGTGCGTACGTACGGTCTACCGTCTCCATGATGTGATGCGACTCGTTCTAAATGATCTTCATTGAATAATTATAATATAAATTCATTTAATGTGTAAATATGATATATATCACACTGATAAAATTATATAAATGAGGTATCTATAACCTAAAAAGAAGAATAAGAATCTATTCGACAAAACACACATAAGAACATAAAGTAATAAACACACGAATAACAAGTAGCAATGAAATATTACTAATAAAAATATAATAATATGACCATATATGATATCATAAAAATGAGTATGATTTTGGAATAAGTCAATTAAATTATTTAAATAATTATAAAGGAGGTTCAGACACATACAAAGAAAATCGGACCTAAGGTAAGGGAAAATCTCGCAATCACACTTTTTATCCGAGATTTTTTATACTTCAGTAATTACTGGGGCATATTTATCATCCACATCCATGTTTCATCAATATGAAATATTATTTCTATCCTCCTAAAATTTTTTAAATCCAATTTTACACATTTTTCTGTTTTTATTAAATGACATGAAAGGAATATTTTGTCGTTTTAAGTACGAGGTACTTTTTTGACTTTTTCGGCCAAAGTACGAGAAGAATGTTTTTTAACTTATACGACATGAATATATTTTTATGATTTCCAAGAACATTATTTCCATGAAGCTTCATTTACAAGTTTTCAAGTTTATTTTTAATCAACTTCTTTTAGTTTTAAATTGTATGACATGTTAAGAAAGTAAATTGTTTTTTTGAAGTAAAAAGGATATTTTCCTCAAGAATGGAGTTCAAGTGTTTTATAAAAATTATTTTCCATCTAATATAATATAGGGTTCTGTTTCTATCCCTATTTTTACATTGATTTGATTATGTTATGATGGAATTATTTTTATTAATCCTTTTAACTTCTATGATTTATGTTATGATGTCACGATTTTTAAGAATCACATTTTTATTACATGGGTTATGCTATGATGTATGATTTATGATCTTGTGGGACACATAAGAATTGTATCATGATAAGATGGGTGGGACCAATATCTCCCTCCAATGCATTGGGTAAATATTTATATCTCACGAGATAGACATGGCTGGAACGGTAGGTTAATCTGGTTCAGTGATACAGGACAGAAACGAGGAGTGAACTCGGTTCAGAAATGGACTTTGTCCACTAAGATAGTCTTGGCAATGAGTCTTGACTACTAAGTAATGATTCCTTATGATTATGTGTGTATGCCACAATGTTCCATGTTTTATGTTATGATTATTAGGAGTACATTTCACTACTATGATTTGTCCCATGTTATGAAATTATGATCTCTTTTGCAGGTTAGGATTTCCAAAATGATATGTTTTTATGAATATGATGTGATTGAAATTTAATTTGTTTACCCTTACTGTGCGTTTGAGATCACCCTTTTGTATGTTTTCTTTTCCCAAAGTCAGGAAGAATGATATTAAGTAATATATGCCGAAAGGGACTCTAGATATGATAAAATAAAAGGGAGACAGTGTAAATGATTTATGAACGAGTTATTTATGTTTCACAGTTTCTAATGAAACTATACCTAAATGGTCCTTTCATGGTTTTGTTTTATTTTGTAATAGGTGTGCTTTAATTATTAATTAATAACAATGTACATAAAGTATGGGTCGTTATAGTTGGTATCAGAGGAAAGGTATAGTCAACCTTTGGAAACTATGATCTGAAAGCCTTAGTAAGAACCCTAAGGATAAGTCTAAGCATAGAATGTAGTCTTAGTGTTTTAGAAATGGCCATGAACAACCTATGATAAGACCTTAAGTGTGAAATTTTAATCTTGATTATGTGGTTTTCCTATTATAATTAGTGTTGCTCACACTATTCTTCTTGGTTTTAGTCAATGGTTGGAACCTGAAGGAACTGTGTTAATGCGGAATGCGAGGGGCAATGGAATGATTGTCCCCCTGAGCAACCACACGTTATGGGAGCTGGAATACAAAATCTTATAGAAATACTCACAGAACATTCTCAAGTTATGAATCATGCAAGACTTCCAAACTAGCAAAGGATGGAGCAACATTCTGTTGAATCATTCATGAGGCAACGTCCACCCTCATTCAGCGGGTCTACTGATCCATTAGTGGCTGAACTATGGATCAGTACCACTGAAAAGATATTTTCAGTTCTTCAGTGTTCTGAACATGATAATTACATCTTATTAGTATATCATTTGGAGGGTGAAGCTGATCAATGGTGTAATCTTATCAAGAATATGAGGCAATGGGATGAAATTAAATCCCTGGAATCGGACGAATTCAAGAACTTATTTATCAATAAGTACCTCAATCATATTCTTTGAACAAGGATGGAGAAGGAGTTTCTTGAACTAAAGCAAAAGGTTGATGAATCTGTTGGTACATATGAATAAAATTTTACAAGACTTGCAAGGTATGCTTATGGTATTATTATCCAACCTAAGAGTAGGATCGCTCGATTCTTCAGTGGCTTAAAAACATGTCTTTGAAGGATGTTATCCATAAGGTAATTCAATATCTATGAGGAAATCGGTCGATGTGATCACAAAGTTGAGATAGATATTAGAGTTACCCATTATTCATATGAGATTGATAAGAAGAGGAAAATGGAATTCAAAGGGAAATATAAAGACCACATTGAAAAGAATATGAGTTTTTCCTTATGCTCAATTTGTGGAAAGAAACATGGAGGGAGTTTTCTTAAAGGGACAAGTAAATTTTTCAAATGTGGAAAGGAAGGTCATCGGGCATTTGAATGCCGCAATGATGGGAAGAAGATGTCTAGTGATGTGAACAAAGAAAGGGCTACATAGAGTGCACCTCATACACATCAATGTTACAAGTGCAAGGAAATGGGGAATAATGATATTAAATTCCATAATCCAAGGGCTGTTGATGATGATCTATGTCAACAAACTCTTAAGGCTAAAGGCAATGGAAAGTCACATGCAATTTCAATTTGTGAAGTGGAGTACAATAACAAAGTGGTGAAATGTACACTTTCCATCCACTCTAAAGTAGAAAATGTTTTATTTGATTCTGGATCCACCCACTCTTTTATTTTTGAAGAATTTTCTAAGGGTATCACCGTATTACCTCAGCAGTTAGATATTGAGTTAGCTGTGACAACCCCCAATGGCACAATAGTCGCATCAAAAGTTGACAATTCTTCTCCTATTGAGGTTTATGGGAAATTGATTTCTGCAAATCATGTAATTCTTCCTATAGTGGAATTTGATGTAATTCATGGCATGGATTATCTTTCTTTATATGGATCTCATATAAATTGCCAAAGAAGGGATGCCACATTTCATATTCCAGATCAATCTATGATCATCTATCGATGCAAGGATCAACATAACCTTCCATTAGAAATTTCTTCCATCTTATGGGTCTTGATTCCACTAAATGATTGTTATTTGTCTCAAATGGTTGGTGAGAAACTCATGATTAAGAATATTCCCATTGTACGGGAGTTTGATTATTTCTTTCCAGAGGAATTGCCTGGTCTTCCTCCAAATCGTGATGTTGAGTTTTCAATAGAACTCGTACTGGGTGCTTTTCCAATTTCAAATACAACTTATAGAGTGGCCCCCAATTGAGTTATAGGAATTGAAGAAGAAAATCCAAGAGAATCATGATAAGGAATTCATACGCCCTAGTGTGTCACCTTGGGGAGCACATGTTCTGTTTGTTAAGAGGAATGATGGATCAACGAGACTCTGCATTTACTATCGAGAACATAAAAAGATCACTATCAAGAACAAATATCCTCTCTAGGGCATTGATGACTTATTTGACCAACTATGCGGAGCTCAATACATTTCCAAGATTGATCTTCATTCTGGGTATCATCAATCAAGGGTCAAAAGGGTGGGTATACCAAAGACGGATTTCCGAACAAGGTATGGAAACTATGAATTTATAGTGATTACATTTGGTCTTACTAATGCCCCATCTATCTTCATTGATCTAATGAATAGAGTCTTTAGAGACTATCTTGATCAGTTTGTGGTAGTTGTTATAGATGATATTATTGTCTTTTCAAAGAGAAAGGGAGAACACGAAGATTACTTGGGAATTGTATTGAAGACCCTGAGAAAGGATAATATTTATGACAGATTAACCAAGTATGAATTTTGGCTTAAAAAAGTTGCATTTTTTGTCACATAATCTCAAAATAGGGGATATCTGTGGATCCAGAAAAAACATAGGTTATCGAATGATGGTTGAGACCAACAACAGTAACTGAGATCTGATGTAATCTTGGTTTGGATGGATATTATCGATGTTTTGTGAAATATTTTTCACAATTATCTAACCTACTCACCAAATTGACTTGGAAAGGATTTATGTTTGTTTGGACAGAGGAATGTGAGGAGAATTTCAAGGAGTTAAAAAGAAGGTTATCCAATGCACCTGTGCCCACACTGCCTTGTAGTGGAGAAATGTTTGTGATCTACAATGATGATTCCAAGAAGGGGATGGGGTGTGTTATACTGAAAAATGATATGGTGATAGCTTATTCCTCAAGACAGTTGAAAATCCATGATCAATATTACCCAACTCATGATTTGAATTTAGCTGCGGTAATATTTGCATTAAAAATATGGGGGCATTATATTTATGGTGAAATGTGTGATATTTATACTGATCATAAAAGTTTAATGTTTATTTTCAAAGAAAAGGAGCTGAATATGTTCTAAAGAATATTGTTGGAGCTAATTAAGGATTACGACATCTCAATTCATTATCACCCTAGGAAATCAAACAAGGTGGAAAACACATTAAGTTGACAAGACCATGCTATCTTATCCACGATGAGGATCAAAAAAGATCCAATATTTATGGATTTACAAAGGATGGATATTGGAATTATAATGGAAGGGGAAAATCATATCTTTCTCAATTGAATGTTCAACCATATATATATGAGAATATTAAAGAGGCACAGAAAGAAGATGTAGAGTTACAAAAGAAGTTGAGAAATGTTCTTGAATTCAACCTTGATTGTGATGGGATAATATATTTCAGTAATCGGGTTTGTGTTCCACCCATCCCCGAATTAAAGAAGGAGCTTCTGGATGAGGCTCATAGTTCTTCATTCTCTAGTAATCCTGGAAGCACGAAGATGTATAGGGACCTGAAAGAGTACTTCTGGTGGGATGGCATGAAAAGAGATGTTGCTGAATATGTCTCTCGATATTTGGTTTGTCAGCAAGTTAAATCTGAGAGACAAAAGTCTAAGGGGATGTTACAACCATTACCCATACCCTAACGGAAATGGGAAAACACTACTATGGACTTTGTCACCAGACATCCTAAAACATCCAAAGGCAATAATGCTATCTGGGTCATAGTTGATCGTCTTACAATGTCTGCACACTTCATTTCTATTAGAGAGGATTTCTCTCTGGATTATCTTTCTAGGATATAGGTAATGGAAGTGTTAATATTGTATGGATTACCACTTTCCATTATATCTGATCGGGATATGAGGTTTACCTCAATGTTCTGGCAATGTCTTCAGTATACTCTGGATACAAAGTTGAGTTTTAGCACTGCTTATCATCCTCTGACAGACGGTCAGTATGAGAGAACAATTAAAAGTCTTGAAGATATGTTAAGAGCATGCTCTATGGATTTTCAATGGTGGTTGGGATCAACACCTAACCTTGGAAGAAGTTTCTTATAATATGAGCTTTCACTCCGGTATTCAGATGTCTCCTTATGAATCTCTCTATTGAAAGAAATGCCGAACTCCAACTTAATAGGATGAAGTTCAGGAAAGAAAGCTATTAGGACCTGATCTTGTTGATGAGATGGTAGAAAAGGGCTGATCTATTCAACAACATATAAGAGCATCTCATAGTCGAAAAAAAATTTTATGCCGATAACTGAACAAAAGACCTAGAGTTTGAAGTGGGTGATAAAGTGTTATTAAAAATATCTCCTTGGAAGAGAGTGATGAGATTTGGAAAGAAGGGAAAGCTGAGCCCTATGTATATCGGTCATTTAGAAATCATGGATCGTGTTGGGAAGGTAGCTTACCGATTGGTGCTTCCACCGAATATCTCTCAAGTTCACTATGTGTTCCATGTATATCTCCTGAGAATGTACATACCTGATCCTTCAAATGTACTCAGCTAAGAAGTTGTACTGCTGGAGAAAGATCATTCTTATGAAGAACAGCCAATAAAGATTCTAGATCGTAGCGATAAAGTCCTACGGAACAAGACCACTCGTTTGGTGAATGTTGTAGAGAGGAACCACCAATAATAAGAAGCTACATGGGATCTTGAGGATATGATGAGGGAGAGGTATCCTCATCTATTTGTTACAAAGTGATGAATTTCTAGGGAAAAATTCATTTTAAGGGGGGTAGAATGTAACACCCGAGATTTTTATGAGAAATATTTTGTTTCTATGTTATCTACATCATCAAAGCAATATTTCACTACACACAACACTAGATTGTCTTGCTTTACACGCAATCGCGACCTTCCTTGATTGCTTGCATTGTACGCAATATCGAGTTTCACTAATCAACGGTATGCTTTTAAAATATTATTAAAACTAGCCGTTATGAAAAGTAATACCCACTTTTTGAAATTTTATTTTTCAAAATGGACTTCATTTTTGGATTCAGAATATCGAAATTATCCTAGGGTGAAATTTTGGTATTTTTCTGAATACATTCAATTTTTATTGAATAGTGAAAACACAGGGTTACTATTTAAAAACCGACTTTTTATTTAAGTAATTATTTATTTTATTTAAATTTATTTTAGGTCAAATTGATACATAATATCTATATAAGTTCAATGTAATTCATTGGAGTCATTTTATAATAACTTTTGATATATAAAAATTTTATTGAACATTTCACCGTCTTTTACCCACCTCCTAGGAGAATTTTCAAATTTACATAAAACGTTATTTTACCGCTTCTGTGAGTAGTATTTTGAAAATCAGAGAGACACGGTTAATATTATTTTATTTAAAGAAGAGTTAAAATAGTTAAAATCAAAAGTTAATAAATAAAACATTTTCAATATAGGGTTATTAATAAGATAAATTAGACAATCAATATTCTTTATAAATATAAAAATATTTACTACATAATGGTATTTTATTTATAATTATTAGACTTTAAATTATTTAATTTTTTTATGACACAATGATGATGTAGTAATTACCTTATTAATGAAATATTAACATAATTGATGTTATAATTACCCAAATAAATGTAATTTTATAATTTTTATAAATTCCACCAATTAACTAGGTTAATATGACATTTTATTATTTATTTTATTAGATTTTTTTAAACTAATCATGATGTTATGATTTTCACAAAAATCAATTACCAAATAGTTTCAAAATTAACATAAAATTGTTTTCAAAACAAATATTATATTATTAATTGTTATTTTATTCCTAAAAATCTAAGGTTCGGACAAATGACTTAGATAAGTTTAATATATATTAATGATGAACAACTTGGGGTTCTTTTGGCTTGTTATAGTATGTTTATTAACCATATACTATAATAAAACAAGAGGACACGGTAAAAGTTAAATTATTTAAGTTAGAGTTAAATATAAATTATAAGGTTAAAATAGAAAACTAAACTTGTCTATAATCTATTGGATGAGATTATTTAGAACCATCCGCACCTTAGATTTGAAATAAATTAATTTGGAGCTATTAAAAATCGAATATGACATTATAATAAAATAATATTTTAAGTCTTTCCTAAGGTGCCACTCTCCTCTCTTATAAAAGGGCACATCCTCCCTCTCCTCCTCACACCACATTGAGCCATAAATCTCTGCCAACCCCTACAAATTTCCCTTCTCCACTTCCCTAGTAATATTCTAGAGGTCCTGGTCTTATTCAAAGACCATCTTTATTTCCCTAAGAGGTGGTTAAGAAGAGGGACTTCAAAGAAGAGGTAAGGTCTGTTACCGATTCTTTCAACTTTATTTCTTCTTAGACTTCTCCTTCATTAGTTGTTTCATTATGATGTAATAACAACAGTATCACTAATATACTGATATGTTATTATAAGTATAAAACAACCCTATTTCACCTTCTATCCATCCTACGGAAAACGAAATCACCATGCATGTGTACGTACGAAATATCGTCTCTACACCGTGGTGTAATCTGTTTTCCACCACCAACATACATGGATGGTTATAATGGTGTAAAGAATAATTATATATGATTATTTTAAAATGAAATTTATTCTGAAATAGTATACATACACTTCAATACAATTCCATGATCATGGGAATGATATCATCGCTCGTGCGTACGTACGGCCTACCGTCTCCACGATGTGATGCGACTCGTTCTACATGATCTTCATTGAATAATGATTATATAAATGCATTGATTGAGTAAATATGATATATATTACACTAATAACATTCTAGAAATTAGGTTTCTATAGCCTAAAAAAAGAATACGAATTTATTCGGCAAAACATGCATAAGAACATAAAGCAATAAACACACGAATAACAAGTTGAAATGAAATATTACTAATAAGAAGATAAGAATATGACCAAATATGATATCATAACAATGAGTATGAGTCTAGAATAAGTTAATGACATTATTTAAATCATTATACAGGAGTTTCATACATGTACGAAGCAAGTCGGACCTATTGTAAGGGAAAATCTCACATTCTCAATTTTTATCATAGATTGTTTATACTTCAGTAATTACTGGGGCATATTTATCATCCACATTCATCTTTCATAAAAACGTAATATTATTTCTATCCTCCTACAATTTTTAAATCCAATTTTACCCATTGTTATGTTTTTAGTAAAAGATATGAAAGGAATCTTTTGTCGTTTTTAGTACGAGGTACTTTTTTGACTTTTCTAGGCAAAATACGGGAAGGATGTTTTTTTAACTTATATGGCATGAATGGATTTTAATGATTTCCTAGAACGTTATTTCCATGAAGCTTCATTTACAAGTTTTCAAGTTTATTGTTAATCAACTTCTATTAGATTAAAATTGATTGACATGTTAATAAAGTAAAAAGTTTTTTTGAAGTAGAAAGGATATTTTCCTCCAGAATGGAGTTCAAGTGTTTTATCAAAATTGTTTTCCATCTAAGATAATATAGGGTTATGTTTCTATCCCTATTTTTACATTGATTTTCTTATGTTATGATGGAATAATTTTTATTAAGTTTTTTTATCTTCCATGATTTATGTTTTGATGGAATGATGATTAAGAATCCCATTTTTATTACATGGGTTATGCTATGATGTACGATTTATGATTTTGCGGCACATATAAGAATGGTATCATTATAAGATGGGTGGGACCTATATATCCCTCCAATGCATTGGGTAATGATTTATATCTCATGAGATAGACATGGTTGGAATGACATGTTAATCCGGTTTAGTGATAAAGGAATGAAACGAGGAGTGAACTCAGTTCAGAAATGGACTTTGTCCGCTAAGATAGTCTTGGAAATGAGTCTTGACTACTAAGAAATGATTCCCTATGATTATGGGTGTATGACACAAAGTTTCATGTTTTATGTTATGATTATAGAGATTACATTTCTCTACTATGATTTATCCCATGTAATGAAATTATGATCTCTTTTTCATGTTATGATTTCCAAAGTGATATGTTCTTCTGAATATGATGTGAATGATATTTATTTTGTTTAACCTTTCTTAGCATTTGAGCTCACCCTATTGTATGTTTTCTTTTCCCCAGGTCAGGAATAATGATATTAAGTAAGATATACCAAAAGGGACTCAACACATGATAAAATAAAAGGGAGACCGTGTAGATGATTTATGGACCAATTGTTTTTGTTTCCCAGTTTCTAAAGACACTATACCTATACAGTCCTTTCGTGGTTTTGTTATATGTTTTAATAAGTGTGATTCAATTTTGAAGTAATAACAATTTATGTGGAGTATGGGTCATTATGCCCCATTTTTTGAGACCCACCATCATCTGATCCGCCCTGTGTGGTGTCTGTATCTGTCGTCACAGTGTGAATCATCCCCCTTTTTGGGATAAATCATCCAAGATATATTCATTTTGGGGGTTCTGAACCATAAATCTTGTAAACATTATAGTTTCTCCCTCATAGGGATGTACCCTTGTAATCCACTCCCATTAATGTCCCATTCAATCTGATCTATCTCCAATCGATTTTATACTCACAGAATACCCCATGTTAAACACGTGAAACAGAGGAAATCATTGGAGGCATGCCTCCATCATATGACTCCCCACATTCTCTATGGGATGCTTCAGAAATACACTCACTGTAGAAGCACAATGAATATAGAAAATATAGGTGTATGAGTAATTTACCGTCTGAACACACCAATGATTTCTCAACATGACTTCTCTCCTAACTGATGGTTTCTACCAGGACATTACCCCCTGGGAATGTCCTGATAGAATCAATTTATTTAACTAGAATCCACAATGATATGGAACAAGGAATAGTTTCATGAAGATCATATTATTCTTTAAGAGAGTCCTAGACTAGGAAATATGTTCTAAGGGGGAATCCCTGAAAGTAGAGATGAACATCCCATCGTCATCTTTCAGTCATGGAGAAAACATCACTGAATAAGTGATTAGTGCCACCCTCCTTTGAAAATAAGGAATTATAAACCAAAATTGGTATATCCTAAAAAACGATGCATTCCGCAGTGAATGTGTTGGTATCAAAAATGGTGAACCAGTTCTGAATCTCATCTCCTCAATATGGGGATTAGAAGAATTTGGGGTATCAACAGATGAGAGTGTCACCAGATCCAGCTATCCTGAACCAGGTACCACCATGAAAATAGTGGGCATGGCATGAAAATCACCAAGACGAGGCGAAGTTAATCATTGGGTATCCCAATCTATGTTGTTGTCATCATAGATCTTTCTATCCATCCATGGAATAATAAATGATTCTGGGGAACTGAACACCACTTTCCTACTATATGAACTAGTGTCTAAATAATCATTTCATTGTAGATCCCAAGCTAAAACTGATGGAAAACAATCAACTCCCACCCACAGACACTAGGGAACTGGCAATACAAATGCGTAAATCCCACTCAACATTACCTCTTCAAGGATTAATCCCACGACCAAAACTACTATGCGCCCACGCCCTATCCCACCCTCAAAAATTTATTCAAAGGAGAGTGATTGATATCAATGATCAATGATACAAATAGGTGGGGGTCACTCCAATAAGGGATATGCCTCATCATGATATGGAGGCTTCTGATCCCCACTATTGTCGCTGCCCCTAACGAATGCATCTAGATCAACTGATCCCCACTCTAATATTCAATAATTTCTTGAGCCTCTTCCATGAACGCTATTATAAATCACTCCCTTATTTCAGTAGTGTAATGGATATCAGAGTCCTTACGAATATGAATTTGTCTAGGGACCTTCCAAGAAGGACTACCATTAGGCCATGTTAGCACCGTCATCTTCTCTTATACAGTGAGGAGTAGGGGTCCATACCCCTGAAAATCTAGGCCTAGTTCACCTGACATGAATCCTATGTCTGGTGAAATCATATAAGGAAGCCTACCTAAGGGAATCATATTCTATGACTTTATTTTCCCGATCCACCACTGACGAGTGTTATTAGTTCAATGTTACTTCATAGAAAGGGAACCACTATGCCCAATCATTATTGAGATCCAAACCACCCCTTGGTCGGTTGGGTTTACTTTTATGGTCGTCGTTAGAAGTAGAAGCTATCACCAACCAACCAGTGGTGATCCTATTCAGTGAAGAGGTCCTTCCAATACCACCACCAACAAGAGTGGAGGTCTACCCCCACTCTTTTTTTCTATATCGTGGTCCTACCCATATTACCATAATTAGTCTATGATGAGGTCCTCCCTGTCTTATTTACACCCGACACAATTTTCCTCTTCAAGCCCATTGACTCATGTATGGAGGTTCTCCCCATATTTTATGATATCAATATAACGGTCCTCCTAAAATCAGAACCCTCTCATAAAGAGGCCCTCCTTTCTCAAACACTCACAACCAAAAAATTTCTTCCTATGTTTCATTCGACATTTTTTGGGTGCCCCTCACACCCCTTCTTACCAAAGTAGAGGTCCTCCCCATTCTGAATATCTACCATGCCCTAAAGAACCATCCTGAAGAAGGTGAGATGGTCGACCCCAACTGATGAAGACTCTTTAGGTGCCTCAAATCACAATAAAACCCATCCTCTTTTCAAACATTGATGCATAGTGTGATTATATGATGGAACCTTATTCCCAATCCTCAATGTCGAGGATTAGGGCATAAACTAGGAATATCAACACATTCCGCTCAGAAATTGAGATACACCAGATTACTGAATCCCTAGGAAGATACATATAGGAGGAGACATATTTGGCTGTATTCTAGGGTCTTGTAACGAAATCATCTCTATCATCCCCAAGTTCATTCTCTACCACAACAAAACATTGTGGGGAATTTTTCCACAGAATATTCAATGATGAGTACTAGACTGATTAACCATCAATGGATGCTCCCCCTACGATGAAATTAGTGGTCAATACTGCATCCTATAACGATGTGGTGATACAAATAGTGAACTTCTTTGAAGATATCCCAAGATGAAATAGATTGTCAATTCATGCTTTATACTCTCCAATTACCAATTTACCACTGGAATAGTCCACATAATTATCATTTCTAGTCACTCAACTATTCCAAGTCGATGAATGGGGAAACTATAGGTTAGATCTTGAGTCTAATCCAAGATGTTCGTGGAACATTGTCATAGTGGACCATCTCCCCTAGATGATCTTTCCAATTGTAACTTCAAGTTTCGATATTCTGGTGTCCCTCGACTAGGAAGAGGTTGAGTGCATCCTCAAACCATAGGGACAACACATTTCAATCTCTCACATTTATAGTTAGCTTACCCCAATTAACAGGAACACTTCAACGACATCGGCTAGTAGTGCCTCCTAGTTGAGTTGGTTGAAATTCCAAAGGATTAGCACCCTGAATCACATGGTTATCATTGGACCCTCCAACAATGATATGTTTGGTGGTTTACAGTTCTCTCAATGTTAATAAAAAGGATTCCCCACTTGTGTAGATCCATGTCTAGGGGTATTATGCTGCACTACATTTTAGTCCTATCCTGCACCAACTGGGCTCATCCAGTGATATTTAGGATATGCATATGTGAATCGGCATAGTAAACATGCTTGTTCATGAGATATACCCATAAGGGGGAATTAGCACAATGATCGGAGAAGATGAATAGAACAACCAGGGATTCACAACACTGAGAAGACACTACCAGTGTCCACACTCACCACAAAGGACAGACATATGGCCTTCCTGAACAATTTGAGTCATTGCCTCCCAGTCGATTTCATAGTAACAGAAAAGTGCATGCAGGGACGGTCAAGCCCTCAAACCTGTTTGATTTAGTATAAATGACAGAATAGGATCCTATAATTTTCAAGCAATTTCATCATATCACTGAACACAGAAAGACCAACTATGAGATACTCACATAGTGTTCCATATAATGGTGGTTAGAGTATTCTTATCCCCGCTATTATCTCAACCATACTCCATCAGGGCAGTAGGGAGAGGTACAACACCCCCATTGAATTTCCCCTAGGTGACCTCAACAACCCTTCCCTCTTGATAGGGTAGATGCCTATTTTAAGGGCCACATCACATGCCCTACTAGCTGCTACACAGGTCCCTACAACGGCCCCTCGAGTCAATCCACTAGCCTCTCCACTAGCCGCTCTTCTAGAATACATTTTTTTAAGAACATTAAAATGTTCTGGTGTTAAGGAATCTACTCTAGGATAAAAATACATATCAATATGATCCAATGACTTCCCTCATTGCTCACCTTAGGGCTATTGAAACCCAACTGGTGGTAATACCACTAATGAAGAACCAAATTTGGCGAGGGTGAATGACATGCGAGAACCCCAAACATTTAGAAATCATACCACCCTCCCCCATTTTATTGGGATGGGTGAACCCTACAAAATTTGGCCTATTTCATTTGATGATGTGGTCCCATGTTGGAATCTCCCGCATAACAGAAGATACTATTCTATGGTGTTTCATAGAGTCACTGGAAGGACCCGTGTTTGTCTTGTTCATCCGGATAACAACTGGGTACATAACTCATTGAAAGGATCTTTTTAGGTAGTTTCCATACTAGTTAATTTAAACCACCAAGGAGACTGTGTTATTGACGTCTTCAAATTCACGAAAAGGCTGGATGAGAGAGTCATAGACTTTGTTGATATATCGAAGTGCCTCCCATATTCTTTTAATATGATGGTGACTTAGGAATAACTGCTAATAATCTGTGTAAGAAATGTGAAGAACAAAATGGCACCTTTTATCATTACTTAGATAATCCATGATGGATTTCTGGATTTCTTTGATAATACATTTCATCTGGAAGAATCCTTGCATCATGCAATGGAGACACGTTTGTTGCCATCTGCATCTCCCGAATGCAGAGTTACCAAGGCTGAGACTGTAACTATTGTACAGGTAGATGTCCCAATATAGTAGGAATTGATACAAGAATAACCACCTTCACAAACGTTACAAGGACCACAACCTCAGTCTTAGCCCCCGGTTCAGAATCACCCACCTCAGAATCAGAATGTTTTGCCGCGTAACACACTGCCACCGCATAGGCAAGAAAATCTAGTTGCAGCTCCTCCTTAGGCTCTGACAACACCTCATCAAGGTCAGGAGACTAGATCCACTTTCCTAAATTGATAAAACTATTCCTACTCATTCAATGAGGCCTAGGTCCACAGTTTACTTCAAAGTTCCTTCGATAAGGTAATGTTGTGGTTTCTAGAATGCAAGGGGCCTGAAGAGGAAAATCTCTCTAATCAACCTTATTACTACCCATATAATTGGTTATTTGGACGCAATCTCATGTTGTGTTATGTGTTTACAAAATGGCTCTAGGACCATTGTTTCGGTGCGGATGTGCGTCGGGTTACGCTGTTCCGCCAGGACGCGTTCGCGCGTGCACCCGTCAACCCGAGGGGATGGGCGCGCAGCTTGTGGTCCCGCAGTCCCGCTTTCCAAGGGCGGGCGGCATTCGTCCCTTATTCAGGGGCGTCTGCTCCTTGATCGAAACCGGGATGATGGGATGTCGGCTCCTACTTCCTTGGACGTCTCCTCGGAACTCGTCGCCTAATCCGGGTCTCCCTCATAGACTTAAGAATGTTCGTGAATCTCGTTCCCGGCGCCATATCTTCCTGGACACCGGTTAATTACGCTGCTTCCGCCCGGACGCTCCAAGGAGTCTGGGCGGGGCAGCAACCTGCAGTGAGAAGGCCGGGTGGCTCTGGGTGCTGGGGGCGTGTCGTGACACTGCGGCTCTGCACGTCTGTCTTCCGTCCCTAATAGGGCTTCTCGAAGGCATGATGGCCTGAGGCATCCCGTACTAGGTGCGGGGAACTGTGTCACCTGAGGTTTTCCTCAGCTTCCCATGTTTAACATGGGGTATGCCGCGAGTTTAACGTCCAACGGGGACGGCATCGGACCGATCAACACGAAAAGTGGATCGGATGACAGAACCCCTTGCGGGGAACCTCCGACGCTGGGGCCAGCACATGGGCGGCTTCCCAAGTAACGTGGAGTGGAGTGAAGTGGCATGACCCCACCGGGATGTGGCGGCCCGGGTAAGGATCAGGATGGATGATGGAGTGAAGAGCTTGGACCCCGTAGGGGCTTCCTATGTACCGCGCGTTAGCACGGATCAAAGTCAACGTAGTTCGGGTATACAGTTTAACGTCATGCTGGACGTCGGCAAGCCGACTCACGAAGAGGTCTAGGCCGCCGGGCGGAGGATTGAACCGGACCACCTCGCAAAGAGGGGGGTGGAACGGCCGGGTGGATCACAGTTTCACGTCATGCTGGACGATAAAAGGAGAAGTGAAAAAAGGGGCTGTGGGGAGGCACAGTGGAGATACACACGGGCAGTCTCCCACAGGGGCAGATTCATAGGTGAATCGACGCAAGCGTGAACCCTGGAGGGGTCCACTGATGGACGAACCGACGTAAATACGACCGGGACGACCAGGTGGCGGGCTTGGACCTCAGGGAGGCTTCCTACGTACCCTGTATAGAAGACAGGGATCAAAGTCCACGTAGTTCATTCTGTCAGGACTTACGCACTTGAGACAGCCCGGATGCGGCAAAACTCAGTTGGAAGGGACTTGGACCGAAAGTAGGAGACACCTCGATCCCAGTCACACCCTCTACTGGCTTCGGCAGTGGGGGAGCGCAATGGAGATACACATGTGCAGCCCCCCACAAGAAACTAGGGGTTTGTAATACCCTGCCCTCGTAGGGAAAAGCCACTCCCATTAAATCGTCCCAAAAGGGGGACAATCCCGACATCCCTGCAGAGACGAGCGGGTGGGGGCCACATCCAAACCGGGGGAGACCCTGCGTGCGAGGCACGGGATCGAATGATGCGGACGGTTTAACGTCTTGCCGGACGAAGTACAGTTTAACGTCGTGTGTTGAGGACGAAGCGGACGGTTTAACGTCTTGCCGGACGAAGTACAGTTTAACGTCGTGTGTTGAGGACGAAACACTTGGCAGTTTAACGTCTTGCAGCGCGGACGATGGGGGGCTAGGCAGTTTAGCGTCGTGCAGCTTGGACGAATGTGCAGTTTAACGTCATGTTGGACGTATGGGCAGTTTAACGTCATGCTGGACGAATGCGCAGTTTAACGTCATGCGGGACGTATATGCAGTTTAACGTCATGCTGGACATTGTGCAGTTTAACGTCATGCAGGACGAATATGCAGTTTAACGTCATGATGGACGAATGATTGCCGCCGATGGGTCCGTGTCACTTCGCACGAGCCTGGAAGGCTGCACGGGAAGACAGCGCACGGTTCGGGCACCCAGGACGAGGATCATCGGGCACCACGCAGGCGGGTACCCTCAGGGGGTCAAGGGAGGCGACCCTGGCGAATTGCGCGCAAAAGAGGAGCTTTGCGCGCAAAACCGCGGGTCGGCGCGCAAAATGGCGGGCTGGCGCGCAATTGGGCCAGCGCTTCGCGCGCGGATGATGGGGATTGCGCGCATCGGGCTTCGGATAGCGCGCGGGGGCAACGACTCATTCTCTAACGAATGGCCACTTTGAAGATGGGGGGTGCGCGCAATCGGGTTGGATTGCGCGCACCCGGGGGCAATTGCGCGCAAGAGGCTTCTTTTGCGCGCAAAGGCCTTCGGGTTGAAATTTATTCAAAGGAAAGGAGCCAAGGGGATTGCGCGCGAAGGCGGACCCCAAGGCTCTATTGCGCGAAAGAAAGGAGGTTACCTGAAGATTGGCATTGCGCGCGGAAGGGGTTGGATTGCGCGAACGAGCGACGCTTCGGATTCTGGCAACCTTCAAAACGCCGGGGGTCGCCTTATATTTATAGGCAACCCCGGGCGCGGAATCCGGTCTCGGGCGCGCAATTCGCTTCGCGGGCGCGGAATCCGGACCCGGCGCGCAAAGGAGCCGCGCAGGCCACGACGCGCAAAATAGCGCGCCGGCCCGGCGCATTGCGCGCATCCCGGGAGGATTGCGCGCCGCGGGTCAACTTTGCGCGCGAGCCTCTGAAATTTCGCGCAAGTCCTCCGGGCCCTCCGGAACGTGCCTCTGACTCCAAATATCACTTCGCTTTCCGCATCCGGAGCTTCGTTTGGGAACAACGGACTTTTCCGGCGTCTACAAAAGCCCCCCCTCGGAATCTGGTCGGCGAGAGGTCGCAACGATCGGGTTCCGAGGGAGACGCCGGAATGCCAAAGTCCTGGGCGGCGCGGGACTTAGGCGCGCAAAAAGGGGCGCCGGGCGCGAAATTCGCCGCTGCGTTCGCGCAAAGCGCTTTCCGCGCAGCGCGGACCCCGGCCTCGCCTATAAATAGGGGCCCTGGGACCCGCATTCCGTACACAGGCCTTCCGCACGATAAGCTCCAACGCTCTCGTGCACGAAATTGCCTTTTCCGGCGCGAAATTCGCCCGATCGGCGCGCAAAACCATCCGGATTTCGCCTGTCTTTGCGCGAAAACCCGGAACTTTGCGCGACATTCTTCCCAATTGCGCGCCGTCCACTTGGATTGCGCGCCAACCTTCAAACTTCTCTACCAGCCTCGTCCGATCTCGCACGCTTCATCCCTTAACCCGCACGACTCCCGAAACTTCTGAGATGGCCGCGCACAGAGGAAATGAGGGGGATGCCGCCACTCGCAGGGCTGAGATGGCGACGAACGAGGAGGTTTACGGAGCCAAGGAGATTGTTTCCAACAATCAATCCTTGTTCGACTTACTGACGCCGGCCCAGAAGACATATCCACTGTCGGACAACCTGCCGCTCTGGAACTTCGGCATCCTAGATGAGGTTCCGGTGCCAGGGTTCGAGATTGATGCGCCGCGGACCTGGGTGACCCGGGAGGACGATCTTCTCCGCTATAACATCACCAACAATGGGCATCCTGCCAGGGAGACCAGACACTTGGATGTCTATGTCCTGAACCCGAGGACGCGAACCATTGACGGGGGTGAGCCTACTGCGGAGAATTCTCCAGCCCTCTACTCGAGCATATATCGCCAGAGTGTCACTGACGACACCAAGGGCTGGCTGAAGGACTGGGACTTGCGGTCTGGGGGCAATTTCACCAGCGAGTGGGCCTGGGCGTTCTGGGTACGCCACACTTGCGATCACTTCGCAGAGGAGCTGCGGTACATCGGCCTGTTCGAGGCGGTGTGGACGTCGCAGTTCCACTTCTACCAGCAGTCCGAGCTCGGGCCGGAGCTGTTCACCCGATGGTCTCCGGATACCAACACCTTCCATCTTCACCATGGGGAGGTCGGCATCGGTCTCTGGGACATCCACTGCATCGGAGGTATCCCGCTGGAGGGCTACCAATACGATGAGTTCCTGCCACCGAAGAACACCTGGGAGGACAGGTCACGGACTCCCATCCTGACCTGGCATCTGCTTGACCTGGCTACGCAGCGGCTCGGGATCAAAGACTTCCAGAAGGACATAGCCTACAAGGAATGGTTCGGCCAGTTCTTGGAGCATGACCCGGAGGTCAAGATGCCAGGTAGGGGGAAGCGGTGCCCGACCGCAGCTCAGAGGAGCCGGAACGGGTCGTACTAGCGGGTCCTAGAGACGGGCGACTACCGCTCATGGGGGTACCGCGTCATCGAGGCCCGGGACCCAAATGTCCGGTACGCGGCGTTCCTGGCCGCCTTTCTGAGTGGGTGGCTCCTACCAGTGCGGGACGCGAGAATGGGCGTTCGCCCGGCGACACTGGCGGTGGCGGGTGCTATGGCCGCCAACAAAAGATACAACCTCGGGGTCCCAGTGCTGGCGAGGCTGTATGCCATCCTGGGATGCATCTCACGAGGGGGGTCGCCACGAAGGATCTGTGGGCCCTTTCAGTTCTTCCACGGCTGGGTGGCTGCTCACCTCGGTGGGTACACGTTTCCGAACGCCATCATTCCTCCGGGCAACGGCCTGCGACCCTCCCTGCTGAACATCGCGGGGGTCGCTCCGATGACCCTAAGTGAGGAGGGCGTGAGGATTCGGATTGGAAATCATGCCAATTTCAACTTCAATCCGTTCCCCACTCCCGTCGGCCAGATGATCGACAATGGGCAGGGTCCGCTGGAGCAGCATGAATACTTCCTGAACATGCGGGGCGGGGTGCTCGTGGCTCGGATCGACGGGAAGGTGATCTGCGAGCCTTACGTGCCGACCCGTTTCGCCAGGCAGTTCGGGTGCCTTCAACGGATGCCGAAGAGGGTATTCACTGCTGTCCGGGAGGAGACGAACCCTGGCGTCCTTCGCCAGATGTGGCTGATGTTTGCCGCTTTCGGCTCTGGCGACGTCATCACTCTCCCTCCTACCGGAGTTGACGCAGGCTTGGCAACCGAGTACGCCGAACACTGGGCCATCGCGTACCCTGAGGGGCTTTTGCGGAAGCTAGTTCGGCGGCTCGAGGTTACCCGTGCGGAGACCGGGCGTCAAGGAAGGAGGCGAGGCGCCGCCACACGGGGGAGAACGGAGGCGCGCCAAGCAGCGGAGCCGGCGCGGGCAGGGACTTCGGCGGCGGGCACATCGCGAGCTGCCGCTACGACCTCGGCGCCCAGAGAGGGGGCACGCGTGGTGGTCGAAGAGCGGCCCGGGAAGCAGGTGAGACGTCTGCTCGAACCCTCCCACGATGCAGTCTTCCCGGCGCTGTGGTCGGCCTGGATGACCCTGCGGCAGTCACTGGGGACCGACGCCATCTGGCGAAAGATTCTCAGAGAAGTATTCCATCTGCCAGAGGTCGGGCGCCTCCACATTGCCGACAGGGTGGACTTCAACCGGCAGTATGCGTATCTGACGGCCATGGACGAGTACGCGCGCCAACGTGGTCAGCGCGCGGAGCCATCCCTTCTGGTGAAGGTGATGCTCGGTCTCGAGCCCGCTCCGGAACAGATGCCGCCGGAAGAAGACGACCGTAGCAACGACTCCGAAGAAGAGGAGGAAATGGGGGAGGATGAAGGCTCCGAGGGAAGATCCCATCAGGGGAGCCCACGGGAGAGCGGCGAGGTGGCCGGCTCTGACAACGTTGATGTCACTGAGCTCCTCGAGGTTCGCTTCTATCCCTACTCAATCTGCTTCATCCACTCTCTTATGCAGCTTCTAACCCATTTCTCCATCTTTCTCAGGAGCGCACGGATGTTGGTCAGGCATCCTCAGCGGGAGTAGGAGGGGCGCCAGCAGGACAAGGCGGGGGCCAGGCACCCATTACCGAACTGACAAGCGCGGAAGGGCCCCCTGCTGCAACTGTTCCTGCGGCGGCCGGGATAGCGGAAGATGACGCTCCGAACTCCCGTAAGTCTCCTTACTTTACTGCTGGTGCTTGCCGTTGACGATCCGTGACTAACCATGGCATGCCCTGCGCAGTGATCTCAACACTGGAGGCTCATCGGGTTGCCGAACCCGGGCCATCCACGAGTGGACCGGTGGCAGACATGCCGCCTGCTCCGGAACAGACTTCCCAAACCGAGCCGGCCCCACCAACTGCTGATCAAGGGGCCCCGGACGTCGGCGGTGCTGACATCGGAGAGAGGTTGGGGGCTGACGAGGGTGTCAGCGCCGCTGGGGAGAGAGAAGAAGGTCGCCCAGATGTTGGGGAACCTATCCCTCGTGAGGACCTCCCAGGGGCGGACCCTGCAGCAGACCTGCTGGCTGCCTTCCCTGCCTACCGGCCTGCCGATCCCGAGGAGATGGACGACTCAGACACGGAGGCGGTCGAGGAGAGACGGATAACGCGCCGCAGGGGGTGGAAGTGCATCCAGCGCTTCCTCAAGCGAGACCCGTCGGAGTGGCTGGGGCGCATGGGATCACTTCAAACCTGGCTGCGATTTCTGTGTGCCGGGGGAGCTGATGCTCAACGCCTCCATCTAACGGTCCGTGATTTCATGGCCGAAAAGATGCGCGAGAGCTTCCGGCGTGCCGACATCACACAAAGTCGGGACATGTCGGAGAGCACGCGGGCGCTCCTCGCGGCGGAGCCGGAAGTCCGGCGCCTCGTAGGGCAGGCGGTAGAGAAGGAGGCCTTCGTCGCAGCGTGTACCGAGCTTGTGGAGCAACTAGCAGCCCAGCTGGTTGACGCCCAGGTACAGCTGACGGAGGCGGGCCAACAGATGGTCACAATTCAGGTCGAGCGGGAGCGTGCACAGGCCAGAATCGACGAACTGCGCGCTGCGACCGCCGACGAGGAGAGGGCACGCAGAGAGCGAGAAGCAGCTCTGGAGGCCACCAGCCAAAGGGTAGCGGCATTAGAAAGACTCATTCAGCACGCTAATCCCTAAGGGCTTTGTTTTGCCATTCCCAAAACATTTTCTTCCGCTACTTTGATCCATCTGTATGAATCAATATATTTATCTGCATCTTTTGGTTTAATATGCTCAACCACAATTCACTGTCTTGCGGGAGTGTTAACCAAGCATCAGGCATCCATAATTGGGCCTGGATTTCTGGAGAAAAGAGGGAGGTCATTCCTAGGAAAGGAGACCTCAGACCTAATCAATGTACCATTCCCCCAACCTGTTCCAACACACGAGCGGGACAACGCTAGGGGCGTTGAGATTTTATCCGATCATAGGGAAATGAGAACGGGTGAATCGCGTGTCCCGAATCCGGACATCCACAATGGTCGGCCTTCCAGGAAATGCCCAAGACGGTAGGCGGACAGTGGATCGACCATAACAACTGCAATAGACGGACCGAAAAAGGCCATCATTCATATTGCAGGAGGCGGACCACATGTCATCATGAATACCGCTTTGGGGTTCCTTCAGACACAAGGGTGGAAAATCCAGATCAACAGGGCATGCGAAGCGTGGGGCGAAGTGACGATTTGTTCGGACAGAATCCAACGCTCTCAAAATTGCGCCACCGTGGGGAAAACGTATTAGGCGGATGCACTAATCTGGCCGTGAGTCACCTCAATTCTCAGACAGCACCTCTCTGACGAGGAAACCGTCGCTTCCCATCCTTGCGATGGGGCATCCCGAGCTGAATCGGGGAGAATATCACAACTGCACCACTCTACCCGAAGTCAGGCCAGACGGCCGGCGACGAGGAGGGGCGGGACTTAACGATCCCTGAGGCTGGACCCGAGTCGGAATGCCCGGGCGTTCCTACGTACTCCATCAGGCTGGAGATCAAGCCACACGTAGTTCTGAGAGTGCAGTTTAACGTCATGCAGGACGTAGAATCCCGTTTAGGGGAGATCTTAGTTTAAGGTCGTAGAGCTCGGACCATAAGGGTAGATCTTAGTTTAAGGTCTTAGAGCTCGGACCATAAGGGCTAGATCTTAGTTTAAGGTCTTAGAGCTCGGACCATAAGGAGAGATCTTAGTTTAAGGTCTTAGAGCTCGGACCATAAGGAGAGATCTTAGTTTAAGGTCTTAGAGCTCGGACCATAAAGACCTCAAAGTACGCCGCATCGTGGTCCCATCCCCCGGGTATGCAAAGATGCACTGAGGGATAGTGTCGAGAGTGCCGAGGTTTCGCCTGGTCAGAATGGGAGGTGGGAAATGTGAATCATGCGGCCATTCACTCGAGGACCGGGAGCACCGACGTGACGATATGAGAGTATTGCCGACCGTGGCGGAAAAGCAGCATCAACATCGCACTAATCGTTGGTGGAATGAGGCAGCAAACTAGCATCGACCGCTCAATCGCAGGATTCATATCGATTTGCTGCCCGAGGCCATTGGGGGTACCGGCCCTAGTCGGTGGGAGAGCACTGAGGCATTGTGTCCGAACCGTTCACGGGGGCTCCACCCAGGGCGTAGACGATGGGTCCGAATGAAAGGGAGCACGAAGCCTGAAAAGCGGAGGAAACCTGACCAAGCGGATCCTGACCCTCCTGGCAATAAACCAGAGTACTCTTGACACCGGTGGACCACTGCAAGGGGTCGGGGAACGCGCCTTGAGGGTGACCTGAAGGCGGCGGATTCCCCAGAGAAGGGGGAATCTCTAAGAGGTGGGGGGATGGACCCGAAGTTTCAAACATCCGGGCGTTCCTACGTATCCCATAAGGATGGGAATCAAGCCGCACGTAGTTCTTGAAGCGCGGCGCAACACAATCGGGCACCAGCGCGGGGAAAAGTGCGGGTCTGACCCTCACACACAAAAGGAGCGGCATTTGATATTTCTTGTTTGTCCTTAGAGATGAATGGTTTTTCGTGCGGCGACATGCCTGTGATTGAGAAATCTCTGGCGTCGCCACAATGATCAAGCCATGGAAGGCATTGATGAATGGTGTGGTTATTAACCAGCGCCCAACATGAGTGCCCCCTGAGGGGAACATCACGATGCAGTGCCGTTTTCTCGTCGGGCGGCCAAGACGATCACAGTTTACGGTCGTGTGGTAGGACCAGACAACACTGTTTAAGGTCGTGTGGTTCGGACCATGGAGGAATCCGCTTATCGCGGTACGGCGGACACGGCGGAGGTGGGAGCATACCCAGCCCTGCGGTCACGCACGATTCCAGGAGAAGAGTCTTGGGATAGGGGCCTGCTTATGTGCATCACCCGAGGGGCAGAGATGCTAGCCTCCAGATATACTGGAACCAGAACGCAATTGTTCGGGCGACTCCTTCCTTCTTATGGGGACGAGGGTCCAGCTACGCATGGCCCTTAGGGAGGATATCCGCATATATCCTTGGTGCTCAGATCATGGGAGCCTCGAACGACATCATTACCTTGGTTGGTCTGCCTAACGTGTAGAGGTGTACTGAAGGTCAGTATGAAAAGAGTGTCAAGATTCCACTACAACGCACAAAGGCGGAGTGTGATGAGGACTGCGCAACCAATGTTCAGAGCCTGAAGGAGCTGACATGGCGATCAAGGATGTTGCTGACGCATTCGCAACACAACATCCGATCGCGTCAGCCTAAGACGGGGCAAGCAAACGAGCATCGACCGCTCAATCGCAGGATTCATATCGATTTGCGGCCCAAGACCCGACGGTAAATCGACCCGGAGCGGTGGGAGAGCACTGAGGCATCGTACCCAAACCGCTAACGAGGATTCCTTTGAGTGAAGGATCGAACAAGAGGAAGCGCGAGGCCTGACAAGCAACACAGGACTTGTCGGGATTGAATCTGACACTTCGAGTCATAGTCCGAAGTACCCAAAACATGTTAACAGATCTCCGGAAAGGGTCGGAGGACTCACCCTGAGAGCAACCAAAAGAGGGCAGATCCCCATGATCAACCGAGAGACGGGGATGGACCTGAAACACAAGCGTCCAGGCGGTCCTACGTATCCCATAGGGATGGGAATCAAGACATACGTAGTTCTTGAGAGGCAGTTTAACGTCATTCAGGACGATGAGGGGTGTGAGGTCGTCCCACACACAGGGGAGGCGTACGGCGCGGCCAGTAGACCGACGTGAATGAGGACATAATCCCCCGCTCACGCGATACGCCTCGCACAAAAAGGAGGGGAACTGGTGCCAGAGGCCCAACGCGGGATAGAGATTCCCGGGAAATGGGGCTGGGCCTGAAACATGAATGTCCAGGCGGTCCTACGTATCCCATAAGGATGGGAATCAAGCCGCACGTAGTTCTTGAGGGGCAGTTTAACGTCATGCGGGACGATGAGGGAAAAAGAAGGGGGGAGTAGAAGGCATCCCCAAACATGGGGGGGCGTACAGCGTGACGAGCAAACCGACGTGAATGAGGGCATAGCCCCGCGCTCACACCATACGCCGCACACCCGGGGGCAACTGGGCCAAGGGCTTGATATGGGATGGAAATTCCCGAAGGATGGGGCTGGGCCTGAAACATGAATGTTCAGGCGGTCCTACGTATCCCATAAGGATGGGAATCAAGCCGCACGTAGTTCTTGAGGGGCAGTTTTACGTCATGCAGGACGAATGCTGAACAGTTTAACGTCTTGTAGCTCGGACGTAGTGCAGTTTAGCGTCATGCAGGACGAAGCACTTGGCAGTTTAACGTCTTGCAGCGCGGACGAATGCTGAATAGTTTAACGTCTTGTAGCCTGGACGAATGAAGTTTAACGTCGTGCAGGACGTGGGCACACTCAGACAAAGTACTGCTTGAGGAACCTAGCGTTGGTGGGAGGAGTGACACGCTCACCATCCATAGTCGCTAGGGAGTATGCGCCATTGGGATAGACCTTATGGACAACAAACGGTCCCTCCCACTTGGGCTCCAACTTGGGCGGCTTCCTGCCGGGGATCATCGGCGCTCTTAGGGCTAGCACTAGATCACCCTGCAGGAAGGAGCGGAGGCGAACCTTCTTATTGAAAGCTCGAGCCATTCTGCTTTGATGCCTCTCCAAGTTGTGCAAAGCGCGAAGTCTATTCTCATCCAGTGCTTCCAAATCGACTAGACGGGCTTCAGCAACTCTGTCGGGCGCTTGCTGGTCGTAGACCGCAGTGCGCAAGGACGGTAACTGGATCTCGATGGGCAGGACGGCCTCAGCTCCATACACCAGGGAATAAGGGGTCATCTGTGTGGAATTGCGAGTCGTCGTCCGATAAGCCCAGAGGGCGTTGGGGAGCTTGTCCGGCCAACTCTTCTTGTTCTGACCAACCATCTTTTGCAGAATGTTAGAGAGGGTTTTGTTAAACGCATCAATCTTTCCATTCGCCTGCGCATGATAGCGAGATGTATGGTTCGAGCGAATGTTATACTTGGCGTACAACTTCTTCAACTTGGCTGCTCGGAAATTGGTTCTGTTATCCGTGAGGATAGCGTGAGGCACTCCAAATCGATGGACGATGTTGGAGGTCACGAAGTCAGCGATCGAACAGGATTTGACCTCTCTGAGCGGAATCGCTTCTGCCCATTTGGAGAAGAAGTCCGTGGCGGTCAGAATGAACCGGCACTGGCGAGCTGTCGCCGGCGGGTAAGGTCCCACAACGTCCAGTCCCCAGACTGCAAAGGGCCAGGAATACCTTGTAGTATGGAGTGGTTCCGGCGGCCGATGCACAAAGTTCGCATGAACCTGGCACGCATGGCACCTCCTGGCATACTCGATGCAGTCATGGATCATAGAGGGCCAGAAGTATCCCAACCTCCGAATCTGGTGGGACAGCTTCGGCCCAGTCTGGTGGGCGCCGCATGAACCAGCATGGACCTCTTGCATGACTCGTGGGATCTCAACTCCCTGAAGGCAATGGAGGAGAACACCATCAAATCCGCGTTTGTAGAGGATCTGCTCCAGGCCGGGACTGCTCTGGAGGACGAACTGCGATGCGCGGCGTCGAACTCGCTCGCGCTCGGCCCGATCCGATGGAAGAATGCCATGTTGGAGGTACTCGACCAAAGGCGTCCTCCAATCAGGGGCTGATCCGACTGTCATATCTGGGGTACTCGGGGCTCCGGGCATTTGGGCAACCGTGGTGAGGTTACTTACCAACGGGCCGCGATCTTCTTCCGGGATAACGGGAGCGATGAGCCTGCGGCGCGTCATGCGGACGATCAGGTTGTCCTGTTCAGGCTCCGCAAGTGACGCAGCGAGGCTGGCCAAAGCATCTGCTCGACCGTTCTGCGACCGGGGAACATGGACAATTTCCGGTCGAGAAGGGAACCGGGCCATCAGAAGGAGGGTGCACTCCAACAATGGCACAAGTTCCGGCTTCCCGACAACGTAGTCGCCATTGATCTGCTTAACGACCAGCTCGGAGTCCCCTTTCACGCACAGACGGGGCACGTCGATCTCGAGAGCCAACTCGAGGCCGGTGATGAGGGCATGGTATTCCGCCTCATTGTTGGTACAGCCCTCTGACAACAGGAAAGAGTATGGCAGCACGGCTCGCTCCGGGGTAATGAAGACGATACCCAAGCCCACTCTGTTGAGCTTAGGATTATCGAGTCTTCTACCGGTGGGGCTCCGGGAGGCACCGTCAAAGTGCATCTGCCAGCATGGATCGGCTCGATCAACCGAGAGAATGGCCTCATCAGGAAAGCCTAGATCCAGCGGCTGATCCGCGGAGGTCGGGTGAGCTGCCAGAAAGTCTGCCAATGCTTGCCCTTTGATGGCCTTCTGAGACACATACCTGATGTCGAACTGCTGGAGAATCACAGCCCACTGCGCCAGGCGGCCAGTCAACATAGGCCGGCTCAGGATATATTTCAACGGGTCTACCCGAGAAACCAACTGTACCTCATGGTGCTGCAAGTAGTGCCGTAATTTCTGTACGGCAAATACGAGCGCCAGGCAGCTCTTCTCGATGGGGGAATACCTAACTTCCGCATCGAGGAGCATGCGACTGAGGTAATAGAGGCTATTCTCTGTTCCCTCGTTGTTCTTCTAGGCGAGAAGGGCACCCAGGGACCGTTCCAGGGCGGTCACATAAAGGACCAGCGGCTTTCCGGATACGAGCGGCATCAGGACCGGAGGTTGAAGCAGGTACTGCTTGATTTCCTCGAAAGCGGTCTGACACTCTTTATCCCATACATAGGTGGCACCTTTCTTCATGAGCCGAGAAAAGGGCTTACACTTGCCGGCCAGATTCACGATGAATCGGCGTATATAGGCTAAGTGGCCTTGGATCCCTTGCAGTTCCCGGACGGTACCTGGGGGAGGCATCTGGCTAATCGCCCTGATTTTCTCTGGGTCGATCTCAATACCCCGGTATCTTACCACAAATCCAAGGAACTTTCCGGAGGTGACCCCAAAGGCACACTTCAACGGGTTCATCTTCAGGCAGCGAGACCGGAGGAAGCTGAACACTTTCTCAAGATCTTTGAGATGGTCCTGACGCTGGCGCGATTTGACAACCAAGTCGTCGATGTAGCATTCCACCAGTGTGCCGAGGATTGGCTTGAATATGCGGTGCATCGCCCGTTGATAGGTGGCACCTGCATTCTTCAGGCCGAAGGGCATGACCCGGTAGCAAAAGGTACCTTGGGGGGCCCTGAAGGCAGTGAACTCCTCATCCTCAGGGGCCATCCGAATTTGGTTGTATCCGGAGTATCCATCCATGAAGGAGAGGGCTTGGAACCCTGCCGTGGCATCAATCAACAGCTCTGTCACTGGAAGGGGAAAATCATCCTTCGGACAGTGGCGGTTGAGATCGCGGAAGTCGATGCAGACTCTGATCTGCCCGTTCTTCTTCCTGACCGGCACAATGTTGGCCAGCTATTTGGGGTACTGAACTTCCCTCACGAAGTTGGCTTTGATAAGCTTGTCAACTTCGGCCTCAACCATGGCACCGTGGGACGGGTGCATCTTCCTGGGAGGCTGCTTGAACTCGCGATGGTTCGCCGGGAGACCAAGGCGGTGGACGGCTACCTGAGGATCTAGCCCCGGCATCTCGTCATAGCCCCAAGCGAACACATCACGGTGCTGCCTGAGAAAGTCCACGTACTGTTGCCGCTCCTCAGAGGGCATGGCGGCACTAACCAATTTGGGTCTTGGATCGGCCTCGGCTCCAAGGTTCACCTGTATTAACTCATCGACCGTGGCGGGGACGCCCTCCTCAAAGGCTGGGGATGCATCTTCCATATCCTCTCCACTCGGGGAGAGATCGTCCATGGGAGAGACTGCGTTGGCAACTGCATTGGGGCTACCAGATCCTGCTGGGCCACTGGTGCTGGCGCGGGCGGTCGCGGCCATCTCATCAGGAGAATCGCGGACCGTCAAGACCATGGCGACGTCCAACCGTTGAATCGGGAGGACGTAAGCGTCATCCAGACTTGCCCAGGGATCACTTGCAACAGCGACAGGCTCAACCTCACCTGCCAGGATCTGCTTATCCTTGCTCTTGTAATAGTCCGCGTCCAGATAGCGGGCTTCACATGAGGCAAAAGGAGAGGCATCTCCTTGAAGCACACCTACTCGACCATTAAGGGAGTATTTGAGGCACTGGTGGTATGACGAGGGAACCGCCGCGTGAAGATGGAGCCATGGCCTGCCCATCAATGCATTCTACGCAGTGTCCTGAGAGACTACCATGAATTCGGTGTCGGCAACCAAGTCACCGAACTGGGTCTTCAAACGTATCTTGCCGACCGGGGTTTGCTCGGTGCGGTCGTACCCCTGGATCCTGAGGTCGGAGGGAATCAAGTCATCCTCAGACAACCCCAATCTTCGGAGCGTCCGAGTTGGAATCAGGTTAATCCCGGACCCCGTGTCGACAAGACAGCGCCGGACTTCAAGGCCATTGAACTGGCCAGTGACATACAGCGGACGAATGTGTCCCTGTATAGGAGGGTCTTCATCCTTACCAGAGAACGAGATAACTGCCTGACATTCGGCGTCCTCGATCGTTTCGGCGTGAAAGGCCTCTGCAGCCGCAACCTCTGTCTCAAACTGGAGGGGGCTTTTCAGGGCTTCAGCGAGTGCCTCGCGCATCTCAGATGACATGCGCAGAGCCTCAAGGATGGAGAGCCTTGCTGGGATGTCGGCCAAGTGCTTCAGGACATCATACTTTTTGGCCAAGCGCGAGCCCCTGGTTGCAGGAGGTTGCTCTGCGGTTGGTGGCATGACGGGCCTTGCCGGATGGATCGGCGGCCGACTGGTACTTGGCGCATCTCGCTGTTCACTGGTCTCAGTCCGGGAAATGGTCACCGTACTGGAGTCAGGAGGCCGGGATGGACCCGTGGCAGGGCGGAGCTGGTCGCGACGCGGCTGAGGCGGTTCTGCCTGGTCCCACACCAAAAACAGTGGCGGAGGCGAATCCGTCATCCCCGGATGGGGGGGCTGCGCGCGCTGAGCTCGGTTTTGGGCCTGCTGCCTAGTCTCAGTGGCGTGCACGGCCTGGCTGGAGGTACCAACGGCTGTGCCCCGGCGACTCCTGTTGCTGCGGTTCTTCCGACGGTAGCGACGACCGGGGACACTAGGGAGGTCCACCTGGTGTTCTTCAACGTCGGGAACCGAAAAGGGATTTACCAGCTCGACGGTATTAACCGAAGCGTACCCAATACCATCATCGGACGAATCATCCATCACCGGGTGGATCCGAGGAGGGACCCCCATCTCCGGGGGCATGAAATCGCCGAGAGTGCGGGATAGTGGCGGAATCGGCGGGGCGCGCTCTTCCTTCTTGCGCTGCCGCCGTTTGCTCCTCTTGGAAGAGGCAGGCTGGGACGACGATGTCGAAGCAGCACCCGCAGATTCTGGGGGCTCAGGCCGATTCAAGCGTGCACGGATGATTCCATGGGCGCGAATGGTCGTCTTGCGGGCCATCCAGTTATTGTACTTCTGGGATCCGCAGTCGGAGACCAGCTGCCATTCGTCCTCGTTGCCACTATCGTCATCTGATCCCACGAACACGCCCGCCACTTGTGCTGGAGCTGGGCCCAACCTGATTACATTGTTGTTAATCTGGTCTTGGAGCCAATCCTTAAACACATAGCACCGCTGGATGGTGTGCCCCAGGGCCCGATGGTAGGGGCAGTAGCGGGGGTTATTCGTAAGATGTGCCTCCTCTGGCTTCCAACACTCAGGCAGTCGCACAATCCTCTGCTCCAGGGCGCTCCGGAAATAACCGGGGACCTGATCCTCATGGAATGAGTAAGTCAGGTGTCGCGGGCCCCTGGGAGCGTGGTCTTGACGAGGGGCTGGAGGGGCCTGCCGAGGAGGTGGACCCTGATTATCTCGCCTGGGACGCGGAGGGGCCGGCCGGTTCTGAGGCTGCCGCTGCTGGGCCGGGAACTGAGCCCGTGGAGGCGGATTCCTTTGAGGCTGTGGAGCTGGCCTCGCCGGCAGCAGCTCCAACGGCCTGGGGGCCTCTATCTGGGCAACAGCAGCGGGCTCAGCCCTACTGACTCTCCTTGCAGGAATCATAGGAGGCAGCGGGTGTGCCTGGCTGGCCTGTTGCAGGGCTTCCTCAAGACGTTGAGCTTTGTCTGAGAAGTCCCTGAACCCTCCGGGGTAATTCTGAGTGATCAGGGAAGGGACCAGCTCGGTCTTGACGTTCCCGACGCACATTGTCAGCAACTGCTCCTGAGTCAATGGCATGTCAAGGGAATACGTGAGACCCTTCCATCGGGCGACGAAGTCCGTGACTCGCTCATCAGGCCTCTGCTTGCACTTGAAGAGGTCTGCGATACTTGTCTTCCGGGTCGTGGAACTGAACTGGTAGAGGAACTGTCTACGGAGGTCCTCCCAGCTGGTTACCGACCGGACGGGGAGCTGGCTGTACCAGACAAATGCTGGCCCTTCCAGTGTCTGAACAAAGCAGCGAAGCTTAGCGGCCTCCTGCTGCGCCGGAGTCCCCAACATAGGCCCGCACCTCGAGTTGAAGTGGGCTAAATGCTGTGGCGGATCTCCAGTCCCGTTGAAGGGAGCGAAAGTGGGATTCCCGAATCCCGGAGGCGCCGGCATGTCATCCACCCATGCTGGGTAGGGCTTGTCGTCCGGTGGGATCGCCACCTGCCGAGTCTCCAAGGCCTCCAAGCGGGCAATGAGTGCCGCCATCGGATCGTCCGGACATGGGTTCCAGTCCTGGCGAGGATCTCTAACCACGAGCGCATTGCATGTCCCTTCAATCGGGTCGTCGACCGGGTCGTCGAACTCGGCAGCTCGTGGGATGGCGGGCGGAGCGGGCCTTGGGGCAGCGGGAGGAATCCGAGCGGGATCTCTCAGGTAGTCACGCCGCTCGGGAGGGTGTGGCGAAACATACCGCGCCCTCTTGCCATAGGCAACGGCCTCTCTCCTGTCGGCGAACACGGCGTAATCACGGTTGCCCGGGAGAGTCTCATCGAGGAGCGGTTGTTCCGGTCCCTGCTGTCCTGGCCTGGGATCACTGTAGTCAGGCCGCCGTTCTGCAGCGCGCTCGGCGAGGAGCTGGTCAACCAGCTTCTTCTGTTCGGCGAGCTGCTGACGTAGCGTAGCCTTCTCGGGATCCTCCTCTGCCCTCTGCATGGAGGCAGATGGGTCGGCGGGCCTTATAGCCTCGCTGTGCTCTTTTCCTTTGCTGACGTTTCGGCTCAACGTCAGTGCTTCAGTGGGTGCGGGGAGCCCCAGGAGGTTTCTCTGATGACGAGTAACTCTTACTGATGGATCTGACGACGACTTGTCTTCGGGGGGAAGCCCCCGTCGAGAAGTTCCAAGTCGTTCCCCTCTCCCGACAGGTCAGCCATATTGACCGTTCCTGTCCCTGGGGATATACCCTCAGGGCCACCCAGCAAATCGGGCTGTCGGCGGATCACACTGAAGCGTAGGGCAGCATACTGCCCCCATCCACGGATATACACGTGGGGAGTGGCTTCCTCGATAACTTTGCGGAGTACTTGAAAACACTCAACGCATCGTTGTTGGAGGGCCTCGTGGTGCCCAAATGACCTGGGGTGCCGAACCACGGGGAGCATGGCCAGGTCAATTTGACGGCACTGCTCACCAATATCCTCCAGGTGCGCTTGACTCCCGGGGTATGGCATTTGTAGGCGGTGAAGACAGGAGCGAGTCTCCCGGAGAGTTCGGCGGAAGCATTCGAACTCATCCGGGGTGAGCGATTCGGGTGCATCAAAGCCTGGTCCTGCGACTGGCCAAAACTTCTCAGGGAAGTGGCCCTCTGCAAGGACGGTCCAGAAGCTCCACGACTCAAACTCGGGACCCAGATCTCCTTGGTCCTCTTCAATAGCTGGGAACGGACGGGGAACCGGCAGTGGTGCCGAGGCGGGCCGCCGGGCCGACGGGTTGGCCGGCGGTGAATACGGCGAACAGGCCGATTGGCCTCCATATCCCGGGCCGCCCTCTGAGGGTGGCGGTGCCCTGGCTACCACATCACGATAGGACGGGCCGGCGAGCGAACATCCTGCCGTAGCATCGGTGCTCGCCGAGGGTGCACTAGATCGTGGTTCGACCGTCGGTCCCCAGAAAAAGTCTCCGGCTTCTCTGATCGAGGCGGAAGGCGCTTCCGGAGGGGCCGGTACCAACCGCAAGCTTGATCCTTGGGGGTCTACCAGGCCCTCGTTACTCCGGATATACCTTCGGAGAGAAGCGGGGATCACATCGATCTCGCTCTCGGGGAGCACGAGGCTGACGTGCCGCATTCCTACCCCTGCCCTTGACTGGCGGGATTGTAGAAGGGGCTCTGTCGCCGAATCGTACTCCGCCTCTGAATCAGAGAAGCAAACCGGTCGGATCTCTGTCCGGAATTCCGTAACATTCTTCCCTCGGCGTCGACGCCTTGTCTTCCTGCCCCTGGGTGGTTCTTCGGGGCAGGGCTGATCTCTGTCCTGGCGTCCTCCGGCCGCACTGGTGCTGGGGCCGAGAGGACTGGGAACCGAGGTGCGAGGGGCACCGGGACAGATATCAAAGGGGACGCGGGGAGAGATGATTCCGGGCAGGCCTCCGGGACGGGATTGGAAGGTGGGATGACCCATGCCTCCTGGATCGGCCACACAGAGTAGATCCTGCCGGTGAATAGCGCTACCGCGAGGTGGTCCGCGGTGGCTACTACCAGTGCCAGCAACCGGGAGAGTCGACCCAACCTGCCTTTGGGGCGGTCGGGGCCTCGATCTAGGTCGGGCATAGGAGTTCCCCTGCTCAGGATGCGCAGAGGCCTGGCGACTGGAGCCAGCAGTGGCTTGGGCCAATGCGGCCGCTGTTGCTAGAGCCCCAAGGTGGGCATCCTCTTCCGCTCGTGCCCGACATTGGAGTAGAGACAGACGAGTCGGGATGAGCGGCGCGGGAAAGTGGAGAGCCCGCTCTTCGACTGGAGAGGCCTGGCGGCGGTGTCGCCGTGGCCTGGTGGGAGCCCTTACCGTGGATCCCTGGAGCGAATCCCGGATAGGGTGATCCCGGGCATCATCCACCTCATCCGCATAGGGAAGGGAACTGTCAGAGCGCTCCGGGGATAAACTCCCGAAGAGATTGGACGTTGAGGTAGGCAGCGGTGCCTCCCTGCGCGGCCCTCGGGGGCGGCGGTGGTGGCGAGGCGCAGCCTCCTCAAGGTCTAGGCGAGCCATTTCCCTAGTGGGGATGACTCCCTCTTCCTCGTATCTCCGCACCAGGGTGTTGATCACCCTTCTCTGGATGACCTCCGAGGGGGAGAGAGGGCGTGGTCGTCCCGCAATTGCGGCTGCTGGGACGGCTGTGGAACGGGCGGGACCGCGCGGAGTAGCCGCGTCGGTGTTTCCCCTGCCCCTGCGCCAGTGGGCGGGTGGCGATCGGGCACTGGATCGGGCGACCTGATTTCTGAAAGCAGGGAGAATGACCCATTAACACTGACAGGAAAAAGGAATCGACAACCAACCATTAGCGCCACGACGCCTTCCGTGGGGGGAACCCAGGCCCTCGACGTTGCGAGACGGAGTGCCCGATGTTCCTTCCCCAGCCCCTGGCGGGTAAGACTGAATGCTTGGCCGGGCAACACGCCGGTCTTCCAACACCTCTGAAAGCCATCGGTCTTCGTATCGAGGAGAAGAGATTCACGTCGGGTTCACCATTTTTCTGTTTCGGTGCGGATGTGCGTCGGGTTACGCTGTTCCGCCAGGACGCGTTCGCGCATGCACCCGTCAACCCGAGGGGATGGGCGCGCGGCTTGTGGTCCCGCAGTCCCGCTTTCCAAGGGCGGGCGGCATTCGTCCCTTATTCAGGGGCGTCTGCTCCTTGATCGAAACCGGGATGATGGGATGTCGGCTCCTCCTTCCTTGGACGTCTCCTCGGAACTCGTCGCCTAATCCGGGTCTCCCTCATAGACTTAAGAATGTTCGTGAATCTCGTTCCCGGCGCCATATCTTCATGGACACCGGTTAATTACGCTGCTTCCGCCCGGACGCTCCAAGGAGTCTGGGCGGGGCAGCAACCTGCAGTGAGAAGGCCGGGTGGCTCTGGGTGCTTGGGGCGTGTCGTGACACTGCGGCTCTGCACGTCTGTCTTCCTTCCCTAATAGGGCTTCTCGAAGGCATGATGGCCTGAGGCATCCCGTACTAGGTGCGGGGAACTGTGTCACCTGAGGTTTTCCGCAGCTTCCCATGTTTAACACGGGGTATGCCGCGAGTTTAACGTCCAGCGGGGACGGCATCGGACCGATCAACACGAAAAGTGGATCGGATGACAGAACCCCTTGCGGGGAACCTCCGACGCTGGGGCCAGCACATGGGCGGCTTCCCAAGTAACGTGGAGTGGAGTGAAGTGGCATGACCCCACCGGGATGTGGCGGCCCGGGTAAGGATCAGGATGGATGATGGAGTGAAAAGCTTGGACCCCGTAGGGGCTTCCTACGTACCGCGCGTTAGCACGGATCAAAGTCAACGTAGTTCGGGTATACAGTTTAACGTCATGCTGGACGTCGACAAGCCGACTCACGAAGAGGTCTAGGCCGCCGGGCGGAGGATTGAACCGGACCACCTCGCACAGAGGGGGGTGGAACGGCCGGGTGGATCACAGTTTCACATCATGCTGGACGATAAAAGGAGAAATGAAAAAAGGGGCTGTGGGGAGGCACAGTGGAGATACACACGGGCAGTCTCCCACAGGGGCGGATTCATAGGTGAATCGACGCAAGCGTGAACCCTGGAGGGGTCCACTGATGGACGAACCGACGTAAATACAACCGGGACGACCAGGTGGCGGGCTTGGACCTCAAGGAGGCTTCCTACGTACCCTGTATAGAAGACAGGGATCAAAGTCCACGTAGTTCATTCTGTCAGGACATACGCACTTGAGACAGCCCGGATGCGGCAAAACTCAGTTGGAAGGGACTTGGACCGAAAGTAGGAGACACCTCGATCCCAGTCACACCCTCTACTGGCTTCGGCAGTGGGGGAGCGCAATGGAGATACACATGTGCAGCCCCCCACAAGAAACTAGGGGTTTGTAATACCCTGCCCCCGTAGGGAAAAGCCACTCCCATTAAATCGTCCCAAAAGGGGGACAATCCCGACATCCCTGCAGAGACGAGCGGGTGGGGGCCACATCCAAACCGGGGGAGACCCTGCGTGCGAGGCACGGGATCGAATGATGCGGATGGTTTAACGTCTTGCCGGACGAAGTACAGTTTAACGTCGTGTGTTGAGGACGAAGCGGACGGTTTAACGTCTTGCCGGACGAAGTACAGTTTAACGTCGTGTGTTGAGGACGAAACACTTGGCAGTTTAACGTCTTGCAGCGCGGACGATGGGGGGCTAGGCAGTTTAGCGTCGTGCAGCTTGGACGAATGTGCAGTTTAACGTCATGCTGGACGTATGGGCAGTTTAACGTCATGCTGGACGAATGCGCAGTTTAACGTCATGCGGGACGTATATGCAGTTTAACGTCATGCTGGACATTGTGCAGTTTAACGTCATGCAGGACGAATATGCAGTTTAACGTCATGTTGGACGAATGATTGCCGCCGATGGGTCCGTGTCACTTCGTACGAGCCTGGAAGGCTGCACGGGAAGACATCGCACGGTTCGGGCACCCAGGATGAGGATCATCGGGCGCCACGCAGGCGGGTACCCTCAGGGGGTCAAGGGAGGCGACCATGGCGGATTGCGCGCAAAAGAGGAGCTTTGCGCGCAAAACCGCGGGTCGGCGCGCAAAATGGCGGGCTGGCGCGCAATTGGGCCAGCGCTTCGCGCGCGGATGATGGGGATTGCGCGCACCGGGCTTCGGATAGCGCGCGGGGGCAACGGCTCATTCTCTAACGAATGGCCACTTTGAAGATGGGGGGTGCGCGCAATCGGGTTGGATTGCGCGCACCCGGGGGCAATTGCGCGCAAGAGGCTTCTTTTGCGCGCAAAGGCCTTCGGGTTGAAATTTATTCAAAGGAAAGGAGCCAAGGGGATTGCGCGCGAAGGCGGACCCCAAGGCTCTATTGCGCGAAAGAAAGGAGGTTACCTGAAGATCGGCATTGCGTGCGGAAGGGGTTGGATTGCGCGAACGAGCGACGCTTCGGATTCTGGCAACCTTCAAAACGTCGGGGGTCGCCTTATATTTATAGGCAACCCCGGGCGCGGAATCCGGTCTCGGGCGCGCAATTCGCTTCGCGGGCGCGGAATCCGGACCCGGCGCGCAATGGAGCTGCGCAGGCCACGGCGCGCAAAATAGCGCACCGGCCCGGCGCATTGCGCGCATCCCGGGAGGATTGCGCGCCGCGGGTCAACTTTGCGCGCGAGCCTCTGAAATTTCGCGCAAGTCCTCCGGGCCCTCCGTAACGTGCCTCTGACTCCAAATATCACTTCGCTTTCCGCATCCGGAGCTTCGTTTGGGAACAACGGACTTTTCCGGCGTCTACAACCATGTCGATAAAAAAATAGTTAGATTGTGTCCTACCATGGTGTAGGTCACATGTCTGTCGGTAAATCCTAATAATGACAACAAGGGTGATTGAGAACTTATCTCCCACAATGGGTTTCAAAAGTAAGATGACTAATATGATGTAAGGGATTTTCATGGGAGAATGGAATCATTAAGGACCTTTTCAATCAACCCGATCCTTTTGATATCATTGTGCAACCTCTATATAATAATTTTACCTCAACATTTCCACCATCCATCTTCTAGACCAGAAGGTGTTGACGATGTAAGGGAGATTGAAGACCTCATCCAATGAAAAATCGATGTTATAATCATTGAATTTTTATGCCCCCAGAGATAGGGATTTCCCCATAAATTCACCTACCAATATAGGACTCCTAGGGTGAAGATCAAGAGTACACCTCAGTGAATACTATCAAACTAGTGGACCCTTAGATTGCACCAGACAATGAAGAGTTCCATGAAAACCTTCCTAATGTCCACAGTTGACATCAGAATTGATTGATCTGTGGTTATGAGAATCCCTAGAGTTTTTATGCCATTTCTCCCTACCAAGCTGTGCATGACATTGAGAATAGATATCTGACCCAGTGTAGAGCTCAACATGTGCATCCATTTCATCATATTTCATCAGATTCAACCCCACTATTATTCGTATTGAATGATCATGAAAAGACATCAAGACCACACTTTGATCAAACATGTTCGGTTTTGCACAGACCTCATTCGTCTGGCTGTCAGCTGATGGTCACTATTTATGAGCCAATATATGAACAATGTGATACCCACATAACAAGCTGAAATCCACCATTTCGAAATAAAACGTCCACTATACCAACTTCCATGTAGAATCCTATAGTCAACAGAAGTGTGTTCCTCACAAAAAAATATGATGTACTTAACAACATTTAATGTATTTCCATAGATCTCTTGATCATCGAGTCTCTCCACTTGTCCGCAGTAATTCATGAATCCCACATAGTTGATTTAGAAGCCCCCTCCAATATGAAACTGAGGCAGTGGACCCAAAATCCTACCATGATGAGGAAGTCCAGTATGCAGAATGTCAGACCATCATTTTATTAATATTATAAGGTCAATGGTATCCTATATAGTGTCACATATTACCATTGTACATGACTAGCTAGTTCAGTGGTGTGGAATTATGTCGATGCCTTGGCGAAATGGGTTTTAAGATCAATTTTATCCTAACCTCAACAGTCCAAAAGCTGGGGATATCTAAAACAGATCTAGATCCATCTTTCCTAAATATCCAAGGTTATGATATGGCCCAGGAGATGAAATTTGGAAATATCCTCTTGAATATGATATTTGGTGGCCTGATTTCCGGTATAGATTTCACAGTTTTCTCCCAGGAAACTACCTACAATGTGTTGATGGGTTGACAATAGGTCTTTCTGGATGTGATAGTTTCCTCATCATATCACCAATGCCTCATATACTCAATTAACAGTTGATTGGCAATGCTACAAGGTGATGAATCTCCCTTTTACTCTTGTTAATCCCTATACCTAGATTCTAATTACTATAAGATAAAAGAAAAGTAGTTTCATGCCAATTATGAGGAGCATACTACCATTGTGGGTGACCCACAGGCCGACCAAGATGATTCTTACCTTTTCCCAATTAATTGGTTAGTGTGAGCAACCCTAGATATGGGACACTTATTTGTCATCTCTATAATAAGGGGAATGGTCATTCCCTGGAATAAAGAATGAAAAATGATCACTTCATACTCATACATGAATCAGGGTCGTGTCAGCGAAGAACCACTTACCCTTGTAAGGTATTGATATGTTTTCCCCATCTAGACAACAATATGTAGTAGTTTCATGTTTCATTGGGATGGGAGAAACCCATTCAGGATGTCATGCCACCACTACATAGATTTTATCATGTGTGGCACATTGAGTCTAAGGCTTGATGGAATACGATTGGAAACATTCATAGCCATGGTTTCAGTAGTGCGAGAGCCCTCTGGTAAAGATTACTCCACCACTCTGGCTAGCACCAACATTCCACCAGGGTCAACCAACATAAAATAATTTCATCTTATCGATGATCAAATCATTATGGACAAAAAAATAAGGATGATGCCACCTATCATTGAGAAAGGTGTCTCCCCCACTATTTAATATTTGGTAGAAGTCAACCTTGACACTGAGATAGATCAAAAACAAATAGTGTTTAGATCACCATGTATATAGAGGATGAGAAATAGTATGTGGATTTCCTGTATCTACATGGAGATATATTCACCTTGAGCTATGGAAAGGTTCCAGGGTGGGGTCTTTAGGTCCCTATCCACCACCTTGGCATCCCAATAAACCATCATGGGCTCAAAAAACTTCATAGAATGATGAACCCTTCTCACGGTTCCATGGTTATGGTTGATGTTGATAAACACATTAAATACAACTTTGGAAATATAGTATACTACACAAATGGATATCCAATATCATTCGTGTATGAAAGAAGATGAGATAGATCAGAGACAACATCGACATCTAGGAATTCAACAACCAATTTATAAAGGGTGATTTTCCCTTCCATTGATAGAGATGTTGAATAATGCTACCACATGATTCCATTCTCTAACTTTTATTAACGAATATTGTGGATATAAAAAAATCCAAATGTATCCTGATGATGAAGTTTCTTCCCCCTTTAGAGCACCAAAAGGTACCTTCTTTTACCATGTAATACCTTTCAGGCTGAGGAATGCATGTTCCCCCTATTAGTGTGTCATGCACCACATATTCAAGATGATCATCAAGACATTGGTGGAATGATATGTTTCCATTCTTTTGGTCCAACCCACTTAGCATCAGAACGATATTAGATATCATAATAAATTGTTCAGATTCGTCCATTCCCACCATCTAAAGATGAACCCGTTGAAGTGTTCCTATGCGGTTACCTATATAATGTTTATAGGTGTTTTTCATTAGATATAGAGGCCTCGAGATCAATCCAGGGAAGATCATGGTCATCAGTTAGTGGTCTTCTATGAGAAAAATTCAAGAGCTCTAAGGCTATCATGTCAACTTGGACTATATAAACCAATTCACTATGAATCTAGCTGGTAAGTGTAAGCACTTTTCTTTTCTCATGATGAAAGTTGAAGACTAACAGTGGGATGAAGTGTGCTAGGCCTCTTTTTAGGATATAAAATATTACCTACTATAGACACTTGTTTAGATTTCACCCATCTCTAGAAATCCACTAGTCTTTTTAGTGACCACTCTATAATGGTCTCTCAGTTCCCTTCTCGCTTAGGAAACAATGAAGGAATATGAAACCGTTTATACTATCTCAGCCACATCATCCACAATAAATAAACTAGATATCACTATTGAGAAGATATTAAATGATATTCTATTCATAGTACAGAAGTTGATAAATTACATGCAACACCATGACATAAAAATAGTATCCCTCGTAGACTCGCTGATTCATATTCTAAACCAGCCCATGTTGACTTGTCTTCTAACTTGGTGGGAATTGATTCATCAGAAGTTTGGAATTAGGTTCATTATGCAAAAAGTTGTCAAGGTTTTGTCACTAGTAGAATCTTTATTTCCCATATAACACCAACAATGCATTCAATGTATCTTCCCTTCCTATATGAATCCACCCCTTTGGTGGATCAAGCCATACTATGTTGGAATATTCTCTTTGATGTCTCATTGTGATGCCCTTCTAGTAGGAGAGTCAATAATCCCATGCATGAAAGACTGGGTCTGGGTATTGTCTTCACCACACCTTTACGTGTTATATGGCCCTATTCATTATTGTTTTCAGAAGGATGCACTAATAATGAGTCTGAGTAAGAATCCCTCATCACTAGCCTCAAGATGGCCCCTGAGAATGATGTTCCTCACCTACATGTGAGAGGGGACATTGAGCTGGGTATAAAATTGATCCACAGTGACTATATTGTATGGAATCTAGATATCATACACATGCTAGAGCGCAATCTCGAGCTGATGGAACAATCCCCTATAAGAAAAATGAAACTCATATCCCTTAGTCACAGAACAGTCGTAATGATGCCTTGGCCAGCTTTTATGCATCTCTTGTAGAGCCTGACCAAGATGATTTTATTACCAATGTTCCACATTGAATATTCATTTCTCATGTCACTAATGATGATGATGATATTAATCATTAATGTTATCTCACCATTGGTGTATCAACATCAAGATCCCAAGACCACCTTGATGTAGTGGAAGGGACCCTGAGTTGTAAAACTAACATTATTGAGTATCTCTAGCACTATAATCTCATAACAGACCAAAGTGAACATGAGAGAATACATTGGCGATCTGTGTAGTTCACCCTCCAGAGTGGTCTCAGTCTTGAGCAGACCCTCTAGACACGTGGGTTTGATGGGAATATCCTCCATTGCATTCAAAGAGATGAGATTCCCTAGGTTATGTAGGAATAATATGCCAGTTCCTATTGAGCTCCTCATAGAGGGCCGAAAATCATTCATCACATCTGAAGGTTGATCTATTTTTGTCCCACCATAATCGTTGACTGTATCATGTTTTCCAAGAGGTTCCATTAATTCCAGATTAATTCTAATTTTGTGCATCAACCACAAGAGTATCACCACTCTAATATTTACTCTTGGCCCTTTGATGTTTGGGGATTCGAGGTCATTAGACCATATCCACCAGCAACTGCTCACCAGTGCCAGTTCATTCTAACTTATACAGATTTAATTTCTAGGTTCACAGAGGCTATACAACTCAAGGATGTCAAGTTCCAATCTATCAATTATTTTGTGAGATCTAAAATCATCCACCAATTCTAATTCCTTCATATCATCCTCACCGATAATGGCACTAACTTCGGGGTAGTCAAACATTTTGCTGATGATGGATAGTCAAAAAAAGAAGAGTTAGATGGGAAACATTCCCATTTCTCTCTAGGAATACTGAAATACAACTTGTAATTCCACCATGGTAACCCCATATTCCATATTGTATAGAATAGAGGTACTCATACCCATTAGAATAAATTTATATCACTATGCATAGGGATTTATGATTAGGAAACACCATTAAAGGTAGAATAAGTTCATATGGATGAACTAGAAGGCCTTAATGAGAACAAGATTTATGCCCTGTAGAATCTGGAGAGAAAAAATAAACAAGATAACCAGAGCATTCAAATAGAATGGCCCCCTGTGTAGATTTATTCAGTGTGAGACAATATTGTCCACCATGATTCCATTGATACTCGTTAGGAAACCACCAATGTTGGAGCCCAAATTGAAGGGACCCTATATCAATCACAGGGTATACCATAATGGGGAATACTCCCTAGTCACCATGGATGGTGAGTGTATCACTCCTCCCACAAATTCCAAATTCCTCATGAAGTACTTCACATGATTGATATAATTTGTCCTACATGAAAATAATCATCAAATGGTCTGAGATCTATGACTATAAACTAAGTTTACCCTCATCCTCCGTGACAATAATCTTCATACGGTAAACATATTGCATGTTCTAAGCTATATGACCAGAATCTATGATCTTTCTAATCCTTACAGAATGATGTTAAATACCATGGCTACCACCATGATCTATAGTTCCTTTCATTTGGGTTTTCATCAACACTCACATCTGATTGGACCCCCTAGTGGCCCGATCTAATGCCACCTTGGATCAGCTAATGTTTTGGGTCAACATCCCTGATGACCTCAAATGACAATTTGATACAATTCCCACATTGTAAATATGGTAAGTAGTTGATGTTCAACATTTTGTACCCGTTACAGGGAACACAATATAGATACGATTTTGTGAACATATTCAGAAGTTATCTTCTATCGTTATCTCCATCCCCATGGTTTATGAAATATTGAGCGTAACGATTCACCTTTTTCCACCACTCTATCCCATGCGCACAACAAAAAATTAGGCATCTACAATCTAAGATCTTTGACCACAAACTATGACCTCCTTTATCCATACTGCATGATGCTAAACAACCTAAAATTACAATAACTACGTGTGGCCTGATTACCATCCTTATGGGATATATAGGAATTCTTGAAAATTTCATATTCATGTCCAGACATGGGTACCAAAAATTCATCCATTATTTTAGACTCTTATACTATTTATCCCACGAGCATGTGGCATAGGGTGGACTTCTTTAGTCCCATTCATGGCAAGATTTCAACTACCACGTCACATGTCCCCTTCAAGGATATCTCATATTCATCCTTACTGGATGTTGATAAATTTCATGGTATTCCTAGAACTACATATGGAATTATTCCCATCATCCTGGGATATATAGGAATGCCCAAACTGTTTTTCGTTGGGTCCATCCTAGGTCACTCAATATTTTCAATTGCATTGTCAAGAGGTTCCCCCTTAGGATTGTATTCAGTGTGGTTTGAACATGTCTTTTCCTCATTCTAGTCAGGTATGCATTATCACACCACGAGCTTTACCTTTAGAAAATCATTCTCACTCTACATCCTTATGATATGTTGTTAAACTCCATGGAATTTGAGAACTATGTATTGATTGATTCTTTTATATATGGGATATGTAGGAAAGCCAGGGCTTTTTCCCCTGGTCTTCTCTAGGCTCCAGAAGTTATATATCTCATTCGGCCCATAGGACGTTATTCTAATGGGATTACATGGTGTGTCTTGGGGGGTTATTTTTTTCCATTCACATTATGTCTATAATATATGCACCATGTATTACCCCTATGGGATTTGTCATTTCATCAATGTCCTTACCACATGAAGTTAAAATGTATAGAATATCTAAATATATGTTTGTCTTGATTCTTATCCTTATAGGATATGTAGAAAATCCCAAAATTTTATACTTTGTGTCCATCCCTAGGTTCCTCATCATTTTCAGCCCTTTTGGCCTTATCCAATGGTCTGAGTTCTATAACCCTAAACTATGATCTCACCTATCCTACATTAAATTAAATTGTTATATACTGATTTCAATAGATTAAACTGCATAGTATTCATGATCCATTATTCATGACCAAAAATTATAAGTAACACTTCATCAAGAATGATGTTAAACTACACAAAACACTATCAATATCCCATTTTCATTCTCATTGTTTTGAATAATATATTTGGAGTGTTTTTTGTGGTGCATAATTCATTGTTCCCATTCATGTTCATGTATTTTCTCCACGCCATACTAATTTCCCTTTTGAGACATTCCATTCATATAAATCCTTGCTAAATTAAATTAAAAAAATATTTAATCTAGAACATTGTAAGACTTTGTTACCATCCTTATAGATATGTATGAACACTCTAGATTTAACCTTAGGCCCCACCCTAGGTTCACCAGCACATGTTACCCCTTTCTTCTGCTCATCTCCTTGAGTTGTCTGTCCATTGTTGAGGGCTTCAAACGCTACCACACCTCATAAAAATTATTTGTTGCATTTTCGTTCAGGACCTAGAGTGTTGGATTCTTTATAGACATTCACTCATTCAATATACACACTTCATGGCTCCCTTCATTTGGGTCTTCATCATCTCTCACATCTGAAAGGACTCCTGGGTGGTATGGATACTTAGACTTATGAGTCACCTACAATTTTGGTCCAATGTCCTGAAAGACCTCAATCTATATTTTTGACATTTCCCTAATCATGAATATGGTTATCAAAGAACCCTCAATTGTTTTTCCCCATTGAAGGTCACACAAATTGAATGTTGTGTTTCGAATATGATCAATAGTTATCCTCCATTATTACACCAACCCTTTAATCCATAAATACTTGTTTCATTATTCATATTCATTTCCATTTCATCATATTCAGAAAGAATATTCACACCCTAGATATAATTCCTCTATGATGATTTTTGTATTGAAGGGACACCTCATCATCATTGGGGTTATTTTTCACATTTCACTTTCATTCACCATCATGTTCTCCAATGTGTTAAATATCTTCTCCGTCCTTGTTTCCCACCCCGACCATGGATCACATTGGCATATGGATCTGGGTAAAGTTTGTGGTAGCCTTGAAAAATTGGTCTGTCGTTTCACCGAAATTATGTTATCAGTGCCCCAAATTTTTATTAACCCACTATTAAAACTTTAGTATAGTTTATGTGCGGGGTCGATCCACCGGGAACTTTGGTAGTGTGTTGGTTCAGTTGAGTTTATAATTAATTTAGTAGAACATGCAGTATTTAGAGTGGATTTTTTGGTTTAGATTATGTGAAACTATTTTGTTTGCTTTAATAAAATGATTAACATTTCAAAGGAAACAACAAGTGATTTTAAGGTGTTTTAACAGAAAGGAAATTGTATTGGGGCTGTGGTGATTAAGGAGCTCTTATGTAGATTGATTATTGGGCTGTGTTGTTCTTAATAATTCAACATTCTGGATTTCCTTTTATCACATGATTTCCTTGGTCTGGTTCCTCTTGATTGGAATTGAATAAATTTTCTCCTTGGTCCGGTAGTCGGCGTTTCTCAATTGTTAATTTGGTTCATTCCACTTATGAATCAGTGAAACCCATTCAATGGTCATGAAATCTTTCAATGTTACTCTTCTTTTATATCGTCGAGAATCCATCCCATGGTTCGTCTCATAATTCTCCGTAATATTTAACAATGATTTAAGAGGAGTAAGGAGAATCCAGAAGAACGAACACAACTATTTAAATCAGTACAACATACACAATCCCTCATCACTCATAGACCTAACACAAGGGGTTTAGTTACAGATGGAAATTAGAATAGGAACATCACTCTCGATACCTAATGAATTCATCGCGGAAGCATCGAGGAGTGGTGTCGGTAGGTGGAGTGGTGAAACTACGGCACTACGGTGGATTGGGAATGGTGGCAGCAGAACTTCTTCTCTCCTCCAATGGTTTGGAGCTCCAATAATCTGTAGGCCAAGGCGTCTTTTTATAGAAAAATAACATACACAACATGTATTGAAAGTACACGCCATGTACTTCTGTCAACGCGCTGTGGGATTATTTTTCTCTGCTGGCAGGTGGCCTAACACACTGTATTTGACTTTTGAAAACGGTTTCGCCTGGTAGTTGAGTGTACACGGCGTGTAGCACCACCATACACGACGTGTAGTGTAAAAATTTGGCCACCAATCCATTCTATAATAGTAGACACGGTGTGTAAAAATGGAACACGCCATGTCTCCTTCAATGGCCACATGGGAGTGTAGACTTTTCTTGGAAACAAACACTTCTAGAATGTAGTACACGACATGTAACGCCGCCTCACACGGCATGTAGCTTCTGCCTGGTGACATGGGTGTGTACTCTCTCCTTCTATCTTTTTCCCTGTCTGGATGTACACGACGTGTATAAAAAGTACACACCATGTGGTTTCAAAATTTTCACAGACTTCCCTTGATTTATGTATTTTATCCGGAAATCTCTTGAAAGTAAACGGAATCACCAAAATCAAAGAATATGCTCTGGGAACAGTAGATATTTTTTGAAAACATGTTTTTATTTTCAATTATATATATGAAAATGTAAATACAAATCGGGTTCATCAAATTACGCCACACTTAGTCGTTTTCTTTCCCTCAAGAAAAATCTCAACATCTAATTAAAAGAGTCTATACTTTTAAAAGGAAGGCATTCAATTAATCAAAAGTACATATGATAATTTTACTGAGGGAAATTCAAAAAGGCACAAACAAATTCAATTCATAAGATACTAGAATCATTCCTCATATATATTTCACTTAACTACTCTCATCCTCTATCAACACATTTTTCAACATTTCAAAAATAAGCATGCCACTTGATGATTTACCTTACCTGTCAATATCGCACTTCATACACAAGATGTTTTGATTTAGTTTTATGCTCAATTGAGGGTATATACAATCTAACCATAGGTTTTCAAGTTATCTTTTTCTCTAATTCAGGAAACATTGAATTACAATAATCATGAGGGCTTTATCAATAAGGTTCAGATGTCTCGGTGGCTATGGGTTGGTAGGTTCATATGTGAAAAATAAATTATAAGGCTTGAAGAAGGAAGGCTAATTACATTAAACAACAGTGCAAGATATTCAAAGTAATGTTCAATATAATTTTTTCCAACTCAAGCTTGGTCAAATGCTATTGTAATCACCACCTTTTCCCTTACAAGTAGGGTTCCGAAATGTGCACAAGGTTCCCTTCTCTTTGGATTTTTTTTCTTCTTCTTTTTTTTCTTTTTGTTCTTAAAAAGAACTCAAGGGAAACACTTATGAAAACAATGAATAATATTTTGGAACCCTTTCTGCCCCAAATAGTCAAGAGGCACTCCCCCACACTTTAATTCATGATTGTGCACAAAAATACACCATGTATTGCCAACTCCTTCTTTAGAGATCCAAAATTAATAATCATGCAATGTTCAAAAAGAAATAGGGTAGGAAGTGAAAGATGAATTTAACGTGGCTTCCTATAAAGGTTGTTCATGGATTTTATGGGATTAATGGAGATTAAATGTAGGGTAGGTTTCAAGATAAATGGGTGAAAACAATCTAGTGCCTCAATCATTTTAATGTAATTCAAAAAACTCTTCATGTTTTGAAAAGAAAACATGTAAATTTTGGTAGTGATGCATATCCTAAGAATCTCTCAAAAAAGAGGGTATTTATAAAATAAATATAAAAAACGGTTTAGAATACCTCTCATTAGGGGAAAAATAATAAAGGGACAATCAAGTCATGACATGCATATAAATGATTTGCCTAATCAATGTAATTTAATCATGGATAAAAAATTTCAATTTGAAACTATATCAGCAATAATTTTAAAATACTTAAGAGTCAGAATAAGCATGCAACCCTAAAAAAGTTCCTACTGATAACTTGGGCATTGATAATTATGATTAAACAAAAATTGCCTCAATTTTGTAAATATATAATCTAATAATGATATCTTTTAGATTTTTTCAAGGGAAAAGACTAAGTTAATATAGAGAGATGCAGCGCAAGTCCCCCCACACTTAATATGGCACATGGTCCACCAGTTGAAATACTAAGGTAAAGGGTGGGGAAGGGAAAAACGATGGGAGCAAAATGAGGGAAAAAAGTGGAAGTAGAAAAGTAAAAGAGATGGAACCAATACTCCCCTCGAAAAATGATTCCGGGAGTCGCTCTATGATACCTGTGACTGTCGAAAAAAAAGAAAAATGAAAACATGCATAACATCACAACATAGAAAATGTCAAAATAGATATATAATAGAAAGAAAATTGTCAATATCATGGGGTCGCCTCAGGGCATAACACATCTGGTGAAAAACAGGATGGTAGAGATGGCGCAGGAGTAGTGGCAGCGGGAGGCTCTGATGCTCCACCGAGAAGGGTAGCTGGAGAAGTAGGAGCCACAGGTGCAAGAATCGGCGAAGGAAGCTCAGTAGCAGGACCTGGACCTACAGCAGTGTTGGCGGTAGGAGGAGTAGTAGAAGGGCTAACTGTAGACAGCAAAACAGAATCTGTGGCCTGCATAGGAGAGGGCAGTGGAGCTATAGTATAAGGGCCAACAGTGGACGCAATGGTAGGTGGCGGAGGTGGAGGAAGACCAAGATACTGAGCAATATGCGCCAACAGTTGCTCCATGCAGTCCTGGCGGGTGTCGAGATGGATCAAATGTCACGCAATGATGTCCTGGTGGCCGATGATACAATCCCACTACTACGCCATCTGATCATGTCGGCTATCGAAGCAACCCAAGACCTGCTCCGTCACAGCCAGGCGGTGGGAAAGGGGAAGATCGACCGAGGGTGTGGGGGTAGGTGGGATGGGTGATGGTACAGAATAAGGAATGTCAGATGAAGTGGGGTCAGTAGGAGGTGGGTGAGGTGGAGAAGCTGGAGGGGGTAGGGAAGGAGGAGCAGGGTCAACAGCTGGGGCAAGAGAGTCAGTGGGTGGATGGGTGCGAGCCTGGGAAAGGATATAGGCACACCCTACTTCTGGACCATCCCCATGAGAATGAGCATGAGAAAGTCCATCCGCTGAGGTGAACCTAACAGGTCATGAGGCAAAGAGGGCTCGAATAACCCAAGGTGGTGGTCGAGAAGGGTTGTGTAAAACCCGCCATTCAGGTTTCCCTAAGGGCCGGTAAACATGTAGTGGAAATAGGAGGATGCTAGATAGGGGATGTCTGGGTAGTCGTGCTGGATGACACAGGTAAGGAGCTCCATGTCACGGCCGGTCACGACCCCCATATCATCGTGGCAGGTGAAAATAATGGCGTTGAATCACCAGTGGGAAAAGCAGATGATGGGATTAGCGATAAGTGTACTCTTCTAGGAAGTGGTGGAGTTCCAGTGGTTAGGCCCAATGATCTCTTTCCATATACTGACTAGCTCAGAGTGCTTAGGCTGGGATATGATAGAAATAGGAGGTGGGGGTGATGGGATTGGGCTAGAGGCCGCACCCTCGGCCAAACTCAGTCATGGTGAGAGATAAATGTCGGCCGCCTAGCTAGAACCGTACTACGGGCACCGCATCACCAGGTGTCTCCTGGTACTCCACTCCATCAAACTCAAACGTGGTCGTGAACTACAAAAATAAATCATGAAAAATTGGAGTGTTGAACTGGAAATAGCTTGGAGTAAAGTGTGCTCGAGAAGCTCCACCAAGTCCTCCCAAATACCCAGCTGCTGCGAAATGGTGCTGTCGAGGTATCGATCACTCAATGGTATCAGCCTACAAGAGAAATGTCGGACCCTGACATTTTCAAGATCGGTGACCGGGAATACCGTGCAGGGATAGGGAGAAGCTGTAGGTACCGGCCCCAGAGTAGGCGCAACAGAAGCGGCTGGCTCATTGGGTGGAATTGCTGATGTAGAGGGTGACTCGGTGGATGGGGTGCTAAAGGAGGGACCAGCTGCTGATGGAGATGAACCAGGTAGAGCGGCAGCTGGTGGAGTAGAAATGGTGGTGTGTGGAAGCAAGGTGACTGAAGGTGGAGGTGCAGCAGAAGTAGGTCCGGCCTCCACTGAGGGAGTGAGAGGCGACAGAATGACCAAAGGAGGGAGCTCGAAGACCGGGTAATCTAGGTCCAGCTATGTCGGCGGTCAGAGTCAGATCCGACGAAAGATAGACCCCTCACTGTCAGTGGCAGAGGCTGGCCGCTTCCCTTGGGAGGGCTCAGGATCTGCCATAATCTGGAAAAAGAAAGAAAACCCAAAAAAAGTAAAATTAAAGAAAAAAAAAAGAAAAAAAAACAAAATAAAACAATGAAAATGTGAAAAAAAGGAAAATAAAAGTACACGACATGTATGCTAGAGTACACGACAAGTAGTAAATATTTAGTGTTGCCCGTCTTCTCTGGATAGACACGCTGAGGGTGAAAATAGACCATGTAAAGGTACTCTATTTGTACAGAACATACACGTTGTGTTCACTCAATGCATACGTGGTTTTGTATACATAAAGGACATAACCATGTTGGTGAAAAGTATAATAATAAAGGGCACTCCGTGTATTGATAGGACAAGGTGTGTTTTTTACCAGAAGAACATGGTCATGTGGAGTGTGAAACACGGGCCATCCAAAGGAAATGGTATAGACAACGTGTACCAAACTCACACGCCATGTATAGGAACATGGGATAAGAGGCCATGTTAGGTGCTACACATGGAGGGGCCAAAGAAAAGGCTATACACGGTGTGTACCAAACACACACACCGTGTACATGAAAATGGTGTGTGAGGCTGTGTGAAAAGGGGTACTCAGGCATCAGGAAATGGACATGGTGTGTAGCGAACATACACAACGTGTATATTCAAATTCAAAGTATTTTGTGTGTGGCCATGTATAGATTTACACGACATGTGTTCTTCAGTTCATGGCCATGTACAGGCGGAAGCCGAACGGTCGGATGATCCAAAAATCACCCTAAATGAATCTAAAAACATAAAATAGAGGGTGTAGAACGATGTACCTTGACAGAGGATCATAATGTAAGAGAAATCAGAGCTTGAAACGCACCAAATCGACAGATCTGAGAAATGGAAGTGCCAGTGTCGTTCGGGAGAAGAAAATGGAAGAAGGGGGAGAAATGGGGGGCCACACTACATGGGATCAAGCCGGGATGCTCATAGCATATATAGCCGCGGTACATGGCATGTACGTTTGGACTACATGCCATGTATTCCCAAAATTTTTAAACACATTAAATATAATATATAATAATTAATATTAATTAATTAAAAATATAAATAAAATAGGTATATATATGTATATTCAGAATTAAAAGAAAATAAAATTATAAACATAAATGTAGTGGGAAAATACACATCGTGTGTTTAAAAATTGGAAAATGAGAAGTACAACCTTTGGTCCGGTGGGCAGGGCATGGTTCGAACCAGCGATCAGCTGTTCTAAATGGATTCCCTCAACCACTGGAGTGAAGGTTGTATTGCTACACATTTTTATGATATATATATATTCTATACAGCATATACACATGAGAATAAAGCAATTCAAGGCATGTGGTTTTTATTTAGAGAATGGATGGGGATTAAGTAGGGGGATTAGCGCGATTCGAAACTGGGTCTTTTGAACCTGGTGATGAGACTTTTCCAATCCTCCAACTTCACCCACATATAATTTATTATTTTAATTTTTTGTAATTTATATTGAAAAATTATGGTGCACATGGTGTATATAGGAGTACACATCATGTGGTTTTATTAAAAGAACAAATGATGGAAATGGGACGGTTGTCTTGGTTAGAACCCGAGTCTTTTGGAACTCGATTACGATTCTAGCCAACCTGTCCATCCCCATCATGGGTATTATTATATTCAAAGACATTTATATATATAGAAGAAAAAACCACACATGCTGTGTAAAAGGTGGAACCCCGTGCCGAAGGTTGGTCAGGAGGATTCGAACCAGGGACGGCTTGAATAAACTCTAGTGACTTTACCATCGGCACCGACATCATCCCTAATTATTTATTTATTATACAATAGATTTATACTATTAATATTATTAATTAAAAAGATAAGTACATGCCGTGTATATAAGCGGGACATAGCGTGCAACCTCCAGGGTTCCTCCCAAGAAGCGACTTTGTTTAAGGTCATTGGCTCGACCTACTTACCTTGGCTTACCTAAGCTGTATGGTGGACATTGTTCCTAGCGTGTTGTCTGTAGGATATTAAGCTTTCAACCGCTGTCTGTTTAACAGGAATGGTTGACCATCTTCTCTAGAAATTTCTACTGCTCCATGATGGAATAAGCGTACAATGTGGAATGGTCCTGACCATCGTTACTTTATCTTCCCTGGGAATAAGCGAAGATGAGAATTAAATAGAAGTACCTGATCACCAGGTTGGAAATATTTTTGTGAAATCATCAAGTAGTGAATGGCTCTTATCTTCTCCTTGTACATCTTGGCGTTCTCATATGCCTCTAATCTGGTTTCATCTCGTTCTAACAGTTAAAACAACCATTTCTCATTAGTTGCCTTCAGATCAAGATTTAGGGCATTGACAGCCCATTAGGATTGGTGTTCCAATTCCACTGGCAGATGGAAGGGATTTCCATAGATGAGGCGAAATGGGGACATTCCCAAAGGTTTTTTTAAAGCAATCTGATATCCCCACAAGGCATCATCTAACTTCTTGGACCAGTCCTTCCACGAAGTGTCCACTGCTTTCTACAAGATCTGCTTGAGCTCACAGTTGGAGAGCTCTACCTGTCCATTGGACTAGGGATGATATGGTGTCCCCATCTGATGTGTTACTTCAAACTTCGACAATATTCCTCTCATTAGTGTGTTTTCGATGTGAGTCCATCTATTGCTGATCAGTACTCATGGAACCCCAAACCAACTAAAAATATTTTTCTTTAAAAAATTTATGACTACCTTGGATGTGTCGTGTGCTGTAGCAGTGGATTCCACCTAATTGGAGATGTAGTCGATGCAAAACAGGATGTAAGTGTTCCCAAAAGATGGAGGAAAGGGGACAATGATATTTTTGCCCCAAACGTCGAAAATCATGACCTCGAAGAAGGGGTGATGGGGCATCTTGTCTCTACGTCCCACATTACTGGTCCTCTAGCACTGATTGCAACAGGAAATAAAGTCTCGGGCATCTCTATGCATGGTGTGGCAGAAAATTCCTGAGTGCATGATCTTAGCTATGGTACGGTCCGACCCATGATGTCCTCCTACTGCTGAGGCATGAAAGAACTCCAGGACACCGTGAAATTCATTTTTCGGGATGCAACGATGGATCAATCCATCTATACATGATCAGAATAGAAGAGGATCCTCCCAGATGTACACTTTCATATCAGAGAAAAATCATTTCCATTGCTGGAAAGAGAGGTCAGGGTGAACGACACATGTAACCAGAAAATTAGCGATATCAACATACCATGCTCTAGGTGTTTCATTGTTCGAAAAGAGGTTCTCATCAGGAAAATCCTCACTGATATCCTGATCTTCTTCCTTCTTCAAATGAGGTAGCTCGAGGCGAGAGAGATGGTCAGTAATGAAGTTCTTGCTCTGTTTCTTATCTCAGATCTCAAGATCAATTTCTCGTAGTAGGAGTACCCAGCGGATCAATCGGGGCATCGCATCTTTCTTGTTTAGTAGTTACTTTAGTGCTACATGGTCAGTATAAACAATAACTCTAGATAGCATTAAGAAAGAACGAAACCTATCAAATGCGAAAACCACTGCAAGAATCTCCTTTTCTGTGGTGGTATAGCTGATCTGTGCCTCATTGAGATTCTTTTTGGCATAATATATAGGTCATAAAATCCGTTCAAGTCGCTGGCGCATGACTACTCCCACTGAGTATTCACTCGCATATCACATCACCTCAAATTTTTCCTCCCAGTTGGTAGAAATAATAACAGGAGATTCCACTAGGTGCTTCTTTAGATGCTCAAAAGATATGACACATGTCTCATAGAACACAAATATGGCATCCTTGGATAGAATATTGGTGAGCGGTCGGGCTATTTTGGAGAAGTCATGGTAAAACCACCTGTAAAAACCTGCATGCCCCAGGAAGTTGCGGATGGCTCAGATTGAAGTCGGTATAGGTAGTCTTGAAATGACTTTGATCATCGCTGGGTCCACCTCTACCCTCTTTGTTGAAATTATGTAGCCAAGGACAATGCCACTTTTCACCATGAAATGAAACTTTTCCCATCTCAAGACGAGGTTAGTGTGCTCACATCGTTCCAAATATAGCTCTAGGTTCCATAAACAAATGGTGAATGATTTTCCATAAACGGAAAAATCTTCCATGAATACATCCAGGATTCGTTCTGCCTTGTCATGGAAGATGGCCAACATACATCGCTGGAAGGTGGTGGAGCCATTTCACATTCCGAAAGACATCCTTCAATAAGAAAATGTGTCATAGGGGCATGTGAATGTTCTCTATTTCATATCCTCTCGAGCAATGGAGATTTGGTTGTATCAGGAAAAACCATCGAGGAAGCAATAGAAGTTGTGACCTGCTAGTCTCTCTAGCATTTAATCCATGAATGGAAAGGGGAAATGATCTTTTCTTGTGGCATCGTTTAGCTTCCGATAATCCACATAGACTCGCTATCCCATGATAGTGCGTGTAGGGATGAGATCGTTCTTTTAATTTGAAATCACTATGATACACCCTTTTTTGGGAACCACTTGGAGGGGACTCACCCACAGACTATCTGAGATGGGATAGATGATGCCTGCATCTAATAATTTGATCACCATGTTTTTTACAACTTTTTTCATGAGAGGATTCAAGAGACATTGTGGTTGCCAAGATTTCTTGGAACCTTCTTCATGTAGAAACTTGTGAGTGAAAATGGTAGGGCTGATGCCCTTCAGATCAGCGAGTCTCTACCCAATAGCGTGCTTCCATTGTTTGAGAACCTGCCGAAGTGCATCTTTCTACTCCTTTGATAGTTCTGCATTAAGTATAACAGGCAATGTTTGATTGGGTCCTAAATACAAATACATTAGAGAAGATGGAAGTGGCTTCATTTCGAGTTTAGGAGCCTTTAGAATCGAAGGCACAAGTGGTTGCACCTTGTCTCATTCCAAACTATTAGGTACAACTACAAGCTTCCAATAGTGGTCGTCCTGGCCTTCTAAGAATTGCATGTCTTTTGGCACTTCTTCTAATAAAATATCTAGAATAGTTGATTTATTTGATGTAAAACAACATACGAGATCATCCCCTTTTTCACTAAAATGGTTAACCATGGTGGACACATCATAACAGTCCTTTTTCTCTGACAAGGAAGCATGTTTGACGGCCTTGAGGATGTTGTAGGAAACTCTTTCAATCCCTACCTGTAAAATAATCTCTCCTTGGTGCACATCAATCAGTACCTTCCTAGTTTCCAAGAAAGGTATTCCAAGTATAAGAGGTGCTTCCTAGTCATCCCCCATGTCGAGGATGATGAAATCAGTGGGGAGGATCAGCCTACCCACCCTGACCAGTACGTCCTCCAATTGTCCCTTCAGATGTTTTACGGATCGATTAGCAAGTTGAAGGGCTACCCCGGTAGGATTGATCTCGTTAAGCCTCAGCATCTTGAAAACTATAAGGGGAATGAGGTTTACACTGACCCCCAAAGTCACAGAGGGCCTTCCCAAACTCACAGGATCCAATAGTACAATGAATGGTGAAAATACCTGGACCTTGGAGTTTTGGAGGAATTGAATGTTGGACGACTGCAGAACACTCCTTAGTGAGGGAAATGGTGCCCATATTCTCCATTTTTACTCTATTGGAGAGTATTTACTTCATAAATTTAGCATAGGTGGGCATCTGTGTCAGCGCCTCTTCAAATAAAATATTTATATCCAACTTTATGAATATGTCCATGAATTTTCGGAACTGGTGGTCCAGATTCCTCTGCTTCAATCTCTCTGGAAAGGGTAAGGCAGGTTCAAAATGTTTGACAACCTCCGTCCATTTATTCTTCGAAACCTCCTTCTGTGGGATTTTGGATTAGGAGGGGTCGGTATTGGTACGCTCTTCATCATCAGGGGGTGTGGGTGCACCTGGCTGTGCTGATTGGTTTTGTTGGAGCTCATTTCCACTCCGGAGCATGATGGCTTGTGCCACCTCTATCGGGTTCTTCTCTGTGTTTCCCGATAGTGTTTTGGGTTTCCTCACTGATAGATGGTTTTCCAGCTGCCCAATCTGATTCTCCAAGCATTGAATCGAAGCCTCCTAATTTTGGAACTGACTCTCAACATTAGATATGAATTTAGTCATCAGATCCTCTAACCTCAAGGTGTTCTCCCGCTGAGGTGGTTGTTGAGCTAGTGGAGGAGGTGTCTATCGTGGTTGGCGGGGGCTCTGATACCCTTGATGATAACAAGGTCCCTGTTGGGGTTCTTGCGGCCTTTGGTAGTAGTTCTGATATGGAGGTTGGTTGTATCTGGGCGGTCACTGGGGCGGAGGGTTTTTCTACTGTTGACCCTAGCCTTGGTTTTGATTATCTCTCCATGACATGATTTGGTACTATTTATATTGATTAGATCCTTGATTATGAGCAAAAAATCTCACCTCACTTGTCGAAGGGTCAGATGGAAGTCCCGGGAATTCTCCCAGATTGTTGTTGTTAACACAGTCACCGCATGCTGGATGGTTCGCCGCATGAACTTGTGATGCTCCTTTGAGATTCAATGCGATGATTTTCATGGACATATCGTCAAACTAAGCAGCTAACATAGTGGTAGTGTCAATATTGTATATACCTTACTTTTGAGTCCCCTTCTCGGAGTGCCACTGGAAGCTATTGGTAGACATATCTTCCAGTAGTTCAAAAATATCATCAGGAGACTTTCTTATCACCGTACCTCCAACAGCATCATCTACCATGGACTTGGTATTTGTTGTATGTCCTCCATAGAAGGTCTTTACTTACATACAGAGTGGGAGTCCGTGGTGTGGGCATTTTATTAGCATCTCGTTGAAACGTTCCCAGGACTCATATAACAACTCGGAGTCGGGCTGCTGGAAGTTCTCGATATCGTTCCTTAGCATCACCGTCTTCGATGGTGGGATGTATTTGGACAGGAATGCATGGTCTAGCTCTTCCCAGGTGAAGATAAATCATTGTGGTGGCCCCTCGATCTAGTCTTTCACCTTGTCCTGTAGAGAAAAGGGAAATAGGTGAAGACGAATGGTGTCCTCGGACACGCCATTATAACGAAATGTGTCGCAGATCTTCAGAAAGTTGGAGAGATGGGTGTTCGGGTCTTCACTGGGAAGGCCTCCAAATTGGACGGTGTTCTAGATCAGCTGCATGATTGCAGGCTTGATATCAATGTGCTGGGCCTGGATCGGAGGACGGACGATGCCCGTATCAGCTCATTGGATTGAAGGAAGTCTGTACTCCATAAGATTATGGTGTGGAGGTGGCTATTGAGGTGGTGGAGTTTGTAGATATTACTGCTCCTGAGGGGAGAAATAAGGCCATTGGAAGAGTTGTTGTGGTTGTTACAGTTGGACGTACGCTAGAGGAGGATGTTGTGGAGGCTATTGGTAATCCCTCGAGAGGAATTCCACGAGGCCTCCTGGAGCCCACTCCAGTAGACCAGCAGTGGGAGGCTGCTGATCCTGGTATTGATGCTCAACCATAGAATCCACGGCTGGTGCTCCCTCTACCGAGTTCTCAATGGTAGAGATTTGCTGTTGGGGTGTTTCTCTCAGTGCACATTGACGACGAAGCAGGGTCCGTTTGATTTCTAGTTCAAGAGGAACATGTTCCGATGACTTGTCACTTCTAGACTGAGTGGGACGTCTATTCATGCCCCTAAGGTCATGCACATCCACAAAAAAATACCAGGCGTAAAAGGGAAAATATAAGTGAAAATTGAAATGGGATTAGAACATAAATTTTTTAGAATTTTTTATTTCAATTTTCACTTAGTCAAATATTAACACAACTTAAATTGTAGTAATGAATCTAAATGTCCTCAGAAACGGTGCCAAAATTCGTTAGGTCGTTTCACCCAAAGTATGCTATCGGTGCCCCAAATTGTTATTAACCCACTCTTAAAACATTAGTATAGTTGAAGTGTGGGGTCGATCTACTGGGAACTTTGGATGTGTGTTGGTTCAGTTGAGTTTATAATTAATTTAGTGAAACATGCAGTATTTAGAGTGGATTTGTTGGTTTGGATTAAGTGAAACGGTTTTGTTTGCATTAAGTAAATTATTAACAATTCAAAGGAAACAATAACTGATTTAAAGGTGTTTTAACAAAAAGGAAAGTGTATTGGGGCTGTGTTGATTAAGGAGTTCTTATAAGGATTTCTTATATGGTTGTGTTGATCATTATAATTCAACATTCTGGATTTCCTTTTATAACAAGATTTCCTTTTTCCGATTCCTCTTGTTTGGAATTGATGAAATTGACTCCTTGGTGTGGTAGTCGGTGATTCTCAATTCATAATTTGGTTCAGTCCATTTATGAATCGGTGAAACCTTTTCAATGGTCATGAAATCTTTCACCATTAATCATATTTTATATCGCTGAGAATTCTTCCTTTGGTCCGGCTCATAATTCTCAGTAATATTTAAAAATGATTTAAGAGGAGTACAGATAATTAATAAGAACGAACACAACTCTTTAAATCAGTACAACATACACAATCCCTCATCTCTCACAGCCCCAATACAAGGGTTTTAGTTGCACATGGAAAGCATAATAGGAACAACACTCTCGATACCTGATGAACTCATCGTGGATGCTTCGAGGAATGGTGTCGGTAGGTGGAATGGTGAAACTATGCCTCTATAGTGGATTTGGAATGGAGAAAGATGAAATTCTTCTCTCCTCTAATGGTTTGGAACTCCATAAGTCTGTATGCCATGGACTCTTTTTATAGAAAAATAAAGTACACTGCGTGTAGAGAAAGTACACGCCGTGTACTTCTGTCAACGCGCTTTGGGCTTCTTTTTCTCTGCTGTCAGGTGGCCTAAGACGCCGTATTTAGCTTTTGAACACGGCGCCGCCTAGTAGTTGAGTGCACACGGCGTGTAGCGCCTCCATACATGGTGTGTAGTGTAAAAATTTGGCCATTAATCCCTTATATAATAGCAGACACGGCATGTAAAAATAGAACACGCCGTGTCTCCTTCAACGGCCACATGGCGTGTAGACATTTCTTGGAAAAAACCGCTTCTAGAATGTATTACACGGCATGTAATGCCGCGTCGCACGACGTGTAGCTTCTTCCTGGTTACATGGGCGTGTACTCCCTCCTTTGATCTGTGTCCCTGTTTGGATGTATACGGTGTGTATAAAAAGTACACACCGTGTAGTTTCAAAATTTTCACAGACTTCCCTTGATTTTTGTATTTTAGCCAGAAAGCTCCTCAAAGTAAACAGAATCACCAAAATCAATTATTATGCTCTTGGAACAACAGATATTTTCTGAAAACATGTTTCTATTTTCAATTATATATATGAAAATGTATACACCAATCCGGTGCATCAAGAATCACACATCCCCTTGGGCCATTCTCTAAGACCATAAACTAGTATCTCATGCATCTTTATCATATGATGTTAAACTACACCTTTTACATTTCATTTGTGTAATGATAAACAACCCATCCATATGATGTAATTGTATAAGAAGTTATTTCCCCTTTGGAATTGTCCCTATTCCATGGCACATTATAGAATAATATGTGACTTCATTCTCCCCTTGTGAGATATCTAGTGACATCTGGGTACTTTACCTCTAGGCCTAGCCACAGAGTCATGAGTTTTTCCGCATCCTTCTTATTCTAGGTTCTCTTCCATGGAAATATGCAGTTTGGTGTATAATTCTCTTATCCTCATTCACATTGGGTTGCCTCGTGATGCTATATAGCACATCTCTCCATCATGCGGTCTGAAATTTACAACCTTTAAACTTATAATTCTAATGTCTTAGTTTGCATGACATTAAACAACATAATAACTACAATTTTCCTTTCCTAAAAGGATGTCGTTATTTTTGTTATTAGACATCTACCATACTATCCTCTAGAACTACATGTGTCTTGATTCTCATTCTCATGAGATATATACTGATGCTTTTGTTCGTCATATAGGGTTCAACCTCAACCCCTTTAATTCTATGGAATCTTGGCCCCAATATCCTTTTAGGAATGTTTGGTGTGGTGTGGACATATTTTTTCCACATTAAAATCTAGTTTATATATTGCACCTCATATATCTCTCTTCGAGTTCTCATTTACTTCAACTCATGGCCTTAAACTATTCCCCAAACCTAGATAATTTCATGATAACCCATAACAATTATGGGATGCGCTAGTTTCCTCTCCATAATGGAATACCCCCAACTGTGATGGTTTCTAACCATGCAGTGATTCATGAACTATGTCCATATATAATGATGCCCAAAAAAGGATACATATAGATTCTCTATAATCTCACTTTAAGCCCAACCACCAGCTCAATAACACTTCTTTCCCTTCACCCCTAATTAGGGTCAAAATTATTTGATCCACAATTAACAATCTCTTGTCCATGTAACATAAATTTAAACCGTTAACTAGGGGCCTAGGGAGATAACTTTAAAATGTATACAATGTACATGTATTATTTCATTAAACTATTCTGTATATCATCCTCATTGTATGATGTTATACTAAACAACTATCTTCTTCATTTGCAAGATGTAAAAAAACACAGAATTCTTATCCCTCATCAGAGAGGTACCATTTAGTGTAGGTTTTATCTTTTTTTAGAATGATATGATCACCCATTGTTCTTTCATCATGGTGGAATAATGTCATTTGTTTTGGAACCTATTTGAACATCCCACCATTCCATCACCATGCTTTGTATTCCCTCTATTAAGTATCTCCATTCCATTTCAATTTTAAAGGAACCCCCTAATAGTGTGGATGCTTGGCCATAAGTCTTTCCTACCACCCCGTGTCAACGTTCCAAAATACATAGGATGAAAATTTGAGTCTGGCCCCATGTTTTTTGAATAAATTCATCAGTTGATCCAATTTTTCTTGTTCGCATTTTAGTATAATTGATTTTGGATGTTGTGTTTTGAATTTGGTCACCAGTTATCCTCCATCATCATTCCATCCTCACTGTGTTCTGAATCTTCTATATCATGATTCTCACATTCCATTCCCCTTTATTCATATTTATTCCAATGCCCCTAGAATTATATCTCATGTGTTATAGATCATGTTATGAAAGGGAAATTTGAATGTTTTAAGATATCCATTCTCTAACCATAGCCCCCTTATTTCCACCATGAATCTTAGAGTGATCATTTGTAAATGGGATGTCTGGTGATTGGCTGGAACTCATGTATCCAAGATGACTAATTGCATGGTCATTCCATGTTTACCACATTGGGCACAACCCACATGAGAATAAGGATTAATTTATAGTTATTCCATAGATTCAATTGAGATTTAGTATTTAATAAAATGATGAAAATCAAGTACACAAACATAATAAGAAAAAAAATATGAATTCTTTTTTACGAGTTCATAAAAATTACAGCCCCCATGGATTGAGCCCAACAATAGATGAGTTGACCACTTCCATATAGCATCTCATCTCTACTACTCTCTAGCATCTGGCCTCCTAGATTTTGTTGTCACATACTAAGATTCATATAATCACTAATGGCTATAGGGAGTATTTCAGCAGCTCAGATCTATGCCATATCCACATCAAATCGGATGTTTTCCATCTCTCAAGAAGCTTTCCTCATTTTCTATTCAGCCATTACCAAATGTTTCTTCCATAGAGATATGAGTTCTGATTGTACATTTATCAAATAAGTGTGTTAATTCACCAGCACCCTCAAGTGTTGGATATATTTTTCAGCATCCTAAAATTTATTGGTGTTGATATAGTCCCTCTACTTCAATTCGACACTGAGGCACTGGTCGTACCACCTTATTTTCTCTACACAGTAATCTTGAATGATTATTTGAGGGCGTCTCGTATCATCTCTTCCAGCGTATAGTTCATGCAGCCATGAACAAATCCTACCCAAATAGTTTACCCAATCAACTTGTGCGGTGTCTTTGATGAAGTTGTAACCATTTTCCATGATCAGTGATGGACAATTGTGATATCAATACTCATCGAAAGAAGTCTTGTCCAACTCTTCTTGGTCAGTATGTTCATATTCCTAGAACGCCTCCAAAATTTCATCATTACACTATATATCTAGATTCCTATCAAACCGGATAGGTGCTATGTCATGCGATTGGTCTTCATCACTGGATTCCAACCCGATAATAGTTGGTTCTATCCCTCCAGTCACCCTACCCTGGGACAAACTTCCGTGATTTATTTTTCTTGGGACTCCAATTACACAATAATCAGAGCTTCCCCAGGAGAGGAGTGCAAAGACCCTAGACATCCTACCTATTATTGACCACACTATTTGAAGAGATTTTCAGATAGAAATACAAAAATTTCATTAGGCCTGGTTCAATGGACAACATTATGGATTTTGTGAGGGAGAGGGCTTATAGAGATAAAGGAATTGGTCTCGCTCCATATTTACTACCAATAGAACCACTGAAAATTACCCTCGTATATGGTTGGAATCTCTGATGATTCTAAAAGGGTTACCATTGAAAATACAGCCCTACAGAATTATACTCTCACCATAAACCCATGTGTAGATCCGGAATCTATATATTCTATCATGTGGGAATCAATTTTGTGTATAAGGTTCTTTTTCATATGAAAACTGTTAATTAATAAATTCTAAATGACCTGATAAAATGAAAGAATAGAATGGTTTATAGTTTACCTCCTGAGTATCAACAAACTCTTCTAGCTCTGAGGTCACAAACTAACTATCCACCAATTTGATCCCCCTACTGGCCTCTTATCCCCAGAAGAACCCCTTAGATCGATAAGGTTATGGGAAAAATTCCCTCAGCTCAATTGAAGACAATTGTGGTGGGGATGTTAGATTAAGAAGCACATTCACTCGATCAGTCATGGGACATGGGGTTCCCTGAGAATGAAAAAAATCCTCCATCTAGTCGATGTGTTTGTCCCACTATACTTGAGACACATGAAATATGGCCTTTTCATGGCCGATATCTAGAATATCCCTCCAAACATGGTTGAGGTGGTCCTACAACTGGGAAGGACTGAGAAATTGTATTTTGACATCCCATGTGTCCAAAGCCTTCAGATATCCAGCATCCTCAGGAATGTCTATGTGGCAAAGTTTCTACCTAGGAGATTGAGTGGATATTTTATAGAACCCCCTTGCTGGCCTTACTTCTAGCTGGCTTTTCTCATCAGGGATCTTCAGGTCCATTGCATCCACTTGTCTCTCACTGGGAGTAGGTCCTAGATTTATTATCCTTATCACGTCTACATCACCTCCACCATGATGTGTTCTTTCCATTTTTTATCCTCAACCTCGTGGTTGAGGAGGGACCCTTTACTCAACACCGAATGTTATTTTCTTCAGTATCTCCCAAAGGTTGGCTTCTTCCCATCTCTTTTCATACTCCATAAATATACCATAAACAATGGTTGGTGGAGGAAGATAATTATACATTTTCCCATCCATCCACATTAACATAGGCCACATATTCCTCATGAAACATACCTGATCCTCATTAAATACCCCTAGGGATAATTTTAGGGTCAATCTCTAAATGTACCATAACTGTATAAAAAAGCGGTGCGGGGTATATGTCTCACAATTGGGATCACAGTTGACCTATGCCACTAGAACTCCACCTCATAAGACCAGGAAGTAGGACCGATGCTCCATAGTTCCCGGGATGTCATAGTTGAATACCCTAATAGGTAGAATAAAGGGATGGAAGTTGAATTCATATTCCTTGTAGAACATTTTCAGTGAAAGCAATGAAGTCAGCTTGACCGAAAACCCCCCAGTACATTCATGATAGTTGGACAGTAGTCTGAATGGAGTGGTGAAATAGGGTTCATATATTTGTAGACATTCTCATGTGCCGCTATCCAATTATACATAATGTGAAGAAGTCTGAATACTGGTAGTGGTTACTTCCCCTCACTGATGTGACACAACACCTTGTACAATTTCACCACCATTAGGATCCCATGTCTGATACTCTCCCGCATCACTAGCATGGACTCCATAATAAATGTTCTTGGTCACACGCCCTTATTGGTATCCTTGATCAAAAACATTCAGCCACAAATAAGAGTAGAGATAAATATATCTAACCTAACCACTAGTAGCTACTCGTTCCTAATGTTGTACCCCCATTTTTTCCATTGATTTCCCTCCATAAATATCCAGTTATAAATTTATTTTCAGTGCTAGTCTCCCATTAGAAATGTGGGAGGTCATATGAGTATATTTTTAGACACCCCTTCCACTTCAATATAATGCTATAGTGGGATGTTTTGGAAATTTCTAAACTATAAGATGAAATAGAAATCCCCCACCAACTATTTGTCATAACCCGAGACCATGTTGGTAAACACCATTTCCAACTGAATCATCTTCTCTGAACCCCACAATGTGTTCTCTGTGGGATGGAACTCGTCATAAATCACCCCCATAATGGGAATTAATGAGATCTAATAGGGTCCCAGAGGCTGATGGAATCCTCTCCAATATCGATATGGAACGTGTTGGTCCCCGATGACCACCTTCATTGCAACTCTGACATTATATGTTTTAGCTGGTAGAAAAGGAATTGGGAATTCCACACAACTTCATACAGGACTATATGCTTTAGCACTGCCCTGAATTCAAAAAAATATGCAGATGCCTATTAAGACCAATCCCGGTCATCTGAGAAGTTTTCTCCTTGGTGTATGTCCCAATTGTCGATCCACCCATTCTATGGGATCCCAAAATACACCACCATAATAGTATGGTATTGTTAAGGGGATACCTGTGGCTTTATAAATTTCCCATCAACATTATTATTGTGATTATGAAGATAGTTGGTGATGAAATTTTTGTGGTCTTCCTATGTATGGTTGTTGGGAGCCCATTACTATAGGTGATGACATGAAATGCTCCTGAACCAATAAGCTAGTTCAACCTTAATTTCACTCGAGATAAACACTTCATCCCTAAGACCAAAGCCTTACTACAGTACTCTTCTATAGAGTGGGTAGTTTTTTCCCTTATATCAGTATCCCCATGAGGGACTCATGATCTGATTGTCTTGGCATATATTATCTATCCCACATATATCCCACCATTTCTTTCTTTCATGAGTCATCCAAAAGGTCCTTCCGAGAAGCTCCATGGTTGGCCATTCGGTTTTGGGACTTTGGTAGTTATTCTTATACTGTACATTTTCATAGAACCTAAGGAATCCCTACATAGTTCAGTGAAACAAGGGATCATGGGGACTAGTTTTCTAAGAAATTTTCATGGATCACTGATACGTTAATCCCAATTCACAAACTGCATTCATGGAGTACAGAGCATCACAATTTGAGATATCAAGAATATGATCACAGGGATAGGTGGATAAAAAGAAGGGTCCTCACATTATAATTATAGGTGAAGACATCCCATGATTCTTGTTTCACTTGGCCATAGTGAGCTTTGTGGAATTCTTGATCCGCATTCCACCTACCCCTAAGCGATTATGCTTCACGGTCTCACTAAATTTTGAAAACATACACTCTAAATCCGACACTCATTTTATTTATGACTCCCATTCTAAGGGGGAAGTTTTCGTTGCCAAAATTCCATTCCATTGAAAAAATAGCGAATGTGTATGAAATGTAAAAGTGTCCGCATTACAAAGAACCTTCACAATGAAATCCTGCCTCATGTCCCCCAAAAATATTCTTCGAATGCTTCTCTATTATAGACACAATGGAAATCTCTGTGAAAACCAAAAAGGCAGTAATGGATGCATTTTCATGTATGTGGAACATGACCTACTTGAATGCCAAAAATGTATTGACATAATCTTTAGAAAGTATGTGGATCATTCCTGGAGACTTTTTCTGTATGGGGAACTTAACCTATGCCTTCGTGATTGTCACAAAGGAATGGATGGATACCAGTTTGTGTCTAAGAAACATGATACATCTAACTCCAATTTTGATGCATGATTTTCTTCACTGCTCATATATAGAGCTTTTTGATGCCCATGCCAATAAATACTCATCACACCCACACTCCAAAAGATCGATATCCAAACCTTTCACCTTATGCACTCTTGAATTGTGATGCACCGGTTTTTCTACGAACCATCTACAAAATGAACCATTTGAGGTATTTGAGCATTGTGAAACCACATTCCAATTTCTATATTTTACCTATGTTTCATATGTGGATGGCCTTAACCATGTATTTTTCCCATCACGACAGAAGGAACCCCCTTTGGGTACTTGGAACTTCTCGAAGTACTCAGTATTTGCAATACACCCTCCTTGAAATTTTTAGACTCCATGATTATGCTGGATCATTATGCTTCTTAATATACCCTACATTGTAATTCCCCCCCCCCACCACACCTTGTGAAGCACCAGTGTTTCCTAAAGACCCTCTGTGCGAGGCCTTCAGCATCATGAACCTGTCTTCCATGCATCCCTCTAGTATTGTACATAGTGATTCCATGGTCCCCCCGAGTGGTGATTCATATTTCAATTACCTAACTCATGATTCTTCTCACAGAAACCCTAATAGATGTTTCTTTTCTCATTGACATGATTACATGAATCCACTAATGGTTCACTCCAGAAACTCAATAATCAATTGTATTACAGTTTCATACCCTTTATAATGGGTTAATGTTCACCAATTATGTATGATGTAGGGTTGGGGATAGAATTATATTATTTTGAGCTGCATGATGTTAAAATACCATAAACCCACATCCTCAACACACGACATTAAACTGTGACCACTGCATGAGTGATGGGACATAGAGGACCATGAAGGGGATGTGTGTCTGCACCCTCTCACTCCCCCTCTCCCACTACACTTTATCTCCATGCGAACCTCAAATAATCTCTATGTAAGCCTCGACCCAACATGATATGGTGATCCTTGTACACATCATCATTTGGATTCCCTCCTGGAGTATGTCCCAATCTTTTTATTTGGGAATCCAACCTTGAGTAATACCCTATTTCATATTTGGTCCACTAACTATATGTATGCCTTGTACCAATCCTCACTGATGTTCATTTCATGATGCGATCATATGTATATTTCTATATCTTGTTTCTTGCAGCATGCTTGATACACATGGGCTTAGAGTAAGAAACGACCATGACACACTCTTTGTTATGTTAACCATGCATATTCTCCAACCCCTCAACCATAGAAATATGTGGACATTGATATTTTTCTTCTAAATAGGGTACATAGGAAGCCTCTATGAGGATTAAGCTAATCACTTCCACTTATCCACATGTCCTGACCATTTTACATAGGTTCACTCTTTGTATGTAATGAATTAAATTGTGTGCCCACTTCATCCCACATGATGTCAAACAACATTCTCTTAAACTATTTTGGGTTTTAACCTTGTATTACATATATGGTATGTTGGAAACCTCACTGCGTTTCAATCCCAAAACACCGATAAATCACAGGGTCCCCATTGTTGGGACCCACATCCTTGGTATTCCCCTTAGGGGTGTCTGAACAGTTCAAGGGTTGTATAGTATGTAAGTCACACAGTCATTCCATAATCATATAACAATGATTTACCATATTGTGATCGGATTATAACCAAGGCATAATCCCTAAGCATGTCCCTGGGTCATTGTCCATTGTGTACACCTTGATTTGATGATTCCATGTCTGAACTATGTGGAATTTTATATCATCACTATTTGAGAAAGGTACATATGAAGCCTCCTTGAGGATCAAGTCCATCTCCCATGACACATCTTTGTCCCTACCTCAAGCATTTGTGACTCTGGAAGAGTATGAATTAACCCGTAGGATCCATTTCTATTGGGGACCCATCCATTCATTCATTCTTATAAGACTCCTCCTTAGGTGGCTCATCGCCACAATTCCAAAACTATATGGACTTTGATTCCATGCCATGAGTATACATTGGAGACCTATTTGAGGTTTGACCACAAGACAATCACCATACCATTTTTTTAACCATTCCAATTTGTTCCCCCCATAAACACTTCATATATACCATTTATTATTTATCTTGGGTCACCACTATAATGACCCAAACTTTTAAAATATATTTGTTTCCTAAAATTTTGTGTTATTTCATTTTATACACCAAAAAACTATATTCATTAATTAATGAAGTTATAATAATTAAATGAGACCATGGGATTTTTACTGTAAGATGACCTTTTGTCAATATGACCATTGGAAACTATACTCTTTACGTTATACATATTGTTTATAAATACAATTCTTCAAGGTTAATACAGAATGAAGAGTCGATGGCCTAATCGAGTAGACTCAGGCCATACGAAACCTATGTGTTAGAGCTTGGGAAGGAGGTAGCATCTCTAGGCTTTAGTATGGACCAAGCCCACGTTGAGCATCAACATGTGTTGATTAAAAAAATCACCTAAGTTTGAATTTCAAGCTGATAGAAATCACCACTCAGGAAATGTTGTCCAAGCCGCCCCAAGATTCTATCACCATTGCACACCATACACTTAGATCCATTGTAGGTGTTATAAGGGGCTATGTAAAAAGGGATTTCATACTATTTTTATATCCCTTGAATAAATAAAATTGTTATATTTTATTATTGTAATATTATTTATTGTCAAATGCCCAGATTATATGGGATGAATATTATTGATAAATTTGGAAAAGGGTATATTAAAATATTTATGAAAAATTTAAATAATTAATAATCTGAAATGATTTTTATAAAATGGTCTTCTGCAATTATGACCAGTATAAAATTTAGAGTCCAATAAGATCAACTTAATTTTTGGTGAATTGTAATGTAAGAATAGAAATATACACTTATGAATAGTAATGAATAGTACATTGGCCAAAAAATTAGAAACATTACCCATGAATGTATGAATATAATTTTGACATCTTAAAAGTTAAAAAATGTTCATAATATATGTATTGGTATTTTTGTATCTTATAAATACTGTAATTACAAATTTATAATTAATTTCATAATTTAAAATGAAAAATTATTTTCATAAAATGTTATCCTAAATTGTTACATTATTTTCTTATGGTTATATGATAATTTTACGATACTTTGGTTACTTTTTCAAGGTGTTAAAAAATATGTTATAGTTATATAGTTGTATTTTGAATAAATAATGATTTTATTTAAATATTTAATTACAAATATTTAGATATTTATTTTCATAAAATGCAGTTAATTTTTTAATTAAGAGAATTGATATTAGGTTAGGCTGAATTTATATGATTTTCATAAAATGTTTTGTTTTTCACTGAATAGTGAAAATATAGTTTTGAGTATCTGGTTTTTAATGGCAACATAAATGATGTAATAATGATATAATAACGATATAATGATTTTGATCGACTAGTGAATAGTAATATTTTCTTTGATGTGTTCCAAGTGGCCAATACCCTGGGAAAATAACCTGGGAAATCCCATTGTTTTGAAAATAACAATGATGAGGTGTCCTTTGAAAATTAATTAAATATTCCCTCAACTTTTTTATAAATACCAAGACATTCCTTAATTAATTTCAATTAAAAAACCTCCTTAATGAAGATCTCATCTTTTTAGCTCCCAGGGAGCCCTCCTAAGGTTCCCTCATGCCCCCCATGGTCTGAACCTTAATGATTTTGAATTTACTCTTCAAGGAAAGGGAACCTTCCACCCTTCTTTTTCAATCATGATTTCCTTTAAGTTATGTCTTCCAGGTTCCATCATTATCTATGAGGGTATGTTCATATGTAATGTTATTACTATCTATTTCATTTCCATATTATTTGAGGCCCTTTCTACACTCGTCAATTTATTTTCTAAATTGTTTATTGACATCGTTAGGCTGCCTAGTTTTAATAAAAGAAATTGCATCTACTCTTTTCTTTTGAGTTTAATTTTCATATGGTATTTCATTCATATATCCAAATCATCATATTATTCCTTTTTATTCTATACCCAAACAATATTATGAGTTTTATATGAGAGGGTGATTATTTTCCCCTCTCTTTTCAATGTTTTATAAATCCATGTTATATAGTTGTTATGCTGCACAATTTTCATCTAAAAATCTCTCTCTTATTCTAATGAAATTATTTTGTATTATTTATTTGAATACCCAAATATATTTTTATTTCAAATAGTATTCATCAATACATAAAATTGATCTATTTTATTCTATAATTGACATACATATATCCATCACTCGATTTCTATGGGTTATAAATGACATAACGATCAGGATTTTAAATTTTTTTTGAACGTCATGATTTTGAAGTGAAACCCATTACTTTTAATCTCTATAGGATATTTATGAAATGATTTCTTATGATCTATTTTTCTCATATGAATATAAATAAATATTTAGGGTGTTACTTAACAGTGCTCTAATGCGTTGTTTAATGAATTTAATCACTAGAGATGATATGTTTCATGATACCTTGGTGAATAACCTCGGTAATTTTTATGAAACCTTGGGGATGAACATTAGTGATTTGTTCATGAATGTATAAATTAAATGTTTTAGAAAAAATAATAATTTTATGGTTCAATTTATTTTCATTATTAAATTCCTTTACATCTATTTATCATGTCTTTATGTTTTTAATCATGTTCTTATTTATTTCACAAGAAAATGGGTTCCCTTGTTTTCTATACAGGGCCTTCTGCTCAACCTTTCCTCTGATGTATGTATAAAAGTTTTGAGATGAAATAATTGTACTTAGGAATAATGTAGGATGAATCTATACAATTGGATTAGAATAATGTTTTATGTTTTCATGTTTCATGTTCCTAAATAGTTTGGATATTTATGGAAATTAAGCTATAGCAACATTAGGAAGAACAATATAGAAAATTTTAAATATAGGAATACTTCCTGTGATTTTGGTGAGTATTGAGTAAGTCATTTATCAAGAAAATATATCCCTATCTAGATACGAGTAGGTAGAGGTGGCTCTGGTATATATGTACCTAGGAGTGGAAACTCTGACAAGGAGTTTCAGGCTGAACCTAGGGTATCATGTTATATGACAATGGGCCTTGTAGAACTCTTAGTTATGACACTCTAGAGGGGATATGTTTGGTTAATCATAATCATTATAAGAATCATTATGAAGAATTTATTGAGAAATGTAATTGTTTAATGCATGATATTTTAAGATATAAAATCCTTTATAGTTAAATGATTCATAAATTAAATAATATTCTCACTATGATTTTATTCATTAAGTATATAGACATCAATTGGAGGAACCATGAAAATGGTGATAGCAATGGACCATGCGTTGACACACCCTTGATGGATTCCTAAATTGAAATTTTCATGTGAAAGATGAATGAACTGACTCAAATTATGAGAAATAACTTTAATCATGCTAAGAGACCGATTTCACAGTGAATGAGACAAATTTATATTGAATCCTTTAAGTGTCAATGCCCCCCATCCTTTAGTGGATCAACCAACCCCTTGATTTCTGAATAGTTTATTATCTCTATCAAGAAGATATTTTTTGTGATATTCTATTTTGAACAAGAGATGTTTTCCTTGTTTGTTTATCACTTATAGGGAGAATCTAATCTATGGTGGGAATTGATTAAAAATTCAAGGCCAAGAGTGGATGTTGATGCTATGGGGATGGAAATTCTTTAACAAGTATTTCCCTCGATCGATGAGAATAAGAATGGATAAGGAGTTTCTTGAGCTGAAGCAGAAGGATAATGAATGTGTGGTAAACTACGATATTAACTACACAAGGATTTCACATTACACCTCTATCTATATAATGGATCCAATTTCGTTGGTTGATATATTCTTCGGGGGACTAAGACCTCATATGTGGAAGAATCATTCCAACCAATATTATGTTAGCTATGAGGAGATCCCGAGAAGTTTGGTGAAAGTCATAGTGGAGTGTGGTGAGACATAATGGTTTCATAAATCCAATGACATGAAAAGATTGATGGAACCAATTTTAGGGAGGATTATCAATCCTGGAAGAGGATGCAAGAATTTATAATTGACATCAGGTAATAAATATGGGAAGAATCATTTGGGTAACTACCTTCTCTAGAGCTGGAATTGCTACAATTGTTGTTGAGATGGACTCATTGTGTGGAATTTTCAATGTGAGGTGAATACAAAAATTTCAAACACTAAAGACAAAGGGAAGATGGTGAATTCTCTACCTTATGTCCACTGCTATATGTGTGTAAAACATGGGTACTTTTCCAATCACTATCCAAATCCGAGGGAAGAGGAGAGGAATCATCATCCGCCTTAGAAATAGCCAAGAGAATAAGGTTGTACTTTTTCAATCACTACGACCAAAGTTGAAGCACAAAATGATGTGGTGGAAAGTACTCTAGTTGTTCTCTCAAAGCTATAAAGTACATTGTTTTATTATGGTTTTTCGCATTCTTTTATTTTCCTAATGTTCGGAAAGAATTTATAATCAACCTCTGATTTTCTAAAAGTAGTGTTATTAGTCAAGACTGCAGGTGGGATTATCCAAGTATCATCAGTGTTTAGAAACCCTAATATTTACATTAGCGAGAAAAATATTATTACAAATCTCATAGTCATTACCATACTAGAATTTGACATTATACTAATGATAAACAGGCTCTCAATGTATAATCCTATGATAAAATTCAGAAGCAAGGAAATATCAGTATTCTTGAATGAAAAACTATAGTTATCTTCCAAGGAGAGATATCTCAACCTGATATTTGTCTATAAGAACCTCATATATCCTTCTTTATGGAGTTGATCAGTGAAGAAGAAGAAGGAAACGAGAGTTTGAGGATAGAAAATATCCCCATAATTCAGGAATACAATGACGTATTTCCTTAGGAGTTACCTAGAACTCCCCTAGAAAGAGGGGAAGAGTTCTCCATTGAAATCAAACATGGATCCCATTCTATATCAAAGACCACGTAAAGGATGGAAATGTTGAGTTGGAGGAGTTAAATAAAAAACTACAAGACCTTTTGGAGAAGGGTTTTATCCGACTAAGTGTGTCTCTTTGGGGAGCACCAGTTCTTAATGTGATGAAGAATGATGGACCGATGCAGCTATGCATTGATTATAGTGAACTGAACATGATCAAAATGATGACCAAATACACTATTAAATGAATTGATAACTTATTCGACCAACTTCGTGCTGCTCAATTCCTCTTTATGATTGATCTTTGATCTAGTAATCATCGATGGATGGTGAAGAATAATGATATTCTGAAAACTACCTTTCGATAAAAATATGTGAATTATGAGTTTATTATTATGTCATTCGGACAGACTAATTCACTATCTTTTTTATGGATTTAATTAATAGAGTCATTAAGGAATACCATGATAACTTTTTGGTAGTTTTTATTTATGATATTATGATATATTCCAAAATTCATGAGGAGAAGGAGAATCATCTAAGGGTTATTTTGAAATCTCTATAGGAAGAGAGGCTTTTTGGGTAGTTCAGAAAATCTGAATTAAGGTTTCAACAAGTTTCTTTAATAGGGAACATTGTAACCAATGAAGGAATCATAGTTCACACTGAAAATACAAAATTTATAGAGGAATGGCCACAGCCTATAATAATAATTGAGATTCATAGTTTTCATGGATTAGAAACATATTATAAGAGGTTTGAGAAAAACATTTCATGAAATTCTAATCCATTAACCTTGTTATCTCGAAAAGGGTTCATGTTTATCTAGAAAAAGGAGTGTGAGGAATGTTTCCAATAGCTAAATAAGAGATTGGTTACTACACCCATGTTAACTCTTCCCTCATGTGGAGAATGATTCATTTTTTTATTCATATTTGAAAGGTCTTGGGTGCGTCCTCATAAAAAATTATAATGGCATTGATTAAGTATCTCGATATTGGAAGACTCATGATCAGAACAATCCTATGCCTGATATAGAGCTGGTTGTAGTCGTTTATTTTCTGAATATTTGGAGGCACAATCGTTATGGGGAGAAATGTGATATATACACAGACCATCAATGTTTGAAGTATATTTTCACACAAAAGATATTGAACACAAGACAAAGGATATGGTTAGATCTTTTAAAATAATATGACTGTTTAATTTATTATCATACCAGAAGAGAAAACAAAAGTCGATGATGCATTAAGTAGGAAAGAACTAGTTGTTATTTCCATGATGAGGATTCAAAGAGATCCTTTGATCATTGTCCTAATAAAGTTAGACATAGGAATTATAAGGGAAGGGACATCATCTACCCTAACCCAAAAGATTTCTCAACCGTAAATTCTTGAGAAGATCAAGATATCTCACAAAAAATATCCTTCATTACAGAATAAGTTTTAGGTTGTGAAGGATGGGATGTTTATTGAGTCTAATATTGATCATGAAGGTGTACTGAAATTTTGTACAAGACTATGTGTTCTTCTATTCCGGAAATAAAGAAGGAGATGATGGATGAAGCTCATAGTTATACTTTTTCTATACATCATGGAAGCACAAACATGCATAGGGACCTTTGTGATCTTTATTGGTGGGTTAATATGAAATGGGAGATTGCTGGATACACATCTAGGTTCCTCGTATGTCACCAAGTTAAGGAAGTGTGACAACTTCCTAAAGGGATATTGTAAAAACTACCCATACCATCATAGAAGTGGGACAATATCACCATGGACTTCGACACTAGCCTCTCATGATCTTCTAAAGGAAACAATGAAATATGGGTTATTGTGGATCGTCTCACCATGAATGCCCATTTTATCTATATTGAGGAATATTTCAATCATGATCAACATGACATAATTTACGTGATGGAAGTGGTAATGCTGTATTGAGTTCTACATTCTATCATATCTGATTGTGGTCTACATTTCGCATCAAAATTATTGAGAAGTATTCAACATAATTTGAGAAATTAATTGAATTTAAGTGCATCCTATCACCCCAAAATGGATGAAAAAACTAAAAGGACTATTCAATCACTTGAGGATAATCTGAGAACATGATCAATGGATTTTAAAGTTGGATGGGATCAACATCCCCCATTAGTTGAGTTCTCTTAAAACAATAGCTTCCACTCGATAATTCAGATGGCACCCTATAAACCTCTATATGGTAAGAGTTGTAGAAATATTACTTGTTGGCATGAAGTTTGTGAGAGAAAGCTTCTTGGGTTTTGATCTTGTGCAAGAGATGATAGAAAAAGTCCATTCTATCTAGGAACACATTAAGGCTACTAAGAGTCAGAGAAAGAGCTATGTCGACAACAATCGAAGGGACATCAAATTTAATTTTGTTGAAAAATTAATTCTCTGAATTTCACCTTGGAATAGAGTCATGAGGTTTTGAAAGAAAGGGATTCTAATCCCTAGGTACATTGGCCCCTACGAAATCCTTGATCGCATGGGAGGAGGTGCCTATCAACTTCCACTTCCTCCAAATCTAGAACAAGTTCATGTTGTCTTCCATATCTCCCTGTTGAGGAAGTACATAACAGAACCATCACATGTACTAATTTTAGATGTGGTACAACTGGAACATAAAATCTCATATGAGGAGCAGCCGATGGACATTTTGGATCATAGAGATAATATCCTTTAGAACAAGACTACCCACCTTGTTAAGGATTTATGGATGAACACCAAATGCGAAGAAGAAACATGGGAACCCTAGGAGTCTATCAGGAAGAAGTACACACACCATTTCTTATCATAGGGTATATGTTAAAATTTTTGGGATAATATTTCTTTTGGAAGGAAGACTGTAAATACCCAAGCATTTGAATAAAAAAATTTTCCTAAATTTTTGTGTAATTTCATTTTATACTCCACAAAACGATATCCTTTAATTAAGAAGTGATTATAATTAAATGAGATTGTTGGGTTTCGATTGTTAAATGACTGTGGTCAATATGATAATTGGAAACTAAACTCTTTACATTATGAATTTTATTTATAAATACAATTGATCTTGGTTAATACAGAAGGAAGAGTCGGTGGCCTTATCATGTAGACTTGTGTCGTACAAATCCCATATGTCAGAGCTTGTGATGGAGGTAGCATCTCTGGGCTTTAATCTAGACCACTCCCAAGCTTGCATTCAATATGTAAATCTTGAATGAAATAATCCATGGGAAAATTTCAAGATAATATAAATCAACACCTGGGAAATGTTGTCTAAGCCGCCCCATGATTCTATCACCATAGCACACCTTACACATTGGTCCTATGTAGTTGTTATAACGGGCTACGTAACGAGGCCTTATATAATTTTTGTAATCCCATGGAATAAATAATTTTTTTTTGTAATTTTTGTTATTTTCAAATGTCTGAATAAATATGGGATAAATAGTATTGATGCTATTGGAAAAGGATAGTTTAAAATATTTATGTGAACATTTAATTATTTATAATGTGAAAGGATTTTTAGAAAATGGCCTTCTATAATTGTGACCAGTATGATATTTGGAGTATAATATGATAAAATTAATTTTTGTTGAATAGCAATATATTAATAGAAATATACTCTTATAAATAGTAATTATTTGTAAATCAGCTAAAAAATAGAAACATTACCCATGAATGTATAAATCTAAATTATAAAACATAAAAGTGAAAAAATGGTCATAAAATAAATATCAGTATTTTTGTATGTCATAAACATTTTAATTCCAATTTTATAGTTAATTTAATAATTTATAATAAAAATTTATTTTTATAAAGTGTAATCATAAATTGTTAATTTATTGTCTTATGGTAATATGATAATTTTATGGGACCTTGATTACTTTTTCAAGGTGTTACAAAATATGTTATAGTTTTATATTTTTTTCATGAATAAATAATATTTTCATTTAAAAATAAAATTGAAAATAATTGTAAAATTATTTTTACAAAATGGGGTTCTTATTTGAATGTAGAGCATCAATATTAGGATAGGGTAAATTTAAGATATTTTTGTAATGTTTTTTTGTTTTTTGTTGAATAGTGAAAATACATTTTTCAATTTCTGGTGTTTAATGCCATCATTAATGATGTTATAGTGATGTAATCATTCGGATATACTTGTGAATAGTAAAATATTCTATGAGGTGTCCCATGTGGCAAATACCATGGGAAAATACCATGGGAATGCCCATGGTTTGGAAAATACCATCGATGTGGTGTCCCATGGAAATTAATTAAATATTTTCTCACTTTTCCTATAAATATCAAACCATTCCCTCATTTATTTCATTCCAATATCCATATCAACACAGTTATATTGATTTTACCTCACAAGAAGTCCTTCCAAGGGGCCTTAAATCCCCCCAAGGTCCCAACCTTCTTGCTTTCTAAGTCACACATCAAGGTAAGGGAACCTTCCACCCTTCTTTTTTAGTCATGATTTTTTTAAGTTATGCCTTCTAGTTTCCATATTCTTATGTGAGGGTATCTTCATATATCTTTTTATTAATATCTATTTCATGTCCGTATCATGAGATACCCTTTCTTCTCTTGTCAATTTACTTTTTGAATTTTTAAGCGACGTCATTAGGTAGCCAAATTTCTATAAAAGAAATCACATATTCTCTTTTCATTCAATTTTTATTTTCAAATGATATTTCCATCAAATATCCATACCATGAAATTATTTATTTTTATTCTATACCCATACTATATTATGATTTTTTTATGTGTGGGTGACTCTTTTCCCCTCTCTTTTCAACATTTTCTAAAACCATGTTATATAGCTGTTATGCTGCAGATTTTTCATCTAAAAATCTCTCTCTTTTTCTCAATAAATTCAATTCGATTATTTATGTGAATACCCAAATATATTTTTATTTCCAAGGGTATAAATAAATATATAAAATTTATCTATTTTATTCCTTAATTAACCTTAATATTACCCTCACTCTCTTTCTATGGGTTATTAATGACATAACGATCAAGACTTTAAGAACTTTTAAAATGTCACAATTTTTAAGTGAGGCCCATTAACTTTACTCTATTTGGGTTATTTATGAAATGTTTGATTATGAAAAATGTGGATCACCTGAATATATAGTCATATTAAGTGTGTTCTCTTATATCTCTCTAATGTATTTGATAAAGAATATAATCTCTAAAGATGAAAAGTTTCATGATAGCTTGGTGAATAAACTTGGTAATTTTTATGACACCTTGGGGATGAACCTTGGTGATATGTTCATGAATGTCTAAATTAAATGTTTTAGCCTCATATTCATGTTATGTTTCAAGTTATTTCCATTATGAAATTCCTATACTTCCATTTCTCATGAATTTCGGTTTTTTATCTTGTTCTTATTGATTTCACAAGTAAACTGATTCCCTTGATTTCCTTACTGGGCCTTCTTCCCACCGTTTCTTTTGATGTATGTCTCCTGGTTATGAGATGCAATAATTATATTGAATAAGAACTTATGATGAATCCCTTATAGTGTAATTGAATAATGTTTTATTTTTTCCTATTTTATGATCCTAATTTCCAAGACAGTAGACTTTAAAGATCCTCTGTTTTTAAAAAGTAAGCAAATATTATGTAATAAAAGGGGAAGATGCCATAGCCACATCCTGGTGAAATCATTCCATCAGTATAGGAAACTAACCATGTGTAATCCCCATAATAATTCAAAGTCACTTTCCATTGTTTACACACCAATATCATGAATCATCCAATTCAGACTACATGGGATTAGATCATTTTTTTCTAAACAGTGTTTGTAGGAAGACTCTTAAAGTTCTAGTCTCAGTCAATGGTAAACCTTGGTGCCCCATTTGTAGGCACCCACCATCCTTTGATCCTCCCTATTTTGTTCCCTGATCAGCCTTCAAGGTGTGAAACCTCCCCCTTTTTGGAATAGTTTATCCTTCTTTTGTACATATTTGGAGTTCAGACCCATCCATATGGTAATCTTTCTAGGTGATCCCACCTAGTGATGTACCAATCTAATCCAATCCCATAAATGTACTAATTAGTATGATCTCTCTACGAATTTTGTTAAACTCATATAATACCCCATGTTAATCATAGGAATCTATGTATAACCTCATAGGAAAGATTCTGACATATAATTCGCCACATTAGACATGGGATGACTCAGGCTTCAGCACCCTCGGGAAGCCCTCTGATAAGGGAAAATCTAGGTGTACCAGTGATTCAGTATCCAGACATGCCAAATAATCCTCAACCTGACTAATCTTCTGATAGAATGGTGATTCTCTAACAAGACACCCTTAAGAATGTACTAACATAAGTAGTGTATTTAATTATCTTCCACAAAGATATGGAACTGAGATGAGTTTCAAAAACAACGTCGTAATCAATAAAGAATACTTGAACATGGCAATGAGTTTAGAAGGGGAATCCATGAATTGACAGACTGACATCCCATCATCTAGCGTCGATCTAGGGAAAAAATCTCTAAAGAAGTGATGAATATTTCCTTCCTTTATAAAGAGAGAATGTGGGGAAATAATCATTGTGACCTCATAGATGATGATCACTCCGATGATTGTGTTAGAAACAATCAGATATCCTCATATGATTCTGAAACTCCAATTTAATAAATATTAATTTTTAATATATTAATTATATAACCATAACAATTTATATAATACGATATATTATATACTTATATCATCTTATGAAACATTTATTATTAAATTTTAAATTAAAATCTCTGTTCGGGTTAATAACACTTAATTTTTATTATTGGTTTTGGTTCGGCTGTTCTAGTCAATGTAAAATTATCTTAGTTACCTATTATTTATAATGTTAATAATTAAATAAATAAAATATATATTCATCATATATGTATTTATATATAGTCATACATAAAATTTTTTGGTTTAAAAATGAATAAAAACGTTTATGGAGATCGTTGGATCTATGTACAAAAAATGATTTTACATTTTGATGAATAGAATAAATGAAAGGTAAATGAAAATGCATCTTTATAGAAGAATTTTTATAACATATATATATATATAATATAATTTTTTTCTAATCTTATAACAATCCATGTCAAATGGATCTAGAAAATGAATCACATCATTTCATGGAGGTGGTAGACCACACATACACACAAGGGACATTATTGTTTTCTAATGGTAGGATGGTTAATAATTGATGTGAAAACAATATAATAAAAATTAAATATATTTTTTATATGAAATTAAATATTTATAATTGATACCATAGTATATGAGGATTTATAAATAGAAATAAATTTCAAAATGCTCGGTAAAGAGTTGTTCCACTTCATAAAGAAGCCATATTTGGTGTGCGCATTTCTCCTTTAAAGGATGGTATTTTGAAAATAATATGACCTATAAGATGTTTTTTAGGAATATAGTGTGATATTTTATTATTTATTGTCCATTATCAAATTCCCAAAAATTATTTATAATGATGTAGAGGAGGATCCCCTTTTATATGTGAGGATGTGGAACTCTCGGAATTAAATAATGTATTAAATTATTGTAAAAACATTATAGAAAAATGAATAAAAGTTATATATTTATAGGAAAATATGATTATCTATAGAAAGAATATAATGCATAAAAATTATTTGGTAATTATTATATCAGTATCACTTTGATTTATCCTCTATTAAAACATTTAAAAAATATTACAATATAATCATTTTTGTAGATTATATATTCTAAATTTTACCAAAAATGAAAAGTGGCTCATAAAAGGAAAAAGGATGATATGTATGATTTTATTCAATTTAATTTGATGAAAATAATATTTTTATGAAATTTTCATCTATAAATAAAATATTAGTGTTTATAAAATTTGATTAACTTCATTTTTTAAATATTCAGTTAAATTATAATTGAGATTAAAAAGAAATAAAATTAATAGGAATATAAAAATTTCCCAAATACAAAAAAATATATATCTTTTTATGGAATTCATTGGACTCTATTAATATTCCAAAAAAATACTTTTTTATTTTTTAAATGTCATTTACTAAATTGCTCTACTACTTGAATAAGTATTTTTTATGTATTACAGATGAATTTAATATAATTATACCATCAGTGAGAAAATAAAATTCTAAAAAACAAAGTGATAGTAACAAAAAAAACACTACAGATCATATTTTGTGTTTATCTCTGTCATAAAATGTTATTGTTATTAAAATCTATAAACTATAATTTTGGACTTTATTGTTATCTTAAATATAATAAAGAACATATTTATTATAAAATTTGAAAATGGAAATATTTTAAATTAATTCACAAAAAAATCAGTCTTTATAGTAAATGATAATAATTGACCATATTACAACATTTATATGATTATTTCAAAAAATTTCATTTTTATGTAATAATATTTATATGTTTTCTAGAAATTAATTTTAACATTCACTAACAAAAACAATCAAAAATTATTTTTAAATGGAAAATAGTTTCTAAGAAAACATTTGTGTTATATGAAATTGGGTGAAAATAAATAAATATTGATTTATTAAAGAAAAAATATATATTTTTAAATATTGTTAATCCTAATCATACCCAAAAATTAAAGATTTTATCACTAATTATAAAATTAAATAATGATATTTAAATATTATAATGAGGTTTATTTAAACTCAATGTTTTAGTTAAAGAGAGATATTAATTTAATAGAATTCGTTTATAAAGATTTATATGATAAATTCATTGTGGGTTACATTCTACCCACATTAAAATGAATTTATACTTCTATATTTCATCACATAGTGACAAACAGATATGGATATCTCATTTTTTTAAAATCTATGTTCTCCAAAGTATCTTCCTTTAATTAATGGTATCAAAAAAATCAATGACCCGATGAGTGTTTTGTTTCCTAAAATTTTATCTATAAGAGATAGAGTATCCATTCATTGTTACCCGTAAAAGATATATTGGTCAATTTTTATGGCCTTTTATTTCATTACATGTGATGGATTTGATATGTACTTCCATCGAAGAAATACATAGAAAACATTATGAAGTAGTTAGATATTCAGTGCAAATAGAAATTGATAATTTTTTCCCAATTATATTATCATAAGAGATTCTGATTGAAACATGTAGTGGGGGTGACTTTTAGTTGAAAAAATTTATATGAAGGAAAAGATTTAATCCTTGGTCAAAAATATCAGATACATAGTTCCTCTAATGGTCATTGTGTAAAAATTAAACATTTTAACACAAAATATATAATACACATTTCAATATATAATTTCTATATGTTTTAAAATATTATTTTAGAGAAAACTAAAAACACCAAGAAAACATGTTTTTTACCAAAATCCATTTTTTGTATAAAAATTATTTTTACCATACTAAACAAAAAATATTATTACTATGATCTTAATAATATTATTAAATAAATAATAGAACTAATGTTACTTTTAAAAAATTGTAATATAAAATATAATATTCTAAAAATATATTAAAATGAAAACCATAATTTTTAAACATTCACAACAAAATCAGTCTTTATAGTAAATGATAATAATTGACCACATTACAATATTTATATGATTATTACAAAAATTTTCATTTTTATGTAATAATATTTATATGTTTTCTAGAAATTAAGTTTAACATTCACTAACAAAAACAATCAAAAATTATTTTGAAATGGAAAATAGTTTCTAAGTAAACATTTGTGTTATATGAAATTTGGGGAAAATAAATAAATTTTTTTTATTAAAGAAAAAATATAGATTTTTAAATATTTTTAATCCTAATCATACCAAAAAATTAAATATTTTATCACTAATTATAAAATTAAATAATGATATTTCAATATTATAATGAGGTTTATTTAAAGTCAATGTTTTAGTTAAAGAATGATATTAATGTAATAGAATTCGTTTATAAAGATTTATATGATAAATTCATTGTGGGTTAAATTCTACCCACATTAAAATGAATTTATACTTCTATATTTCATCACATAGTGACAAACAAATATGGATATCTCAATTTTTTAAAATCTGTATTCTCCAAAGTATCTTCCTTTAATTAATGGAATCAAAAAAATCAATGACCCGATGAGTGTTTTGTTTCCTAAAATTTTATCTATAAGAGATAGAGTATCCATTCATTGTTACCCGTATAAGATATATTGGTCAATTTTTATGGCCTTTGATTTCATTACATGTGATGGATTTGATATGTACTTCCATCGAAGAAATACATAGAAAACATTATGAAGTAGATAGATATTCAGTGCAAGTAGAAATTGATAAATTTTTTTCCCAATTTTTTTATCATAAGATATTCTGATTGAAACATGTAGTGGGGGTGAATTTTAGTTTAAAAAATTTTTATGAAGGAAAAGAATTCATCCTTGGTCAAAAATATCAGATACATAGTTCCTCTAATGGTCATTGTGTAAAAATCAGATCAATTTAGAAGATGATATATAATAGTAATTGTCTATATCACAAAAAACTGATAAAATATATTATTAGGACGGTATGAAACGAAATAACATTCTAATGATTATATATAGTGGAAACTAAAACATGTATAAACAATAATTATTAAATATTATAATTGTAATAAAAACTAAAAAATTGAAAAAATAATTTAATATTTAACATTAATAGTTAAGAAAGTCATAATTACTCACTTATTAAATATATAGTCTCAATTTATATTAAAATATTATTTCAATCCTTACTAAGAAATTCTATGTTATGATGATCAGTATGGATTTCTTTTCCAATCCCCTAGATTCCATAGATTTTATATATTGCTGTCCGGTCTATATTTTTTGAATAATAAATCTATTTATATAATGATCAATGTATCTACATTCCTACCATTTTAAAACCTCTATCCGATGGATATGATTCACCCATCATTATATTCCTGGAATCCCTTGATCAGATCATGATCATGCATATATAATATCAAAGGTAAAATATTCTAAAGTAATAATATATATAGAATGATTTCTTATAAATTCAACTCATTAATAAATTACAAATCATATAAAATGAGATGTATAAGGGGAGGGAAAAAAGGTTACATGAGTTAAAAATATATAATAGATCCCAACTCTTAAAATGAACTTTATTTATAAGAAATCTTCTAGAATTCATATTTTATGTTTATTTTAATTTCATTAGAAAGCATTCAACTTGATATCTTAGAATGAACATCACATCATTTTAATGTCAATATTTTATTTATAAATATTACAATTCTAAGTTTCATTCCATCCAATAGATATAATTTAAGAAACTGTAATTATTAACTTTGTATTGTTATATGTACTTCACAATTGATAGTCAAACTGGTAAACTAAACAATGGTTAATTTGATGCATAAGAACCATTTTTTTCCAATGTTTATGATTTTTATCATCCAGATAGAAGATACCTTTGTCTAAATTTCTTTCAAAATAACTGTTTTTACTTTGTATTAGACTCACATTCAGTCTGATGGATCATATTTATTAATAAATGTTTATATTCATTTTTAAGTAGTAGTATTTCTATGTTTAATTTAAAAAAAAAATTTCTATAAAAAAATTCTAAAAATTTGGAAATATGAAGGTATTAAACCTAGATTTAATAATATTATTGAGAATTCCAAAAAAAGGGAATCTATAGTGTAAAACATTCCACTCAATGAACTACCCTTTTTTGGAAAGGAAAAAACACTACAATTTGAAATTAAAAAAAATAACATTTAAAAAACAAACCATTATAATTTAATGAAATACAAAAATATATGTCATATAATATTTTTTTTTATTTTTCAAATTTTAACTACCCCAATGTTAAAACCTTCCTTTTATATATCATCTTTTATCTGATGGAATAAATTAAATATTTTGATTCTCCCCCTGAATAAAAAGTATTACATAGAAATATTTGTCCTTTTTATAAAAATATTTCCATTGGATTTATCAATTATTTTTAATCAAATATCCCCATTAAATAAATTATCAAAAACATATCAAATATTATCCACTTAAAACATATCAACATTTTAGAAATCTTCTCTCACATTGTTTTTTAATAATGGAATAAGTAATATATATACCAACTTATGATAATTAAACGTATAATATATGAAATAAATTATATCTGAATTGACTGTTCATCCATGGTATAAAATAAAATAAAAATCATTAAAAAATTATGAATATATTGGACATATAATATTTTGATAAAATTTGATTCACATTGAACATTCATTAAAAAAAATTATTATATCAAAATTATTGATGATAATTTTTATTTTTTCTCTAAAATGAAATAAAAATCACAATAATCATCTTGGAACCATCACAATACCTCTATGACTCAGGTAAAATTGAATCAAGTTTCAAAATTTTTTCTTCCACACCTATATTCATCTAAATCTCTTCTTTCAGGATTTCAACATCCCCATTTATATTTTAATTTTATTCCAATATTATGAATAACTCATCTTCATAGGATCATATAATACTATTTTCAACTCCCTAAATATGAACATTATATTTCTATAATCTAACAAACCAATCTTGGTTATCAGTCTTGTATCAAAATTATTTTAAAATTATTATTATATCAAAAACATTTATTGATAATTTATCAATAGAATTGACAATGTAATGAGAAACATTCTTCATTTTATCAATATGATCCTCCTAGTCCTTTAAATAATTTTCATATTGTATCTACTATCTAAAAACCTTTTTAAAATGTATCTTTTAATCATTTGTTTTACTTTTGATGTATTTAATTTATGTTTTATTTTGGATAACTATCTGTGTCAGGATCTTAATAAAATGTGATTTTTATTGAAAGAGTTCTTAATTTTTTTCATCTCACATAAATATTCTGATTCGAGTGTATCAAATGGCATAACAATTTTATAGTTTGTACAATTTAATTAATTATTTTTTTCCTCTATAACTAAAGATTTTATTTAATTTGATTGAAACATTGAAACAGGTGTTCTAGAAGGGATAACATCAGACTTCCTCTATTTTGATACAACTATTGAATCTTCAGAAACATTGATAGTATTAATATTTCTATCATATTCAAACTTTTAATATACATTCATTAGTTAATTTTTATTTTTATACTTCTATTTTATGATGTGTTTACTTATGAATTTTCTATATCTAGATTTATATCAAACTAGAATGGTAGCAAAGATGATTTAAATGATGACTTCCAAGAACTATTATGATCTTATACCTCTTCTTTTATTTTATTTATTATTCTTCATCATACACTTTTTCTTCTTCCACATATAGTTATTCTTATTCCTTTTAATTTTCTATCATTCACAAAGTCCTTATATCACCTTTTCAAACTTTTGTTACAGATTATGGTTTTTTCTTGTAAACAATTTTTTGAAACTATTATCATGCTGATTTTGATGTTTCTTCAACTATTTATTTACCAATGTAATTTTAACTATATATAGAACCTAGTATGATGTGATAAAACATTATTAATTTTTCAAACAAAGTGTAAGAATGTTGCTCATAATTTTATTTAATAAGACTCCCAATATTTTTTGGAAGTTTATGTGATGGAATATAGACTTCATCCCATAAGGTTATTTCTACTAGCTCAACCACATGTTTATAAGATGTTTTATAAATATGACTTAACCAATTAAATGAAACATATACTTTAAAATATTCATATAATTATTATGAATCATAAAACACACTCAATATTTAGGTATAAAATTATTCAAAATCCACATTCTTGAATTTTTTTTCCCAAAACTAAAAAATTATATTTCTTTAGACAATTAGTATTATTTTTCATAATAAAATTCTCTATGTGAAATTATCTAAAAAAACTCTTTTATTTGAAAAAAAATTAGTAGTGTCTATCATACATATCTAGGATATCGATTATACTAATGGAAAAAAATAGGAATGATCACTAAAATGAGTTGTGAGAGTCAAGGTTGCAAATATTGAAAACCACTGTGGGACAATGGGATACCCAATAATATATATGAACGAGAGGCAATAGTTCAAATTCTATAACGATTAGTTGATTATATTGAATATCATTCACATATTCAATTATAGTTTGACAGAAAAATGTTTTCAAATATAAATATGAAATTTATATATTTTAATATGAAATTTTTTTATTATAATGTATAATTTAATGATTATAAAAAGTTATGTTTTTAATAAAACGAAGATTGAAAAACTAAAATAATATGTAAAAAACATAGACAAAAAAATAGTGAGTAAGAAAAAAATACTAAAAAAGATAACATTTATGCTTTAAAATGTTCCATCTGTATATGTAACATGTTATTGAGTGATTTATTTTGTCCAAAAAACTGATATAAATAAATTTTATAATTGACGTATTTCTTGGAAGACAATTCATAATAAATTTTAAATCAAATAATTTTTTTTATAAAAAAATTATTAATGATTTTTTTATAAATATTATCAATTAAAATCTATTTATAAAAAATTGACTATAGAAAAGATTAAAAAATAATGAGCTTCAATAAAAATTATTTGAAAAACCAATGTATTTAGAAAACTAAAATTGATAGAATACTATTAGTTTTTGTAATACATAACATTTTGAATCCCCCTTTTAAAAGGTCTTCAATAATGTATGTAGATAAGTAAACTAGAATTATTCTTAAATAATCACTTAACATTAATCCTTCCTAACACATTTTTAATTATTTTTAAAATAATATAAAATACGTGGTATAAATAAAATATCAAAAATTTATTCTTATATTCTGAAGAATTATAACATTATATATATTTTTCTGTGTGATATCTTAGGAAATGGTTTCTTATGTCTATGTTATTAGAAATACAACTTCCAACTGACACATATTCGTATTTAGTAGAGTTGGATCAAATATATTTTATAAGATCCATAAAATTTATGACAATTTTTTCTAACAAAAATCTAGTTAACATGCTAAAAAACGTAAAGGGTGTTTTTTAGTCTATAATATTCATTGGTCTGTTTAGAATAATTTTTTGGATGTTTTATATTTTCAAATATAGGTGTTGTTCTACATAATCATTAACTTGTCCATAACCATTTTGGAATGAATAATTCACATCAATTTGAAATTGGTTGAAATTTAATAATGTTGTATAATTCAGAACTATATGAATAGATACAAACATAGCTACAGGGGCATATAATTATTCATAGTCTATTCTATCAAGTTGATCATAACAGTTGAAGAAAAATCTAGAATTATTTAGAACCCTTATTCCATTTTCATCACAATTTTTTTCTAAATGATCTATTTTACTCCAATATAAAAATTATCATTAGGACATTTAATCAATTTCGAAACATTATTCCATTCCAAATCATTGTGGAAATATTTAATAGATTTTTACACTCCTAATCCATTAATTCCTTATCACCATTCATAGGATTGAAAATTCATAAGAATTCAAGATGTCTAATTTCATTTCCCAAAGAAAATATTGTTATACCTAGTTGATCCATATCACCAATGATTTTATCACAAAGATGATTCCTATGAAATAAGTGATTTATCAAATTTTTAAAACACTATTCTTCAAAAATTGGTTTAATATAATCATAAGGTAAAAAATTCAAAATAAATTCATTATTGGTTCTATCATGATAATAAATTTCAAGTATTTTTTGAAAATTAAATTTATAAGAGATATAAAAAGATTAGGATTATGTTTATTTGAAAATAAGATTATTAGTTTCATCAAACATTACATGCAATGTTTCCTCAAAATTACTTTTAAATTTTAAATGAACTATATCATACTTACTAGTAGTAGAATAACTAAAAAAATTCCATCATTATAAATTAGAGAAATATATGTAATTTACCTATAATATTCAAGAAGAATACACTACATTAAAAACAATGAAGTAATAATGTATTGGTTGTCTTTTTTATTCGTAACTAAATGTTTTATTATTAATTGATGTTCAAATTAAAACTCTATTTATTGTATAACATTCAATACTAACATCTTCATCCAAAAAATGGTTATCAACTAAGTATTTACTGAGCATGGAACTAGTAATCTCTTGAGATACACTATTTCTTATTTTGGATATTCCTTTTTTCTATATAGTTCTAGATGATGACATATATAAAATAATTTTTAATAATAAAATATTCAAAAAATGAGTTTAAAATATCTCTGACATTATATCCATGAATAATAATCTTATAGTGGTATTTATCATTATTAGTGTTTGCTAAAAATGTTTTAAAACATCAAAAAAATTCATATTTTCTATCTAGAAATTTTACCCACGTATATCTACTGTAATCACATAACTATAACATATAATGATTATTTTCCACAAGTACTTTTAGTTTTTGAAGGATAAAATAAATCCATTCAAACTAATGTTAATGTATCAAAATTTCAGAATCTAATAATAGATTTAAAATGTGACTCATGTTTCATACCAAATTGATGAGGATCATTCACGTTCGAAGTATGAAACCATAGATAAAGTAGATTATTAACATTTCCTTTATTTAAAAATATATGTAAATTTCTAGGATTATAATGTCTTAATATTATATTCCATAACCAATATTAATCATTAATTAAACTAAGGAATAGAAACACATGGATCCTAGTGCCTTCAATAATTTATGTATCAATATTATCCTACAAATATTTTGAAATAAAAAACTATATTGAGAAATATGAATATTATAATCATCATAAAAAAAATAAATAGATAACACTCGCCACATAATTGGATTTTTATTATAAAAAAGTGCTTAATTATTATAATAAATAAATCATTTGAAATTAAAACTGTCGTATGAAGAACAATGTTACATATACCAATTAACTATCCTTGATAATTATCTATAAATTTTACTATTCCACATTTCTTATTTATAATCTTAATTAAAAAATAATTTTTCTAAAATATGTAAAAAATAGCCACTATCCATGTCGTATATTTTGTAGTTTTTTAACATTATTTGTTTTCCAGAGAACAAAAACAATATTTTTTCGGATCCCAATCCATTATGGGTTCAATATTATTAGAAAGTAAATTCTTAGGAAGCCAAATTTTGTCTACAATACCACATTGATCAAATGAAATTTATTTTAAAAAATATTATTTATAAATAACTAAAGGATTATCTTTATTTAATTACATGTATTCTTCTAGTGTCCACCACATTGAAATTTTGTTTAAAACGGAGAACTCAATAAAATAAAGTATATAATACTAAAAACTGGATTTTTTATAAAAAAATGTTTGGAAATATAAGAAGGAGGTTTAATTTTTTTAGATTTTATAATGGTTTTTATTTTAATATGAAATATTAGAAAAAAGATACCCCAAACTCATAATTTTAGATTTACCCACAATCGTTTCATCCTTAATAATATTAATTTCAGAACTAAGATGAACAAAATCAGTTTTTAGACAATGTTTCCTAGAAATTGATTTCTCATGTTATTTTAAAAGAATATATTTTTTAGAATTAGTTTTAACATGTTATATAGAAAGATTTTACATCTAATCATAAAGAGTATTAATACTTGAACATTATGTGAAATATAGTTCATGGGAATTATAATGTTTTTTATAAATTATAATTTATTTATAGTCATATTGTTTAAAAAACCTATACAATTCTTTATTACTTGTATTTGTATTACCCATTTAGATTATGAATATTCTCCATTAAATGATTTATATTTTTTATCAAAATTACATACATGGTAATTTTCATTTAATGTAATCATTTAAATAAATGTTATATTATGTACATTATAAATGGGAAATTTAATTAACTTAAGTATTTATGAAAATAATACACTGTTTATTTTTTTGGAACATTCATTGTCTGACGTATTCTCAGAACAAAAATATCCACGAATTTCACTCCATGATTTAGAAACCTTTGAAATTTTCAAGATATTTTTTATATTTCTACGTAGAATTCATGTATGAATTCTTATCTTTATTATCATTTATTTTAGGAATATTAAAATACAATATAATGTGTCAATCATTTTTTAATTAAAAAAACAATTTTATATTATTACTTATCAATCTAATACTTATGATTCTCCATGTATTTCCTCTAAAATATTTTATAGATAAAATTTAGTTGGTCTTTTTAAATATTTTTCAATTCATTTCCTCTCTATTTTGAGGAACCAGAATGTAATTAAATAAAAAATTTAATTGATATTTAATTATTTTACAACATTTTCATTAAATTGATCTTGAATTGGAACAATAGATGTAGTTTCAAAAGAACCACCTCAATTATTATATTTCTTTTTTTTTCAGCATCCATTTTCAGTCTTCCATGATACTATATAAGGGTACAAATAAAATCATCTAATATAATATTTATAATATATCATGTATTATCCATGGCTTTACTTTTCAGATCCCATTAATTATACATAATTTCAATGATTTTCTCAACCAATATTCCATTTTTTTAATCATCTTCTCCAAGTGAATGCATCTTTTTTAATATAGTATTGATTCTCTAAAGTATTTTCTCTAAATATTCTCTTGGAAATAAATAAAACACATGATAATCATGTTTAAAAATATCTCTTCTATTCTCAACAACATTAGAAGATATAAAGTGATTAAATTCTATCCTTTATTACATATATAGTATGTTTCATCAAAAAAATAAATTTTACTATATATATTTCCAATCATTTGGAAAATGAAGATCTTTTGATGCTCTAAAATTCAATTGAAATTTATTCTTTTCAGGATTCATAAAGGTTTTTCATTTCTTCTCTACAATATAATAATATATGATTAACATGAAAAAATTATCAACACTTGTATTGATCACATGTGTATTCATTCTATCTCTACATTATTCATAGTCATTCGCATGAAAAATAGGTGTCCTACTGGGATTCATACTATCTAATGCACAAAAATTTAGAATGACTCTATTAAATATATTTCAATATAATTTCTATAAGCACATTACTGTATAAAATATATTAAAATGTAGTTTTTATAAAAAAAACATGGATTTGATGATGAAATTAAAAACATAATAGGTATAGTTATAGAACCCACTCTGATACCAATTTTTTTATCATAAGAGTTTTTGATGGAAATAAGAGAGAGTGGATAATTGTGGATTAATTTTTTTGAAGGAAAAAAACAATTCATCTATATTCAAAATGATGGGACTCAGAGTTCATCCATTGATCAGAGTATAAAAATTGGATCTAGTCAGGAAATGATATATCAGATTAATTATCAGTATTAGAGATACAACAACAAAAATGATTATTATAAATATTAAAAATGAACTTATTTTCTAATTTTTTAGCTTTTTAGATTGTAAAACATATAAAAAAAATAAATATATAATTTTATAATAGTAATAAAAACATACTAGTTTTATTAATGAATTTACTACATAATATTAATAGTGATGGATGTTATAAATCTGGACATTATATATCTGCAGTTTCAATACCTAATGTAAATTTCAATATTTCCTTACCAATAATTACCTTGATCTGATAGATCAGTGTCACCTTTATCTTTCTTGTAAATGAAAACACTTTATATGATGAGAATCGTCACTATATTAAGATCCCACAATTTCCTCGATCCAATTGATCAAATCCAAACATATTCATATCATCGAAAGCCCTCAATCTAACCATGATTGGATATAATTAATAAATATGGAAAAATGTTCTAAGGAATTTATAGTCCTAAAAAGTGTTATTTATAATTTCATATTTTTATTATATTTAAAAGTTTATATAATGACATGTTCATGAAAAGAACAAACATAGACTTATTTTGAAAAAAAGTATTATATTTTATATCTTCAAATCACCTACCATATATAGGCATTATTCAAACATTATTATTTCTATGTTGGTTGGAGAGGCTTCAGACTAATTTTACATAGAATGATAATAATTATTTGGTTCTTGATATTGATAGAGAGAAATAAACTATACATTAGTTGTTTGACATCATTTCGTTTAGAACCATTATATTTTTTTTATTTTTATCTGATATATATAATTCAATTCAGTCTAATTAAAAACATTATATTGTCTGATTGAAACAAATACTAACTATCAAACTAATAAAATAAATAATCGATAATATTATATATTGATTCCAATGTTAGTTTAATGTTCTTAAATTTTTTCATTACGATAGATTAGACATTATTCTAACCATGATTTAGAATTATAGTTGTTATAATGTATCAGACACACATTCATTCTGATGGATCATATTAAATAACAATATTTTATATTAAATTCTCAATATAATAATTTCAATGTTTGGTATAATATTTTTTATAGAATACAATTACTCAAAATTGTTAAATATAATGCTGATAAACATAGTTTTATTAATGTTTATTTATTTACAAAACTAAGGAAAGTAAAAGTAAAAAAGTTATGTATTCAACTCAACACCAGAGAAATAAATATTATAGAAAGGATAAATGTATCTAGGGAACAAGTTTCCCATCTTTTAAAATATCAAAACCTTCTTCAAAGGATATAATAATTATAATATATTTTCACCAACATAAAACTTTATATCATAATGATGTTTTTAGTATCAATTTTTCACGATTATCATATGACTTTATATTCTATAATATGATCTAAAATTATATTCTTTATCTTCTTTTAATAGATGAAAAAATATATTTCTTTCTCCATTATCATATAAACCTGATGGATTTCATCACATCCTGATATCATAGATTGATTCAAAAGGGTATATATAAATTATCAAATGATAGAAATTATTGTATGTTGTTTATATCAAAGGTTTTTTTTGATCCCAACCACCATCTAAAACCAATGTACAATATATCATCATATTCTATAGGACATCCATTGTTTCCAAAGACTATCCATTTGTTTGAGGATGATAAGAAATACTAAAACACAAGAATGTGCTTAGATATTACTGAAGACTTCAACATAACATCATGGTAATCAATATATTCTAATGAAATAAAATATTATAAGGTACTCCATGGAATCTAACAATATCCTTAATACATAACATTGAAATATAGTCTTGATCGAAATCCTCTCTAATTGAAATAAAGTGCTGCGAACTTATAAGAAGATCTAACATAATCCAAATTGCATTATTCATGTTAGATTTTATTAGGATTCTGATTATGAATTCCATTATAATATTTTTTCCATTTCATTTTAGGTATGGGTAATTGTTTCTAAATACCCACATAATATTTTCTACCATTATTAACATTTTGAAATACAATTAATTAAGATAAATACTATATAATATCCTTTTTTATGTTTCCCCACCATAAATAGACTATCAGATATCTATATATCATCTTACGTACAGGGTTAATCGACAAAGAGAAACTATGAGATTCATCAAATTGTTACTTCCAAAATTGTAGTATTGAATGGAAATATACACAGTTCCTGAACCTTATCAATATATTAAAATCATTTTTAAAATTAGGAACATTTTTACCTACTTATTCATTTTCATATCTTCATTTCACTCCTCCATAATCATTTCATCGATGGATGGTTGAAAATTCATCTATGATATAAGAAATCTATCTCCCTTTATTCAAATTTTATGTTCCATCATATAAAAATTCATAATACCAATACTAGCCTGGACATTGTCACGCAATGAATCATCCAACATGTTCAATAACCCATATTGGTAACATACTGATAAGTGATAATATATAATCAATTATAACCCTATTTTATAGTGAATATTAATCTCATTCAATGTAATGATATAATTACAAATTATATAAATTTTATTTGTGTCACAAAATTCACCACAATGATAATTCCTTGTTATATTCAACAAAAAAATTATCACTTCCATCTATAAATAATGATTCATGTAAATTTGATCGTGTATTATAAATTAACATGAATCTTATACAATCACTATATCATTCTCCATGAGGAAACATCCTAGAACCATATTTGAGGCATCTATAAAGATCCTAGCCTATTTTATTAATTTTTTGGGTTTTGTGTCTACAGTTGACCATTAAAACAATTTCATCACCATCCTATAATTTTCATCAGAATCATATATCCATATCAATGTAACCAACATTAGAGTCAATATCGATATTTGAATAGATTTTTTTGAGGAATATATCAATAATCATATATAATATCAAAGAAACTTAGAGGAATTATAGATAATGACAATTGTGGATGGTTTGCGCCATTTCTAAATTACAACATTCTTCGAAGGATCCAATGATATAAAATCAAATTATATGTTATGACCCATGAATTAAGGATTCTGATGCAAAAAATCATGCTTGGTAAATATGTCATATATATTCTCTTTTCGTAGAGAACTCCAAATAGTTATCAAATGATATTCATGATCATCCTTTCTCATTGAATTTATATGATTATCATAGAAAAACACTATTAAAAACTGATAAATATAATCCATAAAGAAACTATTCATGGAATCCATGATTATAATAGGGGTATTAATATTTCCAGATTGAATCACTAAAAATTCATAATGCACAGACCACATAAGGATTGTTTTATTGCGTATAGAACCTCTCTTACCCCTTAGTTAAGGATATCTAGATTATATATTAATCTATAAATGTATTAAGCTCCTCATAATTTATCAATCAAATCAGTAAAAAATGTATGATGATACTTATTCCCGATAGTTATATTTTTTTGTTAAAAATAATTAATACAAAGATACATTGGCCAATAATTCTTTCTAAAAAAATGAATAAGTTCTCCCATGGTGATACAATAGGAAGTATGAATCACTTAGTATGAATCTATTTGATTTTATTCTTTAATTATAGTAACTCAATTTGGTTCATTTGATAAGGTGTCTTTTAAATAGTTGTTTCACTATGTATGAGTTATATTCAAAAATCAACATCATGATCTGTAGTAAGACAATGTAACTATTTTAGAAAAACATATAAAATATCCCATATAATATTTATAAATTCAATATTAATTTTTCATCCACTATCTGATATAAATAACCTTAAAATATGATAATTAACACACCCTTAATAGATGCAATTTCTATTATATATCTCCATTCATACTCGAATTTATTAATGACCATAACATCAACTAAGTTATGAAATATTCCTTCTCTTCCACTTAAACTGATTTGGGATCCATATATTGAATTTAAATACATGGAAGGAATCAAATTATGTCCATAAAATTGAATAATTTTATGATTTAAAATGGAAAATTCTACAAGAATCAAATAGAGTTGATATATAGACCCCAGATGTTCTTTTATAACCAATATGATTTATCTTCTATAACACAACCTATAATAATTGAGGAGAAAATGACTATGCTTCTTCAATATAAATAATTTTTCTATGGGTGGTGCATTTTTTGGTGTCTTCTATTTGTATGTTTCGTGAAATTTCATGTTCATTTTATAAAAACAATCGCGATCTTATATCCATCTTCCAAAATATAATCACATCCATGTTCAATTCAAGCCATTTTTTTGATGTTTCATTAAAAATATATGGAATATATTTTGATGGATATAATCTTATTCCCTCATTTTATTTATTTTAATTTTTATGATTCATCATCTTCTATTTCATAAAAAAACCAAATGAATTGTGGGAATCTTCTTCTTCCATTTCTACAATGAGTTCACACCAAAAACATTCTTTATAGATTTTCAATATTTATAGTGCTAATTACATTCCATGACTTGGTATTCAAACCATGAAATAATAAAAAAATTGATGATAATTAACCAAGAAGACTACCTTGTTAATGTTTTAATATTTCTGTCATAGGCACCCTGAATTCGTCATCATTCATCTTGAGCTCCTGGAATTACATCTCTATTTATTTCAAGAACATGGCAGAAGTACATACATGAAAATATTCTCACAAACTCATCCAATAACCATGACTCAATTTCATTCATTTTACACATTTTATGAATTATATTCCACCATTTATTTGTTTCTTCATCCAAATGATAATGTACACATAAAATTTTTTTATTTTCAGACCATTGGAAAATAGAAAATCATTTCTTAATGGTTATGATTCTTGACATAGATACTTCTGGATTTGAATACCCACTAAATGAATGTTTACATTGCATCATGAATGAATAAATATTATTTTATTCAACACTTTAAACATTTTATATCTCAACATCAATAATTCACTACGAATATTTTTTTATCGTCGAAAATAGATTCTTTATTGCACCTCTTGTATCATTTTTGTTACTAAGGTGGAAATTCAATGCATCTTCCACCATATTTTTTATTAACATGTTGTATTATGGTTCTAGAAATTGACTAAAAAATATTTTTAAGAATAATGATATAATATAAGAGTGATCTATCATATAATGGTAAAATATTTTTTATTGTGTGTTAATATCACGACACATTTTATTCAATCTATATATCTGCATTTTTAATTTTGTTTAATAATAGAAATCACACAAAAAATATAATGTTATTGTATTATCATACATATCCCCAATGTTTCCACCATATTTTTGTATCCTAATCATAAATGATTAACTGATCCCAACTATAATACCAAAAATAATGATCATGGCATTCTAAAAAAATTACATCTTTTTAAATGAATATTTAATATATAACATTATAGTACATTAACAAACCATAATGGTTTAGTGTTTTTGGAGATAGGATTAAAAAACATCATATTTAGATACTTTAATTACCAATTATCATAACTTTATTCTCACATTTCACCCTTCGAGATATACACTATATAAAAATACATTCCAAAACCTATGGAGTGGATACATAAGAAAGGGGGAGATTAGATTCTCTAGAAGGGTATATATAGGAGAAATAAATTTATTATCATATAAAATCATTAAATAAGTATAAGGGTATGAGATAATTCATAAAAACATATATAATTACTACCCCATATATCAAAGATCGTAAACACAATTCATTTTATGAAAAATTATCATTATAAAACATTAATAAAAATTTAAAAACATCAACAAATAAATCATCAAACATATATTCATATCAGAAAAATGTAATAAAAGTGTGGTATAATAATATATATTGGAACTATTTAATATTTAACATTTAACTAAATATACAATAAAATCATTATATAATGCACATCGTTACCTTTATCAAATATCATAAGGAATTAGGAACCGTTACAGGATTTTAACAATAGATCAAGATCATCAACTTTTTTCCCGTAATTATCTTTTGAGATACAAAAACAAAAAATTTGGGGGTTATATAATTAAGTATCTAACCAAACATAATGAAAACCATACATATGTGTTCCAAAATATAATAAAACATTCATCATATCATCATATAAAAAATGTGCAATGAAAATAATTTTCATACACATTTCATAAATTCATCATATCATGATATATGTTACAATGGTTATGATTCATGACATAGCTACTTGTGGATTCGAATACCCACTAAATGAATGTTTACATTTCTTCATGAATGAATAAATATTATTTTATACAACACATTAAAAATTTTATATCTCAACATCATTAATTCAATACGAATATTTTTTTATCGTTGAAAATAGATTCTTTATTGCACCTCTTGTATCATTTTTGTTACTAAGGTGGAAATTAAATGCATCTTCCACCATATATTTTATTAAAATGGTGTCTTATGGTTATAGAAATTGACCAAAAAATATTTTTAAGAATAATGATATAATATGGGAGTGATCTATCATATAATTGTTAAATATTTTTTATTGTCTATTGATATGATGACACATTATATTCAATCTATAGATCTGTATTTTTAATCTAGTTTAATAATGGACATCACACAAAAAATATAATGTTATTGTATTATCATACATATCCCCAAAGTTTCCACCATATTTTTGTATCCATAATCATAAATGATTATCAAAAACCAACTATATTACAAAAAATAATGATCATGGAATTCTAAAAAAATTACATATTTTTAAATGAATATTTAATATACAACATTATAGTAAATTACCAAACCATAATGGTTTGGTGTTTTGGAGATAGGATTCAAAAACATCATATTTAGTTACATTAATTACCAATTATCATAACTTTATTTTCAAATTTCACGTTTCGAGATATACACTATATAAAAATACATTCCAAAACCTATGGAGAGGATACATAAGAAAGTGGGAGATTAGATTCTCTAGAAGGGTATATATGGGAGAAATAAATTTATTATCATATAAAATCATTAAATAAGTATAAGGGTATGATATCATTCATGAAAACATATATAATTACTATCCCATATATCAAGGATCGTAAACACAATTCATTTTATAACAAATTATCAGTATAAAAGAGTAAGAAAAATTTAAAAACATGAACAAATAAATCATCAAACATATATTCATATCATAATAATGTAATAAATGTGTGGTATAATAAAATATATTGGAACTATTTAATATTTAACATTTAACTAAATATACAATAAAATCATTATGTAATACACATCGTTACCTTTATCAAATATCATAATGAATTAGGAACCGTTATAGGATTTCAACAGTAGATCAAGATCATCAACTTGTTTCCTGTAATTATCTTTTGAGATACAAAAACAATACATCAGGGGGTTATATAATTAAGGATCTTCCTAAACATAATGAAAACCATACATATGTGTTGCACAACATCATAAAACATTCATCATATCATCATATAAAAAAACGTGCAAAGAAAATAATTTTTATACACATTTCATAAATTCATCCTAGCTTGATATATGTTAAAAATATGGATGGTATTCATATCATTATCGAAATCACAATCCATACCAGTAAGGAATAAATATAAATTTATTGGATCGTATCCTTCCTTAATGTATAATTCACATCAATGGATGTTATGATATATTTCATTTCCTTTAATATATCATTGAAATATTGATTATGAAAAATCACCTTAAATTATTATATCACCTATTTAAAATCCCTATTTTTATTTAATATTAATGTAACAATTTTATATCAAAATAACTATGTAATATATTTAAATAATCATTAATTTTTTTTGGGTAATTAAGATATAATAATTAATTGAGGTTATGTACGTTAAAAAATTATTTCATTCAGACATTTAGTAAAAAATCAACTATTAATTAATCAAAAAGAATATTCATTTATGAAATTTAATTCAATGTAAAAATTAGGGGAAATTTTATTTTATGAATCATTTGATATTAATAAAAAACTTTCATAAAATTATTATCAATAAAATAAAGATCTGAATCAAACTAAATTCTTGATCAAATAGCAAATCATAGTATGTTTTCCATAAAAACATGCATCCATTATCATGAGTAGTTAATGTAAGAATAATTAAAGGAATAAATTTTTCCCTAGAAATAAATAGATGAGTATAAATTTTAATTAATATAATTAGATAATATCTCTTGTATTTAATTTCTTCATATGTGTTAGAAAATTTAGTATAAAAAATATAAAATAATTATAAAAAATTTCAATTGCCACGCTAACATATATTTGGTTCAATATATTATTTTATAAATACATCTTAATAATTTTTTATTTGAAAATTGTTATTAAAATCACTAAACCATTTGATTACATTTTCATTTTTAATGTATGTTTTGGTTTGGTCGTTTGAGTTGTTATGCATTAAAAATGTTTCAATAATCAACATAATTTTAATTATGATTATGTAACATATATATTCAATATATATATATAAATAGATTCATTTATAAATGAAGAAAATAGAAAAATGCACTACAATGTTCATGGAGAATATAGGCTTTAGGTACACATTAACAATGCATTTAATTTTGAATAAATTGAAAAAAATAACCATAAATAATAATTATGATTTTTTAACCATTATTATATAATATATACCATATATATTCATTATTAAATTATTTTTCCATAAATGTAAAATATAAGTGAAAAAAATCTTTTTACATCATAGAAGTGGTAATTCACACAACGCACTGGCGATGTTATTGTTTTCTAATATATGCATTAAAGTGGGATAATGGTTCTTCCATATTTATAAACAAATTCAGTAAATTAAAGATTCTTATGTCTTCAATTTATAATTTATACCATTTATTTTGAGAAATTATAATATTATATAATGTTGAAAATGATCAGTTAACATATATAACTCTTCATTGTGAAACAATAATTAACATTCACATTATGCTATTAATGGATGTTCTATTTAAAAAAATTAAAATCTATATGGTATGGTAAATGAAAATATGATTATATTATGTTGGGACTTGTTAAATATATAATTATAATACATTTTGAATAATGAGGGAGAGGAGGTGGCCCTTTTATAAGTTTAGATAGGGGTTATCATTGAATTTCATGAAATATTAAAAAAATATAAGTCAGTATTCATTAAAACTGGATAAAAAATTATATACATCAATGATCATATGAGGATAGGTAGAAATTATTTTTAAATAAAATTTGAACATGTTTTTGGTAGTGTTTTTAACTGTATCTCTTAGTTTTAACTGATGATAACATTTTGTAAATTAATACAAGGTAAATATTTTCTACACTTTATCAAATATTAATGTTAACATAAATGTAGATTTTTCTAATAACTAGACAATGAATTGAAATGGTAATAACAAGAAAACATTGGAATTTTCAGACAATATAAACTGTGGAATATAATAATTAGTCACAAATCACGATTTAGACAACATATTATAGTCTTCATTGGATAACCTCTTGTAAACTATTCAGGGAATTTCTTCAAATAAAAACATTACTCATTTTATTGGATAAAAATATGGTTTTTTGACCAAAGTTCTATAGTGAAATCATAAAAATTATTTTTTGTGACCCATAGAACATAAAATAAAGGATAAATTTCATCATTATAGATCCTGTTATTTTCTAGCATTCATTACATATATGGAATTATTTAAAAAAAGAAGGTTTGGAATATCTTGGGGAGCACCATTTTATGAAAATGTGTTTGGGTATAAAAAATATGTTTTTAGCATGGAAAATAATGGGATGGTTTTAGAACAATAATAAGTGTACATAAATAATAATGTAAGTGTTTGATGAGAGTTATTATTTTTTACCCATAAATTAGGATAGTAGAGATAGTAATTGGATACATAAAATCATATTCCAAGATGTACAATTTAAAATTAATGGCATAACAGAAAGAAATTTCTTGAATATAAAGTAGGAGCGGAGGGTCTCTTTATATTTAAAGGTATCCTTAAAAATCATCAGATGAAATCATTAAGATCCAATGAAAATAATAGGAATTATTAATAGAGGGGTGCAAGTGGAAATTTATACTCAATGGGGTTTGAATGAAGAGGAGTGTGATTATGTGTGTGTATTAATATAAAAAATGATGATAATTATTTACTATTGTCTAAACATTGTTTTCTTATTATAAATGATACAAAAAGTATACAACTCAATCCATACCATAGTTTTTTCTTAGGATTTTTACTATGCACAAGTGGAATTCAATATTTTACGAAGTAAAAAATTAATATATTTAAATATTACAAATGGTGATTTGGAATTTGGTCATATTCTAAATGAATTGATTTTAAAATACATAAATATAACATCAAATATGGAGGATTATTTAATGGTTTAGAAATGTAAAAAATTAACATAGAAACATTATTTTAAATAGGATATATATTTTTTGTTTTGTAAACATTTTATATATTTTATTACACAATGTTACAGCCCTTACATGGTCATAATATTACAATTTAATTACACTATATTTAATTTCATCCCCAAGATAATACCAAAATAGAAAATTAGAAAAAATTCCCCTATTTTATATTGACATTTATTGAATTAAAAAGATAATATTTAATTTATTAAAATAAATTTCTAAATTTAATAACATTTGAATTTTAATTAAAATCTTAGTTTACTATAATAAAAAACTATGATCAATGTTCTAATTCTTATAAATATTACATTGGAATTCATTAAATTATATTATATGTGGAAATATATTTTACATAATAACAATAATTTAGTAAAGTAATATATATAAATATATTATTTAATTTATCAAATATTTTGTTACAATAGTATATTTTCCAAAAAAATATAACTTTGAATTCTATGTATAAAATTATAATTTTTGTCAAGTCATATATAATTTTATATATAATGTTATAATGAAAATCGGGGAAAATGATAATAACATAATATTTAATAACTTATAATATTATGTTTTAGATATATAAGACCTTATTAAACCATCATACTGTCTGAAGGTATGGTCTGTGATGTTGGTAATTTTTTAGAGTGGTACAATGAAAGTGGTTTGTGCATTGATCTCAATAATATTGGACTTCTCTAGGAATATTTTTCATTCATGATTAATTTGATGAATTAAATCTTGGGTTTGGTAATGATCAATGTCAAGTCAAACCATATCCAATTATATCTCTTACAAGTTTGATTTATAGGTTAAAATACTAGTATTCAAGGCCATCAATTTTTCATATTGTATCAAATATACATTACCATAACCCCTATTTTATAAAAACCATAATGGGAAAATTACAATTACTATATTACAAAAGGATACGATTTCTAGTGGAATTTTATATCATAAGTACTGTATTTTATTAATATCCAAACTAATTTTTGTAGTGCATGTTTTTTCAATTCCTAAAATATGTAATAATGTTTTTATTAACTCAAAAATTTAATTTAATTTATTAATTATAAGGTCATGACATACAATTTAACCATTAATTTTTCTTTTATTATTTATAGTTATGATCTTTGTATCCATGAAATGAACATAAATAACACTTTAAATGTCTCACAATACATACTTTATATTATATTATACACACTTATCCAAAGAGGTAATTTGAATATTCATACCTTCATGTTTATTCAATGAATGGTCACCCATTGTTTTCCATCTGGATCATTTCTCATCTATATTGTCAAGGAAGTCCAAAATATACATTTTTATTTCCATATAACATCAACAAATTTATTCATATCGTCTTAACTGGTGTTTAAATTGGTCATTTTGTAAAATTTTATTTAATAATAACTAATTTCAACCCATATTTACAATCATTTTTAAAAGTATATTAGTTGCGTACGTGGAAAATAATTGAAATTATTCTTCATAGATGAAAATGAATTCATAATACCTTTTCATTAATTCTAGTAATTTCATTTTTATTCTATTTCGAATATCATTATTAATATAAATTTTATGGAAGCATCATTAATAACATCCATTTTTTGAATCAATTTCTTACATTTCCTCAGTGTTCGCAATCAAATATAATCGTTGTTTGACGTGAAATTCAGAATATTAAACAAAAGGGTTACCTTCAATATTTTGAACATACCAAAATCATAAATTATATATCAACATTGTCAATATACAAAAAAAACTATTCTATTCCAACAATTGTAAGTGTTTTATTTTGAATTCTAATATCATTTATTTACTATTTCATCTTCCCTAATATCTCTTTGGATAAAAATTATGAAAAAATATGGATTTAATAAATAAACATAGAAGTATTCATATTCTATCTGATGAAAAATTATAACGTCTTTAATTTTCATTTTATGATTCTCATATCCACTATATGTATCTACACTTTTTCTATGATAACATAAATAACACCTCATTCCCAATATATACAATAATTTCATGATTTTGAACATTGGTATGATTTTAATCCATTTACATGGAAATATTGATTTATTAGTTTAGATAATTATGTAAAACATTACATACAAAAGGTAGAATTTATACACACAATCCATTTTTTCTAAAAAACAATTTCATTATAATGACTCACTTTATTTATTCAATGTAACTATCATATCTCGATATCTAACATTATTAAATTTTCTACACATCCTAAATCCCTATTTTTTCAAATATGAGAACAAAAAATAGAGACTTTAAAGTGATATAAAAATATAAAACCATTATCCAATTTATAAACATTAATATAAAATATGAATTCATCAATTTTCAATAATGAAAAATTTATTAAAAAATAACTATAATTTTTAGCAAAATTACTCTATTTTGTAATAGATTAAAGAAATCACAACAAATAATAATGAAAAATTGTAATAATAGGTTTTACTTGGAAAAAAATCATGAATACTATTCGATGAAAAAATTCTTTTCACATTTATAAGAAAATGTCATAAAATTCGTTTAAAATCATAACACATATTTTTAACATTAAAACCAACTTATTTCTTTTCTAAAAACTTATGGCCATCACATTTCATTACATTGAAACATTATCCTCAAATCCACTTATAAAAAAACTGTTACAGTTGATTCACCATATTGTATAACTACAATATCTCATAGTTGTAACATATACTTTATAAACTATTTAACAATTTCTAAAATAGTGGAGATCTATATCAGGTTAACCTGTTATAAGAGATATAATGATCTCAAACATCATTAACATAAAATTAAAATTACAATATCCATATCATAAAAACATATATATTTCAATTTAATAATAAAAAATTCAATATTCATTAAATACTATAAGAAATAACACATTCAATTTTATCATATATATGTGAAATATTTTCTATGTATATTGCTATAAAAATTTAAAACAAAAAATAACCAGGATATAGAGAGAATTATTTTCTTTGAATGTAACCGAATATATATATATGAAAATAATTTTTATTTGTAATATCTATGTCATTATAAAAATCTAGCCAAGTAGTATATGTTTAAAAAAAATTACATAGTACTTTCGTAAAAAAAATTCATCATGACTTGTTTGTTAATTTTTTAGAAGAGTAACATTTAGTAATTAAAAATATTGTCAAAATTATTTTAAAATTTCATTTAATATAATTTTATTTTTAAATAAGAAAATCGTTAAACTTTTTAATGAAAATGGATATGGATTAAAAAACATTTCATGTAATACTTTAAAAATGTTTTAATGAAAATACATTACATTAAGTCATATCACACTTCATAAATTAGCTAACGATGTATAATTAAATTATATTTATTTTTAACATGTTTAAAAAAATTAATTTTAATTACATTTTAATTATCCTTTTTATTTCATTAGTTTCCTTAATTTATTTACCTACAAAATGAATGTTCATATTGGATGTTTTGGTTCAGTTTGGTTTATAGCATCAAAACAAAAAGATTGTGTTAACTACATTGAAAGGGGTAACGATACCATTACAACCCAAATATTAAAAATTATATATATATATAATATTTATTCAATATATACTATTTAAAAAAACCATATATGGTACAAATTAAAACTGAACCGTAGTGTTTCTTGGAGTAGGTATTACGTACATAAGCATGAATGAAGATTCTATTTTTCTAAAGGGTGTTAAATAAATAAAATAAATATTAATTTTCAATCTAGAGATTTTTATATGTATTAACTTTAATTTCTCTTCATTACTTCCATCATTGTAAAAATATATATATGATTGAGATGAAAAATTAGCTTCATTGGTGAATGGAGGTGGTATACCTCACGTACACACTAGAGAAAATATCAATTTGCAACTAATGAAATGACAAAAAATATATGTGATATATTATATTTCTAGAATAAAAATTAAGTCATAAATATATTATATTTTCATTTTTTACATAATTTTTTCGATTCATATTATCTGATGATGAAAACTTAAACATACCACTTTCTAGATGATGTATTCCACAAATATAAATGTGTGATGTTTCCATTTCCTAAAAGATGAAAATATTGATGAAATAAGATTTTATTATAATAATAATAACATTAAAGTATATTAAAAAAATAACAATATTATTTTAACATCATTGAAAATGATTTGACAAATATGGAAGAATAAATATACTTGAAATAGGTTGGCTAGGGCTTATACCTCCATATCCAATATCTTCCTTTAATATAATCATTAGGCCTTCTCATATTATCTACTGAGAATACCTATAAATATTGGATTTGGGTATCGATATTTGGAAGATTATTGGGTACGTATTTGAAAAAATATAGTTCTCAAAATGTGTGAGTAATGGAGGAGAGGAGGTACCCTTTTAAATGTGAGGGAAGGGTACAATTAAATTTTTTTAAACATTTATATTTTATATTGTATTAATAATGGGAAAGTGTCTCCACATCTAAAAAATTAGTAATATATAGAGACAAGGGTTGAAATTTCATCATGATATAAGAATTAAGATAATTTTTTATGGCCTAATCAATTAGTTTTTACCATAATGAACATGATTTAACAATTCACATGTTGACACATTTCTATGGTGGTTAATCTAAATAATGTTCAGAACATGTAATTTAACTAATTAATAAATTTTAACCCCATCATTCCAAATATTGATTATATTTTTTCAATATTATGTCTTTATATGTGAAGAAATTACTTTTAATATATGATTTTAAAATAACGTTAAAAATGGTTTTCAAAAAACAATATTTAGAGGAAACAAACAAACTTATTCAAAAATCAAATTAAACATTGATTATATTTGATTTTTTTAGATTACTATTACTAAAATGGATCATACATTAAATTAAATCCTAACAAAATAGGAAATTTAAAATAATTGTTTCATGAATAGAAATAATAGTTTTTCAACAATTACCATTTTTCACTGTTAAGAATAAATTATTTTAAAAATAAATAAATAAATCATATTATATCTTTGATATTTTGAATAAAATATTGAATTACTTTTAACAAATTAATTTTTTTTAATCAAGAACGATTCTTTTAAGGAAACTGTAACTTTTTTGAAAATCAATTTTGTTAAAAATATAATTTTTTTGACTAAATTATTTATTTAATTATTATAAAACTATGATGAATTTAAATCCATAAAATGAATACAAATATATAATAAGGATTATTTACTCAAACATTAACTAGGTATTCAAACATGAAATTTTAGTGTGTCTGCATGCATAAATTACTAAGTACGATATATGTTTTAAAAAAATTTGAGAGGTCAAATTTACCATCCTGGATTACAAAAAATCTAAATTGAGAATTCATTTATCTCCTCGATGAAATTAACTCACTCTTACAACTAATAAATACCCATACGATATAAAAATTCATTTAAAATTTTTACATTGACATTTTAGTTTAATAAAATTTTTTTCTCATCAATGAGATAAGCACCCCTATACAATGAAATATTAATTCTTTCAAAATGATACCCAATGTAAAATCATATTCCTAAAATATTGATGAAATTATTTTTTTCATAGTACAAGGCATTATATAACTCAATTTTTGGAATATTTATTTTCAAAACTCATTGAGGAGAGACTCTATTTAATATATCTTTCATTGAATATAAATTCAAGATAATCCTTTTTATTGTTATATTTAATCTACCTACATTACGGATGACTTCTTTTCATAATAGAATTAAAGAAGAAATCTTTTTTACTCATTTTCAGTATGGTATTTCACAGAAATATTTTTTGGTAGTTTTCTATTTATTCAATAACTATGTAGAATTATATATTTCTTAAATTATTTTATTTAATATTCTAATGATCCTTTAATATATTTTAATCATATTAATAATGTGTGTACGTGTATATTTATTGGTCACAAAACCTGGTAAAAAATAATTTTCATAATAGTCATTTTTTCATTCGAGTAAATCAAAATATCTTAAAAATATTCTTCCAATTTCAATTATTTCAGTGTCTATATGTTGTTTTTAATCTTTAATCCATGAAAAGCATCTACCAATTTCCCACAAATTATGTGTACTTCAAATAATTTCATTTAATAATTCTTTCATATTCCCACAAAATAATGTTTTCATCTTTTTATTTTACAATTTTCATTGCAAAAATACATTCCTCCATGAAATATTTTCCTTCATGAAATTTTATTTCCACCATGTATGTTCTTTCATTTGGGAGTTTTCTTACATTCCTTTGAAATTTATCTTTACTGTAAATGTTTTCTAAATATATCATTAAATTCAAGTTATTAATGACCCATACTAAAAAACTCTAATATTTTATAAAAACTATCTAATCAGGATTATATAATTGTTTTTCCATTTAGATACAATTTGAACATTACTTTTAATTGAAAAAACACAATGAATAATAAAACATTCATGAGGGATGTTTTATGACATTACCCAATCCAAAGATAACATTTAAATAATTTTAAATATGTAAAATAAATAAATATTAAATTAGGAAAAATTATAGAAATGTTTAATGAACAAATTTATTCCATTCAATTCACATAACCCATACATTACATCACCCTCAATGTGACCTCTTATCTGAAGTTTAAATTTAATTTTTTTTAAATTAATTCTTTTTATCCATTGAACTCAATAATATATATATTTTTTAATAATAAAAACATGTAAGACAGGATAAATAATAAAAAATATATAACAATTAGACTACATTCATTATAAAATAACTTATTAGAACATGATATTGTTAAATTACATGAGGAATAAAAAGCTAAAAATAACATATATAACCATAATTCTATTACTGTAAATTTTTTAAAGCATGTTTATATAATGTATAGTGAAAAATAATAATTATATAATCATTTTAATTGAATATTTATCTTTATATGCACACTCAACAAGTGTTAGAAAAAACTTACAGAACAAGTGTAATTAAACATGATTAGATAACATCATAAAATATAATATTTCGAATATATATAAAATAATTCACATTAGAATGTGTTATATTTAATAACTAATCATTCTACATTTTTAAATTCCAAAATTAAATTTTTAAATAATTTCTGAATATATGGAATGTACATCATATGTAATTCTAAATTAAAATATTAAGTGGTTGAAACCATCAACCCAAAAAATATAACATAAATCATGTCATAATCTTGTTGCCAATATGTTTATCCTTATAATTATTTATAGAAGTTTTTTTAATATTTAGAAACCCTTACTAAGGTAAATAACTTATATAAAACAACATAAATACCCCCATACCACCCAAAAATAATGTCCAAAACTCCTTAATTTATAAATTCATCAATGTAAAATGAAATCAATGAACTATTTAAAAATGCAACCATAGAATATCAATTCATAAAATTGATTATCAGAAACATGTATTCCATATCTCAAAGCCCCATATAGTTACAAAACATCCATTCTAAATCAATAAAATATGATTCAACCATGATCAAATATAATTAACAAAACAAATCACTATATTAATGATTCCTAATAAAAGAAAACATTATCATAGGTGAAATTGTATAAGTGTGGAACAATATATATAAAAAATAAATTTACAAAAACAATCCTTAAAATCCATAATATATTGAATATTTACAAGGGATGAAGGGGAGGGGATGGAAAATGATCCTCTCCATTATACAAATTTTTCTAATGAAACAGATAGTTGAGTGTTCAAAATAAAATCATTATAATGGATAAAAATAATTAATAATGTTTTTATCCACAATACTAGGTACAAAATAATAAATGTGATAATGATAATAGAATATTTAAAAAACTAATTGAAATAAGAATATATTTATATGGTAACATTATTTTAATATGTTAATAATTAGGAAAAATACTACCATAATTATTAACTAAAGTATATAGCCCATGAGTGGACATGAACTACCCTTTAACAATATATCCTTATAGAGAATTTTCAACATTATAATCAATGACACATAACAGAACTAACTAACAATTTCCAGGTCCTGTGTTCCAATAAATGTTGACATAAATAACCTCATATCCTGATAAGGAATATGTAATTGAAATCCTGTCTCATCGGATGTATTCATCTTGATATACGATCTCACATCTGTAATGTCTATTTTAAAAGTGTTCTCCCTAACCCATTATTATTGTCCCATTGGACAGTATATAAACACCTCAGGGGGTGGCTAAATTAGTTGTGACAAATTTTTATAATAACCCTAATATACATTTATTGTTTGAACTTATGTATTTGGACACCAAATATCTGTTAAGATATAAATTAATATTTTATGTCTTACATTAAGTGTAATAAAATATTCCATATATAAAGTATTAATAGATATTACCATTATGTTTTTTAAAAGGATCAAACAATTGGGGGAAACGAACCTCTTATCGTGTCATCTCTTTTTGACTCAAAGATTCCCCAACATATTAAAAAAATCAATTACAATTATTTTCAGGGATCATCAGAAATAATTAACGACAACATTATACATGAGTATTAACCATATTAAATAGGTGATATATCTTCACTATATTACACATGTTTTGTATTCTTTATAAATCCTCCTAGGGTTTTTAGATCCCCTGGGAATTATTCTTCATTCTTCCATTTGATACACAACAATATATATTCATGGATTCTTTAATTCCCTCAATTTTGATTTTTTTCTACAATCGTAGTGATTCCATGACATCAAACATGCATACAAACTCTGGACATGATACCCAATCTATATACTTTCCAAGTGTAATTCCTTGAACTCATATTGTTATATTTGGTTCTCATAGGTAATATTATCTACATGATTTGATACTAGATATAAAAACCTTGACATGACCATCTATAATTATATAATTAATAATCAGTAACTACATCTCATAAATCAAAATTAGATTTTCAAGTATAGAAATTTAGATAATTTGGACCATAATTAACTATTAATCACCGTGTTCATTGTATCTTGTGAAAAAAATTTCACTATATAAAAATCATCTAAATCGATAATGAATTTTCAATATATTCCACTACTTATCCCACAAGTACAATTCTCCCATACATGTAACATATACTATATCTTTTTATAACATGGGGAAATATATCTATATAATTTGGTGATATCCAATTCTAAGTAAGAGAAAACACAAAACCAAAGGAATAATGGAATAAACATTGAATAAAGATTATTGTTGGAATAGGTAAAATACCTAAATACATAACCAACATCAATTTAAGATAATTTTATATATATGAAAATAAATCAAGTCATAGATTTCAATAATAATGATCTCCAAATGAATGAATTTAGAACTTTATACACTAAAATAATAATTGAATGTTCCTCCACAAAATTATCATGTTGCAGGGAGAGGAAAATACCAAAACCCAACTTATTTTGTAAAAAGAAACTTTTCGACACATCGAGGGGCTATTTCATTTTAGCCCCCCCTCATCACCTAATTATATTGAATTCATCCACCATATGATTCAATGAGAATTCTATAAATAATCTATAAGGAACAAATTTCGATAAAAAAAGATATAAGTACTATAAATTATAAATAATATTATTTCATGATGAGATTCAGTGGGAAGTCAATAATAATAATGAATTTAAATTTAATTTCATCCCCAAGATAATACCAAAATAGAAAATTAGAAAATATTCCCTTATTTTATATTGATATTTATTGAATTAAAAAAATAATATTTAATTTATTAAAATAATTTTCTAAATTTAATAACATTTTCATTTTAATTAAAATCATAGTTTACTATAATAAAAAACTGTAACGTCTCGACCCTGGGTGACACACAATGGGTGCCCCGAGCTCGGTTCACCACGTGACCTGAAGCGCATTTCCCCAAACGCCAAAGGCTGCCGACTAGCAGTGAGGGCCCAGGTCTGATAGTGGGGAAAATATGCCCTCATGTGTCAATGTGTAACACAGCGGAATACCAAAATAAACATACAACAACAGCGAAAGCAGTAAACATACACAACTGAAATAACTACAGAAGTGGATATAACCAACAGTATTTAAGTGATGATGCTACATGATTCATGTTCTAAGAAAATAGCTAGAACATGTTATACATCCCTGGGATACAACCAAAAGAAAAGTACAGAAAATAAAGTAAACAGCTGGCAGCGGCATCGTGAGCCTAGGCTTGGTCCCATGCCCTCCTACTCCTCAGCAACAGTCAAGTACCTGTATAGGGACTCTCGACCCTATCTACACATGTAGCAACGTAATCTGTTTGGGCCGAAAAGCGTGACCCAAACAGGGTGTGAGAAATATATCTCAGAAGGCACCCACTAAAGGCCCATGCTCAAATGTGTGTAAAACATGAAACAAGTGTGCAGTAGTAAAATGCAATAACTAAGCATTACTCAAAAGTTACTAACTTAATAGTCAAATTGCCATTTAATTATTCACTTAAATTATTTAATTTAGTATCGTTATGTGCTCAACAGCACCACTCCCTCAGGCCAACCAGTATCTCGCCCTAAGGCTAATATAGTGAACCACGCCCTCAGGCTATATAGAATCTCACCCTCAGGATTAGGAAGTGTCACCCTCAGGCACAGAAGTCAAGCCCTCAGGCAGGAAAGGTTGCCCTCATGCGGAATAATGACAGCCCTCAGACTAAAACAGTCACGCCATCAGGCAAATATAGTCACGCCCTAAGGCTAAACAGGTAACCGAGCCATTCCCAACATATCAAAATGTAGTAAACAAGAAATTCCTCTCAAGGAAATTCTACAATTACTACATTTAAGGCATACCATAGGGTATCCTGGACAAACGGGTAAATAGAGGAACACACCCCTCGGGATGGTCTTGGATCCAAGAAATGATCTCAAATAGCATTTTATTATCACAATTTAATCAACTATGTAATTCTAGTCATTAAATATAGCAATGGCCTCAGCCACACGACACCCCAACATGGGTTCGTGTCACGAAAACGCACAAAAACGCATGACAGTTGGAAAATAAACACCAAGCCACCTACCTTATATGCCAATGAACACTATACCCGAACGCTGGCTCCAAAAACACCCAAGAACGGCGTAGATATGACGAAGAAAAAACCCATTCAAATGTAAATAACTTACGTTGGGAGAAGAATTGGCATGAACGGTACCAAGAGGAGGAAGGGCTTACCCGTGCGGTTCCAACGAGATCGTCTGAAGCCGAATCTGATTCCAGACGAACTCATGGCAGATCATCAAAGGTCCGACCTCCTCCTTTGGCTCCAAAATGGCTCAAACGCCTCCTCTGCCAAATGATGAGGCTACTGCATGTTTTAAGCCGAAAAAACAAAATACACGGCGTGTAATTCTAAGTACATGGCGTGTACTTCTTTCATTTAACTGTTCATTTGGCGGCACAAGCACTGTTCACATGCCGACAAGAGTACACGACATGTACTCTCGAGTACAGGGCGTGTACTGCCGCCCAGCTGGCGGCAACTCCACCACCTTACTTTTTAACTTGCCGACTGACTACACGGCGTGTAAAGGATGACTACACGACGTATAGTCGGTTCTTACATCCTTTTTCGCCGGCGAGGCTACACGCCCTGTGTACTTATCCCAACACAGCCAAAAGTACACGGCGTGTGGACAAAGTACACGGCGTGTAGTTTCAAAATTTTGGACTTCAAATTTTTTCCATATTTTCTCAAAATCACTTAAGGAAAAGGAAAAGAAGAAGCCCGTACCTCTAAAACAAGAACCGGGTTCTTACAAACTTCCCCCCTTATAGCAATTCATCCCTGAATTGTCCTTCCAAGGGTGGCGAAGATAAACTCAGAACAGTTCTGGCCACTGAGCATGTACATCGGCCTCCCGCTCCCAGGTCTCATCCTTCACTCGGCCATGTTTCCATATCACCCGTACGAGAGGAACTGCCCGGCCTCAGAGAACCTTCGTGCTACTGTCAATGATGCGGATCGGATGCTTTTCAAAAGATGCATCATGTTGAAGCTCAACCTCCTCAGGATGAAAGGTGTGAGACATGTATGAATGGTAGTAACACAACTAAGACACGTGGAGGACGCCGTGCATGGCTCGGTACCACTGCGGTAACTGCAACCGATGGGCAACCAACCTGACTCTCTCCAGAATCTCAAATGGTCCGACATACCTCGGCGAAAGCTTACCCTGTCTCCTGATCCATTTGTGTCCTAGCCTCGGCGAAACACACAAGAAAACCTGATCCCCTACCACAAACTCCAAAGGTTGTCTGCAGTGATCAATATAAGTCTTCTGACGAGACTGTGCAGTAGCCATCCACTTCCGAATCAACTGGACCTCCTCAGATGTCTCCTGCACGAGCTGTGGCCCCAGTAAAGATGCCTCACCTGCCTCTAACCAGCACAAAGGTGATCGGAATGGCCTACCATATAAAGCCTCGTATGGTGCCATCTCAATAGTTGCCTGAAAACTATTGTTATAGACAATCTCGACTAAGGGTATATGCTTCTCCAAAGAGCCCCCAAAGTCTAGGACGCATGCGCGCAACATTTCCTCTAGCACCTGTATCGTCCGCTCTGACTGACCATCTGTCTGAGGGTGGTATGTTGTGCTCAGAAGCACCTGTGTACCCAGTGCCCTCTGCAAACTCTGCCATAAACGAGACGTGAAGTGGGCATCCCTATCTAAAACGATAGAATGAGGGACCCCATGAAGACGTATGATCTCTTGGATATACAGCCTTCTGAGCTCGTCCACACCGAATGTCTCCTTGATCGGCAAGAAGTAATCTACCTTCGTGAGTCTGTCCACAACAACACACACAGCGTCATTGCCATGAGGTGACCTCGGAAAACCCTTCATGAAATCCATCACGACATCATCCCATTTCCTCTCTGGAATGGGCAACTGCGGTAACAGCCTAGCTGTTCTTTGATGCTCTGCCTTCACCTGCTGACAGGTGGAACACCTCATAACAAAACTAGCTTTCACTCTCTTCATACCCGGCCACCAGTACTAACGTCTCAAGTCTCGGTACATCTTGGTAACCCCAGGATTAACTGCCCAAGATAAAGCATGAAACTCCCTCATTAGCTCCTTGCGTATATCCCCTAGAACCCATACACGTCCATGGAAACGCAAAACCTCGTCATCGCCTATCATCCAACCAGAAGGAGGGTCCTCACTTTCTACCGACTCCCGTAGAACTAGGCCTTCTGAAACAGATAGCTTCCTCATCCTCACTCTTTCCAGGAGGGTAGAAGTCACAGCTAACGAGGAAAGATAAGTCTGTCCCTGACTTCCATGCACCTCCAGATGCATCTCAGAGAACAAGGCCATAAGTTGCCATTCACCACTAGCCTCCAACACTGCCTGTATCTGAGTCTTCCTGCTCAGTGCATTGGATACTGCAATACATTTACCAGGTGTATAGGCAAACTCAAAATCAATGGATTGTAGGTACTCGACCCACCTTCACTACCTCAGATTTAGTTCATGCTTAGTAAAGATATACTTGAGTATTTTGTGGTTGGTGAAAACCACAAAATTCTCTCCCAATAGGTAATGTCTCTAATAGCGCAACACTTGCACAACTACAACCAACTCGAGATCGTGCATCGGGTAATTCCTCTCATGTGGCCTCAACTGCTGAGACCCGTTCGCCACAACTCGGTCTCCTTGCATCAAAACGGCTCCCAGCCCAATCCTTGATGCATCACAGTAAACTGTATAGCTCTTCCCCTGCTCTGGGAGTATCAGGATCGGTGCTGATGTTAGCCTTCCCTTCAGGTCCGGAAAAGCTGTCTCACAAGCTTCAGACCAAACGAACTTCACACCCTTCTTAGTCAGACCTGTCAACGGTGCTGCTAAGCAGGAGAAATCCTGTATGAAGCATCTGTAGTAACCGTCCTTCCCTAAGAAACTCCGTATCTCAAACACGTTCTTGGGATGCTCCCAGGAAACTACTGATCTCACCTTCTCTGGGTCGACTACAACTCCTGCCTCTGAAATGATATGACCTAGGAAGTGAATCTGGTCTATCCAAAAGTGGCACTTCGAGAGCTTAGCATATAGGCGATGCTCTCTCAGTGTACTCAATACGATCTAAAGATGGGTGGCATGGTCATGTCTAGTGTGTGAGTACACCAAGATGTCATCCACGAATACTACCACCAATCAATGAAGATACGTATGGAACACATGATTCATCAGAGCCATGAAAACTGCTGGCGTGTTCGTGAGTCCGAACAACATAACTGTATACTCATATAGACCATACCTACTCTGGAAAGTTGTGAGAGGTATATCAGATGGTCTAACGTGCAGCTGATGATATCCGGATCTCAGGTCATTCATCGAGAACACTCGCGCTTCACGAAGCTGATCAAACAGATCATCTATCCTTGGCAAGGGATATCAGTTCCTAATAGTCAACTGGTTCAGCTTCCGATAATCCACACAAAGCCTAATGGTACCATCCGCCTTCTTTGAAAAAAGGACCGGAGAACCCCAAGGAGAAGTACTAGGTCGGATAAAAACCTTCGCCTGTAGCTCCTCTAACTGTCTCATGAGCTCCTGCAACTCAGGCGTGGCAATCCTATAAGGAGGAATAGACACTGGTGCTGCTCCTGGCACATGATCAATAGATAAATCCACCTCACGCACCGGAGGTAGACCTAAAAAGTCGTCCGAGAAGACAACCCGGAAACGATCGACACCTGGAGGGAAATCTGTCTGATAAGTCCTCTGGTCATCTAGATATAAGCATGCATTCTGGGCTGTGACTCCACCTCTCCCATGATGCTCTGGTCCAGCTCGACTCACCTGAACATCCCAGTCGCCCTTGTATAGAAACTCCCCTCCCTCTGGTGACGTGAAACGCAACCTGCGATGATAACAGTCTACAATGGCTCGAAAGGGAACCAACCAGTCCATCCCGAGAATGACATCATAGCTCTTCATCTTCAGGACATAGAGGCCCCAAAGGAAGTGACACCCACCAACCTCAAGGGGGCACTCCTTGAACTGACGCACACCAACCATCCTAGTCCCCAACAGAGTGTCTAGAGTCAAGATAACAGAAGAAGTAGAAACACCGAGCCCAAGGCTCTCCACAATAGTACCTCTGACTGTCGAAGGTCCGGGATCCTGCTCCTGCTGGGTCTGTTGCACTGCATATGCCTGACCAGTGTCGCGGCCCTGCAACACAGCCTGGCTACCCTGAGCTGTCCCTCCCTATTGCCTCTGAGATCCTGGTGTCTGGCTACCACGGCCATGACCACCATCTCTGCCTGCACACTCTAACGTATTCCAGTTCCCTGACTGGTAAGAAGCCACTGGTCCTGCTCCCGCACGCGGAGTCTGCACAGAACCACTCTCACTAGCCACTGGTGGATACGCCCTGCAAAATCGCTGCAGATGACTCATCTTGCCGCAAGCTCGGCACTCCACTGGGTCTCGTGGACACTGCGGTATCTTGTTCCCCTCTCTGCCACACTGGTAGCACCTGATCGGGCCACCTGAAGAAGCTTCCAGGCTGGAACTGCCGCCCTGAGAGAAGTCCATCTGTCTATTCCTCTTGCTAGCAGAAATAGTACCAGAAAACTAGTGCTGAACCGCCTTGGCCCACACCACCAGATTCTCGTAGGTTCCTCTCTGTGATCAACTCCTGATTCACAATCGCGTGTACAGTAGGCAACCTGAAAACATTCACCAGTGCTCGGATGTCATACCGAAGACCATCCTCAAAACTTCTGGCTCTCAGCGTCTCATCTCCCACCAACACGGGTGCAAAGTGCTGAAGATCTGTAAAACGAGCAGAGTAGTCCATCACCGACATAGCGCCCTGCTGCAGATTCATGAACTCTCGAGCTCTATCTGCTCTCAGTGTCTTGGGAAAGAAGAAGTCATAGAAGACTGTCTGAAAATCCTCCCACGCAATGTCCCTGTGATGATCTGACTAGGTGGTAACATCCCACCACCTTTTGGTGGAATCACGCACCATGTAAGTCGTGGGCTTGACCCTCTGCCCTGGAGGTGTCTCAAGATTCTTGAAAATGGTCTGCATCGATCCTATCCAAGACTCTGCAGCTTGTGGTCCGCCATCCACTGAAAACGTAGGCAGATGCTGCTGCTGAAAGATACACGTCAGCTCGACCATAGATGTGGAAGCCTGCGGTGCTCCCCGAAAGGTCTGCATGAATCGCAATAAGCCTTCACAGAACTACCCCTCCTCGCCCGTGTCCGGTATAACAGATGGGGCCGCATCTGGCTCTGCTGGTGGATCAACTGGTAGCCCATGTCCCACCATCTCTGGAGTATAATCGTCGTCATTCTCTTCGCGAACAACTTGCGATCGTCTTGGCGGCATGACTCTACAAGGTCAAAAGCACGCCTCAAATTCAATATTATTAAGACTGAAACGAAGGAACCACAAAGGAACATGAGGAAGAAGGCGTTTCAAAATTTGCAAACAAGACTACACAGCGTGTACACTGACTACACAGCGTGTACTTGACTTCTTTTCCCCTGGCCTGGTCCTTCTACACGGCTAACCCACATGGATTCCGTTCAAAAAAACTACACGGCATGTATCATATCTACACGGCATGTACGATGTTATTTTCCAACTTCCTGTGTCGTCTGTGACATGGCCGACTACTCGGCTTTACTCTACACGGCGTTTACACCCGCACACGGCGTTTACACCATCCTGTTTACTAGCCACATGGCTAATCACCACACGGTCTGTCCTCATACAAGACTACACGGTTTGTCCCAAAGGTACACGGTGTGTTCTAGAAGAGGTGACACCGGCCCGTGTTGTTAGTTGCATGGCCGATTCCCCAGGTCACACTACACGGTGTGTCCAAAACTGACATGGCATGTTCTGTCAAGGATTTCTCCGACCAGTGTTGTTAGTTACACGGTCGGACTCCGAGTCAACACTACACGGCGTGTACAAAACTACATGGCAGGTTTTACCCAAGGCCTTCCTTACCCCGTGTCGCCGCCAACACAGTTTGGGACACGGGAAGAGACTACACGGCATGTACTCCTGGTATATGGCATGTACCCAAAAAGTTAATTTTTCTTCCCGAACAGAAGAACATACACGGTGTGTATAAAAATACTACATGGCGTGTATACTGGGTTTCTAGACAGTATGCCTCAGAAACTTCTCTGGAACCTAGAAAATACCAAGAAACAACACCTAAGTGTCAAATTCTAACCCGTGGGGGCCCATACACGCCATGAATCAAATTTTGACATCTTATTTGTGTTATAACCAACAACAAGTCAATTATCCACCAAATTCCGATCAATGGGGGCCCATACTCCCCAAAGACCAAAGTTTGGCGTCCATTCTATAAACAAGCTCAAACAAAAATACCATATCACAAGGAAGGTATTTATCAAGAAGCTATCACAATAGCATTCTTTTCTAGCACATCAACTATCACAACAACATGCGAATTTCTAATGCACCTACATGGCATGGAAACTATGCATGGCATGTGATATCTAACATGTGCCTATATGATGCATGACACGGAAAACCCTCATCTCATCGGGTTTCAAATAAATAAAACCCACAGAAAAAATATAAACAGCACAATCCTAGTGCGTCACCCAACGGTGAAAACATATCAACTATAAAATTGCAAATCAAATAATGCAAAATACGAGGTAGACTAGCTTTTCCTTGTACACGGGTTTGCTACGCCCTGGAACAACTTATTACCGACTACCATTCTATCCTATCCCTGACTACGGCTCCAAATAGTCAGTCAACGAAAAGAAACTGCTCTGATACCACTTTGTAACGTCCTGACCCCGGGTGCCATGCAACAGGTTCATGCAGCGGAATTCAAAAATAAACATACAACAACAACGAAAGTAGTAAACACACACAACTAAAATAAATACAGCGGTGGATATAACCAACAGTATATAAGTTATGATGCTACATGATTCAAGTTCTAAGAAAACAGCCAGAACATGTTATACATCACTGTGATACAACCAAAAGCGAAGTACAACAAAATAAGTAAACAGCTGGCAGCGGCATCGCGAGCCTAGGCTCGGTCCCATTCCCTCCTACTCCTCAGCAATAGTCAAGTACCTGTATAGGGACTCTCACCCCTATCTACACCTTCAGCAACGTAATCTGTTGGGGCCGAAAAGCGTGACCCAAACAGGGTGTGAGAAATATATCTCAATAGCCACCCACCAAAGGCCCGTGCTCAACTGTGTGTAAAACATGCAACAAGTGTGCAGTAGTAAAATTCAATAACTAAGCAGTACTCAAAAGTAACTAACTTAACAGTAAAATTTCCATTTCATTATTCACTTAAAAAATTTAATTTAGTATCATTCTGTGATCAAAAAAACCACGCCCTCAAGCCAACCAGTATCTCGCCCTCAGGCTAATATAGTGAACCACGCCCTCAAGCTATACAGAATCTCGCCCTCAGTCATTGTAACAGAATTCTTGCCCTCATGCATAGGAAGTGTCACCCTCAAGCACAGAAGTCAAGCCCTCAGGCATGAAAGGTTGCCCTCAGGCGGAATAACGACAGCCCTTAGGCTAAAATAGTCACACCCTCAGGCTAATATAGTCATGCCCTCAGGCTAAACAGGTAACTAGGCCATGCCCAACATATCAAAATGCAGTAAACAAGAAATTCCTCCCAAGGCAATTCTACAGTTACTACATTTAAGGCATACCCTTGGGTATCCTTTCCAAATGGCTAAACAGAGGAACACACCCCTCGGGGTGGTCCTGGATCCAAGTAATGATCGCAAAAAGCATTTTATTATCACAATTTAATCACCTATGCAATTCTAGGCATTAAATATAGCAACGGCCTCATCCACACGACACCCCAACATGGGTTCGTGGCATGAAAACGCACAAAAACGCACGACAGTTGGAAAATAAACACCATGCCACATACCTTATGAGCCAACGAACACTATACCTAAACGCCGGCTCCAGAAACCCCCAAGAACGGTGTTGATCTGATGAAGAACAAAACCCATTCAAACGTAAACAACGTACATTGGATAAAGATTTGGCAAGAACGATACCAGGAGGAGGAAGGTCTTACCCATGCGGTTCCAATGAGATCGTCCGAAGCCGAATCGGATTCCAGACGAACTCCTGGCAGATCTTCAATGGTCTCACCTCCTCCTTTGGCTCCAAAATGGCTCAAACGCCTCCTCTGCCAAATGAGGAGGCTACTGCCTGTTTTAAGCCTAAAAAACAAAGTACACGGTGTCTAATTCTGAGTACACGGCGTGTACTTCTTTCATTTAACTGTTCATTTGGTGGCACCGACACTGTTCACCTACCGATAAGAGTACACGACATGTACTCTCGAGTACACGGCATGTACTTCCGCCCAACTGGTGGCGACTCCACCGCCTTACTTTTTAACCTGCCGACTGACTACACGGCATGTAAAGGACCACTACATGGCGTGTAGTCGGTTCCTACACCCTTTGTCGCCGGCGAGGCTACACGCCCTTTGAACTTATCGCAACACGGCCAAAAGTACACGACGTGTGGACAAAGTACACGGCCTGTAGTTTCAAAATTTAGGACTTCCCATTTTTTCCATATTTTCTCAAAATCACTTAAGGAAAAGGAAAAGAAGAAGCCCGTACCTCTAAAATAAGAATCGGGTTCTTACAAAAACTATGATCAATGTTCAAATTCTTATAAACATTACATTGGAATTCATTAAATTATATTACATTTGGAAATATATTTTACATAACAACAATAATTTAGGAAAGTAATATATATTAAAATAATATTTGATTTATCAAATATGTTGTTACAATAGTATATTTTCCAAAAAAATATAACTTTGGATTCCTTGTATAAAAATATAATTTTTTCCAAGTCATATATAATTTTATATATAATGTTATAATGAAAATGGGGGAAAATGATAATAACATAATATTTAATAACTTATAATACTATGTTTTAGATATATAACACCTTATTAAACCATCATACTATCTGAAGGTATGGTCTGTGATGTTGGTAATTTTTTAAGGTGGTACAATGAAAGTGGTTTGTGCATTGATCTCAATAATATTGAACTTCTCTAGGAATATTTTTCATTAATGATTAATTTGATGAATTAAATCTTGGGTTTGGTAATGATCAATGTCAAGTCAAACCATATCCAATTATATCTCTTACTAGTTTGATTCATTGGTTAAAATACTTGTATTCAAGTCCATCAATTTTTCATATTGTATCAAATATACATTACCATAACCCTTATTATATAAAATCCATAATGGGAAAATTAAAATTACTAGATTATAAGAAGATACGATTTTTAGTGGAATTTTATATCATAAATGCTGTATTTTATTACTCTCCAAAGTAATTTTTGTAGTGCATGTGTTTTCAATTCCTAAAATATGTAATAATGTTTTTATTAATTAAAAAATTTAATTTAATTTATTAATTATAAGGTCATTACATACAATTTAACCATTAATTTTTCTTTATTATTTATAGTTATGATCATTGGATCCATGAAGTGAACATCAATAACACTTTAAATGTCTTACAATACATACTTTATATTATATTATACACCCTTATCAAAAGAGGTTATTTGAATATTCATACCTTCATGTTTATTCAAGGAATGGTCACCCATTGTTTTCCATCTAGATCTGTTCTCATCTATATTTTCAAGTAAGTCCACAATATACATTTTTATTTCCATATAACATCAACAAATTTATTCATATCCTCTTAACTGGTGTTTATATTGGTCATTTTGTAAAATTTTATCTAATAATAAGTAATGTCAACCCATATTTACAATCATTTTTAAAAGTATATTAGTTGCGTACATGGAAAATAATTGAAATTATTCTTCATAGATGAAAATGAATTCATAATACCTTTTCATTACTTCTAGTAATTTCATTTTTATTCTATTTCAAATATCATTATTAATATAAATATTATGGAAGGATCATTATTAAGATTAATTTTTTGAATCAATTTCTTACTTTTCCTCAGTGTTTGTAATCAAATATAATCATTGTTTGACGTCAAATTCAGAATATTAAACAAAAAGGGATATGTTCAAAATTTTGAACATCCCGAAATCATAAATTATATTATCTTGAGAATTAATCATTCATTCAAATTTAACAAGGTTTGAGATTATACCAAAATATATTGGGTTATATTTCATGATATTCTTTACAAAAAACATGTTCCTCTATGGAAAAGTTTATAACTACCAAGAATTGTTTTCTATATTATTATATGATATCAACATAGTCAATATACAAAAAAACTATTCTATTCCAACCATTGTAAGTGTTTTATTTTGAATTCTATTATCATTTATTTACTATTTCATCTTCCCTAATATATCTTTGGATAAAAATTATGAAAAAATATGGATTTAATAAATAAACATAGAAGTATTCATATTCTATCTGATGAAAAATTATAACGTCTTTAATTTTCATTTTATGATTCTCATATCCACTATATGTATCTACACTTTTTCTATGATACCATAAATAACACCTCATTCCCAATATATACAATAATTTCATGATTTTGAACAATGGTATGATTTTCATCCATTTACATGGAAATATTGATTTATTAGTTTAGATAATTATGTAAAACTTTACATACAAAACGTTGAATTTATACACACAATCCATTTTTTCTAAAAAACAATTTCATTATAATGACTCACTTTATTTATTCAATGTAACTATCATATCTTGATATCTAACTTTATTAAATTTTCTACTCATCCTAAATCCATATGGTTTCATAAATGTGAACTAAAAAATATAGACTTTAAAGTGATATAAAAATATAAAACCATTATCCTATTTATAAACATGAATAATACATATGAATTCCTCAATTTTCAATAATGAATATATTATTAAAAAATAATTATAATTTTCTGAAAAATTACTCTATTTTGTAATGGATTAAAAAAATCACAACAAATAATAATGAAAAATTTTAATAATAGGTTTTACTTGGAAAAAAATCATGAATACCATTCAATGAAAAAATTCTTTTCACATTTATAAGAAAATGTCATAAAATTCCATTAAAATCATAACACATATTTTTAAGATTAAAACCTAACTATTTATTTTCTAAAAACTTATGGCCATCACATTTAATTATATTGAAACATTATCCTCAAATCCACTTATACAATAACTATTACAATTGACTCACCATATTATATAACTATAATATCTCATAGTTGTAACATATACTTTATAAATTATTTCACAATTTCTAAAATATTGGAGATCTATATCAGGTTAACCTGTCATAATAGATATAATGATCTCAAACATCATTAACATAAAATTAAAAATACAATATCCATATTAGAAAAACATATATATTTTAATTTAATAATAAAAAATTCAATATTCATTGAATACTATAAGAAATAACACATTCCATTGTATCATATATATGTGAAATAGTTTCTATGTATATTGCTATAAAAATTTAAAACACCCAATAACCAGGATATATAAAGAATTATTGACTTTGAATGTAACCGAATAGATATATATGAAAATAATTTTTATTTGTAATATCTATGTCATTATAAAAATCTGGCCATGTGGTATATGTTAAAAAAAATTCCATAGCACCTTCGTAAAAAAATTTCATCTTGACTTGTTTGTTAATTTTTTAGAAGAGTAAAATTTACTAATTAAAAATATAGTAAAAATTATTTTAAAATTTCATTTAATATATATTTATTTATAAATAATAAAATTTGTTAAATTTTTTAATGAAAATAGAGATGGATGAATAAACATTTCATGTAATACTTTAATTTTTTTAATGAAAATACATTACATTAAGTCATATCACACTTCATAAATTAGCTAACTATGTATAATTAAATTATATTTAATTTTAACATGATTAAAAAAATTAATTTTAATTACATTTTAATTATCCTTTTTATTTCATTAGTTTCCTTAATTTATTTACTTACGAAATGAATGTTCATATTGGATGTTTTGGTTCAGTTTGGTTTATTGCATCAAAACAAAAATATTGTGTTAACTACTAAGAAAGGGGTAACAATACCATTACCACCCAAATATTAAAAATTATATATATATAATATTTATTCAATATATACTATTTTAAAAAAACCATATAAGGTACAAATGAAAGCTCAACCGTAGGGTTTTGTGGAGTAGGTATTACGTACATAAGCACGAATGATGCTTCCATTTTTTCTATGGGGTGTAAAAAAATAAAATAAATATTATATTTCAATCTAGAGATTTTTAAATGTATTAAATTTAATTTCTATTCATTACTTCCATCATTATAAAAATATATATATGATTGAGATGAAAAATTAGCTTCATTGGTGAATGGAGGTGGTATACCACACGTACACACTAGAGACAATATCAATTTTCAACCAATGAAATGACAAAAAATCTATGTGATATATTTTATTTCTAGAATAAAAATTAAGTCATAAATATAATATATTTTCATTTTTTACATAATTTTTTCCATTCATATTATCTGATGATGAGAAATTAAACATACCATTTTCTAGATGATGTATTCCACACATATAAATGTGTGATGTTTCCATTTCCCAAAATAGGAAAATATTGATGAAATAAGATTTTATGATAATAATAACAACTTTAAAGTATATTAATAAATTAATAATATTATTTTAGAATCATTGAACAAAATTTGACAAATATGGAAGAATAAATATACTAGAAATAGTTTGGCTAGGACTTATACCTCCATATCCAATATCTTCCATTAATATAATCAATAGGCCTTCTCAGATTATGTAATGAGAATACCTATAAATATTGGATTTGTGTATGAATATTTGGAAGATTATAGGGTAGGTATTTGAAAAAATATAGTTCTCAAAATGTGTGAGTAATGGAGGAGAGGAGGTACCCTTTTAAAAGTGAGGGAATGGTATAATTTATTTTTTTTAAACATTTATATTTTATATTGTATTAATCAAGGAAAAGTGTCTCCACATTTAAAAAATTAGTAATATATAGAGCAAGGGTTGAAATTTCATCATGATATAAGAATTAAGGTAATTTTTTATGGCCTAATCAATTAGTTTTTACCATAATGAACAAGATTTAACAACTCACATGCTGACACATTTCTATGATGGTTAATCTAAATAATGATCAGAACATTTAATTTAACTAATTAATAAATTTGAACCCCATGATTCCAAATATTGATTATATTTTTTCAATATTATGTCTTTATATGTGAAGAAATTACTTTTAATATATGATTTTAAAATAAAGTTAAAATTGGGTTTCAAAAAACAATATTTAGAGGAAACAAACAAACTTATTCAAAAATCAAATTCAACGTTGATTATAATTGAATTTTTTATATTAATATTACTAAAATGGAACATACATTAAACTAAATCCTAAAAAAATAGGAATTTAAAATATTTGTTTCATGAATTGAAAAAAAAAGTTTTTCAACAATAACCATTTTTCACTATTAAAAATAAATTATTTTAAAAATAAATAAATAAATCATATTATATGTTTGATATTTTGATTAAAATATTGAATTCCCTTTTAACAAATTATGTTTTTTTAATCAAGAACAATTCTTTTAATTGAACTGTAACTTTTTTGAAAATCAATTTAATTAAAAATATAATTTTTTTGACTAAATTATTTATTTAATTATTATAAAACTATGATGAATTTAAATCCATAAAATTAATACAAATATATCATAAGGATTATTTACACAAAAATTAACTAGGTATTCATACATTCAATTTCAGTGTGTCTGCATGCATAAATTACTAAGTGCACTATATTTTTCAAAAAAATTAGAGAGGTCAAATTTACCATCCTGGATTACGAACAATCTAAACTGAGAATTCATTTATCTCCTAGATGAAATTAACTCACACTTACAACTAATAAATACCCATACGATATAAATATTCATTTATAATTTTTACATTGACATATTAGTTTCATAAATTTATTTTATCATCAATGAGATAAACACCCCTATACCATGAAATATTAATTATTTCAAAATTATACCAAATGTAAAATCATATTCTTAAAAGATTGATGAAATTATTTTTTTCATAGAACAATGCATTATATAATTCAATTTTTGGAATATTTATTTTTAAAACTCATTCAGGAGAGACTCTATTAAATATATCTTTCATTGAATTAAAATTCAAGATAATCCTTTTTATTGTTATATTTTATCTAACTACATCACGAACGACTTCTTTTCATAACAGAAATAAAGAAGAAATATTTTTTACTCATTTTCAGAATGGTATTTCACATAAATATTTCTTGGTACTTTTCTATTTATTCAATAACTATGTATAATTAGACATTTCTTAAATTATTTTATTTAATATTTTAATGATCCTTTAATACATTTTAATCATATTAATAATGTGTGTACGTGTATATTTATTGGTCACAAAATCTGGTAAAAAAATAATTTTCATAATAGTCACTTTTTTCCTTCAGGTAAATCAAAATATCTTAACAATATTCAATTAATTTCATTCATTTCAGTGTCTATATGTTGTTTTCCATCTTTAATCCATGAAAAACATCTACCAATTTCCCACAAATGATGTGTACTTCAAATAATTCCATTTTATAATTCTTTCATATTCCCACATAATAATGTTGTCATCGATTTATTTTATGATTTTCATTGCAAAAATACATTCCTCCATGAAATATTTTCCTTCATGAAATTTTATTTCCACCATGTATGTTCATTCCTTTGTGAGTTTTCATACATTCCATTGAAATTTACCTTTACTATAAATGGATTTCTAAATATATCATTAAATTCATTTTATTCATTATCCTTACTAAAAAACTCTAATATTTTATAAAAACTATCTAATCAGGATTATATAATTGTTTTTCCATTTAGGTACAATTTGAACATGAGTTTTAATTGAAAAAACAAAATGAATAATAAAACATTCATGAGGGATGTTTTCTGACATTACCCAATCCAAAGATAACATTTAAATAATTTTAAATATGTAAAATAAATAAATATTAATTTAGGAAAAATTATAGAAATATTTGATGAAAAAAATTATTCCATTCATTTCACATAACCCGTACATTACATCACCCTCAATGGTCCCTCTTAGTTAATGTTTAAATTTCATTTTTTTAAATTAATTCTTTTTATCCATTGAACTCAATAATATAAATATTTTTTAATAATAAAATCTTGTAATACATGATAAATAATAAAAAATATATAACAATTATACTACATTCATGATCAAATAACTTATTATAACATGATATTCTTAAATTACATGAGGAATAAAAAGCTAAAAATAACATATCTAACAATAATTGTATTACTATAAATTTTTCAAAGCATGTTTATACGATGTATAGTGAAAGATAATAAGTATATAGTCATTTTAATTGAATATTTATTTTTATATGCACACTCAATAAGTGTTAGAAAAAAGTGACAGAACAAGTGTAATTAAACGTGATTAGATAACATCATAAAATATAATATTTCGAATTTATATAAAATAATTCACATTGGAATGTGTTATATTTATTAACTAATCATTCTAAATTTTTAAATTCCAAAATTAAATTTTTAAATAATTTCTGAATAAATGGAATATACATCATATGTAATTATAAATTAAAATATTAAGTGGTTGCAACCATCACCCCAAAAAATATAACATAAAGCATTTCATAATCTAGTTGCCATTACGTTTATCCTTATAATTATTTATAGAAGTTATTTTAATATTTAAAAACCCTTACTAAGGTAAATAACTTATATAAAACAACAAAAATACGCCCATACCACCCAACAATAATGTCCAAAATTCCTTAATTTATAAATTCATCGATGTAAAATGAAATCAATGAAGTATTTAAAAATGCTACCATAGAATATCAATTCATAAAATTGATTATCAGAAAAATGTATTCCATATCTCAAAGCCCCATATAGTTACAACACATCAATTCTAAATCAATAAAATATGATTCAACCATGATCTAATATAATTAACAAACAAATCATTATATTAATGATTCATAATAAAAGAAAACATTATCATAGGTGAAATTGTATAAGTGTGGAACAATATAAAAAAAATTAATAAAAACTATCCTTAAAATCCATAATATATTGAATATTTACAAGGGATGAAGGGGAGGGGATGGTAAAGGATCTTCTCAATTATACAAATCTTTCTAATGAAACAGATAGCTGAGTGTTCAAAATAAATTCATTATAATGGATAAAAATAATTAATAATGTTTTTATCCACAATACTAGGTACAAAATACTAAATGTGATAATGATAATAGAATATTTATAAACTAATTGAAATAAGAATATATTTATATGATAACATTATTTTAATATGTTAATAATTTGGAAAAATACTACTCATAATTATTAACTAAAGTACATAGCCCATGAGTGGACATGAACTACCCTTTAACAATATATCCTTATAGAGAATTGTCAACATTATAATCAATGACACATAACAGAACTAACTAACAATTTCCAGGTCCCCTGTTCTAATAAATGTTTGCTTAAATAACCTCATATCCTGATAAGGAATATGTAATTGAAATCCTATCTCATTGGATGTAATCATCTTGATATAGGATCTCACATCTGTAATGTCTATTTTAAAAGTGTTCTCCCTAACCCATTATTATTGTCCCATTGGACAGTATATAAACACCTTAGGGGTGGCTAAATTAGTTGTGACAAATTTTTATAATAACCCTAATATGCATTTATTGTTTGAACTTATGTATTTGGACACAGAATATATGTTAAGATATACATAAATATTTTATGGCTTACATTAAATGTAATAAAATATTCCATATATAACGTTTAAATAGATATTACAATGATGTATTTTAAAAGGACCGAACACTTGGGGGAAACCAACCTCTTATCGTGTCATATCTTTTTGACTCAAAGATTCCCCACCATTTTATAACAATCAATTACAATTATTTTCAGGGATCCTCATAAATAATAAACAACAAAATTATACATGAGTATTAACCATATTACATAGGTGATATATCTTCACTATATTACACATGTGTTGTATTCTTTATACTTATTCCTAGGGTTTTTAGATTCCCTAGGAATTATTCTTCATTCTTCCATTTGATACACAACAATATATACTCATGGATTCTTTAATTCCCTCAATTTTGATTTTTTTCTACAATCGTAGTGATTCCATGACTTCAAACATGCATACAAACTCTGGACATGAAACCCAATCTATATACTTTCCAAGTCTAATTCCTTAACTCGTATTGTTATATTTGGTTCTCATAGGTAATATTATCTATATGATTTGATACTAGATATAAAAACCTTGACATGACCATCTATAATTATATAATTAATAATCAATAACTACATCTCATAAATCAAAATTAGATTTTCATGTTTAGAAATTTAGTTAATTTGGACCATCATTAACTATTAAATACCTTGTTCATTGTATCATGTGAACATTTTTTCACTATATAAAAATCATCTAAATCGATAATGAATTTTCAATATATTCCACTACTTATCCCACAAGTACAATTCTTCTATACAGGTAACATATACTATATATTTTTATAAAATGGTTAAATATATCTATATAATTTGGTGATATCCAATTCTCAGTAAGAGAAAACACAAAACCAAAGGAATAATGGAATAAACATTGAATAAAGATTATTATTGGAATAGGTAAAATACCTAAATACATAACCAACTTAAATTTAAGATAATTTTATAAATATGAAAATAAATCCAATCATGGATTTCAATAATAATGATCTCCAAATGAATTAATTTATAACTTTATACACTAAAATAATAATTGAATGTTCATCCACAAAATTATCATGATATAGGGAGAGGAAAATGCCAAAACCCAACTTATTTTGTAAAAATTAAATTTTCGACACATCGAGGGGCTGTGTCATTTTAGGCCCCACTCATCACCTAATTATATTGAATTTATCCACCATACGAGTCAACAAGAATTTTTTAAATAATCTATAAGGAACAAATTTCGATATAAAAACATAGATATAAGTACAAAAATTTATAAATAATATTATTACATGATGTGATTTAGTGGGAAGTCAATAATAATAATGAATTTAAATTTAATTCCCCATGTCAATAAAAGGGATATTATGATTGTTGTCAATCCCAAAAGAGTATATTGAAATCCGAAAAATACATAGTTATCTCATTAATAATCAAATTTGATGAAATAAAAATATATGGTACACCATTACTTTTTTGGATGTTAAAAAGTGTATAAAATAGTAATAACCCATCCATATAGAGTGTGTGGATGGTCAAATAATATATATTAAGCATTCAATTAAAGATCCATATTGAAAAATAGATAGGACACTAATACTTTTCAACATGTCGATGACTGGGATAACATGATCATAAAATAATTAAAGGATGAATGTGGATGGCTGAACAATACATAGTTTACTTGACTATAATAATAAATATTGAACAAAAATATGTAACACCAACACTCTTTCCCTAGTTTGATAATTTTTGTTAAAATTATCATAAATCATTAATATAATGACATTTGTTAGTTTCAAATTAAGATAACCCCAGGGAAATAAAGAGATCATAAAATGGTGTTGGAATTAAGGGAAAACACCCTCCAAAATTGTTTTCGTCAGATACTATCACAAATAAGGTATCATGAATTGAGAAGTTTGATATGATGGGATAAATACCGAAAATAATAAATATTTTTTAATGAACAAATCATTAAAAATAAAAAACAAATGGGTAAATCCTTGTGAAAATTATAATGGAATTTGAAGAAATAATATAAATGATCTTTTTGGACTCATTTTAACATAGTAATATAATATAAATGTACATATAACATTAAAATATTTCATTTGGGTAGTGACACTGACCCTAGTATCCTCAAATCTACTTTTAAAATCCATTAAAAGGAAATATAATACAACGAATGGAATACAAAAAGACAAGTAGTTTTGTTTTCTCGATAAACTAGATATATACGTGAGACCTATATTATAATTGAATACAAAAATTAAACCATAATTTTTTGGAGAACAACATTACTCAATCTTACATATCCCAACATTTCTTCCATATTGAACATTATATAATTCTTGGAAATGGATACTAAATAAGTGTGACAAAAAATTCTCAGTATAGGTTAATTATTACAGACTAAATAAGTAAATAATGAAAATAACAAACATGGAAAGGTAAATAACTAAGAACACATTCCATTTAAATAATTGGATAATGATAAATCCATATGGAAGGGTAAATAAAAAACAAACACAATATAAGAAATATATTTAGAATAAAATAAGTCCTAATATTTCGTCATAGTGTAAATACCATGGATAATTATAACTAAATTCTACATGAATGAAATTTTTTATTATTGGATATCATGTATCTCAGACATATTACCACAATCATGAAGATAATTAATAGGACATATTAAATTAAAGGTAATACATTTTCACTAATAGATTAACTAATTTTTCTCAAGATACCTACTGATCCATTAAGGTGACATGTAATATTAATCCTCACCCATCACTTTTTGTCCAAATTATTCCCCAAATATATAATACTCAATTTAATTCAAGAATCAATATGACTTGAAACAAAATATTGTTTTTGGGAAATGGAAAATTTTATTAGTATTCTACTAGTGAATAAACTTACGTTCAAATTAAAACATTGTATGTAGAAATGACATATGGTTAAAACAATAATCATATCCAATATTAATTATATTGATATATAAGGGAATTTAATGTCTAATCGTCATTTTAAAGTGAATATTTCAAGGGAAATATATTAGCTATAAAATGAAACAAGTAAGTGAATGTAAATACTATCCTTGTTAAAAATAATAAAAACCTATCTAAATGAATAGAAAGTATGGTATAAACATATAATTATTAGAGTATGAAAAATGGATAATTATCTGTAATGAATAAATTTTCCATTAAAAGATAATTACAAAAACAATATTAAAGATATTATTTTTATTATTTTGAAAATAATTATGAAAATAACTCATTTAAAAAATATTAAAAATATATAGTAAAACTTTAAGTGAATATTTAATGAAATAATTCTTATATTAGTGGGTAATTTCATACATGTCATATTGAACATTCATTTTTCAATGTAAAAAAGTTAAAAATCTATTTCAATATAAAATTTTTATAATATTCCATTAACAATTTATTAATAAAAATTTTGTAGATGTTTTTTAACATTTTATTTCAAAATTATAATGGAAAACCTTTTTGAAAATTTTTTAAAAAACAAGGATCTGTAAAGAAATATATTTTTTACTAAATTGGAGAATAATGGTATATTTTATTAAAAAAAATTCAATAATTTTAATTAGCTAAGAGATATAATTGGTACTATCACATGAAATATACCATGAATAACATGTGTAAAAATGAATGGGTTAATTAAAATATTGTAAACTAATTTCCTATAATGGAAATTCAGGAATAAATAATCTAGATTATAATTAGATTGTGAAATAATCCCTGTATGTGCTTATAATATTGAAGTGATATTTAATTAATTACTTTATTTTGTTTTTCAATAAAAAATAATCATAAATAGTTGAAATTAATAAAATAGTGGGTGAAAAGGCATTATACACATATTAAAATAATATCAACAACAAAAATTTCGTAGTATATTACAATGGAAAGAAATTGAATTATGAAATTCTTTACCAATTTGAATCTATTAATTAAAATCTATTTAAACTAAATTATCATTATTTAAAAACATAATACCATGAAAAATAATTTATTCATGATATTATAAGTAAAGGGGTATGTATATACACCATATAAAAGAAATTATTATTATAACTTTAGAATATGATTCAATGAAATAAAATTGGGACATAATCCCTTACCTTGTGATTCCTTATGGTTTCCTAGGATTTATCATCATGGATAATGATATTAAATATGTTAATAATTTATAACAGATCAAAATTCATACTTATAAATCCATACATTATCCTTTTATTTCATCTAATCAACCGTTCATTAATAAAATCTTATTATTCTCATTCATTCAAGTGTTTACGTCCTCATTTACTCATTTGTGTTTGTAAATGAAAATATTATTCATAAACATATTATATTTTTTCATCATCTTCATAATAAAAATCTTGAAATAATTATCATAATAATACATTAATTATAGTTTTAAAACTAATCACGAATGTGGGTTATATAAAATTAATTACAATATGATCATGGAGATGGTATTGTTCGAGTTGGTGTCCTAGGACACACTATTTGTACATTGAGGACACTAATATTAATTTCATTTAATATTAACAAAAATTAGTATTACATGTTTTTTTCTATATTTCTCTAATTTAGTAATGACCTGTAACATACATCGCATTGATAAGGCCACAACAGTTCCCCACAATGATGAGAACATTGATATTCTCTGTTGATACTATCAAATAATGTTATATAGTTGGATAATGTACTATGATTGGAAACATATTACATATAATATCACGTGAGTATACTCTTAAGTAGATGAATCCTCTTTTCAGGATGTTCTCACTTGGTAATCTCCATGATGAGAGATTATGAGAATATACGCACTAGTTGAAATACCACATTTTTTGGTGTTATCAGATATTTTTATCTATGAATATCTGTGTGATGGGCTTAAAGTTTTAATGTTATCATTAACTCACATTTCATCTCTCTTACATAGATATATTTATTAAACCATGATTATAATTGTGCATGGATAAGTTTGATACATTGGGTGATTCATGAATTTCATGTCATTAATGCATAATTGGAGTAAGGATATGTCGATTCCATATTTAAGGATGATGATATCATGGAATTTTTATTGGAGTAGAACCTTCATTTTAAATTCCATAATTGTGATGTAATAATTAGTTTATTTCAGGTAGTCAAAGAAAGACATATCGAGCAAATAGGTCGGTGATATGGTTATAAACATTCTTGATAATATGTTATGGAAATTGGATTAAATTACATAGTTATCATTTCTATTTGGTAGAAAATGTTGCGATATTAAGTTCTTTATCTTGGGTTCCATAAGTTTTTTCTAGAAACTAGTCTTTGATTTTAGTTATGCTTGCCTAATGCCAATGAGAATGAGTCCTAGATAGTTACACACTAAGTGTTTTCATTGATCTTTATTAACTAATTTTATATTTTAATTAATGTAATAAATATTATTCTCATGTTTTATGAATAATTTTATTCAAGTTATATTGATCTCATAAATTACTTAAATATTTCTTCTCTGACGTGTGAAGAAAATATTTATTTTATTTATTAAATATGATAATAAATACTTATTCAATGGATTGGGTCTAGAATATTTATTTATGAATAGAATATTTACTCATATTTTTAGTTAATGTATGAGGTGTTTGAACGATCCACGATTGAGTCTATTGACAAATATTAATTGAAAAGACCTTTACATAAAATTTGATATTACTTTAGTTGGCACACACCACAATATAATAATAATTTGACTAGTATTATTTGACATGGGGTTTATTAAATGTAATTTATTTTAATTATTGGGATATATGAAATTAAATAATATTTTAAGTCATATAAAAACACAATAAATAGACAAATATGTATATTGTATAGTGTATCAAAAAATGAGAATATATAATTATTGTGCATAAAAAATTCACTCTCAACTTCTCCCTCTCTCTCAATATCATGAATGAAGTGTGAATGAGAGATTTCTTCAAGAATTAATAATGGTAAATCAAGAATGAGAGTGACATATGTTCAACCATCATGCTAGCTTCCAGAGATCAAGGGGTGTTCCTCATAGATCATAGAAGCATGTATAGATCACCTCTTGATAGATTCTAGCCATATTCTATTATAGCGTAAAAAGGTAATCTAAAAGGGACCTTTCATATGATCAACATTCACAAATGAATTAATTTCCTAATCCCATGTATTTATTTCTTCAAATATTTAAGAAATTAATTATATGTTATGCATTGAATATCACCTCTCTTTGTTTTAGGTATTGGTTATTAAAATATGTTTTAATATATCTATCACTATCTATTCATTGATTGCACTATGAATTATCAAGAGGTTTGAATTCAGCTATGTTTAAATTTATATTTATTTATTAAATTGTTGATCTATGTGCAATTTTTTATTGATTTTAATGTCATGTTATTTTTTATTTAATCAAATATTAAACACCATTTTATCATTATATTAATCATGTTCATTCAACATTTAATTTTTAAAAAGGCTTATGAAAAATAAATAACACTGTTATATACCATTAGAAGGTTCTAAATATTTTGTTGGTAAAACTGGGTTACATGGCTTATGGCTAGAGTGCATGTATTATACCTATGTGAGTTGTAGCTAGATGAGCTAAGAAAATAATTACAAATTGTGTTTTCAATACACACCACATTTTTATTTGTCCAAACTGTAACATGGATCGTTGATATACAGTGTGTAACTGACATGTACACACCATGTAGTTTGGTTGAGTTTACATGGCAAAGCCCTAGGCATGTGACTTGGATATATGGAAACTGAGGTACACAAAATGTAGCTTCTTGTACATTTTATGTAGTCTCCCATTAAAAGAAAATTAAAATTTACATTAAATTTTAATATTATATCATTAAAACACTATTTTATATATTGAAACACTGTTTTTTATTATAATATTTAATAATTGTTTTAAATAATTTTAAATTATAAAATAATTTATTATGATTAATATTTCATTATTGGTTCCTCTGTTTATTTTCCACGAATTACAATATTGATGGGTATCTCCAAATAAGATCAAATAAACATTAAGGTGAAAGAAAATTAATTAATTAATTAATTAATTAGTTAATTCAAGCTAAATTATCTTAAATAATAAAATAATAAATAAATAAATAAATATTACCCATTTAATTATGTTTATTTCTTTTATGTATTTCCATTCATGATATTGACCAATTTACTTTTATGAGTTTTATATTTCAATTTATGTTATCGCCCGAGTTTTAAAATATTTAATATAAAATATAATTATGGCATGTGAGTTATACTTCTCTCCATCATTATATATGACCTACATATCGGAGGTTATTTTTGTAACCCTATTTTACCAATCCATTGGTTCCCCTCACCTGTGTGTGAGTAATAAATATTTATAATTAATATATCTTCCCATGGTATGTGGAGGTGGTTCAATATGAATCCATTATGATGAAAACCCGTGTAAAACATAGGTAGATCAATGGAATGTTGTAACTCATGCTAAGACTAGTAATATGAGTTATTTCCCCTTGGTCAAAGGTTTTCTAATTATCTGATAATTAAGTGAACAATTATATAAATCTTATGAATGGTCCATTTAATTAATTGATTACTATTTTCTATATAATTATTTATTTTATGGTTACAAGGTCATGATCACACAAATAATTGATTTAATTTACATTGATGGAAATTAAATAGATGAATTATGTGTAAATTTTGTATCAAGTATTTTTAATTAATTAAGTTACATAAACTTTACATTGAAAATACATGTAATGTATAAAACAAGTAAAAAATTAATGCATAATTATTTAAAATACTTCAGCTAAATATGAAGTTAGACTAAAGTTTCCATTACATGTTTGGGAGTGAAACTATAAAACTAAGTGTTGTGTATTGACAATGTGTAGAAACATACTTTATCATCGAGTTTCCATGAGTTTTTTGGTTAACATAAGTGAAGCATTATTGAGTTTAATGGCCAAATTATATTCAATAAATATTTTATGGCATATGTTGAGGAAATCAATGTCAAGATTTTTTGGTATGGAAATTCACTCAATAGATCAAGGATCTACAATTATGTGGTTGGAATGAATTCTTTCCTAATTACTTTGTTATGGTTTTCATGGCCAAAATATTTATCCTTAAAAAAATATTGGTGATCCATTCCAATAGAATCTTAATACGACTATACATTCTACGTTCAATGGTGAGGGCTATTGAGCCGTGATAAAAAGTGTTTGATTTCATAAAAAAAAATTAATTATAATATCTCAATTATTTTCTAATCACAAAAATTAATAATATCATTCTATTTTTATTATATAATAAAATGAAAATTTAATCATCCACACTACCCCTATGATAAATTTCGGAGAATGATAACCTCATAAGTGGAAAATATTTCTATAATGGGATTATATACCTTAGGGTTGTGTTATTCCACAAATAGAAATATTATGTGATATAATCACCAATCCATGATTTTGCTGCTAAAGTATTTAGTGATTAAGAGTTCATTGTACATGAAAAATATTTGAGTAACATTGTAAATGTTAAAAGTATTATTGTTTCCTCGATGTATAGTGAACTAATGATGTCTCACAAAAATATTGATGCATATATCATGCTTGAGAAACATCATGGTCTTTACCAAGAGTGAGCTAGACAAGAATGGTTTTTGGTTTCCAAGGATTTCTTTTAGTGAAACCATAGAGAGGATACCCTATAAAGGCATCACATAGTAATGATCATTTTCTATATTGACTTATTAGAGGTTATAGGGATTAAAATACATGAAAAACATGGCATAGAAATCATTCTAGTATCATTCCATTGGATACAATCTAGTTTTATAAGAAATAATTATATTAACAAAATTTATGAATAAAATTGATAAGTATCAACTAGATATTCTTACTATTATTCACAATGTAGTTAAGGATATAATGTGTGAAAATAATTCCATCCTTATGGTAAACAAATGGAAATGGAAAGAGATGATATTTAAGCCCAAAACTTCTTCAAATCCTTCCATGAAGAGGTATATAATGGGGAAAGAAAGGGAACATGGTGATTTCTATTAGGCATATGTTAATAAGGTCCACTATAAAAAAAGATACACCCAAAAAATGAAGAAAGAGGAAGGCTCTAGTGAGTTTGTAATGAAATTCAATATATATATTTCTAGAAATTGGTTATTAGATACAAATTTTGGTCCTCACATATGTAATCAACAATAGTAACTGAGTAGATTTATAATGATTGAACAAGGAGATGTAGATCATCAACCAGACAACAAATATAAACTTGCTTCTTTATCTATCAAAGAGTACAACCTCATATTTTCAATCAGAATTATCCTGGTTTTAATGGATTATTACAATGTGCCTTCAGTTATCAAAAACATCATATCTATATATAGAAATGATACAGATGGATTTATTTTCAAATATGGAATAACTATTACTAATTTTAAATATATAACATTTTTTAGTCAATCAAATTTAAATAATGATATTTATGTATTGGATTAAAAAAACAAAATAATGGATTTTGATAATGATGTTACATACCTTGAATCATACCACATGAAAAATTGTAATCACTGGCAAGGTCTTTTCAATAAAAAGTGCATGACTAAATTACATCATTAGGGATATTTGGATTATTTTTAATTGAAACCACTTATTTTATGTCACACAATTATTTAATGAAAAATAGGAAATTCATCATTTTGATGGAAAGTTGAAAGGGCTAAATATATTATTTAATTTGTTTATACTAATATTTATGGAGACTTTCTTGTTGAAGAAATGGGTGGGTACTCATACTTCATAACTTTTACTATTGATTTTAGTAGATGTGGATATGTCTACTTAATAAGTTTTAAGTCAGATTCTATTGAAAAAATTATTGAATATAAGAATGATGATTACAACAGTCTTTGTAATAACATTATGCTACATTTAGAAGAATGTGGTGGGGAATATTTTAATCATGACATAATTGATTATCTATGGTAGTTCAGTATATTATCTCAACTTACATATTCTTATACACCTAAGTGGAATGGTGTAATGGAAATGAAAACCACACCTTTATGGACATGGTGAGATCAATGATGAGTCATGTGAGTCTTCGATTATCCTTTTGGTGATACATATTACTAACAACATCATAGGTACACAATAGAGTTCCAAATAAAGAAAAAATTGTATACCATACCAATTATGGAATGTAATGTATCTTGTGTTTTCTTAATTACATGTGTGGTGTTGAAAATAATTTTTATGTCCTCTTCATGTAACAAGATATCCCCCTGAGGCACAATGTCTATCAATATTGTATATCCCAAGGAAAAAAAGGATACTACCTAAACAATCACTTAGTTAAAAAGGTTTTGGTCAACAAATATCCCATATTTCTCAAAGAGGATGTTATATCTAAAAGAAATTGTAAGAGTGAGATAGACTATGATAATTTATAGGCTCAAGATATAGAATATTTGGCAGATGAACCAATACAACAAAGCCCTGTAGAAGATGAAACAGTTGTATGGACACACAAACTACATAGGAATATAAGAGAGGTTATAGAACTAGAACATTATGGATTTCTAGTTATTAAGGATGGTGGCTCGTTATTAGTTGATAATAATGTTCCATTAACCTACTGGGAATAATTAAGTGGAATATATATTGAAAAGTAAAATGAATAAATGAATTGCAAAATTAATTCGGTGTAATAAAATCATATTTGGATTTTGGTGAACAATTTATTAGATGTAATTATCCTTGGTTTCAAATGAGTATTTAGAAATAAACTGGGCATGGAAGAATATTTGAATAACTATAAGGTGTGACTAGTTGTAGAAGGGTTTAAACAGCATGCAATCATTGACAGTTATGAATCCTCTTCACCAATTTCATTTCTAAAACCAATCAAATATTTACATTCCATTGCATCATTCCAAGATTATGACATTTTCAAAATGGATTTGAAAACATACATCCTTAATAGGAACATTTAGGATGGTTTCTATATGATATAACCCAAAGTGTATGTGAAACCAAAGGATACCAAAAAATTATGCATGTTTTAGAGAACCATTTATGAATTAATAAAGCATTCAGGTCATGAAACATTCAATTAGATGAGGCTATAATAGAATTTGGTTTCCTTGACAATACATGTGATTCGCGTGTCTATAAATGGTTTAGTGGAATTGAAGTCATTTTATTAACTGTATATGTTGATGACGTATTACTCATTGGAAATGAAATACCAGTCTTATGGAATGTTAATGGCTGGTTGAATAAATTATTCTCAATAAAGAAAATTGGAGAAGAAACATATATTCATGGGATAAAGATCCACAACGATATATCCAAGAGAAGTTTTTCTTTAATTCAAAGTATATACATTTACAAGATACTAAATATATTCAGTATTGAACAATATAAGAGGAGATTATTTCTAGTGTCACAAGTAATTTACCTTTCTATTAAAATGTGTCCCTAGACACATTAGTAAAGTATCAAAATGACAAGGATTCCAGATGATTCAGTAATAGAATCTATCTTGTGTGTTATGCTATGTACCAGGCTAGATGTGGCCTATAAATTCTATGTCATTTGATGATATCTTGCTAATCCAGATGACCTACTATGGATGGTAGCCAAACCTATACATAAGCATATGAGGGGTATAATGGATATGTTCTAGGTTTATGGAGGATAATGGAAACTAGTTATTATAGGACATGCTGATTCTAACTTCTAAATTGATCAATATGAAATAAATTCAAAAACATGATACATATTTACTTTTAATGGGGGTGTTGTGAGTAGGGAGAGGTCAAAAAAGGTTTTGGTTGCAGATTTCATAGGAGATCCTAGGTATATTAAGGATATTGAGGTAGCTAAAGATGTTGTATTGATGAAACACATCATATATGAGCTTGATGTGGTATATATGAGTAAAGATCCAATCACACTATATTGTGATAATACTAGAGTTGTTTATCTTTAAAAGAAATATCCTAAATCATATCAGAAGATGAATCACATACATTGAATGTATCATCTCTTGGTGGATTTTCATAGAGAGGTGACGTTACAGTGAAAAGTGTTTAAACAATAGAAAATTTTGCAAACCCCTTTAATAAATCCTTGATTAAGAATAATCATGACTATTATGGGATGTCTGGTGAACTAAAAGTAATAGGAAGGTAAATTTAGTCTATTTTGAAGTTATTTGGAGTTGGTATCCTATGGAAAAAAGTTTTCACATTGATTAAATGATTATTCAATGTATTAAATAATAATAACAATTATATTATATATATTTTGTTATTCTTCATGACTCTATGGTAATTATGTCCTAGATGATACATCACATTGATAGGGCCATAGTAGTTCCCTACAATGATGAGTGCCTTGATGTGATAAGACAAAATTGTCAAATAAATTTCTATAGTTGGATAACGTACTACATTGTGTCACATAATATATATACTACCTGGTGAAAGAACTCATTAGTATATGAGGCTTCTTCTCAAGAACTTCACAAATGGTAATATTCAAGAATAAGGATTATGTTAACTGACCCACTAGTAATAATTCTTCATATTTTGGTGAGATCAGATATTCCAATCAATGGTCATGTGTGATGGTAATTATAATTTATGATTATTAATAAATCATGTTTCAACTCATGTATATAGATGTATTTGATAAAACTTGATGATAACAGTTCATGGGGAAGATAGATATTTTGGGTGTTTTATGAGTGAAAAGTTATTAATGAATAGGTTGATGAAGTATGTGTCCCTTCCATCTTTATGGAAGATGATATCTAGGTTATTTCATTAGAATAGAACTCTTGCATTAAATTCCTTATCCATGGTGCAATGATTTGTTTTTTTTAGATAGTCAAAGAAAGTCATATTGAGAATATATGTTGGCGATAATTTTATGCAACATGTTTGTTGATATATTGTTAAAATGGGATTATATTAAACAATGAGAATTCTTATGCGGTTTTCATAATTGCAACACTACGTTCCTTATCTTCAGTTCCTTCACCTACTACTAGATAGTATTATTGAACTTTAGGCAGGCCTCCCTAATGCCAATGACAAAGAATTATTGAGGGTCACTCACTATGTGATTCCATTTATCATGATTAAATTTTATTTGATTTCAATTAAAGTAATAAATATTATTCTCAAGTGCAATGACTAATTTTATTCATGTTGTATTAATCAAATAAATTAAATAATTATTTATTCACGGATAGTATAATAAAAAATATATATTTTTATTGAACATATTAATAAATATTTATTAAATAGCTTGATTGTAAAATATTTATTTATGAATAAAATATTTATTCAATTGATCAGTAAATGATATATGATTTTGAACACACCAATACCATTTCTACTAAAAAATATTAATTAAAATACTATTATATAATATTTTTTATTGCAAAAGTTGGGGCACATAAAAAATTAATAATAATATAATTTTTAATTTGTGTCATGGGGTTTACTAAATGTAAAAAATGTTATTTAATGCCTAATTTGAAATTAAATAGTATTCTAACTTGAATCATAAATCTATAAATTAAAAAATATTCCTATTGTGTATAATATATAGAATTTTGAAATAGATAATTTTTGCACAAAAATCAATTCTCTATCAACTCCTCTTCATGTCTCCCTCTCAAGAACTATAAATACTCCAGATATTTCATAATGATGAAATAATGAGCGACCAATAAGGAACAATGAAAGACAATCAAATTATCATGCTAGCACCCAAATATAGAGTTGTATTTCTCAGATATCATATAAATTTTTTTGATCACCCATAGAGAGGTTATATACTTGGATCCACAGAAATGAATTGAGGTAATCCGAAATATTCTATTATGTTGATCAATATTCACCAATGAATAATTTTTTTAATCGCATATATTTATTTCCTAAAATTATAATTAAATTAATTATAAATTTGATTTAAAAGATTATATCTATTCATTTTGGTCAATGATTATTTTAATAAATTTTAATAAATCACTCTCCTTTACCTGTTTCTTCTATGCTCAGAACCATTAACCAGGTTGTATGTGTGCATGGGTAACATTTTCCTTTTTTCAATGATCATTATTTAAAGAACGAATGTGATATTTTATAATTCTTGAATGATCATAATAAAATTAATACCATATTATACACAAACACATAGAAATATATCTAAATATATATATCAATCATGTAGTGTGATGATGAATAGAGAGTTATATCATTTCATGATGTTGGCAGTCCACAAGTACATGAATAATATTATCAACATTTTGTGAATGAAATGGAATGAAAATAAACTATGTATAGTTTTTTTATAAAATAATATATATTTCATAAATTTTATAATTATGGAATTCATATAACGTATAATCATTAAAATTATCATAATCACATACCATGTGAATTGTTAGTGGCATATGAATCACATCACCTCACAAGGGTGGAGTCCTCTGTCTAAATAAGAAATGTTATCATGTCTCATATAAAATGGAATAAAATAAGATATATAATATATAATTAAAACATAGGTGTAAAACGTTTACTAACATCATATATATACTATTAAAACGTCATCATACTCAACCATGCTTGGTGGTAGTGTAAGAATGAATGGCATTGGTTAAGGAGGAGGTAGTCTTCCTTATACATGAATAATGATTTCATAACACATGTTATGGAAATTTGTATGTGGTTTTTGGTCATAAAATGAACTTTAAAATATATTATAATTTTTGAGATATTATTCATATTATATTATCATGGTTTGAAAATAATTGAAGGAGGTGAAGAAGGGAATAAAATAAATGAGCTTGTTGAAGAACATTACCTCTTCTTTGGATATCTTCGTTCAATAAGCACCAAAATATTCCCAGGATGTATTTATGAAGAAAATAATGATTATATGATGAGGGAATGTCTTATTTGAAGTGATATGGGTGGGTTTTGGATGAAAAAATGGTTTGATTAGTCTAGATAACTGAGGGGATTGAGTTATATATTATAGTTGAGGAGTGACACTATTTAAAATATGAAACAATTATTCACTTTTGAGAGGACTCTGTTACCTCATGTGGATCAAAAATTGATTAATAATGGACTAGAGGATTTTTGGTCTCTATAAAAACATCATTAATAAAAAAGGTTAACATATTTTAATCATATTATTCTTTAGTCATTATGTTTACAAATGTTTACCCATTTATTTTTTATTATGGTAACTTTTATATTTTTATTTCCCTCAGAAATTTGTCAATTGATACTAAAACTAAAATAACCTATATTATGTAATTTGAAAGTAATTATTCTCAATATTTAATAAAATTTATTAATTAAAAATTCTATATGTGAGTATAATGAATTTTAACCCAACTAATGTAATGTGAAAAAATAATTTTATTTTTAGTAATGATAATAAATTTTACATGTTTTCACTAATAATTATGTTAGAAAATATATTTGAATATATTAAATAATATGAATTATTATTATTCCAAACATGGAATATATTTTTTAAATTTGAATACATGGAATTGGATGAATTAAATTAAAAAATCAATCTCGAGGATTTGATGAGAATACGGTAATTAAACAGAAAATGTTCAATAGATTGTAATGTTTTTATACAAAAAATTCAATATTAAAATGTTTAAAATGAAATAAATTTGATAAATAAGTTTATAATAGATTTATTTTTAAATTTAAATAAATTTATAATACAATTTATGATTATTACTTATTTAGATGAAAATGTAGTTTACAATTTCAATATAGTACTTTTCAATATTTATCTAATACTGAAATTTAATAGAATAATCCAAATAAATTCATAATAATATAATCTTGACATTATGATTTAAATAATGGAATTTATTTTTGAAAATTAATTTTTAATATATGGTTTTATTTTATTTCAAAATATGTTCCACCATCACGATTAAATAGTCTTTTTGAAAAAAAAATCTTGTTTTAAAAACATTTTATTTTCATTAAAATGATTATTATATTATTTTCAATCAATAGAGAAGTAATAAAAATAGTCAAACAATATATTTTTATATGTTATTTAATACTATCCATTCCATTCATTAAAGTTTCTATGATATAAATACCATATTATATAATAATGTTCATAATATATTATTGTACAGTAAAACACAGCCTTCTGTGTAACAAAATAATTTGAAGAAACTCATTATTATGTGTAACATAATAAATACTAAGTGTTGAATATAACATAATTTAAAAATATTTTTGTTGGGAACATAAGATAAAATAAATGTTAGGTTCCACATACTCTATTGAATAAAAAGTTATTTTTTTATTATTTTGATTTTTTATATTCTGCCCATATCAATTAAACTGTTTTCTCTCTATTTTAACATAATCTCAATAATCTAGAGTTTTATATTTTCAAATTATTTAGTCAGATATCTCACATAATAAAATTGTTAATAAAATATATAATTAATTACTGATAAATCAAAGTATTATGGTTATATGGAATGGAATATAACAAGGTTTCTATATAGGATAAAATTGTTTGAATATGAAGATTCATATATCGATGGATTTTGTAAATATTTATAGATATTGATTAAGGTCATTGATCATAAGAAATTGAATAATAAATGGATAGTTGAGGGCCTTAAAGGCTAATATCAAATAAGTGTGTAAGGTTCATTGATATCAATATAAATGATTGTAATGCGATATAATTTTATTTAATGATCCATTTTAAAATGTTGAGGAAATATTTTACAATATAGAAATATATAAAAACTAAATTTCTAGATATATTTTTATCTCATAATTACTATATTATACATTGGGGTTTCTTCATTCAATTTCTAATCAATCCATATACACTAGGAAATCAATATCTAGAAAATAATTTTTTTCTACTTGAAGCACTAAAATTTACTTTTAATAGATCATTATATGCAAAAAATAGTGAGAGGTCATTCAATATATTTATATTTTTTATTTCAAAAACCAATATGTTTATCAAAACATAACAAGTATAATAAATTTATCTCTAAATATTAAATTTCACACTATGGTTTCATTATTAATATTCATTCATAAAATTCTTTAAATAAAACCAACGACATATTAACTATGACATCACATAGGCTAGTTGTAGGGAAAATCCCTTATAAGCGTTTGGAGATGGGATCAAGTCCCACCATATTTCTAGATGGGACAGACTATCACCCAAAATATAGATTTTCCGACATATAAAATATGTTAAAATAATTCTTATAGCATTCCCAAAATAATATGATGGACATCCGTCAAATTAAAAAGAAATCATTAAATAACCTATTTTTAAGATTTTTAGTATATAATTTTTTTAAAGTGAAATTTTGTTTGACTAATATTAAAATGTTATTTATGTACATATCAAACCTATATGTTATCAAAACCTTTAAATATATGTCAAAGAATTATAAAATAATTATTCCTCGAATGATTTTTCATGTTAAATATATAATTTCAATATATTTCCCCAAAATATCCATAATATTGGAATCCACCCATCACATAAAACATAATAGTGGTGTTAAATAATTTTACATTATGATAATTATTAAAATCATTAACCCATGATGGTATATAAAACTCATAAGTTAATATATAAAAATATGTATCTAAAAAAATAAAATATGTTTCATAATTTATATAAGTAAAATACCACTGGTAAAAATACATCTAAATTGTTTTTATTTTTAATCCAAATACATAAATAATAATTCTATTTAATTTAACAAAGGTCATTATTTTGATGAGGATTTATCCTAGGTAATTCATCTTCAATATCTATTGAAATCTTATATAATGATCTATATTGAAAATTTAAATTAACCTAGGAATATGCTCTGAGTGTGTCAAACATGGTGTATATTATTGTCCATTTTTTGGTACTAATAAATGATTGAATCAATCATAATACAACATTTTCAGAGTTATGACCCCTAGGTAACTATATTCTAGAACCATATCCACTGATAGTATCTAATGATGAATGTATTTTTAATAAAAACCACACATTATCAACCAAACCAAAATATTGAGATGTTTTTCTATATTTCTCCTTCAATTATATCATATATTAATATTCCCTATTTTTTTTTTCTAAATGTGGTTCCCATCATTTCATCCGAAAATGCTTGGATACCCACTGTCGACACCCAGACCCACGCTTCCTAGAGCTGCTGTGTTACTTAATCACACTAGAAAAATATAAATGGAATATCATCCTAAAGGATATAATAGTTTAATATTCTATGAAATCTCAATACAGAACCGTGTCTTGTATTACAGTTGAATACACAAATAAAAAAATATATTTTTTTCAATAATGACTTTATTCCATCTTTTATATCTCTGAATATCATTCATACTATACATCATCGAATCATTAGGAAAGTAAAATAGTAATGGTGATCTTAAATTAAGCATATGTGTCAAATAAAACGTAATATATCATGAATCAATGATAATATTGAACATGGTATGGTAAATAACTTATCATAATTTCCATTTAAATACATAGTTTTTGAAATAATCAATCTGCAATGGTAAATAACTGAAAAAATATATTATTAAATCAATAATATGAGAATGAAATACATCTAAAGGTTTTTTCATAATGATAATTTATTAGATAATAATAACTGAAATATGAATCCAAAAAACTATTAATTATTGGACAATATATATCTATAACATTATACCACTACTATCAAGATCGTTCCCAGGATGATTTCAAATAAAATTAGACACCCATTTAATAATAGCTTAACGTAGTTTTCTCAGGAGACATACCATTGCATTGTTAGGATATATATTATAAAACCCCAAAAATCAATTCCAGTTTGATGCATTACTGAAATATCGAACATTAAATTAAATTAATGAATAAATATAACCTATAAACAAATAACCATATTGATTAAAGGATACATATTTTTCAATATTTACCCAGTAAATCAAAATAACATTCAATATAAGACACTATATATTGAAATGATATGTAGTTTAAGAAATTATAATCATTATGATAAATAATATACATATTTAAGAAAATTTTAATATAAAATGATCATAGGAATGTTATTATATCTAGGGGAAGTTAATGATTGTAAAATAAAACAAGGATGTAAATTTCAACACTATACTTGGTAATAATAATATTGAATAGTCTAGAGGCTGAAAAATGATGGTATCAATATATAATAATGTGTGTATGAATTAATGGTTACTGTAATTGGTGAATATAAATTCAATAAAAATATAATTACCATCATTAATGAGGAAAATATCATTATAATTTTGAAGATAAATTTTAAAAAACATTTTCATTAAAATTGAAAAACAGTAAAGTAATTAGTGATTATATGATGTTCAGGTCGGTAGGTATTTCCATCCATGTTATACAAAAAATTCCTTTGTCATATTAAACATGTTATAAAATTTCATTATTTAGAAAGAAAGATTAACATTCCATTAAAGAAATTTGTGAAAATGAAAAATCAGTAAAATCTTACTACATTAAAAAATTATAAAATCTTATGGAAATAATATTATAATAAATATCTAGAAAACAATGTTATTTATGAAAATTTATTTCTAGCTGAAGAGAGAAATTAATTGATATTTTATTAAAAATGTATTAATATTACTGACTAACAATGAATAGAAATATGGTACAATCACTTAAAAAATTTCATAAAGAACTATAAAAAAATTATGGTTTTATTAAATAATTATCTTATAGTTTACTATTAATTATATTAAAGAATAAAAAATTATGATTATAATATAATTATTAATTAGACCATTAAATTGATACTAAAGTTGAAAAAATAAATAAATAATTAATCAATTATGTGTATCACTATTGAATCCACTTAAAACTATAGAATATACATAAATGTATATTCAAATGTAATTACACAAATAATAATATAATATCAACCACAATAGAGATGTAATATTACCCAATGAATACTAATTTTTGTTATGAAATTAATTTCCAATTGGTTACTTATAATTAAAATAAATATAGAATAAATAATTCAAATTGGAACTAAAAAAACATGTATAATTATTTATTATTGGTATTACATGTCAAGGGTGAATTTTATACACTATAAAATATAAATTTGGTGCATATTATTACAATATTACTTAATGAAATAACATTGTGATAAAATCACATACCATACATTCTATTTTAGCTGAATGTGATTTAAAATCTTGTGTAATGGTTTTATGAATTATATTAATTTTTAAAATAAAAATAGTCTTAATTTACATGCTATACATTCTCTGTTTATTACATCTTATTTCACTTTCATTAATAATCATTAATTATTTTTCATTGTTTCATATATTAACTACTTTATTTTATAATGCATATTTTGTAATGAAATATCCATTTATTGAAAATATTATACTATTTCATATTATACATAATAAAAATAATGAAATAATTTTCATATTTATACAAATATAACACTTTTAATACTAATAATCAAAGATAGTTAAATAAAAAATGTTTGTTATTATCACGGACATGATAAGGTGTACAAATGCATGAGTGACATTTTCCATTTTTCAATGATCATTATGAAGACGAGGTACATAATATTTTAACAATAAAAAATTATAAAAATATATCTATACCATATTATATAAATATAAATATCATTAATGTGGTGTGGTAATGAAAAGAGTTTCACTTCACTTCAGGTAGGTGGTTGTCAATAACTACCCAAATAAGGTTATCATTTTTACTTGAGTGAATAGTAATGAATGTAAATTATGTATATTATTTTTCTATAATGATGAATATTTAATGAATATATTGGCCATTTATATAACATAAAATCATTAATATTACCTTTTCCAATATCTATGTGACAAGTTAGTTAAAAAAGAATCACATCGCTTCATTAGGTTGTTGTATGCTATACATATGAATGATATTATCATTTCAACAAATGAATGGAATATAATAAGGTATATATATATAATATAAATATTCGAGAGGTATAATAATGTTATAATTATCATATATATGCTTTATATACATCATATGTCCAAATCATGAAAGGTTGTATTGGAAGAACCAATGACATTAGTTTGCAATGTGGTTATTCATTATAGACACGAAGGATGATTCATTAACCAATTTGAGGGAAGAGTGTGTAGTTTTATGTCATAACCATATCATAAGAATATCTCAAAATATTTAAAATATATAGGTTACTATATCATAATGTTTTTAATGTAATTTAAAGAGGTTTAGAAAGAAATAACTTAAAGATTCTTGTTGAAATCATTACCTCTTCATATGATATCTTTTATTAGATTTCAAGAGAATCCTCATTTAAATAATTTATAACAGAAATAATTATTATAGAATGAATTATGTGATTTTTTGATATAATTTTGGATGGTTTTGGATTTTCCAAATGGATGGGGAGGTTTGGGTAAGTGAAAAGACTGATTTCCCATTTATAGTTTAGGAGTAAAATTCATGTAAATACTCAATAGTATTAACTATTGGGAGGTTTCCATTGCATAATGTCCATCAAAATACATATAATAATAGGTTGGAGGATATGTATGGTCAATAAAATCACCACCACAAAAAAATTTATCACATTTTTATCAAATTTTTCTTTAGTCGTTGAGTTTAGTATATTTTTTCCTTTTATTTTTTACCATGGTAACATGTATATTTTAATTTACCTAGGTAATTTAGCCAAAATGAATATAATTAATATCATAATTATTCTATAATTCCAAATACATTATTATTAATATTAAATAAACTTTGTAAATTAAAATACTTATTTGTGAGTAAAACTAATTTTAAAACAAGACATGTAATGCACAAAAACTCTTTTTAACTATTATTTCTGTAATTAATTTAAATATTTTCATTAATAATTATGTTAAAAAATTAATTTGACCTCATTAGATAGTATAAATTATTATAATTTACAATATTTAATCCATTTTTCAAAATTCAATTGAGAGAAGTGGCATAATTTAATATAAATTAATTCCACATACTTGATGAGAAAATTGGGTGTTAATTTGAAATTGATCAAATGTTCACAATGACTTTATATAAATATTCATCATGATAATTAATTTAATAAAAACAATTTATTAAAAGAATTATTATTTTATTATTTTAAATTTATTTACCATTAAAAATATTATTAGTCACTATAAAATATTTAGATGAAAATGTAGTTTTAAATTAAAATCTACTGTTTTCCATTAATCATAAAAACTAAAACATATCATAACATTTACTAAATTAACCTAACTAATTTTTTATATTATTCATTTGTAAATGATTTTATTTTTCAAATAATGTTTCTAAAAAATTTTAAATTATATTTAAATTATGCGCACTATGATAGATTAAGCCGTCTTCTGGAAAATCACTATTTTTAGAAAACATAATATCCATATTTTATTTATATTAATCAGTTAATTAATAAAAATTAGTTACCTACATACTGATTCATAATATAGTTTTTAAAATTCATACATATCATTCCAATATCTTGGAATGAAATTAAATATTGAATAATATTATTAATAATATATTATTGTATAGTAAGGATCAAACTTTTGTGTAATAGAAGATTTCAAAAAATCTATTTGTTTTGGGTAATGATTTATATATTAAATTATTAGTGTATTTGAAGCTAAATATATAAATTTTTTATAGGTAAAGATAAACTCAAATTTTTATGTTGCATACACTACCAAATAAAACATTATTCTTTTAGAATAATAAGGTGTTAAATTTTAAAAAGTTGATGTGAAATATTTTAAAAACATTTACATCAAAATTTACTTCCAATAATAGTGACATGTAGTTGTGTAATGTTTTTATTATTGAAATTATTAGTAGAAAAAACATATGAATGTGAAACATAAATACATTTTTATTATTTTAAAAATAACTTTGTTCAATCATCACATTGTAGTTAGTGTAATAAAATATTTATTTTTATTAAATAACCATTTTAAAAATAGATTTGAGAATACCATATAAAAAATTTATGTTGCTATATACTAATAATGAAAGTATTATTTACATGATTAAACAATATGACTCCATTAATGTGGAATTGAGTTGTCAATATCCTTTATGGGATTCATATGCAAAGAGGAATTAATCTTTTATAATGTTGTTTATAAGGTAAAAATATAAAAAATAGTGTAATACCAAATAATATTTTAACATATATTAAAATTGAAAAAATATATGGAATAACTTCCATAAAATAATGATATCTTAAATTCATAAATCATATGTTACAAAAACTCTTACAATGATGGTGACACTTAAGTCAAAATAAATTTGATGAAAAGAACTAGATTTTTTATAGTAGACTCCATGAATTGTAAGGAAATAATGTATATTACAAGCATGATTTATTTACTCAATATAACACCATAAATAGAAACATTTTTTCATATTATGTATTATGTCTCATTGATCTCAAATTAAAACCAAGAAAAGGCCTATAAATTTTTAAATGTTCAATTGCAAACCAATTAAAATGAAGGGATTAAAATTTAACATAAAATACCACAATTAGAATAAAATTCATGATATTATATCTCAAATAGTATGTATATTTTTCACATAAATAAAGTTATTTGTAAATACTAATCATTTCCTAAAGAGATGTATTCAAGAAGAAAAATCAAATCTCAGTCATGATTTTTTCTTCACAGACAATGAACATCATAAATAATTAAATAAATTTCGTTATATAATAATCAAGAGAATTTTTTATAACTAAAAACATTTAAATACATCATTAATAGTCATCACATATAAATTTATATATATATCTATATATATTTCTTATAGATTTTACTTATTCTCAACACCCAGTTTTAGTAATATTTATGGAATTGAATTAGATTCATAAAAATATATTGATAACGTATTATCTTCCAATGTAAACATTTTGAGGAATATATAAGTTAATTTGAAATATATTTATTGATGTGTTATTATTTAAAAATTCCATTAAATTTAATTTTTTTATTATAATCCATTTAGAAGGATTGTGTGATGATCATCTTTCAATTATTCTGAACAAATGAAAGCTATCTTCTCAATTAGTATGTAAAATGATAATATAACAGTACCAGAACATAAACTAATAATATAAACATATTATTATCATATTTGGTGAAATAAATAAGTTCACATAGTCAGTAGTGATATATATTCACAATTTTGTTCAACTAGGTTGTTAATCATACCAAAACATTAACCAACCATTTTTATGGATGTTTTTGTGTTACTTTAGTCATAGTATTGGCATAGTAGAAGAATGATGAACATATACGGTTTTTATATGTGTTATATTATTACATAGTTATGAATTGTAAATATAATATATATAATATAAGTATGTTTTATAAAAGAAATATATAATTATCCTCTCATTTTGCTTGTTTTCAATTGATGATTTAACAATAATTATCGGATTACCATATCTTCAATTGGTCACAATATTTTGTATACCAAATCCTTGTTTATAAAATATTAATAATAATTATAATCTAATAAAATCATCATGATGAGTAATGTATGGGGTAGAAGAATTGAAAAATATAAATAAATCATTATATGTTGGTGGTAGTCCGCACATACGCAAGGTTGGTGATATCTTTTTTCATAGAACAAAAGAAATACGTATATATATTATTTTCTTATAATAATAAAAATGATAAATATATCATAATATTTATAAATTTCATATTTTTTACCATCCTTATAAATTTTTTTTGGAAAAACTAAACACATTGTGTTACAAAGGTTGTTGCCGACATAACAGAAAAATTACACTTTAATTTTTTTGTAACTGAAAATGGAAAGGAAATTAATGATTATTTTCCTAGTGTAAAACAATTTATTATATACCCACTACTGATTTCATTAAATAATAATATTAAAATTACTATCACAGATATCAATTAGAAAATGATGCAGTTAAGTAAAAATAATAACTCATGTAGAGCACATTGAGATTTTTTTGAAAGGTTATATAGAAATGGATGGTATATTATAGTAACATGTGTCCAAACACTAAAGAGAGTGATATATATTTATATTATAGGTAAATATGGTATATTTGTTTAATAAAAACAAATTTTTTAGAGTCCCTTATAGAGGTTGTGAGAGACATATTTTTTATGTGGCGTGAATGTCATTTTGGTAAATTATCCAATTTAATATAAAGGCAACCCATGATAAACAAATAATTCCTATCCAAAAATCGGAAAATATTTACTATGTTATATATAAGATTTATGAATATCAAATAAACTAAATTATATCCATGTTTTATCATTTATCAATCCTATTGTCTCATGAATTATTGGTTTTATCGTTTTAGCTTCTACAGCAGTAACATGTTTTTTCCTAAAGTAACATAATATTAATTAAAATAAAATAAAATATCCATTATTTAAAAATTTTACCAAATTGAATATAAAACTTACAAAAGTATAATTTCATTATATATAAAAATTTTAAAAAATTAATTTTGAAATAACAATTTATCATATATTTAAATAATTTTCAAGAAAATATTACTTGTGTTAAAAAATAATAAATACTATTTCTAAATTTAATAAAAATTTATTAAATTTTTTAATCCATAATGAAATTAATAATTGTCCAAATCAAAAATATTCTTTAATTTCAAATTCATAAATATATGATAATAATTTGGTAAAAGTAATGTTATTTTTAAGAATAGAAATATACACTATTCACCTCAAAATAATTCTTTTTAGATGAGTCCAAAAAATTCAAAATAAGATTATTTTATATTTTTTAATGAAAAATGACCTTAATTTTATCAAATTAAAATATAAAAAATTTCTAATTCAGTATTTATATAAATTACAATAATATAGTAGAAAAAATTTTATAAGAAGAAAATATTTATTTATAATGTTAATTGATCTAGTGTCCACTAAATTAAAATAATTTATTTATTGGTGAGCGATTATAAAAATTATAGATATATTATATTTTAATAATTTAATAGTATATATAGTTTCTTGAAAAACAATATGACAAAAAATATATTTTCAAAAATAAACTGAATTTATATGTTTGTTTAAATACACTATTTGAATTTGATTTATATTTAATATATAGTTTATCATACTTCCCTAAATAATTCATAATGTGGTTACTCAAAATAATTGTTTCTAATTCAATAATGTTTTTTATTTTAATAATTAATATATTTTATAAATATGTCACAATTTAGTTTTGGTTATATGGTTCATGTAACGAAGGCCATAATACATAAAGAACTATTTAAAAGTTATAATAAATAAATAAATATGGAGTGAAATTATACCACTTAAATAAACTGAGACCTAAAAATTTAAATCATATGATCATACTCATTTTTATAGTGGAACTAAAAATTAACTATACACCACTAGATGTTCATAGGGTTATATTGGATGAGGGCTGTTATTTATCTATATGGAGAAATATTATATTATATTTATAATGTTTGTTAACCCAATCAAAAATTTTCATAGAATTTACCCAAGTAAGAAGATATATATCGATATAGAATAATGTTTTTTGAAATATAAAAAATATTTTATATGAAAATAACACCACTATGTGTTTTATTTATTACTTAATATCTAGTATTTTGTGAAAACAATCTCGAAAAAGGTTATGAGAAAAAATAAAGTAAAAAAATACTATCAGATTAATTAATATTAATTGAATATTATTTTACTTGTTTATATTGTGGTTGGATATTATTTTTCCCATTATCTTATGGAGTGTGACATTGAGTAGCTTAATGACAAAATCTTTTGGAATTGAAAAAAAAGATATTAAATATTCCCTATTTCCCATAAACATGTTACTATGATGACCTTCATCGCAATAATTATTTCATTGAACAATCACGTTAAGGAAATTTATCCATGCTTCCTCACTCATTTTTTATATTTATCTAATTTAACCATATTTAATATATTATGTTGTTAACCAAAATCTATATGATATTCCATAATTCTATTCTTTGATGTTCTTGGTATTATAACTATGCTAATATATTTAATCAGATTTATTGATATCTAGCTAAAATATTTAATCAGATTTATTAATATCTAGTTGAGCATAATGAATTGATTTATTGCTATATCCCTTATTATATTTTTTATTGGGGATTTTTATCATTGGCCATTGAATCCATTTTAATTCTATTCCTTTAGGATTATTCTATTAATAAAATCAAGAGTTAACATGAGTGGTGAAAATTATAAGTAAATTTCTATATGTAACCATAGGAAAATTTAACTTCAATATGTATCACATTATAAGTCAATCCCATCATCCTAAAATTCTTAAAATTTATATTTATCTCACTAAATTCAGCCTTAATGATAATAAATTTATCATGTATCATTATTAGTTTTCATAGGATACATAGAGTTGTGTTATCACATAATTTTCAACAAAACTCTCAAAATAGATATTGGAAATATCAACAAACACTTTTAAAATACTCTCACAACATATATCATTTAAATATATCATATCGAATTCAAATATACCCATTATCATGATAATCAATTACAAATTAATATATACCATAACTTATTAACCTCTATATTTCAATCCATTCTATCCATGGTCACTTTCCAATTATGTTATCATATATATAAAAATTCAACTACCTCAAACTTATTCATAACGACAATGTGATTTACTAAATCATACCTCCATGAATATATAGTTAAAGAGTGTAGTCTTTATCCATTTAATCACACATCAATGTTATGATTGATTCCATTTAATTTTTGGGCTGATTACCCAAATCATAGTATATGTCATACCCTATCCTGTATCTAAATGGGCATGTTCTTTGATGAATTTAACATACTCATGGAAATAGAAATATTTTCTAAAATAATCCTATATATAGACTCATATGTAGGGTTATCACTAATGGTCTGTAATGATAATCCAAAAATAAAATTTTCATTATTACATTAATGTTATAAAATATAAAAAAACTAAATTTTTATCTAAATAATTTAAAATATGATCACAGATAACATGTACACATTAAAATTATGTTCAATAAACATCCTAATCTAATATATAATATAAACCATTCATTTAATACCTATTACGATTCCCAAAACTAGTAAAACCATATCCATTACTCATAGATAATTACATTACATACATTCATTGGAACCCAATGTAAAATCTGGGTCATAACCATCCATAATTATATAATAATAAATAATAAATTTCATATCATATATCATAAGGGAATTTTAGGTTTAGTAATTTATTATATTAAAAAAATCATAAAATAATTATTCCCTATTTGGTTGTATAATGATTGAATTTTCCATCTTTGTATAGAATGATATAATATATAAAGTTTATTAAAAATCTCCCAAACATTCTCTCATATTTTATATTCTTCTAATTTTGTCACACGTATTAAATTTCAACATAACATGGGGAAATTGAAACGAAAGAGTTTGTGAGTTCAGAAGCATATTAAGTGAAATTATACAACTAAATTAATCGTAGAATAAACATGGAATAAATATTATCTTGGAATATGTAAGAAACATGAATCCTTAATCTACATTAATCATGGAGAATTTTATATACCAGAAAATGAATGAAATCAGGGATATCAATAGTTTTGACATAATAATTATGGAATATGTAATACTAAACAACATAAACATAATATCATCGTAGTGTGTGACTATTTTATCTATAAATTTGATGTTCCATAAAAAATAAACTATAATTTCTCATGAGGAATGTCGATTCATCATGAGAATTTATAATTCCATTCATGTAATGTATAAACATTTCTGATTACTGTAGAATTTTGTTTTACTATTTAAAAACTATCATTCAAGGATATAAATGAACTCAAAAGTAATTGAAGTGTTTTAGGATAGTCTGAGGCCCATTCTAAGCCTAGAGCACTGGTAATTAGGAATGTAAAATGTTATTCTACGTTAGCACACAATTAGTGTTAATTATAATCCTCAATCATTGGGGTCATATAGTGCATATGGAAGGCCCCTGATTTTTTTGTAACCCTGAAAGCTAGTACGTATGTCAATATGAGATTATAGGCCAATTTAGTGGGGGATTATTTCATAGTGTGAGAATTATTAAGAAAACCATGCACCAAGCCTATACGAGGGGTGTTCCTTGATCAGGGCTGGCCCATTATCATTGATATTTTTTGATAATTGTGTACCAATATCACAGGACACTAAATTTAAATGGGAAGTTATATTTTTTACCCTATAATATTTAAAACATCATTATTGCTTTTCATCCACCACTCATAGGAAACACTCGCTCCCAATGTTCTACTTCCTCATAATTTTATAGATTTTTATATCTCCCTTATGAAATATATAATTCATTTTCCATCGAGAACATTTTGCCACTCATGTTATGATTTATATTCCACTTACATATTTTCATTGTTTATATTCTTCTATGTTGTTCTACTTAGGAGTGACCTCATTTACCTTATTTTTATGGAAATTATTCATTCTATAAATATCTACCATTATAGATCAATTCAGGGGATGAAACTAGACGATGAGGTAGGTATGAACATAAGTAATGGGTTGTAGATTCATTCCTCATGTTTAGATGTATTTATATTTTTTGATTTTGTCCCACGCTCTATACCTTTTTGCTAATGCACTAAATTATTAATAAATTAAATTTAATGGGTTCTCATGATTTATGTGAGACTAGCTAATGAAAAATCACATGTAAGGACATTTTCTTAAAAAAGGGCCACCCCTATGGGTGTTCCCATGATTAATATCATATTTTTCCACTACATTAATTTTTTTACCATAATTTAAGGGTGTGTTGTAATCTTAGTGTTTTTTAATGAATGAAATGAATTATGTAAAATGGCTTTACATGTGCTAGGCCCCATTGCATAATTCTAGAATTTTTTTTCTTTAATAATTTTTTAGGCAATTTGATTTATTAATTGTAAATTTCATTCCATGATTAATGAATTTAATTATGAATGGTATGTCTTTATAACATACATATTCCATGAGTGATACATAGATAATTATGGGATACCATGGAAAGGCCTATTAACCATTATATACTAAAAATTGTAAATTGTTGTATGTATTCTCAGGGTGATTCTAGGAATGCATGTGATTGGACCAATATGCATTTATTTTACCTCCATGAGAGTAATTATGAATACCTATGGGAGACACCATAGATGGGTACGATGGAAATATTGTTAGACATGGTCATAAGTAGTACTCATTCCCTGTTGATAGATACTAAGGAAGATCATAGACAGTAGATTTAAAACAATTTTGAGAGTAATACTACGTATTTCATTTACGAATCACCATTATAGGAATCTTATGATATGTTCGTTTATATTACCCCTGTAATGAATCGTTGTATTCCTACTAGATCAGGCTAATTTAAATTAGGGAGCCTCTTCTTATATTCTGAATAGGAAATTTAAATTATAGAATATTAATGTGAAACTAAAATTACAGGAATGTTCCCTCCAAAAAAAATCACATGATTGGGGAAATTCCACCTCTTTAAGATTATTTCTGGTATCCCATTTTTACATTATTTCACAAACGTAGAGGTTACAATGGTTTACGAATTTATGGTTTAATAAGATTCTTGTATTTTCAATCAGGAATCCTTTGAGGAAATATGATCAATGTTTTTATTAATTTATTGCTTTTCATTAAATATTACTAGCACACAACACATTTTATATGAACAAATTAGAATGATCAGGACACTATTGGTGGGGGCCTACTGAGTATATATCCAACACTTGTTGCAACACCCATGGTACCCAAGCATTATTGATTATTTTTAGTGTACCTAAAGGGATTCTGAAGCTTCTTATGCATCATTCTATGATCTAGGACGATGTATGGGTGCAAAATATCAATCTGATGATCAATATTCTAGTATTGTAAATTTTTGTCATTTTCTTTGTTTTATATATGATTTTCTATGTTCATGTATACCCTATATCCCATGAAGTCATTTTGTATAGATAGACGAGTATCATCTACATTTTCTATATATTTATTACTATTCTACCACTTGTTCACTTATATTTCATGATTTGTTATTATTATTTCTACTTGTTCTGTTTAGAAATTACTATTTTTCTTCACTCTAAATCACTAGGGAATAGTATCCTCGAAAACATACCCTAGTACCTTAATACAAGTTAGAACCATCTATAATATGGGGAGTCATGCTTGTGGTCTTTTGGATAACCATCTTGGGGAATAGCATAGTGTCTTCCTGGGTGGGACTTTTCAATGTTGTATAAGAGACCCTTGGTTCTTTTCCTTCAAATTAATTTTCCATTAGGAATGTTATTCTGATCTAATAGAATTTGTTAATGGTCTTATGAACAGGACTAACAAACCCACATATAGGGGAATCCCAGATTACATGGGATGGGTTATTGTTGTGCTAGTTTTTTCTAGGTATAGATGTTCTTATTTCAACATTGGGTGAAAATATGATTTTTGAAGTTATTAGTTTTGATATTACAATGAGGGGAATTACTATACCCTCGTAAAATGATATGAGGGGATAACAATGCATCCATCATACTATGAAATATAGGACTTAAGTACCGTGAAGTTTACCATTCCAAATCTATATTCCCGAATGCATTTCATATATTTCTTGTGAGTATTGCTTGTTTTATTACAGTTATCAATTTAAATGTGGAAATGTTTCTCTCGTGATTAATATGATTGTAATAATTAATGTTTCTAATTCAGTATAAAATATGTTTTCCTACCTTGATAGATGATGTCAATGTAATTTACTAATTATGCCATATTAGATCCATGAACCCCTCGTTCAAGTGGAAAATATTTATATATTTGGGTGTTGGATGCCAATGAAATTTAAGAATCATGTAATTATATAAATTGGGAATGGTATCCCATCCATTCAAATCACTAAACAAGATCTGTTACATCCTAATATAGGATGTATGTGTTTGGGCATTGTTACATGGCACTCCAATTGTAATTTATAATGTGTACAATACATTATAAATTAGGATTTGTAGAGAAATTAGTTTGATTTAAATATTTATACCTTATAAATAAATATTAATTTATGTAAATTAATGTTCGAAAAATAAATGGTTACTATTAGATGGGTACTCCCACCTCAATGTAAAGGGTTTTTTCCTATGTACAATACAATTGACACTCCATATCCCAGAAAACATTATGTATTTTAAGAGACTGTGACCATAACCCAACAGTAGTTCTATGTAGTAGGCAGTGTAGAAACTGTTGAATAACATGCATTGATATTACATCATTTTAGGTGAATATTTAGTACATTGCAAAAATAAATGCCTGAGGACCGTAATAGTATACTGTCTTTGGAAACAAGGAAAAAAAATATACTTTCATTGTGAATGATCTTCAACATATTCCATAAAGATCTACATCAATAGCACTTCTACCTAAAAATATTCTTCATAACACGGAGAGTGGAAACATAAGAAAGAGGTGAGATTATATTATCAGAAATGTTAAACAAGGGAGGAATGTATGTATAAAAAAAAATATTTTTTTATGATAACATGATAATAACATAAAGATATCATACCCTTCATATCCAATGTCATAAACATATGTTATGGGATAAAGATTACCGGTTCATAAGAGATTAATCATAGGGAATAAACAAAATGATTCACGAAATCATCATTATTAGAACAAAAAACATAGGATTTGTGGCATATATATATATGAATAGAAACATAATTGTTAGGGATACCTACCCAGACCATTATAACATGGTAGGCTTGGGTGATTACAAGTTTACCTATTTTGGCATGGGATAATAACCCATATAACAATTTATTTTAGGTTTGTGCTACAACCCACATAGTTTTTTGGTTTTAGAATTGCGATACTACCTATTTATAGTCTTTCATTTATTCTTGTGCTAAAACCCTTACATCATCATTCTTTTTGGGCTTGGGATAAAACCCAAACACGAACATTCTTTTTGGGATTGGGATGCAACCAATACACTCTCTATATCTTCTGTTGTATGCTACAACTCGTGTACCATTTGAGCTCATATTAAACATATCGTTACCCAATGCATTGGAGGGAGATAAAGGTCCCACCCACATCATAATAAAATCATGCACAATGTTCCACAAGATAACAAAAAATTCATTATACGATGACCTATAAAATAATATAGGTTTCATAAACATCAAAATTTACCAATAAAATGAAATTGATAGCAATAAAATTTCATCACATCATAACATATGGAAAATAGATAGCTTTCATATCCATTTCTTCAAAGCATAACCTGTGAAATAAAAATGGATTTCATAAATATGTAACTCATGAAAGAGAAATTAGTTTCATAAAGACCATGGCATTAAGCAGACCAGTATATAAAAATTATATGACTAGAACCATTAGATCATTTCCTAGAATGTCATGAGTATCATCAATAGATGTCATCTTAAAAGTAAAATAATTTTGAAATATACTCTAAAAAACGTTTTTGAGTAATATATCATTTATTGTTTGAAAATAAATTTTCCATAAATAAAACCATTTGAAAATTATTTTCTTATAAAATAACATTAAAATTTTTAAATGTCACATTATATCATTTCCAAAACCTTTTTCCATGAAAATATTTTAAATAAGCATCAAAACATTTTAGAAAATATTTTATTTAAAAACACATGAAAACATTTAAATAAAGAAATAATTTAAAAAAACATTTCGTTGAAAATTATTCAAATAAATATAAAGAAATCATGAAAATATTTTGAAAATATTATTTCTTGAAAAATTATAAATAATCTTGAAATCATTTTGAAACCCATTTCATTGAATTAACTATAAAAACATGTAAATAAGACATGAATTTTTTTAATGTTTTTTCCCTAAAAACATATAAATGAAGTGTGATAGCATTTTGAAATCTATTTTCCATTAAAATTACTTTTTAAAAACATATTCCTAATGATTATCCTTTTTAACAACGTAATTGGTGTTTTGAAAAATGACGGTGGGTAAATCCATAAATGTCATATGAGGTCAAAAGAACATTCCTTTTGGAAGTAAAAAGGATTAAAAAGTTCCTCATTCATAAAGAGACGACAATATTACCATGAAGAGATGGGTTAAAAATTGGTAAAAATTTATTTTAGATATTATAGTGTAATAGTATAATATTATGGGAATCTCTTTTTAGAAATCATAGATATCTGACTGAGTAGAGGGTATGGTCTGGTTTTCCTAAAGACATTATATTAACTAAGATATGTACCAATGATTATAAAATGCTAACAATATATTATTATATTTTGAAATAATATAGGGGAAGAAAATCAAGAAATTGTTTTAGAGATGGATCATTAGATTTCATTAAAGGAAGCATAAACATAAACAATCTCGAAAATAAATGACTTTGTCTCAATAATGTCTTATAACATGGTATGTTGGAATCTTTCTCTCCAGGTAATAAGTGATATAAAACAAAGAAAATAATTTCCCGAAAATATTAATATTCACGATAATTAATTTAAAATAAAAGTATATGCACCCAAAAAAAGAGTTTAGGTGCATAAAAATGAGTTATAAAGTAGGAAAATTGAGACAAAAACATTTTAACCAATTTGTATCTTTTGAAATATAAAACCGATGAAATAAGGATAATCTGATGGGAATTTGAATAAACATAAATTTATATCCATTATTACAATAATACAATCATGGGAAGTACATACACCACTCAAATAGGAATGAACGGTGAACACAACTTGTATCTCAATGAAATTAAAAGTGAGATGAAATCCCCTTACTTTGGCTCTCGATTCCCACCATACTCATACAAGAATATTCTATAATAAATATAATATTATTATAAATGTTTTATAAAAGAATATTATTGTATCTATTATCATATATTTTTTTTATCATAACCTTATATTACCCTCAAGATAATGATCCTACGATTTGGATTCACTTTGTGTAATATAGTCTTTTTCTTTGAATGTGGGTTAATTTTTTATATAATTGATCTGTTTTCTTATATAATTATTCTATAATGTTGAAAATTATAAAAATATAAGATATATACAGTATAATTATATTATTAAAATCTATATCATAATGAAGTACGTAAGGGAATACAACATTCATGTTGACGGTAAGTTGTACTTATGCATGAACGATGTTTTCCATTTTTATAGTTGTATTGAAAGAAAGTATGTAAATGAAATATGTATATATATATTTATTTATTATAGAAGAATTATTATATAAAATATATAATTCATTTTCATTAACCCCATTCTTAATACATTATATGTGGTGTGGGAATGAATCACATTGCATTGAGGGTGCGGTAGTCCACACCTCCTCAAACGAGATTGTCTTATTTACACCAAATGGAAGTTAAAAATATTTATGTTGTAAAATGAATAGATAAGTGTAAATATATAATAAATAAAATATTTTAAATATATAAATATATTATCTATCATAATGGCCACCATGATTGGAAGTTATGTAGAAAAGAAAAACATCATTTTGTGAGGTTGTAGTTCGTCACACACAGAAACATTATGTTCAACATCCATTAGATGCAGGTGTGGGAAAGTGTACATTATAAGATCTGTATAAAAAAATAATAGTAAATGGAGACGTTTTTTGTCACTAAATAACGAAATAAAGAGATTGAAGGGTGGAGAAAAAAAATAAAGGAATGGATCCTATGAGAAGATGTTAACTCTTAATCAGGTAACTCTTTTTGGTTTGTGAAAAAAGGATTCCTTGATATGGTTTTTTCTCAAAGGGGGAATTCAATGTAGAAGGTATAATTTTTGGGTGGAAATTTGGGTTGATATTCACCAATCAGAAGATGCTTGGTTGGTGTGAAGAATGGGTAGAGGTAGTGACCTTTTATAGTGAAGGAAAATGACTCACATGGAATTTTAAGAAACAAATTAGGTATGCACATGATAATACCTTAAAAAGTCATTAAAAACCAACAAATATCAATAATGTATGGATTATGGAAGATATATAGTTAAAAATTCTCTTATTATCACGTTTTTTGTTAATTTAGGACATTAATATTATTGTTCAATCCCTAATGAATCTTAATTTGGCATTAACCACTCTGATTAATTATAATTACACTTTTCAATATTTTTTTTCAAAATTTGACATGGTATAATTAAATTAAAAAATTTAGACTGAATAAAATGTTTAATGTATAATTTTTTAACTTCCTATCATAGAAGATGAAATATTATGATTACTGATAATCCTATAGATAAAACAAAATAAGGGGTTTTAAAGATGGGAAAAGTTCAAATGTATGTTAAGATTTTATATTCAATATCAAAGTGTAAATGATTATAATGAATTTACTTGTAATATTAGTTGAAATATTATTTTCATGTTACCTTAAAAAATAATCATAATATAATTTATCATTTATAATTAATTATTCAAAAGGCAGTTTTTAACTAAAAAAGAGTATTTTTTAATATTCTTCATAAAATGTTGTTTCTCAGAAATATCCCAAATATTCACCCCAATATAATTTTGATATTCTGAATTGAAAAATGTTGTTTATTATATATAATAAAATATATAAATCTTTCTTTAATTACATGAATTAATAGAATCAGTTCATTTGAGAAAATTTTGTTTTTAATGTTGAAAAGGACATACCAAAAATTTTATCATTCATTGTCAATATGTTTTATTTAAATAATGAAAATTTTAGTCAATATTTGAAAACATTTATAACTATTAATATTACTATTTTTAATTTCTAGAATATAATTATCTTATTTAAATATTTATAATAATAAAAAGAAATGTTTTGTAGAAACTCAATGTTGTGTGCATCGTATTCCATGTTGGTGTTGCTTGTAGCAAAAGCCAAGTTGTTATTTCATGTGAAATTAGTGTTTAACCAATTATATATATATATTTTTCAATTTAATGTGTCATTTGAAATGATAATTAATGAAAAAATAAATTAATTCAAAAAAATTAATTCTCAAAACCTCATGGTGTAACATTCAACCCCCCTTAAAATTAATTTCCACCTTGAAATTCGTATGGGTTATGACTGTTTTAATGAATTAATGTTTTATTCATGGAAAACAACATTATAAAATGGATATTAAAACATACCATAAATGGGAATATTTGTAACCATATTAGTTACCCAATGTAGCATATAATTGGTTTTCCAAATAAGAGAACAATGGATAGAACTAAATATTGGACATGGATAAAACTTGTAAATATTAATAGGTATTGATTGAGGTAATCAATAAAAAAAGTGAATGATAAAATAAAATTTTAGGGCCTATAAGTCATAAATCTATGGGTATTTTAAAGTTCATCACCACAATGAAAATTAAGGTATTTTGACAACAATGGTTTTTCATCACTTTCAGAATGTGGAGTAATTATTAATAAATTTAAATAAACAAAATTTAATTCTTGCTTTGTTCCATGAAAATTTTCTAATACATACATTTCCACATAGAATGAATGTTTAGAAATTATAATTGATGAATAAATCACTAAAATATGAAATTAATGGATCTTAAGGCCCATAAAAGAAAAAAAATACTAAATATTTGTATCTTATAATTTTTTATTATGCAATAAAATGTAACACTAATGGTTCATCATAAAGAAGTATTCAAAAAAATAAATATGCATTAATTATGAAATTAAATAGTTCATTGGTAGGTGTGAAACCCTTATCACCCCTCAATCATGGCTTTAAGATTTGTTTCCTTGTCAGACATGATCAGTTGTCACCTGACACACGAGATGTGATTTTTTAAAACCACAAAAATATATAAACATATAAAATACACAATCATAAGATAATGTCAGTCACCGATTATCTATTTAACATAGATTTTCAACCAAAAATAAATACCATAATAATTTCACTGAATTGTATCATAAACGTTTCATGGATGGATGACCATATAACCCATGACAAAGATGAAATTCCAAAACAAAAAAAAGTGAGTCAAAAAATCAGAATAACATTGATTCCCCTATATAAAAAAATATATCTCGTGGTTCCATGAATGTTAATAAACTCATCATATAAACTCTTGAAATAAGGTAACAACATGAATTACCATAAAACCTTTTTGAAAACATGCATGCTTCTTCAATCCAATGTATATTGTATTAACTCCTTAAAAACAAGAATGCTGTAAGAATTGATAGTGGTAGCATAAACAACCTTTAAACTGGTTTTTAATTAGTGAAAATGTATCTACAATGTCAAATTTACATATTCATATCCCATGTATCTGTATCCATACAACATTATCCTAATATAATGAACATGTTAAGGGTTGCCTTCCATTAGTCAAAATGTTTACATTCATTACATAAAATATCTATTCCATCATGTCTATTCAACATATTCTTGTAAATCTGATGAAAACATAAACTAAAAAATCCATACGTAATTCAGCATTCATAATTCTTGTATACAAATACCTAAATACATTGATTACTTCATCATAAATCTATTAACAATAATACTTCTTTCCTTTCACATTTCATTTATAGCCTTTTCATCGTTAACAATGTAAAAATTCATTATTCCACATTATTGATTTTATTCAGGATCTTTTCTTTTTTTTCACATTGATTTTCATAATTACAATTTTCAATACACTTAAACACTTAACCTTCAATGAGCATATAAGGGGGGCGATATTCTAATTTATTTCATTTACCTAACTCTTCATTTTTCAAATGCAGTCACTTTCTTTGGGTCCTTTTCCATAGACAAAAAACATTTTTGTTACATCAAGACATTCACTTAGGTGATTATTTCCACATTCTTGACACAAAGGAAGTAGAATCTTCTTTCCTTCATAACCTCTATTACTATAACTCTTAGTGAACTCCTTATTTCTCTTCCTTGGTGAGACTAAGAGATGTTTAAGGTAAAATGATTAATATTGTTCTGTGATAATTGATTAGAAAAGATCAAGACTTCTTTTACTCCAGTGATCATCCCACTTGACTACTCATTAGAAAAACATAATTCCTATTTATCATTAATACTGTTCTTTCTAGTTCCTGCCATTGATTAAAATTAGAAGCTTAGTGTGTAAATTAAATATCATAGTAAAAAACAATATATTCATGAAAATTCATACTTATATGATGTCAAAATTATGACACCGTATATAATATATGAAACCATTGATTTATCATAGGTTATTCATAGCTATGAAACATATAAATACTTCATTATGGTTTATGAAAATTTTGTAAATTCCCAATGAACATTCCTAAGGAGTGTCAAAAGAAGTGCATAGAATGTCTGGTTTTCATGTACTAGACTACCCCAAGTCAAGACCATAACATCTTGTTGGAGTGGTAACCCTTAGGTACCTATTTTCTAGAGCCACATTCAGTTGTAATATCTTTAAATGGAAGTATTTCTAGGAAGAAACTCAATTTATCCCTTAAAAAAATTATGAAATTTTCCTAACTGTTAACTCATCCTTATATTTATACATAGATACATCCCCAAAAAAATCCTTATAAATAATCCATGGGATCTAACTAAGTGGTTCTTATCCTTGTTTCCAAAGGTTTACTAAACCATTTGTTTTATACCAACTAGAGAGACACCTACTTAACATACATGGATATTAAATCATTTTAGATGAATATTTTGTACATTGAAAAAATACATACCCAAGGACCATAATATGTTTGTAAATTTGGAAACACGGAAATCAAATATTCAATAATCATCTCCCATAATGATCTAAACCATTAGCCCTTCTACCTAAAACAATTTTTCATAACATAAAGAAAGGAATCATGATAAGTGGGTGAGCACAGATGATCAGTATGGGTAAAAAAGGGAGTAATATAGGTATATACAAGAACATAGTGTTATGATAATGTAATAGTGATATTTGTAGATCATAAACTTCATATCAAAGGTAATAAATATGACATATTTGATAAATCCTAGATGTTAATAAGACATGAATCATATGAAAAAAAAATCATGATCCATGAAATTATCACTATGGATTAAAATATATAATTTGTCGCATATATATAATAATAAAAACATTTATGTTAGTGATACCTACCATTAGATTTATAACGTGTTAGGTTTTGGTGATGACCCATGTATATACTTTTGTCTTGGGAAAGGAACTAGTGTACCCACATTATTTTATGCATGGGCTACAACACATGTACCTTATTGTATTCGTTCATGGGATACTACTCGTGTTCCCTATTTCATTTAGGTTTGGGCTACAACACAAACACAATCTTTTTTTTTATTCTTGGGATACCACCCAAACACCATCATTTATTTCTATCATTGGATACAACATGTACACCATCTGTCTTTTTTTTCACAGGATATAACCTGTGTACCCTTTGATCTCATATAAAAAATATCATTAACCAATGCATTGGATATAGATATAGGTCCCAAACATTTCATTATAAAATTATTCACACATTTAACACATGATAATGAAACATTCTTCATATCATGACCCATAAAAATATATAGGTCCTATTAAAATCAAATCATGACCCATAAAATCAAATGGGTATCATTGAAATTTCATCACATTAAAACCTATGTAAAAAAGATATATTTCGTAAACATTCAATATAGTCACAACCCATGAAAGAGAAATATATTTCATAACATATATCACATTAAAAAGTTACAGGTTTCATAAAGACCATGCTATTATGTTTGGCCCTTTCATATAAAGGATATTACTGGAACCTTTGGATCATTTCCTAAAAAGTCATTATTAACATCAATAGATGTCATCTTAGATGTAAAAAACATCCAAATATACTCTAAACAATTTCAGGAGAAAAACATCATTTCTTGTTTGAAAAAGGATTTTTAATACATAAACCCATTTGAAAATCATTTTCGTAGAAAATAAATTGAAAACGTATAAAGAATACAAGAAATAATTTTGAAAACCTTTTTCAATGAAAATATATAAAATATGCATCCAAACATTTTGAAAAGATTTTCTATTGAAAACACATGAAAATATTTATATAAAGCCTGAAAATGTTTTCAAAACAATTTCATTAAAAAGTAACTGAAAACATATAAATGAGCATTAGTGACATTTTGAAAATAATTTTTCTGGAAAACATATAGGGAATCATGAAATTGTTTTGATAACAATTTCATTGAAATAACATTGAAAACATATAAATATGACTTGAAAGAATTTTCATAAATGTATTACATTGAAGCATATAAAAGATGTCTGAAACAATTCTGAAATCAATTTTCCTTGAAAATATCATTTTAAATACATTTTCTTAAAGATTTCCCTTTTTTAACAATGCAATAGGGGCTTTGAATAAATGATGGTAGGTGAATCCGTACATGTCTTATAAGGTCAAAATAACATTCCATTTGTACAGTAAAAAGGTTAGAAAAGTGTCTTGATTAAATGGTGATAAGAATATTCCCATTAAGATACAGGTAAAGTAAAAATGGTTATAATTTTTTTAGATATTATAAGGTAATGTTAAAAGATTATTGGAAACACTTTTTATAAAACCTAGATTTTTTAATGAAGAGAGTGTTATGTTGGGATTTCATAAAAACAATTTATTAATAAAAATATTCCCAAAACAGTTAAAAATGGCACAAATACACGAGTTTTTCAGGAAATAACATAAGAAAATGAACTCAGGAATATTTATGATAGATGAAACATGATATTTTGTCAATGTAATCATAAACCAAAACTATCTTGAAAAGTAATGGTATTGACTCAATAAACTCTTATAACTTGTTATCCTGGGATCATGATCTCAATTTAAGGAATGAAAATTACATTTACTATAAGATATGATATAAATGTTGAGATTCATGATATTTCATGTTAATTGGATGTATATGCTCTCTGAAATAAGTGTTTAGGTTCATAACAAAACATGAGTCTCAAAGAAGGTAATTTGAGACAAATTTTTTTTACACAATTGGTTACATCTGAAACATAAACACCATGAAAGAAGGATCATCAAATGGGAATGTGAATACCCATAAATTTAATTACATGATACATTGAACATAGTTATTTTTAGTATATACAATACAAAAAAGGAAATAGTGGCGAACATAGCTTTTATCCCATATAAATTAAAAGTTAGACAAAATCCCCTTACCTTTTGTCTTGATTATATCAATACTCAAATGAGATTCATATACAATAAAAATGAGAATATTATAAATATTTCATAGAATAATATTTTTATATCTATTAGCATATATGGTTTTATTATAACCTTATATTACCCATTGGTTAATGATACTACGTTAAGGTTTCACTTCGTGTAATATTTTATTTGTTTTTCACAAGTGTCTTAATTTGTCATATTGTGGATCCATATATTTATATCATGATTTAAAATATATAAAAAGATTTAAATATAAATTACATCCAGTATATTTATATTATAATAATATATATCAAAATTAATTATGTAATAGAATACACAGTTCATAGAGTCGGTAAGCAGTACTTACGCCTGAACGTTTTATGCCAATTTTTTTGTCGTATTGAAAGAAAGTATGTAAATTACATATGTATATATATATGTATGTATATATATATATCATTATTAAAGAAACATGAATATATCATATATATTATATAATTTCGTTAAATCCATCATTAATACATTATATGTGGTGTGTGAACGAATCAGACAACTTTGAGGGGGTGTTAGTCCAAAATTCATCAAACAAGATTATCGTATTAATAGAAAATGGAAGGTAAAAAATATTTTTTAAAAGGAATAAAAATGTTTTAATACCATATAAATACAATATATTTTATATACAAGTTAATTTTCCATCATAATAGCGAACATGATTGGTGGTAATGGAGAAATGAACAATCAACATTTTAGGATCCAATAGTTCATTGTGCCCAGAAAAAGTATGTTCAACATCGATTAGATGGAGGTGTCTATAATTGTATTCCAGTCCCTTTGTATAAAAAATTAATAGAATATGGATGATTCTTATTTAAACACAATAAAATCATAAATATATAAGAGCGGGTGAATAAATAAATTAAATAAACTGATCTTAATAGACTGCAAATCATTTTTTTTTTGATTTTATGAAGGATGTTTTGAGTGTAGACGGTTCCCATGGTACATTTCAAAACATCCAAAATTCAGAGAGAAAACCACATTCAGCGGAGAAAATCCAAATTCAAACTTAAATCGAACCACGCGCCTCCCCGAGGTGCACGCCACCTCGAGACGTGTTCCACGTGGCCACCTCGAGCCGCACACCACCTCAAAAAATGAGTCGATGGAAATAAAACCACCTCCTGCCATGTTGCTGGCGAGAGATTCCGGCCATCTTCATCCATCGAAGTCGTCGAAAAACAATGGATCACACCATTCAGACATCTCCACAACACCAAAATTCCGGTGAGCTTCACCGAATCCCGTCATCATGCAATCACCCGTGCCGGCGACGAGAAACAGAGCGCATCACCACCGGTGGAACCCTTCCCCGATTTCAACGAGGGAGAAACCCTCGTCACTGGTAACAGCGAGGTAAAACCCCACAACCCAATGCCAAATCATCACAGCCAAAACGAAACTGCCAAAAACTACAAGAAAACTCAACACAAAACACAAAAACAAAGAAAACACCCAAGGAACGAATGAACCTGCTGCGACCAGACAAACCTACTGTGTCATACAAAGGGATACCCCATAAAACTCACCTGGGAGGAGGCAGAAGGCCGCCGAAGCATGAGTGCGGCCCTCAAATGCGAATTAAACACCACTGGACAGCAGACAACTTTCGAGATCTGATCTATGGGTGCTCCGGAGAGTATGATATCACCAAGACCGGTCTTACACCCATGGACTAGAACCTGCCACCACCGCTGCCTGAGAGCATCTCACTGCCAGAGAGAGGACCACGAAGCGTCAGTGCAATAGTGGAGATCCACCGCCAACCCACTGAGCACAAGAAAACCCTATATCCATAGCCGAGGATCCGGTCCTGGTGAGAGAGAGAAAACCCTATACCGAGAGCCCCTTACAGGTGCATCATTCCAGGATCGTAACTAATCTTAATAGAAGATGTTTCCTATTAACCGAGTAACTCCTTTTGGTTTGTGACAAAATGATTCCTTGACCGATATTCTACCCATTATGAGGCTTCATGTTGAAAGGGATGATTGTTCGAAGGAAATTCTGCCATCGATTAGTCTATCTTTAAAATATTGAGAAGTGTGAGAAATGGGTATAGGTGGTGGACTATTATAGTTATGGAAAATCACTCACAAGGAATTTTTTGGAACAAATTGGGTGTGCACATGATCTTACCTAGAAAAGTCTATCCAAACCTACCAAACTCATAAATATAATGGTTTTTTCCCAAATATGGATAGAAAATGCATGTTGGACAAGATTTAAGGTCATATAGGCCCTTGATTTTATGGTTTTGTCCCCTTTAAACTTAATCTGACCGTAACATATTTGATTGATTTCAATCACTTTTATTTATAATTTTCTTCAAAATTAAACATGTTATTATTATAATCTAAAATTAGGCTTAATATAATGATTTTTGTTAGATTTTTAAAATTCTAATCAAAGAATCAAGAAAAAATATGATTATGGCTAATCCAAGATATGAGAGGAAATAATAGGGTTTTAAAGTAGGAAAATGTTCAAATGTTTTATATGATTTCATATTCAGAGTCAAAGTGGGATTGATTCTAATGAATTCAATTTTATTAATGTAAGTAATATTCATCTAATGTGACAATAAAGCATAATTATAATATCATTTATCATTAATAATTATTTAGACAAAATGGAAATTTATAACTAAAAAGCAGTAGTTTTTACTATCCATCAAAAATGATGTCTCTTTACGAAATCCAAAAAATGCTCCGTAGGATAATATAAACATTATAAAATAAAAAATTAATTTTATTTTATCAAATTAAATTTGAAAATGTTTTCAAAATTACTTTCATTATTAGAAGCAATTCATTCGAGAAAAAGATTATTTTAAATATAAAAAAAGACTTTTCGAAACATATTATCTTTCCTTATAAATATGTTTTATTTACGTAAAACAATGATAAAAACTATTTTAAAAGAAGTTATTAAAATTAATATTAATATTTTCAATGCATTGTTTAAAATTATCTTATTTAAATGATTTATATAATAATAATAGGTGTTTCGTAGAAACTGAGTGTTGTATGCATCATACGCCAAGTTTATGTTGCTTCTAGTGCAAGAAAAGTTGGTATTACATGTATTGGAATACAAGATATAATTTCTTGTGAATGAAATTCTTGACATACTGTCTTGATAAATTTATATAAGGAACTATTTCTAATGTCATGTGAAATGAAAAATACAAAAAACATAAATTAAATTGAAATAAATATTTCTCAAAATCATGGGGATGTTACATTCTTCCTGTATAAAATGAATTTCTCCCTCAAAATTAATCTGGGTTATCAAATGATTAATAAATTAATTTATCATTCATAGAAACCCAAATCATTAAAATGGATAATAAAATATCACATAATAGGGAAAATTAGGAACTATAACTATTTCTAATGTTACACAAAACTGAGATTCCACATTGGAGAACATAGTTTGGGACAGAAGATTATAAAATTAGGAAAAGAATAAATATTTATAGATAGTGATATAGGTCATAAATCCCAAACAAGTTAATGAATAAACTAAATTTGTGGACTTCTAAGTCATATATATATTCCTATTTAAAAGGCCATCATCTCAAAGAAAATTACGGTATTTGGACAATAATTTTTTTCGGGTCAGTTTTAAAAAGTTGATTAATTCTTGATAAATTTCCATAAACAAAATTTCATTCCTAGGATTTTCTTTTAAAATTTTTTAATACATCCTTTATATCATGGAATTATTGTATATAAATTATAGTTGATGAATAATGCACAAAAATATTTCTTTAATGGGTCTAAAGGAACATAAAATAACAGAAAGTCTAACAATTTTTCTCTAAAAAATTCAACATTGTATAAAAATAATCACAACTAGTTCATCATAAATTATTATTCATTAGAAATAAATATATATTAATCAGTACATCGTGTAGTCCAATAGTAGGCATGAAATCCATATCATCCTCTAGCCATGGGTTCAAGACCCATAACCTTGCCGGACATAATTGATTTTCACCCAACAAACAGGACAACCTTTTTTAATCCCGTCGTAGTATAATATATGTGATGGGAATCCTTGAGATAATGTTATTCACTTAAAATCCTTTTAAATAAGGTTTTCAATAAAAATTCAGTGCACAATTACTTCCACCAAAGTTTAACCTAAACTTTTCATGGACATATAACCTTATATGCCTTCCGAAAGTTGAAAATCACAAACCATAGAAAGAGAGTCATGAAATTAGATTAACATTTATTCCCTTGTATAACACAAAGTAGATATTTGTTGTCGCATTGTATGCATGTGAATAAGCTCATAATATATTCTCTTGAAACATGGTAACAACTTTAGTTAATATAAATCCTTATGGAAAACATGCATTCTTCCTCATTACAAAGTATATTGTATTTAATCCTTCAATTAAAAAATGTGGTAAACATCATTAGTGGTAGCATAAAACACCAATAAATAGGTCATTAATTATTACCCAGCTAATTTGTACTGTCTAATTAACAAATTCATATCCCACATATCATTATCCATACACCATTATATTTATATAAAGAACATGTTAAGGGTTACCATCCCTTATCCAAAATTTCAACATTAATGAGATATCCTTTCTAGTCTATCATGAACATTCAACATATTCTTGTAAATCATTAATAAAGCATAAACTGGATAATCTATACATATTTCACCCTTTTTAATTCAGGAATCTAAACACAGAAATACATTTATTACTACATCTTTAATACATTAACAATAATTACTCATTCATTTAACATTTCATTTGTTGTTTCTTCACCACCATCTATGTAACAATTACTCATAACACCTTTCTGATTCTATTCAATACCATTCCTCTTGGGAGATTGAGATTCATAAGGACCATTTTCTACACTCATAAAAAACATATCCTTCTATGAAGACATAGGGATGCCAAAATTCATGTCCATTTCAATAACCAAACTCTTCATTTTTCCCATGCAATAACATTCTTTTTTCCCTTACATTCCATACTCAAAACACATTTTTCATCCTATTTGACATTCATATAGATGATTATTTTCACGTTATTGACACAAAAAAATCTGAATATTCATTTTTTCGATTATATCCACTAGTTGAACTCTCATAGAACATCTTCTTTCTCTTCCATGGTGAGTCTGGGAGTTGGTTATTGAAAATTTATTAATAATGATTCATGAAAAATGATTTTGCATGATCACGACAACATTCACTCTAGTGATCATTGTACTTGACTTTACATCAAAATTAGATCCATCACATTCAACATTAATCTAGTTCTTTTCAGTTCCCACCTTTGACTAAAACCAGAAACATAGGGTGATCATTACTTATCATAGCAGAAAAAATCATATTCCTAAAAATAGTTTTTTATAGGTTGTCTAAATCATGATAACATACATAATTAATGACACCTTGAGATGTTAATAGGTTATTTATAGGAAACGTATATATAAATCCATTATTATGGTTCATGATGAGTTTGAGAAGTCCCAAAAAATATCCCAATGGGAGTGTAATAACAGGTGTGATGTAAGGCATGTTGTTGTGTACTAGATTACCATGAGTCAACCTTATAACATCTATTTGATGTTATTACCCCTTGGGATATATGTTGTAGAGATAAATGCACTTGTAGTATCCAGACATGGATGCATTTCTAGGAATCCACTCACTCTATCATTTACCAAAATTCTTGGACATTTTCCTAAAAGATAACTCATCCTTATACTTATCCTTAGAGAAATCCATGGAAATATCCTTAGAAATAAAACTAGGTATCTCACTAAGGTTTTCTCATCTTAGTTTCCAACGGTTAACTAATCATTTCCTTTGATACCAACAATAGCGACCATTGCTTAACATATATTGAAATTATATCATTTTATATGAATATTTAGTACATTGAAAAAATTCATACCCAAGCACCATAATAGTATAGTGTCTTTGGAATCAAAGAAACAAAGTCTTCTATCCTTTTAAATGATCATCAACTTCTCCCACAAAGATCTACACCATTAGCACTTCTGCCATGAACCATTCATCATATCTTAGTGAAAGGGAACATAACAAAGGGGTGACCTTAGATGCTTGGCATGGGTAAACAAGAGAGGCATGTAACTATAAACATGAACGTAGTAGTATGATAACACTATAATAATATTAGTCGATAATACCATGCATATCAATGTTTGTAAACATGAGATATGGGATAAAACATGAATGTACAAAAGAAATGAATAATACGGAAATAGACATAATGATCCATGAAAACATCACTGAGGAATAAAACGAAGGATTTGTGGCATACATATAATAATAGAAACATTTATAATAGGGATACCTACCACTACCTTTATAATATGTTAGGCTTTGGTGACAACAAATGTGACTTCATTGGGCATGGGCTAAAAAACAATGTACCCACTTTATTTTAGGGTTAGGCTACAACCCATGTGCCATCTAGTTTTAAGGCATGGGATACTACCCTTATACCATATTTCATTTAGTATTGGGATATAACTAGTACACCAACATTCTTTTTTGTAGTGGGATATAATGGAAAACCCTTCTTTCTTTTCGGTATTGGGATACAACCCGTACACCATCATTCTTTTTAGTTATAGGCAATAACCAGTGTACCCATTAAGTTAATAGAAACCATAAAATTACTTAATTCATTGGAGTGAGATATAGGATCCACCCATCTCATAGTAAAATCATCACTAATGTTCCACATGATAAAAAAATCATTCATCACATCATGACGCCTAAAAAGGTATATGTCTTATAAACAAAAAGTCAGTACCCCTAAAATGAAATGGGTATCATTAAAATTTCATGACATCATAACCTATGGAAAATATATAGGATTCATATCCAATTCCTCGAAGCGTAAATCGTGAAAGATAAATGAATTTCAAAATCATATAACCTATGAATGAGAAATAAGATTCATAAAAACCATGGAATTATGTGTCACACATTCATAGAAAGTATATGAATAGAACCATCAGATCATTTCAAATAATGGAATGAGTAACATCAATAGGTGTAATCTTAGATGGAAAATAATTTTGATATATACTATAAAAACACTTCTTGAGGATACTATCCATTATTATTTAAAAAGGTATTTCTAAAACATAAAATCATTTGACTGTATTATTCATAGAAAATTCCTTGAAAAAATATAATGAATCATTTAAAAAAACATCAAGTCTTATTTCAATGAAAATATCTAAAACAAGATTCAAATCCTTTTAATAACCTTTTCAATGAAAAAACATGAATTTTTTTAAAAAATGATGGAATTTTGTTTAAAAATATTACATTAAAAATAAATTAAAAACATATATATAAATCAAGAAAAATATTTGGAATTTATTTTTCTTGAAAAAATAGAATGAATCATGAAAACATTCTAAAAACAATTACTTTGAAAGTAACTTGAAAACATATAAATAATGCATGTAATACTTTGGAAAATAGGTATCCACGAAAACAAATAAAAGATGTTTAAAGCCATTTTGAAATTTATTAACACTTAAAATGTGTTTTTAAAAACATTTTCTATAATTATTAACCTTCTTAACAATACAAAGGGAGCTTTGAAAAAATGATGGTGGGTAAATCTATACATGTTGTAAATGGTCAAAAGAACAATCCTTTTTCATGGTAAAAAGGGTAAAAAAGGTCCTTGTTCAGAAAGAAAAAATAATATTCCCTTTATGATATTGGTAAATGAAAAAAATTGTATAAATGCTTTTTAGATATTATAGGGGAATGGTATATTATTCATGGAGACTCTTTTTAGAAACCATTTATTTCTGACAGAAGAGAGGGTTAAGATGGGATTTCTAAATAAACACTATTTACTAACATATATACCTATGATTAGAAAATTATATAAATGAAAATCTATATCATGAAATAATAAATGGGAAGGGATTCATTAATATTAATTATATATGGATCATAATATTTCATCAATGTAAGAAAAAACATTAACAATCACGAAATGTAACGAGATTGTCTCAATAAACTCTTATAACATGGTATCTTGGGATAATGCACTCCATGTAATGAAAGGAAATAACATAAAGAATATAATATCATGAAAATATTCAGATTAATGATATGGAATGTAAAATGGATTTATATGATCCTTTAAAAAGTGTTTTGGTGGATAAAAATATAAGTCTCATTGAAAGAAAATTGAAAAATTTATTTTTACTAATTTTGATATCTTTTGAAACATAATCCCCATAAAAGAAGGAACATCAAAAGGGAGTGCTGAAACACATAAATATAACTACATGTTAAATTTAATAAAATAATAGGAATTATATACTCCACACAATATGGAAAGAGTTGTGAACATATCTTGTATCTCATAGAAATTAATAGTGAGATGAAATCTCCTTAAAATATGTCTTGATTCTCTCCAAACACATAAAATATTCCTAAATAATAAATATAAATTTATTATAAAACTTTTAAGTAATAATATTCATATATATATATATATTACCATATATATTTTTAATATAACCTTATATTACATGCTAGTTAATGATCATGCGTTAAGGATTCACTTCGTGTAATATTCTCTTTGTTCTTTGCAAATGTCATAATTTGTTATATTTTAGATCCTTGAACATGTATCTCAATTCCAGAATGTAGAAAATTATATAATTATCTGGTATATAAATTTTTATTATATTATAATAATTTATCTCATAATGAATTATTTAATGGAATACACCATTCATGGAGATGATAATCTGTACATATGCATGAATGTTGTTTTCCATTTTTATTATCGTATTGAAATAATTTATTTAAATTAAATACTTACATATATATATATATCTATATAATTATTAAAATATGAATTAAATATCATATATATCATGAAATTTAATCAAACCCATCCTTAATACATTCTATGTGGTGTGTGAATGAATAATATCTCTTTGAGGAGGTGGTAGTCCAGTCATCCTCAAATGAGATTAATCTATTAACACCAAAAGGAAGGTGAAAAAAATATATGTGTTGTAAAAGAAATAAAGAAGATAAATGAAATAATAAAATCAATATATTACTTGTTAAATATATATTTCATCATAATGTCCACCTAGATTGGTGGTAAATGAGAAATGAACTATAACCATTTTGTTATGCAGTTGATTATCGTACACATAAAAAATATGTTAAACATCCATTTGATAGAGGTTTTTGTGAGTGTATGTCAGAAACTATGCATAAAAAATCAAAGTATATTTTCTATACTATTTTTTTACACAGAAATTTAATAATGAGTTTGTAGTGCTGGAGAAGGGAAATAAGGGATAGGAGCATGGGAGAAGATGATACCTCTTAATCGAGTAACTCCTTTTGGTTTGTGAAGAAAGGATTCATCGAGATAGATTCTGACCAAATAAAGGATTAAATGTAGATGGTAGTATTGTTGGTATGAAATTAAGTTTCGGAATGTCTTACCCTAAAAGGCATGAGAGTTGTGAGGAATGGGTAGATTTTGTGACCTTTTATAGGGAAGGAAAAGGACTCATATGGTATTTTTAGAAAAAAATTAGATGTGGAGATGATCATACATAAGAAAAGTATTACCAACCCAACACAATTCAAGAATGGAATTTTAATGGACATAATATAAACATCTAGTAGGTTTAGGTCTAGTTTCTTGGTAATTTGGGCCCATAATATATTGGTTTAGTTTCTAATTAAGCTTAATTTTCCCTCAACTATTGTTATTATTTTTAATAACTTTTACTAATAATTTTTTTAAAAAAACATGGCCTTATTAGTATCATAAATTTAGATGGAATATAATGTTTTATAACTAATTTTTGAAATTCCAATCACATATTCTGTCAAATTGTGACTATTTTTATTTCTGTGGATTTGAAAAAATAAAACGGTTTTAATATAGGATATTGTTAGAAAGTTATTGAAGATTTTATTTTCAGTATAAATGTTGAATTGATTATAATTAATTTAATTTTATTACTATATGTAATATTTATGTAATTTTAACTCAAAAAATCTTTAAAATATCATTTATCATTAATAAATAATTCGAAAAAATGCATTTTTTAACTAAAAAGCAGTATTTTAACATAATCATAACAAAATGATGATTGTATGAAAAATTCCAAAAAATAAACCTAGGATAATTATGATGGTATGAATTAAAAAATGAATCATATGATATGTAATTAAATTTTTAGATGTGTCTAAAATTACATTCCTTATTTGGGTAAGTTCATTCAAAAAAACAGTGCTTCTAATCCTAAAAAGTACTTCACCAAAAACATTATATTTCAGTATAAATATTTTTGATTTGTATGAAATAATTAAAATAAAATTTAAATGAAGTGATTAATATTAATATTACTAAGTTTTACATATAGGATATAGTTTCCTTATTAAGATAAATTATATAATTAAATTGAATTTTTTATAGAAACTCAACGTTTTGGGCATCATTCTCCAAGTCAGTGTTTCTTTTAGCGCTAACTAAGATGGTATTGCATATAGTGAATACCAATTTTGTATTACTAATTAAAGTAATGTTTGAAATCGTGTCTTAATATATATATATATAATTACCTATTTTTATTGTCATGTAAAATGAAATATATTAACAAGTTATGTTAATTTGAAAAAAAATAATTCTCAAAATACCTAGGTGTTACATGAAGTGTTTCCTGAGAATTATTTGTGTCATTATAAAATATTTATTTTCCTGTCAATTGGGGATTTAACTATTCCAATATACTATAAATCTTATCATAGGGATGTTTTTTTAATTTAGAACCATTCTACCTCAAATTTCCTGAGTCATATGCCAAGAGGGTGGTATTGACGAAGTCACAAAAGTGATTGGAACCGATCCCTCTATGGCACCCCTTATTGTGCCACAAAAGAAACCACACACATATCATCCATTGGCCATCAATCATATGTTTCATGATAGATTCACCTACACTATGCAATCAATACATGGTACTCTATAAACATCCCCTACATTGATATAATTGACATTAGAATTCTAGAAGTTGCATCTTCTCACCTTTTCATGGTATACTGGTCCTCAGGCTATTATGTCTGGTATAGAGGTCATGTTTTTTATCATTGAGAATATAAATATTCCTCTAGAGTGTGGGGTCAGTATTGCCACCTATTTTCATTATGACTATACCATTTTTTGGTATGTAATCACCTTGGCTTTTATATATCAGGGTATGCTCTGGGTGGGCTTCCAAAAATGCATTATATTACTACTTCTCCCACCCATACATTTAATATTGACCATTCTTGGGAGATTTTTCATATTTATTATGGTGTTATATCAGTGATGGAAAATTGTTCTCATTTCGTTGAGATTTATTGTATCTCATTGACTCTAACTGATGATTGTTGACCATTTTACGATATTTTGAGGAAGGGATATTGAATTATTTTTGATGATTGATGAATATTATTATGCTAAATAATGTTTCCTAGATGGTGAAATAGTCTCTCATCATATCGAGAAACCATTGGGAAGGTGGTAATGTGAGCTTGGGTTGTTCTTCTTCAAAGAAGCGACACAATACATCATGATGTTGAATGCGATGTTTAAAGGGTGCACAAGGTATATATTCTCACATGATGGCATGAAAAAACATCCATGCGGGTTTCACTAGTGTGGAAGGATGGTTCATAAAAAGAAAAAGGGAATAAGGAACCTAATCGGCTTCTGAGATTACAGCTGTATTTCTTACCGTCATCATCTCTATCGAACACTTCCTTATCAAAATTATGATATGGGATCAATACTGACACCATTATTATGTAAATGATCTATATCTCCATACTAGAATTGGAGCTAGTCCACAACCAGTCGACTGTGCCACAGAGGAAGATTTGGTCAAGATAGTTATAAATTTATAGTTCTATTCCAATAGAGTGGAAATTACCTTATTATTCTGGAATCATATTTGGGATAAATGTTAGCCAATATATATATACTATGTCCTATGCCTAAGGAGAAGAGTCCATAGAATTATATTTCATGAAGTTCTATTTTGGAAGCCACATTATTAGTTTTTAACCTGTCTGATAAATATTCATTTCACTCTTATATAACTTTTATGACTATTGAATGTATGTTCATAGTGATAGAGTACTTCAGTGTTGATATGAATCTTGAAAAACAATTTTGGGTCTGATTAGAGGGTACATGCTAATAGAAGGAGTGATCTCTTTTGATAGTTTAATATGGTTTCTTGTGGAATTTCTTTTTACTTAAGATGACTATTTTATATATTATTATTTTTATTGACTATGTAGTTCCTTATTTATCCTATGTTGATTTCTACTAATATATAGGGTTCATTAAATCACCAAATGGAAGCACATATATTCATAAAATTGAATGATATATTTGGGAGAGTTGAGAGGGACCACATAATTAAGGGCTAGGTAGGGTGGCAACCCAGATGGATAATATCTTAATGAATGATTAGTGAATAATGATTGTGTATTTTTACATGGGCATATTCCTTGATGACTACTCTCATTTACCGAATTCAATAGAGGTTTATTTCACTATCATTATACTACTTGGTGCATCACCATTATTATTTACACCCTGTAAAACCTACAGATCATTTGGAACTCAAGAATATGTTGTTGGACTTGGTGGAAAAGGGATATATATAACCTTGTACCTTGACATTGGATTCACATATACTTTATTCCATGTAGGTCGATTGGACCACCATGTTCTGTGTTGGTTACCATAGGTTAAACAATCATATGATGAAGAAACAGTGTGAACATACTCACATATGTGTCCTCTTCAACTAGATATTTTGAGTTATAGGTTTACCTATCATCAATTTGAGGTGGGGATGCCGTCTTTTTCTCATGAGTCCATCAGACATACCACATAAAATGTTCTGATGTAGATGGGACTTATAATGGTATTTCGTTAATATGTTCAACTATAAGAACACTCATACAGTCTTTATGGATATGATGAATTTGGTTTTCACCCATACCTATATTCATTATTTTTATTATTCATAGATGAATTTTTAATGTATTCTCACACCAAAAATAGACATGCCGCACATCATGAAAACATTATGAATAATCAAAGATATCACAATATTTATGAAAAGTTAATAAAATTAAACTTTTGGATAAATAATGTTTATTTCATGGGTCATATCATCTCATTGGTGGGCATATTTGTTGTCCTAGAGAAGTTGAGCATCATTGTTTCCTGGGAGAAACCTAAGAATGTATTTGATATATGCAATTTATTAGGGATGGATTAGAATATAGGAGATTTAATCAGAATTTCCCAGGCCTATAATCTTCCATTACATTACTATGTAATAATGGAGTGAAATTCATGTGGTCAAATGCTTTTGAGAAATAAATTCATTATTGAAGGGAATGATGACTTCAGAGCTGATCTGAATTCATTCATAACCTATAAAAACTATATTTTTTACTACAATGAATCATGAATTGGGATTGGAGCATTTATGGTCCAAGATTATCGATTTGTATCATATTAGTCCCTCTAGTTGTGACCTCATGTTATTATTAACTTTAAATGTGACTACAACCTAGTATCTTGTGTTCATGATCTACTTTTTTTCTGGAACACTTTAATTGGTTGAGTGGTTCATTGTTTATATAGGCCATAAATATGTCAAATAAATCTATAAAAGGTGATTTAAATTTGATGTAGCACATGTGGGTAGAGTACCTAAAATAAATTAATTTTATGATTTATTATATGCTCAAAAAGGGTAATTTAGTGGCTTATGCCCAGTGCTGGAAGACATAAATATAGGTCATTCTGGAGGTCAATATTGAGTGTTAGTTGATGGTTTTATTCTATGATTTTCAGTTGGAGGATTATGAACAACATATACAACAATTTATAGGGGTTTTACTAGTGACATCCTCCTTCCTAAAGTTCAGGTGGATGAAACATCTATTGGATATTATTCTCCTGTGCCTGAGGTAGGGTATCTCTAGGGAGAACCCACCACCTGGTTGGGTTATCAACAAGAATGATATCATGATCTTCCTTGTACATATCTTTATTCCTTCAGTCATATGGAAATATTGGATACATGAATCACATGCCTCTATTTGGGTAGTTCACCTTATGATTACTAATACATACTCGTATTCTTTCGTAGTTCCCTGAAACATGTGTTCTAGTATTTAGAATCACTGTATCTAGGCGGTTTCCATTAGATTTCTTCATGGAACCAGAAACAACCAATAGTTCTTTATATAAAAGGGACCTTCTTTCTATAGGTAGGTGTATATCATGTTTCAACATTAAGATACTTATGAATGTGCATTTTTCGAGAGGATGGGAGGTCGGACTCATCACACGTTTTTGGGTGGAATTATTGTCTACTATAGGACTCTATAAATTTATTATATTTTGATGAATCATAATTAATTTACCATGTATAACATATGTTTTCCCTGTAATTTTCCCTAACTTATTAACATGTGTAAAATTTTGAATCATATGTTTGTATTTGATATTCTCCATCAATGGTTCCCTCTCATATACTAATTCAATAGTCCTTTAATCATTGTTATTATAATACTTGTTTTTAAGCCACTCTAGGGGGAAATATATAATTTATTATCATTTAGGGAGATGAAGGTTTTTTTTTGAAATTAGGATTGTACCAATAAAATAGTCTACCTATGTATCCTTGTGAAAGGAATCAAAACCCTCTTAGTTTGGTGCTACAAAATGGGACACATAGTTCCTTTTTAGGTCATGTGATTAGGACATAGTCATACAGTTTAATGTCATCTGGTATGGACATCTAAGAAAAAGGTTCTTATTCAAATTTTGGTGTAGAATTCATGCCTAAGCTGCCCAAGAAACTTGGAAAGAATATAGGTTTCCATGTAAGAATATACCCTCTTTGGAATATGGCCCATGAAGAACAGGGTTGATTTGAAGTGTTGGGTTTGAACCTCAAGGAGGTTTCCTAGGTATCCCATTTGGATGGTAATCAATGTCCACATAGTTCGATTAGTCCATAGGAGAGTATAGTGCATTGATAGAAATGAGTACGGTCTTACTTCCTGAAAAGGATGCCTTGGTGATTTGAATGTTTTATTTGGGGATTTTTCATAAGAAGGATTCACAATTTATGGAATTGTGTTTGGATTCCAGAAGAGGATATCTATTGAGCTCAAGCCCTGAGAAGGCTTCCTATGTATCCCAGTTATGGTGGGAATTTGAGTTATTATAGTTCATTAAGTATGGGTGTTTATGAAAATGTTGTAATCATAAAAAATCACTAAGCCCACATGAATCATTCTTGGTGTGAGAAACAAGATGATGTGAAAAATCAATAATGAAAAACACACATTTTCTCCTTTTTTAGTGAATGAGAGAGAGCCTACGGTGGCCAGGGTGGATGAGGTCGAGGAGAAAGTGGAAGAGGGTGCACCTATGAGCCTTCCCTCTATTCATATTACATTGGAATGGGGTCCAATTGAAGGAAAAAGGGATGAAGTTCAATGGAATACACCAGGATGAATGTAATTTGGAAGTTTGGTTGGGGTTTACTCCTATGGAGGATTCCCATTTGAGGTTTTGTTGGGACATACTCTTTAGGAGGATTTTCATTTGGGAATAGGTTGGTTCTTACACTTGAGAGGGATGCCCATTTAGGAATTAGTTTGGGATTACTCCTAAAGTGGATGCCCATTTGAGGTTTGTTCAGACTTACTCGTAAGGAGGTTGCCTATATGAGAATTAACCTGGCCTAAGAGTCAGGTGATGAGGATTGAAGAGTTTCTTGGTGATTATATCGTCTCAATATACTCAAGGAATCCATAAGGAGGGTCCAAACAATTAACATGTGAAAGGAACTATGGGGAGTATGTCAACACAAGGTACTTCATTGAGTGTGATGAAGTGTCTCAAATCATGGTATTCCATGGTTGGAATCTGGGAAACATAAAGGGAGCAATGGAAAATGTTATCGACCTTACCCAAAAAGGTTCATGGTGTGAATCTGTATTTTCATCAGGGTCAGTGTGGGAAACGATGGGACCAGCAAGGGGTTCTGGGACCGCTGACCACCACTGACACCGTTCAGGGTATAGGGGTTCCATCCCCGCATTATAGACCAGTGGGGCCACACCGGTTCTCTGCCAAGGTGCATTGTGCAGATACTCCGCACAAGTCCTCGGCATATTTCCATATGTTCTGGACCCTAATTTGACTTTGAACAACTTTTCCCCATTTAATTCTATATTATATCATGTTTTAGAGAGATACCTAAGAAAATTAGGGGGATCATGGTGAAATAAATACACAATGGGAGCTTTAAGACTTATTCGATCTTTTTCCTCCTTTGAATCGGGGAGCCCAAGGGTCCTATTTATTGGCATATAGGGGACTTGGTCGAAGGGAATCATTCCACACAGGCCCTCCACGTAGGTCCTCCCTGTAGATCTTCTGCATATGGGTTTATAAATTATATTATCACATAGGTCCCCACTTTTTGGTCCTCTGAATAGGTCCCCCACATAAGTCCTACGCATATGTCCTCTGTGTAGGTCCCTTTGTGAAATTTTATCCATCCTCTGAGTGCCATAACTTTTGATCAATATGTTTGTTTGGGATCTGAATCTATTCAAATCTATAATCTTGAAGACATATACACTTCTTAATATTGTAAATACACTATGTCTTAGAATATTCTCAGATATTGAATATAATGTGTTGACAAATTTTTGTCATCGATCATGGAAATACACTAACTACCCTAGGATGTGGGAATAATTCCACTTATCCATCGGTATGGAGTAGTATTATGACATATAGAAATCTAGATATCATTTTCAATATTCCTAGTAAAAACATATTTACTCATACATGACATTTTTTTTCTATGTTTGAATCATATCTTCACTCTACTAAAAATATTAGGTAATACATTTCACAATGTCTACAAAAGCCCCCCTTAGAATTTGATTCATTCAAAATGAAAAGAATCTTGTTCTACAGTAATATTAGGAAACTTTTGAAGTATTCTAATATCCTTTGGTTAGATTTGGAGATTCATCATTTATAGATGGATTCATAAATTTTATCCTAAGCTGTGGGGCCTAGTGAGCATAGTTTGAATATTACTAAGGTCATATGGAAACCCATTCAGACATTGTGTCATTTGACTTTTTTTATTTCTCAATATTTCTTAAAAAATAAAAAATGTTGTTATACCGAGCTGAGACATGACTTTTTCCTACATTTCCTTTTGTGGGTTTCCAATATGGTGAGTACCACGTCTATTGTTGTTGGCAGTTTAGAGTCATTCATATTGGACTATAAAGGGCTAATGTTTTAGGTCAAATAGATTTGACCATAAATTATGAAATTAGATCCCATACAAGATTCTGTGGATAATAATTGCTTTAATATTCATGAAATATTTCCAAGGGGAATCATGAGCCATGGTTTTTATAGTCACTGAATTTAAAACTTGTATCAATGTAAGGGGAGTCTCCTCCGAGAATTAGGTTACCATTAATTGAAAAACACATTACCATATTTATGTTATGTATGGCCAACTAGGTCATATGAAGCATAGTCAAATAGTGGGATCATTTTATTAACTTTATTGTTATGTAGGAAAATTTTATACAAGGCCACCTAAGGGCACATACTGCATAGTCATAAAAATGATCTCTTAGGAATTTAATATTTTACAACTAATAGACAAGAGAAAATAAGAATTTGGTGACTCATGACCACATTGATTGGTTTTTCTATGGATATGAATTTTAAGAATAATGGTGTATCTTATGCCGACATATGTCATTAATATGAAAACCATTTCTATAAAAATATTGTGTTTAAAAAATGGTTAAACTTCATCATAAAGGGGAATTTATGATATCAAGAAACATAGCTTTAAGTCATGTAGTGAGAACATTGTACTGTGCTGTTTTAAGTCATGTAGTGAGGGCATTGTACTATGCAGTTTTAAGTCTTGTAGTAAAGACATTGTATTGTTAAATTTTATGTAATATAGTAAGGTGATTTTTTGGCCTTAATTTAAGGTCTTTGGGTCTTACTATAAGTAAGAGAATTTCCCAATTTCTTGATAATTTTTTTGGAAACATACTACCATATTTAGCTATAGATGATAAAATTGTAAACTATTATTTGAATATTTTTGGATCCAAGGAATGATATAGAAAAGGGATAAAAGCATTAATGGAATCATTTTCCAAGATTGAAGTTACTACTATTTGACATAACCGTTATAGGGGTTTTTTTATGAAGGGAAAACTAAGGAATATTCCGGATAGACAAATATTATCATCTTTTGATTGGAATACTAGTTATAAATGAAACATATAGGTGGCCATCAAAGGGAATGTACCACATAGTCAAGAAAAATAGCTCCCATAAGTTTGATGTTCAATTTCAAAATATGAAGAAAGTGTATAGAGAATCACATTTTCCTAAGCATATAGTTTTTATTATGAAAAAATAACCAGAATATAAAGAGATAAATTCTAATAATTATTTCAAATGAATCAGGGGAATATGATTTCTATGTATTTCTGACCCAAATGTAGGGAGTATGGTGTTTAAAGTTTTATTTCATACATCTATTACTAGAAATAGAAACAATGTATGATATGTGGTCAAGTGATCCAATGTTATTTCTTAATGTCTTGAACATATGGAGATAGAGAGGTATAAACCATGTTCTTTAAGACTATCAGATTGAGAAAAATATAATGGAAAAAATATAAAGGAATAACTATTTAAAAAAATATCCTTGTATATTGTTATCAAGGTTTAAAGGGGACGTAGACACTATAAACAATAATTAAATTGGCATTATTTGACAAACCGCCTACGGGGATGTATTGTGAAGAGCCAACTAGGGAATATAATACATAGTCAAATAGTGGCATCTTTTGACTGAAAGGACCATTATATAAAAATCTTATACAAGTCCAACAAAAGAAACATACTGTATAGTCAAGAAAAAGAGTTCTTAGATAATAGATACTTTGTCACTAGAAACTGCACGAATGATTATGAAGATCTAAAAATATTAAAGATTAGGAGTATGAAATATGGATGGAGTTATTCTCAATGAACATGAGAAATATTGGAATCAATATTGTCTATGATTTTAAATTCCATTACATATATATGATTTATATATAAAAATGGAGACATTATTTGTTTCCTTTGAATAATTATTTTGTTGTGTAGTTTAATTTCATGCCGTGAAGACATTGTACTGTGTAGTTTTAAGTCATGTAGTGAGGAAATTGTGTTGTGAAATTTTATGTCATGCAGTAAGGATGTAATTCCTTGACCCCAGTTAAATAGAGTCGGTGAATTATTTTAATACATTGTCATGATTACAAGGAAAAATGCCCCAAAGGACCGATCAGTTTAGCAGTCTTGGAAAATAGATTACATGCATGAATGTTATGTTACACTATAAGACATACAAAACAATATAAATAATCCTTTATGAAAACCATTATTCCCTTGGCATAACCTTGCATATCAATCACAATACACTTCTTGGAATCCTGGGAAAAATAAAACATTGAAAGGGGTGACCTCAAATGCTCATTATGGCTAAGTAATAAAGCAGAAAATGACATAAATAATAAACATGGTAAATAATTGAAACCGCATGCGTTTACCAATAATAAACATGAATAATTTGATGGAATGTATATGAGATAAGTAAATAATGCCATAATAAAACATAATCTAGGGTATTCTACTAGTCGAATGACCACATGAACCATCAATATTATTTACATAATGAGGGAATGTATAATGCAGGACATTCTAAAACATTTTTTCAAGGCCTCGGCCAAGACATCTAAAAATAATTAAGGCCTCAGCCAAAACCATATATCAAATTGGGAAAGGGCCTCATCCAATTCCGCGTCTAGTTGTCTCATGGGACCTACTGATGCATCGAGGAGCTATAGTAGGCTCCACCCATCACATACTAAGTCTAATAAATTCCTTATATGGAATGGTTTAAACATATCATAAACATTTGTATTAAACCTAGCATACAAAATGTCAATACTTTAACCATAAATGATGAATTGTATAAAAATAGAACATCCACAGTCAAACATATCACAAACCCTTCAATATAATAAGGATGTTTTGTATAATAATAAATCAACTTCAAAACATGTTTGAAATCCATTAAAGGATTTGAAATAGATAGAAATGATTTGTAAAACACTTTAATAGAAATAACCATTTTCATGAAAACATTTAAAATTCAATCTATTTAGAAAGGAAGAAATTTAAATACATTTTTTAATCAAATTTTCACATACAACTTTGAAACTTTTGAAAAGAGTTATCATTTCCAAACATTCATGTCTATATAAATAAATCCTTAAAATCAATTTGAAAACATGGACATTAATTAAAAATATTTAGAAGGATGAATATTTAAAACATTTAAAATTATTTTCTTGATAAATTGTACCTTTCAAAAAGACTTAAAATATTCATTTTGAATTCATTTTTAGGAAAAATGGACTTGGATGATAAAAATTTCCTAGTAAAGACTTTCACATAAACAATCTTGGATAATAATGAGATTGAGGAATTTACCCTTACCAATTTGGAAACATACGAAACATACACCCTATTAAAGAGGTATCATAAAATGAATATGTAAATAAATATAAATTAAAGTGTATTACCCAAAGAATACAATTATGGGCAGTACATACACCACACAAAAGGTAATAGTGGAAATATTGTATGAATCTCACGAGAATAAGGATTGAGATGAAAACCCCTTACCTTGAACTTTCCTTTAGTCGAGGGTACATTAAACATATTGTATGAAGACTATAGTATGTTATTAAATTATAACATAATCAAATTAATATTTATGATATCATACACTATTCATTTATGACTTTATACTACCCATTTAATAATAATTTCTATGTTATAATAATATTTCGGGTAATAATTGCTTTCTTTATCGTACGTGTTTTAACTTGTTACTCTTATTTTTATCACTTAGATCATGACTTAAATACATCCAGAATATAAAACATGATCTATATATCATATATAGTTAGAATATAAATATTTATAATAGATGTATATCTGAAATGGAAAACAATATTTTTGGAGACGGTAGTCCGTACATACGCATAAACGCCGTTTTCGGTTTCATATAGTATTGAACGGAAGTATGTGAATAAGATATATGTATGTACATAAATAAATAAATATATATATAAATATATATATCACCAGTATAATTATTATGTCATATATTACATACATATTAGTAATATATATTTTTATAATCGTCGATGAATGGTGATCTTTGAAATGAATCTCATCGTGTCGTGGAGACGGTAATTCGTACGTACACACGAGAAAAAATATCATTCTTTTGATATTAAAATAATTTATAATTGGATCTTATATCATATATAATTAATAATTAGCATGTTATATTTATTATTTACATCAAATACACATCATTATTATACCCATCCAACTAATAATGTGTTGAATAACAATTATACCACGACGTGGAGATGGAAATTCATACGTACGCACGTATGGTGACATGTCATTCCAAGGGTGGATAGAATAATGAATATGGTTGTACCATAATTGTAATAGCATCACAATATATATAATATACTAAATTTAGTATTTTATAATGGAAATAACAATGAAAATGTCAGTGGAAGAAGAAAGGAACTTGAAAGAGGGTGGTGAATTCGTTACCTCTTATCCGGGTTATTTTTTTTATTTGATCAAAAGGGATACATAAGATGGCTTTATGATCAAACTAATTCCATTAGGTTTAAGGTAGTATAGTTTAGAGGGTATTTGGACAGGGGTTGGCCAATACAAATTGCTAATAAGGCATTAATTAGAGTGAAGGGGGAGTGCCCTTTTATAAGAGGGGTAAGGGGCACCTTAGGAACAACATAACATATTATTTTATAATAAATTCATATTTGGTTTATAATGGCTCAAAAGAGGATTATTAAAAGTGTATGTTGGTTTTAGGTCGAAAAAAAATCAACCAATTGGTTTTATACAGGTTTGGGTCACTTTATTAACCTTATCTTTTAGTTTTAACTCTTAGTTAAATAGTTTGACATTTACCATGTCTCTTTGTATTTTTATATTATATAGTCAATAAACATACTATAAACTTCCAATATACATTCAAGTGGTGCATTAATGATATAAATATCATGATATAAGTCCTTTGGGTGAACCTTATATTTTTACGAATAGAATATCAATTAACAATATAATATTTTTTTTGAAAACTCTTTTATGTCAATTTTTACACTATTTAATATTTAATTTATGTGAAAGTCTTATCAAATTTATTACTTTGAATAAAATTAATTTAATAAATACTAAAATGTAATAATAACCAATAAAATTCTTGAATGTCATCAAAAAATTCAAATTATATTTATTTTCACATTTATAATACGAATTATTTGATTCTTTCATTAATAAGGAAAATACTGCATCATTATTGTGTCATAAAAAATTAAATTATTCAAAGTCTAGAAATTATAAATAAAATACCATAATGTAGGAAATAATTTTATAATTCTAATTAATATTTAATATATAAAATATATCAAATATTACTATATGTAAAAATTGTTTTTCTAAAAGATATATGGTTATGTTATTTTTTTATTTAATTTAACGTAATTAATATAAAGTGTCATTATCAATTACAAGTGGATCCATGGGGTCCCAAAATCGTCCCAAAGATTCCCATGGTTGTACGTGTATCAAAAAATAGGGTTAGGACACGTTTTGGGTAATTTATTATTATTATAATATTATTTTTTACCATTTTTTACCTGATTTACCCTTTAACCATGGTGAATAAAATATTTACCGAATTAATTATTCAAAATGTATAAAAATAAAAGTTACCTATTTGAACAATTTGGAAATTCTGATTCATAATATGGAATAAATGTTTCCGAATTCAAAACACAGAAGTGGCATATATTAATTTAAAATTAATTCCCACTGTCAAAATAAAAAGCGTGTTTTTATGAAATAATAAATATCAAAAGATTGAAACTTGTTTATGTTCGGTTTAAAAGTGAAATTATGACCAATGAAAAAAATTGTATTAACTATAAACAATAGATTCTAAATATACTTAAAACCACTCAAATTCAAAATTTATCAATACTAATTATTTCTATTAAAAAAGTAGTTTTTAATTAAAATCTAGTAATTTTCACTATTCATCAAAAATTGAAACTTTTTAGAAAAATACCTAAATTTTTCACGCTAGGATAACATAGATATTAGAAATCCAAAAATAAAGTCCATTTTGAAAGATAAACTTTATAAAATTTCAAAAAGTGGGTATTACTATTCATAACACTTATTTTGATTGGTCAGGGTGTGTTAGAATCTTGAAGTTGTGTACAATGCAAGCTAGTGCATTATTCAAAGGGAAATGTACCATGGAACCTTGGGGTGTTACATTCTACCATAAATCAATAAATTATGTCCTCTCAATTTGAAAATTTTCATCAAAAATATAATGTTGAAAATAGAAAATACCTTTGTGGAAAACCCATATCGGAAATAGGGTTAATAAAAATATTACTTTAAAAGATAGAAAGAGAAGTAAAAAGGTCACCCGAGATAGCACATACTAGGATTATTTGATAATATGGATATGGAGGAGAAATAAACCTTCATAGTCTAATGGATTGTTGTAGAAAATAGGATTAGGAGAAAGATAACTACAAGAAAATCACAAACTTGTGATTGGTTAAATGGTCTTTGATTCCCCTGTAGGAAAATTTAACCGACAACGTTTTTTATAAGTTACCTTTCAAAAAGTTGAAGAATTTATTTAGGAGATTTACTAAGAACGTAACGAATTATACTTTCTAGTCATGTAGACTTTCATTCTTTAATAAATTTTTATCACAACCCCTTATTTCACTCCAAAAGTTAATAGAACTCAAAAATAGTCTATTTATCCTAACCGTATAGGGTTCCAAAAAAATTTTATAATCCATCTATCAGAACAAAAAAAAATACATTATTAACTCCCAAGACTTCACGTAGTCCAATGGTAGGTGATAAATCCCAATCACACTATGGTTGTGGGTTCGATTCCCACAGCTTTGTCTGACGCAACGGGTTGTCACATGGTCTGCATGTTGTCCTTTTTATAAATATCCAAATATAACCTTAACAAAAGTATCCAATGAAAAATTATATTCCATTACAAGCATTATACTTATCCAAAATACATCTATCCAAGATCTCAGTCCAAAAATTATATGGAAGGTAAACATAATGTAGATCCTTTTTACAATGTAATAACATGTGAATACTTTCATCATGTATTCATTCAAAAAACCGAGACATCTGGAATTACCATAAAACCTTATTGATTATATTCATGCTCCCTTATTCCTTATAGAATATTGGATATACATCATCCATCAAAAAATGTTGTAAACTCCAACAATGATGGAATATACAAATCTTTAATCAGTTTCAAGGAAGTCAAGAATATCCAATATAATTTACCCAAATCAACCATATCTTATTCCAAAATCAGTACCACAATATTAAGACCATATTAAGGTTTATCATTCCATAAACCATGTAATTTCCAAAACGTTTAACTCAATGTAGTGTCAGTTTTCTTAGTACCACAAAATCTCAAATCCTCAATTAAATTGTACTACAGTACAATCCTTATTTATTTCCAGTAAATCATTGATACAACACTTCAATGAAAAAATTCCAAAATAACAACATAAAAACACTAGTCATTCCTCTTCATCTGTGGTCGTATCATAACTTGATTATTATCCAATATCATCATTTTCATCATAGTTTGATGACTGGGACATTGGTTCGCATAGTGTTTAAACTCCATGCAGATGAAGCATTGTACATTTGAAATATTTTTCTTACCCTTGCAGTCACGTACTTGGTGTCCTTCATTTACACACTTATAACATACTCACATTCCCTTCAAGAATTTTCCATGGTTATTCATTCCACAGTTACCACATATGGGAAAATCCTTCTTTACCTTCTTCCCTATATTTTCCATTCTCTCTATCATCCCTTCCTTCTCTGGCATCCCTTCAAATCCATATGACTCTGATAATTCTTTACTTATCTTATCAACACATGATACTATTTCATCATATGATGATAAAACGTGGGAGATTATTTACCTTCTAAATTTTGGCTTAAGACCATGAATGATATGATCATTCTTACTCTTTGGAACATGTGTATTGTTTAAGCTCTCATTCCTTCTACTGGGTACCATTTATAAACAATGGCATACACTAGATTTTTTTATGAATTGCAATACCTAATCCCAAACTCGTAAAACACATAACATAAATTAAACAGTTTATGGATATAATCCATAATCATAAAATTGTCTTCTTTGAGAAGATATATATTCATAAACCCTTGATAGTGGTTTGTAATGAAAATGAGAATTATCCTAAGAATATCCCCTCGGAGTGTCATCTCCAATAGTGCAGAATGGCCTGTTATCGTGCACCAGTTCCCGTTTGAGTCTAGATCAAAGCGTTATTTTCGGGTTTTACCCCTAGGTACAAATGGCCAGAGCCTCCTCTAACTTCTTGTATCTAGACATGGATTTATTGCTCGTAAAACTCACAAAATCTCTACAATATCAAAATTCTATTATGTTCTTCTATACTAATCCTCAAAATCTATCTTAGGGATATGTACTCTAATAATAGTTTATCTAAATCTAGCTTCCAAGGTTATCACTAAACTTCCTCTAATACCAACTATAACGCCCCGACCCAAGTTACCCATAGTCGGTGCATTATTTTAATACATTGGCATGATTACAAGGAATCATGTCCCGAAGGACCGATCGATTTAACAGTCTTGGAAAATAGATTGCATACATGAATGTTACATTACACTTTAAAACATAAAAAACTACATAAATAATCCTTTATGAATTCCATTATTCCCTTGGATTAACCCTGCATATCAATCATAATACACTTCTTGGAATCCTGGGAAAAATAAAACATTGAAAGGGGTGAGCTAAAATGCTCAGTAAGGGTAAGCAATATAGCAGAAAATGACATAAATAATAAGCAAGGGAAATAATTGAAACAACATGCCTTTACCAATAATAAACATGAATACTTTTATGGAATGAATATGAGCTAAGTAAATAATGCCATAATAAAACATAATCATTGGTACTCTACTAGTCGAATGACCACATGAACCATCAATATTATTTCCATAATGAGGGAATGTATAATGTCGGACGTTATGAAACATTTTGTCAAGTCCTCATCCAAGACATCTAAAAATGATTAAGGCCTCGGCCAAATCCATATATCAAATTGGGAAAGGGCCATGTCCAATTCCACATCTAGTTGTCTCATGAGACCTACCGATGCATCTATGAGCTATAGCGGGATCCACCCATCACTTACTAAGTCCAATACATTCCTCATATGAAATTGTTTAAAAATATCATAAAAATTCTTATTAAAGCTAGAATAAAAAATGTAAATACTTTAACCATAAACCACAAATGGTATAAAAATAGCACATCCACAGTCAAACATATCACAAAACCTTCAATAGAATATGGATGTTTTGTATCATAATAAATCAACTTCAAAACAATTTTAAAATACATTAAAGGATTTGACATAGAGAGAAATGATTTGTAAAACTCTTTGATTGAAATATCCCTTTTGATGAAAACATTTAAAATTCAAACAATTTAGAAGGGAAGACATTTAATGAAATTTTTGAATCAAATTGTCCCATACAACTTTTTAACTTTTGAAAAAAAATATCATTTCAAAACATTCATGTCCATATAAATAAATCCTTAAAATGATTTTGAAAACATGGACATTAATTAAAAATATTTAGAAAGATTATTCATTAAAACGCTTAAAATTCTGATCTTGATAAAGTGTACCTTTCAAAAATACATAAAATATTAATTTTGAAATCATTTAAATGAAAAATGGACTTGGATGATAAAAATGTCCCAGTAAATACTTAAACATAAACAATCTTGGATAATAATGAGATTGATGTATTAAGCCTTAACAATTTGGTAACATACGAAACATACACCCAATGAAAGAGGTATCATAAAATAAATATGTAAATAAAAATAAATTAAAGTTCATTACACAAAGAATAAAATTATGGGCAGTACATACACCACAAAAATGGTAATAGTGGCAATATGGTATGAATCTCACGGGAATAAGGAGTGAGATGAAAACCACTTACCTTGCAATTTACATTAGTCGAGGGTACGTTTAACCTCTTGTATGAATACTATACTATGTTATTAAATTATACCAAAACCACATTAATATTTATGATATCTTACATTATTCATTTATGACTTTATACTGCCTATTTAATAATAATTTTCATGTTATATTAATATTTCGAGTAATAATTTCTTTTTTTATCGTACATGTTCTAACTTGTTACTCTTGTTTGTATTACATAGAACATGATTTAAATAATTAAATAATATAAAACATGATTAATATATCATATATATTTAGAATATAAATATTTATAATAGACGTATATATGAAATTGAAAACAACGTTTATGGTGACGGTAGTCCGTACGTACGCAAACACGTTGTTTCTGTTTTCCTATAGTATTGAAAGGAAGTAAGTGAATAAGATATATGTAAGTACATAAATACTTATATATATATATATCTCTCTGGTAGAATTATTATTTAATATATTACATACTTATTAGTAATATTTTTTTAATCATTGATGAATGGTGAAATTGGAAATTAATCTTATCGCGTCGTGGAGACGGTAATCCGTACGTATGCACGAGCAAAAATATCCTTATTTTGATATTAAAATAATATATAATTGGATGTTATATAATATATAAAGAATAATTATCATGTTATATTTATTATTTACATCAAATAAAAATCATTATTATAGCCATCCAACTAATAATTTATTGAATAACAATTACATCACAACGTGGTGACGGTAAGTCATACGTACGCACGTATGGTGAAATGTCATTCAAAGGGCGGAAATAATAATGAGTTTGATTGTAACATAATTATAATAACATCACAATATATATAATATACTAGACTTATTATTTAATAATTGAAACAACAACAATAAAGGAAGTGGAAGAAGAAAGGAACTTGAAAGAGGGTGGTGAAATCATTACCTCTTCTTCAGGGTCTTCCTTTTGATTTGATCAAAAGGGAGCCTTATGTTTTCTTATCAAAATAATACATCTATGATTAAGGTAGGATTGTAAAGAGGGTAATTGGTCAGGTTTTGTCCGAGCCAAATGGCTTAGAATGTGTGAATTATAGTGAAGGGGGATTGTCCATTTATAAGAGGGGTAAGGGTCACCTTAGGAAAAACTTAAAATATTATTTTATAATAAATTCACATTCAGTTTCTAATGGATACAAAGTTGATTATTCAAAGTCTAAGGTGGGTATAGGTTGAAAAAAAATCAACCAATATGTTTCAGACAGGTTTGGGTCACTTTATTAACCTTATCATTTAGTTTTAACTCATAGTTAAATAGTTTGATATTTACCATGTATCTTTGTATTTGTCTATTATATAGTCAATAAACATACTATAAACTTACAAGAGACCCCCAATAGGTCCATTAATAATAAAACTATCATGATATAAGTCCTTTGGCCAAACCGTATATTTTTATTAATATAATATCAATTAATATTATAATATTTGTTTTAAAAACCCATTTATGTCTATTTTGACAATATATAATAATTAATTTTTTTATAGTCTTAACAACATTATTAATTCGAATAATTTTTTTTAAGAAATAATAACTTGTAATATTATCCAACAATATTATTGGATGTCATCAAAACAGTCAAATTATATTTATATTAACATTTATAATACAAATTATATGATTCTTTCATTAATTAAGAAAATACTACATCATTATTATGTCATAAATAAATTTAATTATTCTATGTCTAGAAATTATTAATACAGTACAATTATGTAGGAAATATTTTTATATTTATAATTAATATTTATAGTTGAAAATACAACATATGTAACTCTATGTAAATTTTTTTTCCTAAAAGATATATGTTTCTATCATTTTTGTATTTACATTAACTTAATTAATATAAACTGTCATTTTCACTTACTTGTGGATCCATGGGGTCCCAAAATCGATCCAAAGATGCCCATGGTAAGAAAATGTATCATCCAATAGGGTTAGGATACGTTTTAGGGTAATTTATTATTATTATAATATTATTGTTTACCTTTTTTTAACACATTTACCCTATAACCATGGTAAATAAAATATTTACTGATGTAATTCTTCAAAATGTCTAAAAATAAAAGTTAACTATTTAAAAAATTTCTACATTTTTATTAAAAATATAGAATTCATTTTTCCATAATAAAAATACAGAATTGTTAGAAATTATTTTAAAATTAATTCTCGCTGTCAAAACAAAAAGCGTGTTTTTATGAAATAATAACTATCAAAAGATTGACAATTGATTATGTCCGGTTTAAATTTGAAATTGTGTCCAATGAACAAAATTTTAGTAAATGGTAAAATTATATTCTAAATAAAATTAAAATCCTCTAAAATTCATAATTTATCACTATTAATTACTTTGATTAAAAAAAAATTTTTTAATTAAAATTAGTAACTTTCACTATTAATCAAAAATTGAAACTTTTTAGAAAACTACCAAAATTTCACCCTAGGATAATTTCGATATTCCGAATAAAAAAATGAATTCTATTTTAAAAGATAAATTTTTTAAAATTTCAAAAATTGTGTATTACTATTCATAACAGCTATTTTGATTGGTCACGGTGTGTTAGAATCTCGAAGTTGCGTACAAGGCATGATATTGCATTATTCAAAGGGAAACGTACTGTGGAAGATTTGGGTGTTATAAAAGACATTGATAACCTCCTATGAAATTGGGAATCCTTATTTATACAGGGAATACATTTACCCAATTCCTTATCCCATGTGAGTAGTTCTCAGTGTGAGAAACAAGGAGCAACAATAGTCTCTTCTATAACACATAAGCTGATAGAAGTGAAGAATCTGGTCTCATCGTGGAACTAGAGACACCCAAAAGTTCTTTATCTAAAGTTACTTACTTTACAAGGGAGGGTTTTGTCATGTTTGAACATTATAATACATATGAACATTATTTGGTCAAGAGGATGTGAGGTCATACTCATCACACCCTTTTGAGGGGAATTATTGTCTACACTAAGACTCCCTCTATAAATTTAATATATTTTCTTGAATCCTTATTTATTTACCGAGTATAACATAAGTTTCCCATGGAATTTTCAATCACTTATTTACATGTGTAAAATTTATAATCATCTGTATGTATTCAAGGTTCTCCATTAATGGTATAATTTTATATTCATATTAGAGATTCTATTAATCATTGTTATGTTGATAATAGTTTTTTAAGTCACTAAGTGGGGAACTCTGGAATTTATTGTCATCCATGGAGATGAATGATTGTTTTGATATTTGGATCACACCCATAAAATGGGCTACCTATGTATCCTTGTGGAAGGAATACAAACCCTTGTAGTATAGTCCTAATTAATGGGAAATATCATACCCTTTTTAGAATTGTGATATGGACCTAGAGATACAGTTTAATGTCATGAGGATTTTACTTCTATGATAATGGTGCTCAGTCAATGTTTGGTGTGGGACATAGGCCTATGTATCCCAATGAACATGGAAGGAATATGGGTATCCATGTATGATTATACCATGTTGGTAATATGGCCTAGGTATAACATGGATTAGTTGATGTGTGGGGTTTGAACCTCTAAGAGGCTTCTTAAATATCCCATTTATATGAGAATATAAGCCCAAATAGTTTGATAGGTCTCATAGGAGAGTGTAGTTTTTTGAGAGAAATGTGATTTGTATTACTTCTAAAAATAGATTTTGTGGTTATTTGGGGTTTTAATTTATGTCTTATTCTTAAGGAGGATTCCCAGATTAAGAGAATTAGTGTTGGATTCCTAAAAAGGATATCTAGTGAGCTCAGGCCCTAATAAGGCTTCCTGCATATACCAATTATGATGGGAATCAAATTCTGCCTAATTCATCTAGTATGGGTGTTTTTTAAAATGTTATAATCATCATAAATCTCTATGACAACATGATTCATTCTCGGATTGAGAAACAATAGGATGTTAAATATTCAACTATGAAACACACACTTTTCCTCCTACGATGGTGGAAGAGGGCGAGCCTACGGTAGCCAGGGTGGATGAGGGTGATGCGACCATGAAATAGGGTGTGCCTACGAGCCTTCCCTCTATTCACATTAAATTAGACAAGGGTCCAATAGAAGTAATAAGGGATGAAGGTCTGGGTGTTACAGTAGGATGGCTATCATTTGGTGTTTTTATTGTGGATTACTCATAAGGAGGATGCCCATTTGAGGTTTTATTGGTTCTTAATCCTATAAAGGATTCCCATTTGGGATTTGGCCAGGTCTTACTCTTGAGTAGGATTCCCATTTGGGAAGTGGTTGGGGCATACTCCTAAAGAGGATTCCCATTTGAGGTTGGTTGGGGATTACTCCTAGGGAGGATTCCCATTTGAGATTTAAACTATCATAAGAGCCATGTTATGAGGAATGAAGAGTTTCTTGAGGAGTGTATCAACTCTATGTACTCATGGAATCCATAAGGAGAGTAAAAACTCATAACATGTGAAAGGAAACAAGGGGATTAAGTCGACTAAAGTCAATTCATTGAGTGTGATGGAGTGTCTCAAATCATGGTATTCCAATGTTGGATGTTGGGACACATAAAGGGTGAAATGTAAAATGTTATCAAACTGACCCAAAAATGATCACGATGAGGCTATCCAATTTTCATGGGGGCACTGTTGGAAGAGAATGGACTGACATGGTGGGTCGGTACATGACCCCAACACCGATCCCACTTGAGGTGCGAGGGAACACCCCCCATATTATGGACCATCGAGGCTGCATAGGTTCTCTACTAAGGTGCATCACGCAACATCTCCGCGGAGGTGTGCCACACATGTGCTCCGGGTAGGTACGTTGTGCAGGTTCTCTACCAAGGAGAGTTGTACAGATGCTCCATAAATGTCCATGGTGATGTTCCACATTTTCTAGACCCAAATGGGGCATTGAAAAACTTTTCTTCATTTAATTCTCTCTTCCCTCATGTTTTTGAGAGCTATCTATGAAAATTTGGGGGATCTTGGAAAAGGATCTACAAAACGGGAGTGTTTGGACTTCTACAATATATTTCTTCCATTGAAATGGGGAGACCAAGGGACTTATTTATAGGTATAGAGGGTACCTGGCCGAAGGGAAGTTTTCCGCATAGGTGCTTCGTATATGTCCTTCATGAAAATATTCTTCGTAGGGGTGAAGAAATTATATTTCCACATAGGTCCTCTGTGTAGGTACTCCGCATAGGTCCCCCGCATAGGTCTTCCACGTAGGTCCCCCTCATAGGTCCTCCACATAGGTCCCTTTGGGAAATTTTATCAGTCCTTTGAGTGCCATAACATTTGATACGTAGGTCTGTTTGGACTCTATAACCAGTCAAATCTATGTTAATGAGTATATTTAAACATATTGGGATGGTAAATACACCATGTCTTTTTAGAAGTAACTTAGATGTTTTACTTAATGGGTAGACACCATTCTTTCATCAATCCTAGAAATCCACTACCTACTCGTGGTTGGCGGAATCATTCCACTTATCAATCAGTATGAAGTAGTATTTTAGAACGTAGTAATCCAGCCTATATCTTCTTCCATCCTAGTGAAAACAACTTTACCTATACATGACATTTTCTGTCTATGTGAGAGTCATATCATCACTCTATAGAAAACTGCACATAAGAAATATCATGGTGTCTACACATACATACATCGTTAGTATTGGTGGACATGTATGAAGAAGAATGTTTAAGGATTAATCACTAAGTGCTCCACCTATCAGTATATGAAGGCAATACATCAATGGTGCTGAACCTAAACACATTGATAAATTAATTAGTGTAAATTGAAAATATTTAATATAGATTTTAGGATGGTATTGATTAGATATCATGGATGCATTGATGATGTATGGGTGAAAATTGAATTGTTGACAAAGGTTTCACAATTCCTACTGATATGGGGTACTTTCTCATGTAATGATCATAGGAGGCTCTATATCTTGTAGATTATTCACCTTCATGTTGTTCCCCTTTCTATCATATCATATTGAGAACACCAATTTACATCATAGTTCTGGTCAGGATTGTAGGATAAACATTGATCACATGTGCTCTTGAGTACAACGTATCACCCTCAGACTAACCGAAATTCAATGTAGGAAATTGGAGTATTAGAGGACATGTTATAGAACTATGTCCATAATTTCAAAGGTTCACGAAAAAATATACATGTTATTGAGTACTCCTATAGTATAAAATTTTAATCATAAAAAATATGGTTCCATTTGAGGCTTATTTGGGTAGGCATTGTAGTTCACCTCCAAATTGGTTGGAGGTAGGTGAGACAGCCCTACTAGGTCATTTTCTCATTCATAATACTTCCAAGAAAGTATAACTGATTGAAAGATATATGGATAGATCCAAGTGAAGGATGAAGTCTTATTCAAACCATCACCACCATCATCTAGAGTTCTAGTTGGTACAATACGTCTCTATACATGTATAACCTAGAATAATTCATATATGACATTAGAGATAGGGTAATATGTCTACCCACTCTGTCGAGTCTTTTGAGATCATGGAGATACTCATCCTAGTATCCTTGTTGGTGTAGCAACCACAAATGCATAATTCCATTCATGATATCATCCATTTGTCATATCTTGTTCAGTTTCATGGTGACATTTATAATAAATTTAACCCCATGGACATTAAGGTGGAAGACAACAGAACCGTCGACGACTATTTCATGTGAATTATTGCATGAAACATGATGGCTCTCCGAGGAAGGTTACTTAAACTAGTCCATGTTATATGGGAGCATCAACATGTATAAGATGTGACCGTGGAATGGGAGGCTAATATAAGGGTACAGTGTCTAGAACATTTCTCTAAATACACTTTACCCCAATTATAATGGAAACATGGGTTTGAGTTGTTTTAAATAGGATAGTTTGTAACTCCACATATTATTAGAGAGATACATTATTTAAATTTACAATTAAAAACCCCTCAATTAATATATTAATGAACTCTAAATTCTATTAAGTGAATAATGATATTGTATGGCTATTTTGGATTCTAGAAATCAATTAATTTGTATGGAAGATAGAGCCACATGATTTGAGCATGGTTACAAATAATCATGTGACTTAACCATTCCATTCATTATGTTCACATGGATGGTATAATGGTTTGTCTACAGCCATGCATTATAGGTTACACAGCCATGCAGGATTGCAGACCACCTTGATATGGGCTATTTACAAGGGTTGTGCTTAGTTAGACAAACCTTGTGCCTATCCCATGCGTGGTGTGTTCTTGTACATGGGTTGGATCACAGATCATCCATAATTTTTAAATTCATGCGGCCAAACCATGAAACACAAAATTTAATGATGAAATTAAATGTTCCTATATTATGTTCTTAAACCCAATTTTTCATTCCTTCTACCTCCAAAAGAAAGCCACCATGACTGAATCTCTCCATCCATGACCTCATGTATTTTGATATCTCCCTCATACGATCTATATTGTTTTCATCATCTGGTAAATTAGATCTATATCTATATTCTCTATAATTTTATTCCATATTTTATTATTTTATCATATGATTAGTTTCACTATTTTGGAGAAAAGTCATGTTCCATATTTTTATTCAACTTATCAGTTCTTTCTATATCTATTGTTTTATCCCAAATTACAAGAAAATAGTGGATGGGGAGATCACTATGAACCTAATTTAGGTGGTATATATTATTTTCCATAAGTTTAGTTTCATTTATATTGTGTGATTATTTGATTCACCATATTCCTTTCCAAAAACACCTGTAAAATTACATTTAAATTAGTTTAAATGTTATCTCATACATAATGTGATTATATTTAGTGGAGAATCACATCATATGTCATTATATATGACATTGGTCTTCCATATGGATGTTCCCTTCATTTATATCCTCTTTTCCCATACTTTTGTTTTTTTCCCATTTCTTGAGATATGTATCGCCATCTTTTAAGGGTTTTTTAAGTGTGAATTCAATAAACTGAAATCGTATTCCATGAGATTGACCCATATGCATCATGCCATAATAAAATTTCTGGACTAAATGTTTTTATAATGGATTTGAGTATCATACATTTCATTCCATTTTCAATGAAATGAATTTTTAATGCTAATAATTTATATCATACCCATGATAAGAGCGATAAATTGAACTTTTTGGGATTCCTTAGATGTGATTACCGAGATTTATAAATCAAAATTATAAATTTTTGTACTTCTTCATTGATCATTTATTTTCATTCATCGGATGAGATCAACGTGCATTTATTTTATCACAATTTGAGTGATATGGGATCCTAGGAAAGACACCCTTGAAGGGGCTCAATGGATAGAGTCTTTGACAAGGTCAGGAGTGATACACAGTTCCTTACATGAGATAATTAGGATGATATTTTAGGGTTATTTATATGACATACTAAGAGGGATACTACGGATTCCATTTTTGGATCATCTTTTATAGACACATATTGTATTGGTTTTTTATCGTTATTTCCCAGAATGCCCTATTCTAGACATGACCCTCATGGAGGCCCAAAAGGATTCAAAAATTATGGAATCTATCATTAGTAGTGAAAAAATATTGTCTTAATAAAATCATGGACAAATCCTTTTGGGCTGGTAAAATAATGGGGGGGAGGGATGATTATGGATCATAGAGTCTCGGGATTACAAAATTTTAGTTATTTTTATGTTTCATGTAAATCCATGTGTTCAAATATTAGGGGATTTCTCACTGGAATCATATTTTTTAAAACATAAAATATATAATTGAACGATGTGGAATTCAACTCAAATATACAGGTGAAAATTCTCTAATGGATAATTAACACTCCATGGTAATTTGTTTATCTTATTGTAATATAAAAATTGAAATAGACCTAGGGGTTCTAGTGATACAAAAATGGAGATAAAGGAATTTTGCAGTAGATGCCTTAGCTCATGGTGGAAGGGAAGAGTAGACTCTCATCCTTTAAACAAGTTTGGGAACTCTTCCTGTTGAATGAAATGTTATTATTCAAGGGAATTCCAGTGGTCTCCATCACATTAAGCGTCCTTAAATTTGTTCCTTATAACTCTCCTTGGAGGTTGGTTTGACCACCTTATCTAATAAAAAAGTAGTTTTAATTCATTAATTACGTCCAAGGACAAGTCCACTAATCAAAATCACATTATTGATCATAGTACACCTTTTTATTATTATTTATGGTGACACCCTTTTTACATTATATCAATCTTTTATAGGTCAACATGGTTTAGATACAATAATCGTAGAAGAAATAAGGTAGTTTCGTTTGGATCTTGTTTGGTGAATAAGGAAAATTATATTTATTTTTCATTAAATTTTATTTATTATTATTGGAACATTTCTCATTTTTTCCCAAACTAAATTGTTCTTGAAATAATTGACTGTGGAATTCTGAGTATATCACACAACCTTCTAGGGACACCCCTGGTATATAAGAATTCATTATTATTAAATTTTATTATGGTAATTTTCTAGATTTTGATGCATGATTAGAGATATATAAAGATGTATTCATGTATAGGACTGACGCTATTCTCATGATGCTATTAGTAGCTGTTTTTATATTTTTTTTCTTTCTTATTGTAAGTGGTATATTATTATATCCTATGAATCATATGTAGTTATCATGTAGCACTAGATGATCCTTATAATATTTTATAATTTATTTATTATTCATATATAACATATTAATTGAAATTAGATTGTTTTCTATTATTTTCTACACTTTTATTTTTACACCATACCGATATGCTACCCTCTAACTTCTGATGGAATAGTCTCTCCAAAGTCACACCCTAGACCCTCACAAGTATTTGGAAACCCCTAACATTCGTAGAGGTATTATTTTGGTCTTGGGGCCAACCCACATAGGGGACCACTTAGTGTATTCTTGGGTGGGACACTACTAATACCACAAATCACCATATTAATTCCAATGAAATATCTACAACATTCAACAATAATTTTCATAAAATTCGATATGAAACATATTACTGAATAAAAAATGTATTTTATTTTAATAAATAATTCATAATATAAACAAGTGATCATCCTGAAATTATATTCAATAATCATAAAGATTTTCAATATTATTCTAAATGTCATTAAAATTGATAAAATTATCATAAACTATCCTAAAAAAGAACATAAATTTTACAAACCCCAATTCTAGTATCCCAGATTTGATTTCATCATAAATAGAATAGAACAAGAAACCATGTATCTCATTATGCATGATTTATTAGTTTAGTCAACTTAAAGAACCAAACACATAATTGTTTTCCATTTAATAATTGAAATACAAAATACATATCATAAGAAATATTCCCACAACATAAATATTATTCATAATATCTTACTTTATATCATGTGGAATGGTAAAAATATCAATAGTGCACTCCAATTCAATGTACGGTTTACGTATAGTGGATGTTATTATTAGTAAATAAGTAGTAATAAATATAGAAAGAAAAATAGTGTGAAACACATTCAATTTAATCAATAACATTATAATCATATTAATTATTTTTTTAATTTTATTGAATTAATATAATTTATAATAATAAAATAAATTATCAATGAATGAAATTATTAATTTTGGATCTCATGATCTTAATAATCATGATATTTTTACCATCATGGAATTCCTTGACTATTTAATAAATATGTAGTTGTTCACAAAAAACATATTAAATAATTTTGTCTACCTAGTTTTTCTCAGGAAACCAATTGATGTATTGGTGATCAAGCTGTGACGTGGAGACATCTTTCCTTGCATATCCACTGAATTACTCATATATTGAATGATCAATTTATCTCATAAAAAATAGTCCTTATCAATGAATATACAAATTGATTATAGATAAATAATACTATAATTTTCCAAGTCAATAAAATAACATACATAGTAAAACACTATATGTGTAAATTTTATATGGTTATTGAAATAATCATAAACATTATAAAATAAATATAAATATTTATGATAAATGTAATACTTAAATACTGTTTATCAAAATAAATTGATTGTTTGAAGAGAATTTTAAGGATCCCGATATAAATAATAGGTAAAATATGACCATCAATTCATTAGAGGTATAGTTTTTGTAATAAAATTATCCTCATTAGAGATATGAATATTATCAAATCGAAATATTAAACTGATATTCCATAAAAAAATTCTTCTTAAATATATTTAAAACATTAACATCAAAATTAATATCTTAAATTGATTATGGATGTGGAAATATGTTGACATAATATAAAATAAAAAAATTCCTCTTGGATTAATAAATTAATTCTGAAAATTACCCTAATAAATAAACATATGGAATAAATATACCATTTGTTTCAAAATTCTGAAGAAATTTGATATAAATGAAAAATATAACCAGTAAAAAAGTGAAATATGATAAGAGTTTTATTTAAAAAAAATTATATGATTGATTAATGTGATAAATAGGGAAAACAATATAAGAATACAGTAAATCAACATATATATTTCTATTAACTAAATTTTATGGAGCTTGTTAATAACATATTATATGATATGTTCAGTGAAAAATATAACTAATAATAGAAAAATGATAGAGTAAACTATATTCTTACATATTTAGTTACTCGAAAATTTTAACCAGTTAAAAGTGTAAAAAATAAATGAATCCATGAAAAACTTGAATAAATATTTATTAATTTTAAATATATCAATGAGATAGTATATACACTACAACAATATAAAAAGGTTTACAAACCAAAATATGTCTCAAAAGGAGTGTAAATTGAGATCAAACCCCATACATAATATTTGATATTCTTCCAAAGTGATCAAGAATCCTATATAAAAAATTTAGGTATATTATTCTTATATTTCAGATCAATAAACATATCTATGAATTTATATACTATCCACTAATTATATATTGTCAATTGGTTTCAGAAATCTTCTATTATTAATGAAAATTGTACATTGAATATAATTCTGTAATATCTAAAATTATAATCATCATATAATTTTACTATATTTAAATTATATGTATATATATATAAATATTCATAATTAAAAATATAATAAAGGAATATAAATTAAAATGTTCATAGAGACAGTATGTCGTTTGATTGCAGGAATTTTGATTTCAGTTATTTTCTAGAAAAATAAAACAAAAAAATAATTAGAATTTCTAGAATCTTTATTAGTCCATATTTAACATATATATGAATTTATAATGTCATTATTAAAACAAATTATATAGTAATCCAATATAAGTAATTAATATTCATGGATGTGGCAGTCTACCCCGTAAACATTATGGAATTAAATGATTTTCTATGGATATTTATTTAAGAAAAAAGTTATGATATTAAATTTAAAAAGAATAAAAATTTAAAAAATATAATATATATTTTTTAGTTTTATATTTATAATAATTTATGTAATGCGGTGATGAAAATTAAATTACATTGTTATGTGGAGATAGTAATCCAAATATATATATTAGCAAGGTTTTTATTTCTCGTAGGATGGAAAATATATGGATATTTTTGGTTTCATAATCATAAAAAATTTTAATATATTGATAATAATTAAGTTATTGTTAATATATTATAAATGTATCTAAAGTAGAATTATAAATAAATATAACATATGTGGTAAATATGATTTCCACTTCTTCAATATAATTCAATAACATTGCTTATTGAGGACACCTGGAATGATCTCATAAGAACACAAAACCATATAAATCATTGACATATATATATATATATATGTGTGTTTATAAGATAATTGGTTAGGGATTGTTTACGATATGTTTCTTAAGAAGGAGTAATGAAAATATGGGATCTTTTTCCTTTTATAAGTGTCTGTGGGGGGGGGGGGTCGCTCTTAGAATTAATTAAAATATTAATATATTTTTTAATGGAAAAATTACTCAAACTTGATATTACTAAAATATAATATGAGAATTATTAAAAATAATACAATCCAAAGAAATAATAGTGAAATTATATTTATGTATTACCCTTATCACATAGTTTTAATCCCCCATCAACCCTTTTGACGGTTAGCACAAAAATTGTTTTTTAACCATTATGGGTTAGAAAATTACTATAAAAATAATAGTGACACATAAATGATCAAAGGATGATATAAAAATATCCCATTTAGTGTTTTGAATATATGTCTTTCATGAATTTTAAATCATTTAATAAAATATAATTAATTGTAAAATATAATTAATTCCACTTTTGCAACATATAATTAAAATTGAATTTAATGACATAAAAATAAAAATTAAATAAGAATACAACCCATTAATACAATACTAATATATTATATTATCTATAAAATTTATGGTATATGAAAATTGAACAACACATATCACTTGTATAGTTTTTTGTTAAAAACCATTACCTTTTTTCCCAGTACATAAATAATTAATGTGTTAGTGTTTCATAAGAATTTAAAGAAATTATATAAAACATAAAAATAAAAAATAAATTCCCAAGATAAATAAATTATTTATATTTCATGTAATCATTTTAAACAAAAATATGACCATTTTTATCTATTAAAAAATTATATATATATATATATATACATGTAATAGAATAACATTTTTTACATTATCCATTGCAAAAATATTATGAAGAATAAAATTAAATCTAATTGGAAAAAATTTACACATATTTTAATTTTCTGTGCTAATAAATTAAATAGTCAGATAATAATATATAAAGTACATTTTTTATAATTTTAACACTTCTCACATTACCTTTTAAGCTGTTAGGTTCACACGGCTAGATACCCTTAGAGGGGGGGTGAATCAGGGTACGACAGATTAAAACGACTACCCCTTTTGATCTTGTTTTTCTGTTAAAAAAACCATGTTCTCTCTCCTTCCTGATGCAGAGTATGAACAAACCTTAAAGAATGCACAAGACACATCAATTTTTACGTGGTTCACCCTCACTGGGCTACGTCCAAGGAGCATTCACCTGTAGTGTGCCGATGTACCAATTCCACAATAAGCGCACTGCTGTCTACAAGTTTGTAGCGGACTGACTGTCCCACCTAGTTTAAAACCACTCACAATTTGAGAACTCATTACTCTCTCAACTGAACTGAGCTCACTCCTTCTTCAGAAGATCCACTCATTGTTTATAGACCTGTAGGTCTCTTCATTTTCATGAAAGAATGTGTCTTCAACTGTTGATAGATTCTCTATTTAATATTAGTGTTCATCCATTGATGAATACCCCTTTTCCCCTTAATACTAAGCAATTATTTTGGAAATACCTTTGCCAAGCACCATACTTCATGAGGCACCCAATTTCGCGAAGCTCAAAAAAGCCTTCGTGAAGCTATTTCTCTTCTGCAAAGCTCAAGCCTTCGAAAAGCTTAGGCCGTCATGAACCTCATGCCTCTTCACGAAGCACACTCCTTAGAGCACATGGCCTTGGGAAGAGCACTTCCGTCACGGAGCTATATTAGCCACCTTGAAGCACCTCTCATTCTCTAAGAACACTACCTTCGCAAACCACCTTCACAAACCGAGAGAAAAATATTTTCTTTGAAAACACTCTACTTCTCACGAGGATGTCGAACTCTATTTATAGAAAATTCCACTAAACCTCGACCCTTCCAAGCGAAGTCAATGCCACGTCTCCCCAATCCCGAAGCTCTGAAATATCATCTTGAATTGTCTCAAAATCGCGAAGCACCTCACCAATTCTCAAATCGCGGAGCTCGTCGTAATTGTGGAGCGCTCTGTAAATTACCTCGCACCACCGCTGAGAAGCTCCCTTGAATTTTCTTTCAACACTGCCATTCGTGAATTATGTCATAAATTTGAAAAATCATTGTCGACATTTTTGTTGTCTTCGCGAAATCTAATCCATGCAGCCTATCTTCATGAAATTCATGCCTTTTCCATATTTAAATTAGATCTCCATGAAAATACAATTTTCTCGATGCTTACCAAAATCCAAATTTTGGAACCCAAAATTTGGAAAACACTGGGAAACTGCACCACCTGGTACTGAACTTTTGTACCGCCTCCAGATTGTCCATTCCTTTGCCATGGTTCTTTTTCAACATTTATTTTCGGCAATATATATGGAACATGGCAATTCCCCATGGAAAACTTCTTTGTTAACAAACACAATCAACCCAAAAAAGATGCAATGATACCTTGATATATTTTTTCCCATCAATCTCCCCCTTTGGGTTTGCTGATAACTCTTCTCATAATGATTCTCAACACTGTGATACCTCTTTGAAACTCCTTCCAGCCGCTACCTCCATTCTCCTCTTGCGAGTCAAAGAGCATTCAAGGAATCACTAAACACGTACTCTAAGCCCATGTGATAAATGCTCATCATGAGAAACAAGAGTAAATGAAAAGTTCATCAATGAAACACTTCATTTCAGCCACCTTCTGTTGACAACCAACTGATACTGATTTCCAAACTGATACCAAATATTGATACCACCATGTTACAAATTAGTGATAACTGCAAACCTTCAAAAACATTTCCATCACCACTCTTATTCTTTTATCACGATCCTCAGTCGTCGTGATATCTATTCATTGATCGATCACTTCTGGCATTGTCAAATTTAAAATGCTCCCCCTATCTCATTTCTCTCCCCCTTTATCACTTCTCCACATGTTAGCTTCTCCCCATATCATTCATGATTTCTCAAATACCCACACTAGCCACACTAACTCCCCCTTGAACAATTACTGTTTTCTCCCCCTTTGTCAATGAACCCAAAGGGAACTCTTTTGCGGTCTATAATAGGGTAAAAAAATATGAGAACATTATGAAAAAACACATCATTCCTCGAGGAGAGGGGGTTTTTCCACATCCACACTCTTTTATGAGTGGGGAGTCTACTGAACTCCAAGAGCCAGTCGATTCCTTTCAAATGCTTCCTTTGGTGAGGCCTTTGTCAGAATGTCTACAACCTGTAGTTCTGTAGGCACATACTCCAACATCACAATTCCATGCTAAACCTTCTCCTTGATAAAATGATACTTTATCTCAACATTTTTTGTACTTGAGTGATGGACAAGATTTTTTCTGAGATTTATATCATTTGAGTTATCTCACTAGATTCTGATCGGAGACTGTATTTTTACGCCCATATCATCAAGCTGTTGCTTCATCCACAATAACTATGTGCAAGCTTGAGTGGCAGCAATGTACTCAGGTTATGTGGTGCTCAATGAATTGCAATATTTCTTCTTGCATAGCTATGAAACACACAATCCAGCAAAACAGAAAGAACCTCCTGACGTTGACTTACTGTCATCAGCTGAACCTCCCCAATATGCATCAGTATATCCAAATAATTCAAACTGAGATTTTCCTTTATACATCAAGCCGAAGTCTACTGTGCCCTTGGTATACCGAATTTTTCTTTTCACTGCAAAGATTTCGATTTCCTTGGGATTACTCTGATATCTCACTACTTGGCATGTGGTGAATACAATGGCATGCCTTGTTGTAGTCAGGTATAGCATACTTCAAATGATTTGCTTGTATTCTGGGATATTAATTGCCTTTCCATCCTCATCTTTAGACAATTTCATCCAGGTAGCTATCAGAGTCTTCATCTCCTTGGAATTTTCCATTCAAAATCTTTTCAAAACCTCCTTAGCATATTTGGATTGTAAAATTAATGTTCCATTCCTTCCTTTTGTCACTAGTAGACTAATGAGAAATGTTAGCTCTCTGATCATTGACATTTCTAAATCACATTTCATGAATTTGGGAAACCGTATGCACTGTGCTTCATCTGATCCGCCAAATATTATGTCATCGACATAAACCAAGACCATCATCCTTTGATTATTGTTATTGTTGAAATAGAGATTGCAATCAACTCCCCCACGCTAGAAACCATGCTTCTTCAAGTACTGATCAAGCCGTGAGTACCATGCTCTTGGTGCTTGTTTCAGAAAATACAACACATTCTTCAGTCTACAAACATTGTTCTCATCCTCATGAATGAGAAAACAATCTTCCTGGTCAATATACACCTCTTCCTCTAAAACCCCATTCAAAAATTCATATTTGACGTCCATCTGGAAAACATTGAACTTTCGTTGCACTGCAATGGCTAGAAATAGTCTGATTATCTCTAGCCTCGCAACCGGAGAAAATGTCTCAGAAACATCTATTCCCTCTATCTGGGAGTATACCTTGCACACTAGTCGTGCTTTGTTCCTAATAACTGTGCAATCTTCATTCATCTTGTTGTGATGAACCCATTTAGTCATGATGACATTATTACCTACTATCCCTGAAATAATCTTCCATGTCCGATTCTTCTAAATCTGATCTAGGTGTTTCGTCATTTCCTACCTCCATTTTTCATCTTTAGCTAAATCAGCAAATCATTTCGGATCAATATAAGATAGGAATCATGTCTGCTATAGTGGCTTCATTCTTCTTGTCTAAACTGAAGGTGACTGATCACCAATGATATTGTGCATATCAATTTAAGCTCAAATCCTTCGATATTGTGTAGATATGGATTTTAATTTCTCATGCTCATCATCATTATCATCATCTGAATCAACATCAGCCACTTTTGCTTCCCCTTCTTAGCTTTTGATCTAATCACTCTCATTAGGAAATTGTTCACTGCACTATTGAATAATCTCCTCATTATCCACTACAGTGACATAATTTCTCTAAACTACTTTTCCTAGCCTTTTGTTAAAGCATTTAGATGCCTTTCTTTTTCCTGAGTGTCAAATGAATATCCCCTCATCTCCTCGTGATTCATATTTCCTATGTTTTTCCTTATTGAGGATAAAACACTTACTTCTGAATGTTCAAAAATATTTCACTGTTTGATTCTTTAAATACCACATCTCGTACGCAGTCTTTCCTTCCTTCAGACACAACAGGGCCCTGTTATGAAAGTAGGCCGATGTCAAAACTGCTTCCTTCCAAAATTTCTCTGGTATATCTTTTTCAAATGAGCATCATTCTGGCCATATTGGTGATGATCTGATTTCTCCTTTCAACCACTCCATTCTATTGGGGACTTCTTACTGAAGAATCTTGATGCCTTTCCTGTGTTTCTTTATATAGTCTTCCACCAGACTGTTTGTGAATTCTATACCATTGTTAGTAAAAAAAATTCGAATTTTCTATCCAAGCATCCTTTCAAAATCCCTTCAGTACAGTTTTAAGCAGCTGAACACATCAGACTTATAGGAAATAACAAATACCCATCCCATTCTACTATATTCGTCAATGAAAAAAACATAGTACCTCTTTATGTCGATTTCTTTTGGTGTGATAGGCCCACAATCATCTTCATGCACCAATTCAAGCACTTTTTTGACTTCTTCTCTTTTTCCTTATACGTCTTTCTGATGAGCTTCCCTTATTGGCATGCATTGAACGTGTGAGTATGATCACATGATTGCTTGTGTAGGTCTCTTTCTACATCACACTTTACCAGATCTTCCAGTGATGGCTAATATAGATGACCAAGTCGTTTATGCCACAACTTGTTTCCTTTCTCTCTAGATAGAAAGTACATATCTTCTTCTCCACTTACCAGGTAGATATTTCCCTTTGTTCTATTTCTCTATAGAACCACATCCCTGTATCTTTCTTTAATGATACACATATTCTTAGTAAACCTTATAGAATGTCCTGAGTCACACAGTTGACTGACACTGGGAAAATTGGGATAGAGGCCTTCTACTACTAAGACATCAGCACATCTAATCTCTTTTCCCCCAAACTTGGCCTTTCCTAAGCCAATTATTTTTCGGCCCTCATCATTTCCAAACATGAAAACTCATTATTTTTTATATTTCTAGCCTGTAACGAGATCCTTATTACCTGTCATGTGAGATGTGCAGCTGCTATCAAGGATCCACAAACCATAGCGATCTGATGCTTTAAGGGAAATTTATGCCACCACTGTCTTCTCATCCTTTTTCTTCTTGGTCCATTCTTTTTCCTTCATACATGAGATGGATTGTGACTTCTGATCTTTCTTAGAGTATGATGTACCTCCTTCACCATGCAGTGGTGCAAATATATTTTTCGTTTTCAACTCTCTTATTGGGTCATTGATCTGCTACTTGTGAACATTTTGGTTCTGCTTTGGCACATTCCAATGTGTGGTTGAAGTGGAGTACCTAGCCATGTGCCCAAATCCTCCGCACCAAAAGCAGTGCCCTTCAAAATATGTTCTAGATACCCTTTCTCTATTTTCCTGTCATCTTTGTTCTTGTGCCCTTCAATATCTCTTGGATATGGAACACACATACTGTGAATGTCCCATTTCTTCACCACAATAACACCTGATATAAGGTTCACTCCATCGTGTTACTTATGCACTGATAATTTCCCTTTGGGATGTCTAAATATTCTAATTCTACCCTGCGCCCAAATCCACCTTCAGTATCGAAGTGGGTGCTTACTGTTTGACCTAAAATTTCACAGCTTTCTATTTTCCATCATATCCCCCATAAGTCTTAGCATCTGAACAAAGTTGATTCTTCTTTTATACTGAACCACTATTCCCCACTTTCATCTTCTCAGTTTTCTGAGTGATCTGCTTTTTTGATGACCCAATAGGATTCAAGAGTTTTTCATGATCATTAACTATTTTCCAAAAACAAACAAATTCTTCTTCAAGTTTATCAATACGCTTGATTTGATCTTTCTTTGGGTTGTTCATGCAGTCGATCTCCCTTTTTCTGTTGATCAATTTTTATTTTATACTAACTATTTGATTCTGAGTCCTCTCGTGTTTATGACTTGAGTTTCTCGATTTCTTTCATCAAATCAGACATATCTTCTTCCTACTACTCCATATAGAGTTTGGCGTCACGAACAACTTTGTTGGATATAATTATTTTGGCTCTCCAAAAATCAATCTCTTTAAGAGCAGCCTCAAGCTCTGCTTGCATATCAACTCTTCCCTCAACTTCTTATTCTTCTTCATCAGCTTCAGTTTCAATCTTATTCTGAGAACTACCGACAACTTCCACCATATAATTTTCTCATAGGTCCTTGGAGTTCTCTATCTCCTCAATCTCTTCAACCTCAGACTCATATGAACTCTAATATTCTTTTCAAAGAAGGTTATTTTTTCTTAATGAAATTTATCTTCAATAGTTTCTTTCCTTTCCCATAGGCTGTAAAATTCTTCTTGGGAATTTAGATTTCATCGATTTCATCAACCTCTTGGAATTTTTTGGGGAAACTTGCCGTAAGATGTCCAACCATTCCTCATTGAAAACAATAAGATGGAAGATTACCTTTAAACATTCCTTTTCCTCTTTAAAGGTCTAAGGAGAGGAATAAAATAACCTCATCTGTCTCTTCTTCTCCCTGAGAGTTTTCAATGGTGAGCTTCTTCATTGCCTTGAATACAACCTATTTGGATTTCCCCTTTTCCAAAGCATCATTAGAATCATTTCTAATTTCATATGCAACAAGGGCATTGTGCAGGTTATCAAACATCAGCTCTTTCGGGTATTTATCTTCCAAAACTGAAACTTTTGGATTGAACCAAGGTGTAATTTTCCTCAAGATTCTTTTAAAAATATTTATGTCTTCAATAACTTCTCCACGACCTCTCATTTCATCTACTACAACATTTACCCTATCGAAGAATGCATCAACATACTAATTCAAGTCCATTCTCAGATCTTTATACTTGTTCCACAACACTTGCAGCATTGATTCTATGACCTTTTTATCCCCTTCATATATATTCAATACATTTCCCCACATGGAATTTGACGTTTTTTATGACATCACCTTTGTATATATAGGATTGGATATGGATCCCCCTAAGGAATTAATTCCTTTGGCATCAACATCCAACTCTATACAATCAGCTTCTGATAATGCACCACTGTTAATATCATCTGTTATGTCATGCATTGCTACTCTGAAAACATCCATTCTTAATTATCAGAAGTAGTGTTGCATCTGATTCTTCCATAGCTATATGTTGTTCCCGTCGATGATCGGAATACCTTTATGATTGGTGACCTCAAAATGAGAGAGAAACACTAACAATAACATTTCACTTTTATACCAATTGTTAGGTCCACAAGGCTAGATAAACTGAAAGGGGGGGTGAATCATGGTATGACAGATTAAAACAAATTCCCCTTTTGATATTTTTTTGCTGTTAAAAAAATCCTCTTATATCTCCTTCCCGATACGGAGTATGGTCATACCTTAAAGCATGCAAATGACAAAGCGATTTTTACATGGTTCACCCTCACTGTGCTACGTCCACGGAGAATACACTGGCTATGTGCCGATGTACCAATTCAACTATATGTGAACTACTTTCTAAATGTTCAAAGTGGACTCGCTATCCCTCCTGGTTTACAACCACTCACAATTTGAGAACTCACTACTCCCTCAACTAAAGTGAGCTCACTGCTTCATCAAGAGATCCACTCATAGTTTATAGACCTGTAGGTCTCTTCTTTTTCATGAAAGAATGGATCTTCAACTGTTGATAGATTCTCTATTGATGTTCAATGTTCATCCACTGTTGAATACCCCTTTTCCCCTGAACACTGAGCAATTCGTTTGGAATTACCTTCGCAAAGAACCCTACTTCTCGAGTTACCCAATTTCGCGAAGCTCAAACAAGCCTTCACGAAGCTCCTTCCTTTTCTGAAACTCAAGCCCTCACAAAGCTTAGGTCATCGTGAAGCTCGTGCCTCTTTGAGAATCACACTCCTTAGATCACACGGCCTCGTGAAGCGCACTTCCTTCGTGTAGATAGATTAGCCGCCGTGAAGCACCTCTTTTCGCGAAGAACACAACCCTTGGGAACCACCGTCACGAACCGAGAGAAAAATATTTTCTTTGAAAACTCTCTGCTTCTCTCGAGGGTGTCAACCTCTATTTATAGGAAATTCCACCAACCCTTGACCCTTCCGTGCGAAGTAAACGCCACATCCCCACCAATCACAATGCTCTAGATTTTCATCCAGAATTCTCCCAAAATCGCGAAGCACCTCGACAATTATCAAATCTCGCAGCTCATCGTAATCGCAGAACATTCCGTAAATTACCTCGCGCCACTACTGAGAAGCTTCCTAGCATTTGCTTTCATCATGGTCGTTCGTGAAACTCTTCGTAAACGCGAAGCATCACCATCAACATTTTTATTTTTTTCGCGAAATCCAATCCATGAAGCCTATCTTCACGAAATTCATGTCTTTCCCATATTTAAATTATACCTCTAAGGAAATCCAATTTTCTTGATGCTTACCAAACTCCAAATTTTGGACCCCAAATATTTGGAAAATACTGGGAAACGACGCCACCTTGTACTACTGTTTTATACATCCTCCAGATCGTCAATGCCCTTCTTATGGTTCTTTTTCAACATTGATTGTTGACAATATCTATGGAACATGACAATTCACCATGGAAAACGGTTTTTTCAACAAACATAATCAAAAAAAATGTTTCAATTTTACTTTGTGGGATTTTTTCCCAACATAAATATTATTACTGAATTACCATTTATCGAGGAGAAAACATTTACAATTACTACTAATAATAAAACATTAAAATTAATTTGGTACAATTTAGAAATGTTAAACCACACTATTCCAAATATTTTATCCATTTTATCAATTTCAATTCATATATTATATAGACCATAATTTTGAAATAATATTCCAAAATGAAATGAATGGTAGTATTCCTCAAAAATTAATTTTGAAGGATATAAATTTTCATATATGAAATCCATTTAATATCTTAATTCCAATGGAATTATAATTTTATTTTGGAAATTATTTCATATTAACATAAAATAAAAAATAAATTTTGATATATAAATTTCATGATTCATTGGAAATTATATTAATTTGTACAAAAAATTATTATTTTTAATGATTGAATGAAAAATAAATCTATGTTAGAAAATTCCCAAAAAATTCATCAATATATAATATTAACATACTAATTTAAAAATTTATATACTTTTAAATGATATAAAATTCTTTATGTGGAATTCATTTATTAAAATATGAAAAAAATATTGAAAAAATAATATTTGAAGAAAACATTTTATTGAATAAAAAAAATGACTTATTCAAAATAAAGAATATATTCTCTATGAGTTACTCAATATATTTACATTTAAAAAAATAAAAAATATTATTATTCATAATGTGTGAGTCTTATCAGTGTCAATAATTATAATATTTTTTTATAATATTTTTTCCTTGGTTTTTTATTATTCAGTGTTGCGGGTGAAGCAAGAAACTATAGAAATTATATCTATTTAAAGTGAAATATATCATAATATATTATGGTGTAAAATTCTACACCAATTTAATTATTTATCCCTTTTAAATTTTACAATAAAATGAAAATAATATAAGATACATGTGCCTCAGAAAATTAATATTTTTTCATATATATTCTTCTAAATTGTGATTTCTCAGCAAAAAATTGACCAAATTAGTAGTATTTTTTTATATTACATTCTCTCAACCATCTAAAATTTCCACTAAATTTTCCACATAAGATAGATCATTACCCAATAGTTTGAAATATAATTTTAGAATATATGAATTATTATATATATAATTCCATGTTATATATACAAGGAACACTTTCTGAACATGATTGGGATTAACTGTAATTTCCAATAAAAAACTACCATCTAGATACAATCAATAATTTGAAAGTGATTGATATATATAAGGCCAGAATTAAACTTATTTATAAATCTAATTAAATTATTACTTGGTAGTGGACACCATATCACATAGATTATTGTGAGAACTAATATGTTTTCTACTCTAATATGTATATAAGTTTTGTAGAATGGATTTAACCTTCTTTTCCATTTCCAAAACTATATCAAATACAATTTGATTTCTTTTTTTGAATTCATCCCAAAAAGATGGAATTATATAGTTCCATTAATACACCCCAGCTCATTTGGTATGATTTTTTATTTCCTAATTATAATTTAACTTCCATCCTTGGAAGTCTTCTAAAGAGGGGTATAAGAAAATAATATTCCAAATTTTTGTTCTTTAAGAAAAAATGTTATTTGATTTTAAAAAAATGTAGATATTATGTTAATATTGATCACTTAAAATAATTCAAGTGATGTGGTGATTAGGTTGTGGTTTTATAGACTTTATTTTAATACAATCAGGGAATCCAATTCTTTAATCATTTTTTATGTTAAAATATTATATGAGATATTATTGACCAATTACACACTCTGTTTATCTCTCTCATAAGTATATTTTTATTTTGAGATAATTAATAAGTAGATCCTAAAGTTTTTTTTACCATACATACTATGTGACAATTATTGAATCTTGTCCTCTTGATTAATTAAGGGAATCCTAAAATAGTTATTTTTATTCCCAAATTACCAATTATTCCAACAACAATTCTAGACACATGTGGTGATTACTGAGAACTCAACACCTTACCATATTAGGATATACTATATATAAACAATAATTAGGTGGAGGGATATTTTGGATTATTTTTCAATGTAATTGAAATTAATTGAATCAAAAACTAAAAAAATGATATGCAATTTATAATATTTAAAATAATGATTTTAAATAGATTTCAGAATAAAGGCAAGTTTTATAAATTTAATAATAAATAATAAATAATTACAATTCTTACATTACTTCACCTTCTTGATAACTTGATTATTTTTCCCTACCATGTAAATGCTAAATGGTATGATTTGGGATCAGGAATGAATCACAAGAATTAATGAAAATAAATGTTGGAAACAAGAAAATAAAATAGTAGGAGACTATAGTTTAGTACACCCCCTCGATGTGTAATCATTTCTAAATCCAACCAAATATTCACTTTAGAGTAATTTTTTATTCTAATGAAGGTTTAATTACCTATAAATATGTATTTAATATCATTTTTATGAATTCATGGGCTGTTTTGGGGCTCCAAGCCGTATGGGGGGTGTTGCATTAAAAAAATATCAAAAACTAAGAAAATAAGGCAGGTAAACTAACATTAATGGTGTGCAAGTGATGATATCACCCTGAATATAATATGGTAACCGTTAATTATGTTTTTATCATTCAAAAATATGACCTCTCAATTATTTTCTTGCACTAAATGCAATCGATTACATTAATTTATATTTTTTTCACGTTTACCTCCATTTCATCTTGATTCTATATTTTGAATCGATGGGAAAAACTCATACTCATCCTTCACTAAGAATAATTTTCTTACAATGTATACATTGATATTATTTTCCATTTTTATCTCATTTTCAATCAATACATATTTCCTCTCATGAATTAAAAAGAAAATTAAATATAAACCTAATTAATAAATTAATTTTATATATAATGTATCCTATATCCAAATAAAAATGTATAAAATGGTTCTTCTAATTCTCTTGCATATATAACATGAGTTTCCATAATCATTCTATATCAACATTAATTAATGAGGAACATAACATTACTAATATTAAAATTCTAGATAAAATAACTCAAATGATTTTCTATGGGGATTAAGCGTTAAACACCAACATAAAACATCAGTTCAACTTCACACACTTCAAAAGAGAAAAATATACCAAGGTATTTTTCTTATTAAATTTTATAAATGCTTGATATTTTACTATAGTTTTTTCATATATCACAATTATCCATTGTTAGGAATTAAAATTAATGATCTACTATTCTATGTATCATTCACTCTCATTAACAATGATAATGATTCCGGTAGTGTTATGAAAATATCATTAATACATGGTCCATTTCCATAGTCTTTCGATGTATCTCAACACTATAATTTGTAAATTGTAAATTAAAATAAAATCATGAGGCTTTTTAAAACACGTATTGTTGGAATTTGCAGCATAATTCGAGAAATAATTGATGTCAAAACATTAGTACCCAAAATGAAGATAATCATTAAAAAATATTTAATTTTATCAAAAGTAATGTGTATAGAAAATATCCCATGTAAAATGACAACTCTAACTTCACTAAAATGAATATAAAATTATGGTAAATGAATGTACAATGAGAAATTTTCACCTTATTCAATTCTTTACCATTTTATCATTTTCCATTTTTATATGTTATTATTTGGAAAAAATCACATATACTACCTAACCCCAAAATATTAAAGCTTTTGTCTGGTAATTGTGAATTTTGATTTCCCCAAAATAGAATCCATTATTTTTAATGTTTTTTAATTTGATTATTTATTATTTTTTAAAAAATTTAACAAAATAAAATTACAATGAATGCAACATGATCCATTTACAGTTCCCAAAATAAAACCCCCACACTTTTATCTTATAATATAATATATCCCTTACTCCAAGACATCCCTTACCAAACACCTTTTGTTAAGAATATTATGAAATACAAATAGATAAGGGTATAAATGGATATAATAAAATCATAATGTGGATCATTCATAGTAAGACTATTTAGAGATTCTAATCATTTCACTAAGAATGATGTATATTATTCTATCATTTATATGTTCAAAAAATGTTCCCAAATCTAACCGAATATGATTTTTTATAGTCATAGATTTGATGATTTCTGGTGCATATTCAGATAGGTGTAATTCATCAAGACTACACATGAAATATGAAAGTGATTGAAATGTAATGTATTTTATCTAGAAATCCTCTAAGGAATAAAACATGTAAAATTAGAAAAAAAAGTTTTCATGGAATGATATAATAATAAAAAATCAAACCATGTGATATTCAAATATTCAATGTTCATAAATTGTTGGGAAATATTATTTACCTTAATTAATAAAATTAAACCTGGATTCATGAAATTTAACATCTTAGGATTCCCATTAATCAATCAATTCTGTCATTCAACATTCAACATTAATATATTTTAACATATGAAAATTATAATCTGAGGATTTCTCTATTATTAATGTCTCTTGGACTAGTCATGTAGAGAAATAAAAATAAACCTTCATAAAAAATTTATTTTAAATATAAAAAGTAAATTTTAAAACCAATTCCTATAATTTAAAAACATATAATGAATTTAAAATAAAACATTCCTTTGTTATGAAGGTTCAATATGGTGGTACACGTGTTGTTCTTAAAATTATATTCTATATTTTTCCTTACGAGATAATTTTGATGACATAAATTCTTTTTACAAATTAAATTCCACATTTTTTATGGACAGAATTCAACATTCACATCATGAATTAAATTATCATGTCATATATTACATATAGTTTCTACATATTAACTTCTTAATGTTCTTATAAATAATTATAAAATCATGTACATTATTTTTAAAATTTGAATTACGAGGAAAATTAAACTATAGAAAAAAGGGTTTATTACTTGGGGAACATTTTTTTAACATAATTGATTCATTGAGAGAATTATTTTTTTATGTAAATCATGTAGTATATGATTCCATTCCCCACACATAATTTATACAATATTTTCAATGTATAAAAATTAACTACTCACGTATGATAATTTAAAATTGAATTATCGCATCCTAGAAAATTTAATGGAATCGTATCTCCATAGGTAAAATTATTAATAATTAGGATGATGTAGTGTAATATCAAAGTCTTTTTGTTATTGTATGTCATAATGTAATATCTTTAACCTTTTTCCAATTATATTGAATGAGTTTTCTACTTTTATTGAAATTTATACATCACAAAAAGGTTATAGAAGAAGAGTTGTAAGAAATCACTCGAATTTGGGATTATTTTTAAATTTATTTATATTATATTTGGATATGTATATTTTCACTTGATCTCCATAGTAGAAGAATCCTATTTTAAAAATATCATATTGGGACATTCATGTTCTCTCATTATAGATCATTCAATTTTTCATGTCTTCTCTCTTGATTTCCACTTGATCCTATAAATATAATCTCCTATCATTCTAGAACATTAGACAAACAATTAATCTATCACACCACCTAGTTTTATTTTATATTTAAATCAATATAGAGGTGGAATCTTTTCCCTTAAATCATTGATCAAGGGATCAATGTAATAGAGGTCAATTTTGGGGTCCTATAATCCCATATGTTTTCTTCCAAACATTATATCCATTCCCTTTTTATTGGTTTTCGGTATGTATTCGAAATATCATTTTATTTAACAAACGACAGAATATTCTTTGAAATTTTATTTTACATGGTACATTTTAGATTTTTTATTATGCACAACAAACATGTAATGTAAGGACCCCATTTTCTAATTGCAGTGGTTGGTCCCTTGGTTATTTATAAAGGGATGTGGTACTCAAAATTTATGTAATATGTTATCCATGAAAAGGTAATATACAAATTTAGAATAATCAATACTAGTGAGTAAATTCCCCCACTGCATTACATCAAATTAAAGGTCTAATTTAGTTCATTGGTATATATAGTAGGATCTGAATCTTGAAGGACAAACTAGATTAGTGTAAGATCATGGGTTTTATAATAAGGTAGAGGTCCCTTTATATTTAGTTTACATTCTTATTTATAGTATAATTTGAATATCATTTGAGGTCATGGGTATATAGAGGGTGTCTAGGGATTGTACAGTGCTCGAAGCCTATGTTTTTGAAAAAAAACCCCGGTTTCATGGTTTGTGTTAACTGTCCATAAATGATTCAATGTTTTTAACCATTACGGTCTCGAGTATAGGGAAAGATGATCCAACATAGTTTTCCAATTGATGTCTGAGGAGGCACACTCTAATGACTTGTCCTCTGCAGATTTTCAATGTCGGATTAGACATCATTTTTTTGAGGATATGAAAACCATTTTCACTAACTATGAAACCTACCCCTCCATATAGTGAACGGTGAATAGTTTGGACAACTGCATTTCCAAACTTAGTGGGCCATTATTTTGAATAAAATGAAGTGTTTTATCTTAAAAATAGACATTTTTTATTATCAAATCTCACCACTTCTTCATTGGAAATCATCACACATATAGCCTCATTGTAATCCAATTATTATGATTTTACATGGTTTCTCCATAAGAACATGGAATTGACAATCGTCAGTAAGTTTGGATTCCTACTAGGTAGTACTCTAGTACACTTTCATTGTTCTATGCTTATCCTTATATCAACGAATTCATTTAGGTAAAATCTAGTATTCTCTATTTCGATTTTCTTCATATGTTCTTCATATTTCTTCTGACCTCAGTTAAATCAAGAGCTGATATTAGACGAGCAATCTAATAAGGACATATTGATGGTGTGATATTATATTATTAAGTGGATTAGTACATTATAGAAGTAGTTTACATTATTTTACTGATATGAATTTATGGTGTGTCCCTAAAAATGAATTTAATAATTAAATTTTATGTATTGTAACATGGTAGGGAATCCCTAAAAGTTACTTGAGGCATGTTTTAGGTTAATTTACCAACCAAAATCACCAATGGGATGTTCCCTGGAGACTTCCCCTTGATATACCACCCATGGGGTAAGTTTGGTTCTTTCCATGTTAATGTGAGCCCAAATTGAAATGAATTAAATTCAATTGATTGTTAGTAGATAGATTTTTTCTCCTACTCAATTTGATAATCTTTATTAAATGGTTTATGTGTAGTTATTATTAAAGTGTGTAGAATCATGGATTTTCTAATGATACAAAATGTGAAATTAATGAATGAATGTGATTAATTAAGATGGTAGAGTATTCTTTGGTGGTTATACAGTGGATCTCATCTCCGTTAGATTCAATGGATGATTCTTCCATGGATATTATTAGCATCAGTGGATTCTGTAGATGAGATTCTCCTTGGGCCTTGGAAATATGGGTTGCATATGGCCTTTTAACAGCACAATTTTTTTTCTATTTTCATTGTTGACAAGATCTGATAACGTCCTCCTTGAACCCCATTTCACGTCTAACTGAGTTTCCATCATGATACTCTTGGGGCATTATATGGATTCTTTGGTCAATTATTCCTTAGATTAGTCCTTAAGGGATTTAATGCTTAGAATCATGTGGAATGAATGTCATAAATATGACATGATTGGTTTTATGGATATTCCATGGTAAATATACACACATATGGATATAGTGCATGCCCATGATTGGTATGATTTACCAGTTATAGTTCATGGTCATGGGTGTTATGGTAAACTATGTATATGGAATGTATATGGTGTATACAACTTCTCTCCTATTATATAACTTATGATATTATCTTCACAATTTTTTAATGTGGATCCTCGTATGGATGTACATTATCACAAGGTTTTTAACTTATTACATAGTACATTTTCTTTCAGAAGTACCATACCTATTAATCTATGCTCCATGATTTTTCTTTTATTTCTCAACTATGGATTTTTATAGCCACCATAGTGAACTACATGGAAAATATATCACAACCACATTGGGCCACTTTTGGGTACCCAGATTTAATATATGGATGAAGACTAGGATGGGGGAATTTCCACACAATTTGATGCTTGACTTCTTGTTTCTTAGCAGTAGGGGATCACATGATTCATTTTAGGTTCATTTTTCTATTTGGAGAAAATGGTTTCATCCAATTTTAATATTTTAACATGTGTATTATATAAATGACATGTAAAAATGATTTGGATTCTTTGAAGATATATTAAATGAAATACATATTGTTTATGATTATGTTCTTTCTTTTGATTATATTTATATTTCTCATAAGCTTCCATGACAGTTAGTAAATGGTCAGTATATGCTTATTCATTTTAGTATACAAGATCAATATCTATTTTTTGATTGATTTATTATTTATATACTTTTTTTTATTCCTAATGTTGTATAACACTGTGACAAGAGGACATAGTCTCCCCATATGCACACAATATTTCCTGGCTGATAGATGGTAGCTTCTGTTATTTTTGGAGATGTGGTTGAGGGTATGTGGCTAACAATGACCAGGGCACCATTCATTAGCATCCATGTATGGGATGTTATAAGGTAGTATTATAGGGCATTACATTTCTAGTTTTATTTAATATATTTTGAAATATAAATGGATTGTCAGGAATTTGAATTTGGTTAAGGAGAAGTGTATGGGATTAGAGAACCCACATACATGGAAAATCTAACTTTATTCAAATGTAAATTATTTTTGTTGTGTATTTATAATTTTAGAGTTGATTTTTTTCCACCATTTGGTGATGAAATTAAATTTTGATATTATCATATATTTGATTTTTGGTTCTATTTACTTGCCACTAAATGATATAAGGGTATTCAATCTCATGCGTCATTTTAGTAACATTACAGGATTCACATTCCATGAATTAAACCATGCCATATAGAGTGTATTGCTTGTTCAATAGGCTTTTATATTTTCCTTGTGTGATTTTTCGATGTTCATTCTTTTTTGAAAGATATAATATACAAATAATTGGAAATCATAGTTGGTGCATAGAGTTCCTTCCACAACCTAATAAGTGTTATCATAATTTGGATACAACAGACACTCTATATAGCTAATTCTGGTATGTTGCGTGAAAGACCAAGAGTCATATAGAATCAAACTTGTAATACTGATGGTTAAGTGGATGGTGTATTTTTGTTCAGGCAGAGTATGTGAGCTTATAGATCAAGAATAGTGGACTACATGGTTCAGCCATTTAAAAAGACAGTTGTGATTTAAATTTTGGATGAATGAAAATTCAAATTCAAATTGAACTTGAGGAATTGAGAAATTGGACTTTTACTATATTTTTAGTGGGAAGTAGGGAGTGTCTATACATATTTGTATGGATATAGGTTTCTACTGGCTCAAGTTTTAGGAGTAAGTTGTGTTGTATGAACTAGTTAAAGGAAGTACTAGTTCTACCCTATTCTTTTACATGAAAAATGTTACACCTATCCTTTATGAATTGTGTTTTTAGAATAGTTGAGGCATGCCACCACGATAAACACTAGTCATATGACATGATGGTGGAAATGACAATTCTTCGGAGGTGATATGCCAATGGATTCTAGTGTATCCTCCTATTTTGATAGATGTTGAACCATTATTTACACCATACAATGATGCTAAGGAAAATATATGTGAGAGTTTAATATGATTTATGATGAAATATTATGTAGAAACATGACCTACCTCGTCTAGGGATGAGCTGACACATGTGTTCCAGTAGCATATTTCTCCAATGCTTTTTTGGGAATTGATGTCCATATGATGTTGAGCTCTGACATGAGACAACTCTATGAAAATTCATAAATCCTGAGACACATCCTTATAGGATAGTGAACATGGCTAAACTTATTTGGGGAGAAGTAATGAACTGGTTGGATATTTTGAACTAGGAGTATAATATGAAAGAATTTGGTTGGAGGGATATACAAAATAGAATCTATGATAGATTTGTCATTGAGACTTTGAGAGTGGAATTTCCTTGTACCATAATGCACATGTATTAGGGAGTGAATAATTTTATTGAGAATTCGGATTTATTTACATATATACATAATTTTTAATAGATATACCTATATTATGAGACATCGAGAGGATGATTATTTGAAAATGGTCTCAGACATGTTTTTTGATCTCAAGTCAATATATCTAGATTAACTTCTATTAAGAAAATTTTGAACCAGGCATTAATTGATGAATGAAACCCGATACTATATTTGGGCATTGAGTAGAGTAGTGTACTCTATCCTTATAGATGTGAAAATTACAATGGTTGGATGCAATGTTTTACGGATAACCATGAGTTGAGTACCAACTAGGATGCAAGTTCTTGCAGGTTAGTTTTCTATCAATAGTGTTCAAGATAGGGACACATGTGGAATCTATGTGATCATGACCTAGTCAAGGGCTGAACTTGTAGTATAGTTTTTCAAGTGAAACGTATTTTAGACCTTCTTTACAACTGTTAGTGGTGGGGTGATCTCTGAAACCAAATTTAGAAGATTATTTCTCAGCACCGTGTGAGGAAAGGAGATGGAGAAGTACTGGTCGATCAGATCAAGGTTGTGGTTGTGACCGAGGATTCAAGGAACAAGATATACTGAGATAGTTGATTGAGTCTAATCTGGGTGGAGTAGTACTGGTCAATAATTGTATGGATTACTTTGAAGACTTTTATAGACATTTGTTTGTTTAATGGTCTAGGTTTAACTATGGGAATTGTTTGAAAATTTCTGGAGGTTAAGAGTAGTTTTTTTGTAAAAGATTATCCTTTTTGTGATTATATTATATTTTAGTAACCAGTTTTATTTTTGGTTGATGTCTAGTGATAGGGAAAATATATAGTTCATCATTTTTAGATTATGTGATACTCTAAAAGTTGATTCTATTACTTTAGGTGTGACCAAGTCATCTTGAATAATTATCACATTGATAAAATATGAGTTTGTGTTAGAAAGCTAATAAAGGATGAAAGTCTACATGACAAGTTTGTATGTTTCCTTTTGTTTTTAGTTAATATCAGAAATAAATTCCTCATCGTTATGAAAATTAATTTAAAAAAAAATTAACCATTAAATTTTCATACTAGGGAACCAAGGACTGTTTAACCCATAACAAGTTTGTGATTCTTTTGTGGTTAGCTTTCTCCTAACCATGTTTTCAATCACACTCCATCCGAACATGATAGGTTTTTTCTCTTCCATATCAAGGTTTTCCTACAAGGAATCCTAGTATGGGATTATCTTGGGTGACCTTTTTACATATCTTTATTTCTTGTAATGTGATATATTTATTGACTCTTTTTCTGATGTTGGACTTTGAATTAAGTTTCCAAGTCCATTTTTAAAATTGCGAGGATAAAATATACAAAAGGTGGAAAGGATGTAACATCCCAGGATAGTAATGATTACGACTTTTTCATATTTATTAATATTTTTAAATTAAATATTAATTTTACTTTAAATTGTATTCTATGATTTGATGGAATTCCTGATACACAACAATGGGTTTCTATGAAATCTTACGTTGTAGAAAATGATATGTCATACAAAAATAATAATATTATAATATTATGATTTTAAATTGTAGTTAACGCCTAGTCATTGTAACTTAAGGAATGAAAAAAAAACTAATAAAAATATGATTATAGATGTTTGAAAATGTTTTTACATTTATCTAAAAAAATTTATAGCCTTAAAATGTGAATGAATCTAATTTTAAGCATAATTTATATTCAAAGGTTGACTTACCACCTTTTGGTGGAGAACACTCATTAAATATAGTTTTGGTCACTTTTATATGTTAATTTTGATAAAATAAAGTACTTATTTATAACCGAGAAATTAAAATTCACTTTGGGAGAAATGTTGGTATTTTTCTTATAAAATTCAATTTTTTGATGAATTGGAAAATATTGTATTTTATTTCAAAATTGCCTTTTAATATAAATTATTTATAAGGTTAAATTATATTTTAAATTCGTTTTAATGTTTAATTAGATTATATTCATACAATTTAATCAAATGGTGATCATTGAAAATATTTTCACTTTGAAATTGGACTTAAACAAGTGTCAATCTTTTGATAGTTATTGTTTCATAAAAACACAGTATTTGTTTTGACAATGAGAATTAATTATAAATTAATTTATGCAACTTCAATGTTTTGAATTTTAAAAATTAGACATCATTTTTGAGTTCAGAGTATCATATATATCTTAGGCTTAATTTTTGGTATTTTTATGAAAAACATAAATTTTTGATGAACAGTGAAACCACTTAGTAGTAGTTAAAAAATGACATTTTCCTTTAAATGAAATTTTACCATTTCTGTGAATTAAATTTCTAAAATCCAACATACATGGTCTACCATGTATGAGTAATGGTCTACCATGGGCATCTTTGGATCGATTTTGGGACCCATGGAGCAACTTAAGAATGATAATGACACTTTGGATTAATTAACATAAAGTAAAGACAAAAAAGACATAAACAAATATCTTTCCGTATATAAATTTTTAGATGGGGTAATATAAACCCTATTTTCAACTGTAAATATTTTTTAGAAAGATAAAATGATTTCCTACATCATAGTATTTTTATTATAATTTTTATACAATTAATAAATTAAAATATTTATGATACATTAATGATGCATTGTTTACCTAATTAATAAATCTTATAAATAGATATGATTATAAATATTAAAATAACATCCAAAATATGTCCAATTATTATTGAATGATTTTATTTTGACCATGAGTCATCATAACATCGAATATAATTATTTTTGGACCTTTATAAATTGAATATAATTATATAATAAAATAATATTTTCACTCTTTCATAAAGATCCCCTCCTCCTCCTTATAAAAGGACACCACTTCTAACTCATTCCTCACACCCCTCTAACCCCTTGGATCATATAACCCCTTCCCAAAAAACCTCTCAAGATCTCCCTCTTCCTCCTAGAAACCTTTCCTTAGGCAGAAGTCACATTAAGAAGTCTTTTTTTATTCCAACCAAAGGAAGTAACCCAAATTAAAAGTAACAGCTTATCATAAATTATTTTGTTTTATCATGTTTTATTATACTTCTCTAACCCCATAAACTATTTTTATTCCTTATTTTTATAAAAACAACAGAATCCTATATATAATATGATGTTTTTATAAAAAGTATTCGATCTACACTTACACACACCTCCATCTAATGGGTGAAGAACATTATATTTCTGTGGATGGAAAACTAATGCCTCATGAAAGGATGATTGTTCGATTATCCTCTACTGCCTAACATGGTTTCCATTAAGATTTAACTGTATTTATATTTGATATATATTATATTTATGTTTTCGTTATTCTTATTTATTATTCATTTATATCATAAATTTATGGTTTCCATTATGGGTAAACATGATAATTGCATTTGAGGATGTGCGGACTACCGCCCTCTCAAGGTGATATGATTCGTTTATGACATATATGGAACATATAAATGATGGAGTTAATGAAATTATGTAACATAAATATCATATGATATTATATTATAATTATAATATACCAATGTACCATTAATTTTTCATTCATTTAAATATAAAATAGAAATGAAAGTAGTGTTCATGTGTACGTACGACTTACCGTCTCCATGAATGGTGCATTTCATTTCATAACTCCAAATGATATGGAATATTATAAATACATATACAATGGAAATATATGATATATATTATATATAAAACATTTATATCATTCTGTAGATAATGTAATTTTGTCAACATGGAGGAATCGTAATTATAACAAGTTCATTTTTTTATTCAAGTTCCGAACATCGATAAAATATCCAATATGAACTCAAATAATTAACTACTTGTTATCGAAATATGATAAGCGATATAAAATGAATAATAAAATTTTAATTTTTTTAATAAAGAGGATATTAACATAAGTTTATTATTATTGAAGAACACGGAATATATGAGTCAAGTAGGACACAAGTTATGGGATTGCTTATCTTACTTTCAATTAGTTGAGATTTCCAATATTCACAACTTATTTATTGCATGTGGTATAATGTATACTACAATTGATATATATTATCATGATTCTATTTATATTCATGGTATTGTGTGTACCATTTGTTTTTTATTATCTTTTGGTCATACGACTCGATTGATTAGAACGAGGTATGGGGTTTTTATCTCACATTTTATTCCCGTGAGATTCATGATATATTTGTCACTATTTCCTTTGGGTGGTGTATGTAAAGCCCATGATTCAAGACTTTGTGTAATATACATTCATTTATGGGTATTTACATCTACATTGTATCGTCCGTCATTCATGTGGCATATGTTTTTTAAGTTACAAATCAGTATGGGACTTTGTCTCAATCTCCTTTCATCGAGGCATATTTTGTTTTAATACAGGACATTCTATTATACGTTGTATAAAAACCCTTGAAATTTCAAATTGAATCTTTTTCTATGAAGTATTTTATTAAATTACAAAGAAGGAATGTTTATTTCAACATAAGAGGTGACAACGACCTTTCTGCCACCACGAGTATTATTTGTTCTTTGTCATCCTTAATAAGCCATAATGTTTTTTTTCAAAGAAATTAAATACCATATAATATTTTATATATTTTGGTATTGAAAATGGTTTTGATAATGGATTTTTATGCCAATATATTTAAGTGATATATTTTTTGTGATGTATGGAAATTTTTTCTTTCATTTATATTTGTTCTATGTGTTATTATTATATAATGATAGTTAGACATTTGATGGGTGGTTACGTGATAAACCAAATGAAAGGTTGTGTCATGATAAACCAGGATGGGTGGTTACGTTATAACCTCCAATTCATTGGGTATGGAAGTTGTCCATATGTCTATTCCATTTAGTGATATGTGTGGATGTAGATTGTATGGTTATTCCATTTATGTATGTTTATTTCCCAAGTTTCGTATATATCTTATGTGTTAATTATATGGGTTTTATGGTAATATTTTGGTCATAAAAGGGTATGTAGTCATATTTTATTCGGTGAAGAGTATTTACAACTTCATAAAGGTGAAATGTATTACTTATGTTAATTTATTCATGGTCTACTTGTTTTTTTGAAAAACTAACTGTTTTACTTTATTGTGTACCTCTTACTGAGCTTTTTATGATCCTGCAATGTTTTTGAAATGTTTTTTACAAGACATAATGTGGAGTAGGGTCAAGGTTTGGATCAAGGAAATGTCATGTTGACTTAAACATGGAACTAGACATGACTACGTTTTCTAGAGTTCTTGATTTGTGAAAAGTTGAATCTGAGTAGATGTGTATACTTGGTATTTTTTTTAAATTAAACGTTAAATTTATGGCCTAATTCTCTAAAACTCTAAACCTGAAAGGATCCACAATGTGAATTATTCATTTAATTTAAGATTATTTAATGTTTAAGGCTGGGTTCTTATATCACATATGGTAGATATATTTAATTAATCATCAAATTTTTTAAAATAGGGTTATGTTGTAAAAATGTATACAATTATAAGGTAAAAAATTAAATATTAAAATATAATACTATAATAAACTTATATTGAATATGTTTATTTGAACAATCATTTAATCAATAAATAGAACATGAGTTTCTAAAAACACTTACGACTCCGGTATAACATGACTCAAAAATATTGAAAATAAAACATAACTGGTCATAATACATCCCGTGAATTATAATGAATATAAGACATATAAAATTCTTGGAATAATAATTCAACAGAACACAATACATTGAAATATGGTGTAAAACAAGTAATATGACTTAATGAATCATAATTGACACCTACAAAAGCCTTATGAGCTAAAAATCATTCCAATAAAAATCCCATGATAGAGTTGGGATGAAATTTAGCATGAAATTTCATGATTAAATTATAAATCTGGATATTATATAAAAAATAATTTGTATATATAAAATATAAATAATATTATGTGTATAATACTAAACATATCTCAAATAGTTTAATTTGATTGGAAAACACTGACTCAGACTCTATTTATTCTATGCATACAACCAATTCCCTAAATAATTAAATTATGTTAATTAAACACATAAATAATAACCTTATTTATAAATATATCCATTTATAATCATCATTTTTATCAAATCTATACATATATTTGGGTTATTTTTTACCAATTATATATAATTGGTGTAATTATTCTTTATTCCAATGAAATAATTTCAAAATAAAGTTTATCGAAAATGTAAATTTTCTAAATTACACAATTAATATAAAATATAAGTTACGTTAGTAAATGTTTGTTAATATTTTGAAAATATATAATTTCATTTCATGGTAGTTTGTTACATAACATTTGAATAAATTCGACAGTGACCATGTTTGGGTGACTCATAACAAAGGATGGTTTTTTATTAATTAATGAGCTCAAAGATGATATAACCTATATATAATAAATAATATTGTGATATATTAATGATAATAAATAAATAAATAATTGATTATATTCATTCATTAAGAAATTCAGTTTAATTTTCAAATTAGAGGACAGACTAATGCAAACATCAACATACCATGATTAATGGAATATTGACAGGTGGTTTAGTTTTATTATTATATTTATAATTGATGAATTATTAGCATAATTGGGTTTTATTTGTTTGATATATATTAATTATAAACAAGTAATAATTTATGATAATTTATATAAGGTCAGCATGTATAAATTATTGATAGTTATGCTCTTAATATGATCCTTCTAAAATACTAAATTAATTTTGTTCATTTCACTATCATATAATATATGAGTTCCGAAATTTTCCATATCAAACCCATGATGATATCATTAACATCATTTTTATCTTTATTCCCATCCTCATGGATAGAAATGTATGACGAAGATGAAATGAAAAAATGGAAATCAATCATTCCATAGAGGGGGTTTCCACACATTAGCATGGTTGATGATTTCATTTTTATATGAATTTGAGAATGGATTATATAGTTTATTATTTTATTATTAAAAAATTATATATATAACATAATCATTTTTTGTAAATTTATATTTTATCTCATCATTTTATGTTAGTGTAGAAAAAACCCATTGTTTCATGGAGGCGATAGTCCACACGACACATAATATAAGATTCCATTTTTATAATAGAATGAGGAAAAAATGGTCAATATTTATTCAAATTCCATAAAAACATTCACTATATAACCAATATTGATTTTATTATTGAGATATTTTAAAATTAAAACATTAAAATAATAATTGAATTGAAATGAGTTATGTTTATAAAATATTAATCACATTAATGACATTGATATTTCCTAGGATGGTTTCTTATAAATTTATAGCATATGATAATATCACATTAACAAATGATATACCAAGTGAGAGTGTATTATTTGAGAATCAAATTAGGATATTCTCACTAGAAAAACTAATTTTTTGAGTTTATTAAAAGGTTAGTGAGAGAACCCTTTTATAAGTAGGGATAATGACATTTATGTAAATATTTTATCCTAATATAATGGGAACACATGTAAAATAAATAACATTATTCCAAACTTGGGAATAATTTAATAATAAATAGATAAATTTCATTTAAAATCATCTGATCAATTCTCATATTTTTAAACTTTGTCCAATTCCTTTAAACTGTAATTCTTATTTTTACCATTTTAGCTTTTAGTATGATAGATAGCTTCCAACTAAGGTAACTTTATCTTTATGCTTAAAAATAAGTTGGTAGATATATAAAAATTTGGATCCAATAATAAAAATTTTATATAACTTTAATTTTATTCAATTAATTTAAAAGATAAAAATTAATTTTCAAAAAATTATAGCATAATAATTATAATTTTTTGAGACAATATTACTTATATTCTTAAATAAAAAAGATGTCTTGATAAAATAAAATTAACTTTTTTTAAATTCAAAAGGTAATATTTGAACTACATATTTATTCTTATAAAAAAGATCTATTAACTTCACATTGACACTTATATATTTATAAAATCATATAAATCATGTCATTAATAGAAACTGTATTTTTCATAATTTTCCTTAAAATAGATCATTTTTAGAAGAATACAGAAGTTTCAACTTATAATTATCTTATTATTATTAATAAAAAAATTATGTTCATTTTATATAATTAAATTTCTTAAATTTTATAATTCAATATTTAAATAAAATTATTTATTATAGTAGAAAATAGTTAATATAGAAAAATATCTAATAAAAATGCTAAATGTTTTTATTTTTTATAAATTACATAATAATATATGGTTAATATATTATTCATATTATGACCACATTTTAATATTATTTATATAATATATACATAGTTTTTTTATTAAAAATAATAAATTGGATTATATTTTTTAAACACATAAATTGATTTTCATTGTTGTTTTATTTATACTTTATGAATATCATTCTAATTAAATGTATACATTATTTTTATTCTAATAATATTTCTAGAATAAATTTATCCACTTAAATCCTAATAATTCAATAGGAAAGAACCATATACTACATCAAGGATAATTTTCATCACTTTGAAGGACTCTTGAGGGAGACAATTAGCTGGGATAATCCTATTGTATTATTTGGAATGCAGTTTACCCCTACCAGAAAAGAATGAAACTCGAAAGAAATGGTAATTATAGATATAGTCTATAAATTCACTTATGATTGAGTTTCAATGTTCTAGTGATATAAAAATACAACTAATTTTTAGGTCATGATAATCAATTTAAAAATCAACTTTCATCTTGGATGGGGAAGCCTCTCTCAATGGCATATATGATTTTCTATTTCAATTAAATAATCATCTCTGAATTTTTCAATAGAATTTTGATTTACACATGGAAAATGTTACTAATAAATATCAATGTGTATAAAAGTATGTTCACATGGAGTGGATATATGCTTTAGTAGAAAATTATAATTGTTACTTGGATAAAATTTTATATACCTTTCACTAATAGAGGTATAGATATCAAAACAATCAAATTCTCCAACAACTCTTGTAAAAATATATTAAATAAGAACATCATTAGTATCATTTGTATATACTTATGAATTCTAGGGGAAATTTTATTGGAAGGTTAAATCAAGTCAAGACACACTATACATACTAATATATCTTTCCATCAATTAATTCCACATAATAAATCATTATCTACCACTCAAGAAGACTGTAATTAATAATTAATCACTCAAATTATGGACTGTTAATATGACTATATCTGAATATTTTTTACATTATTACACAAGATTATTTATAATAATTTTGGGCATCTATTACATATATATATATATAGTGATTCACCCATATTTTAAAAATGAGGTTATAGCTATAATCAATGATTATTATTTTACTCATAATGGAGATATATTTATTTAGAAACCTTCTAAGGAATCCATCCAAAATATATATATTTTTAATAAATCCATTATTGATAAATAGAATTATTATTTTTTGGATAAGAAAATTCAAAATTCCTTAGATCGAGCATGTGGGTTTGACTCTTATATAGAGACTTCCACATAATATACATACTACATATAACTTTGTAAAAATTATTTGTTCCCTTTTTTCTAAGGGGAATCTCTATAATAAATATAGAGTAGACTTGAACCATATATTCCTCATTTATGATATCACTTCCTCTTTGAGGATGGAAGTACATAACCCTTTTGAAATTCAGAAGATGAACATTGATTCACATTATCTCATTCTATAATCTAGTACTCGCCCATCCTAATCTCCCCATATTATAAAAATGTATCCTAAAATATTGGATGATATTTTTCCATCAATTACGTATGAATAAATATATTTTATTCATAACCATACACCCATAAATTAAATATATTTTCATTTGAAGTTCATAGTCTTAGTCAATGGAAGTAATGTGATACTATGTGATTATATACCTAATAGTTCTGAAAAATTAATTTTTTGGGAAAATTAGGAAAAAATGAAACATTAAACCATTTAATAAAACATTTTATGTTTTTTGGAACCCCCCTCTATATTATTGGATCAATTTTAACTCTGATAGTTCCTCGACTAGATCATTGGTCCCTTAGGAATTTTGGTATTTTTTCATGACCATAACTAAAAATCATTACATTCATATATGGTACATGAAAATCGATATTGTCCATTGAAGATAAATAAATATATTTATAAATGTTATATATTTATTTCTATATAATATTTTTGGAAAAAAATTGGCTTTAATTTAATTCTCCTATAACAATTCAAACCATTACAAATAAAATGTTACACATCTCATGGAGTCTCATGGATCTATGGATGGAATTTTCTTTATTTCTCTCTTGAAACGATACTTTATCTCAAATATTTACTAGTAGGTGAATTATATGGTGGATTATCTCTACAATAGATGAATTTTCATGGATATCACTTAGTTATTTGAGCTCCCCTTCAATTTTATTTATCATTTTAATGATATTTTTTAATTACCTTTTTTGGACTCCTGTAACCCTTTTATTTTACACTAAACAGGCCATGGACCATTTATCTATGGAATCATCAAAAATATAAATATTAATATTAATTTTATATTTATATTCTCCCATTGGAATATGTTATTTCATAAATTTTTGACTCATATATTCATAATAATATCGATAGAGAACTCCAAATTTATCATACATAAAAAGATGATCATAAAGTTTTATTGTATTGGGATATGAGAAAATATAATAAGATTATTATTAATAAACATAACTCATGATTAATTTCATATAGAATTATATAAATAGAATAAAGAGTATATCTAATTGGAACAACTTAGAAAAAATCATGAAATGATATATATTATAATCATTCTACTATGCGTTTTTATTTATAACTCAACATCACCATGTTTGTAAAATATTTCATAAATAAGAAACCAAATAAAATATAATGAAAAATTATAATCTAATTCATTAATATAATTTTCATAATATTTTCCTTGAACATATGGTTAATTTTTTATATTTCCCTCATTTTTCCTAGGATTAAGATATTGAGTCACATACTGATTATTTCTATTATAGATGATTCAACAGATTCATGTAAAATATCTCCTTCTAATACAAATTAATGTCGAATGACCTAAATCACCATATATATAAATTTATTATTCCTTATTGAAACATACACAATGTTTTTCCGACATTCATGTCATATAAAAAAATTAAATCTACATTTCGTTATCTTATTTATAACTTAAATTTCAATGATATTCTATTATTCCCTTCATTTGTGCAATAATGATATCAAATATGTTCGAGTTCATAATCATAATTCACAAACTCTTTTTTTCATATTCATAAAATATCAAACTACATCCATTAGCTTGTTTGGTGGTTCATTATTACAATTTCAACATGGTCATTAAAATACATTGCTAACATGGTTACTTCATGCTTTATACATTTTTAAAAACAAAATATATAAAATTGGTGATGATAAATATATGAAAATTTTCCTCAAGAACAATTTAATAATACAATAAAAAGCTATTTCTCTTTATAAAACACTTGTGTTGGCTTGTAATTCTTCAAAATCAACTTATGTCATACTCAGTTCCACCTATAGAATACACTATTTTCCCAATAATATTTTTTTATCCTAGGTTACATTGATATAGCTTATGTCATAATTCATATTCTAATCATGAATTTATAGATCCAAGATTATTGTGAACATTATTAAAAAATTATAAAATGAAATATCATTATAATATATATTTTCATGATTAAACTTATTTTTATATAGGAAACCCCATATCAATTCAAATGTGAATTAACTTATATATCCCTATATTTCAATCAATATAAAATTTCTTCACATATCTAATAGGTTATCAAACCTTAATGTACTCAAACAACTCATAATGGTTAGTAAAAAGATGCAATCAACCATATCATATCCCCTGGGAGTAATTATCCATGTGTTTAGTCTTATTCCCATTCATAGTGATTGGATGTGATAGGGATTTAATACTCAACCAACCCTTTTATTTTGATTAACCAAGGATCATTTTTTCAATATTCTTGCCCAATTTCTAGTATCAAAGTCGGATTTTATGTTTAGGATAACCACAAACTCATGAATTCACAAATATTAGTAGATTTAATTTTATACATAAACATAATTCAAGGGGTTTAACTAAGTTTCCATAACCACCATCCCAATGTAAAATGTGTATTTTAACTAAATGATACATCCAAAACATTTCTCATTGTATTATATATACCGTTGAAAATATCATAGACCATAACTTTGAAAAAATTAAATTATGTTCAATATATATCATAATCTCTAATGTTTGCTAAACTGTTCCTTTGATAACTACTATAAAACACGATAACTAGAATCCTAATGTGGTGTTCAAACACACATACATTATTGGAACTCATTGATACACGATATAAATTGTTGACTTAGCCATCAATAATTTAAAAATCAATAATGATTATTTATATCTATTAGATATTAATGATATCTTTTCATTACATAATTAATGAATTATAAAACATGATAAAATAATAAGTCATCCATTTTTTTGTACAATATTTTTTCTTCAACTATCAATGTAAATACAATATCAATAAAGAGAGTTAAACATGTCAAATAAATTATCCAATATATGCTATTATTATTAACATGTCATGCATATTACTTTTATTTATAACCATGGAGAATTGAAATATTATAATGGGTGATCTTATACAACCATAAAATTAAAACAACCTTTTATAGCACAATTATGTTCCCATAGAATAAATTTTATGTATGGAATAAACAAAGAACATAAATCGATAACAAACATGAAATTCTGAGCATGTCATATCAATGAAAATAAATTACAACATGGATATCAATTACACCAATCTCATACTAATGGAATATATAATATTGGGCCTCAAAGATCCTATATAAAGTAATTATTCTTGTTAATCATCCTTTTTGGGGATTGGAATAAACCCGAACCCATAATTGTTTTTATAAACAAAGTATATACATTTAGGTTCTATATAATTTCGTACCTCACCCCCATCACCTGATTATATCCAATTTATTCTCCATATAAGTCAATAATAATATTATTACTATTCCAAATGGAACAAATTACTAATTAATAACATAGATATCTTTATAATAATGAATAAATAATATCAATACCTGATCAAACATCTTTATAAGTTAATAACAATTAAAATGTTAGTAATTTTCCCATGTCCCAAAAAGGTATAAGATGATTAATCAAAACATATGAAAGGATTTTGGTTGAAAAAATACTTATTCAAGATTCTATATATCATGTTCTTTTGATTTATAATATAATACATCCAATATTTTTACCCCTGTTAATAAAATTGATAACAAGATTATAACCCATATAGATAAGACAGGTGTATAGTCAAATAATATATATTCAAGATACCATTAATCAGTATATTTTAGAGAAATATTTGAAATGACACAACCATTATATAGGTCAACAAAAGGATACAAATATCATAACTCAGCCAAAATAAAATGGTGGTTGATTAAATAATAAATAGTTATATTATAAGTAATAATATATATTAAAATAATGACATAAAAAATACTAATACCTTTCCCATTGTTAATAAATTGGTTAGGTTATTGTAACCCATCTAGAGAAATAAGGTGTGATAATTCAAATTAATATATCCCCATTTCATTATAGGAAATATTGAATTGTGTTTACATAATTGAAAAACATCCTTATAAAATGAGTGATTTAAATTGTATCAAATATTATGTGATCAATAATTGAGTTAACTAAAACCTTGATGTTAATCCCTAAAATGATAAATACATATTTTAAAGGATAAATCACTTAAAACTAATCATTTTTTAATATTCTTTAGAAAATGGAATTGGAATTAGATGTGAAAATGAAAAATATCCTTTTGGAAAAAAATTAACATAGTTAAAAAATACTGTTTTTTTATTTCTCTGTCAATGATAGATTTTGAAAAGGTGATATAAAACAATTTGAAACCCACTTATAGGTAATAATTTATAATGGATCCTTGAAAATAAGTAATATATATTATTTTTAAATGATTTGACAATGAAAAAACATGTAAAAGTGAAATTAAAAACCATTTTTATTATTTTCAAAATACCTTTTCTAAATTTAACATTGTTTGAAGACCAATAAAATATTATTTTAAGGAAAAAATTATTTTTATTGAAGATGATTAAATAATACCCTGCTATAATTTTTTTGGGTTTGAGATCTCGATAATGTAAGGGTGATATTCAAGATGAAACAATATAACTCAAGGATAGGATATGTGAGTTATCAATATACTTTATGTAAATAATATTCAATAAATAATGAATAATTTGATAAGTGTTTTATTTGGTCAAAATTCAAAAAATGACATAACACCACAAAATGAAATAAAATTGAAGAATAAACCCAACTATTTTATTATCAGTATATTTACCATCTAGAAAAAATATACTATCCAGTGACATCCATTTTCATTCGATCTTCAACATAAATATAAATTTTCTTACTTTGAGTACTTATTTTTACTGAACTCCTCCAAATTTTTTTTATTTTATGTTTTCAATTTTAAATACTTATTTAATTAAATTCTTCATGGTCATAAAATTAATTTTATTATTCAATGTTAATAATTTTTAATCTTTTTTCACTTTTTAATAAATAAAACATTTCGTCGTAATTCATGCATTGTGTGGACTTCCGCTTCCCTGATGCATCATGTTTTGTTTTCTTTAACCACATTATAAGGATTTAATAAATGGGGAATTTAACAAATAATAATTATTTTTTCTCCTATTTATTATTCTAATAAAATAAATTGTATACATATTGTTCTATCTCTAAGATTGAAAAAAATTTAACCCTGAATATGTGTTGACAACCAACTCTATTGGTAAATTGACTTTCGTTTTTCATTTTATCACGAATTTACATGGATACTAATAAGGATTTTATTTTGGGATATATATTATACTTTTATTATAATTAGTATTTTTTTTATATAAAATTTATGTTAATATTAATGATATAATCAATAAATCATCATTATTAAATCTATCTTATAAAATGAGTATACTAAGAGGATAATGATCTCTTATCTCTAAGTAATGAAAATTATAAATTATGTTCTCATTATACGTCATTAAAATTTATAAATATCAAACCAATAAACCTAAAATAATATCATTATTATCCAGGTATTATATTAATACAACTATATCATGTCGAAATCATCCATTAATCAGACAAGGTTAATTTTTTGGTGTTTTACCACATATATGAACTACAATATGAATATGTACCATTAATGAATAAGATAATTTAATAACATATTTCTGTAAAAATGTAAATATTTTTTTATGTTTTTTTATTTTGAGGATATATAATAATTTATGTCATTAATTTAGAAAAATGTTGTCATTAATTAATAATCATTGATACATGATTTTGAATTTGTATGTGATCATGATTCTATGATTATTAATGAATGACGTCTTTCTTCTAAATTAATGACATAAATGATTATATATCCTCAAAAAAACAAAACATAAAAAATATTTACATTTTTAGAGAAATATTATTATTAAATTATGTTATTCATTAATGATAAAGATTCATAGTGTCGTTCATATATGTGGTAAAACACCAGAAAATTAACATTTGATGATTAATGGATGATTATGACGTGATATTGTTGTATTACTATAATACCTGGATAATAATGATATTATTTTGTGTATATTGGTTTCATATTTATATATTTCAATGATTTATAAGTGGAACATAATTTATAATTGGCAATGCATAGATAGAAGAGATCATTATTTTCTTAGTCTACTCATTTTATAAGATACATTTACTAATTATATTTTACTAATTATATCATTAATATTAAATCAAATTTTCTGTAACAAACAAAAAATATAACAGAAGAATAATATTTATCCAAAAATACAATCCTTATTAGTATCCATGTAAATTAGTGATAAAATTAAAAACAAAAATCAATTGATCAATAGAGTTCGTAGTTAGCACATATACATGGATAAATTTTTTCCCATCATAGAGATAGAATAATAAGTATTCAATTTATTGTATTATAATAATAAATAAAAGTGAAAAATAATAATAATTTGTTAAATTCCTTATTTATTCATTCCTTATAATTTGGTTAATGGTAATAAAACATGTTGCATCAGGGTAGAGGAAGTCGACGCAATGCATGAATTACACCGAAATGTTTTATTAATTAAAAAGGAAAACAATATTAATAATTATTAACATAGAATAATAAAATTAATTTCATGACCAATATTAATTTAATTAGACAGCTATTTAAAATTGAAAACATAAAATTAAAAAATAATTGGAAGGAGTTCAGTAAAAATAAGTACTCGCACTATGAACTTTTAGATTTATATTGAAGATCTACTGAAAATGGATGTCACTGGATAATATATTTTTTATTGATGCTATATATATTGATAATATATTTTTGGGGAATGAAATTTTGTTGTTTTTTAAAGTAAAAGTAATTTTTTTGGAGTTCCTAGAAGTGGTGGTGATAAGACCATTTTATAAGTGGTGAGAATGAATATTTTTTAAATATCTCTAAAAAATATAAATTGTAAACATTTTATACAATATAATTGGCTAAAAAAATAGAACAAAAATTGTTCTGGTATAAATAAGGATAAAAAACTCATTAAATAATTTTTAGATATGCATTTATAATATTTAATCACATTTTTCTGTGAATTATTTCATTTACTAGTTTTACTTTTACTATGAACACTAGTAATTCACTAAGGTAGCATACTAATAATAACTAAAAATAATTTGGTTTATATCAGATAATTTAAAAAAAATAATTATAAAATTTAAATCCGTAAAATTTTATTCTATTTATTGTAGTAATAAAATTTAATGTTAAAATAAAAATCATTAATGCATTAAAAATAACTTTTGAGAAAATATTACCTCTGTTATAAAATATATAATATAGGATTGTGAATTTTAACAATTGTTTTAAAAATTATACTTTAGCATATAAAATACATATCCAATCATATAAAAATGAATCATGAATTACTATTTTAGGCATATATACAAATACAGTCATAAAATGCATCTTATGTGTGAAAACAACATTTTTCACTTTTAAACATAAATCCATTATTTTTCTTAAAAAAAATTATTATAAAATTATATTTTCATTATTAATTAAATAATGAGTTAAATTTTATAAAATTCATTTTTTTATAAATTTAATATTTTTTAATTAAGAAAAATTCAAAAAAATATAAATGAAACTATTCATATTGGAAAATTGATTTTAAAAATCATATCTATTTCTATTTCTTGTAATTTAATATCTATTTTATCATTAATATGATACTCATATTACATATTTTATTATTACATAATCAAAATATATAGATTTTAATCAAATAAAACACCAATTTTTTTGGAAAATATTTTTAAACATGATTTTTAAATTAAATTTTTTAGATAAACTAATTGGATTTCATTCATATTAAATGTATCCATTATTTGTGTTCCAAATTTTTATTAAAAGTTATTCCACATATTCAATCATAATTATTCTATAAATATTTTTTAATTGATAGACATAATATTAATATCGTTATTAAAAAATAACACGATTATTTTTTAGTTATATGTATTTTATTGAGTAAGCTATCAAATACATTGAATTTTTTGATGGTAATCATATATTAAACTATTTTGGTGTTACACCTACAATATACATTCATTAAAAACTAAATGTTATCTTTTGTAAAAAGAACTTTGAAGCCAGGCTATATAAGACATTGATATAATAACAACCATGGTTCAAGGGACCCACTTATTTTTCAATTTCATGAGACCAAACATGTTCCACATGCCCACAACACTTATTTTATTCATCACTAATAATTACATTAGATTATTAATTTATTATGATGATCTATAGTTATATAAAATTCTATATAGTACCCCTATAAATTAATTGTTCAACATCATCTTTTGTTTTTATAGTCACCAAGATGGTTCATCTAAACTCACCAGGTGTTCCACACTACTAACAAGCATAGGTTGATAATAATATGTGTTAATAATTTTCAAAATAACATAAATAGTATTTACAGGTGAAAAAGTAACTAGTAGCCTAAAAATCACTATCAAATATATATTTTTGTTGTAAATTGTTTCTCTGGGTATCTTCTCTAACTTATAGAGTATTCATATAATACCTTGACATAATGCTCTATGATATTAATACATACTCAAAAAAATCATGTTTTATTTTATAATAGTATTTTATTAATATTCTATAAATATACCACTAATAATGGGAAGGCATTATATATTTCCACATTTATATAAATTTTATAGTATAAAACTATCTTGAAACCAAGAAATATCACTTGAACAATAAGATATTCATATGAATCTATTATATAAATTGGTTAGAGTTTTTAAAAAAAGATGTAACAAAGGATTTTCTCCGTTTCATATCTTCATCTAGATTTCATCATAAATTAATTTATATATGATTAATAAGAAATATTTAGTGTAATATTTTATAAATTATTATTAAAATCTTGATAGATTCTCCTCCATAAAATTTGAATTTTGGATTAAATATTTATAAATTGATCTTCAACCATTCGTCTTCACGAATTGTAGCACATTATCAAATAATGGATTTATAAAGCATCATGATGTTATGATTATCTCATTTTATTTTCATCATTAATAAAAAAGTCAATAATCTATGTTTATATCATTTCTTTGACCTTACCAATACATGTATAAATATCTTATAATTATAATTATTCTCATGCTTATATCACACTCCATTTTAAGATTTTCTATCCTTATAAAATGATGTGACATATCTGCCATAATCCCATAATATTTCAATATAAAACAAATTTAAATATGAAAACATGTTTTTTTAATCTCGTAAAACATAATTTTTTTCTCAATGTAATGGTATTATACTAAGGACTTGTAATGTTTATTCTCAAATAGAATTATTTTTGAAGACTTAATATTAGTTCATTTTTTAAATATTTAACGCAACAAAAATTCATAAAATAAAACCAATTCATATGATTTGAAAACATAATTACATTAATTAATAATTAAAATGACTTACTCTACTATTGAAGTCTTATGATCAAGCCTTCGTTAATTATATGAAATATCAAAAGTCATATAATGGGATGTGATGTAATACAAATGAGATATATATTCATAAAATAGTTACAATTATGTAGATTCATAGGATTGATCACATATTCTAAAAATCACATCAAATAATTATGTTCAATGCAAAAGACTTACTATCATAGAGATGTTATAATATCAATACGGGATTGTCTTACATTTCAAGACATAACCAATTTTCCATGTAATACAAATTTTTATATTTCATCATATATCTATAGAATGAATCCTAATGACTCATGAGAATCTATAAACTCCTCATTTTATAATATAAACATTTAATATGATTATTAAGACTTGTTAAAAAAATTCTGAAAACATTCAAGAACACTTTTCAGGTGTTTCATGAAATAAGATACTCAAATTAGATTAATTCAATGAACTCCACTACCATATGTGGTGTTTCTCTTCATAAATTAACCTTTATCCATGTTTATTCAAATAAAAATTAAAAAAATTATTTATACACACTTTCTTATTAGTAATCATATTTCTTTATACATCACTTGTGAGTTCCCTATCTTTAGGTAACATTCCCAAAAAAATTGAAACAATTCCATACCTCTTATTGTGATCCATCGAATCATTCAAAAATGTCATTGATCATGCAGATGCAGTTTAACATTCTATTCATGTTCATGATTTATAAAATATATTTACAAATTTAGTACTAGTCTTAGATAAGAAACCAACTAATAAAAACATTAGATATGTATTCTCAAAGGAATAATTCTGGACTATTTTAATAAAGACTTGTCTTATTCTCTTTTCCCATGAAGAAATGGTAGTGTGACAATCTCCCATCATCAGGGGATACATACATATTTAATCAAGATAACAATATTTTACAAAGATATCAAAAAAATAATTCTTAAGCATGACAAAAAAATAATATAACCGCACAACTTTGGGGAATAAAAATCTCTCACTTTGTATTTAATGTCATTTTCATTTACAATTTAACTTAATTAAGATTCATCATCCATGTAAATGTAGTATATATCCTTTTAATTTAATATATATTCAATGAACAAATTCATTCCTCTTATTATAGACACAGTATGGTTTATATTTTAGAGTCTTTTCTCCATAAATATTTCACACCACTTGAGTTGTAATGAAAGGTTATTAAAATGAAATTATTTATTATGATTAACATCGGAGAATTTTTTAAAATGAAATTCTAAATTTTGGAACACATATTACCCTAATATTATTTCTCTCCATCTCCCAAATAATCATTATACAATGATTTTAGAGAAATAAAAATAGAATCATTTCTTAATAGTTTCATGTGGTTTTAGGGATACATGATCCAAAATGACTCATGTAGAATTACATTCATCACATATGTTTTATTATTTTTCTAAAAAATATAAGACACTAATTATATATGGATGAAACATTAAATAAAGCAATGTTAACAAGTTTAGAGTGTACAGTTTTCAATATTTTTAGAAAATGTGATAAAAATTTATAATTCTCAATGTTTGGTGGATACACCTAAAAATGTTTAAGAATAAATAAGTATATTCCATCACATTAACAGACACATCAACAATATTCAAGTAAAATATATTTTCAATGTATTTATATAAAAATTCCTAATTTATAATGTGATATTTAGACAAAAAAACCATTCATTATATTAAAATTTTATTGGGATGTCATGGTTTATACATTTATTAATATTATTTTATATTTCTGCAATCTTTCCCTCTTTGAAAAGATCCACATTTTAAGATTATGATAAACCTTATTCATATTCAATTACCATATCTTATTAATAATTAATATGATCAGGAAACAAGGATTATTTTCCAATAAATCCACATATTGAGATACATGGTTGAGACAAATATGGACATCCAAATCATCATTTTATTGGGGATTTGAAATATATAATCCTATAAAATATTTCTTCCCCTTTAAATATGAAAATATTTTCATCTTTAAGATTTATGATATTATTTATATATTAAAAAGTTATTAAAGCATAAATTCACTTCATTACATACATAGGTAGTGTAGTTTAATTCTTTTCATTTTTTTAATCTTCTAGATTATTCAAATTATTTAATCCATAAGACATGAATTTCATTAGCCACATTTTTAGCTTCCCCATTGGGTGTATGTTACTTTCAATAGTGACACATTAATAACTAAAACAATCGTTTTTTTTATTCCTCGTATATCTAGTAAAAAAATTCATAAATCTATTCAAATTCTATTATTCCCAGTTTAACCACCCTTCCATACCGTCATTAACCTTTTGGATTCGACATTTTGTAAACCTATGAAATAAATAATTCAAAGTGTCAACAACCAATCCAATTTTGTTACCCCTATATATAATTAATATCCAAATTCTCTCATTAACTATTATATTTATCAACAACTTATAATTGTATATTGTGTTACCTATATATCAATGTTATAATCATCTTATCTTTTCAAATGGCGTATCATCCTTCTCATAATTTTTCACAGTCTTCTTGGAAGAAATATCATTCACTGATTTTGAATACAAAGTTCATTTTCCAATGTTCATTACCTATATCATGGTCTCTTGTGGTTATCATTCATCATTGTAAATTTGTGATACCGAATTGGTAAGTACTATAATTTTTCATTTTTATGGCAACAAATAATTACTATTTCATGAAAATTACTCATTATCTCAAATATGTTCCTTGTGGAAAAAATATTCTTCTTCTATATTGTATTCAATAATATGGTCAGATGTCTCTTATCATTAAACAATCTCCCCCTAGAATTGGGAAAGTAATTTTATCCATGTATTGAAATATTATACCTATAATCAAAATCTCTATATTTAAATCATCTAATGAACCTACAAGTAGAAATAATCCTTGTTAATTTTTTCATTTCATGTAGTTAGTCAATATTTACATAAATACAATCATTAGTCCAAAATAGAAAAAATATCATTTTTTGGGGAAAACATTTATACGACTTTCTCACATCCCTTGTTATCATATTTCTGGGATTATCAAAATTTTTATCCTATAAAATTTGAAATGATGTTTTAATTTATCCCAAATTGATAATATATATATATATATATATATTCGTTTGGGGTTAAATTTTTAGTGTTTTGGGATGCCTTTCTATATGATGTGGTGGTGAATTATTCTCCAAATTATGTCTAGTTCATTATAACACCAATTAGGTTCCTTTTGAAACATAGACTCTTAGTCATGGATTTTATGATATTATTCTTATACAACATAAAATAATGTTTGATTCAATAAAATATTATGATTTCAAAATTTGGCTTCTTTTCAAGGGCCATCATATTGAGGTAATTATTTTCTTCCTTGACTGATCACATACTGGAAACTTCAATTTTTTTAGCCTCCCAAAAGGAAATTACTTTATTTTTCATGCTTATTTTAATGACATATAAATATTTCATTCATCTTTAATTTATCCTCTAGCTTATATGAAATGATTTTCAAGGATACATTATGAAACATATAAAATTCAAGAAGAAACACATTATTGGTTTTTAAAATACTTCAATATCATAAAGAACACTATGTAATTATTTATTAACTAAAGACACTATATAATTAATAATATTTGTTGGATATTCAATAATATTTATATGCATTGTGAATTTTTTTTAGAATTTCATTAAATTTATTTTCCACAATATCGATCTATTTTTTTACATATATATTTTCAACATTCTTCTCCTTTGAATCTAAACATGTATATTAAAACCTCAATTGAGATATTCATGAGGTAATACTTTACCTAAGGATTGTGGTATACAATATAATCATTGAATTCCAAATAAATTCATGAATTTGTTTCACTAGAGGAATAATAATAATCATATTTAACTAATAAATAATAACGATTTTGATTACCTTTAGATAATGGTGTGTCACAATCCTTTATTGTACACTTTCATATATTTGTATACGCTTTCTTAAACTGACTCCTCAATGTATTTTTCAGGTTATATTAATTCTCCATCCAATGATCCGCTTCAAACATATGAAATAAAAAATAATTATATTTCAGATAAAAAATGATGCATAATATTCAATATTTATCATATGGTGCCATGTTATTTTTAATAAAATTATAATGTTTCATTAATGATATAATAATTGGATATATTAACTTTGATGCCACCAGTTGTTTCTCAGCGAACCTTCTAGATATTCCTAGGAGGGGGTGGGGATGAATTAAGTGTAGTGACTTTTTAAACATTCCCAAATATTCTGATGAACTATACACATGTTAATATAAATAAATGATATCTAATATGATATAAATTTCACTTTTTTATAATTGGTGAAAACAAAAAGAAATATATAATTGTAAAAAGTATATCTCTATAGGGTGTTTTTATATGGTCCTATCCTGATGTTGGAATCATATTCCATGACTTGTCTACTCACATTGGCTTGTATTTTTTATAAATTATAAAATCACAAATTAAAGAGGGTGACCATTGAAATCCCTTGTATAGACCCATACATCTCACACTTAAATAAAAAATCATAATCTATGAATATATATTAAATAACAAAATGATATACTCCTGAATCAATTTGTTCGTGTGAAATTGTAAACATAACAACATAAACAATAGGTTCATTGGAGAATTATATCTTCTCCCACTATAGTCATAATATCATGAACCCTTATAAGAAATATATTTCATAAAATATCAATTCATATACTGGGGTAGAAAACATAATAATACTCTACCAGAGAATCATTGTAAGGGTAAAAAATGGAGATATAAATCATTACATAATAATAACATGGGCATAATTGTTTTAGTACATGATCTAAATAATTGAAAACCATACCATGAAAAACATATATTATAGACATGAGTCACAGAATGAATCATTGTTGTTTATGACACAAGAATCATAAATTTATCAATGGAAATAATCCATGAGACCGTATCCTTGGCATGAGACATCAATTTGTGGCATACACATAAACATATGACATTTTGAACATATATAAATAGAAACATGTTCACAAATTTCAATAAGTATGTGAAACTATGATCTCACATAAGTATGTTGACATGAAAAATCCTCCACACATAAACAGGAGAACAACAAGTCAATTTAGTTCATAACATATCATTATTTAATACACTAAATATGATAATGGTACAACATGTCCTCGGTTATAGTGTGACCACCATACATGGTTATAACATAAATATTATCCTTAGTTATAACATAACCACCACACATGGATATAAAGAAACCACCATCAAATAATGAAAAATAGAAATATTTTTCCCACAGGATCATAAAATATTAATCTTGTTAAAACCCATGAAATAAAATGTATTTCATAAATATTTTGGAATTTATAAATCATTTAAATGGAACTAGTTCCATAAATATTATGTCATAGAAAAATTAAACCATCCAAAGGATGAATAATAATTTTATGATTACATAATATCACTAAAATACATAAGATACATCAAATGATTTCATATTAAAGAGAGAATAATTTTGAATGATTGCTTGAAACATTTCTGGATGAAAATATAATTTAATTAAAATAAAATATTAAAAAAATAATTAAATGTTTTGGATGTAATTTTAATTTTAAATAGTTTAAACATACAATGTAATATTTAAAACATTTATTGGTCATTAATGTGGGAAATTGTGTTTGGGTCATACGTGTTAAAATAAATATTCCACCCAGGTTTTCGATAAAATCAAAACGTGTATTTTATAATAAAATAAAAAAATATTGATCATAAAAAAATAGAAAAAAGTTATAAAAATTTGAATGAATTGATTTAAATATTATATATTTCATAGTAAAACCTTATTTAATTCATTTTTGAGTACATGGACATGAAAGAATAAATAGGTTTCCACCAAAAGGCAAATAATGCTAGTTTTTTATTAAGACATTCTTTTAAAATAATTAATTAATAAAGAGTGGAAACTAAATGTAAATATGTGTTCCATATAAATTAGAAGATGATAATAAATTTTATGATGTTCTTTAAAATATATCATTATATATCACCATCAAAATAAAAATCATAAACAACCCCAATAAATAATGTGATTTTGTTATTGAACCCTTTCGGTTTGGTGTACAAAGAATTGTAGTCTCCATTAATGAATAACATAAAATAAACACAGAATGTCATGAATTTAATTATATTAATAATATAATATGTAAATTTATATGTATTTTAACCTAATAAAATAATATTGGTATATAACACAACATATCATTCAAAGAATGCAAACTGAGAAAAAAATCCCTTAACTAAAATCTTTACTTCAATTATAGATATTTGAATCCCATGTATAATAAATATTGAGTTATTCTACATGTATTAAATAAAAATAATCATATGTATCATATGATAGACTATATATTTATGAACTTTTATTACTTTTTATTAAAAATTCATTGTTAAAATTCTGTTTTCTGTAAGAACTACATTATTTTTCATGTATATTTTTGTTTGGTATCATCAATCCATTCATTTGGATCATGGTTATATAATATCCTGAATCGTAACCATTATATGAATATCATATATAATCAATAATTACGTATTTATAGTAATTCATTAATGATATAAGTTGAAAGTGAATTACAATATACATGGTGATGGCAGGTCGTACATGGGCATGAACAATGTTTCCATTTAATAAATGGATCAATTGAAACAAAGTTAAATGATATTTTACCTTACAGTATCTATTTTTGTCAAATATATCACATATATTAAATAAATTTACCCTTAATTGCTTCCAGATATGGAATTAGTTAATAAGAAATCACATCACTTCACAATGTTATAATCTTCCATACTCACAAATAAAGATATTTGATCCCCCATGGAAAGATATTAAAGAAGTTATATATGTTATCCCAATTATATAAAATTAATATGTTAAAAATAATATATATATATATATATATTCATTTAATATTTCATTAATTACATCCTAGTGAATTATAAATAAAAATTACCTCACATCGGTTCAAGTGGTGGTAGTCTGTCGTACACAAGAGAGATCTAATTCATTTACTATGGGTCAGAAGGTAAGAAGTTTGAGTTTAATTATAATTAAATAGGTAAAAAATATCATAAATAGAATATATAAACATTAAATCCTTAATTAAATACATTTTTTATTGATAGTGATGGAAATTAATCGCATTGGTTCGTGAGATGGTAGTCTTTAGAACACACGATTGACAGTTTCAATATCCATTTTATTCAATAGGGTGTGTATATAGGTAATTTATTAACATAATAAAATAAAAGTATATGGGACATAAAGTTTTAATTATTCTAGAAATATTTAATGAAAATATGGTGGAGGATGAAATAATATAAAATTCATGGTTATGAATTGAATCTCTTCTTTGGATAACCTCCTTAGGATTATATATAATGACTTTATATGAGTTTTTCCTTATAAAAAATGAATCAAGTATATGGATTGGAAATTATATAATATCTTTTGTAAGAATACTTCTAAATTGAATGGTTTTGGAAGTGTGATGGGGAGAAGAGATCAGATAGACTTTTATTAGTGGGGTCGAGGATACACATGGAAATATTTAAATTAATAAAGTATACCCATATTTTCCAAATCAAAAATGATTCCAAAATGATTAATTGTTAAATTATAATGGTGATAAAGTCTATATAGATCAGTATAATGGGTTTTTTATAATTATTTATCGTATATTTACCATTTTCTTTTAGGATTAACCTACATTTAAACCATTTTTAACTATATAATTAGTAATTATTTTTTGTAGTTCATCCAATTCATTTTGACCGAAAGTTAGTTGGACATTAATATTTATTATTAATATTTATGATTATAAGTATGGAATCCAATTTTTTATATTAAATTTACATAAGAACCATATTAAATTTAAATTTATCACATAGGTTTAATAAATAAATCGTTTTCCAAAAATAATCACATCAAATGTTTAAAAAAATATATGCAAGTTTAATATGAAATTGATTCAACTGACATAAATTTGAATAGGTATATTATAATTTAGAAATTATTATATTAAAAAAATATTACACCAAAACATAATAATATAAATTATTCAAATGAAAAGGTTATTTTCAATAAAAAATTTATATTCTATACTATTAATTAAAAAATTAAACTTTTCAGAAAATTCCCAAAAATTAACCTTATGATAATTTTTACACGATAAAATTAAAAATAATTCTTATTTTGGAAAATAAATCATATAATAGTTTTAAATATTTATTATTAAATAAATTTGAATAAATGATTTAAAATGCTTTCAATAAAATGGTGTTTTACCAAGTAAAGCATGAATTTATATTAAATCTCTCACTAAAACCATAAATTTTATGAATTAATTTATGTAAATATAGCATCAATATATTTAATTTATTTCATTTCACATATAGTAGTTGTGTTATTTAATTAGAATTGAAAAAATTATTCACTTAAAAATAGACTTCACAGAAAATGTGATTTGGGTATAAAATGATTTATATAAAAAATACAAAAATTTATTATCTAAATGAAATTAATTATATTATTAATAATGAAATAGACAATATTTATCTTTATGAATAAATCCAACATACTATCATATATTAATTTATTTTTTAATAAAAGGAAATGACAATATTTTAAAATATGATGTTCTCACTTACAACCCAATCTTTTTAATAAATCTGAAAAAAATCATTATAACCTACTATTTATAGACTGTTTTTAGAAATAGTATATATTTTATAAAATTAAATTACAATAATTTTTAGTAGATAATTATTTTTTCAATAAAGTAAATTAATAAAAATAAATTCTAAAATAATAACATTTTTTAAGGAAAAATTTGTTTTACTTAAAATTATTTGATTAATACATAAAGATTAAAATTATATTATTATTGAATGGGACCCATGTAAATATTTCATAATTTGTTCTGTTAAAACATGGATTTTTGTATCATGTTTTATTTAAAAAAAATTAATTTATTTTTAAAAAAATAATTCCAAAAATCAGGGGATGTTTCATTTTACCCAATTAATGTAAATTTATACTTGATGTTATGTCACTATAATAAAAAAATTGAGGATACTTGTTGCTTGTTACATAAATAGGTTCCCATGTAGTATCCTCAAGGTGGTGGGTTTTTCACAAAAAATGACTATACAAGTGTTATTGTTTCATATATAATTCTTTTTATGATCAAGAATCTGCAACAGTTTTCTCCTATCAGAAAATTCATTCCCAAATGGTATAACCTCTTAGTAAATTTCATGTGATAGTTCAGGTATTAACTCCGTGAGGTTATATACATAGAATACATCATGACCCTAAGAATTGTTTTTTGTATGCCAAAAATGATAATAAACCATCATGATATAATAAATAATATCAATCGGAGCGATATATGTAAGGTTTAATTTTACATTTTTTATTTCATGGATATATTTATAGAAACACCATCTCACCGATATGAAAATCCTGAATGCATCAATTATTATATTTATAATGTGTTTTGTATTTTTTTAACCCTTATGTTTTACCAGATGGTTGTAACATTATCTTCCATTTTTTCATATTTCCTGAGTCCTTGAAGATTTCTCTCTCCAACATCGAACAAATATGAAGGATTTTAACACATATTTCTACAATGGTATTATTGATGAGTAATACGAATTTTTGGTGAATTCTATTATTTTATAAAAACTATACATGATGGATTCGTTGATCACAACCACACTTGAAATATATAAAACAATATCTCAACACATCCTCTATTGTATAATTTTTTCCCACAGAATGATAAAATTATTAATGATGATATGAAACGCATAAATTCAAATAAATATTAAGATCTTGTTGAATAATTCCCCGTAACATTATTGTAAATCTCAGATCCCAGTAAGATATAATAGAATATTGAACTACAAAAAACCTTACCACTTCTTTAATGTATATTCTGGAAATATGTTAAATAGGTAAGTCATATATGATAAGAATGAAGTGTTCTAACTTTACAAGGTGATCAACAATGACCAAATTACAATTATGATTTTGGGATGTTTGGGAGAGTATAACGACAAATTCCATGATGATGTTTTCATATTTTCAAAATTTTATGAATAATGGTTTTATCATCCCCTTAGATATTTGTCTATCAGGTTTAACTTATTGAAATAATAAGTACTGGGAAACATAATCAGAAATATCTCTGCTATTTTTCCCCATAATTAAATAATATTTTACATAGGCAAGTTGTTATATCTATACCATTTTCATCCTTTATTTGTGGGTTCATCCTCAGGGGCCTTTTCAGATGTGATATGTAATCAATTGGAATGGCGGATAAATTTTCTAGAAAATATAATAATATAATTTTATTAATTTACCATAAATTAAAATAACATAAAATTACCCCAAAATAAAATAGAGGAAAAACCTTATGGGTTACAAACACATTTAATCTTATTTACAAAGAAATTATATTAATTCACCACGAATTATGATTTTCCATAAAAAATATAGAATATTGTTGTGATGTAGTTCCATATATGTCTCCCAAAATATCACTAATACTAATAAAAACATATAATGTAACACCTCAAAATAGGGGACAATGACTTTTAACATATGGTTATCATTAAACTCAAAATTAACTTCTTCCCTTCCATTTGGGATATTACTCTACGATCTTCTCCCCGCCATCAAGACATATATCAATCAGAATCTTAAGTTATCTATGTTCATTACCAAATTACAATCATAAAATTTAATTTTACACTTATTATAGACAATATAAATATCAAAAAGGATCATGTTGTTTATCAAGAATTTCTAATAGATGAAAAGGCATAATCAGAATACCTTTCTCTATAGTCATAATCCAATTTGGATGCTCATAATCACTGCATTTTCAAACAACTTTAGTCTTAAAATTTTCCATTCTTATTTCATCCATTAACTAAAAAAATGAAAAGAATGATAAATTATAATTCTATTTAGAAAACATTTAATCTTGAAAAATCACATATTGGATGTCTAAATCAGGAGTTCTTATTTTCAGTAAAGGACATTATAACACCTAGATATTTTGTGAAATATTTGTTTTAATATATTTAATCTTAAATATTTTACATCAGACACCACACTAATTTTTTATTGTGTTTGATGAGACACTATTTGTTTACAATATTACAAATAATATAGAGTTTGTCAAGCATTTCACACAAATCTGAGTATTGACATACAATTAACATATTATTAAATGAAAAGATATCTGTCATTTACTCAATAGAATGGGAGGTATAAATAGGATTAAATAAATTTTAAAAATACGGTTTAAAAACATGCAGACACACACACACACACACACATATATATATATAATAAATTGTTATGTGACATAATAAATAGACTTTTAAATAAATAAGATTGGAAAATAAATGAAAACATTTATATAAAAACTTATTTATATCAACAAAATTTGTTCTACTTCAATAAAAAATTAAGTGAATCATTTTAATGAAAATTAAATATTATATTTTCATTTAATTATGTATCATTAATAGTTATTTAGTAAATAAATATGATTAATTCCAATTTTACTATAATGCATATTTATTTTTCTAAAAAGCTGTATTGTTACATTTTTATAGTAAAAATATTTTAAAAGTCATTTTATACAAAAATAATAAATTTATTAGAAAAAATAAATTCGTTTTAGATATTTGAATTCAATAATAATATTATCGTTAAATATTTTTTTTCTATGAAGTTTCATTTTTTTGATAAATACTGAAAAAAAAGATTTATAATTAAAAACTATCTTTTGTTGAGTTTATTTATAGAGATAATTAATATATAAAATTTATGTTAATGTTAAAATAGTTAAATAATTCATCCATTAAGCAAATGTATTTAATTTAAATCAATTAATTATTTAATTTCAAAATAAATGTATTTTAAACTTTTAAACATTTTCTCTTTAAAAACCATTATTCTAATCTCTTTTTTGAGGTTATTATTAAATTAGAATTTTCAAATTATATGAATGAAATTTAAAAAAATGGATTCAGAATTTTTAATCATCATAAATTATATTATTCAACAAGTTAAAATTAATTCTTGGCTAAAAAAATAATAAATACAGTATAAAAAATTTATTGTGGTTAAAGTAAAAATTGGTTTACCAGGTGTTAAACTAAAAAAGGGTAAAAACTCAAATAAAAATATATAAATTTTTTTTATGGATTAATTTTAACCATTAAATTAAAAGGGTACGTTAATTTACCATATTTAACCCTTTTGACATATGAATAATGTTGTGACACTCATTTATTTTCAAATATATTAATTATGTTCTCCCCATGAGTTAGGAAAGGCCACCCCTCTCCCCTTTTCTTCACTACTTCATATATTTTTGTTCATAAACTCCCAATAAAAATAACTTTGAAGAAATAGTTATTTTATCCCATAATAGATACATTGAATTGAAATCAAAAAATTGAATGATTTTGTTGAAAACCCAAGGAGGATACTCAATGTACATGTAATATTCCGGAATAAGCTTATTTATTTACTAGGCCACCTCCTTCAATTATTATTATACCATACTGATATAATAACCATAGTATAATCTATACACATAAACATTATTATTTTATGGGAATTACCTTCAACTATCTCCTTTTCAATGAAGTTGGTTATGGAATCATTGTTCATGTGTGTGGCGGAGTACTACCTCTTAAACTAATATAACTTGGTTCCCCATTAAAAACATTCAAGATTAGATATAATGATGGAATTATTATATTAATATGATATAAATTTTATTAATTATATTATTATTTTGTAATTATTAATTCACACATACCTTCATACTCTTCATTTTGTGTGAATAAGATGATGTTGCTCATGTGTACGGTGGAATACCACATCACGAAGTGATTTTATTCATTCTCTCATTACATGAATAATATTATGGGTGATATTAATAAAAATATGTTATATATAGGTCATAAAAATTATTCTGTAAGGATAATCTATATATCAATAATATTTTTTAGATCCATTCAACAATATAATTGAATGATTGTTTATTCATATATACGACAGACAGTCTCTGGGAATGATATATTGGAGTTTCTATCAATAAAGTTTCCTATTTAATATAAATATATATATACTTAATATATATGATATTTATATCATTGTTTAAATTTATGGATTATATATAGTGAGACTCTATTTTCATAAATTATCATTACATCACCTTTGTAAAATACATACAACACTACAGAAACAGACACCCAATGACCGAATAGTCTACCTCCTTTGGAAACTTGGAAACTTAAACAATGGTTCATAAATGGCCTACCATATCACCCACTAGGTTCGTCTTGACTAGCTCCCTACTTAGACACATAAAACATAATACACATATATATAACCTAGAAAATTAAACACAAAAATGTGGGGTATCAGATGTTCAATAATGGTAAACAAGGGAGATATATATAAATAATCATTATCAAAATGGTATGAGAACATGATCATGAAAATATATTATCATACCCTATATATCAACGTTCATAAACATGAATCATGTAATAAATCATAGAAATTCATATGACATGAATCATAAGTGAATAAAGAACATAACCTATGAAATAATATTATAGGAATAAAACATGGAATTATAAAATACAGAGAATCGTCTATATATTTTTTCTATAGTAGCGAAGACATTTCTTCCATGACCATCTTGGTAGTATGTGTTCACTCCAAATACAATCATGGGTGTCATTTTTTACTACCATTGGAGTCATAATAGCATTATTTCCCTCCCCATGCCATCTTGGTAGTCAAGGTTCACTCCCATGGCCATCATTTTAGTCAACCTTCTTCTCAAGACTATCTTAGTCAATCTTAGTAGATATAAATATTTACCCAATGCATTGGAGGGAGATATTAGACCCACCCATCTAATAGTGAAATCAATAATACATGTGACACAATATTATAAATAATTAAATCATAAACTATGAAATGAAATGGGTTTCATAAATATGAAATCATATAATATCTTATGAAAAAATGTAGGTTTCATATTAACTTCATCAAAAAAAAAAACCCATGAAAAGAAGATGGTTTAAAAAGTATATTTCATGTGAATGGGAAATTGGTTTTAAAAATTTCATTAAATCAAAACATATCCCATTAAGATAACGAATTTGAATGTAAACATTAAATATTTTCCATATAAAAGTATGAGTTACACCAATGCATGTTATCTTATATTGGATATAATTTTCAATGAACATTAAAAAAACTTTATTGATAAAAAATATCATTTATTCATTGAAATACAATTTTTATAACATTAAACATTTTCAAAATATATTCCATTGAAAAATATATGAAAATATATAAAGTTAGAATTTAAAATATAAACATTTTTAAAATCATTTCTACTTGAAAATGTGGTTCATTGTTCTTTTGAAAACATTTTTGAAAACATGGTTTTTGAATACAATATATTTCCGACCAAAGAGAGAGATGATCATATTTTATGTAAGAACATTGTCTTATGTTCTAAAGAGTGTAAAATATAAATTAATAAATTAATATATATTGAATAACCATAGGATAAAAAAAATATTGTTCTTGAGATATGGATCATGAGATATCATTAATTGAATGGGGGTTCAAAACCCATGGGGAACAGGTACTATAGAAGTACTCTAGAGGAACTATAGCAGCGGCGACACTATTCATCAACGAGTACTATAGCGGCGGCATGGCACTATAGCGGCGGTGGTACTGTGAAGGTACTGTAGCAGTAGGGTACTATTCACAGAATGTGAATTGGGCATAAAATTTGGTCCTACGAGCTAAGTAATGGGAAACAAGCCCACTAGGCCTTCGGGCTATGTAATTGGTTTCCCTCTACCAGTTAAAAAGTGGTCTTTGCTTTGATTTAATAATAAAAATGAGGCTTCGGCCCCAACCTTTAAAAAAAATCATGAAATGTAATGAGATTATTTTAATAAACTCTTTTCACTTGGAAAAATGGGATCATACACTCCATGAATGAAATGTAAATTACATGATACCTATAATATAATTATTTTATGTAGTTTAATTATATAATTAGTAAACTGAAATTATATACACCTAAAAAAATTTAGTGGATAACAAAACATGTATTTTAAATTGTAAAATGAATACCAAACTATCTTCCTAATTTGGTAACATTTGAAACATAACACCCATGAAGGAAATATAATAAAATGGATAATTAAAAAAAATTAATAGATGTATAAGGTACAGATACTAGATTAATGATTAGTACATATATCATACAAAAGACATCAGTGATGATTAAATCATGTTTGTCAAAGAAATAAAAAGTGGGGTGAAATCCCCTTACCTAATGTCTCGGTTCTCTTCATAATGATTCAAAACAATTGTATAATAAATAAAAATTTATTATAAGTATTTTATCAAACCATTTTATTATATATAATACCATATATAGTGTGATAATTTCTACATATTACCTTCTTGTTAATAATCCTATATTAATGTTTTACTTCGTGTAATATTCACATTGTTCATCACTTGTGCCTTACTCTATTATATCATTGGTACTTATACAAATATAATTATTAATGACCATCTAATAAGATATATATATCATGTATATTAATTATTTTTTTATTATAATAATCTATATAATATAGAAGAATGAAATTTAATACACCATTCGTGGATATGATAAGTCGAATGTATGCATAAACGATGCTTCTATTTTTATTATCGTATTGAAAGAAAGAAAGAAAAGAAAATGTATTTATATAAGTATACAATTCATTAAAATGTATTTATAATTATATATATATATATATATATATAATATAATTATACTATACTAATACTTAATACATTCCATTTAGTGTGTGAACGAATCACATACCCTTGAGGGGGACGGTAGTCCACACTTCCCTAATCAAAATAATCATATTTACTCAAAATTGAAAGTATAAATATATGTGTTATAAAATTAATAAAGGAGAATAATTAAATAATAAATATAATATATAACATATTTAAATATGGAATCCATCATAATTTCAAACATGAGACGTGGTAAGGAAAAACGAACACTCGTCATTTTGTGAGGTGGTAATTCTCTATGCACATAAACAGTATGTTTTTTACCCATTAGATGGAGGTGAGTGAAATATTTGATCAAATTAATAGAATAATAAATTATTATTATATTGATTATAAAGGTTATTTATACAATAATTGAATAAATATCGTTGAGGGGGTGTATAATGAAAATTAAATAAAGGATCATTAGAGAAGACATTACATCTAAATTAGGTAATTTATTTTTGTTTGTACTGAAAGGCTTCCTTGGATTGCTTTCTACCAAAGGGTATGATTTAAGGAAGAAGAAAGGGATTGTAGGAAGTTTATTTGGAATATATTTTCTGACTCTATGATTCCATAGATGTGTGAATAAGAGCGAGAGTTTGTGGCCTTTTTATAAGGAAGGGAAGGGACAAACAAGGCATTTTTTAAAACCAATTAGGTGTACCAATGTTTTTACCTAAACAAGTAATTCCCAGCTAAAAAAACAAAATATTGGATGTTTTATGGCTTAATAATTCATATAAAATGTGTTTTCAACTATTATCTTGGTCATTTTCGGGCCTAATGTTATGTTTTAGTCACTAATTAAGCTTGATTTAACCTTAATTGTTGTAATTAATTTTAATAACATTCAATAATATTTTTGGTAAAAAACTAAGATGATATTATTATAAATTATAAATTACGATTATTCCAAATATTGAATCCATTTTTCCAAATTCAAATCATATTCTTGTACGAAACAACTTTAAAAATAATCCTGGTGATGGAAGGACACTACAGGATTAAGTAAAAACGATCAAATATTTGCTATCATTTTATATCAAAATTTCAATGGGAACCCGATTCCAATGACCATAATTAGGTGGATCTATAATAATATGATATAAATAAAATTTGAAACAATATTAAAATATAATATAATATTATCAATATATTACAAAAAATCATTTTGTATTTAAAATTTGATATTTTTCAATATTCATCCAAAAATATTGTTTCTCAAAAAAATCCAATAAATTAACTATATTCTAATATTGACATTCTAAATTAAAAAATTATTATTTTTATCAAGTTTAATTTTTTAAGTTTCGTAAAATTAATTTTATTAATTTCCACATATAGACATTAAAATTAGTTCATTGACGAAAATGGTATTTTTAAGCATATATGGATTTCACCCAAAATTATATATTTCATTATAAATATGTTTTTTATATAAAAAAATTAAAAATATATTAAAAATTATTCGAAAATTATTTTTTTCTATTCATATATATATGTTTTATATCTGTGTTATAATTATCTCATATCAATAATTAAAACTATTTTATGATGATTTGTAGAAACGACAGTGTTGCCTATAAGATTTGAAAAGTGAGTGTTTCTTGTAACATATACCAATTAGATGTTTTGTGTAATTTAGGAAAATTAAATGTTCTATATAATGTAAGATGATTATATTCATTTTGTTATGCACTCTGAGTCACTACTATGGGAAATGAATGTTTGAATTAGTACATTATAAGACATAAATGAATATTTAATTTATTTAACAGAGAAAAAATGACTATAAAAACTAGTGGTATTAAATTATACCCTGCATAAAATGAATTTCATGCATGAAATTCCTTACTCGGGTAAAAAAATGAGGGTACTTCCTCTTTATCATATCTACATGTTCCCATGTTTCTTCCTCTAATTTGGGATTTCTCCATAAATGTTTGACCATGTGAGTAGTCTAGTTTCACATAACATTCAATGTATGATCCATAATGTTAACAGGTTATTCAGTGTAAGGATGATCCTGCTCTAGTGGTATGGCCTATAAGTTCAGCACATGTGAATGTTCAGGTATGTACATACTCAGAATAGACATATGGACCACATTATAGACTTAAGAGAAATTTTAAGGATGGTCCTCGAGATAGGCTACCATTCTTATACAATCAATAATTAATAAATTAATGATGTATCTAGGTATTTGATTCCATTTCATTCTAAATCTCAAAACCTTATTCTAGGGAGGGATTTATAGAAACACACTTTCATCAACTTAAAATTTTTTATCATACTGACAGTTATCAACATAAATTTACTACGGACACTGAGCTCACTGAATAAGAGGTTGAATGGTTCTAACCATCTTACCTCTTTTTATAACTATCTTATGTACAAATAGATTTCTTTCTCCAACATTATTTAAGCATGTTTTTTTAATTTCTTCTCATAGAGGGATTCATATAGTGCTATATGAATTATTGAGTGGAAACTATTTTTGTATGAAAACGTAACTAAGGGATGGTGTGGATCCCAACAATCTTTGAAATTTAGTCAGAATTTTCTGCATAGATTTTCAAGGGTTTGAGTCATTCTATCAGGAAAAATTATCTATTTAAGGATGATATGTAGTGCTAAAACTAAATTAAATATCAAGGGATTTATAAAGACTTCCAAAAAACATTGAGATGGACCTAAGATCCCAATATAATACAATATAATATGGTACTCCCTAAAACATTACTACTTATTTAATGTATATCCAGGAAATTTGATCTAGGGTTAAGTATTATCTGATATCAATGAAGTATGCTGACAATGTATAGCGTCCAAATACCATCGATATAACACTAAAACCATTAGAGGTATTTGGGAATCCCAATATAAAAATCCATATTAATGTCCTCCCATCTTCATTATACTATGGAAAATGGATGCAACATCCCCTTTTAAATTAATCATCCAGTATAAACTTGTTGTCATACCAAGCATCGAGATACAGACTCTTCAATATATCTCTTCATCCCATGACACTCTAAGTATTCCTTTACATACCTATACTTCTTAATACTTCTTGGATGAATAGTTAATGCAGAAATTTGAGATTCCTCTAAATGGTAATTATTCAAATACGGAATGTAAGGAACACATACACATTTCCTAAAGCACATCATTCCATACTTATCAATGATATACTCAAGTACATTTAAAACTTTATTTTTTTTCTCTACATCTTTCTTCTACACCTCTTTAATATTCACCTAGAAGGTGGGTTGAACATTCATTTGAAAAAAATGTTAACATTTCGTTACATCATTAAAAATATCTAGTTCCATAAATTTTAAATCCAAAAATATTGGATCTTCTGTGATCCTCATCATGGATAAGTTGGGATGATAATTTCGACTCAAAGCATTAGCCACATTGTTCGCATTCCCAAGGTGGTAATGTATTGAGAGGTTATAATAATTTATCTAGTATTACCATATTCTCGAGCACATGTTCAACTCCTTATATGTTAATATATATTTCATAATTTTATGATTGGTATATATATCAAAAATTTATTTATAATGATAATTTCCCCCTATATTTAATGTAAAAAATAATAATTCTAACTCCAAATCACAAGTTAGATATTTTTGCAAATAATTATAAAAAAGTCAAGAGGCAGAAGAGATAACCATGTTATTCTACATAACGAGGCATCGAAATAACTTTTTATATACATAGATATAGACAACAAAAACCTTCCCCACTATAGGATAATGTATGTATTGGTGAATTTTTAACCTTCCCTTTAGTTCCTTGAAATATCCCCCACCATTATCTATATTGAGAAACATGATACTATTCCATGTTAGCTTGGTCAATGGATTAGATAGTAAATATAAATTCTCTACCAACCATCGATAATATCCATCTAAACAAAGAAATCTATGGATATAAGCCACCAATGATGGTATAATATAGCATTTAATATCCTATAACTTTGATGGATCTAATGATATAAAATCATGTGAGATTATGTGACCCAAAAATGCAACCTTTTGTATCCAAAATTAACACAGTGTAAATTTTTCATATAGATTCTATTTCCTTAGGGTCTTCATTACAATTCTCAAGTTATCTTCATGCACTATTGTTATCCTTGAATAAATAATAATTTCATCTATAAATACCACCACAAACTGATTATTGTAATATATAAATAATATATTTTTTAAATCAATGAGGATATAATGGGAATTAGTAAGACCATAAGGTGTCACTATATCATCATAGTGTCCATACCTTGTTTATAATGTCTTCTTGGGTATGTCCTCCTTCTTGAACCTCAATTGTTGATATACAAAAGGAAGTACAATCCTAGAATAGAATATTGCTACATGTAGTTAATCAAAGAAGTAATCAAAACTGGTAATAGGTTACCTGTTATTCATTGGGTTCTTTTTCAACTCCTAATAATCAATGAAGGGTCATATTGATCCATTTTCATTAAAAAATGGGTTCACCCCAAGGCGAGACATTTGGTTCAATTAATACCCTCTGGCGGTTTTCTTGGAGTTGCATCTTTAATTCTTACAACCCAATCTGGTCTATTCAATAAGGAGTCATTGAAATTTTCATGGAACAAGGTTTGTGTTTTATTGATAACTATATATCTTGTTTTTGTGGAAGGATGGGAAACTTTTCTGGAACGACATCTACAAATCCTCAAACAATAGGCATATCATCGATGTTGATTTTTCCCCCACCATTTGAGATAAAAAAACTTTTGAATTGGAATTAAGTCTCATACAATGGATTTAATATCCATAGGAATTTCATACATATCTTCACATTGATGGATGATCATAGATGGTTATGAAATATCAAACATAACTTCTCTTACATTTCAATCGACGTGACATTTATAAATATTAATCTAATCCATTCCTAATATGAAATTATATTCCACCAATGTAATAATGAAAACATTTTCAAAAAACACATTCACACAAACATCAACTAGAGAAGAATCGTATAATTGGGATGCAATCATAGTTCGATTAGGGGTATCAACTTCTACTTCGACAACTAATTATTTTGAGGGATTTTAACACCATTAAAAAATTATTTAGATATAAAATAGTGGGATGATCCATAATCAGATATGTCATTAACAATTCTATAGTAGATGATAATTGTATATTTCATCGCTTCATTAATGTACCACTTATCAAAAACAAAGATTTAAAATTATTTCCTCGTTTTCCCCGGATTAAGAGGTTATTGACATCAATCATCATCACTATACCTTGGGTTTGGGTACTTGTTAGAAAAATTCTTATTATCTGTACACTTATAACATTGAAGTATGGGAGGTTTATTCTGTTTATCTTTCTCTCCATTAGCATCGCTAGATAACTTCTTCACATCACAACAATATTCAAATGCATGATTACCCTCCCTTCCAAATTTAATACTTTTATTACACCACTTAATAATATTTGGTCCATGATTCATCCCACAGATAGGGAATAATGAAATTATCATATTCTTCTCTCTATGGATTTTAGATTTTTTTTAAACTCTATATTCTTATTTCTTGTCAAAACCATGATATTGATGTGTGACTCTAACCACCTTTATACCCTTGATTGAACAACACAAAATATCATTATTTCAACTAATGAATCATATGAACAATCCCCTTCTAAGACATGGCATAAGTTTACTAAATAAAATATCAATTTTAATTTCAGGATGGATGATAATTCTTAAAGCATAACTCAAAATTCTTGAGAAATTATCCTCAAAGATACAAATATCTTCATCATGTCTTTACTTCAACATGAGGATCTCTTTTTTGATGTTGGTATAAAGAGTCCAAGGATATTACTTATTAAAAAATTAGTTCATGAACTCATCGCAATCCTTCGATTCAATCTAATCTTGTTGCCTTGTATTATTGATTAGAGTCCACAATTAGTCTTATTTCCCTTCTAAATGTTATATTGGTAAAATGACTTTCACCTTTACTAAAAAATGGATAACAGAGAATATATTTTTAGTTGTAATGATCCATTGTTCAGCAACAAGTGGATCTAAAGACCCTCTAATCAAAGGTGTGTGTTTCCTCAAGAAAGGATAACTAGAATGTTATTCCCTCCATTTCTCATTTATAAGTCCTTCAAGATTCATAGATTGAGAAGGCTGTGTGAGAATCATAACATTGTTTTTCATTCAATATCCCATAACATTATTTTTCTCTGGAGGAAAATAATTTCATTTTCAATCACAATCACCGTTAATGTGATTCCTTCGAGTTTCATTCATTGATTAAAACAAAAAAATAAGGTAATAAACAATTTTCATATTGAGGAACCACATAATCATGAAAATTAACATATATGCTCTCTATGTTATGACACCTTCCTTAATCTATGATGCCATAGGTTTATCCTAGTTTATCCATAATAAAATTCTATTTAATGCATTCATGAAGGTTCATGAACAGTTTGTGAATTACCAAAGAATTTTCCCAGGAGTTTCAAACCTGGTGTCCTAGAATTCATATTGTCCGCTACCAGATCACCCAAAGTCAAGCCAAAAACATCTTGTTAGACTTGTTACCACAAGGTACATCAGTTTCAGAGTCCCATCTGCATATAGTATCCAGCTATGGATGTGTTTCTAGGAAACCACTCACTCTATCCATTACCAAAATTCCATGACATTTTTTCTATACATTTCTTTATCCACATACCTATCACTAGAATTGTCATTAGGGTTCTGAAAAATTTATTTATCATTTTATATAATGGTTTACTATACGTTTTCTCTAATAATAACTATATAGATAGTTTCTTTTCATACATTCAAATTCCATCTTTTTTGTGGGATATAAATAACATTACACCAATGGATGCCCAATGATTTTATTAATCAACTTCCTTTAGAGATATGGAAACATAAAACTGGTACATAAATGAGATACATTATCAACCACTGGTTTTTTATTCACTGGAACCATTCTAATAAACACATAACATTACACAAATATTTATTACCTAGGAATGGAGAAATAAAAAGGTGTGAGATTGGATTCTCAATAATGATAAATAAGGGAGATATGTAACAATAATCACGAACATATGGTTACAATAATACAATATAGAAAATTGATGATCATAGCCTGCATATCAAAGTACATAATAATGAACGTTGTTATAATTCTTGGAAGTTAATAGGACAGTAATCATTAAAAAAATATATAACACAATCCATAAGTGAATATAATATGAATAAAACATGGAATTATTGGAGGAACATAAGCATAAAATATGATTTATGTAGTAACACATGCATCAGTTATACGATAGTATTGGTAGTGTGTGTTTAAAACCCAATCCATTTTGGGAGTCATGGTTCACTCCCATGGTTATAATATTAACATGATTTCACACCACATACTATTTTGGTAGACAAGGTTCACTCCCAATGGCCATCTTAGTAGTTGAGGTTCATTTCCATGACCATATTAGGATATCTCATGAGATATGAATCATTAACCAATGCATTAGAGAATGATATGGGTCCTAACCATCTAACAATGAAATCTTAAATATATGTGACACAAGATCACCAATAATCATATCATTACCCATCAAATTAAATGGGTGTTATTATAAAATAATCATATCATAACCAATAGAATATTACATGTTTCATAATAATTTCATCATAAAAAGACACCATAACAAGAAGTGGTTTTAAAACGCATATTACATGTGAAAGAGGAACTCGTTTTATAAATTTTATTCCATCAATATACATCCCATTCAAAGAAATAATATAAATTGAAACATTGAATAATATTATTAGATATTAATGAGTAACACCAATGTATGTTATCTTAGATGTGAATTAATTTTGAAAGATATTTTACAAAAATTCTTGGTGAAAATATCCTTGTTGCATTGAAAAATTATTTTTAAAACATTAATGCTTTTGAGATACTTTTTCATTATTATGGATTGGAAATCCAATAAAAAATTAATTTAAAACTATAAAACATTTTTAAAATCCTATTATAAATTAATGTATAATTTCCAAAAAATGGGTTTTAGAAAAGTTCATATGACTTTTTGGGTCTTAAAGTTATGGGTAAGTTACTTATTAAGCTTTATTTAACCATAATCTTTGAAATTAATTTTAATTACATTCACTAATCTATTTGTTAAAAAATAAAAATGAACTTATTATAAAATAAATATTATGTGGATTCTAAATATGGGATCCATTTTTCCAAATTAAAATAACATATGTTATATAAATTAATTTAATAATATTCTTATTAATGGGACATCACTATAGGTTTTTATTGTAAAAACAATCAAACATTTATTATCTTTTTATATTGAATTCCAAAGTGAAATTGATTCCAACGATAAATTTGCATTTATTTATAAAAATTTTTTATAATAAAACTTTTAAACCAAACGAAAATATAATTAACCATATAAATAAATTACAAAAAAAGAAGTTTTCAATTAAAATCCAATATTTTTCACAATTCATAAAAAATTTTGTTTCTCAAAAAACTATAATAAATTAAAAATTATATAATTTTAAAATTATAAAATAAAAAATAAATATTATTTTACAGAATTATGTTTATTAATGTGTTTAAAATTAAATTTATTATTTTCAAAGAAAGACATTAAAGGTAGTTTATTTGAGGAAATAATATTTTTAAACATTTTAGGAATTCATTAAAAATTATATATTTTATTTTAAATTTGTTTCATTTATATAAAAACAACATTTTTTTAAAATATTAATAATAATTACTATTCATAAAAGTATGTTTAATGGTTATGTTATAAATATCTCAAATTAATAATTATAATAGTAAAATGATGTCTCGTAGAAACAACAGTGTTGTGTGTAACATAAAACAAGTTACTGTTGCATGTAACATACACCAAGTATAAGTTTTGTGATACTTAATCCAAGTAGATGTTTGATGTGACATATGTCGCGGTGATTGTTTTGGTAATTTACACTAAATCGATGTCCTGTGAAATGAATTTATGACTTCTTTCATTGCAAGGAACAAATTAAAATTAAAATTATTTGAGAGAAAAAGGGTTGATAATAACATGGAGTGTTACATTATAAATCTGTGATTGAATTATTTTTATAGAGAAATAAATTGTTAAAACATTTGAAAAAACAATGAAATTATTTCCTAAAACATGACTTTCACAACAAGTTTAATAATAAAAGGGTAATAAGAGGTCATAAAAAAATATAAGATATGATATATTTAAGTATTTTACTATAATATACGTATACTAACATTAATGTTTTGTAAAGAAGGTTTCAACTTTAGGGGATTTTGTTATTACTTGATTTAGGGACTATCATAACAATTATATTTTCTATAATAAAAATGATATATCCATTACATTTATTTAGGATGTTTTGTATAAATAACCGATTAATATATTTTATGATTATTATGTTGAATATTAGTTATATTTAAATTTCAATTTGAGTATATTTTTTTCAAGGGTTTTATAGTTTCAATGTAATCAATGTAGTAAGTGATTATTGTCTCAATTTTTCTTCTTTGAGATGTATGTTATATCATACACATATCTTAATTTATAATGTGCATATACTTCCCCTCTCAAATTTTATACCATGATTTCCAAATTTAAATGATGTTCTATAACTAATTTAATGTTATTAATTCATGGGGAATATGATTCAATTTTAAAAAAGTGGAAAGAATCATATGTTACAATCTCACAGTTTATCATAATTGACTATGACTACACTTACAATGATGAAATATTATTGTCCATATCAAATGAAAATCATTAATTTTATTCAAATATTCTATTGGATGGAAATAAATTCTTTAACATTATTTTACTCTCTTAATTTACTCTTTGGATCAAGAATATTGTTAAATTAAAACCATCTTTAGTTATATCATCCATCATAAATCCATTTTTCTTCAAAAAACATGTTATCTAAATATTTTTTAATATTTTTTTTAATATTATGAAATTTTTTGTTTTATGATATTTATAGCCTTGTTTTAATTTTTAATATTTTCTGAATGCAAGCGTCATGTTCTTTTCAGAACAATGTATATCTTTATTTTATCGAAAATATGAAAAGAATATTTGTTTCTATCATGCATGACATGAACCACATTTATATATACCAGTAACAATAAATTATTTCATGGTTATATTACATGTTTTCAAACCTATTTTCAAAGAAACATTTTTTCATATTTTTAGGAATTTTTTGGATTTTAAATAAATGATTTGAAAATTATGAGTATTTTGAAAATGTTTTATGCTTTAAAATGTGTTTTTTTAAAGATGAAAATATATTTTTTGGGAATTTTTTAAATTACTTCTAAAGAATTATTTATATGTTTTCCAAAAATATTTTAAGAAAAATAACTAATATTTATGTTTTCAAAAGTTTTCTATGAAGAATGGATATTTTCTATGATTAATGTCTTAAATGTATTAAATCATTTTTCATATAAGATGACATCTATTGATGTAAATTATTCCTAACTAGGTATATGATCCAAAGGTAACATTTTAATTTTTTCTTTGAATATTTTATGTGTATGATGGAATGATTTTTATGAAACTAGTACCTCTTACAAATTTTATAAAATGAAAAAATTATTTTGAAGACCAGTTCTATTCTCAGGTAATGTTATGATGAAATGATTAAATGATTATGAAACCTCTATCATTTCCCTAGAATATGATAGTATGAATGTGTTATGAAATCTATTTTATTTCATTGGATGATGAAATGATGAATTTTAATTGATTTTGTGGCATACAAAACTAAATGTTTTATTCTGATCCACTAATCCACTAGGTAATAATTTATATTTGATGATATAGACATGAGTTGAATGAGTAGTGAACTCAGTTCGATAGGAGACTTTTTTCATTTATGTTGATCTTGGGAGTTAATGTAACTACTCTTATTTTTCTAAATTTCTTTTTAGAGATTATTTATGAAAATTATGAGACCATGCACTGAGATGGAGGGTGGTTGCATGGCCAGGTTTTCCTCAAACACTTCATCGAAACTGTTTAGATTTTAATAATCTTTGTGAGTGGTTTTCATGCAATAGTGGAATACCTCTTAAATGTTTTCCTACATTTGAAGTCTAAGGGAACCATTTTGTTTAATTTAATGGTTTTACCTTAGGCAAGGCTGAACATTGGCTGGCATGGTTTTTCTGTGAAAGATAGTTTTTGGATGTAATGATAAATAAAATAATGAAATAAAAAATTTATTTTCAAATACTAATAACTCTTGAACATAGAATTGAAATAGATTCGAGACCACTATTGATTTGGTAATGTTGTTTTTTCCTTGGCATGACATAAATTTAGTCTGTATGTGTGTTCTATGAAAAATCATGATAAAGAACGTAATCATAATTAAATAATTTAAAGAAAAATTATTTTATTGACACATGGATGACTTTGTTTAAGAACTCCCAAATGCAGAAATCCTAGGTTTAGCCGTATAACACTTGGAATGTTAGAGAATTGCATGGAAGAGCTTGGAGGATAAATCCTCTTGAACGAACAATGAAGGATCACAGATCAGATCGTGGATCATCACGCCAACAAAATTGAAGGATATTGTCAACGACAACAATTCAACTTTTCATTTTCAACGAATAATCCAAAAACATGGTAGGGAATTTGTTCGATTTTTATTTCTTTTCCCCTATTGTAGATTCAATGAAGAAGGTGACCTAACCAATGAACATTTTGATTCATGTTTGGACATTCTTGTGGGATGGTTAAATTGTAGTTTTTGATGGGTGATACATGTTTTTTATTATCATTCTTCATTCATCCATATAACAAAAATGAATCGAGGCTGACATGAAAAAAGGTGAAGATCTATTCTTCATGTGTACATGTTCTTTTATTCTCTACCCTCAATCTCTCGCATAATTCTTATATTCCCTATCTTTTACACACACATCGAATCCCATGTGTGAATAATTGATCATTGCGCCCCACCATTCCTGGTGAAAAAAACTTGAGATAGATGATTCAACCTGATAAAAGCATAATATAGGTGCAACGGAGAAGGTGAAATGTGATTTGGAGTGGAAAATGGCGCACAACGATGAAAGGAAGTGGCACACAATGGTAGCAAGAGGTAGAGGCTCTGACCGGTCTAAATATGTAGCGGTGTAGGTCCAGGGGGCCGGTCTAGGAGAATATAGATCCAAAAGGGGGTGTTTGTTAGTGGGGAATCCAAACGAGTTGAATTGTATAAGGGGGCCATGATGGAGTCACATCGGCAGAGTGGGCCACGACCTGCGGTTGAGTCATTGGCCAATGGACACGATGGTGAGGAGGTTGTGTATGTGGTATTCGGGCCACATGGAGCTCGTGGTGGTGGAAAATCCATGGAGTAGGAGAATGTGGAAACTAACTATGTTGAATTCAATGATTCCACATTGACCAGGATACACATGGTTGAAGAGCTCTATGTGCGGTGTAGCATGCTGGCCAGTAGCACTTGTAGGACTAGGGGGAGATGGGCCACTACAGCGACCCTGCTGGCTAGACCCACCTACCTTGTAGGAATAGTCTATCAAACACAAAAGGATGTGGTCAAGAAACCCTAGAAGGAATAGTGGGTTAGCCTGGTTAATATTAGATTGAACCGAAAAGGGTCAGGATGGGTTGGGTCGGACCCAAACCATACCCAGGTTAACGCTTTTTTAAAAAATATTTGTAACATTCAAACCTTTTTTCAATTTGACAAGATGTTTATGGCGTTGGTACCCTTGCCATGGTATAGTTTTTAATATATACTCGAATGGAGTTTTTTTAGATGTTGAAATACAGCCTACTAGCTCAAGGAGTATGTTCTCCCAGAACACGTGCGCTACAAGTGGAGTCCTATGGTTGGTTGTGACCTAGATGCCATGTAACATAATTAAAGTGTCACCAAGAAGATACGTGACCATGAATCATTGTGACCTATGAGCTTTGTGTATTGCATTGAAACATTTTCCTATGAATACATTGTGTCTTACCAAGACTGTGTGTCTTACCGAGACTGTGTTTCTTACCACGATTTCTTATCTCATATAGACAGTACGCCTCATTGGATTTATTATATAAGGACATTATTAGAATATATGTTGTAGACATATAAATTTTTGAGATGTGTGTACTTCATGTGTTTTTGTGTTGTATACTTATTGAATTCCTATATGGTATACATCATGTATTTCTATGTAATATATATTGTGCATTTAAATGTGGTTTACATCAGGTATTTCTTGGTAGTATAAATCTGGTATTTCTATGTGGTATACTTTGTGTATTCATTTGTGATATATATTGTGTATTTATATGGGGTATACATCATATATTTATCTTTGGTATTCTTTCACGGTGGTGTTCCTTTGTGGAATTCCTTTGTGGTGTTCCATCATGGTGTTACTTCTTGGAGTTCCTTCATGGTATTCTGTAGTGGTTTTCTTTTATGTGATTCCTTTATAGTGTTAGTTCATGGTGTTCCTTCATGGTGTTCCTTTATAGTGATCCTTCATGGTGTTCCTTATTAGTGTTACTTTTTGGTATTCCTTTGTTGTGTTCACTCATGGTGTTCCTTCTCGGTGTCCATTCATGGTGTTCCTTCATGGCGTTCCTTCATGGTGTTCATTAATGGTGTTCCTTTATTGTGTTCCTTCATAGTATTCTTTCCTGGTGTTCCATAGTGGTGTTCATTCGTGGTGACCCTTAATTATGTTACATAGTGGGGTTCCATCATGTTGTTCCTTCATGGCATCCTTTGGTGGTCTTTGTTTGTGGTCTTCCATTAGGGAATTACATTGTAATTTTCCAATGTAGTATATTTCCTTTGTGGCCTCGTGGTGTCCCAGTAAGTGTTTTTTACTCACTACTTCACAGGCTTTTCTTGCACATGTTTTGTTTTTTAGATGATTATTGATTTGATAGGGTCTTAGGGGGACTTGGACTAGGTGATGCATACTCATACCAGACAATCGAGGTATGCTCCTAACTCATCTGATAGTTATCCATTAACATTCCCCTCAGGTTGGTTTTTTAATGGATGCATTTTAAGAACTACAAAAATCACATTTCCAAACTCCATTTTAGGAGGGTTTGTATTTTGGCAGTGTTTAATTTATAGTTTTCTACTCTCATACACTATTGTTTTTATCTTACTGGTATGCATACTTGTTTATTTAGTGTTTTTAGATTTTAGCACATCGATCTTCCGTATGTGTGAATGCGAACAGGTGCTTAAGAAATTGTCTCCCATTTGTGTGATATTCCTACATGATGCTAGTCATCAGACATAGGCCTCGTAAAGGTGGGCTTGATGTAGTCACGACACATGCCCCTCTTGGATAGGACATGAAAATGAACCTTTAAAACAATATTGTTTTGGATAGTGAACCCATTCCACTATAATGGCCTTAGATCTGATGCATGAATAATAAGGAAATTTGTTTCTATGAATACGTGTAGGACACAAATATATGTCTTATGACTATGTTATCCTCTCATAGATCATGTTATTTGATCCCTTATTGATTCATGTCTTATGATCGTCCAATATTTATTCAGTCAATTAAGATTATGATCATTGATATTCAGTGTATGTTTTTTTATGTTATGATAATGTTCTCATAAAATAATATTCATTATATGCTTACATTTCTTCCATTCTTACCCTTACTAATCATTTGAGCTCATGCATTCATATATTTACTTCACCATGTTATAAAAGAATTTATTATGTATGGTAGGCCTAATAAGAGTCCTAGTTATGATGAAAATAATGGAAGAATATCTACCTTGATTGTGTACTACTTTTTATTATAATATTTTTCTAAATCCATTAAACTATTGCGGTCATTAGGTGTGAGTTTTGGTAATGTAATGAATATTAATTTAAAATGATAAAGAATATATGTATACATGGGGACATATTGTTGGTATAAAATGATAGGTTTATCTATCCTTTGTAAACTATAATAAAAATATTTTTTGAGATTACATAGGATGCTTATAAAGTTAAGTCAATGTATGTCTCTAGGGATATGTCTAAGGATGTGTCAAAGTATTCTAAAATTTCTTTAGAGTTTGGTAAAGGATATAAAAAATGGTTTCTAATAAATTTCATCTATGTTTGGATAATACATGTAGATGTGGATGATGCACATAGGTACCTATGGGTATAACTACGAAAAGGGTTACTGCCGTTGGACACGAGCATCACCTGGTACACAAAAATAGCCCATTCTACTGACATAGTTTGACACTCCCGAGGGATCTGATTTGGAAATTAACAAACTCATTTACAAAATTCATGTGGAATTTAAATATATAAGGATAAATTATGGAGTAGGATAAACCAACAGAGTTAGGGATTAAAAAAAATTGTTTTGATTGAGACATCCTATAACTAATTTTTATGATTGTGAAATTTTACCAAAATTATTATAGTATATCACAGTACGTTTTTTTGGATTTAGTAAATTTTTAGAACCCTAAGGAATCATGTTGACACAGAATATGATGAGAAATTTGGTGGCTATGAGATACCAAATTAATAAATTACTAGACAGATAGATTTTGTGATTATTAATAATCATTTATCATGATATATGACTGAAAATGTGAACATCGGTGAGATTCTCCAAAGCGTAAAAAAGGGAAAATGAAATTCTCTGAAAGTTCATGTGGTATGAAACACCTTGGAAAAAATAATCCTCTCTAATCATGTTAATAAGGATGTATGAATAACTTAGAATAATGTATCAAAATAAGGTGATGATGTTATCTATGTGGAAATGAAAGAGTTAGAGTGTAAAATTATTGAGGAGTTCAATATCATACATGTTAGGAACATCATAATTATCTTACTAAATTCCCAAAAATAATAATTACATTATAGAATAAGGAAGGATATATTCCATGTAAATTAATGGAGATTAATGAATCAAGTATTTATGTATTATATTCAAGGATTATGTTGTAGAAGTTTTCTCAAATTAGTATTTGAGTTGAACATATCATAAAAAATCTATGTATTATGTAATTTTAGAAACATATTTGTCTATTCATATGTCTAACTTTAAATTTAGGGATTACATAATGGGTTTATAATTTAGAGGTTGATCCTAAATTCAATATCTTAAAAACCCCTCATGATTTTTTGTGTGGTTGGATTTTATCAAGATAAATGATATTTAAGGAGAAATTTATGGAAATATAACCCCTTTTTTAAAAGGAATTTATTTTATGGGAATATTATTAAAGGAACTAGAATCCATTATATTTTATCTAATATTTTATGTCTAGATAATTATGGGTTATAGATGATTTCAAAACCTAGTCAGAACACTTCATTCCCATCAAATAATATTTCACATTTAATCTACATGACATAAAATACATTAAATAAGTTGTAAGGTTGTGTGGAGTAGCACATTTAACAACATTTAATCAAAATATATAGTTTTTAAAAATGTTTTTCTGAAGTCTTATTCAATCTATTCATACAAATATTTGTTTCATCACTATATGTCATTGATTGATAGATGGTCATCTTGAGATAATAATTCAAATCCTAGAAGACATTATAAGGTCTAATAATATAGATTTCAAATGAGGTTACGATCAAAATCTTCCTCATGTAGCTATTTATTTCATGAATATCTTTCACTTAGTAATTAATATTATTTATTATAAAGACACTTATTATTTTACATTTAGATATCCAAATATATATGAATGATATTGTAGAAACCATGATATTGGGACCTAAAAATGTTGTTAATATGGAAGAGAAGATTAGTGACATTCAGCAACACATTAGGACAACATAAATTAAGAAGAAATTTTATGACTGTAATCATCGATGTGAATTATAAATTAATTTTTGATGTGAAGGGATTTATAAGAATTTCTCCTTGGATAAAAGAAGTTAATATTAATCCACGAGCATATCATTCCCTTTGATATATATGATTGTATCTAGACTATAGATTACCATTTACACTGAACCTTTTTCTGGTTCATCATGAGTTCTATCTATCACTCTGGGGGATATAAATACTTGATCGATCACATGTACTGTACTCCAAGTTTATACAACTGTAGCATGTAATTTTATTTGAGGAATGACTAGTAGAGTTTTGGATCAAATAAAAAAAATTATGAAATAGTATAGGTCACCAGGTCAAATTTTTAGTGAAACTAGTATCTTAAGGAAGCTATATGGGAATCTAAGGATATGTTTAGGTATAAGTATAATAATTTTTTGATACCAAATTCAAAAATATAAAGGGAACAAAACCTTTTAAGGGGGTAAAGTGGTATGGATTGATTATTTTTTAACCATTTTTTAAAATATATTTAATATATTTGATATTTTATTTCACAGAAAACACTAATTTTAGATTTCATTACACGCAATAAAATATTTGTATTTTTTAAGTCATAATTCTATAATTATCATGTGTTACATGTAACACTGTGTTATGACAAACTATTAAAATATTTTTATTTAATTTGAATGTTGTCACCTAGAAGTTATAATGGAGTGTATAATCATGATTAAATATAATATGAAAATATTTTTAACATATTTATTTTAATGATTTCTTTTTCACCCAATTAATTAAAAATGAACATAAAAAATATTAGAAAATAAAAGTAATATTTTTATGGTATATAATTTTTTATACATAAAAATGTTTTATAACTCCACAAAATAAACAAAACACTTATGGAAAATAATTATAATGAAATTATCATATTATATATTAAATCAATTGTTTTAAATTTATATTTTGTATTTTCTATATAATTGTTAAAAATTATTCCTACATTACGCTTAAAACTGTATTATTCAAAAAATAGTTTTGTACATTTCTATAGTGAACATATTTGGAAAACAAAATTTAATAATATATTTTTTAAATAAAACTAAAATTAAATTTTTAAATTTTAATATCAATATTATATTATGGTGATTTTTTGGTATTTTTCTGAAAAAATTCATTTTCTTGTGAATAGTAAAAAATACAAAATAGTAATGGAAAACTGCCTTTTTTGATTAATTTATTTATAATGTTAAATTACATTTGAATTGTATTGAATATAAATTTTTTTGATTATAAATACATTAATTAATATAATTTTATTGGAAACAATTTTAGAATAAATTGTGATATAAAAACATTTCAAACATTTAAACATTTTCTCTTTAAAAACTAGTATTCTCATTGACTCTATAGGATTAATTTGAAATTAATTTTTTCATTTATGTATATTGAATTTGTAATAATGGGTTCAATTATTGTAATCATAAAAATTTATATTATTTAATAATTTAAACTTAAACTCTGACCAAATTTAACAGAGATAGTAGAAAAAATTTATTATCGTGTTTATAGTAGAAATAGATTGTTGGGGTGTTAAACAAAAAATATAAGGTGAAAAATGACATATAAACATGTCTAAAATATATTTTATGGAGAACTTATTAAAATTAATCCTATATTATTATATAATGAATTATGTTTCCCCCTTTTACATATGATGAATGTGGGAGTACCCAATTCATATCCAAAATACCATGTTTGCCAACTCCCCCACTAAAAAATGGCCTCACACTCTCATATATTCCTCAAACATTGAAACCCTTTTCATTGGTAAATTACTTGAAAAATAACATAACAAAATCTCTATTCTAATCATATAATCCTTTTTATAACATAAATCTAAACAGTGATGTATTTTAGTATAGAACTATGGAGGATACCTGAATAAGAGGTAACATTCATCAACGACTGTTTTTAATTTATATCATCCTCAACCTCCATAAATTTTTATAATAACATGATGATATGATAAACTCATTTTATTACATATAAATATATTATTATATTTTTATTAGATGATCTAAAATCATCTCCACCACCATTTAATGGAATGCGTTATCATTATTCATGGGTTTGGTGGACTACTGCCACATTAACCAAAGTCATTCATTTCATCATTAAACCACTCAAGAATATAGACTGTTTGTATTTTTTATAAATCTAATATATATATATATATATATTAAGTAAAAAAATTATGATTCTGAAATTATTATAACATACATACCTTCACACACTCTGTTTTATGGGAATAAGATAGCTTCGCTCGTGAGTACAATAGACTACTTCCTCGTAAATCGATTTGATTCAATCATGATTCAAATGAAATGAATTAAGGATGATATTAATGAATATATTTGTTATATTTTACATAAAAGTTAATCTAGAATGATAATAAATAAATCATTTACTTTTCTTTCTTGAAATTAATAAATATCTATAAACAATGATTATGCGTACGTATTGTCTGACATCTCTATGGACAGTGTATTTCATTTTCTAAAAATATATTTCATGGATCTATATAAATAAATATATAATGAATATATATGATAGTTATATGATTCTTTTAATTCTAGATACCTTGAAAACTTGGTCAATGTAGGATGATTAATAAATAATATGTTATAACATATGTGGAAAACAAACTTATTGTTGACTAAAACAGAAATTGTACATGGAATTAATAATAAATGACTAATAAAATATAATAAAAAATAATATATCATAATATATTTATAAATTTTTTTGATATTTTTTCAATAATAATATATTTATTATACATGAGGTTTGAATATGAATGATGAATGAACAACTTAAGGTAATGAATTTTCAACTCACTTTTTTTTCATTGAGGAAAAATTCAATATCCATGATTTGATACATTTTTGTGGTGTATATACTAACCATGAATGTACATTATGATATTATCCTTAATATTATTGGTATATTCATTTCTATTAAAGGATATCTCTTTCAATGGGTTTATATTTTCAATGTTATTAATCCATGATTTGATTTTGTCTCAATCTTTCTTTCTTGGTGACATATGTTATGGAATAAACATATAATATTTAATTAGGTGTTTATAATTCTAATTTAAATGTTATTTAATAAATATCCTTATTTTGATGATATTATATGTTTCATTAATTATTATTAGTTCATGGGTATTATTATTTATGTTACCCATGTAGTAAGTGTCTGATATTAAAATATAAAAATTGATTTTGATTATTTATGATTATGTTTCCTATGATGAAATATTATGATCCATTTCCCGAAAACTCATGAATTTTATTATTCTATATTTATTACTTTATAATAATTTCTTTCCTTTTAATTTTATCATTTTATGTATTCATGTGATCAAAATAATGTTTTTATGATTAATCATATTTATTTCATCCATCAATTGATAATATTTTTTCCTTAGAAACAATGATTTCTAAAAATATTTTAAAAATTGTTTCATTATTCTCAAAATTTTAATTAAATAAATTTTTATCCATGTTAATATTTATGCAAAAAAATTTAAATTAATCTTTATGACATTTTCAAAATAACAACCATTTGTAATTTATAGAATATTTGAAACCAAATCATTGGTTTTAACATGAATTATATGAATCATATTTCCCAATACCCTAACTAGTCTATGATTTCAATACTCACATATAGGTTTTCAAACCAATTTTACAAGAATATATTATCCTTACTATATCAAAAAAATTATAATAAATATTTTTAAATTGAAATGGATTTTAAAAATGAGTTCTGTTTTTTATTTTTTTCTAATGTAGAAATTATATTTTCCTCAAGATATGTTTTAAATATTTTTAAATAAGTAATTATTTGTTTTCATGGTTATTTTAGAATTTTATTTAACTTATATCTTTTTAAAAATTAGATATATTAAAATTAGAAGGGAAATTTTCTCATGGTATAATTTTAATGATAAAATTCATTTTCCATATCATATGGCATCAGTTGATGTTAACTATTCCTTACTGGGTATATTATCCATGGATACAATTATTATTATTTATTTTTATGGTTTATGTTTATAACGGAATGTTGATTGAAAAGGGTTTTCACCTTCATGATTTATAAAATAATATAATACTTGTAAACCCCACTTGTTTTCAAGCATTATTCTATGATCAAATGATTATGAAAATTTTCAATTTCAAAGATTTTTTTTGTGATGAAATGTTTTTAAAATCAATTTTGTTTAATTGGTTATGATATGATAAATTTTTATTCAATATTATGGAGCACATAATTTTTTTCATAATGTGATTTGTAGGAACTATATATCTATCCAATTAATTGGATAAATATTTATATCTCATGACATATATAGGTCTAAAATGAAAAATTAATGTAGTTCATTATGGGATTATGTCTTATATTATGGTCATGGGAGTGATCCTTGACTACAATGATGGTATGGTGAGTAAACCAATTCAACTAGGATATCCTTTTAAATAATCCATCAATATTATAGAATTTATTTTCAATACTTATATGTACGCAAACAATCTATGTATCATGAAAATTTTATACTCTCACAGATCATGATCCGTGATTTCATTATGATTCTTGTCTTAAGAAATTATAATACTTATAACAGGACTCAATATTATGATCTTTGATTTGTTGGGTATGGTTTTCATATATTATATTCTTGTTCTCGTACCCTTTTTCCATTTTATCATTACGTATCTCCCTTGTTTACCCTTATTTAGCATATGAGTTCACCCTTATTATGTTTTCTTCCACAAGTTATAAAAAATTTATATTTTTGATATTTTAATGAAGGATCCTAGTTATGAATAACTTATATAGATTCGATTTAACTCATAGGTGGACTAATTTATATGTATCCAAGTTACAAAGGAACTATACTAATATGATTCTTAGTCTTCTGTTTGGGTAATTTAGTGAATAATAATTGAAAAAACAGTAATATCTATTTTTGAAAAGTCTATGTCACTATTGACACATTATTTTTAACTTATTTCATTCATGGTAAATATTTAAAACATTTAATATGGTTCCTAAATATTTTTCCAGTATCCAAATCATATCACGCATGAGTGTCAAACCAGGTGTGCATGATGGCCCATTTTCATGAATTATGAGATTTAATATTCCATATCAATATTTTATTCTGACATTTAGGGAAAACTATACATGACCCACATCAATATGTAGTGTGAATACCATGATATAATATCATAGAATCCAACCACTCTATCATTCATCTAAATTCTATGACATTATAATATACATTGATTAACCATTATAATAATCCATAGACAAATCCCTAGAGATATATATAGATATTTCTAATTCTATTTTTAAAATGTTAACAAAAAAAATCTATAATTCCAACATTAATGACCAAAAACACTCATGCTAAAATATTACATCTCAATAGATAAAAAATTATTACCATAAATTATGATCCACAATATATATTTTTTGGTTTAGTACCTATGGAAACATGGAATCTTAAAAAAATGATTCATAGGTGAACCATATCTTGTCCCACTATGTTCTCCATATCTAGCACTCTTTTTGGCATATTATACACAAAACCATTATTTTTAACATGTGGATGAAAACATAATAATGGGTGATTTTAGATACTATATAAGGGTAAATATGTTAGATATCAATGATCACATAAGATTAGAATTATAATAAGTGTATTGGAATGTAATTGTCACATTTAAAAACTATAAAATATATAACATAGATCATAAATATGATTCATTCTTTAAACCATTATATCTCATAAGACATGAATAATAATAGAATATATGTTCACAATCAATGAGATAATATCCTTCGAATAATATATATAGTTGTATAATATACAAAACTGTATATCATTGTGAGCATTTTTAAATTGAAAAAGGTTCACTAATTTTTTTATGGACATGAATGAATCCCATATTATAATTCTATGGACTTTAAATCATGTCCACACATTGCGCATTATGTCTGGTTCACACAAAACCTACCATTACCTAAATCATTTGAGGGAGATATATGTCCCATATAACCTTGGTTGAAACATAATAACCATTCTTGGTTAGAATGTAAACTCCATCTTTAGTTATAACATAACCAACATCAATGATTATAATGTAACCACCACCACAAAATAGAAAAAAAACAATGTATTGAATAAGACTATAAAACATTCATCCTAACAAAACATATGAAATTAAGTGGGATTCATAATAATTTTATCATCATATAACATGTAGAAATGATACAAGTTTTGTCAATACATTTTCATCCAAAATAGAAACCGTCAAGAGGAATAATAAAGCTTGTACCTTAAATAATATCCCCAATAAAACATTAGTTACATTAAAAGATACCATAATATATGGCAAATAATTTTTAAATAACTCAAGAACCATTTCATTAAGAAAATATATTTTTGTTAAAAAAACATTATTTAAAATAAAATATCTTAAAAAAAAATTGGAAATCATTTTCATTGAAAATACTCTTTGAAACCTAAAATAAAATCATTAAAATATAAAGTTTTCATGGATGTTGTGAATTCCATTAATCCCATAATAATTATAAATATATTTATTTTACATTTTTGGTAAAATCTAAAATATAATTGATTAGAAAATTGAAAAAAAATCAATTTTTATTTTTTTTAATATAATCATTGGTAAAAATGAATAAATGAATCTCTAGGGAGGTAAAATGGTTGGAATGTATGTATCTTATATTGTCATGATGATACAAATTCCATCCCCTTTTTTCTAAGATTCTATCCCCACATTTCAATTTTTATAGTCACACTCATTTTATCATTGTTTGGGGAGTCATATGTTTATGGAATCACAATATTGTCAAAAACATTCTCAACATTCCTAGTTTTCCAACATTGAACGTAATGTTTAGGAACGATATCTAAAATTTGAGTACCATAAAATATATTTTTGAAAGTAAAAACTCTGACATATTTGACCTCATTGTGTTTAAATTGGGGTAAGATAAATATTTTTTCATTGGATATTCATCCAGAACCTTCTCTATGAATGAATCCTATAGAGTGACGATGGATTCTATTAAACTAAACTACTATGGTGAGGTCATGTTGTGTAATGAGATCCCTACATGATAAAATATTCTCATGGAAATTTAGGATCTTGGATCTAACCACAGATGAAAAAATCAATAATATTGGAATCCCCATACTATCCAAGTGCTCATGCAGATTTGAACCCAACGAAGAGACCATGAATCACCTTTTATATGAAGGTGAATACGAACACACTGAGTGGAACTCCATAAGTGTTTCTGTGTTCCATCATGATCATGATCCATCATGTGTCCATTTCCTCAACTAATGCTTTCATGGAGTGGGAATCCTCGATTCTGAGAAGAATTTTAGAATATTGATCCTTTATGGGGTCAATTGGTGCATCTGGAAGGCACATAATAAAGAATGAAATAAAGGATCCAATTAAAACATGATGAAATTTTTTAAAACCATTAACCATATGATTGAACTGTCTATACTAGTAAAGAATTTGAACGATACCCCCTAATTCATAATTATTCTTCTTTGGAGATAACCCCATATCACTACCCCCAATGGAACTCGGGTCTAATGGACATGATGGTTCCCTCATAATTCTATCACAGTTATTAAAATTGATGGTATAGACATTATGTTGATTATATTCGGTGGTGGTGTTTTTCGTGATCATAGGGGATAAGTTATTCTAACATTCACTATATATCGTGGAAGTAGTGACTCTATCTAGACTGAAGATAATGTGATGTTTAATGGCCTCCTCATGTGTAGTTAGAAAAATACCAATATTCTAGTGGTCAAAAGAGAATCTACTAAAATATATTATCCGATTCATGGAAATAGACTTATCACTATGATAATTTCGTAACAAATTTATATTTTTAATGAATTTATCATCAACTGTATAAATTCCTCCAAATCTATTAATATTTTAACAATGTCACTAATTTCCATGATTCTAAGGCTATCCAAGGTTTGAGTTATACTTTCTTCTCTAGCCTAGGTTATTATCCACCTAAAGGATTGAATAGCATTAAAGAGGATACAATGAAGTTCAAGAAAATTTACACACCCATATTTTTTAATGGATACATGTTTCCCATGTCTATATTTCACTAACACACCCTCTGGGTAAAAAAACTATTGATTTCAAGAATAAAATTCTAAATAATATAATGAGATTCTAACATGGATCCCCTTCCACATTGGTATATAATGAATCATAATACGAATTAAATAATAAAATAAAAATAGTAATTAAATATCATGAATGTAATTAGATTCATTATATAACATGTCAAAATTTAATTATATACACATCATAAAAAAGGTGCATAAAATAACATATGTCTAAAAGAAGGCCAATTAAGAGAAATTACCATAGAGTATGTCTCAAATTCCATTGTACACAGTCAGAAATCCCATATAACAAATATAGAATTACAATAAATCTATTATAGAATAATAATTATATGTATCAATTTATATATGATCAGTTATGAATTATTTTTTACCAATTTTCAAACAATTCCTTGTAAAAATCCCGTTTCAGGTAATAATAGGTTCATTTTTCATTTATGTTTTCGTTTGGTATTATTGGTCCTTTAATTTTTATAATGGGTAATTCATATTAATAATTTCAAATAGTAAATTAATATATTATAAATTATTTATATTATTTTTTACTTTAATCTAATAATGTTAGAGACAGTGAATGAATTATATCATTTAATGAGATAGTAGACCGCACATACATAAAAATACTATATCTATTTTCTTGATTGATGAAATAAAAGAAAGTTAAAACTATATATAAAATTATATAATAATTTCAATTTCAAATATATTACATTTTTTCAATATAACTACCCTTATTAAATTCTATTATATATTTAGTTAGAAAATAATGACAACGCTTATCGAGGGGGTAGTCTACCATACACATCAACAATATTATTGTCTCCCTCGTATAAAGGAATATAAGAAATTATATGTGATAACATCATTATTGATGTATAATTATCATAAAAATATAATATGTATTCATTAAATATACCTTTAACATCATCCATGTAAAACATAAATGCAAAACACATCTCATAGGTTTTTGAGGAAGTATTTTGTCATACACACGAGCTATGTTATTGTTTTCCAATGGGTTAGGACAAATTGTTTTTGATATTATGATAAATTTATAGATTTATAATAAAATAATTAGTATATTATTTAAATAATTATTCCATCATTATGTCTAGTTGTGATTCGTGGTGATGTATAATGAATAACATAGTTTTACGAACTTGTAGTCCGATGTACACTTGATCGATAGTTTCGTTTCCCATTTTATGGAAGATCATATAGATACTATTAATTAATTTAAAATAATAAAATCTCGGTATATTAGTGGTACTGGTTTTATTATATAATTATAATTTTAAATTATTTTATGGAGGATGAGGATGAAGTAGAGAAAAATGAAAGGTTATGAATTTTATATCTTATTCAAAGAACCTCTTTAGGTTTATACCTATGCCTACATAAGAGTGTTTATTAGTGAAACAATGTCATATATATGGCTGATAGGTATATTTACATATATTTGGGTAGTTATTAACTGAAAAAATGGTTCTTTTATTGTAAATATTATAAGAGAGTTGTGGGATTTTATAATTGGTGTAGGGGAAACACATCGAATGTTTGAAAAGAAAAATGTGTACAAAAGTTTCACTTTCCAAATGGAAAAAATGGTATATTAATGAACCATATAGATTATACTGTAAAATTATTGTAATATAATTGTTTTTTATGTTTCTAGGTCATTTTACCCCATATCATTTTTTGTTAAACTAATGGTAAACACATTTTAACCATAAGCATAAAAATTAATTAATACTATTTTAACTCATCATTTTTGCCAAAAATTATGTTTAACATATTATATATTATTAATTATTATATTCAAAATATATAACCATTTTTAATATAATATTCTCATAAGTGGAGTATTTTAATTTAAAATTAATCATGCAAACACGACTAACAATCACTTTCCAAGGAGAAAAGAATAAAACAAAATTGCAATATATTATCTAAAAATTCAATATAAAATTCATTATGATGACCTAAATAGTATTAATAATTATAATAATGACTAAATTTTCATTTCATTACTTTTTAAATCAAATTTAAACCATATAAATTCATCTACAAAGCAGTCTATTTTTAATAAAAACAATTAATTATCACAATACATTGAAATATAAATATTTTCAGAAAATCAAAAAAATTAATACATAAGTTAAATTAAAAATGGGGATTTTAAAAAAGGATTAAAATTTAAAAAATTAACATTTTAAATTTTTTATAAATAATATTTAAAATATGTCTGAAAAAACACTAAAAACTAATTTTCATGAGAATGGAAATTTTGAAGGAAAATATGAATCTACATTAACTTAATCACTTGTAATCATCATTCTATGAATTAATATTAAAATAGGTAGATTAATATTACATATATTTCATTAATATAATTCCTCATTATGGAATATTTTATATAATTAAAATATAAATAACTTATACAGTTAAAAACAATCATTAGAGAAGGAATGTGCTTTTATATTCAAAAAAATTTATATAGAAAATATAAAAATTTCTATTTCAAATTAAAATAGTTATCAAATTATAAATAAAAAGGATAATATTTCACTGTATGGAAAGATAAATCTATTATAATAATTTAAATTACCTAATTAAATAAAATGTAAGGATAATATTAATTAAAATGATGTTTTCACATTAAACCCTATCTTTTCACAAAATTTATTAAATTTCACTATAAGATAATCTTGATTTAATGTTTTTATAAATTTAATAATTTCTATAACATAAAATTAATAGTTTTGCTATAAAATTTTTTTATCCACATTAATATTTTATCAAAAAATTAAAATAAACCTATTTTAAAAAACTAAAGTTACCTTTACTCAAAATTGGGTGTTTATTTTATTTATGTATTTAATGTTATTAAATAAAATTAATTTTATTTATAAAAAATCATTCATAAAATATTAGGTCGTAAATTTAAATAATTTTTCTCTTCTATATTACTAGTTTGGGTATGCATATTATAAGGGTTGTAGATCAACACTATATTATAAGTACATATTTATGAAACATGTTTTAATTTTGAAATTTTTTGAGTGTTCTAATAAAATCCTCCCTCCGATTTTGATCATTATTTAATAATAGATATCTCTACACCCGCAATAATGATCTACATCCTCAACTCAATATAATAATAACTATATTCATATATATTAAATCATATCATAAAAATCATTCAATTTAATTTCCTAGAATATATATTCTTCGAAACAAATTATATCCCTCCAAAATTCAACATCGTGGACTCTGGTTATAAAATATCCTCTTGTTGGAGCTTCCTCAGTTCCCGAAACTCACTACTTCATCTCTTTCTTTTATACCAAATATGATGAAAATGATCAACACACATATTTTCAACATTCCTATGAGTTGGAAATGATTCTTATTCTTAATCATCCTGATAATTAATTTTCTTGTATACCATACAGTACACCAATATATTACTCATTTATTTGTAAAAAATCCTTCATGGTATCATTATAGTGTTTTTGGGCAGATTGGGTTTGAGGAAAAAGCAGGTCTTGATGGTATGTTGTAGAGTTATATAGATATTTTTGAAATGAGATGACGATAAGGATCTAAAAAAATGGAATTGGTTCTCTATAAGTGGAATAGAAATATTCAAATACAAGGTGAGGTCATTTCATAGTGTTTGAAAGTTATTTAAGATCCAAAATCTTGATGATGGATCTAACATTTATAAATATATACATCCTTGAATTCCTTGGGAAAATATAGAAAGGGCATCAGGTTTGAGAGTAATAGTTTTTGTGAATGGTTTTCTGAGAAGGGGTGGATAACTGTGAATTAGCAATGCGAATACATGAAGAGTTGATGATTTTCTCTATGAATATATGAAGATTATGGAATCTGAAATTACCATGGTGCTTTGAGAATATAAGGATCATAATGAACAAGATAGTAGAAATTCATGAAAAAATTATAATGTTGATTGATGCTTCTAGAACGGGAAAAACACCTATAATTTTACATATACCACCCTCTAGAAAGTAAATAAAGACTTATCAAATATTATAAATCTCTAAATTCCTAAATTTGATTCAAAGAGATAGTTCTTGTGAAATAGTTCATGAAATATTCATGTTTATGAAGTCCATAAAAAGCCGACCAAATGTCTTGAGCTTCACATAGGCTAAGTGAGCTTCATGAAAGTGCATTATCATCACAAAAGGATGTTTCGTCATAAAGGATATTTTAGATTCATGAAATATGTTATCTTCATGAAATTTGATGGGTTAATGAATGGAGAATATACTCTAAATAATTGAGAAGCTTCTCTAAGGATGTGATCTTCATGAAGGTAGTGAGTATCACGAATTTAACAAAAAATGATTTCCTAGTAAATCTTTGGCTAATTTGTATTCATTAATTTTATTAATGTGAGACATAAAAAAGAGAATATTTCTATAATTGAGGATGTATTAATTATTGAAAATTTAGGAACCCACATATCCATAAATACAGCGTAAATCCCATCAAGAGTAGTGACAATAGAAAGATAATAAAGGTGATCTATTGCACTAGCAATGAGCTCAAGAAAGAGAATCTAGAAGTGACCCTTGGAATGCTAGTGAGTTATCCCAAAACCATGTAATGGTTATGAGCCTGGACATTGATGTGGTCTATCTTAAATTTTCAATTAGACGTCAGTCTTAGTAAAATTAGTACATTGGCACATTTCTATTTTATAAACTCTAGACATACCCCAACGAGTGTAAACTATGTAAAAATAATTGTTTCTTGTACATAATTTCATTTTTATTTATACTTTATTATGGGAAAGGGAGAGAAGAGTGTTCTTGATAATGATGAAACAATATCTTATATGGAAGTTGTTTTAATATTTCATACCATGATTAACCCACACCACTTTTAGGGTATTGATCATAGTTATGAAACGATCATTCAATATATTCTTTTTATTTTATTTATTTCAATACTATTAATCTCAACTATCTTCAATATTCACACTTATAATATGTAGAGACAAATCGTTAAATTTTTCATTCCAATTTTGAATAATATACAATTCAAGTTTATAAGAAAAGGGATTTAGTATCCCAAAAGTAACATTATTGAATACCATTTTCATATTTTTTTATGTCAAAAAATAAAATAATATTATTATGAATATGAACTAATGACGGGGTGAATTTAGCACTCAATAAAAATTTATATTCAAAATGGATTAAAATAGATTCCCATAATTAATTTAAAAATGTCCCAATTAACCAAAATATGAGTTTTTTATATGATACAATCATTCAAATGTTTTCTTTTAAAATTTATTAGGTATTGGGTAAAAAATATACAATTTTACTCAACCATTTGAAATCTATTCACATAATTAAAATATTATTGGAATAGTAATTAAGATTAACTCTCAAATTAAATATTTTTTACAGTGTGAAAAAAATCACTTTTATAGAATCAAATCTAAGTAAAAAAACAAAAATGGAATTTTGAATATAAGAGGTTTAGTCTCTAGTCAAGAAACATTCTTCTTTAATCGGTGATCACCTTCGACCAAGAGTTTTATATAAAATAAACTGGTTGATCTATAACCCGTGTAGTGTTTTACAATATTTTACAACTATACCATTATCATAAAACCTCTTTCACAGTTATACATTGGATAATAAAATAAACAAGTCACACTTGACCTCTACCACATTTATAGGTGGGTGTATCAATGATAAAAAAATTTGAGAAGATATTAGTGTATCATTCGTATTGTAGTATATAACATTGTGTGTATATAATATAAAGTACAAAATACAATACTCGTAATGTAAAATGAAATATTCAAACTAAAAAATATAAATTTACCAAGGGATAGATAATGTTAGTTTAATATACAGTGCATCTCTTGACTCCATGAATGAGTTTTGAAATGAAACTTGAGTCGATATCTTGAAGCATTAGTTAAATAGAGTGTCATGGTAACTTCTATTCATGACATTGGGAAGGAATAATACGTGTTTTGAGACTTAGTTTCCTCAGTCGATTAGAGTAGGATTTAGTAGGTAAAGTCTTCTTGATCATGCAATCAGTTTCTTCTCTATATGTGTTCAGTATACGAGCTCTCACTACTTCAAACATACCCATAAGGGAGTCTGAAAAACCGTTCATGATTGGAAATAGAAATAATACACACTTTTATCTAGATATCCTTATTCTTCATGAAGCATATCTCACATTCTATTTAATGAAATATATAAATAATTTAATATAAAAACATTAAAATATGATTTCAATTAAAATCCATAATATAGAAGTTTGAATAAGTTAATTCAAAATAAATATGTTGTAATAAGGGGTATTGTTTTAGTCTTGCGGTGTGTCATTGGCAGTGTTAGTCTCGTATTGGGGCCTTATAATGGTAATACAACAATTATGGTCTGAAATTGGTGATTTATTAGTTTGTTGGTGTCCTGTTCTGATTGTATCTCATTTTACTTGTATGTCAAGATTGTGGTGTGTCATGGAAAATTGTTTAACAATTTTGGTTGTGTCTAGAAATTTTCAAATTTAGTATTGGAAGTGACTCGTATAATGTGTTGTCATATGTGATGGTGACTTATTTTAGAAACATAATTTTTTTCATGTTTATGGTGAGATATTTCAGGTGGTGTTTTAGAATGGAATGGAATCTGTCATGACGGTTACTCATCCTCCATGGTGTCTCAACATCAACAATTTCTTCCACATAGGAAATTTCAACACCTTTATAAGATTGTAAAATAATTATAGAAAACATGATACACATTAATATAAACTGAATAATGATTTTGTGATCATTAAATCATTGGGGTGAATAATCTCTCTATTATTATGTTCAAAAATCGTACCATTGAATTTAGCATAAAATGGGATATCAAATGTGAAATAAAAACAAATCAAGACATATATTTCATATGGTTTCAAAGATAAATAATGAAAGTTTGTTAAAATCAATTGAAGATAATATTTCAGAATAATACTCCCCATTAAAGGAATATAAATAAGAGTAATAATAGAAAAATAACATATTAAATGGAGAATAAAGAAACATTAGTAGTATAAGATTAATAAATGAATAAATTTAGTCCATGGTAGTCTATAAAGGTTTAATCAATATGTTGTTAAGACAATTATCCAATAAAAACATATTTTCAACTCCAACAACATTATCAAGGTTTGGAAAAGGGTTCCATTGGAGCTTTTCCTTTATCCTCTAATTTCCCCTAATCTGAGACTAATTGAGAAGCATGGTCGGAAGAATTTATAGGCATTGTAGTTTAGAACACCATGTTGAATAACAACTACAGCTTAGGGTCAATAACCAATAATAATAACTAGTTGGAGTTGTCACATAACTTATGCAAGATAAAGTTGAAAGGGTTGGAATCGTGTATTCTTAGGTGTACGTGGATCCCTGGAAAATCCTTGTATAAGAGGATCATGTGGAATAATTTTAATTGCATCCTAAGACTCAACATTCCCATCATGTACAGGGAAAAACAGTTTCATATAATTTATGAAATCCATTATTTTCTAAACAACTCTTTCCATGGAACTAAAGAAATCACATTTTTCTTCCATAAATCGATTCATCACTAGAGAAATATCATTCTACTATATACTTGATCTTTAAAGGCTTTATTCACTGAATAAATATGAACATTATCAGCCAAAAACATTAAGTTTGAATCCATTTCATTCTTTGTATAAATTCATGACACATATAACTTTATGGGTTTGGTAACTATTTGTATCTCTAAATTATTATCAATATAATATTATTTGATCATAAAACATTCATGTTCTATATGTTTCTCAATAATTATTAAAATCTACAATTGTATAAAAGGATCTCTGATAGTAGGTGCACATGTCATTGTTGAATCTTCTTTTTTGACCATTGTAATGATTATATCAACATCAATTGTATGTGCAATAGTGAAGGTAAAATTGTCTAAGGATACATTCTCAAAAAAAATTTGATTTCCATGTAATGAGGTAGTAAAATTCAACATTGAGTCTTCTATAATAAACATAAAATATTCTAATTCAGTAATAATATTCTTATGGTCAATCTAAATTTATTATATGAGATGAATCATTTTATGTAGAAGGTTGTGGATCACTAAATAAAACATATATCGGCCATCTTTTTCAAAACTATTTTTCTAGATTGGTGGTTGGACCTTAAATATCATTTCAAAATATGAAAAAAAAAATTCAATAAAAATATCTAAGTGGCCATTTATGACCATATCCACTAGAACAGAACTACAGTTGGGGATGGAGTAGTTTTCTCCTAGAAGTAAAATTTTCTAACAGTCCACCAACATCTATTTTAGAAACTAGTGATCCTTTAAGATCCATTTCTTATATAATGGAAGGTTCACTAATATTTTGTGAACTAAAATTTTTTATAGAGATATTACACCATTAATATTCCATAATATCATCCCAACTCTAATAATGTTTAAAACCAAAATCCCCAACAACAATAGGTACCACAACAGGTAATAATTATGGGGTTTCAACATTTTGATCATCATATTTCTACATACCAACAACTATTTAGAAATATAATGTCTAAAAAAAAGAGTATCATACAGATTTTCATTACCATATTCTTCCTTAATAAGTTCTTTCCTTGTCTATTCAGATAAATTCTTCTCATTAGTAGATATTACATCCCTCTATCCAAAAATAACTGAGTCAGAAATATTATCAACATAAATCAATGAAATTACTTCAATAGTAGTAATTTATTGAAGAATTCCAAAATATGGAGATTTTCCACCATAAAATGTGGATGTATATTATTTAGAGTAAATCTCTATATAGATAATTTAACGGAATAAATATCTAAAGTCTTATCTACATCTATAATATAATTTTTATAACTAAACCTTTTGGGTTAGAGTTATCATCATCATCATCTTTAGCATCGCCATTATCAACATTTTTGGCATCTTCATTTTCTCTATTTCTCTATCTTTTTCATTTCCACTATATTATTCTTCATTATTTCTTTAAATATTTATAATCCATCCCTCCGTAAAAAAATAATTTTAATATTCTTCACTCATAAGAAATATTTCTATTTTTGGGAGTCTCCTATGATACTAGGACCTAGATATTTGATATGTGGGGACTTGGGACGTAGATCGGGGTCACACCCTTCCTCAACAGGATATTCCTATAATTCTTTATCGATAATAATAGCTTATTCCTTGCCATCAGAATACTCTATTAAATTATATAGATACAAAAAACGATTAAAATATCATTTAGCATTGAAATATGTTTTATAGGATTAATATACACTTTAATTTTTTTTATTACCATCTACCCACTACTTCTTCTAGGGGTTCCAATTAATCCAACTTCATGAGAAAAATGATTTTGATATGAAAGAAACCAACATAGTAAACAATTGTATCCTCCTCATATAAAATTAACCTTTATTCATTTAATATAGAAAAGATCATCTTATAATAAATTGGGGAATTAGATCATGATAACTGTTTCATCATTTCAGAAAAATAAACCATAAGATACTAACACAGATTGATCTTAACTCTTCTTTTCATAACAAGAAAAACGTAGACATCCTAGTACCTTATATTTTTAATATCTCCCTTTCCTCGGAAAAAAATATTTTTATTAATTTTAAATAACAGTCTACACTCACCATCATGTTATGAAGCTATAAGACTTCTACACACCCAATCAAAATTTTTCCCTTCAATAGCTCTTTCACAAATAAATAAGTCACTATCCTTAAAAATGTATCCTTGGATGTAATCATAATCACCTTTATGAGGAAATCCCAAAAACATGGCCCACTATTTTGAGGAAAACAATATTTTCTAAACCTTAAATATTATTCTTATAAAATATTCTTCATTAACATTAAAACTAAACTCAACATATTATAAATAATCGTAAAAAATATATTGATAAAATGGTATCTTAATCGAGAAGAAAAAATCTACCCAACCATGATTTTGAGGAATATTAAGAACGAATTACTTACTATAGAGTAACCATTATTCGTCAACTTCATATTCTATAGCAATAAATATTTTTTAAATACTTGGATTTAAAGGCTCTATAACAAATCAACATCTATATCCATATTTCTGCTTCCTAGTAGGATGTCACTCATCCAGCAAAGACGTAGGACTATTCATTCATGGAATGTAGATTGTTTTGGTTTCCTCGATCAAAGGATGATAGTTTGATGGTTAAAATATGAAGGGTTGAACTTGCCTCAAGAGAATTTATGGGTGTGAGAATATTGTTCTATTTGAATAATACCACTATTGAGTGCATATCATATCATATTTATGAGTTTTTTAAAATATAAATAATACATTAAAATGAAATTGAGTGTCAGGAATGATCTGAATGAGTTTTCTAAAAATAAAATAAACCATAAAAATAAAAATTTGTAGATCAGAAAACATAAGAAAAAATTTATATTATTGAAGGAATCAAATCCAAGGGTGTGACAAACCAATTGTGTGACAATTACAGCTATGATTCAACTATAATTTTTAGAAAACCACAATGGTGAGATAGCAAAAATGGTGTAACAACTAGTGATGTTTTATACTAAAAGGTGATTCAAACCCAATTCTGTGCCACCAGATGGTGTGTAATACCAAAAAATTAAACATATTCAAGATTAATCATACCTATCTATTGTATGAAATAATTCATTCTCTAAGAATTTAAGGAATTAGAAACAATATCATATAACAAAACTTCTATACCGATAAACACATTGGGGATATCACCCTTTTGAAAATGATTTATCAAAAACTGACATCTTATATCAATATATATTGTCCTAGAATTTGAAAATGGTTTGTTAGAAGTGTTAATAGCACATATATTATCACAATTTATGGGTATGATTCGGAATTTAAATATATAATATAGTAAAGTGTGCTTCATCCAAAAATATTTTGCAGAGAAACTACCATCTGTTATGTATTCAGATTCAACAATAGATAGTGAAACTGAATTTTTCTTCTTACTACACAATAAAACTATATACATTCCTAAAAAGTAACTTTTTATGATGGATGTTTTTCTTTTTAACTTACATCCACAAATATAAGCATTATAATGACTAAAAAATTCACATGTTTGACCTATATGGTAAAAATATTATTAAATTGGAAGTAGACAAGAGGTATTTGAATATTTTTTTAACATTAACCCAGTGTAAATCTTTTGGACTATCGTGAATGTGATCAAACATACAAACACCAAACCTTATGTTCAATTAGGTAGCAATAATGTAGAGAAGACATCCTATTGTGACTTTTTTAATGGTTTGATCCACTATTTTCTCAGTATCATAATGATCAAACATATTGGTGATACTCATAAGAGTATCAATACTCTTAGTGTTATCCATGATAACATGTTTTAAAATATATTTTGTGTACATTAATTTATTAAAAATAAATCATTGACTATTTTTAAAAATTTTGAAATCCGAGAACGAATTTATGTTCATCCATAAAACTCATTTCAAATTTATTTTGCCTCAATATTTAGAAATCAATACAAAGAGAAATTATAAAAGATTCAAAAAATAATATCATCAATATAGAGTGGTAAAATTAAAACATATTTTGAAATTGTTTTTATAAAAATTGTATTATTAGTTTTACATTTTGAGAAAAAAATAGAAAAATGAAAAATGATGAACATATCATACCAAGATCTAGGATCCTATTTTAAACCATATAATGGTTTATTCAATTTTAATACAAGATTTTGAAAATTTGTATTTTTAAAACCAATGGATTTTAAACAAAATCATTTCCAACTATAAAACCATTTTAGAATGCACTCTTGACATCCATTTGATAAAGTTTGAAATTAAAATGTTCTACATAGTCTATAATAATTATAATAGATTCATGTATACAAAATGGTGAAAATATTCCTCGTAGTCTATTCCTTCTTCAAGACAATAACATTGCACAACAAGTGATTCCTTGTTTCAAACAATTACTCTAGACTCATTGATTTTTTTATAGACAACCATTTATTTTTAATAGTCAATATTTATTTGGGTCTATCTATAAGATCCCAAACTTTTTTTCTTTCAACTTGGTTCTATTAATATTTCATTTACATCACATATAATAAATAATCTCTAGATTTATTGATGTTCTTTTGTTCTAGATGAGACAATAATGTTTTCTGTTCAACAATGTTGTTATGATAAACTCTGGTCTATGTACTTTTATCTGGGATTCTGACTAAATAAACCATGGGTTGATACTTAAGGGTTCTACAAGCTCTAGAAAAAGAAGGGATTGTAACCTCAAGATATTTAATAGGTTTATGTTTATAAATTTTTGGAAATTCTTCAAAACTAGATTAATATTATGGTTATCTAACTATTCAATCTAAATGTTGAAAATATAAGTTCAATGATTTTGATTCACACTCTTGGTAATCTAAGAATTTCATAGGATCGTATGGATCTACTTCATAAAATATGATCTAGACTGACTCTTTAACTTTTTCCCTCCTCTTATGGAAAACTCTTGAGGATTTAATAGAAATTTAATGACCAAAGAAAATTCTATCATCACTTTGGAAGATAATTTTTCAATATCATCCTTTGTGTTCGAAAAAATGATTTTGAAAACCAAAAAATTAATGTAATTACCCATAGGATATATATTATTCTATTGTTTATAATAAGGTTTCTTAAAAGTTTTCCTAATTAAAATTAAATTTATAATGTAGAAGGTTGTATTGAAAACATCTACCAATAAAATATAGGTATTTTATACTCATATAACATAGTCTATTTTATATCTTTTAAAGATCAATTTCACCTTCCAAAAACTTCATTCTACTGAGGGGTCCTATTAGTAGAGAATTTTTTATTGTATGAATTTTTTATGAAAAAAATTAAATATATTTATTTTCAAATAAATTCACACGGTCACTTCATAAGGTCTTAATTATATGTCAACTTAGATTGTCTACAGATCTAGAATACATGGGGAAGTAATAATATGATTTAGTTTTATAAGTTGGAAATAATAACTAGATATACATAGAGAAATAATCTACATGTACATAGACATAGTAAATCTCATTTAAGATAGAGAATCTAGATGGTCCAAAAAAATCCATGTGGACCAACTCTAGAGGTTATGAATTTAACACTTATTTCTTTAATTTAAAAGTAACTTTGTCCGATTTCTATTTTTCACATGGGTTCTAGACACTGTCATTTCAGAAATCATATTTAGGAATATCTTTAACTAACCCTTTCCTTGTAATATTTATAAGTGACTGTATATTGTAATAGAATAATCTCTTATCCAAAATCCATGGTTCTTTGGGAATGGTACTCAAGGTGAAATTTTATGAGAAACTAAAGAGTTTAAATAAACAACATATACATTTTAATTTATTAAAGCTTTAATGAAAAAATAATTTTTTGAATAAAAAACATTTCATGCATCATTTTAAGATATTACATAAAATCCACCATCACATAACTATGATATGTTAAGTATAATATATATTAAATGATCAAAAAATAATACTTTTGAAATTAAAACTAATTTTATTTATAGATTTTCCCAATGTATATGATTCTACCTTTAGTATTGTCATAAAATGTAACATGACCACCATAAACCTTAATAAGGCTCTTGAAGAGTGAATAATAACATTTTATGTGTCTCAAAAAACAATTATATAAGTATCATCACCTTATAACGGAGGTCTTCAAATAGTTTTCTTACAAAACAAAATTTATTCAAGAAATAACATTGGTACCCAGATTTGCATGGGTCCATAGATGTTAGTAATAAAATATTTTGGATCCCACATTTTCTTGAGAGATTTCCTATAAATATATAGAAGAAATTTTGAAATAATTACTTTGTTTTGTTCTTCAGAAATATATGAATTAGAAGAGATTTATGTTCTGGATTTAAAAACAAATGTGATATTTGTTACTCTCCAATATCCATGTTGATATCCAATTCCTGTAACATATTTATGTGCAACATGATTTCCTAATATCTATTTGAGTGTTTCTATACCATTTGTTAACATTTCAAGGTCATTATTCAATTTATCATTTTAAGGATTATGTTATGTATTTTCATTCAGTAGTTTGTCTTTATTCTTTTTTTCTATAGGAAGATAAGATTTAATTTTTCCATATAAAGCATGTTATCTTATAGTAACATTGTATTTGACTTTAATGTCATTAAATATATATTCCACCATACTATAGTATTATATCATTTATTCATTTTTTATTTCATAAATAGAATTTTAATTACAATAATTATCAGAAACATCATCATTATGATGGAGAAAATGTTTATAAATTGTAGTTACCTCATTGAATTTTGTCATAAAGCACATATTACCACTCTTTGGTTTCACATAAGAATTAGATCCAGAATCATTGGAGGCATCTTATAAGGTAGTTGATGTTACTATCATGGAATTAATACAAATTATATCCTTTTCATCATATCTCATATTGTACTTCATCATTGATTATTCAGCCTTCACAAGACTATTCCTCTTATATAAAATATTGATAACCTCATTTTCCCCAATATTACAGTCATTCTTCGAGGTTCCATGGGAATCATTTTTTCTATTATAATTGGTAATTCAAAACAAATCTCACTAAAAAAATTAAAACTTTATCTAGATGTTCCATCTTCCCATCATTATCTAGTAGTGAATCACTTTCACTTGAACATGCTAATTGAACAATATAAAATCATTTTATTTATATGTAGTAGTCTTAAAGGCTACCGATTTTCTCTTTGGTTCATCATACTCTTCCCAATTGACCATTTCACCCCCTCATACATCATCATCTTACCAATCACATATTTTACTAGTATCTGGGTAGAGTTCACCATATTCTTTAATTAAGACATATGTTCCTCTCCATATCATCATATATATCCGAATAGTTGTGTGATCTAGTCTTTTTCCAAAATAAGAATCCCAACTGAGTTCATGGTGTTCCCAATATCATTGAACAAGAGGTACATGTCATAAATAGGTTCATCAAGATTCATAATAACTTTACCCTATATAATAGTGTATTTGTTGGGTCTCATCTACATAACATTTTTTCCTTTTTGTTAAATATGTAATGTCTACAAAATTTCATATGGAGTTTTGGAAGCCGATATTCTATTATATTCTCCATCTCATAAATCACATTAATGAACATTAATTACATTACAATTATTATAGAAAGATAACATAGAAGAATTAATTGATTCCCTTCTAGCAGTATTAGGTATATCATATTAATCTTCTCCGATAGTTCAAATTCCAAAACAAATACTCTCAATATTCATTTTCATTATGATTTTCCATTGACTATAATTATTACCATTGAAAAGGTAGGTCTATTAGTAGAATAAACATATAGTCTAAAATATATTTAATGAACTAAATTTATAAATAAAATAAATTTAAGATATTTAAATTTAAACTAAATTCATAGAAATTAATTAATAGAATCATTAATTAAAAATAAAACAAACCACTAATAGAAAATATTGGCCAGAGTGAGAATCTCAATAGGGGTGAATTGAATACCCAATAAGAATTCATTTCTCAATATAGATTAAAATAAATTCCCCCAAATTAATTTATATATGGATGAATAAAATAATAATATATTGGTATATGTTCTAATATTTTAAAGGAATTCATAGAAGATTTATTAGGTCCCACATAAATTATGTTCAATATTTATCAACATATTAGAATCGATTTATATAATTAAAATATTATAAAAACACTAATTAAGAAAAACTGCCAATGTATATATGATTTTTTAGTTACAAAATAATTTTCAGATTTAAATAATTAATTGAATGTAAAAAATATAAAACATGATATAGAATTATGAATACAAGATGTTCGGTCTCATGTTGAGAAATAGTTATATCCACATGGTGATCACCAACCACCAAGTAGTTTATATAAATAATGATTTTTATCCATAACCTAGATCATGTTTTACAACATTTTATAACAATCTATGTAATACACGACCTCTTCTACTAATGTATGTCATGGTATAAAAAAATATTCTAGATGTGACCTCTACTATAGTTATACATGGTTGTATAAATGATAAAAAGAGATTTTTGAAGATATTTGTGCATCTTCTCATTTGCAGAAGTAGATAGTGAGAATATATAAAATAGAGTATAGCACACACTTCTTGTAATGTAAAAATAAATAAATAAACTATGGAATCTAAAAGTATGAAGGTAGAGTGATGCTTGGTTAGTTATACAATGAAAATATTGACTCCATGAAAGAGTTTTGAAATGAATATTGAGTCCATACCTTTAAACATAAATAAAATCGAGTTTCATGGACCCTTGAGTTCTTGACTATGGGAAGATAACATATGTTGAAGGATCTTTGGCTTCCTTAATTGTTTAGAGTGGTATAATGTAGGTAATCTTTTCTTGATCATGCAATAATGTTCATCTCAGAATGTTTTTAGTATGTGAGATCTCACTAAATCATGCATGTGGTCAAGGTAGTATACTTTTATTTTTATCAGCCATAGTAGGCAGAATATTCACATGCATCTATATATCTAGCATCTTCATATATTATATATGAAACAATCTTAAATAAACTTTTTATATCATTTCAAATTCAATAGTTAAAATAATTTTCTCATTAATATCCAAAATACAGTCCTTATAAAAATTTAATTCTAAATAAATAAGTCAGAAATAGGTGATGTGTCTTAGTTTGGTAGTGCGACATTGGAAGTGTCCGTCTTTTATTGTGTCCTTATAATAATGACCCAAATTTGGTAGTGGAAAAATTTTGTGTCTTAGGATGGTAGTGTATAATTTTGATGGTATCTTATTCTGGTGGAATGTAAATCTGGTAGTGTCTCATAGGTGATAGTGTCCCTCATTTAGTTGTGTCACATACATTATCAATAATTTTTCTTAGCGGTGATTCATTTATAGTGGTTTCAAATGTGACCATGACTTATTTCATTACTTTCCCATTTTTACAGGTTGATAGTATGATGTGTCTAGGGGTGTGATATCTTGGTGGTGAGTTATTCATGGTGGTATCTCATCCTCATAGGTGTCTCAACATTATTGGTAACTCATACTTTTTAAATTTCATCACCTTTCATAGTTTGTTATAAACTTATAAAAATCATGAAACACATTAATATCATTAGAAAAATTATTTTGTGATCATTAAAACATAGAGGTAAATAACTAAATTATTAACTTAATGTGTATTCCAATAATTACATAAATTCATGCTCTATATTTTTGAAATAAGTTTAAATACGAATATTCCTTTATTCTACAATATGTTCAACATTATCCTACTAAAGTATACGAATAATAATATTCACTAATTAAAAATTCCCAGTAATGTAAAAAAATGTATAGAAAAAATATATTGGGTCATGGAACTCTCTCTTATAGTATAATACATTAACATGAAACTAGTATAGATATTTATTGAGGCTATACAAATAATATATACTTAGACCATTTTATTATTCTACTCAATCACATTTCTTCAAAAATTACATGATATTTGATGAATGAGAAAATTTCAATTTTTTATCGTTATTATTATAGATAAAAAATTATATTCTTTAATAAAATGTTTTAATGAAAAATAAATTCATTATATTATCTCCATTTACTCCTTCGATAAGATGAACAATAACTAGGGTTCAGATCATGGATTAATAAAGGGTCATGATATTGTGAAATTCGAATAAAAGTTTCAATATAATAAAATTTTAGTTTAATTAGATTTGAAAAATTCATGATACATATTTTATCATCTTTCATTAATATTAACCTAGTGTCAATGAATATCAATTAATTTATTTCTTTTTATTCTTAGATCACAGACCAATTTTTAATTTTATGATGTTCATAGAAATATTTAATAACACATGAACAATACAAAATGATTTTCACCTATACCATATTAATATATGGATACTCTAATTTATTTTCTAGTCAAACATTAAAATTATATATATATGAATAATAATTATAAAATGGGGGCATTAATGGATTATGCAGGAAAGGTGATATTGTAAAAACATATGCTCAATTCCCTTGATAAATTTCTCCCTCAGCACAATGTCTTACGATAAAGTGATGATTATGAAGATATAAAAATGATACATTGAATTTTTATAGTAATAACTTATACTATAGCTAATTTATTTGTAGTACGACTTTTTAAATTTTCATAAAAATATAATGCCATAAAATGGGGAGGATGTAATTTGATTATATCTTACATTTGGAAATTTCTAACGTTGAAAAAAATTATTTTGATGGAACCCAATTTCATTGGCTCTAATAAAATATATAATTTAATAATTATATGGCATAAATCATTATGAAACCCTATACTCAAATAAGAAATGTATTATGTTTAGGACTAAGACAGTTTTAAGTGTACTCTGAAATTCTATATTTATTCAATTATCTTTGAACTGACTCCCATTGACTATAAGGATTATAAAAACTCAGTAAATAATCTTGAAACCATTTCAGAAAATTATTAATTTTCATTAAAATAAAACTAAATTACTTTTGGAAATATTTTATGGTGGTATATATTGTAAGATAATAAAATGAGTTTATTTTAGTAAAATATACTACCCACTCAGGTGTAACACTTTTTAAATCTATTTTAGGTCATCCCAGTTAACATAATCCATCATCATGGAGAGTATAAACTATATCATCTCATAAAAACATTCTTTGTAAATATCTGAATGACTCTTCAAAATTAGGTACACTTTGATCTCACAATGAAACTATATTATAAATTTTATTCATATTTACGGAAGGATTATTTAAATTGTTTACATATATAGAACCTTTTTATCATCTCTTATTATTCATGATGTATAAAAATGTTCTCCGCCTTTATTACCTTACTTAGACATACAAATATGTTCAACAATAATCAGATATTTAATGTCCAAGGAATCACTCAAACTATCAATTTTAATGACATGTGTTCTTATCCACATATCTATAACAAAAATTTTAGTAGCTCAAAATTTCACCATGGGTGGATACATACTTTTTAATCCATGACAGATACTTTTAAAAAAATATATTTTCAAGCATAATTTTTAAAATTGTGTTAGATAAATACAACCAGTCAGCTTTGAAGAACATGTTTGGGGATTTTATGTATGTTTGTCCAAGATTAATCACCAATACCACCACAAAATCAACTCTTGTTATGACTCAAAAACTATGTATTACACTAGTAAATTGCAACCTCTTAATTTTGGAAGGTATTGTGATTGGTGATATATCAAATATTTATTATTAGATGTATTATATCTTATTTGGACCCCAATGTTAGACTATCAACATATATACATAAGAATCCATATATGGTATTGTAGTTATTCTCAATTATAGATACCATCTTTGAGCAATGTATTACCATGTATAGAATCAATCCCCCACACAATAACCAAATGGGTTTCTGAAATATCCCCATAGATTGTTTATCTTGTGTGTGTTCATAAGTAAATTTTTGGGAACTCAATATTTCTATGAAATATTCTATTATGGCAATCCAACCCACACCATTTTCACTCTCTAGGTAATTATAACCATTTAATAGCCAAACGTCCTCATAATTGGGGGTTCTTTTGAAATTTCTGATTACGTGTATTAAATACTCCCCAAACATTGATGTGAGACATGGTTATAGTTATCAAATCCATACATAGGTGTTGTACCCCACACTCTTTGATTTTCATGATCACAATCACTTTCTTTTTTGTCTAACATTGTGTTTTAAGTGTTGTGGATGATAGGCAATTGATTGCCAAAAGTTTGGCCCAAAAAAGGACAAGGAGTGGACTGAAACTCAGTCCACCGGCCAACCGGTGTGATAGCACCGGCCAGCCGGTGGACCTGGCAGAGGCATTGCCCACTGCCAGGCTCCACCGGTCAGCCGGTGGCTTGACCACCGGCCAGCCGGTGGAACCTGCACTCAAGAGGGAGCCTCTGCCTCCCCACCGGCCAGCCGGTGGCCTCAGCACCGGCCAGCCGGTGGCACCCTCTCCAAATAGTGAAGGCTACTGCCTCACCACCGGCCAGCCGGTGGCTCTGGCACCGGTCGACCGGTGGCCCCTGGACAGGAATCCAATGCCATTTTGCAAACACCGGCCAACCGGTGGCCCTGCACCGGCCAGCCGGTGGACACAGTCAAACTAGCCGTTGGGCTGTTGACCAGCCTGTCCACTTGGCCTCCAACGGCTCTTTAAGCCTCTCCAACGGCTCCGAAGACTCCCCAAGGGTTCCATGCCTATAAATAAAGGCCAAGGAAGCCCCGGACACCTACCGGAACTATACGGAAGCCCACGGACACGTTGTTCATCATTTGGCGTACCTCCGGCGACTTCCTTCAAAGGAACCTCAATAGCTCCAACAACTTCCACATCCAAGGAGCTCCACTCAAGAAGCTTGGGAGTGCACGTCTTCAACTCCATTCAACCTTTGGCGCCCAAGTCTTCCCAATCACGGTTTTTCTTGTATATTTTATTTTGAGCTTAAAATTGGGTTTGTGCATACAAACCCCAAAACTTTTCTCATCCCCTCTTTCTTTGGGTTCTCACACCACCACTAAGGTGTGAAGAGGTTTTCTCAAGCTTTTCCTTTAAAAGGCTTGTGTCTCGGTGAGCTAGTCTTCACCCGTAAAAAGACTAGTGGGTTCTTGCTAAACCATTAAAAGCAAGTGGGTTCTTGCTAAACCACAAAAAGCAAGCTGTAATAGGTCCTAGTGCTACCTCAAAGCCTAGTGGGTTTCTTGCTAAAACCATTGAAAAGCAAGCGGTAGGAATCTCTCAACGGTTGAGTTGGGAGCGGAGACGTAGGCCGAGTTTTGGCCGAACTCCGTTATCAATTTTGTGTGTCTTGCCTCTTTATTTCCGCTGCACTTTAAATTTGTTTTAAATTGTTAATTAATTTTAAAAAGGCAATTCACCCCCCCTCTTGCCTTCTTTTCCTTGTTTCTTCCGACCCAACAATTGGTATCAAAGGGACCTTTGAGTAATTCCTTAACCCGGTTTCAAAGTTAAGATCTTTTTTTTTTGATGGCATCTACCTCTTTCGCCCCGAGGGCTACTCTTTGGGTCGGGCTCCATTTTTTGATGGATCCGACTATAATTATTGGAAAACCCGCATGACTAATTTTCTTAGAAGTATAGGGTATCCCATTTATAAAATTGTCATGCAAGGTTACACTCTCTCTTCCCCCGACGAATCCAAATGGACCCCCGCCGATATTAAAAATTTTGAGCTTGATGGCAAAGCCATGAATGCTCTTCATTGCGGGTTAGATAGAAATGAATTTAATCGTGTATCCACTTGCACCTCCGCACATGAAATTTGGAAGCTTTTAGAAGTGACCCATGAAGGCACTAATAAAGTCAAGGATACTAGATTAGATATGTATAGACAGAATTTTGAATCTTTTTCAATGCATCCAAATGAGTCTATTTCTGAAATGTTTACACGATTTACTGACGTGTGCAATGGGAGAAAGTCCCTTGGTGATGATGTTTCAGCTGAAACTATGGTGAAGAAGATCCTATGGATCCTACCAAGCAAATGGGCACCGAAGGTCACGGCGATTCAAGAAGCAAAAGACATCAAAAATATGCCGGTAGAGGAGCTCATCGGATCTCTCATGACTTATGAGATCACGATGAGGAGGCAAGCTCAAAAGGAGGGCACACCAATCAAGACACCAAAGAACATTGCCCTCAAGGTACAAAAGGAAGTAAGCTCCTCCTCATCCTCTTCCTCCTCATCTTCATCATCTTCAAGCGGCGACTCGGAAATGGAGAATCTCGCCCGCCAAATGCAAAAATTCATGAAGAAGCACAAGAAGAAAAAATCTCGCAAGGCGCGAAGGCAAGAACCCACCGCAAGATCCGAGCCCAAGGTAAAATGCTACGGGTGCGGCGAAAAGGGCCATTACAAGCCCGATTGCCCACTCAACAAGAAACGGGCCACGCCAAAGGAAAAAGGAAAGAAGAAGGTCCTCAAGGCCACATGGAGTGACACCTCCTCTTCATCATCCTCCTCCTCTTCCTCGAGCGACAACGGTACAAAATTCCTAATGGCATTCCATGAGGTAACATCTTCCGACTCCTCCTCTTGTTCTTCAAATTCCAATTCTTTAAATCATCTTTCTTATGAAGAACTCTCATTTGCTAGAGATCAATTGGAAAAAGGTTTTCATGAACTCTCTTCTAAATTTGTCGCGTTAAAAAAGTCTTTCAAAAAACTTTCCTCCGAAAAAGACCAACTTCTCAAAGAGAAGGAGGAACTCTCCCTTAAAATCCAAAATTTCCCCAATGTTGATTCTTTGGAATCAACCATTAAGGACCTTAGAGAGTCCCTAGCCAAGTTCACCCAAGGTGAACAAAAGTTTTCCAAATTATTAGGTTCTCAACGAGTATCTAGAACCACCAATGGACTTGGCTACACCATCCAAGCTTCCTCCTCCCATGCTCCAACTGTTTTTGTAAGGGGGAGCTCTTGTTTTAAATTTTGTAATTATTGTAAAAAACCCGGGCATCTCATTTATGAATGTAATTGTAAAAACGCCTGGTACGGTCAACCCAAATCGATTTTTTATTCGGACGAATTTTATAGGAGAAGACCCGCCATGAGGCAAGTGTGGATTGAAAAATCCCTCTTAGCGAGTCTCTCCGGGCCTAAAATCATCTCTTTCCAAAATCCCTCTCCCCGGTGACTTTTTGCTTTATTTAGGGGGAGTTAGGAGCTTTTAAGCTTTTTGTGTATTCATTTTTTTTATTTCAAACTCAACTCTTGGTTTCAATTCTTTCAATTCAAATTTTCTTTTAAATTTTCTTTTTTAAATATCCAACAGTTGGTATCGATTTTTCAAAACTCTCAATTTCAAAAATTTCATTTGGTTTCAAATTTCGAATTTCAATTGGTTTTTGATTCAAAACATTCAATTCAAACTGTTATTCAATTTTTCATTTCAAAATCTTTGATTCAAATTTTCATTTAAACTTCAAAAATTTCAATTGATTTTCAAATCTCCATCTAGTATTTCAAACCTTTTCCCTCAATCAAGTTTTATGCCCCATTCTATTTTGATAATCACAAAGGGGGAGAAATTTCTTGATTGATTGGGGGAGAATCTTTTCTCTCATGCTTAGTATTTATTTTCAATTTACTCATTTAAAGCATGCCTTCATTTAAGTTTTTACATTGCTTACATAAGTGATTGTGATCATCAAAATAGGGGGAGATTGTTGTACCCCACACTCTTTGATTTTCATGATCACAATCACTTTCTTTTTTGTCTAACATTGTGTTTTAAGTGTTGTGGATGATAGGCAATTGATTGCCAAAAGTTTGGCCCAAAAAAGGACAAGGAGTGGACTGAAACTCAGTCCACCGGCCAACCGGTGTGATACCACCGGCCAGCCGGTGGACCTGGCAGAGGCATTGCCCACTGCCAGGCTCCACCGGTCAGCCGGTGGCTTGACCACCGGCCAGCCGGTGGAACCTGCACTCAAGAGGGAGCCTCTGCCTCCCCACCGGCCAGCCGGTGGCCTCAGCACCGGCCAGCCGGTGGCACCCTCTCCAAATAGTGAAGGCTACTGCCTCACCACCGGCCAGCCGGTGGCTCTGGCACCGGTCAACCGGTGGCCCCTGGACAGGAATCCAATGCCATTTTGCAAACACCGGCCAACCGGTGGCCCTGCACCGGCCAGCCGGTGGACACAGTCAAACTAGCCGTTGGGCTGTTGACCAGCCTGTCCACTTGGCCTCCAACGGCTCTTTAAGCCTCTCCAACGGCTCCGAAGACTCCCCAAGGGTTCCATGCCTATAAATAAAGGCCAAGGAAGCCCCGGACACCTACCGGAACTATACGGAAGCCCACGGACACGTTGTTCATCATTTGGCGTACCTCCGGCGACTTCCTTCAAAGGAACCTCAATAGCTCCATCAACTTCCACATCCAAGGAGCTCCACTCAAGAAGCTTGGGAGTGCACGTCTTCAACTCCATTCAACCTTTGGCGCCCAAGTCTTCCCAATCACGGTTTTTCTTGTATATTTTATTTTGAGCTTAAAATTGGGTTTGTGCTTACAAACCCCAAACTTTTCTCATCCCCTCTTTCTTTGGGTTCTCACACCACCACTAAGGTGTGAAGAGGTTTTCTCAAGCTTTTCCTTTAAAAGGCTTGTGTCTCGGTGAGCTAGTCTTCACCCGTAAAAAGACTAGTGGGTTCTTGCTAAACCATTAAAAGCAAGTGGGTTCTTGCTAAACCACAAAAAGCAAGCTGTAATAGGTCCTAGTGCTACCTCAAAGCCTAGTGGGTTTCTTGCTAAAACCATTGAAAAGCAAGCGGTAGGAATCTCTCAACGGTTGAGTTGGGAGCGGAGACGTAGGCCGAGTTTTGGCCGAACTCCGTTATCAATTTTGTGTGTCTTGCCTCTTTATTTCCGCTGCACTTTAAATTTGTTTTAAATTGTTAATTAATTTTAAAAAGGCAATTCACCCCCCCCCCTCTTGCCATCTTTTCCTTGTTTCTTCCGACCCAACAATAGGCACTGAGGTAGTTAGTACTAATCATAGTCTACCATGGGGAGCATCATACAACCCTATGTATAACCACATCATTCATCAAACATCTCATCCAGTAACCGAAGCATCAAATTTCATTAGAAATAATTAAAATAACAATAAGACACAAATGGATAATAAAATAAAGACCAATAATAAATATATATTATTAAGTATTAATTAAATTATAATTAGAATATAATTATGGTGAGAAGTAGTACATATCATCTAAAAATATTCCTAAGGTATTATTAATTGGAAAATAATGAAAACTACATAAAAACTAAAATGAAATGTAAAATCCCTATTTCAAAACCCCATTTAAAATCATCAATTATGGACAAAGCCGTACATCAAACATCTTATAGAGAACCTAAACCTCTAACACATATGTTACCATATTTATTAGAGATTAGTTCCCACTTAATAGTCTTATATCACCATGGATACACATAGATCCCTTTAATTTAACATAAAGAGTCATTTTTAAAAAGAATGTGTTCCATGGTCATTAAGATACCATTAGTGGTGTTTGGTGGAAGATAAAACTACTTCAATATATTTATTAATACATAATAAAATGGAATAATCATCTTACCTAGAGACTAATCTATTATTTTACCCTGATTAGTTACCTATGGCGGTGATCATTTATATGAGAAAAACATCAATCATATTAGCGAGTCATCTTGTATGCACTTGGAATTGTAAAATACAATTCACACCACATGAGATGATCAAAATACTTATTATTGTCAAAGATATCATCTTAAATGTTTTTCCATCATAAAAAACATCCCTTAATTATTAGTTACATTAATAGGAACTCGAACCCAATATTGAAAAATCCAACCGTAAAAAAGGGTGATCTCACTCTACTCAAATACTATGATCATAATCATGGTTATGGATCATCACAGCACTATTAATATATCCTACATCCTAAATTAAGATAAAATTAATACAAAATTTGGAATTACTAATAAAATATAAACCACTACCTTTGATTCAATAGAAAAATCACTCACTATCCCTATATCACTATAGGTGTATCATGTCATTCCTTGATAATCCCATGACATGATCACAAAATTGTGTCATTACTCATAAAGTCCAACTAAAATATAAAAATTCATATTTATTCTATTATTTAAACCATATATTCTATGAATATATCATAACCCAAAGCATATCATTAAAGAACATAAAAACATATATCCTCTATAGAACCTAGTAGACATCTTATCTATGGTTCAAAAATCCATTATGATGTGGAGGTTTTCCACATAGTCATTACATAAAGTGAATTATCTAGACATGAATCCATACATGCTGGTATCCAGTAAATATAAGACATAAGAAAAATTAAATTCTATCAAAATATAGGACAACCTATACATAGTCAATAAAAACATAACAAAAAATAATAAATTATTTACCTTAAAATGTAATTACAGTAATTATTTTATTAAAAAAATAAATCAAAATCCATGTTATATTTAACCACCCATGGCCCCTAGATAAATCATATTTTAAATAATCTATTCACATCACCCCCATTCTACATGGAATCTTGTTTCAATTTTATTTATATTAAATTATATTTTATTATGATAATATATCTAAAAAGTTATTTCCTTTAGAATTTTATTTTATTATTCAAAACATTTTCCTCCAATTAAAACATCATTTCAGAAATATAATATGTTTTTAAGAATTATTTTAGAAGTTAATTTTTGTCTTCATTTGGATAAATATAATGAGTGGTGGGGTGGATTACAACATATAATATTAAAAACAACTATTAGATCATTCTTCATCAATATTAAAAACAAAATTTTCTCCCATTGATGTAGAAATGTATGACCAGAAATGAAAACATACACAATAAAAAAAATGAAATCATTCACCATTAACCAGTATATTCAATGGAACATATGAATGAGGTGAGATGATTTACAAAAACACATAAATCACACTTCCATTGAAATATTTATAGGGGAGTCACATTCCCTAATAGTTCACTACCCACTGCTAATTTTATTTTGAGTACTCTCTTTGTTAATGTCTGACCAAATTTTATTATGACGATTCTCTGTAGATTACGTTAATTCATATTGGTGAGGCCATATTGGGTGATTTATAAAGCTCTACTTTCATCCTATAAATGAATATTAACATAATGTATAATTTCATTATAATATAATATATTTATCATATGTTTCAATTTCAAAAAAAAAATGATGAACAAGTTTTCTAAAACTTTTTAAATTTTAACTAAAATTTACTTTTTAGAATCATAGAGCATTTTATGATGTAGGATAAACATTCATTAAAATACATTGGTTAGATTGGAACAAGATCATTTATTAATCTAAATTGTACTCCTTTGAATAAAACATGCACAAGAAACCATCATTAATCTCGTTATAAAATTTTGATCCATAAAATATTTTTTAGGGATTTTTATAATTAAGCGATTGGTATATTTCCAGTTGTCGATGGTTCATCCACATTATGAAACTTCCACATTCACCACTATACCTTGAGAAATTAATTATTTGGATTATGTAACCATAAATATTTATATATTATTTGGTAAAATTTTCCAATTATATAATAATATGAGAAAAATTATCCTCTTTCACATTTCATGTAAAACTCTATATCTTCAAGGAAATCACAATCACGATTAAAAATTCAAGAAAAAACCACTATTTTTTGAATTCAATGAAACATCCATATATTATGGATGTGCTGTTAAAATTCCATTTTTCAAAAAGCTAACAAAATTCAAGAACCCTTCCGTATAACTTTTCCCTTTTTGTGGATGAAAAATTAACTATAAAAATAATCTCTACATAATAAATCATAAAAAACTGGGAATCATAGCCACCTGGAACATAACAACTTACATTGTCATCTAGCATTATAAAAAATGAAAAACAACCAAAAAGAAAATATTTTGTCACCATGTGGGATTTTTCCAAACATTAATATTATATTTCACCTCTCATATAGTATTTAGGATGGCATACAGATGCTAACCAAACTAGTGAACCATTATTTAAATTGTTTATAAATGATATTGGATCCATTGGTTACTATTCAGCTGTAATGATACCAGCATATATTACAAAGATATATTCAATATTTTAAATATAATGATAACCTTAGTATATTCATATCAAAATTTCAAATATGGAAGATAAATATATCTATCTAAAACATAAAAAATATAAGATGAGTAATGGCCCCAATCCCAAATAACACTTTCAATTTTATTATCAATGATTTTACTTATAGTCCACAACTATATATATATATCTCCAAGATAATTACTAATTTAACAATGATAAGGTTAGATAAAATGGAAATCTATAATTTAATAATGATTGTATACTAATTTTATATTAAAAAATTTATGAATCCCATGAAATGAGGTTTATTCCACTACTATCGGGCCCTTTAAATTCGATAATAGAAATTCATAATTTATATAATCTATCATTTCGTCAAATTTTTCACTCTAAAAAAACTTTTTGATTTATATGTAATTTCATTCATAGTTGAAAAATCATTATTTACCAAATTATGATTCATATTATAGTTACGTTGGTTATAATTCAAGGCTTCTACATTTGGTGTAGAATTTATGTCTTTGAGGATTATGGATGATCGTGATATATTTGATGAGGATTCATTGGAGAATATATAATAGTGATACAGAGAAAAGTTATATGATAAAAATTAATATATTTACAAATCATGGTCCCAAAATAACACTATCATTATTTATAAATATAAATCAAATATCACATTGATAGGATATACATGAGGAAAACTATATCCAATTAATTCTTTAGATGTGCTGGAAGATGTATGATCATGTACAAAGTAATTTGATGAAGAATTGATTTGTTTTAATAAATAAAAAAATTAGTATTTGTGTATATCATAGTGCAATGTTTATGATGTGTGAAAAATATTACTCTCATATAAGATTAATTAAGAAGATTATAAGGAAATTAAACAACAATGGATGTGACCACACCGAAATCATGTAGATTGATGGTTAAAAAGTGGATTAATGAAAATATGTTTTCAGATTTGAAATTATCATAAAATATAATTAATGAGATCTTATAATATAAGGTCCTACACTAGAATATAAAATGGCTACATAAGATTAATATTTTTTTAATTATATCCCTACATAACAATAACTTAGGGCTATGCAAATGTGGAAAGTATATGGTTACCCCAAAGTTAGTATAATCTCATATAAATGGATTATATGAAATATGATATATATGGAAAATATAGGTTTTTGCGATTATTTCATGTCTTAGTTGTAGGCCTTGATAAATTGATACTACACTAGAATAAATTGGTTGAGGAGATCACACAGTAATCAGAATACTAATCAATGCGTTGTTGAGAAAAGAGAAGCGTTCATAATATGACATGGTGGTAAATATGTGAGACGTGTTTTTATTTAAAAAAAAATTAAATCATGGTTTTCAATACATATATGGAATAAATTAATGGGAAATATTTTCTGACCAATTTATCATTGAATTTTAGAAGATATTCTAAATTTTATATAAGGTAGAACAAATAACGATAGAGAAATTTTAATATTGATATTATTCAGACATTGAGTATCTTGAAATTGAGTGAACATTATTGTACAGTAGTGGTTATTATTCCTGAAATTGATAAAATATACACAAATAATGTTTTAATTCATTTAATTAAGCTATGATAATTAAATTTCCATAATATCAAAAAAATTGATTGAAATTTAAATTAGAATTAATTTTCATCACATTGGGTGAGTTGATTTAATATATTCTAATGAATTATAAAAAATTTAGTTATAAAGGGAATGTGAAATTATCATAAATTGTTACCAAATAATTAATTGATCTTATCAATTGATCAGATATTTTTGTGTTTATAATATCATATAAACACTTCTATGTATTATTTGTAAAAATTAATGTACTTAAAATATTTATTTATATTACTTTAATAGATGGAAACTATAGGGAAGAAAGATATTATTTCCATTGATCATATGTAGTTTATTAGAGAAAGGTAGTTAGATTATGGATAAATATTTAAATTTATTTATCTAATTATTTATGACAGAACTAAATTAGAAAAACGCAAGTACTTAATTATTATTTATTATTTAAGAAATAGTTTTGTCATTGGGTTTTTCTGTGGAATAAAAAGATATATCTCACTAATTTTGGATTAAATCTCATTTATCATCCAATAATTTATGTAAATATATATTAATAAAATATATATTATGGAGTAGATAATTCAATATTTCTTAACATCTTATGAGTATCTACTGTAAACCATAATGTTGATAAACTATTAAAGAGAACCTGATTTTTTTTCAATTTATTAATCCATCTTGTTGTGATTAGTTGATGAGACTAAAATGGATTAAACCATGGATCAATAGTGTAACATTCCTAAACAATGTAATGGTATTTCAATGTAGAATAGAGTTTTTTTAGAATAAATGTTATATACACCAAACAAGAGGAGTATTGGATTTTGGAACATCAATAAATAATCAATGTGTACTCTGAGGATGTATCAATATTTCAGAAAAATATAAAAATATATATATTTAGCTCATTATTGAATTTAAAAACCATAAAAATATTTGAAAGACTAATTATTCTCCTTCCATTTGTGGGAAAACCGATTTGTAAGTAGAAAATTTTGTAATTGGAAAAAATTATTTATTTTATACCTTGATTTACCCCACTTGTTGGGGTTTTTTTAAAGGTTGGGGTCGAAGCCTCAATTTATTATTTGAATGCAAAGACCTCTTTAGACTGAGTAGAGGGAGACCCATTACATAGCCCAAAGGCCCAAGGCAAAGTGGCCTGAATACAAGGCTTGAAAAGCCCATTTTTTTGGCCCAAAGGACCCTCGGTGAACAGTACTGCTACAGTACCCGGGCTACTAAAGTAACTGCTACAGTACCTCCACCGCTGCAGTATCTGCTACAGTCCCTCCACCGCTACAATGCTGCTGCTGCTACAGTGCCTTCGCTGGTACAGTACCCACTACAGTACTGCTACAATACATGGGAAATTCACCCCTGCCTGGATTTGATCCTGGGTCTTTTGGATGCCAAGCAGGAGCATGTACCACTAGGGTACAGGCTCGTTGGCACTTGTTGGGGTTATAATATTTTTGTGGTCCTGAATAATGGGTTTTAGATATGTATGTTAAAATATTAAATTCCATCTCTAAATCTATTTATTCATTTGTTTCACACAATGTTTTTATGATGAGACAACTTATTTTTATTGGAATAAATTATGTTTTTTGGATAAAATAGATTCTTATTTTTCTAATAGCCTATGTAAATGAAATTATAAAATATATATGATGATATGCTTATTTGAAATATATTTTCATTTTATTAGAAAAATAGAGTGAGAATATCCTTTTACAATCCCTTAAAAATGATGTCTATATGATTACATATAGTTCTTTTACAACATTATAGATATATAAAAATTTTCATGTTATCTGTTGAAATAATATGAAAGATAAAGATATTCATTTTTCACCAACAAAGGTAGAAAAACATTTCGTTTGGTTAAATTAATGATTAATAAGAAATTTCTGATGAAACTAAAGAATAATAACACAATCTCTAAGTTATGTTAGATTGATAAAAATTTTAAAAAAATTTATAACATTTCTTTTTAAGAAGATTGAGATTACAAAAACTCATACTCCCCCAAAATGAATAATGGCGATACGGATTCAATGGAAATGTTTTGGAAAGATATAATTATAAATCTAGATATTTTTTATAGTAACCAAGACTATATCAAATCATTATAGATAAATTTTAATCAAATAAATATTATCCCTCTAGTGGACATTATAGTCATAGAATATACAGGCATGAAAAAATGGATATTTCCATAAAAGTGGTGTACGGAATGAATATATAATGAAACTGGGTTCAATGATAAATATTTCAGTTTATATTCTAAAAGAACATAACCATGAAATTGGAAAACATATATCCATGGAAAATGAACTAAAAGAAATAATTATTCATCCCAAAACCAAAAATGGTGATATGATAAAATAAAAAACCGATCTAATCATGATATTGAAGTAAAAATATTCCTTTATAAAAAATAATTGTGTGGTATTAATGAAGTGTGAATAAAATATAAAACTATATAATGGAATGGGAATGAAAAAACAACAACATCGATAGTGAAAATGTAACACCCCAGGTAAATAAAGAATATGACATTTTTATATTTATCCATATTTGTGAATAAAATATTAATATTACTTTAATGTGGATGTTATTCTCTTTGGCGTACCCAATATGCAACAACGAGTTTCTTGGGAATCTTACATTGCACTCTAATAATAAAATAATATTATTTTAAATGGTAGTTAATGCCTAGTCGTTGTAATTGTGGGAATGAACAGAACTAACTAAAAAATGATCATATATGTTTTTCAAATATTTTTACTCTTTACAATAAATGTTAGAGGATTAAAAATGCGAATGAATCCAATTTTAAGCGTAGACAGTCTAATATTCTTTAAAAGGTCGATTAACCGCCTTTTGAGGGAGAACCTCTTTTAAATCCACCTTTTGAAAATTTAATGTGTTATATTTAATAAAATAAAATTGTTCTTTATAATAGAGACGTCAAAATTTACTTTGTGTGAATTTTTTGTAGTTTTCCGAAAAAGTTCAATTTTTAATGAATAGTGAAAAATGTTGTATTTTAATTCAAAACCTCTTTTTAATCTAATTTATTTATATGATTAGATTATCTTTTTAATTGGTTTTAAAGTGTAAATAGAATATATTTTTACCATTTAATTCAATGGTGGTCATTGTAATTAATATCACATTAAGATTGGACATAAACGAGTGTCAATCTTTTGAAATATATTGTTTCATAAAAACGCGCTATTTGTTTTAACAGCGAGATTTAATTATAAAATTAATCAATTCAACTTCTATGTTATGAATATGGTAAAACGGACATCATTTTTGAATTCGGAATATCAAATATAGATTAGGGTGAATTTTTGATATTTTTGTGAAAACATCAATTTTTGATAAATAGTGAAACCACAAAGTGGTGGTTACAAAATTTGATTTTTCGTTTAAATGTGACTTTACCACTTCTGTGATTTTAATTTCAAAAATCCAATTTAAATTATTTTAATATTTATGTAAAATGTGGTTCAATGGGATTGAAAAGTAACATTTAAGTTTTATTAATCGTGATTAAAGGTAATTAGTGTGATTTAAGGTAAAAATGATTTTATAATAAAATGAAAATATCATGACCCATGTCTTAACCCTATTGGATGAGTTATGTCCGACCAAGACAACCAATGGGTTGATTTTGGGTACCCCATGGAGCCACGTGGGTTTGATAATGACATTTATGCCTTTTATTTAAAGTTAAAATAAAAATGTCACAAACATGATTTGTTTTACTAAAACAAATTTTACATGGGGTTATACAAGTAATATATTTTTCTATAAAAATTCATTAGAAATCTAAAAATATTTCCTACATCATGATATTTTTTTTATAATTTTTAGACGTTAAATATATTAAATTCTTTATGACATCATGATGATGCAGTGATGACCTCATTATTTAACGATTTAAATAAAATGAAAAGATAATGAAAACTCTATGACCTAAACATGTCCAAAACCTATTGGATGGGTATATTTCGAACCCTTATCACCTTATCCTCGAAACACATCAATGTGGGACCATTAAAATCCGAAAATCATTTTAAAATAAAGTAACCTTTTATACCTTTCCAAGAGTGCCCCTCCTCTCCTCTTATAAAGGGCCCCCACCTCTACCTCTTTACCCACTCTTCCAAAGCCTTTGGCTCGACCAACCCCTGCCCATTTTGTATCTTCACATACTTATCTAACTCCTTGAAGCCTCACTTTGGGCAGAAGTCTTCCCAAGGAAGCTTGTTAGCTCAAACCAAAGGGAGTTAACCGATTTTAATGTAATGTCTTCACTTGAGTCCTTTTGTTTTATTTTGCTTCTCCGACCCCCTAAACTCTTTTTATTCATTTATTTTGTAACAAATCCAGTATCTTCAATATACTATTATGTTTTTATAATAATTATTCGATCTACACTTACACACACCTTCATCTAATGTTTAATGAACATACTGTTTCTGTGGATGGCGAATTTCTGCATCACGAAACGATGATTGTTCAACACTCATATAACACCTTCAAAGGTGGAAATTAAGATGTCACTATTTTTATAAATGATATATAATACATTTATGTTTTACTTAAGCTTCTATATTTTTCATTTGTGTCATACCTTTATGGATTCCATTATGGGTATACGTGATATCTTCATTTTAGGAAGTGCGGACTACCGCCCCCTCAAAGTGATTTCATTCGTTAATGCCATATGTGGGACGTATAAAGGATGGATTTAATGTTATTATATATGATGTTATACTGGAATTATAATATACATTTATATAATTATTTTTTTCTTTCCATTAATGTTTGAGTGAAAAATGAAAATAGCGTTCATGCGTACGTACGGCTTACCGTCTCCAAGAACGGTGCATTTCATTTCTTATCCTCAAATGTAATATACTATTATAAGTAAATATAATGGATATATATGATGTATGATACATCTAATGGATGAATATAATTCTGGAATTAAAAATATATATATCTCTCATTTAGTTTTAATTCCATTAATATGACTTAGAAATGAAAGTAGCGTTCAAGCGTATATACGGCTTACCGTCTCCATGAATGGTGCATTTCATTTCTTACCTCTAAATGATTATGTAATATTATAAATACATGTATATTCTGGATATATATGATATATATGATATCCAAATCATGAATATCATTATTGAGATTATGGATATTTGACTAGGAGATCAACTTGTAAATATAAGAGGTTCACATTTGACTTAAGTACCAAATAACGACAAAACAATCGTTATTAACTTAAATGATTACATAATGTTCATGACATTGTAATAAGTGATATAAAAGGAATAATGAACTTGAAAAAGGGTCTCAAGTAAGTATAAATTAACTCATGTTTATTATTCAGGAGATTAAAGAACGATCGAGTCAAGTCGGACCCGAGGTAAGGGATCCTACTCCTCTCTTTCTTTTTAAGTACGCTCTTTTATGTCATTCCTTTTAAAGATCATATTTCTTGTTATTGGGATGTTATTTTATATTAATATTACTTTATTTTTTATGTTCATATTATGAGAGACCATATTCTCTCTCATCAATCCATTTTGGATGTTTTGAGTGGCGACGTTAGGCTGCCGAATTTTCGTAAGAGATCTAACCTCTCTCTTTCTTTTTAAGTACTCTCCTTTATGTCACTTCTTTTAAGCTCCTCTTTGTTATGATGGGGGATGTTCTTTTATATTACTATTTCTGTAAACATTATGTTAATATGATGAGAGACCCTATTTGATCTCATCAATCAATTTTTGGAAGTTTTATGTGGCGCCGTTAGGCTGCCGAGTTTTCGTAAGGGATTTTTCATCTCACTTTTAGTCCCGTGAGATTAATGCTACATTTGCCACCATTTCCTTTGAGTGGTGTATGTAATTCCCATTTTTATACTCTTTGTGTAATATAATTTCATTTATGGGTATTTATATATTTATTTTATGACCCTTCTTCAATGGGTTGTACGTTTTGAAAGTTACCCAAGTCAGTAAGGGAACCTTTCACCCTCCTCTTTTTAAAAGACTTCTTTTGTTATGTCTTTTAATTCACATAAAATAATGTTGGGATAAGTTCTTCTATGTCCTTATTTATTTAAATTTTATGTCCATGTGATAAGATACACTTTTTATCTCTTATCAACTCATTTTCTGAATTTTGTAGTGATGCCATTAGGTTGTCAAATTTTTGCAAGGGAACTTCTTAACCCAAATTTGACTCTTTGGGATAAACTTATACTCCATGAATATATAGTTCTATGAATATGTGTGAATAACCTCTGATTTTGTTACACTTAATATCCACTTATATTTGGTGTATTCGTTTGTCACACATAATTATGTAATTGATTTATCCTTAAACCAAGGATTCCGTCTTTGTAAGGGACTTTTTCTCAATCTCCTTTCATTAAGGCATATTTCATTTTATACACAACATTCTTTTATATGGTGTATAAACCCCTTTGAATTTTAATTTTATACAAAAGGAATATTTTTCTACGAAGCGTTTTACTAAATGACAAAAGGAATGTTTCTTTTAACGTACGCGGTGACAACGACCTTTTCCGCCGCCGCGAGTATTATTTGATCTTTGGCATCCTCAACAAGCCGTAATGTTTTTAAAATAAAATAAATACCATATACTCTTTTATGTATGTTGGTATTGAAAATGGTCTTGATAAAGGATTCTATTGTGTTAATATATTTAAATGATATATTGTGATTGAAATGTGGAAATGTTATCATTACTTTATATTGGTTTTATGTGTTATAATTTTATAATGGTACTTGGACATTTTACGGGTGGTTACATGATAAACCATATGACGGGTGGTGCCGTGAATACCAGGACGGGTGGTTACGTTATAACCTATAATGCATTGGGTATAGAATTCCACCGTATGGATTTTACGTTAAGTATTTGTGGAAGTCGGTCGTATGGCTATTCCATTAAGTATGTGTGGAAGTCGACCGTATGGTCATTCCACTTATGTGTGTTTATGTCCCAAGTTACCTTTATATGTTATGTGATCTTTATTTGGATTTTATGGTAATCTTTTGGTTACAGAAGGGTATGTAATGAACTTTTATTCAGTGAAGAGTTATTACTACTTCAAAAATGTGAAAAGTATTAATTTGATAAAGTATACATGGTTTACTATATGTTTTGAAAAACTAACAGTTTTCATTCTTTGTGTATCCCTTACTGAGATTTTTATGCTTATTCCAAGTATTTGAAATGTTTTTCACAGGACATAATGTGGAATATGGTCATGGATGGGATCAAGGGAAAGTCATGCTACCTAAAATATGGAACTAGACATGTTTCTTTTTAAGTGTTTTTTTATTTTATGGAAATTTAGTAGAAGTGACTACTTTGTAATATTTTGATATGTAATAGTTATGTCCTAATTCTCTAAAACTCTAAACCTGAAAAGATCCTCAATGTGAATTATTCATTTAATTCAATATTAAGTAAGGTTTAAGGCTGGGGCCTTATAGTTAGTATCAATGGTCGGTTTAGATATCTTTAGAGGTTAGGGTATTCTCTAATCATAAGTGACAGTACCATAATGGTTAGGATTTCAGAAGGAGTCCATGTTTTAGATTAAGTGAATGAGTAAGTATATCTTAGTGTTTACCTTCCTCATTAGTACATGATGGTTTTTTTGATATAATCACACTGACATTTTTTTTAGTGAATGGATGGATCTAGAAGGCACCAAAGAGACAACAGGTTTGAAGGAAACTGTGGTGGTTCTCTGAATAAGATACTTGATAAAATGGGGGATTCAATGAGGAAACTAGTGGGTGTTCTAAACCAACTATCAAGGAGTCATGATCAACCACTTGAACCTTGGTATGTTCTATAATGCATCATGTACGAGATGACCAATCAATGTGGAAGTTCGGGTAATAATTATAAAGGTAACCATTAGAGTTTATATGATCCTTACTTTTGAGGTAATTATGGGTTATTATATGTTATGATGGAAAATTAAAGGCCTGAGATAAACTTGAGGTTAAAATATATTATGATTATTTTTGAATATTTTATCTCGTTTTGGGGAATGATTTAAGAATTATATAGTTTTGGAAAAAAGACAACACGAAGACCGTGTGACAACCTGTTGAGTCAGACAAAGATGCGGGAACCGAACCCACAACCAAAGTGCGACTGATATTTATCGCCTACCACTGGACTACGTGAAGTCCCTGGTTAGTTTGACTAATTCTATTTAGTTAGATGCTTTTAGGAATCAAGAGTAAGTTTATTTTGGGTTATCTATGGAAACGATTAACCTATCATGGAGGATATGTGATTAGGTTAATTACTTTTTGATATGAGAATTTAAGAGCAACTGATGTTATCAGGAGGTAAAAGTTAATTTGTACCTTGGAAGACTATGTGAAAAAATCCTTAAAATATTTGGGTTTCAATCTTAGTCTGGTTTACTTTGATGAATTTTATGGACATATTTTTTATCAAATGGTCCACGTTGAACTTTGGGTTTTGTTGAACAAATTTTGGAGATTAAGAATAGATTTTCTTTTTATAAAGGGTTATCCTTTTCTAGATTATCTGATCATTTACTAACCTTTTTTGTATTGGTTTTGGTTAGAGTCTAATTACATGGGAAGTATATAGTTCTCTTTTGTGGATTAGGTGATTCTCTAGAAATTGATTATAGTACTCTTAATGCGAACAAGTCTTCCTAAATACCCGTCTTTTGGAGAAAATATGAGTTTGAATAAGGAATCTAGTAAAAGTTGAAAGTCTACATGACAAGTATGTATGTTTCATTATGATTTAGTTAAGCTCAAAAAAAAATTCCTCAATAAAAAGTTACTTAAAACAAAAATGTTGGCTATTAACTTTTCTTACTGGGGAATCAAATACCGTTTAACCCATCACAAGTTTGTGATTTTCTTGTGGTTAACTTTCTCCTATACATGTTTTCTATCACTCCCCATCAGAACATGACCCTATGTTTTCTACTTCATGCCCATGTTTTCCTACATGGAATCTTATTATGGGTTAACTCGGGTGACCTCTGTACTTATCTTTCTTTATTTTAATGTGATTGTTTTACCGACTCTTGTTCCGATGTGGGACTTTCATTGATGTTTCCAAGCTCAATTTTAAAATTGTGAGGATGCAATTCCCAAAAGCGGGGAAGTATGTTACACCCCAGGTATATAAAGAATATGACATTTTTATATTTATCCATATTTGTGAATAAAATATTAATATTACTTTAAAGGGGATGTTATGCTCGATGGCGTACCCAATACACAACAACGAGTTTCTTGGAAATCTTACGTTGCACTCTAATAATAACATAATATTATTTTAAATGGTAGTAATGCCTAACCGTTGTAATGGGGGGAATGAATAGAACTAACTACAAAATCATTATATATGTTTGTCAAATATTTTTACTCTTTACAATAAATGTTAGAGGATTAAAAATGCGAATGAATCCAATTTTAAGCGTAGACAGTCTAATATTCTTTAAAAGGTCGATTAACAACCTTTTGATGGAGAACATCTTTTAAATCCACTTTTTGACAATTTTCGGTGTTATATTTGACAAAATAAAATTCTTATTTTATAATCGGGACATCAAAATTTACTTCCTGTAAATTTTTGGTAGTTTTCCGAAAAAGATCAATTTTTAATGAATAGTGAAAAATGATGTATTTTAATTCAAAACCACTTTTTAATATAATTTATTTATATGATTATATTATCTTTTTAATTGGTTTTAAATTGTAAATAGAATATATTTTTTCCATTTAATCCAATGGTGGTCATTGTAATTAATATCACTTTAAGATTGGACATAAACGAGTGTCAATCTTTTGAGAGATATTGTTTCATAAAACCACGTTATTTGTTTTAACAGCGGGATTTAATTATAAAATTTATTAATGAAACTTCTATGTTATGAATTTTGTAAAATTTAAATCATTTTTTAATTCAGAATATAAAATATAGCTTAGGGTGAATTTTTGGTATTTTTCTGAAAAACATCAATTTTTGATGAATAGTAAAACTACAAAGTGGTGGTTACAAAATTTGATGTTTCGTTTAAATGGGACTTTACCACTTCTGATATTTGAATTTAAAAAATATAATTTAAATGATTTTAATGTTTAAGTAAAATGTTGTTCAATGGGATGAAAATAATTTTTGATGAAAAGTATCTTTTAAGTTTTATTAATCGTGATTAAAGGTAATTAGTGTGATTTAAGGAAAAAATGATATTATAATAAAATGAAAATATCTTGACACATGTCCTAACCCTATTTTATGAGTTATGGCCGACCAATACAACCCATGGGTCGATTTTGGGTACCCCATGGAGCCACTTGGGTTTGATAATGACATTTATGCATTTTATTTAAAGTTAAAATAAAAATGTCACAAACATGATTTGTTTTACTAAAACAATTTTTACATGGGGTTATAAAAGTCATATTTTTGACTATAAATATTCATTATAAATCTAAAAATATTTACTACATCCTGATATTTTTTTAATAATTTTTAGACATTAAATATATTAAATTCCTTATGACATCATGATGATGCAGCGATGACCTCATTATTTAACGATTTAAATAAAATGGAAAGATAATGAAAATATCTATGATCTACACATGTCCAAAACCTATTGTATGGGTATATTTCTAACCCTTATCACCTTATCCTCGAAACACATCAATGTGGAACATTTAAAATCCGAAACTCATTTTAAAATAAAGTAACCTTTTATACCTTTCCAAGAGTTCCCCTCCTCTCCTCTTATAAAAGGCCCCCACCTCTACCTCTTTACACACACTTCCAAAGCCTTTGGCTCAGCCAACCCCTGAACATTTTGTATCTTCACATCCCTATATAACTCCTTGAAGCCTCACTTTGGGTAGATGTCTTCCCATGGAAGCCTTTGAGCTCAAACCAAAGGGAGTTACCCGATTTTATGGTAATGTCTTCACTTGAGTCCTTTTGTTTTATTTTGCTTCTCCAACCCCCTAAACTCTTTTTATTCATTTATTTTGTAACCACTCCTGTATCTTCAATATACTATGATATTGTTATAATAATTATTAGATCTACACTTACACACACCTTCATCTAATAGTTAAAGAACATACTGTTTCTGTGGATGACAAATTTCTGCCTCACGAAACGATGATTGTTCAACACTCATATAACACCTTCAAAGGTGGCCATTAAGATGTAACTATGTTTATATATGATATATAATATTTTTATGTTTTACTTAAGCTCTTGTATTTTTCGTTTGTGTCATACCTTTATGGCTTCCATTATGGGTATACGCGATATCTTTATTTTAGGAAGTGCGGACTACTGCCCCCTCAAAGTGATTTGATTCGTTAATGCCATATGTGGGACGTATAAAGGATGGATTTAAAGTTATTATATATTATTTTATACTGAAATTATAATATACCTTTATATCATTATTTTTTTCTTTCCATTAAAGTATGAGATAGAAATGAAAGTAGCATTCATGCATACGTATGGCTTACCGTCTCCATGAACGGTGCATTTCATTTCTTATCCTCAAATGTAATGTACTATTATAAGTACATATAATGGATATATATGATTTATGATACATCTAATGGATAAATACTATTCTGGAATTAAATATATACATATCTCTCATTTTGTTTTAATTCCATTAATATGACATAGAAATGAAAGTAGCGTTCATGCGTACGTACGGCTTACAGTCTCCATGAATGGTGAATTTCATTTCTTACCTCTAAATGATTATGTAATATTATAAATACATGTATACTCTGGATATATATGTTATATATGATATCCAAATCATGAATATCATTATTGAGATAATGGATATTTGGCTACGTGAACAACTGGTAAATATAAGAGGTTCACTTTTGACTTAAGTACCAAATAACGACAAAACAATCCTTATTAACTTAAATGATTACATAATGTTCATGACATTGTAATAAGTGATATAAAACGAATAATGAACTTAAAAAATTTTCTTAAGGAAGTTGAAATTAACTCATGTTAATTATTCGGGAGATTAAAGAACGATCGAGTCAAGTCGGACCTGAGGTAAGGGATCCTACTCCTCTCTTTCTTTTTAAGTATGCTATTTTATGTCATTCCTTTTAAAGATCATCTTTCTTGGTATAGGGATGTTATTTTATATTACTCTTACTGTAATTTTTATGTTCATATTATGAGAGACCCTATTCTCTCTCATCAATCCATTTTGGATGTTTTGAATGGCAACGTTAGGCTGCCGAATTTTCGTAAGAGATCTAACCACTCTCTTTCTTTTTAAGTACTCTCCTTTATGTCACTTATTTTAAGCTCCTCTTTGTTATATTGGGGGATGTTATTTTATATTCCTCTTTCTGTAAACTTTATGTTAATATAATTAGGGACCCTATTTGATCTCATCAATCCATTTTTGGATGTTTTAAGTGGTGCCGTTAGGCTGTCGAGTTTTCGTAAGGGATTTTTCATCTCACTTTTAGTCCCGTGAGATTTATGCTACATTTTCCACCATTTCCTTTGAGTGGTGTATGTACTTCCCATTATTATACTCTTTGTGTAATAAAATTTCATTTATGGGTATTTACATATTTATTGTATGACCCTTCTTCAATGGTGTGTACGTTTCGATAGTTACCCAAGTCGGTAAGGGAACCTTTCACCCTCCTCTTTTTAAAAGACTTATTTTGTTATGTCTTTTAATTCACATACTATTATTTTGGGATATGTTCTTCTATGTCCTTATTGATTTAAATTTTATGTCCATGTGATGAGATACCATTTTTATCTCTCATCAACTCATTTTCTGAAATTTGTAGTGACGCCATTAGGCTATCAAATTTTTGCAAGGGAACTTCTTAACCCAAATTTGATTCTTTGGGATAAACTTAAACTCATTGAATATGTCGTTCTATGAATATGTGTGAATAGCCCTGATTGTTTTACACTTAATATCCACTTATATTTGGTGTATTCTTTTGTCACACATTAATATGTAATTGATTTATCCATAAACCAAGGATACCGTCTTTGTAAGGGACTTTGTCTCAATCTCCTTTCATTGAGGAATATTTCGTTTTATACACAACATTATTTTATATGGTGTATAAACCCCTTTGAATTTTACTTTTATACAAAATGAATCTTTTTCTACGAAGCGTTTTACTAAAAGACAAAAAGGAATGTTTCTTTTAACGTATGCGGTGACAACGAACTTTTCCGCCACCGCCAGTATTATTTGATCTTTGGCTTCATCAACAAGCCGTAATGTTTTTAAAATAAAATATATACCATATACTCTTTGATGTATTTTGGTATTGAAAATGGTTTTGATAAAGGATTCTATTGTGTCAATATATTTAAATGATATATTGTCATTTAAATGTGGAAATGTTATCATTCCTTTATATTGGTTTTATGTGTTATAATTTTATAATGGTACTTTGACATTTTACAGGTGGTTACAGGATAAACCATATGATGGGTGGTGCCGTGAATACCAGGACGACTAGTTACGTTATAACCTCCAATTCATTGTGTATAGAAGTTGTCCATATGGCTATTCCATTAAGTATGTGTGGAAGTCGGCCATATAGCTATTCCATTAAGTATGGGTCGAAGTCGACCTTATGTTCATTCTACTTAAGTATGTTTATGTCCCAAGTTACCTTTATATGTTATGTGATCTTTATATGGGTTTTATGGTAATATTTTTGTTACAGAAGGGTAAGTAATGAACTTTTATTCAGTGAAGAGTATTTACTACTTCGAAAATGTGAAAAGTATTACTTTGATAAAGTATACATTGTTTACTGGTTGTTTTGAAAAACTAACAGTTTTCATTCTTTGTGTATCCCTTACTGAGCTTTTTATGCTTATCCCAAGTTTTTGAAATGTTTTTCACAGGACTTAACTTCGAATAGGGTCAAGGATGGGATCAAGGGAAAGTCATGATACCTAAAATATGGAACTAGACATGTTTCTTTTTAAGAGTTTTTTTATTTTATGGAAATTTAGTAGAAGTGACTACTTTGTAATCTTTTGAGATGTAATAGTTATGTCCAAATTCTCAAAAACTCTAAACCTGAAAAGATCCTCAATGTGAATTATTCATTTAATTCAATATTAAGTAAGGTTTAAGGCTGGGGCCTTATAGAAAATTTATGGAATGAGATGAAATTTAAATTTGGAAATAGTAGAGGAAATGAATTAAAATGATAAATTCAATTGAAAAAAGACATAAAGGAGGGTGAATACAATGTTCTGCTTTTATCCAATCATTAGGCACACCATGAGATTGTTCCTATAATCCCAACTCCACTATGGTGGAAGAAAATCTACTCAATAATAATCTCATATAAAGTATTAATGTAAAAGGAATATTTTTTATAGAATGTATTTTATAGGAACAATCCATGGTCGTATTGAAATGTACTACATTAAACGATTTATTCTTAAATAAAATATAAGAACAATAATTTCCATGATGTAGGGAGGTATGTAAAAAAGAATAATTTGTCACATTGATGAATAGAGATATCATGATGGATGAATGTGAAGTTGAAATATATATAATTATTCCTCAGGTACATATGGTCTCTTATTTACAAAATCCCTTATAATGAGAAATTAATCAATTATAAGAAAGAATGAAAGATGTTATTTTATTTGTATTTAGGTTGGATAAACATATAAAACAAGATCTATAAAGGAAAATATGTCTGACATGACTCTAATGGATATTGTGAGGGATAGACATAAATAATTCCTATAATACCCCCAGTTTTTGGTAATTAAACCTTGTTTTATTCTTTTTAATTGCATGAAGTATATGGGAGATGATTGGGGAAATTTTTGGTGACATTTAAATCATAAAAGGGAAAAATGTGGGGATGCACGGGCTGCACACTGTTTTCCAAACCGTGCGGAAGCCGTGCAGGTAGTGGTCTTTTGGACAAAGGAGACCACACGGTGTGCACACGGTTTTCCCAAACCATGTGAGGAGGTCGTGCAAAGAGCCCCACTCTGGCAGTGACTACCACACAGTTAGCGCACGGTTTAACTAACCGTGTGGACAAACCATACATGAAGTCAACTAAAATCCTATTTATTATGATCTAATCCATTTTATCATTTAACCCTATCTTTTTCCCCCAAATGGCCCTAACACGGGATTTCTCCCTAGGGAAGGTGGGAGAACACTTACCAAGAACTTTGGAAGTGATCAAGAGGGTTGCCTTGGCATTTGGAGCCTGTTTGATCGCACTAAGTCTCTTTATTGTCTTTTTTTCTTAGATCTCCATCTTCCCTCTTATTAGATCCTTAGATCTACTCCCTATGTGGGTAGATCAATGGTGTTGGATGACTTCTAAGTTGGGTTTTGGTCTTTTTGGTGACTGGGGAAGGAATCTAAGGAGAGTCTTGGAGAATCGTCTCGATTTTGTTGGGGTCTTCATCTGCTGGTTGGTTTCGCCCAATTTGTTGAGGTAGGTGGCTTCACTCACGACTCCAGTTGTTAGAATTGGTTTTATTAGTTTCAAATTGGTTATTTGAATGGAATTTATTGTGAAAATCATGGATTAAATCTTCTTTAGTGATGATTTATGGTTTTGAGGAAATTGTGAAATCTGGGTGAATCGTGTGCAAAGTGACTTGGCTATTTTAATTTTAAATGTTGAATTTAAATTATGAAATTTATGAAATTGTAAATGTTTTGATGAGAAATGGGTTTTCAATAAAATAAGTGTTTTATTGAATTAGATTTGATGGATTTGGTTTTCAATAAAATGGAATCTTTATTGAAATGGTTTGAATTTTTTGAACACACTTGGTTTGGATGGAAAATGGATTTCAATAAATGTGTTTTATTGAAAGGATAGTTTGGAATGATTTTTGGGAATGTGTTGAGTGTGTTTATATTGCATGTACGGGGTTTTTTGAAATAGGACCTTGTTCTCAGTGCCAAATTTTTAATGGAATGTGGTAACTATATGTATGAGGCATGGTTGAAATATGACTGTAAGCTTAGTGCCAAAGGTGTAATGGCACCTGGGAAATAATTAACTTGTGAAGACTTGGTAGATCGATGAGAAACCTCTCATGAGTATGCAACTATTATAACAAAGCATGCATGGTTGATTTCACGGGGTTGTAAAATGGTTTGGTATGCCAAAAATTAATGTTTGTGAAATGGTACGGAAGTTGTTTGGTTATTTTTCTAGAAAAATAACTTTCTGGAATAATTGTATTATTTGGTTATGAAATTCGTTTGGTTATGAATGGTTTGGAAACTTTTTTATATTTAGTTATAAACTGATTTTGTGAAACTATTTTACAAAAATTGTTTTTATATAAATGTTGGGAACTCTTTTATCCTAGTTGCGTGAGTAGGGAAGTCATTAAGGGAAACCTACGGGGTTATACTCACCCCTGTATTGGAACTTTGGTGCTTCTTCAGGTGTCTTGTCCCGGGACATAGGTAATGGTAAATAACATCATTACTAGTGGTCCGTGGTGGTTCTTGGGAGATGTGGTGGTGCTTGGAGCATGAATCTCGTTGCGGAGTTATGGAGTGTGTCCTGGTCTTTTTGGGGTCTTGTGCTAGTCTTCCACTTGGTACTATGATATTTTTTTTGTTGTGTTGGCTCGTGGAATTATGTAGTATCACTTTTGTAATACATGAGTTGGTTGTTTTAATAACATACATCAAATAGTGGTTGTTAGTGGATGTTGTGGTTTGGTTTCTTAAAGGGTAAATCATCCCCCAATAGTATTTGAAACACTTCGGCATTTATTGCCAGCCTTTGGCACCTTGTGGATGTCGCTTAAGCACAAGTAATGACTTGTTGTGTTCTTAATCGAATAAGGATAAGATGGTCATTATAATTACTAATTGTAATTTGAAATTATACTAGATATCCAGAGGAAAATAATGGTGGAAGATCCCTCTAATGGATGAGGAATAATGATGAAGTATGTAGTGAATCTTTATCAAAGGAAAGGACATTTAAAATTGAGATTTACCTCATAATAATGTTAAACATGGATCCAAAGAAGAACGAAAAATTTAATGAAAATATCAAGAGTGATATTTTTAAAAGTGGAATTTCATGGATAATATTTATAATGGATTTCAAGAGAGTTTCAAGATAATGGTTGGTTTTACATGACTAATAAAAATCCTCAATTAGTGAATGTTTTGGATATATGCATATTCCCAATTTATTTATCTTCTCTAAATAGTTAATGATGTGGTGTGTAATTACGGTTAAGATATGGCCCATTGGTATTTTTGTTGAATGAAATTACATGAAACCAATGGTTTTTTTTAAATTATGTATGAAATTTATTCATAATATTAAATAATGGGTGATGTATTATGGCCAATATGGATACCAAATATAAAATTGTAGTTATATGATTAGTAACATATGTTTGACTATTTCAAAGAATAACTGTGAATTCTAGTGAGATGAAGTATATAGAGACCATCAATATCCATACATTGACATTAAATCAATGTTTTAGAATACTTAAAATATTACACAACCAAACACCCAATGGTCAAATTTATTTAGTGCCTCAGGAATCCTGGAAACATAAACAACGGAAAATGAGTAAGAAACATTATACCCCAATTGGTTCTCCAATAATATAACCCATCATATACATATAATAAAATATATATATCTTCATAACCAGGGGAAGGAAACTTAAAATGGGGATAGATCAGATGCTCACTAATGTTACCAAAAGATATAAGTAGGCCCAAAAATAGCATAAGGTAAATGTTGTTGAAAAATTATATGATCATACATTGAATATCATAGATCATAAACATAAATAATTGAATAAATAATATAAATTCCTAATTAAGGAATCATAAGTTAGAAAAGAGAAAGATCGTTGAAGGAATAAGACATGGAACTTGTGGAATAAACATAAATATAAAACATCTAATGTTAATGAAACCTACCAAAACCTTCATAACATGTTAATCTTGGGTTATTAACCTGTGTACCTTATTTGGGATTAGAATTCCCTCTCTTTTACCCTCTTATATTTTTCTAGGTAATACATCCCATATACACTCTTATTTTTTGCTTAAGATACCCTATTTAATTGGGATTGGGATTCCTTCATATATACCCTCTTGTTTTGGTGTTGTAATTCCCTCTCATGTAACCTCTTGTTTCATACTTGAGATGCCCTCTGGTTTTAGGCTTTAGATACCCATCTGTATAACCTCTTGTTTTAGGCATCAGATACCCTCCCATTTACACTCTTAATTATGGATTGGGATTCCCTCCCATTTACCCTATTAAGGTAATAAAACATTTATCATTACCCAATTCATTGGATGGGGATAAAGTTCCCTATAACTAAATAATTAAATATTACATCCATGTTTGACAATATACAATACAATCATCATATCATGAAACATGAATACATAAGGGTTTTTAAAAAATAAAATCGAATTCCCTGAAATGAAATCGGTATCATAAAATTATCATAATACCATCACCTATAGAAAATAGATAGGTCCCATAATCAATTCAAAAAGGAATAACTTGTGAAAATAAGAGGATTTAAAAAGAATATAATTTTTCGAACAGAATTTGGTGTCATAAGATTCATCCCAAAAAATTTAAACCTTTCAAGAAAGAATACGAATGGAACATTCAAATAATTACCTAGAAGAGAATTTTAATGATATTTTTTAATAAATACTTTGAAAGCATAGAATAATATTTTGAAATCCTTTTGAAATCCTTTTTCCTTGAAAATGTATTATTGAATATTGAAAATATTATGAACCATGTTTTCCTTAAATACATATAAAATAATCTTGAAAATATTTTTAAATCTTTTTTCAGGGAAAATACATTGAAAACATATAAATAACTTTTTAAAAATCAATTAAAACCCTTTTTTAACAATATTATTTTTTGAAAAACCATTTCCATTAGAAAAACATTATTAAATTAATTCATCAAATATTTGGATAAATTAACTTAAAATTAAATTTTTAATTTAGTAAAATAATCTTCAATTGAATGATGATCATGATAGAGGGTAAATAATAATATTTTAAACATTTTTTCTTCAATATAATATTTTTAGAAAAGATCATTAATAGGAAAATGACAAGATCATTAATTTTTTAGAGACACCTTTGTATAAATGGTATAATGTGGGTAAAAATTTATTTTAAAGATCATATGAGAATAGTATAATATTTTTTGAGACCATTTAAAAAACATTATTATTATGGAATATTGATTTCTAACTAATTATATAGGTAGTGTTGGACTTTATTAAAAACTCTTTCTTGATAATCTTATGTTCCAATGAGTGGAAAATGGTACCATTACTTTGAAATAACATGAATAACCTATGGGTAAGAAAATACATGAGGCTTCTTGAGAGATAGATCTTAATATTTCATCAATGGGAGCATAATCATAAACAATCTCTATAAATGAAGAGATTATATCTATAAACAGTAACAAATTTGGAGACATTAAATCACAGAAAAATCATACTAATAACATTACATGAATATTAAAATAACATTAATGTAATTATATTTTTGATATAACATGTCAAAATTATTATATAAACCATGTAGACCAATATCAATGAAAAAATGGCATGTGTGTCGAAGAAAACTAATTGATACACAATTACATTATAGATTTAGTAACATTTGAAACATAAACAGCATTAAAGAAATATTATAAAATCGATATTTAAATACCCATAAATTTAATATAATAGACATATAGTTCATCGATTGTAATCACACGCACCACATATTATAAATATATGGTGGACATGGCTTGTGTCTCATGAAAAATAAATGTGAGACGAAAAAACCATTTATACTTATGTAACATCAGAATCATGTTTTCCATGAATGAATAGATTCATTTTAATGAATTTAATATAATTTAATATGTTAAATTAATTACATTACAATTCATTGGTTAGTATATACACATAAAAAAAGTAGATATTAGTTAATATGTCATGTGTCTCATGGAAATAAAAAGTGAGGTGAAACTCCCTTACCTTATATCATGACTCTTTTTGTATTCATACAACCCTCCAATATAATAATTATAAGATTTCTATAAATACTTTAAAGAAAAATATTATTATTTTTAATACCATATATGTTTTCATTATGACATAATATAACCCTCTTATTAATGAATCCACGTTATGGTTTTGTTTTGAGAAAATCCACTTTTTTCTCACGAATCTTAATTTGTTATAATTTTTGTGATCTAAATATATCATGATTCATTGAATATAAAACATGATATAAATATAATTTATATTCATTATATTTTTCTTTATAATAATCTATACTATATAGATATATGAAATGGAATACACCGTTCATGGAGATGTTAGGTTGTACGTACACAAGAACGTCATTTCCAGTTTTTCTTTGTAATATTGAATAAAAGAAGGTAATAGAACTATTCATGTGTATATATATATTATTAAAGTAGAATTATTATTTCATATATATATATTAATTTCACTAAATTCATCTTTAACGTGTTCTACATAGTGTGTGAACTAATAAAATCACTTTGCGGGGGCGGTAGACCACACTTCCCCAAACAATATCATTATATTTACAAAAAATAGAAAGTATGATGTTTTCTTTTATATAATAATAAAATAATAATAACTAAATAATATATATATATATATTAAATATCATAAATAACATATAAAAAAGATTTTTCATCAAAATTATAATCCATGAGAGGCAGGAATGGAAAAATGAACATCATCGTTCCGTTATGTGGTAGTTCACTGTACACAAAAAAGGTAAGTTTTTTTCCCTATTATATTGAAGTGAGAATATGTGTAGTTATAAGCATTATAAAAAATATCATTATATTTATAATATGAAGGTTATTATTCAATCAATGAATAATAATATTTTAGTGGAGTAAAATGAAATTAAAATAAAATAGCTTCAGGAATAGTGTAACCTCTTCTTTGGGTAACTCTTATTGGTTTGTATCAAAAGTATTCCTTGGAACCATTTCATGTAATGTACTATAAATTTAATGTAATATTTTTTAAAAAAAATTCAACTATTACAGGATGAGTTTCTCATACAACACGTGATTCCGAGGATCTGTGGGCATAGAATAGATTTTTGAACATATTTAGTTCATTTAATCAAACATGGGAGTTGGTTTTTTGAAACATTTAAACCATTACTTAGATAAAAAATACGAGGGAACCATTGAACATAGAACATTTGGATTCTCATAGAATGGTCCTAACTTTAATTAGAGAGGTTCGGCCAGAAATGATATTTTTCGGACTTCTGAGAAGACAAAAAATAAAATAAGTTGAAAAGTTATTGTATTTGTTTCACATCTCCATTGAGTAGAGGCACATCAACACTATGGTGTAGAAATGAAGAAATTATGAATCACATTAAATTAATCTCATTAACAATGATCTTAAATAATGAATCATAACTACTCATTAATTGATGCTTAAAAGATACGGTGTTTCATTCATGAAATAGCGTAACGACACCACGACGTAGTTTACCAAAAATGATGTGACACATATCTATTTTAATGAGATTACATGTTGGATAGTAAATGCTTTATTTTCTATAAAACTATGAAAGGAGTCTCTATTCCACAAATAATTTTATTGAATTACTATCGGCAACAACACACCTCTATGAAAGGTATTGAAGAGTGACAAACTCCAATATTTTCAAATGTAACGTGAATCTCAGTGGAATGATCGCTTCAGCAATGAAACAATATGTGGTTGGGGTTTACATTTTGTGTTTTTATTTTCACCATTAATCAGTCTAAAAGGAAGAATGTGGATCAACCAATGAGCATGTTGATCTGTGTATCTCTTGTTATTTTGGGAGGGTGCTCATTATTAGGGTTTTGTAACAGATTAATTTTGATAAAATCATTATCTTATCCACCCCCATATTTTAGAAAAACTTTGGAAGAGGTTGTAGGATGAAATAATTAGGGCCTAATACTCTCCACCTATGTAGGTTATTGTTTTTTCATCATGTCCAAAACTCCATATTCATAGAAAAAATTTATGTGGACGTAGTAGGGAAGATGGAACCCCATGGTGGCTAGAGGCGCATAAGGGTCGAGGAATGGACCAATGAACTGGACCTGGTGGTCTTAAAAAATTTATGTTGACATGATGGAACCAGAGAATAGTAGTGTTGACCATGTGTGTGTGAAAGTGCTCCATGATGGCTTACAGTGGAAGAAAGGGTTGTTGTTGTCTCGTGCTGTGGTTGTGCGGCTAGGGTCACTAGCAGCGGGCTGGTGTCCCAAGAATATGGATGTGACCTCCTGGTTGCATCGGTTGAGTGGGCCGAAATTGTGTACAAGGTGTGGGATGCTTGAACCTGGTCCAGTGGGAGTCGTATGCGAGATTTGTGGGGCGAAGGGCTCATGAGGTGCACGAACCGGACACCCTCCTAGCATCTAGGATAGAGGAGACCGACCCACTGTGCGGGCAGGGGAGAGGGCACAAAGCAGGGCGTTATGCAACCTGGGATAGAGTAAGTCATCTGGATTTTGTGGGACTTGCTAGCAGCATAAAACTGGGCTTCTGGATGTCCATGTATGGGAATTAAAATCAGCATGCTAGTGCGGGCTGGGATGGATAAATCCATCTCACTAGCCAACTCGATGGGCTAACCCACTACCGAACCAGGATGAGTCCAGCTTGGCCCAATGGGCCTGGCCAATAGCCAGGCCAGACCGGGCCAACGCAGAGCCGACCAGGTCAGGTTTGGTCTACCAAACTGAGCCAGGTCATGTGGGACTCCAGTGTTGAGTTGGTTGGGTTGGACTGACCGGGTTGGATTGGGCCCAAACACAACCAGCCTTTGTTTATTAAAAGACCAATATCATTTAGAACAGGAAACTAATTAATGATCCGTTTAGGTAATTTGAACCCTTGTGAGGAAGAGTTTCTTCTAGAATGATCTAAGGTGGTTTTAATGGACGCAAATAATGATGAATGGCTTGAGGAGTGGGTTGTCCTAGAATTAATCACGCTATGTTCGAAAATCGTACGGCTGACAAGCCACCCTGTGTGGATCATCTACAAGAGACCATGTTATGATCACCTACAAGGGAGCCCTTGTGGATTAGCTAAACGATACCCTTTTTGGATCAACTATAAAATACCCTATGTGGATCATCTAAAAGCGAACCTATGTAGATCGGCTACAGGAAACACTATGTGGATTATCTAGAGGCAACTCTGTGTGGATTGGCTAAAGAGAACATGTGTGGATCAGCTAAAATGAGATAAGTGTGATGAAACATTGTGTGACATAGAAAGAGAATGATGGGGAGAGGCTCTATGTGACACAACATACCCATGTTACTAATTAAGGATAATTACCTCTGCAGTCCAAGGTGATCAGTGTTACGATTGATATAATTGATTTCGATACTTTAGATTATATCTTTATACGATATCTTGCATTTTGATAATGCTTCTTTGTTTAGTTTTTGTATTACATTGTGATCTTCACTTGTGTTTTGGGGTCCCTGTTGAGTATTTTGTCACTCACCCATTTACGAGCTTCACCCACATGTGTTGTGTCTAGTGAAGATGACCGACACATTAATGAAGGACTTAGTGGCCTAGGGCCCGGTTGTCCCTTGTGAGATTAGGAAGGTGGGGCATACTTATATGAATTTTAGTAGAAACTATACACTTAACCGTATTGTGTGGTTTTTAGTGAACAACTTTTAAGAGAACTTTGGTACTCTCATGTTTTCAATTTGACTTTTCCTGGGTTTGTATTCTAGCCCATTTGACCTAGAGATTATTCCTTTACTAAATGGTTGTTTAGTGGAATGCATGTTTACTATTATAGTTTTGAGGATTTAGTTATGTGTGTATATATAGATAATTAGGAAAATTCCTCTAACTTGTAGGATGATGCCTTCATCACTAGTCGCCAACCCCTAGCCTTTGGGACGTTGTCTTGGGGGAGTCACAACATGGTCCCCAGGGGACGGGTCACCACTAGATGGTAACAGAAGTGGTCAGTTCTACCTCAAAGACCAGTATTTTTTTGTCTTGTTTTTGGGAAACAATGTTAAATATTTCATGTTCAACTTTTATATCTGGGGATTCATGTGTTGGTGTGGTGACAGACGTATCATTACACTAGGACATTAATTTCTACTTTGTGACTATATATATACAAAACTAGTTTCATGAATCATATAGAAATTTGGTTTTTCTCCATGATCTTCTTAAATTAGAGTAATCCCAGTGGGTATAATCTATTGATTATGGTATATCATGATCTACTTAAGGATCCCCCATACAGAAAACCAGCTAGGTTTCAGATGTGTGACCATGAGGACAGCCTACCTAGCTATGAGGCATCAGTTCAGGGACAACTACTAGAGATGGCCTCGTCAGGTGGTGCACCAGTGTTTTCACCACATATTGATCAGATGTTACTATCAGAAATACCATTCGAGTAATAACATTGTCTCTACAACCTGCACAAGTTCTAGAGAGAGAGACCTCCCAGGTTCTTGGGAGAGATAAATTCTAAGGTCACTAAGGACAATGTGGAGGTGCTGACGCGAGTCTTCTGCTTAGTGAGTATTCCACATGAAAAGATGGTGGTTCTAACCATGAACCTTAAATATGTATTCATATATAGATGGTGGAGTTTGACCATCCAGACACATGGGGAGGTGACCCTCTCATGGGATGACTTCATTCGACTTTTTTGGGAGTTCTTCCTCACGACATTGCACTCAGTGTGCATACAAGAGATGATTTACCTAATGTAGGGTAACATGTCAGTGGATGTGTACTCTATGAGGTTCATAGATCTCTACCATTACTCAACATATTTGTTACATGACACTTATTAGGGACTAGACCATTGAGCAGGGTCTCTAATAGTAGATAAGGGCATTATTGATTTCTCTTAGAATCCCTAGACATGCAAGAGTGTTGGAGAAATCTCTACTAGTATAGAGCATTCCCACATAGTACGCACTGATGGTTGAAGATACCACCAGAAGATAGGTGGTTGAGTCATTTGTGGAGGGAACCTGACAATTAATATAGAGTTTCATGTGGCCCATAACATCCAATGGATGACCCCATAACTCTAGATCGGTGTTTTCAGGCCAACAGGGAAGTAGGAGTTAGTAGGGGAGCATTTCATGCTACTCATGCGATGTGTAGGGACACATGGCTCATGACTTCTTGACCCACAACACTGAATATCAGCAGATGATCGAGGGACAACCAAGGTAGATGTTCGATCATAAAGGTTTGTAAGGAGGAAGATGTGGTCGAGAAGTAGGTCGAGCAGTAGGCGGTAGGAAACGGTTCAAGGTACTACCACCACCACCCTAGGTGGCCCACCACGACATTAGGAAATAGGTGGATAAGGGTGGGATCAGGTTTAGTCATTGGTTTCCTTTGACCATGGTGCTCGAGAGATGATTAGAGGTAGGATCTGTGTATTCTATACCTTAGCTGCAGTTCATAAAGTCACATGTTTTATTCACGGTTACTTATCCACACACCGCGTTTGAGGCACAAAGATTATGGGGGAGTCGTTGGATCAATCCTTAAGGTTAAAGACTCTAACAGGAAAAGATTCGACAATTAAACACTAGTGCAGCTAGTGCAAGCATACTCTTGGAGGTGAGAACATCGACGAGGTTCCCTTATTAGTGGTTTCAAGGACATATGATGTCACCCTGGATATGGACTAGTTATCCAAAGTTCAGGTTCAGATCGACTATCTTATGCTAAGAGTATGGTTTGTCTGTGAAGATGGGATCGGGTTATCCATCCCGGGAGAGAGGGGAGCTCTTGCAGTATAGGATATACATTATCAATGGAGGATGAAATCGATCACTAACTAGTTGGCTAGCCTCTCCCTTTGTTCAGTATACTAGAGGAGTCCTAGCTTTCCTATATTGGTGGAATAGTACGAGGATGTGTTCCATACAGATGTTTCAGGACTAATTCCTCACATGGAGGTAGACTTATGCATTGAACTATTCCCTAGGATGGCACCAATATATACACCATCATATCAGATGGCTCATGTGCAACATTGAGAGGTGAGGGTACAGGTGGATGACATGTTGGATAGGGGATTTGTGTTGCCCAGCATTTCATGATGGGCAGCCCTTGTGTTATTCTTCAAGAAAGATGACGGGAGCATGAGGCAATGTGTGGATAATCAGCACCTGAAGCAGCTGACTATGTAGAACAAATATCCACTACCAAGAATTGATAACCTCTTCATCCAGTAGAAGGGATCAAGGTGGATCTCGATGATAAACATCAACCCTAGTTATCACCAGCTTCTAGTAAGGAAAGGGTATTTAATGAAGACAACCATTAGATTTCGTTTTGGATATAATGTGTTCTTAGTGATGTCGTTAAATATGACCAATTCCCCAGTAGTGTTAATGGGACTACTAAACAAGATCTTCCAGCCTTACCTCGATTATTTCATGGTGGTCTTCCATGATGACATCATGGTGTACCCAGCATGAGAGGAGGAGGAGGCGACATACCTGCATATTGTACTCAATATAGTGCGACATCACATGTTTTATTTAATGTTCTCAATGTTATAGTTCTCGATTCAAGAGACCTAATTTCTGGGACACACCATCTCATATGATGAAGTTGTAGTGGATCTAACGAAGATAGAGGCAGTGCATTCATGGGATCCACTTAGATGTGTGACAGAGGTGAAGAGCATCTTGGGGTTGGCTAGATACTACCAAAGGTTCATTCCCATATTTTCAAGAGAAAAATAACCCTTATAATCTTTTAAATGTAATGTTTGTCCCTTTGGGTGGATGTAAACAAGACAGTAGTGTTTTTATGAGATGAGGTGGAGACTAAAAACTGATCCACTCTTTAGACTACCATAGGATGGTGTTGGGAATGAAGTTTTTTGTGATTCATTAGGGATCAGATAGGAATGTTTCCTGAAGCATAAGCAAGGAGAAATCTCATATCATTTATAGTAGTTGAGGAATCATGAACAGAACTACATGACTCTTGACTTGATGTTAGGTGCACTGGTCTTTCCATTGAATATTTTGGTGACATAATAGATGGGTGAGAGGTTTACCCTCTACTCTAACCACTAAAGTCTTAGTTATATCATCCCCAATAATGACATGAACATGAGGCAGTAATGATTTCTAGAGTACATTCAGGCATGTGAAATAGAGATAGTCTTTACACCTGGGAAGGGGAATGTAGTGGCAGACGCACTTAGTAGGGGGTCCAATTTGTAGCTGTTGAGCAAGGTGATAGAGCATCTAGACACAATGTAGATATCCTCCATTGATGATTATGGATAAGATTAGCCTCATTCGATTTCTATCACTCCCCCAATTGTACAGTGAGTGAGGGAGGAACAGAGTATGGATGATGATTGCTAGGCTTGATGTGCTATGTTATCCTTAGGACAAGATCTTGATGGTTTTTTTAATGGTGAGGGAAATGAAATACTTTTTAGAGGGTGCACCATAGTACTAATGGATTTTAGGGGGGGGGAGGTGTGAAGGGATTTCCATATATTCCCTTTTTTGGTACATATAGGTGTGGAAAATATGTACCAGGATCTCTGACGATAGTAATAGTGGAGGGGGATGATGGAAGTGGTGGTCGAGTTCCTTTTGTGGTTCATCACATGTAAGCATATAAAGGTTGAGCGTCAGGTTCCAATGGCCTTGGCCCAACCAATTGATGTATAGGAATGAAATGAGAATGTTATATCAATTGAATTATTAAAGATATTACCAAGCACATCTAGGGTCTATGATTCGATCTGGGTGAACATCAACCGAATCACCAAGTCATATCAATTCCTACCCATCCACAAGTAGGGATAAGTGGAGGGATTGTGACAACTCTATGTCTAGATGATAGTGTGGATTCATGGTGTTCTTTCAGTGAATGTCTCAAAAAATGACGCTCTATTAAAATCCATGAAATGGAAGGGATTACCAAAGGATTTTGGGTCTCAGTAGTACTTCAGCACAACATTTCACCCATAGATGGATGGTCAGAGAGAGGGGACCATGTAGACCTTGGAGGACATGCTTTGTGCTCACATCCTTCATTTTGGTCACGGTTGGTAACACCACCTTCAAATAGTGGAGTTTTTATAAAACAAAAACTATCACTCCACCATTGGCATGGCACCGTTTGAGGCTTTTTACGAGAAACCATGCAGATCACCTCTATGTTGGACATGCTCTGGGGAGTTAGCACTGGTGGATCCAGAGTTGGTATGGGATGCCATTGAGTAGCTACAGATCATTGAGGAGCGGATGAGAACTACACAAAGTAGAAAAAAATTCTTATGCGGACATGAGATAGGGAACCTTAGAGTTTGAGGAGTGAGATCATGTATTCTTTCGGGTCTCACCCTGATGTGGATTACTGAGATTTTTCCAAGGTGGTAAGTTATCTCTAAGGTTCAACAGACCATTCCAGATTTTAAGTAGAGTTGGTGATGTGGTGTATGGCCTATCTATTCATCCACAAATGTATTAGGTGCATGAGTTTTTTTTTCAGGTGTCGTAGCTGAGGAGTTACTTGCATGATCCATCAAATGTTGTCGATGCAGGAAAGCAAGACATTAACAATGGATGAACATTTACGGAGTTCCTCGTGCATATAGAGAATTGAAGGAAGTGGTACCTTCATGGGTGGTCGGTTCTTCTAGTTGTTGTTCAGTGGCAGCACTAGAGACTCTAAGAGAGAAATTGAGACTAGGAGGCCCAAATTCGTGCACAATACCCCCATTTTTTGTTTATCCCTTATTTTTGGCTTTTGAGGATATGAAGCCCTAAGGTGGGTAGAATGGAATGTCCAAAATATTTTATATAATTGTTTTTCAATTATATAGGATTATTTTGAGAGGGGATTTTTAGAAGGCACCTCATTTCGAGGCCTGGTGATCTCAGAATATAATTTTGATTATTTTTAGTTATTTTAAATAAATGTGCTAGTGGGTTTTCATAACTTCTATATCGATTCTTATACCAAAAAATATGAGGTCACCATTTAAAAAGATATTTTATTGGATTCTCTTCAGCATAGAGTGGTGGAACATCAGTACTACGGTGGGATGTTGTGGTGATGATGAGTCATATTAAATTAATACCATTAATTAGGCTCTTAAATGTGCAAAATAATGACACATTAATTGAAGTGTAACAGATATGTTTTTTCATGAATGAAAAAACATAACAACATGATGACGCAGCGCAATAGAAATGTTGTGATGCATTTCACATTTAATGAGATAACAGGTTCGACAATCATAGATATAATATCATTGATGTATGGTGAGGAACTTCTCTCCAACTAAGAAAACTAGTGAATCACTAGTGACAATGATTCACCTCAATGAATGGGACCAGAGAGCGACAAATGCCAATGGCTTCTAACAGAAAATGAATACCTGAGGACGGATCACATCAGTTAAGAACTTATAACATTTTTTAGTTTAAATTTTGTGCTCTTTAATTTCCCAATTATTCATTATAAAATTGAGTACATGGATCATCCCATAGACAGCTTGATTTAATATCATTTGTTCTTGCAGGAGAGTGAAAATTCTTAGGTTTTTGCATCGGTGTTAATTTTGATAAAATTGTAATATTATCCCCCCACAATGTTTTAAAAATTATAATGTGGTGCATACATGATTACACGAATATGGCCCGAGACCCTCCAACTTTGTGAATAATTTTGTGTTCTTTGTTGCCAAAGATTGGGTTGTGGTGGTGCGGCAATAGCCGCCAACAGCTGGTCAGTGGCTGACAGATAGAGACGCATCCACCTAGCCAATTTGGTGTAGTGGGCCATAGATGGGGCTACCAAATATTGCACTGAAATGTGGTCTAGTGGGGACTACATGTGAGATCTGAGGGGCATTCTGGATTAACCTTCTTTGGGGCCCACTAACCAGATGCCCTCCTACAATCCTTTCTAGAAGAGACCAGCCAACTGTGCATGTCGGGCCGGGGGCACGAACAGGGACACCAAGTGGCTTGGTCTTTGAGTAAGTCATCCCACTATTGTGGCCCAATATGGTTAGATAAAGCTAGGTTGTTGAGTGGCCTAGGCTAGGAAAGAAAATAATACTTCCTGTTTGAGCCAAGCTAGATAAATCCAGGTCACTGGGAAACCTGATGGGCTACTCCCATGGCTGAACAGGGTCAGGTCTAATAAGGCCTAATAGGCCCGGTCATGTAGCCTAGCAGGATCAGACTAGCCTAGAACCAACATGGTCATGTTGAGTCAGACAAATGAGGTCAGGTCATGTGGGATACCCATGCCTAGTTGTTCGGGTCAGACTGGCCAGTTCAGATTGAGTCGGGGCACAACCAACCTCTGTTTACTGAAACAAAAATATCATTGAGACCAGGCGTCGAATTGATGATCCATTTGCGGTGTTGAATGATTATGATAAGATGGTTCTTTAGAAGGATCAAAAAAGGTTTCCATTTAATTATATATTTGAATAATGGATTGAGAAATGTTTTATCCCATAATACAGTGTGGTATATGCAAAAAACCTATGACTGACATGCGACCCTACGTGGATCTGCTACAAGTGACCATGTGTGGATAAGATACAAGTGACCCACTACGGATCATCAACAGGCGACCTTATCTGGATTAGCTAAAAGGGACCCTATGTGGATCAGCTAAAAAAGACCCTTTGTGGGTCTGATACAAGCAACCATATGTGAATCAGCTATAAGAGACCATGTCTTGGTCCACTTCATGCAGACCTACTTGGAGCACCAACAAGTAACCATGTGTGGATAAGAATTAATGGATTCTGTGGGAAGTGGATATATGTGATACGACATGCCCACACTGGTGAGCATCTCTATGTGACCCATCATAGCCATGGTTCTAATCATGTTTGAGTACCTCAGCAGTCCAACATGTTCAGTGTTACAACTGAAAGTATTGCTTTATCTATAAGATTATACATATGTGAGATACCTAGTTTTAGGATCAGGCTTTTTAGTTTTCTTTTTGGATTGATTTTGGGTCTTTCCATGTGGTTTGGGGTCCCTAATGAGTATTTATCTACTGGCCCATGAAAGGGATTTACCCACACGTGTAGTTTCTGGAGAAAATGACTAAAACCTTAATGAAGGACTTAGTGTCCTGGGACATGGTGGTTCCAAGTGACATCAAAAAGGTGAGGCGTACTTCTACGTCTCCCAAATGCTACTCTAAACTTACCCATCAAGTGGGATTTTCAGCGAATGACTTTTTAGATATCATTTTACTTTCCTATTTTCAGATTGTCATTTGATGGGTTTGTTTTTGGGCCCATTTGGCTTACATCTTGTACCATTACATAGTGGTTGTTTAGTCACATGCATGTTTACCTATCATTTGTTTTGGGACACTGATGTGTTTGTGCATACAAGTATTCATGAAAATGTATCCCACTTGTAGGTTGACACCTTCAACTCTAGTCGCCAACCCTTGGCCATTGGGAGGTGGTCTTGGGGGTGTCACGACATGGGCCACAGGGATGGGTTGTGGCATTCATCCCAATTTAAGGCTTCTATTTTGAGGGGATTTATTTTGAGAATCTACTTTTTTATATATTGGTCGATCCAATGTGTCTTAAGAGGAGTATAGAAGTGGGATGGGTGATTTCCTTTTATAGTGGAGGAAGGGGACACACATGGAATTTTTGAAAACAAGTTATTTGTGTCCTTTAACTAAAAAGGTTATAAAAAACCAATCACAATCAATGAAGGTGAATGGATGATAAATGTCTAATTTTTTATGACCAGTTTCTAAGTCATTTTGGACCTTAGGTTTATTGTGTATTCCCCTATTATGATGAATTTTTCATTACTTGTTGAACATTATTTTGATCACTTTCACAAATATTTTTGGTAAAAATTTATGTTTATATTATTATATTATAAATATAACACTTATTAAAAACGTATATATATATTTTTAGAAATTTAATTCACAAAAGTGAAAACATTATGTTTACTAGTAATCGAGAAGTTGGGGTGTGAAACTGGGTTTTTAATGTGAAAATGTTCAAAGTTAATTTTAATTTTATATTTAAATTCTATATAAAAATTATTAAAATGACATAACCAGAATTAATAAATTATTAATTTATCTATATTGACTTCAAACCCAATCTAAAACATTATATATATATATATAAATAAATTATATTAAAGAAAAATTTTAATTAAAATTCACTATTTTAATTCTTTTTCCAAAACTGATGTCTCTTAGAAAAATACTATAATATGTCATTAAATTATTTTTCCGCATGAATTAAAAAATGACCATTTTTTTATCCAATTCAATTTCTATGAGTGTCTAAAATTAATTTTAATAATCTTTATAGATTGATATAAAAATTATTTCTATTAGGATAATAGTTTTTAAAATCATGACAAAAGATTATGTGTTTCATTATCAATAAATATATAATATTTCAAACTATTATAAGCAAATTTACAATGAATATTACTATTTATAATTTCTATTTTATAACTATTCTATTTAAATACGTAATATAATAAGTATTTTTTTACAGAAACTAAATTATTTTTGTAACATTGGCCAAGTTACTGTTGCTTGTAGTGCAGGATTATCTTGGTGTAGCGTATAAAGAAATATTTACAAAGTGATTTAATGTTAAAAAATAATTTCACTATTTTGTGAAATGGTAAATATAAAAATGAATAAATTAATTCAAAAATAATAATTCATAGAATCTTTGGGTGTTACATTCTACCACCTTATAATGATTTTCACCCTCATAATTCATCTAGGTTATAAAATTTTTAATACTTGAAATATCTCTTCATCGAAACCAATGCATTAAAAACTAATTATAAAACATCCATTTAAAATGTAATGTTGGAAACATATTGGTCACATCATGTAACTCATAACTAGGTTACCAACTATGAAAAAATATGTGTAATGTGAAAATATTGGCTCTGATGTTAAATCCAACTATCATGTTATGATGGAAAGTGATAAAGAATATTGTTATAAGAATGTTAACAATGAAATAGATAAGATAAAATATTCTTGAAAAAATACATTGATTCCATCATAATTTATGAAAATAGGGAAAATTATTATCTTAAAATTCATTCATAAAGTCTAATAATTTACACAAGTTGATATTCATAATTGATTTCAGCACAATCTTAACCATTGTTATGCCTTGATGAGTTTCCACAAAACATTTTCCTCCAAAAAGGAAGGTTATTTTGTCATTCTTGAAGAACTAATATATACTGATAAACCTATTAATCCACCTCATCTATCATCAGTTACAATCAACACAAATTTGTTAGAATATGTTATCAAATATTAATACATCCTCATGTAGTGATATAATACATTAATATCACAAAACTCATCCAGAATATAACATAAACATTCTATAAATGGTTATCATTTTTTCCCATCAAATATATAATTCACCATTTATTAATTAAATAAGATGTTATCTTATACCAAAATGTTTTCATTGAAAACATGGGTCTAACCTTATACCTATACAATATAAAATTTTATTTTATTAATAGATAATCCATGTATAAGGAGATAATCACATGAAACGTAACTAAAGGATGAACAAAAATATTTCCATAGGTATTAATAATACAATATATAAAATGAAATTATCAAATAGGGAGGGGAGATTAAGTGTTCCATGATTACCATTATTCACCTTACTTATTGTGATTGAATAAGATTTAACTTGTCATTTTTATTCTGAGGTTGTTGAGGATTATCATCGACATTATTTCATGTATTTGTGAACATGTTAGAATTATGGCCAAACTCCAACAAAATAAAAAACCAAAATGTGGGGGGTTAATTTTGTGGGGAATTCTAATTATTAAAATAATTAAATAAAATTTTCCCATTGCATAGACATTAATCCACTACAAGACCTTTTCTTATGTACTTAAAACATTTCACAGTCCCCTTATGACAATTCCCTCGATGTTTATTCCCCCACATTTTTCATAATGGAGGGGTCATTATATTTTATCCATGTTTATTAGATCTTATTTGGAACTCTATATTTACTTTACTATCAAACCAATGATATTGATATTCAATTCCAAATTCAATTTCCAACTTAATAGAACATTTAACAGCTTCTTTATAGCTGATAAAGTCTCTTATATTCAAGGCATTTCAAAGACTAGGTTTAAAAACAACAAAGAAACAATCAATTATTCATTCATGTTGAATGATAGTACCCAATGTGTACTTCATAATAATTTTAAAATATTAATTATATGAACTAAATGACTAATTTCCATTCAACATAAGCTCTAGGAATACATTTTTCTTCTTTTCATGATGAACATAAGGAAAATAATTATTGAATATTTATTTCATGACCTCATCCCATTATATATAGTTAATTTTATCTTGTTTTCTTCAATTTTGAATAATATTCCACCATTTATTTACCTCACATTACAAATTATAAAAAGTTAGAGTGACTTTTTCTTGACATAATAATAGGGAAATAAAAAAATAGTTCTACTAATCCACGACTCTTCAACTAATGGGATAGAACATCTAGTGAAGGAAGGTGGTTGTTACCTCATGATGGACAGAAAATATTGTTGTTCCCTCATTCACCTGTTTTCATGGTCAATAAAATTCATAGAATGATTAATTTGTGTGAGGATTGGAATTTGGATTGAAATTCTATGTCCTATAACAATCATTTTATTCAATTTAAAATCATTTCATTTTACATTTCATGCCGAATGGGCAAGGTTCCGTTGGGTTCCATCAATTTTCTAAAACCAAACCATAGAGTAATAATCAATCATCACAGTGGGGAACCACATAATATAGAAAAGTACTTATAGGATTTCTAAATCATGAAACATTCCTTTTTAATCTATGAAACACCTTTTTTCTAGGTTATTCATATTCATATTCTATTAATATATTTCATTATGGATTGTAAATAGATTATTAATTTCCAGAGTAGATCATGTAGGATTGTCAAACAAGGTGTGTAGGAATATCAATTGTCATGTACTTGGTTATGCTTGAGTCAGGACTGATGCACCCTTGTCTGAGTTGTTACCCCTAGGTACATATATACCAGATCCACATCCACTTGCAGTATCTAAACAGGAATGTAATTATAGTAATCCACCCACTCTATCTCTTACCAAAATTCTAATTCATTTTCTTAAATATAAACTCATCCTTAGACCTATCCATAGTGGTATCCCATGACTTATCCTTAGAAATATCCCTATGTTTCTCACTTATGTATTCTCATTTTACTTTTAAATGGTTGATTAAACATTTTATATAATTAAAAAATTAGTAACCCTCATTTTTATACATATACACTAAATAATATTTTGGAATACATAGAAAATTAGAGATCACATCACCCGAAGACCATAAAAGTTTAGAGACATTGAGAAAATGGATACATAAACAGTTGTACATTTGTGAGATACATTATTTCTCACTAGGTTCTTCATGACTACAACCCATATTAAACATATAATACATAAAATATATCATCACAACCTTGGGAGGTAAATAAAAAAGGGTGATCTCAAATACTGATTAAGGGTAAACAAGTGAGATTTATAAGCATTAAAATGAGTATAAGGGTATGATAATGTGATCATGGAATTCAATAATAATAAACTACATATCAAAGATCATAAACACGAATCATGAAATTAATATTAGCATTCCATATGTCATAAATTATAATTGAGACAATATCATGATCCTTAAAGGAATAAGTTATGTAAATTATGGTATACACATAGACATAGAAAATCATATGTTAAGGATACCCATAAAGACCTTCATAACATGTTAATCCTGTGATAATAACCCGTGTACCATCTTCGGTATTGGGATTCCTTTCCATGGACCCTCTTATATTGGGCTTGGGATGCCCTCACATTTTTCCTATAGTTTAGGGTTCAGGATACCCCTTTTTTAATGCTTGGGATACCCTCACATGTACCCTCTTATTTGTTTCCTCGGGATTCTATCTCTTGTGCCCTCTTGTTTTATGATTATGATTCCCTCTTTTTTCAAGGTTGTGATTCACTCTTGTTTTTTCACTTGATTCTTGATTAGGATTCCCTACTACGTACCCTCTTGTTTCAGACATGGGATTCCCTCTCATGTACCCTATTGAGCTAATAAATCATTCGTCATGACCTAATTCGTTAGGGGGAGGTATAGGTCCCCACTATTGCATATAAAATATTGCATAGATATTCCATAAGATGAAAAAACATTCTTCATATCACGGCCCATGAAAATATACTGTTTTTCTAAACATCCCATCATAACCAATGAAATGAAATTGATCTCATAAACATTCAATCATAACATTATTTTTTAAAAAGATACATTTACCATAATCATTTCGTAAAATCATATCCCATGAAAAGAAGTGGGATTCAAAGACATATAACCCATAGAAGTGAAATAGATGTAATAAGAATAATTCCATTAAAACATAAACCATTAATGAAATAATATGAATGGAATATTTGAATCTTTTTCCAAAAGGGAGTGAGTAACATAAAAAAGTTTCATCTTAGATGAAAAATAATTTTCAAATATCTTTTAAAAACATTTCTTGATGAAATTTTCTATCTTATTTGAAAATGTCTTTATAAAATATAGAACCATTTGAAAACTATTTTAATATAAATTATAGTGAATGCATAGAAATAAATCTTGAAATTATATTAGAAAACCTTTTTCCATAAAAACATATAAAAAATATTGAAAAAATGTTTTAAATTGTTATACTCGAAAACAAATAAATTAATATTTTGTTCTTTTAGAATCAAAATCATTGAATATATTTTAATAAATATAAAGAATGTATTGATAATCATTTAAAACCCATTTTAAATATAAAACAATAAAATTCATTTTCATTGAAAAATAATTTAAAACAATTCAATAATATTATGAAAACATTGTCCTTAAAAATAAAATTTTAATCTATTTAAATAATATTTAAGGGAATGATGGTCATAACGATATGTATACCAGTACATTTTGAACATTCCCTTTTCACTGTAAAATTATTAAAAAAGTGAATTGACCAGAAAATGGAAAGAATAATTATTTTTTAAATGGATTTTTAAAGGTAAAATATGGGTAGAAATTTTTTTTAAACATCAAATTATAATATTAAAATATGTTTCTAATCCTTTTAAAAAACATAGACTTGAAGGAACATAGATTTTTGATTGAAGAGAGAGGTATGGTCGGACTTTCTTAAAAAACATTCTTCATCATATTATGTAATATGGCGAGGAAAATGGTACCATTACATAATATTAAATTTATTAAAAAATAGGTAACAAAACTCAAGAGATTTATGGAGATAAGGATTATAATATTTCATCAATGGCGAGATAATAAAAAACAATCGCGATAAATGGTGATATTTTAGCTATAAACAATTACCAATTTGGTAATAGTAAATCAAATAAAATGGAAAAAATAACATTCAATGAACATAAAAATATAATCATATTAGTTATATTTATTATATAACATTTCAAGTTGTTATATATGCCTTATTAAATTTTATAGTTGAATAACATGGAATGTGTCTCAATGAAGTAAAAATGAGACAAAATTATATTACCAGTTTAGTGACTTTTCAAATATACATTCCATGAATGAAAGATTATAAAATGGACATGAAGATACAAAAAAAATTTATAATAACAAACATATAATGAATTTATGGTAAATATACACACCACATATATGAAATTTGATGTAATCATGGATTATGTCTCAGCGAAATTAAAAGTGAGACAAGAAAGCCACTACTACTTGAGTGACATTACAATATTGATCCCATGACTGAATAACATAAATATAAAGATTTTAATATAATTAAATAAATTATATTAATTATATAATATGTCATAGGTCATTATATACTCCACAAAAAATAATAGAGTGGTAAATATTGTAGGTATCACATTGATATTAAAAGTGAGATGAAATTCCCTTACTTTATGTCATAACTGTCTTCGTACTCATAAAAATATCCAGTGTAATAAATATATGTTTATTATAAATATTTTATAGAACAAAATACTTATGTATAATAAAATATGTATTTAATTATGACTTTATAATCCCCATTTATTAACGATTCCACATTATGGTTGTTTTCATGTAATATACTCTTTGTCTTCTACATGTCTCTTAATTTGTTATATGTTTAGTCCTCATAATTATATCAGGATTTACAAAATCTAAAACATGATATAAATTTAATTTATATTGTCGCACCCCAAACCGTGCATTTATTTTATTTTAGGATTTCTTTGGCTTTAAATTATTTTTGTTGTGGTTCACGTTCAGTCTCGGATGAAAGTTTTGAGTCTTGATAAAAAGTATGCATCCTGGGTTCGACGACGTCGGAAGCGCGGGTAGAGCACGACACCGCGCGGCTTCGCCCATGCAACTGCGTGGCCTCTTTGGCTTAGGGGAATTAAAAATAAATTAGAAATTTTCAATTTGGATTGTCTTAATATTTTTATGGCTATTAATAATTATTTTATTATTTAAGACGAAATGAATATTTTTATCATTTGATTATCATTATCATTATTATTTTTATCATTTTGTTATAAATAAATAATTACTGAAATTTTAATGTTGCAGAAATAGTCTAACCGTTATTAAATATGATTTGATATTAATCTTTATTATTGTTATTATTATTATTGTAATTTATTATTATTATGAACATGATTTGTTTTATTTAATTTTATTTTTTCTTTTTATTTTATTTTATTTTTCTTCTAACCCTAGCCGGCCAACCCCCTTTTATTTTTTTTTCTTTCTCCCCGCTGGAGCCGCCGCCACCCCCCTCCTCTATTCTCTCTTCTCTCCCTCCCGCGGATTCCCTTCTCCTCCGCTCCTCCTCCAGCAGTGCTCCCTCCAGCGCCGCTTCGCCGCACCCTGTCCGGCTCCCCGGCTCTGCCCAGCCCTCGTCCCGCTTCACTGCACCCACCGCGGCCACCCCCCCTCGTCCCGCTTCACTGCACCCACCGCGGCTCCCCCCTGTTGCGCCTTCGGCCATCAAACACCCAACGCCTCCCCTACATCTCGGCGCCTTCTTCCACCTTCCGTCGCCGCTCTGCTCCGCAACCACCGGCCTCGCCCCGTCGTCCCGGCCACCAACAGCCAGCACCGAACCTCCTCCCCTCTTTCAGCACCGCACCCTGCAGCCTCCTTCGGCCCGCACGCACCTAGCAGCTCTCCCTTGCAGCGCTCGGCCGCAGCAGCGACCTCTCTCCCCTGTTTTCTTTTTTTTTTCTTTTCTTCCTTCTCCTCCCGCAACAACAACGGCCTCCCTCCCCTGGTCCAGCGGTCCAGCCAGCCCGCGCCCCCCCTTTCCTTTTCTTCTCCTTCCCTTCTTCTTCTTCTTCTTCTTCTTCTTCCTCCTCTTCTTCTTCTCTTCTTCTCCTTACCTTCTTCTTCTTCTCTTCTTCTCCTTTCCTTCTTCTCCTTCTTCCCTTCTTCTTCTTCTTCTTTTCTTTCTCCTTCTTCTGCTCCGCCGCACAGGTCTGTTTTTTTTATTTTAATTTAATTTGCTATTTTATTTTATTTAATATGTTAATAACTTTTTTTATCATTATTATTATTAATGTTAGTATTTCTAATATTATTATTATTATTATTATTATTAATTTTATTATTATTATTATTATTATTATTAATTTTATTATTATTATTATTATTATTATTATTATTAATTTTATTATTATTATTATTATTATTAATTTTATTACTATTATTATTATTACTATCATTATTATTTTCATTATTATTATTATTATTAATTTTATCATTATTATTATTATTGTTATTATTAATTCTATTACTATTATTAATATTATTATCATTATTATTATTAATATTATTACTATTAATTTTATTATTATTATTATTATTATTATTATTAATGTTCATATTATTGTCTTGTTATTATTATTATTGTTTTTAATAATATTATTATTATTATTATTATTATTATTATGTTTCTATTACTATTATTATTATTACTATTGCTATTATTACTATTTCTATTATTATTATTATTACTAATCCTATTATTATTATTAGTATTATTATTACCATTATTATATTTATTTTCATTATTATCATCGTACTCTTGTTGATGGTGGATTTTTATTTGTTGGCTTAGGACTTTTAGGACCGGCGCAGGGCGTTTCCAAGTGAGCGCCACCGCCGCGCCTTATTTCCGAGGTTCCGTCATCGCCGCGCTTTGGTTTCAAGGTGAGCGCTTATTCCCGCCGCTTGGTTTCGAATGCTCTGGTATGTTTTGGATGTGTCTGAGTCCTTGGTTTTGATTATGCAGAGTGTCGGACTTTATCACGTGGCTTCAGACACGCGTTGTGTCATCGCGCCTCGGTTCCAAAGTTGTTTTGTCGTCGCGCTTTGATTTTAAGGTAGGTTCCCTTTGCACTGCTTTTAAAATTTAAGTTATATTATTTCATGCTGTTTGCGCACTCTAATTGTTCAAAAATCAACATTTTATTAATTGTAATAGATATGAGATAATATACGATAATTAATTTTTAATATAAGATGGTTAATTTTTAAATGGTTAATTAATGTCAAAAGGAGCCGTTTATTTTATACACGAAACATGAAACATCCTTTTGACGAGCGGACACCCAATAATGAAAGAATGCCCGTTTGGCTTTTAAACATAATTCACGGAATGTAAAACAGAGTTCTGGTTTAATGAGAAATGATTTATTTTGAAGCATGGACAAATACTCTGGTTCGTTTGAGAAATTGCCCGGTTGGCTCTTAAAGTTTATTTGGAAAAGAAAATGGTTTGGTTTGGTTTATAAAAATACTGGCAACCTCTGAATTAGTGTTTTGTGGATTCTTCAAATAGTTTTAAACTGGTTTTGGTAGTAATTGTGAACAGTATTAAATGCCCGTTTGGCACTTTATGGAAAGCGATGGAAATGTTTTTATAAAAACCCTCTTAGGACGACTCTCATGCCTTGGTTGCGATTGATTGTTTGGGAGGCCGCGCTTAGAGGCTCCCGGGTACGTGAGTAGTTTAAAGGCATGAGGTTGTCCCATGGAGTGGCTCGGGGAATGCCTGTTGTTCTTTATATATATAGATATATCTGATTGGATGCTCGGTTGGCATCGGTTGGCTCACCCCCTTTTTCTGAAACACTTGAGACATGGGAATCTGGCATATTGAGAGAATATTCTAAGAACGATTGCTGCACTGGTAGGTTATGGTAATGACCAGTGGCCCATAGTAGGTGGATATATTGGGTTTATTGCTATGGGATTTTCCCTCGACCTGCCTGTGAGTGGATGGTCGAGCATGTTGTGCGTTTTGATTTCATCGTGACATGTCGATAAGGATGATTTCTCATGTATTGGTGTCTTCTGGTTTATTATCGATCTCCTAGGTTCACCCATGTCTATTCAGCTTTTGTAGCTTGCAGTAATGATTATGATGCTCACATGTATACTTACATTGCCCTTGCTGTATGTTTTACTTTGTGCATTCTGGCATATTGTTTTCCTTGGAAACTGATAAATTGCTTTTTAATGGGTTTCTAAAAATTGTTTTCAAATGGAAGTGTTTAATCCCTTTTGTACAAATTTGAAAATTTAAACATCACTTTCCCCCTTTTTCCTGAAATGTCATTGGCACTAATGAAATGAACACGAATTTGGAAAATGGCTAAGGGAAATGGTTCGTACATTTTTTTTAAGTAGAATATTATTAAAAACATACTTTTATAGATTGTAGTTCAAACTTGAAATGTTGTTTCTTTTATTTTAAAGGTAGTGCATTGGGAATAGATATCGGGCTAGCCTACTGAGTTTTAATACTCACGCCTATAGTTCTTTTCTGTTTTTAGTGTTTGTGCAGGCTATAGCTTGAGTGCGCTCGCCTAGGGCGACGCTTGATCGTTGAGTCGGAGAGCGACCCTCGAGGTCGCACGGAGTTGTTCGGACGTCGTGTTTGGTTAGTTTGATTCCTGTTTGTTCATGTTTAGTCACTTTGTTTAGTTTACCTTTTTCTGCGCTGCTCTGTTTTATCTTTGCATTCTTATTTATTTATATTGGGAGAAATCGTTCCCACAATCTCTAATGATGCCCTGGCGCTTGTCGCCAGCCCGGGAGGATCGGGAACGCCTCTCGGGCCATGTCGCGGACCGGCTCGGGTGACCGGTTCAGGGTCGACCCGGGTTGGTTCGTGACAAAATGGTATCAGAGGAGGTTTGCTCTTAGCAGACCTCACTTTTCAGAGCATCCTTTTGTTATTTGGGATGTCAAGGTAGATGGAATAGGATTGTCGGGACTTGAGGGGTAGGTGCGAGAAGAGCGTCGCGAACTCTTGCCCGTACTGATCCTCAGGTTTCCATGGGAAGTCCGGTTTAATTGGTTTGTTTGGGTTTTTATGGAAATGTTTTGCGATTGGGGTACGAAAAATGGAGTCGGGCTAATAGTCCTAAGCCGCATGGCCTGGCAAGCCATGTGGATCTAGGGGCATGGTCCAAGAAGGCTCTCTGTGTCAGTGGCGTGTTTGGCATATGGCCGCCAACCATATGGTCGAGTCACCCACTGACACTAGTCCCCTGTTTGAGTTGTTTTGGGTTCCCCTTGATTTTTGAAAGTGGTTTGAATTATAAAAGTTGGTTTTGAAGAAAAAAAAATGGTTGTTTGAAATGACATGTTAAATTTGTATATTGTTTTAAAAGAAGTGGTATGAATAAATTGTTTTTGAAAAATGAAGTTGCACTGTTTTGGCCTTGGCATTCCGATGAGTACTCACATGCATTTTGGTATGTTAGAAATGTGGATGGATTTCTGGTATGGTGGATGGATGCCCTGGGTGGCACGGATACATGCATGTGAGTGAGGCTCTAAAGAATACCAATGGCGAAGGTTTAATCCATTAAGCTTGTTCAAAATTAAAGATATTTTCAAAGAGAAATTTTTTGATGTTATGATAACTTGTTTTCTCTGATTTCGAGCTTGTCACCTATGCAGTGGTTGATTTTGAGGTTGTTATCCATTCGTTGAGTTGGCTTTGATTGGGTTTTTTGACCTTTCCTTGTCCAGCGGTTATCCTTTTGAAACTTCGATGGGTGATCATCGTGCGGTCGATCAACCTAAGGATTTTATGCTTGAGTTTCGGAAGTTGGATCCACCTCTCTTCTATGGTCAAGAAGAAACTTCCGTGGCAGAGGAGTGGATGCGGAAGATTGAAAGGGACTTTAGCCTCATTGAGTTGCCCGATTCGTTGAAGGTCAAGTTTGCGACCTTCATGCTTGAAGGTTCACCGTGGATGTGGTGGAAGTCAGTGTCTCGGAACAAGCCTCATCAAGAGATTACTTGGGAGTTTTTCAAGGCCTCGTTCATTCGCCAGTATTTCTCTGAGGAAGATAGGGTGAGGAAGGGGATGGAAATGTGTTGTCTGCAGCAGGGCGACAGACCTGTGTTAGAATATTTCCATCGCTTTGTGGAGCTAGTACCTTATGATTTAGAGTATGCCACAAATGACCCCGTGAAGGCTCGACGCTTCGAGGCGGGTCTCCGCCCTGATCTACAGTCGAAGGTGTCAGAGTCCAACCTGACTTCTTTTGTTGATGTGGCGAGACAAGCTTTTCGTGTCGAAGCCGTGATGGTAGGAGTGCTCGAAGTAGTTCTCCCTCCTTCGATCCCTATGAGCACTGGTGAAGATTCTGGAAAGGAAATGAGTAAGCAAATGGAAGTGGATGGATCAGGTCGTGGAATCAAGAGACCTCGGGATCTTTCATCAACCTCTTCGGAGCGAGAGATTGTTGTGTGTTATCAGTGTGGCAAGCGGGGTCACAAGAAGTCATCGTGGCCAAGCGCTCCGAAGCCCTGCCAGGCGTGTGGACGTCTGGGTCACTTGCGACGATTTTGTCGGGGCGTTGCAAGGAAGCGTCGCAGAGGAAGTTCTCAGAAGTAATGTGTTGTAGGGTCTTTGTTCAAAGTTTCTAGTGTTAGTTTACTTTCAGTGTAAGTGATCTATTATCGTGGCCTATGTATGGGTGTTGTTTTGGGTTTGAAATGTATGGGAATGTCATGGGTCTTTTGACGAACCTCGTCTTTCATTGCTGGTGTGTTTTAATTTTAAAATCTTGTTCTTTCTTTTGTCAAATCAAAAGATGTATGTTTCTTGTTGGGATTATCAGAACCTGACTGCGAGGCAGGAGATGCTTCATCCATCAGAGCTCCAGCCAAAAGGTCTCGGAGTGAAGCCGGCGCGTAGTCAGGAACCCCCCGGGGGGGAAATTTTAAAGAGTCCGGTTAAAGTCGTGCCTCTATCGTCGTGGTGAGATAGTTTTGGTGCTGTTGCTCTGGTTTCTCTGTCGTTGTATTTCTCTCTTGTCCCAAAGTGCGCGATGGACTTATCCCTCGTGTAACGTCGGGAATTGTGGCTTTTTGGATGTATGTTGCTGATCAGTGACCTTGTGTGGGCCACTGATGTAAATCAGTTGCGGCCCTGGTTTGGGTCCATCCCGAAGTGATGGGTTGTGAGTAGTCGTACGTCGTAGTTTCAGTGATATGATCCTTGGGCCCACCCTCACCGCCCATGGGGTTAGGGTTTTTAGTTGTGATAAGTATCCATTTAAGCTTCTACCCCTTTCGGATGAGAGTAAGTGTTTGAAATGTTCTTATTGTACTCTTTCTAGCTCGGGTAAGGCTTGATGCAGGTCCAAATTAGTTTTCTGGTTGGCTGTTAAGAGGTCAGTCCTTTATGGTGGGGAGACCAACCATGAGTCTTTGGGTTTTCTCTTCAGTTGTTATCAAATGCTAGTGGAGTTCTTATGGTGGGGAGCCCGTTCGGGCCTTTCCCTCTGTTGGTGATTTACTTTGGGGCAATGAGGTTCAGTCCCGCTGGTAGTCGTTGTGATGTCCTTGAGATAAGAGGTTGGATCGTGTTCTGTGAAATCCTTAGGTGTTGATCGATCGACTGGTTGGTGTTGTGGCTTTCCGGGGGCGGAAAGCGTTATGGTGGGGAGAATTGTCGCACCCCAAACCGTGCGTTTATTTTATTTTAGGATTTATTTGGCTTTAAATTATTTTTGTTGTGGTTCACGTTCAGTCTCTGATGAAAGTTTTGAGTCTTGATAAAAAGTATGCATCCTGGGTTCGACGACGTCGGAAGCGCGGGTAGAGCGCGACACCGCGCGGCTTCGCCCATGCAACTGTGTGGCCTCTTCGACTTAGGGGAATTAAAAATAAATTAGAAATTGTCAATTTAGATTGTCTTAATATTTTTATGGCTATTAATAATTATTTTATTATTTAAGACGAAATGAATATTTTTATCATTTGATTATCATTATCATTATTATTTTTATCATTTTGTTATAAATAAATAATTACTGAAATTTTAATGTTGCAGAAATAGTCTAACCGTTATTAAATATGATTTGATATTAATCTTTATTATTGTTATTATTATTATTGTAATTTATTATTATTATGATCATGATTTGTTTTATTTAATTTTATTTTTTCTTTTTCTTTTATTTTATTTTTCTTCTAACCCTAGCCGGCCAACCCCCTTTTATTTTTTTTTTCTTTCTCCCCGCTGGAGCCGCCGCCACCCCCCTCCTCTATTCTCTCTTCTCTCCCTCCCGCGGGTTCCCTTCTCCTCCGCTCCTCCTCCAGCAGTGCTCCCTCCAGCGCCGCTTCGCCGCACCCTGTCCGGCTCCCCGGCTCTGCCCAGCCCTCGTCCCGCTTCACTGCACCCACCACGGCCACCCCCCCTCGTCCCGCTTCACTGCACCCACTGCGGCTCCCCCTGTTGCGCCTTCGGCCATCAAACACCCAACGCCTCCCCTACATCTCGGCGCCTTCTTCCACCTTCCGTCGCCGCTCTGCTCCGCAACCACCGGCCTCGCCCCGTCGTCCCGGCCACCAACAGCCAGCACCGAACCTCCTCCCCTCTTTCAGCACCGCACCATGCTGCCTCCTTCGGCCCGCACGCACCTAGCAGCTCTCCCTTGCAGCGCTCAGCCGCAGCAGCGGCCTCTCTCCCCTGTTTTCCTTTTTTTTCTTTTCTTCCTTCTCCTCCCGCAACAGCAACGGCCTCCCTCCCCTGGTCCAGCGGTCCAGCCAGCCCGCGCCCCCCTTTCCTTTTCTTCTCCTTCCCTTCTTCTTCTTCTTCTTCTTTTCTCTTTCCTCCTCTTCTTCTTCTCTTCTTCTCCTTCCCTTCTTCTTCTTCTCTTCTTCTCCTTTCCTTCTTCTTCTTCTTCTCTTCTTCTTCTTCTTCTTTTCTTTCTCCTTCTTCTGCTCCGCCGCACATGTCCGTTTTTTTTATTTTAATTTAATTTGCTATTTTATTTTATTTAATATGTTAATAACTTTTTTTATCATTATTATTATTAATGTTAGTATTGCTAATATTATTATTATTATTATTATTATTAATTTTATTATTATTATTATTATTAATTTTATTATTATTATTATTATTATTATTAATTTTATTATTATTATTATTATTAATTTTATTACTATTATTATTATTACTATCATTATTATTTTCATTATTATTATTATTATTAATTTTATCATTATTATTATTATTGTTATTATTAATTCTATTACTATTATTATTATTATTATCATTATTATTATTAATATTATTACTATTAATTTTATTATTATTATTATTATTATTATTATTATTAATGTTCATATTATTGTCTTGTTATTATTATTATTGTTTTTCATATTATTATTATTATTATTATTATTATTATTATTATTATTATGTTGCTATTACTATTATTATTATTACTATTGCTATTATTACTATTTCTATTATTATTATTATTACTAATCCTATTATTATTATTAGTATTATTATTACCATTATTATCTTTATTTTCATTATTATCATCGTACTCTTGTTGATGGTGGATTTTTATTTGTTGGCTTAGGACTTTTAGGACCGGCGCAGGGCGTTTCCAAGTGAGCGCCACCGCCGCGCCTTATTTCCGAGGTTTCGTCATCGCCGCGCTTTGGTTTCAAGGTGAGTGCTTATTCCCGTCGCTTGGTTTCGAATGCTCTGGTAAGTTTTGGATGTGTCTGAGTCCTTGGTTTTGGTTATGCAGAGTGTCGGACTTTATCACGTGGCTTCGGACACGCGTTGTGTCATCGCGCCTCGGTTCCAAAGTTGTTTTGTCTTCGCGCTTTGATTTTAAGGTAGGTTCCCTTTGCACTGCTTTTAAAATTTAAGTTATATTATTTCATGTTGTTTGCGCACTCTAATTGTTCAAAAATCAACATTTTATTAATTGTAATAGATATGAGATAATATACGATAATTAATTTTTAATATAAGATGGTTAATTTTTAAATGGTTAATTAATGTCAAAAGGAGCCGTTTATTTTATACACGACACATGAAACATCCTTTTGACGAGCGGACACCCAATAATGAAAGAATGCTCGTTTGGCTTTTAAACATAATTCACGGAATGTAAAACAGAGTTCTGGTTTAATGAGAAATGATTTCTTCTGAAGCATGGACAAATACTCTGGTTCGTTTGAGAAATTGCCCGGTTGGCTCTTAAAGTTTATTTGGAAAAGAAAATGGTTTGGTTTGGTTTATAAAAATACTGGCAACCTGTGAAGTAGTGTTTTGTGGATTCTTCAAATAGTTTTAAACTGGTTTTGGTAGTAATTGTGAACAGTATTAAATGCCCGTTTGGCACTTTATGGAAAGCGAAGGAAATGTTTTTATAAAAACCCTATTAGGACGACTCTCATGCCTTGGTTGCGATTGATTGTTTGGGAGGCCGCGCTTAGAGGCTCCCGGGTACGTGAGTAGTTTAAAGGCATGAGGTTGTCCCATGGAGTGGCTCAGGGAATGCCTGTTGTTCTTTATATATATAGATATATCTGATTGGATGCTCGGTTGGCATCGGTTGGCTCACCCCCTTTTTCTGAAACACTTGAGACATGGGAATCTGGCATATTGAGAGAATATTCTAAGAACGATTGCTGCACTGGTAGGTTATGGTACTGACCAGTGGCCCATAGTAGGTGGATATATTGGGTTTATTTCTATGGGATTTGCCCTCGACCTGCCTGTGAGTGGATGGTCGAGTGTGTTGTGTGTTTTGATTTCATCGTGACATGTCGATAAGGATGATTTCTCATGTATTGGTGTCTTCTGGTTTATTCTCGATCTCCTAGGTTCACCCATGTCTATTCAGCTTTTGTAGCTTGCAGTAATGATTATGATGCTCACGTGTATACTTACATTGCCCTTGCTGTATGTTTTACTTTGTGCATTCTGGCATATTGTTTTCCTTGGAAACTGATAAATTTCTTTTTAATGGGTTTCTAAAAATTGTTTTCAAATGGAAGTGTTTAATCCCTTTTGTACAAATTTGAAAATTTAAACATCACTTTCCCCCTTTTTCTTGAAATGTCATTGGCACTAATGAAATGAACACGAATTTGGAAAATGGCTAAGGGCAATGGTTCGTACTTTGTTTTTAAGTAGAATATTATTAAAAACATACTTTTATAGATTGTAGTTCAAACTTGAAATGATGTTTCTTTTATTTTAAACGTAGTGCATTGGGAATAGATATCGGGCTAGCCTACTGAGTTTTAATACTCACGCCTATAGTTCTTTTCTGTTTTTAGTGTTTGTGCAGGCTATAGCTTGAGTGCGCTCGCCTAGGGCGACGCTTGATCGTTGAGTCGGAGAGCGACCCTCGAGGTCGCACGGAGTTGTTCGGACGTCGTGTTTGGTTAGTTTGATTCCTGTTTGTTCATGTTTAGTCACTTTGTTTAGTTTACCTTTTTCTGCGCTGCTCTGTTTTATCATTGCATTCTTATTTATTTATATTGGGCGAAATCGTTCCCACAATCTCTAATGATGCCCTGGCGCTTGTCGCCAGCCCGGGAGGATCGGGAACGCCTCTCGGGCCATGTCGCGGACCGGCTCGGGTGACCGGTTCAAGGTTGACCCGGGTTGGATCGTGACATATATTCTGTATAAATATATTAATAGAAACTTATATTATATAGAAATATGAAATACAATACACTGTTTATGGTGATGGTAGGTCGTACCTTTGCATGAACATTGTTTATATTTTTCATTAAAATATTAAATGAAGGAAGGTAAGGTACATATATTTATATATATATATAATATAACATAATTACAATGATTTTTTTCATATATATATTTTATGTTCACTAAACTCACTCTTAATATGTTCTATGTAGTGTGTGAAAGAATCACATTTCTTTAAGGAGATGGTATTCCACACATCCCCAAACAAAATTATCATATTTACAAAAAATGGAAAGAATTATGTTATGGGTTATATATATTTAAATAAGCATAAATAAATAATATATATCATATATATCATATAAAAATAGAGTGTACATCCTAATTCCCAACCATGACATGCGATAAAGAGAAAACAAGCAATATCATTTCTTGAGGTTGTAGTTCATCGTACAAAAAAATGGTATTCTCAATACCCATTATGTAGATGTATTTTTCACTGTATGTATAACCGTAAAAAAATTTCAATATATTTTGGATAAAAATATTTTTATTCATTTAAGGAATATGAATATTTGAGGGTTTGAATGATTGTAAAATAAAATATCACGATGTAGGGTGTCACCACTTCATTTGGTAACTCCTATATTTTTGCACCAAATATATTTCTTGGATGGATTTATTAAAAATTTGGGTCTTATAGTTTATGTTTTTAGATTTTTAGTATCTATTCTAGATGTTCATTGATCATCTATTGTGGCTTGATAGATATAAGACTGCGGGAGGGGTGAGTTCATTTTATAGTGGCTGGTGGGGACACACTTGAAATTTTTGAAAATAACATAGTTTTTCTAAATTAATTACCCTAAATGATTCATAATAACCAATCAAAACAAAATAATGGATGTTTTATGTCTGAAATATATCTATACAATTTGTGTTGGACAGGTACCTATGTCAATTTTTCCCTTATTTTTAAGGATTATCCAACATGTTAAACTGAAATAAACATTTATCTATTATCAACTTTGAAAAATATTTTGGGTGAAAATTTATTTTTATGTTCTTTTAATATTATTATTATTATTATTATTTTAAAACAAAATTTCCTTTTTATGAATTAAATTTATAGATGTTTTAAAATTATGTTTAATTCTAATCTTTGTGACATGGTGAGAAAGTGGGTTTTAGAATGTTCAAAAGTTCATTAAGATTTTATAACTATGACCAATATAAATATTATTAAAATCACCTAACTTGTATTAATAGAACAATATGTGACTTAAAAAAATTTAAATATTTATTAATCTAGATAAATTAATTCGAAGAAAATGTAGTTTTGAAATAAAATGGATTATTTTTTATTATTCATCCAAAACTAATGTTTCGTATCAAAATCCCAAAAATTAATCCTAATATAATTTTACATTATGAATTAAAAATGGAAGATTATTTTTTCAATTAAATTTATTAGAGTGTCAAAACGTAATTTTATTATTCTTCATAGAGGGACTTAACAATGATTTTCTTTTCATAAAATAGTTTATAAAAACATTACTAAAAATTATGTGTTTCATTATCAATATATTTTATATATTTGAAACTATTATAATAAAAATTGTTATTCTTATTAATAAGATTATTTTAAATTTAATAAAAATATCATTTAAATAATTATAATAAAAATTACTCATTTCATCGAAACTCAGTGTTGCATGTATCATAACAAAAGTTGGTGATGCATGTAGTGCAACGTTACCTTGCTATAGAATATAAGGAATGCTTGATTTTTTGATTTAATATAAAAACACTTTTCATTATAGTGTGAAATGATAAATATCAAAAATATTAAATTAATTTGATGAAAAATATTTCAAAAAATATCTAGCTGTTACAAAATCCTTATATGATCCATGTTTTGTTATCAACCTAAATTCATGGATAAAAACATGGCCTAAAAGCACATTCAAAGTTGTATTATTCTTTAATGAGGAAGGTGAAAAAATCATAATTATAGAATGATAGAAATATATACAATAGTGTATTTTTGTGGTAATGATAGGTATTCATAGTATATATATATACCCACACACCGGGTAAACACATAAATAATTATATGATATAAATGGATTATTTGAGAGGAGAACACTTTTATATTATGATTTTCTTGAAAATAATATCATAGATGAGTAGAGATAAGATTTTATTTATTGAGATTACTAAAATTGAAAATATTAGTTTCTCTAGTAATGATAAAATTCATGGTCCTTATTTATATTCTTTTAATATTAATAAATAATAATTTACATCTAGTATAAAAACACTATGTGAAATACAATATATTTTTGGATGGTTCATATATTTATATATCTCTATGTGAGTGTGTGTTTGATGTCATAGGGATAAATCATGAATAAAATAAATGATCAATATATATATGTTATATATTAATGTGTGTGGGAGACATATATAATAATTATGTTATAAACATAAACACTTATATCCTAAAAGATGTTCCAACTCAATATTATTAGAATATGTGAATATAAATCATTTTATTAGATAAATTCATTCACAAAAATAGTTGATAAAGTGGATCCATATCTTTAAGAGTTTGTAACAAAGTAAAATACTTGGAAATTGTTTCTAGTAATTGGTACCAATATAATGTATAAATGATGTTAAAAAATTGGATAGAAAAAATACATTTATATAAGGGTAAAATAGATTTAAATTATAAAGAATATTATGAAAACTATACTAACGGTATACCAAGATAGAATTTTTAGATAGAAAGAGCTATATATTATTTTTTAACTCGGCCTAAATATTTAGAAAAAACTAGCAGAAATGAAAATATATTATAACTAGTGAAAAAAAAAAATTATTATAAACGTTACATTTAATTGGTTTAAATACAAAAGTGTTCTGGATTCCAACTAGTGGAATCTATTTTTATATTTAATAATGTTTTATAAAATATTCATCATACAAACTTTATTAATATTTGTTTAAATTATGTAGTAATTTAACATATCATTAAATTTCTATAATGAAGAATGTTGAGAACATTTGGACTATTAAATATACCAACAAGATAGATTAATGATTAGAATATATTTCCATGGTTTCCAATGATAAAAGTCTTAAAAATGAAAAATAGAATATGAGAAAAAATCGATTATATTTTATTTTCAAAGGGGCAGAATAACACACACACACAAAACCATAGATTTATTTCACGTAAATGAATATTATTAATGTAATTGGATTTATAGTAGAATTGAAAATTGCCTAAAGAGTAGAATTTTGGAACTCGAAATTTTGAATTGTATTTCATTTCACATATAAATGAATTATCATTGTTCATATAATGGTGATGTGTTGGATAGTGAGGTTGGTTTCCATACATGGGAACCACATTTCATTAATATTGCATTAAAAAATGATGTTTATTGCATTTTATGATAGTGAAATATCCAAGGGGGTGCATTTTATCTTATATAGTTTTTGTAGTGGGATATGGAATTAGAGGAACAATGATATCATTATATAGAAAGGTTGTTGAATAGGGAGATCCGGGCCTAGTGTGTGATATCACATTATTTTTGGCATGTGATAATTTTGGAAGAAAATCAATTCCTATATATTATATTGATGAATAAGAATAAGATTCTATAGGGTAATTTGGAGTTGAATTTTTTTGTTGAATAGGAAAAATATAATTTTATCAAAAGTGTTCCAATCCCACAATAATGAATGTCAAATATGAGTAATCTTATTATAACATGTTATTATATAATAAAATTGACGATAAATCATCTTTGTAAGGAAATTACCATGAAACAAGTTGATCATTACGAGAATAAATATATTCAATGTGAAAAGATTTTTTCAAACATAAAAATATACTTCTCCCAGTAAGTATGAGATCGTAATCAAACAAGCCTTTAATATGAATTTTTTTTGAAGGTAGGTTCTGGTCAAAAGACCAGAACCAGGAATTTTATTCAAAAGAGAAAGTCACAAACGAGTTAAAACAGACAGAAAGAGGGCAATTTTCTATAATCTTTAATGAAAGCAGGAATAAACTCTGGCGGGAGTTCATTCCTCCAAGTGATCTCATGAGATACACCCATGTTGGCAAGCCCATCCGTGACCATATTAGCCTCCCGATAGGTATGCGTGGCAATAACATTGAGGTCACTGAGTGTAGCGAGGAAATCCATCCATCTGGGGGTTAGAGGCCATGCCAACATGGGTAATATTGAATATTAAAAATATAGTGATGAATGTTTTATATTGTTATTCCATATTATGATGAGAGGCTCAAAAAAATTGATATGGATCTTAAAAATTCATGTTAGTGAGATAATAACATAATATGGGTACTAAAACATTGCATATTGATATTTTATAAGGGATATAAACAGTTCATGGTTGTTGAAAATTTTGAGGTGTATTAATGGAAAACATGGTTAATGATACGGTTATATTAGAATAAAGAAAACATGTACAAAGGGAAAGAGATTCATATAGAGATGTGTACAAGATATCTATATATTTAAAGAGATATTTATGACACCATCATGATAATCATATGAATTTTAAATGGTATATTATATAGATTTTATGGTCATGGATGATAACTTATAATTACATTATATTATAATATATTATGATGAAAAAGAGAAACATTAGAAACAAAGAACAAAACCATTTATATAATCACATGAAAATGTTCATATATATAAGATATTGTGGAATTTTATCGAATTTTTAATTTGTGTTTTTTTTCCTAGAGATTCAGATAATTTAATCAACCCATTTGGACGTATTTGACAGAATCTAATTTTGTGGGTCACATATAATGATCACTGTTGATTAAGGGAAAATTAATTTATCACAAAATCTAATGAGATGGTTGCCTATTGATAAGATTTTTTAAAAAATTTACATAAAGTGTTATAAAAAATATATGATGGTAAAATGTTGTTCATATTAAATTTCAATAAATAAATTATGGAGGTGATCAATAGGAGAGTTCCAATTGTATCATCTATTTCATTATAAAATGTATTCTAGATGAAGAATAAATATTTTAATTAACATGTCTATATATTTAATAAGTAAAATAATAAGACTAATTCCATTTCATGATTACTCTTTATCAGGAAGATGATGTCTTACTACTATGTTATTGTGTGGAAGAAGATCTATTTCATCCATTATATAGTAGAACTTATCTATCCCAAGGAATTTAACAACCAATAAATAATAGTTTAATATAAAATTTATTTTTGAAATAATGATGCATGGATTCCAAAAAAAGGTTAATCAATATGATAAATTTATGTATCTTAATTTTTTATTAGACTCTAATATTTTATTTAATAATCAAAACATTGTAAATCAATGTTCAATGGTGAATAAGATTTTTTGACCTTTGTATTGATATTGTCTCTTTCCGAAATTATGTAAAGGATGTTTTTTAATATATTTAGTGTCTATTAAATAAAACAAATATCCATCAAACGGGTGGAATACTTAATTTTTTCACATAAAAATTATTTTTATGTGCTCATTGGATGTATCCCTTTGTTTTGAATGAAGTACAAAACTCATTTCGTATACTTAATTTACATTTTGGAAAATTTATTGAATTATTTAGTGAAAAATCTATTAATAGGTTTTTAGTATTAAACATGATACTTCATATGAGGAAATAAGATAAGTTAAAAGTTTAATTGAATTCAATATTGAAGGATTTATATATGTGAATCCCTGATTCACTAATCCCTCTAAGTGTGTATATTTTCGACCATATTCCAAAAATAAATAATTATATGTAAAAGATAATAATAAGTTCATGGTTTATGTTATGTCAGTAAAATAGTTATATTTAAGGAGAAAAAACACTTCTTAACCCTACTATAATATATTCTTATAAAAAAATGTTTGGATGAATTTTTTTAATACTATAATGAAATTCAACATAAAATTAGTATTTTTGTTAAACTAAAATTAAAGAAGAATTATTTAAAGGATGATGGAAAATTAAGTAGATGAGAATATTTTATATTGGTAGAGAATAATTTTTTAACCCCACCAAGTTCATACATGGAATTAGAAGAGGAAGAGAATGAGGGGGTATTTCATTCACCCTTTAGTAAATCCAACTAAATAAAGTTTCTTAATTTTTAAATTATTTTTATATATCTAGAATCCATATTTTTTTACAATTATTATATGGGATTGGAAAACACCAGGTATTTAGTGGGTACCTAATCTATACCATGTATCCCATTTTCCACTCACTACAAGGATACTACAAAGGTAAAGTCTCATGAAATGGATTATCTATATAATTAAACATATCATCGGATACCTAGTTCCATCCATTTTATACCAGGTGGTGTATTCTTCAAATTTTAAGGACATTTGACTTCATATCACTATTAAACATTTTTTAGTTCTTTCAATTTCACTAATATTATACTAACTAATATTCAAGTTATCACCTAATCACCAAAAATTACATTAATTTCCCAAAATTAGAAACCACCCAATCTTTAGAGCTAGTAGAATATTACTACCATCAAGTTCAATTATAACTATACAATATTATTATTTTAAAACTCCATACCATAATTTGTTATTAATATTAAAAATATGACAAATTGTTTTCCCATAAATAAACACATATCATAGTCAAAACCCATAGACGATATATATTTTTTATATCCTATAAATTTTATAATATATTTATTTCATGAATTAAAATTCTTTTGTATTTCATTCTATCAATTCATCACTATAAAATCGTTGAGACTTATTTTATTTAATTTATGATAATAATACCAACAGTAGTAAAACTTTTATTATTTAATATCTATCAATATTCCCATGAAATATTTCTAATAAACTAAAAACCCCCTTTATATCAATAGAATAAATTTTAAGATTAAGAACATATATAATCTCATCTCCAGATTTAATGTTGTCTAATTATTTTAAAACATTATGGTTATAGAAACAATAAGGAATATATTTTGTATTATAAATTATCCAAATTATAGTCCCCGATATTGGAAAAGTAACTCTAAAACATATCTCACATAATATGAATAGTGATACAACAGATTATTATAGTGAACTACATTATCCATATTTGAAACATCCATTCCTCATACCTAGATGAAATAAAAATATAAATAAATTATCAACACATCTCTTAAAATATGGAGATTAATTATCCCAAGAAACCCCCTACTATGTGAAAAAAAAACAAGAATCCTCAGTTCTATAATCACCAGTTACACCTCTTTAAAACTGGTAAAATCACACTATAATCACGTATAACTAAAATGAGTTTTTTTACAAAAACTAACACTCTTTTTCATAAAAGGGATTTCAGTCAAAAATTTAAAATTACACATATTACACCATTTCACTCATTTATATAAAAACCAATACTATTTATGAAAACACTTTCATAATTTGAAATACAATTTCAAATTTATTTACCTATATTTATCTCAATATAACAATGACCCAAAAACTCCATACTTATCTACACTTTTATAAAATTTCATCCTTAAGACCATTTTACCCATTATCTGTGATCCCAAAATATATCTTTTTAGATGTATGGTTGATTCAAGAATATTTTTTATATAGTTTTCAAAATGAATTCAATCATGGATTTAAAATATATGGGTATGTATGGTAGTTCAATTTTTGTTTTTCCCCTAGGAAGTGTTTGATTTCCCATTACCAAACTATGAAGAGTTAAATTGGGGGTATTTGGGGTTTGTTTTAGAGAATTGATATAACGTATAAAAGATATTATAATTAGATTGTGTATTGACGATTGATCAGAGTGTATATATGTGAATGTAAGGTTATCATTATTCCTAAATGACGTGTCCTTCGTATAGAAGATACTATGATGAGTGTTAATAATCCTTATCAACCCAACTATTTTCTAGTGATGGTGATATTAACTAAAATAAATAAATGAAAAAAATATCTCCTTCCTATATGTACTTTAAAATTTTGAGTAATATACCAATACTTTTATGGAAAACTCACAATCATCTATAAAGGAACCTCCCATTTTGGATATATTGATCCAAATTAGAATAGTATTATATTATCTCATACAAAAAAATTCAATGATTATGTACCAGTACCCACTCAATAACTCTTATTCAATAAGAAAAAATCATTATTAAGTGGAGTGAAGTAATTGACTAAAAACCATATAAGAACAACCAAATAAAATACTATTTAATATAAATTAAATTCAAATAAACATAATAATTTTTTTAAATGATATTAATTTCTTAAAAAAAATTAGAAATTATATTTTTACCCAAGAATGAATAGGGTTCTCTCCCACTAGATCAGTCATATGTTTACTGATTTGACCTCCCTATAATTGTCATATCCATGGAAATCACTCTCTACAGTTATTGCAAACTATTATAGTAAGAATATAACAACAAAAAATTATGAAAATAATTCATTGTTGGTGTGATTAAACCTCCATGTGAAGTATTGAATTAATGTACATTTACTTATATAAAATTACTATACAACTATATAAGGAGTATAACTACTAAAATTCCACAAATTGAAAATGTGTTGCCTCATGTTATTTTCACCTCCATATTCCAAGATGATTCCATGTGTAATGATATTCCCTTAAAATTATCCCCATGGAGCTTATGAATATTACATGAGTACATGGTAAAATCAAATAAATCTATAAGCATAACATATTTTAGATCTCTCATAGATCATTCACCATGTAACATCCCAATATTTTATGATATATTTTATGTTATATAAATATGTTTTCCAAAAATTATTTTCTATATGAAAACAATTATAAGTGGACCATGAAAATATATTATATTTTGATAATATATTCATTTTTGAAATCATAAAGAAAAAAATACACTATTTATATTTTTTTATTTCTCAAAAAGATATTTTTTTTTTGTGAATTCTGATATATAACCATTTTTTTAAAACCATCACTTCATTTAATTAAAATAATTAACATAAAATTTTAAATTTAATTTTTTATTATGTATTTAACTGATATAAGAAAAAATTTATTTACATTAGGATAAATATTATATCAAATTATCATAATGTCATTTTTGGGCTTAAAACATATTTTTTTATAAAATTACATTCTTTATTATTGTGTGTTTATTTTTTAATTTTATCTTTAAAGCATAGTGGAATTGAATTTAATAAAATTGATTCTTTACTGGAATTAATAGGTTTATATTTTGGAAATATGACTATTTTATATTTTTATTTTATGAATAATATCAGTGTAAAAATATATAACGTCTGTTAATAGTAAATTGGGTCATTATGGTAAGATACAATATGATATATTGTTAAAAAAAAATTATACACATTTTATAATTTCATTGGAAAATAATATTTCTTTTATAATCATTCAAACTTCTAAAATAATAAATTCTTTATTTTTTCATATATTATAGATTCCATATTATTTAAGTAATGGATATCATGTAAAATATTTCTCTTTATCGTTTAATATATAAAATATTTTGTGATAGGGATAAAATTACTAATTTTTGTTTAAAAATGGTTGTTGTAAATATTAGTCATTTTTTTAACTTGTTAATGTATTTTAATTTTTTACTAATTGAATAATTACTTTAAATGATTAAAGATCACTAAAATTGTATTAATTAAATTAAGGGATAAATATAATAAATGAGATACATATTATTAAAAATAATTAAATTTTTATGAAATACATCATTACATGACATTGATAGCTAAATAGAAATTATTAGTTATGTAAAAAATGTTTGTCTTCAAATTCTATGTTTGTATTGGTTTCTTTAATTTCAAATGAAATAAATATTTTCCAAAATCACATTAATGGTTTTTTATGAAAATAATATATAATTAAATAATATAATAATTATTAAAATCAATAATTGGGACAAGTAAGAAAATATATGGTCAAATATTTCAATACATGGCCATTTTTTGGCTAATTTCACTGTTATAGTAGGCATCATGGATCGTATTTTTGAAAAAACATTGTTACTGTGGTTATTTTCAGAACTGTTAATGGGGTTAAAAATAAATAGAGAGGGCTGAAAAAACATTTAAAAATGTCTACTATTTATTGTATATGATATTCCACTCATTATCTTTATATATTTTAAGGATTTGAATTTAGTTCTATTTGGACATGAAAAATAATTTAAATTAACTTAAGACATTTGGAAAATTGATGAATGTCCATGCACAATATTATAAAAGTTCATCCCTTATATATTTTAAATACTCCACATAAATAAAATATATCAATTAAACCATACCCAATTCACCTACCAACTACCTCAAAAACTTTATAATGGTGTTCATATTCCTAAAAAACTATCCCTAGTGTCCCTATGAACATATCTAGTAGTAATTTCATTATAAGAAGAAAATCAACTTAACCAATAATATTATTTTTTTCATCCTTATTATACAGAGATAAAATATTTCCTAAAAATGAATATATAATAATAAAATTATAAACCATATTAATATATTATTATCTATTTCATCATAATTATAAATTTATCTCTTCCTCAAATGGGAATCAAAATCATTGATCATGTGTTAGGTGAAAATACACCATGTATATTAATGTAATTTATTTTCCCATCACCCTTCATGTGGATAATAATAATTATAGAAATTATAAATATATCAAATATCTATTACATAATTATTATTTTATAATTATAACATCAAAGCTACAATTTTTTAAATAATTTCATGACATTAATGTTACTCTTGCTTCAATGTGGACGATCACCTCAATGAAGAGATGTGACCAATCTCTCTTTTATTCATTACATGGATGGTAATAAGGATATATTTAATTATTATATTGGATATATGTTATGTAAAAATAATCATAAAATGGTTTATTATTTTTTGATATATTTTTTCCATCTATCGATAAGTAAAAAGAGAGTTAATGGATAAGTATATCCTACGGTCTCCATGAATGGTGTAAAAAAATTTCTTTATCTATCAGTTATAAATGACTCAATACAAATATATTGAATATATATTATATTTTTATCTTCAATAAAATTATGGATATAATGAAACAATTAGGAATATAAAGGTACTAAGACTACCAAATCAAAAAATACACGAAAACCAAAAAGATAACACCAAAAGTAAAAATAAAAATATTTGTATGTTAACAAATATGTGGTAAAATATAATAAATGGACAATATATGAAATTATAGATATGAATTTTTTTTGTAATGTGTTTATAATAAATTAAAATTTATTATATAGAATTATATGGAATCTAAAGGGAAAGGAAAACTTAATTTAATAGATTTAATCTCAATTCCATCTCTATTTAGATATATTTTATATCATAAACATTTTTTTGTAGTATATAATTCCTTGTAGATGAATTTTACTTGAATATATATTTATTAATGATGATTAATTTTTCATTTCATGACTTCACTATCTGGGGGTTATAATTTTATTTTTACCATAGTGTAAAGTATTTATTTTAAAATATGGTTTTATTGGGTTTTTCACTAATTTTCATTAACATGATCTTATAATAAATCCGTCATAATTTATTGATATTACATATTATTTTAGATATTTAAATAATTTCTATATATTATTTTAAATTTTTCTCACTTTTAAAAATTATTCATTAAATTAAATGTAAAAATGTAAATATTGTCTAATTTTTTTTATGATTGAATATATTTTTCTTTTCTGTTCTTATTTCAAAAAATTATTTTAAAAATTATTTTTTCATATTCTCAAAATTAGTATTAATGAAATCTTGTGTTGTAATTCACATTCTAATATATTTATATTGAATACATATTATTACTATGAAAATTTTCATTTCAAAATTTCATTAATAAAAATTGATAATGAATGTTTCTTTTTAATGTATACAATTTTAATAGATTTTCTCAATGACACTACCATTTTATGCAATTTAGTTTATTATAAACAAATTCAGTGATTTTATTTTGAAATATATTTAATTAAAAATATTTTATTAGTTCAATAACATTTCTGAAAGAGACATGTTATTATTATGAGACCTATATTCATGATTAAATGATGGAAATCATTTATCCCTTAAAATTTTTGTAATCATTTACATTCTCTTAAAATATTCATTTTATTTTAATCAATAGAAATTATATTTATCATAAATAACCATAAATTTTATATCATAGATATAATTATTTCTTTAACCATATATCATTTCAACATAAAGTTTTTTATTTAAAATATTACTTTATATATTGTGGAAATATTGATAATTCATAATCATTTTTTGATAAATATTATTATTTATCAATTAAATTTATCTTCCAATATATTTTTAACAAATTGGACATATAATGATTAGTGGGGAATAAATATTCATTGAACAGTGTTGATTCGACAAAATAAATGAGACAAATAATTTAGCTAAATTAAATTTATTTGTTCATACCTACCAATAAAATAAATTATTTTTTCACTTGTCTTTGATGGTATATTTATCATAATATATATGATCATGAATCCAAATAGTAAAAATTTCCTTAATTTAACATTTATTTCATAATATTAATGATATTAACACATTTATATTATCCATGGATTCTTTCGGTTTAGAGGAAATTGATTGAATAGAATTTTTTTAGTTAATTGCCTTTAATATTGATCAGGCCCCATTGATTCATGATAGATCCAACTAAAACCCCAAATCTAAGTATTTCACCCCACAATATCTTTCCTTAATTTCCCCACAATATGTATAATGATATTAATAATAATATTAGGGATCTAAGAATGCTTTTTATTATATGTATTGAAAATTATAATTTAAATAAATGAATCATATTTGAATAGGATTATTCAAAGATAATAAAATTTTCTATCCTACGTGTTGAGATTCCTTGTATCTTGTACTAATTTAATTAATTGAACACTATATATAGGTCACTCTAGTTGTAGATTTTATAGTATATATAATGAAATTATTATTAGAAACATAGGTAATTAGATTGTGAATACACATAGTTAACATGAAAATCATAATAATACCTTCTAGTATATGAAATTTTTTATCAGTATATGGTTTTATAAGGATCAATGTTGATGATGACTATGATTTAACTCAATTTTTTACATCATATTATGTTTAAGCCTATAAAAAATGGTTTCAACACACATATGAATTATTTGAATTTATTTGATGAGTATTATGACAAAGTTGGTATTGGAACTGAGTAGATCGTTGCTATATTATTGTAGTTAACTTAGGTTATATGGAATAAAATTGCCTATGTATAGAAACTATTTATTTTATAGTAATATCCTATTATTCTAGATTACTTAATGGTATAGAATAATATATGTTTTTTTGGATGAACTAATATATTGGTAGTAGGGTAATGTGTTATAATCGATGAAAAATATTCAAGCCATTAGGATGTATTGAATGTGAAAATGTTATTCTGGTTGGGTATTTTTTGTGAGGATATGCAAATAAATTATGTCCATTGATCTAGAAAAATAAATAAGCTGATAAATTAGAATTCATAATATAAATTAATTTTAATTTTAATGTTTTTGGAAAATATTTATGTTGAGAACATCGAATATAAATAGCGAGAATGTTTTTCATTTAATAGAATATTGAAGAAGAATCTGTGGAAAGTTATATATATAAATTTAAATTTTTCTAAGTATGATGAAAAATATATATGTAATTTTGAAATAATAAATAACCTTTTATTTTATAATATCATGATAACCCCTTGAGGAGAACTAATTACTCAAACATTGTTATAATTTGATGATATGTATGAAGTTACATTATAACATTGAAAAAATTTATATATCCTATATCATCAATGTAAATCAAGTGAATATGTTGTTAGATAAACACTATGGAAAACAAGTATCACAAAAAAGTTGAATAATGTATCAAAGAAATTCACATCATGTAAAAATTTTGTGACCTAACATCTTAGAATATTCATATAAATAATGGGTGTTTATTATAGGTGTAGAGATATGGAACATCTGGATATTAAATGTAAGGAGAACATAAAAAACACTACCCTCAAGTGATTCAATTATAAAGATATGTGGAATTATTCAAACTACTTCCCCCTGAATTAAAGAAACATAAAATATAATATTATAAGGGTAGAAGGCCAAACATATGGAATTATTATAGTTGAATTTAATTGTCCATGTGATATAGTGAAAGGTAAAATTAAATTCCACACTAGAATTGAAATTTCAATATTTGATTCATGTTCCAAGAATTATTTTTATCAAAATAATTATATAATTATTTCAAATAGCCAAATCAATGATTATATGTTTAGTTGGATGGGAATACTATTTAGGATAGAATGATCTCATCTCATGTTTATCGCTCCTCTCTAATAAAAATATATGAAAAACAATCTTCCTTAAACTATTTTTATACTACCACTTGTTGAATTTTATGTATAAATTTGGAATTTATTTTCTTTATCAGTATAAGCCCTTTAATAATTTTCATGGATTAGAAGTTACATTCGATAATCTAAATCTACAAAGAATATTATTTTAATGTGAAGATAAACATGAACACCCAATGGATATGAGTTACAATATATGGGGCTTACCACCTATTTAGGAGGTATATTTAACTCTTATTATTTGGTAGAATATCATAAATGATGTTTTTTATATTTTATGGTATATTTTTAATTTTTTCCTTTATTCCATGCAATCCCCTAAATCAGGATGTTGAGATTTCAGTATAATGCATTCATATTTTAATTCCTAATTCCTGAACACTATATATAATGTCCCCAAATGAGTTACAATAAATAATAATGAAACTCATTGATAATATTTATAATGTGTTATTTTACCTATTTCTTCATCATGTGGTACACCTATTTTTTTACGAAAAATGATTTTTAAATGTGACTTTTCATTGATTATCACACACATAAAAATATATCAATTATTAAAAAGTATATTATACCCCATAATAATTTCATATTTGAAAAAATATTAGAAGAGAAATTCATTTCCAAGGTTTATGTTTGAAGTAAATATATTCAGATAAGGGTCGGAAAGGAGGATACACCCAAGATAATCGTTTGAATGAGGTAGGTTCATTATGAATTTATAGTATTTCCAAGTGGAGATGTCATTGCTCTACATATCATCATGGATTTAATAAATTGAATCTTTCCAGTCAACCATGTATTTTTTGTCATATACATTATAAATGATATTATCATATGTTCAACAATCTATTAAAAACATGTTGAATCTTTGATAATTTTTCCAATAGCTTTAGGAATGTGATTTTTTTTGATAAATTTACCATTTGTGTTGCTTGATTAAAAAATAATCATTATTTGGTTATATAATATTTATTGAGGGTATATCTATGGGTCTTTTAATGATGTAGGTCATTGAGAAATGGCATAGATGAACCCTGATAACTGTGATCTGTAGTTTTATTATGCTAGATAGATATAACCAACACATTGATGTTTAATTCTCATTAATATATAATCCTCCAACATGTCAACTTGAAAATGGGTTTTGTTCATGTCGATAGATGAATGTGAGTATAATTTAAATAAAGAGAAGAGAATATTGGTCAGTTGCCATGTTATTATAGTACTATATAGTGGATAAGGTTTTTTTGTTCAGTAGCGGTGAATCAATTAAAGTATTAGGAAGCATACTCATTAAAAATAACATTGTGATAAATTATACCTCCTTCCAATGGACAATTGAAGACAAGGATTATCCAACTCCTGATTGCAAACTACTTTTAGTAATTTATTCATTGATGATATAGAGTATGTATTTGTATTTTGAATTGTGTGATATATATATATATATGAATAAAAAATTTTAATGTATATATTTATATAAAAGTATTGTAGTATGCACTATATAAGATATTTAAACATGGTTAACCCTTATTATTGCTCAATACATTAACACCCACATAAGGTGAATATGGTTTTCCATGCTCTGATGTGGAAATATCATGCTAGATTTTTATGATAATAAATTATTGGATCCAATATTTATGAATTTCAATAAGTTTCATATAGAAATATTCTAGAATAGGGATTGATCATATCATTAATAGATCAATTTTATCCATCCATCTATGAGAAAGTTTTAAATGCATAAAAGGGTGATGTGTAACTTCATATAAATGGTGTGGAATTCTCCAAAGCTCAACAATGATTTTACTTCACAGATAAAATTCATGAACCATGTATTTTTCATATAAATAATAGTTTTGAAGTAGGTTCTATTTGATTATTCTCAAAATTCATCATTCTATATTCATCCTTCAAGTATAAATGTGTATAGATATATAAGATAACATTTATTATCAGACTACATGAAATAGAATATTGATGAATATGTATCAAAATTTCTTTTTTGTTTTCATGTTATAGATGAGAGACATAATATTATGGTATATTACAACAATTACCAATACAAACCTGAAAATGTTGAAACATTAAAAATGATTTATCCTCACACTCGTCAAAAAATATAATGCACTAAATGTTATTTGTAAGGTATTCAATGAAAATATAAAATTAGTGTATTTTATTACTATTAGCAAATATTACACTCTTTTCCAACAAGATTAGTTATAAATTATGAAGGTGATGAAATTTTACAAATTTCCCCTATAAGCAATATCTAATTAGTATCAATGGTCTACCTCAATGTTCTATAAAATCCATTAGTAAGATCTATAAATAGTGTTGAGTTTCAGTACTTCTCATAATCCACAAAAAAATCATTTGGAGTGGACTATGATTAGATGAGATATTTCTCTATGGAAATTAATCATTTTTGGGTTTAACAAATTCTGGTGGTAGAATTATAATACAACAATATCATTAAGACAAGAATATAAATGGCTTCTTTTGAAGAAATCTATGTTAGGATGTGCAAAAAAACAATGTCTTGGGATGATGTTGGAGAAATAAAGCTATTGGGACCAGATATAGAAGAAGAAGTGAAAGAGAATGCTTGATCCATTCTACAATACATAAGGACAACTCATAGTAGAAAAAAATTATATGATATCAATCATTGATGATATCTGTATTCCAAATATAGATATAATTTATTCCAATGAACATCCCCTTTGATAAAGGTTTTGATATTTATATATATGGGAACGTATAGCCTAATATATAGAAGATTATTGGTTGATGCTTCCATATGATCATTCTTATTTTCATGATGTGTTTAATGTATCCCTAATAAAGAAGTACATACCAGTTCTTTCACATGTACCAAACACAAATTCCATATCCCTAGAGAAAAGGTTTACATATGATGAAAGACCAGTGGAAATAAAATATCAGATAGAAAAAGTACAACCAAACCAGACCCTTTACCAAGTATTTTGTTAGAAAACTCACAAGTTGGAATAGGCTTCATGGGAAACTGATGATTTGTTAAGGCATAATTAACATCATTTGTTTTTATAATAATAATGGAATTTCCTTGGTTAAAATCCTATAATGGAAGAAATGATAAAAACTCATGATTTTATAATATATTTCAATCCAAATAAATTTCTTTAATTTATTTTTTACACACAACATATAGATTAAAGGATCTACAATAAAATATTATTATATGAAAATTATACCTTGTTTTAAATCATCATGTCAGAATTAGATTCAGATGAATCTTTTTTATTCTTCAAAAAAATATTTTCCAATGAATATTGAAAATCATTATTTTAGTGAAACTATAATTTCTTTTTTATTAATGAAATAAATTCAAAAAAATATATTCTATTTTTTATTTGGATTAATATTTTTAAATGTTCCTTTTATTGGCAGTAAAATCATCATTTTATATAAATTATATATAAATATGTTTTTTCCCAAAAATATATATATCTAGAAAATAATTTTTCCTTTCATTTTATTAGTTTATATTTAAATTATTTTAAATATAATATAGGAGCTGAATTTGTTAAAATGAAATCCATATTATGCCGAGTTTTTAATTTTCTTAACAAATCACTTTTAATTTTATACATTATTAATAGTTACCATGGTAAAATTTAACACTTCATTTAATGGTAAATTGGGTGATTAAAATTAAATATAAAGAACTGTGGAATTAAAAATATACCTCAAATCTGAATTTATTTTGTTGGATTATTCAATTTCATTTTTTTCATCTAAAATTTAAAAATATAACAATGTTTTAGTTTAAATTTTATTTTCTCTTTTATGATATTTAAATAATGGATAAATTTATAAATATCACCCTCTAACTTTTAATATTTATATATTTTTTGAATGAAATAATGATATATTATAATGGTTTATAAATATTTTTTTCAAATAATAACTAATTAGAATATATGTTTTTTATATTTTAGTTATTTAATAATTATTATAAATTCTTATCCAATGCTAACAATTTATTTTTTCAATAAATATAAATTTAAAATAAATGAGTTTAAAAATATAAAATGTAAAACAATAATATTAATTTTCTTATATCATGACTTTCCTAAATACATATTGAATATTAGTGGGGTTTGAATGGATTTTATTTTAATTACAATATTTTCTGGATGTTCATAATGTCAAATTTAATAAATAGTGTAAAAATGATGTCAATGGTATTTCAAGAAAATAATAGTTTAGTAAATTTTCAAAAAATTAAAAAAATATTGAGAAAAACAATGTCGATAATATTTGGTCTAAACTATCATCCATTGTCAACATATGGGACAATTCACCCCTATTATATCTTTCAAATCTCCTATAGTTTAAAACTATTATCATGGTAATTGACAAATGGGTTAATAGGTGATAAAATAAAGAAATGTGGTTGAAAACATAACATAAAAAAAGATAATTATTTTATATTAATATGTTCTTCTGATACATATAGATCATTTCCTTCATTTAAATAATCTTCGATCCATGTGTCAGGAAATATTATTTATTTTAATTTAATAAATGAAGAAGTTAGGAGAATTCCCCACACCTCTCTAATATAAGAAACACTTATCTCTATTCCTTACACCACATTGAGAATCCTAGATGGAATAATCAAATAAAACCTCTCTATATAACATATTTATAAACATTTCCAACCAATGATTATCTAAAAACACCATCCCCAATGTCTTGTAAAAGAGATCCAAAGGATGTTTTTCTATGATAGTGTAATCATCTCATACAATCACCTTATTTTTTACATATTTTTCTACCCCCTTAAAATATAAATTCCATTAAAAATAACCATTAATTTTAAATATTTAGACTTTATTATATATATTTCATAATATTTATGCATCTCATTCTCCAAAAAATGGTAGACAAAATCATCACTCGGTTGTATAGTAGATAACAAACTCATGAACCGATTTAGTGTATACTCCCATAACCATCACTCATGGATTTTATTAATGGTCTTACTAATGAATATATATGAATTTTATGACATTATCATGTTTTTCTGGTTATAATATCATATATAACTTCTTGCATTATGATATATTGGAAGACAATAATGTCGCTTGTGAGTTTGTGAGGACATCCACCACCAGGAAGTAATGTGATCCATTTCTCAATTTCACATTAACGAATAGTATTAAATATAAATTTATTAAATATTTAAGACATATATGATAAAAAATCATCATATATATAGAATTATTATTATTTTTCATTTTTCATTCTATCAGTCTAAAAATAAATACAATGTTCCTGCATATGTACGACCTATCGTCTTCATTAATAGGGTAATAAATTTTTCTATCACTATATTTTATAAAAGAATTTATATATATATATATATTGAATATATATAATATTTATTTAATGGATTAAAAAATATTATGATTCATCTTTTATAAATATGAGAGGATTAAGATTACAAAATCCAAACATACATGGAAAACAAACTATTAATAATAGAAATAATGTTAAAAATAAATTATTTTTAAATAACGGGTTTTATGATTTCATAAATGAATAAAATGTGATATTATAAATATGAATATAATTATATAATTTTTTAATAAATTATTATTTTCAATATAATATTTGAGACACCTATGAGTAATGTTGAATGTGATGAAAGAGATTCTGTATCAATTTTTCCTCTATAAATACATAATTGGCATTATGCACGTAAATATTTTTATGCTCTCCACATAATACATATTTTATTTATGTAACATGAATATCAATAAAATAATTATTATTAATGTTTCATTTCATTTTTAGTCTTTCAAGGGGTTACAGTTTGATAATTAATAAGTTTTTTTGACTGAAAGTTATATTTTTATTATTAAATCACTTTTGTGGAAAAAGTGAGAAACCATACAGAACTCTAGGACTTAAAACAACATAACATTGTGGAACAAATTTTTAAGGCCAAACACCAAGCCATCACTCACAAAACCTAAATTCCACACCATTTATTCAACACATTCAACCAGAAACTCCACCATTTACAAGCATTTAAAATATGCAAACCCACATACTTTACAAAACCGCAACTTTTGCAGGTACTTATAGAATAACCCAGCATTCAAGGGGTATATGATCCAAACATAGATTTTCACCTTCAAACCTTCACTACCTCCTTGAAAATCAGGAAAATTCAATGCCAAAATGCTTTAAAATGCCAGAATGCCTCAAAAATATCAAATCCAAACAAAAAATACAGATCCACCAAACCTAATCACAAGATGAAACACAACAATAAGTGCAGACAACAAATAAATCCACAAACCAACACCAAAGAGACAACCTCCCAAATCAGAGCTCGTCGGTAGAATACCTCACCTCAAGCCTTCCACAGATCCCAGCGCTGCCTTCAAAGCCACACATGAAGACCAGATCCTACAAATATACTCACAGACGACACCATACGCAGCGACAACCCCCATATTGTGGCATCTGAAGCTCAAACCCTATACCAACAATGCGAATCCAAGGAAGCCATATCCAACTCGAAGGATAGTGCGAGAAGATACCATCAACAATGAGGTATTATTTCCATTCATGTTTAGATATTGTAAAAATGTTCTTACAAAAGTTTACTTTATATAGTTAAATGACTCACTAATACAATCTCATGTTTCCTTTTAAATAATAGATTTTTTATAAATAATATATCAAATTTAATTTAAAAATTAATCATGGAATTCTTTTGAAATTGCCAATATGATTGTCTTTTTTTAATTTAAACGACGTTAATGAATTTTTCAAAAACCATCTCCCTGATTGGATATTTTTGTCATTCTGGAAGTTTTCTACTATTTCACATTGAATACTCTTTATGGAAAATTATTAATAAAATATATGATAATTTGATCAAAGGGAATTGTTTTATTATATAAACTATATTTATGTTTAATTGATAATTATATCTAATTTCCCATTAATTTTTTCATAATTATTATTATATTGTAACATTAATTATATTGTGATTATTATAAATTATAATATATTAAATTAAACATATTTTTTCAAAACTATTTTTAAACCATATATCATTTTCCCATATAGTGTTTTACATTGAATGTATTTTCCGAGAAGGGGAAAATATTGATAATCGTTATTATGTTCATGATATAAAAATTTATTGATATATTGTTTTATTTATGAATTAAATTGATAATTATATAGGTCAATACTATATTGGATATATATTATTGAGGTTTTTTCCAATATTTTATATCCCCATGATGCATCGACTTGTCTCATGAGACAAATTCGTTGGCCAAATAATTTTTATATCTAGTGTATTCCTCCCCATCAATTAATATATCTTTTCCTAAGGATTATATATTATAGATATCATGATGTCTAAGATCATGAAGTATAATGTTACAAATTTCCATCAATGGGATATCATTTAATATTATCTAGGATATTTCGTCACTAATATTATCCAAGGATGTATTTGTAGCTCAATTTATTATTTTATGGAAATTGTTTTTTAGTTATTTGTCCTTCTATATTGATTATGTCATATTAATTCATGATATCTCATATTATTCATAACCATTAGTAAGTATCTGAGCCCACACATTATTTTTTCTATTCTATAACATATTGTGAATCATATTATGATTTATATCCATAATAACCAAATGTTTTATAAATTAAATTTCTTTTTTGAATGAATACATTCATTATTATGTAAGGTATATATAAAAAAGGAATAACTTTGTATATTTGTGATGTTTTAATCCTTCCAGATTTAATATACCATTAATCATAATAAAATATGATTATAGATCTCTTTATCAATGATGATATGAATTATATATGTATATAAAGTTTATCAATATTCTAATTGATGTAGATGAATGAATAAATGTCCTGAACTTGTCGAATCATGCCCTTTAGAGAAAATTTATTAGAGTTTTCGAGGAAGATATCCTCCTTAGTATTTTCTATTTATAATTCCCAATACATTTTTCAATAACTAAGTCATGGTAAAACCATTTATAATGGAATTTCATGATCATCAATATCACAAAACAACCCATATTTGAAGAACCCCCGCATAAAAACGTAAAGATCACACACCATACCCTTAATGATTTTTATCGTCTACTAAAGGTAAATGTTTGAAGCCCAAAAAATTACCATTCTATATTTTATTTGAAAATAATGGTTATATTTATATTTTATTTTTGTTATTACTTTTTAGGTTCTAGAAAATGATTTCTATCAAAATTTTATTTTGATATGAATAAACAACACATTTATTTCTATGGATATTAATAGTTTTGATCATGAAAATATTTTTTTTAAGGAATTAGAATGTTTTCAATTAAATGATATTAAAATAACTTATTATATTTAAATAATCACTATTAAATATAAATTTACGATGTTAAAAATAATGTTTACAGGGGTCAGAATTTTTTTTTGAAAACAAACTATAATTATTCAATAAATAAAAATTTTTGTTATAAATGAACAAATTATAATATTTATTTATTATTTGTATTAAAAGAATATTCATTTTTCAATCAGCACATCGAAATATTTCAATAGTAATTATTTCTTAAATCTCAAAGAATGTCAAATATTTGGGTCAAAAATAATTAATGTACAAAGAAATATAGATTGTTATGACATAATATAACCAAAATATATTGTGATATATTCCATGAAAGCTATCATAGAATGAATATAAATTTACTATTTAACATAATTTTTTTCATATGTTGTTTATTAAATTTCATAATTTTTTTTTGAATAATGCAAAACCTATAATATATAAACTATAGTTTTAAAATCAATTCATTATGGGCATGGATAACTTCTACATAGCCACTAGTTATATGTTAATGGGATCAGCTCATAATCATGTAAAATAGTTAAATCCAATTATATTTGGAAGAAACCCAGTGAATAAACCACAATATTGTTTTTGTGTTTGAATACATTATTTAATAGTGTCTAAAATATATGTTGGAAACAATATACAGAATTAACCTCTATTTCTCTATAAACCAACACAATACCCCATTTATATTAACTAAAATATATTATATTGTCATTATACCCTTCCCTTCCTAGTCTATTTCCCTGAAATGTTTCTCCTAATCTCAAAAGTTCACCCTCCCAAGCTTTTGGAATCCCCCTATCAAGGTAAGGGATCCCCTCCTCCTCTTCACTCAATCAACTTCTTTTGCTTTTCCTATTAATTAAAAACAAATTCATATTGTATTTTTTATTACATATTTCACATACTTCCCTTATGATTTATAAGTGATTAAAGACATATTTTAAACTCATTATTCCCACCCATTTAACTTTTATTATCCCGGTTATACTATCAAAATTATCTTATGATTTGTTATGCCCATATTTGGTTTTGAGAATACTCATCCCCATTCCATCTTAATGGTATAAACCTAGTTTTACCTATCCATAATTAAATAATTAATTCCATTTATACAACCCAAACACATTTTTCATGGTTTCTAATCTGATGAAATATGATCAACTGTTGTATGATCTATTTTGAACACTTATTTATGTTTTTGATATGTATGTGACGGGTGGAACTAGAGTTTAATAGACTAAAAACGAATTGGGTGATGATTTAATAAATTTATAATAATTTTATGGGGGACAAGAGGTTATCCTAATAACACTACTTTATGTTTCAATGGTTTTAATACTTTACACATGTGTATGATTAACAATTTTATATTATTTTCCCATTACCATATTGGCTTTATGTTATAATCATTTATTATGATTTGGTGTTCATGTTTATGGTCCTCACCAAATTTATGTCCCATTGATTTTACTATTTACTACAAAGTATTATTTTATTTATTTTATTCTATTTTTATTCCCTTACTAGGATTTAATTCCCACCCATTGCAAATGTATTACCCATATTTATCATCATTCGTTATAAAATATAAATTGAATTTTAGTCATTGCTAATGATTTTTTTAATACTGTCAGTGTATCTATTTTCCATATTAATATTTTCTTCTTAATATTATATAAATATAGTAGGTTTCACCATATTTTACAAATTTATTAGTTTACCATTATGAAATAAATCATGAAATGAAGTGTATTAAAATATTGGTTTTCATAATATCAAGGATGAGGGAATTTTTTTGCAATATATTTTATATTTCCCATGTAATTCATGAATACTTTAGGTATTTGGTTCATTAAGAATACTAAAATGATGAATCTTATATGGTTATATATCTTTTATCATTCACTGATGTAGAATATTTATTATTATATTTATATTACAATAGATGGGATTTCCTTCTATCACCTAAGAAATATCATTTTCTTCATTTTCATATCTAGATATTAAAAGTGTTTCATTATTTGTTTGGTACCCAAAAACCATGAATCCTTTCCATGTCTGTTTCTCAGTGATTATATTCTCTCTAATAATTATATGTCATATTCTACATTATTTTTATGGTGTTTTACATGAGTGTGTGTTCTCATTCTGAATAATGGTTTCATTAGTTTCGTCAAATGAATAATCTAAACAAGATGATATAAACCTCAAAATATTTTAAGATATGATATTTTCCAATAATACATTTATGTAATTTATTACAATTAATAATATCACATGATAAAAAATTCTTTTTTGATGAATTTATTTGACCATCTTAATGTATAATTGTTTTGATGGAGGTTTCAATATCGAATCACACATGAAATATCCACATGTTAATCCTAATCATAGAACGTTGATGAGGGAACTTATGATTATATATTGGAGGCAATGATTATCATTACTCACTCATGGTTGAACAAAGTAAGAACTTCTTTAGGCCTAAATTGTTCATTATTATTCTGTTAGAACTGATAGGGAGGTGTAGGTTGATCAATTATCTCTCATGAGAGCATTATTGAGAGGTTTTGTCTTTGGAATTGTGTTAATTTTCAATAGATAATTTTCATTATACACAAAAATTCTCTCTAATTTTAAATGATATTTTTGAGTGATTTTTTATTATAATACAACAGCTTGATTTTATTGATTCCATTAACAATATAAAATCTATAAAAAATATCTTCAATAATAAAAAATCATATTCCATGATTTTTTTAAATCATATATATTTAAAAATTAATTTTTATAAATAAATCCTTATATATTTTAATTATATAAAAAATATTCTATTCACTTAGATCATTAACATGGCTTTTCAATATTGTGTGACAGTTTTAAAAACATGAATAAAAAATATTTATAAAAAATAAAGTTCATCATATAACTCATTAATTATACGATATTATTCACAAAAAAAGTGATTAAATCTATATTTAATATTAAACCTATATATATATATATCTAAAAATGAATAACTAGTAATTGAATTTATATGATCAGTATGAGATGAAAATAATTTTATTTCACCATCTTGTGAATAATATTTTATTTCATAATAAATTAAAATTTTAAAAAACATTGATTCTTGATAGATTCAATGTTTGACCTAAGAAACCTATTTCTTACTTGAATTAGGTGGTCTTTCCTGATGTCCACAATTATAATCTTGAAATATTTCAAGAAACCAATACAGAATATCATTAATGTTTCATTGAAAAAAACCCATTTATGAATAAATATAGTGAAATATAATTATATTTTATTGGTATGTAATAAAAATATATTCATACTTGTTCGGTTAATCTATATTATTGATATATTTTTCTTATAATATCTGAAATAGAATCATCTTTTAAAATACATTTCTATAAAAAAATATGATTATTTTATTTTAATCAATAGAATTATTATATAATCATACATCTAGGGAAGGAAAAATCCCATTATTCACATATATTTTAATTTCATATCACTTGTGAATCTCAGAAGGTATCCTACATGACCTTTAGTATATGTAATCAAAATATCTCACAATATTTTAATCTACTTGATTCATGATATAGAGTAAAAAAAGATAAAATCCGTGGACCATTAATCCCATCCATTGATAGTAAGACAAATGTAAAATATCATATGGAATTAATATTTGTGTATTTTTTAACACAAAATCATTTCATTGTGATTTTCATTACAAAAAATCCTTGAGTATATCCCCCATTCACTTAAGTGCATCCAAAAAGACATATTAAAGAAATCATCTTTTTTGATAAGATATATTTCATTCAAACAATAAGATATATGTTTATGATAACATTCATAACACTTTACGGTTTTAATACTAATGGGAAACTTCTATCACACTTAGATGGGAAAAATGTTGTTATGAAATTATCACATTTATTTTATAGTGAATATTAATGTATATATGATAATATTTTTATAAAATATTTTGTTTTTGAAATTTTTTTAATTAATTTTACAATGTTTGTTTATTTTCGGAACTAAATCCAATAAAATATCACATTCACTTGACTAAGGTATTGACTAATTCATTTTACTCACATAATAAACATTATTTTTTTGAGAAATGTATATAGAAATTTGGCCTCGAAAATAAATGTGTCTGTTATGCTTTAAAATAATTCATCCCTCTATGAAAATTCATTATGTTTTAATATCACCATGTCTTATCATTTTTTCCTTATTAAATCCAAAACATATTGTCCGATTCCATATTATAGGTCTAAAACTATTACTTAACCACTTATTAATCATCATAATAAGTTAATAAACTAGTTTTGTAATGAGATATAAACAGATTTCTATGATTAGTTTTTATTATATATTTACTTATACATATTATGATATTTGTTGAAATTAATCTAGGAAGAGTCTATTTTAATTTCCAATTTATAAATAGAATTACTATATTTTTTTATTTTGAGATATGATGGGAAGGAATAATAGAAAACATGTATGGAATATATGACCCCATTAAAGATTCATTTACTACCATATAGTTATTAATACATATAATTTAATATAATTAGATGAGAATATCCATGAAAATTGTAACCATTTATGAATAGAGAATTAATATATCATTCAATAATCCCTCCTAGAAGTTCCTATATCTTTTTTAAATTTTGGTTATTTGCCAGAATTTAATCTCTAACTGTTTTTGATGGATTCTCATTATGTAAATGAAATTATATCTACATTGTACATTGAATAAGTCACAAATTAAATCCAAACCAACTATATAAACATTATTTCATAACATTATTTCGAAATGTTTTATTTTATATGTCTATAAATTAAGATACCTATGAGTCGTATCTCCAACTGGCCTAAAATTGCTCGGGGGTATATACATTACAACAAAATTAATGTTACCTTACTATGAATTATCAAACCGTAACTGTGTATAAATATTATATTTTTTCTATTCATTATTCATTACTAATTTTGGATGCCTATGATTGAAGTAATTATAAAAAAAATTATGTATGAAATACGATAACAACATTAAATCTGAAAAACAAATAATATATCATTATGTATAACTAAAAACTAAGATAACTATTTTTCAAAAATGGAAAATAAAATAAAAATATAAAAATGTTCCATCAACCAGTCAATATGAATTCATGTGGCTCCCTTTACTAAATTGTGTATAACCCATTTATAGCTTCATAGAGAGTTTTCCTTTTCTTATATTAATGTATATAAACATCCATGGTGTATATATTTTCAAAAATGAAGGATACATATTAAATTTTATACCAAATATGATATATAAGAAATTTATATGTTGTGATTAATATAGATTATTTATTATTTTTTTATTATTCTTATACGATTCCTTATTTTTACTCTTCTTATTACCTATTTGGAAACATTGAAAAATATATATATATTGGTTTTATTTCCTGACAGTGAATGGATGGTCTCTTTGAAATGTGTTGTAAAGGCACCATTTATTTTAAAATGGTCATCATATTCTCTATAAGGAATTACACGTTGCTTTTATAATATATAAGGAACAATGTTCCCACTATAACATGTATATATGGTGAAGCATATAAAAAAATTTCTTTACAATATTTTCAATTATATCCTTATTTTAATTACTAATGAGTGAAAAATATTTGGGAGGTAGTTACATTACTTCAATATTAATGGATAATTAATTATTTGAAAGTTAGTTTAACTTAGACAAATATTCAATATCATTTTCTGTAAAGAATCCATTATCACTATAATTTTACCCATACTCTATATTAAAATGGAATTGTTTGTTGAAAATATAATTTATATTAATTCAATCATTAAAATTTATATGTTAATGCAGATTACTTTTCAGGGTGTAAGTTTCCATCACCATTTATTATCTCATCATCTCTATGAATATAGTAGCTATAATTCTAAAATAAATATGATATACATTCACTATTAATAAAACATAGTAAAGAAATTGTCTTCCCTTTTTCATTGATTTTGTTAATAAAAATTTGGGTTTCTATAACATATAATATGTTTTCTAATAACTGATTTTTTTATTATTAACTATTCCGAATTATGTAATATTAATTAGTGAGGTCATAGTCTATGACATTGAACTATTACATTGTGAACAACGTTTCAATTTCTAATTTCAATAATATGTAAAATAATATTTTTGTACTTTTATTGATTATGGAAGGATTTAAATAATAAATTTTATTTTAGTTCTCACAACCATTTTATTGAACCACAGTATACCTCACCATAATAATAAAAATAAATTGTTTCATTGGTTTTCTAGTGGAAAGGATCTATATTTATCTTCTAATAACCTATTTCAACACCGGGGACATTTTTTCATTTATTTAATTAATTTTTTAATGTACTTTCTTTTGGATGACGTTCAAGTTGATCTCTCCGGGAATTTTTTTTATGTTTTTGAAGTTTTTTGTGTTTCTTTAAATTCTTCATGGATTGTGTGAATTGTTTTGTAGTTAAATAGGCATCCTATTAAGGATGAAAGATTTTAATGTTTATTTTATTCTTTATTGGTTTGACTTAAATTGATTAAGATCAACTGGGTCCAAACCATGTGATCCAAAGGATAATCTGTGCGGTTTTTTTCATGTGTTTGTGGCTAAGTGAATGTATTGTGCATATTTAGATTAATATAAATGCCACTTTTTTGAAATGGCTATGTCATTTGATAGATCTAAGTTTCATGATTGGTGCAATATTTCCTATACTATGTGGTCATCCTGAGTGGGATTCCCTCTTCTCAACTTGGACGTGCATGGTTAGAGCATGGTTTGAAAAACCATAAATCCAAACCGACCGACAATCCTAGGTTTTTTAATAAGTTAAATTTACTAAATTTATTTAATATGTTTTAACCAAATACCCTCATCTCTTTCTCCTCTCATTTTAATAGCCCCTTGGAAGCCTTTGAAAGATTCCCCCTCTCCAATACTTGGATTTTAGAACATAACCTTAAATTTTTGGGAGTATTCCTATATTGGTAAGATTCATTTTTGTACTTATTCATGCTTAGTATTATTTAGATTTTTCTAATTCTATGTTTTTTCATGGATTAGACATAGAGTCTTTGGTTGATGTGTTGCATGTGTCTATTGTATTTTAGGGTCTGTGTTTCATCCCTTGTTGTTTGATTATCCTCCTCTGAGTGCTTTTTGTAATCCACAAATTTTGGTGGTTGGTGATTCCATATATTTCTTTTTTACAAAATTCCATTTGATACGTTTATGTCTCTAAATGATGTAAAAATGTGTGTCCATTGTTTTTAATTTTTTTCATGAAATGTAGTGGTGGTTTTATTTTATTAATTTGGTGATAATTTATTTTTCAAAGGATTTCCTAAAGTATTCCTATATATATGTATATAATGTTTTGTATAAATTGAAATATTCCCCTTAATAATTAAATTGGTAATTTTAGATTGTATTGGGACCTATTTTGATTTTGGTATTTGGTTTACCATTATTTTAATCTGGGTGTGTGGGTTTTAGTGTCTTTGTATGGTTTTCTTCTTGTGTGATGATTTTTTGTGGGTACTGGTAATTAAACATGTGACAATCTAAATTGGTTTTTGGGTACTTTAATAATTAACATTTTTGTATCATTCTGTTAAGGAATATACATTTGTTATTGTCGTGAATATATGGATAGGAATAGAATTGAATATGGATTATAAAATGATGTGTACTATAAACTATGCATGTCAAAACACTTCTCCCTCTTCCATTCAAATTGTTTTTCCTCAATCCCAAAAATTTCCTAAATGATCTTTAGATTCCTTGTGATTTAAATTTTAATTGAAAAATATGTTTTCCAAATAATTGTCTATTTGGAATCATTGGGGTTGAATTGGAAAATAAATGACATGAAGGACCATTTCGAACCTTTTGAATATGTGTTATGTTTTATCCTGGATTCATAAATAGTTTAGAAAATATTTTGGGTTTTAAAACAATAATTAAATGTTGGTTCTTTTCGTATTTAGATAATAGATTTAGAAACTCTTTTAATGTGTAGGCCAGGCTGAAACCATCGATGATTTGATGTGTGATTGGAGCCCCTTTGGTAGTCCCACTGAGGAGAGGCTAATCGTATAGGTGGTGTCATATTGTTTTATATAAAAACATGAAGTAATCTGTGGGTTCTTAGTTTATGACATATGTTTAGGACCTTCTCATTCTCCATGTACAATTATCATGTTATTCATGGGCATGATGTAGGGGGTCGAGTGGTGATTTCCCTTTATTTTCTTTTTTCAAAATGTAGTAATTTTGATATCCAAGTTTAGATTATTCTATGGGGTTTGGTTGTAAAAAAAGGGTATTTTTAAAATTAAAATATGTTCTATAAAAAAGGAGGTTGTGATATTTTTCCTCTAGAAAAGATTACATGATAGTCTGTTTAGATTTTAAAATTTTAAAACCTCATTCTCGTAAATAAATTTTAGACCAGTGTTTGCTAATAGTTTCAAGAAAGTATTTTTATGAAATAAATTATTCTTACCTACTAGGTTGTTTATGTTTATGCCCTACTAATACCACTATATGTTGGTAGAATCCATCAATTTCTCAGGTTCACATTTTTTTCATGTTCTTCTACGGAGCGGGCTGGTTTTGTTGTTGGTGGTGACTTGGGGGGTCACATAGAGATTCTTGCAGGTTCCAGTTTTGCTCTAGTTCAGTTTTTTAATTTTAAACTGTCCATTTTTTATTATATTTGGATATTTTTGTGATTTTTTATAATCATTTATTGTTGTTTTATTCCACGTCCCCTCTTTTAGTAATTTGATCAATTTTTGGGATAAATCGTTCCCATTATTAAATATATAATTATTGATAGTTTTCTTCAACTAAGAAGGATAGAGAATACATTGTATCCCATTTTGTGGGCCGGAGATGTGACAAATGTCTGGTTGAACTTGGTTAGTTCATTAAACAAATGGTATCACTAGATTCCCTTTATTATTTTTGGAATCTGGTCAACTTGAGATAGGACTTTTAGGAGATGATAAATAGGTACTGTTAGAGAATCACAAACCCATACTCATCCTGAGACTCGAGTTTCGTGATGTGTTTCAATATTTGAGTCTTTTTCCTTTGTCACTGGGTTTTTGGTTTAGTGTATTAAAATGGATGTGATATGGTGTTTCACAGTGGGATTACATATATTAGTGACCCATTCAGATCCAGAATGAAAAGTTTAGGGTACTTCTAATGGTTGTTTTCTTCACTATGAATGGTCTACAAAACCATGAGTCTGGGTTGGGAAAATCCACTATTTCCCTATGCTAATATTTTTTTGTCATAGTTTATTTGGTTGACATTGTTCGGTGTGGGTAGATTCTAAATGAGAAATAGTTTTTGGAAAACATGGGTTCAAATGGAAAAGGGTTTTCAGGTTGGGTTTTTTTTTGAGTATGTGGGTTTGATATTTAACATGGATTTGGAAGTGTGTTTTTGAAATTATAATATTGGCTTGGGGGTGAAACAAAATATATAATTGAAATCTGTTAAATGGATAATCTTTGTTTTGATTTCATTTCCTAGTTTTTTTATTATGTGTTATGTGTTTTGGTTTGGAATTTCCATTATGGATGAGTTTTGGTATATTTTTTATGTTTATTTTGAATTTTGTCTTTCTTTTTTTAGATTATGAATCATATGAATGTCATATATATTCCTAGAGATTCTTCCATAGTAATTTAAGTTACTTATTCTGCTAGTTGGGTTGATGTTTCAAGTGATTGTCCATTTTTCCTGTATTTCAGGATGATTTAGCTATATTAGAATCCATGATGCGTACTAAAGAAGTTGATGGTCTATTTAGAGTGTCAACAACTCTTAAAAATATGTGGGTGCTAACGGTTAAAAATTATTTTGAGGATTCTAGTATCAATTGGTGGAATGTTATCATCTTATCATCAATGTTGGATACAATGTATTGGAAATTATTAAATACCATAACAACTTGATGTTTTATACCTGAGTAGGTGAATGCAAAGAAAGCAGCAAAGCACTATGGTATTTAGTATGTTCGATAGACGGTGAAAGCCTATGTGGACCACCATGACGAGCTGCTATCTATTTTCAAATGAAATATAATAAGAGGGTCAGTTGAATATTGTCTATTTTTGGGGACATTGTTTAATGATCAAGGAGTGATTTATCTCTTCCATTAAAGTTATGTTCGAGAAGAAGACAGAAGAAGAACTATTAGCAGAGTTGGTTCATGGAGCATGATTTTTATAAGTGGGTGGTCATGGAGGTTCCCCATTAGGAAAGAAGTGTGTTCCATAGGTAATTGCTTCTATGGAGTCTCCTTTGTTGGTTCTGACATATCCTCATTTGGAATGATCACTCGTGTGCTTCCAGTGAAGTTGGTTTATGTATTGGAAGTCATCAGGTCATAAGCCTCCAATTTTTTTCGTCTATCTGCCCATTTGGGTCACATGATAATATCCTTAAGATATTTTTCCAAAAGTGAACTTATTTAATGGAGGTTTTCAGATCCGGACTATAGGGAAAAAAATAAATCAAGGTACTAGGGATCTAGCCATAGCAACCAGACTGATGATTTTCATGTGGTTTGTAATTCCTAGGGGTGTGGTAATACATTAAGTGGGAATAATTTGTGATACTCTATCATAGTTTATTTGGTGTCACATGATCCCCTCTATTGTATAATGATATAGTTTCCTCTATTTTATTATTTTTTATAGTAGTGATCTATTTTGTTAAACATTATTGGTTATCATTTTTTTCATCATTTTTGGTTATTTTTTATTTTTAGTTTGTAGATACATGAATATTATAGAATTTAAGGATTTTGTTCTGACTCAACACTTGGTATTGGTTTCCCTTTATTCGGACACACATGTTTTGGGGTGTGGTAAGTATAAATACTTTCTGTAGTCTTTTTTGTAGTGATAATATGGTCTCTTATTGTGGAGACAACCCTCCTCTTATCCCTTCTGATTCTCTTCATAGTGTTTCCTTAAGATCTGTTCAGGTGTGACTAGTGAAGTAAAAAAGGTCACACAAGATATTTTTGCCCTATTTTTCCTCATTATATTTCAGGTTTAGTTTTGGTTCTCATTCCACTATGTGACTTTTTGGTGGCATGATTTTTTCTGGTGGGGATAATTTTCACTCCCCAAACATGATTTTTCATTTATTTCATTTTTTAATGTTTCTTATTTTGGTAGATTTTTGGGATGAAATATTTGTGATTATCATTTTTGATTTGGATGTTTTGCATGGGTTTTCACCCCCATTATATTTTTTTACATAGTTTGGGTGTTAACCATGGATTCTATTAAGGATTCTGGAATTTATAGTTCATCTTGTTTTTTCATAGTTTGACTTGAACATCTTGATCATGGTTGGTTCCAAACTGTGTGAGCCTAATTATAAACTATGTGGTTTTTTTGGGTGTATGTGACTTGGTTTATGGCCTATGTATGGTTAGAGGAGACTTTGTGGAAATCATATTAAATGGATACGAAATTTTTTAATTCTCTCTTGCATGACTGATGCATGGCTAACTAAATTGTACGGCTATCCCATGAGGGGATCCCTCATCTCTAGTAGGGTATGCATGATTGGCGCATGATTTGGAAAACTATGTGACCAAACCATGTGGTTGGGCCATGTTTTTTAAAATGAATAATTTCTAATTTTCCATTATTATTTTGTTACCAAAATACCATCCTCACTTTCCCCTGTCATTCACAAGGAACCATTGGATCCCTATGAGGCTTCCCCATCCCACAACCTTATATTTGAGTGACTCCCCAAAAAAATTTATTCATATCCCTCATTTGGAATATCTCATTCTTCTACATATTCCATATTATTCTTGTTTCTATGTTTATCTTTTCATGGTTTACTCTTTTCCGAGCCATATAGGCTATAGATGATGTGTAGCTTGTTGTTTTTTTGATGTCAAGGTTTTTGTATTGTCCCCTTAACCATTTTCATCCTCCTCCATGTTTTTTGTTTCATCTGCATGTCGTTGAGGTAGGTGATTCAATATATTTACTTTCTAGAACATTCTATTTCATGGTTTTGTGTTTCTAAATGTTTTATAAATGCATTTCTCATGTTTTTTATTTGTCTTTATGAATTATTGTGCTGGTTTTATATTGGAAATTTAGTGACAAATGGTTTTTCATAGTATTTAATAAATTATTCCTTTATAAATATATATATATATAATTTGTTTGATAAAATTATAAATAGCCTTTAAAGATAAAATTGGATGTTTTTTATTTAGTTTTTACATGGTTATATTTTGGTATTTATTCTACATGTATGTTAATTTAAGTGTCTGAGTTTTGGTTTACTTTCATGGTTTTCTTATTGTATGATGGGTTTTTATTAGTGTTAATGAATGTGGGGACACTATAAATAAGTTTTTTAGGTACATTTGGGGTATACTACAGTAGTTTTATTTGATTTAGGAATATACATGTGGTCATGGAGTGTACATATAAATATGCACAAAAGTAGTTATGGATTCTAAAATGATACTCATTTTATAACCCTGATTCCAAAATACTTCTCCAACTTCCTTAACACTCTTACTTACAAATTGTTTTCCTAAAACCCCAATATTAAATAAAGTTTTGTACTCTTATATGTGAATTCAAATGTTGATGATAAAATTATTTTCAAATTCATGGCTCCTTTGGCTACTTGTGGTGTGAATTGGTAACTAAATGAAATGAAGGTCCCTATGGTTTCATTTAAAAAGATCTATCTTTTACCTTGGTTTTGGAAATGGGTTGGACATGATTCTTTTTGAAAATGATAATTACATGTTGGTACCATATAGTAATTAGAAATTTTTCATATAAACTCATGAAATGTGTAGGAATGGTTGGAACCTGCGATGATTTGATGCATGATTGGTGACCCTATAGTGGACCCTTCAATGTGAGCGGAATTGCGTAGGTGTTGTCGACGTCTGGGCTAGGAAATTATGATTGAATATGTGGATTATTGGTTTTTTTCATGAATTTGTGGACCATATAATTATCAAAGTTAAAATATCATGGGATTTAAGGGCATCATCTAGATGGTAGAGTTAAGGTTTTTTATTGACCTCAATTAGACAAGTTGGTACCTCCTAGATTTGTTGACAAGTCAAGTGGGATATGTAAAAACTCAATATTTTAATGAGATTGAATATTTTAAATATACTTAATGTCTTGTGTCTTATTCTACACAATTATTATATTGAAATACATGAAATATCATCTTATATTGTCATATAAGCAACAATTTCATTAGCTTTTGTTAAATACAACTTCAATTTCTTTTTACTGATTTAATTTCCACTAAATCCGAGTATAAAAATCAATTGAATATTTTTATGAAACCTTATAGCCTATAAATTATAATGGATGGTATGAATATTATTTACTAAATTATGAAAATATAATATACACATGTTTATATAATTAATTTTTTGCTGATCAAATATTTATAAATGAAAATAAAACCTGCATTATATAAATCGATTTTTATCAAATACTTTTTAAATCCAAATAATTGAGTTTATAATGTAAAAAAATCAGTCTTGATTGATTTTACTAATGTGATATATATTTAATATATTGAATCTAATAATTAAAACACTAATTATATGATTTGTAGACATGATATAAGAAAGAATTCAATTTTCTTGGATAAAAGAAATATTTTTAAAAATAAGAATTTATGTCTCCTTTTGAATGAATACACATTTAAATAATTGTTTCACAAAATTTTTATATTATATTTGAAAAACTAATATTTTTTTTGAAGGTAGATTATCAAAATTAATTTTCCCTGAATTTTTTTATTTCTATGAAATGTTTCATTTTTTTAATTAATAGTGACAAATGCTGCATTTTAATTAAAGAATTGTTTCTAGTTTAAATAATTAATATACATTAAACATATTTTTAAATTTACAATAGATCTATTATAAATTTAATAATCTAATATAGGTCACTGGGAGAATTTTTATTTTAAAACTATATTAAAAAATATATTGATCTTCTGGACGTCTATTTTAGCTTCCTTCTAACCACATATTTGGGATTTGTATTAGAAGTAATTTTACCACATTAGTGGATTAAATTTTGAAAAACATGAATACATGGTTTTAGTGGTTATAAAAATTGTGGTATAATAGTATCAAAAATAGTGTTTTAGTGAATAGTTATTTTAGTATTTTATTTACCATGTTTAAGTTTAAAATCATGAAAATAATGATAAAAAAATATTAAAAAATTAAAAAATTTCCCTAAAAAAACTCTTACATTTATAGGATGAGTGGTTTTCGTCCAAATGCAACCTTAGGTAGAAATTATAACCTTCTTAAGCCACTTGGGTATGAATATGTCATTTTTATGTTTATTAAAGTAATGTTAAAAATGTCATACTCTTAATTTTAATAAGTAAATTAAATTTTATATAAGGTTATATAGAATAAAAATTAGAATATAAATAGTCATTTGTAAAATTAAATTTTATTCTAAATTATGGAAATAAAATTATAATTTTCGCGTATTAAGTAATTGATTTTAATTTTGACACAATGATGATGTAGAAATATATTTATTAAAATAATAATCAAATAAATGATATTGATAATATTAAAATAAATATAATTTTTAAATTTTTGGGACCATCCATGAATTTTTTGGAGGAATTGTAAATGATAGGTATTATTTAGTGTTGTTTATTATAGAAATAAATATTTAATTATTTTACAAATATTCAAGTAATGAAGACGATCAAAATTGTCATAATTCATATCTCAAAAGATAAAATATTTAATTATAAGATAAAATATTTAATTAAAATATATAAAATTTATATAAAAAAATATTCAGATAAAAAGTATATATAAGTCACTATATTTCATCAATTGTGCATAAATTTGATGTTTCACATGTTATGTTAATTATTTTAACCCTCATAGAGTAAATTACATGATAAAATGGAAATAGATAAAAGGGGTTAAAATAAAAAAGAGAAGGATTAAAAAATATTTAAAATGTCTCTATTATTAATTGTATGATAAATACTCGACAAAAAAATCATCATATCTTCCAAATAAATAATTTTTCAAACATTTGGAAATAAAAAATTATTTTTTTTAGTTTAATATTTTTTATAATTCGTAAAGTGACCCCCCCCCCCCCCTCTCTTATAAAAGGGGACCTGCCCTTATCTTTTATTCCCACCTATGAATCATTTTAGTTCTGACAACCACATCCCATTTCCCCACCCCAATTCCTTCACATCATCATAGATTCCATAAATTGGGATGAAATTCCATATCTGTTGTCCTCTTGGGAAAATTAAAAGGATACACACAAATAAGAGGTAATAGTTTTACCAACTCATTCAAAGTAATTTTCTTCCTCTACTTCCTTTTCATCATTTACATCTATAAAAAATTTATAACTTCGGAATAAAAAATATTATAGTATCTTTTTATTAATATGGTACAACAATAATCCTCTATTTATCCATCCTATGTGAAACAATATCAGAATGTGTGATTATGTATGGCTTACCATCTTCACATCATGGTGTAAACTATGTTTTATCACTACATTGTTTGGATGTGTATAATGATGAATATAATTGATATAAATAATGAATATGACATGATATTTATTATTTATAATTAATATATCCTCAAATTTTATACCTTTTAACCATTAAGCTAATGATGTCAACACTCATGCGTACTTACAGGTTACCGTCTCCACAATGCGATGTGATTTATCCTCCAATAGAACCAATTAATAATGATTATGAAAATATATATAATTAGTAATAATAAAATATATTTCATAATAATTATATTTTAATAATATATATATATACATATATTTCAATTAATTTTTTCCATTCAATACAATATGAAAAAGGAAATGACATTCCTACATACGTATGGCCTAACATTTCTATGAACGGTGTATTTGTTGGGTCGGAAGAAACACCCGAGGAGGGAAAAGATGGCAAGAGGGGGGGTGAATTGCCTTTTAAAAAATTGATTCACAAATTAAAAATCAAAGTAAAAATGCAGCGGAAAGTAAAGAGGCAAGACACAAGAAATTGTTAACGGAGTTCGGCCTAACACCCGGCCTACGTCTCCGCTCCCAACTCAACCGTTGAGAGATTCCTACCGCTTGCTTTTCAATGGTTTTAGCAAGAAACCCACTAGGCTTTGAGGTAGCACTAGGACCTATTACAGCTTGCTTTTATTGGTTGAGCAAGAACCCAATGCTTTTAATGGTTAAGCAATAACCCACTAGTCTTTTTACGGGTGAAGACTAGCTCACCGATCTCAAGCCTTTTACAAGGTAAGGCTTGTCAACCTTTTCACACCTTAGTGGTGATGTGAAACCCAAAAGAAGAGGGGGAAGAGAAAAGGGTTGGGGTTTGTAGGCACAAACCCAATTTTAAGCTCAAAATAAATAAATGCAATAAAACCGTATTGGAGGAAGTCTTGGGCGCCTTTGATTGAATGGAGATGATGAAGGCCGCTTCCAAGCTTCTTGGGTGGAGCTCCTTGGATGTGGAAGTTGTTGGAGCTATTGGAGTTCCTTTGGAGGAAGACGCCGGAGGTTGGGCAAATGATGCAAAATATGTCCGAGGGCTTCACAATAGTTCCGGTTAATGTCCGGGGCTTCCTTGGCCTTTATTTATAGGCATGGAACCCTTGGGGAGGCTTCGGAGCCGTTGGAGAGGCTTAGAGAGCCGTTGGGAGCCAAGTGGACAGGCTGGTCAAAAGCCCAATGGCTAGTTTGACTGGATCCACCGGCTGGCCGGTACAGTCCCACCGGCTGGCCGGTGTGTGCAAAAAGGCATAGGATTCTTGTCCAGGGGCCACCGGCTGACCGGTACATCTCCACCGGCTGGCCGGTGCCTTGGTAGAGAGGAAGAGTCTTGATCCAGGCTCTACCGGTCGACCGGTGAGGAGCCACCGGCTGGCCGGTGGAAAGACAGTAGGTCTCACTATTTGTGCTGGGTGCCACAGGTCGACCGGTGGCAGAGCCACCGGTCGACCGGTGGGAAGGCAGTAGCTACCCCTTGAGTCTGGGTGCCACCGGCTGGCCGGTGGTGAAGCCACCGGTCGGCCGGTGGACTGAATTTCAGTCCATTTCTGCCTCTTCCTTGGTCAACTTCTTGGCAATCAAATGCCTATCAACACAAACACTTAAAACACAATGTTAGATAAAAATGAAAGTGATTGTGATCATGAAAATCAAACAACGAGAGGTTCGAGATGTACAACAATCTCCCCCTATTTTGATGATCACAATCACTTAAACAATTAAAGTAAAAACATGAATTGAAAGGAATGCTTAAATAAAATGAAATGTAAAGAAAAGCATGATCAAAAAAGTTTCTCCCCCAATCAATCAAGAAATTCTCCCCCTTTGTGATTATCAAAATAGAGTGGGGCATAAAACTTGATTGAGGGAAAAGAGATTTTAAAAACAAGATTTGAGATTTGAAAATCAATTGAGATTTTTGAAATTGAAATGAAAATTTGAATAACAGTTTGAATTGAAAGTTTTGAAACAAAAACAAATTCGATACCAACTGTTGGAAACCAATTGAAAATTGAAAAATCTAAATTGAATCAAAAATGAGAAAGTTCTCCCCCTAAATAAAATAATGAATCACCAGGGAGTGGGATTTTGAAAAGAAACAATTTTAGGCCCGGAGAGACTCGCAAGGAGGGATTTTTCAATCCAAACTTGTCTCATGGCGGGTCTTCTCCTATAAAACTCATCACTATAGAAAATAGACTTGGGTTGGCCATACCGGGCGTTTTTACAATTACACTCATAAATGAGATGCCCGGTTTTCTTGCAATAATTACAAAATTTGTAATCGGAGCTCCCCCTTACAAAAACAGTTTGAGCATGGGAGGAGGAGGCTCGGTTGGTATAGCCAAGTCCATTGGAGGTTCGAGATATACGTTGGGAACCAAGTATATTTTTCAAATTTTGTTCACCTTGGGTGAACTTGGCTAGGGTCTCTCTTAGGTCTTTGATGGTTGATTCCATGGAATCAACATTTGGAAAATTTTGGATTTTAAGGGACATCTCCTCCTTCTCTTTGAGAAGTTGGTCTTTTTCGGAGGAAAGTTTTTTGAAATTCTTTTTTAAAGAAACAAATTTTGAAGATAGTTCATGAAAACCTTTTTCTAATTGGTCTCTAGCAAATGAGAGTTCTTCATAAGATAAGTGATTTAAAGAATTTGAATTTGAAGAACATGAGGAAGAGGAATCGGAAGATGTTACCTCGTGAAATGCCATTAGGCATTTTGTACCTTGATTGCTCGAGGAGGAGTTGGAGGATGATGAAGAGGAGGTGTCACTCCATGTGGCCTTGAGGACCTTCTTCTTTCCTTTTTCCTTTGGCGTGGCCCGTTTCTTGTTGAGTGGGCAATCAGGCTTGTAATGCCCTTTTTGGCCGCACCCGTAGCATTTCACCTTGGGCTCGGATCTTGCGGTGGGTTCTTGCTTTCGCGCCTTGCGAGATTTCTTTTTCTTCTTGTGCTTCTTCATGAATTTTTGCATTTGGCGGGCGAGATTCTCCATTTCCGAGTCGCCGCTTGAAGAAGATGAAGATGAGGAAGATGAGGATGATGAGGAGGAGCTTACTTCCTTTTGAACCTTGAGGGCAATGTTCTTTGGTGTCTTGATTGGTGTGCCCTCCTTTTGAGCTTGCCTCCTCATCGTGATCTCATACGTCATAAGGGATCCGATGAGCTCCTCTACCGGCATATTCTTGACGTCCTTAGCTTCTTGGATCGCCGTCACCTTTGGTGCCCATGAGCTCGGAAGGACCCATAGGATCTTCTTGACCATCGTCTCGGCTGAAACATTATCACCAAGAGATTTCCTTCCATTGCACACGTCAGTAAAGCGAGTAAACATATCGGAAATAGACTCATTTGAATGCATTGAAAATGACTCAAAATCTTGCCTATACATGTCCAATCTAGTGTCTTTGACTTTATTAGTGCCCTCATGAGTTACTTCTAAAAGTTTCCAAATTTCATGTGAGGAGGTGCAAGTAGACACTCGATTGAATTCATTTCTATCTAACCCGCAATGAAGAGCGTTCATGGCTTTGCCATCAAGCTCAAAATTCTTTATATCGGCGGGGGTCCATTTGGATTCGTCGGGAGTAGAAAGAGTGTAACCATGCATGACAATTTTATAAATGGGATAACCTATGCTTCTAAGGAAAGTAGTCATGCGGGTTTTCCAATAATTGTAGTCGGTCCCATCAAAAAATGGAGCCCGACCCAAAGAAAGGCCTTCGGGGGCGAAAGAGGTTGATGCCATCTTAATGGATCTTAAAATTTGTAACCGGTTAGGGTATTACACAAATTTTCCTCTGATACCAATTGTTGGGTCGGAAGAAACACCCGAGGAGGGAAAAGATGGCAAGAGGGGGGGTGAATTGCCTTTTAAAAAATTGATTCACAAATTAAAAATCAAAGTAAAAATGCAGCGGAAAGTAAAGAGGCAAGACACAAGAAATTGTTAACGGAGTTCGGCCTAACACCAGGCCTACGTCTCCGCTCCCAACTCAACCGTTGAGAGATTCCTACCGCTTGCTTTTCAATGGTTTTAGCAAGAAACCCACTAGGCTTTGAGGTAGCACTAGGACCTATTACAGCTTGCTTTTATTGGTTGAGCAAGAACCCAATGCTTTTAATGGTTAAGCAATAACCCACTAGTCTTTTTACGGGTGAAGACTAGCTCACCGATCTCAAGCCTTTTACAAGGTAAGGCTTGTCAACCTTTTCACACCTTAGTGGTGATGTGAAACCCAAAAGAAGAGGGGGAAGAGAAAAGGGTTGGGGTTTGTAGGCACAAACCCAATTTTAAGCTCAAAATAAATAAATGCAATAAAACCGTATTGGAGGAAGTCTTGGGCGCCTTTGATTGAATGGAGATGATGAAGGCCGCTTCCAAGCTTCTTGGGTGGAGCTCCTTGGATGTGGAAGTTGTTGGAGCTATTGGAGTTCCTTTGGAGGAAGACGCCGGAGGTTGGGCAAATGATGCAAAATATGTCCGAGGGCTTCACAATAGTTCCGGTTAATGTCCGGGGCTTCCTTGGCCTTTATTTATAGGCATGGAACCCTTGGGGAGGCTTCGGAGCCGTTGGAGAGGCTTAGAGAGCCGTTGGGAGCCAAGTGGACAGGCTGGTCAAAAGCCCAACGGCTAGTTTGACTGGATCCACCGGCTGGCCGGTACAGTCCCACCGGCTGGCCGGTGTGTGCAAAAAGGCATAGGATTCTTGTCCAGGGGCCACCGGCTGACCGGTACATCTCCACCGGCTGGCCGGTGCCTTGGTAGAGAGGAAGAGTCTTGATCCAGGCTCTACCGGTCGACCGGTGATGAGCCACCGGCTGGCCGGTGGAAAGACAGTAGGTCTCACTATTTGTGCTGGGTGCCACAGGTCGACCGGTGGCAGAGCCACCGGTCGACCGGTGGGAAGGCAGTAGCTACCCCTTGAGTCTGGGTGCCACCGGCTGGCCGGTGGTGAAGCCACCGGTCGGCCGGTGGACTGAATTTCAGTCCATTTCTGCCTCTTCCTTGGTCAACTTCTTGGCAATCAAATGCCTATCAACACAAACACTTAAAACACAATGTTAGATAAAAATGAAAGTGATTGTGATCATGAAAATCAAACAACGAGAGGTTCGAGATGTACAACAGTATTCAATTTCATTTATCGATATATTGTATAAATTTATACAAAATATATATGATATATAAATCATGTTATATATTCTCTAAGTATGAAAATAATGATCAATGTTATAAGATCAATAATTACAAGTCAAAACTCATAAGATAAATGGAACAACATTACACAAAACATGGAATTAAAGTAGATTTTTTCAACGAATGGGTAATAAAAATAAAGAAAGGAATAATATATGATAACATAGATATTATTATGATTATTTTAAAATTTAATAATATGTTTTAAACCACTATTCATAAATTTCAGACACATTTGGAAGAAATCTGACATATGTTAAGGGATAATTTTGCAATTTCATTATTATCGGAAATTGTTCATACGTTAGTATTTATTGTGTTATATTTAGAACCCATGAACATGTTCCCTAAATAATTATTCCAAAATATTATATTTATTATTATAAATTTTTTTTGATGAAAACATTAACCATTGGTGAATTTTAATTAAAAGGTATGAATGAAATATTTTTTCATTTTATGTACAGATTATTTTTAGAAATTTTTAGAAAAAAGTATGAGAAGAATGTATTTTTAACATATACAACATGAGTAGATTTTTATATTTTCATAACACCTAATTTCCATGAGACATAATTTACAATATTTCATGGATATTTTTAGTGAAATCATTTTCTTTAAAAATTGAACGACACGTTAAGAAATGATAACAATTTTGAAGAAGAAATGATATTTCCGTCAATAATTATTTTCAAGTGTTTTATCAAAATTATTTCCCATAAAAAATATCATTATTTAATAGGTTTATGTTTCAATTATACTATCCATATAATTCATATAGATTTATTATGTTTGTGATGAAATTATATTTATAAAATGCATTTGTTTTACATGGGTTATGTTATGATGGAATGATGTTTAAGAAACACATTTTACACCATGGGTTATGCTATGATGAATGATTTATGTTTATTTAGAACACTTAATAATGATTTCATTATGTGGTAGCTGGGATATATATCTCCTCCAAAATTATTTTGTAAATATAGAAAATTTATGAGGTTTATTTTTTATGTGTGAACCTTATTTCATGTTCATAATTATATTAATGGTCATGGTTTCCATGTCCATACTTTTATGCATGGAACTGGTTTTGAGGTTTATAAATTTATTCATGTGGCCAATTTCAGGTCCATAATTTTCTGAGTGAAAGTATAATTATTTATACATGTTTAAATTTTTTTAATTTTTTGTGTATTCAATAATTTTTTGAGTTATATCAATTTAATGATATTATGTATTATGTTCTAATATTTCCTTATTATTTATGTTTACCTTTGATATGTAGGTCATGATCTTATAAGGTTATGATAACATCATTCTACATTTTATTCTCATGTTTATGTTTAAATATAATCCTTTTATACTCATATTTTACATATGAGGTCACCCTTTATTATGATATCTTTTCTCAGGGTAACAAAGAAAGGTTTTAGGTATGAGAATAAAAAGGGTAAGATCGTTTTGGGAAGCATTGAAGATCTTCCACTAGACAAGACGTTTTTTGTTCCATGTTTCCAAATGAATTAAACTAATTCTTTCTAGGGGCATGTGTTTTTGTAATGTATTAGGTATTCCTCAAAAGTAATGTACTGTCCATGTACGTTAACCATGGGTTTTGAAAATTGTTATCATCGATATGTTTTAATTATCCTTTGGAAACTATGATGAGAAAACATTAGAGTGATCGCTATAAATATTTCTTGGGGTTATTTATTAGGATTTCCCTAAGGATAAGTCAATGTAATGGTTACAATCCTTGAATTTTGGAATTGATCACTATTAACTTATGAGTAAACCTAATATGTTAGAGATTTAATGTACTTCCCCTGATTATGTTGTTTTCCCAGTATACTTTTTTCCACTCACACTATTCTATTTTGATTTAAAAATTGATAGAACCCAAAGAACTCCATTAAAGCTATATGAAAAGGTAATTTCAATGATTTTCCTCTAGTGAAACCAAAAATTATGGGAGTTAGAATACAAAATCTTTTTTCCATGAATCCTTATAGGATTCCAAATGATTACATGGGGGATCAAAGGTCTCTTTAATCCTTTTTAAGGCATCATCCACGTTATTTTAGTGGAAATATTGATCCCCTAGTTGATGAGGAATGGATAAATACCATTGATAAGATGCTTTTTATTCTATTCTGTTCGGCATGTGAAAATGTTATGTTTAGAACTTGTTGTATTGAAGGTAAAGTGAATCTGTGGTGGAAAATAATCAAGAATATTAGGCAACAAGATAAAATAGACCCTATGGGTTGAGACAATTTCAAGAACTTTTGTCACTATGTACCTTCTTTGTATTATTCCTACAAAAATGTATATTGACATTACCCATATATCTCATGGTTATGATAGGAAGAAAATCTAGATATAAATGGAAACACTAAAAACTATAGAGAAAGGAACATTAGATTTTCTTTATTCTCAATTTGTATAAGGAACATAATGGAATTTTCTTTAAGGGGACCAGTAAATGTTTTCACTATGGGAAATAAGGTTATGAGACATTTTCATGACGAAATTATGGGAATGAATAGAAATATATAAATAGGTCACCATCTATGATTCAATGTTTCATGTTCATGAAAAATTGTAATTATGTTATCCAATTACAAAATTCAAGGGTTAATGATGATAATCGATGTCATCAATCTCTTATGGTTAATGAAAAATGAAATACACATGTGATCACTATTGGTGATATAGAGTGTGACAATGAAGTTGTAGAATTATTGAGTGTCAATGTAATATAATTCATGAATAATATTGTTGAAGTATATTTATGGTATTATAGAATAATGAAACATCAAGGTATTTGACAGATGTAGTTTCTCTATAAGGATTTAGGAGAATATACTGAATGGTCCCAGTAATCATGAAAAGTGATTAAGGTAAGAAGTTGACGTTTTTATAAAAGACATGATTAAGGAATGGATAAAAATTAATATCTGCATAATGACGAGATAATGATATTCAGATGATGATATGATTTATATAAAAATGTAAATTGTATGGTAATGATTTTTTCATATGTGAATAAGGATTGTTGAAATGTTTTTTATGCTATCATGGATAAAGTTTACAGCTTTTTGGACATAGTATCAAATAAAACATTCATGTTTTTAATAAGAGTATGGATTGTCTATCTCCTATAAAATTGGATTTTTTCACTCTTCCCTTTCATGGAGACTACTATGACGATCCCAATTTCAATGGAAATTGCATCGGTGATGACATTGTTGTTCATTATGACCTCCTTGCTGCATGCAGTAGAGAGAATTTCCGTATTGAAAATTTCATAGGTGATGACATTATTGGAAAATATGATCTCTTTACTATGTGTTTTGGAGAGCATCGCTACATTGAATCATGCCATGCGGCCTTCCAATAGGTGGATCGATTAGTCGGAAAGCCAGTGGCTTGTGACTTGATGGTGGAAGCTTGTGGTTATGATTTAATGATCCTGGAAGGATATGGCACACTAATAATGTTGGCTAGCATTGGAGGGTTTTTGTTCATATATTGACGAACGTATTTCCCTTTTGATACATTGGTTCTTGGGTTTTGGGATGTTTAGTATGATGGGATGTGGTCCTTCAAACCAGACAGTGTCGGTTGGGGGCATTGCCTGGTAGTGGGATTAGAGATCTTGGTGATGGAAACCCTTTGTGTGGTAATCATTGATATTTTTTTCAGTGTCACATAGTGATAACTCCTTGGGATTGGTGACGATTTCCTGACAACGGTTTCATTCAGGGACAATTTGGATCCCAGTAGCATTTGTGCAGGCTGATGAGTGTAATCCTGGATAAGATGGAAGGATTTTGGGAATCAATTAGGGGTTAATCCCAGTGGTGGTAACCCTATGAGATCTCTAGATGAGAGGTAGGTGTCTAGTGATGATCATATCAGCACCATGGTGGACAACTCGAACCACTATGAGGCCAGCTAAATAGCATCAATGTCATTCAATTTCAACGCTGGAAGTCTCTGACTCTAGAGTACTATCGACCCTGGTTTTGAATGGTAATTACAGTAGTCTTCTATGTGGTATTGGGTATGACATGTGGTCCATCCAACAAGGAAGGCGATTGGTTTTAGGCTATTCGAAACCCTCATACATTGGGCGATATAGTGTCATCATATTTTGTCTGGCAGAATCTATAAACTATGGTGGTGGTGTTTCAATTAGCTTATTGACTGTTGTGGTACAATTTGTGTGGATAACGTGGAATCATTACAAGGGTCTGGCCGAGGTTGACTCTGATTTTAGGATGACGACAAGGGCCCTCATGAATATGGGTTCAGTAGCTCTAATAATGAGGGTGATGCTATGTGGAACAAGATGGGAACAACAACATGTGTTGTGCCGACCTTTGGCTATGGTGAGCTCTATTCTCAGGGTGCAAGATGAATTTTGTGATATAACATTCCTCGAAATATGGGTTGGTGGGTGGATTGATCTCGAGTCATGGGGAAGGTGTAAAATAGGCTGGAATGAATGTTATTTTCTCACATGCTGGAGAATTTGTGAGTTCTTTTCCCCATGATAGGCAGAAGGTTGCTGGGGCCTTCAGTAAGGCTGTATTTTTCGGTGTTTATGAAAATTTGGGTTTTTGTTTTTGGATTCCAGTTTGTATTAAATGTCAGACTTCTGGCCATATTTTATGTATATGCATGTCTTTTCATCTTTATAAAATTTTATGTGGTCATGGATTTGGGTTACCAAATCCATGATCAAAATTATTCATGTATATTAAATGTAATACATGATGAAGAAATTAAAATTTTAGAAATGTGACCAACATAGATACCTTATGATATATGAGGGTTAAATGTTAGGTAAATTTAGTTCATCTCTTTCTAATGTATTGGATTTTCAGTTTTTAGAAGGATTTTATGGTTATCCATTTATGGAATTTTAATTTAATCTTCTTATGATGTTTTTTAGAATGAGGATGTATATCAACTTAGGTGGACTTATGCATATTTGATGGCATGTGCTAAAATTTTGTTGAGTTAAAGACAAATTGAATGACCTATCATTACATTTATAGATCACCTGATCTTCTAAAACATAAGGAATTACGAATTGAACATAATTTCATTGCATAAGAGATGAATTAGAAAATGATCAAGGCACAACCAATAGTTAGATTGTGCTGAAATCATATAATTATATCTTATCATTCAAATTATTCGACATTATGAAAATGGATAGTGATGTAAAAGGAATCTCTATTATCATCATTTTTATGATATAAATGACTGATATCATACTTCGTTAATTTATTGTTTTGTGATTGTTAACTTTCTCTAGATCACCAACTTTCTTGTGATTAGTAATCTTTATTAATATATATGATTATTTACACCTTTCCACCATCCCCAAATCACCATATATGGTCTCCCACAAAGAGACATGATCATGATTTACATGATAGAACTGTTTTCTTCAACATATACTTTTTAAAAAGATGTTTTAGGCTTCACTTTTTCAATGTGGAATTCTTTTGGATAAGAAGTTCAAGTATTAATAATTTTATAACCCAGATGAATTTTCAAGGAGAAATTCATTTTAAGGGGGTTGAATGTAACACCCTGATATTTTTATGAGATATATTCTTCATAATTTCATTGAAGTATTGTGTTGTATGCTACCCAATTATTATATTATGCTAAATGCAATATTGTATTAGCATTCTGTATAAGTAAAACAATTATTGTCTTGTGTTACATACAATTTTATGTTCTTTTAATAAATTTTATTTCATGTGAGACCTTGTTTATGAGAACAACTAAATATTATTATGTTACCTCATGACCTAGAAGTTATAATGGTGGGTATTAAAATTAATATCTGAATTATGAAAATATTATCTACAAATTTCTATATAATTAATTCTTTTGCGATTAATTATTTATAAATAAAAATAAAATCCATTTTAAATAAAAGTAATTTTTCATCTAAAAAAATATTAAAATCCAAATGAGTGAGTTGGTAAGGCAATTAAATAACTATTTATTGATTTCATTAAGTAAATATATTTGTAATATAGTCAATATAGTTATTAAAACCCATCTTATATATTTTATAAACATGATAAACAACAAATTAATTTTTTTTGGATAAAAGAATTATTTCTCAAAAAATGCATTTTTTCAAATTTTGGATAGTGTACCCATTTTAAATCATGTTTTTTAAAAATTAATATATTCTATTTTGAAAAAATAAGCATCTAATTTCAAAGAGTATTATCAAAATTATATTAGAGTTAATTTTTTGTATTTTTATGAATAGTTTTATTTTTGATGAATAGTGAAAAATAAAAATTGTAGTTAAAACTGATTTTTCATTTAAATAATTTTTACATTTTAAAGTAATTTATAGTGTCACAATATAGCAATATTACATGTATTAATCAAATATTGTTATTTGGGATAACTTTTATATTGAAATTAGATTGAAAATATTATTGATCTTTTGAATATCTCTATTACCTGCCTGTAAGCCACATATATGGGATTAAAATTAATTATAAATCTACCACTTTAGTGAATTAAATTATAGAAAATTCCCAGAAACGAATTTAATCTATTTGAAAATTTTGGTCTCATAGGATCAAAATATATTTGGATGAATAATAAATTTTGAATTTTATTTACCACAGTTAAAGGGTAAATCAGGAAAAAACAGTAAAAATAACATTATATATTATAAAATCACCCTTAAACTTATCCTAATTTTATTCGATGAGTGATTTTCAAACAAAAAATCCATAGCTTTAAATTATTACATTTTATGCCACTTGGGTAAGAATATATCATTTAATATGTTTTATTAAAATATTTTTTTAAAAAGTAATACTCATATTTTTAATAAGTAAATCATTTCCAACATAGGATTATATATAATACAAATTAGACTATAAATATTCATTTTAAATATAAAATTAATATCAACATTATTATAATTTATTTATATTTTTTATGAATTTTAAAAAATTAATTTAATTTTTACACAATGTTGATTTAATAATATATTTATTAACGTAATAATCAAATAAATGATATTGATAGTATTACAATAAATAAAATTTTAATTATATTAAGGCATCCAAAAATTTTATAGATTCATTTGACATGTTAAGGATGAATTAATATTGTTTTTTTGAAGGAATAATGTTGTTTTTATTTTTTTAGAAGTCATGTAATACAAAGTATCAAATTTGAAATAATTCATATATTAAAATATAAAATATTTAATTAAATGATACAAAATTTATAAAAATACAATATTTGACTACAAATTTGAGATAAGTATATAAATTTCATTAATGACTAATTCATTTTTCATTTTAAATGTTATGATAATTAATTTTACCCTCAATGTGAAATTACTTGATAAAAGTTTAAGAGTTAAAAGGGGTTTAATTAAAAAGATAATGATTAAAGAAATTTAATACTTTTTATAATTTAAATTTGATGAATGGGATATAAAAAATATCATTATATCTTAGAAATAAATCATTTTAGACAATTTTGAGTTGAGAGTTATTTTTTATTAATTTAATACTTTTTATAATTTCTAAGGTCTCCCTCCCCCCACTTACAAAAGGGTACCTCCCCTTCTTTTTTATTCACATCTCTAAAAACGTTTTGTTCATTCAAAACATTCCCATTTATCCTCCAAACATCAATAAATTCATCTCAGAGTCTTTAATTTTGGAATAAAGTCAATCTAAGGAGTTCTTTTGTGCAAATCAATAGAAGACAGTCAAAGATGAGGTTATTGTCTTATAATCCCATTCAAAGTTCTCATTATCATTTAATTATCATTTAATTGTTTTTATAATAAAGTAATAAAAAATTAATATAGTTTGAAGTTTTTTAATGAATATTTGGCATCCATATTCATCCTTTTACCCAAACTATGAAAAACAATACATGTGCGTACTTATAGCTTACAGTCTCCAAGTTGTGATGTAAACTATTTTTAATCAATACATTATTTATATGGGTATAATGTTGAAAATAATTGAAATTAATAATTAATAACACATGAGAATTAATCTTGATAATTAATATACCATCCAATTCAATACCTTTTAACCAATAAGGGAATGGTATCGTCACTCATTCGTATGTATGGCTTACCGTCTTCACGGCGAGAAAAGTTTCATCCTACACTATAACCACTTAAGAATGATTATAAAAATATATAATGAATAATTATGAAATATATGAAATATTAATTCTAATATAATATATATATATATATATTCATTAACATTCCTCCATTGAACATAATAAGAATATGGAGACAACATTCTTGAGTACGTACGACCTACCGTCAGAATGAAAGGTGTATTCCATTTCATTTATCTATCGACTATATATATTTACATATTTAATATATATGATATTTAAATCATGTTTTTTCACTATATAAGTAAAAAAATAAATATATGTGTTATAAGATTAATAATAACAAATCAAAACATATATGATAATCAAAGTTATTATTACCTGAAACATTACTTTTACATGGAGTTGTTGAATTAATGGGTAATATAAAGTCATAATCAAATGATATATTATATCATGAGTATTATTATGAATATGTTACAAGTTAATAATATGAGAAAAATAAATATACAAGAGTTTCAGACGTGTACAGAAGAAATCAAACCTATGGTAAAGGATAATTTCACAATCTCATTGTTATCTGAGATTGTTTATACATATGTATTTACAGGTGTATATTTATCATCCATGACCATGCATCATAAATATATATTACAAAATTTTCCTTTTATTATTCATAAAAAATTTATGTCAACTTTTCCCATTGTTTAATTTTTATTAAATAGTATTAATGGAATCTTTTTTTTATTTTCGATTGGGTGTAAATTTTGTTCTTTTCGAAAAAAGTTCGTGAAGAATGTATTTTTTATCTTATACAGTTGGAATGGATTTTTATTTTTTTATACAGCCTTATTTCCATGAAGATTAATTTAAAATAGTAAGTAGTTATTTTCAGACAGTTTCATCTATTTTAAAAAAAATTGAATTTTTTGAAAAAAACAATTTTCAAGAAGAAATGATATTTTCCTCAAAATTTAATTTCAAGTGTTTTAACAAAATTATTTTCCATCTCAGATATGATTATTTAATAGGTTTATTTTTCAATTATACAATCCCAATTTTTCCTATAATGTTATTTTGTTTATGGTGGAATTATATTTAAGAAATAAATTTTTTTACATGGGTTATGTTAAGATTGAATGATGTTTAGTAAATCCATTTTACTCATTGGGTTATGATATGATTAATGATTTATATTTTTGTAGAAAAATTAATAATGATATAATTATACTATGCTTTGGAACAATATCTCCCTCCAATTTATTGGGTATGTAAGACTCATGTTGTACATATGTTATACATGAACCTGAGTTCATGTTCACAATTCTATGTATGGACCTGGTTTCCAAGACTATCGTTTTATGCACATACCTAGTTTACATGTCCCTAATTTTATTTGTGCACCTTTTCTTCATGTCTATACATTTATGAAAGTGCCTTATTTCATATCCTTAATTTAGTGACTGAACCTCTTTCTATTTTTACCTGGTTATGTTGTTCTATGATTATGTGTATGCCAAAATTTCATTTCCTATGTCAGTTTAATGACCTTATAGATTACGTTCTTTGATTTTATTATGATTCATGTTTTCCTATGATATGTTGGGCATGATCTTCTAATGTTATGATATCATTATCATACTGATTATGATCAGGTTTACGATTACATATCACCCTTATTTACTCTTACTGAGCATTTGATCTCACACTTCCATATGTTTTCAATTCCCCAAGTTATAAAGAAATGTTTTAGGTAGGATTAAAAAAATGGTAATATATTTGGGGGAAACATTGATGATATTTCAGTAGACTAGAATTTTTTTTCAATGCTTCCAAATTCACTAAACTAATACAATATTTGGGTGTGTATTTTGGTAATGTATTAATTATTCAACAAAAGTTATGTAATTTCAATGTATGTCAATATTGGCTAATTATAGGATGTGACATTGGTGGGGCTAGTTTATAGCATCTAGGATGGTCATTCACTATGTAAATATACCATACACTGGTAGGTAAGTCGGGTCTAATTAAATATAGGTATATATTCAATAGGTGTTTAGGAAATGACCATGATTACTATATATATGTTCTATTTTATTCTACTTCTCTCATTTTTCTGATTTTTTAGAACATTACTATTTTATTTATTTCCTCTAATTTAATATAGTTCTAGAAAAGTAATTTTGATTTTTTAGTGTGGGTACCTCTTTGGTTTTTTGTTGTAAAACTAATCGATTTTAAAAATGAAAATATATTATAATGAAAAGGAGGAAGTGTGAGTCATTTTCTAAAGTGGAGTTGTTGACAATGTATTTGTATTTTAAAAAGAAAAAGCCATATTTTCATAAAAAAAATTTAAACATTATTCATTGATTGTTTTGGTAAAAACAATTTATAGACTCTATAGTGCATTCCTGATGTGATTTTTATGCTAACTCCCTACTTGTTTCATTCATTATTGGTAGACCATATCTATTTTGACAGTTATGTTTTTTTCAGGTTTTCTAGTGGTGTGGGTTGGTTTTCTGGTTCGTGGTGTAGTAGAGGTCAGAAAGAGATCGGTTCGGGTTATGTTGTCAGTCATGTTTTGTTTTGTTGTTTATGTTTGTTCAATTTTTGTAGTGTTTAGAACCAATTATGATTATTTTGATATTTAGTTATTATTGGTTTATGATTTGTTATATCATTTGGTTATTTAATTCATGTTGTTTCTAAGAAAGTCATTCCCACATTGATAACATTTATTCTTGGTGCTAGTCACTAGCCTAAGAAGATATAGAATACATCTCATGCCTCTTCATGGGATGGCTTGGGTGACTGGTTCGCAGTTGATTTGGGATGGTCTGTGACACCTATATTATTTCCATGGAAATTCATTGATTGTATATATCCATTCAGTCTTTCTAACAACGTTACAACTAGTTCCTTGGTCAATTATGTGGAATTCCTAATTATTATATCCTAAAGTGAATTTCCTTAATGCATTAATATATAATGATTTTAGGAGACTATGATTAGTATACCCAATAACAATTTCATTATGTAAAACCATTATATTTATTAAAAATCTATATTTATAGAATTTTTTTCTAATGATGGCATGAATGATAAATTATCAATGTTTGAATCTTTACCCTGGGGATCGAGGCCATTATAAAATAATATTCCCTTGAGGTATTTTATTTATATTATGAATAATTATAATTTATTTTATCTTTTATATGACTTGTAATACAATATATATTTTATATAATTAATTACCCATGTTTGATAAAATTATTAATTCATAATCATTTTATTTTATTTTAAATTAGTATGATTATTATTTCAATAAAATTATGTGACACTATTTAATAATAAATAAATTATGCATTTGAGAAATTAATAAATATATATGTACTAGAAAAACTAAAATTATATCATGGCATGATCAATGTTAGCTGGTATTTTATTTTTTAGGGAGATTAAAATAATATCATTTGTGAATAAATTAGTGCTTTAGTAAATTATCATGTTGTTAAACTCACCATTATCATGTATATCTCCTCAGTTGGGTTTAGATTGTCTTGTATTTGGAATCATTGATCTCACCTAAATGATCTTTATTACACATATTCACACTCCCTCAATTGTGGGAGGACCCATGGGTTTTGGGATCCATAAATGAAAAAATAAACCCAATGTCAAACACATAATAAAGAGGATGGGATGATACATAGATCAACATATTTAATTAAATAATATTTTTATCACAAAAAACCCTATAATAAATAATTAAATGAAATAGAAACCCAACACATAAATTGGTTGGTATACCGAATTATCATTGGCATGTCCAAGAACAAAACAGAAACCCTAGGTAGCACTATTTTTGACAAAAATATTTTGAATATAAAATTATAGAATTATAATATTTATTATCTAATTAATTAATTAATGAATTTACCTATTTTTCCCAACCAAATAGTCCTTGGGAATACCAACCACTATATTATAAAATAAATTATCATATTTAAAACTATTTAGGTTTAAGACATGTTCAATGTTCGAATACCAAGTTCCCTTCTTCTTATCTATAAACATATTGCTGGATTTTAAGTGTTCAATAAAATGTACTATATCTTGAAATGACATGTGATTAATGATTTTTATAGTCCTTTTCATATAATATTTTCCTAAATTACTTGTATTTTATCTTGATGGGTCACAAAATAAATAATGTATTGTTCTTGGTAATAGTTCATGTAGTCTGATACTTTTTATGATAAAAAATTCCACTGTTATATTCAAAATGTGTACAACTAGTGGTGGTTCTGATGTAGATGAATTTTATGACAACCACACATTTCTTTTATCTTATTTAATCAAATTAAAATATTTTTTAATGAATTTATAATCTTGTATAATCCACCAGAATCCCTAAAAATTTATTTTATAGAGAAAACCATTTTATGTTTTGTGTGAAAAAAACTACACACTATATATTTTGGTTCTCATTTAAATAATTTTCTAATTACTTCATTTGACTCAAATGACATTCTTGTCATTGGTGGATCTTTTATGACCATTACTGATTTAAATTGGATGTAAAATAAAAAATATGGTGTGTGATTAGTTGGTTTACACCCAAATTGCATATCTAGGGGCACATCATCTGTTTATTTTAGATTATTATGACTTACATAACATGTAAAAATTAATACATTCCAAGTAACACATGTATTATTATGTATATCGGCTGGTAGAAATCAAATTATGTGAATTAAATATATTCCATATACTTTGACCACATGATTTGTATGATTTATGTGGGGTAAAATTGAGTTAGGATATATAGTGTATATACTAGATAAATGTAATTTAAACTTTTCTATATCATATGAAATATAGATGTAAATATACATTGTGTAATTTACTTTTGTACTATACCCACATATTATGTGTTTTGATTTTCATGACTCAATCTTGTGTGGGTGAACATGGGTACATGATGTGTACTTTTAAATTACATAATACAAAATAATGTTTTTTGAATATAATACATGGAACCTCTATACATGATCTTTGATCAATAATTCTTTTTTCTTGATCATTTAAAAAATATATATCAATTTTCAAATTAATCAATGAAAATAATAGATTTCAATTGTAAAAATAGAATGTATAATTGAAGAATGATTAATGAATAATAATAAATTAATATACAACTACATTGATAGAATTTTATTATTCTATAAAATAGTGAATGCATTTGGGTCTATGCTCAACAATATTTTTCATTGTTTTACTCAAATAATTCCATATATATGGATTTATAAAACACCAAAATAGTCAATGGGAGTATATATTCATATATAATTTAAAAGTAATTTATAGTAAATAATTACATATCTTGATATTGATTGTAATATGAACACCATGAAGATAAAATACTATTTGTGTGGTCTCTCGATCTTGAGAGGGAAGATGAATATGATCAAATAACATTTTTCATATGATCGCTCTATGTATTCATGAGATTTTTCTTGAGATAAATTTTTTTGTAAAAAAATGTCTCAAATCTAAAAAGTTATATATTGGATAATATATTTAGGGGTTATGAAATTTATAATTTCAAATAGTACATTATCTAATTGATAGTTATAAATAAACCCCATGTCAAATAAAAATAATAAAACTGTAATTATATTCAACTAAATTCACTAACTTTTAGATTATGAAATATCATTTAGTATATAAAAAAATAAGTATTTATTTAAATTATATTACATAATATATACAAATTTATAGGTCCATTAACTCTACCCTTTAATCCTCTAGAACATTAGTCAATCCTCAAATAATTTTTTTTATTATAAATAAAAATAATTATATTATTCACTAAATAAATAAATTGATAAATATTATATACACCAAACTATCAATTATTTAAATCTAGAATAACAATTGAGTCAAATCCCCTCATCAACTCATATATAGTACATGATGAAATCAATGCATATTTAATATATAAGCTGTACATATCCTAAATAATTATTTTCCTTGATTAGGAGTATGATATGAATTAATATATTTTATTCAAATAGAATATAAATTAAATTCAAAATTCACCTAGTATAATGCCCCATATGGCAGTTTCTCAGTGGCATTAGATGGTCTTTCATAATATCCAATATTAGAATTTTGAAACACATCAACGAACCCATAAAGGATGATTTCAATATTATTATGAAAAATATCATTAAAATAAATTTTATATAATATATTACCTTTTTATTGAAATATCACAAATCATGATGTACGCAAGTATCAGTATCCAATCTATTTGATATATCTTTCATTATCTATGAGAAATTAAATCTTCTTGAAACCACCATGGACAGGGAATTAATTATACTATAAATTCTAGTAAAATGCAGATAGATATCTTCTTCCCATCAATGAAGTGAATAATACATTAATAACATATGACCTAATATTATATCACATATAAAACAAAAAATGTATCATACTTCTATGCAAGAATATATTGTTATTGTTTTCCAACAATGCATTATAGTGTGTGATTCATAGTCAAAATTAATTCGAATCTAAATTATATAGACCATTACATGTTCCTATAGATAATAATATTCAACGAAACATTAAAAGATAACATATTATCTTTGGGAAATTCCTCATAACAAAGCCTCATGGAGATTAACATGTTTGAAACAACATACACCAAATCATTATTTGTTTATAGAAATGAAACACAACATAATCAAGACATCATATGTATCATGTTATATATATTTCATCTAGAAAATATCGAATGTTTTTTAAAAAAAATTTATATCACATCAAGGCTATTATTGCATTAGGGAACCAATATAACAATTTGATATGATAAATAATCATAGGAAATTATGAAAATAATTTTATATAGAAGATCTCTCAATGTGTGAAAACATATTTTTTAATATTCACATATTTTAATGATATTGTAATAAAAATATAATGATGGTTAGTTATATAGAACCATCACTAATTATATTTACATTATTATTATGATAAATGTAGTTGTACAAATGTCTCTTATGTTTATTGATAACACTATATGGGGTGGAAAATGAATATTGCACTATAAATTCCAATAGAACATTGAGATTTAATTATTTTTAATATTTTTTAGTTAACGTATAAAATTAAATCAAAGGAACTGGTGTATTGTAGTAAAACATGTGGTTCAACTGAGAAAAATATAGATGAAAATTCTCAATGCTTAATTAGTTGAATTTTAGTAGCTATTTTATATTAAATTTGGAAATGATTTTGATTTCAAAAAGTGGGATCATCACCAAATTAATTATGACCTCTCTTCAAAATAACGTTTAGTGATAATACCAAATTTTATTAGTACATATTATTAAATTGTAAAATTTGTATGGAATAATATTTGGGTCATTAGATCTTCCATTATTATGAGAAAAAATAGAATTGGTGTTTGGTGTGTCATTAGGTTTAGTTATTAAATTGTACTGGTGAGGATATATTCCAATAAACTCAATGCATGATCTATTATGGATTGGAAATATTCTCATACGTTAAATCTTATATTTGTTGGAATATTATGTAATCATAGGGGTTCAATAATCATCTTCCAATTCCTTTTATATTTAATCTGATATATGGAAATTGATGTAATTTTTGTAAAAATGTTATCATCATTTCTCATGAATATTTTAACATTATATAATATATTTGTAACATACATATTGTTCTTATTGATTAATTAGATAAAATTTATTATTAAATATCAAAATATCAATGGATTTTAAAAAAAAAATATTTTTAGGCCTAAAGCATTACAAACCAATAATTTTCATAAATTATACATATTGGGAAAAAATCGTAGTATCTGATTAAATGTAGTGTTACATATACAGAATTATAATTTCATAGGATTAATGTAACACCCCGAGATTTTATGAGAAATATTATAAATTTCTTTGATGTCTTGTGTTGTACGCTACACCAATATTATCTTGCGCTATACACAACACCGTATAATCTTGTAGTATACGCAACTCTATTCTTGGCTTGTGTTACACGCAAGAGAAACCTTCCTCGATAGCTTGTGTTGTACGCAATACCGAGTTTCACTAAACAACGATATGTTATTAAAATATAATATAAACTAGTCATTATGATTAGTAAAACCAAAATTTTAATATTTTATAAAATATATCTTTTAAAATGGAATTCATTTTTGGATTCGGAATATCAAAATTAGCCTTAGAGTAAATTTTTTGTATTTTTCAAAAAACATTCAATTTTTTTATGAATAGTAAAAACATTGAGTAATTGGTTAAGACCAACTTTTTATTTAAACAATAATTTATTTTATTTAATTTTATTTTAGGTCAAAATAGATAGATAATATCTATATATGTTCAATTTAATTCATTGATTTCATTTTATAATAATTTTAGATATATAAAAATTTTATTGAACTTTTTACCATCTTTTACCAACCTCCTTAGAGAATTTAAAAATTTACATAAAACATAATATTACCGCTTCTGTGAGTGGAATTTCAAAAATCAGAGAGACACGCTTGATATTAGTAAGTAAAATTTGGTTCAATGAGATGAAAATAATTTTTGGTGAATAGTACCTTTTAACTATTATTTACCACGGTTAAAAGTAAACATGGTAATTAAGGGTAAAAATAATATTATAATTACAATAACACATGTCCTAATTCTATTGAATAATTGTAATTAGACCAAAAACAACTTTAGGGAAAAAAATATTACCCTTTAGGTCTACGTGGATTAGATTAGGACATTTATTATTATATTATTTAAAGAAGAGTTAAAATTGTTAAAATCAATGTTTAATAATTAATCATTTTTAATATATGGTTATACATAAGATAAATTCAACTATAAATATTAATTAGAAATATAAATGGGTTTCCTAAATAATTTTATTTTATTTATATTTTTTATACATTAAATAATTTAATTTATTTATGACAAAATGATGATGCAGTAATTACCTTATTAATGAAATATTATAATAATTGATTTTATAAATACCCAAATTAATGTAATTTGAGTCTTTTATTAATTAAAGTAATTTTATAGGTTCATATAACATATTATGGATGGTTATAAGAATTTTTGTTGAATTAATAATTCTGTTAAGAATTTAGAAAAAACAAAATACCAAATAGTGCCAAAATTGACATAAAAGAGTTTTTAAAACATATATTATATTATTAATTTATATAATGGTCCTAAAAATATATTTTTCTTCCAAAAGGCTTATATAATACTATATATGATATTAATGAACGAATTGGGGTTTTATTAGATGTTTATAGTACGTCTATTAACCATATTGTGTAAGAATACAAGAAGACATGGTAAAAGTTAAATTATTTAACATAGAGTTAAATCTAAATGATAATGTTAAAATGGTAACCTAAACTTTTATAAAACCTATTGTTTGAAAGGATTTCGACCCATCCCCACCTTATCCTATAAATAATTCACATTGGATCCATTATAAACCAAATAATAATTTATTATAAAATAATATTTTATGTTTTTCCTAAGGTTCCCCTCACCCCTCTTATAAAAGGGCACTCCCCCTTATCACTAATTCACAACTCCAAAGACATTTGGCTAGGAAACACCATGCACATATACCCTCTAAAATATCCTACCTTCATCATAGAGGCTTTAATTTAGTCAGAAATCCAACTTAATGAGCCCTTTTGATCAAATCAAAATGAAGAACCCAAAAAAGAGGTAAATATCTCACCACCTATTTCAAGATCCTTTCTTCTTACACTTCATCCTTCTATGTTGTATCCATTATAAAATAATAAATCCAGTATATTCAAAATAACATTATGTTATTATAAAAATATTACAACCTTATTAGATATTTTATCCATCCTATGAATGAAAAAGTCACCACACGTGCGTATGTACGGCTAGCCGTCTCCACGTCGTGGTGTAGTTTGTTATTCAAACATTTCATCATTTGGATGGGTATAATAATGAGTATTAATGATATAAATAATAAATATAACATTATTATGATTCTTTATATATGATATACCATCCAATTATATACGATTTAAATATCTAAAAAATGATATTTTTTCTCGTAAATACGTATGAACTACCATCACCACGAACACGATGAGATTCATTTTCCATAATTCACTATTCAAGTATGATAACAAAGTATGAATAATAAATAATCATGAAAGATATTACATAATAATGATACTGGATTTATGTACATATATTTTTCATTTAATTAATTCCATTCAATTCAATAAGGAAACTAAAACAGCGTTCATGCGTACGTACTGCATACCATCTCCATGAACAATGTAATTCATTCAATTTATTGATCAGTCATAAATATTTATATGCTGAATATATATATTATATATAAATCATTTTTTAAATTCTATAATTAAGTAAATCAGGATATATTTAATAATATCAACAATAAAAAGTTGAAACACATACGATAAATGAAATGATTTTAACCAAAATGCTTATTTAACATGGAATTTTCAAATGAACGGATAATATAAAGTCATAAATGAATCATATATGATATCCTAAATATTATTATGGTTATGTTTCAAGTTAATAATATGTTTAATTCCACTATATAGGATTCTCAGACACATACAGAAGAAATTGAACTTAAGGTAAGTGATAATTTTGCAAATCTCATTTTTTTTCTGAGATTGCTTATACGTAAGTATTTATTGGGGTATATTTTTCATCCATGTCCATAAAATTATTTTTCATAAAGTGTTTAATATTATTCCTTGTATTTTTAAAGTCATTTTACCCCTATTTGGCTTTTAAATTGTGTTGTGTAATGAATCTTTCATTTGATTACCAAACGAGGAACTTTTTGACATTTCTGGAAAAAGTACGAGGGGAATGTTTTTTTAACTTATACAACATGAACAAATTTTTAAGATTTCACAACACCTAATTTTCATGAAGCTTACTCTAATATATTTCATTATTATTTTCAACAAAACCGTTTTATTTAAAAATTTAATGGCATTTTGTGAAAAGAAAATGATTTTGAAGAATAAAGGATATTTTCCTCAAAAATTCATTTCAAGGGTTTTCTCAAAACTATTTTCCCTCTAAGATGACATTATTTAGTATGATTATTTTTCTAGTATAATATCTCTATTATATAAATGGTTTGATTCTTCTTATGATGAAATGATATCCTTTTTTTATATTAATTATGTTATGATGATATGATGTTTATGAAACCCATTTTATTCTTTAAGTTGTGATGAATGATTTATGTTTATTTTGTGGCACAAGTAAGAATGATTTCATTATTAGAAGGGTGGGACCTATATCTCCATCCATTAAATTAGGTAAAGATTTATATCTCATGAGATAGACATTGCTGGAATGACAAGTGAATCCAGTTCAGCAATATAGGGCTAGAACGGCAAGTAAACCTGATTTGGTAACGGACTTTGTCCACTATGATGGTCTTGGAAACAATGCCTTGGATATTATGGAAATAATATCATGTTATTAATGTTTTTACACAATTACATGTTTTATTACCATTCTATTTTATCATTATTAATGTTCCTCTATGATATATGCATTATGTAATTCCATGTTTTATATCATTGCTCAAGATTTTGATATTTGGATTTTATGTTAATGTTTTTGAATTCAAATGTTTATGGATTGTTTTATTTTTTGTATGTTTACCCTTACTGAGCATTTGATATCACACTTTATATTTTTTATTTTCCCCAATAAATAAATAAAGGTTTTAGGTAATAAAACAAAAGGGGAATATCTTTATGGGAGATGTTGAAGATCATTCACCATGATTCGAAGATTATGTCCCGAGTTCTCAAAGGCACTAAACTATTACTGTCTTTGGGTGTCTTTATTTGTTATGTATTAGGTATTCCACAAAAGTAATGTAATTTCCATTTACATCAATCTTGGGTATCTACAATTGGTATCAGAGGAAAGGTTTAGGTAACCTTTGGAATCTAGGATTCGAAAACTTTTGAGAGATCCCTTGAGATATTTCTAAGGTATATCTAGGGATGTCCCCAAGGATTAGTTTAACTATAGATTATAGTCCTAGAATTATATTTATGGTCATGAATAACCTAGGGTGAACCTAAGGAGTCAAGAATTAAAGAATGTGTGTTAAGTTAGACATCCCATAAGTGAATTTTTATGATTATGTGGTTCCTAGTTATTTTAACTGTTTCTTACACTTTGGTTTATGGTTTTAGTAAATGTATGGAACAAGAAGGAATTCGGTTAACATTGATTCCAATAGAAAAATTGGTGACTATGATCAAAAAAATTGTGTAATGCCTGGAAAGAAAGATGTTATGATTATGCCGAATCAGTCATCGTGATATATGATTAACAAGGTGAACTTTAGTTGTATTACTAAGTCATAAAATAAGAGGATGATGGACTTGTATGCTTGATTTCATGGTGAGGAACATAGAGGAAGGAAGATGAAGCTTTCTAAATATCAAGAATAAGGGAAGAAGAACCTTGAGGAATACCTCAAATGGAAGGGAAGATGTTATTTGTTTGGAAAAAAGGTTCATATAGTGACAGACTGTTATGGAGTTCAATGTCTTATATGTGGAGAACATGGGAATTACCCAAATCAATTCCCTGACCAAAGAGGTTACTTATAAACCAAGGAAAGACTTATTCCATAAGAATCATTGAAGATGATGGATTTATGTGTTTATGTATTTGTATTCAATAATAATGTTGTTGTGGTAATTATATGGTATATTGGAATATCAATGTATTGGTCCATTGTGTTTTTTCCATAAGAATAAGGTACTGGTAGCCATGAAAAGTGATTGAAATATTTTTGGAATGAAGATGATATTCACATAATGAAAGGATAAATACATAATGAAATTTTTGACAGTATTAATGAGCTCATTACTGATATATATACAAAGTGATATCATGGGTTGAGTATATAGATATTTTGAAAAATTGGTATGTGGAATGAGTTTACTTTTGACAACATTCATTTTTTCACAAATATTCTATGGCAATTCATGTTTCAAGATAATACATTATTATGTTACTCACATGTTTGGAATGTGACCAATAAGATATATCTTATGATATATGGGTGGTAAATGATTGTATTCATATGATCGGTAGATGAACTTACTAATAATTGTATTCTTTATACTATAAGCTTAGATAGAAGTATTTTGGATAAGCCTAAAGATTGGAATGAATTAGGTTAGACATAATATAGAATTATTTAAGGCTAGAAATTATTTGATATAATTTCTGGAATGTTATAATAGTGTAGTTTTAGAAAAAGGATAACTCATACTATGGGCAACAACCCGTCGCATCAGACAAGGATGTGGGGATTGAACCCACAACCGATGTGCTACTGGCCTTTATCGCCTACCACTGGCCTACAGGAAGTCCCTGGTTATTAGACATTAGTTTTATTTTATTAAGATATATGATATATGAAGTATTCTATTTTATGAACCATATACGATTAATATCACCATATATGGGCTTATGTATGTTTAAAAACTTTTTCAAACCTTTTGTTTGAGACAGATGGAATGACCTATCATTTAGTCACATGATCTAGTAACACTTCACGAATGACAAATTCATCTTCATTTCTTTAAGAGATGAAGTGTAAATTGTTCAAGGATTGATCAACGGTGAGATTATACCAAAATAAATTAAGTATTTCTTCTACTTCCATTTATAACCCCAATGAATTTCAAGGGTAAAATTCATTTTAATGGGGGTAGAATGTTACACCCCAAGATTTTATGAGAAATATTATTAGTTTTTATGATGTCTTGTGTCGTACGCTACAACAATATTATATTGCGCTACATTCAAAACCATATTATCTTTTTGTACATGCAACACTATTCTTGGCTTATGTTACACGCGTGATCAACCTCCCTCGATAGATTCTGTTGTACGCAATACCGAGTTTCATGTAACAATGATATGTTATTAAAATATTATATAAACTAGCCTTTATGAATAGTAATACCCACTTTTTAAAATTTTATTAATTTAATCTCTCAAAATGGACTTCATTTTTGGATTTGGAATATTGAAATTAGCTGAGGATGAATTTTTTGTATTTTTCTGAAAACATTCAATTTTTTATGAATAGTGAAAAGACTCAATTATTGGTTAAAACTGACTTTTTATTTAAATAAACATTTATTTTATTCAAAATTATTTTAGGTCAAAATAGATACATAATACCTATATAGGTTCAATATAATTCATTGGAGTCATTTTATAATAATTTTAGATATATAACAATTTTATTGAACTTTTTACCATCTTTTACTCACCTCCTAAGAGAATATGCAAATTTACATAAAACATATTGTTATCACTTTTGTGAGTGGAAGTTCAAAAATCTGACAGACATGGGTTATATTAGAATGTAAAATGTGGTTCAATGAGATGAAAATAATTTTTGGTGAACATTAACTTTTAACTTTTATTTACCGCGGTCAAAAGTAAACTGGGTAATTAAAGGTAAAAATGATATTATTATTACCCTAACACATGTACAAATTCTATTGGATAGTGTAATTAGACCTAAAACAACCTTAGTAATAAAATATTACCATTTAGGACCACTTGGATTTGATTAGGACATTTATTATTATTTTATTTTAAAAAGAGTTAAAATAGTTAAAATCAATGTTTAATAACTAATTTTTTTTAATATTTGGTTCTACATAAGTTAAATTAGACTACAAATATTCACTAAAAACATAATAATATTTTCTACACAATGGTATTTTATTAATATTTTTTAGAAATTATATAAGTTAATTTATTTAGGACACAATGATGATGTAGTAATTACCTTATTAATGAAATATTAACATAATTTATAATATAAATACCCAAATAAATGTAAATTTAGAATTTTTATGAAATAAAATAATTTTATAGGTTATTATAACATATTATGGTTGGATAGATAAATTTTTTGAAACAATAATGCTATTATTAATTTATAAAAAAACAAAATATCAAATAGTGTCAAAATTGTCAGAAAAGAGTTTGTAAACAAATATTATATTATTAATTAATATAATGGCCCTAAAAATATAAGGTTCTACCAAAATACTTATATAATAATATATATGACATTATGGAACCAATTGGGATTCGATCAGTAGCTTATAGTATGATATTAACCATATAGTGTAAGAATATAAGAATACACGGTAAAAGATAAATTATTTAACTTGGAGTTAAATCTAAGTGATAAGGTTAAAATGGTAACCTAAACTTATCTAAAACCTATTGGATGAGAGCATTTTGACCCATACCCACCCTATCCTCGAAATAAGTCACTTTGGAGACATTATAAACCAAATATGAATTTATTATAAAATAATATTTTATGTTTTTTCTAAGTTGCCCCACACCCCTCTTATAAAAAGGCACTCCCCCTTCTCTCTAATTCACAACAACAAAGCCATTTGGCTCCGAAAAACCCTACCCAAATTCCCTCTCAAATGTTCTTTCTTCATCGTAGAGGCCTTCCTTTAGTCATAATGCCATCCTATGGAGCCCGTTTGATCAAATAAAATGGAAGAACCTGAAGAAGAGGTAAATATTCACTACTGCCAATCATGCTTTTCCAAACACTTCTATACCAACGATTCTTTTGAAATGTTGGTATTGGTGATATTTACCAACGGTTTGTGAAAAATTTTGGTAAAGATCTGTAAAAATTGATTTTCCCTAATGGTTTGATGAAACCGTTGGGAAAGATGGAAAAAAATGAGTATTCCTAATGGTTTGATGAAACTGTTAGGAAAGATGGGAAAAAATGAGTTTGCCCAACGGTTTCATCAAACTATTGGGAATGATGGGGTTTTCCCAAAGGTTTTTAAAAATCGTTGGGAAATAGATGCCCCAAATTCTCCTAAACCAGGCAGCCCCCTCCCCATGATTCTAGAAGCATTGCGCGGCTCTCCCAGACACAATTCCGACTTGTAGAAGCCCATGAGATGCCCCAGCACAGGTGCACCTCTTCCATTGAATCAGATTCCAGGTTAGTCTAATTCCACCTTTTCTCAAGTATATCCTTCAACCTCTTTTCAATTATATCCTTCTATTCTCAATGATATCATTATTCCCAATTTCTAGGGTTTTTGGAAAAATTTATGATTCACTACTCCATGAATTGTGTAGTCAAATCACTTCATCGGTGTACACATTGTCCAATTAATGATTTCATTACACATATACATTTATAAGGTCATTGTGTCTCTTTATTGTGTTCTAATTTTAAATATTCATAGTTTTTTTTAATCTCAATGCTTCAAATATTACAGCTTCCTGTATAATTACTCATAAGAAATTGTTTGTAATATTTATTCATTGTATTTCAGGAAAATTACTCCTTTCATTAAGATCATGTCAAACATGAAGATCTTGTTCATCTTAATTTTTGTACACTATGTGTATTACATAACAAGTATGTATCATGTTTCCGTAAAAATCTATATATATATATATAATGAAAAACTGTTCACATATCCTTTGCACAATATAACAAATGGAGTATCTTATTGAACTTTGAAAAATAGTATGTGGTCCCTCATTATTATTCACATAAGAAATAAGAAATACTTAACCGTACAATCCAATGTTTTTTATGAATAAAATATCTACAAAGGGAACTCTCGGTGGGACCTCTCCTTTTCTTATGTAGTACTTCATCCTTCATCATGAAACTAATTCACAGAACGTCAAATTCACAATATTAGTGAATATTATTTTTCCTAATATAAATATTAATCATTCTTCCTTCAACATCATACATGAGTTATTAAATCACATTTTTAAAACACAATGACCATTTTCAAGGATTTTGGGTTCCTCAAAACACTTGGGAAAATCATAAAAACACATGTATTGAATCGTGTTTATCATATGGTTTCATGGATACAAGTTCATCTATAAAATCATGACTATGTGGTTCAAATATCATGAGAACCATGAGATTATTATACTTCACACAAATGAAGAAGTTTTCTGCAACTATGTTTTTTTGTATTCAGTTTTGATTTGGATGAAAGGGGATCATTGTGGACATTAATCATGGTTGTGGGTGGTCATTTAGGAAGTAAGATAGTATGACTTCATTTTACTTGATATATCCAATATTAATATTAATTTATGTTCAATTTGATTATCTTTGACAAGTGATGTTGTTTAATAAGTTGTTATTAATGGTTTTAATAATGATGATATGGTATAAGGGTTCACATGGTGGGTATAAGGGTTTACATGGTGTGTATAATGGTTTACATGGTGTCTAAGTGGGGTGATGGTAGGGTTGTCCAGGTTGGGTGGGGGGCTGGGTTTTCCTCGTGGGGTGTGGGGGGTAGGGTTATCCAGGTGGGGTGGGGCGAGGCTAGGTTTTCCAATTGGGGTGGGGATAGGGCTGTCCAAGTGGGGTGGGGGGATGGGTTGTCCACGTGGGGTGGGGGTTGGGTTGTCCAAGTGGGGTGGGGAGGGTGTGGAGGTGGATGATGCTCGTAACTATAAAATCTCTATAAATTCTAGAAGTATGAAAATGTATAAGGACATTCAGGATCATTTTTTGGTTGGATAACATAAAAATTGATTGATGTTTTTTAGTTCTTTTTTATTTTCATTTTCTTTTGATATTGATGTTTCTTATTGATAACAATGATGGTAATTTATTTTAGTTTCTAAATCGATTGAGACTCCCCCACTAGGCACAGTGTATAAAACCTCTACCCTTATTTAATCATTCTGTTTACAAAGCCAATGGAACCACCGCCCTCATTTAATCAGTGAACTCAAGTCATTAATTCAAGCCTTCATTCTCAATATTATTAATGAAATTGAATGATGTAAACCCATCCTCACATGATTTCTTACCTTATATAGTGTCCAATATATGTAATATGAGCTTTTGAATTCATCAGTTAACCAGGATCATATATTCAATTTCCACCAAGATGACTATACTAATATCACTTTAGGGTCAGTTAAATATGGTTCTCACTGTACTTTGAATATTTTGGGTTCTTCATGGAAAATACTCACTTTTATAAGGGTGGGGTGCTTTTAACTAGCCTTGCTGGCATGTGTAGACATCCATAAAAATGTTAGCTAAGTCACATGTTTAATTCAGTAATGTTGTTATCATTGACATAATTTATTATTCATCTCAAATTTAAAAATAAATTCATTTGTCTATAATTAATGAAATTAAATCTTTTTAAAAGCCATGAATAACCTATTAGTGTAGAAGCCTAAAATTTATTCCACTATGGGGTGCTCTTGACTTGGGGAAGTAATTGGGTAATGAAAGGTATGTCCATAGAGGTGCCAATAATGGGTTATTGAACATGAGTGAATGATTTGGGATGCCTATAACACATAATGGGACCTAAGGCATGTTCCTCTTATAGACCTAATGAAAATTAATATAAATAAATTTTAATTTAATTTATGAGTATTTATTCGTTACATTATTTTAATAGTTCACTACATCGATTAGAAACTTCTTCCTTTATCGTTTGCATAAAAGAATATTCTATTAAAGTTCAATCCTATTGAATTGTTAAAAACAAAATGACATATATAAATTCTTTTTATAGAATGGAAAAAAGATTGATGTTTGAATCTGATCAGATCTCAAGAAATTTTCACAACAATTTGGAGAGCTCCATAGATTTTTCATTTCACAATGCTTCAGATAGTGGTCGCATACACTGCCCATGTTCCAATTGTGTTGGTAGACCATGGTTGAGCCATGAAAAAGTCAGCTACCACATAACAAGAAAAGGTTTTCAGGCAATCTACATTGTGTGGTATCACAATGGGGAGAAAATGAAATCTCAAATTGGTGATGATCAAAATGAAAGGACTTGAATAGAGAATTTGTTAGATGATCTGTTTCCATTAATTCATCATCATGAAAAAGAAATGATTTTGACTCAAGAAGACTTTGATATGAGGATAACTGATGCATCTAGTGAAAATTATGATATTGATAGTCTAAAAAAATTGAATGATGCTGCCACGACCCCAGTATGTTAACAATGTAAAAAAATGAAAAAGATGGAATATTTAATCCGATTGTTTCTTGGGAAAACTATATATGGGATTTCTATTACAGTAATCAATTACATTCTTACCCTCATGAAGGATTTACTTCTAGATGATGAAGATATTCCCTCAAACAACTATATGGCATTAAATTTAGTTTAGGAATATGGATTTTCAAGAAACAGAATTCATGCTTTCCTAAAAGATTGTAGTTTATTCTGGGAGGAAACCGCTGAATGAAATGATTGTATTAAATGTGGTACATCCTGCTGGAAGTCAAAATCTAATGGAACACCATCCCACATTCCACAAAAAGTAATGTGGCACTTTCCATTGATCCCCAGACTCCAGAATCTTTTAATGTCTAATGACATATCAATAAAAATGGGATGGCATGATAACGAGAGAAAGAATCTAATGATGAGTCAGTTCATCCTGCAGATGGATTTACATGGAAGATATTTGATGCTCAACATCCTGATTTTGCAGCTAACGTGCTTAATGTGATGTTGGGTCTTTAATGTGATGTTTTTAATCTGTTTGGGAAGATGGGTACTTCACACATCACATGGCATGTTTTTATACACATGTATAATCCTCCCCCATGGTTGTTTATGAAAAAACCTTTCACTTTCATGAGTATACTCATATCTGGTCCTTCTGATCCTGACATTGTTATTGATGTATACATGCAACCTTTAATAAAAGAGTTGAAACTTCTTTGGGATGTGGGTGTGTGCACATACGATTCATGTTCAAAAGACGTATTTCAAATGCGTGCTGCGCTTATGTGGACGATCAATGATTTTCCAGCTTATGCAATGATGTCTGGATGGAGCACGAAGGGAAAACTGTCATGCATAGTTTTTATAAAGAATACACAATCCAGAATACTGAATCATCATTGTAGTTTTAGTTTTATGGGAAATCGATGATTCTTTCCAAATGATCATCCATATAGAATGAATCGTCAAAGATTTGATAATACCATAGGGATTGATGATCCACCTCAGCATATGTCTGGAACTGATGTCCATAATGAATTGAAAGATTTCAGTTTTTCATTTAGGAATTGTCAAATGAAATCTGGTAAGCAAAATAATATTTCCACTGAAACCTGTTACAATTAGAGGAAGAGGAGTATTTTTTTATTTTCCTTATTAGTTAACCAATTTGTTACATCATTTCATAGACTTAATGCATATTTAAAATAATATATGTGAAATGTTGCTTTCGGTTCTTCTAAATATCAAGTGTAAGACAAAAGATGATTTATGATCTCAGCGTGACATGGTGGATTGGGGAATCATACTAGAATAGCATCCTGTGCGTATTAGTGAAAATAAATGGCAACATCCATGTGCTTCTTATGTGATGACACCTACGGAAAAAACAATTTATGGAAGCATTAGAGACTATTAGAGTTCTTGATGGCTATTCAAGCAACATATCTAAATGGGTCAACAGAAGAGAGTTGATGCTAAAAACTATGAAGACTCATGATTATCACGTTCTACTGCATGATTTTCATTCAATAGAAATCCATCATATTTGGTCCAATAATGTAAGGGTGACTCTTATTCAGTTGTGAAATTTTTTTAGAGATCTTTGTGCTAAGAATTTGTCAATGTATTTCATGCAAAAAATGTTGATAGATGCCCCATTAATTTTGTGTGAGTTGGAGAAAATATTTCCACCATCATTTTTCACATGCATGTTGAATCTGACTGTCCATATTCCCACTAAAATACTTCTCTCAGGACCTGTTTCTTTTCGATGGTTGTATCCAACTGAAATAAATATGTACACATTAAAGTCTTATCTCCGAAACCGGAATCATCACGAAGGATCTATCATGAATGGTTACTTGGCTCAAGAATGTATGAATTTCTGCTCAATGTATTTGTTTGATCTTACTACAAGAATGAACAGACCAATGAGAAATGAAGAAGAATAGTATGAGAAAATTGAACCCTCTTTTCCATCACTTCCTCAAGCAGGAGGAATTCTTGGATCATATACATTGAAGAAATTAAGCCATGAAGAGATGGATATGGAACATCGCACAGTTTTGTTAAACTGTGATTTATTGGATGACTATATAAAGTAACTAAATTGAATTTGTATATCTTACATTTATATCTGTTAAACTATTCATATTTTTTATCTAAAGGTAACATAAAACAATGATTAATAGGAAGAATCGTTCTATATCTTTGAGAAAGAGAGATACTTTTCATAGAAAAGAGTTTTCTTCTTGGTTACAATTGAAGGTAAAAATATTACTGTTAAAAATAATTATATCAATATTTAATTATGTTTAATAGTCATTTATATTACAAGAATTGAGTTTGTCTGCTGACTCTATATTTGAGGAAATAAAAGAATTAGCTTTTTGTCCTAATACCGTGCTTCGTGACTGTAAATCCATTTTTATCAATAGGTACAAATTTATTGTTAGTGAATGAGAAAAAAACATGAGAACACAACATGATGGTGTTATGGTTACTGGCACAACAGATTGTTATGCCAGTGCATCAGATAGTGGACTACAATTTGAAAATGTGCATTATTAAGGAGTCATTGAGAAAATAATAATATTGGATTATTACTCTCATGGATCAGTCACAATGATGAGATGCCATTGGTTTGATTTAATGAAGATACATGGAACATTTATTGATGATTCTGTATTTGGAGTAATTAATATGACTCACACTCTTGCTACTGAAGAACCATATGTGTTTTCATCAATGGCTAAACATGTTTTTTATGTCAAAGACCAAATTTGACCTGAATTTGGTGTCATGGTTGAAGTAATTCCAATACATATGTTTGATGATGGTGATGATGGAATTGACATTGTCCCTAGTGCCATTGGAACCAATCCATTTATTTCTTTTGATGACTCCAATAGCTCAATTGTCTGTGTTTATTGTGAACCTGATGTTTTGGTTGAAAATATATTGAATCATTCATCAATGTTCTAAATTCTATTGGTTTACCTCGAGTTGGGTTGTTAAGGTTGGTAATATTCCAATTGATTTAGTATTGATCACAAATATGTTTTAGCTGACTTGACAGTTATGGGAATTTTCAATGTATATTGGTAGTAGTTTTATTTGAATTGGATTTTCTAATTTGGAATTGAACTCTATTCAAACCTAGTTAGACAATATTTCTAACTTGGTGAACATTACTACTTGAATGATTTATTAAATCCATACAAGCTCTTCTAAAACAATTTATTTCTAAATTACCAATGAATCCCCATATTCCCTCATATAATTACTTTTTTGGGTTACACATTAGTTTCAGTTTTCTAATTAATTACATATTTGTTTTCAAAAGAAGGAACTGCAGCCAATTGAAGAGAGAAGATGGAAACAAAGTGGCAGAGAACAATCACCGAATGGCGGAGATGGGTGTTCTTCCATTAGTGACTACAGTGAGTAATTTATTTCAAATATATATACATAAAGAATATATAATGTCATGTGATTAATTTTTTTGTAAACATATTTGTAGGATCCACCTATACGTCGACAGTTATTCGACGAGGAGCCTAGTACTGGTCCTAGTACTCAGGCCAGTGGTACGAGGAGGGTTCGTACCAGAGGTGGACGAGCAGCTTCACATACCCGAATAGACCATGTCCCTCACACTAACATGTCATCCTACCCACATTTTGATCCTATTGAGCCATTATGGACACATGAGATATTAAGGCCTCCCATGTTTTCGCCACCTTTTGCATCTTCTGGACCATCTTTTTCATATCGCATAAAGATTCCCACTCCCTAGTCAAAATCTAGTCATACAGCTGTCCCATATTCTTTTCCTTCTACTTTTGTCTCTCTGAGCTTTTTATATTCCATTGTCTTCAACTCCTGTTCCACCACAGGGTGTTCCATCAGTTTCTATGGATCTAACAGCGCTCAGCGATCGAACTAGTGCATGTATATTTATATAACCCTAACAAATTTTTATAGTAATATTTATTTTCATTATAACATGTTATGATAAAATACGTATTTTTTCATTCATGACAGATACATCTACTGACAGGATGCAGGGGTGGGGGTGTACACACATGCGTGCAGTTTGGAACTGCCACACAAAGGTTATGGTGGATTACAATGAAGACAACCAAATGGTTGAGAAAACAGGGCAGCAATGTCGGTGTTTTTTGGCGATGCTTAACAAATACTGTGACATCATTCATGTCAACCAGCTATCATGGAGACATTTACCACATGAGGTCAAGGATAGAGCTTGTGAATATGTATGGGTAAAAAATCTGTTGTATTTAATGCCATGAATTATTTTTTTATTTATATGAATTAATATTTTGATTTCATCTTCGATTTAATTTTCCCGATGGTGAGGGTGCATGACCGGAACGTTTAAAGGATTTAGGGGCGGTTTGGAGAGCCTACAAGCAAGATTTGTATATTGGTTGGAATTCTAGAGTTGGCACTGAGTTAGAGGTGGTACCATTCATGGATTATTTTCCTATATAGAATTATCGTCAGATGATGACTCATTAGACGACTACCCAGTTTATGGTATTAATTACATTTGAGGAATTTAAATAATAACTTTCATGTTTTTCATTAATCTTATCCTTTGAATTATTGAATTTTATTTAGGAAAAATATGGAAAAAATAAAAAAACATTGATGCAAAAAAATACCTCCACACACTAGGACGTACTACGATGCCAGATCATGAGATAAAGTAGGTATGACAATTGTTTATAAGATTTATTTACGACTTACACTTTCTTTTTTTCCTCAATTTTTTAATTGTTTTCTAATGTTTTCATATAACTTTAGTTTTCAATGTCACTGTAAAGTCAAATATAGAATATCGAAAGATGTGTCCCTCGAGCAAAACTGTTTTTCTCGAGTAGACGGAAAATTGATGGAAGTGCTGTCAACGATGCGACTCAGAAGGATATTGTATGTTTTAATCTGTTGATTTTATATTTTAATATCTATTTTTTAAATTAATAATATATTTACATTAGTAACAGGATGCTTTAGAGGCCCACTATGCCTAAGAACTAGACAATTTTGGGCCAACTGATCACTTACATCAGGTGTTGGGAGAGGTGCATCCGGGCAGAGTAAGTTTCCGACCTATGATAGCCCTGACAAGGTATTGTCCCTTCTCAGGTATGTGTTTTAGTTCCATCGAGCGGTAGAAAGTTAGGGCACAAGCAGAACAGGCTAACAAAAGGGTCACAGAGATAGCAGAATAGTCTGCTAGGGCAAACAGTGCATTTATGAAATGTATTGATGTTATACGTCCAACACTTCCACCAGATACCAGCCCAGCTTTTGATGAATATATGTCATAGATACATTTTATATATGGTGCACCAAGTAGTAGTTCTAGTGGTGGTCATGATGATGTCCAGCCTGACGATTGTGATGGAAAAGAGTTTGATGTGGAAGAGGAGGGAGAGGAGGAGGGCGAGGTGGATGGCGAGGGCGAGGAGAAGGGAAAGGGCAAGGAGGAGGGTGCTAAGGAGGGAGAGTATGATGATGGGGACGAGGAAAAGGGTGATGGTGATGATGATGATGGTGATGGTGATGTGGGAAAAATTGATCCGTTACGTTTTTCACTAATATTACCAAGATTTGATGTTTAATATATTCTAGTTGTTGGTTTTATCTAGACCCATAGTATAGTATTGGAGTTGATTTATTTTTATATATTGTCTGTTTTCATGGATGTTGTTGTCTTTTAGTGGTTGTGGTGTATCTTGAGCTTGTTTAGAGTGTTTTGTATGTTTGGGAACTCCCTGGACAACCCCCCTCTTTCCTGGACCCTAGACAACCCCCCCCCCACCCACCATCCTCCTTGGACCCCAGACAGCCCCCCCAAACAGCCCCCCAGATAGCCCCCCCCCCCCCCACCATCCTCCTTGGTCCCTAGACAACCCCCCAGACTGCCCCCAGACAACCCCACAAACAGCCCCCTCACCCTCCCCATGGACCCCGGACAGCCCCTCGGACAGCACCCCCACCATCATCCTTGGTCCCCGGACAGCCCATCGGACACCCCCCCCCCGGACAGCCCCCCACCCTCCTCCCTAGACCTCGGACAGCCCCCCAGATAGCCCCCCCCCCCCCCCCCACCCTCCTCCTTGGTCCCCGGACAGCCCCCCGGACACCCCCCAGACAGCCCTCCCACCCTCCTCCCTAAACCCCGGATAGCCCCCCGGACAGCCCCCGGGACAGCCCCCACACCCTTCTCCCGGGACCCACAATCATCCCCCCACCCTCCTTGATTTCACATGCCTTTTTTTATTTCTCTGATCATGCAATGTTATTTAGGATTATTCCATTTTTTTGGGTCTTGAATTATATGAATGCCTTGGTAAGATTATTAGCTCATGCTCATCAAATGCATGTGATGATATACATTAATTTGAATACAATGTCTTTTTGTACATTCTCCATGTTATGTGAATTATGCCTTGTTTGATTTGGTTTACTTGTCAATTGTTAGGATAAGACATGGGTTACATTTTATGGACTCTTGGACGGACTCGTCATGATTTGGGAATTTAGACATGAAATTCCAGGGTGTATGATTTGGTTTCTAGGTGAGGGCTATTAAGATGGTTTCTATTACTCATTTGTGACGTGTATGAGTCAACATCACCTCAATCTGAGGCCCGGTGTGGCCGGCACCACTCAAAGTGTCTCAGGTTTATTTGAAATAGACAACATTTAAAGTGAAAATAACAACTTGCATACGGAAAACCGACCAAAAGGATTCTGAATGTGTTGATACTTTAGCACAATGATCCATGGGTTATATGTGACATTTACAATTCAACCTCACCTCAATCTGAGGTGTGTTGTGACCGGCACCACTCAAAGTGTCTCTCTTTTGTTTAAAATGGGCTAAATTTTAAGTGAAAACAACAACTGACATATGGAAAACTGACCAAACACATTCGGAATGTGTTTTTTATTTAGGAAAACAATCCTTGAGTAATATTTGACGTGTATGAGTCAACCCCGCCTCAATTCGAGCCCCATTTTAGCCGACACCACTAATAGTTTCTCTTTTCTTTCAAAAGGACATCATTTTATGTGAAAACAACAACTGACATACGAAAAACTGACCAAACACATTAAGATTGTGTTGATAATTTAGGACAATAATCCTTGGGTCATTTTTGATGTGTCTGATTCAACTCCGTCTAAATCCGAGGCGCGATGTGGCTGGTAGCACTCTAAATGTGTCTCTTTTGTTTAAAATGGGTGAGATTTTAAGTGAAAAGAACAACTGGAATACGGAAAACCAACCAAACGAATTTCGATTCTATTGATACATTATGACAATGATCCATGGGTCATCATTGACGTGTATGAGTCAACCTTCGCTCAATCAGAGATACGGTGTGGCTGGCACCATTCGAAGTGTCTCGCTTTTGTTTGAAATGGATAACATTTTAAGTGAAAAGTACAACTGAAATACGGAAAATAGAACAAACGCATGTGGATTGTGTTGATACTTTAGGAAAATGATCATTGGGTCAATTGTGATGTGTATGAGTCAAACCCGCCTCAATCTGTGGCACGGTGTGGCCGACACCACTCAAAATGTCTTAGATTTATTTGAAATCGACAACATTTTAAGTTAAAATAACAATTACCATACCGAAAACCGACATAACACATTAGGACTGTCTTGATACATTAGTAAAATGATCCATGGGTCATATGTGACGTGTACAGGTCAACCCCACCTCAATCTGAGGCATGGTGTTGCCGGAACCACTCAAAGTGTCTTTCTTTTGTTTAAAATGGACATCATTTTAGGTGAAAACAACAACTGACATACGGAAAACCGACCAAATGCATTCGTAATGTGTTGATGCTTTAGGAAAACGTTACATGAGTCATTTTTTATGTGTACAAGTCAACCATGTCTCAATCCAAGATGTGGTGTGGCCGACACCACTCAAAGTGTCTCTCTTTAGTTTAAAATGGACTTCATGTTAAGTGAAAACAGTAACTAACATACAGAAAACTGACTAAATGCATTCTAAATGTGTTTATGCGCTAGGAAATTGATCCATGGGTCATATGTGTTGTGTACGAGTTAACCCTGCATCAATCTGAGGCACGGTGTGGCTGAGATCACTCTATGTGTCTCTCTTTTGTTTAAAATGGACTACATTTTAAGTACATACAGAAAACTAACCATAAAGATTCTGATTTGGTTGATACTTTAGAACAACTATCCATGGATGATATGTGATGGGTATGATTCAACCCCACCTCAATATGAGGCGTGGTGTGGTCGGCCCCACCCAAACTATCTCTCTTTTGTTTAAAATGGTCATAATTTTAAGTGAAAACAACAACTGACATACGAAAAACAGACCAAACGCATTCAGAATGTATTTTTTCGTTAGGAAAACAATTCATTATTCATATGTGACATGTTCGAGTCAAACCCGCCTAAATCCAAGGAACGGTGTGGTCGGGATCACTCTTAGTGTCACTCTTTTGTTTAAAATGGACATGATAATAAGTAAAAAGAACAACTGCCATCAGAAAAACTGACTAAATGCATTCAGAATCTTTTGAAATATTATGAAAATGATCCATGGGTAATATGTGACATGTATGAGTCAACCGAACCTCAATCCAAGTTGCGGTGTGGCTGAGATCACTATAACTATCTCTCTATGGTTAAAAATGGGAAACATTTTAAGTACATAGGGAAAACCGACCAAACGCATTCGGTTTCCCTTGAAAATTTAGGAGAACAATCCATGGGTCATATGTGATGTGTATGAGTCATCCTCGCCCCAATCTGAGGCATGGTGTTTCTAGAACCACTCAAAGTGGATTTCTTTTGTTTAAAATGGACATCATTTTAAGTGAAAACAACAACTGACATACAGAAAACTCACCAAATGCATTTGGAATGTGTTAATGCTTTAGGAAAAAGTTCCATTAGTTATTTGTGACGTGTACGAGTCAACCAAATCTCAATACAAGACGCGGTGTGGCCAGCACCACTAAAACTGTCTCCCTTTAGTTTAAAATGGACTTCATGTTATGTGAAAACAACCACTGACATATGGAAAACTGACCAAACATATTCAGATTCTGTTGAAACATTAGGACATTGATCCATGGGTCATACATGATGTCTATGAGTCAATCGTGCCTCAATTCAAGTCACAGTGTGGCCTACACCACCCTAAGTGCCTCTTTTGTTTAAAATGTACAACATTTTAAGTACATACAGAAAACTGACCAAACATATTCTGATTGTGTTGATAATTTAGCACAACGATCCCTGGGTCATATGTGACGGGTAAGAATCAACCCCGCCTCAATCTGAGACATGGTGTGGCCGGCACCACTCAAAGTGTCTCTCTTTTGTTTCAAAAAGACATCATTTTAAGTTAAAACATCAACTGGAATACGGAAAACCTACCAAACGCATTCGTATTGTGTTGATACTTTAGAAAATGATCCATGGGTCATTTGATATGTGTACGAGTCAACCCTGTCTAAGTCCGAGCTGCGGTGTGGCCGATACCACTCTAACTGTGTCTCTTTTGATTAAAATGCACAGGATTATAAGTGAAAAAAACAACTGGCATACAACAAACTGAACAAACGCATTGGGAATCTGTTGAAACTTCAGGAAAACAATACATGGGTCATATGTGATGTTTACGAGCCAACCCGGGCTCAATCTGAGTTGTGATGTTGCCGATATCACACTAAGTGTCTCTCTTTTCGTTAAAATGGAGAACATTTTAATTACATACGGAAGCCCAACCAAAAGCATTCAGTTTCTGTTGAAACATTAAGAGAATGACCCATGGGTCGTATGTGACGTGTATGATTCAACCCCTCCTCAATCAAAGGCATGGTGTTGCCGTCACCACTCAAAGTGTCATTCATTTGTTTAAAATGGACATCATTTTAAGTGAAGACAACAACTGACATACGGAAAACCAACCAAATGCATCCGGAATGTGTTGATGCTTTACGAAAACTTCCCATTGGTCATATACGACGTGTACCAGTCATCCCCGCCTCAATTAGAGGTGATGTGTGGCAGACACCATTCAGAGTGTCTTTCTTTTGTTTAAAATGGACATCATTTTAAGTGAAATCAACAACTAACTTATGAAAAGCTGACCAAACACTTTCGAAATGTCTTTATGCTTTAGGAAATCGATCCATGGGTCATATGTGATGTGTACGAGTGAACCCCGCCTCAATCCAAGGCACGATGTGGCCGGAATCACTCTAAGTGTCTCTCTATTGTTTAAAATGGACAACATTTTAAGTACATACGTAAAAATGACCAAACAGATTCTGATTGTGTTGATACTTTAGCACAACGATCCATGGGTCATATGTGATGTGTATGAATCAACCCTACCTCAATATAAGGTGTGGTGTGGCCTGCACCACTCAATGTGTCTCTCTTTTGTTTCAAAAGGACATCATTTTAAGTGAAAACATCAACTGGCATATGGAAAACTAACCAAATGGATTCGGAATGTGTTGATAATTTAGGAAAATGATCCATGATTCATTTGAGACGTATACGAGTCAACCCCGTCTAAATCTGAGGCGCAGTGTGACCAGTACCACTCTAACTGTGTCTTTTTTTTAAATGGACAGGATTATAAGGGAAATGAACAACTGGTGTATGAAAAACAGACCAAACGCATTTGGAATCTGTTGAAACATTAGGAAAACGATCATTGGGTCATATGTGATGTGTAAGAGTCAATAGTGCCTCAATATGAATTGAGGTGTGGCTGGTATCACTCTTTGTGTCTCTCTTTTGTTTATAATGGACAACATTTTAAGTACATATAGAAAACTGACCAAACGCATTCGGTTTCCATTGAAACATTAGGAGAATGATCCATGGGTCATATGTGATGTGTAAGTGTCAACCCCACCTCAATCCAAGGAACGGTGTTGCCAAAACCATTCAATGTTCCTTTATTTTGTTTAAATTGGACATCATTTTAAGTGAAAACAACAACTGACATACTAAAAACCGACCAAATGCATTCTGAATGTGTTGATGCTTTGGGAAAACGTTCCATGAGTCATTTTTGACGTGTAGGAGTCAACTATGTCTCAATCCAAGATGCAGTGTGGCCGAAATCACTCAAAGTGTCTCACTTTAGTTTAAAATGGTCTCCATGTTAAGTGAAAACAGCAACTGACATACAGAAAACTGACCAAACACATTCAGATTCTGTTGAAACTTTAGGACAATGATCAATGGGTCATATGTGACGTGTACGAGTCAACCACGCCTCAATCTGAGTCGCAGTGTAGCTGACACCACCCAAAGTTTCTCTTTTGTTTAAAATGGACAACATTTTATGTACATACGGAAAACTGACCAAACAAATTCTGATTGTGTTGATACTTTTGAAAAATGATCCATGGGTCATATGTTACTTGTACGAACCAAACCCGCCTCAATCTGATGTGCGGTGTGGCTGGCACCACTCAAAGTGTCTCTCTTTTTTTCAAAAGGACATCATTTTAAGTGAAAACATTAACTGGCATACGGAAAAATGACCAAATGCTTTAGTATTGTGTTTATACTTTAGGACAATGATCCATGGGTCATTTGAGATGTGTAAGAGTGAAACCCGTCTAAATCTGAGCCACGGTGTGGTCGGTAACAATCTAACTGTGTCTCTCTTGTTTAAAATAGACAGGATTATAAATGAAAAGAACAACTGGCATATGAAAAACTGACAAAATGCATTTGGAATCTGTTGTAACTTTAGAAAAATGATCTATGGGTCATATGTGATGTGTACGAGCGAACACGGGCTCAATCCGAGTTGCGGTGTGGCTGCGATCACTCTAAGTGTCTATCATTGGTTTAAAATTGACAAAATTGTATATACATACAGAAGACTGGCCAAATGCATTTGGTTTCTATTGAAACTTTTTTAGAATGATCCATTGGTCATATGTGACGTGCATGAGTCAACCCCACCTCAATCTAAGGTACGATGTTGTCGGCACCACTCAAACTATCTTTCTTTTGTTTAAAATGGACATCATTTTATGTAAAAACAAAAACTGGAATACGGAAAACCAACCATAGGCATTCAGAATGTGTTGATTCTATAGGATAAGGTTCCATGGGTCTTATCTGACATGTAAGAGTCAACCCCACCTCAATCAGATGTGCAGTGTTGCTGACACCATTCATAGTGACTCTCTTTTGTTTAAAATGGACATCATTTTAAGTGAAAACAACAACTGACATACAAAAAACTGACCAAATGCATTTGAAATGTGTTGATGCTTTAGGAAATCGATCCATGGGTCATATGTGACGTGTATGAGTCAACCCCGCCTCAATCCAAGGAACGATGTGGCTGGGATCACTCTATGTATCTCTATTTTGTTTAAAATGGAAAATATTTTAAGTACATACGGAAAACTGACCAAACAGATTCTGATTATATTGATAATTTAATACAACTATACATGGGTCATATGAAACATGTACGAATCAACTTCTCCTCAATGTGAGGCACGGTGTGCCCGACACCACTCATTGTTTCTCTCTTTTTTTCAAAAGGACATCATTTTAAGTGAAAACATCAATTGTCATTCGGAAAACTGACCAAACACATTCAGATTGCGTTGATACTTTATTAAATTTATCCATGGGTCATTTTAGATGTGTACAAGTAAACCCCATATAAATCCGAGGCACGGTGTGACCAGTACCACTCTAACTGTGTCTCTTTTGTTTAAAATGGACAGGATTATAAGTGAAAAGAACAACTGGCATATGAAAAACCGACCAAACGCATTCAGAATCTGTTGAATCTTGAGGACAATGATCCATGGGTCATATGTGATGTGTACGAGCCAACCCGATCTCAATCTGACTTTTGGTGTGGACGTGATCACTCTAAGTGTCTCTCTTTTGTTTAAAATGGACAACATTTTATGTACATACGGAAAACCGACCAATCACATTCGGTTTTCGTTGAAACATTATGAGAATGATCCATGGGTCAAATTTGATATGTACGAGTACACCCCGCCTCAATCTGCGGCACGGTGTTGTCAGAACCACCCAAAGTGTCTTTCTTGTGTTTAAAATTGACAACATTTTATGTAAATATTGAAAACCAACCAAATGGATTCTGAATGTGTTGATATTTTAGCACAACAATCCATGGGTCATTTTTGATATGTACGAGTCAACCCCACCTCAATCTGAGGCGTGATGTGTCTAGCACCACTCAAACTATCTCTCTTTTATTTAAAAAGCAGTTCAATTTAAGTTAAAACAACAACTGACATATGGAAAACGAACCAAACACTTTCAGAATATGTTGATACTTTAGGAAAATGATACATGGGTCATTTGTGACGTGTACGAGTTAACCTTTCCTCAATCTGAGGCACGGTGTGTCCGGTATCACACTAGGTGTATGTATTTTGTTTAAAATGGACAGTATTTCTTGTGAAAACATATGCTATACAAAAAACAGATCAAATTATGAATTGAATTCCGGATTCCACATGTAATTGTCATCTAGATTTTAAATTGAATTCTAAATGAATGATGTATGTTTATAATTACGTTATGAATTCTGATTTAATTCTGTATGTGTATAGTTCCAGGATGCATTATATATTAAATGTGTATTAATTTGTTCACTATATGTATGTGTTAGTTTTTTATTGCAGGTACAATAATTGTATATGTATTTGTTAGTTTATTGTAGGTAAAAAATAGAAATGATTGGAATGAGAGGGAAATTGAAAGTAGTGGGAATGGACTGGCTGCTATGCAAATTGCAGGCTGTTGTGCAATTTGCACAGCATAGGCTATGCCAACGGTTTTAAACCGTTGGCATAGAATTTTGAGTATTTCTTTACCAGTGGTTCTCCATAAACCATTGGTAAAAATTCTTTCCCAATTTTTCAGAAACCATTGGGAAATAAGTCATCTGGTTTTATTCCCAACGTTTCAAGCCAAATCATTGGGAAAAAATATCCCCACGGTTCAGAACAACCGTTGGGATAGATTCGTTTTTTCTAACCTATCCCAATGGTTTTCTGTAAACCATTGGGAAATTCTTTCCCAATTGCATACTTCCCTACAGTTTGCAGAACCATAGGTATAAGATATACCAATGGTTCTGGAGGCTTTCCCAACGGTTCAGAACCATTGGGAAAGCCTTCATTTCCAGTAGTGATCTCAACACCTATTTAAAGTTCCTTTATTCTTCCACTACCTCCTTCTTTGTTGTTTCTATTATAAAATAATAAATATAGTATCTTCTATATACTGTGATGTTATTATAAAAATTTTATCACCATATTAGTTATTTTATCCATCCTATGAATAAAAAAGTCCCCACACGTGTGTACATACGACTTACCGTCTCCACGTCATTGTGTACTTTGTTATTCAAACATTTCATCATTTGGATGGGTAAAATAATTAGTATAAATGATATAAATAATGAATATAACATTATGATCATTATTTATATATGATATACCATCCAATTATAAAATATTTTAATATCAAAATAATGATATTGTTTCTCATGCCTATGTACAGACTATCGTCTCCACGAATGTGATGAGATTCATTTTCCATAATTAACCATTCAAGTATGATAATAAAGTATATATAATTACTAATCATGAAATATATTACATAGTAATGATATTGGATTTATGTACATATATGTTTCATTTACATAATTCCATTCATTTCAATAAGGAAATGAAAACAGCGTTCATGCATACGTACGGCCTACCGTCTCCATGAACGGTGTATTTCATTCCATTTATCATTTTTTCATAAATATTTTTATGCTAAAAATATATTATATATAAATCAAGTTTTACATTTTGGAATTAATTTAATCAGTATATATGTAATAATATCAAGAACAAAAAGTCAAAACATGTATGATAAATGAAATGATTTTACCCAAAACGTTACATTAACATGGGATTTACAAAAGAAAGAGTAATATAAAGTCATTAGTGAATCATATATGATACCATAAATATTATTATGGTTATGTTAAAAGTTAATAATATGTTTAAACCCACTATACAAGAGTCTCGGACACATACAAAAGCAATTGTACATAAGGTAAGGGATAATTTGGCAAATCTCATTTCTATCTGAGATTTCTTATACGTAAGTATTTACTGGGGTATATTTTTAATCCATGTACGTAAAAATGTTTTTCATAAATTGTTTAATATTATTCCATGTATTTTTAAAGTCATTTTTACATTTATTTGACTTTTACAATGGGTTATTGAAGGAATCTTTCTTCTGTTTACCATACGAGGAAATTTTTGACTTTTCCGGCAAAAGTACGAGGAGAATGTTTTTTTAACTCATAAGGCATGAACGAATTTTTACTGTTTTATAACACCTAATTTTAATGAAGAATCCTCTACAAAATTTAATGATAATTTTCAACAAAAATTTTTTTAGAAAAAATTGAATCTTACTTTTGTTGAAAGAAAATGATTTTGATGAGGAAAGGATATTTTCTTCAAGAATTCCTTTCAAGCGTTTTGTCAAACATATTTAACCACTAAGATGACATTATTTAGTATTATTATGTTTCAAGTATAATGTATCTATTATTTACATGGTTTTATTTTTCTTATGATGAAATGATATCCATTTTTTTTATATTGATTATGTTATGATGGGATAATGTTTATTAAACCCATTTTATTCATTGGGTTAGGGTGATTTATTAATGTTTATTCAGTGGAACAGGTAAGAATTATTTCATTATGAGATTAGTGGGACCTATATCTCCCTCTAATTCATTGGGTAATGATTTATATCTCATGAGAGAAAAATGGCTGGAATGGAAAGTGAATCTGGTTTTTTAATATAGGGTTGGAACGACAAGTAAACCCGATTCGGTAATGGACTTTGTCCACAATGATGGTCTTGGTAGCAATTCCTTGGCTACTATGGAAATCATATCAGGTGCTTAATGTTTTTCCACAATTACATGTTTTATTCAAATGCTATTTTATCATTATTTATATTCCACTTTGATATATTCCTTACATACTTCCATGTTTTAACTCATTTCTCAAAATTTTGATTATTCAATTTTATGTTCATGTTTATGCATTCAAATGTTTATGGATTGTTTTATGTTCTCTATGTTTACCCTTACTGAGCATTTTAGATCACCCTTTATATTTTTTCTTTTCCCCAGGATATAAAAAAGGTTTTAGGTAAGAAAACAAATGTGGAATATCAATATGGGAGATGTCGAATATCTTTCACCATGACTAGAAGATTATGTCCGGAGTTTCCAAAGAAACTAAACTATTAAGGTCCTTGGGTGTATGTTTTTGTTACGTATTTTATATTTCGCAAAATTAATGTAATGTACATGTATGAAAAGCTTGGGTCTCTATAATTAACTCGTGTGATGTAATTAAATTAATATATATTAAAAAAAATATAATGAATAATTTTAATCAATGGAATGTAACACAATTAAACTATATCTTGTCATCAAATCAAATATTTCAATAAAATACACAATGTTTTAATATCCTATGAATTCCAATCCCATAAATAAATGACGTTAAAGGGAAAAAAATTATTTAAATCAAAATAATAACATCTAATACCTTCAAAAATTCAAATTTTGGAAGATCCTTGACAACTATATATTTTCACACATTCCTAATATATTATATATTCTATTTATATACATTATAAGAAACTTATTGAATTTAATTATATATTTTCAAAAATTGTACATCACCTTTTCAAAAACCATGAACATATTTTATTTTTCCATTTCATGTTTATTCAGACAACTTACATGGTGAGGGAAAATAATCCCACAATAGTGAATTCCAAATAATAATATTTTAATGATGGTATTTTTTATAATTGAACGATATAAGAAGTGAAGGAAAAAATACCTCTCCAATTTCTATGAATAATATTGATTGATTTAACTCACTACAATTTTACCCTTTTCTCATAGAAATACCTTCACTACATCCATGTTTTTTTTAACCATGTTAACATGATGTATAGAAATTTTATTAATAGCATATCAAAATGGTTTTTTCTTTATTTTGATGAGATGTTACCCAATACTATTTTCTATTTTCCATTGATTTTATATTAATATTTTATGTCATCAGAAATAATTCTGCATCATCATCATTTTGTATTTATTAATTGGAAATGAAAAGGTACAAGAAAATACAAATCCATCAAAATAATGAAACTATAGGGTCCTGATGTAAAATATCCTAAGGTAATCCCCCACGAAAAGATTAATACCCTCGGTCTCTAGAAAGATCAAATCATAAAAGTAAGAAATTTCAGACCCTTGCACCATAAGGTAAGAAAGGTGATCTACTACCTTATTACCCTCACGCAAGGTGAGATCCATTTGAATGTTGTTGTAGAGTATACCTCGTTATTTTCTAACAATTTAGGTAATTGAAAAAAGATTGGATGCAGTTCTAGGTAAATTATAAATAAGAATCATTGAATCAATTTCAACATGTGAAATGTATATGTTCCCTAGGTTTCATAAGGAGAGGCCGGTGAGTAAAAAATGGGCCTCTACCTCACAGGAAGTACCATAAATAACGTTGGAAGTGAACTCCATGATGATTGAGCCATAATGGTTGCATATAGCCCTCCTCCTCTCATGAAACCATAGAAGTAGGACCTGTCAGTGATGAGTTTTAGACACATAGAGGGAGGCTTCCATTAGACCCATTGGCCCTGAAAAGCAATGTGTCTAGGGTGTGAGGTTTCAATTATGTAATGAAGAATTTGCATGAATGGAGCATACCAATATTTAGTTAGGAATCTAGCCATGTCATGGCGAATTTTTCTAATTCTATAAATGATGTCCCTTTATAAAGAATATTACCCATCATTTCTCACTCTATTTCTAGCCTATTAAGATAACCAACATCTAGCATTTCCGATTTTGGTCCACACTATTCTCTCTGGGCCCCTGTCACCTAATCCATGGAACTAGTGAAAAAGGAAAGGATAATCTCGCATATTATGGTTAGATAAGGCTTCGAACTCTCCTAAAAACCTTACATCATGAGCCCATTATCCCTAGAGTAATGAATAAACAAGACTCTCCTCCTTGTGGTAGGAATAATAAAAACATTAGGATATCATATTAATACCACATATTCGAATTTTATCTTCCTTAGAAACCACATTGTTTCTGATTCTCAAATTTAGTAAGTTTAACATTATTGGAGGACCTTTGAACCATAATAACATATTACAAATATCTTCATAATTATGTTTTGCAAGAGACTGGAATAATTACTCTATAGATAATGTCCCTTAAGATGATAGAGTGAACACACATCAATCCAGATCTAAGTGGATATCAATAATATTAAAGATATCCTGCTGAACAATATCCAAAATAGCCTCGATGAAGGTTTGGTAGAAGATGACCTCTTTGAACTAAATGATTTTGGTTGGGAAAACTAGGAACCCCAGAACTATACCAAACAAGTTTTTATAGTAGAAGGACATAGCACCTTCCCCAACAATCCAGTGGTTGAGGGGTTGGAGAAATGTGACATGGGGTTAGATCATGGACAGGAAAATAGTATCATGACATTCGCCAAGATCTGAATTACATTCTCAATTGATGTTAATGATTTTTCCCTAGAGGGTACGATTCTCAGGGATCTCCCAGGCTAACATTGCATGTGTCCTGAAGAGGGTTTCAGAAATTCAATGCACATGTGTTCCTCCTTTCTAAAAAGGTCAATCCAACTTACATAAGGGAACCCATTGATCTTTATCATCGTTAATGGTGTACCATATTAATAGATCACGTATCCTATCAATTCTAGAGATGAAACCATTCATAACATTGATATAATAGAGTGAATGCAATGTAGAGGCCAGGATCACACTGTTCAATAGGGAAATTTGATCCCCAAATGACAAGAATGTATTTTTACAGTTGAGAAACGCATCAGCGATTTGGATGATGATGTGATCAAAGTCCCAGACATGATGTCTTCTTGAAAAAATTGGGGCACCAAGATATTTTATTGGGAAACACCATCCATTCATGTCCATAGGGTGGCATAAAGAGAAGGTTTGGTTGGAAGATCATCTGCTAGATATGAAAGGTTTTTATTTTCCTTATTGATAGCCTTTCCAGTCAAATGGTAGAATTCCACCATCACCTTAACTAGGCCACGAACAGACCTCGTATTTCCATTAATTAAAATTAAGGTGTCATCTACATACTTTAGGTAGGAAATAGAGGGGTGAGGTTCATCCTTCTTCTGTATGGGAGAATCACTCCACTCTTCATGCTTCTGAGAATGAGTTGACTGAGAATGTCTAGGGAGATGATGAAGTTGGTCGGTGAGAGTGAATCACCTTTCCTGATACCACGAGTCACTTTAAAGAGTCGATAAGACTTCCCCACGAAGATAATAGTAATCCAATAATAACTAAAACATTCAATGTTGAGGGCTGTGAACTGGGGGGAGAAGTGCATACGTAAGAGCACCTTAATGATGAAGCTCCTTTCAATCCTATCACATGACTTCTTCATATCTAGTTTAATATATAGATTTCCTCCAAATGTAATGGATTTAATATTTTTTGTCATTTCTTTGGCCAATGAAATGTCACCTTGAATAGAACATCCCTTTACAGAACTATGCTTCTCGATGGAAACCCACCAAGGGAGGTGCACTGAAATTCTTGGGATGATGAGGCTCTCAAAGAAATTATATGGAAAATTTCCCTTGCTTACAGATCTGTAATGATGAATATATGAGGGGTTCCTAAAATTTGGAATTAGGACCAGAGTTGTATCACATGAAACTCTATGTATGCTACCCCTTAAATAATTCACTAATTTCTTCAAATAAGTCACACATCACAACATCCCAATTGTCCCTATATATTATATCAGGAAACCCATCAAGACATGGGTCTCTATCAGATTAATGTTCATGACTACCTCAACGATTTATTCTTTCTTTAGGAATGGTCCAAATAAGCTCATGGTCACAATGGGAAGCTAATCTTAAGATAGTATCCACGAACCATGCCTCCCCACAGGGTAACCATTAGGAATGATTAGGTTTGAACTGGGATTAGGATATTTTAAAAAATAATGATCTCGGACCCCACCACATCTATGTCTTCCGAGTACAATCCATCATCTAAATAATGTTGGTTGGGTCTTGTCACTTCCTCTATTTAATGCATTCATGAAACTAGGTTGTGTTTCTATCACCCTCACCAAGACATCGTATCCTCCCATTCTCTCAAGCCAACTGTTCCTAGTTTAGAATCATATCAGCAAGAGTATTCTTTTTTATTATTCTTGTATTTAAACAGCTGACCATTCAAGGCCTCATCTATGATAGACACAATATGTTCAATATCCTACAAGATTCATCCCTTGTACTTGTCAATATGATGTCAGTCTTGTTCCCAATCTTTTTGTTTATTCATTAGTCTCTATAGTTTATTATGAAGGATATACCAATGAATACCCTAGGTAGTTTCATTCAAAGAATATCTAACCAATTGAAGATATATGTGGAGGAACGTCTAGTGTTGGAAGAATATGAATCCATCATGAACTGTCTGACTCACATAGATGGAAACTTGAATCATGAAGTAGTCTGAGATCTCACACACAATATGACTAAATTTGATATTAGAGAACATAGAGATGGATTTCTTTTTGCCATGATAGTGATCCAGTCATCTCCATAAGTGCTACTTCACATGTTGATTATTACACCATGTAAAACAATCACCGAAGTACCCATGGTCAATGAGGACCTTATCATCCATGAATTGGAGAATGGCCAAGATTGATCTCTTAGGAAAATGTCACCTTCGTTTCTTCTCCTCTAGGTTGGAAATAAAATTTTTAGCTCCCCCAATGATCCATGCTAAATTACCTTGGTCAAAATCATTGAGCTCATTCTAGAAATGTTCTCTATGTTGGGAATCACAACTTCAATAAATGAAGGACACCATGAAAGAGCCTCTATTATGAATAACCTTAGTATAACTGTGATAATCTTCTAACTCAATCAAATCCAGAAAGATAATTCTATGAAAGAATTTCCATATGTTATTTTTGGATGTATATACATGCATTGAACCATGTAACATGATTCTGTGGGTAACCTCGCATAGATTATAAAGGTTCTTCTTATGCTCAAAGATAACAATAAGATACATCTAATGCTTGAGAATTATAGAGGGTAGGAAATCCATTTTTCCCTGGCTCCGTGGTGACATGCATTCCAAAAGAGTATGGGAATAATTAAACCATGAGTAAACAAGAAATGGATCTAGGACACTTATCCTTATTGTATAGGGAGGGTGAGAACTCCCTTAGCCTCTTGGTTTGTGCTCTCATGTGAATTAATGTGTCGCTGGAGTGAGTTGAGTAAGTTTTGGTAGCGAAATACAGAGAGTAGGGGACTCAACACTCTAGTAATTGAGGGAAGGAAACTCTATTGGCCTTTTGGTAGTGGAGGTTCAATCAGAAGTGTAGAACACATGTAAGAGAGGGGGGAACAGAGTGAAGCAGACCAAACATAGCTCCAAAGACCAGTTTAGGTAAGACTGAGACTGGGAAAGTGAAGGAGGACCCCCTCAGTTTTATCACAATTACAGCATCATATTCCACTAGAATATTGACTATATAAGAATAAACTACAAGTGATGGTGTTCTCATTTTAATGAAGGGAGCCAATGATGATCCATTCCCAACCACAAATGAATTAAGAGCCCAGAGAGGGGGAGGATTATGGTCCAATGAAGAAGACAGATGGACAGTTAGTATAAGATGATAGAGGGGAAATTCCTTAGGATCTTCCAAGGGGTTATAAACTAGAATATATAGATATCAGGAGGGACTATATGTGTGGGGTTGCGATGATTTCCTTGGTGCCAATTCCTATAAAAATATAGAGTGTATCCCTAGAGAAGGAAGGATGAAAAATAAATCATGATGATGGGGTAGATGATGGACTCGGATCAGCAAAAGGAGTATTTTACATGAAGGGATATCCTAACCGAGAGGGTATGAGAGATGTCAATTTCAACACATTAACCAAGCTTCCAAGGCAGCATCACATGAACTGGTGCATTCATACGAATAGAGGAAGCTACTGAGAGACTCACTAATAGAATTGATGAAGCCCTCATTCAAGAATGGTAGTGGGAGACTATAGACACAAATCCAAATAGTCATGATGGAACTCTCTTTAACCTTATGGACATCCATTGATCATTGGATAAGGTTGAAGATCCACCTCCACATTAAACAAGGATCCTTTCATCAAGAATGAATAAAGTACAATTGAAAACTGAAGACCTAGCAGAATCCTTTTTAGTGAATTGTAAATTCATTTCTGTAGAAAGAAGGCCCCCTGAACTAATGAAGCATTAGAAGGCTGAGAACAATAACTTTTCTGAACAAAACCTCACTAGCATAGTCCAAATGATGCAATCTTCTTCCTCTAACATCCATTGACAAGTATGGGCCTTCTAATTGATTATATTTATTCTCAAATACATATAATTTTATTTCTTCTAGGTCATTTATTTTATGTTTCATTTTTTAATAGGATTTTTCAAAGACTATTTTATCATTATAACTACATTATAGGATTATTTCATTTATTCCATTTGAATATGATAGATCATCAAACATCATGTCTTATATATACCCATTCTAATGGGTTTCATATATATTATTCTATAATACCATATGTAATCATCAAATACATTCCAATAATATGTCATGTTGGGGTTGAAAGTGTTGTAAGGAATTCATTTTACCTCATAATTGGTTTCAACATTAATCCCATTGGTTTGGGGGTGGTATAGTTTATATGTTTTATTTTTTTCACTATATTACTTCATTAAATATTCTATGATTATTTTATTAAAATATGTTTCTATATGATCAATGATAGCCCCATGTATTCTACATTTATAGAAGTTGTTCATTATGATAAAGCCACACACAACATATGATTCATTAGTATTAGATTCCTTGTCTCCCAGCCATTTTGAAACATAATTAGTAGTATATAATATATATTAATATCCCAATTATTGAGAAAATGATATTATAAATTCCATGGAGAGTAAATCAAATATTTAGTAATATATCAAGCGTTTTTATGGAAATATTTTTTTTAATCTGTTACCAGAAATTCAGTATTGTTGAAACCTTTGAAAAAATTATTTGTATCCTAAATAATTGATTTCTAGTATATTTTTGATTATATAGAATTTATATAAGTACTCAAGTGGTCAATAGTGACCTTTTTATCAGATTAATTTTTCATGGTTAGGAAAATACGACTTTTCTCAATTGGATAGGAATCGTCTAATGATTTAGGGAACAAAAAGTTTCAATGATATAAATCATCTTATCCATAAATTATTTATTATTCCATAGAATAAAGTTTTTGTAATTTAATTGGTGAAGGTATTTTGTAATTTCAAAAATATTTTTCCATATAAGAATAACATGAAACATAACCTCGAGTATGAATGAGTTACTCACCTAGAAAATGTTCATTAATTCTTTCCTTATATGACATTATTTTCACATCAGGATGGTGAAGTTTAATTATGTGGTATGGAATTGGGTTCTCGGATCATCTGTTTTCTTTGATCACCACATAAAATTATTACAATAACTGAATCCTTCTAATATATATTATAATATATTATTCCATTTTTAGTAGGTACCTAAATAATACGTGATCCAAAAACATAGTAAACATAGTAATAAGAAAATATGATATGAATTTTTGAAATGTAAAAAATAGTATAATAACCTCTATATTAGTTTTGGTAGAGTTTCTTTGTGTATTATCAAATGTTTTTGAAGTATCAAATATTAAAAATGATTTTATTAACCAACAATTTAGGTAAAGAATACTCCTGAATCTCATATTGAAGTATGAGACAAAAACAGAAAATGGTTTCCCCAATTAAGTGTTTTTATCCATAGTGGTGAATTCATTGTTAATTTCAAACCATCAAATTCTTCCCATACTGAATCACAAAAAAAAGCTCAGTGTATTTATAAAAAAACATGGACAATGAATATCGTTTAATTAATAAATAAATAATTAATATATTATAAATCATATATGTCCCAAGACTATTTTATAATATATTACACAATTGATATAAGGATATGTTGGTATGGAAGAAATCATTTTCTTTTCAAAATTAATTTTATTCATTGAAATTGTCTGTCGTATGAAAATTATTCAACCAAACCTAAAATGAAATATTTCAAAACAGTTCATTATATCTGTTTCAATGAAATATTAAAATACTCTATCTATATTTTCTATGAATTAATTAAATAAATTCAAAAAATTGTTGAAATTATGAACAAAAGATTTCGGAAAATATGTAATCAGATAGAGAATATACTAAATAAACATCATTTTAATGTTCTAGTGGAATAAAAAATATGTTAATATAATTCATTTATTTTTAAAAACAAAAATTAAACATGAAGTGTTTCTTAAATTGGCCTTTTAGGGGAATGTGAATTTGAATTACACATAAAAGTATTCCAAAAAATAATCTGGGGTCTTCAATGAACATCTCTTATGCATTTGGTCAATGAAGTGTATTAGAATATGGTCTTTCCTAGAAATGTTATTCAATTTTGTATTATAAATTCTTACTCAGAAAAAATTATTCCCTTTCATAAATCAATTCATTCATCTCATTATTTATAGAGATGAGTCCTCTATTTTGGCGTACAATGTCATAATATCTTACCCATGGTAAGTCAAAAATTGTATAGATGGAATTTACCTCTAAATATTTATCAGTTTACATCAGAATTACCTTATACTTGGTATGATTTATTATTAATTAATATTTTATCATTATTTTTATATATATTATTCTAAAATAGACTAATAGTAGGATCTTATGCATATATAATGGTATTTTACCTATTCTATATCTTATAGATTAAATGTTTTATCAAAAAAATTCAATGTGTTTCATTTTCATGGGAAGTTTATATGCTTATACAAATGATAATTGAACACTTCACTTCACCTATTAAGTATATATACTTATCTTTTGTTGATATTGGTTTGAATTTTAAATCATGTGGCCAAATTTAAAATAATAATAAGCTTGCTTCACCAAAATTAGATATATGAAGATATTTTATAACTAGTAATGTATTAGATTCATCACATAATTATATGTAACTAGATTCGTCATATTAATCAGATGATTCCTCATCCTATGGTTCTTTCACTATTTATATAGGCTTCATTCAATAAATATGCACTGAATTCTCAAATATAAACTTATAATACAAATTTGGAATCCTTTTTAGAAAATGGTTTTTTCTATATTGAATGTGTAACATCTCAATAGTAATCACGTTATAGAATATTTAAATTTTTATACAATTTTTTTATAGAGACTGTTAAGTCATTTAAATAGTTTTTTAGGATTTACATAAAATAATACATCATGTCCCAACATAATGTGTTCAAGTTAAAAAATTAAAATGGATTAAAATGAATAAAAACAATTTTAAGGAAATTAAAATAATTGAAAATGGTTTAAAAATAAATAATAAAATAAAATCAGTTGGAGAATAGTAAAAGTAATTTAAATGGGTTTAGCTCTTTTTTAAATTATTTTCCTACATCCCTCCTTTTTAATTTTTTAATTTTATTTTTTTTTCTTATTTCGTTATTTTTTCAGTTTTTTTCCATTTAATTTTTATTTCATTTATTATATTTTTTCTCTATCCTCTCTTTTCTCCATCTCCCTCTTAGGCCCCCATTTCCCAGGTGGTGCGCACCTACATCATGCTCCTTCTAATGATCACTACACCTCTTATTCTCCCTTATTTCCAACAAAATTTGAAGTGCAATAATGCTCTTGGTAAGGTTAGTATTTTGCACAAAAAAACATTGGATTTCATCCACTCTCCATCACACAATCATTCACATATTATTTTACCTACTCTTGGGGTTTTTCATAAAATCACTTTTTTCATACATTGTAGGTGAAATCAAACATTTTTGTAGGACGTGGGATATACGACAAATTTTAGGTAGTTCTTATATGTTCATTCTCGTCATTTCTTCTCATTTTTCAATTCACAAAGTTATGTCGCTCATTGATGCTTTATAGTATATCTCAATTTAAGCCTATTAATTTAATTATACTACTTAGCCTTGACCCTTGTGGCATTTTAATTATGTGAACACTTCATATATTATTTTCATTCTATTTGAAATCACATTAGGTGTGAAGAAATAATCCCCCTATTTTTATAGTTAGAATTGATATTTTAAATTATTAGCTATCTATGGTTTTGTGGCAGGTTGGGTTGATGTTTAAATTGAATAAAATTATTTAGGCTAAACTATTTTCCTAAATAATTTTTCATAAGGTTTCTTGTGCCTTGGATTTATTTAAATTTGGGTTCCCCTTGGTACACAGATAAATTTCAGGTTCGGTTTAACCAGAGTTATGATGTGGGAATTAATTGGTAACCTAAATGGATGGAGTTATGAATTCTTTCTATGAGATATATATATATATATATAGGTCTCTCTTTTATTTTTCAGGTAATCGAGCCAGTGGAAGAACATGTTTTCTATATTAAGAACCCATAATTGGACTCACAATGATCGATAGGTTACAACCTGATGCACTAGGGAAGTGATGTTTTAGTCTCACCTGGAATGGTGTCCCCTAGGATTTTCACATACTATTTTTTAACTCCATTTATATAAGGGGAAACCGAGGTTGGAAATGTTGGAAAGATAGATATGACAATCCTTGGATAAGAATCACTCCCTTATGTTTGATAATTGGTATGGACTCATAGTTTCAACCCCAGAAGTGATAAATTGGAATCCAAAATGTATAGACATGGACAGGCATGGAGGCATCAGATAATTGATTGAATATACTATAGTGATACCTTTGGGGTGGGATCATACTGCACCTCTATACTTGACTATTTTAATATTAATTCTTGAGACGCTTTTATTGATGCATCATTGATTTTTTATTGTTTTTCTGAGCCACCCATTTTACTTTAGTGTCCCTAGTTTTAACATATGGTCTGGACCCTAGGCCAAATCACAAGCTTGGGGTATGCACTTGTTCTTTTGTTGTCATGTTATGTACATGTTTCAATATATATATTAAGTTGACCAGGTATCACGTTTTGACCAACAACATTGGCCAAAGATGGTGGAATGGGATGGGTGTCCACATGGGAACCTAGGATATGTTATAATTATTTTTATTATTTGAATTTCCTACTTCTATTATACATCAGTGCACTGCTATTTTTTACTAAAAAAATGGAAAGGTCTAGATACCTTGGCTCTTAGCCTACTGAGATTATATCTCAAACCCTACATGGTCATTGTTTGGTACTCGAGTAGACTTTATGTTTTCAAGTATGCATACATGGAAGCGTTCATCATCTGGTTCATGATTGCATTACGATTTTGGATTGAGCTTTGGGGGAAGAGGATTGATCCACACTCGACATTCCATGCAGTTGTTTTTTTTTGGTCTTTTGAGACTTTATTAGCATGTATTCTATGGTTGTACCGTCGTTCCCCTACACTTTTATTTATTTACGTTTTTATTCATACAATTAAATCATCATGGTATCAACTATGTCATTTAATGTTCGACATTTATGAGATATTTTTTTATTGGTTCATTTATCGTGTTCATCTTATTTTTGGTTCTTTTCTTAATCCTTCCACTACATGGTGGATTATATTATAACCTTTCTCTAGGTTATTATTTTTTTATAATGGAACAGTATCCCCATGGGCCTACCTAAGACCCTTGCTGCTAGTTAGTAGCCTATAGCATTCTAGGAGATGCTCTTAAAGCCTTTTAGACCGCCATCTTGGGGAATGTCCTTGGAAGAACTCAAGGAGGGACACTACAAAGTGTTATTAAAGTGATTCTTTTTTGGCCTTATTGTTTGGGTAATACTGGATAACATGTTATAGGGATTTTGAACCTACCCAGTTCTTGGATGTAGTTATCCCATGTGCTGGGGAAACCCAAATTTCTTGGGTTGGGATCTCAGTTATTGATTATACCATATATTATTGATACTACTTCACTATTGGTTGATTCCCTCATTTTATATTGTTACTCATATTGATATTATTGAGAAGTTAAATTATTATTATTGGATCATAGTGACATGGGGGAATTATATTGATATGCATCATATTAGGAAACCTAAAAAAATTATTTTAATTCCTTATTTCCATACCATATCTACTTTCATCTTGCATCTTCCTATTCTCATGTGAGTTATTTTGTGTTTAGCTGTATTATTTTATAGTACAATATAGTTATTAATATAAAGTGTGTACTATTTTTTAGGATGAAATGGAAAACATAATTGGAAATGTTACACTTTGAATTTACTTTATCTTGAGGGCCTTATACCCTCCTATTTCTTATGACTCCATGACTTTTTTAACTCATTTTCAATAGAATCTGGTCTAAGGTGTGTGATTTCCAATTGTAGATAAATACTGGAATAAAATCTCTATGATGTACGCTAAGAGAGTAGTGATTATCACATTCTAGAGCTGGTAGGTCCAATACCTCATGTACTTCCTCTAGTGGCACCTCCCCTTGATAGTCCACTAGGAATCGATGCTCAGTTCAGGGACAGTTTTATAAGGTTTATTTTGTCAGTTCAAAATGTTCTCAGACCTAATCTGATGATTGCATAGTGTATGTGGTATTTTATATGGAAGAAACATCCCACATTATTAGGGGAAGGTGATCCAAATGTTGTAGAGTCATTAATTGAAGCTATAAAATCCATCATCGTCCATTTTGAGATACTCTCGGATTGGAGAGTCAAACATGTCGTCTTTATGCTTCGTGACTCCTCCCTGAATTGTTGGGATGTCATTTCTCGTTCATATCATCCCAGATATATGGTTTTGGAATACTTCCAAACAACATTCTATGACCATTTTTCTTATAGACACTGAGAGAAGATCATGACAGGGTGTTCTTTCATCTTCAGTAGGGCCATATTCCAGTGTTAGAGTATTCAACTCATTTTACTCAGCTATAACATTTTTTTCTATCTATGATAGGTGAAACACAAATTAATGAAATACAAATTAAGTATGTACTAGAATATGTTATCCACTCATATCTAAACATATTTCATTTGACCATAATTATAGAGATCATGAATCAGGGCCTAATTACAGAACAAAATCTCAGGGAAGTTGATCCTGTGAGCCATGGTGGTTCAGTTCTAAAGTTGGGTGATAACTCTTCAAGAAGGAAGAAGTACCACTTTGAGTTTTTATGTGTGGGAAATTAAATCTAGATGACACATACTAACAGCATTATCATATGTCATCGGTGTGGTAGGAATGACCATATGAATCCTCAGAGCCCGAGAATCCCCTGGGGGTGTTGAGATTGTTGCAAGATGGGTCAAATTTATAATTTCATCCATTATCTTCCTTCAAACAACAATGGAAGATTTTTTGTGATTACACCACCATTAGTTATGGGAACTATAGATCCATATATGACTAAGAGATTATTTTCTATTGGCCAATCTAGTCAAGGTAGTGTAGTTCATAGCCGAGAAAATAAAATTCCAGAACTTCAGCATCCGCAGAGTGGACCTGCTCAGGCTAGTCATGCAGAATCTTAAGGATAAAGATAGTTTCATTTTTATGCAGTGTATCTGACACTAGTTTATTAGAGTCCAGGTATATATATTATTAGATTAACTATCCTTGTGGCCTCTATATTAGTTTCCTCCATATTATATATAGGTGCATCATATATTTTCTTATCTATTACAACTTTTGAGATTTTGGGCCTTGGAATTGATTAATTCTGTGGTGTTATGTCTCTTAACTGTCCATTGGGGGTCATTAAAGAGGTAATACTCTAATTATAAGAGTTCCCCTTGAGACATATGGCTATCTTTTCTTTTTTAATTCATACTTTATCGAGATGACCAACATTGATGTCATTACTAGTTTGAACTGGATAGTTATTTATCATGCCCATATATATTTCTATCACCGTCGAGTGTCCTTCACAACACTTGAGGTAATAATATTTATACACAAGGGATAACTGGATATCCAAGAAGACCAAGATGTACCTATGAGTTGTGGGCTAGGTAGGGTGACAACTCAGCTAAAAAGTCTTTTTATGAGAGATTACGAAATACAATTAGTGGAGTTTCCTCCCATAGTGAATCATTTAAGGGATGTATTCCCTAATGATTTCTCTAGCATACATAATGTAAGGGACATTTAGTCCACTATGGAGCTAGTTCTAGGTGTGTCACCAGTGTCCATACCTCTTTATATGATGGAATCAATAGAGCTACACTAGCTCAATAATTAGATTTAATGTTTTTAGGAAAAGGGTTTCATTAGACTAAGTATATCATCATGGGGCTCACCATTCATTTTCACCATGGAATAAGATGATGCCATCAGATTTTGCATAGATTTCCATTGACTGAACCATATTATGGTAAATATTAATTATTTTCATCCATGTATACAAGAAATATTTGACCAGGTCTGAGGAGAAATTGTTTTATCCAAGATCAATCTGAGGTCGAGCTATCATCAGGTGCATTTCAAAACATTGGATATACCATCTACTTATTTACAAAGCAGGTACAGCTTGTATAAGATTTTGGTAATGGTTCCTGGATTGATGAATGCACTAATAGTTTTCATGTCTACGATGAATAAGTATTTCCACTCGTACCGAGATTCTTTGTGGTTGTCTTCATAGATGAAATATTGGTGAATTAAAACTCCAAACATGCCCATGAAACCCATGTTTAGATCATTATGAGAGAACCATATATACACAATGTTCAGTGAAGGTAAATTTTGGATCAATAAGGTTCACTACTTCAGTCATATCATATTTGAGATAGGTGTATCAGTTGACCAATAGAAGTTGATTATAGTGCTTTCTTAGGAGAAACCCAATAATGGTTTTGACAGAGGTAGTTTCTTAGATGTTTATGGATAATATAAACAATTCATCCATGAATTATCCCACATAGCATGGACTCTTATAGCATTATCCAAGAAGGGTGTGTAGTTCAATTGTTCTGAATCTTATGAAAATTTTATTTCATGAGATACAATGATGACCCAAAAAATCATCGATCCTAATTTTTCTATAGCCAAGAAGATTCTATAATGATTATTATGATGCTTTGGGGATTGGAATGGTTGTAGTCCCTATGTAGGTTGACTGAGTGGTGGTGTTTGTATACCTAAATATATTTACTCGTGAGTGGAACTATCTTACAAAAAACCTCGAACATGTCTTTTTTTCTCTATGCTGTTGGAGACACTACTTTTTGGGATAAAAGATCTTTTTTTACCCAAATCAAACAATCATTAAATATATCTCCAGATAGTGAGACATGAATTTGAGGAAGTATAGGTGGGTAGAATACCTATAGTCGTTCGACATTGAGCTTTCTTATAACCATAGAAAGGGAAGCGTCATGGCTAATGCATTGAGATACAAGATGCATACACAAGTTATCCATGAATCCATCTGTGAGTGGAAGATGATGGAAATTTTTACATTCATCTTGAGGATAAGGATATAAAAGGATAAACAGTTCTAGAAATATCTTGTAGTGGCATACTGTCTTCTAGAGGTATTTTACATTTGACCGTTATTTGATTCAATGATAATCATTTTTATGGATAGAGACACAATAGAAAAGCCACAATCTGGTTAGGCTGTTTATAGGAGTGATATACAACACATTCATGGTTGAGTATGGGTTTGTTCTGATATTGAAGAATAGAATAGAGGGAATCTCATTACTCATTGGGCAGTTCATTATAGGCTCATGAAGATGTAAAAATATATGCATCATTAGTAATGGTGGACAACTATGATAAATCAAATGGTAGGTTTCATTACATAGTGATCCTCCTATCAATGGGAGAAAGAAGAGCATCAAAAACCTGTTGGACTCCTACAGCCCCTATCCATTACTAAATGTAAATGTAATGATGTCACCAGGGATTTTGATATAGGATTTTCAAGATCTCCTTGAGGTAGAGATGTAGTATGGGTGATCTTTGATAGGTCGACCAAATTCATGAACTTCCTACCTATCTGAGAGACCATCTCTATTGATGAGTTAGAGAGGATTTATATTTGGGAGGTATTTAGACATCACGGAATACTCCATTCTATCATGTTAGACAGAGACACCTATTTCAAATCGCGATTCTGGAAAGGGTTGAAGATGGCACTGGGTTTATAGGGAATTTTGAGTACTACAAATCACCCCCAAACTGATGGCCAGTTCGAGAAGACTATTTGTGTGTTAGAGGATTTTTTTTCATGCCTATAGCTTTGATTTCAATGTATCTTCATTGGAAAATATCCCTCCAGTTTTTTTCGATAATAATAGCTTCCAGGACACAATTCAAATTCCTCCATGTTAGGCCCTATGGGTAAAAAAAAAAAATTCACCTCTATGATATCTCGAAGTAGGTGATGCATCTCTTATGTGTCCTCAGCATTTTTAGGATACTTTTGAGCATACACAACTAATTTATAAGCCTATAGATATGTCTTAGTCAATATTGATGTCTTATATCGATCGTTGTCATAGAAATCTGGTGTTTTATGTGAGATATTCGCTCTTTCTGTGTGTTTTGCTGATGTTCGGTCATAGGAGAATCATGGGACATAGAAAGTTGTCACTAATATGTATTGGGATATACGAGATAGTGGAATGATTTAGGCCAATATGTTATCCATTATTTTTGCTTCATAGGTACCATTTTATGCACTATGTCTTCCATGTATCTCAGTTTTGACATTATCATCCAAACACTTCTCATTCGTTTGAATTTGACGACCTCAAACTTGAGGAAGATGCATCATTTGGTGAGTGTCAGATCTATATCCTCAACCATAGAATAAGTGTTCTTTGAGAAAAATAAATTCCAATGGTTTGGGTGTTATGGAATCACAGACACATTCATGATGGACAAGGGAGTATGAGACTGATGTATGTGTGTAGTGGCTAGAACATTTTTTAGACGATGTTTCAATACCCTCAGAAGGGAAACTCAGGGATGCGTTATCTTGAGGGGGGAAGGTTTTAATGTCCCTTCATTAATCAAGTTACATACCATTTAAATTTTAATATGTTTTCTTAATGTAACCCAAGGCATGCACCTACGCAGCCTATTGTGGGTCCCGAGTATCTAATAAATTATTTCAATGATTGAATTATATTTATGTAAAATAATACATCACTTCTAACCGCGATGTGTTCAGGTTAAAATAATTAAAAATGATTAAAAGGAATAAAAATAAAATAAAATAAATTAATTAATTAAAAAATGGATAAAATAAATAATAAAATAAATGTTGTTAGAGAAGAGAAAAAATAATTAAAATGGGTTTAACTCATTTTGATAATAATTTTACTTCCTCCCTCCCTTATTATTTTTATTATTTTATTTTATTTCTTTGATTTTCGTATTTATTTATTTTTCTTTTCTAATTTTCCACTCCTTTTTTTCTTTTTTCTCTCATATCCTCTCTCCCTCTCCATCTTGGTGCATCACACCCCCCTTGCCCAGGTGGTGCGCACCTCCCACCTCCTCCTTCAAAAGATGACTAAACCTATGATTATACTTCATTTCCAATGTCATCAGAATCACATTTTCTTGGTAAGGATTATCTTCCACACTAAGAATCAATATATTTCATCCACTCTCCATGAAGCAATATTTATCATAATTCATTTACCCAAAATTGTGATTTCTTTTATAAAATCCCCAGATTTTTTCATTTATATGTCAAATCAATGATCATCGTGGGACGTGGGAGATACTAAATATACAATTCATGGGATTTATAATCTTTCATGTTGTTTAGTTGTGTTATTCAATTTACACAGTTGTGCCACTCCTCAGTGCCTACAAGAAAATCTAAATTTATGCCAATTAATTTTATCAAACTATGTTGTATTGTTCCTTGTGACATTTATTTAATGAAAACCCTTCCTAGGTCGTCTTTATTCCATTGGAAAACCCTTTGGGTGTGACGACATAGTCAGAATAATTTTACAATTAGCATTGAATCTCTAAATTATCAGCAACATGTATTTTTTGAGACTGTGTGTTGAAGATTTAATTGAATAAAATTATTTATTATTAATTTTTTTCTTAAATAATTTTATTATAATGTTTCTTGTTCCATTATTTTATTTAAATATTTTTACCTTTTCTTATGTTGATAAATTCAATGTTCTATTTAACCAAAGTTATGATAATAGAATTGATCGACTGCCTAAATAGTTTTACTTATGAATTCTTTCTCTCAGATATTTGAATATGATTCTATCTTGTTGTTTGTGGGTATTTGGGATGGAAAATGAATGTGGGTTCAATATTTTGAATCCATAATTGGACTCACCATTCTGGATATGTTACAGTACAATGCACAATGGATGCGATGTTTTTGGCTCACTAGGTAGGGGATCACCTAGGATTTTCAAATACTGTTGCGTGACACTGGTTGCCTAAGGGGAAACCAAGGATAAACCTATTGGGAAGATGGCTATGCCAAGACTCCATTGAGACTCTATCCATTTTGTGTGATACTTGTTATAGACTCATGATTACTACACAATAGGTGATACCCAGAATTCTCAATTGGACAGACTCTGATGGGCTTGGTGGCATGGGATAATTGATGTGATGTAACACAATGATACCAATGGGATGGTATTAGACTCCACCTCTATACTTTTACATTTTAATATAAATGATTGAGAAGCAATTATTAATGCATCATTCATTTCTCCTTATGGGTTTTCATCCTATTTTGTACATTTAGTGTTCCTTGTTTTTAAATAAGGTTTAAACCCTACGCCAAATAACAATTTTGGGGGTATGCACTTTTCCATTTTCTTTCATGTTATGTAGTCCTTTCTATATATATTTTTCTTTACTAGGTATATCATTCAAACATCAATCATAGGTCGAAGAATCTGGTAAGGGATGGGATTCCTCTTTAGAACCCATGCCTAGTTAGAGGTATCTTTATTAATTATGTTTCCTACTTTAATTATACATCGCTACACTACTATTTGTAAACTTCATGAAATGGAATAGTCTAGATACCTTTGGTACTAACCTACTGATATTATATCTCACACCATTCTCAAGTGTTGTTTAGTACCCGAGTAGACTTTATGTTTGCAATTATGTATAAAGGGATGTGTTCTACTTCTGATGCATGATTTCTTTTCTATTTTGGATAGAGATTTGGGTGAAGAGGATCATTCCACACATTAGATGCCATGGGGAAGTTCTTATTTGGTCTTCTAAGTCTTTGTTAGCATGTAGTCTATGGTTGTACCCCATACACCTAAACATTTATTTTTTTAAATTTGGCATCATAAAATGACATCATCATTTTACTTTTTATGGCATTTTAGCTTCCTTATTTATTATATATTTTTCTATTGTGTCATTTATCTCCTTCTGCTGATGTATTTTTTTCGTATTTCTTATTTTTCCTGCTCAATTATATTATTACATACCTTCATGTAATCCCTTTTTACTATGAGTGATTAGTCTCCCCACAGACATACCAAAGGACCTCACAGTTAGTCATAAACCATTCGTGATTAGGGGGATGTGCTTCATGTCTTGTGACCCACTATCTCGGGGCCTCTCGTTAGAGGCACTTGGGGAGAGCTGCTATAGAATGGGTTGATTAGTGTTTTTTATTTTGGAAACAGAATTCTATTTTAGGGATATTTAATTGAATTTTTTATATTGACAAGCACTATTTTTCCACAAATTTTATTGTTAATTTATTTTTAATGACATTGTTTATGGTTTGAAAACTATCAATGAATGGACGGCCTACGATTCTTATAAATCTATCTAGTCCTCTTTAATTGTCCATGTTGGTCGGATATAAGTCCACTAGAAGAATTCATTTTTGGACTCTCACCCGAACATCCTAACTAAATACGTTAATATTGTAAAATATTAGATATATATAAAGATAATGAAAATATAGGACATGTTATTACATTAATTTATGTAAAAAAATAACATAAATCAACAATAGAGGACATGGTTTTTGTGGTACAAGGAATATAGATTTTCCCTATAAAATGAATTATTGTGTTAAATTTTTTCATTATTAGAGCATAAAAATTTCTATCTGTGATTAATATTTCACACAACTCGAATATACTATAACACCTCAAATATTTTGAGTCAAATATTAGTAATTTTGATAGCATTCATAACACATGACAAAATTTGATAATGAAATTGTGATATATTATAAGAATATTATCATAACAGATTTACTGAATTGCATGGTATGAATATGAGTACGGATTTTATGAAATAAATTAATATTTGAGTTAATCAATTAAAAATTATTGATTAATTATTAGGAATAATGATAAAAAAAATTTATTGAAGTTATTTTATACTACAAAATGAATTTTTTTCAAAAATGATTTTTTAATTCAATTTGCTTGTGAAAATTATACTTAATTTTGGACACTATTATAAATTTTATGTTTTATAATTTATATAATTTTTTAAATGATCATATCAAAAATTAATTGTGTAGGAATCTTGGTATTTCTATGAAATGATTTATTTTCTTATGATTAGAGGAAAATTAATGTTTTCAAATACAGTCATTATATTACATGAACTCATGGAATTTAGAAGACCCAAAACATATTTTAATTTAATTTAATTTTAATTTTAATACATTTTATTTATAATAATTTATATTATTTCATTTTAATCAATAATAGGGCTGATTTTAATGCAAGTAAATATTTATTCTTAAATCAATTTTTTCTATAAAGGTTTTTCTTTATATTATAAATATTTTTATTAAAATGTTTTTCATACACTTATGGAGACTAAATAATAATAATTTGAGACAAAATTTTTTATTATGATATTCATATTGTGTAAATATGGCACTTTTATTTTTGTTCATTATGAATTGTTACTAGGGTATGTATTGGTAACATCGATAAGGGTAAAACGGGTAAAATTGGGCCATGTTCTTTGGGATAATGCCTTCCAATTTCAATAAAACATTTCATTATCATATATTATGAGAATATTTCTCCCATTTAGATCCATTTATCCAATATATTTCCACTTGGTTCCATTTTTCATTGATTATGACCTTTATATTTATATAAGAAAACAATAAATAAAAATCTCATTCTCTTAAAACTAATATATCTATAATTTTTATATGATTGTAATAAGAGGATGATTTAGATTCTAAACTAATATTTGAATAATAAATAATTGTTTTCATAATGTTAATTTATTCTATGTTTTTTTATTGTATAATTATATTAAATTTTTATTCAACATCATGAATGAATTTATTCAATTAATATAAAAATAACCTATATGATTTTTTAAAAAAATAATGTTATATAATCTGTATTAATTACTATGATAAAATATTTTTTAAGATAAAATTATAATATATAAGATATTAAATTGATTATATAACAATTTCATTATTGTCATAATATTCTCAAAATCAAATTAAATGAATACTTACATAAATGAAATTAAGGGTATTTTTTAATAAACAGTACTTTATTAATTGATTTAAAATTTATAAAAGTCATATAATTATAATATATAATATTATATGGTTTAAAATATCACCAATTTTCAATTTATCAGTTATTTTTCCTTTTTAAAAACCATTCATTACTCTTAAAGAATAAAAAAATAGATCATACAATAATTGTTAACAGGGTTAAAAACAAGTTAAAATAAAATAAAGAGGGTGAAAACATAAAAAACATAAAAAATTACAGTTTATTATAGTATTGTAAAACCTAAACATATTATATTTTAATTATATCCATATTAATGCATTATTCAATCAAAATTATCATATATTTATTCAATTCATTAATAAATTCCAAAATAGTGACCCTCCTCTCTCTTATAAAGGAATTTCTTATCCTCCCTTTTAGACAAATTTTGAGTCCTATATATTGTAAAAACTATATAATAATATGATAATATCCAAAATAACCTAATACTCTATCTTCTTATATTTAAAAAATAACTTCTCTTCAAGGATTAACTTGTAATTCCAAAGAAGATACTCAATGATGATGTATAACTATTAACTGGGAATTTTGAATTTTATTTCATCTTCTACCTCCTCTAAATAAAAATTATACATTATATGATTATGAATATGGTATATCTCATATTTGTAATTGTTATTATGATATTTTATTCACCATCATCCACCTCTTACTCATCTATTAGAAAAAGAAAGCATCATTTTTGTGCACTTGTGGACTTCCGCCTCATTGAAGTCATCTATTTTTTATCAATTAAATTTTAAATTGATGGTAATGTGGAATGTTTTATGTAATTTATATGATATATATAATATATAAATTACCATTAGAAAGGTTAATTACTTCTTACCTTTCATTCCTTACATCATTTGAAAAATTAAAACAATGTTCATGTACATGTACGACCTAGCATCTTCATGAATGGTGGAATTATTTTTCTATATCTTCCGTTTACAATGACTATAATTTTTTATATAATGAATATATATATATATATGATATTTGTATTATTATTTGAATTATTTAGATGGTGTAATAATGATCAATGTGAAATGACCAACACTACAAAACTGAATCCTTCTTGAAAGAAGATGTAGCTACCACCCGGAACATTGTTTTGAATAAAAAAATATTAATAAATGTGTGATAAGATGTTATAAATGGATCATAAATAATATATTTCAAATCCAAATTATTCTATTAAAAATTTATAATAAATTTAATTTTATTATATATGAGTTTAATGTGATTTCAATGCAATTTTATCTCAAGGGTAGGACATTGTGATAAAATATCACTATTCATGAGATTTTTTATAAAAACAATATCCTCTTGAAATTTCATTAAACAAACAAAAATTATAATAATAAATTTTCTTATCCTTTGTTCATCTGTATTAATTATATTCTAATTTACGTTTACATACTCAATATATGAAATAAATGTTTTTAAATGAAACATCCATTATTTCTCTCTTTAGTTGAAAATAATTTTTATTCCATTTAAATATTTTTTTAAACAATTTCAAATAATTTTTTTAACATTATAAAATAAATACATACATTGCTTTCCCAAATTTGAATTTTTTCTAAAATGGGATAAAATTAATTTTCCTTCATTTTATTAAATGCATTAATTTTTCTTTTTTATGAAAAATGTGCATGGAATTTTTTATTAGGTATAAAAATAATGAATGAATTTCATAGATATCATGACCACTTAATGAATTCAATCAACAAGTAAAATTTACCATGGTTCTTCAAAAAATATTTTAATATTTTAGAAATTTATGTATTTTAAATAATGTTTTTCAATTTTATATGTGTTTTTTTCATTAAATATATCAAATGATATTTTACATTAATATTCATCTATAATGACATCCATGGATGTTACTTATGGTTTAATGGTTATATGATCCAATGATAATATTACACTTTATTTTTTGTATTCAATATAATAATGGTGACATAAGGATGATTCTATGATAAATTGCTCTATCGCATGGGTTAATAAATTTATTTAACCCTTTTATTTTTCATTGGATATATTATATTGATGTCATGAAATTATTATAAAATATTTTTACATGTAATAAATAAAAATATTTTTAATATTTTGTTGATATTTTATGAAAAATAGAATCATTTTCATAATGTGACATATAGACCTCAAATTATATAACCCCCCAATGAATATCATAATAATGAATACATAATGATATATAAAGGATATGAATTGGGAGTGAACCGAGTTCAGTAATGGACACCATCCTCAATGATAGTATTATGAGAGAACCATGACAATTGATATTACTATTTTTGGGGTTAACTGAATTCACTATGATAGCTAGGTTAGTTATCCTTGACTACTGAGGAAAATAATTTAATAGTTTATATTTTTTTCATAAACTTGTTCCCATTTTCAATGTTATTTTCTTATATATCATGTTTCTTGAATCCATTATGATTAATGTCTTATAAATCATCAACAATTTTTATATCTCTAATAATTTTGACAAAATATATGAATGTTTTGTTTTTTAAATTTTATATTCATGTCCTCATGTTCTTATGTTCACATTATTCATAATTAAAAAATTCTATATTTTTTTATTTCTCTAACAAAGAACCTACGCTTTCCATTTGTTTGGATTCCATTCCCTAGGTTATGGATAAAGGTATATGCTATTTGTATATCTCTTAAGAACAAATTGGTTATATATCCGTGTTTCCAAATATTGTGACCCTATATGATACTTGTGTGGATGGGAATGAATAGTAGAAGTTGATATATATTTTATAATACTTTTTTATGGATAATATTCATAGATAAATATTTAAGATATTTTTTAAGATCATTGGTGATAATTCTACATATAGGATAACACGATAATGTTTTGTTAAGGGAGATAATATATGGGTTTCCAAAAAAAACATCCATAATTTTACACTATATGTTGATGTAGTTTTTGAACATACAAATATTGGGGTATTGGTCTCAAAAATAATTTTTGTGTATATCCCAAACAACATTATAATGAATGGTGAGTGTTCTCATATTGTGAACATATTTCTACACTCACATGGTATGTGGATTGGTTTATTTATATTTTTTTATAAAACACTATGATTAAGTTAATAATATAATTATCACGTATTAATTAGTTTAAGCCTAAGTATATAATAAAAAATAATAATTTTTCATGATTAAAATATATTATAACTCACTTTTACATGATTATGTGGTTTCCCACTCCAATTTTAATTTCTCATTCTATGTTTTTTGGTTTTATTCAATGGAATGAACATATAATAATTTTTCTAGTGTTTAATTTTTAGGAAAATAGAATGATTATACATATTAGAAATAATGTGAAACAATATTTGGAATGTAAAACCATGTGTTTATTCTTAATCAGTTATATCTTTACATACTTTAAAAAATATAATTGTGTGAAATTTCAGACAAAACCAATAATACAATAAATGGTGTTTCTTGATAACCATGGAGATAAGAAGATTCGATTTCCTATATGTTGTCTATGTTTTAAGAAACACCCAAAAAAAATGTGACAATGTAATGTCAAAATGTTTTGGGTATGAAAAATAATGACATAGAGTAAGTAAATATAAATACAAAATAAAGAGTTTTGTTAACTCTATTGATTAGTATAATGGTTTTCCAATGGTTTCATCAAGGGATGAATATTTTAAATGTGTAAAATATAGGTTTTTGGAAAATCAATGTCCATAGGGTAATTGTAAAAAATTGGATATGAAATGTTGTAACGTAAGGGTTTTATTGTTGATGAAGAAGAGACTTTAAATGACATGTGATTGGCAGAAGTTATTAATAAATAAGATAAAAAATCCAAAATATTTGTTTAATATGGATTTTTAAAGATTTAGGGGTTTTAGTAATGTATTTTAGGAAAATTTATCAAGATGTATTCTATTAAATTATAATCAAGATATTATATTCATAAGACATTTAAGGATTTTCTTCTTTAGTTTTTCATCATGGAATTGCATGAATATGGTTAATTGTATTAATGACTGAGAAATTTGATATAATGGGAATGTGATAATTTTTATAAAATTTATGATTGATGGAATTGTTACATATAATATATCTATGATATAGAAATAATAAGGTTTAATTGAGATAAATATATTATTGATAGTAAATGTTATATTATTGACGACCTTGGAAGTAAATACTAATTTGATGGAAGTATTATTTATCTTATCTCTATTGGGGTTTGAAATATTTTTTTAATAATATATTATATTTTATAAAATATTATTTTATTTATGGAATTATATTTGAAAAAATTTGTCGAATTTTGTATGTAATAATTGTGTTTTAATTATAATTCATATTTTTACAATGTTTCGGGAGAATAGATGATCATGTTATTCACATATTCTGTATGTGTCATTTAGAGATCCCTTATGTTGATTTAGTGAATAATTCAAAAATTATATTTACAATTTAATGAAATTTTATTAAAATTTTTGGATTTTTAATTGGATCATACATATTTAAGAATATTTTTTGGGATAAATACACAGAGAAAGTTTTAGGTTGAACTTTGGGAATTTTTGTTTTTAGAAAAATGTATGATTCTTCATATTAGAAAACCAGTTTTAATTATTTTGGTTTTGGTAAATATCAATAGGAAATTATAATGACTCTTCATTTTTTATTGATCAAGTGGTATAATTATATTATTTTTTATGGTTCACCATTGAAGAATATTTTTTTTAAATTCATTTTGTTGGGTAAAATATGATGTAGAGACTTATTGAAACCTAGAAAATTATTAAATTGATCTTATGATATGGAATAAAATATTGAATGTATATTTTATCATGTTCAATATCTTTATATTAATGGATTCCTTCAAAATTGGGAAATATATCTTGAAAGAAAATGTATTAATTTAAACTTCATTTCCAATGTATTGATGTTCTTTTCACCAATAATATATTTATAGTTTCAAGGTCATTAATGTTCTAATGACCTTGTTTTATATCACACTATATTAGACCATGGGAATTATCTTTCTCTCCTATATCAATATTTTAATCTCCAAGAAAATTTCTCATTCCCTTGGAACCCATTTATGTGTCATATTCAGTAACAATTATGTTTCCCACATACCCTTTTCAATGGTTTTTTAATATCCCTGTGTATGTTTGGGGCCTTCAACATAGGTATTTGAAAATGGTAAACCATTATATACAAAAATTAAATGATTAGGTAATATATATTTATTGGAGGAGAGAATGTAACGCCAAAAAAGATTAAATAATAATAATCTATATATCTTGATTAACACACAACACCAAGAATTAATGAAACTGTGATATATTATAAACTTATTCTTAAAATATAGAAATTGAATTAATATGTAAAAATATAAGAATTTTCTTTTGAAAAAATCATAATGGTATTACTAAATAAAATATTTTTGATTAACACTTTCTAAATAAGAACCTAATTTTTATAAATTCAAATTACTCTTCAAAATTAATTTCTAGAAAAAAAATATTACATTTTTTAGTAAAAATTATAATAATTTTTTGAATCATTTAGATATTTTTTATAAAATTAATATCATTTTTGAAATGAAAATATCATAATTAACATAATTTTTTAACTTTTCTCAAAAGATTGGTTTTTTTATTTAATAGTTAAAATTACGATTTTTTCAAATAATAATAATTTTATTCCTTATATCATGTATTCTAAATGTAACAATATTCATCAGATTTGTACATGAAGTGGAATGGTATTTGATTATTTAGAATAACATATTTTAATCAATTTTAATCATTAATATTCACGATTTTGATATATGTTAATTTTTATGAATACAAGAAAAATCAGAATATTGTTTTGTTTAAATTTTGATCATTTACATTAAAACTAATTTCTTTCACATGACGAAATTAAATATTTAGAAATGGATAGAAATTGGAGACTTTGTATTTTCCAAATTTTTCAAAAATGTCTCTTTTTTGTCATTGTGAATAGTATCCAAGGTTAATATTTATCATCTTGATAAGGGTATAATGGGTGAAATGGGGTTAAAACCTTGAGATAGGTAATTAAAATTTTTCTAAAACATGAATTTAACTTATTATATGAGTGGGTTTCCTCAATGGTCATTAAATCAACAAATATATGGTCGTGTATTCCATTTTTTCGATTATGATGTTCATATTAATTTAAGAGAATAAAAAATTCAGAATATCCATTTCATCACATTAATAACACTATAGCTTCTATATAGGGATAAAATAGGATATGTTTCACCATAAATTTTTACTTGAAATATATTTTTTATTTTAAAAATGTTAATTTATTTATAATTTTTAGTGATTTAATAATTACCATTAATTTTTTTACAACGAAAATTTTGTATATATTAAATTAATTGAAAAATAAAATATATTATTTTTAAAAATACTAAAATGTAAAAAAAATATGTATTCATTATTATGATACAAGAATTTTATATTTAAAAACTAAATATTATAGCTGTATTAAAGGATTATATTTGAAATCATTTTTATTGTTGATGTTTTCAATGTCAATGTAAATGAATAGTTTTAGAAATTAAATTAATGATATTTTGAAATAATAAAAAAAATATTAATTTATTTAAAATATTTTTATACTATATAATCCTAATAGTGAATGGTATATTGTTGAAAATTTCAAAAATGGTCCATTTATTTGCAAATTTTCCTTTTATGGTAACATTTTATACCCTCTAATAGTACAAAAAATATTTTTATAGTTGTAGTTTTCAAAAGGGTCAGTGGGGGATAAAATAAAATGATATGGGTCAAAACAAATAAAAACATGTCAAAAAACTTTTTGATGAGGGGATTTTACCTCATTATCATATTTTCATTGAATGATATTAATTTATATCTGTTTTCAAGGAAATACAATTTATATTTACATAATACATTATGTAATTCTAAGAGTTCACCTCTTATCACTTATAAAAGGGAACCTCTTCTCATATATTTATCACACATTTTTTACCTTATATGTCTTCATAATAAAATATTACTATATTCCACCACCACATCCTAGATGGTATTATTTAACCAAAATACAATCCCTTCAAGGAAAAATGTGTAATCTAAAAGAAGATTCTCAACAATGTGTTATGACTCATGGGAAATATTTTTCAGTTTTATTTTGGTTCCTACATTCTCTATATTAATTATATCCAATAAAATATAATGGAATATTTTTATTCCAAATAAGTTATTTTCATTACGTTATTGGAAGAATCATTATCCACCTTTTTCCATCTTGTCAAAAAAGATAGCATCGCTCATGCGTATATGTGGGATACCACGTCCCTTAAGCAACATGATTCATTATTAGTTTCCATTACATCAAGATGTTAATAATGACTTTTTTTAATGAATATATGATATATATATGACATAAAATGATTTTTTAAAGTAGAATTATTTTATAACATTCTTTCACTGCATCTATAAAAAAATGAAGATAGTGTTCATGTTTACGTATAACCTATTATCTCCATGAATGGTGTAATTCATTTCTCTATATTTTACTTTTATTAATTTGATAATATTAATAATATTATAATCCTCATTAATATTTCATAGATGATAAAACAATGATCAATGTAAAATATTTGGGTCTATTGAACATAAAAAATAAAAAGACAAATAAGTTATCATGATGTGTAGTGATATTAATAAATAATTATTATTTAATGTCTAATAAATGTTATATAATGATAATATAAGATATTATGATTCTTTAAATATATATATTAGAGAATTGTATTTGATTAAATGTTTTTATATATAAGGATATATTACTTTCAAAGAATGTTAAATAATAGTTGAGTGTTTTATGTTACAGTCATATTGTATATTGGGATTCTTTATGATTATGATTATGATTATGATGTGTAGGTTCTAAGCGCAGCAGAAGAAGGTTGGTGGGTTTTCCCAACTCTAATTTTAACATTAAACAGTGTTCAATCCGAGATCCATCAGGATAATAAAACGCTAGATCTTCGGAATAGAACGATGAACGAAAAGAATGAGAAGGGGCCCGGAACCATCGAGAGGATCATCATATGTTGGTTATAATTAATTTAATTAATTGACAAGAATTACTTTCAAATAATTCTTTCATCGTTGATGTTTTCTGGTCACGTTTCAATGTGATTCTCCATTGCCTCGTAGAATCCAAGTCATGAATTCCTCTAGCGGTGATCCACAAGTGCACCACGTATCTCTGGACGTCACCAAAGCAATCCTTGGGTGAAAGCGTGGAGAAGCCTTTGCTTGTGTTTTCTGCCTTAGATCCCCTTGATCTGGTGGAGGAGGATCTCTCTCGGTCTTGAGATCATTCTTGGAGGAAGGATTTAGTTTGGTCTTGAGAGAATTCTCCAAAATTGTTGTGCACAACGATTCTCTCTTGAAAAGTGTTGGGGTTGTGAGGATATTTATAATCAGGTTTGTGGTTATAGAGTTATGAAAATAAATAAACTTGTTTTGAATTTTATTTCTTTCATTAACTCTTAGTGAAAACCCATATGTCGAATGATTAATTCCTGGACATTCGCCCATGCTGATTATAATAAATATCATTTAATAAAACAATATTATTTCCAAAAAATCCTTACTGGAAAAACTACATGGCGTGTAATCATTAATACACGACGTGTACTCATTATCCATGAAAACTACATGGCGTGTACATTCAATGTACACAGCGTGTTTATCTTGTTTTTATTTTTGTTTATTTCCTCCCCCACGTTTATTAGACCTTCAGTAATGGCTATATATTTCACAAATAAATGTAATTGCCTTACTCACTAACAAATATATATTATTTCACCCACAATATATTATCTCGAATAACTAGTGTCGAAATAAATATGATCGGTAATCCTTAAATAATTATTAAACCACAGTGGAGAATAATCATTATTTCAATTGATAAATTATTATTTAACTGAGATACATGGACACACTTGGAGTGTGACCTTCCATGCTTCTTTTTTTCAGTGGCATTAGGTAGAGCCTACCTAAAATCCAAGGTTAGCATCTAGCAACACGCCAGGGAACCCATATAGAAAGAATTTAACACCACAATGACATGTCACCTCATACGAACGCTTACCATGCAATGTAATCCCGTTGTCTCAATACCTCTAATAAAGTGGGTTACAGGCTCGTGCCATCAACCCATGTTCTCAATTATTCTTTCTTTGACTTCTCGGAATAGAACTCACCCATACCTTACCATGGACATGGATTTATTTAGGCTATATCAATTCAATCAAAGGGCATGTGATATCTACTTTCGTTATGAAAAAGAAGGGACAAATCCTTTCTCGAATTATCAATTAATGCAGTATTACTCGTGACACACCCTACATATCCTACCTCACTGCGAATAGTGTGTCGTCACAGATTTCATCAATACAACTATGTGCACATGTTTTAATACCCATTAATAATAATCATAATTTCTAAGGACCAATACACATGTCCGCCGATAGGAACATTCAATGACACTACCCAATGTGGATTTCCTACTGGAAGGTCCCGTTCTCATAATATCCTCTTGGATATTACCATGGGCGCACACCATGAGAAGGTGTCCCATTGTTTTATGAGCCCTCACCCTTAATGGCCTGTATTATTTATGTCCCTTAAATAACATCATCCATCCATAGAACATACATTCAAGAACAATGTTATGGAACTTCCAGATTCTCATCATAACAGGGATCCACTATGACCCTTTAATGCAACAACTATCCTTAGGACATTATCACATGAATTTTCACATAGAAGAACAATCAAGATGTTATAAGGATTTTATTAATGAATAAAGTACAAAGTAGTCGGTTCTAAGACACCAACTCCAACAGACTCCCACATAGTCTAGAACCAACTTATAACTACCTTTAACACGCTAGCTACCACATGATATTCATTCTTCTGATGAGATAGACCTTTAGTCATGTGGTCTACCATGTTCTCTTCTGTGACCACTTTGCTTATTGCAACTTCACCCTTTTGATAGAAATCCCCCAAGAGGTGATAGTTTCGGTGTATGTTCTTTTTCCATTGATGTGACCTTGGTTTTTGAAGTACCCGGATCAGTGTGATCACTGAGAGGGGGAGGGGGTGAATCATAGATCCTTTAAAACTTTTTAGTAATTGATTCTTTATCAATTAAACCTCTATGGCTTGTTAAGGCCCCGATCCACTCTTCTTGTATCTCTTAGCCTTTCCTTGAGTAGTGCAGTAAATGTTAAGGCACAGGACACAAGGATTTACAAGGTTCGGCACCAAAGGCCTACGTCCTTGCCATGTTGGTTATACACCCCAACATGGTTTCTTCCATTATAATCTGTTAGTATTACAATGGTCGATACAACATCCCACTGTATCTCTCCTTAGTCCCACATGAGGGTCTTTATACTGCGTCCCACAGTGTTACCAGAGTCCCACTAGCCTGCTCCAGAATCCCACTGAAGACTTCTTCCACCCTGAGTCTCACAGGGGGCTTCTCCTGGCTCCTCGAGTCACACGAGTAGCCCTTCTTCACTTTAAGCTTCTTCAAGTATCTTCAGCAGTCTGGGATAAAGACTGCTGGCCTTGCTCATCACTTCTGATCACTTGATCAGGTCTTCTCGTCTTGCTCAGGCTTTATCACCTTCTTCTAAGGATGACCTGGCTTCTCTCTTCAAGAATCTTCAACAGCCTCTGATAAGGTCTGTTGGTCTTGCTCAAAACTTTTGATCACTTCTGTTGATCAGGCTCTTCTCAATTACTGAAAACTCAGACAACTGATATCTCTAATTCAGTCTGGCTTCAGTCTGACTTCACATCAACTTCATGCACTGAGTGCATGGCTACTCTGCTTCTTCATGCACAGACTGCGTGTCCTCTCAAATTCTTCAAGATCTTCTGGTCTTGGACAACTCAGATGCACACCACTGATTTAAGCTTTATTCATGTGTGCACATGCATGCATTCATGCATGCACTCCCCTTCTTCTTCTCTTGGTGCAATAAACCAACAAAGGGTGTAATCCTTTTAGCACACACCTTCTCCTTTCCTTCACACACTTAATTCAATTTTTTCACACACACAAAGTGTGTTTTACTTTAGTGTGGGACTTCCTCTTCTTCTAAGTGTTTACACATTTAGTGCACACACTAGGTTCGACCTTGTTGATTTTGTTTGCACCCACTTTGTTCACTTTGCAAACACAAGGTGATAGCCTTGCCTTCCACTTCTTGCACACACTTAGCTACGGCCTCCCACTTTGTTTGTTAAGCAGACACACAACTTAAGTATGGTCTTCACTCGGTGCACACGCAACACCCGTAGGTTCTTCTTCTTCACTTGGCACTCAAAGGGTGCAAGGGCTCGGCCTTCCTCCACTATTCCACCCGAACACTAAAGAAGTCGCGCAAGGGGTGCGGCCAACTTCTCTTCTTCCATGCAAGCACTTGGGTGCACAAGGCACAAGAGCCGTACAAGGCCTCAGGTGCAAGGCACCTCAACCACGGGGCGCGCAAGTGTTACTGCCCCGGGTACTTCCTTCCGCGAAACAAGTAGGCGCGCAGGGAACACTTCACCTCCTTCTTCTTGTCGCGCAAAGGAGTTGCACGCAAGGAACACCTTCAAAGCCTCGGGTGGCTTCAGGACAACAGGCGCACAAGTAATTTGCGCGGTGGCTCCTTTCTTCGCGAGGCAAAGACACTCACGGATCTTCAAAGTTTCAGCAAGCTGCACCGAGGTCTCGGCCTCTCTTTATATATGCAGAGGCGGTGCAGTTCATCCGCGTGAGATAACTTTTGAATCCCCGAGATTTTCGGGTTTTCAAGATTCTAGGAAATCTTGTATTTATCCTCTGTTTCCACGCGGGTTCCCTTATTTTTCGGCCTTCTTCTCATGCATGCATTTTCGAACGTTTGCATGGCCTCCTTTAAGTTGATACATGCAAAGCATAAACCCCACGTGGCCTCGGCATTCTCTTTTGCCTCGGCTGAACTCGAAATCCTCTCATTGTTGCATGCACTCAATGTTTATTGCATGTATAAGTTCAGTGTGGCTAGACGATCACGAGGGACACTTCGGCTCGATCAACGGTGGCTGGGAACTCAAATTCTGGTGCACGGAGGGCTCTGGTTCGAACGGAGCTCGAGGGTGTTAGCGGGGAGGCTTCTGCTGAGCTCGAGGAAGGAGATGAGTCTCGGACCCGTCCGATCAGATGTTAAATGATCTTCAGCAGTCGTGATTAGATCACAGCACCGCGGATGGATCGTGCGGCGCAGATCAAGCGCGAGATCGCTCGGATGGCCAGGATTAGATCCCGGCCGAATTTTTGCATCCCACATCGAAGCGGCGGCCGTTTTTCACGCGGTTTAACAAGCAATCGCCGCGGGCTTCTCGGCAATTGTCTCTCCTTCTCCCTCCACAGTGCTGCCCTGCACCGTGTTCATCCTGCTTGTCGCGCTCTGTGCCCTCACGCCTGCGGGCGCGCACCTAGCGCCCATTCTGCACTGCCTGACACTCGCGGGTGCGCTCATGCGCCCCTACTGCGCTCCTCCGGGCGTGCCCCAGACGCCTATGCGGTGTCTTGGGTGCGTCCTGCCACCCTGGGCTCGCCCCACAGGTTCCCCCATGTGTGTGGTGCCTAGCGCCCATGCCTTGGGGTTGAACCCTCAAGGTGTCCTTAGCTGTCCAAATTTTTTTTGGCAACGGATAGAGAGGACTTTGTATAAAAACAAAGTAACCACATACATAATGTGAAATGCCAAGAGCCACTCCTTCCTCATCATTTCTCCTTCTTCCTCTCTTCTTCTTCATTAGAATTCCTCCAATTCCTCTTCAACATATATTCATCACTTAGGAATCGAAATTCTTGAAGGTTCTTCATCTTCAACAGAAGCTCCTAAATCAAATAATTCTTCAACATTCTTCAATGATCCAATCAGAGATCAAGTTGGATCAACTTCTAATTCACATGCACTAAGTGATAGTGCATGGACTTCATTACTCCACTTCATCCACTTAGAACTTGTGGATGGATCCGTTTCATCTCCTCATGCATTGTCAATACAATACACGACCTTCTAACATTGTTGTGACTTTGTATCATCAAGATACAAGTTCTATGAACTTAAAGACCAGCTCAACAATCGTCAGATATAGATAGAGAATGTTTCAACCACAACATCCTATGTCACTTAGTGAATCTCCTAAGTGACATGCATCTTAGTACCATGGCCATTCTCCTTTCCTCACCAACACCATCACATCCTTTGTCATTCACATATTGAAACTCCTTGACATCCATCCATACATTCCTTGACAACAACATACATCATTGACAACAAATGCAACACAGTGCATTTCAATCTCCCCCTTTGGATTTGTTGTCAATACACTACTTCGGCACATATGAATGGGTCAATATGTGTGCCAATATTTTCTCCCCCTTATTGGCAATCAAATACAAAGGTGTGGTGTGGTTTTGTTCAAAATATTTCTTCCTCCATTTGAATAGCATCATCTTAAAAATCACTAAGAGAGGGATGATGTCACATGTTCTCTTTAGCAAAGAACCTTTAGTAAATCAACTCTAAGTCTACTTGGGCTAACCCGGTGTAGAAAACAAGAGTGATGTGACCAAGGAATTCAAAGCTGTCCATAATTCTCTACACATGTGAGATCATGCGTGGGGGTTTGAAATTATTCAGATATAACAATGAATTTGCTAAATCCTGCACAACTTCACAAAACTCATTAGAAAGTTCAGGTGCAAAGATAAAGCTCCCCCTTTCATCCATTTGTCTTCAATCCATACACCCCCTTAATTGACAAGATAAACTCAATTAAGAAACAAGGGATGAAAGTATGATTGGAATACCTTCACTTTTCTCAAGATGGTATTAATCTCAGAATCTCATCTTCTTTAGATTGGCTCCCCCTCAAGGGGTGCACTAAATTCTTTCCAAACCATCCTCCAGCTGAGAATGATCATCATCTTCAATTCCCTGCAATGTCAGCACATGTAAATAGAAGTGATTAGGGAATATGATGGAACCTCCTTGGTTCATCAATGTGAACAACAAGGTTGAGAAGATTCTTTCAACCGAGATGTCCCATTTTCACCATTCTTCACACTTGCGTATTTGATCTTCAATGATGTTTGTGCTGGTGTGGATCTCAATACATCTTCATGTGAAATCTTCTTCTTCCCTTTTTCCTTAGCAATTGCCAGAACTTCATCTTCAGCTCTTTGCAGATCTTTGGCAAGTTGCAACTAATTTGGCCATATGACTAGTAAGTCACTTGGAAGTGTGGCCTCAGTTCTGGAAATTCCACATGGTTCCTTCGATGCTTTCAAGCTACCTTTCGTAGGCAACTTGTTTTCAATCAATCCCTTCTGCTTCTGCTGGATTTATTGTCTATTTGATATCAATCTACTTCTATTGATTTTCATGGCTTCTTTACAAAGATCCATGATATGTCCTTTCTTTCCACAGTAGAAGCATTTCTTCTTGGTGGTCCTTCTGGATGCATCACCCTTCTTGGGTTTAGACTCCAAGGTCTTCTCTTCCTTTTTCATAATCTTCTTGGGAGCATATTTAGCTTTCTTCTGCTTGCTTCCCAAGGATTCTTTATGAGCCAGGTTCTGTGATCTTTTCTTCTTTTGAGCTCTGGATACAGTTGGAGATTGACATGTATCTTTTTGAACACTTTTGCACACATCCCAGATGTTATCAAGCAATCCGAATCTGTTAGCAGTAAACAGATGTCTCTGGACCTGTGGATGTTGCTTCTTTTCTTCTGGCTTGCTCCCCCTAGGCATGGGCTTCCTTTGTGCTTTAACATTCAGTGGATTGTACCAACAATCCTTTGCACAGTGCCCATACTTATTACAGCACCAACACTGACCCACAAATCTTGACCTCTTCAGTCCTTCTGATTGTTGGGTACTTTTCTTGAATTGCTGTGTTGTTTCAGGAGAGCATTCTTTCTTCACTGTCTTTATCCATACTTGTTTGGATTCATTCATACATCCTGCACTTTTAATAGAAACACTTTTAGAAGCATGAGTACAAGATGGTATGGATGGTATCTTCTTTTTAGAAGTTGTTGCCCTTTCATTAGAGTATGTCTTTCTTTTAGAATCATTCTTCTCAAAGCATACTTGAGTGGAAACATTTCTTCTTCCTGCTGTCTGGGAGGCTTTGGCTTTGGGTGATTGCTGATTTTTCAATATCACCTCTAATTCTAAACACTTCATGTTAAGGGAGTTCTTCTCATCCTTAACAGTTCTTAGCTTTCCTTCCCATTTCTCTTCCAACTATTTCATCTGGTCTTCATGCACCTTATTCATTTCAAGCATTGAGTTGTCAAGCTCCTTCACCCTTTTTACTTTGTCTTCAAGTTGAGCATCTCTGACATTCATTGAAACTTTGTGCCTCTTTTCCAGTGCATGGAAAACATCTTTGACCACAGTCTTAAAGAATTCTTTCTCAGAAAGTCTTCTTTGCAATTCTTCAGTAGTGTCTTCATATCTTTCATTGCAAAGCGATACTGTTTAATCATTAGCCTTCACCAGCTTTCTGAGAGTGTTGGTTATGCCATCCCTTTTAGCCAATTGGACTTCTAGAGAATTGGCTTCATCTTCTAGCTGTAATTTTTCTTCTTGAAGATCAAGGATGCCTGTAGCTATACACATTGCCACTTCCTTGGGGACTGTCTTCTGAAGATATTTCATTTCATTTAGAAGATCATTGTTTCTTCCATCATCATCACAGCTAGAGTAGGCTTCATCAGATGAATGATAAAAGGAATTGTCATCTGATGTGACTTTCACATTTCCTTCCATAGAAGGAGTTTCTCTGATTGCAACAACTTTCTTCCTCATCTTCTTTGCCTGTTTCTTCATTCTGTTTTTCAGAGTCTTGGCAGATATCTCCATTTGAGGCTGTTCTTTCATTTACTCAAATCTGCACTCCATATAGACTCTCTTGGATCTTTTAGAGGGAACCTCCCTCTGATACCAATTGAAGTGCCCGGATCAGTGTGATCACTGATAGGGGGAGGGGGTGAATCAGTGATCCTTTAAAACTTTTTACTAATTGATTCTTTATCAATTAAACCTCTATGGTATATTAAGGCCTCGATCCACTCTTCTTGTATCTCTCAGACTTTCCTCGAGTAGTGCAGTAAATGTAAAGGCACAGGACACAAGGATTTACAAGGTTCGGCACCAAAGGCCTACGTCCTTGCCATGTTAGTTATACACCCCAACATGGTTTCTTCCATTATAATCTGTTAGTATTACAATGGTCGATACAACATCCCATTGTATCTCTCCTGAGTCCCACATGAGGGTCTTTATACTGCGTCCCACAGTGTTACCAGAGTCCCACTGGCCTCCTCTAGAATCCCACTGAAGACTTCTTCCACCCTGAGTCTCACATGGGGCTTCTCCTGGCTCCTCGAGTCACACGAGTAGCTCTTCTTCACTTTATGATTCTTCAAGTATATTCATCAGTCTGGGATAAAGACTGCTGGCCTTGATCTTCACTTTTGATCACTTGATCAGGTCTTCTCGTCTTGCTCAGGCTTTATCACCTTCTTCTAAGGATGACCTGGCTTCTCTCTTCAAGAATCTTCAACAGCCTCTGATAAGGTCTGTTGGTCTTGCTCAAAACTTCTGATCACTTCTGTTGATCAGGCTCTTCTCAATTACTGAAAACTCAGACAACTGATATCTCTAACTTCAGTCTGGCTTCAGTCTGACGTCACATCAACTTCATGCACTGAGTGCATGGCTACTCTGCTTCTTCATGCACAGACTGCATGTCCTCTCAAATTCTTCAAGAGCTTCTGGTCTTGGACAACTCAGATGCACACCACTGATTTAAGCTTTATTCATGTGTGCACGTGCATGCATTCATGCATGCACTCCACTTTTTCTTCTCTTGGTGCAATAAACCCACAAAGGGTGTAATCCTTTTAGCACACACCTTCTCCTTTCCTTCACACACTTAATTCAATTTGTTCACACACACAAAGTGTGTTTTACTTTAGTGTGGGACTTCCTCTTCTTCTATGTGTTTACCCTTTTAGTGCACACACTAGGCTCGACCTTGTTGATTTTGTTTGCACCCACTTTGTTCACTTTGCAAACACAAGGTGCTAGCCTTGCCTTCCACTTATTGCACACACTTAGCTACGACCTCCCACTTTGTTTGTTAAGAACACACACAACTTAAGTGTGGTCTTCACTTGGTGCACACACAACACTCGTAGGTTCTTCTTCTTCACTTGGCACTCAAAGGGTGCAAGGGCTCGGCCTTCCTCCACTATTCCTCCCGAACACTAATGAAGTCACGCATGGGGTGCGGCCAACTTCTCTTCTGCCGCGCAAGCACTTGGGTGCACAAGGCACAAGAGCCGTGCAAGGCCTCGGGTGCAAGGCACCTCAACCACGGGGCGCGCAAGTGTTACTGCCCCGGGTACGTCCTGCCGCGCAAGGAGTAGGCGCGCAGGGAACACTTCACCTCCTTCTTCTTGTCGCGCAAAGGAGTTGCACGCAAGGAACACCTTCAAAGCCTCGGGTGGCTTCAGGACAACATCCACGCAAGTAATTTGCGTGGTGGATCCTTTATTCGCGAGGCAAAGACACTCACGGATCTTCAAAGTTTCAGCAAGCTGCACCGAGGTCTCAGCCTCTCTTTATATAGGCAGAGGCGGTGCAGTTCATCCGCGTGAGATAACTTTTGAATCCCCGAGATTATCAGGTTTTCAAGATTCTGGGAAATCTTGTATTTATCCTCTGTTTCCACGCGGGTTCCCTTATTTTTCGGCCTTCTTCTCATGCATGCATTTTCGAACGTTTGCATGGCCTCCTTTAAGTCGATACATGCAAAGCATAAACCCCACGTGGCCTCGGCATTCTCTTTTTCCTCGGCCGAACTCGAAATCCTCTCGTTGTTGCATGCATTCAAAGTTTATTTCATATATAAGTTCAGTGTGGCTAGACGATCACGAGGGAAACTTCGGCTCGATCAACGGTGGCCGGGAACTCAAATTCTGGTGCTCGGAGGGCTCTGGTTCGAACGGAGCTCGCGGGTGGTAGCGGGGAGGCTTCTGCTGAGCTCGAGGAAGGAGACGCGTCTCGGACCCATCCGATCAGATGTTAAATGATCTTCAGCGGTCGTGATTAGATCGCGGCGCCGCGGATGGATCGTGCGGCGCAGATCAAGTGCGAGATCGCTCGGACGGCCAGGATTAGATCCCGACCGAATTTTTGCATCCCACATCGAAGCGGCGACCGTTTTTCACGCGGTTTAACAAACAATCGCCACGGGCTTCTCGGAAATTGTCTCTCCTTCTCCCTTCAAGGTGTCGCCCCACACCGTGTTCGTCCTGCTTGTCGTGCTCTGCGCCCTCACGCCTGCAGGTGCGCACCTAGCACCCATTCTGCACTGCCTGACACTCGCGGGTGCGCTCATGTGCCCCTACCGCGCTCCTCCGGGCATGCCCCAGATGCCTATGCGGTGTCTTGGGTTCGTCCTGCCGCCCTGGGCTCGCCCCACGGGTTCCCCCATGTGTGTGGTGCCTAGCACCCATGCCTTGGGGTTGAACCCTCAAGGTGTCCTTAGCTGGCCAATTTTTTTTGGCAAAGGATAGAGAGGACTTTGTATAAAAACAAAGTAACTACATACATAATGTGAAATGCCAAGAGCCACTCCTTCCTCTTCATTTCTCCTTCTTCCTCTCTTCTTCTCCATTAGAATTCCTCCAATTCCTCTTCAACATATATTCATCACTTAGGAATGGAAATTTTTGAAGGTTCTACATCTTCAACCGAAACTCCTAAATCAAATAATTCTTCAACATTCTTTAATGATCCAATCAGAGATCAAGTTGGATCAACTTCTAATTCACATGCACTAAGTGATAGTGCATGGACTTCATTACTCCACTTCATCCACTTAGAACTTGTGGATGGATCCCTTTCATCTCCACATGCATTGTCAATACAATACATGACCTTCTAACATTGTTGTGACTTTGTATCATCAGGATACAAGTTCTATGAACTTAAAGACCAGTTCAACAATCGTCAGATATAGATAGAGAATGTTTCAACCACAACATCCTATGTCACTTAGTGAATCTCCTAAGTGACATGCATCTTAGTACCATGGCCATTCTACTTTCCTCACAAACACCATCACATCCTTTGTCATTCACATATTGAAACTCCTTGACATCCATCCATTAATTCATTGACAATAATATACCTCATTGACAACAAATGCAACACAGTGCATTTCAATCTCCCCCTTTGTATTTGTTGTCAATACACTACTTCTGTACATATGAATGGGTCAATATGTGTGCCAATATTTTCTCCCCCTTATTGGCAATCAAATGCAAAGGTGTGGTGTGGTTCTGTTCAAAATATTTCTTCCTCCCTTTGAATAACATCTTCTAAAAAATAACTAAGAGAGGGATGATGTCACATGTTCTCTTTAGCAAAGAACCTTTAGTAAATCAACTGTAAGTCTACTTGGGCTAACCCGATGTAGAAAACAAGAGTGATGTGGCCAAGGAATTCAGAGCTGTCCATAATTCTCTACACATGTGAGATCATGCTTGGGGGTTTGAAATTTTTCAGATATAACAATGAATTTTCTAAATCCTGCACAACTTCACAAAACTCATTAGAAAGTTCAGGTGCAAAGATAAAGCTCCCCCTTTCATCCATTTGTCTTCAATCCATACTCCCCCTTAATTGACAAGATAAACTCAATTAAGAAACAAGGGATGAATGTATGATTGGAATACCTTCACTTTTCTCAAGATGGTATTAATCTCAGAATCTCATCTTCTTCAGATTGGCCCCCCCTCAAGGGGTGCACTAAATTCTTTCCAAACCATCCTCCAGCTGAGAATGATCATCATCTTCAATTACCTGCAATGTCAGCACATGCAAATCCATGTGATTAGGGAATAAGATGGAACCTCCTTGGTTCATCAATGTGAACAATAAGGTTGAGAAGATTCTCTCAACCGAGATGTCCCATTTTCACCATTCTTCACACTTGCACATTTGATCTTCAATGATGTTTGTGCTGGTGTGGATCTCAATACATCTTCATGTGAAATCTTCTTCTTCCCTTTTGCCTTAGCAATTGCCAGAACTTCATCTTCAGCTCTTTGCAGATCTTTGGCAAGTTGCAACTGATTTGGCCATATGACTAGTAAGTCACTTGGAAGTGTGGCCTTAGTTCTGGAAATTCCACATGGTTCCTTCGATGCTTTCAAGCTACCTTTCTTAGTCAACTTGTTTTCAATCAATCCCTTCTGCTTCTGCTGGATTGATTGTCTATTTGATTTCAGTCTACTTCTATTGATTTTCATGGCTTCTTTACAAAGATCCATGATATGTCCTTTCTTTCCACAGTAGAAGCATTTCTTCTTGGTGGTCCTTCTGGATGCATCACCCTTCTTGGATTTAGACTCCAAGGTCTTCTCTTCCTTTTTCATAATCTTCTTGGGAGCATCTTCAGCTTTCTTCTGCATGCTTCCCAAGGATTCTTTCTGAGCCAGGTTCTGTGATCTTTTCTTCTTTTGAGCTCTGGATACAGTTGGAGATTGGCATGTATCTTTTTGACCACCTTTTCACACATCTCAGATGTTATCAAGCAATCCGAATCTGTTAGTAGTAAACAGATGTCTCTGGACCTGTGGATGTTGCTTCTTTTCTTCTGGCTTGCTCCCCCTAGGCATGGGATTCCTTTGTGCTTTAACATTCAGTGGATTGTACCAACAATCCTTTGCACAGTGCCCATACTTATTACAACACCAACACTGACCCACAAATCTTGACCTCTTCAGTCCTTCTGATTGTTGGGTACTTTTCTTGAATTGCTGTGTTGTTTCAGGAGAGCATTCTTTCTTCACTATCTTCATCCATACTTGTTTGGATTCATTCTTCCATCCTGCACTTTTAATAGAAACACTTTTAGAAGCATGAGTAGAAGATGGTATGGATGGTACCTTCTTTTTAGAAGATGTTTCCCTTTCATTAGAGGATGTATTTCTTTTAGAATCATCCTTCTCAAAGAATACTTGAGTGGCAACATTTCTTCTTCCAGCTGTCTGGGAGGCTTTGGCTTTGGGAGATTGCTGATTTTTCACTATCACCTCTAATTCTAAACACTTCATGTTAAGGGAGTTCTTCTCATCCTTAACAGTTCTTAGCTTTCCTTCCCATTTCTCTTCCAGCTGTTTCATCTGGTCTACATGCACCTTATTCATTTCAAGCATTGAGTTGTCAAGCTCCTTCACCCTTTTTACTTTATCTTCAAGTTGAGCATCTCTGACATTCATTGAAACTTTGTGCCTCTTTTCCAGTGCATGGAAAACATCTTTGACCACAGTCTTAAAGAATTCTTTCTCAGAAAGGCTTCTTTGAAATTCTTCAGTAGTGTCTTCATATCTTTCATTGCAAAGCGATACTGTTTCATCTTTAGCCTTCACCAGCTTTCTGAGAGTGTTGGTTATGCCAACCCTTTTAGCCAATTGGACTTCTAGAGAATTGGCTTCATCTTCTAGCTGTAATTTTTCTTCTTGAAGATCAAAGACGCTTGTAGCTATACACATTGCCACTTTCTTGGGGACTGTCTTCTGAAGATATTTTATTGCATTTAGAAGATCATTGTTTCTTCCATCATCATCACAGCTAGAGCAGGCTTCATCAGAATAATGATAAAAGGAATTGTCATCTGATGTGACTTTCACATTTCTTTCCATAGAAGGAGTTTCTCTGATTGCAACAACCTTCTTCCTCATCTTCTTTGCTTGTTTCTTCATTCTGTTTTTCAGAGTCCTGGAAGATATCTCCATTTGAGGTTGTTCTTTCATTTCCTCAAATATGAACTCCATATAGACTCTCTTGGATCTTTTAGAGGGAACCTCCCTCTGATACCAATTGAAGTGCCCGGATTAGTGTGATCACTGAGAGGGGGAGGGGGTGAATCAGTGATCCTTTAAAACTTTTTACTAATTGATTCTTTATCAATTAAACCTATATGGCTTGTTAAGGCCTCGATCCACTCTTCTTGAATCTCTCATCCTTTCCTCGAGTAGTGCAGTAAATGTAAAGGCACAGGACACAAGGATTTACAAGGTTCGACACCAAAGGCCTATGTCCTTGCCATGTTGGTTGTACACCCCAACATGGTTTTTTCCATTATAATCTGTTAGTATTACAATGGTCGATACAGCATCCCACCGTATCTCTCCTGAGTCCCACATGAGGGTCTTTATACTGCGTCCCACAGTGTTACCAGAGTCCCTCTGGCCTGCTCCAGAATCCCACTGAAGACTTCTTCCACCCTGAGTCTCACAGGGGGCTTCTCCTGGCTCCTCGAGTCACACGAGTAGCTCTTCTTCACTTTAAGCTTCTTCAAGTATCTTCAGCAGTCTGGGATAAAGACTGTTGGCCTTGCTCTTCACTTCTGATCACTTGATCAGGTCTTCTCGTCTTGCTCAGGCTTTATCACCTTCTTCTAAGGATGACCTGGCTTCTCTATTCAAGAATCTTCAACAGCCTCTGATAAAGTCTGTTGGTCTTGCTCAAAACTTCTGATCACTTCTGTTGATCAGACTCTTCTCAATTACTGAAAACTCAGACAACTGATATCTCTAACTTCAGTCTTGCTTCAGTCTGACTTCACATCAACTTCATGCACTGAGTGCATGGCTACTCTGCTTCTTCATGCACAGACTGCATGTCCTCTCAAATTCTTCAAGATCTTCTGGTCTTGGACAACTCAGATGCACACCACTGATTTAAGCTTTATTCACGTGTGCACGTGCATGCATTCATGCATGCACTCCCCTTCTTCTTCTCTTGGTGCAATAAACCCACAAAGGGTGTAATCCTTTTAGCACACACCTTCTCCTTTCCTTCACACAGTTAATTCAATTTGTTCACACACACAAAGTGTGTTTTACTTTAGTGTGGGACTTCCTCTTCTTCTATGTTTTTACACTTTTAGTGCACACACTAGGTTCGACCTTGTTGATTTTGTTTGCACCCACTTTGTTCACTTTGCAAACACAAGGTGCTAGCCTTGCCTTCCACTTCTTGCACACACTTAGCTACGGCCTCCCACTTTGTTTTTTAAGCACACACACAACTTAAGTGTGGTCTTCACATGGTGCACACACAACACCCGTAGGTTCTTCGTCTTCACTTGGCACTCAAAGGGTGCAAGGGCTCGTCCTTCCTCCACTATTCCACCTGAACACTAAAGAAGTTGCGCAAGGGGTGCGGCCAACTTATCTTCTGCCGCGCAAGCACTTGGGTGCACAAGGCACAAGAGCCGTGCAAGGCCTCGGGTGCAAGGCACCTCAACCACAGGGCGCGCAAGTGTTACTACCCCGGGTACTTCCTGCCGCGCAAGGAGTAGGTGCGCAGGGAACACTTCACCTCCTTCTTCTTGTCGCGCAAAGGAGTTGCACGCAAGGAACACCTTCAAAGCCTCGGGTGGCTTCGGGACAACAGCCGCGCAAGTAATTTGCGCGGTGGCTCCTTTCTTCGCGAGGCAAAGACACTCACAGATCTTCAAAGTTTCAGCAAGCTGCGCCGAGGTCTCGGCCTCTCTTTATATAGGCAGAGGCGGTGCAGTTCATCCGTGTGAGATAACTTTTGAATCCCCGAGATTATTGGGTTTTCAAGATTCTAGGAAATCTTGTATTTATCCTCTGTTTCCACATGGGTACCCTTATTTTTCGGCCTTCTTCTCATGCACGCATTTTCGAACGTTTGCATGGCCTCCTTTAAGTCGATACATGCAAAGCATAAACCCCACGTGGCCTCGGCATTCTCTTTTGCCTCGGCCGAACTCGAAATCCTCTCGTTGTTGCATGCATTCAATGTTTGTTGCATGTATAAGTTCAGTGTGGCTAGACGATCACGAGGGACACTTCGGCTCGATCAACGGTGGCCGGGAACTCAAATTCTGGTGCTCGGAGGGCTCTGGTTTGAACGGAGCTCGCGGGTGGTAGTGGTGAGGCTTCTGCTGAGCTCGAGGAAGGAGACGAGTCTCGGACCTGTCCGATCAGATGTTAAATGATCTTCAGTGGTCATGATTAGATCGCGGCGCCGCGGATGGATCGTGCGGCGCAGATCAAGCGCGAGATCGCTCGGACGGACATGATTAGATCCCGACCGAATTTTTGCATCCCACATCAAAGCGGCGGCCGTTTTTCACGTGGTTTAACAAACAATCACCGCGGGCTTCTCGGCAATTGTCTCTCCTTCTACCTCCACGGTGCCGCCCCGCACCGTGTTCGTCCTGCTTGTCGCGCTCTGTGCCCTCACGCCTGCGGGCGCGCACCTAGCGCCCATTCTGCACTACCTGACACTCGCGGGTGCGCTCATGCACCCCTACCGCACTCCTCCGGGCGTGCCCCAGACGCCTATGCGGTGTCTTGGGTGCGTCCTGCCGCCCTGGGCTCGCCCTACGGGTTCCCCCATGTGTGTGGTGCCTAGCGCCCATGCCTTGGGGTTGAACCCTCAAGGTGTCCTTAGCTGGCCAATTTTTTTTGGCAAAGGATAGAGAGGACTTTGTATAAAAACAAAGTAACCACATACAAAATGTGAAATGCCAAGAGCCACTCCTTCCTCTTCATTTCTCCTTCTTCCTCTCTTCTTCTTCATTAGAATTCCTCCAATTCCTCTTCAACATATATTCATCACTTAGGAATGGAAATTCTTGAAGGTTCTTCATCTTCAACCGAAGCTCCTAAATCAAATAATTCTTCAACATTCTTCAATGATCCAATCAGAGATCAAGTTGGATCAACTTCTAATTCACATGCACTAAGTGATAGTGCCTGGACTTCATTACTCCACTTCATCCACTTAGAACTTGGGAATGGATCCCTTTCATCTCCTCATGCATTGTCAATACAATACACAGCCTTCTAACATTGTTGTGACTTTGTATCATCAGGATACAAGTTATATGAACTTAAAGACCAGTTCAACAATCGTCAGATATAGATAGAGAATGTTTCAACGACAACATCCTATGTCACTTAGTGAATCTCCTAAGTGACATGCATCTTAGTACCATGGCCATTCTCCTTTCCTCACCAACACCATCACATCATTTGTCATTCACATATTGAAACTCCTTGACATCCATCCATTCATTCCTTGACAACAACATACCTCATTGACAACAAATGCAACACAGTGCATTTCGGTTTTTATTCAAGAGCCACCACTGCAGCATTATCACAATACAATGTGATAGGATCTTTACTGCTAGGCATGACATCATGATCATGGATAATGTTCTGAATCGAAATGGCTTCCTTGGCTGCACCAGAAGCCACTAAATATTCAGACTCAACTGCAGAATCGGTTACAACTGGCTACTTTGAACTCTTCCAGCTCACAGCTCCTCTATTGAGACGTAAAACATATCCAGATTGAAACTTCATATCATTTTGATATCTCTGAAATCCAGCATCAGCATTCCCTCTGATGAAATGTTCTTTGTCTCCTCTATACAGTAGGAACATATCCTTAGTTCTTCCACGATACTTAAGGGCAGTTTTAACATCATTTCAATGTTGTTCTCCTTGATCTTCTTGATAACATCCTAACATGATCAATGCATAGGCAAAATCATGCCTGGACATAACATGGCATACATGATGGATCCTATAGCCGAAGCGTATGTGATCATACAAATTCTATATTTCTCTTGTTGTGTGTGACAACGCATTTTCTTAGAAAGATGTAGGCCATGTGACATTTGAACCAATCCCCTCTTGGATTGTTCCATACTAAATATATTTTGTATCTAGTCAGTGTATGTACCCTGACATAGTCCAAGAATCCTCTTGGATCTATCATGAATGATCTTGAACCCTAAAATGTAGGCTATTCACCCAAGTCCTTCATGGTGAGACACTTGTTCAACCAGTCCTTAACTGATTGTAAGACTGGTACATCATTTCCATTAAGAAATATTTCATCAACATATACTATTAGGATAAAAATCATATTCCTATTAAACAACTTATAAACACATGGATCGCATTCATTTTTAATGAAACCAAATTCATTTATGGATTCATCAAATCAAATATTCCATGACCTGGGTGCTTGATTTAATCCATAAATGGATTTCTACAACTTGAAAACCCGTTTGGCTTCACCTGGTGTCACAAACCCTTCTGTTTGTGTCAAATAGACATCTTCCTGAAGGATCCCATTAAGGAATTTCGTTTATAAATCCATATGCCAAAACCCATAGTCATCGTAAGCTACTATGGAAAGTGTGATTCTGATGGATTAAAACATGGAAACTTTTGAGATGGTTTCGTCATATTCAATTACATAACGTTGTCTGAATCCTTTAGCCACTATCCTTGCAATATAGGTGCTAACAAGACCTTCCATGTACTGTTTTTTCTTGAATACAAATTTAAATCCAACAGGAATTACATCAACTACCTCATCGATGTGAACCCAGACTTAGTTCTGATACATAGAATCCATCTCAGAATTCATATCTTCTATCCATCTTACAGCATTTGAAATTTCTACTACTTCCTTGTAGGAGACAGGTTCATCTTTGTCCAACAATAATGCTTCTTCATCCTTTGTGACTAGGAAACCAAATCTCTTTATTTCTCTTACCTCTCTTGAGCTCTTATGTAGTACTTATGTTTCTAGAACCTCTTCCATAGGGACATGTGGAACTTGTTCCTGTACCAACTCATGTGTATCTTGAGCATCAAATTTTTCAAAGTCAATATTTCTACCACTATCCCTTTTTAGTATGTGCTCCTTCTCAAGAAATATGGATTGTCTGGCAACAATCACTTTCTGGTCTGAAGGGTTATATAAGTAATATCCATTCTTTTCCTTGGGATATCCTATAATGATACACTTCTTGCCCTGGGGTGCTAGTTTGTTTTTTGAGAAGGCCTTAAAAATTTCTTCACATCCCCATACATGTGTGTGAAATAGAATGGGTATCTTTCCATTCCATTACTCAGATGGAATTCCAATTTCCACCTTATTTGGTACTCAGTATAATGTGTATATTGCAGTTTGTAATTCATATATTCCAAAGGATAATGGAAGATCTGCATGTCTCATCATCGACCTCACCATGTCCAACAAGGTGCGGATCCTCCTTTCACTAACACCATTCCATTGTGGTGTATAAGGATGAGTGAGCTGAGATAGAATCCCAGACTCCAGTAGAAGATCAATGAACTCTTGGTTCAGATATTCTTTTCCTCGATCTGACCGAAGCTTATTTATCTTCTTACCAAGCTGATTATCTAATTCATTCTTGAATTCCTTAAATTTCTCTAATCTTTTTGACTTATACCTCATTAAGTAGACATAGAAATATCTAATCAAATCATCAGTAAAAGTAATGATGTTAGAGAATCCACCTAAAACTTCTACTGGAAATGTTCCACACACATCATTGTGCACCAATACTGGAAGCTCTATGTCCCTTTCAACGTTTCCATCGAAGGGAGGCTTGGTAATTTTTTCATTGTAAACAAGTGTGACATCTATCAAGTGGATTTAGCTCAGTAGAGTCCAAATAACCATTTTTGTAGAGCTTTATCAAGCGCTTCTCATTTACATGACTTAGATGGTGATGCCAAAATAGGGTGATTTATGAGTCATGGGAGTTTGTTTCGTTATCGATTTTCAACACTTGGTTTTCGTAATTTAATACATACAAACCATTATTTTAATGTATCATACCATTACATATTTTTTCTTATAAAAGAGAAAACCCTTATTACCAAACATAAAAGTAAATTCATCCATATCCAAAAAAATATATAGAAATTATTTTCTTGCTAACACTAGGCAGATAATAATAGTTATGTAAATCCAAAATCATCCCAATTGGTAATGAGAGGTGGTAATCGCGAATAGACAATGCATCCAGCCTTGCTCCATTGGAAGCTCGAAGATCCACATCTCCTCTAGAAATATTTCTAAATATACTTCATTCCTATATTTGAATACATATGTGAGCCCCACAGGATATATCTAATACCCAATGTGTAGAAATTGAAATATTACACTCGATAACGAAGCACCTTTAGAGTCCCCATGCTTCTAGGTGCAGTTCCTCTTCCAGTGGCCTTGTTTACAACATGAAAAACATACTATTTTTCAGTCCTTTCCCTGCCTCTAGATCTTCCCCTTCTTGGAAGGATGGTGCTCAGGGGCTTCAGAACATTTATAAGTCTTTGGCCCCTTTTCCTTGTCCTTCGTTTTCTTATTCACTATAAGGACTTCTGGTTTTTCACGCCCCATGTCCTTATCTACCTGGAGAATCATTGTCATATGTTCCGATAGACTCTTCTCATTATTTGTCATGTTTTATTTGAAAATAAAGCTTGATAAGGTCTTGGGAAGAGATGATATGATGAGATATGTATGCAACTCATCCCGGAATTTAATCCTTAAGATGTAGAGGTGATTGATTTATCCAATAATCTAGACTACATGAGGCCCAGCTGGTGCAGATCTTCAAAGATTATTTGTAAACAAAGCATTAGAGATCTCATATCTCTCCTATCTCGCCGGTACTTGGTAGAAGAGATCATTAGGCGATACATCATTCAATAGGTTCCCATGTTTTCATGTTTCTTCAATAGCTCATTAGACATGGCCGAAGGCATGAAACACTGGAAATCTGTGGCATCATCCATGTGTTGCAAAAAGAGAGATAGTTCCTCATCACTAGCCTCTTTTCCATGCACAAATGAAATAGGTTCTTCCATCACTTACAACATCCTCTTTTGGCGGAGGATGACGTGTAAACCCCTCTTCCAATTTTAAAAATGGGTTTTTTTGAGAATGTTTTCCGTCTCGAGTATGGTTCGCAATGATATGTTTGATGTTATTTTTCTTTCCATTGCTAAAATTTAAGATGTGAAAAATTTTCAGTACTATATTCTAAAAACTGAGACAAATAAATAAATTAATACTTTTTAGTATCCCAATATTTTATCGAAAACTGATATCCCTCACCATTGACTTCGGAATATTTTGTTTCCTGAATATTCTAGTGGAAAGGATCCATATTTCCCTTTTATTTACCCCAACTAGGGTTGGTCAAGCAACATGAAGTGTTTTAGGCAGGCATTCCAAATGCCAACTACATTAACTCAAAGACCATTGATCTGCTGAGTAGACTCCCCAATCATGAAATCCTTTTATTATGGATTTCATCAACCTTTTCCGCTTGGTCACACCATGTCCTTCTGTGGAAGTCAAACCTTTATGCGAACCAAGTCATGTAAACCCAAAACCTTGAATTAGAATTCCTCGATAATTTAAATCACCCAAACTAGGGTTGGTCAAGAAAATTGATCAATGGTTTGATTCTAACCAAGATTATGGAAGGTTATACCGCCATAATATTTCTATAAAGGATTTTATCCTTATATATAAATTTCCATTTTATTATCATTGATTACATGCTTGATAATATTATGTGGGATATAATTAAGTGATAAACCATGTCTAAGATAATATTTACGCATAAGCCAGACTTATTTTAGTTCCATCTTGCTTGCTTGTTTAATTCATTAATTGTGTGATCATGACAACACACCCATAACAAATAAACCATGCGTCTGACAAAAATAAAATAAATGGTATGATCAGGAGCATGTTTTATTGGTTATTTTATCTAGCGGTTGATAAAATAAACCAAGACCTAGGGGATAATCACCTTGAACCTTTCAGGTTCGTGTTTACAGCTTACCACCTATCTACCTTTGTATCTCCTTGGGTTGGTTTCACCTTCGCTCCTAACTTGAGCCGCCTCCACTAGCTTTAGAGATCCATCCATTACATTTTCATTTATCTCACATGTAGGTGAGGGGTAAAAGGGGTTTTAAATAAAATAATCCTTGGGCACAGAGGACCTATATATTAAGGAGGAGAAGGCTCGCCAGACAAAAAAATTAATTTAAATAAATAAATTAAAAGAAACCATTCACATATAAAGGTCTCAGTCTAGAAGAACCTTGTAGAAGAAATTGGTTACTGTCCCCTGGGCTAACTGTTGTAAATCAAATAATAAAGGAGTTGTTGGTATTAAGAATCTTGACAAGTTCAATAAATCTCTCCATGCTAATATTACATGGAACCTAATTAATAATGACTATCCCTCTATGAATTTTCATAGAGCTAGATTTCTCAATAAACTCATAAACAATCAGTGCCACTTTCTTAATTCCTCTATTTGGCATGCTATTAAAAACACGTTCAATTATATTAGGGCTAAATCCAGATGGATGGCTAGTAAGGACTCTAATTTATGATTTTGGTTTGACAATTAGACTGGTGCTCCCTTGTTCTCCTTGATGTCCAATAACCACCCTTCTTTTCTCAATAATAATACCATAAATAATTCCAAGATAATTCTTAACCCTGACTTTCCTGATGAAATAAGACAAATTTTTGAGTGCTACCCCTTCGCTAACACAAATGATTTTCTTGATTTGGGAAGCTTTTCACAATGTAATGCTTGATTCAAAAAACTACTACAATCATCTGTTTTGCAATGAAAACAAAAATCAATCCTGGATTAAAAACATTAATAAACCAGGGCATAAACCCTCTATATTCACATTAATATGGTGCATTTATCATTACAGAATCCCTACAGATGATTTCTTACAAACGTTTTGGTTTAATCATTACTCCAAATGTCAAATGTGTAATCATCATAGAGAGGATATTAATCATATTTTCCATTATTGTGAAAGAGAAACTGCTCTCTGGAATTAAATTTCTAACATCTTTGAGTGTAGATGGACCCTGGATGGTTCTATTACTCTGCAGTTACAATGGTGCATGGACATTTCTGACTCCCAACAGATCAACAATCTTCTCCTTGATGTTGTGACAGAGCTACTTTATGTAATCTAGTATGGTTGAAATGATTTTATATTTCGTAATAAATCATTCCAGCTTAATATAGGTAAAATTAAAATCCTCATGGCCATCCATGAGGCAAGCTCGATTCAAAAAGATCAATGCAGCAACTCGATTCGTGATTTTGGGATCCTTCATCAGATTGAAGTGAATGGGAAATATACTCATCTGATGTCTACCTTTGAAGTCTTCTGGATTCCTCCTACCCTAGGATATATTAAATTTAATATCGATGGTGCCTCAAAAGGCAACCCTCGCCCAACAGGTTTTGGTGCTATTTTCAGGAATCACCTAGATCAGACTCTTGGATTCTTTTATGGATGTTGTGGAACTACATCCATGCTGAATGCCGAGATACAGAGTGTTATCCATGCTATCTCTTTTATAAGGTGCTGCAACTGGAATAACATCTAGATTGAGAGTGATTCCACTACTATTATCCAGGCCATTTGGAGTGGGACCATTCGTCTTGCCTCACCGCTCACAGCTCTCTAGATTGAATATTTAAACTTGCTTTCTGGGATCAACTTCTTTGACACACACACCTACAGCTAACATGATTGCTGACGGGCTTTCCAATATGGGTGTATCTTATGCTATAATTTGGAGGGATGATCTTCCTCCTGAATTACTCCCTCTCTATGTTAGGGGTGTTAACAAAATTCATTATTTCAGACTCATGTAATCTCTTTTTTTATCAAAAATTATAGTGTTTTTGTCATTGACCAGAACACTACCTTTCAAATAAATACAAAGGTCTTGGTCTAGCTCATGATCATCCATACATGCAATGATATTAAGCATTAATAAAACATGCATTCAATTCTTTAATCATTCTTGTTTAAGATAAAACCTACCAGAATAAATTAATTATCTTTAATTAATCAATCCTTTAATCTTAAAACCTTTTTCTGAAGTTCCTTTAGATTCTCATCCATCATAATTTTAAACAAATAAATTCATTTAAAATAATCTTTGTACTTAACATGTACCTTGGTGGAAACCCAGTGAATTCAAATTCGTTGCGCATATGTTAAATTAAACACTTATATATGAAACACCTATCACATGTTCTGCCTCAGCTTTACACCTTCACTATGGTACACATCTCAAGGGTTGGTATAATATAATAATATATTTTAATAAATATGCATAATTTGGATGACTACATGGTTTGTAGTTCTGACTATACAGTGTGTACTTTTGTTCACCATCCATCCGAAGTACATTCCCAGGGACATGGCGTGTGGATGTACTTGAGAAATATTCGGAGTACACGGCATGTTCTTTTGGACACATCTCATGTAGTATCCATGTTACATGGTTTCTAGTTAGGAAATTCGTGTATAGGTTACATGGTCCAACAGTATCCAGAAGGGACTACATGCTGTGTTCTGTTGGACCACAAGGCGTGTAATCAGGAAACCTTGTGACACCTATTCCTGGTCAACACACGGTGTCATAAATGACTTAGATAGGATCAAATACACTGCATGATTTGGAGGATCAGTCAATGCATTATACCTAGACTACACAGCGTGTACTTCCAATAATGACATATATTCTTGTGTTGTATGGACAGAATTGTTTGGCACCTCCGGATGAGTTTCTATATTTTATTTTAATCAAAATTAACAGAAAAATTTGTTTCTGTAAGGTGATTGAGAAACAAGAGGTGAGGAACAGATCTCAAGATTCTGATTTAAAGAATTATTAACATGAATTGAAACAACGTAATTATTAAATTATTAAATCACCAATGAAAAAATAAATAATTAAAATCAACGATATGACCGCTCTAATACCACTTTTAGGCTCCGGGTGCAATAGAAGCACGTTTGTGGGTTTTCCCAACATTAAGTTCAGCATTAAACAACATTCAATCTGAGATATATCACGATAATAAAATTCTGGATCTTTGGAATTGAACGAAGAACTAAAAGAAAGAGAAGGGTCCCAGAACCATTGAGAGGATTATCATATGTTGGTTATAATTAATTTAATTAATTTACAATAATTACCTTGATGGAATTCTTTCTTCATTGATGTTCTCTGGTCAAGTTCCAATGTGATTCATCTTTGCATCACGAACACCAAGGGTAGACTTCCTCTAGCAGTGATCCACATGTTTACCACATATCTCTGGATATCGCCAAAGGAATCTCTGGGTGCTAGCATGGAGAAGCATTTTCTTGCATTGTCTTCCTTAGATCACCGTGATCCGATAGAGGAAGATCTCTCTTGGTCTTGAGAGCATTCTTGGAGGATGGACTTCTTTCGATCTTGAGAGAATTCTTCAAAATTGTTGTGCACAACTATTCTTTCTTGAAAAGTGTTGGAGTTGTGAGGATATTTATAATTGGGTTTTAGGTTATAGAGTTTTGACAATAAATATATGTGTTGCATGTTTTATTTATTTCATTAACTCTTATTGAAAACCCCAATGTCGAATGACTAATTACTAGACACATGCTCACGCGGATTATAATACATATAATTTAATAAAACGATATTATTTCCTCAAAATTCTGACAGGAAAAACCACACTGCGTGTAATCTTTAATACACAGTGTGTACTCATTTTCCATGAAAACTACACGGTGTGTGCTTAAATGTACACAACATGTTTATCATGTTTTTATTTTTCTTTATTTCATCCACCACATTTATTAGACCTTGAGCAATGGCTATTTACTTCTTAAATAAATGTAACTACATTACCCGCTAAAATATATATTATTTCGCCCACAATATATTCTATCAAATAACTAGTGTCGAAATAAATGCAATCACGCATCCTTAATTAATTATTAAACCACAGTTTGGTATAATCATTATTTAACATGTTAAATTAAAATTTAAATGAGATACATGGGCACACTTAGTGTGTGACCCTCTAGGACTCTATCTGAGTGGCATTAGGCGGATCCTGCCTAAAGTCCAAGTTTAGCATCTAGAAACCTGCCAAGGCACCCATAGATAAAGAAGTCAATGCCGCAATGAAGTGTCACCTCATATGAACACTTACTGTGTAATGTAATTCTTTTGCCTCGATATCTCTAATCAAGCGGGTTACGTGCTAGTGCCATCAACCCATGTGCACAATTATTAGTTCTTTGACTTCCCAAAGTTGAACATGCCCATACCATACCATGGCCAAAGATTTATTTAGGATATATCAGTTCCATCAAAAGGCTTGAGATATATACTTCTGTTATGAAAAAAAGGGACAAATCCTTTCTCACATTATCTATTAATGTAGTATTACTCGTGACACACCAAACGTATCCTACCTCCCTGCAAATAGTGTGTTGTCATAGTTTTTGTCAATACATCTAAGTGTGCGAGTTGTAATACCAATTAATAATAATCTAAAATTCTAAGGACCAATACTCACGTTCGCAGATTGGAACATCCAATGACACTATAAAATGTTGATTTCCTTCAGGCGGGTCTCGTTATCATAATATCCCCCAAGATATTACCATGGGCACACACCATGAGAAGGATCCAAATAGTTTTATGTGTCCTCACCCCTAATGGCTTGTATTATTTGTGTCCCTCAATTAACATCATCTGGCCATAGAACATATATTCAAGAACAATGATGTGGCACTTCCGGGTTCTCATCATAGCATGGGTCCACTATGACCATTTAATGAAATAGCTTTCCTTAAGACATTATCACATGCATTGTCACGCAGAAGAACAATCAATATGTGATAAGTCTTTTATTAATGAATAATGTACGAAGTAGTTGGTTCAAGGCCACCAACTTCAACATGATGATGAAATTTCTAATATAACACTAAATAATTTCAATTTATTTTAATTTCATCAATCAAAATCCAATAATAGTGTTCAATGAGCTATTCAGTCAATGTCTCAAGCATGCCTCAACCAAAAATAGAGTTTTGTAACTGGAAATGAGGGTCCAGTGATGGAAAAATGGGGATATTATACCCTCTTGATCAATGTAGTAGACGAGTACATATTAATTAAATCTATATAGTTATAATTATAAATTAATGGATGTGGAAATAAATCTACCCATCAATAAAAAATGACCATATCCATAACTAGTGTCACATATCGAATGATGTCATGTTAATATAAATTTGAAATATGAATATATGGAAAGAAGAATACAATACATACATAACAGAAATTACTAAATCCCAAAGGATTACCCCATGAGAATCTTTAACACTCGATTATTCTTATATTTCTAAGCTCTCATATCCAAGTGTACAACACATAATATAATACATAATCATGATCATTAAATCATGATCTTTTCTTGGGTTCCAAACATCTTCTTAAACATGGTATGAGACATACATTGTAGTTAATCTTCAATGTGTTGGAATTCCATATAGTATGTACTTGTTAGATATATTATTAAGAATTAATTATAAATAATGTAGTAATATACATTATGACAGTGTGGGATTGGGTTAGTAGAGGATTTCTTCCTAATTTTATATGATTAATCCTATGTTGGGATATCTCTAGACATGTTATATCTTGTATATATGTATATATAATAATATAAATAAATATATTTGAAAAATATATATAGATATGTAACGATATGTAGTACTATCTAGGACCTGAGGTGTAACCAATGTGTCCATTCAATGTCATTATAGTCTCATTTTTTAGAATTTTTTTATGAGACAATGAATCTATATGAAGAATCTATAGTTCCAATCCCAATTCCAATAAAATATTGTGAAGTATCATGTCCAACATCCTACACCAATGGGGTGTGAAAAATCATGTCGAACAACCCTAACCAACCCCTCTCAATAATAATCATGTAAAAGGTAACACAACCTCTCCTATCACCCCTCAATTAAAAATTCTTGTAAATGGGAACTCGATATTCATCAGGGTGTAGAATATTCATCCCAATTCTGAACCATTAACTGAGTAAGTCATTAAAAAAGAACCTTGTATTTTATAAGGAATAGTGTATCCCATATGTCTTATAAGACCTTAACAGATAAATTTCTTAAATAATAACCAAGAATTGTTCAATTTTTAATAAGTCATTTTATGCATTTCATTTAAAATTAGACATAGTCTATGGTAAACACCAATGCCAATATAAAATAAAACAAAATAGAAATCCATTCCACTCCTTACTGATAACCCATTAATTTAGGAAGGAGTAGTAAGGGGCCAAGAGAACATTAAATATGCAATTATCAACATACACGTAATAATATATATCGTATACTATGAGAGTTATCCATTCCAATGTGGGTTTTATTCACCATGATCATACCATTTTCAAATTCATTTATAAGGGAAAAATAAATTCATCCATGTATACATGATATAAAATTATTCAATATTCCCATTTTATTTAACATTTTAGTTATATAAGACTGTTCATCTCATAGAATGTTTTATTATAATACAGGGAAATGGTTATCATTTAAAATTAATTTATTTAAATTTAATCATCCGCTTCTAGATGGATAATTCATCTGTAATGCCCTGACCCCTCTAGACCGGAGATGGTGCATTACTAATTACATTGGCATGATTACAAGGAATCCAATACCAAAGGAACAAGTATTTTAGTAGTCTTTAAGAAGATTGATGCATTCATGTAACTCATATTACATTGGGAAATATATCATAATACAACACATAACAAAACTAAAATATTTCATACTTAAGAACTCAATAAATGGTCTCCTCATTATACACTTTTTAAGGTAAATAACTAAAAGGGGTGAGATCAAATTCTCTGTAAGGGTTAAAAATATTAGAAGCATGAATCAATAATAACTGAATCATAATAAATTAGGCATAGTCAATATGGCATGGTGAAGAAAAGAAAAACACGCATCGTTAATAAACTGAGAATGAATCTACATCCATAGGTTTTCTCATAGTGAAAACCTCATGGATGGTAGTAACTGAAAATGAATAAATAAAATGATTATTAATTGGACATCATGTATCTGGCACATGATACCACAATACCGTAGAAATAGTTTAGGTCTGTGGGTATAAACCCATCTTATTTTTGGAAACAAACTCAATGGGTTTATCACCAATTGATTTGTATCATGAGACATGTCGATGCATCAGAGGGCTATAGCGGGCCCTACGCACCGCTACATTTCCAAAGCATTCATTATTAATATATTTATTACAATTAAAATATTCCTTCTGAATATCCATATATATTAGAGGATACTTATTCATCAAAAGGTGTTTATATATATAAAGACACTTTTAAATGAGACCATTGATAAATTCTTGAGGAAATAATCCTTAAACATTCCAAAGTGTGCCATACCACCTTAAAACATTCAAATAAAAATCCCTTAGAATATAATTAAAATAAGGTGACTCTCGATATGATATAACAAATTTTATTACATACACCATAAGAAATAAATGAGTGGTGAACAAGGAATATATCTCAAAAGGTTTCCATGTGAGGAGAAAAATACATTGTACAGTGGAATGAAGAGTTTGTTTGGTAAATCATTTGTATTTTCTATAAATCTGGTTTTAAATAATTATATCCCAGGAAACAAAAGTTAAGGAAATTGAGATTATATTTTATGAATAATTCATTTTCCTACTGATGTGAAATTTTGTAGAAAGTTATTTTAAAGAAACTTTAGAATTAAAACTTTTTAAGGCAGTTTAAGGAATTCACTACAGGGTTTTTAAAGCGCAACGATATGATTTATTTCATAAAACCTAAAATAAACAAAAATATAATCTAAAATTTGTTATTTTAAAAGATAAACATGGCTTAATACAGATTATATAGTGAACATCAAAATAGGTAATAATTTTAGAAGTACCTTGAATCAAGCTTTCATTTCGAAAGAATTTTTTAATGTTTATTTAAAACATTTAACATACCACAAAATAATGAAGTATTTTGATTGGTACAAATATATAATATATTCAAACAGAATTTATAAAGAGTACATAAGAGAAAATAATAATTTCATTGAGGTGAATAGAGAATAAGAGCAACCCGAATGAAAATGGAGGTTCGGGTAGAAAATACATACTACATTGTAATCAGTTTCTCCCTTTTCCCCAAAATTAATTGTTATAAAACGATACATTGAATATCATGAAAATAAATATATTCATGGTATGAAATATCAAAGATAAGTATACATACACCATTCACAAGTAATATTAGTGAATACAAAATATCTCACAAAGATGGAAGTGGGATGAAGAAACCCTTACAAAAAACTTATCATTAGACTGAGGATAAGTCAATGACATAATTGTTTGTGAAAAATGAAAATCCCCACAATAAAAGTGGATATAATGAATAAAATAATCAATGTTCATTGACACATATTATAGTAAATTAAAAAACAATTGACATTAATTTTTAACTCAATGAATGGAAATTGAGTTAATATATCCCTTACCATAAGCTAAAAGGTGATTTGGATTGTTCTTAACAACCTTATTAATAAAATATAAGATTCAATATCTAATAATTCCAGATCATCATAAAAATTTAAATTATATGGTATAACATTTTTAGGTTCATTCATGACCTTTTTTATGGGTTTTAAGATATTCAATTTTATTGTTTTGGAAGCATTTTCACCATTGGTTTTCCCAATCCGTTTAATTGTATTCATGAATATAAGATCATTTGAAATGTGGTTAAACGAATGGAATTGTTGACATATATTATTAGTGGAATTAAATATTTATAAATGATCTTTTAATTATTTTGTCTTATATACATTAGGATGATTTATTAGTAAAATGTTATTGATAGATTATTGGATTAACTTTTCCAATTTTGTGCATAATGAACTTGTTTTGTATTATTATTTTGTATTATGAGTTTGTAAGGATTCCAGAATATTAAATTTGGTTAAATAAACATATTAAGATTTGTTTTTACAACTAAAAAGTTTTCATGACTAATCATTATGATAGTAATGAAAATTGAAAACTCGTCTCCCTTGAGTGTGACAATTTAACGCATCTCGAACGGTGTTTTCATTTATAGTGTAGAAGGAGGTGAAAAGAGAGATAATGATGAAATAATTCATTAGCCTAATAAAATTCCTGTTCATTTTTTTACTGGAATTTTCATAGCATTTTGATTTGGGGATATGAGGAATGATGTGTAAAAGAAAAGAAATGAAAATAGAAGAATATTGAGAAATCTCTCACATAAATTCGGCAGCCTAAAGACGTCACTTAAAATTTTATAAAATGAATTGATGATTGAAAAAGTTTATCTCATAATATGGAAATAAAAATTATATTAATATAAATACATAATATCAAAACCCCAAAATATGAGAATCTAAATTCAAAGGGATAACAAAAAAAGAATGGTTGATTAAAAGTGGAGGGTGAAGGGTTCTCTAAACAAATAGAGTGACTCCTAAAACAAGAAGGATGGGACCATGGAGGATTAAGTACACCATTAGAGGACATAAAGGGATGTAAAACTGCCAGGTATTTTAGGATGAGGTATTTGTAATGAATGAAAACTGTTGGATGAATGGGTATTTATAGAGAAAGAGAGGGAGTTTTTTAATAATTTCAAAGGGACACCTCATTAGTGGTTTTTTCTAAACCATGGACTTTTACATGGTATTTTCCCATTTTGTAGCCAATCAGGACACCACATGACATATTATACTGTATAAAAGTCTACCAGAATTTTATTTTAATTATTATGTCATTATGATGTCCTTAAACTACTGAATACTCAAAACAGTATTTTTACTATTCAAAAAAAATTCAGGTATTTTAGAAAAATCTAATAAATTAACCCCAAACATTTATCAAGGTGTAATATTCAAAAAATAACTCCATTTTTTAAAAATAATTTTTAAATATTATAAATTTAATTTTTACACAAAATCATAATTTATTCCAAAAACACTTTAAATCTATAACACATTTTATAAGAGGCTGAGAAATTAATCAAGGTACTATAAAATTATCTTATAATAACAAGACAATAAATACACAATTTTTGATTACATGTTTTTATAATAAATTTCCATTTTAAATTCTTAAATTAATATGAAAATTGTAATTTAAATATTTATGTCCAACAAAAATACCAATACTTATACTATGATAATTTTTTTCACTTTTAAGATATTTAAAGAGTATTTATACATTCAGCGTGAAATTTCTATTTTTTATATGATTTAATATTTATTACAATTAATTACTATTCCTAAAGTAATGTAACTATTCATAACGGTATGTTACTACTCACCAAAAATTAAGTTTGTCTTATTAGACTCTAAATATATTACTGAACCGAACTTTGTATGAAAATTTTTTAAAATTAAAATTATAGTGGTTGAAAATTTATGTTTACATGACTAGGTTATAACAAAGTGGTGTTTTATAGAGACTCGGTGTTTCATTCATTCTATAATAAATATATTTTTATATTCTGGGGGTGTTAAATTATTCCCTCCTTAAAAAGATGTATTCCTCAATATTTGAAATTGAACATCAAAAATTTAATTGTTGATACAAGAAAATTACATTTTGGAAAAAACACACTGGGAATATAAATAAAATATTCTATTAATTAGAGGAAAGGGAAAAGCATCAGTTACTACAAAACAATGCATTCTAATTGGATAACATGGTCATGGATAAATAATCAAACCATCATGTAATGGAATTAAACTCTAAACCCTATACAATGATAAACATAAACAATATTGTTAATGGTTATAAATTTCAAAATACAATGATTTAACACATTATATTTATGTTCGCTGAATTTTCATGATGTACTTAACATTAACCCTTTATCAATAAGAAGCTTCTCTAAAACTCACATTCGAAACATCTGAATGACATCATCATGTATCCTCATAAAATATGGTAATTACAAGAATTAACCTAAAAACCATAATGGAAACATTCATTCATATATATTTATTAAGTAAGATACATGTTATTGGATATATTCCTTAAATCCAAAAGGGTTGTAAACACCATCGATGATAGCATAAACCACTTCACGACATGTTAAAAATCATTTCCATGGTAGTCAGTATTTATCTGAATCAATCATTTCATCATCATTATCTCAACATCATATATATATATATATTAAGGGTTTTCTTTCCCTTAATCATATAAATATATATATATATATAATTTAAATTTTAACATTCTTCTAAATCACTTTTCCTTTGTATTGTTCATCATACGACCACAAATACTTAATAAACGATTACTGCAATAGAATCCTTATATATCTCATAATTCAAATAACTATTACATTATTGAAAACATATTGAAATGAAAATATTATTGACTAGGAATATTAATCATTCTACACTATCTGTGGTAGCATCATAACTTAATCATTGTCAAAAACCATCATTGGGGTTATATTCCTTTAACGATTGCGACATTGAATCACATAGTGTACCATATCCTTGCAGTTGAATCATTGTGCATTAGAAACAATTTTCTTACCCTTGTAGTTATGAAATTGGTGTCCTTTTTCTCCACTCTTATCAAAAACTCCCATTTTCTTCATGCATTTAACATGGTTATTATTTCCATAATTTTCTCATGTTGGAAAACTCTTCTTTATCTTTTTCAATTTATCCCCATATTTCACTTCCATCCTCTTATTCTTTTTCTTCCCTTAAAAACCATTGGACTCAAAGAATTATTTACATACCTTGTTGACACATGATATTATTTCTTCATATGACGAGGATACTTGGGTGATAATCTTCTTCTGAAAATATCTCTTAAGATCGTCAGAGATATGATTCTTCATATACTTCACATCACGTGTATTGGTGATGTTTTTATTACTTCTTCTATGGACCATCTCTAATAAATTTACATATTATATATTAGCTCATAATTTTATGCACTCTATATGACACTAAACATGGTATAGCTCATAGCATAAAATTAAGCATTGTAAATTCTAGAACCATATTCATTGGCCACCTTTGGGGCATAAATCATACATAATGGTGGGTAAATAAAATGTGAATTATCCTAAGAATATCACCCTAGAGTGTCGAACCAAGAGTGAATCAAGTCCCACTCTTATTTACAAGGATACCCCAGGTCAAACCTGAAACTCCTTGTCAGAGTTTTCACTCTTAGGTACATCTGTGCTAGAGCCACCTCTACTTATTTGTATGCAGATAGAGACGTATTTTCTAGAAAAATCCACATAATCTATTATTCACTAAAATTAAAATATTTTCTTGTTCATGTATCCTCATATACCATCATATGGCTTTGTTTCCTAACCTATGTTTTCTAAATCTAGTTCCAGAGGTTTCTACTAAAATTCCCCTGTTATCAAGTGTAATGCACCGACCCTCTAGACCGGGGTCGGTGCATTACTTATTACCTTGGCATGATTACAAAGAATCAAATCCTGAAGGATTTAGTAGTTTAGTAGTCATGAATAATCTAGATTCATACATTTTACCCATATTTAATTGGGAAAGGTAACAAAATTCAACACATAAGAAAACTAAAAGACTGTATCCATGAGAACTATATAAATGGTCTCCTATTCATAACATGTTGAAGTTAAAAAATTGAAATCAGTGAGATCAAATTCTCAGTAATGGTTTAAAATATTGGAAATATAAATCAATAATAACTGAATCATAAACATTAAGGAATCATTAATATGGCATTGTGAATAAATTAAAAACTCACGCCATTAATAAACTGAAAATGAAACTACATCCATAGGTTTTGTCATCGTGAAAACCTCATAGATAGTAATAATTAAAAATGAATAAATAGAATTATTTTTAATTAGACATCATGTATCTAGAACATGATTCCACACTACTGTCAAAATAGTTTATGTCTGTGGGTAGAAACCTGTCTGATATTTGGAAACAAGCTCGATAGGTTTGTCGCCAGCTGATTTGACTCCGAAGACCTATTGATGCATCAAGGGGCTATAGTGGGCCCCACCTTTCACTTCATGTCCAATGAATTCTTTATACATAGACATAATACATGTAAAATAATCCTTCTCAATATTCTTATATATTTCAGGATACACATTCATCAAAGGATGTTGACATAAATAATGATACTTTTAAATGAGACCATTGGAAAAATATTTAGGAAATAATACTTAATCATTCTGAAGTGTCCAATACCACCATGAAACATTTAAATAATAATCCCTTAGAATATCAGGATTATAAAAATACAACAGATATGATATATTAAATTTTAGTCCATACACCATAAGAAAGAAATAAATGGTAAACAAGTCATATATCTCAAAAAATTAAACTGTGATGAGAAAAATCAATTATAATTTGGAAAGAAGAGTTTTTTGGTAAAAAATTTGTATTTTCTATAAATATTGATTTAAACTTGTATATCCCAGAAAATAAAAGGTATGGATGTTGATATTAAATTTGAGGCATAATTGATGTCCTACTAATGTAAAATCATCTTAAGAGTGATTTTAAAGAAGCTTTATGATTAGAACATTTTATGGTGGTTTAGGAATTCATTAAACTGATTTTAATGTACTAAGTCGTGTTTTATTTTATAAAATCTGAAATGAACCGAAATAGAATTTAAAATCTGTGATTTCAAAAAAAAAAGATAAACATGGCTTAAAATAGATTATAGAGTGAACATCAAAATATGTATTAATTTTAGAAGTTCCTTGAATCAAACTTGTTGTTGATGCTCCTTTCATTCACAGAGTCTAACGAATGAAAAAGGGGAAAACCTGAAGCACAAATAGATTCATCCTTTGAAGAAAATAAAAAATTTACAAAGTCATGAACAAAGAAATCTTTAAACATGGTTCGTGCAAGTTTCATTATGGTCACGAAAGTACACTTGCACGCCACATATGGGTCGTGCAAGTCACTTGAGCACCCTATTATCTTTTCACCCAAGGTCCTCAGATGGCCTATAAATACCCCTTATAGGCCTCCCATTTCAAGGACGAATAATCAAAAACTCAGATTTTAGCTCTGGTCACCCAAGTATCCGTCTGAAGCCTTCCGAACACTTCTATGGTAAATCATTACCTAGATTGAAAGATCTTAAGAGGAAGAATAATTCCTAAGTATTAGAACTCATCAACACTTGTGCACCTAAGTTTCCATCCCTTAAGGGAAGTGATGATACTTGCGTGCCTCCTATCCCTCTAAAGGAAACTTGCGCGCCACTCATCTGAAAGCCTATAGGGATGACACTATGGGCTCCAATCCAAAGTCTCCCAAGTATCACTTCACAGGTTCTTCATCTCCCAAGTGAACTCATGGATCACAAGTATACTTGTGTGACCAATACATGTGCACCAGACCAATACTTGTGTTCCTCCTTCCAATTCACTTCATTTCCTAAAATTAACCTCTCCCCTTCAAGATTTAGCCTTTAAAACCCCCTTCAAATCTATCTATGGCATGGTTCCTCTGTTGAATTCCTTATCTGAAAGGAATTTTGTGGAACATCTCTCAAAAACGCGTGATTTACATAACATTATGTCACTAAGGTTAGAGATTTCCATCATTCAATATCATCCTTTATGATGAGAAGATCCCTAATCTGGGCATCCTCCTTAAGAGTAATCCCAAAGATCTCTAATCTTGGCATCCTCCTTAAGAGTAAGCCCCAAGTTCCCTATTTGGGAAATACTCCATAGAAGTAAGCCACAATTTCCCTAAAGTGGGCATAATCCTTAGATGTAAGCCCCAAGTTCCAAGTCCTCTTAACATGCGCATCCTTCTCAGGAGTATGCCCTAGTCATAATTTCCCTTAACCTGGGACTCCTTTTTAAGAGTAAGGCCCAGTCATAATTTCTTTTGATTTGGGATTCCTTCTCAGGAATAAAACCCAATCACAAGTCCCCCCTAATATGGGAATCTTTTTTAGGAGTAATTCACAAGTTAGAGTATTCAAATCTCCATAAATCCCTAATACCTTTATAGACCCTGCACTAGGTCTTCTTTCCCGAACTAAGTCATGATCTTCATTTACTTGGGTAATCACACATACATGAGCCCTATATCAATCTTGGTGGCCGGATATTTTATGGAACAAATCATCAGGTTTACTGATACCTCTTGTTTCTCATACCGATCATGACTCACGTGAGCTTAGAATGTAAATGTAACCACAACATATCTCTTTTTGGGACATTAATCATACGTATTCCCCACACTTCTTACTCAAACTACATGGACATTGATCTCTTCCGTAAAAGTAGAGTACATTGGAATACTTTCTAAGGTTCAAGCCCATAACCAATTAATTCTCATATGTCCCATATGACATTAAACTATATCTTAATTCCCAAACAATGTGGGTTCTGATTCCTCTTTAACAAGGATACGTAGGTAGCCCATCTGTGGGTATAATCCCAACTCTGAAATAATCCATATCCTTCTGAATAACAATAAACATGAAGTGCCCCACTGAGTCGCTTTAAAACCAGTATGGTCATCATAATGACAAAGAGATTTCTATATAATGTATTGAAGGATACTGTTGACTAATAATCTCCAATACATATGAATAATTCTCTATCGATAAAGAACCTCAAATACATATAAAAGATTCTCAAAATCTCATAAATATCAATCATTGATTTCCAAATCTAAAGGAAAACAAATTTTCATACATTGTGGATTAATAAGGATTCATGAACATAACATACATCTATGAGAGACTCTCTGAGTAGGCAATAATTCCCCCCCCCAAATGGTGTGATGAGCCTAACCTCCCATCCTCTCGAACAATGCAAATTCTTAAGCCTCACCGGACCAAAACTAATGAGCACCTACCTTTGGAAATTAGGTCCAAATGGATATAGAATAATTGGATGTTTCTGGTTCTACGAATAAACCCATTAGAGACTGATTGGAAAAGTTGGAACCATAAACAAACAAGGTCATCCCCATTTCCAGAAGATAGAAAAATGGTGAACCCGACATGAATCTTTAAACAAGTTTAAATGATGTTTTAATTAATTTTTAGGCCCCTATTAAATTCAATATGTGGGCCAACAAAGTAATCAATCACATATTTGTTCATCCAAATGATTTAATCTATCCACAATTATCTGGATTATGTCTCCTATATCAAATAAGAACTCCATTACAATATCTCTCTGCATTACAGAAATGGGTTCTTTAATGTTAACACCTATGAATGCTTTGGCCGTTACTCCTACTAGATCCTCGTCCACTCTGAGGAAACATCACCCACTCAACATCTTCAATGCTGGGTCACAAATGCATTGGTTAGGGAATACCATCAACACGGTACCATCCTGACTCTGGAGGCCGCTCGACAAGCCCTCCATGTTAACAATTTACCGTAGTTGTCTAGACAGCGACGACCAGTGATCAAGAAGCAGGCGGTGCTAGAAATCATCTCAAATAGTTTCGAGTCATTATACATGGAACGCAACAACCAGCCTCTTTCATATTACAGATAGGTGAATGAAGAGGTCACTGAAGGCATTGGTTCAAGAAAACAGGAGTCCTTCCGGAGGACACCCATCAACAATCGCCTCCAGACTCGTGCAGTAGTGCACCCTCAACATGATAAGGGTATCACCTCTAGGGGTTTGGTTCAGGTCCCTTAGACCCGATCATGCAAGAAGAACCATCAAAGGTAAAATTAAGCCAACAGGGATCGGTTTCATACCCTTGCACCCTTCAAAGAAATCCATCAACCTAAATTGATGGCAAGCAACGAGTGAGAACACACACCTATCCATTCAAATCCCGCTGTCCAGTAGACTCGTCTGGTAGCAACCCACCAATCTCTTCTGGAAATTACGATGGTGTAATACAGGCATGCACATACACCTTTTTATAATTGATTATCTAGTCATTAGGCTTGTCTGACTACATCCAATGGACCTCACCAATCAAATGTGGTGACCACTTGTAAACAGGCACATACACCTTTTTACAATCCCCAATTATGTCGGCAGTCTCATCTTCCAGTATTAAAGGAAATTTGTTAACCATACTTGATGAATAATACAAAACAGGCACATACACTTACCAATGTTCATCAAGCCTACCAAGAGTCTCGTTTGGTAGCACCCAGAAAAGTCAGTTAGAAAGCTCTGACGACAAATTTGGAGCAGACTCAACTCTCTGCCCCTATGCATAAGTAATGTCAATATCCATTGACAGGAAAAGGAGAACATGAGAAGGCACATAAACCTACTCCAGAAACGGAATGGATGTATATTCTAGTTCTAACAGGAGAAGTCACCAAGAACATTCTGACAATGGTGAATGAGAAGAAGAAAATCCCTTCCCATATTCTGGATGCCAATCAGAATATTATAACAACTTCAGCAGCTTCACAGGGAAAGAATCATAAATATAACACTATAAGTGGATTGACTCATCATCATGTCACTCCGAAGTAGATAGACACCTCTGTTCCAGTCCAAGAGGGTCGTGGGGAAAACTCCCATATGTCATACGGACAATCAATTCGGGCACATACCCCTAATTTAAATCGAGATAATCAGCCTAACCTCACCATTTCTCCCAAGAAGGAACATACACCAGCCCATAATAACCACTTTCTTCAACAAGTGTTTTCCAAATATAGTAAGAAGGAATCTAAGAAAGAGACCCATCCAGCACAGTCAAGAAATCAAGAGCTAATCTATAATAAGGCCTTGCTCGATGCTTGAGTTCTTGATGTACTCAGAAAATTGTCTGTTGCAACTCAAGATTCAACTCTCTCATTTCCCAATAGTGGGAACAATAATTTTGAAGGTCTTCCTCAGAAAATTACTCATGAAGGATTTCTGTAAGACAGTTCGGTCGGTCTTAGAGTATCATCTTCAGATGAGAGCCACAATAATCGTCTGCATGGCCAAAAGACTAAGGAGCAAGAGGTATCATCTTATGATGTAACCCACCATGGTGGTCCTCCCCATGATGATGAATTTAGATGTGAAATTCCTCTCTGCAGTCATAATTCGCATTACCAGGTAAATTATTTAAAGGAAAATATAGTAACGAGAAATCCCTCTTATCTTGAGGCACTTGCAAATGTGAAGCCAGACATGTTTGATGCTATGCCGCTAGTAGGTGAAATAATTTCTCAATCAGAAGATATCTCAGGGAGTAGGTCATTATACGAACATCCCTTGGGTCATTCATAATATAATTTGACAAATGAATTCTCTACCAATCTTGTTGAATCTGATAAAGCAACAAAGAATCACCAACTTTGGTCTAATCGGGTAGAAGAATCTTCATCAAATGATAAGAAGGAAGTGCTGAATATGAGAAAGCAACTGGAGAAAGGTGATGTACCAGTCATGTTTTGGCCTTTGGCTAACTCTCAATATGATATTATAGAAATTTTGATGGATGATTGTATTCATGATATTCTCCTCAACATGTGGAAAACTCTTTGTCAATTAAAGGAGAAAATATTATCTTATGATGAATATGACAATCATGTTAAGATAATAGAAGGGTTGCAACGCCAAATTGATTTGGCATCTCTCTCAGTTTCCTGACATCCAAAGGTTGAAAAGAAGTAGAGATCCCTTCAACTTTCATGCCTTGGTGCGTTAAAATGTTTGCACCAGTTAATTTCCAATGCCCCTATCTAGTATTCATATCAGGGGATGTGGTGTTCCTGGAGAACTACATTTCACTATACTCTCTCGCCAACAAAGCCCACCGAAAGTTGTCTCATGAAATTTTATTTCCCATGGTCGGCCATACCCAATTGGTTTTCTGTGTAATCAAAGGATTCCCCAACAACATGCCTCATGATGTTCTTCCGAAAGTCAGGCATATAAAGAACAAGTTGTCGAATTACTCATACATTAAGAAAATGAGAATATCGAACAGGATTCTCATTTTTATAATGCACATCATTAGGTGATAGAAGTGTTAAAAATCATCCAATGGTCATTTGAGCCAGGTAATTTGAGTAGATGTAGGTTGATGAATCCATCTAATTTCAGGACCAAAGTATGCAAAATCAGGAGAGCTTTTAAGAAAGTCTCAGATGTAGCAGCTCAAGAACCACCTTAGCTTACCAGACTATGGATTATTTTAACCCAACCCTCTCGATCAATAGTTAGGATTCAAGGAGTTGAGTAGGAACAACAGGAACAACCCCAGTCCACAGAACTGGGAACTTCTTCATATTCTCAATCTCTTCCTCAGCGAAAGTCAGTCTTCTCTCGATTAGAGAAAGAGCCATGGGAGGAACACAAAGACGAATTATCTTCAGACTCCCTCTAAATTACGGTTCAACAAAAAGTTCCTGAGGGATAAAACAAAGAAAATCCAAGGTATCATAAAGGACATGGAAAAAGATAGTATCGCAGAAGTGCTGATAAAAGGGTTGCAATGTGTTATGCATCGATAAATGTCATCAATGTTGTTGTCACATATCCCCTAGAACATGAGGCTCACTCAAAGGAATCAGATGAAGAAGGTCATGTTCAAGAGGCTGTACACACTGAAACAAATAGGGAAGGTGTGCATACGAAAAATCAATGGATTAACCAGTATTTAGGTATTCCTTCAAATAACCAAATTCTCCCTATACAAATGGCTTCAAACAAGGGGAAATGAAAAAATTCAGGTTAACCCTAACTCTAGAGAAGGGAAATCACTCTCATTAGAGGAATGGTTTCCACAACAAGAGGAAAAATAAAGGAGTTCAGGAGGTTAAATGTGGAACTACTTCAAGGTAGTCTTCCTCTTAAGAGAGCTGGAGTTAGTCAGTCAAGGGAATTGGTTACAGGTACAGGGATGGATCAAGAATATCCTCCATTACCAGTACACCCTCACAGGTCCAATACTATGGGTTATACGCAATAACAACTGGCAATACTACCATTAGTGGTAGTCTCGATCACTATACCCATCCAAACTCTAGTTCTTGTACCTACATAGGTCCATCTCAAACAGATGTTTCTCAAAAATTAATGATTATCATTGAGTCATTAACATCTAGGTTGGAATCTATGGAGAAGAAAGTGTGCACCAGTTCAGCCGGAGAAAAGTGCTTACCCTGAATGGGTTGATGCAATTCACCCCCATCAAATTTTTCGAGTACCACAATGCCAATTTTTAATGGTTTGGGAGATCAAAAAGAACACTTAACACATTGTATTTCTCATTGTGACCCTATGATGGGAACTCCTCAACAACAAGAAGTAGTTAAGATCTTGTGTTTTGTACAGTCATTACAAGGAACTGCTTTTTCATGGTATACAAGCTTGTATTCCTGGTCAATTATTGTGTGGGAGGGTTTCCTTAAAAAATTCCTTCTTCAATTCATCTCAACGTTTCCAAATACAACAGTTTTTTATCTTACAAATTGTATACAAAGGGAGAATGAAATATTTTTAGATTTCATTGCTCAATGGAAAAGATTAACATATTCTTTAAGTTTAGTACTCCCTCAAGAAGAATTGTTTCCAATCTCTGTGGCAAATTTCCGTGATGAATTACGCACACCATTGATCCCTGTGAAATACACATGAAGGTTTTGAGACCTTACTTCATTCGCTCAGCAGATTGGAGACTCTCTTACAGAGACTAAGGCTAATACTCATGTAATTCCATCAGCTCCAGGTAGGAGAATGGGGAGAGCAGAGACTGCTACAATTACACTTCAACAAGTACCTGTACTTGCTTCCACTCCAATACCGTCATCTTATCAAAGTGCTCCACCTCCAGAGCATCAACAACAATGGCCACCTCATCAAAATTATCAAAGAGATCAAAGGTGGAAACAGTTTGAAGATTTGAATAACAAAGTTTATTTTTTCTAGAATGAAAAAGTTTCTCACTACTTCACCTCAGCTCATGAAAATAATCTGGTTCAGTTTCCAAGGCCCAAAAGGCTGATAATGGAAGGATATGAAGACCTCTCTAACTATTTCCCATTTCATCAGATGTTGGGGCATCCCAGTCATGAGTGTTTTTTCTTCAATGACCTCCTGAAAAATATGGTGGACTCTGGACATGTAAAACTGAAAAGTTCTTCATCCCAGGTAGCATGTGTTTCTACTATAGATCCAGAGGATGAAGGTGAGTGGCATGATGTCAAAAGTAAAAATGCGTAGAAATGTGATGATTGGATGGTCAGGAAAATGATTGTAGAGACCAGAAGCTTGACGTACATAGAAATTACATTACTTTTATGGAATACTTAATACATAACAAAAACAGACACACAAGGACCGTAATAGATTAGTGTCTTTGGAAACTCAGAATATAAACATCTAATCATGTGGAAAGATCTTCAAAATCTCCCATAACGATCTTCCCCTTTTCGTTTCCTTACCTCAAACCTTTCTTTATTTCCTAGGGAAAATAAAACATAAAAACGGTGATCTCAAATTCTCAGTAAGGTTAAACATAGAGAACATAAAACAATCCATAAACATTTGAAAGCAAAAACTTGAACATATAATCTAAACCTTAAAACCTCGAGTAAAGACATAAATCATGGAAGTAAGTAAGGTATTTATCATAAAGGAACATGAATCACGATAACATAGAATGGGAATAAAACATGTAATTGTGGCAACCATTAAGTACATGATATGATTTCCATAGTAACCAAGGCATTGCTTCCAAGACTATCTTAGTGGATAAAGTCCCTTTCTGAATCGAGTTCACTCCTCGATCCAGTCCTGTAACACTGAATCAGATTTCCTTACCGTTTCAGCCATGTCTATCTCATGAGATATATAATCTTTACCCAATGAATTGGAGAGAGATATAGGTCCCACCCATCTCATAATGAAATCATTCTTACTGGTTCCACAAAATAAACTGAAAACATTCATCATAACCCAATGAATAAAATGGGTTTCATAAACATCATCCCATAATTTCATAGTCCTTATAAAAGAAATGGAAATTTCATCATAAGAAAAGTGAAACCATGTAAATCATAGAGACATTATACTTGAAACATACACATATGAAATAATGTCATCTTAGATGAAAAATCGTTTTGATAAAAACACATTAAATGAATTCTTGAGGAAAATATCCTTTCTTCTTCAAAATGATTTTCTTTTCACAAAACGTCAGGAAATTTTAAAAGAAAGATATTTTGTTGAAAATAGTCATGAAATAATTTGAAGGAAGCTTCATGAAAATAAGGCTTTATAAAAACATAAAAATCCTTTGATGCCGTATACGTTAAAAACATTCTTCTCGTACTTTTGTCGGAAAAGTCATCAAGTACCTTGTATGGTAAATAAAAGAAAGATTCCTTCCATACCATGGGGTAAAAGTCAAAATGGGTAAAAAGGAATTCCAACATACATGAATACACTTTTATAAAACATGTACATGGATGATATCAATAACCCCAGTAAATACTTACGAATAAGCAATCTTGGATAAAAATGAGATTTACAAAATTATCCATTACCTTAGGTCCGATATACTTCGTATGGATCCGAAAATCTTGTATATTGATTTAAATAATGTCGTTGACTTATTACATAATCATATTAATTGTTATGATATCATATATGTTTCACTTATGACTTTATATTACCCATTCTTTTGTAAATTTCATGTTAAAGAAGCGTTTTGGGTAAAATCATTTCATTTATCGTATGTGTTTCGACTTGTTTTTCTTGATATTGTTACTTATATCCTGATTTACATAATTCCAGAATGTAAAACACGATTTATATAAAATATATATTTATCATATACATATATATTATAGATCGATAAACGGAATGAAAAACACTGTTCATGGAGATGGTAGTCCGTACGTACGCATGAACGCTGTTTACGTTTCCTTATTGAATTTAATGGAATTAAGTAGATGAAATATATATATATATATATATGTATATGTATAAATAAATCCATTAGCTTCATTATTTCATATATTTCATATTATTTATTATATATACTTTATAATCATTCTTGAATGGCTAATAATGGAAAATGAATCTCATCGCATTCGTGGTGACGGTAGTCCGTACGTACGCACGAGCAATGAATCATTCCCATGATCGTGGAATTATATTGAAGTGTATGTATAATATTACAGAATCAATATCACTTTAAAATAACCATATATAGTTATTTATTTACACCATTATACCCATCCATGTAAGGTGGTGGCAGAAAATAGATTTCACCACGGCGTGGAGACGGTATTCCGTACGTATGCACACACTGTGATTTTGTTTTACGTATGATGGATAGATGGTAAAATATGGTTCTTTCATACTTATAATACCATATCGGTATATGAGTGATACTGAATTTATTACTTCATAATGAAACAACTATAGAAGAAGAAGTGGAAGAACAAATAAAGGTGAAGAAATCGTTAATGAACATTACCTCTTCTTTGAAGCGCCTCTTTGAGACCTCCTTTTAGGGTAATAAAATGGTCTTTGAAGAATACCAGGACCTATAGAATTTTTCTAGGGAAGTGGAAAAGAGAATTTGGTGGGGGTTGGCCGAGCTTGAAGTCTCAAAGGGGTGTGAGGAAGAGAGGGAGGAGGTTCCCTTTTATAAGGGAGGAGAGGGGCACCTTTGGAATAACTCAAAATATTATTTTATTATAAAGTCATGTTCGGTTTTTAAAAGCTAAATATTGATTTATTTAGAAGAAAAGGTGGGTATGGGTCTAAATAATCTCATCGAATAGAATTTATATGAGTTTATGTTTCTATTTTAACCTTATAATTTAGATTTAACTTTAAGTTAAATAATTTTTCTTTTACCGTGTCTTCTTCTTTTCTTACACTATAAGGTTAATAAACTTACTATAACAAGCCAAAATAACCCCAAGATGTTTATTATTAATATATATAACCTTATCTAAGTCATTTGGCCAAACCTTAGATTTTTAGGAATAAAAATAATAATAATAAAAAATATAATATTTGTTTTAAAAAACTATTTTATGTCAATTTTGACACTATTTGGTAATTGATTTTTGTGAAAATCATACAAGAATGATTCGTTCGAAAAAAGTTAACTAAATCCATAATAACATGTCATATTAACCTATGAAATTAGTGGAATTCACAAAAAGTCTCAAATTACATTTATTTGGGTATTTATAACATCACTTATGTCAATATTTCATTAATAAGATAATTAATGCATCATCATTGTGTCATAAATAAATTAAATTATTTAATTTCTAAAAATTACCAATAAAATACCATTATGTAGGAAATCATTTTATATTTCTAATGAATATTTATAGTCGAATTTACCTTATGTAAAACCCTATATTAAAAATTATTTAGTTATTAAACATTGATTTTAACTATTTTAACCCTTCTTTGAATAAATTAATAACAAATGTCCTAATCTAATCCAAGTGGGCCTAAATGGTCATATTTTATTCCTAACGTTGTTTTTGATTGAATTATACTTATCCAATATAATTAAGACATGTTTTAGGATAATATTAATATCATTTGTACCATTAATTACCCTATTTACTTTTAACCATGGTAAATAAAAAAAAGTTACTATACACAAAAAATTATTTTCATCTCATTAAACCACATTTTAGTCCTTGATATTAACTGTGTCTCTCGGATTTTATAAATTCAATTCACAGAAGTTGTAATGTTTAATTTAAATTTAAAAAGTCAGTTTTTTAACTACCACTAAGTGGTTTCACTATTCCTCGAAAATTTATGTTTTTCCGAAAAATACCAAACATTCAGCCTAAGCATCATTTGATATTCCGAATTCAAAATTGATGACTATATTTCCAAATTCATAACTTAAAAGTGGCATTAATTAATTTTAAATTTAATTCCCGTTACCAAAAAATAGCGTGTTTTTAAGAAACAAATACAATCAAAAGATTGATACTTGTTTATATCTAATTTCAAAGTGAAATTAATTCCAATGACCAACATTGGATTAAATGGTAAAAATATATTATAATTACACTTTAACCCCAATTAAAAATATAATCAAACCATATAAATTATTTCGATGAAAAAAATTGTTTTTTAATTAAAATATAGCATGTTTTTACTATTCATTTAAAATATAAAAGTTATCAGAATAATATGAAAATTTTATCAAAAGTAAATTTTTATATCATTATTCTGAATAAGAATTTTATTTTGTAAAATTGAGCATATAGACATTTCAAAAACAAGATTTAATGTGGGTGCTCCATCAAAAGGCGGAAAACTACATTTTTTAAAAAATACTTATTTTACTCGAAAAATTGATTTTGTTCTCATACCATGTTCTAGAAAATGTGTAAGATGAATAATAATGTTATGAAATTCAAAATGTAGTTGATAATATTCATAACGCCTAGTTTATAATAATATTATAACCATATATCATTGTTTAGTGAAACCTGGCATTGCGTACAACATAGGCTATCGAGGAAGGTCGTGATTGCGTGTAATGGAAGCCATGTCAGGGTTGCGTGTTGTGCAAGGCTCCTCTGTTGTTTTGTATAACATAATCCAACCATATTTCATTTATACATTGAATATATATATATATATATATATATACACTCAATGTTTCGTAGAATAACTACTATCAAAATTGTGTGTAACATGATCCAAGAATAGTGTTGTGTATACTGCAACCTCATACGGTATTGCGTATAGCGCAAAGTAATCTTGTTGTAGCTTACAACAAAAGACATCAATGAAATTAAAAAAATATTTTTCATAAAATCTCGGAGTGTTACATTCTACCCCCCTTAAAATGAATTTCTACCTCGAAATTCGTTGGGGGTTATAAATTGTTTACTATTTATAGAAACCCACATCGTAAAAAGGAATAATAAAACTTAATTTTAAAAACTAAAGTATGATATGTAATGATTACCCAAAGTAACTCATCACTGGGTTTCTATATAGAAGAAAATAGGTGAAAATATGGATATGGAAGAAAAATCTAACCATCATGTTATGATGGAGAGTGGTAGAGAACATGGCTACGAAAAATCCATCAATCACAATGCCATAGATTTGTGATGATCTAAGGTATCATCTTATTCATCGGATATAAGGGCACTAGGACAACATTTTTGGTTTTCGAGATCATTTCCCTAAATTTGATGAAATTGGAATTAGAATAAATACTTTCGTGATTTTGGTACAGTCTCTCCGTTGGTCGTTCATTGGACAATTCCCAATTCATCTCTTAATGAAATGAAGTTGAATTTGTCATTCCTGAAGTGTTAGCAGATCATGTGATAGAATGATGGGTCATTCCATCTGTCTGAAACAAAATGATAGAAAAGTTATCAAAAATACATAAGTCCATCTATAGTGAGATTAATCATATATGGTTCCTAAAATGGAATTATACTTCATATATCATACTTCTAAATATAATAAAACTAGTTTCTACTAAACAGGGACTTCCTGTAGGCCAGTGGTAGTCGATAAAGGCCAGTCGCACTTCGGTTGTGGGTTCGATTCTTACAGCCTTGTCCGATGCGATGGGTTGTCGCTCATCCTGCAGGTTGTCCTTTTCCTAAAACTACATTAATATAACATCCCATCAATAGTATCAAAAAAATTTCTATCCTTAAACAATAATAACTTATGCCCAACATAATCCATTCCAATCTTTAGGCTTATCCATAATACTATAGTCCACTCTCATATTATAGTGAAAATGATTACCAGATATTTCATATAACAAGCATGTTAATACCATCGTTGATCCTCATATATCATAAGATATGTCTTGTTGGTCACATTCGAAATATTCTAAAGCCTTAATCATGTATTTTCTTGAAAAATGAATACCCATTGAATCTTAGTGAAATCATGAGTGTTGTTAAAAGTTAACTCTTTCCACATACCAAAACCCCAAAATTCTATATACTCAAACCATGATATAACTATTTCCTTATATCAGTCATGATCTCATGAATACTGTCAAACATTTCATTTTCTCCTTATCCCTTCATTATGCACATATCATCTTTTTTCCAAAAATATCTCAATCACTTTCCATGGTTACTGGTACCATAAAATTATTGAAAACCACAATAGACCAATACATAAATATTCCAATATTCCACGATAATATATACAACATTATTTTGGAATCCTATTAAATAAACACTTAATCATTCCACCACATCATTGTCATATTCAACATCGCCAATAGTGATTGCATGTGACTTCCCTTTGTCCTTTTCCTTAAGTGGCTTCTCATGTCTATCATTATTAACCCTTGGATTAGGGCATTTATTATCATAATGCCCCATTTCCTTGAACTTCAAGCATTTGAGTGTTGGTGGTGCGTTCTCTGCAGTCCTTTCTTTATTCACATCATTAGCAACCCTTTTTCCATTACATTGACAGTCACCTGCTCGATGACCTTATTTTACACACTAAAAACATTTCCTAGTCCCTTTAAGACAATCTCCACCATGCTTCTTTCCACACTTTGAGCATAAGGAAACATTCATATTCTTTTCACCATTATTCTGAGATTTCTCCTTGAACTCCATCTTTCATTTCATGTCAAAAACATGAGATGGATAAGTAACACCAACTTCCATTTCTACCTTGATAGCACAACACACAATTTCTTCATAGCTACTAAAGTCTCTTTTAGCTAATTCCCTTCAAAGATTTGGTTTTAAGCCACTTAAGAATTGATCAACTTTGCATTCAGGTTGGATGATAATGCCAGATTCATACCTTGCAAGCCTTGTAAAATTATCTTCGTATACACCAACAGATTCATCATCCTTTTCCTTTAGTTCAAGAATCTCCTTCTCCATATTTTTTTGAAGAATAAGAGGGAAGTACTTATTGAAATATAAGTTCTTGAACTCATCCCATTCCATGGACTCAATTTCATCTCTTGGCCTCATATTCTTGATAATAGTCCACCATTGACCAGCTTCACCTTCCAAATGATATACTGCTAAGATGACTTTATCATGTTCAGAACATTAATGAATTGAAAATATCCTTTCACTGGTACTGATCCATTGTTCAGTAACAAGTGGATCAGAAGACCCACTGAAAGAATGTGGACATTGCCTCATGAAGGACTCAATACAATATTGTTCCCTTCTCTGCTCATTTGGATGTCCAGAATGATTCATAGCTTGTGTAAGTGTAGAAATAAGATTTTTCACTCCATCTCCCATAACATTTGTTTGTTTAGGAGGAAAATCATTTCATTGTCAATTGCATTGATCAACACTATTCCTTTGGGTTCCATCCATCATCTAAAACCCAAAAAGAATAGTGTGAGAGGCAAAACTCATGCTAGGGAAAAAAACATAATAAAGGGGCAGTATCTTCAATATCTAACATCTTAGGTTTAATTCTATGATCCTTACCATAATTCTAGGACTATAACCTATACTTATACTTATCCTTAGGGACATCCCTAGACATCCCTTAGAAATACCTCTAGGGATCTCACTAAAGTTCTCGCATCCTAGTATCCAAAGGTTGACTAAACGTTTCCTCTGATACCAACTATAGAGACCCGAAGCTTAAAGTACATGGACATTACATTACTTTTGTGTAATACTTAATACATAACAAAAACAGACACACAAGGACAGTAATTGTTTAGTGTCTTTGGAAACTCAGAATATAAACATCTAATCATGTTGAAAGATCTTCAACATCTCCCATAACGATCTTCCCCATTTCGTTTCCTTACCAAAAAACATTCTATATTTCTTCGGGAAAATAAAACATACAAAGGGTGAACTCAAATGATCAGTAAGGGAAAACATAGAGAACATAAAACAATCCCTTAACATTTGAAAGCAAAAATTTGAACATGAAATCTAAACCTTAAAACCTCGAGCAAGGACATAAATCTTGGAAGTAATAAAGGAATTTATCATAAAGGAACATCAATCACGATAAAATAGCATAGGAATAAAACATGTAATTATGGAAACCATTAAGCACATGATATGATTTCCGTAGTAGCCGAGGCATTGTTTCTGAGACCATCTTAGTGGACAAAGTCCCTTTCTAAATCGAGTTCACTCCTCGATCTAGTCCTATATCACTGAATTAGATCAACTTACTGTTCCAGCCATATCTATCTCATGAGATATATAATCTTTACCCAATGCATTGGAGGTAGATATAGGTCCCACCCATCTCATAATGAAATCATTCTTACTTGTGCCACCAAATAAACTTAAAACATTCATCATAACACAAAGAATAAAATGGGTTTCATAAACATCATCCCATTATTTCATTATCCATATAAAACAAATGGAAATTTCATCATAAGAAAAGTGTAACCATGTAAATAATAGAGACATTATACTTGAAACATACACATATGAAATAATGTCATCTTAGTTGGAAAAATGGTTTTGATGAAATACTTGAAATGAATTCTTGAAGAAAATATCCTTTCTTCTTCAAAAACAATTTCTTTTCACAAAATGTCATGCAATTTTAAAAGAAAGAGATTTTTTTGAAAATAGTCATGAAATATTTTGGAGGAAGCTTCATGAAAATAAGGCTTTATAAAACCGTCAAAATCCTTTCATGCTGTATACGTTAAAAAACATTCTTCTTGTACTTTTGTCAGAAAAGTCAAAAGGTACCTTGTAGGGTAAATAAAAGAAAGATTCCTTCCTTACCATGGGTTAAGATTCAAAATGGGTAAAAAGGAATTTAAACATACATGAATACACATTTATAAAACATGGACATGGATGATATCAATATCCCCAGTAAATACTTACGAATAATAAATCTTGGATAAAAATGAGATTTGCAAAATTAACCCTTACCTTAGGTCTGATATGCTTCGTATGGATCCGAACCTCCTGTATATTGATTTAAATAAGGTCAATGACTTATTAAATAATCCTATTAATTGTTATGATATCATATATGTTTCACTTATGACTTTATATTACCCGTTCTTTTGTAAATTCCATGTTAAAGTAGCGTTTTGGGTAAAATCATTTCATTTATCATATGTGTTTCGACTTGTCATTCTTGATATTATTACATATATACTGATTTAGATAATTCCAGAATTTAAAACATGATTTATATATAATATATATTTATCATATACATATAAATTATAGATCGATAAAAGGAATGAAATACACCGTTCATGGAGATGGTAGCCCGTACGTATGCATGAATGATGTTTTCGTTTCCTTATTGAATTGATTGGAATTAAGTAGATGAAATATATATATATATACGTATACATAAATACATTAGCTTAATTATGTCATATATTTAACTATTATTCATTTTATATACTTTATAATCATTTTGGAATGGTTAATCATGGAAAATGAATCTCATCGCATTCGTGGAGACGGTAGTCCGTACGTATGCACTAGCGATGATATCATTTCCATGATCACAGAATTGTATTGAAGTGAATGTATAATATTACAGAATCAATATAAATTTACAATAACCATATATAGTTATATATTTACACCATTATACCCATCCATGTAAGGTGGTGGCGGAAAACAGATTACACCACGGCGTGGAGATGGTATTCTGTACGTACGCACATGTGGTGATTTCGTTTTCCGTAGGATGGATAGATGGTGAAATAGGGTTGTTTCATACATATAATGACATATAAGTATATTATTTATTATTATGTTATTAATTCATAATGAAACAAATAAATAAGAAGAAGTTGAAGACGAAATAAAGTTGAAAGAATCGTTAACGGACATTACCTCTTCTTTGAAGTGCCTCTTTGAGACCTCCTTTTAGGGTACTAAAATTGGTCTTTGAAGAAGACAAGGACCTATAGTATGTTTCTAGGGAAGTGGAGAGTGGAATTTGGCAGGGGTTGTCCGAGCATGAAGGCTTATAGTGGTGTGAGGAAGAGAGGGAGGAGGTTCTCTTTTATAAGGGAGGGGAGGGGCACCTTTGGAATAACTCAAAATATTATTTTAATATAAAGTCATATTCGGTTTTTAATAGCTCCAAATTGAGTTATTTTGAAGCTAAGGTGGGTATGGGTATAAATAATCTCATCCAATTGAATTTAGACATGTTTAGGTTTCTATTTTAACCTTATCATTTAGATTTAACTTTAAGATAAATAATTTTTCTTTTACCGTGTCTTCTTGTTTTTTTACACTATAACGTTAATAAACATACTATAACAAGACAAACGAACCCCAAGATGTTTATTAATAATATATATAACTCTATCTAAGTAATGTGGCCAAACCTTATATTTTTATGAATAAAATAACAATTAATAATATAATATTTGTTTTAAAAGCTATTTAATGTCAATTTTGACACTATTTGGCAATTGATTCCTGTGAAAATCATAAAAGAAATATTAGTTTGAACAAATTTAACTAAATCAATAATAAAATGTCATATTAACTTATAAAATTAGTTTAATTCATAAAAGTCTCAAATTACATTTATTTGGGTATTTATAACATCAATTATGTTAATATTTCATTAATAAGATAATTACTGCATCATCATTGTGTCATAAATAAATAAAATTATTTAATGTCTAAAAATTACAAATAAAATACAATTATGTAAGAAACGATTTTAGATTTATAATTAATATTTATAGTTGAATTTATCTTATGTATAACCCTATATTAAAAATTATTTAGTTATTAAACTTTGACTTTAACTATTTTAACCCTTCTTTAAATAAATAAATAATAAATGTCCTATTCTAATTCATGTGGGCCTAAACAGTCATATGTTTTTCCAATGGTTGTTTTTTGTCGAATTATACTAATACAATAGAATTAGGACATGTGTTAGGGTAATATTAATATCATTTGTGCCCTTAATCACCCTATTTACTTTTAACCGTGGAAAATAAAAGTAAAAAGTTACTATTCACAAAAATTATTTTCATCTCATTGAACCAAATTTTAGTCCTTGAAATTAATTGTGTCTTTTGGATTTTATAAATTCAATTCACAGAAGTGGTGACGTTTAATTTAAATTTAAAAAGTCAGTTTTTTAACTACCACTAAGTGGTTTCACTATTCATCGAAAATTGATGTTTTTCAGAAAAATACCAAAAATTCAGCATAAGCATTATATGATATTCCTAATTCAAAATTGATGTATATTTGTCCAAATTCATATCATATAAGTGGCATTATTTAATTTTAAATTTAATTCTCGTAATCAAAACAAATAGTGTTTTTATAAAAAACAAAAACAATCAAACGATTGATACTTGTTTATATCCAATTTCAAAGTGAAATTAATTCTAATGACCAACATTGTATTAAATGGTAAAAATTTATTCTAATTACACTTTAAACACAATTAAAAAGATAGTCTAACCATATAAATTATTTCGATGAAAAAAAGTTGTTTTTAATTAAAATATAGCATGTTTTTACTAATCATTTAAAAAATGAAAGTTATCAAAATAATATGACAAATTTATCCAAAGTAAATTATTATATCCTGATTCTGAAGAAGAATTTTATTTTGTCAAATTGAAATAATAGACATTTCAATAAATAGATTTAAATTGGGTGCTCCATCAAAAGGCGGTAAAACTACATTTTTTGAAAAAAATTTATTTTACTCGAAAAATTGATTTTGTTATCATACCACGTTCTAGAAAATGTGTAAGATGAATAATAATGTTATAAAATTCATAATTTAGTTGATACTATTCATAATGGATAGTTCATAATAATATTATAACCATATATCGTTGTTTAGTAAAACCTGGTATTGTGTACAAGACACGCTATCGAGGAAGGTCGCGAATGCATGTAATGCAATCCAAGTCAGGGGTGCGTGTTGTGCAAGACTCCTCTGTTGTTTCGTATAATAGAATCCAACCATATTTCATTTATACATTGAATATATATATATTTATATATATACGCTCAATGTTTTGTAGAATAACTCCTATCAAAATTGTCTGTAACATGGTCCAAGAATACTATTGTGTATACTGCAACCTCATACGGTGTTGCGTATAGCACAAGGTAATCTTATTGTAGCTCACAACACAAGACATCAATGAAATTAAAAGAATTTGTTTCATAAAATCTCGGGGTGTTACAATGATCAACTGAACTCATGTCATTTTGTGAATGCAATTAATGAAACCAATTGTGTCTTCTGCTATGAATGCCACAACAAAACCCCCTTCATCAGAATGAAAATCCTCAAAGAGGCGGCAGAATTTGATGAAAGAAAATCATTCAGAAGAAGATGATCTCATGTAAAAGCCAAAGTTGCCTTTGTCTCTGGTAGATTTTATGCCATCTAATTTAAAATCATGGGCACCAACCCACCAAATGGAACAGCCTGAATTGGATAATCAGACCGTATCTTCATCAGATGAAGAGTTGATATTTGGTTCTCTTGACACGATTCATTTAACAGATCCTTATGCCAATAACAATTTCAATCATGATGAGCCTGAGTTCCCTATATCAAACATAGGAATTAGAGGATGAGACAGAGGTCTAGGATACAGGGGAATACGTGGATTTTACCAAAGCCACTATTTCAATCCTACCCTTGCTAGAACTTTATATGGAGTAGGAACTCATGGAAAAGCCATTTAGCGGGATCAAAAAGAACAAGAAAGTTCTTCCACACATGGCAGATTCTATCCCAGCATGGTTATTTTAGAATATCGGTTATTGGTTACTCCTTTTTCCTCTCAGCATATAAATAGACCTTGTCAGTCAAATATGCCAAATCCAAGAGTATTTCCAACTCCTACCTCGATACAAGAAGTGTCTACTTCCAAAGCATAAACTTCTAAGGCACCTGAGAAATCACTTGTTCCTGTTGGGAAACGAAGACCTTTGGGCCAAAAGTACGATGTCTTGAAAAATATTTCCCTATTAATGGCCATGTTATCAATTCGAGATGCCTTGAATCTATTAACAGATCGTCGAGGGGAACTCATTGAGGATTTGTCAAGTCTTCAGGAATTCGAAACTGAAATTGATGCGGCTGAAGTTTACTATATAGAGAATGATCCTACATAATTTCATGCAGTGATATCTTTTACAGATGAAGATGAAGACGATGTTGGGCATGGAGAAATTATACCTTTTTATTTATCTGGAAGGTTAATGATGTAGACATATGACGAGCATTCATTGATTATGGCTCAAGAGTCATTCTCATCCCTATTTGTACACTTTGTCAATTGGGACTCACCGAATCTAAATTCTCTCCTTCTATTTTGATTTTTCAAGGATATGATAAAAATGGAAAAGAACCTATGAGAGAGATTACACTCAGAACTCAATTTAGAGACCTTGTATCCAATTCAGAGTTCATGGTTGTTCGTCATGACACAACCTTCAACATTTTTCTTAGAAGAACATGGCTACATCAATATGTGGTCGTACAATCGTTGTACCATCAATGTCTCAAATATTGTTTCAATGGTCAAATTGGGTCACTGTATGGTGATAAAGACCCATTCCAAACATGTGAATCTCAATACATTGAGGCAGAATTATATCACATGGAAGGGAAGTAGAAATCCATGACCAAGGAGGATACCAAAATTAATGCTCCATATGGTATGGTGAAAATTCCAGTAAACCCAATCATACATGTGAGTACAAATTATGTGTAGCCTATCAATCAAATTGATATGATAGACCCAAATATAAACACTCTTATGGAATCTTCCATAATGTCAATTACGGAAATTGAGCCAGACATCATGGGAGAAATTGTTGATTCACCAGGGAATTATGAATTCTCAAATGGAGATGTCTTCATTTCATCTGCTGAAATCCAGCAATTCTATAATTCAACAACCAGGCGAGAAGAAGATATAACAATACCAGAGATGAATGATAATGTCGATTCTCAATCCATTATCTCCTCTTTATTACCCAAGGAAAACCCTTCCTCGTTAATAGGGTCAGAAATGGTAGCCTCTTCTTCAAGATGTTCAAATTTTAACTTCTCTCTTGATCATGGAAATTCTGCTTCATCATCTACTATGCAAGTAGAAACAAAATAAGGAGAAATATTGATGAAGCGAAAGATCTCAGGGATGCTCCTCCATCATTTGAAGAGGGTATCTCTACCATTGTGGATGAACTCAGAAAAATAAATTTGGGTACAAAAGAAGATCCACGAACCACTTTAATTAGGGCGTCCATGACTCTTGAAGATGAAGAAGTGTATACATCATTTTTAAATAAAAATAGAGATGTTTTTAGTTATAATTATACAGAAATTCCATTTCATGATCCCAATGTTTCAACTCATCATTTGGGTTTTCCAGAAGAGCATCGAGGATTCATGCAAGCCGCAAGAAGAACACACCCAAATTATGCCTCCAAAATTGAAGCTAATGTGGATAAGCTTATCAAAGGTAACTCTATCAGAAAAGTTCAATATCCCAAATGGTTGGCTAATATTTTCCCTGTGAAAATGAAGAATGGACAAATTAGAGTTTTCATTGATTATAGAGATCTTAATAGGCATTGTCCAAAAGATGATTTTATAGTTTCGAGCACAAAACTCTTAATTGATGCAAGAGCTGTATACGAAGCTCTTTCCTTCAGTGATGGTTATTCTAGGTATAATCAAATCTTAATGCCTCTAGAAGGTGAAGAATTTACAGCATTCAGGGCCCCCCTCAATGTGTGTTTTGCTATCGGGTAATGCCCTTTGTCCTGAATAATGCAGGTCCAACATATCAACATGCCATGCACCATATCATCATACCCTTTTTAGAGATTTTATTTGAATATTATGTGGTTTATTTGCTGGTTAAATATAGGAAACATTCTAATCACTTGGCTGATATGGAAATCATATTCCACAAACTTTGACTACAGAATTTAAAGATGAACCCCTTGAAATTTGATTTTGGGGTAACCTCAGAAAAATTTCTCGACATTGTTGTATGCCATTGTAGTATCGAAGTTGATCCTTAGAAGACAAAATCAATCCTTTCTTTGTCAAATTCTTGAAATTTGAAATAATTTAGTGGTCTTCAAGGACACTTGGCCTATATTCAGTGTTTCATTACTAATTTGGCAGGCAAGTGTTTACCCTTCACCAAATTAATGAAGAAGGGAGTTATCTTCCAATAGAATGAAGATTTCCAAGAGGCAATTGATAACATCAAGAAATATTTGTTGAGTCCAACGGTATTAATTCCACCTGTTTAAGGAAGACCACTTATCCACTTTGTGACAGCTTTAGAGTGATCATTTGGTTCCTTCCATGCCCAAAATAATGATGATGGGAATGAAAACAACCCTTACTATCTCAGTTGAACTATGCTTGAAGCAGAAACTCGATATTAAAGTATTGAAACGTGGTTCCTAGCGTTAATCATTGCAGTTCAGAAATTGATACACTACTTGTAACATCTTGAGGTCCAATTGGTATCTCACAATAACCCGCTCAAATTTATCCGTAGTCTTCCAATGCTTACAGGATGTTTGGTAAGGTGGGTAGTTATTTTGCAGCAGTTTGATATCTAGTACGTGCCTCAAAAAACAATATATGGCCAAACACTGGATGATTTCCTTGCTGAACATCCTTTAGCAAAAGATATATCTATATATATTGAACTTCCTGATGATGAAGTCTTCTCTATTCAAGATAATCCTCAGACATGGGAAATGTACTTTGAGGGTGCTTCCAGAAGTCCAACAGGGATGAAAATGGAAGACCCTAAATTCAACAAATGTGGGTTGGGAAATGTACTTCTTTCTGCAGAAAAGCCAGTTCTACCCTATTCCTTCTTATTGTTAGAAGGCGGTTCAAACAATGAAGCAAAATATCAAGCTCTCATCGCAGGATTGGAGTTAGTGCTTCAGGAACAGGTGAATCAATTAAAGGTGAAAGGTGATTCCGACCAGGTAATCAAATAAGTCAATGGGGATTGTGCCATCAGAAAATAAGAGTGAATCAATTTGTATGATTACGTCAGATAGTTAATGGTAGAATTTCCTTCAGAACCGACATTTTCTTATGTCCCGCAATCACAAAATGCCCAAGATGAGGCACTGGCTAATGTATCCACAACCCAAGAAAATCAAAATCGGGACGAAAAAATCATTAGTATTGCCCACCATCATGTAGTTTCACCTTTTTTTCAATTTAGAACAAGGGAAATCAATGAATTTAGTCCAATTTCTGAACCATATGGTCATACTACAGTATGGATAACACCTATCAAGGAATATCTTCAAACTGGAACACTCCCACCAGATAGAGCCGGGAAAGAATAATTCTGTCAATATGTGGTCAATTTTACTCTTTATGATAGCCCAGATCACCTAGACAAAAACTATCTACAAGCGATGTTTTGATGGAATTTTCTTCACATGTATTGATGGTGAAGAGACAATGGTTGTCATGAAAGAAGTACATGTAAGAGTTTGTGGTGTCCACCAGTCAGGACAAAGGCTGTCTCACCAAATTCGAAGACTTGGATACTTCTAGCCTTCAATGATAAAATATTGTGTTTATTTCACTAAGAAGTGTCATTGTTGCCATTTACATGCCAATTTCATTAATCAACCCCCAAAGTTTCTCCATACAGCGAAATACTCATGGCCATTAGCCACATTGGGAATAGACGTAGTAGGACCTTACCCCTCGGCTACATCCAAGCAGTTGAAGTATATTCTGACTTCTACTGACTTCCTTTCAAAATGGGAAGTGGAAATACCTCTCAATTAAGTTGGTTCTAAAAGAATTTTTAGCTTCATCAAGTCTAACATCATTACAATATTTGGTTTCCCTCATACCGTATTGTCGGACAGCGGCACCAACATCGGTTCATCTGAAGTAAGGAAGTTGTATCAAGAATACAACATCAATTCCAACCATTCATCTAACTATCAAGAAGCGAACAATGGCCAAATAGAAGCCTTAAATAAGTCTCCTTCAAACATACTGCAAAAGATGGTGGATAAAGATAAGAAATTATGTCCTGATAATGTTTTTCATGCTTTATGGGCTTATCGAACCACCACCCTCACTGCTATGCAGTCAACCCCATATTCCTTGGTATATGAAACAGAAGTAGTCTTGCCCATTGAGGTTCAATTACCATTTCTCAGAGTATCCATATATGACCATTCATCTACATATGAGCAATCTCGAAAGTTATTTTATGAATTGGAATGATTAGATGAAAAAATATTGTGCACCCTGCACTACTTGGAGGTCTATCAGAATCGAATAGCACGGGCTTTCAACAAAAAAGATCATCTTAGTTCATTCTTTCAAGGAGAATTGGTATTGGTCCTCAGAACTCCAATGAATCCATGGATGAAGCCTCCAAATCTTGAGCCAATGTTGGAAGGACTATATTCAATACATAAGGTCTACTCCAATGAAGCTTATTCTTTAATCACAATAGATGAAGAACTCATCACAACTCCAACCAATGAAAGATTCTTAAAGAAGTATTTTGTGTAACACAAATACACATTCGTCCAACATGACATTAAATTCTGTTCCTTTCATTCATCCAACATGACGTTAAACTGTGTTCCCTTTTTTGTCCAACATGACGTTAAACTATGTTGTCATCCATCATGACATTAAATTGTGTTCCCTTTGTCATCCAACATGAAATTAAACTGTGTTGTCTTAGCTACATGACACTAAACTATGCAGCACTAGTCCATGCATATGACTTTAAACTATTTTAGTCTTTACGGTAAGACATTAAACTATATGTTCCATTTTATCTTTACTGCAGGACATTAAACTTCTTAGCCCCTCAATCATCCAACATGATGTTAAACTGTGTTCCCTTTGTCGTCCTACCTGACGTTAAATTGTACATATTCATCCTGCTTGATGTTTAAACTGTGAAAAAATCTCTAAACACGGCTTATATGACCTTAAAATGTGCATACATCCTACATGACATAAAGTTGTTCATCATTAGGGTTGTTACTACCTATTGTTTCCCACACCGAGCATGACTCAAGTGATCTTAGACTAAGTTTCAACCATAATACCCTCTCTGGGACTCTATCCATGTGTAAGTCCCAACACCATTTTTAGGTTGTTGTCCTCAAGTACAACTCGATCACTAATCCATTTTCAATTGAACTATGTGGACTTTGATCTTTGCCTTCTATTATGGGTACGTAGTTAACCATCTGAGGTTCAACACCAAAACCAACAGCTTCACATCAGTTCACCTCCATCTCATACGATGTTGATCCGTGAAGCCCCCCCCCCCAAACCAACATCATCACAAGGGTTCATCGCCATCCTTACTATATAACATTAAACTATACAGTCCCCCATTTTCCTAACTATAAGAAATTAAACTACATAGCCATACATCTTAGCAACATGACATTATAATGTGCATCACTGATCCGTGCATATTACCTTAAAATAATCTCACTTTTGTCATGTATGACAATAGACTAAAACATTTTTTGACACCCTCACCAGAGAGGAAATAATTATTTACATTGATCTCCAATCATGTTGTATTTCAAAGACTACGTGTATAAATGACAAATCATGAACCTTTATTCTTGGGTTAAACCTTCATTTCACTAAAGTCCCCTTTCACCCTTCACTTGTACGAACCAAATCTGTACACAGGGTATTTCAAGAACTACGTATGGATTGATTCCCATCCTTATTGGATACATAAAAACATTCGAGCATCCCTCGAATCCAGCCCCAAGTCTTTGGGCCTAACCCCAAATTCCACTTTCAGTCCCTTGGTATAAAAGTCCCCCTGTGGAAACATGAAGGTGGTATGAAAACCCTGGTCTTCATTCACATCAGGTTTATAAAACATACAATGTGTATTCTTTATTATGGTTCAAGCTCTATGAAAATAAACTAAGATTTCCTCAATTCTCATCCCACATGAAGTTAAACTATATTTAAAGAAAATGTATGGCTTTATTCTCATCCGCATGGGATACATAGGAACGTTCGAGCGTCCCTTGAATCCAGCCCCAAGCCTTTGGGACTAACCCAAAATTCCACTTTCAGTCCCTTGGAAGAAAAGTCCCTCTGTGAAAACATGAATATGGTATGAAAACCATGGTCTTAATTCACAATAGGTTTATAAAACACACAGTGATTATTCTTTATTATTGTCCGAGCTTTATGACATTAAAATAAGATCTCCTACATTCTTGTCCCACATAATGTTAAACTGTATTTCAAGAACTATATTTGGCTTGATTCTTATTCTAATGAGATGTGTAGCGAAGTCCAGCATCTCAATTCAGAACCTAGCCACAACATGATTATGGTCAACATTGTTCTATGTATCTCCTTCATGCATTAGACAATACTCATTTTTCTTGTGTCATACTCCTAACCTTAAATACTTTCAGATCTCTATAATCCTTTTCTTGACTTCTGGTCACAAAGTTTCTGATACCCAAGAGTTCTTTTTCCTGACTATGCAGCACGTGCCCCTAGGTGGCCTTGAATAAGTAGTCTACATAATAGACCTGTCAGCCAAAAGATTCTATTATTTGACTATGCAGCCAATACCCTTGAGTGGTCCTATATAATTCAACCCCTTAATGGGTTTGTCAAATAATGGTAACTTCATTCTTGGGAGAAAAACCTCTTTTTTTACGTATTTTTCTTAACAATAATATATATGGATCCGTAAAAATAGCCATACTTAACATTTTTGTCCCATACTCTTTTTCATGATCTAAAACAAGTTATGACTGTGGTTTATATTTCCCTTCCCAACGATTGGGTCAGACCTTCGCAGGAGTGACATTCATCCAATTCTTTGACAATCAGGATTGGAAATATCCTCTCCATATTCAAGTACTTATCTTCATACAGCAGACTCTATACTTTGGAAAATTTGAATCTCCATAAACTTTCACTGGATTTTTATCAATAGAAAAGTAAAATTTCTAACAGTTCTTTTTCCTAAACATGCAGCACATTCCCATAGGTGGCCTTGCATAAGTAGTCTACATAATAGACCTGTCAGTCGAAAGTTGTTTGTTTCTCCGATGCTTTCGCCGGGGTGCGCACATCCGTCTGTGGGGAAGACACACTACTTGTTACCCCGCATTCACGCTTTCCAATGGCTAGCGGCATCTGTTCCTTGTTCAGGGACGTCTGCTACTTGATCGAAACCCGGATGATGGGATGTCGGCTCTTCCTTCTGTGGATTCCTCCTCGGAGCTCATCACCTAGACTGGGTCTCCCCCATAGATTTAAGACGGGTTTGTGAAGCTCATTCCCGATTCCGTATCTACAAGGACGCCTGTTAATTATGCTGCTTCTGTCAAGACGCTCCAAGGGGTCTTGTCGGGGCAGTAACCTTCGGTGAGGAGAATGGTCACGTTGGGGTGTCATTGGCATGTCTGTCTTTGGTCCCTCATCACAGGGCTTTTCGAGGGCGCGGAAGCCCGAGGAATCCCACATCAAATGCGGGGAATGTGTACCATCTGAGGTTTTCCTCAACTTCCCATGTTTAACACGGGGTATGTTGCGAGTTTAATGTCTTACGGAGACAGGATACATTTTAACGTCATGCGGAACGAGATACAGTTTAACGTCATGCAGGACGATATACAGTTTAACGTCATGTGGTACGAGATACAATTTAACGTCATGTGGGATGAGGGGTTTGGGGATTATGCTCTAAGTAAACCCATATTGTTCAGGGAACCGGCGTGGAGAGGTCGGGACGACCGGGTGGTGGGCTTGAACCTCGTGGAGGCTTCCTACGTACTGTGCGTTAGCACGAATCAAAGTCAACATAGTTCGCTGGGATGGGGCTTATGCTCTGAGGTGGCCCATGGTGGTGCCATGGTCGATGCGCACTCTAAGCCCACATGAGTCATGCTCGGTGTGAGAAACAAGAGGCAGCAGGGACCAGACGATCACATCGCAAAAAGGTGCGTCCGTGAGAAGCGGAATGGGGCTTACGCATTGAGCGGACCAAAGAGGAAACAGGGGCTTACGCGTGATTAGCGGCCCTCGGTGCTGGGGTTTACACCAGGGTGGAGGCACATGGTGCAACAATGCACAGTGGGAAAAGGACCCCACTGGCCTTGGCAGGGGGGAAGCAAGACGATGCATGGGTGCTAACATCCGTTGGAATGACTAGGGGCTTACGCTCTGAGGCGGCCCTTCCCCCGCGGACAAACGCCACTCAAAAAAGGAGGATCTCGTTCCATTTGAGGAAGAGTCCATTCCAGTGGAGACGAGAGGCGTAAAAAATGTCCGAACTGGGGGGACCCTGCGTGCGAAGCACGGGATCGTACCACAGTTTAACGTCATGTGTTAAGGACGAGGTACTTAGCAGTTTAACGTCATGCAGCTTGGACGAGGTGGGTTTGCTCCACACCCCTAGGGCTTACATGCTCAATGCCCTCTTCCCCTTGTGGGTGGGAAGTCATCGGAAAGGCCATAGTGAAGGGGGGCCGCAGGGCAAACTACCAAGGGGTCCACGTTAGCGTGGCTATGCGAAGAATCAATAGCTATTGGTGTGCCTATGCGGAGAAGCATAAGGCAAAGAAAAGCAATGGGAAACACGGACCAAGGGACCATGAGGTTACTTTGCCCGATCTTGGAAGGCCTTACGGGAAAACAACGCATGGTGTGCATGCCCGGCAGGGGAGACATCAGGTGCCAGTGCAGGGGGGCAGCCAAGGGGCGTCAAGGTGACGGGTCCTGGGCTTTGCGCGCAAAAAAGAAGGCCTGCGTTCAAAACACCAGGACGGCACGCAATTGGAGCAAGGGAATTGTTTTCGGAGAGGAAATTACGTGTAGGGTGTTGCACGCATGACAGGGTATTGCGTGCATGAGACATGGATTGCGTGCAAGGTTAAAACTCGGGAAAGGGGAAAATTCACTTAAACCGGTGGAGTTGCGCGCAAAGGCGAACTCCAGGGCAAGGTTGCATGAAATGAGGGATTACCTGGAATTCATCTTGCATGCGGGGGGAGCCGAATTGCGCGCACGAGAGTCGCTTTGAATTCAGCAACCCCCAAACCGTTCGGGGTCACCTTCTATTTATAGGTGACGTCCAGCGCGGAATCCAGGGGGTGTGTGAAATCATTCACGCCGAGCGCAGTCGGTGCGTAAAAACATGCCACACAGAACCGGGGCACGCAAATATTGCGCGCCTCATCAGCTAAATTCCATGAAACCCAAGGATACTACGCGCGTAGAACAATTGTTTGCACGGATCCTCCTTTATTTCGTGCACCACAACCCGGGCCTTTGTATTGGGGCTCTGATTCCAAATATGACTTCGCTTCGTCATTTCGAAACTTCCTCCAAGAGTTACATACTTTTTTCGGCGTCAAAAAATGCCCCCCCTTGGAATTGAATCGTCGAGATGTCACAACGATCAGATTCCAAGGGAAACGCCGAAACGTCGAAGCGCTGAGTCTCCTGGTCAAGTTGCGCACAAAATTCTGATGGGGAGTGCAAAACTACGGACGGGCACGGAACCCTGGCCTCACCTATAAAAAAGAGCCCTGGGTCCCAGATCGATACTTCTGCTTTTTCCGCGCGATAAGGTCATCGATCTCGTGCGCAAAGTCGCTTCCGCGGCTGCGCGTAAAAACGCTCTGGTAGCGCGGAATTCCATCCGAAATTCATCTGTGATTTCGTACATGTTTGTGATCTTTCGTGCTTCGCGTGCTGATTGCATTATCATCTCCATGATTTCGTGAAACTCATTCAGATTTCACGCAAAACTCTCCGATTCCGCGCACTGCATCCTGATTTTTCCCAACTCCCGAAAAATTCAAGATGGCTGCAAACGGAGTTTATGAGGGGGAAACTGCTGCCCGCATGACAGAAATGGTGGAGAACGAGGAGGTTTATGGTGCCAAGGTGATCGTCTCCAACAATCTGACCTTGTTCAATCTGCTGACTCCAGTTCAGAAGACGTATCCCTTGTCTGGCAACCTCTTACTCTGGAATTTTGGCATCCTGGAGGAGGTTCCACTGCCGGGCTTCGAGGTGGACACGCCGCAGTCTTGGGTGACTCGGGAGGACGGGCTTCCTCACTAAAACATCACCAATAATGGCCATCAAGCTAGGGAAACCAGACATATAGATGTATATGTCCTGAACTTGAGGACTAGGACCATTACCGGGGACGAGCATGTGGCAGAGGATTCTCCGGCCCTCTATGCGAGCACGTTCCGTCAGAGTGTCACAGATGATACGAAGGGAAAGCTGAGGGATTGGGACCTGTGGTCTGGGGGAGACTTCACCAGCGAATGGTCTGGGGAGTTCTGGGTCCGCCATACCTGTGATCAGTTCGGGGACGAACTGCGGTATATCGGCATGTTCGAGGCGGTATGGAAATCGCAGTTCCACTTCCACCGCCAGCCTGAACTTGGACCGGAGCTATTCACCCGGTGGTCTCCTAACACAAACACATTCCACCTTCATCATGGGGAAGTCGGCATCAGTCTCTAGGACGTTCACCGCATCGGAGGTATCCCACTGGAGGGTTACCAATACGATGAGTTTGTTCCTCCAAAGAGCACCTGGGGAGACAGGTCGCGGATGCCTATGCTGACGTGGCACCTATTTGAGCTGGCCAAAGAGAGGTTGGGGGTCAACGACCTCCTGAAGGACGTTGCATTCAAGGGTGGGTTCAGCCTGTTCCTCGAGAAGGATCCCGATGTCAAGATGCCGGGAAGGGGCAAACGGTGCCCAACCGTGACTCAGAGGAGCAGGGATGGGTCATACTGGAGGACCTTGGAGGTGGGGAAATACCAATCATGGGGCTACCACGTCATTGAGGCCCGGGAGCCCAACGTACGGTATGCCGGGTTCCTTGGCGCCTTCCTGAGCTGGTGGCTTCTGCCGGTGTAGGACGCGAGGATGGGCGTCCACCCAGCAACATTGGTGATGGCGGGCTCCATGGCCACCAACAAAGGGTTCAACTTGGGCGTCCCAGTACTGGCCAAGCTTTATTCCATCTAGGGGCGCATCTCACAAGGGGGGTCGCCAAAGAGAGTATTTGGTCCCTTCCAGATCTTTAATGGCTGGGTGGTGGCTCATCTCGGCAGGTACACTTTCCCAAACGTCGTCCGTGCTCCGGGCAACATTCTGCGACCGTCCTTGCAAAACACCACAGGGGTGGCGCCGATGACGCTCAATGAGGAGGGAGTGAGGATCCGCATCAGCAACCATTCCAACTTCAACATCAGCTCATTCCCCACCCCAGTCGGCCAGCTAGTGGACAATGGTCGAGGCTCTATGGAATAGCAGAAATACTTCCAGAGCATTTGGGGCTGGGTGCTCGTGGCTCGGATCGACGGGAAGGTGATCTGCGAGCCTTAAGTACCATCCTGATTTTCCAGGCAGTTCAGGTGCTTCCAATGAATGCCGAAGATGGTATTCACGGCTATCTGGCAGGAGAAGAATCGATGCATCCTGCGCCAGATGTGGTTGATGTTTACCAACTTCGGCTCTGGCGATGTCGTCACTCTTCCCCCCGCCGGGGTCGATGCTGGCCTAGCAACCGAATACACTGAACACATGACCATTTCATACCCTGAGGGGATATTACACAAGAGCATCAGGCAAATCGAGTTTACTCACGCGGAAACTGAGTGACGGGAAAGATGGCAGGGTGTCGTCGGAAGGGGGGAACCAAGGGCGCGTCAGGCAGCGAGGCCTGCGCAGGCCAGGACTTCGGCAACGGGAACATCACATGGTGCAGCCACGTCCTCATTACCTGCAGGAGGGTCAAATGAGGCGGCCATGGAACTGCCCGGGAAGCAGATAAGATACCTGCTCGAACCTTCCCAAGACGCAATTCTCCCTGCACTATGGTCGGCTTGGATGACCCTACGACAATCGCTGAGCATCGAAGCCATTTGGCAGAATATAATGCAAAATGGGATCCAACTGCCAGAGGTCGGGCTCATTTGAATTACCGACCGAGTAAACTTCTATCGGCGGCATGCTTATCTGATGGACATGGACGCATACGCATGCCAAAGGGGGCGACGTGCAGAGCCACCATTCCTAGTGAAAGTGATGCTCGACCAGGAGCATGATTCAGAAGCGATGCCGCCGAGAGATGGTGACAGTGACGAGGAGTTGGAGGGGGAGGAGGAAACTGGAGAGGACGAAGGCGACGTAGAAGACTAAGAAGAAGATCTCGAAGGTGAGGGGTTGCAAGGGTTGACCTACCAAGGGAGTCTCCGAGAGAGCGGCGAGATTTTCGGCTCTAATCTCGACATAACCAAGATTCTCGAGGTTTGTCTCTGTCTTCATTCATTTCCCTTATTCATCCATTCTTATTTTCAACTTCTAACCCACTTCCCCATCCTATTCCGGAGGTGTTGACCATTGGACGGGCGTCCCCACCAGAGGAGGTAGGAGAGGAACCGGTGGGACATAATGGGGATCTGACACCCATCATTGAATTAAAAAGTGGGGAGGGTTCTCCCCTTACGGCGGCTCCTGCAGCGGCTGAAACACTGGGGACCGACGCTCTGGATTCCGGTAAGTCTCATGCTTCACTACTAGCGCTTGGTGGAAAAATATCCTGTCTGACTAGCGTATGCCTTGCACAGTGATCTCAACACTGGAGGCACATCAGGCTACGGAGCCCGGGCTGTCCGCGAGTAGACCAGCTGTGGACATACCACCTCGTTTAGAACATGCTCCTTTCACTGAGTCGACCCCGACAATTGATGAATAGGGTGCGTCGGACATCATCGGCGCTGTCCCCGAGACGAGGTCGGAAGCTGGAGGAGGCATCATTGCAGCTGGGGTGAGAGGAGAAGGTCGCTCGGATGTTTAGGATTCTATTCCTCATGATGGTGTCCCTGTGGCGGATCCTGTTGCCGATCTGCTGGCTACCTTCCCCATATACCGACCCGCTGACCCCAAGGAGATAGATGACTCAGACTTAGAGGCAGCCGAGGACAGCCAGATGACATGATGCAAGGGGTGAAAGTGTATCTAGAGATTCCACAGACAGCCCCAGTCGGATTGGCTGAGGCGGATGGGATCACTTCAGACCTGGCTGCACTTCCTGTTAACCGGAGGGGCTAACGCTCAGCGCCTTCATCTAATGGTCTGTGATTACATGGAAGAGACGATACGTGAGAGCAGCCAGCGCGATGACATTGCCTAGTGCCGGGAAGGATCGGCGAGCGCTCAAGCGCTGCTGAGGGTGGAGCAGGAAGACCGACACCTCGAATGGAAGGCGGCAGAGAAGGAGGCCTTGATCGCAACATGCTCTGAGATTGTGGAGAAACTAACGGCCCAGCTAGATGACTCGTAGGAACATCTGGTGGAGGCGAGTCACCAGATGACTATTCTTTGAACCGAGCGGGCGCAGGCACAAGCTAGGGATGGCAAGCTACGCTCTGTGGTGGCTGATGCAGAGAGAGTCTTCAAAGAGCGAGAAGCGTTCCTGGAGGCTTCCAGCTAAAGGGTAGCAGTGCTGGAAAGATCGCTTCAGCACGCTGATCCCTAAGGGCTTTGTTTTTTCCATCTCATGAACATTCTGCTTGTACTGCTCATCGTCTCAATCCAATATATGGCCAAATCCATTCATTTGTACCCTTGGTTTAATGCGCTCAACCATAGTTTCGAAATGAATAACAACTCATCTCTAGGCTCCTATGGGTTGTGCCCAATGCGAGAAGTAAAGGATTCTGGTGTCATTATCTCGTCCAACTATGGGGCATTGACCGAACATCAGGCGTCCGAAATTGGGCCTGGACTTCTGAGGAGACCCCATGCCGATTGATGTGTCGACTTCTCAATGTGCTCTAACACATGAGCGGGGCGATGCTGGGGGCACTGAAATCCATCCGAACATAGGGGTATAGAGAGGAAGGCTGAATCATGCTGTCCAAATTCAGAACACAATGGGGCACAACGATGGAGGATAACTGTCAACCGTGGCGGAAACACAACATCCATATCATGTTGGCCCGGAATGAGGACAATAAACAAGGGCTGACCGCTGACCATGTTCGCAACACGGGGCCTAACTCAAATATCGTCAGTCAGTTTTCCGGAACGTTGGCCCAGGATAGTAGGCGGACCATAGGTCTATCATCCATACTGTTAGGGGGTCCCGTTAAACATTACCAGTCCTCCGTAACGTTGGCCCAGGACAGTAGGTTGACCATTGGTCGAGCATCCATACTGTTAGGGGGTCCCGTCAAAAATGAAAGGAAATGAGGATCTGAATAAGGGGGGATCCAAAGCGTGGAAGGTGGAGTGGTGGCTTGTTCGAATAGAGTCCAACACTCCCGAAATTGCACCACCATGGCGAAGGCACATTAGGCGGACTTACCGACCTAATCACGGGTCGTCCCAACTTCCAGGAAGGACCTCTTTGGCGAGAGAACTGTTGCTTCCCATTATTATCATGGGGAATCCCAATCCTCCTCAGGGTAGATGTCCCGATTACACCACTTCCCATGAAGTCGGGCCGAGGGGCCGACAATAAGGAAGGAAGGGGTTCAGTAATCCCTGGGGCTGGACCCAAAACGAAATGTCCGGGAGGTCCTACATATATCATTAGGAAGAGAATCAATCCACACGGAGTTCATGAAACATAGTTTAACGTCATGTTGGACGAAATACTGTTTAACGTCATGCGGGACGGGGAACACATCCATTCTGGGGATAAGCACGGCACGACGAGTAACCCGACATAAGTGTGGACATAATCCCACACCACATCGCGCAATCCCACAAGAGAGAGTGAGTTGTAAAAAATCAAAGAAATGATCTTAGTTTTAGGTCTTAGAACTCGGACCAAAGTTCGGAAAGAAAGATAATAGGCACACGGTGGAGTAACTCAGACACCTGGCGTGAATGGGAATAGGGGGTGTGTATAGCGCGGTGAACAACCCGACTTGAATAAGGGCATAATCCCATGTCACACCGCACACCCCCCTTAGGAGAGGTTTTAGGTCAAGGGACCGAAAAGGAAAGTAGGATGGGCCCACGGGGAAGTGCCTCGGGCGCTCTTACATATCTCATATGGATGAGAATCAACATATACATAGTTCTTGGAAGCGTCTTAGTTTAAGGTCATAGAGCTTGGACCATGAATGGGTAAGGGGAGAAATGGACACATGGCCAGGCGGTTACAAAACCCGACATGAATAAGGACCTACACCCTACTTACCATGTGCTCTCCGGGGAAATGCTCGAGTCGAGGGACCGAACACGAAGGTAGGTTGGGCATGCGGGGAAGTGCCTCAGGCGCTTCTATGTATCTCATATAGATGAGAATCAATCCATACGTAGTTCTAGAGTGGTACTGTCCTAACGGCGAATAGCCAGGACGATATCATCACAATTTAAGGTTGTAATGTTTAGACCAACAACACAGTTTAAGGTCGTAAGGTTTGGACCAACAACACAGTTTAAGGTTGTACGGTTTGGACCGACAACACAGTTTAAGGTCCTATGGTTTGGACCAACAACACAGTTTAAGGTCATATATTTTGGACCAACAACACAGTATAAGGTCATATGGTTTGGACCGTCACACAGTTTATGGTCATATGGTTTGGACCAACAACACAGTTTAAGGTCATATGGTTTGGACCGTCACACAGTTTATGGTCATATAGTTTAGACCAACATCACAGTTTAAGGTCATATGGTTTGGACCAACAACACGGTTTAAGGTCATATGGTTTGGACCGTCACACAGTTTAAGGTCATATGGTTTGGACCAACAACACAGTTTAAGGTCGTATGGTTTGGACTGTCACACAGTTTAAGGTCGTTTGGTTTGGACCGTAACACATTTTAAAGTCGTATGGTTTGGACCAACAACATAGTTTAAGGTCGTATGATTTGGACCGTCACACAGTTTACGGTCGTACGGTTTTGACCATAACACAGTTTAAGGTCGTATGGTTTGGACTGTTAGGAACACACATGATTCAATAATGTATTCCTGATGCAGGCGAGGACATAATCCCATACCATCACCATGCACAGTTTCGAGAGAGGAACGTTGGTCCAAAGGGGCCTACGAGGGTTCAACAATCAGGGGGGGCAGGAGATGCTAGTTCCCAGATATGCTGGGCCCGAAACGCAATGTCTGGGTGACTCCTCGTTCCCCATGGGGATGAGGGTCAAGCTGCAGACAACCTATAGAGAAGAGACCCAAGAACATACTCTAGCGCTCAGATCGTAGGAGCCCCGAGAGACACCGTTATGCAGCTCGATATGTCTAATGTTCGGGGGTTTACTGAGGGTTAGTACAAGGAGTGTCGAGATTCCACCTTGACGCAGTGGGGAGGAACATGAAATGAACCATGCCACTAACATTCAGGGCCTGGGGAAACCGGCGTGACAACTGAGGATTACTGTTAACCTTGTTCACAATGCAGCATCCCGTCGTGTTAGCCATGGGGACAAACAAATGATCATTAACCGCTGACCATGTTTGCAACGTGGGATTCATATCAATTTGTTGTCTGAAACCCTCGGGGGTGTTGGCCCATGATGTTAGGATAGCCCTTGGGCGTTGTATCCAGGGCGTTCTTGGGGTTCCCTCTAGGTGTGAAGGATTACGGGGGCCTGAATGAAGCGGAACACGAAGATTGGAAAGTGGATGGAACTTGCCAAATTTTAATCTGGCACTCCATGTCCTAGACCATAGTACCCTGAGCACATCACCAGACCACTGGAAAGGGTCATAGGGCTCAGTCCGAGAGCAGCCAAAAGATGGTGGATCCCCGGGCAAAAGAGGGGGCATAATGCCAAACAACCTGGGAACCTGGAGATCATGGGATCTCCTAAGAGATGGGGCTGGACCTGACATCTAGGTGTTTAGGCGGTCCTACGTATCCCATAAGGAAGGGAATCAAGGCATACGTAGTTCTTGAAACACAGTTTAACATCATGTTGGACGAAATACGTATCTTAGTTTTAGGTCATAGAACTCAGACCTTGGTACAGTTTAGGGTCGTGCGGGACCATACAGTTTACGGTCATGCAGGACCATACAGTTTAAGGTCATGCAGGACCAAGGATGCCTATATGTAGTAAAAAATGCAGTTTATGTTTATACTGTACCATACAGTTTAAGGTCATGTCGGACCAAGGATGCCTAGATGTAGGGAAAAATGCAGTTTAAGGTCATACTGGACCATACAGTTTAAGGTCATGTCGGACCAAGGATGCCTAGATGTAGGAAAAAATGCAGTTTAAGGTCATACTGGACCATACAATTTAAGGTCATGTCGGACCAAAGATGCCTAGATGTAGGTAGTAATGCAGTTTAAGGTCATACTAGACCGTATAGTTTATGGTCATGTCGGACCAAGGATTCCTAGATGTAGAGAAAAATGCAGTTTAAGGTCATACTGGACCATATAGTTTAAGGTCATGTCAGACCAAGGAAGCCTAGATGTAGGGAAAATGCAGTTTATGGTCATACAGGATTGTACAGTTTAAGGTCATGTCGGAACAAGGATGCCTAGATGTAGGGAAAAATGCAGTTTAAGGTCATACTGGACCATAAAGTTTAAGGTCATGTCGGACCAAGGATGCCTAGATGTAGGAAAAAATGCAGTTTAAGGTCATACTGGACCGTACAGTTTAGGGTCATGTCGGACCCAGGAGGGTTAAGTAAAAGTACCTCTTGAGGAACCTGGCGTTGGTGGGAGGAGTGATACGCTCACCATCCATAGTCATCAGGGAATACACTCCATTGGGATAGACCTTGTGGAAAATAAAAGGCCCCTCCCACTTGGGATCCAACTTGGGTGGTTTCCTGCTGGGAATCATTGGCGCTTTAAGTGCCAGCACCAAGTCACCTTGTAGGAAGGAGCGGAGGCGAACCTTCTTATCAAAAGCTCGATCCATCCTGCTTTGATGCCTTTCCAGGTTATGTAAAGCACGAAGCCTAATTCCGTCCAGTGATTCCAATTCGGCTAGACGGATCTCAGAAACTCTATCCGGCGCTTGCTGGTTGTAGACCGCCGTGCGCAATAAGGGCAGCTGGACCTTGATGGGAAGGACAGCCTCAGCTCCGTATACCTGGGAAAACAGAGTCACCTCGGTGGAGTTACGAGTCATCATCCTATAAGCCCAGAGGGCGTTGGGAAGCTTTTCCGGCCAACTTTTCTTGTTCTGACCAACCATTTTTTGCAGAATGTTAGAGAAGGTTTTGTTAAATGCCTCAATCTTTCCCTTCGCCTGCGCATGATAGCGGGAGGTGTGGTTAGAGCGAATGTTGTACTTGGCGTAAAATTTCTTCATCTCGGCTACTCGGAAGTTTGTTCCATTATCCATGAGGATAGAATAAGGTATTCCAAACCGGTGGATGATATTGGAGCTCACGAAGTCGGTGATAGAACAATCCTTGACTTCCCTGAGTGGGGCTGCCTCTGCCCACATTGAGAAGAAATCCGTAGCGGTTAATATGAACCAGCACTAGCGGGCCGTCGCCAGCAGGTAGGGCCCTACGACATCCAACCCCCAGACTACAATGGGCAAAGAATACATAGTAGTTTTGAGAGGCTCCGGTGGCCGATACACAACATTAGCACGAACTTCACATGCAAGACACCTCTTGGCGTGCTCGATGAAGTCGTGGATCATGGACGGCCAGAAGTATCCCAGCCTCCGAATCTAGTGGGACAACTTCGACCCGGCCTGGTGGGCACCACAGGAACCAGTGTGCACTTCTTTCATGACTTGTGGGATCTCGACTCCTTGAAGACAACGGAGGAGAACACCATCAAACCCGCTCCTGTAAAAGAGCTGCTCACGGCTAGGGCCGCTTTGAAGGGTGAACTACGGCGCACGGCACTGGATTCATTCCCACTCTGGTCAGTCCATCTGAAGATTTTCATGCCATAGATATTCAACCAACGGTGTCCTCCAATCAGGAACTGTCTCGATCACCCCACCTAAAGCCCTGGGGGGTCCTGACGTAGGGGCACCAGCGGTGAGATGGTTCACTGGAGGGCCACGATCTCCATCTGGGATAACAGGAGAAATGACTCTCTGGTGCACCACTTGGATGATTAGGCCATCTTGTTCAGGCTCCGCGACTGATGTGGCCAGGCTGGCCAAAGCTTCTGCTCGACTGTTCTGCGACCGGGGAACGTGAACGACATCTGGTCTGGAGGGGAACTTAGCCATTAGATGGAGGGTGTATTCCAGAATGGCATGAGTTCTGGATTCCTGACAGCATAGTCAATATTAACCTGCTTGATGACTAGCTTAGAGTCCCCTTTTACATACAGTTGGGGTACGTTAACCTCCAGAGCCAACTCGAGGCCAGTGATGAGGGCATGATATTCTTCCTCATTATTGGTGCAGCCTTCTGACAATAATAATGAATATGGTAGAACGGCTTGCTCCGGGGTGATGAAGACGATACCCAACCCACATTGTTAAGCCTAGGATTGTTGAGCCTTCTACCGGTAGGTCTTCGAGAGGCATCGTCAAAGTGCATATGCCAGCATGGGGTGGCGTGATCGACTGAGAGGATTGCTTTATCAGGAAAGCCCAAATCCAGTGGCTAGTCTACAGAGGTTGGGTGGGCAGCTAAGATGTCTGCCAACGACTGTCCTTTGACGGACTTCTGAGGTACAAAACTAATGTCGAACTGCTGGAGGATCACTACCCAGCGTGCCAATCGGACGGTCAACATAGGCCGGCTCAGGATGTATTTCAACGGGTCTACACAAGAGACCAGCTATACCTCATGGTGCTGCAAGTAGTGCCGCAATTTCTGTACAGAGAATACGAGTGCCAGGCAGCTCTTATCGATGGGAGAATATCTAATTTCCATGTCGAGGAGCATGCGGCTGAGGTAGTAGAGGCTATTCTCTGATCCCTCGTTGTTCTTTTGGGTGACAAGGGCACCGAGGGATCGCTCTAGGGCGGTCATGTAAAGGACCAGGGCATTCCGGGAATGGGTGGAATCATGACCGGAGGTTGAAGTAGATACTGCTTGATTTCCTCAAAAGCGGTCTGACACTCTTCGTCCCACCCATAGGTGACACCTTTCATCATGAGTCAAGAAAAGGACTTACACTTACCGGCCAGATTCGCAATGAATCGGCGTATATAGGCTAAGTGGCCTTGGAGGCCTCGAAGCTCCCAAATATTATTCGGGTGAGGCATCTGACTGATGGCCTTGATCTTCTCGGGGTCGATCTCGATACCTCGATACCTAAAAATGAAGCCAAGAAACTTTCCGGAGGTGACCCTGAAGGCACACTTCAACGGGTTCATCTTCAAGTGGCGAGAACGGAGGAAAACGAACACTTTCTCAAGGTCTTTGAGATGGTCCTGGCGCTGATGAGATTTAACCACCAGGTCATCTACGTAGCACTCCACCGGTGTCCCAGGGATCAGCTTGAATATGTGGTGCATAGCCCGTTGATAGGTTGCACCCGTATTCTTTAGGCCGAAGGGAATAACCCGGTAGCAGAAAGTGCCCTGGGGGACCTGAAGGCAGTGAACTCTTCATCCTCGGGGGCCATCCGGATCTAGTTTTACCCGGAGTACCCATCCATGAAATAGAGGGCTTGGAACCCGGACATTGCAGCGATCAATAGCTCTGTCACGGTAAGGGGAAAGTCATCCTTCGGACAGTGGCGATTAAGATCGCGGAAGTCGATGCAGACCCTGATCTGCCCATTCTTCTTCCTGATGGGTACAATGTTGGCTAGCCACCTAGGGTACTAGAATTCCTTGATGAAGTTGGCTTTAATGATCTTATAATATTAGGCCTCAACCATGGCACCATGAAAGGGGTGCATTTTTCTGGGAGGCTGCTTGAACCCATGGTGGTTTGCTGGGAGGCCAAGGCGGTGGACGACTACCTAGGGATCTATTCCCAGAATCTCATCATAAATCCTGGAAAACACATCCCGGTGCTGGATGAGGATGTCTATGTACTGTTGCCACTCCTCGGGAGGCATAGTGGCACTGACCAAAGTGGGTCTCGGGTCCGCTCGCTACCGAGGTTCACCTATACTAGGTCGTCGACTAGGTCGTCGACTGTGGTGGAGACGCCCTCCTCAATGGCAGGAAGAGTATCTTCCATGTCTTCTTCTAAGCTTGTGGAAGGATCGTCCACAGGGGGAGCCATTTCGGGGCTGCTCGACCATGATGGGGAGATGGCACCGGCTTGGGCAGTAGAGACCGTCATGACGGGAGACTCATGCACCGCGGAGACCATGGTGACGAAGGCGGTTGATCCAATCCCATCCGGCCTTCGGCCCAAGGTTCCACGCTTTACGACATCAAAGCAGTGGTGACGCGTTGGCTTGATCCGGTCGATTTCGGCCCGACTAAATAGACACGTATGACGTACTACCATTTCCATGAGCCCAACGTCCCGATATCATACATGGGTAGGAGTCTCGGGGATCACCTGAGCCTGGTTGGTGTAAGAGTACGAGGTGATTTCCCACCGTCGCATAGACCCGAAAATATTCTTTCCTCCGGTACCCGAGACAACAAAGCACTATCCCACATCGGGAGTCATGGCCTCCAACCGATGGATTGGGAAGACATATGCGTCATCCAAACCTACCCAGGGATCACTCGTGACAACGGTGGGCTCAACCTCACCTGCCAGGATTTGCTTGTCCTTGATCTTGTAATAGTCAACATCCAGGTAACAAGCTTCACAAGAGGCAAACAGAGACACATCTCCTTGGAGAACGCCCACTCAACCCTTAATGGAGTATTTGAGGCACTGATGGTACGATGAGGGAACCGTTGCGTGCCGATGGAGCCACGACCTGCCCATCAACGCGTTGTAGGCGGTGTCCTGAAAGACAACCATGAATTCGGTATTGGAAATTAAGCCACCGAACTGGGTCTTCAGACGAATCTTGCCAATTTGAATTTGCTCAGTCCAGTCATAACCCTGGATTCTGAGGTCGGAGGGAGTTAAATCATCCTTAGACAACCCCAGTTTTCGCAGAGTCCGAGTTGGGATCATGTTAATCCTAGAACCCGTGTCGACAAGACAACGACGATCTTCCATGTCATTGAACTGCTGGTGATGTACAACGGGCGGATGTGCCCCTGTATGGGAAGGTCTTCATCTTCACCGGAAAATGAGATAACTGCCTGACATTCAGCATCCTCAATCACCTCGGTGTGGAAGGCTTTTGCGGCCGCTACCTCCATTTCAAACTAGAGGGGGCTCTTTAGAGCCTCGGTGAGAGCCTCATGCATTTCGGACGATAGGCGAAGGGCCTCAAGGATGGAAAGCCTTTTCGGAATTCCGGACAGATGCTTTAGGACATCATACATTTGCACCAAATGCGAGCTTCTGCTTACAGGAGGTCGCTCTGCGATTGGGGGCATGACGGGCCCTGCTGGCGGGACCGGTGACTGACTAGTACTAGGCACATCCCACTGTTCACTAGCTGAAGCCCAGGAGGTGACTGTCGTGCTAGGACCGGAAGGCCATAGTCGGCCAGTGGCATGGCTAGGCTGGTTGCGACGCGGGCAAGGCGGTTCCGCCCAATCCAGTAACACAAACGGTTGGAAAAGCGAACCTGTTGTTACTGGGTGAGGGGGCCGCGAGTGCTTCTCTCTATACCGGGTTTGCTGCCTGGTCTCGGTAGCATGCACAGTCTGACTGGAGGTGACGACTGTCATGCCCGGGCAATTCATGTAGCCACGACTCCGTTGAAGATGGCGACGACTAGGGACATTGGGGAGGTCCACCTGGCGCCCCTTGTCATCGGGAGTCAAAAAGAGATTTACCAACTCTACGGTGTTAACCGAAGCGTACCCTAGACTTTCAGTCAAGGAGTCATCCACTACCATATGGGGTCTTGGAGGGATCCCCATTTTCGAGGGCATGAAATCGCCAAGCGTGTGGAAAGATGACGGCAATGGAAGGGCGTGTTCTTTCTTCATGCGTCGCCGCCTGCTCTTCTGGGAAGAAGTAGGGTAGGACGACGATGCCAAAGCGGCGCTCGTAGACTCTAAGGACTCTGGTTGACTTAGGTAGGCACAGATGATGCCATGGGTACGGGCGACCATCCTGCGGGCCATCCAGTCATTATACTTCCATTACACACAGTCGAAAACCTGTTCCCACCCATCCCTGTTGTCACTACTGCCATCTGATCCCACGAAGACACCTGCCACCTATGCCGGGGATGGGTCCAACCTGACTGTGTTGTTGTCAATCTGGTCTTGGAGCCAGTCCTTGAACACATAGCATTGCTGGATGGTGTGCCCCAGGATCTGGTGATAAGGGCAGTAGTTAGGGTGATCAGTGAGACATGCCTCTTCTAGCTTCCGACACTCAGGCAGCTGCACAATCCTCTGCTCCAAGGCGCTATAGAAATAACTAGGGACCTGGGCCTCACCAAACGAGTAAGTCTGATTCCTTCTATCTGGAAAGGGGGATCTTGGGGGGCTGACCATGACCAGGGGCCGGAGGACTAGGCCGAGGAGGCGGAGCTGGATTACCTTGCCTAGGTGGTGGTGGTGCGTTACGCGGAGGTGCCTGCCGATTTTGAGGCGTTCGCTGCTGGGCCAGAGGCTAGGCCCGTGGGGGTGGACCCTTATGATCCTGCTGAGCTGGCCTCATTGGAAGAAACTCTAGCTGTCTGGAGGCCTATATCTGGGCCATAGCAGCGGGCTCGGCTCTGGAGGCTCTCCTTGCAGAGATTACTAGAGGCAGCAGGCATGCCTGACCGGCCTGTTGCATGGCTTCTTCGAGGCGCTGATCCTTGTCCGAGAAGTCCTGGAACCCTCCAGGGTAATTCTTCTTGATCAGAGAAGGAACCAACTCCTCCTTGACATTCCCTACACAGATCGTCAGTAATTTCTCCTGAGTCAGTGGCATGTCAAAGGATTACGTGAGCCCCTTCCACCGGGCGACGACATCCGCGACATGCTCATCGGGCCATTTCTTCCACCTGAGGAGGTCTGAAATGTTCATCTTCCAGGTTGTGGAACTGAACTGGTAGAGGAATTGCCGGCGAAGGTCCTCCCAGCTAGTCACAGATCCAATAGGGAGCTGGCTATACCAGACGAATGCTGGTCCTTCCAGTGTCTGAACGAAGCACTTGAGTTTGGCAGCCTCCAGCTGCGCCAGAGTCTCTAACATAGGCCCACACCTCGAGTTGATGTGGGACAAGTGTTGGGGAAGGTCTTCAGTCCCGTTAAATGGGTAAAATGTGGGGTTTCCAAATCCTGGCGGAGCCGGCATATCATCCACCCATGAAGGGTATGGCTTGCCATACGGTGGGATTGCCACCTTCCAAGTTTCCAGGACCTCCAAGCAGGCGATGAGTACTTACATCAGATCATCCGGATGCAAATTCATGTCCTGATGGGGATCTCTGACCACAAGCGTGTTGCTAGGCTCTTCGATACGGTAGTCGCGCTCAGTGGATCGTGGGGCAGCTGGTGGAGCAACTCTCAGGGCGGTGGGAGGAAACCGAGCAGGGTCCCCCATGTGGTCTTGCCGCTCGGGAGGGTTCAAAAAAACATATCGTGCCCTCTTTCCATGGGTCCCAGTGTCTCCCCTCTCGGCGAATAGGACACAGTCATGGTTGCCTGGGGGGATCTCCGTAAGGGGTAGATGCTCCTGCCCCTACTGTCCTGGTCTATGGTCAACGTAGTCAGGCCGCCGCTCTGCAATTCCTTTGGCCAAGAGCTCATCAACCAGCCTATTTTGCTCAACTAGATGTTGGTGCAGCAGGACCTTCTAGGGATCTTCAACTACCTTCTGCACCAAGGCAGATGGGTCGGCGAGTTTGACAGACCCAACGAGCTCTTTAGCCTTTCCGATGTTTCAGCCTAGTGTCAGTGTCTCCGTGGGTACAGAAAGACCTAGGAAGCTCCTTTGTTGGTGAGTAATCCTCCCAGATGGGTCCAGTAGCGGCCTTTCCTCAGTGGGCGAGTCCTCGTCGAGGGGCTCCGCAACGTTTCCCTCATCTGAAAGGTCAGCCATGTTGATTGCCACTTCCCTTGGTGACATTCCCTCAGGGCCGTCCAATGGATCGGGCTGTCGGTGGATCACACAGAAGAGGAGAGCAGCGTACTACCCCCATTCGTGGACGTGTGCATGGGGGGTGGCTTCCTCCATAACTCTGCGGAGTACTTGGAAACTCTGGAGGCATTGTTGATGGAGGTCCTCGTGGTTGTCCAGTGACTCGGGGTGCCGAACCACAGGGAGCACTGCCAGGTCGAGCCGACGACACTACTCACCGATCTCCTCGAGATGGGCTTGGCTCCCGGGATAAGGCGCTAGCTGACAGCGAAGGCGGGAGTGAATCACCCGAAGAATCTGGCGGAAGCATTCAAGCTCTCCCGGGATGAGTGACTCTGGCACCTCAAAATCCGATTCTGCGACAGGCCAAAACATCTCAGGCAAGTGGCCAACTGCAAGAACGGTCCATAAGTTCCACGAATCCGGTTCGAGGTCCGGACCTTGCCGTCCCTGCTCATCCACCGAGGGTAGTCGGGGAACTGCCAATGGCGCCGAGGCAGGCCGTCGGGCCAGTGGGCTGGCCGATGGGGAATACGGCGAATAGGCTGATTGGCCGCCGAGCCCTGGGTAATCTTCCAGGGGTTGCAGTGCCCTGGCTGCCATGTTGCGATAGGGTGGACCGGCGAATGGGCCTCCTGTCATAGCTTCGCTGCTCACCGAGGGTGTGTCACCTCGCTACCCTTCCGTCGGTCCCCAGAAAAGCTCCCCACCCTCCCTAATAGGGGCGGAAAGTGCTCCCGAGGAGGCCAGTGGAAACTGCGGGCTTGATATCTGGTGGTACGCCAAGTCCTCGTCCTACTGGATATACTTTTCTAAGGGAGGAGGTAATCATACAGATCTTGCATTTGCGGAGTACGAGACTGACGCGCCACGTCCCCATCCCTTCCCTCAACTCGAAGGGTTGGGGGGAAGGTTCTATCATCGAGTCGTACTCCGCCTCGGAATCTGAGAAACGGACTGGTCTAATTTCCGTCCGGACTCCCCTGACATTCCTCTTGCGGTGATGACGCCCGACCTTCCTTCCCCTGGGTAGCTCCTCAGGGTAAGGACGATTTACGTCATGGGGTCCCCCGGCGACAATAGAGCTGGGGCAGAGGGGACTGAAGGCCGGGGTGCGAGAAGCACCGGGACAGATGTCGAAAGGGACATGGGGAGGTCCTCAATGTGAGTGAGCGACTGGATACACAACGGCTCCATACTCGCGGCTGGTAGTAGGGGGAGTGACCTCATACCCCATGCAGTGGGCACTTGAAGGAGTCCTACCTGGAGCATAGTCGTCGCGGAGAAGCATTCGGCTTTCCAGATCAGTGGCACGGAATGAGCCTTCATGGTGAGCGACACTACCGCTGGTTGGTCCGCAGTGGCCATTGCCAGTGTCTGCGACCGGGAGATTCGACCCAACTTGCATGCAGGGTGGTCGGAGTTTCAATCCTAGTCGGGCACATGGCTGCCCCTGCACAACGTGTGTAGGGATCTGGTAATAGGGGTGAGCAGTGGCTCGAGCCACAGTGGTTGCTGATGTTGATGCCCTAGGATGGGCATTCTCTCCCTCTTGCGCCCGACGCTAGCATCGAGTCAGATGGGTTGGAACTGGCAGTGCGGGCATGAATATTGCCTGATCCTCGGCTCGGGGAGTCGGGTGGTGGCATCGACGCAGCCTGGCGGGGGTTCTTGCTGTTATCCCCTGGGACGGATGGTCGATCGGGTGGACCCGGACATCCCCCACCTCATTTTCATAGGGGAGGGATGTGTCATGGCGCTCCAGGGATAGGCTCCCAAAGCGGTTGAACGTCGGAGTGGGGAGCGGCGGCTCCCTGCGTGGCCCTCGAGGGCGGTGATGGTGGTGAGACACAGCCGCCTCTAGATCAAAACAACCCATGCCCCTGGCAGGGATGATCCCTTCCTTGTGGTACCTACAAACCAGGTCATTGATCACCCTCCGCTGGATGATTTCTGATGGGGAGAGGGGGCGCGAGCACCTGGCTGCTATGGCAGTCGAAGTACGAGCGACCGTGGAATAGGTGGGACCGCGCGGGGTAGCCGTGTCGGTACTGCCCCTACACCTGCGCCGGTGGGCAGGTGGTGATCGAGCTCCGAATGCAGTGATCTGATTCATGGAAGCAGGGAGATGAACCCATTAGCATCAACAGGAAAGGATATCAACAACCAAGGCCCAGCGTCATTCCGTCTTCCATGGTCGGCGAGAAGGATCCACGCTGACGACGTCGTAGAACGGAGTGGTCAACGTCCTAACGGCCTCGACCCCTGGTGGGTTCACGTCTCAGTGAGGGTTACCCAGACCTGGTGACATGCTAATATTCTGACCCCCCGACCACTACCATTCACCGTATTGAGGATATGAGATTCACATCGGGCTCACCATTTCTGTTGCTCCGATTCTTTCTCTGGGGAGCGTGCATCCGTCTATGGGGAGGACAAACTACTTGTTACCCCGCATTCCCGCTTTCCAAAGGTGGGCGGCATCCATTCCTTGTTCAGGGACATCCGCTCCTTGATCGAAACCGGGATGATGGGATGTCGGTTCTTCCTTCCGTGGATTCCTCCTCGGATCTCATCACCAAGTCTGGGTCTCCTTCATAGATTTAAGATGGGTTCGTGAAGCTCATTCCCGGTGCCATATCTACATGGACGCCAGTTAATTACTCTGCTTCCATCAAGATGCTCCAAGAGGTCTTATCGGGGCAGCAACCTTCTTTGAGGAGAATGGTCACATTGGGGTGTCGTTGGCATGTTTGTCTTTGGTCCCTCATCACAGGGCTTCTCGAGGGTGCGGAAGCCTGAGGCATCCCACATCAAATCCGGGGAATGTGTTCCATCTGAGGTTTTCCTCAGCTTCCCATGTTTAACACGGGGTATGTTGTGAGTTTAACATCTTGCAGAGATGGGATACAGTTTAACATCATGCGGGACTAGATACAGTTTAACGTCATGCGGGAGGAGATACAGTTTAACATCATGCGGGACGAGATACAGTTTAATGTCATGTGAGACGAGAGGTTTGGGGCTTACGCTTTGAGGCGGCCCATGGTGGTCAGGGAACTGACGTGGAGAGGTCGGGACGACCGGGTGGTGGGATTGAACCTCGTGGAGGTTTACTACGTACCGTGCGTTAGCACGGATGAAAGTCCATGTAGTTTGCTGGGATGGGGCTTATGCTCTGAGTCGGCCCATGGTGGTGCCATGGTCGATGTGAACTCTAAGCCCACACGAGTCATGCTCGGTGTGAGAAACAACAGGCAGCAGAAACCGGACGATCATGTCGCAAAAAGGTGCATCTGTGAGAAGCGGAATGGGGCTTATGCGTTGAGGGGCCCAAAGAGGAAACAGGGGCTTACATGTGATTAGCAGACCTTGGTGTCAGGGCTTACTCTAGGGTGGAGGCCCATGGTGCGACAAAGAACAGTGGGAAAAGGACCCCACTAGCCTTGGTAGGGGGGAAGCATGGAGATGCACGGGTGCAACCATCCGTTTGGAAGGCAAGGGGATTACGCTCTGAGGCGGCCCTTCCCCCGCGGACAAACGCCAGTCCGAAAAGGAGGATCTCGTTCCATGTGAGGAAGAGTCCATTCCCATGGAGACGAGAGGCGTAAAGAATGTCAGAGCTGGGGGGGAACCTGCGTGCGAAGCACGGGGTCAGACCATAGTTTAACGTCATGTGTTAAGGACGAGGTGCTTAGTAATTTAATGTCCTGCAGCTTGGACGAGATGGGTTCGCTCCACAATCCTAGGGATTACATGCTGAACGCCCTCTACCCCTTGTGGGAGGGAAGGAATTGACAAGGCCATAGTGAAGGGGGGACATAGGGCAAACCACCGGGGGGTCCACGTTAGCGTGGCTATGCGAAGAAGCAATAGCCGTTAGCATGCCTATGCGGAGAATCATAAGGCAAAGCAACGCAATGGGAAACATGGCCCAAGGGACCTTGAGGTTACTTCGCACGAGCCTAGAAGGCCGTACGAGAATAAAACGCATGGCGTGCATGACTGATAGGGGAGACATCAAGTGCCGGTGCAGGGGGCATACAAGGGGCGTCAAGGTGAGGGGTCCTGGGCTTTGCACGCAAAAAAGAAGGTTTGCGCGCAAAACACCGGGACGATGCACAATTGGAGAAAGGGAATTGCGCGCGGAGAGGAAATTATGAACAGGGTATTGTGCGCACGACAGGGTATTGCACGCACGAGTCACGGTTTTCGCACAAGGTTGGAACCCAGGGAAGGGGGAAAATTCACTTAATCCGGTGGAGTTTCGCGCAAAGGAAAACTCTGGGTCATGTTTGTGCGAAAAGAGGGATTACCTGGAAGTCATCTTGCGCGTGGGGGGGAGCCGAATTGCGCACATGAGAGTCACTTGTAATTCTGAAACCCCCAAACCGTTTGGGGTCACCTTCTATTTATAGGCGACGTCCGACACGGAATCCAGGCGGTGTGCGAAATCTTTCACGCCGAGCGCAGTCGGCGCGCAAAAACTCGCCGCGCAGAACCGGGGCACGCAATGATTGCATGCCTCATCAGCTCAATTCCGCGAATCCTGGGGATACTACGTGCGTAGAACAATTTTTCACATGGATCCTCTTTTATTTCGCACACCACATCCCGGGCCTCCAGATCGGGGCTCTGATTCCGAATATGACTTCGCTTCGTCATTTAGAAACTTCCTCCGAGAGTTACGGACATTTTTCAGCGTCGACAATGTTGTATTTTGACTATGCAGCCAATGCCCTTAAGTGGCCCAGCACAATTCAACCCCCTAAACTTTTTTTAAATAGTTATATATTCAATCATAGGAAATACTTCCTCTAATTATTTTTAGCCCTTTTTCATATCATTCCTCTGATTAAAAGTTCTTAAGTCATAGTTTAAATGTTTTCCCCCATACATGAATGTGATAATATGTTTTCAGACAGATTATCAAGGAGTTGAGTGAATTTTAATCCATTAAATCAATGATATTTGACCATAAACATTATCCTTTTTATGTCTGGCATACATTACATTAAACTGCACCAAATGACAAGGAAACTCTAAACAAAAGTCAAGTCTCCCCTCCCTAAACATACATTTTTGTCTGATTTAGTTAATATTGAGGAAAACAAAGATTCAAATTTTCTAGGGCTATTTTTATAAACCTAGAAAAAATCAAACTATGATTACTAGTCCCATTGGCTTAGGTAAAAATTTAAAGTGGGTAGTAAAAGAATGCAGGCACAAATGATTGAAGATGAAAGGTTTTTTAATTGATGCACAAGATTTATAAGGACATCCAAAAATTTGAGTCTCTTCTATTTTTCAAGAATTACTAGAGGCTTTCAACATAACATTTCAGTTGATCTACGACATTACAAGATTCATCAACAGCCACCTAGAATTTATTCATTCAATTGGATAAAATAAGAAACACAGTGATACCATCACTTCTTGGAACAATTGTAAAAGAATGTTCTTGAGTGCGGTCTGAGAAAATATTCTGGTTATCAAATAGTGAATCTGTTTCTGTCCAAGAGACTTGGAATATGGATACATGGATTTGAGATGGGAGTATTGGAAGTAAAGAGACATTTGAAGAGAGTACTCTTTTTAGAGATTGTTCTAACGTTATGATAGTCTTATCCCCACCAACTAGCAGTGGAAAAAATATCATCACATGGGTTTTCCATTTTCATATCATCAAGGAAATTGCATGGATGAAAATTTTGAAAGTTCACACGATTTTTGTTGCTCTTAATGCATATCATAACTGAAATAGAGGAGTAGCATTGAGACTGCATCTGAGGCATATAATTCATTGGTTCTAGAATGTTGACTCCCTGCATATGATCATGCACATAAAAAGTCATGTAAATGCTCTATGGAAAATCACGATTATACTTCTTCAAGTACTTGGCCAAATCTGGGAGAGTGTTGTCGCAGATATCATAATAATCATGGAAAAATATGTTCATTGTGTCATCAATCCGCTTTCTAGGCAACTAATCAGTCGATCCAATTCTTTTGGGAGCCATTGAATATGCACAAACATCAGATAATTAACTTTTAAGTAAGTTGATTTTTCATAAAATTTGTAATGTAATTCAGAACAAATGGATAAGGAATTATGGTGTGAAAATACCATATTGGTGCGCAATTACATGTTGTTCATGCAATATTTACCATCCTAGTACTGGCGTTTATGCCAGAAACTCACTATAGAAGCACGACATGAATAGAGGCGTAGAAGAATGGAAAGTCGAGTCACTTGCATGAACAAGATACCACTTGTGCGACACGAGTGAGGTGCTTTGAAATCTAGGTTCTTTACACTAGAGTGGAACCCATATTTATAGGTGAGGCCATAACCCTACGCATTGTAACATGTGAGCCAATACCTGTGCACTCAAACCTGTGCGCCACAGTTCCTGGTTTTCTCCTTTACCTCATAGTCTAATCCTCTTTCATTTTTGATATCCAACTCTGAGGGGGGTCTTTTGTTGATTCTCCTTTCTGTCATAGAGTCTAACGAATGAAAAAGGGGAATACCATAAGCACAAAGAGATTCATCCTTTGAAGAATATCAGAAATTTACAAATTCATGATCAAGGAACTCTTTAAGAAAGGTTCGTGCATGTTTCATTATTGTTGCACAAGTATACTTGCGTGCCACATATGATTTGTGCATGTCACTTGTGTGCTCTATTAATTTTTCACCCAAGGACCTCAGATGGCCTATAAATACCCCTTGTGGGCCCCCCATTTCGAGGACAAAAAATCCAAAACTCGGATATTAGATTTGGTCATCGAAGTCTCCGTCTGAAGTCTTCCGAACACTTATAAAGTAACTCTTTACCTATAGTGGAAGCTCTTAAGAGTAAGAATAAGGCCTAAGTAATAGAACTCATAAATACTTGTGCACCTAAGTGTCCAGACCTTAAGGGAAGTGATGATACTTGCACATCGCCTTTCCCTCTCAAGGGAATGTGCGTGCCACTCATCTGAAAGCTTCTAGGGATGATACTAAGGGATCCAATCCAAATACACCCAAGTATCACTTCACATGTTCTTCGTTGCCCAAGTGAACTCATGTCACGCTATTATACTTGCATTACCAAGACTTGCACACTAGACCAATACTTGTGTGCCTCCTTAAAATTCACGTCCTTTCCTCAAATTCACCTATCCTCTTCAAGATTTATCCTTTATAACACCCTTCAAAGCTATTTATGGCATGTTTCTTTTGTTCGGTACTTTATCTGAAAGTAATTATATGGAAAATCTCTCAAAACCTAATGATTTACATTACTTTATGTCACTAAGGATAGAGATTTCTTTAATTCAACCTCATCCTTTAAGATGAGAAGTTCCCTAATCTGGAAATCCCCCTTAGGAGTAAGCCCCAAGTTCCCTAATCTGGGAATCCTCATTAGGAGTAATCCCCAAGTTCCATAATGTGGGAATCATCTTTAGGAGTAATCCCCAAGTTCCCTAATGTGGGCATCCTACTTAGGAGTAAGCCCCATGTTCCAAGTCCTCTTAACCTGGGCCTCCTTCTAAGGAGTAATCCCTAGTCATAATTACCCTTAACCTGTGCCTCCTTTTCCAGAGTAAGCCCCAGTCATAATTTCTTTTGATTTGGACTTCCTTCTCAGGTAAAAACCCAATCACAAGTCCCCCTACCCTAATTTGGGCATCTTCCTCTGGAGTAATCCCCATGTTAGAGTATCCAAATCTCTATAAAGCATGAATACCTTTATGAACCCCACTCCCTGGCATCTTTCCCGAACTAAGTCATGATCTTCATTTACTTGGGTAGTCAAACATACATGAGCCCTCAATCATTCCTGTTGACCACATATTTCATGGTACAAATCGTCAGGTTTACTGATACCTCTTATTTGTCACACCAACCATGAATGATGTGATATTACAGTGTAAATGTAACCACAATACATCTATTTTTGGGCCGTTAATCATAAATAAGCCCCACACTACTTACTCAAACTATGTTGACTTTGATTTCTGCCTTCAAAGTAGAGAATATAGGAAGCCTTTCTAAGGTTCATGACCATTACCCACTAATTCTCATCTTTCCCATATGATGTTAAACTATATCTTAATTCCTGAACTACGTGGGTTCTGATTCTTCTGTAACAAGGATACGGAGGTAGCCCATCTGCAGGTACGATCCCAACTCTGAAATAATCCATTTCCATCTGAATGACTATAAACATCATGTGCCCCACTGAGTGGCTTTAAAACCAGAATGGTCATCATAATAACCAAGTGATTCCTATATAATGTATTGAAGGATACCATTGACATAGAATCTCTAATACATACAATTGATTCTCTATCATTGAAGAACCTAAAATACATATGAAAGATTCTCTAAATCTCATACATATTAATCATTGATTTCCAAATCTAAAAGAAAACTCATTTTCATACTTGGTGAATTAATGAGGATTCGTGAACAAAACATAAATCTATGAGAGATTCCCAGAGTAGTCAATAATTCCCCCCAAAAATGTGTGATGAGTCTGGCCTCCCAACCTCTCAACCAATGCAAATTCATAAGCCCCATCGGTCCACAAATAATGAGCACCTAAATTTGGAGAGTATGTCCAAATGAATATAAAATCATTGTATGTTTCCAGTTCTACGAATAATCCCATTAGAACCCTCTTGGAAATGTTTGAACCTTAAACAAACAAGTTCATCCCCATTTCCAGAAGAAACACTTGCATTTTAGAAAAAATTTTAAAGATTTTATTAAAACATGAAACTTCCCACATAATAATAAATGATTTTGATTGGTACACATAAATAGAACATTCACACAGAATATATGAGGAGTAAATACAAATAAATAATTATTTCATTGAGGTGAATATAGAATAAGTGTAACTCGAATGAAAATTGAGGTTTGGTTGGTAAATGCTTTCTATTATGTAATCAATTGAACCCTATGCCAAAAAATTAAAATTCATCAAATGATACATTGAATATAATGAAAATAAAGAGATTCATGGTATTAAACATCAATGGGTAGTATACATACATCATATAAAATAAATATTAATGAGTATGGAATATCTCATAATGATGGAAGTGGGATGAAGAAGCCCTTACAAAGTACGTGTCATTAGATTGAGGAAAATTCAAGGACATAATTAATTTTGAAAAAAATAAACACACACAATAAAAGGGGATATACAAAATGAAACAATCATATTTCATCCACAAATATTATAGTAAAACACAAAACCAATTACATTGATTTTAACTCAACGATAGTAAATTGAGTTAAGAGATCCCTTGACTTAAGCTTGACGGTTTTGTTGATTGTTCTTAATGACCTGAATAATAAAATTTAGATTCATTAATTAATAATATCTTAACCAAATAAACATGTAATTGATATAGTATAGCCTTATTAGGTTCATTCATGACCTTTTCAATGGTTTTTATGGTATTCAATTTTATTGTTTTAGAAGCTTTTTCTCCCTCGGTTTTCATGCTCTGTTTACGTGTATTGATGAATGGAAGTGTGTTTGAAAAGTGAATAAACTTCTAGAATTTTTTAGGGGATTCCATATAACCAAGCCTGTTGGTTTCGGCCCTAGGATGTGCTCAGCCGTCTTATTCACCGTAGCCTGGATAGTGGTCATATTCTTCCTTACCGCTGCAGATCGAATCTGCTATCAGTGTCTAACATTATGTTTGTTGATGAAACCATTATTTTCATGAATGCATCAAGTAGATCCTCGAGATATTTGAATAGGCTGCTAGAGGAGTATTTCCTTTAGAGTTTCCAGAGCATTAATAGGGGTAAGAGTAACTTCTTCTTACCCTGCAAATGTCTCCCTAACCAGGCTGTGACAGTGGGTTTCCATCTTCATATGTAGATGGTGACCTTTCCCATGATCTACCTTTGGGATCCACTGTCGGGTAGTTGTAATCGCCTTAGCAACCTCGTCTCCCTCTTCAATAGGATCACAAATAGGTCTCCCAACTATAAAAACTACCTTCTATCCTTTAGAGTTACAATTAAAATAGTTAACATCGTCTTTATTTCCACCCATGTTCTCGCCCTCGCATCACTAAAGGTACCAAAGGGAGTTATCAATTGCATCGATAGGATTTTGGCCAAGATTATTTGTGACACCAAGGAAGAGGGAAAATTTCATTAGGGCTCTTGGAGTAGGATGGCGTGCACATATTATGATGGGGGGATAAATGTACGTAGCCTTGAGATTAACCTCTGTGTCATTCACGCAAATCTTGCATGGGTGGTTTTGGAACAACGTACATTCTGGGGGTACACCCTGAACTAGAGGTCTTCAGGGGATTTGTTTTCCACTAATGGCCATGCTTTTCCCATATATATTGAGCTTGGTCCCATCGTGAATTATCTGAGGTGACATGCATGCTGGATTGTTAGACTTGGCGATGTCCTGTTTTGGCATCACAACTGGAGTGGCTCGACCATTGGTTTCCTAGGATGCCCATTCACGAAGATCTCCTTTCATGAAGCCAGTCAGTACCCAGAGTTCACCAGCAATGCTCTAAACAAGAATTAGCCATATTTCTGCTCACTCATCGAGTTTTCATCCCACTTATATTGGTGTGTCTTCACCCCCTCATCCTCCAGAGTTTTTCCTATTAAAGATTATCATAGGACTATAAGCTCGCGGGGGAAAACCAAAGCATGTTATGAGGTCTTTTGGACCAATGGTATTCTTGACAAATAAAAATTCATCACCTGGATGATTTGGAATAGGTCTCTACCAATAGATGATAACATCAAGTGATGCAGTGTTCAATTGGCTACCCGATGCATGTGCTGCCAGAGACATGCATAGGAGAGTTTTGGCAATATATTCTTAGAAATTGAATGGGTGTGTGAGGTGTGGGGACAATTCAGTGAATTCACAGCTATCAATGTTTTTTTAGTGGTACATCAACCATTCTTGGATTGCTGGTATCAGGGATTTGGGAATGGAGGCACAGAGAGGTGGGCTCACTTGGTGATATTGCATGCTAGATGTTGGAGTATGTGGTAGGCGAGGAACAAGAAGATCATTGAAGGGGAGGCATCCTCGAGTTGGGTGATCATTAAGAGGGCCACTAACCTAATTATAGGCTTGATTAAGGAACTGGGATGATGGAGAGATGCCCATTCCCTCCTGCGGTTTTGTACATGGACCTTCCTACTTCAGGCGGGAGGTGGAACTTCATCTGGCAGATGGATTATATGGCACCCTCCGTCGTGGGGAATGAAACTCAACACTGATGGTTCATGTTTATCTTGGGACCTTCAGGGAGGTGGGTTTTTTAATGGTGAAGGCTTCGTCTACGTGTCTTTCTTCATTTGGATGGGGCATGAGACAACTCGTCAAGCAGAAACCTTGGCCAGGCATGCAGGTCTTAGTTTTTGTGGTCGGAGGGTCATGCATATCTATGAGGTTGAAAAGGACTCATTGGTGTTTCATAACTCCCTTTGTGGCATAGGGGAAATACCGTGTTTAGTCACTTATATTTTCAGGGCTTGTCATGGAATCATAGGAGCCCATACGCGTGTGCTTCATACTTGGCGGGAAGGAAACAAGGTTGCAGATTTCTTGGCTTCAATTAGATTACCTGGTTCAGACCATTTTTATTTTCACAACCTATATAGTTTGACACTAGTGGTGGTTAATATTATTCAATGGGATTCCCTCGGGCTCCATTTCTTTCGTCCCTCATAGCTGATGTGCCAACTGGCCGTGGTTTTCACGGTGGGCCTTCTGGTTTTTCTTTATGCTTCCTCAAATAAAAAATTTACTCTTCCAGGTCATGGTAGTTGTATAAGGATTCCAAAATATTTGATAAGGTAAAATAAATATATTAATGTCTGATTCAACCAATAAAATTGTTTCATGAATAATCTTGTGGATAGTAATGAAAATTGAAAACTCGTCTTCCTTGAGTGTGATAATTTAACACATCTCGGACAATGATTGCATTTATAGTATAAAAGGAGGGGGGAAAGAGAGATGATGATGAAATATTACATTAGCATAATAAAATTCCATTTAGTGTAAGGTACTATAATTATCATAACATTTGGATGGGGGGATATGAGGAATGAAGTGGAAATGAAAGGAACTAAAAATATAAGAAACTTGAGAAATCTCTCACGTAAATTCGGAAGCCTAACGGCGTCACATAATATTTCATTAAATAAATTGATGATAGAAAAATGGAATATAATCATATGGAAATAAATCATAAAGTAAGAAGAATACATAATATCAAACCCCAATATATGATAATGTAAATTCAATGAGATAATATAAAATAAGTGTTGAATAAAATAGGAGGGTGAAAGGTTCTCTTACCTTGTAGTGTATGTCCTAGAACAAGATGGTTGTGATCGTGATGGATTAAGGAAACCTTGGGATGAATCCTAGGGAGTAAAAACCACTAGATCATCTAGGATGAGGGATTTGTAATGAAATAAAATGAATAGATGAGAGTATATTTATATAAAAAGAGAGGGAATTTTTTAATAATTTTAAAGGGACACCTCATTTGTGGTTTTTCGAAACCATGGGCTTTCCCATGGTATTGGCCAATGGTTTTATCAACTTAGGAAACCTCTTGTTATATGTTACTGTACGAAATATGACCATCCTTTTATTATTATTATTATTGCATTATGATGTAATTAAACGACCGATAACTATAAACTATACGTTTACTATTCAAAAAATTTCATGTATTTTAGAAAAATCACAAATAATCACCCTAACCATTTTATAATGCGTAGAATTAAAAAAATTAACTCCATTTTTTGAAAATAATTTTTTAAATAATTTTAATTTAATTTTTTAATAAAATCATAATTTACTCTAAAAAACACTTTAAAACTATAACTCGAATTTATAAGAGCGTGGGAAATTAATCAAGGTCCTATAAAATTGTTGTAATCATAGGAATATATTTTAAAAATTTCTAATTATATTTTATGAAAAATAATTTCCATTTTAAATTAATAAAATAATAAGTAAATTGTAATTTAAATATTTATGTCAAACAATAATACAAATAATTATACAATGATCATTTTTTCACTTTTAGGATATCTAAAGTGAATTTATACATTAATGGGTGAAATTTATATTTTTATATGATTTACTATTAATTAATATATATTTATATTCATAAGGGTATGTTAGTATTCATAAGGGTATGTTACTATTTACCAAAAATTAAGTTTTCCTTATCAGACTCTAAATATCTCACTGAATTCTACCGTGTATGTTAGTTTTTCAAAATTCAAATCAAAAAGTTTTAAAATTATGTTTACATGTCAAGGTTATACTAAAGTTGTGTTTTGTATAGACTCCATGTTTCATGCATTCCACAATAAATCTACTTTTATATTATTGGGGTGTTACATTATCACACCTAAAAAGGATACCAATATCTAAAAAGATATTTATAATCATAATCATTTTGAAAAACACCCCAAGAGGGTAGTTTATCTTTATAAAGATAATATAATTTTTGATCATATATTTAATTTAACAAGTGTTGTGGTTTATGTGTATGTATACCACCGCTTGGGATCAAATTAAACACTAAAATGTTATCTAATTTAGGGAATTATGGTTAAAATTGTTAATTTAAATGTACATTGTACACACTCATAAAATCTAGCACATAAAACAATGGGGTAATTTATAAACATCTGAGACATTATCTAATAGCTAAAGACCACCTACCTCAATCTTAGGACACTTAAAACATCATTTATTAGACTTTGATTTGATCCCAATAAAAAGGAAATATAAGGATAGTGAAACAACCAAAAATAGGTTTCATCAGTTCATATTGATACACCTTTTAGTATAGTAACATAAATATAGAATTGAGGACAGATAAATATTATACATACCATTGGGTATCAAAAATGATGAAAAATGACAGAATCTTAGATTTGACTGAGGAGGTGTGCTAATATGGGAATGAGAGATATTTCCACATGTGGTAGTGAGATAATATGTGAATGAGAATGTGAAATGAGGGTAGAAGGTTTTATCAAAATGGGGTCAAAAAGAAATTTTCAACCCATTTAATGATGCATGTGGTTATTCCACACAATTTAGTTAACCATGATCTAACCATTTGGATGATACAATCCATGATCCATTACTTTCACAACTAGGTGTATGGATAGATAAACCATATATATCGCAAGTTATATCCTCGGAAATTTATTAAAATTTTCTCACATGGTTTGGTAGAATTGGGATAAATGTTCGAAAAACCAATTAAACCATCTTGACCCTATACGATTTTGGGTAATGGTTACCACTAACTTTGCGCAAACCATGTGCCTCCCGTTGGATTTCTAAAAACAAGGTTCTTAAAATCAAATTCTCCCAAAACTCAACGAGACAACTTATATTTCTCCCTATCTTTAAAAAACATATAAAAAACATTGTGTTTATTAAACTTCTATAATTCAATTCCAAATCCTAGTTTATCATTATTCTAATACAACAGAAAGAATGATCACAATTCAAATAGAATTACCATGATTCAAAAACACTAGATGTTACATCATTTCCACCATATAACATCTCATAACCTATAACATTTTTATGTGGGAATATCATTACCCAAACTACCTGGGTCATAGAATTTTTACTCAAACATACAAATTTTATTTTAATCACCCAAAACACTTTGAAGAACTACATTAAATATATGGTGATTAAATTCATAAACCTCATGCAAGACCTACTAAAAAATATGGAATTAAAAATATGTCCCCCACCAGAGGATGAATAGACTATGAAATGATCACATAATTTTCAGATTCATTAAATGGCCTATGGTGATCCACCATAGATAACACATCTAACAAAAAATTTTGATTCATGGGGAACCCATCATCATGTTTACCAACTAAGAATGCCCAATGGGTACTATTGATTTCCCTTGATCATTAATCAGATCATTAGATGTGTTGATTCATAGTTATCCCCGTTTATCTAGGTCATATCATATATTCTACGAATATACCAGGATTTCCTCAAAACTTTAGTCGTATAATCTCAATGACATGAGTAACACACTTATTTTCCAACCATAAGCAACATTATTTTAAAGAGTTTTATCTAATTTGTCATGAAATTGTTCCAATATTCCTCACTAAATCCTATAACAACATTTGGGCGACATATCAGGATGAAAGATTCATTTATGTTATCATTCCATAGTATAGAACAAGTTGTATAAATGATATAACAAACTTGGATAAGGACATATTAATCTTATAAACTGAGCCTAGTTGTTTTCATGGGTAATCATAGAATCAACTACTGGAGTCCATGGAACATATCTAAGGTACTCTATTATCATATGTTTACCAATGGTACATCATTACATATTTTATTGGTCCACATATCAAGAACACTAATTGGGCCCATCAAAGGTATCTCGCCTAGTAATCTTGCTAATAATTGGCTAGTTTCAATGAGTCCATGTAATTTCCTACGGTATTAGAATTCAAGTTTCACTCAGGAATGTCCATACGTATATTATTATCTATGCTTCCAGAATTAAACTGCATAAGTGTCTCCTTATCAACCCAAAAATAAATTTAATTTCATTATTTATATCAGCATATAGCCGATGCTCTCTTTGTATACTCTATATGGTCTCTAAATAATGGTAATAATAATCTCTATGATAATAGAATACCAATAAGTTTTCAATGATTTCCATTAATACCTTAGACACTCCCATCTTATCTACGACAATGTTTTCAACATGATTTCCAACCAATGGAATCCAAACACACATTAGAAGGAATAATAGATTTACATATGGATGAAAATAGTTGAATATCATATAGTCACATTCCAATAAATATTCATTAACAAACTATGATACCATTACTACCGAGGCATTTCATGACTATTTAAAAAACCCAACATAGTCCAACATCAACTCACAGTGTCCTCACAAGATTCATACAAAAACTCATTTTATTTTCACATTGAATTAAAATCACTAACACACATCAAAATCATTACATTATACGTTTCTTACTCACCCTCATTCTAAATATAGCATCCATACTTTATCCCAACACATGGTCAAGTTTTACCTATTGTGTCATTTCAATGAGTATTACATGAACATACAAGCCTAACATATTTTCAAAAGATGGTACGGCCAGGTCAAAATGGACTTTTTTATCCCCTATACATAGAAGAAAACACTAAACCATTTTCTATAAGATACTCCACAAATTAGGGGTTCCCAAGTCATCATTTACTAAGAATGGGAACACATCCAAAATCACATGCTCCATCTATCATCGAACCCCAGTTAATGATGTTGAAAACAAAATTTTACCATGTTATAGTTTAAAATGAGAAAACCCATATTTTTTAAAGTTATCTCGATCATATTCACTCAATTGATATCTATGATTCACTCCCATGATGTGGTCATGCATGTCACTACTATCATGCATTTTAGAATAAACTAAATCAATCGGTATAATTACAACACACGATCTGTTTGAAAATTCATCCCCCATCACTAGGATAACACAACCAAAGTATATATTAAGGTAAAACTAATATATATATTACATTATAATGTCATTTAATATCTCACAACTTTATAAATTTACACAAATTCATATATATTTTTGTACTATTCTACCAATATGATAGGCACTGCATGTATCGATGCATGCTGCCCTGAGATTTTGTAAAACCAACATCATATCATTTGATATTATACATAGGCCAATATTATATATGAACCATTGAATTTTATGACCCATATAATATATTTTTTCCTATTTTCATTGGTCCCATATGATACCTATATTGGCTAACTACTTCTTAAGCCATCATCAACTAAAGATAATGAAAAGTCAAAAACCTACATAGTGGCCCACCATTACCTATGCATTCATAACACTAAAAAAGAAAATTACATTATTATTTCCCCATTCAAATTCCTCATCATTCAAAAGAAACACCTTTCTACCTAGGTGGTGTTTGTCTCGTCACTAAGTGACTTGCGTGGGAACAACTTCTCTGGAATAAAAAATCATTTCAAAAACTCATTATAAAAATTTAAAAATGATTTAATTTATAGGGGTGATCCATCTAATATGATATACCCATACTAAAAACATGAAAAAAATACTATATAACTATTTTACACCAATAGGTTAATGTTATTATTTTCATAACCTCTAAAACCACCGTTAGGCTAACCCTTAATCAAGGGTAAAAGCTAAGAACATCAAATTAGGGTTTTATATTATCGTAACACTGGAAAATATTTGTAAATAAATTTAATGAGGCATAGGAATAATTAATTATTTTACTAATTTTAATGGAATATATAATTAAAACATTAATTAATTGAATCTTTTTAGCATTTTATTCTAGTTATGTCATAATTCCCATTGAATGGTCATTTGTTTAACCATATACTAACAAAATTTTATTAGTTAAGGAATATATCAATTCAATATTATATATGAGAACAATCAACAGTTTTTAATATGAATATTAATTTATTAGTAACACAAAAAAAATATTGGTTAAAAGAAAACTATAAAGAACAGTTCATTTTAATGGAACCAGTTCAGTATGATGCCATGAAACATTTCATTTTAACCCATATAAATGATTTCTAACAATTTTAATAACTATAGTAAATATTTTCAATCATGTAGTTAGTCATGGAAGGAATAAAATATTAAGGATTCCTACAATGGTTGCATCATACTATCCTGGTTTCATTGAAATTAAACACATAACATCTAAATCATTATGATTTCTTAAACATTAGTAGTTTGTTTATCCCATAAAAAATAAATATAACCAATCATCAAGGGTCATGTCTAGTCTGTGATCATTAATTAAATGAATCTTGTCAAGAGTAAGTTTTCTAACATATTTTATATTTATATAATGATCCAGTTAAATGGATCACCATTATTAATTTACTAATTTACCAATATTTATTATTTACAATTGGAATTCACGTAACTCAAACTAGATTTTCATATTCAGTCTTAGAATATAACATTCTATTTATGATGGATGGAATATATGGGAAACAATTCCAAAATTATATTGGATAATACAATTTATAAATTATTATTGGTTCCTACATTCTCATAACTTCTAATTTCTAAACACATGAAACTAATAGACCTACATTAAACATGTATAGATTAGTTATTTAGGTTTCCCCTATCATGCTATATAGGGAAACACCATTTAGTAACGTTATCCACTATAATTAATAATTAAATTTCATAATTATAACAAGTAATTATAAATAATTAACTAAACATAGTATACATGTAATAATGCTGCTAAATCACACAAATAATATCGAATATATATCAATATTCTAGTAATGAAATCTACAATGCATGACATATTCACTTCATGTGAATATCTATTTTCCTATAATAGATAATGTAATAATACTTCCATAACATACCAGGAAAACGATAGAAAAACCATAATCACATAAACCAACAATGAGTGGATAGTAAATCAATCACTCTTTGTTAGATAATAATTAATGGTGGTAATGAACATCATGAACAACAGTCACATGCTTGGTCACATGAATGTTCCCTCAGGAATATAAGGATTACTCGAGAAAACGATCTATTTATCTGGTAAAGTCTTGTTTATAACCTCCCATCAATCTTCTAAAAACAATATGAAAAAAATAATGCTTTAATACCATTTTATAATGTTCCAACATGAAAACCATGAGGATGGTTCCCTATTTTGGTATGTCGCACGACTTCAAACACACCTCCTAGTATGCTAGAGAGTGCTTAATAGAAGTGTGAGTCCAATGATTGTATGGTGGGAGACGATACTGTCATGAACAGAGTATCAAAATGATACATAATAAATAAATCAACAAAAAATGTAGTATAAATGAAATTAAGTATAATAATGTCATTCTAATAAAAATAAATTTCATAATCCTTAAATATAATGGAATACATTATGATTTCATGTTAATATCAAAGTTAAACAATCATATATTGAATCACAAATATAATACAATAGTAAAAATGGAATTCATTCCAAAAGGATATCTTTATGATCATCCTTTGCACCAACTCTATACTATATCCCTAATATCCCTTGTCTAAGTGTACAAAACAAATCCCTACTTAGAATCTTGATACAACAACCATGCAGTCAGTCAATGTAATAAATTTAGGCAAGAATGGTGTATTAGATAAACTCATTAGGCCACCCTAAATAGTGTATAACTGAATATGTTCGGTGTATAAAATATATAAGTGCTCTAGTGTAATAAATCAATCATTAATGCAAGTGGTGACCATATTATCATGGGTTCTTATAGGGAACTCACCTGACTGTAATAACAAGATCCTGAGAAATGAAATCTATGAACATGTGTCACCTTGTTTATACATGGATATATAATGATATAAGTATATATATTTTTATGTGTTTATTTCTAAACATATAGATATTTATTTATACATATTTCTAATTGGGACCTAAGGTGTAACCAATGTGTGAATGATTTTTCATTAGACTCTCATTGTTAAAAATATGGGTAAATGACCTAGAATCAATATGGGGAATTTGAATCACCATGTCTAAAAATCCAACTCAATGATGTGAAGTATAATTTATATCATCCTAGATCATGGAGAGTGAAAAACCATGTCCAATAATCCTAAAAAACATCTCACTAATTATCAGGTATAATGTAATCCCAAATGTAATATGAGCCCTTAACAAATTAATTCCATAAAGAGGAACCTAATATCTGTCAAGGTGCATTGTATTCAGAAAAACAATTAAAACCTAAACAATTCATTGTGAAAACAGGAACCTAGTATCACTTAAGGCATATGGGATCACATTTGATCAATAAAAACATGAAAAAGGTTTTCCATAAAGAGGAACCCAATACAACTCATGGTGTAATAAATCATTTTACACATTTAGTTTAGTATTCAACAAAAGACATGGTAAATCCCCATTATAATATCAATTAAAACTAAATAAACAACCAATCCACTCATAATTGATTATTCAGGAACTAATGAAATAGTGATAAGGGTCTTGGTAAATTGTAGATAAGTAGTCAGCACTATATAAGTTAAAACGTTTATCATGGGCTAGGAGAGTTATTCAAGAAATATGTATATGATTCATTCTGATATTTGCATTTATAAATGTATTTATAATGAATAAGTAATCCCATCCGTGTATAAATTTTATAAAGTAATTCAAAATTCAGTTTTTGTTTCCCCTCTTAATTAAAAAAGATAATTCACCTCATTGGTGGTTTTATTATAAAACAATGGAATGGTTATATTACCAAATTCATTTCATTTATTTTAATCAAAACATTATATAGAGATGATTCATCAAACATAAAGATTTTACTAAAGAGTATGCAAGTAATCAAAATCATGAGCATTTGAAATAACACCCTATAAAGGTGGTTTCGTTGCATAAATATCCTATCAGTTAAGGGAATATAAGAAACTCACCAAAAGAGCAGTATTGAGTGGGTGAGTACCACTTCTTGTGATGATGATAATTGAGAAAAACAATCATATTTAGGGAATTTGGCTCAAAATTTATAAATTTACTTTTTTAGGGTGATGCATATAAAATCTGACACACAGAACGACAATGTAATTTACACACATTCTATATTTGAGGGATTATACATAGGCCACATACCTCATGCTTAAGATTCTTCCAGAATCCATTATCATGATTTAATTTTCACCAGATTGATAAAAAAAATATAAGGATTTGAAAACACTATGAAAATAGGGCATATTAGATCACAGTGAAATATCCTTCATTATGTAAACATAAACGAAAAGAGGGATTAAAGATGATTCCTGGGATTATTTTTGGATATAAAACATGTTGAATGATGGGTAATTCTACGATTAGGCTTAGGAGTTATGCTATAACCTAGGATGATGGAGGGATATCTCTCTCGATGGGAGGGAGTTTCTATTAAAATGTGGAGGATAACATAGGGTTGATTGTTTAATGAAAATAAGTGACTAGGATGAATTCCCCCCATTTAATAGGTCACAAATATATTTTTGTTTGTTTAGAAGACCTTTTACCAACCATGGAACCCATTCTATTGAAGGGACACACCATACATGGGTAGGAAAATTGTTAATAAAAAAAATTAGCCTGTCTTATGGGTTTTCCTATACAATTTTTTATTGCGATCATTCATGGACCTATGGCCTTGTGTTAATTGCTCGACAAACATTTTGACACTCTCTATGCCCCACATAGATTATGAGAATTGTAAGCACCTAATATGATCTAACCATTTTATTCCCATTATAATTACATTAATAAACATTTTAAATCCTAATAATCAAAAAAACCCCACTGAGCACCTATGATTACTCGTATGACTTAAACACCATCCAAAAAGTAAAATTATTTTGTTACAACTCCCAGAATATCATTCTGAGTCAATTTTTAATATTTGGCCCATCCACCAAAGTGAATGGTAAAAACAATTTCAGAATTTCCACTATTTTTAAAAGATGGAATGTTAAATGTATTTATTCTGCTTTTATATTATTGGATATTAGTTGGTTTTATATACAAATTACTCAAGAGACCAAAATAATATTTTTAACAAAAAACCAATTTTTTCCCTTTTTGGTAATTTTTTTTTACCTTGCCCATGTTTTCTATAAATTCATTGATGAGTGTTTTTACCATTCTACAATGATTTTTTTAAGTCATTTTTATACATTATTAACTCTTTGTAAAATGGTGTTGAATGAATTTTCATTTAATTTTAGGAATAATGTAGATTTGGATTTTTATAGAAAATTTGAAAGGAATATTGTTTCCATTTACACTAATTGAATAGAATTTATTCTTTTCATTCTTGTTCAATGTTTTCAATAAACCTGTATATGTTTTTAACTGTATTTTTAATGAATTTTTTCAAGTATTTTGGATATTTTGTTTTTTTTAAATAAGGGATTTCAAATTGAATAAGTTATTTTTCTTAGGAAAATATCTTAGTGATATTTTAAATTATTTTTTATCTATGATGAATACCTTTTATGTTAGTAATGATTTACTAGTTCTATAATACAATGATACCATAGACATTCATTCCATTTATTGATTATGATTATGATTATTTATTGATTATTCCCAGAAACTCACTTTTTCCCCAAGGAATAATTATCTTATGAAAACTGAATCTTATCCTCATGTTATGATATGATGAAATGATTATAATACTAATTACCTATTCACTTTTTATTATATGATGAATGTTTTATGACTTTTTAGAAAACATGTCTTTGATTTTCATTGTGGTAAATATTTTCATGGAAATATATATCTCTCCAATCAATTCCATAAAGTATTTTATCTTATGAGATAATTAAGAAATTAATGAGGAGTGAAACCAATATATTCTACGACACTATCCACTGTGAAATAAATGGGATTAATCCATGACAATGGATTCAGTGATCTGGGAAGTAAACACAATCAAGAGTAGATAGTCATGGTAAGAAGACTTGACTAATAAAGAAATGTTTTCCAATGCTTATATATATGAAAAAACTTTTGTATTGTTCAAATTTATTTCATTCATAAGTTATTTTCTTTTATTCCATTATGATTCATTTTTATGATGTTTCATGAATAATTCCATGAATAATGATTTTGATCTTTCATATGTAGGATATGCTTTTAAAATGATACATAATGCCCACATATATTAATGATTATAGTATTCATAGTTGATCATTGATATCTCTATGGTTTTCCATTGATATAAAATTAAGTTCACCATTTCATATTCTTTCATTCCTCTTATTACGAAGAAAGGATTTATATTTGATATGCCTAAGAAGCACTAGTGCAGAAAATGTTTTTTATGTTTTTTTATTTTTTGTGTTGGTTTTTTGATGACATTATTACAAGAGATGTTATAAATATTGTTTTTTACATTGTTTATTTTATAATCGATGTAAAAAACCTAAATCTGAAGCGTTTTTCACGTTAGTTCCTAAAGAACTGATGTCGAAAAGGCTTTGGAGTCATGATTTATTATGGTGTTTCATAAATAACTGATGTTTTTTACAATTAATTACATAATTTATGTAGTAACAGAAATAAAAAATTGTGCCACTGAAGCATTTTCACCTCAGTTATGAAAAAATGTGAAAACAAGTTTATCACATCAGTTATGAATATAACTAATGTGATAAACTAGTCTTTGAAGCATTTTTTCATGTTATTTATTTTATAGATGATGTGAAAACATATATATTACATCAGTTATTGAATAACCTATGTAAAAAAATTTCCCATGCGTTTATCATATTGGTTATAAAATAACCGATGTGATAAACCAGTCTGCAATGTGTTTTTCACGTCAGTTATTTTATACCCGACGTGACAAAATATTTAATACATCATTTATTTAAAAAATGACATAAAAAACTATTCGCATGCATATATTATGTCAGTTTCAAAATAACCGATGTAAAAAATAAATTTTTTAAATAAATTGTTTCCACCATCACTATGCTCTTCCAAAGAAGACCTAAAACAAGCAGAAAAGTGACCAAAAATAGGCCAATACAAGAAAATCATACATACCATAAAAAACATCAGAACTAAACCAAACAAAGAAGAACCAAATAAAAATTAAACATTTACATACATAACATTCAAAACATACAATGTCAATAAAAAACCTAAAACCCCTTGGACAACCCCCACCCCCATAGACACCCCCACCATCCATGACTCCCCCCCCCTCGATACCCCCCCACCCACACTAGACAACCCCTACTCCCCTAGAAATCCCTGAACCCCTTGGACACCCCACCCCTTGGACACCCTCCCACCCACTAGACACCACCCCGCCACATTGGACATCCCCCACACCCCCTGGATACCCTCCCACCAACTGGACACCACCTCACCCCCTGGACAGCCCCCGCCCCTGTGGATAGCCACCCACCCCCGTAGACTAAATCCCACCCCTTGGACAGCCCCCACCCCAACCCTACAGACACCCCCGACCTTGTGGACAACCTCCCATGCCCTTGCCCCCCCACTACCCTAGACACTATCCCACCCATTGGACACCACCCCACCCCACTTGACAGCCTCAACCCACTAGACACCTGCCGACCCCCATGGACACCCCTAGCCCCATGATATCCCTCACCCCCTGGACACCCCCACCTCCTGGACACCCCCACCCCTTGGTCAACACCCACCCCTAGGAATCTCCCACCCCTGGACACCCTCCCCCCTGGACACCACTATCTCCCCCCCTAGACACCCCCACCCACTGGACACCCACCCACTAGACACCCCCGCCCCACCCCACTGGACACCCCCACCCTCTGTACACCCGCCCACCCCCATGGACACTCCCAGCACCTGGACACCCTCCCATACCCTGGACACCCCACCCCCTTGACAATCCCTCCACCCCCACGATGGCCCCCACCCCCTAGACACCCTCCCCCCGACCCCCCTAGACACCCCCACCCCCTGGACACCCCTACCCCTTGGATAGGGCCCCACCCCATGGACACCCTCACACCCCTAGACACCCCACCCCCTAGTATTTCAGACACCCTCCCACCCCCCTGGACACCCCACCTCCTGAACAACCCCTACCCTTCTGGACATGCGACAAGCACCCCCTGGACACCACCAACCCCCCCCCCCCATATAGCCACCACCCCCTAGACACCCTCCCACTCCCATAGAAACCTCCCTTGACAGCCCCTCCACCCCTGAACACCCCACTACCTCCAAGTTAGACTCCGACCCCCTTGGAAACCATCCCACCACCTAGACACCCCGACCCCTAGGACACCCTCCCACCCCTGGACACCCTCACCCCCTAGAAACCCTGACACCCACCCACCCCTTGGACACCCCCACCCCTTTGACAACACCCCTATGCCTGAAACCCCCCCCCCACCAGGTCACCATCACCCCTAGACACCCCTACCCACCCTGGACAGCCCCTACCCCAATGAACACCCACACCCTCTTCGACACCACCACCCCCTAGACAGCCCCTCTCCCCACTAGACATACCTACCCCATGGATAGCCCCCACCACCTGGACACCCTTCCACCCCTTGGACACCCCCACCCCCTGGACATCCCGTACACCCCTGGATAACCCCCACCCCCTAGACACCATCCCACCCCTGGACACCCCGACCCCCACCCCCAAGACACCCCTACACCTTGGAGAGGCCTCACCATCTTGATACCCCCACCCCACCCCTAGAAACCCCACCCCCCTGGACACCATCCAACCACCTACACCCTTGGATACCCTCCCACCCCTAGACACCACCCCCACCCAAATAGATAGCCCCCCCCCCCCCAGGACACCCCCCTAGGAACCCCTACCCCTTGGACAACCCCCACCACCGGGACACCACCCCAACCCCATAAAACCATTACTATTCTCTTCCAATGTATGAAACAAGAATAATCCATACCAAAAGCAGACCAAAAGTAGACAAGAATCCATATAATAAATACATCAAAACTAGACCACCACATGATTAACCATAGAGAAATTAAACACCCAAATAGATAACAAAAAAAGTACAATTTCAACTAAAAATAAACTAAATCCAACCAAAAAAACAACCAAATACAGAAATATAATTTCAATATTAAAAATTACATTTTTCACTACTGACTAATTAAAATCCAATCAAACCTGTAAAATAATTTGACCATTCAACTTGTAATTGTTTGAACTCTTGAGAACTATAAGTTTGAGGTTCATCAAATAGCTACAAATTAAATGGATAGTAGTTAACATGTGTAATGAATAAATCAATGAAAATATTATGGAAAATTTTATAACGAAATATTACTAGGCCAAACACCCCAACTATTCTAGTAGTAATTATTCTATACATAAATCTTAACATATAATATCTATATTCGACGACGCATTGATGTTCATTAAAATTTTTCTTAAATGAGTGTCTAAATAAAATATCATTTTTATGTAATACATAGAAAAGTAGAAATTATAAATGGATATTTACCAGTATATTTACATATTTGATCTTGGACCTGTTTTTATTTGTGTTTATTCGATAGTAGACCCATCCCCTGTATGAAAATAATACGAATGGGATAAATATAATATTCATTATAATATAAACAACTATTATGAAATTGTAACTTTCATTTACAATATATTCTTCAAACCATCCGAAACAACTCCATGGACAAAGCATATCTAATAAAGTGTTTTCTCTCTTGGAAAAAAACCTAACATCCAACGATCACTGATATAAAATAAAATTCAAGTTTAGTGGTTTTTTATGTTAATAGATAATAAAAAAATTTCTAGATAAATGTTTCACACCTTTCACAAAAAGTCCTCATCCAACACTGCATGATTATATTATGTTCAAATCATTCAACAATATAATGTGTTATTTGTTCCTAATACAATGCATGTTCTTTAGGGGAAATCAAATGTGAATCCATCAATCCATATACATATTTCCACTCATTGTTCTCACACATGTCATAATGATACCTAATAGAAAACAGACATATGTATATATTTTTACTAAATATAACACATGGAAAGGTGTTAAGACTTAAATGGATAAGATATGCACCAAATTGATGCCAAAATTATATCCAGTAAAAACCTCTCTGATTTCATTTTTCACAATCCCCACATTTATGGCGTGTCAAAAAACATGAGCTTCCTTTGGAAACTCATAATGATCTGTCAACAAATTTGAATATCATGACAATTTTTCAAGACTAATAGAATCTGTATTGAATGACATAGCCATTGTCCTTGGCTATCATCTATAAAGTATTTCATTACCTTTGATGTATTCCTGTAAAAAAAGAAAAACATATTAGATGTAAAATGTTAAAATAACTTTAATAAAAAAAGAAAATAGGAGATATAACATACATAGAAATATGGTAATGAGTTTTAGATGTCTAGATTGCCAAACTAAAAAGTGGCTGATACTATGTCCAACTGTCGTCACCTCATCTAAAGGTAATGGTACTCAAGCTGATCTATCTATGATATCATGTACAGTGACCCTATGATTCACTACCTCTAACTATTGATGGTTAACTATATCTCTTATACAATATACAATCCCATATTAAACTATATGATGGTGATGATCATCAATATACAAATCACAATACGTAGAAAGATGCGGTGGGGTAGTATGAAAAAAACGGGGTCCATAGGCTGAGATGGGGAAGTGGGAGCTCCTGGAGGAGGTGGAGGATAAATAATGTTGTATGCAGGGGAAGGTGGAGGAGTGGGATCTATAGTCTAAAATTGTAATTGCATGTATGAAAACATATACAGGACCAACTCTCTAATATTTTCCTCCATCATCGCATTATTATTATTAACATTAGCCTCCAAAGATTCTTTTTTATAAACACCCTTAATGGAAGAAGTTGAAGAACGTGGAATCACTTTTCTTACTGATACACTTGTGGGATATCCTTGTACAAGAACGAGGTGTTATGGCTTTCATAATTTTTCAGATAAAATGTCATTCCTCCTAACTATTGTAAATACCCCCTATGAGCTTTGTTCCTCAAGAGAATCATGTATTAATTAAATCAACACTTCTATAATGATAAAAATTATATAATTAATAGAATTAACTTAATTAAATTAATAATTATCGTACAATCCTCTTAAGTAAAATTATCGATACGTTTAAAAGATATCGACCCTTTTTTCATATCTGAGCTCTCTTAAATTTTTCATATCTAGATGGTGGGCATGGAGAAACATCTTCTCCAGAGGTTAAAGACTTAGCTCCCAGTTTTGGTAATTTTTTTCCATCATTTATTCTCCCAATAATTAATACCTTCCCCAAGATAAACAATGGGGGTATATATTTTTATATTGGATCTCTTGATGAGATGTCCTTTTTTGCTGTAAATTAAGAATAAAAAATAAATTACTAAATGATAATAATATCATTTATATAAGATATCTTATAAATGATAACATTTCCCATACAAAAAATTAATCTTTCCACTTTCGAAAAATTATCTCCATGTGTCTTAAACTATGAAAGGATAAATGTGACACAGATTGTCATGATTCCTATTAGCCAAAATGAAATCAGATGTGAGGGTTGATTGGAAATCTCACTATCTCCATGCAGCTGTCGATAATCATTTCCACCTAACTCCTCTAGTGTTAGGAAAATCAAATTTCATATGATAAAGAAGAGGAAAATCATATTATACTAGAAAAATTTAAATATTATTCAAAGAATAGAAATTTATCTTACCAAAATTGTCTCCCACAATTGAGATATTATAGCTTTTTCCACACTCCTCCAATCATCATAAAAAATGTTTACTTTGCTTTTACCCTGAGTTGATACAAAACTCTAAAAATCATTTACATTTCGACATCTAGGAATTTCATTCTCATCAAACTCAATGAGTATCCTCTGGTCCTGTCTATGGGCAAGTGATAATTTTGGAAAACGTGTATAGCCACATTTACCGACTCTTGAAATCCTCTTTGTCATTATGGGAGCACATGAGGAAGATAGAGGAATATCAAGAAGAGCATGTGAATGTTTCTCCCTAGAGGTATGATTATGATGCTCATATATAGAATCATATTGTTGATCAAATGATTGATCTGTCATTATCCTTCAAATCAATTAAGAAAAAATTATTTCAAAAATATTAAAATTTAAATATTATAATACTAATGTAAAAAAAAATGGAAAACTGAATTATGTTACATAATAGTAAACATGGTAAATATGGTAATCATTTTAAAGAATGGTAATCAAGTTAAACATGGTAGTGTAAATGTAATTCAACAAAATAAATAAATATATATGTTATGTAAAGTTAAATTATGGAAAAATAAGGTAAACATGGTAAACATTATAAATATGGTAAAAATGGTATACATGGTAGATTAATTATCATTCAACAAAATCGATGGATATATTAGTTACATAACGGTAAACATTATAAACTAAACAAAACAAAATTATAATAAACAAAAATATCTAACATTTTATGAAAATAATAAATGTAAACGTTAAATAAAAATTTGTTACATATAACATTACGAATTTATAAATGGACAATTTTCCCAAATTCCATCACCACGATCGTTCCTTATGGCACAAAACATGTCTTCAACATGCTCATCATTATTTTCTGATAATATTTTCATGGATGTAGGGATATCACCTAAATCAACATATTTATCAACTTGATCCTCACCAACATATTGTTTTTTTCTTGTAAAAAATTTTCCACTACATATCTGACCGATTAAATACATACAAAATCTATTTTTCATGTGTTGCAATTATAAATGATTCTGATGTGTCATCCAATCTATTCAGATTAAAAACTATCATTCCAAATTTATCGTGTATGATACTATGGTTACTAATAAACCTTTTTAATTTTAAAACGTGATCCTTAATTTTAATGTAATCAATCTTCTATATTTATTCAATGAACCCATAATATGCACATGATGCATAAATTGGATTTTTGTCTTTAGAAATAAACAAAATTCATTTCTTCTACAAACACCAATAAAATACTATTTTTAAAAGAAGAGTTGTTGTCATGAGATTTTGTATGAAATGTATAGCCATTAATATCATACACATACCTTGTTATCACATTTAATCTTGGACCACCCACTAACCATCTTAGTGTCTCTAATACATCTGATCTAACAAGAAAGGTATTTTTAAATTATGGAAAAAAATAAATCCACATTTCATTATTCTTTGGATGACATTTTCTCAACTCATTAATATGCAATGTCATATATTATTGAGAATCAGCTATGTTATTCAAGATGTATAATTCTACCTTTTTCATCTATTCGTCTGATATGATTTGACATTCAAGCTATCAATATTCTTTCCCTCATTATTAAATCATTCATGGTGAGATGGAGACAAACATATGTGCTCCGTCATTGCCATGTAGCTCGTACAAATCTCCTCAACAACCTTAGAAATATACTTTTAAATAATGGAGGCTTCAGGTCGATATAGATTCATAGCATACTCGTTCAATATTTTCTTATACCATTCAAAAGTATACATCCAATGAAGATATACAAGTCTATAAAGAATTAATTCTTGAACTAGATGAACCATTTGATGCACCATTATATCAAAAAATTTCAATTAAAATAAATTTCCAATTTAAAAATTATATAAATAACATACTTTTAAAAAATGATCAAAGAATTCACATCAATTTTTTTATTAAAAATTGAATTGAAAAAATAACACAACATTATTATAGACATTCTAACATATATGGGATATATTCAATGCAATGAAATTAGTAGAAGTTGTTGCATCATGATTTGGAAATCATGATATTTCATACCTATCAACATCAAGTCCTCTATAGAGACAAAAAAATTTACATTTGAATAATAAATGTGAGCAACATTGATATTAAAAAGACACTAACAAAATAAAATTTTCTCCCTCTAGGATAATGTATGAAAAGTCAGGGGAAGAAATGTTATTCTTCTATTATGAGCGGGAGATAGCTCCAGCCCTATTCCCATTGATAGTATGTATAATCATTCATTCAACCCATATTTAGTTATTAATTTAATTTCTAAAAATTTTCCAATTAAACTATCAAAAATATTATTCTCCATGTGAATGAAATCATTTTTATGTTTCACATCATGAAATCTCTAATATGGTAGCTCAAGAAATATTGAACTTTTCATCTAAATATGTCCATCATTACCAGCTTTATGGGTCTTTCCCAATGTCACACCAGGGGTTTTCACCGTCTCAAAATACACATCAGGGGATAAAGGTTTTAGAGAAATATGAAATTCATGTGAGCCATTGAATTCCTATTTTAATCTTTTATAAGAGTGATCCACAGGAAAAACATTCGATGACACCTGTATGTTATTTTCCTCCCATGATGCAATTGACAATATGAATTTTGTTGTTCTCAAATTGGGCATGCTTTATGACCCATAACCCTGTATAAAAACAAATTTACATACATTGAGAAGTAATCTATAGTGAATATAAGCACTACATGCAGTTGAAAATATTACATTTTATAGGAATCATACACGGTAAAATCATCCTCCCATAAAAGTTTAAATTTATCAATCAATGGTGAAAAGAAACCATCAATATCATTTCTATGTTTCTTAAGACCAGAAAACATTATACTCAACCTGACATATTTGTTCTTCATAAAAACTACATCAGGGATAATGGAAAATAACAATAAAATATCCCATGAACTATGTGTGCTACTAAGGGTTTGGTATGGATTCCTTCCATATGTGAATAACCTAAGTCTGAGATTTGTAATTTCATTTCCAAATATAGGATACATCTCCTCATTTTTCTTCCATTGTGGGAAATCAGCAAGATGAAATATTTTTCCATCACATATCTGCTCATCGGCATGCCATCTTAACCTTTTTTCATCAAGTGAATTTGAAAATAAATGTTTCAAATGATGAATTATAGGAAGATACCAAAATACCTTAGCAGGGATCTTTGTAATCTCTATATCAGCCTATGAATTTTCATTCAACTTATATCATGATGTCCCAAATTTAAGACACATTGACAGACAATCATATTCCTTCTTATATATCATACAATCATTTAGATAGGTATGTATTTTCTTGTATCCTAATCCCATTGGGCATAATATATTCATGGCATTATAATGTAAATATGGATGATCATTTTTTTAAGAATATCTTTCAACAAATGTATATGATCTATAAAACTTCTATCACTCCATCCATGTTTCTCCTCCAGGTTGATAAATCTTAGCATCACTGACAAAAACATAAATTCTATACAACCAAAATACAATGGTTTTTCAGCATCACCATATAGATGTGAAACTATCGGTCCTATCTCAATTTGTTCTGCTACAATGTCAGAAATCATTTCTTCAATTCCATTTGAGTTACCATCTTGTAAATCATAATCATCAGGAGAACGAAAATTCTGTCTAGTTTCACCATTCCAAATCCAAGGGTTGTAACTCAATTAAAACCATGACAAATTATATGATCTTTCATCTCTCAACTTTTCAACCTCTTTATTTTCCAAAAATTCAGAAATGGACAGAAACAAATGTCATTGTTTGGGATATTTCGTTTAGAAAATTCCAAAAAGGAATCAACAACTTAATCCTATTAAATACTCATTTGATGTGCTATAATCCAACATGGACTCATTATTTCCTGTAACAAATAACAAAATTAAACATCTTTTTAAGATAATCCAATTTCATATTTATTTGAAAAATATCATAATTTGAATGTAAAACAATTTTGAAACATAAAGCAAGTATATGCGTATTTGAAAATGATATGCATAAAAATGATTTTAAAAAGAAAATATAGTTAGATATAAATGTTTTAAATTTATCTTGGATATTTTATTCTTATGGTACATAATGGACACAACCTGGTGAAACTAGATTCCAAATTAACCCTTCCGTAAACAAGAAATGTGATGTATAAATATTAAAATATATATACATTCACTACTAAAAATTAAATCTATCCCAATGATTTCAAACAATTGTGATATCCCATGAAACCGTACAGATGGCATGATACCCTTTGTAATATCCCAATACCAATAGTTTTATAGGAACTGCTAGTATAGAGTACCTGAAGTTAATATTTGCTGATAGTTTCAATGAAACTATTTGGATATATATATACCAATGGTTCAAGAACTATTGGTATACTTATTTTCCAACATATAATCTATTCCAAAATTTTCATGGAAATCTTTTCGAATATATGTATACAAATGGATTAAGAACCGTTGGAATACACTATCATGTATACAATCTTTTTCAATGGGGGTGAGGCATTCCGGGGGGGTTGTCCAGGGGGTGTCCAGGTAGGTGGGGGTTGTCCAGGGGGTGGGGGTGTCCATGGGGTGGAGGGTGTCTGGCGGGGGGGGGGGGGGGGGGGGGGGGGGGCTGTCCAAGGGGTGTCCAAGGGGGAGGGGTGGTGATTTCCCAGGAGTGAGGGGGCTCTCCATTGGGGTGGGGTGTCGAGGGGTGGGTGTGGTTTCCTGGGGTGAGGGGGTTATCCAACCCCCTACCCCCTTGGATAGCCCCCACCCCCTGGACACCCACACCCACATGGACACCCCCACCCACATGGACATCCCCCCAATGCCCCGGATAGCCCCCCACATCTTAGAAAAACCAACCCCCTGGACAATTCTACCCCCTTGGACAACCTCTCAACCCCTTGTACACCCCCATCCCCCTGGACATGCTTAATCCCTTGGACAACCCCCTCACACCCAGGACACCCCCACCCCATGAACACACTAGACCCCCGCACCCTTGGATGACCCACACCCCCAAGGACAACCTCTCACCCCCCCTATACACCCCCACCCCCACGGAGAACCCCCCAACCACCTACACCCCCCCCCCCCGCCAGACACACCACCCCACAAGTCACCCCTACAACCTTGGACATCCCCCATGGACACCACCCCACCCCCTAGACACCCCTACCCCATTCGAAAGCCCCCTCATCCCCTTGGAAACAACCCACACCCCCTAAGACACCCCTTGGAAACCACCACCCCCTTGGACCACTACACACCCCCTGGACACCACCCACCCCAAAGTCACCCCTACCCCTTTGGAAAACCACCTTACCCCTAGACACCACCCACACATCCTGGATATCCCTACCCCTAAGGACATCCCCCCCCCCACAGACACCACCCACCACCCCTCTGGACCCCCACAACCCCTTAACACCCCTACCCCTTGGATAGCCCCCTCACCCCTGGACACCAACACACAACCCCTGGACACCCCTACCCCCTTGTACAGCCCTTCACCCCCAGTACACCCCACCCAATTGACAACCCCTACCACTTGGACTACCCTCGTGCCCCGTGGACACCCCCCCCCCCCCACCGTGGACAACCCACCCACTTGGACAACCCCACCCCTGAACATCCCCCTACCCCTGAACATCCCCCCACCCCCTAAACACCACCACCCCAATGGACTACCACCCAACCCCCTAGACACCCCCACTCTCTAAACACCCCCACTTCTTGAAAAAACCTACCCCTTGCATAGCCCCTCACCCCTGGAAACCACCCCGACCCCTAGACACCCCACCCCTTGGACACTCCTACCCCCCTTAGAAAGACCCCCACCCCTTGGACACCACCCCCACCCCCTGGATACCCCCCCCACCTCTTGGACACCCCCATGACCCCACTAGACACCCCCACCCCCTAGACACCCCTACACCCTTGGATATCCCCCTCACCCACCTAAACTCCCCCCACTCCCTTAGACACACCTACCCATCACTACCTTGGATAGCCCCCTCATCCCCATGGACACCCCCAGGACCCTATTGGACACCCACCCCCTTGTAACCCCTCCCCCCACAGACACACACACATAGACATGAATGTACATTCACACACACATGATATAACACAAAAAAATAATAAACATGCCTGATATCACATCCATGGTTTGTTTTAACAGAAAAAAATTTAGAATGGTATAAAAGAACACTATGACACTTACCATGATAGGAGGAAACTATATAGAAAATAATATCTCAAAACTTCAGTTTAGGGAAACACGAAAAATAAAAAATGGAATAGAGGTGTGTGAGGCTTACATTAGTTTTTTGAGTCGACCTGATTTATTAGTTGATAATAATGATGTTGAATGATGATGGAAAAATGAAGTTAGAGAGCTTA